>OY728158.1:1024756259-1034756259 GCA_963277665.1 Viscum album
CACTTTCATTTCCGTGAGATTTCCATTGTTCGCCAATTATTTCTTGTATGTGGTATATGTGTACTTTAATTTGATATAAAATAACATTATTCTATTTATATTAATGTTATTAAATGATTAATTTGAGGGTTATTATGTTCTGGTCATATGATTCGACCGATTACATTGTGGTAAGAGACTTTGTCTCAACTACCATTTTGTTGTGACTAACTTTGTATGGTGCACCTAATAATCTCTATGTGGTGTACCTACTGACCATTTGAGATAAATTTTCATTTAAAATTTTATTTATATTAAATATCCATAATCTCATATCATGAATATGTTTTTTTCTAAACCATATACCATTTTACATACAGTTTTTATTTGGAATGTTATTTTAACTATGGAAATATTGATGAATCTGTATACCCTACTCTATACGGATATTGAAATGGCATAATGATCTTGTATTTAATTAATGTATAAATAATTACTTGGGAATGAAGAGGCGGGTGGGTCCCTCTATAGACCCTTGATGCATCGGTAGGTCTCATGAGACAAATCAGTTGGCGACAAACCCTTCGAGTTTGTTTCCAAAAATCAGACGAGTTTCTACCCAAAGAACTAAACTGTTTAAATGGTATTATGGTTTCATGTGCCAGATACATGACATCCAATTAATAATAATTATCTTTATTCATTATCATTTATTACTATCCATGAGGTTTTCACTATGAAAAAATCTTTGGATGCAGTTTCATTCTCAGTTTACTAATGGCGTGAGTTTTTCAATTATTCACCATGCCATATTGATTATGCCAAATTGTTTACAATTCAGTTATTATTGATTTATGCTTACACTATTTGTAACCCTTATTGAGATTTTGAGCTCACCCCTTTCATTGTTTAATTTCAATAGGTGACAAAGAGGGGATCATTTATTGATTTATTATGGATGTGGCTTTTAGTTTTCGTTATGTATTGTATTTTGTAAAATTTTCCAATGTAATTTGAGTAACATCTATGTATATAGCTTTTTCAAGACTATTAAACTGATCGTTACTTCAGGATTTTCATTCCTTCTAACCATTATAATATAACAAGTAATGCACCGGCTCCGGTCTAGAGGGGTTAGGGTGTTACAGTTGGTATCAGAGGAAGTTTAGTAGAAAACTTGGAAACTAGAGTAGGAAGTGTATAGTAGAGAACAAACCCCTAAGGAGTATTTGAGAATAAACGTACAAGAAATTCCTAGTATTTTGGTAAGGAATTTATTATATGAATCTTTCTAGCAAATACATCCCTATCTAGATATGATTAGGTAGATGTGGCTTTGGCACAGATGTACCTATTAGTGAAAGCTCCGACAAGGAGTTTTGGGCTTGACCCGAGGTATCCTAGTACACGACAATAGGACTTGCTGCACTCTTGGTTATGAAAATACTGGGGGATATGATTAAGATAATTCATGTTTTCTTTACAAGCCATTATGAAGGATTGAAATATATATTATTCCTCAAAGAAACCATTTTTCTGATTAGGGGATTAGCCATTCATAGGATCTGAATTTATGCTAAGTATTTTGTTAAGTTAAGATTATACATTATGATTAATACCCTAATATAGTGTGTTCCATTATTTATAAATGATTCCTAATGGAATAATGGGAATCAATACTCGTGGGCAACGTAGGGATCTCCCCATTGAGCAAGTCAACACAGTCAATGTTGGAGTAGATCATATCATGACAATATTGTTACAACTTACTCAGGTTTTAACGAATAACCATTCCACACCTATGTTGGATTGTTTCATGTGGTTGAATCCCCCATCTTTCATTGGGACTAATAATCCAGTGGTTGATGAGAAATGGATCAAGTCCCTTGAAAAGATATTCATGTCATTAAGATGCAATGAAAATGAAAAGGAAGTACTGACAGTATATTTTCTCAAGGGCGATGCTGATCAATGGTGGTCCTTGATTCAGAATAACACGGAGGAAGAAAAAATAGAGTATATGGAATGGATAATTTTTAAGGAAATATTATTCGAAAAATATTTCCCTCATGAGAAAAGAACCGAAATGAAGAGGAAATTACTTGGCTTAAAGAAAAAGGAAGAAGACAATGTTGCAAAGTATGAGGCTACCTTCACAAGGATAGCCAGGTATGCTTTAGATTACGTACTTGACTCATTAGAAAAGATAGATCATTTCTTTGAAGGTATTAAGCCAAGTATTTTAAGGGCACTAGCTTCTCAAAAATTTTCATCATATGATGAAATTGTATCAAGTGCAATCAAAACAGAGAAGGAATTTACTGATCAAATTTTTTCAAGGGAAACCAAGATAAAAAGAGATACTCAGATAACCAATGGAAAGGTTAAGCACCAAATAAGAACAAGGGAATAAATAATTTCCCATTATGCAAGAACTATGGAAAGAATCATCTCAAGAAATGCTTGAAAGGCATGACAGTTTGCTGTAAGTGTGGAGAAACGGGTAATTGATCTAGTGAATGCAAGGGTAAGAAACAATTTGATGTTGTTAAATGATAAAATTATAGAGAGATGGGACACTATACAAATTAGAGTCCTAAGTTCCAAGGAAACATGCCTCAGAAAAATCCAAGAGAACAATGGAGAGCTTATGCAATTACAACCATGGAAGTTGAAGTTCCAAATGGTGTGGTGGAAGGTGCTTTATTTGTTTCCTCAAACTTAGCCAACACTTTATTTGATTATGGATCATCACACTCATTTATATCTTCCCAGTTTTCCAAGAAAATTATACATGTACAATTTGATTTAATAAAGGTGTTATTAGTGAAAACTCCTAGGGGATGAATCATTGAAACAAAGGCATGTCAAATAGTCCCCCTCATGACACATAAACGTGCTTTAGTTTCTAACCTTATCATTATACCAATTACTGACTTTGATATAATTCTCAGTTTGAATTGGCAGTCAAACAAGGATGCGAAGATTTATTGCATGAAAAAGGAAGTTACAATTTTTGAAAATGGTGTAGAATATCTTATCTTTAGAGAAGAGACCTCGCCATTCAATTATTTTCTAGACCCACCCTCAGTATCTCTATTGAATGCAATTCTTAGAGAGGAAGAGAACCTAATATCTATGGGTTAGGAAAGAAATATTCAAATTGAAGATGTATGTATAGTGCAAGAGTATGTTGATGTATTTCCAGAGGATTTACCTGGAAATCCTCCAGATCAGGAAGCTGAGTTCCCTATAGATTTAATTCTTGGTGCAAGGCCTATATCAAAGACTCCCTATATAATGGACACTGTGGAGTTAGTGGAGAAAAAGAAACAACTAGAGGAGTTGAGTGGCAACAGATTTATTCAACCTAGTGTTTCTCCATTGGGAGCCCCAGTATTGTTTGTCAAGAATAAAGATGAATCCATGAAGCTATGAATTGATTACAGGGAAATCAATGCTATTACAATAAATAATAAGTATCCCCTACCTCAGATTGATGATTTATTTGATCAAATTCATGGAGCAGAATACTTTTAAAATATTTACCTTCGATCCAGATATCATTAGCTGCGTGTGAGGAAGAAAGATATTCCTAAGACAACATTTCGATCTAGGTATGGGAATTACGAGTTTACAACGATGCCTTTTGGACTAACTAATGCACCCTCTGTTTTCATGGATTTAGTGAATAGAGTTTTTAAGGAATATATTGATAACTTTTTTTGTGGTATTAATCGATGATATCCTAGTATAATCAAAAAGCTATGAAGACTATAAGGATCATTTATAGACTATTCTGAAAACTCTTAGAGGAAATGAATTATATGGGAAGTTTAGAAAGTGTGAATCCTAGCTTCAATCAGTTTCTTTTCTTTTCCATATTGTCTCTAAGGATGGAATCTTAGTTGATCCTGCGAAGAAAAAGGAAATCTAAGAGTGGACCATTTTAATGAACATAACTGATGTATGTAGGTTTATTGGCTTAGCAGGTTACTATCAGTGTTTCGTTCATAATTTCGCCCGACTGGATAACCCGCTAACCAAGCTCACACATAAAGGGGTTAAGTTTTTATGGGAAAGAGAATGTACATAATGTTTCAAGGAATTGAAAAGAAGATTGGTCAATGCTCTAATTCTGACTTTTCCATCTGGAAGTGATGGATTTATAATATATAATGACACAACAAATAATGGGCTGGGTTACATCCTTATGCAAAATGGTAAAGTTATTTGTTATTCATCAAGGTAATTGAAGAATCATGAGAAAAATTATCCAACACATGATCTGGAGTTAGCAGCTATAATATTTGCTCTAAAAATATGAAGACATTATCTTTATGGTGAAAAATGTGTGATATAAACTGATCACAAGAGTTTGAAATACATTTTAACACAAAAATAACTCAACATGAGGCAAAGGTGATGGATCTAGTTACTCAAATATTATTATTGTTCAATACACTACCACCCAGGAAAGGAAAATAAGGTGGCAAATGCATTAAGCAGGAAATATTCTAGACTTCTGACTCAAATGAGGATTGAGAGAGATCCTATATTCATGGATCTACTAAAGATGGATATGGGATTTGTTAAGGAAGGGGAAACATATTTCCTCTTTCAAATGATTTTTAAACCATCTTTACAAGAGAAGATATAATGATCTCAATCTGATGATGAAAATCTACACAAGAAAATTATTGCTGTTAAGGATGGGAGATTGGAAGACTTCGTGTATGAGGAATGAGTTCTGAATTTTGGGAAGAGGTTATGCGTTCCATCAGTACCTGAGATAAAAAGGAAACTATTAGATGATTCTCATAGCTCAAATTTCTCTATACACCCAGGTAGAACCAAGATGTATGGAGATCTGAAGGAATATTTCTGGTGGCATAATATGAAGCGGGAAATTGCTTACTATGTGTCAAGGTCTCTAGTTTGTCAAAAAGTGAAGGCAGAGAGACAACCTCCCAAAGGAGTGATGAAACCTCTACCTATTTCTATGAGGAAGTGGGATAACATTAATATGGATTTTGTCACCAGACTACCGAGGACACCTAGAAGGAATGATGCAATATGGGTAATTGTTGATCATCTCACAAAACTAGCATATTTCCTTACAATAAGAGAGGATTTAACACTTGAGTGCCTGGAAAGAATTTATATTAATGAAGTTGTAAGACTTAAGGGTGCACCTCTATCGATTGTGTTCGATCGAGATCCCCAGTTTACATCAAAATTCTGGAAAACTCTCCAGAAGGCTTTGAATACTGAGCTTCGTATGAGTGCTGTTTATCACCCCCAAAATGACGAACAGACTGAAAGGACTATTCAAACTCTAGAAGATATGCTGAGGTCATGTTATCTTGATTTCAAAGTTATGTGGGATCAATACTTGACTTTGGTGGAATTTTAATACAACAATAGTTTCCATTCTAGTATTAAAATGGCTCCATATGAAGCATTATATGGAAAGAGATGTCGAACTCTAACTTGTTGGGATGAAGTTGGTGAGAGGAAAATTATAGGCCCATAACTTATTGAAGAGACCAAGACAAAGGTGAAGACAATCCAAGCCCATATTAAAGCATCCTAATATAGGCAGAAGAGTTATGAGGACAACCGGAGAAAGGATTTGAAATTCCAGGTGGGAGATCATATCTTTCTGGAAGTATCTCCATGGAAGGGTGTCTTAAGGTTCGGTAAGAAAGGGAAATTGATCCCTAGGTATATTAGACCATTTGAAATTATGGAAAGAATCAGAGCAGTATATTAATATTTAGAAATGCTGCCAAATCTCTCCAAAGTCCATGATGTGTTCCATGTGTCATTGTTGAAGAAATACATGCCAGACCCAATGCATGTACTTATGAAGAAATTGAACTGGAACTTTATTTTTCATACTGTGAAAATCCTATTGGGATTCTTGACACAAGGGAGAAGGTATTGAGAAATCAGACAACTTGTTTAGTAAGGGTTCTTTAGAGAAACCAGAATATAGAGGAAGCAACATGGGAACTAGAGGATTTCAGGATGAAGAACCACCCACATCTTTTTGGTGGGCTTTATACATAAAATTTCGAGGACGAAATTTTCAAAGGATGGAATAATATAACACCCCAAACATTTTATGGTATGATTCTATTAAATACATTATTTTCATAGCCTATATTTCATAATGCACTATGTTCCTTTGAAACAAAACTTATTTATTTAGGAGATAGTCAAAACCAAGCCATTAAATATAAATTTTCCACTTCTATGTTTTGAATTTCAAAAAACCATCATCTAGAGTTGTGACCAGTAAGTCATTTGAATTCTGATGGAAACAACTTGATTTTTTGAGGAATAGTAACATACCCTTATGAATAGTAATATGACCCTTATAAATAGCAAACAATGATAATATTTTATTTGCTTAAGGTAATAAGATAATGAGATCTTAATTAATTTTTCAATGTGATATAGAACTAATTATACCTTTAAAATTGTTATTTTTTGAATTAACTATGATTTTTTTAAAAAATATAAATTAAAAATACTTAGAAAATTATTTTCAAGAAATGGAGTTCATATTTTAATTCTACATGTTGAAAAATGGTTAGGGTGAATTTTTGGGTTTTTCTAAAATACATGAATTTTTCATGAATAGTAAAAATACAGTTTTGAGTTTTCGGTATTTTAATGAAATCATAATGATGTAATAATTAAATATAAAAGTATGGTTGACTTGTGTAGAGTAAATTTTGACATGAGGTGTTCCAAGTGGCTAAAACCATGGGAAAATACCATGGTAAAGCCCATGTTTTGGCAAAAACTACTAATGAGGTGTCCCTATGAAATTATTAAAAAACAACCTCTCTTTTTCTATAAATACCCACTCATCCATTCATTTTCTTTCATTCCAAATCAATAATACTCGAAGCTCTGGTGGTTTTACCAATATATAATTCCTCCCAAGGTGTCCTTAAGCCCCTAAGGTCCCATCCTTCAAGATCAAGGTGTTACTCTACAAGGCAAGGGAATCCTTCATTCTCTTCTTTTAGTCGACACTTCTTTTATGTTATCTATTTGAATTTTCATTCTCATATGTTGGGGTTTAATTTTATGTATTATTATTACTGTCCATTTGATTTTAATATTATGAGATACTTTTTTATTCTCATAATTTCATTTTATGAAATTTTAAGCGACGTCGTTAGGCTGCCGAATTTTCATAAGGGATCTCTCGACTTTTATTTTATTTTCAAGTTCATCTCTTTTCTTTTTCTCTCATCACCTCCTATATCCAAATGAACATGATAAACTCTAGTATCATCTATATACTGGAATTATATCATGTTAATGTAATAACCATCATCAATATTATTACTCCCCATTTTTATTTTTATAAACGAAATCACCGTCCATGAGGTTCCAATTTATAACCTTTATGGATGAAAGAGTTTTGTTCTTCACTTTCTCCTTCATTAATAGCCATGAAACCATTTTAATGGTTGAAACAGATCAGAATATATTTATTTTATCTCATTAATGTTCTGGAATATTTTCACACTCATAATATGAAATAACAATACAAAACAAGTTCATTATGAACAAAATGGCTAAGTTAATCCAAAAATTTGTAATAAACTTTTAACTAATGAATAAAAAACATGGTATATAACCCAAAATAATTATAATATAATTTATATCTCTTTAATTTCACTAATAATATATATTAAAAACTCTGGATATTTAACCACATTTCAAATGAACTTCCATTCATGAAAGCAAGTAAACATATCATGAAAACCAAGGAAGCAAATGCTTCCAAAACAATAAAATTGAACCTCTTAAACCCATAAAAAGGGACATGAATAAACCTGAAAAGGTTATAATAAATAAATTACATGAATATAATGTTCTAGAATTATTAATTAATGAATATAAATTTGATTATTCAGTTCATTAAAACAATCTAAGAACACACTCGAGCAAAAGGTAAGGGATTTCTCATCTCACTTTCATTTCCGTGAGATTTCCATTGATAGCCAATTATTTCTTATATGTGGTATATGTGTACTTCCATTTGATATATAATAACATGATTATATTTATATTCATGTTATTCAATGATTCAGTTGAGGTTTATTATGTTCTGGTCATATGATTCGACCAATTACATTGTGGTAAGAGACTTTGTCTCAACTACTATTTTGTTGTGACTAACTTGGTATGGTGCACCTAATAATCCTTATGTGGTGTACCTACTGCCCATTTGAGATAAATTTTCATTTGAAATTATATTTATATTAAATACCCATAATCTCATATCATGGATATGTTTTTTGTCTAAACCGTATATCATTTTACATACAGTGTTTATTTGGAAGGTTATTTTAACTATGGAAATATTGATGAATTCGTATACCCTACTCTATATGAATATTGAAAAGGCATAATTATATTGTATTTAATCAATGTATAATGAATTATTTGGACATGAAGTGGAGGGTGGAGCCCGCTATAGCCCCTCGATGCATCGGTAGGTCTCATGAGACAAATCAGTTGGTGACAAACCCTTCGAGTTTGTTTCCAAAAATCAGACGGGTTTTTACCCACAGAACTAAACAGTTTTAATGGTATTATGGTTTCTTATGCCAGATACATGATGTATAATTAATAAGAATTCTCTTTATCCATTATTAGTTATTACTATCCATGAGGTTTTCACTATGAAAAAATCTATGTATACAGTTTCATTCTCAGTTTACTAATGGCGTGAGTTTTTCAATTATTGACCATGCCATATTGATTATGTCAAATTGTTTATAATTCAGTTATTATTGATTTATTATTACACTATTTTTAACCCTTACCGAACGTTTGAGCTCACCCCTTTCATTGTTTACTTTTAACATGTGACAAAGAGGAGATCATTTATTGAGTTCTTGTGGATGTAGCTTTTAGTTTTCGTTATGTATTGTATTTTGTAAACTTTTCCAATGTAATTTGAGTAACATCTATGTATCTAGTTTCTTCAAGACTAATAAACTAGTCATTCCTTTAGGATTTTCATTCCTTATAACCAAGCCAATATAACAAGTAATTCATCGACTCCGGTCTAGAGGGGTCGGGGTGTTATAGTTGGTATCAGAGGAAGTTTAGTAGAAAACTTGGAAACTAGAGTAGGAAATGCATAGTAGGAAACAAATCCCTAAGGTGTATTTGTTGATAAACTTACAATAATGTCTTGGTGTTTTGTTAAAGAATGGATTATGTGAATATTTCTAGAAAATACATCCCTGTCTAGATACGAGCAGGTAGAGGTGGCTCTAACACAGATGTACCTAGGAGTGAAAGATCTGACAAGGAGTTTTAGGCTTGACCTGGGGTATCCTCATACATGACAATGAGCCTTGTTGTACTCTTGGTTACGACACTCTTGTGGGGTATTCTTAGTATAATTCCTATTTTCTTTACAAGCCATTATGAAGGATTGAAATGTAAATTATTCCTCAAAGAAACCATTTTTATGATTATGGGAATATCCATGCATATGATCTCAATTTATGCTAAGTATTTTGTTATGTTAAGATTATAAATTATGATTAATACCCTAATGTAGTATTTTCCATTATTTAGAAATGGAATCTAATAGAATAAGGGGAATCAATACTCATGGGAAACGTAGGGATCTCTCCACTGAGTAAGTTAACACAGTCAATGTTGGAGCAGATCAGATCATGACTATATTAGGACAACTTACTCAGGTTGTAATGAATAACCATTCCACACCTATGTTGGATCATTTCATGTGGCAGAATCCCCCATCTTTCAACGGGACTACTAATCCAGTGGTTTTTGAGAAATGGATCAAGTCCCTTGAAAAGATATTCATGGCATTAAGATGCAATGAAAATAAAAAGGTAGTACTGGAATTATATTTTCTCAAGGGTGATGCTGATCAATGGTGGTCCTTGATTCAGAATACCATAGAGGAAGAAGAAATAGATTATATTAAATGGATAACTTTTAAGGAAATATTCTTTGAAAAATATTTCCCTCGTGATCAATGAACCGAAATGAAGAGGAAATTTCGTGGCTTAAAGCAAAGGGAAGAAGACAGTGTTGTAGAGTATGAGGATACCTTCACAAGGCTAGCCAGGTATTCCGTAGATTACGTACATGACTCATCAGACAAGAAAGATCATTTCTTTGAAGGTCTTAATCCAATTCTTCAAAGGTAACTAGCTTCTCAAACATTTTCATCATATGATGAAATTGTATCAAATGCAATCAAAACAGAGAAGGAATTTTCTAGATCAAATTTTTTCAAGGGAAATCAAGATAAAAAGTGATACTCAGATAACCAAGGGAAAGGTGAAGCACCAAAGAATAACAAGGGAAATAATAATTTCCCATTATGCGAGAACTGTGGAAAGAATAATCTCAGGAAATGCTTGAAAGACATGAGAGTATGCTATAAGAGTGGAGAAAAGGGTTGTCGATCTAGTGAATGAAAGGGGAAGAAACAATTTGATGATGTTTAATGATACAATTGTATAGATATGGGACACTATGAAAATGAGTGTCCTAAGCACCAAAGAAACATGCCTCAGAAAAACACGAGAGAATAAGGGAGAGCTTATGAAATTACAACCGCAGAAGTTGAAGTTCCTAATGGTGTGGTGGTTGGTACTTTAATTGTTTCCTCAAAATTAACCAACACTTTATTTGATTCTAGATCATCGCACTCATTTATATCCTCCCAGTTTTCTAAGAAAATTAGACATGTCAAATTTGATTTAATAAAGGAGTTATCAGTCAAAACTCCTAGGGGATGTATCATTGCAACAAAGGCATGTCAACTAGTCCCCCTTGTGACACATAAAAATTATTTAGTTGCTAACCTTATCATCATACCAATGACTGACTTTGATATAATTCTTGGTATTAATTGGCTGTAAAACTATGATGTGAAGATTTATTGCAAGAAAAAGGAAGTTACAATTTTTGAAAATGGTGTAGAATCTCTTATCTTTAGAGCAGAGACCTCGCCATCCGATTCTTATCTAGAACCACCCATAGTAGCTCTATTGAATGCAATTCTTGGAGAGGAAGAGAACCCAATATCTATGGGTGATGAAATAAATATTCAAATTGAAGATGTACGTATAGTGTAAGAGTACTTTGATGTATTTCCATAGGATTTACCTGGAAATCCTCCAGAGTGGGAAGTTGAGTTCTCTGTAGATTTAATTCCTGGTGCAAGACCTATATCAAAGACTTACTATAGAATGACCACTATGGAGTTAGTGGAGCTAAAGAAACAACTAGAGGAGTTGAGTGACAAATGATTTATTCGACCTAGTGTTTCTCCATGGGGAGACCCAGTTTTTTTGTCAAGAATAAAGATGTATCCATGAGGCTATGCATTGATTACAGAGAAATCAATGCTATTAAAATAAAGAATAAGTATCCTCTACCTCAGATTGACGATTTATTTGATCAACTTCATGAAGCATAATACTTTTCAAAGATTGAACTTCGATCCGGATATCATAAGCTATGTGTGAGGAAGGAAGATATTCATAAGACAACATTTTGATCCAGGTATGGGTATTACGAGTTTACAGTGATGCCTTTTGGACTAACTAATGCACCCTCTATTTTCATGGATTTAATGAATATAGTTTTCAAGGAATTTCTTGATAAATTTTTTGTGGTATTAAATGATGATATCCTGGTATACTAAAAAATCTATGAAGACCATGAGGATCATTTGCGGACTATTCAGAAAACTCTTAGAGGAAATGAATTACATGGGAAGTTTAGAAAGTGTGAATTCTGGATTCAATTAGTTTTTTTTCTTGTCCATATTGTCTCTAAGGATGGAATCTAAGTTGATCCTACAAAGAAAAAGGTAATCCAAGAGTGTCCCATGCCAACAAACATAACCGAGGTATGCAGTTTTATTGGCTTAGCAGGTTACTATCGGCATTTCATTCAGAATTTCACCCGACTGGCTAACCCGCTAACCAAGCTCACATGTAACGGGGTTAGGTTTGTATGGATGAGGGAATGTACAGAATGCTTCGAGGAATTGAAAATAAGACTGGTCAATGCTCCAATTTTGAATCTTCCATCTGGAAGTGATGGATTTGTAATATACAGTGATGCATCAAAGAATGGGCTGGGTTGCATCCTTATGAAAAAAATGATAAAGTTATTGCTTATGCATCAAGGAAATTGAAGAATCATGAGAAAAATTATCCAACACAAGATCTAGAGTTAGAAGTTTTAATCTTTGCTATGAAAATATGAAGACATTATCTTTACGGTGAAAAATGTGAGATATACACAGATCAAAAGAGTTATAAATACATTTTCACAAAAAAAGAACTCAACATGAGGCAAAGAAGATGGCTTGAGTTACTCAAAGATAACGATTGTTCAATACAATACCACCTAGGAAAGGAAAATAAGGTGGAAGATGCATTAAACAGGAAAGATCATGGACTTCTGACTCAAATGAGGATTGAGAGAGATCTTATATTCCTGGATCTACTAAAGATGGATATGGGAATTGTTAAGGAAGGGGAAACATCTTTCCTCTTTCAAATGATTGCTAAACCATCTTTACTAGAGAAGATATAAAGATCTCTATCTAATGATAAAAATCTACACAAGAAAATTATTGCTGTTAAGAATGGGAGATTGAAAGACTTCGTGTATGAGGAAAGAGTTTAAAATTTTGGGAAGAGGTTATGCATTCCATCAATACCTGAGATAAAAAGGGAAATATTAGACAATTCTCATAGCTCAAATTTATATATACACCCATGTATCACCAAGATGTATAGAGATCTGAAGGAATATTTTTGGTGGGATAATATGAAGTGGGAAATTTCTGACTACATGTCAAGGTGTCTAGTTTGTCAACAAGTGAAGGTGGAGAGACAAAATCCCAAAGGAGTGATGCAAACTCTACCTATTCTTATGTGGAAGTGGGATAACATTACGATAGATTTTGTCACCGAACTACTAAGGACACCTAGAAGGAATGATACAATATGGGTAATTGTTGATCGTGTCAAAAAATCAGCACATTTCATTCCAATAAGAGAGGATTTACCACTTGAGCACCTGAAAAGACTTTATATTAATGAATTTGTAATACTTCATGGTGCACCTCTATCAATTGTGTCTGATTGAGATCCCCAGTTTACATCAAAATTCTAGAAAAGTCTCCAGAAGGCTTTGAATACTGAGCTTCGTATGAGTACTGCTTATCACCCCCAAACTGACGTACAATCTGAAAGAACTATTCAAACTATAGAAAATATGCTGTGGTCATGTTCTCTTGACTTCAAAGGTATGTGGGATCAATAATTTCCTTTGGTGGAATTTTCATACAATAATAGTTTCTATTCTAGTATTCAAATGGCTCCATATGAAGCATTATATGGAAAGAGATGTCGAACTCCAACTTGTTGGGATGAAGTTGGTGAGAGGAAACTTATAGGCCCATAACTTATTGAAGAGACTAAGACAAAGGTGAAGACAATAAAAGTCCATATTAAAGCATCCCAAAGTAAGCAGAAGAGTTATGATGACAACCATTGAAAGTATTTTGAATTCCAGGTAGGAGATCATGTCTTTCTGAAATTATCTCCATGGAAGGGTGTCTTATGGTTCGGTAAGAAAGGGAAACTGAGCCCTAGGTATATCAAACCATTTGAAATTCTGGAAAGAATCAGAGAAGTAGCTTACTGTTTAGCAATGCCGCCAAATCTTTCCAAAGTCCATGATGTGTTCCATGTGTCAGTGTTGAAGAAATACATTCCAGACCCAACACATGTACTCACCTATGAAGAAATTGAACTGGAACTTGATTTTTCATACTGTGAAAAGCCTATTGGGATTCTTGACACAAGGGAGCAGGTATTGAGAAATCAGTCATTTGGAGTCTGATAGAACCAACTTTATTTTTTAAAGAATAGTAACATACCCTTATGAATAGTAATATGACCCTTATAAATAGTAAATAATGATAATATTTTATTTTCTTAAGGTAATAATATAACGAGATCTTAATTAATTCTTCAATGTGATATAGAACTAATTATACCTTTAAAATTCTTATTTTTTGAATTAACTATGTTTTTATTTAAAAATTAAATTAAAAATACTTATAAAATTATTTTCAGAAAATGGAGTTCATATTTTAATTCTACACATCGAAAAATGGTTAGGGTGAATTTTTGGGATTTTTCTAAAATATATGAATTTTTCATGAATAGTAAAAATACAGTTTTGAGTTTTCAGTAGTTTAATGACATCATAATGATTTAATAATTAAATATAAAAGTATGGTCGACTTGTGTATAGTAAATTATGACATGTGGTGTCCCAAGTGGCTAAAACCATGAGAAAATACCTTGTGAAATCCCATGGTTTGGAAAAAACCACTAATGAGGTGTCCCTTTGAAATTATTGAAAAACTACCTCTCTTTTTCTATAAATACCCACTCATCCATTCATTTTATTTCATTTCAAATACCTAATCCTCGAATCTATGGTGGTTTTACCTATCTAGGAGTCCTCCCAAGGTGTTTTTAACCCCCAAGATCCAATCCTTCAATATCTAGGAGTTACTCTACAAGGTAAGGGAATCCTTCATTCTCTTATTTTAGTCGACACTTCTTTTATGTTGTCTATTTGATTTTCCATTATCATATGTTGGGGTTTGATTTTATGTATTATTATTATTTTTCTTATTATTTCAATATGATGAGATATCCTTTTGATCTCATAATTTCATTTTATGAAATTTTAAGCGACATCGTTAGGTTTCTGAATTTTCATAAGGGATCTCTCAACTTTTCTTTTATTTTCAAGTTCATCTATTTTATTTTTCTCTCCTAACCTCCTCTACCCAAATGACCATGATAAACTCCAGTATCATATATATACTGGAATTATATCAGTTTAATGTAATAACCATCAGCAATATTCTTACTCCCCCCTTTTATTTTTATAAACGAAATCAACGTCCATGAGGTTCCAATTTATAACCTTTGTGGACAACGGAGTTTTGTTATTCACTTTCTCCTTAATTACTGGTCATGAAACCATTTTAATGGTCGAAAAATATTAGAATATATTTATTTCATCTCATTAATTTTCTGTAATCTTTACACACTCATAATATGAAATAAGAATACAAAACAAGTTCATTATTAACAAAACAGCTAAGTTAATACAAATATTTGTAATAAACTTTTAACTAATGAATCATCAACAAGGTATATAAACCAAAATAATTATAAGATAATTTATAACTCTTTAATTTCAATAATAATATATATTAACAACTCAAGATATTTAACTATGTTTCAAATGAACTTCCATTCATGAAATCAAGTAAACGAATCATGAAAACCAATGAAGAAAATGCTTCCAAAATAATAAAATTGAATCTCTTAAACCCATAAAAAGGGAAATGAATAAACCTAATAAGGTTATAATAAATCAATTACATGTATAGGATGTTCTGGAATTAATAATTATTGAATATAAATTTTATTATTCAGGTCATTAAAACAAACGATGAACACACTCGAGAAAAAGGTAAGGGGTTTCTCATCTCACTTTCATTTCTGTGAGATTTCTATTGTTCACCAATTATTTCTTATATGTGATATCTGTGTACTTAAATTTGATATATAATAACATTATTCACTTTATATTCATGTTATTCAATGATTCATTTTAGGGTTATTATGTTCTGGTCATATGATTCGACCGATTACATTGTGGTAAGAGACTTTGTCTCAACTACTATTTTGTTGCGACTAACTTTGTATGGTGCACCTAATAATAATTATGTGGTGTACCTGCTGCCCATTTGAGATCACTTTTCAATTTAAATTATATTTATATTAGATATACATAATCTCATATCATGGATATGTTTTTTGTCTAAACCGTATACCATTTTACATACGGTGTTTATTTGGAAAGTTATTTTAACTATAGAAATATTCATGAATCCGTATTCCCTACTCTATACGGATATTGAAAATAAATAATGCTCTTGTATTAAATCAATGTATAAATAATTCTTTGAACATGTAGTGGTAGGTGGGGCCTGTTTAGACCCTCGATGCATCAGTAGGTCTCATGAGACAAATTAGTTGGAAACAAACCCTTCGAGTTTGTTTCCAAAAATCAGATGGGTTTCTACCCACATAACTAAAACGTTTTAATGGTATTATGGTTTCATGTGCCAGATAAATGACGTACAATTAATAATAATTCTCTTTATTCATTATCAGTTATTACTATGCATGAGGTTTTCACTATGACAAAATCTATGGATTCATTTTCATTCTCAGTTTACTAATGGCGTGAGTTTTTCAATTATTCACCATGCCATATTTATTATGGAAAATTGTTTACAATTCCATTATTATTTATTTATGCTTACTCTATTTTTAACCCTTAATAAGCATTTGAGCTCACCCCTTTCATTGTTTACTTTCAACAGGTGACATAGATGAGATCATTTATTGAGTTCTTGTGGATGTAGATTTTAGTTTTTGTTATGTATTGTATTTTGTAAACTTTTACAATGTAATTTGAGTAACATATATGTATCTAGTATCTTCAAGACTACTAAACTGATCGTTCCTTCAAGATTTTCATTCCTTCTAACTATGCCAATATAATAAGTAATGCACTGGCTCCGGTCTAGAGGGGTCAGGGTGTTACAACTGTAATAACTATGAGTAGTTCCTTGAGGAATAAAAATTTGGTTTTGAAATATGTGTTATGCATGATCCTTAGTGATGAAATTTTGAGAATAAAATTAGGATAATTATCTAGTTCTACTATGAACATGGGAGGAAGAGGCATATATTCACAATAAGATAATAACATAGGATGGTCAAAATCAAGAGGAAAGAGCTGAGATAAGGCAAAGGTTCATGGTCTTACCTACTGGATTTGTGGGAATAAAGAACACATTAAGAAGGAATGAAGTGAAAAATTAAAGGTGCTTGAAACTAATAAAGGAAACAAAATAGCTTAAGGAACCAATAATGTGTTGTTGCTAAGCATGGATATCCCTATGGAGTCTTGGATTTTAAACTCAAAGGAATCTTTCCATTCCACTTCAAAAAATGGTTTCCTAAAAAATTATATTTCTATAAATTTTGGAAAGGTATATCTTGATGAGGATGAACCCTTTTATATTTTGGGTAAGGGGTATTCATTTATTAATACAAACAAATTAAGTTTACTACTTTTGGAGAATATAAGGTATATCTCTAGACTAAGAAGAAATATTATTTCCATCATATAGCCTGATGATGCAGGTTTTAGCACCACATTTACAAGTGGTGTAAGAATTATTAATAAGGGACCTATAGTCATAACTCATGGAGTAAAGAATGTAAATATATAAAATATGGGTTAAATCTGGCACAAAGGTAGTGGAATAAGTAGTTTGATTCATTCATGATAAAAAATTCATACAAATAGTATGACATGGATCAAAATTGCTATTATAAGTTTTTTAGTGATGAATAAATTATGTTTATTTTCTATGTGGATGAAATTATTATTTTAAGATTATGTATATAGAGGAATTATGAGTTAAAATGTAAACTAGCTAATGATTTCAAGATGAATGATCTTGGAGAATCCAAAAAGTTCTTAGGGATAAAGATGAAGAGAGACTGCACACCTAGAACCTTCAGGTTATTGCATGCTGACTACAGTAGAAAGGTTATATCTATATTTAGTATGTTGGAGTAAAAGTAGGATTTTATTCCCCTAGAAATCTATTTTAAAATTTAAAAGGATCAATCAAAAAAGACAACAAAAGAGTTTAGATACATGGAAAAGGTTTCATGAGCATAAGTTGTTGTAATCTTGATGTATACCTTGGTCTGTACCCGACCTAATATTGCTCATGTAGTGAGAGTTGTGAGAAAGTACATGGATAAATATAGAAAGAAATATTGGGAATATGTGAAGTGGATAATCAGGTATTTTAAGGGAATTAACTAAGCATATATGTGCTTTGGGAAAGTAAAATAATTGCAGGGGTATGTGGATACTGACCTTGGAGGTGATGTCGATGGTAAGATGAGTACCGCATGTTATGTGTTTACATATGGATGAACTACATTAAGCTGTATATATCAGTTGTAGAATGTGGTGGAATTATCCACCATAGAGGAAAAATACATTACTATAACAAAAACAAGGAAAGAGATGATTTTGAAGAAGATATCCATGGAATATATGAATATAAAGTGAAAAGAAAATGTAATATACTATGATAATTAGAATGATATACATCATGAAAAGAACAAAATATTTCATTCCTGGATGAAAACCATTAAATTGAAGTATTATTTTATTATAGGACTAATACATGATGGGTTGTAGAAACCATAAAATATTTTTTGAACCAATAATCTAGAAGACTCATTGAAGAAGTCGATGATGGCAGATAAGTTAAGGCATTCTTGTTCCTTTGAAGGTATCCACAGATAAATAGAGGATGAGTGGTAGAATATGGTAGAACACTATGGAAACATGGAATGGAAAAAAATTGTTATTTCATGAATATTTATCTTGAAATTTAATCATTGACGGGAAGCTCCCATTAGTGAGTGAAGAAGAGGAGCTCAAATAAAGTAAGTTTTCTAAGTTAGCAACAACGAAGTTGGTCGATATGATGGATCAGGCTCTAAGTGGGAGATTTTTGGAATGTTTTATTCCCATCCATTTGGATGAAGTTGGGTTGAATTATAGTGTCCTAGTTTAGACACCATACTGCAACTCTCATGGTTTGACCATTATGGTGAGGTTACTGAGGTTTATAGGGGGAAGCACACACCCTCTCATGGGTATAGGGGCCGAATGACACCAACCCAAATTTCGGGGCAATGTATAAATTACAATTGACTACAGAAAATATGACTAGAGACACTGAAAAAGTATTATATAAAGTGAAAAATCATTGTATTAGCATGTTACAGGGGATTATAGCATCTCAAACTTATCATAGTCATTATAGTAGGGTTGACTTCCAACATTGTAGATCATTATAGCTCTATGGACTTCTATAAAATCATCACTATATCATAGTGGATTTACTACATGGTTTATGGAACCACTGCACTTTCTTCTTTATGATACCATTTGAGCTAGGTTTTGGGTGTGTGAAACTCTGATATTTCACCCTGTATTTCTAATCCCGAATTAGTGAAATGATTCTACTTCTCTATAGACATATGGATTTATTATTTCACTGTGTAAATTGTTGTGTCCTATGTTCATATTATTCTTGTTATTTTTTTATTCTTTTTACCTTTTACAGTTATTTTTTGAATCATCATTCATTTTTTTCTCTATGAATTTTCGTAACATGAGATACATTTCACTATATGATTCAGAGGAAATCATAATGCATGGAATGAGATTCCATGTTATTACCTATAGATGATCATAAGGTAAAATTGGACTATATCATATGGAATGGTTATGACACTACCCATGTACATCATAATTTATAATTAAACTTAATCATTAGAAAATATGGGATTGTATGCTACTATATTTGATAGTTTGGGTGAATGAAATCTACCACATTGGTCATCGTAATGAGTTGTTTTATAAAATGAAATAGATAAGGAGAGTGAACTTTTCATGCATGAGATAAATGAGTTAAAAGAAGCATTTAATCATGAATTATAATGCATGAGTAAATGATACAACACTCAAGGAGAGCCTTTGTGGCTCTATATAGGGAGGCAATTCACTTTTGATGGAGGATTACATGATTTCTCCTACCTTGGACAAAGATTATTATCACCTGAAGCTCTCTTATTATACCTCATTTTCACATAGAGGCACTATCATGTCTTAGAGGGAGATGGATCTCACTTTTGTAAGGAGTGATTTAGGCACAACCCATGGATACAACATAGATGGAAGAATATTTCAATTGTTCATTGGTGGTTGTCATGAAGCCCATATGAAGATAATGTAGTGACAAATTTAGTGTATGCTATGCATTGGTTTCTTCATTTATGTTATAAGATACTTTATTTCATCCTTATAAGCATGAACATATTTGGATTGAGATTCCTTAATCATTTTCACTACTTCTAATAAATGACATTAGATGCCTACATATCCCAGTAATGGTATCGGAGTCTACCATTTGTTTAGATTTTTGAAATCATGCGGGAAATAAATAATTGTGAATTCATATTTTATATCATATTGTATTTATAAAATGTGATATGTTATATTGTTTACTGGGTTTTGTATCTTGACATACAATATAAGATATTGAAACCCACAATATAGTTTAAATCCATGTTCTTTTTACTATTTGTATCATATGATATCTAGATATCATTACATATGATTTCCACACCGTGTTTTTCAAAAAAAGAGTATCATGTAACCTATATGATATCTCAAACTAATGTAAAATATGATAGGTACATCATAAGAGGCAACTCGACTATCAATTATAAAATATGACTGACAATGCTTAAATAGTTTAAGCATTAATCCTATTAGTTATAGATTATAATTCTACTTGGATCTTTAAAAATGATCTGAATCACATCCAAGGATTATTATTATATCATAAAATATTATTAAATGAGAAAATGTATTTTTATAATAATTCAATTATGAGTTTGATTTTATTATTTATAAATTGTTTATAAATAATGATAAAAGCTATTTTTACGATATTTATTAATTTATAAAATTTTTATAAATTAATTTTCTATAAAGTGTTTATAATTTATTAATAAATGTTTATGAAACATTTTAAATATTACTTAATATTAAATGTTAATATTAAATATAAATTTTACATTTTTATATGGAATTCTTTATAAATTGTATGTAAAGAGTTTATTTAGAAATAATAAGAGTAATTTGTAAAGTGTTTATAAATTACTAAAAAGGATAAAGTATAAAGTGTTTATATTTGAATTATGAATTTTTCATAATTGATCAATTTGAATTTTTCAAATTAAAAGTCCTTATTTAGAGTTTTATTTAAACCACATAAATTTCTTTATGGTTGATATGAGTTTTATAAGATCTTGACCTTTTTTGAAGATGTCTTAGGATCGTTTATAGGTATTATTTTTTCTTTTTTTGAGTATATCTTGTTTGAGTTTTACTATAGGGAGTTTTTGGGTGAAATTGAAGAATTTTGGAAGGAAGTGGGGTTCTCCATGGTTTGCACATAGTTTTCCCAAACTGTGCTCCCATCCCAAAAAATAGTGCAAACCCAAACAAAGGGGATTCACATGGATGAAACATTGTTTATAAACATGTGAAACCTATTAGGAGTAAACATGTGACACCCCTAGGTGAGGTTCATAATTAGGGTGTATAGTTAGGTAAACCGTGCACCCCATACAGGAAACCATGCATGCATATTTTTAATTCCCCCTAAATTATTAAAAAAATTCTCGAACCCCAAAATTATACCTCCAAATGCCCTATCTTGACCCTCAAACATTTTCTATCATTTTTTGAGGTTTTAGGTGAAATTACAAGGCCTCCTAACCTCCTTTATTGATGATTCTAAACCCAAATTTTAGATCTTCACCCCTTTCGGTAAGAGTTTCTTATCCTGATTTCTTTCCCCTCTCTCTCCCATACTTCTCACATACTTTTAAGGGATGTTTTCCTCTATTGGTATTGGATATTGATTTATAATTGACAGATCTTAATTCAATTGATCTTAGATATAGGTTTCATATCTGTATCTCATTCTTATCGTGATCTTGGTTGTTCCGCTTCAATTGGGGATTTCGGTTGGCGAGAATTCTTTATTAATTTTGAGGTAGGTGGTCTAAATTCAATTCCCATAGTCTTGATTCAAATTTCCTTTATGCATTTTTATATTTCAGTTAGTAAATTTGGTAATTGAATCTTGAATTGAATAAATTAATTGATTAATTAATTTATGGAAACATGGAATTGGAATAATTAATTGGTCAATTAATTAATGAAAAGTATGATTGTGGAATTGATGAGAAATTGGGGTTGTGTTATTGGTCAATAATTGTGTTTTTGATTTAATTTATAATGGGAATTAAGGTATGTTTGACCTAACCTTAAAGGGTTAATGATTTATATTATTAAATTTTGAGAAATGGTTTAATATTTAATTATTCATATTACTCCATGTGAATTAAAGTGATTAACCTTGAATGTTGATGAATTGAAATAGTTCACCATGAAATGTATGTTTGATAAGAAGGTTAATGATGATTAAACTTAATGAATGAGATGAATGTGTTATATGTGATATTGTGATATATGTGATAATTGAGTGTGGGATAGGGACTGAGGATCCAAATACCCATGTGTGATAAATATGTGTGGGATAGGGTCTAAGGATCTAAATGCCCATGCATGATAAATGTGTGTGGGATAGAGAATGAACCTCCAAATACCCATATGAGATACCGAGTGTGTGACAGGGACTAAGGCTCTAAATACCCATGTGATATTGAGGTGTGAGATAAGGACAAAGGTTCCAAATACCCACAGGGTGTTAGACATGATGTTCTACACTAATGAGTTGGCATTGGACTATGGATATAATTAGCCATGATATAATGTAAAATGAAATGATAAATGATAGCCATGGTATTGTGATATGGTTCATGTTAATACATAGAGAGAATCATATATTTAGGGTTTGGTTGTCCTTGGGAACCTGAAGTTTTTATGTTTAATAAATAATAATTGCATATATATAAACTATTTACTTTATTGTTTGTACTTTATTATTTATACAATTGCATACACTATTATTGACTAGATATTGTTTTAGAAGCCGTTAGTGGTGGACAACTGAGTTGTACTCACACCCTACTCAGGTTTCCTGACCAGTATATAATAGATTTCATGTTTATAGGATTGGATAAGGGCAAGATCCCTATGTTAGATGGATGAGTTGGGATAGAGCATGGATGAGGGAACTAGATTTGGCGTTGGGAACCGCTTGAAGTTTTTAGTGTATTTTTTTAGATTTTTCATTTGACACTTGGAATATAATTAGCATGAAATATCTACTGTTTTGGTTTGGATATTGTATTCCTATTTTATCTATCATGTGATATAGGTTTTTTCAGGTTATTAGTTGTATCATTCAGCTATTTTTTATTTACTTTTGCTATTGTGCTACTTTGATAAAGAGGGTATAGTCTCCACATGATTTATATTAGACCCTCATTACAATTCATAAGCCTATAGAGTATAGGGAAGAACACCTAAGGTCATGTGACCAATTAGCTTGAGGCACCAATTTGTGGAACCCGAGTCGAGACATTATAAAGTGGTATCAAATGAGTTTTATTTTCTTTTCTTTTGCCTTACTATTTGGGAAATCTAGATAGAAGACTAGGATGAGTCCATCCTTGGTCAGTAGATCATGCATGGAAGTAGATAACCCATGTACGAGGGTAAAATCCAAGTTCCCAAGGTGGAATTATTGTTATTGATGTGTGTTGTTATAGTTGTATACTATTTCACCTCGAGTGATGCACTTTTTGTGTGATGTGATTATTATTTACAAGATTTTTTGAGATTTATATCATGGATAAGTATGGAATGAGATTTGAGTATTCATGAATCATTATAGGCACTTAGGATTTATTGTGACATGCATCATTTTAGGCACACATGGAGAAAACATGTTTTTGGGTAAATTGTTGGTTTTGAAATGTTTTTCCTTGATTACGAAATTGAAATGAAAAGGTTAATAATATGAATTTGAGAATTGTGAAATGATGAAAGATGTGAATAAATGGTCATCTAATGAGAAACTGGTAATGATACCGAGTTTACCATTTTTTAAGCATAATCTAGATGTAGGATGGTTAAGGGTAGTGGGAGTGCCTCGATTTTGATAGTGTGGTGGGAAAGGGGGAAATGACTTGTGATGGATTTATGTGAATATCCATATTTTTTTGATAATGTTGTGTAATGTGTTCTAAGATGTGTGTTTTTCATTGTAGAGATATGCCTCCACAATGAGGTTTTATGATAGGATGATCAAAGGTTATGGTTAAGAATGATCCACTAGTAGTGGAACCTGAGACACCGATCTAGACAGATAAAGGAGGTGGATAGAATTTCCGTGAGAACTTTGATCACTACATGAATTTTATGGAGATATACCTATAGTGGGTAGTTAAAAGTGTGTATGATCTAATATGAGAGTTTTAGTTACAAAACCCTCCTACTTTCACTAGAGAGGGTGGACCCGAGATAACAGAGTTAAGGTTTGAGTCCATCCAGACTATACTTGACCATTTAGATACTATTGTTGAGAAGAGGGTCAAGTTGGCTACATACATGTTGTGAGGATCAGTGAAGTGATGGTGGGATGTTTAATATTGGATTGGATAGGATGATGGAATGGAATGTAAGGAATTTTGGGAGAAGTTCCTAGAGCACTTTTATCTAGAGATTTTGAGATAGGAGAGGGAATGATAATTTATGAGGCTAACCCATGGGAGAATGTCTGTGATGGAATATGATGGTTGCTTTACTAAATTACAACACATTACTCCATCATTGGCAGGGGATGAGACAACTATGACAAGGAATTTCTAAGACAGACTTAAATGTGAGATTAATTCCTTGGTTAACATATTTTGGTTAAATAAGTTTGATGAGGTGGTGGATCAGGCTCTCATAGTTGAGAGGAACCTGAATGAGGCTACTAGTGGAGGACATGTGGTTTCTGCTATATGATTAGGGGGTATGTCTTCTAAGGGTAGGAAGTGTCATTATGAGAATGTTGACTAGATCCTTCAAAAGAATAATGTCTAGGGGGACTGGTCATTTACTAATTATCTTACCAGAGTGCTTTTCCAATAGTGTGGTAGGCCGAGACACTATCATAGAAACTATCCCCGACCAACAGTAGAATGACTATATTACAACAGTATGAATAATCTACAAAGGTTCTGCAGAAACCCACGACAGATGGGTAGTGATGGTGCATCTGGATAGGACTAGAGTACAGGAAGAGGGACTTATATACAATATTAGTCTAGAATCTAGAGTTTTACTATCCATGGAGGTTGAGGTAGTGGACATGGTACATATAGAAAAGAGTATCCATATCACCATAGTGGTGCAAATCAAGGTATTCAGAGTATATCACAGGGAAGAGGGTCCAAACAGTTGCATGAAATCCATCATACACTTATGGATAGAAAGGCATGGCCATTAATAGTTAGAGGTACTATTCTTGTTGTTTCTACACTTTCTAGTGACTTATTTGATATTGGTGCCTCTAATTATTTTATATCTTCCAAAATTTTGAATGATTTGATCTTGGCAGTGGAGTTTGTGAGTGGGGTTATGATGATAGATACACCTTTGGGAGTATGATTGAGAGACATTTTCTTATACAAGGGGGTGTTATCTTGAGGTTGGGGAGCATTGTTTCCTTTGGGATCTTTACATTTTGGATATGTAGGGATTAGACCTAATCATAGGTGTGAATTGGTTGTAAGTATACTAAACCTCATTTATTATTACTGCAAAAGGGTTATTTTTACATCTCCCGAGGGTAACAATTATATTTACGGGGGAAAATGGGATATCAAAGAAGGACATTCGGGGATACTTCATCAGAAACTAGGGGAGCTCACTACCCAAGTTGCTAGTATTTTCTAGATGATGGAGGAGTAAATAATATTGTCTTTACACCTGTAATTTATAGGTTCTAGGATGTGTTTCCTAAAGACTTATTAGTTATTCCACCTGATAGATATGTGGAATTTACAATTGAACTCATGATTGTGGCTGAGACAGTTTCTATTCAACCATATAGAATGACATTGACAGAGCTTCAAGACCTTAAGACTCAACTTGAAGAGTTGATGGATAAAGGGTTTATATGTCTGAGTACATCACCTTTGGGTTCATTAGTTTTGTTTTTTAATAAGGATAACATGATTTTGTTCTTATTTGTTGATTACCAAAAGTTGAACTAGATGA
This sequence comes from Viscum album, assembly GCA_963277665.1. Taxonomy (NCBI): domain Eukaryota; kingdom Viridiplantae; phylum Streptophyta; class Magnoliopsida; order Santalales; family Viscaceae; genus Viscum; species Viscum album. Next base: position 1,024,782,312 of record OY728158.1, read on the forward strand.
CTATGAAGAGTCAGTATCCTCTTCCATGTATCGACAAGCTTTTTGACTAGTTGAGAGGAGCTTGTGTATTTTCCAAGATCAACTTGAGAACAGTGTATCATCAGTTTTGAGTTCAACCTTATGAAATACCAAGGAATACTTTTAGATATAGGTATATACTTTATGAGTTTTTTGTGAAGCCGTTTGGGTTGATGAATGCACCTGCAATGTTTATGGTCTTGATAAACCAAATATTCCATATATACCAGGATTAGTTTGTGATTTTATTTTTTGTCGACATCTTGGTGTAATTCAAGACTCATGAATATCTTGTACAACATCTTAGCACTGTCCTAAGTACACTAATAGAGCATCAGACATACTCCAAGCTATAGAAGTTTCAGTTTTGGTTTGACCAGGTACACTTCTTGGGAGGAATCATCTCAGAGGAAGGTGTGATAGTAGACCCAAAGAAGGTGAAATAAGTTTCTTATTTGGATTTTACAAATATTGTTTTTTATATCCATATATTTCTTGGGTTAGCAATCTATTATCATAGGTCCATCCAGGAATTTTCCCATTTGGTAGCACCACTTTCAGGATTGACCAAGGAGGGAGTAAATTTTGAATGGTCTGGAACATGTGAGTATGCATTCCAAGAATTGAATAAGTTATTAACAACAATGCCAATATTGATCCTACCCAATCTAAATGAGGAGTATATATTGTTTTGTGATTCTTCTGGGATTGGGATTGAATCAGTGTTGATGTAGGGATATCGGGTTGTAGCGTATGGGTCACAATAACAGAGATAGGTTGAGTATACGCAGTGATTTAATTTTGAGCTAGCATATATGTCCAGGAAGAGAAATAATGTTGTTGATGCTTTAAGAAAGGGAAACTCAGACTCAGGAAATCTTGGAGTGTAGTTCTTAGTGGGATATGACAACTTTACTAACTAAGATGCATGTTGTAGTTCAAGAGATCCAAGAGTAGATGACTCTCATATCATTTTCAATGGAGTCCACCATTTTGAGTCAGATTAAGGAGTGATATTACAAGGATATAGATTTTTTGGACTTGAGAGAAATCCTTAAAGGTGGGGAGACACATTCATAGTGGACTATATCGTAGGATGATATCATATATATATCGGGAATCAGGTTTTTATACATATGAGCATGAAGGAGGAGCTGATGCATGGATTTCATTCCTTGAAGTGGGAAGTGCATCCAAGTGTAACCAAAACATACCATGACCTAAGTCGATAGTTTTGGTGGATGTGAATGAAAAATTATTTTTTAAGGTTCATGAAATGACACTACACCTATCAATAGGTGAAAGAAGAGCATTAAAAACCTGGTGGTTTACTACAACCATTTCTCATTCTGGAATAGAAGTGAGATGAGGTTACTATGGAATTCGTGGTGGGTCTCCCAAGTACTCCTTAGAAGAATTAAAATATTTGGGTTATAATGGACCAAATGACTAAGGTATCACATTTCTTACCTATACAGGAGACCTTATCAGTGGATTAATTGGGAGATTTGTACATTAATAAGATAATATGTCTACATGGGGTGCCAAAAAGTATAGTTTTAGACCATGACTCACATTTTACTTCTCACTTCTGGTAGGGAATATATAAAGAGATTGGAACATAGGTTTTACTGAGTATGAATTTCCACCCACAGACATATGGGCAGTCAGAATGTACTATTTAGGTGCTTGTGGATATGCTTCAGGTGTGTGTACTAGATTTTTGAGGGACTTGGGATAATCACCTAGAATTGGTAGATTTTTCTTATAAAAACATTTATCAGGAAACTATAAATATTTATCTATATGAGGTTATTTATGGTATACCAGGAAGATCACCTCTATATTGGATAGAGGCAGGTGAGTCAGGGATGTTGTGATCATGTCACGTGTAGGAGACATCATAACAGGTTCAATTGATTCATAAATGTATGGATATGACTCAAATTAGACATTATTCATATGATAATAGAAATTGATGACCCTTAGAGTTTAAATAGAGTAATCATGTTTTCCTTTGGGTGTCACCTAGGTTGATTCATCATAGGATATGGCGATAGGGAAGGTTGGTGCCCATGTTTGTGGGACAGTTTGAGGTTGTGAAGATAATCAGGCCGACGGTGTACTAATTACCTCTTCTACATAGGTACAATGCTATGAATGATGTTTTGCATGTTTCACAACATTGACGATATCACCATGACCCTTCTCATGTGATCGGTGTGAATGATGTTGAGCTTGAGACTGATGTGTCCTTTGAGGAGCACCTGATACATGTGTTGGATCTCAGTGAGAAAGTTTTGTGGGGAAAGACCATTCTAATAGTTCATATATTGTGGAAACATGGGTGTGTTCTGGAGGAAACATTGGATAGAAAAATATATATATGGGCTTGGTTTCCTGGTCATTTTACCTTAGAGTCCTAGAGATGCTTATGAGTACAGGTTAAAGACGATCTGTTAAAAGGTGGGGAGATTGTAAGATCCTAAAATTTTATGGATATGTATTAGTCTTGTTTACAGGTATTATATTTTCCTTGTTTTGATTATATATTGTTTGGATTTTACCTTGGAGAGTTTTGGGTGAAATTGGATAATTTTGGAAGGAAGTATCGTTGTGTGAAATTGGCGCACGATTTTCCCAAACCATACACCTAGCGCAGAAAATAGTGAAAACCCAAATTGAGGGGATTCAAATGGCTGGAATATATTTTGTCAAACCATGCACCCTCTTAGGAGTAAATGTGTGACAACCCTAGGTGAGGCATATGGTTAGGACACATGGTTAGGGTAAACCATGCACCCCGTATAGGAAATTGTGTGTGCAGATTTTTAATACCCAAAAAATTATTAAAAAAATATCTGAACCCCCATATTATACCCCCAAACACCTTATATCAACCATAAAACATTTTATCTCATTTTGGGAGGTTCTAGGATGGATTACAAGGCCTTCTGAACTCCGTTCTTGATGATTCGAATCCCGAATTGTAGATATAAACCCATCCTAGTAAGAGTTTCTCATCCCAATTAGTTCCCCCCCTATCTCCCGTCATTCTCTCATACATTGAAGGGATGTTGTTCTCTATTGGTATTGGATATAGATCTAGTTTTGATGGATCTTGATTCATTTTATCTTGGATCTAGTTTTCAGATCTAGATCTCGTTCTTCTTTGTGATCTTGGTTTGTCCCGCTTTAATTGGGGATTTTCATTAGCAAGCATTCATCATAAATTTTGAGGTAAGTGGTTTAAATCTAATTCCTATAGTATTGATTCCCATTGTGTGTATGAATTTTTAGATTTCGATTGGAATGTTTAAAAATTGAATCTTGAATTGTATAAATTAATTGATTAATTAATTTATGGAAACATTGAATTAGAATAATTAATTAGTGAATTAATTAATGGAAAGTGTGATTATGGAATTGATTAGAAATCGGGGTTGTGTGATTGGTCAATTAATGTGTTTATGAATTAATTGATAATGTGGATTAAAGGATATTTGGAATAACCATAAAGGGTTAATGATTTAAATGATTAAATATTGATAAATGGTTTAATAGTGAATTGTTTATATTACTCCATGTGAATTAATGTGATTAACCTTGAAAGTTGATAAATTGAAATAGTTTACCATGATGTGGATGTTTGATAAGAAGGTTAATGATGATTAAACTTAATGAATGATACTAATTTATTATATGTGATATTGTGATATATGTGATAATTGAGTGTGGATCAGGGATTGAGGCTCCAAATACATATTTGTGATAAATGTGAATGGGATAGAGACTGAGACTCTAGACACACATGTGTGATAAATTTGTGTGGGACTAGAACAGAGGCTCCAAATACCCATGCATGATAAATTTGTGTGGGATAGGGACTGAGGGTCCAAGTACCTATATGAGATAGTGAGTATGGGGTAGGGACTGAGGCTCCAAATACCCATGTGACATTGAGGCATCGGATAGGGACAAAGGCTTAAAATACCCACGAGTTGTTAGACATTATGTTCTACGCTCATGAGTTGGAATTGTACTATGGATCGAACTTTCCATGATATAATTTTAAATGAAATGATAAATGATAACCGTGGTATTGTGATATGGTTGAAATTATGGAATGGTCTGAAGCAGTTATTGAGGGTTTGGGTGTCCTCAGGAACCCGATGGTTTATGTGGTTTAATAAAGAATAATTGAATATATATAATATTTTTACTTAATGGATTGTAAATTATTCTTTACACAACTTCTTTCACTATTATTGAATAAATATTGTTTTATATGCCATTGGTGGTGGACTACTGAGTTGTACTCACACCATACTTAGGCTGCCTGATTGGTATTTGGATAGACTTCATGTTTTCAGTACAGGATAAGGGAAAGATACCTATGTTAGATATGTGAGTCGGGATGGAGCATGGATAAGGGAACTAGACTTGGTTTTTTGACCCTCTGGGAGTTGTCAGTGACTTTATTTTTTTTCATTTGACACTTGGCACTTGATTGGAATGACATATCTAATGTTTTGGTTTGGATATTTTATTCCTGTTTTAGCCATCATGTGATACTGATTTTATCTGGTTATTGATTGCATCATTTGGATATTTTTTTATTTACTTATTCTATTGTGGTACTTTGATAAAGAGGGTATAGTCCCCCCATGATCGATATTATACCCTCGCTACTAGTCAAAAGCCTCTGGTATACGTGGAGGAGCACCTGAGGTCATGTGACCGACTGGCTCAGGGAACTGGTGTGTGGCACCCGGTCCGAGACGTTACAAGTTTAAATAATATTAAGTATGTAATATTTAGATAATGTAAAATATTTACATAATAATAATTGGATTATAAAATGTTTATAATTCCAAAAATATCATATATTTAAAGAAAAATTTCATAAAATAATATGAAGGAGTTCATATTATGGAATGAATATAACGTGTTTATATTTAAGATTATGGAATTTATATATTTATTAGCTAAATTATAAAGTGTTTATAAATAGATTTTGTTTATGAATTATTCATAAATGATTAAATCATGTTTAAATATGTGAATTTTTCATTTATTTAAAAATTTATTTCCTTTATAATTACTCATAGTTATAATTTTTTTATATTATGAATGTGCGTATTCTTTAATTTAAAATTTTAAACTACTTCTAGAGATTTTCATACTTTAATCTAAAGATTTACATGATAGTTATGATAATGAATTTAGTTTCCATATACCTTGACATTAGTTTTCAATAAAAGTTATTAGGTTGAATCTATTTATTGAATATAGTTTATAAATATCAGGTATTAGAGTTATGATGAATTGGAATTTCTTTTGAGTAAATTATCCTTGGATAGAGGGACTTCAGTTTGGACTTCTCACTTGCCTGGAGGCTTGTGAATTTTTCTAGAAATGTGGGTGTTTGTTATCTGTGGCTTTAGGATTACACATGAAAATATTATCAATCACATATAATTCTAAACCTTTACATGAAAGGTTCATGTTCTTTATGCAAGAGAATCATTTATGCGTCAATATATTTGTCTTTTTTTGGGGTTAGTAACATAGAATATGGGTTGTGTAAAGATTTACACATTAATATGGTTTGAACATATTAATTTGGTTTATGAACTATAATTATAAAATAAATCATTAGATGCATTCATACATAAAGTTAATAACATGAGCTACGATGGTAATATTAAATCAATTTCAAAATACAAAGTGTTAGATTCCTTCTACAACAAAACATGAAAATTCCTCAATCATTCAACTAAGTATGTTCTTCCAAAGAAGGATGCCCATGGATTATCTTGTGAAAGGTATAGTTGAAATGGATAACCATAAGATTTTTCTAACCAACTCCTCTAATTTTCTTGGAGTTACACTTAGCTTTAACACCATAATAGTTAGAATATAGAGGAATAGAGTTAGATTTATCCATATTTTGTATTGGACAAAGAGTATTCTTCTCAATTATTGAAGATTCATATATTACATGGTTGGTATGATTCCCTATATAAATAACTAAGTGATGCGAGGAATTCTAAAAAATGCTAATTTCTTAGTGAATCATGGACCATGGACCACTAAAAGATATGTTGAGTTTAAAAGGGGAAATCATTTTAGTGGGATACCATTTAATAAAATTTATTATTAAATTCTAATAATTCATGAAAATTATTTGATAAAAGAATCTATTATAGATAATATAATCATCATCCTCAAACATATCTTTGAGAAAAATCCTTAGTAAGGAGAAGCTTAATTCAAGTGACCCATATGACTAGTAACTTAAGAAAAAAATTTAAGTAAAAGAAATTATATGTGTTTGAGAAACACCTTCCCTGGAAAGAAAGTGTTGAAGTTATTCAATAGGTGAATCTATATTCTTATGAAAAGTATACAATGATTAAATCAAGGTTTTAAAAGCATTAGATACAAAATGATCAGAGTGATTTTAGTCATATATACTCGATATTATTGGGTACTCTAATGATACTCAATATTATTGAGTATACCAATTAACTCAAAGAGACTAAAGTTTTTCATAAGGATTATTCAAGTTAATGAATTTATTCTATTATCATTTATGTAAATATTTCAAAAATATGAATGAGTTAAAAAAAATTACCCAATATTCTCAAGGGTTGAGAAAATATTAACTACGACATATGATCAATTATTTTTAGTGATTTATTGATAGAACAAGTTGGTAAAAGTTCAAACTCGAAGAAGAAAAATTAGTTATAAAGTCAAAAATTATTTCTTTGTATATTTAGTCAAGGTTATTGAAACCTAAAGATAAAATTTGGAAGGAGTAATGATTATATAATATGAAATTGTTTGAGATACCTGAAGGGGTTTGAAAAACTCCATGAAATATCCATGTCATGTGTCAATGTTATAGTAATAAATTATTTAGTTTTTAAGGGTATATGATATGAAATGTATAATTTAAAAATATTGTAAACATATAGAAGTTAAAAATCAAGGGAAGAATTGACAATTCTTGTAGTTTTCATTCACATAATAAATTAAAGAGTTACTACATCAAATATTTAAATGTAAATGAATTTATGAAGCTTAAATAAATATAAGGATGTGTTTAACCATCTAATTTATATTATATAATAAGATATTTTATTCATTAATAAAGAGTTTTTGTGAACAAAATGATATGATTAATTGTATACACATGGTTTACGATTTAATGGATTCTATAATATGTTTCAAAAAAGGTGATAAGGATAAAAATGTTTTCTCTAGGATAAAGTGTTTGTCTAGATATTTGTTAAAATATTAAGAAATATGTTCCTAACACCCAGTGGAAAATTCTAAATAATAAAGACTTATTTTTAGAGGAAAATTCCCCAAAAATATAAAATACCATATATGATATGGAAATAATAGTTTATTTTTTAAATATTACCACTAAAATGAAATAATAGTTATTTCATAAACACAAAGAAGTTTGTGTATCTTATCATGGTATTCTAAAGAGAATATAATTCCTAAGAGGCCAGTGGGAGTATGTTTTGAACTTAAATAATTTCAAATATAAATACTAAAAGATTATAATAGTAAAAAATTAAAGTGACTTCCATTTATAATTCTAAAGAGTTTTGGATATATGATGGTAAATAAATATAAATGAACATTTATTTAACATGAGAAAGTGAATATCACTATTTCATAAATGATTATTCTAATAAAAAAGTGTATTTTACTTAATATCCTATAATATTTTTAGGGTATGGAAATGTAGAAAAACCTAAAGAGTTACATTTAGTTAACATAATATAAGTGAATGTTACTTTATCCTAAATGAGTTTATAATGTTCCAATAATAAATAATGTATATATTTATATGTTTTAACAAAATATTTCATGGAAATATTTTTATGTAAAGGGTTCCAAAGATGATGATGTTAAACATAGAAATTTTACAAGTAGACAATAAAATTTGATATCCTAACATTTGATGTTATGGAGTTATGAATTTTAAATATGTTCAAGTAGTTGAAAACATGGAATATGATTCCTAAATCTCACCATTATTCAAAATTTATTTATTTATATATTTTACTCACTAAAGAGTTCAATGGGATGGTTTTATTAGTAGTTCATACAGAGATGTGACAATAATTACATGTATATTTTATAAGTTAACAAAACCCTAGAAAGTTTAGCAAACATTAATTTGATTTATTAGTATATCATATATGATATGATAAATAATTTATTATATTGTGTTTTTTGAAGTATTCTTAAAATAGTTTTAAGAATATAAAATGTATCATGTAAAATGAAATTTTTAGTTTATCATTCTTTCACATTAGTTTTATATATGTATATAGAATTATTTATTTCATGAAGTGTAATGATAACTAACCTCTAAAAGTACTACATCAAGTTATCCATAACATATTTTCATCATGATTCATTATAGGTTGTGATTAAATGTAATTGTTACTGTGAGTAAGATTCTTTTATCAGATACAAAATATGCACATGAGGTACAAAAAAAGTGTTTTTTGTGCTGAATGAACCACTAAGTATACCACATGAAGTGTCATACAATATTTTTTAGGTATTCTAAGGGTACATGGAACATATAGAAGTTCCATTACCAAAGGTTTGGAGGATACCTAATATAAGAACCTTCATACTTTGATACCTTTCTTACGTAATCCTTGAGAATTAACAAATTAGGGGTGGTTGGGTATGTTTCTGATTATGTTGTTAGTTGGATATCAACCAAGATGAGATTTTTACTCTCATATTATAAGTATGAAATATGGGCTCTTGATTGAGATATAATAAGGAGGGTGAAACTACACCTAGATAGTACACATGATGTGCTTATTTATTCAGATGATGTGTATATGAAGTGATCATCCATAAAGGTGAATGTATTGTGATGTATTCATCGAAAACGTTAATCTATACTCATAGATTAAATAATGTATGATTTGACTATATGGAATTGACATAATCAATGTCCCATGGTCACTTGATGTATTGAACAAAGGGAACTTATGAGAATATATTCTAGCATGTGATGGTATTTGTGGACACAAGTATACTAATACACGTGTTTGATGGAGATCATTCCATATATCTTTATATCTTGAGTAACATTGATGATTTTTTAAAGTTCACTATTTTATTAAATTTATGGATATAGTGATTCATATTTAGCATCAATGATATAAAGGTTTGTGAGGTCACACGTTTTGGTTAACTAAATGAGGATTGAGTTTGACTTAGAGAGTTTCTCTATTTTTTTAAAAGTTAATACAAAATAGTTTTGGATGGATTAAAAAGGTATTACATATGCTGTGATACATGTTGGAGTTTATGATAATTTTCCAAAAGTGTTAAAAAATATATCCAAAAGTGTTTTGGATATGATTCCATATGTTATCATATATGGTATGATATAAGGTGAAATAACACAAAGTCTATTAGGCATTAGTGTAAGTCGGAGATTAAAGGATGTGATATTACCTAAAGACTTTATATATATATATATGATATATATAAGGAATATCGTATGTGATAATATAATAATAATAAAATAAAACATATATATTACCAAATAATTTTGTTCATGCATACGAGATAAATTGTATTACACGATTTACTGGTAATAATAATGCATGAAATGAGATTATATACTATTTCCTATGGATGATTATAATGTATGATTTGTCCATACCATAATTCATGGTTATTACACTACACATCAAAGTTATAAAGTATGACTGACCTTAATCCTAAGGTAAGGTGCAGTTTCATGATACTAGATTTGATTATTTGGGAGGTTGAAATTTTACACATATTCCATAATAATGAGTTGTTTCATAAAATGAAACTGACAAAGAGTGTGACATAACCATGCATGATATGCATGAGTTATACAAATAATTTACCCATGAGTTATAATTCATGAGTAAATACGAAAACACTTGTGGAGATTCCTCAAGGCTCTATATAAGGTTGTAGTTCCCTTTTGATGGTGGAGTAAGTTCTTACTCTTACCATGGATGAATGTCCTTATCACCAGATGATATCTTTTTATACCTAATTTTTATATGAAGTTACTATCATGTTATGGATGGTTAAGTATCTTATTCTTTCCTTAAGTAATTCAGATGAAACCCATTAATACACCATGTAGGGAAGAATATTTCAATTATTCCTTGATAATTTTCATAAAGAGTGGAAACTTCAGTTTAAGATACACAATGGTTTATTTAATTATATTACAATACTCATGATTTCATCCTTCCAAACATGATGGTATTAGGTTTGGTATTATATAACTATTTTCATTTCTTTTAATAAGTGTTATCAGATCGATATGAATCCCAACAAGATAATGGAGACAATCATCATTTGTGATATAGAAGATGTTGGAACCCTTGTTTTAATGATCACAAAATCATGATTATTATGATATTAATGATTTTTTAAGTTTTATAATATCATTTTATACTATGAGTAATTTTATTGAAAATTTGGATCACTATAAAAATGACTCACCATTAAAGTTGAGTCACTGTCATACATGACTCACCATTGAGGATGAGTCACTTCCAGGAAAGACCCACCATCAGAATGGAATTTTAGAAAAGTATTGGAAAAAACCACCATGAGAGATGAGTCACCGCCATGATGAAAATTTGGATATGTATCTAAAAGGCCTACCACTAAAAAATAGTAACCTCCATACATGACTCACCATTTAACTGGAGTCACCATTGAAGATGAACTAATGTCAAAATCTACCAACCTTTAGGAACATTGTCAACGTATTGAAATGAAATACCACTAAGACAAGTCACCACTGAGATGCGACACCATTGAACATGAACTACTATTAGTTGGACCCACCATTGTCTTGACTCAACACTAGAGATGACTCACCGTCAGAGTTGTCTCACTACTAGAAGAGTCACCATTTCTGTTCTAGGATCTTTAAGTTAAATTGTTTCGAGCGGTTATATTATCAAATTTAATGATGATTATTATTTTAATTATTGTTCTAAAACTATTTTCGGGAACATTTAAGGTTATGTAAAATCTTAGTATGAGAACACAGGATAGCCGGATGATTGTTCCTTGAAATATCTCTCTATTATGAAACACTATATATTTAAGGAATTTCCCTCTTGTGTGGGGATAGAATGAATACATGCATGATGGGTGAGTAAAAATATACGATCAAGTGTAACTCCTAAAAAAATATTTACATGGTATATCTTACCTAGACACGACTGTGATAAAGTGAAGTACATTGAAGTTTCAGAACCATTCCTTCATAGAGAAAAAGAGAGCTTATGATAATCTATTTTACTGCAATTTTTAGAAATATGACTCAAGCTCCTTTACAAGATACATCTGAGGAGTCTCGATCTTCAGAGCACATCAGACCAAGAAACTATTTTATTTCTACATATTTACACTTACTCTTTATATTTTTTCTTTTACATTTCGAGTAGTGTGTCGCTTACCAAATTTATCAAACACACACATTATCCTATAATATATCTGGAAGATACATGCTATCATCTAAACTCTATTTAATTTTGTTTACCCTTGATGTTGTGAAAGAGGTCCCTGCATGTCAGGTGTTTATTCTTTTCCCATAGTTATTGTAGAAGAGGTCTCTACATGGCCTGGACATCTGGTTAGTTTTTGTGTATACCCGGTCTAGGTTTTGGATCAAGATTATGTATATATAATCTTCTTGGCAATAGGTGATTTCTAAGTGGATAGGATTAGGTCTCACCTTAACAAATAACCTCTTGTATTTATTCTGTTATGTGTTTTTTGTTTCATTTCTAATGTTTAAAATGATTTTTTAAACTATAAACAAAACCACCACTTTGATAGTTAATCTTAATTAGTATTTATATAAGATTTTGATTAAGTAAATTTATTTCCAAAGTTAAAATAGTTTTGATTAACTGGGTTATTTTAATTTAACCAGTAAATTTTATTTAAACTCATTTTAATAAAAATTTTATGAGGTACTAAATTCACCCCCTCTTTAGATACTCACTCCAACCAAAATTTGGTATTAGAAGTTATTCAAAATATTTTTAAATTTGATTTTAGTTGTGTTTTAAAGATCATAAATTTCTACCATTTTTAAATTTAGAACTTTAAATAAATAATAGAAAATAAGGTTCTACTAATAATAGAACACCCTTCTTTAATGGAAATAACTATTCTCAATAGAAAATAAAAATGAAAATTTATATTGAAAGCCTGGGTTTTGAAATATATACTAAAATAGAGGATAAATATGAATTACCTTCAACTGGTATAGTTACATGGGATGATGTTACTAAAAATACTTATAATAAAAATTGAAAATCCATGAATGCACTTTACTATTCATTAGGAGATGAATAATTTAACAAGATATATTATTGTAAATCTTCTTATGAAATATGAGACACATTAGCCATTTCTCATAAAGGAACTAATAATGTGAAAGAAATGATATTGAACACTTATAAAATTAAATATGATATATTTAAATTGAAACCTAATGAGGTAATTTATGATATGTTTATCAGGTTCAATGATACAGTGAACACAATGAGCTCCTTGGGGAATCTAGTGTTAGAAAAAGATCAAATCATATGATTACTAAGATTTATTTTATAGAGATGGTGAGGGAAATCCATGCCAATAATAGAATAATGTGATATTGTTAAAATACCTATTAAGGAATTTATTGGGAAGTTTATTATGTATGAAGAAGTGTTTAATGTTAATCGTGAAGAGGATGATGAACCCAAGAGGAAATATACAGCCTTTAAGACTACTACAACAACATAGAAAGAAAAAGAAAAAGTACAATATAAAAGCTCAAGTGATAAGGAATCACCAGCTAATAGTGACGAGGAAATGACCCATTTGGATAGAAGGTTTAAGAATTTCTATAAGAAGAGGACATTATTCAAAAAACCCAGATATAAGGGAAAGTATGATAATAGAGGGAATTTAATGAATTTGAAAAGATATGATACTTAAAATGATATTACTAGTTATGATTGTAAGAGAAAAAACAAGTTATGGCTGACTGTCCTAAGTTGATGTACAATAAAGAGTATGATGATAAGGAAAGAATGTATAAGAAAGCAATGAAAGCCACCTGGTGTGCCTATAAGGAAAAATCTAGTGACTCAGACTCAACTCATGAATAAAATACAAATATAGAAAATATGTGCTTCATGAAAAACACATCTGAGGTACCTACTGTTTCTCTTATTCATAAATATGATCATTATGGATATGAAAATGATGAGGATATTTTCAAAGAGGAAATGTTTTAATATTAAAATATTATTGAATATTAATTTAATTATATTAATGAAAAATAATTTTTTTAAAGAAATAACATTCTTTATATGGTAATATTAAATCTTATTTTTCTATAGAGAAAGAGATGAATGCTCAATTATTAAAAAAATACTGAAATGAAGTTTTTAAATGATCAATTAAAGAAAATTAGAGAGATTTAAAAATTAAAGATAAAATATAACTCAAATAATAGGAAAAAAATTGCATCTAAATATATTACTGGTCTAGGTTACCAACTAAGACAGAGAGGAATTATTAACATCACTATTTTTTCCTATGTCCAATTCTAGAAACTCTACTGCTAGTTTTTATTCAAGTGGACTAAATAATGTTTTTATTTCAAACATTTTATATAGATTATAGTAAACCCATTAAACAAACATGGGATCCTAAATTTCTGATTTCTAAAATTTATTAACCCAATAAATTTTGGGTGCGAAAATCATTTTTGGTATAAAATTATTTTGTAGGGAAACTGCTTAAAGTTCACCTATATAAATCAATGGTATCTGGAAAATGGTTGTTCTAGACCTATGATAGGAGATTAATAGAGATTCAAGTACCTAATAATCATATATTGTAGAAATATCACCTTTGGTGAAAATTCTAAAGGAAAAATTACTATCATTGGCCCAATTGGTAACTCTAACTCAGTTTTAATTACTAAAGTACTTTTTATTGATGGTTTAAAATATAATATTCATAGAATCTCACTACTATTATGTAAAGTTTGAAAAAAATGCTTGTAATATTTTTTATTCTAAAAATTATTTAGTATTTACTGCTTTGAGAAATAAAAATGTGCATGTTTTTAATCTCGATTCTTTAATTTCACAAAATGTTTCTTGTTTAAGTGACTTTCATAGAGAATATTGTATTTGGAATAAGTGACTAGGCCACTGTAACATTTAATCACTTTGAAATCTTACTAGAAAATGGTTAGATAGATATCTACCCAAACTTGAACTCCCAAATGAAAAATTATGTAACCCCTATCCAAAAGAAAAACAAAAAAATATATTTTAAATTAAAGAAAGATGTTTAAACTTATCAACCTCTTGAGTTGATTCACATGGACTTGTTTAGACCTTCTAGAGTTTTGAGTTTAAATGGGAATCACTATGTCTATGTAATTATAGACATCTTTTCTAGGTATACTTGGGTATTCTTTTTATCTCACAAGAGTGGATATTTCCCTTATCTTACCAATTTTGTCAAATCTATTGAAAACCTAAATGAAGATAGAATTAAGACCTTAAGAAGTGACCATGGATGTGAGTTTGAAAATCAATACATTGAATCCTTTTGATCACAAAATGTTTATGAACATAATTTCTATACTCCTAGGACCCATTATCATAATGGACTTATAGAAAGAAGAAATATAACACTTCAAGAGATAGCTCGTCCAATGCTAAATGAATATGACCCACCTATCTACTTTTGGGCAGAAGCTGTAAACAAAATTTGCTAAATAATTAATAATGTTTTAATTAGACCCATTTTAAATAAAACCCCTTATAACATTTTGAATAATAAGATCCTAAGGTTAATTAATTTAGAGTTTTTGGTTGTAAATTCATTTTTCATAACACTAAGTATAAACTTGATAAGTTTTCCTCCAAAAGTGATGAAGTAAGTTTCCTTGGTTATTCAACTTCTAGTAAATCATATAGAGTTTTTAACAAAAGAAACAAGACCATAGAAGAGTCTATCCATGTAAATTTTGATGAGATAGATCCACATGAACCTAATAAACCTTTATAGAACCTTGAGTTTGATTTATCCACTTCAAACATAAATTCCCAACATTCTAATTCTGTTGTAAAACATCCATAAAAATACTCATGTTCTAAGGAAGTTATAGAACCTAAACCGGAACCTATAGAAAACCATGAGGTGAACAACCCTTCTTTTTCTAGTGTTTTAAGGACTCTTAAATATAATCCTTTATATGTTGTTGTTGGAGAATTATATATAGGTACACAAACTAGATATTATCTAATAAATCAAGTTGAACATAAATCATTCATGTTATAGTATATACCTAATAACATCAGTGATGCAATTAATGATTAATTATAGGTAATGGATATGAAAGAAGAACTTAACCAACATAAATGAAATAAATTTTGGGAACCTTTTTATATATCTAAAGAAACCATGACTATATGAACTAAATGGTTGTTTATATTAGGAAGAAACCTTTACACCTGTAGTAAGAATTGAATCCATTAGAATACTGATAGCCTATAAAACACATAAAGATTTTAAAATATATCAAATGGATGTAAATAGTGCATAATTTAATGGGTATATAATTTAGAATGTTTTTATAAAACAACCCCAAGTTTTCAAAACCCTTATTTTAAAAATCATGTATTTAAACTAACAAAATATTTATATGGTGTAAAACAAGATCATAGATATTAGTATGATAGACTCTTATCTTTTCTAATTTCAAAAGGATTTTTAAAAGGTATTGCTAATCCTACCCTATTTATAAAAATAATTTCAAAATAATTTTTAGTTTTTCAAATATATGTAGATGATATTATCTTCGGATTATTTAAAATTATTTATGTATCGACTTGTCAAAAATTATGCAAAATGAATTTGAAATGAGTTTAATGGGTAAGATGAAATTCATTCTTGGTTTTTACATTTTTCAAAATAAAGAAGGAATAATTTTAAATCAAAGTAAATATAATAAATAACTTTTAAAACATTTTGGTTTAGATATCACTAAAATTAGTGACACTCCTATGAGTACTGCCTATAATTTGGATATTGATGAAACTAGAAAATTAGTGGATCAAACTAGTTACAGAGGTATGATTGTAAGTCTTCTTTACTTAAATTCTATCCAACCTGACATTATGTTTAGTATGTGTATGTGTGATCATCTTCAAGAAAATCCAAAATATTCACACTTGTTGTAAAAAGAATTTTTGGATACCTCAAGTATATAATCAATTTAGGATTAATCTACCCTAGAGGATAATATTTTGACCTAATTAGTTATTTAAATGATTATTTTGGTGGTTGAAAGTTTGATAAAAATATAACCTCTGAAACATTTCACCTTTTAGTAAGGTCTCTAGTTTCTTGGTGTAGTATGACAAAAAATTATGTTTCACTGCTAAAGTTGAATACATTGCTGCAGGTAGCTTCTATGCTCAGATGCTGTGAATGAAATACAATTTACTGGACTATAGATATCAATTATGATTTGTCCCTATAAATTGTGATAATATAAGTGATATAAATATTTCCAAAAACCCTGCATCTCACTCTAGAACAAAACACATTGATATAAGAAATGACTTATTGAGAGATGATTTTCAAAAGGGTGATATAACTCTTGAATACATTTGAACGGAACATTAGCTTGTTGATATTTTCACATAGACATTGAATTATGAGAGAATTAAATACATAAAACATGAATTAGGATTGATTAATTTTGGTTAAACCTAATTTTATAGGACCCACCATTATAGTTTACCCACCATTGAGTTTACCCATCATTGGAGTTTACCCACAGTTGGAGTTTACCAAACGTTGGAGTTTACCAACTGTTGGAGTTTACCCACCATTGGAGTTTACCCACCATTTAATTTAACCATCATTGGAGTTTAATCTCCATTGGATTTTACCCACCGTTGGATTTTACCCACCATTGGAGTTTACCAAACGTTGGAGTTTACCAACTGTTGGAGTTTACCCACCATTGGAGTTTACCCACCATTTAATTTAACCATCATTGGAGTTTAATCTCCATTGGATTTTACCCACCGTTGGATTTTACCCACCATTGGAGTTTACCCACCGTTGGAGTTTACCCACCGTTAGTGTTTACCCACCATTAGAAACACCACATAGTTAGAAATGTCACAATGTTGATTTTTGATCCACCATTGTAATTTATATTTACAAGATATTTATTTAATTTCCATATGATTTAAATTTTATTTCATTTTTTTATTTATAGGATCCTAAATCTCTCAATGATATAAATTAGACACTTTTCTGATTTCAATGCTCACTCCCTTTCTCCCAAACATCGAGCATCACCACGACCCTTTATCTACCGAACATTGGATTTACCTTGACTTCATCCAAAAATTATGAGTAATTTTCCATGGTTAGAGTGGATCAATCCATAGAGTCATCACCTAATGAGTCATGAACTTCAAAGAAGAATAAAGGAGAATCGAGCAGATCTGTTGTTGAGCCAGTAAACCCGCAACTTGTGAATCAAATAGTGGTACCTGAGAGGGAAGTGTGTGCTGATTGGTTACCGATGAGAAATTAATTTGGGATTAATGTTTTTCAAGACCAAGTATGGGTATATTGGTTTTATAATAATGAAAGGCCCATGTATCCAAGGTTAGTGGACCAATTCTAACAAGTATGCTGAGTTTAGATTTGAGGAAGATGAAGACTAGGTTAGAATCAGAATAAATAGATGTGAAGTTGTTTTCTCTTCAATGCGATGGGACAAATTTCTTAAAGTACCTCAAAAAGGAGGTTTAAATGACTATCAAGGATCTGTTTTTAGTGACAGTGATAACTTCATGTATGAGGATTCTTTAGTTGAACTGACTGGATATGGAATTGTTAGAAAACCAACTTTAACTGATCTTGATGGGGAATATCATTTACTGTTTAAGTTCATTTATCATATTTTGTGCCCAAGGAAAGGTGATTTCACCCTAATTTGGTATCAATATGTATATCTCTTATTTATTATAAATATAGGAGAAAATATTAATTTGAGAAAATACCAAATGGTACATATGATGGAGATATGAAAGTCATCTTCCAGATCAAACACCCATATCTACCCTAAGTTCATTTAGAACATGCTTGAGGTGAAGGATTGGTTAATAAATATGAATAAATCATGGTAAAATGTGGATGATTTTTCAATATAAGGTTCATTTTAAAAATAATGAAGATAATTTGTAACCCTTGGAAGAGACAATGGGTTGATGATGCTGAATAGATTTATGAGGATTTTAATCCTGTTGATCATCAAACAAGGCAAAAAAATATTGTGGATCCTGGCTTAGTGATGGATGAAGTGGATGATTAATATGATGAGGAATAAGAAGATTAAGAGGAGGAAGAGTTTTCATTTGATGAGGGTAGTGACCCAGATATTACCAAGAGTCCTCTTGCTATTTCTTATAGTGATCGTAGCCCTCCTAGATCTCTCTCTGTCTGAGACACTCTTTTAAAAGAAGGAAGTGAATATGAAGAAATTGAGGTTTCTAGAGAGGAATAGTTTAAAAGCACTTATAAATCATTTGAAAAAAATTCTAATGAAAATTGAAGTGATGATGATAATGGTGATAATGGTAATGATGAAGAAGAAGAAGGAGGAGGAGAAGATGAAGAAGAAAATGGGAATGGAAAAGATGAGGGAGATGGTGACAAAGATTAAAGTGATGGTGGTTCTAACCATGATGGTACTGATGGATGCATTGGTGTTGAGGATATTGAGATGCCTCAAGCAATTATTTATTCTCTATATTTATTAGTTGTTTCAATATCTTAATAATGACCAAGCTTAGTTAAAGATGTGGATTGAGCTGTTAGAGATGAGAAGGAAGCATCTGTTGAGGGGAAGGAACCTACATGTTTGGATAGTCACTCGATTTATCATGTTGATAGATACCATGATGTCCATTCATCTGATCTGTATAAGGTTTCTGAGTATACAATTGATGAATAGTTAGTTTATGAGGTGATGGGTGTTAAACCTGTGGTTGTTGAGCTTACAGTTTCTGAGCCTATAGTTGTTAAGACTTATGGTGTGTATTCTATCAGGTTAGGGGACCCATATCTTGAGGAATGGGATAAGTATCCATGGTATATGAAAAAGTCCTAGACTAATCTGATTATGATGATGATAGAAGTCCACCAAATCATGGTGGACCTACTATTTGAGTAGATAAGGATATGAGAGGATCAATGGTAGAATAGACATATGCTATAGGGAAACGGTGTATATTTTCTTCTAATTTTATTTCTAGGTATGAGCCTATAGTGGAAACTGTACCACCTATCATTTCTTCTGAATCCTTTCTTGCACCTACCATTGCATCTGTGCCTATTGAAGTTGTATCCAGAGCTAACATGGAATCATTAAGAGAGAGAATTCTCTCTGATTTTTGTTTATTATTGAGAATTCAGGCACCAAAGGTTACTAATCCTAGTGAGAGCGATGTAAGATATCTATTTGATCTTATGATTCACCACATACGAACCAAGATGATGCATCATATTCCAGAATAGGAGATACAGAATAGGAGGTTATAAAATGACATGGATACCTTGAGATCTAAAATGGATGAAATGAGATCTTATTTTTTAGATTCTATTGTTTCTTTTCTAGAGAGGGTAAAGAACATATCTTACAAGGATTCTACTTTGACTATTTCAACTCCTCCTTTGGATGTTGTTTTTATTAGATTAGTGGTTAGAGTATATATTCATGTTGTTTTAGGTGATGTACCTAATATTCCTCAAGATAATTTGAGACTGATCTAGAATAATAATGATCATGTGCATATGATGGTTAGAGAATGTATGAAGGATATAAAAGCTGATAGAGAGATACTTACAAAGGCTATAAAGTATTACCTTTTGAGTATTTATACTAATAATTAAATTAAATCACATTTCAAGTTCGTTTTTGAGAACCTCAGGATGCCTTTGGTTACTCAATCCTTAAAAGAACATGTCAATTAGCTAACAATGATGAACCCAGTGATAAAGTTGTTTATAGAGGATAAAAAAGAATTTTTTAGTTCCATGGAAAAGAGAGGAAATATTATCATGGAATTTATAAATATAATGAATCCATTTCTTCTTGTTTATATTACCATAATAGGGGATCAGTATTCTATTCCAATCACTACTCATTTCACTCCTCCAGTCTTTGGTACAGAGTTCTTTAGACCATGTGTTACCCGATATCCTAATGCACCTTGACCTGCTGATTTCTAGCCTTTCAGTATGACTCCTAGAGAATTTGTACAACATCTCATGATAATTATTATTAGAGAAACTACTTCTCTACCTGATTTCCCAAAAACCAACATTGCAGTTACCCCAGATTCAACTGGTGTGCCCTATGCCTTTGACAAAGAAATTGTAAAGGAACATCTTGTTCATAACACCCAACATGAAAACAGTTGATATTATAATTTAAGTCTTCGATGGGGATTTTTGTATGAATTTTTTTGTATCTCTTTTGGAATCACTTAAACTTATTTTTCAATATAAATTCTCTTTTTTTTATCATTTTTCTCATTGCATTTACAATTTTTATTTTTACTTTTTGATAATCCCAAAAGAGGGAGAACAAATATGGCATTTATAATGAATATGGGATTTATAATGAATATGGAATTTATAATGAATATGGGATTTTATTACTATTATTATAGTGATGATGTTATCCTTTAAATACCATCATTCATATTGTTTATTGATCCCATATCTTTGATAACATATGTATTTAAATTTTTTACCTTGGATACCATCCTTTTTGATTTAATCTCGTTGATACCATATTTATAAAATTCCATGATTTTTTATCATCAAAAAAGGGGGGAGATTATTCGCACCCTTAATTTAATGATCTCAAAATCATGATTATTATGATATTAATGAGTTTTATGTTTTATGATATAATTTTATAATATAGGGAATTTTGGTAAAAATTTGGCTAAGTACAGAAATGGATCACCATTGAAGTTGAGTCAACCCCATAAATGACTCTTCCTTGAGGACGAGTCAACTACAGAAAAGTCCCACCATCAGAATGGAATTTTGTAAAAGTATTATGAAGTCCCGCTATCAAAGATGAGTAACCATCATGATGAAAATTTGGATAAGTATCGAAAAGTCCTACCACCATAAAGGATTTACTGCCAGACATGACTCACCATTGAACCTAAGTCATCATTTAAGATGAACTACCTTAAGAATCTACCCCCATCAGAAAAATTGGCCAAGTATTGAAATGAACTACTACTAAGAGAAGTCACCACTGATATGAGTCACCATTGAACATGACCTACCATCAGCCAAACTCACCATTGGCCTGAATCACCACCAAAGTTGTCTCACCACTAGAAGAGTCACTGTTTCTATTATAAGATATTTAAATTAAATTGTTTCTCATGAATA
Organism: Viscum album; assembly: GCA_963277665.1. NCBI lineage: Eukaryota > Viridiplantae > Streptophyta > Magnoliopsida > Santalales > Viscaceae > Viscum > Viscum album. Next base: position 1,024,803,930 of record OY728158.1, read on the forward strand.
TATTATAAAATTTAATATTGAGGATTATTTTAATGATTTTTTGAAAAATGTTATTTTGAACATTAAAGGTTTTGTCAGAGCTTAGTAAAAGGATGTAGGATACCCGGATGATTGGTCCTTGAGTTGTATGTCCATTATGTAGCACTATATATTCAAATAATTCACCCTTGTGTGTGGGGATCAAGTTAATACATGAATATGGGTTGAGTATAAATAGAATACCAAGTGAACCACTTAAAAAGATCATTACACGATGTATATTACCTACACATGACTGTGAGAAAGCGAAGCATATTGAAATTTCAGAACCTTTTCTTCACACAGAACAAGTGAGCTTACAACACTCTATTTTACTGTGATTTTCAGAATTATGACTCAAGCTACTTTCAAAGCTACATCTGAGGAGTCTCAATATTTAGATCACATCAGACAGAGCAACTCTTTCTTTTCTACATATTTAAACTTGATCTTTATATTTTTTCCTTTATATTTCATGCATTTTGTGGTTTACCCTATTTATCAAACACACACTATCCATGTACTATAAATGGAAGATACATGATATCTTCTTAACTCTATTTACTTTTTCTACCCACAATGTTGTGTAAGATGTCCTTATATGGCATGTGTTTATTCTTTTCCCAAAATTATTATGTAAGAGATCCATGCATGAACTAGACAGCTGGTTAGCTATTGTCTATACCCGATCTAGGTTTTGGATCAAGATTATATTTATATAATCTTCTTGGAATTAGGTTATTTCCAAGTGGATAGGATTAGGTATTGACTTGAAACTGATCCTGTTGTATTTATTACACTGTATGTCTTATTTTGTTTCATTTCTAAACTTTAAAATAAATTTGTTCTAAACTGAAAACAAAACCACTACTTTGATAGTTAATATTAATTAGTGTTTAAATAAGATTTTGATTAAGTAAATTGATTTCAAAAGTTGAAATAATTTTTATATTATTTTAATTGAGACTTAATCACTCATTGAAAAATATTTTAAAAGATCATAACTTATATCAATATGCTATTTTGATCAATTATACTATTTTAATTTAACTAGGGATTTTTTTAAACTCATTTTTATTTAAATTTTATTGGGTACTCAATTCACCCATCTATTGAGATACTCACTCTAAATAATATAATATCTCATAAAATATGATATTGTTGTAACCAAATACACCTTGGGGGTGAATTAGGGTGTTTCCCAATCCAAAATTTTCTTTATTAAAAATACCTTTGAATCTTGTTCCCTCATTATAAGAAACTTGTTCAACCTTTGATTACCTTCTCACATAATCAAATCGAATTAAAAACATGGATATTGAAATGTAAATAAAAAAACACATAGAGTTTTTACTTGGTTCACCCATACTAGGAAATATCCGAGGATCATACACTTGTCATTATGCCGGTATACCAAAAATTTATTATAACTCACTTTTTGGTTGATACCGTTGATCCCATGTTGAAGAAAGTGAGAAATGAAGAAGGATATATGCGATTACAATGTAGTATTTTGTTTTTAATTCATAATTCATATTCAAACTCACATAATTTAAAGTATAACTTATGATGTGAAGCCTTATTTAAGTGTTCTAAGAGGTTCCAAGTTCATTAGAAGAAAATATATAATTTGCATGTTTGGAGATATATGAATGAGGTTTGAAGTTTATTAGAATTAATTGATAAGTCTTGTAGATGGATTAGAGGAGATATAGTTAAAATCGAGTGAATTTTTAAATATATAGTGACATAAATTCTACCCAATTCCTAGAATGTGAATTAGTCATTATCTAACACTGTATGATTCATTTCAGCAGACATATATATTTTTTAAAATAGACAGTGTCTATAAATAATTCACTTAAAGGTGAGTATGAGTATTTTAGGACTCCATACGAGTCCTTGGAACTACATAAAAGTCATTATGGCATGCGTAGGATTTATTTGATCTTGTATATGAGCCATTTTCTTCTATATATGAGTCAATTCAATATGAGTATTAGTGGTTCTACTAATTCATATGAGTGACCCATACTTTCATTTTAGTCAAAGACATGAAAAAAATTTAGGAGTTCTATATAATTAAAATATGATTTTCTATAATTATTTGTAGAAAATAAAAGACAGTCATATGATGATTTGTGAACCAATATTCATTGAAATAAAAATCATAACAAAATTTTTTGATTAAAGATATTGTTCAAAGGTTTTATGCTACAAAGTGGAGTGTAGTGATGTGTTTTATATATAGAAATTCACAGATTAGAAGTTGTTTTAAAATAATTTAGATACAATGGTATTCATAGTATGCTGAGGCTATTATTTTTAGATTTTTTAGGAGAGAAGGTCATGCATGATAATGGAGGGAATTTTATATTAGAATATTTTAAATTCAATGATGTGAGAAAGTTGAAGGAAAACTCAAAACAGTCTACTTGAGTTATAGTAAAAGATGAAGATAATGTAATTTCTATAATTTATTTGTGTAAATAATATTCAAAAATATTAAATAAATATTAAAAGCTGGAAATAAAGAATAATAGGTGTGTTGAGAAATTATGGAGTGATTCAATACACTACAGTATAAAAAAACTACTTGTTGTGTCAAATAGTGAGATAAATAAGAAGAAAGAATAATAATAAATAATTCTTGCTCATTGATATTCAAGATAATGAAGAGGAAGAAGAAAAAACCTGTAGGAGTGAATGTATAGATAATTGAAGTAGAATAATGATAAATTATTAAATCATTTTGGTGAAGAAATATCCTATTATTGAAAAAACATTTATCACCTCAATAAACATGTGGGATACACATGCACTACCGGGAGACTAAAGTGAAACCCAAGATCATTGACAAACCCTTTTTTTATAACTCATAGGTTGATACTAGTGGGTTTTATAGTCTTGGCAGAATCCATAATATACAAAATATTAACCTTCATGTTTTGAGAGGTGAATAATGTAAATCAGTTGTGTTCTTTTGTGTGTGCTTTTGCATATACATTAATAGTGAGGTCACTTCTCTTTAAATGGATGTAAAGGTTTTTAAAATAATAACGTAAAAATAATTATAGATCACTGATTCACCCCCACCCTCTTAAAGATCTCATAGATCCTGGGGGTGGCCTTTTAAGTGTTATCAAATACAGACCCCTTCATTAACTCTAGGCTATTTAGAAATTGAAGAAGAAGTGATTCAATCACTAATTATCATTGTCTGCAATGTATAATATGAATTTAGAAAATAAAAAGGGGATTCAAAATTTTTATAGAAATAATTATTATATTTGGAAGGGAATGATTTTTTCATATTTATTATCTATCAACTTTGATATATTAGAAGCTTCTACTGATGGTTTCATACCTCTTACTGAAGGTATTGTTATTAAGATGATAGATAAAAATAATCTAGAGAATGATGGACACACTCAAAATTATATACTGTAATCTCTTCTGGATAGTGAATTTTAAAATTTAAAGGAATCAATATGGATAAAGGAATTTAGGACAAGCCAAAGAATATTTATGAAGTTAACATCAAAGTAAAGAGAGAAAAATTATAGATTTGTAGATTGAAATATAATGATTGTAAAATGAAGAGAGATGAATTTATAAATGGGTTATTCACAAGGGTGAATTCCATTGTAAGTAATATTAGGATCCTTGGTGAGATATTGGAGGAATCAACTGTGGTTGAAAATATACTATGCATTTTTCCAAGCAGTTTTCATGATAAAGTATCATCTCTTGAAGATAAAGATCCTGAAATAATTCTTTTTTATTGATTAAATTGTATTACCATTATATATGATATGAGGAGAGACAATGATACCAAAAATAAGGGTAAGGTTGATAAATAAATTTCCTTCAAATCCTCTAAGAATAAAAAATGAAAAAAAGAAGTTAAATATAGTGAAGATGTCTATTCTGACTTATAAGATGAGGTGAATTGAAAGTTTGGTGAAATTATGTCTCTATTCTCTAGAAAAATGAGAAGATACACTGGAAATTAAAAAGTGAATATTCTAATAAAATCCTTCAATTACAGATCAATTGGACATTTTTAGCAAACTATCCAAAATTGAAAGAAGAGCAATCTTGTGATGAAGGGATTGGATGACTAAGAAGATCCTTGAAGAAGAAGGCTAATAAGTCAAAGTAATTTTTGTAAGGGAAGGGTATGATTTTATCTAATTATAAAAATAGAAACTTCTTATCTAAGTGTGAAGGAAGTGATGACAATCATGATGAAGAGGAATTTGAGACTTCTAGTGATGAAGTTTATGAAAAGAAACTCATTTCTAAGGTGAATTATGGAAATTTCATAGGTTATAAAAGGAGTGATTTTGGAAGTGATAAAGAAAAAAAATAGATGGAGTTTATGTTGAAGTGATAATTAAAATAATGTCTCAAAAATTTCAAAACTTGGAAAGGTGAATTAAAAGTTGATGGAAGATGATCGGTCTTATAATAGTAAGGAATCTGATCATATAGAAGAAAAATCCATTTTTTTTGAAAAAGTTTGATGATCTAAAGATTATTCTTGATGACGAGAATACTTTTAAAATCAATATGAAATGGAAAATAAATTATAAATAGAAATAGTTTGAACTTATAAAATAAAAAATAGTCAAATGTGAACTAGAGTTGAATAAATCCAAATAAGATTTCAAAAACTGTATTCTAGAAGTCGTGGAGTGTTCAAATGATAAATAAACCTATGAAGATAAAAAAATACCTTCAAAAGAATAAAACTCTTCTTTAATTTCTAGTTAAAATTATAAGTAATGTAATAAATTAAAGATGATAATGTTTGTGTCTAAAACATGTGTATCTCAGAAATCTAGAAATTATAGGAACCTAAAATTTAACTAAAAAACTGCTACAAATGGTGACTCCAAAAATTTTGAGAAGATGATTAAGTTGAAATATATGATGTTTTGATCTAAAAATAATTCTGTTTTATAAAAAAAATCCATAATTTTTGTTTAAAATAAGGAAGAGATACATTTTTTAAATTCTGGATAGGAAATTATTTATAAAGGAAAGTATACTTTTTATGGATACAGTTGGAACTGTATAGGTTTTGGGCATACAGTAAGAATATTTGGGCTCAATAATCAATATATCTAGTAATACAAGAGGTTTTGGAGGTGTAACTTGAGGGTGATTCATCCAAATCAAATAATAAATGTTCAGAGGAATGAAGAAAATTTTAAACTCAAGACTCAAAATTTATTTCAACATTTAGAAGAAGTGTGTGGGAGAGTTGATCATACATTTCACCATTGCAATGTTTTCCAAACCATTTTCTCATCCTAATAGAAAATTAATTACATTTCTTAAGAGAAAAAGTATAAGGGTAAATAAAATCTCTAGTTTTAGAAGTGGGTATTAAAGATACTAGATGGGAGTATACATGGATATTGGATAATGGATGTTCTTCACATATGATTGGAGGATTAAAGTTGTTTAATGATGTAAAATATTACAAAGAACGTCTAGTGACCTTTGGGAATTATGGTTCAATCGAAATAAAAGGATTTAGTTTATATGTGATTGGAAAGGAATAGATGGAATCTAAGAAAAATTTATATATTAATGGATTGAGACATAACTTTTTTAGTCTTTCATAGCTTTGTGATGAAGGGAATGAGGTTATTTTTAGGAAAAATGGTTTCCTATTAAATAGTATTGAATATGAAAGGATTGTGACAATAGGAAAACAAACCAAGTGTAACTTATTTTAGGTTGTAAATGCTCAAAATTCAAGGTACTTGATTGTGAAAGATGAAAGTAAACTATGGTATAAAAGTCTTGGTAATATTGGGTAAAAGAGCATGTAAAATATTACCCAAAGAAAAAATGTTCATTATATTACTAATATGAAGAGATAAAGGAGTTGTATGTATTCTATATTCCAAAAGGGTAGGATTATAAATTATTCACATAAGAAAGTTGAGATTCACAGATCTCATCCCATGGATCTTATACATTTATATATTTATGGGCCCATGAGAAAGAAATAAAAAATAGTGATAAGTATTTTATTTCCTTCATTTATGACTTTACCCCATTAATTTCATAATGTTTATGAAACATAAATCAGGGTCCCTATTTGTTTTTATAGGTTGAACCAAGAAATGTTAAAGAATATTTTGAGTATCAAGAGATGTTTGATACCAAGAGTGGAGAATTGAACCAAATAGAGAATAATGATACTTAAGATTTGGTACCCAAACCTAAATACAAGAACATAATTAAAAAAATGGTCATTTTGAAAAAAATTAAATAAAAGGGGTAATTTATGAGAAATAATGTAAGAATTGTGTACAATGGTTACTCTAAAGTTGTAGGTGTGGAATTTGATGAGAAATATATGCTAGTTATAATAATTTAAACAATAATACTTTTTCAGCTATTACAACACAAAAGAAATATAAGAATGGATGTCAAGTCTTCCTCACTCAATAGTGATATGAAAGAGGAGGTTTATATTAAGAAACCTTGTGTTTTATTGCTTATAGAATATGATAAATAAATTTATAGGTCGAAAAAGGCATTTTATAGGAAGAAACATTCCCCAATGGCCTGGTATTCTAAGATAAAAACCTACTTGAAGGAGTTAAAATTTAAAAAATAATGAGTATACAACAATTACTAAATTAAATATAGAAAATGAGTATCTATAATTATTATTATTTATGTATACAGTATCATTTTTAGAGAAATTATGAAGATTTTTGTGAATAATTTGGAAATGATATGAAGAAGCTATTTGAAATGTTTATTCTTAGTGAAAAGATATACTTTCAAATATTATAAATTTCTCAGGAAAGAGTTAATATCTTTATTTTTCAAGAGAACTGTTCTATGGTACTTATTAAAAAGGTTTGTCATAGAGAATTCAAACCTAATTTATACACCCATATTAGTGAAAACCAAATTGGAAAAGGATGTGGAAAGAAAGTATGTTGATCCAAAAGTGTTCACAAAGCTGATTAGATTTTTTTTTGTTTTAAATAGTTTCTAGACTAGATATTGTGTATGTTTTTACCCTTTATGAAAGATTTGAAGGTGCACAAAATATTTTATATATTATTGATGAAAAATGGATTCTTTGATACATCATGGGAACTACATAATATGTGTTGAAGTATAAGAATAATGGAAAACTTTATTTGTTTGGATATACAAATGAATATTGAGAATATTGTGTGAATGTATGAAGGTCCACATTTGGTGGAGTGTTATTATTAAGTTAAATGTGTGTGTATTGGAACAATAACAAGGGAAGTTATATTAATTTGAGTAATTCTAAAGAAAAGTATGTGGCTAAAACTCAATCCACTACACAGATGATGTGTATGAGAAAACAATTGGAAGATATTAAGGTAGTAGTGAAACTGCCACTTCTCTTGGGCTATGATAATCAACATGCAATTAATTTATCAAAGAATCATGTTTAAAGTTCAAGGTCTAAGAATATAGATCTCAAATATCACTTCATAAAAGTGTTTGTGGAGATAAATTAGTTGAATCCAAAATTTGATGTAACCTTGGACCAAATAGCCTATCCATTCACCATTCTATTGCTGAAGGGTTGTTTTTAAAGATGAGGTTGGATACAGGAGTTCAACCTCACTCCCCACAAGGATAAGGTATGGTGTGTAATTTTCCCCACCTTCATCCTGACCTTTGGATATTATTTTCAAAGTGGGATAAAAATAAAACAAAAATATATTCATGTTTAATATCATAATGTATTTATAAAGGGGATAAAAACTCTAAAAAGAGTTTTTAAAGGTATTTATTTCTCTTATTCAGAGGAATCATATATTTAGGGGGATATTTTTATGGGGTAAGCTATGATTTTAGCCTAAAGTGTGTGTCTAGGAAATTTTCTTGGATTGTTCTAAGTATTTTGTGATAATGAATATAATAATCTATCAATAATAGATTATATGAAAAATTTTGAATAATTAAAGATTTATCGGAAGAAGTGTATGTAGAAATTCTCTCATAAACTAAAAAAATTGATAATTTCATGTGGCTTCAAGTAGAATTTTTATTTATACAAAACTGAATATAAACCAATATTTTTATAGGAAAAATGAAATTATTTTTCAATGTTGTTTTTTCCTAAATAAAGTTCCCTCAAGTAGGCATAGAACTATTATGTGATGATTCATTGCTAAGAGTTTTGAGTTTGAAAGTGATTTATATTCTTTGGTTTCCCAAAAAATAGAAAGGGGGGGGGGGATTGTTGAGACCATTTTAAAGAAAGTGAGAAACAAATAAGTGAGGATATTATTATTATTTCATATTTTGTTTTCAATGAATAAATCATATTTAAACTCACATAATTTAAAATATAATATTTGAGGTGAAGGATTAGTGGAAAAGTTATAATAGGTTATGAGTTAATTGGAAGAAAATATTTAATTTTGATATTTGGAGATGTATGAATGAGGTTTAAATTTAATTATATTTGATTGATAAGGATTATAGATGGATGGGAGGATCTACAGTTTGAATTGAGTGAATTTTGGAATTTTAGGTGACTCAAAATCTACCTAAGTACTAAGACGTGTATGAGTTTTTCTCCAACACCACATTAGTCATTTCAGTAGACAAATGAAATTTTGGAAAAGGGATGGTGTCTATGTATGAGTAATTTAAAGGTGTGTAAGAGTGTTTTGGAACTATTTATGAATCATTATACATACATACGAGTCCTTATGGCCTATTTAGGAGTCATTTGATCTAGAGTATAGGTCATTTTACTAGTATAAAAATAGGGTTTTTGTCCTTTTTGAGGGGTTTAACATTGTTTTCAAAGGCGTTGTAAATTTAAATGGCATTATAAATATATTTTTAATTTTTGTTACTAAAACTAACATTAAAATTATTCTTTTTTATAAAAAATAAAAGACTTTTGAAGTTGGTTTTTCCCACATCCGACATTGAATGTGCCACTCAATGACTTTTGATGTTGTATTTTGTTAAAAATGAAATCAGAAGTGCTATTGGATTACTTTAGCTATCAATTTTTGTTATAAATGATGTTAAAATTTCTATTATATAACATTCAACATCATTTTGTGTGTGTTATAAATGATGTCGATGTCAGTTATAACAAAAACCAATGTAGGAACTTTGAATGTTTTAAAAAAAAATTCAATGATCATTACTAACTTGGATGAAAATACATGATCAATATAGTATAAAATTTTAGAAACTAAAAATAATCTAGAAAAAGTAATATAAAACTTCAACTAAAAGATTAAACTTAAATCCTTATCTCACTTGGATGAAAATTTAATATCAATAAAGTAGAACATTTTACAATCCAAACAAAATATAGAAAAATAAAGTTAACGCTTCGATTTAATTTCGATGCATGACAAAGTGTACATATACATAATTTTATTTAGAGAGAAAAACTCATAATTTAGTTTATTTTGAGGTTTTTAAGACATTTTAGACTATAAATTTGGAATCTCATACAAAATATTTATACTTTTAACTCGATCTGATGATGTATCCTTTATCATAAAAAAGGAATCATTAAAAAGTGTACTAATAAATGAAAATAATCATAAATAAATTATGAAATGGAAGAATAATTATAAATACCATTCCAAAATATCTAAATGAATAACTAGTGGAATGATGATGAGGATCAAAATATTTGATCAGAAATTGGTAAGTGCAGAGAGTGAGAACATATAAAAGTCACTTGAAAAGTGTAACATGGTATAACAAATTTTAGGCGAAAAATGAATAATTATAAATAAATTTGTGAAACAATTAAATCCGAAATTTTAATTTTGATGTCAGTTATGTATGAAAACGATGCTAAAAAGTAAAATAAGAATAGTTTTAAGATTAGATTTTAATAAAAACCGATGTGAAAAGTTAAAAAAATATTTTCATGTGGGTTTGCGTAAAAACCGATGTAAAAAATTTAATCTTTTTAACGTCGATCTTACTAAAAACCAACATAAAAAGTCAAAAATAAATTTTGACATTAGTTTCAGTAAAAACCAACAATAAAATATTTTAAATTTTTTTGACACTAGTTTTACTAAAAACCAACCTCAAAAGTAAAACAAAATTAAGATAGCCTTTACTAATAACCAGGGTTAAAAATCCCCCTACGTGCATTTATACATGAATTTTGGAAAACCCAAAATTAAAATTCTAAAGTGGAATCATATTTTTTTCTACAACTTTTTCCCTCTAAATATGAGTCAATTAACTCTACGTATGGGTGATTCTGTTGTTATTTATGATTGATCTGGGATTTTATATGAGTCAAAGACTTGGAAAAAATTTGGGAGCTCTGTAGAATTAAACTGCGAGTTTCTAGAATTTTTTGAAAAAACAAAAAACAAAACATGTGATTCTTTGTAAAAATATCTTCATTTTAATAAATATAAAAATAATAGGATGTGGTTCAAATTGATGTTTATTTTAGGACCAAGATGATAAGGAAGAAAATCATATTCAGGTATTGTATTTTGTTGTCAAGGAAATATCAAAGAAGGATAAATCTCCTCACTTTTTTTCTAAAAATTAGACTGATCATAGTTTTTAGAATATTGGACTCACAAATCATATTTATAAAATTGAACTCACAATGATTATTAAAGTCTATCAAATTGAGAAGATGTTTTCTAGAAGAGAAGGCCCATCGGACTCACCTTGAGTCTTAAATGAGGTGATGATCATATTTTGGAAGAGAATTAGATTCTTCATGGATCTAGTATTAAAATATGATGATGATTTGGTGTTTTGAATTTTCAACAAATCATAATTATGTTTTAAAAATTGTGATTCTAACTTGATAAAGTCAGATGATGATAAATATGATCTTCAATGTATTCAAAGTCATGAAGTAAGTCATGCTTAAAAGCATATGTTTGTGAAAGAAATAAGTTAGTGGTTTTGGATAGTTCATTGGTATCGTAATCAGAATATAAAGGAAGAAGAAGAAGAGTCTTGTTTAAAGAATTTTTTAAAGTGGTAAAGGAATATTTCTTGAAGTTCCAAGAATTTCTTTTCCCTTTTTTATGAGTTGGTATAGGGCATCATAATGGGAAGACATATGTTTGTCACAAATTGATACAGATCAACCTATTCAAGAATTTATCATCTTAATAATAATGAATAAATTAGAATGAGAGTTGGTTATAATAATTTTAATGAGAAGAAATATGTTTTACTTCTTACATTTAGTGAAAAGCAATGCAATGAAATATTTGTAGTTCTCATTTTTTTACAAGTGGGGTCGAGAAAATCAAAGTGACCAAATACCTTTATCATAATAAAGAAATAATATTTGGAAATCATAATTAGAAATCAACATTATACTAAAGTTTTTTAAGAATTATTATATTCCAAATTTACAAGTGGGTCAAGAAATAAGGATGACCATTATAATGGAGAATCCTAATGGGAAAATTAGAATGAAAAATCAGAATCGGATTGAAGAATTTTTTTAATGACTGAAGGTAGATGAATTCAAGAGAATATCCAAAATTCAAGGAAGTTTAATAAAGTTAAAGAAAGATTCAGATTTCAAGGTGATTTTAATGAGTCAAATAAATATCTATATTTAAAGGGGAATTGAATGAGTCAAAGAAATATTCGAGATTTAAGGAAGTTTGAAGATTTGAGAGTTTTGGTAAAGTAGTAAAACCTTTTCTGGATCCCTCTTAAATAATTCTTGCATGATTATAAATATGATGAGAGTACTTCATGTATTATGTGAATCACATTATTCATGAAAGAGCATAGAGAATCTCCACAATTTAAGAAAGAATAATTTTTCGGATTGATGTTTGTTGAAAAAGTTTGTAATACCAAAGAAGAAAGAAGAAGAGACAAGATCATATTTAGGGTTTCAAAAATCAGACAAAGTAACCAGATTGGGTTTTCTGAATTGAGATATAAGTGGTTCAAAATAATCTTAACTGTATTCTAAAAGAGTATTATTTCCATATTAAGAAATCAAACTTAGGAATCTTACTGGGTAATTGGATTGGGATTTCCAGACTCATATTAGAATTTGTTCAGATTATTTTAGTAGTATTTTGACAAAGCTATATTTCTGTATTGAGTAATCAGACTTGGTAATTGGACTGTGAAATCAAAATGAGTGTTATTACGAACTCAAAGAAATTCTTATGAGTTTATGGGTAAGAATATGAAGAATTGTTTTGAAAAATTGCATTTGTTAATGTTGATCAAGAAGCACCATAACTTGTTTGTTACACAAATTGTGTTACATCATTTCTTTCTACTTTAAGCACATGCACTGTTGTATTGAACATAGTGATACATAAGTGTAAGGGAATATCTTACTCATTGTATTACACAAAAAGTATAATTTTCTAGTAGATTGCATGGTATTGGATTATTTTTGAAACATATCAAGGATCAGCTACTATTTTTGAGTAATGAACCTTGTAAATTCTTGTATTCCTATGGTTTTGTGTTTTATTTGTTTTTAGTAGGGAAAGAAATATTTAATAGGATGTGAAAATTTTTTCTTAAGAAAAGAAACTTAAAAAGAAAAATATATCACTAATTCAACCCCTCATTCTCTCAGTGATAGTTGGATCCTTGTTTGGTAAAATCTGTTGGTATCAGAGTGAAGGTTCCCTTTGTTTTATATTTTCTAAAGTTTTTGAAAGATAATTTTTGATAGAGTATTTGAATTGTGTCAATAATAAAGGTATTCCAATCTTCCATGGTAAGAACTATCATATCTGAAAATATATAATGCTTCCTTATCTTATGTCTCTTGGGTATTATGTTATTGAAGTTACAATATTTGGATTTCCTCCTATTGATGATATGGTTCCTCTTACACCTATTTATAAGATTTATTTTGAGAATTATGGAAGAGTTAAAAATGATTTACTCTCATCACTTTCTGAAAGTGAGTTTTTAAGGGTGAAAGGTGTTGCCACTACCAAAGGTATTTAGAATAAGTTGAAAAGAATTTACGAAGGCAATAAAAAAGTTAATAAGATAAAGCTACAAATATGGAGGATGAAGTATAAAGATATGAAAATGAGTGAGTATGAATCTGTTGGGGACATCTTTACCAGGGTTAATGACATAGTCAGCATTATTAGATGTCTTGGTGAAAAGTTGGAATATTCTATGGTTGTTGAAAAAAATATTAAGAATCCTTCCCAAAAAGTTTGATGAAAAAGTATCCTCATTGGAAGATAGTGATCCTAAAACTCTATTTTAATATGATCTTAAAAGTAATCTCATTACTTATGAAATTATAAGGGAAATATCTATGAAGTTAAGAAAAAAATCTCATAGAGAAATGTATTTCAAAGTCGCTAAGAAAGAAAAGTCTAAGAAGGTTCTTCAGGAATATGGTGTTTCTAAATCTGAATCCAAAAATAAAGTATATAAAAACCTTGATGAATTTTTATCCCTATTTTATAAAAATGTAAGAATATATACAAGTAAATTTAATGGGAAACTTACCTTGAAGTGTTTTAAATGTGGAATTGTTGGGTACTTTACAGATAATTTTCCTCAAAGATTGAATAAAGAGGATAGTGATGAAGAATAAAGAAGTACAAGAAGTTCATGGAATAAATATGGTGATAAAGATAAATCTTTTTTTAGAGGGAAAGATAAAAAGTTATTCAAATCTAAAAGAAGAAGCTTTTTTTTTCTAAAGATTAAGAAGAAGAATATAATTAAGTTAAATCTAAAAAATCTTTTGCTGAGAAAGTTAGAGATAATACTTTTATTTGAATAGTGAATAATGAATATTTTGGACGTAGCAATACTGAATAAGAGTAAAATCAATATGAATTTCATATGAAAGAAGAGTTGAAAGAATTATTGAGAAAGATTATAAGGATTGGGAAGAAAAATTGGAATTTGATAAATGAAATTTCCTCAAAAAAAAATCAAAAAGGTTTTCCTAATGAAAAATTCAATATATTAAAAGTGATTAATGATTTGGATAATTATATTGAGAAAGAAATGAATTATAATAAACATATGGAAGTAAAGATAATAAAAAAATAAGAAGAGTTGGAACTTGTCCAACAAAAACTTTCTAAAGATGAATTTGGAGGTACAAGTTTAAAAAAATATATCTTTGAAGTTGGTGAATGTTCTCATAAGGAGGAACCTGATAATGTTCAAAATTCTCCTTCAAAGGCTGAGAATAAATCTGAAGTTGTTCTTGAAAATAAAGTTGGAATTTTTTCTAAAAATAATAAATATAATAAAGTTATGTATGTGTCCAAGACAAAAACTAGTCATAAAGTCATAAGTTTCTAAAATTCATGAGTATGAAAAAGTTTCTATTACTTCTAGTTCTGATAAGGTTTGAAATAGATCTGAGATAAAGAATAAAGTTTCATCTGAAAACAGAAAGGTTGGTGGTCAACAAAGTTCTATTAAAAACGTTACTGAGAAACATACTCACAACACCAGTCAATCCGAAAACTTTATAGGCAAATACTATTTCTATGGATATTAATGATATTTTGGTGGATTCAGAGATACATAAAATATGTTTTGGTTCAACAAAAAACATTACTATTATTCCATAAGTTATGGGAGGCAAGGTTTTAGGGGGAGTCAATCCTCTTAAAAGAAGAATTCTGAGACGAAAGTTATGAAGAAACTAGAGAAGGTTGGAGTGAAAGTTGAAAATAGCTTCCAACCCCCTAGAAACCATTTATGAAATATGTGAAAAACCTATCAATATTTCTAAGGGTTCTCTTGTTTTTTCACTAAAACAACAAAAGTTTCTTAACAATTCTATGAAGCTAGAGGTAAAAAAATAAAAGTCTCTTATTGTAGAAACTGTTTTGAAAGATATAAAAGGATAACAACCTTGTATTATTGATATTGGGTGTTCTTCTAATATTAAATAAGACTTTAAGTTATTGAATAATGTTAAATACTTCAAAGAAGGAATGGTGACATTTAGAAATGATGAATCTCTAATAATCAAAGGTGTTGGATCAACCATTATTGGTAAAGAAAAGTTAAAATCCAAGGAATATTTATATGTTGATGGGTTGAAACATAACCTGCTGAGTGTTTCAAAACTTTGTGAAGAGGGTAACAAAGTTATCTTTAGAAAATATGGTTTTTTTAAGATTAGGGAAGATGTAATGATAGTTACAAGAGGATAACGTATAGAAGGAGACTTATTTCAAGTCGGTGAAATAAAAAACTCTTGTTACTTGGGAATGGTGGAAGAGAATCAGTTGTGGTTTAAAATATTGGAAAAAATGTGTTAGAGAAACCTGAGAAAGTTATCAAATTAAGATAGTGTCGGAGATATTCTTGATATGTTAAGAAGAAGATATTGGTTTCGCACTGTTTTTCAGGAAGGAAATATTACAAATTCTATACATAAGAAAGTTGACATTTGTTGAAAATGAACCCTATAACTCATTAATCATGATATATGAGGGATAATTAGAAAACAATCCACTAATAAAGATAAGTACTTAATCACTTTCATTTATGACTTTACTTTCATTACTTGTGTTATGTATATGAAACATAAGTTATATGCTCGGAACTTTTTTAAAAGTTTCAAGAGGAAAGTGGAGAAGGAATGTGATTACTCTGTGAATAAGTTAAGAAATTATAATAGTTGTGAGTATAAGAATGAAAAATTTTAAAGTTATATTTAGAAGAATGGAATTTATAATGAGTTTTGTTTACCATATACTCCTCAACAAAATAGGATTTCTGAAATAATGAACAAAAGTTTGGTGGAAATGGGGAGAACTATGTTACTTGAAAATGGTATTTCTCATTACTTTTAGAGTTAAGCCAAGAGTATTGCTGTCTATATCCAAAAATTATGTTTTTACAAGACATGTTCATATATCTATCTATATGAAATGTTTTATGACAAAATTCCAAGTTTAAAACAATCAAGTTTTATTCAGAGTCCATGCATTATAAAGAATAAAGGTGGAAACTATGGAAAGTTTGATAAGAGAGGTCAAGATGAAGTTTTTATTGTCTATGCTATAGAAGGAAGAGGATAAAAATTCTTCAATAAAGAAATAGGAATAATATTTGATTCGGTTGATGAGAAAGTTATTGACAATTCTATGGAAGATAAACAGAATCATGTAGATGAGGAAGTTGAGTAGGATAAGGAAAGTTTTGTTAATAATTCTAATA
Source organism: Viscum album (assembly GCA_963277665.1). Taxonomy (NCBI): domain Eukaryota; kingdom Viridiplantae; phylum Streptophyta; class Magnoliopsida; order Santalales; family Viscaceae; genus Viscum; species Viscum album. The sequence goes on from OY728158.1 coordinate 1,024,820,163, forward strand.
AATATGTAAGTAGTGGTAATACTACTCAAGAAGAATAATAAGACTTAGATATTTCAAGTGATGAGGATGAAACTCAAATAACTCATCCTAGGATGAGGAAGCTAGTGGAGGATCAGAACATTATTGGTGATCAACATCAAAAGGTTCAAAAAATAAGAACATCAAAAGTTGTTACACAAACTTATTTTTATTTTAAAGTGAAGATGAAAGATGTGAATGGAGCTTTTGAGCATTCGAAATGGGTTCATGATATGAATGAAGAGCTTGATCAAATAGAAAATAACGACACTTGGGATCTTGTACCCAAACGAGGTAACATAAAATTTATTACTACAAAATGGGTTTTTCAGAACAAGCTGAATGAATAAGGTGAAGTGATAAAAGAAGAAAGATTAGTGTAAAAATGTTACTCACAAATTGTCAGTGTCTATTTTGATGAGATTTTTTCTATGGTGGCAAGGTTAGAAACAATTAGAATATTTCTTTCTATTTTTGAACAATGAAGTTATAAAATTTTCTATTTGGATGTGAAGTCTTCATTTCTAAATGGGGATCTTGATGAGGAAATTTATATTGAATAAACATGTGGATTTGTTTTTGTTAAAGATGAATGTTATGTATGAATGCCAAAGAAAGCCTTGTATGGGATAAAATAATATCTGAGAGCATGGTATTCTAAATTGGATACTTTCTTGAGGAAGATTATTTTCATGAAAGTAAGAGTTGATAACAATATTTACATTAAAGAAATTAAGGCGGTTTTACCTCATTGTATTGTTTATGTTGATGACATTATCTTTGCTGGGAATGATGAAAGAACTTGTGAAAGATTTGTCGAAGAGATGAAAAATTTGTTTAAGATGTCCATTCTAGGATAAATGAAATACTTTCTTGGTTTAAAAATTTTAAAAAATAATAAATACATTTTTCTTTCTTGAGAAAAGTATTCTATGGAACTTATTAATAATTTCATCATAGAAAAATTGAAACCAATTTTCACACCTACTTTAGTGGGAACCAAGTTGTCTAAAGATGGATAAATAAAGGAAATTGGTCAAAAATAGTTTCAAAGGTTGATTAAATTTTGTTACATTTGTGTTCTTCAAGACCCAACATTGTTTATTTTGTTACCATATGTGAAATAATTTATAGTGATCCTAAAGAATCACATTTACTCTCTAGAAAAAGAATTCTCAGAAATATTAATGGCATAACTAATTTCGGAGTCATATATGATAGTTTAGAAAGTATTGACTTGTTTAGGTATTCGGGTAATGATTGGGAAGAAAATGTTGATGATAGAATATCCACATATAGTGGAGTTTTCTTTATGAGTTAAAGTTGTGATAGTTGGTATAAAAAGAAAAATATTAAGTAACTCTTAGCACTATTAATGAGTATATTATTTCCACTCAAGTTGCTACCCAACTTATGTGGATGAAAACTTAGTTGGAAGACTTACTTGTTGAAGTAAAATTACCCTTTCTCTAGGGATGTAATAATTAATGTGTAATAAAACTTATAAGGAATCCATCACAACATTCTCATTCAAAATATATTGACATAAAGTACCACTTCATCAATGATAATGTAGTGAAGAATGAATTGAAGCTGGACTATGTTCCTACATTAGTAAAAGTTGCTAACATATTCATAAAACATTTACCAAAGAAACCTTTTAATAAATTGAGTGTGAATATGGGAATCCAACCTATTTCTCATCAAGATTAAGATGTGTGTTTTTCCCCCTCTCACATCTTACCTTTGTATAGTGTTTTCAATGGGGAGAGTTATTTCATAAATATATCCTTATAGAAGCATGCATAAAGGGGGAGTTGTGGTTATGTTATGAATCTAGTATGTAAGTGTGTAAAATATTCTAATAGTTTGTTTGTGTGGTTGTAGGAAATAAATTTTTTATTCTAGGGAAGTTGAAGAAGTGGAGACAAAATGAGGAAGAAAATATGAGGAAGAAAGTAAAGGAAGAAAGCTGAGGAAGAAAATATGAGAAAAAAAGATGAGGAAGAAAAGTTAAGGAATAAATCTGAGGAAGAAAGGCTAAGGAATAAAGATGAGTAAGTTTATCATAAGTCACTACATTTGGACAACATGGTTTTTCTTTCAATAATTCTTATTTCCAACAATGAGTTAACTCACATAAGCTTAGAATTGTTGATATGTAATCCATATCTTGTGGTTTCAAAGTTCAGTGATTTATGAATCCTGGTTGAAAAGAAAATCCAAAGGGGATATTGTTAGGAATAAGCTGATAAGAAAGATTATCGTATTTAGGTATTGTCTTTTGTTGTAAAGGAAATATCAAAGAATGAGAAATATCCTCACTTTGTTTTTGGTAAAAATCGTAGTGATTATCATATTTAGAAATTCGGACTCACATAACATATTTATAAAACTAGACTCACAATGCCTAAGAAATTCCATTAGATTGGGAATATGTTTTTGGGAAGAGAAGGATCATCAGACTCACCTTGGGTCTAGAATGAGGTGCTAATCATATCAAGTAAGAGAATAAAATTCTATATAGATCCAATATTAAAATATGACGATGCTTTTCTATTTTTTATACCCCAAAAATAATATGTATGTTGTAAAACTTGTGATGCTTGATTGATAAAGTTAGGTGATGCTAAAGGTGATCTTCAACATATCAAAAGTCAAGAAGAAATTCATGATTAAAATCATAAGTTTGTGAAAGAAATAAGTTTGTGGTTACAGACAGTTCATTGGTATCGTAATCAAATGAGAAAAGAAGAAGAATAAGAGTATTATTTAAAGAGTTTTTGAAAGTGGTAAAGGAAGATTTATTGAAGTTACTAGATTTTTTTGCCTTTGTTTTTATCAGTTGTTAAGAAGTATTGTAATAGGAAGACATATGTTTGTCACAAATTGATACAGAGCAACATATTGAAGAATCTATTGTCTTCATTATAATGAAGAAATCAGAATGATAGTTGGTTTCGAGAATTGTAATGAGAAAACAAAGGTTTTACTTCTTATATTTGGTGTAGAGAAATGTAATGAAATATCTTCAGTTCTGATTTGTTTGCAAGTGGGTTCAATAAAATCAGAGTGACCAAATGCCTTTATCATAATGAAGAATTCATATTTGACAATCCAAATCAAGAATCTGAAAAGGACTGATGTTTGTTTATAAGACTTCAGTTCATGATTTAAATGTGGGTCAAGAAATTAGGATGACCATTACAATGGAGGATCACAATGGGAAAATAGGAATGAAAAATCAGAATTGGATAAAAGATTTGTTAGAAAGACTAAAGGGAGATGAATTCAATAAAATATTTGAAATTCAAGGAAGGTTGAAGAAGTGATAGAAAGATCAAAATTTCAAGTGGATTTGACTGAGGTAAGGAAAGATCTAGATTTAAAGGGGAAATGAATGATTCAAATAAATTTCTATGATTGAAGGATGTTTGAAGATTTGGGAGTTTTGGGAAAGTGGTAAGACCTTTTTAGGATCCCGCTTAAACCATTCTTACGATCCTATAAATATGAGGAAAGTACTTCATGTATTCTGTGACATACATTATTCATGAAAGAGGAGAGAGAATACCCCCAATTTAAACAAGAATATGTTTCCATATTGAGTTCTGTTGAAAAAAAAGTTTGAACAGAAGAAGAAAGGAGAAGATACAAGATCCAAATTTAGGGTTTCCGGAATAAGATCGAGTAATCAGATTTGGTTTTCCAAACTGATAATGAAGTGGTCCAGAATTGTCTCAACCATATTGTGACATATTATAATTTTTGTATTGAGGAATTAGACTATGAAATTAAATTGGGATTTCTAGACTCATATTGTAAGTGGTTCAGATTGTTTCAATAGTATTCCGACAAATCTATATTTTCATATTAAGAAACAGGACTTGGGAATATGAATGTGAAATCATACTAAATGACATTATGAAGTCCAGGAAGTTCTTACAAGATTCTAGGTATGAAAATGAATATTTTTTTTTGAAATATTTTAATGTTTATTAAGAAGAACCGTAACATGTTTGTTACATAAATTGTATTACTTCATTTCATTCTACTCAAAGCACATGAACTGTTGTATTGAATATAGTGCTACATGAGTGTAAGAGAATACCCTACTCGTTTTATTCAATATAAAAGGATTTTTTTCTAGTGTATTGTGTGGTATTTAATTATTTGAAACCATACCCTGGACTAACTACACTTGTTGAGTAGTGAACCATGTAAATTCTTGTGTTTTTATGGTTGTGTGTTTGATTTTTTTCTAGTAGATAAATAAATATTTAATTGTAGGTGAAGGTTTGTTCTTAAAAAATTAAACTTAAAAAAAAGATATCACTAATTAAACCCCCCCTCTCAGTGATACTTGAATCCTAGTTGGGTAATCTCAGTTCAAGGGTTCCATGTTGCAAAGGGGAGTGTTGTGATGTGTTTTACATACAACTATGCACACATGGAGGCTATTTTAAAAGAGTTTAAATGTAGGGGTATTCATGGTACATTCAGGTTGATATTTATTGAAGTTTTAATAAGAGAATATGATGCACAATGATAGAGGGAATTTCAAATTAGAATATTTGAAACTCATTGATGCAAGAAAGATGGAGAAAAACCTAGAATTGTTGACCTAATTTATAGTGATGGAAACTATTTCTAGAATTTATATAATTAATTTTTGGAAATAATATTCACAAATATTCGGTGGATATTAAAATGTGTAAGTGGATAAGAATAGTAGTGTCAAGAAATTGTGAAGAGAGATGATTCACTATAATGTAAAAAAACTACCTATTATATCAAAGAGAGAGAAAAAGAAAAAGAAATAACAATAATTAGTTATTTTTATCCATTTTGTAATATATTTAAGTGTAATAAGTGTAAATTTACAGGAGTGAATGTAGAGTTAATTAAATTAGCAAAGTGACAACCTATTGGATAAGGACTCTGAAATTCTTGAAAAAACTTTCATTATCATTGTAACTATCTAAGATGCACATTCACTACTAGGGGACTAACATGCAATGAAATTTCATGGATAAAACCTACATTCTATAATTCATAGGTTAATACTAGTGGTTCATATAGTCTTGGTAAAAATGAGGTCATTTCTATTTTTATGGATATAAATATTTTGTTCTAAAATATATCATTTTTTTATTTTGATGATTCAAAAAATACCTATTTTTATTCTAATGAGTGTATCTTAAGTGTTTTAGATTATATTTTGATATAGGGAATTTATCTTACAGAGAATATAAGTGATCATATTAAGGTGTGTAAAATGTTTAATCTATGAAAAAGTATTATATCTTATATGAATCGAAGTCTTGAAAGATTATCTTCCATATTCTCAGAATAAAAAATCTCAATATTGAAATTTTATCTTACTACATAAGATAATATCCTACAAAGAGAATAGACTAGCTGCTACATTTTCAAAGCCAGATAGTTCAGTCAGAGTGTAGATATGAAAAGTATTTATCATATGAAAAGGATATACACAAAATATTATCTTGCAAGCACCAATAAATTTTTGAAAATTAAGTATCACAATTCAATGACATAATTATCTTAACCAGAATAAATATTCCACAAAATGTTGAATTTAATTTATCTTGCACACAATATAAGTCAAAGATCTATTTTATCTTAAAAATCCTCTTAGGAATTTATTTTACAAAGAGCAATACTATCATTTGGATATATTGCGAATAACTAGTTGTTATTCATATTTTCATGATTACTTTCATAATCAATTGATAAGTCATTTCATGATTTTAAGCATATCAGAAAATTCAATTTAAGGAAAATATTATTTTTATAAATTATCGTTTTTTCCATTATTGGAAAGATCCAAAGAAAAAGAATATTTATAACATCACTACTACAAAATTATATTCCATAATTTGAAAGGATATACACATACCATTAAAATAGTATTTTATATAATTTTAAATGTATTATTCACATAGAAGTTATGATAATATCATATTCTTAAGTTCAAAATCAAAGAGGAGATATAAATGGAGTTATCCACTACATGGATATATAGAGATAAAGATATAAAAATAAACAACAATAAGAATATATACACACACATACATATAAACAATATAATAACATTAAAAAATAATTCCTGTACATTGAATGCTTGAGTGATATGATTAAAATTCTATCAGTTAAAATTAAAGATCATCCAGAGACGTGCTTTGAAGATCATCATATTTTCAGGATATATCTTTATCTACTGTCAGCTGCTACTTGTAACTATGTTATGAAATAATTATTTAATGTCCATTCATCACTATTATATTTATATTCATTGTAAGTGAGTGTGTTAAGGATGTGAATAGGTCTTGTAAAGGGAGAGCCTGGTAGAAAGCTCTTATACATTTGTATTAAGTAATAACTGCTTTTACTTAGCTGGGAGATCCTAATTAAAGGTTTTTGATAGTGAAAATCATCAAACTCATGGAGTAGAGTGTTGGTGGAGTGTAATGGTGGATTTATTTTCCTCGAACCACTATAAATATATGGTTTTCAATATATTTCAAATAATATTTTACATTTACAAAACCTATTTTTATTAAGGAAAATATTAAAACTCACATACCTCGAAGAGGGTTGTTTAAAGTAAATAAAATTTTAGGAACCCAATTCACCCCTATTAGGGTTTGAGTTAGAAATTTTCTTGGATAAAAATTGGTATCAGAGATCATGAATATTGAGTTCAAAACATTCAATTATTGAATTCCAATGATCTAATTTTAAATGGATGATATGGATGATAATATATAAGGTATGTAAATGGTTAGAGATCCTTAATTTAATTGGAAAAACTATGGTTTTTGGAAGGAATGAATGATAATCTATTTTAAGAAACTTGAATTAAAGGTTTATCTTAAAGTATGGAATACTTATTAAATTTCAAAGAAATAACAAAAAATGAGGGATGCTGACACTGGAGTGAGATTTGATCTAAATTCAAAATCCATGAACTCTATAATATTTGTACTAGGTCCATACTAGTTTAATAGTGTTTCATAATTTCAAAAAGATCATGAAATGTGGGCCAATATAGAAGTTTCTTATGAAATTGTAGTCAATGTGAATGAACTTAGATTTGATACATCCAAACTTAAGTTTGAAATATTCAAAATGGATGAAGGGTAAAGCACTAATTATTTGAATGGAAGACTCACCGAGATTGTGAATAATTTTGCTTCTCTAGGAATACCAATTCCACAAAAACAAACCATTTTTTTTTATTTTATATAAAAGCCACTTTGAGGGTTAGTGGGAACCTAAAAAACATCATCTATCAACTAACCACACCCAAAAAAAACACACATTACATAGTTCAATGTTCAAAAAATAAAGCAAAGCATACATCACACCAAGACCACCTCTTTCAAAATTCAAAAGAACCATCATCACACTGAATCCCACAAATCCCACAAGCCGAACGAGGACTAAGCCACTCGAGAAACCTGCCTAACATTAAATACCATGGCACTGAATCATCACATCTCTGGAAAATCACCATCACTACCAACACGTCGTCCCGTCAACAAGGTAAACTTTATCTGCTCATCATCGTTGGCCACTCTTTGATGCCCACCGCCTGAACCAAACACCGTCATCACCATCATCACCTCCCACAACCAGAATGTTGTAAACACCAAACTGTAACCACCACTATCATCACTGTTCAAACAATGTTAAGTGAGGATCATGACTCCTGGAACACTAATATCCACTTGAACCACACCTGTCAAAGATTCGTTGAATGCCACCTCGCCAGACCGACCCGAGGAGAAGAGATTGAATAGGAAGCCAGAGCAGAGTAAGAGTAGAAATGATCCTTCATAGAAAGATGTGATCATAACTGATAAGGCCAAACCAGATTGATACCACACCATCACTTGTACGCAGGCCAGGCCTAAGAACACCAATTACTGAGCCCGAGAAAGCATTGAAAGTTATAAAAGTTATACCACCTATGTGGAGTGGAATCTTAGCTACCATAAAACAATCTATAGAGGTCAATAATTTTAAAATAAAATATCTCATTGGAACTCTTATGACATATAATGAAGAATTAGAATATCAAAATGGAGAATATAAAAGGACGAAGAAAGATGATTATTCCTTGAAGGTTTATACTTCTAAAGATGACAAGAAGAAAAATGTTTATTGATTTTTGAAACATCTTAAGAAGAGTATTCCTCATGATATTCTAGATCAAATGATGAACTTTCACAGTTCTCCCAAAAGTTTATAAAGTTCTATAAAAAGAGAATAGGCATCATAATAACTTTCAACAAGTACATGAAGCTAGGGGACAACTCAAAAGAAGTAAGATAATGTAAGTGTGAGAATTTAGGACATATTAAACTAGACTATCTATAATTTCATGAAAATAAAAAGTCTGATTTTTTCCAATGAAAACTAGATATAAGAATAAATCCAAGAATGTAATTAAGGACATATAGAGTGATTTCAAAGACTCTAGAGAATATACATATTCAAAATCAAAATTATAAGCTCATAATTAAAAGGCAAACATGTGATTAATGACACATTTATATGAGACACATTCTTATTAATTTTTTGAGAAAGAGTGTGAATCATAAAATTAAAATTGGTTACATGAATAATTTAATGAATACTGTGCTATTTTATAAAATAAATATTAAATATTAAAAAATAATAAAAAATCTCTTAGGAATTCCTATAAAAAATATAAATGAATAAAATAACTTAAATAAATAAATTTTAGAATTAAAATATCAATTGGAAAATTATATTGCATCATGTAATGAACAATTTATCTTAATTGAGAACCTACCGAATAAATTTGAAAACATAAAAGATTCTTTAAGTGTATTCACTTAGAGGGAGGATTGCCTAATGTTTTTGGTCAAAACCAACTCAAAAATGAAAAATATAGAATATGAAGTTTTGTTGAAAGATCCAAATTTTATAAAAACTATTTTGTGCCTAGTTCTAAAAATAAATATCTCTATAATATTATATATTTTCACTATGGATATGTATGAAATTATGCTAATATATGTGATCTAAAAAATCCACATTTTTTTTGGAATTAAAAATGATTTTCTTACAAAATTTTTCTCAAAACGCGTTACAAATTTTTCTTTAAAACACAAATATATTTAGATCCCCAAGTCTTTTTTAGATAAAAATGTTGGATCCAAGAGTATTCAGGTTCCAAAAAATATTGTTTGATTTTTAATTGTAGGGAACATATCACATGAATATCAATGAAAATGGTTTATAGACAATGGTTTTTCATGATATATGAGTAAATTTCTCTAACATTCACTAACTATCAAAGATTGATGGAGGACATGTCACATTTGGTGATAATAAAAAATGAAAATTTGTTGGCATTGGATTAGTTGGAAATTCAAAATATATCCTCATCAATAAAGATCTTTATGTTTTAGGCCTAAAGAACAACCTGATAAGTATATATCAATTTGTGATGATGATTATTCAGTTGATTTTTCTAATGATGAATGATTGGTTTTCAAAGATAAATCCATCAAGTTTAAAAAAACACAAAATAATATTGTTTATACTTTGGATCTTAATTATTTGTATAGAAAAAATATAAATTGTTTGAATTATGAAATTGATGAATCATAGATTTGATATAGAAGTCTTAAACATTGTAATGTTCATTCTTTGAAAAAGTTGGCGAAAAGACATTGAATTTATTATTTTATTAATCTTAAATTAGATAAAAGGAAACTATGTGATGAATTTAAAATGGGAAAGCATCACAAGTCATCCTTTAAAAAAATTAAATAGTTTTACAAATCTAGACCTATAGATATTATCTATATGGATATGTTCATACCTGCTAGAACTGTAAGTCTTGCAGCCAAGTCATTTTTATGTATTGGTTGATGATCTTTCAAGATTTATACAGGCTTAATTTTTAATACTTAAAAGTGAAGTTTTTTCCATTTTTATTAATTTCTGTAAACTTGTCCAAAATGAAAAGGTTTCCAAAATTATGAATTTGATAAGTGACCATGGAGAAGAATTTGAGAATCATGAATTTAATTCATATTTCTCAAAACAATGTATTAAACATATATTTTCTACCCCCAGTACACCTCAAGAGAATGATGTTATTGAAAGGAGGAATTTTTTTTTTAAAAATTACTATAAATATTTTATGTGAACATAACATTCTCACTCATTTTTGGACTGAAGCTATAAAAATAACATGTTATGTCATTAATAGAGTTTTAATAAGACCTGTCTTAAAGAAAACACCTTATGAGTTATGGAACAATAGAAAACCAAAATTATTATACTTTAATGTATTTGGATGCAAGGTTTCTATATTAAAAACCAAGGATAATCTTGGAAAGTTTAATCCAAAAGATAATAAAGGTATATTCCTAGGCTATTCTATTACTTTGAAATATTATAGAGTTTTCGATAAAATGTTAATGATTGTTGAAGAATCAAATCATGTAAATTTTGATAAAAGTGATCATTTTGATCACAAAATGACTCAAACTATAGATCTAAGGGATTATTTTAAAAAATGAGACCTAAAACACACTTTTATGATAATAAATATGATGATTTGGAACCATATTATTTTGAACCAAATCTAGTAAGAGTTTATTCTAGTGAACCGGAATTTGTGATACCTAGAAAACCTATAAATATTAAAGACCATCCTCTAGAAAAAGTTATTGTATGTTTATATGAGGGAGTTAGAACTATAATAAATATAATTAATATAGCATAATTATATGACTTTTTATCTTATATAGACCTAAAATATTAAAAGAATCATTAGATAATGAAGGTTGGGTGTTTAATATGCAAGAAGATTTAAAATAGTACAAGAGGAACAAAGTAGGAGAATTATTTGATAGACCCTAGGACTATACTATCATTGTAACCAAATGGGTATTTAGTAACAAATAGGATGATCAAGGTGTGATCACTAGAAATAAAGATATAAAAGTTGAAAAAGTTTATAATCAAGTATAAGGAATAGATTATGAAGAGAACTTTTCCTCTATATCCAGGATAAGAGAAATTATAATCCATCTATGATATACATCATATATGTATTTTAAATTATATCAGATGGATTTTAAATCAACTTTTCTAAATAGTTTTTTAATGATGGAATTTTATGTTGAACAACCCCTTATATTAAAGACCCTCACTTTCAAAATTCTATTTTTAAACATACCAAATCTATCTTTGTAATTAAACAATCACTAAGAGCATGGTATGAGGGATTAAAATATTTTATTTTATCAGATGGTTTTTTATTAAGAAAGGAAGATCCTAAATTAGTTAATAAAACTTCATCCTCAGATATTTTGTTGGTACAAATATATGTTGATGATGTTATTTTTAGATAAAAAATCCAAAAATTATGTAATGATTTTTAAAAAATCATGCAAAAGGAATTAGAAATTAGTATGGTGGATTAGTTTAACAATTTTTGAGAATTTCAAATTTATAAAAATGATTTTGGAAATATACTAAACTATATAAAATATATACTTGATTTAATTAAAATTTTGTACTTGAAAATAATAAGACTTATTCAACTTCTATGAGAACCATCATTAAACATTATATGGATAAGACTAGAAAACCAATTGAATTTTTTTATAGAGGAATTATTAAGAGTTTAATTTATCTTACTGTAAGTAGACAATACATTATGTTTTAAATATGACTTTGGAAAAAATTTTAATCCAATTCTAAAGAATCTCATTCAAATGCTGTCAAAAGAATTTGAAGAAATCTAAAAATAAGTATTCCTATTTCTTTACCTTTTCCAAAAACCTTTGATTTTAATTTATATTTATATTCAGATATTGATTTTACTAGATTCAGACTAGATGGGAAAATCACCTCAGGAACCATCATTTTCTTGGTAAATCTATAGTATCTTGGTCAAGTAAGAAACATCACTTTATAGCATTATCAACTACTAAAGTATAATATATTACACTTGGAAGTTGCTGTGCATAATTTCTATAGATGAAACACACTATAATAGATTTTGGATTCAATTTTAATTATGTTCTAATTTAATGTGATAACATGAGTGCTATTGACATTTCAAAGAATCCAATCAACCATTATAGAACAAAGAACAAAGATTTAAGACATCATTTCTTCAGATATCATGCACAAAATGGCAATATATCTTTATATTTATTTTTTTATAGAAATTAAATTAGCAATTTTTTTACCAAAATACTTCCAACTGAATGTTTTGATTTTATAAAATCCAAATTAGGTCTATTAATTTTTTCTTAACTTTATTTTAATTTTAATTAGTAGAAGGTTTTTTTAATTGAGTAAATATTTTAATTATATGTTTTTATTTGAGATTTGGTGTCTCATTTTTAATTATTAGTTACGTAAAAATTGTGTATGTCACCTAGTTTTGTTATGATTACTTTTCACATCACACAATATGAGCTTTCGATTACCACAAAAAGGGTAAGTCAGTTCTATGTGTAAAATCCTTGAAAACCTTTAAAACATTGAATCTTTTCCATCTGAACATCTCTTCCCTAACCATCCAATCATCCAAACCTCATTTAAAATGGACAAATCTAAAATAACCGATGATTCTACCTCAAGAAGAATTAGACATTCAAGAACCACCAAAAACGTTGTAAGTGGAAGAGTGATAGATTTTAGTTGGTTGGATGGAACTAATATGTCAGTCAAAAAGGTCATAAATCACCATGTCTAGTAATTTTTTTTGATGAAAAAATGATATTATTTTTTAGAAATAAGTTCGTGAGTTTTGGGAGAAAATTTTATTTCATTTCAGTGACAATAAAGATCTTATTATAGATACTATAAATTAGAAAAGTTTTTCGATAACATCTTTGGAAATGGTTGAAGCATTTAAATTCCATAATCAAGGATATGATGACTTTAGTAATTGTTTGATTTCTATATACTAGTAAGGACCTAAAGAAATTATAAAATCTATATTTTTAATGGATTATATTGAGTAGAAGATGGAGAAAGATTTGGAACATGAGAGAAAGGATATAGTATAATTAATTATGTCTTCCATTGCACAATGAAATAGTGAGTTTGAAAAAGTTTTTTTTTCAAGAAGCTACATAGTTATATTTTTTTATGATTGAGAAACCTAAAAATATGGAATGTTACATTATGAAGTATATTTTCTAAATTCAAAATAAGAAAGTTAATTTTTATCCCTTTGGAAGGATGCTGACATTAGTTTTCCATAAAGTTAATTTCTGTTTGGATGACGCTATTGCAACACATTTTCAATATCTAACTATGTTGTGCATGAGTATAATAATATGTAGTGGTTTTTATTGTAAATTATATTTAAATAATCTAGTGACTGTTAGTTCAAATGAATAAATTGATATAGACCACACTACTACTCATGGGGAGTCATCTCAAATGGAAGTTGCTAGTGAAGTGGTTGGTATAGCCATTACAAGTACTCCTGATACATTGAAAGAAATAGTGGAAAGAGATTATATAGGATATGTTTTAGATAATGAAATTATCATTGAAATGAGAAAAAGAGTAAGAGTTGTTGATCAGTCCAGGGAAGAAAATTCTCTTGAAGTTAGTTTTCCCCTACTTCTATAATAGTTCATCCTAACATTATTTATTTTTATTCTATTAAAAAAGAATTGGACTTGTCTAATACTAGGTCAGTTAATGTTGGTAAATGAAGAACCATTTCAAAATTTTTAGGTGCTATAACTCCTTTTGAAGTATCTCCATCTAGGGATACAATTATAAAAGTTAGAGCAGAATGATTCAGTTTTATTAATTGGGAAGTTGTTTCTAGAGAAAAATAAGAAGAATAAAAAGATGCTACTTTGCTTATTGAAAACAAAAGAGCTAGTTCAAAATCTTTAGAACCATCTATTATTGAGGTAATAACTGATGTTGGAGAATTTCAACAAGTTGACAAAACTCTAAGTACTTAAGTTCATCATGATAGATTCTCTCATATTCATCATGATAATACAAGTTTATAAATCCCCATAGCATAATTAGATGCTGCTAATGAGAGTGCTTGAGAAATATATTCTAAATTAATTTCTAAAGTGTAATCGTTTAAAGTTCAGTTAATTGAGTCTCAAAGTGATATTAGGACTCTCTATGAGTAGGTAGTTTCCAAATATTATGTTACTGAATCGAAGTTGTTGGATCGATTGGGTTTGGAAAAGTTTTTTAACGAATCCACTAGAGAAGATTTGAGTCAATCAAATATATAATCGATATTAGAAGGAGTGTCTATGGATATAGAAATAATTACTTATACCATTTATTCTACTCAATTTATAGATTCTTTTAAGGGAAATAATTAAATATCTTTAAATGTATGTGGTTGAAAATTTAATAAGGTTGCCTAGTTTTACACAAATCTATATTGTTTCTATTGATCAATCGTAGAAGGAAATCAATTCATTATTAAAGGAAAAGGTATGAAAAATTAAAAATCATTCATCTCAAGTAAAAAAGGATACCAAATTTATTATCACTATATTACAAAGAATGGATGGATAATTAGAAAACAATTTTAAAGTATCAAAAAATATTTTTTATGATTTGCATCAGTTGGTGGTAAGAAATCCTAAGCTGAAATCATCTGAGGAAGAAGAAGAAGAAGAAGAAAAAGAGTTTTCTAAACCAAGTAATCATTAAGAATATTCAAATTTAAAAGAAATAATTCATACTAAACATCAAAGTGGTTTGTCAGAAAGTTAGTTTGAATTGTTGAAGAAGCTAGCTATTGTCTATTCTAGGAATGAATATCTGAAAAATTTCTTTGTAAATTTCCATCAAAGGGGCTGGAATGGTTTTACAACTCTACCGGATTATTTAAAACATGATATGGTAATAAAATTGATTCATGTTAAGAGGCTCTATTTTATATAAGAGGAAGATGTCTTCCAGGACCTCCTATTTCTAACCACCATGGCTATACCTCTCAAGTATTCAAGGAGATTTTTGACCCAGCTAAAATATACCGAAGGGAAAATCTCAAGTGTGTAAAAGATGTCTCATTACCTTTATATGAACCATATTCTAAGCTATCATTTTTTCCTTATAGATAATTTTGATATGATAGGGGCACATAAAGTTCATCTCAATATTCAATACAACTCTATATGGATCACTCAAAGTGATTGAGATAGACTTGGAGAATATTTACTCAATTTGAGTTTTTTTGGTGAAATTTATGGTTCTACTTTACCTACATCTTCCATACCTTTTATCCAACCATAATCATTCAAATTACCCCCTCAAAAAAGTTGTTTTAAACAACATAACTAACATACTTTCTGAAGTTGCATGTTTAATTGAATGGTGACTCAAAAAATTTTGAATGATGTTTCAAAAAAAAACATTTTAATGCTTACATGATTTTAAGAAATGTTTTTAATGAATTTATTTCATTTGATAGTATTACATCTTTCATTGGATAAGTTTATCTATATTTTCAATATTTTTTATACTTTATTCACTATTCTTGTATTATGTTTCTATTTTATTTATTGAATTTATTTAATTATTTAATGATTTCTACTGCTCAATATTTTTATTAATACAAATTAAAGACAAATTATGTTCACATTTAGTAGTATTAACTATTTACACATGTTCATGTACACTATTGATTGTATTATTTTTTCCTTGTTCCACTTTTTTTGATGTCACAAAAAGGGGGATAAGAAAAAGGTTAATGCAAAATTAAATAGGAGAGAAGAGAAAAAGAATACAAAAACTAAAAATTATATTGAAGTTGATTTCATAATTTTTTTTCTTTTTATTCAATGAATTTTGTGATTATGAAAAAGGGTGATATTGTTGGATAGACTTATGTTTCTTCAACATATCTCAATTTTTATGTGTTCTGATGATTGAAAAAACCCTATTTTTATTCTAATGAGTTTATCTTATGTTTTTTATATTGTATTTTGTTTTAATAAATTTATCTTACATGGATTATAAATGATCATCATATGCAAAGAAAAATGTTCAGTCTAAGATAAAGTGTTTTATCTTATGAGAATCGAAGTCTTGAAAGATTATCTTTTGTTTTCTTAGAATAAAGAAACTCAGTATTTAAAGTTTATATTACTATGTAAGGTAATATCTTATAAAGGGAATAGACTAGATATCCATTTTCAAATCTAGATATTTCAGTTAGAGTATAGTTATAAAATATTTTTATCTTACGAAAAGGATATTCACAAAATATTTTATTGAAATCACCAAGAGAAGTTGTAAAATTTAAGTATCAAATTTCAGTGGCAAAATTATCTTATATAGAAGAATTATTCTATGCAATGTTGAATTTAGTTTATCTTAGAAAAAATATAAGTCAAATATCTATTTTATTTTATAATGCCTCTCAATAATTTATTTTATGAAGAATATGACTATCATTTTGATATCTTATTAAGAACTAGATGTTATGAAGAATTTCATGAATACTTTCATAATATCTTGATAGGTTGTTTCATTATTTTAATCATATCATAATATGAATAGTCTATTTAAGAAAAATTTGATTTGTATAAAGTTTCATTTTTCCATGAATGGAAAGATCTAAAGAAGAATAATATTCCTGACATCACTACTGTAGAAGTATATTATATATTTGGAAAGGATGGAAACATGCCCTTAAAATATTATCGCATCAAATTTTCAATAGATTATTCAATTGACTATTGTGATTATCTCATATTATTAAGTTCAAAATCAAAGAGGAGATATAAATAGAGAAAGTTAGCCTCTATTTGGATATACAGATATAAATATATACACATACACAGTAAGAAGAATGGAGAAACACACGTACATATGAGTACTCTAATAATTTTAACTAAGAACACTTGTATATACAATGCTGACATGCTACACTTAAAAGTAAATCAGTTTCAATTGAAGATCATCCAGAGTTATTCTTTGAAGATCATCATCTTCTAAGGATGTATCTTTATCTAATATCAATTTCTACTTGAAACTATGTATTGTGATAGTTCTTTAAAGTTCATTCATATCTATTCTATTTACAATCATTTTAAGTGAGTGTGTTAAGGATATGCATAGGTGTTGTAAAGGGAGATCTTGGTCGAAATCTCTTATACATTTTTAATAACTAACAGCTTCTTGTACTCAACTATAAGCCCCCCGATAAAAGGGATGTGATATTGAAAATCATCAAAATCGCAGAGTAGTGTATTGGTGAAGTGGACTAGGGTATTGTAATTGCAGGATGGGCCCATAAGGGGTGGAGCAATGCTAGGGTTTTCTCTCGCGTTGCATTCCCCATCCACGATCGTATCTGCTCTCTCCTTGCTCGATGGCTCTAGGAATCAGTTTCTTGGCTTCAAAGGCTTTGTTTCGGCTCTACTTGCACGCACTGGTGTCTGCCTCTTCAAGGTGGCATGATGTTGATTCAGTGCTTGAGCTTCTGCTTCAGCGGTTGAAGAACGTCATCTCGTGCACAGTTCTGGGCATTTGGTGGTTGAGCATTGTGTTTGGGGGTTTTCCTAAAGGCGACAACGAGATGTTGTTTGCATTTGAGGTTGGATTTTTCTAGAAATATGGTGATGTTCTTTGCTGTCTGTTCATTTTATGCTTTCTCTTTTAGGTGATTTCTGGGAATTTGGTGATGTTCTTCCTCTCGCAATTGTCTATGCGAAAGTTTTTTGGATTTTACGGATGGAAAGGGATGGATTTGGATGAAGATGGTGGTCGAATGGGCTTCAGCGATGATGATGGCTATGTTCCGCCGGAGTCCTGGTGTTTTTTTTCCTGAAAGGTTTGTTTGGCCTCCCTATTTGGTCAGGTGCTGGGGGTTGGTTGAATCTGTGGGACAGCATGAGCTTCACGCTCTGCTCTCGTCGCAGATGATGGATGCCGATGTTTCTCACCGGCGTTTTGTTTTGATGTGGTTTGGTGATGGTGACGACGGTCTCCAGTATTGTTCACCGGCGATATGAGTTGATGTGGTTGATTTTAAGTCGCACTTGGTGTCATGGCCCGAGGCGACACAGTGACTGATTTTCGAGGCCGACGCGTGAGGATGAAGCATGGTAGTGGTTCGTGGCTCGAGGTTATGGCAGTGTGCATACGACATGCAGCGCTTGGTATGATGATGTTTGGATTTGAATTTTGAATTTGAACTTTGGATGTGTTTGGATTGGAAACCGGTTACCCAAAAACCGGCTATTTGAAAATGAAAAAATGGTTTGCTTGACTAAGGTATTGTGTTTATACAAACCACTATAAATATCTGGTGATCAATCTCTTTTATATAAGGTTTTATATTTTCATTTCCTTTTTTATTAAAGAAATTGTTTAACCTTTCATACCTTAAAAATAATGGTTTAATGTAAATAAAATTTTAGAAACTCAATTCACCCCTCTTTAGATTTCAGCTAGCCATTTTATGGGGAAACATCAATAACTATTAGTGAATGAGTTTTAAATAAAAATTTAAAAATAATTATATATTACTAATTCACTATCATATCAGTGATCTCATAGATCTCGTGGGTGGCCTTTTAGATAAAGAGTTTAGGTGAAGTAAATCTTTACTAAAGATCAATGCATGTACAATTTTAGGTGAATTAACTACTCAAAAATTGTCACTACCTATAGAATGCTTTAGGGAAAATATCACTTCCTCCCAAGGTTCACTCCCTTTTTCTCCTTTATTCACTAATCTAGAAGATATTAGTTTATAGACTTGTAGGTATATTCTATGTTTATCTACATGAAGGTTGATTTTTTATCAACATGTAATCTTTAAGTAAAATGATTTATAACTCCAAATATGATACTCTAATGTAAACCTAGTGAAACTACCAATTCAAAGAAAATATATATTCAACTACTTGTCAGAAGAGTTAAATTAAATTATTCTATAAAACTTATCATAGTAGAAATGATCTATATATAATAGTTATAGTGTTGGATTTATCCACTTCCCAATCATTACAAATATGCACGACAACTCTTCAATTCCAAAACCTAATCTTAAATGGAATTTAAACTATTAGGAAAAAAATATTCTCTATATTGAATAATTACAAAATATGATTTATATTAAATGTATTTGAACTTTTTTAGTCCAATAATCCAAATGTATCCATTATGTTCTACAAATTTGATTTTTAATATAACATGGATATTTTCATCACAACATGATTAAATATTTTCTTATTCAATTTATATTCAACTATCAGTTGTATAATGAAGTGATATAGAACACCATTCAATGGTATTTATCTATGTTTCAAAATAACCTAAATCCTAACTTCCATGGCCTTCATTCTTTCTCTATGGTAGCAGGTTTTTGGAATAGTTCCTTTGATCACTATGTGACCTTTTCATTGTAGTGTGACCAAGTTCAATATTTATTTTCTTCTCTATAACAGTTGTGACATGAATTCAATATCCTGAAATTATCATCTCTTATACTTAAAATTAGAAAACAAAATAATCCTTATGCATTGTCCATAACTATCACATTTCAGGATTTTCTAAATTCATTATCAAATTAACCCTTATGTACATCAAGAATTGTTGGGTCATCTTACCCTCACTTACCCAAATATTTTCAATTTTATATATCTCAAGATCAACCCTTATTTATTAAAATGTGTTTTTAAAAATTACCATTTTTTTAAAATCTAGATTAATACTTATGTATACAGGCACTTTTCCAAATTCCTGATCAAACTGCTCAACGTTTCTACCCTAACATATACATTCCATATTTTTTCCTTTTTCCAAAATTTTCATTTCTTTAGAATCTAATATTACATATATAGGGATAATATGTTCTATCCATTACTAGATTTTTGATAAATCCCCTCATGGAGTGATGTTTGTGATTTTATTTTGGATTCTTCCAAAAACTTTTGAAACCTTCAAAACACACCTCAATCCATTTCTAAACATATTTCAATGAACCATACATTCCGAAAAAATTCTAGAATATCATTAAAAACATATTAAATTATAGACCATATAACTTTTGGTATTAGAATTACATATAATAAACTTCTTTACTTCCACTTTAAAAAATTTTCTGAACTAAATTTCATACTTACACTGCCAATTTTTCTTATGAAACATCATAAATTATGAAACACCTGACTAAAAATTAACATTTT
Source organism: Viscum album (assembly GCA_963277665.1). Taxonomy (NCBI): domain Eukaryota; kingdom Viridiplantae; phylum Streptophyta; class Magnoliopsida; order Santalales; family Viscaceae; genus Viscum; species Viscum album. Next base: position 1,024,840,418 of record OY728158.1, read on the forward strand.
TATTGATTTGGAAAAACAAAAATACCAAAATCTTCACGGAGGATGAAAGTACTGCAATACCAAAGAATCTTTGACAAAAAACTTCATCCTCTCACTTGGAAAAGACCCCAAGTTAAAGAAAGAAATCATATTGCGAGCTTGAGTTGTCATATACGCCAAAAAATCAGCCACCATATTGCCCTACCTCCAAGTGTGAGAGATCTCCGTGTTAGTCCCCATGAGTGATTTACATCTCCTAACATTGTAAGAAATATTCCATATAACCCTCCCTTTTCCCATCATCGCATTGCACAAGAGCATGGAGTCTGTCTCCATCCTCGCCAAAGGGATCTGCCAACATTTGCACATTCCCAGCCCTGCCGCTAGCGCCTGGGCCTCAGCCTATAGGGCATCGCCTCTCCCCAACTCGCCTGCGAAAGCTTCAAGAACAACCCCCGACTGATCTCTCACAACTCCTCCCCCCACATCTCCCCCCCGATCTGCGAACCATCAGTGTTAAGTTGGAGCCCCTGGCACGGAGGATTCCATCAGACCCATCACCCCTGCCCTGCATTTCCTGCCTGCTGAGCAGTGGAGAGATCGGAGTAGATGGAGCTCACAGACGGCGCACAATGACATTCGGGACACAGCCTGATCAGATCCAAAAAATGGTTTTTCATTTTAAAAATTATGCTGACCTAGGAAACATCAATAATGTTGTGGCGACTGTCATTTCTTTCCTTCCAATTTGTCCAGCACCCTGCAAGTAGAATGATTATCCTAGCTTTTCTCTCGGCCCCGTGATTCCCAGCGCCTCTAAACCATGCAGTAAGGAAATTACCGTGAGACACATCATATCCGTCCCACCTGAAGAAGGCCCCAAAAGTCTTCCAGATCTTTCTAGACCATTCACCATCATAGAAGAGGTTCCCCACTGACTCTTGGTTTAAGGAATTGCAGCACCAACATCTTGAGGCCAAATTAACTCCCATACTTTGTAGGTTTTCATCTGTGGGCATCGCCTTATTCCGTACTCTCCTTATCATAAAATTAAATTTGGAAGAGGTCTCCTTGAACCATAGAGCCTCTCCCCAAGGGTCATCCAGTGACATTTCCCTCATCACCCGAGCATTATATTTGATAGAGAAAGAACCTGACGTATAACCAGTGAAGATAAGCCTATCATGCTCGTCACTAGCCACTATGGTTTTGAAAATCTCCATTTGGCTCTCATCAAGGATGGACTGAATAAACTGGGTATGACTGATAGCCTCCTTGAAAGATAGATTAGGCATGGGGCAGCCCATAAACCATAGCCTGCCCACCCCCCAGTCTTGCTCCTAAAAGTTGATATTACCTCTTCCCACGATCCATCGAGAGTGATGTTGCAAAACCTCCAAGTATGGGTAAGTCAGGTGCCATATCCTAGAAGGTTAGTTCCTCTGAACATTCACATTTCTGCCATATAAGTCCTTCATTGTTCTTCCCCAAAGAGACCAACCTTCCAGAGCCTCCCATGAAAGCTTAGCATGAATCCCTTTCATGGTTGAGGAGACACTTCTTAAATTAGTGCCCCCTTTAGAAAGATGTCTTGTTAACCTTTTCCCCGAGGCCCAATGATGTCTTCCTTCCATCTGCCCATCCCATATGAAGTACACCATAATTCTTTCCAAGTTGGGAACCAAGCTCTTAGGAACCTTAAGGGTGGAGATAATATGCATGGAAATGGAAACTAAAACACTGTTCACCAGAGTAATGCTGCCTCCAAAGGATAGGAATCTATTTTTCCAATTGTAGATGCGTCTTGTGATTTTGTTAATAAGTTTTTAAAAATGATATACCCGAAGAGAGTAGGGGATAACCGGTGCCCCAAGATATTCCATGTGGAAGGATCCCCTATCCATATTCAAGCTGGCCCTCAAGGCCCTCTCCCTTCTCTCTGAGGTCTTCCTGGACGTAAATAAAATACTTTTCTCTTTGTTCACCACCTGCCCACTCCATTTGAAATACTACCCTAAAAATCCATCCAACCCCTGCACTAATCTTCTACTACCATTGATAAAAATGATTGTATCATACGTTAACATCAAGTGAGTGATACCCCTAGTGGCAAGCCTGTTATGATAAGGAATTATTTTACCCTTGTTAAGCCCCTGATTTATGTAACAGCTAAAAGCATTTTGGGAAAGAATGAAAAGGGTAGGGGACAAAGGATCCCCTTTACTGAGACCACGAAAATCCTTGAAAAAACCACATTGTTTACCCATGAACTAAGTAGAGATCCACGCCGAAATGAAACAGCAAAACATAAGGTCTCTAGTCTAATTGGAGAACCCCATGCAAGCCAAGACTCTTAAGACAAAACCCCATTCCAACCTGTCATATGCCTTGCTCATGTCTAATTTAACCACCAAATTTCCCCCAAAGGACTTTTTATTGATGCCACTTACCATCTCTTGGGACACTCCTATCACACCCTGAATTGACCTCCCTTTAATGAAACCATGCTGTTCAGAATTTAACCAAGAATCCAGCTGAGCAACCATTCTCTTATTGAGTATACTAGCCAAAACCTTATACGGTAAGTTTCACATGCTGATGGGCTGGTAGTGATCATTGTATTGAGGTTTACAAACTTTAGGAATGAGAACCATTTTAGTAGCACTGGCAATTCAGGGCAGATCTCCTCCCTGAAAGAAATCCTTGACCACATGAACAAGATCCCCTTTAATAATGTCCCATGTCGCCCTATAAAAAAAACCAGGGAAATCATCAGGCCCTAGTGCACTGTCCGGGTTCAAATTCATAACCGCCTCATGCACCTCAACCTCATATGGAGTTCTCCTCAAGCTCTCATCAATGCCCTCCGAAACACTATTTGGAATGCCCCCATAAATCTCAGCATCACCCCTCAGGTATCCCCCTTCCCGACCAGGATTGGGACCAGCCAGCAGGGACTGCAGGGCTCCATTGACCATGACACCCACCTCCTCTCAGTCAGTGAAGATGGTTCCATCATCCCTTTTAATATTAGTCCTTTGAACATTCTAACATTCTCTAATGCAGGCATGAAAGTATCTCGAGTTACGATCCCCCTCGTGAATCCATTTCACCCAAGCTCCCTCTCTGGGAATCCTTTCCTGCCTCAAAAGACTATCCAATAGCTTGTCCTTCCTATTTATCAGTTCAAAAAACAGAGACTCATCCCAAACCTGCGCCAAACCGTTCTCCAGCCTATTAGCCTCTGCACTGATCTCAGACAAATCCTGATCACGAGCAGGGATCGTTCTCTTCTAGACACGAAGGAGAGTTTTAAGCCGCTTAAGATTGTTGTGAAGGGTAATCCATGGGTTTCCCTGGTGTTATAGGTCCCAAGCTTCCCTAACCACCTCGAAGAACCCTGGTTCCTCCATCCATGATTTTGAAATAAGAGGCCGAGCCTCCCCTGATGACCCTGCACCAAGGGAGATGTGGAGCGGAGAGTGATCAGATAGACACCGAGTCAGGTGAACAACTTTGGAATCCAGGAACATGGAAATAGTAACATTATTCATCAAGAACTGATCGAGCTGGAAGTATGAACTTCACCCCCCACATTGATTGTTTCACCAGGTAAATATACTGCCCTCATAACCAACATCCAAAAATCCGCTCCTAGCCATGAATGAAACAAAATCTTGGTTGGCACTCATGGGAAAAGCTCCACCCCCTTTCTTCTCCTCTGAACTCACAAAAATGTTGAAATCACCCACGACGATCCATGGGTCATTTTCTAGATTAAATCCCTCTATATCTCTCCACAAGGAATCCCTACCTTGAGCATTACACTTTGCATAGATGAAGGGAAAAAAGAACACCTGGGTCCCCACTATAATCTTAGTATTCAGAGCTTGATCTGACGCGCTCAGGAGACCAAAACTAACATGGTCCTTCCAAAACAGACATATATGAGAATTGGGAGGATCCCTATGAATAAAACATGGACTTTAAGCCTTAGAGCATAATCCTTAATTTTTCTAGAAGATTTATTTGGTTCCAAAATAGCCACCAAATCGACTTTCCTGCTTCTTATTTCACTGAAGATGAAGTCAGTCCTGACCCTGGCTCCAATGCCGTGACCATTCCAGATTAAGACTCTACACATTGATCAGATCACGTATGGCTTTGGCCCCAGACTCCTGGCCCTAGACATGGAGTGACAAAATTGCACATACATTGGCAACGAGTTTGGATTTCGAATGGGTGCGAACACCAAAGTGCACCTGCGAGGAGAAAGCCACTGGAGAAACCCCACTACTCGACCACGCCCTACATGGAACTTCTGGAGACACAAAAAACTATCCCCCATACTATTCTGATCCGACAACGGGGGCACTAGAGGGGGGCATGGAGGAGTAGGAGATAAAAGTGGTGCTGGCGAGGATGGGGGAGAGGACACCACTAGTCTATGTTCCAAAGACAGAAGGTTATGCCCCTTAGACGGGGAAGGCAGAGAGATCTTAGGAACGCTCAACCAGGATCCAACAAAACAATTTCTGAGAAGAAACCTTGTGTAGGGACCTGATTCATCACAAAAAGATTTTGAAAACTGAGGAATTTGCTGAAAAACAACCCTCTAGGAGGAAGGTGTTCCTCAAAAAACTGTACTAGAGAGTCCCCACCCAGGCTTCGGAGAACAGGAACCAAGTCGCGAGAGGGAGGCGCACTACCATCCCCATTGGAAGAGGATTACTCCGAGGCCTTCACATGGGAAGTAGAAGAAGCTCCTTCACCTCGAACTTTTCCCTCAGGGCCTTCATGGCGATACGCGTGAGGAAGACCATAAGACCTTGGAAACTCCTGGTGATTAACCCCCTTCATGCGAGCTTTGCGACAAACCTGTAGAGTGTGACCTGTAATGTGGCAAAAGGAACAAAACCTGGGATATGCGGGATAAATCAGGGGTTGGTGGCGATCTTTCATTCCTTCAATTCTGATCACAAGATGATCCTGGAGCGGCCAAGGGAGATCCAACTCGACGCAAATCCTTGCTACCGAAGCCTCTGCCAAGCGATTAGTATGATCATCTATGCAAAAACCCCCCAACAAATCCCTGATAACATTGAGGAAAGACTCATTCATGAGGGGAAGGGGAAAACCCAGAAGAGAAATCCCAACCGCCACACTGGAACTCTCCCCGCCATAGTGCGCATCCATCGACCACTGGGATAGGGAAAACCGCCATCGACCAAAAGAGCGCGGCCTCTTGTACCAGGTGGTAACGAAATCTGCCCTAGAAGCCAAGACGACGCAGAATTATTTATGATCCAGAATAGACACCGAGGCCGGAAGATCTAAACCCTAAAGCCTGACAGAATCTTGAAAGAGCGCGAGGGGAGGCTTGTCCGAACCAAATCTTGCAATAAGAGTCCACTAAATATCTAAGGCTACCTTCGCAAAGGACGCCGCTGAAACCTCAAGCACGAGTGAAACTTTCTCTGAGAAGAAAGAAGCGACCTCATGGGAATCCGATGAGCCATATTGTCCTAGATCTAAAACTGGGGGTTTCTGCAACAAAGCCTCCTTGAACGAGGGCCCCGAGGGACGAGCCGAGCCATCCCCGGTCGCCGGAGATCCGAGCAAGCCCCCCGGGGGTACCGGAGCATCGGGCGGGAGAGCGTTTGAATCTGTCATTTTCTCATAAATTATGAAACACCTCAAATTCTAGAATAACACACATTCTAGTTGTTCATCCATTCAACCTATCTCCTAAATTATTTTCACATAATTCATATAATTGTCAACATATACAACTCACAACTTCATCAACTTCATCACATTATTAACCCTCAGTGATTGTCAAAAAATCCAACATACAACCTCCTGGTTGCAATAATAAATTACTTTGTATTTTGTTGATATTGATTCCATAAAAACAATACAACATAAATATATAAAGATAATATCTCCCCTTTCTAATTAAATCCAATATCCTTTAAACATATAGATTTTATTAACTTCTTTCTGGATTATTTTTCCCATAAAATACAAAAGATTATTTTCACTCCCCCTTTGTGAATAGTCTTCTTACACCATATTTTCAATAAGGATCATCATCTTGAAATTATTCTAAGAAAATATAGATATAGATAGACTATGAAACCCCTATATATTCATTTAATGTCTCCATTAGATTTGACACAAATGAACCTAAAGGATCTTTTACCACTTGAACAAAAAATCCAGATTTAGAAATTCTAAAATCTACCCTTTAGTAACTCATACATTCATAGTTTTCATCCACCCAATTTATCCTTAAAAAAATTAGGTTCTTTCATCCACTTAGTGAAAATCATCCAAAACATTGAGATTATTTCAACCATACTTCATTATAACTTTAGTTTCAACTCAATTTCATTTTTAGCTATATATTTCTCAAGAAATTACAACAAGTGAATTTACCACTTGAAAATGAGTCATCAACAAATCCTCTATGCCTACTAAGTCAGAATTCAGTATAGAAAAGAAGATTATTAGTCAATGACATAAATTATTTTCATATCACTCACTTATTCCAATAATCCCATGAAACATTATCAATTAAGTTCCTTCAATACCAAACTATCTATGATATCAATAAAAACAATACAAGACTATCATTATATAACCAACAAAAGAAAAAGTGTGTGAGTCATTCATCATGTTTAGTAAATAAATACCACTGGAATAGTTTGAGATGAAAATATGGTCTATGGGGGGGGGGGTGAATAGACCTTTTAAAAAATTAAACAAATTAATTAAATTATAGTTAATCTTAAATCAAGATCATGATTTTAGGGTAGATTCAATGTTAAATTATAGATATAATGGAATTAAAATAAACAAGACCACCATAATTTTATAGTGGATCAGATTAAGAGATCCTAAATATACTCTTAAAAAAAATCTTACTCAATAAGATTAGTGGATAACACCAAAAAAATCTCTGATTTTAAAACGATGTGATTACCTTATATAAGTCTGACATTTTTCTCACCTGAAGGCACAAACTAGTCCCCTTTATATTTTATGGGTTTAGACAATCAACCCCATATTTTACTAGGAGAAGACCTAACCTGTGTGTTCCTACATTTTGGTAAGGTTAAAATAATCAAGAAAATTACTTTTAATAGAGGAACAACGATGTGTGAATTATGTTACAACTCAATAAAAACACTAAAACACAAAACTTTATAGCGCACTAAAAATTAAAAAATGATTAAATAGATAAAAATGTAGAAAATAATTCTAGAGTAAAAACGTGAACACTGAACCTTAACTATTGATGTATAACAATTTTATTTGGTAATTATATTAGTGCTTCAACTATAGTGACCCAACCTTTTCTTACATTACTTTTACTCCATTTTAAATATAAAAAACATAAAACATTACACCAAGAGGATCCAAAGGTTTAGTATCTTGGGAAAACTAGGATCATTCATAACTTTTACAACATAATACATATACATTTATTTAATTCCTTCATATCTAGATTCTTATTGGAACTTGAACTCTCCTTATTACGTGTATTCACCTGAGGATATACATCAAAAATGGGTGATCTAGAAGGCCAGTAAGAGGATAGATAAGAACAATATAGCATGGGGTAAGAATAATCATATCATAGGAAAAGGATCATGAACATGAGTGGAATCATTAATAAAAGACTTGAAATGTGGTAATGCATAAAAAATGAAACATCATGTATTAGTGGTCATTTACCACACATAGTTGTGAACAAATCTTGCATCATGTTCACACATCATTTCACTTTAACTCATGAGATTCATCACTTTACCCAATGCATTGGAGTGCTGTATAATTACGGGTGCACCCGTCACATCATAACATTTTCATTATCATACATGAAAAATAGACCATATATAAAAAATGAACATAAATAAACCATGTAAAGGAATTGGTTTCATATCATAAGAACACATTCATAAACATTGTGTTCCCAAAATAAAGAGGGAATAACATACTTAATACAAGAACCATCAACCTTGAGTGAGAAGTAAAAGGTGTGTCTTTGAAAGAAGAGTTATTTTGGAAAACATTTGTTTGACATAACTATAGTGGAAAACATGTATATCCTATAAAAGTTAAGATAATGATGAAAAAATGATTTTTAAGGAGTGACCATGCAAAAAATGGAGTGATAGATGGAGAACCTGAAGAAAGAAAGTTTGGTTTGAGAATTTCCCCTTAACTTGTATATAAAGGATTTCTTCACTTTAATGTAATGTAAAATGACATTATATTCGTTAATTAGAAATTAAAAAAACTAGTATAAATAAATATGGTTTAATATGGTTTAATTATGTTCTTTTATGGGAATTTAGATGAGTTATAAAGCTTAAATTCATTGTTTGGTAATGTTCATTTTTATAGTTTTCTTGAATGGTTCACTTGTATTCATGAATGGAAGTTCGTGTTGAATAGGGATAAACATCCAGAACTGATATTAGATTTTATTAATGATATTACTGTAGTTTAAATGATATTATAAAGAATTATGTTATATACCCAATGGATGAATCATTAGTTAAAATTTAAGGATGATCGTTTGGGTTAATTTGGGCGGTTTTTGGATCACAACGAACAAGTTTTGTTTTATCATTTAGTAATATTTACATAAGTTAGTTACATAACATTAAATAGGATATAATAAATATAATATAATCTGGTTCAACCATAAAAATGGTTTCATGAACAGATCTGAAGGTGGTAAAGGAAAAATAAAACATGTCGTTCTTGAAGGTGATAAATTAACTCCTCACAAACAACATTTTCTTTTATAAAATAAAAAGAAGGGAAGAAAGGGGTTGGATAACATATTATCCCATTAGCATAATATAATTTCATTATATTTGATATACTGGAGTTACCATACCATGTGTATGAATATTGGTGGGGATATATTAAGAAAATAACTTGAAATTGAAAGGAAATAAAAGGAAAAGAGAGAGAGGGGAATTATCTCTTGAATCATCCTCTTGAGATCTTCCTTAAGGAACCTAGTATTGGTTCTTTGATGAGACAAAAAGCTCTTGGACGTGGGGTAGGGTCTAGGGAAGATGTTTTGGCAGAGTTTAAAAAATTCTTAAAGCTTGAGAGGTTTTAGGAAACGAGGGTGTAAAGAGTGGTATGTATAGTGGAGGGGAGATGGATTTTCTCAATATAATATTCATTAATTTATTATTCCTCCAAAATACAAGTAATAGTGAGTCTCACATGAATAATTAAAGTAATTGTATCATGTGAATATGAACTATATGTTATTACATCAGCAGAACATCACCCATGACTCTATAATTCATGAATTTAACTTATTTTGTAAATTATCGTATTTCACTATTCATAAAAATTGAAGTCTTTAAGAAAAATCCAAAAAAATCACCCTAACCATTTTTTGACGCGTAGAATCCAAAAATGAAGTCCATTTTTCATAAATAATTTTCAAAATATGATTAATTTAATTATTAATTAAAATCATAATTTATATGAAAAATACAAATTTTAAAATTAAAACTGATTTCATAATGCTTTAAAAAATTACATAAGGTCTTAAAAAATAATATTAAAAATATAAGACATAGAATTGTTAAATTATGATTTTTTAGGAAAAAAAAATTTCTTTTAAATTAATTAATTAATTATAATTATTTATTTATGACTTACAAAAATACCAACTCTTTTACTATGGTCAAACTGTCACTTATACGATGACTAAGTTCTATTTAATCATTCATTGGTAAGGTAAATATTTTTTTAGAGAATTTATTATTCATGAGGACCATATTAATATTCATAAGGTTTGTTACTATTCATAAGGGTAGGTTACTATTAACTAAAAATTAAGTTTGTCCTATCGGACTCCAAACATCTTACTGATTGCAACTGTGAATGTCTGATTTTTGAAATTCAAAACTTGGATGTGGAAAAATTGTATTTAATGGTCACACAATATTTAATATCATGATATTTTGTTGTGATTATCAATGTAATTATACTATAAGGAATAATTATAAGAAGGGAATTCCATTGATAAAACTTTGGGTCGTTACATTCTTCCCCCTTATGAAATTTCACCCTCAAAATTTTGTTTTACATAAACAGGTGATGGTACTTCTCCTTCATCACCTACTCCTGTTCCCAAGTTTCCTCTTCAAACTTATGGTTCCTCCAAAACACTTTTACAAGGTGGGTTGTCTTGTTGCATATAACCTTATCTCTCCAGTCTAGAATCTTTACTGGCTGCTCCTCATAAGAGATATCATATTCCAATTGTACCACCTCTGAGTTTAGTATATGTGAGGGATCTGGTATGTACTTCCTCATGAGTGATATGTGAAACACATCATGAAATTGATCCATATTCAGTGGAAGTGAAATATGATAGGACACATATCTTATGTGATCAAGGATCTCAAAGGGAAAAATATACCTTGGGATTAGCTTCCCTTTCTTTCCAAACCGCATGACTCTCTTCTATGGTGATATTAAAAGGAAGAATTTATCTCCAAAATCAAACTCCAAGTCCCTTCGATGGTTGTCACCATAGCTATTCTGTCAACTATGATCAACTTTGATGTGTTTTTGGATGCCTTGAACCTTCTCTGTCATCTATTGCACAAGATTGGGTCCAAGTCGCTTTCTTTCTCTAACTTCAACACAATAGGTTGGAGTTCTACATCGCTTTCCATACAAATATTTATATGGAGCCATCTGAATACTTGAGTAGAAGCTATTGTTGTATGAGAACTCAACCAATGATAGATACTGATCCCATTCACCTTTGAATACTAAAGAGAAGGCTCTTAGTATGTCTTCAAGCGTTTGAATAGTCCTTTTAGATTAGCCATCAGTTTGGGAGTGATAGGTCATGATGAAATTTAATTTAGTACTTAAAGCACATTGAAGACTTCTCTAGAATTTAGATGTGAACCTTGGATCATGATCATAGATAATAAATAGTGGAACACCATGCAGTCTCACCACTTCCTTCATATATATCTTTTCAAGTTTTTCCAGCGAGAGATCTTCCCAAATAGTGATAAAATGGGTAGTCTTGGTGAGTCAGTCAACCAAAAATCATATCACATTATTTTCCTTGGACGCCTTTGGGAGACCCGTGACAATGTCCATAGTGACATTCTCCCATTTCCACATGGGTATAAGAAATAAATGCATCATCCCTTTGTAAATTTGTCACTATTCTTTAGCTTGCTAACATACCAACCACCTTGATATATATTCTGCAATCTTCTTATTCATGTTTTCCCACCAGAAGTGTTCTCAGAGATCACAGTACATCTGGGTGCTACCAGGATGGATAATGAAAATTGAGCTATATGCATTGTCCAATAGCTCATTCTTTATCTTGGGTGATGAAGTCACACAAATCCATATTCCAAACTAAATTACACCATCATCATCGATATGAAACTCTTACATCTTCCCTTCATTTACTTCATTCACCTTTTTTTTGTAACTCCAGATCATCTCTTTGTGCCTCCTTAATCATATTTTGGATTTATGGTTGCATAATAATTTGGGAAAGGTAGGATATATCCACTGACCTTATGATTTCCAAATCAATCCTTTGAATATCAAAGAATATAGGGTCTTTCTCAATCCTTAACATGGATAGAGTATCAGGTTCTTTTCTGCTTAGAGAATTAGCTACCTTGTTCGCCTTTCCAGGATGATAGTGAATAGAGAAATCATAATAATTGATTAGCTCTAACCATCTCCTTTGATGCATGTTGATCACTATTTGTGTGAATATATAGTTTATGATCTTGTTGTCGATGTATATGTCACACTTCTCACCATAAAGGTAGTGAAACCAGATTTTCAAGTAAAAAATCACAGTTTCCAACTCTGGATCATGCATAAGGTAGTTTTTTCTCATGGATCTTCAACTATCACAAGGCATATGCTATCACATTATAATTTTTCAAGAGTACACAACCCAATACTTTCTTTGAATAATCACTATATATCACAAAAATATATCCACTTTTTATTAATGTGAGTATAGGTGTAGTGATAATACTTCTCTTTATCCCCTCAAATATTCCCTCACATTATTCTATCTAGACATACTTTACCCCTTTCCTTATAAACTTAGTTAGCGGGCTTGACAATCCTGAGAAATTTCTCACAAAACATTGGTAGTACCCAGCTAATCCAAGAAAAATATGGATTTATGTGACACTAGAGGCCTAGTCCAGTCCTCAATCACCTTTTTTTGAAGGGTCTACAAAAATTCCCTCACTTGTGATAACATGTCCCAAGAATGTGACTTGCTTCATCCAAAAGTCACACTTGCTGAACTGGGCATACAACTTATCCTTTCTCAATGTCTCCAACACAAGTCTTATATGTTCTTAATATTCCTCCTTTCTCTTGGAGTATATGAGAATATCATCAATAAATACTACCTCCAATTTTTCAAGGTAATTTCTAAAGACTCTATTCATAAAATCCATGAAGATTTCAGGGGAATTAGTAAGTCCAAAGGGCATCACTAGAAACTCATAGTGACCATACATTGTACGGAAGGTAGTATTCAAAATATCTTCCTTCTTCACCTTTATCTAGTGATATACATAACAAAGATCCACCTTTGATAATTATTGAGATCCCCTTAACTGATTGAACAATTCTTAAATCCTTGGAAGAGGATAATTTTTATTTATGGTGATCTTGTTGAGTTCCCAATAATTGATACAAAAATTCATTGTTCTATCCTTCTTCTTCACAAAGAGAAATGGTGCACCCTAAGGTGATGCACCAGGGCATATGAACCCTTTGTAAAAATTCTCTTGCAGCTTCTTCTGTAACTCCTACAGTTCAATACAAGCCATCCTATAGGGACACTTTGAAATAGTAGTAGCTCTGGGTATGAGTTCTATGGAGAACTTTACCTCACAATCCGGGGGAAGTCCATGTAACTCTTTAGGAAATAAGTTACTGTATTCCCTCATGATGGGAATTTACACAAGGTTGAAACTTTCTTTGATTTAACCATTTGAGAAAGGTATGCTTCTTAATAGGGTATCAACGTCCACACCGTTGAATGATTTTTCAAAGGAGACACATGATCTTATTTTCATTTATAGAGGATCATTGGATGGTTCATAATATTAAATAATATTTATTTTTACCAATAGTTGATATGTTCTCTATATAATGATAGCCAATCCATTCCAATTATAGCATCGAATTCTGCTAAGGAAAGTATTACAAGATTCGCTGGAAGAATCCTCCCACATACGCCAACAGGAGAAGATTCAAGCACTTGGGTTGCAATGATTTCACCACTTGGTGTTTTTAAAGATATCTCTACTTCAGGGTTTCGAGGCTTCAATTATATAGTTCTAGAAAACATTCAAGATATAAAAGAGTGTGTAGAACCAGAATCAAATAATAATTTTTCCATTATTGAGTGAATGAGAAGTGTACCTTGTCAACTTTATTATCTTGATCCACTTCCACAGTAGTTATGGAATAAGCGTTCCCTTGTCCCTTTGGCTTTGGTGGCTTCTGATGCTGATTACCCTCGAGGACTCGAGGTTTAGTGCATTGGCTTTCATAGAGCCCTTGATCCCTACAGTTGTAGCATTGAACCATGGGTTGTGCTTCCATTTCTTCCACTACATTCTCCTTCCTTATCATTTATTTTCGACACTCTTGAGAATGGTTTCCTTATTTACCACACTTGAAGCATTTCCCCGTCCCTTCGAGGCAGTTCCCATGATGAATCTTCCCATATTTTTGGCATGTGGGTTGTTGAGTTTTCTTCCCACCTATATCATTATTCCCCCATCTTGAAACTCCATCTTTCAATTTTTATCAACATAGCCATGAGACCATTCTATAAACTCCATCTCCATTTTCAGATCTCATAGAACAAATTCTTCATAACTCCCAAAGTGTAGAATTTCAAGAGCCTTTTGATGGTATGGTTTTAATTCAATAAAGAATCTATAAATTTTTCAATCATTGTTGATAAAAGACCTGAATCATACCTTGAAATCCTTGTGAAATTCACTTCATAGGTTGTGACAAATTCTCCTTCCTTTTTCTTCATCTCTATGAATTCTCTCTCCATCTTCGTACGAAGAGTTCGTGGGAAATACTTGTTTAGAAACATGATATCAAATTATTCCCATTCCATCTCTTCAATTTTGTCTCTTTGATTGGTGTTCGTAATCAAAAACCACCATTGACCAACCTCTCCATCTAGACAATAAACGAACAATATCACCTTCTATGTATCATAATAACAAAGCACAAAAAATATCTTCTCCATGGAGTTGACCCACTATTCCACAACTAGTGGATAGGAAGATCCACTAAACGTCAGTGGTCGTTGCTTCATAAAACACTCGATAGCCAGTTTCTCCCTCTTTGGTTAAGTAGTATGTTCCTCATTATTATGGTTATTGTTTATAACTAGAGATAGTTGGGTAAGCATCTCCATGAAGTTTTTAACTCCACCTCCCAAAGCATTGTGGATGTCATTCAGGAAATCGTTGCATTGGACCTCACACGATTTGTTGGCCTGGTTTCTCCTAGTTCCCACCATTTTCTTAAATGGAAACGTTTAGAACAAAATTCAACAATTCATGAATAAATAAATTATTCATTTGTACAATTTTCACTAAAATCATAACTTATGGGATACCTATGTAAAGATTCTTGTGTGAATATTTGTACTTAGTATCACGTTAGAGGTTTTCTCTAGGTTTCACTAATCCTAATTCCCAAATTAAATAAACCTTTACTATGATACCAACTATAGAAACCCATCATTTTTTTACATTACTTTTACATCATTTTGAAGATAAAAAACATAAAACATTGCACCAATAGGATCCAAATGTTTAGTGTCTTGGGAAAACTAAGACCATTCATAACTTTTACAACTTAATAAATAAACATTTATTTAATTTCTTCTTATCTATATTCTTAGTGGAACTTAACCTCTCATTAGTACACGTAGTCACCTGAGGATATACATAAATAATGGGTGAGATAAAATCTCAATTAAAGGATATATAAGAATAATATAGCATGGGGTGAGAATAATCATATCATAGGCATAGGATCATGGATATGAGAGGGATCAACAATAAAAGACTTGAAATGTGGAAATGCATAAAAAATGAAATATCATTTCTTAGTGGTCATCTAACACACATAGTTTTGAACAAATATAGAATCATGTTCACATATAATTTCATTTAAACTCATGAGATTCATCACTTTACCCAATGCATTGGAGCGCTGTATAATTCCAAGCGCACCCATCACATCATAAAATTCTCATTATCATGCAGGACACATAGAAAATATATAAAAAATGAACATAAATTACCCATGTAAAGGAATGATTTTCATATCATAATAACACATTCATAAAATTTTGGTTCCCAAAATAAATATGGAATAACGTACTTGATATAAGAACCATCAACCTTGAGTGAGAAGTAAAAGGTGTGTTTTTAAAAGAAGAGTTCTTTTGGAAATCATTTTTTTGACATAAAATCTAGTGGAAAATATGTATATACCATAAAAGGTAAGATAACAATTAAAAAATTATTTTTAAGGAGTGACCATGACAAATATGGAGTGAAAGAGGGAGAACTCGAAGAAAGAAAGTTGGGTTTGAGAATTTACCCTTACCTTCCATCTGAATGCTTTCTTCACTTTAATGTCTTGTATAATGACATTATATTTATTAATTAGAAATATAGAACATTTTATACATGAATATGGTTTACTATGGTTTCATTAAGTTTTTTATGGGCCTTTGTATGAGTTATAAAGCATAAATTCATTGTTCAGGAAAGTTTTTTTTATAGTTTTCTTGAACGATTCACTTGTATTTGTGAATGGAAGTTCATGTAGAACATGGATAAACATCCAGAGCTGATATTAAATATTATTAATGATATTTCAGGAGCCTAAATGATCTTATAAATAATTATTTTATATACCATGTTGATGAATCATTTGTTAAAATTTAGTGATGATCGTTTGGGTTAATATGGGTGGTTTTTGGATCTCAACGAACATGTTTTTTTTATCATTTGGTAATATGCACATAAGTTAGTTAAATAACATTAAATAGGATATAATACATATAATTTAACCTCTTTAAACCATAAAAATGGTTTCATGACAAGATCTGACGATAGTAAAGGAAAAAAGAAAACATGTCATTCTTGAAGGTGATAAATTAACACCTCACAGACAACGTTTTCTTTTCTAAAATAAAAAGAAGAGAAGAAGGGGGTTGGATGATATATTATATCATTAGCTTCATAAGATTACATTATATTTGAGATACGGGAGTTACCATACCATGTGGATGAGGATATGTGGGGAGATATTAATAAAATAACTTGAAATTGAAAGTAAATTAAAGGAGAAGAGAGAGAGGGGTATTACCTCTTGAATCCTCCTCTTGAGATCCTCCTTAAGAAACCTAGTATTGGTCTTTTGATGAGACGAGAAGATCTTGAACGTGGGTGAGGGTCTATGAAATATTTTTGGGAATATTTTAGACAAGTATTTAAGCTTTAGAGGTGTGAGGAAATGAGGGTGTGAATGGTGGTATTTATAGTGGAGGGGAGAGGGGTTTTCTCAATACAATATTCATTAATTTATTCTTTCTCCACCAGAAAAGTAATAGTGAGTATTTCATGAATAATTAAAGTAATTTTATCATGTTAATCCAAACCAGATGTTCTTACATCAACATAACACCACCCATGACTCTATAATTCATGAATTTAACTTATTTTGTAAATTATCATATTTCACTATTCATAAAAATTCAAGTATTTTAGAAAAATACAAAAAAATAAACCTAACCATTTTTCAACATGTAGAATCAAAAATGAATTCCATTTTTAAAAAATAATTTTATAAATATGATTAATTTACTATTTAATTAAAATCATAATTTACATGAAAAATATAGATTTTCAAATTAAAATTGATATCATAATGTTTTCAAAAATTACACAAGGTCTTATAAAATTATCTTAAAACCAAAAGAAATTTAATTTTTAATTTTTGAAAACATTTTTGGAAATTATATAATTTTTTTTAAATTGATTAATTAATTATAATTAATTATTTATGACTTACAAAAATACCAATTCTTTTACTATGGTCAAACTATCACTTATACGATGCCTATGTTTTATTTAATCATTCAAGGGTTAGGGTACTATTATTTAAGAGAATTTACTATTCATAAGATCCATATTACTATTCATAAGGTTGGTTACTATTCATAAGGTTAGGTTTCTATTCACCAAAATTTAATTTTGTCTTATTGGACTCCAAAAATCTTACTGATGACAACCGTGTATGCCAGAGTTTCAAAATTAAAAACATAGAATTGGAAAAATTATGTTTAATGGTCACATAGTATTTATTATCATGATATGTATTTGTGATTCCTTATGTGATTATACTATAATTCATAATTATAATAAGGTAATTCCATTGATAAAATGTTGGGTTGTTACCTCAACACTTCTATAGTAGAACAATTTTGATTATTTCAAAAATTGCAACTCTTCAATTTTATGCAATAGAATTTTTTATTTTTGCCTACTTCTCGAGTTATTAGGACTCTATTTATAAACAAATATTAAATGGATAAATCATGATCTTCAAAATCACCTTCACAACCATGTGGGTGTTTCCTGTAACTTTATAATAGCTTCAAATAGTCAATTATAAAATAAAATATAGAAATAATATTATTTCCTTTTATTTAAGTTTTTTTACGGATTCAAAACTGAATTCCCACTTCATTTCAACATAAAATTATTCAAAATCACTTATTATAAAATTATTATAATTTATATTTATTTTAAAAATTTATATAATTGATAAAAAAATCTATATAAAAATTTAGTATAGGAAATATGAAAAGCATCATGAAATAGAGTTTTGCAACACCAAATATATTGGCGCAACCTCATAGATTTATGTTGAAACTATAGATGAAATTGGAATATCATATAATTTAGAGTTATCTTAAAACATCCAAAATGATAAAAATTATTTACTGCATCACATGATATGTATCTTGTAGTGTGCATACTATAAGAGTCTGTAAAACATTCTGCAAGACAATTGAAATATTAGAACTCAAGATAAAAAAATTGTCTTCCTACATGTCATGACATGGAGGTGAAATGAAAATTCCTATTCATATTGTGCATAGGTGTATCATGAATTAATTTTAACTAAAACTACATGTGCATTTCATATGAAATGAGTGTTTCATATTCTTATAGAATGAGCCAAATTATTTCTATTTTTGGTAAACCAAAATCCTCAACTACATGTCATATGTCTAGGGTACATGAAAATTTTATATTTTTAATAATGAAAATTTTATTCTCAATTTTCATTAAGAGTTTTACATATAATATTATATTAAAATAATATGTCATAAAAAAAATAATTCATAGTATTTATAGATTATAGTGCTCATATATTGTATACATTCAATGAGTCGTAGTAAATCACGATATAGATTCTATATAATTCTATCCACATGCATAAAAACTGATATAATGAATAACATTCTTCATTATGAATTTTATATATAGTGTTATATAAGTTGAAATATATAGGTGATATGTGGATTCCAATCCAAGGTTCTTAAGGCTTTACATTAGGAAAATGTAAAATGTTAAAATGTGTTTTGTAAGACTTTAAAATCCTTTTTAATACTTTAAAACGGGTTTAAAATCAGTTCCTTAAGAATGTAAAAAATTTTCATGTATAACTTTTAAAAGCATATTAGTATAACTTTAAGAACATTTTCCAAAGCATTTAAATCTCACATTAATAACACTTTTAAACAATTAAAATTACATATAAAAAACATTGTCGTAATAATTTAAAAAATATTTTTTTCAATACATTAAAAAAAATTCCCATAAGACTTCTAATAATAGCATATATGACTTCAAATTCCAAAATTAAACTTTACATAGTATAAAAATAAAATACTAGAAAAATACTAAAAAAGTAATAATAAATAGAATAAATAATTAAATATTAATTAATAACATTAATGTGAGGGATTTTGATGATCCAAAAATAAAAAATATAGATCAAAGAGCCACTCAACAATCAATATTTACTCTAAAAATTCCCCCCAAAATACAAATTTTTTAAATTTATCAAAAATTTAAAATATATTATAAATAAAATATTCTTTTTAAAAATATCATCCATTTTAAATGTAATTAATAAAACTATTTTAAAGGAATAATAAAAACTGAACATGATAAATATTGTCAAAACTTAAATTGTATCATGTTTAACATTTAAAATAAATAAGGAATAACTCCTCAAAATAGATTATAATAAGGAACATAAAATACAAGAATAGGAATTGCATCCCCTTAATGTAAATGAAAATATTCCAAAGAAACAAGGTTAAAAAATATTATAATTACAATATGTACAATTCAAATATGATCATATTTAAAAATAGCATGACTCATAATAATTAAAAAACTCTCCCTAAATATATAATAATTAAGAACACTAACAATAAATATCACCAAAAAATATTCAATAAAAATATATTTCAAAATTGAATAAAATTCATGTTAAGGATAAGTAAACATAAAACATATTTAAATTACTTATAAATTGATAATCTAGAAATTTTCCATATTAAACTTGTTAAAGTAAAATTTTAAAAATTTGAAAGCTTTACAGATTTTAAAAATAATATTCCAAATTTTTTAAAATATATTTAAGGAATATAATTACAGTAATGATAAAATTAAAAAAATCTTTAAGATAATAAACTAAAGGAGTGATAATAAAGAATAAAAATGATAATCAATTTTCAAATAGATTAACATTATATGAAACAAGAATTATTTAAGTAGATTTATTGTTTATTAGCATAAATTATCCTAAATATATGAAAACTAAAGAAAAATTCTTATTATTAAAAAAATAGTATAACTTACCTAAATGAAACAATAAAAAAGAAACATACTTTAGAAAGATTAAAATATATATTCAGTTAATAAATATCATTTTCTAAAAGAATAAGCAACTCCTCCAAATTTAAACATTAATAATCCAAGTGTAAAAGTTGCACTTATTTAAACTAAAAGATAAATTTTAAATTTCAACAGTGTGATCAAGTTGAATATAAATAATATTTTAATGTTTCATGCCTTAATATATAAATATAAGTTCATTAAACATTCATAATCTCTCTATTTAAAAAAAGATACTAAGAATGTAGAAGTAGCATGTTTAATCAGATATAGAAATCTAAAATTATAATAATAAGTTTAAATGGTAAAATGATTTTAGAACACTTAGAAATCTAAATTAATTTTTTAAAATGATGTAACACTCCCTAAATCACTGGATGATAAAAAATAATATAAAAACCATTAAACCAATAAATAAATTCAAATAATTTTTCTCAATAAATGGTAAAATATAAAATTAAAAATCTATATTTTTAAATAATTAAATGATAACATCTAGAAAGATCTATGTTGATTTATGATTCATATCTTTACAAAATTATCAAACTAGTTTTTTCACTACCATGAACTCATTTTGAAAAAAATGAATTAAACACTATAAATAGACACAAAACATGAATATTAAATCAATAGAAGATATATAATTAAACAAAATATATCAAACAAATAATATATATGGTAGTCATATATATATATAAACTATAAAAATTTATCACCACTTATAATAATAAAAATAACTTAAAATGACCATTCCAGCATATCAGATGTTAAAATAAAAATAAATATGAATGTTGAACATAAAATATACTTACATGGTCATGTATAATGGTGTAAGTTCTATTAAATTCTTTAAAATACCTTTGTGAACCCAAAATAAATGACATTTAGGAACATTAAAACTCATTTGTGATGCAGTATTAAATGTAGTTTTGTTCCCATGGGGTTTTCTAAAATTTCCATAACATTTAGAAGCCTAATTTCTATATAAAACACATTTAAAAAAAGTAATAATAGAATATTAAACATTTCTCTAACTTATATTATTATCAAATTTCTTAAAATTAAAATCCCAACCAAAGTTTACTATTGAATTTTTTTTATTAGAAATAGGATCTCTTAAACTATTCTTTTCTTTGAAAATTTTACAAAGTATATCCTCAGGTTATCATTTTATTTTTTAATAGATTCTATATTATCAATAAAATTTTCAGGTGAGGATGAAGCTATACCACCCCAAACATTTTATGGTATGCTTCTCTTAAATACATTCTATTCATAGCCTATATTTCATAAAGCATTGTGTTACTTTGAAATAACACCTGGTTATTTAATATATAGTCAAAACCTAGCCATTAAACATAAATTTTCCACTTCTATGTTTCGAAATTTGAAAAATGATCATCCAGAGTTGTGACTAGTAAGTCTTTTGGAGTCTGATAGAAGCAACTTGACTTTTTTATGAATAGTAACATACCCCTATTAATAGTAATATGACCCTTATAAATATTAAATAATGATAATATTTTATTTTCCTAAGGTAATAAGATAATGAGATCTTAATTAATTTTTCAATGTTATATAGAACTAATTATATCTTTAAAATTGTTATTTTTTGAATTAAATATGTTTTTATTTAAAATATAAATTAAAAATACATAGAAATTTATTTTAAAAATATGGAGTTAATTTTTAAATTTTACAAGTTGAAAAATGGTTAGGGTGAATTTTTCGGTTTTTTATAAAATACATGAATTTTTCGTGAATAGTTAAAATACAGTTGTGAGTTTTCGGTAGTTTAATGACATCATA
This sequence comes from Viscum album, assembly GCA_963277665.1. Lineage (NCBI taxonomy): Eukaryota > Viridiplantae > Streptophyta > Magnoliopsida > Santalales > Viscaceae > Viscum > Viscum album. Next base: position 1,024,862,308 of record OY728158.1, read on the forward strand.
ATGATGTAATAATTAAATATAAAATTCTGGTCGAATTTTTTTCAAGAACTTATAACATTAAGTTTCCCAAGCGGTAAAAACTATGGGAAAATACCATGGGCAAGCCCATGGTTTTGCAAAAACCACTAATGAGGTGTCCCTTTTAATTAATAAAAAACTCCCTCTTAATTACTATAAATTCCCACTCACCCCCTTCATTTTCTTTCATTTAAAACTCATTATACTAGAAGTTCTGGTAGTATTACCTCCCTAATAGTCCTCCCAAGGTGTCTTCAAACCCCCAAGGTCCCAACCTTCAAGTTTTGGGAGTTACTCCACAAGGTAAGAGAATCAACCACCCTTCTCTTTTCTTAAAGATTTCATTTTATGTTTTTTATTTTATTTTCAATTGAATTATGTGGGGATATTTCATTAAATATTCTCATTACTTCCCATATTATGTAAGAGTTATGAGATACACCCTTTATCTCATCAAAAAATTTTACTAAAATTTTAAGTGTCGTCGCTAGGATGCATAATTTTCATAAGAGATTTCTCAATTTTTCTCTTATTTTGAGTTCCTTTATTTTATAAATTTTTCCTCATCTCCTCTAATCCAAATTCTATGATAATTATAGTACCTAACATGAACTGGAATTATATTATGCTAATGGAATATTTCACCATCATCTCTCTTTCTCCCTCCTCTTATACTAAAAATAAAAACACCATCCGAGATGTGTTAATTTATCACATTCAAGGATGACGGGTTCTAATTTTTCATTAACATCTTTAATTATGGTCATGAAACCATTTTTATGGTTGAAACAGATCAGAATATATGTATTTCATCTCATTAATGTTCTATAATCCATACACACTCATCATATGGAATAATAATACAAAATAAGTTCATTGTACACAAAACTGCCAAGCTAAATACAAGTGTTTATCAATAACTTTTAACTAATGATTCATCCTCACGTATATAAACCAGAATCATTATAAGACCATTTATATATCTTTAATTTAACTAATAATATATATTAGCAATTTTTTATGTTTAACCACATTTCAAATGAACTTCCATTTATGAATGCAACTAAATGAATCATGAAAACCTAGGAAGAAAATGCGTCCAAAACAATAAAATTGAACCTCTTAAACCCATAAAAAGGGCCATGAATGAACCTAATAAGGTTATAATAAACCAATTAAATGTATAGTAGGTTCTATAATTATTAATTAATGAAGATAAATTTTATTATTTAAGTCATTGAAACAAACGAAGAATACACTCGAGCATAAGGTAAGGTTTTCTCATCTCACTTTTAATTCTGTGAGATTTCAACTGTTCACCACATATTTCTTGGATGTGGTATATGTGTACTGCCATTTGATATATAATATCATTATTCTCTATATTTTCATGGTATTCAATTATTCATTTTATAATTATTAATTCTTGTTCACACAAAATGATTGATTACAATGTGGTAATGGGCTTTGTGTCAATTTTGTATTTTGTTGTGACTTACTTTGTTTTGTGCACCTAATAATCCTTATGTGGTGTACCTATTTCCCATTTGAAATAAATTTTCATTTAAAATTATATTTCTATTAAATATAAATAATCTCATATCATGGATATGTTTATTTTCTAAACCGTATACCATATGGTGTATATTTGGAAAGATATTTTAACTATGGAAATATTGATGAATCCGTATTATCTACTCTATACAGATATTGAAAAGGCATATTGATCTTGTATTAAATCAATGTATGAAAAATGATTTGGACTTGAAATGGAGGGTGGGGCACGCTATATCCCCTCTATGCATCGACAGGTCTCATGAGACAAATCAGTTGGCGACAAACCCTTTGAGTTTGTTTCCAAAAATCAGATGGGTTTCTACCCACATAACCAAACCATTTTAACAATATTATGGTATCATGTTCCAGATACATGACATCCAATTAGAAAGCATTCTATTTATTCATTATCAGTTATTACTATCCCTGAGATATTCACTATGAATAAATCTATGGATGCAGTTTCATTCTCAGTTTATTAATGGATTGAGTTTTCATTTATTCACCATGCCATATTTATATGTCAAATTGTTTATGATTCAGTTATTATTGATTCATGATTCCACTATTTTTAATCCTTACTGAGCATTTGATCTCACCCCTTTCAATTTTTTACCTTCAACAGGTGATGAAGAGGAGATCATTTATTGAGTTTCTATGGATGCATTTTTTAGTTTTTTTTATGTTTTGTATTTTGTAACCTTTTCCAATGTAATTTGAGTTACATATATGTATCTAGTTGCTTAAAGAATACTAAATTGATCATTCTTTAGGGATTTTCATTCATTATAACCACACCAATATAACAAGTAATGCACCGACTCTGCTTTAGAGGGATTTAGGTGTTACAATTGGTATCAGATGAAGTTTAGTAGAAAACTTATAAACTAGAGTAGGAAATGTATAGTAGGGAAAAAAGCCCTAAGGTAGTATTTGAGGATAAACGTACAAGAATATCCTGGTATTTTGGTAAGGAATAGATTATATGAATTTTTCTAGCAAATACATCCCTGTCTGGATACGAGTAGGTAGAGGTGGCTCTGACACATATGTACCTAGGAGTGAAAGCTCTGACAAGGAGTTTCGGGCTGGACCCGGGGTATCCTGGTACATAACAACGGGCCTTAATATACTCTTGGTTACGAAACTCGTAGGGGATATGCTTAGGATAATTCATATTTTGTTTACAAGCCATTATGAAGGATTGGAATGTAAATTATTCCTCAAAGAAACCATTTTTATGATTATGGGTTTAGCCATGCGTAGGATCTCAATTTATGCTAAGTATTTTGTTAAGTTAAGATAATAAATTATGATTCATACCCTAATATATTGTGTGCTAGTATTTTAAAATGGAGTCTAATGGAAGAAGGGGAATCAACACTCATGGGTAGTGTAGGGATCTCCCCACTGAGCAAGTCGACACAATAAATAATGGAGTAGATCAGATCATGATTATATTGGGACAACTTTTTTAGGTTGTAACAAATAACCATTACACACCTATTTTGGATCGTTTAATGAGGCAGAATCCCCCATATTTCAGGGGGACTACTAGTCCAGTGGTTGCTGAGCAATGGATTAAGTCCCTTGAAAAGATATTAATGGCATTAAGATGCAATGAAAATGAAAAGGTAGTACTAGCAGTATATTGTCTCAAGGGTGACACTGATCAATGGTGGTCCTTGATTCAGAATACAATGGAGGAAGAAGAAATAGAAGATATGGAATGGAGGAAGTTTATGGAAATATTATTCAAAAAATATTTCCCTCACGAGAAACGAACTGAAATGAAGAGGAAATTCCTTGGATTAAATCAAATGGAAGAAGATAATGTTGCAGAGTATGAGGATACCTTCACAAGTCTATCCAGGTATGCTATAGATTATGTATGTGACTTGGCAGACAATATTGATCATTTGTTTGAAGGTATTAATCCTAGTCTTTGAAGGGAAGTGACTTATTAAACATTTTCATTATATGATGAAAATGTCTCAAGTTCCATCAAAACAAAGAAATAATTTTCTAGATAAAAGTTTTTCAAGAGAAACCAAGATAAAAAGTGGTACTCTAATAACCAAGGGAAATGTGAAGTGCCAAAGAAGAAAAAATGAATAATGAAATTCCGATTATGCAAGAAATGAGGAAAGAATCATCCTGGGAAATGCTTGAAAGGCATGGGAGTCTTCTATAGGTGTGGAGAAAAGGGTCATCTATCTCATTAATGAAAGGGGAAGAAACAATTTGATGATGTTCAATGATACAATTGTAGAGATATGGGACACTATGAAAATGAGTTTCCTAAGTGCCATGGAAACATGCCTCAGAAAAAGCCAAGAGAGCAAGGGAGAGCTTATGCGATTTCAACTGTGGAAGTTGAAGTTCCTAATGATGTGCTAGCAAGTACTTTAAATGTTTCCTCAAACTTAGCCAACACTTTATTTGATTCTGGATCATCACATTCATTTATATCTTTCTAGTTTTCCAAGAAAATTAGACATGTCTAATTTGATTTAATAAAGGAGTTATCAGTAAAAAATCTTAGGGGATGCATCATTGCAATAAAGGCATGTCAACTAGTCCCCCTCGTAACACATAAATGTGATTTAGTTTCTAACCTTATTATCATACCAATGACTGAATTTGATATAATTCTCGGTATGAATTGGCTTTCAAACTATGATGTGTAGATTTATTGCAAGAAAAAGAAAGTTACAATTTTTGAAAATGGTGTAGAATCTCTTATCTTTAGAAAAGAGACTTTGCCATCTGATTCTTATCTAGACCCACCCCCAGTAGCTCTATTGAATGAAATTCTTGGAGAGGAAGAGAACCCAATATCTATGGATGAGGAACGAAATATTCAAATTGAAGTTGTGAATATAGTGCAAGAATACATTGATATGTTTCCAGAGGATTTACCTGGACATCCTCCAAAGATGGAAATTGAGTTTTCCATTAACTTAATTTCTGGCGCAAGACCTATATCAAAGACCCCCTATAGAATGGACACTATGAATTTAGTAGAGAAAAAGAACCAACTAAAGGGGTTGAGTGAAAAAGGATTTATTCTACCCAGTGTTTCTCCATGGAGAGCCCCGATATTATTTTTCAAAAAGAAAGATGGATCCATGTGGCTATGCATTGATTATAGGGAAATAAATGATATTACAATAAAGAATAAGTATCCTCTGCCTCAGATTAATGATTTATTTGATCAACTTCATGGAGCTCAATACTTTTCAAAGATTGAACTTCGATCCAAATAACATTAGCTCTGTGTGAGGAATAAAGATATTCCTAAGACAACATTTCGAACCAGGTATGGGCATTACGAGTTTACAACGATGCCTTTTGGACTGACTAATGCACCCTATGTTTTCATGGATTTAATGAATAAAGTTTTCAAGGAATATCTTGATAACTTTTTTGTGGTATTCATCAATGATATCCTGGTATACTCAAAAAGCTACAAAGATCACGAGTCTCACTTGCATATTCCTCTGAAAACTCTTAGAAGATATGAATTATATGGGATGTTTAGCAAGTGAGAATTATGGATTCAATCAGTTTTTTTTCTAGGCCATATTGTCTCTAAGGATGGAATCATAGTTGTTCCTACAAAGACAAAGACAATCCAAGATAGGCCCATGCCAACAAACATAACTAAGGTACATAGTTTTATTGTCATAGTAGGTTACTATCGAGATTTCATTCAAAATTTCACCTGATTAGATAACCCACTAACCAAGCTCACATGTAAAGGAGTTAATTTTGTATGGAAAAAAGAATGTACAAAATGCTTCGAATAATTGAAAAAAATATTGGTCAATGCCCCAATTTTGACTCTTCCATTTGTAAGCGATGAATTTGTATTATATAGTGATGCATCAAAGAATGGGTTGGGTTGTGTCCTTATACAAAATGGTAAAGTTATTTCTTATGCATCAAGGTAGTTGAAGACTCATGAGAAAAATTATCCAACACATGATCTCGAGTTAGCAGCTATAATATTTACTATGAAGATATGGAGACATTATCTTTACAGTAAAAAAAATGTGAGATATACAAAGATCACAAGAGTTTGAAATACATTTTCACACAAAAAAGAACTCCACATGAGGCAAAAGATATGGATCGAGTTACTCAAAGATTACGATTTTTTAATACACTACCACTCAGGAAAGGAAAATAAGGCAGCAGATGCATTAAGCCCAAAATATCATGGACTTCTGACTCAAATGAGGATTGAGAGAGATCTTATATTCGTGGATCTACTAAAGATGGATATCGGAATTGTTAAGGAAGGGGAACCATATTTCCTCGTTCAAATTATTTCTAAACCATCTTTACAAGAGAAGATAAAAAGCTCTCAATCTGATGATGAAAATATACACAAGAAAATTATTGTTGTTAAGGATGAGAGATTCGAAGAATTATTTTATGAGGAAGGAGTTCTGAAGTTTGGGAAAAGTTTATGCATTCAATCAGTACCTGAGCTAAAAAGGGAACTATTAGACGATTCTCATAGATCAAATTTCTCTATACACATGGGTATCACAAAGATGTATAGAGATCCGAAGGAATATTTCTGGTGGGATAATATGAAGCGGGAAAATTTTGACTAGGTGTCAAGGTTTCTAGTTTGTCAACAAGTGAAGGCATAAAGACAATATCCTAGAGGAGTGATGCAACCTCTACCTATTCCTATGTGGAAGTGGGATAACATTATGATTTATTTTTTCAGCAGACTACCAAGGACACCTAGAAAGAATGATGCAATATGGGTAATTGTTGATCGTCTCACAAAATCAGCACATTTCTTTTCTATAAGAGAGGATTTAACACTTGACCGCTTGGAAAGACATTATGTTAATGATGTTTTAAGACATCATGGTGATACTCTATTAATTGATTTTGATCGAGATCCCCAGTTTACATCAAAATTCTGGAAAAGTCTCATGAAGGCTTTGAATACTGAGCTTCGTATGATTACTGCTTATCACTCCCAAACTGAAAGACAGTCTAAAAGGAATATTCAAACACTAGAAGACATGTTGAGGTCATTATCTCTTGACTTGCAAGGTATATCTAATCAATACTTTCCTTTGGTGGAATTAGCATACAACAATAGTTTCCATTCTAGTATTCAAATGGCTCCATATGAAACATTATATGGAAAGAGATGTCAAACTCTAACTTGTTGGGACGAAGTTGGTGAGAGGAAACTTATAGGCCCAGAACTTAATGAAGAGACCACGATAAAGGTGAAGAAAATACAAGACCATATTGAAGCAACCCAAAGTAGGTTGAAGAGTTATGCTGACAACCGGATAAAGGATTTGGAATTCCAAGTGGGAGATCATGTCTTTCTAAAAGTATCTCTATGGAAAGGTTTCTTATGGTTTGGTAAGAAAGGGAAACTAATCCCTTGGTACATCAGACCATTTTAAATTTTGGAAAGAATCAGAGCCTTTGCTTACCGTTCTGCAATGCCTCCAAGTATCGAAAAGGTCCATGATGTATTCCATGTGTCATTGTTGAAGAAATACATGCCAGAACCATTGCATGTACTCACCTATAAAGAAATATAATTGGAACCTGATTTTTCATACTATAAAGAGCCTATCCGGATCCTTGACATAAGAGAGTAGGTATTGAGAAACCGGACGAATAATCTAGTAAAGGTTCTTTGGAGAAACCAAAATATGGAGGAAGCAACATGGGAACCTGAGGATGTTATGAAGTATAACCACCCACATATTTTTGGTGGGATTTATACATAAAATTTTGAGGACGAAATTTCCAAAGGAGGGAATAATATAACACCCAAAACATTTTATGGTATGATTCTATTAAATACATTATATTCATAGCTTATATTTCATAAAGCACTGTGTTCTTTTGAAACAACACTTGGTTATTTAAGATATAGTCAAAACCTATCCATTAAACATAAATTTTCCACTTCTATGTTTTGAATTTTGATAAACGGTCATCTAGAGTTGTGACGAGTAAGCCATTTGGAGTCTGATAGAACCAACTTGATTTTTTGATGAATAGTAACATGCCCGTATGAATAGTAATATGAAACTTATAAATAGTAAATAATGATAATATTTTATTTTCTTTAGGTAATAATATAATGAGATCTTAAAAATAATTTCAATGTGATATAGAACTAATTATATCTTTAAAATGGTTATTTTTCAAATTAACTATGATTTAATTTAAAAATTAAATTAAAAATACAAAAAAAATTATTTTCAAATAATGGAGTTCATTTTTGAATTCTACACATCAAAAAATGGTTAGGGTGAATTTTTTTGGATTTTTCTAAAATACTTCAATTTTTTCGTGAATAGTAAAAATACAGTTTTGAGTTTTCGGTAGTTTAATGACATCATAATGATGTAATAATTAAATATAAAAGGCTGGTCGACTTGTGTATAGTATCATATGACATGAGGTGTCCCAAGTGGAAAAAACCATGGGCAAATACCATGGAAATGTCCACATTTTTTCAAAAACCACTAATGAGGTGTCCCTTTTAATTAATAAATAACTTCCTCTTAATTACTATAAATACCCACTCATACCCTTCATTTTATGTCATTCCAAACTCATTATCCTCGAATTTATGGTGGTATTAACTCCATAGTATTCCTCCCAAGGTGTCCTCAAACCCCCAAGGTCCCAACCTTCATGTTTTGGGCGTTACTCTACAAGGTAATAGAATCAACCACCCTTCTCTTTTATTAGAGATTTCATTTTTTGTTTTCTATTTTATTTTAAATTGGATTATGTGGGGACATTTCATTAAATATTACCCTTACTTCCCATATTATTTATGAGTGATTAGATACACCCTTTCTCTCATCAAACTATTTTATTAAATTTTAAGTGACGCTGTTAGGCTGCCAAATTTTCATAAGAGATTTCTCGATTTTTCTCTGATTTTGAGTTCTTTTATTTTATACTTCTTTTCTCATCTACCATAATAAAAATTCTATGATAATTCTAGTACCTTACATGAAATGTAATTATATTATTCTAATAGAATATTTCATCATCATCTCTCTTTCCCCCTCCTCTTATACTAAAAATATAAACACCACCCGAGATGTGTTAATTTATAACATTAACAGACGACGAGTTCTCAATTTTAGTTACCATCATTAATTTGGGTCATGAAACCATTTTTATGGTTGAACCAGATCATAATATAAGTATTTCATCTCATTAATTTTTTGGAATCCTAACACACTCATAATATGGAATAATAATACAAAACAAGTTCATTGTACACAAAACTGCCAGGCTAAATCCAAGCGTTTATCAATAACTTTTAACTAATGATTCATCCTCAAGTAGATAACCCAGAATCATTATAAGATCATTTATATCTCTTTAATGTAACTAATAATACATATTAACAATTCTGTATGTTTAACCAAATTTCAAACGAACTTCCATTTATGAATGTAAGTAAATGAATCATGAAAACAAAGGAAGAAAATGCTTGGAAAACAATAAAATTGAACCTATTAAACCCATAAAAAGGGCCATGAATGAACCTAATAAGGCTATAATAAACCGATTACATGTATATGAGGTTATATAATTATTAATTAATAAAGATAAATTTTATTATTCAGGTCATTAAAACAAATGAAGAACACACACGAGCATAAGGTAAGGGGTTTCTCATCTCACTTTTAATTCTATGAGATTTCCATTGTTCACCACTTATTTCTTGCATGTGGTATATGTGTACTTCCATTTGATATATAATATCATGATTATCTATATTTTCATGGTATAAATTATTCATTTGATAATTATTAATTCTTGGTCACACGAAACGATTGATTACAATGTGCTAATAGGCTTTGTGTCAATTTTTCATTTTGTTGTGACTTACATTGTTTTGTGAACCTAATAATACTTATGTAGTGTACCGACTTCTCATTGGAGTTCAATTTTAATTTAAAATTATATTTATATTAAATATCCATAATCCCATATCATGGATATGTTTATTTTCTAAACCGCATACTATTTTACATACAGTGTATATTTGGAAAGTTATTTTAACTATGGAAATATTGATGAATCTGTATTCTCTACTCTATACAGATATTGAAATGGCATATTGATATTATATTAAATAAAAGTATAAATAATTTTTTGGACTTTATGTGGTGTGTGGGGCCCGCTATATCACCTCGATGCATCAACAAGTCTCATGAGACAAATCAGCTGGCGACAAACCCTTCGAGTTTGTTTCCAAAACCTGACGAGTTTCTACCCACAAAACTAAACCATTTTAATAGCATTATGGTATCATGTTCTAGATACATGATTTATAATTTGTAACACCCTGAACCCAGTTACCCAGATTCGGTGCATTATTTTAATACATTGTCATGATACAAGGAAATCATGTCTCAAAAGGCCGATCAGTTTAGCTTTCTTGGAAATAGATTACTAGATCAACTTCACATTACAATTTCAAACATAAAATACAGCATAGATAGTTCTTTGAGAATTACATTATTACCTTTTATATTAACCCTGCATATCAATCATAATACACTTCTTGGAAATTCTGGGAAAATAAAACATAAGAAAGGGGTGAGCTCAGATGCTCAGTAAGGGTAAACAATTTAGCAGAAGATAACATAAACAATAGGAATGGTGAATAATTGAAAACACATGACTTTACAAATAATGAACATGAACACTTTATGGCAGAAATATGAGATGAGTAAATAATTCCATAATAAAACATAGTCATGGGTATTCTACTAGTCGAATAACCACCTGAACCACCAATATTATTTTCATAATGAGGGAATGTATAATGTCAGACATTCTGAAACATTTTTTCAAGGCCTCGGCCAAGATATCCAAAAATGATTAAGGCCTCGGCCAAAACCTTATATCAAATAGGGAAAGGCCTCAGTCAATTCCATGTCTAATTGTCTCATGATACCTACCGATGCATCAGGGAGCTATAGAGAGATCCACCCGTCACTTACTAAGTCAAATAAATTCCTCATATGAAAAGGTTGAAACATAACATAAACATTCGTATTAAAACTAGCATACGAAATGTCAATACTTTAATCACAAACCATGAATGGTATAAAAATAACACATCCATAGTCAAATATATCACAAAACCTTCAATACAATATGGAATATTTTTATCATAATAAATCAACTTCGAACAAGTTTAAAATCCATCAAAGGATGTTGACATAGATGAAATCAAAACTATTTGAGAGAAATATCTATTTCTATTTTGAAATCATTTAAGATTCACATAATTAAAAAAGAAAACATTTAATTTTAAAATATTTATATAAGATTTTAATGGAAGATTTGATGATGTTATAATGGTGGAAAATAGCTGCACCCACCATATAAGTTTTAAAAAATATTCTTACCTTAATTTTGTCGAAAAGGTCATAATGTACCTTGTTTGGAAAATGACGGAAAGATTCCTTTCAAAACATATAAGGTCAAATAAGGGTATAAATGACTTTAACCCATAGTCTAGTAAATAGTAAATTTTTTTTGAAATACATTTTTAAGAAAACATGGATGTGGATGATAAATAGGCCCCAATAGATACTTACGTAAAAACAACCCCGGATAATAAAGAGATTGTGAAATTAACCCTTACCTTGCACTTTCCTTTGGTTGAGGGTACGTTTAACCTCCTATATAATGACCATAGTATGTTATTAAATTATAATAGAACCATATTCATATTTATTATATCATACATGATTCATTTATGACTTTATACTACCCATTTAATAATTATTTCCATGTTAAATTATTATTTTGGGTAATAATCACTTTCTTTATCGTACGTGTTTTAACTTGTTATTCTTGATTGTATCATTTAGATCATGATTTAAATACTTCCAGAATATAAAACTTGATTTATATATCAAATATATTTAGAATATAAATATTTATAATAGATAGATATATGAAATGGAAGGCACCATTTATGGAGACGGTAGGCCGTACGTACGCATAAATGATGTTTTCGTTTTCATATCGTATTAAATGGAAGTAACTGAATAAGATATATATAAGTACATACATACAGACACACAAACACACACACAGATATATATATATTCAGTATCATTATTATGTCATATAGTACACACTTATTAATAATATATAATTTTATAATCATCGTTGAATGGTGAATGTTGAAATGAATCTAATCGCGTCCTGGAGACGGTAATCTGAACGTATGCACGAGTGACAATATAATTATATTTATGGTGAAATCGTATGTAATTGGATTGTATATCATATATAATGAATCATTAACATGTTATATTTATTATTTACATCAGTTATACTCATTATTATACCCATCCAAATAATGAAGTATTTGAATAACAAACTACACCACGACGTGGAGAGGATAAGCCGTACATACGCACGTATGGTGACTTTTTCATTTATAGGATGGATAGAATAACAAATATGGTTGTACCATATTTATTATAACAACAAAATAGGTATGAGTTATATGAGTTATTATTTTGGTATGGAAAAAATAATTAAAGAGGAAGTGGAAGAAGAAAAGAACTTGAAAGAGGGTGGTGAAATTATTACCTCTTCTTGAGGTGTTTCCTTTTTATTTGATCAAAAGGGCTCCTTAGGATGGATTTATGATCAAATTAAGAACTCTAGGTTGCTTTTAGAGAGGTTGGGAGGATATTTGGTCAAGGTTTGGTGAGCCAAATAGGTTTGGAGGTGTGATTTTGAGAGAAGGAGAAGTGCCCTTTTATAAGAGGGGTGAGGATCACTTTAGTAAAAGATTAAATTATTAATTTATTATACAATAATATTAGGTTTATAATGTCTCAAAATGAATTTATTTCAAGCTTTAGGTGGTTATGGGTTAAAATAATCTCAAACAATAGGTTTTAGACAAGTTTAGGTTACCATTTTAACCTTATTTTTTAGATTTAACTCTTAGTTAAGTAGTTTAACTTTTACCGTGTCTTCCTATATTCTTACACAATATGGTTAATAAACTTAATCTAAACTTCCAAGAGAACCTCAAGTTGTTCATTAATGACATATATAATATTATTTAATCCATTTTTCCAAACATTGTATTTTTATGAATATTATATAAACCAATAATACAATATTTGTTTTAAAAACTAATTTATGTCAATTTTGACCCTATTTGGTATTTTGTTTTTTGTGAAAGTTATAAATTCATGATTACTTCGAACCAAATACATTGAATCAACCCTAACCTGTCATATTCACCTATAAAATTCGTGGATGTCATAAAAACATTGAAATTATATTTATTTTAATATTTATAATACCATTTATTAGATTCTTTCATTAATAAGGTGATTACTGCATCACCATTGTGTCATAAATAAGTTTAATTATTTAATAACTAAAAATTATAAATAAAATATAATTATGTAGGAAATATTTTTAGAATTATAATTTGTAGTTATATCCTAAATGATAACTTATATAACCCCATGTAAATTTTTTTACTAAATGATATATGTTTATGTCTTTTTTGTCTTTACTTTAAATTAATTAATATAAAGTGTCATTATCACTCTCAAGTGGATACATGAGGTCCAAAAATCAACCTAATTATGAACATGGTCGGACATGTATAAACCAATAGGAATAGGACACATGTTAAGGTAATTTATTATTATTATAATATTGGTTTGTTACCCTAATTTACCAAATTTACCCTTTAACCATGGTAAGTAAAATATTTACTAAGTAAATATTCATAACGTATAAAAATAAAAGTTACCTATTTACACAATTCGGACCTCCTGATTAAAAATATGGAATCCATTTTTCCAAATTCAAAACACATAAGTGGCAGAAATTAATTTAAAATTAATTCCCGTTGTTAAAACTGAAAGCGTGTTTTTAAGAAATAATAACTATCAAAAGATTGAAACTTGTTTATGTCCAATTTAAATATGAAATTAAATAAAATGACATAAATTATATTAAAGGATAAAAATATATTCTAATGATACTTTAAAACCACTCAAAGTTATAATTTAACTCTATAAATTATTTTGATTAAAAAATTGTTTTTAATTAAAATTTAGCATTTTTTCCCTATTAATCAAAATATGAATGTTATCAGAAAAGTACAAAAAATTTATCCAAACTAAATTTTTTATGTCCTTATTCTAAATAATAATTTAATTTCACTAAATTGAATATATAAAATTGTCAAATATTGGATTTAAAAACATTTCTCCATTAAAAAGCGGAAAAACTACATTTTTTAAAAAATACCTCTTTTATCTTAAATTTTTAATATTTCTTATATTATGTCTAAAAAAATATGAATGTTAAAATTATATAGGATATATACAATTTAAAATGTGGTTAATACTATTCATAATATCTTTTTTGAACAGCTAGTTTGGTAAGTCGTGGTGCGCTCAAACTTAGTGTTGCATGTAACACAAGTTATTGAAATACTTTGACAAGATAAAATACTATAAAATCTTGGGGTGTTACATTCTCCCCCCCTTCAATAAATCGCTTCATCGAAATTTTAACTTTTTCTTCAGAAATAAAAGGTTAAAAATAGAAAAATACCTTTGTGGAAAACCCACACCGGAAATTGGGTTAATAAAATTTAGTCTTAATGAGAGGGAAAGAGAATAAAAAAGTCACCCCCAAATTATGATCTCAATTAGGAGAATATTTGTGGAAATTAGAGTCACTTAATTGGAGGGAAAATGTAAATATTTATAGGGAGTGATTAAGGTCATCAATCACAAACAAGTGTAAAATTGAGGACCTCAAAGACATTAATCTAAGATGATGTAAAATATCATTGGTTCAACAAAACATATGGTATTAGGGTAACAAATTTTTTATTTTAAGATCCATTCCCTAAAGTTTAAGAATTAATTTATTCATAGAATAAGAGGGAAAAATATATATATACTTGACATGTAGAGTTTCATCCTTCAACTAATTCCTACCACAAACTGATATTTCACTCCAAAATATAATAGAATTCAAAAATATTATATTTATAATAATCACATAGGGTTACACAAATAATTAATTTATAATTAATTTTTCAGAATATTAAAAAAAACTACATTATACAAACCAGGACATCAAGTAGGACAGTGGTAGGTGATGCAACCTTGTCGCACTTCAGTTACGAGTTCAAGTCTTGTGGCCTTTCCGGATGTGACGGGTTGTCACCCGACCTCCGGGTTGTCCTTTTTATAACAATACAAAAATTATCTTAAGAAATTATTTAACCTTAACAATAGTTTTCAATGTCAAACTTAATCAATTCCACCCTTTAGACTTATGCAAAATACTTCTGTCCAAACTCATAGTCCAAAATTTATAAGGGAAACACAATGAAGATCCTTTTTTCCACATAATAATATATGAATACCTTCATTGTGTATTATTTTAAAACACTGTTGTTTCCAACGCTTTCACCAGGGCGCACACATCCGTCTGCTTGGGGCACGACAGGCGTGACTTTTGTGTTGCCCTGCATTCCCGCTTTCCAAAGGCGGGCGACATCTGTTCCTTATTCAGGGACGTCTAATCCTTGATCGAAACGGGATGAATGGATGTCGGTTCCTCCTTCCGTGGATTCCTCCTCAGAACTTGTCACCTAGCCCAGGTCTCCCTCATAGATTTAATACATTGTTCGTGAAACTCTTCCTAGTGCCATGTTTCCATGGATGCCGGTTAATTACACTGCTTTTTTCAGGACATTCCAAAGGGTCCGGTCAGGGCAGTAACCTTCAGTTGGGGGAGTTGTCACGTCGAGGCACCATTAACATGTCTTAACACTGGGGGATTGGTGTGTCTATATTTTGTAACTTATTATAGGGATTCTCGAGGGCGCGGAAGCCTGAGGCATCCCAAATCGAGCATGGGGAATCATATGCCATAGGCATGTATCTGAGGTTTTCCTCAGCTTCTCATGTTTAACACAGGGTATGCCGCAAGTTTAACGTCCAAAGGAGACAGATGGGCCTGATCAGAACACTAGCTGGAGTGGATCAGATTGAGGAATCCCCCTTGAGGGAACATCGATATCGGAGCCAACCCATGGGAAGCTTCCCGAATAATGTGGAGGGGAATGAGGTGGCATGATCTCACCAGGATATGGCGGCCCGGGTAAGAATCCAGATGGATGATGGAGAATTTCATGGAATGAAGGAGGAATGAAATGGAGCCATCGTGAAGATGGCGGTGGTGATGGGATTGAGTCTCGAAGAGACTTCCTATGTATCCCCATGGCAGGGAATCAAAATCCACATATTTAGGGATGGATTTGTGGGGCTTACACTCTAGGCTTCCCAAGGTGTTGGACGAACTGATGTGAATGCGGTCAGAATGAACAGGTGGTGGGCTTGAACCTCATGAACCTTCCTACGTACCATGCCTTAGCACGGATCAAAGTCCACATAGTTCAGGTTGAGCACTGGAAAACCAGAGAGAAGAAGGACCTTGGTCTAATGGGTGGTGGGCTTGAACCTTAGGAAGGCTTCCTACGTACATGCCTTGACATGGATCAAAGACCACGTAGTTCAGAAAAATGGGCTGTTATACTGACACGAAGGGGTTTCTGAACAACTGGATGGTAGGGTCACAACGGCTTACCGATGGATTGGGATGTAGTTTAATGTCATGCAGGATGGGGGCATGTCAGAGAACTGATGTGAAGAAGGACCTTGGTCCAGGTGGATGGTGGGCTTGAACCTCAGGAAGGATTCCTACATACCATGCCTTGACATGGATCAAATACCACATAGTTTAGTTGAAAATGGGGGCTTGGCACACCGACACAGAGACAGTCGGGGCCAATGATTGTTGGTCTTGAACCTCAGGGAGGCTTCCTACGTACCATGCCTTGACATGGATCAAAGTCCTCGTATTTTGGATATGAATGCGGGTGTTGGCGAACCGACGTGAAGAAGGACCTTGGTCCGATGGGAGATGGGGCTTGAACCTCAGGGAGGTTTCCTATGTACAATTCCTTGACATGGATCAAATTCCTCATAGTTTGGGTAGGGTTTCTTCCAGAGAACCGATGTGAAGGTGAACCCGTGGGTCCACTGGTGGTGGTCTTGAACCTCTTGAGGCTTCCTACGTACCATGCCTTGACATGGATCAAAGTTCTCGTAGTTCAGGTATATAGTTTAACGTCATGATGGATGAGGGAATACAGTTTAACGTCATGATGGATGAGGGAATACAGTTTAACGTCATGCTGGATGAGGGCATACAGTTTAACGTCATGATGGACTAGGGCATATAGTTTAACGTCATGCTGGACGAGGGCATTGCCATGGTCGATGCTTACTCTAAGCTCACGTGAGTCATGCTCGGTGTGAGAAACAAGAGGCAGCAAAGACCTGACGATCACATCACGAAGGGTGCGTCCGTGAGAATCGAAGAGGGGCTTACGGGTTAGGCGGCCCATGGTGCTGGGACTTACTCCAGGATAGAGGCCTAAGAGCGAAAAAGCACAGAGGGAGAGGGATTTGGGACTAAAGGGAGGAAGTGCCTCGTTCCCTATCATGACCTCTACTGATCCTGACAGTGAGTAAGTACGGAGGTTAATGGGTGCTACCTTCCTCAAGAGGGGCTAGGGGGATTACACCAAGGGGGATGCCCTTCCCTGTGGACATACGCCACTCCCAGAAGGAGGATATCATCCCCTGTGGGGCCTGGAGGGTGTAAAGAATGTCTGAGCCGGGGGGACCCTACGTGCGAGGCACGAGGTCGGGTCACAATTTAACGTCATGTGTTGAGGACGAGGTGCTTGGTAGTTTAACATCATGCAGCTCAGACGAGGTGAGTTTACTCCACACCCCTAGAACTTACATGACCGGTACCCTCTGCTCCTTGTGGGAGGGAAGGCACTGGCAAGGCCGTGTAGAAGGGGGGTCAGAGAGCGAACAATCGAGGGGTCCACGTTAGCGTGGCTATGCGAAGAATCAATAACCATTAGCGTGCCTATAAGAAGAAGCATTAGGAGAAGCAACTCTACGGGTGTTTTTGTCCAGGGGACTTTGAAGTCACATCGTGCAAACCTGGAGGGTCGCACGGGAAGAGGAATTTCCCAGCAAAGGGGTCCACATGTAGGGGTCTTGCAGAGCTTGGTTGCTTTGCGTAGTGGAGAGCACTTGCGAAGGGGTGTTCTTAGAGAATTGGAGTGCCTTGGCCTTAGCATGGGGTAGATATGCGAGTGGGAGGTGCTTCGCGAAGTGGAAGGGTGTTCGCGGAGCACTGCCTCGCGAAGCAAGGTGCTGTGAAGCAGTGTGCTTCACGAAGTACAGTGACCCTACCTTGGCATGTGGATCAGGTGTACAGTATGGGTGTTTCACGAAGCATAAACGCTCTGTGACTTCCCGGGTTCCCTTGGTAATCCCCTTCCTTCACGAATTCCCTTAGGCTTCGCGAAGGGCATCCCTCTCGGAAGATGGGCTCAAGACGAGACAAGGAAAAGGCCTCTCACGAGGCAAAAATACCTCGCGGAGCTCATGATTCCCAGAGCGAAGAGTGCTTCGCGATTTGGGAGTTGAGAAGCTGAAAGGTCGGATTGTCCGTCTGGAGAGCTCAGGGGGAGCTTGGTATTTATAGGCCAGGGGCGCCACGAAGTAGAGCCCACGCGGCACGAAGGGGGCGTCGGGTGCTTCGCGGCGGGTCGCGAACGTCAATCGGGTTCGTGGAGAAGTACCGCCTCCTCTGCTTCGCAGAAGGTCAAGAACGTTAGGGAATTCACAGAGCGTTACTGCCTCTAGTGCTTCGCAGCAGGCTCGCGAACGTCAGGGCGTTCGCGGAGCGTTATCGCCTCTGGTGCTTCGCGGCGGCCACGGTGCTTGGGGTGCTCCGCGTCGGGGCTTCGCGAGGAAGAGCGTGTGGCCTCTTTTTTCTTCATTCTTTTCGTCTAATATTTTGGCGCCAACAAATTTCCCCCCTCAGACTTGGAGCCGTGGAGGGACCAAGGGTCGAAGTCTGAGGGAAATCGCCAAAAGTATCGGCAGTTCGTGGTGCTGACTTGCAAAGAAGGCGTGCGAGGCAGGCAGGGGCCGCGCGCTCTGGACGCTGCATGAAGCTCTGTATGGGCTGGATGCGCCGCGAAGCTCCAGGGTCGCCGCCTATAAATAGGAGGCTGACCTCTCTTGTATATTTCCTGCTTTGCAACTTTTTTCCTTCTGCGCTCTCGATTCAAGAAGCTCCGTGTCCTCCACGTCTGCTCACCTTGAATCGAGCTTCGCGGCGAACCGTGAGTCTTTGACTCCGTGACTGTGCCAAGTGAACGTCTTCTTGCAAGCCGAGGACAGGCCCCTCATCCTGTCTTTGCGACTGAGCTTCGCGAGCCATCTTCGCGAACAATCTTCGCGACCCGACCTAGAATTTTTCTGAGTTCTGAAACCGTAATGGCCCATCAAGAAGCTTTGCTGGGGGTGCTCACAGACACCGCCCAGGGAGATGAGATGGCCAACTGTCTGGGCCTAGGGGAGCTGGTCCGAAGCCACTCGGACCATAATTCTTTGATAGACCTTCTATCAGAGAGCCAAAAGAACTATCCACTGTGAAAGAAGCTGCCCTTGTATGGATTCGGGCTAAGGGATTACGTCTTCATTCCTGAGGCGAGCAGGGACAAACTAACTTTCTGGTTTAGGAGCATGTCATGCCAGCGTCAATGGTTCAGGGCGAACGATGGTCACGTGCGAGAGGAATTTACACCTATCACGACCGACTGTCTGTACAACCATGTGAACAACATTTATGGGAAGCCACTGCAACCGGAGACATCCCCTCCCATGTACCGCACCATATTGAAGTCCGCTTTGCGGGATTCGAAGAAGGGGTGGTCCGATGAGTGGGACCTGTGCCAGGGCGGAAAATTCACCAATGACTGGGCATGGTCCTAATGGGTAGGTGCCTCATGCAAGGAGTTTGGGGCCGATTTGAGGAGAGTGTATTTGTATGAGGCAACATGAGCCTCGCAATTCCACATTTATCAACTGAAGTAGATGATGCCGGAGCTGTTGAGAAGATGGTCATCTAGGACAAACACTTTTCAACTACACCATGGGGAGGTTGGCATCAGTCTGTGGGATGTCCATCAAGTCCCAGGGGTCCCAATCTTGGGGGCCATGTATGATGAGTTCCTCCTCATCATGAGCGCGTGGGAGGATCTGGAGTAGATGCCGTGACTGGTGATGGCATTGATGGAACTGGTCCCCGGAGAGGATAAGGAGGCAGGGAGAGATGTACACTTTAAGAAGTGGTTCAAGCGGTTCCTGAACTTCTTGAAGGATAAAGAGTTCCCTCCGAGGCCTTGAACTTGTCCGAAGGGGGCTCAACGGGGCAAGGATCACTCGTATTGGCGGCTCTTGGAGGATAGCCAATGGAAGACCTGGTGTTTCAGTGTCAGCACTGAACAACAACCGATAGTCAGGTTGGAGGCATTTATCATGGACCTTATCTGCGGTTGGATCCTACTGGTGAGGGATACCAACATGGGGGTGCGGCCCAGCTCGTTCATCATGGCATCCATGCTGGCCACAGGACATTGGGTCAATCTAGGGATTCCAATGCTCGCCCGATTGTACAGGATGCTGCGGCATATTAGCAAGGGAAAGAAGCCTCTGAGGATATGTGGGACCTTCCACCTTATGTATGGGTGGATCGCGGCGCACATCATGGGGGTTTATGAATATCCAAACCCCATCTCGCTACCAGGGTCTAACTTTTGCCCCTCCATTCTGAATGCTGCCGAGAGCTTCCCATTCAAACTAACCGTACCGATGGTGCTGAACCGGGTGTGGAAGGTGGAAGAATTTAACTTCCACCCATTTCCATTGCCGATGGGATTACTCACCGAATATGGTTAGGGAATGGAAGAACACCGAGATTATCTCCTGGCCTTTTGAGGTGGAGTTTTGGTGGCACGGGTGGACCGTGAGCTGCTTTGCGAGCCGTACACACCGCACCAGTTCACGAGGCAATTCCAGTTCCTGTAGCGGCTGACCCCTCAGGTCTACTGGGAGGTGAATCATGAGGAGCACCCGTGTGTAATGAGGTATTTGTGGCTCATGTTCCCATGGGAAGATGGGAAAATGCGAATTTCATTTCCACCGTCCACTGCCGCCTTTGGACTGGTGAAGGAGTATGCCATCAGCTGGGAGGCGGCTTATCTGGGGGAAATGCTGAAGCATCCAACTATTCGAGCCAGTGATGGCGGGCCTCCCCTATCTCGAGGTCGGGGTCAGAGGGCAGCAAGGGCCTCTCACGGTGGCGGGGCTGCCGTGGTGGCGAGACCTGCACCAGTTGAGGGAGCGACAACAGCAGCAGATCCGACATCAGTAGTGGACCCAGTGATTCCAGAAGGTAAGAGCCATCCGGAGGGGCGTCCGCCGAGGGGATTCTGCAGGATATCCACTCAGGCTTTGGGGAAGCGGCTGCGCCATATCGACATGGAAGAGGATGCTATTTTCCCAGAGTCTTGGGACATTTGGGACGTCAACAGCCAATTCCTCAGGCCGCCCGAGATGTGGGGAAACCTGAACCGTCTCGGGATGGTTCTACCCGGTATAGGCCCTATTTGGGCTAGTTTCACGGTGTCTCCGGCAGAGGCGAAGCAATATCTGGATGAGTTGGAGGACTTTGTCCATTCCAGTAGTGCCCCACGTCCAATAACAGACCGGGTAAGGGTAATGCTAGATCAGACGGTTCCCCCGCAGCTATCGGCCGCCGAATTGAGAGAGCGATTCCCTCTGCCGGAAGAATCAGATGAATCCCATGGGGAAGAAGAGGTCGGGGAGGGAGCCCGTTGGAGGAAGGTGAAGTCGGAGATCAAGACTCGGATTCCGAATATTTCGCGGAGACTCTCAAGGTATCATCCCAAGTTACTTTCCTTAGGATCTACTCTTGGGTCATCATGGATTTCTTACCAACATCTGAACTGTGGAGGAGGAACTTGTACACAGACCTCGATTTCGCCCCTTGAAGGGTGATGATGTAGGACCTTCAGAACCCGTGCCTGCGACTGTGTCCAGTTCTGTGTTTGGAGGGGCTAGAGCACCCGAGGTGGCTCCTCCAGAATCTCCAGACCTTCCAACAATATACGGAGGGCCACGCCTCAGGGTTCTGTCAGCATCAACTCAGGAACAACACCAGGAGTTCGATCTTTGTAATTATTCTCCACTGAATTCATTTCTTGGCATATGTAGATCATGCCAACTAACGTCCATGCCTTTCCCTGTCGCATGAAGTTCTACGACTGGCATGGGCCGCTGCGGCGAGGCTGGTTGGGATGTTCGGTGGAATCCCTCCTAGGGGCATGCCGGTGATTGTGGAGATAGTTACCCCACCTACCTGAGCTGCAACACTCCCTATCATTGTTGGTACCACCAGCAGGGTCATGCCCGAGGTTATTGAGGTGGAGTCCGACGATGAGGATCGACCGACCGACCCAAGTCCCTCCACGCCTGCGCCAGCGCCAAATGTCGCGCCAGATGAAACTCCAGATGTAGATCTTGCTGAATATTTCTTGCGGGCATATCCCACATACGAGCCTTCCAATTGCGCGGAATGAGAAGAAACAACCTCTGATGAAGAAGACAACAAAATAGTCTACCACCGATCATGGAAGCTAATCACACACTTCATCAATGACACCCCCAAGCGCAATGGATGAATGAAATGGACAGAATTTTCTCGCGGTTGTGTGAACTGTGTGCTGGGGGAGTGGATGCCCATCATCCTCATATGCTAATCCGAGATCTCATGACAGAGAAGATCTGGGAGTATGATTTCAGGCTCAACATGGGCTGGTAGCGGAGGAAGGCAACGGATATCAAGATGCTCTAGGAGGCTGAAAACGAGGTCCAACAGCTGCAGGCCCGGGCGGATGAACACTCCGCCTCTCTCAATGCACAATCTAAGCTGATATCGTGATTGAAGGCCCAGCTGGAAGAGGAAGAAGAGCGTATGAGGAAGGATTCCGGAAAGATGGCTACCATTCAGGATGACATAGAGAGGTCCTGAGTTGAGGCTGATGAACTGTGCCCCATCGCTGCTGAGGAAGAGTGAGAGCTAAGTCGACGACAACAATTCATGGACGCCACAAGTCAAAGGATGGCGGAGCTGCAACGCTCTTTTGACGGGGTCAATCCGTCCATGGGGGAGTGGACCCCCGGGTACTGTAATGATTATAAACCCTTAAACGTACTTTTGTGATTTATTTTTTTTGAATTCCGTAGCATGAATGAGTTCCATTGTTTTCACTGGTTCATTTCATCCTTATAATGTTTGCGGAACGTCCAGCAAAAATTCCCTAAGCTCACGTGGGTCGAACCCTATGCGAGAAGCAAGAGATTGTCACCTCATTAGCCCATCTGAACATAGGAGTGTAAACCAAGCTTCGGGCATCCGGGGTTTGAATAACCGGTCTGGATTTCCGGGAAATAGGGGAGACCTGACTGGAGAAGGGAGTTCTCAGAACAGCTAAATTACTATTTTTCCTGCGTGCTCTTGGGCACGAACGGTGTAATGCCATGGGCACTGAAATTGGTCCGAACAGGTGGGAATGGGAAGTGTCAATCACAATACCCAAGATTCAGAACATTGTGAGGGTGGCATGACAATAAAGGGAAACCGTTACCCGTGGTGGAAAAATGGTATCCTTACTGTGTTAGCCTAAAATGGGGACAAAAAATGAGGGCTGACCGTTGACCATGTTCACAACATGGGGCCTAACTCAAATATCATCGATCAGTCTTCCGGGACGTTGGCCCAGGACAGCAGGCAGACCATAGGTCGAGCAACCATACTGTTAGGGGGTCCCTCCAAACATGACCAGTCTTCAGGAACGTTGGTCCAGGACAGCAGGCGGACCATATATCAGGCATCATACTGTTAGGGGGTTCTTCCAGACATGAAAGGGGACACAGGTCTGAATAAGGGGCACGCGAAGTGTGGAATGTGGAGTGATGGTTTGTCCGAACAGAATCCAACACTCATGAAATTACACCACCGTGGTGGGAGTACGCCAGATGGGCACATCGGTTTGATCATGGATCATTCCCTTTTTTCAGACAGGGCCTCTTTGGCGAGGGGGTATGTCGCTTCCCAATGTCATCTTAGGGCATCCTGAACTTGTTCAGGGCAGAGTTATAGTTATATGGTCCCCTACGAGGAGTCCGGACAGGGGACCGAAAAGGGGAAGAACATGATTTATGATTCCTATGGGATGGACCCTAGGTAAAATACCATGGTGTCCCTACGTATCCCATGATTATGGGAATAAAGCCACACATAGTTCTAGAAGCACAGTTTAACGTCATGTAGGATGAAGAGAAGCCTGATTTTTCCAGTACACAGCCTACCGAAACTACTAAGCCCACGTGAGTCGTGCTCGATGTGGGAAATAAGAAGTAGTGGTGGGACTTTCCCGACATAGAAAGGGGTATGTTAGGGTGAAGGGACGCTCGGTGAATACGGGTGCAATGGTGCTAACATGTCTATATGGAGCACCTAGATGCATGAAGAGGTAGAGCTAAGTATGTTGGAATTCCACTTGAACATAAGGAAGTAAAAATGTGTGAATCATGACGCTCAAGATTTGGATCACAATGATGGTGGCGCAACAATAGAGGATAACTGTTGACCGTGGCGGAAATGCAGCATCCATATCGTGTTAGCCTGGAATGGGGACAGACAAATGAAGGTCGACCGTTGACCATGTTCGAAACACGAGACCATGTCGCAAATGTTTTCGGAGATCCGTAGGGATGTTGGCCTGAAATGATTGGATATCTCTTAGGCCCAACATTCATGGAGAGCCCTTAATCCTAGAATCCATTTTGTCTGAGGGTCCTTTTGGATGTGGAAGAGGATGAGGATCCAAATAGCGAGCTCACGAAGCTTGGTCATGGAACGAGGGGAATGTCACCATTAAAATCCCACACTTCAGGCTCTTTGTCAAAATGAATCTGAATATGACAACGAGACGTATTAGATAGAGGGAGTCGGGTCCTTTCCCATAGGGAGATCATAGTTTAGGGTCGTAGAATTTGGACCATGGATGGGAGGAAACACATGAGGCACGTGGCTGGTAATTATGAAAAACCCGACGTGGATGGGAACCGGGGATGTGTACGGTGCGGTGAACAACCCAACGTGGATGAGGACATAATCCCATACCACACCGCACAACCCCCCTGGATGAGGTTTTAGGCCAAGGGACCAAAAACGAGAGTTGAGCTGGGCCTGAAGCAAAGTGAAAAGGCATTCCTACGTACCCCATAAGAATGGGGATCAAGCTGCACGTAGTTCTTGAGAGGGTATTAGTTTAAGGTCATAGAACTCAGACCATGTATGGGTAAGGAGAGCAGGGGACACACGGTAAGGTGGTTACAAAACCCAATTATGAGGACTTAATCCCTACTTACCGTGTGTTCTATGGGGAAGTTCTCGAGTCAAGGGACTGAACACAAAAGTTAGGCTGGGATAGTGGGGAAGTGCCCGAGCGCTCCTACCTATCTCATAATAATGAGAATCAAGCCATATGTAGTTCTAGGAAGATTACAAGGGGCGCACGGGTTTGTCCCTTGCACCAAGAGAAGTAGTATTTGATAAATCTTGTTTGTCCTTCATGGTGAGTGGTTTTTTTTGTGAAGTGACAGGCCTAGGGTAGCAAGCCCCGGTGTCTCCACAGGAATCAAGCCGTGATAGGCGTTGACAAATGGCATGGAACGTGACCAATACCCAATGTGATATTCTCTATGATGAGGTCATCACAATGCAGTGTTGTTTTTCTTCATGTGGCCAGGATGATAATGTCACAGTTTAGGGTCATGTGAGAGGACCAAGCATGCATTTTAATGTCTTGCAGCGCAGACGTATCAGAGACGATGCTAGGTGGGGAATTTGTACGGTGCCGTGCAACATAACCGACGTCGATGGGGATATGATCCCACACTACAATGTACGCAGTTCTGAGATAGGAACCTCGGGCCAAGGGGCCCAAATAGGGGTAAGAAGGAAAGGGGTAGGAGGAACTAGCTCCCAGTTGAGCTGGAATCGAAACTAGACATCCGGGTGGCTCTATGAATCCCATAGGGATGAGGATCAAGCCGCACATATCCCTTAATGAAGATCTTTGTTTATGGTATTAGATCTCAGACCGTGGGAGCCCCGAAGGACAACCTGTTGTAGTTTTATCCCCCTGACGCACAAAGGTTCACTGAGGGATGGCTCTAAGAGTGTCAAGATTCCACCTGGATTTGATGGGGTGGAACATAATGTGAACCATGCAACCAATATTCAAGGCCTGGAGGGGCTGGCGTGACGATGGAGGATTACTATTGACCATGTTCGCAACACAACATCCTATCATGTTAGCCTGAAATGGGGACAAACAAATGAGAATTTACCACTGACCATATTCGCAACATGAGATTTGTATCAATTTGTTGTCTGAAACCCTTGGGGGCATTGGCCCGTAACGGTAGGGGATCCCTTGGGCATTATATCCAGACCGTTCTTGGGGGTCCCTTTGGGTATGAAAGATGATGAAAGCCCGAATGAAGGGAAACACGAATCTTGACAAGTGTAAGGGACTTGACCAAGTTGAATCTGACACTGTTGGTCCTAGACCAGAGTACTCTTAACACATGGGAGAACCACAGAAAGGGGTCGAGGGACTCAACCCGAGGGCGACCAAGAGATGGTGGATTCCCGGGAGAAGGGGGCATAGTACCAAAAACCCTGTATCATACCCATATATCTCCCTCTTAGAGAGGGACAGGCCAAGGGGCCTAGGTAACCGGGAGATCAGGAGATTTCTAATAAATGGGGATGGACCCGAAGCCTAGATATTCGGGTGGTCCTACGTATCCCATAGAGATGGGAATCAATCCATACGTAGTTCTTGAGGGTGCCTTTTAATGTCGTGCGGGATAGAAAATACGAGGGCTAATTTTTTAAGACAAGGTGCGCGTGGTGCGACTATTGAAAACCCGACGTGAATGAGGACATAATCCCACACCATGCCACGCGGTCCCTTAGTCAAAGTCCCGAAGGCAGTACAGAAGAGAAAAATTAGCTGAACTCAAACTGGACCCATAGACAGAAGGTCTGGGCGTTCCTACGTATCCCATGAGGATGGGAATCAAGCCAGACATAGTTCTTAGGAGATCTTAGTTTATGGTCTTAGAGCTCAGACCGTGGATGGATGACACTTTCCAAGAAAGCGCAAGCCTCGACCCGATCCCTAAGCCCACATAAGTTAAACTTGGTGTGGGAAACAAGGGAGGAAGACCCTTATCACAATACCCGGAACGTACATCAAGGGGAAGTTGGTGAAGTGCCCCGAAGGACACCTTTAACGCGGCTTTGTTCCCCTAATGTGCAGATACACACTAAGGAATAGTATCAAGAGTTTCGAAGCACTACTTGGACATGATGAGGTGGAGAAGGATGTGAATCATGTAACCAACATTTTCGGCTTATTGGGGTTGGTGTGGCAATGGAGGATTAATGCTGACCATGGTGGAAAAGCAGTACCTACATCACATTAGCCTGAAATGGGAACAAAAAAACGAGCATCAACCGCTGACCATATTCGCAACATGGGATTTTTATCGATTTTTTGTCCGAAACCCTCAGGGGCGTTGGCCCGTAATGGTAGGAGAGCCCTTGAGTGTGGTATCCAGGCCATTCTTGGGGGTCCCTATGGGTGTGAAAGTTATTGAAAGCCCTGATGAAGGGAAACATGAATCCTGAAAAGTAGGTGCATAGGTTTTCGAGTAGAGTCCGACATTCCAGGTAACTAAACCTGAGTACCCTTAGGCACATTGTTGAACCGTCGAAAAGGGTCGACGAAGTGGATCAGGAGGGATAGGTACATGGCCTGGTCCTTACAATCCTGACATGAATGAGGACATAGTCCCGCAACAAGCTATATACTCCTCTCTCCGGGGAAGGGTAGGCCAAAGGGCCAAGGTGGGATGGAGATTTTCGGAAGATGGGGCTGGACCCAAAGCTTGGACATTTGGGTGGTCCTACGTATCCCATAAGGATGGGAATCAAGCCACACGTAGTTTTAGAAGATACCCATGGGTAGGATACCCTAATGAGGATGTGTACGGTGTGATGAGTAACCCGACGCGAATGAGGACATAATCTCACACCACACCGCACAGTCCCGTAGGAAAGAACCTGGGCCCGGGGGCTTGAAAAGGCCAAGGGGCCTGATAGTTGGGTTTTGGTCAGGAAGGCCTGACCTACTCGCAGTTTAACGTCTTGCAGTGAGGACTATGGCCAGGGATTAGGGCTTCCTAGACAGAAGAGGTGTATTGTATGACAAAAAAACCGACGTGAATGTGGACATAATCCCTCACCACACCGTACACTCCTGGGAAGAACTTGGGCTAGGGCCTGAAAATGCCAAGAGGCATGAGGCTTGGGCCTCGGTAAGGGAATACGTACGACATGGAAAGTAACTTGATGTGAAAGATGACATAATCCCACACCATGCCGGACACTCCCTATAAAAGAATCGGGGCCGTGCGCCAGACCGTTGGCACCACCCAGAGGGAAGTTAGTCGCTTCGGGATGGGGAAGAACGAATCACTGCACTCGATGTTTGGGACATCTTGGGGTGGACCCGAAGATCCGGGACACTGTTGACCATGTTTGAAACACAACATCCCCATGGTGACATGATATGGGAGCAACAAATGAGCGTTGACAGCTGACCATGTTCGAAACGCGAGACTTTTATCGGCTTGTTGCTCGATATCCTCGAGGGCGTTGGCCCGAAATGGTAAGAGGGCCCTTAGGCCGAGCATCCATACCATTCAAGGGACCTTCCAGATGAGGAAAGTGATGGAATTCCAGTCAAGGAGTGGGTGAAGCATAGCTGTACCCATCTACGAAAGAGGCGAACATATCCAGGGAAGGGGACGTACAGCCGGGTCGAGGCTTGCTCGACGTAAGTTGGGGAAAAAGTTTGCACCCTGCCATATATCTTGTCCTGAGGTGAAGATTTTGGCTTTCAAGATGGGCCAATGGAAAAAGTGTTCGGGCATTCCTACGTATCCCATAAGGATGGGAATCAAGCCATACATAGTTCTAGAAGGCCATGCAGTTTAACATCATGCAGGACAAAGAGATGCGCCTCATCTGGGGATATGTATGGTACGACGGGTAACCCGGCGTGAGTGAGGACATAATCCCACACCACACCGTACAATCCCTTAAGAGTGTTTGACTCATGGAAGGCCAAGGGTCCTGAGGCTAAGCCTTGGTCAGGAAGGCCTAACCAGCTTGTAGTTTAACATCTTACAGTGAGTACAAAGGAGATCTTAGTTTAAGGTCATAGAGCTCGGACCAATTTGCAGTTTATTGTCATACAGGACAATACTGAGCAGTTTAACATCATGAAAAATGATGATGTAGTTTCACATCGTGCAGGAAGATGTTGCAGTTTAAGGTCATGCAGGACTGGGTGTAGTTTAAGGTCATGTGAGACCAAGGTGTAGTTTAAGGTCGTGCAGGACCAAGGGGCTCAGGAAAAGTATTTCTTGAGGAACTTGGTGTTGGTGGGAGGAGTTATGCGCTCACCATCCATGGTCACCAAGGAGTATGCTCCATTGGGGTAAACCTTATGAATGACGTAAGGTACTTCCCATTTGGGCTCAAGCTTGGGTGGTTTCCTGCCAGGGATCATTGGCGCTCGGAGGGCCAACACTAGGTCGCCTTGTAGAAAAGAGATAAGGCGAACCTTCTTGTTGAAGGGACTGGATATCTTATTCTGATGCCTTTCCAGATTGTGTAGGGCACATAGCCTGTTCTCGTCCAGTGCTTCCAATTCATCTAGATGGATTTTTTCCACCTTATCTGGCGACTTTTGGTCATAGACTACATTGCGTAACGATGGAAGCTAGATTTCGATGGGCATGACAACCTCAGCCCCATACACCAGGGAATATGGATTCACCTGGGTGGAATTGTGAGTCGTCATCCGATAAGACCGGAGGGCATTGGGGAGCTTGTCTGGTCAACTTTTCTTGTTCTGACCAACCATTTTTTGCAGAATGTTAGAGAGGTTTTTTTTGAATTCCTCAATCTTCCCATTTTCCTGCACTTGATAGCGAGAGGTATGGTTAGAATGGATATAGTACTTGGCGTACAATTTCTTCATCTCAGCTACTCGGAAGTTGGTGTCGTTATCGGTGAGGACAGCGTGAGGGAATCCAAACCGGTGGATGATATTGGAGCTCACGAAGTCAACAATGGAACATGCCTTGACCTCTTTGAGTGGAACAACCTCCTTCCACATGGAGAAGAAATCTGTAGCAGTCAGGATGAACCTACACTAACAAGCTGTCACCGGTGGATATGGTACCATGACATCAAGTCCCCACACCGCAATTGGGCAAGGGTACTTGGTGGAGTGGAGAGGCTCTGGCGGTCGATGCAAGAAGTTAGCATGAACTTGGAACGCATGGCATCTCATGGGTAACTCAATACAATCATGGATCATAGAGGTCCAGAAGTACCCCAACCTCCGGATCTGATGGGACAACTTGGTCCCATCCTGGTGGGCACCGCAGAAACCAGCATGAACCTCTTTCATGACTTGGGAAATCTCGACTCCTTGAATGCAACGAAGGAGAACACCATCAAAGCCCCGCTTATAGAGGATCCGCTCAAGGCTGGGACCACTTTGGAGGGTAAATTGCAGTGCGCGGCGTCGGATTCACTCGCGCTCGGCCCGATTATCCAAGAGGCAACCATTTTAGAGATACTCGACAAAAGGTTCCCTCCAGTCGGGAGTGGCCTCAACCACTACATTTAATGAACCTGGGATCCCTGACGCGGAGGGTCTCGCAGTAAGGTGGCCTACCCGCAGGTCGTCATCATCCTATGGGGTGACATGGGAGATGACTCTCCGGTGTGCCACATGTATGATCAAATCATCATGCTCAGGTTCTGTGAGTGATGCAGCTAAGCTGTCCAAACCGTCTGCTCGACCGTTCTATGACCGAGGGACATGGGTAACCTCTGGTTGAGAAGGGAACTGGGCCAGTAGATAGAGGGTGTACTCCAGCAATGGCAGAAGCTCCAGCTTCTTGACAACATAGTATCAATTGAACTACTTGATGATTAGTTCAGAATCCCCTTTCACATGCAGATGGGGCACATCAATCTCAAGGGACAGCTTGAGGCCGGTGAAGAGAGCCTGATACTCTGCCTCGTTATTGGTGTAGCCTTCTGACAATAGGAATGAGTATGGCAGAACGACTTGCGCCGGGGTGATGAAGACGATACCCATACCCACTCTATTGAGCTTAGGATCGTTGAGACTCCTACCAGTGGGGCTCTGGGAGGCACCGTCAAAGTGAATTTTCCATCTTGAGATGGCATGATTGACTGAGAGGATTGCCTCATCAGGAAAGTCCAGGTCCAGGGATTGATCCGCAGAGTTTGGATGGGTATCTAGAAAGTCTGCCAATGCCTGCCCCTTGATGGACTTCTGAGGCATGAACCAGATGTAGAACTGCTGGAGGATCACCGCCCACCGCGCTAGTCAGCCAGTCAACATAGGGCGGTTCAGGATGTACTTCAGTGGGTCTACTTGAGAGACCAACTGTACCTCCTGGTGCTGTAGGTAATGCCTAAATTTCTGTACGGTGAACACGAGCGCAAGGCATCTGTTTTCGATGGGGGAGTATCTGGTCTCCGTATCGAGGAGCATGTGGCTGAGATAGTAGTGACTATTCTCTATTCCCTCATTGTTCTTATGGGCGAGAAGTGCACCGAGAGACTATTCCAGAGCAGTCACATAAAGGACCAGTGGATTTCCAGAGACGGGTGGCATCAAGACCGGTGGTTGGAGCAGATACTGCTTGATTTCCTCGAAGGCGGTCTGACACTCTTCATCCCATTCATAGGCGGAGCCTTTCTTCATGAGCCGGGAAAAGGGCTTACACTTGCCAGCTAGATTTGAAATGAATCGGTGTATATAGGCTAAGTGGCCTTAGAGACCTCGAAGCTCCCGAATATTGCTCGGGGGAGGAATTTGGATGATGTCCTTGATCTTCTTCAGGTCGATCTCGATGCCTCGGTATCTAAAAACAAACCCAAGAAACTTCACGGAGGTGACCCCGAAGGCATACTTCAGCGGGTTCATCTTCAGGTGGAGGGAACAGAGGAATCCAAACAATTTCTCAAGGTCCTTGAGATCCTCCTGGCGCTGATGAGATTTGACCACCGGATCATCCACATAGCATTCCACCAGTGTCCTGAGAATCGACTTGAATATGTGATGCATGGCCCGCTGATAGGTGGCACCTTCATTCTTCAGGCCAAAGGGCATAACCTGGTAACAAAAAGTACCTTGGGAAGCCCTGAAGGTAGTGGAATCCTCGTCCTCAGGGGCCATACTGATCTGGTTTTACCTAGAATACCCATCCATGAAGGAGAGGGCTTGAAACCCAGTTGTGGCATCAATCAAAAACTCTGTCACTGGGAGGGGAAAATCATCCTTTGGACAGTAGCGGTTGAGGTCGCGGAAGTCGATGCAGACTCTTATCTTCCTGTTCTTCTTCCTGACTGGTACAATGTTGGCATGCCACCTGGGGTACTGAACTTCCGTGACGAAGTTGGATTTGATGAGATTATCAACTTCGGCCTCAACCATGGCACCGTGAGAAGGGTGCATCTTTCTGGGAGGCTTCTTGAACCCGCGATGGTTTGTCGGGAGACCAAGGCGGTGGATGACTACCTGGGGATCTAGTCTTGGCATCTCGTCATAACTTCAGGAAAACACGTCACGGTGCTGTTTGAGAAAGTCCACATACTGTTGCTGCTCCTCAAGGGGCATGGAGGCACTGATAAATGTGGGTCTCAGATCTGCCTCGCTCCCAAGGTTCACCTGTACCAGTTCATCAACCGTGGTAGAGACGCCTTCTTCAAAGGCAGGGGGAGCATCCTCCAGATCCTCTTCTCCACCTGTAGAGGGATCTTCTATGGGGGGAGCTAATTCTAAGTTATCAAACCCTGATGGGAGGCTGGTGCCAGCTTGGGCTGCATTGGTCATCATATCAGGAGACTCATGCACCACTAAGACCATAGCGATGAAGGCAGTCAATCCAATCCCATATGGTCATCAGCCAAAGGGGCCACACTTGATGACATCAAAGCAGTAGTGACGCGTCGGCTTGATCTAGTTGATTCTAGCCCGACGGAAGAGACACGTATGACGTACCACCGTTGCCATGAGCCTGACATCCCGATACCGTACAGGGGTAGGAGTTTCCAGGATCACCTGACCCTGGTTGGTGTAGAAGTACGAAGTGATTTTCTGCCGTCGCTTGGACACAGGAACATGCCTTCCTCTTGTACCCGAAACAACAAAACACTACCCCATGTCGGGGGTCATGGCCTCCAAATGATGGATCAGAAAGATGTAGGCATCATCCAGACCTGCCCAGGGATCCCTCATGACCAGGGTGGGTTCATCCTCACTAGATAGTATTTGCTTATCCTTGCTCTTGTAGTAGTCGGCGTCCAGGTAGCGGGCTTCACAAGAGTTGAAAGGAGACGCATCTCCTTGGAGCATGCCTACTCGACCATTGAGGGAGTATTTGAGGCATTGATGATATGACTAAGGGACCTCTACATGCAGATGGAGTCATTGCCTGCCCATCAATGCGTTGTACGTGATGTCCTGGGAGACGACCATGAACTCGGTGCTGGAAATTAGGCCACCGAACTGGGTCTTTAAGCGGATCTTGCCGACCGGGGATTGCTCGGTCCTGTCGTATCCCTGGATTCTGAGGTCGGAGGGAGTTAAATCATCCTAAAAAAATCCCTGCTTTTGCAGTGTCCGAGTCGGGATTAGGTTAATCCCAGAACCCATGTCAACAAGACTGCAACGGACTTCCACACCATTGAACTGGCTAGTGACGTACAGTGGGAGAATATGCCCATGTATGGTAGGGTCTTCATCTTCACTAGAGAATGAGATAAATTCCTGGCATTCTGCATTCTCAATTGCCTCATCATGGAATGATTCTACAGCTGCTACCTCTGTCTCAAACTGGAGGGGGCTCCTTAGGGCCTCGGCAAGTGCCTCACGCATTTCAGACGACAAGAGAAGAGCCTCAAGGATAGAATGACTTGATGGAATGCCAGAAAGGTGCTTCAGAACATTATAATTCCATGCCAAATGCGAACCTCTACTTAAAGGAGGTCGATCGACAATTGGAGGCACGACGGGCCCTACCGGCTGGACCAGCGACTGACTGGTACTAGGTACATATCACTGCCTGCTAGTTGACGCCTGAAGAGTAGCTGCCAGATGAGGACCGGACAAATAATATTGGCCTATAGAAGGGAAATACTGGCCGCGGTACGGACGAGACAACTCTTCCTGATCTAGTAGCACAAACAGTGGTGGAGGTAGATATGAGGGCACCAGATGAGGTTGCACATGATGAGCTCTGCGTTGGGCCTGATTTCTGGTTTTAGTAGCATGCACGACCTGACTGAAAGCGCCTACTAACGTGCATCTATGACCTATGTGGTTGCGGTTTCGCTGACTTTGACGTCGGCTGGGGATGTTGGGGAGGCTCTCCTGGTGTTCCCCCTCGTCGGGAGTCATATAGGGATTTACCAGCTCCACGGTATTAACCGAAGCATACCCCTGACTGTCGCTCGAAGAGTCATCCATCACTAGGAGGATTCGGGGAGTAATCCCCATCTCAGGGGGCATGAAATCACCGAGAGTTCGGGATGATGACGACAGTGGTGGAGCGCGTTGCTTCTTCTTGCATCGTCGCTGCTTTCCCTTCTAGGAAGAGGCCGACTGAGATGATGACGCGGAGGTACTGGTCGCATCTTCTGGAGGCTCCAGCTGATTCAGGCATGCCCGAATGATACCATGGGCACGGGTGATGGTTTTATGGGTCATCTAGTCATCGTACATCTGGGAACCATGGCTGGGAACTTGCTGCCACTCGCCTTCGTCGTTGCTATCGCTTTTTTACCCTACGAAGACACCCGCCACTTGTGTTGGGGCTGGGCCTAACCTGACTATGTTGTTGTCGACCTGTTCTTGGAGCCAGTATTTAAACACATAGCACTTCTTGAGGGTGTTCCCAAGAATCTAATGATAGGGGCAGTAGTTGGGGCGATCAGTGAGATTCGCCTCTGTCGGCCTTCTGCACTCGGGTGAGTGCACAATCCTCTGCTCTAGGGCACTTCAGAAGAAACTGGGGACCTGATTCTCATTAAATGTGTAAGTATGGTGCCTTCTTTCTGGATAGGGGGCCCTGGGATCCTATCCCTGACGAGGGGCCGGAGGGTCCTGCTGAGAAGGAAGAGCCTGATTGTCCCTCCTAAGCGGTGGTGGTGCATTGCACTCAGGAACCTGTCGGTTTTGAGGCGGTCGCTGCTGGGCAGGAGCCTGTGCCTGAGGTGGAGGGCCTCTGTGGGGTTGCGGAGCTGGTGCCACTGGCAGTAATTCTAGCTGCCTGGGGGATTCTATTTGGGCCACCACGGTGGGCTCAGATCTAGCAGTCCTCCTTGCTGGGATCATAGGGGGCAGCAGACGTGCCTGACTAGCCTATTGTGGAGCTTCCTCGAGGCGCTGAGCCTTATCTGAGAAGTCCTAGAACCCTCCGGGGTAGTTCTGGTTGATCAGGGAAGGAACTAATTCTTTTTTAACATTCCCTATGACAATCGTCAGTAATTACTCCTGATTTAGTGGCATGTCGAGGGAGTATGTAAGCCCCTTCCACCGGGTGATGAAGTCCGCGACTCGCTCATTAGGCCTTTGTTTGCACTTGAAGAGGTCTGCAATGCTGGTCTTTCGCGTGGTGGAGCTGAACTGGTATAGGAACTGCTGGCGGAGATCCTACTAGCCAGTCACCGATCTGATAGGGAGATGGATTTACCAGACAAATGCAGGGCCCTACAATGTCTGCACAAAACATCGGATCTTGGCGGCTTCCTGCTATGCCAGTGTCCCCAACGTGGGGCCACACCTGGAGGAAAAATGAGCCAAGTGCTGTGGCGGGTCCCCAGTCCCGCTAAAGGTCGAGAAAGTGGGATTCCCAAAACCCGGAGGTGCAGGCATATCATCCACCCATGAAGGATATGGCTTTCCATCTGGTGGGATTGCCACCTGCCGTGTTTCCAATGCCTCGAGGTGGGCGATGAGTACCGCTATAGGATCATCCGGGTGGGGGTCCCTATCTTGACAAGGATACCTAACTAAAAGTGCATTTCCGGGCTCTTTGACATGGTAAATGGCTTCAATGGATTGTGGAGCGACTGGCGGAATGACCCTTGGGGTGGCTGGGGGAACCCGAGCTAGATTCCTCGGATTGCCTTGCCGTTCAGGAGGGTTCATCGAGACGTATCGTGCCCTCTTGCCATTAGTTCCGGCTTCTGCCCTGTCTGTGGGAGTAGCATGATCAGGGTTTCCCGGAGGCATCTCGCCAGGGGGACGTTGTTCCTGCCCCTGCTGCCACGGCCTAGGATCACCATAGTCGGGTCGCCTGTCGATAGCGCACTCGTCTAAGAGTTCGTCGTACAACCTCTTCTGCTCAGAAAGTTGTTGGCGTAATGCGGCCTTCTCAGGGTCTTCGTCCGTCTTCTGTACTGGGGTAGATGGGTCGGAGTTCTTGACGGTTCCGACATGCTATTTACCCTTACCGGCATTTCGGATGAGTACCAGCGACTCAGTGGGCTCTGGGAGGCCTAAAAGGTTCATCTGCTGGCGAGTAATCCTCCCTGATGGGTCCAAAAATGGTGGTACACCCTCATGGGGTAAGTCTCTATTGAGAAAATCCAGCTCATCTTCCTTGTCCACTATGTCAGCCATGTGGACCGCAACCCTTCTTGGGGGCATGTCCTCAATGTCGCATAAAAAATTAGGCTACCGCCAGATAGGACTAAAGAGGAGGGCGGCATACTGTCCCCAACCACGGACTTGCACATGGGGGGTAGCTTCCCTGATGATTTTGTGGAGTACCTTGAAACTCTGAACGCATCTTTGTTGGAGGGCGCTCTGGCGACCTGGTGACTCAGGGTGCTGGGCCACTCGGAGTGTGGCCAAATCGACCAGACAACATTGATCACCAATTTCCTCGAAGTGCACTTGGCTCATAGGGTAAAACACCTATTGATAGCGAATACGAAAGTGCATCTCCCATAGGGTTTGACAGAAGCATTCGATTTCCTCCAGGGTGAGGGACTTCGATGCACAAAAGTTCGATGCTGCCACCGGCCAGAACTTCTCCAGGAAGTGGTACACTGTGAGAATGTTCCAGAAGCTCCTGGGTTTGGATTTAGGGTCTGGTGCCATATTGCCCCACTCGTCAACCAAAGGTGGATGAGGAACCGGTAGCGGTACTGAGGTGGACCACTGGGACAGTAAGCTGGGCGACGGAGAATACAGCGAACGAGCTGACTGTCCGTCGAATTCCGGGCCATCCTCCGAAGAGTGCGGTGACCTGACCACAATGTCACGATATGACGGGCTAATAGCCACAACCTCTGGTGCAGGGATTGTGGTTACCAGCAGCAGGCCACACTGTTTCTCAACTGTTATCGGTCCCCAAAATAGCTCTTTGTGATCTCTAGTTGAGGTAGAGGGAGCTTCTGGTGACGACGGTGGTGACTTCATGGTTGGAACCTACGATATTCACACAATTTCCTCCTCCTGGATGTACCTGCGAAGAGAGGTGGGAATCCGGTGGACTTCGCATTCTGGAAGGATGAGGCTGACATGCCTTGTTCCTGCCCCGGTCCTTGATGTGGAGGAACGAGGGGAGGGTTCCAATGTCGAGTCGCATTCTGCATCAGAATCCGAGAAGCGGGACGATTTGATCTCCGCCTGGGCTTTCCCAGGATTCTTCTTGTCGCAGCGACGACCCGCCCTCTTTCCCCTAGATGGCTCTTCGGGACAAGGCTGATTCCTGACATGTAGTCTTGGGGTCGCGATGGCGCCATGGCGGAGAGGACTTCCTCTTGAGACAACCGGGGTGCGAGGGGAACTGGGGAAAATGTCGAAGGGAACATGGGACGGACCTCCATGAACAACACCTGAGCGGGCGAAACCTCCGTTGGAACCGGCGGGAGCATGGGGAGGACCTCCATTCTTGGTGCGGGTGGAGTGAGGTTGACCTTCACCCCTTTGGCTTCCAGGGTGAGGAGGACCTTCGCCAACTGTGGAGTGGACGTAGGGAATATCCCCACGTTGGAGAGGGACCAGATGGGCAATTCCTTCACATCGACGGTTGGGGGTAGGAGGAGGAATTCCATACACAGTGTGGTGGGAACGATAAAGGCTTCCACACCGGGTGTCGCTGCCACGGGGTAGGTCTTCATTCTGGTTGGGGGTAGCACGAGGAATACCTCCATGAAGAACTTCGGCGCGGGGAAGGCCCACGCTCTGTGGTGTGGTGGTATGGGGAGGGCCTCCGTACGGGGTGACATCATCGCAGATTGGTTCACGACGATCACCACTCGGGCCTGCGACCCGGAGAGTCAACCCAGCCTGCCCGTGGGGTAGTTGGGGCCTTGATCCCAGTCTGTCATAAGAGTTCCCCTGCTCAGTGTGTGCAGGGGATTCATGATATATGTCGTTGGTGGCTCGGGCCATAGTATCTGTCGACGTCGACACCCCCTCGTGGGTGCCCTCAGCTCGGGCCCAACGCTGGCATCGGGTCAGGCGAGCCAGTGCGGGTGGTGCAGGGGCATAGCCTACCTGCTCCTCTGGCAAGTCCGGACGGCGGTGCTGACGCGACCGGGTGGGGGACCTTGCTTGGATTCCCTGAATCAGGACCCTGACCGGGCTGAGCCAGAAATCACCCACCTCATCAGCGTAAGGCAGGGAGTCGTCAAGGAGTTCCAGGGACAGGCTCCCGAAACGATTGAATGTTGGGGTGGGAAGCAGGGCCTCCCTGTGCGGCCCTCGAGGGCGACATTGACGGCGGGGCCTAGACGCCTCCAAGTCCAGGCGGGCCATATCCCGGGTTGGGATTATTCCCACCTCCTCGTAACGGCGTACGAGGTTGTTAATCACCCTTCGTTGGATGACTTCCAATGGGGAGAGGGGGCGTGTCCGCCCCATGCTCATGGATGCAGATGCCGTTGTGGCAGTAGTGGAGCCACACGGAGCGGCTGTACTGGTATTTCCCCTGCCCCTGCGTAGGCGGGTGGGCGGCGATCGTGTTCCTATGGTAGCAACCTGATTCCTGAGAAGCAGGGAGATTAACTCATCAGCACTGTGGGGAAAAGAAATCGACAACCAGTGCCCCAACGCCATTCCGTCTTCCGTGGCTGGTAAGAGGGATCCACACCGACAACATTGCAGAATGGAATGCCCCACGTTCTACTTCCCCAACTTCTGGTGAGTTTCACACCAGACCCCCTATTTTCTTGGCGGGACCCGACACTAGATATCTGGATCCAGTGACACGTCAATCTACTGATGTCTCAAGCACTACTAATCTCCACATTGAGGAGAAGACTTTCATGTCGGGTTCACCATTTCTTTTTCCGAATATTTCGCTAGGGCGCGCGCGTCCGTCTTCTTGGGGCGTGACAGGCGCGACTTTTGTGTTGCCCCACATTCCCACTTTCCAAAGGCAGGCGGCATCCGTTCCTTATTCAGGGACATCTACTCCTTGATCTAATCGGGATGATGGGTTGTCAGTTCCTCCTTCCATGTATTCCTCGTCAGAACTCATCACCTAGTCCGGGTCTCCCTCATAGATTTAATACATTGTTCGTGAAACTCTTCCCAGTGCCATGTTTCCATGGACGCTAGTTAATTACACTGCTTCTGTCAGGACATTCAAAGGGTCCAGTCATGGTAGCAACCTTCATTCGGGGGAGTAGTCACATCAAGGCACCATTAATGTGTCTGAATGCTGGGGGATTGGCGTGTCTGTATTTTGTCCCTTATTATAGGACTTATCGAGGGAGCGGAAGCCCGAGGCGTCCCACATCGAGCATGGGGAATCATATTCCATAGGCATGTATCTGAGGTTTTTCTCAGCTTCCCATGTTTAACATAGGGTATGCCTCAAATTTAAGGTCCAACGGATACGGATCGTCCTGATCAGAACATTAGCTGGAGTGGATCAGATTGAGGAATCCCCCTTGAGGGAACGCCGATATCGGAGCCAACCTATGGGCAGCTTCCCGAATACTATGGAGGGGAATGAGGTGGCATGATCTCACCGGGATGTGGCTGCTCGGGTAAGAATCAGGATGGATGATGGAGAATTGCATGGAATGAAGGAGGAATGAAATAGAGCCGTCGTGGAGATGGCGGTGGTGATGGGATTGAGTCTCGAAGAGACTTCCTATGTATCCCCGTGGCGGGGAATCAAATTCCACGTTGTTCGGGATGGATGTGTGGGGATTACACTCTAGGCTACCTAAGGTGTTGGAATAACTGACGTGAATGCGGTTGGAACGACAAGGCGGTGGGATTGAACCTCGTGAGGCTTCCTACGTACCATACCTTAGCATGGATCAAATTCCACGTAGTTCAGGTTGAGCACCGGAAAACCGACGTGAAGAAGGACCTTGGTCCAATGGGTGGTGGTCTTGAACCTCAGGAATGCTTCCTACGTACCATGCCTTGACATGGATCAAATACCACATAGTTCGGGAAAAGGGGCTATTATACTGACATGAAGGGGTGTCAGAACAACTGGATGGTAGGGTTATAACGGCTTACTGCTGGATTGGGATGCGTTTTAACATCATGCAAGATGTGGGCGTGTCAGAGAACTGATGTGAAGAAGGACCGTGGTCCAGGTGGATAGTGGGCTTAAACCTCAGGAAGGATTTCTATGTACCATGCCTTGACATGGATCAAAGACCACATAGTTTAGGTGAAAATGGGGGCTTGACACACCGACACGAAGACGGTCAGGGCTAATGATTTTTGGGCTTGAACCTCAGGGATGCTTCCTACGTACCATGCCTTGACATGGATCAAAGTCCTCGTAGTTCGAATATGAATGTGGGTGTCGACGAACCGACGTGAAGAAGTACCTTGGTCCGATGGGTGATGGGGCTTGAATCTCAGGGAGGCTTCCTACGT
The DNA here is from genome assembly GCA_963277665.1 of Viscum album. NCBI lineage: Eukaryota > Viridiplantae > Streptophyta > Magnoliopsida > Santalales > Viscaceae > Viscum > Viscum album. The sequence continues at coordinate 1,024,903,097 of OY728158.1, forward strand.
ACCATGCCTTTACATGGATCAAAGTCCTCATAGTTCGGGTAGGGAATCTACCAGCAAACCGACATGAAGGTGAACCCGTGGGTCCACTGGTGGTGGGATTGAACCTCACGAGGCTTACTACGTAACATGCCTTGACATGGATCAATTTCCTTGTAGTTTGGGTATACAGTTTAACGTCAAGCTAGACGAGGGAATACAGTTTAAAGTCATGCTGGATGAGGGCATACGGTTTAACGTCATGCTGGACGAGGGCATACGGTTTAACGTCATGCTGGACGAGGGCATACAGTTTAACGTCATGCTGGACGAGGGCATATAGTTTAACGTCATGCTGGACGAGGGAATTTCCATGGTCGATGCTTACTCTAAGCCCACGTGAGTCATGCTCGGTGTGAGAAACAAGAGGTAGCAAAGACCTGATGATCACGTCGCGAAGGGTGCGTCCGTGAGAAGTGAAGAGGGGATTACACGTTAAGTGCCCCATGGTGCTGGGATTTACTCTAGGATGGAGGCCCGAGAGTGACAAAGCACAGAGGGAGAGGGATTTGGGACCGAAGGGAGGAAGTGCCTCATTCCCTATCATGCCCTCTACTGACCCTGGCGGTGAAGAATTACGGATGTGCATGGGTGATACCTTCTAAAAGAGGGGCTAGGGGGCTTACACCAAGGTGGATGCCCTTCCCCGCTGACATACGCCACTCTCGAAAGGAGGATATCATCCTTTGTGGGGCCCGAAGGGCGTAAAGAATGTCCGAGCAGGGGGGAACCTGCGTGCGAGGTACATGGTCGGGTCATAGTTTAACATCATATGTTGAGGATGAGGTGCTTGACAGTTTAACGTCCTGCAGCTCGGACAAGGTGGGTTTACTCCACACCCCTAGGACTTACATGACCGGTACCATCTGCTCCTTGTGGGAGGGAATCCACCGGCAAGGCCGTGTAGAAGGGGGGTCGCAGAGCGAACCATCAAGGGGTCCATGTTAGCATGGCTATGCGAAGAAGAAATAGCCATTAGCATGCCTATGCGAAGAAGAATTAGGCAAAGCAACGCTATGGGTTGTGTCATTCAGGGGACTTTGAAGTCACATCGTGCAAACCTAGAGGGTCGCACGGGAAGAGGAATTACCAAGCAAAGGGGTCACAGGCAGGGGCCTTACGGAGCTTGGTTGCTTTGCGTAGTGGAGAGCACTTGCGAAGGGGTGTGCTTCACGAAGTTGAGTTCCTTGGCCTTAGCATGGGGCAGAGATGCGAGTGGGAGGTGCTTCGTGAAGTGGAAGGGTGTTCGGAGAGCACTGCCTCGCGAAGCAGAGGTGCCTCGCGAATCAAGGTGCTGTGAAGTAGTGTGATTCGTGAAGTACAGTGACCCTGACTTGGCATGTGTATCACGTGTACATGATGGGTGTTTCGTGAAGCATAAACTCTCCACGACTGCCTGGGTTCACTTGGGAATCCCCATCCTTCGTGAATGCCCTTAGGCTTTGCGAAGGGAATCCCTCTCAGAAGAGGGGCTCAAGACGAGAGAAGGAGAAGGCCTCTAGCAAAGCAAAAATACCTCGCGGAGCTCATGATTCCCAGAGTGAAGAGTGCTTTGTGATTTGGGAGTTGAGAATCTGAAAGGTTGGATTCTCCATCTGGAGAGCTCAAGGGGAGCTCGGTATTTATAGGCTAGGGGAACCGTGAAGCAGAGCCCACGCAACACTAAGGGGGCGTTGGGTGCTTCGCGGCGGGTCGCGAACGTCAACCGGGTTCGCGGAGAGGTACCGCCTCCTCTGCTTCGCGGCGGGTCGCGAACGCCAGGGCGTTCGAGGAGCATTACCGCCTCTGGTGCTTTGCAGCGGGCTTGTGAATGTCTGGGCGTTCGCAGAGCATTACCGCCTCTGGTGCTTCGTGGCGGCCGCAGTGCTCGGGGTGCTCCGCGTCGGGGCTTCGTGAGGAAGAGCACGTGGCCTCTTTTTTCTTCGTTATTTTTGTCCAATATTTTGGCACCAACAACTGTAACACCCTGAATTACCATAAAACCTTATTGATTACATTTATTATCCCTTATTCCTTATAGAATACTAAATATACTCCTTTTATCCAAAAATTTTGTAAACTCCAACAATGATGGAATATACAAATCATTAATCAGTTTCAAGGTAGTCAAGAATATCCAATATAAATTATCCAAATCAATCATATCTTATTCCAAAATCACTACCTCAGTATCAGAACCATATTATGGGTTATATTTCTCTCAACCATATATTTTCCTAAAAATTTAACCCACTATTGAGTCACTTTTATTGGTTCTACACAATCTCAAGTCCTTAATGAAATAGTACTGCAGTACAATCCTTATATACTCTATAATTATTATAACATGTACATAATTAATACAATACTCAAATGACACAATACTCTGATGATTTGGACATTTTATAATAAATCTAATTGTTTATCTTCATCTTTGGTAGTATTATAACTTGATTATTATCTAATAGCAGCATTTGGGTTATACTCTGATGATTTGGACATTGATTTGCGTAGTGTACCAACTCATTATAGATGAAGAATTGTATATTTGAAACCTTTTTCTTACTCTTGCAATAACATACTTGGTGTCTTTTTTCTCTACACTTATAACAAATTCCCATTCCCTTCAAGCATTTACCAAGGGGATTCTTTCCACAGTTATCACATATGAAAAAAATCATTCTTTCCCCTCTTCCCTTTATCTATATTTCTCTCTTCCATACTTTTCTACTCTTGTTTCCCTTCAATTCCATAGGACTTATAGAATTATTTACTTATCTTATTAAAACATTATACATTTTCTTCATATGATGAGAATATGTGGGAGACTATTTCTCTTTTAAATTTTGTCTTAATACCATGAAATATATGATCCTTTTTAATCTTTTGATCATGCGTATTGCTGGAATTCTAATTCCTTCTACTAGGAACCATTTCTAAACAATGGAATACACTAGGTGAGTTTATGAATCACAATGCATAATTCCATACTTGTAAAATAACCAATGTAAGTTGAAAAGATTATGCATATAATCCATAATCATAAAATGTTTTCTTTTAGGAAGTATTTACTCCTGAATCCTTTATAATGTTTTGTAACGAAAATGTGAATTATCCTAAGAATATCCCTTGGGAGTGTTGTTACCAAGAGTGAAGAAAGGCCCACTGTCGTGTGCCAGGATACCCCGGTTCAAGATCGAAACTCCTTGTCAAAGTTTTCACTCTTAAGTACATCTGTGCCAGAGCTGCCTCTACCTGATCATATCCAGAGAGGGATGTATTTCTTGGAAAATACACAAAATATCTACATTACCAAAATTATAGGAAGTTCTTCTATAATAATACTGAAAGTCTATCATAGGGTAATGTTTTCTAATCAGAGTTTATCTAAATCTAATTCTAAGGTTATTGATAAACTTCCTCTAATACCAACTATAATTCCCCGACCCCAGTTACCCAGAGTCAGTGCATTATTTTAATACATTGGAATGATACAAGGAAATCATGTCCTGAAAGACTGAACTGTTTAGCAGTCTTGGAAATAGATTACATACAACAACTTCACATTACAATTTCAAACAAAAAATACAACATAGACAGTTCTTTGATTACACCATTATTCCCTTTTAGCTTAACACTACATATCAATCATAATACCCTTCTTGAAAATCCTAGGAAAATAAAACATGAGAAAGTGGTGATATCAGATGCTCAATAAGGGTAAAAAATTTAGCGGAAGATAACATAAACAATAGGCATGGTGAATAATTTAAAACAAATGCATTTAAAAATAATAAACATGAAAACTTTATGGTAGAAATATGATATGAGTAAATAATGCCATAATAATACATAGTCATGGGTATTATACTAGTTGAATAACCACATGAACCATAAATATCATTTTCATAATGAGGGAATGTATAATGCCCGACATTCTGAAACATTTTGTCAATGCCTCAACCAAGATGTTTAAACATGATTAAGGTCTCATCCAAAACCATATATCAAATTGGGAAAGGACTTTACCAATTCCACATCTAATTTTTTCATGAGACCTACCGATACATCGAGGAGCTATAGCGGACTACACACATTACTTACTAAGTCCAATATATTCCTCATATGAAAAGGTAGAAACATAACATAAACATTCATATTAAAACCTGCATATGAAATGTCAATACTTTAACCACAAACCATGAATGTTATAAAAATAACACATCCACTGTCAAATATATCAAAAAACATCAATACAATATGGAATATTTGTATCATAATAAATCAACTTCGAACAAGTTTAAAATCCATCAAAGGATGTTGACATAGATGAAATAAAAACTATTTGAGAGATATATATCTTTTTATTTTGAAATCATTTAAGAGTCACTTAATTATAAAAGAAATAATATATTTTGAAAATATTCTTATAATCTTGTAATGGAAGATTCGATGATATTATAATGGTGGAAAATAGCCGCTCCCACCGTATAAGTAAAAAAAACATTCTTACATTAATTTTTTCGAAAAGGTCATAACGTACCTTGTTTAGAAAATGACAGAAAGATTATTTTAAAAACATATAAGGTAAAATAAGGGTATAAATGACTTTAACCCATAGTCTAATAAATAGTAACAAATGTTTTGAAATACATTTTTAAGAAAACATGGATGTGGATGATAAAGAGGACCCGGTAGATACTTACGTAAAAACAAGATTAGATAATAAATAGATTGTGAAATTAACCCTTTACTTAAGGTAGTTATGGGTCGCAATAATATCAACCAATAGGGTTTATACAATTTTAGGTTACTATTTTAACCTTATCTTTTAGATTTAACTCTTAGTTAAGTAGTTTAACTTTTACCGTGTCTTTTTGTATTCTTACACTATATGGTTAATAGACATTCTCTAAACTTCAAGAGAAACTCAAGTGGTTCATTAATGATATATATAATATTATTTAATCCCTTTGGCTGATTCTTATATTTTTAGGAATATTATATCAACCAATAATACTGTATTTGTTTTAAAAACTAATTTATGTCCATTTTGATACTATTTGGTATTTTGTTTTTTGTGAAAGTCATAACTGCATGATTACTTCGAAATAAATACATTGAATCAATTATAAAATGTCATATTAACCTTTAAAATTCGTGGATGTCATAAGAACTTTGAAATTATATTTATTTTAATATTTATAATACCATTTATTTGATTCTTTCATTAATAAGGTGATTACCCCATCATCATTGTGTCATAAATAAAATTAATTATTTAATGTATAAAAATTATAAATAAAATATAATTATGTAGGAAATATTTTTATAATTCTAATTTGTATTTATAGTCGAAAATATAACTTATATAACCCCATGTAAAATTTATTTACTAAAAGATATATGTTTATGTCTTTTTTGTCTTTACTTTAAATTAATTAATATAAAGTGTCATTATCAATCTCAAGTGGCTCCATGGGGTCCCAAAATCAACCTAAGGATGACCATGGTCGGAAATGTATAAACCAATAGGAATATGACACATGTTAGGGTAATTTAATATTATTATAATATTATTTTGTTACCCTAATTTACCGGATTTACCCTTTAACCATGGTAAATAAAACATTTACTAAAGTAAATATTCATAATGTCTAAAAATAAAAGTGACCAATTTACAAAATTTGGAAATCATGATTCCAAATATGGATTCCATTTTTCCAAATTCAAAACACATAAGTGGCAGAAATTAATTTAAAATTAATTCTCGTTGTTAAAATAGAAAACATGTTTTTAAGTAATAATAACTATCAACATATTGACACTTGTTTATATCCAGTTTAAATGTAAAATTAAATAAAATGACCCAAATTATATTAAATAATAACAATATAGTCTAATTATACTTTAAAACCACTCAAATTTATAATTTAACACTATAAATTATTTCGATTAAAAAGATGTTTTTAATTAAAATTTAGTTTTTTTCACTATTCATCAAAATATGAAAGTTATCAGAAAAGTGCCAAAAATTTATCCAAAATAAATTTATATGTCCCTATTCTAAAGAAGAATTTAATTTCACTAAATTGAATATATAAAAGTGTCAAATATTGGATTTAAAAATGGATCTCTATTAAAAGGCTGAAAAACTGCATTTTTTTAAAAATACCTCTTTTATCTTAAAAATTGAATTTTTCTTATATTATGTCTAAGAAACACAAAATATGAATGTTAAAATTATATCTGATATATAAAATTTAAAATGTGGTTAATACTATTCATAACCTCTTTTTTGAATGGCTAGTCTGGTAAGTCGTAGTGCGCTCGAACTCGTTGTTGCGTGTAACACAAGTTTTTGAAATATTTTGAAGAGATAACATACTATAAAATCTTATTGTGTTACAAAATTATAAATAATTATCTTTATTAATTATCAGTTATTACTATCTATAAGATATTCATTATGACAAAATCTATGGATGTAGTTTCATTCTCAGTTTATTTATGGCGTGAGTTTTCATTTATTCACCATGCCATATTGATATGTCAAATTATTTATGATTTAGTTATTATTGATTCATTCTTCCTCTATTTATAACCCTTACTAAGCATTTGAGATCACCCCTTTCAATTTTTTACCTTCAATAGGTGATGAAGAGGAGATCATTTATTGAGTTTCTATGGATGCAGTTTTTAGTTTTTGTTATGTTTTGTATTTTGTAACCTTTTCCAATGTACTTTGAGTTACATCTATGTATCTAGTTTCTTAAAGACTAATAAAATGATCATTCCTTAGGAATTCTTATTTATTCTAACCATGATAATATAACAAGTAATGCACCGACTCTGGTCTAGAGGGATCAGGGTGTTATAGAAGCTATATTTATTATTATTTTATTTTCCCCTTTAATCTTCTTACATTCTTTTTCAACTTGATACATATCTTCCTACATATTAAATTTCCATTATTCACCTTCATTATTACTAAAAAGAAAATATTTTATATTATCATTCTCATCCCAATGTTTTACAATTTCTATCTTTAATAATGACATTATTATTTTTATTATAAATTTTAGAATCAACATTCTTCTTTTATTTAATAAAACTTTCGTAAAAAATTTCTAAATTCAAATAAAATTTTACAATTTTAAAAACATTTTTATAAAATTAATAATTTAATTTTTCAATTTCTTCAAAAATCATCCTGGAGTATTCATAATCAATGTTAGAGTCCTAAATTGAATAAAAATTACTTCCTTCATTCAAGATATCCATTAAAACAATATTACCATTATTATTAATAGATTCTCCCAAATCCCTTGAAGAGTATTAATAGGGTGATGAGTAAGTAGATTTACTAGATTTTCACATAAATAAATAATCACCAATATCCTTCTCATTTCTAGATTTAGAATTCAAATCCAAACTTTATAATCTAACCCATGTTTCCATTTCTTTATCTTCTCCCCTTTTGAACTTAGTTTAATATTTCATCCTTCTATAATAAGGTTTTATGTGACTTTTCTTCTTGCACACATAATAAGTAATTTTTTAATGATTTAAATTTAAATCTAAAGTACCTTGAGATTCAATTCCCTTAATACTATGATACTTTTCCTTTTTCTTAACTGGTAACTCCATTTTCATATGACCAGGATTCTTGAAACTAAAGAAAACAAGTTTCATGGATTTTCCTTCCTCAAAAGTGTCTATCTTAAGATGTTTCCATATTTAATTAATAGTTAATCTATAAAGTTTTTTAAAAAATTTCTATAAAATGAGAAATAGAGAATATTCATAACTTTTAAATTAATATCACATCTTATAGAATCTAAACCTTTAAAATTCATTAGATTAGAATCGAGAAAATCATAATAATTTATAACAATATACCAATATAAAATATTAATACTTCTAAGATAACACTACATGTGGATCTTCTATTGAAAATAATTACAATAATTGAATTGTAGTGGGAGTGTAGGATTTAATCTATTCTCATTATTTCATTGACCAACCATCTTAACTAGATCATCCCCTTATTCTTTTTAAGGACTTAGATAAAGGTTAGATAAAAAAACATAATAACAAAAAATATGATCAATAAGAATAAAAATATAAAAAAAAACAGAAATATAGGAGGGATAGACTCTGATACTAATTATTAGCGTAGTTTGAGATGACGAGATAGTCTAGGGGAGGGGGTGATAAAAGTTTTAAAACATTAATCAAATTTATTAAATCAGTGTTAAAGTTAAAAATAAATTATAGTTTAAGTGTAGGTCTATTGTTCCAGAGTAAATTCAATATAATTAAAATAATCAAGAACACTAGAATTTTATAATAGTTTAGATAAACAGATCCCACACATACTCTTCAAAAATGCTCTAAATCACCTAGAGTAGTGTCACACACTAAAAAATCCTCACATTTGAAAGGATGCAATAAATATATACAAGATCTTCCATCTTCTCACATAGAGGCACAAACCAATCTCATTTATCTTTTATAGGTTCATAAAAACAACCATGTATTTTACCAGGAATAGTCTCAACCTATGTGTTCTTTCTTTTTGATCAGGTTAGCATAACCAAGTCACTTCTTTTTAATGGAGGCACAATACTGTGTGAATTATGTTACAAATCATTAAAATAATTACCACACATGACTATATGACACACTAAAAATAATAAAATAATTAACTAGAAAAGTATATAGAAAATAATTATAGATTAAAACTGTAAACATTGATCATTAAGTATTGATATAGAACAATTTTATCTTGGTGCTTTAGTAAGACTTCAATAATTCAAAAACAATGGAATAATTATGGATATTTTAAACTTTGAAGTGCTTTAATATTTTTCAATGTAATCATATATTTGTGCCTACTGCTTGTGAACTTCAGTATCTATTTATAAATGAATATCCAATGGCTAAATAATGAACACCAATATTATCTTCACAACAACATGGGTGTTTCCTAAAACTTCATCATAGCTTGAAACTATTGGTTTTCATATAAACATATAAAATATTACTATCTATATTGATTTATTTTTTCTGTGGATTCAAAAATTAATTCCCACTTTATTCCTGTATCAAACACTTTAAAACCACTTAGCATAACATCATTATAATTTATATGTATTTATAATATTAATATAATATATAAAATAAACCATATAAAATTATAGTAAAAATAAATATGAAAAGAAGTTTGAAACAAAGTTCCACAACAACAAATCCACTGGAACGACCTCACATATTTATGTTAAAACTCCATATGGCATTAAAATCTCGTAAGCTCTAAAGTTCCCTTGCAACATATGAAATGTTAAAAATGAATTAATACATCATACTATTTGTAACATTCAGACTGCATACTATATGATTCCATAAACTACTCTGCAAGATGTTTGAAATATCAGAACTCATGTACTGTACATGTTTATTCCTACATGTCACGACATTGAGATAATAGGGTGAGCCTTGTGTATATTACATATGGCTGTATCATAAAAGTATTTTGAGCACAACTGTACGTGTGTTTCAAATGAAATGGTTATTGAATATTTTTACAACATGAACCACATTATTTCTATTTCTGATAAATGAAAATCATCAACTACATATCTCATGCCCTATATGTACAAATACTTTCTATTCTAAATACTAGAAATCATATTCTCAAGTTTCATTAAATGTTTTCTAGAAATGCTAATATCAATATAATATTTCATCAAAAATAATTATGCACAGTATGTACATATGGTAGTGCTGATATACTGCATACTATCTATATATTGTGATTTTTAGTGAATCCTGATGATTATTCTATATAATTCAATTTTCATGCATGCAAACAGATATTATGAAGTTATTTCTTAACTATACATTTTATATGCAATGTTTTTCAAGTATCAATATATAAAAGTGATGTAGATTCACATCCAGGGTTTGTAAATATTTACATCAAGGTAACTTAAGACTTTAAAATGGGGGTTTATTGACTTTAAAATCCTTTATAATAATTTAAATCGGTTTAAAATTAGTTCTATAATAATTTAAAAAATTATCATGTAAAACCTTAAAAAAAGTTTCTTAAAGTATTTTAAAGAATTTCTATAAAACGTTGAAATCTCATACATGTATGACTTTGAAATAATTTATATGATTTGAAAAAAACTACAGTCATAAGACTTTTAAAAATATTTTTTGAAATACATTAAATTTTTTCCTCTAATACTTCTAACAAAAAAACATATGAATTAAAAATCTAGAATTAAAAATGACATGATATAAACATCAATTACTATAAAAATAGTTAAAAATAATAAGTAACAGATTAAAAAAATAAATATTAATTAATAACATAAATGCGAGGGATTGAAATTTCAAAAATATAACTAAGATACACCAAAGATCCACTCAAAAGTTAATACCTTTTATAATATATACCACTTGTTTTTGATAAACCTATGATACCAATTGATATCCATGATCTTTTTTCTTCATAGGAGTTATCTATTTCCATGCGAGGATAACTATCCTTGGAATTTTCATCACCAACTACCCTTAATTTATTCTGTTTTAAACACCAAATATTGTGATAATCATAAGTATGTGGAAAAAAATTTTGGGTCATAATAATTTTTTCTTAGAAGATTTTTGTATCATGGAAGTAAAATAGATGATGACAAATTATTAATTCATAAAAAAATAGAACAAGTATTCCTCTAAGGAAGTATCTACCATTCCATAAAACTATTATCATTCTTCTTCATGGTTTTCCATCACTTGAAAAAGGAATGATACAACTTTTTGAATTCATAAATTGACTTGATACCATTTAGAAAGATAAAATATAGTTTTAATTCTTATATTACACCAAACTAGGCTCTGTTCTAGCAATACTTCATCATGTTAGCATGAATACCCATATTCAACTTTTATTTTTCTTAATAGTGGATCGATATCACTTTATGATCATTTTTGTCTTCACACAACTTGAATTTCTTCATCACTATTTATATCTATAAATTTAGAAAGTTTTAACTTTTAATCTCTCTCAACCAATTTTCTATCATATATTTTGTTTTGATATCTATAGTGGTTGTTACCAACACCATTTTTTTCACTTTATCTATTCACATTGTAATAAATCCAACTCTATACAGTCACCCTCATACAATGAATTCATCTCCTTTCAATGAATAAATCCTCTTTAAATGCATACACCTCATTTCAATGAATACATATCCTTTCAATCCATACACCCCATGGATCAGTTATCTCTCTCAATTCTAAATCACTCCTTTCATTAGATATAAAAATTAAGTGCATTGGGAGTTGGGTACTTATATATATCCTCAGGTAGAGGAATGTGGTTGGATATGTCAAGATAAAATTTTTATTTTAGTTATATTCCAATTATTCATTGTGATTTTCTTTTATTTTAATCATTTTTATAAACTTTTTTCTGAGTATCTAATTTAAAATCTAATAGTTTATTCAATGAAGTTATCTTTTACAAAGAGTGACTAATCCCACTTATTCATTTTTCTTCCCAAGTTTGTAATTTATAACTCTTATTCTATTTTGAATTCATGTACATTCCCTATGTCCTGATATTTTTGATGATTCAACTTGTGAAATATTCCATTATTTTCATAATGAGACATCCTCCACCATGATACACGTATCTTCATGTTCTTTCCTTTTCTCATTTTGAAAATATGTATTTCTATTTGCATCTTCTTTTTTGTATGCAATGAAATATTCCTATTTGTTATTAGTTTTCCAAAATTGATTATTTTCATTCAATAATGGTTTTTGTACCATACCTTATGTTGATTTCCTACACACATCCCTTTAATATTCTATCCCATTTTTATTTAAGATCATTAATAAGTTATTTAATATAAAAAAATTTCTTTCCATATGAGATTAATTTTTACTAGTGTCAGGAGTAGTGGTCCTCCTCATAATTGTTTTCCTTCTTCTCATATTAAGATACCTTAAAATATATCCTTTACAACCACATTTAGAATATATTCTTCTATAATGAAAGTGATAATCTTAAGTAGATGAGTAATATCATCCCTCTTTTTGCACGGATGACCTTGATATTCCTTTCCTTTGAAAATTCAAAATCAACCCAATATCATCTTTACAAAAACTTACTATATGAATAGACATTCCACAATAGTAGTACATGTTTCTATATTTATATTTCTAATCCACACATATGATTCAAATACCTTCATCATTATCTGATTTTAAATTACTTGATCTATCTTCAGGAACTTCTTTTATCCCCATTTTATAATCCACTATATGTTTATTGATTTTCTTGGATGATGATGTATGAATCCTCAAACCATCTTTTCCCATCATAGTTAGTATTTGGTATTCAAGACACTCCTTAGTATTTATCGATGATTAAATTAATTAACACTAAATTTTATTATTTTATACAATCTAGTATTCACCATTTTTCAAATTAATCTCCACACCAAAGAACATCAAGTTGATCTGATCTCTTCCACCTGACAAATATTTTACTTCATATTCATTTTACCTTTTGAGAAGATTCACTTGATATTAATTAACTTCTTATAAAGATGTTAAATATATTTTATGTTCATTAATCCTTTTTCTATTTACATTTAATCGGGCATTCCTGACTACAATGCCTAATTTTAATGATTATTCCACTATTTCCAATGTTTTGTAAAGAATCTTGATTTAGAATTTATCTAAAACTACATTATTCTCCAAAATAAATTGACCATGAAGTTATATTTCTTGAACATAATTATCAATGATATTCATAAAGAGACTTGTTATAATACCATAGATCTCTTTCAACAGTTTCTCAGTGATTCATTGTTTTTTTAAATCTCTTTGTCACTTCCATTCATTGAATCCTTGGTATCTCTTATTCATCATTACTCTCATAATACATATATGAATCATCTTCTTCTCTAAAGACCCCAACAATTTTACATTCAAATAAATCATCATTTGAGGGATCATTAGATGTTCATCTTCCAAATATTTTAAATTCTTTTACAAGAGACTAAATTATGTAATCTTATTCTTCAATAGAAGTACTCTAATTGAAAATTATATTTTTATTAGATTATTCAAAAGAAACTTTATGGTTTAGTGGTAACCTAAACACTAGATAAGAACAAAAAAACAATTGATACCAAGTTGAAAATTTAAAATTTAAAAAGTACATAACATCTTAGAAATCACGATTGAAGATCACCCACATCACCCTATATCCATCCATCATCATCCACCATATCCATCCATCACCATTGTCAAAATCACCATCCGACCACCATGAAGATCATTAGTCAAATATTGTTCGAAACCATCTAATCCATCATAAAACATCACACCGCATAGTACCGTCAAGAGCAACCCGATGACCGCCACCATAACCAAAATTAAACAAACAAAAAAACCAGATCTACAAATTTGAACACCACCAAACAACCTTAATAAGATTTACCACTGATAATAAGAAAAAAAACCATCATCAAAAGCATGAAGAATAAATACAAAAGACTAAATCCATCATCGGAGGATGCACGCCTAGAATACTGATGGCTACTAAACCACACATACCAAAACTTAAATGTTACCACTAATATAGATCCAACATGGAGGGGAGCAGTGGAATGTGAGGTTAGAGAAGTGGTAGAGAGGACGAGGACTCTGAATGATGACCATCATCGATGAAGCCCAAAATCGGGATCCTGAAAAGTAGGGGAAAATAGACCTAGGTAGCGCTATGAGACTCATCCACTACAAATTTGTGAAACCCAAAACCTCTTGGAACCGTAGCTCCAAATCTGACCTAGAGAGGTGTTGAGTAATGTGAGGGTAGATCCACATAAAGAGAGTTAGAGAGAAACAACTGAAAAACCATAATCAGGACCCCGTGCGCTCTTTAAAGAATAAGACGTCGAACCAAAATAAAAAACAGAGTATAGAGAAGCCATGCTAAAGAATGAACGAAGGATGAAGTGATGGTAAGGGATGAAAGAAATAATATTAAGATACTCCATTGACTCCAAAGTGAAGGGTTTTAGGATGAAACCCTAGGTGGAGCCGTATATAAGATGAGGATAGTAGAGAGAGAAAGGAGACATCACTTAGAAGTACTCAATTTTTTTTATCACTTTGGCTTATTCTTTTGGATTTTTATCTAAATAACTACCTAATTTTGATTCCTCATGAATTGTATCCCGATCTTTAAATAATTTTCAATAAAGAAAACTTCAAATTCAAGTTGTTAAACATACCTATTGGAATCTTTCACATTCCAACAATATTCTAGTTCTTTATATGAATATCTAATTCTTTAAGAGCACCCTAAAGATATACTTCTAGATCAACAATTCTCTTCAGATAATTATCATCTTGAAGTATCATCTTATCCTTTCAAGATATGAGAGATATAAAAATTTAAAAATTGGTCTATAAAGTCAAAATCCAATGAACAAAACCTTTAGGATCTAATACGACCTGTTATAACCTATGCCACCCTAAGTGGGGGGAGGAGTGAATCAGGGTGTTTCCCAATTCAAAAATTTATTGCTTAAAAATACCTTTGGATTTATTCCTTTGTTATAAAGAACTATTTAAACCTTTGGTTACCATGTCACACAATACCATTGAATCAAAAACAAAAATATGTAAATGTGAGGCTCAAAACACACATATATTTTACTTGGTTCACCCACACCGGGATATATACAAGAATCATACAATCGACATTGTGCCGATGTACCAAAAATTCACTATAACTTACTGTTTTAATGGATAAAAAGTTTAGGTGATGTCGCTATTTACTAAGGATCATCGTTTTTATAGGTTTAGGTGAAGTCACTCCTCACTATAGATTACTACTTATAGAATGGTTTAGGGAAAATATCACTACCTCCCAAGGGTCACTTCCTTCTCCT
Organism: Viscum album; assembly: GCA_963277665.1. Lineage (NCBI taxonomy): Eukaryota > Viridiplantae > Streptophyta > Magnoliopsida > Santalales > Viscaceae > Viscum > Viscum album. The sequence goes on from OY728158.1 coordinate 1,024,918,108, forward strand.
CATCCATGAACTTATCTAGAAGATATCAGTTTATATATTTGTAATTATATTCTAATTTTATCAAAATGACGGCCATTCCATGATCATAATGTAATCTTGGAGTAAATTTTCCATAACTCCAAATTTCAAGATCCTATGTATACCAAGTGATACTCCAAATAACGATACCAAATATATTCAACTCTTTGTTATAAGAGTAGAAGAAAATTATTCCATCAAACTTCTCATAACATCAAGTCTCTAGATATAATAATTCAGGCATTGAAATTATCCACTTCCTTATCATTACAAATATGCACATCAAATATTCAATTTCAAAACCTAATAATTAATGGAATTCCAACAAGTGTGAAACCATATTATGTAGACCCCCCTGGGGGGGGGGGGGGGTGAATCAGAGTGTGGAGGATTAAAACAAACACACCTTTGATTTTATTTCATCATTAAAGAAAACCATCATCTCTCTTCTTCTCAAAAAATATATAAATGCAGGAAAAAATCACGCATGAGACACAATTATTTTAGTTGGTTCACCCTAACCAGGCTAGTAAAAGGAGCATACAAAGGTAATGAGAAAATTTACCAAATCAACTATATTGAACTACTATTACAAGGTTCAGAGTAGACTCACTATCCCTTCTATTTCACAACCATTAACACTTTTAAAATATACTACCATCTTAACTCAAGTCAATGCATTGCTCCTATATAATATCCTCCTGATGATTTGTATCAGTTTTGATTTGGTTCACACTAAAATAGGTGTTACATAAAGCTACATTTTTTTCAAATAGATAAAACCCACCCTTTCACATACTTGACCTAGAAGAACACCATTCACCATGAAATCTAGCCTCACAGAGCCCTTTTCCCCATGAACTACAACCCATGGACCTTGTTCACTACAAAATACCCTATTACCTTACGTACTTAAAATTTTCATAAATGTCTCACCTTTAACTCCAACATCATGAACCACCATCACAATGAAATCCCCTTTGTAGAAGCAGTTCACTGTGAACTGCATCCTTGAAAACTCCTCTTTTTTTGACTTGATACTTCTCCCCACATACTATAACTTAATATTCTTCAATTTAATATGAGATCCAACTTCATGTCCTGAACCTCCATGAAATTCATTCTACCAACATCACTTATCGAACACCCTTCAAACTTATATGAATATATCCAGTGATGATACTCTCTAAAGGAATTCAATTTATTCTAGATGAAATGATTAAATTTAATCTTATAAGTAAATTACTATGATAAATTGGATAATAAAAATTACTATTCAACTCTTCACATAAGACCCATCTATGTACTCAACATCCCACACTTTCCACTCCATTGGGCAGTTCATATACTCGAATTCCACTCCGTCTATACATACTCTATTTTTAGTCCATATCTATGTACTCAAATTCTACTACATATATAAATACTTCATTCCATATTATGACATCATAATTTCATTTTACCCAGGGACCTCATACTCGACCATGCGGTCTACGTGTTTGACCTCACAGTCCACCAGCCACGACCTTCCTTTGTGGTTTCATATACCTGAACTCACAGTTGGTATACTCAACCTCATGGTATGCATACTATAATTCATGAAAAAAATTTCAAAACCACTTTTTCAACATACTATGTCAACAATACCAACAACCAAATAACTCAAAATTCTGTTGTGATGGATTTTTTCACAATAATATCCTCATTTGGGTATATTGAAAACACTTAAAGACTGCTCAAAAACTTATCTTAACAAAAATTATTTCACCTTATACTACAACCACAACTCACAATCTATGAATCTATATAATAATCAACAACTTACTCAATATATACTATAAACCCACATGATCCGTGATTTTTGTGAGATTAAAGAGTAGCATGTGGAGTTTATCAATGAATCACTTAATTCTCAACACAAACTATTCTTTCCTAATACCAAATGATGGAAAATAAATATTGTTTAAATGTGTAGTGTGTGGATATTAAGAAGAAAAATTCCTCAACCATACATCATAACTAATATTACCATGAACCTATTGGTCATTTATTTTTTATATGTCTTTATTGAAATACTGTATTAAACATTGAAAAATTTTGGGAACTCCCCCTGTTTATTTTCTCCCCCCCTCATATTATATTATTTTCATCAATAAGATTCCATAAACGTTATCAATGAACCCAGAATTCACTCCTTTTTGGTATGAAACATGGTAAATAATGCATACATGGACAAAGGGAAAAGACACCATACCTCAGGGAGTGGGGGACCCATATCCACACCATTCAAGTGCAGTGAGTTTACTAGACCCCCAATGTAGAAACTTGTGTCTGTATGAGTAGTGAAATCCTATGGGAATTTAAAATTTTCATTTTGTGGATGTTTGATTGATAAAAATGTATTGTAATAAGGTTTTGATGATTTAAATGTCCCAAAATGGTGTTTTTGGATGGGTTTTAAGGCTTGGGTGATGACACAGGGGTCGAGAGGGCACTAGAGAAGTGGCTAGGGGCCCATGGGTGTTGAAAAGTGTAGAAATAACCTATTCATGTCATGAATAGTGTATATATAATGTGAATATGGTTTATGGGTTGTGCTGGGTTGAATTTAGGACATGAAAAGAGATTTGGGAGCTAGTTTTAAAAATTCATGTTGTGAACCTTATGGTCATGTAGTGAAATTTGTCCATCTTTTTTTAAAAACTTTTAAAAGGGGATTACCCCATTTTACTATGGATGAATGATATGTGCACAAAGGCTCTTATTTGGAGCTCCCCCTCTCATTTCTTCTCTATTTTTGGTAGGTTCCATGTGCGATTTAATATTTTTAAAGGTAAGGTTCTTAATCCTCTGTCCATTCTCCTTGTTTTCCCTCCATTGTTTCTGATTTTGGGAATTTTCAATTTAGGGTTTTATGAAAATTCAACTATAGTGTGGGGAAATTGAACATTTTTATGGAGATTTCACTTATCCTACCCACATGAGAACCTGAAACGAGGTCTTTATTTCTTCACACATCGTTTCAGTAAAGGTACATTATAATTTATATTTTTGAAGGTTTTCACCCTAAATTAAATTATTGTATTGAAAAATTTGTGAAATGAATTATATATTTTGTGTGTCATAGGTTTGTGTGAATATGGGGAGTAGAAAACACCCTGTTTCTACTGGTTTTGGCATGACATGACAACCTGATGAGTTTTTGTAAAAAAATAGAGTTTAAATTATATTAATCAAAAAATTATTAATGTTATAATTAATTAGTTAATAATTTTTATCTTGAGTTAGGATCTCAGGGAACTGATATGATCTCATTTTATTATGGACTAGGTTGGATTGGTTTGGAGGGGCTTGGTAGTAGCTGCTGACCCTTATAAAATATTGAGAAATATTTTTTTTGAGGTAAGTGGTCTGTATACTCACCCTATGGAATTTATGTTTTGTTTATGATTTATATGGTGTGTGGTCACTCCACATAGAGCATAAATGTGATTAATTTAATTTTTTAATTTAAAATGTGATCCCTCAATTAATATGTACAATGTAAAAGGCCCCGATGGACCTTGAAGATGACTAGTTTTCCTCAACAATTGATGTAAAGAGGCCTTGAATTGAGACATGATTATCCTAGGTGGATAAAACATAGGCTATAGAATAAGAGTTAAGTGACAGGACTGACCTAGAGCGACCTTGAGGATTGAGGTGGTTCATGGTCCATGGTCTATCTATTCGATATTGCCTATGTGGATTGCCCTTAGAGAAAAAAGGTTCATTATATGTGATGAAACTATCTGGAATCATGTCTTTCTCAGGTGACATGTGTTGGTTTGAAAGACTAGTTGTAAATTAGAGGATCCCAATAGGGGTGCCTTTACTAGTATATTGACCCAAATGACCCATGTGTTGGTGCCTATAATGAGCAGTGACCAAGGGTAACTAAGTTGGTGCCCCGTTTATAAACCGAACCTAAGTGGGTGCATATGTCTAAGGGTAGTGATGGTTACAGGTGTCACCTTATAACCCGAACTGATGTATAAGCCTAATGGGGGCAGTGATGATAGTTACATATGTGGGCATTTGACCAAACCTAATTATCATTTATTTCATTGATTAATTATGATATATGATTGGCTCAAATTCCTAAGAATCAACTGTTGGGCCTGGAACTGACATGATTTCCCAGGATGTGCAAGAATCACCTGATGAGACGGATGGGACCCTAGGAAGCCCGATATAGTTGGGATCCGATATCATGGTATATTGGGAAAGTATAGGTAGATCACCCATAATCCAGTGATATTATTGATGTATTATTGGATTCCTAAAGGTGGTACTTATGATAAATCATCATATATTTTTAATTTTGAGTGTATCATACTGAAACTGATGATATAGGTTTCTTTTATATACTAATATCATTGTACATTCATGAGTTCCATGAATAGAATAGAGATACAAGTAGACCATTGTGAATTCTTTCAATGATCAAGATTTGAATAACTATATTAGATGTGGGGTGGGTGTATATCCTTGAGTATGGATGTTTGAAATCCTAAGGGTTATTGTTTTATCCCCTCGATTGATGTGTAAATTTCACCTAGGATTGGGTGGATGCACCCTTGATGTGTTTCATAAGGATCCATGAGCTACTGGATTCCCAAGATATTGATTGTGGTATATAGATAGTGAATTTACTTGAATTTTCTATATTTACAATGAATAAATCATTACTATATGTATAATATTCCCTAGGGACTTTCTACCCTCATAATCATCCATTATCATGATATTATGAACCCAAAAATACTACCATGGTGTTATTACTAAGGGATTGATGATGATGGATGCCTGGTGATACCCTAGTTTCCATGAATCATTTATTAGGGTGTGAGCATTGGATCCCCATAGTGAGGATAAAGGTTCCCTTGAGGTGATGCTCATTCTCAGGGATATTCTGATGTTGGTTGAATTAGGTTTGGTCGATCACAGTCATGAACCTACATATTTATGATGATTATTAAGAATTTACCATGTTACATGTGTATTCCCATTAGGTGGTGGTGATACTATGGAGGCATGTTCATCGTGACATGATCAAAGGAACTCAGACATTTGGATAAAGTAGGTAGTGAGGTGGTTTGATTATTTATTCTTTGTGAACTTTAGTTTATTAACTTATTTTAGTTGATCATGTCACATGAAAATAAAACATAATATACCTATTAGTAACGGACCATGTTGGTGTTTCCTTATGGAGTTTTTTACTCACACTCTATCTAGACCACCATTTCACATGGGTTCCCGAGCATCTCTCACATGGTTATTGTAAGCACATGTTGGGATGAAGCTTATGATAGCATAGTTGAGTGGGAAAACTATGATGGAATCAAAAATCATGATTAGTATGGATTAGATATGTGGTAGAACTCAATATCTTGTTCTTTTATTTATTTTTTATATGTTACTAGCCCAGTGGGTGTTCATCTTTTGTAAGTATATCATGGATCTTTAGTACATTACTATATTTCATGTATTATTAGTGAATGCTTATTTATTCTTGTGTATTCTTATTATTTTACTTATACGGTTGATATTTGACTGTTTATAACTATTTATCACTCTGATATTGAGGGTATTGTCTCCTGATGATACTACCATATACCCCCACTTATAGTTAGAAGCCTCTGACATATGGGGAGGGGCTTTTGAGGTCACATGGTGAACTAGTCCGATTATTTTTTGAAGTGAGTTGGGATAATACATTACAAAACAGGATAAGAGTTTTTTGTCTTACTATTTGGGAGATTTTAGATTAGATATTTTGGAATGTTTAAAATCTTGTGATGGAACCCTAATTAGTGCATCACAAACACCTTTTTCGATGGAAGTACTGGTTACCATGGGCATGGGACTGATGTTCGTGGATTTTTCTATTTTAACTAATGTGATTTTCAACTTCTGGATGCACATGATATTTGAAAATCATGATTTATGGTTTATGGACTCCAGGTCTTGGCGTATTTGAAAGAGGAAAATTATTGGAATTTAGTCTATTGGATTATAGAGTCAAGTCGTGTCTCATGCATCACATCGAGAATATAGGTTTCACATGATACAAGTATGCTAGTGTGACTATTTTCACTGATGATTGAGGATTAGTTGTTTAAATTATAAACAAATTCTCATATGGAAATTTTCCATATAATTACTTGGTTCCATTATACTCAGTTGGGTTGTCTTTTATACATTTTTTTATTTCGATGGAAGGTATTTTGGATCCTATGGTGAGATGGTCGATGGTTATGATATGGTCCCCTTAGTTGGGGATAAGTGGGGACCCTGAGGGGTTTATAAGGGTGGTCTCTTCTATATAGGTATACCCTATGAGGGTGAGTTTGGCATAGTTTCAGTTACCTAGGGTACCATTAACAAATTAAATGGTGTTTTACCATATATCTTAGAATGGTATTATACTCAACTGAGGCTATGGTTGCATTTTAACCTTGATACATATCATCTAGGATGATGCTGTCGGCTATGAAAATAGTGTGAATAGATTCTATAGGGAGAAGTCTAATGTGAAGATGCTAAAAAAGGGTGAGTTATTTGGGCTCAATAATTTAATGTGTTAGTAATAACCTATAAAATATTTTCTCATATAGCCTGGAATGGATCTATACTTAACCAAAGTGGGTAACACTGGTTTTTTTGATATAAATCAGTAAAATGAAATACAGGATGAGGGAGTATACCTATGTGATGTCACCAAATGTTCAGTTATTTAAAGTACCAATGAAAACATATATGGTGTTTTATCATATAGATTGGAATAAAATTCTATCAAATCAAACCTTGTGACTATATTTCCTTAAAAAGGACCATCTAAGATGATACTGTGGGGGGATTGGCTAGGGTTTTTGATTCTCAAGGGAGCAGTTATATGTATGGATGCTCGGTGAGAGTTTGATTCTTGGTAGGATATTGGGATGAAATGTGATGTCACTATTGTGATGTGACCATTTAGAGGGTGTTGAAAATTGAAATTTCATGTGAATATGTGTATAAATAAGAACTAGAGGGGTATCCTATGAAATGTGACCCTAGTGATACCTGGTTTGGCTAGGTGGGAGACATTGAGACCTTAGATTACAACTAAGTATTTAGTAAGTTAGATCCTTTTGTTGATCAAGGGAAATCTACATGAGGGTTTGACCCTGGGTTAGATGGTTCCTTTAAGTTATGAAGAACATGTATGTGATAGATTTTGAGATCAATTCATGGGAAATTGACTTTATGTAATATCCTAGGAGATTCCTTGGAAATATTAATGAGGAAAACACCATGATTGATGCTGCTTTTGGTATCAAGGTCTGGTTTTGAGGGCAGGATCAGTAGGATACCCGACCTTATATGTTAGGATGTATTTTTAAGTGGTGAAGTGATAGAAAGTGGATGAATGATTGTGATTTTGGTAATGAAACATTTTGGTGGGTGATAGTTTCTTTCCTCAATAAGTTAGGGATGTCAGGTTGTTGGAAAAGTTCTCAAGGGTGATTTTGTTAAGATAAGACTACCACACTGGAGGGAATGTTTAGTGATTTTAGGCATGTGAGCCCAGTTGTTATGTGATAAGACTCATCAGATTGTGAGTCAGTTTAATTGATTGGCTTGTATGAGAGCATACACCCATTATGTTTGGGTGATATTGAGGAATCACACACTATGTATGACTATCATTGTTGAGTTTTGAATCACCAAGTGATTCTGTGCGAGACAAGGGCTGAGAAGTTTTGATGAGATGCTGGGGGAATTGTTGCTTGAGATTTGATGGAAAATATGAGTTCCCCAATAGTGATGGAATTTTTTGAAAATGGATTATATATAGTGGAATGATCAATCTATGAGTTGATCCTTGTTAGGTGTTTCCTAGGATGGATGAGCATAGCTGAGGAGGAGTGACATGTGTCTAATCATGGAAACCTATTGAGGTTTTCTTTCTAGGAGTGGTACAATGAAATTCATATGAAAGGGAGTACACCATAGAATTTTAGTGGTATATCCTTGATTTTGATTGTTTTTGGTAGTTTATAGGGATGAAAATTCTATGAGATATATAATTAGGACCCTCATACAGGAAGGGTCATTGGCATGGATAGAAAGGTTGTTGGATGGTCAAGGTGGAATTTGGATGTTAGTGAGCTATGAATACAATTTATATGGTCCCATAAGAATACCAAATATGAGAATCATATGAAAACATTGGATGAGATTGTGTATTGGAATTAGACATGGATGTTTTCAATGTGATCCAATGGCAGTTTGTGACATGGTTTATGGGGTGAAACATATTTTCCTCGAATCATTCATGGGGGAATAATGCGATAAAATAAAAGAAAGGTTACATTTTGGGAGAAAATTCCTGGGAAGGAAAAGGAAGTTTGTATTGTGGTTCATAAACATTTTGTTTTGTATGACATGGGTATTAAATGGTTTGGATGAGTACTTTTGAGGAAATGCCGACTTACATGATCAATGTTCATGGGTAGTGGATACTCGTCTAGTTTAGTAAAAAATCAGAGAAAAGAGGTAGTAAAAACATATTGTGGGTGTTTTTATACATTTTTGGGTGTGATGAGATGTAAAATGAAAGTAGAGGGTCATTGGATCACTGATAATGTGTTTTGATAAGAAATTCTAACAACGGGGAATAATGTGGGTCAGAATTAACCATGATTAGTTAAATTTTATGGTGGGAAGAACTATGAACCTTATAATTATTTTGATAACCACATGGTGTCTTGAGATGTATGGTTTTCATAGAGCATAATCTATAAGTCCAGATGATGGCTGTGAGTGGTGGATTGGGTTTTGATGAATGATGTGCCTTGTGTTTAGAGTTTCAAAGTATAAGTTTTTTAATGTTATGGAGTAGAGTGTGATTAAATGTGCATGGATCGATGACTCATGTTGGTTGGGTGTGTGGTTTCAATGAGTGAAGATACATCTCAAGGATGATAGGTGCTATGGTGAGGAGATTTTAAAAACCTGTGTCTAGATGATTTTTGAAATTCAATAGGAATTTAAAATTTACATTTGGTGGATGGTTCATTTTGATTTATGAGGTTCAAAATGAGGTACTGAGGGTTTTAGTGTTCTAGAATTTTGTTTTGGGATAGGTATCAAGTCTTAGGTGATGATCTGGGGGTTAGGGAGGCCACCAGGAGAGTGGTTGGGGAACCAATGGTACTAAATAAAGGACCAATATACTATTCATGTAGTGAATATTATATTCATGAAGTGAATATGGTTCATGGGGGTGATGGGGTGAATTTAGGACTTGAAAAGTGGTTAGAGATCTAGGATAGAAAATTAATGACATGAACCTTATGGTAATGTTGTGAAAGTTTTCCAATAATTTTTATTAAATATTTAAGAAGGGATTGGCTCCATTTTTCTTTGTATGAATACGATGCATAGTGAGGCTCTTAATTAGTTATTCCTATCCTTCTTTTATCCTCAATTTTGGGTTTTTGTGGGATTCAATGGTGTCATATGTAATATTATTCCTCCTACTTCACTTCTCATTATTTTCCTTGCATCATTTCAGATTTTGGATATTTTTATTTTAGGTTTTTGAATTGATTCCACTAGGGTATGGTAGAATTGACTACTTATAATGGGGATTTTGGTCATTCTTTCTAGAGGAGAACCTGAGATGTGGTACACATGTCGTAAAATGTCATTTTTATGAAGGTGCATTTCCATTTTTATTTCTATGTTTTTCCTCCCAAAATTAAATTACCAGACTAATGAATCAGAAAAATGAATTGGGTATTTTTCATGGTGTTTGTTCGGGTGCACGTCAGGAGTAGACCACACCCTTTTGCTAGTGGTTTCAGCACAACACGATAACTAAGTGAGTTCTCATTAAATATTCTAAGTTTAAATTGAATTAATTAATTAATTATAAATGTTTTAATTAATTTATTATTGATGTCCGACTTGAGTTAGGATCTCAAGGAATTGTGATGAGATTAGTTAATCATGGATGAGGTTAGACAAGCTTCGAAGGGATTTGGAAGCTTCTTCTAACCCTTTTAAAATATGGAAAAAGATTTTTTTGATGTTGGCGGTCATTGTACTTTCCCTATGATATTTTTTTTATGATGCAAGGGGTGTATATTTATACTACTTAGGGCGTTGACATGATTAATTTAATTGTTTAATTTAAAATATTATTCCTCTATTAGGATTTACAATGGTCCAAGGCCTTGATAGACCTTGGTACCAAATATTTTTCCACAATTTCTAATGGTGGAGGCCTTGAATTGAGACTTGGTTAGCCTAGGTGGATAGATCATAGGCTATGGATGATGGTTTGGGTGAGTGGAATAACCTAGAGTGACCTTGAGGACCAATATGGATCATTATCCATCTATTGAATATTGCCTATGTGGCCTACCATTGGAGGCCAAAGGCCCATTTAATGTGATGACACTATTAGGAAGTGGGTCTTTTCTAAGTGACAGGCATTGGATTGAAATTCTAGTTGTGACTCAAAGGATCCCAAGAGGAATGACTTTTCTTGCATACTAACGTTGATGACTCGTGTCATGGTGCCTCTAATGTGAAATGATCGAGGAGACCTGAGTGGGTGCCCCGTCGATAGATCAACCCTGAGGGGGTACATATGAATATGGGTAATGAAGGTTGTGGGTGTCACCTTAGAACCTAAAATGATGTATAAGCTTGCTGGGGCTATTATGATAGTGATGATAATGGGTATTTGGACAACACTGGTTATATATTATTTTATTTATTAATTGTGATTTGTTATTTCCAAGACTCCTACAAATCTGTCATTGGGTCTGACACTAACATGAATTTTTAGGATTCCCATGAATCACTTTATGAGATGGGTGAGACCATAGGATTCCTTGTAGAATTGGGATCCTGTATCATGATTTATTAGGGGTGGATATCTAGATCTTCTATCATCCAGAGACATGGTTGATGTAGGAGTGGATGCCTAGAGTTAGTAAATGGCATCCAAAATAAGTGCTTTGTGATTGCACCCATATAGGAATTACCATGATGGTAGAGGTTCCTTCAATATAGTGACACTACTTCAAATTTCTGGGTACCGGTATTCTAATAGAGATTCTAGGAGACTATTTTTAATGCCCAAAATTCCTAGGATTATAATGATGGTATAAGATATTAGGTGGGAATATATCATAGAGCATGAATGTTAGACATATCAAGGTTGATTGGTGTATCCCCTTGAATGATTACTAGGATATCCCATAGTATTGGGTAGACCAAACCCCTGATGGTTTTTCTATGGATATATGAGTTATTGGATTCCCAAGATATTGACCATGGGATCTGGGCAGGTATTCCATATGATTTTATAGGTCTTCCAGGAATAATCCATGCAGGGACATATAAGATTTCCCAGGGCCTCCCCCTCTTAGTAATTAGTAATTGTCCTAAAATTGAGAATTACCAGGTACTATAATATGGTTCATCCTAAGGTATTGAGGATAAAGGATTCTTGTTGATTCCCCAAGGCCCAATACTCATCGGTGGTGGTGTGAGCATGGGATCCTCCGAGTGAGGATAGAGGTTCCCCTGAGGTTATGCTCATGCTCACAGACATTACAACGTTGGAAGAAGTATATATGGTTGATCTAGGTTATGTAACTAAGTATAAAATATTATTATTGGGAATAACAGAGGTCATATGTGTACGTATATAAGGAGGTGGTGATACTATGGAGGAACAATCATCACGACATGGTAGGGACACTCTTACATTTATTCAAAGTAGTTATTAAGGTGGTTTGTTTATTTATTATTTCACATTTAAATTTATTTATTTATTTTAGCTGATCATGTCACATAGACATATCAAAACATATACTTGTTAATACATGACCACATTGGTGGTTCCCAACATAGTTTTGTACTCACACCCTGCCCAGGATACCATTTCAAAAGGGTACACGAGAATCTATCACATGGTTATTACAGGAATAGGTTGGGCTAAGGACTGAGATAGAATGGTCTGGCATGATGAATTAGTTGGGATTAGAGATCGAGATTACTATGAATCAAAGATGTGGTTTGGCCCAATATTTTATTCTTTTATTTATTTTATATATGTGACAAGCCTAGTGGTGGTCAGCTATTGTATGTATAACTAGGCTATTCAAGCCTTTACTACATTTCATGTATTATTTATGGATGTTTATTTATACCCATGTATTATAATTATTTTACTTCTGCAATTGAGGTTTAGTTATTTATTATTATTGAACACTCTGATATTGGTGGTATGGTCTACCCAAAATATTACCCTAGACCCCTGAAGCTAGTTAGAAGGCTCTAGAGTATGGGGAAGCATACCTGAGGTCCCATGGAAAATCATTATGACTACTTCTTAGAGTGAGTCAGGCTGAGTAATTACACCAAGATCTAGTCAATATTTTTTAAATACTTATTTTGGTAATGTATTTGTTAGTATGTATAAAACCTAGAGTTCTATAGGTATATACTCCTATTTCACATGCCCATTATCCACTTTCTCATTGATAAAATGATACTTGATTTCAATGTGTTTTTTCCCTAAGTGATGGGTTGTATTTTTTATATGATTTATAGAAATTCAATTATAACAGTTGGTTTTGATCAGAAACTTGAATTCAACATCCATTTATTCAAGATGCTTCTTTATCCACAGTAACTACATGAAATCTTAAGTTAATCAACCTCTGCAATGCTCATAGAAATTTAGACTTTTTTTATTTTTGATCCATGAAAGCCTAAATCAAACAAGATATGATGCATCACCTGATATTGAATTCCTATAATCCATTTAATTGACCCAATATATGTATATATATCTGAATAACTCTTTATGAGATGATTCATTATATAGTTTATCGAATTCCATAATGCCTTTGATATACCATAATATTATATTAATTTCATGTAGGTGTATTTATTTAGTATTACATATATATGTATCATCCATGAATGTAGAAAAATCAATGTTGGCTCAAGTCACTGTAATGAACAATATGATTCCAATGATGTGGTTGATTTTTTTAACATTGGATGCTTTTCCTTTATTATTCCTTGAAAATATCTTCTGAGTAGCAACCCAAGTTATAATATCCTTGTAATATTCCATTAAAAAATATCCTAAGAAATTATTTTTAATATTTATATTGAGAAATAAATTTACTATTCTATCCATGTGTCACCTCCAAACCAAGGAATAATGTCAGTTCCGCAATCATTGACATTTTGAACTCACACTTCAAGAATTATACAAACTATTTCTATTTCACTTTATCTACTCCACCAAATATTTTTTTTATCCACATAAAAGAGCACCATAATACTTTGATTAATCTCATTTTTACTATATATATTGTAATAAACTCCACAATGATGAAAATATAGATTTGTCAAGTAATGATCATATAGTAAACACCACGATCTTAGTGCCTACTTAAAAACATACATAGATTTTTCAGTTGAAAAATTTTGTTATCATATTCATGAATAGGAAAGTCATTCAGTTTTTTATGTACACCTCTTCTTCCAGACCTCCATTTAGAAAATTTGACTTGAAATCCATCTAGAAAATATTGAATCAACTTTTCAATACTATGGATAAGAGTAGTCAAACTATCTCTATCCTTGGTACATGTTAAATTTTCTCATCAATATTGGTAACCGTGATATGAGAGAACCCCATGTACAATTGTAATTCTTATTTTTTGAATAAATATTCCATATTAATTTATCTTATTATAGAACACCCACTTAGACCTAATGACGTTCTTATCTATCAGCCTCAAAACAATCTCCCAAGTCTAGTTCTTCCTAATTTGGACAATCTCTTCATTTATTTCTTGAACCTAATTCTCATCTCTATAAATTTCTTCAAATAATTTTTTCTCTACCTATGATAGGATATATGTATGATATAGAGAATTTATTCTTCTTGTATGTACTAGATATTTCTGATCATGAATGATACTCTACCTATCAATTTCAGATAGACTATTTATTTTCTGTGCATATAACAATCTAACTTCATCCTAATCATCTTTAATGAAAACTTGCAAATATGCCTTATGAACTTATTCTCTACCTACGTTTCTCAATTCCCCATCACTATCCTCGTGAATCTTCTCATTGATTTTCTAAGGACTCTACTCAATCACTACCACATTGAATTTTTTTTATATTAACAAAATTTCAAATCAACTTATTTGAGAATTTCGATGCTTTTTTTTCAGGAGTATCCAATAAATATCCCTTCATCTCCATGGGATTCAAACTTCCTATGTTTCTCTTTACTGAGAATAAAACACTTACTTCTAAAGGTTAAAAATTAACTCATTGTCAGTTTATTTACAAACCACAAATAACATGGATTCATTTATTCACATATGCATAAAATAGATCTATTATAAATTTAAACCAATTTCAATATTCCTTCCTTATAAAACTTCCGGTAGGTGAATTTCAATAAGCATCATTCTTGAAATTTTGTTAATGATTTATTTTATCCTCTCAACCACAACATTTTGATGAGGAGTCCTCATTTCTAAAACATGGGGACATATCTGATGATTTTTGAGATATCCATCCACCTATATATTTTTAAACTATGAGACATTATTAGTTTTAGAATTTCAGAATTTGCTTTCTGAGCATTTTTTATATTCTCTCTGATATTGTGTTGTGTAACTGAACACCTCAGACTAATGAGTGACAACCATAATCCATAAAATCCCATTGAAATCATCAATTAAAATAACATAGTATCTCTCCCTATTTACATATAATGGTGATATAGGAATACACACATCAATATGCACAAGTTAAATCACTCTTGCTAACCTTCACTCCTTTTCCTTGTATGTATTTCAAGTAATCTTTTCTTTTCGATAGGAATCACACAGATATGTGTGTTCATGTGATAACTTTGGGAGATATCGAGCCCAATCCGTTTTCACTATATCCAACTAGGTTGATTGGATCAAATGGTCCACCCTTTTATGCCTTAAACTATTTTCTTCCTCTTTGGATAGAAAGAACATTTCTTCTTGTCCACTGACTAGGTAGATATTTACCTTCTATATTTCCACTATATAACAACTTCATCACCTTTTCCCATGGCATAAAATTATTCTTATTAAACTTTATTACATGTCATTAGTCAAAAATTTGATTAAAAGTTAACAACTTGTGATTGAGACCTTCAACAACCAAGACATCTATACATATCATATCCCCCCAATTTGGCTATCTTGAAGACAATACTATTTTGGACTTAATCATTCAAAAATCTGATGAAACCTTTCTTTTAATTCTTGATTATTATGATAATATTCTTATTTCTCATAATGAGTGAAGTGAATCTGTTATCAAGATCCATACACCAGTAAGATCTGATTCTTTTAGGGATATATCTAAAACCACTACCTTTCAACTCTTTCCTTTATTAATCCATTTATCTCGATTCACACCTGGTGTTGATTGACATGTTTTATCCTTTCCAAAGTATGAGGTAACACATTTTTCTTGAAAACATATCAATCGATTTTCCATTTTCAGCCTACCTAACAATTCTTAGAGATACTTCATGCTCCATATTTTTATATTCATTGTCACATTCCTCTGTATAATTATTGATAAATACCTATCCACATATCTAAATCCCACACACTAGAATAAATTCCCACCTAATGTATCCATAGAATATTGAACTCTTCTTGGTTTCCTTTGATGATCTTTTTCTTTTTTGTGACTCTTAAATATGGAATAAATATTTTTGAATGTCTAATATTTCTAAAATAATAAAACCTAATATGGGGTGTATTATTTTTCTTTTCATTTTTATAGAATTTTTTTCCCTTGGGTTCTATGAATATTATTTATTTTATTTATACTCAAATAAACCATCAACTTCAGAGTGGGCTCTCATGGTCTGGAATCAACCATTACTACTTTCAATTTGTGATCATAAATTCTACTAGCTTTGTCATTATGACGTGTTTTTTTATTTTATTAATAGTAATTTTCTAGTTTTTATAGACCTCCATGCTCCTCTTTAAATTATTTTATCACTTGTGTGGTCTAATTTTCTAATGTCTTACTTAGGGTCAAAAGTCTCTTATGATCCTTAAATTTTCATCCTAGGTAACAACTTCCACCTCAAGTTGTTCGATAAATTTAATTCGATCATTAAACCTATTAATATAACCATCAATAACCCTATCATATTCTTAAACTTTGAGCTTATACTTGATTACATTCTCTGAGTTTACTTGTTTTTTCAGATTTTAGATTCTTAATTGTCACATTTATCTTAGATTTCTTGTATTATTTATACAACATATATAATTTTTAATCATGAACCACTATGTTGGATTTACTCATTTTAGATTTCCAAACTTCTATCTATTTAAATGTTTCTTCTAATTCCAGATGGATATTAACTCTTCCTTCTAATTATGTTTTATTAACATCATTTTATTCCCTTGATTGACAATTTCCTACAATATACACCATATCATGTTCATTGTGGTCTTTTCAGTCTTTAATTTCCATACCCCACTTTCTTATAAACCATTGTTTTCTAGATGGAAAGGATTGTTATTATTAAAAAAGTTTCATTTCATAATTATCCCACCATTATCATTAGTAGAATATTACATAAGGGAAATTTCATCATCCTCATAATCATCTTGAAACAAATTGAAAAACTCTGGTGTAAGGTTCCCAAACTTTCCATATCAATAACACTTGAGTGGAATTTTCCCTTTAAAGTTTACATTGACCATTTAAATATTTTTAGGAAAGGAATTAAATGACTTTATTTACCTCTTCTTCTTCCAATCCATCCTCCATAGTGTGATTATTCATGTCCTTAAATACCACTTTCTTAGACTTCCCCTTTTCCACATCCTCATTATCACTATTTATATTCTCTTATATGATAAGAGTATTATGAAAACTATCCAAATTAATCTTCTTTAGATCTTTATACTCAAGTATAGAGACTTTAAGATTGAATTGGGGTGGAAATATTCACAGGATGTGCTTGAAAATTTTCATGTCATAGAGGGTTTCTCCACGACCACACAGGTCCTATACAATAACATTAATCTGATAAAATAATGCATCAATAAATTCATTTGGGTGCATCCTCAAGTCCTTATACTTGTTCCACATAACATATAACTAAGCTTCTCTAACTTTTGAATCACCTTAATATATGTTTATCAGTTTTTCCAACATACAATTTGAGTATTTACATGACATCACCTTCATATACATTGTTAAGGATAAATATACCACAAAATCATTTATTATCCTAGAGTCAATATCTAGTTCTCGCTGGACTAATTTTAATGAATATAAACTTTCCATACATTCTAAAATACAATGCATCACAGCTATAAAAATAACCATATCTAAAGATAACAAGCAGTGTTGTATCTAATTCTTCCAAAGTAGAAAATTATTTCCATCAAAGATCAGAATACATTTATGATTAACTACTTCTATTTATTTATTGAGAGAGGTGACCACTGACTTTAACTAATCTCTAATACCACTTTTTGGTCCTACTAGGTTAAATTACCTAGGGGATGAATTGGGGTATGGAATATTAAAAATAATTCCCCTTTGATCTTTTTTCACCATAAAAAAATACTCTTCACTCTTATTCTTGAAATAAATAAATAAATAAATAAATAAATGTATACATTATACACAATAATTTTACTTGGTTTATCCTAACCGTGATAGTCTAAGGTGAGTACAAAGGCAATGTTCCAATGTACTAAATCCTTTATAGAACACTATTATTACAAGGTTTAGAGTGGAATCACTATCCCTATTGGGTTACAACCATTTAGAATTCAAGAATGTACTTCTATCTCAATTTAAGTGACCACACTACTACTTCAAAAAGATTTGTATGATGATCTATATTAGTTCAAGGCGTGGCATGAATCTATATTTTCATATAAGAGATAAAATAAACCCTTATATGTACTTGAATTCAATGAAAATCATTCACCATGAACTAAATCACGTGGACATAGTTCACTTTGAAATCCAACCTCATGGAAAAGGTTCACCACAAACTTCCTTGCTTCCTCGTGTACTTCAACTACACTAAATTGTTTCACCGTGAACTCCAAACATATAGACCAACATTTTGAGAAGGTATCATTTATAGAAGTGGTGCACCATGGAATCAGTCTTTGAAAACAACCGCTTTTTTAAACTCATAATCTACCTCATGTACTCCAACTTCACAAGAATCATTTTACCATGATCTCCAACTTCAAGGGCTGCACCTCTGTGAACTTCCTTCCACCATCTGTACTTTATAAAAACCCTTCCACACTTGGAAAAATAATTCCAGGGATAATTCTCTCTAATATAATTCACTCTGTACTGAATGTAGATATTATGTTTCCTTTTATAGGAAAATTACCATGATAAATTCAATAATCACAAATACTATTAATTCATTCACATACGAATCATCTGTCTACTTAGAATTGCATACCATGAAATTCATTGGGTGGTCTTCATACTTGACTTATTCTCTATCTCTTTGTACTCACCATCCACAATATATCTGCATACTCTCCTTCTACTCTATCTTCAGTTCATCAATTACATCTTATGTTTTTTTACTTACCTTGAACATTACAAACATGTACTCATCCATAGATTGCATTGCGATTCTCAAAAATTGACCTAACTGTTGGCGTAATCAACCATGCGATCCATGTACTCTACTTACTGGAAACATTTTCTTTTCCAAAAACCAACTTTTAACATTCAATTTTTTAGTCCAAAAATTTGGAAATTGCTGGGAAATGATGCCACATTAAATTTTCTTTTAGAACCACTTTTTTGATATGCTATGTTAAAACACACAACAACAAAAAAACTCAAAAATTTCTTAATTATAGATTTTTTACAAAAATAATAATTCCAAAATAATAATTTTCTTCAATGTATTTCATATTCCTTACTTAAAATGGAATAATGTATCTATGATGTTCCATTAATATGATCTTCAATATAACCTTAATCAACAATAACTCAATCCCTTTAATTTATATATTCAATGAAACCCCTGTCTCTGACTACCTTTCTTATTCCTTCTCTATTATTGGAAAACATATTTTATCTTCTCAATATTCTGTATTTTTTATTCTCTTTAGAACTACACATAAAAATCTACTATAACCTAGGAATTTTAAAGTTCAAATTAAAAATTCAATAATTATCCAACTTCCAACTTCATCTACTTCAAATACATTCATTGAATTTTTTCAAAATGATTATCTACCTTAGATACTCAAATTGGTAGTTACTTCTAGTTTCAAAAAAATCAAACCTTCATAAGAACACCAAGTTACTAATTCTTTTAAAAATTTCATAATTCCAGAAATCATAGTGTGTTCAGTTGAATCATGACAGGAATAAGTGGTTTATTATTTAGTTTTTTTCAATTTCTATTTCTATGACAACATGATATAGAAATTAATATCATTATATTGATCTATGTTGAAAAATAGCTCGAAACCTAACTTTTATTTCCTTCCTTATTTCTTAATGATATCGATATCACAATGTGGTTCCATTGATTAAAACACAACCTATTCATTGTAGCAATACCAAGTTCTAAATTTTATTTATCTCTATAAATATTAATGCATGATTTCCATCTCATGATGTGACTATATATTCTCTTTAAAAACATAAAATTAAATAATCCTTATACATGATCCATAACCCTTAAATTTGTGATTTTTCCAAATTCAGACCTAGATCACCCCCTTACATGACCCATGGCTAGTCTAGGTCATCTTACCCTCATATACTAGGACTTTTCTATTTTTCCAGTTCTTAGGATAAATCCTTTTGTATTCAAGTGTGGTTTAATACTTTACCATTTTTTATAAGCCATATCAACCCTTTTGTATATATGGTAGTTCATTATTTTTCTATATTTCAGAATAGACTACTTAGTATTGGAACCCTTATATATAGAAAGTCTATTTTTTTCCTCTATTTAATTTTACTCTTCTTTTAATGTTACTCTTATATATACATGTTCAGTATTTTCTATCCTTTTTCAGATTTTAGAGAACTCAACTCATTGTGTGATTTCGGTTCTCATGCCATAGTTTCTTCCTATAACTTTTGAAACCTTCATAACTTACATACAAACATTTAGAAAAATCTCTAAAAACATATCCATTTATAAAAACATCTCAAATATCATTAAAATACATCTTAACTTTCAAAAAATAATACTTCTTGTACTGGACTTCCAAAGAATCATATTCTGGACTTGCAATTTTAAGAAAATTCTGGAACTATCTTTTGGACTTCCAATGATAGTTCTTCTTCCAAAACATCATAACTTCTGATAGACCTCAAATTTCAAAATAAACCATATTCAAGTTGTTCATCCATTCAACCTATTGCCTCATGTTTTTTCACATCATTCATATTACTTGTTGAAAAATTTAACACAGAACTTCTTTATAAAATTAATTACATTACCAACCCTCAGTGATTATTAAAAAAATAAAACATACAACCACATGTTTGTAACAATCAGTTATAGGTCATGAATCCCACCATACACAATACTATTCACTTTTTCCCATGAACTCACATATTTACAAGGCCTTGTGTAGGGGATACTTTTTATAGGATATTTACATCATCACATGGAACTCCTCCTCGCTCTATGTGGGACTCGAGACTTATCATCCCAATGAATTCTATTAGGGTTATGATGTGACACCTAGAAACCAAATGGAAGGGAGGTTAGTCCCATGTCATAACCCTTGAAAAGTGATAGAAAACCCTGGATCCTATAATCTCCCCCACAGTGTTACCTAAGTGGTTCATACACACACTATTGCACACTGATACCAACTACCAGTCCTACCAACCCTCCTACATTATAAAGTTTTCTTTAGGTCACCACCTAACATCTTTAAAAGGCCACATGTAGGGGGAAAATTTTCATAGGATATTTATATCATCAAAAAAAAATCCCCTTGCCCTATGTGGGACTCATGAATAAACATCATTGTGAGACCTATTAGGGTCACAATGTGATGCCTGGTAGCCACATGTAAGGGAAATTAGTCCCATTTCATGAACCATGAGGAGCGCTGGAAAACCTTCAATCTAATAAATTTCCATAAAAATTTTAATTTTTATAAATTTTAATTTAAAATTAAATTACAAAATTTACAAAATGTTTATAAATTATGGAATAATATATATGCGATATTTATTTAATTTATATAGTGCTTATAAATTAATTGATTATAAATTTTTTATAATTAATTATTAAATACTTATGAAACATATAAAAAATATATATTTAATAAAATTAATTATTAATATTAAAATTCCATTATCAAATTCTATGGAATAAATTATAATTTAAATATAAATATTTTTTATGGAAATGCTTAAAAATTAATAAATATGGAAAAATAAAAAAATTATATAATTTTTTTATAATTTTTTATAATTAAAAAATGTAAAAAAATATAAACGAGTTTATATTTAATAGTATGAATTGTTCATAATTATTACTTTGAATTATTCAAATTTAAAAGGCCTTATTTGAGGAATTATTTAAACAATATTAAAAGGATTTTTGAAAATTGATATGATCAAGGTTTATATAATATTAAATTTGTGATATTTTGAATGTTTATATAATATATGAATATATTATATATATATAATTTTTATATTTTAGAACTTAAAATTTTAAGTTAAATTTTATATAAATGTTTATGTGAAGGAATTTATATTGGAATAAATATAAAGTGGTTTAATTTATTTAATTATGGAATTTCTATAATGCATTAATTTAATTTTATATAGTTTATAATTTTATTTATTTATAAATTGTTCATAAATAGTTTACCTCATGTTTATATATATAAATTTCTTATTGAATTAAATTTTCCCCTGATTTATTAATGAATATAACTATTATATTATGAATTATGGTGTATTTCCATGAACCAGTTTTGGACTCCCCTAAACTGGGCTCCTGATCTAGCCTGTGACATGACCGGAGGTGAATTCCCAATAACTCTATATTGGAAAATAGTGACAAGGAGTTAGAAATATGCTTTTGGGAATGATTTCTTCTAATAAATAATAAGAGGAATAAAACTCCAACCCAGAATTCCAACATGAACCCTCCGTACATTAGAGATATACACAGAACAAAATTAAGAATATGAAAAAATATTAAAAAAAATAATGACCAGAATATGTATCCATAAAAAATAAAAATAAAAATATAAAATTGTAGAAGAACTGATATAACATCTAGAATAACATAGGGGATGGCATAAATGATACATCCATGATGCACATTAAAATATATAAATTCACAACACAATATGAATGTGACCTCAAGTTCACTATCCAAAATAAAAACCAGATCACTACATGAGAGATCCAAAAATTGAACCTAAACCTATAAAAAAAGATTTAGTTTACCTACACTATGTGGAAAAGGTAGGGTGTGAGCATAACAACCTAGTGGGTAATCACTAGAGAGACTATTCACTTTATTTAACAAAATTAACCATTCATGATAGTTTAAAATACAATACTTAAAATTGAGTTTATGTATTTTATGAAAAAAACCCATAATCATTTCCCAAATTTTTATTTTAAATATATTAATAAGCTTTAGGAAAATTTTGATATTTCCTTGAAATAATTCATCTAAGACTTTCCCTAGAAAACCCCAATTTTAAAACCAATTTTAAAAACACACAACTGAGGAATAACAAATATGAAAGGAAACATATACTAAATAAATAAAAAGTTGAAATAATTTTTAAATCATAAATAATATAATGAATCTAGAACTAAACTATATTGAATGATGGGAACAAAATAATAGAATAGGGATAAAAAACAATTAAACATGACATCAGGTAAGGCCAAACGAAAATAACATAATGAAATACTTATAATAAAATTTAAATGGTAAAGTATAAATAGTAATAGAAAGTTTATAGACATCCCATGAGACAATACTATACATAATCTGGTGGAAACAACCATAAAAAATTGATTAATTATTAGTTTATAACTAACCAGATGCTCTAACAAAACCTCACAAGTGGAACTCCCCCAAGAACAAAGAACTTCCTACACCAAGGGGGATCTAGTTAGTCTCATCATGACTAGAAAATAACCATTTCAAAATCCCTCATCAAGATTCCTAGGATTCCACTGATAAAACAAATAGGTGATTCGGTAACATTTATCATGTATCAATCATGATAAACATATACAATCACATCCTTATCCCACCCAATTACACCCAATAATTAAAATCCCCACTTTAGTACCCATAATAACAATATAAATCCCATAAATCATTAAGATAAAATAAATCTAGGTAGTAGGGGATTCCATTAAGGGTGTATCACATTTACAGAAAAGTATTCAGAGGGTTCCAACTAGGACTCCAAATTTAAAACTAGTAATTTTTTGTGTTTGAACTTAGTCAATTTGTTAATCTATTAATTGTATATGTTTTGTTAGTTACATTAACTCAAAATTAATTCTATGAAAATTATGTTTTTATGTTTTTATAAAATTTAAATTAGCTTTAAATAACCTTAAATAAAATTAAATTACCTTTATGTAGGTTTCATGTTATGCTTATGAAAGTTTTGTTAAAACTATTTCACCCTTAAAAAATATTTATATTTTGAGTTATAACTTTGTATGATATGTTTTATACTATTAAATAGATACTAAATAAACTTTATTATGATGTTTAAATTACCTTTACATAATATATATAACACCATTACATAACATTTAAGTTTTTAAGATACCTTTACACAACTTCTATTTTTTCTATATTACCATTACATGAACATCTAGTTACCATTATGAAAAATGAAAAACCCAATTTTTACCTTTATATAGATTATTAAAACTGATGAATAACTTCACATAGTTATATATTACCCCTTTATTGAGATTTAGAAATATGTATTCTACTTTTACATAGTGTATAGAAACTTTAGTTTATATTTACATAACTTATGAAAATTGAAAATTAAATTTACACATCACATGTAATTTATTTGTTACCATTATACATAATGTAAAAGTGGTTAACTAGGAATATCCATTCTTTAGTATTAACCATTTTATATTTATACCCACCTTTGTAAAATGACTAATCCAAATCATGTGATTTGAGAATAGATATGTCTTATGAAAATCATTTCATTTTTAGACATTAAGTTTCTAAATGGAATGAAGCTAAACACCACACCGTATAAGTGATCGTGGTCAGTTAATTTGAAATTTTAATAAGTATAAAATTCATATGATTTCAAATTTTTTTTTAAAGAATTCAGAATTTTGAAAAAGTAAAAATATTTATGAAAAGTAAATAGGATTATGAAAATTTCAAAATACGTACAAAACTCTCAAAATACTTATGAAATATATTTCTGAAGTCTTATGAAAATATCAAAATCATATGATTTATTATGATTTTCAAAGACTTAAGATAATTGAATTATGATGATTAAAAAATACTCGGGATGTTTTAAATTCATAAGACCAAGACTTAATGACTTACAATTTTCTATGGATTATGAAAAAGTAAATATTCAAACAATAATTAATTTTTCATTCTTAAGTTCAATTTGATACTATATTTTTATATATTATTTATATTTTTATTCAATTCATTTTTATTTGATTTTTAAACTATTTTATTGTTTTTAGAATTACATATAATTGGTATCTAATATTTTGAATGATTTTATTTAATTAATTGAAAAAGGAATAATCTTGAGAATAGGTTTTAAATTAAAATTGATATAGCTAATGAAAATGATAATATTATAGATATTTTTAAATCCTAGATTCCTATGATTTTCTATCAAACATTATCAAGAGTAAATGAATTGGAAGTTATTATTGAGTTGATAATGGAAACTTGATTAATAATTTGGACACTTATTATTAAACAAATGACGAGGATACATGATACAATCTGAAAAATATTCAGGAGGGGGAATTTGAGAGATAAAACAATGCAAAATCAATGTGACTAGACATTTCATCATCTATTAATATCATAAAATAACTTCATCATTTTTATATTCTATTTTTCAATTATTGAAGTTTCAAAAATTTGTATTGTCTTTAAATTTCTATTTTACATTACTTTCTTGTATTTATAGTTGGATCTTTTTAATGTATGTTTTCACTTTATTATAGTTTATCCTTTACCCTTTTAACTGTAAGTTTTTTTCTTGGTAATACCTCCTAAAAAGGTACATAATTAGGTTGTGACTCCTAGAACAAAATTTAGGTGTTGTTGAGTTGTCCCCCTAGGTGAGAAAAAGGTAGGAGCCTATAGAGTGTTGTTACTCCCTTTAAAAGTAAGGCTCTAGTGAGTACAATTATTTTTATTGAGTAGATAAGAATGAAGAGTTTATGTAGAATATTATAATATGAACTATTATAAGAACATGGAATTCATAATATTTTATTTCCACAACATTTTCCTTTAAACATTACTGTAATTTTATTTCACTGTTACTACTACATACCATAATAATAAATACACTGATTGATTATTTATTTTAAATAATAAGTTTTTATTTTTTAAAATGTATATTCACCACTATAGATGATTATTTCATCTCAAATAAAACAATATTTTTTTGTTAGATTTAATTTCTTTGGATTTAGGTTTTACTGCTCACTATTTTCATTATGCAAACCTGAATATCCTAGAACTAATATTTTAATTGAGATCGATTTTGTATGAGGGAATGAATAAACTTTAATGATGGTTGGATACTATAAAAGACTCTATTTTTTATGTAAATTATTATAGTTATTGGAAATATTTAATGTAATAATATCTGAATAAATTAATTAATGATCAATGGATGATTATGGTTAAACCATATAAGATACCAAAATCTAATCCCAATAAACATGTATATAACGACATGGTAAAATATGTTTTTAAATATGAATTAAATAATATCTTATACTATGATATAAGTTTAAGTGTGTATATCAATATCTCATCGTATAATATAAGTAAATATATTCGGAGGATTCCATAAGTCATGCATTACATCATAGAAAAACCTAAAAGAACCAAGATAGAAATGCTACGTGAAGAATACCCGGATTTAAAGATGGAAGAAGTTGAATATGCAGACTGGATGTTTTTTATATTTACTAGAATCATAAATGGGATGGACTCTCTTAGAGAGGCTTTGGATAACACAAACATAGTAGACATGATTCTATGATCATTTCCCAAGACATGGCATGGAAATAATGTGGAAATCAATGAGAGTAATAATTTTAAAGAGTATAGTTTAGATGAATTAATCAGTTCTTTACTGTAGTGAACTTGAAATGAAAAATATTTCAGATGATTATTCAAAAAAATAAAATATCCTTGTTTATAATTATTCTTCTAATTATGAGTTACAACAAAGTGAAAAAGATAATATATCTATTTTCACTACATGAGTTTACAAATACATAAATAGAAGAAGAAAATTAAAAAAGAGAACTATAAAATATCATTAAAAGGATGAATGAAAGAGAAACAAGAAAGGTAATGAGAGTAAATAAAATAATGTTTTATAATTAACTTGTTATAAGTGTAGGAAAATTGAAACATTAATTCTGACAACACATAATTGAAATAAAAATGAATAAAGTGATGTAAGATGAAATACAAGAGAGATTTTTTAGCTAGATGGAGTTGCACCAAAGTGTCTGAATATTTAAGTGAAGATTATAAGATTTATTGGGAGTATTCTAAACATTGTTTGATGAAAAAAATATGAAATTGGTAATAATTTATTCTTATTCTAATTTGGGTCATGAATTATATTATAGAATTTAAGTTAAAGAATTAACTAAGAAAAATGAAAAGTTTCAGCATGAAATTTTATGAATGGATGATTTATATAGATAATTGAAAAATAAAAATTGGAACCTGGTTAAATAAAATAATTTTTTTAATGAGGATAATAAAGAATTAAAATTATTAAAATTAAATAATAAATAATGAAAAAATAATTAAATTTTGAAATATTGAACGAAAATATGATAATGATAGATTTAAGGATTTATTTTCTAAAAATGATGAAGATAAAGATAAGAGATTTAACTTAGAATGTGATGATTTAATTAAAGTTTAAAATGAATTTAAGAAGACCAAGAAAAAAATAAAACATTAAAAAATATCACTTTTTGTTCCAATGTTAATGTACGCGATGATTTAGATATTATTCAAAATTAAAATTAGAAATTGAAAGATGAAATTATCCATTTGAAAAATTATTTATCTACTTTTGTTCAAGGTAAATAAAAATATGATAAAATGATTTCTATGATGAAACTAAATAAAAAAATGGTTTTGGTTGTAACAATAAACTTCCAAGCATGATTTTTTATTAATAGTTCAATTGGAATAGTTTCATGTGTAACATTATTAAACTATGGAATCCATGGGAATTATTCTAATTAGTATTCCTTAAGATTTTCTCAATCCTTTGAACACAATAAAAATTTTATACCTAAGAATGTATTTTCTATACAAACTGTAAATATATGTTTAAATTATGTTTGGGTGCACAAATTCTCTACTACTAATCTGGTTGGACCCAAGATGGTATGAGTACCAAAAAAATTCCACCTGTTTGATTATAATAAATCTAACTTAGAAGTCTCAAAGATTCATGGTATATAGAAAATGGGTGTTACAAACATGTGGCCAGTGACATTTCTAATTTTATATCTTTTAATTCATGTGGTAGAGGTCTGATCACTTTTGGAGATAATTATAAATGTTAGATTAAAGGTTTTAGGGATGTTGGAGTTTTAAAAACTAATATTATTTTTAAATTATTGTATGTAAAATTATTTAACCAAAAATAAATAATTATATCACAAATTTTTTGAAACAACTGGGCCCCATTGAAAACACATGAACTCTACCTTAACATGGCCATCAGGTCATAGACTTCTAGGTGCCACAAGTTTCCCCGTAGACACGTAGTCCCCTCACAGGTGCAACACCCCAAAAATATTAATTAAGAACCTTGTATTAGATAGCGTGTATTACACACGACACTAAGTGCATAGGGGAATAGAATATCATGAGACTACTATATATTTACTATTTTAAATATATTCAATACATGATATAGATTAAAATAAACACAACACCAAGTTATCTTGTATATTATTCAAGAGATACCTTCCTCGATAGATTGTGTTACACACAATAGCGACCTTCCTCGATAGCTTGCGTTACACGCAAGACCGAGTCTCACCAAATAACAATGTATGATTAAAATATTATTATTAAATATAATATGATATAACATATCTGTTATGTTAACAATTACGAATAGTATTAACTAAATTATGAAAATTTATGGTTTATATAAATATAAAATGAATTAATTGGTTACTAATTAATGATAAATGAAAATAAGAACCAATTGGATGTAAAAAGACATATTATTATTATTACGCTTCTAAAGGTGTTTTATCTTAAAAAACATAATTAATTACAATTATTTAATGATTTTAATGAAATATATATAATATATATTCAATAAAATATTTTTTATATTCATCCATTAGTTTTTATATGCATAAGATAATAAGAATCCCTATTTTACATATAAAAACCAATATTTTTATAAAGGCAATTTTACCATATTTTAATGGTGAACCCATATAAAATCTTAATTTTTTAAATTTAATTGATCTAATTTGTAAAAATGAAATCAATATTTTAAATAGAAACATAATAATTATGTTAGGGTGAATTTTTTATATATTTTTGAAACATTTTTATTTTTAATGAATAATTAAAAATACTGAATTTTAGTTCAAAACTGCTTTTTCATTTTTTATTTATAAGGATAAATTATATTTTTAATTGGTTTTAAAGTTTAATTAGATAATATTATTATTATTTAATACAATTTATTCCATTTTAATCAATTATAGTTTTAAATTGATTTTAAATACATAGAAAACTTTTGAACATTTTACCTTAAAAACCTGCATTGTCATCCTGTTTGTGGGATTACATTTAAATTATTTTCTTCCAATTATGTGATTATAATTTATAAAATGAATTAAATATTTTGAATAAGTAAAATATATAATGTATAACAAGACGAAATTAGTTTTTTACAAAAAATGTTAGATAATAAAATTAAAATTAATTTCAATGATTAAAGTCAAATTAAGCTTAATAAGGAAGTGAACCTTAACCTTAAGGCCCAAAACTACCTATAAAATTTTCCAAGAGCTATTGGATGACTGTATATCAACCCTATAATATATTTTATATAAATTTTACCATTATTGGATCCACTAGCAACTTGAAAAACGTGCATGTAATTCCCTTGTAGAAATATTACCAGAGTGCCACTCCTCCTCCACTATAAAAGGATCTCCTATCCTCTCACTTTATCACACCTCTCAAGCAACTTTGTATTGAAAAATATCTATAAAAATAGATCCAAAAAATCCATCACCTCATACTATAATCCTAAACTTGGTAAAAAATCAATCCAAGTAATCTTTTGGTTCAAACCAAAAGGAGTTACGTGATTAAGACGTAACATCTTTTCTTAAGCCTTTTAGTTTTTTTCATTATCAAAAACCTAAACCCTTCTTATTATATGATTTTATAACAAAAATGGTATCCTAAATATATAATTATGTTGTTATTATAAGGTTACAACCTACACTTATACACACTTCCATTTAATGGGTAACAAACATACTGTTTATGTGTATAGAGAATTACTACCTCACAAAACGACGATTGTTCATTTTTTATTTAGCAAATTTCATGGTTATCCATTATGATGGAAACTATATTTATATATGTTAAATATGATATTTATTATTTCATTATAATTATTTAATCCATTTATAACAAATACATTTAATACTTTTTATTCTATGTTAATACGATAACATCATTTGAGGAAGTAGGGACTACCACCCCTCAAAGCAATGTGATTCGTTCACAATAAACATGGAACATATTAAGGATAAATATTAATAAAAATATATGAAGTATATTAATTAAATATGTTAATGGAATTATAATATAAATTTATATACATATCATTTAATTTTCATTATTTTAAAATATGGCAATGAAATGGAAGCAACATTCGTGCATACATACGACTTACCATCTCCATTAATAGTGCATTCCATTTATTATATCTAAATGTTATAGATTATTATGCATACATATTTTCTGGATATATATGATGTTAAAATCATTTTTAAAATTATGGAGAAAATTAAACCATAATATATTTTATAATAAACACAAATAATAAGTTAAAACATACTTGAAAAACTTAGAAATTAACACCCGAAATAGTTAAATAATGAAAGTGTTTTAACAAATGAGTAATAAGATATTATAAAAGGATCATATATGATTTCATAAATATGAATATTATTTTTTATAAGTTCTTAACATGTTTTAACCTACTATACAGGAGGATAAAGACCAAAAAATAAAAGGAAGGTTAAGGTAATGGATTTCTTATATATTTACATTCCATTGAGATTTATTTGTTGTTATGCACCTATTTTCTTTTATATGGTGTATATAATTCCAATTTACATTATATATCATGAATATACTTACTATAATTATATTATGTCTTTCATTTTATATTATTACTTCATGGGTATTATGTTCTAAATGTTTCAAAGTGGTATGAGGCACTTTGGAATATTTAAAGATTATTTTATTCAAGAATAATTTTACTATTAAATCATTTTTATTATAGGAATTTATCTTAAAATTGACCAATAAAACCTTTAATTTTTCTATCCTATGGTTAATTATGAAAGTTTTCAAGTATTATTACCATTTTCCACTCCTTGGTTCTCAAGGTGGGCTTGAAAATGTTTTTAAGAAAACCTGACTTCATTTGTCTCTTTAGTCAGAGAACCTATTTTCTTATTAAAACCTTTTTTATTAAAATGTTTTCAATTTTTTTTAAAATGATTTGGTAAAGAAATTTTTCCCCTTTTTAATTTTAAAATTTTTTTCAATGGAATATTAATGTCACTTTCAGAACAAGGCATATTTGTAACCTTTTTACCTTTCAAAAGGAAAGTTGTTTTTACCTTGTACGATATGTACATATTTACCTTCCATCATTTTTTTGGAGCTTAATTTTAATTTTCAAATGGTTAATTATTTAATAAAATATTTTTAAAATTTATTTTCAATGAAAATATTTTTCAAAATGGTTTTCAAAATAAAACGATATTTTCCTCAAGAATGTTTTTAAATAATCTTTTTATAAAATTTCCATTTATAAAAGTCAAAAACCATTTACTTTACTCTACTTGGGGTATGTTGTATTGATACTATACTTAATATTCCTCAGGATGGTTAAGGATTGATTTGGAAAAGGATATTTTTCTCATTCACTTCCTTGATTCCTTTTAGTTCCATTATAATATTCAATTTCCTATGATAATTAAACATTTAAATTCCCCTAAATATACATATCATGTTCATGGATATAATTATTTCCCAAATCATATACCATTTTTTATATGTTGTTTACTTTAAATGTTATTTTATTATTTTGGTAAATATTGATAAATTTGTCTCTCTTACTCCATACAGATATTTGATAAGGCACATTTTTAAATAGATTAATCAATATATGAATAATGTTTTAAACTAGTACAACATGTGTGGCTCCCGGTTATAGATATCCTCTCAATGCATTAGTAGTCTCATGGGATGGGTAATTTGTCTAGATGCATTATAAGGGGTTTTACCTAATATTTTGTAAATAATTTTGTGAAAGGTCTAGATGGTAAAGGTACCATGTACCTAAAAAACATGACGTCTAATAATAAAGTATTTTCTTCATATTAGTTTTAGTTATTATTAATCTATGAGATTTTTAATTGACATATCTTTGAATACATTTAATTTTTTGTTATTTTGATGGCATGTGTTTTAGTTTCTTACCTTTCCATATTTATTTTTCCTTATCTAGTTATTTATATGAAATGTGTTTCTAATTATTAATTTTCTATATTTTTTACACACTTCCATTTAGTTTATTGATTATATATAATATGTGATCAATTATTTAACTTTATATATTGAATATTCTCGTTGATTCATTATTTGTTCCGCTATATTTTTCCCTCACTCAACATTTGAGCTCACCCTTATTATGTTTCTCTCCACAGAAATCTAAGAAGAATAATATGAAAGATATTAAGGGATTTATTAGATGAATTAGAGTTATCATCATTGTTATTGATTTTGAAAGAAGAAGAAAAATTATTTTTTAATTAGTAAATTCTTTTGTAATACAAGACTAATGTATGTATCTAGTTTTCCAAGACTAATAAAGTCTTGGTTATTCAGGATTTTATTTATTATAATCATACCAATGAAATTAATACCAGACAATTTGTGGCCCACCCACATACTCGAACGGGTCATCTAACTAATGACTATCCCCAAAAGAAAACACATGTTCTTTCCAGTGTGCTTTTCCCTCAATCAAGCACACGTTGTGAAACTTACTTGAAGGTAACCCATAATAATCACTAATCTAGGGAAATAATGATTAACTATGAAGTTCTAATCAGTGAGGCTCATTAAAAGAAATGTTCACATTGTTGACATGAGTATTATAATATAGTCATTTAACCCTTTATCATTCTTGGGTGTTACATTCACCCCCCTTTAGAGCACAACGTCCTTGTTATGGTCCCTACATCTTATCCCAGGAAGTTCCCCCTCACTTAAGGATGAGTTCCTCCTATGATGCCAAATTATACAACTAGTTCTTGATTATATCACATACACCACCCCTGAACATGGTCATCGGGTCCTGGCCCTCCAAGTTCCACTAGTTTCCCCTTAGACATGTGGTCCCATCCCTGGAGCCCACCCACTTGCCCAAATAGGTCATCTGATTAATGATTATACCAAAGTCCAAAATAAGTTTTTTCCAGTTTTTTTTCTTTAATCACACACACTTTGAGAAACTTCATAGGAGGTCACCCTTCTTGATCACTACTCCAGGCCAGACATTCTTAATTGTGGAGTTCTAATCATCTAGAATCCCAAAAATAAAGGTGATCCTTACTGACATGAGTTATATCATTCATTAATTTAACCCTTTATCATTTTGTGGTGTCACATTTGTGATTATTAAATGAGTATATTTTTTTAAATACAATAAATTCTAAATTTTTAATGATAATTTCATTTTTTATGAAAATCTGAAATAAAATATATACACTCATGATTTTTCTAAAAAAAACATGTAGAATGTAAAGTGATTAAATGATGTAGAAATAACTAATGTTATTTGACAGACAAGGTTGGGACATGTTAATTATTGAAAACTATAGAAATTTTATATACATGGACAAGTTCTTAAATTACCTATGATTAAATAAAGCAAGTTCTTTATTTGTGATTCTTGTTTAAAAGGTAATAAACACAAATAAAATTTCATATATTTAAATAATGATAATACAATTATATGTTTAGAAACTTTTAAATCTTTATTTATTTGTCCAAATGAACACTACATGTTTTTGAGGTGAAAAGTATGTTTTTGAATTTTTTGATGATTATAATAGATTCACCTAAAATTATTTGTTAACTCAAAAAGTGAAAATTTAAATAATGTTATTTAATTTTGTAAACAAATCCAGTATCAAAATATACATTTAATAATTTCTATTAGAAGTGATAAGGATGAGAGTTTTCAAATTTATAATTTGATTTTTTTTTGTGAAGTTTATGGATACATTCATAATTTTTTTTCCATAACACCACAATAAAATGGTGTTCCTAAGATAAAAAATAAAACTATTCAAAAAAATGGAAATAACCATGCTTAATGAATTTTATGTACCAAAATATTTTGGTTCTGAGTCATTTAATATTACTTTTTATATTTTAAAAATATTTTTCCATACCTATCAAAAGAAACTTCTATATGATATTCTTAAGCAAATGAATTTAAAAATTATCCATTTTATAGTTTTTGAGTGTAAGGTATTTATTTTAAATACTAAGTATAAAAAAGAAATGTTTATTCTAAATGTGATGATGGTATATTTATAAGATATTATAATAATTTTAAATCTTATAGAGTATAAAATAAAGAACCATGACTATAAAAGAATCCATACATGTAAAATTCATTGATAATAATGACAAGAAAATTTCAGATTTTCATGATCATGATGAAGATTCTAAAAAGTATAACTTTGGTGAAGATAAACCTAAAAATGATAATATATATGTTAATGGGGAGTATATATATTCTAAATTTGATCATAATAATTTAAAAAATCATAAATATTATTCTTTGAAAAATATAATTGTAAATGTTGAATCTATAATTAGAACCAATATATCTATTTTGAAAATTTATATTTATATTTACTTTTTGTTGATTTTATGATAGTTAATGTTAATGAATCACAAAATTATTTTAATTCATTTAATTTGATTCATGATGAACTTAATAAATTTGAAGGAAATAAATTATGGAATCTAGTTGAACTGCCTAAAGATAAAAAACTAAAGGAACTAAGTGGATATTTTGAAATAAACTTAACAAAACTAGTAATATAATTATAATAAAATCTAGATAGGATTATTAAGGATACTTAGAAGAAAAATGTGTTGAAGTTGATGTTTTTTTGCACCAGTTTCTAAAATATATTCCATTTACATTCTATTATCTTTTTCTTATTTTAAAATTTTCAAATTATTTTAAATGGATGTGAAAAGTAATTTTTTGAATGGAATAATTTTCAAATAGGTTTTTGTTAATTGAAAACCTAGATTTAAAGATTATAGATTTATAAAGCATGTCTTTAAACTATCAAAATATTTGTATGGTCTAAAGAAATACCCAATATCTTGGTATTAATGAATTAATTTGTTTTTTTAAAAAAATGGTTTTAGTAGAGAAAAACTGTAGGGAATTATAAAATATGAGGCCTTATGGAGTAGGACTCCATCCATTGTATCAGATAGACATGACAAGCACAACATACACCGAATAGACCTCTATCCAATTACCCCAGCCTACACAACATAAAAAATATAAACTCTATTGGATAAAGGATTGTCTGATAACCACCTCCTCCCAGTTTAATAAATAAAACTTGGAAGAGATCCCACCTAATCACCACATAATCTTGATGAAACCACTTCAAATAATAAAAACAATCATACAAAAAATACTTATGTGGTTTAGAAAAATGTCATACATTTATGTGAGAACACTATAAACATTTTAATTACTGGAGATACAAGAGATTTTTAAAACTCATCTATCACTTATTATATATTTAATAAGTCTCATAAAATAAT
Organism: Viscum album; assembly: GCA_963277665.1. Lineage (NCBI taxonomy): Eukaryota > Viridiplantae > Streptophyta > Magnoliopsida > Santalales > Viscaceae > Viscum > Viscum album. The sequence continues at coordinate 1,024,953,719 of OY728158.1, forward strand.
GTAACAAACATCCATTTATTCAATATATATCCATATTTGGGTGACCACCACCATTTGTAGAGGTTTAAACTGGTGAAAAGGTTTCAAAAACCTATGAGATTCATTGTCAACCTACCATTAAATTATGAAACCTCTAATACACTATTACACCTTTTGAAACTGATAACAATCCGTTAACACTATCAGTGGGAACTTTGTTAGATAGGCTCTCTCCCAATACTATATTTGATGAACTCTGGATAATGATCACCATCAGATCATCTCTATATGATATAATATATACAATGATCTATATCAAATTATCTTTGTCTGATGGACTATATCTGATGATCTCCATCCAATCATCTATGTCTAATTGAACCTTTCATACTAATTTCAAAAAATCCTTATGATAAGATTTTACCATTCATTAATCTCTTTCTGATGACCTTATCTGATCATCAATGTCCAATGATATCCATTCGAAAAACCCAATCTGGTGAAATTGAATATTAAAAAAAACAATTTCCATCTTAGAAATTACTTTAGGATTTTATCCTTCTTAAACCATCCACCTGAACTCATCCAGTATCAGATTCAGGTAGTTTTCTCATCTTTATCATATTATCCAAGTATAACTGAGGCATAATGTTTCCATAAAATTTCTAGGATTATAAATTTTGTAAACATATCAGTTGGATTCTACTTTAGAGTAATATTTATAAACACCAACACTTTATCTTACATCATACTTCATATAATGTAACATTTCAGGTTAATGTATTTTTTTCTTATATAAAGCATTAAGTCATGGACATGTTTAATTGCACTATGAATATCACATAATTTAATTAATCTATATGATCCCTTTTTGATTTCCTTAAATAATTTAATCTAACCTATCAACTATTTTTCTTCTTCAGTAGTAGTAACATAATTTTCTTCTATAATAGATAATATAACAACTAGTGGAAACTGAGACATCTAGTTGACCACTATCCAACACAAAGTGAAAAAAATATTTTAGTACTTATCAATCTGTCCATGTTTCTATAAAAATAAATATGAAAAAATCCCTTCAACTAATCACTATCATAGAAATATAAATCTATATTCATCGACCTCTTTAAATTCCAAATGATTCATTTCACTGATTCCCAATGTTTCCTTCTAGGATTTGACTTGAAATAGCTATAAATTCCCACTAAAAAAATAAAGTTATGGTTATGTGTGAACCCTTACATACCTAAAACTTCTAATAACCAGGGTAAAAGTAACCATACCCATGTCATGAAATTATTCATCCATTTATGGAGAATGTGATTTAGAAAGTTCTAAATTTCTAGTGAGGGGGTTTGAGATAGGTTTACAACAGGTCATTCCAAATTTTTTAATAACATTCCAGATGTATTTATTCTAGGATAGAACCAAAGTGATAGTTTTTATATCCCTATTGATTATCATCCCCAATATCTTATTATCTTTTCTAATGTTATATATCTCAAAGCTTATTGAAAACTTCATATTTTGTTCCTAAATAGGATGTATCTTTGAACTAGTAATCAATGTATCATAAACATATAACAATATTATGATATATACTCTATTATCCAATTTATTCCTATGAAAAAAATGACCAGAATCAAATTTTATGAATTTTCCCCCAAGAATTAAAGTGTAAAACTTCTAATTACACTCTAATGGAGCTTGCTTCAAGACCTAAAAACTTCATTTAAACTTATAAATGAGACTCTCCTTCTGATGAACTTCATAACACTTGGAATAAACCATATAAATTTCTTTATCCAAATACCCCAAAAATCTATCTTTATATATATATGATACATGTGTAGATATTTAGACACAAAAATTTTGATCACAATTCAAATGGTTGTGTTCTTCACCACTAGTGAGAAAATTTTAAAAATTCAATTTATTCCATTGTTTGAAAACCCTTCACAAATATCATTGAATTATATCTATTTCTTCCATAATAATATTCTTTCAAAATAAAAACACATTTTTTTTCTAGATCTCATTTCCCTTTCGTTAGTTCTACTAAATACCTTGTATTTTTGAGATTTAATGAATTAATTTCCTCTTCCATGGCCAATTCCAAATGTTTTGAGTATATGAGAGTAGCTATGCATTTAAGAATTTTGGATCCCCTATATCAATCAGAATTATAAAGTTCATATCATATTTAAACCTCTAAATTTGTTTTATAATATTATTGGATCTCCTTAACACAACAATAGGCTTAACCATCAGAACTTATCTATCCGATAGTCTTCCATATGAAATTTCATTTAATTGTAGAGATCTGTCTGATCATTCTACATCTGGTAGATGTATGTATGATTATTCACTATCTAGTAGAGGTCTTTCTGGTCATTATCCATCCAGTAGAGGTATTTTTGATCATTATAGACCTGTTATATTTATGTCTAATCACCCTCTATCTAGTAGAATGATGGTCAGATTGTCCTGAACCTCAATAATTGATCTAAACTCAATTTCATACACAACCAAGTAATGATCTTTCCATATAAGTACTATGATGAAAAAACATCCATACTCCAAAATGAAATGTTTATTTTCATTATCCCATGGGCGATATACAATGTTATCATCTCTATATTCGAAAAGGAATCACACCATGGATTTTTTATTTAATACTTATTTTTCTTTTCCATTTATATGAACATATGAGATACTTCTAAATACTTTGAGATAGTTCACCTATGGTTTTTTATTAGAATAAAGTTCCTCATGATGTTCTTGACCCATAGTTTATTCCAAAATTATATTCTTCAAATATACTACTCTATTTATTACCTCCACACAAATTCTCTTAGGCATTCCAAATTGAAGCCTCATACTCCAATATTTCTCTTGAAAAGTATTATTTTTTCTTTCAACCACTCCATTTTTTTGAAAAGTTCCTAGAATATTATTCTCATGCCCGCTTCCCTTCCTTAGACAAAAGTTATGAAAGTTGCATCCACTTTACTCTCTACCATTGTCTCTCCAAAGACACTTCAACTTTTGTTCGCACTCTTTTCCATCCAGAAGCTTCCACTGAATAAATTCATAAAACACATCGTAATTGTTATTTAGTTATTAAACCCAAAAATGTCAATTAGAATCATTATTGATGTTTACAAAGTATAGTGATTCTCTATTTTATTAAAGATGTATTTGTCTCTAAATATCGTAATAAAAAAGTTCTAACTTCTAATTTCTTGGATTTATACCATATAAGTTAAATTAAAATCTCTTTAATTTTTCCAATATACAAATATCACATCATATATGGTATGTGTGATTGAGTTTAACAATTCCCATCACTATTATAACATTTAGGTTTTTTTCATTGCGGTGAAAAAACCTACAATGTTACATTTCCAGACCATTCGGTAAGGTGCTTCTGATCACTGAAAGTTCATCCTTGCATAATTTCAAGTATAAAATTCCATTTTTTACTCTATGAACAAACACTATATACCCTCTATCGATCATCCATAATATATTAAAAAAATTATATTTGAATCTATCATCATTATGTTGTTCCACTAGCATGAGATTCTTTCAAAGGCCTAGAATATGAATAACATCTTTCAGTCTCAAGTCATTCGAATTTTTCATTAGAATATTAAATTATCCAATGATAACTATATCTAGATATTTTTCATATACTATATGTACTCTTATCATGTTCCTCAGTACATAATATACCATGAACCCTCACACTCCATTTGAATGAAAAGATGCACCAGAGTCCATAAACCATGATTTTTATAGAATAATTGGGCTAACTATAAAACTAAAACCTCCATCTATTGAAATTATTATGTTCATCAATCCAAAAGTTGAACCCTCTATTTTTTTCCTACAATATTTGTTAATATGTCCCTTCTTCTCATAATACCAACATATAGGACTGGGAAAATCTATTTACATTAGTACCTTCTCTGGGACATATCATTTGATGACTTATTTTGATGGTGTTTCTATTGAGGTGATCCTCCATATCCTTAATAATTGGGACCACTACTAGATAACACATGGACCTCCTTACACCTCAAATACCCATTCAAGTTCATGTTTTAAATGTCATCAATTGTAATATTTTTATTCCCACTGGATTTTCTTACTACTATCACCATGGCATCCGAACATTTTGTAAATGAGGAAAGAATAATCAAATCCCAAACATCATTTGTGAAAAATATTTGGCCTAATATCATATTGAAATAATTAACATGATTTACTACAGGTATTCCATTATATAACTTCAAGGTGAAAAATATTTTTATCATGATTTTTTTAGATTCATTGGGATATCATAAATTTTAACGATCAATTTCACAACCTCTACAGTAGTTTTATTATATCTAATGTTGAAAGAAAAATTTTGAGAATGTGAAATTCTGATCAAGGATAAATCCTTCATGTACACTGACTTCCATTTCTTCTTATCTATATTCCGTGTAAATTCATTATAAAAATGAGAGTAAATATCTTCATGTATTAAAATATCCTCTATTTGTATTCTACAAAAGGAAAAATCAATCATATTTAACTTATCGATAAAAAACATCTCTCTATTTAAATTCAGTATTCAAAATAATCGTAAATCTAACTAAAATAAAACAACTTACAAGAAAAATGAGAGGATAAACTTGAATAAAATGAGTGAAGTTGAACCAAACCTATGATACCACTTGTACGGAAAGATATAAGATGATACATGATGGAGTATCACTCCATCTATTTTATCATCCAGACATGATAAGAATAATTTACACCATATAAAAATCCATATGATAACCTAAACTGGTGAAACATAAAATCTCCAAAATCTATCAAAAAAATATTTTTATGATAACTACATCCTCCATATTTGTGCACTAGAACTAGGATTATATCCCACCTAATTATCACACAAACTTGATGAAACACAATTCATAAAAAAAAACAATCAGACAAACTATATTTGTGTGGTTTGGACAATCATCCTACTTCCATGGGAGAACACTGCAAAAATTTTAATTATAGGAGATATAAGATAATAAAAAACTCACCTCTCACTTATTCCCTATTTATAGAGTCTTAGACAATAAAATTATAAATTTCCAATTATTCAACATACATCCAAATAATGGAAACCACCTCTAAATATAGAGGTCATAAATTGGAGAACATGATGCATAGAAATCATAGATTCAAAGTCAACCTCTTGTTAACCTGAGAAACCTATGATACACTACTAAACCTTCATATGAAACTTTTAACAACTTATGAACAACATCCATGGGATCTTTGTTATATAGGATCTATCTAATGAATCCCCTATATGGAATCTGTATGATGATCTTTATATAATGATTTATATTTAATATAATCTATTTGATAATCTTTTTCTGATCATATTTTTCTAATGGAATATTTTAGATAATATCTATCTGATCATATTTGATGATCCTTCTCAGAAAGACTCTGTATGATTGATTTCACAGAAGCCTTATAATATGATTCTACCTTATGGTCATTTATTTCTTAAGACCCCTATCTGATCATCTCTGTTGGATTATCTATGTCTACAAAACTATATCTTGTGAAACTCAAGACATTACACAAAACCCAATAAAATGTTGATCAAATTATATTTATTAATAATTGGTAAAATAATATTTTAGCTGTATAAATTTATATTTATGAAACTCTATTGAGCTATAAAAATTATTTTCTTACTAATGAATTCTTAAATTTAATTTCAGGTGAATTTTAAATGATGTTAACGGGTGAACTGAAGTTTTTCTTGGACTGAAATATTTTCAATGAAAAGATAGTATATTTTTGAGTCAATAAAAATATTTTAGATATATAGTTAATTTTTTTGGACTGAATTAATGTATAACTTTTAATGTATCTACTATTCCCTAGAAGTCCTAAATCTGGTTTCTACTATCAATTACATTGTTAGGATTACAATTAATCAAATCCTGAAGGAATGAGAGTTTAGTAGTCTTGGTAAACTAGATAAATACATGTGAATTTTATTAAAAAATAATGCACTAATGACAAAACAAATTTTCTTCTTCTTTATAAATAAATAACTTCGATGATAACTCTAATCCATATAGTAAATCCTTATATATAATTCATTGTATTCTTCTTAGATTCATGGGTAATGAAATATAATAAGGGTGAACACAAATGATCATTAAGGAAAAAATATAGCTGAACTAAAAATTTACCAATGAGAATAGTCAATATGGAAAGGTAAATAACTGAACACATATATGATATAATCGATAAACTAAATGTAAGTGTGTAAAAAATATTGTAAGGTAATAACTAGAAACACATTCCATCTAGATAACTAGGTAAGGAAAAATAAATATGGCAAGGTAAGTAAAGGAATAACATACCATATAAATAACTAAAAATGAAATGTATCTATAGATATATTGATGTAAAATATCATGGATGAATAATAACTAAAACTAATATAAAGGAATTTTTTGATTATTAGACGCCATGTTTCCTAGGTACATGGTACCTTTACTGTCAAGACCTTTGACAAGATGGTTTACAAAATATCAGGTAAACACCCATCTAAGGCATCTAGCCAAATGACCTGTCCCATGAGTCTACTGACGCATCGAGGGGATATCTATAATTGGGCCCCAACCATGTTATACCGGTCCAAAACATTCCTCATATTTTGATTAATCAATTTAACAATGTGGATTATCAAATATCCTCATGGAGTAAGAGATACAGATTTATCAATCTTTACCCAAATAATTAAATAACATTCAAAGTAAACACCATATGAAAAATAGTACATGATTCAAGAAATAATTAAATCTATGAAAAATCATATTTATATTTAAGGGAATTTAAATGTCGAATGATCATAGTAAATTGAATATTTCAAGAAATAAAGTATATGAATGAGAATACTATCCTTGGAAAAATCAATCATAAACCATCCTGAGAAAGATTATAGATTGTATTAATATAACATACCCAAAGTGGAGTAAAATAAAGGGTTGTTTTTTTATTGAATGGAAATATTATAGAAAGATCATTTAAGAACATTCTTGAGGAAAATATCATTTTTTTTGGAAAAACTTTTGAAAAAAATAACCTTTTAAAATCAATTTTAAAAAATTTTATCTTCACAAATTAACCATTTAAACTTGAAAATAAATATTCAAAGGAATTAATGTGGGAAAATCCTTACATATCTCACAAGGTAAAAAGAATATTCCTTTTACATGGTAAAAAGGATAGAAAAATGACTTGTTCAGAAAGGGACAAGAATATTCCATTAAAAACATTGGTAGAAGAAAAAAAGGGTAAAAATTTATTTTAAAAAATCATTTTATTTTTTTAAACATTTTATTAAAAATTGTTTTTATAATAAAACAATTTCTCTAACTAAAGATAGAAATGAAATCAGGTTTTCTTAAAAAACAATTTTTAACACATTTTGAGTACCAAATAATGGAAAAATTATACCAATACTTGAAAAGGTCATGAATTAATAAAGGATAGGAAAATGAAAGGGTTTAATGAAGAATGGTAATATAATTTCCTCAAATTTAAATACCATTGAAATATCATTAAAGTTATTATTTAGGAAAATAATCTTTAATCATTCCAAAGTTTCCCGTACCACTTTGAAACAATTTAAATTATAAACCTCATGAATGAATAACATTAAATAAAATTAATAAATTACATGAAGTTAAATGAATTCATGATATAATATATAATAATGGGATTTATATACACCACAAAAATTATATAAGTGCTGAACATGAAATTTATCTCACGAATATAAAATGTGAGATGAGAATCCCTTGCCTCAAACTTATTTTTGTTGCAAGGTCTTTATCCTCCTCTATAGTGGGTTTAAACAAGTTAATAAATTATAATAGAAACATATTAATATTTATTATATCACATATTATATTCTTATAATATCTTATTACCTTTTTGTTAACACACTTTCATTATTTAACTATTTTGGGTGTTAATTTCCTAGTTTGTCGGGTATGTTTTAACTTGTTATTTATTTTTATTAAAAAATATATTATGTTTTCATTATCTACCGAATGTATAACATGAAATTAAAATCATATATATCATGTATATATGTATATAGAATAATCTTTATCATTTGGAGATAATAAATGGAATGCATCCTTCATGGAGACGGTAAGCCGTAGGTATGCATGAATGCTACATCCAATTCTTTGTCATATTTTAAAATAATTAAAAGTAAATGATGTATATATACATGTATATTATAATTAAATAACCCTATTTAAGTAATATATTTCATATATTCTTATTAAATTTTATCCTTAATATGTTTAATGTTTAGTGTGAACAAGCCACATCGCTTTGAGGTGGCGGAAGTCCACACTTCCTCAAGTGATGCAATCGTATTAATATAAAATGAATGGTTTTAAATGTATGTGTTATAAAAGGATTAAGTAAGTATAAATAAATAATAAATACCATATATAACATATATTAATATATTTTCCATCATAATAGAGAACCATGAATGTTGGTAAAGTAAAAATGAACAATCGTCGTTTCGAGAGGTAGTAGATCACCGTACATAGAAATAGTATGTTCGTTACCCATTAAATTGAAGTGTGTGTAAGTATAGGTAGAAAACTTAGAATTAAAAAATTCTAGTATATTGAGGATACTAATGTTTTTATACTATAATATAATAATAATGGTTGAGTTTTGGTAGAATGGAAATAAAACAAAAAAGCTTAAGAAATGATGTTACCTCTTAATCGAGTAACTCCTTTCAGTTTGAACCAAATGCTTACTTGGATTTATTTATTACAAATATGAGGATTCTAGGATTATGGGAGGTATTTTCAGGAGACATTTGGGTAGATATTGGTAGATCCAAAGTGGATTGAGAGGTGTGAGGAAGTGGGAGGAGTGGAGGTCCTTTTATAGTGGAGGAGGAGTGAAACTCTTGTAATATTTTTACAAGAGAATTCCATGCACATTTTTCATGTTTCAAGTACATCCAATAATGGTAAAATTTAGACCCAATAGAGTATAGGGTTTATATATGGACATAAAATATCTCTTTGACATGTGTATAGATCGATTTAGTTCTTAAGGTTACGGTTTAATCCTTTATTATGCTTAATTTAACCTTAATCATTGCAATTAATTTTAATTACATTCACTAATATTTTTGGCCAAAAAATAATTTGATATTATTATAAATTATAAATTACTCTTAATCCAAATATGGAATCCATTTTTTCAAATTATAATATCATAATTGACTTAAATCAATTCAAATTTATTCCCGCAGGTGGGATGACAATGCTGGTTTTTAAGGTAAAAATGTTCAAAAGATTTCTATGTTTTTATAAAAAAATTAAAGGTAAAATTTATTCCAATGAAATAAATTGAATTAATTTATAAATATATTGTCAAATTAAACATTAAAACCAATTAAAAGTATCATTTAATCTTAAAAAAAATTAGATCAAAAAGATGTTTTGAACTAAAATTCAGTATTTTTAACTATTCATAAAAAAATGATATGGTTCCAAAAAATATCATAAATTTACCCTAACATATTTTTTATATTTATATTTTAAATTTGAAGTTTATTTTTACATATTAAATCAATTACAGTATCAAAATTCCAGTTTAAAATGGGTTCTCCATTAAAAAGTGGTTAAATTGAATTTATAAAAATATAGGATTATATGTGTAAAATAGGGGTTGTTATTAGGTTATGAATATAAAAGCTAAGAGATTAATATCAAAAATATTTTATTGAATATATAACATATACCAGGAAAGTTCAGTCTGAGGAAAATCCACTAACCATTTATTAAAATAAAGGAAAAATGCACCAAGAAAACACCACAAAATGGAAAAAGTAGCTACAAGTCAGAAAAATCATACCTGTCACCACATCCATGATAGTTTGTTTCCTCTGAATCAGCTGATTCCCACTCTAAACTTTCATAATGCGTTAGAATATTTTCATACTTTCTTATAAGGTTTAACTTCTCCAAAGATATAAAGTCCTTAGCAGACTACATACACTTTGTCAAGCCAGAGGCCACCCCACCTTCCTTCCTAGAAGACCTAGTAGACATCAGATTTTTCATATTGGAGTAGTATTTACTCGACCTTCTTCGTGTTTTGGTAGACATGGATTCATCATTCCCAATCACCATCTTTTTCCCACCCTGAACAATGTCACTGTAGGAAGGTTGAACCATGCTGCCAACATTTTCCTTACCACTATCAAAGATGTCCCCCCATTTTCCAGAAATGTGAACCTCTTGGTAACCCTCATTCGCTCCCCTATCCTATTGACAATGACTATTCATATCAACAATATCTAGACATTGTGGCTATTATAGAATCTCATGAGCATCATGAAATCCCTTCTTAATTTCATCTGCACTGGTTGATGCATCCTTTCTTCCACCTTCATTCCTTGGAGTACCTCCCTCACCATGATAGTTCTGCTCATACTCCAATTCAAGGAAGCAATTACCAGTGGAAACATTGAATATCACACCTCCATCACCACCTTCCTACCCTTGCATCACTTTAACATCATCATTTAAATCTCCCACTAATTCACTATCCTCAGGAGCAATAGAGTCTTGGTGCACCCCATTGACATGTTTTGGACACGAAGAACCTATAACCTCTTCTGTTGTAAAGGCCCTCTCAATACTAAGATCATGCCTTAAGTGATCAAATACTTGCCTAAACATTGGTTCTTGTGGCCTTCATTGCTCTTCTTTCTGACCATAACCATCCTTGGATTCCACTACCCCAACCACATTCCCCAGAGACTGCACCTCAACTACTGCCTATCCAATGGACGTCGCACCCACACACACTCCTAGTTTCTGAGAGCCTTCCACAGGTTCATGACTTGATGAGATAATTCTCGAAGGAACCTTCAACCATGGTAAAACCAAAGCAGGTGAAGCATTGTTGCCATTTCCCATCCTCATCACCCCTTTCGAAACTCCATCCAAGCCGTTCCAACGACATACCGTATCCACATGTCCAAAACAGCCGTAATAAACACAATAATTCATCCACGATTCAAATATAACATCTTGCTTCCACCAAAACTCCTTTACATCCATGATTTAGACCCAATTCACATTCAGCTGCGCAACATCAATCTCAATACAAATTTGTGGACAGATGGGGTGACATACCACCTCTGTTTGCCTATCCGAGCAAAGGTATCCACCTATCATGATCCCAATAGCACAAAAAATGGATGTATTTTAAAAAGAAAGTGGAATATCGGGGAGACTCACCCAAGTCGCCATCATATAGGGATCCCACCACATGTGGAAGTCAAGACTCCATCGATCTTGGTTATAGATTATTTTATAGTTTATATGTTGAAATCTCACATCATGAGAGTGGTTCATAAAACATACTTTAGAAATGATATGTTGGGAAGTTAAAAGGTCACATGGACTACCATGTAACTAGATTTCTAAGTAGGAGAAAATTAGTAGAATGTGATAATACATACTTTTATTAAAGGAGTAAATATATATGGGGATTGGATGAGGTCATCAATCACAAACAATTAAATGATCAATATAATGTCAATGGACTCAAATCTATAAATATGTGATGATTTATAAGGCCATTGGTTCCACAGAAATTAAGGTATTAGGACAACATTTTATTTCTAAGTCGTTTTCCTAATATTGGGTAATTCTATTATTGACTAAGAATATAACTAAATATTCTTACTTGATAGGTTTCAATTTCATATGAAAAATCCAAACTTTTTGTTATGCTTCAACCAAATTCTAATTCAACACTTTACTCCAATAAATTAATTAAAAATAATGAATTTTGTTTTCTTAAAGCACTAAAATATAAATTTAATGGACCACAAGGAATATAAAATCGTGAAAAGACTAACTATTTGTCTTTAACTATCTTCCAAAAACAATATGGTTAATATATTATTCTCTAATCCTCACAAGTGATATTAATAATTCATCATTTACATTTATTTGTCAAATTTTTTAACTAAAAACAATTAAAATTAACTAGGACATTGTGTAGGTTAGTGGTTTTCATGAAACCCTTATCATCCTTAAGTCTTGTGTTTAAGACCCATGACCTTTCCAGATAAGATTGGTTGTCACCAGACTTAGATGTTTTCTTTTTCTAAAACTATAGTAATATATTTTACAAAATAAATATGATGGAAATCATTAAAATAAGATTAATTACTAAATATACTTTAAACTAATGTTTTCAATACAACCCTAATACATAAATACTTTAACCATTTATTTCCACATAGTTCCTTAGTTGGTCTATGGTTTATCCATAATATCATATGTAGGATTTGAAAATCATTACACCTTATCTTCAATATGATACAACATTGGTTTAACGTAGGATATTCATTTTCATTATCTATTAAAATTCCCGAGAATGGCTTATAAATAAAACATGGATTATCCTAAGCATATGCCCCAGAAGTGTAAAACTAGGTGCACAGTGAGACCATTTTCACGTACCAGGTTACCTCAAGTTAGGATCAGAACACCTTGTTGGTGTTGTTACTCCTAGTACCTCTGTTCCATAACCATGTAAAAATGTAGTTTCCAGAAAATGATGTATTACCAGGAAGACCCACATAATCTATACTTATACAAAAATTCTAGGGTGTTCTTCTAAAATTATCCTCAAATTTTACCTTATAGATATGTTCTATAATATATGTTTTCCGAAATCTAGTTATCAAGGTTGTTACTAAAAATCCTTTGATACAAACTATAATTACATGACCCAGAGTTGCTGTCGGCTATCAATTACATTGACATGATTGCAATGAATCAAATCCTAATGTACCGAGAGTTTAGTAGTCTTGGTAAACCAAATATATACATGAGTCTTTTATTACAAAAGAATGTACTAATTAAAACATAATTTTTTTTATTTCTAAATAATTAACATAAATTATAACCCTAATCCATCTAGTAAATACCTTCTTAACTTTCACAGTTTTCTTCATGGATTGTTGGGGGAAAGAAACATAATAAGGGTGATCTAAAATTCTTATAAAAGGAAAAATATAGAGGAAGAAATAATGAATAAATGAGAATAGTCAATATGGAAAGGTAAATAACTAAACACATATTCCATGTAGTCAATAAACTAAATGGAAGTGCATAAATAATATGGCAAGGTAATAACTAGAAACACATGCCATAAAAATAACTATATAAGGAAAAATAAATATGGAAAGGAAAGAAACTGAAACACATGCCATGTAAATAACTGAAAATGAAATATATCCATAGATTTGTCAGCTCAAAATCTCATGGATGAATAATAATTGAAACTAATATGAGGTAAATTCTTGATTATTTGACACCAAGTTTTCTAGGTACATGGTTCCTTTACCATAAATACCTTTTACAAGATGATTTTAAAAATTTCATGTAAAAAACTCATCTAAGGTGGTTAGGCAAATGAATCATCGCATGTGACTACTACTGCATCGAAGGTGTATATATAATCAGGACCCACACATGTCGCTCTAGTGAAAAATATTCCTCATACATCGATTAATCAATTTAAAAATGTGCCTTATCAAATATCTATATAGTGTATGAGATACAGATTTATCAATATTTACCCAAATAATAAAATAAAATTCAAATTAAACACCATATGAAAAATAGTATACAATTCTAGAAATAATTATATCCAAGAAAAATGATATGGATATTTAGGGAAATTTCAATGTTGAATGATCATAGGAAATTGAATATTTTAAGGGGTAAAAAGGAATCAAGGAAGTGAATGAGAATACTATCCTTGGAAAAATCAATAATAAAACATATTGGGAAAGATTAAAGATGGTATCAATATAACATACCCCTAGAAGAGTAAAATACAGGGTTGTTTTCATTGATGATTGGAAATATTATAAAAATATCATTTAAGAATATTCTTGATAAAAATATATATTTTTTAGAAACATTTGAATTTTTTTTCTTTTAAAATCAATTAAAAAAAAATTCAGAAAAAATAACCATTTAAACATGAAAAGGAATCATTGAAGTAATGATGGATGGTAAATCCATAAATGTCATACAAGGTAAAAATAACATTCCTTTTGCATTATAGAAATGTTAGAAAATTACTTATTTTGAAAGAGATAAGAATATTATATTGTAAACATTGATAAAATAAAAACGTGTAAAAATGTCTTTACCAAATCCTTTTAAAAACAATTTTTGAAAATATTTTAATAAAACATGGTTTTTAGAAGAAAACATGTTCTATGACTAAAGCGATACATGATGTTGGGTTTTCTTAAAAAATATTTTTAAAACATTTTGAGTACCAAATTATATCCCCTAGGAGTGTCAAAACAGGTGCATAGTAAGGCCCATTGTCATAGAGTAGGTTACCCTGAGTCAGGCCCGGAACACCCTTTCGGAGTTGTTACTCCTAGGTATATCTACACCAAAACTATGTACACTTTTAGTATATATACATGGATATATGTTCTTGATAAATAACTAACTTTATACTAACCAAAATTTAGGGATATTTTCTCAAAGTTTGCCTTATCCCTAGGGTTTTTACTAAAGTTATATATTCCTAATATAAAAAACTACACCTTGCTCTAATACCAACTATTGTGACCCTATCCTTTTACACATATTATTACACTATTTTCAACCTAAATAACCGCTAAATATAAACTAAGTATTGTAAAGTCTAGTGTCTTTAAAATATTGGATACATAAATAAACAACATGAAATGAAAAATTAAAAATCTTTTATTTAATATTCATAATAAGATATTAACTTATTTTAAGACCTTAAATCTATATAAGATACCCTAGGGAATACATGAACAAAGGGATGAGCTAAAAATCCCATTAAAAGAATAAAACTATGAATAAAGTGTATCACATGGGTCAGAAAACATATCATGGTGACATTAAAAAACAAGGAACATGAAAAAAAATAAGTATGCATAACATGTATAACTTTGATTCATATAAACATGGTATCATAGAAATATGTGAAAAATATAAAACATTACTTAAGCATTAGTCAAGGATCATTTCACCTGTAGAATGAGTCAAGGCTAACCACCAAGACCATTGCACATGGAGCTCGAGTCAAGGCTAACCACGAAGACCGCTGCACATGACATCTTAGTAGACTAAACATTACCCAATTCATTGGATCACTATATAGAATCACCCATCATAAAAATTTCATGAATATGTCTGAAACAAAAATAATCATACATAAGGAATCAAACATAAACATAAAGGTTACCCATGGTAAGAATTGGGTATCATAATCTTGTCAAAAGGCATAACATAAGGGAATATCATAATGGTGTCCATGAAAGAAAGGATTTAAAAATTACATGGAAATTAATGATAAAAAATAGGCATATATCAAGATAAGTGATGTAAAAATGAAGTTAATACATATAGAAAAAGGTGTTTAAGAAACATTATAAATAAAACATTTTATTGCAGTTTAAGAAAAATATTAAAGATTATTTAAAATGAAAAAGGAATATTTTTTGTATAAAACCAGAAATAAACCAAGATTTATTTTAATTAAAAAATTAAAAATTTTAGAAAAATAATTGGTTCTTAAAATAAGTTATTAAGTGCACTTGAAAATGAGTAAGAAATCGAGAAGTTCCCTTGAATTGGGTTAGCTTTTTAGAAATATTTGAGAAGGAAACCTTATTAAAACATGTATTACCCCATAAAAGATTGATGTTATAATATAGATACATGATTTTGGAATATATGAACAGTATATAGAATAATTACATTAAAATAAAGAGTAGTTACATTGGGTAAATAGAAAGAAAACGTAACTTGAAGGAAATATGGAGGTTCAGAAAGGATCCCTTAACTTACGTTCGAAACAGTTCTGCACATGATCTTAATGTCCCAAATAATAAAATTAGATTCATTTATTAATAATTAAAGAAAGATTTATAGATGTAATTATTTTTTATAATTTTATTAATTTCATGTATGGACTTTTTGATGAGTTATAGGGTTTAATTTTATCGTTCGAGATTGTTCGTTTTCTTACTTTTCATGATCGATTAACTTGTATATGAGTATGAAAGATCATGTAGAATGGGTAAAACTATCTAGGATTGAAATTATATGTTATTAATGAATAATTATAATTATAATTGGTCTTATATAATATTTCCATTCAAGATACAATGCTGAATCATTAGATAACATGTTAATGATAATCGTTTAGATTAATTTTAGCGGTTTTCAATCACAACGAACTTGTTTTGTTTTATCATTTAGTAATATATATATATATATATATATGTTAGTCCTGGAACATAAAAAGGGTTAAAAAATAAATTTTATAATCTTTTTCAACCATTATAATGGTTTTAAGACTTTATTTGAAGTAAGTAAATTAAAATGAAAATTTTTCATCCACGAAGGTGATAAATCAACACCTCACGATCGACTGTTTCATTTTTAGAATAAAAGAGAGGGGATAAGGCGTTTGATGATGGAATATTACATTATAATAAAAAAAATTAAATATATGTAAGGTACTGGATTTTTCATGGCATTTTTAGGAGCGGAGTTTATAAGATATTGAGAAAAGAAAAAAACATGAAAAGAAAGAGAAATTTACCTCTTGGATTTCTCCCCTTGAGAACCTCCTTAGGGCAGAGGTTTTGGTCTTTTGATGAGACCAAGAGATCATGGATTTGTAGTAGGGGTTTTGGAATATTATTTTTTATAATTTGGACAAGGATAAAAACTTGGAAGGTGTGAGGAGATGTGGTGATGAGGGTTTTATTTATAGTGGATGAGAGGGGTGTTTTCTCAATATTTTATTCTTTAGTTTATTATTTTGGCTCAAGAATGTGAGTAATTTGGGAATTATCACCAAATATAATAATATAAGGAATGGGAGTTCGAGATTATGGTTCTTGCAATAGTTATGACTCACGTAATATTGTATTTAACTTATAATTAATATATATATATATATATATATATATCGTAAATTACCGTATTTTTCTATTCACCCAAAATTGAACTATTTTAGAAAAATATAAAAAATTCACCCAAACCATTTTTAAACATGTATAATTCAAAAATAAAATCCATTTTATGAAAATAATTTTTTAAATATGAGAAATTTAATTTTTAATTAAAATCATCATTTACTCGAAAAATACATATTTTAAAATTATAACTAATTTTATAACATTGTGAAAAATTAAATAAGATCTCAAAAAATTATCTTAAAATAATAAGACTAAAAAATATTAATTTATAGATAAATTTTATGAAAATAAATTTTCTTTTAAATCCTTATATTATGTATAAAATTAGAATTAAATATTAATAACTTACAAAAACACAAATACTTAATTTATAAATTTTAAAAACATTTATTTACCTATAATATAACACAATTATATCATAATTTAATTTATATGATGCATAAATTTTATTTATATTTCCATAGTTGAGGTTACTTTTTATTTGGTTGGTTTACTATTCATACGAGTCATATTACTATTCTTAAGGTCAAGTTACTATTTCATCGGTATAGGTTCCTTAAGCTTTAGAAATGCATCTTATTTCATTAATAATTTATTTATAATTTTTGTTTTTTGTTCTTAATGTAATTTTTTTATTATTCTATATGACATATTTATAAGAAAGGGATTTCCATTGATAAAATTTTTGGTTGTTACTATGCTCTCAGAGATGTTGATACATCTTTGCACTCCCTGGGTGGATAGAGATAGTTAAGATATGTGCATAATTCAATAGATCTTTTTTTATCACATGATTTTATGGTAGAAATAGTTATGAACCAAATATCATGAATTCTTCCACATCAATTTTAATCTTTGAGGATTTTTCTTTTCTAATAGATTTCACTTTTTTCGGAATTTCCACACCATTTTATTGAGCATTATTTAGTTTCTATAAAATTGATAGTTGATAAATCATTTATAAAATGAATTTTTATGTATCTTACTTTATGATTCGTATGTCCATTCTTTTCCTCTCTAATAAGATTGGATCCTTATCAATTCTCATCATTGATAAATTTACACGATCCTTTCTACATAGAGTATATAAAAATTTATTTACTTTACCAAGATTGTAGTGGATTGAGTACTTATAATCCTCAATGATATGTAACCATATTTTTTGTTTCATATTAAGATCCTTATATGTGAATATATATTTGAGGCTCTTATGATCAGGATATATTTCACACTTCTCCCCATAGAGATAATTCCACCAGATTTTCAAAGTGATAATCATTGTCGATAACTCCAGATCATATATGGAATTATTTCTCTTATGAAATTTCTGCTTCCTTGAGGTGTGGGCTATCAATTTATCATTTTGAATTAGTAAATATCCTGTTATCTTCTTTTAAGAATCTATTAATACCACAAAGAGTTTCCCACTTGTTAGTTGTGTAATTACTAGTGCAGTGATAAGCCTGTTGTTCAACTCTTTGAAGCAGCATTCACATTCATTAGTCCATAAAAACTTTACTCCATTATGAGTAAGATTGGTTATTGGGTTTTACAATCATGATAAGTTCCTCAAAAATTATTATTAATAACTAAATAGATCAAGGAAACTATATATCTCTATTACAGATATTGTCCTAGGCCACTCCTTAATTTTCTTATTTTAGAAGGGTCCATTGATATCACTTTTCAAGTGATAACATGCCCTAAAATGATAATTCTTCCATATAAGACTCACATTTTGTGTTAATTGAATATAGTTTCTCCCTTCTCAAATTCTTTAGAAAAGTATTCAAATGCTCCTCATGCTTCTCCTTTCTCTTAGAGTATATTTGAATATCATCTATAAATATTACCATAAATTTGTCCAGGCAATCTATAAATATTCTATTCATTACACCCATGAAAACTACTATAAAATTAGAGAGTCCGAAGGGAATCACAATGAACTCATAGTTTCCATACATCATTTTAAAGTCAGTCTTGGGAATATCTTTCTTCTTGACCTTTAATTAGTGATACCCAGAACAAAGGTCCACCTTTGAGAAATACAAGGCCCCACATAGTTGATCAAATAAGTCATCTATCCGTGTTAGGTGATACATGTTATTTATTAGGATTTTTTTTGAGATCATTATAATAAATGGATAGGTGCACAAATCCATAATTCCTCTTGATTAAGAGGATTGTAACACCCCATTGTGAAGCACTTGACTATGTGAAACCCTTTCCCAGATTCTCTTGTAACTACTTCTTCAGTTATTCCAACTTAATGGTTTCCATTCTGTAAGGAGTATTTTATATTGATAGAGATATATGTATAAGATCAATTGATAACTCAACCTATTGGTCAAGAGGTATACCATTAAATTCTTTAGGGAACACATCAGTGTAGTCCTTCATAATTAAAATTTCATCGAACTTGATTCTCTCCATTATCGCAATCATTTGAGTTAGATATGCTTACTCATAAGGAAGTAATATCCATTATTTATAATTATATTACAAAGGATATTCATCTACCTCCATACACTTGTATATAATTGGTGGATACCTCAATATATGAAGTGTGATTTCCCATTCGTAACCGTTTCTATTGGATTTATATAACAATAAACAATACATGCCTAATATAGAATCAAACTCCACAAAAGTATGTAATACAAGATTTTATAGGAGGTTCAGTCCATAAATATTAACTAGGGAGGATTTATATACTTTATATACAATAATATATTAATTCTTTATTCTTATAGAAACGCAACCATCATATTTTTAGGTGGTGTTTTAACAATTCTACTAAACTTATAGGATATGAAAGAATGTTTAAAACCAGAATCAAATAGTTTTTTCACTTTTCTTGAATGAATAATAAGTGTACTTATCACCACATCATTTTTGAGATCCACCTTAGTAGTAAGAATAGAATATTACCTTTCCTTGTTTCTAGGAGGTTGTTGTTATTGATTTCCTATAACAACCCTTGGCTTAGGGAATTATCTCTAATAATTCCCATGTTTCTTGTAGTTGAAACACTGAACTATAGGATGAGTGATGATCTGAATCTTCCATTATTCTTCTGCCTTTATGGGATTCTTCATATAACTTCAGTACTAATTATCATAATTTACCTCTCTTCCACATTTTATGTATCTCCTAGTTCCCTTTAGACTGTTCCCGAGATTCTTCTTCCCACACTTTTGAAACATGGTATGTTGGGTATTCTTTTCATCATGAGATTTATCTATTGAACCTCCAATATTAAACTCAATTTCCTCTTTTCATATATAATCCCATGATACAACTGAGAGTCTCCAATATCCAAATCAACCTTAAGGGGAAAAAATCTCATCATAACTGTCAAAGCCTTGAATTTCCAAGGATTTCCATAGACTTAGTTTTAATTTGAAAAATAATTGATCCACCTTTATTTCACTGTTCATGAAAATGTCAGAGTCATATTGTTCAAGCCTTGTAAGGTTTTACTTTTATTCCCCAATAGAATCATCTTCCTTTAA
Organism: Viscum album; assembly: GCA_963277665.1. Taxonomy (NCBI): domain Eukaryota; kingdom Viridiplantae; phylum Streptophyta; class Magnoliopsida; order Santalales; family Viscaceae; genus Viscum; species Viscum album. The sequence continues at coordinate 1,024,974,365 of OY728158.1, forward strand.
ATTTAGTCTGAGAAACTCCCTTTCCATATTATGACATTGAATTTAGGGAAAATATTTATTGAGAAATATTTTCTTGAATGATTCCAATTCCCTATAACTAATTTACTTCTTAGACTTTATGTTTTTGACTAGTTTCCACCACTAATATATTTCCCCATAAAAATGATAGACCACCAATACAACTTTCTCTTTTTCTGAGCACTAGATGATAGATAATATATTCTCAATGGATTTAATTAATTATTTTTCAATGAGGGGATTTTGAGCTCCACTAAATATAGGAGGCCTTTGTGTAATAAAGGATTAAATCATAACTCGATCATGATTGGGATAAATAATTCATTACACATGATTATAGTTATGATTCATAACTTTATCACGTTGTGTTAGTACAATAATGATGTTTTGAGCTTCCATTTCCATAAGATTTGGAATTTAATTAGGGTAATCATCACATTTACTTTCACATTTATTATTGGAATGGGTTATTCTATTTCCTACCATTAAATAAGATAAAGAAAATATAATTAGGGGTATTTAATAATTACATAATAATTATATAAAAGGGAAACTCTGAATATAGAAGGATAAACTTATAAATTAAATGTATATCCTAACATGTGATTCCCTAAGTTTAAATATTGGCTATCCAGGGTGATAAAACTATCCCTTGGGTTCTTACTAAAGTTTTTTAGTCATAATATCCCAAAATAACTAGACCATTATTTGATAAAATTATAGTTACCCTAATATTTAACAGATTTTTTACATGATTTTAATCGTAACTAACCATTATATAAAAACCAAGGATTGAAAAGTCTAGTGAATTTGGAAGACTAGGTATATAATTAGAAAGCATGAAACCAAAATAAAAAAATTTAATTTAATCTCTATAACGATATCATAACTTCCTTTAGGCTCTTAAATCTTCATAGGGTAACTTGGGGAATACATGAACAAATGGATTAGCTAAAAATCCCAGTAAAGGAATAAATATAAGAATAAAGCATAAAAAATGAGTTATAAGGCATAACATAGTGATATAAATGTAATGGAACATGAATACAAATATGGTAGAATAACATATAAAACATGGGATCATGTGATCAAGGAAACATAGAAATGTGATAGCAACATATAACATGACCTAAAGTGAGTTGATGCTAACTACCAAGACATGGTGGACAAAGACCCATAATAGATTAGGATTACTTCCTAAGCAGATACATGACGTCTCATGAGACTAAAGATTAAAAAATGCATTGGAACACTATTTAGAAGCACCCATAATAACATGTTCATGAAAATATATGCCATATAAATAATTAAACATAAAGAGTACACATAAGGGTTACCCATGGAAATAAATGTGTTTCATAATCATGTCATAAGGCAAAACAAAAGGGTGTATCAAAATGATGTCCACTAAAGAAAGGATTAAATCATGTATAGAAAATCATAAAGTAATAAATAATAATAGATTATGAATAATGATGTAAAACTAAAGTGAATACATGAAAAGGAGTGTTTATGAAGCTTTAGAAATGAGCCACTTTCATGGAGTTTAAGGGAGAAGATTAAAGAGTATTTCAAGAGAGAAATGATATATTTTTTTTAAAAGAAGAAATTTACTAATTTTTTTCATGATAAAATGAGTGATTTTAGAAAAATAATTGTGTCTTAAAATATATTATGATTTGTACTTGAAAATGGTTAAGAAACGGGGAAGTTCTCTTGGATTGGGATTGCATATCGAAAGTAATTGAGAAAGAAACCTCATTAAACACGTCTTCCCAAAAAAAGAAGGATTAATTGAACTAGTTACATCTGTGTAGAACATATAAATACAATTTAGAATAAGTATATGATAAGAATAAAGAAATAAATTGGGGTAAATAGAGAGAAATCATAAACCAAAGTCAATTTGGAGGTTCTGAGAGATCCCTTACCTTATGTTAGAATGAGTTCTGAACTTGCACTTAATGTCATGGATAATAGAATTAGGTCAACTAATTAATTAACTAAAAACCTATTATAAATATATTTTCTTTATTATAATTTTATTAAGTTAATTTATGGAAATGTTTATGAGTTATAGAGTTTAATTTCCTCATTTCAGGAGTGTTCGTATTATGGTTTCATGGTTGGTTCACTTGAGTATAATTATGGGTGTTCTTATCAAATTGGAATAATTCTGGAGAAGTGAAATTATATGGTATTAGTTCAATTAAATAAATTTAAACGGACCCATACATAATTTTATTTCTTTGACACGAGGATGATTCATTTTATAAAACATTAACGATAAATGTTTAGATTATTTTTGCGGGTTTTCGATCACCATGAACTAGTTTTTTATTATTATTTAATATTATGTATATATATTAGTTAAATAACATTAAAAAAGTTAAAATTTACATTTTAAAATATTTTTTTACCATTATAATGGTATAATGACCATCCTTTAATGTAGTAATGGAAAATAGAAAAAATCATTATCTACGAAGCTGGTGAATCAGCATATCATGTACAATGTTTTAGTTTTTAGGATAAAAGGCAAAGATAATGTTATTGATGATAGATATTCCAATAAAATAATCAAATTATAGTATATATATATATATATATATATATATTATATTTTAGTTATAACTATATTCTGGATAGGGCATGTGATGGGAGGACAATAAAATAAAATAAATTAAAAGGGAAAGAAAGAGGATTTTACCTCTTGAATATCATCTCCTTGAAAACCTCCTTAAGGCACTTGGAATTGATTTTTAGTGAGAAAATAAAGAATAAGAAGTGTGTAAGAGTCCTGTTAGTATAATTTGGAAGAATATTAGTAATCTCCAACTCTTATAAGGTGTGAGGATAAAATATGGTGAGGGTGGTATTTATAAGGGGAGGCGAGAGAGGTGTTTTTGATTATTTTATTCATTTATTTATTATTTTGGATCATGAATATAAATAGTGTTGATTCATATAAATAAATATAGTAAGTTATGCATTTTAGTTCAAAATAATGATTTCTTATGTCATCCAAGACTCAAAAATGCATGTATTTGACTTAAAATGTTAAATACCATAAATTACTGTATTTCACTATTCACAAAAATCCAACTATTTTGGAAAAATCCAAAAAATTCATCCAAACAATTTTTCAATATGTAGGTTTAAAAAAACTAAATTTTATGAAAATAAATTTCTAGGTATAATAAATTTAATTTTTAATTAATATCACCATTTATTAAAAAAATTCCGATTTTAATATTATAACTGATTTTATGACACTTTAAAAAATTAATTAATGTATCATAAAATTATATGATAATTATAATACAAAAAAAATATTAATTTATGAATTTATTTATGAAAATAAATTTTATTTGAAATCATTATATGAATTAAAAAATTAATATTAAACATTTATGTTTCACAAAAACATGAATAATTGATTTATCATTTTTTAAAAATATATTGACTTATACTATGATATAATTATATCATATTTTAATTTATAAGACACTTAAATTATATTTATACTTTCATATGTGAGGTTACTCTTCAAGTGTCCAGATTACATTTCCAAACGATCACTTTACTATTCCAACAGTCTGGTAACTATTTCAATGGTTATATTTCTGATGGTAAAAAGGGTTTACAACTTCCTATAAATACCTTTTATTATATTAATTATTAAATTCTAGTTTCTCTCAAGGTTATATATAATTTCATATTTTATATGAATATTTTATTATTAACCTTATGTTTTATTTCTACAGCTTTGTTCGTGGGTGTGGTCATTATAGTTGATTGAGTAGATCAAAATTTTCATATTCTTATTATCTTATTTTTAATTTATTGCCCCAATATAATATTTGGAATTATTATTGGTTTGTTTGATAACTAAAGTACAATTATTCAATTATGATAATAATGTTTTAATTTGTTTATCTATGTGATGTATGTTCTTTATTCTTCATGACATAATTATAAGAAGAAAAATTTCATTGATAAAATACCGGGTTTTAGAGTTACTCCATGATGTCCTTTTGTGTACTTTAACTCTTTTATTATATTTTAATGGGAGTAGGATTTCCTGAATCCTCATCTTCTGAGTATGTTACTAACTAAAGATTTTAGTGGCAGTGTTTTATTATATGGTCATAAAGTGATGTGATATAATTATATATAGATGTTATGAGTTTGATAAAACCCTAAAAATATAGAAAACATAAGTCCAAACTAGCACTCTATCATATATGAAATGATAAGATATAAAATTATGTATGGTTTTGTTAAAATTATTAAAGGAGTTTAAGAATATAAAATGTATCATGTTATAAAAAAGTAAATCTACACTTTATCATTTTTTTTATTTTGGTTGCATATATATACATGTGTTTACATTTGTGTGTGTATCATCAAGTGAAATGATAATTAATCTCTCAAAGAATGATTTTGAGTTATCCCCAATTGATGTTACTGATGATATATTATAGGCTATGAAGAAATGTTCATGTTGACATGTGTAAGATTACTGCATCAAGATAAAAATATTCTTATGATGCACAAATTGGGTTTTTTGTACTAGATAATCCATCAATTATACCACATGGGGTGTCACACACTATGTATTTGGTATACCAGGGGTGCATAGTCCTTTTTTGGATTTACCTAATACTTTATTTTTTAATATATCTAGCATGAGAACAATCATACTTTTTTTTACTTTCATATATAATCCTTGAGGTTTAACTAATTAGGGGGAATTTTCCTATGTTATTGATAATTTCATTAGTTAAAGATTAACTAAGATGATATTTTTCCTTCCTTATATTGAGTATGATATCTTGGACCTTGATTGAGATAAATTGAGAAAATGTATAACCATACCTAGATAAATAATATAATGTGATTATCTATCAGGTGAGAGTCATGTGACATGCTCATCCATAAAGGTGATTGAAATATGATGCAATCATTGATCATGTCATTCTATACTCGAAGAATAGAGAAAATATGAAGTGGATATATTGGATTGAAATACTTCTTTTCCAATAGTCAATCTATTTATTGTACAAACAGATCATATGAAAATTCATGCTTCCCTATGATTAATCTAGTGATCATAGGAATAAAGATACATTTGTTTGATAGAGATCATGTCTGACCACTTTGTATCATGAGTAGTACTGATGATTTGGTATAGGAATCTCTTTGATGACATTTATAAATCTTTGACTTCATATATTTTTGAATTCTATAAAGGTTCATGGGGTCACACTTTATGGATGACTGAATGGGGATTTAGTTTTAACCCATATAGCTTACTTTAAAAAGTTTTAGAGTATATCGAAAAAGAGTATTAGATGGATATTTACAAGTAATTGAATATTATATGATACATGGTAAATTTTATGATATCTTTCCAATAGTTTTTTAGAAGATATCCAACAGTAATTTATGATATGGTTTATCGATTTATTTCATATGATATAGTACATAGTGATATGGAATATATTTAATGAGGATTTTGTTCATATGGGAGATCAAAAGAGATATTCACTAATTCCCTCTCAAATTATATGTTATTGAATTTCAAACAAACCCATTTTAAGGGTTGAATGGGAACCTAAAAATATAGAAACACTAAAAAAAGGATTAGAAAACATTGAAAAAAATTGATTCATTCTAAAAAACATTAAAGTGTTGGAATGGTGAACACTTTGAATGCTCTAATCTATGAAGAATTTATTCCACTCTATTACATTTTAAATTAGATCCCTGAAATACGAAGCCATATTATCCTAGGCATTGATACATTTCTCAATATTTATCTTCCCAATATTAATTGTATGGAGAAAAATATGATCTTGAATATATTTACTTTTTTTTTCATTGATCTTAACTTGAATATTCTTTACATACACTCATAAAAATTATCTCCTACTACTTTAATATCAAAGAGTTATTCCACCTGATCCTCTATAGAGTGCACAAGAAGATCCATAGTAGGAATTTGGTTGATATTTTCTATTTAATATTGGTCACCTGTATCCTATAAAACATCCTTGATTTAATCATTCATAATGTTACCCTCAATAGTAGAACCTATCGATTCAAGACTAGCCTTGGATTTTAAATTACAATAAGTTACAACTTCCTTCTCCCTTTTTACCCCACCTCACTTTTAATGTTGGTTTTCACCCATAGACACCATTAACATTATATCATCTTTCTCAAGTTAATGTTTCACCCTAGAGCCAATTTCCTTACCAGATGATCTATTAGTCTTTGGATTACGGTGTTTGAAGCAATCCTTGTGATTCTTGGTTTTATTCCCTTTTTGGATTGGTTTTCCTCAATGTCAAAACCTCATTTTCTTCCCATTATTCTTACCATAATAGAATTAGTCCACAGTCTATCAATCCTACCTATAATCAGAGAAATCCTAAGAGGGTTCATCACCCTATATGATTTCATTAGAAGAGACTTAGGGTCCAAATACTAGGAGGTCTCATGAATCCAAGAACCAAAGATCTTGGCCCTGATATTCTTAATTATATATATATATTTTATAAAATTCGACCCTTAAAATTCAATATTACCCATAGAATCATTTTCTAACTACCCAAAGGGGGTTTTTCAAGTTAACTTCTAGGAAGATCTTCAACATGTAACACTCTAGATGAATTGAGGGACCAACAGATTCATCCTTAATGAACCTTGAAAAAACATAAGTTATTCATTTCACCTCCATCACACATTGATTATTTAGGAAATTAGAATTACTATCTCAAAGCATAGAAATAGTCTTAGGTAGACCCTACAAGGATGGATATTGATCCCTAACTATATTTCCAATAATCATAGCTGATATGATCCCATCATCATTCCCTACCTATATATTCTTCTAAATAATCTTGAGTAGTACAAGGACATATCAATTATTAAAATCTTCTTTAATTTGAATATCATCTCTTGGGGAAGAAAAGAGAACACACCCTGGGATAATGGGAATTCAGTCCTAGACACAATGATTCAACATAGGCCGATACATTATATTTTCATATCATATAGTACATCATGTATGATTGTAAATTATATTTTATGCTTGGATTTTATTTTTCATATTATAGGTTTTATTATAATGATATTACACCACTTTCCTTTCCAAATTGCAACAAAATTTAGTTTCTATCCCATATTGGATATCATTAATAATCAAGTGCTTCATAAGATGAAATGTATGAGAGAATAAAAATGTCCAAGGGTGAAAATCTATTTTATCCACATGCATAACTCATAACATACGAGTTAATGTATGGAGGCAGGTTAATTATTTAAAAGGGTGGTTGAGGCATTAAAATTTTTTCAGAATTTATGTGAGTTCCAACTAACATATTTATCCTACTAATCACTTTACCACACTCCATTATCCATTTTGAGACACTATTATATCATGGGAGTTGTGATATTAATACTCATTTTATGGGTTATTCATGTTAGTCCATTTACAGACCATGAAGAAGGGTTTTTTACGAAAGAACTTGAGTGATATTCATCAAGAACTTGAATAAAGTAGGAATATTGACCATTAAATTAGTGAAAGGTACTAATAATTTTCTTAATTTATTTTTTTATACATCTTTTTGTATCCTTACATGGTGGATATTGGGAATAAGGTTTTTAATTACTTCTACTTCCTTGAATTCTTGTTGTCCAATCCCTAGAAACCCAACAATATCTTTCTTCCATTAGGTGTTATTATTTATGTATGAAATATTATTAAGATTAATGTTTTATATATTTTCATAGAGGATAGAAAATGAATATTCATTGTATTTTAGATTATTATAATATTATATATGTTTTTTAAGATAATTAATCATATTCCTTTGAGTGTTCTAGAAGGATTTTCCTAACCATTTTCTCACTTTTTGGATTAGATGAAGAATATAAGTGAAAATGATTTCTAGTTGGTATATAATATTTCATAGAGTATTTTATATAAGAATATTTATCATATAATAAAATATAAGTTGAATAAATATTCATACCATAAATTTTATTTAGATTATTAATCGGTTAAATGATCTATTTGATCTTTGGAGGCTTGCAAAACAACTGATAATTTTTGTGATGTTAGAAATTAGTTGAGCCTTCTGTTAAGTTGGTCAAAACTAGAGGATCCTAGGTTGAATAATTGTTTTTATCTTTTTTCTCTAATATAATCCCATTTTCTATATTTTTTGATTGTAGAAATTTCTATAGAGGTGTTATATTTTCAAGTTTTATTTTTTAAAATCTTCTTGGAAGGATTGAATTACAGTTGATATGGTTATTATTTATGGTTTATAGTATAAAATACTTAAGGATAAAATCATGGTGTATTCAAATATATTTTCTTTCAAGATATTTTTGCATTATATAATGAAAAGTTCCATTATAATTATTTGGGAATTGTTTTTTGCAACGCCCTGGCCCATATTTCCTGAAAAGTGACCAAGTTTAGCAATGCCACTTATCTCAAGCATGCATCCTCGTAATCAAGAAGCTTCTACATAGAGTTTGGGGTATAATATATATAATGGGATACTATAAACTCATTATCATGACCATGATATAAAAATAAATAACTCAAACATAAAAACAATTACAGATATATAAGTGAGATTAAAACAAAATTCTAACTATAATAACAACATATCACCTAAAATAAAAATTAAAACCTACTATAAACTTGTATCGGTCATACAATAAAGTATTTAACTCAATTTTATTACCTCATACATGAAAATAAATAATGAAAAAATGAAACTAGATAAAATTTCATTGACCTATTACTCGACCACACCTTGGAAGCAACCCCATCCCGACTAAGAATCCATTTCCTTAATCCGTGTCAACGAGACTTTACCATAACCTGTATCTCAATAAGAAGGGTTTCAAATATACCAAGGTGTATGTGTAGGGTGTGATCATAAACTTTTTAGTTCACTACCAATTTTTCCCTTATTATATTCCATAATATGTTAGGTGTATCTATGAATGAGACAGTACATAAATTAACAACACCCAACATGAAATAAACCATGTTATATCATTTTGTGCTTATTTAACCTCCAAAATACTCAACCCTACATTCTTCATCCAATGATATTGATAAAATATATCTTATACTCAAAAGATCTGGATATATAAATTATCACAACTAACCTCTCATATAGTAACCACATCATGCGGAAAGCATAACATAGCTAGTATTGTGGATAATGAAACCTCATTAGGTAAAGATGTAACATAATTAGAATCATCGAAATGAGTATTTGGAACATATATTAATAAAATATTACCCTTATAAATCCAATCATCTCTATAGTGTATAAAAAAACAATAAATCCCAACATATCCTTAGATGATCATTTCGGTGGAAAATCACATTATAATGATATCCTAGAACTCCAATCCCAAAAAAATGTAACGCCACCTAACAAGCATGTTGTTATCCAATACAGAAGTGACATAACATAAAGATCAAGCTACATTAGAATTATTAGGATCAAAATCAAATAATAACATGGAATACAAAACCCAATCCCTAGATCTCCACTAAAATTTAAAACCTCCGGTGCATCCCCAAGTCCCAACTCACAACCCAACCTCTAGTCATCTTAGACATATCCCACTTTATTCATATGAAAATCCATCAATCTATAATCCTCCGAGTCTAACCACTTCATACCAAACATTGACTCACTAATAGAGACATTCTAAACTAATCAACCATACCACTAGCTATGGGTAACCCTTTCTATCAATTCCTTAGTACCCAAATCAAGTTCTCAAATATATATACCAACCCATCTACATAATCTCACTTGAGATTTCAATATCATAGGTCATTTCCACTATCATTATCAAGATACATACCATCTTAAACCTTCATCAACCCCCACTATAGTAGTTGAAATTTTTATATCTATTCCCAGACAAGGTTATGCACCTAATAATGCCAAAAAAACCCATCTTTAAGCTAATACTTTAACTAAAGACTAAGTAATGGAGTCATCCATGCTTGATAATCCATCGATATATTTACAAAAAATACCAATTTATTGATTCCCATAATGTTCATATCAAAATAGGACCCATGTATGAATAACCTAATTCATTCACTCAACTTGGGATGATCCCCTTAAGGAGAGGTTATTGTTGGTACTCAACAAACTAATACAATATGAGAGAACCTCCTCGATAGGTTTCACTAGGCCTTGAAAGTATTACCCCAATAAAGAAACATCCAATACTCCAATTCCTCATAAAATAAGAATTAACAACATCTCACATGACCAACCAACCTCTTTGTTAATCACCTAGAGGGTCCAAACTTGCTAGACCCCTTATAATTACCAAAGGGAATCTGTTTTTGGCTGTTCATAAATTTATCCAAGATTGAGAAACCCACTCATGACCTTTATATCATAACCAGTACCCATATACCTTAATGATTTAGTCATTTAATGTTCTTAAAATCATTAAACCAATAATAGAATGTAATTTTTGATCATATGATTCATTAACTAGACTAGTTTACAATTTCGACACCTCTTTGCACCTATTAAAGTTTTGAGAACCCGAGAACCCATTAATGAAAATAGATAACAGATAAATATATGTGATATATTGAATAATATTAAATTGATTAATGACCTTTTCATGAATTTATGGCATAATCAATGTCTATCCTTCTCTATTTAAGCCCACATCGACCATAACTGCTTCCATGAGAACCTATTTTTAGGTCCCATAATCAGTATAATAATAGAAGTGGGGTGGGGTGGATTTTCATTCCTAAAAAATATCAGAGTATAAAATATTTTTCATTATTCAATGAAAAAGGAATAAACAAATCCAAATGTACAAGATAAAACCAATGCGTGTAAATCTTAAGAAGAAAGACAAAGAACACAATGATTTTTATAGTAGTTTAGATCAAAGTGATGATACACAAACATGTTAAAAACTCTATAAATTTTCAATTATAGTGATATAAACTATAATATAGTCTTTTAAAAAAGTAAAAAATGAACATAATATTTTTTATGGGTTCAGATCTAACCTTGTTTATTACTCATGAACGATCTCATATATTCTTTTTTCTAGGTTGAAGAAAAAATTATGAATTACTACCTTTTGATCATGTTAGCATAACCAATAAACTACATTTTTATTTGGGAAATTTTTTTTGTGAGCTAAGATAAAACTCCATAAATACTTTACATATTATAACAATACAACATACTAAATGAAAGAATGAATTAAACTAGAGGAAAATAAAAAAGAGAACATTGGTCTTAATATAGGTAGATTTGAACCTTTATATTGGATGTTGAGAATTGAATGCTTCAGGAAATCTTGTAAAACATTAGCAATTTGAAATAATAATTATTGAATTAAGTAACATTGAGACTTTAAAAAAATTCTATAGGATGTAATTTTATGAATATATTTAATTTTTCATCACTTTAACTACTTTCTTAAATCTCTATTTAAGGACATATTAATAATGAAAAATTCTTTCAACACTATCTCCATGATCTTCATGACCATGTAGGTGTTTCAATATTAAAATCTATCCATCACAACCTTAAATGAATTTCTATATCTATTAACTTTAAAATAAACTTATGATATGGGAAAAACATTTCCAAAAAATATATATACATATATATATAATAAAATAATTTTTTAGATAAATGATTAACTGAAATAAAAAACACTCAAATACTTGATAAGATCAATTTGTAAGTTTAGAAGAGTGACTTTCATTTCCATTTTTATACTTTGGAATATTCAATATATAGTTTTTAAGAGAAAAAATATAGTTCATAAGAGTAATTTTTTTGTATAAGTAAACAATAACTTTATAAGAGTAAACAATACACCAAAAGAGTAAAAACCAATTTCATAAGAGAAGAAAATACTTCAGAAGAGTAAGGTACATTACAAAAGACATATAATACATAATTCATAATAGACTTTTCTAGGTTTTGAATAGTAAATAATAAGTTTGTAATAGTCATTCAAGTCTTAGAAAAATTTCAAAAAATAACTTTAGAATAATAAAAACTATTTTATAAAAAAGAAAAAACATGAGAAGATAGAATTAATAATTTTTTTGGAAATTAAGATTATCCAATTTTAAAATGAACGAATTATAATAATGTGAGGTATTGTAATTATCAAAACATTAAAACAATCATACTTCATATAAAGTTAATTTCAACACTAGTAAACTAAAACTAATAATCTCTACAAAACAAAAAATCTCACCATAATAAAAAATATACCTATTTTGTAATTTTAAAAGACAAAAATTAAACTAAATTATAAAACAACTATTTTTTAAGATTTCCATTTTTTTAAATAAAATAAACAATCAATTAACCATAAAAAATCACCATTTTTTAAAATTAATACAACCATCATAAATAGAAAAGCTACTAGATTATATAGAAATATAAAAAATAAGAACTATCTGAATATGATTAGTTTTGAATACCAATTGTTTGGTATTAGGTAAATAAGTTTTAATTTAATATTTAAAAAAAATTAGCATTATTTCTCAAAATAATAATTTAATTTCCAATTAATAATTAAAAATAGAATACACAAATGGTTACAAGGAGAACCTAAATCTTCTCAAATATAAATTTAAAATGATAAACATATATGAATTCTCCATAAATTTTAAAACAAACAAGAATTATTTAAATATGTATAGAATAAATATATATATTAAAAATATGAATAACTCACCCTAAAAATATTCATTCTCAAAATAAATACACCAAAAATATAAAATAGTAAATATCAACTTATATAAAAGAATAAAAAAATCAAAAATAAAAAGTGTTAAATTAAATCAGTGAAAATCTTGTGAACTCTATAACCCGTAGAAACAAATTAAACAATATAATCTATAAAAAACATATTAAAGAATATTTAAAGAATTATATAAATTTATAAAATGAATTAAATCATAAGTAACTGTTAGATACATGCCAGTAAACTGGCTGATAAAAATAGAAATGACGTGCTCACTGAAAAAATATAAAGATTTAAGATCATGCTATTATACCATATAATTAAACTAAACTGGTAAGCATGATTTATATAAAATAACTTACTTGGGAATGTAAACCACCTTAGCCCTAATAATATTTAACAAATAATGTTTAAGAACTCATTCCACATAAGATTTAGTTTTTTAACATTGAAAACCAATTTAGACAGATAATTCACCTTATACCAATGGGATTAACCATATTATAAAGATAAATATAAATCATATTTACCAAATTCACCAAAATTAAAATAATTTACATATTAGAAATAAATATAATTACCTTTTAAAAGTTTATTCTTATATATATGATTAAATTTACTATAAAAACAAATAATATTTTTATAATTATTTGATCTAGAAAATTTTGTAATCTTATTAAATCATCTATTATGTTCATTCCAATGGTAAAATTAGAGAACAATTCCTTCATAGTTTTTATTTCAGATTTATTTTTTATATTTTACTTTTGGAAACTTTCCAAATCATTGTAGTCTTTATCCGTAGTGCTTGATGTAGAATTATTTAATCTTTTGTTCTATTTTTCTAGTTTATAAACATAATATATTATATATTTTTCTTTATATTTCATATATTAGTCATTCTTAGAATTTTTTTTCATCTTTATATTTTCTATAATAACATTATACATTTATTTTATAAATGTCTTGCGATATCTATGAAATTTCTTATTATTTTATATATTTTTTTCATTTTATTCAGAATCTTTATCAAAAATTTCATTTAACTCTATAATAGTTGGTTTACAAGAGATATAATCAGAGGAGGGATTTTTTTAGAATATGAACTAAAATTACTCATATCTATAACCATTTAAAAAATATTTCCAAACATTCTAGATGATTCTACCAAATTTCTTGAAGAATGTGATCGGGGAGGTGAAAATATTACCTTATAATATTTTTCTATCAAAGAAAGATTACCAATTTCTTTCTCACTTCTAGAGTATTCAATTGAATAGGAGAGTTCTATATAACCCTATTTAGCTGTAAGATATTTTTTTATTTAGGTTTTCCTCCTTTATTTCTTCACTTTTATTTTTTATCCTCAAGAATTCATCGTATAACCCTTCTTCTTGAATTCATTGCATCTAATATTTGAATTAGGATTAATTTTCTTTCATTTTATTTAAAATTTTATTTATACTTATTATTCCATCCTTCTTTATAACATTTTCTATTATTCACAAGTAAATGTATTTATTTTTAAATTTGGCTCAAATCATCCTCTTTTCCAGAACTATATGAACATTCACTTTCACTAGAAGAATTATTGGAAAAATTTTACGATGATTTAAAAGAAATTTTATTCTTTATATTAATCGGTTAATTTTTATTATTTTTCAAACCAAGTTCATATTAATGTTATGATCCAATGAATTAATCCTTAGTATAATTAGTACAATACTTGATTTTTATTTATTATAACCTTCTTAGATTGAGAAATATTAAGTAAGAAACTAAGTATTGTTTCAATAAACACTTCATTCTTCATAGTCTTTCCAAGGGAAACCTTGATTTTAACTATTTTAATAAATATATTATAAATTTCAGTAATAATTTCATGATAAATCAATCTAATTTTTTGAAATTTCTCCCAATGAATATTGAGTTTAGTTCTATTTAATTTACTAGTTCATTAATGAGTGAATTTTAAATTCCACTAAATTTCAGAAGTAGTTTTACATGATTAAAAATGATTATAAATAGTCTTAAAAAGTAAACAAGAAATAAAATTCATAATAATATAATTTAATACATTTATGGTAGTAACATCACCAGTAATGTTATATAGATCACATTTAGGTAATTTATAAGATCTATATATGATTTTTTAATAATAAATACTTATATTCTTTAAAAATACTTTAATGTTTTCCTTCAAAAAACTATTGTCACTACCATTGAAATGATGTGGTCTAAGAGGATTTAAAAGACCCAAATTCATGACTTTAAATTACAAAAAATAATCTCTCCCTTATCCTTCTCAAGGAATTAGATACCAAAAAATGTAGCTAGAAGTAAAAACCATCTGTCCATTTATTAAAAAAGAAATAAAAATGTAAACAAAGAAGCGGTATGGGTCAAACAAAGGGAAATTCCCTTATCTAGAAGACAACATAATTAATGATTATAATAATACATTTCATTTTTATAGTCATAATCATCAATAGTTTCCCACTCAGGATGATAATTACATTGATTCAAGATACTAAGGATCTATGAAGTGGTATGTTATAACACCATAGAATAATATTTGATAGAAAAAGTAATTGTAATATTGTCATAATCCTTATGTGGACTTCTCTTTAAAGAATAAAAAGTGAAATCCTAACTATCAACCACATTTTCCTTTATATTTATGATTACATCCATAAATGAATCATGACCACTACATATGAATGCCTTGATGGGGGTACTATCATTCACCCCTTCATCGTCAGAGGTATTTACCCACTTATTAGAGATTCTCAATTCATTAAAAATATTTTGTATCACCCGATGAAAATAAAAATTTGGCTGAGAATCATTTTGGTTGAGACCATAATTCAGCTGGGCCTATCCTAAAATATCGGAAGCCACCAGATATATCCATCCTTACCCTAAAATCTGAGGCTATGCAGTGTTATCGTCTAATACTTCCTAATGAATAACATAATTATTAGGTGGATACCCCTCTATATCCTTAGGAAGATCCGCTTGAAATTCCCTAGGATAAACACCCTTAATATGGGAAGATAAAATCAATGTTTGGTAAATATATATACATGCCATCTCCTATAATATACCAGCACCAACCAGGTTAATAGTAGATGGACTCCCCTTACACATTCCCATCTGTGATAGGACTAGTACTTTCCTACCACACACCTCCTACCTTGATTTAGGACAAAATTAGAACAATAATTCATGTTAGGATCCAGATTTCCCATGCCAATAATAAAATCAAGACAAGACCTCAACAATGAGGAAGAGGAATGCCCTTTAAAGCATCCACTATAACATCGAAAGTAGGTTTCATCCTAGATGTTTTATTATTCCATTGTTCTTTCTTAGGAATTTCTCTCTTACCGACAGAGGCATCATGTCCACTGATAAGGAAGGTCAATAAATTTACCGACTACCAGTATGAAGTCTTATTATGTCCAATTTCATTAAAATAGAGAATAAGGAAGGTAAATTTTCATATTCAACATGAATATTCAGATCATTATTCTGAGTAGAGATGACTACCTTCTTAGTTAAGGTTGAACTCATGTCAACTTCAAAAAGAACTCAAGAATACTAACCAAAACTAGTCTGTTTAGTTTTTTTATCCATTTTGATTGGCACTACAATTAAATATGAAATATAAAATAGATTTTTTGGGTTCTAATATATCTTATTAAAACTAAAATTACTAACAAAAACTTATAGAAAATATTTCCTTACCTCAAAGGGGTTGAAACTGAGACTCTAATCCTGGATTTAAAGGGATCTTCGTTTCATAGAAACATAAACAAATCCCCATGCATTGTTTTTTGAATCTAAATCTGGAAAGAGTATGTGATACGAGCCACATCTTATTAGAATACATTTACAGTTAGAAGATTCCCATACTGATGACATTTTTCTTACTAGATCCACCAGTTTCCATAGATTTTCCCCTTCAGAATCACACCACATATGATAATAGAATGAAAACAGAAATCAAGCCTCTCAGAAACCGCATCTTGCCTCATAATCACCTGAGAAGTACCCCTTTTTTTACATATTTGACCAGAATTGACACCATGGAAGGATGATAAATTTATTTGAGAATAATAAGACTTATCTTCATCCTCAATCATCAAAATTGAATCTCGGGAATGAGATCCATCAAGAAAATTATGAGTTGGGTTGAGATTATTAAAGGATGGGGATTAATGTTCATCTTCACTTGAAGAGATCCCGATACCCTACTAGGAACAAACATTAGATCCCACTAATGAATCCTTGGATTAAGTTGATGGTGCAAACTTCTCATTAGAAATCAATTTTAACCCTTGTATGTGAAGTAGATACATGGAGAATGGGAAACATATGATCCATATTTATCAGTATGGGGAAGCTCCCTAGTGTACGCTCTATAATACATCTGTCACCTTAGAATAAATCCAAGGTCTAGGGTATACGTGATAAAAAAAATATAAATTATGAAAAGATAATCAGAAATAAAAAGTATAAATATAAATAATATCATACTATAAGAAACCTATTAAGGTATTAGAGTAAAATTAATAGTGGGGATGACTTTGATACTAATTGTTTGGTATCAGGAAGAAGAAACATAACATAAATATCCATATAATTGAAAGATCTTATACCAATTTTTATGTCCCATAATGAGTATAAAAATATACGGGGGGGGGGGGTAAATTTAATATCCTTAAAACACCAGAGTATAAAATTAATTTCATAGTTCAGTGTAAAATAAACAAATTAATTCAAATATAAAATATAAAACCAATGTGTGGTATGTGAAAGATGAAAACTAAAGAATAATATGATTTTTATTGTAGTTCAGATCAAATTGATCTTGTTTATACTATTAATAAGCTCTCAAACTTGTCAAGAGTAGTGGGATGCACTATAATATAGTCTTTTACAAAGGTTTAGACTCAATATAATCTTTTTCTATTGGTTTAGATCTAACCCAATATATTAAATAGTAAAAACCATAACTATTAATTTTACCATGTTCAAGTATCACATTTTAATTACTACATTTTGATCATGTTATCATAACTAAGGTAATGAATTTTTATTGGACGTAGAACTGTGTGTGATTTTTTTACAACTCCATAAATTCTTTATAGAGTATAAAAATAGATCATACATAACGATGAAACAAATTAAACCAAAGACAAATAAATAAGACAACTCTTGTCTCAACATAGGTAGCTTCAGCCCTTTATATTTGATGTTTAATGTTGAATACTTTAGGAAAACTAGAAAAAACTAAGAAATTAAAAATAATAATGATTGAATTTTGAATCACAAAGACTTTATCACACTTCAATAGAACATAATCATACAAATATCATATATTTCTCATCACTTGAACTACTTTATTTGGTCTCTATTTTAATTCATATTATCAATTTTAAATTCTTTCAACACTATCTCGATGATATTAATCACCTTTTATAGATTTTCATATTTAATCTATCTATTATATATTTAAATAAGTTTCCATATATCACAACTTAAATTTCCACTTAAGAAATGTGTGGAAAAAACAACAATATTTCGATGAATATATATAGAATAAAAACTTGAAGTTAAACAGTTCACTAAAATAAAAAACACTCAAGGAATTTATAAGAGTCATTTATATGTCTGAAAGAGTAAATTTTCCAATTTTAGAATATTGAGGAGTCAACATGTAGTTTGGAAGAGAACAAATTCAGTTTGTAATAGTAAAAAAACTTTTTAAGAGTAAATAACAACTTTATAAGTGTAAAAAAAAAATTTAACGTGTAAACAACAACTTCTTAAGAGTAAATAATACTTTAAAATAGTTATTTAATTTTCAAAAAATATTTAATATAAACTTTTTAATAGTATTTATTAGGATTTTAAGAGTAAATAAAAAGATCATAAGATTCATTAACGACTTAGAAGTTTTTTAAAACATAACATTGGAAGAGTAAAAAATAGTTTATAAGATAATAAAAACTTAAAAAAATCAAAATAGTGTTCTATGAAACTATAATTTTCCAATTAAGATATTAAGGAAATTTTGTAATGTGAGTTATTATAATTATAAAAATATAAAAAAATATACTCAATATAAAACACTTTTCAACACTAATAAACTAACACTAACAATATTCCCAAAAAAAACACCTATATCATGTCATAATACTTTAATAAATAATAAATTCCATTTATAATTAAATTCTAAATTTAAATGTAATAACCCAAAATCTTATCAAGGGAATTTCTATTTTAAATATATAATTGTGTCATATTTAGTAATATAATCTTATATAATGCACACACAACACATGATAAACCCAAATTTTTTAATTACATTAATTTAAAAATTATTTCTTAGAATAAATTTTTCTATAGGAATTAAAATTATTAAAATGAGAAAAAAATTGAAAATAAGATTAAAATAATACGAAAATTTAGATATCCCTGATCCCTTAGAATAATCTCACTCATGAACAACACTGTAGAAATAAAGAAGAATATTAGTAATGCGATATGGGTTTTGAAAATGTAAATATAAATAAAATTAATAGAAAATAGAATTTAATAATGAATTAATGAAATATAAGGTTTTTATAAAAAATTGGGATCCTATATGATTGTTATAAATATGAATATTCGAAAAGAAATCTGACCATATGAATAGTAACATGACTATTTGAATAACAATATGACTATTAGAAATAGTAAACTGGCTGTTGGAATATTTTAATCACCTATAGAAATGTAAAATAATAATTATTTATCTTATAAAATGATAATAAGACCTATTTATATCTTGATACAATTAAATTAATGTCTAAAAAATGATAACTATGTGTTCATATTTTTTGTAAAACATATATGTGTTATTTTTATTTTTATAAAAAATAAAAAAAAAATTCAAAAAGGAATTTTAATTTTATAAAATGGGTTTATAAATTAATATTATGTTTTATTATAATTAAAATATAATTTTATTATAACTCAAGTAATTTTTCAAAGTGTTAGAAAATTAATCAGAGTATTAAAATTGGTATTTTTAAAATAAATGAGGATTTTGTTAAAAAATTAAAATTATCATATTTAGAAAATTATTTTAATAAAATGTATTTCATTTTTTGAATCTACATATAAAAATAACTTTAGGGTTAGTTTTTGGTAATTTTCTAAAATATTAAAATTTTTAGTGAATAGAGAAAGATAACAAAAAATGATATTCCACATTATAAGTTAAATACATGAATTTTTGAGTCATGGATGATGTAAGATACAATTATTTAAAAATAAAATGCAATTTTTACTATATATTGTCAAAATAATCAATTCCATTGGATATCTTGAGCCAAAATATTAAACTAATGAATATAAAATTCAAAAACACCCATCTCCCCCTTATAAATACCACCCTCACCACCCCTTCTCCTCAAAACTTATAAAACTTGAATCTTTACTAATTTCTAACCAATTATCTTTTGATACCTATCCGCCAATTCCTTATAGTGTTGGTTTGACCAAAAGGAAAAATCCAATGTGCCTTAAGGTGTAGTTCAAGAGATGACATTAAAGAGGTAATATTCTCAAACTACATCTTTTAAATTATTTTCCTCTTATAATTTATCCCCAACTACCTCATAGAACATGAAAAAATGAATCCATTATCATATATATACTTTACTTTTGTTTTTATAATGTAATATCTACCATATATACTCTTCTCTTCCTCTCTTATTCTACTAAAATGAAAACCTTGTCCATATTATGTTGGCTCACCACCACTATGGGCGGTGATTTGTCATTTTCTTTTACCACCTTCAAGGAAGGTTTAAATTCACATATAATGGTTTAAAATGACATATATATATATATATATATATTATATTTTCACATTCTTGAATTAATATATATCCAAAATATTTAATAAAATGAAGCAAGTTCTTAATGGTCAGTAAAACCACCAGAATAAACTAACCATTTAACATTAATGTTTTAAATAAATGAATCATCAATATATTAGAAACAATATCGATATTTAGGAACATTTCAATTTATATAAGGTCATGAATAACATTTCACTTCAATTCTATAGTCTTAGTCCTATTTTACAAGAACATCAATAATTATCCTCATGTGATCTAATCTTAGAACCATGAAATGAATTATCTCTAAACAACAAAATTAAAAATTATATCTCATTTAAATCGTAATTAATAGTCATAAATAATTATATTAAATAAAAAATAGATGTAAACTTTTATTAATTATATAATTAATCAATATTATTTTATTATTCCATATATTAATTACATGTGAAGAATATTTCTAGAACTTAAGGTTAGGGATCTCTTCAAACCAACTATTTTCTTAGGGTTATTCCCTTTATTTATCTAACAAAATTTTATATATATTTAATGTTATGAAATATATATATATATATATTTAAATTTTATATATACCTATATTATTCTCCCTTACTTTTATGGGGTAATACATTCCTATAGTTCATTTCTCAAAGGGCTTCTTTGAAATCAAACCCGATTAAGGGGAACTTTTCTATCCACTAATTATTTAATTAAATTATCATTTAAAGTTTTTATTATGACCCATTAATTATTAAAATAAATGAATATTTTAGGTACAACCATTATTGTTTTCAAATAAAATTCCATAATTATTCTTTCTGTAAAATTCTTTAATCAATTACTTAAATCCACATTTTAAAATTTCATTTCTATACCTAATTCTCTACCATTTATCATGAAATTTTTTTCCAAAAAAACCAAATTTTTAAATCTATTTTTATGTAATTAGATATAAATTTATAAAATATTTAATTTCTTATTCTATTTTTAATCCTTATGAGATCCCTGATTATGCACCCCATTTCTTTCCGTAGGTTATTATTCTATTTATGCATGTTAATTGAAGTGAGTATCTCAGGGGGGGGGGGGGGGGTGAATTGAGTACCAAATAAAATATTTATCTAATTTTTTTTCAATAAAATCCCCATATTTAATTGAAATAGGACTATAAATCAAAATAAAAGATCGATATAAGTTCTCATATTTTAAAATATTTCTCAAAGATTGATTAAATATCACTTAAAAAAATTATGAAAACTACTGTAACTTTTGAAATTAATTTAAATAAAAAAAACCTTATATAAAAACTAATTAGGCTAACTATCATAGTAGTTATTTTTTTATATTTTAAAAACGAGTTTAATTTAAATCGTTGAAATAAAAAAAATACATAGAAGACTTATTATAAGAGGTTCAATCTCAAATCGATACTTAATCCTCTCCACTTGGAAATCAACTACTTCTAAAATATTATATAAAATATTCTTTTATCAATAACCTGGATTGGGTATAAAACTAAAAAAGTTCTTCAGGATACATAGAGACCTATTCCCCAATAATAGTGGAAAAAATAAGACACATGTCACACATGGACCTCTTCCACAATAACCATGGGTAAAAAAGTGTAAAAGGAGTTTTAGAAGATATCTGGAATCTTTAGGTTAAGGCATATGAGTTAGTGTAGGTTAAATAAATTAGTTAAACCATACTCATCATAATTTAATGAAAAATATATAGGAAGAGAAAATAAAAATATATAGAAATATTTTGTTTCTCTTTTTGATATGCGATGTAGCTTGTGACTCCTTGAATGTAGATTGAAATTAATCTTGAGTTGTGTTTCTAATAATTTTGGTAGAAAAGTGTGTTATAAACTCTTTTCAGTTAGTATATAGGAAGACGACTGAATGTTCAATGTGCTTCATAGTTGATCACAGATAATTATTATTTGTGTGAGGAACACTTCACATCAATCTTCTTTTGATCATGAAATTTTTAGCTCTCTTATTTTATTATTCATCCTTATGTGTGTTATTTCTACTTATTATTTTCAAAAGGGATTATTTTTCTTCATTTGGTAGCATCATGCAAGATTATCCATTTTAAGAATAATTATCCCAATCTTCTACAATTCGTACTATTCGAATAACACAAATTTTAATACAAGTATTCAATAGTTTAATAATAATAATAATTAAAATAAAAATCATAATAAAATTAAATAATATAACTATTAGAAATTGTTAATTAAAAAATATTAGAAATAGTGATAGTGAGTATTTTTAAATGG
Organism: Viscum album; assembly: GCA_963277665.1. NCBI lineage: Eukaryota > Viridiplantae > Streptophyta > Magnoliopsida > Santalales > Viscaceae > Viscum > Viscum album. The sequence continues at coordinate 1,024,997,393 of OY728158.1, forward strand.
TGAGATAATTCTGGCTGTGACTTAAGCTACCAATAAGTTAGACTCGATGGAGACTCATCTCTAATGGTAGGTCATATCAACACATATCCAAAAATTTGAGGTTACTAAGATTTGATGGAGAGTCATCCTCCAATTTTAGGTTATCTCAACACGTTTCCAAAAATTAGAGGTGACTGAGTTATGATGGGGGGTCATCCACTGGTGGTAGGCCATCTCAATAGTTATTTCTATCTAGTCGTAGGTATTTTCAAAAAATTTCTCAATTTTCATCTTGACGGTGAATCATCTCTGAAGGTAGGCATTTTCAACACCTTTTAATTTCTTAATTCAATAGTGAGTCATATTTTATAGTGATTATTTACCATACTTAAGCATATTTTCACCTTGACGGTGAGCCGTCCCCAATGGGGAGTCATGATTAGCGATGGGTCTTTTCCATACTTATTGAAAATTTCACCAATATGCCTTATATCATAAAATGCTATCATAACAGACAAAACTCATTAATATCATAAGAAACATGATATGGTGATCATTTAAACAATGAGGTTCCAACAATGACTTATGATTAATTTCATTTTCTGGAACACATAATCATGTAAATGCTATGATTAGTTTTCCCATATAGTTCTCTAATGCATTGGGTAATTTTTTTTGTCTCACGAGATATTATGTATAATATTATGGAGTAAAAATAATCTATGATGGGACTCTGTCCACCATATGATGTTGTCTTGGCAGTTAACGTTTACTTATACTTATGTCATTTTATATGTAGCTATCACTTTCCTATATTTCTATGATCATATGATTCCATGTTATTTTTGTTATTCTACAATATATTTATTCACGATACATGTATTTTATGATATCATGTTATTCCTTCTGACACATGAAATTCTTTGTTATCATGTTTATTCATTTACTGGGATTTTTATCTCACCCATTTTGTCTATGTATTCCCCAGGTCATCTTATATGATTTAGAATCTCAAAGGATTTTTGGAGATCATTATGGAGATTAAAATAAATACATTTTATTTTAGTTTGATGTTGATGTTTTATGTTCCTAGTATTACAAATAAACTTGGAATTTTGATCCCTGGTTTGTATTTATAAGATATTTAGGTTAAAAATTGTGTAATGATTTGTGTAAAAGTATTTGGTCACCTTAGTTCATACATGGAAAGGTTTTGTTATTTTTAGGTATTACGACTAGAATACTTTCATGATAAACCCAGGGATAATTCTAAGTATAGGAGAATATCCAAAAGGTTTCTTGAAGTATTTAGCGAGTGGTTTCTAGGTAATTACATCCCTATATGGATAATAAAAGTGGATGTGGACATAGAATAGTTTTACATTAGGGAAATGACCTAGAAAAGGGAGAATTGAGTATTAACTCAATAATCACCTGATTCACAAAAAATAACCCTTAATCCAAAACTAGTTTGACACACACATAACATATGATTCATAAAATACAAAAACTCATTATGAAACATTTTAAAGGAATTGAATAAATTATTAAGTTAGAAAACCTAATAAGATACGTTACCATGGATAAACTAGATTTAAACCTAGAGACTCATAAGTTGGAATTTACATGTATAATATAATTTATTCCTTTTATGTTCAAACCATCATTTTTATATATTTTTTAGTTTAAGTATTATCATCCATAAGTCTAATATGGATACTGTAAATAACTAGAATAAGAATAAAATAGTGAAAGGTGAAAATTATCCATTAACGAGATTCAAATGTCTTTTATGATTTTAATTATACACATTCATAAATATATTGCATATTTAGGAGAACAATTCAAACACCACCTCAAAACATTATGGTTTTGTTATCTATGAGAATAAAAAATAGATAAATTATTATATTCTAAGTATATAACACCTCCCTGGCCAATTTTTGTGGACTGAACCTTCTAAAAAATCTTGTCATACTTACTTTAGTGTAATTTTATGCTATATTAGGCATGTATTATATATTCTTATATAAATCCAACATCAAATTTCAGGATAGGGAGATCACTCATCACTTCATGAGCCATCCTATGATTATATAAAAGTGTAAGTAGGAGGTTGAATATACTTTTTAATTATCATCTCAAATGTGGATATTACTACCTAATGAGAAATAATATCTAGCTAAAATTATTTAAACCAAGGTTATAATCTTTCTTGAATAAATTCCGATTATGAGGTATTATATTGATGTATTCCCTGAAGAGTTTTTTGGTCTTCCTCTTGTTCAGGATTTCAAGTTATCAATTGAACATATACTTGGATCTCTTCCAATAGCAAGTACTCCTTAAAAAATAGAAGTAGTTATAAGAGAATTTAGAAAAGGGTTTTATATGCCTGAGTTCTTCATCATTGGGTGTGATGGTCCTCTTCATCAAAATGATGGATGGGTCAATGTCCCTCTTCATTTATTTTCATAAGTTCAAAAAATCATGTTAACAAATAAGTATGCCCTTATATAGATTGATGACTTATTTTACCAACCACATTGGGCCTATTATCTATTTAAGGAGAACCTTTGGTTACGATATCATTAATTAATGTTGAAGATGGAATATATTCTCAAGACTACCTCTTGAATGAGGTAAGGATTCTATGAGTTCATAGTTATTCCATTCAAACTAACCAATGCTCAAGAAATCCTCACCAAATTAATGAATAAAGTATTTAGATATTACCTTTAATTTTTTAGTAGTATTTATATATGATATTTTTATATACTCCCAAATTAAATAGGACCAAGAGGATAATTTTAATACTATACTAAATACTTTTATGAAATGACCAGGTATATTAAAAGTAAAGTATATTATAGTTTTGGATGGAGGAAGTATCATTATTGATTAATTTTTTCACCAAAAAAGGGATATATGTGTGCCCTTCTAAGATAAAGGAAATTTTGGAGTGTCCTAGAACTACATATGTAATGGATATGCATATTTTTTTGGGACTAGATGGGTATTACCAATAATTTATGATAAATTATTTATGATTTTTAAACCCAGTAACCAAGATGACTTAGATGGTAGTATTGTTTTTATATATTTGTTAATGTGAAATTATATTCAAGGAATTAAAAAATATGCTTATCACTAAACTAGTCCTCATAGTGACCTCATGTGGGGGATTTTTTGTGGTATATAATTATTCTTAAATGATGTTATTGGGATTTTTTTGATGGAAAATGATAAAGTGATAGAAAATTCCTCAAGGAAGTTGAAATTTAATGAGAATAACTAACCAATACATGATTTGGATTTGGATTCAGTAATCTTTGTATTGAAAATCTAGTGGAATTTTCTCTATGGGGGATAAGTGTGAGATATATATAGATCATAAGAGAATAAAATATATATTCATATAGAAGGATTTTAATATGCATCAGGGAAGATGGTTAGATATTATTAAGGACTATGAATGTTCAATCCACTACCATCAAAGGAAAGAATATAAAGTGGTAGATGATCTATGTACAAAGGATCTAGAAACATTATCAATGATGATAATTGAGAAGGGTTCAATCTTCTTATACAGGAAAAGGATAAACTAGATGATCATAAAGGAAATATTATCATAATTCATTTATCAAATGATATCTCAACAATATATTTTGTAGATGATAAGGGGTTCTCTAGGAGATGATATAGCAATACATAAGAAGGTGGAGGATATAAGAAAAGGTAAATCCTCAGAGTTCCAAATTCATGAAGAATAGGTTGTAAGATTTGGGCCATGATTATATATACCATAAAATACATAAATAAAGATGTATTTTTTGAATGATTCACGTAACACGACCCTCTCTATCTACATAGAGAGAACAAACATGTGTTTAGATATTCAATATCACTATTGGTGGGATAATATTAAGAAGGATAATGCAGAATATACATCAAAATTCCAGGTATGTTTGAAGGTGAATATTAAAAAGAAAAAATATTATGTAATGATGAAACCATTACCCATACCTACATGGAAATGGAAAAACATAACCCTATAATTTGTCACAAGTATTTCAAAGACATAAAAAGGAGATACTCATATTTGGGGTTTGGTGGATTATCTTATAAAGTATGTTCATTTAATTTGAACTTGATAAGACTTATCACATGATTAAATTAAAAGGATATACATAAGAGAACTGGTGAGGCTCTTCGGAAAACCACTATTGAATGTATCTGAATGATATTTAAGATTTACCTCTAATCTCTAGAAATGTATTAAACATGATCTAAACACTAATATGAACTTAAATATAGCATATCACCCCCAAAATGATGTCTAATCTGAGATGACTACCTAGAATCATGATGACATATTGGGAACATGCATGATGAACATGAAATGTGGATGAGATCAAAATATTCTTTTGGTCCTGTTCTCTTATAATAATAAATTTCACGCAATCATCCAAATGGATCAATATGATCCATTTATGGGAATATATGTAGAAAATCAATGTGTTGGGATGAATATGGGATACACAAGCTATTGGGACCTGAAATGGATAAAGAAATGGTAGAAAAGGTTAATACCATTCAACATCACATCAAGGATGCTCAAAGATGAAAAAAGAGATATGATGAAAATCATTGATGAGAGATAGATCTTGAAGTTTGAGATAATGTGTACCCCTATATATCTCTATAGAATAGAGTCATGATATTTGGGTAGGAGAAAAAGATAAGTATAGGGTACATTGACTCCTTTGATATTTTTGATCACATTAGAGGTGTGGTCAATCAACTAACTTTACCACTAACACTTTATCAAGTAAATAATATAATAAACCATGTTTTTCATACATAAATGTTACATATTTCTATATGAATATTTAATACATTTCACAACAACATGCTTAAAGTCCATAAAGGTTCAGTGTCTTTAGAGACTTGATACAAAATATTCTTATCTTCTGAAAGATCTTAAATATAACCCAAAAAAATATTCCCATTTAGTAATCTTCATTGATAAAACCTACGTAAAACATTTATTCATAACCTAGGGAAAGGAAACATAATAAAGGGTGATCTCATATTCTCAGTAAGGGTAAACAAGGGAGATATAAATGTTCACTTATACATAACATGAGAATAAGGGTATGAGAGCATGAACTTAACATTTGAAAACTATACCCTATATATCAAATATCATAATCTTGAGTCATGGAATAAAACATGGTAGTTCAAAATACATGAATCAAGATTTAATAAAATAACATAATCCATGAGAGTTTAAAATTTTTAAAAGACATGGGTTTTTGGTATACACATTATATTATAACTTTGTGAACATTTATAAGTAGAAACGTGATCATAAAATAAGTTAAGGACTTGAAACAAATGCCTCACATAACTATATGAACATGAAACTAGGTCCATGAGTAATATTATGGCCATAAAAGCTAGGTAGATGCATAAAATTATGAACCTGAAAACCATGTCCACACATAATATTTCAGACATGAAGCCTAGGTCCATAAATAAACTTATGGACATAATACCAGGTCCACACATAATATTATCGACATGAAAGCCAGGTCTATGCATAAAATTATGAAAATAAAATATGTTTCATGCATAACATACATACCTAATGAATTATCCATATTCACCCAATGCATTGGATGGATTTAATTGACCTAACCATCACTTAATCACAATTCATTAATATAAATTCGGCAAGATCATAAATCATAACATTATAACATAACCCATGAAAAAATGCGTCTTTTAAAAATTTAAAAATCATAATTAGAAACGCCTATAGAAATAATAAGGATGGTATCATTGGGTCATATCCACAGTAAAACATAAGAAACATTAAAGGATGTTATCATAAGTGGAAAATTATTTTAATGGATCACTGGAAATTTTCTTAAGAAAAATATCCCTTTCACGTTGAAATAACCTCTATAAAATAAAAAAAATTCAAAAATTTTATGGGAAACATTTTATTATAAAATAACCTTGTAAACTTTTAATGTAATATTTAAATAATTTATCAGTCATGTCAGTGTAAAATTACATTCACACTATATATGTTAAAATAAAACAAACCTTTCACACTTTTGTAGAAAGATAAATGAAACCTCATTCAGAAAAATACAAGAAGATTTCTTTTAAAAAAATTTATAACAAGTCAAACATAGGTAAAAATTACTTTAAAAAATCGTAGGAGAATATTAAAAAACCTTCATTAAAATATTTTTAGAAAACATAGATATAAAAGAAATTTTTTTTTCAAATGAAGATAGAAATAAATTTGATTTTAATTAAAAACATTTATTCATCCTCTTGAGTATGTAAGGTGATTAAAATTCAAGAAAAATGAATTCTAAAAGAAATACCAGGGGTGAATAAAATACATGAGTTTTTTGAGATTTAGATCTTATTATTTGATCACTGAAAACATAATTATAAACAATTTTGATAAATAATGATATTGTAACATAAAACCCTTATCACTTTGGTAACATTTGAATTGTAATCCACATGAAATAAATAACCTTATATGAATATATAAATCCCTGTAACTTTCATATTATATCTATAATATAAATTCATGGGAAGTATATATGTAATGATCCAAACTTTTATAAATGAAAATATTTTTTAAATGAGTAAATTACCTATTAATTAATATATCTATATCAAACACATGTAGTGCTTTGTTTATTTTGGACCATTATATATTATATACTCTCATATTTAAGAGGCCATTAAAAACAATAACCCTAGATAATATATTCATTATATATTTACCATTTTAATTAGTATATATATAGGGTTATGATAAATATATTTGACATAGATAATGGAAGTGATGACCTTGACCAGTAAGATTATACCTTTTAAAGCCTATTTATCGAGGCTTACATGGGTGATAACATCAATAGACTTTGACCTTTACCAATCCCAATCCAAGATTAAAAAAATAAATCATGAAAACAATTATTTATGGGAGAAGTTGAAGCTCTTTGAGATCACAACCCAAACCATGTACACCAAACCACCCTAAGAAAATATCACCATTATACACCTCACCCTTTAGAAATTTACAAATGTAATAAATAGCTATATATCTAGGTCCTAACAGTATGAATATATATATATATATATAATAAAACAATAATTATATTTATCCCTTTTAATATTACCTTTTAAATGATTAAATAACGAGTTTTATAAAAAATTATATTTTGATACGATGAAACCAAAATTGTATTCTTGGGAAATGTATAGTTTTTTAAAAGACACTATTTTGGATAAGTTAAATGATTTAAAATAACAGATATTTTAATAAAATATTATTATTAACTAATATTTATTAAATATAAATGATAATATAATTTTATGAATTCAGATGTAATTTTTATAAGGGTCGGAAAACTGTTATTGTAAAAAAAACCAATATTTTACAATAAAAATAGATTTTTTATTCAAAAGTGTAAATTATAATATTTAGAGAACTATTTTGTTAAAATAAATATTATTTTTGAAATTAGAATTATGAAATTATCCTTTGAAGAGTTTTTCATAATATTATGAAACATTTGATTTTTTGGAAAAAAATAAAATAAGGTATAATTATACAATATATATTATGATAGCATAAAAGACCAAAAGGGATTTAATAAATACTATAAATGGTATCCATAAAAAATTATTCTTTCCTTTTAAAATAATGTTTTTTTGAAGTTATTTGATTATTTTCTTAAACCCTTAAGTAATCCTCCAAGACCTATATTATATTATATTGTTTTAAAATCAATTTTTTATAAACATGACTCACTTCCACATCACCAAGGGAATTATTTTAATTTTTTTAGTTTCGTAGACTTTTAAAATAATAAAAATAAATCCTCTTTGTTAAAAATAGTGGGAAAAAATATTGTAAAGTTTTTGGTTTTTATTAATTTATCATATAAAGTTGAAAACCAATGTTTAGAAATTAGTAAATAATTCTCCTATATTTTTCTATGTAAACCTACCAAAACTCCCATTCATATTCACTAAAAACCATTATATCATGAAATTAATCCAACTTTACCTATATAGATTTTTACCAAGGTTCCCTAAATATATTAAGAGTCTCCTCCCAATATTTTATAAGCTTATTATAAAGGTAAGTAATCCTCTCTTTATACTTTTTATTCAAGAACCTCCTTTATGTATTTCTATTTTATTTCCCATTGTTTAAGTTAGGATATGTTTTTTATATACCTATTACTTTACTTATTATTTCCAAGAATTAGAGACCCATTTCACTCTCATTAACCCCATATATAAAAATTTTTGTACACCTATTATGCTATTGAAAATATCCTTTTAATTTCCATATCAAACATTTGTGTAGTGAATACCGATCTATATTTCCACTCAAGGGTATTCACCTACTTTTAAATATTCTTAATTTATTGAGAATTTAAATTTTTATAACCCACTCCATTTAATAATTTTGTTAAAATTGATGGAATCCATCCTTATGTTGTATGATATATATGACACACTTATGCATGTACTTGATATATAAGTGGCGAGTGGGCCCACAATTATGTAGAGTTCCAATGTATTGGGTAACATTTTTATCTCATAAAATGAAATGTATTGTTCAAGATAGGTTATCCTAAGTACAATAAGTTATGTTTTATTATATATTATCCTTTAATTGTGTTTATGATTTCATGTTTTATGTTGTTGCCACATTATTATGTTTTCTTTATAAAATCACTTTATATTATGCCTCATTGTTAAGGATTATGACCCACACCCCTCTTATGTTACATTGATATGCCTCTTGTTTCACATGTACTACTATATATCATGCTATTATTTGATTTTATCCTTATTGGGATTTATATCTTAACCCTTTATTATCTATATCCCTAGATTATTCTATTTAGATTTTGAGGAATTATGGAATTTTAGTCTCTTGCTAAGGAAGTTTTAAATAATGGAATTATAATTATATTGAATGTTATTATGTTATGTACATAATTTCAAAAAGATAGAAAACTTCATGATCTCCTGGGATTTTATAATATGTACATTTATGTCATAAATCATGAAATTAAGTGTATTAAATACATGGGTTATCGTAGTTTGTATTAGATGGAAGTATAGTTATTTTTGGGATTTGGATTATAAAACTCTAGTGAAACCCTTAGGGATAATTATGAAAATTTTAAGTGTAACACCCCATGCTTTTATAGACCTTTTTTTGAATAAATTAATTTTCATTGATATAATTCATATCATTAAGTCAAACATTCCATTCAAATGGCACTGACTTGGAATAGGTTACACATAACACCAACTTGGTATATGTTACACGAAACATTGAGTTTCAACGAAACATCATTTTAATGTTATAATTATTTAAATGAGATAGTTATATCCTAGCCATTAAAATTAGTAATGTGAATAGTAATAACTAATTTTCAACTATTATTCATAATTGATTTATATAAATAAAACATATTGAAAATGAAATATAATGTTTTTGGTAAAGTCTTTATATGTTTAAAAAATATTATTTTCTCAAATGAACTAATTTTCAGGTCCTTCTGTGAAAAAAATGAAATTAATTTTAATCACATTTAAAAATTTAATTTGATAAAATAAACTTATTTTTTTAATTTATAATTTTTAAATTATCTTAGGGTTAATTTTTGGGACTTTTCTAAGAAACATCATTTTTGGATAAACAGTGAAAATACTAAATTTTAATTCAAAACTACTTTTTCATCTAATTTATTTATAAGGATAAATTATATTTATAATTTTTTTAAGAGTAAAATTGGATAATATTTTTATAAATTAATCCAATTTAGATCATTGGAACCAATTTCATATTGAAATTAGATATAAAAAGTTAGAAAACATTTGATCATTTTTACATTAAAAACCCGTAGTGTCATCCTGTCAGCGGGATTAATTTAAAATTAATTTATTACAATTATATTATTGGATTTTTGAAAAAATAATTCCATATTTGGAATCAGAACAATTTATAATATCTAGAATGCTTGACATAATTTTTGACTAAAATTATTAGTGAATGTAATTAAAATTAATTACATCGATTAATGTAAAATTAAGCTCAACTAAAAACAAAACCTTACATTTAAGACAAAAAATGGCCTAGAAATATGTCCAAGATCCATTGAATGGAAATATTTAGACCCTATACTCCCTTGGATTTAATTGGTTCCATTATTGGATCCACATGGTATGTGAAAAATGTGTATGGAATTTCATTGTCAAAATATTACAAGAGTGTCACTCCCCCTCCACTATAAAAGGACTCATATACTCATATTCTCTTCACCTATAAAACCAATTAGATCTAGAAAATATATGAAAAAATATAATAAAAAAACCCTTAATTCCTCCTTGAATCCTCCCTTTGGGTAGGAAGTTTTCCAAGGAATCCCTTTATTGCAAACCTAAAGGATTTACCCGATTAAGAGGTAACACACTCCTCAAGATCCATTATTTTATTTTATTTCTCCAACACATAAATTAATATTATTAAATAATTATAAAATAACAATATTATATTAATATAAATATATTTTTTATTCAATGGTTTTAACTTTCACATACACACACTTCCATCTAATGGGTAACAAACATACTATTTACATGTACGACGAACTACCACCTCAGAAAACAATGATTGTTCATTTTCCCTTTAGCACCTCTCAAAGTGGAATTATGATAGAAAAAATATATTTAAATATGTTATATATTATATTTATTATTTATTTATGATTTTATAATCCTTTTACAACACATATTTTTATACATTCTATTTGGTGTCAATATGATAATTTTGTTTGAGGAAGTGTGGACTACCACCCCCTCAAACCGATGTGATTCATCCACACACTAAATAGAATTCATTAAGGATGGGTTTCATGAACTTATATGATATATATGATATAATAATTATACTAGATTAATTATATATATACATATGTAGATACTTATATTCCATTTTTTCTTTCTTTCAGTACGATAATAAAAACAGAAACAATGTTGATGTGTATATACATATTACTGTCTCCATGAACAGTGTATTATATTTCATACTTATATATCCTATATATAATTATAAACAAATATAATTAATATAAATTATATTTTTATAATTTTATAAATAATTAAAATCATTATATAAGTATAAGGGCCAGATATAAAACAAATTAAGACACATGCGTTGAACAAAGCAAATGTTACCTAAAGTAAAACCATAACATAGAATTTTTAACAAGAAGGTAATATAAGGTCACAATAAAAAAAATATGGTCTTAGATATAATAATATTATTTTGTAAAATATGTACAATAAACTTAAATTTATTATAAAGAAATCCTATACAAGTATAAAGAGAGTCAAGACACAAGGTAAGCGAATTTTACCTCACTTTTATTTCCATGAGATACATGACTTATTCACCACTCAATTATTTTGTGTGGTGTATTTACTACCCAAGAATGTATTATATTTATATTATAATTAAATTAATGGTTATTTACATATCCAATTTGTGATATTTCTTTCATGGGGTTTTATTTTCAAAAATTAATAGATCAGTAAGATAGTTTGGTCTCAATTTTCCATCTTTTAGAATCATATTTTGTTATGCAACTAAATTCTTTTTAGGGATGTATATACATCCATTTTAAATTTTATATCAAGAATATACTCATTTTAAATATATTGGAAGCTTCATTTAATTTCCTTTTCTTATATGGAGAGTATGATCCCATGTTACCAAGTGATATATGTCTATTGAAACAATCTCATCACTTTTCAAGATTGTTTATATTTATGCTTACATTGATGAAATATAATGATCCATATCTCAAGAAAAGTAATGGGTTTAATTATACTATTTTTACTCAATATTTATCCATGTATTATTACCATTTTAAAATCCTTATTACTTAATATAATTAAGAAAGGTTTTTAATAAAAATATTACTGTATATATCACTTCGATCAGAAATCAATTTTATTTAAAAAAAAGTATTTTAAAAAATGTTTTTAAATGATCCTTGAATATAATTTTCAAGGAAAAATGACTTAAAAAACGTTTTATTGTTTTCATAGATTTATTAATAAGATTTAAAATCAATTTTCAAAGAAAAATGTTTTTAAAAGGTTTTATGTTTTAAAAAGAATTTTTCAAAGAAGAAAGGGTATTTTCATTAATAATTTTTTTTAAAAGATCAGTTAAAATCATTTCCCATCTAAGATGAAATACATTGGTGTTACTCATGCCTTTATAGGGTAATGATTCGATGAATCCATTAAATTTTTTTCTAAATGGTTTATATTACGATGGCATGATGATTATGAAATTTGTTTTTCATTCATGAGTTATATGATTTTGAAACCTACATATTTTCACAGGTTATGATTTTTATGAAATGATTATGAAACCTGTATATTTTTTCATAGATTATGATAAGAATACAAATTTATGATACCAATTTTATTTCATGGTTTATGATAGGATTGTTTATGATTTTGTAGAACATGTATGCATTATTTCACTATGAGATTGGTGAAACCTATATCTCCCTCCAATGAATTGGGTAAATATTTATATATCATGAGATAGAATATGATGGTATTGGGAGTAACCGTTGACTTCTAATATATCCATTGGAGTGAACGATGACTACCAAGTTGGTGTGAGGAGAGAACTCATGCTACAAAGATGTCCATGAGTGTGAACCATGACTACCATGATGGTATGTGGAGTGAACCCATACCACTAATATGGTATTAGAAATGATGTATTATCTACTATGGAAATAATATTACATTCTTATGTGTTTACAAATATTTTATGTTTTATTCCTATGTTATGATTTCATGGCTTATATTATTTATTTATCTATGATTCATGTCTTACGAGCTACCAATAATTAGGTCATGATTTCTATTTATGATCTTTGATATAAAGGGTATGATCTTCTATTTTCAGGATCACGTTACCATACCCATTTTCTCTTGTTTATGCTTACATTTATCTATTGTTTAACCTTATTAATAATCTTAGCTCACTATTTTTTATATTTCCTTCCTTATGTTATGAATATATGGATTATGTTATATGTATTTAAGAAGGGTTCTAGTTCAGAAGAACCTAGATAATGATAATGTATCTCATTTATGCCCCAGTGTTTATGTTTATATGCTTCCAAAGGAACTAGACTAATATGGTCTTTGGATGTTTTTTTGTGTAATGTATTAAGTACTCCACAAAATTTATGTAATTTTAATGTATGAAAAGTGAGGGTTTCTATAGTTGGTATCAAAGAAAAGGTTTAGTTACCCTTTGGAATATAGGATGAGAAAACCTTAGTGAGAACCCTAAGGACGTGTATAAGGATAAGGGAATGTATAGGAAAATATCCTGGAATTTTGGTAAAGGATAGAGTGAGTGGTTTCCTATAAATATATCCATGTTTGGATACTAAAAGTGGATGTTTCCCTGGAAAAAATGTACCTAAAAACTTTGATAAGATGTTTTGAGAATGAATTAGGGTAATCTGGTACACAACAATGGTCCTGTCTACAAACTTGGTTTTCCACTCCTAGGTGATATACTTTGGGAATTAAAATACTCTTCACGAACCAGCATGAAGGATTAAAATATAAGTTTGCTATGAAAAACAAAGGATAAAACCAAGGTTTCATATATTAAGGATAGTTTCATAATGTTGACATCATATAAGTGACTTTTCATGATTATGTGGTTCCTCAATATGATAATTATTTCTTACACTATGTTTTTTTTGTTTTAGTCAATGGATAGAACCCATAGGAGTTGCGTTAATGGTGATTGTGATGGAAAATGAGATGTTTTTCCTCATGGGAAACCGAATACTATGGGATATGTAAATAAAAACTTTGTTTCTATTCTCACAAAACGTTCTTAGGATTTGAATCATAGTGGACTTCCAAATGATCATTGGAGGGAAAAACATTATGCTAACACTTCCATGAGGAGACATCCAACTTTTTTAGAGGGCCTTCTAATCCCCTTTATGTAGAAAAATGGATCATTACTATTAAAAATATATTCTCTATTATCTAGTGTTTTGAGCATGAGAAATTCATTTTGTATCTCAATTGGTTAGAAAGCGAATTAGACCAGTGGTGGACTGTAATAAAAAATTCAAGGCTACAATATGATATTGTATCCATGGATTGTGATGAGTTCAACAACTTAATTTTCAATAAGTACATTCGTAAAATTCTTCTTACCAGGATATAGAAATAGTTACTTGAGTTGAAGCAAAGGGGTGATTAATCTGTTCGTACCTATGAAGATAATTTCATGAGACATGTGAGGTATAATTCTAGAATTATCGTCCAACTCGAAGGTAAAGTAGATAGGTTCTTTAGTGACCTAAATACAAGTATCAAAAGAGAATTGTCCATAAGAGACATTATTAGCTATAGAGATATTTTTCATTGTGCAATCAAGGTTGAAATAGAGGTCAGATTTGTTGGTTCCATGCATAGTGGAAGCATGTGGGTGGGTGTACCCAACTTTAATTTTTCCATTAACAACGATCAACCCGAGATCCATCATGATGATAAAATGATAGATCTTCAGAATACAATGATTAACAAAAGAAAATAGGTGAGTCCCAAAACCATAGAGAAGATCATCATATATTGGTTATAATTTATTTAATTAAAACACAAGAATTACCTTTTTGTAATTCTCTCTTCAATGATGTTTTCGGTCACAATTCTATGTGATATGTCATTGTATTGTAGAATACAAGTGTGGGCTTCCTCTAGTGGTGATCCACACATGCTCCACATATCTCTGGACATTGCCAAAGAGATCTTTGGGTGCTATCATGGAAGAGCATCCTCTTGCGTTGTCCACCTTCGATCGCCTTAAGAGACGCTTCCAAAACTCTCTCCTTGATCTGGTGGAGGTGGATCTCTCACTTAATGTGAGAGTGTTCTTGGTGGAAAAATAATTCTCTCTTGGCTTGAGAGCTTTTCAAGATCCATTGTTCACAACCAAATAGAATGGCTAGATAATGAGAATAATGTAATTGGGATTTAATTACTTTGAATAATAAAATGAATTAATTACTTGAAATCATTTATTCATTTCATTTAATTATTTGTAATACCCCGTGTATAATAATAACAGTTGACTATTATTTTCACTTGACATGAACCCAAAAAATTAAACCTAATATTATTTAATTTAATAAATAATAATATTTCTCATAAATCCCTAGAAAATCTACATTTCAAGTATGTTAATATACATGACATGTATTTTTGTTTTTCCATTTTATTTATTTTCTCCACAACATTTATTAGACCTTGAATAATGAAAATTTATTTCTAAAAAAATATCACTACATTATTAACTAAAAATATATTACTTCTCCCACAATATTTTCTCTCAAATAACTAGTGTCGAAATAAATTTGATCAGGCATCCTTGAATAATTATTATACCATAATCAGGAATAATTTTTTTTCAACATATTAAATGAATATTTATTTAAGATACTTGGACACATTTAGTGTGTAACCCTCTAGGACTCTTTATCAGTTTCATTAGGTGGAACCTGCCTAAATTCCATTGTTAGCATCTCAAAACATGCCAAGGCACCCATACAGAAAGTTGTTAACACTGCAATGATGTGTTACCTCCTACGAATTCTTACCGTGTAATGTAATCCCTTTTTCACGATTTCTCAAATCAAGCGAGTTTCATTCTAGGGACATCAACCCATGTACTCGATTATTCTTTCTTTGACTTCCTAGAATTGAACTTTCCCATTCCTTACCATGGACATGGATTTATTTAGGAAATATTAATTCCATCAAGGGGCCTGAGATATCAACTTCTATTAACGAAATATAAGGGAAAAAATCCTTTCTAGCATTATCCATTAATAAAGTATTACTCATGATGCACCCAACATATTCTACCTCGCTGCAAACAGTGTTTCTTCACAGTTTTCATCAATACATCTAAGTGCGCGAGTTGTAATAACCATTAATAAAAATCTTAATTTTTAAGGACCAATACACACATCCGAAAATAAGAACATCCAATGACACTATGAAATTTGGATTTCCTAATGGTGGGTCTCATTCTCATAATATACTCTGGGATATTACCAAGGGCGCACCCAATGATAAGTTTCCTCAATGTTTTATGAGTGCTCACCCCTAATGGCCTGTATTATTTGTGTCCCTCAAATAAAATCTTCCAACCATAAAACATATATTTAGGAATAGTGTTATGGATGTAACATCCCAGGTAAATGAAGAATAAGAGATTTTAATATTTATTAATATTTGTGAATTAAATAATAATTTTAGATTAAAGGGGTTGCTATGTTCGATAGCGTACCTGATACGCAACAACGGGTTTCTTTGGAATCTTACGTTGCACACTAATAATATAATATTATTATATTAAATGGTAGTTAACTCCTAGACGTTGTATTGGAAAGAATGAACTAAAATAACTATAATATGATTATACATGTATTTATATTTATCCAATAAAAGTTAGAGGCTTAATATATGAATGAATCTAATTTTAAGCATAATTTACATTAAAAGGCTGATTTACCGCCTTTTAACGGTGAACCTTTTTTAAATCTAGTTTTGGTCACATTAATACATTCTATATGACCAAATAAAATCCTTATTTATAATGAGGAAATCATAATTTACTTTGGGTAATTTTTTGGTATTTTTCTGATAAAGTTCATTTTTTAAGGAATAGTGAAAATATTGTATTTAAATTCAAAACTATGTTTTAATCTAATTTATTTATATAGTTAGATTATCCTTTTAATTGGTTTTAAATTTTAAATAGATTATATTTTTACCATTTAATATATTGTTGGTCATTAGAAGAAATTTCACTTTTAAATTGTATATAATCAACTGTCAATCGTTTGATAGTTAATATTTCTTAAAAACACGCCTTTTGTTTTGACCGCGGGAATTAATTTTAAATTAATTTCTGCCACTTCTGTGTTTTGAATTTAGAGAAATGGATTCCATATTTGGAATCATGAGGTTTAAATTGTGTAAATAGGTAACTTTTATTTTTATACATTTTAAATATTTACTTCAGTAAATATTTTATTTACCGTGGTTAAAGGGTAAATCAGGTAAATAAGGGTAAAGAAATAATATTATAATAATATAAAATTACCCTTAAATGTGTATTAATCTTATTGGATGAGTCACATCCGACCATCGGCATCTTTGGGTCAATTTTGGGACCCCATTGAGCCACTTGGGAGTGATAATGACAATTTAGATTAATTAATTTAATGTGAAGACAAAAGTGACATTAACAAATATCGTTTAGTAATTAATTGTTATATGGTCTTATATAAGTACTATTTTTGACTATAAAAATTAATTGGAAAGATAAATAGATTTCATACATCATGGTATTTTTTTTTATAATTTTTAGACATCAAATAAATTAAATTATTTATGACACAATAATGATGCAGCTTTTACCTCATTAATAAATGATTTAATTAAATATGATTATAATGATTAAAATATTATACAAAACATGTCCAATTCTGATTGGATTATTTTATTTCTATTATGAGTCATCTTATATTCTACCATAATTATTTTTGGACCATTAGAAACCGAATATCATTATATTATAAAATAATATTTTCACTCTTTCCTAAAGAGCCCCTCCTCTCCCTTATAAAAAGACACCACTTCTATGCAATTCCTCACACCTATCAAGCCATTTGGATCATCCAAACTCTTCCCAATTAAGCTACCGACATCCCTTTCCTCCTCCTATAAGCCTTACCATAGGAATAAGGCACTTCAAGAAGTCCTTTGGTTCAAACCAAAGTGAGTTACCCAAATTAAAGGTAAAAGTTTCTCTTAAATTGTTTTCTATTATTTTGCTTCTCCAACCCCTAAAATCTTTTTATTTCCTTTATTTTATAACAACAACAGTATCCTAAATATACTAGGATGTTGTTATGATAAGTATTATAACTACACTTACCCACACCTCCATCAAATGTATGAAGAACATAATGTTTCTGTGAATGGAAAACTAACGCCTCACGAAACGATGATTGTTCAATTACATCTTACCACCTCTCATGGTGGCCATTATGATGGAACTGTATTTATATATAATATATATTATGTTTATGATCTATTTATGCTTCTTTACTTCCAAATTATTTCAAACCTTTACTGTTTCCATGGTGGTTAAATACGATAATCTCATTCGAGGAAGTGCGGACTACCGCCCCCTCAAAGTGATGTGACTCGTTAATGCCCTATGTGGGATGTATAAAGGATAGAGTTAATGATATTATATATGATATTATACTGTAATTATAATTTAACTATGTATCATTATGATTTAATTCCATTAAAATAAGGAATAGAAATGAAAGTAGCGTTCATGCGTACGTACGGCTTACCGTCTCCATGAACGGTGCATTTCACTTCGTACCTCCAAATGTTATGTAGTATTATAAATACATGTACATGATGGATATATATGATATATATGATACCCAAATTAAGAATATAATTCTGGATATAATGAACCTTTTACCACGTGAACAACATGTAATTATAAGAAGTCCATTTTTGACTCAAGTACCAAATATCGACAAAATGAACGTTATTAACTTAAATGATTACATAATGATTATAACATGGTAATAAGTGATATAAAAGGAATAATAAACTTGAAAAAGGTTCTTAAGAAAGTAAAAATTAACTTTAGTTTATTATTCATGAGATTAAAGAATGAACGGGTCAAGTTGGACATGAGGTAAGGGACTTCGTCTCAATCTCTTTTCATTGAGGCATTTTTAGTTTTATACATGACTTTATTTTATATGATGTATAAAACCCTTTGACTTTTACTTCAATTCAAAAGGAATATTTTCTCTACAAAGCATTTTACTAAATGACAAAAAGGAATGTTTCTTTAACGTAAGTGGTGACAAAGACCTTTCCGCCGCCGTGAGTATTATTTGATCTTTGGCCTCCTTAACAAGCCGTAATGTTTTTAAAAGGAAAAATAAATACCAAATACTCTTTTTACGTATTTTGGTATTGAAAATGATTTTGAGAATGGATTTATTATTTCATTATCATGAAATGATATTTTATTATTGCAATGTGGAAATGTTATCTTTCCTTTATGCTTATGTTATGTGTTAAGATCATGTTATGGTTCTTGGGAATTGTTTACGTATACAGGTGGTTCCGTGATAAACCTAGGGCGGGTGAGCCTGAGATAGCTCTCCAATGCATTGGGTAACATGACGGAGGTAAACGTGAATGTTTCTCCTAAGAGATTTATGGAATGTACTATGATGGGTATTCCAAAGTAACTCCTTATGTAGCTGTGATAGCTACAATGTAAGTATGGTATGGATGCCGCAAGTTACATTTATGATTTATGATTTCTATGTGTCTTTCATAAATCTTATGATTTCATGAGGTAAGTAAAAGAGTTCATGATTTGTATGTATTTATGAAAAAATGTTTTCATTCACTGTTTTATAACCCTTACTGAGCCTTTTATGCTCATCCCAAGTTTTTAAATGTTTTTCACAGGACTTAAAGATGAATAGGGTCAAGGATGGGATCAAGGAAAAGCCATGCTCTCTTTAACATGGAATTAGACATGACTATTTTTTTCAAGAGTTTTTATTCTATGAAAAAAAGTGGATTCTGGGTAGAAGTCCCTACTTTGTAATATTTTGAGATGTAATGGTTATGTCCTAATTTCCTAAAACTCTAAACCTGAAAAGATCCTCAATGTGAATTATTCATTTAATTCAATATTATGTAATGTTTAAGGCCGGGTCCTTATAGTTGGTATCAGAGGCCGGTTTAGATAACTTTAGGAGGTAGGATATTGTTAAATTAATATCCATAAATTAATTTATGTAATATTGACATAATATAACATTTCCAGATTACCATTTTACTTCACCTAAGATATTTATTTGTTTAAAATAGTTTTCCGCAGAGGAAACATGGCATCTATGTTGGGACGACATCAGGAGGAAGACAACCTTCCAAATCAGCAACCTGAGATGGTCGGAATCGGAACTGAACAGTTTGTTGCAATGATGGCACAATTGAATCAGGCTATAAATGGTGGTGGTATCCATGTACGAGATCAGCCAGATCAACCACAGAGGAACATGTCAGTAGTGGAGCATTTCATGAGGCAACATCCCCCATCATTCAGAGGATCATCTGATCCGGTGCTAGCTAAAGGGTGGATTAAAGCACTGGAAAAGATTTTTGATGTCATGGGTTGTTCAGAACATCAAAAGGTTAGTCTCGCGGTTTACCATTTTGAAGGTGAAGTTGATCAGTGGTGGTTGATGGTAAAAAATATCAGGGATAGTGAGGAGATTGATGCTCTTGATTGGGATGAATTCAAAGGTATGTTTTTGGGGAAATATTTTCCTAAGGTGGTTCGTCTTAGGATGGAAAAACAATTCCTGGAATTGAGGTAGGAGGATGACTCAGTGGCTGCTTATGAAGAAAAATTCACTCGACTGGCAAGGTATTCTCCAAACTTCATACGATATCTTGATAGTAAAATCAAACATTTTTACTCAGGATTAAAGCCAAAGTATCGAAGAGATTTAGCTTCTCGTGAGTTTAAAAGTTATGAAAAACTTGTTCGTTGTGCGGAGAAGGTGGAAATGGAGTTTGCCGATGATCAAGTATTCTTTGAAAAACAAAAAAATAAGAGGTCGACGTGGCAGGCGAAAGGAAAATACTCTTCAAAAAAGTCTGATGGTAAGAAGATTAAGTTTACAGTTTGTGAAAATTGTGGTAAAAAGAATGCTAGGGAATGTCTTTTGAATTATGGTAAGTGCTACCGATGTAGTAAAATGGGACATAAGGCTCGTAATTGCACTGAAAAAGATCAGGGTAATGGTAAGACAAAATCTGATTTATAGTCAGTAAAATGTTTTAAGTATAATGAAATTGGTCATTATGAAAATGAGTGTCCAACAAGGAACTCAACTGAAGGAAATCCGCCAGACTACAAGCAGAAAGGGGTGGCGAAATCCTTTGCAACTGCTTCAATAGATGTTGGGCCATCAAATGAAGTTGTATCAGGTACATTGATTGTTTGTTCAGATTATGCCAATGTGTTGTTTGATTCAGGGTCTACACACTCTTTCATTTCGGAAAAGATTTCTAGTAAATTGGGAATTCCATCTCATGATATGAATACTGGACTTATGGTAAAAACAACTGGAGGAAATGTTGAGACAAAAAGAAAAAATAAGAACATTCCTGTCCTTGTGTGTGGAAAGAATCTACCTGCAAACCTTATTGTTTTGCCTCTAGTAGAGTTTGATGTTATACTGTTCATGGATTGGATTTCTGTTTATCATGATAAGATTGACTGCAGAGCTAAATAGGTTTCTTTTCAGAATGATTTTCAGTTTGTGTAAAATAATGAACCCTTGATTTTGATAACATATCAGGAAGTCGAAAAACTGGTAAACGATGGAAATGAATGTTACCTTGAACATATAGTTGAAAACAAAGGAACTATTCAGATTAATGATGTGCCAGTGGTAAATGAGTACCTTGATGTTTTTCCTGATGAGTTTCCTAGTATTATACCTGACCGAGAAGTTGAATTTATTGTTGACTTAGTTCCTGATGCTATGCCAATTTCAAAACCGCCTTATCAAATGGCTCAAATTGAACTTTTAGAGTTAAATAAGCTATTGCAGGAGTTATTAGATAAATGTTTTATTCGACCTAGCACATCACCATGGGGTGATCCTGTCTTGTTTGTTAAAAAGAAAGATGGTTCAATGAGACTTTTCATTGATTATAGAGCATTGAATAACTTCAATGTTAAGAATAAGTATCCTTTGCCTCATTTCGATGTTTTTTTATCAGCTCTAGGGAGATTAGTATTTTTTAAAGATTGACTTGAGGTCGGGGTACCATAAGTTGAATGTAAAAGAAGCTGATGTTCTGAAGACTGCATTTTGTACTAGATATGGCCATTATGAATTTGTTGTTATGCCTTTTGGTTTAACCAATGCACCTGCTGTATTCATGGATCTTATGAATAGAATTTTCCATGAGTTATTGGATAAGTTTGTGGGTGTGTTCATTGATGATATTTTGGTTTATTAAAAAAGTAAATTGGAACATGAAAGTCATTTGAGGGTTGTCTTGAAAACCTTAAAAGAAAAGAAACTTTATGAAAAATTCAGCAAGTGTTAGTTTTGGTTACAACAAATTTCTTTCCTTGGTCACATTGTTTCAAAAAATGGCATAACTGTTGATCCTGCAAAAACAAAAGTTGTTGAATAATGGCCAAGACCCACAAATATAACCAAGATTCGTAGTTTTCTTGGTTTGGAAGGTTATTACTGGAGGTTTGTTGAAAACATTTCACGGTTATCTAGTCCAATGACTATGTTGATTCAAAAAGGTGTTAAGTTCATCTGGACAAAAGAATATGATGATTGTTTTCAGGAATTGAAAAAGAGATTGGCGAATGCTCCAGTTTTGGCACTGACTTCCAGAAATGGTGAGTTTGTTACCTACAGTGATGCTTCTTTGAAAGGAATGGGTTGTGTCCTAATGCAAAATGATCAGGTAATTGCTTATGCTTCACTTCAGTTGAAACCACATGAGTTAAATTACCCTACACATGATTTGAAATTAGCTGCTGTTGTTTTCGCTTTAAAAATTTGGAGAAATAATTTGTATGGAGTGAAGTGTGAAATATATATTGATCACAAAAGTTTGAAGTATATATTCACTCAGAACGAATTAGACATGAGACATAGGAGATTGTTGGAATTAATCAAGGATTATGATTGCACAATACATTACCATCCGGTAAAAGAAAATAAAGTGGTTGATGCTTTGAGTCGGAAAAGTAATGTCTCATTAGCCATACTACATTTAGAACAAGATCCTTTGGTTTTTGATTTGATGAAATTTGGCATAGAAGTTGTTGGTGCAAGAAATTATTCTTTTTTGTTTCAGGTGTTAGTGAGATCATCTCTATTAGGCAGAATAAGGAAAGCGCAGAAGGAAGATAGTGAGTTGTAGAAAAAGGTAGAGTTGGTTCAGAAGGGTAAGTTGCCTGAATTTAACATTGATAATGATTGTGTTTTGAGGTTTGGAAAGAGATTATGTGTGCCTTGTGATTCACAGTTGAAGAATGAGTTATTATGTGAAGCTCATAGTTCTCCATTTTCAGTTCATCCTGGAAGTACTAATATGTATAGAGATCTTTGGGAGTATTACTGGTGGGATGGAATGAAAAGAGATATTGCTGATTTTGCTGTGAAGTGTTTGACTTGTCAGCAGGTTAAAGCAGAGCGATAGTTACCGAAAAGAGTTCTTCAGCCTCTATCGGTGCCAGAGTGGAAATGAGAAAATATATCCATGGAATTCGTTGTAGGGTTACCAAAGACATCTCAAGGTAATAATGAAATCTGTGTTATAGTTGACCGATTGACTAAATCTGCTTATTTCCTTCCTATTAGAGATACTTTGTCTCTAGATCAACTTGCTTGGTAGTATGTTAAATAGATATTCAGGTTTCATGGAGTTACCCTCTCCATTGTATCTGATCGTGATCCCAGGTTCACTTCTAACTTTTGGAAAGGCCTTCAGAAGTCATTGGGTACTGAATTAAATTTTAGTATAGATTTTCATCCTCAATCAGATGGGTAGTCAGAACGAACAATTCAGACCTTGGAGGATATGTTATGGGCTTTCTCGATGGAATACCAGGGAAGTTGGGACCAACATCTTTATTTGGTTGAATTTTCTTATAATAATAGTTTTCATTCCAGTATACAGATGGACCCATTTGAGGAATTGTATGGAAAGCATTGTCGAACTCCATATTTTTGGGATGAAGTAGGTGAAAGAAAGCTGATGGGACCAGAATTGGTAGAAGAGATGGCAGAGAAAGTTCAGTTGATTCAGAAGCACATGAGAACAGCTCAGAGCAGACAGAAAAGTTATGCAGATAACCGGAGGAAGGATCTTTCTTTTGAGGTATGTGATCATGTCTTACTCAAAGTTTCTCCTTGGAAAAGTGTGATGCATTTTGGTAGTAAGGGAAAGTTGAATCCAAGGTTCATTGGACCTTATGAAATTCTAGAGAAAGTTGGAGCAGTTGCGTATAGATTACCTTTACCTCCATGTTTATCCCAGGTACACAATTTTTTTCAGGTTTCGATGTTGAGAAAGTATATGCCAGATCCATCTCATGTTTTGAGCCCAGAGGTAGTTCAGTTGGAAGAGAATCTCTCTTATAAAGAACAACCAGTCTAGATTCTGGACTGTAGAGAGCAGGTGTTTCGGAATAAGGTAATTCACCTGGTAAAGGTTTTGTGGAAAAACCATATGGTTGAAGAGGCAACATGGGATTCTGAAAATGTTATGAGGGATAAATACCCCCACTTATTTTGATAAGTGGATAAAAATTGCGAGGACACAATTTACAAAAGGGGGGAAAGATGTAACATCCTAGGTAAATGAAGAATAAGATATTTTCAGATTTATTAATATTTGTGAATTAAATATTAATTTTAGCTTAAAGGGGTTGCTATGTTCGATAGCGTACCCGATACGCAACAACGGGTTTCTTTGGAATCTTACGTTGCACACTAATAATATAATATTATTATATTAAATGGTAGTTAACTCCTAGATGTTGTATTGGCGGGAATGAACAAAAATAACTATAATATGATTATACATGTATTTATATTTATCCAATAAAAGTTAGAGGCTTAATATATGAATGAATCTAATTTTAAGCATAATTTACATTAAAAGGCCGATTTACCGCCTTTTAATGGCGAACCTTTTTTAAATCTAGTTTTGGTCACTTTAATACATTCTATATGACCAAATAAAATCCTTCTTTATAATGAGTATATCATAATTTACTTTGGGTAATTTTTTGGTATTTTTCTGATAAAGTTCATTTTTTAAGGAATAGTGAAAATATTGTATTTTAATTCAAAACTATGTTTTAATATAATTTATTTATATGGTTAGATTATCCTTTTAATTGGTTTTAAATTTTAAATATATTATATTTTTACCATTTAATCTAATTTTGGTCATTAGAAGCAATTTCACATTTAAATTGTATATAATCAACTGTCAATCTTTTGATAGTTAATATTTCTTAAAACCGCGCCTTTTGTTTTGACAGTGGGAATTAATTTTAAATTAATTTCTGCCACTTTTGTGTTTTGAATTTGGAGAAATGGATTCAATTTTTTGAATCAAGAGGTTCAAATTGTGTAAATAGGTAACTTTTATTTTTAGACATTTTAAATATTTACTTTAATAAATATTTTATTTACTGTGGTTAATGGGTAAATCAGGTAAATAAGGGTAAAGAAATAATATTATAATAATATAAAATTATCCTTAAACGTGTCCTAATACTATTGTATGAGTCATTTACGACCATGTAAATATTTGGGTCAATTGTGAGACCCCATTGAGCCACTTGGGAGTGATAATGACAATTTAGATAAATTAATTTAATGTGAAGACAAAAGTGACATTAACAAAAATTGTTTAGTAATTAATTTTTATATGGTGTTATATAAGTACTATTTTCTACTATAAATATTAATTGGAAAGATAAAAATATTTCCTACATCATGGTATTTATTTCAGAATTTTTATACATCAAATAAATTAAATTATATATGACACAATAATGATGTAGGTTTTACCTCATTAATAAATGATTTAATTAAATAAGATTATAATGATTAAAATATTATCCAAAACATGTCCAATTATGATTGGATGATTTTATTTCGATTATTAGTCATCTTATCTTCTACCATAATTATTTTTGGACCATTAGAATCCGAATATCATTATATTATAAAATAATATTTTCACTCTTTCCTAAAGAGCCCCTCCTTTCCCTTATAAAAAGAGACCACTTATATGCAATTAATCACACCTCCCAAACCATTTGGCTCATCCAAACTCTACCCAATTAAGCTCCGTACATACCTATCCTCCCCCTAGAAGCCTTAACTTAGGAATAAGTCACTTCAAGAAGTCCTTTGGTTCAAACCAAAGTGAGTTACCCAAATTAAAGGTAAAATTTTCTCTTAAATTGTTTTCTTTTATTTTCCTTCTAGAACCCCTAAACTCTTTTTATTTCCTTTCTTTTGTAACAAAAACAATATCCTCAACATACTTGGATGTTGTTATGATATGGATTCGAACTAAACTTACAAAAACCTCCATCTAATGGATGAATAATATAATGTTTCTGTGGATGGAAAACTAACGCCTCACGAAACGATGATTGGTCAATTACATCTTACCGCCTCTCATGGTGGCCATTATGATGGAACTGTATTTATATATAATATATATTATGTTTATTATCTCTTTATTCTTATTTACTTCCCAATTATATCAAACCTTTATGGTTTTTATGGTGGTTAAATATGATAATCTCATTTGAGGAAGTGCGGACTATCACCCCTTCGAAGTGATGTGACTCGTTAATGCCCTATGTAGGTTGTATAAAGGATAGAGTTAATGATATTATATATGTTATTATACTAGAATTATAATATACCTATGTATAATTATGATTTAATTCCATTAAGATAAGAAATAGAAATGAAAGTAGCGTTCATGCGTACGTACGGCTTACCGTCTCCATGAACGGTGCATTTCATTTCGTACCTCCAAATGTTATGTACTATTATAAATACATGTACATGGTAGATATATATGATATATATGATACCCAAATCATGAATATCATTCTGGATATAAAGAACCTTTTACCACGTGAACAACATGTAATTATAAGAAGTCCATTTTTGACTGAAGTACCAAATATCGACAAAATGAATGTTATTAACTTAAATGATTACATAATGATTATAACATGGTAATTAGTGATATAAAAGGAATAATAAACTTGAAAAAGGTTATTAAGCAAGTATAAATTAACTTTAGTTTATTATTCAGGAGATTAAATAATTAATGGGTCAAGTCGGACAAGAGGTAAGGGACTTCGTCTCAATCTCCTTTCATTGAGGCATTTTTAGTTTTATACATGACTTTCTTTTATACGATGTATAAAAACATTGAATTTTACTTCAATTCAAAAGGAATCTTATATCTAAAAATAATTTTACTAAACGACAAAAAGGAATGTTTCTTTAATGTAAGCGGTGACAACGACCTTTCCGCCGCCACGAGTATTATTTGATCTTTGGCTTCCTTAACAAGCCGGAATGTTTTTAAAAGGAAAAAAAATACCAAATACTCTTTTTACGTATTTTGGTATTGAAAATGATTTTTATAATGGATTTATTATTTCAATATCTTGAAATGATATTTTACTATTTCAATGTGGAAATTTTATCTTTCCTTTATGCTTATGTTATGTATTAAGATCATGTTATGGTTCTTGGGCATTATTTACGTATACAGGTGGTTCCGTGATTAACCTAGGGCGGGTGAGCCCAAGATAGCTCTCCAATGCATTGGGTAACACGTTGGAGGTAAACGTGAATGTTTCTCCTAATAGATTTAGGGAATATACTTTGATGAGTATTCCAAAGTAACTCCCTATGTAGCTGTGATAGCTACAATGTAAGTATGGTATGGATGCCGCAAGTTACCTTTTTTGGTTTATGATTTCTATGCATCTTTCATAAATCTTATGATTTCATGAGGTAAGTAAAAGAGTTCATTATTTGTATGTATTTTTGAACAAATGTTTTCATTCACTGTTTTATAACCCTTATTGAGCCTTTTATGCTCATCCCAAGTTTTTAAATGTTTTTCACAGGACTTAAAGATGAATAGGGTCAAGGATGGGATCAAGGAAAAGCCATGATCTCTTTAACATGGAATTAGACATGACTTTTTTTTCAAGAGTTTTTATTCTATGAAAAAAGTGGATTCTGGGTAGAAGTGCCTACTTTGTAATATTTTGAGATGTAATGGTTATGTCCTAATTCCTTAAAACTCTAAACCTGAAAAGATCCTCAATGTGAATTATTCATTTAATTCAATATTATGTAATGTTTAATGCCGGGTCCTTATAATGGCCCTTCCGAGTTCTCATCGTAGTAGGGATCCACTATGAACCTTTGGTGAAACAGCTATCCTTAGGTAATTATCACATGAATTGTCAGGTAGAAGAACAATCAAGATGTGATATGTTATTTATTAATGAATAAAGTTCAATGTATTTTGTTATAGGCCACCAACTCCAACAAACCCCCACTAGGACTAGAGCCAACTACTAACAACCTTTAACATGTTAGCTCTCACATGATATTCATGCTTCTGCTGAGATAAGCCTTTAGTCATGGGGTTCACCACATTCTATTCCATGGACACTCTACTCACTGAAGCTTCACACCTTTGATAGAAATCCCTTAAGAGGTGATACTACCAGTGAATGTGCTTTGTCAGTTGATGTGACCTTGATTTTCTATAAGATCCACTACTGTAGTATTTTCACAATACCATGTGATAGGATCTTTACTACCCGACACCACATCAAACTCCTAGAAAAAGTTCCAAATCCAGCCGTATTACTTGGATGCATAAGAATCCTTTATATATTCAGTCTCTTCTGTAGAATCAGCGACAACTAGATGCTTTGAACTCTTCCAGCTCACAGCTCCTCAGTTGAGATAGAAAAAATATACCGATTGGGACTTTAGATCTTTGTGATCTATCTGATAACCAACATCAACATACCCTCTAATGATAAGCGCCTCATCTCCTCCATACACCAGTAACATATCCTTAGTTCTTCTCAGATACTTAAAGATAGTCTTAACAGTACTCCAATTCTATTCTCCTGGATCTTCTTGATATCTACCTACCACACTCAGTGCATAGGCAACATCAATCCTAGTACATAACATGACATACAAAATGGATCCTATAGTCGAATCATATGTGATCTTACTCATCCGATATTTCTCTTGTGGTGTTTGAAGACATATTTGATTAGAAATAAGCAGGCCATGTGACACTGAAACCAATTCCATCTTGGATTGTTCCATAATAAATATATTTAGTATCCGGTCAATTTATATACCCTGACTTAGTCCAAGCAGCCTCTTGGATCTATCATGAATGATCGTGATCCCTTTCATGTAGGCTACTTCCCCTAAGTACATCATGGAGAAACACTTATTCAACCAGTCCTTAATTGATTGTAACACTGGTATATCATTTAAAAAAAGTAATATGTTGTCAAAATATACTACTAGGATAACGATCTTATCCCCATTAAACCATTTATAAACACATGGCTCACATTCATTCTTAATGAAACCAAATTCTTTTATGGCTTCATCAAATTTAATGTTCCATGACCTAGATGCTTTCTTTAATCCATAAATGGATTTATGCAACTTGTAAACCTGTTTGGATTCACCTGGTCTCACAAAACCTTCTAGTTCTGTCATATAGACATATTCCTGAAGGTTCCCATTAAGGAATGTTGTTTTGACACCCATTTTCTAAATCTTGTAGTCATAGTAAGCTACTATGGAAAGTATTATTATTATGGATTTAAATATTGAAACCTGATATAAGGTTTCATCGTAGTCAATTCCTTGACTTTTTCTGAATCCTTTATCTACTAGCATTGCTTTATAGGTTCTAACTTGACCTTCCATGTCTATCTTTCTCTTGAATACACATATTCAGCCAATAGGATTTACATCAACTAGATCATCGACCAAAACCCAAATTATACATGGAATTCATCTCAGAATTCCTAGATTCTAGCCATCCTATAGATTATGTTCTCCCTACTACTTATTTTTTGGATAGAGGTTCATCATTTACCAGCAATAATTATTCACCATCCTTAGTGACTAGGGAAAAAAATCTCTCTGGTTCCCTTACCTCTCTTGAGCTCCTACACTGTACTTGTGTTTCTGGAACCTCTTCAACGGGGACCTGTGGAACTATTTCATGTACGAACTCATGTGTATCTTGATCATTAACTTCATTGAAGTCAATATTTCTCCCATTATCCTTTTTGAGGATGTTCTCCCTCTCAAGAAAAATTTCTTGCCTCGTGACAATCACATTCTTGTCTGAAGGGTTATATAGGTAATATCTATTCGTTTCCTTGGGATATCCTATAGAGATACACCTCATTTCATGAGGTGCTAATTTTTATTCCGAGAATGCCTTAACATATGCCTCACATCCCCATATGTGTGTGCGTGACAAAATTGGTTTCTTTTCATTCCATAACTCAGAGGGAATTCCATTTACCACCATAGTTGGTACTCGGTTTAATGTGTATGCTACATTTTGTAATGCATATCCTCAAATGGATAATGGAAGACCAGCATGACTCATCATCGACCTCACCATATCCATTAAGGCATATTTCCTCCATTCACTAACACCATTCCACTGTGGTGTATAAGGTGTGAGCTAAGATATAATCCTAGACTCCTGTAAAAGGTTAATGAATTCTTGGTTAAGATATTCTCTATCTCAGTCCGATCAAAGTTTCTTTATCTTTTTACCAAGATGATTCTATACTTTATTCTTGAATTGCATAAATTTCTTTAAGGACTCTGACTTATACCTCATTAAGTAGATATATAATTATCTACTCAAATCATTAGTAAAAGTAATGAGGTAAGAATATCCACCTCTATCTTCTACTGGAAATGGTCCACACCTCCATCTGTGTGTACCAATCCTAGAATATATGTGCCCCTTTCACCCTATCAATTGAAAGGAGGCTGGGTCATTTTACCTTATAAACTAGAGTGACATCTATCAAGTGGTTTTAGCTCAGTAGATTCTAAATAAATATTTTAGAAGATCTTTTTCAAGAGCGTCTCATTTATATGACCAAGATGATGATTCCACAACTGGGTGTTGTATGAGTCATGTGAGTTTGTTTCATTATATATTTCCAACACTTGGTTTTCATAATTTAATACAAACAAACCATTATTTAAATGTTCCATACCATAACAGACATTGTTATTTTAATATAGACAACCATTATTTACAAACTTGAAAATAAATCCATCCATATCCAAAAATTATATAGAAATTACATTCTTAGTAACACTAGGCACATAATAACAGTTATGTAAAACCAAAAGCATCCCAATTGGTAATGCGAGATGGTAATCGCCAATGGATAATGCAGCTAGCCTCACACCATTGTCATCTTGTAGATCCACCTATCCTATAGAAATCTATCTAAATCTACTTGGTTCCTATATTTGAATGCAGATGTGATCCCTACAAGCTGTATCTAATACCCAACGTGTATAAATGGAAATATTACACTCGATAACGAACACACCTTTAGTGTCCCCACACTTTTGGGTGTAGTTACTATTCTAGTGGCTTGGCTTGCCACATGAAAAACATACCACATCCCATTCCTTACCATACCTATGAATCATCCCCTTCTTGAAGGGACAATGCTCGAGGGATTCAGACAGTTTATAAATCTTTGGACCCTTGGCCTTGTACTTACTTTTCTTATTTACCAAATGAACTACGGGTTTTTACGCCCCATTTTCTTATCTACTTGGAGAATCAAGGTTAGAAGTTCTAATAGAATCTTCTAATTATTTATCCTATGGTAGTTGAAAATAAATCTAGATATGTTCTTGGGAAGTGATGATAGGATGATATCTATATGAAACTCATCCAAGAACTTAATCCCTAAGATGTTCAGGCATTCAATGTAGCAAATAATATTAACTACATGAGGCCCAACTGGCGCAGAATCTCCAAGATTAATTGTGAACAATGCATTGGAGATCCCATATCTCTCCTGTCTCTCCTTCCCTTGGTAGATATCCTTATGGTGAGACATCATTCTATATGCATCCATGTTTTCATGTTGCTTCAAGAGCTCATTAGACATGGCCGATAGCATGAAACATTGGAAATATGTGGAATCATCCAAATGATTCATATAGAGATGTATTTCCTCAAGACTGGCCTATTTTCTTGGTGCCACTAGAACATGCTCCTCCAGCACATACAATTTCCTCTCATGGAAAAGGATGACATGTAAACTCCTCTACCATTCCTTGAAATTGATGTCGGTGAGAAGGGTTTCCTTCAAGAGTATGGTTCAGAATGATATGTTTGAAGTAATTTTTCTTTCCATTTCTAAAAATTAATATGAGAAAATATTTAGTACCTTATATTGAAATTGATACAAATAAATAAATCAATATTTATTAGTCTCCCACTATTTTTTTGAAATCCAATATCCCTCACCTTTAACTTCAGAATATTCTATTGCCTGAATATTTTATTGTAAAGGATCAATATTTCCCTTTACATTACCCCAAATAGGGTAGGTCAAGAAACTTGAAAGGTTTTAGGTAGGCATCCCAAATGCCAACTACATTAACTTGTAGCTCCTTTATCCACTTAGTGGACTCCCCAATCATGAAATCCTGTTATTTTGTATTTCCATAAACATTGCCTCTTGGTCACACCAAGTACTACAGTGGAAGTTGACCCTTGATGTGAACTAAGTCAAGTCTACCCAGAACCTTGAATTAGAATTCCACTATAATTGAAATCACCCCAACTAGGGTTTTTCATGCACTTTTAACTATGGTTCGATTCTATCCAAGATTATGGATGGTTATACCGACTTAATATTTCTTTGAGAAATTTCATCCTTATACGCAAATTTCCATTTTATTATCTTTCTTACATGCTTGTTAATATTAAGTGGAATATACTTAAGTGATTAAGCCTATCTTATTTTATTTTCATCTTACAATCTTGTTTAATTATTAATTTTTTTATCATGACAATAATCCCAAAATAAATAAACCATGCAACTGGAAGAAATAAAATAAGTGTCATAATCATTAACTTTTTCTATTGGTTAGTTTATCTAGTGGTTGATAAACTAACCTAAGACCTAGGGTAGAAACACCTTAATCATTTTGGGTTTGTGTTTACATCTTTCCACCTATCCATATTTGTATCTCCTTGGGTTTGTTTCACCTTGGATCCTAACTTGATCCACCTCCACTAGATTGGGATATCCGTCTATTACATATGCTTTTATCTCACTCATAGGTGAGGGGTAAAATGGGGTTTTACATAAAATAATCATTGGGCATGAAGTCCCTACATATTAATGAGGAGAAGGCTTGCAGACCAACAAATTAAATTTAAATAAATAAAATAAAATAAATCATCATCATACAAAGGTCATGGCCTTGCTCATGATCATCCATGCATGAAACAATATTTATTCATAAATAAAACTAGAATTTAATTATTTAATCATTCTTGTTTAAGATAAATCACACTCTAATCAATTAATTATATTTAATTAATCAATCCTTTTATCTTAAACCATTTTCTTAATTTCCTTTCAATTCTCATCCATCATAATCATAAACAAATAAATTCATTTAAAATTATCATTGTACATAAATTGTACCATGGAGGAAACTTGGTGAAATCCCATTCATAACTACCCAATGAGTAGAAATGAACATTACAAAGATGTTAAATTTAACACATATATATAAAACATTTATCATGTGTTGTGCTTCATCTTTACGCCCACACCATGGTACATGTATTAAGGGTTTGTATAATATAATAATAAATTTTACTAAATATTCATAATTTGGATTAGTAAATGACATAGTTCTGACTAAACGAAGTGTAATATAATTCAACATCCTTCCAAAGTACATGCCCGGGGACATGACATGTAGATTAAATTTAGAAATCATCGTAGTACTTGGTGTGTCCAGGGGGCCACACACCATGTAGTGTCTGTGTTACACAGTCTCCAACCGGGAAAGTTGTGTATGGAGTACAAGGTCTAGACCTAACCTGAAGGGGCAACATGTTGTGTCCAATGGGTCTCACAATATGTAATCCAGAAACCGCATGCCACCAGTTCCTGGTCAAAACATAGATTCATTTAATACATATATAGAATCAAACACATGGCTTGGTTTGGAAGACTAGTCCTAGTGCTCGAAACCTTTCCTACACAGCATGTACTTCCAAATACACATTTTGTGTTCTAGTGTTGTTCGTACAGAAACCTTTGGCACCTCCGAATTAGATCCTCTATTTAATTTTATTCAAAATTAAAAGAAAAAATCATTTGGGTAAGGTGAATGGGAAATGAAAGAGGTGGAATGGATCTCGAGATTCAGATTTACACAATGATTAACTTGAATTGAACCAACTAAATTATTAAATGAGTAAATCATCAAAGAAAAACTAAATAATTATAATCAATGATATGACCCCTTTGATAACACTTGTAAGTTTTGGGAGTAGCAGAAGCGTGTGGGTGGGTGTAACCAACTTTAATTTTTCCATTAACAATGATCAATTCGAGATTCATCACGATGATAAAATGACAGATCTTTAGAACCGAACGAAGAACGAAAGAAAAGAGGGGATTCCCAAAACAATAGATATGATCATTATATGTTGGTTATAATTAATTTAATTAAAAGACAAGAATTACCTTGATGGAATTATCTCTTCGTTGATGTTTTCGGTCAAGATCCAATGTGATCCATCGTTTCATCGTAGAATCCAAGAGCAAGCTTCCTCTAGTGGTGATACACATGTGCTCCATGTATCTCTAGATGCCGTAAAAGGGATATCTGAGTTTTAACACAGAAGAAGCCTCTGCTTTCGAGGTCCGCCTTCAATAGCCTTAAGAGCCACTTCTAAAGGTATCTCCTTGATCCAGTGGAGGAGGATATTTCTCATAACTTGAGATCGTTCTTGGTGAAAAAATAATTATCTCTTGGATTGAGGGATTTTATAGATCCATTGTGCACAACCAAAAATAATTTCTAGTCTAACGAGAATAATGTAATTGATATTTTATTACATTGAATAATAAAATGAATTAATTACCTGAAAGCATTTATTCATTCCATTTAATTCTTTATAAGACCCAATATCTAATAATAAAAGTTCAATATTATTTTAACTTTAAATGAACCCAACTAATTAAACCTAATATTATTTAATTAAATAAATAATATTATTTCTCACAAATCCCCAGAAAAACTACATGGTGTGCATTTTTGTTTTTCTATTTCTTTATTTCTTCCACCACATTTATTAGACCTTGAATAATGAATATTTATTTCTTAAACAAATATCACTACATTATTTTCTAACAAATTTATTAATTTTTACACAATATATTCTATCAAATAACTAGTGTCGAAATAAATGCGACCAGAAATCCTTGAATAATTATTAAACCACAATCGAGAATAATCTTTATTCAACCTTTTAAATGAATATTTATCTGAGATACTTGGACACAATTAGTTTGTGGCCCTCTAGGCCTCTTTCTTAGTGGAATTAGGAGGATCCTACATAAAGTAAAAGGTTATAATTTAGCAACACACCAAGTCACCCATAGAGAAATAATTTAACACCTATGAACACTTACCGTGTAATGTAATACCTTTTTCATGATATCTTGAATCAAGAGAGTTGCATGCTAATTCCATCAACCCATGTACTTGATAATTATTTCTTTGAATTCCTAAAATTGAACTTTCCCATTCCTTACAATGTCCATGGATATATTTAGGCTATATCTATTTGATCAAGGGTCCCGAGATATCAACTTCTATTATGAAACAGAAGAGAAAAATCCTTTCCCGCATTATCTATTAATACAGTATTACTCGTGACGCATCCAACATATCCTACCTCACTGTGAACAGTGCGTCATAATAGTTTTCATAAATACATATAAGTGTGTGAGTTTTAATACCCATTAATAATAATCTTAAATTCTAAGGACCAATATACACATCCAAAGATTGGAACATCCAATGACACTATGAAATGTGGATTTACTACTGGGGGGCCTTGTTCTCATCATATCCTCCTGAATATTACCAAGGGCGCACACCATGAGAAGGTGCCTCAATGTTTTATGAGTCCTCAACCCTAATGAACTGTATTATTTTTTCCCTCAAATAGTATAATCCATCCAAAGAACATATATTTAAAATAGAGTTATAGTAGTTCTAGGTTCTCATCGTAACATGGATATGCTATGATCCTTTTGTGGAACATCTATCCTTAGGAAATTAACACATGAATTGTCACATATAAGAAAAATAAATATGTGATAAGGTATTTATTAATGAATAAAGTAAAAAGTAGTTGGTTCTAGGCCACCAAATCAAACAGGGGTCACGGATCAATCCCATGGTTTTGATAAAAAAAGATGTAGATTAAATGAAAATATAAAAACCACGAAGAGAAGAAGATGGGATTTCATTTATTCTCCAATTGTAGGAAGAAGCATGAAGGAAATTATCTTAAGGGGTATAATTAATGTTTTAAGTGAGGAAGGGAAATCCATTGGGAATTTGATTGCTGATGTGATGGGAAGAAGTTAACTAATGGTGAAAATGGAGAAAAGTGGAACACAATGCACCTCCAACGATTCAGTGATACAAGTGTAATGAGAATGTGCCTTATGATAACCAGTTACCAAAACCAAGGGCTAATGATGATGATTGATGTAAGTAAACTCTTTAGTTGAGGCGAAAAGGGAAATCTAATAAAAGTTCTTTTTCTGATGTTAGTGTGATAATGAAATGGTGAAATACACACTTAACATCCTCTCAATAATTGATAATGTCTTATTTTATTCTGGATCTACTCACTCTTTCATATCTAAATAATACGATAAGGGTGTCAAGATTCCACCATAATAAATAGATGTGGAATTAAAAGTAAAAACCTTAATGGTATGATGATTTCATGCCAACTCTATGATTCCTATCCAGTTTATGTTTATGGGAATATACTTCCTGCAAATACTCTTATTCTTCCTTTGGTGGAATTTTATGTCATATTTGGCATGGATTGAATTTCTTTGCATAAAGACCACATCAATTTTCAAGGAAGGGAAGTTACGTTTTATATTTAAAACCCTCCAATGGTGATCCATTTATTTGATGATAAGAATTAACATCTTGTGGAGATTACATCTTCTATATGGGTATTAATTAAAATTCAAATGGTTATTTTATCTCAAATGGTTTGGAAAAAAATAAAAATCAATTATATGCCTATTGTTTGAGATTTTTTGGATGTATTACCTGAATAGTTTCCTATAATTCTATAAAAATGCGAAGTTGAGTTCCTAATAGAACTCATACATGATTCCACATCAATTTCAACGACTGCTTATAGAATGACCCTGGTTGAGTTGGAGGAATTGAAGTAGAAACTCCACGAAAACCATGATAAGGGATTAATTTGGCCAAGTGTGTCACCTTGTGGTGAACATGTTATTTTTATGAAAAAGAAATATGGATTGATGTGACTCTGCATTGATTATTTGGAGCTAAACAAGATCATGATCAAGAATAAGTATCCACTTCCCTATATGGAGGACTAGTTTGATCAACTATGTGGATCTCAATACATTTACAAGATTGACCTTCATTCTGGATATCATGTATTTAGGGTTAAGAAAGATGATATACCCAAGTCTGAATTTCATAAAAGTTATGGACACTATGAATATATTGTGCTGCCTTTTAGTACTACCAATTACCTTATTATCTTCATTAAATTAATGAATAGAGTCATTAGAGATTAAGTCAAATAGTTTGTGGTAGTCTTTATAGATGATATTATTATCTAATCAAAGATAAAGGAATAACATGAATACCACTTGAGAATTGTACTAAAGACACCAATGAAGGAGAAAATGAATGAAAAAAAGTTCCAAGTGTGAATTTTGGCTGAAAAAAGATTCATTTTTGGGTCACATAATCTGAAGAGATGGTATTTCTGTAGATCCATCAAATATGGAGGCTATTTAAGGCTATCCTAGACTAGCCATTGTGATAAAGATCCATAGATTTCTTGGTTTATCTAGATATTATCTACGGTTTGTGGAGAGATTATGATGACTACCTAATACTCTAACTAATCTAACTTGGGAGGGTGTCAAGTTCCTCTGTATAGATGGATGTGAGCAAAATTCTAAGGAACCGAAGAAAAGGTTGGTCAGTGCACCGATTGTTACATTACCCTATAGTAGATAACAGTTTTTAATATTTTGTGATACAACCATGAAGGTATTAGGATATGTTATTTTTCATAAAAACATGGTTATTTTCTATTCCTCATGACAGTTAAAGATTCATGATCAAAATTACCCAGCTAATGATTTGGAGTTAGCAATGATAATTTTTTCATTAAAGATATGGAGGAATTATATTTATAGAAAAAAGTGTGATATATTTATATTGATCATAAAATTATAAAATATATACTCACATCGAAGGAGTTGAACATGTTCCAGAGAATTTTTTTAGAGTTGATAATGAGTTATGAATGCTCAAAACATTACCACCCAGGGAAAAAGAACAAAGTGGCTGATGCTTTAAGTTGAAAGGATCATGCTAGATTATCCATGATGGGGATCAAAGATGATATAATATTTCTATATTTTAAAAGGATGGATCTAGAAATCCTGAAGTAAGGAAAAAAATATTATCTTTATCAAATTAATGTTCAACCCTCTATCTATGTGAAGGTTATGGAGGCGTAGAATGATGAAGTAGAGATACATTAGAAATTTATAAATTATTCTGAGTTTAATATTGATTGGGATGGAATGATAAGGTTCAAAAACCATGTATGTGTTCCATCCGTACTAGATTTAATGAAGGGTCTATTAGAGAAAGCTCATATTTGTTAATTCTTTATTTATCCTGGAAGTATGAAGATATATAGGGACTTGAAAGAATATTTTTGGTGCGATGACATGAAGAGAGATATCACTGAGTTTGTAACTCAGTGTTTGTCATGAAAATAAGTTAAGGATGAAAGTCAAAATTCGAAGAGGATATTTCATCCATTACCCATACCAAAATAGAAATGGTAGAACATAATTATGGATTTTTTCTTTGTACTACCAAGAACCTACAAAGAGTTTAATGATATATGGGTGGTAGTCGATTTCCCTTAAAAGTCATCACACTTCATCACTATTAGAGAATACTTTTCCCTAGATCAATTTTCGAGAATATACATTAAGGAAGTGGAATGGTTGCACGAAGTACCAAATTCCACTGAATCAGATCAAGGTCAGAGGTATACCTCTATGTTCTGGAAAATTCTCCAGCAAGCACTAGATACAGAATTGAGTTTCAACACTTCTTATCATCTTAAGATAGATGGTCAATCTGAAATAACAATTCAAACCCTAGAGGATATGTTGAGATCTTGTTATCTCAATTTCAATGGTAGTTGAGATCAATACCTTCCTATAGTAAAGTTTTCTTACAATAATATATTTCACTCAATCATTAATATGGAACCTTATGAAGCTTTATATTGGAATAAATGTAGATCACTAACGTGCTGGGATGAATTTGGTGAAAGAAAGCTATTGGGACCTGATATTTATAAATAAATGGAGGAGAATGTTAGAACCATTAAAAAAAACAACAAGGCAACTCAAATTCAGCATAAAATTTATGCTCATAACTAGAGACAAGATCAAGAATTTGAAATTGGTGAAAAGGTGTTTCTAAGAATCTCTCCCTGGAAGAAGGTTATGAGGTTCAGAAAGAAAGGGAAACCAGTCCCTAGGCATATCAGTCCCCTTGAAATTCTTGGTCATATTGGGATGGTAGCCTATCTCTTGGAAATTACTCAAAATCTCACTCAATTCCATGATGTGTTCTGTGTATCTCTCCTGAGAAATTACGCACCTACACCTTCACATGTACTAATCTCATTGGTCATACCACTAGAGCAGGATCTTTCTTACGATGAACAACCAGTGGAAATTTTGGATCGATCAGAGAATGTTTTATGAAATAAGACCACTCACATATTATATGTTTCATGGGGAAATAACCAATTATAGGAAGAAATGTGGGAAATTTAAGATATGATGAATCAGAAGTATCCTCATTTGTATACCCGAAATACTAATTTCTAGGGAGAAATTCATTTTAAGGGGGATAGAATGTAAAAAACTGAGTTTTTATAGACCTTTTCATGGAATGAATTAATTTTCAATAATATATTTCATTTCACTAAGTCAAACTTTTCTTTTATATGACATTGAATGGGCATACATTACATGCAACACTGAGTTTCTACAAAACATCATTTTATTATTATAATTATTTTAATGAGATAGTTAGAACCTAGTCGTTAAACATAGTAATATGAATATTAAAAAATAATTTTCAAATATTGTTCATAATGGTTTTATATAAAAAATAAGATTGAGAATGATAAATATAATTTTAAGTGAAGTCCTTATATGTTTTAAAAATACCATTTTCTCAGATGAATTAATTTTCATATCCTTTTTTGAAAAAAAATTAAATTAATTTTATACATATTTTTATATTTAATTTGATAAAATAAACTTCATTTTCGAATTTATAATATCTATATTACCTTAGGTTTATTTTTTGGGATATTTTTGAGAAAATTCATTTTTGGATGCATAGATAAAAATACTGAATTTCTATTCAAAATTGATTTTCATCTAATTTATTTATAAGGTTAAATTATATTTAATATTAATTTAAAAGTTTAATTAGATAATATTTTTATTATTTATTCCAATTTAGGACATTAGAACCAATTTCATATTTAAATTATTTCTAAAAATGTTGCGAACGTTTGACCATTTTTACTTTAAAAACCCATAGTGTCATCCCGTCAACGAGATTAATTTTAAATCATTTTATTCCACTTTTTGTGGTTGGAATTTTTAAGAATGGAATCCATATTTTTAATCTGAATAATTTATAATGTCTAATAAGGTCAATTTTTTTTACCAAAATTATTATTGAATGTAATTAAAATTAATTACATAAATTGATGTAAAATTAAGCTTAACTAAGGACTAAAACATAAATTTATGACCCAAAATAACATATAAACTTGTCCAAGAGCCATTGGATGGTTATATTTAGACCCTATCATCCATTTTATCTAATTGGTTCTATTATTGGATCCACTTGTCTTGTTAAAAATGTGTATGGAGTTTTTTGTCAAAATAATACATGAGTGTCCCTCCTCCACTTTAAAAAGGCCTCCTATCCTCCAATTATCTAAACATATCATACAAATTAGTATCAACAAATGTATGAAAAAAATATCCACCCAAAATACCGCTATTCCTCCTTCAATCTTACCTTTGGTCAGAAATCCTTCCAAGGAATCCCTTTGGGGCAAACCAAAATGATTTAACCAATTAAGAGGAATCACCCTCCCTAAATATTCTTTCTTTATTTTATTTATCCACCACCTAAATTAATCTTATTAAATTATTATAAAAAAATATTATAATTGATATACTGATATTTTTTTATTCTAAGACATACACACACTTCCATCTAATGGGTGATGAACATACTGTTTACGTGTATGGTGAACTACTTCCTCACGAAACGTTGATTGAAAATTTTTCTTTTACAACATCTCAAGGTGAAAATTATGATGGAAAATAAATATATACATGTTTTATATTATATTTATTATGTCTTTAAGCTTCTGTAATTATTTTACCACACATGTCTTTAATCTTTCCATTTGGTGTAAATATAATAATTTCATTTGAGGAAGCGTGGACTACCGCCCCTTCAAAGTGATATGATTTGTTCACACATTATATGGAATGTATTAAGGGTGGGTTTAGTGAACTTATATGACATATATGATATAATAATTATATTATAATAATTATATATATACTTATATTTCATTTTATTTATTTCTTTCAATACAAAAATAAAAACCGAAATAGTGTTAATGTGTACGTACGACTTACCGTATCCATGAATGATGTATTCAATTTTGTAATTCTATATCCTAAATATTATTATAACACACATATATTAAATATAAATGATATTTATATCATATTTTATGTTTTTGAAATCATTATATAAGTATAAGGACCAATGATATAACAAATTAAGACACATGTGATGAACATAAAAAATATTTCCCGAAGTGAAACCTTAACATAGACTTCTTAACAAGAAGGTAATATAAGGGAATAAAAAAAACATATATGGTATTATATATATGAATATAAATTTTCAAAATATGTATAATAAACATACATTTATTATATAGGAATATTGTTCGAGTATGAAGAGTGTCAAGACACAAGGTAAGGGAATTTCATATCACTTTTATTTCTGTTATATACATGACTTATTCACCACTCAATTATTTTATGTGGTGTATATACTGAATATTAATGTATTATATGTCCATTATATGTTAATTTATTGGTATTTACATATCAAATTTAAGATATTTCTTTCATTGGGTTTAAGTTTCAAAAGATACCAAATCAGTAAGATAGTTTTGTCTCAGTTTTCCTTCTTTGAGACTAATGTTTTGTTATGCACCTAAAATATTTTCCGAGATGTATATAATTCCATTTTAAATGTTATATAATGAGTATACTTATTTTAGTGATATTTTAAGCTTAATTTTATTTAATTTTTTTTACATGGAGATTATTATCCCAAGTTACCTAATGAAAAGAGTTTATTAAAACAATCTCATCGCTTTTCAAGATTGTTTATGTTTATGCTTCCATTGATGAAATATTATGATACATATCTTGAGAAAACCCATGAGTTTACTTCTACTCTATATATTTAATATATCTCCATTTATTAGTACCATTTACCACTCTTTGGTACTTAATATAATTAAGATTTTTTTAGGAAAAATCTGACTATATATCACTCTTTGGTAAGAAATCTGTTTTATTTCAAAAAATATATTTTTAAAACTGCTTTCAAATGATACTTGAAGATAATTTTCTAGGGAAAAGGATTTTAAAAATGTTTTTTTTTGTTTTTAAATCTTTCTTTATAAGTATTAAAATCCTTTTTCAAAGAAAAGGTTATTCAAAATGTTTTATGTTTTAAAAAACATTTTCAAAATAAGAAAGGATATTTTTCTCAAGAAATGTTTTTAAAAGAACAATAAAAATTATTTACCATCTAATATGACATGCATTGGTGTTACTAAAGCCTTTATAGTGAAATTATAAAATTATTACATTCAAACTTTTTTTATGAATGGTTTATATTTTGATGACATGATGATTATGAAACTCATTTCTCATTCACGAGTTATATGATTTTGAAACCCTCTTATTTTACCAAGTTTTTGTTTTGATGAAATGTTTATGAAACCTATATCTTTTTCCAAATGTTATGACAAAATTAAAATTTTATGATACCTATTTCATTTTATGCGTTATGATATGTTTTTTATGATTGTTTTTGGAAAATTTATGTTTGATTTCGCTATGAGATGGGTGGGACCTATATATCCCTCCAATGCATTGGGTAAAGATTTATATCTAATGAGATAGACTAAGATAGTATTGGGGGTAAACATTGACTACTTGGATATCCATGTGAGTGAATCACGACTACCAAGATGGTATGAGGAGTGAACTTGTGCTGCTAAGATGGCCATGAGAGTGATCTGTGACTACCAAGATGGTATGAGGAGTGAACTGATACTACTAATATGGTCTTGGAAATAAATCTTTGGATGCTATGGAAATCATATTATTTTCTTATGTGTTTTCCAAAATTCCATGTTTT
The DNA here is from genome assembly GCA_963277665.1 of Viscum album. NCBI lineage: Eukaryota > Viridiplantae > Streptophyta > Magnoliopsida > Santalales > Viscaceae > Viscum > Viscum album. The sequence continues at coordinate 1,025,041,237 of OY728158.1, forward strand.
ATTCATATATTATTCTTTCATAGATTATGTTCTTTATTTCTTTAGGATTCATGTCTTATGAGCTGTCAATCTTCATGCCATGATTCCTATTTATGATATTTGATATGAAGGGTATGATCTTCTATTTTTATGATCATTTTTCCATACCCCTATACTCGGGTTTATGTTTACGTGTCTCCATTTTTTACCCTCACTGATCATCTAAGCTCACCCCTTTTTATGTTTCCCTCCTTAGGTTATGAAGATATGTATTATGTTTGATGTGTTTATGAATGGTTCTAGTCAATAAGAATATTATGGGATATAATGTAGCTCATTTATGCACTAGTGTTTATGTTTCCATGTTTCTAAATGAACTAGACTAATATGGTCTTTGGGAGTTTGTTTGTGTAATGTATTAATGTTTCCTCCAAATTGATTTAATGGTAATATATGAAATGTGAGGGTCTCTATAGGAATACATCACTAAATTTTTTTAAAGTATATATTAAGGGGTTTCTAAGAAAATACAACACTTTCTAGATACAACAAGTGGATATGGAACTTTCACAGAGGTACCTAGGGGTAATAAACCCAAAAGGGAACATTGATCTTTACTCAGTCGTCACCAAGTTCAAAAAATAGGCTTTTATGCACACTTAGGATGACACTACCTATGTATATACTTTGGTAAATTCACAAGCTCATTAAGAAATATTATTAGGGGGAAAAAATTTCCATATGGTATTATAGTAGGAAATAGATATTGGATAACATAGATTGAAAACTAGAAATTCACAGGTTAAGAAATATATTTCATTTATGATTTATCCCTTAAGTGTTCATAGTTTCCCATATATGTTTCTAATAGTTTTAAAATCCTCATCCTTATATCTATTTGGGATGAAGTAAATGATTAGAACCAGAATAAGAATTTGAAATTAAGGCATATCATCTATGTTTCTATACATTCTTTCATATCACAAAAGTTTATTATAACTATTCAAACACTACCTTAAAACATGAAATTCGAGTTATCCATGAAGATGGAAAATAGGTTAAATATTACATCCCAAGTATATAACTCATCCCTTTTAAAAATTGCTGGGATGAATATTTTGTAAAACCATGTGATACTCTCCTTAGATGAATTCAATGATATTCCAGGAATGTATTGGATTTCATAGAGACAATAAAAATCTTTTAGAAAAGGAAATCACCATCCGTAATGCAAATCACCCTATGATTCTATAAAATTGAAAGGATGGGGATGAGTCTTATTTGGTACCAAAATCTCAATCAATGATATTATTTACTTTAATCCAATGATATATATCACAAATGATTAAGGGTAAATAAAATGTTATCCTTGATGACATGCCCATTATAAGGGAATTCACTGATGTGTTTACCAAATAATTTTATGGTCTTCCTTTAGATATGAGGTTGAAATATTTATCAATATATTACTTAGATGTTTTTCAATATACAAGATTCCATAAATAATGGATGTTGTTGAACTTTAGGAGATGAAGAAACAATAACCCGAGAATCTAGATAAAGGATTTATATTCCCAAGTGCTTCCTCATGGGGTGCAACAACCATCTTCGTCATGAATAAGAATGGTTCAAGGAATCCCTACATTTATTCTCACGAGATAAAAATGTTCATGATAAATAAAATGTATCATTTTCCAAGGACTAAAGATTTTATCAACTCAGCTATGTGGAGACCAATACTTCTCTAAGGTGGATCTTCATCTAGGATATTACCAAGTAAAGATAAATAATAATGATATCAACAAGCCTAATTTTTGTACTTGGTATGTGCACTAAGAGTTCATATTGGTTCCGATTGGAATCAATAATGCTATATAAATATTAATGTATTTAATGAATAAAGTCTTTAGGGATTACCTCAATATATTTATGGTGGTATTTATAGATGAAAATATTATCTAATTCAAAATCCAAGAGGAACATGAGGAGCTTTTAAATACTTCACTAAATACCTCATGGAAGTAAAATTTATAAGAAAGGTACAATAAATGTGAGTTTTGGTTGGAGTAAGTAACTCTTTTAGGGAATTTTATAACAAAAAAAAACACACACACACACACACTTATATATATATGGATCCTTAATAAATAGTGGTAATTAAAGGATGGTCCAGACCAACAGCTATGGTGGAAATCCATAGTTTTCTTGGATTTTCTAGGTACTATAACTGATTTGTGAGAAACTTATCATGATTTTCAATCCCACTAAAAAATCTTACTCAGAAGAGAGTCAAGTTTATCTAGACTAATTAAGGTGAAGAAATTTTAAAATATATGAATAAAAGGCTAATCACTACTCCTATACTCATATTAACCACCAGTGGGGAATGATTTTTGATCTATAGTGATTCACAGAAAAGGTTTTTGTATTGTGTACTCATACAAGATGAAAAATTGATATCTTATGCATTGTTCCAATTAAATATCCTTGTAAATAACTACCCCAAACATGATCTAGAATTACCAATAGTGATTTTTACATTGAATATTTTATGAAATTATGTTTGTAGAGAAAAATGTGACATATATATAGACCACAAAAGCCTCAATTATATATTCACACAAAAAGAGATTAATATGTTCCAACAATGGTGGTTAGATATGATCAAGGATTATGATTGTTTAATCCATTACCATCATATGGAGAAGAAAAAATAGGAAGATACTCTCAGTAGAAATGATAACAAAACCCTATCCCTGACGAGGATTAAAAGGGATAAAATATTTATGGACATGTAAATGATGGACATGGTAATAATAAAAGTACCTTTTTATAACCTTTATTAAATAAATTATCAACCAAATATTCTTTAGAAGATCAAAGAGGACCCTAAAGATAATGAGTTACTATAAAAGAAGTTATTGAATATTCTAGAGTTTAAATTATCTAAAGATGGAGCTATAAGGGTTGGAACCTGGATATGTGTCCAATAAAAATGAGAACTGGAGGGAGAACTTCTAGATGATACATATAACTAATCCTTATCAATTCATACATGAATCATGAAGATTTATAGATATTTAAAGTAATAATTCTGGTCTGATAAAATGAAAAAGGATATTTTAGAGTTTTATCTCGATTATTGGTATGCTAATAATCTCAGGATGAATGAAAAAAGTATAAGTGTATTATGAAACCATAACCCATACTAATATGGAAATGAAAAAACATAACCACTGATTTCATCATAAGACTCCCCAGGACCCCTAAAAGAAATAATTCCCTTATAGCGGTTATCGATCTCTTTACCATGTTAGAGCATTTCGTAGCTATCAAGGAAGATTCATCTATTGAATAGGATATTAAGATATACATAAGGGATTTTATAATACTGAATGGAGTTTCACTCATTGTTTTATTTGATCATGATATGAGGTTAACCATGGGGTTTTAGAGAATCCTTTTGTAAGAATTGGACATAGAACTAAGTTTCATCACTAATTATCACTCCAAATACCTTGAAGGCCTTTAGATAATTTTTATTTTTAGATAATCTCATTTTTAACTAGGTTGATAGGGAACCATTACAAAGACCTTATGAACAAGTCCCAATAAATACCTAAAGACGCAATGGAATATGCATGTATGGTGCATAGTCCCGATGGAAAATGCTATGCCCTCTCATTCATCCTACTATGATAGCCCTGTAAATCTAGGTGTTATTGTATGAGGCCCATATATACATGAAAATGTGGAGGAATAAATACTTTTTATCCTATCCACTACTCCTTAACCATCTCTCCACGATTTCCACCACACCTCTTGAAGCTCACCACCTATCGATAATGAGAATTCCCTCCATGCTGCGTGCCCGTCTAGGAACCATCTTAAAATTGCATCCTTCACCTATGAATCCCCACTTATTATCACCCTCAGACATATGGGAAGTCTAAAAGGTCTATAAAACCATAAAGGATATGCTAATATTATGTTCAATGTATTTCCAAGGATGTTGGGACAAAAACCTTTTCATAGTGGAGTTCTCATGTAACAATAGTTTCCATTCTAGTATTTATATGGAACATTATGAGGCACTATATGAGAAGAGGTGTCAGACTCTAAAATTCTGGGACGAAGTTATAGAGAAGAATCTTATTTTAATTGATCTTATATAATTAATGATATATAAGGATATTTTTTTTGTTATATTAAATCCACACAAAGTCGACAGAAAATCAATACAAATAACCATTTATGGAACCCAAAGTTTGAGGTCGGAGATAAAGTGTTCCTTCATACATCACCATGGAATGAATTCATTAGGTTTGAGGAGAAGGGAAATAATAGTCGTAGATACATCATCCCCTTTTATATCCTTGATCTCATTGGAGTGTTGGCCTATCAACAAGAACTTTCAGTTTACCTATCTCAAGTATATAATCTGTTCATTTCATCCCTCTTGAGAAAGTATATACCACACCCCTTAAAATTACTGAATCCATAGGTGGTACAATTGTAAAATGATCTTTCATACAAGGAGAAACCAGTGAATATCATAAATTATAGAGACAAAGTTCTATGAAATAAGGAAACTCACTTGGTGAAAGTGTTGTGCTGGACCCACAAGATTGAGGACGCGACATGGGAACCAGAAGAGGTGATGAAACATAAGTACCCTCATCTATTTTAGTGTATTAATTAAGAAATTTTAGGGTGAAATTTATTAATGGAGAATAAGTTAATTACCCAAAATTTTATAATTAAAATTGCATTTTTAAATGATTAAATGAATTATTAAGTAATATAGCCATAGAAAACACATGAACTAATTTGGTTATTTTGGATCATTATAAGAAAGATCCTGTAAGATTTTAAATATTTTTAAGAATAATAACCATTGATAATATAGGTATTCTACAATGAACATTATTATTAGTATATATATATGGTTATGATAAATCCATTTGACACTGATTAAGGAAGCGACAACCTCAACCAGTAGGATTATAGCCTATAAAGACCATTTATCCGAGCTTTAAAGGGAGTTAATATCAAGGGAATTTCCTTTGATCAAACCCAAAATGAGATTCATAACTAAATCTTGAAAAAAACTATTTATGAGAGAAGTTCATGTTCTTTGATATCACAACCCAAACCATGTATGCAAAACCATCCAATGAAATTATTACCATTGCACTCCTTACCCTTAGGGAGTTCACTGGTGTAATAAAGGGCTATGTATCTCGACCCAATTTTTTTGATTTTTTATATTTTATTTTTAATAAAAAATTATTATATTTATCCATTTTTAATATTATTTTTTAAATTATTAAATAATGAGTATTATAAAAATTATATTTTGAAATGATAAAAAACAAATTGAATATTTGGGAAATATATAGTTCCAAAAAAGAAACTCTATTAGATGAATTCAATAATTTTTGAAATAAATGATATTTTACATTTTTTTATTAGATAATATTTATTAAATATAAATTATCATACAATTTTTTAAATTCAAATTTAATTTTTATAAGGTTCGAAGAATTGTTATTTAAAAAAACCAGTATTTTTCAATAAATGGGGTTTTTTGATTTTAAAGTAAAAATTATCATATTTACAGAATTATTTCTATAAAATAAATATAATTTTTGAAATCATCATTTCAAAATTATACAATGGAAATTTTTTATAATTTTTCGAGATAATCAATTTTATGTATAAAAATTAAATACAATATATTTATACAACACATATTATGACATCATAAAAGACCAAAAGTGATGTAATAAATACTACATAGTCTATCCATGACCAAAATTATATTAACCATTTAAAATAATGTTTTTCTAATTTTATTTGATTAATTTTATAAACTCTTAATGAATCCTCCAAAACCTATATTATATTTTGAGGGTTCAAAATCAATTCTTTGTAAACATGATTCTCTTCCACATTACCAAGGGAATTATTTTACTTTGTTCATTTCTTAAACATATAAAATAATTAAAACCACATTTATTTGTTAGAAAACATGGGAGAAAACCATGGTAATGTTCATGGTTTTAATGACTTTATCAAATAGATTCTAAAACCTAGGTTTTTAAATTAACAATGAATTCACCTTTCTATGTCTATGTAAACCCACCCAAAACACCGTTAATCTTCAATAAAAATGCATGTATCATGAAATTACTTTTCCTTTATCTCTATATAGTCTTCCCAAGGAACCTTAAATCTCTTAAGAATATCCTCACAATCTTATAGAATCATCCTCTCAAGGTAAGAGATCCTCTCTGTCTCCTCTTTATTAAAGCACCCTCCTCCTATCATGCCTATTGATTTCCAATTTTTAAAGTTCATATATATTTTTAAGCATCCCTATTAATATCCTTATCATTACAAAGTAATTAGATACCACTTTTACTCTCATTCATTCCTTCTATAAACCATTATGTACACTTGTTATGTTTTTGAAATTATACTATGATTTTTAATGCCAAACATTTGTGTTGTGAATATAAATCTCCATTTCCACTCAAGGATATTCATCTAGTTGTACTTATCATCATTTTATTAGGTATTTAAATGTATATAACATTAAATCATAAATCATGGGCTTAAAATTTATTAAATAAATTCTTATGTTGTATAATCTATGTGGAACACTTATGTATATACATGATTATAAAGTGATGGGTGGACCTAGAATTATATAGCCCTTCAATGCATTGGGTAATGTTTTTATCTCATGATATTTTATGTATGGGGAATTTGAGGTGATCCTAAGCACAATATATTTTGTTTTCTTGGTGTTTATCTTTTAATTATGTTTATTATGTCATGTCTTATGTTGTTTCCACATTCCTATGATCCCTTTATGTTATAATTTTTTTTATCATGTCTCATTGTTCATGATTTTGATTCTCACCCCTCTTATATTACCTTGATATGACTCTTAGATCACATGTACTACTTTAAAAAATTCTATGATTTTATTTTTACCTTATTGGATTTATATTTCACCCCTTTTTTATGTATGGACCCAGGTTATCCCATTTAGTTTTACAAGAATGATGGAATTTTAGAACCATGTTAAGGGAGTCTTCAAAAATGTCATTGTATTTTTTTTGCAAGTAATTATGTTATGTACCTAATTTCTCAAATAAACTTGGATTAATGGTATTAAATTTTTTTATAATATGTACCTTTATGTAATAAATCATTAAATATAGTATATTAAATAGATGGGTTTTCATAATATATAATACATAAAATAAACAATTAGTTAATATAGAATGTGTCTCATATAAATAAAACATGAGATGAAAATCCCATACCTATGGTATTCCTTTATTTATACATGTTTTAAAATCATTTATAATAAATATAGATTTTTATAGGCCTATTTTATAAAAACAGTCATATATATAAAACCTTATATGACTTACTTACATCCTTTTACCACCCATTTAATAATAACACTTTATTAAAATCATTTTTTAGGGTTATATCTGCTTCGGTTTTTCCATGCGTGTTTTGGTTCGAAAATATTTTTCATTGTACTTTAATTATGGTTTGATAATTTAAATAATGGTAAGAATGAAATTAATATCATATATATTCATTATATATATATATATATTTATATATAAAATTATAGTTAGAAAAATTGATTACATCATTCACAGAGATGGTAGGTTGTACGTACGCCTGAATACTGTCTTCACTTTTCAAAAGATGGAAAAAAAGAAAGGTAAATAATAACTCATCATTATATACTCATTATTTTATTATATAAATTATATATATATATATATTAAACAATTAAATCCTCATTTCCATCCTTGTAAAGAATATAGTACAACAAAACACATCGCTTTTTGGAGGTGGTAGTCCACACTTATGCACGAGTGACATTATCATTTTCCAATGGTTCAAATGTAAAAAGGTAGATATTTTATAATCATTATAGATGAATAATTTTTTAATTAATATCATATATAAACATTATACCCATCACAATACTCATCCATAAAATAAGTTAATGAAATATGAATTGTATCACTGCGTAGAGACGGTATGTCGTACGTACACATGAGTGATACTTTCTCTTCCCAATTGATGGGAAACATGGTAGATAATGGTGATTTCATAATAATGATAAAATTTATGTATATTTATTATTTTAATTTATTATTTTATTAAAAGTACCATGTATTTATATAATGTAAAGAAGAAGTAAAAAAAGTGATTGGTTAAGGTGATCACATATTCATTGAAAGAACTCCTTTAGAAATCCTCTTTAAGATCCTATGGTTGTTCTTTTTTAGAAGTAAATCACCTATAAAATGTAGATAAGTAAGTTTATATTATATTTTTTAAGGAAATTTTCATTATATAATTCCCAGAGTGGTTTTAAGAGGAGAAAGGATGAGTGACCTTTTATAATTGACGGGAGTAGTACTCTTGGGATTTCTTCAAATATTGAAATAAAATAAAGTCATTCTCTTGAAAAATGCTTCCAAATGGATAGGTATTAGAAAATAAGTTAACATGGGTTTCAAATACAATAATAAAATAAAATTTTTAAAACCCTAAGTAGTTTTTTAAAACTTATCTTTTAGTTTATCCCATTAGTTAACCTATTCTATCCTTAACCACTATAATGAATTTTTCACTCTTAAAGGGGAATAATTTTAATTATAAGATGATAATTGTCTCAAAAATTAAAAATGGTCGAAATTTTGGACCATATATTATCCTCCTTTTATGCTTTCCAATTTTTTTGATTTGTAATGAATTTAATAATACATTATTTTGATAAAATATTATTAATGTCAGTTTTGACACTATTCACATAATTTGACTTAAAAGGCATAAATAAAAAGTTTTAATTTGAATATAAATATTAAAAAAAATATATTCCCTAATAATATATATATATTTTAATTCTATAATTATTTAAAATTATATAACATTGAATATTTTTAAAAATAATTTTTTATTTTTCTACTAATTGACGAAATACTGTATGGATATTGTGTGTAAGGTACAAGATGTTGTGAAGGTATATATCTACTTAATTATAATTTTAGATCCATTTTTGGGGTTAATAAAATGTTTAACAGGATTAAGGGGCCCTCAAGGGTGTTATGGTGGTTTGGGACATTAAAGGATGGAAAACCAGGCCAACCTGTGCAAAGCGCACTGTTGGCACACAATTAAGTAAATAGTGTAGCCTTCCCAGGGAAACTGTGCAACCCTGGATAATGAAATATCACTTCATTGGCACAGAGTTTTTAAAATACATGGTTATCCCTAGGAAACTATGTGATCAAAATCTTGTTGGATAGTGGCTTTCGCATGGTTTGTGAGCGGTTTGGAAAACCGTGCGGGTAAACTGTGCACCCCATTAAAAGTTGGAAAATTTTAGTTTTTCTATTTCAGGATTTTAATACCCTCACCAAATGTTCTCCCCATTTCCTCCCATTAAAACCCAATGATGAATTTAAGTTACCTAACATTTCCAAGTATTTATCTTCCCTATTTCTAGGCCGTTTGGCACATTGTTGGTTGCAGATCAAAGCTTTAGGTAAGTGTAATATTATCATAAATTATCTTATCCATATTATGACTTGTAGCTTGGGAAATATTATTTTTAAGACCTAAACCCTCTTTTTTTGGTGTAATATAGGTTAATGATTCAAAGGTTGTTTGAATTAAGATCTATGGTGACGATTAAGAGTGCATTAATCATCAAATTCAATGTAGGTGGTCTACAAGTCATAACCTAGGGTTTTTATATAGATATGTGCATATGAGATAGTCTTATTATTTCCCCCTTGTTGTGTTCTTGGGGTATTTGTGAGATTTGGTAAAATGGACTTTTAAATGACAAATTGAACCCCTCAAAATACCAGTGGGACGCGTGGAGGATGACTTGACTAATTTAGGGTTACCCATGGGGTGCGTCAACCTTCCTGAACATGGCTAATGGAAATGTTAGGTGTGAAATTTACTTGTGATTAAGTATAGCCCATTAAGAGAATGTAAAATAGTTAATGTGATTATTAGGAAGAAAATATGGATAATAGTGTCAAGATGTGGATAATATCTAAGGGATTATTTGGTTTTCCATAAAAAATGGGTTAAATATGATTAATGTGAATGTGCCAAATAAATTGTGTTTTGTACTTGAAATGCATATGTGGATTAATACATGGAAATGAGGAAAGTTTTAAGTTAATAAACATATAGTAAGGGTTGGATATATCAAATAGGTTAATCTAAAGGACTAGTGAGTATGCTTAGTGAGTTGGGCATAGTAAATGGGAATCAAGATAAATGGTTATGCGATATAAATGGAAAATATGTAAATGGATTGTGGTATAAAATTAATTCTCATATTGGTTGTTAGGGATTGTGATATTTCTATTGGTATTGGATATGGTCGGTTTTAGTGTGGTATGCGTGTGGGGGAATGGAAAAATAATAATGTGCACATAGTTTGGTAGTGTGGGGTATTAACGTGTGGTTCTTTTACCACGAGTCGAGTTAGAATGAAAGTCTAAAATCTACCCCATAAATCACGAGTTTGGTAAGGGGAAGGAGTTCTATAACCCTAATGGATGAATTTAATGTGAACACCTAGACTAGGGCTTCAACGTGAGTGTGATGTATATGTGATTATGTGTTTATCCTTAATGATATATATAACCTGAATTTCTCCTCATATGTGTTGAGATTGATGAATATACCTACACCATTAAACATGTGATGGATGTGGATTAATTAATGAAGAAGGTATAATGAATGAAACTGGGAATAATTCTAGGAATGACATAAGTGAACCTTGTTAACAAATGACATCAAACTGTCTTTTATTTACTTGTCATTCACTTAATCCTTACCTGCACTATCTATTTAGACTGGATATTTTGTAGACACTATTGGCGGTGGTCTACTGAGTTGTACTCACACCCTACATAGGCCACCATTGGGTACCTGAGAATACTTTATGCTTATAGGATAGAATAAGGGAAGGTGACCCATTCTTGGGAGTTGATTTGGGCCTGGGATGTACATAGATGAGGTTCCTAATGAGGATTCATGACCGTTTTTGGGATTTCACTCTTTGTATTTATTTTAGGGTTTGGTCACTTGGCACTATTTAGCACGAGAGATCATTTTTATTGTTGTCTATGGTTCTACCCAGCTTTGGGAGACGTTTTAAATACATATTCTTTGGTTATTTCATACTGATTCCACTATTTATATTATTGTCTGTTGTTCCTTACTCTGGTAAAGAGGGTGTAGTCTCCCCACATGACTTTTTTAGACCCTTGCTGCTAGCTAGAAACGTTTGGTGTATGGGGAGGCACACTAGGGGTCATGTGGAAACCCATCCTGAGGTATTTTTTAGTGGATATAGGTATTGAGACATTACAAAGTGGTATCAAGGCAGTTTGTTTCTATAGAATTAGTATTTGGGGTGATAGAGGGGAGATTAGGATGTGTCGGGCCCTAGAAATTTGATTGTTCTTGGGAGTTTAAACCCATGTATGAGGGAAAACCCATGTTCCTAGGATGTGAGTTGTTTTTCTTAATGTGAATTGTTACATTTGATGACATTGGACTATTTGGTGATACACATGTTATGTGATGTGATTATTTTATGATATTTTTCTCAAGGCCGTAATTGGCACAAGATTGTGCATTCATGCATCATTTTTGGAACCTAGGAATATAAGTGACATGGATCATGATTGGCACATATGAGATGGTTTTATTGGCTATGAAATGTAGTATGAATTTTACATCCTTGGAAATTTGAAAGAAATGGTGTCTAACAAAATGATGCAAATGGGAAAATTTTAAATAATTATTAAAGTATTTTTCTTAATTAAGGGTTCAAAGTGAGTTTAGAATGTTGGTCGTAATAAGTTATGAGATGTGAAATGTGGTTAAGAGGAATGGTTTACATTGTAAGTGTGGAAATTGTAATGAAATGGTGTCTAATGAAAAACTAGTATCCTTTTAATTTTTTTTACCCCATTTTAGATGTGACCTATCATAGGGATGGTTGAGGGTAGTGTTTGTAATGTGTTTGATGAACTTTTGGATATTATATGTGAATGAATTATTTATGTCTATAAGAGAGACTTCTTTTATACGAACTATGAGAGGTTTATTTTATGTGTTTGAAAGATAATGTTTGGAATTGTAAGGAAATGCCTCCATGAAGATGTGTGTTGGTTGGGTGACAAGAGGATGTTTCCTAAAATTATCATCCAATTGTGGATAAAGATAACATGGTGATCTAGAATAATAAAGAAGAGTCGGGCTATGAGAATCTTGATCACATTATTCCAATGATGAAATGGGACCCATGATAGGTTGTGTTGATCAAGTTTGTGATGACTAGGTAACTTTATCTATTGCACCCTCCGAATATTACTGGAGAGGGTGGACCATAGGAAAATAAGTTTTTTATAGATTCCATCTAGAAGATTCTTAACCATTTGTACACCCCTTCCGACAAGCGATTCAAGTTGGTAGCCTATATGACGAGGGTTCAAGAAAAGTGTTGGTGGGATATCATAGTACATACCAAGCATGCTGAAGGAATGTTATGGAATGATTTCAAGGAAATGTTTCTGAAGAATTTATATATAGATAAATTGAGGTAGGATAAGGCTAAATATTTTATGAGTTTTACCTAAGGGGAAATGTTAGAGATGGATTACGTTATCCATTTCACCAATTTTCAATGATTCGTTCCAACATTGGCAAGAGATGGGGCAGTTGTAGTGAAACATTTAAAGGACTGGCTAAGACATTAGATCATGTCTCATGTAAACATATTCCATTTAAATAGGTTTATAGAGGTAGTGGATTAGTCACTTATATCAGAGGGGAACCTGAAGGGGTCTTTGTTGTACCTCTCGTTCCCCTCGTTGTTTGATTTTCATGATCACAATCACCTTATTTTTTGTCTAACATTGTTTTAAGTGTTTTTGTTTTATAGGCAAAAGATTGCCAAAGGTTTGGCCCAAGAAAGCTGGCAAATGGACTGAATTGCAGTCCACTGGCCAACCAGTGTGATAGCACCGGCCAGCCGGTGGAACTGGCAGAGGCATTGCCCACTTCCAGGTTCCACCGGTCGACCGGTGGCTCTGTCACCGGTCGACCGGTGGCACCCAGCCCAAATAGTGTGAGCTACTTCCTCACCACCGGCCAGCCGGTGGCTCTGTCACCGGCCAGCCGGTGGCATCCTGGTTCAACAGTGAGACCTACTATCTCACCACCGGCCAGCCGGTGGCCTTCTCACCGGCCAGCCGGTGGCTCCTGGGCAGAAGCACTCTCCACATTCCAAGGCACCGGCCAGCCGGTGGCCCTGCACCGGCCAGCCGGTAGACCAGTCAAACTAGCCGTTGGCTTTGACCAGTCAACCCTCTTTTGGCCTCCAACGGCTCCGAAGACCTCTCCAACGGCTCCGAAGACTCCCCAAGGGTTCCATGCCTATAAATAAAGGCTGAGGAAGCCCCGGACATAAGTCGGATCATATACGAAGCCAACGGACATATTTTGGATCAATTGGCCAACCTCCGGCGACTTCCTTCAAAGGAACCTCAAGTGCTCCAACAACTTCCACATCCAAGGAGCTCCACCAAAGAAGCTTGGAAGCGGCCTTCAACATCTCCAATCAACCAAAGGCGCCCAAGACTTCCTCAATTACGGGTTTTATTGTTTTATTTATTTTAAGCTTTAAATTTGGGTTTGTGCCTACAAACCCCAAACTTTTCTCATCCCCTCTTTCTTTTGGGTTTCACATCACCATTAAGGTGTGAAGAGGTTTCTTCAAGCCTTTCCTTTTAAAAGGCTTGTGTCACCGGTGAGCTAGCCTTCACCCGTTAAAAAGGCTAGTGGGTTCTTGCTATTCCATTGAAAGCAAGTGGGTTCTTGCTAAACCAATAAAAGAAAGCTGTAATAGGTCCTAGTGCTACCTCAAAGCCTAGTGGGTTTCTTGCTAAAACCATTGAAAATCAAGCGGTAGGAATCTCTCAACGGTTGAGTTGGGAGCGGAGACGTAGGCCGGGTTTTGGCCGAACTCCGTTATCAATTGCGTGTCTTGCCTCTTTTATTTCCGCTGCATTCTTTCACTTTGATTTTAATTTGTTAATCATTTTTTAAAAGGCAATTCACCCCCCTCTTGCCATCATTCCCTTTTTCTCCGAACCAACATTTGGTATCAGAGGGGTAATTTGAATAATTCCTTAACCGGTTTCAAATTTAAGATCCATTGTGACGGCATCAACCTCTTTCGCCCCCGAAGGCTTTTCTTTGGGTCGGGCTCCATTTTTTGATGGGTCCGACTATAATTATTGGAAAACCCGCATGACCACTTTTTTAAGAAGCATAGGATATCCTATTTACAAAATTGTCATGCAAGGTTTTACTTTGCCTACCCCCGACGAATCCAAATGGACCCCCGCCGATATTAGAAACTTTGAGCTTGATGGCAAAGCCATGAACGCTCTACATTGCGGCCTTGACCGAAATGAGTTCAATCGTGTATCCACTTGCACCACTTCGCATGAAATTTGGAAGCTTTTAGAAGTGACCCATGAAGGCACTAATAAAGTCAAAGATACTAGATTAGATATGTATAGACAAGATTTTGAAAGCTTTTCCATGCATCCAAATGAGTCTATTTCTGAAATGTTTACACGCTTCACTGACGTTTGCAATGGTAGAAAATCTCTTGGTGATGATGTTTCAGCTGAAGCAATGGTCAAGAAGATTCTATGGGTCCTTCCGAGCTCATGGGCACCTAAGGTGACGGCTATCCAAGAAGCTAAGGATGTAAAGAACATGCCGGTCGAAGAGCTCATCGGATCCCTAATGACGTACGAGATCACGATGAGGAGGCAAGCTCAAAAGGAGGGCACACCAATCAAGACACCAAAGAACATCGCCCTCAAAGTAAAAAAAGAAGTAAGCTCCTCCTCATCATCATCATCTTCATCTTCTTCATCATCAAGCGGCGACTCGGAAATGGAGAATCTCGCCCGCCAAATGCACAAATTTATGAATAAGCACAAGAAGAAGAAGAAATCTCGCAAGGCGCGAAAGCAAGAACCCACCGCAAGATCCGAGCCCAAGGTGAAATGCTACGGGTGTGGCCAAAAAGGGCATTACAAGCCCGATTGCCCACTCAACAAAAAATGGGCCACGCCAAAGGAAAAAGGAAAGAAAAAGGTCCTCAAGGCAACATGGAGTGACACCTCATCATCCTCCTCCTCCTCCTCCTCAAGCGACCAAGGTACAAAATGCCTAATGGAAAAACATGAGGTATCATCATCCTCTTCCTCTTCTTCATCCTTTAGTTCTTCAAATTCTTTTAATCATTTATCATACGAAGAACTCCAACATGTGCGAGACCAATTAGAAAATGGTTTTCACGAACTCTCGTCAAAATTTGTTGCTTTAAAAAAGTCTTTCAAAAAACTCTCCTCCGAAAAAGAACAACTTCTCAAAGAGAAGGAGGAACTCTCCCTAAAAATCCAAAATTTCCCAAATGTTGATTCTTTGGAATCAACCATCAAAGACCTAGGGGAATCTTTAGCCAAGTTCACCCAAGGTGAACAAAATTTGTCCAAACTCTTAGGTTCTCAACGAGTATCTAGAACCACCAATGGACTTGGCTACACCAACCAAGCTTCCTCCTCCCATGCACCCACTGTTTTTGTAAGGGGGAGCTCTAGTTTTAAATTTTGTAATTATTGTAAGAAACCCGGGCACATGATATATGAATGTAATTGCAAAAACGCCCGGTATGGTAGGCCCAAATCGATTTTTTATTCGGATGAATTCTATAGGAGAAGACCCGCTACAAGGCAAGTGTGGATTGAAAAATCCCTCTTAGCGAGTCTCTCCGGGCCTAAAATTGTCTCTTTTCAAAATCCCTCTCCCCGGTGATTTATTGATTTTATTTAGGGGGAGTTAGGTTTGTTTAAGCCTTTGTTTTCATTTAATTCAAACTTCCAATTTCAACACTTGGAATCAATTTCTTCAATTCAAAATTTTTTATTCAATTTTTCTTTTCAAAACTCTCAATTTCAAAAATTACATTTGGTTTCAAATTTCAAATTTCAATTGGTTTTTGATTCAAAACTTTCAATTCAAACTGTTATCCAAAATTTCAAATCTCAAATCTTGTTTTTCAAATCTATGATCCCTCAATCAAGTTTTATTCCCCACGCTATTTTGATAATCACAAAGGGGGAGAAATTCTTGATTGATTGGGGGAGAATCCTTTTCTATCATGCTTTGATTTATTTTCAAATTATCCTTTAATAATGTCTTTAATTTCAGTATTTTACTTTGATTGATTTGGTGATTGTGATCATCAAAATAGGGGGAGATTGTTGTACCTCTCGTTCCCCTCGTTGTTTGATTTTCATGATCACAATCACCTTATTTTTTGTCTAACATTGTTTTAAGTGTTTTTGTTTTATAGGCAAAAGATTGCCAAAGGTTTGGCCCAAGAAAGCTGGAAAATGGACTGAATTGCAGTCCACCGGCCAACCGGTGTGATAGCACCGGCCAGCCGGTGGAACTGGCAGAGGCATTGCCCACTGCCAGGTTCCACCGGTCGACCGGTGGCTCTGTCACCGGTCGACCGGTGGCACCCATCCCAAATAGTGTGAGCTACTGCCTCACCACCGGCCAGCCGGTGGCTCTGTCACCGGCCAGCCGGTGGCATCCTGGTTCAACAGTGAGACCTACTGTCTCACCACCGGCCAGCCGGTGGCCTTCTCACCGGCCAGCCGGTGGCTCCTGGGCAGAAGCACTCTCCACATTCCAAGGCACCGGCCAGCCGGTGGCCCTGCACCGGCCAGCCGGTAGACCAGTCAAACTAGCCGTTGTCTTTGACCAGTCAACCCTCTTTTGGCCTCCAACGGCTCCGAAGACCTCTCCAACGGCTCCGAAGACTCCCCAAGGGTTCCATGCCTATAAATAAAGGCTGAGGAAGCCCCGGACATAAGTCGGATCATATACGAAGCCAACAGACATATTTTGGATCAATTGGCCAACCTCCGGCGACTTCCTTCAAAGGAACCTCAAGTGCTCCAACAACTTCCACATCCAAGGAGCTCCACCAAAGAAGATTGGAAGCGTCCTTCAACATCTCCAATCAACCAAAGGCGCCCAAGACTTCCTCAATTACGGGTTTTATTGTTTTATTTATTTTAAGCTTTAAATTTGGGTTTGTGCCTACAAACCCCAAACTTTTCTCATCCCCTCTTTCTTTTGGGTTTCACATCACCATTAAGGTGTGAAGAGGTTTCTTCAAGCCTTTCCTTTTAAAAGGCTTGTGTCACCGGTGAGCTAGCCTTCACCCGTTAAAAAGGCTAGTGGGTTCTTGCTATTCCATTGAAAGCAAGTGGGTTCTTGCTAAACCAATAAAAGCAAGCTGTAATAGGTCCTAGTGCTACCTCAAAGCCTAGTGGGTTTCTTGCTAAAACCATTGAAAAGCAAGCGGTAGGAATCTCTCAACGGTTGAGTTGGGAGCGGAGACGTAGGCCGGGTTTTGGCCGAACTCCGTTATCATTTGCGTGTCTTGCCTCTTTTATTTCCGCTGCATTCTTTCACTTTGATTTTAATTTGTTAATCATTTTTTAAAAGGCAATTCACCCACCTCTTGCCATCATTCCCTTTTTCTCCGAACCAACAATCTTCATGTAGTGGACTTGTGGCACTAGTTGGATGGGAAAGTGGTGTGGATTATAAGAGAAGTAAGCATCGTTTTGGGAGTTTCAATTAGTGTGGGACTGCACAGAGCAGTCAGATGAGAGTTTCTGCATCTTAGGGTAGAGATTAGGTGTTCTTTTATCAATGTGTAAGGCTAGGGCATATTCTCGGTTAGTGTCCTTGGACAGAAGTTGATGGCTGAGCATGTGGTAGAACGGGGCATGTATAGAGGTTCTGTAGGAACCCTCGATAGTTGGGCTTGGATGAAAGTTTGAGGAATGTGTCAAGTGTGGGTACATGGTCAGTTACCCCATATCAAAAAGGCATTTGGAGATGGACTAGTCGTATTGGTTGAGGATGTGGATGTGGTACTCCGTGGTGAGAACTTCCATATCATCAGAACAGTGAAGTTCTAGGAATTTAGGTTAGATCCTAGGGTAGAAGGGCAGACCATATTCACATAATTTACTCTACACTTGGAGGTGGTGAGTCTAGAACTTATATAGTTTGGGGTACGATTATTGTATCTTCCACACTCTTTATTTCACTATATGACACAAGATCTGCAATTTTTTTATTTCTTCTTAGTTTATGATTGTGTTGGGATTAAACATGGAATGTGTGTGTGGGGTTATGTCAATTGATACTCCATTGGGGGTGGGGGATGAGGATATCAGACAATGTAAGAGTTGTTATTTGGAGGTTGGTGGGTACCTTTTTCTATCGTACTTGTTAATAATTGAGATGTCGGGTTTTGAACTGATTTTGGGCATGGATTAGATTGTGTTATACCAAACCCATATCGACTATAACCATTATGAAGTGACATTAATGTCTCTTGAGGGAGACAAATATGTCCATCGTGGTGAGTGGGATGTTTCAGAGAGCCATGTAGGGATAGTTTGCCAACAGTTGAGAGGAATTATAGGAAAAATGGATTTTCCAATGATAGATGATGGAGGAGTTGAGAAACATATCTTTCCTCATGGGGTGAATTAGTTTTAGGATGTTTTCTTGAGGATTTCTCGGGATTCAACCTAAGAGGTAGTTTGAGTTTATGATAGAGTTGCTACTAGGAGGAGATCCAATTTCCATTCTACTGTATATAATGGAACCGGAAGAAATCTAGGAACATAAATCTTAGTTGGAGTAATTAGATCATAAAGAGTTTATCCATCCTAGTACATCACCTTCAGAGTTTCCCACACCATTTTCTAATAAGGTAGACAAATCATTGAGGTTAGGTTTCATTTATAGGGAACTAAATCAGATGAAAGTTATTAATAGTTACCCTCTTCCTAAAATTGATGTTTCGTTTGACCAGATAAGAGGTTCTTCGGTGTTTTCTAATATCAACATGAGAACAGGGTGTCACCAGCTCAGGGTGAGGGATTATGATATACCACATACTGACTTCATATATAGGTATAAATTATATGAGTTTGTTTTTATTTTATTCAAGATAACCAATGCACCAACAATATTTATGGCCTTGAGGAATCTAATATTTCACCCTTGTCTTGATCAGTTAATATTTATCTTAATTGACGACTTCTTGGTGTACTCTAGAACTTATGGAAATTATGACAAACAACTTCACATCATCCAAACTACACTAATAGAGAATAAGATTTACGCCTTGCTACAAAAATTTCATTTTTGGATTGATAAAGTATATTTCTTAGGTCATATCATCTCCGAGGTAGGTGTTACAGTAGGTCCAGACAAATTGCAGGCTGTTGTGTCTTGGTAGAAGCTTTAGAATGTTTATGATGATCATAGTTTTCTAGGATTATCCATTTATTACTGAAGGTTCATTAAATTTTTCTCACATTTGGAATTATAAATTACATGCTTAACCATGAAGGCAGTTATGTTTGAATGGTTTGGGGAATGCGATAATACTTTTCAATAGTTGAATAAGTAATTGATGACCATATCGGTCTTGATCATGCTCAATCTAGGTAAGAGGTATACCTTGTTCTCTAATGCATCTGTTGTCAGACATGGGGAAATTTTGATACAAGATGATCGGGTTTTATCCTATGGATAAAGATAGTTGACGCCTCATGAATGAAATTAACATACTCATGATCTCGAGTTTGCCAATGTGGATTATTCTTTAATGTGTTGGAAGCATTACTTATTGGGAAAGAGGTTCACAGTGTTTACTAGTAATAAGAGCCTTAAGTAATTCTTTTTGTAGCATGATTTGAATTTTTGTAAGTGAATATGGGTTGAATACATGATGTATTTTAACTTAGAGTTGGTTTACACACCAGGATAGGGGAATAGTGTTGTAGATGATCTGAATCAAAGACTCAAAATCAGGGTGCTCAGGAATCCAGATCTGAGTGGAGAATAATGAACTTGTTTATAGAGATGTACCTAAAGGTTTGGGGCGCGTATGAGTAGATGACCCTTGTTTCTATAGTAGTTGAGTCCAAAATTTTGATCCAGGACAAGGGGATTTAGTTTGAGGACCCATATTGTTTGGCTATGAAGGAAAGTCTTAAAGGTGGGGAGTGACCTTATGGTTGGGCTATTGGTGTTGATGTAATTTTTTGTGTTTGTGTCCATGTTATTAGTGCAAGTGGGTGTTAAAGATGAGTTGATGCATGGGTATCATACATCAATTCAGATTGTGGTTCTTGGTTTGACTAAAATTTACCATCATCTTTATACACAGTATTGGTTGCCAAGAATGAAGAATGAGGTTCTAGGTTATGTGGCATGATGCCTTACCTTCCCACAGGGAAATGATAAGCCCCAGCACCCAAAATGGTTTTTATATCCATTACCCACTTTCTAATGGAAGTGGCATGATGTAAAAATGGATTTTGTCAGGGGCCATCTGAGGATGCCCTGGAAGAATGATGCAATCTGGGTGGTTATGGATTAGTTGACTAAGGTGGATCATTTCTTATTGATCTAAGATTCATTCACCATTGATCAATTAAAAGATATATATGTTTGGTAAATAGTGTGATTTCAAGGAGTATCATGGAATATAGTTTTATATCAGGATCCATGATTCACATCATGCATTGGGCATAGATTAAAGAAGGTGCTAGGTAGCTCGGTGCTTTTGAGTACATATTTTTCCCCAGAAAATGGGTGGACAATCAGAGTGTACAATTTAGCCATTAGAGGACCTGTTGAGTGATTGTGTCCTATATTTTATTGGTTCATAGGAAAAAAGCATATAGATTGTTGAGTTTTCCTACAATAATAGTTTTCAGTATACAATTTAGATGGAACTGTTTGAGGCACTCTATATGAGACCATGTAGATCTCCTCTGTGTTGGTTTGAAGTTGGTGATTCAAAGCTGTTGCGACTAAGTATCATACAGAATACATTGATTTAGAAACCCATGGAAATTTCTTAGAGTAGTCATAACTCATTTGATGAACAACATCATCAACCTCTTGAGTTTATGGTGTGTGATAGTGTGTTTCTCTAGGTGTCTCCAAGGTTGGGTCACCATCAAATTTAGAAGTAGGGAATGTTGGTGCCTACGTACATGATGCCGTTTGAGATTATGGAGAGGATCAAAGTGGTGGATTTCTAATTGGATCTTCCATAGTGGTATAGTGTCATGCATGATATATTTTCTATTTCACATCTTTAGAAGTATCACCATGATCCATCTCATGTGGTTAATGATAAGGATTCAATGCTTGAGGTTGATGTTTACATTGAGGAGAATACAGTTTGTATCATAGACCATAGTGAGAAAGTCCTATGGGTCAACGTTGTGTCCTTAGTTCACATTTTGTTGCAGCAATGGAATGTTCAAGAAGAAACATAGGACAGAGAATCAGATATGTGGGCTAAGTGGACTAATCTATTTTTTTTCCAGATTCACAATGATGATTAGGAGTGTGCCTCGAGGACGAGTCATTATATGGTGGGGAGGTTGTAATATCCCAGACCTCATAAAGCTATGTATTTGTTTAATTTTCAGTGTGTGTACCTTATTTTAGTGTTAATGAAATGTTTCAAGAGAGTATGGGGTTCCTTGAGGGTGTTTTGGGGGTTCGAGACCCAAAAGGATGGGAAACCGGACCAACATGTGCAAGGCGTACAGTTGGTGCACAGTTAAGTAAACTATGCGACCTTCCCAATAAAACTTTGCATCCTTGGGCAATGGTATATCTGATGGTTTTTGTATGGTTTTTAAACCATGCGTGTCTCCCTAAGTAACCGTGCAACCCAAATTCCATTATATACAGGTTTTCACATGGTTTGGAAAACTGTGTGGGTAAACCATGTACCCCTTTAAAAGTTAAAAAAATTAATTTTTTTATATTTTTGGGATTTTAAGATCTTCACCAAAATTTCACACCCATTTCCTACCTTGAAAAACTATGGATGAACTCAAGTGACTTAATCTTCCAAAGTATCGATATCCCTTGTTTCTAGGCCATTTAGAGTGTTTTTGGTTTCAGATCGATGCTCCAGTTAAGTCTAATCTTCTCATCTCTTCTCTATTCTGAATTAGGGATTGTAGCTTGGGTGATCTTCTTATGAAGCCCTAAAACCCTATTTTTCTTTTGGAATCTACTTTAAGGATTTCAAGTGTGTTTCATTCTGGATCTAAGGTGATGATTAAGAGTGCATTCATCATTGGGTTTGAGGTTGGTGGTATACAATTTATATCTCATGTTTTTTTAGATAAGTGCATATGAGATTGTGTTTTTGATTTCCCCTTGGTTTTTTGGTGCTGTTAGTGAGATTTGGTAAAATGGGTGTCTAAATAAAAAATTTAACCCCTCATGATCCCCATGGGATGCATGGAGTATGACATGACCAGTTTAGGTCCACTCATTGGGTGAACCAACCTTTCCAAACATGGATAACATATATGATAAGTGTGAAATTGACTTGTGATTAATTAGAGACCATGATGGGGTTGTAAATTGGTTAATGTGAAGATTGAAAAAGGGAATATGGAAATTTGTGTCTAGATATAGATACTATCTATAATAACCTATGTTTTTTAGGACTGTCCTACTGTTGGATGCTTGTGATGGTTAATATGGTCATTTTCCCCAACCAAATTATCTTTGATAATTTTTCTGACAACTCTGTTGGTCCCAAAATACAGATTTTAACCTATGATAGAAATTTGTTGGTAATCTGAGCGGTTTGAATTTTAGAGAAATATTTAATATTTAATCTTATTAAATTAAATATTAATTTATTCTCACAGGTTCATTTGGAAATAACTTTTAAAAGAAGTTTTGAATTTATATTTCATCTAAACCATTGCATCAGGAATGGGATGTTTAGCATAGACAAGGCATAAACTCATATCTGGCGTCGAGGCCGGCCCGAGACCCCTTTTTCTTCCTTTTCTTTTCTTCTATATTCCTCTTTACTCCTTTTTGCGCATGATACATGTGTGATCCTCCTTGGGAGTGTCTTTTGGGAGGATTTGGTGATTGAGAAAGAGAGAGAGTTGGGATGCAAGATGGGTACCAATTCGAAGCTATCGAAGTGCTAATTCTGCGAAGGGAAACCATGATCCGTGAAATCAACCGAATATTTGGTAGTTTTTTCCCGAATGTATGGAAATTTATGTTTTCACTATATATCCCCTTTAAACATGTTTTTTATATCTTATAAGCCTTATATTTTTTACTTGTTTCCCCTTGAGGTCGGATCTGTTGTTTCAGGGGCAAAAACAGGCGTTTTAGGCATTTTGGGGGATTTCCTATCAGAAAACCCAAAATACAAGGTGTGTGTTCTAGGGGAACACACTGTTTGTTCTTCCCATTCGGGTAAGATGAAGTTTTCCAATGTAAACATCATGTACTTAGAGTACACACCGTGTACACATCGTGTAATATAAGTACATGCCATGTAGTGCCACATGGACGATGAACTAAAGGAAGAACCTCAACAAAGTGGTCTCATAGAACCCTAGGCGAGCTGTGGTCTTGAGGTGAAGAAGGTAGCAGTCATGAGGATCCCTTCCCTCCATGTGGGGGAGGGATCTTCAAAGTTACACGCCTTTTCAAATCCCAACCTGCTACCTCATTTCCAAATGTCCGCGATATACCTCAATAATATGGAGCTCATTGATGGGTTTCCGAACATAAATATCTCAAAAGTAGAGTTTATGGAAACTTATGTGCTTCTGAATCTCACCCTAGTGGTTTGGTTTAAGCTGCAAAGGCCTTCAGTTGAATTCTTCGACCAATTCGTCTTCGACTCTTGGGATCTGCGAGATAGGGTGACAGTGGGCTTGATCGACAACCCACATATTATGATCTTATTCGCATCAGAGGAAGACCTCATTAGCGCTAGGTTGAGGGCCCCCTGATTTAGCAATTGTCTTCGGTTTTTTCCTTTCTGATGGTCGTTCGGATTACACATGAAATGTGACTTGCCTTCCATTGCAATTTGGGTTAGTTATCCTAATTTTCTGTTACATTTTCAAAATCCGTCTATTATTAGAATGATAGGTAATATAATTGGTATATATTTATGTTTGGATATCCTCATAGTGTCTGTTTTTCACCCTATGAATCCATGAGTCTGTGTCAAGGTCGATGTGTCTAGAGTCCCCTTCAATTTTGTTTGGATTATGATTGGAGAGGAGTAAAGATGCATGCATCATGTGGTTTATGAGACCTGGATAGACTATTGCTCCTCATGTAGACGGATGGGGCATTACTCAGAGTTCTTTCATCGGGATCCTACGTTGAAGGTGGGCAGGGGATTATGAAACCAGTTGAAGGTCGGATCTCAGGAGGTCCAGGGTCCGCCAGGGATGGTGGCCATCATTCAACATAAGACTACTGAAACTGGTAAGGTGTTTGGAATGGGACAGAGGGAAACAAGAGGAGATGATAGAGGTGGAGAAGACATGTTGTTGCGATTGGGTGTAGAGAAATATCCTAGTAACGAGGCAGTGGAATGCAGTTCTGAGCCTGGTGTGGGTTCTGGCATGGGGAAGAAAATCATAGCACTCCAATCCAATATGAAGGTTATTGATGTGTTCAATCGACTGTGGCAGGATCTTGCAAGTCCCTCCAACCTCTCAGGGGGCGAGGACTCTTCAATTCAGACCCTAGTCACCATGATAAACTGGTTTTAAGGTCTTGCTGAGGTAGGGTTGAGAGATGAATCATCTAATCTGGTTAAGGGAGATGAAAACCGCTGAAGAGCCTTGATGGACTCAATATGGAGGGACTGAACACTGACCAACCACACTCATATTGTACCGATGGAGGCTGTGTGGAGGAGCCCATTGAATCTAGTAAGAGTCTATCTATAGGGGAGTCCAGTTTGAGGAGAAATAGGAGTAATAGGAAGAGGATGGGTATAAAGGACCTCTCCACTTTGCCACCTCCTATGATGAGTCAGTCAACAAAAAAGAAAATTGATGAGATGATCGACAACGAGGTCATGTGTCAACCAAAACCACCTGGTCAGTCTAAAAAATACTTGGATTTGATTTTGAGTTAAGATGATGAGGTGACCGAGCTGGTGTTATTTCTCAATGCCTTGGAAGAGGAGGCATCCAAGATGATGGGCCGTGATGTTGAAGTGAATCAAAATGAGGAACAATATTTTTGGATGGACAAAAAGGACACGATAATTGTTGGGGGCTTCAATAAGGGGACGATCAGGCTCTAAGAGTACATTCAGGTCTGGGATAAACTAATTTATGCTTTTGAAGACCTGATAAGGGGAGAGACACACAGCCAGGTATTTTCTATATCCTAGAAGTTCTTTAGGGACATAGACTCTGGCAGAATTAAATTGATTTTCAATGATTCTGCTTTACCCTTTTCTGAATAATGCTTGGTTGCTCACTTTTACTTGATGTGATTGGAATTGTGAAAGGTTTATTTTAGTTTGTGTGTCTCGAGGTGAATTTGGGTGTGTTGATTCAATCATGCTACTTGGTCAAGATTTAGAGAAGGTTCAGAGCATGAGGGCGACACTTTTGCAGGGCACTTGGAGTGGAAGAATGAGAGGGTATAGATTGGCCATCAGTACCATGTCCATGCATCTTTGAACGAGACTGTTTGTCGAGTTCACATGCTTTGGTGGAGGCCTTTTAATGATGAGATACTGGGGAGATGCAGGACCGATATTTTTCTTGGGGTTATTTTTTACTATTTTATTTGGTTGTTTTGATGGACTTGGGGTTTCTGACTTCTCTTTTAAAACTGATTTGAGAATAAAATAAAAATAATAATTTTCAGTTAGTGTAGTAGAACTTGGGCATGTGATCGGGTGAAAACACACACTGGATAAAATTTTTGAATAGTACACACCGTGTACAGTAAAGTACACACCATGCACTATTACACAGGCAGACCCCATGTGTCTGGCTATGTTTTAGGGCCACATACTAGTTCAGCTTAGTTGTCTTGGGATAACTTATGCCCTGAAAGTCAGAACTGGGTGTGTGAGTAGTCCATTTGGAGAGTTTTCCACGTTGTTCACAATTGTGAAATGTTTTTCACATTTAGAGGTCATCTAAATGATTTTTGGGGGTCTCTATCTAAATGTATAGGTTCTTCCTCTAGTTATCGACTTTTTTTTTCACCTGAGAGTGAGACGTGGCATGGGTGATAGGTTGGGTGTTCAGACCAACATAGTTGAGAGCTTTAATCTGAGACGATCTGTATGATATATCATGTAACCTATGGTTTATAAGAAGTTATCCTTGAGAGACGTTCCCTTATGGACTATGAGGCTGTTAGAACTGGTACTTCAAAGGATACCCTGATGGATTCCTTTACTTGTGTGCTGACCTAGTGAGTACCTTGTAGGATCTATATCCTATTTTTCCTTTGAGAGGTCTCGTGTTAGGTAATGACTATATTGTCCTTATTTTTAAGATCCTGTGGAGGATTCCCCCTTACTATTCACTAAGGTTTCCGTGTAATATTCCTTCGCTCATGATTACCCTGAGGATCCCGAGTATGATGCCTCCTTTGTGTTTGACTTGAGGGACTCGATGGGTACCTGTTGTTTGACTGACCCTGAGTTGTTACATCGGGATTTTGTAGATATGGTGATCAGGTGTCACCTAGAACCCATTCCAGAATAGTATTCTCATGGGGCTATGGATGTAGTGTTGGGTAGGGTGTTCGGGCCACCCTCACTCGTTTTTTTATATCTGAATTGGTTTGCTGATGTAGTGGTGGTTACCAGAGGTGCTACCTGGTTGGTGGTTGTTGAGCCCGACGTGAGGAAAATTTATTGTTTGTTGGGATGAGTACTATGACTTGTTCTTCCAATTAGAGGTTTTTTGATTGTGAATAGGTTTATTTTCCATGCTATGGATGTGTTTCCCATGTTTGTTTTGATTTGACCGTTTGGTCTAGCCTTGCTTGTTAGGCTTCTTGTTTACCATTCCTAGTGTTTTTAGGGTGGAGTGATTTTATCTGATGTGTTGTGATATGTTGTAGACTGTTAGCCAAGTATTTATTGAGGTTTACATTGGCTTCCATATATATCATTGTGCATGATTGACTTATACAGGGCCGTGAGAACCAGGTGTTGTAGACCATAGGGATAATGGACATTGAGAGATTCTCTGGAGTGTCTGCTTATTTTTACGTTGCAAGACCATAGGGGGGGATGGAATTTTTGATCCCTCAGAGTGTCTGTATTTTCCTTGATACGGGACATTGGGGGAATTGGACGTTGAGTGCTTCCCCAGAGTGCCTATTAGTTATCAATATGAGACCACATGGAAAATTGACAATGAGTGCTTCCTCAGAGAGATTTTTCTAAGGATGAACCAAATGGGTAAGAATGTGAATAATTTCTAGAGGTTTGATTGTGTTTACTTGGTTGAACCAGAGGGGTTATACAGTGAGTGCTTCCCAAAGGTTTACTTGTTTTTGTTTATCTTTCTCAGAGATATATTTCTGGCATTGGCCGAAGTAGGTTCATGTTGATGGGATTAAAGACCAAAATATTGGCTTAATGATACATGGCTTGAGTGGTACGACGTCCAACTCAATTCCATTGCAGAAGATGTCCGAGAAATCGGGCTTATCGTCCTAAGGATCAACTGCTAATGTGGTTTCTTATTATTTGATTCACCAAATCATGAACATTTATATTTATGTATATGTGTATAGGTATGAGACTATACATGTGTACGTATATAGATATGGACATCCATGGTGGAACTTGCCCAGTTGACATGGATTACATTCCCTGAGTTCAATGGAGGTTTCACATTTGGTTTACTTTCTTTTGTTGTGTTCCATCTAGGCTTAGCACGATGTTGTTGCATACACTTTTAGCAGCATCGTTATAGGTTGTTTGTCGGGGTTTCCTACTAAGATTATTTCTCACCCCTACACGTGCACCTTAGTGTACATGTATACAATATGTCTGCTATTCAGGTTGAGAATGATTTGCATTGTGGATAGGGATGAGGCCCAGTATTGCATGACCGAGTGGAGCTGCTCGAGTGGTTCTACTGATCGAGTTTCTTTAGTTCGACAGTGTATGAAGATCAGGTATGTGGATTAGCTCAGAGTTAGTAGAAGAGCCCTGTACTGACTAGTGTTCTATTGTATTGCATACTTGATCAGGATTTTACAACATTTTACTATTATATATTGTTCTATTCATTTGTTTATTGCTTCTACACTCTATTAACTTTCCATTGTGTATGATACTTAGTTATTTTCACTGTTTCCTTACTCTGGTATGAGGACATAGTCTCCCCAATATCACACCCTAGACTATTGCTTCTTTTCATCTGCCTCTAGCGTATGGGGAGGCATGCTTGAGTTCTTATGGTGAACCATCTTGGAGCACCAGTGTAGTGGCATCCGGGTCGGGACGTTACACTGTCTAAGGGATTGTTTGGCTTGGTATGAAAAAATGGGTTAAATGATATTCATTTGAATGTGGCAAATGAATTGTGTTTTTACTTAAAATTCCAGAGTGTACTAATACATGGAAATGATTAATGTGATAAGTGAATAAATATATGTGAATTATTAGATATGTCAATTTTGTTAATGTATGGGACTAGTGAGTATCCTTAGGGAGTTGGGCATAGGAAATGGGAATCAGAATAAATGGATAAGAGATATAAATGGTAAATGTGTTAATGGATAAAGGCATAATATTTATTCCCATATTGGTTGTTATTGATTGGTATATTGGTATTGGTATTGGATATGGTTGGTTCTGGTGTGGTAAGTTTGTGTTGAATAGAGAAATAAGCATATGCACATTGCTTGGTAGTGTGTTGTATTGACATGAGATTCTATGCCCATTGGTCAAGTGAGGATCATGATCTAAACTCCACCCCACAATGCACAGGTTAGGGAAGGGGAGAGAGTCTTATTCCCCAAATGGATGTATTTGATGAGACCACATGGATTGAGGCATCAAGGTGAGTGTGATGTATATGTGATGATTTTTTTATCCCTAATGAGATAAAAAATGTGGCTTGATCCCCTTATGTAATGATATTGATGAATATGATTACTCTATTAAAAACATAATAGAAGAGAATTCATAAATAAGGATGGTATAAGTAATGAAATAGGAAATAATGCTAGGAATTATGTAAGTTAAACTTCTTAACTAATGACATCGAACTGTCTTTTATTTACTTATTATTCATTCAGTACCTGCATACACTATCGATTTACACAGGATATTTTCTAGATATTGTTGGTGGTGGCCTACTGATTTCTAATCACACCTTTATTTGGTTTCCATTGGGTACCCATGTAGACTTCATGCTTCCAGTTCAGGATATGGGCAATGACCCCATGCTGGGAAGTTGAGTCAGGATTTGGATGTACATGTATGAGGTTATAAATATGAAGTCAAGACTAATTTGGCTTTTATGATATTTTTCATTATTTTTGGTTTTGGTTATAGGGAACTGTTTAGCACGATATAACATATTTATTGTTGGATGTGGTTATACCCAGTTTAGGGATGATTTGCTTATGCATTTTCTTTGGTTATTGGATATTGTTTACACTATTTATATTATTTTCTGTTGTGGATTACTCAGGTAAAGAGGGTATAGTATATCTACATGACTTATTTAGAACCTATCCACTAGTCGAAAACCTCTACTGTATGGGGAGGTGTGCTTGAGGTCATGTGTCGACCGGGCTTGGGGTACTGTTTAGTGGCTCCCGTGATAGGGACATTACATCACATATGAATTTAAGGTTATTATGTAATTACATAAAATTATAAATAAAATTTCATTATGAAAATAATTTAATTATGTTTAAAATAGACATTTATTTACATTAATAACTTGATTTTTTTTCTAATTTGGACACATAATATATATTTAAAACTAAGAGAGTGACACTTTGTGACTTTATTTTCATTAAATAACATGTAGTCCATTTTTATGGAAAAGGGTATCTTAAACAATTAAATTTCGATACTAAAGTTATATGGGTCGAATTAACTACATAAATGAATAATTAATATGAAAACTTATGTCATTTTCACTTAGTTTCTTCCTTCATTAATCTGATTTACAATTTATCGAGGTGATAAATTTTAATAAGATTACTAATCATATTGACCAAAAAACAAAAGGGACATATTTTAAAAATGTGAACCTCATAATTAAAAATATGGAATATATTTTATCAAATTCAATTTTTATTAACATAATAAATTTATTTTAAGATAAGAAGACAAAACATGTTGAAACCATTTTTTTGAAAAGTATAATTTTAATGGTAAATCTGGATTTATTTTTATTCCCTAACTAGAAAAAATATTTTATGAATGATAATTGTTTTATTTAATATATAATATAAAATTTATATTAATATCGTCCACCGACAGTGATTTATTAAATTTATTAATATAAAAATAAATGCTCACATAAAAAATATTTTTTTAGAAAAATAAATTTTTTAAATACAAAAATATATTTCTTCCAAATTTAACTATAAAAATGATTCAAATGAACTTAATTTTATTATAAATAATATAAGAGAACTAATTTAAATTTAAAATATATTTAAAATAAAATTTAACTTTGTCAATGCTAAAATAAAAAAACAATTTTGAATCAAAATCACTATTTTCATTATTCACTAGAAAATCAATATTTTTATAAAAATCAAAAAAATTAAATCAAAAATAATTTTTACATGATGATTTCAAAAATTAGTTTAATATTATCAAATATATTTTCTGAAATTTTTATAAAATATTCATAATATTTACTTACAAAAATAAATAAAAAACAATTTTGAAGAAAACATATTATCGAAGAATAAAATAATTTTACTCTAAATTGAATGATTCTTTATTAAGAATTAATCTATAAATTTTTATTGATTAGGTGTTTATATTTCATAATATGTTTGATATTATTCATACTCTTCAACTTAACTGATAGGTTATGAGGGTCATATTTAAATAATAATATTATGTTGTTCGTTCAAGATTAGTGTTACATGTATTATACGATATCAGACATAGTCTTATTTTAAATAATCTAGGTGTTATATTCTCCCCCCTTAAATAAATTTATAAATCACCATTTTTTTCTATCATGAAATGTTTAATATTAGAAAATTCCATTTTCAAAACCTATATAGTACAAAGTAATAATAAAACATCCCTTAATAAAAGGAATGCGGGAAACACAAAGGTTACCACCAATAACATAAAAACCATGTTCCTAGATAAGGGAAACATTAGTGGGAAGTTAAAATATTGAAATGAGAGAGAAAAATAACTACATAGTAATAATATAGAGTGATATATAACATGATTAATATAAATTAATGACCACAAAAACATAATTCTAGTTTGAGTTGAAAGAGCACTGATTCAATAAAAATGAAGGTAAAAGTTTAATTTTTTTATTTCAAGATTTTTTACTAAATTTGAGGAATTATTTACTATCAAGATAGAGTAATTGAGAAAATATACTTATTTTATTTATTTCAATATCATAAACACAGTTTCATCCTTCAGTTATTCTTTGATCAATATTCACTTCATCTCTTATCCCATGAAATGAATAATCAAGATGATTTTTTCTTTCCCGAAGAATTAAATTAACATTTAACATATCATAATTTATTTAAAATAATTAAAATTCAACCATGCTCTATCTCGGTTTTTTCTAAAACCAAAATGATTAACAAAGGTTATCCAATATAGAAAAATAATACTTGAATCTCTAAAACCGCATCCAATGTTCAACTTTAACCATTCCATAAGTTTTTAACCATAAAAACCTTCCGAAAAAATCCTATAAAAAATCAAAATCCAAAATTTTAGAAATAAATTTACACAATTTAAAAACTCAACTTAACATTAGTTCATCAAGAAATATAATATATTTTTTAGCATCACATACAAAATATGTGACTACCTTGATCATATATTCTCAAAAAACATGGTAATAACTTGAATTACTATAAAAACATAATGAAAACATACATGATTTAAAATATAAACTCTCTCTAAATTCCTTAAATAAAATCATATATTATTGTATATATTCCATAAATCCAAAAATGTCATAAACTCTATCAAAGATATTATAAACCACTTTGTCATAAAATCACTACTAAGTTTCAAAGTCATTAATACTATCGAATTTAATTTATCACAATAATAATATCATTATCTCATTATTATCTCAACATAATTTAAATATTAAGAATTATATTTCCTTTAATCATATATTCTCCAAAATATATCCTTACCATTAAATCACTTTTCTAAGTTATTAGTACTATTCAACACATTCTTTAAAATCCTTTAAAAAAAATATCTACAGAATAATCTTCAAATGATTCATGTAACTTATATCTAGAATATCATTATAAAAATAATTCTTAAACAAAATTATAAAAAAAAATATAAATACTTCCATCATCCCACTTTAACAATCATCTTAAAATAGGACATTCTTTATTATAGGAGTTAGCTCTTAGATTAGGTCATCGAACCAGATAATTCCTATGTTCCCCACACATAGAACATTGAACTATAAATGGTAGCATAGGATAAACATTATAACCCCTCCATACTCTTCATTTTTAATTGGAAATTACTTTCTCCATGACCTTACTCCCCCTTAAATAAAAAATCATTTCATTGCTTTGATACATCCCCTTTAGTGCTTCTTCCCACATTATAGACATATAAGAAACTAAATATTTTTTACTCTATGATCTCCACTATCCTAGATCTCAATGAACTCTTCCTCTATATTATTTATTGAGTCTATGTGTTTGTTAAAGTGAATGTTTTTAATCATATATCATCATAACAGATTAGGCATAATCACAATATTCTTCACTATATTCAACATCCCATTTGGTTTCTCATCAACCCAATGTCCATCACATTCAATGTTAACCTACTTCCTTATGGATCCCTCAATTGACTAAAAATAAAAATCATAGTGAGGTCAATAGTAATCATAGAGGAAAAAACATAATCATGAAAAATAATTAATAGAAATTCTAAATCATGAAACTATATTTTTAATATATTACACCTTAGGTTTAACTTAAGTCATCCATAAACACCATCTATTAAAATCCTTTATAACTATTGATAATTAAAATTTGAATTAACCCAACCATATACCCTAGGAGTTTTAAACTAAGTTCATAGTATGGGAACATGCTCCAGGTATTATATTGAAAGCCATGATATTCTTGACCAATTATTTTAAATGTTATAACCCATAGATTCATTTGAGACAAAACCACATCCACATGGATGTATTTCTAAGAAAATCACATAATATCTTCATTTAAAAAACATTAGTATGTTATTCTATATGTAAAATTATTCCTTAGGTATTCACCAAAGTTTTCTAATCCTAATACCCAAATATTGACTAAACCCTACTCTGATACAAACTATAAAAACCCAGTCTTTTGATAAATAAATATTATATCTTTTTTATGAATATTCAATAAATTTCACAAACACACACCCAATGGATACAAAGGTTTAGTGTATTTGGAGACTATATAAAAAAATTTATTATATCATGAAAGATTTTCAAAATATCTGACATGTATCTTCCCATTTTTTACAATTAATATAAAAACCCTACATAAAACCATTATTCACGACCTAGGGAAAGGAAACAAAAGAAAGGGTGAGATCAGATGATAAATAAGGGTAAAAGGGATATATCAATGATCACTAAGACATAAAATTTTCATAAGGGTATAAGGAAATGAGCTTAAAATTTGAAAACCAAACCATGTATATTAAAGATCATAATATTGAGTCATTGAAGAAAACCAAGATGTTCATAAGATATTAATCATGAAGGAATAAAATTAAATATTCCATGAGAGTCTAACATTGTAACAGGACATAAGTTTTTGGCATATAAAAATCTTATAACTTTGTTATCATATATAAATAGACATAGGTTCACGCAATAAGTTAAGGACATGAAGTCAGACCCATACATAAACATGTGGACATGAAACCAAGTCCAAAAACAATCTTATAGACAAGAAATCAAGGTCAATTCATAAACATTTGACATGAAAACTAGGTCCACAGACAATATTTTGGACATCAAATCCAGGTCCATGCATTAACATATTGGAAAATAACTAGGTCCATGCATAATATTATAGAGATGAAAGTGATGTATATGTATAATATCGTGAACATGAAATGAGGTTTAAGAACAACATAACTACATTAGAAGTTATCCATATTTACCCAATGAATTTTAGGGATTTAACATACCCAACCATCACATAATAATAATTTATTCATATAATTTCTACAAGATAAAAAATCATAACAGAATAACATAAACTATAAAAAATAATTAGTTTTTTGAACATCTTATCACCATGATCATTATCCAACCAGAGAAAGAATAAGGATGGTATCGTTGGAAAATATCTGTAGTAAAGTATAAGTTACATTAAATTATGTTATCATAGATGAAAAAATTCCATTAAATGATTAATAAATAATTTATTGAAGAAAATAACCTTTTCAATTTAAAATAACCAATTTAAAACATAAAACTTTTCTAAATAATATGTAAAATATTTTCATTGAGAATAACCTTGGAATCATATAATGTAATATTCAAAATATTGATCGATCATGATGGTGGAAAATTTATTTCATTCTATATTTGATAAAACAAATCATTCCTTTCAATCTTTTATAGATAATTCAAAAGGTACCTCGTTCGGAAAATGAAAAAATATTCCTTTTAATAAATTTTGTAATAATTCGAAAAATTGGAAAAATTAATTTTAAAAAATAATAGGATAATGGAAAAAAATTAATAAATTTTTAGAAAACATAGAATTTAGGGAAAACGCATTTATCTTGAAGGGAGAAATACTGTTTATTTTCGATAAAAATATATTTTTTGTCTCTTGAGCACTTAAGGTGAGAAAAATAATAGGAAAAAAATTATTTTAAAAAAATAACTATAGGATAAGAAAATTAATGAGTTTCTTGAGAGTTATAAAATATTATTTTATCATCAAAAACATAATCATAAACAGTCTTGATAAACAATGATATTGTAAAATGAAACTCTTACAAATTTGGTGCCGTTAAATTATAAGCCCTATAAAATAGATTACCTTATATGAATATGTAAATCCCCTAAATTTAATAATAATTACCATAAAATACATTCATGGGTAGTATATACACCATATAAAATATAAAAGTGGTGAATATAACATCTGTATCATAGAAATAAAAGTGAGATGAAAATCCCTTTTGTCTGGTACTAATTCCCTAATATGTGTTTGAAACTCCAATATAATAAATATATATTTATTATATGTATATTATAGAATCATAATATATATATATATATATATATATATCATACCTTATATTATTTACTTATACCCTTTTATCATCTATTTATTATTAATTTATTATTATAATAACTGTTTCGGGTGATATCTACCTCATCTTTTTCACATAAGTTTCAGCTTCTCTATCATTGTCCTTATACATTGATCATGGTTACATAATTTATAAAATTATAATAAACATATTATTATCATATATATTCATTATATAAATATATATTTACATTCGTCCATAAATTTCACAGATAGAAAAATTAATGACACTGTTTATGGAGACAGTAGACCGTACGCATGCATGAATGATGTTTTCACTTTTCGATAAAGGGAATGAAAGAAAGGTAAATAATAATTAATAATTTAAGAATAATAATTCTTTTTTATAAATTATATATATTCATCAAATAAATCCTTATTACCATAAATTTAAATTGGAGAAAAAAAAAACAAATCACATCGCTTTGTGGAAGTGGTGGACCATATGTACGCATGAGCGAAGCTATCGTTTTACAAAGGCATTAAAGGTAATAATATAGATATTATATCATAATTATAAATGAATAATTGTGTAATTAATATCATATAAAAACATTATACCCATAAATATAATCATTTATAAAATATGGTGATGGAAAATGAGTTGTATTGCTATGTGGAAACAGAAAGTCGTATGTACGCACACATGATACGTTCACTACCAATTTGATGGGAAACAAGGTTGATAATTGTGATTTAATAACAACAACAAAATTTAATTATATTTATGTTAATTTAGTTATTATTTTATTTTAAATACCATAAATTTAGAAAAATTAAAGAAGAATTAAAAAGAAAGTGATCGGTTATAGTGATTACCTCTTCTTTGAAAGAACTCATTTATATATCCTCTTAAGGATACAAGGGTTGGTCTTTTGGGATGATAATAAACTATATAATATTTCTAATAAAGTTGATAATATATTTTTTGTAGTTAATGGTTGACCTATAAATCTCAAAATTGTGTGAAGAAGAGAAAGTAGGGGTTCTAATTTATAATAGAGGGGAGGGCCACTCTTGGGATTTATTAAAAGATTAAAATATAATAAATTAATTATCTATAAATATTATTTCAAATGGATGGAGATTCGAATATAAGGTATTATGTGGATTATATTCCATAAAAAAATTAAATTTTGATAGGTTTAGGAAAATATTTAAACCTTATTTTTTTATTTAACCCCTTAGTTAACTGATTTTATCCTTCACCATGGTAACATATTATTCACTCTTAAAGGGTTATAATTTTACTTAGATGTTAATAATTGGATCATAAATGGACAATAAATGACCCTTTTGAACATATTTTATCCACATTGTCCTATTTCAATATTTTTCCCTATTTTTTAATAATTTAATAAATTTTTTTTTTGATAAAATATTATTAATTACAATTTTGACATTATTCACTTAATTTGACTTAAAAGACAAAAATGAATAGTTTAAATTAGAATATAATAATTTAAAAAACACTAATATTTCATAATCATAAATAAAATTCACGTAACACTATAACTAATTCAAATTAAATCACTTTTAATATTTTTAAAATTATTTATTTTGTTTTTATATTTATTGAAGAAATACTACATCGACGTTTCATAAGAATATAAAGTTAATATATTATGCATGAAAATTAGAAAGAAATTTCTAGAATGAAAATAATTTCATTAATACATATATATATATAATTTTATTCTATCACGACTTTATTTTTTTTCCTATGTGGACACATAATAGAATTTTAAAACTAAGAGAGTGACACTTTGTAACGTTCCATGATTTAAACATTATATATGTCATATCCATGGAAAAGTGCCTCGTAAAAAATTAAATATAAATTATAAGGTGATAAGGGTATAATTAATTTCACCTATCAACAATTAATTTAAAAAAATATGGCATTGTCACTTATTTGTTTCTTAGATTAACCCGATTTACCCTTTACCGAGGTGATAAATTTTACTAAGATTACTATTAATATTGAAAATTTAAAAAGTAACTATTTAAAATATTTAATACTTATGATTAAAAATATGGAATAAATTATATCTAATTAAATTTACATAAAGTACATGAATTAATTTTAATATAACCAGGAAAGACATGATGAAAATCGTTTATAAAGTAAATGTTATAAAAAAAACATGATTTATTCTTATTCTATACCTTGAAAGAATGTTAGATAAATGTTAAAAAAATTATTTAATATAATATATTGTTTTAATAAAAATAATTCAACAATTTTTATTTACTAAATTTATTGAGATAAAAATACATTGCTTGCAAAAAAAAAATTGTTTTTTCAGATAAATGTCTCTTTGAAAGTATAAAAATACTTTTTTGATCAAATTTGACAATGAAATTGATTATAATGAAATTAAATGGATTATTGATAATATAATATAATAAATTTTACATTAAAATCATTTAAAATAAAAATGAAATTTTGAATTCTTGAAATAAAAA
The DNA here is from genome assembly GCA_963277665.1 of Viscum album. Taxonomy (NCBI): domain Eukaryota; kingdom Viridiplantae; phylum Streptophyta; class Magnoliopsida; order Santalales; family Viscaceae; genus Viscum; species Viscum album. The sequence goes on from OY728158.1 coordinate 1,025,079,337, forward strand.
ATCAGATTCCAATGAATTTAAATATTTTTCACTATTCAAAAGAAAATAAATATTTTATAAATCATTCCAAAAAATTAATATAGCCTAATTTTTAAATTATTATTTAAAAAATAAATTTCATTTTATCAAATAGATTTTATTTAAGTTTCATAAATTAGTTATAATGCTTACTCATAAAAATCAATAAAAATAATTTTTGAAGAAAACATATTTCCGAAGTATAAAATAACTTTACAAAAAATTGAGTTCTTATTTATTAAGAATTAATCGATAATTTTTTATTTATCAGGAAAATTTTATATATTTCAAAATATTTTTTATTCTATTTATACCCATAAATTTAATGTCTATGTTATAACAATTATATTTAAATTATAATAACATGTAGTTCATTTAAGATTAGTGTTACGTGTCTTGTACGCTATCAAATATAGTTCTATTTTAAATATTATGGTATTACATAGAAAAAATTCCAAATATCCCTATCGAGAAAGTACATACCATATACCTCATATGAAATGAATTCAGAGGTGGTAAAACTTAATAATAATCCCTTGGATGAGGAGCAGTTGGTGAAAATCATGTACCTTATAGATAAAGTTCTACACAACATAACATCTCACCTAGTTAAAGTACTATGGAAAAATCAAAAGTATAATGAGGTGGAATGTGAATTAGAGAAAGTCATAATGAATATGTACCCTCACCTATTTTCACCATAAATTGTAAAATGAAATATAAAGGGTGTAATTTCTTATAGGGGAAGAATGTAACAATCTAGAATCTTGTCAATGAAATTTTCCTTCAGAAAATATAATTGTGTCATATTTAGTAATTTAATATTATATAATTTCCATGCACGACATGATAAAACAAACTAAATTTTATTTTATTAATTTAAACATTATATTTAGAGAAAAATTATGGCCATACGAATTCAATATATTATAATGAAAAAATAGAAATAAGATAACAATAATACTAAAATTTGGATATGCTCAATCCTCTAGAATAATCACTCTTATAAACAATACTGTAGAGATGAAGTTGAATATTTGTAATGCAATATGCACTTTGAAAATAAAAATATATATAACATTAAGATAAAATAGATATTAATTATGAATGAATAAAATATTAGTTATTTATAAAAATTAGAGATCCCATAAGACTATTAAAAATCTAATTGTTGGAATAGTAATATGACTATTAGAATAGTACCCCAACCAATTGTATAGTAATATAAAAATTAGGAATAGTAAGATAACCATTAGAATAGTATACTCACCTTTTTAAATGTAAAATAATATTTTTATATCTTACAAAATGAGAATAATACCTATTTATATCATGATACAAGGTAATAAATGTTTTAAAAATTAAAAAAATAAGTTTTAATATTTTTGTAAAATATATATTTACATTTTAGTTTTTATAAAATATATAATGATTATTTTTTATTTTATTAAAATGGATTTATAAATTAATATTATGATGTTATATAATTATAATATAATTTTATGATACCTAGAGTATTTTTTAAAAGGGTAAGAAAGTTGATCACAATATTAAAATTATCATTTTTCAAATAATAGATGATTTTATTTAAAAATTAAATTTGAAAAATTTAGAAATTTATATTCAAAAAATGGTTTTTATTTTTAAAATATAATATTTAACATTATAAGCCAATACAAGAATTTTTGAGTCATTTATGATGTAATCCACCATTATTTTGATCCCAAATTCACCAGTTACAATATATAGATTTAATAATCAATACTATTGGTATCCTTGATCCCAAAAAATAAACTAATGAACATAATATTAAAAAACACCCCTCTCACCCCCTTATAAATACCACCCCTAACCACCACATATCCTCATACCTTATAAGTATTAGAGCATTCCAAATTAATATCAAATTATATTCCAATCCATCTTATACATGTACTTATATTTTTTATATCATAAAAAGAAAAAAATGAAATTCCCTTAAGGTGTATTTCAAGAGACGACATTCCTGAGCTAATATTATCCAACTACCTCTTTTAAATTCATTTATTCTTCTAATTTCTATTAAAATACCTCATAAAATATGGAATAATGACTCAAATATCATATATATACTATAATATTACGTTTATAATAGTATATATCATCCTTCCTCTTATAATCTCCTTTCATTCTAAACCAAGGAGAACACCATCCTTATTATGTTGGTTCACCTTCTTTGTGGACAATGAGTTTTTCTTTTTCATCACAGCTTTAAAGAAAGATTTAAATTCACATATAATGGTTTAAAATGACCTAAATATGTATATTATATATATATATTCACATTCTTTAATGAATATATATCCATACTATTAAATAAGACAAAACTAGTTCGCGATAGACTAAAAAACAGCCAAAGCAAAATAACCATATAAAGTTAAGATTTTGAGTAAATGAATCATTCATATATGAGAACACAAATGGATATTTAGGAAGATTTAAATTTATATAAGGTATTTAATATTATTTAATATCACTTCAATAGTTGTATTCTCATTTAATATGAACATCAATTATTAACCACAAGTGATCCCATCATGGAACCTTGAAACGAATTCTCTCAAAATAATGAAATTAAACATTTTATATAATTTAAATGGTTATGAATGAACAAAATAAAATTATATTAAGTAAAATATATATGAAAAAATGTTATTAATTAATTAATTTATAATTTTAATTTTATTATCTTGGATATTAAGTGCAAGTGCAGAATGATTCTGTAACACAAGGTAAGGGATCTATCATAACCACCATTTTTATTTGGGTTGTAAAATTTCTCTCTATAAATCAAATTCCATTTCTATTTGATGTGATTTAATTATTGTAAAATATGTATATATTTCTATTACATATATAACTATTTTATTCTCCCTTCCTTTTATATGTACTGAATGCCTACAGTTCATTTATTAAATGCCTTCCTTAAAATCCTGTTTGATTAAGGGGAACTTTTCTATCCCTTTTCAATTACAAGAATTGATCATTTAAAGTATTTATTCACACTGATGATTTAATTAAATAAATGAAAATTTTAATTTTAATTATTCTTGTTTAAATTTTGGTTTCAAATAAAATTCCATACATATTCTTTCTCTAAAATACTTTAACCATTCCTTAAATCACTGTTTTGAAAGTTCATTTATATTCCCAATTCTCTACCCTTTCTCATGACACTTGTTTCCAAATGAACACAATATTTTCAGACCTATTATTATATACTAATATATGGGCATCCAAAATATTTAATTTTTTTCCCTTTGTAATCATAATGAAATATCCTTTCATTATTATACGAGGAATAATTATGAAAACGATTTCCTTCGATGGGTAATTCTTATTTTTATTCCTTGTGATTAATTTCCTTTTATGGAATAAATAAGTGTATAAATGTTATGATGGACTCATCCATATAGTTTTCTAATGAATTGGGTATTTTTTTGTCTCAAAAAATGTTATTTATGAGATTAGGGAGTGAACATAATCTATGATGGGACTATGTCCACCTTGGGATGTTGTCTTGGCAGTTACCCTTAACTTATGCTTATGTAATGTTATATGTTGCTTCTGATTTCCTATGTTGCCATGATATTATGATTCCAGGTTATTTATTTTATGATCCCCATGTTTATTCATGATCTTGTGTTTTAAAATTTCATGTTATGACTTATGAATCATATGAAATACTTCGTTGATATGTTTATTCCCTTACTAGTGTTTTTAGCTCACCCCTTTTATTTATGTATTCCACATGTTATCCTATGAATTTTATAAATATCAAAGGAATTTTAGAGCTCATTATGGAGATTAAAATAAATATGTTTTTTTATGTTGTTATTTAAAATACCAATTCTTCAAATTACAATAATCCTTTTGATCCTAGGTTTTTATTGTTTTTTAATGTTAAAACTCATCTAACAATATGTGTGAATGTATTGGGTCACTATATTAATCCAAAGAGACATAATCTATTAAAAATAAATGAATGGATCAATAACACCAAAAGTATAACCAATGATGTGTAAAAGGTCCATGTCATATCCTCGAAACTATTATGATTAAAGTATCCGAATTTGACCCCCATACAATCGTATGTTTGGAATGAAACTAATTAAATACCTATGAAAACACACCATGATATTTACCTTCATAAAACAGTGAGTAGTATAACACTTTCATCCTTTATCCATCACACAAATATTTCAAATTATTTGGGAAATATTTCACCATGTTCTAGTGAAATATGTTATATAATCCCTATGTAAAATCATCAAAATTAAATTTTAAACAAAGGAGTGGAAGAAAAAAGAGAAAGATGAACCTCCCCTTAATCCATCTCTCCAAAAACCTCCAATTAGAACCAGATAAAATAATAGAATAAGGGATAAGAGTATGTGGGAGATGCTAGAAATAATGTCCCTCTCTAGGTTCCCTATATATCTAGATCGAGGGGGGGATCAAAATACAGTCATGCCCTTCCATTTTTATAATAGAACATAGGGTGTATCAGGTACCTAATGGCTTGGAAACTAGTATAGAAGAATAATCCAATTAACCAAGTACCCAATAGATCTTATTACCACCTCCCTATATCTTTTCCTTTATCAAACAATTATAAATATAGATCAATTCTTTTACACCCAAATTCCACCTACCCCCCCCCCCCACTTTAACCTCTGACATTTGACTGAAAATCTATTCCACCAATCTATATCCTCAAAATATTAATTTACCAAGATTCTAACTCTTTGATACTCTTCATTTTCCTAATACCACTAATATATAATGAAATAGGTTGTTACCAAATCCACACCTTATGAATTTAAACCTCGATAAGAATCCTCATTCATGTCTAGCCAACCACTTTAGTTATTGAAACCTGAGGTTTTATTCTCATCTATGAGCTCCTATTGAAGACCAAAACTCAACCACTTCACCAGATCCTACAACCTACCGAACTAATTTTAGGACCAACCCCTTTATTAAAATCATAAAAAATGAAAACCGAAACCCATTTTTAATTGGGTTAAGGGAGAACCCATTACATACCTGAATACCCAGAGTCGTGCATCATTATGACCGAGTTTCCCAAAAATCCATTAATATAAAGACCAATAAAAGTAAACCCAAGAAAACATGAGAAAAATAGCATGGCCAAAAAATGGCCCAATCACGAGCCTGTCACCCATAATTCCCATACATAGCCATTAGTCCATCCCTTGTCAAATCATTTCCATCCATCTGTTTTACCCAAAATTCATCTGCACCCAACATCTCAAGAAAATCCCACAACCCGAGTTCATCTCACCACCACCCAAGGCCCCCCATGGACACTCCCCACAATGTTTTCCCCACTATGAAGATAACCCACAAACATTGTCATATTCATTGATCACATTCGCATAACCTCTCCATTGGGAGGGCATGATGTTGTTGATGGTTAGAGAGACCACTCTAGAAAGAATCATACCCTAGAAAGAATCACCATCCTATAACTGATAGACTATTGTCATTCCATGTGCATCATGAGTTTCCTCTCCCAGGATCAGCTGAGCCATCCAAAAAATCACTAGATCTAAAAAAGATCTGCTCATATAGTGAAAAACCAAAGACGCCATCATAATCACCGTCTAGAGAGAACAATACCCTAAATGCCACCGAGGGATACCACACTGACCAGTCAACACTTCGGGAGAACTAGCCGCCGAATAAAAACTATGATAACTTTCCTATGAGGAACCAATATACTGAAAAAATGAAAAACCACCACTCCAAATGGTGACGCCATCGAAGAATCCACCAGGGTAGTCACCGCTGAAAAATCTGTAAGGGGAGTCATCATTGAAGAAGAATATAGGGACAAAACCCTATGGGATACAGAGATCTCTTGGACGAAGATGATACCCTCCTCATCATGTAACCTATATTCTCTTTAAAAAAATTCTATTTATAATATCAATTTTACAGTTCATCTATTAAATCAAATATTTAGATCTAATTCCCTTATACCACAATCTACTATATGCATAAAGTTCTAGTCTGTACCTAACTATACTGCATTTCTCAAAAATTCTCCCAACTAATATACTGTAGTGAAAATTCTCGATATCTCTCGAAATATCAATATCCTAACCATGAAAACACCACCAAGATCAGATAATCACGAGCACCAAACTCTACATTTTGACATCATTGGCTCATAGAAGGCTATTACCCACGCTAATCATACCTAATGTCTATCCTCAATTTACCAAAAATATTATGATAGAGAATCATTCTACTATAGTAAAATTTAAAATAAATAATTTAACTATTAGGATATCCTTTTAGTTACAAACAACCTCTACCTCGAGTCATAGTCTTATGTTTCATTGAAATTTCATATCTATAGTTGCAACACACTAAATCTAAAAAATGACATAATGTGAGTTCTTAAATTTTGAGTATCCTTATAAAGGGAATATAATTCACATGTACATTTATGGTATGTGTCATAGTACCTCAATCTAAATAATTATCATCATTCCAACATCCATTGAAATTTTTACTGATGCATCAATAGATATCATACATTTGGAAATCAATAGAGAATTGACCACCATAAGACTTACTTAGTCATCTTATCTCTAGAACCCACCCAACCAAATATTAACATCTAATAAGGATCACTACACATAATCTGTGATCATAAAAACTCATTTATTTTGACCCATGAGTTCCACTCCAAGATCCCATGATGTGAGGGGAATCCTAATAGTCACTGACTTCTTCTACTAACCATTTTTTATCTCCACAAACCATCACTAAGATCCTATACTAATGGGAAAGTAACATCCCACCAATTAAACCAAGGTAAACATTTTTTTGCTGACATCCAGTTGTTACTACTTATTTATCACGCATAACATATTCCTGAATCTATATATCCCTATGGAGATCCTTGAAAAAAATCGTCAAAATCAAAATCCACTCAGTTTATATGTTTTTTATATATTCTATTTGGTGGTCCTTCCGTATATAGAATTCTAAATATCAATTTTATACTTCCCACACCACTACCATTTTTATCTCAAAACCAATCCACTGAACTACATATTGAACAATTCGATCCCATTATATGCATTCGATGATACTATTAAGGATTTGGTTGGATTTTTATGGAAATAATTACCAACACTATCCACCATCACTCTCCCTTTGTGAATCATTTACCATGAGTTTTAAGACTCACTATATTCTCACTCCAAGGGTAGTTTCACTAGGGTACCACCCATAAGAGACTCCTTTTTCATACTTTATATTTCATAATAAATTTCTTACAACGAATTAATCATCAATGCCAAGATACTAACCTGAGTATTAAACCCCAATAATCCATCCCGTACTCCCTTTCGATTTCATCATTCAAATCTCAAGGTTCCATGAAAATTTTTAATAATAAATCCACGAACATTTAAGACATTACTTCCCAACATGTTACATTATTCCCCTTATTCAACCCACCATATAATATATTGATTTTTAGAGTAGATCCAGGATTTAATTTTGTGAAAATGCGTAATTCAAATCGAAACACACCTTGAAAATTTATTTTATAATTAATATTCATAAGTTTAAATCTTATGGATGTTTTTATAGGTGGAAATTGGGAATTACATGATGAAATGATAATATTTTTCATGAACTAGAGATTTTTTTGTATAATTAGAGGTTTTTGGGCCCATTTTAGATGGTTCACAATTTCTATTAAAAAAAACAAACCATTATCCCTCGCCCATGAAATAGTGAAAGTCCTTAAATCAAGAGATATTTCTATTTTGATTGTCTCTGAATGGTTTGAATAGCCTTGTAGACCTGCCCAAAATCTAGGAAGAAATAAATCATGGAGGAGATAAAACCATGAATTTATTGTATGTATGGTTAACTGAATTATGAAACTCTCTATATAAACCCTAAAACTCAAAATAAAGGTGTATAGAACTATGTGTATTGTTTTTAGACAATTAGACAAACTATTCGCCTTAACCATGTAGGAGTCAATAGCCAACCGCCGACCACTATCTATACCCATATTCACTCAGCAACTCAGGGATGTGGGCCTAGAACTACCCCTAGACATTAGGGTTTGAGTAATTAGGAATATTGACCACTTATAGGGGGTACATATCATCCAATAGGGAATCATCTTAGTGGAATGTGAGATTGAAACTCATACCAAGGGATTTTTAGTATTTTCTATTATGATGGATGTAATCTCTCTTATTTCACTTACTATAATGAACACTAGTGGTAAGAGGAGAATTTTGGTCATTATTTATATGTTGAGTAATTAATTCCATCTTTATTTTGGGGTTGTGGATAACTGTGGGGACTCATTGGGAAATTTAATTGTTCTTGTTGTGAAATTTTTATTTACACATTCATTTTAAAATTACATTGTGTATTATTTCTTCTATTCACTAGTTACACTGTGTCAAACCAAGAATTGTGTATCCAAGGTTCTCATAAAGGATTAAAAAAATCTTATCTATGAAAATTATGTGATTTGTTTTTCACTTTAGAGATATTTTTTATAATGTTTTTGTTAATATGATTATCAGACCAAGAAATGGATTTGTAAGTACATAGTCAAGACCTTCTATAATATGGATATCTTTAAAACATTGATTCATAGTGGTTAAATTCATTATGAATATCATGAAAACATATAGTTTATTCAAATCCCTGTGATATTCATTAAAATAAAAAACCCTTATGCAATTTCGTCATAATAGTTTTGAAAATCCAAATTTTATACATTATAGCTTTAAGTGAATTAAATTTTATTTTTTTTAAGAAATAGGTCAGTTTAAGTTTGTGTGAAATTCATTCAAAACATTAAATCATGTTTTTTATTTATTCAATCAAATATTAAAATAGTTAATCGAGGAATTAATTTCATGTGGAGGATTATTACAAGTGGATTGGACAATGTATCAATTATGAAAAGATCCACATTTATATTTTGAAGTCATATTCAGATAATTGAGCCAAAAATATTTAAGAAATCCTATGAATTAGAAAAGTATCCTATTCTATGGACTACCTTAGTGCTCTAGTTTCTTTATGGGGGCTCTATATTCAACACTATGATGTATTGGATTCTAATATCATAGTTCACATTTTTAACTAGCATGATATGACCCCAAAAGGATATTGGCCTAGAGTTGTGTGTAGTGGTTTTAGGAGTATAAATGGCACCTAGTTTTTATTGTGAAATTATGATACTTTTTTTCCTGTATTGGTTTTAGTGGGGGAGGAAAATCTATTGAAACAAAAGGGAATGCATACTATGGTTTCATATGGTTTTTCTGTATCTAGAAACCCAATAATAAATTAAAAGATGAAGGTTTCACATGTTTTTTCTAATCCTTACAAATCTGATCTAGGTGCTTTTCTACTGAGTTAGGTTCTCTCTTGAAGCATTGAGAAAATTCTCATTCCTTAAGGATGGTTATTAATAGATTAGGCTATGAGGATATCCCAAAAAGAATGGATCTATCTAAAATATAGGTTATATGGAATCCCCTTAATAACAGATAAATTCTCAACTGCGATGGTTTCTATAACTTTGCATCATTGGAGGGGGGGGGGGTGTTGTTCTTGAATGCAAGGGTTCAATGGTTCTTTATTTTAGTGGTTTCCAAGGATATTCACTTATGGAGGATATTAAGGATTTTATTAATGGGATTGATATTTGTCGATCATATAACATTATCCTCACAGTGATTGAAAATGATTCCTTTATTTTACAAATCACCCTCTAAGGATGGAATGTTAATCCTAGGTCTATTATTTACCTCATTCAAAGATGAAAAGGTTCATATTGATCCTAAATGGATGACCCATACATGGTGTAAAGGTAATAATGTTATAGATTGTATAGCTTCAAAGATAAACCAGGATAACCCTATTATTATTAATTCGAACCAAGGTTCCATGCCTCTAAAGTGTCATGCTTTTGTATAGGAGAATGCCCTTGGCCTCTACTACATCACCCCCCATGACATTTATGTACTTATATCTTCCCATTCTTAATAAAATTGTCCCACATTGAATGAATTTTTTTTAGATACCCAATGTTTCACATGGATCAACCCTATAATCCTATTATACTCATTGTAGGGTTCAGTTACAATTTAATTTGGGCTATATAAAGTAATCATTCTATAATAATGACACCAAATTCTGACATCACTACTAAGGAAATTTGAATAGTGTGTTATAATATTGTGTTTACATTGATTAATCTAGAAAAAAATAGAAAATCCTAAAAATTATATTCTTATTTGTTTTTATTATTTTTCCCCTTTCATGCTTGGTTTTTAATTTTGTTTTATTTAACACCATAGTTTCATGAGTCGTCATCTCACTCAATGAAAGGGTTATGAGACCTCAAAGATAATTTTCTTTGATCTTATAATTTTAAGGATGATATCATGGTGAAGAAGATCAGTTATGGGAGAGAAAATCCAATACACTCCCATTGCAAACATGGAAGTGGAAGACCTAGCTATTGTTTATGGAGTTGGAAAACTATTTTTACTTGAAGGACGGAAGAACTAAGAACTTTCACCCGAGTGTGAATAAAATCAATATTCCCCTCAATTCATGGAGTATATTCTCTATAATAAGTAAAAAATGACTCAATTTGTTCAAGTTCATTTACAACAGACACACCATTATATTCCATAAGAGAAATAATATGTGTTATAAAGTCAATAAAAATATTTTTTACAAGAGAAATAATATATTTCACAATATCCTTTACAACAGTGTCCACCACATTATAATTTTATGGAGAATGATATTCCCTCAATTCACAAGGACGACACTTTCATTGTTCCACTACTAGTGAAAGGAAAAATATTCATGATTAAGACTAGAATTATAATACATATTCAAAATATAGTTCATGTTGGAGGGTTATAGATTGAATATCCTACTCTAATATTTCAATTTTATTGGATATATGTGACACTTTCAGTTACCATGAAGTGATACAAGATGTTATAAGGATATTCCTTTTCCTATTATCATTGATGGATGAGGCCAAGGATTGGATCATAGGGATTTCACAACACTCTATTCTCAAATGGGAATCATTGGATCAATAATTTATAGTGAAGTATTTTTCCTCATCCAAGATGTTAATACTATGGAATGAGATCTAAATTTTTTTGTAACATGAGAATGAGTCTCGTTTTGAATCCTAGGAATGATTTAAGAAGATGTTGAGAATGTTTCCTCAACATTCACTCCCATTTAAGATACAAGTCCAAACATTCTATGGAGGACTCACTATAAGTATAAAATCTATAGCGGAGGAAATAATTGTTTAGATAGTAATGAGAAAATTTCAACTGTAATTATTTAACTTAGATGAGGATATTTCATCCAATAACATTAATGGGAATTCTAAAAAGGGCACTCAAAAAGGGGAATGCGTAATGTTGACACCAATACAATATTGGCGACCCAATTATATGTAGTTTAAAAGAATTTTTATGCACTATAAATCATTAAAAGTGCTCAAGTTAAATAATTTCAAATATCAATCATATAGTAATTATAGTAGAAGCCATACTTTAAGAGAGTGTCCAAGAACAAGTTCTTGTCCATCTACTGGAAAGGAAAGCTATATGTCACAAAATCACGGCTGAAATATTTTTCCACAATACTAGAATCTAAATTGTAATGATAACTCGAATCTAGTTTGGAGTGGAAAATAAAAACAAGACTATCAAAAAAGTCCTCAAATACCTCTTGATAACACACAACCTCAATATTAGAATCTAGATCCAAAGTAGTAGTAATAAAGATATTAGTACTAGAAAGGTTCATGAAACTAACTAGGTTATCAAAACCCCCGATCCAATACACCACCCTTCATTAACAATAAAAATTTTAGGTGGTAAAATTACCAAAATAAGATCCAAAGTCAAATATATAATAGATTGTTTCCACATTTTTCAACACTACTAAAACTGAGTTTCAAAATAAAGTGGTAACTATTCAAATCATTAAAAAATATATTAGGAATATTTCTAATCAACATTCTATAAGAAAAACCATTACACTATTAGGTAACACAAATAAAAATCCTTGAGACTAAGACAAGACTATGACATTGAGAAGTGTAAAAGAACTAAATCAATCTTCCCCAATAATGAAAAATATAGTACATAGTGAAAGTCAAGATGAATTATCACAATATGTGGAATAAGTGGCTAAAACTGATGTTGAACCATCAGTAAGGGAGAAATAAAAAGTGAAATAAGAGAATCATGAAAAGAAAAAGGATGTGGTAAAACCATACACGCCACTATTACTATTATAGGATAATATATATCAAATTATGCTAGATAAATAGTTTGGAATATTTATAGAGGAGTTTACTAAGCTCTAGATTTATATTCTCTTTTCTTAGTTGTTGAATCAACTGGATACTTATAAAAAGATCATGAAATATATTCTTTCCAAAAAAATTAATATGTAATACATGAGTACTATTTTCCTTAATAAAGAGTATTCAATGGCTATTCAATGTGAAACTACACCCAATATTCATGATCCTAAGAGTTTTTTATTCTATGTGTTGTTGAATTATTTGAGTTTTTAAGGCTCTTTGTAACTTGGGATCTAGTGTTACTATGATTCTATTTGGATTTTTTAGTAAGTTTGCATTAGAAGATTTTAATCCAACCCGTGTGAAACTTCAACAATCCAATTGGTTCATTGTGTATCCAAAGAGAGTCTTGGGTGATGGCTTTGTAAAGGTTTGTAAATTTTTCATTCTGATTGAATTTATCAGTCTTGATGTGGATGAATACATTGAAGTGCTAATAATATTGGGAAAACCATTCTTAACAATTTGGAATGTTTTTATTGATGTCCACTATAGGGAACTGATTTTCTAGTGAGTGATAGAAAAATATCTTATAAAATACTCAATATTGTTAAGAAAACCTTTCTTGTGGAGTATGAGAGTTTTAGTGCTATTTAATAATTAGAAAATTTCTCAGTTAGTAGTGAACCTGATGTAAGTTGTCAAAAATTAATTTGATATCATGGTAATGATAAAGACCGGTTTTTTATTATAAGAAGAAGTGAAGTATATTTACACCCAAGGAAGATGTTATTGGTATTGGGAAGCATCCCATGGAGTTTTGGAATGATAGAAGACTGAGCCTATGGTTCTTTCAATTTTAAAGGTTTTATACCTAGAATTTAATCTTCTCCCATCATGTTATCGAGTGTTAGAATAATCAATCAAATATTAGATAGTTAATGAGTCCTTTTTAATGTTTCCCTAATAAAGGATGAATCAAATTGATTTTAAATGATAATAATGAACTCATTTCCATATAGATGATCACTGGTTATAGTGTGTTCATGGACTACTGAAAGTTAAATGATGGTACTCATAAATAAAACTTTACACTCCACATCAAGGATCAGAGGATAGAGTGTCTAGAAGGATTCAAATATTATTTCTCCATGGATGGTTATTCAATATATAATCATTATTACATTACACCATAAGATTAGTAAAATACAACTTTAACTTTCCCATATGGAACATTTGTAGGACCCCGAGACACCCTGAGAGGGGAGGGGTGAATCAGTGCGTCGACTATTCTTTTAAATTTGATGGATCTTGTTCCCACGTTGGTACGAACTAGTCAAAACTGTATAATGGATATGATCACAAATCAAACATTTACATGCAAAGAGATGACACATCATAATTTACTTAGTTCACCACTAAGGGCTACGTCCAAGGAGCATACACTGACAGGTTATCAGTCGTACCTAATTCCACTATTTTTCACGATTTTGGGATTAAAAAGGATCGAGAACAATCACTATGTCCTAGGCTCACTACCTTTACAAATGTTCAGGGATAGCCTACTACGTCTCTCGGGTCACTCCCGTTGACTCCCCCTGGCTCACTGCCATTGTTGAAGTCCCAGTCAGTTTATAGATGCGAGGGTCTCTTCAATAGATTTACATTGAAGTCTTTGCCACTTCTTAGCACGAGACTTTGCTTGCATCAAAGACCGGTAATAATTCACTTGAACGCATTGAACCAATGAACCGGATAATCAGAAACACACAAACAGGTTATACTAAAGATTTCGTGCAACACCAACCCTTTGCGCGAAATATTTCACTTTTATGTGAAATACTAAATTTTCACGCGGCAAATATTTTGCGCTACAACCTCCTTTATACACATCTTTAGGCGCCATACCTTTTTCATGCGACATGGTATTTTCTATCAAGTTCTGAGTTTTCCACACAAACCTGAATATTTCTCCCAACCCTGAATTTTCGCGCAACCCAGAATTTTTCGCGCAGCTCAGAATTTTTCACGCAAGCCCTTTTACATGAACCTTTTTTGCGCATCAGAACTCAGATCTTCTCTAAGTCTTCAACCATATGGAATGAGGGGGGTCACCTCTTATTTATAGGTGTTTTAGACCCCCACGCGCCAAAACCTACCGTGGCATGAAAAACCTGTCATTTGGCACATAATATTTCACGCATGTACCATTTTTTTTCCACATCTCCATATTTTTCACGCAGCCCATGCCTTTTCCATTTTTAAACATTCTGATTCCAAAACACTATTTGGGTGAAAAACCTCGATCCACTATTTCGCACACCATGATTTTTTTTGCGACCAAATCAAAATTTTCAGGCACAACCCTCCTTTTCACACACCACTTTTTTTTGCATGCACCTCCTTCTACCAACAATCCATGTCTTCATTTTCCGATTTTGAGGCCCAAAAAATTGGCAAACACTGGGAAACGACACCACATTCAATACTGTTGTCTTCTTGAACTGTATGATCACTTTACTGGAACACATTCTAAACTTCCACTGAGGATTGACAACAAACACAAACCATACTCCAATTCATGCATAGAATAGCCATGGTTCCAACAACATTTTCATATCACTGATTTTTTTTTTCAGAATGTGTAATGCTCCAACCAGTTTCCAATGATGTATGAAATATATATTTCATGATATGGTGGAGCGAATTATAGTGTTTTCTATAGATGAATTTTCAGTTTGTGGAATATCATTTAATATATTCTTGATGAATCTAGATCAAATTTTTGAATGGTGTGAGAAAACAAATATTTTTTAAACTTGGGAAAGTTCAATTTCATTGTACAACACTTTATAGTCTTGGGCAATCAGATATATAGAAAATGGATTGAATTTGATACAGAAAAAATTGAATTCAAAATCAACCTTCCCATCCAAAATTCACTTCAATAAATCTAGATTCTCCTTAGGAACACATGATTGTAACATTGATTTGAAAAATATTTTTCACATATTTCTCAACAATTGAAAAATATTTATACAAAGGACACTATTTTTGAGTTTTATAAACATTTTATTAAATAAATTTATTTTTCTAAATAATTTTTATTTTAAACTCCAATTGTGATATCCCAAAATTGAAATGAAACATATGAAATAATGAGTGATGCAAGAGATTCTGTGATGGGAGAGATACCTGTACATTGTGCTGAAAATGTTTCTAATCATATATAATATGGGATTCATACCTTAAATGAATCTCAAGAAAAATTTATGACTGTAGAAAAGGATATTTTCGAATTGTTATTCACATTTGATAGATTGGAATATTCTTTGGTTTTTTCCAAGTTGATTGTTTACATGGACCATTCCACCCTCAAATACTACTTCAATAAGAAGGACACTAATCTATGATAAATTAGATGGGTACTCCAAATCAAATATTTCTGTTTGGATATATTTGATAATAAAGTGATTTAGATCCTTAAGTATTACCATTTATCTCTCTTGGAGTTTACCCACCTTAATGTGAAAGATGATATGGTAATTTAGGAGGACTTCCCAAATGAACACATATCTTTGGTGATAAAATCCCCTAAGACATATTGTTGAGATATTTCAAATTATTTGGCCACTAGAGATCTATATATAAACCCATCACTTCAATAAATAAAGTAATATTTGGAAGATGGAAGGAACTATTTTTGGTAAGATACATTTCTTTTATAATCTTGTAGAGATTTAATAATTTATTTATGTGTGTTAGAGATAGAGGTTCAATGTATATTGGAGTTTTTTCAGTAATTTCCATTTAAGGGACATCTTGGCTAAGACCACACAATTTCAGAAATCATGAAATGTTTTCCTTTTCTACCACTATGAATAAAGATGCCTAAAGTTTCATATCATGTTGTAATAGGTTCCAAAAAAGAGAAACATTGGGCACATAGTAGAAATTCCAGAACATCCTATACTTGAAGTTAAAGCCTTTTATGTTTTGGAGATTGATTTCATGGGTAATTTCCAAATTTCCTATGAAAAAACATACATTATAGTGTGTGTGGATTATTTATTCAAGTGGTTTTAATCCACTTAAAAAACCAAAAACTCAATAAAGGTACTCATCTATTTTCTTAAAATGAAAATATTTAGTATATTTGGAGTTCCATGGGTGCTCATTTGTGATAGGGGAAATCATTTTGATAACTCAATTATTAAGAATAATGTATTAATGAAATGTGGAGTGAAGTAAAACACTGATACCCCTTATTATCCTAATTCTATTGATTATGTGGAGGTCTTGAATTGGGAGCTAAAAAAGATTTTGCAAAAAGGTTTTGTGCATCAAAGAAGGACTAGTCAAAGAATTTTGATGATGTTTTGTAAGTATACTGAACTACATATAAAATCATCTCAACTTGTAACCTTTATGACTGGTTTACATAAATACATTCCACTTTCTAGTTGAACTATAGAATAAGGCATATTGGGCATTCGAATATTTAACTATTGATCTAAAAACATCCAAGGAGAAGCAGAAGTTGAAACTATATGGGATTAATGAGATAAGGTGTGAGGAATATAATAATTCCAAACTCTATAAGGGGAGGATGAAGTTAATCCATAAATACATGAAATATCAAAATTCATTTCCCTTGAAGTCCCTATGTTTCGGTCCCTTTAGATAGATCAAAGTCTTTGATCAAGGAGTGGTAGAATCTACTAGATCATGGACCTATACCCACAGTCTTGGATAAAACCAAGGTTATAGGTTTTTGTTCCAAACCGATACCCATTGTTTTCCAAAACCTCGGGTATAAGCTGAAAATTCCAACCTATAACAATTATTTTTTTAAAAACTAGGGTAGAGGGTTCAGTTCAAGACCTATACCCATGGCTCTGAAAAATATATTATGTATAGGTCAAACCTATACCCATAGTTTTCCCAATACTGTGGGTATAGGTGTGGGTTAAAAACCTATAAACATAGTTCTAAAAAACCGTGGGTATATCATTCCCACGTGAGCATGGGAGAAAATAAAATCATGGGAACATTAAACTTTTGGTGGGAACACCTATTCCCACAATTTTTCTCCTATAGCCACGATTTATATAAATATATATAAGTAAATATATATTTATATACACAGAAGTGAATTTGGTGACGTTGTTAGACGTGATATCTCTAAAGAGCCTGTCTAGGTATTGAATCCAATGGCTAGTGATTTTTTAAAACCTATAACCTTAGTTTAAAAACTATGTTTATAGGGTTATGACAAGGTGGAAAACACCTATTCCCACATTTTTGAAATCTTTGGTATAAAGTTTTCAAAATGTGGGTATACCATTGAGCTATACCAATAAATTGGCTGAAAAAGGTTCCTAAAACTATGGGTATAGGCTATACCCATGGTTTTGAACTGTGGGTATAGGTGTCTTTTTCAGCAGTGGGATAATGTGGGATAATAAGGAAAAAATTTCAAAATCAATAGCCATGACCTTAAGCATTATTTTTAGACGAAAGATGTGGTTGGATCAGTTTACACTAGAAATTTTGATTGATAAAAGGCCAAATTACATCTAGATTTAGACATTAAAGGTTATTTTGATTGGGAGGTAACATGACATTTCATAAAATTTCGTAGTTTTTTTGTATTGTGTGATTTGTTAAGAGAACATGTTATTGGGATTTATTTTTTAAAATTTTTATTTATTGGATGAATGTGAAGTGTAATTTTGTTAATTTATTTTTCATTATGAAAGTCTAAATATGAACTTTTGTGATCCTAAATTCACTTTTTAAAACCATTTTTGGATTTAATTTTCTATTTTTTGGAAATAAATTATGCTAAAAACTGGACATGCATCAAAAAAATTTATAGAAAAAACAAGAAGCATGTTTATTGAACAGTTTAAAAAACTATAAAGACAAACCATATATTATGGAACAACTTATCTAGTGTAATATTCATAGTTAAATAAACTTTTCATAGAAACCATGTGTGATGGGGACTCAAGGGGATCAAAATATTGAGTAGCATATGCATTGTTACCCGATAATTTACCAATCTGTGTGCAGTAACCATGATTGTTTAAAAAATACTTTTTCCAAATTTTAATACAAAAAACATAATTTTTACTCCCCTAAATCATTCCCAATCCCTTAAATCCTTATAACCCCTTATCTTTGTCCCTATCATCTCTTCTGTTCATCATTCTCCCTTACCTTCCATCTCCTCTTCCATTATATACAAGATCATTATATGGTTTCTTTATATTTATCTCCCCTATTATTCTGATTCCTAATATACTTACTTTAAATTCGCTTTATTTTTATGTTAGGGTAGCTCATCATTTCACCCCACCTCCTTTCAATTTTCATTTTTATTTTACTCATCCTTTTTATAATGATTTTCATGCCAAAAAATTTTAAATCATCATTGTATGAACTTTTCATGTCCAATTTTATAAAAAAACCTAATTTATATTCATCGATTACATTGGTTGTAAGGATTCCTATAAATTCAAAATATTTTATGATTCCTTTTAAAATTTATTTAGTTTCTTTGATACCTTGTGTTACATGCAACACCGTGTCTAATGAATCATGATAAACAATTAAAATATTATCATTTAAGATGACAATTATAACCTACCCATTAAATTGGTGGGTATGAATGGGAATATCTAAATGTTGAGAATTATATGGTATAAACATGTATATAATAAATACATTGGTTATCAATTGATTAAAAATGAAAATAAAAATCAGTTTAAAGTAAAAGAAATGTTTTTCCTGGAAAAACATTTTTATGCATGCATTGCGGTTTTATCCTAATAAAAGAAATTAATCACTATTTTGGAATTATTTTAATAAAATTTATATATTATATATTAAATAAAATATTATATCATTCACCTAATATTTTTTCTCAACATGGGGTATGAATTAATCAAGTTGAATACTTGTACAACTATATTTTTCTGAAAGAGCTTTCATCACATTTTTAAAAATATTTTAAAATTAAATTCTTCCACTATTATAATATATTTTTTAAAAATGATAATATTTTTTAAAAAAAATTCAAAATTATCTTATTGTTAATTTTTGATAATTTTCCGAGAATATTAAATTTTCCATGAATAATAAAGTATCTTGATTTTTATTAAAAACTAACTCTTTTTATGAATTTACAAAGTTACATATATATTTTTAAAATGTTTTAAAAATAAATGTGGAAGAATTATATTATTATTAATCAAATTTATGAAATTGGAATCAATTTTATTTTTAAATTTGATATATATTTTTTAATAATTAGGAAAAAAAATTCATTAGAAACCCACTTTTTCATCGCATCTGTAGGTTTAAATTTAAATTAAATTATTACACTTATGTGATTTGAATTTTTTAAAATATATTACACATTATGAAACATAATAATTAATATAATACACTAAGTCCAATATAATTTTAGTTCATAATTAATTGTAAAAATAGTAAAAATTAATTTCCACTATTATGGTTAAAATGGGTTTGTTGGGGTTTAAACTAAATAAATAAGGGTAAAAATGACCTAAAAATTATATAATTCTTATTGTATGACCATATTTCTAACTTATCTTATTTAAAATTCAATAATGATCTATTTTTCAGCATTTTGTTCTAGAAAGTGATATGGAATGTTTGTAAATATTTGAAAATTTACAAGTGTTCTACTCAACTCAATTATAAAAGGACACCACCACTCCTCTCCATTTTTCACTTAAGAAGAAATTTTTAGGAAACAGCCAAACCTTATAAATTAATTACACCCACATCCCTGACCTAGAGTCTCTTTTTTATTCAATAAACCCTCATAGAAAGGCTTTAGGTATAAACCTAAAGAGGTTCTCCAAAGAAGAGGTATAGTTCTTAACAATTATGTTTTTGTTTTATTTATTTTTATACCACTTTTAAATATTATTCATCCATGATAAAATAATAAGACCAATATATTAAACATAATAATATTATATTATTTTAATTTAATTACCCATATCCAACTCCTCTTCCATCAAAAGGGAAACAAAACTACCGATCATGCGTACGACATACTACTACCCCACGAACCGATGTAATTCGTTTTAAATAACCGCCTATCACAACTAGATTTAATGATGGATTATATATATATGATATTAATTAAAGAAATATACATATTTGATTATAATATCACATCTACCTTTATACCTTCCAATCCATTAGAAAATAATAACATTGCTCATGCCAACATGTGGGCTTCCACCTCTATGAAATGATGGAATACATTTGTTTTATTTCATTTTTAAAATCATATAAATAAGGTCATATTTCATGAATAAATATAATATATATTATATAAAATTATTCTTTAAAGTGAATTTTTTTATTTACTTTTATTTCACTCCATTTTCAATAAATAAAAATAATGTTCATGAGTACATACGATCTACCATCTTCATGAATGGTATAGATAAATTTTCTATCTCTATTTTTATTGATTACACTAAGTATGCACACCGTAAATAAATATATAATTTATATAATGATTAAAATTATGGATATTATGGAACCATAAAAAATTTAAATGGACTAAAACTATCCAACCAAAACATACTTGAAAAAAACAAGTTATTACTCGAGATAGTGATTTTAATAATGGTTTATCAATAAATGGGTGATAAATGATTATATGTAAATAATATTTGGTATGATATATATGATTATGGGTTTTGAAAATATTTATAATAAACTTATATTTATTATATAGGAGTTTTGAACATGTATGAAGTAAGTCAAGAGTTTAGGTAAGGGGATTTTCATCTCACTTTCATTTCAGTGGGACACATGACATATTAACCATTTGTTTGATTTTTGTGGT
The DNA here is from genome assembly GCA_963277665.1 of Viscum album. NCBI lineage: Eukaryota > Viridiplantae > Streptophyta > Magnoliopsida > Santalales > Viscaceae > Viscum > Viscum album. The sequence continues at coordinate 1,025,100,684 of OY728158.1, forward strand.
GTATATAATACCCATGAATTAATTTTAGGATTATTATCATGAAAATTACATGATATAAATAATAATATAAATTTACTTCCTATATAGGTCATATGATTCAAAAGTATCAAAATTGTTAAGGGTTTTATGACACAATCTCATTGCTTATCCAAATTAGATTTGATTATACTCCCAATGATAAAATAAAAGAATATATATACCAATAAACTCATTAATTTTTTTATCATTTGTTTATTTTTAGAAATTATATGTTTTCCTTTAATTTTCCTCTATTTATGTACATAAGAGTCTAGAATAATGTTTTTAAAGAAAACTCGACTTTATTTATCTCTTTAGTTGAAAAACCTTTCTCTTCCATGTCTATTTTTTCTATAAAATATTTTATGAATGTTTTTACTAATATAAAAATATTTTTTAATGTTTTTTACCCATGTTTTAATTTTTTACAAATTTTTTTAAAATAAATACCAATATCTTTATCCAAAAAATGTACTTTTTTTACTTTATTTATGAAAGAGTGAAAAGATATTTTTTTACTTATATGACATGTATATAATTTTATTCTAACATGAGTGCTCAGTTCATTGAATATTCTATTACAAGTATCAAAATTTATTTTCAAGGAAACTAATTTCTCTAATATTTTATTTTTATTTATATTATTAAGTATTTATTTTGAAATAGAAATAATTTTTTTCTCAAGAATGTTTTAATGATATTTTTATGGTATTTCTTTTAAATAATGTCAACCACCTAGGATGTTGTTTATGCTTTATTGGGGATATTGTCTAATTATACCATCATTATCATTTATATTATTTTTATAATTATGTTTAAAAATATTTGTTAAACCCATTTCATTCCCACAAGTTATGTTATTAACAAATGTTTATGAAACTATGTTCCATTTCATGGGTTATAATATGATGAATTATTTTTTTGACACATATATGTTTTCTTTTCATTATATTATAGGTTGTCCTAGAATAATATAAACCTCCAATTCATTTGGTAAAGATTAATGTTCTATGATATCAAAGGGAAAATTAGAGGTTTTCAAAAGCCCGTAAAAGGGTATAAGGGAGGTTATCACAAGCCTAAAAAAAGTCGGTACACAAGAGGTTATCCAAATCCTAAAAGAGTGTACATGAGATTTTATCCCAAGACTGAAGCAGGAACGTGGGTTGTTATCCCAATCCTAGCATGTTATGAATGTCATGGTGGGTATCCTTGACATAATATTTTCAATGATTATGTGTTTGACACAAATATATGTCTCATACCAATGTTATGATCTCATGGATTATATTATTTAATTCACTTAGGATTCAAGTCTTATGAACTTCCAAAATTTATGACATAAATCATGTTTTTAATATATGTTAAGTGGGGTATGGTTTTCAATTTTTTATTTCATGTTCTCATACCCTTATTCAAAGTTTAAGATTGTTTATAATCTATGATAAGTGGGGAATGGCTTTCAAATTTTAATTTCTTGTTCCCATACCCTTATTCTCATTTTATGCCTATGTGATAATTCATATCTCCCTTGTTTAACCTTATTGAGAATTTGAGCTCACCCTTTCTTATTTTCCATTACCCTGGTTATTAAGAAATGTATTAGGTATGATATGTCTAAAATAGTTCTAGTTATGAAGAACTTAGTGGGAGATGATGTAGTTCACTTATGAACTTTTTGTTTTTGCATTTAAGTTTATAAAGGCACTAGGACAATAGGATTTTGGAATATATTATCCAGTTATGTAAATAATATTTTTCTAATTAGATGTTATATCTATATATGAAAAGTATTTGTAATTATAATTCAGATCATAGGAAGGTTTATTGAACCTTTGGAAACGATGATGAGAAATCATTAGTTAAAACCCAAGGGATAAGTCAAATTATAAGAAAATGTCTTGGAATATTAGTGAAGAATATAGTGAGTTCTTTACAATAAATTAGATCCCTATCTTGATAATAAAAGTGTATATTTTACTAAAATAGTTGTAACTAGTTGTAATAACTCTGAAAAGGGTTCATTGTGATTTCACTCGATCATCACATAGTGCATGTGAATGAGATTTTCTACACACCAAGTTTGAAACTCCTGTGGGACATGTTTTTGAAATTCACAAACTCTTTATGAACAATCATAATGGATTAAAAAAAGAATAAAACCATCAATGAACTAGATTAACCTAAGGAAAAATATATTTAAAATAAGGTGTCATGATTTAGACTTGCAATAAATGTTTTTTTCATGATCATGTAGTTCGCCACTATGAATTTTTTTCCCACACTATAATTTTTGGTTTTAGTCAGTGGTTGGAACCTAAAGAAATCATATTAATGATGAATGCGATGGATAATTTAATGATTAACCTCTTGAAAAAAACACATTTTATGGGAGATAGAATGAAGAATATCTTTTCTATGATCACATATATTTCTAAATATAAGAATGATGTTTAACTTTTAAACAAGAATAGGAGGAAACGACATTCATTTAATTCCTTTATAAGGAAAAAATACACCTTCTTTTAGCAGTTATGTTGATCCAATAGTCTAAGAACAATAGATCAGTGCCGTTGAAAATATATTTTCCACTCTCCATTGTTCGGAGCATGGAAATTTCATTTTGAATTTCTATCATTTAGAATGTGAAGAACATCAATGGTGGGATCTTATCAAGAATAAGAGGCAAAATTATAGAATTGAATCCATAGAGTGGGATGAGTTTAAGAGACTATGTTTCCATAAGTACTTTTAATGTATTTTTTGTATGAAAATTATGAAGTAATTCGTTGAAATAAATTACAAGGATTATGAATCTAATGGTACTTAAGAGGAAAATCTTACAAGACTTGTGAGGTACACTTCTGGTAATATCATCCAACTTAAAAGTAAGATTGATAGATTCTTCAGTGGATTAAAACCTATTCTCCAAAGGAATTTATATGTATGGGAATCCAATTGATATGAAAATATCAATTTATGGTCTATCAATGTGGATATAAAGATTATATTTAACCATCAATATCAGGTTTTTAATAAGAAAAAATGGAATTCATAGGAAATTATTAAAACCATGCAGAGAAAAAGATGTTCTTTCATTTCTCCTCCAAGTGTGTAAGAAATCAATGGGTAAATTTTATTAAGGGGACTATTACATTATTTAAGTGTGGAAAGGAAGATATTTATGTGGATAGATTTATAAGTGATGGGAACAAGTTTTCTAATGATGCGAATAATGAGAAATCATTATAGAATGAACCAACCACACTCCAATGTTTCAAAATCAAGGAGTATGTGAATTTTTCTAAGATGTTATTAAATAGGATGGTTAATTATTATGATTGATGTAATAAACCTTTTAATCACATAGATGAAGGGAAATATCATGTGGTCATACATATTGATGAGGGGCATGATAACGATGTGGTGAAATGTACACTTACCATCCACTCTATAACTTATATTGTCTTATTTGACTCTGGATGTACCCACTCTTTTATATATGAATGTTTTTTGGATTATATCATAATTCCACCTTAATGATTAGATGTTAAATTAGTAATGAAAACCCCTAATGGTATGATGATCATATCTCAAGTATATGATTCTTATCCCATTGGCGTTTTTGTGAATATTCTTCCTGAAAATATTTTTATCCACATTCTAGTTGAATTGGATGTTATATTAGGCATGGAATAGATTTATATATATAAATCCCACAACAATTTCCAAGGAAGGGAAACAAAAATTTATATTACAACCATTCTATGATCCTCTATCAGTGTGATAATAAATATAAACTTCCAATGTAAATCACATCCATTATATGGGTCTTGATTTTAATTCAAGAGGTGTTCTTATATCATATTTTTGGGGAGAAAATCCAAATCAATGATATGAATATTTTCTAGAGGTTTTTCTGTCTTTTCAAAAGTGTTACCTTTCCTTCCATTGAATCATTAAGCTGAACTTTCAATACAACTCATTCATAGTGTTATGTCTATTTCAAAGACTCCCTATTGAATAAACCCTATCAATTTGCAATAATTAAAGAAGAATATCCATTAGAATCTTGATAATGGATTTATTTGGAAAAGTGTGTTATCTTGGGGTGAACCTATTATATTTTTAAGAAAAAATATACATATATGCGACTATGCATTGATTTTCAGGAGTTGAACAAGGTCACAATCAAGAAAAAGTTTCCTCTACCCTGTATTGATGAATTATTTGATTAACTAAATAGAGCATAATAATTTTACATGTTTTAACTTCATTATATAAATTATCAATTGAGGTCCAAGATTTAGGATATACCAAAGATGATATTCCATATAAGGTATGGAAAATATTAATATATAGGGATTCCATTTTTTCTTTATAATTCCATTGTTATCTTCATGGATTTAATGAATAGAGTATTTAAAGACTACCTTGATCAGTTTATGGTAATATTTATAGAAAATATTTTTATATATTCAAATAGGATGGAAGATCATGAATATCTCATTTTAATTGTGCTAAAGACATTGAGGAAGGAGAATTTGTATTCAAAATTTCCCAAGTGTGAATTTTAGCTTCAAAAGGTTTCATTTTTTGGTGATATAATATAAATAGAGGGTATATCAACAGATCTATCAAATATAGAGGCTATTAAATGTCAGAACATACCAATAAATGTGACTGAGATATTGGGATTTATTATCTTGGATATATTTTATTGATTATAAGTGGAAATGTTTTCATGATTGTATAATCCACTCACAAAGTTAAATCGAAAGGGATACAAGTTTCTCTAGAAAAATGAATGTGAATAAAATTTAATGGAATTGAAGAGAATGGTAGTCAATGAAATTATTCTTACATTAACCTACATTATATAAGGGTTTTAAATTGATTGTAGGATCTAATTTTTTAATGTTTTAGACTATGAAATATTTCTTGGAATATTCTCTAAGATTATTTTTGATGAAATAAGCTGATACAATGAGAGATTATGAGGCTCAATAAATTGAAATTTATATTATAAAATATCAAATATATTAATTGAAAGTACATGAATATTTTTTTAAATAATAGAATATCTCTTGATCAGAGCCTTGGATCAAAAATTCAAGACCATTGTTGATTCTTGAATGCAGGGTTTACCTAGGCCTGACCAAAAGTTGGTCTGTACGGAACATTTAGTTGAGGCACCATTGGAGGGTGCGTTAAGTGAAGAAATTTAATTTATATATTTATTAATTTAATAAGACTATCCATAAACTCCCTCTATAAAGATATCATTGTAAAAAATTTTAAGGGTTATCTACATAACCCTTGCTAGATATCAGAGGAGGGGGATAGTGTTCTTCATTGGATAATTGTCCTTAGATGACGAACAATGTTCATATTGAGGTGGATTGATAGGAATCAAAACAAGTGGGTCTTATACATCACTGGAGAACATGTTCATCACTAATGATAGATCCTTAATCATGGAGGTCATTTTATATGTGTATTTACGACCTTATATGATTTAATCAAGCCTTTATATTTAATCTCACTATTGGAAATAATGGCTTTAACTTTTGAGAAATGACATCAGTTTTTTATAAAACAATGACAAAATTATTTCCAGGATGTTTTTGGCATAAATTTTACTAAATACTGATGTGGAAAAGTTTTTATATATGGTTTTTATCATCAGTTTTACTAAAAACTGATGTATGACATAATTTTTTTAAAAAAACCGATGAATAAATAAAAAAATGCATCGATTTTTTAAAAAAAATGAAGGAAAAACTATTTTTATCGGACTCTTAGGAATTTTTTTTAATAACCAATTCCAAAAACCTTATAATTTTATGGGATTGTAAAACCCGCATTTTTGGGACCTACAAATCCTCTCTCTCGACTCGTGATGACTACATGATATCTCATGACACTATGAAGGTGACCCTATGATTCTCAAAGTCTATTACTATTTTTTTCAATTTTAATGATATGAGGTCTCCATTAATCATCCTATACCATCTTTTCATCATCCACTTAATTATTTATTCCTTATAAACATATTTTCTGCTGGTATTCAACTATGGTTTGATTTTTTTCTCTAATCTTTATTGTTTATTTTTACAATCATTTTGGTATAGATATTTTAGTGTTTATTTTTCCAACTCATTCATGGGAGTGAATTTTGGATTAAGGATCCATTTTCCTTGTCGAACATCAAATTTTGTTTATTTTTTAAATTTTGAAGATAAATTATTTATTATTTAATTATATTGTTGAGTTGTTTCAATTATTAGTTTGTAGTTTATTGTGACTAACAAATATAGTGGCAATTTTTCTTATTTTGGTAAAAAAATTATTTTTTGAAATTATTAAATGGTATTGAGGATGTTATGAAATGAAAAATTATATATGGTGTCATCATTAATTAATAAAATGGGAATCAAATGTAATTAATCCAAATTTTTCACTGGTTAAATTAATGTAATCTTTAATACTTTTGACACACACAACACCGAACTAATATAAAAACACTGTAAAATGAACTAATACATATTATATTATTGAACATAATTAAATTATAATATAAATTATACGATGAAGAAAATATTATTCTAATGGGATTTGGGTATACAAAGATACATACTTTCCATAATGAATGTGTGTTTTATAGAAAATAATATTAATATTTTTCATGCTGTCCTACATGTGGGACGTCATGCTATAAGATGGATGAAAAAGTAAAATCAGATTCATTATCAGGTATTAAAATCTATCTTCATGAAAAATAAATCATTTTACTTTCTAATGATATCATCAAATAATTATTTCATACAATTATGATAATTCAACAATGATTCATTCATAGGTACCAAAATCACATCTCCTTCTAATGTAATTTGGTACCTTTCAATAATTCCTCATTTGAAGAATCTATTTGAAAATTAAGTTGATGAAAAAAGGTTAACATGGAAGTCATATGAGCACATCTATCATGGTAAATTACATAACCATATTGATTCAAAACAGTGAAATAGATTTGATAAACAATTTCATGATTTTCAAAGTGAATTTAGAAATCTCAGAATGGTATTATGTACTGCTGGAATGAATCTATATCAGAGTCTAAGTAGCCAACATAGTTTATGAACTATTTTTTGGTAGATTAAAAAAATTTACCCACAACAATGTATAAAGAAAAAATATGTTATGACGAGCTTGATGATTTTTGGACCAAAACAACTGATATATTATATTCATGTGTATCTTTCACCATTGATTGATGATTTTAAATTGCTATGGTAGACAAGTGTTAAATATTTATATGCATGCAAGAAAGAGTATTTTCTTTTGTGTGATATGATAATGTTCACTATAAATGACTCTCTCGCATATGGAAACTTATCTAGATACAGTTTTATGGGACATAAAGCATGTTTAATTTGGGAATAATAGGATTCGTATTATCAATTACGGAATATAAGAAAAACAATGTACATGGGACAACTAAGATTTTTTCCAATCAATCATCCTTATTGCAGATTGATAAAAAAATTCAATGTTTTATAGGAATACAACATTCCCTCTTGACCATTTTCAGTTAAAAGATATAAATATAGGGTGAAAAATACTGATTTGACATTTGGAAAGAAAATAAGTTTTGGTCTTCAAAAAAATATCTGGAGGAAATAGTCTATCTTTTTTGAACTACCTTATTGGAGATATTTAGAGGTAAAACATAACATAAATATTATGCATGTTGAGAAAGACAAATGTGAAATTTTTATTGGAAATTTTTTAGACATAAAAGGAAATAAAATAGTTGAATTTCATAGTAGATTGGACTTGATATGAATGAGAATACATTTTGAGTTATCTTTCTCTATGAAAGGAAACATAATATATTTAACTCTTTCTTGTCAAACATTAAGAAAGATTGAGAAGATGAATTTTTGTCACTGTCTTCATGGTATTAAAGTACCAAGTCTTTATTCTTCAAATTTGAAGAATTTGGTGTTATTAAACGATTATAAATTAATATTTATGAAATCTCATGAGTTTTATGTATTGATACAACAGATTATACCAATATCACAATATGGTATATTGCCAACAACTATAAGAAACACTATCATCATGTTATGTAATTTTTTCAAATCCATCTTTAGAAAAGTTATTGATCCAAATTTGTTTGATGAGATGAAAAACGAATTATCTCTTTTTCTTTTTCAAATAAAAATGTATTTCCCACCTACGTTTTTTGATATGATGGTTCATCTGTTGATTCATTTGGTGCATGAGATAAGAATTTGTGGGAATATTTATTTACGATGTATGTATCCTTTTGAAAGATATATGAAAATTTGAAGGGAAATTTTAAAAATCCGGACTGAATAGGGGCCTATATTGTTCAGAAATATGTATTAGAAGAGGTGATTGTGTTATGTATTGATTTTTTTGTTTAAAGTGGAGAATATAGATCTCCTTATATATCAACATATGAAAGTTAATAGGGAAGGTACTAGGATTCAAGGTATTAAGGTAAAGATCATTCCATGTAATGAAGTGAGGCAGGAACATTTATAAATTTTGAACACTACAGATGTGGTCTAGTCATATATATCATCATATATTGCAGAATTAATGTTATGCTATTTGATGGGAAATAAAAAGTGGTTGATGACCGAGCATAAAAATACATTTGTTTCATGGTTTAAAGAGAAATTCACCACAGATATATTTGTATTAGAAACATTGAAATGGTTTATAGGGGGACATCTCTTAATGTGATCACATGGTTTGGGTTTTATTTAAATGGATACACAATTTAAAAAAAATTAGCTGAATGAAAAGTGTACCGTTCAAAATAGTTGTGTAATGGTTATCGTTGAAGCACTTCATTGTTTGAGTGTAAAAGAAAAAAAACCAAATTTCTGCATCAACACTATATTATGGATATCTTAGAGACATATGGGAAATTAATTATAATAAATTTTGAGTCACCGTGTTTAAGTTTAATTGGGTTTCAAGTAATAGTGGTATTAAAAATAATGAATATAGGTTTAAACTGTTTGATTTGAAATGCTTTAGTTGCAATGAGGAACCATTTATCATGACCACCCATGAAAAGAAAATAATTTATGTCATTGATCCATTTAATTCCCCGTGGTCCATCGTTTTTCATGGGAAAAGAAGCCATTTAATTGATGAGGAGGAGGATGATGTTATTGATTTATATGAGGCTTCTTTATCTATTACACATTTTTTGGAAGCATGTAATAAGAAATGATCATTCAAAAGAGATATTGGAAAATAATAAATTACTATTCTAATTAATATGGTAATAATTTAATTTATATGAATTTTTTAATATTTACATGTGTAAAAACTGTATTATTTAATATTTATTAGATATTTAATTATATATGATTGATTTTCTATTTGATTTGTTGGGTTAAATTTTGATACTCCATGGTTATGGTTAATATTTATTTCATTAAAAAACCCAATGTACATTATTATATTTTGGTTTAATTTACACATATGAGAACACCATTTAAAACTTTGATATTTAAATTTTGAAAAGTTTATGTATTTATTGAAGAAATTGTTATGTTTAATAGTTCACCTTGAATATTTTTTTGGGTCATGAATCATAACATTATTTTTTTTAAAACCTACATATGCGTGACACTATTTTTACTAACATGTTTTTATTTTAATGTTTTCTAATTACCGACTAGTCTAATAATATTCAGGTTCACAAGAATTTCACAACCTTTTCTCGTTAAAATGATATATACATATATAGAGACAGATGACTATCTACCAAGGTATTTGTCTCTTTTCATATTATCAAATATCTCATAATATAATTATCTAATGAAAGAAAACTTTTAATTCACAAAAACTAATTGCAGGCCTATTGATGAGACTTCAAAAAGGGATTCTTCTACATTTAGTATTTAGAAATAAAATCCTCAAGTTGGTTAATGTGGCATTACAAATTTACAAAAACTGTCAATTTCTCATGGAGATGAGTGATTAAATATTCATTTGAATGAATATAATGAGGAAAATGGACCAAATGAAACAAAATTTATTAGCAATATCAACATGAAAAGCTATTACAGGATAATCATTTTATATCTTTGTTGTAATTCTATTGATAAGATGTTGAAAAATAAGCTTTGGGAGGATGTGACGGTAAAATATCTCAATTTATTTATTTTATCCCATTTTCTGAATACGATATATTTTAAATCACTAAAATTTATTTTATGCAACTATAGATGACATTCAATTTTGAAGAAACAAAAGCATTTAAAAATATATGTCTTACTTTAGGAGGGGTTTGATGGAGTGATTTCAAAAACAAAGTTGACAAAAAAATTATGTGTTTGGAAAGAGACAAAATGAAAGCCCATTCCTCAAGTGTCAATTTTTAGATGAAGTTGCATGGAAGAAATTTGTTTCACCTGACATGATGAGAAATTTTTGGTATAATAAATATATTATATTGTATTGTAAAATTTATTATATATGTCCCTAATTACTTACTACTTTATATTTTATACAAAAGGCCTCCAAAAAATCCCACCAATACATTCAATTTCAGAATTTTTCCCCTCATACTGAATCATATGGAGGGTATCATTTTTTGGATTAAAAAATGATTGAGGAAAAGTTTGAAGCACTAAGATCTCACTCAACAAGTGGTTATAATGAGGTCCAATTCGATCCTCCATCTGCTCCCACCCACCATGACAAATAGAAAAGAGAGAGAAGAAGATAAAATGAAAAGTATCTTATAGAAAAGGCTAAGAAATTATCTAAAAGAGTTATATGTAAATAATTATTATTTTCACAATTTTTTGTAATTTATAAATTAACAATAGTAAAATGAAATTATCATTTTTCATTTCAGTATGTAATTTAGGAGCGATATATATGGCACTTGTATCCCTGAGGGTGGGATGTACATCCAAGTCACTACATTAGGAAATCCAGAACACCCCAACTACTTAAGAGTATATGGGGCATGTGTTAGTATTCAAAAAGTTTTTGGTCATAAAGGTAAATAATCAAGAGACTGAGAAATTGAATCCTTAAAAAAGCTTGATAGAAAGATATGAAACTATCCATGTGCGTTCAAATTCAAGAAACTATACGATAGACAATGTTTGAAAAAATGACTAGACAATCACAGTTTCGGCAGCCTTCTTAGCACGTCATGCCTTCCCAGCCTGCCTACTTAGATCCTCCGCCTCCTCATTCGTACCCAACCATATAATGTGAGTTTAATATAAGAGATCCTGATGTTCATATTTTAGCATTTAGAGTCACACATGTTTTTGGGTATTTTTTATATCACCAGAATATTCATATGGGTCAGATTAAAGTATAGACAAATGATATTATTGATCCTACTACTCTACTATCATTCCATACCATAGAGATTACCAAAGTTGGGGATTGTATGCGTTATTGTTTTTACTTTGGAAATTTATCCTTATTTTTTGCATCTCATATGAGGTATGTGTTTTTTTAAATATTAAATACTTCTGATTGAAAATTAATTATAATGTTTTTTAACATTTAACTTATATATGAGTATCTAAAATCCAATGAAATGGTACAAATGAAACAAATGTATCAGGAATAAACAACTGTAGAAACATCATATATTTCTGATGAGATAGGAATTTAATCTTAGGTTTATTATTCCTTGGATAATATCTATATGTTTCGAATTTCATCTGATATATATGGAAGAGACTATCCATTGAGAATATTCTGCAAAGATATCATGGAAATAATTTATTTTAAAGATCTCACTGTGAATGTGTTTCAGTTATTTTCCATGTAAGAGCATTGACCATTCATTTTTTATTTTTTAAATAAAGATGATTTAAATTGACTAAATATATTAATTTTTTAATTAGGTATCTACTAAAGATACTTGTTCAAAATAACTACATAAGTGTTTATGGTTTGATATATCAAGAATATATTTCAACAGACAATCAAGGTTTTTCGACTAAAAATAGAGTGTCATATATATGTGAGAGGTTATCAATGATGAATATTGGGTGTTGGTTTATTCCATTTAATTATGGGTTGGAGCGTAAACATAATTATGAACTAATATTCATTATAATGTCATTAAATGTGAACTTTATGTATTTTTTGGGGCATTGGATGTTAAGCATATTCTACCCAATTGAAAACACATTATATTGGTTTTTCTCTTAATTAGGAGTTGTTCGTAAAAAATATTACACCTTGTTAGAAAAGTATATCTTTTAATTTATATTCACATTATATTAAATTATCAATGTTTATACATGAATTATTAGTTAGTATGTATGAAAAAGAAGACCATGGAAAAAATTTAACATAGACCACTTATCAATAGAGAAGCCAAATGCAATCATATATATGAAAGTAAAGGTAATTGTTTTTTATTAGATATGATTATGTTTTTTAGATATATATATACATATATATTGGTTTTTATTATCAAGTTACTATTTTATTAACTATAGTGTCATCATCAACAAGGATATATAGAATTTTTTTGTAATGTCCTAGTTCCAGAAGCCACCTAGAGGCGCCCCGTACCCGATTGGTCACATGGCCTCAAGTGAATTTCCCCAAACGCTAAAGGCTGCCGACTAGCAGGGAGGGCCTTGGGTGTGATAGTGGGGAAACTATTCCCTCATTGGCAGAGTAACACATCGCAAGAAAAACAAATACTCAATAACGGAAGGAGTAAGTATACCAACAACCGTAATAGCGGAAGACTGGAATAACAAACAACTAAAGAACATATATAAATGATGCACGATAACATATGTCTAGGAACGCAGATGAACAAATCACAATGCTATAATACAAGCCGCACTAAACCAAATTACAAAAGAAACAAATGAATAACTCCTCATCATCTCAAGCCTAAGCTTGGTCCCATGCTCTCCAGCACCACAACCAGTCAAGTACCAAAAGTAGATGGGAGCTTTTCCGTGTCTATACCTGCAACAATATAATCTATTTGGTCCCAAAAGCATGTCCCAAACAGGGTGTGATACTAAATACCAGTAGGCAACCAACCAAAGATCTGTGCCTAACAGTCAGTGAAGATATGGAAGGTAAAAGTACCGAATCTGTAAATAAGAAAGTAGTCAACAAAAACAATTCCACATATCAAAAACAACTAATCAGGCACAGATTTTTTTTTTTACATTTTTCAAAAAAAATATTTTACAAAAACCGGCCAGGTTAAAAATATTTTAAAAAATGCACCTTAAAGGCGGCATCACAGATACCGCCATTGCATTTCGGGTGCAAGGCGGCATCTGCGATGCCACATTTTCACTACGGATGAAAGGCGGCATCCGTGATGTCGCCTTTCCCAAAAAGTTTTTTGAAAATTTTGATTTTGATTTTTTGTTTTGTTTTGTTTATATATATATATAAACAAAACAAAAAATTTCAGCATAATTTCTCTACTATTAAAGATCCAGCGCTACAGCCATTACAACAGACTGGATTCTGACAGAAACCCTCACTCAGGCCTCTCTTTTATAACAGGGCTTGCCCTGAAAATAATTCAGCATTTTCGATGTGGGATTCAGGTTCTCCCTTTCCTGCGCAGTACATTCTGCATTTCTGATGTGAGATTATGTTTCAATTACGTGAATTTGAAATACAATAAAATACAAACTATAAGATCAATATAAATGAAATTTTAAACATTGATTAAACATATAATAAATAGTTGAAAACAAAAAGAATTTCCTCAAAAACGATGATGAAATATAATCTATACTCTCTCAAAACCACCTACTAGAAACATAAAAATGTTTCAAGTACGTGAATTTGAAAGACTATAAAATATAAACTATAAAACGAATATAATTAAAACTTTGAAAATTGATTAAACATATAATAAATAATTTTAAAAAAAAGGAATTTCCAAAAAAATGTTGATGAAAAGTAATTTATAAGCTTTCAAAACCACCTACTTGAAACTAAAAAATGTTTCAAGTACGTGAATTAGAAAGACTATAATTATATTACTAATTAACTAATTAATTATTATATAATTAATAGTTATATTAATAATTAACTAAATAATTATTATATATGTAATAATTAATGAGTAATAATTAATAATTAATAATTAATAATTTAATGAATAGTTATAATTAATATTTATATTACTAATTAACTAATTAATAATTAATAATTAATTATTAATAATTATTAATTACTAATTAATAGTTCTAAAAAATAATTATGAATAATATTTATATTACTAATTAACTAATTAATAATTAATAATTACTAATTACTAATTAATTAGTTATAATCATTAATTATATCATTAATTAACTAAATAATTATTATATATGTAATAACTATATTACTAATTAATTATTATATAATTAATAATAATATTACTAATTAAATAATTAAATATTATATAATTAATAATTATATTACTAATTAAGTAATTAATTATTAACTAATTAATAGTTATATTAATAATTAACTAAATAATTACTGTATAAGTAATAATTAATAAGTCATAATTAATAAATAATAAGTAATAATTAATAATTATAATTAATATTTATAATTAATATTTATATTACTAATTACTAATTAATAATTACTAATTACTAATTACTAATCAATAATTAATAAATGTAATGAATAAATGTAATTAAAAATTATATTACTAATTTACTAATTAATTGTTATATAATTAATAATTATATAACTAACGAACAAACTAACTATTATATAATTAACTATAAATAATCACTAATTAATAATTATAATGAATAATTATAATTAATATTTGTAATAATCCCTGATGTGGGATTCTGTTTCAAGTACCTGACTTTGAAAGACTATAAAATATAAACTATAAGACCAATATAAATCAAACTTAAAACATGGATTAAACTAATTAATTAGTTATTTAGTAATATAAATATTAATTATAGAATTTATATGTTTAATACATGTTTGAAGTTTGATTTATATTGGTATTATAGTTTATATATTATAGTCTTTCAAAGTCACGTACTTGAAATAGAATCACACATCAGTGATTATTATAAATATTAATTATAATTATTAATTATAATTATTAATTAGTGATTATTAATAGTTAATTATATAATATTTAGTTAGTTCATTAGTTATATAATTATTAATTATATAACAATTAATTATTAAATAAATAATATAATTTTTAATTACATTTATTCATTACATTTATTAATTATTAATTATTAATTATTAATTATTAATTAGTAATTATTAATTAGTAATATAAATATTAATTATAAATATTAATTATAAATATTAATTATAAATATTAATTATAAATATTAATTATAAATATTAATTATTACTTATTATATATTAATTATTACTTATTATTTATTACTTATACAGTAATTATTTAGTTAATTATTAATATTACTATTAATTATATAATAATTAATTAGTTAATTAGTAATATACTTATTAATTATATAATAGTTAAATATTTAATTAGTAATATTATTATTAATTATATAATAAATAATTAGTAATATAATTATTACATATATAATAATTATTTAGTTAATTAATAATATAATTAATAATTATAACTAATTAATTAGTAATTAGTAATTAATAATTATCAATTAGTTAATTTTTAATATAAATATTAATCATAATTATTTATTGTAATTATTAATTAGTAATTAATAATTATTAATAAGTAATTAGTAATTATTAATTAGTTAATTACTAATATAAATATTAATTATAAATATTCATTAAATTATTAATTAATTATTATTAATTATTAATTATTACTCATTAATTATTACTTATATAATAATTATTTAGTTAATTATTAATATAACTATTAATTATATAATAATTAATTAGTTAATTAGTAATATAATTATAGTCTTTCAAATTCACGTACTTGAAACATTTTTTAGTTTCATGTAGGCGGTTTTGAAAGCTTATAAATTACTTTTCATCAACATTTTTTTGGAAATTCCTTTTTTTCAATTATTTATTATATGTTTAATCAATTTTTAATATTTTAATTATATTCTTTTCATAGTTTATATTTTATAGTCTTTCAAATTCACATACTTGAAACATTTTTATGTTTCAAGTGGGCAGTTTTGAAAGGTTATAGATTATATTTCATCAACATTTTTGAGGAAATTCTTTTTGTTTTTAACTATTTATTATATATTTAATCAATGTTTAAAATTTCATTTGTATTGATCTTATAGTTTGTATTTTATTGTATTTCAAAGTCACGTACTAGAAACAGAATCTTACATCGGAAATGCAGAATGTACTGCATAGGAAGGGGAGAACCTGAATCCCACATCGAAAATGCAGAATGATTTTCAGGGAAAGCCCTCTTACAAAAGGGAGGCCTGAGTGAGGGTTTCTGTCAGAATCCAGACTGTTGTAATGGCTGTAGCGATAGATCATTAATAGCAGAGAAATTCTGCTAATTTTTTTTGTTTTGTTTATATATATATATATAAACAAAACAAAACAAAAAATAAAAATGAAAATAAAAAAAAATTAGGGGAAAGGCGGCATCGCGGATTCCGCCTTTCACCCGCAGTGCAAAGGCGGCATCGCAGATGCCGCCTTTAAGGCGCATTTTTGAAAATATTTTTAACCTGGCCGGTTTTTGTAAAATATTTTTTTAAAAAACGTAAAAAAAAAATCCCATCAAGCACAATAACCCTCTAGGAAGTGCACACATCCTATCCCCTATGGTTTAGTTATAATAATGTATAAAGGCTCTCTGAGGAAGCACTCACAGTAAATTTCCCTTATTGTCAAAGGTAAATCAAGACTCCCTGAAGAAATTCACACGATCAATTCCCCTTATATTCTAAGGTAAGTCAAGGACTCTCTAAGGAAGCTCACACAGTCAATTCCCCTTATAGCCCCAAGGTCAAGGACTCTCTGAGGAAGCTAACTCGGTCAATTCCCCTTATAGCCCCAAGTTGTTCAAAGACTATCAGAGGAAGCTCACATGTAAATTCCCCTTATTGTCTAAGGTGCTCAAAGACTCTATGAGGAAGCTCACACGGCCTATCTCTATATAATATGAAGTGCTCAAAGACTCTCTGAGGAAGCTCACTCGGTGAATTCCCTTATAGTCTCCTACCCCAGGTTCTCACGGCCCTGTGTAACTCAATGATCATAGAAATGCAATATGGACAAAGGAAACATCAAGAACTATGTGGCAAAACAGTGAATAACATATCAAGGAAATCATAACAAAGACACCCCACCCTACATCACTAGTCATGGAAAACAGGCATGGCGGCCAAACAGGCTACGCAGAGCAACAGTCGTAAACAGATCAGGCATGGGGAACACATCCAAATTATAGAAATGAACCCTATTCTATCCAATTAACCTCTATAGAAGCATACAAGCATGGAAGGCAATCAACAATGGTAAAACAGTAAACATGCAATACCCCGTTCAAGGGTATTGGTTAAGATTTCACATAATACTCAAAGAATTTCTACAGAAAGGCACAAACCACCTACCTCGACGTTGGATGATATCTATACGTGATCCTCAAGGCTTGAATCACCTTGGAATTCCAAAGATCTACAAAAATGTCTAAAACGTTCAACCCCTGATATCTCACGAGAGAGGAGAAATAAGAAGATTGGGATCTATGAGAAAAGAGAACTCACTGATGTGATTCCAATGCAACTGACAATGTTCAATTCAGAGGACAGATGCTCACTCGGGGGTTTGTTGAAGATCCACGACCATATAGAGCTCTCGGTCGAACGAGTCCTAGAAGGAGAGAATTTTGGTGATTAGACGTGACCCCAATGCATTTAATGAAAAAAAAGAAAGTACACAATGTGTACTTTTGAAGTACACGGCGTGTACTCTCCGTTTCCGTACTCCACATTAGGCGGCCTCCAGGTCACCCCACACAACCGTGTGCATGGCCGCTACATGGCCAGTACCCGACTACCTATGGTAACCTAGTACACGGCGTGTACTTCGAGAATTTACAGAATTTCCTCTTTTTCTAAAAAATGACCAGAAAAGGAAAACATACCTGAAAAGAAGGTCTGGGTTCTTACAAACATCCACCCTTAAATAAATTTATCCTCAATTTCCCTAGCGCGACATAGAAGAAGAAACCTCGAACAGTTCTGACCACTGTGCTCGTACATAGGCCTCCCTCTCCCAAGTCTCATCCTGCACCTGCCCGTGCTGCCCTAGCACTTGTTCCAGAGGAATAGACTTGTCACGAACAAACCTTTATACTACGATCAACAATCTGGATAGGATGCTCCTCAAACTACGCATCCTCTTCGAGCTCAACCTCAGTGGGATGAAGGATATGAGACGGCTCTGAAACGTAATGTCGGAGCTGAGAAACATGAAAAATGCCATTCATATCTCAGTACCTTTGGGGAAACTACAATCTATAGGAAACTGACTAACTCTCTCCACAACCTCAAATGGACTGACGTACCTCGGTGAATGTTTACCCTATCTATTAATCCTCATGGGTCCCAACCTTGGTGTGACACGCTGGAAAATATGATCCCCGACCTCGAACTCCAGAGGTCGTCTCCACTTATTAGCATAAGACTTCTGTCGAGACTGTGCAGTAGCCATCCTCTTCCGAATCAACTCTATCTACTCTGTGGTCTCTTGGACAAGATGAGGTCCCATCAAAGCTTCCTTTCCTGCCTCTATCCAATATAAGGGTGATCGACATATCCTACCGTACAAAGACTCATAAGGTGCCATTTGAATAGTTTCTTGAAAACTATTATTGTAGGAAAACTCTACTAGAGGTATATGCTTCTCCCAAGAACCTCCAAAATCAAGGATGCATGCTTGGAGAATGTCCTCAAGCACCTGAATCATATGCTCGGACTGGATATCTGTCTGTTGGTGGTAAGCCATACTCAAAAGTACCTATGTACCCAAAGCCTTATGAATCCCCTACCAGACCCGATTAGTAAAACAGAAATCCCACTCTGAAACAATGGAGTGTGGAACTCCATGAAGGTGTACAATCTTACAGATGTACAACTATCCTAGATCATCAACCCTGATGGTCTCCTTGATCGGAAAGAAGTGGGAATCCTTCATGAGTCTGTCAATGACAACCCAGAATGCATCATTCTGTCGAGTTGACCTCAGAAACCCTATTTCAAAATCCATTGCGATGTAATTCCGCTTCCACTCGGGAATGGGTAACTACAGTAAAAGCACTTTTGGCCACTGATGCTCCACCATCACCTGCTAATAGGTGGAACACCTTATGACGAAACCAAAAATATCCCTCTTCATACCAAGCCACCAAAACTGACGGTGTAGATAACGATACATCTTGGTGACACCAAGATGAACTGCCCAAACCTAGGAATGAAAATCATGCCTCATATCCTCATGTATATCTACACGGGCCAATATATTCCCCAAGAAACACAAGATCTCATCCTCACCTATGGGCCATACCAGAATAGGGTCTCCTCCTGACACACTCTCCCATAGGACTAGGCCTTCAGAGTCTAATAGATGCCTTATTCGCACTCGATCAGGAAGAGTAGAGGTAACAACCATAGAAGAAATAAACGTCTGCCCCTGACTCTCATGCTCTTCCAAATGCATCTCCGAGAACAAATCCATAAGATTCCACTCACTACTGGCCTCCTGAACTTCCTGTATCTGAGTCCTTCTGCTCAACGCATCAGCCACTGTGTTGCCTTTCCCAGGTGTATAGGCAAGCTCAAAGTCAAAGGAATGAAGGTACTAAACTCACCTTAGTTGTCTCAAAATTCAGATCACGTTGAGTGAAGATGTACTTGAGACTCTTGTGGTCGGTGAAAACCACAATGTGATCTACCGAAAGATAATGTCTCCAACAACGTAAGGCATGAACAACTACAGCCAACTCGAGATCGTGTGTTGGGTAATTCTTCTCATGTGGCCTCAAATGCCGAGACCCGTATGAAATGACTCCATCTCCCTGCATAAGCACCACTCCCAGCCCGATACCTGATGCATCACAGTAAATAGTATAGCTATTTCCCAACTCTGGCAAGACTAGTATCGGTGCTGAAGTCAACCTCACTTTCAGCTCCTAGAAGGCAGACTCACAAGAATATGACCACGGGAACTTTTCACCCTTCTTAGTCAAACCCGTCAGCGCACTACCACAAAACTGGGCAAGGCAGGCGCCTACCTTTATCAGCGCTAACAGAAAAGCACTGATAAAAGGGAAGGACTTTATCAGTGCTAAAAAAAGCACTGAGAAATGTTCCGCTTATCGACACTTTTTTTAGCGCTGATAATGTTTATTGTATACATTAAATAAAAAACACATGTTATAACTATATATATATATAATTTAATAATTATAAGATTAATAATAAATATATTTATTAGATTTATAATATTTATTATATTTATTAATTAATTATATTTATTAATTCATTATATTTAATATATATATTTATTATATTTGTTTATATTTAATGTAATTGTTTTATTTTTACATATATAATACTTTTTAATATATATGTATAATTAAAATTATTGAATATATATGGGTTTTCCAATGAATTGGGGTCAATGAATATATCATGCGTATATGTTATGTGATCATATATGTGAATGAATAATGTTCATTCATAGATTATAATTACATATCATGTTGATGTGTTATTGATTTATAATTCATTATGTTACCCATATAATATATATGTTCTAAAAAATGTACACTTATAATTAAAATTACAATATATTTAAAAAATATATATATTTTTTATTATATTTTCAATGATATATATATAAATATACCTTTCAAATTATTTTATAAGTATAAATAAAGATATATTCATTTAGATTTATAATTGTTAACAAATATATATATATTTATCATAAATATAATTTTAAATAAAAATATAATAATATAAACAAATTATTAAATTTATACATTTATAAACGCTTTTATTAGCGTTGATAAAGTATGGATTTTCTGCGCTACAAAAGCGCTGATAAAGTGGGTCTTTATCAGCGCTAAAATGAAAAGCGCTGATAAAGTTCTACCTTTATCAGTGCTAAAAAATCCCTCATAAAGGGGGTCTTTATCAGTGATTTTCATTTTAGAACTGATAAAGACCCCCTTTATCAGCGCTTTTTACTAGCGCTGATAAAGTTCCCCGCGGGATTTATAAGTGCCACCGGGTCCTCCTCCTCCTCCCTGCACCCTATCAATCTTTCGTGGAAGCCCTACCCTTTGCCCTGCTGCTGCCTCCTCTCCGCCACGACCTCCTTCTCCTCCTCCTCTTCTGCGGCCGCTGCCTCATTCTCCTCCTCCGGCACCTACTTCTCCTCCTCCTCTTTCTGCGACTCCTCCTCCCCACACCCTGTCAATCGCAGAAGCCCTACCCTGCGTCTCCGCCGCTGCCTCCTCTCCGCCGCTGCCTCCTTCTCCTCCTCCTCTTCCATGGCCGCCACCTCATTCTCCTCCACCGGCGCCTACTTCTCCTCCTCCTCCTCTTTCCGCGGCTCCTCCTCCTCCTCCTCCTCCTCCACCGCGACTCCTCCTTTTCCTCCTCCTCCTCCTCTGTCATGGATCCTCCCCCTCCTCCTTCTCCACTGTGGCCTCTTCATCCTCCTCCTCCTCCTCTGCCTCCTCCTCCTCCTCCTCCTCCTCCACCACCTTCTCCGCTGCCTCCTCTGCCTCTGAGATGCCTCCGATGCCTCCGCACTGCCTCCGCGCTACCTCCATGCTACCTTCGCTGCCTCCGCTGCCTCCGATGTCGACGCCTCCTCCTCCTTCGCCACCAGGTCTTCCTCCTTTAGGTGATTAAAATTGAATTTTCATGAATTTATTATTTTTTCATTTATTGTCAATATTGAGATTAATTATTATTTGGCGTGATTATTGTGTGTGATGCTTGTGTGTGTGACACATGTATATGTGTTTGGTTACTTCTTTGATCTTGACTAGCTCTCCCCACTATAACCTTGTGATAGAAACCTGAATAGAGAGAGTATTTTTTGTGAAAGGTTGTTACACTATATTAGGATTTCACTCTGTCTAGTGGCCCTTAGTCTGGATCTTTTTTTGATTTTGGATACTACCCCATAGTTAGGCCAGGTAGGGTTTTAACCGTCCATGTTGGTGAATTCAGGTCATCAGGTGAGGCATGCCAACGATATGAGACATATGTTTAGTATGTTCTATATTGTACACTATATTGTACACTATTATCCATGGGATCGACAAAAACGAACATTAATAGGGTTTATACAAATTCTTTCCCACTACCCACTCTCTCTGGGTTGGGACATATACAAATTTAAATATCACATCCTTTCTTATAACATAACCATGCCACCAACCTCTCACATTGGTTGTGATTCACATATCCTCTAATTCCACGACATAGTAGCTTCTCCCCTCTCACTTACGGTGGGTCTCACCATCACATCACATAAAAAACAATTTGAGGACGGAATCTCAATACTAGGTGATCCCAATTTCTATATCTCACATCATATTATCATACACAAAATGATCTATGGAGGGAATCACAATATCCAACCTCTATCAAAAGTAAAAATGCACCATCAATAGGTGGATCCCATGGAGGTCACACAAAAATCCCCTTTGACCAATGCCTTCTCTCTCAAAGTGGGGTGTTACCAACACCTTATCACTTAAATAAAGGCCATCCATCTTGTCTCATTCCACAAAACATATAAATAGTAATCTATGGAGGGTATCTAGATAGACAACCTCTCGTACTAGGTAAACCACATCATCAATAGGTGGGCCCCATGGATGATCATACTTCAACTAGGTGAAAGTCATATGAAGTCCCAATATCTTAGTCGGTCTGACCATAAATGATAAAAGTCACCATCCATTTATCCTTGCATAATAATCTCCTTAAAACCATCTTGGTTATACATGAAAATTATTCCCAACCTATCAACAATCTATTTCTGCCTATAAGGGAATCTAATGGGTTCTACAAACCTAACCCATCTCTAATCATTGATACCAACACAAACTCATCTCTACACGGTAATGTCACAACCCACCTGCTATACTTGATCTAGGCCTCGATATTCTAGTCTATATCATCTTCTAATTCCCACATTAAACCTCATTAAAATAAATAATGACCAGCCTAAGAAACTCACACTAAGATCCTTGGATAACCTATGCTACGTCATCTAGCCTATTACCGTGACCCTCACTTAGGTACCATATCATATCTCCCCTTGGAGATCTCTTATATATGTTACACTTTACGAATCCCTAAATGGAATATCCTACTCATCACACACACCATGACTCTTATATATCCTTAAGAGGGTGTTCCCCATCATACGTGAGATATAAAACTATAGTATACATCTTTTTTAGGCCTAAGACTCTAATACCTACTCAAATAGCCTCAAGAAACCTAACTACGCTATACAAATCTCATACCAAACCCAATCCTCTCATAAACAAAACTAGAAACCTCACCTCCATGGAGACATTGTAACACCCCGTGATTTTATGAAAAATATTATTTTAATTTAATTAATGTCTTGTGTTGTACGCTACACCAAAATTAGCTTGGGCTATATGCAACACCGTATTATCTTGCAGTATACACAACACTATTCCTGGCTCGTGTTACACACAATTTCAAGTTCGTTTTGTGAAAATTATTCTACACAACATTAAGTATAGATTTTGTTTAATGTATAAATGAAATAAGTTTTGATTATTTTATACGCAATATTAAAGGGATCTTGCACTACACGAAGCCCTGAAATGGCTTTCATTACATGCAATTGCAACCTTCCTCGATAGTGTGTGTAGTACACAATATCGGCTTTCACTAAACAAAGATTTGTTATTAAAAAATTATATAAACTAGCCGTTATGAATAGTAATACCCACTTTTTGAAATTTTATAAATTTTATCATTCAAAATGGACTTCATTTTTGGATTCGGAATATCGAAATTATCCTAGGGTAAATTTTTGGTATTTTTCTGAAAACTTTTAATTTTTGATGAATAGTGAAAACACTAAGTTATTGGTTAAAACCGACTTTTTATTTAAATAATCAATTTTTTTATTTAAATTTAATTTAGGTAAAAATATATACATAATACCTATATAATTTCAATTTAATTCATTGGAGTCATTTTATAATAATTTTAGATATATAAAAATTTTATTGAACTTTTCACCGTCTTTTACCCACCTCCTAGGAGAATTTGCAAATTTACATAAAACGCAATTTTAATGCTTCTGTGAGTTGAATTTCAAAAATAAAAGAGAAATATATAATAACAAGGAGTAAAATGTGGTTCAATAAGTAAAAAATAATTTTTTGTGAATACTAACTTTTTACTTTTATTTACCACGGTTAAAAGTAAATATGGTAATTAAGGGTAAAAATGATATTATTATTATCCTAACACATGTCCTAATTCTATTGAATAGGTTTAATTCGACCTAGAACAACCTTAAGAATAAAATATGACCATTTAGGTCCACTTGGATTAGATTAGGACATTTATTAATATTTAATTCAAAGAAGAGTTAAAAGAATTAAAATCAATGTTTAATAAGTAAAACATTTTTAATATAGGGTTATACACTTAATAAATTAGACTATAAATATTCATTAGAAACCTAAAAGGATTTCCTACATAATGGTCTTTTATTTGTAATTTTTAGACATTAAATAATTTAGTTTATTAATGACACAATGATGATGCAGTAATTACCTTATTAATGAAATATTAACATAATTGATATTATAAATACCCAAATATATGTAATTTTAGACTTTTTATGAATTAAAATAATTTTCTAGGTTAATATAACATTTTAGGGTTGGGTATATGAATTATTTTCGAAATAATAATTCTGTAATGAATTTATAGAAAACAAAATACCAAATAGAGTCAAAATTCACATAAAAGTGTTTTTAAAACAAATATTATATTATTAATTGATATAATGATCATAAAAATCTACGGTTCGGTCAAAATAATTATATAATAGTATATATTAAATTAATGAACCAATTAGGGTTCTATTGGCAGTTTATAGTAAGTTTATTAACAATATAGTGTAAGAATACCAGAAGACACGGTAAAAGTTAAATTATTTAACTTAGAGTTAAATCTAAATGATAAGGTTAAAATGGTAACCTAAACTTGTATAAAACCTATTGGTTGAGATGATTTAGACCCATACACACACTATACTAGAAATAAGTCTCTTTGGAGCCATTATAAACCGAATATGAATTTATTATAAAATAAACATATAAGTTGTTCATAGGGTGCCCCTCACCCATCTTATAAAAGGGCACCTACTCCCTCTCCTATTCACAACAGTTTGAGCCTTCAAGCTCGGCCAAAACCTGACCATTTATTTTCTCCACTTCCCTAGAGACGTTATGGAGGTTCTTGTCTTCATAGAATACCTACTCTAGTCCCTTAAGAGGAAGCTTAAAGGAGGTGCGTCGAAGAAGAGGTAATCTCTTCTGCCGATTCTTTCAAGTTTCTTTCTTCTTCAAATTCCTCTTCATTAGTTGTTTCATTGTAAAGTAATAAAATAAGTATCACTAATATAATTATATGATATTATAAATATTAAACAACCACATTTCACCTTATAACCATCCTATGGAAAACGAAATCACCGCATGTGCTTACGTACAGAATACCGTCTCCACACCGTGATGTAATCAGTTTTCCACCCCACCTTACTTGGATGGGTATAATAGTGTCAAGAATAACAATATACGGTTATTATAACATCATTATTATTATTAGATATTATATCATCCACTCCAATTCTGTTCAATAATTATGGGAACGATATCATCGCTCGTGTGTACGTACGGACTACCAATTCCACGATGTGATGAGATTCATTCTACCTGTTAACCATCCAAGAATGATTATAAAGTATATATAATAAGTAATAATGAAACATATGACATAATAATGATACTGGATTTGTGTACATATATGTTTCATTTACTTAATTCCATTCAATTCAATAAGGAAATGAAAACAACGTTCATCCGTACGTACGACCTATCGTCTCCATGAACGGTGTATTTCATTCCATTTATAGATCTATCATATATATTTATATGCTGAATATATATTATAAATAAATCATGTTTTACATTATGTAATTAAGTAAATCAGGATATAATTAATAACATCAAGAACAACAATTCGAAACACGTATGATAAATGAAACGATTTTACCCAAAACGCTGCTTTAACATGGAATTTACAAAAGAAAAGGTAATATAAAGTCATAATTGAACCATATATGATATCATAACAATGAATATGATTCTTTAATAAGTCAATTACATCATTTAAATCATTATACAAGAGTATTGGATACATACGAATCATATCAAACATAAGGTAAGGGATAACTTTTCCAATCTCATTTTTATTTGAGACTGTTTACTCATAAGTATTTACTGGGGTTATAATTATCATCCATGTCCCTATTTTATAAATATGGTTTCATGTATATTTAAAGTAATTTTTACCCATTTTTTACTTTTACTACATGGTATATAAGTAATCTTTCTTTTTTTACCATACGAGGTACTTTTTGACTTTTCTGGAAAAAGTATGAAAAGAATGTTTTTTTAACTTATAGAGCATGAACAGATTATTTACAGTTTCATAAATCTTTATTTTCATGAAGATTCCTCAACAAGATTTCATGACTATTTTCCACAAAATCCTTTTATTTTAAAATTTCATGGCATTTTGTGAAAAGAAAATGATTTTGAAGAAGAAAGGATATTTTCCTTAAGAATTCATTTCAAGTGTTTTGTCAAAACTATTTTCCATATAAGATGACATTATTTAGTATGATTATGTTTCAAGTATAATTTCTCTATGATTTAAATGGTTTCACTTTTCTTATGATGAAATGATATCCATTTGTTTTATATGGATTATGTTATGATGGGATGATGTTTATGAAACCCATTTTATTCATTGAGTTATGATGAATGATTTATGTTTATGTTGTGGAACACATAAGAATTATTTAATTATGAGATGGGTGGGACCTATATCTCCCTCCAATGCATTGAATAAAGATTTATATCTCATGATATAGACATGGATGGAATGAAAAGTTAATCCGGTTCAGTGATACAGGGCTGGAATGAGGAGTGAACTCGATTCAGTAAGGGACTTTGTCCACTACGATGGTCTTGACAGCAATGCCTTGGCTACTATGGAAATTTATCAAGTGCTTAATTTTTTTCCACAATTACATGTTTTATTCCCATGTTATTTTATCATAATTGATGTTCCGTTATGATATATTCCTTACTTACTTCCATGAATTATGTCATTGCTCAAGATTTCGATGTTTAGATTTTATATTCAAGTTTTTGCATTCAAATATTTATGGATGGTTTTATGTTCCCTATGTTAACCCTTAATGAGCATTTGAGTTCAACCTTTTTATGTTTTCTTTTCCCCAGGATATAAAAAAAGGTTTTAGGTAAGAAAAAATGGGGTAGATCTTTATGGGAGATGTTGAAGATATTTCACCACGATTATAAGATTATGTTCTGAGTTTCCAAAGACACTAAACTATTACGGTCCTTGGGTGTCTGTTTTTTTATGTATTAAGTATTCCAAAAAATTAATGTAATGTCCATTTACGTCAAGCATTGGGTCTCTACAGTTGGTATCAGAGGAAAGGTTTAGTCACCCTTTGTAAACTAGGATGCGAAAATTTTTGTGAGATCCCCAGAGATATTTCTAAGGTATGTCTAGGAATGTCCCTAAGGTTAAGTATAAGTATAGGTTATAGTCCTAGAATTATGGTAACGATATTAGAATTAAACCTAAGATGTTAGATATTGAAGGTACTCAACCTTTATTATGTTGTTTTCCGTAGCATGATTTTTTCCTCTCACACTATTCTTTTTGGGTTTTAGACGATGGCTAGAACCCGAAGGAACCGTGTTGATCAATGTAATGGACAATACATTGATTGTCCTTCCGAACAAACCAATGTTATGGGATATGGAGTGAAAACTATTATTGCTATAATTACACAAGCTATGAATCATTCTGGACTTCCAAATGACTAGAGAAGGGAACAATATTCTATTGAGTCCTTCATGAGGCAACGCCCACCTTCTTTCAGTGGGTCTTCTAATCCACTTGTTGCTGAACAATGGATCAGTACCATTGAAAGGATATTTTCCATACTTCGATGTTCATAACATGAAAAATTTATTCTGGATATTTACCGTTTATAAGGTGAAGCATACCAGTGGTGGACTCTAATTAAGAATACAAGGCCCCAAGATGAAATTGAATCAATGGAATAGGACGAGTTCAAGAACTTGTTTTTCAATAAGTACTTTCCTCGTATTCTTCGAACAAAGATGGAAAAGGAGTTCCTTGAGCTTAAGCAAAAGGATGATGAATCTGTTAGTATATACGAAGCGAATTTTACAAGGCTTGCAAGGTATTAATCTGGGTTTATCATCCAACTAGAAAGTAAAGTTAATCGATTCTTCAGTGGCTTAAAACCAAGTCTTTGAAGGGCATTAGCTATAAGAGACTTCAGTAGCTATGAAGAAATTGTGCATTGTGCTATCAAGGTAGAACTAGAAGTTGGTGTTACATATCCATCTCATGGTTTTGACAAAAAAACGAAAGATGGAGTTCAAGGAGAAATCTTAGAACAATGGTGAAAAGAAGATGAATGTTTCTTTATGTTCAATGTTTGGAAAGAAGAATGGTGGAGATTTTCTAAAAGGTACTAGAAAATATTTTAATTGTGGAAAATAAGGTCATCGAGAAGTTGAATGTCGAAGTAATGGGAAAAAGGTAGCTAATGATGTGAATTGAGAAAATACTACAGATAAAACTCCACCAACACTTCAATTCTTCAAGTGAAAGGAAATGGGGAATATGCTAATCAATGCCCTTATACAAGGGTTAATGATGATCGATGTGAGAAACCTCTTAAGGCTAAGGATAAAGGGAAGTCACATGCGATCACTATTTGTGATGTGGAGTATGACAATGATGTTGTGGAATGATTAAGTATTTATGTAATGGGATTTCAAAATAGTATCATGGAATCTCATTTATGGTATCGTGGAATTTTGGAATATCTATGTATTGGTTTTCAATAATTATATGGTATCGGTAACCATGAAAAGTGATTGAAATATTTTCGGAAATAAGATGATATGCGCATAATGAAGGGATAAAGAGAAAATGAAATGAGCTCATGACTGATTTAAGGACAAAGTTATATCATGGTTTGAGTGTGTAGAAATTTTGGGATTTTGGTATGTTGAGAGAGTTAACGTTCAACATTCATGTTTTCACTAAGGTTCTATGGTAAGAATACATGATTAAGGTATTCACATGTTTCGAATGTGATCAACAAGATATATATTATGATATATGGGGGATAAATGATGGTATTCACATGCTTATTATATGACCTCTCTGGTAATTTTTTTCACTATAATATGAGATTGGACAGAAGTATTTTGGGTAATCCTAAAGATTGGAATGGATTATGTTGAACATATGTTAGTATTGTTTAAGGATAGAACTTTTTTCAATATTATTGATGGAAGGTTATAATAATGTAGTTTTAGAAAAAGGACAACCTGCAGGACGGGCGAGTACCCATCACGTCGGACAAGGATGTGGGAATCGAACCCACAACCCAAGTGTGACAGGCCTTTATCACCTACCAATGGCCTACATAAAGTCCCTGGTTAGTAGAAACTAGTTTTATTTTATTATGTGGTATGATAGATTAGGTATAAGTCCATTTTTGGAATCATATACGGTTAACCTCACCATAGATGGACTTATGTATATTTGATAACATTTTCTAACCTTTTTTTTTGAGACAGATGGAATGACCCATCATTCTATCACATGATCTGCTAACACTTCACGAATGACAAATTCCACTTCATTTCTTTAAGAGATGAAGTGGAAATTTCTCAAGGCACGAACAATGACGATATTGTACCAAAATCAAGTAAGTATTTCTTCTAATTCAACATTATCATCTTTAGGGAAATGATATTGAAAACCAAAAATGTTGTCCTAGTGCTCTCATAACAGATGAATCAGATGGTACCTTAGATCATCCCAAATTTATCGCTTTGTGATTGTTACCTTTTCATAGCCATGTTCTTTACCACTCTCCATCCGAAATTGATGGTTCAATTTCTCTTCCATATCCATACATTCACCTATATTTTCCTATATAAAAACCCAATGATGAGTTACTTTGGGTATTCGTTATGATTCTAACGTTCCTTTTTAAAATGATGTTTTAGTATTCCTTTTTACGATGTGGGTTTCTATGAAAGAAACTTTCTATTAGAAAACCATTTATAACCCTGACGAATTTTGAGGTCGAAATTAATTTTAAGGGGGGTAGAATGTACTAGAGATTTTATGAAAAATATTCATTTAATTACATTGATGTCTTGTGTTGTACGCTACACCAAAATTAGCTTGGGCTATACGCAACACCGTATTAGCTTGCAGTATACACAACACTATTCTTGGCTCGTGTTACACACAATTTCAAGTTTGTTTTGTGGAAATTAATCTACGCAACATTAAGTATAGATTTTGTTTAATGTATAAATGAAATAAGTTTTGATTATGTTATACGCAACACCAAAGGGAGCTTGCACTACACGCAGCCCTGACTTGGCTTGTGTTACACGCAATCACAATCTTCCTTGATAGCATGTGTAGTACGCAATACATGGTTTCACTAAACAAGGATATATTATTAAAATATTATATAAACTAGCTGTTATGAATAGAAATAACCACCTTTTGAAATTTTATAAATTTTATCTTTCAAAATGGATTTCATTTTTGGATTTGGAATATCAAAATTATCCTAGGGTGAATTTTTGGTATTTTTCTGAAAACTTTCAATTTTTGATGAATAGTGAAAACACTGAGTTATTGGTTAAAACCGAATTTTTATTTAAATAAAAATTAATTTTATTTAATATTATTTTAGGTTAAAATAGATACATAATACCTATATAAGTTCAATTTAATTAATTGGAGTCATTTTATAATAATTTTATATATATATAAATTTTATTGAACTTTTTACCGTCTTTTACCCACCTCGTAGGAGAATTTGAAAATTTACATAAAACTTAATTTTAACACTTCTGTGAGTTGAATTTCGAAAATCTGAGAGACACCATTAATATCAAGGAGTAAAATGTGGTTCAATAAGATAAAAATAATTTTTGGCGAATAATAACTTTTTTACTTTTACTTACCACACTTAAAAGTAAATAGATAAATTAAGGGTAAAAATTATATTATTATTACCCTAACACATGTCCTAATTCTATTGGATAAGTTAAATTATAACAAAAAAAACCTTAGGAATAAAATATGACCATTTAGGTCCACTTGGATTAGATTAAGACATTTATTATTATTTAATTCAAAGAAGAGTTAAAAGAATTAAAATCAATGTTTAATAAGTAAAATTTTTTTAATATAGGGTTATACATAAGATAAATTATACCATAAATATTCATTATAAAGATAAAAATATTTCCTACATAATATTATTTTATTCATAATTTTTAGACATTAAATAATTTATGTTATATATGACCCAATAGGGATGCAATAATTACCTTATTAATGAAATATTAACATGATTGATATTATAAATACCGAAATAAATGTAATTTGAGACTTATTATGAATTAAAATAATTTTCTAGGTTAATATAACATATTAGGGTTGGTTAGATGAATTGTGTTTTAAATAATAATGCTGTTATGAATTTAGAGAAAACAAAATACCAAATAGTGTCAAAATTGACATAAAAGAGTTTTTAAAACAAATATTATATTATTAATTTATATAATGGTTATAAAAATATAAGGTTCTTCCAAAAGACTTATATTATAGTCTATATGACATTTATGAACCAATTAGGGTTTGATTGGCAGTTTATAGTATGTTTATTAAACATATAGTGTAAGAATACAAGAAGACACGGTAAAAGTCAAATTATTTAAGTTAGAGTTAAACCTAAATGATAAGGTTAAAATGGTAACCTAAACTTGTCTAAAACCTATTGGTTGAGAGTATTTCGACCGAACAACACCCTATACTAGAAATAAGTCTCTTTGATGACATTATAAACCGAATATAAATTTATTATAAAATAATAGTTTAAGTTTTTCCTGATGTGCCCCTCACCCCTCTTATAAAAGGGAACCTCCTCCATCTCCTCTTCAAAATAATTTGAGCCTTCAAGATCTGAAAAACCCTACCCATTTATTTTCTCCACTTCTCTAGAAATATTCTAGAGGTTCTGGTATTCTCAAAAGACCAACTCTAGTCCCTTAAGAGGAAGATTAAAGGAGGTGCGTCGAAGAAGAGGTAATCACTTCTACCGATTCGTTCAAGTTTCTTTCTTCTTCAACTTCCTCTTCTTTAGTAGTTTCATTGTAAATTAATACAACAATATCAATAATATACTGATATGATATTATAAATATTAAACAACCACATTTCACCTTCTATACATCCTACGGAAAACGAAATCACCGCACGTGCGTACGTACAAAATACCATCTCTACGCCGTGGTGTAATCAGTTTTTCAACCACCACCTTATTTGGATGGGTATAATGGTGTAAAGAATAAATATACATGGTTATTACAACATCATACTGATTCTGAGATATTATATCATCCACTCCAATTCTATTCAATAATTATGGGAACGATATCATCGCTCGTGCGTACGTACGGACTACCGTCTCCACGATATGATGAGATTCATTCTCCATGTTAACCACCCAAGAATGATTATAATGTATATATAATAAGTAATCATGAAACATATGAAATATTAATGCTACTATATTTATGTACATATATGTTTCATTTACTTAATTCCATTCAATTCAATAAGGAAACAAAAACAGCGTTCATGCATACATATGGCCTACCGTCTCCATGAACGGTGTATTTCATTCCATTTATCGATCTATCATATATATTTATATATTGAATATATATTATATATAAATCATGTTTTACATTTTGTAATTAAGTAAATCAGTATATAAGTAATAATATCAAGAACAATAAGTCGAAACACGTACAATAAATGAAACGATTTTACCCAAAACGCTTCTTTAACATGGAATTTACCAAAGAACGGGTAATATAAAGTAATAAGTGAACAATATATGATATCATTAAAATGAATACAATTCTATAATAAGTCAATGACATTAATTAAATCATTATATAAGAGGTTCAGATACATACGAAGCATATCCGACAAAAGGTAAGGGATAAGTTTTCCAATATCATTTTATCCGAGATTGTTTATTCGTAAGTATTTACTGGGGTTATATTTATCATCCATGTCCCTATTTTCTAAAAATGTTCTAATGTATGTTTAATGTCCTTTTTACCCATTTTTTACTTTTACTACATGGTATGTAAGGAATATTTCTTTTGTTTACCATACAAATTACTTTTTGACTTTTCTAGAAAAAGTATGAGGATAATGTTTTTTTAACTTATACGGCATGAATGGAGTGTTTACGGTTTCATAAAGCCTTATTTTCATGAAGATTACTCCAGAATATTTAATTATTATTTTCAAAAAATCCCTTTCTTTTAAAATTGCATGGAATTTTCTGAAAAGAAAATGATTTTGAATAAGAAAGGATATTTTCCTCAAGAATTCATTTCAAGTGTTTTATCAAAACTATTTTCCATGTAAGATGAAATTATTTAGTATGATTATGTTTCAAGTATAATGTCACTATGATTTACATGGTTTAACTTTTCTTATGATGAAAAGATATGCATTTTTTTATATGTATTATGTAATGATGGGATGATGTTTATGAAACCCATTTTATTTTTCGGGTTATGATGAATGATTTATGTTTATGTTGTGGCACACGTAAGAATGATTTCATTATGAGATGGGTGGGACCTATATCTCTCTCCAATGAATTGGTTAATGATTTATATCTCATGAGATAGACATGGATGGAATGACAAGTTAATCTGGTTCAGTGATACAGAAATGGAACGAGGGGTGAACTCGATTCAGTAAGGGACATTGTCCACTATGATGGTCTTGGCTGCAATGCCTTGGCTACTACAGAAATCACATCAAGTGATTAATGGTATACCAAAATTACATGTTTTATTCCCATGCTATTTTATCATGATTTATGTTCCTTTATGATATATTCCTTATGTACATCCAAGATTTATTTCATTGCTCAAGATTTTGATGTTTAGATTTTATGTTCAAGTTTTTGCATTCAAATGTTTATGGATTGTTTTATGTTCCCTATGTTTACCCTTACTGAGCATTTGAGCTCTCCATTTTTATGTTTTCTTTTTCCCAAGATATAAATAAAGGTTTTAGGTAAGAAAAAAAGGGGAAGATATTTATGGGAGATATTGAAGATCTCTCACCACGATTTGAATATTATGTTCTGAGTTTCCAAAGAAACTAAACTATTACGGTCTTTGGGTGTCTGTTTTTTGTTATATATTATGTATTATGAAAAATTAATGTAATTTCCATATACTTCAAGATTTGGGTCTCTATAGACATAATCTCTGGATGATAACAATATCACAAACATTCAATAGAACCCTTACTCTATATCTTGGTGGATCAAAAACACCATATTTATTTACCCAGGTTGCTCTTGATTTCTATCACTTTCATTGGAACACATATACTCATGCATGAATTCAAAATCATGCATAAATTGGAACATGTCTTTGTATTATAGGGTCCACCTACCTCAAAAAATAGTGTAACCCCCTCACCAAGATCTACTCATCCTCATCCAAAACTATACACGCCATATCTAATCTTATACCAATGATTGAGACCCAATCTCATGGAACAATTCCCAAATAATTAATTATAGAAACATATAATTAATTATTCACCTTAATATAATTAGGAATAATCTTTTAAAAACTCACTTGGAAACACAACACCACCTAAACCACACAAAATATGGTGCATTCATCATACAAGGATAACCTCTAGCCAATACAAACACAATATACATCATCTGAATTGATTTGAAGATGATATAGTGAAATCATCACACAAATCCTAGTTAAAATCATCCCAAATCATAGGTAAATAAAGGATAATAGTAATGGAGGATGTATTAGGGAATAACTCACTAACGTTCTTTAAAAAAATCCCAAGAACGACCCCTCATCAGGGGGGATCGAAGAGACGAAGAGAATGGACGAATCCCAAGAACCACCCAAGATTTGATATTAATGAGCACGCCCCCACCATTTTTGAAGTATCTAGTTTTTTATCTAAATTATACTCATATTCCTTCTCCCATAACCTATTTACCCATCCTTTGGATTTCAAATAGGATGAATATAAATAAAGAATGGATGAATGCCAATCGGTTGACAAAAGAGTATGAAGAAGGCGTGAAAGAGTTTATCAAGTTTGCAAAAGATCATACATATAACCCTTCTCAAATCCTTTGTCCATGTTTACACTATTTTTATTCAAAAAAAATTAGTCCAGAGGAGTTGGAAGAACACTTGATCTGTCACGGAATAGATCAGAGTTATACATGTTGGAATAAACACGGGGAAACAATGAATTTAGGTAGTGGCTGGGATAACACAGCGTTTTATGGATCATCTGATATAATTACAAGCATGAACAATGAACATGACCATATGGAGGATGTGATTACATATGTGAATGATGATGAAGATCATATTGAGGAAATTACATGGACCCTCAAAGATGAACTTATTGATTTCCCAAAATTGTTTGAGAAGTTAAAAAGTTGTGCAAAGATGCCATTGTATGCTGGTTGCACTAAATATATAACACTGTCAGCCATACTGAAGCTGTATAATTTGAAAGCATACAACGGGTGGAGTGATGCCTGTTTTACAGAAGTACTTTCTCTCCTGAATGACATGCTCCCAGAAGATAATGAGCTCCCGAGCCGAACATAGGATGCCAAACGAATACTACGCTCGATGAGTGTGATCTCTAAAAGAATACACGCTTTCCCGAATGACTGTATACAGTTTCAGAAGGACCAAAAATCACTTAAAGAATTCCCAAAAGTGTGGCGCTTCTTGATACAAGAAAGATAAATCTAGTCCTAATAATGTTTTATGGTACTTTCCAATCAATCCAAGGTTTTGGCGCCTATATAGAAGTGAGGAGACTGCAGGACAATTGACATGGAATGAAGATACAAGAATTAAAGATGGGATACTACGTCACCCCACAGACTCTCATCAGTGGAAGAAAAATGATCATGAGTATCCAGAATTTGGAAATGAGTCGAGAAACCTGTGTCTTGCATTATCTATAGATGGAATGAATCCTTTTGGTTTTCAAAGAAATAGTAATAGTACATGGCCGATTATGTTGGTAAAATGTAACTTACCACCGTGGTTATGCATGAAATGAAAATACATCATGTTATATATGCTTATATCAGGACCAAAACAACTAGGTAATGATATTGATGTTTATTTAGCTCCATTGATGGTATATTTAAAATTATTGTTTGATTCAGGTGTTACATTGGATGATGCTTACAAAAAAGAAAGATTTCATTTTGAGAGCCATGTTGTATGGGATGATAAATGACTTCCCTAATTATGGAAATATGTTAGGATATAGCATTAAATGAACTCAAGGGTATCCTGTTTATGAACAGGGTACACAATCAATTAGGTTGAAACATTCATCGAAAGTTGTGTTTCTAGGACATCTCATATTTCTACCCCGACGACATAAGTACCGATCTTGGACGACATCATTTGATGGAAGTTCAGAAGAACGTACAACACCGTCTCCACTAACAGGCGATCAATTGTTTGAGAAAGTTAAAAATGTGGACACTACATTTGTTAAACCAACTTCGAAAAACATTACAAAAATCGGTTGGAAAAAGAGATCAGTTTTTTTTGAATAATAATACTGGAATTGTATTTATGTAAGACATTTTTTTGATGTTATGCATGTAGAAAAAAATGTATTTGATAGTGTCATCAGAAACATTGCTAAATACACCTAGAAAAACAAAAGATGGAATTAAGGATAGGCTAGACATGATTGAGATGGGAATACGAGAAGCATTGGCACCAGTGAAGGGTGAAAAACGAACATTTCTTCCTCCTGCTGCTTACACTATTTCCAGGTAGGAGAGATATCAGTTTTTCAACTTCTTGAATGACATAAAGGTTTTAGATGGGTATTCGTCAAATATCAGGAACCT
The DNA here is from genome assembly GCA_963277665.1 of Viscum album. Lineage (NCBI taxonomy): Eukaryota > Viridiplantae > Streptophyta > Magnoliopsida > Santalales > Viscaceae > Viscum > Viscum album. The sequence goes on from OY728158.1 coordinate 1,025,138,184, forward strand.
CGTGTCAATGAGATACTTGAAGTTAAAAGGTCTGAAATCACATGAATTCCATGTTTTGATGCAAGATCTCATTCCTATTGCTTTACGTTGCATTTTTCCAAGAATTTCCACCATACATTAACAAAAATGCGTTTCTTCTTCAAAGCTATATGCAACAAAGTTATAAACTCGGAGAAATTTCAAACTATGGAAAGAGAAAGTGCCGTCATATTATGTGAATTAGAAATGTTAATCCCACCTTCATTTTTTGATATGATGGTTCATTTGATGGTCCACCTGGTGAGAGAGATTCAACTATGTGGTTCTGTACATTACAGATGGATGTACCCCATTGAACGGTGTATGAAGATTTTAAAAGGGTATGTCAAAAATCAAAGTTGGATAGAGGGTTGTATTGTGGAGCGATATATTGTTGAGGAAGCTGTTGAATTATATACCGAATACCTATTTGGTGTGGAAAGAACTGGCCTACCGAAATCTTGTCACACTGGGAAACTTAAGGCTGAATGAATTTTTGGAAGACAGGTTGTCACAATCCATATTACAGATTGGGAGCAGTCCCACCTTTATATTTTGCATAATAGTTTCGACGTTGACCCATATTTTGAAACCCAAAATGAAATTCTTAGGAATTTGAATCAATCTAGGGCTGAAAAATGGATATCAAATACACATAATCGACAGTTTATAGGATGGTTTCGAGACCATATTTTTAGGAAGTCAGATGAAAATTTAGAGTCAATTTCAGAATGACTTCGATGGATAGCCGGAGGACCAAGTGTGTATGTATTATATTACAATGCTTATATAGTTAATGGTTATACGTTTTATACTAATGAACATGATGAAGACAATACCATGAAGAATAGCGGGGTTACACTTGTGGCTGAAGCAATGCATGTTTCCAGTGCTAAGGACAGAAATAAAATTTGTGAATATGTCATACTTTGGCATCATCAAAAAAATACGAGAGTTGGATTATAAGGAATTCAAAGTTCCGATTTTTCAATGCAAGTGGGTTGATAACAGGAGTGTTGTTAAAATAGATGAATTGGGATTTGTGAAAGTTGATTTCAGTAAGGTAGGAGAGAAAGAAGAACTTTTTATAATGGCATCACAGACAGTGCAAGTATTTTATGTTCCAGATCCCGCAAACTGAAACTCGTCAATTGTTCTGTAATCGACCAAAACAACTGAAGGGTTAGATGAAAATTCAACAGAAGACGAACCTTTCATTGGGACCTCAAAATCATTTCGCAGTGGTCCCAATGTAGACGACGTTTTGTATGTCATAGGAGACGACAATGAAGTGATACAGATAGTTGATAGAGGGGTCAAATACCTTAATCCATTAAAAAAGAGAGTTCAATAATCAAGTTATTTTTTTATTGTAGTATTGATTGGGTTATATTATGTCATTATCTGTTCGCTGCTGCTTTTATGTGATCTAAATTAAATGTTAAACCACTTCTGCAGATAATGTCTTCTGCACCTGCTGATGCACCCAATACCGAGACACTACATGTTTTTCAACCTATTGCAGATGGTCCCACTGCTGAGGTACAACACGTATCTCAACCTGTTGCAGCCAGTCCCACTGCTGAGGTACAACTGGTTTCTCAACCTATTGCTGGTGGTCCCACTGCTGAGGTACAACATGTTTCTCGACCTGTTGTTGCTAGTCCCAGTGCCGATGCTAGTGCTTTGGAGGAACATAATGATGATGCAGAAACTGCGGAAATGGTAGGAAATGATACCCCAGTGACACAAAAAAACAGGTGCATAGTGTTTTGACACTTTTATCCAAAATCCTTAAGGCAAAATCAAAAGGCATCAAATATGAGGTGGGATGGAATAACCGATGCCAACATGTAAACCCCAAAAAATCCATGTTTAGTAGCTACATTGGAATCATCACTCAGCAACATGTGCCGATTGATATAGAGTCGTGGCACCATGTTGTCAGCAGGCTGAAAACATTAATATGGGAAGATATTACGATAACATTACGATAAAATTTATTTAATTTATTAAAATAAAATAAAATAAAATAATGAAATATTGACTAACTCTTCCTCATTTCTTGCATAGTGCATTTATAGTATATGTCTCGCACAAAGAATATGTATTAAGACTGGAAGGAAGGGTTCATAGAGGCTTTTTCAGCATTTTAAAGAAATGTAATCTAAAATATGATGAAGGGAAAATCATGCCGCACCCACATCATAATTATGCACATTTGATATCCCAAGGAGCATGGGGTGCATTTTTCAACCATCATGCAGAGCAGACTTTTCAGGTACATTGTGTTTGGTAATACATTGTTTAACGTTTTTTGTATTCATCACTTTGATTGACAGTTTTTTATTTATGAAATATCAACTGATTTCTGAAAATAAAGAACGAGCAGAAAAACCAGCGTACCCTAACCATAAAGCAAGGCTGGGGTACGCTTCAATTGAAAAACAACTGGTACATATTTTAAAAAAACTGTAATACTTCTATGTGACATAAAACAACACTGTAACCATGATTCTCTATTTATATGCAGATTGATAAATCAAAATCCCAATCCACTTCCATCCCATTCCATGTGCTATGGAAGGCGGATCGTGTTAATAAAGAGGGGAAACTGGTAGATGAAAACACACAAAAAGTGTGGGAAACATGTGTAAGTATGACATAATATAAATTTGTTTTTCTTTAAATCACTATTACATAACGATGATTACTTATTTTCCTATATTTTCTATTTTACATAGTCACAAGAATCAACAAAGCCCGCACCGGATGTGGGCATACTTTCAGCGGCCTTGAAACAGCCACAATTGTATGGCCGTGTCAGAGGTGAGGGTTTTGGGGTGACACCCCTGAAATATTTTCAGAAAAAAACAAGAAGATGAAGAAAATAAAGAAATGAAAATGATGAGAGATAGACAAGCCACCCTTGAAGAAAAATTCCAAAGTCAGGGAGATTTTCTAGCAACTTTGATGGGGGAGAGGTGAAGAGAAGAAACAATACAAGAACAACCCGCGTGAGAAGATCCCGCCCCACACCCCACCAGCTTTGAGGCGAGCCATTCCCCTAAAAAACCTAACTTAACCAAGGTAATCAATGTTCTAATTATTGTTTCTTTGAAATGTGAATCACATAGAAACTGATACCTTTCTTATAATGATATTCTATAGGGTGAAAATGATTGTGATTTATATCTTTCAACTCCCACCCATCACCTTGTTGCGAGGGATACGACGTTCAATATGCAGAATGATGTGCTATACCCCAGACCACTTCCAACCAGTCATGTCAATGTTTTGATTAACATAGCTCATGGGCCGACCACTGAGCTACCCGTGCCAAATGACGATGAAGACAATCATACGGTGGAAAAAGTTGTTGGAACATTCGTTTCATGGCTGTTTAATCTTGTAAAAAAATATGTCGACCAGGAGGTATTCATTTTAAATTCATTTTTGATGTAGAACCTTTAAAATTTAATTAGAAAAGGGCTGAACCGATGAATGTTATTACAGAAGGAGAAAAGGAAGGACCTAAAATGAAAGAGCAGGTCAAAAGGATCAACCAACCAATCAAAACGATCTACTAAGAGAACCTTCTCCCCACCCGTTCTATATCCACATTTAATATCATTGCAAGATCATGTGGATATGAAAATGAAAGGAGGTAATAATCAAAAAATTGTTTGTGAAAAAGATATGTACGGAGAGGAAATATTAGATTTTTTTAGTGATGACGTTGTAGCTGAAATCATCACATACGACTGGCTAGGCACCTCGATTATAAATGTATACATGAGGTATGTTTTTAGGATTTGATTTTACAGAAGCTGATATACTATGATAATTATGGCTATATACATTTCATATTTTTCGCAGGCGTATATATGAAAAACAATTAAAGGGATTATCCCATGAACACAAATTTGGACTTGTTAGTCCTCACACCATGTCTACGAAACAAAAGAAATAGATTCCTATTTTCAGGCTGAATTAATGTCAAACCTACTCAAAACGTTTCAATGAAAAATTATGACTGACATGCTCTTTTTAATACCAAATTTGCAGGGGTAAAACTCTACATTTTAATCATATCAGTTATATTTTCATTTCTATCATTACTTATTCCTTTTTGTGTTTTAGGCAGCATTGGATGCTCATTGCAGTCAATTTGGATACTCCAAAGATTTATGTTATAGATTCACTACATGGATATCGAAATAGCCGACCACTCATGATAGTGATTTTCAATTTGTAATACACTAGATCCAAAATTTTAGAACTAAATATCAAGTTATATAATTTATATTATATTTTAATGAGGATTCTGTTATGATAGGGCAGTGTATGAATATCGTCTAAAGGATGGAATGAATCCAGGGCCTAAGGACGAAAAGGTGCACGAGATCTACAAATGGGGAAGTATCAGGGTATATATAATTATATTGCACTATCCAAATACATATCAAAATAGATTACTTTTTTTTTGATGTTTCTGCAGTGTCTGAAACAAAAAAAACAGAAAAGATTGTGGTTATTATGTTTGTAAATTTATGAAAGAGATCATATTTCATGAACAAACTAGAATCCCTGAAGAGGTATTTTTAAAAATAATTACTAGTTCATTTAAAATAATTATTAATACTTTGTGTATTTATATTTTTTTAGTACTACTATGAGTGTCGCCAAAACTCATATTCACAAGATGATATAGATGTTTTTAGAAACGAATGGGCAGCGTTCCTAATGGAAGAATTTAAAAAAATATGAAAATGAAGGTGAATTCCTACTACTTATGTTATCTTTATATGATCATTGATATCTCCCTTGTTTACACGTTTTGAGTATATATGATCACCCTTTCTTATGTTTCATATCCTTAGATTATGAAGAATGGTTTTAGAAATGATTTGAGTTTCTAGTAAAGAATAACTTAATGAGAGACTCTTATGAATTACCGACATACAGAAAACTAAGAAAACGCATTCGGTTTGTTTTGATACTTTAGGAAAATGACCAATGCATCATTTGTGATGTGTAAGAATCAACCACACCTAAATCAGACGCACGGTGTGACCAGAATGGCTAAAAGTGTATGATATCAGTTTCAAATTGACATTAACTTTAGAAAACAACTCAAGTGACATACAACAAACCAAGAAAATTCATTTGTATTGTTTTGATACTTTAGGAAAACTATCCATGATTCATTTCAGATGTGTATGAATCAACCACACCTGAATCCAATGCACGATGAGATCGGTACGGCAAAAAGTGTCTGATATCAGTTTGAAAATGACATTAACTTTAGAAAACAAGAAAGTGACATACAGAAAACCGAGAAAACGTGTTTGGATTGTTTGATACTTTAGGAAAATGATCCATGAGTCATTTGTGACATATAAGAATCAACCGCACCTCAATATGACGCATGGTGTGACCGATATGGCTAAAAGTGTCTGATATCAGTTTGAAATTGACATTAACTTTACAAAACAACACAAGTGACATACTTCAAACTGAGAAAATGTGTTTGGATTGTTTTGATAATTTAGGAAAACTATCCATGAGTTATTTTTGACATGTACGAATCAACCACACCTCAATCCGATGCACAGTGTGACCGTAATGGCTAAAAGTGTCTAATATCTATTTCAAATTGACATTAACTTTAGAAAACAACACAAGTGACATACGAAAAACTGATCAAACGCGTTTGTATTGTTTTGATACTTTAGGAAAAATATCCATGAGTCATTTTTGACATGTACGAATCAACTGAACCTCAATCCGACACATGGTGTGATCGGTATGGCTAAAAGTGTATGATATTAGTTTCAAATTGACATTAACATTAGAGAACAACACTACTGACAAACAGAAAACTGAGAAACGTGTTCAGATTGCTTTGATACTTTAGGACAATGATCCATGAGTCATTTTGGGCGTGTACGAATCAGAAGCACCTCGATCGGACACATGGTGTGGCCCGTATGGCTAAAAATTCCTGATATCAGTTTTAAATTGACATTATTTTTTGAAAACAACACAAGTGACATACAAAAAACCAATCAAACATGTATGGATTGTTTTGATACTTTAGGAAAACGATCCACAAGTCATTTTTGACGTGTAAAATTCAACCAAAACTCAATCTGATGCATGGTGTGACCAGTATGGATAACGGTGTATGATATCAGTTTGAAATTGACATAACTTTAGAAAACAACACAAGTGACATACGGAAAACCAAGAAAATGTGTTCGTATTGTTTTTATAATTTAGGAAAATTATCCATGAGTCATTTGTGAAGTGTAAAAATCAATCTGACCTCAATCCGATGCACGGTGTGACCGGTATGGCTAAAAGTGTCTGATGTTAGTTTGAAATTGACATTAACTATAGAAAACAACACAAGTGACATACAGAAAACCAAGAAAACCCATTCGGATTGTTTTGATACTTTATAAAAATGATCCATGAGTCATTTGTGACTTGTAAAAATCATCCACACCTCAATCCGATGCACGATGTGACCGGTATGGCTAAAAGTGTATGATATTAGTTTCAAATTGACTTTAACATTAGAAAACAACCCAAGTGACATAAGAAAAACTGAGAAAACACATTTGGATTGTTTTGATACTTTACGAAAACGATCCATGAGTTATTTTTGACTTTTACGAATAAAACGTACCTCAATCCGACGCACGGTGTGAACGGTATGGCTAAAAGTGGTTGATATCAGTTTCAAATTGACATAAACTTTAGAAAACAACACTACTGACATACTGAATACTAAGAAAATGCTTTCTGATTGTTTTGATAATTTAGGAAAATGATCCATGAGTCATTTGTGATGTGTACGAATCAACCACACCTCAATCTGACACACAGTGTGACCAGTATGGCTAAAAGTGTCTGATATCAGTTTGAAATTGACATTAACTTCAGAAAACAACAAAAGTGACATACAGAAAACCGAACAAACACATTCAGATTGTTTTGATACATTTGGACAATGATCAATGAGTCATTTATGAGGTTTAAGAATCAAACGCACCTCAATCCGACGCACGGTGTGACCGATATGGCTAAAAGTGTCTGATATCAGTTTGAAATTGACATTAACTTTAGAAAACAACATAAGTGACATATGGAAAACTAAGCAAACATGTTCAGATTGTTTTTATGATTTAGTAAAATGATTCATGAGTCATTTGTGACATGTACGACTCAACCGCACCTCAATCTAACGCACGGTGTGACCGATATGGCTAAAAGTGCTTTATATCAGTTTCAAATTGACATTAACTATAGAAAACAACACAAGTGACATATAGAATACTAAGAAAACATGTTCAGAATGTTTTTATACTTTAGGAAAATGATCCATGAGTTATTTTTGATGTTTACGAATCAACCGCACCTCAATATGATGCACGGTGTGACCATTATAGATAAAAGTGCATGATATCAGTTTCAAATTGACATTAACTTTAGAAAACAACACAAGTGACATACGAAAAACCAAGAAAACAAGTTCAGATTGTTTTGATACATTAGGAAAATGATCCATGAGTCATTTGTGACGTGTACGAATCAACATCACCTCATTTCGATGCACAGTGGGACCGGTATGGCTCATAGTTTCTGATATAAGTTGGAAATTGACATTAACTTTAGAAAACAACACAACTGACATATGGAATATTGAGAAAAAGCGATCAGATTGTTTTGATAATTTAGGACAACGATCCATGAGTCATTTGTGAGGTGTACGAATAAACCACACCTCAATCTGACACATGGTTTGACCAGTATGGTTAAAACTGTCTAATATCAGTTTGAAATTGACATTAACTTTAGAAAACAACACAAGTGACATACGGAAAACCAAGAAAATTCATTAATAATGTTTTTATACTTTAGGAAAACGATCCATGATTCATTTTTGATGTGTAAAAATTAACCGAACCTCAATCCGATGCACGGTGTGACCGGTATGGCTAAAAGTGTCTGATATCAGTTTCAAATTGACATTATCTTTAGAAAACAACACAAGTGACATACAGAAAACTGATCAAACACATTCGGATTGTTTTGATACTTTAGAAAAATGATCCATGAGTCATTTTTGACGTGTATGAATCAACCTCACCTTAATATGATGCACAGTGTGACCGGTATGGCTAAAAGTGTCTGATATCAGTTTCAAATTGACATAAACTTTAGAAAACAACACTAATGACATATGGAATTCAGATCAAACGTATTCGGATTGTTTTGATACTTTTGGACAATGATCCATGAGTCATTTGTGACATTTACGAATCAACTTCACCTAAATCCAACACACAGTGTGACCGGTATGGCTAAAAGTGTCTGATATCGGTTTGAAATTGACATTAACTTTAGAAAACAACACAAGTGACATATGAAAAACCAACCAAATGCATTCGGATTGTTTTGATACTTTAGGAAAACGATCCATGAGTCATTTGTGACATGTAAGAATCAACCGCACCTCAATCTGATGTACGGTGTGACCGGTATGGCTAAAAGTGTCTGATATCAGTTTCCAATTGACATTAACCTTAGAAAACAACACAAGTGACATATGGAAAACCAGGAAAATGGGTTTGGATTGTTTTTATACTTTAGGAAAATGATCCATGAGTCATTTGTGACATGTATAAATCAACTGTACCTCAATCCGATGCACGGTGTGACCGGTATGGCTAAAAGTATCTGATATCAGTTTCAAATTGACATTAACTTTTAAAAACAACACAAGTGACATACGAAAAACTTAGAAAACGAATTCGAATTGTTTTGATACATTAGGAAAACGATCCATGAGTAATTTTTGATGTTTATGAATATACTGCACCTCAATCCGACACACAGTGTGACCGGTATGGATAAAAGTGTTTGATATCAGTTTCAAATTGACATTAACTTTATAAAACAACACAAGTGACATACAACAAACTGAGAAAATGCGTTCGGATTGTTTTTATACATAATGAAACGATCCATGAGTCATTTGTGACGTGTATGAATCAACCAGACCACAATCCGATGCACAGTGTGACCAGTAAAGCTTTTCTTTAGATAAAGAATCAATATTTATTAAATGAGATAAATCATCCAAAAACATAATGATTTTACATTATTCTCGTTTCATTGTTATCAGAATGAAAACATTTGAGTTTATCATTTCCATATTTTAGTTTCACATTTCCATATTAATGTATTATTTCATATTAATGTTTTAATTTATTTCATTATTGTATTACTAACATAATATTTGTTTTCTTATATAGGTGAATTTTTTTCCTTGAGTTTGGATGATTTGTTTGTCAACAAATACCGTGGTTGAAATTTTTTGAGAGTGGATCACAGATATCAAAGGATAAAACATTAATGTTTATAACAGTTGTTGGATAATTTTAATTGTAACCATGTAAAACATTGTTTGAAATGTATATAACTGTGTCTTTTTTTGTATTCATGATGTTAAGTAAATTTATATAGCATTGTTTGTCAAAATATTGTGTGCGCTTGGTCGTATTTTGGTTCTTGGTTCATGTGAAGGAGCTATTTTGCATAGGTGTGTAGGTACTGGTTGTGGAGGTGCAGGGGAAGGTGCCTTTATCAGTGCTTTTTTGAGCGCTGATAAAGGACCTTATTATCAGTGCTCAAGATAGCGCTGATAAAGGCACCCCTTTATCAGCGCTAGAAATTTGATTCTCATGCCGGTGTAGATTGGGGATGTCCCCTTTATCAGCGCTAAAAAAGAAATGATAAAGGGGGTCCTTTATGAGCGCTTTTTTTTAGCGCTGATAAAAGTTGCCTTTATGAGTGATTTTCAGAGCACTGATAAGGGGGACCCCCCTGTATCTATGCTGGCATTAACAATTATTTTCGAGCACTATTAATGTCTGTTTTTAACACTTATAAAAGGCCACGTTGAAGTAGTGAGCGGTGCCGCTAAGCGTGCAACGTCCTGTATGAAACGTCTGTAGTATCCAGCCATCCCTAGAAAACTCCGCACCTCACAGATGTTCTTCATCTGCTCCCAAGAAACTACTGCTCTCACTTTCTCTGGGTCTACTGATACTCCTATCTCTGAGATAAAATGACCCAAGAAGTAAATCAAATCCATCCAAAAGTTGCATTTGGAGAGCTTAGCATATAACTGATGCTCTCTCAGTGTACTCAGAACAATCTCAATATGGGTGGCATAGTCGTGTCGAGTGTGAGAGTACACCAAGATATCATCCCTGAAGACCACCATGAAGGAATCCAAGTATGGATGGAACACACGGTTCATAATTTCCATGAAAACTACAGGTGCATTCGTACGACCGAACGACATAACCATATACTCATATAGACCATACCTGCTCCGGAAGGCTGTGGGAGGTATATCAGATGGTCTAATGTGAAACTGATGGTAACCGGATCTCAAGCTAATATTATAGAACAACTGGGCTCCTTGAAGCTGATCAAAGAGATCATCAATCCTAGGCAAGGGTTATCGGTTCTTGACCGTCAACTGGTTCAACTTCCAATAGTGCACACAAAGCCTGAGGGTACCGTCTGCATTCTTCACAAACAGGACAGGCGAACCCCAAGGAGAAGTATTGGTTCAAATGAAACCCTTTGCCTGCAACTCCTCCTACTGCTTCTTAAGCTCCTCCAACTCAGGTGTAGCCATCCTATAAGGATGAATGGACACCAATGCTACTCCTGGTACAAGGTCAATATAAAAGTCAACCTCACGCACGAGATGAAAACCTAAAAAATCCTCTGGAAAGACATCTATGAAATGATCCACCACCGGAGGAAAGTCTAACTGTGAAGTCCCCTGGTCATCCAGATATAGAGTAGAAATCTGGGCCATAACTCCTCCCAGCCCATGATGCTCGGGTCCCGCTATGCTCACCTAGACATCCCATTCACCCTTATGAAGAAAAAATTCACCTTCTGGTGAAGTGAACTCACCCTATGGAGATAATAGTTGATGAATTCCTGGAATTGAACTAACCAGTCCATCCCAAGAATGAAATAATAGCATGTCATCTCTAGGATATAAAGGTCCCATAAGAAGTGAAACCCACCAACCTATAGAAGGAACTCCCTGCACTGACGTACACTAGCCGTTCTAGTCCCCAACGTGGTGTATGGCATCAATATATCAGTAAAATAAAGGATACAGAGACCAAGTCTCTCCACAACAGCAATAGATATAAAGCTATGGAAGGACCCTGTATCGAAAAGAGAATAAGATAAAACTGAGGCTACTAAGATTGTACCTCGAACGATAGTGGGTCTGGGATCCTGCTCTTGCTGGGTCTACTCCACTATAAAAGTCTGATCTATACCGCAACCCTGTGACCCTGCCTGACCACTCTGAGCTGATCCAACCTGATGTCATTGATAACCGAGTGACTGGCTACCATGGAAATGACCTCCACCTCAACCTGAACTGTCAGAAGAACTCCAGTTCCTAGACTGATGAGAAACTGGTGGTGCAGCCCCTGAACAAGGAGTCATAGAAGAACACTTGTCACCATATTCTCGTGAGAAGAACTGACAGAAGTGCTGAAGGTGACCCATCTTTCTGCAAGATCGACACTCAACTAGGTCCCTCGTGAAATGTGTCCTCATATTAACACTCTTCCCACACTCGTAGAACACCACCTGGCTACCAGAAGATTCATCCCACCTACTCTGATCTCCTCATGTAGTCTCCCTAAATCACTTCCTGCTCTCATTAGGGGGAATACTAAATCTGGATGCTGAACTGCCCTGGCCCCCAGCTCTATAATCCCTCAAATTACGCTCTGTGATCAGCACCTGGATGACGATAGAGGATATTGAAGTCAACCTAAAGATGTTCACCTGAGATCAGATGTCATGGCTCGGACCATCCTCAACATTCTGTGGAAGGAACAACTCATCGCCTCCTAGAATAGGCGTGAAACTCTACAGCTCTGTGAAGACAGAGGAATACTCCATAACAGTAAGAGTACCTTGCTCCAGACTCATGAAATCTTGGGCTCGATCGTCCCTCAAGGTCTTCGAATTGAAGTAATCATAGAAGATGCGACAAAACTCATCCCAATCCATATTTTTATGGGGTCCCACCTGAGAGATCAAATCCCAAAACCTCTTGGAGGAGTATTGAAGAATGTAGGTAGTGAGCTTTACCCTCTTATCTAGAGGTATCTCCTGATGCTCAAAAATTGTCAGCATGGCTTCTAGCCATGACTCTGTAGCCTGGGGTCCTCTATCCACTGAGAAAGTGGGAGAATTCTACTGCTGAAAGACCCATGTCAATTCTACCATCGACGGGGTAGGAGGCGACACTCCTTGAAAGGTCTTCACCACCCTAAAAAATCCCTCTATGAACTGTGCATTATCACCAATGTCAGGTATAACGGCTGGTGCCAAGACTAACACGGTGAGAGGATCTTCAGGTAGTCCCCGATCAGCCATGTCCAGTGTCTGATCACCACCTGACAACTGGTATAAAACCGGAAGATTTATTGGTGTCATGAATCTACAATGTCACGCACACACCTTAGATCAAGATTATCAAGGACTGAAAACTAGAAGTGTAAGAAAGGAACCAGAGAAAAAAAGAACTCAAGTTTTACAAAGCATGACTATTTGGCATGTACAATTCCTACATGGTGTGTTACCTTAAGTCATATACATGGGCGTTTACTCCTGCCTAAGCTGGTCATGTAACCCCCAAACACACGGTGTATTGTCTTAACACACAACATCTACCTGAATCCTCTTCCCCTGTCTGAGTACTTCAAAATGGTTAAGCCACACGACTCTCCTAAGACAATACTACACGGTGTGTTCATGGTAGACATGGCGTGCAGTAGACAAGCTTCACTTGGCCAGTGTTGTTAGTGACACGACCTGACACACGGCTCACACTACACAACGTGTTCATGGTAGACACAACAAGTACGTGAAAGGATAACACCGACCCATGTTGTTCGTGACACAGCCGGGTACCTGGGTCAGACAACATGGCATGTTCAATCCTGACAGAGTGTGTATTGATTAAGGTTTATCCGTCCATTTTTTTATTTACACAGGTGGACACAGGGTCAACACTACACGGCGTGTTCGACTGGTACATGACATGTTCCCACCAGACTTTCCCCATACCGTGTCTCTGCCCACACGACCTATGACACGGTTAGAGACTACACAGAGTGTACATAGAGTACACAATGTATACTTAAGAAGACCAGTTTCTTCTCAAACAGAAGAACACATGGAATGTAGTTGACATTACACGGCGTGTATTCTAGGTTTTTCCAGATAGTAACCCTCAAAAACTACTCCGGAACCCAGAAAAACACTGAAATGAACATTGAAAGTGCCAAATTCTAATCTGTGAGGGCCCATACTCCCCGTGAATCAAAGTTTGGAATCTTATACATGTTATAACATGGAAAACAAGGCAATAATCCCCCAAATTCTAGTCCATGAGGGCCCATAACACCTCAAGAACCAAAGTTTGACATTCATTCAAAGGAAACCTTACACAACAATACCCTATCAAACAGTAGGTATTTTTATCACGACAACTATCACAACATAATTCATATCTAGCACAACACCTATCACAATAACATGCAATTGCTAATGCACCCTATATGGCATGGAAAGAATCTATGAAATGTGATCCATAGAAAGTGCCTATATGATGCATGAGATGGAATAAACTCATCTCATCGGGTTGCAACATAAATAGAACCTCAATAAAATCAATAATAACATCACAAATCATGTGAATCAATCAAGGTGAAATCAAATAAACTATAATAATTGCAAAACCAGAAAAATTTCAATTAATCGAGGTAGATTGTATTTTCCCTGTACACGGGTTAGATACTCCCAGGAATAGCTTATTAACAAGTACCTATTCCATCATATCCTTGGCTAAAGGCTACAAATAGTAAGTCAATAGAAATGAATTCCTCTAATACCACATTGTAATGTCCCTGTTCCGGAAGCCACCCAGAGGTGCCCCGTACCTGGTTGGTCACATTGCCTCTAGCACATTTCTCCAAACACCAGAGGTTGCCGACTAGTAGCGAGGGCCTTGGGTGTGATAGTAGGGAAACTATACACTCATTGACAGAGTAACAAAGCTGAAGGGAAACAAATACACAATAGCGGAAGCAGTAAGTATACCAACAACAGTCATAGTAGAAGACTGGAATAACAAACAACTGAAGCACATATATAAATGATGCATGGTAACATGTATCTAGGAAAGCAGCAAAACAAATCACAATGATGGAATACAAGCAGCACTAAACCAAATTACAAAAGAAACAAATGAACATCTCCTCAGCATCGCAAGCCTAAGCTTGGACCCATGCTCTCCAGCTTAACAACAAGTCAAGTACCTGAAGTAGAAGGGTGCTTACCCTTGTCTATATCTGCAGAAATATAATCTATTTGGGCCCAGAAGCATGGGCCAAATAGGGTGAGAGACTAAATATTAATAGCCAACCACCCAAAGATCTATGCCTAATAGTCAGTGAATATATGACAGGTAAAAGTATTAAAGTAGTAAATAAGAAAGTACTTAGCAGAAACAATTCCACATATAAAAAACAACTAATCAAGCACAATAACCCTCTAGGAAGTGCAAACAACATATCCCCTTTGGTTCAGTTATAAGAATGTATAAAGACTCTCTGAGGAAGCGCTCTCAATCAATTCCCCTTATAGTCGAAGGTCAATCAAGACTCTCTAAGGAAGCTTACACAGTCAATTCCCCTTACAGTCTAAGGTAAGTCAAGGAATCTCTGAGTAAGCTCACGTAGTCAATTTACCTTATAGCCCCAAGATCAAGTACTCTCTAAAGAAGCTCACTCAGTCAATTCCCCTTATATCCCTATGTGGTTCAAAGACTCTCTGAGGAAGCTCACACATCAATTACCCTTATAGTCTTAGGTTCTCAAAGACTCTCTAAGGAAGATCAGATGGTCAATACCCATACAGTATAAAGTTCTCAAAGACTCTCTAAGGAAGCTCACTCGGTCAATTCCCCTTATAGTCTCCTATACCAGGTTCTCATGACCCTGTGTAAGTCAACGAACATAGAAATGCAATATGGACAAAGGAAACCTCAAGAACTACATGGATAAATAGTCAAAAACATATAAAGTATATCATAATAGCAACATTCCACCCTAAAAAACAAGGCATGGAAAATAGGCAAGGCACCCTAACAGGCTAAGAAACCAACAGTCTTAGACAGAACATGCATGAGAAACACATCCAAAGCATAGCTATCAAATATATTCATATCCAATTAACCTCTACACAAGCACACAATCATGGAAGACAATCAATAGGGTAAAACGGTAAACACGCAATACACCGTTCAAGGGTATTGGTCAAGATTGCACATAATATTCAATGAAATTCCATAGAAAGGCACAAACCACCTACCTCAGTGTTGGAAGATCGTTATACGTGAACCTCGAGGCTTGAATCACCTTGGAATGCTGAATATCTACAAAAATGTCTAAAACTTTCATCCCACGATATCTCATGAGAGAGGAGAATTGAAAATATGGGGATCTAGGAAAAAAGAGAACTCATATATGAGATTCTAACACAACTGACAATGTTTAATTCGGAGGACGGATGATCGCTCGGGGGTTCATCGAAGATCTGCGACCGTACTAAGCTTTCAGTTGAAAGAGGCCTAGAAGGAGAGCGTTCCAATGATTAGATGCAACCCCGATGTGTTTAATGAAAAAAAATAAAGTACACAGTGTGTACTTTTGAATTACACGGTGTGTACTAGCTGTTTTCATACTCCACTTTAGGTAGCCTCCAACTCACCCCACACGACCGTGTGCGTGGCCGCTACACGACCAACACTCGGCTACCTGCGGTAACCAAGTACACAACATGTACTCATAAAGTACATGGCATGTACTCATAAAGTACACGGCATGTACTCATAAAGTACAGGGCATGTATTTCGAAAATTTCGAAAATTTGCAGAATTTCATTTTTTTCACAAAAATGACCAGAAAAGGAAAACATACATGAAAAGAAGGCCCGGGTTCTTACAGTTGTTATTATACCATAAAAATAATTTATGAGATAATCACAATTGATGTAATGACTGATTATGATGAGGTTTTTCCTATTAATTATTTTATATTATCTATCATAGTATTGTGTTTTTTAATCTTATATCATTCAACGTCATTATAGAAATTCAATGGCGTCGATTCGTACATGCAAGAAAATCTTAACCATCTTTGATCTTTGTTTGATAGCATATTATTTATTATGATAAGGATTTAAGGTATGTATATTCTTATGTTTCTGATTGCTATTACATTTTCCTAATAAAATATGCTCAAAACCTTACAATTCTTTTTCTAAAATAGGTGTTTGAATGTAATGATATTAAAAAAATGCTTGAAAAAGAACCAAAAATCATCATGTTGTAAATTTCATCTATGTATTTTTTAATTCTAATTATAATACAAATGCATTGATAATTTTTTGATTAACTAGATAAAAATATCTATTTTTTTGTAGATATTTAGTCAATGTTACGTGGTGTTTGAGTACTGTATACCAGTTTTTTATTATAGGGATTTTGATTATTATGGGGATGTAATATTCAAATATTTATAAAAAAATTTAACTTTCTTTCTTTGGTTTTAATAGAAATTGATTGGGAATCATTAAAAAATAACATGACTTTCAGCGTCATTTTCCTATAAAAATTGACACCAAAAACTA
This sequence comes from Viscum album, assembly GCA_963277665.1. Lineage (NCBI taxonomy): Eukaryota > Viridiplantae > Streptophyta > Magnoliopsida > Santalales > Viscaceae > Viscum > Viscum album. The sequence continues at coordinate 1,025,155,032 of OY728158.1, forward strand.
AGAACAATATCATTTTCAGCATCGGTTTTTAAAAATTTATACTGAAAACATTATTTTTCACGTCACCTATATGGTCATTGGTTAAAAACTGAAGTATAAATTGTAAAAAACAATCATTCAATCATCCTTTTGCACTAGTTTCTGCATTGATTTTTGGAATTTTCCATCCATATCATTAGTTCCAAAATTTATTTGATATTATTTTATCCAATTAAAATTCTTTATTTATTTTAATCTAATCCCCTAGACATCTTTATTATGTAATAATTGGCCATAAAAATTTTACCAATGTTTTAAACCTTATTTATTGGATTAAACTCCCCAGTTCATCACATTCTTCACCGGTGTCCCATGTGGTTGCAGTTTGACATTACCAAGGTGGGTTCGAGCTTGATAGAACCCTAGAATTATGGAATATTCATGAATGATGAATGAATTGGAAATTTTTTGGCTGCAACAGGATGATTTTTTTGGATTTATGTGAGACCTCCATGGATATGGGATCCACAGAAGCAATGAGAGTGAGAGGCAGTGATAGGATATCCTCAAGGGAATATGGGTGGAAAGAATCTGGAGACATGAAATGGATAGAGCATAAATAGTCCAGGATCCACACCCCTTAGTGAGATTCCTGAAAGAACCAGGCACAAATTATGGTGGAATCGGAGGATTAGGAAGTAGTGTAATGAATCAGGGTTTCTGGAAAAAAACCACGACATGAGGTATAGTCATAAAACTCATTCCATGTAGACCCCTTAGATGAGGCACTTGAGATTAAGGGAAGATAATGGTCACACACCCTATGTGTTAAGGAACACACACTATGTGACCATCACCAGGTGGTTAAGTTGTGTGGTAGCTATACATGGCCATGACCCAATGTGGGAGGACACTTCAGGTACTCTAGGATTACACATGAATTCCGAGAGGTACATTATAATGGACAGATACACAAGCATGGCCAGGTTCAGAAATAGGTACATGGGTATGACCTGAAGTACGTGGGAATAGATTGTAGCACATGAGTAGGCACTGGGTTGCTGAGACTTGACATGTAGTATCCTTACATGCTGTGTACTATTACATGTGCAACAACACCATGGGTTGGAAATTACATAAATAGGAGTCCTGGTGAGGTCACATGCTATGTGACCCATGGTGCATGCCATATAGTTTTCTCAATAACTTATGACCCTCATATATCCTTTATCTGGACATGGATTCTGGACTGAAAATTGCCTATCTTGAGATGTTATCCAAGTACAATGCAATGGTTTCCATCATAGTGGATGTAGAGATATGACATGTGATATTCAAATAATTATGCTTCCTTAGGTAAGACCTACCAATGTAAATGATCAGACATGACCATCAGAGAAATATACAGGACTAGGTTAGAATCCATCTATAATTATAGGGTATGTGTCCCCCATATGCCTTGAATTTTTCTGAGTGGAACTTCCTCTATAGAATTAGGATTCAAGTCTTCTACCAAATGAGTGGGTCCCCTAACATACTAGGGCGTGATTCATCCATGTATAGAGTAGAACCCCCTATCATACTAGTGAGAGGGACCTCTATTTATTATTATCAGGTGGAATCCCCTTGACATACTAGGTGGTGGTTCCTCTTCCATCAGAGTGGCACCCCATATGGTACTAGGGTGCATGAAATCTATGGATACCTACCGAGTGACACCCCCTATCATGTTAGGGCACGAGTCTTCCAAGAATTGAGTAGCCCCACCCTGACACACTAGGGAGAGAGTCCTCTATCCACATATAGAGTGGAATCCCCCTATCATTCTTTGGAGCGAGTCCTCTACCAACTGAGTTGAACCCATATCGTTCTAGGGTGTGGGAGATTCGTTATTTAAGTGGAACCCCATGATGAACTAGTAAATGATTCATCTATCTACTAAATGGAATCCCCATATTATTCTTGGGTGTAGGTCCTCTATCTTTTTATTTAATGATAGGCACCCCATATGTACTAGGGTGTAGGTCCTCTATATTTTGAGTGGAAATACTTATCATACTAAGGAATATGTCCTCTATTAGTTATTATTCCCACTTGTTTATGGAGAATAGTGGTAAGGTGCATTCGCTCTATATGAAATCTTATGAGGTCATAGATGATGGATGACTGGAGATCATGTTCCCCTAGCTATGGATCACAATGGTGAGGTGAAGGTAGTCAACCCAGATTCTTGCGAGGGTATGTAGGATGCATGGTTTGAAGATTATTCTCCCTCAGATATTGAGTGCAGTGATGAGGAGTGTTCCACAAACACATATTCTTATTTGGTTACACTTGATTCTAGGAATCAAAGGTAGAACATTGGATCTTTTGGAAGACTTGTCATTCTTAGCTAGGTTGTGTAGATGTAGATCCTGTTTCTATATAATTTAGGCTCCTTGTTGATTATATATAGCTGTTTATGGTTCTCATCTTAGTTTTGAATTTTAATGAATTTGTCGGGTTGAGGTGACCATTGTTATATATTTATATTTCCATTTTCCCCCAAAATTATTCTAGGAATGTATATACTCACTCCTGCATGGAACCTTTCTACATGTGTCATGTCTAATGCAGATGAAAAAAGTTTTGACTGTGTCATATTTGGATCATAGTGATACTTTGGTGCATAGACCACATATGATTGTCAAAATTAAATATAAGAAGGCAATATCACTTAGGTTTTTCATTTATTCATGTTTTTTAGGTGGGGAATTCATTTCTAGTTGAGTATGTTTTCCCCTTGAGAGTTTGGTTTATTCTTTTATAGTATTATGTATTTACAAGAGATATTTAATGCATGGTTTACTATAGATTTCACTATCTTTTATTATTATTCCCCTACACATTGCATGGATATGGTTGGGTGTATGTGTACAAATATATTAGGAAAACGCCCACAATTTCATTTATTCCTTCTCGACACATTTCAATATCCCCTAGCATATTGGAGGGTGGTTTGGAGTTATGACATCCCAACCTTCCCCTAGCCTGGAAGGCCCTAGTGGTTTACTTCTTTATATCTACATAAATTCATCGAAGAATGGATTGAGATGAATTCTCATTTATAATGATATGGTTATAGCTTATTCCTCATGGAAATTAAAGGTTAATTGTAAAGATCACCCAAATTAGGATTTAGAGTTATCTATGGTAAATTTATTATGACTGGTATGGAGGCATTAACTTTATAGTGAAAGGTGTGATATATATACTAATCATAAAATATTAATGTATATATTTACATAGAAGGAGTTTAATATGGTCCAGATAATATGGTTGAAAAAAATTAAAAATTAACACTTCTCCAAAAAATACGACTATGGGAAGGAGACCAAGGAGGATAATTCTTTGAGTTTATAGTATAATACTATCTTATCTAGGATGAGGATAATAAAAGATCCAATATTTCTAGATTCTCAATGTTTGTATCTTGAAATTAGGAAGGAAGGGAAAAAATACTATCTTTCTAAAATGAGTGTTCAACTATCTATCTAAGTGAAGATTAAAGACGCTCAAAAGGAAGACGTAGAGTTACATAAGAAGGTAAAAAACGTTCCAAATTTTAACCGTGATTATGATGGAATTAAAAAGATTAGAAACTGGGTATTTGTTCTATCTATATGAGATTTAATAAAGGTGTTGATGGATGTGGTTTAAATTTCAAAATTATCTTTTCATCCTAGATGTAAGAATATTTATAGCGATCTAAAAGAGTATTTATTATGGGAAAATATGAAGAGTTATTTTTCTATCTATCTTGGTTTTGGTTGCGTTATAAAGATAAAGTTGAGTGAAAAATTTATAAGGGGATTTTATAACTGTTACCCATAACAGAATGTAAATGGGAATATATCTCCATATAATTTGTCATCAGAATCCCCAAAACATCTAAAGACAATAATGCTATTTTGGTTATACTTGATTGACATATAAATTCTGCACACTTCAATGCTATACAAGAATATTTATCTCAAAAAAATATTTCAAATATATAAATTATGGAAGTATTAGGGTTACTTGATGTGAAATATTATATTGTATCTGATTGGGATCTGAGGTTTATCTTGCTGTGTTGGTGTAGTCTTCAACACTCTATATATATGGAGTTAAGTTTCAAAACAACTTATCATTCTCAGATAGATGGTCATTATAAGATAGAAATTAAAACCATAGAGTATATGTGGATATCTTGTTATATGTATTTAAAATTTGTTTGATATCAACACATTCCTCTAGTTGATTTTTCTTATAACAATAGATTTCACTCGAGCATTCAGACAACTCCTTATGAATCCATGTTTGGAAATAATTGTAGAACTATAACATATTGAGATGAAGTTGGATAAATAAATCTATTGTGCCTTATTTAGCTTAATAAAATAAATATAAGTTTATATCCATTTAGAAACACATAAGGGAATAAAAAATTTGACCTAAAAGTCATAGTAATGACCATCAACGAGATCTAGAGTTCAAAGTTAGTGAGAATTATTTTATGTTAATTTCTCCATAGAGGAATGTTATGATGTTATGAATGAATGTAATTATTATCCCTCAATATATTGGACCTTTTTTTATTCATGATCTAGTAGGGATGGTAGCATATCTCTTGGTGTTCCCACCAAACCTCTCTCAAGTTCATGATGTGTTCCATGTATCTCTATTGAGGAAGTACGTACCTAGCCCTTCACATGTACTAAACTAAGAGGCCATACCACTAGAGTAAAAAGTTTCTTATGTGGAATAACTATTTTAGAATCTATATCTTATAGAAAAAGTGATATACAATAATACCACTCACCAGGTCAAAGTTTTGTGAAAAAACAAACAATTTAAGGAAACAATATGGGAACTTGAGGATATGATTAGGTAGAAGTATCCTTATTTTTTTCATTAGAGTGAAAACATTTCAAGGTCAAAATCTATTTTATGGTGATTAGAATATTATAACCTGATATTTTATTATTTGTTTCATATAAATTTAATTTTCTTGATATCTTGTGTTACACACAACAATGAGTTTAAACAAACCATGATATAATATTAAAATATAATTTTTATGGTGGTTTTTATAACCATGTTATAAAGTTGATGGGTGTGAAAAGGGATGACTAAATTATGAAAATTATATCTTTTAAACATGTACATGATAAATTCATTGGATATCAATTTATTAGAAATGAAAATAAAAAATCATTTTAAAGTTAAATAAATGTTTTTATAAAAGACTATTTTAATGTGCGCATAGTGTTTTTATAATAATAAATTAAATTAATCCCAATTTTTGAATCATTTTAATGAAATTTATATATTTTATAAATAATAAAATGTTTTATTATTCATATTATATTTTTTTCTAGGCATGGGATAAGAATAAATCCAGTTTTATTTTTAAAAACTACCTTTTTTTAAATTGATTTTGTCATGTTTTGGGCACATATTTTCAAATTAGATTTTACTAATTTTAAAAATTTAATTGAGAAATGAAATTATATTTTTTATAAAAAATTCATAATTATCATAGAATAAATTATTTATAATTTTATGAAAAGATTATTTTTTGATGAATATTGAAAATATTGATTTTTATGGAAAAAGTCCCTCTTATTTAACATATTTTCCGAGTTATGTATATTTTAAAATGTTTAAAAATAAATAAATAATATTATATTATCCTTAATATAATTTATTTCATTTTAATCAATTTCATTTCAAATTTTTCTCTAATAAATTTTTATAACTATGAAAACTTTTTCTTTGAAAAACTAATTTTTAATCGCATTTTCATGTTTAATTTTAAATTAAATTCTTCTAGTTATGTGAATTTAATATGGTAAAATGGATTAAAAATTTTTAATTAGAATAATTAAAATTATTTAACTATTTCAACATAATTTTTGGGTTTAATTAACAGTAAAAATTGTAAAAATTAATTACCATGGTTATGGTTAAAATGAGTTTACCAATGGGTAAACTAAAACAAATGGCTAAAATAACCTAAAAACTTGTATAATTTGTATTTTATGGAAATATTTAGACCATATATCTTATAATGCTTTATAACTATCAATTTTGGATACCCTTTTTATAAAAATTGACATGGAATTATTGTAAAACATTAAAAAGTTACGTGTGTGTCACTCATCTCAATTATAGAAGGGAACCTCTTATCCTATCCTCTTCACATTTAAAAATTATTTTGGATCATCCAATACATAACTAAATATTTTTATTAATTACCTCCTGATATCCTATACACCATTTTTTTACCATAAAACCATCCTAGGAAGGCTATTGGTATAAACCTAAAGAGGTTCTCCAAAGAAGAGGTATAGTTCATAACCATGGGTTTTTGTTTTATTTCTTTTTACCTCCTTGAAATATTATCCAACAATTTTGAAATACAAAAATAAATATATTACACATAATAATATATAATTATGTTAATTTAATGATATATGTCTACCCTGTCTTCTAATAAATGGGAAACGAAACCGTCGATCGTGCGTACGATGGACTACGACCTTACGAACCGATGTAATTCATTTTCCATAAATTCCTTCCCCAGATGGATTTAAGGATGGATTTAATATATATATATATATTATATTAAATAATTATAATTTTAAATTACAATATCACATATACCTTCTTACATTCAAATCCATTGGAAAACGATAACATCGCTCGTGAGTAAATGTCGACTACCGCCTCCACAAAGAGATCCAATAAATTTTTCATTTTATTTTAACATGGATGGAAATAAGGATAGATTTAATTAATACATATGATATTAATTATATTAAAATGGTTCTATAAAGGGTAATTTTTCTTTAACTTTCTCTCATTCTATCTACTAAAAAACAGAATCAACGTTCATGTGTATGTATGACCTAGCTTCTCTATGAATGATGTAATTCAATCTTCTATCGCAATTTTTATGGATGAATATAAATATGTATATAATTAATATATATAATAATTAAAAAATTGTTAAAATTAAAAATATTATATTACCATAATTAATGTACATGGACCAAAATGACTAAACCAAAACATAAATGAAAAACCAAGAAGTTATTACCCAAAACAATTATTTTAACAAAAAATATTATTAAATGGGTGATAAAAGGTTATAATGAAATCCTATATTGTATTATATATATGATTATTTTTATATAATAGTTGTATAATAATCCTATATTTATTATACATAAGGTTTTAACGTGTTTGAATGAAGTCGAGACTTGAGGTAAGGGGATAGTTATCATACTTTTATTTCTATGGGACACATGCCATATTCACCAATTTTTTCTTTTTTATGGTCTATATAAATCCCATGAATGCATTTTTTGAATATTATCATGAAAATAATGAGATATAAATATAAATATAAGGTTATTTCCTTTATGAGTGTTATGATTCAAAGGTTACCAAAGTGGTAAGGGTTTTGTGATACAATCTCGTTGTTTATCATGATTTTCTATGATTATGATTATGATAGTGAACTTTTATGATATATATCTTACAAAACAAATGAATTATATATTAATATGGATATTTCTATAAATTAAATGTTTCCCATTAATTTTTATCTCTTTATGTACTCAATAGTCCAAAGGGATGTTTCTAAGGAAGAACCGTCTTTATTTCCCTATTTGATAAATAACTCTTTTTTATTTTGTGTCCATGTTTTCAAAAATTGATTTCATAAATTTTTTTAAAATTATAAATGTATTATTTAATTTTTATGCTCATTTTGTACTTTTTAAAAATGGTTTAAAGTTAATCTTCTTGTTGTTTTATAAACAAAATAATTTTTGTCCTAGTTTACAAAGGGTTGAAAGGATTGTTTTCTTTTAAATTATCTATAATTTAAAAAAAATTCCACCATAATGAAAAATAAATGATTTCAATATTAATTTAAAGCTTTCCAATTTAAATTTCAAAAAACAATTTCTCTAATATATGATATTTTTTTTTATTTTAGCGATGTGATTTCAAAAAAGAAAGCATACTGTCCTTAATAATGTTTAAATGATCTCTTATGTTATTTATATTCATTAAATAAAACAACCTATGATTTTTTTTTTGAATTTTTAAGGATATGTTATAATGATAACATCCTTATCCTTTCTCTATATGGTTTATGATCATGTCAAAAAATGATTACGAAACTAGTTTCTTTCCCATGTGTTATGCTATGTACAAATGTTTATGAATCTCATTTATATTTCACAAGTTATGATATGATGAATGATTTTGTGTCACATATATGTGTGATTTTCATTATGCGATGGGTGTTCCTGGAATTATAAATCCATCTAATGAATGTAGTAAATTTTATTGTTCTATGAACTCAAATGGTACATGGTAGGTTATTAAAATCCCAAAAACTGAGTGTACACTAGATGTTATCCCAAGTCTGATAAAATAGGTTATAGAAGATGTTATCCCAAGCCCAAAACATGGTATAAAAGAGGTAATCCAAATCACAAATCAGGTGTACGAGTTTTTATCTTAATCCTAACATGTTATTAATTCCTTAGTGGTTATACTTTACATAATATTTTCTTTACTTATGTATATGCCACAAATTTATATCATATTACAATGTTATTCGATCATGGATTATGTTCTTTGATTTCTTTATGATTAATATCTTATGAAATTCTACGATTTATACCATGACTCTAGTTTATGATATATGATATGTATGTTATAGTTTTCAAATGATAATATCATGTTTTCCTACCCTTATGCTCATGTTATGATAATGTAATCGTTGATATCTCCCTGATTCACCCCTACTCATAACCTGAGAACACCTTACCATATATTTAATTTCCTCTGTTTATGAATAAAGTTATTATGTATGATATGTCTACAAGGTTTACAATTATGAAGAACATAGTAAGATATGATGTAGTACACTTACGAACTAGTTGTTTACATTTCCAAGTTTTAGGGTAACTTGACCAATATGATTCTGAAATATATTATTATGTTATGTAATGAATATTAATCTAAAAAGATATGATATATATATATATATATATTATTAAAAGAAGGTCCATGATCTGGACAAAGCCCGCCCCTTACAAAAAAATTACAAAACTGAAAAAGTGGTAGCACAATGGGGTTTAGAAAGGTGAGAATAGAGCATACCATGCACATCCAAATTAAAAAGATGTGAGAAAAATTCTGGTATGAAAAAGGACCATCGTGAGGATACCACCATGACTGCCCTCTTGGATAGAGCATTAACAACCTTTTTTGCTTCTCTATAAACACGACAGACTTCCAGTTGAAAACCCTCAAGGAGACACAGGCATGCAATCCATGATAGGAGAATCCTCCAAGGAACATCCTTGGACCTTGCCTGCAGAATGTGCACCACTGTACTTGAGTCAGATTCTACCCATATGTGCCTCCAACCATGGTAGACAACATAGTTTATAGCTTTAATCATCTCCCATAATTCAGTTTCAAGCACAGAACCAATTCCGATATAATGATAGAAGTAGCCCTTAACGAATCCCCGATGGTTACAGAACTCCCCACCACACCCATAAGGTCCTGGTGTACCAGATGCCACACCATCGACATTCACTTTCAACCATGATGAAATGGGAGGAATCCATCTAATCGATTTCAACATCAAAGGTTTCTTTACCCTGCCAGACACCCCAAGCATTTTCAGTGTTAGGAGATCAGAAATATTATTATTCATTGTACCTATTTGTATATTGGAAGTAGCTTGCACATCCCTGTAAACAACAGTCAGACCAGCCTTCAAAGAAGGCCTGTAGTTTTAAAAAATGACCTAATTTCGTGCCCTCCAAATCCGAGCAAGAGCTGCAGCAATAACAGCGAGAAGAAGTGCAAAAACCCACTCACTTTGACTAGAGGTATTGACCGAGTTCATGAAATCATAAAGACTTTTCAATGATAATAGAGTCTCAAATACCTCTTGAAAAGTTTCCCAAAATCTGCAAGAGAAATTGTAGGCAAAGAAAAGATGGTGAATTATTTCTTCAGCCTGGGTGCTCAAATAGCAGCAAGAGGCTAAGTGCATTCCCGTTCACTACAAAAGATTTTGCACAGGTATCCTACCTTTCCAAATCATCCATAATATCATGTAATTGGAAGGGAGAATGAAAGGTTTTTTAAAATTCTGCAACCACAAGGGAGAAGTCGCATTGTTGCCACATAATTGTCTATAATACTCCCTTGAAGTGAGCCTGCCTTTCCAAATCCGCCATAGTATCAAGTATGGATTTTTATACTTCCATAGTTTTTAAAAATTATATAAATTATTTTAATCCAATATTATGCCTTTTACTTCATAATTAGTTTAAAATATTGGGTGTTATAATTTTGACATGGTTTTTCTATAATCCAAATCATAATGGACTCCATTAAACGATCCCATGCTTCTGGATATGACAACCTTTTACACCTCACAAAAAATTCTCAAATAATGAATGGAACATGAGAAAATACAATTTTTTTAACTGCATTAAAAATGTTACAGCACCATTGTTCTAATCCTTGTAGCTTGGATACCATTGGGATGGAGAAATACCTCCAAATCATGATTACCAGAGGTTATCATATAGATTCCCTTTCTATTAGTGTCCTAATATATGATGGGATGGTCTTGGATTTTCCACAAAATTTTGACATAATTAATATTATAACTCTGATGATAATGGTGAGATAACTAAAAAGAAAGGTGATGTCACATTATGCTTATTGAAAAGATGGTACAAATTTCTACTAAAAATATTTTCCTCATTGATTGATATTTATGAGGAATATTTTGAGAATAATAGTGAGTATTAATATTCATACTTGAAATGGGACCCTAATGTATAAGAAATATTATAGGAATGTATTTTATAACCAATACCACCTTATATTCCCCAAATCACCAAGGAATCTAAATTTCTGAATCCATCCCACTAGATTCTTCACCAGGTCCTTACCACTTAATTTACTTCCCTTTCAGGCAGTGAAGGGAATATGAAAATCAGGGACCGATTTTTTCTTTAATATAGGATTTTAGGAATCTTATTAATTTATCCTTCATCTTAAAACAATATCTCTCCCACAAGTTTTATCAGTAAAATGGGACATTTTTTACTGAGCCTTACATTATGCTTCTGGATGAGAATTTGGGACTCTATTATGGCAAGTATTCCTTCACTAATCTTGAATCACCTTCCCTATTTGACATAAACATGTTTGTAACATGCGGATTATTTAATATTATGTGTAGTGATAATGATTCAAGGGAGCACCAGATGCAACCCAAGATGCAAATAGATATGTCACTCCACCACTCGAAGAGGATTACCACAATCCTCATCCAGAGGCTTACAAACACACTTATATGAGGAATTCCTACATTCTCCATATCACAAAGAGGCATCCCATCCCACTCAACCTTAAAATACCTATCTTACACCAGCATAATACCCACACCCTTTTCACTTGTACTTCTATGAATCTATGTATGCTGATCTAAATCTACATTGGAATTTTCAACATGTTCAATATGACTTGTTTGACTGAAAACTCAAAAATGATCAATGGTAAATGGAGGGAAATTTTTACACTAACTCCCTTCCTAAATCCTTCACCAAACACTACCTAAAAATATTCCATCAAATTTCATTTACAATGTTGATTTCACTAAAAATTTCATTTAATAGTAATCCTCTCTTACAGAATAACATAATCTAACAGGTGTAGGGAGGGCTGTTGGGATAGATCCTCTTTTACTAATGGTCATACGGGTGTTATCCTAAGTATCATAGAGGGGATGGATTTTTAACCCACTGTAGTTGAACTATATTAGGATAAGGCTTCCCAAGAATATTTTAGTGATAATTTGTATATTTTAGCTCCCATGGGATGACATTGACACTTTTTTTTAATTTACGAACTTGTGATGTCTATTGTTTTTGCTACCTTACATGTTTTCTATCTATTTTTATTATTGAATGTTTTGTTTTCTATTTTTATTCTACTATGCGGTGTGATTGTGAGCTATTATGATCTCCCCTAATATATTTTTATTTTATATTGTTTATATTTATATTCATTCATTGTGTAAGTGATCAGGTTGGGAACCCTTCATATTTAAGGTACACTTTTCTTCTTGGCAGGATCTCACACACAATCTTTTCACCCTAAAGAAAGATTTAATCCATGGGTGTTATCATTTTTTATTTTAATTCTTGTATTTTAATTTAATCCCCTTATATTAACTTTCACTATCCTCTTTATCCACCTTTGACCAATCATGGGGTCCATGCACTATCTAATGCATGAGGAAGGATGAATCAACATTTAATACTTCATCTGGTCATCACCATAACACGATCAGATATGTTTTTTTTCCATTGAGATAATTTAAAGAACTATTAAAGATATTTTAGAAATATTATCTAAATGATAAATGATCTTAGGTTAATCATTTTGAGGTTCTGCATATTCTTGGATTGATAAACCTTTATTCTTGGTGAGTTGGGTTAGAAGAATTCAAGATTTTTTTTAATTTTAACCTTAAACATTTTATTTTATTGAGATATTTCTATATAATAGGTTAAATAAAATAAAATATTGATGTTTAAGACTTTCTAATTCATTTTCGGGATGTAATTCTTGGAATTTGTTTATTTCATACATGTGTTTATTATATATTCTTAATTTCATGAACAATTGAATTGATTTCAAAATTCATGACTAGTGATTCATCAAACAACTTGAACACCAAAACTCATTCATAGTATACATTAATGAAAACATGAGATATATAAAATTAATACCCAAGATGATGATTAATATCCATTTTTTTCATCAATGATTTAAGTCAATGAGGTTGTACGATATATAAAAGTGGAATCCCACCATTTTATGTTGATTAATCCTTGGGTTATCTTACCCAAGAGTATGAAAAGTGGGATATTAATTTTTTGAATTTATTTTCATTGAATAAGGGGGATTTTATATTTATGAAAAATTATTTATGATGAAAAATTGAAAAATTGAACTTAAGCCAATTATTGAAACTCTTATTGGATAACAAAGAGTTATGAAGAGATAATGTTGAAGTATTAATAATTTTTCTCTCAAACTCAGGTTCATTCTGTTCTTATAAATTGTGATATATTTAGTTGATTATTTTTGAGTTCCATTTATGATGGTTTTTAAGTAATGTTTTGAGGAAAAACAATTGACTGTGTGGGGGGGTTTGATTTAATTTTGTTAAAAATACAAATTCATATTAAAACCCACATTTAAAATACATTTTTTTTGTTAATTTTAATAAATTTATAGAATTTACCTGTTTTAATAAGTGGAAATTATGAATTTCGTGAATAAATGATATGAATTGGTATAAAATGGGAATTTTAGCAGAAAATAAGAGGTGTTTGCACCCATTTTTCATGGTACATTATTTGGGCTAAAAAATCAAAATCATGTACCCCATACCAAGAAACTGTGCTAGCCCATAAATCATGAGGTAGTTTTGTTTTCATAGTCTCCACATGGTTGTTATAATAATGAAGACCTATCCACAAACAACATGTGATGGAACTGAGGGGATACAAAACCATTCTTATGGTCTATGCATGGTTAACTAAACTGTGAGCCTCTCTCCAGGAACCACACAACTCAAAGAAAAAGTGGATAGAACCATTTGAATGGTTGGGAAACTGTTAAACAAACCACACACCTTTAAAATTCACCAGTCAATAACCAACCACCTACCCTCATATACCCCTATAAACACTCATTTAATTAGGGATTTGGACCTCCAAATGCTATTGTACATTGTGGGTTGAGAAATTAAGGATCTATATCAATATTTTATGTCTTTCTATCATCTGGGTGGAAATCATGTTTGTGGAAGGAGAGCTTCAAACTCATACTAAGGATTTTTAGAATTTTCACTTATAGTGGATGAAATCTGTCTTCTACCCATTTTTGTATTGAACACCAGTGGTAAGAGGGGTTTATTTTCCATAATTGATGTAATGAGTTCCTAATTAACTTCTTATATTGGGTTTGTGGATGAAAATGTTGACTCATTGGGAAATTATACTGTTTTTATTGTGTAAGTGTTATTATTACCTTCATTTGAAAATTCTTTTATGTATTCCTTATTTAATTCACTTATTAAACCATGTCATACAAAGAGCAGTTTATTCGTGGATCTAAAAAACTATTATAAAAAGATTATCTATGACCATTTAGTGAATTCATCATCACTTTAAGGATACTTTTTATAGTTTTTTTGGAAATATAATTATCAAAATAAGAAATGGATTTTTAAGAACTTAATCAAGACCTTAAAGAAAAAGGATATCTGGATACCTTTCATTCAAGGTGCTAAAATTCAACATCAGTGCATAGAACACAATGTTTAGTCCAATACCAATGATATTCATTGTAAGAAACGACCCCATTGAGATTTTCTCATAATAATTTTGAAAATCTAGTTTCGATGAATTTTAGCTTTTGGTGACTTATCCTTTTCAAAAGAATTTTAAATTATGTTATTTTAAGGTCTTGAGAAATTAATAAAAAACATCATTTTTTATTTATCCAATAAAATCTTCAACTAGTTAACTGAGGACTTATGTTTGATGATACCCAATGTTCCTCATTGATCAAACTCGTACTCCCAATATACTCATTATTGAGTTGGGTTAAAATTCAATTTGGGATTCCTGATGTAATAATTTGTTTAGAATGAAAAAATCCATAACTTTAGTCTGTGGAATCATCATATATACCCCACATGTTTCAAAACATCACACTCTCTTACATACATTGTATGATATATCCTATACTTATAATCCTTACTCTCAATATATAACTAAACTTTACACCCTATATGATATAGAGGAACCCTCATTATATATATATATATATAAATAGATGACTAAATAAACCCAGGCCTCTAAAATTCCCCCCATTTGACTACATGGTATGTTATAACCAAAAACTAATCTTATTTCAAGGCATCATGTATCACATGTAAGTGATCACATGTCACATTTCTACCCATTATCATACATAACCACTGATACCATAAGTCCTATTACACTCTATATTGGTTCATCCATGTAGTAAATTAGGCTATGATCCAACATTTCCAACATATAAATACATCATTTATCTCCTAGGAAGTGAAAACAACTTATCATTCCCAACAAATGCAAGGAACACTATATGTACCACTTTACCCAATATGGTGCTTCTAATCTATCTAGGCTCTAATTACCACATAAAACCAACTCTTGGGATAAAACAACCCATAATAATCCATACCCTAGGCCTAAAATATATCCATAGTATCATTAGTAAGACATTAACTACCTATATTGGACAATACTCAAGGCATACAATTACATTCACCCATCCCAGGGTGTCTATCTTACAACATGTGCATACATAACCATTGGTAGAAAAAAATATTGTAAAAAACACACATTTGAAGTTCAAATAATTATCATTACCTTATTAAATCAGTTGGGTAAACCCCAAATTGAAACAAAATATCCTAATACCTTTCATCAGTGTCTAGACCTATGATATCTCAAGACCTGAAGAACACCTACCCATACATCAGAGGCCACCAACTAGTGGTGAGAGCTTAATAATATTGTTCCCATTATATAAAAAGCATCAATAAAAAAATAAATAACTAAAAAATATCCATAATGAATAATCACTAACCAAAATTTTGATAATAAATTTTATAAAAAAATATAAATTCTCTCATACAATCATACATTTCAATTGATTAAACACTTGGGTGATCACATATAAAAAATTAATAATGGGAAAAAATAAAAGAGATTACTTAAATCCGTCCGCCTCACCTAATCCCAATCTCAAATCTGTGTAAGGATTCCCCATATAGACCCACTAAACAACCTATAATAAACTTTTTATAATAGACATATTGTCTTGACCAAGACATAAGTGCTTATATAGGGTGTGAGAAAGAAATATCACTAGGGTCTCCCAATGTTTTCCTAATACATTCCATCATATATCTATCTATATAAAATGGAAATAAATCACACAAATAAAACATTCACTTTGGTTCATCATGTGATAACTAGGACACCACGACACTCAACCATACTTAATTCAACCTATGTTGGAATTCATCCACATCAGGCCACAAGTCCTAACATATACATGAAGACTTAGGGTTGGGTTTTATCCAAATAAATGAACTATACCCTCTTCCTGAGGGTAGGGTCCATAAAATGTTCCCAATCAATCCCCTCTCAGGGGAGGCTATAAATAAAGTCCCCATCCCAACCCCTCTTAGGGGTGGGTGAACATAAAGTATACAACCGCTAACTGTCAATTTAAGTTTGGGAAAAAATTAAGTACCCTTGTCAACCCCTCTCTAGAAAGTCTTCAAATTATATCCCTAACAGTCCCCTATTTCATATGACTATCCATCCATAAATTATGCAAACCATCCCCTCATTTGAGGAGGGTCCATGTCATGTTCCCCACCACTACCTGTTGATGAAGGAATGGTCACAAATCCAGTAACCAACCACTTATTGCTAATGTAGGGTATGGAACTCATCTAATACCAAACAAAAAGTTCTCATTTAGGGTAGGTGGAACATAAATCACACACTAACACATCTCACTCAAAAGGGTGGTGGAATATTAAATTTCACACAAACCACTCTCACTCAAGGGATGTGGCACAAAAAGTACCCAACCAATCCTCCTCACGAAAGGGTTCAGATCAAGTTGTCCATTACCTTTTACCTCAAGGAATGCTATATTTATCAAATAATTTCAACTAACTAACACCCAACTAGGAATATTAATTGAATAAAGAACTGGTTATATGACCAATCTCACAAGATAACCAGCCCATCATAGGGTGTAAGTAACTAGAGAACTATCCCCACACCTCAAGGAATAACTATTCATTTATATTTACAAATATAATACTCACCTAATGACTATATTGGTCATGAAATGAAAATATTTTGATCTTATTTGAATCATAATATTTTCCATAAAGGCATATACTATTCTCTACAACCCATCCCAGTCATTCCAACCATGGATCTTCTATAGCTATCTCGTATCAAGACCCATGGAATCTCAATGCTAATTCATCCAGAAATTCCTATGACCCACACTTAGGTATCATTAAACTTCTCCCTATGATATATCACTACCCATCATTTGGTGGAAGACCTTCACATAGCTCTATATATGTCCTAAAATTCTTATCCCACCCATAACACATTCAAAACCATTGATCCACCTTGAAGAGGGTGTCCCTCATCATCCATGAGATGTAAAATTATCTCACCTATCACCAATAGTCCTAATAATCTCATACATTCTGAAATAACATTAGGAAATTAACCTTGGTTACCGATACTAAATCCTAATCCTGATTAAAAATATCAACCCTCTTACAACCTCATCCTACACCTTAGACCCATTGGTAGCATAGTTTCTGGAAAATCCCAATCTACCCAAAATTCAATGGGAAAATTATTCCAACTCAAGAAGGATCAATTAAATTCTATACATTTAAATAGTTTGATCTTGATCCTTAACCCTTTAATCAGTCCCATTAAATAATGCATAAATTCACACTCATGCTTAAACATGAATATAGATTAGTGTGATAGGGATTTCCTAAATCAACCATTGAGTTACTATCCTCACAATTCTACTCTCATCCTCCACCAAGCCCATCCATTTTTCATCCATCCTAATATCAACACCCTATCATCCATCTCACACAAAAACATCCAATTAATTAGTTATAATAATTTATAATTAATTATACAATATAAACCAAAGAGGTATAAACACCTAAAAACTCATCAGGAAATGCATATTCATCAAAAGCCATCAAAACCTATTTTACGTATCCCCTGGGATCTTTCCTATCCAATATGATAATAATATTCATTATATCAGTTTTATTCCACCATTATTTGGTTGAATCACCATCAAAACTATAGACTAGAGATACTGAAATAAGATACTAAAAAAGGAAGAGACATAAAAAAGGAAATTAAGGGGGGAACTCATCTTTAATCACTATTGAAAACATATATTAATTTTACTTAATGAAGCTTATCAAATGGGGGACTATAGGGGATTAATCTCAGATAAAAAGTGAACTCACCATAGGGTTGTTGAACCTAAAACCAAAGGGGGTCCACTCCTTAAATGACATGTCTTCTCCTTATTTTTAAAAAGGAGAAAGGAGCCATAATAGTGTGAACAATGTTGTTCATGATGTGATATCCTCTTCTTGGTATCCATAATAGAATTTGACCTTGGGTCATGGCATGACACAACTCCCTTAACCCAAATGAAAACTTTATGCCCTATGCCATCATTGAATAACCTCACTGGCCATGACATAGAACACCTCTCCTAGGCTAAACCAAAATCCTATTTCCAATCCCTTTATTATGTGGTATCCTCCTAAATTGTGTGGAATTTTTCTTACATGTATTGGTCTCCTACATTCACTCTATAACACCCCTCATGGAAATAAATAACGCTGTAATGCTTTTATTCATTGTGTCAAAATCATTTCCCCTTGAAAAATCATAGAAGAAATAATTGAGGGTCCTCAAATCCAATACATAAGGGTCACCTTACCCCTTATGTAAGGGTTACCATCACATCAAGGAATATTTTACATGACAAGAAATCACTTTGAAGGATAAATCCCTTAAACCCTTCCCCCTGAAAACACAACCATGACACCCATTGGTCATGGTGTGACCTGTTACTATCATGCATCCACCATGCTGTATCAACAATAGATAATGGTATGAAATCTAATCTCATACCATGGAACATATCTCAAAAAATGATTGAATCATAAGATATCCCTCATCCTAGATTTACCTTAATTTTCATGAAATGATGATCCATCTGCAGTAAAAAGTAGCAAAGGGCCAACCCTAACCCCACTGTGACATTCACCCAATCACAAATAAAAAACATTGTTGGCCTATGAAAACATTCCAAAAATATACTTGAGATGTTCCAACACTAAGAATATTAATATTAATTTTGATAATTTTAATATCCCATACCATGGGACCAAAAATCCAAATTTCCTATGAATTTCATAAGCTATAATGACATGGACCATTATTAACTCACCACCACAATTCTTATCATCCTCGTGAAGCAACATTGGTTTTATAGCCATCATTCCAAAACTATATCAACTATAAATTGACTACTAACCCACCAAAAATCTACCCTATAACAATTAATGTGTCTTTTATAGGAAATTCTAAACACTATGGCACACTATAAACCAATGTTGAAGCTACCCACTCTTTACCATCACCAAAAACCAAGAAAATAATCAATATCTCCCGTCTATCCCAAGATGAAAAGTGATGTAAAATAATTCACCCCAGGCTTATTGTTCTCCCCACCATATGATTCTTCTCATAAAGACCAATTTCATATCATAAAGCTCCTCACCAAAGGAATTCCCAATTGAAAATGAACTTAGGGAATCCCATCAACACTCTCGATATAATTTATACATCACCATACCCAATTTTATGTAAAAACACTAGTTAAACTCCACTATATGATGTCTCATGAAAATGATTAGCCTCACCATTTGAAGCATCAGTACATCACCTAATCATGATGAATTAATTAATTGAGGCATCATATAATCAAAAAAATACATAAAATAAAGTATAAACCCAACACATAGTGTAATTCCACGGATTGGGTCCTAAACCACCCAAACCAATTGTCATACTCTCTCAAAGAGAATCGACAAACCTTTAATCCAACTCACTCGTAGATCAAAACCAATTCCATACTGAAGCTGATTCTATATCTAAAGAACTATTCGACCCCACATTTGAGTCCAGAATATGATATTTTCTACAGAATAAGAGAATATAAAATCTACCTAATTATAATTATCCTAGTGACATCCTCAACATCCATCAATCGATCTCACCACATCCATGACCCTTAAAATATGAGGGTCATACATCTATAATTGATTGGATTATCTCTACTATTTAAGTATCCTTATCACCAATATATTGAACCAAAAGTCCTAATCTCCCTGGACCATACTCTATCCATTACCAAACATAATTAGAACACTTTATTATCCCACCAATACCTAAGAACCAATGAAAAACACCAACCACCACCTAGATATGGCTTACTTGGAATGACATCTTATACATTCACCAAAAATATCATAATGAGTTTCAAAACCTCTAGAATTAAATGGTGAACACCCCACCATATGTCTTCCATTACACTACTCCATGAGTATAATTCTTTGTAGGTCCATCATCACATGCTTGTCACTCCTCCGAATCCATGCAAGTCTATTCTAGAAAACACCAATCAAGGACAACTCCAATAATGATCATATCATGATACTCTAAACAATCTATGATTTCTCTTCTCACTATACAATGACACCTTATATCCCCTTCTGAACCTCATGTCACTATTTTAGTAAGCGTTCTATCATGTCCTTTTGTTCTTGAATCACACACAAATGCTTACCGATCATTTACCCAATGATAACTATGTATAAATATCATGATATTTTCCTCTGAAATCAAGTATTTTATCCAAAATCATTTCCAATCATCACTCTCCTATTCCCATGTTCTTACTCACTATCAAACTCCGTCTCATAAAACAATGAGTTTATGATCATGTGTTACATGATCACATAACCTGGCTCCTTCTATCACAAGTCACACACTCTCAAACATATGATTATGTTCCAAAAGTACTAACCATGTTCCCTAAGAATGAAAATTTCATCTATCGAAAATCATCCTAAAAAATTCAATTTAATTGGCTCAGGGAATCTCATTCATTCTATGGATAACCACATGATCATTGACCAACATACTTCATTAAAAACCCCCTAACCATGTTCTATCCATCCTATAACCAACCATCTATGATTAGTATCCTTAGGTATATAAATCTAAATAATCACTTCCTTCGCACCAAACCTCAATACAATAATCACTTAATGTTATTTAAAATCTTGAATGAATAGGGAATTTACCATGAAACTCCTCTATAACCTTACAAGAGTATCCATGATCCTAGGGAAACCCATGAAAATCCCAAATATATCTCCCAATCATACCCTACATTTACCAAAACCACGACGGTTTACAACTAATTTATCCAATTATTATACCTTCTCTCCAAGAATTACTATTCATACCATACATAAAAAGAACTATATTGATGTAAGTAGAAAATGTTTTACTATATGATCAACATGAACTATCATAAAAAATTACCACCATTCAGTTGATTAGAATACCAGCTTCAAGTTATATAGTAAAATAGAATATAAGTTGTTAATGGAACATTAGACTACTAAAACCTTTGTCTTTAGTGGAATCATCAACACACAAGAACATGTATGTCATAAGAATCCTATGTACTAAACTTTATACACATAAACATGAATATTTAAAATTACAAGATCAAAAGCCATATTTTTCAACATCAAATACCCACATCATACTTGAATATGAATCTCACTTATGAGAATAAAAAACAAAATCTATAATCCTATAACCCTAGTGACATGGACTTACCACCAGAAATGTATTCATGAATCAACAATTTTAGGTCCATCACATGCTCAGAAACGTCCTAATTTCTTTTATATTATATATCAAATAGTAAAAAAAAAGAGAGTTTGATAGAACCATTTCACACCGCATCCTAAGAACACTCATGAGTGTCTCAGTCGGTGATGTTACAAGACCATTATCACATCTACTTATACACTAGTGGTTATGAACTAGTAGTGAGAGCCCAAATCATACATTGGGGATACTAGGAAATAAATATAGTAACAATAAATTATAAAATAAATAACCAAAAAATGTCCATACTGAATTGTGAGACTATTAAGAATTGATAAATCATCCAAGATATAACAAAATATAAATATTTTCATACATCCATGTATCTCAACAAATCATCCACTCGGCCAATCACATATATAAAATTAACAAAGGAACAAAAATAAACACATGACTATACTACAATACCCTCTAATCCCCTCATACATGTTTATAATACTTGTTGAGAAACCCCATCTCAATCCACTTTACATCCTATTCTCAACCTGTACAATAAATGTATGGTCTGCATGTACAACAATGTGCCCATATAGGGTGTTCAAAATACATCTCAGAAGGGTATCAAAAAGATCACATAATATATACCATCATATATTTGTGTATTCAAGATTAAAATAAAAAAATAAAATAAAAATACTTTTCATGTTATTATGTTCTAACCATAGAACCATGAAACCTGACCATACCTACTTCGAACTATGTTAGAAGTCATCCTAGTCATGCTCTAAGTTTTGCCTCATTCCCAAAAGACTCATAGAAATGTTCTATCCCAATACATGACCTATACCCTAATCCTTAAGGAATTTTTTATACCAAGTACCCAAGATAACTTCTCTTAGGGGAGGCTACATATAAATTCTCCAACCCTTCCCTATCAATGGAGGGTAGCCATAAAGTACTCAACTACTACCCATCATAGTTGGGAAGGGAAAACGTAAAATACCATAGAAAACGTCTGTCTTGTAAGGATTCACATCAAGTCTAATACGAACCCTTATTACTCATGGGAGAGCTTCTATAAAGTACACAAATAAGCCCCTGGTTAGGGTAGTGAACACAAAACATACCTCACCACCTCCCCCTGATATAGGGTATGACATAGATTATGTACCTAAAAACTACTCTCCAATGTGGGGTTTGGTGGACATGAAATACCAAAACAATACCTCTCACTCAGGGGAGGTAACACATCAAATATAACAACCAACCGTTTCACCATTGGATAAGTGGAACATCCATTCCTACACCAACCCCACTAACTCAGTGGAGTTGGGACACCAAGTAAACAATCCAGCCCCCTTGAGGGAGGGTTCACATCAAGACAATAACAAAATTATCCCTTAAGGAAAGGTCTATCATGAAATTCCCATCTTCCGGTATACACACAACAATGCAAAGTAATGAAATAAAAAACAAGGCACACATCCTATCTCATAAGCTCACCAGCTCATCCTAGGGTTCTAGTCTCTTGATACCTAGCCCTGTACATTGAAGCACGTCTCATCAATGATTGATCCCTATAGGATAACCCCTTTATGAATATATTAGAAATAAAAATAAATCATTTTGATCCTATTTTCATCCTCATCTCCCACAAGAACTTCTACTAGGTTCTCCAATTGAACTCAGTCCTTCCAACCAAGGATCATCCTAAGATATCTTTTATTAATTCCATTGGAATCCAAATTCAATGAAACCCATTAATTCCTACAACTCACAATTGGGTCTCATTCTATATCCCCCTATGATATATCACAACTCATCATATAGAAGATAACCTTCACATCACTCTATATCTATCCTCGAATGGTTATCCCACAGATAACACATTATAAGGCTTTGAACCACCCTAAAGATGGTATCCTTCATCATGCTTGATACATAGGAGCATCTCACACATCATAACATCTCCTAAGACTCTAATGACTACCCAAATATTCATAGGAAACTAACTTAGTCTAGAAACACTACATCCAAATCCCAATAACCTATCTATTCCCTCTCATAGCCTAAACTAACACCTTTCCCCCATTAGATACATAATCATCAAGAAATCACAATATACCCAATGTTCTAAGGAGTATTTATTTCCAATTGAGGGGGATAAATTCCACACTAACCCTTTACCTAAGGAGATATTGACACCTATCCATTTACCCAACCCCATTTAAAGGCCTTATGATGATGTAAAAAATATAAGTTACAACATGGAACCCTTTTCTAGGTACTTATAAAGGAGTGACCCCTTGGGACACAATGGGTCATAGATCACTAGGATAGAATGAAATCCTTGTGGCCCAATGTATAATGAAATGGCCTCTATGATAATTGCATGGAATGACTCTCCCATCCCGAACATAAACCCTACGACCAAGATCGTCACATTATACCCTCCTTCTACATGGGGTGGACATCAACCTTCATGGAATGGACTCTAGCCTATACACCATGACGCCCATTAGAGATTGACCTTATGACATGAACCTTCTATTCATGACATGACTTGTATTTCTCCATAAAAAATAAAAAAGGTAATAGTGGCCATATATAGATCGAATATATAAGGGTCTCCTAACCCCTAATACAAGGGACACCATCATGACAGGAAATTGTAGACCTTTCCATTACCGTCAATGTTAGGGTATTTCCTTTAAAGAAAAACCCCATAAGACCTTTTCCTGCCATGACATCCACTAGTCATGGAATGAATTGTGGATATTGTGACTCCACAATTCCCTGACAACCAATAGTTACAATGTGACCTATAGCTTCCACACCATGGAATATCTATTATACATGGTGTAACTCTTGAACCACCACTAATTATAGTGTGAGCTTCCCTTATCATGGAATGATAAGACATATGTAGTAAAAATTAGTAAAGGGGTCACCCAAACCCTTATAAGACATTCACATATGAACCCAAATCCCTTCTCGAGCCTCTAAAAAGGTTTAAAACATCTACTTGAGATATTTCACATCCAAAAATCCTAATATAAATCATTATTCTTGAAAAATCCTTTACAATGAGATCAAAAATTCAAATTCACACTAAATTTCACAACTCATGACGATGAAAATTGTTTCATAAATAATTTATTGTCAAATTTTAATCCATGAACCCCTATTTATAAAACCATTTTCCCAATTTATTTCCCAAATTTCTTTTTCCCAATCTCACATAAGCAAGAATATGGCCATATAATCCTATATTACATGTATGAAACATTAAATTAATCCTAATTTCCACACCAAGATAATAGTTAAACAAATAAACATATAAACATGAAAATATGATAAAAAGTCACCTAGTGATAATTTCTAAAAACCAACAATCAAAATGCCACAAATATGGTAAATTGGACTTCCAAGAAACATGTGTTTAACGCATACAAGGCCAATGTCTGTACCATGTTTCAACTAATCCTATCTCCATATACCATTTATCAAATAATAATACAACCAAAACAATTATCTGATACCATTCATAATAACTTGGTCTATATTTTCTGAATATTTACTAAGCACCCAACCATATATGATAGAGGATATCATTTAGTAGTGATGGCAAAATATACAAAACAAAGAGAATACACCCTCATTATCCTGAATATAACACAAAAATAAAGAAGTAAAACATAAAACCAATTACCAATAAATAAGTTGAATTATATAAAGATAAAACCCTCAACAATAACATATCATGTGTCGTAACAAAAATGAACTTTTTTTAATCATAAAGAAATCATATAATACGTGGCTTTACCTAATAGTTCAATGATATAAATGATAGGATATAAAGAAAATAAATAAAATTTAACTAGAAATAGTATCCCTGACCTGATAATTAGAATTTTCTCAAAACCAACCCCCATCATTTCTAAAAAAATATATCTCTATTTCCCATTAATGGCACTTTTCCCTAAACAATATCTCATAAAAGGTCTACATTCCCACCATAGTTCATGAGAATTTCATGAGCATAAAATCACCTTTCCATGACCAATGGTTACCTAATTATATTCTATGATATATTAAGTTTATGTATGTAAGAGAAATTAAATAATGAAATAATACCCTATATGAAATAAACCATGTCGGGTCATTGTGTGATAACTAGGACACCATAAAACTGGACCCTACCTTCTTCAACCAATGATAGAGATCACATCAAACTTATCCTAAAAAGATATGAAGATGAGTCTTATCACAAATTGACTCTCATATTGTAACTACATCATGATAAATTCATAGCATAACTAGTCCTATGGCTAAATGATTCAAATCATGTAATAGTATAACATATCTATACCTATGAAAATGATAATATAGTGGTCATATTTCAACAAAAAAATACCCAAAAAATACAACCATATGAGTAATGGATCATAATATAGTGATACTCAAAATATCTGTGGATGAGAAATTGGTAGTAAATCATAACATAATGACCACCCATAACTCCAATATCTAATAGAAGGGTAGTGTGACCTCAAAACCATGTTGCGATCAAACATAGGATTTAAGTCACCTCACAAACAAGCTACATTAACACCATTAAGATAAGCCTCAATAAAACACATGACATACAGAACACAATCATTATTTCTTTACTAGAATCAGATGAATCCTATAAATCCCCATGTCATGACTCATAACCACACCACTGGTCATCACAAACATAACCCACATTACCCTTACCATAATCCAGCAGTCCCTAATCCACGAAGGGTAATCCCAATATACCACACATTGACTCACTAGTGATGAAATACTAAACCGATCAACTATCCCACTAGTCATAGCAATCCCTCTAACTCAGTTCCCTAGAACCTAACTCTCATTATTAACAGTCTTTAGAAACCCATATTAATCACCTCACTTGATATTTTGCTCTCATAGATCATTACCACTACTGGACTCAAGATACCATCTATCTCACACATTCCCCAATCCCCACTATAATAACATCAATATTATAGTTGATGCTCAGACCAGATAATACCCCTATGCGCACCAGTGAACCCATCATCAAACCAACCGCTAAATCTATAACAAAACAATGTTCTCATCTATACTCAATAACATATCGATGGATTTACCCCAAATACCCATGCCTTGATACCCATCATGTTTCTATTAAAAGAGGACCATGTAGCAAGAACCCTTTTCGACCACTCACCTTATGATGATTCCATCAAGGAGAGGCCATCATCAATATTCAAATAACTAATATAACATAAGCAAACCACTTTAAAAGGATTCACTATTACTCAAGACTCACCATGTACAGACATTAGAAAATACTCAAATTCACCATGAATAAATAATTATCAATATAATGCAGGTACAAATGTCCTCTTAACTATCACTCAAAGGGTTTAAACCCTTTATAAACCTTATACAAGCCTAAGGTAATCCATATTTGGATATTAATAAATTATCCAAGGCCTAAAAAACCTATTTGAAACCCATAGATCATGAATAGTACCAACATTCTTTATAAATAGAGTAATCAAGTGTTTTTGAAACCACTAATCCTATAGAGAAATAGTAGTTCAAGTCAATGTAGTCTCTATCTTTCCTAGTTCATAATTCCACACCCCCCTCAGTCCCTATCACAGACCTGATCCCCCATGAACACACACATAAAATATAAATACATGTTGTATATTACTTAATATTAAAAGTACTACCAACCGTTTCATATACTTATGCACAAATAAATTCTCATCCAAATCCATTCAAGCTCAATTCAATCATAGACACTTATACAAGAACCTCTCTTATTCGATAAGACCGAATTATTTAACAATAAAAATTTATAATTACATTCTTAATTTAAATCAATGAATCATAATCTACAAAAACGTAATTAATGGAGACAAGACACCATAACCACCAACAAAAACACGTGAAAGGTCTATGGTGTTTCCTTAATAATCTTATGATAAAAATACCCATGATTAAACCCCCAAAAAATCGTTAATCTTCATTGAAATTAATGAAATTCCTAAGAAAACTCCATATTAAATTTATCTTCATAGAAGAAGTTAGTAATGGCATGTGATACTCCTATATTATCATCCTCTACCAATCATACCTTGATGACCAACATTTAGGATGTATTTACACATGATCTAATGAGATGTTTCATTTAATCCTGAACCAAAACAATCAAAAATCAAAGTGAAACCAAGGAGATAAATAATAATGGAAATGTTGGAGGAACCTTACTATAATATAATACTTCAACTCACATTAATTCAAATTTTATGAAATAAGGGAATTCATAGAAAGAGAGGGGGTGAGGGTAACCAAAATGAATTTCCCCAAGTGCTACATGTGACTAAATCGTGGTTGGGGGGCATGAAATGACCTTCTTGTTCCCCTATTTTAAAGTGAAACCCATGGTCTAAAGGGTACATAGTAGACTTACACTAGATACATGGTACCCCATTAGGTACTAGCTGTATTTCAATTATCCACCTGATTGATTGGGTAGTGGTGCAACACCACTATTCATTTCTCTAAGTTCATAATATAGCCAAACTGGGTACCCATTTCCAACTATTTCCACCACTCTCTATATTTTCCATTATCAAACACCTCAAAATATAATTTTGGTATTTTATTACAAATTCTACCAATAAAAACCACACTTCAAACTCAAAAACATGACTAAAACCCTCTTCCTCTAATCTAGATCCATAAAATTCAAATTTACAGATATCCAAATTATTTGATGCCAAACCTTTCCTTGAACCTATAGATATATAACAACATGGATCAATATATAGTTGAATACATGAATATCAATTTCTAGGAATTCCTTGTTTTTTCCAATTTTAATTTTTAGAAAAGATGAATATATAGTTGATTATTTTGTTACTAATTATTTTGTTTGATTAGGTGTGGTTCTATAGTTCAGCGAGGTTTCATCAAAGGATTATTACTTTATACATGATGATTTATTATGAATTCTATATTACCCTTAAAAAAATATGAGACCTATAAGATTTTTTTGTCAATTCCACATTCAAATGTTTACTATCTCATCAATAAATAATTAGTAAAAGCTGATGATGATAATAACAACAATAATAACTATTGTTCTTTATTAGTTAAGGCACACCCCCAAAAAAAATTATTAATAAAAAAGTGGCACATGATGAGAGTAAATAAATATATGACCAATAGAAAACATAAAAATAAATATGTATGCGAAAATGAAATTATAATGAAATAATAACACAATAGGAACAAACTAGTTGTGTCAGAAATCTTCATAGGAGAATTTTCTCCCTCTAACCAGTTCTTCATCTACAACTTTTAAACACTATAGTGACATAAAACGCATGGATATAATGAATCTTAGGATTCTATATAGAACATTCTAGAAGAACTATCATAATAAACATCCGAATATAAAACCTTAATCCTTTTGTAATAATAATAAACATGTATTCAATAGAAAAATGATCACTTTTTTTGTTCTCTAACAAAACGTTCAAAGTTTCCTACACTTGAGTCAGATTAGATAATAGTTTAACAAATCATGAAATATTTATAAAGAAAAATATTAAATATATCCTAGAAAATAAAAAATTACCAAAATTACACTATGTACACATCCTTAAAACAATTAAGAATACAAATAAGTAAACCAAGAGCAGTTATAATTACTGGGTATAAATCATTTCATTTCAGCAGAATATATTTCATATAAACTATGAGGTCAGAACACATAAAAATTCTAAAAGAACCATAACAGATATTTATGTTTTATAGAGAAGGAAAATTAAAAATAAGAAACCATATAGAATAAAATTAAGAGTCCCTATCAACTATTATTTTCAAATGATAAAATAGATCCAAATAATAAAAAACGTTTTCCTTAGTAAAAGTTATATCTCATATATTAGGATTATATTTATATTCCTCTTTAATTTTTTGAATAACTATATACCTTATATGAAAACACAATATTTTTAAAAAATATTATTTTAAGGTTCAATGTTCTGAATTTAACCTTTTTCAACCAAATTTTATTTTAAAAATATACTCCATATTTTTTTCAATCATAATAGATAGTTGTTTTAGAATTAAAAATTATTATGTTTACTTCAGGACATAAAAAGTGTTTCATCAAAGGTCAATTTTTTACATGATTACTTATTTTGATTTATTGAAAGAATTATAAGAATATTTTATATTTTAAAAATGGATATTTATGATAATTATAAGGATTTATATTCATATTTTTTTATTATGATAGTCTAAGGAATACTTATTTCATAGTAGAAAATAAGAATGAGGTTTTTATTTTAAAAATAAATATATTTTCTTATAAGAAAATATTTTATGATGAGTTTTTATTTTAAAAGTTAACAATTAATAATTTTATATTTGTTTTCGTAAATACTAATATCATATTTTGAATTATCATTTCGAAAGCAGATGAAAATTGTATAGTTAAAAAATTATAAAAAACAAGATATGATATTAAACAGTAAATAAGACGTATAATCATATTTTTTGATAAAATAATTAAAATAAAATACTATAATTGATATTATTATTGTCTATTTATTTTTGAAAATATTTGACGAATTTATTTTCTAATTCAAAATTACAATTCAATGCGGTTATAATTTATGTGACACTTTTGAGTTTGAATCCATATTAAAAATATAAGAGTTTGAATAAAAATTAAATTGTATTAATAATTATTTTATAATTATCTTGAATATTTTATAGAGATTGAGAAATATATTGAATATGTTAGAATATTTTAAATATAGATTCTTATATTTTAAAAGTTTAATATCGAAATTCCATTTTATTATAGGTTGAGTAATAGTGTTAAATTCCTTAAAAAATATGATTTATAGTTTGAAGTGGAATTTACAACTATTAGTAAAATATATGTCCAGAGTGTTATAAAATGCTTAATAATGGTATGAAATGTTCTAAAATACAATTTTTTTAAAAACAATTAAATTTATAAAGTTAATTAATGAATTCCAATTAGTTATATGTTTAGTAACACATTCGAACTTCATTTTAAAATAAGAATATGAGTTTATGTTGAATTATACTTATTATTTTTATCTAGAATTATATAGATCATTTTAAAAGAATATGGAATATTTTAAAAATATTAATATACATAATACATTATTTTTTAAGGTTATAATGTTAATTTATATTAGTTATTTATTGATAAAAACATTTAAACTCCTTTTAAAATAAAAATTTAAGTTCAAATCGAATTCCTCTTGGTTTTTATAATTTTATCTAAAATATTATAGAAAATTATATAAATATATTAAATTTAAATTATATGATAATATACTTATAATATCACATAAATATTATCCAATTAATATAAATTTATTATTTATGTCAAGATAAATGAAAAAATTCTTATCGATGATGATGTAATATAAGAAAAGACAAAAATGATGAATTGATGATAAGGATGGGAAGTAATAAGGATATGATTCAATTTTAGGGAAAAATATTATAATTAATACTTTATATAAATATAATAATTTTAATTATATAATTATATAGATATTTTTAACACTTAAATTACATGTGTAAACATGAAAATAAATATAATTGTTTTTTTGTTACAAATGTTTTATAAATTAGTAAAAAAATCATAAAAAATAATCTTTCATCATATGTGTATGAATAATTACTAAAACTATCTTCCATTTTACATTTAGTTTCCACTAAATTCCTAAAAATAACATTCTTAACCCTTATGGAATGAATATTTGTGAAACTTTCATAAATTATTTTATATAAAGGGGAAACATTTTATCCTTTCTAAAACACATATTAAGTTTGAGTTTATAACTATATTAGGCCTAAAAATCTCTATAAACTTCCATATCCACATATAAAAGGCTTCAGTATAGTCCAAAGTCCCACCTTTAATGGTTTAAGATCTAATCCAAAGGAGACGGCTGAAAGAGCATGGTATGGGTTCCCAAGGCACCCATTCCTTTAATATTTAAGATTAATTTCTAAAAATCATATTTTATTACGTAGTAAATCTATTACCATGTTGTGAAAACCATTTTTGTCTATTATTCATGATATATATCTAATTCCCTCTCATCAAACCCTTTTAATAGTTCATTACTATGTTGAAATACTTGTTTTAAAACCAATGTTTGTTCATTTAAATTGTTCTTTAAACCATTCAATTAAATAAGTAATATTTAAAATTATATTTTTTTTAAATTACACTTCAAAGTTTCTACTATTAAAAAATATTTCTTATTCTTTATTTTTTAAACTTTTTTTTAGAAAATATTATTCACCCTTGGTTGATTTACATGACATATGTGAATGATTGTGTTTTATTTATCAAATAATTATTTCACGGATATTCATAACAATGAATTTCAGGATTATATATGAAATTAATAATTTTATAATGTTTTTTCTGTGATTATATAATAAAAAAATAATACTGATAATAATGATATTAAAAGTAAAAAGTCGAAGTCAATTTTAAGCATTTAAAATAAGCTTATTGAGAATGATTTTATATATTATGACTATATAAAATGATATTAAAATAATTTTCATATATAATGAAATAAAAAACATTCCTTCAAAATTTTGGAGCTTATGGAACCACTATATAAGGAACATTGACTGGTACGATTATATTGTACCTATTTTAGAATTATTGACTGAGTAACCTCTAATTGACCAACACAAAAAATATTAATCTAATAATTGAATAATAAATTATATATTTTGAATAAAAAAATAAAATAAACATGATAAAGGTTCTTAATAAAGGAAACAATTAAAATAATTTTATTATTAAATAATATATAGGATATACGAAGCAATCTTGGACTCTAGGTAATGATATGTTTCTTAATACTTTCCTCTATTAATTTCAAGACCTTGTATTTATATTTCTATTACATATTTATCTAATGTTATATATGAATTGTATTTATAATATTGTTATTGATATTTTTTCATATTTATTCTCTGTATGTATTTCTTTTTCCACTCAATAAGGAATTGGAAAACCAAATCTATTTCAACTTATATCATTTTTTGGGTTAACATTGATGATTATCCAAATAAATTAATGTAGAAGCTTCTATTTGTTTTATTAATGATATAGTAATTAGAAAATTTATATGGTTATGGTTGGGAAATTAATTATATAACTTGATAATGCATTGGGTAATGATTTATTCTTTGGAGATGTTATGTTGGAAATAACTGGGTTTTCTATTCCATTATGAGAGATTATAAGTGATTACATGTGATATGATTAATATGTACCAAGAATAATTCATGAATTTTTTTATTTATTTATTCATTAATATGATTTTTATATATATTCCTATTTTCATTCCATCAACATGATTTATGTGGTTGATTTCATGATTGGACTTGAGTTTATGATCTTATATGATTTCAATGTTTATATATAAATTCTTATGCATGATCTTTCATGTATTCCATAAATAATAATTTCCTTCTATTTATTTTTACATCACTAAGAATTATATTCCAAAATCATGTTTTATAATGAATTTTGAAGGGATTAAGGATGATTAGTAATGGAAAAAATGTAAAAAACTCAAGTTGTGATGATTAGTCTTAAATGAAGAATGAGGTAAGAGTGTGTTACTAATTTGTTTTAAAAGTGTGGGTTTTAATTTATTATTAAGAGTTATGTATCCCAATTCTCTAAAACTATAAATGTAAAGGTCTTTGAAATGTGAATATGTTTTAATGATTATTTAAAAAATGTAATTTTTGGAAGATGAGGTCTAGGCTATTATAGTTGGTATTAATATAAGATTTAGATAACAATAGAAGTTAGGATATAGGTTTATGATGTAAATTTAAAAGTCCTAGATAAAATATTTGGTCAATTTATTGGTGAGAATAAATTAAGGGGTGTAGATACATTTAGAAGTTAGTATTTGATTTTAATTCATGGTTATTCAGGTTATTTTGGGAAAAGTTTAATCAAATTTTGGTAGTATTCATAGTGGAGGTATTTATAACATTATTTATTAGTATATGATTATATGGAATGGTTATTAATGTTATTTAGGGGTAAAAGTAAATTGTATTTTTTGGAATATATATGATCAATGCTTTCATGATTTTTAGTTTTAAAATTTTGAATGATATTTTTTTTTATAATTTTTAGAATTTAAATTTTTTCTAGATTAGGGTAAGAGGAGAAGTAAATAAAACATAAGGTAACCTTTGATCAACAAAAAGTCATAGGTTAAAATCAAATATTCATATGTTAATTTAATTGTGTTATTTATTGAATTTATGGTTAGGATATGATAGGATTAATTTTTCATGTGATGGTTAATTATAATTTTATTGGATATTATCATTACTCGCACAAATAATTTTTTTAGTAAATGGTTGGATGTAGGAGTAATTTCTCATTAATCATTTATAAAATGATGACTTATCACGATCCAAACTAGGGTGCCATCTAGACCGACATCAAATCCAGTCTATGGCATGGTCTGAAGGGCATTATCAATTTACAATGTTTGGAAACCAATGCCTAGTAATAAATAATACATCATGATAATTATTTCAGGTATTTTTATAGTCATAAAAAAGTCACAAAACTAAATATAATAAGACCAAATTATAATTTAAAAATAAAGATTTTTTTTTAAATTCAACACTACAAATTAAAAAAATTGAAAAGGGATATAAAAAATGGGAATAGTGACACTATCCAAAAAACCACCATACGATAAGAGGAGAATCATCCTCAATACACCCACACCAACACCTATAAAGGAAGACCACTAGTATCCCAAACCACAATATCCATGCAACATATTCCTTTACCAGAATCAAACATAACAAAGTCTACATACACCCAAAGGTGTATGTAGGGTGTGAGATAAGGCCTAGTAGGATTCCACCCAATAAAAAGATTCCATGACCAAACATTATAAGGCAAATTAAAATACATTTTTTTGAAAAAGAAAATCTAGAGAAGTTTTTATAAAAAAACATTAAGTTAAAACATTATTTTATTTTCAAATAATCTACCAAGTGCACCATATGCCAATGGTATATGTGATATGAAAAAAGAGCACTAAGTCACATGAACATCCTATCGAAACTTGATAAAATGGGACATTAGGAATCTCGTATATCAATAAAACACAACATAGAAACCATAGAAATCATTTTTATCATGTACAAGACACTAAGCGGGAACATACAAGGGGCCTAGTGGTTTCAGATCATATCATAATTTGGTTAGTATTGTAATCATCAATCCAGCTAAGGTAATCCGGGATTCATCACTTCCATGTTAACTAGAATCAACCTACAAGATGAATCGAGGATTAACACTTCTTAATAACTCGTGTTCTAGTTCTACTATACCCACCTAGATACCTAGGATTCCCCATTGTTCTTAATTCCCATTTCTCATATCATATAAGAATCACTACATTCACATGCACACACAATCAATGCGAATACACAATTACAACCACCATGTATCATAAGTAAAACCTATTTCAAATTCATACACACACCAAATACACTTTACAACAAGTTTCTCAAAACCCTGGCTATTTAGTGAACACCTTTAAGGATAAAAGAAAGCAGGTACACATGAAACACACATGTAATACCACTTATTTCCTTTTAATTTTTTTTTCAATAAACACACATCGTGAATCATTTTTAAAACACCTTTTTCACCTCATACACAATATATAGAACACATCCAAGAAGCAAATAAATCATATCAAAATCACCAAATAATGTTTAAGTATGGAACCACCTGCCTAAAGTGTAAAAACATCCAGAAATTGGTGCTAAAGCACATCCACAGCTCAAGAGAACCCTATAAAGGCAAGATTAAACCAAACAGATCAAGATCGAACCCTAATAATAGAGATTCGACCCTAAATACGTCACCTAACAAACTAGATATATGAAACCCCATGAAAGAAGAAGAAAAACCCTAGTAAAGAGGAATAAATCAAGAAATGAGAGACTTACTTGAAGAAATGTGGAGAAACCACACCAAATATTCCACAAAATTGGAGGTCTAAGTGTGATAAGGGATGAGGGTGAGGAACCTAGGTTACATAATCTTTATTGGGGATGATTTTTGGGTATATGGTTAAAATTAAAAGGGGGTGGGGGAGTAAAAATCTAATTTCTATTGACTAAGATAGGCCACACGATTTGTCTACACGATTTTCCAAAATGTACAGAAGCTGTGTTGTCACCACTATGTAAAATGGGCATGCCACATGGTCAGTCACACATTTTGGAAAACCTTGGACTAATCATGAATTTTATCTCTATCCAAAAATGACACCTTGGAACACATTTTCTAGGTCAAGGTGCACGATTTCCTATAACTGTGTGCAAACTATGTGCCACCTTCTTTGAAGGAAGAATTTATCATTTTTCTCCAAAAATAAAAGGAAATCCATGTTGAAAAAGTTAGACCCAAAATAAATAGAAAAAATAACTCAAAATGAAATCAAATATTTGACAGTTATCTTCACCATAAAAACATTCCTCTCCTGTAATGTCATTTTAAATATTGATCATAGAATGAAAATGGACACTATTTCTCATCCCATGACTTCCACTGCCAAGTCACATGCACATCATGTTCGTGTTTCCAAATGACCCAGACCAACATAATATAATTCCCATGAATCACTTTATCATGGGAATCCATAATCTGCACTGGATTCTCGCACACATATAAGCTGGGATCCAAATCCAACTCTTCCCAATTTATCACATGAGACAGGTCTGGGTTATACCTTCACAACTGATAAACATGGAACATGTCATTAATCGATGTAAACTATGAGGTAAAAAAACTTGTATTCCACATTACCAATATGCTCAGTAATCTCAACAGGTCCAAAATACATAGGTGTTATCTTCCCTTACTTCCCTAAATGACAATGAACCAAGAAAGATTCCACCTCTAAGAACACTTAATCACCCACAAAAAACTCTAGATCTTAGTAACAATAATTAGAATAAGACTTCTGATCACTCTGAGCAATCAATTACTACTTCTTGGTCTGCATGACATTCTCATATGTCTCTTGTAAAATTCTCCAATCCAATAGTGATGTCTCACAGACCTCATCCCAATAAAAAAGAGACTAACACAACTAGCCATAAATCCCCTTGAAAGGGGCCATTCATATTGAGGATTGGTAACTATTATTCTATGAAAACTCAACCAATACCAAATGGATATGACACGAAACTCTAGAATGCAATGCAAATGTTTGAATCATGTCTTATATGATTTGATTTCCCATTCCATTTGACTATATATTTGGGGATGGTATGTCATTCTTAACTTGATCTGCGACCCCATTACCTTCTAAAGGGATTCCCAAAACTGTGATGTGAAATGAGGGGCCCTATCAAAAATGATTGCTGACAACACACCATGAAGCATCACTATCTCTCGGACATACAACCGGATGAACTCATCCACTTTGGATGAATCTCTAATCAGAATGAAATGGGATAATTTGGAAGAGGATCAATCCCCACCCAAATGGAATTCTCCCCATTGGGTGTTTAAATAAAGACAAAAACAATGTTTGGTGAAATTTTATCCTACTTCAATGTAGTAATAAATAGTGGATAGAGAAAACCAGAGGGACTTTGTTTCTCTTCTTTGACCTATTATCATGTATAACACCACAATACAAAATCAGCCCCATACCACTTCATACATGACCACCAGAACTATAAATGCATGTAATAATAAAACATGGTGTTACCAGGATGAACGAACCATTGAAATTGGTGGATATCCAACATTAACACCTTTCTCAGAGATATCACACCCCAAGATGAAAAATCATGTATAAAACTGCCTCATGAAACAATGACAAAAAAGAAACCATATACCCTCCATTATGAAGCTATATATACTGCTGAAACAACTCATCACCAGGATGCTCATGCTGAATTATCTCCTTAAGAGAATGAGTTAGTTGAAAAATGGACAAGTATAAACCTCTATTGTGCTCCTTTTCCTCCAAGTTCATTTAAAAAAATAGCCCCATCCAACTGCAGACATCAATGGACTTTCTAAAATATTGAACTATCACTTTTCTACTCTAGGAATCTTATATAAAATTTCTTTTTCATAGGGTATACATGATATTGAAATCAACCCCCTAAAGGTAATAAACCAAATGACGCTGCCTTAGATTTAGATCATTCTAAGAAAAAATGTTGGAAAACATCTTATGATCAGAATAAATATACAATTTATCCCAAAAAATATAGTGGAAAAATGTCTTCAAAGAATATATCACCGGTACTAACTCCAAGTTATCAGTTGGGTAATTATTGTCAATGTGGTCGAAGTTGATAGGAACCATATAGAACCACATGATCATTATACGTAAGCACACAGCCAATATCCATACTTGAGACATAAAAATAAAAAAAAACCTTTTAATATTCTATTAAGATTAAAATTTGTGTTCTTGTAATCTAATGATTCATCTCCTCAAAGGATACCTAACACTAAGAACTCCATTCAAAATGCACTACTTTATGGGTGAGCACTATCATGGATGAATTTAGATGAGTAAAATACTGAATGAACCACTGGTAATACCCTATCTAGTCATAAGAATCTCCTAATATCAAAAAAATTCTTCAATTTCTCCCATGACATGACTGCTCTAACCCTACCAGGGTGCATTGAAATCCTAGGTTCTATGATCACGTATCCCAAAACAGTACCTCTTTAATTCAGAAGGAACACTTAGAAAACTATGCACAGATATGGTGGTCCCGTAGCGCACCAGACACGATATTTAAATTCCACTCATGCTCATCCTCGGGTACAGAATAAACAAGGATATTGTCCATGAATACCAAGAAAAAAGAATCGAGATACTATTGGAACACCCTATTCATAAGCTCTATGAAGACCGATAGAGCATTCGTCAGCCCAAAAGGCTTGGACAGGTACTAAAAATGGCCATATATTCGTTGTAATTTTATTTTTAGAACAAATTCATCTCTAAATCTAACTTTTTGAGAACTAGAACATAGTTAAATTTTGTAAATCCACCTCTCCCCCTTACGATGATCAAAGAGGTCATTAATTCATGGCAAATGGTACTTGTTATTTATCATTACCATATTCAGCTTCAAGTAATCAATACACTAATGGAGATATCCATCTACCCTTTTAGAAAATAGAACTAGGGTGGTTCAAGGAAAGGTGATCAGACAAATGAATCCGTTTGGATTCTAATTTTTTCACTTTACCTTTAATTACCTCAGCTCAGTGGGGGTCATACAATAGGAGGGAAGAGATATCAACTGTATTCCCTTTGCCATGTCTACAAAGAACTCCACATCTAACTCTAGTGGAAATCCTAAAAAGTTATCTGGAAATACCTCTCAAATCTCATCCACCACAGAAGGTAATCCACCCTCAAGAATACCACCACCATCCTCCAATATGAGTGATGATAAATGAAAAACTAGACTTCCTAACTCTAGAATAAAGGTCCATCATAACTCGACTAAGGATCCCATTCCCCATGAAAAACCTGGATACTACCATTAGGGTCTACGAAGCTCACTCTCCACCTATAACAATCGATGTATTTTAGAAAATAAACCATTTTATCCATACTAAGGATTATATTAAATATTTCCATCTCCAAAACAAGAAATCTCTATTCCAACTCAACCCTTGACATGGTGTGTGCACAAGAAAAACACCCAAAAACCTGCTCTCACTTCTTACCTACCGGCATTACCAACTCCATCGCATATGACATGAGATCAATTAAAAATTTCAACACATATAAACAATAGGAAGAGATAAAACAAAACTGAATAAACAGTATCAAAGTGAACAATAACTAAAGATGATGCAATATGAATGGTACCTTGAACAGTTATAGGCCCTACATCAGATTTTGCAGGTGGTCGAATAGCCACATGAATCTTCCTTGCATCATTTTCCCCTTAGAAAAACTGAGGAAAATACCTCTTTGTTGAACAAAATATACATAGAAGATGATCCAAATCTTTTTCGATGACCACCGAATCAAGAAACCCTTGAACTAGACGGTTTTGACAAGGATGACATCTCCCTAGAAGCTAAAGATCTTGCACCACTCTAAAAAGGACGTGTCACCTTGAATTTTTTCTAGTGTCCAATAAATCCACATAAGTGAAAAGATATAGGAGGATATGTTCATGTAGTTTATATGTGCCTAGCCTTCCCAAACTAATGGCACATGACCAACACATCAACAGAATCTATAGATAAAGACATTCTAGAAGTATGGACTAAACTACCACCTCCCATATTTCATAATCTTTATGCTTCCTCTTATTCACTAATGAACTACAACTTCTCACTGCTGAAAGTAATCCATTGGAACTAGGCTAGTTAATATGACCAATATCCACTATCATGGAATGATCAACCACTTCAGCATAGATATTTAGTATTAATAAGAAAACCTGAGATCATATTTATAGCCACAACACCATTTTGAACTTATGATCCCTCAACTACTAATTAGAAACAAGTTCAGGTGTGTACCAAACTAACATAGAAAAGTAATTTAA
The DNA here is from genome assembly GCA_963277665.1 of Viscum album. Lineage (NCBI taxonomy): Eukaryota > Viridiplantae > Streptophyta > Magnoliopsida > Santalales > Viscaceae > Viscum > Viscum album. Next base: position 1,025,195,471 of record OY728158.1, read on the forward strand.
ATATTCCACCACAGACCGATATCACGGGTTCGTCTCCATAAACTCCGAGGATCTAGAATATGTAAATACCCCTGATAAATTTCCCTCTGAAAGAAACCTTAAATTATCTCCAACCCATCTTCTTGTGCATCCCAGATTGAACCATATATTCCCACCACCTCTGACTAGTACCATCCAAAAAAAATAAATTGAATTTTACCCTAACATCCACATGAGTATCGAGACACTCAAAGATATAATCTATCTTTTCAAGAAAATATTATACTTCCTATGGTTTAGTGATTCCTTAGAAATAAGGTGGTTTGTTCTTAGTAAACTCTTGAGCTTTTTCCTTTACAAGACCTGGTTCATCTTCTCAAACCTAAAAAGGACCAGAGCCTACACCTTGTCCAAAAAAATGTACATTGAACCATAGGTTCCACTATCGTCTAATCAATTGGGGAGTGGTTACTCTCCCCTTACTATTCATGTGGTTACACACGAATTATTTGGTGAAGCAACTTTCTGCAGGAATAAATACCCACAAGAAAAACCATTAACAAAAACCTTATGAAAATTTTAAGCAATAACAACAAATATCAACATTCCATAAATCAAACATAAACAAATCAAACATAATAACAAGTCAACAATCCACTGAACATCACCCCCACTCAGTGTCCATATATAGTCTATAACATATACATATCACATGGAAGAGAAGTTAAACAAAATACAAACATCCCATAGAGACTCGAGTCCTGTTATGATGGGTGCTCTCTAGAAGCCATACTTACAACCAGAACCTCAAGCCTTAAAAATCCTAGCTCCAGACTATCTAGAATCATCCCAAAATAATTCAAACCAAATAGAGTGTTACCTACTCTCACAAATCTTTATCACAAACTAGACTTGGGTTCCATCCAACCCGACACCCAACCCAGTCTGTTTTATGACTGAAAGGGTGTTCTCGATCCCCATGGGATGGAAAACAGTGACTGGGTATTAATAATACATCATTTGAATGACTTAATAATTTTTTATAATCATTAACAACCCAAAACAGTAAACATCAAAAGACTAAATAATCATATGAAAACAAGGAACATCAATTTTCATATTTTACACTGAAACATTTAACAAAAACTAAAAAGGGTTACAACAAAATGGTACAATGAAACTATCCCAAAAAACACCTTTTAACAAGAGGAGTGTCATCCTCAAGACCCCACCAGAAACACCTATAAAGGAATACCAATAGTATCCTGAACCACCATCTCTATTCAGCAACTTCCCTTTACCTGAATCGAACATAACATGGTCTACATACACCCAAAGGTGTATATAGGGTGTGGGCCATGGCCTAGTAGCATTCCACCCAACAAATATATTTAATTCCAAAACATTATAGGAAAAATTTATTTTCAATTTTTATAAAAAAGAAAACCTAATGACATTTTAATAGAAAAAACATTAAAGGACAAAATTCTTTTCTTTTTAAATAAACAACCAAGTGCACCACGGGCCGACAATATGTGTGCTATAAAAAATCACTATCTTATGATAAAATTCTATAGGCACTATCTAAATTGGGAATCTAGGAACCTCTTATCTTAGTTAAATCTTGTATAGAAACCACAACCATCAGCATTATCGGGCACAATCCACTAAGAGGGAACATTCCATGGGCCTAGCGGTATCAAATCATTATCAAAATTTAGTTAGTGTTTTAATCGTCAATCCTACTAAGTGAATCTAGGCTTTGTGACTTCCGAGTCAACAAGCATCAACCAACTAGAATAATATATTCTTTCAAATTTCGAATCACTAGCGTTCTAGTTCAAGTCCACCCACCTAGATTCCTAGGATTCCCCATTGTGCTCAATTCACATTTATCTTGTAATATATGTATCACCAAATTTACATGCACAAACAAGAAATGAGAATACACAATTAAAAACACCATTACACATAAGAAAAACCTCTTTAAAATTCACACGCACAGCAAATACACTTTAAATCATGTTTCGCAAAACCCACACAATTTGTTAAACACCTTTTAGGAACGAATAAAGAATGAACACAAGAAAAACACATGAAATGTCACACATTTCGTTTGAAAAACTATATTGAAACACAAGAACACCTCGAATCATTTTTCAAACATATTTCAAAACTCATATAAATTATATAGAACACATCTATGAAGAAAATAAATCATATCAAAATCACTAGATAATATTTAATCATGGAACCACCTACCTCAAGTCTAGAAAATTCAAAAAAAAAAATCAAAACCACAACCATGCATCAAGAAAACCCTATAATAGGAACATTGAATGAAAAAATAAAGATAAAACCCTAAAATTGAGATCCAACACTAAATATGTCTTCCAACCCACTGGAGATTAGAAACAGAAATAAAGAAGAAGAAAAAACCCAATAAAATAAGAAGAAATAATAAATGGGAGACTTACTTGAATACTCATAGAGAAAACACACCAAATCTGCCATAAAAGTGGAGTTCTAAGGGTGCTAAGGGATAAGGGAAAGATGCATAGGCTGGAGAGTCATAAGTGGAGATGATTTTGGGGGTCTAGTATTAAAATTATAAGGGTAAAAAGAGTAAAACTCTAATTTTTGATATCCATGAAATACAACATTGGTTTCCCACATGAATTTTCAAACCCTTAAGTTTCCACTATCCATTAGGGACATGCAACATGGTTAGTCACACGGTTTGGAAAACTGTACACTAACCTTGCAATTCACCTATATCGAAAAAGGACACAACAGTGCAAAGATTCTTAGGAAAGGTGCACAGTTTCCTCTAACTGTGCACAAACCATGTGACACCAACATTCAAGGATAAAATTCTCATTTTTCTCTAAAAACTCAAAGGAATCCCAAGGGAAAAAATCTAAATAAAAAATAAAGAGAAAAATTTTCTCTAAATGAAGTCATAGATGTGACATTAAAACTATACTATTTTTAACATTATGATCTATTAATGGATTAAAAATAGACCAAAATGACAGAAAATAAATTTTTCATGATTTAAACTTGAATAATTCATCGTGGCCAATAATTATTTGGAATTTTAAATTAATCGGTGGTGGAAACTTATCAAAATAAAAAATTGAAGGATCAAATTAGGATTAGGGAATGGAAATAATTCAAATAAATAATTTTATTATAGTATATGTATTAATGATATGTAAAATCCTAAATATTAAGAAAAAAGAGGATAAATATATCTATTATTATGTGGAAACCACCACTATAATTTTGAGGTACACCATTGGAAACTCGTCCAAAAGTTTGATTCTTATAAAGAAACACACATTGTGAAGATAAAAAAATCCTTTTGTGAGGGAAATTATGAGTTTTTTGGTCTTAACATAGAAATTAAAGTTATTTTCTTAGTGAAATATGAATATGATGATATGTCTATTTTTAGATTAACTAATTTTGTTTCATCGATAAAAAAATTTTAAATTGTGAGAATATAATTTATTTAAGGGAGGGAATGTGGAAAACCATATATTTTTAAAAATATTAGTTTAACATTTTATGCTACAAATTTATATTTATTCAATAAATATATTTTTTTAAAAACATTCTATGTTTATTTCCAGTAAAAATGTATGATCATTAGTATTTTTAAAAATTAGTCTATTTACTTGATGAAAAAATATGTTTTTAATTGTTAAATATAAAACATAGAATGAATTATTATTTTTAAATAGTTGAAAAAATATATTAGAAATATATATTTTATAAATAGATAATTTTATTAATTATATGGATTTATATTTACAATTGTTATTAGTAAATTATTAATACTAAATAGGGTACGATATAAAAAGAATGTGGTTTTTAATTTAAAAAGATATATTTGTTCCCTAGGTGAGGTAATTGGATGGGGGTGATGAATGATCAATGAGTGTTAGTGACTTGGATTGAATCCATATATGTCAGTGGAGTGATTTAATCCCAAGACATATTGGTGATAATGGGGTGTGGCTTCGGTTGGTCATTCTATGGGTAGCTGGGAAAGTTAGATGTTGTAGGAGCGGTTCCAAAGGGATAATGATGGCTAAGAGAAATTCATGTGATGGATCGATGGTGGGGTGTGGCTTTTGGTCGACCAATCTAGGAGAGACTAGACAAGAAAGAGGTAGTATGGGATGCCATAAGATCATTGTAATGGGTTGCAATTGACTGATTATAGTTCATGATGGGCATGGGTCATATTTAGGGTCTTCTAGTTGGTTTAGAATACCCAAGGGTTATGGAATTAAAGTTATATTTGGACCTATGAATTAGTTTTCATGGGGTTTCATACACACTGGACCTATGTGCCATGTAATGAGCTCTCTCATCTACAAATATTTATAGGTTTTGTTTAGTTAAATAAAAAGTGGAACATCCCCACTACCTTTTTAAACAATATTTATTTTAATAAATTAAATATATTATTTTTAATCTTTATCTCAAAAATTTATTAATGGTATTTTTTTTATAACTTATAAAAATATATTGGGAAAAAAGTAGTAAATGTGATGTATAATCGTAGTTTATGATAAAATAGTCAGATTAAAATCTTATATATGCTATTTTTATTTATATTTATGTTTTTAAATAATTAAAATATTTAATTTGAAATTCAATATTTAATTTAATGTGGTTATGAGTTTAGTGGTTCATTTGAAATGGAATTCCTTTTAAAAATTATGAGTTTGAATTCAAAGTAAATTTTATTACTTATTAGTTTAAAATTATCTATAATTTTATTATAATATTTGAGAAATATATAGAATATTTTAGAATAATTTAAATAGAAATCATTATTTGTTAAATTTTTAATCAAAAAATAAAATTTTATTCGAGGTTTATAAATATAGTTAAATTCCCTATAAAAATTAGGAGTTCTATTTTGGATCATAATTTACATTCCATTATTAAATATGTGTCTCGAAAGTTACCTAAAACCTAAAATAGGGATTTGACATCTTATAGTAATATATATATATATATAATCTATTTATAAAGTCAATATATGAATTTAAAATTTTTATAGGTTTAGTAACACATTGAAATTGTATTTTTAAATACAAATTTGAGTTCAAGTGGAACTACACTTATTAGATTTATCTAGAATGATATAAAACATTTTAAAAACATAAAAAATGTGTTAAAATAATTAATATAAAAAATGTAATTTTTAAAGTCAATAGATGAATTTTATTTGTTTATAAATTGAGTAAAATGTTTAAACTATTTTTTAAATAATAATTTGAGTTCAAATCAAATTCTAATTATTATTATTATATTTTTATATAAAATGATATAGAACAATACTGAAACATATGGACCATGTATTACAATATAATATTCAGGAAATTTCATATAATATTAAATTGTTTTTATTTGAAGATAATTTTAAAAAATAATTATTGATATAGACATAGTGCTTGTACATCATTTGAAAATTAAAAAATGGTGACTTACTGATAATATTGGGGATGGATACGAATATTATGAAATTTATAGGATAAATATGATAATAAATAATTTTATAAATATTATAACTTGAATTCCATCATTATCTTGAATTTTTTAAAATTCATATTACAAGAATAATGCCGAAAATCTATATAAATGGGTTTTATTTATTAAAAATGATTTATAATTTAATAAAAAATTATAAAACATTATCTGGAGACATATTTTGATGATTAATTTTAAAAAATACCTTCCTTTTCCTATTTTTTTTGACTTTACACTTCAAATAATTACTTTCGCAATCCTTAAGAAATGTGAATTTCCAAAAATGATTTCAAAACATGTTAATAAATGGGAACTCAATTTACCCTATTTAAAAAAACTATAATTTTTCACTCTCTATATTATTCCAAAATACCTCTATTAAATTATCTTCTTAAATTTATAACACTCTGGTTTTTCCAAAATTCCCTCCTCTAAATGCTTTAGACTAATTCCAAAGGATTCGACTCTAATATAAAGGTAAGGGTTCCCAAGTTACTCTTTCCTTTCTTATTTATGATTATTTTTCCATGAAAATATTATAAATATTCATGTAATATTGAATAAAATATTATATATTGGTATTAATAAAACCCCTTTGATCCATTATTAATGTGATGTTTCTCATTCCCTCTCATCAAAAACTTTTCATAAGTTGTTATAATAACTAAATATGGGTTTTGAAATCAAGGTATTTTTATTTCAATTGTCCTCATTGTAAATCAATAGCATAACTAATATTTAAAAGTCACACAAAAATATTATCCCAATTATAATCCATTTTTTTAGGAAACTAAAATTTCTATTATTAATTATTTTGTTTTAGAAAAATTTTAAAACATCTTTAACCTCTAGTGGTTTTACACTACCTAAGTGAATGATGCTGTTTTTCAATTAATACCTTCATGTATATTTCTAAAAATATATTTCATTATATAATATAAAAGAAATAATAATATAATATTTTATAATAATGTAATAATATAATAGTAATGACAATAATTATTTTAAAAGTAAACAATCAAATTCATTTTTAAGCATCTAAAAAAGGCTAACCGAGGATGAATTTCTAAATTGTAACTATATAAGAAACTTTTGAACCCATTTTATTTTGGAATTAAATAAAACATATTTATTAACACTTACAAGATTTCAGAACTAATGGAAATAGTTCCTTTACCATTAACATTTTACCGAATAAGTTTTGGAATGAAATACTAAACAACCTTAAAACTACTGGCACATGAAACATTAATCAAATAAATGAATAATAAATTATAATAAATTATTGAAAAGGGATAATAATAAAAATATATATATAAAAATGTTCTTATTCAATTAAATAATTCATTTAATTAGATTATTCATGAAGTAATTAGATATATGAAGGGATTCAAGACCTTAGTTGAGGGTTTTTTCTTAATTCTTTCCCCTATTAATTTGTAGTCCTTATGTTTTTGTTTCACTTAACTAATTATATAAGGTTATTATTGAGCCTTATTTATTATATTATTATATATTTTTATTTATGGATATTCTATGATTATCATTTATTTCCCTGTCAATAGGGTATTCTTTAACATGTTCTATTTTATTAAATATCGTTTTTGTGTTCACTTTGATGATTATGCTTATGTATTGAAATGAAAGCTCCTATGTGTTTTAATCATGATAAGATTATTTTAAATTTTATATGATTATGGTTGGGCCCATAATAATATATCCACACAATTAATTGTGTAATGATTTAGTCTATGGAGAATTTTTGTAGGAATTAACTAGCTAGGCTATTCAATTATGTGTGATATGATTATGATGACCCAAGAAATTTTAATTAATGTTAAATTATCTTTATAGTTATATATTAGTTTTATTTTTTATTATTCATATACCATATTTACTATAGGTTACCCAAATGTACACCTCCTCTGGTATAGTGTCTAGTGACTAGAGTTGAGGTATCTACAAAATCATAGGAGGCATTACCTCTATTAATCCCATCACTTACTATCGTACATCAACATATACCATAAACTTCATTAAATATAAAACCAAACATTGAAATATATTCCTATATATGTATTATTTTACAATATTATGTTAAATGATATAAATTAAATCCTTAGGTATAACAGACACATCAGGAACATATGTAGTCCCACTCACTGATGACACGATGGTGGCCATCGTAATGAGACATCCACTGCACCATATTCTATGTAAAACATCCATATCACATATCCAAGATCATAAAAAATCTATATAAATTTATCTATTTGGAAATAGTGTGAAACATTAACAAGTTTCCTTATAGAAGTTATTATAAAAATACCTAATATAGTAGTCCCCAATAAAGATATGAACCCATAACCATCTACTATCAACATGCATCGATAAAAATTAATGTGTAGATAATATGACACCAACTGATGTCAATACAATATATAATGAGGAACATACCTAATAAAATCTAACCATAAAATTGTTTCCCTCCTCACTCTAAATATAATGTTTCTCAATAATGAAAAATAATTATATATCACGTCCCATTATAGATTTCCCACATGATAATTCTCCCCAAATGCACTGATCATGAAATGGTGGAGTAACATGTCTTCAACTATATTAGAATCATTGTAAGAAATAAATATCTCCATATATATCATAAATAGTATAGGAAATATATATCTCTATATTGAGGGAATAAATATATAAAAATATAGAAGTTTAATCATGTTTGAACATAAGAAGAAATACATATCTCCAAGTATAAAGTTGTACACTAGAATACTTGAGAAAATAAAAAATTTTATGGATAGAAGTATATAATAGGCCCTCCTATGTCCCAGGGAATTTCTATGGACAAGATATAGTGTCAGGTGTATCATTATTCACATTGACCCCATTGGTGTAGTTTAGAAGGAGCATTAATACTCAGGTGAATTAGTTTCATCAAATTCTCACATCAAGGTTCCTAGATTAATTACTCATATCCACCAATACCCTTCATTGAGTTCTAATATTTGAGATAATAGAGTAATTATCCATCTTTTTATATCATGTAATAGATAATTTGGAAGATATACACATATACAACTATATCTTAGAAATATATGATATATCCAAACCTAGAGACATCAGAAAATAAAAGTAGTTACATGAAAATATAATTATCGATATCTAGATAGATTAGTGGGTAAGATCGGTTATGTTAATCATCAAAGAGTTAGTATAAAGGTGATCTCCCACCACTTCAGATCACCATTGATATCTGTCTTTCATAGGTTGCATCACATATCAGATTAATGAGTAAGATAAATCAATCAGAAGAAATAATCCCCCTATTAGTCTTAGAAGGATCATGAGTAGAAAAATAAATTTTCTATATGACCCTCATTAATTTTTTCATTGACCAAGATCAGTTACATCCATTGACAGTTCAATTAAAAATGAGTATTAGTTATTGAATTTTTATACTAGTCACAATATAGAATAATCAACATAATTCCAATTTTTTCATCAATAACTTCCACAAAATCCCGTGTGGATCTCTAAAATTGTAACTCAATGAATGTTATCGATAATGATTCAATTACATCAATACTTATTATTGAATTATTTTTCTGGGAACATTATAAAAAGTATGATACCTCTTTCATTACATAGAGTTTTATATTAATCATCTAGAGTAATTAATGTTACTCTAATACATTACCCCTCCACTCAGATATATTATCTTAATATCTTTATATGATATTGTACTCCCTTAGTACCTAAGGTTTCAGTCATTATTCATTCTTTTATACCATAGATCAGAAGTTATTTCTTAAGTACGTTTATTTAATTTATAATGTTTCTATGCCACATAAGGGAATAACCATCCTTGGTAATATATCATTCTTTTATTTCCATTTTTATTCTCATCCTTATCAAAGAAATATGATCAATGTACTGAATTCGTTATGTAATAATGAATTGAAAATATCTATAATAATTTTGAATATATATCAAGAGATTCATTACTATGTTAAATTATTACCCTTCCATTACACAAGCTCTGATCACATATATGTAGCCACCAATAAGGACCTTTCACTACTTCCCTCTATTATAGAACTTATCCAAATAAAAAAAATAATGTTCCCTCTTTATGTTGACAAAATTTCTTTTAAATATTATTATTTCATGTAATGATAATATTTTTATGCGATCTTCATGAAAAATCAAGGCATTCTATTCCTATAACTCTCTTAGAATTATCTTTATAATAAGGATTATTCATCACCTTCTGTGATCGAGTATCTCATAGAATTATTTATAAATTATTATTATTATTCAATAATATTATTATTTATATAATTAATCTAGGGAAATTTTGACATCTCAGTTAAGAGATCTACATACTACTAATTTAATTTCACATATATCCAGTGGCTCAAGGTGGTTAATTTTTGTAATTATTCATTTAATCAATATGTAATTATTGTTACTAAATAATAATAAGTTCCAAAATTCTTTAATCATAAATGGATTAAATCAGCCATTATTTGATATCCAAATGACCCAAACATGGTTCTATTGGGTTCAAAATAAAAATAGGAATCCAAATCAAGTTTATAGAGAAATTTATAACCAAAACACATCCTTAGATTAATTTTTCATTAAGTAGTCCAACAGTTCCAAAAAGGAACCCACATGTACCTTATACAAGTGTTTATATGGAGTCCAGATGATGGTTTATTTCATAGGAATATGATCCCACCAACCAAGTGATTGGATGGTCTAGATTCAATGGATTGGAGAGACTGACCCCTCATCCATTTCTATTTAACCAGGTGGATAAAATAGTCCCATGCCACACCTATGTGATCAAACGGGAGTAAAGAAGTTGGATCCTCACCACCCTATCTATTAGATCAGATGTCTTGGATTAATTACTCTATCAGGGGACAAATTATACATGCACCCATAAGACTAGGGATGATATGGATGGGTACTGATTTCCTAATTAAAAATAAAATGAGAATAATTTGGCGCCACAACTCTTCACCGATACCATCATTCTACCATTTCTCTTGTAGTATCACCATGCTTGACCTCCTTTGATGGACATTAAGCATTATAACCTAGTTATTTATGGCTTCATGATTCTAATTTGGAATCATTTCCTCTTAATTAAATCTCTAAGAACCTCAAAAGTTTAAGAGAATTTTGAAAACCTAAAATATTATCTCTATTCCTTTTACCAAAATTTAACTTCAATATGAGTGAATTTAATGGAAGTTGATTTTTATCATTTGGAACATACCGTCCATATATTTTGGGTCTGATGAATCAATCATATGAAGATGTTATAATCAAATTATCAAAATAAAACCTATAATTTCTATATAAGATATCCTATAATCCATTATTTTGGTTTTGATGAATCTAAGGGAATTAGATTAGTCTAACTACCAAGAATAAATATCTATTATGATTCATAAAAATTATAACAATAATAACATAAATTAAAAGAGAGAATTTTAAAACCCTAAAACTTATCTATGAGATTCTTCAAAATCTCCATGTTGAAACATTTTTATTATTATTCTATTAGAATGAGGAAGATATAATGGACAATATATTAAACGTTCAATGTAATACTCATCCAATGGACTGTAAAATATGGGGATAGAATATTAAAGTATAGATTAGGTGTAGGATCAGTGAACCATACCATTAAATGATGATATAATTCTCCTACAACAAATATATTCTAATATTTAGTGAATCAATCCAAAAGGTCATCCATGGAATTTACTTCCATACACTCTAACTCCATTCTAAATGAAGAATGTTTAAGGGAGAGATATCGGTCATCTGTTTAATGATTTATTAATTATTTTTTAATAAATCACTAAAAATTATTTTTCATCACTGTGTATGATCATGACCACAATTGAAAATTACAAAACCATCCATAATTCGGTTAACATCACATTTAAGACTCTATAAAGTAATCTATTTTCCAATTTCACACCATGAGAAATATGAATTTTCCAATTCTCATTTTTTAATCAAAAAGTAACATATTTACTAAAAATCACTCACAATGAACAACCAGGCCACCAAAACCATTCATTTGAATTTAAATTATTTCTAATAAATATATTAACGCTGAGGCATGTGTCTAATTATGATCATAGTTGAAGGAACTCTTGGATTAAGACCCATACTGTTAAATCCCCCGCACCATAAAAACTTTCCTCACTGAAAAGAAAAAAGAACCTGAATCCTAAAAAAATGTTCATAAATCATCTATATCATAAGAAATATCATTATAAAAAATCAACGACCAATAAATGTAAGTGATTAACAATACGGTAGACTACCTGAACTACTGCAAAACATTACACAATTTTAGATAATATAGTATAATTATGTCTATCCTCGCTAACCTATCTAGTAGAGGGGTTCCATCTATAAAAATTATATTTTTAACTACAACCAAGATGAAAATTACACTCCTAAAATCAATGATTACAATATAGAATTTCTATCACAAGGATCAAACATTTTAGTAACATAGAAAAATTGACAAAAGATGCCAATATACATCCTATGAACACTAGAATTTATGATATTTAGGATATCAAAATATGAAAGTGTGAGTCTCACTCAACACATTCCTTCATAAAATTAACATTCATTATACACCCTATTATGAGAATTAATATCCCTACATTTATGTAAGAGCTTACAGATTCTATATACCAACATATATAATCATAACCAACCTCTCAACAAACCACACCTCAATAGTTATCATAGAACCCATGACTTATCAATACTCTATGATGATTAGATCTATATATATTCACTATCTCGACCACAAAAAGTCTCACTTGTAATATAATAATACTAAAAACACATAATATTCTTATATCCAAGACAATAATCAATTGAACATTCAAAAAATTTCAACAAATGGCTAATAATGTCTCATGACACCTTTAAATAATGAGTTAAAACATTTATCCTCCTTTAAAACCCTACCCCAAGGGAATATATAGATGTCTATAAGGTTCCAATAGGGGTAAATAAAAGAAACAAAGGGTACTTTACACATTAAAATGAATACTCAGATCAAGGGATAAAAAATCATATAATAACTTAATTATGTCATATGAGAAAATATGATAAACCTCCACTCATATCGATGATACATAACTAAACTAAACTGAATATTACATCATACAAGGAATATTTTAATTCCCTATTAATCATTATCACCCACTAATAACCACAAAAGGTCATAAAACCCATGAAATTACATGAATTATAGTAAATATCACCACTATATTCCCATTAATAAGATAAAAAATGACCACCATTTTATTCACTAGAATCAAACTAACAAGAGATGACTCAAATATTTCTATTATATCATCTATTCAAGACATCTATAAAATTTATCTTCCACTAGACTTGAGATTTACTTAATAAGTCGAGAAAAGGACTAGTCCCAAATCTACCTTATCACTTGAACACAAAAGAAAGATACTGAAAATTCAATCTAAATTCTTAACATCAATCTTTATGACCATACTTTTACGAATGTACATTAGATTCCACTCATATATATATATATATATATATCTGAATTCAAAAAGAAACCTTGTCCTGAGTGAGAAGCATCACAAAACATTCCAATACTGAGTCCCATAGTTTTGAAAGTGGGAATACATGAATTTTTTTGATTCCATTTATATAATTCATATATCTATAAGAATTCCTAGTATGGAAATAATTCTCTTAAATAACAACCATAAGTACTATAGAATTTATGACTCCCACAATGCTTTCACTATGATAATCTAACCATAATGATCCAAAATATAAAAACACCAAATGATGAAACATTAATTAGTGAAAAATCAGTGGATTTACTTTCAAATTCAAGAAAAAGTCTATAGAGTCTCAATGAACGAATTCAAATTCTAATCAACATAAAATACAATAATGAAAAGTTCAAAATGTTGATGAATTTATATATCATATTGTAATGAATCAATACCTCTATGAAGTAAAACTACTCTCTAATTCTATTCAGTTCTTCTTAAATCCATCATATGGAGATATTACACAATGTAACCTTCTCTGTCTACACCAAACCTCTTTATCATGACCATTGATTCAGAAAAATATATATCAATCTTGTTAATCCATTACCACTATCACAAAGATATCATATATGCCTAAAAATCTGGGAAAATGAGGAGGAAATAAATGTAAAAACATTGATATAGTATCATAGAGATGTTGGTTACCTTAATACATCAAAAGAATATAAGATATCACATCCCAAATGATCAAGGAGTTTCATAGGCATATGAGACTAGATACATACTTTATTATCATATTATATTAAAATAGGAAATAAAACATAAAATTAAAGTGATATATTATGTATATATATATATATATATTCTTTTATATCATTTAAATCATTAAAAGTTAACATCATGGTACCTTAGAGAAAGAAAAAAAATAGTGAGATTAGATGCCCTGTAAGGGAAATAAAACATGAGAAGCTATCATAGAACAAATTAATCATTATTAATATGGTTGAGATAAACAATAATAAAATATAACATCTAACCAATATCATTAAAGGGGAATATATCTATATATTACATGAATACATAATTAATCACATGGATAAGTAACAACTAGTTTTATAATGATTAAACTTATAATGTTAGACATCACAATCAATACATCAAAACCTATTGTGATGACATCATATATAAACATGTAAGACATATTCCAAATACCCAAACTAGTATGAATCATGAAGAAAACTAATTTATTGAGGGAATATATAATAATAGTTCATACTCATCACTTATAAAGTCCAATTTATCCATCATATGAAAATAGTTAATAACAATACAATACATAATCAATAAAAATGTTCGAATTAAAAATCTGGCTTATAAAATTTCACCATTTTTATGAGTCAATAAACTAAAAAAATTATCATTAGTGATATAGAAAAATAATTTTTATTGTTTAATTATATTATATACCTATTGAAATATAATAATCTTTAATTAATGTTAACATATATGAAAAACACTTTTATAAATACTTTATAAAGTCTCTTCAAAAGAAAGAAGAAATATCCTTTTCTTTTGAAACTATTTTTAAACTAAAAAATACCATAATAATGTAAATTTTATTTTATTTTAAAACGAATGATAATTTTAGGGGAATATTAATAATTTATAATGACTACTATGGTGAGGAATAGAGACAGTTCTATAAACATTTTAAAACATTATTTTCCCACTTGTTTAAAAAGTCAAAAATGACCTGTATGGAACATGTTACAAATAAGACTTTCAAAAAATTGAATATAAATTTCTATTTAATTTAAATAATACCAAATAAATTAATTATTCTTATAAAATAACATTCATTAAGTAAAATAAATAATATGAATATATAAGAGATGTTCTCCCTACTAAAAAGTGGAATAATGTCAACTTTTCTTATAAACATTATTTCAGTTGTTTTGAGTACCAAAAGAAAATAAAATGGAAATAATATATAACAAATATATAAATATACATAGTATAAGATAATATATGGGGTTTAATAGATAAATATGACATACTTCACCCAATTTAAACTTAAACACAAGTAATCTTGAATAGGAATGAGATTGTTAAATAAACCAGTACCTTGGAGTTCTGCTGGGACAAGAATGTTTCGTCCTTCTATATAATGAATATATATTTATTAATCATATATATATAATATCAATAAATATATCAATCATAACTTATATAATTTATCCATATCTTATTTTTATTCAATTACTCATAATTCGTTGTTAAAATCAATTATTTAGTAGTAACTATATTATTTCCCAAGAATGTTTTGATTTAGAAGATTTATTTCATGAGAATTGGTCATGGTTTATCCATATATATAATAATAAACATGTTATAATTATCAGTT
Source organism: Viscum album (assembly GCA_963277665.1). Taxonomy (NCBI): domain Eukaryota; kingdom Viridiplantae; phylum Streptophyta; class Magnoliopsida; order Santalales; family Viscaceae; genus Viscum; species Viscum album. The sequence continues at coordinate 1,025,211,011 of OY728158.1, forward strand.
TTATTCATTAAATATTTTTTATAACTATATATTAAAAAGGGTCATGAAATACATTATTTCCTTGAGATGGTAGTCTATACGTACACAAGAGCGTCATTTACATTTTTCTAATGGATAAAAATAAAATAAAGTAGATAATTTTTTACATAAAAAACATAATGATAATATAAAAATAATATTTATAAATTAAATCTATCCTTATGAGTTTCCATGTAGGAAAAAGATGTTGAATGAATCATATCGCTTTGTGGAGGTGGTAGTCCAAACCTACCCATGAGCGGCACTAGCAATTTTTAACCAATGGATGTTTAATAAGGTATATAGATACCCTAGACTTTTAAACATATCAATATATTATTTTGAGAATAATTAAACATCAAATTACAATCCAAGGATTATAAAGTCCGTGTGTTGGAGGACTAGGTACATAAAACAGAAAACATTGAACTAAATAAAAAATTTCATTATTTATCATCAGTTATGAGCTCATAACACCCATTGTGACCTTACATATTCATAGTATAACTTGGGGACAACTTGAACAAAGGGATGATATAAACATCCCAATAAATAAATAAACATTAAAATAAAGCTTAAAACATGGGTTAAAAGGCATAAAATAATGATATAAAAATGCATTAAACGTTATTAAACATAAGTAATAATAAAATGTGATCATATAATCATGGATTCATAGTAATTTGGAGGTAAAATAAAATATGAAATTAGAATGAGTTGAGGATCGCTGCAGTTAGAGGAGCACGAGTCAAATCTTGTTGCACATAGAAGAGCACGGGTCAAGGTTACCACAAAGACCATTTCACATAACGTCTAATGATACTAAAATTTACCCAATTGATTGGATATATATTTTGGAAAACCCATGATAATATTTTAATCAATAGGATTTCCACATAAAGAACTATACATAAGTAATCAAACATAAACATAAGGGTTACCCATTGAAAGAATTGTGTATCGTAATCATGTAAAAATCTTAACAAATGAGCATATCATAAATGTGTCCATGAAAGAAAGGAATTAAATAATACATTTAAATTAATAAATATAGGAATATATCATTATATATTATATCAAATTTAAGTGAAAATAGTGTTTAATAATCTTTAGAAATAATACATTTTAGTATAGTTTATGGGAAAAATTTCAATATTGTTTAAAATGGAAAATGAATAATTGTTTGTATAGATCCATAATTGAACCAAGTTAGTTTTTCATGGAAAAATGAGTGATTTTATAAAAATAATGTATTTTAAAAATATATTATGGATCCCACTTTAATATTGGAAAAAATTCGGGAAGTTCCCTTAACTCGGGCTTGCTTATTGGGAAGTATTGAGTAGGGAACCTTTTAAAAACATGTATATCCCAAAAAATAATTTTTAATGGATCATGATACATGATTTTAGAACATATACACATATTGAAAATATTTAAATAAAAATAAAATATAATCTCGTTTGGGTAAAAATAGAGAAAGAGTAACTTGAAAGGATAATGGAGGTTTGTGTAGAATCCCTTACCTTCTGTCCAAAAAGATTCTACAATCGATCTTAATCTCCTGAATAATGAAATTATATTCATTAATTAATAATTCTAATACCATTTTTTCTTATATTTTAATATTTATATTTTTATTAAGTTCATTTATGTTCCTTTTGGTGGGTTATGAAATCCAATTTCATCGTTTGGTAGTGTTGGTTTCCTTGGTTTTCATTATCAGTTTACCTGTTTATGAGTATGGAAAATTATGTTGAATTTGGATAGATGTAAAAAAATAAACATATATGTTATTAATTAATTTATAGAATATAAAAATTTCATTTTTTCTATAATTTAGGATGATTTAATAGATAAATCATTAGTGATAATCATTTAGATTAATTTAGCTTTTTTTTATCACAACAAACTCATATTTTTTTTATAAATTATTATCATGTGTAAAAAATGATTAAATAATATTAAAATAAGATATAATAAATATATTATAATTTATTTGGACCATAAAAATGGTTTCATTACCCGACTTGAAGAAGAAATTGAATGATAAAAGCTTGTTGTCCACGAAGGTGGAAAATCGACACCTCACGGATGATGTTTTCATTATTAAAGTAAAAGAGAGTGGATAGATTATCTGATGAAGAATTATTACATCAACATGATAAAATTCCAACATATTTAATATCCTAGAGTTTTCATTCCCTTTATATGAGGGGAGGTTATGAGGGAAAAATAAAAGAACATAAAAAGAAATTGAAAGAAAACGGAAGAGGGTTTTTCATCTTGATTCCTTCTTCTTGAGAACCTTCTTAGGGGATTGGTTTTGGTCTTTTATTAAGAAAAAAGTTCTACTAGAAGTGGGGGAGAGGATAACGAAGGGTATTGGTAAGAATATAGACAGGTCTCAAGGCTTAAATAGGTGTTAGGAGAAGAGATGGTTGGGTAATATTTATATTGGAGGAGTGGGTGTTTTTTCATTATTTTATTCAATATTTTATTATTTGTTTAAATAAAAGAAAGAGTGATGATTATTGAGACTACATACTATAATGAGTGCATTTTAATTTGAAAAAATGGTCACTTACATCATCCATGACTCAATAATTACTTAAAGATTCATTTATTTACATATACTGTAAATTATCTTATGTTACTATTCAGCAAAAATTCACATATTTTTAAAAAATCCCAAAAATACAACCTATCCATTTTTTGAAAAATTGAATTAAAAATTGAACTCAATTTTAGGAAAATAATTTTTGAGATATGATAAATTTAATTTTTAACTAAAATTATTATTTACATTGAAAATAAAAATTTAAGAATTAAAATTGATTTTATAACACATTGAAAAATTAATTAATGTTTCATAAAATTATCTTATAATATACAGAGATCAAATAAATAATTTATAAATAAATGTCTTCAAAAAAAATTATTTTGAATTATAAATTATTCATACATTTTTAATTAAATATTTATGACATATAAAAATAATAACATTAAGTTAAAAATTTATAATATTTATTTACATATACTATAATATAATTATATCATATTGTTTCTTATAATATGGATAAATATTTTTTATAATTCCACTGGTGAAGTTACTATTTAATTGGTTGATTTACTGTTTATAAAGTTCACAATACTCTTCCAAAGTCCATGATACTATTTCATCGGTGCCAGATTTTTAACTTTTTGAAATTACTTTTATTTCACAAATTACTCACTTATAAAGTTTTTATTGTTTTATTAATGCAATTTTATGTGATTCCATTGTATTACATAATTATAAGAAGGTGGTTTCATTCATAAAAACTTTTGTTCATTACATTATTCCCCCTTATGAAATTTCTCCCTCAAAATTTAGTTTTACTTGCTAAGTTGAAAACAGGTGTGGGTACTTCTCTTTCATCGATTTATCTAGTTCCCTTGTTTCCTATTAATACTTCGGGTTCCACCAATGTACATTGACCAAGTGAGTAGTCTTTTTTCATAGAAATCTATCTCTAAGATCCAAAATCTTCACTAGATTCTCCTCATAAGAATGATCTTTCTTCAACTATACCATGTATAAAGTCAGTACATGTGAAGGATCTGGTATGCACATCATCTAGAGGTATTTGTGGAATACGTGGCGTACATGAGACATTTTAGGTGTAAGTGATATTCGATAGGAAAAAATCCAACACTATCAAGGATCTCAGAGGTGTCGATGTACCTAGGACATAGATTCCCTTTCTTTCAAAATCTCATGATCCCGTTCCATTGAGATATGTGTAAGAATAACATGTCTCTGACCTTAAAATCAGGGTCCCATGAACTATTGTATGCATAAATATTCTATTGACTTTGGAAACCCTTGATTTAAAACAGAATGGTTTTCACTTTCTTCATAATTTCACTGACAATTTCAGAACCTAGAAGCCTAAATTCACCAACCTCATCCCAATATGCCCATATTTTTCACCTTTTCCCATAAAGGGCTTCATATGGGTCATTTGGATGATTAAGTGGAAACTATTATTGTAGGAGAATTCAACTAGTGGTTTATGTCAGTCCCATTATACATTTTATCCATATAAAGTGCTCTCAACATGTCTTCTAGTGTCTGAATAGTCTACTTAGATTGGCAAGAAATTTGAGGATGATTGGTCGTACTAAATTTAAGCTCAGTTCTTAGATCTGGTTGGAGACTCTTCCAAAACATGAAGGTGAATCATGAATCACATATAGATAAAATATATAGTGCTACTACATGTAGCCTTATAACTTATTTGATGTATATCCATACAAGTGGATCCAGTGAGAAGTCCTCTCAAATTGTGATAAAGTTAGTAGTCTTTATAAGAGAATCCATAATAGGTCACATATCATTGTTTCACCTGGATATCTTTTTATATCTAGTGAAAAAGTCCAGGGTGATGTTTTACCATGTCCATGTTAGTATAGGTAATTTTTGCATCAGCCTGTTGGACGTTTTTTTGTCCAGACTTTACTTGCTGACATACTAGGCATTTTGATGTATCTTCAACGATCTCCTTTTTCATATTATTTTACAAAACATTTTCCTGGAGATCTCGATACATCATTGTGATCCCTAGGGGAATAGATATGTTTGAGAATTGTGAATAAGTGATAAGATCTTTCTTTATCTCTGGATTGGATGGTACACATATTTGCGACCCAAATATTTTGACTCCATCTTCATCGACCATGACTTCATAGGATTTCCCATTCTTGATAGCTTCCTAATTTTTCAAAATTTCCACATTATTTATTTGAGCATCCATTATTTCCTTTATAAGGGACAACTAAGAAAAACATTTTGATAAAGGATTTATGATGTCCCCCCTTAATGATTTCCATATCCATCCTTTATACATCAAAGAGGATTGGATCCTTCTCAATTCTCATCATTGATAAAGATGCATGATACTTTCTTCGTAGAGCATCCACCACCTTATTTTCCTTACTAGGATGGTAGTGGATTGAGTATTCATAATACTTGATGATGTCTAAACATATTTTATGGTTCATATTAAGCTCATTTTATGTGAATATATATTTTAGACTCTTATGATAAGTATATATCTCACACTTCTCCCCATAGAGAAAATGCCGCTAGATTTTCAATGCAATGATCATAGCCTCCAACTCTAGATCAGGTGTAGGATAGTTTTTCTCATGAATGTTTTCTTACCCAGAGGCATAGGCTATCACTTTATCATTTTTCATTAGTATGCATCCTAATACTTTCTTTGAAGTATCTCTGTATAACACAAAGAGTTCTCCATTTTTTGGGACTGTGAGTACTGGCACAATGATAAGCCTCATTTTCAGCTCCTTAAATCTTTCCTCACATTCTTGAGTTAAGAAAAAATTCACTCCCATCCTTGTGATCTTGGTTATTGGTTTTTAAAATAATTATAAGTTCTTTAATAATAATCAATAATACCGGGCTATGCCAAGAAAGCTGCAGTTATCTATTACAAATGTTTTCATGGGCCACTCTTCGATTGCCTTTTTCTTGAAAGGGTCCACTGATATTCCCTTTCTGGTGATTACATGCCCCTAGAATAATACTTCCTTCATCCATAACTCACATTTACAGTAAATTTCATAAAGTTCCTCACTTCACAAAGTCTTAACCATAGTATTCAAATGCTCGTTCTATTCTTCCTTTCTCTTGGATTGTATCAGAATAACATAGATAAAGAATACCAAAAAATTTCAAGGTAATCCATAAAGTATATATTAATTAAATCCATGAAGATTTATAGAGAAATAGTGATTCCAAAGGGAATCACTATGAACTTATAGATCCTATACCTCATTTTAAAGGCAGTCTCTGGAACATCTTCATCCCTATCCTTTAATTAGAAATATCTTGACCAAATGTCCATATTAGAGAAATAACTAGCCCCACATAGCTGATCGAACTAGTTAACTATCCATGGTATGTGATACTTATTCTCTATCTTGATTTTATTGAGCTCATGGTAATTAATACATAGGCGTATTGATCTATTATTCTTAACAAAGTGGACTAGTTTACCCCATGGTGAAGCACACATGCATTTAAAACCCTTTTCCAGATTCTCTTGTAACAGCTACATTATCTCTTATAGCTCAATGATGTCCATTATATTAGGTTTCATTGATATTGGTAGATATCCCATAATAATTTCAATTGAGAACTCAACCAATCGGTCAAGTTGAAGACCATGGAATTCTATTGAGAATAAATAAGTGTAATCCATCACGATGGGAATATCTTCAAACATGATCATTTCCTTATTCACAATAATTTTAGTGATATATGCTTGCTCATAAAGGAGTAATATACACACTTTATATTATGATTATGAATGTGATTCATCTTCCTCTTTACACTTTTAATGAATTGGGTGATGCTTTAGGATGTGAGGAGTTATATCTGTTTCCTTAAAGTTGATGTTGTATTTGTATAATGATATCCAATCCATGACCAAAATAGCATCAAACTCCACTAATGTAAGACAAGATTTTCTATGATATTCAATCCATAATCATTAACCAGGGAGGAGTTATGTACTTTGGATGAAATAATTTCCCCATTATCTATTCTCAAAGATAACTTAATCTCCAAATTTTGAGGTGGTGTTTGAATAGTTCTTCTAAACTTTCAAGAAATGAAATAATGCCTAGAACTAGAATCAAATATTACATTCACTATTTATGAATGAATAACCAGCATACCTATCACCACATCATTTTACAGATCTAAATAAGTAGTGGTGGATGCATAATCCCTTTTCTATTGCCTTCGAGGTTGTTGTTGATTGCCTTTGAAAACCCTAGGATTAGGGAATTGGTTTGCAAAATTCCCATGTCCCATGTAGTTGAAACATTGCACTATTGGTTGAGAATTTATTTGAACCTTCCTTTCCTCTTCCACGTTATTGGGATTATCCATATCCCTTAGTTAGTTCTTAGAAATATTCTCAATTCTTCCACTTTTTTAGTATTTCTAGTTCAATTTAAATAGTTCCCACGATGCTTCTTCCAACAATTTTTATAGGGGGGGTATTAAGCTTTTTTTTCCATCATGAGATATATTTGATGATAAACCAATATTAGACTTTGTTTTCTACTTTTTTTACTTGGAAAATTTGTCCATTGGGAGCCTTTGATCCTAGTTTCAACCTTGAGGGTACAACTGAAAATCTCCTCATAACTATTGAGGTCTCGAATTGCCAACTCTTTTCGTAGACTTAGTTTTAGTCTGATAAAGAAGTGATCCCATATGCATTCAGTATTCATGAAAACGCTGATGGCGTATCCTGAAATCCTTGTAAAGTTTGATTCATACAACCCAATAGACTCAACTTCCTTCATCTTAAGTCCCTAGAATTCTATTTCTATCTTGAAATAGAGGGTTTAAGGAATATATTTATTAAAAAACATTCTCTTGAATTCCTCCCCATCCCTGTAAAATGACCGACCACTAACTCTATATGATCAATGTTCACCACTGATCAGCTTCCCCATAAAAATGATTGACCACTAATTAGTGTTCACCATTGTTCATCTTCCCCATCAAAATGATAGACCACTGGCACAAATTTCTCTTCATATGAGAACTGGAGGATAGTGAATAACATTTCAATAGAGTAAATGAACTTTTCCGTGAGGAGGGGATTAGATGTTCCACTAAATATGGGAGGCCTTTTCTGTATTAATGATTCGATGGAAACTTGATCTTTCGATTGATAAGGAGGTTGTTCTATACGATTCAAGTTATTATTCATAACTTTGACCACTTGATCAAGTACTATCATAATTTTTTGAGCACACATTCCCATAATATTTGTAAATTCATTAGGGAAGTCATCACATTCCCTATCACATTTTTTTGTCAAATGTTCTTCTATTTCCTACCATTAGCTAAAAAAATTAAAGTGCAATTAGGGGGCTTGAATACTTAGCTAATAAGCATAAAAACGGAACTTTAAACATAAAAGGTCAAACTCTTAAAAGAAAATTATAACGTAACATATGATTCCCTATGTTTAAATCTAGGTTTTCCATTATCTGTTTCCAAACATATATTCTTAGGGGAATTTTTGTTTCTCCCATAATAATGGTTTTAATGAACTTATGATTTTTTCAAAGCATACCCCCTGGAAGTGTCAAAATTTGTCTGTAGTAAGGCCCATTGTCATGTACTAGGTTACCCTGAGTCCGGCCTGAAACACCTTGTCGAAGTGGTTACTCTTAGGTACATATGTTCCAAAACCATGCCCACATGTAGTATCTAGACATGGATGTATTTTCTTGATAGACCTGTAACTCTATACTAACCAAAATTTAGGGTTGTTACCTCATACATAGTCTAATCCATAGGGTTCTAACTAATGTGATCTATTCCTAGTCTCAAAAAGTAACTAATCTTTTCCTCAGAGACCAACTTTAGAGACGCTAGCCTTTTAGACATACCATTACATTATTTTAATCATTCTTAAACATCAGATTACAAGACAAGGGTCGTAAAGTCTAGTTTCTTGGAAAACTAGTTAATAAAACTAAAAACATGGGACTAAATAAAACATTTATGTATTTAACATCCGTTATTATCTCCTAACACCCATTGATCCCTTTCATCTTTATATGATATCCTATGGATAACATGACGAAATAGATGATCTAAAAAGCCAAACAAGGGAGAAAACATTAAAATAAAGCTTAGAACATGGGTTAGAAGTCATAACATAATCATATAAAAAGGAATGGAATATGATTGAATGAAAATTAAATTTTTATTTCAAAATCACTTTTGAGGAGAAAGTGGGAAACCTGATGGAAACAAATACTTAAAACACATCCATGACTCCATGGGACAAGTACATCAAGACAAAACATTATCCAAATAAAGAGTTACAAAAAGCCCACCCTAGAAAAAAATTAATACGATCAGCATCCACCTTCCCATTGTTGCTCGACTAGTTGTCCTATGTAAAGATGCACGGGCACGGTACTGATGGAAAAATCCATACTCTCTAAAAACATCCAATCCTGGATAAATAAGACAAGGAGAACACTCTCAACTATAAACCTCATCCGGGGAATTCCTTGGCAAGTAAACTAGATGCAGTGACTCATGGACCAAGGTCATAGTTCCACAAGAGAATTCACAAAATTCAAACCCCAAAGGCCTCCTCAAAACACATGAACATAGAAAAAATCAACCTTTACCAAGTCGTAAGAAATTAAATCTGCATCTCTACAGACCGAAGTACATTGCATATTCAATTAATCCTTCATTGAAGTTAAAGCCTACCCAAATCACACCCCAAAAAATAAAAGCACATAGAAAAATGAATGTTTCACCAATTCCATGAAGAGTTCCCAATGCAACTCTTCCACACTGTAGTAGAAATATAAATGAATCCACTGAACCAAAACAAGAATAACCATCAATGGCCTCTATGATAACCACATCAAGCAAAAAATTCACATCCAAACATATAACATCCATCACAAATTGAAAAACCAGATCCAAAAATAGAAAAACTCCAGAAGAATAGTCTTTAAAATAAAAAAAGGATAGGAAATCAAGGAGAAACAAACCAAAACATCAAAGGCAGTTGCTAGACCTTGTTGCAAACTAGGTCAGACCTCGTCACCGCATTCACATACTAACCCATAGATGACTTTAAACTACCACCCACACTCATAGCCGACACATAACTACCTAAAGAACCACAATACGAGAATATGTATGAATGACCATAGGATTAACCATGACACTATATAAAACCCTACCTAGTGAGAAGGGGTAGAGCGATGAGAGGCTAGAAAATAGTGACAAATGCCACGTTGACCATTCTTAAAAATAATGACTCCACCCCAGGTAAAATCCTACATTATGAGAGCGCCGTGAAGATTCTTGCTACATTGGAGGCCTATCTGGGAACACCCGTCATAACTTGTTCATGAATATTCCTTCTATATAAAGAACCATACATAAGTAATCAAACATAAGCATAAGGGTTACCCATGGAAAGAATTGGATATCATAATCATCTCAAAAGAATAATAAATGAGCATATCATAAACATGTACATGATAGAAATAAATTAAATAATACATGTAAATTAATAAATATAGTCATATATCATGACAATTGAGGTCAAAATGAAGTGAAAAGAGTGTTTAAAGAACTTTAGAAATAAATCATTTGAGTCCAATTTAAGCGAAAACATCTAAGATTATTTAAAATGGAAAAGGTATAATTGTTTGTATGAAAACAAAATTTAAAAAAGGTACTTTATTATGATAAAATGAGTGATTTTAGAAAAATAATGGTGTATTAAAACAGATTATGGAGCACACATAATTATGGTTAATAATTTTGGATGTTCCCTTAAAGTGGGCTTTCTTAACGGAAAGAATTGAGTAGGGAAGAATTTAAAAACATTTATATCTCTGAAAAGAGGATGAATGGATCATGATAATTGTGTTTGGATCATATAAATGGAGTTTAGAATATGTATAGAAAAATAAAATATATTTTTCATTGGGGTAAAAATAAAGGAAGAGTAACACTAAATGATAATGAATGTTCAGGTAGAGTCCCTTACATTAGGCCTGGAATGATTCTTCACTCGATCATAATATCTGGAATAATCCAATTAGATTCATTAATTAATAATTACAAAACAATTTATAAAAATATTTTATTTTTTATTATTTTCTTAATTTTATTTATTTCCCTTTTTGTGTGTTATGAAATTCAATTTCATCGTTTGGGAGTGTTGATTTCCTTAGTTTTCATTTTCGGTTTACTTGTTTATGAGTTTGGAAAATTACAAAAAGTGAGTATAGTTAACTAGAAAATAACATTTAGGTTATTAATGAACCTATATAATATTAATATAATATTTTTCCATAGGTTATGATGATTCATTAGATAAATAATTATTGATTATCATTTAGATTAATTTAGTGTTTTCTTATCACTAAATACTCATATTGATTAATAAATTATTATCACATGTAAAAAATGATTACAGAACATTACATAAGATATAATATCTATATAATAATCTTTTTCAAACATAAAAATGGTTTCACGACCATCCAGGAATGCATAATTGAAAGATGGAATCACGTCATCCATGAAGGTGGTAAATCGACACCTCACGAACGATGTTTTCATTCTTAAAGTAAAAGGGATAGGGGAGTATATTTTATGAAGAATTAATCCATAATCATGATAAAATTACATTATATTTAATAATATAGAGTTTTCAATCCCTATGGATCTGGGTAGGTGAGGAGAGAAAAAATAAAATAAACGAACTTGAAAAGAAATTGAATGAAAACGGAAGAAGGTTTTACCTCTTGAATCCTTCTTCTTGAGAACCTCCTTAGGGGATTGGTTTTGGTATTTTGATAAGAAAAAAGATATTTTATCTTGGGGATACGTTTGGAAAGAGTATTAGGATGATGTTTTTCAAGGATCACGGCTTGAGAGGTGTGAGGAGAAGAGATGGTGAGTAGTGATATTTATAGTGGAGGGGGTGTTTTCGCATTATTTTACTCAATATTCTTTTATTTTTCCCAAGTCAAGAAATACTGATAATTATTGAGAATAAATACATTAATTTGTTCATATGAGTTTTAAAAAATGTTCACTTATATAATCCATGACTCATGTATGACTGAAAAATTCATTTATTTATAAATACTGTAAATTATCGTATTTCAATATTAACTAAAAATTCTTTAATTTTAGAAAAATCCAAAAAATTACTTCTAATCTTTTTTTGATGGTTATAATTCAAATGAACTCGATTTTTTGAAAATAATTTTCTAAATATGATAAATTTAATTTTTAATGAAATTTTTTATTTATTTAGAAAATACTAATTTTTAAATTGAAATAACATTTCTAGCAATTTGAAATTTTTATTTAGGTCTCATAAAATTATATTATAATAATAAGACATAATAACAATAATTTATGAATAAATTTTACAAAAATAATTTTCCCTTTAAATTAATAAATTAGTCATAGAATTGTAATTAAATATTTAGGACTTACAAAAATACCAACACATAATTAATAATTTTTAAAATATTTATTTAATTATACTATGATATAATTATATCATATTTTCACTTATAAGATGGATAAATTTTATTTATACTTCAATTGGTGAGGTAACTATTCAATGGTTAGTTTACCATTCATAAGGGTCACAATACTATTCCAAAGGCCAAGCTTCTATTTCATTTATGTAGATTCCTTAAATTCTGGAAATTCCTTTAATTTTATTAATTCTTAGAATATAAAGTTTTTATTATGTTATTAATGGGATTTTATGTTATTATATTGTATGGCATAATTATAAGTAGGGGATTTCATTCAGAAATGTTTTGGGTCGTTACAAGGTATATGATATATTATCTTACTACAATCCTTAAAATTTGTTAAAAATATGATATATTAATTTATTCTATCTTTATAACCAGTTATGTGATAATGTGATGAAAAATGAAATACATCGCTCCGGGAAGGTGGTAGTTCACTCGTAAGCACGAGGGATGTTATCATTTCCCTTAGTTTGGTAAAAGAGATTAAAATGGGATATAACATAAACATAATGAAATGTTAGTATATTAGAGATAATTTTATTCTAATATAATCATCATTATTATAGTTTTTATAGATTTATAAGATAAAATAATCATGAAATAACTCTATTAAGATTTATACCTCATCTTTTGAAAACCTCATTTGGATTACACCATAAGCCTAAAAGGTAAGTCTTTTGATGAGACCAAAAACCATAGGAAGTGGGGAGTAATGATGTAGAGGTATTTTGGTATACCTTGGTTGATATAAAGTTCTCAAGTGGCGAGGAAAGATGAAAATATGTGGTTCCTTTTTATAAGTGATGTAAGTGGAACACCTATAATCATTCTTAACTTTTAAAAATTATAAGTGTCTTAATTATGTTTAAGTGGACTTAAAAAATCAATTTTAAATGTAAGGTGATAACGGTATAAATAAACTCATACAATAATAATTAAAATGTGATTCTGTGACCCTACACATTGTTTAACCTTAATTAACCCATTTTATCCCTTTACCATGTGGACTACATTTTTAACATGGATACTATTCCAAATGACCAAAAATAAAATTGACTAAATTTCTAGATTTGATCCTCGTAGTTAAGAATATAAAATCAAATTTTAAAGATTAAATTATTAGAAGTGTAATAATTTATTTTAATAGTTTAAAATGCAACGATGTTTTTAGAAAAGTGTTTTTTAAGCATAAAAATGAATTTATTAAAAAATCAAACATAATACTAATTAATAATTAATTAATTAAATTATTTTTAATAAAAGTGATCTTATTTTACATTTAAATAAAATATAAAACCTAATGGTGAATTTATATTACTTTATTAAAATAAAATAATTGATAGTTTTGAAAAAAACGGAACGTTCACTATTCATCTAAAAATCAACATTTTTTAAAAAATCTCTAAAACTAATTATAATATATATATTCAAAAAGATGAACCCAAAAATGATATATATTTTATTTAATTAATTTTTTGAAATTAATAATTTTTAAATTTAATAATATATAATAAATATTTCTAAATTAATAGGATTTGCAATTGGAAATAGTGTAAGGATATAGTGTTTACCAATAATTGAATTATATCGAGTATTAAATCCCACCATACATTAAATAATTTAAATTTATAAATTTGTATAAATTTCATTTCTTAAAAAATAAGGGCAATCCTTCTTTATATCTTCTTCAACCTCCCATTATGCCTCTTATAGTTTGGGATTTCTCAAACAAGCATTCACTCTCATGATTATTTGATTCCTCAACACTTGATCTCTATTGTCAAGGATTTGGAAATGATTTTAATTATAAGACAAGTTATGTTATAATTATATTACCTTATAGTTGAGTGAAGGAATTGAATATGATATGTGTTTCCTTAACAAAGAATCATTGAGGACGACCTGTAATTCATAGAGTTTGTGTGGCATAGCTAATCGGTAAGTCATATCTGAAATTATCTCCAAAATTTAGAAAGGAATAATGTACTTAGGGATAAAATTACAATTTTTAGTAAATCTTATAAAAATTTCCCTGGAGAAAACTTTAACAAAACATGATACCCACTTAAAATTCTAGTTCCTTATTAAAGTTTTTTGTATAACTCTTTTTTTTTCTTTGATATGCTTGGATATGATTTTCAATACCTTATAATTTCCTAGTTGTCTCCTAGAAAGACTTTGGGACTACTAGATTCCTTTCTCAAACTTTTTACCAATGTGATAGAGTATGAAATCTGGTCCTATACAATGCTTCATTAAGTGTCATATGGATTATTAAATGAAATATATTATTTAATACAAATTTTACTAGATGTATATACTGATCCCCACACCATGAATGTTTAGTGAGAAAGATCTCAACATGTATTCTAGTGTCTGAATAGTCCATTTAGACTACCCATCAGGTTGAGGATGATAAGTTGTTCTCAAATGTATCTCAGTATTGAGATCCTCATTAATAGTTCAATAAATGTTTTTTATGAACACATGGTTATGATTAAATAAAATTATATAGGTGCAATGTGGAGTCTCACAATATACTTAGTATAAATCTCAGAATGGTGCTCATGGGTTATATCTTCCCTTACATATAAGAAATGTATAGACTTAGTAAGGTGATCAATAATAACCCATAACGAATCATTATTCATAAGAGTGTTTGAAATTACATCAACAAAGTCTATTATAACACTGTCCCATTTCCATTTTAGTATAGGTAGGGGTAGCATGGCTCCATTATGATGGTGTCTTTTTTAGCTTTACTTGCTAGAACATAGATAATCTAGACACAAATTCCACAATTTCCTATTTCATACCATCCCAATATAAATTTTCTGTTAAATACATGTATGTACTTGTACTTCCATAGTGTGTAGAAAATTTTTATCTATGTTATTTATCTAATTAAATAATTTTCAAGTATAGTTTGGATGAAATGCACAACCTATTACAAAAATAACAACACTCCATCTTTATAGTTGATGTATTTCAATTTCCCCACATTAACTTCTTTAATATCCATTTTTTAAATCCTTATAATCATACTAGACGTTCACTATATTTTTCTATAATGTTGTTTTATAAATTTCTTTTGAAATAAACGATTTTTCCACTTGCTTAACAATTACCATATCCATATTTACTAAATAACTAAATATACCATCCTTTGTAATTCTCATAAAATTAATTACTCCATGGACCCTATTACTCAATGAACCATAAACGTTATTTTCCTTCCCAAGGTAGTGTATTTATGAATCTTATCCCTAGAGTAGTATTACCATTTGTCTTTGACTTATATTGAGTTATTTTTGAGAGAATATATACCTCAAACTTTTTTGGTTGATATTTGAGGCGTCTATTTAACTAAAGTGATAGTGCCTACATATCTTCATGGAAAATATTAAAACTACTAACTCAAGATCATGAGTTTAATTTTTATCATGGATCTTCAATTTCGTTGAAAAATAATTAGACACTCTATTATTATGAATAAGGAAACAACTAAGTCCATTATTTAATTCATCACTATATATTTAAAACCCTTCATTTCCTGTCTATAAAATGTATACCAGTGCATTAAAAAATACCCTCTTTAGTTCTTAAAACATTATTTACATTCCACAAACAATGTTAATTAAACCCCTTTATGTGAGAATTTTTTAAATGGATATTCCAATTAGTATAATTTTTGAACAAATTGCTGGTAGTAACTTGATAAACCAAGGAAACTATGCATCTCAGTTATATTTTTTCTTAAAGTAAATTAATTTAATACTTTTCATTGAAGTATTAACAAAAATTATATCCTTAGAGGCAATATGGCCAAGAAAAAAATCTTTTTAAAGATATAATTCAGACTTAATGAATTTCCTACATAATTCATTTTTGTTGAGAGTATCAATAATTATTCTCAAATGATTATCATATTCTTCATATATTTTAGACTATATAAATATATAATTAATAAATAACTTCAGAATGTTATCAAGATATTTATTTAATACTCTATTAATTATATCCATAATAATAGAAAGTGTATTAGTCTATCTAAAAGAAGTTACAATAAATTCATAATGTCTATACTTCATATGAAATCACTATAAACACATTATATCCATACATTTTAGGCAATATTCCTTTTTTATATCATCCTTCTTCACCTGTAATTAAGTATAACCAAAGTGAAGATCAATATTTACAAAATATTGAGCTTCATGAAGATGGTAAAATAATTAATCAACTCATGGAAGCATATAATTATTCTTTATAATAATGGAATATATCTCCCTTTAATTAGTGATGCAATTCAGACCAATACTTCTTTTTGAAAAATAGGATAGGTTAACCCTATGGTGAGACACTTGGGTATATAAATACCCTATCGCACAACTATTCAAGATGCTTCTTCAACTCTTCCAATTCCACTAGTTCTAGTCCATAGAGAGTATAAGATATAGGTTTTTTTATTAGGGATGAGTTCAATAACATAACTTCATGCTCAGGTGGATGTCCCAATAAGTATCTTTGGAATAAATCAATGTATTTGTTTACAAAAGGAACATCCTCTATCCTTAGGATGTATTCCCATTATATAGATTAAATGTTATCTTCATATTCTCCTAGAATTTCATTATGGTAAGATACATGATAAAGATCAATAAAAGAATTATATAATGAAGTTTATCCATAAAAAACACGGGATTATTCTTCCCCTTAATAAGTATTAATCTCTTTATATCATTAATAAATTTATTTATTACACATTTAATGAAAATACATACTTAGAATTACTTCAAATTCAATAATTTATATGAAAATTATGTTTATAATAAGGAAATTTATATTAATATTAATAGAGACTGCTTGATATATACTTATTTTAATAAGATTTCCATTAGGTTTCTTGATTAGATACCCTTTACTAAGAGTTTTATGGGATAATATAATTCTCTCAGCAAACATGTAAGATAAAAATGAGTGCATAGATCCAATATAAATTAATCATTAGGTAAATTTGAATTTATAATCAAAGTACCTACTACCACATCATTTGGGACTTCAAACATGGACGCAGTGATCACATAATCTCAATATTTATCCCTTTTCCTTTTTTGAGGAAAATTCCCTTGATGCTTTGGGAATTTATTCGAATAGTTCCCATATATTTTCATCTAAATCATTAAACATTGAAGAATTATTCTTTCCATTGAAATCATGAGACTTTTGTAGTTTCTCTCCACACATGAAGATACTTCCCATTCCCATAAATCATGATCCATAATGTTTTTTTCATAACTATTACATTTTTGAAATTCCACCATTTCCCTCTTCCCTTTGTACATATTTAGTTTTAAATATTGTTCAATATCTTACTTCCTTTCTTAATTTCAATGGAAAATATAATACTTGTAGAATTATTTCTCTTCATTGATGTCACTTGATACTATATCATCATATATAGGGAATATTATATAGAATAATTATATTCTAAGGCTAGGTTTTATCCCATAAAATAATTGTTCACTCTCACTTCTTTGATTTTGTACATAATCCCAATAATGAGTAGCTAACATTTTGATGTTACCATTATATTCAACAATATTTTCCTTTTCATTTTTCCTGAGATTCAAGAATTACCTTTCTACATTTTCTCATTACACATGAAGAATGTATTATTTTTTGAATAATATATATTTAAAAGTATTCTATTTCATACTCTTTATGTTCATTACCTCTTAAGTGTTTTGAATCAATGATAACCATGGGTTAGAATCTCTTTTTATATGATAAACTATTCTGATAAATTTATCTCTTTCACCACTTCCCAGAGAATAAAATATATTCACTAAGGATCTGATCTATTGATCAGCTGTTAATGCATTATTATTCCTATTGAATGGTAGAGTTTTTTGTCACATGAAGAAGTCCAAAATTATAGTTCCATATTGGGGTTTAGAAGGTTACTCTTTAAATGTGAGATTATTGGTTCGGGCCTAAGTTTACTGACCTGATATAGCTATAATCCACTTATAAACAACATAAACCACATTGAATTCGATAAATTATCCATGATGGAAATAATTACATGGGTTATGGGTACTGATATTAATTCTATTTCTTCATCTAGGTGAATCTTCTATATAATGGAATTTAATAGATTAACTCATAACACCAATAATATTGAATAATAAGAATTTTATTTCTATAAGTAAAATATTCTAAAGAGTTTACTAAAAATATTAAGGGTTTATAATATTGTTTTCATTATGTATTAGTCTAAATCTAGTAACCTATAGCCAATTATTACCATATATCATTATTATAAAATACAAGTGATCACATCCCACATGAATAAATATTTTACTAGTCTTAGGATACTAGATATATACATGATTCTCACATTTCATTCAAAAAATGAAATAAAAAATATAATTTTAGGGATAAAAGTATTATTTTTTCTAATATATCCTTGAAATAATTCAAATTTTATTTTTTGGAACCCCAAGGAAAGGAACAAATAATAATGGTATGCCTTGATTCCTATTAAGAGAAGCATAAAATGAAATCTATCCTTGGATAAATAAAAAATGACTAATATAGAAGAGATAAATAATAATAAAATATTCCATATAACTATAATATCATGAAATGAAAATATATACATGGATAAAATAACATAAAAATAATCACATGGATATAAAATAACTTGTTTTATAATGATTGAATGCATAATTCCAAACATCATAATCTAACCATAAATGCCTTATACCAAAACATCATATATGAAGAGTTATGGCATATTATAAATTACCAAACAAGTGTGTACCATGGGACCTACTAACACATTATGGGGATATCTAATATCAGGTCCACCTATCACTTTCTAAGTCCAACTCATTCATAATTTGATAAAAATTAATAAAAATACAATGCATAATCAATATAAAAATTTATATTGAAAAACCAGAATATAATATTTCATTATTTTCGCTAGTTAATAAATAGAACAACATGACTATAATCTATACAACAAAATAATTTTGACAGTATAATAAGTTTATATCCCAAGTGAATCATAAAAATATATAATTAAATTATACAAACTTAGAAATCAGATTTATAAATACATTAGAATGTAACTTGGAAAATAAGAAGAAATATACTTTTCTATTGAAAATATTTTAAAAATAAAAATTCACATAATAATTGGATTATGATTTTTTTTGAAGAAAATGAATCTGTTGTAGTATGTATAGAAATGAATAAATTCAATAATAATCGGAAATGGTGATCATGCGGTACATGTTAAAAAGCATTATTTTCCCCCTTTTTAAAAAAGACAAAAATGATATCTATGGAACACATTACGAAGATAAAATTTAAATCATTGAGTAGAAATTAAATTTTAAATATAATATACCTTAATAAATTATTTAATTATATAAAATAACATAATTTAAGTAAAATAACGAATATGGATGTGGAAGAGAAAGATTTCCAACCAAAAATAATAAAAATGTTGACTTTTTTAGACACATCATTTTGGTTGTTTTGATTTCTCAAATGAGATAAAATGAAAATAATAATTGAATAATAAAAAAATAACTACAGAATAATATTATATATATGCGGTTCAATAGGGGAATAAAATATAATTACTCCAACAAAAACATAAATTTAAATAATCCTGAATAAGAATGAGTTTGTGACATAAACCCTTACCTTGGATTTCTACTCACTCAGATGCATTCAAAAATATTTTATAATAATTTTATAATAATAATTATTATATATAAGATCCATATTTATTTATATATTATGTTATATAATTTATTCATAACTTATTTTACCCATTTACTCATGATTTTTGTTAAAATCAATTATTTAGGTTTCAAAAGTTCAATTTCTCATTCATGTTTTTATTCAAATGTTCTCGTACTTGCACCTAGATCATGGTTTCATAGTCTATAGGATATTAAAAATATTAAATTATAATTTTTATACATTCAATATTCCTTTATAACTATCCATTAAAATATATCAAGAAATATATCACTACATGGAGACGGTAGTCCATATGTGTACATGAGCAATGTTTCTAATTTTCTAATAGATGAAAAATAAATAAACTAGATAAAGTATTAATTTTAAATAATAAAAATAATAATAAAAATTTATTATTTATTCATTATATCCATATTTTTAAAAATACACATATTGTAGAAATGGAAAACAATAACATCAGTTCATGGAGGTGCTAGTATAAAAATTCACATGAGTAACATTATCATTTTTCAATGAATGTAAGGGTAAAAAGTTAAATGATATATTGCATTTTAAAATTAATAAGAATTTCATAAAAATATTTTATATTTTTTAATTCCATATTTATAACCATCCTTGTAAGGCTGTAATGAAAAACAAAATACATCACCTCATGGAGGAGGTAGTCCACAGGTACGCATGGGCTATGTTTGAATTTCCCATCATATAGAATAAGAGAAAAATGGTTTATAAAATTAATATAATTGTTTTTGTATATTTTTTATATTTATTTTATTATATCATCATATTTATGATAGGTTTTAATGAGGTAGACAAATAAATAAAAAGTATAGAAGTCAGTTAAGAGTTATATCTCTTCTTTGAAAAATTACTATAGATTACACCTTAATACTTATTTGTTGTACTTTTTGGGATACAAAAACCTATAGAAAAATGGTAGGATGTTTTTAAATGGATTTGGGAATATATTGGTACAGATGAAGTGATCACGTTATGTAGATAAGTGAGGAAAGTATGTAGCCTTTTATAAGCGAGGGGTGTTACACACTTGTCCTTATTAATAACCTTTAAATATTATAAGTTTATTTCTCACGGTCAAGTGAAACTAAAACAATTAAATTTAAAATATAAGGTGATGATTATTTAAACAAACTCATACAATAAGCATTATGATGAAATTTTGGAACCTTATCAAATTTTTTTAACCTAAATTAACCAATTTTACCTCTTTACCACGATGACAACATTTTTACAAAGCTTTCTATTCACAATGACCTAAAAATTTAAATCAATAATAAATATTACCATATTTATTTGAAATTTTAAATCCATTTTTAGTGATTCAATTTTTATAATTGGAATAAAGTAATTTTAATATTTTTCTGCAAAATTCAATGAAAAATAAATGTGTATAATAATGCGCTTTTAAGAATAAAATGAAACTTATAATAAAATGGAATATAATTTTGATTCATATGGAATTAATTAGATTATTTTTAATAAAAGTAATATTATATTACTTTAAAAAAAATCCAAAATATAATTTTACCTTTAAGATACATGATTTAGGGAAAATAAATGAAAATTTCTCAAATATCATCATTTTTCACTTTTCACCAAACAGTAAACTATTTTTGAAAAATACTAAAAAAATACCTTAATATATATTAAAACTTATGAACTCAAAAATTTTATACTTTTTATATAATTAAATATCTAAAATTAATAAATTTTATTTTTAAATAAAACCATAAACTATTTTAAAAATAATAGAATGTGTGTTGATAAATAGTATATGAAAGTAGTGTTTACCTACAATAAGAGGATTTTAGGTATTATAATAGAGAATTATTGTTAGAGTAGACCCCAATAAAAATGTCTACAAATGCCATCAAATCAATCACAAAATCCAAAATTCTGAACAAGTATTTATATGATACATTATACCCTCCTTTACAATTATAGTTCATATACTAAGATCTTAGTCCTGTGTCATTAATAGGAGTTGTGACCAAATATACTTTAGCTGGATAACTTCTTTAAAGAACTATATTGTGAAAAAATGTTCTAGATATCCTTAGTAAGAATCTATCTTGACTATCCAATAAAATCGTCAACTATGTCCAAATCTATACTCCATAATATCCCTTTGATACCAATATGCGACATCTTATCTTACCAGTGTGTGCACCCATAACGACCACCTTCACTTGACCATATCCTAGCAATAAACCCTAAGGTATCCACACAATCACTGAAGGAAAAAACTCTATCCAACATTTAAAATTATAAAATACATCAAAAATTTTCCATTACATACATGGAATATGAAAATGACTACTGTAATAGATGTATATAGAGAATATAATATTATGCAAATTGATAGAAAATAAATCATTGGGTATAATAAACACATCTCTAACATATGTACTTACACTTACAAATGACATTGTGGTGTCTATTAAAATGAGATAACTAATCCACTAGCAACCATATAAATCAACCATCTCCCAGCTCTATGATCATCCATCCTTTGTATTAGATGATTTGAATTGACATAAGGTGAAAAATTTTCAAGTTCACCTTAAAGTGTGAGTATAACAATACCCAATATATCCATCTTAATAAGTAATCAAACCCCATAACATTATAGTGTCTATATTCATCAATAGAATGTAACGTGTATATAATCTGACTCCACCCAACGTAAACAATATATGTATCTCTCTTCATTATTTATCAATTTTCCAATTACTCATTTTCATCACACTCAGCAAATATTAAAATTTTCTTCAGTAAGGAAAAATTTATCTTATATCACAACCCATCATATATTTCCGAAGAGGTAATTTACCCTAAATGCATTTATCATGAGATACTATGTGAAATACACATATCCACCAATATATGAAGCACTAAAATAAGTAAAAATCTTCATCTACCTCTGACCTACTGAAGGAAACACCAATATCTAATGGGAGGAAATAATAATCTACAAATATCATATCATATACATGTACAAACACCAGTGGAAATACATATATCTAGGGAAAAAAGTATATATTGAAACACTGGATTAAATACACATCTTCAGGTCTGATTTTATATGATGATTCCTACCATGTACAAGAGAAATGGGTTGGAGAATAGATAATATTAGGTGCATCATCATCCACCACAATCCCAAATTCATGGGGCCGTAATAACATCACTAATTAGTTAAATTACCATAATTAAATTTTCATATCAATGATTATAGAGGAATTACCCATATCTACATATCCCATCCATTGTTTTCAAACATTGGAGTTACTAGAAGAAATGTATGTCTCCATTTATACTACACAAGAGACATTGAAGAAAAAAATCGCATCCAATAATCTTTTGTAAATATATAATCTATCTCATCCAAGATTCATGGGTGAGAAAATATAGATACATGTGATTATCATCATTGATCTCTACCACGATTAGTGTGTATGAAAATTTATGGTTGTTGTTATCCTACCAAAAACATATATTATGGGTGAATGTAAATATATCCACCACTATATTTGGTATTAATAAATATCTATCTTTCATAGTTTACAAAAAATATCATAGTAATGATTAGATATAATGAATCATAATCAAGTATCCTTCTATTGGTCTTGAAATACTCCTAAGTATAAATCTATAGTTTCTACGCCATTCTCAACAATTTCTCCCACGGACCAAGCTCATATGAATCCAATGATAATTCAATAATTAATGAGTATTATTTATTGAATTATTTCACTATTGAAATAAAATTAAAATAAATATTTATTACCATCGTTTTATTATTATATTCCACAATATCTCTAATGGGTATCTATAATCACAGCTTAATGAAATCCACTAATATTGTTCTAGTCTCTTCTAATTATTTATTATAAATTATATATGACCTTATTTCCTAATGGTTTAGTCTCCATTCATTCTTATATATCATATATAATAAGTTATGCCTCATGTACATTTAATTACACTGTAATGACGTCACACCATGTAATGGAATCCTAATCCTTAGTAATATATCATTTTTTAATTTCTATTATTTTATTACCATCCTTATAAAGCATATATGATCTATGTCCTAAATTCATTATTTGATAATTAATTCATAATATGAACAAGAGTTTTCAAAATAACTAAATAGAATCATTACATAGTTAAATGATTCCCTTTCTATTACATAACCTTTGAGCACCTCTATCGAGCCACCAACAAAAAACCATTCACCACCTCCCCTGGTTGAATAAATTGTCATTGTAATCAATTCATGTTCTCTCTTCATGTTGAAAAATATTTCATTTAAATATTATTATTTCAAGAAATAATAATTTTTTATGTGATCATCTCACAAAAACATGGAATTATAGTCCAATAATTCTCCCACCTCCCGGTTGATAATATGAATAATTCACCATCCCAATTGGTTGAGTGCCTCATATAATATTTCCATAAATAGAAAATCATTTAATAATAATAATAAATATATAATTAAATTCTCTAAATTATGATATCCTGGTAAAACGATATAAATCACTCCATGATTTTTCCACCTATATCCAGTGACCCAAGGTGACTGTTCAAGTTAATTATTCATTTAAATTTTTTTAATTATTATTATAAAATAACAATTATTTAACTAATTATTTAAAAAACAAAGGATTAAATTAATCATCATATGATATTCAAATGACCGAAAATTGGTTATATTGGGTCTAGGATGAAATTAGGAATCCTAAAAAACATTCAAGGTCTAATTTCGATGTAAAACACACCTTCACATACCCTTTGTGTGTCAGCCAGTTTGAGGGTTCCATGTGGCACCCCCCATGTTCCCCCCCACATGTGACTCTATGAGACTGAAATTTCAATTCATTTATTTTTCACATAACTTAAATTATTATATTGTCTAAATGTTCAAGATCGATGCAGTCCAACCCTCTTCTTTATCTCCATATAATCTGGTAGATCTGGTTATCTCGATTTTCCCTAACATAATCTGGGAGGGACATAGTGGGATCATTATCACCCAATATGTTTGATCGAACATCTAGGATTAATAATATAACATCATACATCTATTTCACCTCTTTTATGACCAAGTAGGGTAACTACATACCTCTAAAAGATACCCCACATGAAAATATCTTTCAACTAGAAGTGGGGGTCAAATAAGAGTGTGGGGAGACTAAAACCCCAAGATCAGATAACAATGAATAATAGTGGAGTAGTACCAAATGTATTCACCAAAATAATAAACATAAAATATAGGTATCAATATACATTCTCAAAAATTAATAACTACCATTATTAAATAAAAAATATATTATTGTAAGTTAGTATCATTCTTTAATGAAAAACAAGACCACCCATGGGAAGGTCATATATATCATGTTCGAAAAAATACAAAAATGGTGAAAATAATCTCATGAATGGACTTGAAAATTTGACTAGTCCTATATCCCAACTCTAACTCCACTCAAATAACTCATCCATCTATATAATTAGAACTCCATCCTTTACCCAGGTAATGAAACATGAAGTTTGTTCAGGTATCAATATTCTTGAGAAAGGTGTGAGTACAATTTAATAGGCCACCACCAATGAAGGACTTAAACTTATCCAATCTATATAAGTTTATGATGGTGGGACAAGATACATAAAATAAATTCAAAAATAAAAAAAGTATTCATCCTTAGGTTCTACCATGACATCCAAGATTGACTATACCCACCTCAACCAGGGTTAGAGTCTCTAAACATGTCACAAAACCACTAGAGGTTGGTAGGATGTACACCCATAATAACATATCATTAAAAAAATATCATATATATATATATATCAGTTTGTAGTAAGATAACTCTGTAACCATTCATGGTTATGTTTGGAAGTACACCCAACTCACCCCTTGGAGAATTCCCTAGTTGGTAGTGCACCAAACTCATAAGTTATGAATATTTATAGTTTTCATTACACCCAACCCACTTTCCTATTGTATATCGGTGGATATTATATCCATCATGAGTCAAATTTAAGCTCATAGTTTTCACTGAACCCAATACATACCTTAAGATCACAGTTGGTTGTAATTATACCCAACCTATACCATAAGACCATCCTAAGTTGGAATTACACCCAACTCGAGTCACATAATCACATATGTAGAGAATACTCCCAAACTCCCTTACATTCTATAATCGATGAACATAATTTATCAAAAATAAAAAATCATATGAAAATAACATCTAATATGATATAATGAAAGTTCACAAGGACACAAATTCTTATTAAATATAATGGTTACATGGTTTGGAAACTCACCTAACACTATGTACCAATTGACACATTCTTAGCCACTCGTCAAAACTTATATGAATATTTACACATTACCATATGACTTCTCTATGTTTTCATTATCTTACAATGATTAACAAGGCTAAGAGAACTCTGAGTACTAAAAAATTAGCAACTAGGTCTCTACATATCCATAACATCACTATATGTTCCCAGCTTTATATTTTCCACACAGTTAGTTTTGGGACACCACCCTTGGCATCCATAGCATATAAACAACCACTTTTGATAAGATTTTCAAATCCCACACAAACCATTACCACTTCCAAAACACCATGTAAAACCATTTTACATTAATTAAAGTTCAATGACCTAATTTTTGTATGACCACATATCACACACATATAAGGAATGAATATAAACCATTAGGAATAGTTAGGGATCACCATATTTAGCTTGAGATAAACCTTCCTATTGAATATCTCTGGATTAAACACCCTCTGCAAGTCTAAATAAAAAACCAAAAATATACCTTAAATTATGAATATTTAGTGAGAGATGAGGAAACAACATAGTAGATGAATAAATACTATAGGAGGATTGATATAATAACATATTTTAACCTCCTATAATAGGAAGATCAAAGATTGTCCAAGAGACGAAGAAGATCCACCCTTGGAAGTTCATGAAAAGAGAGAAATGGAATAATGCGTATGACAATTTGAATAATAAAATAATTGAAAGATTAAAAATATAATAAAAAAATAAAAAATAATCAAATAAATAATATTATTTAACAAAATCTAGCAGGTACCCACAGGGTACCCACTGGACATCCATTGGGAACCTGATTGGCACTGAGAACTCTCCCTAGGGGTGAATTCCACCCTAAGTCCATCATAGAACTTATCCTCTTATATGGGATCTACTGGGTACCTGATACTAACCCACTCTGTGTCCTATGAATTTTTTAACACCACCCTCAACTCCCCAAAAATTTTTTCCACCTCAACCAATAATAACCAACCTAATACATAAGATTTAATGAGAATTAAATTATAATTATCACATAATAAGAGAAGTGTGTTAAAACATTTACAACACAATGTATGTCATCACCAAGTTATGTCACTAAGAATCACTAAAACACATTGGAAAAAATATCATACCATTGGGATCACATATCAGACTCCCACTCCTTGGATCCTCTTGGACACACCTGTGCTACCATTGCACCAATTCTAGAGGCACTAGCTTCTTATATTTATTCTACTCACTCATATCCAGTATATGAACTAGTCACCCTTTGATTTTCACATTCAAATCTAACTCAAAATTATCAACATCGATCACTTGAATTTGATCAGGATGGTATCTGCTAATAATGGATACCTGAAACACATCAGACATAAGATCATACTGCTAAATAAGCTCTAAATGTTGTTCCACTATATCAATATACTCACTGATCTAAAATATACCCATGAACCTTGGTGATATGTTTCCTTGTATCTAAATGTGATTGTTCCCTGACCGAAGGGACATTCTCAAGAAAACCTGATCACCCACCTTAAACTCTAGAGGTTAATGATGACAGTCAGTGTATTATCATTTTATAGTATGGATGGTCTCAAAATAATTCATTATTAAAAGAATATTATATGATTCCTAATATATGATAATCCTTTTTTACTATTTAAGACACTATTATCTCTAACCAACATAGAGGCAATCAACATGATATGTTGTATAAGGACGTAAAGGGTACCATTTGAATCTATTCTTGTTAACTATTTGTTGACGCTCCTTTCGTCACAGAATCTAAAGATCGGAAAAGGGAATATCTGAGCTCAAAGTGATTAATCCTTTGAAGAAACATCAAAAATCGACAAAGGGATGAAAAAGGAGAAACATTGCCCATAGGTCGCGCAAGTTCCCTCTTGGTCGCGCAAGTACACTTGCGCGCCGCCTCAACACTTGCGCGACTCCTCATGGTCGTGCAAGGGACTTGCGCGACATATGTGGTAACCGCCCAGTAACCACCCGGGGTCTTCTTTTGCCTATAAATAGACCCTGTGGTCCCCCCATTCGAGAAGATCTTTTTCCAGAAACTCGGATTAAAGCTCCCGACGCCCAAGTCTCTTCTCAAAGCTTCCGGAACACTTCTAAGGTAATTTCTTACCTAGAATGGAAGATCTAAAGAGAAGAAGGAAGGCCTAAGTGTTGAAACTTATCAAACACTTGCGTGCCGACTTAATTCCTTCAATATAACTTGCGCGTCCCTCTTCTGGAAGAACCTCAAGAGGATTGTAAAGGGTTTTCTAAAGAGTCGCTCAAGTATTTCAATACTGGTTGAAAATCGCGCAAGTACACCATGTGTCGCGCAAGTATACTTGCGCGACCAATACTTGCGCGTCACCGCAGGACTTGCGCGCCTTTCAAGACTTGCGCGCCCCTATCTTTTTGGGTGCCCATCTTGCCCATTTTTACCCCTCTTAAGCCATTTCACCCTTCCTATTCAAGATTCAGTCTTCAAGATACTCTTCAAAGCCATTTATGGCATGATTTCTTGATTTGACATCCTTATCTGAAAGGAATTCTGTGAAATATCTCTCAAAACCTAGTGATTTAAACATATTTATGTCACCAAAGATTGAGAGTTCATTCATTCAACCTCATCCTTTAAGATGAGAAAATCCTAACCTGGGTCTCCTTTTCAGGAATAATCCCCAGTTATAAAACCTTTGATCTGGGCATCTTTCTTAAGAATAAGCCCCAATCAAGTCCTTTAATCTTGGGCATTCTCCTCAGGAGTAAGACCCAAACCTTAATCCCTAACCTGGGTCTCCTGTTCAGGAATAAGACTCAGTCATAACCTTGGGCTTCCTTTTCAGGAGTAAGCCCCAAGTCCCCTTAAACTTCTTTTAACCAGTCATAATTTACCTTTGATTTGGGTTTCCTTTTCAGGAGTAAAACCCAATCATAAGTCCCCTCCTAACTTGGGCATCCTCCTTAGGAGTAAGCCCCAAGATTAGAGTATTCAAATCTCCGTGAAGCACATATAACTTTGTGGACCCTGTTCATGGATTTTCTCCCTAAAAGTAAATCCTAAACCTTCATCTATCTGGGCAGTCATCCATACATAAGCCCCAAACAAATTCTTATGATTGCATCTTTCATGGCACAATTGTCTAAATTTTACCAATACCTCTTGTTTCTCACACCGAGCATGACTCACGTGAGCTTAGAGTGTAAAAGTAATTATGACATTCATCTTTGAGCCATCAATCATAAACATCATACCCCATTCCTCGAACTACGTGGGTTCTGATTCCTTTTCCAAAACAAAGGATACATAAGTAGCCCATTTATGGGTTCGATCCCAACTTTGAAATAACCTATGTCCTTCTGAATGACGATAAACTTCAAGCGCCCCACTGAGTGGCTTTAAAACCAGTCTGGTCATCTTAGTGACCAAGAGACTTTTATATAAATGTTTTGAAGGATACCATTGACCAAGAATCTCTAAACAGATATAGATGATTCTCTATTGATGAAGAACCTCGAATACATATAAAAGATTCTCTAAATTTCTTGCATATTTAATCATTGATTGTTAAAACTAAAGGAAAACTCATTTTATACTTGGTAATGTAATAAGGATTCACGAACATAACTTAAATCTATAAAGAGAGTCCCGGAGTAGACAATAATTCCCCTCAAAAAGGTGTGATGAGTCCGACCTCCCATCCTCTCGACCAATGCAAATTCCTAAGCCTCATCAGTCCACAAACTAATGAGCGCCTGCCTTTGGAAAGTAGGTTCAAACGGATGTGGAATCATTGGATGTTTCCGGTTCTACGAACAAACCCGCTAGAAACCGATCGGAACGTTTGAATCTCCTGTCCAGGAGGTCATCCCCGTAATCCGTATGGAAACAAAAATGGTGAACCCGACGTGAAACCTTAACCAAGTTAAAGTGATGTTCTTCTTATTTGTTAGGCCCCTTGTGCCAACAAAGCAATCATTGACATATGCTCATCCAAAAGATGCAGTAGCCAGATTCATCTTGATTATGTCTGTTACATGGAACAGGCACTCTTTTCTCAAAGATCTTCTGCAAAAAATGGCTTTCCTTAAATTCACCCCTGTGAATACTGCTGCTGTGAACACCTCTACTGTGAGGTCTGCTGCTGTGAAAACCAATGCTGCTACTCCTGCTGGAACGTCATCCGCTCTGAGGATGACATCACCAACTCAGCGTCTTCAATGCTGTGTTTCTAATGCACTGGTTAAGGAGTACCGTCGCAACGGTACTATCCCAACTCTGGAGGCCGCTCGTCAAGCCCTCCAAGTTAACAATTCTACCTGGTCGTCCGGACAACGGCAACCAGCAATCAAGAAGCAGGCGGTGCTGACTACCGTCTCTAACCGTTTCGGGTCATTATCCCCGAAACGCAATTTCCATTCACTCCCTTACTCCGAGGAAGTGAATGAGCAGGTCCCTCGGGGCCTTAATTCAAAAAGACAGGAGTCCTTCCCGAGGGCTCCCATCAACAATCGCCGCCAGAATCGTGCGGTAGTGCGCCCTCAACATGATGAGGGTACCGACTCCAGGCATTCAGCTCAGGTTCCTCGAACCCGAGCAGGCAAGATGAACCGCCAGAGACGGAATCTGGTTAACAATAGGCAGGTTGTCATCCCTGCCATCTCCGGAGAAGTCCACCAACCTAACTTGGTGGCAAATAACGAGCAGGCATACACACCTGTTCGTTTTAATCCCATTGTCCAGCAGACTCGTCTGGCAGCATCAAGCCGATCCCGCCAGGCAATTTCGGCGGAGTACCATAGGCAGGAACATACACCTGCTTATACATCAGCAGTTAGTCAGCAGGCTCGTCTGACTACATATGATGGATCTCGTCAACCGCGTTTGGTGAAGTGTAATCAGCAGGCACATACACCTGCTAATACTAATCAAGCCTACCAACAGTCTCGCTTGGTAGCGCACAGAGAAGTCAGTCGGAAAGTCCCGACGACAAACAGGAGGCAGACTAAACTCTCTACCTCCACACTTGAGTACTGTCAGGATTCACTGACAGGAAAAGGAGGAAAGGAGCAGGCACATACACCTACTCCAAGCCCGGAATGGACGTATATCCCCGTTCCGGCGGCTGAAGTCACCAAACATATTTTGTCAATGGTGAAGGAGCAGAAGCAAATTCCTGCTCATATTCTGGATGCCTGCCAGGATATCATAACAACTTCAGCATCATCTCAGGGACAGACACATAAATCTATCCCTAGCAGTGGAGTGACACATCAACGATTCACTCCGGAACACACACACACATCTGTTCCAGTCCAAGAGGGTTATGGGGCATACTCCCCCATATCATACGGACAACCAAGTCAGGCACATACACTTGATTTGAGCGATGATCGTCAGCCTAACCTGACCATCTTTCCTGATCAGGCACATACACCTGCTCAGAGCAATCACTTTCGTCATCAAGTGATTTCTAAAGCGAGTAAGAAGGCATCTAAGAAAAATATCCGCCCAGCACAGTCCGGAGATCAAAGGCCAATCTGCAATAAGGCCTTGCTCGATGCTGGAGTTCTTGAAGCCCTCAGATATTTATCTGTCGGAGTTCAAGATTCTACTCCCTCAGTTTCTAATAACAGGAACATTAATCCCGAAGGTCTTCAACAGACACTTCCTCATGAAGACTTGCTTCATGAAAATTCGGTCAATCTTGAAGTTTCTTCTTCAGATGAGAGCCACAGGAACCCTCTGTGTGGTCAGAAGACTAAGGAGCAAGAGATCTCATCTTTTGCTGTAACCCATCATGATGGTCCTCCTCATGGTGATGAACTTCGCTGCGAAAGTCCTCTCCGCAGTAGTGATTCACATTGCCTGGAGAATACTCCAGCAGACAATGTAGTACCGAGAAAGCCCTCTTATCTTGAGGCACTTGCAAACGTAAAACCAGTCATGTCTGATGCTTTACTATCGGCAGGTGAAACTCTTTCTCCATCAGAAGATAGCCTGGGGTTCAGGTTATTCTCCGAACCATCCCTGGGTCATTTATCTTCCAGCATGAATAGTGAAATCTCTACCAATCTTGTTGAATCCGATGAAACAACAAGGAAACACCAACTCTGGTCCAAACAGGTAGAAGAATCTTCATTTAATGATAAAGAGGAAATGCTGAACATGAGGAAAAAACTGGCAAAAGGTGAAGTACCAGTCATGTTTTGGCCTTTGGCTGACTCCCAGTACGACATTCCAAAGATGTTGACGGATGATGGAATCCATGATATTCGTCTCAACATATGGAAAACTCTTTGTCAATTAAAGAAGAAGGTATTATCTTACGATGAATATGAAAATCATCTTAAGATAATAGAAGGGTTACAACGCCAGATTGATTTGGCATCTCTATGAGTCTCTCGGTATCCGAAGGCTGAAAAGCAACAGAGAACCCTTCAACGTTCATGCCTTGGCGCACTAAGAAGATTGCGTCAGTTAATTTCCAATGCTCCATCTAATGTTCATATCAGAGGATGGGGTGTTCACGGAGCACTACATTTCATAGTGCTTTCCGGTCAGCAAAGCCCGCCAAAAATGGTCTCATGCAATGTTATTGCCCATGGCCGGCCACAGTCAATGGGATTTGTTCATAATCAAAATCTTGCTCGAGATCAAGCTTCAACTAGTTCCTCTCAAAATCAAGTATATAGAGAACAAGTTGTTGAATTGCTCCTACATCAAGCAGGCGAGAATATTGCACAAGCCTCTCGTCTGGAGCAAACACGTCATCAAATGACAGAAGTTTCGGAAATCATCCAACGGTCTATTGAACCAGGTGATAAAAGTGGATACAGGTTAATGCATCCAGCTAATTTCCGAACTAAGATTCGCAAGATCAAGAGAGATTTCAAGAAGATCTCAGACATAGCGTGTCAAGAGACACCCCAGCTTGCCAGACTGGGGACTTCTCTAACCCAACCCTCGAAGTCAACAAATGGGATTCGAGGAGTTGAGCGGAAGCAGCAGGAACACCCCCAGTCCACAGGACTGGGGACTTTTTCAAATCTTCAATCCCTCCCTCAGAGAAAGTCAGTATTCTCTCGATTAGGGAATAAGCCTCAAGAGGAACGAAGAGCCAAGCTATCAGGAGATTCTCTCCAAGTGACGGTTTTCCAAGAAGTTCTTGAGGGATCAAGTCAACGGAATTCCATGTCTCATCATGGGCATGGAAGAAGACAATATCACAGAAATGCTGATAAAAAGGATTCCATGCAATATGCATCCATTAATGTCATCAATGCTGTTGCTGCTGATTCACCAGATGAGGCTCAATCAGAGGGATCAGACGAAGAGGTTCCTGCTCAAGAAGTCGCGCACATAGACCTAAATGAAGAAGGTGTGCGCACACGTAATCAAAGGCTTACCCAAAATCTGGGTATTCCTTCAAGTAACCCACTTCCCCCTCTCCGAAAAGGATCCAATAAGGGGAAAGGAAAGAATCAGGTTACTTCTCACCCTTCCTTTGAAGGAGGTCAATCGCTCTCATTAGAGCAAAGGTTTGCACAACAGGAGGAAGAAATGAAAGAATTAAGAAGGTTGAATGCAGAACTACTTCAGAGTAGTCTTCTTCTTAAGAATGTTGAAGTCCGACAGCCGAAGGAATTTGTTGTAACTACTGAGATGGATCAAGAATATCCTCCTTTGTCAGTACACCCACAGAGGTCTAATCCTACGGGTCAAACACAACAACGGTTGGCAGCACTACCATCAGTTGCAGCACCAACCACCACGTCTGTCCAAGCTCCATTCATTGCACCTACCCAAAACCAAGTTCAAACTGACGTTTCTCAAAAGTTAATAACTACTATTGATTCATTAACAGCTCGGTTAGAAACTATGGAAGGGAAACGGGCGCAAGTTCAACCAGAAAAGAAAGTTTACCCTGAATGGGTAGATTCAATTTCTCCTCCATCCAGTTTTGGAAACCCTATTTTCCCTACTTTCAATGGATCAGGAGACCCTGAACAACATTTGACGCATTACGTATCTTGTTGTGATCCTATGATGGGAACTCCAGAGCAGCAAGAAGCAGTGAAACTCAGATGATTCGTGCGAACCTTGCAAGGACCAGCTTTTGTCTGGTATACAAGCTTGAAATCCCGGTCAGTCATCGTATGGGAGGATCTTCATCAAAAAATTCCTTCTTCAGTTTAGCTCAACTTTGCCAAAAACGACAGTTTTCGATCTTACAAACTGCAAGCAAAGGGAGAATGAAAGAGTCTCTGATTTCATTGCTCGTTGGAAGGGATTAATGTATTCCCTGAGTTTATCACTCCCTCAGGAGGAATTGTTGCCAATCTGTGTGGCAAATTTGCGTGACGAATTACGCACGCCATTGATCCCTGTGAAATACACAGGAGGGTTTCGAGACCTTACTTCAATCGCTCAACAGATTGAAGATTCCCTTATACAGGCTAAGGTTAAATCTCGTGTAATTCCATCAGCTCCAGGAAGAAGAATGGGTAAAGCAGAAACTGCTACAGTTATGCTTAAATAGGCACCTGTACCTATTTCTACTTCAAAACCTTCATCTTCTCGAAGGGCTCCACCTCCTGAACGCCAACAACAAAGGCTATTTCGTCCAAATGATCAAAAAGATCAACGACGAAAACAATTTGAGGATATGAAGAGTAAAACATACTCTTTCCGAAGTGAGCAAGTTCCTGGTTACTTCATTTCAGCTCTGGAAAATAATTTGGTTCAATTACCAGTGCCGAAGAGACCAAACAAGGAAGGAGATGAAGACCGTCCCAATTATTGTCCCTTTCATCAAATGTTGGGACATCCCATCCAGGAGTGTTTTGTCTTTAAAGACCTCCTACAAAAGATGGTCGACTTGGGACAAGTCAAATTGAAGGGTTCTTCAGCTCATGTAGCGTGTATTACTGCTACAGATCCAGAGGAAGGAGGCGAGTGGCAGGAAGTCAAAAGCAAAACTGTGAAAAAATATGATGATTGGATGGTCAGAAAGACAATCAATCGGACCCATTCCATTTTGCGAACACAATTGAAGAAGCCAATTGTGTCTCCTACAAAAGCTGCAGTAAAGCCTCCATCAAAGGACAAATCCTCAAAAGGGCAGCACAATTCAAAGAAGAAAGATGAATCAGGAGAAGATGAATATGTATCAAAGCCTAAATTGTCTTTGACTCTGGCAGATTTCATGCCATCTACTTCAAAGCCACGGGCACCGCCCCATCAAACGGCACAGCCTAAAAATGCTAATCAGGCAGAGTCTTTATCAGACGAAGAGTTAATCTTTGGTTCTGTTTGATCTCAATGGATGGAGAACACATCACGACTCCAACCAATGCCAGATTTCTGAAGAAATATTTTTTATAAACACAAAATATTATTCCCAGAACCAAGACTCTTATAATTGGTTCATACAGCAATGGTCCAGTATGACCTTAAACTGCAAATATGTCCTACATGACACTAAACTGTATATGTCCGAGATGACATTAAACTATATTATTTTAGTCCTAGCTACATGACTTTAAACTGTACAGTAATGGTCCAGTATGACCTTAAACTACAACTATGTCCAGCATGACGATAAACTGTACGGTCCGTGCATATGACCTTAAACTATTCGCACTTATGTCCCTGCAACATGACACTAAACTGTGCAGCACCAATAGTCCTAACTGCAAGACTTTAAACTGCATAGTCCCTGATTTTGTCCTACATGACAATAAACTGTATAGAAGTTCCTATATTTTGTCCGAGATGACATTAAACTATATTTTGTCCGAGATGACATTAAACTATATTATGTCCGAGATGAAATTAAACTATATTATGTCCGAGATGACATTAAACTATATTATGTCCGAGATGACATTAAACTATATTGTGTCCTAGCAACATGACATTAAACTGTGTGGCACTTTCATCGTCCAGCATGATGTTAAACTATGTTAAGTCCCTTATTGTCCTACATGACACTAAACTGTATTTTGTCCGAGATGACATTAAACTATATTGTGTCCTAGAAACATGACATTAAACTGTGTGGCACTTTTATCGTCCAACATGACGTTAAACTGTCACATTGGTTACTAATTCGTCCAGCATGACATTAAACTGTAAAAAGTCCCCAGAACTGATATCCTCATATTGGTTCGCCTTAGTCCTAGCCACATGACTTTAAACTGTACAGCACCAGTTTATCCTTGCTATATGACGTTAAACTATACAGCAATGATTCCGTATGACCTTAAATTACATCATCCCTGGTCCATGTATATGACCATAAACTATTTTGCAAATATGTCCAGCAAGACGTTAAACTGTGACGTCCTAACTACATGACGCTAAACTGTATAAAAGTCCCTCACGTCCGAAAAGATGTTAAACTATATAATCATCAAAAGTCCAGCATGACATTAAAACTGCACAATCCCCCTTTCGTCCAATATGACGTTAAACTGTATTGTCCCCATCGTCCTAACTACATGACAGAAAGTCCTTGATATGTCCTACATGACATTAAACTGTGCATCGTTAAGGTTGTTATTACCTCTTGTTTCTCACACCGAGTATGACTCACGTGAGCTTAGAGCGAACATCAACCATAACACTCCCTTTGGGCCACTAACCATGTGTAAGTCCCAACAACATTTTTTTTAGATCATTGTCCACAAGAACAACTTGATCATTAATTCATTCTTTAATTGAACTACACAGACTTTGATCCTTGCCCTCCAGGCTGGGTATGTAGGCAACCTCTCAGGGTTCAAGCCCAAAGAACAATCTCTTCACATCGTTTCACCACCATCTCATATGATGATGATTTGTGAAACCGCCCTTGGAATCAATATCTTTACATTGATTAACTTTCGTCCTTGTTATATGACGTTAAACTATACAACACTTCTGTCCGGTATGACAATAAACTACAATATTCTTTGATTTCCTCATTTGAAAGAGAACTATTATTGACATTGATTTTTCAATCATGGTTTTCATTTTTTACGT
Source organism: Viscum album (assembly GCA_963277665.1). Lineage (NCBI taxonomy): Eukaryota > Viridiplantae > Streptophyta > Magnoliopsida > Santalales > Viscaceae > Viscum > Viscum album. Next base: position 1,025,248,371 of record OY728158.1, read on the forward strand.
GCATACATGGTAATGCCTGGACTTTTTATCTTAGGTTAAACCATCATTGCACTAAAGTCCCCTTTCACCCTTCACATGTACAAACCAAATTTGTACAAAGGGTAGTTCTAGAACTACGTGGACTTGATTCCCATCCTTATGGGATACGTAGGAACATTCGAGTGTCCCTCGAATCCAGTCCCAAGTCTTTTTGGGCCTAACCCCAAATTTTACTTTCAGTCCCTTGGCTGAAAAGTCCTCATGAAAACACACACTGTGTATTCATTATTATGGTCCGAATTCTATGACCTTAAACTAAGATCACTCATACTTTTCGTCCTGCACGACGTTAAACTTCATTTCAAGAACTACGTATGGCTTGATTCTCATTCTTATGAGATACGTAGTGAAGTCCAAGTTTCAATTCAGGACCCAGCCACAACATGATTATGGTTTTCATTGACCTATGTATCTCTATATACATTGGAAAATACCCATCTTTATGTATTATAATCCTAACCTTAAATATTTTCAGATCTTCATAACCCTTTTTCATGACTTCTAGTCACAAAAATGTCAAACTTCTGAGAATTCTTTTGCCTGACTATGCAGCACGTGCCCATAGGTGGCCTTGCATAAACAGTCCACATAAAAGACTTGTCAGCCAAAAGATGCTATTTATTTGACCATGCAGCCAATGCCCATAGGTGGCCCTGCATGTTTTCAACCCCCTAACGGGTTTGTTAAATAATAGTAACTTCATTCTTGGGAAGAATGCCTCTTTTGTCCTTATTTGTCTTAAACGACAGTATGTAGGGATCCGCAAAAAATAGCCATCCTTAACGTATTTGTCCCATATCCTTTTTCATGATCTGAAAGTATTCAAGTCTATGGTTTATTCTTCTTCCCTACGTTTGGGTCAGACCTTCGTAGGAGTGATATTCATCCAGTTCTTCGATATTCTTGTTTGGAAATATCTTCTCCATATTCAAGTACCTCTTTCCATACAACAAACTCTATGCTTTAGAAAATTTGAATCTTCATAAACTTTCACTGGCTTTTAGCACTAGGAAAGTAAATTTCTGGGAGTTCTTTTGCCTGACTATGCAGCACGTGCCCATAGGTGGCCTTGCATAAACAGTCCACATAACAGACTTGTCAGCCAAAAGATGCTATTTTATTTGACTATGCAGCCAATGCCCATAGGTGGCCCTGCATATTTCAACCCCCTAACGGGTTTTGTTAAATAATAGTAACTTCATTCTTGGAAACTACTTCTTCTAATGCCTTTTAGCTCTTTTTTCATATCATTCCTCAGATTCAAATATTCTTAAGCCATAGTTTACATTTTTTTCCCTCATACTTGAGTATGGTAAATATGTTTTCAGATAAATTGTCAAGGAATTGAATCCATTTTAATCCATTTTCGGTCAAAGCTATTTCGACCTTAAACATTAGCCCCTTTATGTCCGGCATGCATGACTTTAAACTGCCCACACAAAAGACAAAGGAACTCTGAATAAAAGTCAAGTTCCAACTCACTAAATATACATTTTTTGTATGATTTAGATAATATTGAGCAGTTAAAAGATTCAAAGTTTGTAGGGTTATTTGTAATAATCCTAGTAAAAATCAAACTATGATTACTAAGCCCATTGGCTTAAGTAAATTTGAAGCAGGTAATGGAAGAATGCAAGCACAAATGATTGAAGACAAAAGTGTTTTTCATTGATACACAAGAGTTAGAAGGACATCCACAGACTGGAATCTCTTCTCTTTTTCAAGAATTACAGAAGATTTTCAACATAACACTTCATTTGATTTACGGCATCCCGGGCTTCATCAGCAACCACCTGGAGTTCATTCATTCAACTGGATACAAAAAGAGATGCAGTGATACCAGCTCTTCTTAAAAAAGTTGTAAGAGGATGTTCTTGAGTGTGGTTTGAGAAAATTTTCTGCTGATCAAACAGTGACTCTGTTTCTGTCCAAGAGACTTGGAAGATGGATACATGGATTTGAGAATGGAGCATTGGAAGTAAAGAGCCATTTGGAGAGAGTACTCTTTTCAGATATTGCTCTAATACCATGTTTGTCTTCTCTCCACCAACCGGTAGTGGAAAACATTTCAGCCCATGGGTTTGCCATTTTCATATCTGCAAGGAAATGGCATGCAAGGAGAATTCGAAAGTTCACACCATTGTTGTTGCTCTTAATGCACAGCATAACCGAAATGAAGGAGTAGCAGCGCAGCTACATTTCAGGTGTATAGTTATTTGCATTTGGAACATTAACTCCTTGCAAGTGACCATAACCACATAGAGACAGGTAGCTCTGTGGGAAATTAAGATGATATTTCTTCAAGTACTTATCCAAATCTGGAAGAGTGCTGTCGCAGATGTCATAGTAATCATGGCCAATGATGTTCATCATGTCATCAATCTGCTTGCTAGCCAGTTCATAAGTCGTTCCAATTCCCTTGGGAACCACTGAATCTGCACAAAAGATGAATAAACTAACTCTTAAATGGGTTTATTTTTTCATAAATTTTGTGAAGAAATTTGAAAAAATGGCTAAGGCATTAAGGCGCGCAAGTCTACAAAATGGCGCGCAAGTATTCACGTGCCGCGCTAGTTTTCTCCGCGCAAGTATAAACCGCGCAAGTATGAATACCTTTACAGGAGCGCGCCATCAAGGAAAACAGAGCAGACTTGCGCGGCTTAGGTGACCTGCGCGGCGAGAGCTCGAGAAGGTATGAAGTCCGGAAATCCGGATACTTGTACGGAGGTGAGGCCGTGTATTTATAGGCCAGGAAGCCTACCTGCGCGCCGTACCCAGAGGGTTTAAGGCCTGCGCGACGTAGACTTGCGCGCCTCCCTCTGCGCACTGAAGACTTGAGCGCCTCCCTTTTCCTTTGGAGGGATTTGATTTCCTCAGAGTCAAATCCTCATTTCTTTCCGGATCCAACTCTGAGGGGGGACTTTTGTTGACGCTCCTTTCGTCACAGAATCTAAAGATCGGAAAAGGGAATATCTGAGCTCAAAGTGATTAATCCTTTGAAGAAACATCAAAAATCGACAAAGGGATGAAAAAGGAGAAACATTTCCCATAGGTCGCGCAAGTTCCCTCTTGGTCGCGCAAGTACACTTGCGCGCCGCCTCAACACTTGCGCGACTCCTCATGGTCGTGCAAGGGACTTGCGCGACATATGTGGTAACCACCCAGTAACCGCCCGGGGTCTTCTTTTGCCTATAAATAGACCCTGTGGGCCCCCCATTCGAGAAGATCTTTTTCCAGAAACTCGGATTAAAGCTCCCGACGCCCAAGTCTCTTCTCAAAGCTTCCGGAACACTTCTAAGGTAATTTCTTACCTAGAATGGAAGATCTAAAGAGAATAAGGAAGGCCTAAGTGTTGAAACTTATCAAACACTTGCGCGCCGACTTAATTCCTTCAATATAACTTGCGCGTCCCTCTTCTGGAAGAACCTCAAGAGGATTGTAAAGGGTTTTCTAAAGAGTCGCTCAAGTATTTCAATACTGGTTGAAAATCGCGCAAGTACACCATGTGTCGCGCAAGTATACTTGCGCGACCAATACATGCGCGTCGCCGCAGGACTTGCGCGCCTTTCAAGACTTGCGCGCCCCTATCTTTTTGGGTGCCCATCTTGCCCATTTTTACCCCTCTTAAGCCATTTCACCCTTCCTATTCAAGATTCAGTCTTCAAGATACTCTTCAAAGCCATTTATGGCATGATTTCTTGATTTGACATCCTTATCTGAAAGGAATTCTGTGAAATATCTCTCAAAACCTAGTGATTTAAACATCTTTATGTCACCAAAGATTGAGAGTTCATTCATTCAACCTCATCCTTTAAGATGAGAGAATCCTAACCTGGGTCTCCTTTTCAGGAATAATCCCCAGTTATAAAACCTTTGATCTGGGCATCTTTCTTAAGAATAAGCCCCAATCAAGTCCTTTAATCTTGGGCATCCTCCTCAGGAGTAAGCCCCAAACCTTAATCCCTAACCTGGGTCTCCTGTTCAGGAATAAGACTCAGTCATAACCTTGGGCTTCCTTTTCAGGAGTAAGCCCCAAGTCCCCTTAAACTTCTTTTAACCAGTCATAATTTACCTTTGATTTGGGTTTCCTTTTCAGGAGTAAAACCCAATCATAAGTCCCCTCCTAACTTGGGCATCCTCCATAGGAGTAAGCCCCAAGATTAGAGTATTCAAATCTCCATGAAGCACATATAACTTTGTGGACCCTGTTCATGGATTTTCTCCCTAAAAGTAAATCCTAAACCTTCATCTATCTGGGCAGTCATCCATACATAAGCCCCAAACAAATTCTTATGATTGCATCTTTCATGGCACAATTGTCTAAATTTTACCAATACCTCTTGTTTCTCACACCGAGCATGACTCACGTGAGCTTAGAGTGTAAAAGTAATTATGACATTCATCTTTGAGCCATCAATCATAAACATCATACCCCATTCCTCGAACTACGTGGGTTCTGATTCCTTTTCCAAAACAAAGGATACGTAGGTAGCCCATTTATGGGTTCGATCCCAACTTTGAAATAACCTATGTCCTTCTGAATGACGATAAACTTCAAGCGCCCCACTGAGTGGCTTTAAAACCAGTCTGGTCATCTTAGTGACCAAGAGACTTTTATATTAATGTTTTGAAGGATACCATTGACCAAGAATCTCTAAACAGATATAGATGATTCTCTATTGATGAAGAACCTCGAATACATATAAAAGATTCTCTAAATTTATTGCATATTTAATCATTGATTGTTAAAACTAAAGGAAAACTCATTTTATACTTGGTAATGTAATAAGGATTCACGAACATAACTTAAATCTATAAAGAGAGTCCCGGAGTAGACAATAATTCCCCTCAAAAAGGTGTGATGAGTCCGACCTCCCATCCTCTCGACCAATGCAAATTCCTAAGCCTCATCAGTCCACAAACTAATGAGTGCCTGCCTTTGGAAAGTAGGTTCAAACGGATGTGGAATCATTGGATGTTTCCGGTTCTACGAACAAACCCGCTAGAAACCGATCGGAACGTTTGAATCTCCTGTCCAGGAGGTCATCCCCGTAATCCGTGTGGAAACACTATTATAATAGGATAACTCGATAAGAACAAGATAGATCACCATAAACCATCCAAGAAAAATGATTAATTCTTGAAGCATGTCCTACAACACCTAGATGGTATGCTCAGACTACCCATCTATACGAGGACTGATGGCAGGGCTTAAATACACCTATATTTCATGTACCTTATATATCCCTTCATAGAATCATAATGTGAAGTGATAATCAAGGTCTAAAATGATACTATGCGGAACACCCTATGAATTACTCACTATAGGAAAATATAGCATGCCCATATCATTGAAGGAATAACTCTATTATAATGGGATGAAAAGAATGACATTGGATAAATAGTTGAGGATAAACAATTTGAGTTGACCTGAGAACAATATATATACATATTACATCATTATGAAAAAAATATTATTTATATATCAAAATAAATAAAATTACATAACCAAAATTTTTAGGGTATATGGATATTAGATATAAAAAAATTATTTTCTAGCATCTTTAGTAAATTCCAAAAATAAAATTCCCACACAACACGATTTACACATATCAATAATAGTATTCATCTTTATAACACATGGAATGGTAACATAAGAAAGGTTAATCTTAGATGATCAATAAGGTAATACATAAGAGACATCGATATATGATAAAAAGTGAGATAATATGAATATATCATTATGAAAAAATAATCAAGGGCCATGGAAATAACATAATATAATCATACCATATATCATGAAACATGATTCATGACTTAATAATTGTAACATATCATAATATATGAGTCACATGAGTGTATAAAAATGTGTCAATAATCACGATCCATGAGAAAATAACCATGATATGATGCATAAAAAAATAAAATGATAGATAAATATCATTTAAATCATAACATATATCAAGTATGGACATCAATGAATTCATACAATAATGGATTCGACTAACTACCTTCCTATAACAGAGTGGACCTAGGATAACCACTGACATCCCTTAACATAGTGTACTTAGGATAAACACTCGTATCCCCTATTGATCTAATGAGACATAAAATACTACCCAATGATTTGAATCTCCACAACAAACTCAACCTTAAAATAACGAAAAACCATACATATGTTCACTATAAGAACATGAAAACATTTATAATTCCATCATTTGTTAATTAATCAGTGAAAAGAAAAATGTTTCATGAAAACATCAAAAATAAATTATCATAAAGAATCAACATAAAGGATGTGGATAGTTATATTAGTGAATATTTATAGTAAAGCATAAGAAAATCTAAAGGATGACTACCCAAATAAAAAAACTTTTATATGAGCAATAAAATTTACATGGATAAAGGAGAAGAAACACCCTTATATTTTTGGTAACTTATTTAAAAATATTTTATAAAACAAATGGAATAACAAATTATTTGGAAAATAATGAAAAAATATATGGTAATTTTTATTATTAATTGGTTATAAACATGGGAAAATGGTTTCTTTCTGAAAGTGATAAAAAGGAATATTATTTTCACACTTTGGTAAAGAGAGTCAAAGTTGGTAGAAAACAGCCACATAAAAAATTCTAAAAGAATATTATTTTTGTAAAAAAATTCTTATAAATGGAAAACAAACTTATTAAATTATATAATTCTGGGCAAATAATTCCATAAAAAATACAAAATATGAACATAGATGATAAATATTTTCTGACTAAAAAAAAGAGGCAAGGCCACCTCTATTTACAAACATCCTTTTGGTAAAATTATGAAAAAGGGTAGATTAAATGGTAATAGGAAATGTAAAACCATGAAATAAATATATGATAAAAAATAGGATGGTTATAAGGGATAAATAGTATAAATTTTCCCTTTATGGGAATTCAAATATAAACAATCTCAATTTCAAAACGAGATTAGAAATAAACCCTAATATTTACTCTTAACTTCCATAGTAGTACATTAAACTACAATTTAATAAAAATGACCATATTAATAAATTATTTCAAAATAATATTCATATTTATTTAATGTTATATTCTTTTATCATAATCAATCATTATACATATACTAGTTAGGTAATTTTTATTTTCGTCATCAAATGTTAGTAATATTAATTATTTTGTACATGTTCCATAACACATTTTTTTGTGAAATTTACTGATAACCATGAGTAACTTTATAAAAATTGTTTATTTTTATGTAATACTTATGAAAAAATAATCATGACATATATTAATATTTAATATCATGTATTTCCATTATCAACTTCTGAATACTTATTCCTAGTTAAAGTGGTGATGTTGGTATAACATCATTCATGTAGGTGGTTGAACTGACCCATTTAATAACATTCAATAGTAATGAATGAGAAAGGGTACATAGTTATATAATAGTAATATCATTTTATTAAAAGAGTAATGATTTAATATTACATAATTATTGTGGAGGATGATATTTATAAATATTTTATATGAATTGGTAAATAAAAAATTAAGGAATTAACTTAGATAATTGATGAACACACTTCTTTTTTATATGAGTTTATTCAAAATAAAGGATTTAGGATTTCTTATTTGTGAATTATATTATTTTTACTTATATAGAATACCCATTGGAAATACCCAATTAAAATATATCTAATGAACATATATCAAATGAGAATATATCCAACGATCATATTTCTAATGACTATATATATTATGGTTAGATTCCATTGTTATAAATAGATTTACAATCATTTTTAAAATCATTCATAATATTTATTCAATTTTAATTCAAAATGTCAATTTTATTTCAATTAATATTCCATAATTCCATATTTGAAATCGATGTGATAATCTTCATGGGGAACAATGAGGAAAAATATATTATGTTAATGGTATTTTTATTTACTTGTAATTTTACTTATCTTATTATTTTTTGAATAATGGTTTGTATTTCATTCGAATGATGCATTAATGATTATCTTAAATTGTAATATTTGATATCAATAAAATATGTCATAATTCATTTTAGTTTTGTGTTTCATGTGAAACAAGATATTAAACATAATATTTATTTAAGGAAAAATACGTAGTAAAATTAAGGGGGTGTTACATTCTAACCCCCTTAAAATAATTATTCCCTCAAAATTTAATTACTCTAACAAAAAATGAGGGCAATTCTACCTCATTAGATCTTCTAGTTCTAATTTTGGTTCCCAAAACATATGATTATTCAATAAAACATTAACCTGGTTAGTGGTCTTGTTTCATAGTAAATTATCTCTATGATATCTGAAATGTACTAGTTATTTCTCATGAGAGAGGTCATATTACATTTACACAACATATGTGTTTAATTGATGTGAAGGGTATGGTATATACATCCTGAAAATTGATACATCAAACACATCATGCATTTTAGAGAGGTTTTACATAAGTAAAAGATGATAAGAAACCATTCACACATGATGAATGATTTGTAAGGGGCCAATACATCAAGGGATCCACATACCATTCTACCTAAATCTCATAACCCTATTCCATGGTGACATTTATAAGAATACCTTTTCTCTTACTCCAAATTCCATATTTTATTTATGATTACTTGAATAGTTCTTATTTCAATTCTATATAGTTTTAATATTCTGTAGAATGGTTTGAATCTTCTATGACATATCATTATCAAGATATGCTTCCACTATATTACACTCTCTAGATTTATCCCAACATATTTTATTTTTACACATATTCACATATAGATCTTCATATAGTTAAATTTTAATACTATAATAGTTTCTATTGTTATATCAGAACTCAACCAGGGGATGATGTTAATAAAAAATGTCTTTCTGATCCATTGACTGAGATCTAATAATATCCTTTATATTTTGAATGGTACTTTTAGAATAAACATTATTCTTAGGATGAATATGAGTGATAATATTATATTTTTATCTAGTTATTATTTAATACTTCTCTAGAACATTGAGGTAAACATAAAAAATTTATCAGATAAAATTAATAGTAGTACTCTAAGAAAACTTATCACTTAATTTATGTATATCTTGTAAATTAAAACGAGTAAGAAATATAATTCAATAACAATGAAATGTGTTAACAATTTAAAGTGATCAACTAAAACAAGAATGAAATTATAACCTTCAAATGTATTGGGAAGTACTATAAAAAATCATGGTGATGTTCTCGCAATTCTATATAGGTATAGGTAATGGTTTTATCATTCCCTTACAATTTTAATATTAATCCTGTAATTTCTGGTCCACCAAGCATGAATATGTATCCTATTTAATATCAATCATTATATTTTCCCACTATAAACGATTTTAGAGATTTTTGTACTCTTTAAACCATCGATGATTGGGCTGTCACCTCGTGGGATGTTATGCCATCTTGGCTGGCAATGACTCCTTCTGAGATGGTTCTCCCATTGGAGTGATCCCTTAATGGGGAGTAGCGTTACTAGGGAGGAGGGTTTGAAAAGTTAACTCATGGGAATTCCCTTTTTAAAAGAGATAGAATAATAAGTTATGTGCATCATCCAAAAAATCCTTCTAAAATTTTTGGAATTAAGGGAACACATATTAATTTCAAAAATTGTATAATTCCATCATTTTCTTCATTGAACACTGGTATATTCTCCACATTATTATATATTTATATACATAGTTTAGTGTCTCATTTATATTTATAGTGACGGATAGTGGAGAATTAATTTTTAAAGGATTGAATTTATACTCTTCCCACATGATTTCAATGTTCTTAATTTTCAAATCCATGATAATTAGGTCACATTTTGTCCTCATAATGTATAAGGTAACATGATCCTTCATAATAATATCACAAACTACCTTGTTTTCTTTCCCAGGGTGGTAATTTATTGAGAAGTCATAGTCTTTGATAAACTCCAACCATCTCATTTGGTGCATGTTTCAATCGTCCTATATGAATATACACTTTATGATCTTGTCATAAGTATTTATTTTTCACCTTTTTCCATATAGGTAATTCTTCCATATCATTGATGAAAATATTACCAATGTAAGCTCCAAATCTTTTATTGGGTAATTTTTATCATGATTCATTAATTCATGTGAGGATTAAGTTACAACCTTGTCATTCCTTATGGGGACACATCCCAATCCATTCATTAATAAATCAATGTATATTAAAAACCCTTCTTCATTACAGGGTATTATTAATAGAGTGATAGTGACTAACATTCTCTTGATCCCTTTGAAATTTTCTTCTCATTTATCATTCTATAGAAACATGACTCCCTTAGAAGTTAACTTGCTTGGTGGATTTGATAGTTGTGAGAAAGTTCTCATAATACATCAATAATATAAATAAAATGGATGAAAAATATAAATATATTTTTATAGTGGTTAGTCTAAGAAATTCGTTATTCACCTCTATCCTTGAAGGCACCAAAGATAGACCGTCTATTGTGATTACATGTCCTCATAATTATACTTTCTACAACCATAATTCCAAATTTTTAAATGTAGAATACAATTTATCCTTACTGAATGTCCAGGACACAATTCTCAAATTATCTTTATTATCTTTCTTAATCTTATAAATATGAGAACATCACCTATAAATACTAACATAAATTGATCAAGGTAATCTCTAAAGACTCTACCCATCAAATAGAAGAAGAAAATAGAGGCATTTTTGAGTTTATATGGAATCACTATGAACTAATAGTGTCTATGTCTTATTAGAATGGTTGAATTTTTTATATCATTTATTTTTACCATTAATAAATGTTATTTAGATTAAAGGTCAATCTTTGAGAAGTAATAATCCCCTCATAGCTGATCCAACAATTCATCATGATGGGGTAGATTAAATTTGTTCTTGCTCGTGATATCATTTAGTTCTAGTTAATAAAAATATATATGAATTTATCCATATTTCTTCTTAATAAATAGTGTTGGTGTGCCCCATGGTAAATAAATTGGGAATATAAAAATCTTATTTGGGTTCTCCTGGAGCCCCATCTTTAATACCACAAATTTAGTCACCGAAATTTTAATGATTTCTTTGATATTAACATAAAAAAGAGAATTTGTTCAATTGAAAACTCAACCTCATAATATAGAGGAATATTGTCAAACTATTCATGATATATACCATAATTTTCCACAAAATCTACAAAATCTTCAATATCAATATTTTCCCAACAACTTGAGCTGGATACCCCCCATGATTTGGTATTAATACCCATATAAAGGAAGTAATTTACTTAGGTAGATCATGGTCATATTTTCACTGATGAACGACCATGGATTGATTTTGGATATGAAATGTGGTTTAGTATTTATGATAATTTATATGGGATTTATGTATATAGAGAGTGATTCCATGCCCAAAATCACATAAAATTCAACCAAATAAATAATTATATGATTTACAAGAAACATATCCCCTAAAAATATATCAGAAAATAGTGTAATAGTGGGATGAAATATTCATAATAATCATAGTCTTTACCAATAACATGATATATAGTTTTTGGTGACGTGATTTGATTCCCTAATCAAAATTTATAAATAAAAAGTATTGGGAATAATGAAAATTAAATAAAAAAATTTTAGTTCTGGAGTAAAAAATTAGTGTACCTTTCAACACTTAGTCTTTATGGCCCACATAAACATTTATGATTATGTCTTCTTTCCCATTGTGTAATTATTTTGTAGGTTTGTGAAATTTTTTCCATTAACCATTGTTTAGGTGTACCGGTTAGTGTAATGATCATATTCTTTAAAATTAAAGCATCAGAGTGTGGGTTGTACAATCAGATTAGCTCTCCCCCCACCCACTTCATTAATTGGAATTTTTATATCTATTTGGAATTTATATCATTAATGAACTTACATTACACACATGAAACATTTTCCTATTCCATGGAGGAAATGACCTCCATTATTCACCACACATATTTATCATCCAAAAAGTTTAATTTTTCTTCCTTCATGGTTTTATAATTTGTGTTTCCTTAAAAATATATATTTATCTTATTGAACCAAAATCCATGAGAATAATAATAATCTAAAATCTTCATTTATTCAATGAGATCCCATCAAATGATATCTACATTGCTACCAAATTCTCTTAAAGTCAACCATTCAGAGGCATGGTTTTAATCCACTAATTAAAGTATCATTTATTATTCTAGGTTCAATGGTAAAACCTGAGGTGTACCTTGAAAATATTGTGAAGGTTTCTTCATAGGTAATAATATATTCATCCTCTTATTGATTCAACTATATAAATTATCTCTACATTTTCATGTGAATAGTATGGGGGAAAATTTTTGGTAATAAATATTTTCTTAAACTTCTACCATTACATAGAATCAACATCGAACTTTTATTTCATATTCATAGTGATATTCCATAATTGATCATTCTTACCTTATAAATAATAAACAAATAAAAAAACTTTTAATTCTCTAGGAACTGAAGAAAAAAGAATATATTTTTAGTTATTTGATCCATTTCTCAAAGAATATTGGTTTATATGACCCACTAAAGGAGGGTGGTCTTTACGAAATGAAGGAATCAATAGAGAGTTTTTGTTTCCTCATAACATTAGAAAGTTTGATATGATTCATGTTATTTTATATATTTGGTGATATTTTGGTGAGAATTTACACTATATATTTTACTCCAGCTTCCATATATATTGGTTTTTCAATAGAAATTCATTAAACTATCTATAAAATTTAGTGTTACCTTGATTCCTCTATGTTATGGACATTAACTAAAACAAAAATGCTAGTGTGATTATCAAGAAACAATTATTTGAGTAAGAAATCATATGATAAAGAAAATCCATCAAAATATGTCATAACTTAAGACACCGTAATTTCATCCTTTCACATTTTAGGTTCACATTTAGTTTAACATATGTTTTTTAGGTTTAATCCACTTATTATTAATATCCTAATCCACAAGAATAACTAACCCCCACTATGATACCAAATAAGTTGACCTGGACACTATATATATATATTTCATCATTTTACATGAATATTCATTACATGTAATAAGAAATACCACCCTAAGAAATATATTTTTATTGACATTCATTATTGGATAACTAAATAAATTATTTTACAACATATTCAACATATCCCAAAAATTGACTTATCACATGATACCATTTATACATAACATACATATAATTATCCATCATGTCTCAGGGATTAAAAATATAAGAATGGGTGTGCTTAGATTTTATTTAAGGGAAAACGAAATCAAATATCATAAGTGAGAATAAGATGACAATATAAGTATGAAAACCTAATCAGGGTGCTTGGACATAATATATGGGAATCATACCATATAAAATAAAACACGAGTCCCTGAATAAGTATTTTAGAATAACATAAGATACAATTCATAGGATTGTGGTAAGATGAGTCAATAATAATGATCCATGAGAACATAAAATAGGTATGTTTCATAAAAAAATAAATCAAAACAAAAATTTAAATATAAATCATAACACATATCAAGGATAACCACCAATACATTGATATCACAACAGACCAATCTGGCCACTAGCCTATGAAAATGTGGACTTGGGCTAACCACCTGTATCCCTTGACATAGTAAAATTGGGATAACCATCCTTATCCCAACCTGATACCATTAGATATATATGATTACCCAATTCATTGAGTGGATATATCTTACTCACCCCTCCCATAATGATAAACCATACATATGTGTGCACAATATCTTAAAATAATCATAATTACAACAAAGTTTAATTAACCTATAAAAATAAATGTATTTCATGAAATAATATATAATAAATTATCATAAATAATCTATAGAAATCAGGTGGATGGATCTATTAAGTAATATGTATAGTGAAGTATAAGAAACAATAATAGATGTTAACATGGATTAAAAACAATTTTTTTAAGTGTAATAAAATTCACTTGTAGAAAGAAGAAGAAATGAAATTTTCATTTTTGATACATTTTAAGAAAATATTTAATAAAATAACGTAGTAGTAATTTCTTTATAAATCCATGAAAATAAGGGTCTGAAGTTATATTATAAAAATTGGTTATAAAATCAATAAAATATATTCACTTTGAATGCGTTAAAAAGCTAGATTATTTTCACACTTCTTAAAAACGTGTCAAAGTTAGAAAAAAATGACAATAAAACTGTTAAAAGAAGATTAATGTCATTAAGAAAGGTTTATAATTTGAAAAATTCCTTAATAAATCATATCATTTTAGATAATTACATCCATAAAACTATATAACAAATATGTACATGGAGGATAAATCTTTCTAAAAAAGAAATATCTCATGTAAGATCCACTTACAAACATCTTTTCAGTCAAATTATGAACTGTTGGGAGATGAAATGGTAAATAGATATTTTAAAAAATAATTATTAGAAAATATATGGATTTTAATAGAAATATAATAGATTTTTCCCAAATGGACATTCAAACCTAAACAATTTCGATTTCAAAAAGATACTAGAAACACCCTTAACATTAATTTGGAATTCCATCAAAGAAATTGACACTATTTTAAAATAAACACAATAATAAAAAAATCATTTAATAACCTTATTTATATTTATTACCATTTATGTTCTTTAATTATAATCACTTAGTATATATATATGAGTTACTATTTTATTATCATTACAGGTTAATAATCCTTATTATTCCATTCAGGTTTCAGAATGGCAATATAGATCTCCATTATTTGATATTAGGTTGATAATTAATAGATTATTCAAGGTAGTTGAAACATTGTTTCAATTATTTGTTTATCCCCATTTTTATTTGATTGAAATAGTTGATATTGTTGCGAGAATTGAATCCATAATGTACATTTTTCTAGTAATTTTTTGATAACTATGAGTTACTTTATAATGATTGTTTATTTTTATTAAAATATTTTCATTGGTTTTATAAATAAATAAAATTTTTATTTAATAATAACCAAATGTTTTCATATTAGAAAAAATTATAATAAAATGCCTTAATCTAATATTTTCTTTTTTGTTTCATTATATATTATTTTGGAATTATTTTATTTTTAATTACATAACTTACCCATCAGATATACCCAATGAAGATATCTCAAATAACCATATTTCAGGTGGCCATATATCAAATGACCATATCTCCAAAAACTATATATATATAATAATAATTATATTTCATTCCATTATATAGCCTTATTTATATTCTGAGAGTCATCAATCATATTTATTTACTTCTCTATAAGAAGTCTATAATAATTCTAATTTTGTATCCTATTTCCATAGTTTTAATTTTGGTGATGATCTTCTAGGAAAACCATGAGGATAAATATTTTATATTTATGTAATTTTTTTACATTTAGTATTGTTCCACTTTTATTTTTTTAATGATGTTTGATATTTCATTCTTATAATGTATTAATTTTTATATTTAATTATAATATTTTACCTCAATAAAATGTATCCTGATTCATTTTAATTCAATGTTTCAGGTGAAATAGGATATTCAACATAATATTTATTTAAGAAAAGATTCAGAAAAATTCAGTACCTCTGGATTTTGGTTGGTGACTTTAATGCTATTCTTTCTCCTACAAAAAAACATTTTCCTTCACACTCCAATATCTCTTTAAAAGAATTTAAAGCCTCCATAGAGGCTATAAACCTTACTGAAGTGAATCTCACAGGTACCAAATTTACCTGGTATGTACATCATTACAAAAGGGTGGTGGCTAGAAAACATGATAGAGCGTTCACTAATGACTCAACCCACAATAAATCACATCACATTTTGAGAATTACACTTCCTAAACTAGCTTCGGACCACTATCCTATCCTGGTCAGTTTTTCTCAGAATTTTCAAAATAATTATCTTCCTTTTTAGGTTTAATATTTCCTGGTCCTCAGACCCTGAGTGTGTTACCTTAATTAATAAAACTTGGAACAACATGTGTAGCCCAAATGATTCCGTTTCTTGCACCACTAAATTTAAAAATTTCAAACTTATCCTAAAAAAGTGGTGTAAATCCAAATATGACCTTATTGAAAAAGAAATCAGTTTCATAGAAAAATAGCCTACTCAAATTTAAAACAATAATTCTAAATCAAGATTTGTTGATGAACCTCAAATTGAAATTAACATCCCTTCAAAATTTCTTTCTATGCTCAACTTTAAAGATAACATCAAAAAGAAAATCTTCAAATCTAAATGGCTAAATGATGGAGGTATAAATACTAAATTTTATAACTCCCTTTCAAAGGGTTAGAAAAGACAGTAAGTCCCTCTCTTATTTAAGGGATGGAGATAACCTCATTGATTTAGATAAAGGGATAGCTAATAATGTTGTATCTTATTTCTGTGACATATTCAATGGACCTAATATCAACATAGATCTCTTGCTTAATATCATCCTGAATATGGTAACAGTTGAAGATATACATTTCATTAATTTTGTCCCCTTAGATAATTAAATCAAGGACACTTTCTTTGGACTTAACCCTGATAGTGCCCCTGGGATTAATGGATTCAATAATGGTTTTTTTTCAAAAACACTGGGATGTCATTCAGAATGATTTCTATATTATGGATAAAAAATTATTTGAAAAAGGAATTCTTCCTCATGTCTTAAACTCTCAATTCCTTATTTTTATTCACAAAGTGGAAAATACTAATGAAATCCATCTCTTCAGACCCATTTCCCTTTAAAACTCACTCTTTAAAATTATTTCCAAGATCATTTCTAACAGAATATCTTCCATTAGTAATAGAATTGTATCCTAGAATCAATTTGGATTCATCAAAGCCAGATCTATACAAGTCTATATCTATCTCACCTATGAATCCACTAATCTATTAAATAGAAACTCCAGATACAAGAATTTACCCTTAATATTAAGTATCCCTAAATATTTTTATACTATTTATTGGAGATTTATATTTAATGTTCTAGATAATTTTGGTTTCAATGAAAATTTTATCAATAGAATCAAAACTATTTTCAACTCAACCCATATCTCGATTCTTGTCAATGTCTCTCTTAGAGGATACTTAAAATGTTCTAAGGGGGCCAAACAAGGCGATCCTCTCTCGGCCATTATTTTCTCTATTGCAGAAGATTACCTATGTAAATTACTCCCTAAAGCTGTAAATCAAGGCATTATTAAACTGATTCTTGCCTCTAGAAACCTAAATTCCCATCCCATATTCTCTTTGATGATGATATCATTTTATTACTCCAAAGAGACAAAACAAATATTAATAACTTCAAAACCACCATTTTGAACTATGAGGAAGTGTCTGGTCAATGTGTCAACTGGAACAAATATATTTATCTACTTTGGAATAATATCCCCCTCCAATAGAAAAGGTCATACTATTGATGCTCTGCAGGTCAAAGAGGGTTCCGTAACTTTTACCTATCTTAGTGTCCCCATTTTCTGGGGCTGACCCAAATCCATCTATTTCCATCACATTATTGATAAAATTCATTGGAAACTTTCATCTTGGAAAGGTAAAACCCTTTAAATGGAGGGAAGAGTTTGGTTTTTCAAATCCACCATAGTATGTAAATTAGTTTACTCCATGATGGTCTATAAATGGATGAAGGGTCTTTTAAAACGTATTAATTTTGGTATAAAGAACTTTATTTGGAGAGGAAGCACTCTTGAGAGAAAATTGGGAACGGTCCCCTGGTCTACATTTTGTAAACCCATAGGGAAAGGTGACATTGGCATAAAAAATCTTTAAACATTCAATGATTCTCGCTAAGCCAGACTAATGCGGTATCTTATAAATAAAAACTCTCACTCCACGAATTTTATTAGGGCTCAATTCTTTAATAAGCCTAAGAAAGGTAATCTTCATTATATGAATTTTTCTATTTGGACCTCCATCAGAACTGCTTTTTCCTCCATCATGGAAAATTCTAGAAGGATTGTCAGCAATGACTCTACACTTAATTTATGGTTTGAAAACTAGAGTGGCTCCCCCCACATTTCTAAGGTGCTGAATGCTTTTACCCCTATTTACACTAATAGCCCCATTAGGGATATGTTTTATTCTTAAATATTAAACAATCCTGATAATTTTAAAGAGATTGTGGAGAATTACTCATTCACAACTGATGATGATCTTTTGATTTGGGAGCATACTCAAAATGGCATGCTTGACTAAAAAAACTTTTATAACCACTCCTTTTCCAACTCTGACAAAAATCTAATATGGGTTAGAAAATTCATCAAAGCATGGTTAAATCCATCTCATTTTACTCTTATTTGGAGAATTGTGCATCAAAAAGTTCCTACTGATATTTTTTACAATCTAATGGTATTGATCTATGTTCTAAATTTAGAATGTGAAATCAACATCGTGGGGACATCAATCGTCTTTTCCTATCTTGTGACACTGCTTCTGCTCTTTGGCATTACATTTTTGATCTTTTTGAGTGCAGTTAGCTTTCAAATAACTTTATTTTCTCATAGATAAAAAGGAAGGTTGATTTCCTGGGGTCCCCACAAATAAGAAAGTTCTTTCTCACAGCTGTTTCAGATCTCTTTCAAATCCTATGGTATAGTAGAAATGATTTTATCATAAAAAAACTCATTAATATTAAATGCAGTTAAATTAAGGATTCTTATTTCTATTAGAGAGGCTTCCTCAATTCAAAAGGACTATTGCGATTACTCCGTTAAGGATTTCGAGATCTTTCGCCGCATCAGAGTCTGTGGAAACTACCCAAGTCCCAAATACACTATTGAAGTTTTCTGGAAAGCTCCTCCTACTGGCTGGATCCAGGTCTATGTGGATGAAGCTTCAAAGGGTAACCCATGACCCTCAGACTATGGTGGAATCTTTAGAGACAATCTTTATCAGATCCTAGGATGTTTCTATGGAAGTTATGGTCTCTCTTCTTCATTGGAGGCTGAAATTATTGGTGTTATTCATGTCATTTCCTTTTCCAAAAAGTACAACTAGAACAACATTTGTATTGAGAGTGACTCTAAAACTATAGTGAAATCCATTTGGAATGGTGTTGCTCATCTTTATTTTACTGTCACCTCCCGTTGGATTGATTGTCTAAAATAGATTAGGTATCTCAATTTTATTGTCAGTCACACCTACCGTGAAGCGAACATGATTGTTGATGGTCTTTCCAATATGGGATTTCTTCAAGAAGTTATTTGGAGTAATGACATTCCTTCATATTTTCTTTTGTATTATATTAGAGACACCAAACAATTTCTTACTTTTAGACCCATGTAATTTCCCCTTGTACTTGTTTCTTTTTTGAATAAATTTTAGTTTTCTGGCCTTTGAATAGAACACAACCATCCTTAAAAAAGACCCATGTGTCACTACTGATTGATGTTTAGTATTTGAATGGTCATATATCATGAGATAAAACCCATTATACCATTCTTCATCCTAGTACACTAGTTCTACCAGTGAATATCATGATACATATTAGTGAGCCCTGAGTTATAATCCCATATCAAGGTGTATGAATCCAACAAAAAATAATCACACATATTTTTAGAGACTAAAAATCAACCTTAAAAATCAAGGAACTCATCAGTATAAAAGGAACAATTATGTGGAATCTCATCAAAATATAATTCGTCCTTCATCACCAAAAAATTACAATTTTATCATTGATTTTCATTCACCCTTATGAGATGTGAGGAGGTGATAGTCTAGTATGTAATAGTTTCTCAACCCTGATAATCCCAAATATCAAGATTCATTTCAGAGAATAGGGTTATTTTATTCAACTCTGAGATAGTCATCACCACCTCTGCCTAAGCCTTCCATCATCGATAATTATCCAGAATATTTCCCTTCATAGGTGTATATTCTATCTTAAAATATAAGTGCTAAAGTTACTAGACCTAAATTCTATTCCAAAGATTCATTTTTCTACGTGAGTATATATTCTTGAGGATCATGTGTTTTTTATATAAGAAAAACTTCATAAACAATAAGAAATGAAACTAACACCTAAATGTTTGAACAAACATCACTAACTCTAAATAACAAGTTTGATAATTCTTTTTTTATGGCCTCAAATAGATGGATATTTTGCAGACTACATGCCTACCCTCTATCAAAATTTCTATAAGCCCAACCCCTAATGAGTTGAAATAAAAGGTATAATTTTTATTTACAATGGGTTTGGACAATATTTAAATATAAACCAATCTACCTTTCTCTTCCAAAAAGGCTCACTCACAAATATACTTCCACATGAACTTCACCACCATCTCTATAATGGATATAATTTTCACTATAAGTTGAGAGAGGTCTTGGATAATACTATAGTAATAACCCACCAGGATTAAAAAACACTGAATCAAAAAGAAATTATTACACCAATCCTTAGAATCCACTACCTCAACCTACTCTAGATCCACTGATATACCTACCTAAAATGTAAATTTATCCATGAAACACACCTTTCAGATCTTGATGTAACACTTTTAGAGCTTTGTATAAATTTTATTCTCCCCTAGTGAATCAAAAAATTCTAAATGGTTTATATAATCATCATGAGATAGAAAGTACACAAGGATATCATCAATTAGGATTACCATGAAAGTGTATAAATGAATATGGAAGAGTCTATTAATTATATCCATAAACACTAATAGAATATTCATTAAACCAAAAAAAATCATAAGATAATCATATAGGACATGAATTCTTCTAAAAGAAGTATGATTAATATCAAAAGGCCTTACACATAGTTGATGATAAATTGACCTTAAATCAATATAGGAGAACCATTTTAGTCCCCTTAGTCAGTCAAGCATATCATCAATATGAGGAATAGGATACCATTTTTTAAACATCACCTAGTTTAATCTATGATAATACACACATAATTTTATTGATCAATCAACATTTTTGTTGAACAACACAAAATCACACTAATGGGATGTGAGAGGGTGAATAAAACCATTAACCTTTGAATCCACTAAATGAGAATTAAACAGTCAAAGATCAGTAGGTTCTAACATGTATGTATAGGTAGATATAGTCTCCATAACCAATATTATATCAATCATAAAATTAAACTTTCTCTCAGGTGTAATCCCCATGTATTCATTGGGAATGATGATTCATAATTGATAAAAAAAAGAGGAATGATCACTTAAAATGTCTCCTCAACTCTTAAAATAAGTATAGAAAACTAGTTTGTGATTGTCCCCTACTACCGAAGTTCAAGTCCAGAATAAAAAGTCCACAGATCCAAACTTTATAATATGGTATAAAAATCACCCTATTTAGATGTGAAAAATACATATCAGTGACAAAAATTGAGGTAAACCTGATACTGAGTAAAGTAGATTATTATGAGGATCAAATCAAATATATACATCTCTTGTATATACAAACCCCAAAAAACCCAAAAATAATAGATCATAATAATTCATAATGAAGAAAAAAAAATATCATCTTATTGAACCCCTAAGGGAATATCAAAATACATCACTAATTAAAAATACTCAAAAAGATCTGTGTTCTTCATGTTTAGTGAATTTTACGATTAAGAATATTCCCTAAAACCCCACGAAAACAAAAAACTCATTGGGATTTGTATTTGTAGTCAACTCAGAATTAATCCATATATAGTAGAAATTAACTATAATTTTTTGTATTGATTTATTTTAGATATTAAAAAATGAACTCATCCATTTCTTATGAAATTAGATCTTGTAGAGGAAATATCAACCATTACATAGTTATTTGTTACACCTGGAGAGAGGGTAACATGGCATCAGATATACTAGATTCAATACCTAAGAAGGATTCTTCCTTCTTTATGTATACAATCATTTTTTCTATTCCTTAAAACTTTATGAACATCATTAGAAGAGATTCATTTGATCTCCATTACTACAGACCCCTATTAAATCTTAGTTCTAATGTTTCTCAAGTAATGTCTCGTTTTTCATAATAAAAAATATTGAATTCGAGTAAGTCATTAAAATTTGAAGATATAAAGGATTTTGATACACCCATGTAGAACAATTCCAAATCAAGGGTATATTCAACCATGATCATAATTCAAACTATTAATGGATAGATTTAATTATGATAAAGAGTATACTCAATGATGTGCATCTTGCATGAACCTCTGCCCTAAACTCTAGTAGCCTAGATTCCCTGAGGGGTCACACCCTGTTGGTATTACTATCCATAAAAATTGTAAGCAGGTCCACCTCCAAGTGAAAAATGTCCAAAGGTGTGTTATGTACAAATATAATATGGTACTCCTATTCAAGCTCCCATGACCTGTGTCTAACTAGAACATTTTATACTAATAGACTATAGTGAACCCCTAAAAATCCAATATAGGTGACCTATCCACCCACACGATTGAATGTACACTATATACCAATGAAACTATAATTTCACATGATTAGGAATTATACATTAGTAACACTTTAATAAACCAGATCCTTATACTCTAAAATATAAACCACAACTTCGGAAACTCTTCCCATCACCACCCTAGCATGAAAGATCAAATCTTAACATCTTACTACCAGAAGATCCAATGATGGACCATGTAGCATAATCTATCTAACCAAAGACTTTTCTCTCATTTATGATTCTATTATATATAAAGGATTGGTTTATAATCTCCAAAAAATATGATAGATGTTATATATTCACCTAAACCTAAATTTCGTTTCTCATCATATCCACTAAGAGCTTAGTCTAGGATGTGTCCTATCTATCCAATGATAGTGAAAAATTCAAAATCATAGTGAAATGAGTTTCATAATACATAACTAAAATCTACCACTATGTGAGAGACACAATCTCCCATGATTTACCTATCATCAATGTATTTGGAAATAAATTATGAAAAAATAAGATGTAAAAAACCTTCCAATAAAATCTGATATTATATCCGACCTATATCAGTACACCCCATCAATGACTAGATGTCCCTACCAACTTGCAAGACTATAGCTTAAACCTCTTCTTAAAGGGTGTCTCTAGATATTTAGATATAGTCGATGTCAACTCCACCCTGATCGCAACAACATGGGGTCCATGCTCACTTATAAATAGGGATGGATGCAACATTTGAAACTTTCATACAAGATAAAATATAAAAGCTATAACACTTGATTCCTTCATACCAGTGGGGAATGCTTGTCCCAACACTCCTAATACTCCATTTGAGGATATAATAGTGGCTTGTCACTCAAATTATATATGAAAAACGCAAATAGAATCTATTTAGATTCCTGATATTGTAATTTATGTAAAGTAGTGATACGCATGGAATCCTGCTACTCTATAAACAACCCATGTTATAATGGGGTCACATCTCGAGTGCTCTCTATTGAACTTTTTACTCACTACTAGGGAAAACAAGACCTATGATCTATT
Organism: Viscum album; assembly: GCA_963277665.1. Taxonomy (NCBI): domain Eukaryota; kingdom Viridiplantae; phylum Streptophyta; class Magnoliopsida; order Santalales; family Viscaceae; genus Viscum; species Viscum album. The sequence continues at coordinate 1,025,271,908 of OY728158.1, forward strand.
TAATCTAATGAATCATATTAAGAACAAAATATAACATGCTATCAGTTAGGTAGAGTTTCATCATAAAATTATATAATTAAAGAATATATAAGTTTCTTTTGACTCATTAAATAACCAAACCCTGCACCATAACCAAATAGATCAATCATAGTAAATTACATGAACTCCATGGGAATCATATGCATTGAATATTATGTATAAGAAAAATTCCCTCTTTACACATCGTTCTAATATTATAATGTCCCATAAATTAAAAATAAGACATTATTTTCATCGAAAAAATTAAAAATTAAATATAAAACACTAAGAACAGAAATCCCATCCCTAGTAACTTATGATCTCTAGATATGTGGGTTGGAAATGAAAATCCTTGAATTTCATCACAAGTTCCAAACAAATCATATCATCATTCTATCATATCCAAAATAGTAAATTAAAGGGAAAATGAAAAAAGTTTTTGTTACCAATTTATAATGTAATCAATCAAGTTCACCTCCATTATAACTAAGTCAGGTTAGAAGCACCTCCCGATATACCAAAGTTTGTAGAATAGCAGTGAGAGTTGGATAAGAGTGTGGATATAATGTACTCCTAAGATCATATAACCAGAAATAATAGTGAATGAAACACTAAAAATAGTAACCACACTAAAAATAGAGGCATTACAACTAATTTCCATAAAATAAATAATTTTCATCATGATAAAAAAAATATACCAGAAGGATTTAATACTAGTCATACAAGACTAAATAAGACCACTCATGGGAAAATTATATACATTATGTCCTTAAAAATAAAAATTTGGTGATAACCCCCAAACTAGTCCCAAGTCCTAGCGAGGTCTGGTTACCAAATATTACACTACTCCACTATATCAACCATTAATATTACCAAGGGCCTTTCCATTACCTATGTCATGAAACAATATGTTTTCTCAAGTCTTTGGGGTGCATGAGAGATGGGCGAGTACAAATTTGATGGACACAATCAATGATGTCCCTAAATATATCTACTACATGCAAGTTAATTATAGGTTGACATGACATATAAAATAAAATCACAAATAAATAAACCACTATAAGTTCTATATATCCCTTTGACACGCAATATTGAAAATATATTCTTCCTCTAGTGCCATATTTTCTCAGAAAATGTCACACAACCACTAGGGTTCAGCACGTCATCCGCCCCAAATATCCTTGAAAAACATTATATCATATATTTAATGGTTTTATATATACCAAACTATAGAAAAAATAACTGTAATGGTTGTAAGTACACCCAAATCATATCTCAAAGGATTCACTAGTTGAAAGTTTACAAAAATATTATCTTAAGAATGCATGTGGTTGGAATTACACCAAACCAAATTTAAAATTGTATTTATGGTTGGTATTACACCTAACATGAGTAAAAATTCCTTATTTGGTTTTAATTGCACTAAACCCATACCAAAATCCCATCGTCAATAAGAATTACACCCAACCCATACAATTAAACCTTGCTCAATTATTATTACACCCAATATGAGTGAAAAAATCACATTGGTTGGAATTACACCCAAAATCCCTTCCATTATTTAACGGATAAAAAAAATTTCTGTAAAATAAATTATTATATATCAATAATATACAAAAATTATAAAATAAAAGGTCATGATATCATAAAAATATATAAAACACATTGGTCGCATGTGTTAGAAACTCCCCCAACACTTAGTCTTGATTATTAGTAGATCAGAAACTCATAAAAAATTCTACACGTTTTCCCCTAGACCCATTTCCTTATGCATATTTTCATTAAATATATATTCTTAACTAATTAATGATCCAAATAAGGAACCTAAACATGTCCTACTAGTTCTATACATAGCTATAACTCTCTTGTGAGTTACCATATTAATATTTTCCACATTACTAGTTTAGGTACACTACCCTTGATGATCATAGAGCATGCACTACCTCATATGATGGTCCATTCCTAGACCACAAGAACCTTTACACTCTCCCAAATACCTTGGTAATTTTTTTATTAATTCATTGTTAATCACCTAAGGCTAGAACATCTGTATATCAAACACATCATGAGAATAAAAATAAATAATTGGAAATGATTATGGGAAGCCTACCTTATATTGAGATAATAATTCCCATCAAATATCTATATATGAAATTTTCTCAATAGGTAAAAACTGGAAAACAAGACTAATTCCTTGAAATTAGTAATTTCAAATAAGATATGACAAAGCAATTTGAGAAAAGAATAAAGACTGTAAGTGGACTCACTGGTGATGGAATCCCATGATAAATGGATCAAATATCAACTAATAGACTGAGGAAATCCATTATTGGATGTTGATGGGAGGCGAAGAAGGGATTGGGGGCATGTTTTTGGTTGACTGGGAGAAGATAAGAGAATATTTCCCGTTTAATATATTAATATTAATTAATTAATTATTTATTTATTTATTTTAAAAAACACTATAAGGTACCCACGGGGTTCCAACCCTAGGGGTACCATCAACCTAGTGTCCCTAACCAAACATCCCTTCACCTGGGGCTCCATCAGGTACCTAGTACTAGTACATCGAGAACCCGATGAACTCTATAACGAAGATATAAATCCCTTCATCACCCTCGACATACTTAAATATCCTCTAGAGTCCCTACCATGAACTATAAAACATATAACAATCATAAATACATTGGGTTTAGCTAAAATTTAATTACATTTATACATTGAAATTTTGTAGTTGTTACAAATTCTTTTATCGAGGATTATGTGTCTGATGTTCCCATCAACCTAGGACTAACATGATCGCATGATAGTCATTTATTAAAAACTAGACATCCAAGATTATCTATCACTCACCTTCATTGATTTTTCTATTCTCTATAAACTATAGTTGTTTACCCATGTTCAAACTCATCTTATACACATCAAAATCCATTCCTATGGTATTTTCAACTTTCTCATTATATATCCATGCTCTATTCCTTTTGATTGTCACTCTAAGCACCAAAACATTTTGTGAATGTGAAAATTAAATACTATTCTCTCAGATATTTACCTATAAATTAAAAATATGATTTAAATCATTTCAAAGGTAGTGGATTCATCACATATTACCTTTTTTCACTTATGGATGGTCTTTTGAATCAATCATTTGAAAAAGTTATCATAAAATTATAAAAAAACATCCTTAAAAGTTCACATTAAGAATTATCGAAAAAGGTTATTTGAATTTTGATGAATAATTTATAATGGTATTGGTATCATCCCTTAAAAAATAATTTAGGAGGATTATTTAAAAATCATAAGAGAAAACATTTCAAATTTATGATATGATTTAATAAACCTAGAATTTCTCTATTTTCTTCCTCCAAATCGATGAATTCCAATTTTATGTTTATTATTCCATTAGAAAGTAGATATGGGGATGAAAAAAATATTAAAACTTATATCGAATATTTGAATAATTTTCTATACATCATGATGAGATAAGTTTAATGATTGAAACAGACATCAAATCCATGAATCCTACCTTTCACTGAATATCTAAAGGTCCTCTAAACAAGATCTTTCAATCGACATCAATTTACATTTATGGATCCTCCCATAAAACCAATATCCACTATAAATGATAAATTTACAAAGGCGGATCATTGGGTCAATAATTTCATGTTTTATTAATTATTATTTTTAGTAAATCACTAACAAGGATTTTCTATCATTGTGCATGATCATATCCAAGTAACATAATTAAGTAACCACTTATTATAGGGTCCAAAACCCTTTTTATATTAAAAAATTTATCACTTTTTCTTATATGATACCAAAAAAAGGAAATTTTGTTAATTTTACCATTTAAAAAATTAACATCTTTATTGAAAACAGTTCATGGAAATCCAAAAAACCACTAAAATAATTTATTTCACTTAAAATGAGTACTAATAGATCCATCAACACTAAGTAGTACATGGGATTACGATCATAAGAAAAGAAATTCATCTAGGAAGACCCATATTTTTATATTATTCTTTTTGTATTCCATCATTATGAGTTATGTAGTTGATTTCATGATTGGAAATCACTTAATGATCATATATGAGTTCATTTTTTCTCTTTAAATTCAATTTCACGGGATTTAATTTATTTATACTAACGCATTTCTTCTCTTTGTTTACCCCTTACTAAGATTTATATGCTAATTACATGTTCTAAAATGATTTTTTATAGGGTTAAGGATGATTAGTAAAAATAAAATAGTGAAAATTAAATTTTTTATAATTAATCATAAATGAATAAATTTCTAAGAAAATGTTCCTAATTGATTGAAAAGTAATAATTTTAATATCTTATTATGGGTTATGTTTCCAAATTCTCCTAATATAGAAACCTAAAAGTCATATAAATGTGAGTGTTTTTAATATTTCTAAAAAATATGAATTTTTTTTGAATTTTGGTCGTATTTTATCTTACAAAAAATCAAATATATTTAATATTGAAAAAGTAAATTATTAATAAGAAATAATATCATTATTTTCAATCAATTGTTATTGCTCGTCTAAAATATTTTCATGAATACAATACACGTTCCTTAAGTTGACCTATTTTGGAATATTCTACTTAATTTTTAGATTTTGAATTACAAGAAGACATACTTACCACACTATCAATTTCTAAATATTGTTTTTTCATATCATCGTTTAAGGAGACACTAATTAATTCTATGAATTATAAACACATAAAGTATCAAAATTAAATTTCATAATTTTTATATTAGCACATGAATATTATGTAAAAATAATTCTCTATAAAGACATGTAATCCTTTCATTACTTACCCTTTCTTGGATGAAAAATGAAGAAACCCTTTGAATTAAGAATTGAATTATTTCATTTCTTTAAAAGAGAGAAAATGAAATTATCTACTTATTACTGAGAAGAATCAACTGGTTAAGAGTGTTCAATAGAATCAATTTAATCATTATATTTAAATCCTTTAAACTATAAAGTAGCTTCTCAAGATTAATTATTATACATTGACACTTCAACCAAATAAAGGATCAGTAGGTAAATATCAATTTTATCGAAACATTATTCCTGCTTTAGCTCATCCATGCCCTGATTAAAATCTTCTAAAAGCTTCTACTTTAATAGTCAATATTAGATGTGGTTAGTCCATGTATTATCTTTTCCTTCTCCACTAAGATATACTTACAAAATGGTTATCTCTTACAAACATCCTTAGTATAATAATTTTTGTTCTTATGGATGTTACTTCCATGATGATATTTAAAATAAAAAATAAAAAATAATAATAATAATAAATGAGACTAATTGATAGTCTAAAAAAATAAAATAAATATACTTCTAGTGAAGGGGTGACATAGACATTTACAAGTTATTTACTTTTTAAATTGTAATTTTTCTTCATAATATTTTTTATTCAAAAAATATAACATGTAACTTTATAAATATAAAGGGAAAATATATTAATTCAAAAATATTTTATATTTGAGAATATGCATGCAATTGTTTTGAAATAACAAAATATTTTTTTAATTTTTTTTAATTTTTATATTTTTAATTGTTTAAAAATAAAATATTTTGTAATTTATATAATAATTATTTTTCATCAAATTTTAAAAAATATATAGTTATAAATAGTATATGGACCGAACATAGATAAAGAACAATTAAAAAAGAAATAACGTTTATTATGTTTTGAATATTTCAATCACATATCCATAAAAAATTTAAAAATTAAAATAATGATTAAAATTTAAATGCACAAATTTAAAATAACATATAATATAAACTACAAATGAATTAAGAAAAATAAACTACTGACGATTAAATAATTAATATAAAAAATTGTGGGATATAGAATAACACATGTTATTTATATCCACATAACAAATATTATGTTTTTAATAATAAAAAATTTATTTTTATAAAAAAATAAAAAATAAAAAACATGATTATAAATTAGATATACCCCTAGGGAACATATGGGCCAGTCACGTCTCTACAATGTCTTGGGGAGGTCTCAATTTTGAGTTTCTCAGAGTAATTTTTAATGTGTATATTTATTTTTAAAATTTTCATTGTAATCTATCCCATTCCCCCACATCAATGTAAATATAAATTAAATATATAAAATACATATGAAAAAACACATAAAAAATCAAAGAAAATAAATAAAAAACAGAAAATATTTTAAAATCAATGTACCAAAGGGATGAACAACACACACCATATGTTATGTGTTGAATTATAACAACTTTACCAAGATATATATATAATATATATATAATTTTTCTATGAAAACTTAAATTTAATGTTATTTGAACACACACACATAATAACTCAAAAAAAACATAAATATAAATAACATATATATAAATGTTATGTGAACATGTATTTATTAAAATACCCACTCAAATATATATGTAAACATTAATTTTTTAATAATTTATCTAGAAATATATATATATAATCAGATCCATAATTTAAAATAATTTTTCAATATGAATTAATATTCTTGTAATTTTGGATTTATCTATCTATCAAGATAAATATTTATTATCACATAGCCAAAATGTTAGGGGGTATAAAATAATTCAACCAAAAGGTGTTCATACATAAAACAACATTAGTGTTGTGGAAAGGGAGTTGGGAGTAGAGAATATACACATATGATTTGCAATAACATTTTTGAGGATATCACTTCTTGCAAGTACTAATCCTTGAATTCCTAAGGGGTATCTAGGGGGAATGACTAGTTTCTTGATGCGATTCTGATTATTTTTTCGAGCCAAGATAATGCACTATTTGAAGTTAACCCATATAAGAAATAAATTTATGAGGTGATGTTAGTACTTAATTCTTAAAGTGTCCCATTTACAGATGGCTTCCTAGGGTCCATCTACATGGATTCTTAGGATGCTGTTATGAGTGATATGGTTATGGATATTCAAGACTTCTTCCGAGGGGGTAGTCCTTTACGAGTATCCTGTTCCACTACACTAGTGTGAATTCCCAAAATCAAGGAACCATATTTCATACAACACTATAGATTAGTGATCATGTGCAATTATCCACATAAAGTGTTGGAATTCATAATAAAAAGAAGGATATACGTACATATTACACATCAGATATTCGAGGAAAAAATGGTTTTGTGAAAGGGAACACTATTCAAGGGGTAATAGAATTGAATCCAGATGTGGTAAGGGTAACAATATCAAAGATCATGGTTCTAATTTGGAAATCAGACATGACATGGATAATACCTATACATGAATTGAATGGAGTTTTATTAATAAGGTACTAGATTATATGAGATTTTACTCTTGGGATACCAAATTAATCATTAGGTTTTATTGATCCATGTGCCTGGTAGTTTTGTTTATGGGTAAGAAATATGGATCTTTAAAGGATACTCACAGTTTGAGGAAAGGAGATCTTATGTACTTGAGTATATTCACTATCACCCAGTATATTCTTAGTTTTCTTATTAATAGGGGCATTATAATAAGAGATATACTTCCTTACTGTATTAGGTTGGGCCCTCATATCATTTCTAAGATTATGTTTTCTGATGAAATGATTATTTTCATGAATTATAGAAAATGGTTTGTCCTTATAATCAATATGGTTCTTGAGGAGTATTGTCATTAGAGTGGGAAAATTATCATCCAAGTGAAGATAAGCCAACATATCAAAACAAAATGCTAAGATTGATAAGTTAACTCCTAATTTAACTATATGGATATGAAGAGAGGAAAATTTCCCATAGAGTATCTTGGTGCCCCAATGTCATCAGGTAGGATGCATATTCACAATTTTGATCACATTTTTAGGGTATTGTGGGATATGTACCTGAGTATATTCACTGTCACCCTGTATATTCATAGTTTTCTTATTCATAGGGGAATTATAATAGGATATATACTTCATTACTATATTCAGTTGGGACCTCATATCATTTTTGACCTTATGTTTTCTGATGAAATGATCATTTTAATGAATTATATAAAATGGTTTGTCCTTATAATCAATATGGTTCTTGACCAGTACTATCATTGGAGCAGGGAAATTATCAACCCAGTGAAGAGAAGTCTATATATCTCAAGAAAATGCTCAGATAGATGAGTTAACTCCTAATTTAACTATATCGATATGAAGAGAGGAAACTTTCCAGTGGAATACCTTGGTGCCCCAATGTCTTCAGGTAGGATGAATATTCGCCATTTTGATCACATTTTTAGAGGGATTGTGGGTCGTGTCTTGAATTGGACAAATCATTACTTATCCTTCAGAGGTCAGATAGAATTAGTTAATATCATTATAACGGACATACCTATCCATGCACTTGTAGCAGTTAATGCTCTAAAGGGGTTTATATCTAATATTTACATAGTGTTGGTATGGTTTATTTAGGACGCTCTTTCAGAGGGAAGAAGGCACTATGTTTCTTTGGATAGGATGGAAAGGCCAACCCAAGATGGGTGTATTAATGTGAGGCATATATTTTACACACTACATTTCATGAACAAAAAAATGTTGTGGGAAGTCTTAGAGGATAGAACCACATGAGGAAAGAAAATGGACACTAAATACAGAGGGGAGGCATAGGTGGTGGGTGGGGAATATTCTCCATTGTGGTTAGTGATGAATCACTTCATGATGAATATGCAACTTCATAACCAATGGATAGTTGGGAAATGTGAAATTTTATTCTATAATAACAATTAAGTTGGATCTTAAGTTTGTTTTCTAGGACTTCTAGCTCCAATAATATCCTTCAAGGAGGCCAATATGTATCCAACATTCATCAAGGTTGTCATAGACAATAATCAATAGTAATTCGTTGAAATCATCAAATTGAACATAGAGTTGGATATGTGTATTTTTATAGCCTCTAGGTTTGGTTTTTTATTCTATGTGGGAGTTTCATAGGGAAATAATCACTTGGGATAAGAATGATAGCTAGAATGATATCTTTTGGTGAAACATGATCCCTATATAGTATAATTTCCTTTTCTAGAGAATAATAAATAATGTGGTACCTTTTAATGACAATATCCGGAGAACAAGGTTCCTTCTTGATTCTATGTTATTATGTTGTAGAGAGTATCAAGAGGAGAGTCTCTATCATTTCTTCTTGGATTTTGAATGGGCATGGTAAATATGGGAATATTTTTGTGAATTTACTAGTTTTTTCTCACAACAGTCTACCAAGGATTAATTTATGGAGAAGTGGTTTCACAGGGCAGGTGTTGGGGGTCATGAAAAGAAAGAAAGATCCACTGTGTTAAGCACTAGATGTTGGTGAATATAGGAAGTTCATAACAAGGCCCTTCACATGGAGTCATTCTACTTGGGGAACAACCTCACAATAAGAATAAGGTGCATGATGCTCAATTTGGTGAGCATATTAAATTATTAGTATGATGATCTGACTCTGAGACCGATTCTTATGACCAACCATTCTTATAAATCAATACGTAATGATCCATAAGATCACTGGTTTCAATGTCATCTAACAACTTCAGATCTCAAATTAAACATGGAAGAATCCTGTTTCGTGGGTTTCATGCACATATGAGGTTCATTAGAGACTCTCGGGGCTCAATAATGGAATCATATACTATTATTTTATATAATTCTCTATAGAGCATTGGCACATTCCCATGATTTATTTATTATGTAGCTAGAAGGTTTTGAAGTTTCCTCACCAACCATATGCAGGTTCTTCATACATGGAATACGAGAAACAAGGTTGCGGGCAACATTTCATCTATGGTGGAACATAGATCTAGGGTTACTTGGTTCACAATATTGAGTTCCTTGAACCTTGAGGGGGAGAATTCATAAAATTTTATTCTCTTAGTCTCCATTATTTGAGTCCACCATAGTCCATTTCTTTATTTTTGTTTTCCTTATTACATTCCCTTGTTCATTGATTTTTTTCATTCCCTTTTGGGATTAACTAAAAAAATGATATGGTGATAATGAGATAAATAATAGAAAAATGATGATTTATCTTTTCCTACAAGAAGTTATCCATAATAATGGAATCTATATCAACCTAATCAATACAGTAGTTGTACATCCTTCAAAAATAAATACAACTAATTATTTCTTCTACCTTTTCAATATGGTAATAAACATCACTATAGAATTTATTACAAGAAAGTAGAACTAACCCTTGACCATATATAATATTATAACATAACCACGTACAACCATATGAGTAGGCACCATCATTATTAAGATTTAATCCTAATGTTGGTGCACTCCAATCCCCTAGTTCCAACATAGAGAATTATCATTACAAGTTTCAACTCTATAAAGTGGATGAATACTTTAAGGGGAACCTATTAAACAATTATTAGAGAATCGGGGATTTAAATTAGTGAGAATATGGAATAGAATCAAATCAATGAATCTATTTTCAATCATGGTACCTTGGTGCCTATACCTGTTATGTGCCTAAAAAAGTGTCTAGAAGGTGAATATCAGTTACATACTCTATGTGTTCCCATCTTGTGAATTGAGATCCATATTGTGGAAACATGAGGAGAAGAAGGAATCAAGGTCACTATACTGAAATTTAATGCCCATGTTTTTAGTATGAATTTCCCATATAAGGATATCCCTATCACCCTCCCAAAAGAGATGATTCATAGTCTCATAGTTACTAATATTACAACAATCACATTTGGAGACCAACAAGAATCATCTTTTTTGAACTATTACATCCATAAATATTTCATGATGAATGATGTTCCAAAAAAAGAAACGGTATTTAGAGGGAACATTGGAACTCCATATGTATTTAACCAAGGGTATGAGAACATGTGCTTCCTGCATAAGATTATGAAACTACCTGGGGAGAGTATCTCTAATTCAGAGGGAATTAATGTAAAACAATCATCCTCACTAATATGGGAGATATAATATTTAATAGATTTATCATTCTCATCTATAATTTCATTGAGGAAGATAGGTTATTTTCTAGATTCATTGGTCTAGATGCTCTGGCTAGGGAAACCCAGGTAGAGGAAATTTTCCCACTCAACATTCTTTTAATAAAAGGATAATCCATCATTCAATAATCTCTCTCAAGTGGTTATAAAAGGAAAAATATTCTGAATGTAAGATTATCCACAACTTGGAAACATTACTTATCACAAAACATATACCCTAAAAAATCATGTATTTGGTTAAAATAAAACTTCACCCTAGAGAATGTTCCTTCAATTTGTCCAATGATAATTTAGCTTAAAAATAATTCATGCACACTTTAATTTTTTTAACATTAATCTCATCTTCATTAAAAGGTTTAGTATGTCGGGTAAAAATTTCCTAATTAGAATGTCCCTCATTGTGGGACTCCCAAAGAAAATTATTGAGGATCTTTTTAATATATCAGAAAATAGATTTAGGAGGCCAAATAACCGAATGAACATGAATGGGTATAGAGGAAAGCACATAATTTATGAGGGTCATCCTCCCTCCAATGGAAAAAATATTTTTTTATAGTATGAAATATGTCTAATGATCTTATCCACCAATCTAAAAAAATGAATCCAAATTCTCACTATCAACAAGGGATCCCAAAATAAGTCATAAATTGTTTTGCTTTGGATATTCCCATCCAACCTTCAATTATAGAATGACGTATAGTTGAGAAACATTAATAAATGAAAACATTACATTGAGACATGTTGACCATTTTACCACCCCACTTTCGAAAAGTGTTTAGGATATCATCGAGGTTCTTAATGGATATGGAATTTTCATTGATAAAAAATAATATCCTCTACAAAAAATGAGGTGAGTGACACCATGAATTTCCCACCCATATTTGAAAGCCTTAATATAACCTTTAGTGATAAATTTTTTTATATTTTTTCTTAAGGGGTACTATGAAATAATAAAGAGGCTAGGGGAAATGGGGTAACCTTTTTGTAGACCAAATATTGGTTTGAAATATACAAATATTTTCCCCATGAGGGATACTGAGTCCTATACTGAATAAAACCTCATGAAGAGAAAATCATAGAACCACTATGAGAACCCCCTTATTTTGTGGATCATGCATGTCAAGATACACTCCATATTATCATATTCTTTCTCTATGAAAATTCTAACATTATTTTTTGTGCCAACCACTTTCTAATCAAGATCCTTCTACATTTAAGGATCCAATACTTTATCTCCATGAATGTTCCTATTTATGATGAAACAATGTTATTCCAAAAAAATCAAATTGGTTAGGTAAGGAGAGATCCTATCATTTAAAATATTGGAAGAATTTTTTAAGAAATTTTTTTTATATTGATAGGCCTGAAATTATTATGTGACCTTGGATAATATATTATTAAAATAGGAATTAATGTGGTAGCACATGTAGCTCTGGGGAGGAGTCCATATTTGAAAATGTACTGTATAATACCTATAACATCCTTTTTAATGATATACCGGGAATAAATATAGAATGATCCATGAAATCCATATGGGTTAGGAGAACTATCAAAATTGATATCATAGAAAACACATTTAAATACATATCCAGATGTAATAACATGCATTTATAGGTTTTTCTAAATGATAATACATGGACCTAATTTAGGAAAAATAGAGGTGAACCATACTGGGGATTCTAAAAAGTGGTATGAGATACTTGTATATTTTATTGTTTTCAAATTTGGGAAATATTTACATGATAAAAGATTTTTTCATATCTTGGTATGGATCTTATTCCTAGGCAGAACTAACCCACATATGAAGGAATTCCAATTTACTTGGGATTAGAAAAGTATTCATGTTTTTTTCATTTAAAATTGGGATACTTTTCAAAATAAAATACAATTTTACTTTGATTTATGATTTATGGGATCTAGGATAGAAATTGGTGTGTGTTCATGCATCATATTGGGCATATTGGATTCCCATGTCATTCATATGCTTACTTATGATTGGCTATTTTGACAATGAGGCAAGGGATGATTATTTAAAGTGTTAGAAATAACATATATAGTGTTTTCCAATATAATTTTATGGTCAAAACATATATAATAGATACCTTATATGGATTTATTATTTTTCCCAATGATTAAATGTCATGTTTACTAATGTTATTGGTTACATTAAATTCCCATATAAAGCTATAAAGTTTTATACTATATTATTTATTATTAAAATTTAATTTAAATGAACCCTAGTTATGATACTAATGTTAATATAATAATTGAAATGGAATGACGTGGGTAATATATGTGTTTGATAGTGAAATTTGGAATGGGTGGATAAGGCTAGAGAGTTCCTGGTCTAGGTGATCTTTATTATAATTGTCGTATAGTAAAATAAAATTCCTAATCCTATTTCTATTTATTCTAAAATATTATATCAATAAGAGTGATGGAAATGTATTCTTAAGTGTGGTATTTTCATTGTAGAGTCATTTTGCTAAAAGACCTTTAGTGGAGTGGTGGAAGGGTGGGGATAAGCATTCCCCATTAGATTTTTCTCTTTTAACCCCTGTTGTGCCTATAAAATCCATGTATTGTCAAATCCATGAAATCCTATTGTGGGTAATATAGTCAATGGAGTGAGACACACTAATAGATGAAGCTTCTATGACATAGATAATGTGGGATTTTAAATATATCACACTTATTTGTTGTGGGTGAGGGTGAACCCAGGAAAATGATCTTTTAATAGAGTCAGTAAAAAAATTTATCATCTTGAAACACCCCTTGATAGGTGGGTAGAGTTATTATTTTATATGATGTGGGGGCCATCTAACTTACAATGGACTATCCGGTTACAACGAAAGTAGCATGTTAGGTTTTCCCTAAAGGACTTTCATGTGTGGTTTTATGATCATTTCTTCCAGATATCTATAGGGTGGATAGAACTATTAGATTATTCATGCCCCCCAAATATGGATTACTGTTATGGAGTATGATTTCAACTTTAATTAATCTCATCATTTTACCCTAATGTTGGTTGGAGTTGTGGTGTGAGAGTTTAAATGTTTTGAGGATGATTTTAGGTATGATATTTAGGTATATGTGAAAATTTTACACCTACCTTATTTCTTATTGGTTGTGAACCAATCCCTATTATCATAGATAATTCTAAATGATGGTAGATTATATAGGAAGTTTTATTATATAAGGGAACTTATAGGGGTATTCAAGTATAAGGAAGGATTAGTTTGATGGTTTATGATAGGGTGGTGGAGGATAGAGAAATGAGAGTGGCACATTAACTCCTCCCACTTGAGGATGTAGTTTTTTGGAGTGCTAAATATGTAGTAGGCTTGTACATGTACCTACTTAGTATATCCATCCACCAGTTGAATGATGATTTTGGAGGAATATGGGTAACTTATAGTTGTATTTCATAAGTACTCATCAGTTCACTTGAGATAGAGCATCCATAAATTTTTTAGGTTTTGAAGTTGGTATAGGTATAACATAGAAAAGTGGTATATGGAGTCCCATGATCCATTCATGTCACGGTGGTGGAAGCAATTTCCATGAGTAGAGGTAACTATTCCAGCTATGGGGTGTATTTCAAGGGATTCATGCAGGGGAATAGGGTCAAGATTCAGGGAATTTTCATACCATTTATCCCACTCATACAGATTGTGATGGTGGTTCATCTACTATAGTATTTACAAGTTTTATAGATTATTCATTATATTTTTCATTATTTGATATAGTTGAATCACATTCTTACAAGTATAATAGGTTCATTTATTGATATGGAATTAAAAGTCACTGTAATGGATGATTTTTATATAAAGAACCTTAGGGACACTAACCAAGGATATTAAATGGTTTTGAGAGTGTTACATTGTGGTTGGTGGTTGCAGATTACATTGAGATTTCATCAGGATAAATATGATATATCACTATGTTATATTGGGAATAGATTAGATAGTTTGATATCATGCCTATATCGACTACTATCATTGATATGCGTCATTTACATCTACCAGGGGTGGCAGTTGGGTGAGATCAAAACCCATGTTTTTATTTATGTTTTAGATGATGATGATACATGACATACCATATTTCCTTTCATATTTGATAAGTTTTAGGATGTCTTTACTGAGGATTTATATTTCCCCCAGAGCCTGAGATTGAATTTGTGATTAATATTTTATAGGTGATGAGTTTTTATATATTACACTATTCATGGTTTATTATACATAATTTTAGGAATTGAAGGCTCAACTAGATGACTTAGAGGTGAAGGTGTTTATACAAATGAATAAATCCCCATGGGTTTATTTAGTTTTTTTTTCAGAATTCATCCAGTTCTTTGTGATTGTGTGTGGATTACTGGATGTTGAATTAGGTGATATTAAATAACCAATAGGAAATTATGTGTATAAATGTTATATTTTACCAACTAAGAGGGGATAGAGTGTTCTCCATGATTTATTTTAGATAAATCTATCATCTATTATGGGTGAGTACTTCTAACATGCCTTATACTACATTTAAGAGAAGGTATGAATTTTTTGAGTTCCATATGATCAGTTTGGTTTGACGAATGTCATAGAAGAGTTTATTTCCAAGATAAAATGCTTATTCCACACTTACATAGATTCTTTTGTGGTCAAATTTGTTGATGATATCCTCATGAACTTCTGATCGAGGGAGGATCAAACTCAACATTTGGTGATTTTTTAGAACACTTAAAGATCATATATAGTATGCTAAGCTCTAAATTTTTTTTTATCAATCAAGTTAAATTCTTATATAATAATAAAATTAAATATAGTGCATAAATAGATATTGAGGAGGTATAGGTATATGTTTCTTAATAGAAACCTGATAAGATTTTTGAGATCCATATTTTATTTGGATTGGATAGTTACTACAAGAGGTTTATCTAATATTTTTCATTATTAGAAGCTTTGTTGATGTGTATGTCTCTGGTTCATATTAACATCTAGGGGGTGAATCAATGGATTAATTTTTTTGAATTCATTTATTTTGAATTTAACCTCTTGAAATTGTTAATTTTATTGATCCACTCAGTGATATCTCACAGCCTCACATCTTATATAAAAATGATGAGTGATAGAACAACACATGATATTTACAAGCTTATATAAAAACACCATCTCTTTACCATGTTGTTTATACCCCCAAACATGGATCTTCACTATAATATTATTATCAAATTTAATAGTAGATACAGAGTCACATTGTATCTTAGCATATTTTTCAACATAATAGGATCTAAAGACTACTTAACATAGTGTTACCATAGTCCACACAATAATTCTACTACCGAGTAACATAATATGATCTTTATACTACACCACAATGTGTTACTAAAGTCCACGTTGTCCTACTCTTGAGTCACACAAGAGGATCATTATATTATATCTCATAGTCATATATTTTTTTAATGTCTTGATAATATAGTATAGATTCATCTTCTTTAATTAGAGTGAATTCCCCAATGAGTATACTAAATTTACTCCACTCATGTATAATTTCATATACCATAAAGATCCATTGATAATGTCTATAAAACTTTTTAAATAATGTTTATCACTTATATTTGATCATTTCCCTCAGTGCAATAATAGTTTAGAAATTATTACTTAAATATAATAATGTCACATACTCCCAAAGATGTATTCAAGATTTGCAAAAAAATTATTTAAGTACTATTTCATGCAAGAGTAATCTTGTAATAATCAAATCACTTTCTTCTTTAATTCTCAATTCAATCTCAACAAGTTCACTTTATGCATTCATGATGTAATGCATGGGGAAAATTGTAAACCATTACACAAATAATTTATTTATATTTTTATTTTATGTTATTTATTGGTTTATATTTCTTATTATTCATATTAAAAACCTCACATGCATGTTACTAATTCAATTATCCCCCATTCAAAATAATATGGTTATGTAAGTGTCATGTATAGGTTCATGTGTCTCAATTTTCTTAAGATAAACTTATTAAGTGCACATATGATATGTATTCCTTCAATATCACTTCATTTATGTAATGGTAAGTATTTTATCAATTCACTAGAAATAAATGTAATTACTTTCTCAAACCACATCATGTAATGGTATCATGAAAATCTATAAGTTTTCATAGATCATTTGTTTATAAAGCACCTTATATGTGGTTAACACAAGTGAAGGCCTATGATTCTATGTCTTTTCATGAACCTATTTAGTGGGAGAGTCACATCTCTTTAACTATGGAATATCCTTCTCCTAGTTTTTGAAAAAATAAATCTTAATGGGTGTCCTCTTAAAAAAAGGTTTCATGGTGCTATGTTTCTCTCGAGAAAATAGAAGCTGCAAAGAATAAAAACAAAATTATCTTTGCTTGGGGATTAAGTATTTATAGGAAATACACCATTTACATGCAACACCTTAGTTTATAATAATTAATTAATTTCAAGGATGATTAATATATCTTATTATTTTTTCACGTTAATTTTTATTATAATCCACCAAAGATCTCCTCAATCAAATTTTCAAACACAAGTTACCATCATAGAATCTCATAACACTAAAATTCATATCTTCTCTTCAATAACATTTTCCCCATTTTAATATAAGAACTATAAATGTGTGAGGTTCAATCATACATTGGCTAAACCATTTAATATTAATCAAAAATCATTTGTAATGGTAATCAGTCCCAATATAAGGGTCAATAGTGTACGTAAGTGTAGCTTTAGGATATTGAAGATGATCTCTCATGAATATTAGATGTCTTAAATTATTTTCATTAGATTAATTGTGTTATCGATTTTTTTAAGTAGGTGAATAATACTAGAGGCTCTGAAACCCCACATTTTTTCATCTATAGATTCTCTATTCCATATAAGAAAAATTATCCCATTAGTAGTTTAGTTGTGATTATCCTAGGGTCCACTCTTTAAACCATAGTACACACATATGGACTTCTGTAATGCACTAACCCCAGTTACCCAGAGTCAGTGCATTATTATATAACATTGGCATGATCACAAGTGATCAAAATCTCAAAGACCAATCAGTTTAGTAGCCTTGGAAGTACTATATACATTCATAAGTTTTACATTACATTATAAAATATAAAACAACAACAACATTGTCTCCATTGACCACATTCATCCCTTAGACTATCACTACAGGTCCATCATAATATACTTCTTCACATCCTGGGAAAAATAAAACCAAGAAAGGGGTGAGATCAAATGCTCATTAAGGGTAAGCAATACAGCAGAAGATAACATAAACATTTGGCATGGTGAAGAATTAAAAACACATGCCTTTACAAATAATAAACATGAACACTTTATGGAAAGAATATGAGCACATCAAATAATTCCATAATAAAACATAGTCATGGGTATTCTATTAGTAGAATAACCACATGAACCATCATTATTATTTTCATAATGAGTGAATGTATAATTCAGGACATTCTAAAACATCTTGTCAAGGCCTCGACCAAGACGTATAAAAATGATTTAGGCCTCATCCAAAACCATATATCAAAGTTGGAAAGGCCTTGTTCAATTCCACATCTAATTGTCTCATGAGACCTACCAATGCACCGAGGAGCTATAGCGAGCTCCACTCATCATATACTATGTATATTACATTCCTCATATGAAAAGGTTGAAACATAACATGAACATTTGTATTAAAACTAGAATACGAAATGTCAATACATTAACTAGAAACCATGAATGGTATAAAAATAAAACATCAGCAGTCAAACATATCACAAAACCATCAATACAATATAGAAGATTTGTATCATATTAAATCAACTTCAAACAATTTTAAAATCCATCAAAGTATGTTGACATAGATGCAATGAAAACTATTTGAAAGAAATGCCTATTTGTATTTTGAAACCATTTAAGAGTCACATAATTATAATAGAAAACATTTATTTTTAACATATTCTTATAAGATATTAAGGGAATCTTCGAAGAATTTATAACGGCGGAAAATAGCCACACCCGCCATATAAGTTAAAAAAACATTTTTACCTTAATTTTATCGAAAAGGTCAAAAAGTACCTTGTTTGGAAAATGATGGGAAGATTCCTTTCAAAACATATAAGGTCAAATAAGGGTATAAATTAATTTAACCCATAGTCTAGTAAATATAAAAAATATTTTGAAATGAATTTTTAAGAAAACATGGATGTGGATGATAAAGAGGTCCCAGTAGATACTTACGTAAAAACAACCTCCTATAATAAAGAGATTGTGAAATTAACCCTTACCTTGTAATTTTCCTTAGTTGATGTTATGTTAACCCCTGTATAACAGTTAAAGTTTTTTTATTAAATTATAAAAGACTCATATAGATAAATATGATATCATATATGACCTTATAATATTTCATTGGTAATAATATTTTAGTATTATCTTTGTTTCGGGTGTTAACTGGTTCGTTTTCCTTTATATTATTCATTATGTAAATCATGTTTGTTATTAATAGGATGTATTTGATTCATATAAAGAATTATATTATGTTGATAAACATTATTTATAATCATAAAAGGAAAATTATTCTTGAATTATTACGATGGGAAATGAATCTCATCGCGTTCGTGGAGACGGTTGTCTGTACATACACACAAGTGAAAATACGATTATATTGATGGTGAAATATTATTTAATAGGATGGTATATCATATATAAATAATAATTAAAATTTTATATTTATTATTTACAATAGTTATACACATTATTATACCCATCCAAATAATTAAGTGTTTGAATAACAAACTACACCACGACGTGGAGATGGTTAGCTGTACGTACGCACGTATAGTGACTTTGTCATTCATATGATGGAAAGAATATTGAATATGGTTGTACCATTTTCATAATTAAATTAAATTATATTGAATATTCTGTATTTATTATTTTATTAAGGAAACAACTAGGAAATAGGAAGTGGATGAAGAAAAGAACTTGAAAGAGGTGATGAAATATTTACCTCTTCTTCGGGTTCTTCATTTTGATTTCATCAAAAGGGCTCCAATGGTTGGATTTATGACCAAATGAAGGCCTCTAGGATGAATGAAGGAAATTTGATAGGATATTTGGGCTGGGTTTGGCTGAGAAAAATAGTTTCGGGGGTGTGAAATTAAGAGAAGGGGAAGTACCCTTTTATAAGAGTGGCTCTACTATAAAACGAGGCTATAGCCACAGTTTAACCAATACCGTGGAAATAGTGTGGTTCTATAGCCACGGTTTTACCAAAAACATGGCTATAGTCTATTTTTTTTCATTAACTATAGCCACGGTTCATCAAAATTGTGGTTATAGATCTTCCTCCCTTGCGTGGGAAAAAAATTAACCTGCGAAAAAATGGCGGGAAGTTTTATAGCCACAGTTTAAATTCTATAGCCACAGTTTTAATAATATATTTAACAATATATATATATATATATTCGCAAAGTCATCTGTGGAGTAGTGGAAAGGTGTTTGGTCTACATGGTGAAGGTACATAGATCGAATCTCGATGGGTGAAAATTAATTTTGGCCTATAGCCACTGTTATAAGCCGTGGCTATAACCCTGTTTCCACGGGGGACAACCATGGCTATAGCCCAACTACCACGGTGGACAGATATGGGGGTTATAGCCACGGTTTAGTGAAACCGTGGCAATTGGGCTATTGCCACTGTTTTAAACTGTGACTATAGCCCAATAAAACCGTGGCTGTAGCTTTTAGCTATAGCGACACCAATAGGTGCCAAAGCTAGATAGAACCGTGGCTATAGGTTATAGCCATGGTTTTGACCCATATAGCCATGGTTTTTGACTGTGGCTATAGCCCGATTTTCCAGTAGTGTGGTGAGGTTCATTTTAGGAAAAATTTGAAATATTATTTTATAATAAAATAATTTTCTATTTATAATGGCTAAAAAATGATTTATTTTGAGGATAAGGTGGGGATGGGTCGAAAAACTCTCAACCAATAGGTTTTGGATAGGTTTAGGTCACCATATTAACCATATCTTTTAGATTTAACTCTTAGTTAAATAGTTTGACATTTACCATGGCTCTTTGTATTTTTATATTATATGGTTAATAAACTTACTAAAAAAATTCATGAGAACCCCAATGGTTCATTATTAATATATATAACCTTATCTAAGTCCTTTTGATGATTGATAGATATTTATAAATATTATATCAATTAATAATATAGTATTTTTTTTTTAAAACTCAATTATTTCAATTTTGACACTATTTAGTATTTTAATTTTTGAAAGCCATTAAAACATTATCACTTTGAATAAAATTTATTTAACCAACACTAACTTATCATATTAACCTATAAAATTAAGTTAATTTATCATAAGTCTTAATTTACAATTATTTGGATATTTATAATATCAATTATTTTAATATTTCATTAATAAGTTAATTACTGCATCCTCATTGAGTCATAAATAAATTAAATTATTAAATGCCTAAAAATATTAAATAAAATATCATTATTTATGAAATTATTTTGTCTTTCTAATTAATTTTAATATTCGAATTTATATTGTGTGTAACCTAATATTAAAAATGGTTTAGTTATTAAGCATTTAATTTAACTCTTTTAACTCTTCTTTATATAAAATAACAATAAATATCCTAATCTAATCCAAGTGGACCAAATGGGTTCATATTTTATTCCTAATTTTTTTTGGCCGAATTATACTTATCCAATAGAATTAGGACATGTGTTAGGGTAATCATGATACCATTTTTACCCTTAATTACCCTATTTACTTTTAACCGTGGTAAATAAAAGTCAAACGTTACTATTCACCAAAATTATTTTCATCTAATTGAACATGATTTTAATTAATAATATTAACCATGCCACTTGGATTTTTGAAATTCAACTCAAAGAAGCGGTATAATTATGTTTTATGTAAATTTGCAAATGCTACAAGGAGGTGGGTAAAAGACGATAAAAAGTTCAATAAAATTTTTTATATTTCTAAACTTATTATAAAATGACCCCAATGAATTACATCGAACTTATATCGGTATTATGTATCTATTTTGACAAAAAAATAAATTTAAATAAAATAAATAATTATTTAAATAAAAATTTTCTTTTTAACCAATAACGCAGTGTTTTTCACTATTCATAAAAAATTTATTGTTTGTAGAAAAATACCAAAAAAATACCCTTAGCTAATTTTGATATTCCAAATTTAAAAATGAAGTCCGTTTTAAAAACTAAAATTTATAAAATTTCATAAAGTGTGTATTACTATTCATAAAGGCTATTTTGATTGGTCATTGTGTGTTGAAACTCCAAGTTGCGTACAATGCAATTTATTGCATTATTCAAAGGGAAACATACTGTGGAATCTTAAAGTGTTACATTTTCCCTAATTCAAATAATTTTGTCCTCGAAATTTCTAGAATATCTCTACCTAAAAAGATTCAGGTGGTTCTTCATCATAAGTTCCTCAAGTACCCACGTTTCCTCTTCTATATTATGGTTTCTCTATAGAACTTTTACCAAACGATTCGTCCGGTTTCTCAGCACTTGTGCTATGGTATCAAGAATCTTGACAGGCTCTTCACAATAAGACAGGTCAGGTTCAAGTTCAATTTCCTCTTAGGTGAGTACATGCATTGGGTAAGGCATGTATTTTCTCAACATTGATACGTGGAACACATCGTGAACTTTGGAGAGTCTTGGAGGCATTTCCAAATGATAAGCCGCAACACCAATTCATTCTAGAATTTAGAAAGGTCTGATGTACCTGGGACTAATTTTACCCTTCTAACCGAATCATATAACACCCTTCCATAGAGATACCTTCAAGAAAACATGATCTCTTACTTTAAATTCCAAATCCTTCCTTTGATTATCGGCATAGCTCTTTTCCTACTTTGAGCTGTTTTGATGTGGGTTTGGATAGTCATCACCTTTTTCATTGTTTCCTCAACATGTTCTGGGCCAACGAGTTTTCTTTCAGCAACATCATCCCAAAAAGTTGGTGTGAGACATCTCGTTCCATATAACGCTTCATATGGTTCCATCTGAATACTTGAATATAAGTTATTGTTATAGAAAAATTCTACCCAATGTAAATATTGATCCCACATACCTTGAAAGTCAAGTGAGAAAGATCTTAACATGTCTTCTATGGTTTTAATTGTCCTTTCTGATTGTCCATCGGTTTGAGGGTGGTAGGCAGTGGTAAAACAAAGTTCAGTATCTAAGGCCTTCTGACGACTTCTTCAAAATCTTGATGTAAAATAAGGATGACGATTAGAATCAATCGATATGGGTACACCATGTATTATTAAAACATCATTAATAAATAGACTTACTATACTTTCAAGTGGTAAATATTCTCTTATAGGAAGAAAATGTACTGACTTGGTAAGACAATCAACAATGACCCATATTGCATCTTTCCTTCTAGGAGTCTTTTGTAGCCCCATGAAAAATCCCATCATAATATTATCCCATTTCCACTCCGGTATGGTAAGAGGTTGCATGACTCCTCCAGGATGTTGCGTTCCAACTTTAACTTATTGAAAATCCATACACCTTGACATGAAATTAGCAATCTCCCTTTTCATGTTGTCCTACCTAAAATGTTCCTTAAAATCTCTATACATCATGGTGCTCCCACGATGTATAGAATAATTGGAGCTATGAGCATCATCAAAAAATTCCTTTTTAAGATCAGGTATATTGGGAACACAAAGTCTCTTCCCAAATTTCAAAATTCCATCTTCATATACAATGTCACTCAATCTCCCATCATTTATAGCTTTAATCTTCTTTTGAAACTCCTCATCACTAGTCTGGGAACTTTTTATACTTTCTAGTAAAGATTGTTGGGAAACCATTTAAAAAAAGTATTTATGTTTCACCATCAATGGTTATTACCATATCCATGTTTACTAGATCCATGAAAATGTTATCCCTTTCAACTCTCATCTTGTTCAAAACTTTATGATACTTTCTACTCAAAGCATATGCCACGTTATTTTCCTTCCCCCGAGTGGTAGTGTATTGTGAAATCATAATCCTTGAGTAGTTAAAGCAATATCCATTTCCTCATGTTGAGTTATTTTTGTGAGAAAATATTCATCAAACTCTTGTGTTCAGAATAAATATCACATTTTTCACCATAGAGATAGTGTCTCCATATCTTCATAGAAATGATTAAAACTGCTAACACAAGATCATGAGTTGGATAGTTTTCATCATGAATTTTTTGCTGTCGTGATTCATAACCAATAACTCTATCATTCTACATAAAGACACAACCATTTCCTTTCTTTGAAGAAAAACTATAAATAACAATCCCATCGTTCCCTGATGGTATAGTCAAGATAGGGGTGTTAACTAATCTTTTCTTCAGTTATTCAAAACATTCTTCACACTCTTTTGTCCAAACAAATTTAACCCCTTTATGTGTGAGCTTGGTTAATGGGTTTTCCAACTGGGAAAAATTATGGACGAAATGTCGATAATAACCTGCCAAACCAACAAAACTGCATACCATAGTTATACTCGTCGGTGATGGCCATTCTTGGATTGCCTTGGTCTTTAAAGAATACACATAGATTCTATCCTTACAGAAAATGTGGCCAAGAAATAAATCCCTTGATGCCAGAATTCACACTTGTTAAACTTTCCATATAATTCATTTCTTCTAAGAGTCTTTAGAATAATGCGCAAGGTATTTTCATGATCTTCATTGATTCTTGAGTATACCAAGAAATCATAAATAAATACCACTTTAATGTCATCAAGACATTCCTTTAAAACTCTATTCATTAGATCCATGAAGATAGAGGGTGCATTTGTCAATCCAAAAGGCATTATTGTAAACTAGTAATGCCCGTGCCTGGTTTAAAATCCTATTTTCGGAATTTCTTCCTTCTTCACTCACAACTGGTGATATCTAGATCGAAGGTCAATATTTGAAAAATATTCAGTTCTATGAAGTAGGTCGAATAAATCATCAATGTAAGGTAGGGGAAACCTGTTCTTTATTGTTATATCATTGATCCCCATGTAGTCAATTCACAACCTCATAGATCTATATTTCTTATTAACAAAAAGAACAGGGGCTCCCAATAGAGAAATGCTTGGGTGAATAAATCCGTTATTACTCATTTCCTCTACTTGTTTCTTTAGTTACTCTAATTCCATAGTGTCCATTATATAAGGAGTATTCGATATGGGCCTTGAACCAGGTATTAAATCAATGGAAAACTCAATTTATCATTTTGGAGGATGTCCAAGAAAATCATCTAGAAACACATTAACATATTCTTTTACAATAGGTACATCCTCTATTCGAACATTAATTTACTCACCCATAATTATTTCATTCTAATCCATCCCAATAATTTAATTTAGTAGAGCTACTAGGTGTTTATCTAGATAAAAATAATATGGTGACGTTTCTTCCCTAAAGATAAGGTACTCTTTATCATCATTGAGAATTGTTACCTTTTTATTCTTACAATAAATTGTCACATCATGGTCTGAAAGACAATCCATACCCAGGATTATATCAAATTAAATCATGGGTATGATTATTAGATCATCAGATAAACATCATTTATATTCTTTAATTGGGACTAATTGACAAAGCATTGTTGCAACGATACTTCACTTAGGAGTTTTGACTGAAAACTTCCTTGTTAAATCTAATTGTAAATATCTAATTTTAATAGTAAACTTGGAAGATATAAAACAATGTGATGATCCAGAATCAAATAAAACATCGGATAAACTTGAGGAAACCATTAAATTACCTGCCACCATGTCTTTCGGAGCTTCAAACTCGGCAATAGTGGTTGCATAATCTTGGCCTTTATCCCATGTCCTTTTCTGAGGTAAGTTTCCTTGATGCTTAGGAAATTCAATTTCATAATGTCCCATCTCCCTGAAATTGTATCATTGAACATTGGTAGCTTATTTCTTCCCCTAACAATCACTTGCAAGATGGACTTTCTGTCCACATTTTAGCATACTAATTTTCCTTTTAAACAAGCTCCAAGGTGCTTCCTCCTACAATTATCATAGGTTGTAAATTCAAGTCTTCCCTTCTTACCGATTTCATTATTTAATTTCCCAGAGTTTTCAACAGTTCTCTCCTTCTCTATTATTACTTTAAAGTCGTAAGACTTAGGGAATTCCTATCTATCTTGATAGCACACAAGAAAATGTCTTCATATGATGATAAGGGTTATGAGACTAATTCTAGATAGAGAAATGGTTTGAACCCATCAAAGAAATGATCAATATTAATTATTGGGTTACATATATAATCTGAAGGATGCCTTGAAAACCTTGTAAAGTTATCTTCATACTTTGCAACATTATCATCCTCCTTTTTCTTAGATTTAGAAATTGCCTTTCCATATCTGCTTGATGGTCATGAGGAAAGTATTTTTCTATGAAAATATATTTTAAATTCCTCTATTCCATACTTGATACATCTTCACCATCTTTTTGGTTTTGAATTAATGAACACCATTGATCTGCATCTCCCATGATGCGATAAATTGCCATGACAACATTTTTCTATTTTGCTACTCCTCAAAGCATGAAATATTTTATCTAAAGAACTTATCCATTGCTCAAATACAAATGGATTTTTAGACCCATTTAATGATGGGGGTTGTTTCCTCATGATGTGGTCTAATAGTACACATTGTGGATTAGGGTGCTTTATATGGGTAAGGTTATTATTCATATCCTGAGTGAGTTTTCCCAGTATGGTGATAAGCTGATCAGAACCAGTTTCAAAACCAGCTCCACTATAATTATATTGAGTTGGTGGGAAATCCCTACATGGAATATGTGAGTTGATACAATTTCTATTCCTTCCACTAGGCACCATTTCTAAACAATTTCATACACTAGATTAGTTTATCAATCACAATGCATAATTCCAAACTTGTAAAACACTTAACATAAATTGAGAAATTTATGGATATAATCCATAATCATAAAAAATGTATTCTTTAAGGATGTATATACTCATAAATCCTTCATAATGTTTTGTAAAGAAAATTTGAGTTATCCTAATCATATCCCTCGGGAGTGTAGTAACAAAGAGTCCAGCAAGGCCCATTATCGTGCACCAGGATACATGTCAAGCCCGAAACTACTTATCAGAGTTTTTAATCCTATGTACATCTGTGCCAGAGCCACCTCTACCTACTCGTATCCAGAAAGCGATGTATTTTTTTGGGAAATACACAAAATATCTACATAACCAAAATTCTAGGATATTCTTCTATAATAATCCTCAAAGTTTATCTTATGGTAACATTATCTTATCAGTGTTTTTCAATATATAGTTTTTAAGGTTCGTACTAAAATTCCTCTGATACCAACTGTAATGCCCTGACCCCAGTTACCCAGAGTCAGTGAATTATTAAATAATATGGGAATGATCACAAGGGATCAAAATCCCAAAAGACTGATCATTTTAGTAGCCTTGGATGTACTAGATACATTCATAAGTTTTACATTACATTATAAAAAGAAAAACAACAACAACATTGTCTCCATTGACCTCATTCAACCCTTAGACTATCCCTGAAGGTCAGTCATAATATACTTCTTCATATCCAGGGAAAAATAAAACCCAGATAACGGTGAGATCAAATGATCAGTAAGGGTAAGAAATACAACACTAGATAACATAAACATTAGGCATGGTGAATAATTCACAACACATGACTTTAAAAATAATAAAACTGAACACTTTATGTCTAGAATATGAGTTGAGTAAATAATTCCATAATAAAACATAGTCCTGAGTATTCTACTAGTCGAATATCCACATGAACCATCATTATTATTTTCATAATGAGGGAATGTATAATGTCATACATTCTGAAACATCTTTTCAAGGCCTCATTCAATACATCTAAAAATGATTTAGGCCTCGCCCAAAACCATATATCAAATTTGTAAAGGCCTCAGCCAATTCCATGTCTAATTGTCTCATGAGACCTACCGATGCAACGAAGAGCTATAGTGGGCTCCACCCTTCAAATACTAAGTCAAATACATTCCTCATATGAAATGGTTGAATCATAACATAAACATTCGTATTAAAACTAGCATACTAAATGCCAACACTTTAACAAGAAACCAAGAATGGTATAAAAATAACACATCCACAGTCAAATATATCACAAAACCTTCAATACAATATAGATGATTTGTATCATAAAAAATCAACATCAAAAAAGTTTAAAATCCATCAAAGTATGTTGACTTAGATGAAATGAAAACTATTTGAATGAAATACCTCTTTCTATTTTGAAACCATTTAAGAGTCACATAATTATAAGAAAACATGTATTTCTAAAATATTCTTATAAGCTTGTAAGGGGAGCTTTGATGATGTTATAATGACAGAAAATAACCCCACCAGCCATACAAATTAAAAAACATTCTTACATTAATTTTGTCCAAAAGTTCATAAAGTACCTTGTTTGAAAAATTAGGGAAAGATTATTTTCAAAACATATAAGGTCAAATAAGGGTATAAATGACTTTAACCCATAGACTAGTAAATAGTAAAAATGTTTTGAAATAAATTTTTAAGAAAACATAGATGTGAATGTATTTGATTCATATATAGAAAGATATAATGTTTATAAAAATTATTTCTAACCAAAAAATGATAATTATTCTTGAATGATTACGATGGAGAATGAATCCCATCGCGTTTGTAGAGACGATAATCCATTCGTACGTAGGAGCGACAATATAATTATATTAATGGTGAAATCATATGTAATTGGATGGTATATAATATATAAATAATCATTAAAATTTATATTTATTTTTTAAATTAGTTATACTCATTATTATACCAATCAAAATAATTAAGTGTTTTAATAACAAATTACACCATGACGTGGAGATGGTAAGTCGTATGTACGCATGTATGGTGAATTTTTCATTCATATGATGGATAGAATAATGAATATGGTTGAAACATAAATATAATAACATCATAGTATATTGAATATACTGGATTCATTATTTTAAAATGGAAACAACAAAGAAAGGGGAAGTGGAAGATGAAAAGAACTTGAATGAGGTGATGAAATATTTACCTCTTCTTCAGGTTCTTCCTTTTGATTTGATCAAAAGGGCTCCTTAGGATGGATTTCTGACCAATGAAATGACTCTAGGATGAAGTAAGGAAAGTTGGGAGGATATTTGGGCTGGGTTTGGTTGATAAAAATGGCTTTGGAGGTGTGAAATTTTGGAAAGGGGAAGTACCCTTTTATAAGATAGGTGAGGGTCACTTTTGGAAAAGCCTGAAATATTATTTTATAATAAAATCACTCTCGGTTGCTAATGGCTAAAAAATAATTTATTTTAAGGATAAGGGGGGATGGGGCTAAAACCTCTCAACCAATAGGTTTTGGACAAGTTTAGTTCACCATATAAACATTATCCTTTAGATTTTACTCTTAGTTAAATAGTTTGACATTTACCATGTCTCGTTGTATTTTTATATTATATGGTTAATAAACTTACTATAAAAATCCAAGAGAACCCCAAGTGGTTCATTATTAATATATATCTCTTTATATAAGTATTTTGTTAGAAACATAGATTTTTATGAATATTATATCAATTAGTGATATAGTATTTGTTTTAAATACTCAATTATGTCAATTATTACACTATTTAGTATTTTATTTTTTTGAAAGCCATTAAAACATTATCTCTTCGAATAAAATTTATTTACACAACCTTAAAATGTCATATTTACCTATAAAAGTAGTGTAATTTATCATAAGTCTCAATTTACATCTATTTGGATATTTATTATATCAGTTATTTTAATATTTCATTAATAATGTAATTACTGCATCATCATTGTGTCATAATTAAATAAAACTATTTAATGTCTAAAGATTATAGATAAAATACCATTATGTAGGAAATCGTTTTATCTTTCTAAAGAATATTTATAGTCGAATTTATATTGTGTGTAACCCTATATTAAAAATGGTTTAGTTATTAAACATTGAATTTAACTCTTTTAACTCTTCATTAAATAAAATAATAATAAATGTCCTAATATAATTCAAGTGGACTAAAGGGGGGGGGGTAATATTTTATTTATAAGGTTGTTTTTGGTAGAATTTTAATTATCCAATAGAATTTGGACATGCGTTTGGGTAATTATGATATCATTTTTACCCTATTTACTTTTAACCGTGATAAATAAAAGTCAAAAGTTACTATACACCAAAAATTATTTTCATCTTATTAAACAAAAATTTACTTACTAATGTTAACTATGTCTATCTGATTTTTGAAATTCAACTCATAGAAGCAGCAAAATTAATTTTTATGAAAATTGGAAAATGCTCCTAGGAGGTGGGTAAAAGACAGTAAAAAGTTAAATAAATTTTTTATATATCTAAAATTAATATAAAATGACTCCAATTAATTACATTGAACATATATTGGTATTATGTATCTATTTTGACCTAAAATAAATCTAAATAAAATAAATAATTATTTACATAAAAAATTCGGGTTTAACAAATAACGCAGTGGTTTTCACTATTCATAAAAAATTGGAAGTTTTCAGAAAAATACCAAAAATTCACCCTCAGCTAATTTCTATTTTCGGAATTCAAAAATGAAGTCAATTTTGAAAAATAAAATTTATAAAATTTCAAAAACTGGGTATTACTATTCATAACGGCTAGTTTGATTGGTCATGGTGTGTTAAAACTCCAAATTGCATACAATGCAAGTTATTATATTATTCAAAGGGAAACATACCATGGAATCTTGGGGTGTTACAACTTCCATTAGCTATGCCTACCTATGTAGGCCCACCTACTTAGTCCATTTATACTCACTATAGAACTCCTATAGATTCTATGTTCCCACTATGCTTTTTTTTTTGAAAGTTCTAATCCATGCTACAATTGTAGCTGTTTAGGATGGCTCTCACTTGTTGTTGATATTTTTTCCAGATTAAAGTTGACTAAGATTACCCTAGTGGATAGTTTTATTGGAATTTTTTATAAACGGCAACAAAAAATTTATTGAATAATTTTAAGTATAAAAATTTTATTATCGATTCAACCTCAAATATTCTTCATCAAACATACTTCATGAAAAATATAAATATATTTTATTTTTCATAGTCTTATTTAAATTATTCATGAAATTTTTTTTAATGGTATTAACATCTTATTCCTTGTTACATAATGTGCTACCTGCAACACAATTGAAACATGAATTTGAACCTAATACTGGTTCAGTAATCATCTCAATTTTGAGTTACTTAATACTAAGTACCAAAAAACATATTGACATCCTTCTTCAATCACCTAGATTTCTTACCTCATTGAAAAAATAGATCTAAAATTTATTTCTATTAATAATACCACCCTTTGAATTTGTTGTCAACATCACCCAATAATTCATCATGCCATTTTGTTAATATATCTCTCTTTTCCCCCACCTTATTGAAAATAAAATGCAATGGACAAGTTAGGGTATTCTCTCTTTTTTTTTTCAAAAACATGTTATCCTCTTGTGTATAATTTTTTCTCGAACAATTATAATAGAGGGATTATACCACATGGTTCTCTTACTATATAGCATGTAGTAGTTAAATATAATATTACATGGGAAACCCTATTATATAAACCCAGATAAACATAACCATTTTTTTCTATACTGTTTTTAAACTACCATTAGTGTGAAATCATGATTGGAAATTATCAATTCTCATTCTAAAATATGCATGTAATCAGATTTATCTATAAAATGTTAAATATTATACACACTTCAATAAAC
This sequence comes from Viscum album, assembly GCA_963277665.1. Classification (NCBI taxonomy): domain Eukaryota; kingdom Viridiplantae; phylum Streptophyta; class Magnoliopsida; order Santalales; family Viscaceae; genus Viscum; species Viscum album. The sequence continues at coordinate 1,025,303,813 of OY728158.1, forward strand.
AGATCATAAAGTTAATATAAAAAATGAAAAATACCTACACTTCTTGGTTAAATATCAAATCCCCCATGATAATAATTATAAGTTAATTCAAAATATGGAAATGGGAGTGATTTTCATACCTTATATTTCAATTTTTCAAATATTTTAAAAAAATAAGGAATCACAATATAATGACGATTTTACATCATTAACTTAGTAATGCTCCCCCTTGAGAGATGTATTCTCCTAATTAAATTACCTTCATGTTATATATATATATAAGAAGGAATAATGTGGGATGTTATTACTATTCTACAGATACATTCAGGCTCAAAGCTGCATCCCAACCTGGGTTATTATTTTATCACAATCATAGTATGTGAATATTTTTTCAGAACCCGCTTTTGATTTTGAGTCTCATCATCTTTATTATTTTGATTCTTCCCTTGAACTTATTGTAAGTGAGGAAAACCATTTTCACCATAGTTTATGATTCCTCTTTCTTTCCTTTAGCTTTATAATATTTTTTATCATCCTTTAATTTATTTTTCAATTTTATCTTATTGGTATAAATAGATATGAAATATTTCTTTAAATTATATATCTTCAAAAAATCTTCACATGTATTACCACTATTTTTTTATTATATCTTTAACCATTTAAAAAATTAGGGAATATATCCTAGTAGTCTCACTATTCATTTCTCATCTGTGTGATGGCCCTACTTAAATTTTCAAAAAAACATCTTCCAAGAAATCATAACTATTCTGAATTGGAAGCATATATGGATTTATAGTTAAAAAAATCATTCATTGACAACCTATTCTCACCTATTCACTATGAATCCACTTTTATTAATGATTATTTCCTAAAATACATATAATACAAAAAATAGTTGGATTTATGCCTGTATATTTAGTAGTACCAGTAAAAACCTACAATCAAGATAATTCTACCATAATATTCATTATATCTATAAACATTTGGTTACTATACATCTTCAAACTGTTCATTCATTTTTCTCGGGGTAGTGTTTTTATTAACATATTTTAATAAATTTTATTTAAAATATGATATCATACTTTTCTTTATTTACCAATCGGTTTTAGATTTGTTTGTCACCTAAACTATTATAAATAACTGTTTTCCTTTGAGATAGATTTGTTGGCCATATTCCTTTCCAATTTAGACCCTTAATTTCACCAACATTTTATGATTCATTTTTAACCTTTTTTTACATGGTGAAATATTCTTTACTTCTCCTCATTTTTTCTCCTTTCTTTAAATTTACTACCCCTTTCTTATGGAATTGTGTTATTTTGATGAATATTCAGGTTATGATAACATTCCAATTACTTGTTCCCAAAATTCCAATAACACTGAAAATAGACTATGAATCCCTTCTCTTCTTTTCTAGTGTAGTCTTTTTTTTATTTCAGAGGGTGAATAACTTTCTATTTTTGAGTATAACCTCCACTATTTTAGACACTTCCTAAATAAAAAATCTTTATAAATATTTTCTCATCCACCATTGATGTGGTGGGTTTATCAGTATTTTTCACTATCCATACTTTCCTAGAGTTTGGATTAAAACCTATACCAACACTTGAATCAAAATTAACACATAATATAATTTCTATGTTATGGGAAGAAATCATCTTTGATGATGTTTCAATTTATTTATAGGATAATAACACGTTCTTCTTGGAGTCATGATCATCATCGAAAACTTGTTTGTAGAAATCAATTTTTTTGTCACGAACCAATCCAGGTCGACCCTAAACAGGTCACCCGATTCGGCCCAGGGAATGGACCGAGGGGCATTCCCGATCCCCGCGGGCTGGAAAGTAGTGTCGGGCATCAATGCTTAACCATTGGGAATGATTTGGCCCATGAAAAAAAAGATAAACAACCAAATAAAGACCGGTGATAGGAAAATAAGACTAGCAGCAGAAAGAATATAAATTTACATACCTCCTTGTGACCCTTCAGTTCACCACCAAACTTAGAACTAAGTCTGCTCCAACACTGAGCAGGTGAACCAGAAACCTGAACAAGAAACTGAACTTGAAACTGGAAAGATATAATAGGCGTGAGCACCAAGATGCTTAGTAGGGATGCCAAGAATAAACCACTGAATCCAAATGTTCTCTTTTCTGAAACATTCCTCTAACATAAGTTTGAAATATAGATTTAAAATTAGGGTTTTCACATTTTAAAACAATCAACATGTTGTTACCATTTAAAAACCCAACAGATGCAACATACCATTTCCTGAAACATTTGTCATTTTATAAATAAAATTCAAAATAGAAAATACTAAAGTTGGGTTAGAGTAAAACAAGTAAAAGGATAAAATTGAAAATAAACTAGTGAAATGGAAATTAAACAAGAAAGAAAAATAATCTAGTAACCATGGGTAATCCTAAATATCCATTGAAGGCCCCTAGATGTACACTTTTTTGGAACTACCTGTTGGCATATGGTGAAGCTCTTAAGTCTACAACCAACTGGTTGCCCTAACTGACAAATCCAGTGGCAATGCCCGCCGGGTCTAACAAACAATCCAGGGGGTACCAACCCATCTAATCAGAATTCGTCAACAACCGTCACTCAATCATCTAAAAGAAACCCAAGAACCCATGGTGATTATAATAATACTGTGTAAGTTGGAAGGCCCTTGCACACGTGACTCATCTCACGCCACTTGCCTACCCCAAACATGGATGATTTCTTTGTGTTCACCCATCAAGGGTTACCCTAGATAAGAGCGCCACATATACTTATACATATGCATACATGTCAAACATACAAAGTGCCAACCGGGCCATCACATCATTCGGTTATCAAAAATATTTTATTAAACACTTGTAGTTGTAAATTGGGCCTCTAGTTTTACATAATCAAATGATGTTATGAAAACATTGCACAAGCTCTTCCAAAACAACTCTAAACACCACTTTTGTATTTAAAAATCCAAATGGGTCCTTAGGTTCCAAGTTTCAAAGCATTGAAATAAATGTCTTTAGTGATACTATATTCAATTTTGTAAAAAACCAAGCATTGTCTTACACCACACACTCAACAAAATATATACACCAAAACCCAAACAGGGATATATGCATGGATTTATTTTCAAACCAATTTAAAGAACCACTCGAAGAGACCCACATCATTAAGAAAACAAGAACCGATTATAAAACCAAGGATTCAAGAAAAATACCTATTCAAAGAGACATGAAATCATTTCAAAAAAACCCTAAGTTCCATAAAACTAACCAACATAGGACAAAAAAGTTCCATAAAATGTTTCTACATGCAAACACCACTCAAGACGTCCAATAATACCATTTGCAGATAAATGTAGTTAGCTCCAACCTTTTAGGAAAGGTATAAGCATGTGCATAAATATAAGAGAATCCAAAAATACATTTTTATCAAATATTTCTACAGGATAACATTACCATAAGTCAACTATAAGAAAAATAGAGGTACGAAACATAAGCAAATTTTAATTAAGAAAACACAAACATTAAATGGATTAAAATTGGGAGAAAAGGCATTGAAACACCTACACATAACCAAGGAACTATTTCAATGCTATTTTTAACACTTTTAACCATCAATGAAACACGTCAATGAATAAACTATAAGAATTATAAGGTTGAGAATAACATTTATAAATTAAATAAAACCATGAAAGTGGCTATGGAAAACTTTGGAAAGAGAGAAGGGATGAAAACACCTACCTCAAGAGTAGGACCAAACAAATGCTTTCTAACTCAAAAAACTGCTTGCTCACACACACTCACTTCCATATATATATATATATATACCCTTAAACAAATGAACGTGTTTCCTGCGCCATGAGAGAACACACACACAGAAGATACATATATCTATACATATCTATACCTAGTAACATGTGTGCACGCCTCCAAAACCAACTGCAACTACCTAAGATAGATCCCCGGGACTCAAAAACACCCCAAACCCCTAAAATAAAATTTAATCCACCTAAAGAATTCAAGATAAAATTCAAAAACCAACTCTACAAAAATCACAAAGTTCACTAGTAAAACCCAAAACACATTTTCATCATTTTTAATAAAACAAAACTAAGGAAACACCCTCAAAATCATATAAATAGTTTTCTAAATGCTCATATCAGATTTTATCAACACCACAAGGGTTTAAGCACATAAAAATAATTAAATAATCATGTTATGGACCAATTTTAAACAATTCCATTAAGTCGAAAGCATCACAAAAAGCTAGACGAGAATACTATAGGGATGAAAATTATATTTTGAAAAATTATCAAAATAATATTTGGCACTTAAACGGGCATCTAATCCTAGACGCATGTAGATGTTAACTGAGAAATGACTCAAAAAATATATTAAATAAAATCGTAAAGAAAAAAATAATAACACTACAACAGGATTAGTAAGGGAAAAACGAAGGTACGAAACCAAACACCGGGAAAAAAATATACCTTGGATGTCAACGGCAGACCGAAATGGAGTCAATCCACTTCGCCTTCGGTGGAAGATGTTGGAACATGCAAGAACAAGACATGAGGAGGTATTCACATAACATATTCAAGAAAGAACACCAAAATCTCCAAATATCCCAACCTTGGGGTCTTGATTGAAGCCAACCCAGGTACCAAAGGAGAAACAGATGGCCAATGCAATGAAGGAGAAGGGGTCCAAGGACCATACCTCAATGAAATGTTGGAGAAACCTAAAGAAACTGGAAGAAAGATCATCGAAGGGGGTCACACAAAACTAAAACTCAGTCGAGGGCTCATGAACGCCTGCTGCAGGTCGTCATCAAGAGGAGGATGCGACCATGATAAGCTACGACCATGAGGCGCTGAAGGGTGGGTAGATTGTGGTGACCCGTCACGCAAAAAAAGGGGTTACGAGGGAGGGTGGTGTGGCGCTTCAAATAGGGGAAAATAGGGGGGGGGGGTCACTAGGGGAAAAGATTGGTCCAGAGCCTACAGCACACTGGGAGAGGCCTCACAAGGGAGGCACACCAAGGCGTGCTGGTCGTGACGGGGGCAAACAGTGAGGAGGCCGAGAGGCGGTGGGGGCCAGAAAGTGGTTCGGATTCGGTGCTGTTGTGGTCTGAAAATGCACGGATGAGCAAGGGAGAGCAGCATAGCCGACCCACCAAGAGGAGGGCATCACGGTCGGTCAGTGCAGCCGAAGGAGGGAACCGAGGTAAGAGGTAGAGGCTGCGGAAGGGGGTTGACCTCCTTGGGTGCAGTGGGATCCAGTGGGGAATGAGGGGCCGCGTGAGAGAAGGGAAAATGAGGGGAGGCGACTAGCGTAGGCCAAGAGAATGGGGGATTTAGGGTTTGAAAAAAACAAAATACTAATAAGATAATAATAATATTAAAACCAATAAATTTAATTATTTATTATCTATTTTATTTTAAGTGATAATAAAAATATTAATCTAAATGCTAAAATAATAATAATATTAATAATTCTATTATACATATTTAGATATAAAAATTATTAAATATTTAGCATTCTTTTAATTTGTTATTTTATCCTTGGTTTATCGATAGTAAAAATTATTTAGCTTCCTCTATCAGTTAACTTAATTTTTTATTTAGTTTATTATTTATTTTGAGTGTCGCTCCATCGCGCATTTAGTAGGACCAAACGCACGGTCGCCGCTAATGGTGCGGTGAACGTACATAGGCCCAAGGCCCACCAAAATGTCAAACATCGAAAAATTCAAATCAGGTCACAACAAAACCTTGTCTAAAAAACACGAGACCAAGTAAATAGTAAAAATAAAATAAAATAAATAGGCATCCTAGGTCGGGGAGTGACAAATCTCCCCATCATAGACACTTGATGCCCCCATAAAGTCATCAAGTCAATAGTTCACAGGACTAAAGTCTATCACCAGACAAAACAAGAAGAAAATGAGAGGCTCGGGGTGACCATTACCAACACACGTCACACCTGACCAACTCAATAATAATCACTGACCGATGTTGAGGGGAAAACATGGGAGGGTTCTCCCTACCACAATAATTTACTACCATAAAAACCTTGAAACCCGAAATCACCACCCCCGAAGGTGGGGGGGGGGGCAATATGGGAACTTACAAAAAGAACTCAATTAATATCTCTACATGGACCAAAAAACACTACTAAAACATAAAAGAAAGCTCTCTATAAAACTACACAGAAACATGAGGGTGAGAAATGGACTCAACACTTCCCCTGAATTTCACGAAAAAAGCATCCCCCTAATGTACACAACTGCGACCAACTCAAAATCCGAATAGATCCATCTATTCATGGGCCCAATACCTCTTTGAGGAATCTGAGTGACTTAGAAACCATTGTATGATAAGATAAGGTTTCTTAAATTGCATTATAAAAATCTCATAATACCACCAAAAAAAGGATGAGCCTAAGACACTGATGAGAATCGAAGATGGATATTTTGGATATTTCCACCCCAAAGCTGAAAACATTATCCAGACCGAGGTTCCATGCACCTTCAGCAACTCCCGACTGTGCGTGAGTTTCACCCCGAGACTTGTGGCTGGGACCCTGATTGATGAGGCATCTTCTGCCCCACAGTCAGACATTTTCATCCTCTAGTACCTGAATCCTTCCTCCCAAATGACACTTCTTTCAGAACTCTCCCCGATGGACGGAACAGTCACACGGTAGCAAGACTTCAGAGGGATGTGACAAGGCAGCTTAGAATGCCTGAACCAGCCACACTAGTGGCATGAAAGAGAATGGTCCAACAAATTGGGAGTCAGTACAGACAAGGATGGTTTCTTGGAGATAGGTTCCACTGACCCACACTTCTTTTAAGAAGGGGAACCTTCGCGAATATTTACTACCATTAATCACACCCAAAACTCTCATGATGATGACACATCTCATCTTTACTAATCCATAATAGAACACTCAAATAAATCTGGAATAGTTCGAACCTTAATTACCCTGTTAGTTCCCAACAAGCCAAATACACGCTATCTTTCTGAACTATAGAAGTATCTTTAACAGACTTTGATCACCTCAATAAGTAGTCAACACACAAAAGAATTGGGAAATGGAAATAACACATTAACGACTTTTGGAAGCTTTCAGGGAGGCATACACATAATAACATGAAATACACCATCGAACCCGACATCAAGACAACACACAATCAAAGAAACAACACAATCCAAGGAATACATTCCCATAATCCAAACATATACAACCACATGCATAAATCACTTTTAAAAACCCATTATATCTTTAAAATTTTAATACCCACTTATGGAACCTTGTGAACCGTCACATGAGGGTTCATTCAATCTTGCTCACATCATCTGTGAACAAGTTCCCCCACACTCTCTCCATACATACCCATTCACATGTGACCCTCCATAAGGAGTCCCAAGATTCAAATACTTCTTTTCCCTAAAAAATCCAAACACATACCAAGTCTTTCCGAACTGATACACTTCCTCTTTAAAAACCGACTTTTCTAATTTCAAAAACAATTTGGAAGAAACTCCCTTTTTTTGAAATCACTTTCATTTTTAACACACAATTTCATCAACTGAGTTCAAAACAAAACAAAACCGACTATAAACCATTGGAATGAGGAACTAGTGTCTGTGCCTAACCTGGCGACATGGTGGTGAGCCATACCCCATGTAAGGAATAACACTAAGAGGACCTTAAACCAGGCACTTGGACTCCACATGGGTCACCACCCCATGTGAGGCCGCAATGTTAACCGATTTTCCCCTATTGTCATCCCTCAATCCACAATAACCAAAGACAAAGGACTCAAATCCCAGACTACCTCTGGTAACTCTGGTCTCATTGCGAGTGGTTGTGATCAGGAACCAAACCGTAACCTACCTCATGAGCCCCTACAGTCCTAATCCCCTTCTACCAGACACACCAAATAACAAAGGCCTCCTATGATACCATTTTGTCACGAACCAACCCAGGTCGACCCTGAACTAGTCACCCGAGCCCGCCCGCGGCATGGCCTGAGGGGCATTCCCGATCCCCACTGGTTGGGAACTAGTGCCAGGCATCAACACTTTACCATTGGGAATGATTTATCCTGTGAACAAAAGATAAACAACCAATAAAGACTAAAAATTGGAAAATAAAAGTAGAAGTGGAGTGAAAATAAATTTACATACCTCCTCATGACCCTTCAAGTCACCACCCAACTTAGAACCAAGTCTTCTCCAACACTGAGCAGCTAAACTAGGAACTTGAACAAGAAACCGAACCTGCAATGGGAAAGATATAATAGGCATGAGCACCGAGATGCTTAGAAGGGTTGCTAAGAATAAACCACCGAATCCAAATATTCTCTTTTTCAAAATAGTACACTAACACAAGTTTTAAATACAGATATAAAATTAGGGTTTTCACATTTAAAAATAATCAAAATGTTGTTCCCATTTAAAAACCAAAATCATGCTACATACCATTTCCAGAAACATTTTTCCTTTTATAAATAAAATCCAAAATAGAAAATACTAAAGCTAGTCTTGAGTAAAATAAGTAAAAGGTGAAAACTAAAAATAAACTAGTGAAACGGAAAGTAAAAAAGAAATGCAAAAAAATCCAGTAACCATGGGTAATCCTAAACATCCCTTGAAGAGCACTGGATGTACTCGGTTTCGCAACCACCTTCCGGTGTATGGTGAAGCTCCTAGGTCTATAACCAACTGGCCATCCTAACTAACCAATCTAGTGGAAAATCCTGCATGTCCTAACAAAAATTCTAGGGGGTACCAACCTATCTAATCGGGGTTGGTAAGAAACCGTCACTCAATCATCTAAAAGGTGCCCCGGAACCGATGGTGATTGTAATAGCACTCTATAAGTAAGAAGGCCCTCACACGTGTGACTCATCTCACCGCACTTGCCTACCCCAAACACAGATGCTTCCTATGCATTTTCCCATAAAGGGTTACCCTAGATAGGAGCTCCCCATATACTTATACATATGCATACATTTCAAACATACAAAGTGACAACTGGGTTGTCACATCATTTGGTTATCAAATCCACTTAATTAAACACTTGGAGTTGTAAGTCGTGCATCTAGTTTTACATAATCAAATTACTTCATGAAAACATTGCACAAGCTCTTCCAAAACATCTCTAAACACAACTTTTGTTTTCAAAAATCCAAACAGGCCCTTAGGTTCCAAGTTTCAAAGCTTTGCAATAAATGTCTTCAGTGATACTATAGTCAATTTTTTAAAAACTAACCAAGCATTGTCTTACACCATTAACTCAACAAAATATATACCCCAAAAGCCTAACATGCATATACGCATGGATTTATTTTCAAACCAATTTAAAGAACCACTGGAAGAGGCCCACATCATTTAGAAAACAAGAACTGCTTATAAAAAGGATTCAAGAAAAATAACAATTCCAAGAGACGCGAAATCATTTCTAAAAAAACACTAAGTTTCATAAAACTATCCAATGTAGGGCAAAAAAGTTCCATAAAAAGTTTCTACAAGAAAACACCACTCAAGACGTCCAACAATACCATTTGCAGATAATGTCAATTAGCTCCAACAAAGTTGGAAAGGTATAAGAATGTTTATAAATAGAGGAGCATCCAAAAATCCATTTTTATCAAATCTTTCAATAGGATAACACAACCATAAGTTAAATATAAACAAAATATAGGTACAAAACACAATAAATATTTTATTAAGAAAACACAGACATTAAATGGATTTATAATGGGAGCAAAGGCATGGAAACACCTACACATAACCAAGGAACTATTTCAAAGCTGTTTTAACACTTTTAACCATCAAAGAAACACTACAATGAATAAACTATCAGAATTTTAAGGGTACGAATAAAATTTATAAATTAAATGTAACCATGAAAGTGCCTATGGAAAACATAAGAAAGAGATAAGGGATGGAAACGACTACCTCAAGAGCAGGACCCAGAAAAAGCTTTCTATCTCAAGAAGCAGCTCTCTCACATGCACACACTTCCATATATATGTATATACATACATACATACATACATATGTATATGCCCTTAAACTGATGCACGTGTTCCCCGCTCCATGAGGGAAGATGCACACAAAAGATACATATATCAATTCATATCCATACCTGGGAACATGCACGCGCGCCTCCAAAAACAACTGCAAATCCCTACGATAGATCCCCAAGACTGAAAAACACCACAAACCCCTAAAATAAAATTTAATATATAAAAATAAATCAAGATAAAATTCAAAAACAAACTCTATAAAATCACAAAGTTCACTAGTAAAACCCAAAACACATTTTCATCATTTCTAATAAAACAAAACTAAGGAAACACCCTCAAAATCATATCAATATATTTTAAAATCTCATATCACATTTTATCAACACAACAAGAGTTTATGCACTTAAACATAATTAAAGAATCACGTTAAGGACCAATTTTAAACAATACCATGAATTCCAAAGCATCACAAAATGGTAGACAAGAAAACCATAATGATGAAAATTATGTTTTAAAAAATACCGAAATAATATTTTTCACTTAAACGGGTATTTAATCATAGATGCTTGTTGATGTAAACAGAGAAATGACTGAAAATATATTTTCAAACAAATTATAAAAAAAGAACACTACAATAGGATAATTAAGGGTACAATGAAGGTGCAAAACCAAACAACGGACATAAAAATATACCATGGATGATGGCGCCGGACCAAAATGGAGTCAATCCACTTCAACTTAAGCAACGGTTGTTGGAACACACAAGAACAATACCTGATGAGGTCTTCATATAACCTATTTAAGAAAGAACACCACAATCGCATAATATCCCAACCTTGGGGTTCTGATTGAAGCCAAAACGAGTACCAAAGGAGAAAAATATTGCCAATGCAATGAAGGATAAGGGGTCCAAGGACCATACCTCAATGAATTATTAGAGAACCATGAAGAAATTGGATGAAAGATCATGTAAGGGGGCTCACACGCCACTAAAACTCAGTTGAGGGCTCGTGCGAGCCTACTGCAGGTCGCCATCAAGAGGAGTCTGCGACTATGATTAGCTACGACCATGAGCCGCTGTAGGATGGGAAGGTCGTGGAGAGCCATCACACAAAAAAAGGGGTCATGAGGGAGGGTGGTTCAGCGCTGCAAATATGGGAAAAACATGGTGGCTCCCCGGGGGGAGATCGGTTCAGAGCCTGCTGTGCACTGGGAGAGGCTGCGTGAGGGAGGAACATCGAGGCATGCTGGTCATGATGGGGGCGAACGGTGAGGAGTCCCAGAGGTGGTGGGGTCTAGACAGTGGTTCAGAGTCGGAGCCACTGTGGCTAGACAATATAGGGAGGAGCAAGGGAGAGCGGCTTCACCGGAACACCAAGAGGAGGGCGTCGCTGTTGGCCAGTGCAGCCGAAGGAGGGCACCAAGGTAGGAGGAAAACATTGCAGAAGGTGGTTGGACGCCTTGGGTGTAGCGGTATCTAATGGGTAATGGGTGGCCGTGTGAGAGAAGGGAGAAGGAGGGGAGGTGACTATCATAGGTCATGAAAAAGAGGGTTTAGGGTTTGAAAAAAAAACAATAATAATAAGATAATAATAATAAGATAATTATAATAATAAACCCAATAAATTTAATTATTTCTTGTCTATTTTATTTTAAATGATAATAATAATATTAATATAAATGGTACAAAAATTATAATAGTAATAATACTCTTATACATATTTAGATATAAACATTTTTAAATATTTAGCATTCTTTTAATATGTTATTTCATCCTTATTTTATCGATAGAAAATTTTATTTAGATTTCTCTTTCAATTAAAATAATTTGTTTGTTCAGTTTATTATTTATTTGGAGTGTCACACCATCGCGCATTCACTTGGACCAAATGTACGGTCACCACTAACTGTGCAGTGACAGTACACTGGCCCAAGGCCCACCAAAACATCAAACATTGAAAAATTCAAATCGGGTCCCAAAAAAACCTCATCCAAATGATGCGGGACTGGGTAAACAATAAAAATAAAATAAAATAAATAGGAGTTCACGGTCGGGGTGCGAAAAATCCCCCCACCACATACACTTTCTACCCCCATAAAGCCATCAATCCAACAGTTGACATGACTAAAGTCCATCACCAGACAAAACCAGAAGAAACTGAGAGGCTCAGGGTGACCATTTCCAACATAGAACACACACAACCAACACAAGAACAATCATTTCCCGATGTTAAGGGGAGAACATGGGATGGTTCTCCACACCAGAACAATTTACTAACATGGAAACCTTATAACCCGAACACACAACCCTAGGGGGGGGGGGATACGAGAACTCCCAAATATAACTCAATCAATATCTCTACGTGGACCGAATAACACTCCTATAACATAGACGAAAGATCTCAATGAAACAACCCAGAAACCTGAGGATGAGGAAATGCCTCAAAATTTCCCCTCAATTTCATGAAACGAGCATCACCCTAACGAACACAACTGATACCAACTCAGAATAAGAATATGTCCCTCTATTCACGAGCCCAATACCTCTTCGAGGAATCTGAGTGACATAGAAACCATAGTAAGAGAATACAAGGTTTCTTGAATTGCAGTAGAATAATCTCATCATTCCACCACAACAAGGATGATCCTACGACAGTGAGGAGAATAGAAGAAGGAAATTTTTGATATTTCCATCCCAAAGCTGAAAACATTATCCGAACCGAGGTTCCGCACACCCTTGGCAACTCTTGACTGTGTGCGAGCTTCACCTCGATACCTGTGGATGGGGCCCTGATGGATGAAGCATATCCTACCTCACAGTCATGCATTTGCATCCTTTGGTCCATTCAAACTTCCTCCTAAATGAAACTTCTTTCAGAACTCTCCCCGGTGGCCAGGACAGTCGCAAGATAGCAATACTTTTGAGTTATGCGACAAGGCATCTTAGAATGTCTGAACCAGCCACACTAGTGGAATGCAAGAGAACGGTTCAACAAACTAGGATTCATTACAGACGATGATGGTTTCTTGGAGACCGGTTCCACTGGCCCGCACTTCTTTCCAAAAGGAAAACCTTCGCGAAAATTGACCACCATTAATCACTCCCAAAACTATAATGACGAAGACACATCTCATATTTACTAGTCTAGAACTGATCCCTCAAATAACTCTGGGATAGTATGAACCTTAATTACCTTGGGAGTTCCCAAAAACCTGAAAAAATTCTATCTTTCCAAACTATACAACTTTATTTAACAGACATCTATCACCTTGATAAGCAGGCAACACACAATAGAACTGGGAACTGAGCATAACTCGTTAATGAATTTTGGAATCTTTCTGGGTGGCATACTCATGACAACATGAAATACACCATCGAAAATGGCATCAAGACAACACTCAATCAAAGAAACAACACAATATAAGGAAAAAATTCCCATAATCCAAACATATACAACCACATGCATACATCACTTTTCAAAAACCATTATTTCTTTAAAATTATAATACCCACCTATGGAACTTTTCAACCGTCACATGTGCGTTCATTCAATATCGCTCACATCATCTACGAAAAAGTTCCCCCACACACTCTCCATACATACCCATGCATATGTGACCCTCCATAAAGAGTTCTAAGGTTCAAACATTTCTTTTACTTACCAAATCAAAACACATACCATGTTTTTCCAAACCGATACACTTCCTCTTTAAAAACCCACTTTACTAATTTCAAATTTTTTTTGGAAGAACCCCCCTTTTTTTGAAATCACTTTAATTTTTAACGCACACTTGCATAAACTGAGTTCAAAATGAAACACAAAAAACTATAAACCGTCAGAATGAGGAACTCGTGTTTGTGCCTAACTCGGTGACATGGTGGTGAGCCATGACCCAGGTAAGGCATAAAACAAAGACGACCTTAAACCGGGCACTTGGACTTCACATGGGTCACCACCCCATGTGAGGTCGCAACGTGAACCGATTTTCCCCAACTACCATCCATCAAACCACAACAACCAATGACAAAAGACTCAAATCCCGGACTACCCCTGGTAACTCAGGTCTCGTTGTGAGCGGTGGTGATCAAGCACCAACCTTTAACCATCCTCCTAAGCCCCGACAGTCCAAATCTCCTTCTACTAGACACCCCAAATAACAAAGGCCTCCTCTGATTCCATTTTTTCACAAACCGACCTGGTTCGATCTTGAACCGGTCACCTGAGCCAGCCTGCGGCATGGACCAAGGGGCATTCCTGATACCCACGAGCTAGAAACTAGTGCCAGGCATCAATGCATAACTGTTGGGAATGATTTGGCCTGTGAAAAAAAGATAAACAACCAAATAAAGACTAAAGATAGGAAAATAAGACTAGCGTCAGAAAGAAAATAAATTTACATACGTCCTTGGGACCCTTCTGGTCACCCCCTAACTTAGAACCAAGTCTACTCAAACACTGAGCAGCTGAACCAAGAACCTGAACAAGAAATAGAACCTGTAACTGGGAAAATATTATAGGTGTGAGCCCCAAGATGCTCAGTAGGGATGCCAAGAATAAACCACTAAATCCAAATTTTCACTTTTCCGAAACATTCGATTAAAACAAGTTTTAAATTCTGATATAAAAGTTGGGTTTTCACATTTTAAAATAAAAAACATGTTGTTCTAATTAAAAAACCCAACACATGCTACATTCCATTTCCAGAAACATTTTTCATATTAGAAATAATATCCAAAACAGAAAATACTGAAGCTGGGCTAGAGTAAAACAAGTAAAATGTAGAAACTAAAAATAAACTAGTGATACAGAAAGTAAAAAAGCAACGCAAATAATCCAGTAACCATCGGTAATCCTAAACATCCCTAGGAGACCCATGGACGTACTCGGTTTCAGAACCACCTGTCGGCGTATGGTGAAGCTCCTAAGTCTATAACCAACTAGCCGCCCTAACTGACCAATCCAGTGGCAAAGCCCGCCTAGCCTAACAACATATCTAGGGGGTACCAAACCGTCTAATCGGGGTTGTTCCGCAACTGTCACTCGATCATCTAAAATATTCCCCTGAACCCATGGTGATTATAATTATGTTTTTTAAGTAGGAAGGCCCTCACACACGTGAATCATCTCACCGCACTAGCCTACCCCAAACACAGTTGCTTCCTTTGGGTTCTACGACAAAGGGTTACCCTAGATAGGAGCACCCCATATACTTATACATATACATACATGTCAAACATACAAAGTTATAACTGGGTTGTCACATAATTCGGTTATCAAAACCACATTATTAAACACATGGAGTAGTAAATCGGGCCGCTAGATTTACATATTCAAATGAATTTAAGAAAACATTGCACAATCTCTTCCAAAATAACTCTAAGCACCACTTTTATATTTATAAAGCCAAACAAGCCCTTAGGTTCCATGTTTCAAATCATTGCAATAAATTGTTTTAGTGAAACTATATTCAATTTTGTAAAAACAAACCAAGTGTTGTCTTATACCACACACTCAACAAAATATATTCACCAAAATCCAAAAAGGCATATATGCATGGATTTGTTTTCAAACCAATTTAAAGAACCGCCCGAAGAGACCCACATCATTTAGAAAACATGAACCGCTTATAAAACCAAGGATTCGACAAAAATACCAATTCAATAAGACATGAAATCATTTACTCAAATACACTATGTTCCATAAAACTAACCAATGTAGAAAAAACAAGTTCCATAAAATTTTTCTACATGAAAAAACCACTCAAGACGTCCAACAGTACCATTTACAGTTAAAGGCAGTTAGCTCATTCCAAGTTGGAAAGGTATAAGCATGTGCATAAATAGAGGAGCATCCAAAAATTAATTTTTATTATCAAATATTTCAACAGGATGAAACTTACATAAGTTAACTATAAATGAAATAGAGGTGAGAAATATAATCAATATTTAATTAAGAAAAAACAAACATTAAATGGATTAAAATTTGGAGGAAAAACATAGAAATACCTAAACATCCCCAATGAATTATTTCGAAGCAGTTTATAACACTTTTAACCATCCATGAAATAGTGCAATGAATAAAATATCAGAATTATAAGGGTGTGAATAAAATTTATAACTTAAATGAAACCATCTATGTGCCTATGGAAAACATCGGAAAGAGAGAAGGGATAGAAACACCTACCTCAAGAGTAGGACCAATCCCAAGCTTTCTAACTCATGAAGCAGCTCACGCGCACGCACACACTTCCATATATATATATATATATATATATACTCCTAAACTGATGCACGTGTTCCTCGTGCCATGAGGGAACATGCATACAGAAGATACATATATCTATACATTTCCATACCTGGGAACATGCGCGCGCGCCTCCAAAACCAATTGCAACTCATTACGATAGATCCCCGAGACTCAAAAACACCACAAACCCCTAAAATAAAATTTAGTAAAAACAAATAATTCAAGATACTATTCAAAAAACAACTCTACAAAAATCAAAAAGGTCACTAGTAAAACCCAAAACACAATTTCATCATTTTTAATAAAACAAAACTTAGGAAAAACTCTCAAAATCATATCAATCTATTTTAAAAGCTCATATCACATTTTATCAACACCCCATGTTTGAAAGGACATAAAAATAATTAATGAATCACATTAAGGACCAATTTTAAACAATTCCATAAATGCCATAGCATCACAGAAAGCTAGAAGAGAAAACCACATGGATGCAAATTATATTTCAAAAATTTTCAATATAATATTTGGCACTTGAATGGGCATATAATCATAGACGCATGTATATATAAATCGAGAAATGACTCGAAAAATATTTTCAATGGATTTATAAAGATAAAGATAAGAACACTACATCAAGATAAGTAAGGGCACAACGAAGGTGTGAAACCAAACAGCAGGAATGAAAATATACCTTGGATGATGGCGGCGGACTGAAATGGGGTCAATCTTCTTCACCTTCAACAACAGATGTTGGAACATGCTAGAACAGGACCTGATGATGTATTCTCTTAACCTATTCAAGAAAGGACACCACAATCGCATTATATCCCAACCTTGGGGTTCGATTGATGCAAAAATGGGTACCAAAAGAGAAAAATATTTCCAATGCAATGAAGGAGAAGGGGTCCAAGGACCATAACTCAATGTATTGTTGAAGAAACATGAAGAAATTGGAAGAAAGATCTTGGAAGGGGGGCCAAACACAACTAAAACTCAGTCAAGGGCTCTTACACACTTGTTGTGGGTTGCTATCAAGAGGAGGTTGTGACCTTGATAAGCAACGACCATGAGGAACTAAAGGGAGGGCAGGCCATGGAGACCCATCACGCAAAAAACAGGGGTCATGAGGGAGGGTGCTGTGGTGCTGCAAATAGGGGAAAAACATGGGGGTCTGCTGGGGGGACAGATCGGTTCGGAGCCTATTGTGCACCGGGAGTGGCCGTGCGAGGGAGGCACACCGTGGCGTGCCCGTCGTGATGGGGACAAACAGTGAGGAGGCTGAGAGGAAATGGTGGCCAGACAGTGGTTCGGTGTCGGAGCCACTATGGTCAGAAAATGCAGGGAGGAGCAAGGGTGAACGACTTCACTGGCGCACGAAGAGGAGGGAATCACGGTCGGTCGGCACAACCAGAGGAGGGCACTGAGGTAAGAGGCAGGCCCTGCGGAAGGGGGTTGGCCACCATGGGTGCAATATGATCTAGTGGGGAATGGGGGCCACATGAAATATGGGAGAAGGAGGGGAGGTGGCAAGCACAGGTCACGAGAAAGGTTACTTTAGTGTTTGAATGAAAAACAACAATAATAATAAGATAATATTAATAAGATAATAATAATAAAACCAATAAATTTTATTATTTCTTATCTATCTTATTTTAATTGATAATAATAAGATTAATCTAGATTCTACAACAATAATAATAGAAATAATTCTCCTATACGTATTTAGATATAAACAATATTAAATATTTAACATTCTTTTAATTTTAAATTTCATCTTTGTTTTATCGATATAATATTTTTATTTAGCTTCCTATTTCAATTAACATAATTTTTTATTTACATTATTATTTATTGGGAGTGTCGCGCCATTGTGCATTCACTAGGACCAAACGCATGGTCGCCGCTAACGGTGCGGTGACCGTACACTGGCCCAAGGACCACCAAAACAACAAACATCGAAAAATTCAAATTGGGACCCAACTGAACCTCATCGAAATGAAGCCATACCAAGTAAATAAAAAAATAAAATAAAATAAACAGGAATTCGTGGTCGGGGTGTGACATTTATAATAATTTTGGATGGTTTATTTTTAGTGATTATCAATTCTTCAATCTCACCTCCATATTTAAACACAACACGTTGAGGGTGTTCTTCTCATCATCAACTATTCCCATATTTTCTTCCCAATTTGCCTTCAACATCTTCATTTATTCTTCCTTTATTTTTCTTTATTATTATAAATAATTTTAAATCCATTTGAACTTGTTTTTTATACTCTAATTGAGTAGCCTTGAAAATCATATAAACCTGTGAGAATTTTCAAGTGCATGGAAATATTCTACAAAACAATCTTAATGAAATATTTATAACAAACATTTACATTTAAATATTCAATAGATATAGAATATATTTCATTGAAATGATAAATTGATTCATTATTTAATTTCATAATTCTTTTGATAGTGTTTTATATGCTAAAATTGTTATTTGATAACTCATCTATATAATTATCATATAATTCTAGCTGTAATTTTTCATTATGAAGAGCCTTTAAACCTCTAATAATACATATTACAACATCTTGGAGAAATTTCATTATATATTCATTGAATTCAAAATGAAAACCACTATGTCACTCATAAACATCATAAATTTATTAGGCTTCATCAGAGGAATAATAATAAAGATAATTATTGAAACATATAACTCTTTGATTACCATTAGACAATGATGTCTCTTATATCACTGTAAGACTCTTATTCCCCTTCCATTCCAATCTTTTATTTCTATTATTATGAATATTAGCTGAAACATATATATCATTATCCTTGATTATAACTTCATTTATATTTATCTGATGTAGCTTATTCATTTCCTGAATTCTTCAGTTCATAATAATTCTCCTAGAAATTTTGAGGGAACCTAGCTATGATTCTAATTTTAGAGCCATAGGTCAAATTGACCACTTAGGGGTTGGGGTGGGGGTGAATCAGGGTTTTACTTTTTATGAATTCTTTTATTGTGAATTCAACCTATTGAACTTGTTAATGTTTTTATCGACTAAGTTATATCACGTAGTACCACCTCATATTCTGAAATAATGGGAGAGAGAACAAAACATATATTTAAAATGTTCTGTATAAATATCTAATCCTTTCCATGTTGGTTATATCCCCAACATGAATTATCCTTAATAATATTATTTTCAACTACATTTTCCAATACAATGTCACACTATATCTTAACTATTATGTCCACATAGAAGTATATTTTGACTACATCACACAGTGTGACAAGATTCCACAATAGAATTCAACTCTTGAGTAACATAAGGGAATCTTTATTATTCTTCATAGAATGCTTCCAGAGTCCACAATAGCCTTCTACTATTGAGTCACACAATAGAATATTTATACTCTATCAAGTTCATTTATCCTTTCCTTAATGCCTGATCCTATAGTAGAAAGTACTCTTCATTCATCAGAGGAATATTCCTCTATGAGAATACTATATCTACTTCACTCAAGTATAATTTCATGTACCTTAAATAGACACTAATAAATTATTTCAGTATTGCCTAATAATTATACTCATCTTTATTTGATTTGTTTCCTAAGTGCTGCAATGCTCTGGAAATTATTAATTCATTATAATGAAGTCACAACCTCAGTTAGATATATTCAATATTCGTACACAATTTCTTCAAGTATTATTTTTTGCAATAATAATAATGACCTAATAAAATCACTTTGTTCATAAATTATCAATTCATTCTCAAAAACTCCACTTCATACATACTTGATTTAATGCATAGTGTATATTTTAAACTATAACACATCCTAATTATTTATATTATAATTATATGTGATTTTATTTTATTCTCTATCTTCTTTTTCATGTGAAAGACTTCATATTAATGGTATTGATTTAATTATACCCACTTGCATAACACCATATGATTGTAATTTTCAGGATCATGTTTGGGTATCTCACTATTCTCAATATCGTTTACATAAGTGAACACACTATCTTTGTTTTATCAAGATCAATTCCATTTTTAATGGTACGTGGTGTCTCAATTCACTTCCTATAAGGTTCTGTAGTGACTCAAACCAATTTTCACAAGGGTTTCATGAAAAACTAGAATGATTAACTAAATAGTTCTTTACAAAGCTCTTCGTACGTGTGTAACACAATTGAAGGCCTATGGTTCCTAGTTTCTTAATAAAACTCGTGATTATGAGAGTCAAAATTTAAGTGGATACATAATATCATTCAACATATTCAAACAATCATAATTATTTAATGGTTTACTATTTATTAAACAATTTTTTTGTAGTGATCTTTTTCTATATGGAAAATAAGATCCCTGAATAATGGTAGTAACATTATCAAGGATTGTTTCTTTGGTATTTAGAGGATATACACCCTTAACTTTAACTTCCAAATACATTGATAAATAATCCATAATAAGGCTATTTAATATCATTTAATATTCTTCCATGTTATGTTTTTTTAAAACCACCAAAGATCTCGTCAATCAAAATTTTGAATGTGGGTTACTATCTAAGAATTCTATGATATCAAAATTCATGGTATATCTTTCTTAATGCATTCTCAATGTAATGGTAACAACCATTTCTTCTTAAGGATCACTCATCCATTTCCCAATCCATGTAATAGTATTTATAACCCTCACATAAATGTAACTTAGTCCCCCCAAAATAGTCAATATATTAAATAAGAGTATCCTCTGTAGGTTGAAGACAATAACTTGAGATGATTAGACGACTCAAATTAATTTCATCAGATGAACCATATTATGTACATATTTTTTTAAGTAGGGTAAAAGTACTCATGGTTCCATGATACGACATCTGGTTTTCCCATAGATTCCACACACTATATAATAAAAAAACATGCATTAACAGATCATTTGTGATTATCCTAGGGTCCACTCACAGAACAACACAACACATACAAAGGCATCCATGGGCCGCAAATCTCTATGAAGGACCACAATCCTACTCTATGAATTATTACCTAAGTTCTCTTGCATCCATTATGTGCACACTATAATTTTCCTATTTCACGGTCTAACCCATTCTTCCTTGCGAGATACTCAAGTAGGAACTCCCTTGTTGTTGAGCTTGCTTCTAAAACAAGCATGATCAAGCTTGACTAAGTGTCTTTTATGGTTGGACAATTTTTCGACAAATTCCTATCAATATACATACAATAAATATAAGTATATAGTTTTTATTACCAAGAAAATCTCAAATTTTCTTTAACCAATATATTTTCTAAAAAATATAACTTTTTTTTATTTTTCATGGATATGTTTAAATTCTTCCTGAACATAACATCTTTTTGCACTATATTAAAAAATTCGTCCTCATTGAAAACAATATGTAATCCTTAATGAAATTATAAAATGCTTTTAAACCTAAGATCAGTTTAAAAAACATCAAAATAATGAGATACTTAATACTCTGTAGAGAAACACATATTAATACCATTCTTCAATCACCAAGATATCATTCTTTATTAAAAAATTGCATCTAATCATTATTTATTTGAATATTAATGTTGGTCGGAGTAGATTACTTAATAGGGGGGGGGTGAATTCAGAATCTATAAAAGTTTCTATAAATAATTCACTAAAAAATATTCCACAATAAAAAAGCATAATGGCTAGTTAATCAAGGCAATAAGGTTGTAATAGTTTGACTATTCAAATAACTTCTTAGAATATTTATTAATTATAATTAATATCAATGTGAGTTATTGATACAAATTTTGAAGCTATTCTAATTTGGAAAAAAATGTTATAACTTCTATCCAAGACTAACTATCAAAATAAAATTTAGTTTTCTGAAATATAAAGTAAAGCATAGAAATAAAAAATAAAAAGACACAATGGATAAGAAAAGTGGTTCAGTCTCAAGTTGAGACTCAATCCACTCCACTTGGTGATCACCTACCACTAAGAAGTTTATATAGATAAGAGATTGATCCATACCATGGATCGGGTTAAAACAACATTACACATGACACTCCATGTCACACAAACTCTTTCATTATTCTTCCCAGGTATATACTACCTGGTCACACAAGGATCTCTTCCAAACTTATCTGTGGGAGTTAACAGAAGTAGGAAGATGTGAGATGAATGATATCTTCTATCTTTTAGTTTAGTAGTGTAGATAATGTGCGTTTTAATACAGACACAAACACTATTAGAAAGCTAAAAACAATACACAACAGAGAAAAGATAATAAGAAAGTGTTAAATGTTCTCTGAGTGTTTTATATGTTGGTCTGGAGTAGTAGGATGAAGAAGATGCATGTTTTGGTTCCTCTTGTGAAAAAAAGAGTACCACAAGTCTGGTTCTCTGGTTTCCAATTTTATGGTGTAGTATATGTAGCTCGTGTTCTTAATTGATTTGTTACTATGAAGATGTTTGGGGATCTGAGCAATGATAGTTCAGCCTTCAAGGGTCAAGATTGATTTGTGTGTTATCCATTTGTTTCTTATTGCATGCATCATTTTTCATTTTTAAAACGCTCGAACGTCTCTATAATTATTTCAGTAGCAAGGATTAACTTCTTTATAATTGAGTGTAAACATGTTTGAGCCAACATAATGCATGTATTCTGCATCTGGTACCTCGTAATGTCAAGGGACATGTTTACAATGAAACATTAATTATGCCAGTTCCTTTAAATGACTCATATATGACCGTTAGGAATTAAATTGAAAACGAAAAAATAGATTAAAGAACGGTGTCATAGTTTGTCTTGAAAATCTATCCCTTGGAAACTATGTCACCAAGAAAATTCGTATTCTTGTTTTCCTTTGATAGGTAATACAATCATGATTCCATTGTTTCTTTCAGACCAGGAACCGGTAGCACAGATGCAGTTTCAGGATCACGGTGTCTTAGGACCGGTGTCTAGTCCTTTGTCAAATCCTTGAAGGGCATCTTTGTGATGGTAGTAAGGAAAAGATGTCATAGACTCTATGATATATTTAAACTATTTATGGTATCTGGGTCAGGATTTCATGGTCATGGTGTCTGGGATTATGGTGTCTTGGTTATGGTGTGGGGTTACGGTGTCTCATATTATAGTGTTAGGGATTACGATGTCTAGTTTACGATATGAGGGACTTTGCAAAAAACTGGAACCAGTGGTAGACTTACAGATTCTTAGAATTTTCCAAATATCTGTAAATATATATTAGGAAATAACATTCAAATAATGAATTAGACTTATGATTTAATATAACAAAACATTATAGATCAAAATTAAAAAACGTTTACAATAATAAAACATGATTTATATGAATTGGGATCTTGTGAAAGGTTATATAAGGCATAGGAAAACCTACAATCTCTACACATGATTTGAGATATATTAAACAAGGTGAACATGATTTTTGATCAATAAAACATGATTAGAACATGAGTAGTCCAACAATATCCCCCTTTTGATGATATAAAATCATGTGTGTTCTTAGAGTGTGTTCTCACCCTTTTTGGATTACCAAAAAGATTATGGGAAAAAAGAAAAACTAGTCATATAATGAAGGTAAATAAGAGAATAGACAAGAAAAATACACATTTCATAGTATGGAAAGAAATTTTTCATTACAATAATTAAGAAAAAGTACAAAAAATCCCCATTAGTGAAAATTTTTCACTTCTCTTTAGCTCTAGAAGTCTTCACTTTTCCCTTAGAAACAACATCAAAAGGATCCAGAGGATAATAAGTAGAGGTTGAAGAAGGTATTGAACCAACTGTCAGAGAAGGAAGATGGATACATTCAAAAATATAATGTTCAACAGTGGGTTTGGATGAAGACCAAGACAAGGATTGATCAAAGACAATAGGTCTGTTCTGGCTCAGATCCTGAGAAACAGATATAGAGGCAGAAGAAAAAGCAGTGGATGATGAAGGAGTTAAACCAAGCTACATAGGTGTAGCTATAGGAGCCACGATGGTAGTTCTTTGAACATGAATATTAGGATTCAACAATTGAATGAAATAAGTAATGATATAAACTCTATACAACATTTCCTTCTTGAAAGCATATTTTTTATCCATGAATTTGTCCAATCGAGGAGTGGAATATTTCATCTTTTGGATTTGATTCTTGAAGGATTGAGTGAAAGGAGGAATTTTTAAATTATCTACAAGATATATAAAATCATTGGTCATATCATTATAGTAGAAAATCCTAATAAAGTAGGAATCCCCTTTCTTAGTAATTTATTTTGGAGCATCATTGGAACATTTTGAGTTAATCTTTAATAATTCAAGTACCCTGTTACTATTATTGATGACAGCAGATAAACTTTCTTTGTCAAAATAACTTAACACTAACTAAAGATCTTATTTGACAATATTTTTGATCAGATAAATGTCTAAATGTTGAGATGACTGCCCATAGGAATTGGAAGCTGTAACGGCTGAAGTGAGATACTTAAGATAATTTAAAACATTATGTTGACATACCTTGTACTCATCAGTCAACATGTTAAGACCAACTATAATATCCCACATCTCATTGGGTATCTTGATTTTTCTCTCTTCCACAACTTCATAAATTGACACCATGTTCGATTGAATCAAAGATGAAACTTTCTATAGATTCTAATAACTAACATCCCCAATAGGATGAGAAATATGAGCTTGTCCTAGTTGCCACACCATTTCATATCTACAACCATGGATCTGAGAGATTTCAACTCCTCACTCAACTACTTGTTCTCAATTATAACTTATTTTATTTTATGAATCATTTTTGGTTGAATTTTCCATTTGATTTTCTCTAATGGTAAAACAAAATCTCATTCACTATGATTTTTCGTTGGAGCAGGCTGGGAGTTCATGATATTTTCAAAGCCTGCTAAAAGGGTTTATCCAAAATATTTTAGATCAAAATGGCATAAAAATACATAATGTTTTGTATAGGTTCATGAACAGAAGCTGCGACTAGTTTAGGCTCTATAGTGAAGATTACATATATAGTAGAAACTAGTTTCCATTGAAACAAAATGGAATGTTCTATGACTTTAACTGAGGCCCCCTTGGAATTTTCCACATCAATGTAGCAAAAAAAATATACCAAGTATCCAAATTACTTTGATTAATGAGATTGGTAACATCATCACTTTTGAGACTAGGGTGTTGCTCCCCCTCAACAAGTGCATCTCTTACAGGACTTAGAGATTATGACCCATGATTTGCTTCAAAATATTCATCTCTAACAGCCTCACCAATATATTTTCTATAAAACTAAAAGTATTGTTCAATTATTTCCTTAGTATATAGGATAATTTCAGGATCATCTTTTTACTCTAAATGTTACTCAAAAATAGACTCTTCCTCAATAGAAATTTCTTCTTCTAGATGATCCTTTATAAAAACATTTTATTTTACACCAGTAGTGGATTATTTTCTTGAAGCATGTTATTCTTCTAAATCAATACTTCTTTTAGTAACATGTACATCCTTCTAAACTACATTTTTTTTGAATAGGTATACCATTGTATTATTTGTCCATGACAGTTACATCTATGGGTGCAACAACTAACTCTTCTTCTTATTCTTCAACAGAATAATCAAAAACTTTATCTGGTTCCAATCTAGGATCAGATATGTTCTTAGGTCTAGAGAGATTCTCCACCAGATTAAAATTTCCATAAAACCATTCATTTTCCCCCACCCAAGACTTTTTCCAAGGATTCCAAATTATTTTCATCCTTCTGACAATATCCCTTGAGATATAGAAGTCGTAATCTCTGATGAATTCTTTATTCAGACAAACCACCCCTTTAGCAGACAACATTGTAGAGATTAACCTTGAATATAACAAGGAAGTAGACTTCAAGGATGTCATAATCAATTCACACATGTGAAGTATAATATACTGACACAGATTAATCTTGTGACCATTTTCCATAAGATGTATCAAGAACACATCTTGATACTTAAGATTAGAAAAATACCATTTCCTTGGAATAATAAGATTCTGTATAAATTTAAATAGAAACCCTGTTTCACCATCCAACTCAACAACAATTTACCTTATTTTCGTGTTATTTATATTCTATATTCCTAAGGATTCTTCTAAATCACAAAACATCACTGGGAGGATGAGGACCTCTCTGGTAGTCCTAAAATATTACATCATGTGGTATCCCTATGAATCCATCCCATAACCATGAAGAAAATGAACACCTTTGAAAATTAATCCATCTTATTAATACAAAACCATCTTTAGCATCGATAGAAAACCGGATATACTGATAAAACATAGAAACATGTTTTTTGAAAAATCATCCTTTCCTATTTTGTGAACCATTTCATCTATCCCTAGTCATTTAGTACTTTCAAAACTAAATAATTACTTATTAGAATCTAATTAGGACAAACTTAATTTTCTAGTACTAATATAATCTTAGCAATATTCAGATTCAACAGTCCTTCAGGTGCTACTTTTGGTTCCCTTTTCACTTTATTTTTAGATTTTCACTTCTTAGGAGTTGATGAAGATGGGAGCTTCATTCTAGGAATTCAATGAGGCTTCGAGAGAGGTGAATGGCTGGAAGAGGACATATAGTTTGAAATAAATGGTTTTTGTTTCAAGATAAGAGAGATTGAGTGTAGAAAAGAGTGAAAGATATTTTTCTTTTATCATTTATGGATTTTAAGCGTCATAAATTCAAAATTTAGGGATACAAAAAATAAAATAATCTACACAATGATATGGTTAATAAAAAACAAATAAAATAAAAAATGAGTCATTATGGTGAGACTAAAACAGATTGTCACAGTGATATCGAACATATTTTCACAGTTTCATCCTTACGGTGTGACTCCAAATGGTGTGACCGTATCATTTGAGACAGTAAGTACAAGACATTAACCAAGAGGAAGTAACAGTGAGACCATTAACATGAAACAATAACTACAAGATAGTAACCTATGAAACTATGAGTGTGAGATAGTAATTCTAAGAAAGTGACTTGTGAAACCGCAAATCAAAAAACCGTAAACAGTGAAACAGTAAGATGCAAAACAATAAGTTTGGAAATAGTATGTTTTGAAACCATAAACTTTATACTTGAGATTTATCATTCCTAATTCATGTATGATGAAATTTATCATTTTATAATTTATTGGTTTAGGTAATATATCACCAATATGACATTCAGTCCTAAGGAATTCCAAAGTGATATCGCTATTTTGATAATGGTCTCTAAAAAAATGATGTCTTACATCAATATGTTTAGTCCTGGAGTGTGAAATATGATTATTTGAAATCTTAATATCACTTTTATTTTCACAATTTATTGGTACATGATTGAATTGATATCCATAGTTTATTAATGTGTGTTTCATACAAAAAATTGGTGCACAACAACTACCAACAGCTATATATTCAGCTTCAGCAGTAGATAATGCAACATAGGTTTGTTTCTTACTACACCATGACACTAGAGACTTACCTAAATGTGAAATGTTCCAGAGGTTCTTTTTATATCAAACTTAAAACCTCCGAAATCAACATAAAAATAGATAACTAACTCAAATGATTGTCCTCTATGATAAAATAGTCCTAGATTGGGTGTATGTTTGAGGTATTTGAAAACTATTTTAACAACATTTAAATGAGACTCTTTAGGGTTTTCTTGAATGTGAGAACACATACATACACTAAACATAATATCAGGTCAGGTAGCAGTTATGTAGAGTAAACTTATGGTCATTCCTCTATAAGTGGTTAGATCAACAGATTTTCCATGTTCATCAATATCCAACTTACAAGTATTACTCATTGGAGTGTCACTACTTTTAGTGTTATCCAAGACAAAACGTTTTTGAATATATTTAGTATATTGTATTTTATTTAAAATAATACCATATTTATTTTGAAAGATATGGAAACTAATAAATAATATTAGTTCACCCATTTAACTAATTTCAAATTCAATTTGCATCATTTTAGAAAACTCAATACATTATAAATTTTTTAATGATCCAAAAATACTATAATCTTCATAAATTTGAACTACCAAAACATCATTGAAAATTCATTTTATAAAAAGAGTATGATCAGCTATACCTTTTGTAAAACCATTGGAAATTAGAAAATTAATTAATCTATCATACCATGCTCTTGGATCTTGTTTTAAACCATACAAATATTTTGATAATTTAAAAACATGATTTGAAAAATGATGATTCGTGAAACCAGGAGTCTATTCTAAAAAACGATACTCACTTATATACCCATTTAAAAATTCACTATTGACATCCTTTTGATATAGTTTTAAATTCAAATTGGAAACATAAGAAATAAGGATTATAATGGCTTCAAGTCTATAAATAGGTTAATGTGTATTTTCATAGTCAATTCCTTCTTCTTTACTATAGCCTTGTGCATCCAATCTAGCCTTGTTTCTAACTATGTTACCAGCTTCATCTACATTATTTCTAAACACCCACATAGTGCCTATGGTAAATTTTTCTTTGGGTCTATCAACAAGTTTCCAAACTTTTTTCCTTTTAAACTTATTATGTTCTTTTTTCATATCCATCACCCAAAATTCATCATTTATAGCATCATTAATGTTTTTAGGTTCATGTTGTTACAAGAAAACTTGATGTTCAACCTGATTTATTAGAGAAGCTCTATTCATTGTTCGTTTATCTAAATATCCTACAACAATATCTAAAGGATGGTACTCTAGGGTTCTAATATCTCTAGAAAAAGAGGGGATAATGATTTCAGGTTCTTCAACAGGTTAGAATTCATTATAGCTTGGATATAGAGAATTTTCTAAACAGGATGTTTTCATAGATTCTATTACAGGACAGTTAGAGGATTTTTCATTGATTTCTAGATTTGACATATCATCCTCAAGATTCTATATAGATGTCTAAGGTTTATGTTGATCTGTTTCATCAAACTTGACTTGGAAAGATTCATCCACTCATTTAGTTATTTCAAATCTATATCCTTTAGTAGAGATTGAATATCCTAGAAAGATTCCTTCATCACTCTTGGATGAACTATTATCAATATTTTCCTAGGTATTAAGGATATAGACTTTGCAACCATAGACTTTGAAGTAGTTCAATTTTGGTTTTTTATTGTTTTATAACTCAAATGGAGTTATTTTAAGAATAGTTTGAATCAAAAATATATTAATAATATAGAATGTTGTATTTATAGCTTCATCCCAAAAATAAATAGGTAAGTCATATTCACCAAGCATGGTTTTAGCAATTTATTTCACGGTCCTATTTCTTTATTCTATTACTCTATTTTGTTGAGGTGTTCTAGGGGAAGAGAAATTATTTTTATAACTATTTTTTGTGCCAAAGGATTCAAACTCTTGATTTTTAAATTCACAAACATGGTCATATAAGATAGATTTAATTCTATGTCCACTAAGGTTTTTTATAGTTTTAGCATGCATGGTGAAATGAGTGCAAGCTTCACTTTTTTTATCCATGAAGAGGGTCCAAGTATACCTAGAAAATTCATCTATATGAACATAAAAATAGTGCATCCCATTTAAACTAGAAACTCCTGATGGTCCAAAAAATCTATGTGAACCAACTCAAGATGTTGATAATTTGAGATTTATTTCTTGGGTTTGAAGGAAATTTTGTGTGCTTTACCTTTTGACAATAATTACACACTTTATCATTTGAAAACTCTAGTTTCGGTAGATCTTTGACTAAACTTTTCCTTGTTATCTTTCTAAGGGAGTGAATATTGCAGTGTCTAAGTCGTCTATGCCAATTCCAAGACTCTTTGTGAAATACACTTAAATATAAAGAATTTTTAAAAACTAAATAAACTATGTTAACATAATATAAATGTTCATTTATTAATGTAGAAAATACTTATTCTTTTTTAGAATTAAACACACTAAAAGCA
Source organism: Viscum album (assembly GCA_963277665.1). Lineage (NCBI taxonomy): Eukaryota > Viridiplantae > Streptophyta > Magnoliopsida > Santalales > Viscaceae > Viscum > Viscum album. The sequence goes on from OY728158.1 coordinate 1,025,334,056, forward strand.
TAATTTTCAAATATAACATGAAATCCATCATCATATTGTTATGAAATACTAAGAAGATTATATTTTATCCTTTCAACAGAATGTAATTTGGAAATTAAAACTGAGTTAGTGTCACTAATTTGGATAATGCTAATTATTTTTTATTTAGCATTGTCACCAAAGGTGACAGGTCTACCATCAATCTTTATTAGGTTCTTGAAACAATAATAGTCTCCAGTCATGTGTCATGAACACCCACAGTCCATGTAACATAAACTTTTACCGGAGTTCTTCAAACAATTTTCCTAAAAAATATTCAAATAAAAATAGACTTTAGTAACCATATTTGTTTGGGTCCAATAATATTTGTAACTAGTGCTTTAGGATCCCACATTTTCCTCATAGGTTTCCTATAAGAATTATGTAATTTATTTGAGAAATGAACTTTATTTGGTCCAGAAAATCTAGAAATAGTAGATAATGTATCATTTTTTTAACTAGAAAAATGTTTTCCTAAACAATAAATAAAGATTTATAAACTGAATTTAGAAACAAAATTGGTTTTTCCAAAATTTCTTTCACCCGGTTGATCGCCAATACCAGTAGTGCATTTGGGGGAAATTTTATTACCTAGAATTTGTACCAAGGTATCTTTACCATTATTAAAACTCTTAAGGTCCTTTTTCAATTGATCATTAGATTGCATTAATTAATTATTATTTTTATGTAATTGATCATTTTTCTCTCTTTCTACAACAAGTTTAGATTTAATAGTTTAGGTAAGAGAATATTTTTTATTTAAATACTTGTATTTATCTTTTACTCATTACATGTATCTTAAATAATATTTAAATAATCTAACATTTATTCTGTATAAATATTTTCAGAATCAGATTCATCTCCAGAATAATAGGAATTTTGTGCAGGATATTTTACGGATACCTCAAATGTGTTTTTCATGAAACAAATATTTCCTTTGTTAACCTGTTCATTATGTGAAGACTCTGATTCACTTGAACTATCCTTAGAATCACTCTAAGTTGCTTTCATTGAATTTTTATACTTTCTATATTTGTCCTTATATTTCTTTTTATACTTGATCTTGGGATATTTAGCCTTTACATATCCCTTTATCTTACACTCATAAAATATTATCTCATCGGACGGGTCATTTCTTTTCCAATATTTCGTCCAGTTTTCATTTTGATCATATCTTCCTTTGAATTTAATCTTTCTAATAAATTTCTCCCTTTTGTAAAATTTCTTAAACCTTCTTGATAATTGAGCCATCTCCTCACCACATTCAGGTGATGATTTTTCACTATTGGAATATTCTACAAAGACATCTAGTTTCTCATTTTCTTTGGGTTTAGAGGTATTTGTCTTAAATGCATCAAATTTTCTTTTGGGTTCATCCTTCTCTTCCTTGTCGAAATTCTGCTCTTCTTTTTACATCATTAGTTTCCAAATGAGTGCTTTGATAGGTAATTTTTTGATGTTACATGACTCTCCAATAGAGACACAAGTTCTCATCCACCCATTAGGAAGGTATTTGAGAATACTCATAATTTGATCTTTGGATGTACCTTCTCTTCTAAGAGAGATACTTGTGTTGGAAATTTCCTTGAACCTGAGATAAATGTTAGAAATAGGTTCATCATGATTAATTTTAAAGTTGTAATACTTAATAGTATAAGTATAAAGTCTCATTTCTTTATTACCAGAGGTTCCTTTATGTGAAATAGACAAAGTATCCAAAATTTCATGGTTTGTTTTACATGCAGAAATTATGTTAAATTATTCATCTCCTAAAGATAAATATAAAGAATTAATGGATTTGAAATTATTATTTTAATCATTCTTAGTTGGGTCATCCCATGTAGTTTTATCAGTAGTAGGAAACTTATACTCATCTATAATTGAAGACGAAATTTCAAAACCCATAATTTCTAAATGCATTTAAATTTTAATATCCTATTGTGAATAATTAGTTCCATTAAATAATGGAGGTATGTTAGATTCAGAACCATTAAGTCTCTTATGCATAAAAAATAAATAATTTTAAAGAGCTAGAAATTAATAACTAACAGAAATTTATTATTCTTTAATGCAAAACTAAAATCACATTTGGAAAGATTTTCAAATAGATTCATAACAAGAATAAACTCCTCTGATACCAAATGATGGTCATAATAGATTACCAAATAGGGAGGGGGGGTGAATTGAGTATCTATAAAAATTTCTGTTTAAAGTTTACTTAAGAAGATTCCAGAAAAAATGAATACATTCCAATTTATCAAGGTAATAAGGTTGTAATAGTTTGACTGTTCAAATAACATCTCATAAGATTGATTAATTCTTAGTAATTTCAATGTGAGTTATTGATAAAATTTTTGAACCTATTCTAATAAGGTAAAACTGTTATAACTTCTATCCATGACTAACTATCAAAGTAAAACATTGTTTTCTAAAATATTCAGTAAATCAGGAAAAAATAAATCAAAAGATATAGTGGATAAAACAAGTGGTTTGGTCTCCAGATGATATTTAATCCACTCCACTAGGTGATCACCTTCCACCAAGAAGTCTATATAGATAAGATATGTATCCACACCCTGGATCAGAGTAAAATAATAGTACACAAGACAGTCTAGGTCACACAACATCTTCCCCTATTCTTCAGGGGTATAAACCACCAGGTCACATAAGGACCTCTTCCACACTTTTTAGGGGGAGTAAATAAATGTATGTAGATGAAAGTTTCTTTTCTTCTTTTAAATAACATAGTATCAAAAGTATAGTGATCTAGTTTTGAGTTCGATTGTGCAAGCTATGTATCTCATTTTTTTTGAGTTGGTACTAGGAATATTTTTGAGTCTCTAATCTATGGTAGTTTAGCCTTCAAGGGTTTATAGTGCTTTGTGTTCTTTATATTATTCGTGTTTCATGAATCATTTTTCTTTTTTAAAACTCTCACACATCTCTACGATTATTTCAGCAGTAAGTCTTCTCTTGTTTATAATTGAGGGTTCACATGTTTTAGAAAATAGGATGCATGTATTCTTCACCTCGTACTTCATACTGTCAGGTGACATGTCTACAAAGAAACATTAATTATTTTAGTTCCTTTAAATTACACATATATGACCGTTATAAATCAAATTGAAAATGAAAAAACATATTAAAAAATAGTATCACATTTTTTCTTGAAACAATATCACCTTGAAATGGTATCAACATGAAACGGTGTTTTTTTCATTTCCATAGATTAATGAGATTGTAATGTTTCCCCAATTGCATTGAGACCAGGAACCGGTAGCACTGATGCGGTGACAAAATCACGGTGTCTCAGGACCAGTGTCTAGTCCTTTATCCAAACCTTGACTCGTGTCTTTCTAATGGTCATAAGAAATCAGTGTAACATACTCTATGAGATATGAAAACAGGTAATGGTCTTTGGGTCACTGTTTCTGGGATACGGTGTCTTGGAATACAATGTTTGGGTTATAGTGTTTGGGTTACAGTGTCCGGAATTACGGTGTTATGGATTATGGTGTCTGTTTTATGGTGTTTGGGGCTTTTCCGAAATCTAGAACCAGTGGCTGACTTATGGTTTTTCAGACTTAGCCAAATATCTATAATGAGTTCCTAGGAAATTAAATTCCCATAATAAATTATACTTAAGCTTTAATATATTAAAAAATTATAGAACAAAATGAAAAATAGTTTACAATAACAAAACATGATTTATAGAAATCTGGATCTTGTGAAAGGCTATTTTAAGCATAGAGAAACCAAAAATATCAACACCTGATTTGAGATAAATTAAACAATGTGAACATGATTTGTGATTATTAAAACATGAATAAATCAAGAGGATTCCAACAATTAGCACCCTGACCAATAAAGGAGTAAATTTATTATGGTCAGATACTTGTGAGGGAACTGTTTAGGACCTCAATATAATGTTAACAACTACACCATTTTTGACCTTACATAAGATGTGCAAGGAGTATATATTATATTACGATGCATTAGGTCCTGTTATTTGAGTTATTTTTGATGATGAATGGTCATGTGGTTTTTTATTGGTAAAGGTAGTGGAGACTACATAAGTGGAAATACCCAAATCATGATTATGAGTTAGTAGTGATGTTTAATGCATTGATATATTGATGAAACGTTCCTTTGGGTGAGTTGTTTGTGTTATATATTGGATAAAATCACTTAAGATATATTTTTATACAGAGTGACATGAGGCTTTAACATCAAATGTGGGTTTAATATCTACAATCCTTAGATTTTGAGTTTGTTTATACCCTCGTAGAATTGTAATTTCTTTTCTGATGCACTGAGTAGGATGAATCAGTTATAAGTGGGGTAGGAACCAAGCAATGAGTGGAAGATAATGAACCTCTTCACTAAGATTTGTATAGATATATGAGAGTATCAAGGTCGAGTGGCCCTCATACCCTTGGATGTTATCTCCTCACTGATTATGAGGTTGAATTATATTTATCTATAAGATTTATATACCTAGGTTATGAGTGATAGTAATATGATGTGGATCTAATATTGTATTGGTCTCTTATTGCCTCTAGGAACCTTTATACCTGATGTCATGTTATAGTCCCTATGAGCATGTGCAAGGAACTAATGATGGACTTATATACCTTATGTTGGGATGTAATTTCCAATATATACCATGATATTCATCAAATTTACTATTGGATTGAGATGAAGAGGTATATAACATGGTTTTTCATATGGTGATTAATTTTCTAGTGGGTAAAGGCCAATCACCAGTATCCCACTGGTCTGCTCTATTCCTTACCCATTCCTATGTGGAAATGTGGTAATGTAAAAATTAATTTTTTAATAGTTTTTCCAATTATTCCCTTATGTTGTTATGTATTGTGGGTTATTGTATATTGGTTGAATAAGTTTTATCAATTCCTTCCAATTCATGATTCATTATAGATCAATGAGTTTGCTGATATCTATTTATTATATATATTTACTCTAATATGGGGTACCTTAGAGTATCAATTTAGAAAAGGGAAATTACATTACATTAAGCTTATATCAAGGATTATAAATGGAAATTGATACCCAAGTACATAAAATAACTTCTTATAATCTATAGATAAATCATTAATCTAAGAACAGTAGTTAGGTGTTACCAGAAATGATATGTGCAAGTTTCTGGTATTTTAGAGTTTCCTGGGAGAACCATTTAGTGAAAGTATCCATTTATTATAACAAAATATATCAATATATTATTTAGATAGTTAATTTTAGGATTTATATTATAGGAAATGTCAATTAACATTTTGTTGGTGAGATACAAAAGAGTCAACCATTATTGGACTAAGTCTCACTTGTGAGAGATTAGAGAATATCTGTTTTATCATGAAGTGGTTAAATTTTTCTTAAATTTTAAATATGTCATATAAGGAATGATGATGTTTTCTGGTAGTGTTTAAGATGGGAGATCTAGTATTCTTATTTGTTTCACCTTGTTTGATACATTATTGTATTTAGATTCAAGATAATTTGGTACCCAATTATGTGGGTATATCTAAGATTTTATATCGAATCGATACATTAGAAAACAGGTAAGGTCTTCCATAATGTTTTTCTGACATGAAATACTTATTTCATGTATCTCAAAATTAAATACATCATCTTACCCTATCATAAGTGATCAAAACTATCACTTTTGATACTAAGGATGATGTGACTTTTGAAGCTTTTATAGTTTTTATTATGGAGTAGAGTGAGAAGACATTATAGAGGAAGACAACTCTTTTATTGTTGGTAAAATGGAAACCAAGGTATATCTTGGAGGATAAATGGGAGTTGTTCTTTATATTTTGTGTTAATGGATGGATTTATTCCCTAATGTAGAATGGTGTTACTTAGTAGTGTAGCTTGAAGATGAATAGTTATATAGTGGGGAAGTTGTAACACCTTGGACCTTATCAAGGTAGAATCCCTTTTGATTTTTTTCTTACCAATGAATTTAAATTTTTTTGAGTTTATTTATAATAGAATAGTGATTAGGAACAATGGTATGGGTTGGATACTGGATTGGATATGTGCACTATAATCCTATAGAAGAGTGAAGGGTGTTTGTGTAATATAAGAATATAGGAATATAGTATTGGGAGTTTGTATGAGATCTATGGATGATTTCTCCACTATTTTGTATTGGAAGAATATCCGGGGGTGGTCTATAGGCTTTGGTAACATTTATAGGTATTTTAGGAGAAAATAAATCAATAATTTTAATTTATAATATATTTCTAGAAAAATAATCAAACTCTTGTACATAAGATTCATCAATCATACGGGTACCCAACTAATTGGAAAATTTGGGTAAGTCTTGTACCCCTTTGTATGAGGTATGATGACCCTAAAATGTAGACATTATTATAATTTGTATAACTTATAAACCCTTATATATTTGGTGTGATGACCCCTTATGTATGATCTTTTCTAGAATCCGTCAATGTATCAACCCTTAAATATTTCTTGAAATTTTCATATGTCTTCGATAATGTTTGTGTATGTATATCCCCCTTACATATTAGGTTCATTGGCCCTTACATATGGGATTTTCTGACCCTTAAAATTTTCTTTTCTAAAAATTTGGAAATCAGTTACCCTTTTGTATTAGTCATGTTAACCCTTACACAAAATTTATTAAGCATTGAAACCATATTTATGACTCTTTGGTAAAGGATTTCAAACTATAATGATAACCCTTATGCATTGATCCCTCATTTAACACCTTTAAAAAATTTCTTTAGGAAAGATGGTCATTAAATTAATCATTGAATCATATTATGAGGTTTGGTTGGGAGAGAGAGGGATGTTCCATGAGGGCGAAGTCCATGCCATGATGGCTTGTCCCTGGGTTTTTTAGTTCAACTTTGAAGAAACAAGCAACACTATGAATAGTGGTGTCAAACTCTTATGAATTTTTGAAGGTGGAGGTTGCATCAATGCAAAGAAGGTCACACTATAAGGTTAGTCTGGGAAGGTGCTTCAAACCATGAGAGGGGTAGTGTATGTTGTGATGGGATGGGTAGCAGGATTATTGGCTCTTCCTAGGATATGAACACCGTCCCATGACCGAAGGAGACCACGCTATATGGGAGACCTTAGATAGTTGTCACTCCATTATCTGAATGCTCCTATCATGGTACATGGCCTAAATATTTTTTAAATAATTAGTTTAATAATCGGTTTTAATATATATGGATTATAATTAAGGGTTCATTATTTACTGATGTTGTGTACCTCCCCCCTCCTACACTCTCTTAACCATTTTCTTCAAAAGTGAGTTCTCTTTCATCCTTCTACTGATTCAAGTATTGTTTTATATATTTTATATATATGGTTATGTATATTTTCCTCTTAAATTGATTAAAATTTTCATTCTACTCCAATCTATTACATCACTTATGGTTATGTATAATTTATTTTATGGTTTTCATCTGATTCTTCAATTTTTTCCATTTTATATTGAATCAGCTGCTAATATTTAACAAGGATATTCTTACGAGAATAAGTTAGGTGGACCCAGAGTTATACCTAATGTATATCCTCATTTGTATATGTGTTTTTGATTCATAGTCCCCTAAATTTAATGTTCACATTTCATAAATATCAATTAAATGTTTTTTTACTTTTATTTATTTGGAAACCCTTTGACTAGGATTCATGTGGTTCGTTGATAATAAAGAATCCAAAACTATTGTACGCTATATGAGACATGTATTGGACTAAATAAATTAATATTTGTGAAAGAAAATCTAGGGGTACCCTTAATATGAATTTATATTAATATGATTATTATACTGAGTGGTTCATCAATCTCCTAGATGAATCATTGGGAGATTTACTAGGTGGGCCACATATCACCATAATGATGTGTATATATATATGTTGATATACTTGGTGGGTCATTTATCAACCTGATGAATCATATAAATATTTACTGAGAAATCCACTTATCCACATTAAAACACATATATATAGTGATATATAAAGAATTCCACGTATCAGATTGATTAAATACATGGTTATACAAAGAGTGAGAAACTTATCCCCCTTGATGCCATTAATTTATATAGTTATATACCTGGTAATCTATTTATCTCCCAAAGGATTCTACTCTATGTTAGTGGTATTATGGGTGGGTATTTATCTGACACTTGGATTGGTTATTCTTTAGGTTTAGATATATCATACATTAGCTAAAGTACGTATTGTTGACCTTGAGTGTCACTATAGAACTAAAGGATAAATGATGATTTATTTTATTTCACTTTCAATTATTTATTATAGAACATCAAAAATATCTTTTTTATATTAGATATATTTATGATCCCATTGGTGTTGATCTATTGATTTGTACTCACACCCTTCTCAAGCTACTGTAGATACCCAGGTAGAATTATTGGCTGAGGACAGAATGAGGGAGAAGGTCCTATGATTGATTGATGATCCAAATAGTTGGGGCGGAGTATTATAGAAGGGATTGATCAAGGACTTGAAACTAGTTTTTATAATATATCTAGTTTTTTATTTATTTTTTATTTATTTTGGATTTTTGATGTATACAAACTATCCATAGGGAATCTTCATTATGTTTGTGTGACTTTTATGACATCTAAAACTGTTTAAATTATTAAGAGATGGGTTGATATATTTGTTATTTTACATTTAACAATAATTAATGTTTATTCTAGTTTATCTATATAGATATTATTGATGATACATATGTTGTAATTTATTGATTCTTAATTCAAGGTCATAGTCTCCCAACATAATTATTATTTCCCCTCCACTAGTCAAGAACCTAAGGTGTATGGGAGGAACTTGATGTATGTTGCAACCTGATTTGGTCATATTGAATGTTAGTGGGGCTGGGGATGTTACAACATACCTATTACTCCATGTGAGAAGGCTGTATATTTTCCAGTGATTGAAACCCCACAAATATATCACTCTATGTGATATGTTTATATCACATGCATCACCACTACATCAAAACATATTATTTAACTTAAGGTAATAGAATATCTTTTAATCTCCCATATTCTCTAATTCCTTGTATAATTTATATATATTTCACCTCATGTCACAAAATCACTTTAAGATATCGTCCAAAACTCCATTTTTTAATCTATAAAATAAAACTCATGATTTTGTATATATTTTTTAATAAAATAAATCCTTATCCACACAACCCAATTTACAACCCTTTAGTATTTTGTAGTATTGTTAATGATTATGAATTCATAATTCATAAACAAATACAAATTGATATGCCTAATAAATCATCCCTGCATAATCATATAATCTTCTTATCTGAGGCATCTATTACATCTATAAGACATGAAAATTTTAAATTTCAGATAATAAAATTCATAATTTCACTGTTATCTATGTAATCAATGATCAATACCAATGAATATTTCTCATGAAATTCATATAAATGAATTCCATACATTCCATTCATCTATATAAATGAGTAAATATTATGTCACTCAACCATGTATGGTAATAAACCTACTGAATGATTCTCATAGAGGGTACAGATATCATAACATTATAAATTAAGAAAAATCCCATCTTAGTTAATAAAAATACAATATATGATTTAAAAAATACCCAACCACATGAAAATTAAATCAAGAAAAATATTCTCATAAAAAAGGTATCAATGATATAAGTTTCACACAAAAGGTACCTTGTTATCCTTATATTACATGGATTTCTATAAAACAGGAACCCTAAGAATAATAATAAAAGTATGTATGGAATTATCTATAATATAATTGGTTGGTGAATCCAAACAACAAGTCACACTCAATTCTCACTAGTGAACTATGCATACATCTATGATATCATGATCAAGATAACCACAACACATTGGAACAAACTATTCCTTTTCATGAAAATCATCAACCTGGTATAACTTATATATTTATATCTAAGGAGTTAATTATCATTAAAATATGATGCTATTTTCAATAAAAATGAATGAATGATAATTTCGGAAAACCATCATATAACATTACACATTTTTATATTCTGAAAAAACTATTAATAAAACTCTAACAAAATTATATACATAAATAAATATATATATAAGCATAAACCCTATTATATATTAATAGTCATAGACCTTAAAAATCTTATGTTTTGTTCCTTTCATTGGGGTTTTCCAAACATATTACATAATCCTGTAATAACTATCACATATTTATAATGGGTTATAAAAATCTATCCTACCAACTAAATTCATTAGTTATATCACATATTTAAAGAAAAAACATTTGGATGATGATAAGATCAATATTATTAATAATTATGAAAAAATATTGAACATTATATCCAAATAACGTTACTTCAGAATATCCAATGTTACCAAGATTTTAAACATTGGATGTTTAAATAGTTTTTATATAGAAATATAATAAATATACAATGAATATAAACATTTTTTGAGATAACTGTTAATGATAAAAAATATCTCTTATAGTAAACTATGATCTTTACAAACACATATCCCAAATTATTCTCAAGTAAACTAGGTACTTTCTTAGTGACCTTTAAATAGGTTAAACTAGTATATTAGAAATAAAAATGTCAAAAAAAAATATTTTTTTGATTGAATTGTTATTTTCTATATGGACATTGTTAACTCATACTAGACTCGATGAAAATATGTTTCCAAAATTAATTATTTATTAGATTCAAAAACAGTTTTCACACCAAAATAATATCATATGTGATTTCCTTTAATAAAATTTCCACAGATAATTTTCAAGACCATATCTCCGATGAATTTATTACTAGACTAAATATTTATATTTTGAGAAATAATATAAAAATAATATTTGAAATATGAAACATTTTCAGATTTTAATATACAATAACTTATTTTATTTTTTTATCTTAAAAATATTAATTATTTCATTCATATTATCATTTTCATACTATATTATAAAATATATAAGAGGATAAAACATGTTTAAAAAAAATATTTTCATTAATAATATATATTTTATATCAAATGCATTATGTTATATCATAAGGGATTATGAAATAAAACAAAAAAATTTCATAAATATTACTCAATAAAGTATATCAAATCTCTATTTCTTTTGAAGTATTAACTTTTGAATTCTCTCATAACATGTACCTCTATAATCCGTTATAAATAATTCCTCACTGTTAAACTCTTATACATTATCAAAAAAATTATAAAGTTTATTTTATATCATACACCAACAAAAAATGATGATTTTTGTTCTATAACATTTATATATGGTGTAGAATCTCCCAAATGATTCTTCAAATCCTCTAGATATTTTATAAAATTCTATTTCTGAAGTCCCAAATTCCTATAGTGGAAAATTTTCCCTTCAATTAAAATACATCCATTCGGTTTCAAAGAACCACGTCAGGAAAATAAATGATTTTTTTTGAAAAAACTAAAATATTTATTATATAAACACAAAAAAAATTATAAAGACCCAAAACCGTGAAAAGGAGGTTAGGAACAAACTCCCAAACCTCAAAACCAAAAACACATTAACCAATAAAACAAAATAGAAAACCACTTTTCATATCATAACACAAGGAAAATAGACTTCTTAAAATGGGTTTTAAATATCTTAAGAACGTTTTAGAGAAAACATCCTTTCAAAAAATCAAAAAAATCCCAGAGTGAGAATGATATTGAAAAGTCCTAACCAAGTCCAAATCCTCATGAACCCAAAATTTTAAATTAAAACATCAATGAATGCGATACATGACAATAGTAACCATCTCATGACCAGTGAAATTTAGTTATATTCTTTTTCACTATGACCACATTGAGATACCCCACTATTATTTATATTGGGCATGGAATGTACTCATCCGAATGAATCAACCCATCATTGAAAATCACACTGCTAACCCTCGACAATTGCTAACACATCATTAGGAAAACGTAAAATAGTAATGAAAATAAAAACAAAAAACCAGAACAATAAAATGTTTGAAGTAATGTGATTATTTTATTTATCCCACACAACTCATGATTCCTCTAGATCCACATCATAAATTAATTTATTAAATTATATGCAAATGGGAGCCCCATGAAAATATATCTATCACTAAATTATTAGCTCTATATAAGAAGGGAGGTGAAGAATATGAGCCAATGTTGAAGGTCCTATGAAACAATTGAAAAACACCATGAAAAAAAAAACAAATCATAAAGAAAAAAAACTAAAATATAAAGAAAAAAAGTCAAACTATTGAAATATCTTTGGAATACATCTGGAAAATGTCTAATAAATAAAATCTAAACTTGGTCAAGATCGATTAACAAAGAAGAAGAAAACCTCTAAATCAAGCATGAAAGGGGATTTACTACTAATCCATTTCTAAATCCTGTGCTCACGTAATCTTGTTATCCATGGAAATAATGATGAAAAGGACTAACTATATTAAAAATAATCCCCTAGTAAAGCTTTATAATTGATATTCCCAATGACCCTCAAAATCCTCTCATTTCTATTCAATTACTAATGTAAAATAATCATGGATAATTTTTTCAAAATGTAATGCTCAATCCCCTTATTGAGAATCCACACCATAGAATGAACCAAAAAGAGTGATGTGGGTAATTAAAAAAAAGGAACCCCACCATTGAGGAAAATATTCACTTACTATATGTCAGGAATAACAATACATTAGATGTTTTACTATAAAAATAAAATTTAAATGAGGGGTGTGGGTGTACAAACACTATGAGTTTTGTCTCCCTTGATGATAAGAACTGTTCATTAAAATGGAAATAAACTGTGAATGATATGATCAAAATCCACTAACAATTATAAATATAGAGAGGAGAAAAGGCTAAAACATTAGTAAATACCCTAAATCACCATGAAAAAACTACGAATCCCTAAATTTGTGATAAAAGAGGGAATCACTATAGAAAGAACTGGTCATCGAGGAACCGTCTCTCCATATATCATACATGTGTATTAATAGATGTTGAATCTCCATGACCTATCATTTCTTATTCCCTAGAAAAAACATTTACTCCATTTTATATTATCCTAATGGAACATGATATTAAGCCTCCCATGTCCCACTCAAAAGACATAAATACATTAAAAAGATTAGCTCAATTATTATCAATCATATTTATCATATAATTAATGTTGATATATTAATATCTATTTTGAAATGATTTTAGAATAAAACTTGTATTCAGATCTAACCATATTGTTGACCCCAATCTCTTCAGTTTTTTTATATACATAATCATATTTATTACATGTGTCAAAAATTATAAACCCTTAGTAATACTTCACAAAAAATACCTTAAGAAGGTAATATCTCTAATTTATATATTTTTTCTGTTTATACCCTTTTGATGATGTCTATAATCCTACAGAAATCCATATTATCATGTTACATTTGTAAGTTATGATGCATAGATAGAAGAATAATTGTTTATATCTTAAGAGAAAATTTATTGTTCTTATAATAAGAACCGTTTATTTATAAACTATATTTTCAATGGTTACATCAAGAAGTGGTTTCTCTAAAACATTGAAATTTTATCACACATTGAGAATAAATATCAAATTATAATACTAGACTAAGAAATTTTCATCATTTATCTTTTTCTTATAATAATTGATCTCGAAGATAATTTTTATGATGAATTAATTTAAAGAATACTCTATAAAAACATAATATTCGAACCATTATCATGATTTAAATATGTTAATTAAGGAATTTTATTGAGTAAACTCCAATTAAAATAATATCCAAACATTTTTCATTATATATATTTGTGTGATAATATTTCTATTTAACTATGTTTTGATTTAACTTCAGTGTTTTTACAAATTCTTAGCTACATAAGTAGACAATCACGTCAATTATATCATATATAGCTCTTGGATAATTAATTATACTACACCCTTACCAAATCCAACATATATATTATCCAAAATTCATTACCATTATCTCCTTACATTTAGGGTTATCCAAATAAGTTTATCCTAACATTCAAATTAGATAAAAACACCTAATCAAATTAGGGTCACCTATATTTTAATAACATTATATAAGATAATCAAACGAAATCGTATGTTGTTTGGGACAGATATACTAAACTATTTAGTTATTAATGAGTGTTCACTATGTATGGAATATAAAACATTACATTTTCAAGGGTTTTATATTATCTTACTAAGGTTGGACATTAGTATCTTATCAGGTCTAGACATTTAAAATTAATTTTGAAATACGCAACCATAACTGAAATATTTATTTAATAATTTATTGTGTCGAGTTATTATGTCATATAATATTTAATATTTTAACAATTATTTCATATATTTAATCATATTTTATTATATTTTATAGAATTATTTTAATTAATAATTTTTATACTAAAATATAATTTTTACTAAAATAGAATACTAATACAAATACACACACACACACACACACACATATATTATTTTTCATAAAAATAAATTATATTATTTAATCACATATACAAAATCAGTATAAAAAATTAAATAATCTTTTCATTTATTGTTTTTTCATGTTTTCCTCTCTTAACCCTAACTTTACACATTTATTAATCGACTAGTGGGTTCATGTTGTGTTCCTTTGTAGGGATATAAATTTCCACCCCTATATCTTACCATCTATATAAATATCTTGTATATTTAATCTAATTATTTATTTATATCAATGCATTCCTTTATTTGATTTAACTTATTTATCTTATATTTTGGAACCAAATTAACATTTTTTAAAAATGTTAATTTATAAATATTTATACAATAAGTGAGTTGTGTTACATATCTATAAAATTTTTTTGATTTCAATATTCATCAAATATTTTTATGATTTGCATTAAAATGTTAAACAAAAATATTTCATGAAAAGTATTAAAAGCATAAGAAACTTAAATCCCACTCATTATATTATATGATGTGACAAAATTTAAACCCCAACATTTTAGATAGAATCAATTTCCCCATTCTAGTGGTGGTCAAACCCATAATCCCACTCTCTTTATATAAATATTAAATGGTATTTCATATTTTCAACATGCTTTTAACTCCAACTATGTAATAATAATTCTAATAAAATATTTAATTATTAATCATAACTAAAAAATTACTTACCATGGTTGAAATAAAATAAATTTTTTGTTACCCAATAGCATGAAACTCATTAAATTATTTGTATTCCATATTTAAAAAGATGTTTAAATAACACAAATATCTCGTAAAATCATTCATAATATAAGAAATTTATATTCATAAATAAGGTAATAACTAAATAAATGAAAAATCAATAAATTTAGATATGTGATATAATTAAAAATTCATTATTAGTAAACAAAAAAAATTTAATTCATTGAAAAATAAATTGTGATTTTTATAAAATATTAAAATAAATAATTTATATTTATATAAAAAATATGAACTCTTTTTTTTGTGGAAGATATTGTTGTAACCATACATGAACATTGGTCACTATAATAACGACATTTATTTTATTGAAGTGGGAGTGGAGGAAAATGATTAAGGGGGCCTGAAATGATTCAGACCAAGGGTATCCCCAATTACATAATAAGCACATCCTGAGGGGAGGGATCCAGTTCTGGTGTATACTGTTTGAGAAGAGTACCTGAAATCCATTTTTTTCATTTTCTAAAAAGCCGGTTTATGGGTAACCGGTAACCATGCAAACAAGACCCAACATCATCAACATCAACACTACAAGAAGACAGTCAAGCAGAAACAACAAGAGAAAAAACAGGAAGTCACATATCATAGTACCCGTAGTCTTCCCCGACTCCCAAGCAGGATTCTTCTTCTCCTGTAGCCGATTCCAATTCAGGATGTCTCCAGAAACCTACACTTTGCACTCTATTCTGGAGGTTCTCAAGAACCTGCATATCCGGGGATGCCTTCTTAATCCCACTGCCCTTCTTGACCACCAGAACCACTCCACCATTCCTTTTGGAGGTAGACCTTGTCTGCATCGGTCGCGAAAGATAGGAATAATCCTTCTGTGACCTCCTTCCCAGCATTGCAGGTACTGATTTTCCCCCAGCAGACGCCGCCTGATTCCCCTTTTGGACAATTTCACTATATGAACAATTAACAGGACTCAGATTCTCCTTTCCTCTCCCAGAAAACTCCCTTTCTGCCCCGACCTGCTCTCTCAATGGAGACCCAGTGCCCTCCGAAATATTCCTCGGCTCCTGATCAGTAGAGATAACATCTTCCCCATCCATAGAATCCGGGTCCATCCCCTTACCCTCAACAGCATGATCTTCCAGGACATTACCATCGTCAATGTCATTTTGCACTTAACCAGCATGACCCAAAGGACCATAGGAATTCCTACTGCTTCCCTCCCCCATCCTCTGATTGATACCTTCACCAAGACAAGGAGACCTTTCACCACTGATTGGAATTTCCCCAGGACCTGCACCATGCTCCTTCTCTAGGAAAACAGTTTGCAGGTCCCCCAAGACCACTGCCTCCCCATCAACTTCTGCACAAACGTCCTCCTCCTGGCCCTCAGATAGCCAGTCCACATAAAGTCCCTCAAACCTGTTACTTATGGGTACAAAAGACCTGGCCATAGAATCAAGGCAATTCACAACCTTAGCCCTGTCCCAGTTAGAGACCTCCACAAAAGAAGATCCTGAGACAACACCCACCTGTTCTGGTTCCAAAGCAACTGCAGGCCCTCCATTCATCTCCTTCTCCCTATATTTACTCGAGTAGGAAGAAACAGCAATGAATCCCTCATCCAAGGAGACCTTCTGATGTCCAGGTATAGAGGCCTCCCCATCTACTTCATCTGTTCGAATGTCTCTCTCTCGAACAGCAGGTCCTTCAGAAGTGTGAGCCCGAACTCCTTTCACACAGTGATCCATAGACTTGCTCTCTGAGCCCTCCACAACACTCAAGATAGCAGTCTTCCCACTAGTACGAACCCTTCTCCCTTGAACTCGAGATCCTACTGGACATAACTCATCGGTGTGACCCAACCTCTTGCAAGAGCCACAGAAGTCGGTCCAATTCTCATACACAACCCGCTGTTTGCAGCAGTATTCCTAACCAACCGTGATCCAGATGAACTCAAAGGGAACACGGGATGCATCCATCTCAACACACAACCGAGGGTTAACGAGGTGACAAACAGCCTCAGTACGGCTATCAGAGCAGAGGTATCTACCGACCATATTACCCAACATACGAATAATCGACGAATTTTGAAAGTTTAAGGGATGTTTAGGGAAGCTTACCCACACTGCCGTGGAAGGTGGATCCCGATTCATATGGAGATCAAAAGACCAACGCAGGAGCATGAAACGGGATCCGTTGAAATTTCTCGGTGCCCTTTCCCATGCTTGAATCAAATCAGCCTCCGATTCAAACCTAATCAGAAACTGCTTACTATCTAGTAACCCCACCACCGCACGTTCCTGATGGTCCCAAGCTCCGAAGGCAAATCAGTCGAATTCTTCAACTGAAGGCCTTCTGTACTTGAACCGCGCCACCAAGGTAAGATTCAGCAAAGGATAAGACTCCTTAAATTCCGATAATGAAAGAGGCAGATTCGGGAGACCATCAACGAAATCAGGTACTTTAGGGCTAAGAGAAATTTTCGGAAAGGAATGAAGAAAGTCCGGATTGGAGAACGGCTTGAAGGATCTCTTCCCCTATTAGAGAAGAGTCAAAGGGTGCATTTGAGGAAAGTAAGTTAGCTATAAAATTACCTTCTCACCAAGTGTGAATAATAACTATCTTGCTGCTGATGAACTTCTTCAAATTATGGATCACATAAGAAATATACCATGGAGTGGGAGAGAAACCATTAAGAGAGTCGTATATAATTTTGGAATCCGATTCAGCCTCTATTAAGGTGATGCCTTTAGAATGACATATTGTAATACCACTGAGGATGAAATTAGCCTCTGAACCCAAAGAATCTCCTTCACCATAGGAATAACTGAAACCGGGATGTACAATGCAATTATGATCCAGGACAAACCCTCCACCTCGCATGATGCCGCCACAACATGAGCCATCTGTATTGAGTTTAAGGCCGTAGTGTGGGGGAATCCAATAGATCTAGTTGCCATGGGGACTCTCCAAGGGAATTGAATTCTTATTCAACACAATATTATTTAGAGGAGGAGCCTCATACTAGTGTTTAAATAAGATAGAGAGCTCAGAGGCAAGGCATATGGCCTTGACGATCAAGGAAAAACCTGAGGAATCGAAGTTATTAGGATGAAAACGATTGCACACATCCCAGATACACCAGAAACACAACATAAGGAGGAGATATTGAGACTTCCATTCATTCGGGTTGGAACCAGCTCCGTTGAACCATAGGTGCAGAAATTGGTTGATGTTGTTCATTGGAGAGGTGAAACCAGTGAATTCCCCTAAAATCATCCATAGTCTGATATCATAGGCACTTTGAAAGAAACAATTAATGATGGATTCTTCCTTGTGAACCTGGAAACAAGAGAACCTAATGACAAGACAGACCCCCATACCTTTCACAGCTGTATCTGTAGAGATGTCCTGGTTGTAAATGCACTAGAGTTGGAAGCAATATTTGGTAAGGAGTTATTTTCACCGAAGAATATCTCCCCATAGATCATTATTCAAGGAAGCATACTGCATGCTCCTGTAAGCCATGGAAGAAAAGGTAGTCTGAGTGGAGACCTATAATATACATAAGCCGCTCATTTCCTCTATGGTAATGCTGTCAAAAATCATTTTTTGGTTGTGGTGGGAAATAGCTTAAATGAAGTACGGGTATCGGCTAGCTTTTTAGAAAGAAATCTCTATAGTAGGATAACCCAGATATCCCAACATTGAACCCACCCAATTGTGGTTCTAGGAGTTGATAACCCCCCCCAATAATCTAGCGAGAAAGATTCAGAAGAGTTGGGATGTTCTTTTGAAGGTTCTTATAAAGAGGGGAGAGTTTTCCTCTGGGGTAATTCAGGTCTTTTCCAAACATGTTGATGATAATTCTGGACCAAAGGAAGTAGCCTTCTATCACTTCCCACATCATTTTACCTTGTAAATAGGTTATCATTTCCACAATATTCATTACATTAATTCCACCATTGGATGGGGACTTAGAAATCTTGTTTCATGAAGCCCAATTCCATCTACCATCATCATGGGAGTCCTAAATGAAGAAGTTCAGCAACTTCTCAATACCAAGGGAAACTGCCTTGGGGACCTTGGGAATAGAGGAAATGTGCATAGGAATTGAGGTCAAGACACAATTAACTGGGATGAATCTTCCACTGAAGGAAATGAAACGATTCTTCCAATTAAAATTCTATTAGAAATCCTGTCAACCACACCTTAAAAGTGACGAATGTAGATACATACATGAGCAAGATGGGATCACATGTAGTCTATGGGAAATTTCCTTCTATGAATAATGAGAATGGATTCAATACGATTAGAACGCCGCTCTTATCAGGATGAGGAAAACTAGAAACAACTCTTGTCACGATTGATGACTTTCCCACTCCATTTAGAATACTCTTCCATGAGATTGTTGATTCATTTAATGGAATCTCTACATCCATTAATAAAAAACACCATATCACTGGAAAAGAGGAGGTGAGAGACCTTATGGAATTGGGGGCTATAGTGAAAGGTCATAATCTAACAAAAAAGAATGCAGTGATCAAGGTATTTTCTATGGGTGTCCTACACCATAATTAAAATGTTGGGAGAATGGGGATCTCCTTACCTTAAAACCCAAACCGACTTGAAGAAGCTGCAAGATTTTCCCCTGAAGATAATAAAGAACCACAAAGAATTATAGCAATGAAAGAGAAGGTCAATTACCTAGTTTGAGAAGCGCATATTCCTCATTACATGGATAATGAAATTCCACTCAATTTTATCATAGGCCCTGCCCATATATACTTTAAAAATGATATTGGAACCCAATGTTTTCTTATTAATGTACCCTATAATTTCATAAGAAATGCCAATACCATATTGAATGGATATTCCCTTGAGGATACCATGTTTCTCACTTGCCACCCATCTGTGAATGTGGAGAGAGTGTCATCTGTTAATCATTGAAGCCAAGACATTATAAGAAATGTTACACATACTTATGGGTCTGAACTACCTTATAGAAGTGGGATTGTTCACTTTCAGAGTGAGTTCCACTATTGTGGCACTTGAAATCTGAGGGTGATAACTACCTTAAAAGATTTCATGAATTTATTGAATGTGGTAAGTTTTAATGATCTCCAAGGAGTTCAGATAGAAGGATCCTGGGAAGACATCTGGCCTAGGGGAGATATTTTTATTGAGAGATCGAATTAAATCCCAAATTTATTTCTCATCTGGAAGGCTCTCTAGAGTGTTGTTGATTTCAGGAGATATGATATTCGAGATAGAATTGTAGATGCCACATTGCCCATCTGGATAGACATTATGCATAAAAGTTAAAGATTAAATAGGAAGAGACTTCATATATGACTCGACCTTACTAACCACAACCACATGGTAAAAGAGATCCCTCGGTGACTAGAAATAAATCTTCCCAATTCCATATGATTAACCATGATTGGTTTTGAATAATAACATAAAATACAGAACATACCCTACTATTGATGATGAATCTTTACTCATAGTGGGAAAAAAAGATCCCTTACTGATAAGAAATAAATCTCACATCTAATATTATCTACTAGTTCAATAAATCACTAATAATTATTTTGGATATGATCCAAGAACATTAATAATTAAGGAGAGAGAGGGAGATAGATTCTAATATGATTTTTTATGACAGAATGTTATTACCTATAGTTTATCCACATTTATAAAAGCTCACAATTAGATTCTACAAGAGTTTAAATGAATACATAAGTTATTTCAGAAATCATTTACGCATTATATCAATTTTAACATATGTTCTTTACTTAATTAAAACCAACAATGAATGTTTAATTATTAAATATGTATTTTCATGTGTTATAAATCTCATTAATATCAAATTTTGATATTAATCTAAACAATGAATATATTTTTTTTGAAAAATAAATATGACAGTATGTGATATCTTATATCACATGCATATTTTTCTTAGTGAAAGGCATATGTCTCTCATATAAGTAGAAACCTCACTAGTTATTTTGGTTCTCACTCAGCCATAAGGTGAATTTTGAAACTTTAAAATGATTTGTGGTGAATATCAAGCCCTGTGATTTGATGTTATCACAAGAAACACCACTATTTCACATATACTAATATATCTATGTTCAAACCCATGATATAGATTTATTTTATACCATATATTTCATGAAAATTATTCAATCCTAATATAGAAGTTCATAAACACCAAAGTTGCATAAAAATCATACCACATTATATAAACCCCATGATAATAATATTTTTTTTGGTTAAAGTAATGATAACTCAAAATAGAACTTTTAGCAAGTGTCATAACACCCATGTCATATGTATTAGTACCATGATAAAAATTAGAACCCAATATTAACATTATATAATAAAAAATAAATTAATTAAGTGTTTCATTCATTGATATTACACAATACACAAATGACACTCTGCTATTCATGTTTTAAAAAATGTTTTAAAATTCCAATATAAAAGAAATATATCATAAATTTATCCATATTTAAAATTTTTAAAAATATAAAATTTAAACTTAAAAAATCATACGTTTTCATCATGAAATCAACATAAAATAACTCATATATTATAAATAAATTTTGTTATAATCATGATTACCATCTTCATCACATATCCATCTGATTTGGTCATATTCATTCATTTATGAAAAAAACCATGATTTACTCCATAAGACTAAAATATTATGGTTTAGTGTCAAATACATTAACACCCATTTATAGATGAAAAAAATCAAGAAAATAATTAAATTACTTGCATATAATTATTCTATTAGAAATCATAACTCCCTCCCTTGAATAACCCCTCATTTAAAAATTAACTGGCCATATTAATTCTTCTCATTAAATACCAACACTATACTACCAAAATATTTGTTGGCTAAATATTTGTTTTTCCCTCTATTTATTTCCATTATACCCTCCTAATAAAAATAACAAATAATGATAATTATTAAAAATAACACTAATATTGCATCAATTAGATAAGTAAATAAATAAACTAATTATTTAACCAAAATTCATCTATATTAGGATCTTACGAAACACATAACCTTTTTGTAAACACCCTATTTTCAAAACAATTGAGCCCCATATTTTTAATTCCCTAACATTACAAATTTTCTTTTTACACTTTATTCTAAAAATGGTCAAAACCCACTCCAAAAATTTCAGAAAGTCTAAAAATTTAAAATTATAGGTTAATTAAGTAATAAAAAATCAATCAAAAAATAATTCTTACTATTAAAAAAATATAAATAATTAAATACCAATATAATAAAATTAAGATAATCTAGTTTACTAAGAACATATATAAGATTCTTGTTCCCTATTACTTTATTTTATTTCATTATTTCTCCATAACACATGTACAAAAAGAATAAATCATCTATGAAAAACTATATCACATCAATCATGAATCTTTATATAATATTACCCATATGTATCATCTTCTTCAATTTAAATCTATTCTTGGTGTGACACATGAGATGGATATAGAATATACATTTCAAATGTGAGATACATAGAAGTTGTAATGAATATTATTAAATTATAGGGGTAGATGAAATTGATGTGGAACCTTTATGATAAAATAAAACAATATAAATTTGATAATAAAATCGATGAGATTTTATTGAATTTTATGCACTTATTCTACCCTTGATGTAGAGATACACAAACAGACAATTATTGACTAAAAATCCCATTAACCTTATACTATATTATATATAATTCTTTTGTCTATTATGAGAAATCCATATATTATCTTAAATCATATACACACACACTCTATTATTATTTTAATTATCTTCAATCCAATAATAGTCGATTCAAAAAATATCATCCTAATATATAGGTTATCAATAAATCAAAAAATATAACACCACATATGGTTCCACTCTAATGGATAAATGATAAAAATTATTATTTTAAATATCTATAAATCACAACTGATCTTCCCATAATCCACCAAAATCCAATACACATGTTCATTAAATATCATTTTATAGCTACATATTTAAATTAATTAGTCAATCCATATGAAAATAAAATATAGTAATAAAAAAACCAGTTTCAAAAATCAAGTTGAAATCCTCTCTCTATATAGGAAAATTGAGTTGAGAATCATGATAATATATTATAAACCCAAGGACTACATTAAACATTACCACATATTCCATATAAATATGTGCTACAATTTCCAAAACTATTCATTCTCTCATAAAAAATAAATGAGTTAACCTTGTAAATAAATTCACAATAACTCAAATTCCATTAAAAGGTTAAGTCACACATCAAAATTGGATTGTATAATTCTTGTATATATCCTATAATTTATAATAAAGAATAATTAGTCTGTTTAATAAACCATTTGGTACTTTATGATCAACAATTAATTGCGGATTGGTAAAATATTTAGCTACAAACTCAACTATAAATATTTTCATACTTAGTAAAAAAACTATATGTTTTGAGTGAAATAATTTTATATATACCTAGATGAACCACCAAAGATGAACTATGAAACATATTTAGAGCATATTATTTCAAAATTTGAGGAATAAATAACCATCATAGAGACATGATATAGTATTCCATTACTTCTTTTCGATCATTAAGATAATTTTCATAAATAATAAAATATCTCCATATGTCGGTCCTAGGGTTATTTATCATTGAATAAACTACCCATTTATCTAATAAATAATCAATCATAATTCTATAATTATAATTTCCACCATTTACTACATCTATATCAATATAAATAACATCAAATTATTCAATAATATTCCACTCCTCACTTGCCTTTCTTGGTACATATCTATATGATATTCTATTTAAGTAATTATTTACCAAATTTATTCTCTTATATATTATATGAGATTTTAAGATTATAAAAATCTAAAAAAATAACCCACATTCTTTAGCTAAAATTAAAATCTTACTTGGATATGATACATTATATGATTTAATGATTTATGGAGACCATAAAATGTTTTATCATAAAATAATGTCTCCTCTTCATCAATTAAAAATATACTATTTTAAGATCCAAATAATTGGTAGCATAATTATGCTCATCATAACAAAATTTTATAGAAACATTAAAATATCACTCTTTCTTGTATAAAAATACTTTTCAAACCATGATTAGATACATAAAATTATACCATACATGGAATCTATTAATCTCGTAATCAAAAACCATGGGCACTCAAAAAATAATCCTATAAAATTTTAATATATTTTTTGAAATTATAAAATTAAAAATTGTATATCATATCTTAGTTAAAGTAGATAAATTCATTACCATCATAGAAAATTTTGGTATTAATATCCTATAATAACCAACAAAGCTTAAAATCTTTTCATATCTCAAATATCATTAGGTGTTCTCCACGAAATGAATTTCTAGATCTTATCTTGGTTTACTATAATAACTTTTTCTAAGATATCATTTCAAAATAATTTAACCTATCACTTCCCAAAATTATAATTTAAAAATATTTTCCTATAATTAATTCATCCAAAGTAATCTTAATATAATTATAAATAATTTACATTAACCTCATATCTATTTAAGTAAGAAAGAATATGATTTATGAATTCCAATACAGATTGATCAAGGTTATGTTTAAATACTCAATATATATTTCCCACAAACATAATTGGATAATTTATTTCTCTGATTAGAATCTCCAAAATCCCAAATTCTTAAAAAAATATTGAAAATCCTTCATGAATATGTCCTTATCCCTAACTCGAATTTTATGATAACTAGACTATATTAATATCTATGAAGTTGCTCACTCTTCTTTATTGATAAATTAAATCATTGATAATTGAAATAGGATAATTATTCTTTACTAGTTTATACATCAATAATATTTATATAAGCTAAAACTACCATATTCTTTATTAGAAAATAACACTAAAGAAGTTTATAAAGGAACACTGTACTGAAATAAATTCCTATAAAACATATTATATACTAGAATTATTAACTCCAAAATCTCCTAAAATTATATATTATGGGATTCCATTTTTTTAAAAATAATCCTGTAAGAAATTAATTTCACACTCAATCTCAAGTCATGGTGTATAAAAATTAACTTCTCAAATAAAACACCATAAAATTAATTTAAATCTTTGGGAATACCCCTACATTTAATTCATGTAAGAAAATGAAAAAAATTACTAATTCATAGTAACAATAAATGAATCAATACATATATGAACCATATGATGATCCCTTTCTCTAATGAATACCATATAATACAATTCCAAGTTAGAAAGGGTTATCCTACTATAATAAATATCCATATAATATCATTAAAAATACAACTAATCCATTACATGAACTAAATCATATAATTTCATTTATAATAATAATATATCCCAAAAAACCTAATGATTTCCCACAACCATTTCACATTTACTACATACCTGAATCAATCTTGACTGACCTCAAACAAGACTAGGTAACACTAATAGTTTATTAATTCTCAATTGTTAGGTCTCAATGTGATATTGGATTAAAGGTAAAGAGGGGGTGGGGGTCAATTGAACCATTTTAATATTTTCATAATAAATTATTATCAATTTTGTTAATTAATGGAGAAAAAATAAAAGGAAAATGAGCATAATTATTTTCATAGTATTTTTTATCTAAACGATCCTACTATACCCCTCATCCCTCTCAAACATAGAGAGAGATGAAAAACAATAACTATGGAATATTTTAATTATAAATGGATTCACAACCCATTAAATACATAATTTTAAAATCCTTTAAGAAAAATCCAAATATGGAATTTTCTAAGAGAGATTCACAAACCACAATTAACATTTCCACACATGGAGTTATTGACCAATTACGTGACCCTTAGCACACCTAGAGGTACAACCCATAACCTAACTTTTGTATAGTGTTGTATAAACCAACGCCAATTGTTTATGGGTATTATAACAAATATATGATTAATAAAACATAAAATAAGAAGTAAAAAATACATAAACTGGATGATCATGAAATGGATCAAAGTGTTGAGGATGTATGAATCTTCTCCAGTATCACTGATTCAAATGAGTAATTTTTAGATGCGATATATAATTGATTTCATGGTGTATCACATAATAAATTTCAAAATACCCATAACCTCATTACTTCAATAGTTCTATCAAAATAAACATATAAATTTATTTCATAAACAATAGATTCAAATGAAAACATCAATTTCACTTTATCCTCATTGAAGTAAATTGTGTATATATCTTCATAGAATGTGTATGAAAAATATTCATACATGGTTAAATAAATAAATATATAAAATTTAAAATATTCTGTATATTTTAACCTATTATAAATATTAACATTTCTCTAAAAATATGTAATAAAAAACTATAAATTCCCTTAGAACATTTCCATATGTTATGTGAGGTAATATATTCAAATTCTAAACAATTTGAATTTGAAACATGTGTTATTTTGTGAAACAAGTGTTCGAATTTAACAAACAAGATAAGAATTTAATATTATCTCTATTAAATAAAAATAAAATTCATTAGTATCAAAATATACAATAAGTATTTACGAAATCCTTGTCTCATTGAAAATTCATAAAACAAACTTATAGTAAAACAAATTGGATAAAATAAAAAAAATGAAAAATAGGGCATTTTAGATGATAATTACTAAAATTATGGTTGGATGATATCATTATAGTTCATGGTTTATGTAACGCCCCAAGCTTCCATGGTACGTTTCCCTTTGAATAATGTAGTAGCACGCATTGTACACAACTTGGAGTTTTAACACACCACGACCAATAAAACTAGCCATTATGAATAGTAATACCCACCTTTTGAAAATTTATAAATTTTATTTTTTAAAATGGACTTAATTTTTGAATTCAAAATATTGAAATTATATTACGGTGAATTTTTGGTATTTTTTTTGAAAACTTTTAATTTTTGATGAATAGTGAAAAACACTACGTTATTATTTAAAACTGAAATTTTATTTAAATAGTTAGTTATATTATTTTAATTTATTTTTGGTCAAAATAGGTACATAATAACTATATATGTTCATTTTAATTTATTGTAGTCATTTTATAATAAGTATAGATATATAAAATTTTATTTAACTTTTTACAATGTTTTACCCACCTTCTAGAAGCATTTACAAATTTGCATAAAAAATAATTTTACCGATTCTGTGAGTTGAGTTTAAAAAATCCAATAACAAAAGTTGACATCAGTAAGTAAAATTTGGTTTAATAAGATGAAAATATTTTTTGGTGAACAGAAACATTTGGCTTTTATTTACCACGGTTAAATGTAAATTGGGTAATTATGTGTACAAATGAATTTATAATTACCCTAACACATTTTCTTATTCAATTGGATTAGTTTAATTCGGCCAAAAAATTCATACGAATAAAATATGATCCTTTTGGTCCACATGGATTAGATTAGGACATTTAGTATTATTTTATTTAAAGAAGAGTTAAATGAGTTAAATTTAATGTTTAATAACTAAACCATTTTTAATATTGGGTTACCCACAATATAAATTAGACTATAAATATTAATTAGAAATCTAAAAGTATTTATTACATAATTATATATTATTTATACTTTTTAGTCCTTAAATATGTTTATTTATTTATGACACAATGATGATACCGTAATTACCTTAATAATGAAATATTAGAATAATTGATATTATAAATATCCAAAAAAAAGTAAATTGAGACTTATGATAAATTACACTAATTTTATAGGACAATATGTCTTGTTAGGTTTGATTAAATAAATTTTATTCGAAGTGATAATGTTTCTATAGATTAAAAAAACAAATACTAAATAGAGTAAAAATTGACATAATTGAGTTTTTAAAACAAATACTATATTTATAATTGATTTGATATTTCTAAAAAAATAATTATCAAACAAAGAACATAGATAAGGTTATATATATATTAATAATTAACCACAAGGGGTTCTCTTGGATTGTTAGAGTAATTTTATTAACCTTATAATATAAAAATACAAAGAGACGCGGTAAATGTCAAACTATTTGGTAAAGAGTTAAATCTAAAAGATATGGTTTATACGGTGACCTAAACCTGTAAGAAACTATTGGTTTTGAGTTTTGCGACCCATACCCACATTATCCTTAAAATAAATCAATTTTGAGCCATTATAAACCGAAAATGAGTTTATTATAAAATAATATTTCAAGATTTTCCTAAAGTGACCCTCACCTCTCTTATAAAAGGGTACTAACCCTTATCATAATTTCACACCTACATATCCATTTGGATCTACCAAAAACTAACCAAATATCCTCCAAAATTTACTCCCTTAATCCTAGAGGCCGTAATTTGGTCATAAATCCAATCTATGGACCACTTTTGATCAAATCCAATGGAAGAACATGAAGAAGAGGTAAATATTTCATCACCTCTATCAAGTTCCTTTCTTCTTCCACTTCCCCTTTCTTTGTTGTTTCCATTATAAAATAATAACTATAGTATCTTACTTATATTTCAATGTTATTATAAAAATGGTACAACTATATT
Source organism: Viscum album (assembly GCA_963277665.1). Classification (NCBI taxonomy): domain Eukaryota; kingdom Viridiplantae; phylum Streptophyta; class Magnoliopsida; order Santalales; family Viscaceae; genus Viscum; species Viscum album. The sequence goes on from OY728158.1 coordinate 1,025,362,916, forward strand.
AATTATTCTACCCATCAGATGGATGACAATGTCACCATACGTGCGTACGTACGACTTACTGTCTTCACGTAGTGGTGTAGTTTGTTATTCAAACACGTAATTATTTTGATTTGTATAATAATGAGTATAACTGAATTAAATAATAAATATAACTTTTTAATGATTCTTTATATATGATATACCATCCAATTACATATGACTTCACCATCAATATAATGATATTGTCACTCATGCGTACTGACAGATTACCGTCTCCACAAACACGATGAGATTCATTACCCATCGTAATAATTCAAGAATAATTATCATTTTATGATAAAAAATAATGTTCTTGAACAAAATATAATTCTTTATATGAATCAAATACATCCTATCCATTACAAACATGACTTACATAAACAATCATATAAAGGAAAATGAATCAGTTAACACCCGAAACGACGATACAACTAAAATATTATTAACAATGAAATATTGGAAGATCATATATGATATCATATTTATTTATATGATTCTGGTATAATTTAATAAAAATTATTTAACTATTATAAATGAGTTTAATGTACACTTGACCAAGGAAAAGTAAAAGGTAATGGTTAATTTCACAATCTCTTTATTATCTGTGGTTGTTTTTACGTAAATATCTATTGGGTACTATTTATCATCCACATCCATGTTTCTTAAAAATATAGTCCAAAACATTTTTACTATTTATTAGACTATGGTTTAAGGTCATTTATACCCTTGTTTTATTTCTTATAAAATGTATTGAATGGAATATTTCTGTCTTTTTCCAAATAAGGTCCTTTATGACCTTTTCCTCAAAATTAAGGTAAGAATTTTTTTTTGACATATACGGCGGGTGCGACTATTTTCCACTATTATATCATCATCAATGATTTCCAAACAAGATTATAAGATTATTTTCAGAATAAAGGTTTTCTTTTATTCTTATATGAATTTTAAATAATTTCAAAATATAAAGAGGTATTTATTTCAAATTGTTCTCATTTCATAAATGTCAACATCCTTTGATGGATATTAAACTTGTTTGAAGTTGATTTATTATGATACAAATCTTCCATATTGTATTTATGTTTTTGTGATATGATTGAATGTAGATGCAGTATTTTAACACCATTCATGGTCTATGGATAATGTATTGACATTTCTTATGCTAGTTTTAATATGAATGTTTATGTAATGTTTAATCATCCTCATATGATGAATGTATTGAACTTATTAAGTGATGGGTGGATCCCGCTATAGCTCCTCAATGCATTGGTAGGTATCATGATATAAACTAGTGTCTTGGAACAAGGCCTTGACAAAATTATATTCGTAGTCTTGGCATAAGGTCTTAACTATGTGGTTAGGAAGTCTGGCATTATGCATTCCATCATTATGAAATTTTCTATTGATATTGCTTGTGATTATTCGACTAGTAGAATATCCATCTTAATAAGTAAATGAAATTATCTACTTTTATATTTTACATATTATGCCAACATTTTTGTTTAAAAGTATTTTTTTAGTCTTATTCATTGCCATAAATGTTTATGCTTATTTATAAAAGAATCTGCTATATTGTTATCCTTACTGAGCATCTAAGATCACCCCTTTCTATGTTTTATTTTTCCCAGGATTTGAAGAAATATTTTATGGTTGACCTGAAGGTATAGGCTTGGAATATAATTGTGGTCAATTGGGACAAAATGTTGTTGATTTTTTTATTTCATGATGTAATGTAAAACTTATGAATGTACTAGTACTTACAAAGATACTAAACTGATCAGTCTTTCGGGAAATGATTCCTTGTATCATGCCAATGTTATGTAATAATGCACTGACTCTGGGTAACTGGGGTTGGGGCATTACAATTGGTATTCGAGGAACTTAGTACAAACCTTGAAACTAGATTTAGATAAACTATGATTAGAGCACATTACCCTAAGATATACTTTTAGGATTAGTATAGAAGAACTTACTAGAATTTTGGTAACGTATAATTTTTTTTATTTTCCCAAAAATAAATCCCAATCTAGATATTAGCAGGTAGAGGTAGCAATGGCAAAAATATACCGAGGAGTGAAAACTCCGATAAAGAGTTTTGGGCTTGACCTGGGTTATCCTGGTACACGACAACGAGCCTTGCTTCACTCTTGGTTATGACACTCTCAGAGGATAGGCTTAGGATAATTCAAATTTTCTTTAAAAACCATTAATAATGATTTATGAGTATATATCTCCTCAAAGGAATTTTTTTATTATGGATTATATCCATAAATTGTTCAATTTATGTTAAGTGTTTTACAGTTTTGGAATTATGTATTGCGATTCATAAACTAATCTAGTGTATGCCATTATTTAGAAATGGTGCCTAGTGAAAAGAATGGAAACCATATTAACACACATAATACATGTAGGGATTTCCTCCCACTCAAGATAATTATAGTGGAGTTGGTGATGCAACTGATGCCGATCATCTTATCACCATACTGGGACAAATCACTCCGGTTATGAATAATAACCTTACCCGTATAGAGCACCCTGATCCACAGTGTGGAGGATCAATTCTAGACCACTTCATGAGGAAAAAAACCACCAAAATTCATTGGGACTACAAATCCATTAGTAGCTGAGAAATGGATAAATTCCATAGAGAAAATATTTCATTATTCGGGGTGTAGCGAAAGGGAAAAAGTTGTCATGGAGGTTTATCTCCTCATTGGATTTGCAGATCAGTGGTGGTCATTAATCCAAAACAAAAATGAAGATAAAGAAGTATTGAACATGGAATAGAGGGAGTTTAAAGAGATTTTCTTAGAAAAATAATTTTTCGTGACCATTGAGAGGATATGGAAAGAAAATTTCAGAGTCTGAGGAAAAAGGAGGATGAGAATGTCTCAATGTATGAGGCTAACTTTAAAAGGTTTGAAAGGCATGCAGCTGATTATATACGTAACCCAAGTAGTAAGATTGATAAATTCTTTGATGGGTTAAAAACATTTCTCCATCCAGAATTAGTCTAACAATCCTTCTCATCGTACGAAGATATTGTCTCATGTGCTACAAAGAGAGAAAAATAATTCTCTATGTCTTATGAAATCAAAACAATGAAAGAGAATAAGAGATCTGCTGATCACTCTAAAATGGAAATAAGGAGAATAAGTGAAAAGTTGAATATCCATCCTACGGTAAATATGGGAAGAAACACCTTGATACATTCTTAAAGGGAATGAGAGACTGTTAAAAGTGTATTGAAAAAGGCCACCAAGATCGTGATTTCAAGGGAAAGAAAGAGGCTATCAATGTTGAATGCTACAATTTTAGAGAAAAGGAAAATTATGAAAATTAATTTCATAAGTACCAAGTAAAATTACCTCAGAAAAGGCCTAGGGAGCAAGGTCATGCTTATTCGATCACTACTACTGAGGTTGAAGCATTTAAATATGTGGTGATAAGTAATTTAATGGTTTCCTCAATTTTAGAAAATGCTTTATTTGATTCTGTATGATCACATTGTTTCATATCTTCCTAGTTTTCTATGAAAATTAGATATTTTTAATTTGACGTAACAAGGGTGTTGTCAGTCAAAACTCATAAGGGAAGTATCATCACAATAATTTTTTTTGAATCAGTTCCCATTAGAGTATATAAATGTTCTTTATATTTTCGATCTCATCATCATATTCATGATTTAATTTCATATAATCCTCTGAAGGAATTGGATTTCAGACCATGATGTGAAAATTTATTGTAAGAAGAAGGGCGTTACAATTTTTGATGATGATAAGGAGTGCATTATCTTTAGAGACGAAATGTCACCACCTGATTCTTATCTAGATCCACCCCTAGTAGATCTAATAAAACCAACTACTGTGGAGGAAGAGAATAAAATAATTATGGGCGAGGGAAAAAATGTTCTAATAGAGGATGTAACTATTGTGCAAGAATACATTGATGTGTTTCTAGGAGATTTACCTGGACATCCTCTAGAATGAGAAATTGAGTTTTCCATTGATTTAATTCCTGGTTCAAGGCCCATATCAGAGAACCCTTATAGAATGGCCACTATGAAATTTTTGGAACAAAAGAAACAACTAGAGGAATTGAGTAATATTGGATTTATTCACCCTAGTGTTTCTTCATGTGGAGCCCTTGTCCTTTTGGTTAAGAAGAAAGACAGATCTATGAGGATGTGCATTGACTATAGGGAGATCAATTCTATAACAATAAACAACAAGTATCCCCTACCACACATTGATGATTTATTCGACTAACATCATGTATCTCAATATTTTCCAATGACTGACCTTTCATTTGGATATCATCAATTGTGTGTGAAGAAGGAAGACATTCCGAAAACAACATTTTAAACCCGGTACAGGCATTACGAGTTTATTGTAATGCCTTTTGGATTGACTAATGCACCCTCTGTCTTCATGGATATAATAAATAATGTTTTCATGGAATATATTTATGTCTTTGTAGTGGTATTTTTTGAGGATATTTTGGTATACTAAAAAAGCTACAAATATCATGAAAATCACTTGTGCACTATTCTTAAATCCCTCAGAATAAAAGAATTATATGGGATGTTTAGAAAGTGTGAATTCTGGATTCAAGAGATTTCTTTTCTTGGCCATATTGTATGTAAGGATGGAATTATATTGATCCTTCAAAGACCAAGTAAATCCAAGAATGTCCAGCACTGAAGAGTATAACTGAGGTACGTAGTTTCATTGGTTTAACAGGTTATTATCATCGTTTCAACCATAATTTTTCCCTGCTATCTAACCCATTAACCAAGCTCACACGTAAAGGGGTTAAATTTGTTTGGACAAAAGAGTGTGTAGAATTTTTTGAAGGACTGAAGAGAAGATTATTCCAATCTTCTAGCTTGAATCTATCATCAGAGAATTATGGGTTTGTTATTTATAGTTATTCTTCAATGGAAGGACTTAATCATGTCCTTATACATAATGATAGAGTTATTGCCTATGCATCACGATAGCTAAAAATTCATGATAAAAACTATCCCACTCATGATATTGAGTTAGAACCTGTAGTCGTTTCTCTGAAGATATGGAGACTCTTTATCTATGGTGAAAAATGTGAGATTTATACAGATCAAAAGAGTTTGAAGTATATTTTATCACTAAAAGAACTCAACATGAGGAAAGGGAGATGGCTTGAACTACCTACTGATTATGATTGCACAATAAACTACAACCCAAGGATGGGAAATATGGTGGAAGATTCTTAGAGCAGAAAGGATCATGGAGTTTTTAACAAGATTAGAGTTGAAAGGGAATCTATTTTCATGGATATAGTAAATATGGATATGGGAATAACCCTGGAAGGTGAAACATAAATACTTTTTCAAATGGTAGCCAAAACATTCTTACTAGAAAGGATAAGGAGTTCTTAGACTGATGTTGACGAGTTTCAAAAGAATATTAAAGCTCTGAATAATGGGAGATTGAGTGACTTCATATATGGAGAAGGAATTTATAAATTTGGGAAGAGACTTTGTGTTCCTAACATACCTGATATAAAAAGGGAATTGTTGGATGATGATCATATCTCCAATTCCTCTATACAACTTGGGAGAACTAATATATATAGATATTTGAAGGAACATTTTTTGGTGGGTCAACATGAAGAGGGAGATTTCTGATTTTGTATGAAGATGTATGGATTGTCAACAACTGAAAGCTGGAAGGCAACAACCCAGGAGAGTCATGCAACCTCTTCCCATACCTGAGTAGAAATCGGATAATGTTACGATTAACTTTTTCATGGGGCTACCAAAGACTCCTAGAAAGAATGATGCAATATGGGTCATTATTGATTGTCTTACCAAGTAAGAACATTTTCTTGCTATAAGAGAATATTTACCACTTGAAAGTCTAGTAAGAATCTATATTAATAAAGTTGTAAGACTCCATGGTGTACCCCAATCGATTATTTCTTATTATGATCCCCATTTTACATCAAGATTTTTGAAATGTCTTCAGATGGCTGTGGATTGTGAACTTCGTTTGAGCACTGCCTACCACCCTCAAACTGATGGACAATTAGAACAGACTATTCAAACCTTAGAGGACATGTTAAGATATTGGTCACTTTACTTTTTAGGTATGTGGGATCAATATTAACCTCGCGTAAAATTTTCATATAACAATAGCTTCCATTCAAGTATTCATATGGAACCATATGAAGAGTTATATGGAAAGATATACCGCACACCTACTTGTTGGGATGATGTTAGTGAAAGAAAACTCATGGGCCCAAAACTTGTTGAGGAAACAAAGTAAAAGGTGAAGGTTATCCAAACCCACATCAAAGCAGCTCAAATTTGGCTAAAATGATATGCTGATAATAAGAGGAAGGATTTGGAATTTCAAGTAGGATATCATGTTTTCTTGAAGGTATATCCATGGAAGGGTGTTATAAGATTCGGTAAGAAGGGTAAATTGAGTCCCAGGTAAATCGGACCTTTTGAAATTCTAGAATGAATTGGGGATGTAGCTTACCGTTTTGCAATGCCACCATTTCTCTCCAAAGTTTATGATGTCTTCCATGTATCAATATTGAGAAACGACATGCCTAACCCAACACATGTAGTCACCTATGATGAAATTGAACTGGAACCTAATCTGTCTTATTGTGAACAACCTGTCAAGATTCTTGATACCATAGAACAAGTGTTGAGAAATCGTACGACTCATCTGGTAAAAGTTCTATAGAGAAACCATAAGATGAAAGAGGTAACATGGGAAACTAAGGAAGTTATTGTGAAGAACCACCCAAATCATTTTTATGTAGTGATATTCTAGAAATTTCGAGGATAAAATTATTTTAAGGAGGGGAGAATGTTACAGCCCAAGCATCTACGGTACATTTCCCATTGAATAATGCAGTAACATGCATTGTATGCAACTTGGAGTTTTAGCACACCACGATCAATGAAAATAGCCATTATTAATAGTTATACCCACCATTAGAAATTTTATAAATTTTATCATTCAAAATGGACTTCATCTTTGAATTTGGAACATCAAAATTAGATTAGGGTGAATTTTTGGTATTTTTCTAAAAACATTCAATTTTCGATGAATTGTAAAAAAACTGCGTTATTATTTAAAACCAACTTTTTATTTAAATAATTAGTTATATTATTTTAATTTATTTAAGTCAAAATAAATACATAATACCTATATATGTTTAATGTAATTCATTATAGTCATTTTATAATAAGTTTAGATATATTAAATTTTATTGAAGTTTTTACCATCTTTTACCCACCTACAAGGTGCATTTACAAATTTGCATAAAACATAATCTTACTGCTTCTGTGAGTTGAATTTCAAAAATCTGAGAAGCACAGTTTACATCAATATGTAAAATTTTTTCCAATAAGATGAAAATAATTTTTGGTGAATAGTAACTTTTGACTTTTACTTTCCACGGTTAAAAGTAAATTGGGTAATTAAGGGTAAAAATGATATTTTAATTACCCTTAAACATGTTATAATTCTATTGTATAAGTTTAATAGGACCAAAAACAACCTTAGGAATAAAATATGATCCTTTTGGTCCTCTTGGATTAGATTATGACATTTATTTTTATTTTATTTAAAGAAGTGTAAAAGAGTTAAATTCAATGTTTAATAACTAAACCATTTCTAATATAGGGTTAAACACAATATAAGTTTGACTATAAATATTCATTAGAAATCTGAAATTATTTCATACATGATGATATTTTATTTATAATTTTTATAAATTAAATTATTTAAATTATTTATGACACAATGATGATGCAGTAATTACCTTAATAATGAAATATTAAAATAAATGATATTAAAAATATACAAATAAATTAAAATTGAGACTTCTGATAAATCAAACTAATTTTATAAGTTAATATTAAATGTTAGGGCTGATTAAAAAAATTTTATTCTATGTGATAATGTTTTTATGGATTACAAAAATCAAATACTACATAGTTTCAAAATTGACATAATTGAGTTTTTAAAACAAATACAATATTATTAATTGATATAATATCCCTAAAAATATACGTTTCAGAAAAATGACTTATATAAGGTTATATATATTAATAATTAACCAAAGGGGGTTCTCTTGGCCTATTATATTTAGGTTATTAACCATATAATATAAAAATACCAAGAGATAAGGTAAATGTCACACTATTTGACTAAGTGTTAAATCTAAACGATAATGTTAATATGGTGACCTAAACCTATCCAAAACCTATTTTTTGAGAGGTTTTCGACCCATACCCACCTTATCCTCGAAATAGATCATTTTGGAGCCATTAGAAACCGAAAATAATTTTATTATAAAATAATATTGGAAACTTTTCTTAAAGTGACCCTCACCTCTCTTATAAAAGGGTACTTCCCCTTATCTTAATTTCACACCTCCAAAGCTATTTTAATTAGAAAATCCATTCCCAAATATCCTGAAACCATTCCTCCCATTATCTTAGAGGCTTTTATTTTGTCTGAAATCCAACCTAAAGCTCTTTTTTGAATAAATCAAAAGGAAGAACCCGAAGAAGAGGTAAATATTTCATCACCTCTTTCAAGTTCTTTTCTTCTCCCACTTCCTCTTTATTTGTTGTTTAAATTATAAAATAATAACTCTTATATATTTTTTATACTGTGATGTTATTAAAAAAATGGTACAACCATATTCATTATTCTATAAATTATATGAATGAAAAAGTCACCATACGTGCGTACGTACGACTTACCGTCTCCACGTCGTGGTGTAGTTTGTTATTCAAATACTTCATAATTTGTATGGGTATAATAATGGGTATAACTAATTTAAATATTAAATAAAACATGTAAAATATTATGTATATATGATATACCATCCAATTACATACAATTTCACCATCAATATAATGATATTGTCGCTCGTACGTACGTACGGATTACCGTCTCCAGGAACACGATGAGATTCATTCCCCATCGTAATCATTCTCAAATAATTTTCAATTTATGATCAAAAATAATGTTTATGAATATAATATAAATATGTTTATGAATCTAATACATCCTATCCAAAATAAAAAAGACTTACGTAACCCATCATATAATGGAAAACGAATCAGTTAACACCCAAAATGATGATACTATTAAAATATTATTAACAAAGAAATATTGAAAGATCAAATATGATATCATATTTATTTATATGATTATATTATAATTTAATAACAATGATTTAACTATTATACTATAGGTTAACATATCCTTGACCAAGGAAAAGTACAAGTTAAGGGTTAAATTCACAATTTCTTTATTATCCAAGGTTGTTTTTACGTAAGTATCTACTGTGACATCTTTTTCATCCAAATCCATGTTTTTAAAAATGTATTCCAAAACATTTTTACTATTTAATAAACTATGGTTTAAAGTCATTTATAACCGTGGATGACTTTTTATAAAATGTTTTGAAAGGAATCTTTCCAATGTTTTCCAAACAAGTTACTTTATGACCTTTTCATCAAAATTATAGTAAGAATGAATTTTTTTAGCATATACGGTAGGTTTTTCTATATTTTTGGCATTATACAATCACCAAAGATTCTCATAAAGGCTTGTATGAAAATTTTGAAAATAAATTATTTCTTTAATAATTATGTGACTTTTAAATTATTTCAAAATAGAAAGAGCTATTTATTTCAAATAGTTTTCATTTCATCTATGTCAATATCCTTTGATGGATTTTAAACTTTTATGAAGTTGATTTATTATGATAAAAATCTTCCATATTGTATTGAAGTTTTTGTGAAATGATAGAAAATGGATGTGTTATTTTAACACCATTTATGGTTTATGGATAAAGTATTGATATTTCATATGCTAGTTTTAATATGAATGTTTATGTTATTCTTAAAACTTTTCATATGGGAATGCATTGGACATAGTAAGTGATGGGGTGAGCCCGCTATCACTCCTTGATTAATCAGTATATCTCATGAGACAAAATAGTGTCATAGAACAAGGCCATGACAAAAGCTTATTTGTAGTCTTGGAACATGTCCTTGACTATGTGGTTATGATGTCTGGCCTTATGCATTACATCATTATGAAAGTGACTATTGATATTTCCTGTAATTATTCGACTAGTATAATATCCATATGAATAAGTAAATGGAATTATTTTATTTAATATTTGACATATTATGTTTATTTTTAAGTTTAAAAGGATTTTGTTTTAGTGTTATACATTGCCTTAAATGTTTATACTTATTTACGAAAATTTCCTCTATATTCTTATCCTTACTGGTCATCTGAGATCACCCCTTTCTATGTTTTATATTTCCCAAGATGTGAAGAAATATTTTATGGTTGACTTGTAGGGATAGGAAAAGGATATAAGTGTGGTCAATGGGGACAAAATTTTGTTGATGTTTTTATTTCATGATGTAATGTTAAATATATGAATGTATCTAGTACTTCCAAGGCTACTAAATTGACCGGCCTTTCAGGAAATGATTCATTGTATCATGACAATGTTATGTAATAATGCACCGAATATGGGTAACTGAGGTCAGGGCGTTATAGTTTTCATCAAATTGATGATCAAATTCAACTTACGTTTGATCTTTTTTTCAACTTGCATCCAATCATAGTTTCAATGTGCAGTCAATAATAATTATAATGTAAGATAGATCAGATTTATAGTGTGAAGTTGATTCATCATTTTAAATCGATTGTGTTTATTCATTTCGTTAGTTCATATGTTATAAAAATTATGAATACCTATTTTATATCCAGTAATTTTTCTTCATATGGAAAGTTAATCAGCTAGACAAATTTTGATTTCTTATCTTATGGTCTGTTAAGTTTATTTATGTTGTTGGTTCATCTTGTACTAATTCAAGGATTGGGGTCACTTGAGTCTTGTGATCACTTTTCTAATGTTCATTTTCTTAATGAAGACATATCAAAATTTTTGAATATAGAATATTCTAAAAAATCAGTTTATATGTGAATTTAACAATTATTGTGATTAATTTTTATCCAAAACCAATTCACATAATACATGAATAACAGGAACATCAGAATAGTTATCATGTTGTATGGAATAAAGAAGTGAAATAAAATCTCTGAGAATTTATAATCAAATAAGGATGAATTATTGTAACTATTAAAACATTAATAGATATAGTGGTTTAGAACCACTTCAAAAATATTTCCCTTTTTTATAATTATAAAAAATGATCTAAATGTTTACCCCTTTTTAAAATAGATAAAAAAGATCAATGTAACAAATTCCTACCCTCTTAATGTATAACAATTATATGTGAACATAATCTCTTTATAAACTATCCAATGATTACTGGGAATGAAACTATCTCTGAAGCTATATTGGGAAATTTATTCTCCCCCTAAATTCCTCATTTTATTATGATCTATTGTAGTTTTAATTCCATTTGGAATATATTCTAGAAGCCTTAAGATGTCATGAAAACATATAATTATATTCAAGTAAATATATGCAACAATACTTTATGAATTATGCGATAAAAAAAATTCATAACACATGGTGGTGAGATGGATAACATTATAGTTTAATGAGTATACTAAAATATAATAAGAATTAATAAATTTGCACATAAACATAATTCAACTCCCCCAAAAAATATTCATTAAATTTTAGTATCCATCATACCAATTTTTAATTTGATTTTATCAAAATTTTATAAATCTAGGGGTTATATATAACATTTCCACACTAATATTATATACATACATATTATAAATAATATTTCATTTTGGAATAGGATCACAAAGAAAACTATATCCGACATTGTTTTTTTATTCCTAGAGTAATACAAACACTTTTTATATATCTAAATTGTAGATACATTATCACAATAAATTAGATCCTTTTAAATTAAAACCGAAAAGCAAAAAAAAAAATTTAATACATAAATATTTTGAAAAAAAATGTATCTTTGAAATACTCACTCTCAATAGTGGATAAAACTATAAATAGTTTACATAAAACACCAAGAACCTAAAAATTTACCATGAAAGTTACGCATACCTATTGTAATTTTTCTACCTATTTTCACCTACCAATAGAAGAATATAAAAATCTAGTAAATTTAAATAATGTATATAGAAGATAAAACTATATAACATTAAAATATCCTTTAGAATACATAATTGTTATTATAACTACTCTTAAATGACTTTTTTTAATGATTGGATTAAAATATTGAACATATAAACACTAAAAATATTAAATATAGTCTAGATGTTTTCAAATAAAGTAAAATAACAATCATATATCTAAAACATTATTATCAATAAGTTATCCAGCTTAATCATAATCTTACTTATAAGATGTACTCATTAGAGAATTTTATCTTTTAAAACCATAAATACAAATCCTTATAACCACATATGTTCACTCACACAATTCATTCAAAACTCTAAATACATCAAATTTGAAAAATAATTACAAAGAAAATCACTTGAAGATATAAATATAATATCATCAAAAAATATTTTAACAATTAAAATATTTTTAAAATATATTTTAATAGATATATTTGGAGAAAAGTTTCTATTTTTAGAACCATTATTCAAATGAAATAGTGATAACATCTCATTCTATTCACGGTGAGCTAGTTTCAAACCATAAAGTGTTTTCAAATGTTTCAAAACATGGTTTGGATTAAATTCTCTCTCAAAACATGGGGTTGGTTATTTTATTTATAAGTATTTTTATTCAAAAATCATATATTTATATCCATTAGAAAAATATTTTTTCTACAATGATATGCTTATTTAAAAAGAATTATTATAGATTCTAATGAAGTAACAAGGGTAAATTATTCTTTAAATTAAATTCCTTATTTTTTATTGAAACTTGAATTATTAATTTTACTTTTTTTATAATTATTTTTCTAGATCCATATTACATATTTATAAAGATCCATTTGGATAATATAATATTTTGATCTGTAGGGGGTTTATTAGGGACCACAATTTATTCCTATTAATCTGACATATTTTTTCACGCATTGTGAAAATCTATTTTGAATCAAATTAAGAGTCATACACATTTTGAGGGTCAAAATCATAAATAAAATCCTGAAAATAGAAAACATTTCTTAAATAACATATTTTTTTAACACCCATAGTTGTATCACTAATTAATTTATCTACTAGATCATTATTATATGCTTTTAAATTTTTTCCTGAGATATAATCTCAGCATCAATAGATGCATCAAATTTGGAATTTTCTAATCAAAAAATTTAAAATTTATAATCTAATACACAAAAAAGTACAAAATAAGATTTTTTTTCCATTAAATTATTTTAATCAAATATAACATGTAATTATTTTTAAACAACCAATGCACTTTTTATGAACATTATGTGCCTTAGTAGAATTATAATACCATAGAAAAATATATTCATTATATTTAGAATCAAATTTTACCAGGGAATCCTTTGTATTATGAATAAAATCCTTTCAGATAAGAAATATAAAATAAATAATCTATTTATTCCTTTCATTCCAAAATAATAATTTTTCATATTGAAGATTACCCTAAAAATAATTCAGTTATAGGCATGATAATATATGACAATAGATTCTAACCATAATTGTTTTTGCAAAGAATTATCTCTTAATTTTTTTTATATATTTCTTATAGTGTTTTATTATTCTTTTCTACTACAATATAATATTGTGGTCTCACATGAGATGAAAAATTATTATTATATCCATTTTTATTAAAAATGATATCAAATAAAAGATTTTAAAACTCAAAAATCTTTTCACTCCTAATGGATAAAATTACATAAACGTTTTCATTTAGAGCCAACTTGTTATTGGTAATAAATTTTGATACATTTTAAGATTTATGTGAAAGGAAATATTTCAATGTAAATATACTATTGTCATCAACAATAAAAACATACATATTTCCCATAACACAAGTAGTTTAAATGTAGTAAAATAAATACAAATGTAAAATTTAAAGAAGTTTAGAAGTTCATAAACCGTGAATATATTTTAATTAATTATTATTCAAGTTACATTTTAAGAATGAATCACATACATAGTTGATGTCCAGTTTCAATTTTGGCTCACCCGATAACGTTTTCTTTTTATAAAGTTTACATTACCACCAAAAATCTATATTACCCAATCTTATATTCCAAGGAAAAAATTACAACATAAAATTTTTAATCAATTTAAATGCTATTCAGACAACTCTATAAAATTAATTAAACAATTATTTTCCTTTATTTTTAAATAAAATAAGTAATATTCATATTTGAAAATAATAGATTTACCATTCTCCAATTCCACATTCATATTATAATAAAACAATGTGAAGTAATTATAAATTTTTTTTATAAAACATCAATAAATAAAACCTTTTAAATAAGAAATAAATATAAAATTCCAAATTATATCAAAACATTAACTTTTTCCTTTTGAGTTATCACTGAAAGTAAAACTACCACTATCACATTTATTAAAACGTAATAATATGGGGATATGATCACCAATATCTCTAGAGCATGCACTTTCAATATATATTGCATCCTTTTTTATGTATCCAAGAAAAACTTCACATAAAAATAGATTCAATATAATTTTAGTACCCACTAAAACTTGATTTGTATATGATTAATATATAAACTTTTGGTTACCCAAATGAATTTCAAACAAATATTCACATGTAATTAAGATGAAAATTATTTATAAATAAACACCGTAGATTGACCAAGGGAATATAGAAATATAAAGGAGTATTTATTTGAAGAATGACCATTTATTTGACACTAATGAAATATTATATTCACTTCCCCTTGAACTTTTAACCAAAATATGTTTTTGTATTTTTTGTAATTTTTTTTCATAAATAGGATTATATTTTTTTTTCATTTTATTTAAACTCACTGCTTTAGCATAACTTTTTATACCTCAGAAAAATATAGAAATTTTTTATTTAAACCTTTTAGTTCTATTTATAAGTTTATCATTTTCTACCAAAATATAATCAAATTGAATTTTTGATATTCTTCACACATATACTGATAATCCATTTTTTTAATAATTTCATGTTTAACACATTCCAAATCAACAGATAATTTTTCATTTAATCATTAGAGTGTATTTATTAGTTTTAATTTTTCAAAGAAAACCTCATTATGATTACTTTTAATATTTTTAATAATTTGGTATACTTTTTAACCTTATTATTGATCGTTTCAATTTATTTATGAAAGTTTTCTATAGATGGAATAGAATTGTTTTTTAAAGAGGAAGAACAATCGTATTCACATACCTATTTCTATGAAATCATTAAACATGGGTTAGCTATTTTTTTTATTAATAATTTCATTACTAGAATCTGATTCAAAAGTTAAACTCTAACCAACTTCAATTTTCTTTCATTAATTTTTGTAATATTTTCTCTTACTATACTCATCCTTGAGGCTCATGAAATTGGGATTGATGTTTCCCCTTTCTTTGAAAATATAATATAAAATGTCGTTATCATCATATCCCTTGTTTCCTATATATTAAGGGCAATTCTGATTTATTTTTCTTAAGAAGACTGTGATTATTCTTCCTTGATAAAACTATAAAACATGGCCTATTTAACTTACTTACAATTTAGAATTAATAGGGTATGTGGTAACATTCATTTTAAATTTAAAATTAGTACCATACTTTTTCAAAATATATTATTGATAAATATTTTTCAATTATAAATCATATTATAGTACATATAAAATAAGATCGTCTAGTTTATATTCCTTGAATTGTGTTACTTTCATTAATAACTTCCTTTTTTCATGAGATTTATTTGGTAAACCACTTAAAACTATTTCCATCAAAATTTAATTATATAGAGTTTCTCTTAATATTCTCATGTCCTTTATTAATATTTGTAAATATATGAAACATATGATTTCCCATTTCATATTATCATAGTTTAAACTCTTGTTTCAAATATATTAACATAACGAATTTAGTTATTCAATTATTATATGAAATTAAATGATTTAATAGAACAAAACACCAAATTTCACATATTGTATTACAGGTAGATACATTCCCCTAGATATTCTTAATAATTTCACAATATAAAAGACCCGTTACCTTGTAATTCTAAAAATATCTAGCTACATCATTACAAGTAAATGATTCTAGTTTCTCTTCATGTAGTTTACATGGTTTCACCAGGACTTTGCAACTATTAATGTTGAGGTTCTTAAGAAAATATTCAATGTGAGACAACCAATAACCATAATTGATTCCATAAAATAATGTAGGTCTTTTATGTATCCAATCATCATTTGTATTAATTCTCACCATCTCAAAATAAATATTTTCCCCTTGACTATTTATGTATAGATTTTATTTTCACAATTAAGATATAAATTTTAGAAATATAAGAAAATTTATATGATATGAATTTCTGGGTCCCAATGTCTGCTTAACCTAGAGGTCAAGTGGGGTGTGAATTGACCCTATTTTAGAATTATCTTAATAATGTATTACCAAATAAAATAATTAATGTTTTGTAAAAAGATAAATGAACACAATAAATTATATAGTAGTTTGGATCTAAATCATACTAATAACATTATAAACTCACTCAAAAATATACAGATGTGGAACCCATTTACTATGGAATATATGAATTTTGAAGGGTGTCACATCCCTTTACAACAAACTTTTTTTAAAAAATTTAAAAAATCCCAATGATAAATTTTTCTCATCAAGAGACACATCCCACTACTAAATTTTTCTCCCCTGGAGTCACAACCCAATTACCTGGCCTTATGTCAACATAGATTCATTACACAGAACCTAGATTTTATATGAAATATTATAAAACAAATACTACCTTTAATGAGTAGTATAAACCAAAAAAAATAATCATACATAAAATATGAAAATGTAAGAACCTCGGAAACTATATGAACATGAAAGGACCTATGTGTCGGGGTATCATGGTTTTTATACAATAGTAATGGAACAACCCATATAAATTCAACCAAGATTAATAATTGATAACCAAGGCGGATCACACATTAAAATTCAGTATATCTTAATCCTCATTACTTTAATTATTCTATATAACTCAATATAATGATTTATTTTATGAAAAAAAATTAAAATGAAGAAATAGATTTCACTTCATCCTTCCCAAATAAACTCATGTATTTATATTCATTGAACAAACATGAAAAATATTCCTTTGTGGTTAATTTAATTAATTATTGAAAATGTATAACTTGTTTTATAATGGAACATGTTATAATAATTAATTTATAAGTAACAATCAATTATAAACAACATTAGTGTCCCTTGGCACATGCCCATAAATAATGTTAGAGAATATATTAAAATTCTAATCAATTTGAATTTGAAACTCGCATTTTTATAGGAATCCCATGTGAGTCATTAACCTATGTTATAGTAATTTAATACTTTATACAATTAATCTAAATAAAATTCAATATTATAGAAATAATCAAATATTATTTAATAAATATTTTGGAAAACTAAAACCCTTAAAATAAACTTTCAAAAAATAAAAATGTATAAAATATAAAAAACAATAATGAATAGAGAACTATAGAAAATAATCCCTTAAGGAATGGCGTGTTGATATCATGATTGGTCATGAATTTACTCAAATTCTCAGTCAACTTAATCTTATAGTCAGTTAGTTTTCAACATATGGTAGATTAGATTTACAACTTGTGTTCCATTGGATTTACAACACGCGGTTGATGAGATTTATAACATAAGTTCTATCTAACTTACAATGTGCTTTAATTTAAAAACTAGTGGTTGAACAAGTTTCAAAATCTGGTTGGTTTATTAATTAAAAAAATTATGATATCCCATATTATGTCCGAACATGTTTCTTTATATTTTCATTTCATCAGTTAAAGAAACTATGACCATATTTATTATAGTCAGTCATGTTTCTTTATAGAGTTGCTTCATCATATATATAGTCAAGTCTTGTGGTCACTTAGGTTTTAGGGTCAGATGAATTTTTTTCATGCTATCAATCAAAGCATTTCCAACTTTTAAAAAATAGGATAATCTGAAAACATAAAGTACATGTGATAATAACCCAAAGAGTGATGGATATTTCTCTAAAACCAGATCACAAAATTCCAGAAAAACACAAAAAATTAGAATAATATTCATGTTATAGTGAATACATAAGTGAAATAAATTTTTTAAGAAATTATAATTATTAAATAAATATTTTTGAAAATTATCAAATCATAAATAAAACAAATAATTATAAATAACTTCAACATATTTATCAGAATATCCAACCCAAGACTAGATTACCAAGTCAATTCATGATTATAATAATATTTATACATACTTAGAACTAGTATAAAAATATATATAATTGAATCCACAAGAATGGAATTAATGCGAGTAAATGAGAACAAAAATAGATCAAAAATGCAACATATGAAAATAGAAAGAAAAAATTTATTAAAGTAGTATGGATTGCAATTATTTCAGGATGAGTAAAATTAAAACCCAAAAAATAACTAGATAATAGTTTTAAGAAACACACAACAAAGAGAAATAAATGAGTATAGATACAATATAATCAATGAATGAAATAAAGGAATTTTGATTGTTTAAAATTCTGAACATTTATTCGTATAATCATTTAGATGAATGGATGGACAAGACAGACCACTAAGAGAATAAAAAAAATATATCAAGGATTGGTGTTTCTATTGGATGAATTTTAAGTATTTAGATTCATAATTTAGTCAATGAAAAAAATAATTAGGGATGTGTTGATCAATACTAATTTCTCAATGGATCCCGATGCAGCTCTTCTTAATTAAAATATTAATTTTTATGTCAAAATAATTTTCCTTAAAATTGAATTGAAAAATATATTTGAAATTTATAAATATTAACTATAGTTTATCCATGATCATTTATTAATTTAAGCGATGAAATACGAAATAAAAAACCAATATAGAATAGAATAAAAGAATATAGTACAAAGAAATAATTGAATCATTCTTATTCCCTAAATTAATTTAGGTAAAAATCATTTTAATTTCAATACATTACAAAAAAGAGTCTACATATATTAATGGGAGTATGGGGAAAGGAAAAAGTATTTGATAAGTTTTATCTATTCATATAGATTTTATTCTATATCTTTATCTTCCACTAAGATGCTACTTTCAAGTAATCCCCTCAAACCAAACTACCTCTTCCTCTTTGCTATAAAATTTATTGATCACATTATATCTATCATAGTTTTTAAAATACCAAAACAGGAAGTAATATTGGTTTATTTTTTTTCATAGTTTTCAACTAATCTTCTGGAATATGCATTCTCCATGTATCTCTCATCACTTTTCAACATCTTTGTTTAAGTCCTATTAAGCTATATTTCCCAATAAATATTTCTTCACCCACAAGATTCTCGTTTTAACCTATAAATTTTCTCTATAAATCGTAATATTATCCATATGAACATTTATTTTTTTAGGATTATGTAATTTTATGTTTATTTTTTAGTGAGGAATTGGGAATACATTGAATTTATTTTATCTCATGTTTTTTTAGCTTAAGTATGTTCTTGAAATTTGAAAAGGATGTTATGTTGTTCACTGGACACACTAGGGAAAAAATATTTTACCAATTAAACATAACTAAATTTATAAAACTATATTATAATAATTATTTAGAGTAATTATAAAACTATGATATATATTAAAATATTTATTTTAAAATATAACATGCATCAATCTACTATATTTTTAAAACTAAAAATACTAAGGAATGAAATTCCTCCCCTAACAAACTATATTACGTATGAACTTACTTCTTGAAATTATGTTATGTATAAAACATCACAATACTTTTAAAAGAGGCAAAACAAATGCTTCCCTCTAAATAATTATAAAAATATTACTATTGAAAATTTATTAAATTATTACAAACATTAAACACATATTAATCTCCTTCATAATTAAAAATATGTAACATGTGTACTCCAATTTCCAAAAAAACATTTTATACTTCAAATTCTTCAAATGTTTTTAAATAAAAGAACTTTTATATGATATTTAGTATGAAAATAAACTATGTATTTTCTCTAATGCAAAAATATAAAATTTATCACTAGAATTCTATAAAATTATATGTATCATCTACCTGAGGGAAAATATGATACATATGAATTATTTTTCTATAAATAGTGTCACATATGAACTTAATTTAAAAAATATCTTATGTAATAAATTTTAAGTAATAAATAAATTATCATACAAACTTTATCAATTAAATTGTAACATTAAACTTATAAAATAAGTAATCAATGAATTATAGATTTAAAAAGAATAATTAAAACATTTTTGAACAAATGATACAAAAAATATAATTATGGAATAATGAAAGAGTTAAATCAAAAATCCAAATACTCTTAAAAACTAATTCAAAATATTATATTACATAATATATTACCAAAATCAACCAAACTATTTAACCATTAAATTTATGAAAATTATAGAAAGTATTATTTTATTTATTTATAAAAAAATCCTTATTTCCATTCAAATATTCAAATAATAAAAATTTCTATTCAGAATGATGGTAATTAAAAATATTTTCAATAGAAATCATTACATCATAAAAATCATGATTTAATAAAAAAATATAAGGAAAAAATGTATCAAAATAAATCTATGACTAATTCCCCCTCACTTAAGACATTTATTTTCGTCACGAAATCAATTATACATGTTAGTAGATACTAATTTGTCTTAAATATAAGTTAAATATAAATATAACAAAGTGGTAATTTTTTTAAAAAAATTTCTCCATAAACTCACTAAATAAAAAAATGAATGATTCATTTTTCAATAAAATTATTTTTTTGAAATATTTTATTTTTTTTATTAATATGATCAAATTTGAAAATTTTTAATGGATTTTAACCAACATAATTTGTATCCAATTATTCTAATGAACTTATCTTTTTCTTATTGGTGAAAAAAACCCATATAATTTTAAATCTCAACTTATTTAAACACAATTTATGGATATGTAAATAAATAATTAAACATAAAATATAATAAAACTCATTCAAAGGTTTTAATAAATAATGAAAACATCAACTTGGATTAAGTATTAATTTTTATTCCATTTGAATGAAAATTTAATCAAGGCATATTGATGTCTACTCACATAGGGGAATTCAGTCATTTTTTACTTTCGTTCCACTAAGACTTAAAGAATTTATATTTTGTGGCATATTGTCCACTCATTCCTTCGGTCATGTATGGGTTCTCTATAAACCCATTTAAAAAAGGGTTTTACGTTATTATAATAAGGGTCCTTGGCCCCAACCCCATTAAAATATATGTTCAAATTAAATTATAATATTAGAATTTACTCTAAATAATTCAATAAAAACTATCATTTTCAAAGATATAAATAGAAAATAATCAACCCAATTTAATCCATGTAGAATAATAACTACCATAAAGTTTAAAAAACCATCAAAATTATGAAATATTTTCACCCAATCATAATAAAATATAA
This sequence comes from Viscum album, assembly GCA_963277665.1. NCBI lineage: Eukaryota > Viridiplantae > Streptophyta > Magnoliopsida > Santalales > Viscaceae > Viscum > Viscum album. Next base: position 1,025,384,578 of record OY728158.1, read on the forward strand.
ATATTGAAATATTATTCTTTTATAAAAATGATGGTATTATAAAGTATACTTCATGGAATACTAATTAGTAACATAAATACCCTTATCTCATAAATAATACTCAAAATTGTTTCTAATGTTTAAAATCATGGTTGGAGAAACATTTAAAACATTTTAGGGTTCAAAATTATTTTTTATTTTAGCTATAAAAATAATGTTTAAATTTTAATGATAAATTTTTAATTGAATATTTCAATAGAAAAATTAAGAATATGCCAAGAGTTTTCTATCCCAATACTTCATAAAAAACTAAGGTAATATATATGATTTTTAAGTAAGTTTATGATTAAAATTAATGTTCAAAAATATTTTCAAAGTGTCAAACAATTAGCCATACGATGACACTAATACACCATAGGAGAACATATTAACAGTACAACAACCATAATGAATTTATCTGATGTATTTGTTATGAAACCACTACTATGAAATTAATTTTAACTATTTTAAATAGATATTTAAATCATAAAGTTTTTAATGATTCAAGGACAAGAAACATTTTTAAAATTAAATAAACACTCCCCTTGGTGTAGAAGTTTTAGTCATTTAATTTTATCCTATAGACATATCTTCTATTCACCTTGAGAAATCATCCAGTTTCTCAGTCCAAATCATATATGTTTAAATTGATCGATATAATAAATAAAAAAATTTGTGATCAAAAGTTTATAAAATAAAATTTATATTTAAAGTGAAGGTGATTGAATGTTTATATATTATTCTTTTAATTTTGGTTTTAGAAAAACATCTAAGTTTATATCTCCAATAGTTTTGTACTTATACTCTCCTAATGACTTCTGATTTAGTTTATTTCTTAATTAATTATAAGGAGGACTAGAATCCATGAATCCTAGCTATTCCAAACACTAGAAGATGATGATAATTAATTGTAGTGAGTGTAAATGAAAACTTTTTATATAAAATAATGATGTTTTAGAGGGAAAAAATAGTGCCATTTTTTCATTACTATTATCAAAATAAAAATAAAACAAACACAATAGAGCAGTGTGTTGACACCCATGAAAAATATAATTTAATTTAATTACATATAAAATGTTTTCCAACACATCCATGAAGACCCCTCTTTTAAATTGGTACTACATCCTAAAATCAATTGATGTTCGCTTATGGTCCCACATTCTCGCTTTCGAATGGTGGGTATCCGTTCACCACAATGGGTGATGGTGTCAACACCTTGATCAGAAGATGATGATGGGATGTGATATCTTCCTTTAATGGATTCCTCTAGGTATTTAGTCTCCTAGTATAGGTCTCCCTTATATTTATAATACATTCTCATGAATCTCAATCTCATTTCCATATTCAAGTTGGAGTTAATTAATTATGTATCATTATGTTATAAAAGGGTGACTACCTTGAGTTTGGAGTTGATGAATATGTTTGGAATGTTGGGAATACGAATGTATATTCCTTATAATAGTATTTGGGGATATTATTATCATCACATAATTAATTTGAAGCTCAAATACCAAGTAATCCCATGGCTATTGCGGGGAAACATATTCTCGTTTCATTAGTTCACGGTTTAATGTATACATAGGTGATCACTATTTAATTTCAAGTGGGTAAATTCTATAGTATAATGTACAATATGGGAAAATCATGATTAAAAGTTTACTTGGAGAATCTCAAAGTATAAATTATATTGGGTGATTCTTACAGTTTAAATCCCACTGGGGGATTGACAAGGTTTAAAGTTGTAGTGCAATATTCTCAAGGTATAAAACCTAGTTGAGGATGATCCTGGTTTAATGTCCAGTTAGGGACATAAGAAGTTTAAATTCCAATTATGAATCATATGTTTTAATTCAAATTGGGTTATTCTCATAGTGTAATATATAATGGGGATTGTCATGGTTTAAAGTCTAGTAGGGATGATAACAGCTTAAATTCTAGGGGGGGTTCTCATAGTTTTTTGTTAAGTGGGGATGCTCAACGTTTATAGGATTGAGGGGTATTATTCTCAATTATGTTCATCACGTATCATGATGATCATAGGTTTAATGTCTGAAGATATCACTTTGTGTATTATTTTTATTTGTTGTCAATGGTGTTTATTGGTTTTTAATGGAAGTCAATGAAATAGGGATATTTCATCGATGTCAATATATTGCACAAGTTAGACATAAAAAAATTATTATAGAGAATTATTCAAGATATCCATTCGTGATATCAAAGTAAATATATTTTAGATAAATGGATAATGAATATTGTGATCAAGTATTATTATTTTAAAGATTTTGTTTTGAAGACTTTGAGTTTATAAATATAACAATTCATTCACTAATTTTTCTATAAATTCTATCACTGTGTGATTTGAGATTACAAATTTTATATAATAATAAAAAAGGAAAATGATACATCCCGTGCTGTTTCATGATTGTATGATTATTAAGAATTTTCCGTGAGAGGTATGGAATAATTTGATGAAATATATCATTATTTCATGAGAACCATTCAGGATATTTCTGACCATGAAAACTTTTTGTTTAAGGAAGAGGGTATGGTTTGTGAAAGAGTGATGGGCATTTAATATTATTTCATGAGGAGTTTTAATGAAGGCCATAAAAAATATTATTTTTCATAAGGTAAGAATAAGGTGACCATACAATGTAAATTCATGAGATATCATATGTTTCATGGAGTTTTGTTGAGATTTTTTGTGAAATATTTCATTTAGATTTATTATAAGTGTTGGAAAAGAATTCCAACCTAAGACACCGAAGAGGAAAAAATCAACCACATATGGGATCTAGAGCTCAGTCATGTGGGAGCTAACTTTTGTAAGGGATACTAGGGTTGAAGAGGAGAGTGATCTGTATAATGGCCCGAAGGAGTACACATGTTGTTCATAGTGTGCGCACAAAATTCTTGGGATTGGGCCCATAAACAACACAATATCATGGTACGAACTATATGGGAGTGAGTTAACAGGTGTATCTTGGATCCAAACCTTTTTTCATCAGAAAGAAGTAGTGAAACATGAACATTTATTATGCATCCCTCTACCGTGGAAGAGCTATATGTGGGATATAATTCACACTATCCTCATTCATGTAGTTAAAAATATACATAAATAACATGAGACAAGAAATCAAAATGATCATGTCCATCCATTCAAATTTTGTATTGTCTTCACCCTATTGAATGATATTTTTTATGTCCTTAGAATCTATTGACCAAAGATAACTTCTATCCTTGATTCATTCCTTCTTCCATGATCATGCTGAAGGATTTAGAAAAGTTCAATTGAACCAAGGATATGAATAAAGTCATAATATTGTATGCATGTGATTTATTTGAATAATATTCTTTTACTGTTTACTATTAAAACATGTATAAGGATGTTTGGGCATCCTATATTCATATAAAAGATAAATATTTAGAAATAGGACATGAATATCATCAAATTAATTTGATATACACACTGATAGATGAATTTGATCATAGAAGAATACATGCCATGTTTTTTTCGATATGTTTGGGAAACAATGAATGATTTGGGTGTTTTAAAATATTATGATATGACATTATTTGAAGAGAATAGACATGGTTGATCTATCAGGAATATAATTTTGTGAAGGATAGTCAAACCATTCATATAAATATTTAAGACCTAAAGAAGATTGATTCAATCCCTCTCACATTTCTTTTGAGTACTTCTGTTTTTTAAAAAATTGGCATATTTGATTCATTATTTTTTTCAATGAATAAAATAATCCTTTGAGCCTATTGGATATTAAAAAATGGGATTTATTTGAACCTCCTTCACTAAAAAAAATATCCAAACATGTATTGTGTGAAGAAGATCCACATATACTCAAATTATTCTAACAACAGACTAGACATGTTTTCGTGAAGAAAAATACCGTAAAGAAGTGATAGTAAGACTATTTCACTAAGTTTCACAAATATAGTGTTCCGAAATCTTAATATATCCATGAATAATAGTTTCCATGTATAAATACTTATGTATAGATAAATTTTGAATTTTTAATTGTGTTTTAATATCAACACTAAGAATATGTGATATCATTGTGTAATAAATATGTAAGAACATGTGTGAAGATAAAAAAGCTAAAATGAGAAGTATCAAGAGTAGTTTTTGGTTTTCATGAAGAATATGAAAACAAGAGGAAGGGGGTAGCACATTAATAAATTAAATCACATGTAATTTTATTCACAATTTGAATTACCTGATTCTATTTTGTGAAAGGTACCCTGAAGATGTGAAATTAAAGAAGATAAGTGACCAGTGAAGTGTGCATGAAAGGTAGTGAGAATGATAATACATGAATGAACCATGAATTAAAATATATTAATAATAATGGAAACTAGTTAATATGGTGTTTTATTTTTAATTCCTTACATACTTTATGAAAATTCATAATACGATATAAGATGTTCAATGTAGTGTAATTTGTGTTTACAAAATATTCAGCTGTACTAAGAATAACTCAAACACTATTTTGTTTTTATTGATTATCAAGGAAATATATTGTAACATGGTTGTATTGTTTCATGTTATTGTTTTTTAATATAACATGATGCTGAATAGAGTGACCAATTTACATTTAGTTGACTATTACACAGGCCAAAAGAACATTGATAACGCTAAGCTGAGATGACCTCTCATTGTTTCAATAATCACAATTGAAATTTGTGATTCAAGAAATAAAAAATAATAATATTCAGTGAAATTTATTTTTATTAAATAATAAATAATAAAGTGTGATTATTTTATATATATGTTTTTATATAATGAATATGAAGAACATTGTGTTTTTTTTCATACTTACTATTGTGAAGAATAAGAATGATTTTTACCATATGTTATGAAGAAGAAGAATAGTTTTTTCCTTTTTTGTGTGATTTTATTATTTCTAACCCATTCTAAGGACTAGCTAATATTATTGATTCCAGAAACTTTTAGAAGAAAAATATTATTTTCTTTACTACTTTAATATAATTTCATGTGATATGAAAATGAGAATAAGAGAATCAAGATCCAACCGGTTTGAAGAGGTAAAGGGATTCATGTTATAACTGATGAAAAAAATCGAAACACTTATTCACCCAACCTATTATTGTTGATTATATAACAATGCTGTCATATCAATTGGTATTAGAGGTAAGGTTCACCTATGTTGTATTCTCTACATTTATTTTAATCTCTTTTGAAGATTTGAATTAATTTATTATGTTAAAATTGAAGTGAAGTTTTAAGGATTATGTGGTTATCTATAAGTAGAAATATATTTATCCCATAACCATAATGAATATTAGAAAGGAACATAAAACCAAGTTTAATAATAATACCCACTAATCTAAATAATATGATGTATCAATATCTGTATACCATGTTAACAAAAAAGATCGACCAGGTTTGGGGAATGAAGAATAGGTGGATCAGGTTTTCACCGAGTAAATATATAGTCTTTATTCTTCAATTTCACCAATAGATTAAAATTATCAAGGGTTTGTTCTTGTTCTTATAGAAATAGACATAAAGATAATACAAGGAGTGATGTGAATGATAAAAATTCATTTGACTTTTCAATAGATTCATAAAAAATTATAATGCATGGATATCCAAATGAATTATAATTTGGGTTTTCTAGGATATTTGAAATCATGTATAAATAGATCACACAACATGAGGATAATTTATAAGCAATGGATAAGGATTTAAAATAAAAACTTCTAAATTGTTTAAAGATATCCTAATAGGTTGGATCCTTTGATGAAACATATAGAGAAATTGAAATAAGTGCCTCATATTATATCAAATAAGATGATGAGAGAGAATATTTAGGAAAAATATGAAATAAAATATTCATTCACTTGAAGTGAAATTTAAATAACAACATTTATTTCAGGTATTTACAATTGAATAAAAAATTCAATAAGATCAAACATCTTCAATCTTTGTTATAAAACAAAGAGAAATTGTATAGAGAGGAAGATAAAATAATGAAGAAGGTCTTTGCATAGAATATTATTATTATTTATGATTGTAAAATAATCCTCAACATGAAATGTATATAATGTAAAGTATAATTTTCCAATTATCATAAGATAGTTATTTATATTTCACAAAAGGGGTCATTTGTGGCTATTATATGTTCACTGGAGGATTATATTATTGGAATACGTCTAACATGTAATAAAAAGATCATGAATTAATTCGATGATCTATATTAAGTTCCTTTGAAAATTATTTACTATACATTCAATCTAGAAATAATGTTTCAAAATTTGATTACATTAATAGTGCATGATTGAAAACAAATCTTTGCAAGAATGAATGAATAAAGTTAATGATATTCCTACCACCTTGGCTTGGGTGGATAGGAAAAATATTGTGGAATCTGGTTCCCCACATAGATCCCAATCTATTTAATGAAGAACCAAAAAAATTATACATAATATTTAAGAAGATCTAGGGTTGTGGGTCAATGATAGGGCTATAATAGATTTTTGAATTATGGACACTATTTTTGTTATAATCATGTATATTATTAAGAAAAAAGAAGCCCCATAACAAGTGGGAGAAGACAGATAAAAAGATTCATTATTCACTGGTTAATAAAAATCTATATAATTCAAATAGATTTGGATGAATGGAAAATATATATGATGTATGCAATGGTTTTGGTAATAATAATGATGCATTCTCATCTTGACATGTATCCCAAATATATGATAAAAGAAGAAAACATAGGTTGGATAAGGAAAAATAATCCACAATGGGAATAAATCTAAAAAAATTTATAAATATTAATTCTCTTGAAAAGTTATCAAATAAGAAAATTGAGAAGACCTTATATTCCAAATTTTTGATGTTGAAGAAAGGTATTGAACCCAAAATAACTACTAAGATAGATGTCACTCAAAAGAATATTTGTTGAAAATTCAAACATGCTGCCTATATTCTTAGGGATCTGTTAGTAATTTAGATAAAAGATTTGAAGAGAACGATAAAAATGGATTAAAAATATGATAGTCTAATAAAAAATTAATTTAAATTATTCCCCATTATTGAGAAAAAACTACATGAGATGTTGATAGAAAAATAAAAATCATACATTAAAGAATCTCTATGAGAGAGATGTAACAAATATGAACATTACAAAAAAGGTTGTTTTACAATTCTTCAAGAATAAGAATAATTATTTAAGAGGATAAATAATGAATCATTTATGAATACATTTAATAATAAACAATTTCCACACAGAGTAGAGATTAAATTGAGGATATACATGCATCCTAAACATAAATAAAAATATATGTTCATATGTGTATGCATGCATATTGGAGGAAATGGAGAAACTTGGTTGAGAAAATAATCTATACCATGTTATTAACATTGTGATGCAAAGAAATATCCACATTATTCCCTCAATATTTGTGTATTTTATTTTTGATAATAATGAATTGAATTGAAGCTGAGGCTTTTTCTCAAGGGAAGAACCAAATAATTAGTGAGGGATGCCAATTTTTGATAGAAAAGCTAAAAATTCACCATCCATAAAATTTTACTCAATTGGTATTCAAATAAAAATATGATATAGGATCATATTTGATGAAGATGAATAATGTGATTTCATATCCTAATTGATAAGGATACATAATATATCAACTTGGTATGATATTATATTTTTTATTTTGAAGAACACTTATTGAAGAAGATCATCCTTAGGGATGATGTGGAAGTTGTAAAGTCTAGATAGTCACATGCTCAAGAAAACAATTGTGTGTTATCCAAACTGGAACATATTAAAATCTATTATTGAATATATCCACTGTTATGAAGATGTTTACTAGTGTTTACATTGAGGGGGAGATAGAAAATAAATGTTCTACCCAAATCATTATTTCAATTAGAATCAAATTTGACCACTCTGGAATGTTCATGGAGATCATTTCATTATAAGAGGTATGTTTTTTATTAATCATTAATACCTGGTTAACAAAATAAAAAACTTAATAAAAATGGGTTGTAATTGTATTTATTAACTACATAAGAAATATGGAAGTAATGGAATTTCCCCAAGGCTACTTATTCTACTTTAGTCACATGTTTTTTTTAATATTTTTGTTGAAGAAATTGTAGGAGTTTAAGGTTGGTTTTTATTAGAAAGTTTCATATCACATTTAGTATCTTTATCCTAGAATAAAAGTGTATAATACTTGAAGACATGTATATGATTTCTCATTTCAATAGGTATCAAGATCAATTTGAAATGGATATCTTTATTTTCGAGATCAAATCCTCTTGTTTTCTATAATGATCATGACTCACTTTGACATAGAGTGAAATGATGAATAAAACATTGATTATGTATGGTCTGATACCCTTTTCCCATGAACATTATATTTTTTTTCAATAGAGTGGGGAGAAAGTGAAATGAATGTTTGAAAAGTTAAGGGAAGAGATTAACAAATTTACATATTCATTTGGGTTGAACTCTAAAGGTCTTGATAACAAACACAAAGGGGGGTTAAAGAGACTAATTTTTTATGTTTTTTATTTGTTATTAATGGGTTTTATTGTTATTAAATGGTATTTAATGAAATAGAAATATTTCAATGATGTAAATATGTTGAAGAAGTTAGATATATATAAGTTACTAGAAGAGAATCATCCAATATATCCATGTTTGATATAAAAGTAAATAAAGATTTCATAAATGGATGAATAAAATTTTAATCAAGACTTATTATTTTAAGGATGTTCATTTTATGACATTGATTTTGTACGTTTGATGATTTTTTCCACTATTCTTTATGTCCATATCTTGTTTCCTTGAGGATTAAAATATTTATGAAAATGAAGAAGGAATATGAGTTATCTATTGGTGTTTCTTGATTCGATAATTCTTAAAGAAGTTGAGTGAGAGGAATAAAAAAAGTTCATGAAATATTTAATTATTTCATGGGAATAATTTACGATATTGAATACTATACAAATAGTGAGTTTCATAAAGAGAACATGGTTTGTGAAAACGTAATGGTCATATAATATGTTTTTTGAGGATTTTAATAGATGGGCATTAAATATATCATTTTACATGGGGGAAGAAGAAGGTGACCATGAATTTCAAATTAATGAGATATCCTATGTTTCTTATTTTTTTAGAGGTTGGTGTGAGAAATTTTACTTATATGTTTTATAAGAATTGGAAATTTTTTTCCATCCTATGCCACTATAGTGGGTTAGCATAACCACATATAGGATCTAGAGATCAACCATTTGAGAGATAACATACATAAGGGAATTCATGGTGGTAGAGGATAGTGGGCCACATAATGGCATGAAAATGCATACATGTTGTTTATATTACACACATAAAACGCTTGGGCTTCGGACCATGGACTTCATAATGGAAAGGTGTGGCATGTGTGGGATTAAGGTTCATGTTTTATCTAGGTGCTAACCCTGATGCCATCTCAAAGTAGGGGTAAAATGGAGAAACATATTAAACATACCTCAACTATGTTAGTGTTTGATTTAGTATGGGATTCACATGGTATATGTTCCCGCATTTAAGAGGATATTGAAAAAACCAAATCCACAAGAGAAATTTGATCTCATACATCAATTCAAATCTAAATTGTCTTAAACGTCTCAAATGAGGTTTTCTATACATAGTTTGACACCAGTGACTGATGATCACTATTATCCTCAATTCTGTACATCTTCTATTATAATTCCAATGGGTCGCGATAAGGCCGAATGAACCAATTCTATAAATGAAATAAAAATTTTTCATACATCTGATTCATTCAAAAAATATTCTTATACCATACACTACTTGGATATGTAAAAGGATTCTCATGAATCTGATATTCACGGAATAGTTCAAGATTTAGAGGGATCATGTGATCATCATTTAGAGAACATTATATTCACAATAAGAGTAGAACTGATCGTGAATGAAAACAAACAATTTTTTTGGTATATGTTTTAGAGACAATGAATTATTCATGTTTCTTAAATGTTTGTGATATGGAATGATTTTTGGAGAAAAAAATGACCAATATATTAGTATTCTATGGAGATAGAAAAAATATTATAAATATAAAATACCCGAAGATGATATATGTGTTTCCGCTCACATTTCTTTTGAGATCTTCTCTTTTTTGAAAAACAAAACTTCTCTGAATCATTTTTTCTCATGTTAGAAATGTCGTTTTACGATCCTCTTAGATACAAAAAGAAGAGGAGTTCCACAAAACTCCTTAGATACATAAGGAAGATCTAAACACTTATTGCGTAAAGAATATATGTGAATAATCGACTTGTTTTAACAACAAAATAAACATGTTTTCATGAAGAATAGTGCTAGATACCCACGATTGTTAGTCTATCTCACTGAGTTATATAAATATTGAAACCAAAATATTAATATCTTTGTGAAGAATAGTAACTATGTATATAATATTTTTTTACGAGAGACTGTGAACTTATAGATTCACATTAATAACCTTCACTAATTTTTTTGGATATCAATGGGAGATGAACTTTCATGAACTTTCATGAGTATAAACAAGATACAATGAGTAGTATCATTAATTATTTGTGGTTTTAATTAATTATAAGAGATAATAAAAATGGGTTGTGAATAAAATTATAGAATCACATGAAATCATATGAATGATTTGGAATACATGAATTTATTTTGTGCAAGGTAGCATGAAAATGTGAAGATAAATATGATAAGTGACCAATTAAGTGTGCCTTCATGATAAGAAGACTAATAACACATGAATAAACAACGAATGAAAATATATTAAAACAAATGTGGAACTAGTCCACATGGGGTTTTGGTAATAATACCATCTATAATTCAAGAACATTCACAAGATGATGTGATATTTTCAATGTTGATTATTTAGTGTTCCCAAAATATTTAGCTTCACTATAAAGAATTGATACAGTCATATGTTGATATCGATTATGTTAAAAGGAGAATTCAACACGATTGTACTATTTTATATTATTTTACATCTATGATCACATGAAGAAGAATAAAGTGACCAATATATACATAGTTTATTATTAATAAAAAAAATTAATTGATATTATTTCAAGATAAGATGACTTATAATTGTTAGAATATTTTGAAGAGAATTTTTTGATTCAGTGATGTATAATGAAAAAGATTTGGTTCAATATTATTTTTACTACAAAATAATGAATATGAAGAGTGTACTGTGTATATCAATATGTAGAGGAATAATAATAAGAATATTGTGCAGTTTTCTATTTTTTCTTGTAAAGGAGAAGACCATTTTCTTGCTTAATTTTGTTCAAGTAACAAGTTAATAAATTAGTGGATGAAGTGAAGAGGCATTGTGATATCCATAATAATTATCAATGGGATAATTTCATAGTGTTACAAATAACCCTATAACAGGAGAAGAATGTATTCATAAGTAAAAAAAATAAACCAACCATGAGTTGTAAGGAAGGAATTTTTAATTGAACATTGTGCAATTTAATTGAAAAAAAATCCCTACTTGTTGTAACCATGGTATAAGTATTGTGTTATAGTATTTGTGTGGATAGATTATATCGATACCATGCCAAGGAATATCTACTTTTAATGTTTAGTGAACCTTTTAAAAATATCGTATTCTATCCTTTTCAACATTCATGTACTTTCATGTGATAAGAAAAAGGGGATAGGAGAATCAATATACTTACCAGTTTAAAAGGTAAAAGAGATAAAATTTATAATTATTGAAAAAGATTCTAACGAAGATTATCCCCCTCACAGTATTGAGTACATCCCAAACTATTCCTCTAAAATTCCAATAGGGATGGTTACCCTATACTATTGTAAAATATTGGGATTATCATATGTTTAAAGTCTAATGAGTTTGATGGGAGGTTTTCTAAACACCAAGAGTATTATAAAGCATTTAAGATATTATTCTTTGAGGGGAGATATAAAGGTGGTGATACCATGATTGAAACTCCTAGATACCACATATATATCCTATGATAATGTGAGAATGAAAAATCATATAGTTTGAGTGCACAATTTAAGGACTTATGAGAGGACTGCACAATGAAATTTAACTTCATGTGGTTTGGATTATCATGTGGTGAATGTTTAAACTTTGATAGGTAATGTGTGTATTATTCACCATCCAATAGACCATCAATCATTAGGTTGACTAGTGTGGTTTTCCTTGATTATTCCATTACAGGGGATTATACACAATGAGAAGCCCAAGTCCCTTCTTTTGAGTTTCAAGAGAGTTTCTGGGGATTAAAAACCTGTTTTATTTATAGACATTCACATAGGCTCACCAGGAATGGATGTTTTCCTACCCGTTCTTATTGTGAATGATTTGGTGATGAGTTGACCTGTTCTTAAGATTAAAAGGTAGAGAGAATTTATAGAATGTTTTTAGTGAAAAGTTCAAAAGAATAAGGGTTTATGATACTGGTTTTGCATATGGATTTTTCATGATTAATCCTAGATCAGGTGGTTTTTGGTGCCATGCATATTAAATTGTGTACAACATTTCCTGATTAGTGGAGAAACCAAATGGAGGACCATGATATGTGTTTTTTTCACATAGAAGTTACATGAAGGTTAATGTTTTATGAGTCATGGGATCTAGCACAAGGGAACTGCAGGGATGTCCAAGGAAAGGGTTTGATGCAAACTTGTATGTTGGGAAGAACCATGAGTTTCATAAAGCATTTTCTTCTTATATTAATTGAGTTCTTTATTGATAAATATTTCATTAAATTATCTCAAATATCCGAAAATATATTTAAGGAACTTTTGTGAGGTATTTCATGCAAGTTTCTCACCCTTAGGGATCCATTTGGTTCTATGGTTATGTTAATTAATGAATGTTTGAGTTAAAAAATATGAGAATTTGACATGTGGACTTCAACAGGATCATCCTAAAAAACGATGGGTGATGTGTTATTTATAGGAATTTCTCCCCAATGAAGATACTGGATCACACAACATATCCATGATTACATAGATTGTGATTTGAATAGATCTCTAACTTTGATTTGAGTATATACATGTCTCATGAGATCCTTTCATTTTAAATCTAGATGAGGTCTCTAGATATTATAAATCTTTTGCCTGGTGTGGTGTCTTCTTGTATGGACTCATGCATCTATAATTTTTTTAAATTTCAGGAAATTACCAGAAACCCATGGTTATTTTGAGAAATTCATTTCTTTAATCTAGAATTACAATTAATAACCACCTCCCCCAAAATCTTTTTTGGTTATTCTTCTCAAATAAATGGATTTATATATTCAGTGCTAAGAAATTATCCCCTTAGAGCATGATTCGTTGAAGAATCAGGCTATCAAATTTTTAGGGAAACAAAAATGACTGGTTAGTTTTATTCTCTTTCATAGAAATCTATGAGAGGTTTACATGAATTCCACTATATAAAAAATCCTCTATTACTTCAAAAAACCAAGGTTTGTTCATAATCTATAAATAATGAGAGGGTCCCAGTACAAAGCATGAGTTTTCATGAATGTTTGCTGAATACCTATTTTTAGGAAACTCGAACACAAATGAATTTCATGATAATAAAATTCAAAGTGCTTTTTGATTCTTCATCCCATGATAAAAAAAATCAATGAAACTCTATGTGAATATAATCCTTCATCCAACCAATACATAGAACATTCATTAGGAATAATTTAATGAAGGTGACTTATTTAAAGAAGATTTAATATACACAGAACTGACATGCCTAATTTTCTAAATATATTAAAATTAACCATACATGATGATGAATCCACTTATTCTAGGGGGGGATATTAAAGAAAACTAAATTCATTTTATTTTTTATGGTTCAATCCTATTAGTAATATGTACTTGAACTTCTAATAGAAGGGAATGGATTACCTTAGGAGAAACCAATTACCATTGTGTGGCTTCCATTTATATGATGACATCTCCTAATGAGATGCAGATCTCAACACCCTTAGGTGTTGGTTTGTGAGACATAAATAAGTCCAATGATTTAATATTTCTATTTTTATCAATGCACAAAATCATGAATACCTAACATCATTATACACCCATAGAAATTGGAACAGGACAATGAATGACACACAACCAACCAATTAGGTGTACCCAACTCATTATTCATACATAATATAGTCAATCTTCATTGAGAACCATCAAACATAGTATGATTACTAGGATATTTTTGTAGAAGTATACTGCATTAATCAGTGGGTATAGTTGTACTACATCCACTAAAAAATTGAATAATTATGGGATGAGCTACATCAAGTATGGTAATAAAAAGTTTCTTGGACCTTCTAGTTCTACAAATATCATTATCTTGATCTACTGACAGAGATGGTGAGAAGGTGTTGAGAAGATACCATTCCATTCCACTTTCATCATTGGATGGTTTGGCTTATTTTGGGGGATATCAATCAAATTGGTTGTGTCCCAATCACCAGATTCATGTATGAATAATTCCTCCAAATAAACACTGTATGTGGGATATAGAGAAGACTCCAACATTTATGATTGTGTTGTTGTATATCTTGAAGTAGGAACTAAAATACAATTAAAATCTTTACCTAGACATCCAATTCAATATATTACTGAATCTATTTCTTAATTTTCCTTAGGGATAGATTTTTGGGTGACCAAAGTATTTCTAGAGGGTTCAATAACTTCAAAAAATGGGGTCGTACATGATCATTCTAGAGTAAGGCTAATCTATGTAGTGGGGATACAACTTGATGGAATGGATCATAAATTCCATATTCATAGAATATCAGGTAAATGTTTTGGATGTTTAATTATTTCCCATCAAAGACACACATATGAAAGTACAGACAATTAATAGGTTATTGTAGTGATTCTATAAATAGTGAACCATATCGACTTAGTTGTTCTTATACTAGGATGGATCTATGACCTGTTGAAGCATATCAGTAGAGGGGACATCCCTGAGTGAATATTATTCCCCTTATAGTTCTTAAATATATGATTCATGATCAACATAAAGGGTATAAATTCCATTACATAATAATTTATTCAAGGACTACCTTGATGACGTAACTTTTCAACATTGTTGGGGTGTGACCAATATAAAACAAAGAAGTGTGGGTGGTGGCTCATATCATCATCCATGATAGCATTAACATACATCATGTTCCCATCATGACCAAATAGATCATCGATGATGGGTGGAAAACCATATAATAGAGGTCTTACTTTTTTTCTTTCAGGGGAGGTGTATTGGTTGTATGGATGGATGAAAACTCATATTTTGAGCCACACACGCTTTTATGGTTTCCCCAGTACTGCAATTGCATCCATCACCTAACACTACAGGTGTATGCTGAGATCTAATTAAAGTGGAAACCTTCCAACATACATCAACTATGGAGGCTACTTCTTGATGAGGGCTTCATGGAGATGATATTGTGACCACTACCAATGTTGTAATTGGTCATGACCAAGGCCACCCACGGGGCTGGTTGGAAGTTTATTATGAATCAGTGATGCACTAATGGGTGATCCTGGTATACCCATTTGAGAAAGATAAGTGATATAAGAGAAGAAGGGTGTTTGAAAAGTAGAGGGGAGAGTAACTAGGATGGTAGAGGTGGCCACTAAGGGGCCACATAGGTCTCATTCCCATCATTCATATGGGGTTTTAGTGCTTCCACACACAAAGGTGGTGGGATTCCATGGATGTCTCTATAGAAGTAGGGATAATCCTTGAGGATAACTGCTATTGGATCTATAAAATTCCTTCAGATGCATATTCAATACCTTATAGACACACATGATGAAATGATCTTACCTAATATTTGGGAATAGTGGGATAATATGTTTTGTACCCTCACAATAGAACAATTGTTGGAAATATTAAAAAATATGGTGTAACGATATGAGAACTTGGACTTTACACAATCAACATCTTGGTGTATAGATAGAAGATGTTCTATTACAACACTAAGATAGATTACATTGAATACTAGAACGATGAGTGTAGATCGTACATTGATATAGAGTGTGAATTTCTTAGGGGAACACATAAAGAGGAACCATCTAGTGAAGTTCATTCTCCAGATGTTCCATATCAGGATGTGGAAGCTCATAGAGTAGTTATGTGGGATTTTAGTGATGCATAACCATGGGGAGTAACAATTGAAGGTGGTTTAATAGATAAAATCATAGATATCTCACAAATAGATAGCTCAATAATGATAATGTTTATAGAGTAAAGTCGCAACATTCAATGTTAAATTTCATACCTAAATTATGAGGCACTGATAACTTGTGTTTTCTAATCATTGGAAGAATCATTAGGCGAGTAGGGTATTAACATATTTAGTGAAAATGAGAAATCCCCTGACACTCCTTAGTAATAAACAATTAGAGAAGTGGTGGATATAGTAGGGATACAATCCCACAAATCTCCACCCCACCTAATCATCTACAGATTCCCACACTTGAAAATTATAGAGGTAACACTATATAACATTAGGAGGTGATTCACTTGGATGTTGACCAATCAAATTCTATTAATTACCATAGTTAAAATTAGGTATTGCCTCATTTTTTTCTCAATATTTTTAAATACCTATCCATTATTATTTGATAAATAATCTATTTTCATTTTTACAGGGTCTTCATACTCATCCCTATAGAAACCTTTGTTTACATTTAGGGTGCCAACCATCACTAAGGGGTATATAATGGTGGATTTTCTCTATAGTACTCAAGGGGTCAACCTACTAGGAGTTTTTTCAATGGTCAAGAAAAGATATTCAAGGGGATGATTACTTTGATTGAAAGTGAAATGGATGAGGTGTTTGGGAAGTAATTATTTACTCCTACAACCCCAATAAAAATATTATATTTCCATAGACTATAAAACATTCCATATTTTTTGAAACTGTGGGTCACAGGGATCCTTTTGTAGTGGTTTTTACCTGACATTCTAAAGGTACCCAAGTCTCATACAACAACAACTGTATTTTTAGGGGAGTATTAAATACCAAAGATTCTTAATACATGTAGTGATGAAACTATACCTTCATCGATTATGGGGTAATCTTCAGAGGTGACTAATGATTATTGGGGAATATTATTAGTACTAGTGGACCTTCCAACCATGGTGAAGGAAATAGTAGGGTGGGAATCTATAGATGAGGTAGTCAATGATCTGAACATTCCTCTCAAAATGGAACCCAACTACTCTGAGATGCTACTTGAGGATGATCCATTTACTAATATTCTTATGGCCTTCCCTGAATATGAGGTTTCTCCACTTAGAGGTTTATGAATCAAGATTGAAAATTGGGGAGGGGAACGAATTGACACAAAATGGGGCATGAATGTTATTCTGGAACATCATAACCTGAACTCCATCAAATGAGGTTATATTATGGATGCTATCTCTTTATCACTATGAAATGAACCTAGGTATTAATAGGATAAATTACTAAAGGATCTACCCACAACTTTGGGATCTACTCACCAATAGGGCATAGTTAGAGTCGTGATAACTCACTAATACTAGAAATGATTCCATGCCTAATGATATAACATATTTTTGAGGATTGCAACAAGAGTTTTCACAAATTGAGGTGAAATCATGTCAGCAATGGATGATTCTATCATCCAGATAGATTCACCACTTATAAGATGAATTGCGTATTTATAGAACTGATTCATCTTATGTAGCATCCTAGATAGTGGTGTATGAAGCTAATAAAGAATCACTTCAGTTAAGGATAGATGAAAATTTCCACTGGGAAGCAGTAGAACTAGAGGATATATATAAGATGTAGTAACTCAATGAATTATCATGATAATGGATATCCAATATTGAATAGGGTTTCACCAAGGTTGAGCCTTAAGGGTCAGTTTTTTAAGAGTGGTATTAATAAGTGAATAACCCTCCTTATTTTTTTATCAAGAAATAAAGCATAATACCTTCTTGATTTCTCAATATTGATTTTTTTTGTTAATAACATTAATGAGATAAATAATAAAATATATCTAAGCCCACCTGATTCATGATTGGTGTTAGAAAAAATAGAAAAATAGAAGGATCTAAATTACATTGGAGTGATAGATAGAGATAATATGGGTCAGGATCATAATTTTTCATCGATACCAATTTTAATCACATATGTATGGGGAATCTATTTCGTGGTATTACAAGGGTTCTATTACCCCTAAAATGTGTAGGATTTGTGTGTTTATAATAGAATGGGTGATAGAATTCATTTAAGGAAAGGGAAACATAATGAAGTTAAATTATGACTCCGACAGTTTGAACAATTGGGTGGGAGAGGAATATAAGTAGAGGATGATTTTTGACTATTTTTTTGACATTGGTTATTCTATCATATTGAGGAAAATGCCTTTGATGGGATATGTTCTTCAGATGGGAGGTGGGACTCTGTGGTATTATCTTATTAATATAGGGGATTCTGTTTATTTAGAATGAAAATAGTTCCTCTAGGGAATATACCCTATATGGGAGTTATACCTTTTTTTGTATCGTCACTATAGGGGAGACTCTTTGGATATTAGAGTTAAAAGTTTATACAAATTAATAGGACACAGTGTCTGTTGGTGGAAGAGTAGGATTCTTTGGAAGAGTTTGATCATTCTTCTAGCTATGCTTCCAAAAATTAATCAGATCAATGAAATGTGATGAATAGATAGAATACACACATGCTATTGGGAGAAATGAAAATTCCATCTCTGTTAGAGTCATGAGAACATGATTTGATCATACTACAAAAATGAGAGTGAGGATCAGTTAGGATTTTTAACTTAAGGTCATACAGCTTTAACCAACTAGGGGATATTGGTTTAGGGTCACATAGCTTGGACCATAGGGGTGTTCCTTTTATGGGTGTGCAACCAAGAGAAAAGGGTTGTGGGAGTCTAGGTTTCATACAATATTGACTATGGGGGTTCCTTTTAAGGTTGTGTAGCTAGTAATGAGGTTCTTAATTTATGTTCATTGTAATCAAAAAAATGGGATGCTTGATTTTAAGGTCCTACAACTCTAGTTGAGGAAGGTGGGACAATATTATTTGATTGAGAAAAAAATATGATGAGAATGAAAGGGTATGGGTGGTCTAATGCTGGTGTAGATGGTATCACCCATATGATATGAGCATATAGGTTTTTTTCATGATGGATGGACCATTTATAAAGTGTATAACTATCATTATATTAAGTGGGAAGGAATGTGTTACCTCTATGGTGTAATTAAGTGATAATGGGATATAATAGTTATGGAGTGTTTTTGATGGATCCTAATTAAAGGAGTTTTAAAATAACTATATACATAATGTAATGGGAATTAAGGAGAACATAATTCTGGAAGGGGTGTGGTAGATGAGAAATACCAAAGTCAGAAAATGGGTAGAGACCAACATCACATAGGGGGTTTCCTCTAAGATGAGGACTACGATATCACACTATTTTAAGTCCTATTATTGGGACATACCATATAATTTAATTTCAATCAATAAATACATTGTTCACAAAATCTAATGTCATATGGTAAGGGTGAATGGGGTAATCATGATCACGTTGAAAAGGAAAACCTTCCCAAGATCATGAAATCATATGATTCATGCTCGGTGTGAGAAAAAATATCAATGTAGAGTTTATTATACTATACCAGGGTGTTAGGTAATAAATAATGGTCCAGGGATGAAATATTATAATGACTTATGTAGGACTCATGGGAATGGGGAGAGCAGTCGAATAAGATACCATGGGGATATCTGACACTTCTAGCATACCATAAGGTATTAGAGATTATCACCAAGGGTGTTAAGATTCAATTTGAGTATATGGGAATGATATACGATAAATTCTACATTCATGAACCAGAATTGAAATGGGGTGATAGATAATATGAGGATGAACATTGAACATGTTCAAAACACATATTCCACTTCCATATTTTTAACAATCGAGGAATAAAAAAATATCTATCGTTGAATATTCTTCAAAACACATAACATCAAGTTATTACTAAGGAATACTCAGGGGCATGTTCCCTGAATGGGAGGTGGGACTTTTTGGTATTGTTCCATCACCATAGAGGATCGCATTTAGATATATAGGGTTATGGAAAAAATAAAAATTTGATGGAAAAAGTGTAGAGATGAAGCTAAATACTCAAAAGTATTTCTAAGCACCCCGATGCAACACTATAAGGAATTAGGTATATAGAATATGTTCTCTATAATTTATTTATTATAGAACCTAATAGAGACATGGGTAGAAGTGGAAACCACACCTTAGGGAATAAAAAGTTGTTATCTCATAATAATGAGTTTAACAAAAACTGGCATAGACCATGGTGCCCTTGGAGTTTAAGTTCATCCAACTTTGACCACAAAGGGTGATACCAGTTTAAGGTCATTAATCTTCGAAAAGAGGGGGGATGGTCAATTAAACAATAAGAAAATAAAATATATGACAAAAATTAGAGGGTTTAGTGTTTATATAGATGTTATCCAAGGAAAAATTCATGAAATTTATGTTCATGTTGCTCCAAATATTGGAAATGAAATACATATGGTGTAGGAGGGGGGATAACTGAGATGAAATTAAGTCCCTATGTATTTATAAAAATAACATCGACCAATTTGCACCTATTTTAAGGTAATAATGTTTGGACAAAATTTTATTTCATTGTAAGGAAATTAAGATAGAAATTAATCCACATTGTTTATCATCATGTACCAAGAAGAGGTTCAATATTGTTTAATGTTACGAAATTAGTACTATGGTGAAAAATGTGTGAATGATTCTCGATAACTTTTTAATAATATAATGGGTTCAAAAAGAATATACATACTTATTATAGGGCTAAAAAATGAGTAATGAAATGTTTTTTACCTTTCCATTTATTCTTATCTTTTTTCCCATGTCATGGAGGGTGAGAATTGATGAGAAGATACACTACAACAAACAAGCATTTGGTAGTGGTTTAGTAAACCGTCGTTGATTTTTAAAAAAATAACTTCATAGTTGTTTTTTATAAACTACTTCTAAATTGTTAAAATTATTAATAAACATGACACTTTCCCCCTCCCCCAACACCCAAATACCCCTGCCCCTCCTGACCCCCACCTTGTTATCTCCCTGAAGCCCTAGCCCGTCGCCGCCCATCTTTGACCCTCACCGTTCCTCATCTCGCTGTGCCTTGCATTGTCGTGCCTCGCCTCTCTGAACCTCACCAAATGTCGTCATCTCATGGAATACCTCACCTCACCTCACCAAACCTCACCTCGCCTCACCTCGCCTCACCATGCCTTGCCGCCCATCACCACTAATCCCGACCCCCACCTCTCTACCCCTAAAAAGTCGAGTGGTAGTTTAAGGTAACACACTGAACAATTTTATTTTTGTTTATTTTTTCTAAAATTGGAAGATATTTATGGATAAATGGGTGATACATCATAGGTTTTATTTCTAGTATAGTTTCGAGAGAGATCCATAGATCATATAAGGGGTGTTGGACACGTGTTCATTATGATAGTAATACCTGATGAGTTTATTTATCATTTATGCTTGTTTTTTAAAGTAAATATATAATAATAATTATTTATAGGGATTTATTAACGTTATGTGATGTGTAGAAAGTTTTGAGAGTTGATAAAGACTCACATGTAGCATGGATGAGATTGGATGAGGTCTACAAGAGTATGGTTTAGGTTCTAACGTAAATATGGAGGTTGGTGGTCCCTATAATTCAAGAAAATATTCCTATTTTTTCATGAATTACCACAAACGAATATTTCATGTTATTTGGTAGAATTTATAGAGAAATATTTTTGTTTAGTATAGGAGATATGATGGTGTTGGATCTCTTGTACCTGATAAAGGTTCACTTGATCACTTGGGTGAATTGGGATCAACTGATAACTATCTCACCAAAATGCTACAGTGCCGATATAGTTGGGGGAGACCATTGGTGTTTTATTGTGTATATGGTGATAATTGGGTTTTGTATGTTTTTTTTCGAGGTATTTTAAAGTAGGTTAGAGAGGCTTAGTCCTAGTAATATCTAGTTAGATGATCAGACAATACAACCATGGTGAGTGACACCATGTTGAGGGTGGTTTGGGACAAACTAAGCATTCTAAGTGGGATGGTTCCATCAGGAAAGAACAATGACTGATGGTGTAGGTTTCATAAGATTAATTGATTAAGGGATATCAATTAGATGATTATATAAGGGGACAATGACTGGGTTGTTGGTTTTGATTAAGACTTGGCATTTTGATTCCATGGTGTTTAGAGAGCCTTGGATTGGGATGGTCCATGGGTAGCTGGACTAGGAGTGTTGAATTTATTAAATTATGTTGGAATATACAATGATATTTTATTTTGGATAATTCTTTATGATGAAGAATCACTATGTATATAAGTGTGTGATCTTGTATAAAAGATCAAAAATTGTGAAGGTTCTAAAGGTCCTAATGAATTCCCCAATGTTTGATAAAGAACTTATTATGATGAGGGGATATCTCTCAACTACTTATTTCCCTAGGATCATCTGATGAACTATGTGACTGATATAGTCCTTTCCTATGATTTAGGTTTTTGATGTGACCTAACTACTGTTTTTGATGATAGGTTAGTGTGTCTGATGTGACCTCTCATACGTTACATGGGAAGTGGCATTATTTAAGGAACTAAGACAATTCCATTTTTTCTCAAGTAGAGGGATATATTTTAAGAATGTATTATTATTCCCTATCACATCATGTAGTTGATTGTTTACCTCCCTATGATCTAGGTAGTGTGATAATTTAACCTTTATTTAGTATCATTTAGTGATGGACCTATAAAGAGAGGTTTATTTATAGTACATTGTGAGATGAGATCAATGAACCCTACATGTATAGATAATGGTGTGGGATTATAATCATTTACTATATTTAAATAATTAACTATTAGTCACTTTCATAAAATTTCATGATAATAAATTGTCAATTTAAAAGATTTGACAGCTTGAATCCTATTTTTAGAAACATATCTTTTCAAAAATGATCTTGTGATCTTTTCGATCACACTAAATGTCAGATTGATGTACAATATATTCTTACATTGAATAATCATTAAATGATTGTTTCTCTAGAATTTCACATCAATTAATGGTAATTTTATTAGTTTCGACCATTGGAAACATATTTTAGAGTAATAAAATAATATATTTTTTAAATTCATTTATTAATAGAGAATCATAACTCAGATTGATGTGATTTTTATTCTTATAATTCCAAAATTAATCACCAGTAATTATCCTAATATTTAAAAATAATATAAATTCATTTTCTAGAATTTGACCCTCTAAAACTTGTTTTTAAATACTTTTATATAATCAAAAATACATTTTTTGTTATTCCAAATGAACCACACATCAATTGATGTTTCATTATTTTATATATGTTAACAATTATCCAATAATACTTTTCAAAAATTTAAAATAAGGC
Source organism: Viscum album (assembly GCA_963277665.1). Lineage (NCBI taxonomy): Eukaryota > Viridiplantae > Streptophyta > Magnoliopsida > Santalales > Viscaceae > Viscum > Viscum album. The sequence goes on from OY728158.1 coordinate 1,025,408,171, forward strand.
CATCGTCATTTTCAATCTTTTAAACATTACATTTATGTTTTATAAATTTTAAAATAATAAAACAACATTTTTGGTCATTCAGAGCAATCACACCATCATATATATGGGGCTTCGTTTCCTATATGGGAAAAATTAATATGTAATCATTTTAATAAAGTTTCATGAAAATATTATGTTCTTTTATTGGTTTTAAACCCATAAATAGTATCTTTAACAAATTTTATATCATTAAAAATATTATTTCGGTCATTAAAAGAACAATTTAAATCAGATTGGGGTTACATCTATTCTTAAATGTAAAAAAATATTCAAAGATAATTTTTCTAACATTTAATGAGAATTTAGGGTTGTTTTCTCAGTTTTCACATTCAATACAATGATCTTATGTGGAATGTTTATTTTATTCCTCATGTATACATGAATATGATATAATATACTACGGGAACCAAGTAAGGCTGTATAGAGATGAATTTCTCATACGATTCATGGGCACCCCTATGTGCATGAATAACTTATATTTAGACTCCATATATGAACATCACTTGTAGTGGATAGGTCTTCTAAATCTTGATTAAAAGCTTTAGATAGGGTGTGTTGAGGCCTGAGGATCGATTTAGGCCTATATTTCAAGTGTTTTTCTTTTTCTTTTATATTTTTTATCATCCCTTGGGTGATTATTTTTATGAAAAAGTGAATTATTTAAGGCATTTATTATGTATTTATTTCTATTTTATTATTTATATTGATATTTTATAGATTTCTTGGTTATTTTTTCAATATATTATACTCTTATTTGATGTATTTTTCATTCATAGAATATGAATTGGTGCCTTGCAACATGTTTACAACCAGTTGCATATGTGTTAGAATGCATGAGTTATGTTGGACCTCATCTCATATGATGGTACGAGAATGGGGAATTACATTATGAAATCATATCATTTAGTTCATTTTATAATTTGGGTAGATGGAAGAGGGGAATATGAGGAATTTATCGAATCCTGTGACAGACCATATATAAGTGCGTCTCAAATCCTTTTTTGTGGTCAGTCCTTGTTACCATGGGCGTGGGATTGTTCGTATTTCATTTATCTTGTATGATTGAGTTTTTTTAATATAATGGTCTTATATAAGTTGTTATTTTAAATCTTCATCTCCTCTATCAATAGAATAAGGCCCATGTGCTTGCACCATATTTGGTATATATTACTTACATGACATATACATGAATGAATTTAATTGGAATTTTAAAATTGGATTCTGTTGTTTAATGTGTAAAAAACAAATATAGATTTCAATGTAATTTAACCACAAGGAGTTTATGTTACATGATTGATCCCTTTATAAATATAATTATTTATAATTTTCGTTATTGAACTTGTGGAGTCATGAAATTTGATTCTTGATCCCTTATTCGGTAATTATATAAGAAAACCTTATTTAACATATTCATATTTTTTATTTACTTGTATATATGAATCTCTATTACTTTTTGGTAATATTTATGAGTTTTAATTTTATTCTAATAATGTGAACGAAAATTGTGATATATATGGATAAAATCTGGATCTTGTTACCAATGAACACACGTCAGTACGCAAATGGATTGTCGGAGATTTTTGATTTATCAATTTTTCTATCAATCCATTGATGGGAGAATAAGATATCAATGTCCTAAATGTAAATTTAGTTGATGGTTGAAGATAGATGAGTTTTATGAACAGTTGATATTGAAGCAATTCCCTGCACAATATTTTTTTGGATTTGGCATGGAGAATCGAACGTTACATAAAGGTTGATCACTATTGTCAATCAATATAATGAGATCCCAACTTCTTCGATAATGGACAATGTAATGAAAATGCTTATAAATGATACATTATGTAATTCAAGACAACAACTTCAACATCAAAACATATCAGAATAACCAGTTGACGGTGATAAAAATAGAAACCTGGACTGTGATGTTTTTGAGACTATAGGACAACAAGATCAGGATTGTAACATATCAGTAGATCCTCATCTTCATTCTGTGGTGAATAATGTAAGAGAAAACTACACTGAGAAGATATATGTGTTTCAAGGTTTGGTTGATGATGGAAAACAAGAGTTTTATCCTGGATGATTGAAATATTCAAAACATTCTTTGACATTGAAGTTGTTCCATATCAAATGCCTATGTGTATTTACAAATAAGGATATGTCCCTAATATTGGAATTATTATGTGATTCATTTCTTAAAGAAAATATCCCTACGTGTTTTTATGATATGAAAATGTTGTTAACAATATTTGTTCGAAATATACAAAAAATCATGCAGATCTGAATGATTGTATGCTTAATTGGGGAGTGGATTCAAGCAGACAGAATTGCATGAAATTTTATTCCTCTAGATGGAAGTCAATGGGTGATGTTGTAAGTATGAGTCAAAATACTTCCATGAAGAAGAGAAAAATGAACCCAACATCAAAGGTTTTGCGTTACTTTTCTTTAAAGTCTCGATTTCAAAGATTATTCATGTCATCGAAAATCATGAACACATGAAGTAGAATTTTGTAGATAATAACAATGATGGGTTAATGAGACATCCATGAGATTCAAAATCATGGAAGACATTTGATTCATTACATCTTGATTTCTCATCAGATCCTAAGAATGTTCGATATGGATTGGCTGCTCATGGATTCAACCCATTTGGTACATTGAGTACAAGTTATTGAATTTTCTCAGTAGTTTTGATCTCTTATAATCAGCCTCCATGGATATGTATTGAAAAAAAAATTTATCATTTCATTGATTTTTCCTGAAAAACAATCTCTGGAAATGATATCGATGTATACTTCTAGACTTTAAATGATTAATTATAGGAGTTATGGAGAAATGATGTCGAGACATATGATGTATCTTCTAGAACAATGTTCAAAATGCAAGATGCTCTAATGTGGACCATTAATGACTTCCTCATATTTGGGAATTTATTTGGTCATAATACATATAGTGGTTTGGATTTTCATATTTGTAAATTTGATTTTGAGTCTGAATGGGTACATCACAATAGTTAACAGTTCTTCTAGTGTCATCGAATATTTATTGATGCATCTCATATATTTCGGCTGAAAAAGTTATAAATCAATAGATTAATTGATCATAGACAACCTAAAAAGTTGTTAATATGTTCTGAAATATTGGAACAACTTGGAAATTTTGAAATAGAATTGGGCAAGGTGTATCATTTTAATAATATAGAGAAATGATTTTGAAGTGCATCGTCATGTGAAATCGGAACATAATAATTGTCAAAAAATGTATATTCTTCAAAAATATGTATTGGGAATTTAATTTTTTGCAGTAAAAATCTTGATTTGATGCATTTTGAGAAGAATGATTGTGATAATTTTATCGTCATACTACTTACTAAACATAGAAAGTCGAAGTATCATCTCAATGATTTGAAATACTTACAAACATGAACATAAAGTGTGAGCTTTGAAAAAATGAGAATAGAAAGTATGCCCCAGAAATTATAACAAATAAAAATAGGGATGAATATATATTACTTCTAATTTGAAAACATGTGAAGGTATCTGATGGGTATTCATGTAATATCTCAAGGTGTGTTGACTTAAATAATTGTAGGTTACATGGACTGAAATGCCACGATTCACATATTATGTTACATGAGTTACATCCATTGGTATTGCATTAATTATTACCACGAAAGGATACTACTATAGTACTTAAATTATACACATTTTTAAGACAAGTATGTGAGAAAAATATATACCAATTTTATCTTGACAACATCTAAGAGAGATTTTTGTTGACACTTTGTACTATTGAGATGATCTTTCCTCCTTCTTTCTTTACTGTCATGATGCATTTGACTGTGCATTTGGTTGTGGAATCTAAATTAGGTGACCTTGTACATTTTCGTGGGATGTATCCAAATTAGAGTTGCATTATTTATATCTATTCTGTTTCAGTATAAATATCTTGGATCTTCATTAAATACATAATTTTGTTTTTTTATTTTATTTCATAGATATATTGGGATTTGAAATCATACGTGAAAAATAATTCTCAACCTGTAGGCTATATTTCTAAAGTATTTTTGGAAGAGGTGTGTCTTTCCTTTTGTTCTAGAGAATATGATGATATTGAGACAAGATTCATTTGAGTTGGATGTGTTGACGACACATCAAATCAATCTGAAATACATCAAAAATCCAAAATAATTAATGTTATGGGCTGATCAGTTGGGAGGAGCTCAAATGTTACATTAACAAAAATGGAATTATTATAGGCACATAGATATGTGCTGCTGAATAGTGAAATTGAAATTCCATTTATTGAACAGTTTAGGATACAAACATAGACATGAATGAGAGGACAAACATGAAATTAGAAAGATATAACAAAATTTGTTAATATAGAGCTTGTATAATGGTTTGAACGATGTGGAAGTTCATAAATATTGTAATCAATACAGATATTTGGTTTCTATATACATATTTTTAACATAATAATGTATATTTACTTTTTCATATAATGAATATCGATAGTTGAGTAGAGTCATCGGAATATTTGATGTTTCTTGATCAAGGTCCTCTAAAACAAGCTATAATGTTTGACACTTACAATGTGAATGTCTTTAGATTCCGTATAGTTGATCTAGAAGAGGGTTTGAGAACAAAGAATATTAGAATATTTAAAATTTATAAGGTGGAATACTATGTAAAATTGATTTATATTATCTAATTAAACAACCACAGACATTTTTCAGTTATTTTATTCAAAGTCAATTTGGTGGATATTATGAGGGATGTTAAAAGAGATTCCTTGAAATCTACTTTTGTGAACTTCTCTTGCTTGATGGATGATAGTTATTATGAACTACATGATCCATATATCTTATAATCATAGGAAAAAATAGTATACTGTGTGACATATGTCATGGATGAAGGGTGTATGGTAGTTTATCATGTTAAACAATGGTACCTGTATGATATGGGTGATGAAGTTAAATATTTTACCATTGAAATTGAATCCCATCAATAACAAGAAGCAGACTTATTTATTCATCATGGGGTTGAAAATATTATTCTTTCAAGAGTGGATGATGTAGATGAAGTAATAAACCGACATGATTAAAAGAGAAAGTTAGTTTATGTACAATTATCCATTCATTTATCAACCACCTATGTCATTTGTGTAGTCATTCATTATAATTGTTATGTATATTTTTTTTGTTAGTATTGTGCATATGTTATCATTTCTATTTTTTTTCTTCCTGAATTTTTTGAAATATATGTTTTGAACGTAATTTTATTTGATTAAATGCCAATTATTCCAAAGAAGAAGACTTATACTCACACTACATGGTCAAAGATTTTATCTAGAAGCCGATCGAATTTGGTAATCTTTTCATTAGTTGTAATATTTATTGTATAATGTTATTTGTTTTATATATTAAATTTTGGTGTTATATTTGATTAATGTAGTCACCTATGTTAGTTGTGAATTCATTCATTAAAGAATTATGGGATTTCAAACCCATATAGTTCTATTTAGTCTTATATGATGACCCAGTCAGTAAAGTCCTTAGGAAAGAGCATCTTGTTCGAGTGCGTGGATGGGTTTGGAACTATTAACAACTGAGGCCTTTTCCAAATAAACATGGATTGCAATTGATGACTGGTGGTGAGAAGGTACATAAAATAACTTCAAAATAATTTTGTTCATAAATTTTTATTGATTTTATGTTTAAATATAAATATACAACATTGTGTAATTTTCAACGTAATTTTCTTGCAGGTGATGGTAGCATGATGTAGAGATTGAGATGAAGAGGGTTACGGGAAGAGTTCATCATTGGGAAATTATTAGTGGAGAGGTTTATTCATGTATCAGTATGTCCAATGTGGGTTTTTTATCTTTATCTTATATATTAATGGGATCGGGACAATGGGTTCCCTATGTATGTATTGTATAACCATGTATATACATGTTGTTTTTCAACTATCTATGGATATTGAAATTTCAAAATGATCATATATGATATTTGGTTTCTATTTTCTCTTTTATATATAGCTCGATTTGACAGTTATATTATATTATTTCCCACTTGTTTTTCATGGTTTCTAACTAAGTATTTTTATACTCACACCTTCATGGGATTTTCATGACTAGTTTTTTTTTCTTATAGAGGAAACTGGTATATGGTGTACTTAGTGGACCTAGTATCTATGGAACATAGAAATAAGTAGAGGCACTAACCATTTTTGGTGGTCAAACTTAAAGATCAATAGTTGGGAACTCTTATTCTTTTCTCTTTTAGTTTTTTTCTAGATTTGGACCTACATTCCTTCTTCTTGGTTAGGCATGTATTTTACCCTTTTCCTTTCTGAGATATTTATCTATCTCATTCAGATGTATTTCATTGAAGATACGGCATAAATTTTTATACAGAGAGGGTTTATTTTATTATACATATGTAGTATTTCCTAGAGTTGAGTGTGTGTTCACGTAAAATAGGATAAATCATCCCAATTCTATGATATTCATACAATGTGCTTGTCTCTAGCCCATCAACTATTGGGGGTGAACATGTGGTTTCACTCTCAGCTTACCGGTGTCCCAGGTTGGATCCCTATAGGCCAAGTCATAACACAAAACCCCATAGTTTTCTCCAAAACCATAATCTCTATCAATCCCCATCCATTATATAAAAGTCTATACCCTTTTCCAAATACCACATCACAACATAGTCCTACTGACTAAAGATCATTTTATGATATATCTGACCAAACTAAGGTCCTACATAACTTATCCATTCAATGATATCTCAATCCAATAACATATATAATAACCCATAACTATCAGACCCTCTGTTCAATTAGTATCCCTTGGTTGTCATCTTCTTTGTTAGAGATCAATCTTGAAGTGTTGGCTGGTCTCCCTTTTGGGATATTTTTGTTCTCTATTTGTGCATAAAACTTGTTTTTTTGAGCTCAATCTTTTTGGTCTTGGATAAACCATGTTGATTTAATTGGGTAAGTCAGAATCTATGGATTCTAGTCAGTATAGGCACAAAAAGTCATCTATGTTGTTTTTTGTGATCTCATAAATGGGTGGGATCAATTTTGGAAGTCCTAGGATTTCATAATGTATTTACCCGTTCTGTAAATTCAAGTTAGTTTTAATACTCAACTATGTAATTTTAGATAATTTATGGATATTTAAGGTGACTTCAATTTTGGCTATGCACTTCTTTTTGGTTTTGAATCATTAATGACCCTTTTTATGAAAATGGTATTCATGATGGATGGTGTCATTGTCAGAATTATTTCTTTATTATTAAATTAATTTATATTGTTTGCAATTTTGGTGGATTTAGTTTTAAAATGTGAAGCCTCATTTTAATGGATGTACATTGATTTTTATAGCTACTTTTGAAAATATTAAATTTAAGTTTTCCTTGTAAATGTGTTGTGTAATAGCTTCAAGAATAAACATAATTTCAATGAGAAATTTGTTGAGAAATATATTGATTATTTCAATGTATTGAGAAATTTATTTTTTATTCTTTCAACGTGTTGATTCTTTCCATGTAATTAGGTATTATTTATTCTTTTAATGTGTTGTGTATTATTTTATTCATTTAATGTCTTAATAAATTTATTACTTCTTTTAATGTGTCAATTAATTATGTTTTGGTGAGAATCAACGTATATTTATTCATTGGTTTTAACTTGTGTTTTTTCCTTGTACTTTGATGATATATTTTATGATTTGGTAAAATTTTCAGTGTCACTGTTGTGTTGTTCTGGATGCAGTTTTTGGGGCTGCAGAACAAGAAGTTGGTATTTTAAATGAATGATATAATGGCAGTTTAAACCACCAATAGATATATGATTTTTTCATGTAGGTTTAAAATGCCAATATATATGATAAAAATTTACACATTAGTGGATTTATCCATATTTGTGGTGATTTTTTTTGTAAAAATTGAATTCGTTAGCTGTGGTTAGAAACCACCTCTAGATCCCAGTTATTTTTTAAATAAAAACCACCGCTAAAAATAATAAAACCTTTGAAAAATAAGGATTCTATGACACTTTCCAGAAACTGACTCTAAAAGGAAGAAACCTACCCATGTATATTTACAACATAAATTTATGAAGTGGTTTCCTAAAACCATCGTAGAACAATATGGGCGTGGTTTAAACTTCCACTAGATGCTCATTTTGTTGAAGTGAAACTTGACATTTTCTTAGGCTATCCTTTACTGGTTCTCGACCTGATAAACCATTGTTCCTCTTACCACAAGCATTTTAATGTCATTCTAGTTGAACTGTAGAAATATTTATTTTAAAGTCATTCCAATTTAACCAAAGGGACTATTTGGGTTTAAGTTCACTAAACATTGACCGAATGTATTCTAGGTTTAATGGTTTCAAATCTTTCACAAAGTCATGTTACAAGTTTATGGTTGTGGAGGGTGGACAATATGGTGTTGCAGTCTATATAGAATGTTGGGAATGAAAAACCTGATGTGAATTGGAAAAACCATGTGTTAATATGACAAATCTCAAGGGGATAATTCACACAATTTAAATTCATAACACTTGGATTGGAGGAAGGAAAATCCATATGGCTTGGATAAAAGAAACTTATAATGAATTTGAATGTCATGTTTCAATATAGATAATAGCATAGGGAATAAACACACAACTAAAGTCAGGATTCTAGGACCATTTTGGTGAATCTAGTGTTTAGGGTCATACATATAGGACTACGTCCATCTAGGGGAAACATTTCCTTGACACATATAAATCTCAATAAACTTAACAAATAAATTTCAAGTGACCGAATGAGGTTAGGGTAATTCGAGACTTCTAGTTTGGCTAGAGATATGATATCCATATGTCACTACATATATCAGGTAATATGAATCAAGAAACACATAATTCATGTGGATTATATATGGATCTGACTCATAGACCAAGAGGGATCGGAATGGAATGGTTCCTTCAGTGAAAAGGAGGGGTTAAATACTAACAAACATCAAGGAAAGAAAAATCACCAAGAGCAATGGGGAATGGTTCTGTATCCCATGGTTTGGAACAAAATAAGATATCCAGGCATCACTATAATACCAATAAGAATAGGATTCAATACACATATAGTTATTAGAAAATTTTTGGTAGGAGACTAACACTGAAAGGGGTGTATCCTCTTAGGAGAGGATGCAAAATATCATTCATTTTAGATTCATGTGATAGGGACTATGTTTTGTAGTTTAATTACATATACTAAATAGATTGGAAATATCATTTAATGTCATATGATATGGATGAGTATGGGTGGGGTAGTCTGTGTTTCACAAATGGTATAAAAACATTATTTGAATAGAGACTCAATACTAATATAGATATCCTTAGAATCATAATTTAATGTCATGGAACTTTGAAAATATGTATGGTGGACTATATATCATTCATTGAGGGAAAAACTATGTGTATTAGTAGGAGAATATTCTAATATATATAGACAAAAAAATGAAAAAATGAGATCGTACAGTTTTAAATTAATGCTTATATAACTAAAGAAGGACTCCCTGTCGATGAAAATTTGGTGAATTAGTCATATGGGTAGACAATACACTAGAAAACAGAAGACTATTTGAGTCATTATCATAGTGGGAAACCAAGATTAGAGGAGAAATACCAATTCCATATGAGAGTACATAACAGAGATGAAATGGTTATGGTTGGAATGACAAATCAACCACATGAATTGATCAATTAAAGGGGAATATTGTTTAGGGAGGAACCTATAATATATACTTGATTTAACAACATTCACAAATTCATGAATGGGGTAAATCACATGATGCTAAATTCCACTAGAACAACACATAAGTGGAAGAAGTAATTAATGAATTTTAGAATATGAATCACAAAGGGGAGTGACAAGTGGGTTAAAGAGGATTTTTGAACGTGTCATTAATATGTTGGTTTCACTACTATACCATCAATGATGGCAGAAAGAAACATAATGGTTTACAAATTCTCTGTGTTCAAAACAAAATACACTCCTAGTTACTGTTTAGAAATCTGCTAGGAAATTTTCTGGGATTTGTGGTGGGCCTTTAAAAAAATTTTCTGTCACCATAGGGGTTCCCTTTCGGGTGTCAAGGATGATGGGGATTCAAAGAGAATTGTACCTAAAGTGTGAAGGTGAATTGAGGAGGTGTTTTAGGTAGATTTCAATTACCAATGTGTGATGCCACCATGCATTGATCATACCCAGAGGTGTATTTATAAAGGTGAAGGTTACACTCATCTCATGTGAGGATTGTCATCTTGGTTTCATGTGAGAATAAGGAAACTAGTGGATTGGTATTGATCCTTATGAAACACATGAATGATGAAATACCAAATAGAAAATAGTGTCTTTTCTCAAAATGAATATTTGGGTGTTGCAATGTATCTCATTGAATGGGAATCAAGATATATATATTTGTTTCTAATAGTGTAGTAGGATACTAGAACAAGGGGTATTTTCTCATAGGAGAGAGTTTTGTGTTCGTTTTTTAGTTTAAGAAACATAAGAAAAGTCACCAGCTATGAAATCTTAGGTCTTTAAATTAAGACTATTTCCAATACAGTTTTATGTTATATGGAAAGTATGTTGATCATATAGTTTGAATTTTATACGGTGATGATAATATGATATGTATTTTTGTATCAAAATCATTGATAACAGACACATAGTTTATGCTCATGTTTTTAAGACCATGTGTCACATAATTTATGGCCATGAAATAAGGATCCACTCTGATAAGTTTATTATGATGGAGAATGGTGTTCTTCTATGGATATTAATGTATTTAATTTTGGGATTTTGGTTCTATTCATTTTAGATTCATTTTTCCAGGACTATGACCATGTATTTTACCATTATATGGTAAGGACAGACGAAATATATGTGAATATTATGTAGAGTACTTATTTATAAACCTTTCATTGGTGGTAGGTGTGATGTGATAATCATCCATGGTTATTAAGGAATATGAACCATTGGATACAAACTTTTGAATGGAAAAGGTAACATCCTAATTGGGATTTGTATTTGGTGATTTAATTGTATTTAACATGGGAATTTTTAATATCAACACTTATTCACCCAAGAGGATGGAGTGAAGGTGAACCTTCTTATTAGATACTTGATCCACATTATGCTAATGGGCCATGAGTATTTCTAGTTCATGGATACTATTCTCATTGAGGGAATCTAACATGACTAGAAAAACATGGGACCTTTTTTCTAGTGTAAACTAATCATGGGAGGCTATCCAGAGTTATGGTAGATAAATAGTAATTGAAAGAAGAACCTCAGTTTTATGTATGAATGAAAAAGGAGGTTTCTGGGTGGATGTTATTTGTATTTATCTGATATTACCACATGTAAATTGATACCATTCTATGTTATCACTTATTTTCATAGTCCAACATTATCTACATAATTTTATAGAGGGAATTTTTTAATTCCTTGATCTTCCAATTTTGATATAAATTATAGTAGGAAGTGTGGTTGATGTAGATATTGTATTTGGTGTACAACTTCTTCATGTTAGTAGATCAAAAGTAAGTATCATTATTCAGTTTAATAGTGTGAGTAATCACAAACCAATTCATAGTGTGAGATTTCAAAAACACAATCAATTACTTTTTATTGGCCTTTTTGGGTGGAATGGCCTCGACCCACTTTAAAAAGAAGTTATTTGTTGTGGGGAGGAACCTGAAATGTCATTGTGTTTTTTATAAAATGGAACACATGAAATCCATTCACCGTATAAAAAATGTAAAATATTACTTCCTGATGTATAACATATATATTTTATGTCGTATAAAGATGGTCTAAATCAAGAAATCATAAATCTTCATGGTGAATTCCATGTAGTTAGAAACCATTGTGGTATAAAATTAGCTCAACATTTGGATATAGTTGGGGAGATTTATTCCCAACTAGTTCCCATGAATGGAATAACATGGAAATCCTATCAAACATAATGGATAACCATTCCTCATATGAAGAAAAGAATGATTCTCTCTATGATACATTGGTAGAGTTCGTTCTCAATGTTAGGTCCATCGAAAAGGGTAAAATTCACCACAGTTCAGTGGACCTAGTCATTCGCAACTTGTTCAAATGGTAAAACCCCATGTTGGAGTCACTAAATGTGTGCAGTCATACAATATTGTTCTTCTTTTATCATGGAGTAAATTGTAGGACCATCATGGGAAGATCCAATAGTAAGTTGATTCACTTGGAATTCATCCTAAAAAAGTGTAATAGAGGACATAAATATTTGATGTGCTATAGGAATGATCAAATCATCCCTATCTGTTTTGGAAAGGGATGTGACCAAGGTAGCTAAGGTGTCTTCTTGATCATTATAAAATTTTGGAATGTGAGTCACCATCATATCTGAGGTAACTGTTCCATCATCTCATGGGTGATCTCATGTAGATGGATTAGATCTTGCATCTTAAATGTCTATTAGCCATTGATTTGTATGATATCTCTCTCTTAGTCACCTTTTATATACAATAGTGAAACCTATATTTTTACGGACATCTCTATATCAGGGATGAGGGATTGATAATAGTTCTCACTATTAGTGAATCCCTATTTCAAGAGGAATGAGTACAACATGAGGGCCTTTGAGGGAGTGATGAAAGAAATTCCAAATCTCACCCTTCTGTGCTTATGGTTGTTGTGTCTTCTCCCAATTATCATATGGGTGGAACCACTAAAGTGAATCTATCATCATGGGATCACTTAATAGATGAAGAAGATGGACTCATCTAGAAATTCGATATATAGGTGAAATATTCAATGGATGGTTGTGCAACCAAGAAATCTTCAAGAGATTGACCCTTAATGGTATTTAAGGGATTAACCTAATGTATAATTATTTCCGGATCATTGCCCATCACACCAACAATATAGTAATCATATGACTATTTTTGATATACTACAAGTGTTCAATGTTAGAGATTAGCTTTACATCATGATGATACAGATAGTAATCCAAATTATGGACTATGAAGACCAAGGCGAGGTAGTTAATCTCAATAAAAGAATAGTTGATATCAGTATCCAACATCATTTGATAAAGACAGTATAGACCATTCAACTTGCCTTTATTTTTATTCTGGGATAAGAGGGTGTTGGGGGATCTTTCTAGGGAAATCATATAAAGGACTAGAGGTTTCCCAAAGAATAGTGGAATCAAAACTAGAGGGTGTAGTAGTTACTTCATGATGTTATTGAATGTGTTTTGTAATTCTTTATCCCAGTGATATGTGATTCATTTCTACATCATCTATGAAATTTTCTTGCTTATTATTACACGGTTGGAATAAAAATTGTATGTAAAAAATGGCCTTGATGACCCCATAAATCATAGAGATTGTGTGAATGAGGAATTTTCTATGGCCTTTATCTTCTCTATGTTGATATTCATGCCTCTATATTAAAAAATGAAAGTAATAATATTCCAAAATGGATCCCAAATTCAGACATTAAAGGGTGTATCATCGTATTTTGGGAAAAAATAATTCCAAAAAAAATTATACAAATCATTGAGGTGGTCCTAGAATTATTGGGATTTGAGGAAAAAATTAGCCACATAACACTCAACTGTTGTTTTAAGGAGTGTCTTTATGAAATTGTTCATGACATGCTAATTGGTCTCCGTATCATTCATCAAAATCAAGGGCATAATTTGGTAGTAGTAGTTTCTCTAATGGTCTCTTAATGCGATGAGATATTTATCTTCATGTGATATTTTTATTTGATTATACCTAGGGATGAAATACATGAAAGAAAAATCAATAAGTTAGTAATTGCATGAATTATAATACCTTTGATCGGTATGGGGTGTATTACTTTGGGGAATTGTGGTAGAGGTCCTAAAAGTCAATGTAAACAAATATTTGCTCATATTATTCTAGAATTGGATGTATTTGGGTAGTTAGTTGGGACAATGAACTTCCCTAGTGAATTTTTCTTTGAATGGCTTAACAACCTGAAATTCAAGCATGGAACCATGTAAGAGATATATTATCACATCTTCTGCTTAGAATTTATGGTGTCCAATGGGAAACCCAAAATGGTGGTTGAAAATCTTGGGATCAAGACCTTTCATCTCCTTATAATTATTTATAAATACATCAAGGTTCTAGTTTTGGAATGTAATATACATATCTTGTTCTCTAGGAAGCATGATGATACTATTTAGTGTCATCCTTATATCTTTATCAGTTTTTAGGCTCACCAATGTCATCTTATCAATGGTTATGGAAATAGCTTCTTCAATGGTAGGAGTAGATTCAATCAAGTCCACCTCATTAGAATCATGAGGACCATTAGGAGGAGATGAAACATTAGGCATGTGAGAATTTGATATGGAACATTAATCATCCCTTATAGTGATGAGATCTTTGAAGGTCCCAGGCACAATGGAGTCTCGTGGGTGGATGTGCCCACTTGGCCTTTTGTTATTAGAAACGATCAACCCGGGATCAATATGATGATAAACGCCAGACTCCACAGATCAAATCATAGAAATAGACAAAGAAGAGGGATAGTTCCAGAACCATAAATGTGGATCGTCACAAGTTGATTATAATTAATTTAATTAATTAACAATAAGTACCTTTTATGGCGTTCTTTAATCATAGATATTTCCGATCATGTTATGATGTGATTATTCGTTGCGTCGAGGAAACCAATTGTAGACTTCATCTAGCGGTGATACACATGTGCACCACGTATCTCTGGATGTCTCTAATGGAATATCTGGGTGCTAGCACGGAGAAGCCTTTGCCTGCGTTGTGCGCCATAGATCGACTAGATATGGTGGAGGTGGATCTCTCTTGGTCTTGAGAGTGTTCTTGGAGGACGGAATTCATTCAGTATTGAGATAATTCTCCAGACTTTTTGTGGACAATGATTCTCTTAGGGAATGAATTGGGGTTGTGAGGATATTTATAATTAGGTTTGAGGTTGTAGATTTATGACAATAAATAATCATGTTACATGTTTTATTTATTTCATCAACTCTTTTGAAAACCCCATGTCATGTCATTAATTCATTGACATGCACCCACACTGATTATAATAAATATAATTTAATAAAATGATATTATTTCTTCAAAATCCCGACTGAAAAAACTACACGATGTGTAATCATAAAACACGACATGTACGTGTTTTTCATTGAAAACTACAAGGCGTGTACATTCAATGTACACAATGTGTATATCTTGTTTTCATTTATTGATTTCCTTTCCAAAATGGAAACTACACAATCTGTACATTCAATGATACACGACGTGTACATGTATTCAAAAATAAAACCTACACGACATGTAATCATTAATACACGACGTGTACTGGTTTTTATTTTATTCTTCCTCCAACATTAAAATGATTTAGGATTCCTTGAATAATTATTAAACCATATAGGGGAATAATATTTATTCTACTTGAGATACTTGGATACACTTAGTGTGTGACCCTCTAGGCCTCTTTCTCGTTTTCATTAGGCTGGCTTGCCTAAAGTCCAAGTTTACTTTCTAGTAATGGGTCAAGGAACCCAAGAGAAAGAAGTTGACGCTGCATTGATGTGTCCCCTCATGTGAACTCTTACCATGTAATTTAATCTATTTGTCTCAATATCTCATCAAGAAGGTTTCATGGTAGTGTTGTAAACCTATATGCTTGATCTATCATTCGTTGACTTCCAGAAATAAACTCGTCATGACACCATGGCCATGGAATTTATTTGATAGTTCTATTTCAATCAAAGGGCCTGAGATATTTTATTCCACAGATATGGAAGGGACAAATCCTTCATCGACTTGTCCATTAACAACATATCATTCGTGACACACCCAACATACCCTCCTTCTCTCCAACTGTCTTCATGATGGGTTTCGTTAGAAAATCTAAGTGAGCGAGTCATGACATGAGTTAATGATAATCTTCCAGTCTAAAGAACATTACACGCACTCATAGATTGAAATGTATGATAACACCAAAACATGCGGAATTATTTCTCGAGGGTCTATTATTATAATCTCCCATCTTAGAGATTACCAAGTGCGATCTCCATGAGATAGAGTCTCATCTTCTTACGAGTACTCGCACATGACAGTATGTATACTATGTGTCCTATCATAGTATGTCATCCAACCGCAGAACATTATTTAAAAATATTGTTATAAATTTTCAAGGTTCTCATCATAGCGGGGATCTACCACGACCTTATCAATGCAACAAATATTCCAAGATATTATTATATTATAATAATGCAAAAAAATGAACAATATATAATAAGTGAACATTCATGTAATCAATGTACAAAATAGTTGGTTCTCAGGACACCAACCCCAACAAAATCCCACATGGAATAGAGACAACTGCCTACGACTTTTTGTCCGCTAGACCTCACAGGATGATCATGTTTTACTGAGTCAAGGCTTTAGTGAAGGGGTCTTCCATGCTATCTTCCATGGAAACACTGCTCAATGCAACTTCACCTCTCTATGAAATATCCCTCAAGAGATGATACTTCTAAAGTATGTGCTTTGTCCGCTGATGTGACCTTTTCTCTTTTTCAAGTGCCACCGCTGTCGTATTATCACAATAGAGTGTGATAGGATCTTTACTGCTAGGTAAAACATCCATATCTTAGACGAAGCTTTGCATCCATACTTCTTATTTAGCTACCTCAAAAGCTGGGATATACTCGGACTCTACTGTAGAATCTGCGACGACACCTTTCTTTGAGCTCTTCCAGCTCACTATACCTCCATTCAAACTAAATATGTATCCAGTTTGTGACTTCATGTTATCTTGATCATTCTGGAAACTGGCATCTACATGTCCTATTAGGACTAGTTCTTCATGTCCTCCATAAATGAGGAACATATCCTTAGTACGCCACAGATACTTAACGATCGTCTTGACTGCCATCCAATGGAGGTCTCCTGGATCAGCTTGATATCTTCCTACCACACTTAATGTGTAATCAACATCCAGCCTTGTACATAGCATAACATACATGACTGACCCAATCACATATGCTTAAGGGATCCTTTCCCTTTTCTTTCTTTCCTCATGTGTCTGAGGACACATTTTCATAGAATGATGAATGCCATGTGACACTAGAAACAATCCCCTCTTGGACTATTCCATACTGAATCTCCTTAGTTTCTTTTCAATGTATGTACTTTGACTTAGGCTGAACATTCTCTTAGATCTATCATGATGGATCTTGATCCCAAGAATATATGCTGCCTCACCCATGTCTTTTATAGAGAAGCATTTATCCAACGATGCCTTAACTGACTGTAAGACATGTACTCCATTTCCAATTAGTAATATTTCATCAACATATACTATTAGGAAAAAAATATCACTTTTACTAAACCTTTTGTAGACACAAGGCTCACATTTGTTCTTAAAAAATCCAAATTCTGTTACGGCATCATCAAAATGAATTTTCCATGAACTTGATGCATGCTTTAATCCATAAATGGATTTCTACAACTTTCATACCCTGTTGGCATCATTTAGAGTCACAACCCCTTCAGGTTGAGTCATGTAGAAATATTCCTGGAGGATCCTGTTAAGGAATGCTGTTTTGAAATCCATTTTCCAAATTTCATAGTCATGGTAAGTGATAATGGATAATTGGATTCTGAAGGATTTTAGAATCACAACCAGTGAAAATGTATCATTATAGTCAATTACTTAACGCTGTATAGAACCTTTTTCAACCAGTCATTCCATATAGGTGTTGTCTTGCCCCTCCATGTCTAGTTTCTTCTTGAATACCCATTTCCTACCAACAATATTTACATCAACTGGAGGATCTACCAAAATCTAGACTTGGTTTTGGTACATGGAATCCATTTCATAATTCATGGATTCTTGCCACTTGGTAGTATCTGTGCCTACAACTACTTCTTTGAAGGTAATAGGATCATAATTTTCAACCAATAATGAGTCACCATCCTCGGTGACAAGAAAACAATATCACTCTGGTTCTCTAACCTCTATCACGCTCCTATATAGTTCTTCTGTATCTGGAACAAATTGTTCTTCCACGGGGCTTTGTGGAATCTTTTCTTGTACAAACTCCTATGTATCTTGAGCCTCGACTTCATCGAATTCTATCTCACTCCCACTATCTCTTTTGGAGATGTTCTCCCTCTTAAGGAATATGGCGTGTTTTTCCACTATAACCTTTTTATTTGAGGGGTTGTATAGGTAATATCCCCTTGTTTCCTTGGGATATCCTATAAAGATACACATTGTGCCTTGGGGTACAAGTTTGTTACCTGAAGAGGCCATAACAAATGCTTTTCAACCCCACACATGTAAATTTGGTAACATGGCTTTGCATCCACTCCATAATTTGTATGGAATACCATTTATCGATTTAGTTGGTACTTGGTTTAGTATGTGTACTGATGTTTGTAATTCATATCCCCAAAAGGATAATGGAAGAATCACATGACTCATCATTGATCTCACCATGTACAACAAGGTGTGGTTCCTCCTTTCACTTACACTGTTCCACTGAGGCATGTTAGGAGGAGTGAGTTGAGATAGAATCCCAAAGTCCCATAAGAAATCAATGAAGTCCTCATTAATATATTTGCTCCTCTGTCTCAGCAGAGTTTCTTAATCATCTTATCAAGCTGGTTCTCAACTTTATTCTTGTATTCTTTAAAATGATCAAAATAATATGACTTATACAACATTAAGTAAATATATGCATATATACTAAAATCATCAGTAAAAGTTATGAAGTACAAGAACACACCCCTTTCTTCAACTATAAATGGTCCACATACATATGTGTGAACTAATTCTAGATGCTCTTTAGCCGTTTCACCTTTCCCACTAAATGGAGCTTTGGTCATTTTTCCATGTAGACACGCATGGCATACACCAAGTGGTTTTAGTTCGAAAGAATCTAAATAACCATATGGATGTAATTTTTTCAAACGTTTCTCATTGGCATGAACGAGCCGGTGATGCCAAAGTTGGGTGTGGTATGAGTCATGTGAATTAACTTTTTCATCAATTTCCATTACTTGGTTTGTGTAGTCTAACAGATAAAGGCCGTTATACAAATGTGCCCTACCAAAACAAATGTTATCGTTACAAAAGTAACAACATTCATTTCCAAATTTGAAGATGAATCCATTAGTATCTAATCTGGTTACAGATAAAATGTTTTTTCTTACAGAGGGTACATAATAACATCCTTTTAAAACCAAGACCATCCCAGTAGGAAATGTGAGCTGGTTGTCTCCGACAGCTATAGTAGCGAGTCTGGCTTAGTTGGATACTCACAGATCCACCTCACCTTGGTCACTCTTTCTGAATCTACTTGGTTCCTATATTTGGATACAGATGTGAGCACCACAAGCTGTTTCTAATACCCAATTAGTAAAAACAGATAGATTTCATTCGATAACGAACGCACCTGAAGCTTCCCCTTGTTTCCTTGGCTGGGTGCATTTTTTCTTCTAGTGGCCCTTCTTGCCACATGCGAAACAAACAGCCTCCTATTCTCTTGCCTCCCCTTTGATCATCATTTTCATTGAAGGCCTTGAAGAAACTTTGGGCTTAAAGATCATTTCCTTCCCTTTCCTTTTATTCACCATAATGATAGACGGTTTATCACACTTCATATCATTGTACACTTGGCGAATAAGGATAAGAAGATCAGATAGAGACTTCCCAACATTGTTCATGTTAAAATTTACAACAATGTTAGAGATGCTCTGGGAGAGTCATGCAGTAATGATATCGATAACCATTTCTTTAGGGAGTTTAAACCCTAGAACCTCTAAGTGCTCAATGTATCCAATGAGCTTGACTACATGAGGCCTAGCTGGGGAACCCTCTCCAAGGATTCTCTCAAATACAGCATTAGAAATCTCAAACCTTTCCTGTATTGCTCTTTCCTGGCATAGACCATGGAGGTGCTCGAGCATTCTATAGGCATCCATATCTTCATGAGACATCATGAGAGCACTAATAATTGATGATAGCATCAAACATTAAACATTGAGTGCATTGTTCAAATGTCGATCATAGACCAGGAAATCATGATCACTCGCCCCTTGGGCAGGGGAATCATGAAGTGAGGATTCCAGCATGTAAAACTTTCGTTCATGGCATAAGATAACCTGAAGGCATCTAAACTATTCTTGAATGTTACTACCGGTGAGGATATTGTAATTATCCAGAATTGATCGAAGAGAGAATGTGTTTGATGAGATTTTCAGATTGATTCTACAAATTAAAAGAGCAGATTTATCAGAACATTATTGATTACATTTTATGAATAATAATAAATTAATTTTTTAATACTCCCACAATTTTATCAAGTATCAATGGCCCTCACCATTGAACTCCGAATATCAAGTTTCTTTGACATTCTAGTGGAAAGGATCCATATTCCCCTTTGGATAACCCCAACATGGGTTGGTCAAGCTATTTGAAGGTATTTTGGGAGGCATGTCTTTTCCAACTATGAGTTTATAGTTCCTTGACCTATTGAGTGGAATCCCTAATCCTGAAATCCTGACATGAATTTCCTCAACACTCACCTCCATTTTACAACAAGTCTTGTAAGGGATACTCCACTTGATGTAAAATGTTTAAGTCAACCCAAAAATTTCATAAGATCTTCCTTTATAAAAGTAAGTGTCCCAACAAGGGTTGGTCAAACACATAGTTTTATTGATTCTAGCCCTTAATCAAGTAATGGAAGGCTTGGTCTAACTTAATATGGTATTTGAGGGATTTAATTCTTTATGCGTAGTTTTTCATTATCACATGCTTGTTAATATTAAGTGATTCTTACTAAAGAGATTAACCATGTTCTGATAACGTTTACGCATAGTACAGTTTTTATTTTATTCCATATTTTAATTTTGGTTTATTTCATTAATTATGTGATCATGAAAACACATACATAATAAATAAACCATGAAATCAAATAGAAATAAAATTACATGGCATGATCATGATCTCTTATTGGTTATCTTATCTAGTGGTTTGATAAGCTAACCCAAACCTAGGGAAAACACCTTAAACCCAATGGTACGTGTTTTGCAGCTCCCATCTATCCACATTTTCATCTTCTTGGGTTAGTTTTGCCTCTGCTTCGGATTTTTGAACCATGTCCACTGGCTTGGGAGTTCCTCCATTACATGGGGTTTACATTAATGAAACCATGGGCATGCAGGCCCTACATTTTATTGGAAGAAGGCTCACAGTCCAGAGAATTTAAATTAAACAAATTTAAATGAAACCATACACACATACCAAGGGTCTTTGGTCAAGCTCATGATCATCCAAAGCAGGCAATGAAATTTACACATATTTTGAATTCAAATTCTTTTAATCGTTCTATTACTCAAGATAAGTCTCACTTGAATTCAATTAATTATTATCTTATAATTAATCAATTATTTATCTTAAATTCATTTCTGAATTTCCTTAGGATTCTTCTCATCTATATTCCTTGTATAAGTATTTGTAATTTTGGAGGAAACCTGGTGAAATTCCATTTCTGGAAAGTACACGGTGTGTAATATAGCGTACACAGCATGTATTTTTCACCCTTTATCCAAAGTATACATCGTGGGATTTGGTGAGTTTTCGGTACTTTGGAAATTTTGGAGTACACTATGTATAAATTAATCTAACACGGTGTGTACTTAATTGTTACGTGGTTACTGGCCTGGAAATCCCGTGTATGCCGAACACGGTTTCTCCTTGTACACAGTTTCACCTGGACCGGATCAGACTACATGGCGTGTTGATTCAACATTCAATCCGTATATTTCGGTTTCCATGTGCCATTCAATTATGGTCAACATGGTGTAATAAAACTCAGGTATATAGAATTCACACGGCTTGGTTTGGAGGACCAGTACCGGTTCGTTGAACCTAAGTACACGGCGTGTAGTTTCCACTACACACTGTGTATTATTGTGTTGTACGGATAGAAAGAGCAGCTCCACTGGATGAGATCGTCATTTTTAATTTAATAAAAATTAAAATTGAAAGGTTGTTTCTGTGATTTGATTCGAGAAATGAAGGAGGAAGAACCGATATCATTCATTCAGTTTTATAGAATGATTTATCATGAATTGAATCAAATATAAATGCATAAATTATCAACGAAAATTAAATTACTATAATCAACGTTGTAACCTCCCTCTGATACCAATTGAAGGTCCCGATCGTAGCGAAAGCTCATGGGAGGATGTGGCCACTTGGATTTTTTTCATTAGAAATGATCAATCTGGGATCAATACGAAGATAAACACCAGACTCCATGGATAGAATCACATAATTAGACAAAGGAGAGGAATAGTCTCGGAACCATAAATGTAGATCGTCAGAGGTTGATTATAATTAATTTAATTAATTAATAAGAAGTACCTTTTATGGAATTCTTTCTTCTTTGATATTTCTGATCAAGTTGTGATGTGATTCATCATTGCGTCATTTAATCCAAGTGTATAATTCCTCTAGCGGGGATCCATACGTGCCCCACGTATCTTTGGACGTTGCCAAAAGAATATCTGGGTGCTAGTGTGGAGAAGCCTTTACTTGCATTGTACGCCTTGGATCGCCTTGATCTGGTGGAGGTGGATCTCTCTCATTCTTGAGAGTGTTCTTGGAGGAAGGAGTTCTTTCAGTCTTGAGATAATTCTCCAGAATTATTCTGCACAATGATTCTCTTAGGAATAGAATTGGGGTTAGGAGGATATTAATAATTGGGTTTGATGTTGTAGAGTTAGGACAATAAATAAACACGTTATTCATTTTATTTATTTATCTAACTCTTTTGAAAACCCCATGTAGAGTCATTAATTCCTTGACATGCACCCACACTGATTATAATAAATATCATTTAATAAAATGATATTATTTCCTCAAAATACCAACTGGAAAAACTACACAGCGTGTAATCATAAATACACTGTGTGTACTTGTTTTTCTTGAAAACTACACGGTGTGTACATTCAATGTACATGGAATGTATATCCTGTTTTTATTTATTCATTTCCATTCCATAATGAAAACTACACGGTGTGTACATTCAATAATACACACCATGTACTTGTTTTCAAAATAAGAACTACACGGCGTGTAATCATTAATACACGACATGTACTTTTAATTATTTTATTCTTACTCCAACATTAAAACAATTTAGTCTTACTTGAATAATTATTAATCCATTTATGGGGATAATCTTTATTATACTTGAGATACTTGGATACACTTAGTGTGTGACACTCTAGGCCTGTTTCTCATTGGCATTAGGCGGGATTGCCTAAAGTCGAAGATTACTGTCTAGCAACGGGTCACGACACCCAAGAGAAAGAAGTTGACGCCGCATTAACGTGTCACCTCATACAAACACTTACTATGTAATTTAATCCATTTGTCTCAATATCTCATCAAGAAGGTTTCATGGAAGTGTCATAAACCTATATGCTTGATCTATCATTATTTGACTTCTAGAAATAAACTCGTCATGACACCATGACCATGGAATTTATTCGACAGTTCTATTTCAATCAAAGGGCCCGAGATAATTTCTTCCATAAATATGGAAGGGAAAAATCCTTCCTAGACTTATCCATTAAAAACATGTCATTCATGACTCACCCAATGTACCCTACTTCCCACCATCTATCTTCGTGAAGGTTTTCATCAGAAAATCTAAGTGCACGAGTTATGACATGAGTTAATGATAATCTTCCAGTCTAACTACCATTACCCACGCTCATAGATAGCAATGTCTAATGACACCAAAATATGCGGAATTACTACTGGGTGTTCTATTCTCATAATCTCCCATCTTGGAGATTACCAATTGAGAACTCTACAAGAGAGAGTCTCATCTTCTTATGAGTACTCACACATGATGGTCTGTATACTATGTGTCCTATAATAGTATGTCATCCATCCGAAGAACTTTATTTAAGAATATTGTTATAGAATTTCAAGGTTATCATCAGAGCGGGGATCTTCCACAACCTTATCAATGAAAAAAATATTCCAGGAAATTATTATATTATAGTCATGAAGAACAATGAACAATATATAATAAGTGAACATTCATGTAATCAAAGTACAAAAAAGATGGTTCTCCGAAAACCAACCCTAACAATATTTAGAGGTGGAATCCTATATTTATATGTCCATGAATACTATTGTTATGGAGGATGGGGATTTAAATTTAGGAGGCCATCATCCACAGGTTCACCCTTGATATCAAATCAATACTACTTAGTCGATTTCTGATGTTTTAGTAATACTATTAGATATATTCCATGGAGACATTGGTTAGTGGCCAAGGGATTGACCATATGGTATGAAACAAGAGTTTTTTTGAGTATTAAATAGTCCATGTTCATGATATGAATAAGAGGTGACCTCAGTACACATGGATTAGAGTTTACTCTTCGAGATAGTGTATAAGAAGGATGAATTCTCCTAAATTTACACTTGGTATCTTCTAGAGTAGATTTCATTTCACTTGACACATTGACACACCCAGTATAAATTATTTATTAGAAAATGTTGAGGCAAAGTCTATTTATTAAATGGGAAAACACAACATGATAGGAGAGGAAAGGGTTCAGAAAATAATATTCCCTCAATCAAGATCCAGAAAAGTTTTTCAGTAATCATAACCAAGAGGATTATAATTATCATATTCCCAGTCAGATTCATCTAACATACTGAAAAAATTACCTTGATCCTTTTCCCCTCTTGAGATAGATCTAGTTCTTTTAGTAGGCTTCAAGTGCGAGTAGTCCTTCCATGGCCTTATTTTCTTCAAAAGTTCAAGTGATAATCCTTTAGTGTCAACCGCTTTACCCATTCCAAGAGAATCTTGAAATGAGCCTTTCTTGGGTGATTCTTCATTATATGTGTCTTTCTAAGTTCCCTCAAATTTTTTACACTCCACTACTTATTAATTTACTCAATTATATAGGAACCTTCAATTTTAGGACAGTTAACCAAATTGTTAGAATGACTCGGTGTCCCCCTTTCTTCCAGCGTTCCTCCTGGATGGATGTTATCAGTCATCTCCGTTTGAAGAGGGACTAGCTCCATCTAATATTCTAGTTTTGAAGACCCATGGGGAACTATCCCAAGACCTTCTTTCTTAGTCTATTCAATATGAGGTTGTTTTCTCTCCCTCTTATAATTTTAAACATCATGGTAGAGGGATTTAGATGTGTCAAGGGGAGAGACATCACTATGGAAACCACTTACATAAAAATTGATAGAGTATTTAATTCACACATTATATGAATAAGGGATTACTACATGCTGGTGGACCCTATGTCGTCCTAGTAAGGAATTGAATGAAATTTCCTATGTGACATCCATTAAATTTGTATTCAAGTTCATGAATCCAAATTGGGTCCTAAAATGAATCTTACCATGTAATGTTTTATTTCTCCTTTTGTAACCCTAAATGTTTATGTTGGATGAGGTATGATCAAATTATCTATTCCACATATTACAAAGAATCTATTTCAAGATTTGATTCATCATAAATACAATGTTTAAAAAAATCAACAGATTTCAAACTCATTATGTTTAAATGAGACACAGACGGGGTGTACATACCCCTAAATAATGGAAGATGTTTCTTCATCAGAGAAGAATAATATATCTTGGAACTCCTCATGCTCAATATAATCTGCATGGTAGTCTTAAAAAGTGGCCACATTAGTTTCAAACTGGAGGGATCTCTTTAGGGTGTCAATGAGGGCCTCACCAATATCCATTGATAGGTAGTATTCATTAAGGGTTTATACATTATCCAAAATTATTATGATGTGTTTCAACACATCCTACTTCTAATATTTGGAACTCTCCTTCTCATTAAGGTCCCCTCTTTGATATGAAGTGTGGTAGGAAAAGATGGTTTAGGTGAATGTTCCTAGATAGTACCTCTGAATTTTGTTATTGGTTATATTATGGTGGTCAGTCCATGAATGGTTGTGGATGAATCTTGTATGGTTGTGGTAGAACCATTTATGTATATGGTAGAGCTAAATGGTCATCCATGTAGATGGGTTGTTGATCCACACTAAAATAAATTCCCTATAAAGGACATTCTTTCTAATTATTGAATGATGCTTATATTTTGGTCTTGGTAGCATAGACCATGACTTTAGGAGTAATTGATTTGTGAATTTTTGATACTAGAGTTTAAGTTTACTTTTCCAGTAGATCATATATTGGTGGTTTTTAAAGGGGGTGACTAAATCACCCTATCCATGACCTATGCATAGTAGTCCATCAATGTGATGGAATTGATATGGGGATACTATTGATCTTCATCAGAGGAGTCATCCTCGAGTGGAAGGGTCATGGAACCTACTTATAATACAATAGGTTTTAATTATATGAGAGTGATGATCAACATTGAAATTGGTAGAGGATATTGATTTTTCTTACATTTTCGATGCAGTTTCTCTTAAATTTTAGGGGTTTGTGAAGGTGATAGTGAAAATAAATGAGAGGGAAGACCATAGAGAGTGATTACAAATTCATCCATACATGAATGATTCTATTGGATCAAATTAAGTACTTTTTATATACCCATTCGTCAAAATTATAAGCTCTGATATTTGACACTTTTCTTCATTCCCTATAATCATCATCATCATCATCATCGATGGTGGTTGAAATATATGTGACATGTGGTAGTGGACCACCTAGTTACAATCGAACACTATTTACCTGGTCTTGAAGGTAGTCTTTGAAGAAAAACTAATCATATATGCTTTGCCTATGGAGTCTGTGGATTGGTAAATAGTTGGTGTGATTCTTTAAATAAACTTCTTGTATCTTCTTAATCATTGAAAGCTTAAGCAAGTATTTCTCTAGGATGAAGGTGATGAACTATAGACCCTTTTTATCCTTAAATGAGTAGACCCAATTTCTCTTCACTATGAATGGAATTAAGGGAACTTTATGTTGATATGGACCTTGGAAATCATTCACATAGTGAAACTATTTCTGATGAGATCAAATTTATGGGGGAACATAGAGCTAGATTGGATAAAGAGTTGGGGTCTACATAATGACAAACAATTGTTCTCTTGAAATATTTCATCTAGGCATAAGAGGTGATAATTTGTGATACCAATTTTTAATCCACATCTTGGATTCCTCAATTTATTTAGGAATATCTATAAATTCCTAGAATCCTACTATACACTTTAGCGATATGGGGGTCAAAATGAGCTCATCTATGAAATTTTACACACATATACCCAATAACAATTCTGTGGGAAGTTGAACATCAAGGGAGTACATAATACCCTTTAACTAAGAAATTATTTTGGTGAAACATTCATTCTCACACCACTTTTACTTTTATAGGTCAGTATTGATCATTCTGTATAGGGTGGAGCTAATCAGATAGAGGAATTGATGGTGTATATCCTTCCAATAGGGGATGGATCACAGTCCTATATGACTACAACAAATTATATAAGTAACATACAGGGTCTAAAAAAATTACAAAATCTTTCCCACCTATTGATTCTCTAGGGTTACCAATATTGGGTCACTTATGCCATTGAAGAAGAAAAAATCATATTATCGAAGCTAGATGGTGGAGGAACATGATCCAACCATACTAAATATGACTTTCTTTTATATTATATTGAGGCTCATTATGTCTCTACGAATTAATGTTTAGATGTAAGAGAGTTATTCACATTTTCATAGAAGGGGATTGGACTTCATCATCCCTCTGATTGGTTTACTGAAATATGATCAAGAGTGGTAATGTTATAGTGGTGGGAACTCACTCCGATCCACAAGATATGGAGCTATGGGAAATAATGGTGTTTGTCTCACATGATCAAATCCACTAGATTTAGTCTAGAAAAGATGGTAGAAACCCCTTAGATTACTATAGTGGATCGATTGGGGACTATTGGCTATCAGTATTCCACATGGAGCTTGATGAGATCATTTGAAATTTCTACCCTATCAGGACAACACATGTTGAGTACTTCACCAATGATAATCATTTCTCCTTCAATATCATAAATTATTGTTGTGATTATGGTGTCTAATTTAGTTTCCCAAGTGCTCTCAGATGATTTGATGGATTGAGAATTTTTTTTACCAATTTTAGGGTGTTGAAAAATCCCTAAAATTTCCTCAGTTGGGATTTTGAGGACCATGACATATATTTATTGCTGGGTACTAAACTATTTCATATGGTTTTCGTAAAATTATTTTCATTACATAGGTGAATCATCCCCAACATGTTCCCCATTACTATATTCCCATTCCTACTCATTTGAGGGATTGACCATGATGAAATTCACCATGGAAGTGTTCAGTACTGATGAACAATCCACATCACCTAATGAGCCAAATTTGGAGACCTTCTATGTTGATAGAGGGGACTAAATGAAATATAATCAAAAGAACCCCATTCCTAGATCTTTAAATGGGGAGATTCATATTCCACTGTCAGATGTAGCATAATAAGGATCTTTTTTATACTCATTATAATATCTAGTAGTACCTATATGATTAAAAATATTGATACACTAGGATTTCAATGATGTTGACATTTCTACAATACAGATGGAGGGCATGTTGGATCTCATGGATTCCTAAGTAGGTTATATAATGACTGTAATGATTTTTGAATGTTTACCATAAGTTCAACATGATTCCTTTTGGGGGATTTTCAATAAGTATCTTTGGGATGGAGAAGTTATTTATCAACCCAGGACTTCTATACATATTGTTACATGATTATTAACATAAATATTCATTAAAACAAAAACTAACAGTTGAAAATTACTAGTGTCATTGGATGACTAGGATCATAAAACACCAATGTGAGACTAACATAAAACGAATTTATTTTATTCTCCATAGTGATCTTTTAAATCTATTTGACCCCTTAAAATAACATGGGATAACCTGGGGAATACATAGTCAAAAGGGGTGATATAAAATCACATTAAGGGAATTAAAAAATAATAAACAATAATGTTTCATTAAAAGGTATAACATGATATCATAAAATTCAAACCTCAAGAGAAATCACATGAGATAATAACATAAACAACATGGAATCATAATATCTTGGAATCACAAAAAATGCAGCAAAAACATTTAACATGACATAAAAATGACTTAAGGATAACTTCATAGGTAGTATCACATGGTTGAAAAAGCCCCATAATGGATTAATTTTAATCACTAATCTCATACATGATTCCTCAAGAAACTAATGATTTACCCAATGCATTGGAACTCTATCTGGGTGCACCCATTATAACTTGTTCATGATTTATGTGTTTAAAAAAATAAATCATAGAGAACAATAATAATAATTAACAATGAAAAAAATGGGTTTCATAATATTTTCACACATAATAATCCCAATATATTTCATAAATAAGTCATCTGATAAATCAATATATGTAATGTATCACTCGATTAAATTAAGGCAGAATGTAACAATACGAGATTTGGTGAATTGTTTTTGTATTATTCTTTTATTTAATTTTAATTTAATGAAACACTGAATATAGATTTTGTTATATTAAAGCACCAATTTATCATTTATTTTATTCCAGACTAAGATAAGCTGGTGCTACATGGAAATCCAACTTGGTTTTTGTTACATGAAACCCTAAGTTTCAACGAAACACATTTTATTATTATAAAAATGTAAATGTAATGGTTATAAATTATCCATTAAAGATACTAATATGAATTTTAGATAATAATTTAAAATATTATTAATTAAATTTTTATATAAATAAAAGAAATTATGATAAAACATATAATTTTTTATAATGTATTTATATGTTTAAAAATACTATTTTCAAAAATGAACTCCTTTTTATGTCCTTCTGGGAACAACAATAAAATAAATTTTACACACATTTGGAAATAGAATTAGATAAAATAAGAATAATACTTTAATTTATAATGAAAAAATTATCTTAGGGTTTATCTTTGAGATTTTTTTTTGAAATATTTCACTTTTGGATGAATATTGAAAAATACAGATTTTTAATTGAAAACTGTTTTTTTTCATATAATTTATTTATATAGTTAAATAATATGTTAATTTCAATTTAATATTTATTTAGAACAATATTACAAAAAATATTATAATTTAGTTCATTGTATCTGATTTCACATTAAAATTGGATATAAAAACAATTCAAATTGTTAAACTTTTCTCTTTAAAACCCCACTATCTTGCAGCGTCTAGAAGACTAATTTTAAATTTATTTTAGACACTTAATTTAAATGAATTTCGAAAAATGAGAAAAATGATTATAATAAGTATAATATTTATATTATATTTATGTCATCTTAGTTTTTAATAACAATATTAGTGAAAATAAATAAAATTAATTATAGCGATTAAGGTAAAATAAATCTTAACAAGTGACTAAACATTAAACTTAAAAGCCAAAACGGCCTAGAAACTTTTCAAGAACCCATTTTATGTAAATATTTTTACCATATCCACTATTTTTTCTAATTCTATGAGTTAGTGGGATACTATACTAGGAAAGTGACCTATATAACAATTTATGTAATGAAAATGACAAAAGGTACCTTCTTTACCTTTAACATTTATACATCCTTAGAGAATGGAAGAGGCTCCATTGTTTTAGTGGTATACATTTTTTTAAAGTTAAATTATTTATTTTTATCATTAAATTTTAAATATATTTTTTAGATACGTGTTAGTTACATTAAACCCTTAATAAATTCAAACACCTGGATAATTTAGTTATTAATTAATTAAAATAGATGAGTCTAAAAACATTAGAAGGGAGGTAAATTTCATAAATTATTATGTTATATTATTTTTTAGATGAATATATCTTGTTAAAAATATGTGAAATTAATATATTTTAATTCCAATATATTTTTTATATCATTATATTAAATGTTAAATAAATAATTCCTAAATTTTAAAAATTATATAATTTTATAATAAATAATATTTTATTAATTGATTTAACATTAACAAAAACATATATTTTTCCAAGTAATTTATAATTTTTATTTAATATATATTATTTTCCATTAAATTACTATATTATCTTTTATAATTATCATATTTCCACATAGATAGTAAAAACATTGTTATCATAGTCTAGGTTAATGGAGTTGTTTTTATGGGTTACATGCTCTTGTTTTAAAATTTATTTCTCACACATATGATATTTATATTATTCTAAATTAGGTATAATATTTATAATTAATTTGTTATATATTTTATAATAAAATTATCTTCAATTATTCTTCAGGCATAAAAGGCTCATGAGAGAAAACAAGTTTCTTTAATAAAAAAACCCAAATGATAAAAATAATGAAAATTAATTACTAAGGAAAAAATGGTGAAAATGATTATATTTATGTGTTTTGTGAGTGTTTATTGATGATAATTACAATTTTATCCATTTTGGAATCACATTATGTAATAGATACCTCCTAATATTGTATTTTTGGTATTTAAATGAATGTCACCCCTTCTCCTATTTAAAAAGGCATTTACTCTTACCCTTCCCTACACCTATCAAGACACTTTATCTCATAAAAAATCTTCCCAAATAATCTATAAAATTCCATAACTTAATAATATAATCATCCCTTTGTTTTGAAATCAATCCAAGGAATCCCATTGGTGCAAACAAAGAAGAGTTACCCAAAGAAAGAGGTAACATCCTTCCTGAAGATCTTCTATTTTATTTTAATTATCCACCCCTCCAAATCAACTTATTACATGATTCTATAATAACCAAAATATAATAAATATACTGATATATTTTTATTATAACAATTACACCAACACCTACACATAATTCCATCAAATCGGCAATGAACTACCAATGGTTTGTATTGTGAACTAGTACGTCACCAAACATTATTGTTTGTTTTTTATTTACCACCTCTCTTGGTAGATAATTATGATGAAAAATATATTTTTAAATTATTTATATGTTATTTATTATTTATTTATTCATTGGGAATTTTTATATAACACAGAACTTCATGATTTCAATTTTTTGTAAATATGATAACATCATTTGTTGATATGTGGACTACTGCATCCTCAGAGCGATTAGATTCAGTCTCACTCAACATGGAATGTATCAAGGATGGGTTTAGTATATTTATATGATATATATGAAATATTAATTCCACTGGAATTATTATATATTGATGTACATATATTTCATTTTCATTATTTCATTCAAAATTATAATTAAATGAAAACATCAATCATTCTTACGAACGACCTACAGTCTCCATTAACGGTGTATTCCATTTCATATTTACCTAATTTTTAGATTATTATAAATATTTATATAATGAATATATATGATATTTATATCAATTTTTAAATCAAATTACTCCATTTAATAATTCACATGAATATTTTACTATTCTAATAATCACATGTAATATCAATAGCTGATTTTATAATAATGGAATGCATAATTTCAGACATTATAACCACATAGTCAAAGCCTCATGCCAGGAGTAAATATAAAAATTGTGTCAAGTACTTTTTCCATGAAACTAATTTGTATCATGAGACCTACCGACGCATCGAGGAGCAATAGCAGTCTCCACCAATCACTTACTAATTCTAATTCACTACTCACATGAAATGTTCGAAACAAAACATAATCATTCACATTAAAAAAGCATACAAAATGTCAATAATTCTACCATAAATCGTGAATGGTATAAAAACAACACATCCATAATCAATCATATCATAACTCATTCAATACAATATAGAAGATTGTATTAAAATAAATAAACCTAAATTAAGAATAAAATTTTGTAAAGGATGTTGGCATAGTTGAAAATGAGTAGTAAAACTCTTTGAGAGAAATATACATTTTTCATGTAATGATTTAACAGTAATAAAAATTAGAAAGGAATAAATTTAAAAGGAATTTTTTAATAAAATTTTCTCATACCACTTCGAATATTTTGAAAGGAATTATCATTTTAAAAAATTAATGTCCATATAAATAAATTCTTAAAATCATTTTGAAAACATGGACATTAATGAAAATGATTTATAAGAATAAATATTTTATCAATTTAAAATAATGTTATAGTTAAAGAGTCCCTTAAAAAATATCTTTTGAAATCTCTTTTTTTAAACATGGATATGGATAATAAATATGTCGCAATAAAAACATACACCTAAACACTCTCGGATAATAATGAGATTTTGGAATTAACCCTTATATTGTACTTTCCCTTGGTCGAGGAGATGTTTAACCTCCTATATAACACCCATAGTATATTATTAAATTAACAAAGAACCATATTCATATTTATGAGAACATACTTGATTCATTTATGGCTTTATAATACCCTTTTAACACTAATTTCTACATTAAAATAACATTTTGTTTAATAATCACTTTCTTTATCAAACATGTTTTAACTTATTATTATTGATCGTATAACTTATATCATGATTTAATTGATTGAAGAATGTAAAGCAAAATTTATGTATCATATATATTTAGAATATAATTATGTATATTATATAGATATATTAAATTGAAATCATAGTTTATGGAGACGGTATGCTGTATGTATGCATAAACAAAGTTTCTATTTTCATATCATATTGAATGGAAATAAGTGAATAGGATATATGTATATATATATATATTTATATATATATTTCCATTAGAATTATTATGTCATATATTACATAATAATTAATTATATATAGTTATAATCATTGTTGAATGGTTAATGTGGAAATGAATCTCATCACATCGTGGAGATGGTAAGCCGTACATACACACAAGCGATGATATCATTCTATTGATGGTGAAATAGTATGTAATTGGATGGTATATTGAATATAAAGAATCATTAAATGTTATATTTATTATTTACATCACTTATACCCATTATTATATCCATCCAAATAATTAAGTGTTGAATAATAAACTACACCATGACATGGAGACGGCAAGCCGTACGTACACACGTATGATGACATTTTCATTCATAGGATGGATATAATAATGAATTTGGTTGTACCATACATAAAATTAAATCACAATATGTAGATGTTACTTCAGTAATTATTTTGGTATCGAAACAACAAAGAAAGAGGAAGTGGATAAAGAAAAGAAATTTCAAAGAGGGGATGAAATTATTACCTCTTCTTCAGGTGCTTCTTTTTGATTTGATCAAAAGGGATCCTATGGTTGGATTATTGATCAATTTAGGCCCTATACGTTTAATTTAGGGTAGTTGGGAAGATATTTGAGCAGGGGATGGCATATTAAAATGGATTTTGAGGTGTGATTTTGAGATAAGGGGAAGTAGCCTTTTATAAGAGAGGTGAGGGTCACTTTAGGAAAATCTTGAAATATTATTTTATTATAAAATCATTTTCTGGTTATATTGGCTCAAAATTAATTTATTTCATGTATAAGGAGGGATTGGGTAAAATTAATATCCACCAATAGGTTTTATAAATGTTTATGTCACCATATTAATATTATCTTTTATATTTAACTCTTAGTTAAATAGTTTAACTTTTACAATGTCTTCTTGTATTTTTCTATTACATTGTTAATAAAAATCTTATAAAATACCAAGATAACCACAAGTGGTTAATTGATGAATTATAAATCAATATATAATTTATTTGGATGAACCATAGATTTTTAGTAACATTTTACCATGTAATAATATAGTATTTGTTTTAAAAACTCATTTATGTTAATTTTGACACTTTTTAGTACTTGGTTTTTGTGATAGTCAAAAAAACATGATTACTTCGAAAAAAATATATTAAATCAATTCTAACATTTCATATTAACCTAAAAAATTAGTGGAATGCATAAAAGTTCTAAATTCACATTTATTTGAATATTTATAATATCAATTATTTTAATCTTTCATTATTAAGGTATTTACTACATCATTATTGTGTCATAAATAAATTTAATTTTTTAATTTATAAAATTATAGATAAAATAACATGATGTAGTAAATATTTTTTATCTTCATAATTTATATTTATAGATTACGTTATCTTATGTATAACTCTATATTAAAAATTGTTTAGTTATTAAAATGTGAATTTAACACATTTAACTCTTCTTTAAATAAAATAATAATAAATGCCCTAATCTAATCTTAGTGGATAAAAAAAAGATCATATTTTATTCATGAGGAATATTTGGGTTGAAAAACACTTATACTATAAAATTAGGACACGTGTTAGGGTAATTATAATATCATTTTTACCATTAATTACCCTATTTACTTTTAACCGCGGTAAATAAAAATAAAAAGTTACTATTCATAAAAAATTATTTTCACCCTGAATGACTAAATTTTACATAATGATGTCAAAAATTTCTCTCATTTTTTTAAATTCAATTCACAGAAGAATTAAAATTATGTTTTATGAAAATTTGCATATCTGCCTTCATGGTGGGTAAAAGACATTAAAATGTTCAATATAAAATTTCATATCTAATCTTATTATTAAATGACTCCAATGATTTAAATTGAACTAATATATGTATTATGTGTCTATTTTTAATTAAAAATAAATTAAAATAAATGTATTAATTATTTAAATAAAATATCGATTTTGAAAAATAATGCAGCGGTTTTCACTATTCATCAAAAATTGAATGTTTTCCGAAAAATGAAAAAAATAAAATAGAAGATAATTTTGATATTAAAAATTCAAAAATAATGTATATTTTACCATATTTAAGAAATATAAGTTTCCTTAATTAAATTAAATTTAATTTTCCTTGTTAAAACCAGAAAGTGGGTTTTTAAAAATTAAAAACTATCAAAACATTGACAAGTGTTTATGTACAATTTAAATTGGAAATTACATAAAATAACCTTAATTATATTAAATGATAAAAATATAATATAATGATATTTTAAGAAAACTCAATATATAATTTAACTCCATAAATTATTTTGATGAACAAATATATTTTTAATTAAAATTTAGTATTTTTTCACTATTCATCAAAATATAAAAGTTATCAGAATAGTACAAAAAAAAATTCCAAACTAAATTTTTCTTGACCCACTTCTGAAAAAGAATTTAATTTCAGAAAATTTAATATATAATATTTTCAAATATTGTATTTAAAAAGGTTTTTCCATTAAAAGGTGAAAAACAACAATTTTTGAGAAATACTTTTTTATCTGAAAAATTGAATTTTTCATTATATTATGTCTAAGAAAAAAAAAATATGAATATTATAATTATATAGGATATAAATAATTATAAATGTTCTAAATACTACTCTTAAATTTTTTTTAAATGCCTACTAGTTTGATAGGTCGTGATACGCTTGAACTCTATTTTGCGTGTAGTGCAAGCTATTACATTATTTTAATGGGATAACATACTATGAAATCTATGGGAATGTGACACGACAAGCTTCCACAGTACGTTTCCTTTTGAATAATGCAATATCTTGTGAAGTATGCAACTTCAATTTTTACCGCACCATGACCAATCAAACAAGCTGTTATGAATAGTATTACCCACTTTTTGAAATTTTATAAATTTTATTTTTCAAAATGAAATTTGTTTTGGGATTCAGAATATGAAAATTATCTTAGGGTAAATTTTTGATATTTTTCTGTAATCATTCAATTTTTGATGAATAGTTAACAACACTGTGTTATTGTTTCAAACCTACTTTTTATTTAAATAATTATTTATTTTCATTAAATTTATTTTAGGAAAAAACTGATACATAATACCTATATAAGTTCAATGTAATTCATTGGTGTCATTTTATAATAAAATTAGATGTATAAAATTTTATTGAACATTTTAACGTCTTTAACCCACCTTCTATGTACATTTGCAAATTTTCATAAAATTTAATTTTACCTCTCTTGTGAATTGAATTTCAAAAACATGATAGATACAGTTGAAATCATTAAGTAATATGTGGTTCAATAAGAAAAATAACAGTAACTTTTGAATTTCATTTACTATAGTTAACATTAAATAGGGTAATTAAAGGTAAAAATGATATTATAATTATCCCAAAACATGTCCAAATTCTACTGGATAAGTTTATTTTAACCAAAATCAATCTTAGGAATAAAATTTTTCCTCTTTGATCCACTTGAATTAGATGAGGACATGAATAATTATTTTATTTAAAGAAGTGTTAAATGTGTTAAATTCAAATTTTAATAACTAAAACTTTTATAATATATGTTTATACATTTGATTAATTAGACTCTAAATATTAATTAGAAAAATAAAAATATTTCCTATATAATGATAGTATATTTATAATTTTAGAAATTAAAAAATTAAATTTATTTATGACACAATGATGATGTAGTAATTACCCTATTAATGAAAGGTTAAAATAATTTTTATAAGAACTATCTAAATAAATGTAAATAGAGACTTAGGATGCATTCCAATAATTTTATAGGTTAATATGACCTGTTAGGATTGATTAAATTTATTTTTTTCAAAGTAATCATATTTTTTTTTACTTTTTCAAAAATAATATACACAATAGTGTCAAAATTAACATAATTGAGTTTTTTTAAAAATAAAATATTTTTAATGGATATAACATTCCAAAAAATATAATGATCGACCGAATGACTAGGATAAGATTATATATATAATTAATGAAACACATGGGGGTTTATATGATTTTTATAGTATGTTTATTAACCATTTATTGTAATAATAAATGAATACATGGTAAAAGTTAAACTATTTAACTAAGAGATAAATCTCAAATCCATGGTTAATATGGTGGCCTAAACCTATCTAAAACCGATTGGTTGAGAGTTTTTTTCCCAGAACCACCTTATCCTTAAAATAAATCCTTTTGGAGCCATTATAAACTGAAATGATTGTATAATTAAATAATATTTCAAGCTTTTCCTAAAGGGACCCTCAAATCTCTTATAAAAGGGTACATCCCCATCTGTCAAATTCAAAGCTCCAAATCCATTTGTCTCCACAAAACCCTACTAAAATATCCTCACAACTACCCTCCCTTCAACCTATAGGACTTAATTTGACCATAAGGAAAACTAGGGAGCCCGTGTGATCAAATTAAAAGGAAGCGCACGAAAAGATGTAATAATTTCATCATCTCTTTCAATATTCTTTTCATCTTAAAATTCCTATTTGTTTTTGTTTCCATACAAAAATAATAACTTTAGTAAATTATACATAATGGGATGTTATTAAAAATATGGTACCACTATATACATTATTCTATCCATCCTATGAATGACAAAGACACTCTACATGCGTATGTACGGCTTACAGTCTCCACATCGTGGTGTAGTTTGTTATTCAAAACATAATTATTTTGATGGATGTAATAATGTCTATAATTGATATATATAATAAATAAAACAATTTGGTGTTTCTGTATATATGATATACCATCTAATTACATACGATTTCACCATCAATATAATGCTATTGTCGTTTGTGCGTACATACGGATTAACGTCTCCATGAACGCGATGAGATTCATTCCCCCTCATAACCATTCAAGAATAATTTTCATTTCATGAGTAAAAATAATTTTTAAGAACTTAATATCATTATGGATATTAAACAAATACATCTCATCCATAATAATCATGAATTATTTAACAAAACATATAAAGGAAAATGAATCAGTTAACACCTGAAATAGTGATACTACAGAAATATTAATAACAAATCATTATTAGAAGATAATATATAATATCATATTTAATTAAATGGTTCTTGAAAAATTTAATTACAATTATTTAACTATTATACAAGAGGTTAATGTACCCTCGACCAAGGAAAAGTACAAGTTAAGGGTTAATTCTATAATCTCTTCATTATCTGAGGTTGTTTATACGTGAATATCTACTAGGTATTCTTTATCATCAAAACCATTGTTTCTTAAAAATGTACATCAAAACATTTTTACTATTTACTAGACTATGGGTTAATTTAATTTATACCATTTTTTGAATTTTTATAAAATGTTTATAGAGTAATCATTCTGTTATTTTCAAAACAAGGTCCGTTAAGACCTTTTCAAAAAAATTAAGGAAAGAATGTTTTTTGAACTAATATAGAGAGTGCATCTATTATCTGCTGTTATAACACCTTAGAATCATCCCTTACAAGATTATAAAAATATTTTCAAAATAAATGTTTTCTTTTATTAATATGTAAATTTTAAATGATTTCAAAGTAGAAAGATATATTTCTTTAAAATAGTTTTGATTTCATCTATGTCAACATCCTTTGATGGATTTTACACTTGTTTGAAGTTTATTTATTATGATACAATCTTCCATATTGTGTTGAAGGTTTTGTGATATGTTTGACTGTGGATGTGTTATTCTTATACCATTCAAGGTTCATTGAAAAATGTATTAACATTTCGTATGAATGTTTTAATACGAATGTTTATGTTATGTTTCAACCTTATCATATGAGGAATGCATTGGACATAGTAAGTGATGGGTGGATCCCACTATAGCTCCTCGATGCATCGGTAGGACTAATGAGACAAAATAGTGTCTTGGAACATTGATTTAACAAAATCTTATTTGTAGTCTTGGCACGAGGCCATGACTATGTGGTTATGATGTCTGGAATTATGCATTTCATCATTATAAAATTTTATATTGATATTACATGTGATTATTATACTAGTAGAATATCCATGTGAATAAGAAAATTGAATTATTTTTTTATATTTTCCATATTATGATAATATTTAAGTTTAAAATGTGTGTTTTTTTAGTCTTATACATTTTCTTAAATATTTATGGTTATTTGTGATAGTTTTCTATATACTATTATCCTTATTGATCATCTGAGATCACCCCATTAAAGGTATTGTTTTTCCCAAGATATGAAAAATTATATAATGATTAACCAACAGAAATAGGCTAAGGGATATGAGTGAGTTTAAAGGGGAAACCATGTTGTTGTTTTTTTCCATTTTATTATGTAATGTAGAAATTTTGTATGTTTCTAGCACTTATATGGATACCAAACTAAGCTGTCATTTGAAACATGATCTCTTGTGAGCATGACATTATTATTTAATAATGAACCAACTCTCGGTACCTAGGGTTGGGGTGTTACAGTTTGTATCAGAAAAATTTTAGTACCTTCCTTGGAATCTATATTTAAAAAAAATCAGATTTAAGAACATTATCCTAAGATATACATTGAGGGTTAGTATAGAAGAAACTCCTAAAATTTTTCAATGTAATGATTTTTTGTATTTTCTAAGAAATAAATCCCTGTCTGCATATGATCAGTTAGTGATGGCTCTAGAATAGATGAACCTAGGGGTGAAAACTCTGACAAGGAGTTTCAGGCTTTACCTGGGGTATCCTAGTACACAACAACGAGCCTTACTGTACTTTTGGTTACAACACTCCCAAGGGATATGCTTATTATAGTTCACATTTTATTCAGAAACCATTATGAAGTATTTATGAGTAAATATTTTCTCAATGAAAACATTTTTTATGATTATTGATTATATGCATAAACTCTTCAATTTATGTTATTTATTTTACTAGTTTGGTATTATGTATTACGATTTATAAACTAATATATTGTATGCCATTTTTAAAATGGATCCCAGTAGAATGAATTGAAACATATATATGCACATAATCCAGGTAGGGATTTCCCTTCTAATCAGGGTAATTATAGTCGTGCTGGTGATGCAAGCGTTGCTGAACTGCTTATAACCATACTGGGAAAACTCACTCAGGTTATGAATAATAACCTTACCCATATGGAGCACCCTGATCCACAATGTGGAGGATTAATGTTAAACCGCTTTATGAGGAAAAACCACCAACATTCAATGGGACTAAAAATCCATTTTTAGATGAGCAATGGATAAGTTCATTAGATAAAATATTTCATTCTTTGGGTTGTAGTGAAAGAGAAAAAGTTGTCGTGGATGTTGATCGCCTCACAAGAGATGCAGATCTATAATGGTCATTGATTCAAAATAAAAAGGAAGATGATGAAGTTTCAAATATGGAATGTAAGGAATTTAAATATATTCTATTATACTAACACTTTCATCGTGAACATCGAGTGCATATGGAAAGAAAATTAGAGAGTCTGAGGAAAAAAGTGGATGAGAATGTTTTAAAGTATGATGGTAACTTTACATGGTAATCAAGGCATGGTAAAGATTATATATGTAACCCAAGGAGTAATTTTGATCATTTATTTGATGGGTTAAAACCATTTTTTAATCGAGCATTAGTCTCAATATCCATCTCATCGTACGAAGAAATTGTCTCATGTGCTATCAAGATAAAAAATAATTCTCTAAGTCTTACGAATTTATTCAATTCAAGAGAAAATGTGATCATCATAACACTATGGAAATGGAAATAAGGTGAAGAATTGAAAAGTTGAATTTCCACCTTGTAGTAAATGTGGGAAAAAAAACCTATTACATTCCTGAAGGGAATGGGCATCTGTTATAAGTGTGGTGAAAAAGGCCACCAAGCTTGTGATTAAAAGGGAATGAAATATGGTGTCAATGTTGAATACTACAATTTTAGATAAATGGGGAATTATTCAAATGAATTTCTAAATATCCAAAGAAACATACCTCAGAAAAGGTCAAGGGAGCAAGGCCAAGCTTATGCGATCACTACTACTAAGGTTGAAGATCTGAATGAGGTGGTGGAAGGTAATTTAATGGTTTCCTCAAATTTAGCCAGGGATTTATATGATTCTAAATCATTTCATTGTTTCATATCTTCCATGTTTTCTAAGAAAATTAGATATTTCTAGGTTTATTTAACAATGAATTTGTCAATAAAAACTTCTAAGGGAAGTATCATTGCATCAAAGTTAGTGAATTAGTTCCCCTTAGTTCATATAAATGTGCTTCATTGTCTAATCTCATC
Source organism: Viscum album (assembly GCA_963277665.1). Lineage (NCBI taxonomy): Eukaryota > Viridiplantae > Streptophyta > Magnoliopsida > Santalales > Viscaceae > Viscum > Viscum album. The sequence continues at coordinate 1,025,450,336 of OY728158.1, forward strand.
ATCATAACCATGATTGAATTTGATATAATCCTTGGTGTGTATTAGATTTCAGACCGTGATGCAAAAATTTATTATAAGAAGAAGGATGTTACAATTTTAGAAGATGATAATTAGTACATTATATTTAGATAAGAAATGCGAACATTTGATTCTTATCTAGATCCACCCCCAGTAGCTCTACTAAATCCAATTATTATGGAGGAAGAAAATGAAATAACTATGGCTGAGGAAAGGAACATTCAAATAGAGGATGTACCTATTTTGATAGAATATGTTGATGTGTTTCCAGAGGATTTACTTGGACATCCTCCCGAACAAAAAATTGATTTTTCCATTGATTTAACTCCTGGTTCAAGGCCAATATCGAAGACCCCATATAGAATAGCCACTGTGGAATTAGTTGAACTAAAGAAACAACTAGAGCAATTGATTAATAAAGGATTTATGTTCCCTACTGTTTCTCCATGGGGAGCCCCTTTTCACTTTTATAAGAAGAATGATTGATCTATGAGGTAGTGCATTGACTACAGAGAGATCAATGCTTTAACAAGAAAGGAAAAGTATACCCTAACTCATATTGATGATTTATTCGATAAACATCATGGAGCTCAATATTTTTTAATGATTAAACTTCTATTGGAATATAATCATTTTTGTGTGAAGAAGGAAGTCATTCCGAAGATAGCATTTTGTACTAGGTATGGGAATTATGAGTTAATAGTAATGCCTTTTGGACTAAATAATGCACTATCTATCTTCATGGATTTAATGAATAGAGTTTTTAATGAATATCTTGATGAAATTGTAGTGGTATTTATTGATGAAACCATGGTTTACTCTAAAAGCTATTAAGATCATGAAAATCACTTGTGCATTTTTCTAGTGACTCTTAGAAAAAATTAATTATATTGGATGTTTAGCAACTATGAATTCTGGCTTTAGGAGATTTATTTTCTTGGCCATATTTTATCTAAGGATGGAATCTCTATTGATTATTTTAAGACAAGAGAAATCCAATAATGTCTAGAACCAAACAGTATAACTTAGGTATGCTATTTTATTGGTTTAGTAGGTAATTATTGGCATTTTGTCCGTAATTTTTCTTGAATGGATAACCCATTAACTAATCTCACACGTAAAGTGTTTAAATTTGTTTGGACAAAACAGTGTCAAGAATGTTTTGAAGAATAAATTAAAATATTAGTCAATTCTCATATCATGACTCTACCATCGATGAATGATAAGTTTTTCATTCATGGCGATGCTTCAAAAAAAGAAATTGGTTGTGTCCTTATGAATAATGATAGAGTTGTTGCCTATGAATCACGTTAGCTCAAAATTCATGAATAAACTATCCTACTCATGATATTCAGTTAGCAGTTATAATCATCTCTCTAAAGATATGGAGATATAATATCTATGGTAAAAAATGTGAGATATATACCTATCACAAGAGTTTTAAGTATATTTTCTCATGGAAATAACTCATCATGAGGAAAATACCATGGATTGAACTACTCCAGGATTATTATTTCACTATACTCTACCACCTTGGGATGGAAAAAAGGTGGGAGATGCTTTATTCAGAATGGATATTGGAGATTTGAACAATATGAGTGTCGAAAGGGATCCAATGTTCATGGATCCAGTAATATCGGAATAATCATGGAAGGTGAAACATCAATGACTTTTCAAATGGTTTCGAAACCATCTTTACTAGAAAGGTTAAAATGTTCTTAGACTGATAATGAGGAGTTTAAAAAAAATAAAGCAGTGAATGATGGGAGATTGATTGAATTCTTATATGAATATGGAAGTTGGAAATTTGTGAGGAGTCTTTATGTTCCTAACATACCTGGTCTAAAAATGGGATTGATGGATGATTCTCATAGGTCCAATTTCTCTATACACCCTGGTATCACTATGTTTTATAGATATTTGAAGGAACGTTTTTTGTGGGACAACATGAAGAGGGATGTTGATGATTATGTGTCAAGATGTATGGTTTGTCAAGAGGTGAAGGATAGAAGATTACATCCTATAGGAGTCATGAAACCTCTTCCCATACTTGAGTGGAAATGGGATGTTATTACAATGGAATTTGTCATGGGGCTACCAATGAATCCTAGAAGGAATGATGCAACGTTGGTAAATGTTGATTGTTTTACCAAGTTAACACAATTTATTTCTATAAGATAATATTTACAAATTGAATGTTTAGAAAGACTATATATTAATAAAGTTGTAAGACTTCATGGTGTACCCCTATCGATTGTTTTTATCATGATCCCTCATTTTCATCAGGATTATGGAAAAGTATTCAGAAGGCCTAGATACTGATCTTCGTTTGAGCACTACCTACCACTCTCAAATTGATGGAAAATCAGAACAGACTATTCAAACTATAGAAGAAATTTTGAGATCTTGTTCACCTGAATTTCTAGGTATGTGGGTCCAGCATTTACATCTGGTATAATTTTCCTATAACAATAGCTTCAATTCAAATATTAAGGTAACACCATATGAAGCGTTATATGGAAAGAGATGTCACTCACCAACTTATTTGGATGATGTAGGTGAAAGAAAACATGTAGGACCAGAACTAGTTGAAGAAACAATGGAATAGGTGAATATTATCCAAACCCACATCATAGCATCTCAAAATAGGAAAAAGATCTATTCCGATAAATGGATGATGGATTTGGATGTTCAAGTAGGAGATCATGTTTTCTTGAAGGTATCACCATTGAATAGTGTTATACGATTCGATAATAAGGGTAAATTTTGTCTCAGGTACATAAGACCATTCGAAATTCTAGAACGAATAGGAGTTATAACTTACCATTTGGCAATGCCTCCAAGTCTCTCCAAAGTTCCTGATGTGTTCCGCGTATCACTATTAAGAAAATACAAGCCTGACGCAACGCATATACTCACCAATGATGAAATAGAACTGGAACTCGATCTTTCTTATTGTGATGAACCTATCAAGATTCTTGATACTAGAGAACAAGTGTTGAAAAACTGGATGACTCATCTGGTAAAATTTCTATGGAGAAACCATATGATGGAAGAGGCAACGTGGGAACCCGAGGACCTTATAAAGAAAAACCACCTGAAACTTTTTACATAGTAGTATTCTATATATTTCAAGGATAATATTATTTTAAGGATGGAAGAATATAACACCTCAATCTTCAATGGTATGTTTGTCACTGAATAATGCAATACCTTGCATTGTACGCAACATCGAGTTCTACCACACCATGGCCAATCAAACTAGCTGTTATGAATAGTTATACCTCACTTTTTGAAATTTTATAAATTTTATTTTTCATAATGGACTTCATTTTTGGATTCGGAATATCAAAATTAGCATAGGAAGAATTTTTTTTATTTTTCTGCAAACATTCAATTCTTGATAAATAGTGAAAAACACTACGTTATTGTTTAAAACATAGTTTTTATTTAAATAATTATTTATTTTATTTAAAATTTTTGGGTCAAAATAGATACAAAATACCTATTTAAGTTCAATGTAATTCATTTGAGTCATTTTATAATAAAATTAGATGTATAAAACCATTTTGAATATTTTAACGTTTTTTACCCACCTTCTAGGCACATTTGAAAATTTGCATAAAATTTAATTTTAACACTTTTTTGAATTGAATTTAAAAAATCTGATAGACATGGATAATATAATTATGTAAAATTTTGTTCAATAAGATGAAAATAATATTTTGTGAATAGTAACTTTTGAATTTTATTTACCACGGTTAAAAGTAAATAGGGCAATTAAAGTTAAAAATTATATTATAATTACACTAACACATGTCTTAATTCAATTAGATAAGTTTATATTGACTAAAATCAACCTTACGAATAAAATATGATCATATTTGATCCACTTAGATTAGATTAGGACATTTATTATTATTTTATTTAAAGATGAGTTAAAAGTGTTAAATTCAAATATTAATAAATAATTCCTTTTTAATTATAGGGTTATACATAAGATAATTTTGAATATAAATTTTAATTATAAATGTAAAAATATTTCCTACATAATTGTATTTTATTTATAATTTTTAGACATTATATTATTAAAATTATTTATGACATAATGATGATGTAATAATTATCTAATTAATGAATGATTAAAATAATTGGTATTATAAATATCCAAATAAATGAAAATTGAGACTATTGATGAATTCCACTAATTTTATATTTTAATATTACATATTATGATTTATTTAATTTATTTTTTCCAAAGTAATAATGTTTTTATACTTTCACAAAAACCAGATACTATATAGTGTCAAAATTGACATAAATGATTTTTTAAAACAAATACTATATTATTAATTGATATAATATTCCCAAAAATCTAATCTTCATCCAAAGGACTTATATAAGGTTATATTTATCAATAATTAACAACTTTTTGTTCTCTATTCTTTTTATAGTATGTCTAGTAACCATTTATGATAATAATACAAGAATACATGGTAAAAGATAAACTATTTAACTAAGAGTTAAATCTAAAAGATAAAGTTAATATGGTGACATAAACCTATATAAAATCTATTTTTTGGGGGGTTTTTGACAAATCCTCACCTTATCCTTGAAATAAATTCTTTTGAATCCATTATAAACTGAAAAGGATTGTGTAATAAAATAATATTTCAAGGTTTTCCTAAAGTGACCCTCCTCTCTCTTATAAAAGGGTACTTAACCTTATCTCAAAATGAAAAATACAAATCCATTTGGATCATCCAACCCCTGATCAAATATACTCTATATTACCCTCAAATCAATCAATAGTCCTTAATTTGATCATAATCCACCCTAAGGATCCCTTTTGATCAAATTAAAAGGAAACAGCCGAAGAAGAGGTAATAATTTCATCCCCTCTTTCAATGTTCTTTTCTTCTTCTAATTCCTCTATTTTTTTTGTTTTCATACCAAAATTACAAATACTATAACTTCTACATACTGGGATGTTATTATAAATAAGGTACATCCATATTCATTGTATTATCTGTCCTATTAATGACAAAGACACCATACATGCGTACGTATGACTTACCTTCTCCACGTCGTGCTGTAATTAGTTATTCAACACTTCATTATTTGGATGTGTATAATAATGAGTTTAATTAATTTAAATAATAAACATAACATGTTAATTATTCTTTATATATGATATACCATCCAATTAGATATTATTTCACCATTAATATAATGATATTGTCTCTCGTGCATACATACAGATTAATGTCACCACGAACAAGATGAGATTCATTCCCCATTGTAACCATTCAAGAATAATTTTCATTTATTGATTAAAAATAATGATTAAGAACTTAATATAATTCTAGATTTGAATGAAATTCATCATACCTATAACAAACAAGAATAACATAACAAATCATATATAGTAATACAAATAGGTTAACACCAGAAACAGTGATACTTCTAAAATATTATTAACAAAAAAATATTAGAAGATCATATATAATATTGTATTTATTTATATGGTTCTAGTATAATTTTATAATAATGATTTAAATATTATACAGGAGTTTAATATACCCACGACCAAGTAAAATTACATGGTAAGGGTAAATTCTACAAACTCTTTATTATCTGAGGTTTTTTATACGTGAATATCTACTAGGACTTCTTTATCATCCACATATGTGTTTCCTAAAAATGTATTTCAATACATTTTGTCTAATTACTAGATTATGGGTTAAAGTCATTTATACCCTTGTTTTCCTCTTTATAAAATTTTTATAAATTAATCTTTTGATCATTTTCCAAATATGTTCTTTTCGCCCTTTTCAACAAAATTAAGGACATAATGTTTTTTAACTTATACGGCGCGTGCAGCTATTTTTCACTATTATAACACCTTCCAGATTCCCTTACAATATTATAATTATACTTTCAATGTTAATATTTTCTATTATCATTACGTTACTTTTAAATGATTTTAAAGTAGAAATATATATTTCTCTCAAATAGTTTTGATTTCATCTATGTCAAAATCCTTTGATGGATTTTACACTTGTTTGAAAATGATTTATTACGACACAGTCTTTCAAATTGTATTGAAGGTTTTGTGATATTTGACTGTGGATGTGTTATTTTTATACCATTCATGTTTTATGGTTAATGTATTAGCATTACGTATGCTAGTTTTAATACGAATGATTATGTTATGTTCAACATTTTCATATATGGAATTCATCGGACTTAGTAAATGATGAGTGGAGCCCGCTATAGATCCTCGATGCATCAGAAGGTCACATTAGAGAAACTAGAGTCTCAAAAAATGTCCCTAACAAAATATAATTTTTAGTCTTAACACGAGGCCTTGAATATATGGTTATGATGCCCAACATTATTCAATCCATCATTATGAAATTGGATATTGATATAACATGTGATTATTCGGCTAGTAGAATATCCATGTGAATAAGTAAATGGAATTATTTGATTTTTCATTTCCAAATTATTCTAAAGTTTATGTTTAAAAGTCATTTTTTTATTCTTATACATTTCTTTAATGGTTTTTTCTTATTTATGATTTTTTTCCATATTTTTATCCTTATTGAACCTCTGAGCTCACCCTTCTCTATGTTTTTTGTTTCATAGGATGAAAAGAAGTATATTATTATTATCCTGCATGAATAGGCTAAGGTATATGAGAATGTTCAAATGGGACACAATGTTGTTTTTTTCTATTTAATGATGTAATGTAAAACTTATGTATGTATCTAGAACTTCTAAGGCTACTAAACTAATTAGTATTTCAAAACATGAAATCTTGTGATCATGCCAATATTATGTAATAATGCACCGAATATGGGTAATGCACACTCTATATTCATAGATCTAATGAATAGAGTTTTTATGACTATATAGTTGTATTTATTGATGATATCTTGGTTTACTCCCAAAGCTATGAAGATTCCGAAAATCAATTGTGCACTATTCTAATGACTCTTAGAAGAAATGAGTTTTATGGGAAGTCTATCAAGGGTTACTTTTGGATTCTGAATATTTGTTTTCTTTGATATATTGTCTCTAATGATGGAATCACTGTTGATACTTCTAAGACAACAACAATACAATAATGGACAACCCCACAATGTATAATTGAAGTATGCAGTTTTATTGGCTTAGCAGGTTATTATCAACATTTCGTCCATAATGTTGCCCGATTGGATAACCCATTAACCAAGCTCACACATAAAGGGGTTAAATTTGTTTGGAGGAAAGTGTGTGAAGAATATTTTGAAGAATTTAAGAGAAGATTATTCAATTCTCTTATCTTGACTCTACCATCAGAGAATGATGGGTTTGTTATTTATAGTGATTCTTCAATGAAAAGACATGATTGTGTCCTTTTATAGAATGATCGAGTTATTGCCTATGCATCAGGATTGCTAAATATTCATGAAAAAAACTGCCATACTGATGATCTTGAGTTAACAGCTCTAATATTTCCTTTGAGATATGGATACACTATCTCAATGGTGAAACATGTGAGATGTATACTAATCACAAGAGTGTGACGTATATTTTATCATTGAAAGAGAATGACACGGGGAAAAGACGATGGAATGAACTACACAAGGATTATGATTTAAATATGGACTACTAGCTGAGAAAGGAAAATAATGGTGCAGATGCTTTGAGCAGAAAGGATCATGGAGTTTTGAATAAAATGAGAGTTGAAAGGGATTCTATTTTCATGGATCTAGTAAATATGGTTATGGGAATAATCATGGAAGGCGAAACAACAATACTTTTTCAAATGGATTCCAAACTATCTTTAATAGAAATGATAAAAAGTTCTTAGAATTATGATGATGAGTTTCAAAAGAAAATTAATGCTGTGAATGATGGGATATTGATTGACAACATATATGAATATTGAATTGGGAAATTTGGTAAGAGACGTTGTGTTCATGTCATACCTAATCTAAAAAGGTAGTTGTTGGATAATGCTCATAGCTCTAATTTCTATATACACCCTGGTTGCACTAAGATGTATAAATATTTGAAGGAACATTTTTTCTGGGACAACATTAAGGGGAATATTGCTGATTATGTGTCAAGATTTATGGTTTTTCAATAGGTGAATGCTAGAAGACAACATCTTATAGGAGTAATGAAACCTCTTCCCAAACCTTACTAAAAATGTGATGATATTATGATGGACTTTTTCATGTGTCTACCAAAGAATATTATAAGGAATGATGCTATATGGGCCATTTTTGATTATTTTACCAAGTCATCACATCTTAATGTTGTTAGAGAATATTTACCACTTGAACATTTAGCAGGAATATATATTAATGAAGTTGTAAGACTTCATTGAGCACCCATATTCATTGTTTTTGATCATGATCCTTGTTTTACATCATGATTATGGAGAAGACTTCTGAAGGCCCTAGACACTGAACTTCATTTAGGCACTTCCTACCACCCTCAAACTAATGGAAAATTAAAATGGACTATTCAACCCTTATAAGAAATATTGAGATCTTGCTCACTTGACTTTCAAGGTATATGGGATCAATATTTACCTCTGGTTGAATTTTCCTATAACAATAGCTTCCATTCAAGTATTCATATGGTACCATATGAAGCATTTTATGGAAAGAGATGTCACACACCATATTGTTGGGATGATGTTGGAGAAAGAAAACTTATAGGACAAGAACTTTTTGAGGAAACAATAGAAAAGGTGATGATTATCCAAACCAACATCAAAGCAGCTAAATGTTGGGAAAAGAGAAATATCGATAACAGAATAATGAATCTAGAATTTAAAGTAGGAGATCATGTTTTCGTGAAGGAATGTCTATGGAAGGGTGTTATACGAATTGGTAAGAATGGTAAATTATGTCCCAATTAAATCAGACCTTTTGAAACTATAGAACTAATTGGAGTTGTAGCTTACCATTTGGAAAATCCCCTAAGTCATTCCAATGTTCATGATGTGTTCCATATATAACTGTTGAGAAAATGCATGCCTGACCCAAGGCATGTAATCACCTATGATGAAATAGAACTGAAACCCGATCTATCTTATTGTGTGGAGCATGTTAGGATACTTGATACCAGAGAACAAGTGTTGAAAAACTAGACGACTCGTCTAGTAAATCTTCTACGAAGATACCATAAGATGGAAGAGGCAACATGGGATTCCGAGGAACATATAATGAAAACCACTAGAATCTTTTTACATAGTATTATTCTAGAAATTTTTAGGACTAAATTATTTGAAGGTGGGAATAATGTAACATCCTAAGCTTCCACGATACATTTCTCTTTGAAAAATGCAATAGCTTGCTCTTTATGAAACTTCGAGTTCTACCACACCACAACCAATAAAACTAATTATTATAAATAGTAATTCCCACTTCGTAAAATTTTATAAATTTTATTTTTCAAAGTGGACTTAATTTTTGGAATCGGAATATAAAAATTATCTTAGGTTGAATTTATTGTATTTTTCTAAAAACATTTAATTTTTTATGAATAGTGAAAAACACTAGGTTATTGTTTGAAACCTAATATTTATTTAAATATTTATTTATTTTATTCAAATTCAATTTGGGTCAAAATATATACCTAATACCTATTTATGTTTAATATAATTCATGGGGTCATTTTATAAAAAAATTATATGTATACAATTTTAATAAACATTTTATTGTCTTTTACCGACTTTCTAAGCACATCTTCAAATTTTCATAAAACATAATTTTAATAATTAAATTAATTTAACTCAAACAATATGAGGGATATGGTTTAAATAATTATTTAAAATATTGTTTAATAGGATGAGAATAATTTTTTGTGAATAACAACTTTTGAATTTTATTAATCATGGTTAAAAGTAAATAGTGTAATTAAAGGTAACAATTATATTATAATTACCCTAACACATGTCTTAATTCTATTAGATAAGTGTATTTCTAGAAAAATAAACCTTAGTAATAAAATATGATCTTCATTGATCAACTTTTATTAGATTACGACATCTATTATTATTTTATTTAAAGAATATTTAAAAATGTTAAATTCAAATTTTAAATATTTTTTTTAATATAGGGTTAAAAATAAGATAAATTCGACTATAAATATTCATTATAAATATAAAAATATTTTCTACATAATGATATTTTATTTATAATTTTATACATTTAATAATTGAATTTATTTATGACACAATGATAATGTAGTAATTACCTTATGATTGAAAGATTAAAACAATTGATATTATAAATTACCAAATAAATGTAAATTAAGGCTTTTAAAGAATTAAAATAATAATATTGGATAATATTACATGTTAGGGTTGATTAAATAAATTTTTTCTTTGTGATAAAGTAGTTATGACTTTCAGAAAAACAAAATCCCAAATAGTGTCAAAATAGACAAAAATTTGTTTTTAAACAAATACAATATTATTTAAATATATAGTATTCCTAAAAATCTAAGGTTCGGAAAAAGGACTTAGATAAGCTTATATATGTCAATAATGAACCACTTGGGTTTCTCTTGGTATTTTATATTAATTTTAATAACCATTTATTATAATAATACAATAATAAATGGTAAAAGTTAAACTATTTAACTAAGAGTTAAACCTAAAAGATAAGGTTAATATTATGACCTAATCCTATATAAACCTATTGGTTGAGTCATTTTAGACCCATCACCACCTTAGACTCAAAATAAATTATTTTTGAGCCATTAGAAGCCGAAATTTATTTAATAATAAAATAATATTTCAGGCTTTCCTAAAGTGACCATCACCTCTCTTATAAAAGGGTACTTCCCCTATCTGAAAATCATACCACATAAAATATTTGGCATGGAAAAACCCTGATCAAATATCCTCCCAAATAACCTCACACAAACCTAGAGTCATTTCTTTGATCATAAATCCATCATAATGAGCCCTTCTGATCAAATAAAAAGGAAACACGTGAAGAAGAGGTAAAATTTTCATGACCTCTTTCAAAGTTCTTATCTTTTCCACTTGCTCTTTCTTTGTTGTTTCCATACCAAAATAATAACTCCGGTACATTGTACATACTTTGATATTATTATAATTATGGTACAACTATATTCATAATTCTATCCATCCTATGAATGACAAAGTTGCCATACGTGCGTACGTAAGACCAACCATCCCCACATTGTGGTGTAGTTTGTTATTCAACACATCATTATTTAGATGGGTATAATAACGAGTATAATTTAAATTAATAATAAATATAACATGTTAATGATTTATTATATATGATATATTATCCAATTACATATGATATCACCATTAATCGATTGATATTTTCGCTCGTTAGTACGTACGGATTACCGTGTGCACAAACACGATGAGATTCATTCCCCATCATAACAATTGAAGAATAATTTTCATTTTAAGAATAAAAATAATGTTTAATAGATTAATATCAATATGTATATAAATAAAATACATCTTATCCATTAAAACTTGGCTTACCTAACATATCGTATAAAGGAAAATGAATTCATTTACACCCAAAATAATGATATTATAAATATGCAGGATTTATGATGATGATACTAAGTACCCTATCTTTAGAGAAGAGACGTCACCATCTGATTCTTATCGATATCCACCCCCATTAGCTCTACTAAATTAAATTATTTGGTAGGAAAAGAATTAAATAACTATGGGTGAGGAAAAGAATGTTCAAATAGAGGACGTACCTATTGTGAAAGAATATGTTGATGTTTTTCTAGAGGATTTACCAGGACATCATCCAGAATGAGAAAATGTGTTTTCCATTGATTTAATTCCTAGTTCAAGGCCAATATAAAATAGACCTTATATAATTTCCAATGTTTAATTAGTTTAACTAAATAATCTACTTGACGAATTGAGTAATAAAGTATTTATTCACCCTATTGTTTCTTCATGAGGAGCCACTGTCGTTTTTGTAAAGAAAAAAGATGGATCTATGAAGTTGTGTATTGACTACAGGGATATCAATGCTATAAAAATAATGAAAAATTATCCCCTACCCCATATTGATGATTTATTCATTCAACGTCATGGAAAAAATATTTTTCAATAATTTACCTTTCTTCTAGATATCATCTATTGTTTGTGAAAAAGGAAGCACCCAAAGAAGAGGTAATAATTTTATCACCTCTTTCAATGTTCTTTTCTTATTACACATCCAATTTATTTTTTTCCCACACAAAAGTAATAAATCTTGTACATTCAACATAATAAGATATTATTATAATTATGGTACAACCATATTCATTATTCTATCCATCCTATGAATGACAAAGTCACCATACATGTGTACGTACAGCTAACCGTCTCCACGTCGTGGTTTAGTTTGTTATTCAACACTTCCTTATTTGGATTGGTATAATAATGAGTATAATTGATGTAAATAAAAAATATAATATTTTAATGAATATATATATATAATATAACATCCAATTACATACGATTTCACCATTAATAGATTGATATTGTCATTTGTGTGTACGTACGGATTACCATCACCATGAACGTGATGAGATTCATTCCCCATAGTAACCATTCAAGAATAAATTATATTTTTTGATTAAAAATAATTTTTAAGAACTTAATATCATTCTGAATATGAATCATATATATCCTATCCATAACAAATGTGACTTACATAACAAAACATATAAAGGAAAATGAATCAGTTAACACCCGAAACAATTATACTACTAAAATATTATTAACAAATTATTTTTAGAAGATCTTACGTTATGTCATATTTATGTATGTGTTAATTTTATAATTTAATAACAATTATTTCACCATTATATAGAAGGATAAACTAACCTTAACTAAGGAAAAGTACAAGGTAAGTGTTAATTTTACAATCTCTTTATTATTGAGGTTTTTTATACATGAGTATCTACTGAGACCTCTATATCATCCACATCTGCGTTTCTTAAAAATGTATTTCAAAACAATTTTACAATTTACTAGACTATGGGTTAATTTAATTTATACCTTTTTTGACTTTTTTAAAATGGTTTGAAAGTATTATTTCCATCTCTTTCCAAATAAGGTACTTTTGGACCTTATAGACAAATTAAGGTAATAATGTTTTTTAAATTATATCAAAGGTGAGACTATTTTCTGCCATTATATCACCTTAGAATACTCCCATACAAGAATATAATAATATTTTCAAAATAAATGTTTCTTCCATAATTATGTTAATTTTCGAAAATTTCAAAATATAAAGAGATATTTCTCTCAAATAGTTTTGATTTCATCTATGTCAACATTCTTTGAGGAATTTTCCACTTGTTTGAAGTTGATTTATTATGATACAATATTCCATATTGTATTAAATGTTTTGTGATATGTCTGATTGTGGATGTGTTATTTTATAACATTAATTGATTATGGTTAAAGTATTAACATTTCATATGCAATTTTTAATATGAATGTTTATGTTATGTTTCAACCTTTTCAAATGAGGAATGAACAAGACATTGTATGTGATGTGGGGAGCTCACTATAGATCTTTTATGCATTTGTAGGTCTCATGAGACAAACTAGTGTCTTACCACAGTCCATGACAAAATTTTATTTGTCGTCAAGGCACAAGGCATTGACTCTGTAGTTATGATGTCCGACATTATGCATTCCATCATTATGAAATAGGCTATAGATATTACATGTGATTATTTAACTATTATAACATCCATGTAAATATGTAAATAATATTAATTGATTTATCATTGCCATATTATTCTGAAGTTTATGTTTAAAAGGATTTTGTTTTATACTTATACATTTCCATAAATGTTTATACCTATTTATGAAAGTTTCTGCTATATTGTTATCCTTACTGAGCACCTGATCTCAACCCTTTCCAGGTTTTATTTTTCCTAGGATTCAAATAAGTATATTATAATTATCCCGCAATAATAATCTAAGTGATATGAGTGTGTTCATAGGGGACACAATAATGTTATTTTTTTATTTAATTATGTAATCCGAAACTTTTGTATGTATCTATTTATTCCAAGACTACTAAACTGATCAATCTTTGAGGATTTAACCCCTTGTGATCATGCCAATGTTATGTAATAATGAACTGATTCTGGGAAACTAGGGTTGGGGTGTTATAGTTGGTATCAGAGTATGTTTAATGCAAACCTTGGAAACTAGATTTATAAAAAAATCTTATTATAGGACATTATCCTAGGATAATCATTAAAGATTAGTATAGAATAACATCCTAGAATTTTAGTAATGTAGAGATTGTGTGAATTTTCCTAGAAAAATCATACCTTTATGGATACAAATAGGTATAGGTGGATCTAGAAAAGATGTACCTAGGAGTAACAACTATGACAAGGAGTTTCAGGATTGACCCGAGGTATCTTGGTACATGACAATAGGCCTTGTTGCACTCTTGGTATTGAAACTCCTAGGGATATTCTTATAATAATTCAAATTCTCTTTACAAATCATTATGAAGGATTTATGAGTAAATACAAACTCAAATAAAACAATTTTATGATTACGGATTATATGCATAAACATTTCAATTTACCTTAGGTATTTTATCAAGTTTGGAATAATCCATTACGATTCAAAAACTAACCTAGTGTATTAAATTGTTTACAAATGGTGCCCAGTAGAAGGAATGAGAACACCAGTAATACACATAATCCAAAGAGTATGAATGATCAAATCATTCAAGATATTAATCCAACATTTAGAATGGAAATTGCCTCCCATGTATTATCATCATATGAATAAATAATATCATGTATTAATAAGATAATTAAATAATTATCTGAGTCTTAGGGCATTAAAGGGAAGCGAGAGAAGAAAAAGATGGTAGAGAGAAGGATGGATAAAGGGAAGAAGGAAATAGAGGATTTTCCGACATGTGATAATTGTGGAAAAAATCACCTTGGTAAATTCATGAAGGTAATGAGAGTTTTTTTAAGTGTGGAGAAAAAGGACACCATGTATGTGAATACAAGGGAATGAAAATGGATTCAAATGTACAATTATTCATCTTCGAGGAGTTAGGACACTATGAGAATCAATTTACAAGTCAACAAAGTATACCCCAAATGATGATATTGGATAATAATCAAGTTATGATACAACCACAGATGAAGATGAATAATTAGTGTTCTTAATTATTTATTACTGAATTATTTCCTTTCAATGTTGTATCAATGATGTACTGGTTATATAAATATTGGAAATATATAAGGATTGTAATGCAGTACAATTTCATTGAAGATTTGAGACTATATGATACTAGGTAAGGTGACTCAACAGCAAGTTAAACATTTTTGAAAATACAAGGTTAAAGGAAAGATAAACCTTAATATGGTCCTGATACTAAGGTAGTGATTTTTTAATAAGATATCGTTGTTTTGGATAAATTATATTGGATATTCTTGACTAATAAGGAACTTATTAATAGTTTGTTTATTCCTTCATTGTGGGAGTATTAAAATTTTTTGGATATAAGGATATATCTAGTATTCTATAAAGAATAAAGGATCATGAATGTAATCAATAAGTTTTCATAGTAATTCAGGGTGTTTCCTTATTTGAAGAGAATATATGATTGAGGTACTCACATGTTATTATGTGGAAAAAATAGATCTTAATTATTTTAGGGTGACCTTCATTGTATTTTTTTGGACTATGATTTGGGACATTAATATTTTGGATATGTATAAAGTTTGGAATATATTACGTTGGACATTGGATACTATGGTTTAAGGTTAAAACATTTCTTAATATTATTTTTTAATTTGTTATAAAAAGGTCAACCTAATGGTTGGGAGACAACCCATCACATCCGGCAAGGCTGTGAGACTTGAACCCACAACTGAAGGGCGACAAGGGTGCATCAACTACCAATAGCCTACATGATTTACTGGTTTGTATATTGAAGTTTTATTTAAATTATCTGATAGATAAATTATAAATTCATTTTTTAAACCCTATACAATTAGGATAAATAAAATATTTTTTATTTCTATTATCATTTGGAGGTAAAGATGAGTTTGTGGTAGAAATTAGTTAAAAGACTAAACTCTACTTTTCATGTATTTTTTTATTATTCTATGAAGAAATTAATTCTTATACATTAGGGAATGGATATTAAAACCAAAAATGTGTTATCCTAATACCTCATGATTCG
Organism: Viscum album; assembly: GCA_963277665.1. Taxonomy (NCBI): domain Eukaryota; kingdom Viridiplantae; phylum Streptophyta; class Magnoliopsida; order Santalales; family Viscaceae; genus Viscum; species Viscum album. The sequence goes on from OY728158.1 coordinate 1,025,466,610, forward strand.
ATGAACCAATGATATTTTATGTCATCATAGATTTATGGCATTGATGCCCTCAATTTTCTATTTATTGTTCACTTGTTTGTGACTGATGACCTCAATCACTACATATAAATATTTACATTTTTCCTCCAATTATGTGTCCCAAATATCCACCAATGTTCTCCTATTCGAAATCCTAGTATGGTGGTGACTTTTTTCATTTCCCTTTCCCTCTTATTTAGACTAAATTTTATTAACCCTATTTTCAATGTGGGTTTTCTACAAATGTATTTTCTATTTTTAACCTTTTATTTTCAGAGAACAATTTCTAATTTTGAGGAAAAAATTTATTGAATGACGGAGAATGTATCACCCTAGGATTTAATAGTATGTTATCTCTTTAAAGTTATTCAATAGTTTGCGTTACATGCAACATCGAGTTCGAATGCACCACGACTTACCAAACTCACTATTATGAAATGTATTAACTGGATTTTGAATTTTATACACTCTATATAATTTTAACATCCATATTATTTGTTTCTTTGTCATAATGTAAAAATAAATAAAAATTTTCAGATAAAATAAGTATTTTTCAAAAAATAATATTTTACTACCTTTTAAATGGAGAACCCTTTTTAAATCAAATATTTGATACTTTTATATATTCAATTTGATAAAATAATCATTTTATTTATAAGAGGGACATAAAATTTTTGTTTGGATAAATTTTTGTTGTTTTTTAGATAACTTTCATATTTTGATGAATAATGAAAGATACAAAATTTTAATTGAAAACAACTTTTTTAATCAAAATATATTATAGTGTTAAATTATATATTGGAATGGATTTGAAGAATAATTAGATCATATTTTTATCATTTAATCCAATATTGGTCATTGGAAGTTATTTCCCATCTAAATTGGGCATAAGCACATATCAAGCTTTTGATAGTTTTTACTTCTCAAAAAACCCGCATTCTGGTTTTGACAACTGGAATTAATTTTAAATTAAATATTGACACTCATATGTTTTGAATTTTAAAAAATATAAATAATTTTTGAATTTGGAATATAAAAATTATATTTGGGTGATTTTTTGTATTTTTTTGAAAACATTCAATTTTTGATGATTAGTAAAAAAACTGCGTTGTAGATAAAAACCGACTTCTCAATTAAATAATAACTTTAAATAATCATTTATATTAAATTAAAAAGTAGATAAATAATACATATATTAGTGAAATTTATTTCATTATATATATTTTAAAATAATATTAAACATATAATTTTTTTGAACTATTTAATGCCTATTACCCAACTTCTATGCACATTTGAGAATTTACAAAAAAGTAATTTTACCACATCTGTTAATTGAATTTCAAAAATATGAAGGACACGGTGGAAATAAGTATGTAAAATTTGGTTTAATAGGATTAAGAAAATTTTTGGTGAATAGTACCTTTTGAATTTTATTTACCATGATTAAATATAAATATGTTAATTATAGGTAAAAATGATTTTATAATTACCCTAACACATTCCCTAATTCTATTGGATAAGATTTTTCAAAGAAAATAAACCTTAGTAATAAAATATGATCCTCCATGATCCACTTGGATTAGATTAAGTCATTTATTATTATTGTATTTAAAGAATAGTTAAAAGTGTTAAATTCAAATTTTCATTACTAAAATATTTTTAATATAGGGTTATACATATGATAAATTCGTTTATAAATATTCATTAGAAAGATAAAAATATTTCCTAAATAATCGTATTTTATTTATAATTTGTAGATTTAAAATAATAGAAATTATTTATGACACAATAATGATAGAGTAATTACATTATTAATGAATTATTAAAATAATTGATATTGTAAATATACCAATAAATGTAAATTGTGACTTCTGATGCATTCCAAAAACCTTCAAGGATAATAGGAAATGTTAGTATTGATTTAATGTATTTTTTAGTAGTAATCTAGTTTTTTTTACTTTCACACAACAAAATACTATATAGTGTCAAAATTGACAGAAATGAGTTTTTAAGACAAATACAATATTATTAAATGATTTAAAAGTCAAAAAAATATATGGTTCGTCCAAAGGACTTACATAATGATATATATTTCATTAATGAACTTATTGATTTTCTCTATTCATTTTATAGTATTTTTATTAACCATATAAAATAACAATACAAGTAGATGTTGTAAAAGTTAAACTATATAACTAAGAGTTAAATATAAAAGATAATGTTAATATAGATACCTAAACCTATCTAAAACATATTGTTTGAAAGGTTTTCTAGTTAGAGCAACCTTATCCTCAAAATAAATCCTTTTAGAGGCATTATAAACATAAATTATTGCATAATAAATATATATTTCAAGATTTTCTGAAAGTGACCCTCACCTTTCTTACAAAAGGGTACATCCCCTACTCTCTAAATCACACATATAAAGCCATTTGGATCAGCAAACCTCTTCTCAAATATACTCCCACTACCCTCAATTCAACATAGAGGCCTTACTTTGATCATAATATGACCTAAGGTACCCTTTTGATCAAATAAATGAAGCACTCGAAGAAGAGGTAATAAATTCATAATCTCTTTCAAAGTTATTTTATTTTTACTCTTCCTCTTTATTTTTAGTTTCCATAATAAAGTAATAACTCAAGTACCTTTTATATAATGTAATGTTATTATAAATATAGTATAGTGACCTCAGAATAGTGTTTTGTTTTTAGAAGCATAGGTATTGTTTTCAAAATAACACTATATTATGTTTAAATCAATATTAAACGTATGTATTTTATAAAATGACCTTGTATTTTAAGCCGTAAGTAATTCCAAATAGTTTTTTAAATATTTCATCTCTTTATTTATTTCTTAAGTCATTTTCAAAGAATATTTTCAAAAAGATTTATCGAAGGTTTCTAAACCCCTTACTGGGCATATTTAATGCTAACAACTTTTTTTCGCAGGTCAAGAGAAGCTTTTTGAAGCTGTTCACTTCACTAATGAACTTAGTGCACACCATGTTTATTAACCATGTTTTATAATAATAAAAGAATACATGGTAAATGTTAAACTATTTAACTAAGAGTTAAATCTAAAAGATAAGGTTAATATGGTGACCTAAACCTTTCTAAAACCTATTGGTTGAGAGCTTTTCAAACCATCCCCACCATATCCTTGAAATAAATCCTTTTGGAGCCATTATAAATTGAATATTTTTGTATAACAAATTAATATTTCATGTTTTTTCTAAAGTGACCCTCACCTCTCTTATAAAAGCACACTTCCCCTTCTCAAAAAATCACACCTCCAAATCCATTTGGCTCCACCAAACCGTACTCAAATATCCTCCCAACTACCCTAACTTCAATATAGATGCCTTACTTTGATCCTAATGCCGACATATAGAGCCCTTTTCATCAGATCAAAAGGAAGCACGGGAAGAAGAGGTAATAATTTCATCACCTCTTTCAAAGTTCTTTTCATCTTCCACATCATCATTTATTGATGTTTCCATAAAAAATAATATTTCCAGTACTTTATACATATTGTGATGTTAAAATAAATGTGGTACAACCCTATTCATTATCTTATCAATACTATGAATGATGGAGTCACCATACGTTCATACATACGGCTTACCGTCTCCACGTCGTTGTGTAGTTTTTCATTCCACACTTCATTATTTGGATGTGTATAATAATGAGTTTAATTGATGTAAATAATAAAAATAACATGTTAATGATTTTTTATATATGATATACCATCCAATTATATACGATTTCACCATCAATAGAATGATCTTGTTGCTCGTGCGTACGTACGGAGTACGGTCACCATGAACGTGATGAGATTCATTCCCCATTGTAACCATTCCAGAATAATTTTCATTTTATGATTAAAACTATTTTATAAGTACTTAATATCATTTTGAATATGAGTCTAATACATCCTATCCATAAAAAATATGACTTACATAACAAAACATATAAAGGAAAACGAATCAGTTAACACATGAAACAACGATACTACTAACACATTATTAACAAATGAATATTTGAATCTCACTTATGATTTCATATTTATGCATGTTGCTCTCGTATAATTTAATAACAATTATTTAACTATTATACATGAGGTTAACAATCCCTCGACCAAGGAAAATTAAAAGGTAAGGGTTAATTTTACAATCTCTTTATTTATCCAAGGTTGTTTAGGCTCCGATTTGGATATCATCAGTTGTGTGTGAAGAAATCAAAGACAGTATTTTGTACCAGGTATGGGCATTACGAGTTTATAGTAATGTATTTTGGACTGACTAATGAAACTTCTATTTTAATAGATCTAATGAATAGAGTTTTCAATGAATATCTTGATGAATTTTTAGTGGTATTTATTGATGATATCATGGTCTAATCCAAAAGCTATAAAGATCATGAAAATCACATGTGAACTATTCTAAAGACTCTTAGAAGAAATGAATTATATGGGAAGTTTAGAAAGTTTGAATTCTTGATTCATGATATTTCTTTTATAGGCCATATTGTCTCTAAGGACGGAATCTCTGTTGATCTTTCCAAGACAAGAACAATATAAGAATAACTAGAACCGTTGAGAATAACCAAGGTAAAGATTTTTATAGGTTTAGCAGGTTATTATCAGCGTTTCTTCTAGAATTTTTCCCAATTGGATAAACCATTAACAAAGCTCACACGTAAAGGGGTTAAATTTTTTTTTGGACAAAAGAGTGTGAAGAATGTTTTGGAAGAATTGAAGAAAATAATAGTAAATGATCCTGTCGTGACTCTACCATCAGGGAATGATGTGTTTGTTATATATAGTGATATTTTAAAGGAAGGAATTGGTTGTGTCCTTACGTAGAATGATAATGTTATTTCCTATGTATCATGAAAGATAAAAATTCATGAAGAAGACAATCCCACTCATGATCTTGAGTTAGCAGCTGTAATCTTTTCTTTGAGGATATGTAGACACTATATCTATGGTAAAAAATTTGAGATATATAATGATCACAAGAGTATTATGTATATTCTCTCACAGTTAAAATTCAAAATGAGGAAAGGATGATGCAATGAACTACTCTAAGATTATGATTTTACTATACACTACCACCCGAGTAAAGAAAAAAGGTGGTAGATACTTTGAGCAGAAAGGATCATGAAGTTTTGAACAAGATAATATTTGAAAGGGATCCTATGTTCTTTGATCTTGTAAATATGGTTATGAGAATAATCATGGAAGGGGAAACATCTATACTTAATCAAATTTTTGTCAAACCATATTTACTAGAATGGATAAAAAGTACCGAGGAGTTTCAAAAGAAAATTAAATTTCTGAATAATGGGATATTGATTCACGTCGTATATGAAGATGGAATTTTGAAATTTGGGAAGAGACTTTGTGTTCCTAACATACATGATCTAAAAATGGAATTGTTGGATGATGCTCATTGCTCCAATTTTTCCACACACCATGGTAGCACTAAGATGTAGTGAAATTTTAAGGAACATTTTTGGTGGGTCAACATGATGATGGAGATTGCTGATTATGTATATAATGTATGGTTTGTCAATAGGTGAAGGTAGGAAGTCAACATATTATATGAGTCATGCATCCTCTTCCAATACCTGTGTGGAAATGGGATGATATTATGATAGACTTTGACATGGGGCTACCAAAGACTCCTGGAAGGAATGATGTAATATGGTTTATTGTTGATCGTCTTACAATGTCAGCAAATTTTATTTTTATAAGAGAAGATTTACCACTTGAAATATTATCAAGACTATATATTAATTATGTTGAGAGACTTTAGGGTGTACCACTATTGCTTTGTTCATGGTCATGATCCCCAGGAAAATTCTTCTAAAGGCCCTAGATACTGAACGTCATTTGAGCACTTCCTACCACCCCCAAATGGATGGACAATTAGAATGAACTATTCAAACCTTAAAAGGCATGTTGAGATCATACTCACTTGAATTTACAGGTATGTGGGACCAGTATTGACCTCCAGTGGAATTTTCTAATAACAATAACTTTCCTTGAAGTATTCAGATATCACCATATGAAGCATTATGTGGAAAGAGATGTCTCACACCAACTTGTTGGAATGATGTTGGTGAATGAAAACTTGTAGGTCCCGAACTTGTTGATGAAATAATATGATAGTGAAGATTATCCAAACCCATATCAAAGCAATTCAATGTAGGAAAAAGGGCTAAGCTGATAACTAAAGGAAGGATTTGGAATTTCAAGTAGGGGATCATGTTTTCATGAAGGTATCTTCATATAAGGGTGTTATATGATTCGTTAGGATGAGTAAATTAAGTCCCAAGTACATTTTTCCTTTGGAAATTCTATAATGAATTGGAGTTGATGCTTACTATTTAGCAATGCCTCTATGTCTCTCCACAGTTCATGATGTGTTCCATATATTACTGTTGAGAAAATACATGACTGAACCAACACATGTACTCACTTATGAAAAAATAGAACTGGAACCCAGTCTATCTTATTTTGAAGATCCTTTTATGATTTTTGATACGAGAGAACAAATGTTGAGAAACCAGATGACTCGTCTGGTAAAAGTTCTATGGAGAAACCATAAGATGGAAGAGGCAATGTGGGAACCCAAGGAACTTATGACAAAGAACCAACCAAATCTTTTTATGTAGTCATAGTATATAAATTTCGAGGATGGAATTATTTGAAGGAGCGATGAATGTAACACCCCAAGGTTCCACGGTATAGTTCTCTTGGAATAATAAAATAGCTTGCACTGTGTAGAACTTCATGTTCTAGCACACCACAACCAATCAAACTAGCAATTATGAATAGTAATACCCACGTTTTGAAATTTTATAAGTTTATTTTTTTCAAAATAGACTTCATATTTGGATTCAGAATATCAAAATTAGGTTAGGGTGATTTTTTTGTAATTTTCTGAACACGTTCAATTTTTGATTAATAGTGAAAAACACTTCGTTATTGTTTAAAATCAAATTTTATTTTAATTATTTTTATTTAAATTTATTTTAATTTAAAAATATATTCATAATACCTACAATAGTTCAATGTAATTCATTTGATTCATTTTATAATATGATTAGATATGTAATATTTTATTGAACTATTTATTTCCTTTTACCCACCTTCTAGGCACATTTGCAAATTTTCATAAAACAGAATTTTAACATTTTTTTGAAATTAATTTAAAAAATCAGAGAGAAATAGTTGAATTAATAAATTAAAGTTTGGTTCAATAAAATAAAAATAATTTTGGGTGAATAATAACATTTGAATTTTATTTACCATGTTTAAAAGTAAATTGGGTAATTAAAAGTAAAAATGATATTATAATTACCCTAACACATGTCCTAATTCTAATGGATATGTGTATTTAGACCAAAATCATGCTTAGGAATAAATTATAATCTACTTTGATACTTTTGGATTATATTAGGACATTGATTATTATTTTATTTAATAAAGAGTTAAAAGTGTTAAATTTATATTTCAATAACTAAAATATTTTAATATAGGGTAATACATAAGATAAATTCGAATACAAATATTTATTAGAAAGATAAAAATATTTCATTCATTATTGTATGCTATTTATAATTTTTATACTTTATATAAATAAATTTATTTATGACACAATGATGATGTAGTAATTGCCTTATTAATGAATGATTAAAATAAGTGATATTATAAATATCCAAATAATTGTAAATTGAGACTTTAGATGAATTACACTAATTTTAAAGGTTATTATGAAATTTTAGTATTGATTATTATTTTTTCAATGTGATAATGTTGTTGTGACTTTTACAAAAACAAAATACAAAATAGTATCCAAATTGACATAAATGAATTTTTAAAACAAAGACTGTATTATAAAATGATATAATATTAATAAAAATCTAAGCATAGGCCAAAGTACTTATATATGGTTATATATATCAATAATGAACCACTTGGGGTTCTCTTGGATTTTAATATAATGTTTATTTACCATTTATTATACAAATACAAAATTACATGGAAAAGGTTAAACTATTTAACTAAGAGATCAATCTAAAGGATATGGTTAATATGGGGACCTAAACCCGTCTAAAACCTATTGGTTGAGAGGGTTTCAACCCATCCCCACATTAAGCTCAAAATAAATCCATGTGGAACCATTATAAACCGAATATGATTGGATAATAAATTAATATATCAGGGTTTTCCCAAAGTGACCCTCACCTCTCTTATAAAAGGGTACTTTTTCTTCTCTCACAATCACACCTCCAAATCCATTGGTCTCGGTCAAACCCTTCTTAAATATCCTTCAAAATATACTCACTTCAACATAGAGGCATTACTTAGATACAAAATTCGACTTAATGATCCCTATTGATCTAATCAAAAGGAAGCACTCGAAGATGAGATAATAATTTCATCACCTCTTTTAATACCCTTTTTTCTTCCACTTCCTTTTTCTTCATTGTTCCCATACCAAAATAATAACTCCAGTAACTTATAAAAACTGTGGTGTTATTAAGAATATGGTACAACCATATTAATTTTCTTATCCATCTTATTAATGACAAAGTCACTATACAATCATACATATGGCTTACCGTCTCCTAGTCTTGGTGAAGTTCGTCATTCAACACTTCATTATTTGGATGGGAATTATAATGAGTACAATTGATGTAAATAATAAATATATAATTTTAATGATTTTTTATATATGATATAACTTCCAATTACATACAATTTCACCATCAATATAATGGTATTGTCTATTTTGTGTATGTAAGGATTACTGTCTCCACAAACGCGATGAGATATATTCCCCACTGTAACCATTCCCAAAAAAATTTAATTTTCAGATTAAAAATAATTTTTTGAACTTAATATAATTATTAATTTGAATAAAATACATCCTATCCATATCAATCATTACATATGCAAAAAATCATATAAATGAAAACAAATCAGTAAACACCTAAAACAATGATACTACTGAAATATTATTAACAAAGCAATAATAGAAGATCATATAAGATATCATATTTTTGTATGTGGTTCTTGAATAATTTAATAACAATGATTTAATTATTATATACGAGGTTAATGTACCATCAAAAAAGGTAATGTATAAGGTAAGGTTTAATTTTACAATATCTTTATTTATCCCAGAGTTTTTATACGAAAGTATCAACTAGGACTTATTTATCATCCACATCAGTGTTTCTTAAAAATGTATTTCAATAAATTTTTAATATTTCTTATAATATGGTTTATCTTCATTTATACCATTTTTGGACATGTTATATTTTTTTTACAGGAATCTTTCTGTGTTTTTTCAATCAAGTTATTTTATGAACTTTTCGACGAATTAAGGTAAGAATGTTTTTTTAACTTATACGAAGGGTACCACTTATTTACGCTGTTAAAACATATTAGAAGCTTCCATTACTAGATTATATGAATATTTTAAAAATAAATATTTTCTTTTATAATTCAAGTACTTTTAAATGATTTAAAAAATGATATATTTCTCTCAAATATTTTTGATTTCATCTATGTCAACATCTTTTGATGGATTTTCAACGTGTTTGAAGTTGATTTATTATTATACAATCATCCAGATTGTATTGAAGTTTTGTGATATGTTTTAATGTGGATGTGTTATTTTTATTCCATTCATGGTTTATGGTTAATGTATTAACATTTTGTATGCATTGATTATTACTAATATTTATGTTAGGTTTCAAACATTTCATATGAGTAATACATTGGACTTAGTAAGTGATGGGTGGAGCTTGAAATAGCTCCTCGATGCATCGGTAAGTCTCCTATGAAAAAATAGTGCCTTGGCACAAGGCCTTGACAAATATTATATTTATTCTTGGCATGAGGCCTTGACTATGTGGTTATGATGTCCAGTATTATGCATTCAATCATTATGAAATAAGCTATTCATATTACATGTGATTATTAGACTAGTAAAACATATATGTGAATAAGTAAATGAACTTATTTGATTTATCATTTCCATGTTATGGTGATTTTTATTTTTAAAAGGCTTGTGTTTTATCCACATACATTGCCTTAAATGTTTATGCTTATTTATGATAGTTTACACTATATTTTTATCCTTTCTATACTTTATAAGGATTGTAACAAACTTTCTATGATAAGAACTGTAATGCCCCAACCCCAGTTACCCATAGATATTGCTTTATTTTAATACATTAGAATTATTACAAGAAATCAAGTACAGAAGGACTGATCAGTTTAGCATTATTGGAAAATAGAATACATAAATGAAATATACATTAAAATTTATAACATAAAACATATAACAAATAATTATTTTAGAACACCATTATTCCCATAGCTTAAACTAGAAAATAAATCATAATATATTTCGTTGCATTCCGGAAAATAAAACATAAGAAAGCGGTGAGCTCAGATGATAAGTAAGGGTAAAATATATAGTAGAATCTATAATAAATAATCTTAAACATTTATGTAAAGGTATAAAATTGAATCACATGATCTTTATAAATGAACTACGACATAATATGGAAATGATAAATCAAATAATTCTATTTACATATTCACATTGATATTCAAATAGTTGAATAATCACATGTAATATCAATAGCTAATTTCATAATGATGGATTGCATAATTTCATACATCATAACCACATATTCAAGGCCTCATGCCAAGAATACAAATAAATTTTTTGTCAAGGCCTTGTGCCAAGACACTAATTTATCTCATGAGACCAACGGATGTGTCGGGAAGCTATATAGAGCTCCAGCCATTACATAATAATTCTATTTCATTCTCATATAAAAAGGTTGAAACATAACATAAACATTTTTATAAAAACTATCATACAAAATTTCAATACTTTAACCATAAACCATGAATGATGTAATAAAAACACATCCAAAGAAAAACATATCATAACTCATTCAATAAAATATAGACCATTGTATTAAAATAAATAAACCTCAATCATGAATAATATTCAGTAAAGGATTTTGACATAGTTAAAAATGATTAGTAAAACTCTTTGAGATAAATATCCCCTTTTCATGTAATCATTTAAAAGTTACACAAATTTCTAAAAAAAGACATCTAAAAGACATTTTTGGATCAAAGCGTCCCATTCCGTTTTAAATTTTGTGAAAGTATTTAGAATTTTAAATCATTAATTTTCATATAAATAAATACTTAAATTCAATTTTAAAACATGTACATTAATGAGAATGATTTATAAGAAAAATATTTAAAGAATTTTAAAGATGGTTTTGTAAAAGAGACTCCTAAACAGAATACTTTTGAATTTTTTTTATGATACCTGGACATGGATAATAAATTCATACCAGTAAAAACATACAATTAAACATTCTTTGATAATAATGAGACTGAGGAATTAACCATTACCTTGTACTTTCCTTTGGTCTAGTGTTTGTTTAACCTCTTCTTCTTCGGGTTCTTCCTTTTTATTTGATCAAAATGGCTCCTTAGGTTGGATTTCTGATCTAAGTAAGGCCTCTAGGTTGAATTGAGGGTAGATGGGAAGATATCTGAGTAGGGTGTGTCCAAGAAAAATGGATTTTGAGGTGTGATTTTGAGATAATTGGAAGTACCCTTTTATAAGAGAGGTGAGGTTCACTTTAGGAAAATATTGAAATATTATTTTATTATAAAATAATTTTTGGTTTATAATGTCTAGAAATTGATGTATTTCTTAGATAAGGGGATAATGGGTCTAAATCCTATTATCCAATAGGTTTTAGACAAGTTTAGGTCACCATATTAACCTTACCCTTTATATATAACTCTTAGTTAAATAGTTTAACTTTCACAATGTCTTCTTATATTTTTATATTACATGGTTAATAAAATTACTATAAAATTCCAAGAGAACCTAAAGTGTTTCATTAAAGACATATATATCATTATATAATTCCTTTGGAATAACTTTATAATTTTAGTAATATTATATCATTTAATAATATAGTATTTAAAAAAACACATTTATGTCAATATTGACACGATTTAGTATTTGGTTTTTGTGAAAGTCAAAAAAACTTAATGACTTCAAAAAAATACATTAAATCAATCCTAACCTACCATATTAACATATAAAATTATTTTAATACATTAAAAGTCTCAATTATTATTTATTTGGATTTTTATAATATCAATTGTTTTAATGGTTCTTTAATACGGTTATTATTTCATCATCATTGTGCCATAATTAAATTTAATTTTTAATGTCTAAAAATTATAAATAAAATACCATAAAATAGGAAATCTTTTTATATTTATTATTCATATTTATAGTCTAATTTTTCAAATGTATAACTATATATTAAAAATTGTTTAGTTATTAAAATTAGAATTTGACACATTTAACTCTCCATTAAATAAAATAATAATAGATGTCCAAATCTAATCCAAGTTGATAAAAAGGATCATATTTATTTCTAAGGTTGATTTGGATCAAAAAACACTTTTCAAATTGAATTTGGACAGATGTTAGGGTACTTATAAAATCATTTTTACCTTTAATTACTCTATTTACTTTTAGCCGTGGTATATAAATTTCAAAAGTTACTATTCACCAAAAATTATTTTCATCATACTTAACCACATTGTACTTAATTATGTCAATATTTTCTATCAAATTTTTTAAATTAAATTCATAGAAGTGGTAAAATTAAATTTATATAAATTTGCAAATTTGCCTAGAAGTTGGGTAAAAGACGTTTAATAGTTCAATAAACATTTTTATATCTTATATTTTTATAAAATTAACACAATGAATTAAATTGGACTAATATAGTTATTATGTATATATTTTGAATTTAATATAAATTTAAATAAATGTATTATTTATTTAAATTTTTTTTAAACATTAATGCATTGTTTTTCACAATCCATCAAAAATTGAATGTTTTCCGAAAAATACCAAAAATTCACCCTAAGATAATTTGGAAATTCCTAATTAAAAAATTATAATTATTTTACAAAATATAAAACACATATTTTTAGTTAATTAAATCTAAATTAATTCTCGTTGTCAAAAACCAGAAATCAAGGTTTTAAGAAGTAAAATCTTTCAAAATAATGACACGTGTTTCTGTACAATTTAAATGTGAATTTACATCCAATGACCTGAATTATTTTAAATGATAAAAATATAATCTAATGAAACTTTAAAACCACTATAATGTATAATGTGACACTATAAATTAATTCGATTAAAAAAGTAGTTTTTAATTAAAATTTAGTATTTTTCACGATTCATCAAAATATAAAAGTTATCAAAAAAGTAAAAAAAATTATCCAAACAAAATTTCTATCTCCTGATTATAAAGAAGAATTTAATTTTATTAGATTGAATTTATAAAGGTTTCAAATATTGGATTTAAAAAGGGTTCTCCATTAAAAGGCGAAAAAACTGGAGTTTTTGGAAGATAATTATTTTACTTGAATAATTGAATTTCTCCTTATATTATGTATATGAAACACAAAATATGAATGATAAAATTATATAGGATATATTTAAAAATAAAAATGAGGTTAATGCTATTAATAACATATTTTTAAATGGCTATTTTGATAGGTCGTGATGCGCTTGAACTCAGTATTGCGTGTAGCGCAAGCACTTTAATTACTTTAAAGAGATAACATACAATGAAATCTTGGGGTGTTACATTCTACCCTCCTTCAATAAATTTTATCCGCGCAATTTGAAATTATTCTTCGAAAAAAAAAGTTTGAAAATAGAAAATACTTTTTTGGAAAACCCACATCAGAAATAGGGTTACTAATATTTAGTCTTAATTAGAGGGTAATGGAAGTGAAAAATTCACCACCAGATAAGGATTTTGAATTGGGGAACATTGGTGAAAATTTTAGACAAATAATTGGAAGAAAAATGTAAATATTTATAGGGAGTGATTAAGTTCATCAATCATAAACAAGTGTACAATAAATAGAAAATTGAGGGCCTCAAAGCCATAAATCTATGATGAATTAAAATATCATTGGTTCATTAAAAAACATAATGTATTAGGATGACACATTTTTGGTTTTAAGATCATTTTCCTAATGTTTAATAATAGTTTCATCAAAGAATAGGTAAAAAGTACTGGACAAGTATAGTTCTATCCTTTAACTAATTTCTACAACAAACTCATATATCACTCCAAAAGATAATAGAAATCAAAAATATTATATTTATCTTAATCATATAGGGTTAAAAAAAATGAATTTTTAATTCATATATAATATCATTTTGAAAAACTAAATTATATAAACCAGGACATCATGTTGATTAGTGGTAGGTGATGCACCCTTATCGCCCTTCAGTTGCGGGTTCAAGTCCCATTGCCTTGCAAGACGTGATGGTTTGTCGCTCGACCTCTAGGATGTCCTTTTTATAACAATAAAAAATATTCTTATGAAATTTTTTAAACATATAATATAGCATCAAATTTCCAACATAAATCATTTTAACCATTAGACTTATCAAAAATACTTTTGTCCAAACTCACAGTCTAAAACATAATGAAGATCTATGTTTCCATGTAATAACAAGTGAATACCTTCTTCATGTATTCTCTTAAAACATGGTAACACCCTAAATTACAACAAAATATTATTGAATATGTTCATGCTCCATTATTCCTTATATAATACAAGTTATACTCCTTAAATCCAAAAATTTTATATACTCCAACAATTATGGAATAAACAAAAAATTAATTAGTTCCATGGTTGTCAATAATATCCAATATAATTTATCCAACTCAATTATATGTTATTCCAAAATAATTATATTAGTTTTAGAAACACATTAAGGGTTATATTTACCCCAACCATATATTTTCCAAAATGATTAACTTGAAACTATGTCACTTTACTTGGTACCATAAAATCTCAAATCCTTAATGAAAACATATTGTAGTACAATCCTTATATACTTTATAATTATTATAACTTGTAATCAAATGAAATAATTATTTAATAACAAATTTAGAACACTAATAATTTCACTTCATCTGTAGTAGTATCATAACATGATTATTATCCAATAGCATCATTTTGGGGTATACTCTGATGGATGGTACATTGATTCGTGTAGTATTTCAACTCTTTTCAGATGGAACAATGTACATTTGAAACCATTTTCTTACTCTTGCAATCATGAACTTGGGGTCCCTTTTCTCAAAAATTATAATACCCCCTATTCTTTTAAAGCACTTCCCAGGGTGATTATTTCCATGGTTATCATATATGCGAAAATTCATCATTCCCTTCTTTCCTTTATCTATACTTCTCTCAACCATCATCTTATTCTTTATTTTACCTTCAAATACATATGACTAAGAGAATTATTTACATATTTTATTAATACATGATATTATTTCATCATATGATGAAAATATGTGGGAGAAAATTTCCATTATAAATGTTGTCCTAAGACCATGAATGATATCATTCTTTTTTACTCTTTGGATCATGCGTATTGCAAGAGTTATCATTCCTTTTACTAGGAACCATTCCAAATGAATAAATAAACTAGGTTAGATCATATCAAAATGAGAAATCCAAAAACATGAACAACTATCAACATTAAGTGAAGATTTACACACATCTAGTATCACAATCATAAAAATGGTATCTGTACAAACATATTTACTCATAAATACTTCATAATGGATTGTAAAAAAGGTGAATTATCCTATGAATATTCCCCATAAGTGTCGTAACCAAGAGTGAAACAAGGCCCGTTGTTGTGTCCCAGGATACCCTCGCTCAAGACTGAAACTCCTTGTCAGATTTTTCACTCCTAGGTACATGTATTCCAGAGCCGCCTCTACCTGCTCGTATCCAGACATAGATGTATTTCATAGGAAATTCAAAAAATTTCTACATTACCAAAATTCTTGTAAGTTCTTCTATACTAATCCACAAAGTCTATCTTAGGATAATGTTCTACAATAATAGTTTTTCTAAATCTAGTTTCCATGGGATATACTAAACCTACTCTAGTACTAACTATAACACCCTGAACCTAGTTACCCAGAGTTGGAACATTATTTCCATACATTGGAATGATTATAAGGAATCAAGTCCCATAGTACCAATCAATTTCTCTGTCTTCGAAAATAGATTACATACATGAACATTAAATTTCAATTTCTAACATAAAACATAAACTACTAGAAAAATGACTTATAGCCATGAACCTATAGCTAAGTTTTAATTGGGTCATGGATATTGGGAGACATATAGCCACAATTATTTTAAAACTTTGGAATTAGATTAAATATAGCCATGGAGCAGAGAAACCTACCATAATAGATCCTAAATTCTCGTACACATCCTTGTGGCTTTACTCTGCTACCCATAATCCCTTCGCTCAAAACTTTCTCCCGTGGCTGATCGTCCCTCTCCCTCAGCCTCCTCTATATCCGTCATCACACTCGTCCCTCTCTATCCTCTGCCTCCACCTCTAGACGCTCTTCCTCAGGCTACTCTGCCTCTAGAATCTCCTCCTATGGCCGCTTCACCTCCAGCCACTCCGCCTCGGGCTCCTCCATACTCGTCATCCTCCTCACACCTACCTCTTCTATAGATCTCAACCTTCTACCCCTAGGGTCCAGGAAATATCGTTCTACCCTGGACTCCTCACTTCCCCCCATTCGGTTACTGTGTCAACCTCCACCCGTGATCTCGACTTCTACCAAGAAGTTCATGTATCGCGTCACTCCTGATTTTACACTTACTACGACTATTCACAAATGTGAACCTTATCAGCATGGTAATCTATAGGTATGGTGGTTCTCTTCTATTGCAGATCATACAAAATTTGTTTTAATCATTATTTCTAATTATTTGTATTCCATTTCTGGTTCAACAGTGGGATTCAAATTATCCTATATTAGTATTTTATTTATAAAAAGGATGGAATTATTCATTTTTTTCTAATATAGTATATCCAGGGGATGTTATGTTCTTATTTAGCATGCATCCTAATGTGTCAATTTTCTTGTTTCATCTCTAATTTAGATTACCCAATCATAGGCTCTGTCTCATTATCTCTATATTTTCATAATTTAGTTTTAGTAGAAATTTATTTAAATAAAATCTTAATTGATTATGGTGTGACAGTTTCCTAACCAATTTCTCTTCATGAAACTCGTCCCTTAATTAAGTAAATGTATATTTTTGAATGTAATCATCATATTGATCATCAAAATCTTTAATTTTCTCATGTGGGTATTTTATACCATTAATGAGTTCATATATTTTAACTCCTTAATTTCTTAACTAATTTCGCAGATTATTTTAAATGTCCTTATCAATCACATGGATTGTTAAAAAATCAACCCATTTATGTGTATTTTTCACAACCCGCAATACATTTTATGTCTATTTATATTCTCCATCTTGAAAAGTTAGCATTCCTTGTTGAACATTTATCAAGAAAACTTTGTTATCTATGAAGGTTCTTCCAAGTATGATGGGTACAACCCTATCAATTTTCATGTCTCAGAATATAAAATCACCTAGTAGTATAATATTTTAAAATATATCTCTTAATTATTCAATTACTCTTATCCGTTAAGTGACGTATCTATTTACTATTTATAAATCCACTATTATGGGATCAATATCTCCAATATCCAAATTCTTATTAACTACAAAATGGATTATATTAATGTTGGATACCAAATCTACTTGATAAGTAATTGTTATTTTCCTTTAAAACTCATAGAGAATTCTGAAACTATGAGGATCCTTAGTTTTTAATGGGATCTTCCATTGAATTAAAACACATTATTTTTCTGTAAATGGAATAATATAAAATTATTCATGACTCCTCCTATTTGTGATAATGTTCTTATTAAACATAGTATTTATGGGAATATTGGAAAGTGTTTCTTAAAATGGAATTACAAATTTAACATTTTAAATCATTTCAATAAAACATAAGTAGTATTTATCTCTATTAATATAATGTTATGTACATCTTTTTGAAAATTTTGAAAGTTCATTATAATACTTGACATCACTATTATCTAGCTTGAATATAAATCTCCTAGAGACTCATTCATTACAAATTCTTATTTATCAACATATTCCTTAGAATGTTTCTGTAATTTATCATTGCTTTCATCTCATTTTTTTGATAGTTTTCATCTGAATATTTAGCATCTAATTTGTTCAGTATCTTTTTCTTTCGTTACCTTGACTATGTATCCTATTCTTTTAGAAATTTACATGAATCCATATATTGAATTTTCCCCAATTGTATTAATAATTTTCCCCTTAAATATCATTGTGTTTTTTCATGTATTCCACCCCACATTAATTTTTAGATTATGGATGCCTGAATAACTTCCATGAATTAACTAATTAGGACTTGAGAAGATTTGATTTTGTGCATTTCATAAAATCATTTTTGATTTGATTATTTTTTATCTGGTATATCTTTTTCAATGTATTCTAAGTCCCTAGATCCTCTTGGGATGAATATCAAGATTTCTTACATTATATTTTATCTTGAATCCTTTATTAGCATTATTATTTCCCATTGACTAAATAAGGACCAACGTTTTTATGATCACCTTACTCCTTCCAAGAAATATTTGGATATTTATACCCTAAGTGGTTA
Organism: Viscum album; assembly: GCA_963277665.1. NCBI lineage: Eukaryota > Viridiplantae > Streptophyta > Magnoliopsida > Santalales > Viscaceae > Viscum > Viscum album. The sequence continues at coordinate 1,025,485,352 of OY728158.1, forward strand.
TAACTGTTTTAAAATGGATTATATCTCACTTAATGTGTCATATAGTTACACTTGTAATATACATCCTCAATTTGGTCTATTAGTGATGTTGTTTCTAGAATGTTAATATTCATGAAAATAATGGCAATATGACTAAACATTACATAGTTGATGAATTCCACATTGTTTCCTTATGAATTTGATATGATAATTTGAAATTATTTTCATTTGATTCATTAATTTTGGGGGCTCAAATCAACTACCACTAGAACTTTGTTAGAAATATCACTATAACTACGATTCTATTTTAATGTAAGTTCATGTAGATTTTATTGTAAATGTATTTGAGTTAATTTACTATTTTATCACTATAATATCATCCTATAAATGGATCAATAATGCTCTAACCTATTACATAAAATATTTCATTATAGAATTTCATTAATAGGGTGTGATAATACTGAATAGGGAATGTTTATTAATTTTCATGGAATCATTGCCATGGTATTGAACATTTTCTTGTTGCTTTTGTACAAAAACTAATATTTTAGTTAACAAGTCAATTGTTAGTTTTGTAGGGTAAATTCTAGTGGAAAATGAAATGTATTTGACTTATAATGTTTTCAAAGAGTTATATTCCATTGAAAGTAATGAATTTATTTCTTATTAGTTCATTTAGTATGGAATACACTTTAATTTATATTAATCAATTGATACACCATTCAGTTGGAGATACAAGAATGTTGTTGTTAAATATTTGATGAATGATAAGGAAAACTCTAATGGAATCCCTTTAATGGTAGGAAGGTACTACAATTTATGGTAATTTAACACATAGTTCCTCTCATTTGGTGAATTTCTAACGCTTGATTGGTTTCAAATGGATAGTCTACTCTCCATTATTGAACTCCCTCTCTTTGTTTTCTTGTCCTATTTTATTCAAAAGTGTGGATTTTGTCAATGTTGGTGATCACTTCACATAGTCAAGAGTGGTTAGAACTGTTACACATGTAAAACAACACCAAATCACGCCTTAAACTCCACTAACCTTGCTCATATGACCATAATTTCTCAAATCAGGATTTGTTTCCATATATAAATCACTTTTATATATTACCGAATTTATTTTGATTGGAATGTACAAGTATTCCCTTCATCCCCAGAAGTTGGCCTTATACTCCATGTGTCTTTAAAGCACAACAATATATTCTGTTAGCTTTTAAATATTCCCCCTTTAATAGGAATAAAACATCACACAAAATTGTTTTTTGATTACTCACATGCTATATCAATCCATTTATTACCTTGGAAAGACAAAGAAAAAGTATTGCATTAATTAGAGACATAAACCTCCATTGAGTTTCAATACAGTCTATGTTATGTCCACATACGGTTCCAAAATATGTGGAGTTGTATAAAGAATTTTCATAAATACACCACCGAATGGTCTTCATAGACTTCATAGAATATACTGATACATTGTAATTCATTCAATATTTAAGGATTATGATATATATTTACTTGATGTTTTCCATCCCTAAAATTGAGTATCCTGGAATTTGGTTGATATCACCAGTTAGATCACATGAATTTTCATATCCTATATAAATATAGAATGGAATCATATTATAAAACCTGAATGTTTCATTATCTCAACATTTCATGCAATTAGAATTTTTTTTAAGTTATATTAAGAAAAAATTGTCCTAACATTGCATATAAAACATATTTTTATGGTTCCCATGAATTTGAATGCATTTAGTGTGGGAATGCTTCACTGTTACAAATATTGGTGTCATATAACATTTGAATTAAATATTATTACATAATGTTCATGCATGAAAAATTCCTTATCTAATTTTTTTATGAAAATATTTCAATGTTGTGTTTAGACATGTTTACTACATCACATTTCAATATAGGGAAACCTTAAAATGCATTCAGTGTATTAGGAGAAGATACTTTACAATGTTCTCCATAGAATTATTTTGGGTTCTTTTATAGAATATGTAGCATAATATCTTAGTCTTGATCCTCCATGTATAAACTATTTTGATTTCATTACTTGTTCCATGGATATAAAGTGTTTTTGTAGTAGTGAAATAGGTCATTCAATGTAGTGTATGGTATCCTACTACATTCAAAGATTCACGGGAGTTGGTTAAGAACTCTTACAACTACATGAGAATAAGAAATATAGGGAGTTGATAAGATATTCAATAGTCATGGATAAAAGATGTTGATATCTTTGATGTATGGGTCTTGGGCTTCATTGGCCCATTTATAAAATCTCATGGGAATGAGGGCATAATGTTTTCAATAGACTATGTGTCAATTTGGAATGAATCTATTTCATTAATAGATAGTATGGGTTTATATTTTTGGATTGTTTTAGAAAATAAATCTTTTATAGATATAATGATCTTATAAGTTTAATCAATGATAATGGTTTCCAATTTAAAAATAGTAATTTTAGAGAAATAATAAAAAAATGAGGATGCAAAAACAAGAATGTGTGGCCATTTCCAGTCCTAGAAACTGCTTCCTGTATGCAAGGTCTTCGTGGGGGAGGTGAATTTTGGAGTTTTATATATATATTTTTGGTATTTCTTTTAATTTTTATTTTTTTTCTATATACCTATCATAATATCTGTGTGGCCATTGCTAGGCCTAGCCATTGCTTCCTGTGCATATTTTATTTAACACTTTGTGGTCAGTAATAGTCTGATAAATTCCCACATGCATGAACACCCTACAAAGTAAATTCAATATAGTTATTTGTTTCATATTAAAAATATTTATGTTGGGAAATTTGTGCACCCTAAACTAGATATGATAGTTTTCAGTACAAGTGCTGCTTGGAAAAATGGTTTGTTCTATGTATAATCATTGCTTAATTTTCATGTTAATTTTTTTAAACTCTCTTAATGATTGAAATTTTAGTGCTCTAACCTTCATGTCTGCTTTTTTTCATGTTCTTTATAAAGTGGGATCATTAATAGAAAAATTATCTATGGACACACTCCTATTATTCTATGTTTTCCTAGATTTTGGTCTTCAAAATCCCTCCACACAATCATTGATTAATTAGGAATATATGTTTCCTAGATTTGAGGACCCACATCATGATTTAGTGAGGAATATCCAAATACACACACATCTCTCTATTTAGCCTCCTTAATAAAATGCTTTGATTTAAATTGATCCAGTGCAGTGGTTGCTTCCTTCCGGGAGGAGGTTTAAGGATTGGTGCATCAACTAGAAAACCGAATACATAAGGATGAAGCCTCTCTATTTCAATGTAATTTCTTTCTGTTGATCCAATCAACTCTGAAAGAAGAAACTTACTTGGAAAAACATATTGGAACCGGTTATACTCAATGTTGTTTTCCATATCAGTTCATCACAAAGTCGATGATTGAGCATCTAGTTTCATATCTATTTCAATAAAAGAATATTTAAAAGAGTTTATAGGCCATGTTCATTTAAAAAACGTACTTGAAAATAATAAATTCACAATTTTTTCCAATGAATAAATTCTAAATAAAACTTTTTTAGGGGACGTGTTCCATAAGTTTTTTGTGGACTCATGTAAATCATTCACATATGCAATGGTTATGTGTAAGTTTTTATGTAGTGACTTAGTGAATTTTGGAATTACTTCACTGCAAAATAATATTCATTGACACTAGAAAATAATTTATGAATAAATAGAGAGAATTCAAGGACCTTATTCTTTTCAAAAAGTATAGAATAAGGGGACCCTCCACACAATATAAAGGGTAAAAATAACTATTCACCATCCACTTTTTGAGTTCCGTGAAATCATAATGTAGAAGTACCTATTTACCTCAATTTTCAATCCGCTTTATTCGAATCAGATCCAATTATGATTGGGTAATTTTTTGGTTCCTAAAAAATTGTAAACACTTTGATATTAGGATCTGTATAGAATATTTCCAAATTGTTTACCTTTTCATCAAAAGGACGGTTCACTATATAAAACAATCAACGAAACTATGAAGAAATTTCTTGAAGTGTGCATTATTTCATGTCAGTTTGGACCCCTTCTTTTTGTTTGAAAGGATTCAGGTAGCTCAGGTGTCATTTAAGGGAGAAAGGTAACACCCTCATGATATTACCAGTATTCTTTATGGCCTTTTTTGTGGCGTCGATGTAGTGATCCATGATGCTGCACATCAAGTTTATATGGTAGTAGTTTCATAAGTCCCAGAATAAACAAATACTAACATTTCATATAATTACAACCCAAAAACACTTTTTGAGAAGTAATTTCATGATGCTTGATGTTTGAGAAATGACAGTATTTATGAGAATCCACTTAGTAAAAATGTCATTGGATATTATATCCATCGTGTAGACTTTAATTTAAGTCTAAAGATAGTTTTAAACCTCTTACAAAACATCTTTGGGTCCATGTGCCACCTGTAAAATATCCTTGTAGGATGGACCATGTAAAACCATCTTGAGACGCCCCACCTCTTCTTAACCCATGAGACTTCTTTAACCAGTTACCATAGAATCAACCAAGTTATATGATGCCAACAACTTTTTAATTAAAACATTGAAACTAGAAATTCCTTCTTCTATATATTTTAGATCAATCTATCTCCACATGAATAATTATATATAAGAAAACACAAGTCACTTTGGTGGCATTCAACATTTTTTAACAATGGGCCCTCTATAAATTGTAAAAGTCAGTGAAATAAATTGATGAAATAGACCCACTATAAATAGTTAGGGTCGTAACACTTATGAATTTGTAATTGAAACTATGATTAATCTAATATCAATTGAATTTTCTAATTTTTTATTGCAATGTTCAAATTCTTCCATGAGTAAATGAAACAATATTGTTCTCTCATGTATATAAGGATAAAATTATGTAGCATGTAAATATCTACTTTTTATTACTTGATTGATTTCTTTTATGTTTGTGTAATTATTTTGGGAGTTGTGATCATTTCATAGTGAATACTTCGGTGTAGTTCTTAGGGTGTATTTTTTATCTTATTTATAGAACATACTTTTATAATATCATATGATTATGGTAGTTTTATAATTTTTTCCATGTGTTGATGTTCTGATGGTTTTCTTCCAAATTAGTGGTTTCTTGGATCCTAAAAAGTTGTATCATATCTTGTTCTTCATCAAGGATAAATACTATCAACATATTTTTATTTTAATGTTATGGCCTCTATGATTTTTAATTTTAGTTGGAGTTAACTTATTTTGATTGAATGGAATTATAAGAAGGAAATGTCTCGATAGACATGTTTGACAGGATGAACTTTGATTTTTTAAGGATGAAGATGGAGGATTATCTATTTTATAAGGACTTTGAGTTTCCATTGAAAGGATTAAAACCATATGAAATTGATAAAGTGGAATGTGAATGTCTTTATAGGATGAAACTTGAAGTGATACATATATCATTAGAGAAAAATGTTTCCTATAACATCTGGGTGGTGAAAACCATAGTAGAGTTAATGAAGGCAATAGTGAATATGTTTGATAATACAAAAACAATGAAAAAAAATTCATGATACAAAGGTAATTCAGTATGATATATCAGAAGGAAGACTAGTTTCTAATCATTTTAATGAATTCAATAGGATTTAGAGTCATCTCAAATCTATTAAAGTGAAATTTCCTATGTTTTTTAGTAATTTTTACTGCTTTCATTACTTATGTAATATTGTGATATGGTGTTGAATTCCATAAGAAATTATTATAGAAATTTTGAGTATGTGTTTGAAAATGTTTGTGATCTTTTCCAAAATGAAGAGATTAAGTACAATGAAGTCTAATAATCTTCAAGAACCACACTGAATGCAAAAGAAACATGATATTTTATTCAATGGAAAGTTCAGAGGGAAAAACGTTAAATAAATGGATGGGATTTTGGGTAAATCTTTTCATCAAGTACATTTATGATGGCATTTTGGGAAGAAATGTAATCCAAAGAAAGATTATAGAGACCACATGGTGAATTTACGAAGGGATGCTTCAATAATTTTAAGTTTTAAAGAGATTATATTTATGCTTCTAGAAATAATAAAATATATACACATTATCATATACTATAATATACTTTTTTTTAACACTATGCCTATGTGTTTCATTATAATAACATTCTTAACATGAAAATTATAGATAGTGTTGTATGCAACAATCAACTTGATATTCATATATGGAAAACTTATACAATTGAATCAATTTTTATCTATTAATGACATTATTTTTTTCTTGTAGAGAGATTAGTTGCTGGAATTCGATAAAGATTCAATACATGTTACCCATTAGAGTAATTTATTATTAACATGTCAATCATGTTCTTCATATTTTGTTTGGTATGTTACATGCATGAATTATATATTAATCACAACTCCGAGTCCATATTGACTTAATAAAAAATAATATTTGTTTAGGATAAGACATGATAATATATTTTCTAGAATCATGCTTCAATAATAAATTTTACTGACTAGAATTCATCACACTACAATAGTCCATAATTAATAGAAGACTTAATTAATAAAATTTCTTGGCATTGCTTCTATCCACTAGGATACGTGGGGTAGTGTTTTTGATGGGGATCATTTGGATCATTGTGCTATGAGATTCTAATTAAGTGTGTTTTTTTAATCTATTTTATTTTCCTGGCTTCGTTCTGGTTTCTAAAACTGGTGATGTATTACATATTTTGATAGTGTCTAGAGCTATAAATAACACTCTATCTGTTAACTACAATCTTGCCTTGGTGTGTTTGGGCATGACTCTTTCTTAGTAATCTTCAAATTGATGATTGTGTTGTCAACATTTGTTGTAATTCAGGGTAGCAGTACATCAATAGAATTGGTATGAGTAGATTCATTGATTATTATGAAAGCTTTAAGACCAAGGTGAATGATCAAATTGTGATGCTAGAAGGGAGAAGGGAATCGAAAGAAGTAGGGAGGTAGGGAGAAAAGGTGAGGCAGGGAACAGGGTGGAGGAAGTAGGGATTAGGGAGATGTGGTTGAGTAGGGAGGTAGGGCGCAAGAGGTAGGGAGCAGTGAGTAGGGTGGAGGCAAGGAGGTAGGGAGGAGGCATAGAGCAGGGAGTCGCAGGCAGGGAGTAGGGGGTAGCGGCAATTGAACTGGGGTGTAAAAGAGCCATTTTTTCGGAAAATGGATTGCACACTTGGATGTTTTTACTACAAAATAAAGGATAAAGTTGAATTATATCTGATTTTTCTTCTCAAGACTCCATTATGTTGCCACAGATATAAAATTTGTCAATGAATTTTTGTAGAAGAGTTGGATTCCCCGATTTCAAACAATGGATATAGATCTATATCCATGGTTTGGAACTATGGAAATAGGTCTATTTCCATGGTTTGAACCATGGGTATAGGTCAATAGCCATGGTTTTGAATTAAAGCTATATAATCTTCCCTATATCCATCACAATAGGATCCACGGTTGGTAAAACTATAGCTATTACCTATATCCACAATTTTTTTGTCTATAGCCACGGTTATAAACCGTGGTTATAGCATTTTTCTAGTAGTGATATCATACATAATCCTCTAATAACGCCATTATTCCCTTAGCCTAAACATGCATATAAATCATAATACACTTCTTATAATCTTGGGAAAATAAAACATAAGAAGGGGGTGATCTCAGATTCTCAGTAATGATAAAAAATATAGAGGAAGCTATCATAAATAATCATAAAATTTTATAACTAGGTATAAAAAGGAAACAAAATCCCTTTAAATATAAACTAAAGAATAATGTGGAAATGATAAATAATATAATTCCATTTACATGATCTCAGAGATATTATACTAGTTAATAATCATTGTAATATAAATAACTAATTTCATAATGATGGAATGCATAATGTCGGACATCCTAGCCACATAGTCAAGGCCTTGTTCCAAGACTACAAATAATTTTTTTTCAGGGCCTTATGTTAAGACACTAATTTGTCTCATGAGACCTACCTATGCATAAAGTATCTATTGTGGTCTCCACCCATCACTTACTAAGTCCAACTAATTCCTCATAGGAAAAGGATGATACATAACATAAACATTCATATTAAAACTAGCATACAAAATGTCAAAACATTAACCATAAACCATGAATGGTATAAAAACAACACATCCATAGTCAAACATATCAAAACTCATTTAATACAATATATAAAATTGTATTAAATTACATAAAACTCAATCATGAATAATATTCTGTAAAAGATGTTGACAAAGTTGAAAATGATCAGTAAAACTCTTTGGGAGAAATATCCATTTTGCATGTAATCATTTAAAAGTTACACAATTTAGAAAGGAATACATTTAAAAGTAATTTCTGAATAAAAATATAGCATACCACATTGAAACATTTTAATGGAATTAACATTTTTACACAGTCATGTACCTATAAATAAATCGTAAAAATAATTTTTAAAACATGGACATTAATGAGAATGATTTATAAAAATAATTATTTTAAAAAATTAAAATGATGTTTTAGTTAAAGAGAAACCTAAAAAGAATAATTTTGAAAAATCATTAATGAAACATGAACATGGATAATAAATATGTCCCAGTAAACAATTACACATAAACAATCTCAGATAATAATGAGATTGAAGAATTAAACCTTAACTTGTAATTTTCTTTGGTCCAGGGTCCGTTTAACATCCTCTTGTTGGGTGATTCCTTTTGATTGGATAAAAAGGGCTTCATAGGATGGATTTATGATCAAAGTATGGCCTCTAGGATGAAGTGAGGGTAGTTGGGAAGATACTGCAGTAGGTTTTTACTCATCCACATAGATTTTGAGATGTGATTTTGAGAGAAAGGGAAGTACCATTTTATAAGAGATGTTAGGGTCACTTTTGGAAAAGCTTTAAATATTATCTTATTATAAAATAATTATCTATTATAATGGATCAATATGGATTTATTTCTAGGATAAGGTAGGGATAGGTCTAAATCCTATCAACAAATTGGTTTTAGACATGTTTAGGTCACCAAATTAATCTTATCTTTTAGATTTAATTCCTAGTTAAATAGTTTAGCTTTTACAATGTCTTCTTGTATTTTTATATTACATAGTTAATAAATTACTATAAAATTCCCATAAAACCTCTTGTTGTTCATTAATGACATATTTATCATTATATAATTATTTTGATTAAACCATATATTTTTTGTAAATGTGGAATGAAACACCCTGGTAATTGATTAAGGGAATGGGAGTCTATTACATGTATGGAGAAAAAGGCCTCCAAGCTCGTGATTGTAGTGGGATTAATGAGGATATCACAATGATTAATGATTATGTTGTAAATAATTAGGGAATTATGAAAATGAATATACTAAGCGTCAGGGAGACCTACCTCAAAAAAGGCCAAGGGAGTAAGGCCAAGATTATGCGATCACTACTGGTGAGCTTGAAGCTCTGAATGATGCTGTGGAAGGTAATTTAATGGTTTCCTCGAATTTAGAAAATGCTTTATTGGATTCTAGATCATAGCATTGTTTCATATCTTCCCATCTTACTATGTATATTTGATATTTCCAATTTGACTTAGAAAGGGATTTGTCATTCAAAACACTTAAGGGAAGTATCATTACAACAATGTTTTGTGAATCAGTTCCCATTAGTGAATATAAACATTCTTTATCTGCTAATTTCATCATCATAACTGTGATTGAATTTGATATAATACTCGGTAAGGATTGGATTTCAGGCCATGATGTGAAAATTTATTATAAGAAGAAGGGGTTTACAATTTTTGATTTTGATAGAGTACCTTATCTTTAGAACAGAAACATCACAATCTGATTCTCATCTATATCCACCCCCAGTAGCTCTAATAAATTCAATTATTAGGGAAGAAGAGAGTGAAATAAATATGCGTGAGCAATGGAATGTTCGAATAGAGTATGTACCTATTGGTAAAGAATATTTTGATATGTTTCCATAGGATTTATGTGGACATTCTTCAAAATGAAAAATTGAGTTTTCCATTGATTTATTTCCCTAGTCAAGGACCATATTGAAGAGCCCTTATAAAATGTAAAATATAGATTTAGTGGATATAAAGAAACAACTAGAGTAATTGAGTAATAAAGGATTTATTCTCACTATTTTTTCTCCATGGGGATCCCTAGTTCTTTTGATAAGAAGAAAGATGGATCTATGAGGTTTTTCATTGAATACATGGAGATCATTGCTATAAGAATAAAGAACAAGTATCCCCTACCTCGCATTGATTATTTATTTGATCAAATTCATAGAGATCAATATTTTTAAATGTTTTCCCTTTGATTTGGATATCATTGGTTGTGTGAGAATAAGGAAGACATTCTGAATATAGTATTTCGTATCAGGTATAGGCATTATAAGTTTAAGTAATTCCTTTTGGCCTAACTAATATACCCTATACCTTCATGGATCTAATGAATAGAGGTTTCAAGGAATATCTTGAAAAATTTTGTGGTATTTATTGATGATATCTTAGTTTACCCCAAAATATATGAAGATCATGAAAATCACTTGCACACTATTCTAAATACTATTAGAAGAAATGAATTATATGAGTAGTTTAGAAAATGTGAATTCTGGATTCATGATATTTCTTTTCATAAATATATTGTGTCTATAGATGGAATCTATGTTGATCCATCTAAGACAAGAGGAATACAATAATGTCCAGCACCGTCAAGTATAAATATAGTACATAGTTTTATTGGTTTAGCAGGTTATTATTAGTGTTTTGTCAAGAATTTTTCCTAATTGGCTATCCTATTAACCAAGATCACATATAAATGGGTTAAATTTGTTTGGAAAAAAGTGTGTGAGGAATGTATTTAAAATTTTAATTAAATATTAGTCAATGATACTATCTTGAATCTACCATTGAGGAATGATGGGTTTGTTATTTATAGTGATGCTTCAAATAAAGGACATGGTTGTGTCTTAATGTAGAATTATAGAGTTATTGCATATTCGTCACATAAACTAAACATTTTTGAACAAAACTACCATAATCATGATCTTGAGTTAGAAACTGTAATATTTTCTTTGAAGATATGGTGAAACTATCTCTATGGTGAAAAAAGTGAGATATGTACCAATCACAATAGTTTATGTATATTTTCTCAAAGAATCAACTCAACATGAGGAAAAGATGATGTCTTGAACTACTTAAGGATTATTATTTCACTACACACTACCACTGAGGGAAGGAAAATAAGGTGGAAGATGCTTTAAGAAGAAACGATCAGGGAGTTTTGATAATGATAAGATTTAAAAGGTATCCATTGTTCATGAATCTAGTAAATATGGATATGTGAATAATCATGAAAGGGTAAACATCAATAATATTTCAAATTGTTTCCAAATAATCTATACTGGAAAGGATAAAAATTTCTCAGACTGATTATGATTAGTTTCAAAAGAAATTTAATGTTGTGAATGATGGGAGATTAATCTACATCGTATATGAAGATGCAATTTTGAAATTTGGGAAGATACTTTAGGTTCTTGACATCCCTGATCTAAAAAGGGAATTGTTGGATGTTTTCATAGATCCAATTTCTCTATACACCCTTTTCTCACTATGATTTATAGATATTTGAAGGAACATTTTTTGTGGGACAACATAAAGAGGGAGTTTTCTAATTATGCGTCACGGTATATGGTTGGTCAATAAGGAAAGGCTGGAAGACAACATCATAGAAGATTCTTGAAATCTCTTCACATACCTGAGTGGAAATGAAATGATATTACGATGGGCTTTATTAGGGGGCTACCAAAGACTCATAGAAAGAATGATGCAATATGGGTCATTATTGATCGTATTACCAAGTCACAAAATTTTCTTTCTATAAGAGAATATTTACCACATTAACTTTTAACAATAATATATATTAATGAAGTTGTAAGACTTTATGGAGTACCTCAATTGATTATTTTTTATCGTGATCCTCGTTTTACGTCAAAATTCTGGAAAAGTCATCAAAATGCCCCTGATACTAAACTTCGTTTCAGAACTTCCTACTACATTCAAATTGACGGACAATCTGAACAGACTATTAAAACCTTAGAAGACATATTGTGATCTTTGTCACATAACTTTCAAGGTATATGGGACTTGTATTTACCTCTCATAGAATTTTTCTATAATAATAGATTCCATTCAATTAATCATATGGCACTATATGAAGCATTACAGGGAAAGGGATGCCACACACCAAATTGTTGGGATGATGTTGGTGAATGAAAAATCATAGCCCTATAACATGTGGAGGAAACACTGGAAATGGTAATGATATTCCAAAACCACATCAAACAAGCTCAAAGAAAGAAAAATAGGTATGTCGATAACTGAAGGAAGGATTTGGAATTTATAGCAGGAGATCATTTTTTCTTGAAGGTATCTCCATGGAAGGGGGTTATACGATTTGCTAAGAAGGGTAAATTATTTCCCAGGTAAATCAGACCTTTCGAAATTCTATAACAAATTGGAGTTATAGCTTACCATTTAACAATGCCTCCAAGTATCTCCAATGTTCATGATGTGTTCCACGTATCACTATTGAGAAAAACATTCCTGGCCCAATGCATGTACTCACCTATGAAGAAATTGTACTGGGACCTGATCTATCTTATTGTGAATAGCCTATCAAGATTCTTGATACAAGAGAACAAGTGTTGAAAAATTGGATGACTCGTCTAGTAAAAGTTCTATAGAGAAACCAAATGATAGAAGAGGAAACATAGGAAATCGAGGAACTTATGATGAATAACCTCACAAATATTTTTACAAAGTAGTATTCTCAAAATTTTGAGGATGAAATTATTTGATGGAGGGATGAATGTAACACCACAAGCTACCACGATATTTTTCTCTTTGAATAATGAAATAGAATGCATTGTATGCAACTTCTAGTTCAACCACACCATGACCAATCAAAGTAGGTGTTATAAACTGTAATAGCCTTTTTTTAAAATTTTAATTTTTTTTCCAAAATGGACTTGATTTTTGAATTTGGAATATCAAAATCATCTCATGGGGGAATTTTGATAATTTTATTGAAAACATTCAATTTTTAATGAATAGTGAAAACACTACATTATTGTTAAAAACATACTTTTTTATTTAAATAATTAGTGATTTTATTTAAACTTATTTTAGTTCAATATAGATACATAATACCTAGACATGTTTAATGAAATTCATTGGAGTCATTTTATAATAAAATTAGATGAATAAAATTCTATTGAACATTTTATCATCTTTTACCAACCTTATGGGCACATTTACAAATTTGTATAAAATGTAATTTTATCACTTATATGAATTGAATTTCAAAAATCTGATAGAAAATGTTGAAATCAGTGAGTAAAATGTGGTTCAATAAGATTAAAATAGTTTTTTTTTTGAATAATAACTTTTGAATTTTATTTACTACGGTTAAAAGTAAATAAGAGAATTAAAGGTAAAAATGATATTATAATTAACCTAACACATGTCCTATTTTATTAGAAACTTTTTTTTGAACAAAATCAACCTTATGAATAAAATATGATCCTATTTGATCCACTTGGATTAGATTATTTCATTTATTATAATTTTATTTAAAGAAGAGTTAAAAGTGTTAAATTCAAATTTTCATAACTATATCAGTTTAATATAGGGTTATAAATAAGATAAATTCAACTATAAATACCCATTAAAAATATTAAAGTATTACTTAAATAATTGTATTTTATTTATAATTTTTAGACATTAAATAATTAATTTTATTTATGACACAATTATAATGAACTAATTACCTTATTAATGAAAGATTAAAATAATTGATATTACAAATATCCAAGTTAATGTAAATTGAGACTTTTTATGCATTAAACTAATTTTATTGGATAATATGACTTTTTAGTATTGATAAAATAATTTTTTAAGTGAAAAAGATGTTACTACTTTCACAAAAACAAAATAACAAAAAGCATCAAGATTGACATAAATGAGTTTTTAAAATAAATAATATATTTAAAAATGATATAATATTCCTAAAAATTTTAGTTTTGGCCAAAGGACTAAGATAAAATTATATGTGTCAATAATTAACCACTTGTTATTCCCTTGTATTTTTATAGTATGTTTATTATCCATTTATTATAATAATACAAGAATACATGGTTAAAGTTAAACTATTTAACAATGAGTTAAATCTAAAAGATATGATTAATACAGTGACCTAAACCTATATATAATATATTGGATGAAATATTTTCGACCCAGCCCAACCTTATCATTTAAATAAATCATTTTGGATCCATTATAAACCGAATATGACTGTATAATAATTTAATATATCAAGCTTTTCCTAAAGTGGCCTACACCTCTCTACAAAAAGATATTTCCCCTTCTATCAAAATCACACCTCCAATTCCATTTGGCTCTGCAAAACCCTGTTTAAATATCCTCCCATCTAACCTAAATTTAATCTAGAGTCCTTACTATGATCATAAATCTATCCTACAGTGCCGTTTTGTTCAATTCAAATGGAAGCACCCGAAGAAGAGGTAATAATTTTATCACCTCTTTCAAAGTTCTTTTCTTTTTCCACCTAATTCTTCTTTGTTGTTTCTTTACCAAAATTATAACTATATTATCTTATACATAATGTGATTTTATTATAAATATGGTACAACCATATTCATTATTCTATCCATCCTATGAATGAAAAATTCAGCAAATGTGTGTATGTACGGCTTACTGCCTCCAGGTCGTGGACTAGTTTCTTATTCAATATTTCATTATTTGGACGAGTATAATAATGAGTATAATTAATGTTAATAATAATATAACATGTTAAATATTCTGTATATATGATATATAATCCAATAAAATACTATATTACTATCAAAAGAATAATATTTTCGCCCGTGCATACCTACAGATTATCATCTCCAATAACGCGATGAGATTTCATTCCCCATCATTACCATTCACGAACAATTTTAATTTTATTAATAAAAAAAGTTTAAGAACATAAAATAATTCTAGATATAAATAAAATACATTCTATCCGTAACAATCATGACTTATATAGAAAACTTATAAAGAAAAATGAAAAGTTTAACACCCGAAACAATGATACTACTATAATATTATTAAGAAAACAATATTCGAAGATCACATATAATATCATATATATGTATATGGTTCATTAACAATTTAATAAAAATGATTTAAATACTATACATAAGGATAACATACCCTCGACCATGGAAAAGTACATGTTGAGGGTTAATTTTACAATCTCTTTATTATATGAGGATGTTTATACTTGAGTATCTACTGGGACTTCCTTATCATCCACATCCGCGTATCTTAATAATGTATTTAAAAACATTTTTAAAATTTCATATACTATGGGTTAAAGTCATTTATACCCATGTTTTAATTTTTATAATTTTTTTTGAAAGTAATCTATCTGTATTTTTCCTAACATGGTACTTTATAAAATTTTTGACAAACTAAGAAACGAATATTTTTTAAACATATATAGTGGGTGAGGATATTTTCCGCTATTATAAAACATTAAATGATTCCCTTAAAAACTTATAATAATATTTTCAAAATAATTTTTTTTATTATAATAATGTGAATTTTAAATGATTTAAAAAAATGGGATATTTCTCTCAAATAGTTTTGATTTCATCTATGTCAACATCCTTTGATGGATTTTACCCATGTTTGAAGTTTATTTATTTTGATACAATCTTTCAAATTGTATTAAAGGTTTTGTGACATGTTTTACTATGGATGTGTGATTTTTATACCATTTATGGTTTATGGTTAATGTATTAACATTTTGTATGCTGATTTTAATACGAATGTTTATGTTATCTTTCAAGATTTTCTTGTGAGGAATTCATTGGAGCTAGTATGTGACGGGTGGATCCCACATAAGATCCTCATTGCATCAGTAAGTCTCATGAAAAAAATAGTGTCTTAGCATAAGGCTTTGAAAAAATCTTATTTTTATTCTAAGAACAAGGCCTTGACTCTGTGGTTATGATGTCCGGTATTATGTATTCTACCATTATGATTAACTTGTGGGAATAGGCTAAGGGATATGAGTGTGTTCAAATTGGAATCGATGTCGTTATTTTTTTCTTAAATTTCATGATTTAATGTAAAACTTATGTATGTATCTAGAACTTCCAAGGATACAAAAATAATGGGTCTTTCAAGCCTTGATATCTTAGGAGCATACAATTGTTATGTAATAAGGTACCAACTCTGGCATGTGATTCTTCGACTAGTAGAATATCCATGTGAATAAGTAAATGATATTATTTGATTTATCAATTTCTATATTATGTGGAATTTTGAGTTTAAAAGGATTATGTTTTAGTCTTATACATTGCCATAAAATGTTTATGCTTATTTATTAAAGATTCTGCTATATTGTTATCCTGACAGAGCACCTAAGCTCATCCCTTTCTATGTTTTATTTTTCCTGAGATGTGAATAAGTATATTATGACTGACATGAAGTGATAGTCTAAGGATGATGAACATGTTCAAATGAGACACAATTTCTTTGTATTTTATTTCATAATGTAATTTAAAACTTATGTTTGTATCTAGTACTTAAAGGGATACTAAACTAATCGGTATTTCAGGATTTGATCCCTTGTGATCATGGCAATGTTTTGTAATAACGCACTAACTCTGGGTAACTAGGGTAAGAGCATAACTATAACTCCCCAACCAGAGGTACCCAGAGTCAGTTCATTATTACATAACATGGTCATGATCACAAGATATGATGCCTCGAAAGACTGATGAGTTTAGTATCCCTAGAGGTACTAGATACATACACACGTTTTACATTTCATTGTGAAATGAAAAAAATAACATTGTGTCTCTTTTGAACACACTCATATCCCTTAGATGATTCCTATAGGTCAATCATAATATACTTCTTTGCATCCTATGAAAAGTAAAACATTAGTCATGGTCTCATATTCTCAATAAGTATAACAATATAGTAGAAACTATCTTAAGAAAACATAAACATTTAAGGAAAATTATTAGACTAGAACAAAAGCTTTTTAAATATAAACTTCATCATAATATGGAAAAGATATATAAAATAATTCCATTTACATATTCGCTGTGATTTTCAACTAGTCAGATAATCAAATGTAATATCAATATCCAATTTCCTAATTATGGAATGCATAATGTCATACATCATAACCACATATTCAGGACCTCAATCCAAGACTACAAATAAATATTTTTTCATGACCATGTGCCAAGACACTAGTTTCTCTCATGAGACCTACCAATGCATCGAGGAGATATAACAGTCTCAAAATGTAACATACTGACTCCAATTCATTCCCCATATGAAAAGGTTGAAACATAACGTAAACATTCGTATAAAAACTATCATACGAAATGTTAATACATTAACCACAAACCATGAATGGTATAAAAATAACACATTCATAGTCAAACATAACCCATTCAATACAATATCTAAGATTGTATTATAATAAATCAAACTCAATACAAAATAATGAAGGATATGGACATGGATGAAAATAATCAATAAAACTATTTGAGATAAATAACCCCTTTTTCTTGAAAACATTTTAAAGTATCACTATTTATCCAGAAGTTGTTAAAAATTCATTTTTTAATCAATGTTTCCCATACCAATTTGAAACTATTAAAATGAATTTTAATTTCAAAAAATTCATGTCCACATAAATAAATCCTTAACACTATTTTTAAAACATGGACATTAATGAGAAATATTTAGAAGAATAAATCATTAAAACGTATAAAATGATATTTTAGTTAGAGTTCCTAACGAAATGAGAGAATCTTGAATAAAACGTATTGAGGTAATAAAAATAATATAATATCATGATAATAAAGGGATTAATGATATCCTATGTCAAATTACATTATTTACACCATATAAAAGTGAATTGGTGCATAATAATAAATAAATCTCAACGGAATGTAAATTGAGATGAAATCCCATATAATGATCGTATCCTTCGATTAAAGATAAATAAATGAAAAAAATTATGTGTGAAAAATATAAATACAATCAAAATTATTGGATACTCAGTGTAAATAAATCAACGGTTATTTACACATATTCTTGTAAAAACAACAGTAATGACATGGATATTTAACTCAACGAATGGAAATTGAGTTAGGAATACCCTTACCATGTTTATATCAATTAATTGAGAATTTATCAATGGAGTGATTATGTTTATAAAAAGAATATCCATACAAAGGAGAGTGGATATTACTACATATATAAATAAATAGTGATTTTACTCAAAATATTGGAGTAAAATAATCAATGATGTTAGAGTAAAACCCAATGAGTGGAAATTGAAATATGAAATTCCCTTACCAATTCGGTAACATAAAAAACATAAACCACATAAAATCAGGATCCTAAAATAAAGATTTAAATACCCATAAATTATGGTATATTATAAAATGAATACAATCATGGGTAGTACATGCTACACACAAAAGGAGATAGTGTAAAATAGAGCGTGAATCACACCGGAATAAAAAGTCAGATGAAAACCACTCACCTTTTACTTTTTCTTATTTGAGGGTACGTTAACCACATGTAAAATTGTTAAATAATTTTTATTAAATTATAAAATAACCACATACATAAATATGATATCATAATTGATTTCTAATATTTCTTTTTTAATGATATTTCAGTAGTATCATTGTTTTGGGAGTTTAATGATTCATTTTCCTTTATATGTTTTGTTACATAATTCATAATTGTTATGGATAAGATGTATTTGATTCATATATAGAATGATATTATGTTCTTAAAAATTATTTTTAATCTTAAAATGAATATTATTCTTGAAATTTTATGATGGTGAATGAATCTCATTGCGCTCATGGAGACCACAATCCGTACATACACATGAGCAACAAAACCATTCAGTTGATAGTGAAATAGTGTGTAATTAGATGGTTATATTATATATAAATAATTATTAACATGTTATATTTATTATTTACATTATTTATACTCATTATTATACCCATACAAATAATGAGTTGTTGAATAACAAACTACAACACGACGTGGAGACGTTAAGCCGTACGTACGTATGTATGGTGACTTTGTCATTCATAGGATAGATAGAAGAATGAATATGGTTGAAAAATATATAAAAAATCTTCAAAATATGTATATGGTACTGGATTTATTATTTTGGTATGGAAACAACAATGAAATAGGAAGGTGAAGAAGAAAATAAAATTGAAAGAGGTTATGAAATTATTACCACTTCTTAGGGTGATTATTAATGATTTGGTCAAAAGGGCTCCATAAAATGAATTTATGATAAAAGTAAGGCCTCTAGGTTTAATTGAGGGTAGTTGTAATGATATTTGAGTTGGTTTTGGCTGATCCAAATATATTTGGATGTGTTATTTTGAGAGAAGGGAAAGTAACCTTTTATAGGAGAGGTAAGGGTCACTTTTGGAAAAGAATTAAATATTAATTTATTATACAATAATATTCGGATTATAATGGCTCAAAATGTATTATTTCTTGGATAAGGTGGGTCTAGTTTGAAAAACTCCCAACAAATACATTTTAGAGAGGTTTAGGTAACCATATTAACCTTATCTTATAGATTTAACTCATTCTTAAATAGTTTAAATTTTACCATGTATTCTTGTATTATTATAATAAATGGTTAATAAACAAACTATCAATTATTCTGGTGTTATATTAATCCCACCTTTTGTAAATTTCATCCTTAAAATATTAAGATTGGGCTTGGTAACTTCATTGAAATTCCCACATCATAAAAATATTCAATAAAACTATCGCATTAGAAGAAAGAAAAAGACGCAAAAATGTCACCCGAGATAACCCATACTAGGATTACATGCAGAAAACATTGATATAGAAGATAAATTAAGTGTCGTGTTCTGATAGAGAGTGATATAAAACATGATGAGGAGAATATTTACAATAAGAAAACCCCGAAATTATGTTGGGTTAAATAGTCATTACTTTTTTAAGAAGGAGAAGTAAATGGGAAACATTTTTTTTTATTTTAAGACCCATTTCATAGTGTTGAGGAATTTATTTAGGAGGTTTACTATGTACATAAAGATATATACTAACTTAATAAGTATATTTTCATCATTTAAAACATTTCTACCACTACCTCATCTTTTCTCCAAACGATCAGTATTCAGGATGACTTGGTCAAACCTAATGTGCTAGAATCCACTTCAAGAGAAACACATCATCAAAAAAGGTGGAGCTATATATTCCCCTTGTCTTTAGATATCAACAAAAACAAAATGGTTAGAACAAGATCTGATGATCCCCAAAATGGATAATATTTTATATAATGAAATACTAATATTAATTTCTAAATTTATACAAACAATACCAAAAGTTCCATAAAGACCATTCAATAAACAGTTTTCCTTAAAATCCTTCAATATAATCTAATCTAAGAATGAAAACCAAAACTCAGAAGAATTTAATCACATAGTCTTTCATAGTAAATATTAATATTTGTCTTCAAATAACATCAACTACTCTTAATGTATCATACATAAGTTTAATTAACCAAATCACATATTCTATAAGATAGGTTAATCATTTCAATTAATAACCCGAATCTATATAAAAAGCATATATTATTTAAAAATAAATAAATTCCACCATTACTCTTCAAATTAAATCCCATAGTTTTCTATTTTTCTTAGGCATATAGTGTTCCAAAGAGAGAACATATTCTAAAATAACATTTATCACCCAATTACCAAATAGTTTTCCTATACTAAGGATATCCATTTGATAAAAATAATATCCAAAATAAACTTATTATTTATAAATAAAATCATTTAACTAAAAATAATTAGTCACAATTACTAGGGACTTCATGTAGTCCAGTGGTAGGTGATAAATTATAGTCACACATTGGTTATGGGTTCGATTCCTATATCTTTGTCTAACGCGATGGGTTGTCACACGGTCTGTATATTTTCCTTTTTAAAAAACTATATTTTATAACATTCAAAAAACTATCGTTACTCCACTGGTGTACCTCTTATCATTTTTCACATTTCTCTTCTTGGTTTTGTTTGGGAGTTGGTCAGTGTTTATATTATTGATCATATTTTTTGAAACCAGCTTCGGCATGAACACGATATCTTTTACACCTTTCATCATTCCATTTTTTTGATCATTTCCACCATTGTACCCACCATTTACATCATGTTCAAGGTAACTATGACTTCCTTGGAATACTTCCATTGAATAAAACTAGAAATCATTGTGTAAGTAACAATAGTCATAAAATCATTTAGACTATATCATGACACCTTATTTTTAATCTTAAACACCTTAGGATAAACCAAGGTTATTTATCCTCATCTTATATTAAAATAATTCAAATCAGTTTTTATAGAAAATGTGAATTATCATAAGCATATCCCCCGAGAGTGTCATAACCATGATTATAGAAAGGCCCGTTGTCATGCACCAGTTCACGTTTGAGTCTAGAGAAAAGTGTTGTTTTTTGGTTTTACCCATAGGTACATCTGTGCCAGAGATATCTCTTCCTTCTTGTATCCATACAGGGATATATCTCTTGGAAAACCCACATAATATTTACATTTACAAAATATTTGTATGTTCTTCAAAACTGATCCTCAAATTCTATCTTAGGGTAGTGTTTTCTAATCAGAGTTTTTCTAAATATAGCTTCCAAGGTTTGTACTAAAATTCAGCTGATACCAACTTTAACACCCTTTCCTCAGTTACCCAGAGTCGGTGCATTATTACATAACATTTCTACGATCACAAGAGATCATGTCTCGAAAGGACGATTATTTTATTCTCCCTGGGGGTACTAGATATATACATACGTTATGCATTACATTATGAAATGGAAAAACTAAAAAATTGTGTCTCTATAGAACACACTCATATACCGTGTCCTATTCTTGAAGGTCAATCATAATATACTTCTCCACATATTAGGGAAAATAAATAATAAAGGGAGATATCAGATTATTAGTAAGGATAACAATATGGAGGAAACTATCATAATAAAACATAAACATTTAAGGCAATTTATAAGACTAAAACACAATCATTATAAACTAAAACTTCAGCATAAAATGAAAAATATAAAACAAATAATTCCATTTACATAGTAACATGGATATTATACTAGTCGAACAAGAATATTTAATATCAATAAATAATTACATAATGATGGAATTCATAATGTCGAACTTGACAAACACATAGTCAAGGCCTCATGCCAAGAATAAAAAAAAAGATTTTGTCAAGGCCTTATGCCAAGACACTAGTTTGTCTAATGATACCTACCAATTCATCGAGGACCTATATTTGGCTCCACCATTCACATACTATTTCCAATGCATTCCTCATATGAAAAGGTTGAAACATAACATAAACATTCGTATTAAAATGTTCATACAAAATGTTAATAATTTAACCACAAACCATGAATGTTATAAAAATATCACATATATAGTCAAACATAAATCATTTAATACAATATTGAATATTTTATTAAAATAAACCAACAACAATCAATAATAAATAAGGGTATTTACATAGATAAAAATAATCAAAAAAACTATTTGAGAGAAATATCCCCTTTTTCTTGAAAACATTTTAAAGTCTCATTATTTATCAAGAAGCTGTTAAAATAGATATTTGAATCAAAGTGTCCCATAAAAATGGAATATTATAAATGTAATTTTAATTTTAAAACATTAATTTTCATATAAATAAATCCTTAACACCATTTTTAAAACATGGACATTAATTTAAAATATTTTGTAGAATAAATCATAAAAAAATATAAAATGATATTTTAGTAAGAGTTCCTAACAAAATGAGAGATGCTTGAATATAAATAATTGAGGTAATAAAAACATTATAATATCGTGATAATAAAGGGATTTATGATATAGAATGTCAAATTATAGAATGTACACCATATAAAAGTGAATTGGCACATAACAACAAAGAAGTCTCAATAGAATGTAAATTGAGATGAAATACCTTATAAGGACTGTATCCTTCGGTTAAGGATAAATCAATGAAATAATTATGTGTGAAAAATATAAATACACTCAATATTATTTTATATTCAGTGTAAATCAATCAAAGGACATTCACAGAAATTCTTGTAAAAACAACACCAATGACTTGGCTGTTTTACTCAATCAATGGAAATTGAGTTAAGATTACTATTATCAAGTTAATATTGATGACTTGAGAATTTATAAATGGAGTGATTATTTGTATAAAAATTATATCCACAAAAAGGGTAGTGGAAATTAATACATAAATAAATAAATAGTGATTTTACGCATAATCTTGGAGTAAAATAATTAATGATAATTGCGTAAAACCCAATGAGTGGAAATTGAAATATGAAATTCCATTACCAATTTGGTAATTTACAGAACACACACCCCATGAAATAAGGATCATACAATAAATATTTAAATAATCATAAATTAATTTATATTATACAAATAATAAAATTATGCGAAGTACATGCACCACACAAAAGGATCTAGTGGAAAATACACCATGAATCTCACGGGAATAAAAAGTGAGATGAGAAACCATTACCTTGTACTTTTCCTTAGTTGAGAGTACATTAACCTCCTTTATAATGGTGAAATTATTGTTATTAAATTATAAAAGGACCAAATACAATTTTTTTTATCAAATATGATATTCTAATATTTATTTGTTAATGATATTTCAGTAGTATCATTGTTTTGGGTGTTAACTAATTCATTTTACTTTTTATGTTTTGTTACATAAGTCGTGTTTGTTATGGAGAGGATGTATTTTATTCATATCCAGAATGATAATAATTTCTTAAACATTATTTTTAATAATAAAATGACAATTATTCTTGAATGCTTACTATGGGGAATGAATCTTATCGCGTTCGTGGAGACGGTAATCCGTACGTACGCACGAGCGACAATAACAATCTATTAATGGAGAAATAGTATGTAATTGGATGGTTATATTATATATATAGAATAATTACCAAGTTATATTAATTATTTAAATTATTTATAATCATTATTATACCCATCCAAATAATAAAGTGTTGAATAACAATCTACACCATAACATGGAGTCGGTAAGCTATACATACACAAGTATGGTGGCTTTGTTATTCATAGGATGAATTGAAAAATGAATATAGTTGTACCATATTTATAATAACATCACAAAATGTATAAGGTACTAGAGATAGTATTTTTTTTTGAAACAACAAAGAAAGAGAAAGTGAAAGAAGAAAATAACTCTGAAAGAGTTGATGAAATTTTTACCTCTTCTTCAGGTGCTTCCTTTTTAT
Organism: Viscum album; assembly: GCA_963277665.1. Classification (NCBI taxonomy): domain Eukaryota; kingdom Viridiplantae; phylum Streptophyta; class Magnoliopsida; order Santalales; family Viscaceae; genus Viscum; species Viscum album. The sequence continues at coordinate 1,025,509,860 of OY728158.1, forward strand.
TTGATCAAAAGAGCTCCTTAGGATAGCTTTGGGGTAAAAGTAAGTCCTCTTGGTTGAATTGAGGGTAGTTGGGATGATATTTTAGTAGCGGATGGCCGAGCCAAATGGCTTTGGATGTGTGACATTGAGAGAAGGGGAAGTACCCGTTTATAAGAGAGGTGAGGGTCAATTTATGAAAAGATTGAAATATTAACTTCTGGTACATTAATACTAGGTTTATAAAGGCTCAATATATATTTATTTCGGTTATAAAGTGTGTATGGGTCATAAACCTATCTACTAATATGTTTTAGATAGGTTTAGGTCACTATATTAACCGTATATTTTAGATTTAATTGTTAGTTAAATAGTTTATCTTTTACCGTGTATTCTTATATTATTATAATAAATGGTTAAGAAACTTACTAAGAAATTTGAGGCTATTAAATTCTTCCCACCTATTTGAAATTCATCCTCGTAATTTTAAAATTGGGCTTGGGAGCTTCATTGAGAGTCCCACATCAGTAAAAGAGTCAATAAAACTATCACTTTAAGAGAAAGAAAGAGAAGTAAAAAGGCACATGAGATAACACATACTAGGAATCCATATAGAAAAAATGGATATTTAATAAGAATATAAGTGTCAATTTCTAATGGAGAGTGTTATAATACATGATCAGAAGAATGTTAACTATAAAAAAACCACAGACTTGTGATGGGTTAAATTGTCGTTAGTTTCCCTATAGAAAAAGTAAACGGACAACACATTTTTTTTCAAGGTCCATTTCATAAATTTGAGGAATTTATTTATGAGATTGAATAAGAAAATAAAGAAATAAACTAAAATTTTAATTATAGTTTCATTCTTTAATAAATTTCGTACATTAAAACATCTTTTCTCCAAACAATGGGTATTCATGATGACTTGGTCAAACTTCAAGCACTAGGATCAACTTCTAGGGAAACACATAATCCACGAAGGATAAAATATATATTTCTATTGTCTTTTGAGATAAACTAAAACCAAATGGTTAGTACAAGATAAGATAATCCCCAAAAAGGATAATTCTTTATATTAATAAATACAAATCTTAATATCCAAAATTAAACAAACAATACCCAAAGATCAACAGAGACCATTAAATAAAAAATTGTCCTTAAAATCCTTCAATATAATACAAACAAAGATCGAAACACAATACTCAGAAGAATTTAATCACATAGTAATTTTTAGTAAATATTATCATTTGCATCCAAATAACATCAACTACTCTTAATGTCTTATACAGAAGTTTAATGAATCAAATCAAATATTATCTATGATTGGATAATCATTTCCATTAATAACATGAATCACTACAAAAAAATATATTCTTCCAAAATAAAAAAAACCCACCATTGCTCCTTAAATTAAATCCCATAGTATTCTATTTTTCTTAGGCTTATAGTGTTCCTAACAGAGTGAACATCTTCCAAAATTACATTTATCAATTAATCACCAAATCATTTTCCTATAATAAGGATATCCATTTGATAAAACATAAGATCACATTTCCATTAATTATTTAGAAACAAAATCATTTAACTAAAAATAATTAGTCACACTAACCAGGGACTTCACATAGTCTGGTGGTAGGTGATAAATCCTAGTCGCACTTTGGTTGTGGGTTTGATTCCCGCATATTTTTCTGACATGACTGGTTGTCACACGATCAATGTGTTGTCATTTTTTAAAAACCATATTTTATAACATTCCAAAAATTAGATAAATTTATAAAAATGACCCTAACATAATTTGACCACAAATGTAATATCATACCTTTTATTTTCATCCCATATATTAATAACCAGTAATTGCCTAAAATTCAAGGACCATATTAACACAAATAGTTCAATATAACTATATCCAAAAAATAACAGATAATTCTTCCTCAAATAGTAATTTCACATAAAAAACTATAGAGTTACAAGTAAAATAGAAAATTATTCAAAATTATTCCCATCAACAAAAATCATTAATACTATTAAATATTTCTCCATCTATTTATTTCCACATATGTTCTTCCTTGACCTAGGGGTTGTCCTATGTAATAGGCAATTGAGTCGGGTAATTCCCAGGTCCTCGGAATTTACAAAAAATGGTTGTTAATGGACTCTTAGGATCATTTTTATTTTCATCCATAGTACTCTTCATTTTTCCTCAGAAATTATTTAGTTTTTGTCCTTCTTTCCCAAAAATAAATTATTCCTAGATTACAATAAGACACTTTCCTGGGTGTATCCTTCCACAATTTTGGTATGATGGAAACTGATCTTCCTTTTCCCAATAGTCTCCATAGCTGGAGCTCTTACCATTCTCGACATTTCTATTTTTTTTGTGGAGTTTCAGTGTTGGTTAGTGTATATATTATTGATCATATTTTTGGAAACATTCGTCAGCATGAACCTGATATCTTTTAAGCCTAACAAAATTCTATTTTGTTTCTCATTTACACCATTTTACCCACCGTGTACATCATGTTATATATTACTATGACTTCCTTAGAATATATCCACTGACTAAAACCAGAATGTACAGTGTTAGTATAAATATTCATAAATCATTTAGAGAATATCCTGACACATTATTTTTAATATAAAACACCTTAGGATTAACCAAGGTTTTTTATTCTCATCATATTTTAATATAATTCAAATAAGTTTTAATGAAAATGTGAATTATCCTAATCATATCTCTTGGGAGTGTCGTAACAAAGAGTTTAGTAAGTCCCAATGTCATGCACTAGTTCCCATTCGATTCTAGCTCATAGTAGGGTTTTTGGGTTTTAACCATAGGTACATTGGTGCCAGAGCTGCCTCTACCTATTCATATCTAGATAGAGATGTATTTATTGGAAAATCCATATAATATTTACATTACAAAAAAATTTGAATTTTCTTCAATACTAATACCCAACGTCTATATTAGGGTAAAGTTTTTTAAATAAATTTTTTCTAAATATATTTTCCAAGGGTTGTAACAAACCTCCTCTGATATCAATGGTAATTCCCTGACCATAGTTACCCACAGTCGGTGTATTATTACATAACATTGTCATGATCACAAGAGGTCAAGTATCTAAAGACCGACTAGTTTAGTAGCACTGGAGGTACAAGATACATACATATGTATTAAATTACATTATGAAATGGAAAAACTACAACATTGTGTATCCTTTGACCAAACTTATATCCCATATCCTATTCATATAGGTCAATCATAATAATCTTCTTCACATCCTAGAAAAAATAAAACATAAGAAAGGGGTGAGATCAGATGCTCAGTAAGGATAACAATATAGCAGAAACTATCATATGAAAACATAAACATTTAAGGCAATGTATAATACTAAAACACATTACTTTTAAACATAAACATCAGTATAATATGGAAAAGATAAGTCAAATAATTCCATTTTATTATCCACATGTATATTCTATTAGTCGAATAATCACATGTAATATCAATAGCTAATTTTATAATTATTTAATGCATAATGTTAGACAACTTTACCACATAGTCAAGGCCTCATGCAAAGATTAAAAATATTTATTTTGTCAAGGACTTATGCCAAAACACAAGTTTGCCTCATGAGACCAAACGATTCATAAAGGAGCTATAGTGGGCTCCACCCATCACTTACTAAGTCCAATGCATTCCTCATATGAAAAGGTTGAAGCAAAACATAAACATTCATATTAAAACTAGCATACGAAATATTAATACATTAACTACAAACCATGAATGGTATAAACATAGCACATCCATAGTAAAACATAACTCCTTAAATACAATTGAAAATATTGTAATATAATAAATCAATATTAATAAAAACTAAGGAAGGATATTAACATAGATGAAAAAAAACCAGTTCAACTATTTGAGAAAAATATCCCTTTTTTCTTAAAATAATTTAAAAGTATAACTATTTATCAAGAAGTACTTAAAAATAGATTTTTGAATCCAAGATTCCCATAAAACATTGAACCATTGAAAATGAATTTTAATTTTAAAACATTCATGACTATATAAATAAATCCTTAATACCATTTTTAAAACATGGTCATTAATGAAAATTATTTAGAAGAATTAATCTTTGGAACATATAAAATGATATTTTTGTTAGAGTTCCTATCCAAATGAGAGACTCCTGAATAAAAATAATTGAGGTAATAAAAACATTATAATATCATTAGAATAAAGGGATTCATGAAATACTATGTCAATGTACATTATATACACTATATAAAAGTGAAATGGCGCATAACAACAAAGAAATCTCAACAGAATATAAATTGAGATGAAATCCATTATAAAGACCACATCAATAGGTTAAGGATAAATAAATGAAATAATTATGTGTGAAAAATATAATTACACTCAATATTATTGGATATTTAGTGTAAATAAATTAGACGACATTCATACATATTCTTGTAAAAAAACACCAATGACTTGGATGTTCAACTCAATGAATGGAAATTTAGTTAAGATTACTCTTATCAAGTTTATATCAATGTCTTAAGAATTTATAAATGGATTTAATATGTGTATAAAAAGAATATTAACACAAATGGTAGTTTCAATTACTGCATAAATAAATAAATACTGATTTTACACATAATCTTAGAGTATAATAATCAAGGGAGTTTGTGTAAAACCTAACGAGATGAAATTTAAATATGTAATTACCTTAGTGATTTGATATCTTAAGAAATATAAACCCCCATTAAATAAGTATCATAAAATGAAGATTTAAATATAAATAAATTAAATTATATTATATAAAGAATACAATCATGGTCAGTACATGTGAAATACCAAAAGAAATAGTGGAAAATATTTCATGAATCTCACGAGAATAAAAAAGTGAGATGAAAACCCCTTGAATTTTTTTCCCTTAGTTGAGGGTAAATTAACCTCATATATAATTGTGAAATCATTGTTATTAAATTATTAAATTACCAAATACATAAATATGATAACATATATGATCTTTTAATATTTCTTTGTTTATGATATTTCAATAGTATCATGCTTTTGGGTGTCAACTGATTCATTTTACATTATTTGTTTTGTTACATAATTCATGATTGTTATAGATAGGATTTATTTGACTCATATTCGGAATGATATTATGTTATTAAACCTTATTTTAAATCATAAAGTAAAATAATTCTTAAATGGTTACGATGGGTAATGAATCGCATCGTGTTCCTGGAGACAGTAATCCGTACGTATGCACGAGCAAGAATACCATTCTATTGATGGAGAAATAAAATGTAATTAGATGTTTATATTATATAAAAATAATCATTAACATGTTATATTTATTATTTACATCATTTATACTCATTATTATACCCATCCAAATAATGATGGGTTTAATAACAAACTACACCACGACTTGGAGACGGTAAGCCGTACATACGTAGATATGTTGTCTTTTCATTCATAGGATGGATAAAGTAATGAATATGGTTGTACAATATTTATAATAACATCACCATATGTATAAGGTACTAGAGTTATTATTTTGATATGGACACAACAAATAAAGGGGAAGTGGAAGAAAAAAATAACATTGAAAGAAGTGATGAAATTATTACCTCCTATTTGGGTGCTTCTGTTTGATTTGATCAAAAGAGCTCGTTAGGATGGCTTTCTGATCAAAGTATTGACTCTAGGTTGATGTGAGGGTAGTTGGGAATATATTTGAGTAAGGTTTGGCCGAGCCAAATGGCTCTGGCAGTGTGATTTTGATAGAAGGGGAAGTTCCATTTTATAAGAGAGGTGAGGATCCCTTTAGGAAAAGCATGAAATATTAATTTATTATAAAACCATATTTGGTTTATAATGACACCAAAAGGATTTATTTCAAGTATAAGGGTGGGAGATGGGTCGAAAAACTCTCAACCTATAGGTTTTTGATAGGTTTAGGTCACCATATTAACCTTATCTTTTGGATTTAACTCTTAGTTAAATAGTTTAATGTATACCATATATTATTGTATTATTATAATTAATTGTTAATAAACATAATATGAAATATTATCTCATTAATGTAATTAAATACCTTGAACTACATGCAACATCGAGTTCAATCACACCACAACCAATCAAACTAGCTCTTATGAATAGTAATACCCACTTTTTGATATTTTGTAATTTTTATTTTTCAAAATTGACATCATTTCTGGATTCAGAATATGAAATTTAGATTAGGGAGATTTTTTTGTATTTTTCTAAAAACATTCAATTTTTGATGAATAGTGAAAAACACAACGTTATTGTTTAAAATATACTTTAATTTAAATAAATATTTATTTTATTTAAATTTATTTTAGGTAATAATAGATACAAAATACCTATATAAGTTCAAGGTAATTCATTGGAGTCATTTTATAATAAAATTATATGTATAAAATTTTATTGAACATTTTAACTTCTTTTACCCATATTCTAGTAACATTTTAAAATTTTCATAAAATGTATTTTTACCGCTTATGTGAATTGAATTTCAAAAATCTGAGAGACAGAGATGACCTCAGTAAGTATAATGTGGTTCAATAGGATGAATGTAATTTTTGGTGAATAGTATCTTTTGAATTTTATTTACCACAATTAAAATTAAATAAGGTAATTAAAGGTAAAAATGACATTAAAATTACCCTAACACCTGCCCTAATTATATTTGATAAGTTTATTTCATCTAAAATCAACCTTAGGAATAAATTATGATCCTCTTTGATCCACTTGGATTAGATTATGACATTTATTATTATTTTATTTATACAAGAGTTAAGTGTTAAATTCAAATTTTCGTAACTAAACAATTTTCAATATCGGGTTATACATAAGATAGATTAAACTATAAATATTAATTATAAATTTAAAAATCTTTTATACATAACAATATTTTATATATAACATTTAGACATTAAATAATTAAATTTATATATGACATAGTGATGATGCAACAATTACTTTATTAAAGAATTATTAAAATAATTCATATTATATATATCTAAATAAAAGAAGATTGAGAATTTTGAGGAATTCGAATAATTTTATAGGTTAATATGACATGTTAGGATTGATTAAAAATATTTTTTTCCCATGTGAAAAAGTTTTTATGTAAAGACCCGTAAAAGTCAAGGGAAATTTTTTCTTAATTTTTTTTGGGATTTTAAAGGAATGCAGTTTCTGATGGCACCTGATTCCGAGGCCCGATGAGCCCGGAATAATTTACCAAAGTTTATCTCGGGTACGTTCAGTGAATGAACTAGCATGTTTTCCTAACTTTTGATTTGGTGCTCGGAATTGAAATCTGAGGGCACCGATGAAACAGCAGCGTCGGTAATTGCTTAAAAAAGTCCTTTTCCAGAGTTGTGTTTGCTCGGGGAGAGTTGTTTAGTTTTGTGGATAAAGACTTCTGAGAAATAAAATTTGTGCAACTAATTTTATTTATTTAAAGTGGTTAAAACCTAAGTATGGATGTCGGGTGAACCTAACTACCTAAGTGAGGTTAAATGTGAGGTGGGGCCCACACGAACCCCACCCCTTCACATTCCTTAAACCTACTCTAACTCCCCCATTAAGTGGGTGACCTCTCATATTCCTTAACTCCTTAACCCCCCTTTAATGTGAGACCACCCACCTCATCTCTCACTTCATAAATCATGCCAACTCACTTAATTAATTAAGTGGTTTAATTCAATTTTTTGAATTTCAAACTTAAGTCATGAGTAATAAAATAAGTGAAGCACTTATTTTATTTTTGGTTGGAGCGTGTTGTGTTGAGAGGGGATCAGAAGAAAAAGGGGAGTCTTGAAGTTCTTCTTCTTCGTCGAAGAACACAAAGAACACGAAGAATGTGAAGAACGCGAAGAACGCACCGATCTTCGATGAAGAATGCCGAATCCTCGGAGATCAACTACGCGACGCCAACGACCCTCTCCTTCGATGACGCCTTCTTCTGCGACGATAAATTCCGCAATGAACCTTCGCTCAACGAATTAGATGAGGTAGGGGATTTATTGTTTATATTCGTGAATTATTCCGTCAATGTTCCTCGTTTAAATTGGACCGCTTTCTATCAATTAACGGGAGGGGGCTAGACTGCACAAACATGGCTGACCCTCCTCCCTTGATTCTGTTGATTAACATTGTTGTGGTTTGGAACGGAGATGGCACGCTGCTGTTGCACCGTGCAGGATCATGTGGCAAGGATGCGCGACGCCGTCACGCCGTGCCGTTGAACTCTAACAAGGTCGCAGCACCATCGCCCCATGCCAGATAATCACGAAAAAACCGTGGCTGGAGCGGGACCACGACGGAGGGGCGCGGTGCCGTCACGCCGCGCCGGACGGACCAAGGCCGCGACTTTATGCTGCAGCGGAGCAGGGACCGGTGTCCAACATTCGGATGCCGGCATCAGAGCAGGGGGACCGGCCCACGCCGGTCCCGTGGTGTAGCAGTCGGCTGACTGGAGTGGGCCGGCCGGTCCGAGGAGGAACTGGGGGTTCGTAACCCCCGGCTGGCCGGATAGCAGCGTCCCCCCGCATGGGGGCCGCGGTTACGAAAATGGGGGGGGGGGGCAATGCATCCCCCCCAAACCGCTCGGTCGTTTAGGCCGAGGCATCCAGCCAGCAGACCGTGCTGGCCGGGCCAGACCCGGACTCGGGTCGGGTCGACCCGGGCCCGAACCCGCTATTCGCCGAACTCTTACGATCTTTTGCCCATATCTTGGGCTACAGACCTCCGATCGGCACACCATCAGCTGCGATGCGATCCTTGGATCGAGACGGTCATTTTGGTATACTACACTCAAGGATTCGATGTAATTTGGGTTTGGTCGGGTTGGTTCGAACACGAAACCAACCGGTCCCTCAGAGCGGAAACGCTTATATCTTGAGCTCCGGACGTCCGATAGACGTGTCTTCGACTTTGTTGGATTCCTCATGATGAGACGGAATTTTTGGCATACTTCGCCTGAGTTTTGGACGCAGTTGGAGTATGGCCGGGTTGGATTGTACCCGAAATCCAATCAGGCCCCTAGAACAGAAAAGCTGATAACTTTCAGACCAGATGTCTGTTTGACGAACCATCAGCGGCTTTGGTGATCACATTGAGAAACGGTCCCTATGATTATAACCTATGAGATTTCGGGGTACAGTTGAGATACAGCCGGGTTGGTTCGCACACGAAACCAACCGGGCCCCTGGGACGAAAAAGGCTAATAACTCACAGACCAGGCGTCCGATTGACGTGACGTCTGTTTCGTTGAGACCCCTATGATGAGGCGGTCCTTTGAGATACTTCTTCGTGGAACTTTGAGATACTTGGAGTATCGAGCTGTAGCTCATGGAGCGGACCCTCCCAGAGATGAGCGTAAGGAGTACGGAGACCGTGTAGCCGGCTGAGACCTGACAACTGCTTGACCGGCTCGACTTGGAATGAGTCAACTAGTCCAGTGGACAGAGCACTAATTTGTTTGGGTGCAGACCCATGGCGGACGGAGCACTACAGAGTTTGGGTGCAGACCCACGGTACTCGTCTGGAGAGTATCTCTACAAGCTATTAGGGGGGATGCACTACTATGTTTGGGTGGCATACCCCGGTGGGTAGCACTACTGTGTTTGGGTGTCTGACCCGCGGTACCCGACAGGAAGAGTACCTCAGAAGTCTTAGGTTAGTGAGAAGTACCTCGGAGTCGTGACAGGATCACTGTACACTCCAGAGACGGGGCTCTTCAGCAGTTATGGTTTCGATAATGAAAATCCTGGTTTGAGCTGAGTCTATGACCTTTGTGTTTACCTCATGATTGAGATGGGTCACTTAATAACATAGGTATATGTATGGGAATATACTTGGGTAGTTGTTATCCATTGATTTCATAATCTTTGTTTTTCCACATGATTGAGTTGGGTTACTTGATAACATAGGTATAAGTATGGGATTATACCTAAGAAGGGTTATCTGTTGTGATTCTGATTTGAGGTTATCCTTGTTGGATTTAGAGAGACCTTGAGGGTCTCGGGGTCCCTACTAGGTATCGTTATACTCACCCCAGCACAGGCAATGCCCGCACCTCGTTGTGTTGGTTGCAGACGACGGGTAGTGCTGACGGAGGCCGAGTGTTCGAAGACTGGACGGTACCCGGAGGTGGACCTCACGACGAGTCAGTATCCGGAGGTGGACTTCACGGCGAGACGATACTCGGAGGAGGTTGACGGGAAAGAGCGTTGTGGAGGCTATCTGTACCTACCCTTCAGGTAGGATCCATGGTGGACGATCTAGGAGCTGTTCTATCTGTACCTACCCTTCACGTAGGATCCGTGGTGGACAATCCAGGAGCTGCGCTATCTGTACCTACCCTTCAGGTAGGATCCGAGGAGGATGACCAAGGAGCTGCTTCCTTTCTTCCAGCAGTTGTCTTTTTCTGTTGTACTTCTGTTCAGTTGTAGCTGTACTTTTGATTGGGTTTGTATTCTGGCACATTTAGTTTTCAGCACTTCCTTTTGTACTTAGTGTATTACTTCTTCTTGTACTCGGTGGTGTTTGTTTACTTTTACAAAGGCAATGCCTTCCCAGTTTTTGGTAATTACGCCTTTGGTGCTAGTCGCTATCCCCTGGCCTATGGAAGGCGGGCTTGGGGTAGTCAAGGCACGGGCCTCGAGGATGGGTCATGAAAAATTGGTATCAGAGGAGTAAGTTCTCCCACAGAACTTAAGACTCTGATATTTTCTTTCTGTGAAGCAATAGTGTTAAGGGTATTGAACGTGGTTTCCAGTTCAGGGAGTCCAGTGTTGGTGCGGCGACCGATTTATTCTTACACCAGGACCTTGACTTCTGATTTCCGACTTTGTGCATGAAAACACTGATTGTGTGTGTGTTTCCAAAAGTTTTATATTCAGCTCAAACCAGGTCAGCTCACCCAGTATAAATTGTTGACTGTGTCACATATGTTCAGGATGTCTCCACGCAGACAGTCAGTTGGAGTTTCTGAGAGAGTACTCGTTGACGGCTCACAGAGGGACGAGGCTCATGTGCGGGGACCTTTTTACTATGTTGGCACCCTCGGGAGGTGTACCAGCAGCACCACCACCTGTTGGGCTGCAGATGCCACCAATCGTACTAGTGGATGGTGCACGCTGGCAGAGCGCGTTGCACGAGTTGCTGCAGCAGAGGCCTCTGAAGTTACGAGGTGCGGTAGATTCCCAGACTGTAGAGGACTGGCTGGAGGCGATTGCTAGATTTTTCTGCCTAACTGAGACACCAGTGGATTGGATGGTAGACTTGGCTACTAGTGTTTTATAGTGAGTGACCATGAGGATGGTCCTCATGGCGATGAGGCTTCGGTACGTGGACCGATGCCTGAGATAGTGCCTTCGGGTAGTGTGTTAGCTATACATCACTACCTGTTGGTTAGCAGTTACAACCAGAAATACCGGTAGGTGACACATATATGTTTACTGCCTTAAACGTGTTACATAATCAGATACCCTCATGTTCTGAGGCTAGCCCGACTCACAAGACGCTAAGGACTGGCTTGAGGAAGTGGCTGAGAGTTTTCTAGAGCTTTTACAGCTTCGGCAGGATGATGTGTTGGTAGTTGATAATTCCTCAAGGCGTACCGAACATTCCAGGTACTCGATGAATATGATTCGATCAGTGCTATAGAGCTCGGACCTCTGAGCGTGGTGTGTTTAAGGATATTTGAGCCATCATTTTTTCCTATATGCATTCCTTCTCACATAAGGGTTCTAGAGAGAACCTTGAGGTTGAATGTTCTTTGGCTGAACGAATACAACTAGAGAATGTTAGAAGTTGGAACGTAGTGAGCTGGTGGAAGTCTCAGAGACATGGGCATGCGAATGTTTCAAGAAGATGAAATGTTAGGGACAGATGAGTCTGTGAAGCAGCAGATTTGGAGGTAGAGATAAGAGAGCAGAATGAGGTGGTGTACATCTTAACATGTTACACTCACCCGCCTTTGAAGTCCCCGCTAGGCCTAGGGAGCTGGAGGGCAGGGGAAGAGTGTAGCTGCATGTGGTTAAGGAGTGTGACCCAATGGCTCTAATAATGATTCAAGGGAAAGTCTGTGTCCATTACTAACTGCCGTAACAACAAACTTTGATATGAATCATTCCTTCCTTCAAAGAATCTTGTCCCAGACCTTGAGTTTCCGGTAAGCCGTAGACTTGACCCTCATGTATGGAGATACCTTGGAAGGAGACTCGATAATCATACTTAAACCAACAGTGCGATCTGACCCACGAGGTGACAGTTTTAGTTGGAATCTCTTGGTGGAGGCGTTGAGGCCTTACGTCGATGGTCTGAGTATGGATTGGATCCACAGTTCATACACAAATTGAAGGTATTAGGAAAACGTCGGGATGTGTTTTCCTTGCTCAGCAAAAAAGGGAACCCCATGCAGCACAATATTTACTCTTGCATTGGAAGGTGTAGCCAATCACTCTTGAATCAGCTAACTTCACCCACAGGGTAGCAGGAGTTTTGAGTTTCAGTTCTAATCAGGAGCGGACTAGTTCCAGGAATAGAGGCCTTTGATCTTTGTGCTACCAGCTTCCTTGTTGTTGATGTTGTTTTTTTTGGTTGTTGTGTGTCTTGTACTACGAGCTGTAGTAATAAAAGACACTTATCTTTGTGACGTTTACTTACCTTCCCTTTTTGGTTTGATTGATAGTAAGAGGTTCCGGTTAAAAACTGTTGACTTGACCCTCACTTTTGAGATTCTTACTGGAGGAGACCCAGTGACCACAAACAGATGCCGACAGTGTGACTCAACCCTTGGAGGTGAGAGTAACATTTGGTTCTCTTGGTAGTAGCACTGAGGCCTTGCGATGTCATCCATGGCATGGATTAGTGCCATTCATGACAGGATTGACTGTTTTAGGCAAAGAACGTGGTTCATCCATGGGATGAGACCAGATTTCTCTAATTAGAAAAGAAGAAATCTTAGCAGCTCTTGTGGGACCCGAGATGGTCCAGGCCATGACAGAGATGGTCCAGGCCACGACAGAGAAGGCTTAGGTCATCCAGGAGCGGATGAGGATAGCTCTGAGCCGACAGAAGTCTTATTTTGATAGGAGACAGAACCATTGGAATTTGAAGATGGCAACCACGTTTTCTTACGGGTCTCACATCGACGAGGTCTATGGAGATGTGGATGATACAGAAAGTAATCTTGATGTTCAGAGGACCTTTTCAGGTCCTCAGCAGGGTAGGTGAGGCAGTTTACCGCTTGACCCATCCACCTCAGTTGCACCGGGTGCATGGCGACTTCCACGTATCTCAACTGAGGAGATACGTGCTTGCCCCGACGCATGTCATCGACCATGGGGAACTGGACTTTGGCGATGGGATGACTTTTGCGGTGTTCCAGTAGAGGTTAAGGATCGACAGGAATGGACCGTACGAGGATGGTCGATTCCTTGGGTGCGCTTCAAGGGCAGTACGGGAACCTCCAGGTGAGCACATATGAGCGGAAGGCTCAGGTGCATGCTCAGTACCAGTTTTGTTTCCCTAGTTTGTGTTAAAGCTTTATGGGGACATAAATCCCTGAGGTGGGAGTAATGTAAAGACCCCTAAAATTCATGGGAAATTTTTTAATAATTTTCATTGGGATTTTACAAGAACACAGTTTCTGACGGAACCTAATTCTGAGGCCCGGTGAGCCCGGAATAATTTTCCGAAGTTTAGCATGGGTACGTTCAGTGAACGAACGAGCGGGTTTTTCTATCTTTTGATCCAGTGCTCGGAAATGAAATCCGAGGGCACCGATTAAACCATAGCACCGGTAATTGCTTAAAAAAGACCTTTTCCAGAGTTTCATTTTCTCGGGAAGAGTTGTTTAGTTTTGTGGATAATGACTTCCGAGAAATAAAATTTGTGCAACTAATTTTATTTCTTTAAAGGGTTTAAAACCTAAGGAAGGAGGATGGGTGAACCTAACTACCTATGTGAGGTTAAATGTGAGGTGGGGCCCACACAAACCCCACACCTTCACATTCTTTAAACCTATTCTAACTCCCCCATTAAGTGGGTGACCTCTCATATTCCTTAACTCCTTAACTCCCCTTTAATGTGAGACCACTCACCTCCACTCTTACTTCATAAATCATGCCAACTCACTTAATTAATTAAGTAGTTTAATTCAATTTTTTGAATTTCAAACTTAATTCATGAGTAATAAAATAAGTGAAACACTTATTTTATTTTTGGTTGGAGCTTGTTGTGTTGAGAGGGGATTGGGAGAAAAAGGAGAGTCTGGAAGTTATTCTTCTTCGTCGAAGAACGTGAAGAATGCGAAGAACGAGAAGAACGCGAAGAACGCACCGATCTCTGACGAACAACGCCAAATCCTCGGAGATAGACTATGTGACGCCAACGACCCTCTCCTTCCGCGACGCCTTCTTCCGCGATGATAAATTCCTCAATGAATCTTCGCTCAATGAATTCGACGAGGTCGGAGATTTATTATTTTCATTCGTGAATTATTCCATCGTCGTTGCTCGTTTCAATTGGACCGCTTTCTATCAATTAACGGGAGGGGGACAGACCGCACAAACATGACCGACCCTCCTCCCATGATTCTTTTGATTAACCTTGTTGTGGTCTGGAACAGAGATGATGCGGTGTCGTCACACCACGCGGGATCATGCGGCAAGGATGCACGGCACCGTCGTGCCCCGCCGTTGATATCGAACAAGGTCGCCGCACCGTCGCGCCGCGCATGAGAATCACGAAAACACCACGGCCGGAGCGGGTCCACTACTGAGGGGCGCGGTGCCATCACGTCGTGCCGGACGGACCAAGGCCACGGCTTTATGCCGCAGCGGAGCAAGGACCGGCGGCCAACTTCCGGCGGCCAGCGTCGGAGCAGGGGGACCTGCCCGCGCCGGTCTTGTGGTGCTGTAGCCGTCTGGCCGGATCGGGCCGGCCGATCAGAGGAGGAACTGGGGGTTTGTAACCCCCGACTGGCCGGAGAGCAGAAGCCCCTCTCATGGGGGCCGCGGTTACGAAACAGGGGGGCTACGCCTCCCCCCAAACCGCTCGGCCGTTTCGGCCGAGCCCTCTGGCCAGCGGACCGCGCTGGCCGTGCCCAGGCCGGGCCGGGCCGCGCCCAGGCCTGGCCGGGCCGTGCCAGCAAGGCCGAGTTGCGCCCAAGCGGTCCGGACCCGGACCCGGGTCGGGTCAACCCGGTTCGGGCCGACCCAGGGGGTATCAGGTCGGGTCGGACCGGGCCCGAACCCCCTATTCGCGGACCTCTTACGATCGTTTGCCCATATCTTGGGCTATGGAACTACGATCGATGCCCCTTTAGCTGCGATGTGATCCTTGGTTTGAGACGGTCGTTTCGGTATATTACACTCATGGTTTCAGAGTACTTTGGGTTTGGCCGGGTTGGTTCGAACAAGAAACCAACTGGGCCCTCGGAGCGGAAAGGCTTATATCTTGAACTCTGGACGTCCGATTGATGTGCCGTCGACTTTGTTGGATTACACTTGATGAGACAGAACCTTTGGAATACTTTGACTGAGTTTTGGACGTAGTTGGAGTATGTACGGGTTGGATTGTACCCGAAATCCAACCGGGCCCCTGGAACAGAAAAGCTGATAACTTTTAGACCGGACGTCCGTTTGACGAACCGTCAGCGGTGTTGGTGATCACGTTGATAAACGGTCCCTATGAGTATACCCTATGAGAGTTCGGGGTATTGTTGAGATACAGCATGGTTGGTTCGCACACAAAACCAACCGGGCCCCTGGGACGAAAAGGCTAATAACTCACAGACCGAGCGTCCGATTGACGCGCCGTCTGTTGCGTTGAGAACCCTATGAAGAGGTGGTCCATTGAGATACTTCTTCATGGAACATTGATATACTTGGAGTATCAACCTGTAGCTCCTGGAGCGGAACCTCCTGGAGAGGAGCGTACGGAGTACAAAGACCGTGTAGCCGGCTGAGTCCTGACGACTGCTTGACCGACTCAACTTGGAGTGAGTCGACTAGTCCAGTGGACGGAGCACTACATTTTTTGGGTGCATACCAATGGCAGGCGGAGCACTATAGTGTTTGGGTGAAGACCCGCTGTACTCGTCCAGAGAGTACCTTTATAGGCTATTAGGGGGGATGCACTACTATGTTTGGGTGGCATACCCCGGCAGGTAGCACTACTGTGTTTGGGTGGCTGACCCGAGGTACTCGACATGAGGAGTACCTCAGCAGTCTTAGGTTAGTGAGCAGTACCTCGGAGTCGTGACAGGATCACTGTACACTCCATAGACGGGGCTCTTCAGCAGTTACGATTTCGATAATGAAAATCCTGGTTTGAGCTGAGTCCATGAACTTTATGGTTATCTCATGATTGAGATGGGTCACTTGATAACGTAGGTATATGTATGGGTATATACCTGGTAGTGGTTATCCGTTGATTTCATAATCTTTGTGTTTCCTCATGAACAAGTTGGGTTACTTGATAACTTAGGTATATGTATGGGCTTATACCTAAGAAGGGTTATCTGTTGTGATTCTGCTTTGTGGTTATACTTTTTTGATTTAGATAGAACATGAGGGTCTCGGGGTACCTTCTGAGTATATTTATACTCACCCCTGCACGGGCTATGCCCGCTCCTCGTTGTGTTGGTTGCAGACGACGGGCAGTGCTGACGGAGGCCGAGTGTTCGAAGACTGGACGGTACCCGGAGGTGGACCCCACGAAGAGTCAGTATCCGGAGGTGGACTTCATGGCGAGATGATACTCGGAGGAGGTTGACGGGAAAGAGTGCTGTGGAGGCTATCTGTACCTACCCTTCAGGTAGGATCTGTGGTGGACGATCCAGGAGCTGCGCTATCTGTACCTACCCTTCAGGTAGGATCCGAAGAGGATGACCCAGGAGTTGCTTCCTTTCTTCCAACTGTTGTCTATTTCTGTTGTAATTTTTTTCAGTTTTAGCTGTACTTTCGATTGGGTTTGTATTCTGGCCCATTTAGTTTTCAGCACTTCCTTTGTACTTAGTGTATTACTTCTACTTTTACTATGTGGTATTTGTTTACTTTTATAAAGGCAATGCCTTCCGAGTTATCAGTAATTACTCCTTTGGTGCTAGTCGACAGCCCCTGGCCTATGAAAGGCGGGCTTGTGGTAGTCACGGAATGGGCCCTGGGGACGGGTCGTGACATGATAATACTTTCACAAAAACAAAATACCAAATAGAGTCAAAATTAACATAAATTAGTTTTTAATACAAATACTATATTATTAATTGATATAATATTCCTAAAAATCTATGGACTGTCTAAAGGACTTAGATAAGGTTAGATATGACAATAATTAACCACTTGTGATTCTCTAAGACTTATACAGTATGTTTATTAACCATTAGTTATAATAATAAAATAATACTTGGTAAAAGTTAATCTATTTAACTAAGAGTTAAATCTAAAAGATAAGGTTAATATGGAGACTGAAACCAGTATAAAACCTATTGGTTATGAGGTTTATGACCTATACCCACCTTGACCTCGACATAAATACTTTTGGAGTCATTATAAATTGAATATGATTGTATAATAAAATAATATTTTAGACATTTTTTAAAGTGACCCTCACTTCTATTATAAAAGGGAACTTACCATTCTCTCCAAATCACACCTCCAAAACCATATGGATCAGCCAAAACCTGCTCAAATATCATATCAACTACCCTCCCTTCAACCTGGAAGCCTTACTTTGATCATAATCCGAACCTATGAATACCTTTTGATCCAATCAAAATGAAGCACCCGAAAAAAGGTAATAATATCATCACATCTTTCAAAGTTCTTTTCTTCTTCCATTTCCTCTTTCTCGGTTGCTTCCATAAAAAAATAACTCCAGTACATTATAAATACTATGATGTTAATTTAAATTTGGTAAAACTATATTTATTATTTTATCCATCCTATGAATGACAATGTCACCATACGTGCGTACGTACGGCTTACTGTCTCCATATCATGGTGTAGTTAGCATTCAACACTCCATTATTTGGATGGGTATAATAAAGAGTATAATAGATGTAAATAATAAATATAACATGTTAATGATTCTGTATAAATGATATAACATCCACTTACATACTATTTACCATCAAAATATTTATATTTTCACTTGTGCATTCATATGATTTACTGTCTCTATGAACGTGATAAGATTCATTTCCCCATATTAACCATTCAAGAATAATTTTCATTTTACAATTAAAAATAATTTTTAGTAATGTAATATCATTATGGTTATGAATCAAATACATCCTATTAATAACAAACCTGATAAAAGTGACAAAACATATAAATAAAAATGAAACAGGTAACACATGAAACAATGATACTAAAGAAATAGTATTAACAAAGCAATATTGTAAGACCATATATGATATCATATTTATGTATTATGTTCTTTTATAATTTAATAACAATGATTTAATTATTATACATGAAGATAACATACCCTCAACCAAGTAAAATTACACGATAAGGATTAATTTTACAATCTATTTATTTATCTGAGGCTGTTTATACGTAAGTATCTACTGAGACTTATTTATCATCTACATATGTGTTTCTTAAAAATGTATTTCAAAACATATTTTATATTTCCTATAATATGGGTTAAAGTAATTTATTCCCTTTTTTGAATTTTAATAAATTTTTTGAATGAAATATTTCCATCATTTTCCAAACAAGGTAATTTATGATTTTTTCAACGAATTATAGTTAGAATATTTTCTATTTTATATAGTGGGTGCGGTTATTTTCCACCATTATAACACCTTCAAAGAATTCCTTACAAGATTATAATAATATTTTCAAATTTATTTTTTCTTATATAATTATATGACTTTAAAATGATTTCAAAATATAAAGAGATATTTCTCTCAAATAGTTTTTATTTCATCTATGTCAACATCCTTTGATGGATTTTACACATGATTGAAGTTTATTTATTATGATTCAATATTCCATATTGTATTGCAGGTTTTGTGATATGTTTTTCTATATATGTTTTATTTTTATACCATTCATGATTTATGGTTAATTTATTATCATTACGTATGTTAGTTTTAATAAGAATATTTATTATATGTTTCAACCTTTTCATATGATTAATGCATTGGACTTAGTAAGTGATGGATGGAACTCTCTATATTTCTTCAATGCATCAGTATGTCTCATGATACGAACTAGTGTATTGGAATAAGGCCTTAAAAATAATTATATTTTTTGTCTTGGCATGAGGCCTTAAATATGTGGTTATGATGTCCGAAAATACGTATTCCATGAATATGAAATTAGATATTGATATTACATGTAATTATTCGACTAGTATAATATCCATGTGAATAAGTAAGTGGAATTATTTGATTTATCATTGCCATATTATGTTGTAATTTAATTTTTTAATGTCTTGTTTTTTTCCCTTACACATTTCCTTCACTTTTTATGCTTATTTATGAATGTTTCTGTTATATTGTTATCCATACTGAGCATCTGAGCTAACCAATTTCTTATTTTTTCTATTTCCCAAGATGTGAGGAAGTATTTTACGATTAACTTTCAAGAATAGGCTAAGGGATATGAGTTTGTTTAAAGGGGACACACTATTATTGCTTGTTCATTTCATATTTTAATGTAAAACTTATGTATGTATCTAGTACTTTCAAAGCTACAAAAGTCATCGGTATTTTGAGAATTCATACAATGTTATCATTCCAATGTTATGTAATAATTCATTGACTCAGGGTAACTAGGGTTGGGGCGTTACATGTAGCTTGTTGTAAATAATTATTTATTTTGTTTAAATTTATTTTAGGTGAAATAGATATATAATATCTATATAAGTTCAATTTAATTCATTTTAGACATTTTATAATAAAATTAGATATATAAAATTTTATTGATCATTTTACGCCTTTTACCCACCTACATGGAACATTATCTAATTTTCATAAAATGTAATTTTTCCTCTTCTGTGAATTGAATTTCAAATATTAGAGAGAAACAGTTTACGTCAGTAAGTAAAATGTCGTTCAATAAGATGAAAATAATTTTTTTTGAATAGTATCTTTTGAATTTTATTTACCATAGTTAAAAGTAAATATGATAATTAATGGTAAAAATGATATTACGATTACCCTAACACGGGTCCTAATTCTATTGGATAAGTGAATGTCAACCAAAATAGACATTAGGAATAAAATATGACCATCTTGGATCCACTTGTATTAGATTAAGACAATTATTATCATTTTATTAAAAGAAGTGTTAGAAGGTTAAAATTCAAATTTTACTAAATAAAATATTTTTAATATAGGTATATACTTAAGATAAATTTGACTATAAATATTCAATATAAATCTAAAATTATTTTATTTGTAATGTTATTTTATTTATTATTATTAGACATTACATAACTAAATTTATTTAGGACACAATGATGGTGCAGTAATTATCTTATTAATGAGATATTAAAATAATTAATATTATAAATATCCAAATAAATGTGAGGTGATACTTTTTATGCGTTACACTAACTTTCTATGTTAAAATGACATGTTTGGATTTATTTATTTTAATTTTTTTGAATTAATCGTGTTTTGTTATGATTTTCACTAAAACAAAATACCAAATAGTTTTAAAATTGATATAAATGAGTTTTAAAAAAAATACATTATTATAAATTGATATAATATTCATAAAAATTTTTGGTTTGGACAAAACAAATAGATGAGGTTAGATATGTCATTAATGAACCACATTGGGTTCTATTGTCATTTTATAGTATGTGTATTAACCATTTATTATAATAATACAAGAATACATGGTTAAACTTAAATTATTTAACTAATAGTTAAATCTAAATGATAAGGTTAATATGGTGACCAAAACCTGCATAAAACAAATTGGTCGAGAAGTTTTCAGCCCAGACCAACCTCCCTCTAAATAAATCCTTTTGGATCCATTATAAACTAAATATGATTTTATAATAAATTAATTTTTCACGCTTTTCTTAAACTGACCCTCACCTCTCTAATAAAAGGGTACTTCTTCTTCCCTCAAAATCACACATCCAAAGCCATTTCACTCGGTCAAACCCTACTCAAATATCCTCCCAACTACCCTCACTTCAACCTAGAGTCTTTACTTGGATTGTAAACCCTTCCAAAGGAGCCCTTTTGATCAAATCAAAATGAATCACCTGAAGAAGAGGTAATAATTTCATTACCTCTTTCAAAGTTCTTTTCATCTTCCACTTCCTTTTTCTTTTTTTCGATATAAAATAATAAATCTAGTACTTTATAAATACCATGATGTTATTATAAATTTGGTACAACCATATCCATTATTCAATCCATCTTATGAATCACAATGTCACTATACGTGTGTACGTACTGCTTACCATATCCACATCATGGTGTAGTTTTTCATTAAACACTTAATTATTAGGTTGGGTATAATAATGAGAATAATTGATTTAAATAATAAATATAACATGTTAATGATTATTTATATATGATATACCATCCAATTACATACAATTCCACAATCAATATAATGGTATTGTCGCTCGGGCATACGTACGGATTACCGTCTCTATAAACACGATGGGATTCATTCCCCATTATAAGCATTCAAGAATAATTTTTATTTTATGATTAAAAATAATGTTTAAGAACTGAATATAATTTTGGATATGAATCCAATACATCAAATCCATAACAAACATAACTTACATAGCAAAAAATATAAAGGATAAAAGAATCATCTAACACTCAAAACAATGATACTACGAAAATATCATAAACAAGGAAATATTAGAAGATCATATATGATATCATATTTATTTATTTAGTTATTGTAAAATTTAATAAAAATAATCACCATTATAAATGATGATAACCTACCCTCGACTATGGAAAAGTATAAGCTAATGGTTAATTTTACAATCTCTTTATTATCCGAGGTTGTTTATATGTTAGTATCTATAGAGACCACTTTATCATCCACATCTATGTTTCTTAAGAATGTATTTCAAATTTTTGTTACTATTTACTAGACTATAGGTTAAATTATTTTATACCTTTTTTGACTTTTTATAAATTTTTTTGAATGAAATATTTTCGTCACTTTCCCAATAAGGTACATTTTGAACTTTTCGACAAATTAAGGTAAGAATGTTTTTTACCTTATACAACATATGTGGAACGTTTTTCTGCCATTATAACACTATTGATGTATCCCTTACAATATTTTAAGAATATTCTCAAACTAAATATTTTCTTTTACAATTATGTTACTTTGAAACAATTTCAAAATAGAAGTAGATATTTGTCTCAAATAGTTTTGATTTCATCTATGTCTACATATTTTGATAAATTATAAACTTGTTTTATGTTTATTTATTATGATACAATTTTCCATATTTTATTGAAGTTTTTGTGATATTGTTTACTATGGATGTGTTATATTATACCGTTCATGGTTTATGGTTAAAGTATTGACATTTTATATGCTAGTTTTTATACGAATGTTTATGTTATGACTCAAATTCAAATAAGGATTGCATTGGACATAGTAAGTTACAGGTGGAGTCTACTATAGCTCCTCGATGCATCGGAAGGTCTCATAAAACAAACAAGCTTCTTGGCTCATGGACTTGAAGAAATATTATTTGTAGCCATGGCACGAGGCCTTGACTACGTGGTTTTGATTTCTAAAATTATGCATTCTATCATTATGAAATTGGCTATTGATATTACATGTGATTATTTGACTAGTAGAATATACATGTGAATAAGTAAATGATATTATTTGATTTATCAATTCCATATTATGATGAAGTTTTTGTTTAAAAGGATTCTGTTTTAGTATTCTACATTTCATTAAATGGCAGTGCTTATTGATGAAATTTTCATGTATATTGTTATTATTACTGAGCACCTGATCTCACCCATTTCTATGATTTATTTTATCCAAGATGCAAAGAAGTATATTATGACCGACATTCAGGGATAATATAAGAGATATGAATGTGTTCAAAGGATACAAAATTATGTTTTTTCATTTCATAATCTAAAGTAAAACATAAACTTTTATATAGTACATCCAAGGATACTAAACTGATTGGTCATTCATGAATTGATCCCTCATGATCATGTCAATGTTATGTAATAATTCACGGACTCTGGGTAACAAGGGTTGGGGAATAAATTTAATTCCCTGACCATAGTTACCTTCAGTCGGTGCATTATTACATAAAATTGGCATGATCACAAGAGATCAAGTCTCAAAATACTGATGAGTTTAGTATCCATAGTTGTAATAGATATACATATACGTTTTTCATTACATTATGAAATGGAAAAACTACAACATTGTGTCTCCTTTGACCACACTCATATCCCTTAGCCTATTATTAAAGGTCAATCATAATATACTTCTTGACATCATGGGAAAAATAAAACCAATGAAAGGGGTGAGCACAGATGCTCAGTAAGGATAACAATATAGAAAAAAATATCATAAGAAAACAAAAACATTTAAGGAAATGTATAAGATAAAAACACAATCCTTTTAAACATAAACATCAGTATTACATGGAAAAGATAAATAAAATAATGCCATTTATATAATCACATAGATATTATACTGGTCGAATAATCACATGTAATATCAATATCTAATTTCATAATGATGGATTTCATAATTCCAGACATCATAACCACATATTCATGGCCTCGTTCCAAGACTAAAAATTATGAATTTGTCAAGGCCTTGTTCCAAGACACTAGTTTTTCTCAAGATACCTAGTGATCCATTGATTAGAGAAGGATTGATAAAAGGAAGAAGGGAAAGAAATATTTTCCTATATGTGATAACTGTGGATAGAATAACCCTGAGATGTGTTTTAAAGGAATATGAGTTTTTTTATAAGTGTAGAGTAAAAGGACACCATGTTCGTGGTTACAAGGGTAGGAAAAAGGATT
Organism: Viscum album; assembly: GCA_963277665.1. NCBI lineage: Eukaryota > Viridiplantae > Streptophyta > Magnoliopsida > Santalales > Viscaceae > Viscum > Viscum album. The sequence goes on from OY728158.1 coordinate 1,025,533,934, forward strand.
GAAATGTAAAATGTTCCATTTGTAAATAGTTGGGACACTACATGAATCAATATCCCAATAATTAGAGTATTCCACAAATTATGCTATTGGATAATATTCAAGTTATGATACCAACACTGATTAAGAGGAATGATTGCTGTTCTTAAGTTTTTATTAAAGAATTGTGTCATTTGAGTACAGTTTATACTAATTATAAAGTATATAAGGATTGTACTACAATAAATTTTCATTAAGGATTTGAGATTGTATGGTACCAAGGAAAGTGAAAAAGTTTCAAGGCAAAAATTTTGGAAAATATATGGTTGGGAGAAATACACCATTAATATGTTTCTGAAACAGAGATAATAATTTTGGAATATGATATAACTGAGTCGAATAAAGTATATTGGATTTTATTGACTACCTTAAAACTAATTAATTATTGGTTTATTACATCATTGTTGTAGTTTAGAACATTTTTTGGTTTAAGGAATATATACTCTATTCTATAAGAAATAATGGAAAATGAACATATTTAATAATGTTTTATGATAATTCAGGGTGTTACAATGTTTTGGGAGAATACATGATAAATGTATTCACATGTTAATACTTGGAAAAAAAGTTCTTCATTATGTTTTGGACTGTGAGTTTGGGAAAAAGTATTTTGGATAAGTCTAAAGGTTGGAATGAATTAATATGGAAATTCGATATTATTGTGTAGGGTTAAAATATTTCTTAAGATTATTTTTGGATTGTTATAAAAAGGACAACCTAGAGGTCGGGTGACAATCAATCACAATTGGCTAGGTTGCGAGACATAAACCCGCAACTGAAAGGAGACAAAGGTGCGTCACCTACCACGAGCCTACGTGATGTCCTGGTTTTTATAATGTAGTTTTTCAAATGATCTGACAGTGGACTAATAAATTCATTTTTTAAACCCTATACAATTAGGATATATAGATAATTTTTTAGTTCTATTATCTTTTGGATTGAAAGATGATTTTGTGGTAGAAATTAGTTAAAGGATGGAACTCTACTTATCAACTATTTTTTCTCTTATTCTATGAAAAAATTAATTCTAAAGCATTAAAGAAAGGATCATAAAACCAAAAATGTGCCATCCTAATACCTTTTGTTTTGATGAACCGACGCTATTTTAATTCATCATAGATTTATGGTTTTGAGGCCTTCTATTTTTTATTTATTTTTCACTTTTTTGTTATTGATGACCTCAATCACTCCCTATAAATATTTATGATTTCCCTCTAATTATGTGTCTCAAATTGCCACCAAAGTTCCCCTATTAGAAATCCTAATTTAGTGGTGACATTTTCATTTCCATTTCACTCTTATTAAGACTAAACTTTAGTAACACTATTTCCTAGGTGGGTTTTCCACAAAGGTATTTTCTATATTCAACCTTTTAATTTCAAAACACAATTTGAAATTGCGAGGATGAAATTTATTAAAGGAGGGGAGAATGTAACACCCCTAAACATCATAGTATGTTATCTATTTAAAGTAATTTAATATCTTGCGCTACAAGAAACACCGAGTTTAATCACATCATGACCTATCAAACTAGCCATATAAAAAGCAGTTATGAATAGTATTAACCACATTTTGAATTTTATATATATCCAATATAATATTATCAATCATATTTTGTGTTTCTTAGAAAGGGGTGAGGTTAGATTCTCAATAAGGATTACTATATAGAAATGTGTTATCTCACCCAACGATTTCAAAGTACATTATATCATTAAAGTAATTCTATAACTTGTGCTATAAGAAGCACCGAATTCGAGCACACCATGACTTAAGAAACTAGTTGTTCAAAAGGTTGTTAGGAATAGTGTTAACTGAATTTAAATTTTATATAATCCATATAATTTTTACATCCATATAATTTGATTCTTAGACATAATATTAGTACAAATTCAATTTTTCAGATAAAGGATGTATTTTTCAAGATATGCAATTTTACTACCTTTTAATGGGGAAGGATTTTAAAATCAAATATTCGATACTTTTTAAATTAAATTTTTCAAAATAAAATTTTTATTTATTATAAGGAAATAAAAATTTAGTTTTGATGAATTTTTGGTGTTTTTCTCATAATTTTCATATTTTAATGAATAGTAAAAAATTGTAATTTGTAATTTAAAACAATATTTTTAATAAAATTAATTTATTGTGGTAAATTATAAATATGAATGGATTTAAAGTATAATTATATTATATTTTTATCATTTAATCCAATATTTTACATTGGAAGTAATTTCACATTTAAATTGAACATAATCACATACCAATCTTTTGATAGTTTTTATCCCTCAAAAAATCTCTTTTTGGTTTTGACAATGGGAATTAATATTAAATAAATTAATTAAACTCCTATGTTTTTAATTTGGTAAAATAGAAATAATTTTTCAATTTTGAATATGAAAATTAGCACAAGGTAAATTTTTGGTATTTTTCTGAAAACTTCCAATTTTTGATCAATAGTTAAAAACACTACGTTATTATTTAAATCCAATTTTTTTTCATTTTTATTTATTTTATTTAAATTTATTTTTAGTCCAAATAGAGACATAAAAACTATATAAGTTTAATTTAATTCATTGGAGTCATTTTATAATAAGATTAGATATATAAGATTTTATTTAACTATTTAACGCATTTTTCCCACCTTCTATGCACTATTGAAAATTTGCATATAACATAATTTTACTGCTTATGTGAATTGAATTTAAATTATCTGAGAGACATGGTTGATATTAGTATGTAAAATTTGGTTCTATAGGATGAAAATAATTTTTAGTGAATAATAACTTTGGAAATTTATTTACCACTATTAGAAGTAAATAGTGTAATTAAAGGTAAATATGATATTATAATTACCCCAACACATTCCCTAATTCTATTGGAAAACTATATTTCGACCAATACATACCTCAGGAATATAATATAATTATTTTTGATCCACTTGGATTAGATTATAATGTTTATTATTATTTTATTTAAGGAAGAGGTAGAGGTGTTAAATTCATATTTTAATAACTAAAAATATTTAATATAGCACTATACATAAGATAAATTCAACTATAAATATAAATTATAATTCTAAAAAGTCTTCCAAAATAATTTTATTTTATTTAAAATTTTTAGACATTAAATAATTAAATTTATTTATGACACAATGATGATGTAGCAATTTCCTTATTAATGAAAGATTAAAATAATTGATATTATAAATTTCCAAATAAATGAAAATTGAGACTTTTGATGAATTACACTAATCTAATTTGTTAATATGACATGTTAGGGTTGATTAAATAAATTTATTTCGATGAGATAAATTTGTTATGAGTTTCACAAACACAATATATAAAATAGTTTCAAAATGGACTTAAATAAGTTTTTAAAAAAAATATTATATTGTTAAACGATATAATATTCATAAAAATATAAGGATAAGCCAAAATAATTAGATAAGGTTAGATATATCAATAATGAACCACATGGGGTTCGAATGGCATTTTATTTTATGTTTATGTACCATTTATTATACTAATACAAGAATACATAGTAAAAGTTAAACTATCTAACTAAGAGATAAATCTAAAATATAAGGTTAATATGGTGACCTAAACCATTCTAAAACCTATTGGTTGAGAGGTTTTAGACCCATCCCCATCATAGCCTCGACATTAATTCTTTTTGGAGCCATTATTAAATGAATGTTATTGTATAATAAATTAATATTTCAAGCTTTTCCTCAAGTGACCATCACCTCTCTTATAAAAGGGTACTTCCCCTTCTATCAACAAAACACCTCCAAATGCATTTTTCTCATACAACCCCTACTGAAACACCACCCCGAATACCCTCAATTCAACTTTTTGGACTTACATTGATCATAAATCCGACCTATGGTTCCTTTTGATCCAATAAAATAGAATCCCCAAAAGAAGAGGTAATAATTACTTCACCTCTTTCAATGTTATTTTCTTCTTCCACTTCCTCTTTCATTGTTGTTTTCATATCAAAATAATAAATCTAGTAACTTAGACATACTGTGATGTTATTATGAATATGGAACAATCATATTAATTATCTTTTCCAACCTATGAATTACAAAGTCACTATATGTGCGTACGTAAGGATAACTGCCTCCATATCGTGGTATAGTTTTTCATTCCACACATCATTATTTTTATGGGTATAATAATGAGTAAAAGTTATGTAAATAAATAATCTTACAATTTAATGATTATTTATATGTGATATAAAATCCAATTAATTATGATTTCACCATCAATATAATGGTATTATCGCTAGTGCGTACGTACAGATTACCGTCTCTAAAAACACGATGAGATTAATTCCCCATCGTAACCATTCTAGAATAATTTTTATTTTATGAATAATAAAATGTTTAAGAACTTAATATCATTCTGAATTTTCATCAAATACATCGTATCCATTACATACATGACTTACATAACAAAACAAAGAAATGAAAACAAATGAGTTAACACTAGAAACAATGATACTTTTGAAATATTATTATCAATGCAATATTATAAGATCATATACGATATCATATTCATTTATGTGATTCTTTTATAATACAATAAAAATGATTTAACTATTATAAATGAGGTTAATGTACTCTGAACCAAGTAATATTACAACTTAATGGTTATTTCCTCAGTCACATTATTATTTGAGATTGTGTATGTGTTAGTATATATTTCAAAACATTTATTATCTATGGACATGTTTCATTAAAATGTTTTCAAATGAATATTTTAAGGGTTTTTATAAGGGTCTCTTTAGCAAGATCAAAATTTTAAATGTTTTAATGACTTATTCTTTTAAATATTTTTAATTAATGTCCATGTTTTAAAAATGATTTTAAGGATTTATTTAGGTGGATATGATTGTTTTAAACTGTTAATTCCTTTCAAAAGATTCAAAGTTTTATATGAGATTTTGATTAAAAAATATCTTTTTAATGACTTCCTTTATAAAATCATGACTATTAAATAATTTTAGAGAATGGGATATCTCTCTGAAAGATTTTTAATGGTCATTTTCAACTATATCAACATCCTTTATTCGATATTATTCTGAATTGAGGTTGATTTATTATAATACAATCTTCTATATTTTATTGAATCAGTTATGATATGTTTGGCTGTGGATGTGCTATTTTTATACAATTTAGGGTTTATGGTTTAAGTATTGACATTTTCTAGGATAGTTTTAATATAAATGTTTATGTTATGTTTCATCATTTTCATATGAAGAATCTGTTGGACTTAGTATGTGATGGGTGGAGCCCGCTATAGCTCCTCTATGCATCAGTAGGTCTCATTAGACAAACTAGTGTATTGGAAAAAGGCCTTGAAAAAATCTTTATTTCTAGTCTTAGCACGAGGCCATGACTATGTGGTTATGATATCCAGCATTATGAATTCCATCATTATGAAATTAGTTATGGAAATTACATGTGATTATTCGACAAATTGAAAATCCATGTGAATAAGTAAATGAAATTATTTGATTTAACTTTTCTATATTATAAAAATATATATGTTTAAAAGTATTATGTTTTAATATTATTAATTTCCTTTAATGTTTATGTTATTTATGATAGTTTACACTATAATGTTATCTTCACTGATCATATGACTTCACCCTTTTTTTATGTTTTATTTTTCCCTAGATGAAAAGAAGTGTATTATTATAGATATGCAGGGTTAAGCTAGTGGAATAATGGTGTTCTTAAAGTATTATTTATATTGTGTTTTATTTTAGAAATTTCAATGTGACATTCATATATGTAATATATTTTACAAGAGTGTTAAACTGATCGGTCCTTCGGGACTTGATTCCATGTAATCATGCCACTGTATTAAAATAATGAATCGGCGCTGGGTAACTGGGGTTAGGGAATTTATAGTTGGTATTAGAGGAATTTTAGCAACAACTTTGAAAATAGAATATGATATACTCTAATTTTGAAACATAACCCTAAGACAGATTTTGAGGTTTAGTATATAAGAACTTCATAGAATTTTGGTAATGTAGTGATTTTGTGAATTTTCCAATCAATAAATCACAGTCTGGATATGAGAAGGTAGAGGTAGCTCTAGCGTAGATATATCTAGGGGTAAAACCTGAAAACACCGCAATGAGATAGACTCAAACGAGAACTGGTGTATGATAATAGGCCTTGCTTCACTCTTGGTTATGACACTCCCTATGTAACGCCCCAACCCCAGAAGCCTAGAGTTGATGCATTATTTTAATAAGTTATCATGATTACAAGGAATCATACCTAGAAAGAACGACTAGTTTAGCTGTCTTGGAAAATAGATTACATACATGAATGTTAGATTACACATTAGAAAATAAAATACAACATCAATGATCATTTAAGAATGCCATTAATCCCCTAGCTTAACCCTACTTATCAATCATAAAACAATTCTAGTAATCCTTGTAAAATAAATCACAAGAAAGGGGTGATCTCAAATGCTCAGTAAGGATAACAATATAGCAGAAACTTTCACAAATAAGCATAAAAATTTAAGGAAATGTATAAAACTAAAACAAATGCCTTTTAAAAATAAACATCAGAATAATATGGGAATGATATATCAAATAATTCCATTTACTTATTCACATGGATATTCTACTAGTCTAATAATAACATGTAATTTCAATTGCTAATTTCATAATGATGGAATGCGTAATGCCAGAATTAATAACCATATAGTCAAGGCTTTGTGGCAAGATTACAAATAAGATTTTCTCAATTCCTTGTGCCAATAAACTAGTTTGTCACATGAGACCTACCGATGCATTTAGGAGCTATAGTATACTCCACCCTTCACTTACAAAGTCCAATTCATTCCATATATGAAAATGTTGAAACATAACATAAACATTTGTATTAAATTAGCTTATTAAATGTGTATACTTTAAACATAAACCATGAATGGAATAAAAATATATTATCCACAATAAAACATATCTCATTCAATACAATATGGAATATTTTATTATAATAAATTATCCTTAATAAAATATAATGAAGGATATTTACATAGAAGAAAATAATCATCAATACTATTTGAGAGTAATGTCCCCATTTTTCTTGAAAACATTTAACAGTATCACTAATTATCAAGAAGCTATTTGAAATAGATTTTTGAAACAATGTGTACCATAACACTTTCAAAAATTTATAAGTAATTTTAAAGACCCGCAAATTTCAAGGAAATTTTTTTCTTAATTTTCTTTGGAATTTTACAAGAGCGCAGCTTCAGACGGCACCTGATTCCGAGGCCCGGTGTGCCCGGAATCAATTTCCGAAGTTTGGCTCGGGTACGTTCAGTGAACGGACGAGCGGGTTTTTCTATCTTTTGAACCGTTGCCCGGAATCAAATTCTGAGGGCACCGATGAAATCGCAGCGCCGGTATTTGCTTAGAAACGCCTCTTCCGGAGTTGCGTTTGCTCAGACGTGGTTTTTAAATTTTGCGGCTTTAAGTCAGAAATAAAATAAAGTTTGTGCGAAAACTTTATTTTATTTCACTTAAGCTGCTTGGAAGCCACTTGAAGTCACTTAAAGGCGGCTTGAGCTGAGTTGAACTGGATAGGATGCTATCCAGAAATATCCTACCCCTTGGTAGGATATTTGTGAGGCAGGGCCCGCACGAGCCCCGCCGTTTCTTTCGCTAAGTAACGCACCCGCGAAAACCCGTCAAAGTAACTAAAAAGTCAACCGACGTGTTTTCTTTAATTCTTAACAGACCATTTAATTGGGCGGTTTATTTCGTGAATTAAATGGGCTGTTTCTTTCGTGAATTAAATGGGTCGTTTCTTTCGAATTGATGGATCGTTTCTTAACCGGTTTCGTGTGTTGGCATGTTTATAAAATAAGACCAACCTAAAAATCCTTGGAAAGGATTTGAGAGAATCTTCGTTCCTTCATCTCCCCGCGAAGAACGCGAAGAACGCGAAGAACGCGAAGAACGCGAAGAACGCCGGCGACCGGAATTCGACGATGCACGCCGTGATCTGCGACGTCGACGAGCCCTACCCGCGACGTTCTTCGGCGACGCCTCTTCTTCCGCGGCCGATCCTCGTTCGACAACAAAGGTGAGAATCGAATCTTCTAAATTCTCCCTTTTTAATTTCAATAACAACGGATTTAATTAATTAAATCTGTTTGTTCTTGATCCGGAGATTGGCGACGCGACGCCGGATACCGCGACGACGCGACGATCTCCTTCTTCCGCGACGAGCGATTCCGCGACGACCTCTCGTCCGACGACGACTTCGAGGTACGGATTTATTTTGGAAAAGTTACCCCTTTTTAAATTTTCTCGTGAACGTTCTTGAAAATTTAAAAAAAAACCGGTTTCAAGCGAACAATTTTATCTTTAAATAAAATTGTTGGATCATGTGTTGATCATCTTATTCTTTTCTCCCGTTGTTTATGATTAACACGGAGGGAGCGGGTCTAACGAACAAGACCCGACAACCCTCCGCCGATCTTCCCTTTTTGTGCGGATTTGGCGGACGACGACGAACCGTGCGGCAAAGGCAATCCGTTGTTTCCGTAGTGGAGGACGCGTCCCGGGAGGAACAATGGCGCAGACGGGAGGCAAAACGGGCCACCGGAGCAACTCCGGCGGCCCGCGGAAGGAGGCGGCGGTGCCCGGCGCGCCGCCGTGGAGATCTTCCGCCGCGGCTGAAGCCGCGGCGGCGGCGGCCGGTTCCGCGGCCGCGCGGAACCGGGAACGGACGCGGCGGCCCGGCCGCGTCCGCGTGACAGGCGGCCCCCCGCGGGGGCCGCGTTTCTCCAAATGTCGCGGGTCAAACCCGCGGCGGCGGCCTGCTCGGCCGAAGCCGAGCCGGCCGGTCCGGTCGGCCGGGCCGCACCCAGGCCGGACCGGACCCGGCCGAGCCGGTTCGGGCCGGTTCGGGCCGACCCGGTTCGGCCGACCCCAGGGGGGGGTTCGGGCCGGGTCGCCCCGGGCCCGGAACCCCCGTTTCGGGCCCTCTTCGGTCTTTCGCCCATATCTTGGGCCTGGGACCTCCGATTGACGAACCGTCAGCGGCTACGCGATCCTTGGATCTAGACGGTCGTTTCGGTATATTATACTCAAGGTTTCGGAAGGCGTTGGGTTCGGCCGGGTTGGTTCGTGCACGAAACCAACCGGGCCCTCGGAGCGGAAACGCTCATAACTTGAGCTACGGACGTCCGAACGACGTACCGTCAGCTCTGGTAGTTTCCTCTAAGTGAGACGGAACTTTTGGCATACTCCGCCCGAGGATCGGATACAGGCGGAGTACGATCGGGTTGGTTTTGCCCTGAAAACCAACCGGGCCCCTGGGACGAAAATGCCAATAACTCTCAGACCGGGCGTCCGATTGACGCGCCGTCTGTTGCGTTGAGATCCTGTTGTCGATACGGAACTTTTGGATACATCAACTTCAGACTACGTGTCAGTTGATGTATCATCCTCTCGGCTCGTGGAGCGGACCCTCCTAAACGAGCTCGCTATGTGCGGGAACCCTAGCGCTGGCTGTGACTTCGACGACAGAGCAGAGATCCTCCGTGGACTGCGACGACGACAGAGCAGAGATCCTCCGTGGACTGCGACGACGGCAGAGCAGAGATCCTTCGTGGACTGCGGCGACGACTGTGCAGAGATCCTCAGTGGACTGCGTCGACTACTGCACTCAGCGATCCTACGTGGATCAGTGCTACAGGTTCTGTGTGAGCCCGATCCTATGTGGGTCCTTACTACCGGTTCTGTGTGAGCCACTGCCTACAGGTTCTGTGTGAGCCCGATCCTACGTGGGTCTTTTGCGGGGGTTAGTACCTATCGATCCTTCGTGGGTCCGACGACTTAGATGGATCAGTGATCATCTTTGACGTCATCTGAAAAAGTATACCTGGTTGAGCTGAATCTTATGTTACTCTCCTATGTGGATTGTGTTGAACTATCCTAAGTGGATTTACTGTTTACTCTCCTTTGTGGATTGTGTTGAACTATCCTTTGTGGATTTACTGTTTACTCTCCTTGTGGATTTGAGTATTGCTTTCCTTTGTGGATTGAGTTGTTCTCGAGCTCGTGAGCAGAGCTAGAAATGGGGACTTAGGTATATGTATGGGCATATACCTAAGTCGAGTCAGATGTTACTTCGTGATTGCATCTTTCTTTTGTGCTATATCCTTTGTGGATTTCGGGAGACCTTCGGGGGTCTCGGGGTCCTTACTGAGTATCTTGTACTCACCCCTGCACGGGCTATGCCCGCACCTTGTTGTGTTGGTTGCAGACGACGGACAACGCTGATCACGGTTGGGGCGTGGAGCAGGACGGTACCTGGAGGTGGACCACTGGGCGGAACGTACTCGGAGCGGACGTGGGACCCGAGGAGCCTGGAGGCTATCTGTACCCACCCTTCAGGTGGGATTGCCAGTGGACGACACGAGGCCGCCGTCTTTTCTTCAGTTGCTGTACTTTACTTTTCAGTTGTACTTTACAGTTGGGCTTGTATTTCCGGCCCCTTTACTTTTCTGCACTTTACTTTCCGCTTGCTGACTCTGTGTGGTTGTTACTTATAAAGGCAATGCCTTCCCTGTTTACTGGGATTTTACGCCTTGGTGCTAGTCGCCAGCCCCTGGCCTATGGAAGGCGGGCTTGGGGTAGTCACGGCACGGGCCCCGAGGACGGGTCGTGACAAATTGGTATCAGAGGTGGTCGGTTCTACCGCAGACTCTGATCGTCCTTTCTTTCTATGTGAAGCAATAGTGTTTAGTGTATTGAGTGTGGTTATCAGTTCAGGGAGCCCAGTGTTGGTGCGACGGCCGACGTATCCGTACACCAGGACCCTGACTCCTGATTTCCGACTTAATGCATGAAAACATTGATTGCGTGTGTGTTTCAAGTTTTTCTTTGTGATTACTTGTGTCAGCTCACCGGGTATACTGATCTGCTTTATGAAACTCTCAAGTTTTCCTTGTGATTACTTGTGCCAGCTCACCAGGTATACTGTTCTGACTGTGGTGCTCTTGTTCTCCTTTTCAGGATGGCCCCGCGACGACTGCCAGCTAGGGTTCCGAGTGTAGGGCGCGACGGCAGCCCACCGAGCGACGAGGCCTCGGTGCAGGGCCCTTTGCCATCTGTGGCACCGGCGGTAGCTTTACCCGCCGAGCCACCGATGCTACCAGTACCAGACGCTGACGATGCACGTCGCCTCAGGGCACTGCATGAGTTTCAGAGCCAGCGACCGCCCAGGTTTCGCGGTGAGGCGGACCCCTAGGCCGCCGAGGACTGGCTAGAGGCGGTGGTACGGATCTTCAGACTAGTGAGGACACCAGCGGATCTCATGGTGATTCTCGCAGCGAGCCTCCTGCAGGCGGCGGCAGGACGATGGTGGAGCCTGATGCTCCAGGTTCACGATGAGGCATCCCTGCTCTGGGCGGACTTCGAGAGCCTCTTCCGCCCTGAGTTCGTCCCGGCCACCCTCCGAGCGGTGCGCATCCAGGAGCTTCTCCAGCTGCGCCAGGGCAGCATGACGGTCGCTCAGTACGCGGCGAGGTTCACGGACCTATCTCGCTACTCGACCGACATGGTATGGGACCCCTTCTTCCGGGCCCGGACCTTCGAGCAGGGCTTGCGACAGGAGATTCGGGCGTCGCTGATCTCCCTCAGCATTCCGACCCAGGAGGGAGTGCTGGAGCGAGCCCTCCTGAGCGAGAGCTTCCTGGCAGAGCCTTCTTCAGCGGCGAGACCTAGCGCAGGGCGGCAGGTAGCTGAGTCTTTGGCAGCAGGTAGCCGACGGATGACTCACGGGTCCAGGCAGACCAGACCCCCACGCAGACGGCCTCAGGACACCGGCTCAGCAGTACGAGGCACACAGCGGAGTGCCAGCCTTTCGAGAGGCAGGTTGTGCTACTCTTGCGGCGGGCAGGGTCACATGGCTCGTGACTGCCCGACTCGCCGATCAGAGGAGCAGCAGACGGTGGAGGGGCCACCCAGGCAGAGGCAGAGGGTCGACCGTGGCGGTCCGCAGGGAGGAGGCGGACGAGGCCGAGGAGCTGGCCAAGAAGCGGGTGGTGGGCGACGCTTCCAGGCTCTACCCCCACCACCACCAGGAGGGCCACCTCGACCACAGGGAGCTGGCGGGCAGGGACATGCCCAGCTCCAGGCAGTGGAGGCCTACGACCCCGACATGCCAGAGATGATTCGAGGTACGATCTGTGTCTATTCCACCCTTGCTGCAGTACTTATAGACACAGGAGCGAGTCACTCTTTCATAGCCTCTGCCCTTGTTCGGAGCTCGGAGATTCCGACTGAGCCGTTGGCTCGATCCTTACGGCTAGAGACTCCTACGGGAGCAGACTCGACGATTACGCACTGGTGCCGGCAGTGTGAGCTTACTCTAGGAGGCGAGAGCTTCGGCTGGGATCTCCTTGTAGCGGCGTCGAGGCCTTACGACGTCATCTTGGGCATGGATTGGCTATCCATGGTTCATGCCCAGATCGACTGTTTTAGGCGCAAGGTGCGATGTGTTCGTACCGACGGGAGCAGGTTTACCTTCACTGGCGAGAAGGGAACCTTTGCAGCACAGGATGGACTTCCGCGGAGGAGAGTGCAGCCTATCTCTCATCAGTTGGCTAGCCTCATCCTAGGAGCAGTGGACGTGCAGAGTCCGGCTTTTCCTGCAGTGGTGGACCAGTACGTGGACGTCTTTCCCGACGACGTTCCAGGGCTACCTCCTCGTAGAGAGGTAGACTTTTACATCGACTTGTACCCCGGGACAGCCCCGATATCTACTCCAGAATATCGGATAGCCCCCGCTGAGCTTCGAGAGCTGCGGGTACAGTTGGAGGACTTGCAGAGCAAGGGGTTTATCCGACCCAGTGTTTCACCCTGGGCTTCCCCGATTTTGTTCGCCAAGAAGGAGGACGAGAGCTTGCGACTGTGTGTCGACTATCGTCGCCTGAACTAGGTGACAGTGAGGAACAAGTATCCGCTGCCACGGATTGATGACCTCTTCGATCAGCTCAAGGGAGCGCGGTGGTTCTCGAAGATAGACCTCCGGTCAGGCTATCATCAGCTCAGAGTTCGAGACGAGGACGTGCAGAAGACGTCCTTCAGGTGTCGGTATGGCCATTATGAGTTCTTGGTTATGCCGTTCGGTGTAACCAATGCTCCAGCAGTGTTCATGAGCCTCATGAACAGGATATTCCAGACATACCTCGACCGATTTGTTGTGGTCTTCATTGACGACATTTTGGTATACTCGACGACTGAGGAGGAGTATGCCTACCACCTGCGAGTTGTGCTAGACACACTCCGAGAGCACCAGCTTTATGGCAAGCTCTCAAAATGCCAGTTCTGGTTACGTGAGGTCCATTTCTGGGGGCACGTCATCTCTGAGGCGGGAGTTGCAGTGGATCCCGCAAAGATCGAGGCAGTACTAGCTTGCGAGCCACCCAGGAGCATGACGGAGGTGCGGAGCTTCTTGGGCCTAGCGGGATACTATTGGAGATTCGTGCCAGACTTCTCCAGAGTTGCGGCACCACTCTCAGCTTTGAAGAAGAAGGGGAAACCCTTCGTGTGGTCAGACAGATGTCAGAAGAGCTTCCAGGAGCTGAGACAGAGATTGACCAGCGCACCTATCTTGAGGTTGCCTGAGGAGGGAGTTGGGTACATAGTTTACTGCGATGCATCAGGGACTGGACTCGGGTGCGTCCTGATGCAGGAGCGGGCCGTGATCGCCTACGGATCACGTCAGTTGAGGCCGCATGAGCAGAACTACGCCACTCATGACCTGGAGTTAGCAGCAGTGGTCTTCGCTCTGAAGACTTGGCGGCACTATCTGATGGGCGAGCGCTTCACAGTCTTTTCTGACCACCAGAGTCTCAGGTATATCTTCTCTCAGAAGGACCTGAACCTGAGACAACGGAGATGGCTTGAGTTCCTCCAGGACTATGACTTTGAGATAGTCTATACTCCTGGGAAGGGGAACGTGGTAGCCGATGCCCTCAGCAGGAGGACGGGCATACAGCTACTTGAGGAGGCGACAGAGCAGCTAGCCTCCTTACAGATATCCTTCGTGGATAGAGACGGAGCAGCCTTTCTTCAGTCTCTCACAGTCTCTCCTCCACTTCTACAGCGGGTCAGAGAGGCTCAGCGTGGGGACGCTGACTGTGAGACCCGGCGTGCACTGATATCCTCAGGTCAGGCGCCTGATGGCTTCTCCCTTGGAGCAGAGCACGACATCCTTTTCAGAGGACGTACCATCGTACCAGTCGCTTTACGAGAGGAGGTGCTAAGAGAGTTTCACACTTCTCCCTTGGCGGTGCATCCCGGAGTGGCGAAGATGTACCCGGATCTCAGACGACAGCACTGGTGGCCGGGCATGAAGAAAGCTGTGGATGAGTTCGTTTCACGATGCCTCACCTGCCAGCAGGTGAAGGCAGAGCATCAGGTACCAGCAGGCTTGGTACAACCCTTGGAGGTCCCGGAGTGGAAGTGGGATGGCATATCTATGGACTTCGTGACTGGACTTCCACGCACTTCCAGAGGTCACGACTCCATTTGGGTGATTGTCGACCGACTCACCAAGTCGGCACACTTCTTACCCATCAGAGAGCAGGGCTCAGTGGAGAGCTTGGGACGTCTTTACGTCCAGGAGATCGTACGGCTTCACGGTGTGCCATCGTCTATCATCTCCGATCGAGATGCTCGTTTCACTTCCCGGCTTTGGAAGGGGTTGCAGGAGGCGTTCGGGACGCGGCTCCATCTGAGCACAGCCTTCCACCCTCAGACGGATGGTCAGACGGAGAGGACCATACAGACACTCGAGGACATGCTCCATGCATGTGTTCTCGACTTTGGTCGCAGCTGGGAGGACCACCTACCCTTGGTGGAGTTCGCGTACAACAACAGCTACCACTCCACCATCGGGATGGCACCATACGAGGCGTTGTACGGCAGACCCTGCAGATCACCGTTGTGCTGGACAGAGCCTGGGGAGTCAGCACTCGTGGGACCAGAGCTGGTCCGAGCCACGACAGAGAAGGTCCAGATCATCCAGGAGAGGATGAGGACCGCTCAGAGCCGGCAGAAGTCATATGCTGACAGGAGGCGGAGGCCACTAGAGTTCGAGGATGGCGACCACGTCTTTTTGCGTGTCTCACCTCGACGTGGTTTACGGAGATTTGGCCGAGGCGGCAAGTTGTCTCCACGCTTCATCGGGCCTTTCCAGGTCCTCAGCAGGATAGGAGAGGTGGCTTATCGCCTGGCTCTACCACCTCAGTTGCACCGGGTGCACGACGTCTTCCACGTGTCTCAGCTGAGGAGATACGTGCACGACCCGACGCACATCATCGAATTTGGGGAGCTGGACGTGGACGATGGGGCGACTTTTGCGGAGGTCCCAGTGGAGATCGAGGATCGACAGGAGCGGGTCCGACGTGGGCGGTCGATTCCTCTTGTGCGCGTCAGATGGCAGCACGGGAACCTCCAGGAGAGCACTTGGGAGCGGGAGGCTCAGATGCGTGCTCAGTACCCCCATTTGTTCCCCTAGTTTTTGATGTATCTTTACGGGGACGTAAAGCCCTGAGGTGGGAGTAATGTAAAGACCCACAAATTTCAAGGAAATTTTTTTCTTAATTTTCTTTGGAATTTTACAAGAGCGCAGCTTCAGACGGCACCTGATTCCGAGGCCCGGTGTGCTTGGAATCAATTTCCGAAGTTTGGCTCGGGTACGTTCAGTGAACGGACGAGCGGGTTTTTCTATCTTTTGAACCGTTGCCCGGAATCAAATTCTGAGGGCACCGATGAAATCGCAGCGCCGGTATTTGCTTAGAAACGCCTCTTCCGGAGTTGCGTTTGCTCAGACGTGGTTGTTAAATTTTGCGGCTTTAAGTCAGAAATAAAATAAAGTTTGTGCGACAACTTTATTTTATTTCACTTAAGCTGCTTGGAAGCCACTTGAAGTCACTTAAAGGCGGCTTGAGCTGAGTTGAACTGGATAGGATGCTATCCAGAAATATCCTACCCCTTGGTAGGATATTTGTGAGGCAGGGCCCGCACGAGCCCCGCCGTTTCTTTCGCTAAGTAACGCATCCGCGAAAACCCGTCAAAGTAACTGAAAAGTCAACCGACGTGTTTTCTTTAATTCTTAACAGACCATTTAATTGGGCGGTTTATTTCGTGAATTAAATGGGCTGTTTCTTTCGTGAATTAAATGGGTCGTTTCTTTCGAATTGATGGATCGCTTCTTAACCGGTTTCGTGTGTTGGCATGTTTATAAAATAAGACCAACCTAAAAATCCTTGGAAAGGATTTGAGAGAATCTTCGTTCCTTCATCTCCCCGCGAAGAACGCGAAGAACGCGAAGAACGCGAAGAACGCGAAGAACGCCGGCGACCGGAATTCGACGATGCACGCCGTGATCTGCGACGTCGACGAGCCCTACCCGCGATGTTCTTCGGCGACGCCTCTTCTTCCGCGGCCGATCCTCGTTCGACAACAAAGGTGAGAATCGAATCTTCTAAATTCTCCCTTCTTAATTTCAATAACAACGGATTTAATTAATTAAATCTGTTTGTTCTTGATCCGGAGATTGGCGACGCGACGCCGGATACCGCGACGACGCGACGATCTCCTTCTTCCGCGACGAGCGATTCCGCGACGACCTCTCGTCCGACGACGACTTCGAGGTAGGGATTTATTTTGGAAAAGTTACCCCTTTTTTAAATTTTCTCGTGAACGTTCTTGAAAATTTAAAAAAAACCGGTTTCAAGCGAACAATTTTATCTTTAAATAAAATTGTTGGATCATGTGTTGATCATCTTATTCTTTTCTCCCGTTGTTTATGATTAACACGGAGGGAGCGGGTCTAACGAACAAGACCCGGCAACCCTCCGCCGATCTTCCCTTTTTGTGCGGATTTGGCGGACGACGACGAACCGTGCGGCAAAGGCAATCCGTTGTTTCCGCAGTGGAGGACGCGTCCCGGGAGGAACAATGGCGCAGACGGGAGGCAAAACGGGCCACCGGAGCAACTCCGGCGGCCCGCGGAAGGAGGCGGCGGCGCCGGCGACCGGAGGCGGCGGTGCCCGGCGCGCCGCCGAGGAGATCTTCCGCGGCGGCCCGGCCGCGTCCGCGTGACAGGCGGCCCCCCGCGGGGGCCGCGTTTCTCCAAATGCCGCGGGTCAAACCCGCGGCGGCGGCCTGCTCGGCCGGGCCGCGCCCAGGCCGGACCGGACCCGGCCGAGCCGGTTCGGGCCGACCCGGTTCGGCCGACCCCAGGGGGGGGGGGGGGGGGGGGGGGGGGTTCGGTCCGGGTCGCCCCGTGCCCGGAACCCCCGTTTCGGGCCCTCTTCGGTCTTTCGCCCATATCTTGGGCCTGGGACCTCCGATTGACAAACCGTCAGCGGCTACGCGATCCTTGGATCGAGACGGTCGTTTCGGTATATTATACTCAAGGTTTCGGAAGACTTTGGGTTCGGCCGGGTTGGTTCGTGCACGAAACCAACCGGGCCCTCGGAGCGGAAACACTCATAACTTGAGCTACGGACGTCCGAACGACGTACCGTCAGCTCTGGTAGTTTCCTCTAAGTGAGACTGAACTTTTGGAATACTCCGCCCGAGGATCGGATACAGGCGGAGTACGATCGGGTTGGTTTTGCCCTGAAAACCAACCGGGCCCCTGGGACGAAAATGCCAATAACTCTCAGACCGGGCGTCCGATTGACGCGCCGTCTGTTGCGTTGAGATCCTGTTGTCGATACGGAACTTTTGGATACATCAACTTCGGACTACGTGTCAGTTGATGTATCATCCTCTCGGCTCGTGGAGCGGACCCTCCTAAACGAGCTCGCTATGTGCGGGAACCCTAGCGCTGGCTGTGACTTCGACGACAGAGCAGAGATCCTCCGTGGACTGCGACGACGACAAAGCAGAGATCCTCCGTGGACTGCGACGACGGCAGAGCAGAGATCCTTCGTGGACTGCGGCGACGACTGTGCAGAGATCCTCAGTGGACTGCGTCGACTACTGCACTCAGCGATCCTACGTGGATCAGTGCTACAGGTTCTGTGTGAGTCCGATCCTATGTGGGTCCTTACTACCGGTTCTGTGTGAGCCACTGCCTACAGGTTCTGTGTGAGCCCGATCCTACGTGGGTCTTTTGCGGGGGTTAGTACCTATCGATCCTTCGTGGGTCCGACGACTTAGATGGATCAGTGATCATCTTTGACGTCATCTGAAAAAGTATACCTGGTTGAGCTGAATCTTATGTTACTCTCCTATGTGGATTGTGTTGAACTATCCTAAGTGGATTTACTGTTTACTCTCCTTTGTGGATTGTGTTGAACTATCCTTTGTGGATTTACTGTTTACTCTCCTTGTGGATTTGAGTCTTGCTTTCCTTTGTGGATTGAGTTGTTCTCGAGCTCGTGAGCAGAGCTAGAAATGGGGACTTAGGTATATGTATGGGCATATACCTAAGTCGAGTCAGATGTTACTTCGTGATTGCATCTTTCTTTTGTGCTATATCCTTTGTGGATTTCGGGAGACCTTCGGGGGTCTCGGGGTCCTTACTGAGTAGCTTGTACTCACCCCTGCACGGGCTATGCCCGCACCTTGTTGTGTTGGTTGCAGACGACAGACAGCGCTGATCACGGTTGGGGCGTGGAGCAGAACGGTACCTGGAGGTGGACCACTGGGCGGAACGTACTCGGAGCGGACGTGGGACCCGAGGAGCCTGGAGGCTATCTGTACCCACCCTTCAGGTGGGATTGCCAGTGGACGACACGAGGCCGCCGTCTTTTCTTCAGTTGCTGTACTTTACTTTTCAGTTGTACTTTACAGTTGGGCTTGTATTTCCGGCCCCTTTACTTTTCTGCACTTTACTTTCCGCTTGCTGACTCTGTGTGGTTGTTACTTATAAAGGCAATGCCTTCCCTGTTTACTAGGATTTTACGCCTTGGTGCTAGTCGCCAGCCCCTGGCCTATGGAAGGCGGGCTTGGGGTAGTCACGGCACGGGCCCCGAGGACGGGTCGTGACAGTAATTATAATTTTAAAACATTAATGCCCATATTAATAAATCCTTAAAACCATTTTTAAAACATGAACATTAATGAGAAAGAATTAGAAGAATAAAATTTAAAAAAAAATTAAAATGATATTTTAGTTAGTGTTCCTAACCAATGAGAGACGCTTGAATACAAATAATTGAGGTAATAAAAAACTAATTATATCATGAGAATAAAGGGATTCATGATATATTATGTCAAAGTAAATTATATACACAAAATAAAAATTAGTTGGCACATAACAACAAAGAAGTCTCAATGGAATGTATGTTGAGATGAAATCCCTTATAAAGACTGTATCCTTGGGTTAAGGATAATTGAATGAAAAAAATATGTGTGAAAATATAAATACACTAAATATTATTGGATATTCAGTGTCAAAAAATCAGAGTACATTCACACATATTCTTGTAACAACAACACCAAGGACTTGGATTTTTAACTCAGTGAATGAAAATCGAGTTAATATTACTCTTACCATGTTCATATCGATGACTTGAGAATTAATAAATGGAGTTATTATGTGTATCAAAATAATATAACCACAAATGGGAGTTGAAATTACTACATAAATAAATAAATAGTGATTTCACACATAATCATGGAGTAAAATAATCAATGAAGTTTGCCTAAAACCCACTGAGTGGAAATCAAAATTTGAAATTCACTTACTGATTTGGTGACTTAAAAAACATACACCCCATGAAAGAAGGATCAAATAATGAATATTTAAATACCCATAAATTAAATTATATTACATAATAAATATAATCAGGGGTAGTAAAATAACCACACAAATGGAAATAGTGGCAATATACCTTGAATCTCACAGAAATATAAGTAAGATGAAAACCCCTTACCATGTGGGAATCAATAGAGTAATATGAAAAAAAGTTAATAACCCTCAAATAAATCATAGAATAAAATGAATATAAAAATAATCATGATAATATATATCAAATTGAAGTACCCAATACACCACATGCAATAAATAAGTGGTGAATAATAGAAATCTCAAGGAATTAAAAGTGATATAAGAAACCCCTTACCATGTTATCATCAATTGTGTCGTATGAAAAAAAGTTAATAACCAACAAATGAATCATAAAATACCATGAATATAATAATAATCATGATAATATATATCAAAGGTAAGTACAAAATACACCACATGAAAAAAATAAGTGGCGAACAATGGAAATCTCACTGAATTAAAAGTGAGAAAAGAAATCCCTTACCATGTACTTTTCCTTAGTATAGTGTTGGTTAACCTCTAGTATAATGGTGAAATCATTGTTATTAAATTATACATGAACCAAATACATAAATATGATATCATATATCATCTTCTAATATTGATTTGTTAAAAATATTTTAGTAGTACCATCATTTCAGATGTTAACTGATTCATTATCTTTTATATGTTTGGTTATGTATGCCAAGCTTTTAATGGATATGATGTATTTGATTAATATACATAATGATATTATTTTCATAAAAATTATTTTTAATCATAAAATTGAAATTATTCTTGAATTATTATGATGGGGAATTAACCTCATCACATTCATTGAGATGATAATCCGTATATACGCTCGAGAAACAATATCATTATTTTGTAGGGGAAATCATATTTAATTGGAAGGTATATCATACATACAAAAAAAAATTCATGTTATATTTATTATTTGAGTTAGTTATACTGATTATTATACCCATCCAAATAATGAAGTGTTTGAATAACAAACTTCACCACGATGTGTAGATAGTAAGCCGTACTCACGCACATATGGTGACTTTGTCATTTATAGGATGGAAAGAATAAAGAATAAGGTTGTACCATATATATAATAATGTCATAGTATTTATAAGGTACTGGTGTTATTATTTTGGTATGGAAACAAAAAAGAAAGAGGAAGTGGATGAAGAATAGAACTTGAAAGAGGGTGGTGAAATTATTACATCTTCCTCAGGTGTTTCCTTTTGAGTTGATCAAAAGGGCTCTTTAACATTGATTTATGTTCAATTAAATGACTCTAGGTTGATGTTTGGGAAGTTGGGTGGTTATTTAGGTAAGTTTTGGCTAAGGAAAATGGCTTCGGTGGTGTGAAATTAAGAGAAGGGGAAGTACCCTTTTATAAGAGAGGTGAGGGTCACCTTAGAATAACCTTAAAATATTATTTTATAATAAAATAATTTTCGGATTATAATGGCAGAAAAATGATTTATTTAGAAGATAAGGTGGGTATGGGTCGAAATACTTTCAAAAAATAGGTTTTGAAAAAATTTAGTTTACCATTGTAACTTTATCTTTTAGATTTAACTCTTAGTTAAATAGTATAACATTTACCATGTCTCTTTGTATTTTTATATTATATGGTTAATTAACATAGAAAAAATGGAAAGAGAACCTCATGTAGTTAATTAATGACATGTATATCATTATTAGAGTCCTTTGGAAAAACGTTATATTTTTAGGACCATTATATAACATG
Source organism: Viscum album (assembly GCA_963277665.1). NCBI lineage: Eukaryota > Viridiplantae > Streptophyta > Magnoliopsida > Santalales > Viscaceae > Viscum > Viscum album. The sequence goes on from OY728158.1 coordinate 1,025,555,566, forward strand.
ATGATGTAGTATTTGTTTTAAAAAATCAGTTATGTTAATTTTGATACTAGTTGGCATTTGTTTTGTTTTGAGAGTCATAACAACAAAATTACTTCGAATAAAATAAATTTAATAAACCATAAAATGTCATATTCACCCAGAAAATTCATGTATGTCATAGAAACTTTAAAATTATATTTATTTAAATATATATAATACCATTTATTTGATTCTTTGACTAATAAAATGTAATTACTACATCATCATTGTGTCATAAATAAATTAAAAATTTTAATGTATAAAAATTATAAATAAAATAACATTATGTAGGATATATTTTTATATTTTTAATGAGTATTTATAGTCGAAATTATAAATTATATAACCCCATGTGAAATTTTTTTTACTAAAAGATATATGTTTTTTTTATTTTTGTCTTTACATGATATTAATATATATAAAGTGTCATTATCACTCTCTAGTGGCTCCATGGGTCCCAAAATTGACCCAATCATGCCCATGGTCGGACATGTATCCACAAATTGAAATAGGACACATTTTAGAGTAATTTAATATTATTATAATATTATTTTGATACAATAATTTATCTGATTTACCCTTTAAACTTGGTAAATAAAATATTTACTTAAACAAATATTCATAATGTCTAAAAATAAAATTTAAGCATTTAAATAATTTGGATATCCTGATTCCAACTATGGAATATATTTCTCTAAATTCAAAACAAAAAAGTGTCAAAAATCAATTTAAAATTAATTCCAGTTCTTAATACAGAAAGCGTGTTTTTAAGAAATAATTACTATCAAAAGATTAACACTTGTTTGTTCTCATTTAAATCTGAAATTACATCCAACAACCTACATTATTTTAAATGATACAAATATAATCTAATTATACTTCCAAACCATTCAATTGTATAATTTTAACCTATATATTATTTCTATTAAAAAAAGTTTTTTTCTATTAAAATTTAGTATTTATTAGTATTCATCAAAATATGTATGTTAATCTAAAAGTACCAAAAATTTATTCAAAATAAATTTTTATGTCCTGATTCTAATGATTAATTTAATTTCATTAAATTAAATATATATAATTTTCAAATATTAAAAAAAAAAGTGTTTTCCATTAGAAGATGGTAAAATTTCTTTTTTTGAAAAATAATTGTTTTATCTGAAAAAATTATTTTGTTCTTATATTATATCTACCAAACACATAATCTGGATTATAAAATTATATGGAGTATATAAAATTCAAAAATTCTGTTACTACTTTTCCTAACCACTTTTGAACGACTAATTTGGTAAGTCATGGTGCTTTCAAACTCGGTGTTTCATATATCACAAGCTATTGAATTACTTTAATGAAAATAACTTACTATTAAATCTTGGGGTGTTACATTCTCCCCACATTTTAGAAATTGTGTCATCGCAATTTTAAAATTAGGCATGGGTTCTTTATTGAATGTCCCACATCGAAAAAAGAGTCAATAAAACTATCACTTTAAAAGAATGAAAGAGAAATAGAAATGTCACCCGATAAAACCCATACTAGGATTCCATGTAGGAAAACATGGATATGGAAGATAAAATAAGTTTCATGTTTGGATGGAGAGTGATAGAGAACTTGGTCAGAAGAAAGTTAACAACATAAAAACCACAAACTTGTGATGGGATAAATGGTCAATAGTTTCCCTGTAGGAAAAGTAAACAGAAAACAATTTTTTTGTTTTAAGTTCCATTTCAAAATGTTAAGGAATTTATTTATGAGATTGAATAAGAACATAAATAGATATACTTACTTTTCAAGTAGAGTATCATCCTTTAATAAATTTCTACCATAAACTCGTCTTTTTTTGAAGCGATGAGTATTCAAGGTGACTTGGTCACTTATGAAGCACTAGAATCAACTTCTAGAGAATCACATGATCCAAAAAGGATAAAATATATATTTACTTTTTATTTAGATATTAACCAAAACCGAAATGGTTATTACAATATTAGATGATCCCCAAAAGGGTCATCCTTTAGGAAAAGAAATACTAATTTTAATTTCTAAAATTAATCCAAAAATACCCAAAGTTCAATAAATACCATTCAATAAAATATTTTCCATAAAATATTTTAATACAACAAAAAATATTATTAAAACCCAATACATAGAATAATTTGATTACTAGTCTTGCATGTTAAATTTTATCTCCAAATAACATCGACTACTTTTAAAGTCGTATACATATAGTAATTATCCTAATCACATAGTATTTATGATAGGTTAATCATTTCCACTAATAAACCAAATTGTTATAAATCTACAATTGAAACATAAAAAATCCACCATTACTCCGAAAATGAATTCTTATAGTATTCTATTTTCCTTAGGCATATAGTGTTCCCAACAGAGCGAACGTCTCCCTAAATATAATTTATCACTTAATCACAAGAACATTTTCCTATACTAAGGATATCCCATTGATAAGAAATAAAATCCAAAATCAACATATTATTGATCAATAAAATCATTTAACTAAAAATAATTATTCATACTATCCAAGGACTTCACGTAGTTCAGTGGTAGGTGATAAACCCAAATCACACTTTGGTTGTTAGTTCTATTCTGGTAGCTTTGTCTGACGCGATGGGTGGTCACATGATCTGTGTGTTTTCTATTTTCAAAAACTATATTTTATAAGATTCCGAAAGTGAGAAAAATTATTCAAAATAACCATAACATAATTTAACCACAAATTTTATCTCGTACCTCGCATTTTCATCCCAAAATTTAATAACTTGTAGTTTTCTGAAAATCAAGGATCATATAAACACAAACGGTTATTTATAACTATAATAGAAAAGATAAATCTTCTTAAAATATCATTTTCATATAACAAACTACAGGGTTACACATACAAGAGAAAAGTCATCCAAAGTAATCCCATCAACAAAGAGCACTAATACATATAAAAAAATTCAATCTATTTATTTACACATAGGTTCTTCATTGACCAAGATGTTATCCTAAAGAATAGTACCTTCACTCAAGTAATGCCTAGGTCCCCTACATTTATGGAAAATTATAGTAAATGGAATCTTGGGATCATTTTTATTTTTTTCCATAGTACTCTTCATTTTTTCAGAGCAATTATTTACTTTATGTCCTTTTTTTCTCACACATAAAGAATTTATTTATTCCATTGAGACACTTTCTAGGGAGTCTTCTTTGAAATTTCCTACATGATGGAAATTGAGAATTATTTTCTCTATGGTCTCCACTACTGGAGCTCTTATAATTTACCTACTTTCCCTTCTTTTTTTGAGTCTGGGAGTTGGTTTATATATATTTTGTTGTTTATATTTTTGGAAAACATATTTGGCCTGATCATGATATCTTTTACACCTATAAAAATCCATTTCTTTGCTCATTTCTACTATTATGCCCTCCTTGTACATTATTTTTGTAATGTCCCAGTTCCAGAATCCACCTAGAGGTTCCCCATACCCGGTTGGTCACATGGACTCAATCTCATTTCCCCAAACACCAGTGGCTGCCGACTAGCATCGAGGGCCTTGAATGTGATAGTGAGGAAACTATTCCCTCATTGGCAGAGTACACTGTGAATGTTGACATGACACAACAGTAGAATCAGTAAATATCCAAAAATAGTAAACAGTGAAAGACTCAAAAAGAAACCACTGAAGCAAAAAATATATATAAATGATACATGATACATATATGACTAGGGAAACAGCCAAACAAGTCACAATGCTGAATACAGTACTAAATCAAAGTACAAAAGAAAACCGAATGGGAAAATCCTCAGCATCGCAAGCCTCCGCTTCATCCCACTATCTCTAGATCTAATGCAATCATGTACCTGAAGTCGAAGGGTGTTTTCCATTGTCTATACCTGCACCAATATAATCTGTTTGGGCACAAAAAAATGGCCCAAATAGGGTGTGAGACTAAATCCCAGTAGGCAACCACCCGAAGATCTGTGCCTAACAGTTCTTGAGTATATGGAAGGTAAAAGTACATAAAGCAATAAAAAAGGAATCACTAAGTAGTAAACAATCCATAGTTTAAGCATTCAAACCACCACACAACATACAAAAACAAAAACGATAACATAACAGGTAAAACATTAGGATGTACCCACAACCTATCCCCTCTGGTCCTTCTTATCAAGTACAAGAAACCCTTTGGGTAGCAAACATAGTCTCACCCCTCTGGTTCAGCTAACGTATAGACTCTCTAAGGAAACACTCACCTTCAATTCACCCTATAGTCTCGTATCGTACTAAAGGCACATTTGTGAAGCACCTAATGTCAATTCCCCTTGTGGCCCGTATCGAGGAACTACAGACACTCTGGGGAAGCACTCAATGGAAATTCCCATTGTGGTCTCACATCGTATAATTATAAAGACACTATGGAGAAGACCTCAATGTTAATTATCCCTATGGTCTATACACCAGGTTCTCACGACCCTGTGTAAGTCATGTATGTGTATCAGTGTGTAACGGACCAAGTAAACCTCATGAACTACTTTGCTAGAATTCAACAGCACAATAGCATAATAGAATAACAGACACACCATCATATAATACTAGGCATGGATAGTAAACATCATCCTATAGGAAAAGAAGACCCAATGGTCAAAACAAGAAAGACATGAATGGGAAATAAATCCAAAGCACAACAATTCAACTTATTCACAATCAATTATCATCTACTCAGACATTCCAGTATAGCAGAGAAACAATAGGTCTAAAACAATAAACACGCAATAACCCGTTCATGGGTATTGGGAAAAATTGCAAAAATAACTCAAAGAATTCTTACAGAAAGGCACAAACCACCTACCTTAGGGATTGAAAATAAATATACTTGAACCGTGAAGCATTAATCTCTTTAGAACGTCGTAGATCTAAGGAAACATCTAAAACATTCAACATACAATTACATAGAAAAGAAGTGGAATCATGAAATGAGGTTCTAGCAGAAGATAGAACTCACCGATGCGATTCCAACACAACCACCAATGTTTGAATAGGAGGATGGACGGAGGCTCGGGGGCTTATTGAAGATCTGCGGCTGCTCGGCGCTCCCGGATGAATGAAACCTAGAAGAAGTGTGTTATGTCCGTCAGACGCGACCCCGATGCATTTAATGAAAAAAAATACACGGCATGTACTTTTTTTTCTTTACTATACATTAGGTGGCCTCAAGTTCACACCCACACGGACGTGTATGTAGCTACTACATAGCCAGCCCATGGTCTGCTACAGAAAAGATGTACACAGCGTGTACTTATAAAGTACACTGCGTGTACATAGAAAATTTCTAGAATTTCCTCTTTTCACCAAAAACAACCAGGAAGGAAAAACATACCTGAAACGAAGGTCCAAGTTCTTAAAAACATCCCCTATTAAAGAAATTCATCCCCAAATTTCCCTAGAACGGCGTAAAAGAGAAAACCTTTAACTATTCCATCCACTATGCTTGTACATCGGCCTCCCTCTCCCAAGTCTCATCATTCACCCGCACGTGCTTCCACAACACTCATACCAAGGGAATAGACCGGACATGGAGAACCTTTTTTTTGTCATCCAAAATTCAATTAGGATGCTCTTAAAATGACGTATCCACTTCGAGCTCAACCTCCTCGAGTTGAAAGACATTTGATGGGTCTGAAATGTAACGTTGGAGCTGAGAAACGTGGAATACATCGTGCATTTCTCGGTACCTCTGAGGTACCTGCAACCAATAGGCAACCAGCCCCACTCTCTCCAACACATGAAACGACCCAACATACCTTGGGGAAAGCTTACCCTATATCCTAATCCTCTTGTGTCCCAACCTCAGTCTGACATGCAGGAAAACCTAATACCCATCCTTGAACTCCAGAGGTCGTCTCTGCTGATCTGAATAAGACTTCTAAAGAGATTGCAGAGAAGCCATCCTCTTCTCAATTATCTCTATCTGGTTTGTGGCCTCCTGAACAAGGTGAGGTCCCAAAAAATCTTTCTCTCCTGCCCCCAACCAACATAAATGTGGTCGGAATGGCCTATCATTAAAATCCTCATAAGGTTCCATCAGAATAGTTTCTTGAAAACTATTATTTTAGGAAAACTCCAAAAGAGATATATGCTTCTCCCAAGAACCTCCAAAATCCAGAATGCATGCTCAAAGCATATCCTCAATCACCTGAATCATATGCTCAGACTGTCCATCTGTCTGGGGATGGTAAGCTATATTCAAAAGTAAATGTGTTCCCAATGCCTTCTAAAGCCCCTACCAAACTCGAGAAGTAAAACGACATCCCTGTCCGAAATAATGGAGTGGGAAACTCCATGAAAACATACAATCTCACGGATGTACAATCATCCCAGCTCATCAACACTGAAGGTCTCATTGATCGAAAATAAGTGAGAAACCTTCGTGAGCCTGTCAATGACAACCCATATTGAAACATTACCTCGAGGCGACCTCGGTAACCCTGTCACAGAGTCCATTGTGACATTGTTCCACTTCCACTCGGGAATGGGTAGTTGTTGTAGAAGCCTTGCTAATCATGGATGCTCCGCCTTCACCTGCTGACAAGTGGAACACGTCATGATGAAACTAGAAACGTCCCTCTTCATACCTGGCCACCAATACTGATGGTGTAAATCATGATACATCTTGGTGATTCCAGGATGAACTGCCCAAACTGAGGAATAAAAATCATGCATCAGCTCGTCCCGTATATCTACTAGCACCATACACATCCCTGGAAATTAAAGAACTCATCCTTGCCTATGGTCCATCTAGGAAAAGGGTCCTCTCCTGACACGCTCTCCCATAGGACTAGGCCTTCTGAATCTGATAGCTTCCTCATTCGTACCTGATCAAGAAGTGTAGAGGTAACAACTACAGAAGATAGAAAAGTCTGCCCCTATTTGTCGTGAACCTCCCAATGCATCTCAAGGAATAGATCCATAAGCTTCCACTCACTACTTTCCTCCTAAACTACTTGTATCTAAGTCCGCCTGATCAACGCATCAGCCACTTTGTTGTCTTTTCTAGGCGTATAGGAAATCGCAATGTCAAAGGACTATAAGTACTCAACCCACATGCGCTATCTCAAATTCAGTTCATGCTGAGTGAAGATGTACTTGATACTTTTATGGTCAGTGAAAACCACAAAATGATCTCCTAGAAGATATTGTCTCTAACAGTGTAGGGCATGAACAACAGCTACTAACTCCAGATCGTGTGTCGGGTAATTCCTCTCATGTGGCCTCAACTGCCGAGGCCCGTACGCAACGAATCCATCACCCTGCATAAGCACCACTCTTAGCCTGATACCTGACGCATCATAGAAAACTATATAGCTCTTTCTCGTCTCTGGAAAGACTAGTATCGGTGTTGAAGTCAACATCCCTTTCAGCTCCTGAAAGGCTGACTCACAGGAATCTGACCATAAGAACATCCCACCGTTCTTAGTCAAACATGTCAGCGCTGCTTCCAAGCATGAAATGTCCTATATGAAACGTCTGTAGTATCCATCCTGCCCTAGAAAACTCTAAACCTAAAAGACATTCTTCGGCTGCTCCCAGGAAACTACAACTCTCATTTTCTCTAGGTCTACTGATACTCCTGCCTTTAAGATAATGTGACCCAAGAAGTGAGTCTCATCCATCCAAAAGTTTCACATTGAGAGATTAGCATATAACTAATCCTACCTCAGTGTAATCAAATGATCTCAAGATGGGTATCATGGTCATGTCGAGTGTGAGAGTACACCAAGATATCATCCATGAAAACCACCATGAAGGAATCCAAGTAAGGATGGAACACTCGGTTCATCAGTTCCATGAAAATTGCAGGCGCGTTCGGGAGACTGAACGACATTACCATATACTCGTATAGACCACAGCTACTCCGGAAGATAGTGAGAGGTATGTCATATGTTCTAACACACAACCGATTATAACCGGACCTCATGTTAATATTTGAGAACACCCGGGCTCCTCAAAGCTGATCAAAGAGATTATCAATTCTAGTGAAGGGATATCGATTCTTGACCATCATCTGGTTCAGCTTCCAATAATCCTCACAAAGGCTATGGGTATCATCTTCCTTCTTCGCAAAAAGGATAGGAGAACCACAAGGAGAAGTACTGAGTCGGATGGAACCCTTGACCTACCACTCCTCGAACAGTTTCTGGAACTCCTGCAACTCTAGTGTAGCCATCCTATAAGGAGGAGTGGACACTGTTTCTACCCCTAGAACAAGCTCAATAGAAAAGTCTACCTCACGATCTGGAGGCAATCCTAAAAAGTCCTCTAGAAATACATCTCTTAAACGATCTACCATCGGAGGAAAGTTTAACTATGAAGTCCCCTAGTCATCCAGATAAAGACTAGCAATCTGGGTTGTAACTGCTCCCAACCCTTGATGCTATGGTCCTGCTCTGCTCACCTGGACATCCAACTCACCCTTATAAAGAAAATATCCACCCTTTGTTGATATGAATCTCACCCTGCAGTGATAATAGTCGACGACTTCCTATAAGGGAACTAGCCAGTCCATTCCAAGAATTACATCATAACCTGTCATCTATAGAACATAAATATACCAAAGGAAATGACACCCACCAACCTCAAGAAGGCACTCCTTTCACTGACGTAAACCAGATGTTCTTGTCCCAAACAAAGTGTCTAGTGTCAAAACATCGGCATAAGAAAATATACAGAGCTCAAGGCTCTCCACAACAGTGATATATATAAAGTTATGCGTAACAACAATATCGAAAAGAGCTGGAGATAAAAACGAGGCAACTACGATTATACCTCAAACTGTAGAGGTGTTGGGATCATGCTCCTGATGGGTTTTCTCCACTATAAATGTCTGGCCAGCTTTGTGGCCATGTGACCCTGCCTGACTACACTGAGCTGATCCACCCTACTATCGCTGGTGGCCTGGTGACTGACCACCACGGTCGCGACCTACACATCGTCTTGAAGGGTCGGAAGAACTCCAATTCCCAGACTGGTGAGAAACTGGCAGAGCTTCTCCTATACGAGGAGTCATAGATGAACCCCTGTCACCAGATGCTGGTGAAAAGATCTGACAGAAATGCCGAAGGTGTCCCAACATGTTACAAGATCGGCACTCCACCAGGTCTCTCTGGAGCTGGGGCCTCATATGCCCACTTCTCTCGCACATGTAGCACACCACCTGGCTACTAGAAGATGCATCCCGCCTACTCGGATATCCCCATGTAGTCTCCATACATCGCTTATGGATATTAGCTAGCGGAGCACTAACTCTGGATATCAAGCCGCCTTGGCTCACAAATCTGGATTCCCTTAGATTTCACTCCGTGATCAGTGCCTGGTTGACGATGGAAGTGATGGAAGTCAACCTGAAGATATTCTCCTGAGAGGGGATGTTATCTTTGAGGTCATCCTTGAACTTCTTTCCCGGGAATAACCCATCTCCTCCAAGGAAGGGTGTGAAATGGTGAAGCTTGGTGAAACATGATGTGTACTCTTTAACCGATAGGGTACCCTGGTCAAGGCTCATAAACTCCCAGGCTCGGTCGGCACTCAGGGTCTCTGGACAGATGTAGTTATAGAAGATGCACTGGAACTCCTCCCAAGCCATAACCTAATAATGACCTGACGGTGAGATCACATCCCACCATCTCTTGGAAGAATCTCGTAGCATATAGGTAGCGACCATGACTCTCCTCTCTGGAGGCATCTCCAGATCCTCAAAGATCGTCAGTATGGCTTCAAGCCATGACTCTGCAGCTTGAGGTCCTCCTTCCCCTGAGAAAGTGGGAGGATGAAAATGCTGGAAGATCTGTTTCAAATTATCCATCGACGAGGCAGGAGGTGGCAATCCCTGAAAAGTCTGCATCGTCCACATGAATCCTTCCCTGAACTACGCATTAACAACGATAATAGGTATAACTGTTCGTGCCATGTCTGGAACAACAAGAGGATATGCAGGTTGTCCCTGATCAGCCATGTCCGGTGTCTGATCACCAACTAGAAACTAGATCACAACTCGAGGACATATCAGTGGCATGACTCTACAAGGTTAATCACACACATTAGATCAGAATTATCAAGGACTGAAAACAAGGATTGTAAGAAGAGAACAAGAGAAAGAAACATTCATGTTTACAAAACATGACTACATGGCGTGAACTTTTCCAACACGGCGTGTTCCCAAAAGTCATCCACATGGGAATGTACTCCTACCGAAACTGGTCGTGTAACACCCCAGACACACAGAATGTTGTCATAAAAGAAGGTATGTACTTGAATACACTTTCCCTACCTGATTTCTTCTACACGGCTACGTAACACATCTCTCCTACGGTAAGACTGCACGACGTGTACAATTCTTACACAACGTGTAATAGACAAGCTTCACCTGGCCCGTGTTGTTAGTGACACGGCCTGACACACATCTCACACTACAAAATGTGTTCCAGATAGAAATGAAGTGTATGATAAAGGGTAACACATGCCCATATTTATAAGTACATGCCGTGTACATTTGGAACATGCCATATCAGGCAGAAACGAAAATCACAGCGTGTTCCAGACGGACACGACGGTAAGAGAATACATGGTGGTTATTTATGAAAAATTATTTCATCCTGAATTTAAGAACACATGGCATGTACATAACTTTACACTATGCGTATTCTGGGTTTTTTCAGACAGTAAGCCTCAAAAGCTACTCTGGAACCCAGAAAACACTGAAACGAGTGCAGAAAGTGCCAAATTCCGATTCGTGAGGGACCATAATCCTCGTGAATCAATTTTTTTCATATTAAACATGTTATATCATGGATAACAAGGCAATGATCCACCAAATTCCGGTCCATGAGGGCCCATAACACCTCGAGAAGCAATGTTTGGCATTCATTCAAGCAATTACCTGCCCAAAAAATACCCTATCAAACATCTGGTATTTTTATCAAGGAAACTATCACAACAACATGCATATTTTACACATCATCAATCAAAACAACATGGAATTACTATTTCATATAGGATTTCATGGAAAAAATGCATGGAATGTGATTTCTAGCAAGTGCCTATATAATGAATGAGTTGGAATACCGTCATCTCATCGGGTTGCAACAGAAATAGAACCTCAATAGCAACAACAATAACAACACAAATCATGTGAATCACTCAAGGTGAAATCAAATCAACGGTAACAATTGAAAAAACCAGAAAAAATTCAATTAAACAAGGTAGATTGGATTTTCCCTATACAAGGGTTAACTACTCCCAGGCACAACTTAACATCAAGTACCAAATTCATTTCTATCCCTGGCCATAGGCTCCAAATAGTTAATCAAGAGAAAATAAATCCTCTGATACCACTTTGTAACATCCCGATTTCGGAAGCCACCTTGAGGCGCCCCATACCCGGTTGGTCACATGGCCTCATGAACATTTCCCCGAATGCCATAGGTTGTCGACTAGCAGCGAGGGCCTTGGGTGTGATAGTGGAGAAAATATGCCCTCATTGGCAGAGTACACATTGGAAGTAGCCAACACACAATAGCGGAATCAGTAAATATCCAACAATAGTAAACAATAGAAGACTGATAAAGAAACAACATTAGCAAAAAAATATTTATATAAATGATACATGATACATTTATGTCTAGGGAAACAGCCAAACAAGTCACAATGCTGAATATAGTACTAAATAAAAGTACTAAAGAAAAGTAGATGACCAACTCCTCAGCATCACAAGCCTTGACTTGGTCTCATGCTCTCCATCTCCAATGCAATCAAGTACCTGAAGTCGAAAGGTGCTTTCCCTTGTCTATACCTACAATAATATAATATGTTTGGGCCCTAAAGAATGGCCCAAACAGGTTGTGAGACTAAATCCTTGTAGGCAACCACCCGAAGATCTATGCCTAATAGTCAGTGAGTATATGGAAGGTAAAAGTACAGAAATCAATAAACAAGGAAGCACTAAGAAGTAAACAATCCACAATTTAAGCATTCAAAACACCACACATAATGAAACAACAAAATAGATAATGAAAAAAGTAACCCTATGGGAAGTAACCACAGCCTATCCCATCTGGTCCTACCTATCATGTACAAGAAACCCTCTGGGCATCACAGACTATCTCACCCCTCAGGCTCAGCTAATCTATAGACTCTCTAAGGAAGAACTCACAGTCAATTCCTCCTATAGACTCGTATCATACTAAAGGCACTCTAGGGAATAACTCAACGTTAATTACCCATATGGACCACGTCGAGAAACTACATACACTCTGGGGAAGCACTCTACGTCAATTCTCCTTGTGGTCACACATCATATAATTATAAAGACACTTTGGAGAAGCCCTCAATGTCAATTCTCCCTATCATCTATGCACCAGGTTATCGCGGCCATGTGTAAGTCAAGTAAGTGTAGTAGCACGTAACAGCACCAGTAAACCACAATAACTACTTGGATAGCATTCTAAAGCATAACAGCATAACATGAGAACATGCACACCATCCTATAATACTAGGCATGGATAATAAACAGCAACGTATAGGAAAAAAAGACCCAAAGGTCAAAACATGCAAAAACAGGCTTGGGAAATACATCCAATGCACAAAAATTCACCCTATTCACAATAAATTATCATCTACTCAGGCATACCAGCATAACCGAGAAATAATATGGGTAAAACAGTAAATACACAATACCCCATTCATGGGTATTTGTCGAAATTGCACAAATAACTCAATGAAATCCTACGAAAAGGCACCAAACTCATACCTCGAGGTTTGGAGATCAATATAATTGAACTTAAATGCATGAATCTCTTTAGAACGCCAAAAATCTAAGAAAACATCTAAAAAAGTAAACCCACAATAACATGGAAAAGAAGAGGAATCATGAAATGAGGTTCCAACAGAAGAGAGAACTCACCGATGAGATTCTAATGCAACCGATGTTGTTCGAATAGGAGGATGGATGGAGGCTCGGGGGCTTGTTTATGATCCACAGTAGCTCGGTGCTCTCGGTTGAATGGAACCTAAAGGAAGTGTGTTTTGTACATCATACGTGACCCCGATGCGTTTAATGAAAAAAAAAACAAAATACACTGTGTGTACTTTTGGAGTACACAGCGTGTACTTGCTGTTTCTGTACTACGCAATAGGCGGCCTCCAGATCACTCCCACACAGCCGTGTATGTGGCTACTACACGGCCAGCCCACGATTTGCTACAGAAAAGAATTACACGGCGTGTACTTGGAAAATTTCCAGAATTTCCTCTTTTCTCCAGAAACAACCATAACAGAAAAACATACCTAAAAATAAGGTTTGGGTTCTTACAATGTACAATGTTACTATGACTTCCTTGGATTCCTGCCGTTGAATAACACAAGAAAGCCTAATGTGAGACATAATATCATTTAAATAATACCATGACCCATGATTTTCAATCTACAACACCTTTGGATTAACTATGTTTATTAATTATCATCTTATATTAAAATTATTGAAATCGGTTTGTTCAGAAAATGTGAATTATCCTATCCAAATCCCCCTAGAGTGTCATAACCAAGAGTGCAGCAAGGCTCATTGTCATGTACAGGATACCCCGGGTCAATCCCGAAACTCCTTGTTAGATTTTTCACTCCTAGGTACATCTGTACTAGAGCTGCCTCTACCTGCTCGTATCCAGACATGGATGTATTTCATGGAAAACCCACATAATATTTACATTACCAATTTTGTTGAATGTTCATCTATACTAATTCTCAATGTCTATCTTAGGGTAGTGTTTCCTAATCAGAGTTTTTTTCTAAATCTAGCTTCCATGTTTTGTAATAAACTTCCTCTGATACCAACTATAATGCCCCGACCACAGAAGCCTAAAGTAGGGGAATTATTTCAATACATTATCATTATTACAAGTAATCAATTCCCAAAAGACCAATCATTTTAGCAGTATTGGAAAATAGATTACATACATGAATGTTACATTACACATTTGAATATGAAACAAAACATAAATGATCTTTTGATAATGCCATTAATACCAAAGCTTAACCCTACTTATCAACCATAAAACAATTCTTTTAATCTTAGGAAAATAAAACATAAGAAAGGGGTGAGCTCAAATGCAATGTACGGATAACAGTATATCGAAAACATTCACAAATAAGCATAAACATGTAAGGAAATGTATAAAACTAACACAAATGCTTTTTAAAAATAAACTTCAGCATAATATGGAAAAGATAAATCAAATAATTCCATTTACTTATTCACATGTATATTCTATGAGTCGAATAGTAACATGTAATATCAATAGCTAATTTTATAATCATGGAATGCATAATGCCAGACTTCATAACCACATAGTCAAGGCCCTGTTCCAAGACTACAAAAAAGATTTTTTCAAGGCCTTGTGCCATGACACTGGTTTGTCTAATGATACCTATTGATGCATCGAGGATCTATAGCAGGGTCCACCCGTCACTTACTAAGTCCAATTCTTTCCTCATATGAAAATTTTGAAACATAACATAATCATTTTTTTAAATTAGCATATAAAATGTCAATACTTTAACCATAAACCATGAATGGTATTAAAATAGCTCATCCACAGTCAAACATAACTCATTCAATACAATATGGTAGATTTTTTATAATAAATTATCCTTAATCGATAATAATGAAGGATATTGACATAGATGAAAATAATCATCAAAACAATTTGAGTAAAATATATACCTTTTTCTTGAAAACATTTAAAAGTATCACTATTTATCAAGAAGTTGTTTAATATATATTTTTGAATAAAAGTGTATCATACCACTTTGGAACTTTTTAAAGGAATTTTAATTTTAAAATATTAATGTCAATATAAGTAAATCCTTAATACCATTTTTAAAACATGGACATTAATGATAAAGATATAGATGAATAAAATTTTAAAACATTTAAAATGATATTTTAGTTAGAGTTCCTAACCAAATGAGAGACTCTTGGATTCAAATAATTGAGGAAATAAAAACATAATAATATCATGTGAATAAAGTGATTCAAGATATTTTATGGCAATGTACTGTATATACACCAAATAAAATAGAATTGGTGCATAACAACAAAGAAGTCTCAATGGAATGTAAGTTGAGATGAAATCCTTTATAAAGACCATATCTTTTTCTTAAGGATAAATCAATGACATAATTATGTGTGAAAAATATAAATACACTAAATATTATTGGATATTAAGTGCTAAACAATCAGATGACATTTACACATATTCTTGTAACAACAACACCAATGACATGGATGTTTAACTCAATGAATGAAAATTGAGTTAAGATTAATCTTATCAAGTTCATATCGATGAATTAAGAATATATCAATGGAGTGATTATGTGTATCAAAATAATATCCACAAAATGAGGAGTTTAAGTTACTACATAAATAAATAAACAATGATTTCACACATAATCATGGAGTAAAACAATCAACTATGTTTCCGTAAAACCAAATGAGTGGAAATCAAAATTAGAAATTCCCTTACTGATTTAGGGACATACGAAACCTATACCCCATGAAATAAGGATCAACCAATGAATATTTAAATACCAACAAATTAAATTATATTACATAATGATTAAATCATGGGCATTACATACACCACACAAAAGGAAATAGCGACAATATAGCATGAATCTCATAGAGATAAGAAGTGAGATGAAAACCCATTAAAATGTTGTAATCAATCGATTCATATGAAAAAAAGTTAATAACCAAAAAATTAATCACTGAATTCCATGAATATAAAGAGAATCATGATAATATATATCAAAGGGCTGTACACAATACTCCACATGCAATAAATAAGTGGCGAACAATGGAAATCTCACGGAATTCAAAGTTAGATAAGAAACCACTTACCATGTTGTAATCAATCGAGTCATATGACCAAAAGTTAATAACCAACAAATTAATCATATAATTCCAAGAATAGAATGTGAATCCTGATTATATATATCAATGTGCAGTACAAAATACACCACATGCAATAAATAAGTGGCAAACAATGGAAATGTCACGGAATTAAAACTGAGATAAGAAACCCCTTACCATGTAATTTTCCTTAGTATAGAGTAGGTTAAACCCTTGAATAAATGTGAAATCATTGTTATAAATTTATAATAGAACAAAATACATAAATATTATATCATATATTATCTTCTAATATTGCTTTTCTAATAATATTTTAGTAGTATCAATATTTTAGATGTTAACTGATTCATTTTACTTTATATGTTTTGTTATTTAAGACATGTTTGGTATGGATAGGATATATTAGATTCATATTCAGAAAGATATTAAGTTCTTAGAAATTATTTTTAATCATAAAATAAAAATTATTCTTGAATGATTACAATGGAGAATGAATCTCATCGTGTTCGTGGAGACGGTACTCCGTATGTATGTATAGGAGACAATATCATTCTATTGATGGTGAAATTGTATATAATTGGATGGTATATCACATATATAGAATATTTAACATGTAATATTTATTATTCTAATCATTTATATTCATTACTATACCCATCCAAATAATTATGTGTTTTAATAACAAACTACACCAGGATGTGGAGACGGTAAGCCGTACATACGCACATATAGAGACTTTGTCATTTATTGGATTGATAAAATAATGAATATGGTTGTTCCATATTTATAATAACATCACAGAATGTATAAGGTACTGGAGTTATTATTTTGGTATGGGAACAAAAAATAAAGTGTAAGTGGAAAAAGAAAAGAACTTGAAAGAGGGTGGTGAAATTATTACATCTTCTTCGGGTGTTTCCTTTTGAGTTGATCAAATGGGTTCCATAGGACGACCTTAGGATCAAAGTAAGAACTCTAGGTTGATGTGAGGGAAGTTGGGAGGATATTTGGGCATGGTTTGGATGATCAAAATGGATTTTTAGGTGTGAAATTAAGAGAAGAAGGAGAGCCCTTTTATAAGAGAGGTGAGGGTCACTTTAGGAAAACCTTGAAATATTATTTTATAATTAAATCATTTTCAGTTTATAATGGATCCAAAATAATTTATTTCAATTTTAAGGAGGGTATGGGTTGAAAAACTCTCAACCAATATGTTTTAGGAATGTTTATGGTACCATTTTAACTTTATATTATATATAAAACTATTAGTTATTTAGTTTAACGTTTCCCATGTCTCCTTGTATTTTATATTATATTATTAATAAACATAAAATAAAATGACAAGAGAAACCCAAGTGGTTCATTAATGAGATATTTATCATTATAAGAGTCCTTTGGCAGAACCTTATATTTTTTGGACTATTATAAAATTTAATGATATAGTACTTGTTTTAAAAACACATTTATGTCAATTTGGAAACTATTTGGTATTTTGTTTTTTGTGAAAGTCATAACAGCATGATTTCATCGAGAAAAACACATTTAATCAACCCTAACATGTCATATTGAAATTGAAAATTCTTTTATGTCCTAAGAAGTTTGAAATTATATTTTTTTAATATTTATAATACCATTTATTAGATTATTTCATTAATAATGTAATTACGACATCATCATTGTGTCATAAATAATTAAAATTATTAAATGTCAAAAAATTATAAATAAAATAATATTATGTGGTTAAAATTTTTATAATTATAACTAGAATTTATATTAGAAAATAAAACTTATATAACACCATGTAAAATGGTTTTTACTAAAAGATATATGTTTAGGTCATTTTTGTCTTTAAATTAATTAATATAAAAGATCATTATCACTCTCAAGTGGATCCATGGGGTTCCAAAATCAACCCAAGGATGCCCATGGATAGACATGTATAAACCAAGAGAAATAGGACACATGTTACAGTTATTTATTATTATTATAAAATTCATTTGTTACCCTAATTTATCGGATTTACCCACTAACCATAGTATATAAAATATTTACTGAAGTAAATATTCATTATGTCTAAAATTAAAAGATAACTATTTAAAATATTTTGGACAAAATGATTCCAAATATGGTATAAATTTTTACAAATTGAAAACATTTAAGTTGCAGAAACTAATTTAAAATTAATTCCCGTTATTAAAACAAAAAGCATGTTTTTAGGAAATAATTACTATCAAAAAATTGGCAATTGCTTATGTCCAGTTTAAATGTGAAATTATATACAATGACCTAAAATTTATTAAATGATAAACATATAATCTATTTATACATTCAAAACATTAAAATTCATTATTTAACCATATTAATTATTTGGATTTAAAAAGTTGTTTTCAATTAAAATTTAGTATTTTTCAGTATTCATCAAAATATGAAAGTTATCAGAAAAGTAAAAAAACTTTATTCAAAATTATTTTTTTATAGATTCTAAAGAAGAATTTAATTCAATTAAATTGAATATTTAAAATTTTAAATATTGTTTTTAAAAAGGGTTTTCCATTAGAAGGTGGTAAAAATGCATATTTTGAAAAATACTTCTTTTATTTGAAAAATTGAATTTGTTCTTATATTATGTCTAAAAAACACATAATATGGATTCTAAAATTATATGGGGTATATAAAATTCAAAATTCAGTTAATACAATTAATAAACGCTTTTGAACGACTAGTTTGGTAAGTTGGGGTGCGCTCAAACTCAGTGTTGCGTGTTGCGCAAGCTATTGAATTACATTAATGAAAATAACTTACTATGAAATAATGGGGGTGTACACAAAAGGGATATTCTTATGATAATATAAATTTTCTTTAAAACACATTATGAAGGATTTAAGAGTAATTATGTCAGCAAAGAAACCATTTTTATGATTATGATACTAGATGTGTGAAAATCATCAATTATTGCGGATAATTTTTCTAGTTTTTGAATTATAAATTATGATATGATCTAACCTAATGTATGTCTCCAATTAGAAATGACTCCAAGTAGATGTAATGAGAACTCTAGAAATATGCATGATCCCAAAAGTTAGAAGGGTCACATATTTCATGGTCTTAAGACAACATTTAGAAGAAAAATAGTCTCCCAATAATTCTCATCAAAAGAAAAAATAATACCATATGTTAAAAAGATATATAATTAATTCTATGAGACCTATGGGTTTTAAGGGAAGAAAGAGAAGAATAGGATGGCATAGAAAAAGATGGATAAAGGGAAGAAGGGAAAGAAGTATTTTCCAACATGTGATAACTATAGAAGGAATCACCTTGGTAAATTATAGAAGGTAATGAGAATTTCATATAATTGTGGAATAAAGGACATGAAATTCATGACTGTAAGGGAAAGAAAAATGTTTCAATTGTACAATGCTTCATATGCAGGTGTTAGTACACTACGTGAATCAATGTCCAAATCATCACAGTACACCCTCAATGATGCTATTTGATAATAATCAAGTTATGATACTACCATAGATTAAGAAGAATGATTAGTGATATTATGTAATTTTTAATGAATTGTGTAATTTAATTATTTTATTCAAGAAGTACAAGTTATAAGAATTATAGAGTATATAAGGATTTTACTGCAGCAATATTTTATTAAGGATTTGAGATTATGTGGTACGAAGAAAAGTGACTCAATAACTAGTTAAACATTTTAGAAAATATATGGCTAAGATAAAGATAAACCTTAATATTGTAGTGATTTTGAGGTTGTGATTTTGGAATAAGAGATAATTGAGTTGGATAAATTATATATGGTATTATTCACATCCTTGGAATTTATTAATTGTTTTTTTATTCCATCATTGTTGGAGTGTTAAAAATTTTAAGATTTAAAGAGAATATCAAATATTCTTTAAGGAACAAGGGATAATGAATGTATTCAATAAGGTTTTATAGTAATTCAGGTTGTTATCATGTTTTAAGGGAATACATGATGAAGGTATTCAAATCTTATTATGTGGCAAAAAGAGAACTTCACAATGTTTTACTTCATTTTAAATTTTGGTCTATGAGTTTGGATAGAAGTATTTTGGATAAGTCTAAATGTTGGAATGTATTAAGTTGGAAATTGGATACTATTGTTTATTGTTTAAACAATTCTTAATATTTTTTTTGGATTATTATTAAAAGGAAAACACTGAGGTCAGGTGACAACCCGTTGTGTCTAGAAAGGCCACAAGACTTGAACCCACTACCAAAGGAAGACAAGGGTACATCACCTACCACTGGCCTTCGTGATGTCCTAGTTTGTATAATTTCATTTGTTAAATGGTCTGACATATCTGTAAATTCATTTTTTAGAACCCTATATGATTAGGATAAATGGAATATTTTTGAGTTCTTTTATATTTTAGAGTGAAACATGAGTTTGGGGTATAAATTAGTTGAAGGGTGGAACTATAATTGTCCTTTAAAATCTCTTATTCTATGATAAAATTAAATTTTATATTTGAGGGTAGAGAACATAAAACCAAAAATGTGTTATTCTAGTACCTTATGCTTCCTTGAATAGAAGATATTTTAAATCATCATGAATTTTTGGCTTTGAGGCCCTCAATATTCTATTTATTGTTCACTTGTTTATGATTGATGACCTCAATCACTCCCTATGAATATTTACATTTTTCCTCTAATTATGTGTCTATAATTTCTCATAATGTTCTATTATAGGAGGTCATAATTTGGTGCTGACTTTTTCATTTCCCTTTCCCTCTAATTAAGATTAAATATTAATAACCAAATTTCTCATGTGGGGTTTCCACAAAGGTATTTTATATTTTATAACCATTTAATTTCGATGAACAATTTCAAATTTAGGGGATGAAATTTATTAAAGGAGGGGATAATTTAACACCCCAATATTTCATATTACATTATATCTTTAATGTAATTCAATAACTTATGCTACCCGAAACATCGAGTTTGAGCGCACGACGACTTACGAAACTAGCCATTCAAAAAGAGGTTATGAATAGTATTAACTGTATTTGGAATTTTATATAATCCATATAATTTAAACATCCATATAATGTGTTTATTAGACATAACATGATAACATCTTCAATTATTCATATAAAGGAAGTATTTTTCAAAAAATGAAATTTTACCACCTTTTAAGGGAGAACCCTTTTCAAATACAATTTTTGACACTTTTTTATACTCAATTTGACAAAATAAACTTCTTCTTTTGATTCTGGACATTATAATTTAGTTTGGATAAATTTTTGGTGTTTTTCTGAAAACTTTCATATTTTGATTAATAGTAAAAGATCCAAAAATTTTATTAAATATAACATTTTTAATCAAACTAATTTATTGTGTTAAATTATAAATTTGACTGGTTTTGAAGTATAATTATATTATATTTTAATCATTTAATACAATATTTTTCATTGGAAGTAATTTCACATTTAAATTGGATATAGACACAAACCAATCTTTTGATAGTTTTTACCTCTGAAAAACCCACTTTCGGGTTTTGACAATAGGAATCAATTTTAAATTAATTAATGAAACTCCTATGTTTTGAATTTGGTAAAATATAAATTATTTTTCAATTTATAATATCAAAATAATTATAGGGTAAATTTTTGGTATTTTTTTGAAAACATTCAATTTTTGATGAATAGTAAAAAACATTTCATTATTATTTAAAACTGAATTATTATTTGAATAATTATCTATTTTATTTAAATTTATTTTAATTAAAAATTTATATATAATAACTCTATATGTTAAATGTAATTCATTGGAGCCATTTAATAATAAGATTAGATATATAAAACTTTATTGAACTATTTTAAGCCTTTTACCCACCTTCTAGGAACATTTGAAAATTTGCATTAAACGTAATTTTACCTCTTCTGTGAATTTAATTTCAAAAATCAGAGAAACATGGTTGAAATTAGTATGAAAAATTTGGTTCAATAGGATGAAAATAATTTTTGGTCAATAGAAACTTTTAAAATTTATTTACCACTGTTAAAAGTAAATAGTGTAATTAAAGGGAAATTTATTTTATAATTATCCCAAACACATGTTATACTTATATTGGATAAGTGTATTTGAACCAAAATCAACCATAAGAATAAAATATAGTCTTCTTTTATCCACATTGATTAAATTAAGACCTTTATTATTATTTTATTTAAACAAGAGTTAAAAGTGTTAAATTCCAATTTTAATAACAAAACATGTTTAAAATAGGGATATTCATAAGACAAGTTTGACAATAAATATTCATTAGAATGATAAAATGATTTCCTACAAAATGGTATTTTATTTATAATTTTTAGACACTATATAATTAATTTTATTCATGACACAATGATGATACAACAATTAACTTAATAATAAATTATTAAAATAATTAATATTATAAATATCCAAATAAATGAAAATTGGGACTTTAGATGAATTCCACTAATTTTACAGGTTAATAAGACAAGTTAGGGTTAATTAAATAATTTTTTTCTAAGTTATAATGTGGTTATGACTTTCAAAAAAATAAAATATGAAATAGTGTCAAAATTTAGATAAATGATATTTTATAACAAATACTATATTATTAAATGATTTAATATTTCAAAAAATATACAGTTCATCCAAAAGGCTTAGATATGGTTATATATATCAATAATTAACCAATTGGGGTTCTCTTGGATTTTCATAGTATGTTTATTAACCATTTATTATAGTAATACAAAAATACATTGTAAAAGATAAAATATTTAACTAAGAGTTAAATCTAAAACATAAGGTTAATATGGTGACCAAAACCTGTCTAAAATCTATTGGTTGATATTTTTTCAACCCATCCCAACCATATAATATAAATAAATCCTTTTATATCCATTATATACCAAATATTATTGTATAATAAATTAATATTTAAATCTTTTTCTAATGTGACCCTCACCTCTCTTAAAAAAGGGTACTTCCCCTTCTCTCAAACCCACACCTCCCTAGCCATTTGGCTCAGAAAAACCCTGATCAAATATCCTCCCAACTACGCTTACTTAAATCTAGAGGCCTTATATTGATCATAAATCCATCATATGGATCCCTCTTGATCAAATCAAAAGTAAGTACTCGAATAAGAGGTAATAATTTCATCGCCTCTTTCAATGTTCTTTTCTTCTTCCACATCCTATTTCATTGTTGTTTTCATTGAAAAATAATAATTCTAGTACCTTCTAGATAATTTTATGTTATTATAAATATGGAACAACCATATTAATTATATTATATATCCTATTAATGACAAAGACACCATATGTGCGTACGTACAGCTTAACGTCCCCACGTCGTAGTGTAGTTTTTCATTCAACACTTCATTATTTGTATGGGAATGATAATAAGTATAATTGATATAAATTATAAATATAAATTATAAATTATTATGTATATATGATATGACATCCATTTACATATGATATCACCTTCAATAGTTTGGTATTGTTGTCTGTGCGTACGTACATATTACAATCTCCACGAAGGCGATGAGATTAATTACTGATCATAACCGTTCAAGAATATTTTTCATTTTAGGATTAAAAATAATGTTTAAGAAATTAATATAATTATGAATATGAATAAAATACATCCTATCCATAACAAACATTACTTACATAACCAAACATATAAAGTAATACAAATCAGATAACACCTGAAACAATGATACTTCAGAAATACTATTAACAAAGAAATATTATAAGATCATATATTATATCATATTTATGTATGTGGTTCTTGGATAATTTAATAACAATGATATAACTATTATATATGTGGTTATTATACCCTCAACCAATGAAAAGTACATGGTAATGGTTAATTCTTCAATCTCATAATTACCTGAGATTTTTTATTTGTAAGTATTTACTAGGACATTTTTATCATCCATGTCCATGTTTCATAAAAATATTTTCAAATGAATATTTTAAGGTTTTGTGGAAGGTAATATTTAGCAAGATCATAATTTAAATGTTTTAATGATTTATTTTTCTATATCTATTTACTTTATCTCCATATTTTAAAATTAATTTTAAGGATTTATTTATATGGACATGTGTGTTTTAAATGTTTATTCATTTCAAATGTTTCAAAGTGGTATTGAGAATTTTGATTAAAAATTAAATTTTATATAATGTCATTTATAAATGTGTTTCTTTTAAATGATTTCACAAATAGGGATATTTCTCTCCAAGTCTTTTACTAATCATTTTCAACTATGTCAACATCCATTACTGGATATTATTCTTGATTGGAGTTGATTTAGTATAATAAAATCATCCATATTGAATTGAATGAGTTACGATATATCTGAATGTGGACGTACTATTTTTATAGAAATCATGGTTTATTTTTAATGTATTGAAATTTCGTATTCTAGTTTTGATATTAATGTTCATGTTATGTTTCAACATTTTTATATGAGGAATGGATTTGACATAGTATGTGATGTGTAGAGCCCTCTATAGATCCTTGATGCATCAGTAGTCTCATGAGAAAAACTGGTGTCTTGGCATAAGTCCTTGACAAAATCTTTATTTTGTGTCTTGGCACGACGCCTTGACTCTATTGTTATGATATCCGATATTATGCATTCCATCATTATGAAAACATTTATGGATGTTAAATGTCATTATTCAACTAGTAGAATATCCACGTAAATAAGTAAATGGAATTATTTGATTTATGTTTTCCATATTATGATTAAGTTTATGTTTAAAAGGATTGTGTTTTTGTCTTATAGATTGCCATAATTTTTTATGTTTTTTATAATAGTTTCTGCTATATTTGTATCCTTACCGAGCATCTGAGCTCACCCATTTATTATGTTTTATTTTTACCAGGATGTGAAGAAGTGTATTATGATTTATTTTCAGGGTTATGTTAGGGGAATAATGGAATTATCAAGAGATTATTTATGTTGTGTTTTATTTTAGAAATTTTAATGTTACCTTCATACGGGTAATCCATTTTCCAAGACTACTAAACTTATCGGTCTTTTGGGACAGGATTCTTCATAATCATTCCAATGTGTTAAAATAATGCACTGAATCTGGGTAACTGGGGTCAGGGTGTTTATAGTAATGTAACACCTCAAACTTCCAAGGTACGTTTCAATTTGAATAATGCAATTACTTGCACTGTATGCAACATCGAGTTCTGACACACCACGACCAATCAAACTAGACATTATTAATAGTAATACCCACTTTATGAATTTTTTTAAATTTTATTTTTCAAAATTGACTTCATTTTTGGATTTTGAATATCAAAATTAGCTTAGGGTGAATTTTTTCTATATTTCTGAAAACATTCAATTTTTGATGAATAGTTAAAAACACTATGCTATTGTTTAAAAGGTAATTTTTATTTAAATAATTATTTAATTTATTTATAATTATTTTATTTAAAAATAGATACATAAAACATGTATAAGTTCAATGTAACTCATTTGTGTAATTTTATTATTAAATTAGATGTATAAAATTTTATTGAACTTTATAACATCTTTTACCCACCTTCTAGGAACATTTAAAAATGTGCATAAAATGTAAATTTAGGGCTTGTATGAATTGAATTTACAAAATCCGAGAGAAACGGTTGACATCAGTATGTAAAATATGGTTCAATAAGAGGAAAACCATTTTTGGTGAATAGTAACTTTTGAATTTTATTTACCACGGTTAAAAGTAAATAGGGCGATTAAAAGTAAAAATTATTTTATAATTACCAGAAAACATGTCCTAATCCTATTGGATAAGTGTATTTAGACCAAAATTGACCTTAGTAATAAAATATGACCCCCTTTGATACACTTGTATTAGATTAGGACATTTTTTATTATTTTATTTAAAAAAGAGTAAAAATTGTTAAATTCAAATTTAAAAAACTAAAACATTTTTAATATAGGGTTACACAGAAGATAAATTATACTATAAATATTCATTATAAATATTAAAATATATCCTATATAATTGTATTTCATTTATAATTTCTAGACATTAAATAGTGAAATTTATTTATGACATAATGATAATGCAATAATTACCTTATTGATGAAGGAGTAAAATAATTTATATTATAAATATCCAAATAAATTGAAATTGAGACTTTTGATGGATTACACTAATTTTATAGGTTAATATAACCTTTTAGGGTTTATTAAATATATTTTTTGAAGTGATAAATTTGTTCATACTTTCACAAAAACAAAATACCAAATTGTGTCAAAATTGACAAAATTGTGTTATTGAAAACAAATACAATTTTATT
The DNA here is from genome assembly GCA_963277665.1 of Viscum album. Classification (NCBI taxonomy): domain Eukaryota; kingdom Viridiplantae; phylum Streptophyta; class Magnoliopsida; order Santalales; family Viscaceae; genus Viscum; species Viscum album. The sequence continues at coordinate 1,025,581,885 of OY728158.1, forward strand.
TAATGGTATAATATTCCGGAAAATATATGTTTCGGCCAATGGACATAGATAAAATTAGATATTTCAATAATGGACCACTTGGAGTTTTCTTAGTTATTTATAATAAGTTTATTAACAATTTATTATAGTAATAAAATAATACATGGTATTAGTTAAACTATTTAACTAAGAGTTAAATCTAAAAGATAAGGTTAATATGGTGACCTAAACCTGTCTAAACCTTATTGGTTGAGATTTTTTCGACCCAAGCCAGCCTTAGCCTCAAAATAACTCCTTTTTGAGCCATTATAACCCAAAAATGATTGTATAATAAATTAATATATCATGCTTTTCCTTAAGTGACCCTCACCTCTCTTATAAAATGGTAATTTCCATTCCCTCAAAATCACATCACCAAAGCCAGTTGGCAGAGCCAACCCCTACTACAATACCCTCCCAAATACGCTCTCATCAACCTAGAGGCCATAATTTGATCATAAAGCGTGCCTACGGAGACCTTTTGATCAAATCAAAAGGAAGAACTCGAAGAAGAGGCAATAATTTCATCACCTCATGTTCTCTTCTTCTTCCACTTCCTCTTTATTTGTTGTTTCCATTACAAAATAATAAATCCACTACCTTATACATACTATGATGTTATTATAAATATGGTACAACCATATTCATTATCCTATCCATCCTATGAAGGACAAAGTCACCATACGTGCATACATAAGTCTTACCGTCTCCACGTCGCGGTGTAGTCTGTTATTCAACATTTCATTATTTTTATGGATATACTAATGAGTATAATTGATGTGAATTATTACCCATCATAACCATTAAAAAATAATTTTCATTTAATGAATAAAAATAATGTTTTAGAACTTAATATAATTATCGATATGAATCAAATACATCTTATCCATAACAAACATGACATATTTAGGAAAACATATAAAGGAAAAGGGATTAGTTAACAACCGAAATAATGATAATACTGAAATATTATTAGAAAAAAATATTATAATATATTATATAATATAATATAATATTTATGTATATTCTTCTTTTATAATTCACTAAGAAATATTTAACTATTATACAAGAGGTTAACCTACCCTTGTGCAAGGAAAAGTAAATGGCAAGGGATAATTTTACAATCTCTTTATTATCTGTGGGTTTTTCACATAAATATCTACCGGGACATATTTATCATTCATATGTATTATTCATAAAAATGTATTTCACAACATTATTACTATTTCCTAAAATATGGGTTAATGTAATTTATATCCTTGATTGACATTCTATAAATTTTTTTGAAATAAATATTTCTGTCGTTTTCCTAACAAAGTACTTTATGACATTCTCAACAAATTAATGTAAGAATATATTTTTAATTTATACGATGGGTGAAGATATTTTTCACTATTATTACACCTTTGAAGCTTCCCTTATAATAATATAAGAATATTTTTAAAATAAATATATTATTTTATAATAATGTGACATTAAAATGATTTCAAAATAGAAAGAGATATTACTCTAAAATATTTTTGATATCATCTATGTGAACATCCATTGAACGATTTTACACATGTTTGAAGTTGATTTATTATGATACAATATTTAATATTTTATTGATCGTTTTGGTATTTTTTTACGGTGGATGTGTTATTTTTACACCATTCTTGGTTTATGGTTATTTTATTAACATTTTGAAGGCTAGTTATAATACAAATTATTATTTTATGTTTCAACCTTTTTATATGAGTAATGCATTGGACTTAATAAGTGACATGTGGATCCCTCTATAGCTCATTGATGCATTGGTAGGTCTCTTGAGACAAACTTGTGTGTTGGAACATGGTCTTGACAAAATCTTATTTTTAGTCTTGGCACGTGGCCTTGACTTTGTGGTTATAATGTCCAACATTATGCATTCCATCATAATGAAAAAATATATTGATAATACTTGTGATTATTCTACTTGTAGAATATCCTTGTGAATATGTAAATGATATTATTGGATTTATCTTTTTCATATTATGGTGATGTTTAATTTTAAATGGCTTTTGATTTAGTCTTATACATTTCCATTTTATGATAGTGTCCACCATATTGTTATCCTTACTAAGCATCTGAGATCACCCCTTTCTTCTGTTTTATTTTTTCCAGGATGTGAATAATTATATTATGATTGACCTAAAGGGATAGGAAATGGGATATGAGTGTGTTCAAAGAAGACACAATGTTGTTGTTTTTTCCTAATTTATAATGTAATTTAAAACTTATATATGTATCTAGTACTTCCTAGGCTACTAAACTGATCGATCTTTCGGGACTTGATCCCTTGTGATATTGCCAATGTTTTGTAATAATTCACAGAATCTGGGTACGTTGGGTTGGGGTGTTACAATCATCATTTGAATTTTGTGTGAATGTATCTATTCTCATATATTGGTTTGATTAGACCACTTTAACCACCTCTAGATTTGATAATCTATTTTCAAACAAAAGGAATAAAATATTTGGGACATTTTTTTATCATATTCAAATTTTAGTCTTTCCATATATAATTTATTCATCATCATGGTATGATATGCATTTAAGTTATAAATTTCATGTAAAACAATTTCAAGCGCCCTCAATATTTTAGCATTGATCTCTTACAAAGAATTATTGACATCGAAGGCTACAATTCGAGTTTTGTGGGATGCATAGATACTTTCCTCACAATATATGATTTTCTCTAATTTCTTTCTACTTGTTTTTTATATGTCCTCTTCATCCATTTTGTATTTTTTCTTATAGAACCACAATTTTTGTTCCTTGGATTCCACATCCTTGATGATATTTATATACTTTCAAAAAAAATACAATATTTTTTTTATTTTAAATTATTCTAACTCCATCTTTGATTTCTAATTCTATAACCCCTTTATAAACAAAATAATATATGTGACAAATTAAACATAGTCATTTTTAATATATTCCTTAATGTCCAATTAAAAACAATCAAGTGATTAACTATGATGATATTACTCATTTATTGAACAATATTATTCAAGAGGATGAATGACAATTTATTTAACAGTCAAAACACCATTTTACCCTCAGATGGTGGTGTTCCCTCATTCTATTTTGATATATTTCTTACATTTTTATCCTCTTTATTAGGTCTATTCTTCATTGTTTTTAATAAACCCTCCATGCTATAATTGACAAGGATAAGAACTATATTTCCCATATATGTTAACTCTAAACATTCTTTATATATGAAATTAAAGAATACCTAATAATTATAATTATGAAAGAAAATAACACAAATGAGTGGAAACATGAAGTATCTTTGATACCACTTGATGTGAACAATAGATCATGCAGTCACTCTGGGGGGTGGGGTTTGAATCAAAGTGACCATTTTTACTCAATTATCCTATTTATTTAATATACATTCTTATTAGTCAAACCATTGTCTTTATTAATATGTATGGATACCCTTATGTGTTACCAATACACTTCACCATATTAAAAGTTGAAAATTAAAAAATAAACAACACCCAATACTTTTACAAGGATAAATCCCAATGTGGGTATCTAATCCCTGTTGTGGTTAGGTTGACAACTGAGAAACAGATATCACCAGTGTAGAAAAATGATTTCAATGATAGAGAAGTCGCCACACTTAACTCAACACCTACACTGAATGATGTTCACTCCATATAAATTATTAGGAAAAGGTTAAAAGTAATATCCCTTTTAAAATAACTATATCATGATAATAGGAAGTGTCTTGATGATTGTAGATAATATTATAACGGATGTTAGTACCTCAATAGGTTCGTAATCTGAGATTACACTAAGAAAGTGATGAATTATCATATGTGAGGGCTTGTCCAATGAAAAAACAATATTCTATAGGAGTCTCACTTTTTCTATATTGATCATGAACAATCAACCTTTAGAGTAACATTTTATTCAATTTTATTAGATATATTTGAGATTTTTCAATCATTATTTGTATGTGAATGAATAAAGAAAATAAGGACATTAGGAATTGTATGGTTCACCCACACTATGATATATACAATGATCATGCATTAATAACATTTCATTCATCAAATAACTATAAATATCTCATTAATTAACAAGGTTCACCCCACTTAACAGTAGTTTAGGGAAAACTTGCTACCTTCCAAGGGTGACTCCCATGAATGTTTCCAACAATGACCACATTCAATTTAAATTATCACCTTATCATAGTGTATGAACTTCCTTACCCCTTCTATAGAATCACTTTCATTGATTTTATCTTCATAAATATATAGATTCACTTTTGTAGTCTTTCTAGGATTATCATTCCTAAATTATGAATAACTCTTCATGGAACATATTCTTATTTATAGAGTAAGTCTATAATATCTCCTTCACTTCAAAATAGTAATCACTTATACTCCTTGTAAATATTTTCAACAGTTTCCAATGTATTATATCCCCTCACCTAGAACTACTATTTTTCTACTTCATTATACAAATTATAAATATTCATAGGTCTCTCTCTTAAACTATGAAAAAAAGATATTCCTATGTGTACACGGTTCAATAAATAGTTCGAGTCAATATAACTTATTGAAATATTGAGGTCACGTGCCCAATAAATAGTCACTTGTCACCATTATTACAGGTTAATAAAATAGCCCATAATGCCTATGGATTTATTATAATTATAGTAAAAAATATATGATTTCTAGACAATTAATTCCTCTTTTCAATATGGAATAAATTCTCAATAATTCCCATTTAATAACTCAACTTCCACCTTCATGTCAAGATGAAATCATGGTCTAAAACTATTATGGGTGAATATAGAATAATTCAATAATTGTTCCTTCATAAACATAATGATATTTATAAAAATATACATGCCATGTGTTGAAACATCCTTTACCCTGACAAGGTGAATAACCATAGTCCATTTTGACTCCAAAACACCGAGAAATATGGGGTGGTCACCAAAGGTTTTTTGTTTTGGATTTCATCACATCTTGATGACCAGAAAGACTATAAATCTCTATCATGCCCATAATATGATTACTTGTGTTGTATATGGATCCTCTTTGACCACTACACCTTTCACTACCTTGTGTTCCCTAATGTTTTGGAATTATTTAAACTACATGTCATCGAATAAATGATTCACTTAGACTATGACCTCCACCACAATCACATTTCTACTATTTCTCTCAAGAACACCACCATCGAACTAAGGTCTATCTTATGACCATATCATCCTTGACCATATTACATAAGTGTTCTAAAATTTTACCACAAAGAATACTGTTGTTTGGTCCCTTTTCTAATTTCCCATATTGCAAACTTCCATCTCAACACACCCTATGATATGGGAATGGATTCACCTATCCATCTCATATACATCATGCACCATGGCCACCATAATAGTTTTATCTTATTTGGGATTCCATTTTTCACTCTTGGGAATCTTTCTCCCATTTTAATCTCGTCCACATTTCTTAAAAACTCCAATATCATCTTATATACAATGATAACAATATGAAAACTATCAAGATTTAATGTCAAAAAAATTATTTTCAGTATTCATTAATGAATCTCTTTGAACTTTTCATTATTTTCAGGTTCATTTTTATTTATTTTAGACATCCTTATCTTCAATAAATTCATTGTAAAAATATAAAATAGAATCTTATGGGATTCTAAAAAACCTCTCCCTTTAAATATTATAGAAAATATCCAATACATAAACATACAATAAATCATAAAATCACATATTTAAATAAAATAAAAAGGTAACATACTATTTCATTAGATTTTTGGATCTAACTTGAAAGATAAATACACACTTTTAATTGGATTTTATCCTTTCATTTTTAAACCATTCTTCCCCTTTATGTGTGGGGTAAAACTTCTTGAAATCTAAAATCCCCATTTTCTAAAACACCAAAGAGGGATTCATCATGGGATTTATACCCCCCTATGAGTATGAGGATGAATTAATCACCATTTGAATTCTACCCTTTATCATAAACTATTTGCATCAACCACTTATTGATTATCGAAAACCATTGAAAAATAATTGAAATTTTTTTTGGTTGGAATGACGAACTCCAAATAAATACCATTAGTAAAAATACATTCCTACTTCATTTATTATAGATATTATTTGAGTGAGTTCACCATTCAGAACTTGAGATTATAGTAAATACTCTAAACTTATTGAGCCTACAATTAGTTAAGTAAATAAGAGTTTTTAATTGAAACAATAAAGTTATAAATGCCACCCATTAATACCAAAAAAACTCATGTATATCTTGATCTTATACTTCTCAACACCACCGAAAATATAAATAAATTTCACACCAAATAGTTATAATTAATATATAAATCACTTTTAATGAAGATCACATCTCTTGTTAAAACTAATACCAAATGTGAAATACACATTGATAAAAATTTAAACTGTTTTCGTTCAATCCTTCTTAGGTATCTTCAAAGTATAAATAATGATAAGGTGCCTTTGAATATTGTCCAAAACTCACCCTATGTCTTTATCTCTTAATACTAATTATCAATTTTTAAATTGTGTGACCACTTACTGTAGTTATATTGAATCCTAATTTATCTTCATAATATGGGATTCTCTAGTATAATCACACAAAAAATCATTTATTCCTTTTAATTATGAACCTCTTCAAAGATATTTAGAAACAAAAAAGCATATTGGAAAAGGGTTCCTCAGGGTTCTGAAAATAGAGGAATTGGGATGGTAATATTGAACTAACCCTCCATCTTCCATTTTTTTATTTTTTTGTTTTATTGTTTTTGGGAAGGTACTTACATAGTCTCTTTAGCTCCATCATCATTATAATTCTTCCATATCAACCACTTTCTAATGTATGTCACTTTTATGAATCTAATCCCATGATTCTATTCATGGATGTTAAAATTATTATCTTCTTCTGTGTTGGACTTTTTCAATTTGTGGAATCAATCATGATTGAACAAGTATCATATTATGTAACACTATATGTTGGTATTTTTTATGGAAGAACTTTTGTAAACATCTTTGTTGATGTCTAAGAGTTAAATATTATAATACCCCTTCTTTATTGGTGGATTATATTTTATTTATTCTTCCTCCTTCTAACAGCTAGTACAACCTATTACGATTTCTTCTAGGTATTATTTAATTTATTCTAATAGGCTTTTTGTGATTATATGGATATTGGTCCTTGACATACCCTTCATTGATTCTTTTTTCATTCTCTAAAACATTAAACCCGGTTTCCATCCTAATAGACCATTCTTCATATATCATAATAGTGGAGAATCTTGTTATTAGATATTATCCATTTAAGTAATTTCTCCAATTTCAATACCATTTCATATAATATATTTCAGAAAATAATTAATCATTTTCCATAAGTATTATACCTCATATGGTCTCTTCGTGATTGAGATATTAGCATGTCTGGAGTTATTCTTACATCATTGGTCTTATTGGATTTGAAATATACACTATTCAAGTGAAAAATATTTCATAATTATTAATCTTTGGGGACTCTTTTGTTTTCATATGTCTTATGGAATAGAACTAATATTTTCTTCCAAATATCAAAACTATAATATTTATTTGTTTTGAGGATTCCCAAAGAGGGATTTAACTTTTCACATTTGGGGTTTTTATCCTCTCTTTAAGTTCATTCATCCCCTTATTTTCTTCTCTCAAATATAATTCCATCACCTATACACTTTAAGGATAACCCATCCATGTTTGTCTTAAATATTAAAGCTGATTCTGGATATGAAATTTTATTACCTTCAATTTTTTTCATTGTCCAATTCCATCAATATTTATTTTTAAATATCTTCAATAATTTTTTCTTTTTTACTTCATATTTGTTCCTATTTTCTTTATGCATAAATTCCAGGGCTCTTATTCCCAATTTGGACTTTTATTTTCATTGAAAAATATACTAAATAATATAAATTTAAACATCAAGAATGCCTTATTATTGTTCAACTATCACTTTTATATTTGAGATCTCCTCCTAGCCATTACTTGACCACCTTATTAATTAGATACTTGATATTATTTACACATCATCAGCATATATTATATTCTACCCTGAAATAGAGTCTAAAATTTTATATAATTTCATCAACTCATAATTAAATATATATATGAAAATATATTCTTTTTTACCTTGATAGGAGGGATCATATTTGGAGAATACTTCCACTTATTTATTTTTATTTAATTATTTATACATAATTCACATTTCATCGTATTTTACATGGAGTTATTCTAATTTCATACAAATATATTTAGAGAACCTTACATGTTCAATAGCCTTCTAAAATAATCTATGGTGGAAGCCTTAAATTCCTTTTCAATAAGGCATCAATCCCAATGTTTTTTTTGTAGGATTCAATGATAAATGTTTTTCCTCTTAAAGAAATAAGTTCTTCTTATATAACTTCAAATGGAATACTGAGTGAATATTTAAGGTAGGTATTAAACTCATTTTTCTAGTATATGAAATTATTTCTGTCAATCAAAGGATACTTTACTACAGATACTATTTCTCATTACAAATCATAAGATCAAGTCCGAGAAATACCAAATCAATGAAAAATATACCTTCCATTTGATACTAATTACCTGTACATCAATAGGGAATCAATGTGTAATTGACTTGATGGGTGGTGAATTGGGATATGAAAAAGCATACCAATTAAAACAATTATTACATTAAAGTAGCACTTTCCCTGTATGGATATTAACCTATTGACCCTTACAAATACATATTATTCACTTATACTGCATATAATTTATTTTTCTTGGTCTATTTGGGTTTGAAATAACAATGTAAATAAGTCAAATAGGATTAATTTCGATCCCCCTCACTAGGCTGTGTCTAAGGATCATGTAACAACAATGTTTTGTTCATAAAATCACTATAAATCTCATTTCTCTTCACAAGGGTCACTATACTATACAATGGTTTATATACAGATCACTTATTCCTAAGGGTCAATCCCTTGAATTTTCCATACAATTATCACTTTTAGTGGAAAGGATAATCTTCAAAAAAATTATGTACATTCATGTCCCTCTACCAAAATCACATGTCTGGATTACATTTTCACGAATATGTAAATTCTATTTTGTAGACCTGTTAGGATACTCCTTCATAGACTGTGAATATCTCCTCAATACATAAATATTTATTTCTAGAGTACGTTTTGAATATCTACTTCAATAACAAATAGTGACCAATTATTCTTCTTTTCATGATCTTCAAAGGTTTCCCACTACATTAATCTATTTACATAGAACTCCTCGTCTAATTATTCAATATATTTATGAGAAATAATCATATGTCCCTCATTTCAAATATAAAATTCATATATGACTCTAGGATCAATTCTCATCATATAATTGTAGTTTATATACATTCTTGTAATTACAGTTTCATGGTCCCCAAAACATATAAAACTATTATCATCATTATTGGTTAATAAAACCTTCTATAACACAAATTAATTTCTCTATAATTTTATATAATTTCAATAAAAAATAATGGATTTTTAGAAAACTTTATCTATTTGAAGCATGTAATTAAATTTAATTAATATAACATAAAATGACACTATAATGAACTTTGAATTAAGATGTAATCATTGATTAAAACTAAGACACGTGATTATGGAGTTTTTTTAGGATGGTTTTTGCATCACCATAATGATTTCTCCCAATATATGTGTTTCACCCCTTAACAAGACCTTAACCATTGTATGGTGAAACAATTTTTTTTTCAAATCTAAATTGCTGGGAACTATAGAATGACAACTTTTTATTGTCATTTTTGGCTTCAAAATATTCTTGTTGACCACAACCACTATCAATCACCCCACACCCATAATGGGTTTCTTGGTGTTAAACTTGGATCCTCTTATACCATTATGTATTGATCTATAGTGTGGTATATCCCATGTTGGACTTCATTAAACTATAGGTCTTTAACACAATGTTTCATTGTTACTCTACCAACCACTATGGTTAGTCTATGCCCATTATTCCTAGTCACACCTCCATTACTCCATAGCACATTACTTGGCCATACTGGCATTGAAATTTCTTTCATGGGTGCTTTGAAATACACCCATGGGGACCACTATATTGTGGCCCCCTTATAATTGAAAATTTAGAGTACATCATTCTTTACATGCCTTATGCTATGGGAGTAGTCACACCTAACCGTATCCTTTATGACATGCACCACAAAAACCACCATGGAATGATCTTATTTTGTTGGTCGTGTTAAGCTATTTTTAAACACCCTTACATTATCATTACTCATGGATTTCCTCTAGACTCATTTCACTATGTAGAGAATTATCTAAACTCCAAAACCATAAATATTCCTTATGAAAAAAACTTATTATCAACAAGACTCTAAGAATCACCTATATCTACTTATTTCTCATCAATTCCAACCGTCCTTATTGTCTACATCCGTATTATAAAAAAATTATCATCAACAGATAAAATTGTAAAAAATGGGATTACTAACACTATATTCATTATCTATTCTATGATATCACTTATAAAATAACAAATAATATCTCTAATTTTCTCATATTTAAAATTACATTAGTTGACTAGATTTGATTTCTTATTTTAGAGCCATCAACAACCACAATATTTTTAGTTATAGTCGCATGTACACCGGTCTCTATATATCACCTCAATATTAATTATGAAATTTACATTCTATAGATTTTGTTGCATGAAAATTATTTCCCTTTATCACTCAATATATTTCTTCTTATTCAAAAACCTCATCAAAAAGGTCATGAATAGATAATAATAGTGTTATATCTCCTCATCATACTTCTTATGAACCCTTATTCCCCTTATTTAATTTACAAATGTGATGTAGGGATATCATAGGGATGGACATCACACCCAATTCTATATATTATTATTTATTCTTTTCTTTCTTCAACAATAATCGGGTAAGTGGTAAAAGAACTTTGTCGGACTCCTCCTCTTATTACTCTTATTTTTTACTTGATACATGGGATATTCAATGGTATACAAAATATGATCTCTCACCTTCACACCACTATACACATATTCTTCTTCATTTATTATATTCATACTATAAATTGAATATATCTTTTATAATTTGATTATGTAAAACTCCTTCAATCATAGTAACATGATATTATCTATAAATCTTCTTCAATTTCTATATAGAATCACATGGTCCAGTCCCCAAGATATCAAAATATCATTATTATTAAATAAACCAATTTGGTATTTAATTATTAACTACTCTTAGATAGAATCATTAAAAACTCTATAATAGAAAAATAATATATAATACATGAATCCTTACTCAATAGTGTTTAAATATTATAATTGTTAACCCTTATATGAGGGTTTTTATCTTACTTATCTTTTAAGAAGACTAGTAAACCCTTAAGTATCTTCTTGATATCCAATATATAACCTTTGAAATATTCCTTCCACCCTTAAATATCCTCCTAGAAACCCTTAAATATTCACATGAAACTTGAATTCACTCTACCATATCTCATTGAATATCTTTTAATTTTTCAAATCATTTACTCACCAAGTACCATTACATATTCCCTTCGAAGATTAGGATAATCCTTTTTCATCCAGAAAGTAACCATTATGTAGGAAATTGTGAATGAAGTTTTAGAATTCATTGTTTTATCAACCATTAGGTTTCTAGAGTATGTTCATAGTTAACCTTACATATGCCTTAGAATCATAGGGAGACTCTTACATATCTCTTAAATAATCTTATATTTCTCAATATAACATAAAATTCTTCTTCAATTTCTTTACTATGTAATATCTTCCATATAATATATGGTATATTATATATTCTTCAAGTATATTATGTGTTATCGTATGGGTTTTTCCTTTTAAATAAAAAACATACACTCCAAAATGTGTCTTCTATATCATTGAGAGATATCAGTATTCAACAAATACCAAATGTATAATAGTTTAATTTTTTTCCATTTTATATATTATATATTTCCATTAAGTATATATATTTGAAATGTTCCCATATATTTTATACAATTTAATTTTCCCATTTATACACATTCCATCATTTTTGTCAATTCATATCTTCAATATTCCATGAGACAAATTTCATATTGGAAAATAAACTTACATAACATATGAAATATGTTATATATCACAATGTTTATTCTGAAGGTATTTTCCAATTATTTGGCTTCAACATAGATTGCATCTTATATATCATTGAAAAGTTGGCTAAAAAAAGCTCAGTCTTCTTCGTGATATAAATATATGAATTTTTCTTCCTTCAATCATCACCATCCATGATTGAATCATATAGTTACACAACAAGGGTAAATTCAATATATGGAATTAATATGTCTACAAAACATTTAATAATTCCATATAGATATAGATACTTCATAATCCATAATCCAATATTAGTAATTTCGAGACATTAATCTACTCAAAATTCAGGGATTATCATTTAATAGTGTTTTCATTCTTAGTACTTAATTATTTTAAATATTCATCAATATTCATGTATAATGTTTTAGATGTTCTTTATATTAGCATCCTAATCTCATCAATAATCTTAAAGAATTATATCTAGAATATCCTTTACAGGTACATCTTCTAGAAATAATTCTTTTAGATTTATTCATTCATAAGTGTATAGTTTGATAGCCTAACATCTAGGTGAGGATTATATAATAAATTTTCCTCTAGATTTATCCAAAACATATAGTCGACCAGTGCTCTCAAAATCCACCAACAATTGTCATAAATCCAATAAAACTAGTTAAAAAATAATTCATGTAAAATTCTAGTTCCATGAATATGTTTTTCCATGGGCTCCTAGAAACATAAATATTTTTCCATTTTAAAGAAAAAAATCTTCTTCATCTTTGTTACTAATATACAAATAGATATATAATATACAATAGTTATCAAAAATTCATATAATTTAGTGGAAACTTAGTTTTAACATACCCATTTTAACTTATTTATTAATTGGGATTGTCCTCCATCACCCAACACATATTGACAACTATCCCACTCATTGAAAACAAATAATATTATCTCTATCCATTGGGGTATTTTTATGATAGTCCATGACTATCACAGTTTTTAATGGTAGTCCATACTATGGACTGTGATCTATGTGTTTAATGGGTGTTAAAAAATTGGTATATGTTTTTTCCAAAATGGATTATGGACTACTCCATGGCTAGATGCCACACTATGGTAGAATAACCTAAGAATATTATTGTGGGATAGCCCTATTTTCTTCTTCTTCTACGTCGTTTTCGGATTTTTCGTTTCCTTTCTAATTGTTTCTTCAATGTGGAAAATTTTTGGATGCTTTTGGTGATGGCGATGAGTCTGAGGTTGTAGCCCACTGGTAAGGCTTCTCCACCACAATCGCTTCTCTGGCCTCCAGGTTTTTCTTCCCAAGGCAGGTTGTCCTGGTGCAATGGTTATCGTAGAGGCTTTGGGATTGTGTTGTTTGTGTGGTAGTCAACATTTTGGGAGGTGCAACCTTGAGTCGGTGTTTGTGTTGGTCTTGGATTTAGTGTTCATGTGATGGTGATCCTTGTTGGATGGGTGCTCCGAAGCTGGTTTATGTCTCCACTTTGGCCACAATGGTTTCCAGTTGATGTGGTTCCTTGCAAATTTCAATTTTTCTGTGTTCTAATGAATCTGCACAGTGATTTAAATGATCTTCAACCAGGTCCTCGCCGGTTCTAGGATGGGTGATGATGATGTTGACTGGTGATTTAGTGCATCAGGGTGTGTAGCTGTGTAGCTCAAGTGGCATGATATCGATGGTAATGATGTCTTCTATTTATTTTGATCATTGAAATTGTGGATTGGGTGTTGTTTTCTAGTTTTGGTATTTTTTGTGTTTTTTAATTGGTATCCAGTAATTTGTGAGGTTCCCATTAATCCCAAAAGTGGTTTATTCAGAAAATGAAAAAAAAAATTTGGAGGATAGAGATGATTTGGATTGAGAAAGTTACCTCCTATATTTTAATGATGTTAATTTCTTTTTTAATTTATTTTTTGATGTTTTATGATGATGTTTTTTTATTATAATTATTATCTTAATTACGATTGAAATCTAGCTAGTAGATGAGAGTTTAATAATCTATTACATTAAATTATATGGTTCCAGATTTCAATACCCTAACTCACTCCCTGTTTTCTTTTTTATTTCATAATCCCAAAAACGCAGGGGGGGGGGGGAAATTAAGGGATTTCTATCTCTAACTGCCAAATATTTGGGTTTTATTTTTCCTTCTAATATTGGGGACGAAATTTTTTTCAAACATGGGAGTTTTTTCATTGATTAATCAATAAATAAACAAAAACAATTGTACCATGAATCTTGTTCTTTGACATATAAGAAACATATTGTGTAATTCAGATGGTGAATTTTATTCCAAATGGACTACTATTGTTTTTTAGGACTTACTAATCAATGGATCTAATTCACGCACATGTTCTTGATCAATGAATAATTATAGAAGTATAAATTATGTTGTGTGTAAAAAATATATTGAAAACTTTTGTAACATATGCCTGATGAATTTAACAACCACATACATGTTGGGGGCTTCAGATACTCTCTCAAGTTCTTTAATGGTAGTTATATAAATATATATATGTGTGTGTGTGTGTGTGTGTGGGTGTGTGTGTGTGGGTGTGTGGGTGTGTGGGTGTGTATAAATCAATTAGTTCTTTTAGGATGCAACTAATCAGAGGGGAGAGGGATGAAACTTGATCTACATGGGTTCCTAAATATTCGGTGTGTGTTTTTGTTCTTTGTTATCTTCACAATATTAAAATATTATTATTATTATTATTATTATTACTATTACTTATAATGATGTAATATTTTTAGGGTGGAATGAGTATTATTAACCATGTGTATTCTATATGCATCTATTATTATCACTTATACTTGTAGGAGTTGACGAATGTTGAATATCTAACTAAGTTAATGAAATCACATATTACCCATGAACATGGTAGTTTTTCAGTTCACATGGGTATTTATTATTTATTATTGATGCTTTTTTAAGGGATTAGATTTTACCAGACCATTCCTATATAATTTCTCAATTACAAAGGGTGTTTGAGGGTGTTTGGGAAGTGATATTATACTGATTAAATGGTATTGTAAGTTATCCATAATTTTTTTGAAATTTATAGAATGAACCTTAAATATTTCCTTAGTCGTGGAAAGGATCCTTATGTATCACCACCTTGATGACCCTTATCTTTCATATTTTTCACTAAAATAACATTAAATATTTCCAATCTGTATTGGAAATTACCCGTAAAAATTAAGCAGTTTTCCAATTGTAAACTTGAAATATTCTTCCATATAATATGTAAGAGTCATTTATTAATATGTATAAGTTATGTTTTTAATAATTAATATTAAATTCCAGATTCATAAGAGTCATTTACCAATACGTAAAAGCAGTTCTATCATGTGTAAGAGTCATCCCGATACTTATTTTCAGACCCTTGTCATATCTTTTCAAAAGTTTTATCTATTAGATGTTGTATTTTTTTTATTACTTATCTTTTAGATGCAGCATCTTCTAGACTCACTCAAATTCTATCACTCTATAAATCATAGAGTTAAACTTGTGGAATATCTATAATTTCTAGATAACAAAAATATCCTTCAGAATATTAGTTCTTAATTTTAATATTAATAGCTTCTAAATTTTACTTATTAAACACCTTAACTATCATAACATCCAAGAATATTCTATTTGGAATAAATAATTTTCTATTACTGATGGAAGGCTGTTATCGATCATTTTTACTACTAATAGGGGTTTTATTAAAATATAAATCATAACTTCTAAGAATTCGATGTTATAACATAGATCATTAATACATTATGTCCTTCCATTAATATTAAAAAAATTATGTTTTTTATTCAGTTTTAAAAAAATGGAAATTTCTAAGGCAGTACCACATGTTCCATGCTAAATTATTCTTAAATTTGTGCAACACCTTATCTTGTAAATATTTTCATTTTTCTCTAGAAGACCATAGTTTAATTGGGGACCTTCAAGTTCTATCAGAATATTTCATAGTCTTTAGGACATTTACTCTCTTTTATTCTTTATTGTTGATAGATTTCCTATGAATTATTAGAATAAAAAACAACTCATTTCATCCTTTCTCTATCCCTGTGTAGTGTGTCACTAAGGCCTCGCATTGAGGCTGTAGATCTTTACCATCGCTTAATAATTTATATATGTGAGATTGTGGGATTATCATTCACAAGTATGTATTGTATAAATAAATGTGATTGAGCTAAATAATATAACAAATTGGAATTTGTGGATTTAAAATAAATTTATGTTTAACAGGCACTTATACATATGATTATGACTTTGAGTGATGTTATTTTTAAAACAATGTGGTTTCTTGATATATTAATATATATAGTAATAGAAATACTCCAATATGATTAAAACCTAAATATAGTGAAGAATAGAGAAATATTAAGTAGGTAATCATTGATATTTTTATTCACACAATGTATTTTTTGAAAATAATGAGTGATGAATTATACATAACTATTTCAAGATTATTGAAGCTATTAGAGCATTGCTTTAAATATATATTATTTAGTGATTATTTTAGTTAATTATTTTTGTTATATATGGGTTGTCTGAATTTTGAAACCCTAACATAATTATTCAAATTAATAATTATGATAATGAAAAATAATATCTTGAGAATAAATATCAGTGTAAAACTATATTTTTTTCATAAATTAAATCATATTTTATTCAATTATTAATTTTTTTGTTTAAGTATTGATATTTTTCACTATTGAACATATGATTTACTTCAATTATAAATTTAGAAAATTTAATCCTCTATATGGTTTTATATTGAAACCAGGTATGGTGGGTATTACTATGATCATTGATCTATTAATATTTTTATTGGTGGCCAATGTGATTAATGGTATGAGAATTTCATTGGTGTGAAATAATTTCGGAATTTATGTTGTGATATTTTTCTCTAGATGAGAGCCTTATTTTTTAAAAAAATCTATATGGATTATTCAACTATAGGTATATTCTTTCATAAATTTGTAATATTTGTGTCATAGTACCATAAATCATGGAAGGTATTACATAATGAATTAATTAATTTATGAATTATGGTATTTAGTAAATGAAATAGGATTAAAAATGTAATTTCATTATTGATAAATGGAATGGTATATGTTATAGAAGATATGTATGGAATAAATAATTAATGGTGTGTGGATATTAATATATAAATGTTGTCAGCGAATCATTAAAAAATTTCTTAGCTGATTCATAAAAAATAATTAATTCTGGTAAAATATAATTGATTTCTCGGTTCCTAAAAATTGTTAGTTTCTATATCCATAGTAATGGAAACTAAGATTTCAGGAGGGATGTAATCTATATATTGGGCATTAGTTATTTTAGTTCCCATAGAATGGTTGTGTGTTTTATATTTACTATGTTATGTTATTAATTATAATCCACCACCGGAGATTGTTGGGAAAACTAACACCCGTATTAGGTATTGGGTTTCTGGTGTTTTCCAAACTTTAAGGTTGATGATGATACAAATAACTAACAACCTCCCATTCCCTTATCTATATTTTAAAATTATAGTGTATTAAAATATATTCAAACTTTGGTGGCATAATATTATATGATATATTCTCATATGGGCTATAGTGGCTCTCAGTTATGATGTACATGTATATGCGTGTTGGGGTGGCTTAAGGTCATAATGCATACAAATTTTAGGTTAGAATGGATTATGTTTATTTTATGGGTTCTTATACATTAGATTTTGTAGATCATGTTATGGCATTTCTTTACCAAGTTTGAATGGATCTCTATATTACGGTGTCATTACGGGGACATGATGGTAATGGGGTTGTCAAATGTTTTCATGGATTTGAAATATGAATTATAGAGGGGTTGAGTACACATGAACATAATATTTTTTGTATTAGAGTCACTAATTTAATGGGTAATTTATATTTCGGAACCTTCCTAATCAATATGATTTTGATATTATGTATAATAAATTTTTTTATTACATAGTGAGTGAGGCTTGGTGAGGATGGAATGATAGCTTACCTAATTTAGGTAATGAGTCGATCTATCTTTTTATTCCCTGAGGATTTAGTATGCATCTTCCACATTCTCATGAATTATTTTGGGGAGGATCGTACTAAATATAATTTTATAATCATCCAAATATATACATATATAGTTCTGTATGGGGTTTTTTTGGATCAATCTATGTGTTAGAAGCTTGTATAGGTTGTTCGTTAATTCCGTGTGTCATTGGTGACTACCACTTTTTTTCGAATTGTATATTTCCATTTTCAATTTCATTGTATGGAATTTCATTTACTGGGTTCAATTTATTTATTGTGATGTTATTTATTTATGTATTTTTTTACATTTTATAATAATTTTAGGGAAATTATTAACATATGTAGGTGTCTTATACCATCAGTGATACTCACATACTTGTGTTATATTGGATGTGGGATTATAGGGCCACTTGTATCTTTATAGCTAGCCCAGGAAGGGTACCCATGGGGGTAAGTCATGAAAAGTTGTTATCAAATATTTTTTTAAGGGATGTGACAGATCTTGAAGATAAAAACTAATGAGGATTATATGGATTGGAAAGGAAATAATATCATTAGAACATACTGTGTGATTTAAAGAAGGGAGAAATGTTAGAAAAATAGATTTTAGGCCCCCTGTAGTCCAATATGAGTACCTTATATATATTTTATGTACTAGGTGAAGTGATGTTTCTTATAAGGTAGTGATTTATTCAAGAATAATTTTAATTATTGTTCTCATCTATGACTTAATTGTGTAGATAGTGGGGACTAATATGAATCTTAATTAATTAATATTATGAATTTTATATTATGTGTTTAGAATGTCCCTCACATTTCTTATATTTAAAGTATGGATATAGGTTGATTCCCTCATCAGTTTTGTGTGGATGATGTACAAGAGGATATTATAGAAGATCTCTGAATAATGAATGTTGATAAAAAAACTGCTTAGAGGAAGACACTTCATGAGTTTAAGTGTTAGGGACCACCAATATAGGAGGGCTCAGTTTCTTGTTTAGGATATGAGTCAGGGTTTAGGGATGTGGAGACTGATTTTAGGTTGATCTAGGCTAGGAAGGAGCAGTAGATTCCAATTTCTATCAATCTGTATTGAGAAACTACTAAAAAATTGTGGATTTTATTCTGTGGAGATCTTAATCATTCATAAGTTTCATGGGAATGTTTTGTTATCAGTTACATGTTGAGTCTATCATTAATACAAAAAAGGAGACATGTTAGATAGATGTTATTTGTATTTTTAGTGGAATTATAGTGCGTGGGAATTAAAAAATTTGTTTAAGAAACACCTATTACATGGTTTAGACCTTCTACTAGATAAGGATGATAGAGTGAAGAATTTCTATAAGGTGTAGTATTCATATAGATTGTTCTATATAACCCCATTAACACTAATGATATTCTTTAAGTTACAAGGGAGGGGAGAGGTTATTAAAAATTTGATTGATTAGACAAGATATTTATGTGATTTATGTTTTCATGATTACCTGAGGATAAGATCTATGAAAAGTGGTTCTCAATTATGCAGTCAGATGATGTTTCAAATAGAAAGGAGTCATCCTGAGAAACCTTAATCTAATTTAACAAGATTTAGAAGGACTCAACCCACTATTGGGATATCAAACATTGTTTTTTTTTAAATTTATAGGTCCTTAACATTAGAATATAAATTATATGACCTTTCTCAGTAGTCAAAATGAAGTTGGAATCCTACTACACGTTCAACCATTTCAATAGTTTCCTCTAAGACATGAGTAGCAACAATAGGGTACTAAAGTAATTGATTAGAACAGACAATATAATTAAATAAGATGATAGAACCTTTATTAACATTATCCTTTGATACATTAGCAATGAACATCCATGTTGGTGATGGGCCTCGAGGAAGAGTGTTCTTGGGACCGTATGTGGTCAGATGCATGTATGTGGATTTTCTACACAAGGTGAGCTAGATTTCATTTGAGGTACAATCTAACTATATTCTGCAAGGGTGAATTATTTGTTTAACATAGGATATACACAGACTTTTATTTCACTAACCCTAATATAGGCTCTAGTAATTGTGTGAGATAGGCTTCTAGTACCCTTGGTTTTTACTATTCTAGTTATATGTTGAGTTAAATTTTATGATATATGAAGATATTGTGATTTGGAGTTAGGGAAACATTGGTCTTCAGAATATTTCCCATTTTTTTTGTATATCCATATAATTCCATCCTTGGCATCGAATCTTTATATTCAAAAAATGATATCATTGAAATATTTAGGTGTTTTTTTATAATTTGATTCTAATATAGAGAATGTGGTATTCAAAAGTGAGTGGGACCATAATATGTGTTAGAGAAATGATGAGTCGTTATCATATATGATGTATGAGTTAGTGTTGATTAAAAAATAGGTTCATCTATTGGGGTTCTTAAGGGTCATTGAATAATACGCTGATGTTTTCCCCAAATAGGTTAAAACATTTCCCCCTTTACATGAAATAAATTTAGGGGTAGATTTATACTTATGTGTCTCTCTAATATTGATGTCTCCATATAAGATGCCATCTTATGAGTTGTGGGATCCATGGATTCAAATTGGAGATCATTTATAGAGGGTTTTCATTTGACCTAGTGTGTTTCATTGGGGTGGTCCAGTCTTATTCTTTTAAATGTCGGATATTAGTATGTTATTGTGCATTGATTATCATCGGTTGAATTGAGAAAAAATTAATAATTTTAATCCCCTAGAATGATTGATTTTATATTCAATCAATTGATGAAATATAACTAGTTCTCCAAGATTTAATTTAGGATATAGCATAATTATATACTGGGGAATGATTATGATATACTATATATTTATTTCTATGTTTCATTACTTCCACCATAATTGATTGTAAATTCCCATTGGAGTTACAAGCTCACCCGACATATTTATGGTAATGGTTAACATTGGGTTTAAGGAATTCATTGACCAATTTATTATGGTTTCAAAAAAATAAATCCTTATGTATTTTGTGTTTTAGGAAGATCGTGTTGAGTATCTGCAAGCCAGTTTGGAGGTTCTCCCACACCATTATCTATTTGGAATTTTATTTAAGTGTCTGCCTCTTAATCATGTGGGGAATTACATGGGAAATGTTGTGTCATTGTGGAGATTAGTTTTGGATTCATTAAATATTGTTTAATTTTTCCATTATGTATCCCAAATAATTTAATTGGAGGCTCATGCTTAAATTTTCTCTAATTGAAACTCATTTGTAAGCCTTGATCCAAAAGCATAAGGATTTATTATGGACTAACTAGTGTTTGGATTATTTTGATATTTTAAATAGTATCTTGTCATGGATTATTTCCTACATCTTCTAAATGAGTGAGTTGGGTTTATGGGTATCTATGATTATTTATTTGGTATATTGGGTTGTTTCCTAATGAAGTGTGGAGAAATCATCTCATTTTGGTATCAGTAGTTAAGACTATGTGAATAAAAATTTTATTCTCATAGTCGTGAGATAATTGTAGTTATTTTTACCTTTAAATTATGATGACACTCTCATTTTTTTATTACTTCTCAGTATTCATAAATCAGAATATAATGAGATATATATTCTCAAAATACCATTTGAATATGATACAATGGTGGTGGAGGGAATTATTGTAAGATTATTAAATTGATATGTTAAATACATAGAAAAATGGAATGTTATTATTAATGTACTGAGTAGGAATAAAAATTCACTTGGATGTTTGTGATGTGTAATTTTAGTAGGATTGTATTTTTATAGTTATTATCATGAGATATGGTTAGAGGATGATCAATATAAAGTGTTATTATAGCACAATATCTTTATCTCCAAAATAATCATGAGGTGGTTCTTTATGAGTTTGACCACTCACCAATGGAAGTTTGTCTTGGCATGGATAAGACATTGCATGCTTTCAGAAGATATTTTTGGCTTTTAAGGATGAAAAGATCATTCAAAGAATTCATATTCCAGTTTTTGTACTTCTATAAGGTTAATTTCAAGCATATTCATCTGTGCGGCTTTTTAGCCATTAGATTTTCTCTAATGGAAGTGGGAAGACATATAAATGGATTTAATGATCTGTTTACCTTGATTACATGGTGGATATGATGGTATGAATGTGATAATGGACCATTTGAAAAATTTGGGTAAATTCTTGGTGACTAAGGAGTCGAAAAAATTGGACATTATTTAAGGAAGTATATGGAGATTATTGTGAGGAAGAAAAGGGTTCATAGGATGATCATCTATGATCGTGATTATTTTTTTAATTCATATTATAGAGATATTTATAGATATATATTGGATATTATCTATTCCAAAATACTATATTTCATCCACATACAAATGGTTTGACCGATCTGATTATCCAAACATTGGAAGAAATGTTTCATACTTGTGTTATAGTTGTTTGATTATTGTGGGAGATACAGTAACCCTTGGTTTAGTTTTCCAAAAATAACAGTTATCACTCTAATATTAATATGTCCCAATATAAATCATTGTACATTTTACTATTCATATATATCCATTTTGATAGGATGAGGTTGTAGATTAAATGTTTCTCTTACCGTAATTGTTTCTAATATAAAAAGAAAAGGTATAGGTGATTCATGCATAGTTAAATGTAGTCCATGATCATCAGAAGTCCTTTTATGGTCATAAGAGGATGACTCTAGAGTTTCTCATTAGAGACCATATAGTGTTGAAGGAATATCAATTTCATAGGAATTAAAGTATCTATCAATAGAGTTAGTTTTCCCTCCAATGTATTAGACCTTTTTATGTTTACGGAGGGATTTAGTGTAGTTTCACATCAATTAGTGCTTTATCCATATATGTATAGGATCCATAACATCTTTCATATTTCATAGATTCATAATTATCTCTATATTGAATCGTATTTCATTTACTAGTGTAATTTGGATCTTAATAATGATTTGATGTTCATGGAATGTCCCATTGAGATTCAATACTATTAGGATATGATGTTTTATATACATGTTATTCTTTTTTATCATGTCCTTTGGTGATATAGAGGATTATAAGATTGTTCATGGGAATATATGTCATATATGGGCACTTAATATCCCATGTAGTTTTATGAATAATTTGTTTGAAATCATATCAATGACCATGTCTTGATGGATTTTATGATTGTTGATGCTATGTGATTTTAAACCCTTCGCTTATAATGGGACAGGTATGCTCTTATCATAGCTAGATCCTTGTGTGAGGGGTATCTCATGGGTTGTTTATTTTATGAGAATCGCTTTTGGTTATTCCTTTATGGTTTTGGTTTTTTACTATTAGGGGTGATATTTGATTAAAATGTATCGAATGTATGAGATTAAAATTTAAAAAATCGAACATTTATCATTTCTCATGTTATGAGGGAGTCATGGGTGATTAGAAATTGATCTTTTGGGGATTGAATAGTTTTTAAAGTTAACATGTATTGTTAGACTGTTTTGTAATGAAAATTACATATTTAATTAGTAATTGGAATGATCTTTACATACCACCACCATGATGTTACTTATATTTCCCCTCTGTCATAAAAGGCCCTTGCCTATTGACCTTCCCTATTTGTAATGACACTTATATATTAATGTCTTTCCAAAATTTTAAAACATAAGAGTTATCCATCAAATAAAAAAATTCCATTTATTTATATGTAAATATAAATTATTCAATAAATAAAAGTAAACTCATGATCTGTAAGAGTAAATTACTCGTACAAAAAAGAAATTACATCATATGTAGGAGCCATAAATTGTTTGATTTTCAAAATGCGCCAACATCTTATAGATCATCTATTTTATTAATGACTTATCATTAAGATGATTTATCTTCTAGATGAGTTATTTTTTAGGCTCATCCCAATTATGTTACTCTATAAAGCTCCCAGATAATATTTCTGAACTTCGGTAGTTTTTAGAGAACTGAAATCTCATTTCAAATATCAGCTCTTGATTTTGAAAAACTAGTAACTTCTAAACATAAAATCTAAATGACAATAACTATTATAACTTTTAGAAATATTACCTAGAGAATATTAAATTATTGATAAGGGGATATCACGAGTTATATTTTTTGATTTGTAGGGTTATTATTTAGAAAAATTCAATACTTCATAGAATTAAATTTCTTGATGTGGATCATAAGTCCTCCATAAATCCCCATCAATCTCATTAAAACTAGATGGTTTATTAAATTTTTTAAAAAGTGCAATTAATAAGAGATTAATACCTATAACACATGTCTGAATTATTAAATTCGAGTTCGCCCTCCCCTGTAACATTTTCTCATCTCTCCATAGATGATGAAAGATGCCATAGACATCTACAATCTCCCTCTAAAAACTTCTTGGTGTTGTGAATTTCCTCACACATATATTAATTATTTTTGATAGATTCCTCACATGTTCTTAGTACCACAAGAATCTCATCTAACCCTCTCTATGTCCAAAAATATTGTATTATTATGCATATTAGAATGGTTGGGGATTTAAGACTTCTATAAATTGTTTATTTATTTTAAATTATGGGAATATAATGATTTTTTTATATTATATAAATTGAAATTATTAACCTAATGATGATAATAAAGTGGAATTGATTAATTTTTAACAGATTTATGATTCACATGATGTGATGGATAGGTTTACAATATTGAGTGATAATATTTCATATATTGTGTGTTAGTGTGCTACTTTAAATTAATTATTGATATACATATTAAAAATTTGTAATTATTTAAATAAGTTAAAGCATCGATAAATATAGAGGAGGAAATCATTAAAATTATTTCTATTACAATATATTTCTTTATAGGGATGTGTCATACATTGTACATAACTATTTGGTGATTATTTTGGCTATTTGAGAATTTATATAATTTTATAATATTTCGGGAATATTGTTGTTAATTAGTCATTTCTATATTTGGGTCTCATAATTACATAAATATACATATAATGAATTGAATTATTAAATATGTAATAGAATGACAATATTAAAATAATAAATATTATTGGATGGTTATGTTTGGTTCTTAAATTCTCTTAGGTTTCTTATAATGAATAAAGATGTATCGTAAATTCATTGAAATTTTTCACTACTAAAAAATAATTTTCTTCCATTACCAATTTAGAATAATTTAAAACATTCATTTATTTTCAAAGGAAAATTGGTATGGTTGGTGATCTGTCAAGAGTTGATTTATTGATGTATTTTATGATAGTGTCTTAATGAGATTGATTGCAGAATTATGTTAGTATTGTGAAAAGAGGTTGGAATTGATGTTGTGATAGTTAATATAGGATATGAGTCTTCATAAATTATAGATTTCATATTTTCAACTGATAACTTACCATAATTATTTTACATTCTTCCTTGATGTAGGAATAATTGTTTCATAGTGTGTATAATATTGGAAGTTATTTTTTAATGAATAAATTAAATAGGGTATTATTATTGAAAGATTTTAATATTTTGTAAAAGGAGTATGATTAAACACTTAAATTTGATTAATGATTATTGTAGTTGTATATTTTATTAAATTAATAATTTGTTTAAATAATTAATCGAGTGTGGATATTAATCAAGAGATGATGAATGTATACTATTAAATTAATGTTAATGTATTTGAAGCATATGATTAATGATATGAAATGAACCTCAATCCTAGTATTCTTATAAAATGTTAGTTTTGTGGTCCTTATTATTAATAATTAGGATTTAATAAGGGATGTCAGCCATAGATTGGGTCTTAGCTTGGTTAGTCTCTCATATAAGGGTTGTGTTCTATATATTCCTTATGTTCTTTTATATTTCATCCTCCACTGGCCTAGTAGGTAGGGTCAGATGATGTCCATGTTGGGCCTTGAGTTCTGATTATGTTCTCAGTATCCGGATTCTTGAGGATAGGAATTGCTAACTACACCCCCTTCCCCACTCTGTCTTCCTAAAATATATTGAAGGTAGACAAATTTTAACTATATTTGTTTATAGTTATAGGATATATGCACATAAGGGTTATGGAGGATCTTAATTATGACATACCTAGATTTGTGGGATGTTTTTGGAAAAAGGTTAAAATTTATACATGAAACAATCTATAATTATTTTTTATTATTATATATCTAATTACAAATGAGGTTTGGTTCCTTAAGGTATGTTATGTGTTTACATGGGTTGTGAAGAATATTAGTCATACAATATGGTTATTGAAGGAACCCAAGCCACATCAGAAACATGAATATTTTGAAATGTAATATTTTTGGTTCTAGATCAAGTAATAATAATTGAATCCAAAAAAATGTTGCATGGATTTATAAAAAGATCATGTGATATTTAATTTAATAATGAAAAATAAAATCGAACAAAAACATAAATGAAAACATGTTCATTTGAAGCCAAAGATTTAATACTCCCACATTGGGCCTATCATGCCTCAAAGGAGAAAATATAAAAATCCTCTAGATTATACACACATGAACTAAAACTATAGGGTTATTCATCTAAAAATATTGCGGTGCAAGAATGATAAATCTAATATCTTTACGATGGCCATTCAATCATGTGAAGAATGTGGGATCAATCGAAAAGATGAGGTCAAACAGTCCTTGTTATTTCTTTAGAATATCTCTCGAATATCTTGATAGGATAAGAGAGGAGATATTATCTAACTAAAGTTTTCTAAATGGTGGATATCACTATTCAAGAGGCTATAAAGAGATTTTATTCCAAGGCTATACATTCAAAAATTGTACTTTGGTCCTTATAAATTAAAAATCATTTTATTATACCATTGATTACATTTAGGACTTAATAAAATTATAATAAATGTCACAAATATTTAATCAAACACTTTTAAAACTGTAAAATATTATGCGATAAAATAAAAACCATTATCTTATTCCTTAAATTCACATAATAATTTAATGAACTTTGAATGTGTTATGGTCATTTGAAAATTTACATTTTCTACTATTCACTTTTATGATTAAAAGACTTGTGAATGACATGAGAAATGAATTACAACATAATTATTATAAAATTGAATAGTGCAATTCAATTTTTTTATAGGCTTTCAATAACACTCAGATGTTCATCTGCCCCTGCATGTGGGCCCTACTTCATCAGAAGAATTGTATTCATTGAAATTGGTGGAACTTGTGAATACACATTGTGTGTGACACTCTATATCCTTATCGCAATAGTAGTGATTGCATCCCATATATTAAGAGAAGATTCTAAAAACCGATCAAAGAAGCTAGTGAAATTTGTTTTATAGCTACAACTATATTCTATGAACATGTATCATGTACGATAATATATTTTCTTGTGATATCTCATAATGGAGGATAAACACTTATATCATCATCCTTTTGATTCTTCATATATTTGATGACCTTATTAGATGGACTTACCTTCTGGTAACATAACCATTTATTTAAGGAAGGTAATACCTTCTTGGTCAACATAATCCCATGACATATCTCTTCCATAAATTAGAAGCGAAAAATTGTATCTTGATTATTCAAACAGAACCATACCACCCAAGACCCAACCAACACAACCTTCCCCACTATAAATTCAACATCATTGACTTTTCCTTGCATCAATTTACATGATCAAATAGTAGACATTGATAATGATCTCTTTTTTGGAAACCAATACACCTGTTTGTATAAAGGATCAAATAAAAAACACTTGAATGTTGTGGGTTTCATATTGGGGGATCAGTCCTCATGCTCACATCTACTCAAGATCAAAGCGTGAGAACTTCATGAGAAGAAGACTCAATTTTTACGATCCCCCAACAACTACTAGTGAAACATCAATAGTGTCCCATAACAACTCGTTGCTGTTTTATGTATTTATATACCATCTTGTGTTAAATTATTAGTACCTTATGTGGGAAAAAAAGATATATCAGCAATTTTTTGATAAATGTGTTCAAGGCCTTAACTACCAGTTCACATCATGTATTATTCAATTTATTATTTTTGGGGTTCAATACTAAGTCAGTGTAAGATTCCGAGGCCTGTAATGGCTTGGGGAAGATGGAATAAAATAATTAAATAGAATATATTACAACCACACTTTTTATTCAAAATATCTAAATAACTCCCAAACAGTGCATTGTTTGAGAAATATGAGACCATTGTTATGTCCAAAATATGTTTTTTACCTGAGTAGGGGTATAAAATTCAAAGACGCCAGACATTTGGATACGTCACTCATGAGAAAAAATCATTAAATAATATTTAATATATTATTTTTATAAAATAATTATCTATCACCAAATTGGTGTGTCGTATAGGATAACAGAGACACCATATGGGTCCAGAATGATTGATTTACCCTAGAGGAGGTATAACATTCGTTACCATCTAGTGTTTGGATGTCTTTCTCACAAATACAACACTTTTTCTTTTAATTAATTAATTATTATAATTTTTAAATAATAAATCATTAATATATTTTAAATGGTACATCATATAAGAAATATGATACCACCGTTGGAGCCAGAACAGAGTGTTTACCCTATATAGGTTATAACATTCATGATCAACATGTGTTTGGTCAAATCACCATTAATATTTATGTTTTTAATAATTTTAATACATTAAAACGATTAAGAAAACAAAAAAAAATCACACAATGTTTCAACGCTTCTTCTTCTTCCCCAAATCCAGACCACCATTGATGGAGAATTATTTTTCAAAAAACTTTTGTTTAAAAACCATTTTAATTTTTTCTATGGAAATTCATATATTAGGTGATAATAATGACTCCATAATGAATTTTGGTTTAAAACGGGGATATAA
Organism: Viscum album; assembly: GCA_963277665.1. NCBI lineage: Eukaryota > Viridiplantae > Streptophyta > Magnoliopsida > Santalales > Viscaceae > Viscum > Viscum album. The sequence goes on from OY728158.1 coordinate 1,025,611,034, forward strand.
TCGAATGATTGAAATTTCGGTTTTAAATGATCTGATTTTAGGGTTCTTGATTCGCCATAATAATTTATCTTTTTATTGATTGATCCTGTCAAGTCTGATAGATTTTGGTAGTCCTATATGCATGATCCATAAACCCCCTTGTTTTGTATTTAGATTTAGGCACACTTGCTGAACACCATTACTCTGCATGGTGCATGTGAAAAAAGAGAAGATAGGTTAGTTTCTTTTTTTATTCTATTCATCCTTTTAATTTGATATAAAATAAATCAAAAGAATATAATTGGGATTTTAAATAATATTATAAAGACCTAAATGATCAAATAATAATCTAAAAATTATCAATTGATAATTAAAATAGGTTTAGGATTATCAAAAGATAGTTTAAAATTAATTGACATGTAACAATTGCATCAAATTATTGAAAGATAATTATGATGTTTTATGAAATTATAATTTAATCCAATTATCAAAAGATGTCTATATGATTTCTAAAATGATAAATATATATTTATCAAAGACAATACTTCCTTAAATTATAATGTGTTAAATACGCAATATTATATATGATAATTAGACCGAAATAAATTTTATTGAAATTATCATACTATAATTGCATGGATTAACAAATGATAGTTATTAATATTATCAAATGACAATTTCATGAAATTATCAAAGGTTTTTTATTGAAGAATTTATCACCCAATAAATAAATTGTCTTATTAAAAAATAATTGCATTGTTGAATGATATTTTGATATATGTATACACACACATATATATATATATATATTAAAAAAGAATTATTTTGTGGAATACCACCTATGTTCTCAAATTATCTTAGGGATATAATTATAGAATGATTTTTGTAATTATTCTTATGTATATTTCTTGTGATTCCTGGCATTTACATAAATCGAAAATCAAGAGATTATCCAGGGGAGAAAAAAATGTAATCACATGTAATATTATATTTCCTTGTGAAATAAAATAAAGGGATATTATTATCGAATGAGGTTTATAATTATTCATACGTTTATTTCTTTCATTTGGATTCTATAATATAAAAATATAATCCATAGATTATTGAGGAGAGAGAAAATTTTATCCCATGTAATATTTCAATTCCTTGTAAAATAAAATAAATGTTTTGGTGGAAGGAACTCATGAGGAATGACGAGTATTGGTGTTTTGACGCTTACAATTATAATGTTCTAAGAATGTGTATTGAACCATACTAGGTATATTATCCTTATCACTAACATCCTTGACCTTGAGGTAGGTGGTTCTGTTCCGATTATCTAAATTGATTATCCTTGTACTACTTGATTTATTTAAATTTTTGATTTAAATTCAATGGCTTAAATTATCTTTCAATTAAATTGATAAAAATATTATTCTAGTGAATCGAGATATTTGAATTTATTTTGGCACAAAAATTTTAAAAACACCCAATTCCATGGAATTTGGTGTGTTTATGGAAATTGGCTGATTTTATTTGCTTAATTTAAATTGTGGGTTTGATGGAAATGATTTCAATTAAATTATTGCATTTAATTGTGGAAATAAACATTGTAATGATGGAATTGGTTTTGAATTGATTTCAATGTTGTGAAATTTTTTTAAAATGATTTGATAAAAAAACGATGATTTTATCGTATAAAAAAGTCATGATTTTGAATAAAACATGTTTGGGTTTTAATCGGATTGGAATTGGAGTTTTTAAAATGGAAGAATGGGATTAATCATATTTTTAAGTAGTCTTAAAATAGTTCGTCCATCATGTAATAGTGCATTAAAGCCTAGATAGTTAGTGAGTTATTTGGATACACTCTACGCTACGAAAGTGTTCTAAAACATACTTGTGGCAGTTCACATCCCCATTGGGTTGGTGATGAGTGTCCTTTCGCCAGTATCATAGGGATGTGTGTATACAGATTTTTCTGAGTTCACATAGACAGTGTGGAATCCTATAGCAGGTAAATACTATCATACCATTCGGTATATGACCATGGTTCTCACTTGTTTTTTATATATAATATTTAATTGTATGCCAATTTTTGTTTGAACGTCTTATAGGACTTCTGAATGTATATAAAATATTTTATATAAATGTCATACATAAGCCATTTTTTGTAATTATTCCATCATTACTAAATTCATTTCTTAAAATATTTATTTCCATCTTTTGAAAATGAATACCATGTTTTTTCTAAATATTCTTTTGAATTTCCAAGCCCGTTAATTTAAAAATTGAAATCTTTTCATTGGATAATCTATATTTGGCATATCTTATAGAATCTTGTGGGGTATCCTACTAGACATAGGATCACACCATTCATTTTTCATCGGGTGTTTGTAGACATTCTTATTCCATATTCGAGGAATTGGGAGGGATCTCTTGGAGGTGTATCTAGGTGTTGAGGTTTGGTGTTGGTGAGTTGTGTACAAAGGGACCTTATGATTATTTCCTATTTTTATACTTTTTCTTTTATTCCTCTTTTCATTCTGGTAAATTATTCCTAACAGAGTTTCTTTTGTAATGCATACTGCCTTTTTTCATTTCCTCTACATTGTTGGTGGAAAACTTGTTCCCACTTTCATGTCATGTGATGGTAGGTGCTAGTCGTTGACCCATTGGGATGGGAAAATCCCTTCAGGTTATTTTAGGGTCGCCTTAGTTATTGGGTTACCAAGGAACCCGAGCTGGTTCGTGACAAGAGTAGTTGATTCTGAAACCAAGGTACTTCCTGGGAGGACAAAACCTCTAGTATATGTGATATGGAAGAATGGTTCTAATTATCACGAGATGTGAGAGAGGGAGGAACTGATGAGAGAAATGCGGCCTCATCATTTTGACCTGGAGGCTTCTTTATAAGATTTTTGGGAATAGAATGTTCCTATGGTGGGGAAGTTGTAACATCCCATTACTGTTTTTGGTTTTTCTAAACCGTCTTGTGTGAACTTAATAAAATCTTATGTGGGAAAATAATAATTTATCAGCATTATTTTAAATTCATTTGAGGAATTAACTACCGGTTAACATCGTGGATAATTCAACTGAATATTTTTTTGGATAAAACATGAATTGGTGTAAGATTCTGTGGCCCATAACAACAATGCTAAGGGAGAATAAAATTATTAAATGGAATATTTTAATATGACACTTTTTATTAAAAATATTTAAATAATTCAAAAATGGAATGTTGTTTGAGAAATATGAGACCCATGTTATGTCTGAAATATGGTGTTTACCTTAAGAGGTGGATAATATTCAAAGGTGCCAGAAATTTGGATACCTCTCTCATGAGATAAAGGTATTAAATTTTATTTCATTTATTATTTATTAAAAATAATGAAATATCTCCCAAATGGTGAGTCGTATAGGAAATATGAGCTCAATGATGGTTCTGGAATAATGGTTTTACTTTAGATGGGGTATAACATTTGTTAGAATCGGGAGTTTGAATGTCTCGCTCACAAATACAACCCGTTTTATTTTAATTAATTATTTTTCCAATTTTTAAATAATAAATCATTAATATCATTTTAACAGTACATATTATTAGAAATATGAGACCACCATTGGGTCCATAATGTAGTGTTTACCCTATTTATGGTATAACAATCATGATCAACAAGCGTTTTGTCACATCACTCTTTGTTGTAATGTTTTTAATAATTTTAATTTGTTAAATTGAATAAAAAATTTACAATAATAACCACACAATGTTTCAATGATTCTACTTCTTCCCCAAACCCGCACCACCATTGATGGTTGATTATTTTTCCAAAAACTACTATTTCAATGTCGTTCTAATCCATTTATGTTGCAAGTCATTTGTTAGGTGAAATTAATTTCTATGTAATGAATTTGGGTATTAAATAGGGATCAAATAAGATGATTGAAATTGGGGTTTTAAATGATCCAATCTTAGGGTTCTTAAATGGCCAAAATCCTTTATCTTCATGTTGGCTGATACTATCAAGTCTGACAGATTGAAAAATTACTCTATCCATGATACATGAACACCCTTTTTCTGTCATCAGATTTAGGTACACCCATTGAACACCATTACTGTGTGTGGTATGCCTGAAAAAAAAAGAGAGGATAAGTGAGTTTCATTTTTTTATTTTATTCATCCTTTTATTTTCATATATAATCTATATAAAGAAAATAATTATGGATTCTAAATAAAATTATAATGACTTAAATTATCAAATGATAATCCAAAAATTATTAATTTATAATTTAAATAGGTTTTCGATTATAAAAAGATAGTTTTAAATTAATTCACAAGGAAAAATTTCTTCATATTATTCAATGATTATTAAGATGTTTTGTAAATTGATAATTTCATTAAATTATTCAATGATTTTTATATGAGTTATAAAACAATAAATATATATTTATAAAAGATGATATTAATGAAAATTATCATGTGTTAAATATGCAAAAAATGATAATTAGATTGAAAATTATTTTATCGAAATTAGCATACTATAATTACACGGATTAAAAAATTATAGTTATTAATATTATCAAATGATAATTTCTGGAAATTATCAAAAGTCAGTTATTGTAGAATGTATCTATAGTTAAATTATAAGCTTTATTAAACAAAAATTGCATTGTTGAATGATATTTTGATATATGTATATACATATACCTACAAATATACAAAAATATATATTTAAAAAAAATAAGAATTATGTGGAATACCAAAATTGTTCTCAAATTATATGAGGTATATAATTATCAAATGAGGTTTATTATTATTATTTTGGATATTACTAGTGATTTTATGTGTCAACATAAAATCATAATTCAGAGATTATCCATGATAGATAAAATGTAATCCCATGTAATATTTTATTTCTTAGTGAAATAAAATAGAGGGATAAAATTCCCAGATGAGATTTATAATTATTCTTATGGATATTTAATGTGATTTAATGCGTTAACATAAAATGAAAATTTTGGGATTATCAAGGAAAGAGAAAATGTAATAGCAAGTAATATTTAACATCCTTATGAAATAAAATAGATGTTTTAGTGCGAGGAACTCATGATGAAAATCATGTATTGGTGTGTTGATGCTTATGATAATAATGTTGTGATGAGATGTATTGAACCACACTAGGTGGATTATCATTTCTACTGATATTGGTGACCTTGAGGTTGGTGGTTTCATTCCGATTTTCCAAATGTATTATCCTTATATTGATAGATTTATTTCAATTGTATATTTTAATACAATTTCTAAAATCTTCATCCAATTCAATTGATAAAAACATTATTCTAGGGAATTGAGATATTTGAAATAGTTTTGGAATAGAAATTTGAAAAAAATTCCCAATTCCATTGAACTGGGTGTGCTTATGGAAATTGGATGAATTAAATTGATTAATTAGAAATCTATATTTGATGGAAATGATTACAATTAAGTTTTTTATTTTAATTCCAGAAATTTATTATGTAATGATGTAATTGGTTTTGATCGATTTCAAACCTGCAAAAAAGGAATAAAATGATTTGATAAAAACCCAGTGGTTTTATCTTGTGAAAAAGGGATGTTTTTGAATAATTTTTTTTATTTTAAATGGAAAGGAATTGGAATTTTTGAAATGGAAAATTTAGATTTGTTGTATTTGTATGTATTCTTAAAATAGTTATCCTATCATGTAAGAGAACATTAAATATTTAGTTAGTTAGTTAGTTATTTGGATACACTATACGCAAGGACAATGTTCTAAAACAAACGTGTGGTGGGTCACATCCCTGATGGGTTGGTGATGATTCTCCATTGGCTAGTGTAATAGGCATGCGTGTATATAAATTTTGGTAAGTTCACATAGAGAGTGTAGAATCCTACAACTAGTTAATACAATCACAATATTGGGTAGATGACCATTTCACTCATTCGTTTATTTATATTTAAGATATAATTTTATTTGAATGTTTGCTTGAACTGCTTACATGCTTGCAGAATTTATATAAAATATTTTATATAAATTTTTTACCTAAGACATTAATTTAGAAATATTCCATCATTTGTAAAATAATTGCTTCAAATATCTACTTCCCTAATTTGAAAATGCATAACAAGTTTTTTTAAATATCACTTGGAATTTCCAAACCCTTTTATATGAAAATTGAAGGATTTTCTTTCGATAATATATATTTGGAATCTATTATGAAATATTTTGTAGTACCCTACTTGGATTAGTCTCCCACCCTTCTATTTCTTTTGGGTGTTTGTAGACTTTATTATTCCAGGTTTTGGAAAAAGGAAGGGATCTCTTGGAGGTGGATCTAGCTGTTCAGCTTTTGTCTTTGTTAGTTTTGTCCTTAGAGGCCAAGGGGTAGTTTTCCCATTATCTTAATTTGTCCTTTATGCTTCGTAGTATTCTAGTACATTACTCCCAGTGGAGTTTCTTTTGTTATGTATACTGAATTGTTTCTTTTATTTCACATTATTGGTTGAAAAATTGTTCCCACTTGCATTTTGTGTGATGAAATGTGCTAGTCACCGACCCATGTGGATTGGGAACACACTTTGGGCTATGTCAGGGATGGCACAATTATTAGTTACTAGGGTACCGGTGCTGGTTTGTTACCAGGGATGATGATTCTGAAACCATGGTACTTCATGGTAGGAAGATACCTCTGGTATGTGTGATAGGAAATAATGGTTCTAATTCTCATGATATTTGATAGAGGAAGGCACATATGAGAGAACATTGGCCTCATCTTTTTGACATAGAGGCTTCGTCGTAGGCTTTCTAGGGACAAAAAGTTCTCATGGTGGCGATGTTGTAACATACCGTTACTATTTTTGGTATTTTTTAACCATCTTATGTTAAATAATTAATATCTTATGTTGCAAAATAATGATTTATCAGCGATATTATGATAAATGTGTTAAAGGCATTAATTACCGGTTAACATCTTGTATTATTCAATTGAATATTTTTGGGGTTCAAATCTGATTTTGTGCAAGATTCCATGGCCCATAAAGTCTTGGCAAAGGTGGAACAAAATTATTAAATATAATATATTAATTTCACACTTTTTATTCAAAATATTTAAATCACTCCAAAATGATGCGTTGTTTAAGAATTATGAGACCATTATTATGTCAAAAATATGGTGTCTAAACAAGGATGGGTATAACATTCAATGGTTCCTGATATTTGGATACCTCTCTCGTTAGATAAGTTATTAAATAATATTTAATATATTATTTTTTAAAAATAATTTAATATCCCCAACTGTTGTGTCGTATGGGAAATACGAGACCAAAGATGGGTCATCAATGATAGGTTTAGCCAAGACAGGGTATAACATTTTTTAGTGTCGGGTGTTTGGACGTCTCTCTAGAAAATACTACCATTTTTATTTTAATTAATTATTTATTCCAATTTTTAAATAATAAACCCTTAAAATATTTTAAATCGTACATAATATGGGAAATCTGATACCACTATTGGATCCGGAATAGAGTGTTTACACTAGATAGGGTATAAAATACATGATCAACATGCATTTGTTCACATTAATCTTTATTTTTATTCTTTTAATAATTATAATATATTTAATTTATTAAAAAACAATAACAATAACATCCTCACAATGTTTCTACACTTCTTCTTCTTCCCCAAACCCGCACCACCATTGATTGATGATCATTCTAAAAAAACTTTTGTTTCAAATCCGTTTTAATATGCTTCTTTTGAAAGTCACTTATTAGGTGAAATTAATTAATATGTAATGAATTTTAGGTTAAAATATGGATTAAATAGGGTGATTGAAATTGGGGTTTTAAATGATCTGATTTTAGGGTTCTTAAATCACCACAGTCCTTCATCTTTCTATTGGTTGATCATGTCATGTATGACATATTGCGAAAGACCTATATGCATGATCTATGATCCCCCTTATTTCGTCATCAGATTTAGGTGCACACGATGAACTCCATTACAGTTCTTAGTGTACCAGGAAAAAAAGAGATGATTGGTTAGTTTCATTTTTTTTATTCTGTTAATCCTTTTATTTTCATATATAATAAATCTAAACAAATTAATTGTGGATTTCAAATAAAATTATAAATACCTAAATTATCAATTGATAATCCAAATATTATCAATTAGAAATTTAAATAGGATTTGGATTATTAACAGTTAGTATTAAATTAACTCACATGGAACAATTCTGCCAAATTATTGAATGATAATTATAAAGTTTTATTAAATGATAATTTCATCAAATTATTGAAATATGTTTACATGAGTTATAAAATGATAAATATAGATTTATCAAAGAAAATCTTGATGTAAATTATCATGTGTTAAATATAAAAAATAATTTATGATAGTTAGATCAAAATATAGTTTATTGAAATTAAAATACTATAATTAATTGGATTAACATATGATAGTTATTAATATTATCAATTGATAATTTCTTGAAATTATCAATGGTTAGTTATTGAAGAATTTATCACAAGATAAATGCAATGATTTATTAAACAATAATTGAATTGTTGAATGATATTTTGATATAAGTATTTACATATATATATATATATATATTAAATAATAATAATTATGTGGAATACCACCTTTTTTCTCAAATTATCTTTGGGATATTATTATAAAATGAGGTTTATAATTATTTATATGGATATTTCTTATGATTTCGTGCATTGAAATAAAATGATAATCCAAATATTATCCAATAGAGTAAAAATGTATTCACGTGTAATATTTTATTTCCTTGTGAAATAGAATAGAGGGATATAATTATCGAATGAGGTTTATAATTATTCTTATAGATATTTTTTACGATTTCATGCATTAATATAAAACAATAATCCAGAGATTATTCATCAGAAAAAAATGTAATCATATGTAATATTTTAATTCGTTGTGATATAAAATAGATATTTTAGTGCATGTAACTCATGAATAAAATTGAGTATTGGTGTGTTGATTATTATGATAATAATTTCATGAGGAGGTTTATAGAACCACACTGCCTAGATTATCATTTCCACTAACTTTGGCGACCTTGAGGTTGGTGGTTCCGTTCTGATTAGTCGAATTTATTATCCTTGTATTTCTGGATTTATTTCAATTGTCTATTTAATGTCAATTTATCAAATTTTACTTCAATTAAATTGGAAAATACTCCATTCCAGTGAATCGGGATATTTGAAATGGATTTGGAATAGAATCTTGGAAAACCCCTAATTCAATTGAATTGGGTGTGATTATGGAAATTTTCTGATTTAAATGGATTAATTTAAATTGTTGATTTAATGGAAATTATTTCAATTAAAATGTTGAATTTAATTGTGCAAATAAATTGCGTAATGATGGAATTGGTTTTTAATGTATTTCAAACCTATTAAAATGGAATAAACTGATTTGATAGAACCCCATTGGTTTTATCTTATGAAAAAGGTATATTTTTAAATAAAACATGTTTTGGTATTAAATGAAAAGGAATTAAAATTCTGGAAATGGAAGAATGAGATTGATCATATTTTTAAGTAGTGTTAAAATAGTTTGTCCATCCTTTAATAGTGCATGCATGCCTTATGAAGTTGGTGAGTTATTTGGATACACTATATGCTACGACAACTTTCTAAAACATACTTGTGGTGGGTCACATCACAAATGGGTTTCTGATGATTCTTCTTTGGACAGTGCCATATGGACATGTTTATACACATTGTTTTGAGTTCACATACATAGTGCGGAATTCTATAGCTAGTTTATACTATCGTAAGTTTTGGAATATGGGCATATTGCTCACTTGTTTATTTATATTTAGGATATAATTATATTCCAATGTTTTTTTGAACTACTTACATGCTTGCTGAATTTATATAAACTATTTTATATAAATATTTTACAAAATCCATTGTTTTGGAAATATTCCATCATTTTTACAATCATTAGTTAAATTTTTTCTTGCGAACTTTTTAAAATGTATAGAATGTTTTTTTTTGTAGTATTCTTTTGAATTTACAAACCCATTAATTTAAAAATTGAAATCCTTTCTTTGGATAATATATATTAATAATCTGTTATGGAATCATTGGTGGTATCCTAATAATATTAAGATCACACCCTAGTTTTTTCTTTGGGTGTTTTTAGACATTATTTTTCCATATTTGAGTAAATGGAAGGGATATTGGGGAGGTGGATCCAGCTGGTGAGCTTTGATCTTGTTGAGTTGAGTCCTTAGGGACCTTGGGGTAGTTTTCCCATTTTCGTGCCTTGAATTTTATGCCTCTTTGTATTCTAATACATTACCCATAGTGGAGCTTCTTTTATTATGCACATTTTCTTGATTATTTTCTTCCACATTTGGGTTGGAAAAATTGTTCCCAATTGTTTGTTGTGTGATGCCAGGTGCTAGTCGGAAAATCGTGGGTATGGGGAATGACATTCATGTTATGTCAGGGTCATCTCAGTAATCAGGTTACTAAGGTACCTGTGCAAGTTCATGATAAGGGTTGTTGATTCTAAAACCAAGGTACTTCATGAGAGGACAATACCTCTGTTATGTGGGATATAGAATCATGGGTCTAGTTCTCATTAGATGTGAGAGAGTGAGGAACTAATGAGAGAATAGTGGCCTCATATTTTTAACATGGAGGATTCATTGTATGCTTTTTGGGGACATAATGATCTAATGTTGGTGAGGTTGTAACATCCCATTACTGTTTCAAGTACTGATAAATCGTATTGTGTTAAATTATTAATATCTTAAGTGGAAAAATAATGATTCAACAATGATTTCTTTGATAAATTTGTTAAAGAAGTTATCTACCAGTTAACATCTTAGATTATTCGATTGAATATTTTTTTAGTTCAACACTTAGTTGGTATAAGATTCTGAGGCCCGTAAAGGCTCGGAGAATATGGGAAAAAATTATCAAATAGAATATATTGAGAACACACTTTTTATTCAAAATATTTAAATAGCACCAAAAGGGTGCGCTTTTTAAGAAATTTGATTCCACTATTATGTCCAAAATATGGTGTTTACTGTAGGAGGGGTATAACATTAAAAGGCACCAGACATTTGGATTCCTCACTTGTGAGATAAAGGTATTAAATAATATTTAATATATTATTTATTGAAAATAATTAAATATCTCCCAAATGGTGCATCGTATGGGAATTAAGAGACCACAAATGTGTTTGGAATGATGGGTTTATCCTAGATGTTGTATAACATTTTTTAGTGTCGGGTATTTTGATGTCTCACTCAAAAATAAAACCATTTATATATTAATTAATTATTTAATCCAATATTTAAATAATAAGTCATTAATATCTATTAAACTATAAATTGCATGTGAAATCTCAGACCACCGTTGGATCCATAACGGATTGTTTAGCATAGATAGGTTATAACATTCATGATCAACATGTGTTTGGTCACATCACACTTTATTGTTATGTTTTTAATAATTTTAATATATTAAATTGATAAAAACACCATAACAATAATAACCTCACAATGTTTCAATTATTATTCTTCTTCCCCAAACCTGCACAACCATTAATGGCCGAATATTTTCCCAAAAACATCTATTTCAACACCGATTTATTCCATTTATGTTGAAATTCATTTATTAGGTGAAATTAATTACTCCATAATGAATCTTGGGTTAAAACATGGATTAAATAAGAAGATTGAAATTTGAGTTTTAAATGATCCGATTTTAGGGTTCTTAAATCTCCACAGTCTGTTGTCTTCCTGTTGGTCGATCCATTCAAGTCCGACAGATTTTAGAAGTCCTCTATGCATGATCCATGAACCCCTTGTGTCGTCATAAGATTTAGGGACACCCAGTGAACAGCCTTACAGTGCGTGGTTCGCATTGAAAAAAAAAAGAGTTGATAGGTTTGTTTCATTTTTTAATTCTATTTTCCTTTTATTTTTATATTTAATAAATATAAAGAAAATAATGGTGGATTTTAAATAAAATTACAAAGATATAAATTATCAAATGGTAATCCCAAAATTATCAATTGATTATTTAAATACCATTTGGATGATCAAAAAATGAGGTTTAAATTAGTCAATAAGGAACAATTATGTCAATTTATTTAATGATATTTATGAGGTTTTACGAAATGATAATTTCATCAAATTATCAATAGATGTTTTTATGAGATATAAAATAATAAATATAGATTTATCAAAAAAAACCTTGAAGTAAATTATCATGTATTAAATACAAAAAATTATTTATGTTAATTAGATCAAAAAGTAGTTTATCGAAATTATCTTACTATAATTACAAGGATTAAAAATGATAGTAATTAATATTTTCAAAGGATAATTTCTTGAAATTATCAAAGGTTATTTATGGATGAATTTATCAGTAGATAAATGCATTGTTTTATTAAACAATAATTGCACTATTGAATGATATGTTGATATATGAATATACATATATACATACATACCTACATAGATACATACATACATACATACATACATATATATATATATTTATTTATTTAATAAAACAAATAATTTTGTTGAATAACACCACTATTCTTAGATTATTCTTATGGATATTTTATGGGATTGAATGCGTTAACATAAAACAACAATTTTGGGATGATCAAGGAAAGAGAAAATGTAATAGCATGTAATATTTAACATCCTTATGAAATAAAATAGATGTTTTAGTGCAAGTAACTCATGATGAACATCATGTATTGGTATGTTTATGCTTATGATAATAATGTCATGACGAGGTGTATTGAACCACGCTGGGTGGATTATCATTTCTACTGATATCGGTGACCTTGGGGTTGGTGGTTCCATTCCAAATAGCCAAATTTATTATCCTTCAATTGATTGATTTATTTCAATTGTAGATTAAATACAATTGCTCAAATTTTCTTTCAATTAAATTGATAAAAACATGATTCTAGTGAATCGAGATATTTTAAATAGTTTTGGATTGGAAATATGAAAAAATTCCCAATTCCATTGAATAGGGTGTTGCCTATGGAAATTGGATGAATTAAATTGATTAATTTGAAATCTATATTTGATGGAAATGATTATAATTAAATTTTTTATTTCAATTCCAGAAATTTATTGTTTAATGATGTAATTGGTTTTGATGGATTTCAAACCTGTGAGAATGGAATAAAATGATTTTATAGAAACCCAGTGGTTTTATCTTCTGAAAAAGGGATGTTTTTGAATAAAAACTATTTTGATTTTAAATGGAAAAGAATTTGAATTTTTGAAATGGAAAATTTGGATTTATTGTAATTTTAATTAGTCTTAAAATAGTTCCCCTATCATGTAAGATCACATGAAATCCTTAGTTAGTTAGTGAGTTATTTGGAAACACTCTACTCTAGGACAATGTTCTAAAACAACCTTGTGGTGGGTCACATCCATGATGGGTTGGTGACGAGTCTCCATTGGCTAGTGTAATAGGGATGAGTGTATATTCATTTTGGTAAGTTCACATAGAGAGTGTAGAATCCTTAAACTGGTTAATACAATCTCAACATTGTGTAGATTACCATTTAGTTCATTTGTTTATTTATATTTAAGATATAATTTTATTCGAATGATTGTTTGAACTGCTTACATGCTTGAGGAATTTATATAAACTGTTTTATATAAATGTTTTACCTAAACCATTATTTTGGAAATATTACATCATTTGTAAAATCATTTCATAAAATATAGATTTCCATAATTTGAAAATGTAGAACTTGTTTTTTTTAAATATCACTTAGAATTTCCAAACAATTTTATATGAAAATTGAAGGATTTTCTTTCGATAATATATATTTGGCGTATGTTATAAAATATTTGGTGGTACCCTACTGGGATTAGTCTCCCACCCTCCTATTTCTTTTGGGTGTTTGTAGACATTATTATTCCAGGTTCGAGAAAAAGGAAGGGATCTCTTGGAGGTGGATCCAGCTGTTCAGCTTTGGTCTTTGTGATTTGTGTCTTTAGGGACCATGGGGTAGTTTTTCCATTATCTTAATTTGATCTTTATGCCTCTTAGTATTCTAGTAAATTACTCCCAGTTGAGTTTCTCTTGTTATATATACTGTATTGTTTCTTTTCGTCAACATTATTGGTTGAAAAATTGTTCCCACTTGCATTTTGTGTGATGCAAAGTGCTAGTCACCGACCCATGGGGATTGGGAACACACTTTGGGCTATGTTAGGGATGGCTCAATTATTATTTACCACGGTACCTGAGCTAGTTTGTTACAAGGGATATTGATTCTGAAACCATGGTACTTCATGGGAGGAAGATACCTCTGGTATGTGTGATATAAAAGCATGGTTTTAATTCTCGTGATATTTGATAGAGAGAGGCACATATAAGAGAACATTGGCCTCGTCTTTTTGACATAGAGGCTTCATCATAGGATTTCTAGGGACAAAACGTTCTCATGGTGGGGATTTTGTAACATACCATTACTATTTTAGGTATTTCATAACCATCTTATGTTAAATAATTAATATCATAAGTGGGAAAATAATGATTTATCAGCGATATTATGATAAATGTGTTAAAGGCCTTAATTACCGGTTAACATCTTATATTATTCAATTGAATATTTTTGGGGTTCAACACTGATTTTGTACAAGATTCCATGGCCCATAAAGTCTAGGTGAAGATGGAATAAAATTATTAAATATAATATATTAATTGCACACTTTTTATTCAAAATATTTAAATCACTCCAAAATGATGCGTTGTTTAAGAAATATGAGACCATTATTATGACAAAAATATGGTGTCTACCCAAGGATGGGTATAACATTCAATGTTTGCTGACATTTGGATACCTCGCTCGGGATATAAGTTATTAAATAATATTTAATATATTATTTTTTAAAAATAATTTAACATCCCCTAAACGTTGTGTTGTGTGGGAAATACGAGACCATAAATGGGTCTTCAATGATGGGTTTATCCCAGACGGGGTATAACATTTGTTAGTGTTGGGTTTTTTAATGTCTCCCTCGAAAATACAACCATTTTTATTTTAATTAATTATATATTCCAATTTTTAAATAATAAACCCTTAAAATATTTAAAATCGTACATCATATGGGAAATCAGATACCACTATTGGATATGGAATACATTGTATACACTAGATAGGGTATAACATTCTTGATCGACATGAATTTGTTCACATTACTCATTATTGTTATTCTTTTAATAATTATAATATATTAAATTTATTAAAAAAAATAACAATAAAATCCTCACAATGTTTCTACACTTCTTCTTCTTCCCCAAACCCGCACCACCATTTGTTGATGATCATTCTAAAAAAACTTCCATTTCAGCACCGTTTTAATATATTTCTTTTGCAAGATACTTATTAGGTGAAATTAATTAATCTGTAATGCATTTTAGGTTAAAATATGTATTAAATAGGATGATTGAAATTGGGGTTTTAAATAATCCAATATTAGTGTTCTTAAGTCACCATAGTCCTTCATCATCCCATTGGTTGATCATGTCATGTCAGACAGATTGCAGAAGACCTATATGCATGATCTATTATCCCGCTTGTTTCGTCATCAGATTTAGGTTCACACGATGAACTCCCTTACTGTGCGTGGTGTACCAGGAAAAAAATAGAAGATTGGTTGGTTTCATTTTTATATTATATTCTTCCTTTCATTTTCGTATATAATAAATCTAAACAAAATAATTATGGATTTTAAATAAAATTATAGAGACCTAAATTATCAATTGATAATCCAAATATTATCAATTAGTAATTTAAATATGATATGGAATATTCAATGTTAGATTTAAATTAATTGACATGGAACAATTCCGTCAAATTATTGAATGATAATTATAATGTTTTATGAAATGATAATTTTGTCAAATTATTGAAATATTTTTATATTATTTATAAAATGATAAATATAGATTTATAAAAGATAATCTTGATGTAATTTATTATGTGTTAAATACGATAAATAATTTATGATAATTAGATCTAAATGTAGTATATTGAAATTAACATACTATAATTAATTGGATTAACATATGATAGTTAATTATATTATCAATTGATAATTTCTTGAAATTATAAATGGTTAGTTATTGAAGAATTTATCACAGGATAAATGCAATGATTTATTAAACAATAATTGAATTTTTGAATGATATTTAGATATAATTATATATATATATATTAAAAAAAGAATAATTATGTGGAATACCACCTTTATTCTCAAATTATCATTGGGATATAATTATCAAATGAGGTTTATAATTATTTTTATGGATATTTCTTATGATTTCATGCATTGACATAAAATGATAATCCAGAGATTATCCAATAGAGTAAAAATGCAGTCACATGTAATATTTCTTTTTCCTTGTGAAATATTATAGAGGGATATAATTATCGAATGTGGTTTATAATTATTCTTATATATATTTGTTACGATTTCATGCGTTAACATAAAATGATAATCCAGAGATTATTCATGAGAGAGAAAATGTAATCATATGTAATATTTTACTTCGTTGTGATATAAAATAGATGTTTTGGTGCATGGAACTCATGATGAACATTGAGTATTGGTGTGTTGATTATTATGATAATAATTTCATGGGGAGGTTTATAGAGCCACACTAGCTGGATTATCATTTACACTAACTTCAGCGACCTTGAGGTAGGTGGTTCTGTTCTGATAAGCCGAATTAATTATCCTTGTATTTCATGATTTATTTTGATTATTTATTAAATGTAAATTTATCAAATTTTCCTTCAATTAAATTGACAAATACCCCATTCCAGTGAATTGAGATATTTGAAATGGATTTGGAATGGAAACTTAGAAAACCCCTAATTCAATTGAATTGGGTGTGTTTATAGAAATTGCTTGATTTAAATGGAATAATTTAAATTGTTTATTTGATGCAAATGATTTCAATTAAAATGTATAATTTAACTGTGTAAATAAATTGTGTAATGATGGAATTGGTTTTTAATTGATTTCAAACCAATTAAAATGGCATAAAATGATTTGATAGAACCCTATTGGTTTTATCTTGTGAAAAAGGCATATTTTTTTAATAAAACATGTTTTGGTATTAAATGAAAAGGAATTAAAATTTTGGAAATGGAAGAATGATATTGATAATATTTTTATGGAGTCTTAAAATAGTTTGACCATCCTTTAAGAGTGCATGCATGACTTATGAAGTTGGTAAGTTATTTGGATACACTCTACGCTACGACAACGTTCTAAAACATACTTGAGGTGGGTCACATCACAAATGGGTTTATGATGAGTTCCTTTAGACAGTGCCATATGGACATGTGTATACACATTTTGATGAGGTCACATACATAGTGCGGAATACTGTATCTATTTTATACTATCATACCTTTTGGAATTTGAGAATATTGATCACTTGTTTATTTATATTTAAGATATAATTATATTCTAATGATTTTTTTGAACTATTTACATGATTTCTGAATTTATATAAACTATTTTATATAAATTTTTTACAAAAGCCATTGTTTTGGAAATATTCCATCATTTGTACAATCATTACTTAAATTTTTTCATTCAAACATTTTAAAATGTATAAAATTCTTTTTTAATATTCCTTTGAATATCCAAACCCATTTATTTGATAATTGAAAGCTTTTCCTTGGATAATATATATTAATAATTTGTTATGGAATCGTTGGTGGTATCCTAATGGGATTAAGATCACACCCTAGTTTTTCCTTTGGGTGTCTTTAGAAAATATTCTTCCATATTTGAGTAAAGGGAAGGGATATTGGGTAGGTGGATCCAGCTGGTGAGCTTTGATCTTGTTGAGTGAAGTCCTTTGGGACCATGGGGTAGTTTTCCCATTTTCATTCCATGAATTTTTTTCGTCTTTGTATTCTAATACATTATCCCTAGTGGAGTTTCTTTTGTTATGCACATTTTCTTGATTCTTTTCTTCCGCATTTGGGTTGGAAAAAATTTTCCCACTTGTTTGTTGTGTGATTCCATGTGCTAGTTGCAAAATCATTGTTATGGGGAATGACATTCATGCTATTTCAGTGTCATCTTAGTAATCGGGTTACTAAGGTACCTGTTCTAGTTCATGATAAGGGTTTTTGATTCTAAAAACAAGGTACTTCATGAGAGGGCAATACCTCTGTTATGTGGGATATAGAATCATTGTTCTAGTTCTGATGAGATGTGAGAGAGTGAGGCTCTAATGAGAGAATAGTGGCATCATCTTTTTGACGTGGATGATTCTTTTTAGGCTTTTTGGGGACATAAAGATCAAATGGTGGAGAGGTTGTAACATCCCATCACTGTTTCAGGTACCGATAAATCATATTGTGTATAATTATTAATATCATAAGTGGAAAAATAATGATTTATCAGTGATTTCTTTGATAAATGTGTTAAGGGGGATAATCTACTAGTTAACATCTTGGATTAGTTGATTGAATATTTTGGGGGTTCAACACTAAGCTGGTCTAAGATTCTAAGACCCGTAAAGGCTTGGAGAAGATGGTAAACAATTATCAAATAGAAAGTATTAAGCACACACTTTTTATTCAAAATACTTAAATATCATGCAAAGGGTGCGCTTTTTAAGAAATATGATTCCACTATTATGTCCAAAATATGGTGTTTACTGTATAAGGGGTATAACATTAAAAGGCACCAGAAATTTGGATTCCTCGCTTGTAAGATAAAAGTATTAAATAATATTTAATATATTATTTATTGAAAATAATTAAATATCTCCCAAATGGTGCATCATATGGGAATTAAGAGACCACAAATGGGTTTGGAATGATCGGTTTATCCTAGATGTTGTATAACATTTTTTAGGGTCGGTTATTTTGATGTCTCACTCTCAAATAAAACCCTTTTTATTTTAATTAATTATTTATTCCAATTTTTAAATAATAAGTCATTAATATGTATTAAACGGTAAATTTTATGTGAAACCTGAGACCACCGTTGTATCCATAACGGAGTGTTTAGCATAGATAGGTTATAACATTCATGATCAACATGTGTTTGGTCACATCACTCTTTATTTTTATGTTTTTAATAAGTTTAATATATTAAATTGATAAAAACACCACAACAACAATAACCACACAATGTTTCAATTCTTATTCTTCTTCCCCAAACCTGCACAACAATTAATGGCCGGATATTTTCCAAAAAACATCTTTTTCAACACCGATTTAATCTGTTTATGTATTAAGTCATTTATTAGGTGAAATTAATTACTCCATAATGAATCATGGGTTAAAACATGGATTAAATAGAAAGATTGAAATTGGAGTTTTAAATGATCTGATTTTAGGGTTCTTAAATCTCCACAATCCTTTGTCTTCCCGTTGGTCGATCCATTCAAGTCCAAAAGATTTCAGAAGTCCTCTATGCATGATCGATGAACCCCTTGTGTCGTCATGAAATTTAGGCACACCCAGTGAACACCCTTACAGTGCGTGGTGCACTTTGAAAAAAAGAGTAGATAGGTTTGTTTCATTTTTAATTCTATTTTCCATTTATTTTTATATATAATAAATATAAGAAAGATAATGGTGGATTTTAAATAAAATTATAAAGATATAAATTATCAAATGGTAATCCCAAAATTATCAATCGATTATTTAAATATTGTTTGGATTATCAAAAATGATTTTTAAATTAATCGACAAGGAATAATTGCGTCAAATTATTGAATGATATTTATGAGGTTTTACGAAATGATAATTTCATCAAATTGTCAATAGATATTTTTATGAGATATAAAATAATAAATCTATATTAATCAAAAAAAATTCTTGAAGTAACTTATCATGTATTAAATACACAAAATTATTTATGTTAATGAGATCAAAAAGTAGTTTATCGAAATTATCATAATATAATTACATGTATTAAAAATGATAGTAATTAATATTTCAAAGGATAATTTCTAGAAATTATCAAAGGTTATTTATTGAAGAAATTATCAGAAGATAAATTCAACGATTTATGAAATAATAATTGCACTATTGAATGATATGTTGATATATGAATATACATATATACATACATACCTACATAGATAGATATATACATACATACATACATACATACACATATATATATATAATAAAAAAGAATAATTTTTTTGAATAAAACAACTATTCTCAAATTATGTTATGGATATAATTATCGAATGAGGTTTATGATTATTCTTATGGATATTTCTTGTGATTTCATGCATTTAAAAAAACAATAATCAAGAGATTATCTAGGAGAGAGAAAATGTATTCACATGTAATATTTTATTTCCTTGTGAAATAAAATTTATTGATATAAATATAGAATGAATTTTATAATCATTCTTAAGGATATTTCTTGATATTGCTTGCATTAACATAAAATTATATTAAATATATTATCTAGGAGAGAGAAAATATAATCCAATTTAATATTTTACTTCCATGTGAAATAAGATATTTTTTGGTGTAAGAAACTCATGAAGAACGTCGAGTATTGGAGTGTTAACTCTTACGATAATAATTTCGCAAGGAGGATTATTAAGCCAAACTAAGTGGATTATCATTTCTTATATCATCAGTGAACTTCAGGTCAGTGGTTCTATTCCGATTATCCAAATTGATTATCCCGATATTTTATGATTTATTTGATTTTTGGATTTAAATTCAATATCTCAAATTTTCATTCAATTAAATTGCTAAAAACCTGATTCCACTGAATCAGGGTGTTTGAAATGGTATTGGCCTGGAAATTTAAAAAACCATAATTTCCATTGAATTGGGTATGTTTATTGAAATTGGATGATTTAAATTTTTTAATTTAAATTATGGATTTGATTGATAAGATTTCAATTAAATTGTTGAATTTAATTGTGGAAATTAATTTTGTATTGATGGAATCAATTTTTAATGAATTTAAAACTTATAAAAATGGAATAAATGATTTGATAGAATCCTGGTGGTTTTATCTTGTGAAAAATGAATTTATTTGAATAAAACTTGTCTTCGTTTTAGATGGAAAATAATTGGAATTTATAAAATGTAATAATGGGATTGATCAATTTTTAAGAAGTCTTAAAGTAGTTCTCCCATCATGTAATAGAACATGCAAGAATTAAGTAGTTAGCGAGATTTTTGTATACACTGTTGGCTAGGACAATGTTTTAGAACATACTTGTGGTGGGTCACATCCCTGATGAGTGGTGATGAGTCTCCTTTGGCTAGTGGCATAGGGACATGTATATACACCTTTTTCTGAGTTCACATAGGGAGGGAAGAATCCTATAGCTGGTTAATACTATCGTAGCTCATGGTATATGACCATGTTGATCACTTGTTTATTTATATTTAATATATATAATTGTATGAAATTTTTTTTGAACTGATTACATGCTTGATGAATTTATATAAACAGTTTTATTTAAATGTTTTAATTAAACCATTATTTTGTAAATATTCTAACAATTTTAAATTTATTGCTGAAAATATTTATTTCTATCATATGAAAATGTATAACCTGTTTTGTTTAAATATTCATTTTAATTTCCAAGCCCATTTATTTGAAAATTTAAATCTTTAATTTGGATAATCTATATTTGGAATATATTTGGGTATCATGGGTGGTATCCTACTGAGCTTAGGCTGACACCCTACTTTTTCCTTCTAGTGTTTATAGAATTTCTTCTTATAGGTTCTAGCAAAGTGATGGGATCTCATAGAGGTGGATCTAGCTATTGAGCTCTGGTCTTGGTGAGTCGTGTTCTTAGAGACCTTGGGGTTGTTTCCCCATTTTCATACTTTGTCTTTTAAGCCTCTTTTTATCCGGGTACATTACTCTATGTGGTGTTTCTTTTGTTATGCATACTGTCTTGTTTATTTTCATCCACATTGTTGGTGGATAAATCAATCCCACTATCATGTTGTGTGATGCTAGGTGCTAGTCGCTGACCCGTGGGGATCAGGAACACCCTTCGGGCTATGTCAGGGCTGGCTCAGTTATCGGGTTACCAGGGTACCCGGGCTGGTTCGTGACATGTATTGTTAATATGATGTATCTATACCATATGAAATATATTTAAAATAATTTTCATAGTATCTTAATGTTATCATTATAGTTTGAAACTAATATAAACTTTTGATACAACATGAAATATAAGAAAATTACCAAGTAAATAGTGGATGTAGACGTATCATCTGTATTATGGTAAGAATAGACACGTGTACATATCAAGTTGTATACATGTTATTGAAATAATTGTACATAATAGAGTTTGGTGTAGGTAACCCACTCACAACCCTCACACATTCACATGATCTAATGACTAACAATTCTCAAACTACTATCTATAACATGGGTATCATTATTGTTCTATAGTTACTCTACTTTTCTTACATTACTATTACATCATTTTAATAATAAACAACATAATAGTGTTACAAATCTGGGATCCAAAGTTTTATTATCATGGAAACATTAGGTGCACATCTTAATAAAAAAATAATAAAACATAAAAATTTATTTTAAATCTTCTTCATTATCCATTAAAATGTCATGTTCTACTTAGTAAAAGTACTAACCTAACGATATATATCAAATAAGGGGTGAGTTAAAAGTAGAGTAAGAGGTTGAATGAGGTCATGAAGAGATAAAAAATTATTTAGAATAATCATAATCACCATAAACTATGTATAGGAAAATTATAAATTTCCTGATGGAAACATTGGATAATGTCATGGAATGTGGAAATGCAGAAAAATGAGACATCATGTCTTAGTGGTCAAATACTACAAATAGTTGTGAATGTAGCTGGAATCATGTTCATGCACAATGTATGTGTATATTCCTAACATCATAATTATGAATATATTTCACATTATGTTAATACATAATACACATTATCTCTGTAAATATATCACATTACCCAATGAATTTGAGGAATATATAATTTTTATCCCACCCGCCACATCATAACATTTACATAATCATGCATGGCATACCAAATGTAAATCAACAGTCAAAAAATAACCCATAGAAAGGAATTCGTTTAATAATAATTTTATAAATAAAAAATCAAGAATACGCTTTGGGTTTCCAAAATGAAAAAGGTAGTAACATACTTGGTATAAGATTCATCAACATTTAGTGATGGAAGACAATCTCAAGAAGTGTTTTTGAAAGAATAGTTCTTTTGAAAAATATTTGTATTCCTCATAAAATCATATTTAAGAGATGTATATCCCAAAAAATAAATGGTATGAAATATGAAATTATATTTTAATAAAATAAAAAGAATATAAACACCAAAATTTGACATGAAAGTGGAATGACCCAAAGAAAGGGAGTTGGGTTCGAGATTCTCCTTACCTTATGTATGGATGCATTATACACTTTCCCTTAATATCCTGAATAACAAATTAAGAGTTGTTAGTTACAAAATAAATAAGCTCTTATACATTTATTTTATTTATTATAGGTTTATTAACATCATTTATGTCCATTTAAATGTGTTATATGGTTCAATTTCGTCATTCCAGGAGTGTTCATTTCATGGTTTATAATCAATTTCCTTGAGTGTAAATATGGGAGTTCTTGTGAAATGGGAATAACATCTCTTGAAGAGAAATTATTTTCTATTAATGAAAAACTATATGTTTCAGTTGTATCATATACCATTTGTCTCTATGGTTTGAGAATGATTCATTAGATAAAACGTTTCTAAATGTCTTTTAATTTATTTTTGATGGTTTATGACCATCACGAACTTATATCATTTTATTTAATATCATGTCTATATATTGGATACAGTATATAATTAAATTTATAATATATATACTAAAATATAATTTAAAAATAACAATTGTTATATAAATAGCCTCGAAGGCAATGAAGGAAAAATAATCATCATCCAAAAATGTGGTGAATCAACACGTCATAGATGATGTTTACATTTTTAGAATAAAAGGATTATAGAAGAGATTTGATTGTGGATATTCCATTACAATAATAAAATTCTAGTATATATAAGATACTGGAGTTATCATGCCACTTTGTAGAGGGGATGTAAAAGAGGATACGGAAAGAAAATAAATTAAAAGGGAAAGAAGGAGGATTTTACCTATTCAATATTTTCTTCTTGCGAACCTTTGTAAGGAACATTGACTTTTTATTTTTTGAGAATAGAATCTCCAATATATGGGGTAGAATCATAGGGATGTAATTGCGATGAATTTATACAAACCACTAGTCTTAGAATGTGTGAAGTGAAGGGGTTATAAAGTGTGGTATTTATTGGGGAAGAAATGAGTTTTTTTGTATTATGTTATTCATTTTTTTATTTTGGGTTAAGTATATCAATAATTATGCTTACATCAAATAAATCAAATAAAGTTTTCAAGAGTTTTTTAATGAATAAGGTTTTAAATAAACCATACATCATCCATGACTGAAAAATTCTTATATTTAGCTTACTCCACAAATTAAGGTATTTCACTATTCAAAAAAAATCAATTATTTTAGAAAAATACCATACAACCCTAACCATATTTTGACACGAAGATTCCAAAATGTGTCTAAATTTTATGAAAATAAATTTCCAAGTGCGAGAAATTTAATTTTTAAATAAAATCATCATTTATAAAAAGAATACAGATTTTAATATTATAATATACTTTATGAACCTTTGATAAATATTTATGTTCTCCTAAAACTATATTATATTTATAATACAACATAATATTAATTTAAGAATATATTTTATAAAAATACATTTTTTTAAATCATTATATTAATTAAAAAATTGAAAATATACATTTAACTTTACAAAAATACTATCACCTAATTTATTTTTAACACATTTATTTACTTATACCATGTTATGATTTTATCATATTTTCATTTATAATATGCATAAATTTTATTTTTAGTTTTATAGGTGAGGTTACTATTCTATTTCAAGTTTACTATTCTTAATGGTCTTAATACCATTCCAACAACCAAGTTACTATTTCATCAATATAGATTCCTTAATTTATATAAAGAAAAATTATTTCATTCTTAATTTATGTGAATAATATTTTATTTGATTCTATATTTAATTTATGTGTTTAATAAAATAAGTATAAGAAGTTAAATCCCATTGAAAAAATTCTGGGTCATTACATTCTACACCCCTTTGGTAATTGCACCGTAAATATTTTTCTTTATACTCTAAGGTAGAAATAGTTGATGGCATTTCTCATTCATATATTCCTTTAGTTCCCATGTTTCACCTTCATGGTTATGGTTCTTTGAAAATACTTTTAAAAGGTGAGTTGTCTTGTTTCATAGCACTTTGTCTCTATGGTCCAGGACTATTACGAGAAACTCTTCATATGAGAGTTCATTCTCTAGTTTTACCACCTAAAAATTTAGTGCATGTGAGGGGTTAGATATGTAATTCTTCATGAGAGATACATCGAACACATCATAAAATTGATCCATATTTGGTGGAAGTGAATGATGATAGGAAACAACTCCTATGTGATCATAGATATCAAAAGGGAAAATATACTACATTATAACTTCCCATTTCATTATGAATAGCATGACACTCTTCTATGGTGATATTTAAAGGAGGAATTTTTGTCCGACTTCAAACTCTAAATCCCTTCAATAGTTGTTGCATAGCTTTTGCATCGACTTCAAACTCTAAATCCCTTCAATAGTTGTTAGCATAACATTTTGATAGCTTGAAACTTTTCTCTCATCTCTTTCACAAGATCATGGTGATTTAGCTTTCTTTCTCCAATGTCATACCAAAAAGTTAGAGTTATACATTTACACCAATACAGAGCTTCATATGGATCCATTTGAATACTTTAGTGGACACTATTTTTGTATGAAAACTAAACCAATAAGATATTCTAATCCCAATCACCATTTAATTCCATTGAGTATGCCCTCCTCTTTTCCTCGAGTGTCTGAATAGTCCTGTAAGATTAAACATATCTTTATGGGTGACAGGTCATGTTGAAATTTAATTTTGTACTCAAATCATGTTTTAGTGTTCTCTATAATCTAGATGAGAACATTAGATCATGATCCAAGAACATTGAAAATTGAACTCCATACAGCCTCACCACATTCTATACATATATCTTGTAATTTTTTCAAGAGTTAGATCTTCTCAAATAGTAATAAAGTGGAAAGTCTTGGTGAGTTGATCCACCACAACCCATATGTAATTATTTCCTTTTTATGTTTTCAGGAGACCACTGAAAAATTCCAAAGTGAAGTTATCCCATTTCCACATGGATATATAAATTGGTTTCATCATCCCCTTGGACTTATCACATTATTATTTAACATGCTAACATATAAATATCCTTGAGATATAATCTTTAATCTTCTTCTTGCTATTATACCACTCAAAGTGTTCTCAAAGATCAAAAAAATTCTTGGAAGCACTAGGATAGGTGGAAAAAGGTGATCTGTGTGCATTATCCAATATATCATTTTATTTATATGATGAAGGTACACACAACCTCATCCCAAAATGAATTACTTTATCATCATTGATGTTGAAATCACGTATATGTTCTTCCTTTACTTCATCTTCCTTCTATTGTAAATCCAGATATTCCCTTTATGCCTCCTTAACCCTCTGTTGGATATATAGTTGGAAAATAATATTGGTATGTAAAGGTGTATTCATTTTCGTTATGATTTCAAAATCCATCCTTTTCATATCCTTGAATATATGGTTTTTATCAATAGGAATTATAGATATATTAGTTTGTTCTTTTCTGGTAAGATCTTCAACTACCTTGTTCTCCATTCTTGGAAGGTAGTGAATAGATCAATCATAGTCCATGATTATCTATAACCATATTTTTTGTTGAATTATAAATTCCTTATATGTGAATATATACTTTAAACACTTGTGATTAGTATATATGTCACACTTATCATCGTAGAGGTAGTGACACTATATTCTTATGGAACAAATCATAGCTGTTAGCTTCAGATCACACATAAGGTAGTTTATCTCATGGATTTTCAGCAACTGTGAGGTCTAGGATATCACTTTATCATTTAAAAAGAGTAAAAACCACAATTATGTTTTTTGAATCATCGCTAAATATCAAAAATCATTCTCCACATATTTGTAGTGTGAGTATAGGTGTAGTTATTTTCCTCTTCTTCAGATCCATGATGCATTACTTAAATTTTTTCATCCAAAAATACTTTAACACTGTCATTATAAACTTAGTTATAGGGTTTGGAAATTCTGAGAAATATCTTAAAAAACATCTATAGTACCCTACTATTCTATAAGATATATAGATTTTTATGAAATAATTGGGTTTCTGCCATTCACAAATTTCCTTTGTTTTCAAATGTTCCAACCAAATTCCTTAACTTGTGATCATGTGTCCCAATAATTTGACTTTCTACTACCAAAAGGCACACCTGCGAAACTTGGTGTTATGATTCTTTAATGTATCCATGACAATCATTATATTTTATTCATGTTCCTATTTTATCTTTGAGTATATTATAATATCATCAACAAACACTACAAAAAAATATCATGGTAGTTTTTAAAGACTATTAAAAAAATTCATGAATATTTTAGGATAATTAGTACATCTAAAGGGAAACACTAGAATCTAATAGTGGCTCTAACAAGTTCGGAAATAAGTTTTATGAATATTTTCCTTCTTCACATCAATTTGATGATATCCAAAATGAATATCCACCATTAAAAAGTATTTAGATCTTCGTAGTTGATAAAACAAGTCATCAGACATTAGAAAAGGATACTTTTTCATTATTTTTATCTTATAGATCTCCCGATAATTGATACAAAACCATGTTGATCTATACTTTTTTATTTACTAAGTGCACTGGAACACCACAAAGAGATGTACCTGGGAGCATGAACCATTTTTTCACATTCTCCTATAGCTTCTTATTTAACTCCTCAAGTTATATTGAGGCCATCTTTTAGGGGATTTTTGATATAGGATTATCTCTGGGTTTGAGTTATATTAGTAACTCTACCTCTTGATCTAGGGGATATCTAAGAAACTCTTGGTAAATATATCACATTATTCCATTATACTGTAAATTTCTTCTACGATGATACCTTCCTTGGGCTAAACTTTTTGAGTGAGGTATACTTCATTATAGGTCATTAGGACCCACACTATTGAGGGATTATCTAAAAAATATTCATGATCTTCCTTGTATTTATAAATGAGCATTGGATGGTTTAGAATATAGAAAGATGTTTTCTTTTTTTGATAGTTTATGTGTGCTCTATATAACGAGTGAAAATCCATTCACAGTATAGTGTTTAATCCCACCTAGGAATGTATCACGAGACTCTCTTGATGAATATTACCACATACACCAATAGGAGAAGACTCCAAAAATTAGGTTGCAATGACCGCACCTATAAGTTTTTTTAAAATATCTCAACTTCATGGTATTGGTTAATTGTTTAAATAGTCCCATAAAACCTATGTGATATAAAAGAACATGTAAAACCAAAATAAAATAATACCTTTCTCTATTATTTATTTAATAGTAAGTATAACTTTTATGACTTCATTTTATTTCCCCACATCAACATTAGTGAGTGAATAGGCCTTATCTGACTCTTTTGGGTTTGGTGGCTATTGATGCTAATTTCCTTCAAGGAGTCAAGGTTCAGTGAACTAGCTTCTATAATGGCCTTTCTCCCTATAGTTGAAGCATTAAACCATGGGTGGTTCTCTCCTTCCCCTCAACAAGTTGGCTGAATTCTTCACCCATATTTGGTATTCAGGATCTTGATATCCTTCTCTCTTTCACTTGAATAATTTCCCCATCCCTTTGGGGAAATTCCCATAATTATTCTTCCCAAATTTTTGACACATGGTTTGTTGGCTTCTATTTCATCTATTGCAATGTGATTCATCAAGATGAAAATCCATTCTTCCCTTATTATCTCCGTAACCATGGGACCATTCTACAAACTCCATCTCTACTTTGATAGAACATTGAACCACTTATTCATAACACTTAATGTCTTGGATCACTAGAGAATTTCGAATATGTGGTTATAAACCACTAAATAATCTAACTATTTTTCTACTCTTATTGATTAAAAACCTAAATAATTTCTTTAAATCCTTGTGATGTCTTATTTGTGTGCCATAATAGATTCCTCTTCCTTTTTCGTTAGCTCATTGAATTATTTCCCAATCTTTGTTCAAATAGTCTGAGGGAAGTAATTGTTAAGAAATATTTTCATAATGTCTTACCACTTTGTTTTTTCCATTTATTCCTTCATTTTTTTGTTCTTTATAAATTTACACCATCGATCGAAATCTCAATCTAAATTGAAGACAACCAGAGTCACTATCTCATTCTTAGAATTGTGGAGTGTAGAAAAGATCTTATTAATTGATATAACCTGCAGTTTCACTATGAGTGGGTGAGAACATCAACCCATTGTCGGTGGTTGATCAACATAAAAGACTAAATGCATATATTTTCATTATTAGGTGAAGGTGAAAATTATATTTGGTTCATGTTATTGTTCATTACCTGTGATATATGGGTAAGAAACACCATAATGATTTTATCTCCACCTCCCTTGGCATTGGGGATCTCCTTCAACCAATCATTATACTTCCCCTCAAATGGTTTGTTGTCCTGTTTTCTCATGGGTCCATCCATCTTCTTGAATAGAAAGGTTTTGAACAAAAATTAAGTAAAAAAATCAAGACCAAGTTATCCTTTTATTCAATTAACACTAAAAGCATATTTTATGGTATCTATATGTTGTGAACTTTTCTAAACAATGCTTCAAATACTTATAATTATCCTAAGGTTTTAACAAACATCCTATAGTCCTAATTCCTAATATAACTAAACATTGATATGACATTGTAGGATTGAAATGATACTAATTGTAGTATGGGAATAATGATGTAGATTCTCAATATACAATAGGGGGTCAATTGTATACTTTAAACATTCATTAGGAACTTTTAAAGTCGGTTAGAAACCATTCTATTGTTTAATTAAGTTATACAAGTTAAATTCACAAAACCAATAAGTTCTACAGACATGCTTGATTCTGAAAATTTGGTTCTAAAAAAGTGATTCCAGAAATGTGGTTTCGGAAATGAAACTAGTTCTACAAGCTTACTAGATTCCGGAAATGAACCTTAATAGAAGTTTACAAACCAAAGATTCCAATTTAAAGCGTATAGAATCCTATTTAATCAGAGTACAAGTATAAGATAGTTAGACTTTCCTCAACAATAAAAACACAATAGAAAAAAAACATGAAATAATACAAATAAAAAGTATAGATGTCTTTTATCCCAAAGAGTAGGGTATCCAACAATCTTGGATAAGGGTCCCTTGATTTATACTTTCAAGATAGTATGTATCAACCACACCTAGGTAAGCCCTCAATCCGAAGATCGGTATCTGTCTTTCTATCCCTGCAAGTACTCGATTTTGAAGGATATCAGAGCCTCTGTCTTCCAAACTCGTAAGCCCTCGATCAGCATGATCGGAATCTGCACAAATCATGTCTAAAAAAGTTGTTCACACGTGAACAAGTTTTTCACAACATCTTCACAAAGCACTGAGATTTGAAAGAGCCTCTCTCTCTAGAAAACACGTGAATAGAATATAATATCTAGATTCATAGAACAGTATAGAGCTCGTTCAAATGAGCTCTTATTTATAGGTAAATCTTTAACGGTTGGCTCCCACCTCCAATGATCATATTTTTCCTTGAATTTAGGATGGACATGTATACGTGTCACACAAACAACAGTTAGTAAATAACAGAATGCATGAGCTCATTTAATATGTATAACATAGGTATGTAAAAATATGATTTCTCAACCAAATTTCCTTTTAAGAGTTTTAGGAAAAATAGAATTTGAGATCAATTACAGTTAACCATTAGAGTCTAAATTACAAGGTTATTCAGATTCTATTTCTCATGAATTCCGAATCAGAATTATAAATAATTCTAAGTCTGAACATAGAATGTTCGGACTCTGAATTCAGAGAATTGAGAGTCTGGTCTTTAGAAAGTTCAGATTCTGAACAAATAACATTCGGAATCTGAATTTAGAGAGTTTGGAACCTGAATTCGGATCATGAAAACAGAATTCTCTATTTCTATGTATTTTTACGATTCTGAGGATTTAGATTTGAAACTGAATTTTACACATAGGAATAAAATGAGTTAGATTATGAAAAGAACAATGAAAATATGGTAAGGATAAATTTTCCTTGGGGAAGGAATTTTTTTATTTATTAAGGGAAATCTTAGAGAAAATGAAGCTTTTCTTAAGATAGGGTGTTTGTGATATTCAAAACAAGAAGGATTGGAAAAGTCATAAGGAAACCTTATTGACTCAACAATCACCAGTAAGAATGAAGGAATAGAAAAGTCATAAGGAAAATTTATTGACTCAATAATCTCCCATTTTTTTGAAAGCACAAACATCCTTACGAAAAAGAATATGAGGAAATAGAAATTTTATAGAATGGTAAATAAAATTCATCTCCCTTTACACATGGGAAATGATGAATATGACCCACTCCCCCTTATGCTTTGGAATCACTAAGGGCCGTATTTTTGATTTCTAGATTGAGAGTTAGCATTTTATTTCTTTTGAAAATCTTCTTGGATAAGAACCCCCCTTAGATAAACTCCCCATTATTGAAATTTCTTCTTTTACATTGTATTCTTTTTTTACATTTTTTATCCCACTATGTGATTTTCAAAAAGTAATATAGCCAATCGAAAGGGAAACATGATACATAAAATATTAGTACTAGACAACCAAAAATATAAAGAGGAACCAAAAAATTCATTACGATTGGAAAACTTTATACATAGAAGAAATACAACAATAGATCGGAATTGAACAATATTATCCTTCATTCTCCTTCGGAATCTACTTTTTTACTATGGTTTTGAGACTCTTGAGTTCCTTTTGGTATTCCTCTACACGGTTGAGAAGCTGATCTTGAACTTCTATTTTCTTTTCTAAGGCCTTGATTTTCTCTTCTTGAGCCTTATGAACCTCTTCCAGAGCCTTCAAAGCTTTTTTCTACTTAGCAATCTTCTCTTCTATCTCAATCCTAAAATACCTTTCTCTTTTCCAACATTGAGAAACTAAATACAACTTCCCATTCAGATCTTTCACTTATTTAATCTGAGAATTTTTTTTGAGAGTTAGGTTTTCCTCAAAACTATTTTTGATATCCTTGATCTTTACATCCGTTGTGTAAAATTCATCCATGATACTTTCTTAGAACTCATCAAGAATTTTCATGTCTTCTATAGTTTTCTTTGACCAGCTGGTCATCTTCTTGAAAAATATTTTGTGCGCTTCATAGTCTAAGAAAAAGTTGTTGAAATCGACCTCAAGCTTGATACACGTATCCATCATCATGGATACTGAATCTGATTTCTGATTTAAGGAGTGTTGATGCATTTGGAATCTGGAGTCTATACTCAGAAATATTGGAATAGTTCCAACAAGCATTTTCAAGGGCTGAATGACGAAATCATGTCCGAGAGAGGATGATTCCAAATTAGAAAAATTTTCTTGGTAAGGATTATTTTTCTATATCAGCAGCTTTCCACTTTGAAGAACCACCAACATCTTTCTTCTTAACTGTATCCTTGGTAGGTGTATCAACTACCACTAGTTTTCCATTATCAGTTTTCATAATGGATTCTTCTTGATCAGAAGATTCATGATCACTATCAGATAGCTCTACAATTTTATCATCATCAATATCTTTCTTCTCAGCTCCTGCCTTATCATCCTCTGGGTGGATAATATCATTATTGATTCTTTCTTCTTCTGATGGTTTATCTATCCCCTCATCCTTCCCAAGAGTAGAAAGTTTTGATAATTCAACTTCAAGGGATCATAATGATAATTTTTTAGAAGGTATTTCCTTCTCATGATATTCCTTTACTTTATTTAACATGTTTAGAGTGTCAATACTGCGTTCTTCTTATTGAAGAACTTCTTATTGATGTTTTTCTGGAATTAAATTTTTTTTCCCGGAGTCCCAAGAAGTGGTTCTTGAAGAAACGACTCTGGTACCTAAATATTCTCAGAGGCATTCTTGGTAGCCTTCAAGAAGTGATTTCACTATTTCATCCTCAGAGAAATTCTTCTTTTTCTTCTTTTCTTTCTCTTACTTCTCAAGATCCTCAGCTGCCTTTTCTTTCAAGGCATTTGCTTCAGCCGGGTCCAAGCCAAACTTAGGCTCCCCTTCTTTCAGATTTTTCTTGGCTTCTATCCACTTTTCTACAACTGCATCAGAATAAGTTTTTTGTTTCTTTGGATTCGGTGGTGTGGATTGGGTTTCTGTAGCCGTTAGGGTTTTTTCCATATCATCCACTTCCTTCACCTTCCTCTTCTTTCTTCCCTTATTAGAGGTCTTAGTATCATCACTCAACAGCATAACTTTTCAATTCATGGACTCCGATCTGCAAGGAATTTTGAAGGATTCTAGGAACCAAACAATCATTTTTGAAAGAATGGATAAATACAGAATAATCTAACTTTCAGGTTTCTATTATTTATGTTCTCAATCGTAACAAGAATATGCTTGACCAAGTTTATTTTCCATTGGTTTACCATGACATCCAGATTGTACACATCACTCTTCTTCAAAGTATCCTCATCTCTTTTTTATCATTATGATAAATCCTTGAACCCATAATTCCATAATTCGATAATTTGTCGTGAGGTGAATAATTTTTGCAGTCTTTACTTTTGAAATACCAAGACAAGACACGGAATTTAGCTTATCAAAACTTCCTTGGACATCTGCTAACTTATGAGAAAAAAACTCAGCTTCCCCTTCATACAGAATACTAACCAAGCTTTCAACCCAATAAAGTGAATATGTTTTTCCATTACACTTCAAAGAAAAATTTCTCAGGACTTCTTCCTTGAATAAAGTTACTGACACAAAGAATTTTATTATCAAATACAGATAATCCAAATCCCGAGATTTTAGTTTTTAATGGAAAACGCTTTCTCACCCATTCAGCTTTATATTCTTGGAGATAATAAAATTATAAATCATGAAAAAAATCAGATCCACTAACCTTTCTTTTTATCTATTCCATTCAGATATTGGTTTGATAGTTGACATATTTTTCTGAGAGGAGACTTCGATAGACATTTAGATGTAAGAATGTTATGAGAAGTTAGGAACGAGATTTTGTAGGAGGGCAGAGTCTCAGCACACGAAGGATAAGGTTTCTATGTTGGACATACATCAGGGGGGGTCCTTTATATAGGTTTTTCTGGCGACATTTGAGCTTCTATACTCAATCCAATGGTTTAAAAACCTTCTAATCAGATCGGACGGTAGAGATGATAGCCGGAAGGTTATTTTTATAGAATCCAATATTTTGAGGGTTTTTAATAAAAACATTAGGATTCAAGGAAAAGAAAATATAAAAACATTAAAAAACTGGTGAAAATACGAACAATTAAATGATGAATTCAAAATTTTAGGAAGGGAAACATTCCTTTCAGATTGCTAGGAAGATTTTTCGTAATGAGAAAAATTCTTCTTGAAGTGCTTTAGATTCTGAAAATTATATTTCCGAAAAAAATGAATACGAAAATATTTATTACGAAAAACACATTACGAAATTTTCTAGTACGAAAATCATTATTTTGAAAATTAATTATAAAAATTTTCATTATGAAAATTTTGAGACTACAGAGAAAATTTGGACAAAGAAATTTACTCTACAAAAAATTTAGACTACGAAAAATTTTCTTACAAAAATTTTTTACTTCAAAAAATTTTAGAATCTAACAAACAAATGTAATCTCCATATGAAAAGGAGTTTATTACAGTATAGAGATTGGTTTCAAAAGAAATTTAACATGGAGGATTAATTTATAGTTATCATTCTTTACTTCTGTTTAATGTATTCAATTCTATCGGAGGGTAAAGAGTTTGTGAAAATATTAGAAAATTTGATCTTGTGTTCTGATAAATTGAAAAATGATATCTCCTTTTTTGGTGATCAATAAAGAAAGTGATTCATAATATCTATGTGTTTTTCATGAGTGTGATGTGTTGGGTTTTTACTTATGTTAATGGCACTAGTACTATCACACAAAATTTTTGTTTTGGTAAAACTCATACCATAGTCTGTGTGTGTGTGTTGCATCCACAACAATTGAGCACAACAACTTCCAAGTGCTACATATTTAGCTTCAGTAGTGGAAAGTGCTACTGAGTGTTTCTTTTTGCAAGACTAGGAAACTAATGAATCACCTAAGAAATGAAAGGTTCTGGATTTAATTTTCCTATCCATTCAATATCCCCCAAAATCAGCATCTGAATTACTTTTTAAAACAAAATCATTTCCGGAAGTGTAAAAGAGTCATCGATCCATGGTTCCCTTTAAGTAGCGAAAAATCATTTTCATTGCCTTTAAATGAGAATCCTTAGGATTGGATTGATATATTGCACATAAGCATACTGAAAACATTAAGTCTAGATGACTAACTATCAAGTCATGTAGACTTTCTATCATACCTCTAAAAGATGTTTGATCTACTAGTTTCCCAACTTCATCAAGGTCAAGTGAATTTGAGGTACCAATAGAAGTACTTATAACCTTAGTGTTGTCATATAAATACTTTTTAAGAAGATATTTAATATACTTATGTTGGGATATATAGATTCTTTCTGGTTTTTGAGAAATTGGGCAACCAAGGATAAATGTTAACTCACCCATCATACCCATTTCAAACTCATATTTCATTAGATCCACAAAGGAATCAGTTAATGATTTCTGAGTTAAACCAAGTATAATGTCATCAACATAGATTTGATCAATCACAAAAATTCTTATCTTTATTTATAAAAATAGTTGGGTCAACATTTCCTGTACCATAATTATATTGAAGCAAAAATCTTGTAAGTCTATCATACCAAGCTCGAGGGGCCTGCATAAGTCCATACAAAGCATTGGTATGTTTAAAAACATTTTCAGGATTTTTGGTATCATCAAAACCATGAGGTGGTTCAAAAAATAATTCCTCTTGAACATAACCATTAAGGGAAGAATATTAACATCAATTTGAAAATGTTTGAAATTGAATAATTCTACAAAGGCAAGTAGAATACGAAGAGTTTCATGTCTAGTTACTAGTGCATAGGTTTCTTCATAGTCTATTACTTCTTATAGATTATAGCCTTTAGAAAATAATCTAGATTTATTTTGTATGATCATTCCATTTTCATCACATTTATTTCTGAAGACCCATTTTACTCCAATAATAGAAGTTTCCTTTGGTCTTTCAACCAATGTTCAGACTTTACTCCTTTCAAATTCATTTATCTCATCTTTCCTGGATTTTTACCCAATCATCATCACCTAAATAAACACCAGTTCTTTTTTGTTCCAATTGGTAAAGGAATACGAGATTTTCTACTTCATTTCTGAAGGAACTTCTAGTCCATTCAGGTTTATTTACATCACTAATGATACTATCACGGGGATGATTCTTTAGAAACAACATATTTGGGTTTTGTTAAACCTGTTCATCAATATAGGGTAGGAATTCTTCTGGGGTAAATTCTTCAAAAATATTTTCTCACACATTTTCCTTATCTTATGGATCTTCTTAAAAATGTTGATAATAAATTTTGTAAAACACTTCCGAAGATGTAGTTTGGGGTTGTTTAAAAATAAAAGGATCAGTTTCATTAAATTTGACATGTACGATTTCTTCAACAATACATCTATTTTTATTGAAAACTCTATAAGCCTTCAAATTTGTGGAGTATCCTAAGAAAATTCATTCATCAGATTTTGGTGCGAATTTGTGTAGATTATCTTAAGTATTCAGAATAATTACTTTGCAACCAAAAACCTTGAAGAAGGATAGTCTTTATTTTCTACCATTCTATAACTCATAAAGAGTTTTATTAAGAAAAGGTCTAATCAAAACACGATTTATATTATAACAAGAAGTGCTTGCAGCATCAGACCAAATATGTTTAGCTATAGAATATTCACTCTACATGGTTATTTTTATCTTTTGAATAATTCTATTTCTTCTTTCAACAACACAATTTTGTTGAGGTGTTCTTGGTTCTAAGAAGTTATGAGTAATGCCTTTTCTACTACCAAATGTTTCAAAATCAGAATTTTAAAATTCATCTCCATGATCACTATGAATATTTATGAAAGGAAGGTTTTTCTCAATTTTAAATTGGGCTCTAAAAGTTTTGAAATTAGAAAAAGATTCAGATTTCATTGCTATAAAATAGACCCACGTGAATCTTGTGTAATCATCAACTAAGACAAATACATAATATTTTCCTCCAATGATTCCAGTTTTGGACGCACCATAATGATCCATATGCACTCATTGTCATGCCTCAGTGGTAGATACTTCATCAATTTATTTAAATATGATTTATGTTTCTTTTTATATTGACAGGGATCACAGACTTTTGAAGAATCAAATCTAGGCTCCAGTAGATCCTTAACTAGTCTTTTCTTAGAGATATTACATAGGTTCATAAGAATACTATGTCCTAATCTTATATACCACAACCAAGAATGATCTTACATTCTACTAAGACAAGGTAGCTCTTGGATTCTATGGTCTTTTGAGTTTAGTGTGTAAAAATTCTCCTTCCTATTGGAAGAAAGAATAAACTCTTCCTTGGAATTGTGAACTAATCACTTTTCATTCCTAAAATTCACAAGGTAACCTTCATCACAATGTAAAATTATGCTAATGTGGTTATTCTTAAGACCCTTAACAAAATAAACATTTGATATCAATGTTTTTCTAAAAAGTATAATGTTACCTATGCAAATAATTTCTCCCTTAGAATTATCTCTGAAAGTTAATTTTCTTTCTTTCGTCTTGATAATATTTTCAAAGAAGTTATTGTTACCAGTCATATTCCTGGAACATCCAATATCCTTTTACCATGTATTGTTATTGGTACATTCTTTATTTTCCTGTAAATAGGAGTGTTATAATTTCATAATCTAAACATACTTAGATCTGGGGTTAGGCAATAAAATTTTAGGCACCCACATTTTTTTGGAAAAATAATCCTTGTGGAATCCAAGAGATTGAATTTTTCTAAGGAATAGGTTTTCCTCCAATGTAATCCACATTAAAATTTTGTATTGAAGGGGAATTTGGATTGAATAAAATAGTTATTTTTTAAAATAGGTTTTCTGTGAGTATAACCTACTCCAGAAGTATTTCGGGGAGGTCTGATTTGGGAATACATCTTGTCAAAATTTTCTTTACCAGAAGTAAAGTTGGAAAGATGTTTCTTAAGGGAATATATTTTAGAATTTAGTCTTATGACTAAATTCCTATCCCCAAGAATGATTTCCTTAGAGTTTTATTTTTCCTCAAAACATTTATTCTTGAAATAGCATTCTTAAGATCTTTATAATGCTTTTCATTTTCAGAATTTAATTCTATAAGGTCATTAGAATGTTTTTCTAGGAGGCCATCCTTATCATTAAGATCTCTAGTGAGATCTGAAATCTATTTTGTAAGAACTTCTTCTCTAGCATTTTATTTGTTTAGTTTCTTAGAAATTTTGTAATTTTTTTCTTCTAACAACTTGGAAAATCAAGATACTTATTCATACGAAGTTATTTAATCATTATCTGAAGATGAAGTATCTTCATCAAAAGTAATATCATTAGGATAATTATTCTTATCAAGAGATAAGTTTGTTAAATAATTGGCAAAGCGTACCTTGGATATAGGAAAATTTTTTGGGAAAGAAGTAGTAGAAATTAATTAGATATTATTCTGTGATGTTGATTAATAATAAGAAGATTCACATTCAAAAGAGTCTCCACAACTAGAACTCCAAGTGTTATTTTCATTAAGACCTTTCCCGTGCTTAGAATGGTTGAACTTCTTCTTGTTTCTCTCTGAATTCCTTTCCATATTATCATTCTTTATTAAACGAGGGAAATCATCTCTGATATGACCTATTCTTTTTCATTAGTAGCAAGTAACTTCACAATCCTTATTTTCATTGTAGTATATCTTCTTAAACTTATGTTGATAGTTCTTATGAGATACTATCTTGTTCATTCTCCAAGAACGATTAGATAACTCATTCTCGGATGGTTCAGTATCACTAGATACTAACTAAATAGTCACTTTCTATGACTTTGATCTAGTAACTCCTTCCAGTGTTTTGGATTTCCTATGGTTAGAAGTTGTTGTGAATGAAACACTTCCATTTCCATTCATTTTCGTAATATTATCCGCATCTCTCTTCATTTTAGTCTCGTGTTGAAGAAGAGTTCCAAAATGCCCATCTACTTAAATCTGGGTGACTTTACTATTCTCTTCAATTACATTCCTCTTAGACTCCCATTCAATAGGCATTATGTCTATGATTTTTTCAACAAGTATTTCAACATCGACTACTTTTTCTCCTATATACTATAAGCTATTAACAACGGTCATGAACCTTTTCTGAACTCTGCTTATGGGTTCTCCATACAGAAAGATAAGGGCATTATATTCAGCTCTCAACATAACTCTTCATGTCTCTATAACATTAGAAGTTCCAAAAATGTGTAACATCCAATTTCTTCCAGATACTATTTGCAGCATCACATGAGGATATTTGACAATAGATTTTCATAGTCATGGAACATAGGAATGTATTTCTGACTCTAAAATTAGCATCATATTGTGCTTTCTCCTGATTAGTAAATGTTCTCAATTCCTTATATGGAATCATATAATCTCTTGTCAGCATGTGGCTGTTATAAACTCCAGTATTAATAATGAAAATATTCATCCTATCTTTCCAGTACACATAATCAATTCCTTCAAAAATAGGAGGTCTGGTAGGATTTATATTTTCTAAAG
The DNA here is from genome assembly GCA_963277665.1 of Viscum album. NCBI lineage: Eukaryota > Viridiplantae > Streptophyta > Magnoliopsida > Santalales > Viscaceae > Viscum > Viscum album. The sequence goes on from OY728158.1 coordinate 1,025,651,086, forward strand.
AACCAATATGCATGGATCCATCCATAAAAATATACCTTTCTTCGACAAAAAGTTTAGTAGTAGTGCTTGAAGAAAATATGAAGTTCTTAAAGAAAACAATAAGAAAAATTGTAAAGACTTAGAAAAATAAAAACTAGAGTATATCTAAGAAATATATGAGTCCGGATATGTGAGTCTGAAATTCTGATTCCAAAAATATGAAGAAGATGATGATTTCTCTTCTGAATCTAATCGTGATATTAATTCAGATTGAACCAATCCCTCATATACCAATTGTAGGATCTAAATGATAATAAATGAAGTATCAGAATTATTATATAGATTCCCAATATACAAGATGGGGGAGGGGTAAATTGTATACTTTAAAAATTCTGTAGGAACTTTTAAAGTTGATTAAAAACCTTTCTATTGTTTAACGAAGTTAAACAAGTTAAATTCACAAATCCTATAAGTTCAAAAAAATTGATTGATTCTAAAAATGTGGTTCCGGAAAAGAAATTCTAGAAATGTGGTTCCAGAAATGAAACTACTTCTACAAGCTCAATAGATTCCAAAAATAAAACATAACAGAAGTTTACAAACCAAAGATTCCACCTTAATGTGTATAAAATCCTATTTATTTAGAGTACAAGTATAAGATAGTATAAGATGGTTATACTTTAATCAAGAACAAAAACACAGTGGAAAAAAACGTGAAATAGTAATAGTAAAAATTATAGAAATATTTTAACCCAAAGAGTAGGTTATCCAAAAACCTTAGATAAAGGTCCCTTGATTTATATGTTCAAGAAAGTCTATGTTAACTACACCCAGGTAAGCCCTCAATCTGATGATAGGTATCTGTCTTACTATCCCCACAAGTCCTTGATTTAGATAGAAATTGGAACCTCTGTCTTGCAAACCCAGAAGCCCTCAATCAGCACCATTGGAGTCTGCGCAAAGAAAGTTTGAAAATTTTGTTCACACCCGAACAAGTTGTTCACAACATCTTCATGAAGCACTAAGAGTTGAATGAGCCTCTATCTCTAGAAAACACTTCAAAAACATATAATCTCTAGATTCATAGAACTATATAGAGCTCATTCAAATGGGTTCTTATTTATAAGTACATCTTCAACTATCGGCTACCTCCTCTAATGGTCATATTTTTATTTGAATTTCTAAGGGACCTGTATACATGTCACTCAAACAATGGTCAATAAATAAAAGAATGTAGGAAATCATTTTATACATATAATAGAGGTAAGTAAAAATATGGTTGCTCAAACAAATTTACTTTTCGGAGTTTAAGGAAAAATATAACTCAAAATCTAATCATGTTAACCTTCAGAGCCTATATTACAAGGATATTCAGATTCTATTTCACGGGAATTCTGAATTAGAATTATAAAGAATTCGGAGTCTGAACATAGAAAGTTTGGAGTCTAAACATAGAATGTTTGGAGTCTGAATTCAGAGAATCCGGAGTCTGATATTTAAAATGTTTGGAATCTGAACAAAGAAAGTTAGGAATCTGAATTCATTGATTTCGATACCTATATTCGGATCTTGAAAACAGAATTCTCTATTTCTAAGTATTTATATGATTCTGATGTTTTAGATGTGAAACCAAATTTTACACATAGGAATAAAATGAGTTAAATTATGACAAGAATAATGAAAACATTGTAACGTTAAATTTTCTGTGGGGAAGTGAAATTTTCATTATTAAGGGAAATATTAGGGAAAATGACGTTTGCCTTAAGATATGGTGTTTGTGATTTTCAAAACAAGAAGGATTGGAAAATTCATAAGGAATCCTTATTGACTCACAATCTCCCCAAAGCATAAAGGAATGGTAAAGTCATAAGAAAACCTTATTGACTCAACAGAGACAACCAATAGTGACCCTACTATTTATAAAAAATATTACATTATTTTAATGATAAATAATATAATATTTTTACAAACCTAGTATCTAATGGTTTAGTGTCTTGGGAAAATTAGTCACACACATACACATGACAATAATAAAATAGAAACATTTATATCAAAAATACTTTTTGATCCTTTTAATGTTTATGTTCTCTTTATTACATATAGTATCCAAAGGATATACATAAAATACTTTTGTTTGATAAAATAATAATAAGATGATGAATAAGGGGAATGAATCAATAAAACATGAGATAGAATAATAATATTCATCAAAACATAATCATATAATAATCATCCAAATCATGAGGGAAAAATTGGATAAAGGAATGGAATTTGGTAATGGGTAAACATGACAAATCATGTCATAGTGGTAAAATACCACGCATAGTAGGGACAAATCTAGCATAATGTTCATGAATAACACATGTTCATAATTATAAAATCTTAATTGTTAAAAAATATAATACCATGCTCATGAATAATACACATTATTGAATGAGATACATCACATTAACCAATTAATTGGATGGATATTTAATTTGGGGCCCACCGACCACATCCTAACATTAACATAATCATGCATGCCACATACAATTTACATCAATCATGGCCATAAAATAATGCATGGAATGGAATGGATTTTATAAGAATTTATTAATGATAACATTCAGGAATACATTTTTGGTTTCCCAATTGAAAAAGGGAAATACATACTTGGGATAAGAATCATCATTATTGAGTGATAAAGAAACAATCACAGGAGGAGTCTAGATGTGTTTTGGAATGAAGGGTTCTTTTGGATATTCATTATATTTTTTATAAAATAATATTGAAAGCCTGTATATCACTAAAAATAAAAGGAAAAATCATATAAATAATATTTTAAGAAAAATAATATAATATTTATACATGAATTTGACATCAAAGATGAAAACCCCAAAGAAAGGGAGTTGGGTTTGAGAATTACCTTACCTTATATCCAGATAGATTAAATACTCACAATTAATAACTTGAGTAATAAAATTATATTAATTAAATTAAAATTCCAAAATATATTCTACATTTTTTGGATATATTATAATTTTATAAATTTCATTTATGGCCATTTTTATGAGTTATAGTGTACCACTTTATTTCTTGGAGTGATCATTTCATGGTTTAGAGATGGTTTCCTTGTGTATAAATATAAGAATTCTTGTAAAATGGGAAAAAATATCCATAATTGAAATTATTTTTTAGTGATGAACCTCTAAAATTTTAATTGTCCACATATTCCATTAGAGTATATGTTATGAGGATGAATCATTAGATGAAACATTTATGAAAATGTTTTAATTTAGTTAGTGGTTTTAACAACTGTCACCAACTTATATCATTTTATTTAATATCATGTTCATACAGTTTTCTAGAACCTGATACATGTTAAAGTATGTATCTTAAAATAACATGGAACAAAAATAATGTTTTTATACATAGTATTGAAGGTGGTAAAGGAAAACTAAAACTTGTCATCCATGAAGGTGGTGAATCAACACATCACGGATGATGTTTTCATAATTAGAATAAAAGGATTAGAGAGGATATTTGATGATATATATTAAATTAACACAATAAAATTCCAAAATATATAAGATACCATAGTTATCAGGACACTTTTTGGGGGGAGGTATGTAGAGGACAATAAAATAAAAGAATTTAAAAGAAAAAGAAGGAAGATTTTACCACATGAATATTTTATTCTTGAAAACATACTTAAGGAACCTAAATATCATATTTTATTGATAGAAAAATATCCTTGACATGGGAAATAGTATTGCGGGTGGAATTGAGCATAATTTTGATATTCTACAATACATAGAATGTGTGGGGAGAAGGGTGGTTAAGGGTAGTATATATATGTGGGGAGATGTTTTTTATTATTTTATTCATTTGATTATTATTTGGACTCAATAATATAAAAATAAATGATAAATATTACTAAATATAGTAAATTATTTAGGGTATTTCAAACCAATGGTTTTATACATCATCCATGACTCAAAAATTCATGTATTTAGCTTATTCTGTAAATTAGAGTATTTCCCTATACACATAAATTCATTTATTTTAGATAAATTCCAAAAAATAACCATAACCATTTTTCGATTTGTATTTTTCAAAAATGAATCCATTTTATAAAAAAAAATTGTCTAAATTTGAAAGGGAAAATTTACCTAGGTATAAGCTTCCATTTTCTTCTAAACCTCATGACTCACTTCCATGGTGATAATTTGATGGATGAATTTGTATCCAACTTCAAAATCCAAATCACTTAGAAGGTTGTTAACATTGATCTTTTTCTGAAACTGATATGATTTTATAGGTTTTTGGATGGCATTAACCTTTTATGTAATCTCACGCACAAGATCTAGTAGAAGTAGTTTTTTTCTCCAAATTCATTCCAACAAGTTAGAGTTATAAATCGCTTACCATATAGATTTTCATATGCAGAAATCTGAATCCTGGAGTATAAAATATTTTTGTCGCTTTCCATATAGATTTTTATATACATAAATCTGAATCCTGGAGTGGATAATATTTTGTATGAGAACTAAATCAAATGGGGATGTAGAACCCATCCTCGTTTTTATTCTAGTGAGTAGGATCTCTACCTGTCATCACATGTATGAATAGACTTTTTAGATTGTCCATCAGTTTGGGGGTGATAGGTCATATAGAAATTAAATTTAGTACTCAAATAATATTGAAGACTTTTCCAGAATTTAGATTTGAACTATAGATCATGATCCGATATGATAGAACGTGAAACCCCATGCAGCCTGGCCACATTCTTCACATATATCTTGGAATGTTTTTCAATTGAGATATCATCCCGAAAAGAGATAAAGTGGGCATCCTTTGTGAGTTGATCCACCGCAAACTGTATCACATTTTTTAATTTTGTATATCTACATGTGACTAGGTACAAAGTCCATAGTGCCATTATCCCATTTCTACAAGGGTATAGGAAATGGCTTCATCATCCCATTGGACTTATTCTATTCTACAATAACTTGATTACAATTCAAGAAACTTGATATATACTCTGAAATTGTATTATTCATGTTATCCCACAATAAGTGTTCCCAAATATCACAGTATGTCTTGGTAGTTCTAGGATGGATGGATAAAGTTGAGTGATGTGCATTATCTAATAGCTCAGTCGTTATATCTGGATATGATGGCACACACATCCTAATTACAAACCGAATCAATTCATCATCATATATTTGAAACTCATTTATATTTCAATTCATTACTACATTCACCTTCTTTTATTACTCTAGATATTTTTTTTGTTCCTCCTTAATACTCTCTTAGATAGATTGTTGGAAAATAATTAAGTAAATATAGGATGTATTCCCTGCCATTATGATTTCCAATTTCGTCCTTTTTATATCCATGAATATAGGGTCTTTCTTAATCTGTAATATGGATAAAGTATTTGGTTATTATCTTCAAAAGAACCAACTACCATATTCACATTTCCTATATGGTAATGAATAGTAAAATTATAGTCCTTGATTATATCTAATCATATTTTTTGATATAGGTTGATATCATTCTATTAGAATATCTTTTTCAGACTCTTATGATTTGTATATATTTTACACTTCTTACCATAGAGGTAGTGCTGTCAGATTTTTAAGGAAAGACCCATATCTTCTAGATATAGATCATGAGTTTAGTAGTTGTGCTCATGGATCTTCAACTACTATAGGGAGTATGCTAACAAATTATCATTCTACATGAGTACACATCAGAATTCATTCTTTGAAGAATATCTATATTTCACAAAAATTTCTCCACATGTTGGTAGTTTGAGTACAGGTGCACTGATTGGACTATTCTATAGATCCTTGAGTCATTTATCATATTATTCTATCCATACAAAATTTTTTCCTTTCATTGTTATGTAGTTAGCAGGCTAGATAATCCTCCGAAGTTTCTCAAAACACATTGGTAGTACCCTACTAATCCAAGAAAACTGTAGATTTAATAGACACAAGTCTCTTTGGTTCATTCCATCATTGAATTTATTTTTGAACGGTCCAAATAAATTCCCTCAAATGTGTTCACAGGTCCCTTAAATGTGACTTACTACATCCAAAAGTCACACTTTTAAAACTTTGAATACAATTTACCCTTCCATTGAATAACATGAAAAATCTTTAGATGTTATTTATATTCCTCATTTCTTGTTGATTAGATGAGAATATATTGAAGAAAAATAACCTCAATTTTTTCATGGTAGTGTATAAATAATCATTTCATCAAATAAATGAGGACTATATGGTAATTAACATATTTGAATGGAATCACTAGAAACTCATAGTTCACATACATTGTATGGAATGAATTTTTATGAATATCATCTTTCTTCACCTTATGTTGATGATATTAGTAATAAAGATCCACCAATATGAAATATTTAGATCCTTGTAGTTGATTAAATAGGTAATAAATCTTTAGAATATGATACTTTTTCTTTATGGTGACCTTATTGAGCTCACAGTAATCGATACAAAACATCATTGATCCATAATTTTTCTTTACAAAGAGCACTAGAACACCAGAAGGTGATTCACTTGTCATATGAATCCTTTTTCCAAATTATCTTGTAACTTCTTATTTATATCCTCATGTTCGATTGGGGATATCTTGTAGAGGAATTTTGAGATATGAGTAGTAATGGTTATGAGTTATATTTGGAAATATACCTTATAATCTATATAAATCTTCGAGAAATACATCACTTTATTCCTTCATAGTGGATACTTACTCATGGTTTATACCATCCAATGACTCAACCATTTGAGATAGGTATGATTATTAATATGTTAAAAACACACACTCCTTTGAATGATTTTCCAAAAGAGATTCATGATATTCCATGACTTTGTAATGGAGCATGAGATGGTTTAGAATATTAAAAGATATTACATTTTCCCAAGTGTTGATGTGTTATCTATATAATGAGAGTGAATCCCTTCCTAGTATAGTGTAAAATTTTATCATTTGAGGAATCATGAGATTCACTGGATGAATATTCCCATAAACTCCAAAAGGGGAAGAGTCCAACAATTTTGTAGTAATGATCGCACCTCTAGGTGTTTTTATAGATATATTTAATTCTTGATATTAGTGCCTCGATTCAAAAATTCTAGAAAACGTTCCCAATATAATGGAATGTGTAGATCTAGAATCAAATAAAAATATTTCCATTCTTGAGTGAATATTAAAAGTACCTTGTAAATCATTTTTTTCTCGATCCACTTCATCAGTAGTGATGGTATAATATATCCCTTACTCAATTGGATTTGGTGGTGGCTAGAACTAACTAACCTCATAGAGTTGAGGTTTAGTGCATGGGATTTTTTTTACCTTGATCCCTAAAAATGAAGCATTAAACCATGTGTTGTTCTCTCCTCTCCTATATCATATTGGCCAGCTTCATTATGTCTCTTCGAAATTCTTGATCTTGATGTCCTTCTCTCCCACACTTGATGTGTTTATCCATCATTTTGAGGAAATTCCCATAATTCTTTTTCCCACATTTTTCACATGTGGGTGGTTATATGCTCACTACCCCTTCATCATTTGATCCTACAACATGAAAATCTATCCTTCTCTTATAATCAATATAAAAATCTGACCATTCAATAAAATCTATCTCTACATTTAGATAAAATCTAATCACTTCCTTAGAACACCTAATTTATTTGATAGTTAGATCCTATTAAAGGTGTGTTTTTAAAAAACTAAAAAAATCTATATATTATAATATTATGATTGATAAGAAAATCTGAGGTGTACATTGCAAGACTTGTGATGTTTTCTTTGTAAAAGATGAAAAATTAAACTTCAATTTTATTCATCTCTATAAATTGTATCTCTATATTGGTTTAAAGAGATTGGGGGAAATACATTTTATGATATAATTTCCTAAATTATTCCGACTCTATCGCTTCCATTTCATCATTAATTTAGTTTTTCTTTATCACTGCCCATAATTGGTTTGATTATCAATCTAAATGATAGACTAACATAGTCCCCATATCCTTATTAGAATAGTATATCATGTAAATAAATTCTTCATTGAGATAATCCATTGTAATATAATGATTTGATTGGAAGATCCATTAAATGTAGACAGTCTTTTCAACATAAAGGACTCAAGGGATAACTTTTCCTTCTTAGGTAAAGGTAGACATTCCATGTGGTTCAATTTTTTGCTCATATCGTGAGATAGCATGCTAAGGAATTCCATAAAATTATGAACTCCACGTCACATGCCATTGGGGATGTCATTCAAATAATCATTACATTACCCCTCACATGGGTGGTTAGATAAGTTTTTCTTGGTTCCCACAATTTTCTAAAATAGAAATGGTTAGAAATATAATTAAGTCAACAAATAATGAATAATTAATCCTTTTATGCAATTAACACTAAATCCATTTCTCATGGGATAACTAAATTATGAATTAAAAAAACATAATATGCTTAGTAAAATCCTAATGGCATTCCATAACAATTTCTAATATTAATTTCTAAATTTACTAAACTATGTCATGATACCAACTATATTGAACATTCTATTCTTACAAAACTATTACATCCTTTAAAAAATGAAAATCACAACAACCTTACTAAACTAAGATCACGATGATTAGTACTTGGGGAAAATTTTCAGATACATAACATTCAAAATAATAATACATAAACATTTATTTAAAATCTTATTCTTTATCCCATTCAATCACAATTTCTCTTTAGCACACCTAGTCACATGAAGATATGCATCGAATAAATTGGTTAGATAAAAGACTAGCAGGGGAATGAATAAGGGTTTGAATCAATAAAAAACAACTGAGCATAATCATGAACATCATAACATTACTATAGGATAATCATCAACATCACAAGGGAAAAATCTGAGGATGATATTAAATATGGTAATTTATAAAAATGATATATCATGTCTTAGTGGTTAAATACAACACATAGTTATAAACAAATATAGTATCATGTCCACACATAACATATGTGCGTAATCACTAAGTAATTATTGTGAACACATATAAAATCATTTTAATGTAAAATACACATTATCTCATGAGATACATCAAATTACACAATCCATTGGATGAATATATAATTATGAGCCCACCTGCCACATCATAAAATTTACATAATAATTCATACCATATATAAGGTATATCAATATTATTTATAAAATAACCCAAACAACAGAATGGGTTTTATAATAGTTAAATAAAGCATACATGTAGGAATAAAAATTTGGTTTCTGAAATTAAAAAGGGAAAATCATTATTTGTAAAAAATCATCAATCTTCAGAGAAGAAGAAACAATCTCAAGAGGAGACCATACATGTCTTAAAAAGAAAATATATTTTGAAAAATATATGTATTCCTCATAAAATAAGATTAAAAATGAATATATCAATGGAAAAACGGAAAAAAACAATGTTACTTTATTCATAAATTTTAAAAGAATATCCACACATAAAAATTACATGAAAATAAAATATCCCAAATTAAGGGAGTTGGGTTCAAGAATCCCTATACCATAGGTCGAGAGCTTTTCATCAATTGTAATAAATTTCATAAATAATCAAATTAGATTAATTAATTAATAAATTCATAACCTCTTCTAAATTTATTTATTTTATTATTTTCATTTATGTCCATTTTAAGAGTTATAGGGTTGAATGTCATCATTTTGTGAGTGTTCATTTCAAGTTTTATATTTAGGTTCCTTGAGTATAAATATTGGAGTTCTTCCCAAATGGTAATAACTTATCCAAAAGGGAAATTTCTTAGATTTAATGAACTTCCATAAGTTTTAATGACCCCATATACCATTAGGATATATGGTATGAAGATGATTCATTAGATAAAACATTGATTAAAATGTTTTAATTTATATTGGCAACTTTCACGACCCTCGAGAATTTGTATCATTTTATTTAATATAATTATTATATATTGTTAAATTATACAGGTTATGATAGGTATAGTAAAATATTATTTGACCATAATAATTCTTTTATGACCACCCATGATGGTGGTAATGGATAAAACATGCTCTTCATTCACAAAGGTGGTGAATCGACACATCACAGACGATGTTTTCATTTTTATTGTAAATAAATAATAAAAGATATAAGATTTTATAAATTCCATTAACTGAATAAAATTTCAGTATATATAATATAACAGGGTTGTCATGCCTCTTTTAGAAAGAGGAGGTAATAAGAGGATAAAAAAGAATGTAAATTAAAAGAGAAAGGAGAACTATCTTACCTCTTGAATATACTCTCCTTGAGAACCTCATTAAGGAACATAAATTTTGTCTTTTTAGATACTAAAAGATCATGGAAATGGGTAAGATACTTGGGGTGGTTATTTTCCAAACATTAGGGAAGATACAAGTCTTAGAGTCTGTGATGAGAAGTGGTGGTGATGGGTGGTATTTATAGGGGATGAGAGCGGTGTTTTTTAATTATTTTATTCATTTGTTTATTATTTTGGATTAATAATATCAATATAAATGATTAATATTACTAAACACAGTAATGTTTTAGGGTAGTTATAAAAAATGGGTTCATATATCATCCATAAATCATATTTGACTCAAAAATACAAGTATTTAGCTTATTCTGTAAATTACCGTATTTCATTATTCACAAAGAATTCACCTATTTTAAAAAAATAAAAAAATTAACCCTAACCATATTTAGACATATAGATTTAAAAAATGGACTAAATTTTATGAAAATATTTTACTAAATACAAAAAATGTATTTTTAAATTAAAATTTATTTTATTAAAAAATACTGATTTAACATTATAATCAATTTTATGACACTTTGAAAAAATAATTAAGGTATCTTAAAATTATATTATAATTAAAATACAAATATAATATTAATTTATGAATTTTTTTCATGATTTTTTTTAAATTATTAAATTAGAAATTTAAATTTACGATTTACCAAAATACCAACAATGAATTTATTTTTAAAACATTTATTTACAAATTCCATGATATAATAATATCATAAATTCATTTAAAAACAGCTTGATTTTTTTTAAATCCATAGGTGAGGTACCTATTCTATTTTCCTAGTTACTACTATTAATGGTCAGATTACTATTCTAATGATCAGGTCACTATTTCATAAGTATATGTTCTTTAATTTCATTAAATACAACCTATTTCATTTTTAATTTATGAGAATAATTCTTTCATTAGGTTTTTTAAGTGATGTAAGTGTTTTATAACATAATTACAAGAAGGTAGATTTGATTGATAAAATTTTTCATCGTTACATCTGGTGAGATATGGAATTTGTAAGGGGACAACTAGGTTATCCTCTGTAAATAATATACTAGAAATGACTTATCCTCTATTAGTAAAATATATCAAGATATGAAACCTTCCAAGAATATTAATTGTATAATTATATGACCTAGGATCCTTAGAAAAAATGAGTATCATAGTATTATCATGGTATACTTTAACAGTTTCTACACTCAATACTGGAAATATGACTTTTACCAACGGTTTTGGCCAAACTGTTGGTATAGTTCATTAATTTGGACTTATACCAACGGTTTTGGACAAACTATTGGTATAGGGGGGACCTATAGGACCTATACCAACGGTTTTGGCCAAACCGTTGGTATAGGTCCCCCCTATACCAACGGTTTGTCCAAAACCGTTGCTATAGGTCCCCAAATCAAAGGACCTATACCAACGGTTCTCAAAACTGTTGGTATAGGTCCTTCTATTTTTAATAGTATCTTCTTACCGAGAACATTATATAAATCAAAATTTAAAATTATTAAAACAATACATATATATATTTATGAAATTATGTTCACAAAATTCATGTTAGGTTAGTGGTTAAGTCATTCAATTATAAACTAGAGGTCCTGGGATCAAATCCCATAGAATGTTTTTTTTTGAAATACATATACCAACGGTTTTGAGAACCGTTGGTATAGGTTTTCATATTACTTATACCAACGGTTTTCAAAACCATTGGTATAGGTCTATACCAACAGTTTTCCCAAAACCGTTGGTATAGACCTACTGTCACGGCTTACTTGCCAACGGTCCTCCAAACCGTTGGTATAGCCTATACCAACGGTTTGAGGGCCTATACCAACGGTTCCAAACCGTTGGTATAGGGTATTTTTCCAGTAGTGACTAGTAGGTATACTGCCAATCTTGGAAACAAAATTGTATATCTAAAGCACTTTTTTAATTGCACCAGAAGTTTCTATATACTAGGAATTTATTATAGAATTGACAACCAAATATTTCTTGAAGCTCATATAGATTACTATAACACCATTTAATAAAAATAAATATCATAACTATTATTTTAAATAATCAGGATATGTATGGAATATAGCACTAATGTATCCCCACACCACTATCTCCCCGTCTCTTATATACAACAGAAACATATCCTTTTCATGTTTCATGTACTTTAGGATTGTTTTTACTGTTTCCTAATTTAATACTCTTGGATTGGCTCTGAATCATTCCACTATTATTTAAGAAATAGAAACTACAACCCCTTTATATATCCTGTCATACATGACAGATCCCACTACTGAATCATAAAATATTCAACTCTGTATTTTAATCTCCTTTTAAGTCTGGCGGTGCATATTTATGGAGATATTATTTCGTTTTAATGCTAGAAATAATCATCTCTTGGAATGTTTTATATTGTAACTTTTGAATTCATCATCAATATATATACTGTCACATATCCTAGAAACCTCTAATATCAATCTCGATATATCTTGTTCCAAACAATATAGACCGCTTCACCTAATTATTTTACGGGGAAGTATTTATTTAGCCAATTATTCAATAACTGTAATACATTCAATTTATTCCCCATTAAAAATATGTCATCATCATATAAAACTAGGAAAATTATGGAACTCCCACAAAACATATTATAAAAACATATTTTTCATGCATTCATAATAAAGAAAAATTATCTTATAGCCTCATCAAAATGAATATTACAAGATCTTGATGCCTGATTAAATTTGTAAATCGATCTCTCCCACTTTTATACATCATTGGCACTATTTGACTTAATGAACCCCTATGATTGTTTCATATATACATCTTCAAATAAATACCAATTTATAAAATTATTTTTGACACCAATTTTTTAAATTTCATAATCATTAAATGATTAATTTGAAATTAAAATTCTAATCAATTTTAGAATTAAAATTGGTGATAAATTATCATCATAGTCAGTTCCTTTATGCTTCCTAAAACTATTCTCTACTAGTCACGCCTTATAGGTTCTTACATGAAATTCAATTTCTATATTTCTCTTGAATAACAATTAACACTGAATAAGTTTTACCCTATCTGAAGATTTTAAAAAAAATCCAAACATCATTTTGGTTCATGGAAACTATTTTAGAATTCATGAATTCTTGTTATTTAGTATAATAATTTCCTTATACTTCTTAATTGTATGTTATAAGTTCATCAACCTCATGAAACAATGTGTCACATGACTCAGTGAAAAGAAAACTATATCTCCCTAATTCCATAACTTCTCTAGTTTACCTATTCAATACTTATATCTTGATAATATCATTCTATGCCACTTTATCTTTTGGAGATTATTCCTAAACCAACTCTAGTGCATCTGGAAGACTAACATAATCAAATTCAATCTTAGAATCATTATTTTCCTTAGAATAGTGTTCCCTTTATAGAAATATACCATGTATTTTTAAAATCATCGTTATATTAGATGGTTTATATAGGAAATATCCTTTAGTATCCATAGGATAACCTAAAAAGGTGATCTTACTGATATGAGATGTTAATTTGTTACTAGTTATAGTCCTAAAAAAGTGTTGAAGCCCCAGACACATATGTGTGATATATTAGGTTTCTTTCCATTCCAGAATTTGTATATAATCCCATATTCTACAATAGATGGTACTTAGATTAGTATATATGTAATTTTCAATAGTTAATATCCTCCAAAGGATAATGGTATAGTTTCATAACACACCATTGAATAGACCATGTCATGTAGATTTTGATTCCTCTTTTAAGTAACACTATTATACTGATATGTACAAGGATGAGTGAGTTGATAAAGTATCTCATAGTCTATTAAATGATCAAAGAAATGTTAGTTAAGATATTATACACTATAGTACGATCACATTTCCTACATCTTATAACCAATTTGATTCTCTATTTCATTATTATATTCCTCAAATATGCTAAGGGATTCTAACTTATAGCTCATTAATTTGAAATATCCATATATACTATAGTCATAAATAGAATTAATTAAGTAATAAATGACTCATTTCCTCTACTGTAAAGAGACCACACTATTAGTATAAAACAATTCCTATAGTTCTTTGGTAATTTCTCCATTATAACTAAAAAATAATTGGTCAATTTAACTTTAAAATAAGTGTGGAACACATACAAGGGTTTTAACTCAATAGAATCTAAATACCCTTCTCGATGTAATTTTTTGAAACCCGTCTAGTTTAAATGGATCTGCCTAAAATTTCATAGGTGAGTAGGATATGAGTCATTCTCTCTTGATTTTTCTTTGCTTTACCAAACTAGATTTTATATTTCAACTATATATTACCACTTATTAATATATTCTACACCATAACATATGTTCTCCTTATATATAATACAAAATTAATTTAAAAACATGTAATAAAATTTTGTAGAGTCTTAACTATATACTGGGAATACTTCACCAGTAAAATATTGAATATAATAACAATTATTTATTAAAAGAACCATCCAAATAAAAAAATTAGATTATAATCTCCTAATATTAATGCTTCTAGTTTTGCACCATTTCTTTCTCAAAGACAAACCACATCATTTTAAATTGTTTTGAATCTATATTGTTTGTATATTTGAATGAAAATGTGTGATCTATATTTAGTATCCAATATCTATCTTTTAGAAATTGAAATATTTCATTCAAAAAAAAGTAGAATCATTAAATTGATTTCTCTTTTTATTTATGAAATAATTCATTCAATATCATTTATTTTCACATGAAAAGTGAACTACAAAATTTTCAATGATATCCCTCTATATTTATGTCTTCTTTGAAGGGTGGAGAATTAGAAACTTTAACTTAGACATATACCATGACAACTTATTCATTATTTTCCTCCGCTTGTTAACTATATGGACTGAAGAGTTATAAATCTTCATATAAATATATTCTAGGATAACTAAATCCAACTAATCAGTGGAAAAAATTATTCATGTTATTAATATATTAACTAATAATTAAATTCAAGAATCTATGTAGGAAAGAAGAAATATTGAGTTCAATTTCTAGTTCTTGGCTCAGTTGGAACCCAATGGTCTTTAATCTCTCTGTGTACTTGATCTTCTAGAGAACATGATGTCCATCATGATTCATTTTTGCTACCCTAGGTCTATACAAGGAAATTTGAATCCCATATCATGATTTCGGAGATATATCCTAGTATAAATATTAGGACCCAACCAAAGAAATTACATAATAATTATTTTTAAGTCAATAATTAATTCTCTTAAATTTGAGGATCTTTTTAGGTTTTAATTTTATAAAATTTGGCCACAACTGTTACATTAAAATACCAAAAAATAAAATGTAAATACTTATGGTTAGTATCCATTTATACCACCATATCAAACATTTAAAATAAAAAATTATTTATTTTCATTAAAAATATTCCTGAATTTCAGCATGACCTATTTCATTAACTTACACATCCATATATCCTGTGAGAATGATTTTAAAAATGTTGGATTCACATTAAAGTATCAGACAAGGGACAAAAAAGAAGAAATATGTTCATCTATTAAAAAACATGATGAAATAAGAAAACCCATTTCATAAATATCTAATTTTTTACCCAATGAAGTAAATTATCATTCTTTTAAAAATAGTTTTTATATTTCCTTTTGGAAAAAATAATTTCCATGACAACTCATTAGAACGAATTGAAAATTTCTATAGGTGCCTTGGGACATCATCTTACAGAATCCTTATAGAGCCTGTATAGAATCCTTAATAATTTTAATAACCATATAAAAAACTTTCAATATCATTATATGGAGAACATAACCACTGCCCAATGCATTAAAACGCTCTAAAGGATAACCCCTTGTATAAGAAATATCGGGCTCACTGATGAGCAATAATAGGGTTCAACCATTCAAAAACAGTGTCCATATACAATAAAATGTATAAATATTTTTTTTATTTTGATTTTTAGTAATAAAACTTTTGAAAAGAACATTTAAAATTGTTTGAAAGTCAATTTTGGATATAAAAATACCATTTTACTTTAAAAAATCATTATCAGTTCCAAAATAACCTTTTCTCTAAAAAATCATCTTTCTCTATCAAAATAATTGAAAATGGGGGGAGAATATTTATTTCTAGAAAACATTGAATATTGTAAAGTAATTTTATATTCACATAAATGTTTTTGTATTAGGAAAATTAGTTGTCACTTTATATGTTAAAATTTACCCATCCATTTTTCATTTTTAATGAACACCAATCATTCCATAAAAATATTAATTTTTATCTAAAAAATTTAAAGGATGACATAAATTTATTTTATAAAACTATAATTTTCAAAATTAATTAATTTTTAAAACATGGTAATGTTAGAAAAATGAGTAAGATGTAAAATAATTAAAGATACTTTTTAATGAAAAGTTATTATCGATTTGGAAAAAGTTGAATCATAAGAAACATGAAAGAATAATATTTGAAAATATTAAATTCTATGATAAACAATATATTCAAGATATATAATTTCAATGGGGTAGTATATACACATCATAAAATAATAAAGGATCATAATATCAAAATATGGGTCAATGAATGGAAATTGAGATGATGTCCCTTACCCTCAGTTCGGATTTTCATGTAAATTCTTTATCTTACTGAATAAAAAACTAATGCTAATTATTTAATTACTTGAGATAATTTTTCAATTATATTGTTAATTTTATTTCAATTATTACAAACTAATATTTTATTAATCAATCAATTATGTTTATATCATGTGTTCAGATGATATTCATCTTCTGTATCAAATATTACATAGATAAGTTAACCATGGGTGAAAGAGTTCATTGTTATACATATATATATATTAATAATCATGAATTTATTATAATATTTATAGATAAAATATAATTTTTAAAATAAATCATGAAACTTTGTTATGAAAAAAACAACTTTGTTACCATTATGGAGATGGTAGGTCATATGTACACATGAGTAGTGTTTCAAATTTTTAATGATAATTATTGAAAAAAGTAATACATTATTGTATAATTCCATAATTATAATAATTTAACAAATATCATATTATTTATTTAAATATTATTTTATATGTCTTCCATTTGATCATTTGATGAAAAAAATAATCACATCGCTTCGTGAATGCATTACTGAAAAATGAATCGCTTCGCTTCCATAGTTGGTAGTCCACCGTACACATGATCATCATTATCAGATTTCTCAAAAAATTAAGAGTAATAAGTTATATGATATATCTTATTTCCATATATAAAAATATGTTATAAATATAATATTTATATGTTAAATCCATCATTAAATAATCCATGAGAGGCGACGATTAAAAATGAATGACATCGGTTTAAGAAGCGGTAATCTTCGATACACATGAATGTTGATTTTGTATCCCATTTGATGTTAGAGGATATATATTTAGATTATCACATTAAAATAATAACCTATTATATTTTTATTTGTGAAATAAATTTTTTATTATATATTGATATTTTATGATTTTTTTGGATGTTTAGAAATAAATAGATTAAAGATGCCCGGTTAATCATAATAATTCATATTTGGGAAACCTCGTTGGGTTAGAACATAAAGCATTATTAGGATGAGTTTATGGTCAAAGTAAGAACTCTAAATCTTGAGGATGGAATTAAAGATGATATTTCGGCAATTATTGAAAAATAAAGAAGGATTTGATGGTGTTTAGGGACCTAATTGGGGTGACCTTTTATAATGGAGGTTCATTGCAGACTTGTAGTATTTGAAATGAAAATGGTGTCCCCAAAATTTTTTCATGAAAAGGTATTAAAAATGATAAATTGTCGATAAATAGAAATTATAATGTCAATATTTTGCCATAAAATAGTTTATATAAATGTTTAATGTCATTTTAACCCCTATATGTTTTGGTTGACCCACCGATAAATCTGTTTTTCACCACAATTGTTACAAATATTTTTTACTATTTTCCATATTAATGATCCTAAAAATTACATTGACCACATTATAAATTATAAATTATGATTTTTAAAAATATTTAAAAAATTTTAATAAAATAAATTTATTTAATTTTAAAATTTTAATTTAAAAGAAAACATGTAGATCGGAAGAAAAATACAGTTTTCAAGATGTTTATTTTCTGAGAAAAAAGTGATTTTATATTAACTATGTGTAAAATAATAATCATTTTATGACATTAAATTAATATTTCAGGAAAATTATTATATAAATTAAGTTTAAAAATGCCTCATTATGGATTATATTTTTTAATTTAAATGTAAAAGCACTATGTATTTTAAAATAGTTATCAGAAAAATATAGCTTTTAAAGCAAAAAAACATACACTAAAATCCAATATAAAGTTGATTAAAAAGTAATAAATTATATTAAATATAACTAAAAAATACTCATTTAAATTTTAATAATATTAAAAACATAATTTTACTTTTAAATTACTTATTTTTTGAGAAGAAAATACATTAACAAAAACATTGGTATTTTTAACTATTTACTAAAAAATCTAAATTGACTAAAAAATTCCCAAAATTTAATGCTACGTTAATTTTGATATGTTAATTTAAAAAATGGAATTAATTTTTTGAAATAAAAAATCTATAATTTAGAAAATAATAATCTAAAAAAACCTTACAATAAAAGAGATTAATAAAAAATATTTTGTTTTTTATTAAACAAATTACCTAATATTTTTATAATGTATATAAATATATAATTCATATTAATAAATATGAAAACTATTACTTTTATAATTACTTAGGTTGTTAAATTCATCTCCTATTTTATAAAATTAATCCTCTTAATTTTATTCACTTATTAATAAAGTGGTGATATCTTTCCCTCATAGTATTTTAAGATTCTCATAATGCCTCTTCAACAATATGGGTTTTCCATAAAAATATTACCTTCTGAATCACCTTCTTCCAAAAAACATGATCTTTAAGGTCAAGAATATTAATTTTGCGTTCCTCATAAGAATGTTTCTCGTCCAACTGAACTACTTCATGGATCAAAACATGATATAAATATGACTAATTTTTCTTAACATCTAGACATGAAAAATGTTGCATACGTGGGATAAATTTTGATTTAAGGAAACTTGGTAGGAAATTAATAAATAATTTTCTATTATTTAAAATGGTCCAATGAACCCATAAAATACCTTTAACTTTTAACTTAAACACATAACACCTTTACATAGAGATACTTATTGTAAAACGTGATCACCTACCTCCAAAGAATGTTCTTTATTCTAGTTATTGACTTAACTTTTATACTTTCTCTAAGATGTCCTTATATATTGTCGAATCAACTATACTTTCTCAACCATTTCTTATACAAAATATTTTCCCATCAAATTGATTTATTTTAATTGAACCTAAAACACTGGAATTCAACACTTATTTCCATATAATTCCTCAAATTGTGTCATCTGTATACTTGAAAAATAACTATTGTTTTAAGAAAACCCAACCAAGGATATATTATAATACAAAATTACCTCGTAATACATTGAACAAGAATAAATCAAATATTTCAATATATGATATTTTCTCTCAGACATTCCATTATATTGAGGATGAAAATATTTAATGAAATTTATTTGATTACCCAATGACATCAGAATTCCATTCCAAAAATTAGATTTGATCCTGAGATCATAGTTTAATACAACAGAGATAGAAACTTCATGTAACCTTACTAGGTCCATTAAAAGCAATTGATAAAGTTGATCCAAATAAATAGTGTCTTAAATTGGAAGAAAATACACATATTTAGTTAATTTATCAATAATAACAAAAATAATATTGTAACCTCGAGAAGTATTTGGTAATATATCAAGAAAATCCATTGATATATTTTCTTATTTCAACTCTGATACTAGAAAATGTTGAAGAATTCACTTTGATAATTTCATTTCTTTTTAACCCACTGATAAGTCTATCACTTCCTGATAAAGTTATACATTTATATTTTCATTCAATCCCACCAATAATACAACTAAATTTTTCTTTACATCCCATTGATTCTTACATGAATGAAAAATAAAGTACTATGACCTTTAGTCAACAACTATTTCTTCAAATGTGAATAAAAAGGAACAAAAACTATTTTTATAAATCTTAAAAAACCTTCTCATAAATATTAAAATTAGGAAACATGATTTCATAAATATATTCTACCTTTTACATCAAATCATGATCCACCTTGTGAGTTTTCTTAATTCTTTCCTACAAAGTATATTGCACTAAAACATGAAAAAATAGTGGGTGTCATTGGATCCACAACTTCCAGTCCAAAATTTATCATATAATTTACCAATGGCTCATGTTCATATTATAATGTAGTTAATGTAGCATTTTTTTGGACTCAAATAATTGACCACATAATTTTTTCCAGGATAGTAATGAATCATGAAATCATAATAAGTTAAATGTTCTATCCATCTTAAATTTAACATATTCAATTATTTACAAGTGAATATATAATTAAAAAAATATTTACATATATTACATTATTTAATCCATAAAAATGACTCCTTCAAATTTTTAAATAAAAAACCATAAAAACTATTTCCCAATCATGTGTATGGTAATTTTATTCATGAGAATTCATCTCACATGAAGCATAAGCAATTACATGATCATTCTACATTATGAAACAACCAAGTCCTTTTAATGAAACAATACTATAGATAAAGAATTAACCATTTCTAGAAGGTAGAGAAAAAAATTGTATCATTCACCGATATTCTTTTTAGATCCAAGAAAAAATCATCACCTTTTTTGGTCTTGAATAATTTCTCTCCTTTTCGAGTTAACATAGGAAATGGGATAGAAAATAGAGTAATGTTTTCCACAAAATAACAGTAGTTACCCTCTAATCCAAGAAAATTATTAATATCTATGATATTTTTGGGTTGTTTCTATTCTTTAACAACTTTTTTTTATCAATGATAAAAATTATTTCATCTTTAGAAAAAATGTTTCCAAGGAAGTAATTTTTTTATGAAAAACATTTTCACTTACTAAATTTACCATATAGTTTATTTTCATTTAATGTTTTCAAAAAAATCGTTGGTTTCATTCTTTTTTCCTCTTTACTTTTAGAGTATAAAAAAATTTAACAAATAAACAAAACTAAAAAATTTTACGACAACTCACGAAAAACTATAATCCTATGTTCCAAAAATACAAAAATTTCATTGGAAACCCCAATGGGAAAAACTATTAACTCATATTTCCAATATATTGTCTAATATGTAGTCTTTGTGATATCTTATTTATTCACATTAAACTAATGGTATCCGAACATCAGATCATCCTTCAAAAAATATTTTTGTCCAAAGAGATGATAAAAAAATAATCGATATGAGTTAAATGATACTTGTTATTACTAATGATGTTACTAATAGCTCAATATTCGATGAAAAATATTATTGAATAGTTTTTCATTTTAACTGAAAAAGGATTACCCCATGGTATGGTTCTAGGGAAAATGAATCCTTTATCTGATAAATCATTCAATTTCATTTCCAATTTTAACTATTTCATGTGAGACATTTGATAAGGGGGTTTAGAGATAGGCTTAATATTAAGCACTAAGTCAATAATAAATTCAACCTCCTGATCAAGAAAATCACCAAAACAATTATCCAGGACCAAAATCCTTGTATTCATTAGAAAATGGAACATAACTAATTTTAAATACATATTTATTTTTAAAAGTATGACCTGGGAAACTTTTAGTTTCATCTCTAATTGTTTTTCATCTTCATTGTATGTTATCAAAGGCATACAATAATTGAATAAAACATTATTGGATCTAAAATATATATTATCATAATAAACTGAAATCCAATCCATAAAAATTGATATCAATCTCTATAATGTCGAGATCAATAATATTTATAGGAAAAAAGATCCCACTGAAAACAACATGAATATTACTAAAAATCTTTTTGGATTTAATAATTACACAAGGAGTTTTCTCCAATTATTTATATATTTATTTTATGAGATGATATTCCATATTTTAGTGAAAATTTAATAGAAATGAAATAAATCAAATATCTAGAGGCAAATAGTTTATTAACATAATTTTAGTACACAAGTAACATACCTATCATTACTTCATTTGATGTCTCAATATCAATTGTAGTACGTGAAAAAATATTTTCCCAACCACATTTTCTTTAGATCATGAGGATTTATAGCATGAGTTACTAACATTAGGTACTGATGAGTATAATTAACAAACTCATTGCATCTATAACACATCACCATTTTATAAATATAAGTTACCCCATTCTTTGATTCAACTGGATTAGTTTTCAATAAATCACATTCTATATAGACCAACATTCCGCATCCGTAACACTTACCAAATTTCATAATACATTCGATAGGTTTTTTTTAACACACATAACATAATGTGGGAATATATTTTTATTTCCAAAAAAAATCTATATTGTATGTTTCCCCATCACCTTCCATACTGACCACTTATTTTCTTAATAATTATGAGGCACAAAAGAGATTGAAATATCCGTCTGAACTTTTTTTCACAATGAACAAATTTTTCATAGGTCTCAAATTCTCATGAGAAAAAATCACTTTAAAATCATGGTTTCAATCAGAATTAAAATTTATTAATTTTACTATCGATGTCAAGAACAAAAATTTTTATGTACATAGACAGTTTGGTAAAATCAACAATATAAGTGGGCACAAATTATTTATATTTTCACCTTAATTCCATGAAATGTTTTTTTATAAAGAGTTGAACAAACATTGGGAATTATTTATAAAGTAAAATATTTAAAAATGTTTCAAATTATATGGAATCAAGATAATCATTATATATAGTATTCATAAATAAATACCATTATCAATCAGATTAACCTTCAAAATGATAAACATAGAGAGTTAAAATTTAACATTTTATATAACCTATGTATTAAAATATTTTATATAGATCATTTATCCAGCATTTGGCTACTATGAGTTCAAATTATATACTTAATTATTAGGGATTTTTCTTTATGAAATTATCCAATATAGACTTGTTCCTTTATAGTTGACGAGGTTCCACTTTAGCAAGGATACCGCCATAACTTACAGCCCTTGTAAACTAATCCATTACTACAACAAACTATTTTTCTTCCAACTCCAATCATCCCAAGATATTGATTTGGATGGATATTTTTCTATCAGTGCCTTCCCATAATATAATCTCTATTTCCACTATGTTAATCCTTTATGAATAGACATAGTTTAGATGAAGAAAAATTTTGATTTTATAATACTATATAATTTAATATTAATAATTAAGTAAAATATTTCAATTGAATGATATTAACATTATATTAATCTCTAATTCTTTTTTTGACAATAAAAAATAATAAGTATATGGATATGTCCTTAAAAATTACATAATATTTAGTTTTAAGTCATTAATCCATCCTATTACATTTGAGGATCATTTTTATGTTCACCTTTTTAGAAAATTAGGCCGTTATTCGTACATAACAATACTATGTAATATAAATTCGAAATATCCAATCAATATTAAGTGTTTCCACCATATAAAAGCTTTAAAACAGAACATGGTTTTTTCATGAAAAGTTTTAATGACCTTTAATAAGGCCTCTTCCACTCCCTTACCAACAAAAATATCCTATGAAAAATATTTTAAAATTGTGGGATGAGAACAAAAAGCTTAGTGTGGTATATAAAAAGAATAAAATCATTAGTCTCATGAAAACCACGAAAACCCTAAAAAACATTTTCCTAAAAACATATCATTTTACACATAAAGAGAATGATCACACTTTTAAGAAGTTCATTTTTATTTTCTTTAAAAAACATCTATGAAAACACTTAACAAGCATATTAAATTATTTCTAATTCCTTACAACATCATCATAGAGAACTCTTACATATCCCTTAAAAAATTGGAATAACCATACATCCAACTTCAAATATAATTATTCAGAGATCATACTCATTACCCAATGTGTTAGAGTGTTATCTGGTCAAACCCATCATTTAAGCTATATCAGGCTTATGTTTGAGAAATAATGGGGTTGAACCCTTATTAAACAATGTACAAGGACCATATCTTTAATGAAACATTTTATTCTTTAACTTTTTTATCTTAAAAATATGAAAAATCCATTTTAAAATCATTTCTAAATCACATTTTGATAAAAAATACACTTTTCTTTCAAAAATACATTTTTAATAAAAAATTAGACTTATATTTTTAAAAAAATATCTCCATGATAAAATATCTAGAAAAAGGAGGATGAATTTTCTATAAATAAAACATTATATCATGTAAATGAATCCATTATTCAAATAATGGTTATAGTGGGGAAAATATTTTTTGTCACTGTATACGTTAAAATATAATATATATTTTTCACGTGTAATGAATGACATACATTTTGAAAAAAGATTCTTTTTATTATAAAAATATCTAACAAAGACATTAATTTACTTGATAAATCTATCATTTTCAGAATTAAATCATTTTTAATACATTGATATTGATGAAAAAATAGTTATATTTAAAATGTTAAAACATGTTTTTTAAAGAAAAGCCTCTTATCAATTTGGAAATATTAAAATCATAATTCTAATGAAATAATAACATTTATAAAAAAACGACATGCCATGATAAAAGATAAATTCATGATATAAATTGTAAAATTTCCTATATATACACCTCATAAAAGAATATTAGGGCATAACATCAAAACATGCCCCAATGATCGAAAATTGAGATGGATTCCCTTACCTTGAACTCGACATATCATGTGTGTTATTTAATTTCATGAAGAATAGACTTATTTAAGTTATTTAACTTCTTGAAAATAATTTTAAAGTTTATTATAACTTTTACTTCACTTAATATTATGTTAAATAAAATTACACAATCAATTAATTTTATGATGGTTTTTTTGTTGATATTTGGAGTAGGTGTTAGAATTGACTTCTGTAGGTTGAACATTGGCCAAATAGGTCACTATTATACATCTCCAAAATAATAATAATAGAATAATTATGATATATATATATATATAAATTATAATTAAACAAGGCATGAAATAAATGTTTGAAAATCAAACTACATTATGATCATAGATATGGTTATTCGTACGTACGCTTGTGGAACATTAATACTTTTCAATGATTTTTATTAAAAAAATGTATGAATTATTTAATATTTAAATAAATATAACAATATTATAAATATAATATTATATATATATATATCATCTATCTGATTTAGTGATGGAAAAATAAACAAATCGCTTTATGGAGGATGTAGTCCACACATCCATGAACGTTGTTATCATTTTTCATTGCTAGAAATAATATAACATAATATATTTTAATAATGATAAATAAGCAATAAATAAAATTATTTTATCACTTTTGTTTCATATATTCATTATATGTATCCTTATTAAATTCTATTTAAAGAATTATTGAAAAAATCACATTGCTTCGTGCAACGTTAGTCTGCTATACACAGAAGCTACATTAACGTATCCCACATAGAATATAAATGAAGATGTTTTATGCGATATTATAATTCCAAAATTAAATATATGTTAAAATTATGATATATATACTTTAAATCAATATTTAAAATAATCCATTATAGACAACGATGGAAAATGAATGACATCGGTTCGTGAGGTTGTAGTCCACCATAAACAAGAAAGATGATTTCATATCCAATTTTATTGACATGGAGGTGTATTTAGGTCATCCCATTAACATAATAACATCTAAGTTTATGGAAATATTTTTTTTATATAATAATAATTTTTAATATTTTTTGAGTATTAAAACGAAATAATATAATGATGCTCGTTTAAGGACAACACCTTTTCTTCATGAATCATCCTTAAGAAAGCACCAGAAGCCTTGTAAAAATGGAGTTCATGTAAACATAATTGATATAGGTCTTATATAATGAATTATGGAAGATATTTGGGAAGTTATTTACTTATAAAATAGTCTTTTATAAAGTGAAGAGGTGATGAGAGGGGGTAGCCTTTTATAAGTGAGGGGAGTGACAACCCTGTGATATTTCAAAAGAAAAAGGTATAACCACATTTTTCACATTCCAAAAGGATTCAAAATGTACCATTATAAACAATTAGAAAATATAATATTGAAATATGACACAAATATCTTTTTTAGACTAGTTTTTATGTCATTTAAACCTTTATCTTTATAGTTTAACACATAGTAAATCCATTTTCCTTAACCTTGAAAATTAATTTTTTATTATCCTCGCAATTAATTATAGTTAAAAATTAATTTTATCTTATTAAATAATATATATTATTCTTATTATAAATATGGAACTAATTTTATAATATTAAATTCATGGAGGTGGAATAATTTTATTTAAACTAATAGTATATGGAATGAAAAAAGAAGGTTTTCAAAAAGTGCATTTTTTGTGTAAAAGATGATTTTATTTTAACACTATTAATAATAATAATAATAATTGTATCAATTTAAATTAATATTTATTTATATATAATATATAAAATTTATTTATAATATTTTTAATTATATATTATCTTAGTTAATTAAGATTCAGAAACATGATGCATTTAAAAATAAGTTTCAAAAAACTCTCGTTTTTAAACCCAAAACAAAATTATACCAAAATTCAATAAAACATTTCTTAAAAAGCAATAAAATATATCAGATATAATGAAATAATATTTAATTACTTGTAATCATATCCAATACATAATTTCACTATGAAATTACATAATTTATTTAAAATAAAAAACATTTTTAAAAAAATCTATATTTTTAAATATTCACAGAAAAATATATATTTTCTAAAAGAAAATTAAGCCTATGTTAAATTTTTTATTATTATTTAAAAAATGAAATTAATTTTCTCAAATTCGAATTATATAATTTTTTAAATGATCTTGTCATTAAAACCATATAATAAAAGAGTTTAATTAAATCCTTTTCTTTTTTGATATAAAAAACAACAAAATATTTTTTGAATGATTATAATGGTATAATTAATTTCAAAAAATATGAAAATGATTTATTATATTTTCCCCTAGTTTGTTAAAATAATGCTTAGGGATAAGAAAACATTTGGAAATCATTTTTTTCCTCATGCAATTTCCGCAAATCACTGGATATAGATGTAAACCTAAAACACTGAACATATATTGCATCATCTATATACTTATTGTAATTTTATATATCTACCTTTATCACTCATTGAGGGGGTTTATAAGGAAGCATGAATTCTGATAGATAAATATTCATCTTTTTATAAAGTATTAGGCACAAGTGACTGTACCACTCCTTGATGGGATGTCCAGTCATGATATTTTCTTTATCAAATATTAATCATGGTGAAATAGAAATTATGGTTATTTAAAATTTATTTATAATAAATAATATTATTTTATTATTAAATTAACTTTATTACTAATAGATATTTTCTAATTATTAATTTCAAATATCTTCAACTATTTTATCAAATCCTAGTAGCCCTAAACTACATGATTTGGAATACTCGGTCTCGTGAGTATTCTAGTAGCTAGGATCTTTAAACATATATTAATAGCCTGATCTATAATATCACCACTACCCCAAGTGTCTATGGTAGGATTTGTACTGGCTATCCACAATACCCTGTGACTCAATGATCTATTGAGTTGAGTCACATATCCTCAAAATAATTACATTTCTCTACTCATCTATTTTCCTCTAATGTTGCAAAAAATATATAACTACTAATTTTATGCCATCTTTAGATACATAACCCCATAAATCTCCTAAGAACTCCATTTTAGTAGAAGGCACCCTCAACTAGGGATAATGAGAACCTCAAATAATAAGTTGTGCATAAATTCAAGAAGTGGTACACATTTAATGAATTAATATTTTATTTGAAGGATTTGTTAATTTATATTAGGGAATATAATCCTTTTCCATTTAATATGCATGTTCTATTTGATTGAACTCACAACTAAAACATGATTTAAATATAAAAAATTGACCACTCATGTTCATTTTTTCTATGCATGATTTTTTATGATTATACCAGGTTATTATGGATAATAAACACTCACTCCAAAAATAATAGACTATGCACATAATCAAATAAATTAATAATGATTTGATCATGATATGTTAACTTTAATTTAATCCATTAGGAAAATAATGGATTAAACAATAACCTTGAAGAATTATTTAATTCAATAACATAAATTAACTGTGGATCTATAAAATATCTTGAACACAAGTTGTTAAGTTTTCATTTCCTCTAAATTTGAATTGTGGATCCACAAACTTCTATGATCTTTACATTTTATTATTACATGCAAGTGAGGGGATCATAGAGTGAAAAACAATTATCACATAAATTAAGACACATTTTCCCATATAAAATTCATATTTGGGGGGATGATGCACATATCATCCGAAATAACAATATTATTATATTTTAAAACATAAATAAATTAAATAAATTATATACCAATCCTTTCATGGTCAGTCTCAACTCATGATTAGTCAACATATAGTTATATTTTTTATGAATAATTATATTTTCTAAAATTCAACTAGAGGGTATTATTAATGCTTTATATTTATTTAAAATAATTATAATTAATTATCAATGTATCCCATAACTCTCGAAATATTTTTATTAAATTCAAGACACTTAAAATGAATTTCTGATTTTTTTTAATAATTTTTATTTTTTTTGGACATGAATAAGATTCATGAATTTTACTTTAGGTCTTATGATGGGTTAGACTAGTCAGACTCGAACTATATCAGTTCGGACCAAGTCTAATTTGGAGCATTCATATAAGGGTATATCTAAAAAATATATATTTATAAAGTCAAATACATCCCCCTCCACCTAAATGAGATGGACTATGATGTCTACATTTATTTAATGGATGTGGGAATTTATTTAGACTATTTTTAATTCCTTTTATTAATCATGTCACTATCTCAGGATAATAACAATTATATTCTTCTTCATTTTTGGTTAATAATTCATGCTTTCAAAGAAATCATTTCATAAAGGACCATGTGAAATTCAATTTATTCATGAAAAATAAAATCAAATGAAATCATAAATGGTATCTTGTTCATTTGATGTCGATGACTTGATTCACTAATTTTCAGTGGGTCGTGGCTCAAAAACACTGAGGGAGTCGTCAACTAGATTTTCCACATGTGAACCACATCTTCTATACCTAACTCTATGATTCTCATTAGCTATCAAAAGAAATGAAAAAGAATTATGAATTCCCCTCTCTCATGTGAAAAATAATTACTTGATCTATAATATTAGATCAATCCAACTTTGTTCATTATTTTAAATCACTCTCTAAGAGATTAAGAAGATATGATAGAATATATTATCAAACATAGTTTTTGAAAATGGTAGTGAACACTATTCAAGAGGCTAAAATTATATTTTATAATTTTTTTATACTTTTAAAAATCAATATTTGGCCCCAACAAAGTAATAACATTTATTTTAGATCTTAATGCACACTTATGACTTCATAAACTTATCATAAATTTCATAAATATTTTATCAAACACATTTAGAACATCTATATATTACATGGTGAAATAAGAACCATTAACTCACCCTATTATCTCCCAAAATAATTTAACGAACTATGAACATGTTATGTTCATTCAAAAAATTAAATTTTCTAATGTTCAATTTTATGATAAAAAAGCAGGTGAATTCCTTTAGATATAAATTAAATAATAATTATCATATACATAGATAATATCATTTAATTATTTGAAATTTAATCAATCACAGTCCTATGTTCACGGGACCACTATATGTAGGGCCCACTTCATTATCATCTCTTATTCATCTAAATAGGTGGAAATTATGGATACATATTGTGTGTGACCCTCTAGGTCCTTATCTCGGTAATAGTGATTGCATCCCACTGACTAAGATTGGAGTCTAGAAACCCACTATGGCCCTATATCAGATAAATAATGTCATATATATGACTACCTTCTACGAACAAATTCCATGTAATATAATCTTTTTTTCTCAGGACATCTCATAAAGAAGGATGTACACTTGTTCCATCATCCTATTGAGCCTTTATAGATTTCATGACCTAACAAGATATAATTTAAATCTTGTACATTGGACATCAATTCAATGATGGTAATACCATACTGGTGAAATTAGGCCCACAAGATATCTATTACTCAACATAAAAGTGTAAAATTCTATTTAGATCCTTCAACCAATGTCGTACCACCAAATATGCACCCAACACAAGGTATATTTCCACGAATTCAATGTCTGGGTTTTTTCCTTATATCAAAGTATGAAATAAAATGGTATACATTGTTAAAGATATCTTTTTAGTAGACCAATACACAATTTTGTAGATATGAATAGAAAATATATCTAGGAACATGTGGTTTTCTTATTGGATGATCAGACCTCATGATCCCATCTACTCAAGATCACCATGTGAGAACTTCATTAGAAGAAGTATCAATGATTATAAGCCACCAAAACATGATATTAAGACTTCCTATATTTCATGTTAATATGATATATACATATCATAAGACATTTATTTAATATTAATATCATAGTATCCCAAAGTGGTAATTATTCATTAGAAATGAAATTAACTTTTGATACAATTTATAATCTAAGGATATTACAATACAAGTATTAGATGAAAAACTATCAAATTTATTATGGTTTGAATAAAAACATTTATATATCAAGATGTATACAAGTAATTGTAATCAAATTACATGAAGGCGTTGGGTATATGGAACACCCTTATAACAGTTATGGTGATGTGATGGCGATATGGTTGTGATATGTTCTTTTGGATGTGTAGTATTACCTATCGAGGGGATGGGGGAACCCTGATTCTATATGTTGGGATTTAATGTGTAATACTCTTTGGGAATGTTGAAGTGGGGTGCCTTCATTATATTTTTTTGATAATGTGTTACATAATTTTGTTCCTAAAATGGTGAGTTGTCCTTAGTAAGGATGGAGATATTGTGTTCGTAGTATATGTTATGAGTTTATCTCTCTATTAATTCCTGAATCCTTTAGTATGCTTTATTCCCATTTTCAAGATAATATTTGTAGGGGATCATACAAAGTATACCTATATTCTCAACAATTTATTTTTGTATCTATATATATTTAAATCCAGGTTTTAGGATGGAGTTATTGATTGTGTTGGGAACTACTAGCTCATTGAGGTTATTTATGAATTCTTAGTCATCCTTGTCACTTCCATATATGTTATTTTAATTTATTTTCATTTACACTTTCATGGTAAGAAATTTTAGGTATTTGGATTAATATATTTTTATAGAGTTTATTAGTGGTTTCTTTTTCATTCTTAATGAATCTATTAGTAATTATTTTAATATGTGTGTGTTCAATACCCCAACTATGGGTAACTAATGCATGTCCTTTTAGAGGAATCCATATAGGGTTACTCCAATCTTCACTTTTGGACTATAAGATGTGCTACTGGGTGTGAGTTGTGACACATGTAGGTTTTGGTAAAGACTCTATAAGTGAGGTCATGGTTCTTTTTGAGTGGTGATATTAAGGATCAGGTATTAATATGATATTGTATTATATTATTCAAGAGTCCAATTTTTAGGATTATATATATATATATATATATATATATCTCAGTATCTTGGTCTTTTTCAAATATGGTAGTGTTATGTTTATTTTATGGTTTTAGAGCATGTTTATCTTTATTTTTATAAAGTGTGGTGTTTTTATTTTATATAATTGTTAAGAGGGGTCCAAATTTTAAAACAAAATATTTTATTTATAAGTTAGTGTTTTAAATAAATATGTAAAAAATTTCATTTTTTTAGTTATTTATAGAATATACCACTTTTGGGATGGTCAATAATAGTATTATTCCTGGGGAATAAGGTAAACCCTTCACCATTAGTCAAAAACCTATTGTGTGTGAAGATGGTTGCCTAAGGTTTGTGGAATTTTTTGCATAAGATTAGTACATCACCGGTTGAGGCATTAAAATAAACCGTATGAGCTCCTACAATATCCATCAAGTCAGAGTTAATAATAATATAAATGAATGTCAGATAAGACATAAAATTATAACATAATTAATTTTTGAACAAGACCAATATATTTCTTCCATTATTCATCAATGAAAGAAAAATGCATGTAAACACTGAATCCATTGATCTCTTCATGTCTAAACTGAATTTTTCGGACATCTCATTTAATTTTATATTTGAAAATATAATAAAATATATAATGTAGGGGTGATTATGAAAATAATTTTAAGGTTCTTACCCGGAATTTTCACATGTCAATTTAAATAGGATATAATAATGCATCTATAAAAAGAAGAAGATTAAAGAAAAAAAATATATTAATATACAAACATAGAAAAATTATATCCATTACCCAATATATATATATATATATATCACATAATAAATAATTCATATTATTAAAAGGTAAATATTGTAAGAGATATTCCCTAAAACCAAATAAACATATTTTTTTTGACGATATCATAAATAATGAAATGTTTAGTCATTAGGAATGAAACATGGGAAAGAAATTCATGATTTATTCCTTGGTATGTGGATATCATAAGGATTATTATATTGATATGGGACCACAACTAAATACTATTATAATGCATGATTAGAAAGTATTGTAAGTGTTACTGTATGGGAATGAATCATATCCCATGATTCATTAGTAAATGTGATGTTAAGTGTTAACATTTAACTAATATTAAATGATATTATATTTTTAATTATACATGTTTCATATGATAAAACATATGGGAGAATCAAATGAATTTAAAGTGTTCAATTAATGATCTGAGAAGATCCAAACATTGTAAATGAATGTTAGTTACTCATACATTATGAATGTATGAGTAAATTCAATGAAGTATTTGGGAGCATACACAATATTGATATATTGAAATGAAATCCATTATAGTTGTGTTCCATCTAAGTATATGTATTATCCTACAAAATTCTCCAAAATATATTTACATTTTCTCCATTTTCCTCTACGGATACTAAAATATCTTGGCATGAGGGATAATCTCAACCAAACATTGGGTGATTCAGGTCTTCTTAGGGACACACCAATTCAAATTAATCCTTTGGCTACATATCCGAGTTATTAAACAAAATATTATTTGAATATATGAGATTCGACTAAATTTATTATAAGGTACACCAATATGTTATTTATTTTGTTCTAATATATACTCTTAATTTTTATTATATGAGGATTTAGTTTCATAGTATGGTGGTCTTGAATTTAAGGTTTCTTTTCATATTTTTCTAGTTGAATGTGTGTTATTTAATACAAATAAATACATCAGTGTTATCATATCCTTTCCATGGTTTAAATGATCCATGAAAACAAATTGAAAATGATGAAATTTAGATGTCATGTTCCGAGCCATTAAATATGATATAGAAAATAAACTATTGAGTTCTTAAAATATAGTTTATTAGATGTAATGATAACTATTTTTAATTTTGACTGCTTGTATGATATATGATATCATAATAAGCAATGGTATTGACCTGTATGATATGGCATATCATTACGATAGGCACAATGTAGTACTTTGTTTTTTTTATATTATTAGACCAGACATGAGAAGTCATGGACTAAAATGGAACCAATTTCAATTGTTCATGTGTCTATAAAGAAATAATCATATCATACTAATGATATCAATTCTAATAATAAAACTCAACTCTAAATATCCAAAGGAAATTTCAAGAGTCAACTCACACTAATCATCATGCAATATATTAGTTTTTAACTAAATTGTGTATGTTGATATAGATAAATCATTAAATATGATTGATAGAGGTAAAATATTTTATCATAAGACACATGAACAAGACATAACCCATGATATATGTTGTTCAACATATTGTGGCCTATAATTAAAAAATTATAATATATTTATAATTATTTATTAAATTTTTATAAAACTGTCAATAAATAATTGCCTATAATTTAAAATGTTAATATTAAAATACTATTAATATATAATTCATGTTTTATAACATTGATGTAATGTGTTAAAATTGAAATTATAAGGTAAATTATAAAAATTTTATAAATTAAAAAATAAGTATATGTATAAAGGTGTTTATATTCAGTCTTGAATTATCAATAATTATCAATTTTAATTATTCAAATTAAAAACCCTTATTTAAAAAACTCTCTATATGACATCATGAATTAGTTGTGTGAAATTTATATGACCAAGGACTAAAAAATATTAAATATACATAAACTTAATTATTTAATATATTCACATAATAGAAATAAAATATAAAATGTTTATATTACAAATATAATAAATTTTTGAAAAATTCTGTATAAAGGATTTTATAGTGGCACTAATGCTAAAAATTAATATATGTGTATTATATTTATACAATTATGAAATTCCCATAATTAATGGAATATTAGGAAGTGTATATAATTTATTTCTTTTAGAATTGTTTATAAGTGATATCTCATATCTGAACTTAAGAATTATAACTTTATTTAGAGTTATTCCCAAATTTATTAAAAAATATAAATATTATATTATGAATGTATTTATGATTAATTTTAAATTATTAAACTGATTCTATAAATTATTATACATCTATTCAAGGAGTTTGATGTTAGGTATGATAATTTAGTCTCTTTCTATCTTAAATCTTCCTTGTACTTGGCTATGTGATCGAATTTAGGTACTAATTATAGTTTATACATATTAGCTCTCAGACTTATGATCTATTTGATGTCTATATTGAGTAAATAATAATAAATAGATGAACATTAGGTCAAAAATCTAACTTGAATGTCTGCATTTTCAATGTCTAGAAATATTAGGATTGGATATTGGACACCCCATGATACTACTGTTTCGATTATTGATTTCAATATATTCAATGACAATACATTAAAATGGTTTCATGGTCCTTATAAATGGGATTCATTTA
Source organism: Viscum album (assembly GCA_963277665.1). Classification (NCBI taxonomy): domain Eukaryota; kingdom Viridiplantae; phylum Streptophyta; class Magnoliopsida; order Santalales; family Viscaceae; genus Viscum; species Viscum album. The sequence goes on from OY728158.1 coordinate 1,025,686,562, forward strand.
TATACGTGTAAATATAGTTGGATTTTAACTTGGGTTAGTAAAAAAAGGTATATGTTATCTATAGAGATAACCATCAATATGTTTGGAATTATTGATTTGGTGGAAGGAATATGATTGATAAACTAACTCATTAAAACCATTCATACATGAAAAGGGAATACATGAGATAATGTGGTGTTATAATTAAAATAAGTAAAATATTATGTGTTATAATCCCTACAATGAAAACCATTTTCCAGACCTTATTCACTAAACCATATAGATCATGTAAAAGAAAAGATACTATATATTTAATTTTGTATGGAAATAAGGATATGGGAAACCCTAAAATGATTTAGTTTATGTATCTCTAATGATAATTCCATAAAAATTTGATACGAAAAGCTAATATGATTTGGTTTCACAATCAACTATGTTTATGGAATCTGAACTTTGGACTGCGAAAAAAATTTATTAATGTTCACAACACGAAACTATTTTACCACATTCATGACAATTATTGGTTAGAAATATTTCTATAAATGATTCAAATGTTTTTCAAAGAATATAAGATTCCAATTGTTTTGGGAACATTTAGTTCTTAAAAGTTAAAAATCGATATTTCTTTAGGTTTTTTCAAATAATTTTTCTATTGATTTTATTAAATAATTTTATAAACATGTTAAATTATTTTACCATTATTTTAATTAAAGTGGAATACGGTATTTTAATTCTATCCTATTAATTTTTCATGATCGATTATTATGATGATGTCTTAAAGTTGATTCATGAAAATAATTTCTTTCTAAAGGGTTAATTAAACTAAAAAATGATGATGAATGCACACATAATATTGTAGAATATATAATATTAGTTCATTATTTTATAATATGTGTATTCATTATATCCATATAATATATTAGATAAATATTTGTATCTCATGATCACAAAAGGGAACAAGGCCTCATTATCCTAGGGTCAATGGTATATGAGAGGTTTTCCCAAGCCCATGAGAGTAAATAGGTGATTAACCCAAGCCCAAAACGGTAGAAATGAGATTTTATCATGAAACATTATGTATATGAGTGATTAAATCTTGACTAATAGGATACAAAAGTGACTTAACACGCCCAAATAACTTTCATATGTTGTTATCCCATTCTTACTCTATGATGAATGTCATATTGATATTCCGTGAACAATGTTTTCTATGCTAATGTTTGTGTAGAAATTTTAAAACAAAAGATTATATATTATTCTTAAGATATAATCTAGGCAATAATGATTCATTATTTATGTTTCCACAATATATTAAATCATTTATTTTTTATGTAAAATTATTATTTCATGACTCGTGATTTATGGTCTATGAATTGTTGGGGTTTTTATTTATAATGCATATATTTACATTTACCAAGCATCTTATCCCACCCTTCTTATGATTATATTTTCCCTATTTGTAAAGAAAAATATTATAAAATGTATGTATAGATTTTTATAATGTGTATTAAATTTAATGGGATATTTTTAAGACTTTATATGAAATAATAGTTACTTATTACATTGGGAAAAATTTAATTTCATGATAAATACATTATTTCTTGTAGGTAAATATTTTTCCAAATTTTATAGAGATAATCCAAAAAGTTTATTGGGTTTGTAAGTGAATAAATATTTTCTTTTATGTTGTAAATAAGGATGGTTAAAATCAAGTCTTTATAATTTCAATCAATTTTTATATCTAAAGATTTATGTCTTTACCCGAGATCTAGGTACAAGGATCCTAGGATGTCTCTGCTGCACCATGATTTCAATGGTTTTTTTTATATTACATCTCTGTCTTGGAACATATTAAGTAAAAATTCATGATGCAATGTTATATTGGTAATTCATGCCACATCTAGTTATTATTTAATGGTTCCCCTACCCACAACCAATCATGACACAATCCATGAGATTATAATATAATATTTTGTATTAAAGTAAACACCCTTACTCTGACTCTATTGATCTTGATGTAATAATCTTATTTATGATATGTTACTCTCGAACTCAACTGTCATTCCTTTTATTATTCAATCAACACTAATTATTTTCAAATGTATATTTGATTATTTTGTTAATAAATAAAATATGAAAACTAGTACAATAGTTGGGAAATAATTTTCTGAAGAATAAAGTATTAGCATTCTTCTAATATGAAGTCTTTCCAAATACCACACCAGAAGATAAAATGGTGTTTTCAAAGTTATATAATGAATAGATGTAAATTCCAATACTATATTTACCATGTATTGATTAAAATAAAATAAAAACTCACATTTTTTGGTTATCTTTAAAATTGGTTTTCTAAAATATACCCAAACAAATTAATCCCCCAAAATCATGTTCAATATACCCTTTTTTATTTTTTAGAAATAAATGAAATAATGTTTTAAATGTTATATAATATTTGGATAAAAAATATAAAATACTCCCCTATAATTAAATTCCTATTATATTTCCCCTGATGAAAACATGGAAAACGAAATATATTCTATACCCCTTTTCAAAGAGTTCCATTATATTATCTAACTTTTTGTTGAAATGAAATGGAATGAACAGGGTAAAATAAATTCAAATAATTATATAAATTTTGGAGAGAATTCACCCCCAAAATATTCTCAAGTGGTGGAACAAATAATTTGAAAGGGGTTTGTCAATATATTCATAACTTTCTCATTGGTTAAATATATTATATCTAAATTTCTGGATGTTCAACCTTCTCCTTTATAAAGTTGTATTTAATATCAATATGCTTCAACCATTAATATAGCACTAGTTTGTTTTATGGATTGATTACACAATCATTGTCAAATACAATCACTAAATGAAAATTAAGCATCCACCCTCACATCATTATTCATTAAATTAATCCAATTCAGGTTTATCCTTTATTGATATACTTCAACATACATATATTCTATTAATCATATGGAGACTAAATGTTTTATCTTAGTGTTTTATGAAAACAACTTCCTCCAATAATGAATATGCCTCTAAAAGTAGAATTTTATTCACCAACATTTATAGACCAGTCCGCATTGGTATAACAGTAAGGATAAAATGATTGATTCTTTCTTTGAAACAAACCAAAATATATTTTCAATTTAAGGTAGTATATGATCCATTTCAACAATTTTATATTTGATTTATTAGGATGTATTTGTAATCATGTATATAGAGTAAAAAATAATACATGTATTTTATTTTATATTAAAATAAATTAATATTCTAATTGTCCTTAAAAACATATTTTGATAAATACTACTTCTTTATTCATCAATATAAAACATAATTCCATGTTCTATAATAGTATAAAACACTTTTATTCTACTATTACAACAATCAAATAATATTTTTTAAATTATTCTTTATCACTCTTTGGTTAAACTCATGAATGAAATCTGGTCTGATTAGAATTCCTCAATATCCTATGGGTTTTGACACCTTTTCTGTTTTCACCAATAATTATGTCACTTTACAAAATATTATTAAGTATCTAGTATTTAATATCTCTTTACCTTGGGTTTTTTCCATCTCTTAATATTTATAATCATCATGGGAGTTTATAAAATATTATTATATATGTGACCCACTCTAATGTTATCAATCATTATGTCTAATAGTTTCTTTAATTTCATTATAAGTATGAAATTATTTTTAAAAGTTTTTTTGAATTTATAAAACATTCACATTAACATATCCATGATATTTCTATAATTATTTTAATAACACTTAAAACGTCTTCAAGGAGGTGCATATCCAAGAAATATAACATCATAAACTCTATCATAGAGCAGTCTGAAATAATTTGATTTGATGTCGATATAATACGAGGTACTAAATAAATTTTTAATATTCAAGTTTATCTTCTTTGTAAACCATAAAGCAAAATTAATATTGATCAAATCTTTTCGAGTAAAAATTAGTGGAGAATATAGAAAACATTTGTGGGGAATAGTCTCCAAAAATAATTTAATGTGCTTCAATTTGATAACATAGTTCATACAATATATAAAAAACTTTTTATATTATAGTTGGATTATCCATCTTTATGTGAAATTTATAGAGAACTATATTCATTTCATATACCATACTTCTCATGATATGCCTTAATATCTCCATTCTTGTATTAAAATCCATTTTCACCCTGAAAATTCATGACAACAAATCATATTTGATTTTCATCACACCTCTAAATGATATGAAACATGTCTAGAGACTATGATTTACTTGATAAAAATAGATATATATCATATGAGTAAAATAATCCATAAAATCCATGAAATATTTATCTATATTGGTTGACTTAAAACACACCAGACCCCACACATATAAATTATTAAAATCATGAGGTTTGTTTTACTTGATCTTCATCACCTTATAACTAATATTAACTATTTTTACATAGTTACATATCGCACTTGTTTTTGAGAATTTCATGATTCATATTCAGTATATTTATTATAGATTCATATTTAAAATTATTTTTCATATTCTTTTGACCCAAATGAGGATGTCTTTTACGCAAAATTTTATTTTCCCCTTTCATACTCATGAATCACGTTTCGTGAACATTAAATATTTTCTAAAGATCATTATCCTTTAATGATAATTGTTTCATCCTTCCTTATTCTAAGGAATCATGTATTTCATTAAGAGATCACATCATTACATTTGTCACATAGATTTTAGACACTCAATATTATGACACATTCTATAAATAAAACGAATATTCTTAACTTCTTCTTACCAATATTGAAATATCTAACTCTTTCACATTTAGTGATCCATCATTGTCAAAAGTAGTACCTCCTCAACCAAACTTTTAGTTGTCTTCCATGAGGAAATGTTTTCCAATAATGTGTGATGAGAAACCACTATCATGTTTGCCAGGAACATTTTCTTTTATATATTTAAAATAAATTTTAACAACCTTTACTTTCTCTTGATTACTCTTCTTAATAGATTGATAGTTACCCTTTTGGTTTAGCTGCTCTAGTATAATTGTGAGACACTGTTTGGTGATGTGTTCTAGTTAATCACACATTAAATAAGATTCAAAAAGATAATAATTGGTAATATTAAATGTTACAATCTCTTATTGATGTTTAATATACATAGATTAATAATATTCAGGTTTATTTCCATTCAATTTGTGATATCTCTTTGATTGGGGGAGTGATAACCAATACGAACACATAGAATATTAAGTTTTGTACACTTTTACAAACCAGAACCATCCTTTATTGTTAAATATCCTAGGATAGAAAATATACTATTCTAATTTTGATTGTTAATTTTTCCTTTAGATTCAAACTTTCCTTCTTTTCCCCTTCATATTGATAGTAATTATTTCATTCACTATATATATTTCTATGAGGTTAGTTCCAATACTATTAATCTATTTTTTAATAGGGTTAAATGTATTATTATTTTTTATCAATGAATACATAAATTGATTTATCCTCATACTTCTTTATATCTCTTTCACTTTCCCCATCATAAGTTAAGAAATCCCATTTTGGGAATAAATTCCTTTTTTTTGTTAGATTTACTTTTTCCATTGAATAATTTTCATAAATTATAACCACTTTCCACATTGTTTCTTCTTAATATTTATAATATTTTTCATTAATTTCAACCAAATTTTTTCTCTACCATAATATTTTATAATAATTATATAATAAAAACACTAAAAAATATTACACTTGTATTTGAATTTTCCCATTACATTTATTTTTAAAATAATGATAAAAATTCATCAAATTCTCAAACCAAAACCATTGAAATTATTTTATTTTATTATTCCTTTGATTTTAATTTTAACCAGTTTCGGTTTGGGTTGACTTCTGGGTAAAATATTCGAATTTTAAAACTTTCAGGAGAGTTTTTATCCTTTACACGGTTAGCGCAGAGTCTGACAGACTGTGCAGAATAACCACATGGCCAAATCATTTTCTAAAAGTAATAAAATTATTTGAAAAACAAAAATAAAATTTAGGGAATGATTAATAATAATATTATTAGTATTATGATTAATAATATTATTATTATTGATAATAATATTACGAAAAATGATTATTATTATTAGAATTATTATTATATTATTTTGGTATTATTATTATCATTATATATATTAATTGATTTGATTTGTGGGGTTTTAAGAGAAATGATTAAAAATTAATCCCAAAATCTCCTATCCGCTTTCCTTCTATAGAATAACACACCTATTCTACCTCATGTGACGTGTACTATAGCCTCCCTTGCTACCCATATGCATGTGCGACCACCCCCATCGAAAACCCCTCCCCCATTAGTGATCCAGTTGTCCTCCCCTCTGGAAGAATCTCCCTCCACTAGTAGGGACACCCACCCCCTCTTCCTTCTACCTACATGATGCCTTCAACCTATCTGGTGTGGAATACTCTGGTGTGACCCCTTGTTTGGGGAGACCTGCTTCGGCATGACCCCGTATCATGCACTGTCCCAATCCTCCTCTGATTCATTTGTATTACAATTTTTGTTGGTTTTTCTAAATATTTGGTGGGGTTCACATTTGGATTCACCTCTATGTCATTTTTAATGTTTGAGTTTTTTTTGGCTGTTGGGGTGTAAGGATCCTTCATTGGACCTTAATCATTCAAATTTTGATGTTTCTTCACATTCATACAAGTTTGAGGTAGGAAAATCCATGTTCTTTTTTTCCTTTTTGAACCAATATTTAATAATTTTATAGTTTCAATTAATTTTTATTCATTTTTTTCACACCCATAACACACTTGGTCATCTTATGTTGGTGTTATTGTGATAGTAGAATTTGATAAAAATATCCTTTAAGTATTTTATTGTTTATTCCCATCTGTTATATGCCTAATGTGTTTGATTCGGTTCTAAAACATGTTTCAATAATTTTTAAAATTTTATTATCACATACTTGATGTATATATTTAGTTTAAAAGGGTGTTTTAAAATTAGTATAATTTGTTAAGATTGTATTTTTATGTGGCTCTATGCTTAAATATTGTTTAGAGATAATATTATGCTTTCTTTGGAATTATGACATGTTCATAAATTATGTGTGGGATGAAAAAAATGGTTTTTTGGAAATATTGGAAAACTTTTTGATCTAAAATTAGTTTGGAAGGCATGGAATTGGGTGTATCCTTTATTTAAATCCTTTTTGTGATCTTTGAAATTGTTTTATACATTGTTTAATTGGTTTATAATTTTTTTTGTTTTGAAAAGTATATTTTTAATGTTTTGTCATGAATTTTGTTTTAAGATGTATTTTTTATGAAACATTGTTTGTTATTGATGTGCATACCCTAGTTGAGTCATTTTATAATATATTATAAATTATACTATAGGTTTACTAGATTGTGTGTGAGATGGGAGAAATTTTTTTGAAGGTTTTTTGTGTGCGTTTTATTTTTAAAGATAGTTTTGGTTGTTTCCTATAAGCGTATAGGGTGGCACTAGATTTTGTCATATCCGAGGGTGAATTAAGTAACACAAGGCTGTGTACTCAAATGAAGATGAATCTTTAAATGGTGGTTATCAACAAACCTGGGTTATTTAAATTGTTTTTATTTTTTATAATATCGGATTCCTCATGTGAATTCAAAAAATGGTTTAAAATTACATTCTAAGAGGTTTGGTCTGGTTAAACTCGAAGCATGTCTTTGTGATTGTTGGTGAAAAAATGTCCTGATAGGAATTTCAAGCATTAACATTGTATTGGTGATTTATTTGGAGTAGTTTGAAGATTTTTTTAGTAAAGCCATTTGGGTTATGCAAAACTAAAGTTTTGTTTGTAAACATTCGTGTTTCCAAATAAGTGATTTAAATGTCTAAAAGAAGTGGAAGCATGGTTGGAACCTTGTTTGATGTGATATAGACATTCATATGCATATATATATATATATACACTCATATATAGAGGGAACCCAATCTAGGATTTCCATTTAAGAGATATCATATAGGGGATGTCCTTGTTTGGGGTAGGCAAGTGCAGTGGAAGAAGGTAAGGTGAGTCATGCATGCAAGTGACTCCCGTACACATAGTTTGAAATTACCATTGGTTCCTAGAAGTCTCTTAGATAATCAGATGGAAGTTTCTAGATAAACCTAATTATATGGGTTGGTTCCCTCATAGAGTTGTAGATATGCTAGGAGGGTTATACCATTGTTGATCCCAGGTTAAGGCATCCAGTTGGTTATTGACATAGGGGATTCACTATAGGCCATTATGTGGTTCAGAACCAAGTATGTCGAGAGGTTTTATAGGGATGTTTAGGATCACCCATGAATACTTTATATATATATATATTCTTTTTAAAATTCCTTTGTTTTTGTTTTCAACATGCGATTTTTATTAATTAATTAATTAATTGATTAATTAGTTAATTTATTTTTAACAAAACCATGTATCATTCTGAATAATTATTTGGTTTTGTTTTTAGTATCAAAAAGATAATCTGAGTTCAAAATAACATGTGGCATGTGATGGTATTTAAAATGGGAAAAAATATGTTTTCTAGGTAAAAAGTTAATACCCTATTTTCATATGTATATTTTCAAACAAGTGTTTATTTATTGTTTTGGGAAAGGAGGAACATTGATTCTATGGCGATTTTCAACTATGAATTTTTCTGTTCACCACTAATTTATCTTTCCAGTTGCTAGTTCTGTTTGGGAGAGGTTATCCTATTTTAGTTACTCGTCGTCGGAGCAGAGTTGGTTGTGTTATTGGAGGTGACCAACTAGTCACATTGTGATTGTGGTAGGGTCATCCATTTCCAATTTTTGTTCTCATTATTGCTTTTATTTTTAACATGATTATTTTTATTTTTGAACTGAATTGATTCCTTTATTTATTTATGATTCAGTTGTGGGTTATATCTATTGTCCAGTTTTCATTTTTCTGATCCTGGTTATTTATTTTTCTCTTTAATCATTCCCACTTGTATTTTTTTATTCCCAACACTTATTTTCATCCCATGGGGATTTGAAATTCCCTTCGGTCCATGCTGCAGACTGGTTCGGTTAACCAGCTCCGGGTTAAACCGGGATGGTTTGTGAAGAAATGGTATCAGTGTGGGTTCTTGTTATTTTGGGGTGTCTGGTAGTTGGAGATTTGGACTATTGGAACTCATAAGTTAGGGATTAGAAGGGTGTCATGGACCCTTTCTCATTCCAAACTTCATGTTTCCAGTGGTGGTCTAGGAATGGAGTATTTTTACTTTATTTAGTACTGAGGGATGACAACAGAGGTGATCTAATGTTATGTTCTGATCCGAAATGGAGTAGTGACCTCTATAGATTCCAATTGCAGGATTCACGACCCTATTAGCATGATGACCTACTTGGGTCATGACCCACTACCATGCAATTGAGTTAGGCATAGATTTTATACCTCATTCCGGTAGTTTTGTGTAAGTATGTTTTTTAAAATAAAAAGTTTTTTTAAATGAATATGATTTGTTTTGAATGGATTTAAGTTGGTAAAGATGGTTTAGATATTGAAGGCGATTGGGTTTACAAATTTTATACCTATTTATAATTGGTAATTAAATGTATTGGGTGAGACCCTTGGTGTTATTTATAAACAAATGCATGTGTGTGGGTATGTTTGGGAAGTGTGTGGGGGTGGGAAGCACTTGTTTATAGATGAAGTGAGTGGAATGGATGGACACACATGTGATGGTTAATGGGATTCCGTGGTGTTTATTTGAAACCAATGGCTTGGCCTTATTTTTATAAAATTCTTGTTGAAAGTGAAAAAACGACTCAAAAAATTGGTTTTTGATTAACAATGTAGGTTTTTTTTGAAAATCAGGGTTTTTATATAAAAACTAGCCTTGAAATAAGGTATTTTTAAAATATAAATGATATGGATATTTTTTAAAAGTGATTTTCAGAGTTGTGTTTGTGGTGTTTGGTATGCAAGCTAGTTGTTTGCCTTGTGATTTTATTTAGTTTATGATTAAATTTGTTATTGATTTTTGGATATGTGTTTTGATGTTGTTTCAAGAATGCCACCCAGAAATGTTTCCATGATTTATATGAAGTTATGCCCAATTTTTGATTCATCTCAAATGTTTCATATACTTTGTCATGATCAAGGATAGTAAGATGTAGTGGAGTTTCTTGAAGAGGTAAGGAATTTTTACATGATGTTGGGAAATCCTGAGGCTGTTAATGTTCGAGCAATCTTATGGTCTTTTGAATGTCTTTATTTGGTTGAATATGAGATGTTTTCCCCTCTATAATTTGGATTTGGGATACTGTGGGATGTGTTTAAGATTTTCACCATTCAATGCTTCATTCGTGAAGAGTAAAATTCGTATAAAAGTGAAGAGAACATGTGTGTTCAACAAGGCCAATGGATGGGGAAAACGAATGTTGACCATTTCAAGGAACTGTTTTCCTTCTCTCTTGTGGTAGTGTCTCAGGGTTTGAAAAATACTTCTCTCTATATCATGGGTGTTTACCTAGAGATCCAAGAGAGGTTCCCCACTTATAAGGACCTTTTTTAGAAGCAAGTAGATTAACTATTTCTAGTTATGTTGGTCTTCAGAGCGTAGGCGGTTGGCCATATGACATCTCCTACTTCCCATAAAGGTTCCCCATCTAATGAGCAGCCTGTGCTAGTGAGAAATATTTCTGAAAAATATTATCTATTGGTTTCGTCCTCCTGGTCATTGTATTATCCTTGTTTATGACACCTATGTGGCCGGTTTGGGAACTTTGTGTCGGCATGTCACATCCCTTCGAAAACATGTCATCATTGTGGATGTATGGGTCATCGAGAGAAGTTTTTTTAGAATGTGACACATAAAGAAGACGTTATAAACAAGGGATTCCAGTGCCTGACTGTGAGGTAAGAGATGCTTCAGCCATTAGTGCCCCAGTAACAGGTCTATGGGTGCTTATATCACATAGTCAAGATTTACCGTTGTTGTAGATCCTCAGTCTGGGTTTTGAGTTCAAAATTGGGATTAGAACATTTAATAAATTTTTTATCTTTTTTCCAACTGTCATAATCTCAACGTTCATTGTAAAAGTATGATAGAGTAGTTCATTTATAATCCAAAATGTTGTACATTTCTTAATATGAACCTTTTTAATTGTTCATATTCTTTGATTTTATTATCCTTGTGTGGTTTAGTTCACGTTTTTATTTTAGTTGTGCTCAATAAGAGATATTTTGGTTTTGGGTAATTGACGGATAATGTTTCTTATTTGTCATTTGGTCTGAGTTGAATTTCCTATAATTCCCCTATCTTTGGGTGTTTTCGTAAAGGTGATGTTTGGCTAGTGTGGAGAGGTTAAGTTAGTTCTTGAGGTCCTAGTTTGTCGAGTTTCTCCCATAGTGGGTTTCCTGTTTATGTTTTTGTAGAATTGTTTGGGGATTTAAGGTTCCCAATCTAGTTGAGTTTTTATTATGGGGAGAGCCCCCCCCCTCATGTTCTCCACTAAATATTGGGCTTTGGTTTCATCTAGAATTTTTTGACTCTGACATGTGGAGAGTTAGGTCTTCCTTAGATTTACGGTTTTCCACTACTTGGTCTAGGCATGGAATCGAGATTTGGTTAACTATTAGTTTAGTGAATTTTTAGCGGCCAAACATTTTTATGGTTAGGATATATGTCACACCCAAACCATTAAAAAATTTGTTTCTTATTTAGTGACATTTAATTTTTCCGAGTTAAGGTTTGGGTTGAGTCCTGGGTAAAATTTTCAAATTTTGATATTTTTGGGAGATTCTTTGGCCTGACCATGGTTGGCGCATGGTCTGGAAGGCTGTGCATCCAAACAAAGCAGCCTACTCTGTTTGTAAAAATAATAAAATTTGTTGAAAAATACAAACAATTAAGGAATGATTAATGATAATAAAATAATAATATTATTATTATTATTACTATCATCTTCATTATAATTAAGATTTTTATTAATAAAAATAATGATTTTTAGTATTAGATTTATTATCATTATATTTATGGTATTATTATTTTAATTAATTTTAATTTATTTGATTGGTGGGGTTTTAAGGGAAAAGAGAAAACAAATGAAACCCAAAATATATTTTCCCCGTTCCTTCAACGACATAAACCACCCCTAATCCCTCATGTGATGCACAAAAAACCCCTCCCTTACAACCCCATTGTGTGAGCGGCCACCGTAAGCCTAGACCTCATCCCTCACTGGGGCTCCAACCGACCTCCCTTCCAGCCACATCTACCTCCACCGACTACGACACCCCCCTCCTTCGGCTAGCATGGAGTCCCCTCCATGTTCGGTGAGGCCACCTCCATCACAACTCCCCAGTCATGTGAGGTCTACTCTAGTATGACCCTTCCCCCACCCCCATCTGGAGTAGGCCCTCTCCTCCTTCATTATATTTTTATATGAATTTTTTGGGGTTTTCTTCAAATTTTGGAGGTTTTCATTTGGATGCACCTAGTTGTTATTTTAATTTTTAAGTCACTTTTCTTTGGAGTTAGGGTCTGTGAATCCTTCTATCGAAAATAATATTCCTTTTATTGAAGTTTATTCACGTCCACAAGTGTTTTAGGTAGGAAAAGCCTTGTTTTTTTCTCCATTCCAAATCAATTTGTAATACTTATATAGTTTGAATTACTTTTTGAGCATGTTTTGCACACCCATAATACCCTTGGTCAACTTATGTTGGTGTTTCTCTGATAGTAGAATTTTCAAAAAAATCTTTTAAAGTAATTTCATTTTATTCCCATAAGTTATATTCCTAATGTGTTTCATTAGATTCTAAAACTTGTTCTTATTATTTTTAAAATATGATTTGCACATCATTGAGTATGTAGTTAGTTTAATATAGTGTTTGGATGTTAGTAGAATTTTTTAAGAGTATGTTTTGATGTGACATCAGGCTTAAACATTGTTTGGTGAAAATATAATGCTTTATTGTGCATTTTGGCATATTTATGAATAATGTGTGTGATGTAAAAATGTGGTTTTTTGGAAATATTAGACAATTTTTTACCCAAAATTGGTTTATTCATCATGGAATTATGTGTATGCCTTATAAAAAGATTTTTCGTGATCATTGAAATTGTTTTATACGTTGTTTAATTGGTTTAATAAAAAAATTGTGGTGAGAAAGAATATTTTGACAGGTTCATCATGCATTTGGATTTAAGATGGAATTTTCATTAAATATAGGTTGGGATTTATGTGAAAACCCATGTTGAGTCATTTAATATTATTTTATATAATTTTAAAGTGGATTACTAAATTGGGTGTGATAGGGGAAATGTGTTTTCAATGGTTTTTGGTGTGCGTTATATTTTTAGACAGTGTTTTTGGAGTTTCTTGAATCTTATAAGGAGACGCTAGATGTATGCACATCCAAGGGTGCAGGATATGAAAAAAGAATGTGCCCTCAAATGAAGGTGAAAAATTGAATGGTGTTTATCTAAAAAACTAGGCACTTTAAATGGTTTTTTATTTATAAATATTATTGTTTTCCTGATGCGAATTCCAAAAATATGTTTAAATGAGATTTTAATAAGTTTGGCCTTGTTGGCCTTGAAGAATGTCTTGGTGAATGATGGATCAAAAAGGATTTTTTTTCATTTAAAATGTAAACATGTTATTGATTTTATCTTGGGAGTAGTTTGTATATGTTTATGGTAAATAAATTTGGGTTATATAAAACTAAACACCTATTTGGAAACATTCATGTTTTCAAAGAAGTGATTAAAATGTCTAAATGAAGTGACATCCCAGTTGGAACCCTGTTTGATGTGATATAAGTTTTCATATATATATATATATATATATATGTATATATATATAGGGATCCTCTATCTAGGATTTCCCCTTACGAGATAATGCATATGTGATTTCCATGTTAGGGGTAGGCAACTGTGGTGGTGGCATTTAAGGCGAGTCACGCTTGCAACGACCTCACACATACACAATTTACTATTACCATGGGTTCCTGGGTGCCTATTATATAATAGAGTGATGGTTTATTTCTAGCAACTATTTGATGGGTTGGTACCCTCTAGGTGTTGTAAACTGGCCATGAGGGTTGTGTTATCATCGTGGCTAGGATATGGAAACCAGTTGTTTATTGACATTAGTCGTTAACTATAAGTCGTTAGGTGGTTCAAAACATAGTGTGTCCAGGGTTTTTCTAAGGATGATTAGGATCACCAATGGTTAGTTTATATTTACGACTACTTGTTTACTTCCCATTGTTTTTAGTTTTCATTGTGAACTGTTTAATTATTCATTTATTCATTGATTTATTTTATTATTTATTTCTAGAATATCCTCATATCATTATGTTTAGGTGTGTTTTCTAGTTTTTTGATCTAAAGGATAATCAACATTGAAAATGAAATGTGGAAAGTGTTGGTTTTTAAAATGGGCAAACCAATGTTTTTTAAGTAAAAAGTGAAAACCCTATTTTCATATATTTATTTTCAAACTAGTGTTAATGGATTTTTTGGGAGTGGAGACACAAGGTTTCTGTAGTGATTTCTTATTGGGAATTTTGGTGCTCACCCCTACTTTATCCTTATGGTTTTAGGTTACATTTTACATAGGTTATCCTATTCTAGTTTCTCATCATTAGAGCACAGTTGGTTATGTGGTAATAGGTGACCTACGGGTCACATGTAGATAGTGGTATCATGGTCCAGTTATAGTTTAGGTTCTCAGTATTGTCTTCAGTTTCAATCAACATAGTTGTATTCTATAACTGAATTGTTACATTTATTGATTTAAGATTTAGTTATGGTTTATATATGTTGTCCTATTTTCATTTTGTTGATCTTTGTTATTTATTTTGGGCTTAAAATGTTCCCACTTGTATGTTTGGATGCCAACCGCTAGTTTCCAACCAATGGGGAATAGGAATTCCCTTTAGACCATGTCACAGATTGTCTTGGATAACCGGTTGAGGGTTGACATGGTTTGGTTCGTGATAGAAATACATGGATGAATCTTCACCTATAGATTCCTCTTCAAGATCCTTCTTGGGTTAAAGATCTTCTAAACCCTATGATGTTTTTAAAGTAATTACCTTTTCATATATTATTTTTCATATTAATGTTTTCCCTCTTATTAACAAATGTGAAAACATGATATTGTTAATTAATAGTACACTAATCCAATTATGGATCTCTAAGGCTATATATAATTGGGATTATTTTATGTGGGACAAACCCAATTATTTTCTTCACCATGGTAGAATATTTAATAATTTCATCATATCGTTGAATGAAGAATATAATTTTATTTAATAGAATGAAAAACTCATCCAAAAACTCATACTCTTTGATGATGATATCCTTAAATTGTGATCGATATATTTTTAAACATGATACCTTTTACTTTTTTTAATCCTTAATATCATGTAATTTGTTTTCAAAATCATTTTTTATCCGATGCACATGTAAACTCTTTCTATGAGATAGGTAAGAGTAACACATTTTTTTCGGTCCTATCAACTTTGATATTATTTTTATATTTAATAAGAATATTATTTTCTAATTTTTGGAATATTTACACCATTATTTATGGTTTTAAGAATATACAAACAAATATAAAAAAGTTAATGAAATATACTCACAATTTATAGAAGAAATTCATTGCTATCAAACATAGGAACTCTTTTATTATTGATGATATTCTGGATTTATATAGATCTTATCGAACAAATATAATATTAATAAAATAAATTCATATGATCAAGAAAATAAAAAGAACCACTATGATAATATCTAAGAAAATATATTTCTACGATCCCAAATTGAATGAACTTTGTCCATATTTTACAACATATTTATTATTATACTAGTCTATCAATGAATATAATACTAGAAACCACATGATCTAATACCATGTAAAAACCCCATTTATGATTAAACCACCTAAAAAGGGAATTTTAATTAGTATATACCAAAATTCAAGCTGTCAACTATTTTTAAAAAATGTTTGTTTTATTGGATATCAAATGAGATGATGAAATGATAAGGGAAAGTTAAGAAAGATCACACATGTCACAATGAATTTTACAAGGTTCACTCAATCTTTTTATCAAGTGGATAATGCATGGTGAATATCTAATGTGATCCTACTATGTGTGTTCTTATATTAGTATTTACATGAAAAATTAGTGGGGAAGGAATTTTCTCCAAAAAACCAAGTACAATAATGATAGAATAGCATAAAAATTTTAATAAATTTTTTCTTCCTGACCTCAAGAGCTGATTAAATTTGGATCACATGCACAGTCTTTTTATTCTCCTCATCCCTAACATAAATCTCCCTATATATTTTAAAATAATGGGTGGTTTATTATCCCATATTTTGATATATAATTTAATAAAAAAATATTTGGGAAAGATGCCTCATATTTATAGCCTTCTAATTAATTTTTGTGTGGAATTATCATCTATAGTGTGGTGAATTATATTAATGTTTGAGGTACTTATGTATCATTGGGTAGTACTCTATCATGGTTTCAAGGGATCATTCCTTAACAAAACTCTATATAATAATGACATAGGGAAAAATCATGGTGAATTTATTTATATATGTATTGTTATATATCTATATAAGAGTAAATTTTTCAACTATCATCAACCAAAAATATGGAAACACCTGAGCCTATGACATGATATTTTTTACAAGAGTAATGAATATTCCTCTGACTCAACTGACCATGAAATTTTTCTATCATTTACATCATGGTGTCATCCAACTCAAAGAATAAGTTATACATTTTCATATTAAATCCACATCAATGAATCTTGAACACATCCATGGGATTTTTTCATTAAATAAGTCTGTTAAACCACTTTAATACTTAATAATGAATTGCCTAAATAAACAAGTCATAACATAGATTTGATATGAAGGAAAAAATACCATAATATAGAATAAAATGGCTTGGTTGTGCATTCTCCAATATCATGATGTAGATAAAAATGTTATATTGACCATGTATTGATTTAGAAAAACTCACAACACACCCATTGTCAATTCTATTGATGAAGTATTTTCATCGATCTCCCGAAACTCATCAATCATAGCAATTAATCTTTATGAGGATGTTTTGAGATGATTCGATATATATCACATTGTTTGTATTGAAAAAAGGATTTTATTCTTATAAAAATATTATTTTAAAAAATTTATTATAAAAAATTTATGTTTATATGTGTTTATAATGAAATTTTAGTATCCAAAAATTAATAATTATATGATAAATGACATTACCACAATTTTATTATTCTCATGGGTCTCTTATAGACTTCTACTACTTCTTATCTATTATAATTTCTCTAAAAATAGTCTAAAACTATGTTCATACTATTGTAATAAAAACTCACTCTATTTATTTTCTTAATTAAAAATTAACTACATTCATTATATTAATTAACTTTATCATCAATTGCAAATATTAATCCCTTATAATCATATAAAAATGGATCCACTATTTTAGATGGTCATTTGATTGTTTTATAATATTATGTTTTTTAGGCAAGGTTAAAATATCCCAATAAATTTCATATGAACAAAATACAATGAACATTATATTATTTCATATAATCATACTCAAATTCAATTTGAGGCCCTACCAATGAGTTGCGTGTCCAATCACCATGTGAATTAGGATTGATCATTTCTCTAATTCATATGGTTTATTTTCAATTTTTTTATTAACCAAAGGTATTCTGGACTATTCTAACCCTTACCAATCTTATACACATAAATAAATTGTCTAATTATCTTAAATTTATTATCTGAATCCACCTTACTATCTACAAAAAAATATGTTCATAAACTCTATTAATGGTTACTTAAATTCACTCCTTTGTATAAATATATCATAAACCCACATATAAATATTATTTACAATTATATTACCTTACCAAAAAAATGAATATTAATCATCAAAAATACTGTTTCAGAAAATGTAATATAGAAAACTAAAGTTATCCATGATAGTTTCAACGCCTACCATTAAAACTACACTTTTTATTCCCTGTTCCTACTTGTAAATTAGAAATCTATTAATTATAAAAAAATAATTACGAAATCTTCCACACATATTATATACTCTAACAACACATAGTTTTCACATGTACATAAAAAAATATAAAAAAGCAACAATCATTGTAAGACAAAAAAATTCTCTATTTTTAAACTCCTCATTTATTAAAAATTAATAAACTGAATTTGTATAATTTTATTCCCCTTAACAAGTATATAAAAAAAATCAAGGGAATAATATGGAAACATATACCACAACCGTGAGATTAAATTTTGTAAACTCTCACTATCAGCCTCATTTCCAAAAATGTATTATTGAATATTTTTTTCATGAAGACAACTACCACTGATTCCTTAGTACAAAAAACACCAACCGTAAAAATATATTCTTAACATTTATAAATATAGTTATACATAATATTAAATGTAATTTTTTCAAGAATATTGAACTATATTCTTTTAAATACTAAAATATCATTTTTATCACTTCACATAAGAAATGTACACTTAAACTCAACCATATGGTCTTCCCATTATGTATTTAACCCCATTATATGAGTTATAACTTTTATAGATAAAATATATATTGAAATAATATTTTTTAATGAAATAAATTATAATTTTATCTATACTAAGAAACAAGCCTCTCTCATAGAAGTAAAACTCCATCTGATGTTGATTTTTTTCATTACTGTGTCAAAGTCAATATAATATAATATATCCAAACAAATAAATATTCCTCATGTTATTATAAATAATTCCAAAAAATAATAAATACCTTTAAAATACTTAATAATTAACTTTTTTGTGATTAAATGTGATTACTTTTTTCCATTTCAAACATTAAAAAATAATTAAAAGGCATGAACTATATACAACCATAAAGATATCATATACAAGAGACCTCAAACAAGTATTTTTTAATTTGTTGTTTAGTTAATTCCTAGATCATATTTAGAAGGCTTTATTACAATATAAATGGATATGAATCAATATTTGGCTCTTATATTCTAAATATATTCATTAATTATGAAAAATACATCTCTTAAGATATGAATATATATACATCTCCCTATGTAAATTTATGACCCAAGAAGTACTTCATCTCGACTTCCTATGAAAAAACTAACATATTATTTTTTAGTGGAAAAAACATTGAAAACCACTTATTTATTAAATATAAAGATATAATTCGTATTTAAAATAACTATTATTAAAACTTTTCAATAATTTATGAGTTATATGTTGTTATCCACACTTCCTTTCATAAATCTTGTCTTATTTAGGCATGTGTATAACATATGATACCAAGATCATAGGGAATTGATAAAACAATTAAATTCCTTCATATACTTGAAAACACATTCATTATTATATCTTCAAAGAAAATCATCCAATTTTAATATGTACACCTCTTATTTAATATTTCAATTATATAATTTCAACTTAGCATCCATTTAAAATAATATGTATTTTCTTTGAGATTGTATATTAAAGAAAATTATATATATTCCAAAGATTAATAATTGAAAAAACATTTCGTTAAATAAAATCCTTTCTAAATAAAAATGGAATTTTAAAAAAAATCTCATAATAATTATAGGCACTTCACCATTCACAATACATTTAATTAAAACTCTCACATAGTTCCAATAAAGATCATTTATTTATGTTTCAAAACTAAATTCCATGTGTCATTATTTTTTAATTTCATCAAATTCTTCATTCATATAATGAAACCATCTAGTCTCTCTATCATCCGGTCAATGAATGACAATGGGGAATGTTTCTTCCTAGTGTGTTCGTTTAGTCAGAGATAATCTAGAGAGACGCACCAACTATTCTTCATATGTGTTAGAAAAAATTATTTTTTTATTTTTGAATTACAATTAGAAAAGTTCTGTAGGAACGGCATTCACTGGATTGAATAATTGGTTTTCAGAGAATGGGTAAATTATTATATAATCTATTAATTTTTTTACCACTTTTTTGGAAACATCTAGGATGTTTGGATTCAACTAAAGTTATGCTTGTCGTACTGTTTTAGCCACATCAATTAACAATATATGAGGTGTTGAAATGTATGTGAAAATAACATCTAGTAATTATTCCTAAATTATCTCATCTAACTACAAAATGGTACCATATCTAGATGAGGAATAATCTTTTACAAGCTAGGATATAACATCAATGGCCATAGGATCCTCAGTTATCAATTAATCATCTTTTAAAAAAATGCATGGCATTTTCCTAAACCACTACATCATTCAATGTTTTATTCCTTTCTTATGATTTCTATCAATGATAAGAATTCAAATATTTGATTATGGTAAGGAATATAATTTTATATGGAGGAATTGAGTTCATCAATTAAATTTATAGAGAGAGATTGAGGAATGTTCATGTAAGGGGTACTTCATGGTATTAAGGATGCTGATGTGGTCAATGTAACCACCAAAATCCATAAACAATTTATCATTATGAACATTAATTATGGTTTTATAATTTTTTAGGAAATTTATCCCAAATATAATTTGGGAATGTACATTCATCCTATCATCATCCATTTTATTCACATAAAAGATGATAGGAAAACATAATTTTCAAGCCTCACAAGAGCATCGTCTAGAACACCAGAAGTGTGTTCAGTACCCTTGTTTTTCAAAGGAATGACAATTACAGTGGGCTCTAGTTCCACAACACATAATGACGAGAAAATGGGGTAAAAAATCACATTTATATCATCACCCAAATCAAGCGTAGCATTAGAGAATAAATACTCCCATATGGTGCACAAAATCAAGAATTTCTAAAGATCATCCCATTTTATAGGATGTGATGGCTCTATCAATTTATAGATGTTCCTCCCCAATAACACTTTTTAATCACCTCTAATTCTCCTTTGGGTTGTGCACATGTCCTTTGGAATCATGGAATATCATGGGATTTTCTTCACAACATCAATCCAGGGGTTGTTAACGTGCAATGTTTATTATATTTCTATGATTTAATTAACATTTTACGTTTTTTTATTTCCATGGATGGTTTAACCTTTTTGGAAATGGAATATAAATAGAGTGAATTGATAGTTCCAAAAATTAAACGTCATTTATTTCTGTAGGTATTCTCTCAGGATAGGGGTTTTCCCCATTTGGATCATTTTTAGTGGTTGGGATGGTGGTTTCCTTGTGAATAAATTTCATTAATGGATTGGACATTTTGATTTTAAGTTGTATCTCACTCAAAAGAGATATGACACTAGAATTTCCCTTACCCTTGGGATGAATATCCGCTGAGAGGGATGTTTACCTGACCCATGACTTTGAATTTTCCCCCACATTGATGGCGAGTTGGCCTAATTGATTTTTATGTCTTTTGTTGGATATCGTGTAGTTTTTTGGAATTTTATATTATTTAGAGCCATTTATTTCACTATTTCATCTAGGACATGCTCATGTTTTGGAGGGGTTGTTTGAAATCCCATTATGATGGTTGAGGATTTATTGGTTGTGGTGTAGGATGACTACTCTTTATTAGGTAGTTCCATAATTCTTTAGGACGGTTTGAGTCCCATATTTCTAATAGGTGTGGATGTGATTTTACAAAGAGTTGTATGGATACTATTGTTCTCATATAATAGGTTGTTTATATTGTTGACTGTGGAATATTTCCTCACAACTGTCAGAATGTTATCTCAGTTGAAGTAATTAGGCGGGATAGTGTGTGTTGGTTGAACGAATACAATAATGGATAGGAGGAGAATATTCGTATTAATCATGGAAAAGATAATTTTTTAGAGAAGGGTACTTACCCTTTTGAACATCCTGTCCAAATTCTTTTCGAAAATGGAAATTTTAACCTCTACAATATCTCAATTAGGTACACTAGACATTGAACATAATTATTGAGTATTCTGCTCCATGTTCTCAATGAGGTTCCTTATAGCGATGTGGTAGGGGGGGAATAGTTCACCACCTATAGCAACATCAATCATTCTATGATCAATTTTAATTAATCCTTCATAAAAATATTTTACTAAATGTTGATCACTAATTTTGTTGTGTGGGAAAATTGAACATTAACTTTTAAATCATTATCAGTATTTATGATGTTTTTCACCTAGCGATTTCCATATTCCACAATTTTTTTATAATCTCTATTCAATAGGTTTGGAAGTATTTTTCATGAAAAAAGTGTTTCATGTACACCCATCCTCTAACTTGAGAGATGACATATTATAGCTAATTGTTTACAATTTCTTCTAATTAAAAATGTAAATCCCTAATACATACGAATTATTAATTTACAATTGTATGTTTTAAGGTATAACACATAATGTGAAATTATTTTTTGTGTTTATGAAAATCATCTCCCACAAATCCATCAAATCCAAGAAATAAGTGTATTAAATAAGATTTATGTTTAGAATTCGGTGCCTCTCCTTGTATTGGAATGTATGTGATTTGAAAATATATATAATGTGAGGTTAGTTATTTTTAATTATGGTAATTTTTAGAAATATTACACATGTTTATTCTAATCATGATTTTGCTTTTAGATTAAGAATAATGATCGAGAAGATTTTGGATGTTTTGTGTGTCCTTCATCAATGGAATATTCAGTGCTTATTGGTGTCGATGACAGAAAGGTTTCTCTAGTTCATGTTTGATAGGAAGTTGTTCGTCTAATGATGATCACATCCTGAAAAAGGCCTAAAAAATTAATACTTAGTAAATCATCATAAAAAATGAAGGAGGAAATTAAGAAAACAAATATTTACCAAATACACAATAGTTTTAATAAAAACTCACACTAAAACCCAAGCACTCCCCAAAAACTATGTCAAAATTTGACTGTGTTTACATGAAACATCAAATTGATTATGTTTTTTACAGTTTCTTATAACATATGGTAGACCCTAGGTCATCTCTATAGGAGTATTGGATTATTAATTTGAAATATTTTATAAAATGATTTAAAATAGGGGGTTGATTTAAAATTTGTTTTAAAAATAAAATGACTTAATTAAAGAGTCTAATGGTTAACAATAAAATGTTTGGATTTTATAATTATGATATAATTATGTCATTAATATATCACTACACAACATGGATAGTTCATTGTTATGAAAATTTCACATGGTTTAATTGTATCCTTTGGTTAACGGTTGTTAACATCACGATTCCCATATTGCCTCTTAAAACGATTCGCAATGAACCAACCATTAACATAGAAACTATGTTTTCAAGGTTTAGACCTCAAGAAAAAAAGAAGGGATACCAATGATTAGACAAATATTAAATATTTTTTATTAAAATAGTTTTCTTGTGTTTCCCAATTAGAAGAAGTGAATATTTAAACCTGAAATCTCCACCGAATCAGTATTGATATGTAAAGAATTTCACTTGATAATATCAAAAAAATAAATTAAAAGGATAATCACATTAGGATAAAAAATTTATTAAATATTTCATAAACAAATTATAGAAAATTGGTAGAATAAAATTTCTTATAACTCCCACCAATGTTTGGGTAGCACCGTCGAAATGATAATCCATTATTTAGCTTACCACCGAGAGGATGTGGAGGCTCATGTGGAACTTCACCTTCACCCTTGGCCTCCTAGGTTTATAAGGTATTATAGAACATATAGTATGAGGAGAGGAATCTTTCTAGTATAAAAAAATTGTAGATATTATCACTACGGTGAATCTTGTAAATGAGGTTCCCAGGGTTCTGTTATATTGCAAAATTGAGAAATGGTTTTGGGAATCCTTATTTAGATACACCAATTGTGTCTCAGTTTTGGGTTGGTAAATAAAAGTTCCTAAATTTTTACAAAATAAAATAGTTAGTTATAATATTGAATATTACCATATAAAATATTGAGGTCGTTGGACATCTATAATTTGAGATATATTTAGGATATCGAACCAAATGTTTGACTTCAAGAAGATTTGATTCCCTAGAAAGATCAGTTCGGTTTGGCCACCAGATTGAAAAATTGGAATTGGACGTCTTGAGATATGTTGTATCCCAATGGGTTCTAGATTAGAACACAAAATTTAAGCCAATTTGGATAAAATTATTTCAATAAAAAGGGGAAATGTGGACAATTGTTAATTTGATTTGATAGAGTTTGTCCCGTTTTTCTTTAACACCATTTTTATCCTCCCAATCACATCACCCTAACATGAAATAATAAAAACAATTAATATTTATCTTATTAAAAATAATTAAAAATATATAATTGAATCAAATATGAAGTGATGTTTGATATTATTTTTTTTAATTTTTAGTACATATTAGTTTAAAACAACAATTTAAAGGTCTAATAAAATAGTGAAACGTGATGTGATCTGTAAGGACCAGACCCCAGTTTCCCAGAGCTGGTGCCTTATTTGATTACATTGGCATACATACAAGGAAAAAGAATCCCGAAGGACAGAGTATTTTAGTATTATTTGAAACAAGTTACAAACATAAGTACAAATTTACATATGGAAAGGAAAAACAACACTAAATTATTCCACTAGCAACATCATGTCTTCTAGATTATGCTTGCATGTCATTCATAATTTACTTCTTCATATGCTGAGAAAAATGAAACATAAGAAAGAGTGAGCTCAAAATCTTAGTAAGAGTAAGAAATACAGCAAAAGATAATATAGACATTATACATGGTGAATTATTTAAAACACATTCCTTTAATAATAAACTTGAACATATTATTACAGGATTATGAGCTGAGTAAATATTAACTTAATATAACATAATAAAGGGTATTCTACTAGTATAATATCCACATGAACATTCAATTACTTGCTTCATAATGAGGGAAGTAAATATTCCAGACATTCTGAATCATTTTGTCAGGGCCTTGTCCAAGACATCTAGTGATTAAGGCCTCGGCCAAAATCCATATCACATTGGGAAATGCCTAGGCCAATTCCACATCTATTTGTCTCATGAGACCTACTGATCCATAGAGGGGATACAGAGGGCCCCAACTATCACATAATATGTCCAATGCATTCCTCATATGAGCGGGGATCAATATAAACAACATATACATTCACATTGTAACTATCATATGAAATGTAACTAACTTTCCCCAATCAGTAAACATAAAACATTAATCATACGGAATAATATTGTGAATGGTTTTAGGGTGGATCATACACAATAGAGTTAGTAATAAACCATTAAATAAAATATGGTATATGACTTCATAAATTATTAAACCCAATAATACCATGGAATCAACAAGAGTGTTGAGCTAGAAGAAAACAGTCTTATAAAATCATTAAGCATTTCTGGAGATAAATCATCTTTTATTTTGAAAAGAATGTTCTTTTGGAAAAATATTTTTATAAAACCAGAAGTAAATTAAGATATTATCTTTGTAATAAAATTATTGGTTTTATAAAGACAATGTTTTCCAAAAAAAATTATAGAGTGCCCTTGAAAATAGGTAAGAATTTGAGAAATTCCCTTGAACCGGACTCGTATTTGTGAAACAATTTTGAATGTCCCATTTAAAACGTGTAACTATACATAAAATAATGAAGGATTCTGGTTTTTAAACATATATATGACACTCACACAGAATATATAAGGATTACATAACAAAACATAATAATTTCATTGAGGTATTCAGACAATGAAAGTATCCCGAATGAAAATGGATGTTCGGGTGGGAAACCCCTTACATTAACTCCAAACGTGTTCTGCTATTGTACTTAAACTCCTATAATATGAAATTATACTTGTTAATAACTTATTTCAGAACCTATTATACATGTATTTAGTTTACCATAATTCTGGTTAGTTCATTTATTTCTTTATTTACAAGTTATTGTATTGAATTCCCTCGTTCTGGAGTGTTTATTTCCTTTATTTTCATATTCGGTTCACTTGTTTTTATATAATGAAGATCATATTGAATGGTTATAAATCTCCAGTATTGGAATTATATATTATTAATGAACATAAATAATTGATAATGATAATTTATATCATTTTTTACATGGAATGAGGATGAATCATTAGATGACCACCAATTCGATAATTCGGCTGTATTTGGAATATTATGAACTAGTTTTGTAATATAACTTAATTATATGTACATATTCTGGTTCCTGAATATTAATTAGGTTATAAAACATATATTATAGTATTTTTCAACCATGAATAAGCTTTCATGGCCAGTAATTAAGAAGAAATTGAAAAACGAAACTTTGTCGTCCATGAAGGTTATAAATCGGAACCTCATGGACGTCAATTTCGTTTATAAAAATAAAATGGAGGGAATAAGAATATTTATGATGGTTATTAAATTCACATATATAAATCCATTATATAGATTTTATTAGAATTATCAGGGTAATTTGTATAGAGGAGGTGAGGATAGGATAACAAAAGTAGATAAGTTGAAATAAAACCAAAAGAGAAAGAAGGGTGTTATACCTCTTGAAAAACCCTCCTTGAGAAACTCCTTAAGGGAAGGGGTTTTGGTCTTTGGGAAAGACCAGAAGCTTCTTGGACGTGGGGAGATATTGGAGAAGGGTAATTAGTCATAACTTTGAGGATCTTCAAGGCTAATATGTTTGAAGAGAAAAGGGAGTGTGAGGGGTTTTTATAGTGTAGGAGAGGGGTATATTTTAAATATTTAATTCATTATTTTATTATTTCTCTCAAGACAACCAAATTGTATTGTTTCATGTGACCCCTAATAGTAATAAGTGCATGTGATTTCGAACAAAGTGGCCTTGAATCACTTGTGATGTGATGAATAGTCTATTTAACTGATAATTTGTATATACGGTATTTTATCGTATTTTAATATTCATAAAAAATTCTAGATTTTCAGAAAAATCCCAAAAATTTACCCTATCCATTATTCTATGTGTTGATTTCAAAAGTTACATCCATTTTGGAAAAATAATTTTCATAATATTATTAATTTAATTTTAAAATATGGTTGTAGTTAATTCGAAATATAACAATCTTGAAGTGCAATTAGTTTTATGTGACATTGAAAAATTAATTAAGATGCCAATATCATATTGCCTTATTAAAATACAATATTATCATTATTTACTATTCAAGGGTCATATTACTATTCATATTACTATTCATATTACTAATCATTAGGGTATGTCACTATTCACCAAAAATCAAGTTTGTTCTATCAGACTCCAAATGACTTACTAAACACAACTCTAGATGGTTGTTTCATGAAATTCTAAACATAGAAGAGATAAAGTTGTGTTTAATGGATAGATTATAAAATTGCATTCAATATTTATTTTCAAAACCTTGGGGTGTTACATTCTCCCCTCCATACA
Source organism: Viscum album (assembly GCA_963277665.1). Classification (NCBI taxonomy): domain Eukaryota; kingdom Viridiplantae; phylum Streptophyta; class Magnoliopsida; order Santalales; family Viscaceae; genus Viscum; species Viscum album. The sequence continues at coordinate 1,025,713,987 of OY728158.1, forward strand.
CAAATTTCATCATCAAAATTCAAATAATATTACCTAAGAAGATTCGGGTATGTATTTAACATAAGCTCCTCAGGCTCCCATTCTGCTTCCTCTATCTTATGGTTCCTCCATAGAACATTCACAAGGCGAGTCTTCCGATTTCTCAATAATTTTTCTCTAGTATCAAGAATCTTGATAGGCTCTTCACAGTAAGATAAATCAGGCTCAAGTTTGATTTTTTCATAAGTGAGTACATGTGTTGGGTCTGGCATGTACATTCTTAACATTGACACATGGAACACATTGTGAACCTTGGAGAGACTTGGTGGCATTGCCAAACGGTAAGATACAGCTCCAATTCATTCCATAATTTCAAAAGATCTGATGTACCTGGGACTTAACTTTCCCTTCTTTCTGAATCGTATAATACCCTTCCATGGAGATACCATTAAGAAATCACGATCAACTTTTTTAAACTCCAAATCCTTCCTTCGGTTATCTGCATAGTTCTTTTTCCTACATCGAGATATTTTGATATGGTTCTGGATAATCTTCACCTTCTCTGTTGTTTCTTCAACAACTTCTGAGCCCACAAGATTTCTTTCACCAACATCATCCCAACAAGTTGGTGTACGGCATCGCCTCCCATATAATGCTTCATAGGGTGCCATCTGTATACTTCAATGGAAGCTATTGTTGTAGTAAAAATATACGAGAGGTAAATACTGATCCTACATGCCTTGAAAATCAAGTGAACAAGACCTCAACAAGTCTTCCAATGTTTCAATTGTCGGTTCTGATTTTCCATCAGTTTGTGGGTGGTAGGTAGTGCTCAATTGAAGATCAGTATCTTGGGCCTTCTGAAGACTTTTCCAGAATCTTGATGTAAAACCTGGATCACAATCAGAAACAATCTATAGGGGTACTCCATGAAGTCTCACAACTTCATTAATATATAGTCTTTCAAGAAGTTCAAGTGGTAGATATTCTCTTATAGCAAGAAAATGTGCTGACTGGGTAAGACGATCGACAATGACCTATATTGCATTGTCACATCTAGGATTATTTGGTAGTCCCTTGACAAAGTCCATCATGATATTATCCAATTTCCACTCAGTTATGGGAAGGGGATGAAATAATCCTCTTGGTTGTTGCCTTCCAGCTTTCACTCCTTGACAAACCATACATCTTGACACAAAATCAGCAATCTCCCTCTTAATGTTGTCCCACTAGAAATGTTCTTTCAAATCTCTATACATCTTAGTGCTAACAGGGTGTATAGATAAATTTCAACAATGAGCTTCATCCAACAATTCCCTTTTTAGTTCAGATATATCGGGAGCACAAAGTCTCTTTCGAAATTTCAAAATTCCATCTTCATATACGATGTCACTCAATCTCCCATCATTCTCAGCATTAATATTCTTTTGAAACTCCTCATCACCAGCCTGAGAACTTTTTATCCTTTCTATTAAAGAAGGTTTTGAAACCATTTGAAAAAGCATTGATGTTTCACCTTCCATGGTTATTCCCATATCCGTCTTTACTAGATCCATGAAAATAAGATCCCTTTCAATTCTCATATTGTTCAAAACTCCATGATACTTTCTGATCAAATCATCTGACACCATATTTTCATTCCCTAGGTGGTAGTGTATCCTGAAATGATAATCCATGAGTAGTTCATTCTAACTCATTTTCCTCATGTTGAGTTCTTTCGGTGAGAAAATATACTTCAAACTCTCGTGATCAGTATAAATCTTACATTTTTTACCATAGAGATAATGTCTGCATATCTTCAAAGAAAATTTTAACGTAGCTAACTCAAGATAATGATTAGGATATTTTTTCTCATGAATTTTTTGTCGTCATGATGGATAAGCAATAACCCTATCATTTTTCATAAGGACACACCCATGTCCTTTCTTTGAAGCATCACTATAAATAACAAACCCTTCAATCCCTAATGGTAAAGTCAATATAGGATCATTGACTAATATTCTCTTCAGTTCATAAAATCATTATTCCAAATCTTTCGTCCAAACAACTTTAACCCCTTTATGTGTGACCTTCATTAGCGGGTTAGCCAGTCGGATAGAATTCTGTACGAAACACCGATAATAATCTGCTAAGCCCATAAAACTGCGTACCTCAGTTATGTTTGTTGGCGTGGGCCAATCTTGGATTTCCTTTTACATTACCAAATCAAGTGGGATTCCATCCTTAGAAACAATATGTCCAAGAAAAGATATCTCCTAAATCCAAAATTCAGACTTGCTAAACTTCCCATATAATTCATGTCCTCTAAGAGTCTTCAAGATAATGCGCAAGTGATTTTCATATTCTTCGCATCTTTTGGAGTACACCACGATATAATCAATAAATACCACTACAAAATCATCAAGATATTCCTTGAAAACTCTATTCATTAGATCCTTGAAGATAGAGGGTCCATTTGTCAATCCAAAAGGCATTACTGTAAACTCGTAATGCCCATATGTGGTTCGAAACACTATTTTCGAAATGTCTTCCTTCTTCACAACCAACTGATGATATCCGGATCAAAGTTCAATCGATGAAAAGTATTGAGCTCCATGCAATTGGTCAAATAAATCATCAATGCGGGGTAGTGGATACTTTTTCTTTATTGTTATAGCATTGATCTCCCTGTAGTCGATACATAACCTCGTAGATCCATCTTTCTTCTTAACAAAAAGGACAGGGGATCCCCATTTAGAAATAGTAGGGAGGATAAATCCCTTATTACTCAATTCCTCTCGTTGTTCCATTAGTTCCACTAGTTCCACAGGGGCCATTCTATAAGGGGTCTTCAATATGGGCCTTGAACCACGAATTAAATCAATGGAAAACTCAATTTATCATTCTGGAGGATGTCTAGGTAAATCTTCTGGAAACACATCAACATATTCCCTCACAATAGGTACATCCTCTATTTCAAGATTCCTTTCCTCACCCATAGTTATTTCATTATCTTCCTCCCCAATAATTGAATTTTGTTGAGCTACTGGGGGTGGATCTAGATAAGAATCAAGTGGTAAAGATTCTTCTCTAAAGATAAGGGATTCTTTATCATGATCATCAAAAATCGTAACCTCCTTCTTCTTATAATAAATTTTTGCATCATGGTTCGAAAGCCAATCCATACCGAGGATTATATCTAATTCAATAATGGGTATGATGATGAGATCAGCATATAAACAACATTTTTATGCCTTAATGGGAACTGATTCACAGAACATTGTAGAAATGATACTTCCTTTAGGAGATTTGACAGACAACTCCCTTGTTAAATCAAATTGGAAAAATCTAATTTTCTTGGAAAACTATGAAGATATGAAACAATGTGATGATCCAGAATAAAATAAATCATTGTATAAACATGAGGAAACAATTAAAGTACCATCCACCACGTCATTAAGAACTTCCACCTCTGAAGTTGTGATTTCATAATCTTGTCTCTGATCCCTTTCCCTTTTCTGTTGCATATTTCCTTGACGTTTTGGACAATAATTAGCATAGTGTCCCATATCTTAACAACTATAGCATTGAACATCACTGGATTCCTTCTTCCTTTTAGAATCACAAGCAAGATGGCCTTTCCGACAACATTTTTAACATACTAATTTTCCTTTTAAGAATTCACCAGGGTGTTTCCTTCCACAATTTTCACATGGTGGAAATTGGACTCTTCCCTTATTCCTCGTTTCCTTAATTCATTTCCCAGGGTTTTTAGTAGCCCTCTTATTTTCTTACTTTCATTTAAAGTCATAATACATAGAGAATTCTTGTCCTATCTAGATGGCACACAAAACTATATCCTCATATGATGAAAAACATTGGGAGACCAGTGCCCACCAGAGGAATGGCTTTAGGCCATCCAAGATTCGATCAATTTTGCTCCTTGGATTTCTAATATAGTCCATAGCATGTCTTTCTAACCTTGTGAAGTTGGTTTCATAAATGGAAACATTTTCATCCTCCTTCTGCCTCAGATTCAAGAATTGTCTCACCATATCTTCTCACCGGTCATGAGGGAGATATTTATCTAAGAATATTTCCTTAAAATCCCACCATTCCATCTCTTCTATCTATTTCTCCTCCTTTGAGTTTTGGATTAATGACCCCAACTGATTCGCATATCCTGATAGACAATATAATACCATGAAAACCTTATCTCTTTCATTACATCCCAAAGAGAGAATTATCTTCTCAAGGGAACATATCCAATGCTCTACTAAAAATGGGTTTGTAGTCCCCGTTGAATGATGGAGGATGTTGTTGCATAAAGTGATCTAGCATGGCTCCTCCATGTGGTGGATCCGGAAGCTCGATATGGGTAAGTTTATTATTCATATCCTTAGTAAGTTTTCCTAGTATAGTTATGAGTTTCTCACCACTAGTCATAGCACCAGAGCCAACATCATTATCTTGAGTTGGAGGAAAATCCCTACAGGGAACACATGCATTCATGTGATTTCCAGTACTTCCACTAGGCACCATATCAAGATAATGACATTAAGTATATTAGGTTATGAATCATAATGTATAATCTTAACATAAAAATACACAAAAAAATTGAGGTCCTACGCATGGATGATCCCATATTCACAAAAATGGTGTCTTTGAGGAATATTTACATTAAACTCCTTTATAATGGATTGTAAAGAAAATGTGAATTATCCTAAGCATATCCCCCAGGAGTGTCATAACAAAGAGTTCAGTAAGGCCTGTTGTCATTCACCAGTTCTCGTTCGAGTCTAGATCAAAGCAGTGTTTTCAGGTTTTACCCCTACCTATATCTATGCCAGCGCCGCCTCTACCTGCTCGTATCCATACATGGATGTATTTCTTGAACGATCCAAATCATCTATTCCTTACCAAAATACCAGGGTGTTCTTGTATGTTTATCCTCAAAGAATATCTTAGGGACTCTTCCCTAATTCTACTTTTTATAAGTCCAGTTTCCAAGTATTATACTAAACTTCCTCTGATACCAACTGTAAGGACCCGACCCCAGTTGCCCAGAGTCAGTTCCTTATTTTATTACGTTGGCATATATACAAGGGAAATGAATCCTGAAGGAATGAGTAGTTTAGTATTATTGGAAACAAGTTATATACATAACTTCAAATTTACATATGGAAAATGAAAAAAAACACTAAATTATTCCACTAGCAATATCATGTCTCCTAGATTATGATTGCATGTCATTCATATTTTACTTCTTCATATCCTGAGAAAAATGAAACATAAGAAAGGGTGAGCTCAAATGGTCAGTAGGAGTAAGAAATACAGTAGAAGATAATATAAACATTATACATTTTGAATTATTGAAAACACATGCCTTTAAAATTAAACGTGAATATATTATGGAAGGAATATGAGCTGAGTAAATATTAACATACTAAAACATAATCAAGGGTATTATACTAGTCGAATATCCATATGAATGATCAATTACTAGCTTTATAATGAGGGAAGTGCATATTCCAGACATTTTGAATCATTTTTTCATGGCCTCGGCCAAGACATCAAGTGATTAAAGCCTCATCCAAAGTCTATATCACATTGGGAATTGCCTCGACCAATTCCAAATTTATTTGTATCATGAGAGCTGCTGATGCATAGAGGGGCTATAGTGATCCCTAACCATCACATAATAAGTCCAATGCATTCTTCATATGAGAAGGGATCAATATAAACAAAATATACATTCATATTCAATCTATCATATGAAATGTAACTATGTTTCCCCAATCATTAAACATAAAACACTAACCATACAGAATAATATGGTGAATGGTTTTAGGATAGATCATCGAAAATTGAGTTAGTCATAATCCATTAAATAAAATATGGTATATGACTTCATAAATGATTAATCCCAATAATACCATGGAATCAACAAGAGTGTTGAGTTAGATGAAAACACTCTTATAAAATCATTAAGCATTTCTTGAGCGAAATACTCTTTTATTTTGAAAAGAAGAGTTATTTTGGAAAAATATATGTATAAAAACCAGAAGTAATGTAAGATTTAATCTGCATAATAAAATTTATTTTTTATAAAGATAATGGTTTCCAAAAAATTATAGAGTTCCCTTGAAAATATGTATGAATTTGTGAAATTCCCTTGAACTGGGCCTGATTTTTTAAACAATTTTGAATGTTCCTTTTAAAATGTGTAACTATCCATAAAATAAGGAAGTATTGTGGTTTTTAAACATATATATGATACTAACACAGAATATATGAGGAGTTCATAACAATACATAATAATTTCATTGAGGTATTTAGACAATGAAATTATCCCGGAGGAAAATGGAAGTTCAGGTGGAAAAACCTTACCTTAACTCCAAACGTGTTCCTCTCTTGTACATAAGTTCCTGGAATATGAAATTATACTTGTTAAAAACTTAATTCATAACCTATTATACATGTGTTTAGTTTACCATAATTCTGGTTAGTTCATTTATGTCTTTTTGACAAGTTATTTTATTGAATTTCCTCATTCTGGACTGTTCGTTTCCTTTATTTTCGTATTCGGTTCACTTGTTTTTATGTAATGATGTTCATTTTGAATGGTTATAAATCTCCAGGACTGTAATTATGTATCATTAATGAACATAAATAATTTATAATGGTAATTTCAATCAATTTTTTACATTGAATGAGGATGAATCATTAGATGGCCACCACTTCGATTATTCGGCGGTATTTGGAATATTATGAACTAGTTTGGACATATAACTTATTTATATGTACATATTCTGGTTCCTGAATATTAATTAGGATATAACACATATATTATAGTCTTTTTCAACCATAAATATGGTTTCATTACCAGTAATGAAGAATAAATTGAAGAACGAAACTTTTTCATCCACGAAGGTTATAAATCAGAACCTCATAGATGTCGATTTCGTTTATAAAAATAAAAGGGAGGGAGTAAGAATAATTATGATGATTCTTCCATTCACAAGATATAAATACAGTATATATATGTTACTGAAATTATCATGGTCATTTTGATAGAGGAGATGAGGAGAGGAACACAAAAGTAGATAAATTTAAATAAAACCAAATGAGAAAGAAGGGTGATTTTCCTCTTGAAATAACCTCCTTGAGAAACTCCTTAAGGGAAGGGGTTTTGGTCTTTTGGAAAGACCAGAAGCTTCTTGGACGTGGGGAGATATTGGGGAAGGGTAATTGGGCAGAACATTGAGGAGCTTCAAGTCTTATAGGTGTGAATATTAGAGGGAGTGGTGAGGGGTTTTTATAGTGGAAGAGAGGGGTATATTTTGAATATTTAATTCAATATTTTATTATTTCTCTCAAGACAACCAAATAGTATTGTTTCATGTGAACCCGAATTGTAAAAAATTCATGTGAGTTCAAACCAAGTGTCTTTTCATCACTTTTGATGTCGTGAATAATGTATTTAACTGATAATTTGTATATACGGTATTTTATCGTATTTCACTATTCATCACAAATTCTAGATTTTCAAAAAAATCCCAAAAATTTACCTTAACCATTTATTGATGTGTAGAATTCAAAATTGAAATTCATTTTTCAAAATTGATTTTCTAAATATTATTAATTTAATTTTTTTTAAAAGTTCATAGTTAATTTGAAAAATAACAATCTTGAAGTGCAATTAGTTTTATGTGACATGGAAAAATTAATTAAAACCCCCTTATCATATTTCCTTTAGAAAATAATATAATATCATTATTTACTATTCAAGGTTCATATTACTATTCATATTACTATTCATATTACTATTCATAAGGGTATGTTACTATTCACAAAAAATCAAGTTTGTTCTATCATACTCAAAATGACTTACTGAACACAACTCTAGATGGTCATTTCTTGAAATTCAAAACATAGAAGAGACAAAGTGGTGTTTAATGGATAGATTAAAAAATTTCAATCTATATTTATTTTCAAAACCTAGGGGTGTTAAATGATCAAAAATCTAAAGTGATAATAAGTAAAAAATACATTTTTATAGTGTTTTCATGATAAAACATGTAGCTAATCCCTTAAAAACCAATCCAGCAACATCATATTTCATTGCATTATGGAACAATGTATGCAGGATTTATTATAAATATGGAAATGGACAGAAACATGACGATTATACATAATCGAAAATGTGCTGATATGGCTAATATATCAAACTAGATATAGATGATGACCTATAAATCTAGGAATATGTACTAATTAATCCTGATTGCTGACACCGATAATTCATCAGATGTTTTATTTCATCATATTCAGAGTTTCGTTGGTCCAAGGAGATGATTAAAAAATAAAAAAGTGATTGAAAATATGGGATGTATTGAATTTCTACAGAAGTGGTTGATGTGAAATAATTCATTATAATTTGCACCAATGTAGTTAACCATTTTCAATTTTCGTGGAGTAGTATATTCCGAATTCATTTTTTCTTTATTGTGTTAAGAAGGAATGTTTTGAATCCTTTTGATTGGGACAATATTCTTTATAAAACCTTTAAAATGTGTCCAAAAAATTTATAAAATCTATTGAAAACACTCTAGTTTATAAGAATTGACCTTATTATTAATTATATTTCAATTGGTCCAACAGAAATGATGTCATGGTCAAAAGTTCTTATTTTATGATATAATGATCCACTGGATGTTATTTTTCTAGGAAAGATAATCAGACACATATTTTTTATAATAATTTCTTTCAAACTAGATCTAATACCAAAATGGACAATCAGAGTATCCAATCAATGAATGATCAGACTAGATACTAGTTTTTAAATTTAAAGAATGTTGATGTTTTGATAAGATTCATGAAGATTAAATAAGTATCTCAGAAAATTGAGAAGTGTTTAAATCGTAAAATATGAATCTCAAATGAACTAAAAATGAATATTTCTGAATTTCATTAATGGAGAATAATAGTTGGTTTTCCTAACTTCTCCATTTTATAATTTCTAAAAATAGAGGGAAAAGTGAATTTATACTATGTAATTGTTCATGTGTATAGAGAGCTGACCCTCTATCATTTTTGTAACAGATTGAGATCCCAACCTGATTTTGATTTCAGATTGAAGTTGAGAATATTATAGGTCCATTAGAGTGACTCACATCAAAGTGAGATCTGTCAGAGTGACTTCTATTGGATGGAGTTCTATTTGAGTGACTCTTATAGGAACGAGATCAAGCAGAGTGACTTCCATTAAAAAAAGACCCCCAAGAGTGAGGTCCATCAGAGTGAATCCCATTAGAATGAGATAAATCAGTGTGAATAGCATCAGATGGAGTTCCATCAATGTGAGTTCCATTAGAGTGGCTCCTATTAGATCGATATATTTTCGATTTTGTTTTCTTGGATAGAGGTTTATCTAACAGAGAAGTTGTGAGTTGATGGTTCAGGGGGTGCTGTCAGGGGAGGTAGATGTTCCATTGGTAGGAGTATAGGTGGAAGTGAATGAATCGAGGAGAAAGGAGACCATATCAGGGGCTGTGGTGTATACCCCTCCAGTGGTTTCTGGATCATCCAACCAGGAGAATGGTAATCATAATGAACTGAGCCTTGATGCTGCAATCAATATACAGGGCCGGGACATGGATGGGGTATGTAATCTCTAGTATATGGGAAGGGGACTTGAGCTTCGGCAGGGCATGGGTGAGCTTGAGATGCCAGACCAGAACACCTCAACAAGTCTGATTAAGGTTGGGGTGGATGAGGATATTCCTTGTTCCCCAAACTGTTTTCCTTTACTGGAAAATCCAGATGATGTAGTGGACCATGCTGGGGAAGATAAACCAATACCTTGCCATCAACAGAATGAAGGTGATATACCTAATTGTGGTATTTCCCATGCAATGATGGTTAGACAGTCTGGTGGTGGTGTGGCTGATTCAGAGGGAGTCAACATGGCTGCATCGGATCAGGTGATTGAGGGGTTCCAACTCAGAAGCATAGTATGAGTTGTAAAAAGAGGAAGGGGAAAAAAGATTACTCCATGCTTCCCCCTCCATTGGAGACCCGCTCTACGAAGAAACTACTGGTGACAATGTCCAATGTGGTGAACCAGACTTTAAGCAAGGGGAACATAGAAGAAATGGAAATTTCTACTGGGAAGATAGGGACTAGAAAGGAACCCATCCTTAGTTCCGAGGAGGATATGGTCGAGGAGTTCTTGTATGTTGACATTCCACAAGAAGAGGCTGACATGATGGGAAGGGCGGTAAGTTTGGAAGTCGATCACGAACAGGAAAAGTGGATTGACAAGCAAGACTTGATCTTAATTAGAGGCTTCAATGACAAGAAAATCAGCAAAGAGGAATATATCCGCACTTGGGACAAAATGGAGAACTATTTGAAAGATGTTATTGGAGAAGATCTTGGGGCTAAGGTATGAATAATACATTGGAATCTCTACAGGGAAGAAAGAAATAATAGGCTAAGGTTGTGTTTTGGTAACATTTCCTTTTCTTATGAGGCTATTCCCCCGGTTTGACTTGGGAAGTGTAGTTGGGGCTTCCTCATCGGTCTAGAGCACTCTACCATTTCCTTGGCAGGTCATTTGGGACATGTCTGATTCGGAGGGATGGCAACATCGGGAGGGACCATGCTTGCATGGGATCGCCGAGTGCCCAGCTTAGGGATGGTGGTGGTGTTGTTGCGTGTATGTGGTAGTTCCTGCTCTTTCTGGTGTTTTTTGGGTTTGTTTGGCTCTATTGTTGTACTTTTGGTTTCTCAATTTTTCCACAAAAGTTTTTTCTTAATAAAAATAATAATTGTCAGTCAGTACAGATACTACATAGTTGAAGATGACCCATATTCCTTATGTAGGAATGGAAGAACATTATGAAGTGGATCAGAATGGAAGAATAGTTTTGTGTGATGAGGTGTATAAACATCTATGAGAAATATTATATAAAAAAGTAATGTTTGGGTGTATGACCAACTATAAAAAAATGTTTTCCATCTAGTTTATAAAATTTTTTACTTTTTGTTCCTTTGTATTTTGGAATGATTTTAGTAAAAGGAATTCTTGTTGGGGAGACTAAAAAAGATGTAATAGAGTGGGTATTTATACTAAAAATTATAATTATTGTGTGATATTCCATCACTATATTTTTTTCATATGATTTCAATAGTTGAGATATTTTATTGAGTGGATCATAAATCTAGCAAGATTCACAGGTTTAGAATGTTTTCCACTGAATTTTAGAAACATTATTATAAAAACATTGATCACTGAATCATCCCCCCACTATCCTCGGTCCATTTTTGGAACATTAATTGGTATAATAGGGTAGGATTCCCTATCAATGATCCATATTGAAGAATATATAATTGCAATTTAGTGAAAAATTTGGGTGTTCCGGTTTTTGATTGTAAATTATATCATTGTTGTAAAAATATGATGCTACCATATCTTCTATCTCTTGGTGTTGAAGATAGATATTTAAAAATAGTGGTATTTCCTCCCATTGTTGATATTATTATTATAAATAATAATAATAAGAGTTTATAAGATAATATAAAAACTCATAATTCTATGTTTATGTCTCTTAAAAAAATAATGGAATGATCATGGGGTTTCAAACATATTAGAAAATTTGGGATAAGTTGAGAAGTAGATTAGAAGGAAATGAGAGTATTGAAGATGCCCAGTTACAAATCTAGAGAATTATATTTGAAATGATTAAAATGGATGATGAAGAAATTATTTATGATTACTTTACAAGATTAAATGAGTTTTTATGTAACATAACCAGTTTTGGTGAGAATTATTAAGACACTACTATTTTTTAGAAACTGAACAGAAATACTCTAGATATATTTGATGCCATAGTTTCAACTTAATAAGATATAAAAGATTTATCTCCTAATGAACATTAGAATATTTTTGGCATATTATATGAGTATAACAACAGTTTTCATGAAATCATATAATAAAAAATTGTCTTTAATTCATTTTTAAATTGAAAAAAACAAATATAAATATGACTAAGAGGAATCATGTGATTCACAAGAATAAGAATAAGATGAATATTTTAAAAAATAATAATTTCCCTCCTTTATATGAAATACTATTAAAGAAATTAGATGGATAAAGGTAAAAATTATCTATAACGTTTGAATTGTACAGGGGAAGATTATTTTTTAAAAATAACATAGTGAATAAAATTAAAGAGTATGAGTCTAAAGAAGATGATAAGAAGTCTCAAGAACAAATGTGGAAGAAACATAAGGAAAAGTTTCCTTATTAAACGAACAAGAAAAATTATCATATTATAATAAAGAATAATGATTCCTTACCTAATGATGTGTTCAATAGCCTAACTAGAGTAATAAATTGTAGTTTCACATCAATAAGGGATGATTATGGTGAAAAGATTATAGAATTTGAGCATATTCAGAAAACAAATTTGGAAAAATAAATTGAAAAGAATACTCATCTAAATAATGAAATAAGGAGGTTTGTGAAATATTTTTAATATATTACATTTTGATAATAGTGTTCAAGTCAATAAAAATGAAATAAATATTAATTTCATTAAATCCAAGAAAATTAATATTGGTGAGATTGAATGAAGACTGAAAATTTATAAAGAAAAATCAGCTCGTGCTGAGAATTTCAATATTTCTGAAACTACACTTGTTGAAGAAAGAATATAGAAATGTTGATGATAACTATGTTTAAAAAGATGGTAAATGTAATGAGATGTAGTTTTGCTGATAAAGAAGAAGAGTTGTTAGAATCAAAATCAACTTTTTTATTGCACAAATTGTGTTAATAAATATGATAGAAAACATAACTAAAGTAGGTAAGGTAAATGGTAGTACTTCAAAATTCAGTGAGAAGAAAATATCACAGAATCATATTTTTTCATTTCTTAAAAAATAACAATGTAAATATGTTTCTACAAACACAACATGTTAAAAAATGATGATTTCTGGGAAAATGTTATCTGATATTAAAGTGTTTAATTATTTAGTAAAGTATCCATGTTATAAATGTGGACCATGATTTATGATAAAATAAAAACAACAAAATATAATGGAGTTTTACTACCAGTTCGAAATATAAATATTCAAAGGTAATTATAGGAATTATGGAACGTTCAGACATAATGTCTTTCATGTCTGTAAAACTTGTCTCTACCAAGAAATAGGTATGAATCAGGGAATTATTGTAAAACACCAATATTTTCTTATTTGGTTTTCAAATTAATCAAATCATTTTGATATTTTTCAATTCACCCAACACAGAATATAGATTTTTTTATATGAAATCAAAAAGTATAGATTATGATATATTAAAAAACAATTAAATCTTTCACCAAATGGAACTCTTAGATGATCTTTTGGTACATTAAACACTATGTTTTGACTATGTTACACATATTTCCTAGTTCTTTCAATAGTTTCCATAACACATGTGACCTAGTTTTACCAAACTACAATGTAATATTAATATTATTTTTAAAAATATTAATTTAGGTACCACGTAACCATTGGAACCAAAGTTATAAATTATATTAACTAAAGTGTTGAAATATTATTTTCACGTTTATATAAAATGAGTCATTTTGTTATCAATTACTTAAAAATAAAAGTGATAACTATTTGAAAATAATAAAATTTCATTTCAAAGAGAACTATTTCTCTTTATCTTAATAAATTAAACAAACCAATTTTAGTGATGTTTTTAAAAATAATTTAGGTATAAAATATTCAACAAATTTTTTTACACTCATCCAATATATTTTATTGGACTAATATAAGAATAAATCCAATTTTATGAATAAAAAAGATATATTTTCTAAAAAGATAATTCATCTTCTTTTTAATAGATTGACAATTTTTAATATTCTTTTTTACAATTTCATAATTTTTATTTGAAAAAATGAATTTCATTTTTGTAATATTAATATCAAAATTTACTTTGGGTGAAATTTTAGTATTTTTCTAAGAAGTTTCATGTTTTATGAATAAAGCAAAATATTGGATTTTTACTAAAAACTGCATTTTTGTATAAAAAATTATAATGTTAAATATTATTTTTAATTGTTTTTATTGTTTATTCAGATCAATTTTACATATATTAATCCAATTTAGGTAATTAGAATCATTTTTTTGCAGTTAAATTAGATATAAAAATAATTTCATCTTTTGAACATTTTCCCTTAAAAATTGGTTATTTCATCCCGTCTATGGAATTAATTTTAAATTAATTTCTAACATTTATGTGATAAGAATTTTAAAAAATTAATTCCATATTTTGAATCACTAAAATGTATAATTTATGATAATTTGAAATGCAATTTTGACCCAAGATATTATTGAATGTAATTAAAATTAATTATAATGATTAAGGTAAGGACAAGATTACTTTGCAGTTAATCGTTAATGTAAGGAAAAAAATAACCTATAAAAAACTAAAAAATATATTCTATATAATTTTTTAGAAAAATTGACATCTTTTATCTGAAATTTGAAATTGGTTGAGGCATATCATGTAATGAAGACCTATCAATATTGTTTATAATTTCCTATTTAGAGGAATGTCACTCATCCACTATAAAAGGGCACTCACCCCCTCACTTATTCACAACTCTAAAGAATATTTTCATTTCCAAAACATACCAAAATAACCTCTAAAATTCCCTATATTCATCATAGAGACTATACTTTGGTCATAAACAAAACCAAGGAATCCCTTTGGTGCGAACCAAAAGATGTTACCCAAAGAAGCGGCAATGTCCTACCACAAGATCGTTTGTTTTATTTTTGTTCTGAACAAAAAAATTATTAATATTCAATGATAATATAATAACATGAGTATATTAAATATATTTATAGGGTTTTTATCATTAATTTTTCACATAAAATTACACACATTTCCATGAAATTGGATACACAATCATAATTCATGTGTATAATGGACGACCACATCTCCAACTAATGGCGTTCGTTCTTCCACTACCACCTATCAAGGTAATAAATAATGATGAACATTATATATATATATATATAAGATATTTATTATTTACTAATTCTTTTGTAATTACTATATAAAAAATACCTTCATGCTTTCCACTTTGTGTAAATACGGTATCTTCGTTTACGGATGTGTGGTCTATCGCCTCCTCTAAGAGATGTGATTAATTTATACAATACATAGAATGTATTAATGATTATTTTAGACAATTTATATGATCTGTATGATATAAAAGTTTCACATAAATGTTTATATATATATGCATACATTTTATTTATTTACTTTCATTCAATATGACAATACAATAGAAACAATGTTAATGAGTATGTACGACCAACTATCTCCATGAATGGTGTATTCTATTTCATTTTTTTATTTTATGTATTATTATAAATACTTATATAATTAATATATAAAATTTTTAAATCATTATTTATGTTCTATAAATAATTAAATATTTATATAACTAAGAGGATCAAGAATAAAAACATAAAACATATACGAAAAATAAAAGTGATATTACCCAAAATGTATCATTAATAAGAAATTGTCAATAAATTGGTAATATAAAGTCATAATAAAACAATATACTATATGATATATAGGAATACTTTATTTGGTACTTGTATAATAAACTTACTCTTATTATACAATAGGAGTGAACGTACATGAGTAAAGTCAAGACTTTAGGTGAGGGTTTTCTCGTATCACTATTATTTCTGTGAGAATTATACCCCATTCACCACTCATGTATTCTATTTCTGGTATATAATTCTCATTAATATGTTCAATTATTATTATAATTAAATTTATGGGTATTTAAATATTCATTTAATTATCTTTCTTTCCAGGGGATTATAGTACCACATTTTTCAAATCGATAAAATAATTTTCTATCAATTTGTCATCTTTCAGATACATATCATGTTATACAACTAAATTTTTCTATGATGTTTATATAATTCCCTTTGAAATTTCATATCATGAATCTCCACACATTCATGGTAATAATATATTCATTTTTTGTAACTATTCCCATAAGACTTTGATTCAATGTAACCATGGTGGTAATGATTAATTGCTACAATATCATAATTTATCAAGATTGATTCTGATTAAGATTCCATTGATGAAATATTATGATCCATATCACAATAAATATATTTAATTTTCTTCTCCTTATGTTATCCATGATACGATCGAGTATTGGTACTATATTTCCACTCTTCGGTACATAATATAATTAAAAAGTAGTTTTTATGAAAATCTAATTTTACATCTACCTTCAGAAAGAAGATTGGTTTTTTAACAAAATAGTGTTTTCTTAAAATAATTCAAATTTTTTTATTGTGATGTGTAAAATAAATTTTACCAATGTTTTACCTTTTTAATAAAATGTTTTTTGAAAGAAATATCCTTGTATTTTTCTGATCAAGGCACATTACAAAACTTTTTATGGTTAAAGAGTAATATTTTATAGGTGTATATTTACCCACCATCATGACCATTATTTCCATGATACTTACTTTGAATGTTTAAAGGTTATTTTTAAAGATAACATTTTCCCCAATATTCTTTAAATTCATCTTTAAAAGTGCCTTTCAAATAAAATGGTTTTCAAAATGTTTTATAATATAAAAGGTGGTTTATAAAAAGGAATGGTTATTTTATCAAGAAAATTTCTAAATGATTTTTAAAATCATACGTTATATGTTTTTACAAATTGTATTTTAATGAAAATTATTTTCAAATTTTTTTATGTTAAAAATGTGATTTTAAAATTAATATTGTTTTCAGTAGGAAATTACTTGTGTGATATTTCAAAATCCTTCCCCATATAAGTTGACATACTTTGAAATAGTTAATTATTTATTGTTTAAATAATCCATGGAATCCATTCTTATTGTTTATTAGAATGGTTTATGTTTATGATGACATGTTTCTTATGAAACTCATTTCTCTTTAATGGATTATACAATGATAAAAGGCTATGGAACTCACTTCCTTCCATGGGTTATTCTAGGGTGAAATGATTATGAAATAAATATATTTTCATTAGGTTATGATATGATTAAATTTCTATGATACCCATTTCATTTCATGGGAAATGATATGAATTTTATGAAACTCGTGTCTTTTTATGGGTCATAATATAATGAATATTTTATTATGTTATGACACAATTATTTATGATTTCATTATGTGATGGGTGGGACTTATATCTCCCTCCAATTCATTAGGTAATGATAAATGGTATATTAGATAAAATGGTATATGGGTTGGGTCCCAATACCTTAAACAATAGGTTACTAGGCTTATATTCCAAGACCATAAACAAGAGGGTACATGGGTTATAGAGAAAACCCCAAATAAGAGGGTACATGGGTCATAGCCCATGCTTGAAAAGAAGAGGGTACACTGCCTGTAGCCCAATCCCGGAAATAATGGGGTTACCAAGATATAGCCCAAGATCGAAAATAATAGTGTAAAAAATGTATCCAAAGCTTTGAAATAAGCGGGTACACGAGTTGTAGCCCAGTACCGAAAATAAGAGGGTGCACGTGATGTATCCTGAGACATAAAATATGTGGGTACAAGGTTTTTATCCCTGACTAGAAAATAATAGGGTACATGGGTTATATCCTAAGTCCAAAAATAAAATGGCACATGGGTTGCTAGCCCAAGAAGGAAGCAGATACACATGTGATTATCCCAACCTAAACATGTTATGAAGGTCTCGGTGTGTATCCAAGAAATAATATTTTCTACGCTTATCTGTATGCCACAAATTCTATTTATTATTAATATATTACACTCCCACAGTTTATTCTCTTGATTCCATTATCATTTATGTCTTATGAACATCTAATATTTATGCCATGACTCATGTATATGTTCTTTGATAAGAAGTGTATGATCTTCCAATGTTGTTCTCATGTAATCATACCCTTATCATCATGTTAGGATTACGTATCTATTTTATATACCCGTAATGATAATATTGATATCACCCTTTCTTATGTTTCCTTTTTCTATTTTATAAAGAAAGGTTTTATGTAGAATTACTAAAGGGGGGAAACATTGATGATCTTCTAACAAGTTCAATGATTTTGTTCCATGTTTCCAAATACACTGAACAATTAGGTTCTTCAGGAAAGTAATTTTGAAATGTTGTGAATATTCGTCTAAATTGATGGAATATCTATGTATGATAATCCCTGGTCACTATAGTTGGTATCAAAGGAAATTTTTATACAACCATTGGAAACAGGGATGAGAAAAAATTTGTAATGTTTATAGGGATATTTCAAAGGATATTTATTAGGGATATCTCTATGGATAATATTATGGTGTAGTATATTTAAAATTAAGTTTCATGATTTATGAATCTTTTAGGTTATTTTTCATGATAATGTGGTTTTTTAAGATTAGTGCTACTCACACTATGCTTATTGGTTTTAGTCAATGGAGGGAACCAGAATGAATTTGGGTTCACTTGGAATGTTATAGGCAATTTAATGATGAGCAGTCAAATAGGATGATCACTAGAGTGAAGGAAGTTTTGATCATGTATAATTAGTTTTCATGGAACAATATTAACAATGTGTACATTAACTATCTCTCAAGATCGCATAAAAATAGTATGAAAGAGTTTTTTGATAGTTTGGGTAATGGAGACCATCAAGGAAAGAAGGCGTTGTTTCCTTTGTGCCAATAACATGGAAATAACAAACCAAGTGAATGTTTCAGAGGAATAAAAAGATGTTTTGAAAGTTTAAATTAAGGATACAAAGCTAGTAACTACCAGGAAAAAATGAAGATTATTATTAACTCAATGTATTGGAATAATGGACTCCAAAAGACATCATCAAAAGTTAAATGGTTTAAGGTTTGAACGAATGGTCATTATAAAAATTGAGGTACTAAGTGGAATGCTCTTGAAGGGAATGAGCAAGGTGGTATGAGTAGTGGTTATATTTTGGAAGTTTATGAGACTACATATGAAATGTTAAAGGAAATAGGTATTATGTAATAGTATGAGGTGTCCTTATAATGGCTTAATGATGAAGTGGAATAATCGATGTATTTATGTATCTATATTCGTGAATTATGAATGGTAAATTATATAAGGATTGTTCAATTTATGTTTTTACTATAATTATTTACAATAATATGTTAGATGTTTCTAATTAAATAGAAATTATATTTAATGGTAAGGTGACATCATGACTAAGGGAGTATAACCCTTAATATGTTCCATATGTTAAGATAATGATGTTTGGATAATGATATGATGGATAGGAATAAGTAAATCAGACATTATGGATTACCTTGAAACTAATTAAGGATTTTAAGAAAAGGGGGTTATGATATCATTAATGAATTTTACATCATTTATTATTTAAGGAATATACCCAAAAAATTGGAATAAGGAAACATGCATTTTTTTTGTAATGATTTAAGGTAATTCTGGTTATTTCTATGTTTCCTGAGAATACACAATGACGGTATTCACATTTTTGTGTACATGACAAGTAAGATATACTTTTTGATATACATGGGATCAATACTAATAAAATTTAGATAAATTTAGTGACCTTATTTCCAATTTTTTGAACATTCATCTTTTTTAAGGGTTCTAAGGGTATTTATTTATGGAATCATTTATGTCAAACATCAGATGAGGTTTTAAAGATTAAATTATTATCTAACCATAAAATGATATATGCATATTGGATTAGGTATTATACCATTTTTTTATAATCATAGATGGAATGAACTGTTATTCTATTTATGGATCTCATCATTGGATAATGCTTCATGAAAGTCAAACACACCTTCATTTTTTAGAGTAAGAGATGAAGTGGAAATTGAGTAATGAATTAAAAAAGGGTGATATAGTTCATATAAAAAGCAATAAAATCATGTATTTATACTTAATTATGTACTTAGATAGTAATAAAATTTCTCAAATCTATGAAAATGATATTGAAAAATATTTATCCTAATTGTTTTCATTTAGGTTGAACCAGTGGTCTTATAAATCAACACTGATTTATGATTTTCATGCCATTAAAGTTTCATTGACCATTAAATTATTGGAGATCAATTATCCTTATCACTCTCTATAGTTGTTTAATCTTTTCTGAAATTATCAATATTCACTCCAAACCTATGTTCTCTTTTCAGGTAACATAGTTATGAGATACCATTCCAAACTATTATTGTTCAAACTTGATTTTCTAAAGGAAGTTAATGTATTTTTTTTATAATGTGGGTTTCTATAAAAGTAACTATAAAATATTAATGCATTCATAAAATAGATAAACATATAGGTTGAAATTCATTTTAAGGGGGTACAATGTAACACACCAAGATTTTGGTATTTCTTTTTCAAATTAATTTATTCTTCTTGATATTTTTCTTTTCATATAGCACTGAATATAACTTTTTCTATATGAAAGAACATAGTTTGGATTTCATTATATAAATACCCAAGATAATATTTCACTACAAGCCACACATAGAATAAAAATTGGTACACACAATAATATTTTTGTCTTTTCTTACACACAATTCTACGTTCCTTTGATAGTATTCATTATACGCAAGACCATGTTTTCCCAAACTACAATGAACTATTAAAAATAATATTAAAATATTACCATAGTTAACACCACGAAATCAGAATGGTAGTTACAAATATTATTAACTAAAGTATGAAAATATTATTTACACATGTATATTTAACAATTCATTTGGTTATCGATTAGTTATAAATGAAAGTAATAACTATTTCAAAATAATGAAATTCCTTTTCTAGGAAAACTATTCATCATTAACTCAATAAATTACAAAAAAAACAATTTCGATGATTTTTTAATAACATTTATATATTAAATATTCAATAAAATTTCTTGACACCAAAAAAATAGATTTTATGGGCGTAAGTTAAGAAACAAAATCCAATTTTAGTAATGAAAAGACGTATTTTTTAAAAAGGTAAAGTCACAGCCTTTTAATGGAGAACGAATTTTAAATATAATTTTGACACTTTTATAATTTATATTTGAAAAAATAAACTTCATTTATTTATGTGAAATATCAATATATAATTTTTGTGAATTTGTTTATTTTTCTGAGAAGTTTCATTTTTTAATAATAATGAAAAATACTAATTATTAATTGAAAACAACATTTTCATCTAATTTAAAAATATAGTTAAATTATATTTTGAGTGTGTATTAAACATAATTTAGGTAAATTTTAAATCAATTAATCAATTTTATGTTGTTGTAATCGATTTCACGTTAAAAATGGAAATGACAACAATTAAACCTTTTGAAAATCTTCACATAAAAAACTTGTTGTTTTATCCTGTTTATGGGATTAATTTTAATTTATTTCTGCCACATTTGTGAATATAATTTGGAAAAAATAACTCTATATTTTTAATCAATATAATTTTTAATTCTTAGAAATTGAAACTTAATTTTTGACCTAAAATATTAGTGAACATACTGAAAATTAATTAGAGTGATTATGGTAAAAATAAGATTTCATAGTGCATAAACATTAATTGAATGGTCCAAAAAACTTATAAAGATGTCAAAAATCCATTTTATAGACATATTTGGACCAATTCCACTTTTTTGATTGAAAATGGGCAATTATTGGAGGCACGCGATGTAAGGGAGACCTCTCAACAGTGCTTACTTTTTTTATTTACTATAATTTCACTTCTCCCCAACTATAAAGGGAATTCACCCCTCTCACTTATTAACACATATAAATCCCATTCGATTGTCCAAATAATTTCCAAATATCATCCCAAATTCCATCCATTCTTCCTAGAAACATCATTTTGGCAGGTAGAAAACCAAGGATGACTTTTGGCACAAACCAAAAATAGTTTCCCGTAGAAGAGGTAACAACCTTCCAAAAGATATATTATTTTATTTTCATTCTCAACCCATAAAATATTTCTTATTACATGATTATATAACAAAATATTTATCAAAAATATACTGAGATATTATTATTTTATGTTTTTTACCTACATTTACAGACACTTCCATCAAATGGTATATGAAATCATCGTTCATGTGTATAGAGGACTACCACTTTACGATTCGATGTCTTCTGTTCTTCTATTACCACCTCTAAAAGTTGAAAATAGTGGTTGAATTTATATTATTATATCATATATATGACATTTATGATGTATTTATTCTTTTTTAATTACTATATAAAACATAGCATCATTCTTTCCATTTTTTTTAAATACAATAACTTAGTTTGTCTATGTGTGGACGACCACCTCCTAAAAGCGATGTGATTCATTTACACTTTACATGGGATATATTAATAATTGGTTTAGATTACATATATTATATTTATAATATAATATAAATACTAAAATGATAATATATATATATATGTGTGTTATTTACATTCTTTTAACATGATAATAAAACGGAAAAAGCGTTCATGCTTCTACACGACCTACCGTCTCCATGAATGGTGTATTCCATTTCATATTTCAATATTATATAGATTATGATAAATATTTTTATACTGAATATATATGATGTTTAAATATTGTTTTAAATTTTAAAAATAATTAAATAGTGATCTAAGTACGAGGATCATGAATAAGAAGTCAAAACATATATGATAAAAAGAGAATGTTATACAAAATGTAACATTAACATGAAATTGTTAATAAACAGGTAATATAAAGACATAATAAAATAATATATGTCATGATATATAAGAATATTTTTTATTGAATATGTATAATAAACTTATACTGAATATGTCACAACCCAGCCCAGAGAGGCCATTGCCATGACTACCCCATGCTCTCCTCTAATAGGCCAGGGTCTGGTGACTCGCACTGAGTAGTAATATCACCCAAATGGGATCCATTTTCCTAATTACCAATACACAATCACACATCCCTAAGTCAAAAATTCTCAAATTCTACAACACTAAATAAACAATTCATGTATAAACTAATATACCAACCATAGAGTAGGACAGAAGAAAATAGGAATGTAAACATTGCTAGAATACAAGACCGCCAAAAGAAAGTGTCTATAAAAGTGAATGAATAAGTTCTTTATACTCATCTGTAGAAACACATACCTAGAGGGAACAGTACTGAATAGTTGTCTAATGCCATAGGATCACACCTAGACTATCTGGTCTCTATAAGCACCACCTGGACCAAGTCCACCTAGGACTCCATCAAAGTGTTGATCATCTTTACAATACATCGAAGGTGTGGGAAAATCCCTTGTAGGGATGAGTAAAACAATACTCAGTAGGAAACCCTGAATCCACAAATATATTCCACTAATAAATACATGAATTATACCAAAAATAAATACACGAAGTATACCACGGATAATTACACAGTCATCTCACACAGGAATAAGTCTATAGTATGAAAAATACGATTAGCAGATGTAATCCACTGAACACGCTGAATATATATGACACATAGTATTTATGAGACCCTCATTATATATAAGAGATGTATTCTCAGTAATACACATAGTCTCGATAAGTCAGGTTGTCTATGAAAGTCACGTAGTCTAAAAGTCACAACCAGCCACATGATTTCTCTCATAGCACACTAATTCGGGGAGAACATACTTCTCAAGAAACAATGTCATATGCACACAACCACAAAAAACCACATATGATATCTTAAAAGGAATCTATCATCACAAGGGTCCCAACACTGCAAGAATCTCATCATTATGACACGCGATTTGAATGTTATAATTATTTTTTCAAAAAAGTATGACCCTGGTCCGATATGACCTGCTGACCAATCCAACCCAGTATGCCAGATCTGGCCTGGCTCACAGCCCATTGGGCCAATGTATCAGCTCGGATCCTCTGGTCTAGACTGCATGCACGCAAGCCAGTCTGGTTAGCCGTACACAGTCTGCCCCAACTGTGTGACCATCAGCTCCACGTTGTGTCGCACTGCGTCCCACATGGTCAGTCCATCGTGTCTGCCTAACCCATGTCCTCACTTTCACCATGGGATCTATATATCCACCACACCTCATACACATCCACCTCACCACATACGTGGTCACCACACTGAATCCCCCATTCAATGCTGCCACACTGGTTGTCACTGCGGTTGCCCCACCCTACAGTCACCCCAGCCACTACCGGTCGTACCCACACAAGGAACCTCTGTTGTGTGTCGCCGCCAGTGCTATCAATCCCATGGTCCCTTGTAGGTACCACCTGAGATCCACTAATTCCCTTAATTTGTTGCGATTATAGATCGGGGTTCTTTGTGACACGATCTACCCTACATCATCCACAATAGTCAATTTTCCTACAATCCGAGTGTCTGAACACATTTTGAGCCTCCTGAAAAGTTGAGATGCGACCATGAGGATTCAAAGATGATGAATCGCAATAATGGTTGTATAAAAATCCAATTTAATACCCTAAGGATTGAATCTTATTATTTTTTCATGTCGTCCTTAATTCATTCCCATTAGAATTAATAATGAAGAAAAATAGGATAATTAGTCATTCCATCAAATGATTTCCTGTAAATAATCCCATATCATAAGAATGATTGAACTATGGGTTAACCTGTTCACTGGTTGATGCTTGATAATCATTAGTTCTACAAACTGGGAATAAAAATCAAGGAAAAAAATGTACCTTGAGTTTGGGTCATTCACTTAAGATAAGAGATCTTGGTGTCTTCGTTGTTGGTAATATTCGTGACAAAAAGAGTCTTCTAATCCTTGATAGAAAATATAGTAATCAATCTCCATTGATAGAGTTATCCAATTTCACTCTCGAGACTTTAATAAATTCTATAATTATGTTCTTAACCCCATATCCTTATCTCTAAGTCATATTTAAAAATAATGTTGATACGGCAGTGAAACCGTAAACAAAAAACTAATTCAAAATATATGGTATTCATTAAAACGCCAAAAACTACATTCCATATTTATCCTATTCCAATCTATGTGAGGACCTACCAAAGATAAATTCAGTACTCTAAATTTAGTGGTTCCCGCATATTTCTAATCAGGGTACCAGTTAAGAATTTATTTCAATTTTTCATGAAACCTATGTGCACGTGCTATATAATATTTTAATATTTTTTGAGAAATTATTCTGGGAACAACATGCCTCAGAATCACACACTGTCTTAACTCTTAGTCTCAACATAAATCTATATAATATTTAAAATCAATACATGGAAAATTTGGGACATTACATTCTCACCATCATCGGGAAATACGTCCCTGAAAGACAAAAACAAAGGATATTCAAACAAATGAGGGTACTGACAATGAATCTGAGCCTCCACTCCCATGTACTCTCTTGGATATTTCTGTGCTTCCACCAAACGTGCACCAGTTGAATCGACGGGCAAAAACTAATCCTATCCTATCAATCCTAAGTCTCGACCAGGTACTCATAAAAATTCTCCCCATTGTCAAAGTCCAGAACACACCATTTAATGATGTGTGATGGATCATACATGTATCGTATCCACTGTGAAACGTGGAAGACATTGTGCAGATTCTGTAACTACGAAGGGAGATACAAGCCATATGACTACTTTCAAGCTCTACATATTATCAAGAAAGGTTTTATTAACCTTTGATATGGCTTCCCACGCCCGGTAAATCTTCATAAACCACGTCAGGAAAAGACTTGATGGAACACATGGTCTTCCTACTCAAACTCCAAAGGCCTCTATTTCCAATCAACATAAGACTTATGATAGATTTTCGGAGTCTTTATCTGATCGTGGATGAACTTCAACTTATTTTTAGTTTACTCAACCTACCCCAAACCCATGAGTGTTGACTCATCTAGGTCCATCCAGCAAAGTGGGGACCGGTAAGGTTTCCTGTATAAGGCCTCAAATGGTTCCATACCAATGGTGGAATGGTAGATGTTGGTGTACTTGAACTCCTCAAGATGTTAGTGATCATTCCATATACCTCCAAAATATTGGATTTAATAATATATTATGTCCTCCAAATCTAGAATGGTCCTCTCAGTCTTGTCGTCCTTCTATGGGTGAAATGCTATGCCCAAGCACAGCTGATTCCTAAATACCTCTTGTAATCCCTTTCATAATCAAGATTTAAATCGAGCATCGCAATTTGATACTACCATTGATTTAACTCAATGGAGTTTAACTATATCCTACACATATAGGCGTCCCAAACTATCAAATAAACACTACTCCCAAATAGCTAGGAAATGGGCCGACATGGTGAGTTGGTCAATGATCACCCAGATGGTATCATTTACCATGAATGTATGCGATAAACCTGTCATGATGTCCATTGATATCCCATCCCACTTCCATTATGGAACCTCAATGGGTTGAGTCAAACCTCCTAGAACATGGTGACTAGCCTTTACTTGATGATAAGTGAGACATTGAGAGAAAAAATATGCCGCTCCATTCTCTATTCATGTCCTCCAAAACAGACATCAAAGGTCTTGGTACATCATCCCTATGGATATTTATACTTCCAAAGAGGACATATATAAATCTCTTAAAACATCCTACCATAACACCACTGGTACTATTTTGTGTCCTCTTAACAGAAAGATGTGATCCCAAAATATTATATATATATTAGTGGAATTCCCTATGGACATATGAACACATAAATTCTCAGATTCGGTATATCTAAGTGATGCCTCCCTGACTCTCTATAAGAGTTGAGGGGTTAAAAACATTGACTAATGGTTATCTATCTCATCTCCATCCACAAAATATATCTACAAAAAGAACAAATTCTCTAATACCTCATTCCATAGCTATGATCTTAATCTCTTAATGAGAGAATCTGCCACCATGTTCCCCTTCCAAGGAGTATAGGCAATCTCAAAATCAATGTCTTGTTGGAACTCAAGCTATATCCTCTATCTAAAATTCAGATCCTTCAGAGAGAATATATACTTGAGAATATTTAGGTCAAAGAAGACGATAAACTGCTATCCCATAAGGTAATGTTTCCACATCTTCAATGGGAAGGCTACCACTACCAACTCATGATCATGGATCACATAGTTCTGCTAATGTGGTATCAAATATTGTGATCCATAGGCATTAATCTCTTTCCCCTACATTAGGACACATCCAATACGGTTCTTGATGCATTATAGAACAAACACTCGACACCATCCTCTGGTAATCTTAATATAGGATCGCTCGTCAATATATGCCCCAGCAACCAAAAACTCTCAAGGAACTTCTCAATCCACCCAAAAGGTTGTCCCTTTCCAATGTAATGTTGTAAATGGGGATGCAACCCTTGAAAATTAAGGTAACAACCTACGATAGTACCCATCGAAACCATTGAAACTCCCCACCTTTATAACATTCTTTGGTGGGTCCCAAGCAAGAACTGCATCTATCTTCATTGGATCCACTCCAACCCAATCCTATAAAATGACATGTCCATGAAAATGGACCTCTAAAATCCAGAACTAACTCTTGGAGAGCTTACAGTATATATGGTTCTATCAGTGTATGTTCAAGACCATCATCATGTTTATTGTGTGGTCCACCTCAGATGACGATTACACATAGATTTCATCAATGAATACCACAATGAACTGGTATTTGTAAGGCTATAAGATCATGTTCATGAGTCCCATGAACACTATTGGGTCATTCTTCACACCAGTTGGCATCACCATGTACTCGTAGTTTTATATCGATATCTGAAACCCATCTTCGGTATATCATCATACCGTACTCAAAGCCAGTGATAACCAGATCTGAGGTCAAACTTTGAGAACCACCTTGCTCTATTTAGCTATTCAAAGAGGTCATCAATCCTTAGTAGTTGATACTTATTCTTCATGGTTACCTGGTTTATGTGCTATAAGTACACACATAATCTCAATATCCCATTTTTCTACATGGAAAAAAGAACTAGGGCTACCTAGGGTGAAACACTCAGCCTCACACAGCCCTTACTATAGAAGTCCTCCATCTATACCCTTAAATCACAATGTTATATGGGAGAAATATGATATGCATGTGTAGGTATCGATGCCTTGTTGGGGTATAGATTAGTTCCGAATTATACCTCCCTGTAGGGTGGTAATCATAGATCATTTTCAAGAAATATGTCCACATAATCAGGTACTACTATAAGAAACTGGTGACTCATATCATCCACTATGCTGAGGGCCAGGATAGATAATTAATGACTGATCGACTATAACCTACAATTTTTAAGTCCATGAAATTCTACTTGGGTTTCCTTTTTTCCTATAATGGAAATCCAAGTCCCATCATAGTGGACACACTGCACTATACGCCTAAAATAGTCAATATAATCATAAAATGTGGATAACCAGTCCTTACCAAGAATGATGTGATAAGGCCTCGACGCTGCTACAAAGAGATCCCAACTAAAACTCTCTCCTCCAAGAGTACAGTCGCACTGTTAGTAAAAGTTTTTTATCATCGAATCCCCAACAATACGATTCTATAAACATAATATTCGATTCACCGGTTCTAGAAAAATATTCATGTCTCAAACAAGGGTCATGGAATGAAAGTAAATACTAGAACCAGTGTCTATAAAAACTAAAAATAAGGTCTTAATGACACATATATTACCTCTAATAATCCATGGGGTCTTAGGGTTATAAATATCCATCAAATGAATATAGCCTCTTCCCTCTACACCAGTTCCCTAAGCCTATCCTGGACTACCTAGGCATGGTGTTTATACGTCAAACCTCAGCCCTACCCTTGCTGCCTTTCCAGCTCCTCTGCTACATCTGATACCCTACAGACCACACTTATCTTTCTTTTTACTCTATCATGGAAGTCCATCTCCCAAATCCTGATTGATCATATGATGTTTTAGGAAAACTTGAGGCAAATGTCTGTGACCGTCGTATGAGTAACACAACATGTCCTTCAGCTGTCTCGCTCTACCCTGGGAGCCTTGCATCGTTAATTCTATGCCATTGGGTCATCGTTAAGTGTTCTTGGCATGATTGGGTCTCTACAAATGCTATTTGATACCTACCATTGAATACTCAGCTACTCATTGCTCGATGGTAGATCCCATTGTCTGTGTCTGCTCCAATAGATATATATCCACTAGTAGAGCTCTCCCCAGTACCCATGTATATGTAGGAATGAAATAGGTTATCAGGGATGCCATAATTTCATAGAATATTCACTAATTGAAGGTATGAGCCAAGAAGAACTAGTATCATACCATATCCATGGATTAGATTGAAATATCAATAAACCCCACTGAGTAATCGGGCACACACTAACTACCCTACTGTAGATGCAGTAGATCTTGTATGCACATCGATCAAAACATATCTAGAACGAACGCCTCTCTAAAGAAATGAACCATGTCTGTCCAATATGGAGTCTCCCCATCGTGTGTCTAGGTCGGTAAGCTCCACCATCACCCTACACATCCATGAAGAATACACGTGTCTAGGACTATCATCTGGTCAGAAATCTTCATCACACGTCAAAAGACACATTTAACTACCTCCAACCAATCCTCACCTATTTGGGGGTCTAAATCACCAAGAAACAAGGGAAGTTTCTATCACTAGTACACATGAATGACACCCATTCAGAATGCATCCTCAACCGATACTGTTGGTAGTAGCTGTTTCTTTATGGTTTTTGGTATTAATGTTAAACCACACGAAGCTGTTAACTCTAGTACAAGCCCCTGTACTGACACCTTGTCACTAGGAGGATTATCCTTATTTCCATGAAATGGAATCCTTGTTGGCCGTCTGTGGGGAGGAATCCGGAAATAGAACAAGATGTTCCAAATTCCAAAAATTATACCTGGTGATCTAACTCAAGAAGTAAATAAGAAAACCACCATTTCAAATATGATTTATGAACCATTATTTTCCCTGCAACAAGTGTTTCCACATACTAAGTCGAAAAGTAGGAGTCCAGAGTTCTAGTGTATGGATACATCTTCTGTCGCACAAACATTAAAATCCTTTTCCTGAAAGATGAACACGAAACACTTAACAGTGTTTCCCCAAACCAACCTCATAGACCCCTAGTCCTTAAGTAGAAACGAACTCTCTCTGATACTACTCTATCATGACATGTCCTAAAGGGGCATGTGTCCTAACTACCCCAAGCTTCTCTCCAATAGGCTATGGGGTGCTGACTGGCACCGAGTAGGAATATCCAACAAAGGGGAGTCATTTTTCTAAGTACCTATAACCACACACACACATATCCAAGTCCAAAATTGAGAGATAAGTAAACAATGCAAGCATACACTAAGATACCAACCACAAAGTATGAGTGTAGAAAACAAGAAGGTAAACTAGGAAAGAATACAATTCCACCAAAATAAGGATTCTGTAAAAGTGAATGCATAAGTTA
Source organism: Viscum album (assembly GCA_963277665.1). Lineage (NCBI taxonomy): Eukaryota > Viridiplantae > Streptophyta > Magnoliopsida > Santalales > Viscaceae > Viscum > Viscum album. Next base: position 1,025,744,439 of record OY728158.1, read on the forward strand.
TTGAAACTCATCCGTAGAAAATACTACCTGATGGGAAAGGTACCATATAGATGTCTGAAGCCATATATGCACACCTCATATGTCTGTTCTCTCTAAGAACCACCGGGTTAGGGTCCCCCTAGGACTCCATCAAAGAATTGATGGTCTAAAAAAGTCATGAAAAGTCCAGGAAAAGCCCATGAATGGGAGAGTAAGATAACACTCAGTAAGACATACCATAAAAAAAGGAATAAACTAATAAGTACAAAATTTATACCACAACATAATAAATTAAGTATACCCCAAATAAATTCATTATCTGCTAACATAGGTATATGTCAGTAGTATGTAAAACAGGATTATCAGACATAATCTAAAAAACACCCAGAATCAATAAGGAATGTATTTTTGATGATAAACTCAGTCTCGTAATACATGTATTATCAGTATGACACATAGTATTGGTATGTCACATAGTTAAATAATGTAACGTAGTCTAAAAGTCACAGCCAGCCACAAGTTTCTTCTCATAGCATGCTTGTTTGAATAGGACCTACTCATCAAGACATTAGGTTATATGCACACTTAAAAAAAACCCAACATAGGATATATCAAAAGGAACTAGTTTTCGCAAGGTTCTCAACACCACAAATGACTCATAAAAAAGACACATGGTTTGAATGATATGGTTGTTTTCACAAAAGGTTCTGACACAGGTCTTGTCCAAGTCCAGTCTGACCCATCGGCTGACCCGACTCAGTTTGGACAACCCGATGGGACCCGGTCCGTCCGACCTGGTCCAGCATGGTTTGGCCTAGTCTGAACCAATCTAGATTGCCCCACTGGCCTTCTGGACTGCAACCGGCATGGCTGCTTGAGTGGCCCAAGTCCTATTGTCTGGCCCACATGCACCTGGGCCTGTCTTGTCTGTCACATGTGGTCTTCCCTGATCGTATTCCCCTCTGCTCCAAGAGGTGTTACACCACTTCCGATGTGGTTATCCCTCCATGTTTGCACCCCATGGCCTTTCCATTGTTGTGGGATCCACACTGCCACCATGCTGCCTTCATGGGCTCTTCATGGCCACCACACCGCGTATGTGGCCACCTCACTACATCGCCCTCACGACACTACCTCATTCTCCAGTCAACACCACCATGCTGGGAAGCACCGTTTCGACCCCATGCTACCACTACCATGCCCGCCACTATCCAGCCACATGTGTGACACCTCTGTCGCATGCAACCCCTTTTCCGTGCACCGCCTCCAACATGTTGTCATTTCCGGTTCTAGTTGTTACCCTTGATGATCTGTTGGTCCCAACCATGGATGACCATAGATCCTCCGATGCTTGGAATTTAGAGTGATTGTAGAACTAGGTTCCTCGTGACCCGAACTATGCTTCTGCGGTCTCCATAGTTAATTTTCTTCAAATGCGAGGGCCTCATCCCCACCTGAAAATTAATTTTTATTTAGATTTCAAAATCACAAATTATGGTTGAGTGGTAACCTATAATAAGAGGGAAGCAAAAAACATAAGATGAAAAATTCAATGTAAAAAAGGATTCACACCACCTGATAAGATCACGTTCAATATTTCCAGCATCATTTAAAACACATTGCCAGTCTTCATTAGCATAGGACACATTGACAACACTCATCTTTTCTTCCTATGCCATCTAAACACCAACATCGTCATCAGCTTTCAAACACCACACCAGACACCAGAGAGTGTCATAGTCCGTCGAAGCATTGTGGAACATATCGTTTCATCAACGTCCCTCAAAAACCAGTAACTGAAATATCATCAAAATTAAGAAATATCATTACATAAAAAATTAAGAAATAGAGGAACGACACCGCCATCATCTCCAACGACCACTAGTATAAAAAACGAAATTGGAATATAAAATAGAACCCCATCGAACAAGAATCAAGTAGAACATCTGATGATAAGAAGCACAAAAAACTGTCATTGATAACAAGAGGAAGAGATCCAAAAACCAAAACCCATCGTTAAAAAAATTGTTTCTGGAACACTGGAGACCACCAAAACTCACACCATCCCAAAACCTCATTGTAAGCACCACCCCAAATCCAATTGGGAGGGGATCAGTGGTACATGAGGATGGAGAGGAGGTTTGGTCGATCAGGGCCTCCGAATGAAGGCATCATCATCAATGTAGAGAACTAGGAGTCATCATAGACAGAGCAGGCCAACCTAGGATATTCCATGAGACCAATCGATCCCCGAACCTTGAAACTCAAAACCTCAATGATCCACTGCTCTATTTCCAAACTAGATAGGTGCGAAGGACATGAGTTCAAAGCCACAATATGAGGTCCAAGGGATCAATAGAAGAATTCCATCACTGGGAATGGCATCGGCACGAACGAAAGAAGTGAGAACCAGGATGAAAGAGGAAGACAAAACACCATGGGTGGATAAGTTACGAAATAACTACAGGGTTAATAACCCACAGAGAAGTAACACAGATAGAGCAGGAAGAGGATGTATGTGGTAAAGGGGGGAGAGTAAAGAAAAATAAGAAAAGCTCTTATGCGTGCCACCAACCCCATAGCCAAGGGTTTCAGAAGAAAACCCTAGGCAGAGCCGAGAGAAACACCGAGGGTCTGATCACGTATGGAGCCTCCCGATTAATTGAGTGATGACCACAAAAGTTCAATGGATATTAATGCCAAGGATGAGGGTAATAGAAGGAAAAATAATATATGAGGAATGAATATCTCTCTTTTTTCGTGTTTTCCTCAATCAGTTCCCATTAGAATGAAGAAATAAGAAATAAGGATAAATAATTCAACCCCAAATTATTTTCTGCAAATATTCCCATCTGGTAAGAATGGTCGAACTGCTGGTCAAACTATTTGTCTATTGATCCACGTTAATCATTAATTATAGAAACTAGAAAAGAGAATCAATAAAAAACTCTCTACCTTAATGTTGGATCATTCTATTAAGATAATAGATCGTCACATCACTGACTTTGGTAAGATCCATAAAAAAAGCATATGTCGATCTCTAATCTGAAATCATGTCATCATTCTCCATTGAGAGAGTTCTCCAAGTTGTCTCGAAAGTCTAATGAAAAATTCTAGGGTTATTTTCCTAAAAATGGATCTCTGTGTCTATGTATTATTTAAAAATAATTTTTTTCATCGTGGAAACATTAAAAATAAAATAAATGGACCATTTATTTTATTTATTAAGACACCAAAAACATATTTCTATATTTTATCTTCATCGATCGACGTTAGGTCTTTCCTAAGGTAAATTCACTACTCTAAATGCATTAGTTCCATCATATTTCTAATCTATGAACCATTTTATATGTTATTACAGTTTTATAGACAAACAGTGCATGCTTTCTATTTAATATTTTAGTATTTTCATGAAATTGTTCTAGGCACACCGGGTCTCAAAAAAACATTCCATCTCATTGCCTAGTCCAGAACATATTCTGTATTATATTAAAAAACAATAAAACGAAAATATAGGAAATTATAGATTATCCATGTTTTTTGAAATTGTACAAATAAATTTAAGACTTAAGTTAAGAGTTTTCTCATCTTACATTAATTTCGATAACACTTATGTCTTATTGACAAATCAATTCTTTTTTGTGATGAATGAACTTCAACATGATGTATTATATGAATCTAATAATTTTATTTATGGGTATTTACATAGCTATTTTATTATCTTACTCTCACGGTGTTTATGGTTTAGAAGTTAAAAAAACAGTAAAGTAATTTTGCCTCAATTCACCTTCATTGTGATACATTCCACGTTATGCACCTAAATATTTTTATAAGGTGTATATAATTCTCAATAACATGTTATATCTTGAATCCAATTATTTTAATGATATTATAAGGTTCATGTAATTTTTTTCATTCTAAAGAATTATTATTCGATGTTAAAAAAGTGGTAATGATTTATTTCCACAATGTCATTTTTTATTGTGATTGTTTATGGATATGCTTCTATTGATGATTTTTTATGATTTATATCTCAATAAATTTCAAGAAATTTATTCTCCTTTGTATATCCATGATATTACCATGTATTGGTATAAGTTTTTCACTCATTGGTATTTAATATAATTAATAAATTGTTTTTATGAAAATATAAATTTTGTTCTCTTTAGTCCGAGATATATTTTATTCAAAAAAACATATTTTCTAAAAAAAATCAATTTTTTTAATATGAAGTGTAAATGAAATTTTAACCCATGTTTTATCTTATAATAATTAATATGGGGTTTAAAAGAAATATCCATATCTTTTTTCAATAAATTCACTTTCCTAACCTTTTAATAGTGAAAAAAGAATTTTTAGCATGTATGCATTTACCCACCATCATGACCATTATTTACCTAAACCTTCCATTCAAATTTTAAAATGTTATTTTTAAAGAAAATGATTTCCCAAATAACTTGTAAATTTATTATTTTAATGTGGGTTTTGAAGAAAATGGTATTCAAAATGTTTTATTATTTAAAATGTGTTTTAAAAGAGGAAAAGATATTTTCTTAATAAATTTTTTAAGTCATTTTTAAAAGATTCATTTATAATTTTTTTCAATGATGTTTTTAAATAAAAGGTTTTTTATAATTTTCTACGTTTTAAAAAGTTATTTTCTACAAAAGATTATTTTTCTTTAATAAATGATTCATTGGATCTTTTAAAATAATTCCCCATCAAATTTTACTCCATTAATATTGTTTATTCTTAATAAAGGAAAAAAACCAATAAAACCATTATTATCCTCTATTTTAATGGTTTATATTTATGATGAAAGGTTTCATATGAAACCCTTAAAAATTATTTGAGTAATACCATGATAAAATTATTTTGAAACTCACTTCCATTCATTGGTTTTTCTTGGGTGAAATGATTTTTAAACATATCAATTTTCTATAGGTTATAATATGGTGAAATTTTTATGGTACCCATTTCATTTAATGGGTTATGATATGATGTTTATAAAACCCATCTCTTTTTATGGGTCTTTATATGTTGAATTTTTTATCATCTTATAGCACATGTATGTAAAAATTCATTATGTTATGGGTGATACCTATATCACTCTAAAATATATTGGTTAATGATTAATGGCATATGAGCTCAAAGTGTTAAAGTACCGTAAACCATGACTATAAAAAATATTCTACATAGGTTATATCCAATGCCTGTAAACAATATGGTACATGAGTTGAATCCTAAGTCAAAAAATAAGAGGTATCATGGGTGGTAGATGAATCTTAATAATAATTGGGTACATGGGTTGTAGGTGTAGACCAAAAATAATAGGTTACATGGGTTATAGCACATTTTAAAAAATAAGAGGGTAAATAAGTTGCAGCCCAAGCCTCAAAATATGAAGGTACACCAGTTTTATCCAAATATTAAAAATAAAAGGTTATATGGGTCATAGAATAAGCTCGAAAATAAGAGGGTACATGGTTTATATCCCAATACAAAAAATATGAGGGTAAAAATGTTATAGCTAATGACTAAAAATAATGGGGTACGTGGGTTGTATACCAAGACCCAAAATATAGAGGGTATGTGGGTTATTGTTGAAGAACATATATAAGAGGGTACATGGGTTGTGATCCCAAACATGAAGTAGGTACATTGGTGATTTTCTCTATCAAAACTTGTTATGAAGGTCTTGGTAGGTATCATTTACCTAATAATTTATATGATTATCCATAAACCACTAATTATTTGTCTTATTACTATGTTATGTTCTAATGGATTATGATATTGATTCCCTTATGATTCAGTTTTATGAACTACCAATCTTTATGACATGACTCATCTATATGATCTTTGATATTCATGGTATGATCTTAAAAAGTTATTATCACATTCTCATACCCTTATGATCATGTTATGATTTTGTATCAATTTTATCTAACCTTACTGATCATTTTAGAACACCCTTTCTTATGTTTTATTTCCCTATTTCATGAAGAATTGTAATATGAAAAAGTACTAAAGGGGAATATCTTTTTTTGGGAATCATTAGAGACCTTTCACAATTTTCAAATATTTTTTCATGTTTCCAAACACATACAACTATTATAGACCATAAGAATATACTTTTTTAATGTGATTAATATTCACCAAAATTGATGTAATATCCCATGTTTGTTATGTCTGGGTCACTATAATTATGATGAGAATATAAGATCAAATATTATGATTTTTTTTTGAAATGAAAAAGTAAATTTAGATGGTGAAGAATGTTGAATCATAAACAAAAACAAAAAAACTGATTTTATTATTAATTTTTGAAAATTTGGAAATGTAAACATGTTGAGTCCAAAAAAAAGAGTGATTTGTTATTTGGATAGAACAAGTTTCCTTTCAATTAATGTTATAAGAATTAGAAATTTTTGATGAAAAAAATATGAAGGAAACAGTTTAAGACAAGAATATGGAAGATAAAAATTTATTATGGTTTGAATATTTAGAAATGTTGTAAGTGATGTGAAATATAAGGTTAAGTTTCTAAAATTTTTATGTCTATATTTCCGTACTCAGAAGAAAACATCATGTAGTTTCTACAAACTCATTGTGAGATATTTTTACTAAAGTTTGCGATAATTTGACATCCTTATTAAAATATTATATAGATGAGAAGAAACATGATATAAAATATTATTTGTTTTAATATAAGGATTAAATATCATCCAACATAGAATCTAAGAATATAATTTAGAGAAATTCATGATTTAGAGAAGATTCTCAGCCCGAATGATGCTTCTATAGAACTACTAAGGTTCAAAATAATTCCCAAAATATTCTAAATATGTATTAACATGGGGGAAATCAAAGAACATGAAGTTTGAAATATGATATGTGAATTTTGTACTATTATAATAAATGAATTTATTGTTGTTAAAAAAATATTTTTTAAGGTTGTGTTTATATACATGAACGCTTCTTATTTGTTTTTTGAGATGGGTAAAAATTACCTTTATCATAACAAATTTTTATCATATAATAAAATGATAAAAGGGACTTAAAAAAATATTACATGAAAATTTTTGTTGTGGAAACATTGACCAAATTCATTATAAACTCTTTGTTTTTCTACAATGGTTTCACCCATGTATACATAGAGATGTTTAGTTAATGGCTATTTGTTGAGAAAAACAAGTGATACTACTGTTATTCAGAATAAAATTTTCATGATTTTTGAGTGTCCAATTTGAATTTTACCTTCAATAAGGGGGAGAAGAAAAATAAAGCGAGAAATTAAATGATTTTGGGAAAAAGATGAGTATAAATTCTGACTCTGAATATGTATGAGTTTTTTGTGGGTATTATTTTGTGGGTATTGATAACAAACACAAATGGATAGATTGTTAGGGACTTTTTTTTCATTATATTTGTTATCAATAGATAAAATATGTTTAAATTTTTTAATAAGTGGAGACTTACTTTCTAGAAAAAAATAATTTCAGAATAACCATGAAGATGTAGCAAACATATAGGAATGAATGAAAAAACAAAGGGAAACATGGTTCTGGATACAGAACTCTTGACATAGATCATCAACATTTGGTAGATCATACACATGTTTTGGTCAAGGAAAATTTTATGATGCTTAACATATTTTTCAACATCATTAAATCATGAATAATTATAATGATACAAGCTGATGTGGGGTGAATAATAAAATACATGATTCCAAAGTTTTCATGATACAAGTTAAAGATGATCCATCAGATGAACTGATCCATTGGAATTATTTTTCATTAGATCAAAAAACCCTACATGCAGTAGTTTTTAGAAATCTATACATGTGTAGGAACATAATATGTTCAAGGAATCTGTAATTTTCTAATTGGATTAATAAAACGAATTAGATATAGATTCTGATTCATCAAACCAAGAATGTGGATTGATCCATAAGATGAATTCATACATAGATAATTTATCATATGTTGTGTTTCATCAGATGCACAATTTCATTGGTATGAGGAGTTAATTAAGAAAATTATAGTGTGATTGAAAATATTATAATTTTTTAGTTTCTAATGAAGTTATTATATTCTATAGAAGTCTTTAAATGTTGCAAAAATGTAGTCAACCTTTTTCAATTAGTAGAAAGCATCAGTGTGGGAATTAAAGCTATTTTTTCTTCATTGTGTGAAGAGAAAAAGTTATGAATAAATTTAACTAGGACAATATTAATAAGAATAAGTTAAAAAATAATACCTAGAATTAAATTAATTCATCAAACATAATATTGTTTAGTTAATTTGATCTGATGATTGTGTGTGTTTAAATTGGTTCAAGAGACAGGGCTTCAGAGTTCAAAGTTGTAAAGTTATGATATATTTATCTATCTGATGAGAGAATAATGAGTATTTATATAGGGAACATTTAATACAAGAAATCTTAGTGCACTATATCTGAGGAAAAAAGAACAATTAGAGCCTCCAAATATATAATGATTGGACTGGATAATAGTTTTTCAATTATAAGAATGTTGATGATTTTTAGAAGATTCATAATGATCCATGAAGACTCCAAAAATATTTATGGGTGTTGAAATAGTCAAAAATGAAGCTCAAATGAATGATAAATTCATATTTATGAATTATTATTTATGGGAAAAATAATGGGTCCCCCCCATTTACAATTCTGGGAAATCTATAAATATATGACAAAGCATATTCATACTATGTAACTATTCACATGCCTAGATATATGACTCCGAAATGTTTGTGATAGGTTGAGATCCCAACTAGAGAATCACTTCTAGTTGAATCCGAGAGAAATGGAGGTCCATTAGAGAAACTTCCATCCATGAAATATCCCGTAGAGTGACTTCTAGTAGATGGATCTCGATCTTAGATAGGTTCATCATAACAACTCCCATCCGAACAAGATCCATTGGAGTGACTTAAATCAGACATAGTTCCATCAAAGAGACTCCCATAAGATTGAGATCCATTAGAGGGACATCTAAAAAATAATGTTCTATATGTGATAGGTTCATTAGAGAGACTCCCATCCGAGTGAGAGCCATCAGAGTGAGGTCCATCAGATAGAGAATCTATGAGTTTCTGATTGAGACAATACTAAGTTGAAGTAGGTATAGAAGAATAACAATACGACAGTGGAAAACCAGATAAAGACTATCAAATAGAGGATACCAGACGAAGGCCTAATCATACTAAATTTCTCTAAGTATGTTTTCTTAATAGATATTCTGTATGTTTTTACTTACTATAATCATATTTTTGATGATCTGGAAGAATTTTCAAGACCAAAATTTTCATAAAAGAGTTTTTGAAGTTCTTTATGATTGTACACATGTGAATTAAATATAGTTTACTTTTATATGAAGTTAATAACATTTTTAAGTGGATCAAAAAATAGGAAGAGGTTTGTGTGATGGGGTTCATAACCAACCGTGGGAAATAGGATATGAAAATAAGAGTAGGGGGTATAACCAACTATATAAGAGTACTTTTATACTGGGTTGTATAACTATTTGTTGCATATGACTTTTTATTATAGATATAAGTTAGTAAAAGGAATGCATATTTGGGTATAAAAAACATTTAAATGATTGGGTATTTCTAATGAACCTTATACATATCATGTGATGCTCTATCTTTATATTTTTTGTATATGAATGGTGAGGTTGAGATATTTTGTTGTGTGGATTATAACTCTAATAAGTTTCTAAGGTTAATAAAGTTTTCTAAATAATTTAAGAAACATTCTTGTAAATATAAAAATGAAATACTGATTAACCCACTCCCTTAATGGTATCCATCCTATTTGGGAACTTTCAATGTGTATGACTAAAAAGCCTGACATGATAGATTATAACACTAACACGAAGGTTTAGATAGAACAACCAGCCTCAATGTGTTCTAATAACATGAATAATCTATCTATAAAACCCTAAAATCAACCAATGACATCTAATAATACCAAAACAGAATTACAATAATTTACTTCAATCAATAGAGTAGTTCTTACAAAGCCCATTGTCAAAATACTCACTGAGCCATTGAGCGATGAACATACATCCTCTAACTACATGCATTGGTGTTGTTTAAGAATATTATATCTTCATAAATTAAAAAACCTCTCCCAAATTGAGTGTTTCATTGTTCCATGTTAAAAAAATTTATAATCCATGTATAATATTTTTTAAATATTAGAGGTATAATTGGGGAAAAGTTTTGAATGATGAAGAAGAAGTGGAAGTGGAAGAGTGTTGGAACATAGGATGATCAAAATTATTTTTTTAGTTCCGTAAAAGTAGTTAGGTTTATTTTAAATTTGTATTATTTAATGAAGCATTTCTAATGTGGGGTCTATAAGTAGAATACATTTGTTTTTAGTAGTCGTGATGTTAATTTTCTATTAAAATATTTAATCAGATCACGCTTTTTATGGTAATATTTTGATGATTAATATTTATTTTTGAAAATTTATTGGTCTATTGAAACAAGTATTATTTAATATTTTTTAATTACTTTATTGTTATATTATTCATATAATTTTTAGAGTTTAAGAAGATATAAAAAACTATTCATTACACCTTAGGCACTCAAGGAATAATTAGGGGTTTTAATATGAATTGATTTTTGATCGTTTGATGTGACATAAGGACTATTCCATAATAGAAAGCTATAATTTATAAATAATTATTTTTTCAAGATCATTGTATAGGTATGTGAGTTATTCTTTTGGAGTGTGGGTTATGATTGTAAGTCACAATGTTACATTTAGTCAGTTATTTCACCATAATTTTGTAAATTATTCCAAAATGTTCTAATTTTTTAAATTTCAAAAATTATAATACCATTACTTTTTGGGATATAAAAAATGAATTACATAAATTGAAGTGCATTGTGTTGCATTTGTTGTCAATGAGGCATAAAGTTGTCTTGGAATGAATGGATGTCAAGGAGTCAAGATGTGAATGTCAAAGGATGTGATGGTGATGGTGATGAAGGAGAATGGCCATGATACTAAGAGGCATGCCACTTAGGAGATTCACTAAGTGGTATTGGAAATTGTGGTTGAAACATTCTCCATGTACATCTGACGATTGTGGAGCTGATCTTTAAGTTCATAGAACTTGTATCAATTGGATACAAAGTCACAACATTGATTGAAGACCATGCATTGTCTTCACAATGCATGAGGAGTTGAAGAAGATCCATCCACAAGTCCTAAGTGGATGAAGTGAGCTGAAGAAGTCCATACACTAACACTTAGTGCATGTGAATGTGAAAAAGATCCAACTTGATCTCTGATTAGATCAATGAAGATTATTGAAGAAATATTTGACTAAGGAGCTCGGTTGATGAAGATAAACCTTTTGAATTTCACTCCTAAGTGAAGATTAAATGTTGAGGAAGAATTGGAGGAATTCTTAAGAAGAAGAGAAGATATGAATAAGGGAGGATGGATAAGAAGATGAAGATGTGGCATTTGGCATATTACACTTGGTACTTTGTTTTTATACAAAGTCACTTAGTGTTTTACACTAGCAAAAAATAGCCACCAAGGAAGGCCAGCCGAGGGTCATCACCCAAGGCACTTGTGGGACTCAAGGTCACCACGCCCATGGGGAACCCTCAAGGCCAGGGCAGCAACCTTGAGGCATGGGGCGCACCCAAGGACACCGCATGGGCGCCTGGGGCACGCCCGGAGGAGCGCAGGGGGCCGTGTATAAGCCCCCGAGGGCACGCGGTGGTGAAACCCGCGCGCCGGAGGAGCATAGTGGGTGCTAGGAGCGCGCCCGCAGGAGCAGAGATTGGGCGCAGAGCGCGCCCGCAGGGAGAACACGGTGCGGGGCGGCACCGTGGAGGGAGAGAGTTCAATTACCGGGTTGAGGCGGCGCTTGGGTAATAAGCTGCGGAAAAACCGCGCGAGGATTCGATGTGGGACGCGGATTTTTTCCGCGGGAGTAATCCTGGCCGCACGATCAATCGCGCGCCAGATCTCGGCCGCACAACTGATCCGCGGCGAGGCGATTAGATCCAGGCCGCCCGATGTATCTCCATCGCCGCATCCAACGGCCGTGGCTTCGTCCTCAACCTCGAGCCATGCCGAAGCCTCCCCGCGAGCCTCCGTCGAACCAGGAGCAACCCGAAGACAAAATTCGAGTTCCCGGCCACCATTTTCGAAACCGAGACCTCCATTCGGCTCGTCTGGCCACACTGAACACAACCATGCACAAAAATAGTCTTGCATGCGACAAATGAGAAAATTCGAGGTAAGCCGAAGCAAACCGAAGGTGCGAGGCTTCGGTGAGTTCGTGCCTTTGCATGGATTGGGTTTCAACAGAGGCCGTGCATGCGTTATAAATCGCATGCACGTGAAGGAGAAAAATAAAGAAGGAACCCGCGTGCACCGAATAGAAACACAAAGATTTGAAAGATTTTTAAAGATCCGAAAATTTCGGGAATTTGAGTTATTCTCTCCGCAGAAGATATGAGGCATCTCTGCCTATAAAAAGAGAGTCCGAGACCTCGTTTTTGCTTGCTGAAGTTTTGTTGAAGACCTGTCGTCCCGCGTGTGCCTCTGCCTCGCGAAGAAGAAGCCGCCGCGCAAAGTACTTGCGCGGCTGAAGATCTCGGTGCCACCCGAGGCCCGAAAGAGTTCCCTGCGCGCCTATCTTGCGCGACAGGAAGATCCTGAGCCGCTTGAATTTGCGCGCTCAAGGATTGGCACCCTCACTGCCCGCATACTTGTGCGGCAGGAGGAAGTGCCCGCGGGTGCAGCACTTCCGCGCCCCGCGGCAGGAGGGTCTTGCGCGCCCCTGTGCCTTGCACCTTGCGCGCCTGGTTGCACCAAGTGCACCTACTTGGCAGTGTTGGAGAAGAAGACCCGAGGCAGTATACCACACCCTTGGTTATGGGTGCTTGGCAAGGAAGAAGGCCGAGGCCTTGCCTCGTGTGTATGCCAAGTGTAGTGGAAGACCACTTGTGTGTGTGCCATGTTCTAAGAAGGCCACCTCTTGTGTGTGCATTGAAGAAGAGGCCGTAGCCTTTGGGGTGTGCAAAAAGAGAAGGAGGCCCTAAACATTGGTGTGTGAAAAAAGAAAACAAGTGGCCGTAGCCCTTGTGTGTGTGCCCATATTGAAGAACACATCTTGTGTGTACTAAGTGAAAAGAAGGGCAGTAGGTGTTCGGGTGTGTGTGCATGAAGGGAAGAGAAGGCCGAGCCTTAGTGCCTTGTGTGCCAAGTGAAGTGGAAGACCACACTTTGTGTGTGTGTGCCAAAGAAGGCCGAGGCCTTGCCTCTTGTGTGTGCATAGTAAAGAAGGAAGGCTACCACATCTCTTGTGTGTGTGCAACAAGTGAAGAGGCCGTAGCCATTTATGTGCAAGAAGAAGTGAAGGCCAAGTTTCAAGTGTGTGCAAAATGAAACAAGTGTGTGCAAAGAGACAAGTTGGCCGAACCTAGTGTGTGCACTAATAGTGTGTTCACACTTAGAAGGAGAAAGAAGTGAAAGACCCACACTAAAATAGAACACACTCTAAGTGTGTAAGAAAATTGAATTAAGTGTGTGAAGTTCAGTGAAGGTGTGTGCTATAATTGATTACACCCTTTGTGGGTCTACTGCACCAAGAAGAGGAAAGGAGGAGTGCATGCATGCATGCATGCACGTGCACACGTGAACAAAGCCAAATCAGTGGTGTGCATTTGAGTTGTCCAAGACCACAACTGAGACTGGACCAGACCGAAGATAAAGATATTATTTGTCTGAGCATTCAGTAATTGGAGAGAAGCCGGGGCATCCTTAGAAGAAGGTGATAAAGCCCGAGCAAGATGAGAAGACCTGTTCACCACAAGTGATCAGAAGAAGAGCAAGGCCAGCAGTCTTTATCCCAGACTGCTGAAGATACTTGAAGAACTTAAAGTGAAGAAGAGCTACTCGTGTGACTCGAGGAGCCAGGAGAAGACCCTGTGGGACTCAGGGAGAAGAAGTCTTCAGTGGGATTCCGGAGCAGGCCAGTGGGACTCTGGTAACACTGTGTGAAGCAGTATAAAGACCCTCCTGTGGGACTCAGGAGAGATACAGTGGGACTCTGTATCGACCATTGTAATTCTAACAAGTTATAATGGGAGAATCCATGCTGAGAGAGCATGGCAAGGATGTAGGCCTTTGGTGCCGAACCTTGTAAATCCTTGTGTCCTGTGCCTTTTCATTACTGCATTATCCGGGAAAGGTTGAGAGATACAAGAAGAGTGGATCGAGGCTTTAACCAGCCATAGAGGTTTAATTGATTAAGAATCAATTAGTAAAAAAGTTTTAAGGGATCACTGATTCACCCCCTCCCCCTCTCAGTGATTCACACTGATCTGGGCACTTCAATTGGTATCAAAGGGAGGTTGCCTCTAAAAGATCCAAGAGAGTCTTTATGAAGTGCAGATTTGAGGAAATGAGCGACCAGCCTCAAATGGAGATATCTGCCAAGACTCAGAAAAATAGAAAGAAGAAACAGGCCAAGAAGATGAAGAAAGCCTGTCCTAGCTGTGATGAAGTTGAAATAATGAATGATCTTCAGAGTGCACTCAAATATCTTCAGAAGACAGTTCCCATGGAAGTGGCAAAGTGTATAGCTACAGGCATCCATGATCTTCATGAAGAAAAATCACAGTTAGAAGAAGAAGCCAATGCAATGGAAGATCAATTGGCAAAAAGGGTTGGCATATCCAACACTCTCAGAAAGCTGGTAAATGCTAAAGATGAAACAGTTTCTCTTTGCAATGAAAGATATGAAGACACTGCTGAAGAATTGCAGAGAAGCCTTTCTGAGAAAGAATTATTTAAAATAATAATCAAAGATGTTTTTCATGCACTGGAAAAGAGACACAGAGTTTCAATGGTTGTCAAAGATGCTCAACTTGAAGACAAAGCAAAAAGGGTAAAGGAGCTTGACAATTCATTGCTTGAACTGAAGATAGTGCATGATGACCAGATGAATCAACTGGTGGAGAATTGGGAAGGAAGGCTAAGAAGTGTTGAGGATGAGAAGAACTCCCTTAACATGAAATGCTTAGAATTGGAGGTGATATTGACAAATCAGCAATCACCCAAAGCCAAATACTCCCAGTCAGCTGAAAGGAGAAGTGTTGCTACTCAAGTATGCATTGAGCAGGATGATTCTAAAAGAAAGACATCCTCTAGTGAAAGTGCAACAACTTCTAAAAAGAAGGTACCATTCATACCATCTTGTACTCATGCTTCTAAAAGTGTTTCTACTAAAAGTGCAGGATGGAAGAATAATTCCAAACAAATATGGATGAAGACAGTAAAGAAGCAGAGATCTCCTGAAACAGCACAACAGGTCAAGAAAAGTACCCTACAATCAGAAGGACTCAAGAGGCCAAGATTTGTGGGTCAATGTTGGTGTTGTAACAAGTATGGGCATTGTGCAAAGGATTGTTGGTACAATCCACTGAATGCCAAAGCACAGAGGAAGCCCATGCCTAGGGGGAGCAAGCCAGAAGTAAAGAAGCAGCATCCACAGGTCCAGAGACATCTGTTTACTGCAAATAGATTTGGATTACTTGACAACATCTGGGATGATTGCAAAAGTGGTCAAATAGATACATGTCAATCTCCAACTGTATCCAGAGCTCAAAAGAAGAAAAGATCACAGAACCTGGCTCAAAAAGATTCCTTGGGAGGCAAGAAGAAGAAAGTGGAAAATGCTCCCAAGAAGTGTTTGAGAAATGAAGAGAAGTCCTTGGAGTCTGAGTCCAAGAAGGGTGATGCATCCAGAAGGACCACCAAGAAATGCTTCTACTGTGGAAAGAAAGGACACATCATGGACCTTTGTAAAGAAGCCATGAAACTAAACAGAAGCCAACTGTACTCAAACAGACAATCAATCCAGAAGAAGAAGGGATTGATTGAAAATAAGTTGCCTAAAAAGGGTGGCTTAACAGTATCAAAAGAACCATGTGGAATATCCAGAACTGAGGCCACACTTCCAAATGATTTACTAGTCATATGGCCAAATCAGTTGCAACTTGCCAAAGATCTGCAGAGAGCTGAAGATGAAGTTCTGGCAATTGCTAAGGCAAAAAGGAAACAAAAGGTTTCACATGAAGATGTTTTGAGAACCACACCAGCACAATCATCAATGAAGATCAAATGTGCAAGTGTGAAGACTGGTGAAAATGGGACATCTCGGTTGAGAGAATCTTCTCAACCTTGTTGTTCACATTGATGAACCAAGGAGGTTCCATCTTATTCCCTTATACTTCTGGTATTTACATGTGCTGACATTGCAGGGAATTGAAGATGATGATCATTCTCAACTGGAGGATGGTTTGGAAAGAATGGAGTGCACCCCTTGAGGGGGAGCCAATCTGAAGAAGATGGCATTCTTAGATTAATACCATCTTGAGAAAAGTAAAGGTATTCCAATCATACATTCATCCCTTGATTCTTAATTGCATTCATCATGACAATTAAGGGGGAGTATTGATTGAAGACAAATGGGTGAAAGGGGGAGCTTTATCATTGCACTGAACTTTCTAATGAGTTTTGTGAAGTATGTGTAGGATTTAGCAATTCGTTGTTATATCTGAAAAATTTTCAAACCCCTGAATCATGATCTCACATGTATAGTGAATGTAGGACAACATTGAGTACCTTGGTTACATCACTCTTGTTTTCTACACCGGGATAGCCCAAGTAGACTTAGAGCTGATTTACTAAAGGTTCATTGCTCAAGTGAACATGTGACATCATCCCTCTCTTAGTTATTTTGAAGAAAATGCTTTTATAAGGGAGGAAGAGATTTGTGAAAGTGAACCACACCACACCTTTGCATTTGATTGCCAATAAGGGGGAGAAAAGGTTGGGCACACATATTGACCCATTCATATGTGCTGATGGAGTGTATTGACAACAAATACAAAGGGGGAGATTGAAGTGCATTGTGTTGCATTTGTTGTCAATGAGGCATAAAGTTGTCTTGGAATGAATGGATGTCAAGGAGTCAAGATGTGAATGTCAAAGGATGTGATGGTGATGGTGATGAAGGAGAATGGCCATGATACTAAGAGGCATGTCACTTAGGAGATTCACTAAGTGGTATTGGAAATTGTGGTTGAAACATTCTCCATGTACATCTGACGATTGTGGAGCTGATCTTTAAGTTCATAGAACTTGTATCAATTGGATACAAAGTCACAACATTGATTGAAGACCATGCATTGTCTTCACAATGCATGAGGAGTTGAAGAAGATCCATCCACAAGTCCTAAGTGGATGAAGTGAGCTGAAGAAGTCCATACACTAACACTTAGTGCATGTGAATGTGAAAAAGATCCAACTTGATATCTGATTAGATCAATGAAGATTATTGAAGAAATATTTGACTAAGGAGCTCGGTTGATGAAGATAAACCTTTTGAATTTCACTCCTAAGTGAAGATTAAATGTTGAGGAAGAATTGGAGGAATTCTTAAGAAGAAGAGAAGATATGAATAAGGGAGGATGGATAAGAAGATGAAGATGTGGCATTTGGCATATTACACTTGGTACTTTGTTTTTATACAAAGTCACTTAGTGTTTTACACTAGCAAAAAATAGCCACCAAGGAAGGCCAGCCGAGGGTCATCACCCAAGGCACTTGTGGGACTCAAGGTCACCACGCCCATGGGGAACCCTCAAGGCCAGGGCAGCAACCTTGAGGCATGGGGCGCACCCAAGGACACCGCATGGGCGGCTGGGGCACGCCCGGAGGAGCGCAGGGGGCCGTGTATAAGCCCCCGAGGGCACGCGGTGGTGAAACCCGCGCGCCGGAGGAGCATAGTGGGCGCTAGGAGCACGCCCGAAGGAGCAGAGATTGGGCGCAGAGCGCGCCCGCAGGGAGAACACGGTGCGGGGCGGCACCGTGGAGGGAGAGAGTTCAATTACCGGGTTGAGGCGGCGCTTGGGTAATAAGCTGCGGAAAAACCGCGCGAGGATTCGATGTGGGACGCGGATTTTTTCCGCGGGAGTAATCCTGGCCGCACGATCAATCGCGCGCCAGATCTCGGCCGCACAACTGATCCGCGGCAAGGCGATTAGATCCAGGCCGCCCGATGTATCTCCATCGCCGCATCCAACGGCCGTGGCTTCGTCCTCAACCTCGAGCCATGCCGAAGCCTCCCCGCGAGCCTCCGTCGAACCAGGAGCAACCCGAAGACAAAATTCGAGTTCCCGGCCACCATTTTCGAAACCGAGACCTCCATTCGGCTCGTCTGGCCACACTGAACACAACCATGCACAAAAATAGTCTTGCATGCGACAAATGAGAAAATTCGAGGTAAGCCGAAGCAAACCGAAGGTGCGAGGCTTCGGTGAGTTCGTGCCTTTGCATGGATTGGGTTTCAACAGAGGCCGTGCATGCGTTATAAATCGCATGCACGTGAAGGAGAAAAATAAAGAAGGAACCCGCGTGCACCGAATAGAAACACAAAGATTTGAAAGATTTTTAAAGATCCGAAAATTTCGGGAATTTGAGTTATTCTCTCCGCGGAAGATATGAGGCATCTCTGCCTATAAAAAGAGAGTCCAAGACCTCGTTTTTGCTTGCTGAAGTTTTGTTGAAGACCTGTCGTCCCGCGTGTGCCTCTGCCTCGCGAAGAAGAAGCCGCCGAGCAAAGTACTTGCGCGGCTGAAGATCTCGGTGCCACCCGAGGCCCGAAAGAGTTCCCTGCGCGCCTATCTTGCGCGACAGGAAGATCCTGAGCCGCTTGAATTTGCGCGCTCAAGGATTGTCACCCTCACTGCCCGCATACTTGTGCGGCAGGAGGAAGTGCCCGCGGGTGCAGCACTTGCGCGCCCCGCGGCAGGAGGGTCTTGCGCGCCCCTGTGCCTTGCACCTTGCACGCCTGGTTGCACCAAGTGCACCTACTTGGCAGTGTTGGAGAAGAAGACCCGAGGCAGTATACCACACCCTTGGTTGTGGGTGCTTGGCAAGGAAGAAGGCTGAGGCCTTGCCTCGTGTGTATGCCAAGTGTAGTAGAAGACCACTTGTGTGTGTGCCATGTGCTAAGAAGGCCACCTCTTGTGTGTGCATTGAAGAAGAGGCCGTAGCCTTTGGGGTGTGCAAAAAGAGAAGGAGGCCCTAAACATTGGTGTGTGCAAAAAGAAAACAAGTGGCCGTAGCCCTTGTGTGTGTGCCCATATTGAAGAACACATCTTGTGTGTACTAAGTGCAAAGAAGGGCAGTAGGTGTTCGGGTGTGTGTGCAAGAAGGGAAGAGAAGGCCGAGCCTTAGTGCCTTGTGTGTCAAGTGAAGTGGAAGACCACACTTTGTGTGTGTGTGCCAAAGAAGGCCGAGGCCTTGCCTCTTGTGTGTGCATAGTAAAGAAGGAAGGCTACCACATCTCTTGTGTGTGTGCAACAAGTGAAGAGGCCGTAGCCATTTATGTGCAAGAAGAAGTGAAGGCCAAGTTTCAAGTGTGTGCAAAATGAAACAAGTGTGTGCAAAGAGACAAGTTGGCCGAACCTAGTGTGTGCACTAATAGTGTGTTCACACTTAGAAGGAGAAAGAAGTGAAAGACCCACACTAATGTAGAACACACTCTAAGTGTGTAAGAAAATTGAATTAAGTGTGTGAAGTTCAGTGAAGGTGTGTGCTATAATTGATTACACCCTTTGTGGGTCTACTGCACCAAGAAGAGGAAAGGAGGAGTGCATGCATGCATGCATGCACGTGCACACGTGAACAAAGCCAAATCAGTGGTGTGCATTTGAGTTGTCCAAGACCACAACTGAGACTGGACCAGACCGAAGATAAAGATATTATTTGTCTGAGCATTCAGTAATTGGAGAGAAGCCGGGGCATCCTTAGAAGAAGGTGATAAAGCCCGAGCAAGATGAGAAGACCTGTTCACCACAAGTGATCAGAAGAAGAGCAAGGCCAGCAGTCTTTATCCCAGACTGCTGAAGATACTTGAAGAACTTAAAGTGAAGAAGAGCTACTCGTGTGACTCGAGGAGCCAGGAGAAGACCCTGTGGGACTCAGGGAGAAGAAGTCTTCAGTGGGATTCCGGAGCAGGCCAGTGGGACTCTGGTAACACTGTGTGAAGCAGTATAAAGACCCTCCTGTGGTACTCAGGAGAGATACAGTGGGACTCTGTATCGACCATTGTAATTCTAACAAGTTATAATGGGAGAATCCATGCTGAGAGAGCATGGCAAGGATGTAGGCCTTTGGTGCCGAACCTTGTAAATCCTCGTGTCCTGTGCCTTTTCATTACTGCATTATCCGGGAAAGGTTGAGAGATACAAGAAGAGTGGATCGAGGCTTTAACCAGCCATAGAGGTTTAATTGATTAAGAATCAATTAGTAAAAAAGTTTTAAGGGATCACTGATTCACCCCCTCCCCCTCTCAGTGATTCATACTGATCTGGGCACTTCATAAATTTATTTGGAATCAAATTATTTTACTTTTTATCAATCAATTTTCTAATAATATAAATGTAAATGTTTATGAATAATGTGTGGTGGATTGAGAATATCAAGATACCAATAGATATGCACAAGTAATTTGATATATATTTTTTAATTTTGAAGGATGTTTTTTATATTAGTTTTTTTCCAAACATCAATGAATTGATAGAGGTTTTCCTCAATTTCAAAGACATGAACTCAATTTTTTTTTCAAAAATCTTCTATAGTTTGGAAATCCATAATGTTATCCTTTTTTTGTATATATTTTTTAAAAGATATTTTTAATAAATTTCCAGATGAATAAAAGGATGAATGATGAATTTAAGCTTTGGTGAACCCATAATATCATGTCGTTGTTTTAAGGATGTTGAAATTATTGAAACATGACACTCTGAGGAAGGTTTGTAAAGACTGATGTGGACCTGAAGAATTACAGGTAGTGAGTTTCTGGATGATATTATAACCTGATTTTAATGTGTTGTAAGGGTCAGGAATTGAATGGAAGTTATTTACAATTAATCTCATAATATCAAAAGTAATTTAAAGCTATTATAATAGAGTTTTATTTCAATATGAATGAATGAGATGCATTAATGGAGACATGAATTTATTTATTTATATTATGGATTTCTTAGTGAACCTAATATTTTGACAAATGCATGGTTGCGTAAGAATAGTATACTTCTCTAAAGAAGAATCAAGCCATATTTGGTAAGAATGAATTTGTGTCTATGTATGCATCATGTAAACATTATGTAAGAATCATATAGTGTCATGGTAAACATCATCTTTCCTTCCATAACTATCATACTGATCTACAAAACCACAAATATTCTATGTGTATGCACATATCCTTCATGTACAATCAAAATTTTAATCCATATAAGAATAATATGTTTAGGGTATGAATTTTTATATGCATGAAGTTAGCCTGTGTAAGAATATGAATTCAGATAAATGTGTGAATAATATATACTGAAAGATAATGACTCAAGTATAAATCATCTAAATTAATAATTAACTATGATTATTAAAGGACTTATTTTCTTGGGTCAAAACTTCATAAATTAAAATTTATATCAGAACTAAATTATTGAAAATCCAATATTCAAGTTAGAAAAAATAAACACAATGAAAGAAATATCATAAGGGAATTTTCAAGTATAAAAAAGTCTAGTTTCTAAATTTTTTTAATTATGTTGATAAATAAATGTAAATATGTTGGAGGTGTATTAAATTGATTTACAAATCGGGAAATTATGTTACTAAAGATGTTAATGTTTTATTAGAGTAGATTATGTGAAGAAGGAAATTTGAAAAATATACTTATCTATAAACTGAAATTACAAATTAATCAAATATGGAAAGGGAGAATTATATCTTAAGATTCATGTTTCATTGTTCAATGTTCTAAATATCCTAATGAATATAGTTATTCTTGGTGTGAATAAGTTAAATGAAATTTGGTTGTTCTCAAAAGGGATTAAAGTTCATTATATTGAGTTGAGTTGAGTTTTAATGTGTTAGTTTGTAACATTAGCAGATTGAGGAATGTGATATGACCAAAAATATAATTTTCTATGAAAAATATATAGGTAAGAGAATAATGGTAATTTTTTGATTATAGTGGAATTATTTAGAGAAAAAAATGACAAATAATAAAAGAGTTTTGATAATACTATAATTATCGAGAAGATATACTGCTTGAGAGTTTTGAGGGAGGAAAAGAATGAGAAGGGTACTCTTATATGAGTACAAGAGATGACAGTGCAAGATATATAAATCATTTGAGGACTATGGGGGTTATCTATATACAAAAAAGGGGATAAAAAGAAATAAATAATCCTGGGAATTGAATGTGATATGGATTTTCAATATGATTAATGTTTATAATATTATTTCCAGTGACTTATATATAAAAATAAAAGAAATAAATGGGATATATATGATTGAACCTTTGAATACCTAGTGATGTGTTGATAGAGTAAATCTAGAGGAAAATAATAGAACAAGATATTGGTGAGCCTTTACTAAAGTAAACATAATTTAGGTATGATAGAATAATGTGAATATAATATTGTTATGGTTTAATGTTATAGTCAAGGAAAAATAAGAGAATAATGGTACGAATGGTCATATACACTAAAACTATGCATTATTTGAGTGAGGAATCACTTGAATAATATTGGTGAATATATTCAGTATTAGTGATGATTCTTGGAGTTCATTTCTAATATAATAAATCATAGTGAGTATAATTTTTTTGAATATCATGAAGGTAATATGAAATAATGAACAATATATAATAAAGTATTATAGAAGAACAAGTGGTAGTTGAGGAATATTAGTGAGAAGAAATAGATTGGTATTGTGGATTTTGAAGCATCCTGGTCATATTTTTTGAAATAATTAAAAAGGAAAGAAGAAAAACTTTTGTATAAATGTGGAGAAGTTGCAAAACCAATGGGACCTAGAGTGTGTAATGAAGAAACAATTTGGCACAATGATTTCAGTGTGATGTTGAGTTTGTGTAAGTAATAGTAGAAGTAAGTGTATGTGCAGTGAGGTACTATATATGTGTGAGAGGATCCAGCCTATTGTAATCATTCAATGGTTAGTAGTAGGGAATCAATGATTAGGGTGAATAACCTATCAAAACAAGGTGTATATTTCCCACATTGGGGTCCAAACCATATAAGAGTACTGTGAAATATATTTACTTGTATTTATTTCATTTCTCATGGGTATTTCATGTTGAAAAAGTGGTAAACATATTCATTCATTACCCACCTGGTAACAAAGTCACAAATTCTACGAGGTAACATGTGAAAGATAAATAAGAATTTGGTAAAAACTACAAAACACCAGATTGAACCTCCTGGTTTTCTCAATCAATCCTTAGGTAAATTTCAAATAGTATTGAAGAACATATCCATTCTGGTTGGATAAATATTTTACTTTCCTGATGTTTTTAATATAATCTCATAAAGTGCATTTTTTATTTTTCTAAATAAAATTCATATAAGGATAACTATGCCTATATTTTTGTTAAGACATAATTTTTAATCTAAATAAACTCATTACAAAATATTAAAAATATAGAGGCCATAATATATATAAAATATTAGAGAGGAAAGAGGATAAACTATTACTAAAGGTTATTCAGAATGGTAATTATCTTGATAAATTTATTCAGTTTTATTTCTATAATGAAGAAATTCAAGCTATGAAGAAGGAATGTCTAATAATACACAACTGCTTAATTTTCATTCTAAATTCATAATTTATTTGACATAGTTTACTGATTAATTCATTCCATGTATAATTTATCATATTAAAGGACTACTATATTAAAAATCTATGTTGGAAAATTAAGCTAATGTGACAAACCATGTGCCAATAAAATGATTTTTTGGTGTTCATAAATTAAATTAATCAATATTAGTATGTAATTTATCTATTATATATTAATGAAAAAATTTTTAAATTCATATATTAATTTTTATAGGTCTAAGACAGAAATAAAACCAATTTTAATCATAAAAATCAATATTTTTCTAACTGTTAATTTTGATTCCTTTTAACAGTGTATGTCTTTTAAAACTATATTTTGGATATTTTTATATGTTTTATACATAAAAAAATTTAATTTTCGAAATTGTGATGTCAAAATTACGATAGGGTGGATTTTTTTTATTTTTCCGATATGCATCCTTTTATGATAAATAGTAATAAATACTGAATTTTTATTAAATTTTTTTTCAAATAACTTATTTATATAGTAAAATTATATATTAAATTGGTCTTAAAGTATAATTATATTAATTATAAATAAATAAAACTAATTCATGTCTTTTTAATCAATTTCACATTGAAATATGATATAAAAATACTTCTATCTTTTGAGATTTTCAATTTAAAAACCCATCTTCGAATTATATCTGTGGGATTAATTTTAAATCTAATATTTCTAGTTATGGGAATAGAATAAAGAAGAATGAATTCCATATTTGTAATCAGAAGGTCTAAATTAGGTTATAAGGACTACATCATTTTTAGTTATAAGAAAAGATACATCCTAAAACAGTTATTTACCACGGTATAAGTAAAAAAATGAAACTAACTAATGTTTAAAATGTATGGTCTTAAAATACTTAAAACTGTAAAATTTTATGGTTTTTCGGAACGCGTATTGACCCTATACAGACTCCAAAATATTATGTTCTAGGAAATTTTATTGAATTTAATGCCACCTCATAGTTTTCGTCTTTAAATATAAAATATTAATTATTTTAATCACTTACACCCACCTCCACTTATGGATAAAAACCACCCCTCACCACCTTCTTTCACATAGAAAGCCTTACAGATCCCAAAATCTTTAACCAAACGTCTATCACTCACTCTCCCAACATCCAATTTCATATTGTCTCAATAAAATACCAAATCCAAGGTCCTCAAGGGTATCTTAAGGAGGTGACATCACTATAAAAAAATCACCGAAAAGAGGCAGTTTAAACATCCATGATATGGTTCTGTAACAGTTTTACAAAACAACCTTTGAAAATGGTTCCGGCATCCAATAGGTGGAAGTATCTTTAATTTAGTGGTAATCTCTAGTAATTGTTGTAGACACCATATTTAGCGGTTGTTTACTGAATTTTAGTGGCAGTTTTAAGTGAAACAAATGTTAAGGATATAGCCATGGTTTTAACCACCACTAAATATTTTCCTTTTTTAATGGAAACCACCATTAAAACAAATATAGCTAGGGATAAATAAATGTGCATCATTTTCTACTAGTGTTTTTAACAACCAATGATGAAAATTATCAACATAAAGCGGAAGTTTAAACCATTTCTAAAAATATACCATATTTAGTAGTGGATTAAACCGCTGCTATATGTTAATATACAAATAAAAACTGGTTGTTGATTATGTATCCCCAGTACCCTAAAAACATATGTAGAGAACATAAAACCTAATAAGATCACACATAAAATCTATTCATAACTAAATATGTCAAGGGAAACTATATATCACATTATAAAACCACACCAAACCACTAAAACAATGAAAACACACAAAAATGTAAACCCCATATTAAAACCATATATGGCTTAAAACCCATTGAATAAGCGTTTTACTCAATGAAAACCACCATAAAAAATTTAGAAAACATGTATAATGAATAAAAACCCACTTATAAACAACTAGATTCTATTTATCTATGAAAATTACTAACATTTACAATGGGAAATCCAATCATTCTTGGAAAAACATTCCCAGACCAAACTAGTTACCTTGTAAATATTCACTTTTACATTAAAACCCTATAGAAAATATATAATTATTGGAAACTTATTTAAATATAAATTAATTAGAAAATCTTACATCAAATGGTGGAGCCATATTTCATTCAAGTAAATCTACAGGAAAGAACTCATAAGAGGGTTTACAACTACAGGAAACTAAAATCCCCTTATCCATCTGAAAATAACCTTAAAAAAATCAAAAAAAGTATACTAGGTTAAGAGGAACATGTAAAAGATGATATAAAACCAATAGAATTATTATATAAGTTCATAATTATTAAACCAAGGAAAAAATTGCCAACAAATCAACTTGAAACCACCAAAGTGGTTCATAGATGAACGGGATGGACCCATGTGAGGGTTTGGGGTTGAAATGGATAAATGGGAAGGATTTGGGTGTAATCCCCCAATTAAAAAGGAAATAAAGAGAAAAATTCCCCATCATGTTCAGGCCACACATTTTTCTAAATTCTATGGAGACCATGAGAATCAGTGGAAGGTGAATCATAGGGCCTTAGGATAGTGAATATGTAGTAGGAGTTATAGGGATAGGGGAATCACAGATACGATAATTCTAGGAAGATATGATTCTATTTGGATGAGGAATAGTGATAAGGATATGAATCATGAATGATAATTTAAAGTGATTGATATAAAAAATTGAGATGATGTTCCTTAATTGGATGATGGAACATTAATGATTATAGGGGTTTGGGGCCAACAACTTATAAGTTACAACAATGTGAATGATAAACATGAACATGTATAAATTTGAACTAAAAAAATCATGCATGAAAGTTTAAAAATGTGGAGAAATTTTATAAACATAATGATTGAACTTTGCCTTCTGGGATTACAACAAGAACAAAATTCCACTTAGGTATTACTATACTATATTAGGGAAATATTTTTTCATATTTTAAAATAAAAGATAAAATGGTTTTTACTAAATTACATGAAGACCATTGAAAGGTTGTTATTTTAATCATATTCAATATTATATTTTCATGAATGGATGACTGTCACTACAACCCTGAATGGTCTAAATCCTTTTCAAACACAGAAAATCATGAAAATTTTAGGTCATGAAAATGTTAGCTGAATAATTTTTGTTAAAAAGGTTACATGAAAAAACCCAATATTTCCATATTTGTATGAAACCTAAAAAAACTAATCATTGCCCGATGATGAACATTTCTTGTCACCTTCTCCATATTTGTCTTTACTACCTACTATCGGCATCTATAAGACACTTATATTGAAAATTAAATAATTTTTTATATTTATATTTAAACATAAAACCAATAAATGTTTGAAAACTAAATTATTTTGATATTGTGTGATTTACCTGCTCACCAGCAGTCATTGATCACATACCATTGGGGAAAGATCCAGTAAATTTTGATATAAATCAATCAATTCTTTTTTCAAAGTGTATATCTAATCCCCATGTTCCTCAATTTTATTTTTCATAGAAACAAGCTCTCTTTGAGAATATCGGTGTAGGGAGTGAATAAAACTAGGGGTAGATGCAGCTGAAATCCTTTGGGCCTTCCAAATACCACTAATGGTAGTGTTCAGAAACCCAACCCACACACTCGACCAGGATTCTCCTCCCCATAAACATTACCCAATGGGTCATACTGGGAGACTTAGTAGGACTACATGGGATTGGAATATTATAGTTCTTTAATTTTTACCTATAAATCAAATAGCAATCATATTAGAAGAAATATATATTAATAAAGTGATAAAAAATAATGAGTTATTATAATAAAAAATGAATTTTTACCCCAACATCTTTTGAAAATCCATTAATAAAACCCCCCCATTAAATTTTTTATGAACATCCATCTACACTTCTATTTGGGATTTGTGTTGCCTAAACTTTGTTCTACAGTAAAAAAAGATAAATCAAAAATTTAATATAATAAATATATAATATTGTCTTATAATTAATTAAACTGATGAAATGATTACCAGAGTTGATTAGTTTCGAGGGAATATCTTTGACCCTACAATTTGAGGGATGAATTCCTTAGTCCGACTCGATTCATTCTTCCTTGAAAGATCCAAAAAATATATATACTAGTAATCTATTTAACTTCATCCACTTTTCATAAATATATTTATAAGTGTAAAACGATATTATTATAATAATATATATTTAAATACAATGTTCTTGTCATCATAATGCCTATAAATAAAAACATTCATTTCTCTTTAGGTATCGCATTGGGTACCCTATAATACACTTGTTGGGAGATAAATGATGTATCATTGACCTTTTTCCATAATCTCTATTTAAATGATTTCCATTTCTTGCCCAACATTTTCAATTTCCATTTTCGTGCTAGTATATTAGAAATGATAAAGTGGAAACAAATCTATATAAATAGATTTTTTTTGAAAATATTAGATTTTAATGACATATTGGAATTCAATTACACTATAATTTATTAAAATTTCCTTTATTTGGAAATCAAAAACTTCATTTTACCAAGATGAAGGCATATCTATCAAACCATCATACATAATTCGAATGGTAACCAGATCCACTGCCAACTAACCTAGAATCTTACAATGAAATACAACGACATCATCTATAGAGACCTTATATGAATCAAATGAGACAACTATCTTTAGTCTGGTCAGAATCCATACATATGAACTTTTCATATTTTTCTTCGTTTTAGCATTTTTTCAATATTTTATCAAAAAATAGTTAGTAGTATAATAAATTTCAATAAATTTATTCGTATTAATATTTGTATCTATAACTATCACCCTAAAATATCCACATGAAGAACAAGTAGTGGCACCATGCTCTCTCACTAATGAGGGTGCTGAATGACTGATAGAAAATTAACTTTTTATTATTTCTCCACACTTTTAAAGAACAAAGTGAGAAACCAGACAAACAACCACAAAAGTTTCATGTACGGAAAGAGATAGATGAGTCATTAAAATCAATCTTGAGCCTATTTAAATAATTATCCCTAAATAATTTCCAATGAAGATCACTAACCTTTATATCAGAGTCGTCCTTGTGCAAATCTTCGAACCAATAGGCTGTCTTGTCCCACGTTTGCATGTACTCCTCCAAATTTATACTCCTCTAGTTCAATCCTCTAATAAGGATGAGATCTTATTTGTTGATCCAATTACACACCTCTTTATTAGTTTCCACATGAAGCAGTCTTTCATACATTCACTCAGCAACCTCAATGGGGGACTTAATTTCAAAGGTCGTGTCAATCATTTCTTACCCCCGAGTGATTGATAAGCTCCCACGTTGTCTCCATATACCCAACTTCCTTATTTGGCTCACGACTCTGATCGACCAACCCTGAGTATTTCCCATGGTCCACCACCACTTATTTGTCCTGCCTCTGATTAGAAACTCCCAACACACCATTTGTAAACTCTTGGTCCTTATGAGCTCCACTGTCAGGTTTCTACTCTTTTGAGGAGACACAGTCTATCTCCTTTGACCATGACTCCTTGGCAGATCATGTCTCTATAGGTTTGGGAAGATGAGAATAATCCTTGTGCCCTTTCTATTTTTTCCCCTTGACTAGAATGAAACTCCGCAAGTCCTTATTTCCCTTCCCCCCTTCTCCCCCTAGGGCTGTGAAGACTTTTGTCATGACATCTTTCATCATTGTGACCTGAAAAAATATCATACAAATCCTCACTGGATTCAGCTTCAAGAAGACTCTTCCCCTGATTAGAATTAGCAGCCTGAACCAAATCACCTTGGTCCGGAATTAGCTCCCATAGACCTTCAAATCGATTTCTCAAATTCAAACTAGTCAAGTGACTTCTTATAGTATGTTCCTTAGACACTGGTCTGCCCATAGTAACTTTCAAAAAATTATCCCGGCCCTTGCAGACAATAAAATCTTATTCTTTTGGTGATGGCACCGCCAATGTCGGAGAGATACCAGTTCTATATTTCACAGCATCTGCATACGAGATGGAATTCACAGCGGAGGGGTTGGATTCCAGAACATGTGAAATGCACACCTCCTCAAATGGAGGGGCTTACAAAACTTTATTAGAGACATCCATGTCAACTCTCCAATGGTTGAAGATGTCTGCCAATCTCGAATCAGCCTGACAGTGTCTAGAGTCAGACTTGGAGATGTTTGCCGTAACAGAATCATGAATGCCCACCTTGTCCGCAGCAGATTCAAAAACCTTATCATCGTCTGGTAGTTTCTAAGAGGTCGAAGCAGGATCCCCAAGTCCCTCCTTAACGCCTTGACAGAATGTCTAAGGGATATGACCCATGCGTTGGCAGGAGATACAGTAATCAGCCCAACCTTCGAACACCATAGGCTGCTTGCAATGAAATTATTTCCCAACTTCGATCCATATCCACTCCACTAGTAGCTTGGAGACATCGACTTCAACACATATACGAGGAGAAATCAGATGAAAAAATGAATTGGTTCTTCTATCCGAGCAGAGGAACCGTCCAACCAGATTTCAAAGCATCCGAATGATAGCCGGGTTTTAGAAGGGATGCAGAAGTTCAGGGAAACGTACCCATAGAGCTGTAGTAGAAGCATCCTGATGCATATAGAATTCATACGACCACTGGAAAAGAAATAAATGGCTACCATTGTAGGATCACAGAGAACTGGACCAGGGAAGAGCCAGATCCTCTGTAGAAGAAAATCGTATCATAAAATGCCACTTGTTGAGAAGACCCATAGTCGCAGGGCTCTGCAAACCCCAGGAATCACGGACAAACTTGTCAAATGTCACAACCGAAGGCTTATGAAACCTAAAACGGGCCACCAATGTTAGATTCAGGAGACTCAAAGCCTCATAGAACTCCGCGGATGAATGTGGAAGCATTGGTCAGCCATCCAAAAGCACTGGAACCTTCAGAAAAAGTGAGATAGACGGGAAAGGTGGAAGAGAGTCTGGATGAGGGGGAGAAGAAGGTGGCTGATTTGCATATGAGGAAACAGACAAAATAACCCCCCCCCCCTCTAGTGGGGAGGAGGGTTGGGGCCGCTGTCATTCGGCTAGGTCATCGCCATAGGGGATGAAAGGGAAGGGCCGACTCCGACTCTCTCAGGGTGCTGAATGGGAATGCATCGATTGAGCTACTGATTGGGATGCTGAAAGAAGGTCTGAGAGATGGTGCAAGGGGCATTTGGATGGTGTATTGGATTGTCTAGGGGGGAGACAGATAGATCTTCATCTATTGGTGTGTTCCTTTGAATGTTTACTGATAGTCAACTGGAATCAGTATAATGCTTCCCCCTTGGCATTCATATCATTTAATCAAATAAAATTATGTTTACAACATATATTCCAAAAAATTCCTGTAGAAAAAAAGAAATGATAATAGATGCAGAATACTAATAAATAATAAATATAACAATTATAATGAATGAATGAAGAAATGACATTATTTCATGATAAATGAAAGGATAACTATATATATAATCATTTTATCCTGCAATCATGTACATTTCATTTTCCATCATTACATCATCTACATCATCCACCCTTACAAGACTAATATTTTCAATATCAGTATAGAAAAATGTGTCTGATTATTGATGTTGATGTGATTCAATGTCATTGGTCAAATCTTCCACATCATCACCCATATCATACAAGTCTATTCGTTTGATGTGAGAAACTGTACTCCACCCATAATCCATGAAATATTTCACATAATGTACCAATTTCTCTTGCGATGAGTAGATTTAAAAATCATCTAGTTCATAGTTACCAACATCCATCAAACAAGAGAAGTTCACTGAAGTTAATTTCATTGAATATCAATTAGCACCACTAATAATATCCACCTAATTGTATTTTAATAATAAAAACTTAAAAATTTACATGGTATATTAATTCGATAATATCAGTCATCTTTCCGTAGTATCTGACTTCATAAAATGTAAATATTCCACTATTATGTTTTTTCAAACCCTATTTCTGGTCGAATATACATAATCTAAAGTCATTCAGGTTGTAATCATTGAGCAATCTAGCTTGTTTTAGAGGACCTTGAGAAGGAAACATCAAATCTTCTAAAAAATATGCTAGAGTATCATTATTCATGATCTAGAAAATGTAATATACATTATTATATTTGAAATATATATATATCAAGGTAATATCTGTATTGATTGCAGTGTTTATGAACATACACGTCATTGAAGCCATTCCACAAGCTCTTTGTTAACGGATTTTCTTATATCTTTCTCATTTTATATTTTTCCACTCATTTGTCTTTTTATTGTATCATTGAATCTTCAATAAATGGATCTATATTTTCTCTATTCATCTACACATATCTATGTGCTTGTAATAATTCCATTTCCCTTTGTGTATCATTTGAACTTTTCCCTACTAATTGGTCAATAGCGGGAAAGATTTATTATTTCCCTTGTATTTGAGATTGAGTCGATGTGCAACAAACACATCCAAATATATTGAATCTTCTCTTAATATCATCCAAGTATATAGAATAAAAGGTAAGAAACTTCTCTACCAAATATCCTTCATATATAGAGCCTTTAGGTTGAGCTTTATTTTTCATGCATGATTTCAAATGCCCAAGATAACTATGAAAAATAATAATTATGTGTTTAATTAAATTCCATAAATTGATTTCTAAAATGAAAAACATATAAATAAATTTACTCTAAATTGTAAACATCCATTGATAATGTATAGGTCCCTTTAATTTAGATTCATCATCTAAATGCACAGTTAAATGCATCATGATAATAAAAACGGAAGTGGAAAGATCTTCTCTTTTGAACCAAGTTTCAATACAAATATATCCTGAAGATTGTAAAGCTCAAATAGATGTATATTTTTCTTACATATTTGTCTAAAAAATGTGCAGAACTAGATTAAAACAATAGTATCCTTTTAAGGTAACAATGAATACATTAAAAATTTTAGTAACTACTGTAAAACAATATATGGATCATGGATTTTAAATCCTTGTAATATATGATGATTTAAGTTAAAACACCATCATATGTTTCTTGAATACCCATTATATGAATTAAATTTTTTTAAAATTGTAATAATTATATATTTATCCATATTTTTCCTTGAAAAAATTATAGGATCACACTTTCAATTCTCATCTGGCTAGAGATTACACTTTATGTCCATTGCATGTAATTCATTCTGAGAATTGATATAATCCTTCAACTATCGATTCTCATTAAGAAATGTGAAGATAAAATTTTCATAAACCTTATTCTAAATATGCATCACATCAATATTTTTACACAAAAAAAATAATTCTCAATGTAGAAGTTTGAAGAATAATGTTTTTTTCTTCCATTGTTGCATTACGATTTCACATGGTGATGCACTTCAAACATGTTTCCCAATATCATTAAAATAATGCACCTTCCCATTTTTTTTCAAAATTTCCAAGTTTTTCCAATATTTTAGAACCTATTAAAAACTATAAGGAGTTATATTATCAGGAAAACCATTTTTTTGGACTTTTTCAGCCAAAATCTATGAGTTTCATCGAGAAACCTTGATGACACAAGAAGCACCATTTTCTACTATGATGTAGTTGTTTGGGTTCAAAATAAAAGTTACAAATATGAAAATCCAAATCCATGTAAGTGTTCCAACAAACCAAATTCCTACATCTACAGATTCCACTAATGGTCCAAATTAGAGCATCTTGAATTTTGAACATTTTTATAGATGATGCATAATATGTATCAACACTATTGCTCCATAAGTCATATAATTATTAATTTAAAGATTACAAGTACACATCAATTTCATTTCCAGTCATTTTATTTCAAGGAATAATCATCAAAATGATAAGAGACATTTTTTTATAAAAACCCATGGAGGAAAATTGTAAGGGATCAAAACAACCAGCTAAATGCTATAACTGGTACTCATAGTCCCAAAAATGATGAATCCATAAACAAATAATCCCAATAGAGCATTCTTATGATCAGATAAGAAATATATATGTAATGAATCAAATACTTTCCATGAATGTTAATATCTTGTATGTCACATTATCCCATCATTGTTATTATCTATAGAATTCTACTTCATGTGTTCGGCGGTTTTTGATGACAAGAATAATCATTGAAAATGATTCTTTAAATGAAAGTAGTGAAAAATATTTTCAGGTGTGATCCATTTATTCTTTTTCTTGGTAGTATGTAGATTCAGACATCCAAAAACTCACATTTACTGCCATCAATAAGAAGATCATTTTTTTCAATCCTATCTTCTTGAATCATCATCCTAAAAAATCATAAAATCATTGGTACATGCATGTATTTTTGTATAATTCATACCAATATTGTTAACTACATTTTCAAATCATAAAAACACTCGAGGATATTTGTTTTTGGAATTGCATAATGTAAAAAAATCAGATATCATGGGCACCGTCTTATTTGTAATTCCACATAGGCATTTTATATGGTACAACATTAACTAAAATGAATGCTTTGAATATTTCAAACATCAACTATACAAATCAGGATTTACATTATCAACTAAACCCTAAAATGAATCTATCTTCTCTATGAAGTTTTACCTTATTTTAATCTCCACTGAATCAATAGGATGATCCAATGATATGTTATAATATTTATCTGGTTGTCCTGCATTCTCAAAAACATCACTTGTCAAATTTCAATTTATAGCTCCGTCAACAGGTTGATCTAATATATTTTGATGTTTATGTTGGTGCCTTGTAATGTCGAATGCATAATTTATAATTTTTTGCATTTAATTTCCCATTTTCAAAATATTTGGGAGCACATTTTGTGGATAGGAATCCATGCTCAACCTTTCTGTAATGTTTGATTCTCTATTCCAAATCCAAAAAAAATATTTAATAGGGAATTGATTCAATATCAAGTGTTTATAAACTTCATATCTCATCAATCGTCTTCTAAATTTACATTTAGTACATCTATATCTTATTCTCCAATCAACAGATCTATTGGAATTTTTAAAATATAAAAAATACTCTAAACCCTTAGAAAACTATCGTGTATTCTTGGGTAATGAGATCCATATTTTATCTATATATTTCACAATGTTCTTACACATTATTAAAAAATTAAAACTCATAAATATTACTAAATAGAAAAAGATATTCATATTTAATAGATGAAAAAATATGAATATGTTTAATAATGTTTCCTATATAAATACATATCACAAATATTGAATAATTTTTAAAAGTTTAATTAAAATCCAAAAATTCTAGTTTTGAGGAAAATGATGTGTACAAGAGTTACATTTTCATTGCAAAATCATTAAGAAACCTAAGATGAAAAATACATGTTGAAATCCATTTTTAATAAAAATATTCTTTTGATAAATTATTGTAAAGAGTATCATAATCTAATGTGAATAATTTATTGGAGGACTAGCGTGATTCTCAAAACTATCAAACTACTATCAAGATACTCTTTTTTATTTATCAGATACATTTTGAAACATTTTTTCATTGAGTTAATTGGTGGATTGATGATGATAATGGCTGTGTTATTAAAATATTCTCTCATTTATGTATATCTATGATATTATTTATCTTATTTCTTTTAATTTACAAAATTTAAATTTCATGATTAGATGGAGACACCATAGACCTTATCAGTGGCTGGTGGTAGTTAACAGAGAGATATTGAACGGTTGGGTATGACATGGGAAATAATGCAACTATGAAGTGGATTGCGAAATAATCAATTATGTGAATTATGAATCAATTGACATCATTTATGAAAACAATTAAAATAATATCGATAATTATAATGACTTCATGGGACATGCTAATGAGGTGTTCAACTATGAAATAAACTTCTCTAAAGATGACTACATTATTTTATGAAATCAAAGAAATTATAATAATCTAGTAACTATAATGAGGTACAAGGTACCACCAACATATTGTTTCATTGACAGAGTGAGATAAAAATGTTTTAATATATATATTGATCACTCAATACATAAAGAAATTGAAATTCCTTTATAGAAGAAAAATTCAACCAATACATAACTAAATAAGCGTAATTGATGTGGATCTATGTAGAATGACTAACAAGATATATTGTTATTGAGAATAATTGTATGGTAAAACTAATTTATCTCACCCAATATATATTTAAATATACAAAACCACATAACCTATAAGATTTGATATTACTCATCCGACAACCTATTCTTCTTAGCTACTGATTTATTTAAACTAAATAACAAAAAAATACCGATAATCAATAAGTAAGGAAAAACACAATGTAATGAATTATACCACATTTCATCAATGAAAATATATTATAAATAAGAATCAATAGGCTAAACATATCAAGATCCCCCCAAATCCTATGAGAACCAACATAACAAGTATAAATTAATGTATAACAAAGATAAATATTAACTCTGTCAGAGGGGGTATCGACGACTCCGATCGGGATAGGCGGCAATGGCTACGTCGGGACCAATGGTGAGGGGCGGCGTGGTGCTAGGTTGGGACTAGAGGAGAGGAGAAAAAAGTGGCAAGGTTGGGACTGAAAGTGAGGGGTGGAAATGGTAGAGGGAGTGATGGTCGGTATTGGTAGGGCTTTAGGAGTCGGGGGTAGGGGTGGGGGTGGGGGTGTTTGGGTCTGAAGAGAAGTGTCAGGTGTGTAAAAAAAATTAAGAGGACTAGTAGCAGTTTTTAACGAACTTCCACTAAAATATTTATAAAAAATTAATGGTGTATAATAAACCAACGCTATAAAACCACCGCTAATGACTGATTTTTGTATAGTGTATTCAAGAGGTAATAATTTCAAAGTACCTCTCTTAATTTATTTCATTTATCTACTTTCTCCTCACCCGTTTCATCCATCAATACATGATCACCACATAATCATGTATATACTATATTTTTATGTGTCTAATAAAATATTTCATATCCTTTTTATTTCTCATCTCTTCTTATTTAATTAGACGAACTTATTATCCAAATTATTCTAGTTAATCACCTTCTAGATTAATGTTTTTTTATTTTTCATTTACTGAATTCTAAAATTGTATTAAACCATTTTTTATGGTTAAATAAGACTTTAATATAAATATTAAAACGTTTTTAAGGTTCATGAACTAATATATACTCATAATAGTAAATAAAAATGATACTAGTTCATGGTGTTCATAAAAACTGCCAAAATAAACTACATGTTTATCAATAACATTTTATCTAATAAATAATCCTTATGTAAGAAATATAAATTATATGTTGGAAAATTTATACTTCAGGAACTTAATTATTTCTATTTAATTCCACTTATATATTTTAAATCTCAATTTTCATGAATATCCATAATTTTACACAAATGAATCAATCATTAAAGTATGAAACAAACGCACCTGAAACCTTGAAAAACAATATATTGTTAATGAATAGGTTATATGATATTATCAAACCATTGTATATGGTTCTATAAATATTAATATACAAATTTAATGAGTTAATTAAATTATTTAAACCATTTCACCATAGGTTTTAACAAGTTTGAAGGATTTTGAACGTGAGGTAAGGGAATTCATAGCCCAATTTCCATTCATTGGGATAAACTTCTACATCTTTGATAATATATTTTAAAGATAATTTGCAAGATGAATTTTGTTTTTTCTTATGTTTTATTTAAAAAAAATTATTTAGATTTATAGTTACCTTATATAGTAAATTAATGTTATTTTTACTAACTTCAATGATATGATATTTTTAAGTGTCTTTCTTCAAAAATATTTTCTTTTAATTTTCCATTTTAAAAAAGTATGTTTTTATTTCAGAAACAAGATGAATGTAATTTTAAAATATAATGTCACTTTAATATTTATAATATTTCCCTAAATGTTTATATGGTTACTTTCAATGATAATTTATCTATTGTATGTCCATAGTTTTTGAAATGGGGTATTTTTATATTAAAAGTGAATTATATTAAATTATTGTTTTTTATGAAATCTTTTTTGATTTATATATACAACATGGTTAATTAAAATAGTTTATAATTATTTGTGGTTAAATGATAATACAATTGTGGGTGGTTATGTGATAAACCAATGATGCCTGGTTATGTGACAAACCAATTATGGGTGGTTTCGTGATAATCCAAGGGCAGTGGTTGCATGACAACCTCCAATACATTAGAAGCTCCAAAGTTGGAGGTTGAACATATTGGTTAATCCATTAGTAAGATTGATTTATAAAATTATTTGTCATGATATATACTTATATTTTAGATTATATCCAAAGAGTTTTAATGAAAATTGGTTTATTTTCAATAGGAATGATATAGTTATTTCTAAAATGTTTGTTCCTTTTTTCAATAAAAATGTATGTTTGTATGAAATTTTTTTTATTGATTTTCTGTAGAAAAATGATTTTTATTCATTTATGTCCCTTATGGATATTTTTTTCTCATACAAAATTTTAAAAAGTTTTTAATAGGATTTAAGGGAGAATAAAGGCAAGGATGAGAAAAATTGGAAACTATGAATATTTAACAAGAAAAGAAAACATGTTTTATTTTTAAAAGGGTTTAATTTGGTCGAAAAAGTAGACGTTATGTATAGGATTACACTTTTAATTTATGAGTTTACTTTTAAAGAGTTTTCATAATTCTATAAAATTCAAAACCTAAAATATATTTGTGAATGAAATAGATATAAATCTAGTATAAAATCACTATAATATGTGTAGTTTAAGGATGGGTCCTTATAATTGGTATTAGAGACCTCTTTAGAAAACTATATGGATTAGGATAATGTTAATACAATTCCAAATAATGATTTTTCACATTGTGGTTATTTTTAAAGGATATATAATTTGGATTATTCCATGTTGCTTCATCTAATATATGTATGTTCAGAATGGTTTTCAATATAGGAAACAAAGAAACTGTAGTGAG
Organism: Viscum album; assembly: GCA_963277665.1. Classification (NCBI taxonomy): domain Eukaryota; kingdom Viridiplantae; phylum Streptophyta; class Magnoliopsida; order Santalales; family Viscaceae; genus Viscum; species Viscum album. The sequence goes on from OY728158.1 coordinate 1,025,783,179, forward strand.
AATGCATCGTGAGGAAAAAATATTTCCAAATCTGTATCCCGATATGGTTGGAATTGGAAAATAATAGTGTTTTGTAGCAAAGGATCATTTGATACAATCTATAAATGGTGGTTTTATGTATACAAGGGATAATCAATATCAACTAAAGATGAATACATCAAAAGAGGAGCATTTTATGTGGCAGCATCCTTAAGCTTTTAGTAGAACCCTAGATCTAGTGGTAGATGATTGATCAACTATATAGAAGAGATATTTGAAGTTATAGGATGTTCATAATTCTACAAGGTAACTGGATCCATTTATAATTTTGAATGTGAAGATGATTGATGATGGTCATTGGTCAATAATAATAGAGAGAAATATGATATGGTTATCAAGGAATGGGATGCTTTTTTAGATATTTGTCTCAAAAGGTATTAACAAAATACTTGTCGACATAAAATGGTGAAAATATTCATATAATTGAGAGCTAATGATGGAGATTCTATTGATTCATTTGAGTCCAACTTTACAAGAGTGGCCATGAATGTACATGTTTTTTTTGGGATCGTGATAGTGAAATTAATTTATTTTATGATGGTTTAAAAAGACTATAAAGAGATTTGGATTCACAAGAGGATAAAATATATTGGAAACTTTTTAATTATGTTGAAAAAACTTGAGATGGTGTTTGTTGAAAAGTATTTTCATTATGATGACAACAATAAGAAGCAGTCAGGTTGGAAGAAATTCAGCAATAATTATTCAGATAAATTTGTATTGAAGAAAATAAATTTCCCTAATTTTGTAATTTAGGGTGATAATCACCTTCGAAATATCTTTCAAAATCTTGTAAATGCTTTCAATGTAGATTTATTGGCCACATGAATTTTGACTGTAAATAAAATGAGAAAACCCTTAATGAAAATCACTTGTTTATATGCGTTAAAGGAATTGAGTTGGGACATTATGCTAATGTGTGCCCAATGACATTCACTCAGGGAGAAATCAGTAATATCAAAATCCAAAGGGTGTGGAAAAGTCTTTTTACACTTCTTTAGTTTATGTGGGGACGTAAAATGAATTAGTGAAAGGTTGGTTACATATGTTTTCTAAATATGTAAATAACTTTATTTAACTATTGATCTTTACATTATATCAATTTTTCAAAATTCTTTATAATACTTGGAAAATCACATTCTGAAGTTATGATATAACTTTTGGAAAAAACATGCGGTCGAAATTTTAATGAAACTATGATTTATATGAATATTCGAACTATTTTCTGTGAAATTTTATTTCTTGCAAATCATGTTGAGATAAAAATAGTTGAGTATTATTTTTTTGTATTGATATGCATTTATTTTATCATGATAATATATATTTTAGATCCAATAAAGTATTTTTCAATGATTTAATACCTTTAATAACCTATCAAGTTTCATAGAAATTGATTAGAAATGGTAGTGAAAGTTAATTACCTCATATTGCTGAAAATATTTGACTGTTCAGATTAGTGATGTGGAAATTGTAAATGAAAACATTCAAGTATTTTCAATTGATGTTTTTGTTATAATTCATGATCAAGAGGATGAATTTACTATTGAATTAGTCCCTAATTCTTATACTATTTCATGAAACCTCTATTGAATGAAACAAGTAAAAATTCTAGGACTAAAAACGAAATTGAAAGATTTTCTAGATAAACGTTTCAGTCGACCGAGAGCTTTAATATGTGGTGATTCTATTTTTTATTAAAAATAATGATTATTCTTTGAGGATTTTCATTGAATATAGAGATTTTAATAACATCTTAGTTAAGAACAATCATAATTTTCCTCATATCGATGATTTTTTTTATCAGCTCCAGGGAGTGAATAAATTTTTAAGCATTTATCTCTTGTTTGGGTACCATATGCTAAATTTGATTGAGGATTAAATTCTAAAAACACAATTTCAGACTAGATATGAGAATTATGATTCCGTATTTATTATATTTTGGTTGAAAATACCCATGCTATATTTATTGATCCTATAAACAAAGTTATTCATGAATTTTTGGATAATTTTTTTGTTTTTTATTCATTCTGTTTTAGTTTATTCAAATATTTATAAGAATCATGAAAAGAATTTGAGGATTGTTCAAATAAAATGTAACAAAATTAAAATATTTTTAAAATCAAGAATGTTTTTTTAGTTATAATAGATTTATTTTCTTGGACATAGTTTAATTAAAGATATAATTACTATTGATCATGAAAAAAAAGTAGTTTATGAATGGTTAAGAGCCAAAAATGTTACCGATATTCCTAGTTTTCTAGGTTAGTGGGCTATTATAAATGGTTTGTTGAAACATTTTCGTAGTTATATATCCCACTAACTACATTAAACCAAAAAGGTGTTAAAATTATTTTGAAAAAATAATGTAATGATTATTTTCATAAATTAAAAAGAAGATTGGAAAGATCTCCAATTTGGGACCTACCCTCAAGGAATGGTGATTTAGTTATCTAGAGTAACACTTCATTGAATTGAATTAGTTTCATTTTGATTCAGAATTATCATCTAGTTTCTTATGCTTTATTGGAATTAATACATCATGAGAAAAATTATCCTACACATGATTTGGAATATCCTATTTATGGTTTTTCTTTAATAATTTGGATACATCACTTATATGGATCCAAGTGTTAAAATACAATGATCATAAAAGTATAAAGTATATATTCTCTAAAAAATAATTGACCATAAGATAGAGAATATGGATATAATTGTTGAAGTATTATGATTACGTGAAATGTTATCATTTGGGAAAAGAAAACAATGTGTTTGATGCTTTGACCCAGAAAAATAATGTTATGTTATACATGTTATGTTTGGAACGTGACCCTTTGGTTAATGATTTTATGAATTTTAGCTTTGAATTTGTCGATGTAGGAACTTCTTTTTTTAGGATTCAGTGAAATCGTCGATTTCAAATAGAATTATAAAATATGAAAAGGATGATCACGAGTTACCAAAAAAGGTTGTGTTGCTTAAAAAGTGTAATTTTCCAAAATATAACATTGATAAAGACAGTTTTTTGAGATTTGAGGAAAAATTTGTATGAGTTTATAACCATAGTTGAAACAAGATTTATTAAGTTAAACTCATAGTTATCCATTTTCAATTCATCTTGTATGCATTAAGATGTGAAGATACAGTCGAGTTTTTTGATGGTGGGATGGAATGAAAAAATATATTGATGAATTTATTGTGAAGTTTTTGAGTTTATAAAATGACAAAGAAGAATGAAACATACCAAAGGTGACACTTCAACCATTTACTGTACTATATTGGAAATGGGAGAATATTACCTTGGAATTCATAATGGGATTTCCACAGAATTCTCAAGGAAACAATATAATTTGGGTTATTGTAGATCAATTGACTAAATCTTCACATTTCCTTCATATTCTAGATACCATGTTGTTGACGCTCCTTTCTGTCACAGAGTCTAACAACTGACAAAAAAGGAAATACCTTAGTCCAAAGTGATTCATCCTTTGAAAAAACATCAAAAATCGACAAAGGGATGAACAAGGAGAACATTTCCCATAGGTCGCGCAAGTTCCCTCATGGTCGCGCAAGTACACTTCCACGCCGCCTAGTGGTCGTGCATGTCTACTTGCGCGACGCCTTATGGTTGTGCAAGTGAATTGCGCGACCTAGTTGATAACCGCCCGGTAACCGCCCGGGGTCTTCTCCTGCCTATAAATAGACCATGTGGGCCCCCCATTAGGGAGGATCTTTTTCCAGAAACTCGGATTGAAGCTCCCGACGCCCAAGTCTCTTCTCAAAGCTTCCGGAACACTTCTAAGGTAATTTCTTACCTATAACAGAAGATCTAAAGAGAGGGAGTAAGGCCTAAGTATTGAAACTCGTCAACACTTGCGCGCCTGAGTGGTCAGCCCTTAAGGGAAGTGGTCACATTTGCACGCCGCCTTATTCCTTCGATAGAACATGCACATCCCTTTTTTGGAAGAACCTCAAGAGGATTTTAAAGGCTTTAATGAAGAGTCGCTCAAGTATTTCAAATGATGGTTGAATATCGCGCAAGTACCCACCATGTCGCGCAGGTATACCTGCGCGACCAATACTTGTGCACCGCCGCAGTACCTGCACGCCTTCCAAGACTTGCACGCCCCTTCCTTTTTGGGTGCCTTTCTTGCCCATTTCACCCCTCTTAAGCCATTACACCTTTCCTTTTCAAGATTCAGTCTTTAAGACACTCTCCAAATTCATTTATGGCATGATTTCTTAATTTGACTTCCTTATCTGAAATGAATTATGTGGAATATATCTCAAAACCTAGTGATTTACATATCTTTATGTCACTAAATATTGAGAGTTCATTCATTCAACCTCATCCTTTAAAATGAAAGAATATTTAACCTAGGTCTCCTTTTCAGGAATAAGTCCCAGTCATAAATATGGGCTTCCTTTTCAGGAGTAAGCCCCAAGTCCCCTAACCTGGGCCTCCTATTCAGGAATAAGTCCCAGTAATAATTATGGGCATCCTCTTTAGGAGTAAGCCCCAAGTCCCTTAATTTTTGGGCATCCTTCTTAGGAGTAAGCCCCAGATCCTCTAATTTGGGATTCCTTTTCAGGAGTAAGCCCCAGTCTCTAATTTGGGCTTCCTTTTCAGGAGTAAGCCCCAAACCTTAATCCTTAACCTGGGCTTCCCTTTCAGGAATATGTCCCAGTCATAATTCCCTTAACATGGGCCTCCTTTTTAAGAGTAAGTCCCAGTCATAATCTTGGGTTTCCTTTTCAGGAATAAGCCCCAAGTCCCTTAAATTCTCTTTAACCAGCCTTTATTTACGTTTTATCTGGGATTCCTTCTCAGGAGTAAAACCCAGTTATCAATCCTCTCCTGATTTGGGTTTCCTTTTCAGGAATAAGTCCCAAGTTAGAGTATTCAAATCTCCATGAAGCACATATACCTTTATGGACCCTGTTCCTGGATTTTCTCCCTAAAGTAAATCCTAGCCTTCATTTATCTGGGCAGTCATATATACATAAGCCCCAAACCATTTCTTATGATTGCATCTTTCATGGCACAATTGTCTAATTTTTACCAATATCTCTTGTTTCTCACACCGAGCATGACTCACCTGAGCTTAGAGTGTAAAAGTAATTGTGACATCCTTCTTTGAGACATCAATAATAAACATCATACTCCTTTACTCTAACTACGTGGGTTCTGATTCCTTTTCCAAAACAAAGGATACGTAGGTAGCCCATCTATGGGTTCGATCCCAACTCTGAAATAATTCATGTCCTTCTGAATGACAATAAACTTCAAGTGCCCCACTGAGTGGCTTTAAAACTAACATAGTCATCATAATGACCAAGAGACATTTATATAAATGTTTTGAAGGATACCATTGACCAAGAATCTCTAAATAAATATAGATGATTCTCTATTGATGAAGAACCTCGAATACATATAAAAGATTCTCTAAATTTCTTACATATTTAATCATTGATTGTTAAACTGAAGGAAATCTCATTTTATACTTGGTAATGTAATAAGGATTCACGAACATAACTTAAATCTATAAAGAGAGTCCCGGAATAGACAATAATTCCCCTAACAAAGGTGTGATGAGTCCGACCTCCCATCCTCTCGACCAATAAAAATTCCTAAGCCTCATCAGTCCACAAGCTAATGAGCGCCTACCTTTGGAAAGTAGGTCCAAATGGATGTGGAATCATTGGATGTTTCCGGTTCTACGAACAAACCCACTAGAAACCGATCAGAACTTTTGAATCTCCCATCCAGGAGGTCATCCCCGAATTCTGAGGGAAACAAAAAATGGTGAACCCGACATGAATCCTTAACCAAGTTAAAATGATGTTTTACCTATTTGTTAAGCCCCTATTTAAAACTCAATAAGAGGGATATAAAAACAATCATTGACCTATGTGCTCATCCAAAGGATGAAGTGGCTGAATTTTATCTTGATTACGTCTGTTATATCAAACAAGCACTCTTTTCAATGATCTTCTGTATTTCCATAATGGCTGCTCTCAAATTCACATCTGTGAATACTGCTGCTGCAAATACCACTGCTGTTATTCCTACTGGATCTTCATTAACTCTGAGGATGACATCACCTACTCAGCGTCTTCAACACTGGGTATCAAATGCGCTGGTTAAGGAGTACCATCAACACGGTACCATCCCAACTCTGGAGGCTGCCCGACAGGCCCTCCAAGTGAACAACTCACACAGGTCGTCCGGACAACGACGACCAGTGATCAAGAGGCAGGCGGTGCTGACTACCGTCTCCAACCATTTCGGGTCGTTATCCCCGGAACGCAATTTCCATTCGCTCCCTTACTCTGAGGAAGTGAATGAGCAGGTCCCTCAGGGCCTTAATTCAAAAAGACAGGAGTCCTTCCCGAGGGCTCCCATCAACAATCGCCGCCAGACTCGTGCGGCAGTGCGCCCTCAACATGATGAGGGTACCGACTCCTGGCATTCAGCTCAGGTTCCTCGAACCCGAGCAGGCAAGACGAACCGCCAGAGACGGAATCCGGTTAACAATCGGCAGGTTTTCATCCCTGCCATCTCCGGAGAAGTCCACCAACAAAACTTGGTGGAAAACAACGAACAGGCACACACACCTGTCCGTTTTAATTTCGCTGTCTAGCAGACTCGTCTGGCAGCATCAAGCCAATCCCGCCAGGCAATTCCGGCGGAGTACTATAGGCAGGAACATACACTGCTTATACATCATCAGTTAGTCAGCAGGCTCGCCTGACTACATATGATGGATCTCGTCAACCGCGTTTGGTGAAGTGTAATCAACAGGAACATGCACCTGCTAGCACTAATCAATCCTACCAATAGTCTCACTTGGTAGTGCACGGAGAAGTCAGTCAGAAAGCTCCGACGACAAATAGGAGGCAGACTCAACTCTCTGCCTCCACACTTGAGTACTATCAGGATTCACTGACAAGAAAAGGAGGACAGGAGCAGGCACATACACCTAATCCAAGCCCGGAATGGACGTATATCCCCGTTCCGGCAGCTGAAGTCGCCAAACATATTTTGTCAATGGTGAAAGAGCAGAAGCAAATTCCTGCTCATATTCTGGATGCTTGCCAGGATATCATAACAGCTTCAGCATCATCTCAGGGACAGACACATAAATCTATCCCTAGTAGTGGAGTGACACATCAACGATTCACTCCGGAATAGACACACACATCTGTTCCAGTCCTAGAGGGTTATGAGGCATACTCCAATATATCATACGGACAACCAAGTCAGGCACATACACCTGATTTGAGTGGAGATCATCAGCCTAACCTGACCATCTTTCCTGATCAAGAACATACACCGGCTCAGAGTAACCACTTTCGTCAACAAGTGGTTTCCAAAGCGAGTAAGAAGGCATCTAAGAAAAAGATCCACCCAGCATAGTCAGGAGATCAAAGGCCAATCTGCAATAAGGCCTTGCTCGATGCTGGAGTTCTGGAAGCCCTCAGACATTTATCTGTTGGAATTCAAGATTCTACTCCCTCATTTCCCAATAACGGGAACCTTAATTCCGAAATTCTTCAACATACACTTCCTCATGAAGTATTTCTTCATGAAAATTCGATCAATCTTGAAGTTTCTTCTTCAGATGAGAGCTACAGGAACCCTCTATGTGGTCAGAAGACCAAGGAGTAACCCATTATGGTGGTCCTCCCCATGATAATGAATTTCGCTGTGAAAGTCCACTCCGCAGTAGTGAATCACATTGCCTGGAAAATACTCCAGTGGAAAATGTAGTGCCGAGAAAGCCCTCTTATCTTAAGGCACTTGCAAATGCGAAACCAGTCATGTCTGATGCTTTATCGCTAGCAAGTGAAATATTTTCTCAATCAGAAGATAGCCCAGGGTGTAGGTCATTCTCCGAACCACCCCTAAGTCATGCATCTTCTAGTTTGATCAATGATCTATCTACCAATCTTGTTGAATCTGATAAAGCAACAAGGAAACACCAACTCTGGTCAAAACAGGTAGAAGAATCTTCATTAAATGATAAAGAGGAAATGCTGAACATGAGGAAAAAACTGGCGAAAAGTGAGGTACCAGTCATGTTTTGGCCTTTGGCTGACTCCCAGTATGACATTCCAAAGATATTGACGGAAGATGGAGTCCATGATATTCGTCTCAACATATGGAAAACTCTTTTTCAATTGAAGAAGAAGGTATTATCTTATGATGAATATGAAAATCATCTTAAGATAATAGAAGGGCTACAACGTCAGATTGATTTGGCATCTCTATCAGTCTCTCGGTATCCGAAGGCTGAAAAGAAACAGAGAACCCTTCAACGTTCATGCCTTGGCGCACTAAGAAAATTGCGTCAGTTAATTGCCAATTCTCCATCACATGTTCATATCAGAAGATGGGGTGTTCACAGAGCACTACATTTCACAGTGATTTCTAGTCAGCAAAACTCGTCGAAAATTGTCTCATGCAATGTTATTGCCCATTTCCGGCCACAGTCAATGGGATTTATTCATAATCAAAAGCTTGCTCAAGAACAGGCTTCAACTAGTTCCTCTCAAAATCAAGCATATAGAGAAAAAGTTTTTGAATTGCTCCTACATCAAGCAGGCAAGAATATTGCACAAGCCTCTCGTATGGAGCAAACACATCATGAAATGACAGAATTTTTGGAAATCATCCAACGGTCTGTTAAACCAGGTGATAAAAGTGGATACAAGCTAATGCATCTAGCTAATTTCCGAACAAAGATTCGCAAGATCAATAGAGATTTTAAGAATGTCTCAGACATAGCATGTCAAGAGCCACCCCAGCTTGTCAGACTGGAGACTCCTTTAACCCAACCCTCAGAGTCAACAAATGGGATTTGAGGAGTTGAGCGGAAGCAATAGGAACATCCCCAGTTCTCGAGACTGGGGACTCTTTAAAATCATTAATCCCCTTCTCAGAGAATATCGGTCTTTTCTCGATTGAGGAAGAATCCCCAAGAGGAACGAAGATCCAAATTATCAGGAGATTCCCTCCAAGTTATAGCTCGTCAAGAAGTTCCTAAAAGATTAAATCAACAAAAGGCAATGTCTCATCAAAGACATGAAAGAAGACAATATCACAGAAATGTTGATAGAAGGGATGTGATGCATTATACATCAATCAATGTCATCAATGCCGTTGTTGCTAATCCACCAGAGGTGACTCACTCAGGGGACTTAGATAAAGAGCGTCCTGCTCAAGAAAATGTACGCGCCGATACAAATGAAGAAGGTGTGCGTACACGAAGTCAAAAGATTACTCAGAACCTAGGTAATCCGCTTCCTTCTCTCCAAAAAGTATCCAACAAAGGGAGGGGAAAGAATCAGGTTACATATCCTTCCTCGGGAGAAGGTCAATCACTCTCTTTAGAGCAAAGGTTTGCACAACAAGAGGAAGAAATGAAAGAATTAAGAAGGTTGAATGCAGAACTACTTCAGAGTAGTCTTCTTCTTAAGAATGTTGAAGTCCGACAGCCGAAGGAATTTTTTGTAACTACTGAGATGGATCAGGAATATCCTCCTTTATCATTACACCCTCAGAGGTCTAATCCTACGGGTCAAATGCAACAATGGTTGGCAGTGCTACCATCAGTTGTAGCACCAATCACCACGTCTGTCCAAGGTCCATTCATTGCACCTACCCATGACCAAATTCAACCTGATGTTTCTCAAAAGTTAATAACTACTATTGAGTCATTAACAGCTCGGTTAGAAACTATGGAAGGGAAACGTGTGCAAGTTCAACCAGAAAAGAAAGTTTACCCTGAATGGGTAGATTCAATTTCTCCTCCATCTAGTTTTGGAAACCCTATTTTCCCTACTTTCAATGGATCAGGCGACCCTGAACAACATTTGACGCATTACGTGTCTTGTTGTGATCCTATGATGGGAACTCCAGAGCAGCAAGAAGCAGTGAAACTCAGATGCTTCGTGCGAACCTTGAAAGGACCAGCTTTTGTCTGGTATACAAGCTTGCAATCCCGGTCAATCATCGGATGAGAGGATCTTCATCAAAAATTCCTTCTTCTGTTCAGCTCAACTTTTCCAAAAACGACAGTTTTCGATCTTACAAACTGCAAGAAAAGGGAGAATGAAAGAGTCTCTGATTTCATTACTCACTGGAAGGGATTAATGTATTCCCTGATTTTAGCACTCCCTCAGGAAGAGCTGTTGCCAATCTGTGTGGAAAATTTGCGTGACGAATTACGCATGCCATTGATCCCTGTGAAATACACAGGAGGGTTTCGAGACCTTACTTCAATCGCTCAGCAGATTGAAGATTCCCTTATACAGGCTAAGGTTAAATCTCGTGTAATTCCATCAGCTTCAGGAAGGAGAATGGGTAAAGCTGAAATTGCTATAGTTATGCTTAAACAAGAGCCTGTACCTATTTCTACTTCAAAACCTTTATCTTCTCGAAGGGCTCCACCTCCTGAACGCCAACAACAAAGGTCGTTTCGTCCAATTGATCAAAAAGATCAACGATGAAAAAATTTTGAGGATTTGAAGAGTAAAACATACTCTTTCCAAAATGAGCATGTTCCTGGTTTCTTCATTTCAGCTCTGGAAAATAATTTGGTTCAATTACCAGTTCCCAAGAGGCCAAACAAGGAAGGAGATGAAGACCGTCCCAATTATTGTCCCTTTCATCAAATGTTAGGGCATCCCATCCAGGAGTGTTTTGTCTTCAAAGACCTCCTGCAAAAGATGGTCGACTTGGTACAAGTCAAGTTGAAAGGTTCTTCAACTCAGGTAGCATGTGTTACTGCTACAGTTCCAAAGGAGGAAGGTGAATGGCAAGAAGTCAAAAGCAGAAATGCACATAAATATGATGATTGGATGGTCAGAAAGACAATCAATCGGACTCATGCCATTTTGCGAACACAATTAAAGAAACCAATTGTGTCTTCTACCATGAATATTGCAGTAAAACCCTCTTCGTCAGAGGGAAAGTCCTCAAAGAAATGGTTTGATTCAAAGAAGAAAAAAGAATCAGAAGAAGATGATTATGTGTCAAAGCCTAAATTGTCTTTGAATCTAGCAGCCTTTATGCCATCTACTTCAAAACCATGGGCACCGCCCCATCAAACGGCATAGCTTAAACAGGCTAGTCAGGCAGAATATTTATTAGATGAAGAGTTAATCTTTGATTCTATTAATATGATTCAATTAACATATCCGTATTCCAGTCGTAATTTCAATTTTGATTAGCCTGAATTCCCTGTATCAAATAAGGGAATCTGAGGATGTTCCTGAGGTTCAGGATACAGGGGAAGACGTGGATCTTTCCGAAGCCACTACTCCAATTCTACCCCTGCTAGCACTGTGTACGCAACAGAAACTCGTGGTAGAGCCCTTCAGCGAGCTAAAAAAGAACAAGCAGGTTTTTCTGCTAATTGCCAACTCAGTCTTGGCACAGTTATTTTAGAAGACCGATTGAAGGTTCCATCTTCTTTATCTCAGCAAGTAAATGGATCTAATTGGTCTAATCTTCCAAAACCTAGGATGTTTCCAACTTCTATCCGAATACAAGATGCATCAGCTTCCAAAGCATCTGCTTCCAAGGTACCTGTTAAACCGCATATTCCTGTTGGGAAACGCAGACCTTTAGATCAAAATTATGATCTATTGAAACACTTGGCCCAAGTACCAGCCAAGTTATCAATTTTGGATGCTTTGAATCTGTCAAAAGATCTTCAGGAAGCACTCATCGAAGCTTTGTCAAGTCCTTAGGTGTTTGAAGCTGAAATTGCTGCAGCTGAAGTCTATCACATAGAGAATAATCCTACAGAATGCCATGCAGTGATATCTTTTACAGATAAGGATGAATATGATGTTATGCATGGGCACATAAAACCACTGTAATTATCTAGCAAATTCAATGGTGTAGATATACGAAGAGCTTTCATTGACAATGGTTAAGGAGTCAACCTCATGCCCATTCGTACACTTCGTCGATTGGGCCTCACGGAATCTGATTTATCTCCTTCTACCATGATGTTACAAGGATATGATAAAAATGAACAAGAACCATTGGGCGAAGTTACACTTAGAACTCAGTTTGGAAATCTTGTATCCAATTTAGATTTCATGATTGTTGACCAAGACTCAGCTTTCAACGTCTTGCTTGGAAGACCCTGGCTACATCAGCATGCAGCTGTCCCTTCATCATACCATCAATGTCTCAAATACTATTTCAATGGTCATGTTGGAACATTTTGTGGTGATAAGACCCCGTTCAAGACATGTGAATCTCAGTACAATGAGGCGGAATTTTATCACATGAAGGGAAAAGAGAAATCTACAATGAAGGAAATTACCAAAGTTAATGCTCCATATGGTTTGGAGAAAATTCCAATAAATCCATTTACACATGTGAGTACAGATTATGTGTTACCTATCAGTCAAATTGAAAAAATAGGTCCAAATCAAAATACTCTTATGGAAAGATCCATAATGTCAATTACGGCAATTGAGCCAGACAACATGGGAGAAATTGGTAACCTACCAAACAGTGATGAAAGCACAAGTGGTGACATCTTCATTTCATCTGGTGAAATCCAACAGGTCTATACTTCGCCAATCAGTCTAGAAGAAGTTATAGAAATATCGGAGGTGAATAATGATGTCAATTCTCAATCCATTATCTCCTCTTTATTTCCCAAAGAAGGCCCTTTATCATCAATAGGGTCAGAAATGGAAGCTTCTTCTACAAAATTTTCAAATTTTGACATCTCTTCTGATCATGAAAATTTCGTTTTGTCATCTACTATGCAATTAGAAATGGAAGAAATAGAACATGATGAAGAGGAAGAGGAAGATCTTAGAGATGCTCCTCCAGCATTTGAAGAAGGTATCTCTACCACTATGGATGAACTCAGAGAAATAAATCTGGGTACAGAGAAAGATCCACACCCCACTTTAATTAGTGCGGCCATGACCCTTGAAGAGCAAGAAATGTATACTTATTTTCTAAAGCAAAATAAAGATATTTTTTCTTGGAACTACACTGAAATTATTGGGCTTGATCCTGATATTGTTACCAAACATTTGGGTTTACCAAAAGAACATCGAGGATTTAAGAAAGATGTGAGAAGAACACACCCAACTTATGCTTCCAAAATTGAAGCTGAAGTGGATAAGCTGATCAAAGCTAACTTCGTTAGAGAAGTTCAGTATCCCAATTGGTTGGCTAATATTGTCCCTATAAAGAAGAAGAACGGACAAATTAGGGTTTGCATCGATTTCCGAGATCTTAATCGGTATTGTCCTAAAGATGATTTCCCAGTTCCAATTACAGAACTCTTAATTGATGCAACCGCTGGCTATGAAGTAATTTCCTTCATGGATGGATATTCCGGATATAATCAGATCTGAATGGCCCCAGAAGATGAGGAATCTACATCCTTCAGAGCCCCTCAAGGTTTCTTTTGTTACCGGGTAATGCCATTTGGTTTAAAGAATGCAGGTGCAACATATCAACGCGCCATGCATCGTATCTTCAAACCTTTCTTAGGGAAGTTTGTTGAATGGTATGTAGACGATTTGGTGGTTAAATCCAAACAACGTTCTAATCACTTGGCAGATTTGGAAGTCATATTTCACAAGCTTCGACAACATAATTTGAAGATGAACCCCTTAAAATGTGCTTTTGGGGTAACCTCAAGAAAATTCCTCGGCATTGTTGTACGCCATTGTGGTATTGAAGTCGATCCTGAGAAGACCAAACCAATCCTTGGTATGTCACCTCCTCATAATTTGAAAGAATTAAGAGGACTTCAAGGACACTTAGCCTATATTCGGCGTTTCATCGCCAATTTGGAAGGCATAAGTTTACCCTTTACCAAATTATCAAAAAAAGGAGTCACTTACCAGTGGACTAGAGAATGTCAAGAAGCGTTTGATGTTCTCAAGAAATACCTCTTGAGTCCACCAGTACTCATGCCACCTATTGAAGGTAGACCACTTATCCTATATGTGACAGCTCTAGAGTGATCATTGGGTGCCATTCTTGCTCAAAAGAATGATGCTGGGAATGGAAATAGCCTCTACTATCTCAGTAGAACTATGCTTGAAGCAGAAACCCGGTATTCAAGTATTGAGAAGTGCTGCCTGGCATTAATCTTTGCAGTTCAAAAACTGAGACACTACCTGCAACATCACGAGGTCCAATTGGTATCTTGCAATAATCCGCTCAAATTCATCCTTAGTCGTCCAATGCTTACAGGATGTCTAGCAAGGTGGGCCGTTATTTTGCAGCAGTTCGACATTCAGTATGTATCTCAAAAGGCAATAAAGGGACGAGCTCTGGCTGATTTCCTGGCTGAACATCCTTCAGTGGAAGACACGTCTTCAGATATTGAACTCCCTGATGAGGAAGTTTTTTCTATTCAAGAGTGTCCTCAAACATGGGAAATGTATTTTGATGGTGCTTCCAGAAGTCCAACAGGGAAGAAAATGGAAAATCCTAAATTCAACAAAGTTGGTTTAGGAATTGTACTCATTTCTCCAGATAAGACATTGTTACCTTATTCATTTTTATTGTGGTAAGGTGGTACCAATAATTAAGCCGAATACCAAGCTCTTATCACAGGCTTGGAGTTAGCACTTCAAGAACAAGTGAATCACTTAAAGGTGAAAGGTGATTCAGACCTGGTAATCAAACAAGTCGATGGGGATTATGCCATCAGAAAAGAAGAGCTAATCCCTTTGTATGATTACGTCAGAAAGTTAATGGCGGAATTCCCTTCAGAACCAACATTTTCTTATGTCCCAAGATCACAAAATTCTCAAGCTGATGCACTGGCTAATATAGCCACAGCTCTAGCAGATCCAAATCGGGATGAGACAACCATCAGTATTGCCCACCTTCGTGCAATTTCACCTTATGTTCATGCCAAAACAGAGGAAATTAATGAAATTAGTCCCATTCCTGAACCGTATGTTCATACTACAGGATGGATGTCACCTATCAGGGAATACCTTCAAAATGGAACACTTCCACCTGATAGAGCCGAGAAAGAACAAATCCGGCGATGTGTGGTCAATTTTACTCTTTATGATGGCCCAAACCACCTAGAGAAAATTCTCTACAAACGTGGTTTTGATGGAGTTCTCTTCAGATGCCTTGATGGTGAAGACACAATGGCTGTCAGGAAAGAAGTGCATGCAGGAGTCTGTGGTGCCCACCAGTCTGGACATAGATTGTCTGATCAAATTCGAAGGCTTGGATACTTTTGGCCGTTAATGATACAAGATTGTGTTGATTTCACAACGAAATGTCATTCATGTCAAGTACATGCCAACTTCATTCATCAACCTCCAGAGTTGCTTCATACAGCTAAATACTCATGGCCATTTTCCACATGGGGAATAGATGTGGTGGGACCTTACCCTTCAGCTACGACCAAGCAGTTTAAGTACATTCTTACTGCTACTGATTTCTTTTGCAAATTGGAAGAGGTAGTACCTCTCAAAGAAGTCAGTTCTAAATGCATTGTTAGCTTCATCAAGTCTAACATCATTACTAGATTTGGTGTCCCTCATACCATATTGACTGACAACGGCACCAACTTCTGTTCTTCTGAGGTGAAGAAATTGTATCAAGAATACAACATTAAATCCAACCATTCATCTCGGTATCATACGAGAGCCAATGGCCAAATAGAAGCCTTTATCAAGACTCTTTCAAATATACTTCAGAAGATGGTGGATAAAGATAAGAGGTCATGGCCTGATAAACTCTTTCATGCTTTATGGGCTTATCGAACTACCACCCGCAATGCAACGCAGTCAACTCCATATTCATTGTTATATGGAACAGAAGCAGTCTTGCCAATTGAAGTTCAATTTCCATCACTCAGAGTAGCCATTTGTGATCAGTTATCTACAGATGAGAAATCCCAAAAGTGATTGAATGAATTGGAATGGTTAGATGAGAAAATATTGTGCACTTTACACCACTTGGAAATCTATCAGAATCGAATAGCACGAGATTTTAACAAAAAAGTTCATCTTCGTTCATTCATTCAGGGAGAATTGGTATAAGTTCTCAGAACTCCAATGATACTAGGAAAGAAACCTCCCAAGCTTGAGCCAAAATGGGAAGGACCTTATTTAATACATAGGGTCTTCTCCAATGGAGATTATTCATTAATCTCGATGGATGGAGAACTCATTACTACTCCAACTAATGCCAGATTTTTGAAGAAATGTTTTGTATAAAATACAAAGTATTCATATAATGTCCCCACAACATGACACTAAACTGTGCGGCACCAGTTCGTCCTTGCTATATGACGTTAAACTATACAGCAACGGTCTAAGCATATAACCCTAAACTATTTGCACATACGTCCAACATGACGTTAAACTGTGTCACCTTCAACGTCCCCGCAACATGACACTAAACTGTGCGGTACCAGTTCGTCCTTGCTATATGACGTTAAACTATACAGCAACGGTCTAAGCATATGACCCTAAAATTTTTGCACATATGTCCAACATGACGTTAAACTGTGTCACCTTCAATGTCCCCGCAACATGACACTAAACTGTGCGGCACCAGTTCGTCCTTGCTATATGACGTTAAACTATACAGCAATGGTCCAGTATGACCTTAAACTGAAACTTCGTCCCACACGACGTTAAACTGTGAAAAAGTTCCCTAAATGGTCCAATATGACCTTAGACTACAACTAGGTCCTGTATGACCTTAAACTGCATCATCAACGGTCCATGCATATGACCCTAAACTATTTGCAAGTCCCTTACGTCCAGCAAGACGTTAAACTGTGACGTCCTAACTACATGATGCTAAACTGTATAAAATTCCCTTACGTCCAGCAAGACGTTAAACTGTGACATCCTAACTACATGACGCTAAACTGTATAAATGTCCCTTACGTCCAGCAAGACGTTAAACTACATAATCATCAAAGGTCATGTATGACCTTAAACTACACCATCGTCCAGCATGACATTAAACTGCACCATCCACGGTCCATTTATATGACCTTAAACTATTCTCCCTTTTGTCCAACATGACACTAAACTGTAGAAGAAATCCCCAATGCATCCAACATGACGTAAATGGTGCACTCTTTTGTCCTCACTGCATGACATTAAACTACACAGTTCCCCCCTTTTGTCCAACATGACGTTAAACTCTATTGTTCCCATCGTCCTAACTAGATGATGCTAAACTGTACAGAAAGTTCATAATACGTCCTACATGACATTAAACTGTATTTTGTCCCTGCTACATGACACTAAACTACGCAGCACCAATAGTCCTAACTACAAGACTTTAAACTGCATAGTCCCTTTATATGTCGTACATGACATTAAACTATGCATCGTTAAGGTTGTTGTTACCTCTTGTTTCTCACACCGAGTATGTCTCACGTGAGCTTAGAGAAAACCTCAACCGTAACACTCTCTTTGGGCCGCTAACCATGTATAAGTCCCAACAACATTTATTTTTATTATTAGATCATTGTCCCCAAGAACAACTTGATCATTAATTCATTCTTTAATTGAACTACAAGGACTTTGATCCTTGCCTTCCAGGCTGGGTACATAGGTAACCTCCCAAGGTTCAAGCCCAAAAACAATCTCTTCACTTTGGTTCACCTTCATCTCATACGATGTTGATTTGTGAAACCGCCTTTTGAATCAATATCTTTACATTGATTCACTTTCGTACTTGTTAAATGACGTTAAACTATGCAACACTTTTGTCCGGTACGACAATAAACTACAATACTCTTTGATTTTCTCATTTGAGAGGGAACCATTATTGACATCGATTCTTCAATCATGTTTCATTTCAAAAGACTACGTGCATACATGGTAATGCCTAAACTTTTTATCTCAGGTTAAACCATCATTGCACTAAATTCCCCTTTCACCCTTCACATGTATGAACCAAATTTGTACAAAGGGTAGTTCTAGAACTACGTGGGCTTGATTCCCATCCTTATGGGATACATAGGAACGTTCGAGTATCCCTCGAATCTAGCCCCAAGTCTTTTGGGCCTAACCCCAAATTTCACTTTCAATCCCTTGGCTAAAAAGTCCTCATGAAAACACACACTGTGTATTCATTATTATGGTCCGAACTCTATGACCCTAAACTAAGATCTCTCATACTTTTGTCCTGCACGATGTTAAACTGCATTTCATGAACTACGTATGGCTTGATTCTCATTCTTATGAGATACATAGTGAAGTCCAAAATTTCAATTCAGGACCCAGCCACAACATAATTATGGTTATCATTGACCTATGTATCTCTATATACATTGGACAATACCCATCTTTATGTGTTATAATCCTAACCTTAAATATTTTCAGATCTTCATAAATCTTTTCATTACTTTTAGTCACAAAAATGTCAAACTTCTGAGAATTCTTTTGCCTGACTATGTTGTACGTGCCCATAGGTGGCCTTGCATAAACAGTCCACATAACAGACTTGTCAGCCGAAAGATTCTATTTATTTGACTATGCATCCAATGCCCTTAGGTGGCCCTACATAATTCAACCCCCTAACGGGTTTGTTAAATAATGGTAACTTCATTCTTGGGAAGAATGCCTCTTTTGTCCTTATTTGTCTTAAATGGCAGTATGTATGGATCTTCAAAAAATAGCCATCCTTAACATATTTGTCCCATATCCTTTTTCATGATCTGAAAGTATTCAAGTATATGGTTTATTCTTCTTCCCTACGTTTGGGTCAGACCTTCGTAGGAGTGATATTCATCCAGTTCTTCGATAATCTTGTCTAGAAATATCTTCTCCATATTCAAGTACATATTTCCATACACCAAACTCTATAATTTATAAAATTTGAATCTTCATAAACATTCACTGGCTTTTAGCACTAGGAAAGTAAATTTCTGAGAATTCTTTTTTCCTGACTATGCAGCACATGCCCATAGGTGGCCTTGCATAAACAGTCTACATAACAGACTTGTTAGCCAAAAGATACTATTTTATTTAACTATGCAGCCAATGCCCTAAGGTGGCCCTGCATAATTCAACCCCCTAACGGGTTTTGTTAAATAATAGTAACATCATTCTTGGAAACTACATCTTCTAATGCCTTTTAGCTCCCTTTCATATCATTACTCAGATTCAAATATTCTTAAGCCATAGTTTACATATTTTCTTTCATACTTGAGTATGGTACAATGTTTTCAGAAGAGTTGTCAAGGAATTGAGTCAATTATAATCTATTTCGGTCAAAGCTATTTCGACCTTAAACATTAGCCTTTGTATGTCCGACATGCATGACTTTAAACTGCCAGATTTCTTGTTTTTTCTTTTCACCTCAGAGTCAAATCCTCTTTTCTCTCCGGATCCAACTCTGAGGGGGGACTTTTTTTGACGCTCCTTTCCATCATAGAGTCTAACGACGGAAAAAAAAGGAAATACCTTAGTCCAAAGTGATTCATCCTTTGAAGAAACATCAAAAATTGACAAAGGGATGAACAAGGAGAACATTTCCCATAGGTCGCGAAAGTTCCCTCATGGTCGCGCAAGTACACTTGCGCGCCGGCTAGTGGTCGTGCAAGTCTACTTGTGCGACACCTTATGGTCGTGCAAGTGACTTGCGCGACCTAGTTGATAACCGCCCGGTAACCACCCAGGGTCTTCTCCTGCCTATAAATAGACCTTGTGGGCCCCCCATTGGGGAGGATATTTTTCCAGAAACTCAGATTGAAGCTCCCGACGCCCAAGTCTCTTCTCAAAACTTCCGGAACACTTCTAGGGTAATTTCTTACCTAGAACGGAAGATCTAAAGAGAGGGAGTAAGGCCTAAGTATTGAAACTCATCAACACTTGCGCGCCTGAGTGGTCAGCCCTTAAGAGAAGTGGTCACATTTATGCGCCGCCTTATTCCTTCGATAGAACTTGTGCGTCCCTTTTTTGGAAGAACCTAAAGAGTATTTTAAAGGCTTTAATGAAGAGTCGCTCAAGTATTTCAAATGCTGGTTGAATATCGTGCAAGTACCCACCATGTCGCGCAGGTATAACTGCGCGACCAATACTTGCGCGCCGCCGCAGTACCTGCCCGCCTTCCAAGACTTGCACGCCCCTTCCTTTTTGAGTGCCTTTCTTTCCCATTTCACCCCTCTTAAGCCATTACACCTTTCCTTTTCAAGATTCAGTCTTTAAGACACTCTCCAAATCCATTTATGGCAAGATTTCTTAATTTTACTTCCTTATCTGAAAGGAATTATGTAGAATATATCTCAAAACCTAGTGATTTACATATCTTTGTGTCACTAAAGGTTGAGAGTTCATTCATTCAACCTCATCCTTTAATATGAGAGAATCTTTAACCTGGGTCTCCTTTTCAAGAATAAGTCCCAGTCATAATCCTGGGCTCCCTTTTCAGGAGTAAGCCCCAAGTCCCCTAACCTGTGCCTCCTTTTCAAGAATAAGTCCCAGTCATAATTATGGGCATCCTCTTTAGGAGTAAGCCCCAAGTCCCTTAATTTTTGGGCATCCTTCTTAGGAGTAAGCCCCAGATCCTCTAATTTTGGCTTCCTTTCAGGAGTAAGCCCCAGTCTCTAATTTGGGCTTCCTTTTCAGGAGTAAGCCCCAAACCTTAATCCTTAACCTGGGCTTCCCTTTCAGGAATAAGTCCTAGTCATAAATCCCTTAATCTGGGCGTCCTTTTTAAGAGTAATTCCCAGTCATAATCTTGGGTTTCCTTTTTAGGAATAATCCCCAAGTCCCTTAAATTCTCTTTAACTAATCCTAATTTACGTTTGATCTGGGATTCCTTCTCAGCAGTAAAACCCAGTTATCAATCCTCTCCTGATTTGGGTTTCCTTTTTAGGAATATGTCCCAAGTTAGAGTATTCAAATCTCCATGAAGCACATATACCTTTATGGACCCTGTTCCTGGATTTTCTCCCTAAAGTAAATCCTAACCTTCATTTATCTGGGCAGTCATATATACATAAGCCCCAAACCATTTCTTATGATTGCATCTTTCATGGCACAATTGTCTAATTTTTACCAATACCTCTTGTTTCTCACACCGAGCATGACTCACGTGAGCTTAGAGTGTAAAAGTAATTGTGACATCCTTCTTTGAGCCATCAATCATAAACATCATACTCCTTTACTCGAACTACGTGGGTTCTGATTCCTTTTCGAAAACAAAGGATACGTAGGTAGCCCATCTATCGGTTCGATCCCAACTCTGAAATAATTCATGTCCTTCTGAATGACAATAAACTTCAAGTGCCCCATTGAGTGGATTTAAAACCATCCTAGTCATCATAATGACCAAGAGACTTTTATATAAATGTTTTGAAGGATACCATTGACCAAGAATCTCTAAATAAATATAGATGATTCTCTATTGATGAAGAACCTCGAATACATATAAAAGATTCTCTAAATTTCTTACATATTTAATCATTGATTGTTAAACTGAAGGAAAGCTCATTTTATACTTGGTAATGTAATAAGGATTCACAAAAATAACATAAATCTATAAAGAGAGACCCGGAATAGACAATAATTCCCCTCAAAAAGGTGTGATGAGTCCGACCTCCCATCCTCTCGACCAATGCAAATTCCTAAGCCTCATCAGTCCACAAGCTAATGAGCGCATACCTTTGGAAAGTAGGTCCAAATGGATGTGGAATAATTGGATGTTTCCGGTTCTACGAACAAACCCGCCAGAAACTGATCGGAACATTTTAATCTCCCATCCAGGAGGTCATCCCCGAATTCTGAGGGAAACACATGTATTTAGATCAAATTATTGGAATTTATATTAAGGAGATAGTCAGGTTAAATGTAGTTCTTATCACCATTGTATTTGACCATGATCCTAGGTTTACATATAATTCTTATAAGGGACTAAAAAGTATTTGGGAACTAAATTAAATTTCAATATTTATTTTGATCCTCAAACTGGTGGACAATCCAAGTAAACAATTTAGAAATTATAGGATATTATTTGAGACTTTTTGATTCACTATCAGGGTATTTGGGATCAACATTATAATTTTGATGAATTTTTGTATAATAACATTATTTGATCTACTATACTTTCAGAATATTTTGCGGAATTATATGGAAAGTGGTTTCAAACACTATCTTTATAGAATAAAATAAGAGAAAAGAAGTTATTATGACTAGAACATGTAATGGAAATGGTGGGGATGGTAAAAAATTTTTTGAAACACATGAATTAAACTTAGTGGAGGTAGAAAAGTAATATAGATAACACGATGAAATATCATTATTTTGAGGCGGGTTATCATGTATTTCTCAATTCTTATCCATGTAAAAGTGAGATGTATTTTGAGAAGGAAGTGAAGTTGAATTAGAGGTTCATTGGACCCTTTAAAATCATGGACAAGGTTGGATTAGTTTCTCACTGAGTGGATTTGCTTATAAATTTTTAATCAGAACACTATTTTTTTCATGTATCAATATTATGAACATATGTTCTGAATTCATCACAAGTTTTGAGCATGAAAGAAGTTCATTTTTAAGCGAAAAATTCTTATAAGGAAAAACCAGTTTGGGTTTTTAACTCTAAAGAAAAATATTTCATCGAATAATGTGATTCTTCTGTTTAAGGATTTATGGAAACCCTATATGGTTGAAGAGGAAACATGGTAATCTAAAAACTCAATGAGGTTAAAATACCCCCACTTTTTTTACCAACTGAATAAAATTTTCAGGATGAAATTTCCATAAGTGGGGGAGAATATGATAACCAAGGTACTAATAGACTATTTTTTAGTATTAATTAAGTTAATTTAATAATTATAAATATAAAAAATTATATATTATATATGCAATAATTTTTTTTGAATTCATCTACTAAGATTTATAGTCATAAAATATGAATAAATCCAATTTTATGCATAAAATCTATATTCTTATAAAAAGTAATTTTGCTACCTTTTAATGACACACCTCAATTAATGCTAAATTTTGACACTTTATAAAATTTATATGAAAAAATAAATATAATTCTTTAAATTGGTATATCAAAATTATCTTAGTGTGGTTTTATTAAATTGTTCTGATAAGTTTCATTTTTTTGATGAATAGTGAAAAATACTGAATTTTAATTAGAATCATTTTCTTCACCTAATTTTATTATATAGATAAATTATATTTTAAATTGGTTTTAATGTATTTTTATGACAATTATACATCAATAAAACCAAGTTATGTTGTTGAAATCAATTTCAAATTGATATTGGATATAAAAACATTTCAAACTTTAAAACTTTTCACTTTAAAACCCCACTTTTCCGTTGCCTCTTTGGGCTTAATTTTAAGTCTGATATTTCTATTTATGAAAAATTAATTACATAAAATGAAATCCATATTTGTAATTATATGTTATAAATTAGTTTATAAGTTAAATTTTAATTTTATGAATTAACAAGTTACCATGGTAAAAAAATCATTTACCACTATATTGGTCAAAAAATAAAACTTCTTAAAGTTAAAAGGTTAAAGTCCTAAAACACCAAAAAAATAAAAAATGTAACTATTTTTGAATATTTGGATTGAACCTATCCAAAAATATTTTTTTAATTTAAGGTCACCACAATTTTTTTGGATTTTAAATATTAAATATTGAGTATTTTAATCAATTTTACCCACCACTTCGAAAATATAAATGCAACCCTCACCACCTCATTTCTACCCAAAAACCGTTTTAGCTGCTAAAATATATAAAAAAACACTCCACCATACTCTAACTTTTTCCAACTACTTCTGTTCTCACCAAAATAAAAAAATCCATGGTTCTCAAGGTTCTCTCAATGAGGTGATATTCAATAGGTAATTTTCTCAAAGTATCTCCTTTAATTACTTTTATTTTTCTACTTTCTCCCCAAATAATTCATCCATAAATTCCTAGTAAGTATATAATCATGAATATACATGAGGGTTAAATTTCTAATGGAATATCTCATATATTTTTAATTTAATATATCCTGTTATTTAATGAAACTAAATTATAGTCCAAGTTATGTTAATTAATCACCTTTATGATTAAGTTTTTTATTCTTTTTCCCATTATCACCTTCATGGATGGTCTTAAAACATTTTTATAGTTAAATAATATTTTAATATTTCTACATAATGTTATATTTAATTTTCTAAAAAAATAAATTGTTTTAATGGTAAATAAAATTTATCATTTTCTTGGTGTTGAGAAAAAACGCCCAAATAAACAAAACGTTATCATTAATGTTTTGCCTAATTAATCACCTTATTGTAGAAAATAAAAATGATATATGGGACTATTTATACTTATGGAATTAAAATAAAACAGTTTCACTCCAAATTGAGAGTTTCAATCTATTTTTATAAAAACATCCTTAATTATAAATTAATGAATCAATCATGAAATTATGAAACAAACCCACCCAAAACCATGAAAATAATGAAATATTATTAATTAATGGGTCATAATATATTATGAAATAATTATATGATGTACTATAAATATTAATATAGTTTTATAATGTATTAATAAAATTTTTTAAAACATTATACAGAAGGGATATATATTTTCTAAGGTAGTCAAATGATAGATAAAGGTATTCCTTACTAAATTTTCATTATATGGGTAAAACATAAACTTCATTTATAAAATCCTCATAATATTATGTGGGAAATGAATTTTTATTTTTATTTATGTTGTATTTCCACTTTTTTATGTTTTATTTAGAGTGAATATATATAATATATTACTTATATTTATACTCACCTCAAAGATATGATATTTTTAAGGTAATTTAATAAAAAAATATAATCTTTTGAAGTTCCTTTTCAAAAAGAATTTTTTTATTAGAAAAATGTTATTAATGTTATTTTATGCTTTCCAGTTACATGAATATTTTTAAGATTATCATACATGTTTATATAGTTTCTTTCAAAGAATGTATTCTTTGTTTTATGTGAGTAGTTTATGAAAATGGGTGATTTCTAAAAGAAATGTTCATTTTATTCAAAGACAGTTTTTCTGATGTGATTATTCATGATTTATGTTTATGAAATGGTTCATTGAAATTTTTTATAATGAAGGATGGTTATCTGATAAAATAATGAATGGTCACTTTTTGATAAAAAATGAACTGTGGTCATGTGATAACCAAATGATGGGTTGTTCCAGGATGAAGCAAAGACTAGTTGTTATGTGACAACCTCAAACTCATTCATTACTACGTAGTTGAAGGTTTACCATATTGGTCACTCCATTTTTTATTGTGATTTAGTAAATTATTTAACAAGTTACATAATTATAATTTGGATTAATTTTAATTATAATTTTTTCAATTATGTGAATTTGATTAGGAAAAATAGATTAAATATTTGGAATCAGTAGGTCCAAATTAGGTTATAAGGTCAATTTAATTTTTAGTCATAATAAATTTTAACATGGAAAAGGAAATTTATTAATGCGGTATAGGTAAAAAATGAAACTTTTTAATGTTAAAATGTTAATATAATACAATTCCTAAAAACTAAAATTTTAATTGCTAATAATTTTTTTATTGTTCCTATCCATACACTAAATCATTAATTTTGATCCACAATCATTTAATTTAATTCCACCACAATGTGTTTGGCTTTAAATTTAAAATATTTATTATTTTTAGCACTTACATCCACCTCTTGTTAAGTATAAATACCTCCACTGACCACCACATTTGGACACAAAAAGCCTTTTAAATCATCAAATTTCATCCCATTCCTTTTATTCACACTCTCCCCACGTCCACGTCCTTCTCGTATCACTAAATTACCAAATCTAGGGTCCTAAATGGTCTCTAAAGGAGGTGATATTCAAAAGGTAATTTTCTCTAAGTACAACTCTTAATTCCTTTTCTTTTTCAACTTTATCCTTGCCTCATTTACACACCAATTAATTTTAACTCTAGAATATTGTATATAATTTATTTTTATTTTTGTAATTGAATATCTCAGATCCATTTCATTTATCATCTCCTCTTATTCAATGAAACGATATTATTGTCCACGGTATGCCAGTTAATCTCCTCCATGAATAATGCTTTTGTTCTTTTCCATTACCACATTCATGGATGGTCATACAACTATTTTCCGGGTTAAATAATATTTTAATATGTATATTATAACATATTTAATGTCTTGTAACTTATATATAATCATAATAGTAAATAAAATGAAACAAGTTCATGATATTCAGAAAAAACACAAAAATAATATAACTGTTTATCGTCAACATTTTATTTATTAGATCATCCTCGCATAAGGGAAAACATTTATGTGGTTATTAATACATATGGAAGTAAATTAATACTAATTAATTGAATTTATTGAGTTTCAATATTTTATTACAAGAACATATATAAATTTTCAGAGACGAATCTATCATGAAACTTTTAAACAAACGCACCTAAAACCTTGAAAAGAACAAAATATGTTTAACGAATGGGTCATAAGATGTTATAAAATCACTATATAAGGTACTTTAAATTTAAATATATTCATTTAATTAGTTAATAAAATTATTTGATCCATCATATAGGAGGTTTTAATACATTTTAAGGAAGTCTAACTGGCAGTAATCTATTTCATAACCCAATTTCCATTTTTTTATTAAAGTTCAACTTCTTTGATAATTCCTTTCTACGATAATGTGTGAAATGAAATTTGATTTTATTTGTGTTTTTTTATAAAATTTTTATGTGGATTTATAGTGAATATACATAATATATCCCTTTTATTTACACTTACTTCAAAGATACGATATTTTTAGTGGAATTTCACAAAAAAACTATTTTAAAGTTCCTTTTAAAAAAAGCATGATTTCATAACCTAACAGAATTAATGAAATTTTAAAATTTCATGTCACATTAATAATTTTAATAATAAATTACATGATTATATAGTTAATTTATAAATAATATTCTTCATTGTATGTGTGTAGTTTTTGAAAATTCTTGATTTCTAAAATAAAAGTTCAATTTCTTAAAAGATTTTTTTTCTGTTGTAATCATTAATGATTTATTATTATGATATCTCTACAGGGAATTTTATATAATGATGAGTATATTGTGATAAAAAAATTATGGGTGTTTACATGATAAACATGTGATGGGTGGTTACGTGTAAAACCAATGACAGGTCGTTCTTTGATAAACTAAGGACAAGTGGTTACTTGAAAACTTCAAATGCATTGGATACTCTTGAGTTGGAGGTTAGCCAGATTGGCTACACCATATGTAAATTGGATTTATAAAATGATGTTTCAAGTTACGTACTTATATTTTAAATACATTCTAATGAATTTTATTGAAAATCAGTTGATTTTTAAAAGTTATGATATTGATCTTTTTGAAAAGATTGTTCTTTTTCTTATAAAAAGTTATGTTTTTTGGGAAATGTTTTATGGATTCTAAATGGATTACTATTCTTCCATACATTATGTCCATTATTGATTTTTTTCCCATTACATGTTTTTATTTTTTTCATATAATTTAGGGTAGAATAGAGACATGTATGAGAACAAGGGGAAACTATGAAGATTCTATAGGAACAGAAAACATTGTTTAAATTAAAAGGGGTATCATTTGGTGGAAAAGGTGGATACTTAGTATATGAGTCCACTTTTAATTTATGGGTTTAATTTTTATGATATTTCATAATTATATAAAACTCTAAACCTAAATGATCTTTATCAACGGAATTGATAGAGATTTAGTTTAAAATCACTAGAATATGTATGATTTATGGCCGACTCCTTGTTGTTGGTATCGTAGAACTATTTATATTTCTTTATGGGTTAGTATAATGTTAATATAATACATATTAATGTTTTTTACTTTGTGGAAAATTTAAAATTATATAGAATTTTAATATTACTATGTCTCTTCTTCAAAGATACGTCTGTTCAAAATGGTTTTCTACAAATGAAACATGGCTATTTTGGTGGGATTGCATTGTGAGGATAACATCCTTTCAAATCAGTATCCCAAAATTTTTTTAATTGCAGTTGAACTATTTGTTGTATTGATGGATCAGTTGAAACAAGATATAAATGGTGGTGGTATACCAGAAAGGGAGTATTGAGATCAACCATAGAAGAATAAGTTAGGTGTGGAGAATTTTATAAGCCAACATCCTCCAGCTTTCAATGGAACCTCAGATCTAGTGGTATCTGAGGGATGTATCATCTCTATTGAAAGATAGTCAAATTCATGGAATTTTTATAACCCAAATAGGTAACCGTATGAATTTATCATTTTGTAGGTGAAGCCGATCAATGGTTGCATTTAGTCAATAATACAAGATAGAAAGATGATCTAGATGTTATGGAATTGGATTATTTTATAAATATTTTCCTAGAAAAGTATTTTCTTAATAGTTTTCACCTAATAATGGAGAAATAATTCCTCGAACTAGGATATAAGGACAAATATTTTGTAGCTTCATATGAAACCGACATTACAAGACTGTCCTAGTACGTACAAGATTTTGTTCGGGACATTGATAGTAAAATTAATAGTTTTGACTCTAAATTAAAACAAATTTTACAAATATCATTGGATTCATGGGAGTTTAAAATATTTGATAAAATTGTTCATTATGATAAAAATTTGGAGATAGAGTTTGTTGACACATATGTGACTCGTGATGAAAAGAATAATATGCAGTGAAGTTAGAATGCATTCGAGAAGAATTCCTCAAAATAATTTTTAGGTAAGAGAATAAATTTACTTATAAATGATGTAAGAGGATCCTTGGGGAATGTTTCTCAAAATCTGAGAAATGATTTTGATGTGTAAATACTAGTCACATGGATCTTTAGTGTAAGGAAAATGAGAGGACATGTAATAAAAATTAATTAAAAATATTATCTAATTGAAATGAGTTATGAAATTATGCTAAGGTGTTTCCAATGTTAGTCAATTAGGGGGAACGTAGTAATATTAGAAATGCATGGGTTTGTAATAGTATTTTTCTACTACTACAGTTCATGTGGGGCTTTTAAAAGAATTGGTGGCAGGTATGTTACTTATGTTTTAAAAACATGCCAATACCTTGTTTTAATTCGGATCATTACATTGGCTCATTTTTTAAAAATTCTGAATAATACTAGGAATATCACATCATGAAGTAATGATAGAAATTTTGGTAAAAAAATTAGGTGGGAGTATTAAAGAATCCTATATTTATTTGAAACTTCTAATTATTGTCAGTGAAATAGCATATCAAAAAAATTGGTTGATCTGCCAATAGTTGAGATTGATATTATTTTGGGTATTGATTGGTATTTTGATTATCATGTGAAAATATATTTCAGAGCAAATAAAGTTTAGCTCAATGATTTTTTACCATTAAAAACCTACCAATAATGAGATAAATTGATTATCAATGGTATTGAAGGTTACTTAGCTCATTTTGATGAAAAAATGGATCTCTTTAGATTAGTGAGGTTCCTATTGTAAATGAATATGTGGATATTTTTTCCGATGATTTTACTAGTGTTATTATTTACCAAGAGGCTAAGTTTACTACTCACTTATTCCCTAATTATTAGACTATTTCAAAACCCCCTAACAGAATTGAATATGTAGAACTTTCGGAATTGAAAAATAAATTGAATGTGTTAAAAGGAAAAGGATTCATTCAACCTAGTACTTCACCATGGGGTGATATTATATTGTTTTCTAAATATAATTATGGTTACATGAGACTTTTTACAGATTAGTGATCTTAAAATAACATCACTATTATAAATAATTATCTTTTTCCTCAAATTGATTATTTTTTTGATCAGTTCTTGGATGCGAATTACTTTTTATAGATTGATCTTTTCTTGGGGTAACATTAGTTGAAGGTGATGGAGGATGAAATTATGAAAATTGATTTTTAGACTTGAAATGGGAATAATGAGTTTATATTAATTCCCTTTCGGTTGACATATTACCAAATTATATTGATGGATTTAATGAACAGATTCTTTCTTGAATTTTATGGAAATGTTTTTTGGTCGTTTTTATTAATGGTATTTTAGTTTATTAAAAAAGTTATAGGGATCATGACAAAAATCTAAGGAATTCTCTATAAAACCTTATATAAAATAATCTATATAGAAAATTTCGAAATTGTGATTTGTGGTTATAAAAATTTATTTTCATGGAAACATTATAAATAAATATTGAATTACAGCTGATCCCACCAAAAAAGTCATTAATGAGTGGAAAATAACCATAAATGTAAATGAGATTCATAAATTTCATCGATTAAAAGGATATTATTTACAGTTTGTTGAAATTTTGGTTTTTAATCTATCACACTAACATAGGTAACATGAAAATGAGTTAAATTTATTGGGATAAAAAAATTTGTTGATTATTTTTATTAATTAAAATTAATATTGGTAAGTTCTCTAGTTTTGACCCTACACTAGAGGAATAGTGATTTTTTTATCTAAACTAATCCATCATTTAGGGGAATAAGTTGAGTTTTGATTTAAAATTATGATGTAAGTTCTTATACATCAAGGAAATTAAAAAATCATGAGAAAAATTATCCTACAAATGATTTTGATTTATCTTCTATGGTTGTTTCATTAAAAATTTAGAGACTTCACTAATATGAAGCTATTTGGGAAATTTATATTGATCATAAATATTTAATGATTATATTCAAATAGAAATAATTGATCATGAGATAGAGATGATGGAATGAGTTGATCATGTAATATGATTTCACGATTCATTATTAACCTAGATAATCAAAATAAGTTTATGATTCTTTTAGTCAAAATAATGATTCTTTGTTATCCAATATACAAATAGAATATTACACTTTGGTTAATAATTTTATTAATTTTGGATTAAAATTTGTGGATGTAGGGACATCCTCTATTTTATTTTATGTTTTAGTGAAATCATATTTGTCAAAAAGATTTGAAAAAGCTCAAAAGGATGACCATGAGTTACAACAACAGGTAGAGTTGGTTAAAAAGGGAATGTTATATTTATTTAACATAGAAGATGATTTTTTTGAGATTTCAGATGATATTATGTGTGCCATGTGATTCACAGATGAGAAAATAGATGTTAAGTGAAGCTTATAGTTCTCCTTTTAGAGTTCATCTTAGAAGCACTCAGATGTACCGAGACTTTTGAGACTATTACTAGTGGGATGGAATGAAATACTATATTTCTGATTTTACAATGAATTATTTAAATTTTCAACAGTTTAAAGAAGAAGGAATGTTACTGAAGGGGATGCTTCAAACCTTTCCAATACTGTAGTAGAAACGAGGGAATATATACATGGATTTTATAGTGGTATTGCCAATGACTTCTTGAGGTAATGATGTGATTTGTGATTTACTGACAGACTCACTAAATATACACAAATAATTCCTTTTCGACATGACATGTCATAGGTCAACTTTATTTAGTTTATATTAAAGATATATTCTGGTTATATGGCGTTTCTCTCCCCGTTATATCTGACCATGATTCCATGTTTACATCTAATTTCTATATGGTGCTAAAAAAGTCTTTCGGAACTAAATTATATATCAGGACGAGTTTTCATCTGAAATATGAAGGAAAGTCCAATATAACTATTAAAACATTGGAGGATATGATTCAAGATTGTTCTATGGATAATCATGGTTGTTGGGATCATTATATATCTAGGTTTGGATTTTCTTATAATTACATCTTTCATTATAAAATACGTATAAAAACTTTGGAATAATTATATTGAAATCAGTATCGAACTATAGATTTTTGGGATGAATTAGGAGAAAGGAAGTGGTTGGTAGTAGAACCGGTAGAGGAAATTGTGGAGAAGGTGAAGATAATTCTGCAATAAATTAGCACATCTCATTACATGTAGGAGAGGCAACCTGAGAATCTAAATATTCTATGAGGGAAAAATATCCCCACTTTTTGATTAAGTGAATAATTTTTTTGACCAAATATTTAGAAGTGGAAGAGAATGTGAAAACCTAGGTAACAATAGAATTTTTTGTTTGTATTCATAAAATAAATTAATATTTTTGAGAATAACATTTTTATGTTATATATTCAATAAAATGTTATTAATTTTCTCAAATATGATTTATAGTATTAATAGAGAAATAAAACCAATTAAAACCATGACTAACTATATTTTTTTAAATGGTTATTTTTTGTCTTTTTAATACAAAACCTATTTTATAACAAAATTTTGACAATTTCAAAAAACATTATAGGGAAAAATAATCTTCATTTTTTAAATAAAGATATAAAAATGACCATAGTTTTAATATTTTTTATTTATCTGATATTTTTGATTTTTTGATGAATAGGGAAAAATGGTGATTTTTTATTAGAAACTTCACTTTCATATAATATTTTATAATTATAAATTCTATTTTAAATTTTTTTTAAATTATAATTCATTCAATAATAAATAAATAAAACTTATTCTGGTCATTGTAATCAATTTTAAATTTAAAATGGTTATAAATACATTTAAATTTTTTGAATTTTTACTTTAACAACCCGTTTTTTTAATTTGGTTTACATGAATAATTTTAACTATTATTTTCCCTATTTTGTGAATTTTGTTAGGTATAATGGATTCTCTATTTGGAATCATAAGTTCCAAATTAGGTAATATGGTAAATTTTATTTTTAGGCAAATAAAAACATACCAAGGTAAAAAAATTATTTACTGCGGCATAGGTAAAAAATGAAACATGTTAATGTTAAAATGGAACGTCTTAAAATACATAAAAAATAAAAAAATAATGGTTGTTTTAAATGTTTATCTACCCTATAAATCTTTCAAAATATTAATTTCTAGACAAATTCATTGTGTTTAATGACACCTAAAATTGGGTTTCTTTAAATATAAAATATTCATTATCTTAATCACTTACATTATCCTCTCGTCAAGTACAAATACCACCCCTCACCACCCAATTACAATCGAAGAAGAATTTTAGATCCTAAAATATCTTCCCAACCCACTTTTTATTTCTCTACCCACATATAAGTACATCAGGCCTATAAAAGACAAATTCACATCTCTTCAAGGGTTTTTCATGGATGGTATATTCAAGTGAAATTTTTCTCAAAATACCTATCTTAATTCCATTTCATTGTATACATTATCCTTGCCTTTTTAATGAATAAATGCATGGTAAAAATAATATAATTTATATTTTTGAGTTCATGTTTCTAATGGAATATCTCATATCCATTTCATTTTTTATCACCTCTTATTTAACGAAACAAAGTTATCGTCTAAGTTATGCTGGTTAATCACCTCAGTAAATATTTTTTTATTCCTTTTCTATTACTGCCTTAATGTCATGTATTAAAACTATTTTTATGGTTAAATAATATTTTAATATATAAATGATAATAAATTTTATTTTATGTAACTAATATATACTCATAATAGTAAATAAAATGAAACTAGTTCGTGGTGTTCACAAAAACAGCCTAAAAAACAAAACGTTTATCATTAACGTTTTCTCTAATGAATCACTATTATAAAAGAAATAAAAATGATATATAGAAAAATTTATACTTATAAAAGAAAATTAATATAATTTCATTAAACTTTTTTAGTTTTAAATCATTTTATAAGAACATAGATAATTTTACATAAATGAATTTATCATTAAACTATGAAACAAACACACCCAAAACCAAGAGAATAACATAATATAATTAATGAATGAGTCATAAGATGTTATAATATCAATATATAAGGTACTATAAATATTAATATAGTTATATAATTAGTTAATAAAATTATTTAAACTATTATACAGGTTTTTTGAACACATTTTTAGGAAGTCAAATGTGAAGTAATTGAATTCATAACAAAATTTCCATTCTTTGGGTTGAACTTTAACTTCATTGATAATTTCAATTTATGATTACGTGTGAAATTAATTATAATTTTACTTATTTTCTATTTAAACATTTTTATATTTAACTATATACAACAGAAATATTCTAATCTATATATTTTTTCACTTTAATTATATAATGGTTTTAAGGGAAGTTCTTCAAAAAATACTTGTTTAAAGATCCTTTTTAAAAGAAATGTTTCTATTACAAAAATGAAATGAAAGATATTTTTTACCTTCAGGTCACATTAATATTTTTAATGTTACATTAATAGTTTATATGGTTATTTTTATATAAAATACTATCCATTTTATGAGTGTTTTTGTAGAAAATGGGTGATTTCTAAATAAAAAGTTCATTTTCTTCAACGATTGTTTTTTCGGTGAAAATGTTCATGAATTATGATTATGATATTCTTCTTGGTAATTATTCATAATGATTGGTGGATAATTGATAATCCAAATATGGGCGGTCACATTATTATCCAATGATGGGTGGTTAAATGATAAACTAATGATGGGTGGTTCTATGATAAACCAAGGATGGGTGGTTACGTAACAACCTCAAAAGCGTTGGGTACTCAAGAGATTGAGGTTGACCATAATGGTTACTCCATTTGTAAAATTTATTTATAAAAGTATATCCAATTTAACGTAAATATATTTTATATTTATTATAAGTATTTTTTAGGAAAACTTGTTGACTTTTAAATGGTAGGATATTGATATTTTTGAAAATATTATTCCATTTTTTGAATGAAATGAAAGTTTTTATGAATATATTTTATAAATTTTCACTAGAAAATGTTTTTTCCACCCTTTATACCTCTTATTGATCTTTTTTGATGTCACGAACCATCCCTCAGGGCATGTGTCGTGACTACCCCAAACACGCCTTCCATAGGCCAGGGGCTGGCGACTAGCACCGGAAAGGCATATCCCTATAACGGGAAGTCGTTGCCTTTAAACCTATTCAAACACACAGACTAGTATCCAACAAGATGCGACCACAAATTAATCTACTATATTAAAAGAGTGATGAATGTAAAGGAGCTGAAATACAAGCCCAACTGGAAGTACAAGTGCAATAGAAAGGTAAAAATACAACAGAAAAGGGGAAAACCAGCTCCTGGATCATCCACTAAGGATCCTACCTCAAGGGTAGGTATAGCTCATGATTAGTAGTCCCTATGTCATGTCACACAAAATATTCCACCTCGGAGTACAGTCCTGTCCCATCTCCCTCATCCTTAATCATTGTTGTCTGTCATCTGCACAAGGCACAACAAGGTATAGGCATAGCCTATGCAGGGGTGAGTATAACAATACACAGTAGGGACACCGAGACCCCATAGGTCTCCTAGAGTTCCACAAAAGAAAAAAACCAAAATCAATACATCAACTCTACTTAGATATATTCCCATACATGTACCTAAGTTATAAAGATATTCTCATTTCATTCATGAAGAAATAATACCACAAAGGTAACACCATGAAGGTAGAGATATCACTCATGTAACACCACTACGATAAAAGTACCACACAGTTAACACCACTGAGATAGAAGTACCACACAGGTAACACCATGAAGATGTCACCACAAAGGTAGAAGTACCACATAGGTTAAACCACGAAGATAGAAGTACCACACAGGTAACACCAAGAATATAGAAGTTACTCAACTCACAATCAAATATAACTTAAGTACATAAGTACATATGGTTATTTGTAAGGCTAGATCATATTATTATATTAAGTATTACTACTTCTTTCCCACATAGGATCAACAGGTAACTAACCCCTAATGACCCATAGAGGATCTAACCCACACAAGATCGATATGTAAACAACCCCCACAGACCAACAATGTATCTGACCCACAAATGATCGGTATGCGCTGACCCACACAGGATCATTGAGTGCTGACCCAGATAGGATCTAACCCATATAGGATTGGTATGTTCTCACCCACATATTATCACTGAGCAATTACCCACACAAGATCTGATTGATGTTGACTCACACATTATCGA
Source organism: Viscum album (assembly GCA_963277665.1). NCBI lineage: Eukaryota > Viridiplantae > Streptophyta > Magnoliopsida > Santalales > Viscaceae > Viscum > Viscum album. The sequence continues at coordinate 1,025,819,209 of OY728158.1, forward strand.
TGTTCATTCATCACGATACATCTAGCCACAAGATTCCCCACACCTGGTGCACTCGGGTTCTTGAGAATCCGCACCTCGATATATTGGTCATACCTTTACTGCCAACAAGATCCACAATAGAATAACCTAATAAACTTTCATTTCCTAAGGGTTCCAACGCGATAGACGGTGCGTCAATCATACGCTCAATCTGTGAGTTATTATCTTTTTTGTTCTGGGGGGGCAGTTGGATATGGGTTTGATCCAACTCGATTTTATTCCAACTATACCTGAAACTCGATTGGAGTATACCAAAAGGACCTTATCGATCCAAGGGACCCAGCACCATAGATGGTTCATCAAACAGACGTCATATTCTCAATATCTATCCCTTTGAGTGTTTCTGGGTCTGGTTGGGCCTGGGTCTGGTCCGACCCAGCCCGACCAGGTCTGGGCCAACCCGACCCATTCTGGGTCAGACCCGGGTGGGCTGGGCCACGGTGGGCTCGGCCTTCTAGGACGAGGTCCGGCACATGGTGGGGTTTGGCATTACCCACTAGGCAGGCATCCCGACCGCATGAAGCGAATCCCATGGCTGCATGGGGTGGACCAACGTAGCGGGGCCCACCCTAGCCGCTACTCAGGGGTGTGTCCCCCTGATTTTCTCAAAGGGGCGTGAGGGCCATTTTGTTTCTTCCTCAACGGTGGTGCCACAGGGTTCCAACCGGAGACTCGCGGGACCCTCTTGAGGGGGTCCTGCCTCCTACCACGGACAATCGGTATTCCTGCCACCCTCTCCAGCGACACGTGATGGCGCGCTGCTCCACCACCTACAAGTAGCATGTGTGCTAGCCACCTCCCTATCTACTACAGAAGACGAGAATCTTCCTATGACCTCTGGAAGTAAACTATTTATGCCGCCCTCCTCCTCCGTGGCTGGCCGATGTGTCTGCCAACTCATCTGATTTCTTTGGCTGACGAGTTGCGGCCAGTTCCTCCAATAGCATAGGTGTGCCGCCTACTCCCTCACAGCTAGCCAATGTGTCGGCCGTTGTCTAGGTCCCCACAGGCACATGTCATTGGTACCGCCATGACAGATGTCTTCCACAGAGAATGCAATGGGTAAACAACGTTACAGAGGGTCCAGGTTGGCTTCATTAGGCCCGCGCCCTCCGTGTTAGCATGTAATTACGATATAGATAATTGGGATTCAATAAATTCAATTAAAATTAAAATAATAATCAAGCCCCTACCTCATAAACCCATTGTAAAACATTCTCCATTGAAGGTGGATCGCTGATATTAGTTCTTTCCACAGGCTTCAAATGACGCCGCTTGCACGTCGTCCTTTGGTTTGGGGTTTTGGTGTCGCTCGTCACCGCTCACCGGAACTGGATCCGTCCTCCAAGGTCTTGGCGTCTCAGTACTCCTTGGGTAAATCATTTCTTGGCGAAGTTTTGCTGACTCTTCTTTCCATGATCCATATAAATAGAAGAGGGGGAGGGTGTCTTATAGTGTTGGGAATTAATGGCTGCACATTAATTAGAATGATTTCAAATTCTCTAATGATACTATTACATAAAAATAGTGGGTCATGAAATTTAATGGCTTGAAATATCACTAGTCCCACCTCATGTTGTCCGTTGGAGGATAAGAATGAAAATAAAACCATAAAATAATTTTATTTTATTTCTAATAAAAAGTCACATAACATAACTTTTTTTTTTCAGACCTACTACAGTCTAAATAAAGTATCTCTTGACAAAATCCCAGCACTGTAGATTCAATGGTTCCCATGGATTGTTAATCTGATAACCATTTCAAATGTTAAAAAACACCACCCACGCATTTTCTAAATGTACCTCAACAAATGTTCAGATATTAATTCTTGGCACACCTTGCCTCGGAATCACACGCTGTCAATTTTTGCAGACTTGAAATAATTTCATATATTTAAAATAATTACATAGAAAATCCAGGTCTTTATATTCTCCCCACCATAGTGCCTTTCATCTCCAAAAGCCACAACATAGACTTAGAAAACAAATGGGGGTACTGAGCAGGAATCTGAGCATCCCCACTCTTCAGTGCCTTCCTGGAGGTTCATGTGATGCCAGAAAATGTGCACTAGAGGTATCAACCACCGATGAAGGACCCGCTCCTGTTAATCCTCAATCTCCATTGCGACCTCCATAAACGTCACCACATCATCAAAGTCCAGCACACAGTGGTCGATGATGTGAGATAGGACATGCATGTATCTCTTCAGCTATGATATGTGGAAGATATCATGCACCGTCTCCAACTTCCTTTGAAGTTCCCAGTGGTATTCCACCTCACCAATCCTCCGAAGTATCATCAATGGTGTGATAAAATTCAGTGATAACATGCCGCTTCGACCAAATCATTGTAGTCACTGTCGAGGAGAGACTCAAAAGAAAACGTAGCCCCCTCCTAGAACTCCAATGCTCCCTATCTCTTATCAGTATAAGACTTTTTCTTCCTCTGTGTAGTCTTCATCTACTCCAGGATGATTTTCACCTTCTTAGTGGTAGCTCGTACCAACTCTTGACTCATAAATGCGGACTCCCCTAGGTTTTTCCTTCATCGAGGTGATCTACAAGGTTGACCGTATAGGGCCTCAAATGGTGTCATGCTGATGGTGGAGTGATAACAGTTATTTTATAAGAAATACACCAAAGTCATGTGATCCTACCAAATGTGGAAAAAATCTAGGACGCGTGCACGTAGCATATCCTCGAGTGTTTGTTTTGTCCACTCTGTCTGCCATCTGTCTGAGGATGAAATGTGGTGCTCAAACTTCGCTGAGTTCCAAACACCTCCTAAAACCCCTTACACAATCTGGAAGTGAAAAATGCATCATGGTCCGATATTATCATTGATGACACCCCATAGAGTCACACAATATCCTGTATGTAGAGGTGTCCCAAGCCCCCTATTGATCCATACTCTAAGATCAGTTGGAATTCGGAAATCTTTGTGAGTCGGTCAACAATAACCCAAATAGAATCATGTCCCATGGATGTTTGTAGAAGCCCTATCACAAAGTCCATGAAGATACCATCCCACTTCCACTCGGTTACCTCTAGTGGTTGTGCTAGGCCTACTGGTTCCTAATTCTCAGCCTTCATTTTCTGACTAGTGAGGCATCGAGAAATAAACTTTGTCATTGCATTCTTCATCCCTGGAGACCAGTGCGGATGCTGGAGGTCCTAGAAAATCTTCACCACACTAGGATGTACCTCCCAAGGGGTTGTATGGAACACTTTCAACCCCTCCTTCCATAGCACCACTGGTACCATGGTTTGTCCCCTAAAGAGAATAACGTTCTCTCCACCTTTATAAAATTTATCATGTGCATGTCTTAAGGATATTTGAGCATGTCGAGTCTCACATTCAATGTCCACAAGCAATGCCTCCCTGAATCATTGAAGGATTGGGGGAGTGACTCTCATAGACTGAAGGTATACTACTCTATCTTGATCCATGAAGGATATATGCAATGTGGCTCGATGCTCTGTCGCCTCACTCAGAAACTATAGTCTAGACCTTCTGCTGAGTGCACCTTCTTCCAAGTTCCCCTTCCCCGGAGTATAGACTATCTCAAAGTCATATTCTTGGAGGAACTCCATCAATCTCCAATGTCTTATGTTCAGGTCCTTCGGAGAGAAGATATACCTGAGACTCTTGTGATCAGAGTATACTGTAAAACGTTCACCCATCATGTAATGTAGCCACATATTTAGGGTAAAGGCCACTACTGCTAACTCTAGGTCATGGGTAGCGTAGTTCTAGTCATGTTGCCTCAACTATCATGATCCTTAGGCATTCAGTACTCACTCCTGAATCAGGAAACACCCATGTCCAGTCCCTGATGCGTCGTAGTAGACTACATACCCAATGCCCTCTTCTGGTTGCCTCAGGATGGGGGCACTCTTCAATCTCTGCCTCAGCTCCTGAAAACTCTACTGGCATCTCTCCATCCATACTTAGGGCTCTACCTTCTTCTTCAATGCTGAAAATGGTTCCAAAACTCTGGAAATGTGAAGCCCGAATCTTCGAGAGTATCCATCCAACCCTAGGAAAATCCGCACCTAGGTTACACTTCTGGGGGGCTCCCAAGAAATTAGAGCCTCTATCTTCACTAGATCTACTAAAACTCTAGCCTCCAATATAACGTGTCCCAGAAAGTGGACCTCTCATATCTAGAACTGGTCATTCGAGAGAAACCCATAATGCTATTGCTCACGGAGTGTATCCAGAACTATCTGATGATGATATGTTTGATCCTCCACCAACGTAGAGTATATCAATATTTCGTCGGTGAAAATCACATCAAACAGACCGATTTATGGCTAAATTATCTTGGTCATGAGTCCCATGAACACTGTAGGGCCATTGGACATGCCTAATGGAATAACCAAGAACTCATACTGGGTATAGCGACATCTGAAGGTCGTCGTCTTCACATCCCCATCACTTACACTAAGCTGATGATAGCCTGATCTGAGGTCTACCTTATAAAACCAATGTGCACCCCTCAGATCATGAAAAAGATCATCAATCCTCAGAAGTGGAGTATGTTTCTTCACGGTCACCTGATTTAGGCACTGGTAGTCTACACAGAGTCTAAAACCCCCATCATCCTTCTTGGCGAACAAAATTGGGGCTTCCCATGGAGAAACACTGGGCCTTATGAACCCCTTCCTCTGCAAGTCCTCCAACTATACCTGTAACTCAAAAAGCTCTGCGGGAGCCATCTAATATGATGGTGTAGATATAAGTGTCGTCTCAGGGTATAGATAGATGTAAATGTATACCTCTCTGTGTGGATGTAGGCCCATAACATCATCAGGAAAGATATCGGTATAGTGGTCCACCACTACAGGATAGCTCAGTCTCTCAACATATATTTCTCCAAGGTTAAGGATAGCCTACTGATGTGTGATCAGCTGCACCCTCCTCTGGGTAAGTCCATCCTGTGTAGAAATGGTTCCCTTCTTGCTGGTGAAGGAAAAACCTAGTCCCATCCTCGTGGACACACCACACTTTGTTCCTAATACAGTCAATCTGAGCATTCACTATGGATAACCATTCCATACCCAAGATGACATTGTAAGGCCTCGACGATGCTACTATAATAACTGAGTCAAATCTCTTTCACCAAATAGTAATCTCACACTGCCAGAACCTATGTGTATTCGTCGAATCTGCTCTCATAGGAGTCTCTAGACCTAATAAATGAGCAAACAGCTCCACTGGAATCTCAGAGCTACGAACAAAGGTTGCAGCAATAAAAGAGTGACTAGAACCTATGTCTATATGTACTGCAACTAAGGTGTAGTATACACAGATCGTACCTCAAATCATCTCTAGAGAATAGTGGTTGTAGGCCTCAGCTTCCTACAGCTGAGCTCGTCAGTGTCCACCTGCTCCCTATGGTCGGGGTGGACCACCTGAAGGTGGTTGTGGTAGAACCTCGAATCGCCACCCACTACCCGCTACATGGGCAGATCTCTTTCCATGCCCTCCTACCACCTTTGGACCTCACCAATCGAATCTTTGTCTCTACCTTAGTAGTCCCTCAACCGTCTTCTGATCATCTGTACAGCGGTTCGGGCAGTCGCGAACCATGCGACCCTGCCTGCCGCACATGTAGCACTGCCTGATCCTAAGATATCCTCCTCTATCTCGTGAGCCCCACCCCACTGAATCTATATCCTGATGTCACCCACCTAAAGGTCTGGCCCACATAGGCCCCCACATCATCCACCTACTACATGTTTTAGATTACTCCGCTACCTGACATTCAGTGGTGGCTCTCGTTGTTGATGCCTGGTCATCTATGAATCTCTCTACCAAAATCACTCACTCAAGCACCCCCATTCCGAGTCATTATGCTGAGCAATATCATCATTGCTCTGATCTCTCATCAGAGACCCAACTCAAAGGTCTAATCCCTGAAAAAGGGTAATGTACCATGTCAGTGGAGTAGTGGGAGAGATCAGTGAACCTCACTGAGTACCAGGCCACAGTCATATTTCCCTACTGTAAGTGCAGCGACCCATGTCTATGCACTGAGCGTAAAGTCATTTGGATGAACTCTTCCCTAAAAAGGCTCTTGATGTATACCTAGATGAGGGCCACCTAATCATGTATCTAGAGCATCAAGCTCGACCATATCACATCTGTTGCCTAAAAAAATACTAGATTCTAGGATCACCATATGGTGTGTTGGTGTCCTAACTAGACAGAAAACTCTAACTACAATCTCCAGCTAGTCCTCAGACACCTGGGGGGTCTGTCTTGCCTCAGAAACTCATGGGCCTCTGCAGCTGTAACTCAAGAAACGCGCTCAGTTGGCGTGCACCCTCTACTGGTGGGGCAGGTGGAAACGGCTACCCAATGGGTAGGGGTGCTTCCATTACACCACCCGATGGTGATAACACCGTAAAAGGGCCTTAGACCAAGGCCTCATCCCTTGGTGGGCTATCATCACATACTCTCCTGGGAATCCTGGGTGGTTGTCTATGTGGTGCCTTCCTAATAGAAAAAATATACCATGATCAATAAGTAATACCTGGTCATAAGACTCAATGATATAACCAGAAATACCTTTTAAGAACACACACAAGCAGTGTTACCATGCACTATGTTGGAAATCAGAATTCAGGGTCCTGATATATGGATATGTTAGCCCCTACACCAACATTGGATTCCCCATACTGAAAACTCACTTATAACACTTAACATTATTTCCACATAGAAAATATCAGAGTCCTATTTCATCAGTATAACTGACTCCTATGATACCTCTTTGTCACGACCCATCCCTCGGTGGTCGTTTCATGACTACCCCAAGCCCCCCTTCTATAGTCTAGGGGCTGGAGACTAGCACCGGAAAGGTGTATCCCGATAACATGAAGGCATGGTCTTTAAACCTATATAAACACACATACTAGTATGTAAAAAGATGCAACCACAAAGTAATCAGTTGTAGTAAAAGAGTGCTAAAAGTAAAGGGGAAGGAATAGAATCCCAACTGAAAGTACAAGTATGAAAAAAAGTACAAATACAACTGAAATGGGGAAAACAGCTCCTGGATCATCCTCCGAGGATCCTAACTGATTGGTAAGTGAAACTCACGTTCAGTAGTACCTATGTCACATCACGCCAAATAATCCTTCTTTGAGTACCGTCCAGTCCTTTCTCCCTCATCCTCGATCGCTGATGTCTGTCGTCTACACAAGACACAATAATTTATAGGAATATCTCATGCAGGGGTGAGTATAAAGATACTCAGTAGGGACCTAAAGACCCCATATGTCTCCTAGAGTTCCACAAAGTAAAAACCCACAAGAAAATCATCAACTCTACTTAGTTATATGCCCAAATATATACATATTTTATCAAGATATACTCACATCATTCATGAGAAAATAATACCAAAAAGGAAACACCATGAAGGTAGAGATACCATGCAGGTAACACCACTGAGATAGAAGTACCACACAGGTAACACCACTAAGATATATGTACAACACAGGTAACACCACGAATACAACACCACAAAGGTAGAAGAATCACATAGGTAACACCACAATGATATAAGTACCACATATGTAACACTACAAAGATAAATGTACCACATAGGTAACACCGTGAATATTGAAGTACCACACATGTAACCCCACAAAGATAGAAGTACCACACAGGTAACACAACAAAGATAGAAGTTACTCAGCTCATAATCATGTATAAGTTAAGTAAAGAAGAATAGATGATTAGTCTTAAGGCTAGATCATCTTATTCTGTTACGTATCACTTCTTCAGACCCTCACATGATCAATAGGTAACTAACCCACGCTGACTGGCACATGATCTGACCCACACATGATCGATAGGTAACTAATCCTCGCTGACCCACATAAGATCTGACCCACATAGGATCGGTATGCGCTGACCCGCAGAGGATCACTGAGTGCAGACCCACACAGGATCGCTGAGTGCAGACCCACACAGGATCGCTAAGTGCAGACCCATACAGTATCTGAAAGACAGAGATCATTATGTTCTGACCCACAAAGAAGCGCTTAGTACAGACCCACACATGATATGATAGATTTTGACCGACACAAGATCCGTGTTCTTTCATAACATTATAGCTAGCCACAGTATTCCTCCCACCCGCTGTAGTCGAGATTCATCTAAACTGCCACTCGAGATATCAGTCATACCTAAACCTCCACTATTCTTCACAAAGAAGTAACCCAAAAGACCGTCATGTTGTATGTGTTCCAATGAAATAGACGGTGCGTCAATCGGACACTCGGTCTGTGAGTTATAAGCATTTTAGTTCTGGGGGCCCGGTTGGATTCTAGTTTGATCCAACCCATCCATACTCCCACTAACTCCAAAACATCAGGGGAGTATTCCAAAAAGAAAATCTATCTCCAAGGGTCTCAGGGCCGCAGACGGTTCATCATAGAGATGTCTGGTTCCCATGAAATGTCCCTTTAAGTGTTTGTAGGTCTAGTGGTCCCGGGTCAGGTTCGACCCGGCTGGAACCTCCCGGCCCAACCTGTTCTAGGCCGACCTGACCTGGTTCGGGTCAACACACCCTTTTCCGGCTCTGCCTGGCTATGTTGGGTTGTCGAGGGATCGGACCAGGCCATAAGAGGCGGTCTGCCGGTCCGTCCAAATCTGGGGCGCGACCTGACTCCTTCGGCAAGCGGCCAGATGGCAGGCGGCCCGACTGCGGGAAGCACCGCCGCAGCTGGGTAGGGTGGCCCGATGCAGAGGGTCCTACCCGAGCCACTATGTGGTGGTGTGTCACCCAGTTTTCCCAAATGGCCATGAGGTCTATTCTATTTCTTTCGCAATAGCGGCGCCACGGGCCACCACCAGGTAACTCCTGGGACCCACTATAGTCAGTCCTGCCTCCTACTGTGGTCAGACAAGGTGTCGACCACCGTCTCTAGCAATGCGTGATTATGCACTACTCCACCACCAATGACTAGCTAGCATGTTGGCCGCCTCCCAATCAGATGCGGATGAAGAGCTGCGACTTGTGACTTCTGGCGGTGCGCTAGTGGCGTCACCCTCTTCCTCTGCGGCCTAAAGTTGTATTGGCCACCTTTTCCGATCGTCGTGGAAGACGAGCCATGGACGATTCCTCTGGCGGTGTCAGTGCACCTCCTTCTCCCTCACGACTAGTTAGGGTGTCGTTCACCACCTAGGACCCCACCGACAACGGTCGTTGGTAAAGTCGTGCCATCGGTCTTCCATAGAGAATGGATGGGGTAAAAAAGGTTGTGGAGGGCCTGGCTGGGTTTATTATGCCCCCTCCCTCCTCGTTAGCTTGTAATCATGAGAAAGAAAAGGTGTTTCAATAAATTCACTTGAATTTAAAACAAGAATCAAATCCCTACCTCCTAAACGCATTGGTTAACATCCTCTCTAGAAGGTAGATCGGTGATCCCCAATCCCCCAATAGGGTTCGAACAATGCCGGTTACACATCGACCTTCGGTTTGGGGTTTCGGGGTCGCTCTTTACAACTCACAAGTACCGGATCCTTCCTCCAAGGACTTTTAATAACAGTACTCCTTCAGAACTTCACTTCATGGTGTTGTTGTGTCGACACCTCTCCCCAAACTCCATATAAATAGGAGAAGGGGAGGGTGTCTAATGGTGTTGGGGATTAATGGTGGCACATTAATTAGGAAGCTTCCCAATTCTCCAATGATACTATTACACTGAATTGGAGGGTCAATACATTTAATGTCTTGACACATCACTAGTCCCACCTCCGCTAGTTTTTTGGGGGATATGAATGAAAATAAATTAATAAAATTATTTTACGTTATTTGTTTTAATAATTCAAAAAACATAACGTTTTCTCGAGACCTACTATGGTCAAAGTAAAGTCTCCATTAAGAAAATCCCCACACCGCTGATTCAATGGCCCCCTGGGATTTTTCATCCGAGAATAGGTTCAAAAGTTAGAAAACACCGATCACACGTTTACTGAATATACCATAAAAAGTTAAGAAATTAATTTCGGGCACACCAGGCCTTAGAATCACACGCTGTCAATTTCCTCAGACTTATAATAATTCCATATAATTAAAAAATGACATTTAAAATCCATTTCATTACATGTGATTATAAATATTTTTAAAAAAATCATAGGATGTAAGGCATAACAAAGAAATATATTAGAACAAGGGCTAACATTGAAGATTTGACATGAAGAGAAACGATGTTTTATATTTAAAAGGATCTCATTTGGTGGAAAATTTTAATACTTAGTATCAGAACCCACTTGTATTTTATGAATTTATTTTTTAATATTTTTCATAATTATATAAACCTATAATCATAAAGTATATTTTGGAATGACAGATATATAATTCATAACTAAAATCACGATAATTTGTGTAGTTTATGGATCGGTACATAGAGAGTATAAGAGTACAGTTTTAATGGATGAGTTTACTTTGTAAAATATTTTCTAATTACCTAAAACTATAATCATAAAATATATTTGTGAATTAACGAGGTATTAATATAGCTAGAAATCATCAGTATATATGCAGTTTAGGATTTGGTCCTTACAACTATTTCCATGGAAAATATGTCAGCTAAATTACTTTCCACATGGAATACCATAAAAAACTAATGAGGTAACAAGATAAAATAGTATCAAATTACAATTAAAAATATTTCCAAGCTACTGAATAATTTTTAATAAAATTTATTGAGTTATGTGTTTAAATGATTTTTAACTGAGGTAATCCTTTCATTAAAGAATATTTATAAAGTCATAATGGATTTCATAAATTCATTAATAGATTTGAATGTAAAAAAAGTGAAATATTATGATAGTTCACTCCATGTGATTACGTGGATGCATATATAAAAGGAAGATAATTTGAATAGACTTTGGGAGAGATGGATTAAATCATTTTAGAATTATATATATTCCACCAAAATGTAGTCTATATAGCTTAAAGGAATGTTGAGAAATTTGGAAACAGTTGAACCTGAATCCTCCAAAATCACTAAATGAATGATTACTACAAAACATGTTTCTTACATTCATTTTAACTCAAAAGGGTCTCAAAATGTTGGTAAATATAGTTTTATAACATTTGTAGAAGCATCCACCTCTTTTTCATGGAGAAAGAGATCCCAAATTTTAGATGAATTAGTTTGCACAAAATCATTCATGAGGACAAGTTCATGATTAATTTATAAATACAGAAGCCATTTAAGGTTAAAAATTCTATTAATACCATAAATATTTCAATGGTTAATTTGATAAATTCTAATGAAATAATCCTCAAAATGGGTTTCCAAAATGTTGGTATTTCATCCCAAAAAATTGCATGGTGCAAATTTATTAAAATATGTACACCCTAAACCTAAAGTGAAATGAACAATAATTTTGAGATGTTTTTTATTTCTAGTGTTTCGGGTATATTTCAATTGATTGCTTGAATAATATATCTATATATGGAATCTATATAAGTCCATAAGTAAGGGTTCATGGCTATAGAAATGAGAAAACATTGTGCAGAAGTATACTTTACAAAAAAGGGGGAATCTTTTTTTAAATAGATTTGTTTCACATGGTAACATATGTAAATACTATAATGTATATAGATACTTCTCGGATTAATATTGGTATGTATATACCAATATAGATCATGTGATATTCATAATATTAGGTCACAAATGAAGAATCATGTAAAAATTAATGATAAGTTTTTCCATTGAAAGAATCTTCTGAAGAAATCTAATATGAAAGTCATTACCAATAGACAATTTAAGAAATATAATGATCAGGGTCTTTCAATATTGAAAATATACTTATATTTTGGGAATAAAAGGCTACATCATGGACCATTACAATGTGTCTATGAAATTCGATGGAAAAGGTAGGAAGATGGAATCTACAATGTGAGAATCCCTCAAAGAGAGAGGGAAAAAAACAATGGATTATTGGTTGAAACTCTATAAGAATTTGAGAAGTTTCCTAAAAAGTATAATATATGGTTTAAATATATGCTAGTGGGAATATAAAACTATTTTTAAACGTTCTTAATAAATTAAATATAGTACTACATAGAAAAAATATGATTATAATAGAAAAATGGGATACAAATATTAATCCTACTTCTTATAAAGCTTCTAAAGAAAAGGATATCAATCATAAAAATAAGAAAAATAATGTTCCTAAATATATGCTGATCATATATCTATATTAGTTTGAAGATTACATGAAGTTATATCATGCTAAAAAATATACATGTGACATTCCTTCAAGAGTAAAGAAACATATTTAAATTAGTAATATTACGATGATGAAGATAATAACCATGTTTTATTAAGATGTATACACTTAGAAGATCAAGGAATGTGATAGCATAATGTGTTTTCCAAGAAGTGAATCCACAAGGAAGAATCTCTCGGGATTCAGATGGAAGTTTTGAACCCAGTTATACAACTAAATAACTGATAGAAGTTCACATTATTCTTATTATTATCTATTTTTAATTCCTATAATAGAGGATAAAAGTTGACGAATGAATGGATTATATAAAGGATGTTATGTTTGTAATATCTGGAAAGATACCCATCATTAAAAAAAATTTAGTTGATATAATACATCTTCTATTAATAAAAATGCTTGTATTAGGTTTTTGAAAGAATATAACCATACTGAATAAGTATGGAAAAAATAACTTGAGGGGGGGAGGCTAAAAATGAAGTGATGTTTTCAGAGACATAATCAATATTATTGTATTAGAAATATGTTTATCCATAGAAAAGATATATTACGATGTATAATATTTACTCTACTATCACTAATTTGATTAATGTCTTATATATTCTTAATGGGGAGAGACTTTCAAAAAAATGGGTAGAAAAGAAAAAAAACAAAAATGTTTTTTAGCGTAGTTTCATAAATATTGTTAAAAATGATTCTAAATAACCCCCAAAAGAATATTTTTTAATTTGGTTAACACATTGAGGAATGTATAGGGTCATTGTTGATTCTTTGGTAAAATAACTCCTTTTTTCAACACCTGGAAATCCCACAAAGACTTATATATGACTTACATAAGGATCATTTATATGAAATGTGTAGTGCCTTCCTTATCTAAATAGAGTGAATGATCAAAAGGGATAATATGTTACTTTAATAACAGGGGGAGAGAAATATACTCTCTATCATGTTCACCAACAATAAGGGGTTATTCACCTTTTCATTTCTTTTGAATTAGGGGGAGAAGAGTAACACTATCCTTGGAGAAAATTGGGTATTGATAATAAATCCAAAGGGGGAGTTTGAAGTTCCCAAATAGATTTTGGAGTGGATTTTTATATTTATCATCAATTAATATCATGAAAATGTAAAGTTCATTATATTTTAATGATGGGTGATGGATTTAGAATCCACCCATTTTTTGAATATTGGAGGGTTTTCCCATGAGTTAAGGGAAGGGAAAAAGAGAGAGAGACACAATTATATACTAATAGGTAGTTTTGTATGGTTTAGATGATGTTTGGAAGAGATATTTTTCAATATATGGATCCCCAAACATCATTAAATGATAGAGATTTTCCATAAATTCTAAAAAAATATGTACTCATGTGCAAAGTGTTTTCTTCTAAGGTTTGGAAACCTTAATATGATAAAATTGGGGTAAAAGTTTGTAAATATGTTTCAAAGGATGTTAATTGGTATTACAATGGATGATTAATGAATTGGTGCTATTGAAAATCCATCCTATTGTGATTCTAATTGAAGTATTCTAAAAATGTTGCAACAAATAACATAGATGATGGATTATATAGACTGAAGTGGACATAGAGGTTTATGTAAAGTGTTTTTCTGGAAAAGACTTTAAATTAAAATTATTTTTGTTTATTTTAAAGTGATTACGATATCTTGAGATACTTTTAATGATCCTTGTATTTATGTTTAATAATTCTATATTTTTTAGGTAAACCTAGAAATTTCACAACGACTTGGTTGTGTATTTATAGATCCCTAATCTTTAAAAGAATCAACATAAGTTGTGTAATAATATATTAGTGTCTTTTTAAATATCATTTTTAATATCCATATGAAAAATCTACTGTCTACATATAAATCACTATGTCTTTATTTTATGAACATGTTAATCTAAAAACCACGAAATTATTATGTGTGATCATCGATACTTCATGTGTAAGCTGTAACATCCTTACTCTGGTTCCACATAAATAGACCTTGGGATGATGTGTCGAATGGAACCAAGCATGTATCACCATACACAAGAGGCATCCGACTAGAAGTGAGGTCCTAGGGTGTGTATGTGGAGAGACTATAACCTCATTATAGAATTTAATATAGTATAATAATCATTACAATCATATACTATAATGAGATAAAAAATTTAACAACATGAGTAAGATAAACATTAATAATACTGTAATAGATAAACAATTACAAAAGTAATTTCATATTTAAAATTAAATTTCATTTCATATCTCTTTAAAGTAAGAAAATATGTATACAAGAATCAAGTACAATCTATTAATGAAAATACAAAAAAAATTACAAAAATGAATTATCCCAGCCAGCAGAATGATCATTACTCAGTCCTATGATACCCTACTCCCAATAATGGAACAAGTAAAGAATATTATTGTGGGTGTTTTCCCTTATCCTTACCAACTTCCATATAGTCTATTAGGTTACCCAACGATAGCCCAAACAAGGTGTGAGATAACACTCAATAGGACACAACCCTTGGATTCTATAAAAAATCCATCTGTGTATACAAACTAGCCAATTCCAAATATATATTGTTGGTAAAAAAAATATTGAATTTAATGTGCCCAATATATTTGTGATAAAATTAAAAGGTACTTTATAGAAAAACAAGGCTCCCGGAAAACAATAGTCAAGTACCCGAAAGCTAGTGTAGCTATAATAAATGAACAAGTAACACTATCTCGTCCAAAAATGGATATCTGATTCCTATACTAGGGTTACCTATAATCATATAAAAATTCAACAAAAAAACCTTGCAGTGTTCTCAGGTGTAAACCAACTACCAAAGGCCTCCTATATAATCTAATAAATAATACCTAGTATGTCCATGTTGTATAATCAAGAGTGTTTCACATCCACAACGGCCATGATGTGTGATCAAAAGTGTTACACTATGAAGGTTCCAATCCACGGATTAAATGACCAATTCATCCTTATCGATTACATGAAGAATATCAATAGAAAATTGGTAATGACTTAGTTAGTGTTCATGTATTATATCAACAGACCATAAAAAATCGAATCTAAGAAATATGAATACAAGTGGTAGAATGACACTTGGAATCCTACAAAATCAGGATCTAATGAGGAAGTAGGTCCTAGGAATCCACTACATTAGACAAGATCCATGTAGTAAAAATTTCCCAGGAGTTCTATTGATTTTGGATCCATGTTATACAAACCATGGAATTCACAAATATAATCTCATCATCATATCATTATTTATCATCACTCACAACCATTCATAATTAATCACATTCCATGAGTTCATGCAAATCATTTTCACAATTTCTATAAAATTCATTTAACCAATTAAATGTTCACATCATGTCAACACATAGAAATTAGGGATCAAATCTCTCCAAACAATTAAATTCAATTATCATCAATTTATAAAGGCTCCCTCTAATAAAAAGATAATTCACACACAAATAGGGGTGGTAGAATGTAAGGCAAATACAGGGGAACCCCCATGGGTGTACTAGGTTGGGGTTAATAGCTTCCAAGAAACCTGAAGGTGCTTGTGGGACTAAATAGGTCCTAGTTCATTTAATTAAACCATTAATTTAATTTTAGGGGAAATTCTAAAAGGTCCTACATTCGACATCATGACAACTAGAAATATATTTCTCCAAACATTCAGGAAAAGGTGATGAACAAATACTATATACCCAAGGAATAACACTCATCCAGTATCAGCCTCTAATTTGGTCTAGATCAGAAGAAAAATGAAGAGAGAATGAAATCCAGGAAATATGGAATATTATCTTCCACCAAAAAACCACATATGATACCAAGGAAAAGGAATAATGACACCAGAGTAATGTATAACATGCCGATATAAATCCAATGAGATTGGCGGTGGAATAAATGAAGTTTCAATTATGACACCGAACCAAATCCTAGATCTTGGATTCCTTGGGTACTCATGTGCCAGAGATAATGAAGGGTGTGAGGGATTCTTCCAAAAATAAAGCCCCAAAATCTAACTCTAAAAACTGAACATGTGTATTTACACGGTGTGTAATTCACTACTTTTCATGTAAATATGAAGGACTTACTTTCTATGAAAAACCATTTATAATATTTGAACTACACTACCAATGCCCTTAAATATCATGTATTGAATATAGATCACTTATTCCAATTACATGTCATATAATTATATTGTAGTCATGCTAGATCCCTCATACATCTTCCCTTTCAAAAACAACAAACCTGGCCCATAATCCACCTTAAGATTTAAGAAATAAAATTTTAAATGTGTTTAACTAGAGACAAAAAGATTTGTAACTCATATGAAAACTCCAGATCTTACAATATTCCCCAATTTAGGTAAATCACCTAAAAATTTACTTTCTATTGGTGGTCAAAAATCACATGAGAATAACGCTTTCCACCGGGATTGTACCTTGGACTCCCACTCATATGTCTCAACCTATAAATGTATTGGCTTCCAAAGAACATGTAATAGAAGAACTAAATGACCTCAGTGAGCCTTCATGAACATTTAATTGACATGAATAGCATGATTCTCAAAGACTGAATCAATTTATAATTCCACCTCATACATACATAGATTATGAGACTGGATTGAGTGAAAATAGTGTAGATGAGATATGTGTAAGATGTCGTGCATGGTTTGATACTTATGAGGTAACTAAAACTGATAGGCTACCAGCCAGACTATCACCAAAATCTAGAACATCATAGAATATATAGGTGAAAGATTACCATGAATCCCAATCCATATGTGTCCCAACATTGGTGAGATATGTAAAAATTATTGATCCCCAACTCAAACTCTATTTCCCATCAACAGAAATTCGTGTAATATTTATATCTTGACGATTCAATAGCCATCTATTTTTTATCAATTGGACCCGATTTGAAGTCTCCTACATGAGACATAGTCCTGTTAAAGAATCCACAACTACCTCAAACCTACACAGGTCTGATCGACAAGGCCTATCAAAAAAAAAGACTCAGAAGATGACATATGTATAGACACTTGATATATATTGATGTAGGAAAACTCATCTAGGGGTATATATACCCAACTCAATCTGTTAACTCTAAAAAAAATTAGAATTAAATCGGGAACCCCAATATGATACTAAAATCTAAGGAACCCTGTGAAGACTCAATATCTCAGGGATATAAAACCTATCGATACCATCTACTAAGAAGGTATTCCTCGTTGAAAATTAATGAGAAACTTTCATGATCATATCCTCAAAACCCCAAAAAAACATAACTACCCTTAGGAATCTCATCACCCCAATCATGAAATTCATCACAAAATCATCCCATTTCCACTCAATACTAGGTAGTAGTTATAAAATCCAATCTAGAAACCAAGGTTACGCCATCATTAGATGATAGTTGAAACACCTCATAAAAAAACCAACTATTTCCTATTTCATCCCCGACCACCGGTACTGGAGTGTTAAATCCTCATACTTCTAGGAAACATTGGGATGAACTATTCAAATTGAGTAATAAAACTCCCACATTAGTTCCTCATGTATGTCTTATAGAACCCAAAAATGACCATTAATATGCAAAACTTATTCCTCTCCTATAGTCCAACCATGTGTCTTTTCCTCACCTACCACACTCTCCTATAAGACTAGGTCCTCAGTAGCCGACATATATCTCATCCTCACTCTATTTAGAAAAGTGCAATTCACTAACATGGATGAAAGGAAATAATTCCATTGACTATTATGTATCTTCATGTAAATATTTATGACTAGTTCGTCAGCATCAGAAAACTATATCATCCTCACATGAAAATACATAATATCCAGAGGAAGTATTTTCGAAGTCTCTTGGATGAGACAATGTCATGTTAAATCATCCACAACTTCCTCTAACCAGAACATGTCCGATTGATAAGGCCTAACGTAAAAAAGTTTCAAAAGATTACATATGTATAGATACCTGATATATATTTTTGTAGTAAAACATAAATAAGGGTGTATACCTCTCCCAAAATATGATACAAATCCAGGTTGCAAGCACACAACATGTCCTCAAGAACCTGTATAGTGTTCTTTGACTGGCCATTAGTTTAAGGATGGTATGATATGCTCAAAAAAACATGTATACCCCACTCACTCTATGAACTCAATTATAAATTAGACTTAAATTGGGAATCCCAATATGATACAATAGTCTGAGGAACCCCGTGAAGCCTCAATATGTCATGGATATAAAATCTATCGAAATAATCTACTGAGATGGTCTTCCTGATTGAAAATAAATGAGAAACCTTCATGATCATATCCATAACAACCCAAAAAACATTACTACCTCTAGGAATCCTCGTCAACCAAATCATGACATCTATCACAAAATAATCCCATTTCCACTAAGGACTAGGTAGAAGTTATAAAATCCAAGCTAGAAACTGTTGTTATTCCATCACTAGATGTTAGTTGGAACACATCATAACAAAACCAACTACCTCATATTTCATCTCTGACCACCAGTACTGATGTAATAAATCTTCAATCTTCTTGGTAATGTTGGGATGAACTATCCAAACCGAGTCATGAAACTCCTGCATCAACACCTCGTGAATGTCTTCTAAAACCCAAAAATTACCATTACTATGCATAACTTCTTCCTCTCCTATAGTCCAACCACGTGTCCTTCCCTCACCAACCACACTCTACTATAAAAAAAATGTTAGACACTGATGTTATGCCATCACTAGATTATAGTTGGATCTCCTCATAACAAAACCAACTACCTCATATTTCATCCCTGACCACTAGTACTGATGTGGTAAATCATCAAACTTCTTGGTAACATTGGGATGAACTATCCAAACTGATTCATGAAACTCCTCCATCAACCCCTTTTTTATGTCTTCTAGAACCCAAAAATGACTATTAATATTCATTACTTCTTCCTATTCTATAGTCGAACCACGTGTATTGTCCTCACCTACCACACTCTCCTATAATACTAGGTCCTCAGGATCATACAACAATCTCATCTTCTCACTATTCAGAATAGTTGAGTTCACTATCAAGGATGAAAGAAAATAATTCCACTTACTATTTGGTATCTTCATGTGAATTTTTAAGAATAAGATCATAATCTCCCACTCAGT
Organism: Viscum album; assembly: GCA_963277665.1. NCBI lineage: Eukaryota > Viridiplantae > Streptophyta > Magnoliopsida > Santalales > Viscaceae > Viscum > Viscum album. Next base: position 1,025,838,668 of record OY728158.1, read on the forward strand.
ACCAGCCTCCTACACTTCCTTTATCTGATTCCTCATGATTAGTGCATCAGAAACTGAATTACCCAACTCAAGAATATAGGTAAGCTTGATGTGAGAACTGGGTCCCGGTGATAGCACAGATACCCCACCTTAACATGGTTGTTGGGTCCTAGACACTAATGTACAACTAGTTGCCTCACAGACACGTGGTCCCCACCCTGGGGCCCACCCACATGTTTGAACTGGTCATATGACTAATTACTATCCCCACAGGCTAACACTCTCCTATAAGACTAGGTCCTCGGCATCATACAACAATCTCATCTTCTCACTATTCAGAAGAGTTTAGTTCACTATCAAGGATGAAAGAAAAAACATCCACTTACTATTTGGTATCTTCATGTGAATCTTTAAGAATAAGATCATAATCTCCCACTCAGTACCATCCTCTTTCACTTCCTGTATCTGATTCCTCATGCTTAGTGCATCAGAAACTGAATTACCCTACTCAAGAATATATGTAAGCTCGATGTGAAAATTGGGTCCCGGTTATAGCAAAGATACCCCACCTTAACATTGTCGTTGGGTCCTGGACTGTCAGGTACAACTAGTTGCCTCACAGACACGAGGTCCCCACCCTGGGGCCCACCCACATGTTTGAACTTGTCATATGACTAATTACTATCCCCACAGGCTAACACATTTCCTTTCTAGTGTGCTTTTTCCTCACCCACACACACCCTGAGAAACTTCAGAGAACGTCACCCATCCTGATCACTACTCTAGGCTAAGCACGCTTAAATGTGGAGTTCTAATCAGTTAGGCTCCTGAAAAGGTAGGTGCACCTTGTTGACATGATCCATATCATTTAGTAAATTAACCCTTTATCATTTGGGGGTGTTACAATCACCCCCCCCCCCCCTTAGAGCACAACATCCTCATTGTGGGCCCCACAACTCAACCCGGGCAGTGCACTGCACTTAAGGATGGGTTTCTCCTCTGATGCCAAACTAGGTCTTGGTGACAGCACATATACCCCTTTATAACATGGTCGTTGGGTCCTGGACCTCCATGTACCACCAGTTTCCTCGCAGACACATGGTCCCCACCCTATAGCCCACCCACATGTCTGAATTGGTCATCTGACTAATGAATTTCCCCACACCAAAATAGTGTGCTTTGTACTCACTCACACACACCCTGATAATCTTCCTATAAGATTACCCATCCTGATCACTACTCTAGGCCAATCACGCTTAACTGTGGAGTTCTAATCTAGTAGGCTCCTGAAAAGGAAGTTTCACCTTGTTGTCATGAGTCATATCATTCAGTCAATTAACCCTTCATCATTTGGAGGTGTTACACTCGAAGTCAAAATTCTGTATGTAATCAACCCACCTTCACTACCTCATATTTAGATCACGTTTTGTTAATATATAGATGAGGATTCTGATTCCAATGTACACCACAATTGCTCTCCCTATAAATTGTTCCTCCAACTGCCCATGGCATATACAACAGCGGATAACTCGAGATCATTCATTAGGAAACCCCTCTCATGTGGCCTTAACTGACAAACCCCATGATGCACGACTATATACCCATGTATTAGAATTACTCATAGGCCAGTACATGATGCATCACAAAACATAGTGTATCTACTACCCGGCTCTGGAATAATCAATTTGGGTGATAAATTCCTTCTCCCTTTCATCTAATGAAGGGATGTATCATAGGTATATGACCATAAAAACATCACGCCCTTCTTATTCAATTCTATAAGAGGTTATACTAATCATGATAAATCATGATGACATATATTTCGTATCTAGATATCCCAAAGAAACTCCATATGTCCAAGACTTTCATGAGATTATCTTAGGAAAGAATTAGTCTCACCTTATCTTGGTCAACTGATACTACTACCTCTGAGATTATATGACCCATGATGTGAATCTGATCCATCCGGAAATGGGGCTTTATAAGCATTGAATATAACTGATGCTCTCTTAGTGTATCCAAAATTATCTCAAGATGTTTTTCATGGTCATATCGATTGTAAAAATACACAGAGACATCATCCATGAGAACCACCACCAATGAATCCATTGAAGGATGTAAAACTCATTTCATCCCCACCACAAAAACTACAAGCATGTTTCTGAGACTAAACAGAATAACCAAATAATCATATAGAACATACCTACTATGAAAGGATGCACACTTTGTGTATGCAGGTTTAAAAAGTACGTAGTGATAACCTGATCTCAAATCAATATTCATGAAATAATGAGCTCCATGGAGATGGTCGAAGGGATCATCTATCCATGGAAAATGACACTGGTTCATAAAAATCAACTATTTCAATTTACGATAATCTACACTTATCCAGAGACTTCCATACCCCTTTTCAAAAAAATGATAATCAATCCACATGAAGAATTACCAGTTTATATGAACACCTTTTCTTCAAACTCATATAGAAACATCATGAGCTCATAAAAATCTATAGTATCCATCTTTTAAGGTGGGATGGATAATAGAAAAACTCCTAAACATTTATAAATTGAGAAATAAACATCTCTATTAAGAGGAAAACAAGAAAATTCAGTTTAAAAAACATCAATAATCAGTCAAAAACTAGAGGGAAATATGCCTAACATTACAACTAATAATCAAAATAAAAACACGAAATTCGAGATATCATCCTACCTAGCCCTAAATGATGTCGGCCAGCTCTTCTCATATGGACATACCACTAACCTTAGTGAATAATCCTCTTGTGATGTGAAGGTCACCCAACGGTGATAACAGTCGATGTAGGCATGATTAGAAACTATAAATTCCATCTTGATTTGGATTTTAGACCATATCATCTCGACAAGAAAAACCCCTATGAAGTGACTCCCACTAATATCAAGGGGGAACTCCCTAAACTAGAATATACCATCCATTTTCATCTCTAAAAATGCATCCAAGGTCATACAACCCGTAGAAAAATATAAAAGAAGCATGATCATTTCCACCATATGTACATATGAGAATTTATATGAAGCACATATATCAAAAATACATGAGAATAGTGTATAGGATACTAAGTACATACCTCCTATAATATATGGTCTGCCACTATGCTTCTCATGTGTAGGTTATATATAATATATCAGATTTGAATTGTGTCCCTATGAAACAACCTCACATTCCATAGAAATCCTATTCTATTTTCTATGTATAGTTGGTACCTAGATTCTCTATCCATATTCACCACCTCATCATAACTTATCAGAACTACTCTAGAACTTAGCTTTACATGGATATGTGAATCCCACTGCTGAACTTGGATTCCAAGTTGATCCACTTCCACTAATTTATGGAGGTAATGTCCCACAAAAACATTGTAAATGGCCTATATTTCTGTAAGATCGGTACTTAACTAGGTCTCTATCACCCTGATTTTACTTATTCCCCCATCATTCATAGTGGTGATAGAATAATTCACAACAAAATATAACAACCTTTCTAGTACTCACCTCATGAGAGGCCTCAAAATGGAACTTCTTGCTAGAAGTAAATGAACCATGGGGTTGAAAGGATGAACTACCAGGCTCTATTCCACTATACTAACTTAGGTTATTCTCAAAAATTATTGATTGGTTCACTATTTCATTAATATTTATCAACATGGATACGTTGAACTATGATATAAATCCATTTGTGCAACATTACTCAATGTGGCTCTCCCTCAATAGCTCATCAGTAAATTATAGAAGTTTAACATGATAAAGCATTGTAATTGTTCCAATATTCCATAACATTCATAGTACTATACTCAAATGCATAAACTCACTATCTATTTCATCACTTAGGTTCTTAGAAAAAATGTCGTCAGAAAACCTAGTTTGACAATCACCCCAAATCATATGTCATAGCCTATTATAGTAGTTGAAAATATCCCACCAGCATTTTTATGCTCCCTGAAGATAATATGTGGTGAGATTCACTTTCATTTTATGTGGTGTATCAATATGCTTTATGTTTGAAAAGGTTGTCTCTATCCATAGCTCAGTATCATATGGACCTCCATCCCCTGAGAATGTGGGAAGATTCCACTATTGGAACACATGCATCTGCTCTACCATAGACGAGTTAGGTTGTTTCCCCCTGGATGACATGCATGAAGCACATAAAACCCTCATAGAACTATACCTCATCACCCATTACTTAAAATACCATTGGTTTTATTTTTGGAACTATGAGAGGATCTACTAGTAATCCATGGACCACCACCTCCGGAGCATGGTTGTATCCACCCTTTTGGCGTAAGACTGGATGTCTTCATGGTTTCATGAATCTACAATGCCCATCACTTTCCTTAAAAAATATTGATAACGAAAATATCATATATATATATATATATATAGTCATAGGATAGGTCAATGCCTTATTATAATTAAATCATACCCCTCTACCAACTCCTATTACCATATATGGGTAACCGAAACAACTGTAAAAGGTCCCATCAACCCTATCTACAACCGAATTTAATACGAGTTCAATGTCAAGTTCTCTATTTAACGGTGTCAATTTCATTTAAAATCATATACAGTTACATGTATATTTAAATGGTTGACCCAAATGGGTTACCACTACTAATCGACAAGTGACCATAAACCTTAATAAATGAATTGAGGTATTCATTTAACCCATACCCTAACCGGTTCCAGTCCTTCTGAAAAGTGGTTCATGACTCAACATACCATAGTTGGCTACTATGGTTGTAATTTTTATCATAATTAGGAAAATATTATTTATGTTACCACATTCTCTATAATACCAACATTGTTTCTCAATCCCCTTAACTAGTAATTTATCAAAAAATGGGTATATAACACAAAGAATACATATTAAGTCCATGTATTCAACTAATTCATCTGGTATGGAATGGAATAGTTCATGGAATGTGAATCTTATACAGTGCATAAAATGATGCATGATATGTATACCCAACTCTCATTAGGAAAAAAATAAAGAACTAGAGTAACATCGAACAAAATATCATCATCCAATAATGGAATCAAATCAACTATAATATGAAAAATCTTGAAAACAACAACATTCATTCCAAGAAATTGGGATCCTTCCAGTACCTAGGTTAGCTTCTACCAGGAACTTCTCTTTTCAAAATTTAAATTCCTCCTAATATTATTTCTATTATATAAAATATTTAGTCTATAAAATTAAATGGATCATATAACACTTTGTAGAATCCTCACCCATATTCCACTAAATAGTGCCTCAATACAATGGGTCACATGACCTCAAGAGTTCCTCCCCAGACACCACATGTGGTTGAATAAAAGTGAGGTCCTTGGTTGGGTCTGTGGGGAGACTATTCCATCGTGTTACAGTGTATCATTTTAAAATAATCATATCAATCAAACATAAGAAGCAGATAAACAACAGAATAACATATATAATATAAATATCCAAAATACATTAATATATAAACAATGCCAAAAGTAATCTAATATAAAAAATTATATTTCATTTCATGTATCTATAAATCATAAAAACATTTATACTAGAATCCATTACAATAAATGTATCAAAATACCAATAATATCCACAAGGACCTATCCTAGTTGGCATTATGAGGGCATCTCGTTGCTATACTCCCCTACACATATTAATAAGAAAAATCAATAATAGTACTATGGTATCATACACTGATCCCTACCTACATCCATATAGTTCATTCATGTACCCAATGATGACCCAAACAGGGTGTGAGACAAGACTTAGTAGGTCATGACAAATGATATCTATACAAATCTTGTCTGTGTATAAATGAAAACTACTTTGTAATATATATAACGGGTAAAAAAATAATGAATGTAAATTTCTATAAGTATATGTTATAAAAGTAAAAGATATTTCGCAAAAAAACAAGGATCCCTGTAAATAATATTAAATCTCCCAAAAACAAGGGCAATAGTTAACAAAAATAAACATGTAATAGTGTCCAGTCTAACAAGTGATATCTGATACACATACTAGGCATCTCTATATTCATATAAAAAGATCATAATGTCATCTCCATGTAATCAGGTGTTGAAAAAATAACTTATCTACATTGTATAATCTAGTATATAATACCAAGAACGACCACATAATATGATCATTAGTACTTCACATCCAAATTGGTTGTTCCATGTAATCAAAATTTTCAGACACCGAAGGTCTAGATATAAGGATTAAAAGACTAATACATCATCATCAATCCCTATAATCATGTCAATAGAAACTTGTTAATGTATTGGTTATATTAGAGGGAGTATGACGGTAGATCATGTTCAATGTGAGTCCAATTAAGCTAGATCCATGGGGTAGTAAGGCCCTTAGCATTCTATGGAATCAGGATCTAAAGTGGAAATAGGTCCAAGTCATCCACTACCTTAAATAAGGCCAAGGTATAAAAATTTCCATGAATTTATATGGAATTAGGATCCAATGTGTACCAACTAAGTAATCCATTACCATAATCAAATATCATCTAATTATCACTCATCATTCATATGTATGCATAATTAATCAAAATACATGATTTCATCCATCTCATTTATACATTTTTTTTGAAATCCATTTAATCAATTAAAAAATCACATCATTTCATCACATGGAAAGGAGGAGGCAAATCTCTCCTAAGATCTTAATTCAATTATCATCAATTTATAAAGGCTCTCTCTATCATGGTGAGAACTCACACACCCTACAGGGTGGTAAAATGGGAGGAACATACAAGGGAACACCCCATGGGAGGCCTAGGATGGGTTTAAAAAACTACAACTCAATGGTTCTATTGGGAAACCTAAACATGATCCATATCATTTATTCATATCATTGAATTTATTTTAGGGGAATGTAATGAATGTATGGTTCATAGAATCATGGAAACTTTATCTATAAAACACCAAACATGAACGAAAATTAGATATCATCAAATTTATACCCATGGAAGAACACATTTCTAGAATTATCCTCTGATTTGGTCCAGATTTGATGAAAAATGAATAATTCACTAAATGTATGAAAATAGGTCATATTAACTTGCACCAAAAGAGAAAAACCAATTCAATGAAAAATGAATAATGAAATAAGAGGAAAATAGAACTCACTGACTTTGAACTAATATGACTGATGATGGATAAAACAGAGTCTTGGCCACAAAACAGCTCCATGGAATAGTAATTTTCCTACCTGGGTGACCCTATGTGAGAGGGAAGGGAGGTGGTGAGTGATTATGAAAACAATAGAGTCCCTAACTATTATTTTAACATCTAACTCTATAATTTACAAGGATTGTGACTGAATTACATGTCACGTAATGCACAAGGCCTTCCTTCCATGTAAAACCCCCTTTAGATGAGGTAAAAATTCTTGCCCAGTCCATTTAAAATTGTGTATTGAATACATGTCATTTTTATGTCAATTATACTATGTTTAATTGTCCTAAAACTATCCTATAACCCTCCTACCCCATCCTTTCCCAAAACTGCCAAACTATCCCATAGCTTGTCTTAGGGTATAATCCAAAAAACGGGAATAGAAAAAGAGTTTAATAAAAAACAAAAATATATGTACCTTATAGTAAAACTAAAGAACTTATATAAACATTTTTTTGCATATTTAAATGAACATTCTATTTATGGGATCAATCAAAAAAACCATGAATTTATTCTATATAATCAATAGTAGTTATATAAATTTTTAAATGTTATAGAACAAAAAATATAGACTAAAATTTATATTATAAGGTTAAAATTGATTGGGATGGTACTCAACCAATTTTCATGGATTGTAACATCAAAAATTAAATTTTAAACCAGAAATAAATTATTGAGATATTTTTTTTCAAATTGAGAAAATAAAATATTGAATGAATAGAGATTTTGTGAGATATTTCAACTCTAAAAAAATTGAGTTTCTATAATTTTATTAATTTTGATGGAAAATAAATATAAATATATATGAGATATTCTTAATTCCTTAAATAATCACTAAATACTGTGATTTGAGATAATTGATATTTCTTCAGATGTTATTATGGAGGGTGGTATTTCAAGGAAATATATTAACCCTAAAACTAAAATTACAAATAATAGAATTTAAAAATATAGAATTGCAACTAAACATTCTTGTTCCAAGCTTATATATAATAATTATCAAAAAGAATGTTATGATTAAAAATAGGATTGTGTAAGGTAAGATCCAGTTTTTCTTTTGAGTGAATGAAACTCTTTCTATTGACTTGAGTTACGAAGTGTTGGTCTGTGTCTATAGTAGAATGAAGAAAATGAGTCGAACTATAAAACTTTTTTTCAATGATATTGTTCTTCATCATTGAAGAATGGTTTTTAGTGGATTATAGTGTATGGAATTTGAGAATATGATGAGAAAAACAATAAGAAGGATAAGAATGATATAATAAATTAGAATATCTTCTCATTACTTATTTTCAGAAGGTAAAGAATGAGAAGGGTACTCTTGTAAATGTATATGAGATAATGATGATGGATAAAAAATAACTATATATCCAAGGAGTCACGAATTTTTGAAAAAGTTGAGAAAACTAAATTTAGAAATGTGGGCGTAGAATATTATTTTGATTTCCTATATTTTAATATAGGGAATATTATATCAAGTGACAAGAATATAAATGGAAAAGGAATAATAGAGATAGATGCTTAAAAATATGATGCACGAGAGTGGAACAGGTTGAGAAGAAATCATGAACTCATGAGGAAGAAGATAATTAAGATCAAGTACTAAAGATAATATCATATGGGTGTCAGCTATTAAGGATAATCCAAGCAAGTAAATTTTTAAATTTTCAGCCTATGTTGAATAAGTGATGAATAGTAAGCATGGTCAACTCCATTTTTATTATGAACTTTTTAGTGTCGAAGAACATGAAGAATATTGATAAAGAGATTCTAGATTGGTGAGGATTATAAGTGTTTATTTTTTCGTGAAATCCAAGTGAGTATGACCTATTAAAGATCATATAAGATACACAGAAATTGGTAAAAATCAATTATATTATATTCTTGAATTACAAGTGATATCCCAATAATCTATAGGATATTAATTAGATTCATATTTTTTATGCTAAAACATCCAAAGTATATTTTTTGTTTTAATTATAGAGTAGTTAGAAGGAAAACACTTCTGTAATTATAGTGATAAGAAGTAGAACCTATGGTATTTAAGGTCTACAAGGTCATCTTAATAAGGTTCAATTTTTTAAACAGCCTTTTTATTTTTGGTCAATATTTATTGTTTTAATGGTAAAATTTATCATCTTCCTAAAGGGAAGATCTCATTAATCTAGCATACACCTATGTTGTAAGGAAATAATTTTTCTTTATAATTATTATTAGAATTAGGTAATTCAACCCTTATCACCTAAGGATCTAAATTTATTTGTTTTATAGAAAAAAACTATTAATGAATGAACTTTAATATTAATTTTTTTAATAATGAAATCATATTCATGATGGTAACTTATTTATAATTTAAGGGTATTATATTATTATCTAAATTTATTATACAACGACAAACAATATTTATTCAATTAATGGAAAAATAAAATAATTAAATTTTAAAATATTAAAAGTTATATAATTTGAGTTTGTTATAGTGTGACCCGAATTTTATTGGTTAATATGAAATATTATTGTAGTGTTAAAAGTTTATATTCAAATTAGATATTTTTCTTTATATATTTTATGTCAAATTACATGAATAGTGTTGAAATTGAAAATAATTGTATTTTATAAAAATTATATATTATTAAATTATTTAAATATCATAAAAAAGTCGAAATAAGACAATGTGGTTATTTTATGCTCAAAAATGTCATAAACTATCCATTTGTGGGCCAATTTTCACCGTATAAGTAAAAATTACAAACCATTAATATTGATATTTTTATTACCACAATCAATATTAAAATTTCTTAACGATGGGTTAATCAAAATTATATGTTTTAAAATGACACCACAACATACCTAAATTCTATTATTTTCCTGGGATTAAAATCTTATAAAACCATATCTTTGAATCCCTATAAATTTATATGTGTTTTTCTTAAGAATGAATTAATCATGGTTTATTCTTTTGGGAAATCCCAACGGTGTCCCTCACCTTAATTATAAAAGGTCACATCCACCCTCACATATTGACTCCAAATTGATCATTATATCTTGATCAATATCATACAATTTCTCTTTTAAACTTCCTAGTGACATTATAGAGGTTTTGGTATTCCCAAAATACCAACCATAGAGCACATTAGAAGAGATCTAAAGGAGTCATTTAAAAGAAGATGTAACCTCCTTCACTGATAATTTTTTTATAATCATCCTTAAATAACAAAACATTATTATATATCATAAAATAGAACCTTATATATACTAATTGTTATGAAATTTATTTTTTTGGATAAAAACACCATTATATTTTCTCTATCCCCTCAAATAATAATTGAAAGTACCGCTCATTCGTAGGTATGTGCTTACCTCTCAACATAAAGATACAATTAATTTATCATAACTATATTTTATGGATAGGTATTGTGATTTATTTAATGTATATTGATTATATTTATGATATAATTATAATTCTAGTATTATAATATCACATCTACCAACATTTCATCCAATCATTTGGGAAACAATAACATTTTTCATGTGTACGTGTTGACCCCCACCACCATGAAGTGATGTGATTTATTTCATTATATTTTACATGGATTGTAATGAAGAATAATATTATTAATATATATTAAATAATAATTATCCTACTCTTTCTAATTAATATTTAACTTTTCCATTCTTGTTGTTGAAAAAATAAATATAATGATCATGTGTACGTATTTCTTACCATCTCTATGAATAGTGTAAATAATTATTCTATATCTAAATATTATGGATGAATATAAATATTTTTATAATGAAATTATATGATATTTATATCATGATTAATAATTTTTAGGTGACTAAATCAAGAAAAATATACAAGGGTCTGAACTACTGAACAGAAATACACACGATAAATGAAATAGTTAACACTATGAAATAACAATTTTAAAAATGATTAATTGAAAAAAGTGGGTGTTAAAATGATATAAAGGGATAATATATGATATTATAAGTATTAAAATGACTATGGTATATAATTATAATAAATCTAAATTTATTTTATTTTTCAGTTTATTTCTTTCCAAGTAAGGTGAACTGAAGGTAACTAGTTTTATGTTACAATGTAATTATTTATCAATATTTCTTATTATTAAGTTTCTCTGATGAAATATTTTAATCATCCTTTAAATATAATAATGAATTTTATTCTTCGTGGGTTATTTATTAAAAATACTTTGTTACCATTCATTTTCTTCCACATATTTACTCAAAAAATGAGAATATATTTTTATTAAAATTTGACTTCATTTCCCCCTTTGGTCAAAAAAAACTTTTCCTTACATATACATATTTTATATAAATAATTATCGAAGTTTTTTTCCATTATATAATAATATATTAAATTCAATTATACCATGTTAAAGTTTTTAAAAATTTGTTTGAAATGATTTCTTTTTCCATATTTTAAAAAAGGTACTTTGTGGATTTTCTAACAAAAGGACTAAAGGAATGTTTTTAACTTAAATGGAATGAAGGTATTTTACTCATGTATTTACTAATATTTTATTTGATTCCTACTTTAAAAATTCAAATTTTTCATTTAATATAATTTTTTTCTTTATAATGGTAATGTTTTTTTAATATGTGATTTTAATATGGGATGAATATTTTCCTCAATAAATTTTTAATGTAACGTAGTTTATATTTTTATTCATCAATGGAAACATACCTTGATATCACTTATGGTTTACAGGGAATATGATCCAAGGATAAATCATTATTATTAATTTGGATGGTTTTTGTTTTTGATGATATGATTTTTATGAAACCTATTTCCTTTTCATGGGTTGTGCAATATTGAAATGTTTATAAAACTCATTTCTTATAATGTTCTCTGATATGATACATGTTTTATGGTCTCGTGGAATACATATATATAAGTTTCATTATGTGAATGGTGGGACCTATATTTCCCTCTATGTCAGTGGGTAAATATTGATATCTCATGAGACAAACATGACAAGAATTGGGAGTGAACAGAATTTAGTAATGTACTTTGTCTAATATGATAGTCTTAGGAGTGAACATTGACAATTTTGATGGTTTGGGAAGTAAGTCCATTACACTTATATAGTATTTTAATATAACCTTAAATTATAATGAAATTTTTTTTCTATTCTAATGTGTATGCCAAAAACTTATGTTGTCTACCAATTTTATAATATCATGGATCATGTTATTTTATTTCATTGTGATTCAATTCTAATGAGCAGTCATATTTTATTCCAGGACTCATGATTATAATATATTACATGAAGAGTTTGATTTTCAAATGTTATTCTCATGTTCTCATACCCTTATATTCATGTTATTCTCTAGTGATCATTGATATATACATTATTTACCCTAATAAGCATCTGATCTCACCCATTTCATATGTTTTATTTCCCCAAGATATGAAGAAAGAAATCTAGTATGGTATTTTTAATAAGGGTAATAGTTATTTAGAAATAAGTTTGATACTGTGTATATATTTTAGGAAACCATTGTTTATATTTCAATGTTTCCAAAGATAGAATACCTAGAAGACTCTATAGTGGATTGAAATATTATGTAAGTAATATCCATCTATTAATATGTAATATATATAGATAAAACATATGGTGTTCTATATTTGGTATCAGGGTAAGCTTTAGTTAACCTTTCAAAACTAGAATTAGAAAACATCAATAATAACCCTAGGGATAAGTCTAGTATACAATAAAATACTAAAGTTTTAGGAATTATCATGAATGATTTTAGTTAAACCTATGGTTTTAAATAAGATAGTTTCATGATTTAGACATCCTATATATGATTTTACATGATTATGTGGTTTCCCACCATGATTATTATTTCTCAGAATATGCTTTTGGTTTTATTCAATTTTTGGAACTTGAATAAATCCTTTTAATGATGAATGTGATGGATAATTCAATGATTTCTTTCCTAAGAAATCGAGTGTTATGTGAGCTAGAATGAAAATATTATTTCTATGGTCACATTAATTTCTCATGATATAATTTGATCTAAAATTCCAAATAATAAAATGGGGAAGAACATTCTATTGAGTCCTTCCTGATGTATCATCCACCTTATTTTAGTGGGTCGATTAATCTACTAGTCATTTTGTAATGGATCTCTACCATTGAAAATCATTGTTCATTTTTTCTGTGTTTAAATTACTATAATATTATTTCATTTCTTTATCATTTGGAAGGTGAATCATATTATTGTTGGTCTCTTTTTGGAAACATGATAAAAGAAGAAGAAATTTAATATATGGAGTGGGATGATTTAATATATTATTTTTCAACAAGTACTTCCCTCAAATTCATTCTACAAAAATGGAAGAAAAATTACTTCAATTAAAGTATATGGTTTATGAATTAGTTGGTACTTACATGGTAAATTTCTAATGGATTCCATTTTACATTTTTGGTATAATTATCCCACCATATAGTAAATTTTATCGATTCTTCAGTGGATTAAAACCAAGTATCTATAGAGTTTAGGATATTGGGAACTCTAGTAACAATGAAAAAATTATTTTATGTTCTTTCAAGGAGGAGATAGATATCAGAGTTACCCATCAATATCTTTATCTTGATATGATAAAATTGAATTCAAAGGCAATTATAAACACCATAGATAGAATACGTTGACCCTTCCATGATGCTCAAAGTGTGGAATGAAACATGGATGAAATTTTTTTAATGGAACATATAAATTATTTAAGTGTCTAAAGGAAGGTCATCAGTCAATAGAATGATAATGTCATATGAAGATGTTAAATAATGATGCAAATAGAGATAAATATACCTATAATTCACCAACCACACACTTGTTATTTAAATTAAATGATTAATGTAAATAAAATAATGAGTTACCAAATATTAAGTTTAATGATGACGATCCTTTTTAGAAACCACTTATGCATAGAAAAAATGGGAAATATCAGGCGATAAATGTTTCTAATGAGGGTTTTGATAACGATATAGTGAAATATACACCTACCATTCACTCAAGAACTTCTATTATATTATTTGTTTCTTGATTTATCCACTCTTTTATATCTAAATAAATTTTAAAATTTATTATAATACCACCTAAAAAATATTAGTTTGTGTTACCTTTAAAACCCCATAATGGTTTGAAGATATAATCCAAGTCTATGATTCTTATTCAATTTTTATTTTGGGAAAATGTTTCCTGAAAATATTTTTATTGTTCATCTAGTAGAATTCAATGTGATTTTGGTATTGGAATGGATTTTTTTACATAAAATACACATAAAATTTGATGAGGGGATGTTATGTTTGACATTCTAACGTAACCAGTGATCACCTATTAGTGTAATGTATAAATTAATTCTAAATAAAATTAAATCCATCATATGGGTCATGATTGATAATCATTAGGGAAATTTATCTCAAATGGTTGGGTATAAATTCAATATCAAATAAATTCCTTATTTTTATGTGTTTATTAATGTATTTATAAAATATTTTCTTGATCTTTCGCTGAATTTTGAAGTTTTGTTTTCAATAGAAATCATACCTTCTGATATACCTATTTTCAGGACTCCATATAGAATGGCTATAACTGTGTGTAAATAATTAATGAAGAAACTCCAATATAATCATTATAATGTAATCATTTCACCAAGTGAATCAACTTGGGCCGTACATTTATTGTTCGTTAAGATGAAACCCCGATCAATATAACATTTCATCGACTATCAAGAACAAAATAAGATTACTATTAATAAATAATATCTTCTGCCGCATATATATGACTTGTTTGATCAATTTCATGGATATTAATAATTTTTCAAGATAGAACTCAATTAAATATATAATTAATTGATGACTAATAAGGGGGATGCACCCATGAAATAATTCCATAAATTTATAAGGACTGTGAATTTATAGTAATGAAATTTGGGATTACTAATACCCCCCATTATCTTTATTGTTTTAATGGAAATAGTATTTATATATTACCAAGATATGTTTGTGGTAGTCCTCATTAATTATATTATTATTTATTCTATGATAATGAAATAACATGATCATTATTTGTGAATTATGCTAATGACCCTATAGAAAGATAAAATTTATGAAAAATTTACCAATTTTGAATTTTGGCTTTTAAAATCTTCCTTTATGAGTCATATAATCTCTTGTGAGGGAATATCAGTATACCCTACAAATATAGAAGTTATTAATAATTGTCCCAAAATAACCAATGTGATAGTGATACATAGGTTTCTTGATTTGGATTTATATTATTGTTTCTTTATTAAATATTTTTCATGGATATCAAATCCAATCACTATGTTAACTCTGAAGGGAGCTAAGATCCCTTGGAAAAAGAAATGTAAATTTTTTAAGGAATTGAAGAAAAGGGTAGTCAGTGCACCATTTCTTACACTACCTTGTAGTGTGGAATGAATTTTAATCTATATGGATGCAGAAAAGAAGGTACTGGGATGTATCCTCATGTATAAGGTTGGATAAGATCCCTTGGAAGGGAGATAAGATCCCTTGGAAATATGAACGTGAATTTTTTAAGGAATTGAAGAAAAATTTTGTTTGTACACTAGTTATTACACTACCTTGTAGGAAGGAAGGGTCTATAATCTATAATGATGCATCAATGAAGGGAATGAGATGTATACTTATATTGAACTATATGGCTATAGCTTATGTCTGACAACAATTAAATTTCCATGATAAAAAATTACCCAAGTAAAGATTTCGAGTTAGCTATGTGAAGTTTCTATTAAATATTTGGAGAAATTATATCTTTGGGAAAGATGTTAAATATATATATTTCTCAAAAATATTTAATGTATATTTTCACTCAAAAAGAGACGAAAATGAGCATAAAAATATGGGTGAACATGAATGATTACTTCTCAATAATTCACAACTGTGTGGAAGTAAAAACGATTTTAGATACTATGAGAAATAATATGATGCTAAATTATCTATGATAAGGATCATAGAAGATATAATAATTTTGGACATAAAAATTATGGATAATTAAATCATGAATGGTGGGGATAAATTTTATATTTCTAAAATCCGTTTTCAACCATATATCAAATTAAATAATAAATATCCATCGAAGGAGGATATATAGATGCAAAAAAGGTGAGAAGTATTTCTAGGTACAAACTTGATTGTGATGGAATAATAATGGTTATGAACCATTTATGTGTCCCTTCAGAACCATATTTTAAGAAGAAGTTGGTGGATAAATCTCATAGTAATACATCCTCTATTCATCCATAAAGATTCAAGTTCTACTGGGAGTTGAAAAAGTATTTATGGTGGGATGGTATGAAGAGAAATATTGTAGAGTATATTTATATGTTATATTTATGTTAGAAAAATAAATCTATGATACATAAGTCAAAGGTATGTTACAAAATTACTATACAGGCATGGAAATAGAAAAAAGTCACCATAGATTTTGTTTTCAGACTCCCAGAAACACATAAAGGGGATAATTTTATTTAGGTTGTAGTATATTACCTTTTAAAGATATAAAAAAAGATTGAAATTTGATATTATTTCTCTATAGATCAACTAAATCTGTAAAAAATATTTAAGTGGTCAGATTTAATTGTGTACCATTTTCAATTGTATCTGATCAGGATCCATGGTTTACCTTGAATTTGTAGAGAAGTCTTTAGCTAGGTTTAGATATTTAGTTAAGACTCAACATTGGTTATCATAATCAAATAGATGGTCATTATAGGAGGATAGTTCAAAATCTAGAAGACATTTTTCAAGAATTCTATATGGATTTCAAATATGGCTAAGATTAAGACCATCCTTTGGTGGAAGTTTCATACTATAATTGATTTCACTCAAACATTCGATGGATCCTTATGATTTCATCAATAGTAGTAACTGTAGAACTCCAATATACTCGAATGAATTTTGATAAAAATATTATAGGAAGTTGATCTAGTTGAGAAAATTGTAGCTATAGTTTGATCCCTTCGATGGCATATACGAGCATCTCAAAGTGGAAAAAATGGTATGTTGACAATCATTGGAAAGATCTATAATTTGAAGTTGGTGACAATGTATTATAATGAATATATCTCTATAATACGGTAATAACATATGTAAAGAAGGGAAATATAATCCTTAAGTATATCTTTCCTTTTTAAATTCTTGATCATATAGATATGGTAGCTTATCGATTAGCACTTCCACTGAATCTCTCCTAAATTTATGATGTGTTCCATATATCTCTCCCGATGATGTAAATACATGATCCTTTATATACAATGAACTAAAAGGGAATACCATTGGAGAAAAATATTTCTAATGAAGAACAACCGGTAGAGACTCGTTCATAAAAACTGGAGCACTCACCTAGTTAACATTTTCTGGTAAAACTACATATTTTATAAAGCTATATAGGAACCTTATAATGTGTTGATGAAAAATTATCCTAATCTATTGGTATCAGAGTAATGAATTTTGAGTGATAATATCATCTTATGTGGGGTAGAATGTAACACCAAGATATTTTTATGAAATATGTTTCCTTAAGTAATTAGATTTATTTTGTCGCATACATTACATGCACAAACGAGTTTAGACGAACCACATAACAATATTAAAATATCATGTGTCCACTATAGCCTAGACATTGGATTGGATGGAATAATTATTAATAAGTAAATTCTGAATAATATGTGGTTTTTCAGTAATAAAATGAATTTATTAGTTATCAAATGAATATAATTAAAAATAAAAAAATTGAAAATGAAAGTGAAATTTTAGGTGTAAATGGTTTTTATGGGCACTATGTATTTTAATATTAATAAATTAAATTAATCAATATTTTGTAATGATTTTAATGAAATATGTATATTATTAATCTTATTAATTATTTTAAACTTTCCAAAAATATTATTTTCATGGAATTGGATAATAATTAATCCATTGTTCTGCTAAAAATATATATTTTTTCTAAAAATAAGTTCTTCCAATTTTTCATATATACAATAAAACTATTTTATGTCCATTATAGGTAATCAATTAGATAAATTTAATTAAATATTTATAATCATTATTATTAAATTTGGTAAAAAGTCCCATATTATTTTTTGTCACTGTGAATTGTAACTGTGGTAATATTTATCACCTTAGTAAAGGGTAAATCAGGTTAATATAGGTTATAAATATGTTTTAATGCATTAATTTCTAATTATAATTCTTATTTTTGGAAGTTAATTTGACCCTTATCTCATTTTTTATAAATTTATTAGTTTAATGGATTCTTGTCCATGAAAATTATTTATATATTATTTAAATCCAAGAAGGTTACAAAATCCCACACTCTTCATTTTAAATATAATTTATGTGTTCACATAGGGATAATAACTAGTTATGATAGAATATTAATTGTTAATTTTTGTATAATAAAATATTTTTAATGATGGTGCATTATTTATAATTTTAGTTATTATATTATTATCTTCAATGCTTACAAAACACTAATGTAGTATTTAGTCAATTAATGAAAAAATAAAATAAATTGTCTTGAAAATGAAAAAAGTGATATAATTTGAGTAATTTATATTGGTACAAGAATTTTGTTGATGAATATTTAATATAGTTGTTGTTTTAAAATATTATATTCAAATTAAAACGTTTTATTTAGATCTTTAATGTCAAATTAAATTCATAGCGATAAAATTTTCTATAATGATATTTTATCTAAATAATATTTTCTTAATTATTTAAAAATTGTTAAAATATTAAAATAATACAATGTGGTTAAATTATGTTCTAAATGTAAATACATTTATCAATTTTTTTCAATATTTTAATGTATAATTAAAAATTAAAACTTTCTAAAATTGAAATTTTATTACTGTAGATAAAATTAAAAAAAATTTACTATGGGATAATTGAAATTATAAGGTTCAAAATGAAAAGAGACAGTTTAAATTTTATTTATTTATTTTATTACAACCCTATAAAATATTAACTATTAATCCATGTCCATTTGGAGGAATTTCTATTGAGAATTAATTTATTATAATTTAATATTTTGGGAAATTCTAAAAGATCCCCTCTCCTCCAATATAAAAGGGAACCACCTCCCTTGCTTATTTACACCACATCACGCCTTATAGACTGAGTGAAATCTAAAAAATCATATAATGTTACCCAGCATTGGAACTCTCTTTAGGTTCACATTACTGTACTTATGTTCTATTCCCAGTGGATTTTAGGTTAGAGGGACACATTATTTTTGGTAGTGTGATTGGGGTGGTTTGTTGTACTTCCCAGGTTCCACGGTGCCCAACCTTTCATTCAAGGAAGATTGTTCACAACCCACCTTTATCTAAGTGATTATAATCCCCATTAAAAATGACATATTTGAAAACTTCATATTTGATGGGTCCTCAAATCAATGTATGTTCACTGGATCCTCAGATTGTAAGTTCTTGACCATGACCTATAAATAGACATCACATGTTCAGCTAGAGACTTACCAGCGGGGGAGGAGTATCTAGTGAAAAGCTATTCCCATAAAATTTTCTTTACTAATATGGATAATTACCTACAAATCTACCCATATATAAAATGAAGATCAAAGGAAAGGGTGTTCAGTTGGCCTCCAGGTGCGTCTGTGATCCGTCCCCTTCAGAAGAGTCTATGCTGCTTATGTTCTTTCCAGGTGCTTGGGCCGATTTGATCTAGGGTATTCTTGGGGAGTTATCTATTCCTTCTACCAAAGTGATATCTCTTGAGGGTTTCTTCTCTAAATTTTCTTGAATTGTTCATAATAATAAGCAAGAGGACATAGCCCGGGAGATCCTTCTAGTGGTGGGCTATTGGTGCATTTGGCTGGTGTGCAACTAGGCACTGCCTGTGTCTCACTACTCCAATCATGGAATGGTGGCTAGAGCTATATGAATTTCCACAGAGTTGGAAAGACTCTTACCTATTTTGGATGAAGATCCATACCTCGGGTGATTAATATCTGTAGAACCCTCTTCGGACCAATCCAACCCCTGGTAGTGGGGTCGCTAGTCTGTTGGTCTCATCTTTCCTCAGGTATCGAACTCAATGTTATGGAACTTATTGTTCTGGTTTCATGCACATTGGTGTTGTGGTATGTGATGGCTTGGGATTAGTGATCTTGAAATTTAGTGACATTTATAGACTAGGTAGATCTGTTAAGGAGGAGGCGATGGCGATGCCTAGTTCCCTCTATCTATGAAAATCTATGAGCATCATCTTATCCATTATTGACACAAACTCCTAAATGATGTAGGGCTCTCTCATTGAAACCTCAATATGTCCTTGGAAAATCACTTATTTGACCATTGGGTGTATAGAACCTAATTTCAATGACATGGATATTCTTGTTTTGTGGAACGAGGGTTATTGTGTGGCCAATTTTTTAACTAATTTTTCTAACGAATAATTCTCCTTGTTAGAAATTTTAAACACGGCTTTCTTCCCCCAAGAAGTGGGGCCCTTTTAATCGGGGACACACTTGGTATTAATTTAATTACTCCTCCCTGACTTGTGTTTCCTATTCGTTCATTAATAAAATAATTATTTTTTTCAATAAAGATATTTTTTTTATTTCCAAAACATGAAGCCTATACCACTTTTGAGGATATTGAAACGAGTCATTTCAAAGAAGATGTAATCACCATAATCAATCAATTTCTTCTATAATCAAATTTAAATAACCTAAATATATGTTATTTATAATAAAATTATAAATTATTTATCATAAATCTTCTGAAATGTTATTACGATTATGAAAACAACATTTTACACCTTATATACCATCAAACGAGAAGTGAAAGAATAGCTTGTGAAAATGTACAACTTTTCATCTCCAAGTAGAGTTACAATTAATTTATCATCACAATATTTTTATGGATGGGTTTTATAGTGATTTTAATCTAAATATATTGTATTTATGATATTATTATACTTCTATAATTATAATATCACATCTACCAACTTAACATCCAATATGATGGAAAACAAAAATGTCGCACATGCGTACGTGTCGACTAACACCCAACAAAGTGATGTGATTATTTTTTCATTTATATATAAATATGATTGTAAATATGAAGAGTTTAATGGATATATATGATTTATATGATATAATAATTATCATATTAAGGTCCCATAATATTTACTTTTCTTTTGTTTTATCATTTGAAAAATGGAAACAATGTTTATTTGTATATATGACATACTGTCTCCATGAACCTTGTCCTTAATTTTTCTATATTGTAATTTTATGGATAAATATAAATATATATATATATATATATAATGAATACATAGTATATTTATATCAATATTAATATTTTGGAGATGATGGAAACAAGATTAATTTAAAAGGACCAGAACTACTGAACTAAAATAATCATGATAAATGAAACTGTTAACAACAAGAAATAATGATTTAAATAAATAATTATTAATAAAAGGGTTTATTGAAAAGATTGAAAGGGATTATATATGGTATTATAAGTTTCAAAATCACTCTAGTAAAATATTATAAAAAATTTAAATTTATTTTTCAGGGGGATATATTTCTATGGAAGGAAGGTGAACTCCATGTAAGGGGTTTTATGTTACACTCTCATTCATTATTGGGGTTGTATATGATTATGTCTTGATGATGATATATTATGATAAACCACTCAAGATACTCATGAAATTTTTATCCATTAGTCATTTCTAGAAAATAATTTTTCATTTTTCATTTTCCTCATGTAATGTACTCAACAAACAAAAAGTATATTTTTAAGGAAAATCAACTTCATTTATATCTTCAATCGAAAAATATTTTCACTCCATTTACATGTTTTTTAAAAAAATTGAAGAAGGCTTTTACAATTATCCTATTATTCTATAAATAAGTTTCTCTCCATTTTGATATTTTAAAAAAATGGTTTGAATGGAATATTTTTTTCTAAACGTGGAAGTTTTTGATTTTTCCAATAAATGTATTAAGGGAATGTTTTTTATGTTTTACGAAATGAACAAATTTTCACACCATAATGACTAATTTTTTTTCTTTTAAATACAATTTTCATTTTTACATGTTAATTTTCAATGTAAATTTTTTACTTTATAATTATATATTTTTTAACAATTCATTTTAAAATGGAAAGAATATTTTATTCATGAATGTTTAATGACCTTTTAATGGTATTTATATTCATAAAAGACAAACAACAATTAATTAAAATTATGATTTACTGGGAATATGATCCATTGAATCATTAATTTTTCATTCTTAGGATAGTTTACATTTATTATTACCAGATTTTTATAAAACCTATTTCTTTTCCATGGCGTTTGCTATGATTAAATGTTTATGAAACCCATTTGTTCACGAGTTATGATATGATGAATTTTTTATGAACATGTGGCACAAATATTTATGATTTTAATTATTTGATGGGGGGAACAATATGTCCCTCAAATGAATTGGGAAAAGAGTGATATCTCATGAAATTAATAGGATAAAATTGGTAGTCAACCCAACTCAGTAAGTGACACTATCTAGTATGATAGGTTTTAGAGTGATCATTGACTACTAAGATGGTTTGGGGAGTGAAATCATTTCAATATTATAGTTTATTAATTTTTTATTGAATACTATGTAAATGAGTTTCTATGATTATGTGAATTCCACAAACATATTTCTAATCCTAGTGTTATTATCTCATGGTTTATGTTCTTTGATTCCTTTATGATTCTTGTCTTATTAACTTCCATGTTTTATGACTTGAATTAGGATTATTATCTATGATATGTAATGTATGATCCTAAATTTTTATGATCATGTTATCATACAACTATATTCATCTTATTCTCTAGTGATCATTGATATCTTCCTTGTTTAACCTTACTATGAATCAAAGCTCACCATTTTCTTATGTTTCCTTTAACCATGATTTTAAGAAAGGTATGATGTATTATATTTCTAATTAGAGTGATAATTATAAAAACATAAGTGGGGGATGTTGTATATATTTTATGAACTAGTTTTTTATGTTTCAATGTTTCTAAAGATACTATAACTAAACAATTCTATCATTGATATACATATTATGTAACGAATATTTATTAATTAATATTTCATATCGATGTATGAAAATAATGGTTCTCTATAGTGGGTATTAGATCCAAGTTTATTAATTATTTTGAAATATGTATAAGAAATATTTAGTAATAACCCAAGGGATATGTAAATGTATAGGATAAAATCATAATGTTTTAGTAATGATCATAAATGAACATTGTTAAATCTAATGTAACATATAATATTATGTTGCAATTTAGACATCCTATTAATGATTTTTTTTTGAATATTATAGTTTCCCATCATGATAATTATTGACCATGCTATGTTTTTTTGGTTTTAGTCAATGGTTGCAACCCTAAGGAATCATGTTAATAAAAAATGAAAATGTAATCCAATGTTTTTCCTCCTAATAAAATGAATTTTATGGGAGATGGAATGAAAAATATTATTACTATTCTCATATATCTTTCTCAATATATGAATCATTCTAGGATTACAAAATGAAATGGTGGAAAAAATAATGTATTTTTTCCTTAATGAGGAAACATCCATATTCTTTTAGTTGGACTAATAATAATCTAGTCCCTAATAAATGGATCAATACCATTGAAAATATATTTTATGTTCTCTAATGTTTAGAATGTGATCATTTAATTCTCATTTTTTCTAATTTTCACGACGAAGCAGATGAATGGTGGAATATTATCAAGAAGATTATAGAAAAATAATTAATTGAATATATGATGTGTAATGAAGTTAAAAGGTTATTTTAAAACATTTACATTCCTCACAATATTCATATGAAAATGGGGAAGTAATTATATGTGTTAATGAAGAAAGATGAAGAATTTGTTGGAACTTATGAGGATAATTTCCCAAGAAATGTATTTTATGCATTGGGTATTATTATCAACCAGAAAGTAAGAACGACCGATTCGTCTGAATACTAAAACTAAGTCTTTGGTGGTTGTTATTCATAAGTGACTTCAATATCTACGAATAAATTATTATATATGCTATAACAGTGGAGTTGAATATTAGATTTACCCATAAATATCATGGATTTGATAAGAAAACAAAAATGGAATTCAATGAAAATTATAAAAAAATAGAAATGAGAAGTTGACCTTTCTTTTAGGATCTAAGAGTGGATGGAAACAAGCGGGAAATTACCTACATAGAACTGGTAAATGATTCAAAAATGGAAATAAATGTCATTAGGAAATCATATTACAATGTTATGGGATAAATTTAGATAATGACGGGAAAAGGTGGAAACCTCTACATAATGCACCACCCACACTCCAGTTTTTTTCAACTCATGGAGTATGGGTATTATGATAAACAGTTCACAAATCCAAGGGTTAACGATGATAATCATTGTCGAAAACCACTTAATTTGAGAGGCAAAGGAAAATCTCATGTGATCACTTTTTTGATGGTGGGTTATGATAACTATGTGGTGAAAGGTATACCTAATATACTCTCTAGAATTGCTAATGTCTTATTTGATTATGTATATACCCCAAATTATAAATCTAAATAATTTTATATGGGTATCACATTACCTAGACATAAATTATACATTGAGTTTGTAGTAAAATCGCATACTAGAAGGATGATCGCATCCTAGGCCTATCATTCTTCTTTTGTTGAAGTTTTTTGGCAATGTGTTTGCAAAAACTCTTCTATTTTTCCTCTAGTTGAGTTTGATGTTATTTTAGGAACTTATTTTCATTATTGACATAAATTCCATATCAATTTATGAGGAATAGAAGTTACATTTGACAATACAACCCAAAATTTTATCTCTTATTTGTGTGTTGATGAAAATAAAATTCTAATGAAAATTACACATGTTAAAAGTGTCATTATACAAATTAAAAGGTAGAATTTATCTAAGATGTTAGGGAAAGAACTCAACATTCAAGATATTCATGTTGTGTGTGATCTTATTGATATATTTTATAAAGTTTTTCCTGGTCTTCCACCAAATCATGAAGATGAATTTTCAATATAAAATAAACCTGGTGATATACCTATTATTAATACTCCATATAGAACTCACATATCAGAGTAGAAAAAATTGAAGAAGCAACTCTGTGAGAATCCTAAAAATGGATTCATTAATCCTAGTGTGTCACCTTGGGTTGAACCTATTGTATTTTTTAGAAGAAATATTGATCAATATGAATATTTAAATATTATCAAGAACTTAAGAAGATCACTATCTTGAAAAAGTATCATTTACCTCATATTAATGAATTTTTTGATCAAATAAACTATTCTCAATAATTTTCCATGATTGATCTTTATTCTGTATAACATAAATTAAGATTCAATAAGGATTATAAAACCAAAAACATTTCGTAAAAGGTATGGACACTTTGAATTTATAAGGATGAAATTTGGACTTACTAATTCCCTTTCTATCTTCATGCATTTAATGAATATAGTATTTAGAAAAAACCTTGATTATTTTGTGGTGGTCTTTATAGATGATATTGTTTTTTATTAAAAGTTAAAGGAAGAGAATGAAGATAATTTTATGATTCAATTGAAGACCCTAATGAATGATACTCTTTATGAAAAATTTACCATGTGGGAATTTTGGCTTTAGAAAGAATCATTATTGGGTTATATAATCTCAAGTGAGGGTATATCTATAGATCCTTCAAAGATATATATTATTGAAAATTAAACTAGACCAACCACTATGACTGAGATCAATAGTTTTTTGGTTTTGTAACATCCCAATAATTTAGAATAATTTTATTTGTGAATGAATTTAATTTTTAATAGATTTATTTATACACAACACCATGTTAATAATATTCTACACACAACACGGAGTTATCTTCCATTACACGTAAGATCGAGTTTTATATCCTTTTAATGGAACACCTATTTTAAAACTAAATGTTGAAACATTTATATTTTTTATTTTTCCAAATAAAATTCATTTTTGAATTTATAATATGAAACCTTATATTAGCGTGATTATTCGGTATTTTTCTGATAAGTTCCATTTGTTGATGGATAATGAAAAATACTGCATTTTAGTTAAAAATTACCTTTTTGTTTAAATAATTACTAAAGAAAGATTATATTTTAAATTGTATTTAAAATAAACATAGATCAATTATCAAACAATTAGTCCAATTAAGTTAATTTGAATAATTTTTATATTTAATTTAGATATAACAACCTAATGAGATTTAGAACATTTTCACATTAAAAACGTACTTTCCCACCATGTCAATGAGATTAGGATTAAATTTAATTTTTCAACAATTGTAAATTGAATGTAGAAAAATTGGGAATACATGATTTGAATTAGTATAATCCTTATAATCTAATATGATCATCTTATTTTTTCACAAATAATATTAATGATTGTTATTAAAATTAATAATAATGGTTAAGGATAAAATTAATATATAGAGAGGTTAAACTTTAATCATAAACGAAAAATTGATATGATACTTGTCCAAAAGTCATTTAATGCCCATGTTTCGGTCATATGCACATTGGGTTTGTCTTTTACAGGTTATTGGGACTCATGTTCATGAAATCAACCCATATAATATGTTAAGTATAGAAAAAAAATACAAAAAATTACTTTCCTTGATTTTAATTCATATAGAGATTTTGAGTATGGAAGAAGCTACATAATTTCAGTTTGAAACATTATTTTTAAAGGTAAATTTTTTGTTTTTGTTTTGTTAATTTAAATTTAATTTTTAAAGATGATATAATTACATTAAACAATTAATAAATTCCACAAAATTATTATTTAGTTAAAAATAAAATTAAATAATTTTACTAAAAATATAAAAAGGGAAAAAAATTATGGATTTATTTTGTTCCCTTATTTTGTAGAATAATATGTCATGTTACATGGCTATGAACTTAATATATTTTAATTCCATAACATTCTTGAAATTGTTAGATTTAAATAAACTAAATAATGTCAAAATTTATATTAATTCCATTTTGAAATAAATAATATTTTATTTAAATTGTTATATTTTAATAAAAATCATATAATACTAACATTTATTTGTAAATGTTAAATAAATATAAAATATGATCTATTTATGGACCAATTTATCTATCATAATTTTCATATTGATCTCAAAATAATAAAAACATTTCTTATCATGGTTAGAGTTAAATTAGTGTTTGTGAACATTACATGCAATTCTATTGAAAATAAATTCCAATATACATGTTTTTCCTAATTCATAAATTATATATCATTATATAATTAATTTTATCATTGGTTTATAATGAAAATTAATTTAATTTAGTCTTTATGGTTAAATAACTTATGTTATAAATTTTTTTTACCATAATAAAAACCAAAATGGTAAATATGGGGCAATATAGAAGTTAAGGAACAAAATTATATAAATTATTTTTTTGTGGTGGATGTTTGGATCAACCATAAATTCACATAAATCCATTAGTTTTCAATTATTGTGGCACATGAGGTAATTTATACCTCGGGATATTTCTTACCTTTATATAATTATATTTATTCCACTCCCCCTCCTCTTTAAAAAGGCATTGACTCCATCAAATAGTTTGCACCTCTCAAGCCACATTGGCTTATCATACCCCAGACTAAATAAACTCCCAACATCTATACCCTTATCCTAGAATCCTTAATTTGGAAAGAATATTGTCCATAGAAAGCCTATGGTGAAAACAAAAGGAGTTGCTCAAAAAGGGAATGATAAAGACACATGTGACAATTTTAATTAAGGGTAAGAGAATTCAATTCAATTTAACTTCCATTGATACTTATATATTATTTATGAAACAATTAACTTATATTTGGAATATATAATATCCATTTTACATTTAATGTCATGTTTTATTAATTATTTATTGTATTTTATGTTTCACATTGAATGATCTAATCCAAGGGGTTTTATTTTAAACTTACCCAAGTGGAAACAATTATCTTTAAAATATCACTTTCTTTTGTGATTATTACATTTATATTGAAAAAATCACTTTATATGAATCTTATTTGAATTAAATTTATATAAAATATCCATTTCATTTATCAAAGTTATGATTATTTCCAAAAACCTTATTCCATTTTTACATACGACATTCATTTTGATAGTTATTTTAGCAATTAGAGAAATATTGATTAACTTTATCTTCTACTCATCATAGATTTTTGATGATAAAGGGTATTGATTAATTAAATCAATTTTTTTCACATATTATGAATTCATTGGATTTTTCATGTGTTAGGTGGGGAATTCTATATCCCCTCTATGCATCTGTAGGTTTTAAAAGACAAACTAGTATGGTTTTGGCTAAGACCTTATCCGTTTATTACATTTTTCGCAAGAAGCATTCACAGAATTAGATTATTGGGATGAATCTTTAACAGTATTAGATTCTGAGAATGAATCCTCAGTGTTCTATTTCATATAACTATTATTATGAATTAAATAATTTTGAATTCATTTATTGATATTCCATGTAATTATTAGATTAGTTAGAATATAAATGGTTCAGTTTGTTTCTAAAGTTATTGATTATATGGCATGTGTTATAGTTATTTACATTTTCTTGTTTATTATGGACATTGATTAATAATTCCTTATTCTATATGTAACCCTTACTGATCATTTTATCCTACCCTTATTTTTTTCTTTTCATGGGATACGAAGATGAATTCCTCGATGGATTTTCAGGGAATCAGTGTTTTTTGTTATGTTTATTCAAAATGAAAATGGGTATTATGTATGTAATCTAGTTTTCCAAAACTAAAAAACAAATCGGTTCTTTGAGATTTGATTCCATATAAATCTTACAATGTAATAAAGTATGGAACCATCTCTGGGCTTCTAGGGTCGGGGGATATATTTCGTATCAAATAATGTTTTGTAGAAAATTTGAAATCTAGATTTAGAAAATATAGATTTGTAAACCTAACCCTATGTTATAAATTGAGATTATGTATAGAAGAACATCCCAAAGAAACATTCTTTATGATTAAAAGATTATATATGCATAAAATTTTCAATTTATATTAAGTGTCTCATATGTTTTTAGATAATACATTATGTTTCATAATTTTAGGATCTAATCAAATATATTACATTTTTTAGAGATGGATCCTAAGAGGAAGAAAGGTATCAATACTCAAGGAAAATTTAGATTTATCCCTTATGAGGAAGCCAATATATTAGGTATTGGAATAATAATGTTATGGTTATATCAGAACAACATAATTACATTGTAACATATAATCATTCTCGGATAGAGAAACCTATTTAACACTGAGAGTTTCCAATGTTTTATCACTTTATATGATGAGGACCCCATAATTAAGTGTGAATAATGATACAATTATAGTCGAGCAATGGATTGTGTTTGTGAAGAATATATTTGTAGCATTAGGATGTGGTTAAAAATAAATAGTTCCTCATATAGTGTATTTTCTCAAAGATGATGTCAATGAATGGTGGTAATTGACCCAAAATAATAGGGAGTAATTGGATATAAAAACAATATAATTAAATATTTTAATGATATATTAATTGATAAATACATCCCTCATGATAAAAAATTGAGATGTGGGTAATGTTCCTCTGATTGATGCTATAAGAAGATGAAAGTATTGCGGTGTATGAAGCTATATTTTCAAGGTTTTCAAGGTATGATGTGGATTTTATACACACCATGGAGTGTAATATTGACCATTAATTTGGAAGGATTAATCCAAGACTATGAAGGGAACATGAGTCTGAATATTTTTCTTCATAAATCAAAAACAGTTTAGGTGCTCTCATGATGGAGAAATAATTCTCCAAACCTTGTGGAAACAAAGGGTAGAAAGAGAAGAAGATGAAAACAAAGAAAAATGTTTATTAATGGAATAAGTGATAGAAGGATTCTCAAAAATGTGTTTCTTGTCGAGGGAAACACCTTGGTACAAGCTTAAAACTGAAATGAGTTTTATTCAAATGTAGAGAAAAAGGCCACCATGCCTAGGATTTCTATGTAATGAATGAATTTTCTAATTTTACATGCTTTAAATGTAAGGATATAGGGGTACTATGGAAATGAATAACCTAAGGGCCCAAAGAATATATCTCAGAAGAATCGAAGGGATCAATGTCATGATTATTTTATTATTAATGATTAAGTAGAATAACTAATTTTCTTGCATTTAAATTCAGTAATTATGTTATGATCATATTTTAATCAACGATAATATGTTTTAAAGAATAATGAAATGTATTTGGGTTTTTCTATCATGATTTTTTATTACATATTTAAATGTGTATGTTGAACGCTACCGTTGACCAAGAAAAATGATTCAGTGAACTTCTAAATCTTAGATCATGATATGTTAAGAGGAACATAAGGTTAAATGTTTATAATATAGTGTAAGTTAATCTTTGGAAAAGGTTTTACAGATTAATGAAACACATAAATATATGATAAAACATGTGCAAATAGATAATATAGAAGTCATTCATGGAAAATCCAATGCATAAAATTGTGGTTATTAAATACAAATGTGTAATTTATTTTATTATATAAGCATAAAAGATTTCCTCAACTATAAGAAAAATGGTCTTCAAATAAAAATTTTGTCCTACTATCATCATTATTTACAACATAAATTACTTTTTTCATAATTTTGTTTTAAGGATTTTCAGTCATCAACTTTCAACAGAACATGTTCTCTATCACTCTCTATCACAACGTGATATTAAGATTTCACTTCCATGACCATGGTTCACTAACATTGTTATATTTTAAAGAATAGTTTTTTGGTGAACTCTTTATTCCATTTCTCCACTTATTACAATAATTTTTTATTGAACCTATTCATGATGTGGGCTATTCAATATCATAATATTCAAATATCAAATCATTGATTACTAAGATCATGCATAAATTTTGATAATGCAATTTAATTAAGGTGGGGAGAATATAACACCACAAGAAATTAAAAAAAATATATTTTTATAATATATTTAATTATGAAACTTTATTGATTTACACACAAAACCATGTCAAGATTACGCTACACATAATACCGAGTTAGCTTGCATTGCACAGAAGACTGAATTTTACTGCTTAATGGAACACATATTTTAAAACTACATTTTGATACACTAATAAATTATATTTTTCAAAACAAAAACCATTTTTCAATTCATAAAATAATAATTATCTTAGGAACATTTTTTATTTTTCTATGAATTATCATTTTATGATGAATAGTGATATTATATCATTTTAGTCAGGAAATGGATTTTCATTAAAATAATTATATATGTTAAGTTATATTTTAAATTTATTTCAAAGTCATAATAGATCAATTATATATCCATTAGTCAGATTTACCACATTATAATAATTTATATATTCAATTTAGATATAAAAACACAATGATCTTTTGAATATTTTCACATTAAAAACCTTCTTTTTCACCACGTATGCGAGATTAGATTTAAATTTAATTTTACCACATCCTTGAATTGAATTTGAAATATATATATATATATATTTGTCTGTGTGTTTTTAGTAAATATAATATTTATATTCTAATAATATAGACATGGGTTTCGGAAAAAAAAATAAGTGAAAGTAAGTAAAATTATTTACAGTAATTAAGGTAAAACTAGTTTACTTAGTGAATAAACATTATCCTTAATGGTAAAAATGGCCTAGAAAGATATCAATAATCCATTATATACCCATATATAGACCATATACCCCATTAGTTTCTAATTTTAATTTTTTAGTGGGACACATGTTCATTAAAGTGACCAAAATAATTAGTTATGTAACTAAAAATAAAAAATATATATTCCTTGATTTTAATTGCTATAATGCATTAGAGTACGGAAGAAGCAACATAGTTTTAGTTATAAAAATTATTTTGATGGGTAAATTAATTTCACATCCTTATTATTCATCTATAATTTTTATATTTTATATAATTACATTGAACACTTATTAAATGCCAACATAATGTTTATTTAGTTAATAATTAAACAAAATAACTGATGGTAAAAATATCAAAAGTGATGAAAGTTAATTGAATTTTTATGTTTTTTATTATATATATTAATTTTTCATGTTTCATAGATTTTAACATAATATATATATATTAAGTCATTATATTTATATTTTTATATTTAAAGTAATTAAATAATGTAAAAATTGACATTAATTACATTTTATAATTAATGGTAATTTTTTTAAAGAAATAAAATTTACTAAAAAACCCCATCTTCTGCCAATTTGTTTTGAAATTTTAATAAATGTTAAATATATTCTATTTATGGGCCAATTATTCTTTTATTATCAACATATTTACCCCAAAATTGTGAAAATATTATTTGCATGGTGCGAGTTAAAGTGGTGTTATCACACGCTTCATGCACTTATATTGAAATTATTTTCCAATACACATTGGATTTTTAATTTTTAAAATATATATAATATTTAGGATTCAGTTTTTATATATTTTATAATAAATTTCACATTAATTTAGTTTTGATGGTTAAATTACACTGGTCAAAAGACTTGTTACCTTAATAAAAACCTGAATGGTAAATGTAGGGAATCATATAATTTAAGGAAAAAAATTTATAAACACAATTTCATATGTGGTAGAGGATTGAATAAACCAAATTTCATGCCACCATGTTATTTTTTTTGTTTTTGGGGTGCATGTGGTAAGGGAGGCCTACCAATTGTGATTACCTTTTTATATTTAAAATAATATCACTCCCTCACCACTATAATGAGGCATTTACTCCCACCCCCCCCCCAATTATTCACACCTCTCAATCCATGTTGGCTCATCCAACGCCACCTAAATGATCTTTCAAAATCCTTCACCTAAACCTAGAATCCTCACTTAGGACTAAATAAATCCAAGGAAGTCCTTTAGTGAAAACCAAAAGGAGTTATTTGAAAAGGATGATAATAAAGAAACACACGATAATTCAAACAATAGGTTAGGAATTTCATCTCAATTTATGTTCCATTATGACTTATTTTTTATTTATGCATGAATTCGCATATCTATTTTGTATATATTTTCCCCTTGAAATTTAATTTTATTATTAATTCATTCTTCATGTTATATTATGTTTCACTTTGATTTAACACTTATAGGGGGTTTGATTTGAAAACTACCCATGATATTTGAAATATCAAGTTGTTTTTGAATTTTTAATTGTATCATGAAATAATAAATTTTCTATTATCATTTTTTGGAAGATAATTTTCTATTAAATATCTATATCATTTATCATGTGTATGATAATAGCCTAAAAAATATTCCATTTTTACATCTGGTGTTCAATTAGACATTTATTTTTATAATTGTAGAAATATTGATAAATCAGTGTCACCTAATTAATATGAATATTTGATGATATGGGTATTCAATAATGAAATAGATTTTTAGATATATGAAGAAAGAATTGGAGTTCATATGTGATGACTGGGTCCAGAAATAGACCCTTGATACATCCATAGGTTTCATGAGAAAAATCAGATATGTGTTGGATGAGGCCCTACCCATTTATTACATTATTTGAATGAAGACTTGAGGGTTATAGATTCTATTTGTGAAGCTTATAAATTTTATATTCTTTTATAAAATGATTAACGATATGTTTTAAATATCCACCATTATAGATTCCATCATCGTGAATTCAATTATAGATATTTCATGTGATTATTCAATTAATTAGAATATACATGGTTAAGTTTTATGATCAAGTTAATTATTATATGGAATGTGTTTCAATTATTTACCTCTCCATTTTGATTATGATAATTTATTATTTATTTATTACACTATACTTATCCCTTAATGAGCATTTGTGTTCACCCTTATTTTGTTTCATTTCCCCATGATATGAACATATATTCTTGAAATGATTTTCAAAGAGGAAGTTTATTATTTTAGTTGTGTATTTTATTTTATTTTCTATCCATGAGGTAAAAAAGTTTTCATGTATGTAATTTGGATTTAAAAAACTACTAAACCTATTGGTCCTTTAGGATTTGATTCCTTGCAATCATTTTAAAGTACTAATTTAAGAAATTGGCTCTAAGATTTTGGTGTCTAGGAAATACATGGTTTGGAAGGATATAATCAACACTTTGTCGATTATATTTCATGGATATGGAATCATCTCACAATTTTAACTTGGAAGGCATCAAAAATCCTTTAGACATAAGAATTTGATGAATGATTTAAATAACTGAAGAATAGGCTAGTCATCACACCTATTCTTACACTACCTTCTGGTAGATAAGGGTTTTTAATCTATAATGATATATCAATAAGGGTACTAGGATATGTAAACATGCATAATTATATGGTTATAGATTATTCCTAATGACAATTCATGGTCCTTGGGAAAAAATAACCAAACTAGTGATTTGGATTTCGTTCCAGTAAATTTTTCATTAATGATATGGATGAGTTGTTTGTATTAAGAAAGGTGTGATATATCTAGTAACAAAAAAATAATATTATACTATCATTGAAAAATTGATTAACATGATCTATAAAAGATATTCAGATATGGTTAATGATTTGAGCTACTCAATAAATTAACATCGTGGGAAAATAAGGAATATGGAAAATGTTATGAGTAGAATGGATCATGCTAGATTATCTATGATGAGGATAACAAAAGATGAAATATTTTTGTACATGAAAATTATAGTTCATCAAATCATAAAAGAAGGGGAGAAAAGTTATGTTTCTCAAAATAGTATTCAACCACATAGCTGATTAAATATTAAAGAGGCCCAAAATAAAGATAGATATATATAAAATAAGGTGAGAAGTGTTCATGGGTTCAATCCTGACTGTTATGGAATAAAAATGTGTAAAAATCTCACTAAATTCTCTTCAATGCCATATTTTAATAAGGATATGAGGGATTAATCTCATGTTTCTTCATTTTCTATTCAACCCGGAAGTATGAATATGTATAAACATTTGAAATATTATTTCTTATGGGATGTAATGAAGAGATATATTACATAGTATGTTTCTTAGTTCTTGGTATTTTAGCATGTTAAGGCTGAGAGAAAAAATGTTTAGGGTGATGTTACAACCACTACCCATACTATAATGAAAATAGTAAAACATCACCCTATATAATATTGTCGGAATCCTCAAAAAATATAAAGAGAAGAAACTTATTTAGGTTTTAATTGGTCACCTTATGAAGTCATCATAATACATTTCCATTAGAATTGATTTCCCTCATGATCAACATACTAGTTTATATATTAAGGATGTTGTAATATAGCGTGGTGTACAACTATCAATTGTATTTGATCAATATCAATGTTTGTCTATAAGGGATTAGAAAATTTGTCAAAAGTATCTGGAAATAATGTTTGGTTTCATCACTGTTTACCATCCTTGTATAGATGGTCAGTCTATGAGGTCCACTAAAACTCTATAATATTAGTTGAGAGATTTCTCTATGGATTATAAAGATGTTTGGGATCAACACCTTCCTTTGTTGGAATTTTCACACAATAGTACATTTCACTTCAACGTTCAGATATATTCATAATAATACATATATATTAGAAAGTGTTGAAATATAACATACTATAAAGGATTTGGGGAAATAAATCTATTGGGACTTGATCTAGTAGAGAAAATAGAAATTAACATTACATTCATTCAACAACATATACGACTAGTATATAGTCAAAAAAAATTAATGCGGAAAATTATTATAAATATCTATAGTTTGATGTTCATGACAAGGTATTACTATGAATATCTCCATATAATAGAGTGATAATATTTCAAAATAAGGTTGTGATAATACCTACTTATATCGGCCCTTATAAAATTCTTGATCATATCAGGATGGTAGATTATTGATTGGCACTTCCACCAAATCTCTACAATATTCATTATGTTTTCCATGTATCTCTACAATAAAAGTATATACCAAATATATAACATGTATTAAACTTAGAGTTCCTACTATTGGACCAAAATATTTTTTGTAGAACAAAGAGTATAAAATCTAGATTATAGAGTGAAATAGCTATGGAATAAGATCACTCACCTGGCTATTTTTTGTGAAAAAATCACCAATTTGAGGATACTATATATGAGCTTGAGGATGTGTAGCGGAATATGTATCATCGTATTTTTTTATCAGAGTAATTAATATTGAGGAATAAGTTCTTTTTATTGGGGAATTTTGTAACACCATAGGATTTTTATGAAATATTACTCCTAAGTAATTTGAATTCATTTATTTCTTGTGTTACCCCGAATAAAATGTTTTGTAGAACCTTATAACATTATTAAAATATTATATTCACATTATTTCAAATCCATTGGAATGGTGGGTATGAATAGTAAAAACTATATTATGATATATATATGGTATACACATTTATAAAATGAATTATTTAGAAATCTAATGATTATAATTAAAAACAAAAACATTTTGAAAATAAAAGTGGTGTTTTTCTGAAAAAAAATATTTTTTTATGAGTAAAGTATTTTTAATTTAATAAGTTAAATTGATCTCTATTGTTGAGTGATTTATATTATATTTAAATATTATATACTTGATAAAATTTATTAATTATTCAAAAAATATGTTTTAGGATACGTAATAAGAATATAACCAATTTTATGATAAAAATATTTTTTTTTCTAAAAAGTTGTTTTTTAAGATTTTATAAAATTACATTAAAATTATTTTCTTTAATTTATAGGTATTTAATTATAAAAAAATAAATATATATTTAAAATCAGAGTTATAAAATTTGGTAAATAAGATTATTTTATTTTTGGTCAATTTGAATAGCATCTCTAATAGATTTTATTGCCAGGGTAAAGGGTAAATGAGGTTCATGTATGTTATATCTTGGTTGTAAGGCCATATTATTTTATAATAATTCTTATTGGATGACGAAAATAATATTCGTATCACTATAGGTTATAATTTGATTTTTTAATGGATATAATTCCACTAATATGATCTATATATTATTTTAATATATGAATGTTAAAAAGTGTCGCTCTCTTAGTTTTAAATATCATTTTCATGTTCATATAATGAAAAAAACTTGTAATTCATGAATATTATTTTTAGTTTCATATAAAATTTAATTATTGTCATTCTGGTAGTTTATCTCTAATTTTAAGGTATTAAATAATTATTTTAAATGTTTATGCAATCCTAATAAATGTATTTATTCAATTAATGGACAAAAAAATAAATGATATTTGAAATACTAAAAGTGATATAGTTTTAGTAATTTACAGTTTTACATGAATTTAATAGATTAATATAAAATATTAATTTTGTATTAAAATATTATATTTTAACTAAAATTATATCTTTATGTATTTTGAGTAATATAAAATGAATAGTTCCAAAATTCACAATTATGATATTTAATCAATATGTTATTTTATTAAATTATTTTAAAATCATAAAAAAATTAAATAATATATTGTGGTTATGTTATATTATAAAACATAATTACTTCCTCATTTCTGGGAAAATTTTGTTATTATATGTAAAAAGTAGAACTATTTAATATTTAAGAAGTTGTTACGGTATTTAAAATTTAAATTTGTTAACTAAAGTTTAATAAACAATGCAAGGCTTAAAATGACCTAAAAACAGGTATAAATTCAGGTTCTTTATATTACAATCCTATCCAGACTTATATTCAAATAATTATCCATTTTGTGGCATTTTTCATTTTAATTATGTTATTATAATATAATCCTTGGGTAAATTCCAAAAGTTCCCCCCACCTTAATTATAAAAGTTTCCCTTAACACTAACTTATTTACACCACATTGAGCCTTATAGATAGACTAAACTCTAACAATTTATCTTATAAACATACCTATACACATTATATATATTATTTACTTTCCAAAGAAACTAATCTTGTATCCCTTTAGAAGATATATGATGGAGTCTTTTCAAACAAGAGGTAACTGCCTTAACCGAATATCTTGTTTTCCACTCTTCCTTAATTAATATAGATTTGTTTTATCTATCATAAAATAATAACTTAAATATCCTATATGTTCTTAAATATTATTATTAATTTTTTAGAAATCATTAGACACCTTCTTTCTCATCAAATGAGAAGTGAAAGTATCACACATGCGTACGTATGACTTACCGTCACCATGTAGCGATACATTCATTTTTGAAATATATATTTTATCAATTGGTATTGTGATAGGTTAAATGTATATATATGAAATTAATTATGAAATAATAATTTCGGGATAATAAAATTGCATATGCCTACATATCATCAACTCCTTTGGGAAATGATAATGTTCTTTATGCGTACATGGGACTACCACCTCCACAAAACGATGTGACTCATTTTTCATTTATATTTTAATTAGATGAAAATCAGGAATAATTATATGAATATATATAATATATATGTTCTAATAATAATCCTAGTAATGTTAATTAATATTTACCTTTATTTTTTAAATCCATTAAAAAATGAAAACAACATTTATGTGTATGTATGGCCTACCGTCTCTATGAATATTATAATTCATTTTTTATTCTAAAACTTTTATTGATGACCATAAATTGTGCTTAATGAATAAATATGATGTTTATATGAAGATTTAAAATTTTTATATGATATATCTAGTATAAATGTTCATTGAACGAAATTACTGAACTGAAATCTTCAAGATAAATGAAACAGTTAACCCCAAAAAATTAAGATTTTAATAAAGAAGTTTTTATAAAAGGGTGTGTATAAGTGTTACAAAGGTATCATGTATGATATTATAAGTATGAAAAATACTGTTTTATTGAATTACTATAATTTTTAAACTATTATAAAGGATCTTATATTTCTTTCAAATATAAGAAAACAAATGGTCATGAGCATTATGTTACAATCTCATTGTATATCAAGATTGATTATTATTTTGTTATGATAAAAAAATATTTTGATAAACCTATCAATAAAATCATGCATTTTCTTATCCCCAAGTTATTTATTGAAAAGAAATTTTTACCTTTAATTTTCTTCAACAGTTGTACTCAAGAAATATAAAATATGATTTTAACGAAAATCAACATCATTCATCTCTTCTGTAAAAAAACATTTCCTTCCATATTGAATTTTTTTTAAATAAATATTATGGAATGTTATTTATATTATCCTACGATTGTTAAATGTGATTTTTACTTGTCTGGGACTTTTAAAAAATTGATTGAAATTATTTTTTTTTTCAATTTTCTAAATGATGTGCTTTGTGAATTTTTCAACAAATGTATATAAGGAATATTTTAATTTATATGGAATGAAAAAAATTTCCCATCATCATAACAAATTTTTTCTATGAAGATTTATTTAAATTTTACATTGGAAAATTGAATGAAATTTAATTCCTTTATAATTAATTTTTTTAAAAAAATTTGCTTCAAAATGGAATTAATATTTTCTCAAGATTGTTTTAATGATCATTTAATGGTATTCCCATTCATTGAAGACAAAAATCATTTATATCACTTGTGATTTACTGGGATTATGATATAAGTATATCATCCTTATTATTTTTCTAGATAGTCTATATTTATTATGATAGGATGTTAAGGAACCCATTTCATTTCCCTGGATTATGATACAGTGATATGTTTATCAAACCCTTTTTTCATGGGTTTCGATATGATAATTGTTTTAGGATATTATGGAACACAAGTGTATAATTTGAATAATGTGATTTCTGGAACCTATACATCTCTCTAATTCATTGGGTAAATATTGATATCTCATCATATAAATAGGTCTAAAATTTGTAGTGATGCTAATTCAGTAAGAGACTTTATCCAATATGATAGTCTTAGGAGTGAACCTTGAATACTATGATGGTTTATGGAGTAAATCTATTCCACTAAGATAGACTTGTAATATAACATTTGACAACTAAGGAAATGATTTTCTATTGTTATGTGTATGCCTCAATCTAATTTATTAGGATAATTATATTCTCTCTTGTATCATGTTCTTTAATTCCATTATGGTTCATGTCTTATGATATGCCATGTATTAATCTATGATACAAGATTTTGATCTATGATATGTAGAGTGTGATTTTAAAATTCTATGAAAATGTTCTCATACGCATATATTCATGATTTGATCTAGGTAACACTGATGTTTTCCATATTTAACCAAAATAAGAAACTGAAATCAACCTTCTCTCATGATTCCTTTCCCCAGGTTATGAATATAGGTATTAAGATTGATATTTTTGAGAATGGTGATAGATATGAAGAAATAAGAGTGAGGGAATATACATTTTTTTTTAACTAGTTGTTTATGTTTCAATGTTTTCATAGATATTAGACCTAAATTATTCTTGAATAGAACACCATTTTATCTAAAAATGTTTATATATTACGATTTAGCATCTTTGAGTGAAAATTTTTAATCCCTATAATTAATTTTGGAGTAAGGATTAGTTAACAAAACTAGGATGAGAAAACATAAGTAATAAACCTGGGGATATTTCTATGTATAGTATAAAATCCTAAAGTTTTTATTAATGATCATGAATGAATTTGATTAAATGTAAGGTTTTATATAATATAGTTTCATTATTTATACTTCTTGTAAATGATTTTTTTATGATTATACTATTTTCCACTATGATTATTGTTTCTCACACTATGATTTTTGGTTTTATTCAATCGATAGAACATGAAGGAATCATGTCAATGTAGAATATAATGGTCAATGCAACGGTTTACCTCTTTAGAAACTGAATTTTTTTTTATCTAGAAGGAAACGTATTATTTCTATGCTCACAAAACATTCTCAATATATGAATCATGATGAGAATCCAACAGAGAAAACAAGGGAACAATGTTCTATTGATTCATTGATAAGGTAGTGTCCACCTTATTTTAGTGGGTCAACTGATCCACTAGTCACTGAAAAATAGATCTTTACCACTAAAAATATATTATCCATTATTTTTTTCTGAAAAGTGATATTGTTATTATAGTCGTTTATCATTTGGACGGAAAGTAAGATTAATAGTGTATTGTTATCAATAACATGATCTAATTTGAATAAATTGAATTTATATACTAGGATGAATATAAAATATTGTCTTTCAACCTGAACATTTCTTATATTTTTCATATGAAAATAGATAATTACTTACTCATGTTAAAGAAAATGGATGATGAATTTTTGGGTACTTTTGCGGAAAATATCACAAGAAATTGGAGGTACACTTCTGGTGTTATCATCCAACCATAAAGTAAGGTTGATCGATTATTTAGTTGTTTGAAATGATGTCTGTGAAGGATTTTACTATATGGGACTCCGTTAGCCATATTGAAATCATTTATTGTTCTATAATGGTGGAGATAGGATATTGTTTATGAAAAATCACATGGTCTTTATAATAAAAAAATGGAATTTAAAGGAAATTATAAAAAACATAGTGATATCAAGTTGATCCTTTTTTAGGCCCTATGTGTGGAAGGAAACATGGGGGAAATTATATTAAGGGAACTAGAAAATAATTCATGTATGGAAAGGAATTTCATCGGGAAATGAAATTCCAAATTTATGGGAAGAAGTTATCTAATGATGCGAATAGAGAGAAATGTCCACAAAATTTACCACCCATAATAAAATGTTTTAAATACAGGGAGAATGGGTATTATTCTAAAAAATTCCCAAATAGGATGGTTAATGATGATAATTGATTTCAAAATCATATTATCACCAATGACAATGGGAAATGTCATGTGATCTCTATTTCAGACAAGGGGAATGTTAATGACATGATGAAAGGTAAATATATTATACACTTAATAATAGCCAAAGTAGTATTTCATTCTAGAACCACCATCACTTTTATAACAAACAACATTTCTAAGGGTATCATATAACCACATCAAGAATCATATGATTATTTTTTAGTAACCCTCCTAATATTAAGATTATCTCACCCTATGTTTGTGATTCTTCTCTGGTTAAATTTTATGGTAATGTGTTTCCATAAAATAGTGGGGTTCATTCTGTAATAGAATTTTTTGTATTTTATTGAATAGATTTAATTTATTTAAATAAATCAAACAATAATTTCTGAGAAAGGTAATTAACATATTACATTCCAAACAAACCTATGTCCTCCTATTAGTGTGATGAAAAATGGAATTGTGAAGGAAGTTACTTCCATTGTATGGGTTATGATTTATATTCAAATAGGGAATTTTTCTCAGATAATTGGGTAGGAACTCAACATTGAAGATGTTACTATTGTTTAGTATTTTATTGATGTATTTCCTCAAGAGATTCATAGTCTTCCACTGAATCTTGATGTTGATTATTCAATATAACTCATACCTAGTGCCTCATTTATTTCTGAGACTCTATATAGATTGTCCCCTAATTGAGTTTCATGAATTGAAGAAGAAACTCTACAAGATAATTAAAAGGGGATATATTTAGAAATTTAAATCACTATGGGGTAAACTTATTCTATTTATTATAAAGAAATATGGATCAATTTGAATATTTATTCAGTATAGAGAAGTTACCAAGATCACTTTCAAAAACTAGCATCATATTCCCCGCATTGATGACATATTCAATCAATTGTAAAGAGATAAATAATTTACCAAGACCGATATTCATTACATATATCATCTATTTATAGTCAAGAATATATATATACCCTAGACAATATTCAATAAAATTTATGGACACTGTGAAATTTTAGTGATTCCATTTACTCTTACTAATGACCCCACCATCTTCCTGAATTTAAGGTGCAAAATCATTATAGATTACCTTGATCAGTTGTGGTAGTCTCTAAAGAAAATATCATTATTTATTGAATGACTAAGGACAAGAATTAAGATAATTTGAGGATTTTTTGAATACCCTACGGAAGGATAATCATAATGTAAAATTTACTATATGTGAATTTGTTCTATGGATTGTTTCATTCTTGGGTCATAAAATCATAAGTGAGGGTGTATCAGTCTACCCTTAAAATCGAGAAGTTAGTGAAGATTTTTTCAATCTAACCATTGTGACTAATATAAATAGTTTTACTTTTTTGGATGGATATTATTGATGTTTTTTGGAGAATATTTACCAACTATAAAATCTACTCACCATGTGATATTGGAATGAAAACATGTTCCTTTACATAGATGAATGTGAAGAATTTTTTATGGACTTCAATAAAAGTCTATTCAGCACACCTATACTTACACTACCTAGTCGTAAAGAAGATTTTTTACTCTATAGTAAATCATAAAATAAGAGACTTGGATGTGTCCAAATGCTGAATGATATGGTTATAGATTATAGATGATAATAATTAATGTACTATGATAAAAATTATGAAACTCATTATTTGGATTTAACTATGATAATTTTTGAATTAAAGATATGGATTAATTTTTTCTATGTATGATGGTGTGAAATATATATTAATTACAAAATATAAAGTATATTTTCTTTCAAAAAGTGTTGAACATGTCCCAAATAATATTGTTTCACCTCATTAATGATTATGACTGCTCAATACATTAATATACTAGGAATGTAAACCTGGTGGAGGATTCTCTATGAATTAAGCATCACACAAGATTATCTATGAAAGGATCACAAAAGATCCACTATTTCTAGACTAGTAATTTATAGATCATGAAATATTATTTTACCAAATTAGTTTTCAACTATCTATCAAAGTAATGATTAAAGAGGAATAGAAGGAAGATATTGATCTATTAGAGAATGTGAGAAGTGTTCATAGTTTCAACCTTGATTATGATGGAATAATAAGGTTCAAGAACCCTCTATGGGTCCCTTCAGAGCCATATTTGATGAAGGAGCTTCTTGATGAATCTCATCATCCTTCACTCTCAATTCATCCTAAAATGAAAAAAATGTATAGAGAATTGAAATGGTATTTTTTGGGGGATTTTATGAATATAAAAATTCCATAGTATGATTCTTGATGGTTGGTGTGTTAAGATGTTAATGATTAAAGTCAAGAGTCTAAGGGGTTTTTAAAACTATTAGCCATATCAGAATAGAAATGGGAAAAAATAACCA
This sequence comes from Viscum album, assembly GCA_963277665.1. NCBI lineage: Eukaryota > Viridiplantae > Streptophyta > Magnoliopsida > Santalales > Viscaceae > Viscum > Viscum album. Next base: position 1,025,883,187 of record OY728158.1, read on the forward strand.
CTGATTTTTTCATCGAACTCCCTAAAACATAAAAAAAATATTGTTCTTTTAGGTTGTAGTAGATCCTATTACAAGGTCATAACTCTTCATATATATTAGAGATGATTTGTCTCTGGATAATTTTACTTGGTTATACTAGGAAGGTCTAGTCAGAAGCAAATATTTCTAACCATTTACTCGTTTATACATTAAGGAAGTGGTAATATTGTAGGGTCAACCACTATTAATTGTATCTGATCGGGATCTCAGGTTTACCTCAATGCTTTGAAGAAGTCTTCAGAATTATTTGGATACAGTTTCAAGTTACTATATGATATATCACCCTCAGTAAGATGGTCTATCTAATATAAATATTTTATCTCTAGAATACATATTGAGATCTTTCTCTATGGATCTTTAAGGTGGTTTTTATCAACACATTCCTTTAGTTTAATTTCATTACAATAGTAGTTTTCACTCCAGTATTCATATGGCTCATTAAGAATCCCTCATTGGTATGAAGTGTAAAACTCTAATATGATGGAATGAATTTAGTGAAATAATTCTTTTAGGACCAGCTCTTGTTGAGGAAATGAAATAGAAGGTTATAACCATACAAAAACATATACAAGCATCTTAGAGTTAATAAAAATGTTATGTTGACAGTTGATGGAATGATATAGATTTACAACTTTGAGATAATGTAATACTATAAATATATTTCTTGAATAGAGTGGTGATATTTATAATTAATAGAAATATATTACCTAGGGTTGTCCATCCTTTTGATATTCTTGATCATATCAGGATGATAGCTTACAATATACACTTCCACTAAATCTCAATCAAGTTCTTGATGGGTTCCATTTATCTCTCATGAGGATGTACATACCTGATCCTTCACATATATTAAACATAGAGTTCCTACCATAGGATAAATACCATTATTTTGAAGAAATTCAATATAAACTTTAGATCATATATATTTTTTTCAACGAAACAAGGCCACTCACCTGGTCAATGTTTTGTGGTGAAACCACCGATTTGAGGAAGTGGTGTAAGAGCCTAGGGATGTGATGTGGCATAATTATCATCACAAATTTAAATAGGAGTGATAAATTTTGAGGTATAATATCTTTTTATATTGGGTATAATGTAATTCTTGTATATATTTATTAAATACTTCATCAAATGTAATTAAATTTCTTTTACAGCTTTAGTTACATGTAACAACATGTTTAGACGAATCACATAAAATTTTGAAAATATTATTATTCCAATATAGTCTAGATGTAAGATTGATCAATATTAATAGTAATAAACAAGTTATTAAAAATATTTTTTCTGAATAGTTATAAAATGTATTTTTTAGTAATCAAATTATTATAATTAAAAATGTAAACTATTTGAAAATTAATGTAATGTTTTTTATGAAAAAAAATTATGTATGCAGTGTATATTCATATTAATAAATTAAATTAATCAATATTTAGGTATGAATTTAATGATACATATATTATATTTACATGATAAAAATTTCTAAACATTCAACAAAATATTTTCTCTTGGAAGAGGAAAATAATAAATCCAATTTTATGCTTAAAATTATATTTTTAATAAAAAAAAAATTCGCATTTTTTCACACTTAATTTAAAATTATATTATTTATGTTTTCACGTAGGGACAGAAAAAATTACTCAATTAATACTAACTCTATTTTTTCATAATTAAATTATATTGATTTTTGTAATTTATTTCTAATTTTTTTTATTATAAAATTACGTTAAATTCTTGCACAATGCTAAAAAAATTTAATCAATAAATAGAAAAATAAAATGAATGATTGTGAAAATTTTAAAGGTTGTATAATATGACTAATTTATAGTATTACAAAAAATTTATTGGTTAATATAAAATTTCAGTGTTGTTTTAAATTGTTATATTCAAATTATTATTTATTACTTATATCTTTTAAATCAAATCATCTTAATTATGTCAAAATTGACAATAATGATATATTTCAGAATAATATTTTATTAAATTATTTAAAAATCCTAAAAATATTGAAATAAATAAAATTGGATATTATATTTCTTAAAATTTCATTAATGTACCATTTATGGGGAATCTTCACTATATTAGTTAAAAAAATCACACCTTAATATTGAAAATATTACTACATTGACTAATTTGAAAATTGGTTAACTATGTTTTAATCAAAATGATAAGGTTTAATTTGACCCCAAAATTTATCTCAATTATATTAGTTGATGGGATTAAAAACCAATATTTCCTTTTTAATTTAAAAACTATCCACTTGGTGGAATTTTCCTTTTTAATGAATTAATTATATTTTAAATTATTAGAAAATTCTAGAAGGGACCCCCGCCTAAAATAGGGATCCTCCTCCCTCACTTATTTAAATCACATAAAGAATGATAGATCTAATAAAATATACAAATTTATCTAATATAATTTACACGAACAATTTGATAGGTTATAGTCTACCCAAAATACCAACCCTATAGCACTTCAGAGGATCTCTAATTGAGTCATTTCAATGTAGAAGTTATTTCTTCAACCGGTAACTTTCTTTTATAATATTTTTTCAATCCTTTAAATATATTTTATTTGCAATTAAGTAATTTATTCAGTATGATACATATTATGAAATATTATTATTATTATGAAAACACTATTACAATCCCTCTTCCCCGTCAATTGATAAGTGAAAGGATTGCTCATGTGTAGGTACATCTTAACGTCTCCACACATCGATACAATTCATTTTTTATCACCATATTTAATAGATGTTTCTAATTAGTTTTATGTTTACATATTATATTAAGGAAATTATTATACCAACATAATTATTATATCACATATACATACTGATCATATAGTCTTTTTGGAAATGATGACATCGTTCATTCGTTCGTGTGGACTACCACCTCCACGAAGCAACATGATTCATTTTTCATTAATTTTTTACATGTATGTAATGAGGTATAATTAGAGGAATATGTATGATATATATGATATAATAATTACTTTATTATGGTTAATTAAAATTTACCTATCTTTTATTCCATCCATCATAAAATAAAAATAACATTCTTGCATACATACGGCATACCATCTCCATGAACAGAGTACTTATTTTATTTCTATATCTCTTATGGATTAATCTAAATATATATATATATATAATGAATATTTATGTTATTTTTATCACGATTAATGTTCTTTAGATTATTGAAACAAAAAAATGTACATGGATCGGAAATATTGAACTGAAATACTCATAATAAATAAAACAGTTAGTACACAGAAATGATAATTTTATTAAGGAATGATAGATAAATGAGGGTGTTGAAGTGTTATAAAAGGATCATATATAACATTATATGTAGGAAAATTACTCTAGTATATAATTATAAAAAATAAAATGTTATTATAAAGGGTATTATAGTGTTTTAAAATCACGGTGAACCCAATGTTAGGGGTTTTATATTATAATCTCAATTTTTATCGAGATTGTTTATGATTAAATTACGATGAAGAAATATTTTGATCTAACACTGAAGATACTGATTAAATTTAATCATATATTATTTTTTCTTGAAAAAAAAAATTTACTTTTAATTTTATTCTCTTTATGTACTCAATAAACTTAAAATATGTTTTTAATGAAAATTGAATTCATTTCTCAATTCGGTCGAAAAAAAAATTTCTTCTAAATCCATGTTTTCAAAAATATTTTAAAAAAAATGATTTCTTTGATTATACTACAAATGTTTAATTTAATTTTTACCCATGTTTTCCTTTTCAGAAATTTCATTGAAAGGAATATTTTTTCAGTTTTCCAAATGAAGTACATTTTGTCTTTTCTAAAATATTTAATGAATGAATATTTTTTAAAATTATACAACATGAACGGATTTTAAAACCACCATTACAAAAAAGTCATTGATGATCCTTAAATGTTTAAATTTTTAGTTTAAAAGAAAAAAAATTTCCTTTAAAATTGGATTTTTTATAAAAATAAATTATTTATAAAAGAAAAAAATTCTCCAAAAAATATTAATGATATATTAATAGAATTTATACTCAATAAAGCAACAATGAACCTTGTTATCACCTATGATTTAATGGGGATATGATATAATGATACAATACTTATTCATTGTTTGTATGGTATATGTTTGTGAAGATAATATTTTTATGAATCCCATTTCTTTTCTATGGGTTTTTCTATGATGAAATGTTTTCAAAAATCATTTCTTTTCTTGGGTTCTAATATTATAAATATTTTTTGATCTTATGGAATAAATATATTTTATTCTAAATATTTTATATGTGGATCCTATATCTCTATCAAATTCATTAGGAAAATGTTAATATCTCATGAGATAAACAGGACTAGAATGGGGAGTGAACCTAGTTGAATAAGTTAATCTCTTCGCAATGATAGTCTTAGTGGAAAACCATGAATGCTAAGATGGTTTGGGGAGTGAAACCATTACACTATGATATTCTTGGAAAATATACTACACTACTACAGAAATGATTTGGTATTCTTATTTATATGACACAAACTTTTGTCTTATTATAATGTTATGTACCCATGTATCATGTTCTTTGATTCCTTTGTGATTTATGTCTTTGGAAATCCCATTGTTTGTAACCTACCTCCATATTATAATCATTGATATACTGAATTCTTAAATTAAAATATTATTTACAGGTTCACATACTTTTATGTTCATGTTTTTATCAAGTGATCATTGATATCTCCCTTGTTTTCCCTTAATGGGTTTTTAGGATACAATTTTCTTATGTTTCCTTTCCCTAGGTTATGAAGAATGGTATTAAGAAAAATATGTCAAATAAGGGTGAAACTTTTGAAAGGAAAAGTGGGTTATGATGTAGATAATTTATAATCCATTTGTTTATGTTTCTATGATTCTAAAGATACAAGACCTAAATGATTCTGGCATGGGTTAAAATGTTAGGTAATAAATATGCATTCCTTAAGATGTAATATCTATGTACAAAAATTATGGGTCACTTTTAGAATTACTTATAATGTAAAACAATAGGATTTCCATGTTTGGGATGAACCTTATAAAAATACTACATAATCCATTTAATTTAATAACATTATGTGTGGTCAGTGTATGTTATGTAGGTCGTAAACATATTAAATCATTTTTTATTACGTAACAGAGGAAACAATTTTAAAGGGGTAAAAGATTAATGTAAAAATTTGAATTTGGTTAAAACTATGAAAACCATAATTCATCACGTTTTAGGTGTGTGGACCCGATCATTAGGGGAATTTCAGAAACCAACATCATTCCATAATTATTAGAGAGATATATTAATCGAGTAACATTATATTGTGTTGTAATATTTTTCCCATTGTACCCTAAGAATGAGGGTTAATTTGGGTGTCTTTAATTTTCTATTATCTCTTTGGATTAATTGGATATTATATTGACGTTGGAAAAGAAACCTTGAATCTTAAATAATTTTTATCACACATACCATAATCGAATGAACAAACATAATGAGGTGTGAACACAATATTTCTGTACTTGGATTATGAATAATTTATTATATAAAATGATCATATATTGATTGTTTTTTGTATTAAAACTAACTAATAATTCACAAGTAAGTGATTTAAAATTTATAAAGATATCACTACGCATCCAAGGTCTATGGACTCTTCCTCTCTTCTACATATTTCTTTCAAGAAGGACATAATGTTTATAATTGAAATGATGTCCAATCTTAATATATATCATTGAAAATTAAAAAACCAAACACCAAGGGTTTCCCCCATGTATCTCTAAACTCAACTTTTATAATTTTAAATGATATTCATATAAAATTATCATTCTAGGCCTAATATTTAATGAATCTAAGATTTATCACTTTTCATAATGTAATACAAGATATTCTATAATGTCAATTTATAATACTCTATTTTTACAGATCTTTAAACATCCTCACTACCTCTATTCACTATGTTACCCACCCCTTCTTCTTCTTACACAACAACCTTAATGTATTATTTAATATTTTTTAATTTTGAATTCAAAATTGAAATCAATATAACTTCAAAATCTATTTCCTTTAATTCCATCACATGGATTATATTCAATCTAATCTAAAATTTTGAATTTCAATAGATAGTATTATCTTTTTATATAACCAATAAACAATTATAAGACTTCCAATGGATCATTTATTTTAAAATTATCTAAATTCTATCTGTCAGAGTGTGAAATACCTTATTTTAATGTGATGAGTCAATTTCTCCTTTAACTTACTTCAATTCCCATAAGGGTTGTGGAATGATGTAGTGCTTTAATGTACAAATTCCATGAATCATAGAAAAATATATACTCCAATTATATCAAAATATCATCCTCCACAATGCACCCAATATTTTACAATGTTTCTTTAATTTTCTATTAACTAGATTGTAGCATGATTGAAAATAATGGCATGGATTTCTATGGGTTATCAAACACTAGATATATTGTGTTGCAGAGACCCCTCTATAATATTTTTTGCACAAAAACATGAATTACCCTTAAATAACAATCTAATTTATTTTAAACATGGCATGTATCAAAAAATTTGATCATATAAAATGATATTTTATCGATATATTTCTTGTTTCATGGAATGTTCTTTATGGAATGGGTACCTTTAAAACAAAAAAACCACTAAAATCTACAATTACACCTTTATAGAGTTTCCCTTGATTTTTTCAATGAAACATGAAAATTAGTATATCTATGGAACCTTTCCAAACTTACTTCTGGGTGTGTAAACCTATTCTATGATGTTTAAACCAAAAACAAAAAATCTTAAAAAGAATTAAAACTTAAATATGTATATTGTTGATGTGTTCCACTTCCTTCAACAATGATTTTTGTTCCAACATCCTCATAAAATTCACTAATAATCATGAATATTTATCAACTCTACAAAAATCGGTCCACATTATAATACTTTCAGAAAACCCAAAGTTGATAGAATATCAAACATTAATACTCAGTGGTTGCAGCATTAGCCCATTTTATATTTTGTTATCAACCCTCTTTACAACATTCCTTTCATTAAATAATGTTCCTTCTCTTGTAATCCCCTAAAAAATACACCAGTGTTTATCATGGAATTATTCACTTGAATATGGAAGAAAATATTTCCTACGTATTTTAAAAAATTATGACATGAATTAATACTTATTTCACATTGACGATAATCTTTAATGGGACATCCCTTCTAATTTATATAAAGGTTTAAGAATTTTGAAACTAATACTTCTACAAATATAAGACATGTAAACAATATGAGTTATTGAAACCTATGGAATTTAAGGATCATTAGAGGAAATGAGATAAATAATTGCGTGTTGCAATGATTTCAATTGAATAAAAAACTGACCAAACTCATATATTCATTAAAAAGGATCCTGGATAGTATCTCCCATATTTTCATTCACCAAATATATTAAAAATCCATCATAATAATAATTGTATCCAAATATAACAATATACATAATGAGTATAGGGATAAATCACACATCATCGGTTTGAAGGAATTGGGAGAACTCCAAGGTTCCATGTGTACATTTTAAAAACAAGTGAAGCCATGGTTTGGTGAAGATATCTTCCACCTGTTTTGGCTTCCAAAAAATTCAATGTTCTATATATTTTTTCCACCTTATCTTTTTTAAAATGATACCATATATCAATATTCATTGTGGGAGTTTTCTGGATTTTATTCTTAGTTAATTTAATTTCAATTTTTTTATCACACAGAATCATTATTTTTTATTAAAATACTTTACCAATGTCATATAATTTCTTATTAATATATATATGTTTGTAATTGCCTTAGTGGTATAAATATACTCTAATTTTGTTGTAATATGGGAAACACAATCATGTTTCCTAGCCATCCATTAGTGGTTATTTAATTTTATAATGATCTACCAATTTTGGATCTTCTTTCCATAATATCTACATCCCAATCAGCATTCAAATAATCCAAAAACTGAAAATCTTTTCCAACCATAAACACCAAACCAAGAATATATTTCACATTAAATAACTCATTATTCTCTTCCCTTCCAGAAGGTTCTCTTTATTGGGAAAAATATGGAAAATTGTTACAAAGAATGGGTCATAAAAGATATATGGTTCAGTTGTATTAAAATAGGGTAAATACAAAATAATTATTATGTATAGTGTTGAGTCTAATCCCACATTATCATCATTATTTCCCATTTTTATCCAACAACTATCAATGCTGAATCTAGATTATACTCTTCCATTATAAATTTCTTCAAAACTTCTTTTTAAAATTTAACTTCTGAGGTGTATATACTACCTTAATTTTGATGTATTTTTATCCCAATAATGTAAGATAATTTTCCAGTCAATGAAATCTCAAATTTATAGTCCTTAAATGATAAAAAATAGGAAATAAATCATATTTATTGCATCAAAATATGATTTCATACATATACTCTATCATTAAAATTTGGTCCTTTCAGATATTTTTACATAGAGGTTGTAATCAATCCTTACTGTCTTCAACTCCTACTAACTTAAAAAACAATAAAATCATGTATTCCATAAATAGAGTAATTGATTAAGTCCATATAAATCTTTTTTCTATCTATAAAATTAAGAAACATTATTTATAATAATAAATAAAATTAATTGTTATATTTATATCTATTTATTCAAGAATTCATTTATAAATTTCTTATTCACATCCATTTAGACTAATCAAATCCTATTATTAACAACAACTAACTGAAGAAGTCAAATAGAGTATATTCCTAACACCTATGAAAATGATTCTTCAACATCAAAACTTTCCCCTTATATACAACCCTTATATACCAATATTAATTTATTCCAGACTGCACTTCCATTTTCCTAGAGTGTGTTATTAAAGACCTACTTCTTACCAATAAAATTGTGTTCCATCAATATGTTTTCCAGATATGATGTTTTATTTTAATCAATATTCTTGAATTATTCATCCTTGAATTTTGTCTATTATTCCAATTTAGTTTCTACTTCTAAATAAGTTAGTCTAGGATTAGATAATAGAGAAGTTTTATATATTCCCCTCATCCAATAAGTATTTGTTGGAGAATAGTAATCTCCAATAATATTTATCAAATAAAATTAACCCTTTTTAATAACTAACTGAGTCATAGGAAAACATTGTTATTATCCTTTTTATTAGATATATTTGACTTGAAATCATTTTCATTCTAAAAAAAATCAGATTCCCTTGAGTGTACATTTATCTCATCATCTTCTTTAATTACTTATTCAGAAAAAAAATTGATAATTTTAATTTTCTAAATTCCCAACAACCTTCACACCGCTTATCTGAAAAATTATTTTTTATCCTTTTATTTATACATTTATAGTATTCTTATTTTGATTAGTATCATTGGAATATGCATTCATCTTCTACAAAATATTTTTTTCTAATTTCCTTCTTTATTTTCAATATAGAATTTCAACCCAAATAATTTAATATTCTTCAGTGAGGGATCCAATCCTTGAAATATTTTATGTGGTTTCACAGAAACATCTAGACCGAGTAATGCTCTATTTTGATTATACACCACCCCTTGTACTATAATGACCCCGAATCTAGTAACCCAAAGCTAATTATGGATTTATTAAATTGGAATAGATACATGTGATAAAATCCCAAATGTATGATACATTTACCTATTTTATTGAACAAAACACATAAATGAAAATCATTTTATATAGGTAATTAAAATAAAAATCATTATAATGGATAACATTTGATATCCTTGAACTCATTCCAAGAATTCTTCTTTATTTCATGGGGAACATAAAAAAATAAGGGATAGATTTATTGCTCAGTAAGGGTTTCATACAGCAAAATCTATCACGAATCAATAAATAATAATCAATATGTCATGCTAAATAATTGAACATTAAATTTAATAAATAAATTTATTATCATAATTGGCCATGGAAAAAAGAAATACGTAAAGTTAAATAAATAATAACACCTTCCATTTAATCAACAAATTGATAATAATATGCATCCGAAGATAATATCATATTAAAAATATCATGGATAATAATAATAACTAAATTCTAGAATAATTAAATGCGTAATTATTAGACTTATTGATCACAAAAGAATGTTTGATTATTCAATAACATTTACCACTTAGTACATTTCAATTTAATTCCCCATGGATTAAATACTTCATATTGAAACATATCATTCATTGGATTTGTTAAGTAATAATGATATCATATGTTAAAGGGGTAGTTTATACACCATATAAAATAAATTTATGGAATAATATTACAATATGCCTCAAAGAAGGGAAATGGAGATGAAGTTCATTACCTCATGCATCATTTTTATTAAAAAAACTTTATCCTCATGTATAATGGATTAAAACATGTTATTAATTAATTAAATAACTAAATTACTATTTATAATATCATATATGATCCCCATATAAACTTTTTTCAGCTTTTTGTTAATAATATTCCATTATTTCAATTATTTTTTGTGTTAATTGCCTTGTTTTCTCATTAGTGTTTTTTCTTGAAATTTATATTCCTGAACATATTATATAGTACCATCATTTATATAACTATAATAATGTTATAATTAAAATATTTACATATTATATTCATTTTTATAATCATTATTTATGGTTTTACATGGAAAATTATTTACATCACTTTGTGGACAGGGTAGGTTGTACGTACAAATGAGTTACAATATAATTCCCATAACGATTGAAAGTGTAAGTAAGTAGGTGATATATTAATATTAAATTAATTTATATCATTTCATATATATCAAATATATTAATCAAATTTACTATTATTACCCTCCATGTAATGTGTAAGTGAAAAACAAATCACATCGCTTTGTGAGGCAGTAGTTCACCATACACACGAGCGACATTATCATATTTTAAATTTAATTGAATGTAAGAAGTTATATGTGAAATTATAATTATATAATTATAATAATACAATAAATATCATATTAATTTTTAATCCATTATTATATCCCCCCATTAAATTTATTTATGGACAAATAATAATATCAGTTCGTGATGTGGTTGTCTATTGTACACACGATCGACGATTTGTTTTCCCATTTAATGGAATTGGAGATGGATATTGGTGATTAAATTGAAATAATTAAATTGAAATATATGTTATATAATGGTATTATTATACTATAATTATTGAATAAATTTTTTTTGAGGTGGAATAAGAAATAAAATTAAAATGGCTATTTTAGAACATTACCTCTTCTTCAAGGATCTTTTTTTTAGTTTGCACCAAATGTCATCCTAGGATGTATTTTTTATCACAAAAATATATATAGTATTTTACTATTGAATTAATTATCTAATTTGGGAAGGTCTTGGATTAAAAATAGTATTACGGATGTGTGATGATGGGAGGAGTGTGCATGGGCTTTTAAAATTTGGAGAGAGGATATACATGGATTTGTTAAAAGAATCAATTAAACCCACATTTTTAGCATTTCAAAATCTAATATAATAGACAATTATATACTATTATAGGTAATAAGATCCAAATATGCGTAAAAAATTATTTATAGACAAGGTTTTATGTCATTTATGATCGTTATCTTCTTATTTTAACCCCTAGTAAATCAGTTTTTTATCTTAACCGTAGTATTTAATTTTTACTATTTCTACTATTCATAATGGTAAAATTTGAGTTAACCTTATTAGATAATAAGGAATGTTTTGAATAAAAATTTTTAATCAATTTTTACAAAATCAATTCATATAATCTTTATAATCAAATTTTAAAATATATATATACATGATAAAAGTGTGGGTTTTCAATGATAAAATTTCCATAAGTATTTGAGGTTTGAATATTAACATTTAATATTAAATTCATTCCAAATAACTAAATGTAATTTATTATAATAAAATTTTACTAATTTCACTTTATAAAGAAATTATAATATAATTTATTTTTTAAAATATTTTAAATTAAATTGTAGCTGTCAATAAAAAAATATATTTTTCACTATTCATTAAAAAAACATTTTCCAAAAAACCCAAAACCCACCCTATGATAATTTGGATATAGTGAAATATAATATAATTTCATTTTATCAATTAAATTTTCAAAAAGATGAAAAATGGAATTTTAAATAATGTGCACAAAGCCCGACAAAACCTCCTTTTACCAAAATACTTTTTTCAAGAAAAATTTATTTTTATTTCAAATATTTTAAATTTTATTATTAATAAATATATATACATAGAAATTATTTTAAAAAATTGATAAACCATATAATGTGTATAATCTAGTTAGTATTTCTCATTCCCACTAACATAATGGTGATGTTAAAACATGTTTAAATAATAATTTAAAATATTATATATTATTTAGACCTGGTGTTTCAAGAATCGCTATCTATCAAATAGATTGAAAATAATTAAAAGGAAATAAATTTAAAAAATTCATGGTGTTACATTCATACTTCCTACCAAAAAATTTCATCCTCAAATTTTCATGGGTATTGCATTTTAGAAATGAGGTTATCTCTTCTTCATAACATCATTTGGTTATCATGTTGCTTATCAAATTTTCTTATTTCTCTAAATTACATTTATAGAAAAGTAATTTGATTCCAAAATACTTTCTCACAGGTGTCAAAAAAATTTATGCATTCTAAAATTTTGATTGAATATGTTTGAATCCCATTTCATCATTTGGGAGAACATGTTTTCATTTTTTCATGTACTTTATTAATAATGATAGGTGAAACACATCATGTAATTTTTAAAGACTTGGTAGAATGGCCAAATGGTAAGAAATAATTTTATTTCCTTAAAGGACATAAAAGGGACTTTTGTACATGGGGATCAATTTACCTTTCTTACCAAATCTTATAGAACATTTACCTATAGATAATCTTGATAAAACATGATCTCCCACATCTAATTTTAGGCACTTCCTATGATTATTGGATTATATCCTTTTTATAATTTGATCTTCATTAATGTGAGATTGAATAGCCTTTACTTTTTTTTTACTATTTAACAATTTATTTTCCCATTGTTTTCCTTTCACAAACATCATCCTAACAACCTGTAGTATGGCATCCTTTTCCATATAATTCTTCATGTGACACAATTTAAATAATTGAATTTTAACAATTGTTATATAAAAACTATACCAATGGTAAATACTGACCCCAAAAACCTTTAAATTCAATTCAGAAATAACTCAACATGTCTTCAAATATTTGAATTTTACATTCAAACATTCCATCAGTTTGAGGATAGTTTGAAGTGATCAGTAGAACATCTATATCAATATCTTTCTGAAGAATCTTCAAGAATTTTGTTTTAAAATGGAGATCGTGAAATAACATGATAAAACGAGTTGTTCCTTGAAGTCTTACAAACTCATTAATATAGAGGCATTCAGGTCACTCAAGAGGTAAATATTATCTTATAGTGAGTAAGAGTGATAATTTTTTTAGGAAATTAATGATAATACTGTTGAACAACTATTTCTATGAATATTGGGTTCTCTTTTAATGAATTATATAGTAATATCATCCCATTTATACACATGAATTGAAAGAGGTTTTATGAATCCTCTAGGACATGGTCTCATAAATTTCCTTTGTTGAAAATATGATCATCTTGATACATGATCATCAATTTCTCACTTCTTTTTATCCATAAGAAAATTTGGAAAAATCCATATACACTATTGTGTTACTAGGTTGTATAGTTAAATTTTAGATATTAGAATCATAAAAAAATCCCTTTTTATCTCATGTATAGATGGAACAAATAATATCATCAAAAATTTTATGACACCATATTCACAAATGAAGTCTGAAAATTTCACATCATTCACATCTTTAATTTTCATCTGATATTCCTCATTATTAGATTGATAACTTTTTATATTTTATAATAGTATTATTTCTAAATAATTTTTAGAAGAAGTTATGTCTATCCTTCCTTAATAAATATGATATTCATATTTACTAGATCTATGAACAAATTATCTCTCTCTATACTCATTTGGGATACAAATCTATGATCTTTCCTACTCAATGCATCTTATACCATTTTTTTTGTTCCCTGGGTGGTAGTTTATTAGAGAATGATATTATTTGAGTAGATCGAGCCGTCTCCTTTTTCTCAAATTGAGATCTTTATATGGAAATATGTATTATAGGATTTTATGATCTTTATATATATCAAATATTTCACCATAGAGATAATATATCTATATCTTCAAAGGAAAAAAAATAGATTTTCCACATCAAGATCATGGGATAGATAGTTATTTTCATTTGCCTTTAATTTTATTGATTCATATAATATTACATTATCATTTTTCATTAGAACAAAACCATGACACCTCAACGATGCATCAATAAATATCATAGATCCATCATTTCTAGATGGAAGATTCAATATGAAATCATTGACCAATCTTTACTTCAGTTTATCAATGAATTCTTCACATTTTATTGTATGAAAAAATTATCCCCTTCTCAGATAATCTTGGTTAACAGGTTTTCCAATCAAGAATATATCTAAATAAACTACTAATAGTAAACTGACAAACCACTGAAACTGTGATCCTTAGTTATGTTTGTTGGTGTAACACATTATCTGACTTCCAATATCATCATTGAATCAAAAAATATTCTTTATATAGAAACAATTTATAAAATAAAAGAAACTTATTTAAGCTATAAATCACACTAAATGAATTTCTCATATAATTATTTCCTTCTTAGAGACTAAGGATTAATTTGAAAGGGATTTTGAACGTCGACATATATTTTAAAATAAACCAAGCTATCATCAATGAATACCATAAAAATCATAAAGGTATTCCTTTAATACTCTATTCATTAAATCCAAAAAATATAGATTTTATTATTCAATCAAAATGGATTTATTATAGACAAATTATTCTCATTCCTCATTTAGAAAGATGTATTTGTAATGACTTCATTATTTACTTTCAATTCATGTTACCCACATTGTTGGTAAATCATTGATAAATATTTTGTTTTTTGAAGTTTATCGAATAAGTCTTCAATGTAGTGAAGAAGATAATTGTTTTTTATCCTAATATCATCTATTATTGAATAATCAATGCACATCATCATGGATCCACCTTTATTCTTAACAAAGAGAGAAGGGGATCCCCTTGGAGAAACAATATGGTGAATTAATCCCTTATAACAGAACTCCTCTGGTTGTTTCTTCAAGTCAAATAATTCCAAAGTGGTCATTTTATAGGGAGTACTTGATAATGGTATTCTATTAGAGATTAGATTAATTTAAAACTCAACTTGACATACATTTGGATTTTCATATAAATACTCATTAAATGCATCAATTTATTCATTCATAATAGGCACCTCCTTACTTCTCAGATTACCTTCTCTATCACTTCATTGTGTATTTTCTTCTTCTCTATGATTCTATTTCATCAAAGATACTAGTGATAGATGAAGACATGTCCTCATGATTCTAATTAAAACATACTACTTCTATATAGTTTTGGTAATCACATAAGCTTTACCTTCTCCCTTTAACTTATTTTGAGGTATATTACCTTAAAACCTGTGGAATTTGTTTTCATAGAGACCTATCTCCCTAAATCTATAATAATTTGGAATTTTTTTCCTCACTCCCCCTTTCATTATTTATCCTAATGACCCTTATCTCCACACTTATAACAAACTCCCAAGACGCTAACGAGTAAACTAATATAATTATTTCCACAGTTCTCACAAGGTGGAAATTAATTCCTTCTCTTCTTCTTCTTTTCCATGTTCACATTTTCTTGGTGTTTATTCAATATATGGTTTTCATAATTTCCTTATATAATGTATGATATTGATTATTAATTCTCAATTTTTATGGAACCTAAAACTATTTTATCACATAAAAATAAAGTTGTAGACACTAGTATGCTTCAGTGACTTGACAAAACCTTTCAAGTAAATGGCTAGTCCTACGCAAAATGTTGCGTATGTAATTTTTTGCATACTAAGATAACTTTTTAAATGTATCATCACAATAAAATAAAATTTCTTTTTTCATTTACATAATGTTGAAGAAATTTATCTTCATTTTAGTTTGTTTCTTATTAGGTAAATATTTTTCGATTAATATATCCTTAAAAATTTTCCATTTCAAAATTTCAATTTCTTCTTCCACCCCAGTATTTTAGATGAATGACCCCCATTGATCAAAATTTACTTTGATAAAATACAATGATATTTTTTCCTCATTGTTTTCATTTTATCCCATCACCATAAATATCTTCTCCAGAGATTTAATTTGTTACCCAGATACCACTTGATCAGTAGTCCCTCAAAATAATGGCGGATTCTATCACATGATGAGATACAACATAAGATAATCTAAATGTGGACCAAGTTTCTCTATCCAAGAATGGTTTTTTAGTATCATTATTTCAATACCATAATATTTCCATGAACTTTTCTCTTCAAATACCAGTTTTAGTGTCTTTCTTAGTGGGGAAATCATTAAATTGTTCTTGAGTATTGAAAAACTTCATCCATCAGGGCGCTTTTTCAAAACAAAGGGAATATACTAGATTATATCATGAATATATGAATTATAAATCATAATTTTTCATTATAAATATATTTTAACACTAAAAAACTAAAATATATGTATTTTGAATATAATATTCATAAACTTTGTTTCTTTGGGGATATCATTATTTTAAAATCCATTATAATTGTTTATATATGAATTATCATAAACATATCCCCATTAGTGTCAAACTATGTGTGAAATAAGGCATATTCTAATGCACCAGGTGATGATCAATTCAATACGATTGAAACCTTTTCTATGTTAATATCTCAAGGTACCTTTATGGAATAACCACAACCATTAGTATAATTTATATATGGATGTATTTCATGTAAAAACCACACAATATCATCCTTACTAAATCATTAGGATGTGTTTCTATAATTATCCTGAAATTTTATCATAGGTTTATGTTCCCAAATCTATCATTTCCTAAATCTAGTTCCCATGGTTTCTACTAAAATTCCATTAATACTAACTATAATAACATTGAATCATGTAAATCGGATTCAGTGCCAATATTATTACATTGGTATAGATTCTAGGGGTAGAATCTCGAAGGGATAACCAGTCTAGTATTTTCAGATAACTATGTATGCACATGATACCGATTTTAAAAAAAGAAATAAAATAAAAATCATTGTAAGGGAAACTGTTTGGAATCCATGAAATCATTCCATGAATTCTTTTTAATATCCTAGTGAAGGAATAAAATAAGGGTGACATAAAATAGTCAGTAAGGGTAATTTACAATGAATGATATCATGAAGAAATAATGTTTACTAAATATTTGAATGTAAATAACTGAACACATTTTTCCATTAATCGTTAATTTGAATATCCTAATTGGACAAGGAAAAATCCACAATGGTTGGGTAAATAACTTAAAATATATTCCATTTAGTCAATAAATTGAGAATATAATGCATATATATATAATATCAAAGTTGACATGTTATGAATAAAAAATAAATAAATTATGAAAAAATTAAATTCTTATTTATTAGACTTCACGATCATGGGCATTAAGATTCCTCTACCATGAATTTCTTTCATTAGAATGTATAAAACTAATAAGTAGAAACCCATCTTATTTGACAAACATATGTGTCTCATGGGACCTACCAATGAATAAAGGGTAAATATATAACCATAAACCAATGATATCTTCATACACAATAATTTCCCTATATATATGAAATAATCAATTTAAATAATGAATCAATATACGTTATCTTAAAATATCTATTTTAAGTAAAAGATACTAATTTATCAATATTTTCCCCATTAATCAAATATCATTATAAGTAAACACCATATGTAAAGATGAAATTTGATTTAGGAAATAATCAATCCTATTATTCAATAATGTAGATATTAAAGATAATTCTAATTTCTAGTGAAAATATATTACAAAAATGTGATTGTTTCAAGATAATGTTAACAATTACAAAATACGTTGAGATTGTACTATTACTTTTACCACTTGGTAATTTTCATGTCAAATCCAATTAGATTAAATAATTCAAATTGAAACATAAAATAACATGAATTATTAAGGAATAATTATATTACTTGTAAAGTGGTATGTATATACACCATATAAAAAAATTAGGTGCATAACATTACAATATTCCTTAATGAATGGAAATTGTGAAGATTCCCATTACATCATTCTTCCTTTTTTGTTGAACATTATTTAACCTCATATAAAATGATTTTAAGAATGTGATAAATTTATTCCAGAATCATCTTCAAATTTCTAATATCATAAATGATCCTCTTATAAAATTTTACACCTCATTTGTTAATAATATTTCATTATTTTCAATGTTTTCGGTGTTAATTTACTTGTTTATTCATACTTGTTTTGACATTGATGTTCTAGTTTGTGAACATATTATATTATCCCATCATCTCCAAAATGATACTAACGTTATAAATATTATATTTAATTTGGATATATACATTTAAAATCATTCATCATGGTTGGACATGGAAAATGAATCACATCAATTTGTGCAGATGGTACGTCATACGTATTCACAAGAAACAATATCATTCCTTTAACAAGTTAAAGGGTAAGGAAGTGGGTGATATATTAATATTTTATTTTTTATATAATTTTATATATATCACATATATTAGTTGAATTTATCCTATTTCTTTCCATGTCATGTGTAACTGAAAAATGAATCACATCTCTTAGCGAGGAAATTGAATGTCACACAGAAGACCGACATTATCATATTTTAAACGGAATGGAATGTAAAAAAGTATATATTAAATTATAATTATATAATTGTAAAAATATAATTAATATCATATACATGTGTTAAATCCATTGTTATATTAATCCTTGAAATATGGGGATGAAAGACAAATTATATTAGTTTGTGTGGTGGTAGTCCATCGTACACACGATCAATAATTTGGTTTAAAATTTGATTGAAGTGGATATGGGTATAATTTTTTCATTAAAATAATAAAATATCAGAATATGGAATATACTGGTGTTATTATAAATTTATTATTGAATAATATTTTAAGGCGGTGTATGAAGAAATAAATTGAAAATTCTCCATTAATAATGTTACCTCTTCTTTGGGGAACTTCTTTTGATTTCCACAAAAATAATTTCTAGGATATATTTATTAAATTAAATGGTCTCAACAATGTTTTAGGGATTAACGTAGTGATTTAGGAAGTTATTTGATGATCCAAATCTATTTTTAAGTGAGAATATGGGAGGAAAGGGGTGGCTTTTAATAAGTGGGGGAGAGGACACATATGGAAATTTTGGAAAGAGTCAATTAAACCCATGATCGCATGATGTCACAAGCCTCCAAAATGGAATATTTTCAACACTAATAGGTGATAAGGTATATATATTTCTTTAAAATTTGTATTTTAAAATCTTAATGGTTATGTTCAACCTGTATCTATATAGTTTAACCCTCTGGTAAATCAGTTTTTACCTTAACCAAGATAATTAATTTTTACTACTTTTACTCATTATAATGTTAAAAAAATAAGTAGAACATATTATTTAATAAAAAACATTTAGATTCTAAAAATAGATTTATTTTTTATAAATAAAATTCATAGAAGTGTCAGAATCCAATTTAAATTTATACTAATAGACGAGATGAAAAATAGGGTTTCCAAAGACAAAATCTCATAAGAACAGAAGGGTTTAAAGTCAAAATTATTTATGAAATTGATTCAAAATACATAAATTTTATTAATTATAATATATTTTAACTTATTTTACATTAAAATAAATTTATAATATAATTTATCTTTTAATGTAATTTAAAAAAATGTTGTTTTCAATAAAAAGTGGCATTTATTTTTATTCATAAAAAATTGGAACTTTTCTGAAATGTAAAAAAATCACCATAAGATAATTTAAATTTTATGATATAAAAATTTAATTTAATTTTTTCTAATAAATTTTACAATATTTGTGAAAACTAATTTTATATTATGGTTGTAAAGCATAACTAAACTGACATTTAGAATATTATAGTTTTTCAGAAAACATTTATTTTTTCCTTAAAATATTTTCTATTTTATTTATAATCAGTTGATATAAATTTAATTTATTTGATAAATGTTTGAAATCTGTATTTTTTATAATTTATTTAGTATTATTAATACCCAATAAAATAATTACGGTTCTTAAATATCATACTATATATGATTTTATTACCAAGATGTAACATTGATATGAAATCGTTAAAAATTGGGTAATAACAGTTTGTAATAAAATAATATATATTATGATATTTAAGAATATGGTTCTTAAATATATGTATAATAAACTTATATTTATTATATATCAGGTTTCAATTAGTACAATAGAAGTCAAGGATTGATGTAGGGGATTTTCATCTCAATTTTTAATTTTGTGAGACATATGCCATGGTAACCAAATATTTCTTTTATGTGGTTAATATAAAACTAATTAATTTTACATATACTGATTCTAAATTAAATTTTTTTATTCAAATATCCATTTTATGATCTATCTTTCATGTAAATTATTTTTCAAAAGCTACCAAATCAATAATATATTTTTTTTAAAAATTTCCTTCTTTGAGACATAAGTTATATTATGAACCAGTATTCTTTCATAAATTGTATATACAACCAATTTGACATATAATATCCTGAATTTATTCATCCTAAAGTATATTTTATGTTTAAATTTTATGTTAATCTTTAATGGGGATTATTATTCCATGTTAAAAAAGTATTAAAGATTTTTTGTTACAATCTCATCATTTATTGGGGTTTTTTATGATTATGTTTCAAATGATATATCTATCAATAATTATCATGAATTTTTTATAGTTCGTTTATTAATTATATCATCAAGTAATGGTAACAATTTTCCACTCTTTGGTAGTTAATATTATATAGAAAATATTATTTAGAATATCCAACCTTATTTATCTATACAATTGGAATAATGTTTTCTTCTAAAAACATTGTTTTCTAAAAAAATAAAAAATCCTTTATTAATTAATTATGGTTTTAAAAAGAAATTTTTACCCATGTTTTATTTTTTTTAAAAACAATTATATTAATATTAATGTTATTTTCTAGATAATTCCCTTTTTGAATTTCCTAAAAATTTCAAATGAATCTTCTTTTTAATTTGAACGGCATTACTATAATTTTCAAAAGTCATGAAAAAAACATTGTGAAGATTAATATATAATTAATCATCATTATTTTCAATTAAAATCGGTTTTTCAAAATGTTTTATGTTTTAAAACACATATTTGAAAATATAAAGGATATTTAATTGAATAAATGTTTTAAATGATCGATCAAAATTATTTTCTAAGATTTCATCCTTTGAGGTTACTTATGCCTAACCATGGACATGATCCAAGTATAAAATTCTTGTTATTAATATGAATGGATTATGTTTTTATGTTATGATGCTTATGAAACCAATTTATTTTCCATAGTTTATAGCATGATAATATGATTATGAAACCCATTCCGTTTCATGGGTTTTACTATTATGAAGTGATTATGACACTAAAAACATTTCTATATGTTATGATATGTTGAAATATTTACAAAAACCATATCATTTCATGCATTATTATATGATTAATTTTATGATCATGTGGCTCACATACCTATGATTTCCATCCTATTATGGGTGGGACCAATATCTCCCTCTAATTAATTAGGTAAGGATTGAAGTTATCTGATTTCAAAAGGATACATGAGAGGTTATCCCAAGACCAAAAGTGGGTGTACTAAAGATCATCCTAATCTTGATGAAAGAACATGATTAGTTATTCTATGCCTATTGTGTTATAAATTATTTGTGGATAACCTTGACATAGGATTTTCTATGCTTATGTGTATAAGAAAATTTTCATATAGTATTACATTGTTATGATCCCGTGACATAGGTTATTTGATTCCCTTATGATTAATTTTTTAAGAACTTCTAGTATTTATGAAATGATTCAAGATTATGATCAATGATAGGGAGTATTTTCTTTTCAAATGTTATGGTCATGTTCTCATACCCATATTCCCTTATTAGTCTTATATATCTCCCTTTCCCCATTAATGAGCATATGATCTCACCCTTACATATGATTACATTACCTAGAATATGAAGATATGTATTATGTATGATATGTGGAAAATTGATTATAGTGTGAATAACCTAGTTAGAGATGATATAGATTTCATATGGAGAAGTTTATATCTTTCAATGTTTCCAAATGCACTAAAATATTACAATACTCAAGAAAGTGTTTGTTTATTGTAATAAATATTCATAAAAATGATGTAATATCTATGTATGATAGTCCTGTTTTCTATAGATTTTTTTCAAAAGATAAGTTTAGTTAACCTTTGGAAACTTAGATGATACATATTAGTGTGTCCCTAAGGACATGTCTATGGTTAAGTATAAGGATGAGACTATGTAGTAAAATTTCATATAATCTAGGTAAAGAATAGAGAGAGTGGTATCCTAGAAATAAATTCACATATGGATAATACAAGGGGATGTGTCTATAGAGTAGATATACCTAGGGGTAATAACCCTTGAAACACTGTATTTAGTTAGACTCAATAGGTAACCAGTGCATGAAAACGGGACTTTCTACACACCAAATTTGATACTACTGGGGGATTTTCTTTGGGAATTTAGAAAATATTTATGAATCACCGTAAAATATTTAAATAGAATTTGACAAAAAAATAGGGTAAACATAACATTTCATTCATTGAAGATGAGGGTGTCATGATTTAGACTACATATAAGTGATTTTTAGGGATTATGTGGTTCCCCACTATGATTATTATTTCACACACTTTGCTTTTTTGTTTGTGTCAATGGATGTAACTCGAAGTGACTATGTTAACGATGAATGAAATAGAAAATACAATGATTATCCTCTTGAGTATACAAATGTTAGGGGATAAAGATTGAAAAATATTTTTTCTATGATCACACAACTTTATCAAGATATTAATCATTATATAATTACAAATTAACTGTAGTAGGAACATTATTCATTTGATTTCTTCATGATTAAATGTCCACCTTCTACCTATGGGTCTTCTGATCCACTGGTTGTTGAGAAATGTATTAGTACCACTAAAAAATTATTTTCCATTCTCTAGTGTTTTGAAAATGACAAATTCATTTTGGTTTTCTACTATTTAGATGTTGAAGTGGATCAATATTTTAATCTTATCAATAATAGAAGACAATAAGATGAGATTGAATCTATGGATTGGGAAAAGTTCAAGAACTAATTTTTCAATAAGAACATTCATTTTATTCTTCATGTGAAAATAAATAATTTGTTCCTTTAGATAAAGAAAAAGGATAATTAATCAGTTGGTACCTATGAGGAAGATTCTACAAGACATTCATGGTATACTTTAGGTATTATCATCCAACTTGAAAGTAATGTGGACTGATTTATTAGTGGATTAAAATTAAATATATTAAGGTACTTATCTATTAGAGACATCAGTTTCTATTAATTGATTTATATATGTTCTATCATGGTGGAAATGGAGGTTTGAGTAAGGTATCAATATCATGGTTTTGATAAGAAAAACATATAGATCTTAAACGGAAACCAATGAACCATGGAGAAAAGAATATAATCATTATATTATGCTCAATGTGTGGGAGGAAGCAGGTATTAATCTGTGTTAGTGGGATTGGTAAATGTATCTAGTGTTAAAGGGAAGGTAATCATGCAATTTATTAACAAATTAATGGGAAGAACTTAGCTAACAATGAGAATACAGAAAAAAATTTATAGAATGAACCTACCAAACTTCAGTGCTTCAAGTATAAAGAGATTGGGAATTATTCTAATCAGTGCCCAAACCCAAGGGTTAATTATGATTATTGATGTTAGGAAACTCTTAAGTCGAGAGATAAGGGGAAGTATCATATGATAATTATTTTAGAATATGGGTGTGATAATGATGTGGTGAAAGGTACACTTACCATCAAATATAGAACTATTAATTTATTATTTGACTCTAGAACTACCCATTCAATCATATCTATATAAATTGAGAAGGGTATAAAGATTCCACCTAAATGATTAGATGTATAATTAACAATGAAATCCTTTAACGGTATGATAATCACATCTTCTGTTTATAATTCCTCTCTAGTTGATTTTTGTGGGATTACACTACCTAAAAATCATCTCACCCTTCCCACGGTTGAATTTCATGTCATCATAGAAATGGATTAGAGTTATATGTATAAATAGAATATCAATTGTTAAGGAAGGGAAGTCACTTTTGAAATTTCAAAATAATCTATGATCATCTATCAATGTAAAGATAATTATGAACTTCTAGTGGAGATTAAAACCATTGTATGGGTTTTAATTCCCATTCACAAGGGGTTTTTATCACAAATAAATGGAGGGAAAAATGATATCAATGATATTCATATTTTTGGGAATTTGTTGGTGTATTTTAAAAATATTTTTCTATAAGTCCCCCAAAATTTGAAGTTGAGTTCTCAATATAACTCATCCATTGTACCACACCAATTGTAATTAGTCCCTATAGAATGAACCTAATTGAGTTGTTGAAAATAATGAAGAAACTCCAGGAAAACCCAGACCACAGTTTCATTCTTCCAAGTGTGTCACCTTAGGGTTCACCTACACTTTTTGTGAACAATAAATATAGATCAATGTGAATATGCATTGATTATCAAGAGGTGAACATGAACATAATTAATAACAACTATCCTCTTCCCCGTATTGATGAGTTGTTTGATCATCATTGTGGAGATTAGTGATTTTCCAATATTGACCTTTAATGTAGATATCATCAATTAAGGGAAAAAAGAATGATATAACCAATACAAAATTCTGTACAAGTTATAGAGACTATGAATATATTGTGACTCCATTTGGTCTTTCTAATTCCCTTGTTGTCTTAACATATTTAAAAAATAAAATATTTAGATATTACCTTGATTAGTTTTGGTAGTATTTATAGATGATATTCTTTTTAATTAAAATACTATTGAAGATAATTAAGTTCACAAGATAATTGTACTAGTAACCCTATGGAGAAATTGGGTGAAAATTTTAGAAAGTTTGAATTTTGGGTAAAAAAGTTTTCATTTTTTGGTCATATAATCTAATGAAAAGGCATATCAGTAGTTCCAACAAAGACAGAGACAATCGAATGTTAGAATAAACCTTCCATGGTGACTATGATCATTATTTTTCTTGGTTTTACGGGATATTATCGATGATTTGTGGAGAATTTATCATGAATATCCTATCCTCTAAAAAATTTAACTCGAAAGGGATCCATGGTCCTCGTGATAGATGAATACAAGGAAAATTTCAATAAATAGAGAGAATGTTAGTTTTCTCACCTACTCTAACATTATCGTTCACTAATGTAGGATGTTTGATCAATAGTTATGCATACAAGAAATAATTTTGATGTGTTTTTATGAAAAATTACTTTGCTAGAGAATATGGCTCAGGAAATCAAAATATTTGTATGAAAAATTAACCAACTCATGATTTAGAGTTTGATGTGGTAATTTTCACATTAAAGTAATGAAGGCATTATAATTTTGTGGAAATGTGTGACATATATACTAATCAAAAAATAATAATTTATATATTCACACATAAGTAGTTGAATATTCAAAAAATAACATGGCTATAGATTATTGAAGGTTTTAACTTCTCAATACACTAACACCCTTGGAAATTAATCAAGGTGGTTGATGATTTGAGTTGAAGGTATCAAGCTATATTATAAATGATGAGGATCATAAAATATCTATTATTATGGATTATTGAAGGATGGACTTATAAATCTCTACAGAATGGGGAAAATATTTTCTTGCTCAATTGAATATTCAACCATCTATCCAAATGAAGATTACAGAGGTGTGGAAATAACATGTGGAGCTTCAAAATAAGGTTAAAAATGTTCTCGAGTTAATCCTTGATCATTATGGATTGATAAGTTTCAATAATTGTGTATGTGTTTTGTCTATGCTAGACATGAAGAAAGAATTATCTAATGAAACACATATTTCATCAATCTCTATTAATCCTGGAAGTAATAATTTTTATAAGGATTTGGATGAATACTTTTGGTGACATTGAATGAAGAGATATATTGTAGATTTTGTATCTCAGTTCTTAGTACATCAACAAGTAAAGGATGAAAAAGTAATGTCAAAGGGGACATTGCACACGTTACCCATACTAGAATGTAAATGGAAGACCATCACTGTTTATTTTCTCATTGAACTACCCAAAATGTATAAATAGGATAATGCTATATGGGTTATACTCAATCACTTACAATGTCAGCACACCTCATCACTATTGGAGAAGACTTCTCCCTGGATTATATTTCTATTATATACAATAATGAAGTGGTAAGTTTTCATGGAATTCCGCATTTACTTTTATCTGATTAGGTTCTGAGTATAACCTCAATTTTATGGGGAAGTCTTCAGCATTCTCTTGATATGATGTTGAGTTTATGTACAACATGTCATACTCAAATAGATAGTCATTCTGACATAAAAATTCAAAACATATAGGATATGTTGATATATTGATCTTTTGATTTAAAAGGTGGTTGGGATCAACACATTCCTCTAGTTTAGTTTTCTTATTAAAAGAGATTTCACTCAAGCTTTCAAATAGATATTTATTAATCCCTTTCTAGAGAAAAATGTAGATCTCAAATGTGCTGGAATGATGTTGGAGAAATAAATAAATCCGGTCTTGAGATTGCTAATGAAATAATAAAAAAGATTAAATCCATTTAGTAATACATCAAGGAAGATTAGATTTGGAAGAAAAATTATGCTGAAAATATCCATCACGATTAAGAATTTGAATCTAGGGACATTATTTATCTTATTATTTCACCGTGAAAGAAGGTTATGAGATTTGGTAAGAAATGGAAACTAATCCCTGTGTATATCGGTCCCTATAAAATTATGGATCATATCAGGATGGTAAAATTCTAGTTAGTGTTTCCACCAAACATATCTCAAGTCCATGACATGTTCCATGTATCTCCCCGGAGGAATTACATTCTGACCCTTCACTTGTACTGAACATAGAGGTCATACCATTGGAGAAAGATTTTTCTTATACAGAAAATATGATCTAGATTATGGATCGTACAAATAATGTTTTATAAAACAAGACCACTCACATTTTCTTTATTTTTTTGCGTAAAACCACCTATCTAAGAAACTTATGTGGGAGCTTGAGGATATTATGAGGATGAAGTACTTTCTTTTTTTTTGTATTAGATTGATGAATTTTAGGGGAGAAATTAGTTTTTAGGGGGATATAATGTAACAACCCAAGTTTTTATGAATTTATTTTTTTCAATTAGATTAAATTTTCTTTAATTTCTAAGGATGCATTTGACACCATACAATACACACAACACCAATTTAGTATGTGTTAGACACAAAACTATATTTTTAGAAATACCGTGATATATTATCAACATAATTATTAAAATTATATTTATAACCTAGTTTTTAATCCTAGTGGTGTAATTGGAAATAAATACTGTCAATATTTTATTTATAATGGTTTTATTTAAATAAAACATATTGATAAAAAATAAATAATTTTCGATAAAGTCATTATATGTTTGAAAATAAATATTATCTAAAAAGGGATTTTTATAATAAAAGTATTTTTTGAAAATTTTATCATAATTATATGAAAAAAAACTCCATTTTTTATTTCAAAATTTCAAAATCACATAATGTTTAATTTTTGTGATTTTTCTGAAAAGTTAAATATTTTAATGAATTGTACAAAATACTTATTTTTAATTGAAAACTCCATTTTAATTTAATTTATTTATAAAGATAAATTATATTTTAAATTGTTTTAAATTTTAAATTACTTCATATATACATCAAATTAACCAATTTATTTCTTTTAAATCAATTTCATATTTAAATTAGATATAAAAACTTGGCAAACATTTTGAAAATTCTAGCAATAAAAACATGCTTTCTCAACACATCTACTAGATTAATAATAAATTAATTGTTCTAATTTTTGAATAGAATTTATAGAAAATAATTTTATATTTGGAATAAAAATAATTTATAATATCTACTGAGGTCAACATAATTTTTCCCCAAAATGAATAGTGAATATGGTAAAAAATATTTACAATGATTAAGGTAAAAATGGGTTTATTGGGAGTTAAACTAAAAAGATAAGGGTCAAATTTGGATAGAAATATTTCAATAGTATCATGTATATGGTTATAATTGGATCCATTTAGGATCCCTTTTTCATGTGAAATGTGTGGCAACACTTACTTCTTTTAAAAAATACCATTTAAGTTCCTCTCCCCCTTTCTTCAAACAATCACATTGATTTGTTTCATCCTATGATTCCCAAAATCACTTCCCAAATTAATTACCCAAATACTATAAGTATTATTTTGGGTATAAATCCATACTAGGATGTATTTTAGTGAAAACATGAGGAGGATACCCGAAGAAGAGGTAACACTTATCAATGATTGATTTTATTTTATTTCTTCATCCACCCCAAAAATTTATTTACTTAATGACTATATAATAACCCTAAAATATTACATATAATGATTTTTTTTCATTTAATGATTATGATATAATACCATATCCACTTACATTAAATGGGTTACAAAATCATTTTTCATGTGTACAACTGAAAACTGCCTCGTGAAACGATTCCACTCATTTTTTTCCATTATCACCTCTCATGGATGGTCTTAATGAAAGAATTTTTTTATATATATGGTATATATGTTATATATGATATGAGTAATTTTATTATGATTATAATATTTTTATGTCACATATGACTTCATTAATTTCATTTTTTGGAATATGATGGTGTCATTCTTATTCACGACAGACTACCTTATCGTGAAGCAATTTGATTCGTTCTAATATTACATAAAATGTATTAATGATTAGTTTAGGAAACATTTGTGATATATATGACATTTAAAGTCTAATACAATGATATTATATCATTTACAATACTTTATTTAATCCCAAAAATAAAATAAAAAACATCATTTATGTGTATGTACGACCTACCATCTCCATGAAAGATGTATTTCATTTCTTATCATTATATTTTAAGAACAACTATAAATACATATATATTGAATTTATATAATATTTAAATCATGGTTACCATTCTGGGGATTATGGATCCTTGGTCAATGTAATAGAACCAACATTATAACAAATAAAAACATATACAAATAACAATGTGGTTATTACCGAATACATAACTTCAACATCAAATAGTTAATAAAATGGTAAAAATAGTTCAAAAAAATCGTATATAGTATGATATATATGAATACAGTTCGTTAATATATTTATAATAATATTATATTTATTATAAAATATTATTGATTGAGTATGTTGTAATTCATGACTTATGGTGTGGGGTTTTTATCTAACTTTATACTTCTATGAGACACATGCGATGTTCACTAGCAATTTATTTTATATGTTGTATATAATTCTGATGACTGTTACTTATAATGACTATAAATATAAATTTTGGTATTTAAATATTAATTTGAGGATATATCATTCTTCTTGTTTATAGTTGAAAAGGTACCAAATTATTAAAGGATTTTGTTTCAATTTTCATGCATTGAGATGTATATTATGTTTTGCACCTATATTCTCTCATGAGTTGTATATACCAAAAAATTGACATGTAATATACTGAAATTATTCCTCGTCAAGATATTTTATGCTTCATTTTATGTTACTCGTACATGGGGAATATGATTCAATATTACAAATGTGGAAAATATTTTATGTTATTATCTCAATATTTATTGGGACAATTTATAAATAAATGTCCAATGTTTTAATATCATGATATAACAATCATGAATTATCATTAGTTTTATTATCCTATAGTTATTAATTATATATTAATGTAATTATACCATTTTTCCTCTCTATGGTTCATAAAATTATTAATTAAACATTTTTATTTAAATCCGACATCATTTCACTCTTTAGTCGTAAATATTATTTCTTCTAATACCATGATTTATAAAAATATTTTCCAAAATATTGTATTCATTTTGTATGATTATTAAAATAAATTTTTACCCATTTTTCTATTTTTAGAAAAATAATTGAAATTAATCATCACTTGATTTTCAAAATGATTCCCATTTGGATTTTAATTAAAATAGTAAAAGAATCATTGTTTTAACATGTACAACTTTAGTGGAGTTTTCTCACATCATTAACAATCATTAATTCGAAGAGTCCATTATATTTTTCAGGTCTTATTTAAAATAAAATGGTTTTCAATATATTTAATGTTTTAAAAAACATTTCTAAAAAAAATATTATTCTCAAAATTGTTTTTTAATAATCGATCAAAATCATTTACCAACTAAGATTACATTCATTAATGATACTTATTCCTTACTATAGATATGATCAAGGAAACTATTCATCTTATATATCTAAATAGTTAATATTTTTATTGTGTGAGGTTTATGAAACCCTTTTCTTTTCCATGGGTTACACCATGATAAGATTATTTTGAAATCCATTATATTTCTGGAGTGACACTGTAATAAAATGAATTTTAAACCTATATATATTTAATAGGATATGATATGAATAAATGTTTATGAAACCCATCTCATTTCATGCGTCATCATATGATTAATTTTATGATCTTTTGGAACTCATACCTTTGATTTTCATTATGTGAAGGGTGGGGCCTATATCTCCCTACAATGCATTAGGTTCCAATTAATGTTATATAATCACAAAATTATTCATGATCGGTAATCAGCAGCCCAAAAGATTGTAAAAGGGAGTTCATTCCAATATTGGAGCATGAAAATTTGTTGTTATCCTAGGATTATCATGTTATGAATATCTTAGTGGTTAGACTGGAAATAAGATTTTCTATGATTATGTTTATAGAACAAATTCCATGTCTTAGGATAATGTTATGCTCTCATGGATCATGTTATTTGATTTTTTTTATGATTCTTTCCTTTTTCACTACCAATAGTTGTTCCATGATTCTAGTTTACAGTATTTGATATGTAGGGTATTCTTTTCAAATTTTATGATAATGTTCTCCAACCCTTAATCTCATTTTATTATTATGTATCTCTTATGTTTACCATTACTGAGTATCTGAGCTCTCCCTTTCATACATTTCCTTTCCCTAGGTTATAAACATATGTATTATGTGTGATATTTATAAGAAGATTTCTAGTGTGAATAACTTATCGGGAGATGATTAAGAGCACTTATGGACCAATGTTTGTGTTTCCATGTTTCCAAAGGCTCTAAACTATTATGGTACTATGGGATGTGATTGTGTAATGTAATACATATTCATAAAAAATGATATAATACATATATATGATAATCCTAGAAGAGATATACTTATCACCATATGTTCCACACCATTTAATTGAACCATATACATCGATGTAGACCAAATTTATGAAACACAATATGAAGAGACTAGCATACCATATTTCCTCTCAATAATGAATAAAAACATTATATTTGATTCTATTTAATAAATGAATATAAAAATCATCCTTAAACATTAATAAATTCTCCATAAAAAATGATGGATATAGTCAATCCCCTTATTCCATTTATAATTTTCTTCCTTTACTATTATAAGGCATGTATTCTATCTTGTATTGAATTGATATATATTTTCATTCATCCCACATCCTTTCATAAGATAATTCCTTTCATTTACTTTGATTCTAAATACTTTCAGATTTAAATTGACATTAAAACTAGAGTAATAATTTTTAATACCACTCAATAAGTTATGATGAAGACCATATACAAAAATTGAATAAGTGTTATTTAATTAACCACTAAAAAAATATCATTCAATAACCATTAATCTTTATTTCTCAATCATTAAAAAAATTATTTTCCAAAAAACACTCCAATTATATTATTCAATAGATTCATATTACCCATCATGTGGAATCAAACTCCTTCCATTAAAATTATATGTGTTATTGTTCTTTAATGAATTCAAGGAAATTTTATAAAAACTTTTCCCATCAATATTATTTCTTTAATTCTATGAAATTCCAAAATGAGTTCATAAAATTTAGAATATTCCAAAACATATATTAAATAACCAAACAAGCCCTGAACAACTTTCATAATCTATGTTTACACTTTAAACAAAATCCTAAAATGGATTACAATAAATAAAGTTAAAAATTCTAACCCGGTCCTTCATGCCATTTAAGGAATCATATCATTAAGCCACTACCACCAAACCCTAAAGAGAATTCCACTAAAAACATGAACCATGCTCACTGAACATCTTGGATTTACCAAGAATAAAAATATAACAATATATATACACCCAATGGTGTATGTAGTGTGTGAGCCAAAGCCTGGTAGGATTCTACCCAAGAAAGAGGTTCCATGCATCAACATTAAGAAGATAATCTAACATTCTCATCAAAATTCAAGACTTCAAAAAACTTATAAGAAAAAATTTTGATAGGTAAACAGTTAAAAAAAGAACACTTTTAAGAAAACCCATTTCACAAACACTAGCTTAAATGTGAAATAGATTTTATAAATAGCACCACCCTCAAGTGGTCCCATGTATGCAAACGAATGACACTACATCATATATATCAAAGAACCATAGGTAAATCCCCTAGGGTTAATCTAGATCAAGTGGGGACCTAGAACCACATACCTCAGTGAAAGGTGGTATAGTTTCCACAACCATTAGCATCCTCATGCACAATCTACTAGAGAGGAGAAACATCCAAAATTCTTGTGGTGAACAATCATCATCATAGTTTCCTTAGCATTATAGGCATCAATCTAGTTAATTGAAACTAGAAAAGTCACTTCTATATCACTAGTTTACTAGATATTTTCCACCCACCAAGATACTCAGGATTCCTCGGTGCTCAAGTTAAATTTCGCACATCACATACATCTCCACTTCTACAACCCAATGTTAAGAATTCCAATGAAAATATTTTTTTCCATAAATAAAACCATTTTCCATTTTACTCATACTAAAACCCCACATTGAATACGTTTTCCATATCTAAAACAATTCATAAATTTCTATATTTAAAACAATATTGGGTAACACACATTTAAAAATAATCAATTAAATGGTCCAATCCCCTTCAATAACACACAGACAACTTAAGGTCATTTGAAAACTTACTCTTAATCATATTATAAATTTATGAGGTATACACAAAATTCATAATGTGACTATAATGCCAAAAACTATCCATTTTCCATTAACCCATTAAACATGCATGCACATCATGTGTGATTAAAAACACATTTCTCACCTTCCAAATAGCACTTAAAACCCTATTTATAAACATTATATTATAACACACATAGAAACATAGCCACTCGTTTTGTGAATATTCATTTCGAACAAATAAACACACCAACCACTTCAAGAACATCATTCACATCACATAATCAAACCCAATAACACATTTATAAACTCAAAAAAATATTAAATTCATCAAATAATATTTGGGCATGGAACCACCTACCTATCATGGAGAACCTTCTATAAAATGTTGTGAAATCAAATCCGCACCTCATTCACATCATGGAGAGGCAAGAAGAATCTCAAATAAAGAATATAAACCCCAAAACCGAATGATTAAAACACTAAATCAAACCCCATACCTAATATAAAACTGAAACCCCCAAAAGATAATAGGGAAAACACTGAAGGATAACGAAAACAGTACAGAATAAGACTTACGTGAGAGATCGTGAAGGATACAGACAAAAAAATTCCCTAGATTTATAGACAAAGGGGAGGAAAAGATGGAGGGAGGGGCACTTAGTAATGGGGAGTCTGATGAGGTTGAGAAAGAGGAAAAGTGGTTAAAATCCGAGAGAGAAAAAAAGAGGGAAATCATTTTTAATGAGTTGGAATGGTCGAATAGTTAGTCTTCATGGTTTTCCAACCCGTGTAGAGACCATGCACCACCTGTGCCGATAGATATCCATCTACATGATTACATGGGTAGAGGCTCACGATCAGGAAAAGGTCATGTGGTTGTTCGGTCTCCTACTGCATATTTTCCTAGGTTGGGTGCACGGTTACTACTAACCACACACCATCGATGCCCCTAGTATGTCCAATCCAATAACACAATTTTTTCTCCAAAAATACAAATGATTCTCTAGGGTGAATGCTAGGGAAAATATAAAATGGAGGAATACTCAAAAAATCAAAAACAGTAACACCCAGTTCCTGAGAGACTACCTGAGGACCAAACTCGTACCTGAATAAAAGAGAATTCGAAAACTTGGGTGTGACAATTCTCCCCACCATAATGATTTCTTCCCCTAGAAATCCATCCCAAAGTTGATTCTAAAGAGATAACTAGTAATCATTTGCATCTAAGGAGATTCCAATTGAATGAAAAAGAAAAGAAGAAAAAATTCTACCATCCTGAAAAAGAGGTTTATGAGTCATACCCGGTAGACAAAAATGGACTTTCCACTATGTGTCACCTGCCCCCAAATGCTATGACACCCTCAGTTGATCAATAAAAGAAAATGAGACTTTCACCATACTCAATCAAACCCCTTGAGTCAAAACACCACATACCTCACCATGGAAAACTTAAGCATTGTCCTGAATGAATTCCCCACCATAAGAACATGTATAACACCTGACACGAAACCAGGATACCAATATAAGGAAGAAAAAATGGTCTCCCCACAATAATCAAGAGGTTAACTCTAAATTACATCATAGGAAACTCATTGATACCCACTATGTGTCTCCCTATAATAATAACCAACTGGTTTAACTGATCTGCACGAACCGACATGAAAAACCCAACGTGGCTAATTAGAAAGCTTCTGCACATCCAAATCCCCCCTTCCTTAAGGGACCCAATGAATGAAACTCAAAACCAAATAGAAGAAACAACATGGTTCCTCACTCATATGGGAATTACCATTCTTAGATGTTCCTAACAAAAACTGAGCTGAAAAATAACCAACAATGATGTCCATACATGAACAACCACACAGAGTTCTACACCCACAAGGGTATAATATGTAATGTTCAGGGAACCACTGAACATGACCATTGTGAATGATAGAAACATTATAATGATATATACCTTAAAATGATTCCCAAATGGAACACAATTCCTAAAAACATCCATATCATCTTCTTATGACCATACTTTCCACACAAGAATCCAAGCATGAATCCCATCATAGACAAGACTAATTAAATACCCAAAGGCCCTTAAAATAGAATCCAACACCACTAACTTCAGACTTCTCACCTTTCCTCAATGGAATTCCCCTCACATTTTCAAGAAAGGATCTTCATACACAAGGACTCAATGAATCCAAAACTTCCTTTAACTCATCTCGCATCTACTATCCCCCTTCAAGAGTACTCGCTTATCTGAGATAGTGGGGAAGAAGACACATCCTCCTAATTTCGAGGATAGAGTCCTTACATTGATCAACTAGTGGATCTTCCAATAACTAATCACCTATGGTCACACATGAATCACAAGTTAAATATTTTTGGGGGCATACACTAGCAATGAATGAAAACAATAGACCCAATAAAACCAGTCCATTTTCCAAAAATTCCATGATAAAACACCAAACACATGGGGGGAACCACTAAAAAGTCATCCTGAAACACTTCTCCAATGAAACCAATAACCCCCACTCCTAACCAACTCATAAACAAAACATTAAAATGGGACGTCGCTCAAATAATAGATGTTTTTAAAAACAAAACACCGCAGAATATCATTCCAAAAAATACCAAAATACACACCATACCTTTTTCTACAAAAACACTTTAAAAAATTTGCATGTATTGGTGGGTAGCCCATACCCCAATGGTTCCTCATGAGCCTCACAAATTCTTTTTCTCATGCCAACTAGGAACCAATTCACCTACCACATATAACACATTAATATGGTCACCCATGAAAATATCAATGGATAGAAAAAAATACTTCCATTTTTTAAAACAAACATTCAACTGACAACCTAGACCTTTCCATTTCAAAAACCCACAAATTTTCCCCTTCCATGAATCACCAACCAGAAAATCAAATCCCTAATTCAAATTTCACAAAAAATCACTTGGTAAAGGCATTGATCCTTTAATGAAATCATTTTTAAAATCTCTTAAATCTTTGAAAATTTTAGTACGCACTAGATCAAAACCATTTCAAATAAAACATTCTTTCCAACTCCACACACCCATTCAACATCATTTCACCCATTTGATAAAAATATCATTTAGTTTCGTTAAAAAAGTATCCATGAGTTTATAAATCTTTTCAAAAGTTCAGTAATTAATAAAACAAAGGCCATTTTAAGATCCCATAGAAAAATTCAAAAACATCTCATTTTGTTAAAAAATATTTCAATATCTTGGTAAATCTCATTTATAATAGATGTTTTTTCAAAACACATTTTTACATAACTCATTATTTCCAAAAAAAATAAATTTTTATAACCCATAAGTTTATGTTATAGAAAACCAATACCAATAAACACAACCCCATTTATTCAAAAACCATTCACGAATTACCACTTCTTCTAAGACTTATTCAAAACAACTTTAAATCCCATTTCCCAACCTTGTAAAAATCGGACCTTTCTTCTTTAAAATATAGATTAAAAATATTTGTATAATTTTTTACAAATGATTTACCCAAAAACAATAGGGAAAAAAGACATTGAAAGAGGAAATTAGTGTCAGTAGGTGACTTGGTTACATGGTTAAAGGCTATATGCAAAAAACACCACCGTCACAAAGAGAATTTTTTATAAAATGTCCCATACAACACATGGATTTCCAGGCCCTGCGAACACAATAAGACAATTGAACCAACTCTATTTTCATTTCCTAAATAATGAATAACTATAAAGATTAAATGTCTTAGATGAAACCTATCTTCCTTTGGTAACTTGCGTCTCATCACGAGGTGTTTTGGCTAGGCACCATACCAATAATTGATGTGTCATGTCATAAAATTCTAAAATAAGGTCTACCTGGACCCTTCCCCAAGGAACACAGCCTAAAATAGATGTCCTTTTCTAATACCATTTTGTTACAAACCATGATGCGTCTCCATATGACCCGACGCCTGACCTGGTCCTCGGCTTTTCCCGTGGGGTGTTCCCAATCCCCATAGACTAGAAACTACTACCTAGGTATCAATAAAATTCTTTTGGAAATATGTTAACCCAATTTCACAAATATAAACAATATACAACTTTCAATACGCCAAAATATAAATTAAACAACCCCACATGCCATTATGAATTTTTAGAATTGATGTTTACACTTTAAAACCCCCAAAATGACTATAATAAATAAAGTTCAAAAATCCAACCCAAACCTTCACAAAACATGTGGAACTATATCCTCAAGCCACTAACACAAAACCAAAAAAGAAGTCCACTAAAAACCCACACCATGATCACAAAACATCTTGGCATTACCTAGAATAAACAAACAATGTGATCTACACACACATAATGGTGTATGTAGGTTATGAGCCAAATCCCAATAGGATGGCACACATGAAATGGGTTCCATGATACAACATTAATAAGATAATCTAACATTCTCATCTAAATCCATGATATTAAAAATTCCTCTAGGAGAATAATATATAAGGTAAATAGTTAAAAATGAACACTGTAAAGGAAAACCATTTCACAAACACTAGCTTAATTGAGAAATTTGTTTTATAAATTTCATACACACTCAGGTAGTCCTCTGTTAGCTGATAGGTGGAACCAAAACATATATATTAGTGCAAAATTGGTAAATAACCTAAAGTTAAACTAGATAGATTGGGTCCCTACAACCTGATACCCCATTGGAAGGTAGGATAATAACCCCAACTATTAGTGTCCTTGGGCATGATCCACTAGAGATGAGAAATATCCAAAATTCATGTGGTGAACAATCATCATCATAGTTTTGTAAGTGTTACAAGCTTCAATCAAAAAATGTGAGACTTGGAAAAGAAACTTCTATATCACCAGGGTATGAGATATAGTCCCCCCACAAAAATACTAGGGATTCCCCTATGCTCGAATTAATGTTAACACATCACATATATAACCACATTCATAACCCAATGAGTGGCATTCCAATAAAATATTTATTTCCATAAAACATACCATTTTCCATCTTAGTCACACCAAAACCCCACATCGAATACATTTTCCATCACTCAAAGAATTCATAAATTTCACTTTTTATAAATATCATGGTTAAAACACAGTTAAACTAATCAATTCAATTGTACAATCCCCTTCAATAACCCAGAGACACCTTGTGGTCATTTTAAAACAAACTCTTCATATTTCAAACAATTTATTAATTATTTACTAATTTCATAATGAGAGTCACATGCACAAAATGATCTATTTTCCATTTAAAATCACCATTAAACAAACACGCACCACAAGTTCCTAGAAATCACATTTCACACCTTTCAAATAGCCCCTGAAATCCTATTTTGAAATATTACATTATTATACACAAAAAACATAACCAATACCTTTTTAGAAATTCATTTTTAACCTATAAGCATATAAAAAACATTAAGAAAAATATTCACAAGATATAATCAAACACAAGAAAAAATTTATAAACATAAAAAAACATATTAAATTTATCTAATAATATTATGGAATGAAACCACCTACATGTCATGGTGAACCATCCTGAAATTTGTTTGAAATAAAATAGTCACTTCATTAACATCCTGAGGTGGTAAGAAGAAAACCTAATCAAGAAGATAAAAAACCGACGATTAATAACCTAAATCAAACCCCTTACCTGCTGGGAAACGGAAACCTAAAAAATAGAATAAGGGAAACCCTAAATGAAGATGAAAACAAGAGAGAAGAGGAATTACATGAGATATCATGAATATTGTCACTAAAAATTCCCAATAATAGAAGACAAAGGTGAGGAGGATGTGGAGGGATGAACGACATGGTATGGGGAGTCAAGGGGTGAATAAGGGGGCACAAGGGGATATAATCAAGGAGGGATAAAAAGTGGGAAATCATTTTTTAATGGGTTGGCACAACCACACAGTTAGTCCACATGGTTTTCCAAACCGAGTGAAGACCGTTTGACCACCTATGCTAAAGGAGACCTAGCATCACACAGTCCTGGGATGAGGTGCATAGCTGTGCAGAGGCCATGAGGTAGGTTTTGTCTTTTACCAAATGGTTTCCTGGTTTGGGTGCATGATTACTACTAATCACCCTCCAACCATGCTCCTAGTCTATCCATCAAAAAACACATATTTTTCTTCAAAGAATAAAAGGAGAATCAAGTGAAAAAGTTAGAATAAATATAAAAGGGAATTATACTCAAAAAATCCAAACTCGTCACACCCTGTTCTCAAGAGACTACCCAAGGACCAGATGCAAACTTAAAAAATAATTCAAAAACCTAGGTGTAAAATTTGGCATAAAACATCATATCAATTTCTTCTTCATCAAGAGGATAAAAAGTATTTTTACAAGCAAATTTATTTAATTTTATTGAATCTATTTTTCTTTAAATTTCATAAGTAAATCTAAATATTATTTTTTAATTATCTATAGATGTATACATAAATTTTGAAAAATTAACATAGTAAACATATAATTAATTTCTATTTTGATGTGAAGATTATTATTCGACTCTCTATTTTTATCTTCCAGAAATATCTCTAATTAAATAACTTCTATCATCGTAGAAATAGAACTTAATGTGGTTAAGAAAACCACAATACTAGCACTTAATTATAAAAAATATTTTCGTGTTTTCATTTTCCATAAATATTCTTCTTTCAAATACCACTTTTATTATTGTTATGTTCTCGATGGTTGAGAAAATAATCTTATCTGCACATTCCATATGATCTTCATATTTATAGTCTTTTTTGATAGATGTTTAACGACGATAAATATGACCAGTTTAACAAATACAACTTCAAATTTTATCACTATGTATCTATTCCAAAAATTTCTTCATTGATCTTCCCTTTATTTCTAATCATCGTATGATAATATACTAAATAAATTCATATTCTTTGAACCATATATTTTAATATCTTATTCAATATTTTTTCCTAAGTATATTCTTTCCTCATCAATTGTTTTTTATAATAGTAACTATCATTTTAGAAGACAGATTAATATCATTAATCACTTGAGTCCATTATTAAATCATAAATATTAAATCTATAATTCATTGCTTCTTAATGTTTTAAACAAATATACCTATATTATTGCACTACATTTTTAGGAATATCAAATTTTACATCATGTTCATCAACAAAACTAGAAGAATCGTTCAAAAATACTCTAATTTTCCTATTATAATTTATCTGTAGATAAAGATCTTTAGGATACACTTCCAATTTCACATTGAGCTCTACATGTCCCATGGTTTAATCATTTTCTTCTTCAACTATAGGTTTCTCTGATAATCACATCATAAAATATCCCATATCGAGGATAAAATCAGTATTTATACCTTCAAGGGGAACTTCCAATGTACCATATTCATTGTAGCACCCTGGATTTAATAATACTTTATCTCATTAATGTAATTCAATATCTTGCGCTACATACAACACTGAGTTCAAGTGCATCACGACCTATCAAACTACCCATTTAAAAAGTGGTTATGAATAATGTTAACTACTTTTTTAATTATATATATATAATATATAATTTTATCATTCATATTTTGTGTTCCTTAGACATAATATAAGGACAAATTCAATTTTTTATATAAAAGAAGTATTGTTCAAAAAATGCATTTTTTCTGCCTTTTAATGGAGAACCCATTTTAAATACAATATTTGACACTTTAATAAATTCAATTTAATGATATTAAATTCTTATTTAGAAGCTGGAAATAACAATTTAGTATGGATAAATTTTTGGTACTTTTCTGATAACTTTCATATTTTGATGAATAGTGAAAAATACTAAATTTTAATTAAAAACAACTTTTTTAATAAAAATAATGTGTATTGTTAAATTTAAAATTTGAGTGGTTTTTAATTATAGTTATATTATTTTTTTATCATTTAATATAATTAATATCATTGGATATAATTTCACAATTAAATTGTACATAAACACATGTCAATCTTTTGATATTTTATAATTCTAAAAAACCCAATTTCGAATTTTTACAATGGAAATTAATTTTAATATAATTAATGAATATTATATGTTTTAAATTTGGTAAAATAGAATTCATTTTTTAATTTGGAATATCAAAATTATCTTTGAGTGAATTTTTGGTATTTTTCTTAAAACATACAATTTTTGTTGAATAGTGAAAAACACAACGTTATTGTTTAAAACCCACATTTAATCTCAATAATTAATATATTTATATAAATTTATTTTAAATTTAAAATAGGTACATAATACATATATTATTCCAATATAATTCATTGAAGTCATATTATAATAAGATTAGATATGAAAAAATTTATTGAACTATTTGACGTCTTTTAACCACCTCATGGGAAAATTTGCAAATTTGTATACAATGTAATTTTACCACTTAGGTTAATTTAATTCAAAAAATATGAGAAACATGGTTTACATCCTTAATTAAATTTTGGGTCAATAGGATGAAAAAAATTCTTATGAATAGTAACTTTTAAATTTTATTAACCACAGTTAAAAGTAAATTGGATAATTAAAGGTAAAAATGATATTATAATTAACCTAAAACATATCTGAATTCTATTGGATACGTGTTTTTTGACCCAACTCAACCTTATGAATAAAATATGATCTTTTTTATCCACTAATATTAGATTAGAAAAATTATTATTATTTTATTTATAGATGAGTTAAAAGTGTTAAATTCATATTTTAATAACTAAACCATTTTTAATATAGAGTCATACATAAGATAAACTCGACTATAAAAAAAATTAGAAAGATAAAATTATTTCCTACATAGTGGTATTATTTTTATAATTTTTATACATTAAAAAGTTAAATTTGTTTATGAAACAATGATGATGAAGTAATAACCTTATTATTGAAAGATTAAAATAATTTATATTATAAATATCCAAATAAATAACAATTGAGACTTTTGACGCATTCCAAAATTTTTATAGATTAATATGATAGATTAGGATTTATTTAATGATTTTTTTAAGTAATATTTTTTTACTCTCACAAAAACCCAATACTAAATAGTGTAAAAATTTACATACAGGAGTTTTGAAACAAATACTATATTATTAAATGAGATAATATTACTAAAAATCTATGCTTTGTCCAAAGGACTTATATGATGATAGATATTTAATTAAGTAACCACGTGAGGTTATCTTGATAATTTTTAGTATGTTTATTAACCATGTAATATAAAAATACAAGAAGACATTGTAAAAGTTAAACTATTTAACTAAGAGTTAATTCTAAAAGATAATGTTAATATGGCGACCTAAACTAGTCTGAAACCAATTGGATGATAGGATTTAGACCCATAACCACCTTACCCTCAAAATAAATCAACATAAAGCCATTATAAATGGAAAATTATTTTATAATAAAATATTATTTCAAGCTTTTCCTAAAGTGACCCTCGCCTCTCTTATAAAAGGAGAATTACCCTTCTCTCAAAATAACACCTCAAAATCCATTTGTCTCATTCAAGACCTACTTAAATATCTTCCAAACTATCCTCACATTAACCTAGAGGCCTTAAGTTGATCAAAAAGGAAACCTATGGATCCCTTTTGATCAAATCAAAAGGAAGCACATGAGGAAGAGGTAATTATTTCATCACCTCTTTCATAGTTATTTTAATCTCACACTTCCACATTCATTGTTGTTTCCATACGAAAATAGTAGCTTCAGTACCATATACATACTGTGATGTTATTATAAATATGGTGCAATTATATTCAATATTCTATCCATCCTATGAATGAAAAATTCACCATACACATGTACGTGCGGCTTACCGTCTCCACGTCATGGTGTAGTTTTTTATTAAACACTTCACTTTTTGGATGGGTATAATAATGAGTATAATTTATTTAAATAATAAATGTAACATGTTAATGATTCTGTATATTTAATATCACATCAAATTACATATAAT
Organism: Viscum album; assembly: GCA_963277665.1. Taxonomy (NCBI): domain Eukaryota; kingdom Viridiplantae; phylum Streptophyta; class Magnoliopsida; order Santalales; family Viscaceae; genus Viscum; species Viscum album. The sequence goes on from OY728158.1 coordinate 1,025,926,708, forward strand.
TTAACCATCAATATAATGATATCATTGCTCGTGCGTACATACGACTTACCGTCTCCACGACGCGATGAAATTCATTTTCACATTCACCGTTCTACAAAGATTACAAATATATATATTATTAATAAGTATGTAATATATGAGATAATAATGCTTCTGGATATATATATATATATATATATCTATCTAGGTGTGTGTGTGTGTGTGTCTGTATGTGTGTATTTACATATATCTCATTCACTTACTTCCGTTCAATACGACATGAAAACGGAAATGATGTTTATGCATACGTACGGACTACCGTCTCCATAAAGGGTGTTTTCCATTTCATATATCTATCTATTTTACATAATTATATTCTAAATATATATGGTACATAAATAATGTTTTACATTCTAGAATCAATTAAATCATTATATAAGTCATGTTATCAAGAATAACAAGTTAAAACACGTATGATAATGAAAGAGACTATTAGCCGAAATGTTATTTTAACATTGAAATTATTATTAAATGTGTAGTATAAATCCATACATCAATTAAGTATGATATCATAAATATTAATATGTTTTTGTTATATTATAATATCATATTTTGATCATTATACAAGAGGTTAAATGTAACCTCAATCAAAGGAAAGTACAAGGTAAGGGTTAATTCATCAATCTCATTATCATCTGAGATTGTTTATGTGTAATTATTTACTAGGAAATATTTAATATCCATTTCCACGTTTCATAAAAGAGTTTTCATAATGATTATTTTGAATGAATATTTAACTAAAACATTTTTTTAAATTTTTTAAATATTTATTCTTCTAAATCATTCTCATTATTGTTAATGTTATCAAAATGGTTTTGAAGATATATTTATATGGACATGAATGTTTTAAAATTTCAATTCCGTCCAAAATTTTCAAAGTAGTATCGGAAACTTTTATTCAAAAATGTCTTTAAAATTCATTCATTTTTAAATTTTGGGACATTTAAATGATTACATGAAAAAAGGATATTTCTCTTAAAGAGTTTTATTGAATATTTTTAACTATGTCTATATCCTTTACTAGATATTATTCGTGGTTGAGGTTTATTTATTTTAATACGATGTTCTATATTGTTTTGAATGAGTTATGATGTGTTTGAATATTTCTTTGTTGTTTTTATACCATTCATGATTTATGGTTAATGTATTGACATTTCGTATGATAGTTTTATATGAATTTTTATGTTATGTTTTAACCTTTTCATATGAGGAATGCATTGGACTTAGCAAGTGGCTGGTGGAACCCGTTATAGCTCCTCAATGCATCGGTAGGTCTCATGAGACAAAATAGTGTCTTGGAACAAGGCCTTGAAAAAAATTTAGTTTTAGTTTGGGTATGGGGCCTTGAATATGTGGATATGATGTCCGACATTATGAATACCATCATTATGAAATTAGCTATTTATATTACATGTGATTATTAGAATAGTATAATTTCCATTTGAATATGTAAAAGGAATTATTTGATTTATATTTTCCATATTATGTTGTAGCTTATGTTTAAAGGGCTTTTATTTCAATTTTAGACCTTACCATTAAGTATTATGATTATTTATGATAGCTTCCAATATATTGTTTATCCTTACTAAGAATCTTTGATCACATATTTCTAATGTTTTATTTTCCTAGGATTCAAATAAGTATATTAGGATTTATATGCTGGTTTAAGATAATGAAATAATGGTGTTATCAAATTTTTATTTATCCTATGTTTTATGTTGGAAATCATAATCTAAAGTTCTTGTATGTAATCTATTTTCCATGACAACTAAACTGATCGGTCCTTCGGGACTTGAATCATTGTAATCATGATAATGTATTAAAATAATGCACTGAATCTGGGTAACTGGGGTTGGGGAATTATAGTTGGTATTAGAGAAAGTTTAGTACATCCCATGGAAACTAGATTTTGAAAAACCATTATTAGAGAACATTACCTTAAGATAGACTTTGAGGATTAGTATAGAAGAACTTCCTAAAATTTTTGTAATGTAGATATTTTGTTAATTTTATAAGAAAGACATCCATATCTAGATACGAACAAGTAAAGACAGATCTAGTACATATTTACCTAAGAGTGATAACTCTGAAAAAGAGTTCTGGGCTTGACCTTGGGTATCCAGGTACATGACAATGGGCATTGCTGCAGTCTTGGTTACGGCACTCCAGGGGGATATGCTTAGGATTATTCACATTTTATTTACTAACCCTTATGAAGGATTTATGAGTAAATATGTTATCAAGGAAACCATTTTTGTAATTATGAGACTAGATGTGTTAAAATATTCAATTAATGTTGGGAATTTATCTAGTTTTTGGATTATACATTATTATATGATCAAACCAAGTGTATTTCATCATTTAGAAATGTATCCTAGTATAAGGAATGATAACTCAAGAAATATACAAGATCCATAGAGTCAGAATGATCATATCATTCATGGTCTTAAGCCATAATTTATAGGGGAAATAATATCCAATTTATTCTCTTCATATTATGAAATACTATCATCTGTTAATAATATAAGTAATGATTTCTCTGAGTTGTATGCATTTTAAGGGAATCTAGAGAAGGAGAAGATGGTAGAGAAAAAGATGGGTAAAGGGAATAAGGGAAAGAAGGATATTCCCATATTTGATAACATTGGAAAGAATCACATTGGGATGTGTTTGAATGGAATTTGATTTTTTTATAAGTTTGTAGAAAAAAGATACCATGTTCATTATTGTAAGGGTAAGAATTTTTTTTCAAATGTACAATGTTCCATCTACAATGAGTTGGTACACAACAAGAATCAATGTCCCAGTCATCAGTGTATACCCCAAATGATGTTATTGGATAGTAATCAAGTTATGATACTACCTCATACGAATAACAATGATTAGTTTCCATAAGATGTTATTAAAGAATTGATTTATTTGAGTAGATGTTATAATAACTATAAAGTATATAAGGATTTTATTTTTGTACATTTTCATTAAGGAATTGAGATTTTACAGTACCAAGTAATGTGACACAATTTCATGTTTAACATTTTGGAAAATATATTATTTGTGGAAATATAACCCTTAAAATGTTTTTGAAAATGAGATAATGATTTCAGAATAAGATATACTTGAGTTTTATAATGTATATTGGATATTATTAACTACCTTGAAACTAATTAATTGTTTGTTTATTACATCATTGTTGGAGTTTAAAAAATTTTGTATTCAAATAGTATATCAAGTATTCTATAAGGAATAATAGAGCATGAACATATTAAATATGGTTTTATTGTAATTCAGGGTGTTACCAAGTTTTAGGAGAATACCGGATGAAGATATTCAAATGTTATTACATGGAAAAATTAATCTTCATTATGTTTTGGACTGTGAGTTTGGACAAACGTATTTTGGATAATTCTAATGGTCGGAATGAATTATGTTGGACATTTGATAATATTGTATAATGTTAAAAAATTTCATAATATTATTTTTGGATTGTTATAAAATGGAAAACCTGGAGGTCAGGTGATAACCCATCGCGTCCGGAAAGGCCGTGAGACTGGAACCTACTACTCAAGGGCGACAAGGGTGCATCACCTACCATTGTCCTACCTTATTTTCTGGTTTTTATAATGTAGTATTTTAAATGATCTAATAGATTAATTAGAAATTCATTTTATTATGAAACCCTATAGGATTGAGATTAATAATATATTTTTGAGTTATATTATCATTTGGAGTAAAAGATGAGTTTGTTAAAGTATGGAACACTACTAGTCATGTTATTTTCTTATTATACAAATAAATTAATTCTTAAACTTTAGGGAAAAAATCTTAAAACAAAAAATGTGTCATCCTAATACCTTATGTTTTGATGAACCAATTATATTTTAAGTGATCATAGATTTATGGCTTTGAGGCACTTGATATTCTATTTAGTGTACACTCGTTTGTGATTGATGACCTCAATCACTCCCTATAAATATTTAAGTTTTTCCAGAAATTATGTGCCTCAAATTGTCACCAATTTTCTCCTATTAGAAATCTTAATTTGGTGTTGACTTTGACATTTCTATTTCCTGCATATTAAAATTAATTTTTTATAACCCTATTTTCGATGTGGGTTTTCCACAATGTCATTATCTTTTCTCAACCATTTATTTTTGTAGAAATATTTTAAATTGTGATGATGAAATTTATTTTAGGAAGATAGAATTTAAAACCCCAAGATTTAATAGTACATTATCTGTTTAAATTAATTCAATAGCATGTGTTACACGCAACACCGAGTTCAAGCACATCACGACCTTTCAAACTAGCAGTTTAAATAGTAGTTATGTATAGTATTAACCACATTTTGAATTTTTTATATATATTTTGTAATTTTATCATTCATATTATGTGTTTCTGACACATAATATAAGGATAAATTCTATTTTTTAGTTAAAAGATAACTTTTTCAAAAAATGCATTTTTCCACCTTTTAATGGAGAACCCTTTTTAAATACAATATTTGACACTTTTATATATTAAATTTATTGAAATTAAATTCTTCTTTAGAATAAGGACAAAAAAATTTAGTTTGGATGAATTTTTGGTACTTTTCAGATAAATTTCATATTTTTAAAGATTAGTGAAAAATACTATATTTTAATTAAAACCACTTTTTTTATATAAATAATTTATAGTGTAAAATTATAAATCTGATTGGTTTTAATGTATCATAAGACTATATTTTTATCATTTAATATAATTTAGGTTATTAGATGTAATTTCACATTTAAATTGTACATAAACAGATGTTAATACTTTGATAGTTTTTAATTCTTAAAAACCTGCTTTCTAGTTTTGACAACGGGAATTAATTTTAATTTTATTAATGAAAATTCTATGTTTTCAATTTGGTAAAATAGAAATCATTTTTTATTTTGGAATATCAAAATTATCTTTCAGTGAATTTTTTGTATTCTTCCTAAAACATACAATTTTTTATTAACATTGAAAAGACACTACATTATTATTTAAAATCGACATTTTATTTAAATAATTAAAATATTTATTTAAATTAATCTTAAATTTAAAATATATACATAATACTTATATTATTTCAATTTAATTCATTGGGATAATTTTATAATAAGAATATATATGAAAAATTTATTGATCTATTTAACGTCTTTTACACACCTTCTAGGCACATTTACAAATTTGCATAAAACACAATTTTACCAATTCTGTGAATTGAATTTCTAAAATCTAAGTGACATTGTAAAAATCATTAAGTAAAATTAGGTTCAATAGAATGAAAATAAATAATGGTGAATAGTAACTTTTGAATTTTATTTACGACGGTTAAAAGTAAATTCGGTAATTAAATTTAAAAACGATATTATAATTACCCTAACACATTTCCTAATACAATTGGGTTAGTGTTTTTTGAACCAAATCGACCTTATAAATAAAATATGATCCTTTTTGATCCACTTGGATTAGATTAGAACATTATTTATTATTTTATTTAATGAAGAGTTAAAAGTTTTAAATTCAAATTTTAATAAATAATAAATTTTTAATATAGAGTTATACAAAAGATAAATTCATATATAAATATAAATTAGAAAGGAAAAACGATTTCCTACATCATGGTATTTTATTTCTAATTTTTAGACATTAAAATATTAAATTAATTTATGATAAAATGATGATGTATTAATAACATTATTAATGAATGATTAAAATAATTGATATTATAAATATCCAAATAATTGAAAATTGAGACTTTTGATGCATTAAACTAATTTTATAGATTAATATGACATGTTAGTATTGATGAAATGTATTTTTTTCAAAGTGATCAACATTTTTGACTTTTACAAAAAACAAATACTAAATAGTGTCAAAATTGACATAAATGAGTTTTTAAAACAAATACAATATTATTAAATTATATAATATAAATATAAATCAATGGTTAGGAAAAAAGACTTATATAATTATATATATTTCATTAATGAACCACTTTGTGTTCTATTGTCATTTTATAGAATGCGTATTAACCTAGTAATATAAAAATACCAGAAAATATTGTAAAAGTTAAACTATTTAAATAATAGTTAAATCTAAACGATAACATTAATACGGTAACCTAAACTTTTATAAAACCTATGGGTTGATATGATTTAGACCCACACCCACATTATAATCAAAATAAATCCATTTAAATAAATTATAAAAATAAAATTATATTATAATAAAATAATATTTCATTCTTTTTCTAAAGTGACCATCGCCTCTCTTATAATAGCGTACTTCCCCTTCTCTCAAAATCACACATCAAAAGCTATTTTTATCTTCCAAAACCTGCTAAAGTATCTTCCCAACTACCCTCAAATCATCTTTAAGGCTTTAATTTGATCATTACTCCAACCTATGGATCCCTTTTGGTCAAATTAGAAGGAATCACCCAAAGAAGAGGTAATAATTTCATCACCTCTTTCAAAGTTCTTTTCTTCTTCCACATCCTCTTTATTTTCTGTTTCCAAAATAATTTATAAGTCTAGTAACTTAAACATACTATGATGTTATTATAACTATGGTATAATCATATTCATTATTCTATACATTCTATGAATGAAAAAGTCCCCATACGTGCATACATACGGCTTACCGTCTCCACATAGTGGTGTGGTTTGTTATTCAACACTTCATGATTTGGATGGGTATAATGATGAGTATAACTGATGTAAATAATAAATATAACATTTTAATGATTAATTATATGTCATATACCATCCAATTAAATATTAATTCACCATCAATAATGTCATATCATCGCTCATGTGTACGTACGACTTACCGTCTCAACGATTAGATGATATTCATTTCCACGTTCACCATTCAATGATGATTAAAAATATATATATATTATTCATTAGTATATACTATAAGACATAATAATTATACTATATATATATGTATATATTTACATATATCTCATTTAGTTTCTTCTGTTCAATGTGATATGAAAACAGAAACGGCGTTTATGCATACGTACGGCCTACCGACTCCAAAAATGGTGTTTTCTATTTCATATATATATCTAGTATACATACATAAATACTGAATATATTTGATAAATAAATATTTTTTTATATTCTAGAATCAACTAAATTATGATATATGTTATACGATCAAGAATAACATGTTAAAACATGTATGATAAAGACAGTGATTATTACCCAAACGTTATTTTAACATAAAAAATATTGTTAAATGGGTAGTACAAAGTCATAAATGAATCTAGTGTGATATAATAAATATTAATATGGTTCTGATATAATTTAATATCACACTATGGTCATTATACAGGAGGATAAATGGTCCCTCAACTAAAGGAAAGTATAAAGTAAGGGTAAATTCCCCATTCACATTATTATCCGAGATTGTTTATGTGTATGTTTTTGCTGGGAAATATTTATTATCCATGTCCATGTTTCATAAAATATTTTTCTAATGAATTTTTTAATGGACTATTTAACTAAAACATCATTTTAATTTGTTTAAAATTTATTCTTCTAAATCATTCTCATTAATGACCATGTTTTCAAAATGGATTGAAGGATTTATTTATATGGACATGAATGTTTAAAAATCTTAGTTCCTTTCAAAATGTTCAAAGTGGTATAGAACACTTTGACTAAAAAAATTATTTTAAATGTCTTCCATTCAAAATTTTGTGACTTTTAAATGATTACATGAAAAAAAGGATATTTCCCTCAATGATTCTTACTGATCATTTTCAACTATGTCAACATCATTTACTGGATATTATTCATGATTGAGGTTTATTTTTTTTAATATAATGTTCAATATTATATTGAAAGAGTTATGATATATTTGACTATTGATGTGTTGTTTTTATACCATTCATGGTTTATGGTTAAAGTATTGATATTTCGTATGATAGTTTTTATACGAATGTTTATGTTACGATTCAACCTTTTTATATAATGAATGCATGAAACTTTGTAAGTGATGGGTAGAGCCTGATATAGCTCCTTGGTGCATCGGCAGGTGTCTTGAGAGAAATTAGTGTCGTAGCACAAGGCCTTGAAAAAAATTATTATTATTCTTGGAATGAGGCCTTGACTATATGGTTATGATGTATGAAATTATACATTCTATCATTATAAAATTAGTTGTTGATATGATATGTGATTATTCAACTAGTAGACTAACCATGTGAATATATCAATGGAATTATTTTATTTTTCTTTGAAATATTATGTTATAGTTTATGTTTAAAGGGCTTGTGATACAATTTTATACCTTTCTATAATAGTTTATGATTATCTATGATATCTACTACTATATTGTTTATACTTTGTAAGTATATGATCTCATCCCTTTCTTGTTATTTATTTTCCCAGGATGCCAAGAATTATATTATGATTTATATGCAAGTTTAATCTAAGGGAATAATGGAGATCTCAAAGGATTATTTTTTCTATGTTTTATGTAATAACTTTTAATGTAAAATTCAGGTATGTAATATATTTTCCAAGACAACTAAACAGATCGGTCCTTCGGGACATGATTCCATGTAATCATGCCATCGTATTAAAATAATTCACTGACTTTGGGTAATTGGGGATGGGGCATTACATTAATCCCTACTTTCTAGGACCACCCTCTAATAAGTATTTCCACACACACTACCTATGTTAATGTTTTTCTTTTGGTAATATTCTTCTATTTTGGTGGGAATTTAGACTCACCATTATCTATATCAAACATATTTGGACACCTAACAATAATGTTCCAAATCTTCCCAAAAAGGAAACATGTTAATGGTAATTTACCCTATTTGGACACATTGATTTTAAATTACTTTGAATTATATATCATTATATAATTAAACTAATTTGCATTTATAATTAACTCACATTTAACATGAAACTATATTACTGTGCAATTAATCAATCAAAAAATCCCCCAGGTTCATTTTTAAAAGTTATAATACTTTGGGTTGTGCATTCATGGTAAAATAATGATGATATTCTTCCCAATATTAGATTCTTTAACCTAATGTTTTATTCCATGTATTCCACAAAAATAATTATTGATATTATAAATGAATCCATTCAATTTTTCACTAGAACTCATATCCAGATCATCAATCCTTGTTTGAAAAAATATTGTTTTTCATCTCTTACCTTCTTATCACATATATAGATGATGGAATGTTAATCCCAAATTTTTTTTATAGTGAAATCCATAACCTTTATTTATATCATTAACATACTCATATAACAATAACCTATCTCTTTATACCATTTATATTTTATTTGAATCACTTACTTGGATTTCATGTATTATTCTGGAATAAACATCACATCCAAAAGAGCTAAAATGTGATATAATTATGTTATTACAAATTTGATAATTTCAACCATTGATTAATGTTATTTCAATATGATTTACAATATTTTCCAAGGTAGTGTCTATTCCTCAAAATACTAATAGAATAATCAAGGCCTCATATACCACATTATAATATTAAAGGTCCTATTACACCCTAAGAGGGGAAAAGAACATGGGTGTATCAAAATTTATTTTATCTCTTTAGATATACCAGATTTTATTTTAACATTAGAGAATAAATCTTGAATATTAATTTATGTTTTTTACACAAGTTAAATTAAATTAAAAAAATTCAAAGAGGTATTAAAAAATTTATTTTTTACTTCATCCACCCATAATACGATACATATAAAGAGCACCTATAAATAGTGTGTTAATGTACAAAATATCCATTGTTTAAATACAATATGATTTCAACATTATAAAGTGGTCACTACTGATCCAAATTCAATTGACTGTCCATATATTCTACACAATAACTTCAATAGGGATACACGGATTATTTAAATACAAAGTTAAATCTAAGAATATATGAATAAAAATAACCAAAACCATATAGGATGGTTATTCTCTATGTTACTACAACCATAATTTCAAGATTATTTAGTTCTATGAACTGGTGATTAATTTTTCATGACTGATCATTAATGAAACAATGATTGATCAAATTTCACACAGTAATACTAGGTATCAATAATGATTACTTCTGATAATCTATTTTTCATGATCATAAAAGTTCCTCACTCCCTTATTTTAATGTGTTACCCCCATTATTGTTTATTCACAATAACTATAAATTATACTTATAAAATTATTAATTTAAAATTAGAAAATCAAATCAACATTACTTCAAACTCTACATGGTTCAATTCCTGTAATTATATCATCTTTCAAAAAATATACAGTATTTAATTTTATTGGGTGGATATTTGTGCCTTAAATATCCAAAAAAACATCATAATACTGACACTGTATCATTTTTATTTGAATTATCAAAGTTAAATAATTCATTATATGATATACATGATTATTGTATGATTATTCAATTTATCTTTTAAACTATTCTAACAACTATAAGGGTTGAAACCCAATAGACTTATTCACAATGAAATTAATTATAGTATCAAAAAAACTCAAACTCTCATTATTTAAAACAAAATTCTTCTATTGAATGCCCAATAGGTTGTGATGTGTTCATCCTTTTACATCAACCATATAATTGAATGATTAAAATCTATAATTTAACATTATTTATTTTTTCAACCTTAGGATATGTCCTACCACCCAAACCCCTCTATGGTGTCGGTGTCTCCAAAACATAAGTGCTACTAAAATCCACCTCCAATTTATTCATAGTGCAACATGTATCTCATGGCTTGTTGTTCTTTAATTAGATTTTAAAACTATATATTCTGCACTATGTAATTTTTTCCATGCTTTGGGTACCATCAAAACATCAAAACCACTAAAATTCACCTTACCATATTTGCACCATAGCCTATAGGTTGTATTGTGGACCACTTCAAATTGGGAAAACCATTAATATTTTATACACTTACTTCACAATGTGGTCACCTATTCTAAAAAATATTTCCATGAAATTCCAAATATGTTAATGGATGAAAACATACATTTTAATATACATGAAAATTTATACATCCTTGAATTATGATTTTTGTTTCTATTTATTCTTAAACTCATCCAGTCATTTTGAACACTAATTCACCCCACAAATGTCAATATACAACCAAAAACATTCAAACAACGTAAAACTGACAAAAAATCTGACATTATAACTCAATAGGTCAACCATTTTATAATAACATGTTTTACATTCAATTTTTTTTATATCTATATATTCTTTCGATTTAATCATTTTTTAAGTAAAGAATATTTGATTAATTAATAGGAATGTTTAATTAACCATTACGATAGGTTTTTAGAACCAATTAAAAGGAATCATGCGACATAAAAATTTAATTTTTTTTAATTAATAGATTAAAATTAATTAATTTTTAATCATTGGATGATTCATAATAATATATCATAGTGAGAAAAAGAAGGAGTGTATAATAACATTTATATATTTTTAAAAGATAAGAGGAGGTTGTATACCTTTGAATCAATAATGATTTGTTCCTAAAATATTTATTCATTCAATGATATATCAATGTATTATCTAGTTTATAAATACATAACTGATATATAATTATTATACATTTCCCTTCCGAGTGAACCATGTAAAATACTTATGTCCTTGAACATTTCTTTTTTTAAGGATATACTATTTTTTTCTTGGTTTCATAGATTTGAGTGCTCTTTATAACATTAGAACAACAACCATTCAGTAAATATATATTTTATAACATCCATTTATGATTCATACATTCATAGCTAAACTAGATCGTTACATACCTCAAGTATTCCACCCCATACTTCTGAGGCTACCAATTATAAATGAGGGAATATTGGTGATTTTGAGGAGACTATACCCTCTGGTCTAAATACCCATAAATAATATAGAAAGTAATAATTATAAATAGTCATTATAATATAATATTATATTATATATATTATATTGATGATCCAGCCATAAGTAAATAAGATCTCAATTTTTATATTATAATGATCTTTAATAATTTTAAATGAATATATATAAAAAGTCATTATGTGGAATAATCCTATAATATCTGGTCCAAAATGAGAAAGAGAATGTGGATGACCATGAAACTAGACAAGGGTATCCACTGAAACTCATCTCCCATTACTAACAAAAATAACCACCTCAACCATCCATTTTTTGTTTTTCCCCTTATTTGGGCCATGGAACATGAAACCTGCTCAAACAATAAGATATCTATAGATGATGTTAGTGAAAATTAGTAACACACCATGATCAGTGTCTCCAAATAAATCCATAATATACAAGTCCATACATATAGTATATTCTTGTAATAATAAACCACAATTACCATTAAAATTTTCCCACCACTGAGTAGTTAACTAGCCACCTAGGGAGTGACCATACATGCCTTGTATAGTGCTAGATAAATCTAAACTAATCACTATAATAAGGAAAATTAGATAGTACATTCTCATATTTATAATTATATAGTCTAGAAGGTAATCTCAACCACTTCTCATAACAATGTAAGAATAATGGTTGTGGTGGTCTAAAGTCTATATTTTTCACATCCCTAAGGTATCTCAGTCAAAACATAATTATATGAAGGAAATATATAAATGTTCCCCAATATATAATGATCTAATCCCGATAGTATCATAATACATGATCAATATAATATAATTATAATGATAAATGTGTATCAAATCTATAACAGTCACATCCCTAAGCATTAATAACGTATAAATATATGTGGTATGATTTAGATCTAATTGTAAAAAAAACTCATGTATTTTGAAGATATTTGAGTGTTAAAGATGTTGGTGTGGGATTTAGTCTCTATTTTTGGAGAGAAATAACTTATTGGATATATATAGAATAAAATAATCCATCAGTTATTAGTTGGACTGGTACCGGGAACCCGATAGAGCTAGAAGTGGGGGAAATAGCTCTAAGTGGGCCAACAGCTGACCATAGGCCCTAGAGTAGGTACATATGTCAGTATTATGTTCTTGGTGGAGTATCATTAGATACCATTTATGATATATTCTAGTTTCCTAAAATTTAATTAATAAAATTGATTAATTTTGGATGATGTTATAAATGATGTTCTACCCTCATTTATCTTAGTGGAGGCTCAGCCCCATTCCCCCCTCTTATCTCTATTTATTCTTATTCTGAGATAGAACACCATCGTTCATCATCAGTTTTGAGTCCTATCAACAAAATAAAAGGTTTTCACATAGATGAATACAACTAATTTTAAAATTTTCATTTTTTCTCTCACTATTCTATTTTTTATCATTGGATATTTTAAATTCCATTTATTTTTATAGATTTCTGATTTATACCTTTTAATGTTGAATCATTCAATGGTTTTTGGTGATTTTTCTTTAATTGGATCTAGGTAGGTGGTCCCTATATTTCATAATAGTACTTACATGTGTTAAATGATTCATATGAAATATTGGATGTCCCACTTTGTGCGAAATCCTTAAATTAAATCCAAAAACCGTTTTATTGATTCATTTAGTACAAATATGTTTTTATAGGGTCATTAGGGGCCCTCCATGAACCATGTGAGAAAATTGTAGTCACTGATGAATATTTTCTATAAGGGATTGAATATGAGACTCTAATATTGTTCCCAAAATGATTTCATATTAATTATACTTCTTTAAGGATAATTTTTTTATGTCATAGGATATTCATAATTATGGAATGACTTAAGAACGAATTCGAATTATAGTGGGATATCCTAGGTGAATTAATTTTAGTGCATAGTGTCTTCATAGAATAATACATAATGTTTTATATTTTTTAATTTTTAAATTTTTTTAAAATGTGATCTCTTATTCACCTTGGTTCATTTATGGTAGTATATTATCCATGCCAAATGTGCTAGTGGTATCTCATCCACTTTGTGAGTTGGGTTGGTGTTGTCTCATCAACATTGTGATTTGATTTCGATGTTGTATGATACACTTAAATAGTTTCCTTGGGGTTTTTTCACATGGTAATTATTATTGGTGGTATATCGATTACATAATTGTTTATCTTGTTGGTGAATAATCCACCTAGAGTTGGAAAATATTAGTATATCATCCACTCTAGGAGTAGATTCTAGAAGTGCATTTTCCATAACTGGTGTGTTTTTTAGTGGTGAATCATCCACTTATGTTGTGTAATATTGTAATATCACATACTTTAGAATTGGTTGTGGTTGTATTTCATCCACCTAGAGTTGGTGATACATCATTCTTCTATTTATGTCTCATTATCCTTTGATGTCGGATTAATGATGAATCTTTCCCATATATGGTTTGTGATGTTGAAATATAATTCACCTTGAATATTTGTTGTGATGAATCATTAACCATATAATCACACCCTAATCAGGTACCCTAGTACCCGATAATACTTCAATATTCATGACACAAGAAAGGTAAAAGACCCAATACTTTAGATTATTGACCATTGATGTATAGTTGGTGATAGGTGTTAGTACCAGGCTAGGAATCGTGATCATTTTTATGGATATATCCCTTTATATTGTTTCATTTTGGACCTTGTTTTGTGTGATAAACCCATTGGAAATCTTTCTCATATTTTATAATTAGAATGACATATATAATAGTTCATTTAATGAAAACTCCTTGGCGATATTAACTTTTTATCTTAATTTAGTTGTGATGTCTATCTTATATTGTTGTTATTTTTTGACATGTGATTCTTGATATTAAACACTTTGAGTTTTATATTTATTAATATATAATGGAATATTCTCCTTAAGGGTTATATTTAGGTATACCCTCATTGATACTCTACACCCTATATCATACAACATGGAGTATATGAAGTATATAAAAACCCAATTCAATCATGGTGTTGTTGAACTAGATTTGTAACATTTAAACATTATATTATTGTGTTTTTTCTTTTTTATTACTATTTATGATATTATGGACCTGATATATGATGTTGTTGGAGCTTGGTATGTACCTTAAGACTTGGTAAATTTGACCAATATATGAGGGTAATCTAAGTTACCGGGGGAGAGAGTGTTATTCTTTATTTTTTCTGTTAAAACTGGGATACTTTTTATAAATATAATGAATTTTGATATTGATTAATGTATATGATTTTTTACAATTGTTATGGGGTAGAGGGAGAGAGAGAGAATACATTCATGAATCCTCAATGAAACATAGGGATCACCTAGAATTTAAATTCTTATTTATAATTGATATTCCTAAATGAGATCTTCAATACCATGATGGGATCTATAATTTAAGGAATTAAAACTAAATTATATATATATTTCCTATATAATTTCTTGGGGAAAATATTCTCAACTGGTATATGATTTACAACTACATTTACTAATATACAATGATTTTCATGTGATCTCGTGTGATGTTTTTTCCTCACCAGAGAGTGGGTAGGTTTGTCTAGACTCATTGTAGGACATATGATACCCTAGTATCATTGGGATTATGTTTAGGTTTTAGTGATATGTTATTGTTATTACATGCCATAAATTGTGAAATCCTGACTAATGATAGAATTTTGACTTGAGGCATACACTTGGAATTATATATAAGTTCCTTCATGATGACCTCTTATTTAGTTATAGGAATGGGTAATATGAATTCCCCACTAGAAGTGGATTCTAATACACCTATTATGAATATTACTCCCATTTATCAATAGATCGAATAGAGTATGCTTCAGGTCTTATAGTCCAAGGGATATGGACAACGAAGAGTTGGTCTGAAAATTTTCTAGTTTGAACAGAGAGATACACCTACATCATATATCTCTCTCTACATATAAGGTTGGTCTAGATGTTTTTTAGATCATTATAGAGTCTATGAATACAATTATTTATAATCATTAGACACCCCTTGAAATGCGGGAGAAACTTTATCTATAAATGTTTTGAGGAAAAGTGAGTAACTGGTGTAAAATTTTATTTTTAGAAAACATTCATGTGCAGATATCATGGGTGGAATTAAATTATATATTTTTTTACATTTATTCTCAGAGACTCATAGAGCTAATAATGAAAATGAGATCAGGAATCTAGTATATAGGGCATGCTAATGATGGATTATGCTTCCAAATTTACATATCTACTATGATTTTTTCTTATATTGGTAGGAAATGAGATTTCCATGTAATAAATTTTCAGAAAAGATTTGGTATTTCTATTCAAACATAGGTGAATATCTTCCTCTCGGCATCTTTTATATAGTTCATGAACTAAGAATTGATTATGGAGTGAAAGGAGATGTAGGGTAGATCATCTTGGTTAAATATTTATTTTTCTATGGATAGGAGTGGGTCATCATGCAATTGTAATGACATATTTGTGGAAACTATCAATAAAATCTTGATTGTTTTAAAATAAAACAAGGATAGATAGCATATAATATAAAAAACATCCAGACTAAACGAACCCCGAAATATTATTATTTAAATATGACTATTACAACCTAACTCTTTAATTTGTATGTATGGAAAGTATTAAATACGTTTTAAAATAAATTTTAAGCTTCTATTCAATACAGATCTATTGATAAATGTTGAAGAAATGGGAACATTTATTTTAATGGAGACATTTTAATATTAATCAAATGTTTTTTCGTAATATAAATTATTTTTTTGAGAAAATATTATAATTAATTTGTAGAAATTTTATAAATTTTTTTGATAAAATTAAATTCATCTTTAAATAATCATATCAAAAAAAATTATAGTGATATTTTACTACTTTTCTATAATTATTGATCTTTTAGAGAAGAGAGACAAATTACTAATTTTTCAAATACAGTAATTTCTTTTCATTAGATAAACTAATTTTAAAGTAAAATTATATTTTAATTTTGTCTTAAAGTGAAATTTGAACTATATTATTTATAATAATCTAGTTAATTTCTTTTGAATTATAGAATTTCATTATTTTTGTATATGTTTATTTTTATGCTTAAAACCCCAGTTCTCTAAAAACATTTTTGAGGTGCATAATGATTATCCCGAATAATAAAATTAATAAAAACCTTATAAATAAATTTCTAAAAAAACTTTATAGATTATATAACTATTTATATTAATTTAGATTCAAATATTAATGATTTATAGTCATCAGGTTAATATAAGATAGTTTATTTCTTGAAAAATGTATTTTACTAGAAACCTGCTTTTCATCACACTTTGCGAGGTAATTATCAAATTAATTTATACATATTATTTTTTATTTAAATTGGTAAAATAAATTTCATTTTTATAATTAACATAATTTATATTATTTAACTAGGAAAACTTATTTTAGGCTATATTTAAAACTAAAAATAACAAACATTTTTCATGATGGTAAAATGGTAAATCTGGTTAACCAAGGATAAAATTAAGTGATAAGGTCATAATCTCAAATATTAATATTATGAGATGAATTTATTTTTATTATTATCAACTTATTATTGAAATTTAATTGTTTATTGGATAATTTTCTATGAAAATGACCAATATGAAAATTTAATAAATGAAAAAGACAAAAATATCACTCTCTTGCTTTTAAATATCTATTATGTGTTCACATCGGGGAAAATTAAATTTTGAGTGAATATTTATAATTATTATGAGAATAAATTATTTATTTTCAGTATATTAACTTTTTAAAAATATATATATATAATATCTAATAACCTTAAATTCTTATTCAATGCTAACGCTATATTTATTTAGTTTATAAGAAAATAAAATAAATGATTTTAAATATATTAAAAGTAATATAATTTAAATAATTATTGTGTTTTTTGAATTTTATATATAAATATAACATTTTATAGAGATTTTAATTGAATATATCTGAATACATTGGTGTTTCTGCTATTTTCAATGTTAAATTAAAGGAATTGAGTAAAAATTGGCATTAAATATATTTTATAATAAATAATGATTAATTAAACAATTTAAAATTAATAAAATTATTATATTTATAAATATATTCTAATGTGGTAAAAAATATCACTCTTGGTCTATTTTTTGAGTCATTTCACTTTTATTATAAAATCTTTAACACTTTAATATTGAAGTACTTTTACCATAGTTTAGGTTAAAATAGGTTTATCAAGGGTTAAACTAAATCGATAAGGATTAAAATGACCTAAAAATGTGGCTAATTTATAATTTATTTCTATTTATATGCATCGTATTATCTACTATTTTTTTAATGATATATGTATTATAAATTTTAGAAATATATTGAATTTTCAATATTGTAAAACATCGGAAAATTAAAAGTGTGCCACTCACATCAATTATTAAAGGGAAACCCCTCTTTTTCTTCTTTACACATAAAGGTAATTTTGGATTAGAAAATACCTATCCAAAAAAATCCTTAAATCTTTCCTCAATGACTTGATTTCATATTTTATCTATAAACATATTCATGTAAGGATTGAGTTTTAAACATTATGAGGTTTTCCAAAGAAGATGTATAGTTCTTAACCACACGTTTTTGTTTTATTGATTATTCTATCCCCTTAAAATATTTTTAAATTATTATTAAATAAAATAAAATAGAGTATTATATATAATGATATGTTATTATTTTAATGGAATTACCAATATCTATCTCTTATTTGATGAAATGGAAAACAAAATAATTGATAGTGGGTAAGGAGTATTACCACCTCATGAAGCGATGTAATTTTTTTCATCACTGCATCTCATAGAACAATATAGTCACTTACGTAACATTTATATATGATTTATATATTATATTATTATACATTTAGAATTACAAAATCACTTATTACATATTTATTTCCATTTTGTTGGAAAGCATTAACATTTCCAGTTTGTACGTGTGAAGTACCACCTCTATGAAGCAATGATCTTCATTTTTCATTTATGATTTAAATTGATAGTAATAAGGATTTATTTAATTAAATTATATGACTTATATGATACAATATTAATTCATTGAATTAAAAAATTTAATCACCTTTATTTCATTCCATCCATCAAAATATGATAACAATATTTTTGTATATGTATGGCCTACCGTCTCCAATAACATTGTAATTAATTTTTCGATAATAAATGTACAAGGATATGTGGAATTATATATATAAATACAACATAACCAAAATATACATGAAAAATGAAGCAGTTGCTGCATGAAATAATGATTAAAATAAAGAAATGTTTATAAAAGAGTGATAGAATGTTATAAATAAATATATGTAGAATTATATATATAATTACAGTTTTTAATAGATTTATAATAAATTTATATTTATTATATAGGATTTTTGAACACATAAAAAGGATTTCAGACCTAAGGAAATGAAATTTTCTCTCACAATTATTTCTACGAGACATATTCCATATTCATCACTTGTTTCTTTTATATAGTTTATATACCACCCAAGAATTTATTTTATAATTATTGTAATTAAATTCTTAAGGATATACTTATCCACCTATTTTGTTTTCTTTCTTGGGTCTTATTATTGAAAAATGACCAATGTGTTAGGGGTTTTATATTAATATCTTATTATTTATCGAGATTATTTATGATTATGATTTCAATAATGAAATATCATGATTTACCTTTCAATAATCACATAAATATTATTATCTTAAGGATATTTTTATAAATTTCATCCTTTCATTTTATTTTCCTCTATTTATGTACTCAATAGTAAAAAAATCATGAAAACAAAATTTATTTCTATCTTCTATCAAAAATAATTTTTCTTCTATATCTATAATTTTATAAAATGACTTCAAAAAATAATTTTAATATTCTCATATGATTGTTTCAAGTCATTTTTACCAATTTATTATATTTTAAAAATACGGTTTAAAAATAATCTTCTTTTCATTTTTAAAGGGATGTACTATTGACTTTTTATGAAAAATGTGAAAGGATTATTTGTTTTAATGTACACTACTTGAATGGATTTTTCTACAATAATGACAAGTAAATTATTTAATGTTTCCATTATATTTTTTCAATTTTATTTTCAAATAAAATGTTTTTTAATATTTGGTAAATTTTTATAATTTAAATGAGAAATTTCTGAGGATAAAAACTAAATTTCTGAAGAAATGTTCTATATTGTCTTTTAAAATAACTTTTCATATAAGTTGGCATAATTTAATGTTTCCTAATCCGTAATGAGGATATGATCCAATGATATAATCCTTATTTTTTATGTATGGTTTATAATTTTCATGAGAATATTTTTATGTGACCTATTTCTATTTGAAAAGAAATGTCATGATGAATTGATGAACTTTTTATTAAACCCATTTCTTTTCCATGGGTTATGACTTGTGGTATGTTTATGAAACCCATTTCATTTCATGGGTTATAATATGACAACTATTTTATGTTCTGGTGGAACATATTATTATTATATTAATCAAATTAATTGTGGGACCTAAATTATATATCCCTCTTATGTATTGGTTAAAGAAGGATATCTCATGAAATAAATAGGGCAGGAAGGGGAGTTAACCAATAACGGTCAACCTTTCTAGAAAGCCTTAGAGTTTTTTAATTTATTTTTGGATAACCCTCCTTTTATGGTTTAAGGGGTGACCCTTACATAACCAATATTCCCATTTTTGTAATGCCCATTATGTAGAACAAGGACCAAGTAATAATTCATAATACATGGCATGAAGGCCTAAGAACTGACAACATAAGAACTACCCCTCCCCAATATCTCTATAATTTATGGTGTCTAGCTCCACAACATGCATGGCTAACTGGCTAGCATTTCCCCGTACAGAGTTTCATAGTTTCTAGTATCAATAAAGATTTTAATACCCTCACATCCTTCAATTTTTTTTAAATTATCTTTTATGGATGCAAGATTCTCTGAATCCTCCTCTAGATCATGTTCTTGTGTGATCAACCTAGGACGAGTATGGTTCATTGTGTCCTAGAGGCCCAGTGGACCAATTGATTTGGCAGCTCTAATACCCTATGGACCAAATTCCTTTGGTGTCCCAAATTCCCTAAGACTCGTCAGCCCAAACCAGTGGCCTAAATCCCATTGGTGGCCCAAATTTCCTAAGGCCCATAGTCCCGAACTGGTGACCCAAAATCCCAAATTAGATTAATATTTATGGATAATATAGTACCACATAGTACCCACTATAGTAACTAATACACTAATTCTATAGTACCTAGAAATTCACCCCCATCTGGAGTTGATCGTGGGTCTTTTAAATTCCAGTAAGGAACCTCTACCACTTTGGAACATGTTCATTGGCAATGGGGAGTGAACCTGATTCGATAGGGAATCTACCAACTATAATAGTCTTGTTAGTGATCCTAGACTACTATGATGATTTGGGGAGTGAGCACATTCCATTATGATGGTCATAGAAATTATCTTTGACTACTAATTAATAAATTTGATCTTCGTATGTGTATGCCAAAAAATTGTATCGTATTCCAATTTTATGCACTAATGGATAATGTTCTTTCATTCTGATATGATTCATGACTTATAAACTACCATGATTTATTCTATGACTGAATATTGTGATATATGATATGAGATATATAGTTTTCATATGTTATTATGATGTCCACATGCCCTTATTATCATGTTTTGTTTATATGATCATTGATATTTCTTGTGTTTACCCTGATTCAGAATTTGGGGTCACCATTTATTATGTTTTATTTATCCTGGTTATGAAGAAATGTATTAAGTATGATATTTAAAAGAGTCGTTCTAGTTATGACGATATTTGTGGGAGATGATTTAGTTCATTTATTAACTAGTTTTTTATGTATCTAGGTTTATAAACGCACTAGGCTTGTTTGGTTATGGCACCAATCATAATGTTACTTATTGAATATTTATATATTAATTTATAATATCTTTGTATAAAAATTCCATATTCTATAGTAGGTGTCAGAGAATGGTTTAGTTTACCTTTTAATGTAATATGTGAAAAAATTAGTCAAAACCCTTAGGATAAATCCATGTATAGGAAACAAAATTATGTTATCATAAAAAGGAGTGTGGTTTCCCTATAAATACATCCATGTTTGTATAATTTAAGTGGATTTAGTTTTGGTACCGAGTTATGTAGGAGTAAAAACCTCGAAAATAGTTTCTTTGTGTATTTCTTGCCCACTATTCTAGTTCAAATGGTTTTGCCCTCACTCTTCACAAGGTTTGAAACTCTCAAGGGACATTATTAGGTTAATTCATATTCCATTTATGAACCATTGTGTAGGACTTGATCATGAATGACAAAGGTTAAACCTATTTTTTTATAGATTGAAAATATGGTGTCATGATTTATACATAAAATAAATTATTATTTGGTTTACCACTATAATTATTGTTACACATACTATGCTATTTGGATTTACTCAATGGATGGAACAAGGATGAATCATGTTAACCCTGAATTTGATGGAAAATATAATTATTATGAGAAACCAAATTGGTTGATGGATAAAGATTTTTTGGAGATTTTTTTATTAATATATTATGTTATCATGATATATTATCAATAAGTTTCACTTTATCAAGATCTCAAACTCACTAGAGAATAAAATAAAAGATGTTTATAAGAGATCAGATAGTGGAGACCACATAAGAAGGGAGACTCAATTTCCTTAATGTTAGAAATGTGGAAAGAGACCCCAATCAGATTTATCACACTAAGGGGAAATTTTTTCTACGTGTAAATAAAGTATACAGAGAAAAAAATTGTAGATTAGTTCAATGCATTATGTGTGGGGATCATGGGAAATATCTTATTCAATTCCCTAATATAAGGGTTAAATCATAGACTAAGGAATTACCTTTGGAATGAAAATCATTAAATTGGAACAATTGAAATGTTTTTGTATTGGTATTTTATAATTATGTTTTAGAAGTGCTACATAAATTATTATTTTTAATTTAAGACATGAAACATCTAATAATTATTCTATGGTGGTTTTGTTTGTGGATTTTAATTCATATTTTGAATGGTACTGATGACCAAGAAAATTGATTTAAAGTTAATGTGATATTTTATGGACAACACCTGATTGGGGAAAAGTTAACCCTTAATATTTTTATTATGTGGAATTAATAATTTTTATTTGTGATATAGAGATGATTTACATTGGTGACATTAATCATACAGAATTAGTGACTTTGAGAATGATTAGTTATTTGGTGAAATGTAATCTATGATGAAGTTTATTGTATTTTAGAAATAATGGAATATATTTTATATTATATGATGTTTTTAATAAATATTTATATAGTTAATTTCTAATGTATTTATCTTTTCATTGAGGTTTTTGGTGATCAAGGTATTTGATTATTTTGTATGTGACATTAAGAGTTACATTATAATGTTTGGGTGGTTAATAATGGAATATATTTTATATTTAGGTTTTAGTGATTAATGTATTATACTCGATACCTTGTGATAACCATTTGGGTTTTAGTAAATATTTAAAGAGAGGGAGAAATAATTTCCACTATTTTATGGATCTTATGATCTATTAAATGTTAATTTTAATGATTTAAGTAAAAGTATGTTCATCTTTGAAATTTATTTAATAGAGTAATAAATCTAGAAGATATTGATCGAAAAAAATGATAAAGTTCTGATTTTAAAATAAAAAGATATTAAGTATGTATATTTTTTTTAATTATCTATATACTAGTAAAATAAACCTTCACCTTTAAGAAAATTATCTTGAAATGAAATTTTTATCTTATTACCTTAATTTTTTATGAGTCAATGATATATTTCATGCCTCTTTGCTTTATAGTTTAGTGGTCGTTAAATTTTTCATGATCATTCATTTTCTTATGAAAAATGATCTATGTCACTCACCATCATTATTTAGACATTAATATTTTCTTCCATATTCTTATTTTTCTATCCAACTAGTTTTTTTCATACGTGGAAACCGAGTTATATGTTTTTCAATATGACCTTTATAATTATCTTCTTATCATATGAAGAGGAATTTTTATTAGCCCCTTATAAAGTGTAGGATTTTAAAAAATGTATTTTTATATGGAAATCAATTTATGACCAAGATAATTTATAAATTGAAAGGATTAAATTTTGAAAATTGATCCCAAATGTAGAGTAGTGATATTTTTAAAAATAAAGCATTTGATAATGTATAAAGCACACTACACAGATCCTAGATAAAGCATAACATATTATTAATTATATTTGATTGTCATAATATCACATTTAAATTGGTTGGTATGAAATAGATTAATTGGGTTTTTAAATTTATATAAATATCTTACTCAATTTAAATATATTGATAAATTATTAAAATATAAACACTCAATTTTTATTGAAAACATTTTTTTCTTCAAAGAAAATTACCCCAATAATCATTTTGATTAATTTATTTTAGGAAATATTATATTTAATTATTAGATATTTTAGAAAATTTATTTCATAAAATTAAATTAATTTTTAAATGAAAATATCAAAAATTACTTAGGATAAATTTTTATTTTTTTCGGAAATTATTGAGTTATTAGTGAATAGTGGATATTTCCGATTTTTCCAATACTCTCATTTAATTTTAATAAATGAACTCAATTAAAGGAACCATTATATTTTAAATTTGGTATTAAAGTGAAATATGAAAAATTTTATTAATACTAATATTATTTGTTTTATTTTAATGAAAAAATTTCTTGATTTTTAACAGTTTTATTTTTATGCTTAATAACATAATTTTTTTAAAATTTTTTATAAGAGCGTAATGTTTTCCCTTATAGTTAGTTAAAATTAACCTTTATAGGAAATTATTAAAAATAAAATTTTATATTATATGTCTATTTATATGAATTGAGATACATATTATGATTTCTTCTAGTCAGAGGGTTAATATATGATCACATACTTCTTGAAAAATGTATTTTACATAAAATCTACTTTTCATTGAATCTTATGGGATACTTAGTAAATTAATTTCTACCAATTATAAGGTTTTATTTTTTAAAAAGTATCCTATATTGGTAATAATCAGAATTTAATTTAATAAATAAGGTCGACTTAATTTTTTTTATCATTATTAATATTAAAAATTGTAAAATGTTTTCTCCCCAGTAAAAGGGTGAATGGGGTTATCCTAGTTTAAAAAAAACTAATAGGGTTACCATTTTGAATATTAATTCTCATTGGATGAATTAATTTTTAACCATACCACCTTAGGATTTATATATAAAATTTTATTGGACACTTTTTATTATAATAATTTATTTCTAAATTTTAAATTTTACCTAATTACTTTAAGTGCATATGAAACCCTTACACATTATTTATTCAAATTATAGAAAAATAAAATAAATTATTTTAAAAATATAAAAAGTATTATTATTTGAAATAATTATTTTATTAAATTAAATTTTTTGTTAAATATAACATTTTATGTACGTTTTAATGGAATAAATTTCAATTTATTTGTTGCTGTGTGATTTACAATTTCAAATGAAATGAAAATTCTTGAAATTGGAATTAATGATATTTTATAGTAAACAATTTTTCACTAAATTATTAAAAATACATTAAAATATTATATTTGTCCAACAGGGTAGAATATTGTTAAAAATATCAACACTGGTACATTTATGATCTATTTTTTCATTTATGATGACATTGCTACCATGTTCATATTGACATAGTTGTCATCACGGTTATGGTTAGAACAAGTTTTTCAGAGGTAAAACTAAGAAATAATGGAAAAAATTAACTAAAAACACATCTAATTTTACTTTTATAGAAATATATAGACCTTATTGTACCTACGGATTGGTAATGGTCCATTTTTGTTTCATTTTCCCATGAATGTTACATGACATTATTGTAAAACATTGAAAAAGTAAAAATGTGACACTCACCTAAATTATAAAAGTGAACCATCACCCCCTCTTATTCACAAATCAAGGGAATTGTATTAATAATACCTTCCCAAATAAATTATTTACATACATCCCCATCTCTTAGAGTCCCTATTTTTATCAAAAAATTATCCTTGGAAGGATTTATGTATAAACCAAAAGATGTTGTCCGAAGAAGTGGTATATTTAATAACCTTGCATTTTTTTTATTTCTTCTTCTACCACCATAAAATTATCTTAGACAATACTAAAATAATAACACCAATACCTCTCATATACTAAAATTTTAATATGTAAATTTAATAATATATATCTATAATGACCCATTGTTTTTTCAATGAAATTTCTCATTTTATAATCATGTCATTTAGTATAAAGAACATACAATATAGAGAGAACCCAATAAAAATTATTCTCATACTGAATAATGAAATATTAGTTCTAAAATAAACCAATAAGTATTCCAATTATTATAATGATATAAAAAACATAAAATAAGATATATAATATATGAAAATGTGTATCTTCTCGATCCACCTGAATTAATGCACTTAGAAACAAAGTTGTAGAATCTAAACATAATATTAATAAAATACTCCTTTTGAATATTAATTTATTAATAATCTTGAGAGGAAATATAATTTAATGAATAATGAATTGAATCATGGGTATTTATATGAATAATGGAACACATGTGGCTTTAAAAATATGACTATTGGAATGGTAACTTGGTTGTAGAAATTGTAACTTGACAAATGGAATAGTAATTTGAATCTTAAGAATAGTAATATTAGTGTTAGAATAGTAACCTCACATGTGGAAGAGTAATATAATATTTTGGTATTTTATAAAAATCAAATTTTAAATATTTAAACAATGTTACATGTTAATAAAGTTTTTAAAAATGATAAATTAAGTGTTTCTATTTATATAAAACATAAATGTTTTAATCTCACACTTATAATAAATATAATAAAATGAAATAAATTTATTTTTATAATAATAGATTTACAAAATAATTTTATGTATTATTATAATAATTATAAAATTATGTGAGATCATATGTAATTTTTTAAAGGTCCATAAAATCAATTATAAAATTCTAATCCATATTTTTTGAACAAAAATTATTTTATTTAAGGAATTAAGTTTCTAATATTTTTAAAATTATTACCATAATAATGGATTTGTTTTCATTAATATACAGATTTATAAATATTAAGGGTAGATTTTTTGTATTTTTCAAAATGAATGTTAACTATTTTGTCGATAGGGAAATAAAACAATTTATAGTATTTAACAATATAATCCAAACAAATGCCTTTTTGAGTCATGTATGATGTAATTACTAATTAGATAAAACTCAAATTGACCATTAACTATATATAGTTACTATAATTAATACTATTTATTTTATTGAGCCAAAATAAAAACTATTGAATAAAATATTCAAAAACACCTCTCTCCTCCGGTTATAAATGTCACCCCCCACCACCTCTTCACCTCACACATTTAATACTTAAATCATGAAAAATATCTACTAAAAACTCTACAACCAACAATTACCCTTTTCCAATTACTTTTGGTCTCATCAATATACCAATCATAAGTTCCTTAAGGGATCCAATAAGGAGGTGATATTCAATAGGTATCATTCTCAAATGACCTATTTTAATTTCTTTTCATGTAATACCTTCATCTTTACTCCTTCATCCAACATAGTATAATAATTAAAATATAATGTATGTAATGTAATTTTTTATTTATAATTTATTATCTTATCTCCAACCCTTTTCTCAACCCCATCTATTTAATGAAAAACGAAACTATTCTTGATATTATGTCTATTAACCACCTCTATAGATAATGAGTTTTCATTTTCCAATAATGTCTTAAAGGTAGAATAAAATTAAATTATTATTGTCTAAAATGAACTAGTTATATATAGTATATGTTCCTTCACATTCTTGAAATAGTATATGTCCTTAACATAAAATAAAATTAAAGTAGTTTTAGATGGTCTCAAAAACTTCCAAAATAAACTAAACATTTACCAATAACGTTTTATTGAATTAATCATCCGTATGTCGTAAAAAATGATATATGCGACCATAAAAAAATTATGTGCATGAATACAATTTAATTCTACTCCAATAGTTTTATTTTCATTTGAATCAGACTTCCATAAGTATGCATTACTGATTCTACCTTGAAACCATGAAATGAATGCTCACAGAACAACAAAATTGAACTTTATAACAAATCAAAATAACCATTAATGATCATATAAATGATAATAAATAAAATATATATGTAGAATATTTTTAATTAAGAAAATAATTAGTTTAATGTCAGTATCTAGTAAATTGAGATAATTTTTAGAATATATTCATAGAAAAGGTAAGGGAACACATCAAACTGACCTATTTTACTTGGGATATGATCTATTACACATTAAATCACTTTATATTTTCATTATTATTATATGATTATTATATATATTTTTTATTACTTTTTCATATAAAAAATTTTATTTAAGCTTTCTTGATAGGTAAATACATGTTTTAAAATATTCCCTTCTCAATTCCTATCGATTACAAAACCATATTTAAGGGAACTTCTCTATTTCATACCCCTTTTCAAGTATACATGATGAAAATTTATAATCCACCCAAATTTTCCAATATCACTAATTTTATATTTAAAAAACATGTCAACTAATTTATGTTTTTATTTGAATAACATTTCTTATATCATGTTTAAATAATCTATTTTTTCCCCTATAACCCCACTTAATTGGCACATTTATAAAGTCACTTAACCACTATTTTAAATGTCTTACCTTCATTTGGAGATAGTTTATCATGATTTATTCATATTTTTTATTTATTAATTTTCAAAAATGATTTAATCATTTATTTCATGGATATCATTATGATACACACTTTGGATACTCTTTAAGACATAATTACAAACCCTCTTATTTCTGTGGGAAATCCATTAATTTATGGCTTATTCTTGATTTAATAACGAGGCGCACATATTCATGTACATGTTATTAGGGGTGTGTAAATATATTTATGTTATAAAATGGGGCGTTTTTTCATGATATGTTATGTATGGGACTACGGAGTAAACCTACTCCATTATGGGACTCGGTCCACCATGGGATATCATCTAGGACTCAGGTTTATTTCATGTCATATGCTGATGTCATGTTCCTATATTAACATGATCATATGATTCCTTACCAAAAATATTAATCACCCATATGTTTATTAATGATTCATATCTTTTATGTTATCATTTTATGCCTTCTCACTCATGTGTTATGCTTCATGTCCAAGTTTATTCCTGTAGTGGGATTTTTTTTCTAAACCCTTTTATATGTGTATTCCCCATACTATCATATGAAATTGTAGGAGATCAAAAGGGGTTAGGTGATCATTATTAAGAATAATAATAATATTTTTTATTCCACTTTTATCTTTTCAAATTATGTACTTGTTCTTCTGAAGGCACTATGCCTTTTGACCCATGGTATTTATTTAATGGATATTTATGTTAAAATTCACGTAACAATATGTATAAAAGATAGGGTCACTATATATAATATTAGTGAAAAATATAGTTATTTTTATGGATTATGACTACAAAATATTAGCGAGAACCGTAAAAATATGTCAATATATAAGAAAATTTTCCATGGATAACCCAAATTAATACTTTGGGAATCATAATTTTTAATATAATTTTTATTTATAAGTTATTCCTTCTAAGTTAATATTTGTATTTTTAAATTCACATTAGCTATGTAGTCTGAAAAATTAAATTTTTTTCTTTAAATTTTTTAGGTAATATCAAAAAAATAGGATAACCCATGTTAACAACCAACTTGATAGGAAATTTTACGATTTGTCTAATGTAATTCCTAACCTGGTGGGAGTGAGAGATAAATACTTCATGAAAATACTGGATCAACTGGATCATGTTATGAATAATAATATGAATTGTGTGGAACAAACTTCTTCTCTAAAGGAAGATCAAGGTTTGGTCAAATCCTTTATTTGAAAAAGTCCATCTAACTTTAGTGGATATTATTATCCCATCATCACGGAAGAATGGATTATCCTTATTGAGAAGATATTCACATTTCTATAATGCTAAAAGGAAGAGAGATTCATGTTACAATTCAGTAATGTTATTGGGGAATCTGATCAGTGGTTAGCCTTGATCACAAATAGAAAAGTCTAAAGGGGAAATCGATTCCCTGGAATGGGAAGGTTTTCAATAAAATGGTTCAATAAATATTTTCCTTGAACTCTATTTCTTAAGATGGATAGTCAGTTCCTTATACTGAAGAAAAATGAAGAGGAGTTTATTGGAGAACATGTGGTAAAAATTTTAGGTATTTAACAATACGCCACTGGGTTTTTCATTAACAATGAAAGAAAGGTGCATCAATTCATTATTGTATTAAAGATGAATATATGAAATGACATAGAAATTCAAGGTTTTGAAAAATACTAGTATATTGTATATTGTTTCCACAAGGTATATATGGACATTAGGGACTCTCAGTGGTCTCAAGGGCTTAGATATAAAAAGTTGAAAATAGATTTTAATATGGGAGGATCAAGAGATAAATCCCCTTTAGAAAAGAAAAAAACAACAGCTAATAAGTGAAAAGTGTGGTAATAGGCATCATGGGAAATATCTTAAGGGAACTGGGAGGTGCTTAAAATATGGAAATGATGAGAATTGGAAAATTAATTCAAAAAATGATATAAATAATATAGGAATAAGAAAGTAAATTTCATATGAACCATCACCTTGTAGTATAGTCTTTCAACAACAAGGCGCACGGGCTTAATATGAGATAATTACTAAGCCATGGAATTTTTGAGATAATTAATGAAAAAAGCATGAATGAAACTAGAAAGGGTATATGATAAATCTACTTCTAGGGAAGATCCAAGAAATATTGTGGTGATAGGTATATCAATTATCCGTTCAAGAATAGAAAGATCTTTTTTTATTGTTTTGTATATTCATTCATATAATTCAATTTTAGAAGAACTATGCAAACATCACATTAAAATATAGAGCTTTAGTTTCCTATGAGAATAGAAAATTGGAAAATTATTTCATCTAAAATATAAAACTCCTCCCCACTAATTTTTTTTAGAATGAACCTCACAATAAATCTATTATTAAATTATTTTGTGGAGTTTAATGTAATATTGTGCATGGATTGTCTATCATTATAAAAATCCAACATCAACAGTTCAGAGAATGGAATAACTTTTTACATCTCAAGGAATAATTCAATTATATAAATATGTAAGGAAGAGGTTTAATGTACTTTGTAATAATATTTTCATGTATGGAATCTATTTTGTTTTTAGAAAAATGTCTATCTCAAATGATTGATACAAAGAGATTGTCATGCCTGAAGACTTCTCCATTGTGAAGGACTAAACCGATGTGTTCCATAATGAATTTTTTGGTCTTCCTCCTTACCTAGAGGTTGAGTTCTCAATTGAAATTATACATAGATATCATCCCATATCAAACACTCTCTATCAAATTTACACCATTGAGTTAGAAGATTTGAAAAGGCAGATATAAGAGAATGTAAATAGGGGTTTAATAGGCTCGAATACTTCACTATGGGTTGTGTCTATCCTCTATATCAACAATAATAACAGATTAATAAACCATTTCATTGATTACTATGATCTCCAAAAATCATGATAAATAATAATTATCCCCATCCATGAATGTAATACTTGTTCAATCAACTATGTGGGGCCCATTATTTCTATATAGTGGATCGTCGGTCATGATATCACCAATTAATGGTGAATAAGGAATAAATTCATAAGATTACCATTTGAAAAAGGTACGGAAAATATGAGTCCATAGTGACGCCCATCAGAATCACTAATTCTTTAGATGTTTTAATAGACCAAATTAATAGAGTATTTAGATATTACCTAGAAAAATTTGTGGTGGTCATTATAGATGATATTCTAATATACTCATAATGAATGAAATAGCATTAGGATAATTCGAATATTGTGATAAAGGCTTTATGAAGGGAAAACATATAAAAAGTATTACAAAAGTGAGTTCTTGATGGGACAAGTATCATTATTAGGGTATGTTATCACTAGAAAAGGGGTATATATAGACCATTTTAGACAAAGGCATTTGAAGAGGGTCCCTAGCCAACATCAGTAAAAGTGATTGGTAGTTTCCTTGGTCAATCTGTATATTACCGATGATTTTTGAAGAACTTATTATGATTTTAAAACCCACTATCCAAGACGACTCATAACGGAGTAATGTTTTGAGGACCAATGAATGCAAAGACTTCTTTAAATAATAGAAAAAATGGTTTATCACTACACCTGTACAAACACTACCCACATGTGGGGAACTCTTCATAGTATGAAGTGATGAATCAAAAAAAGTTTTAGTCCATTTACTAATAATAAATGATAATGTGATATCCTATGCCTCAAGTTAGGTGAAAGTTCATGGGAAACACTATCACATGCATGATATGGAGTTAGAGACTATGATATTCACATAGCAAATTTGGTGATATTACCTCTATGGTGAGAAGTGTGGGATATATACTAATCAAAAGTGCCTTAAATATATATTCACATATAAGGATATTAATATGTGAAAAAGAAGATAGTTAAGGATCATCAAGGATTGTATGTAACATCCCAGGTAAATAAACAATAAATTTTTTTCTATATTTATTAATATTTGTGAATTAAATATTAATTTTGCTTTAATGGGGACACTATGTTTGAGGGCATACCCGATATATAGCAATGGGTTTCTTTGAAATCTTACGTCGCACAATAATAATATAATATTATTATTTTAAACGGTTTTTAATGCCTAGCCATTGTATTAGTGGGAATGAAAATAACTAACTACTATATGATTATACATGTTTTTAAAATGTTTTTATATTTATCCAATAAATGTTAGAGGCTTAAAATGTAAATAATTCTAATTTTAAGTATAATTTACTTTAAAAGTTTGATTTACCGCCTATTAACGGCGAACCCTCTTTAAATATAGTTTTGGAACTTTTATATGTTATTTTTGAAAAAATAAAATTATTCTTCAGAATCAGGACATCAAAATTCATTTTGGGTAAAATTTTGGTATTTATCTAATAAAATTCATTTTTTGTTGAATAGTGGAAAATAATGTGTTTTAATTCCAAACTTCCTTTTAATATAATTTATTTATATTGTTACATTATCTTTTTAATTGGTTTTAATGTGTAATATGATTATATTTTTACAATTTAATCCAACACTGGTCATTGGATGTAATTTCACTTTGAAATTGAAAATAAACAATTGATGATCTTTTAATAGTTATTATTTCTTAAAAAACACGCTTTTTGTTTTGACTACATGAATTAATTTTAAATTAATTAATCCAACTTTTATATTTTTAATTTGGTAAAATATAAAAAAAATTGAATTCGGAATATCAAATATAGCTTAGGTTGAATTTTGGAATGTTTTCTGAAAATCATTAATTTTTTATGAATATTGAAACCACAAAGTAATAATTAAAAACTGGCCTTTTCATTTAAATTTTTTTATAGCTTTAGTTGATTAAATTTCGAAAATTTAACATACATGGTTGTTATTAGTAAGTAAAATTTGTTTCAATAAGATGAAAATAATTTTTGGTGAATAGTTACTATTGACTTTTATTTACCGCAGTTAAAGGTAAATAGGGTAATTCCAAGTAAATATAATATCATAATAATACAAAATTACCTTAACACATTTCCTAACATATTGGACGAGTCATGTCTGAACATGGGAATCCTTGGGTCTATTTTGGTACCCCATAGATCCACTTAAGAGTGATAATGATACAATATTAATTAATTTATTTTAAAGATAAAAGTGAAAAAAAACAAATATATTTTAGTAAATTTATTTTTACATAAGGTTATATAATTTATGTTTTTGACTATAAATATTATTTGGAAATCATAAAAGAATTCCTACATCAAGCTATTTTTTTTAATTTTTAGACATCAAATAAATTAAATTATTTATGAAACAATAATGGTGGAGTGTGTACCTCATTAATAAATGATTTAAATAAATAAGATTAAAAAGATTAAAATAATATCCAAACCCATTACAATTATTATTGGATGATTTTATTTTGACCATTAGTCATCTTATCTAAATCTATAACAAGTTTTGGACTTATTGAAACCGAAAATCATTATATAATAATATAATGTTTTCACACTTTCCTAAAGAGCCCCTCATCCCCCTTATAGAAATCCCCCACCTATAACTCATTCCTCACATATCTCAATCCTCTAAGATCATCCAAACCCTTCCAAAATAAGTTATCAAGATCCATCTCTTACACCTAGAAACCTTAACTTAGGAAGAAGGCACTTCATGAAATTCTTTTGGTTCAAACCAAAGGGAGTTTCCCGAATTAAAGGTAACAGTTTCTCTTAAATTCTTTTCTTTTATTTTAATTCTCCAACCCCTAAACTCTTTTTATTCGTTTCCTTCACAAAAACAATAGTATCCTCAATATACTAGGATGTTTTTATGAGAAGGATTGAAACTACCCTTACAAACACCTCCAGCTAATGGGTAAATGAACATATTGATTCTGTGGGTCGAAAACTAACACCTCACGAAATGAAGATTGTCCAGTTATCTCCAACCACCTCTCATGGTGGCCATTAAGATAGAACTGTATTTATATATGATATATATTATGTTAATTGTTTCTTAACGATTATTTATTTTTCATTTATAGCATACCTTTATGGTTTCCATTATGGGTAAACTTGATAATTTCATTTGAGAAAGTGCGGACTATTACCCCCTCAAAGTGAAATGACTCGTTAATACAATATGTGGGATGTTTAAATGATGGATTTAATGATATTATATTTGATATTATACTGGAATTTTAATATACCCATGTATCATTACGTTTTAAGTCCATTAAAAAAATAAATAGAAATGTAAGTAGCGTTCATGCGTATGTATAGCTTACCATCTCCATGAACAGTGCATTTCATTTCATACCTCTAAATGTTATGTACTATTATAAATACATGTATACAATGGATATATATGATATATATGATATCTAAATCATGAATATCATTATGGATATAATTATCCTTTGACCACTTAGACAACTAGTAAATATAAGCAGTTCATTTTTGACTCAAGTATCAAATATCAACAAAATGACGTTAATAACTTAAATGATTACATAATGTTTGTAACAGGGTAATATGTGATATAAAAGAAATAATAAATTTGAAAAAGGGTTTTAAGAAAGTATAAATTATCTTTTGTTTAATATTCATGAGATTAAAGAATGAACAGGTCAAGTCAAACACGAGTAAAGGGACTTCGTCTCAATCTCTATTCATTGAGGCATATTTTATTTTAATACAAAAATT
This sequence comes from Viscum album, assembly GCA_963277665.1. NCBI lineage: Eukaryota > Viridiplantae > Streptophyta > Magnoliopsida > Santalales > Viscaceae > Viscum > Viscum album. Next base: position 1,025,962,223 of record OY728158.1, read on the forward strand.
TATTTTATACTCTGTATAAACACCTTTGACTTTTCATTTCACTGAAAGGGAATATTTTTCAATGAAGTGTTTTACTAAATGACAAAAAATAATGTTTCTTTTTAATGTAAGCAGTGAAAATGACCTTTCCGCCACCGCGAGTATTATTTGATCTTTGTCTTCCTTAACAAGCCGTAATATTCTTCAAAGGAATATAAATACTATTTACTCTTTTAATGTATATTGGTATTGAAAATGGTTTTTATAATGGATTTTTTATTTCAATATATTTAAATATTATATTGTGATTGGAATGTGGACATGATATCTTTCCTTTATATTTGTTTTATGTTTTATGAATATGTTATGTTTAATGGGAATTATTATGCACACTGGTGGTTCCATGATTAACCTATGGTTGGTGATCCCGAGATAGCTCTCCAATTCATTGGGTAATGTAACGGAGGTAAACATGAATGTTTCTCCTAATAGATTTAGGGAATATTCTATGATGGGTATTCCTAATTTAAATCCCTATATAGTTGTGATAGCTATAGTGTATGTATGATATGGATGCCACAAGTTACCTTTATGATATATGTTTTCTATGAGTTATTCATAAATCTTAGGATTTCATGAGGTTTGTTAAAAAGCATATGTTATGTATGCAATGATGAACTAATGTTTTCTTTCATTGTTTTATATCCCTTACTGATCTTTTTATGCTCATCCCATGTTTTGAAATGTTTTCACAGGACCTAAAGATGAATTAGGTCAAGGATGGGATCACGGAAAATTCATGTTTTCTAAAACATGGGACTAGACATGAATATTGTTTTCAAGAGTTTTTATTTTATGAAAAAAATGGAAACTGAGTAGAAGTGTCTACCTTGTAATTTTTTAAATGAAATGTAATAGTTATGGCCTAATTCTCTAAAACTATATACTTGAAAAAATCTTCATCCTGAATTGTTAATTTAATTCAAGATTATGTAATGTTTAAGGTTGGGTCCTTATATTATTACCACTCAATACGATGTTATCCTAACAAAGAAAATAAACTGGTAGACTCTCCATGTAGAAAATATCAAGAATATTATCAATGATGAGAATTTAAAAATGTCCAAAATTCAAATACATGTAAGGTATAGACATGGTAATCATACAGGAAGGAACATCATCATTAAATTCCAAAATGATTGTTAAACTATCAATATTAGAGAAGATAAAGGATTCTGAAAGAGATCATGTGAAAAGTTATATGATGGTGGAAGCCACCAAAAATAAGAAAACCTCAGAGTTCAAAATTGATGAGGAAGGATTCATAATATTTGGTCCATGGATATGTGTATAATTAATTCATGAGCTAAATAATAAGATCTTGAATGATTCAAATAGCGCAAAATTCTCTATACACATTGGGAGTTCAAATATGTATCTAGATCTTTGAGAGTACTATTGGTGGTAAATTATGAAGAAAGAGAACATAGAATATACATCAATGTTCTTGATATATCAGCAAGTGAATGTTGAGAGGAAAAAAACATAAGGGCGTGATTCTACCATTACCCATACCTATATTGAAATGGGAAAACAAATCTTGGATTTTTTCATTAAACATACAAAGACATCCAGAAGATATAATGAAATATGGGATATTATAGATCATCTTACAAAGACTTATCAATTCATTAAAATTCAGTAGGACTTCTTACTCAATCAAAATGAACATATATACATTAGTAAATTAGTCAAGTCACCTAGAGTACAATTATCTATTTTTTTCAATCAATATCCAAAAATTACATTTATGTTATCGAAGAGTCTTCAACATGATCTAAACCCTAAAGAGAACATCAGTATGGTTTATCAGCCCCAAACTGATGACCAGTATGACCAGACTATCCTGACACTTGAATACATGTTGAGATAATTCTAAATGGACTTCATATTATTATGGGATCAACATCATCCTATGTTTGATTTATCATACAATAATAATTTCCAGTCAAGAATAAAAATGCCTCCATATATTTCCCTTTATGGGAAAAGATTAATAACACCAATATGATGGGATTCATTTGGTGAATGAAAGTGATGGGACCTAAAATGGTTGAGGCCATTGTTGAAAATATCAAGAACATTCAACAGTACATCAAAGACGATCAATGTTTTTAGAAGAAATATGTTTATAATCCTTGAGGAGACCTAGATTTTTATATTTGAGATAAAGTATTCCTCATCATATATTTTGGGAAGATACTCATGATATTATGGAATAAGTGAAATCTAATTCACATGTATAATGTCCCATTTGAGCTTATTGATCACATCAGAGTTTTGGCCTATTGACTACCGCATCCAACAACCATATATCATGTACATGATTTATTAATGGTATCCCTATTTAAAAATTACATACTAGACCCCTCACCTTTACTAAATTAATTTGTAGTACTAATGGAAAATTATCTCTCTTATTCGGAGGATATGATAAAGATCATCGACTATAGAGATAAATTTCATCATAAGAACACTACAAATCAGGTCTATGTACTATGGTAGAACAATAAATATAAAGAGGTGACATGGGAATCAGAGGAAGACAAAAAATATAAGTACCATCTCTTATTTTCACCTTATAATAAAAAAAATCAAGGGTGAGATTTTATAATGGTGGAAAAATGTAACACCCTAAAATTTTAACAATTGAATTACCCATCTTATAATTATGTCAGTTTGTATAACACACCTATATTACATAGTGAACAAAAAATTACATTCACAAATGAATAATGATAAATTTTTCAGATACTAAACCAATAATAATTCATGATATTACAATTGGATAAAAATAGAAAATAAGATAAAAAAATATGTGAAAATTTGGATCTTCTCAATGCACCAGAATGACTGCACTCAAGAACAAATCTGTGGAAATTAAAAAATCTTAATGGTAAAATATTCATTTTTAAGATGAAAGTATAAATAATACATAGAGTAAATTTAATTAAATTAATAAATAATGTAACAAGTGGTATTTATAATAATTATGATTCCCATATAATAATTAAAAATATGACTATTGGAGCATAAATCTATCCATTGCCACTGTAACCAGACTGATGGAAAATAATTTTTCCATTAATATTATTTATCAAATTTTAATAATAGTAACCTCAATCATTCAATAATAAAATATTATTTAGTTATCTTATAAAATAAAAATATGATCAATTTACACCATAGTACATGTAAATAAATTTTTCAAAAATGATAAATTAGGTTTTCATATTTTCAGATAACATAACAATTTTAGTATCGCATTTATAATAAATATTATATAGGAAAATGGATTTATAATAAAAATTTTGTTTTTATTGTAATGATAAGTTAATTTTATGAGACCATATGTAATTTTTCAATGGTTTATAATATAACATCCCCTAACCCGCACTCCATGATCTGTTGCAAAAAACATGAACATTCCATTTTCTCTATTTGATACCGAATATGGTGAGACAATGTTTTCCATAAAAAAAGTACAATATCAAAAGGAAGTATTGTATCTATCACATTATCAATGTAATTTTATCATTATAGATAAATATAATTATGGAAAAATCTTAACATCATTGATTCATAAGAAAATAGTTTATAAAAATGATCATCATATCCCACTATAACCATCTTTTCATATTCCACATTATGTAATCATCATCATATATTTAAATACCTTCAAGAAATAATTCATTCAGTGTCAATATTTTTATACTTAGGAAAATGAAACATAATAATTGTTAGCTCGAATTGTCTGTATGGGTAAACATACGAATTAAAAATTGAATGTCACCTGTGAGAATATGAATATTATAAAGGTATCATGACATAATCAAATTGCATGAGTATAAAATTAGATTATTCATACTCATCAATAACTATATCATAAAACTTGAAAACATGACATAAGGGTTTAACAATTGAAAAAGTCATATAAATCAATAATCAAGAGTTATGTGATATTCATCTTGATCAAAGGAAATATTTTAAACCCATGGAAAACATATATAAGATGTGTTGGAATCTTGGAACACCATCACCGTAGAACCCTTAAGGAACCCCTAAAATTTAAATAAACATAAGGAAAATATCGAATATAAACTTCAAAAGAACTTAGGCATTACCCACTATATTTTCTCACAATCCGATTGAAACCATTGTATAAGCTATATCGGGATTACCTAGTGTTATCTGGGTTCACCCATTTTAGAATCTATATCACACTCACTTAGTGAAATTTGGGAGCACACGTTATATAAAAATTTCCAAGAACTAAAAATAAAGTACATAAAGATTTAATTTTATAAAAAAAGCATATAAAAATCCTTTTTCTTATTATAATATGATTAACCTATGAAAAAAAATTGGTTTCAGGTCTATATCTTTGAAATATTATTAACCTATATAAAATAAATGGCTTCTATTACAATCTATTTAAAAAATTATTATTCCATATAGAGAAATAATGAATATATTATCAATACAAAAATTCCTATTGTTGGATATGTAATAAAAAGGGTTTTTAAAATTCATGAATTTATATACCATTAAAATATTATTAAATGTATTCTCAAGGAAAATAACATTTTCACTTTTAAAATAACATTTACAATCTAAAATTTTATAAAATATTTGGAAATATCTTTTCAATACAAATTACAGTGGATAATGGTATAGGATTATTCAATGAAAATAATGGACATTATGGAGGGAATTTTTTTAATACTGTACAATTTAAAACAAATATTCTTTTCACGTTTTTAGTAAAAGTCAACCATGAATTTTTTGGAATACAATAGAAGGGTTCCTTTTTTAAAAAATTGTAAAAAAATCATGGATAAAAATTCCTTTAGAAAATCATAGTAAAATTATTTTGAAAACATTATCATAAAACATTTATTTTTATTTAGAACATATTTTCCCCAAATGAGATAAATGAAGTCATATGTTCTAAAAAATATTTTTTTAAAATAAAATTTTAAAATCTAAAAATTGTTCACATAAAAAACAAACCATTTTTTGGAAAATATCATTGGAAACATATAACATAAAAAATCATTGGGGTGTCATGATGGTGGGAATTTCTTTTCATGATATATTTTTTTTAAAATAATTTATGTTTTTAAAAGAGTTGAACAGGGAACATTAAAAAATGAATTTTAAAGCTTCCTCATTTATCACATTGGAAACATTTGAATTGTAATCAACAAGAAAAATCAATAATAAAAAGGCATTAAATAACATTAAAATAAGATAAATTCATGATATAACTTTTCAATGGGTATTTATAAATACCTCATAAAATTATATAGGTGTATAAAATTATATTACGCCTCAATGAATGGAAATTAAGATGAAATTCCCTTATCATGATCATAACATTGAAAAATAATTAATCAATCTGCTGATTGTGTGTATAAAATGTTAATACAAATATAAAATGCGGAAAACCCATTAGATATTCAAAATTAATTTCACACATAGTGATAGATTATCAAAGTTAATAAAGAAGTAATATAACCCACATAAAATGAATTGAGTTATCATATTTTTCACCAATTTTTAACTTTCTTATCAAACACCCATATATGAAATAATTCAAATTGAAACATAAAATGAAATGATGTTTGTTGAATTCCTGAGTTCACATGTACAATGGGGGTTATATACACCACATAATAAAAACAAGTGGTTAATATGCATATATCTCACAAAAATAAAAATTAGACGAGAAACCCCTTAACTTGAGACCAAAATTTCCATGTATGTCCTTAAACTCCAATATAATAATATTACATAAATAATTTAATTTATTAAAAAAAATTATGTTTAATATCTTATACATAAATAGTTCATTTGTTTCATTTTAATGACATATTTATATATTTATTCATTTAAGTCCACAATGTGTGATTTGAGGATGTTCTGTTTGTTATTTCAAAACATCATTAGTGAGTTGAAAACGGTAAAAAAGGTCATTATTTCAACCCCTAAAAACAAATATTCATCATTTAATTATAATATTTTTTCATAAATTATACATTTAAAACATACATGAAAAACGGTCATGAAAAATGAACTATGTCGTGATTATAGAGATGGTAGGCTGTACGTATGCTTGAGTGATGTTTCTATTTTTCAATGATCATTATTGAAGGAATATATGTAATATACTATATTCACATAATGATAATAATAACTTAAAGTACTATTATTTACTTAAATATACATACATATATATATATATATAATTCCAATTATGTGGTGATGAAAAAAAATCACATCACTTTTTGGAGGTGGTAGTCTACATGTACATAAAAAACATTATCATATTTGTTTGTAAGAAATAAATTGATATATTATCTTTTAATAATGATAAATATTCCATTAATATCATATTTATTTTATTTATTTAAAATTTATTCATGAAAATAATCTTAATTTCCTTCCATGTAAAGTGTTAGTGAAAACCAATCACATCGCTTAATGAGGCAGTATTTCACAGTACTGATGAGTGATGTTATCTTATCCCCCACGAAATGGAAAGTAAAAAAGTTATATGTTATATAATAACTAACTAAGTATAAATATTATATATATATATATATACTTTAAATACATCATTATAATATCCTATGATCGGTGATGATGGAAAATGAATGGCATCAGTTCCCGGGCCGGTAGTTTTCCAAACAAACTAATGATGGTTTCATATCCCATTTGATTAAAAAGTACATGGTTTTAAGTTATTAATTTAATATAATAATATATAAGTATATTGGATATAAGTTTTTAACTTTTTACCATATTTGATGTAGATTTCATGGATATAGAATAATAGATAAAACAAAAATTCACCATTAAAAATTTTACCTCTTCTCGGACAACCTCTTTTGGATTAAACAAAAAGTATTACTATAATTGATTTTAGAGCAATATACGGATTATATTATTAGGTTATGTAAGTTTTTATTTTATTTTGTTAGGTATTAGAAGAACCAAAATGGTTTGAATGTGTGAATAAAAAAGGATGGGTGTGGAATTTTATAAGTTAGGTGAGTAGAACACTTGTAATATTTGAAAAGAAAAAAGTGTACACATGTTTTCACATTAAAACATGGTCTATAAGGGAGTATTGTTGAGTATTAGAAATTATAGGATCTAAATAGGTCTAAGAAATACTTTCTAGAAATGTTTTTAGTTCATTTTTACGCTTATATTTTATGTTTAACCCATGGTAAACCTATTTTATTATAACAATGATAATTAATTTTTACGGTATTTACTATTAATTATGGTAAAAAATTACGATAAACATATTAAAAAATATAAATATTTGTGATTATAAATATTGAATCATTTTATCAAATTAAATTCTTTGATGTGGCATATTTAAATTTAAAATTAAACCGACAAACATGATGAGAAGGCGGGTTTTCAATAAGTATATATTTCCTGGAAAATAAAATTTTATATTAACTACATGTCAAAAAAATTATTTCATGAATAAAATTAAATATTTATTTAAATATTATATATAAATTTAAATTAAATAATTTATAATTAGAGGTTTATAATTATTTGAAAATGATAAAAATTATGAAATTTTAAACAGTTTTCACAAAAATCATGTTTTTAAACACAAAGAAAAACAAATTCTAAAATTTATAATTATGTTGATTAAAAAGAAATTAATTGGGTAAAATATAAATAAATAATTATTATTTAAATTTAAATCATATGAAAAATATAATTGTAATTTTTAATTTTTTTAATTTATGGAAAATAAATGAAATTTTTACAGTAAGAAACATATTGTTGTTTTCGTGAATCTGAAGGTGTTGCATCCACCACCTATTTTAATAAAATATTTCTTCAATGTTTTATAATTATATTTCCATTCAAATTTAAATAATTTCAAAATAACTCTTTTATAAACCCACATCATAAAAATAGATAAAAACATCCTATCAATAACATATAAAAGGACGTAAGAAGATAATCTTGAATAACACATAATAGTATTCAATATAGGATAACATAGGTGGAAATTGAAAATTAAGATGTGGAAGTATGTTTTAATTCCCAATTGATTATATACAGTGATATATATCATTGATCATAATAATGTGAATGGTCAATAGAAATTTAAAAACCTTAAAAACCATAGACTAAATAGGTGTGAAAAAGGTCTATAATATTATAAAAAAAGATGGTAATAGGGAAAAAATAATTCCGACATTCTTTTCATAGATTTTATTAATTAATTTTAAATATTGAATAATATAAAAAATAAATTTACTAAACATGTGAGTATAATTCATTTCTTTATGAATTTTCCATCATAATCACTTCTATTTCACTAATCGATGAGTATTAAAGATGATTTTTTCATGCTTGAAGCACTAAATTCAACATTAAAAGCCCATATAACTAAAAAAAGGATAATAATATATTCCCCCAGTATTTATTCATTTTCCATAAAAAATGGATAGAATAGGGTGAGATAATTCCTAAAATAAATAAATCTTTCTAAGAGACATTAATCTTGATAATTTAAAAAGTATTACCAAAAATTGAAATTAAATCATTCCATGAATGAATAACCCTAAATCCCAAATAACCTCAATAACATACAAATTAAAGAGTTTTATAAATTAAAGATTTATCTCACACCTGTAAACATACAATCACAAAAATATGGTGATCCTTTTTTTGGTAATAACATTAATCACTTATTTTGCAAATCAAATTTTAAAACTGTGGTTATCTAAATGATAAAATTTGTGTTCCTATAATTACCTCAGTGACCAAGATAATATAAATCATAAATGATATCAATGCCATAAATTATAATTATATAAAATTTTAATATATACATCAATTTAAACTCATTATTTTATTATACTTCAACCTTATAAAATGACTCTTAAAGTGACATTAATCACTTTAAGATCTTATCACTTAAACCCTCAAAAGGGGTATCTAAGACATTGAAATTATTACCAATAATAATATTATATACCTAAAATTTTATCCTAAACTATTAATATAACCACACATGAAGACATCATAATCTCTATGGTTCGATAATCCTTTCCTCTGATACCATCTATAAAATCCAAAAACCCACACTCCCTGATCAGGTGCTAAAAACATGAACACTGTATTTCCATCTTTGATACCAAAGAAGGTGACCTAATTTTTTCCATCCAAAATGTATAATATAAAAAAATAAATATTTAATAACATAAATTCTAATAGAAATTTTATATTATTTATTTTATATAATTATGAAAAACACTTAACATCATAGATTCTAAAATAATTGGTCTATAAAGATGAAAATAATCTCTCATTATACCCATATTTTCATATTCTGCATTAGGCTTTCATTATCCATTTGAAATCCTTCTAGACATAACTAATTAAACCTCTGTCATTATAAATATGGTAAAATGTAACATAAAAGGGTGGTATAAAATTCTTAATAAGGGTAAACATAAGCATTAATAATTGAATGTATTCATTGATCATATAAAGATAAACGGTATGAAGACATAGTTAATGTGAATGAGTATATCATAAGAATATTCATAATGATCAATACCCGGATTATCAAAATTGAAAACTTCTAATAAGTCATTAAAAAATGAAATATTCATATGAATAAATAATAATTATCCATATGATGTAAATCTTGATCAAAATAAACATTATAAACCCATGGAAAGAATTGGAAAAATGTGTTGTTATCTTGAAACATCATCATCATAGAACCCTTGTAGAACGCTTATAATTGGAATAAATGTGTGGATTACTTCCAACATATGTCTACAAAGAAATTAATTATTAATATACTAATTATAGTGTTAACTTGGTGTACCCATTATATATGTTATATCGGGCATACCTGACATTATCTCAATGCATCCATCAAACAAGATATACTAGTCTCACCCAACACTATCTGGGAATGATGTCACATAACAATGTCCAAGACACATAGATAAAGTATATTAAGATCTATATTCACTATATAACCCCTAAAAATATTTATTCCCTTTATAATATGATTAACCCATCGAAAAAAAGGGTTTCATGTCAATATCTTTGAAATATGATTAACCTGTGTAAAAGAATCTAGTTCCATAATATTCTATTCAAAACAATATTATTCGGTATAGAGAGATAATTAGTAAGGTATCAATATAAAATATTCTTAGTTAAGTATATATAGAAATAAAAATTTTTGAAATCGATTAATGAAAGTTTCCATCAAAAGATCATTAAACATTTGTGAAGAAAGTTATATTTACACATTAAAAATCAATTTTAAAAACAAAAAATTTAAAAAAAATATTTAAAAACCATTTTAAATAAGAATATATTCATTTCATATAATCATCATAAAAACTAATTTTTATTATAGTGGAAAATATTTTCATTCATTGTCGTTTAGAAGAATTATTCCCTTCACGTTTTTTATAAAAGACATATGGGAATTGTTTAGAAAATTATAGGATGATTCCTTGTAAAATAGTTTGTAAAAATAAAATTATGCATAAAAATTACTTTAAACAATAATATTAAAACATTGTTGATAACATTTTTATAAAACATGTATTTTTAAAGGAAAGGTATTTTTAAATTAGAATAGAAATGAAGTTGGATTTTCATAAAAATGTTTTCTTTTAAAAATAAATATTTAAAATATAAATTCTATGCACCTAAGAAATGTATGCATTTTAATTTGAAATAAACATGAAAAATATAAAGGAGATATCAAATCCGGGAGGTTTCATGATGGTGGGGAACTCATTTAATGCCATATTTATTAAAAAACACATTTCTTTTTGAAAAGAGTTAAAAATAAAACCTTAAAATAGAGTTTTTATAAGAATACTCTTTTACCACAATAGAATCATTTAAATCATATTCATCGTTAAATATTAACAATAAAAACATTAAATATCATGATATTATAGAAACTAATGGTATAACAAGTAAAATTAAATATATAAACACCTCAGAAAATGATATATGTGAATAAAATCAAAATATTCTTCAACTAACGAAAATTGAGACGAAGTCCATTACAATGATCATATCATTTAAGTGAGAAATAATCAATGAGTTTTTTATGTTGAAAAAATGTAAATACCCATATAAAAAGTTGAAATAAAACATAAGATATTTAAAATTAGTTACAAAAAAAATCGTAGAATATAAATGTTAAAAAATAAGTAATACAACCCACTAAAAATTAATAGTTTTATAAAATTATTTTTCACTTTTTAACTTTTGAGTCAAATACATTTTGATGAAATAAATTGAATTGAAACATTCAACACCATACATTATGATAGATTAATGATATTACTTGTAAAAGGGGTAGTATATACACCACACAAAGAAAAAAAGTGGTGAATATGAAATATGTCTCTGAGAAATAAAAAGTTTGATTAATAATCCCTTACCTCGATTCTAGAATCTCCAAGTATGTCCTTAAATACTATATAATATGATTACAAATTCATACATTTCGAATTTTTTATTATATGAATAATCCCAATTTTTTAACTACGAACCACACATACATTCAAACCCAAAAATTAAACCACCATCCAAAATTCAAAACAAACACAACACCACCTAAATAGAGTCTAATGCCATAAAAAATCATAAAATAGTACACCATCTTAAACTACGAGACACATCGAGCCTACAAACCTAACCCACAAGAAAATTACTTCAATAGCCACACCAAATACATCATTATAGACTCTTAGAAATCCCATTGCCATCACAAAGTGGAAGACAAGAAACATCCATCACGGATCACAACTAGTAGAAACTTAATGGGGAGACTTATGGAGCACCAACACCACTCATACATCACTTCCCAAAATAACAATGAGGATCACCACACCATGATGACATGTCCTAGGAGTGATAGGATAGGGGATCCAAAGTATTTTTTGGTGCGCACATAGCCACAGTACTGAACCACGATGATTGACAAGAAAACCATCCACTACTAATGTAAATACATCGCCATCATCAAATGACTTCAAAAGAAAGACTCAAAACATGCCAGATCCAAAAAAAAATCACCAAAAAAAAAGAAACACCCTAGAAGATAATCAAACCCCAATATAAAGTTCCCTAAGAAATCAGCAGTGCACCAGAAGAAGATAATCATTCCAAAATAGAGAACACATAGAAACATGAACCTAATAACCATCCACTAATGATTCATCATAAAAAATCCCTGAAACCACACTCTCAATCTCGACAGAGAAAGATAAGAACCAAGACACCACCAGGAAAATGAAGATGGACCAAGTCCACTTTAATCCCAAAGGAATTAATCCTTGACAAAGAGGTGCCCCCATGAATGGAAAATGTGATGATCAATCTCAATACCACTAGATAGGTATTTTAATCTAACCGAATCAAAAAATAATTAGAAGTTAAGATGAGTCATGCACAAGATCTCACCTAGAAGAAAAAAGAGGGAGAAATGATAGCAGCTCAGGGATGAGATGAAGATGGAATTGGAACCATAAGAAATGAAATCCATCAAAACAGATCAATTAAATGGTGAAATGATCACATAATAGTATTGAATAAAGGGGAGTAGGAAACAAAAAAGGGGAGAGGAAATGGATGGGAGGTGGGATTCATCGTAGGAGACCGAGCTCCCCCCATTAACCACAACTAAGAGAGTAACCTAGCTTAAATAAATTATTTTTTTTTTAATAAAATTAAATATTTTGAATACTTCATATGTAAATAACATATTTTATTTCTTTTTAAGGACCCATTTAAATATTTAATTATCAATTTCCACGTCGGGTGTTTTTAGGTCATTGAGTTCATTATTTCAGAACAATTTTAGTGTGTTTACTATGGTCATATAATTTATTATTCAGAAATATAATAAATAGAAATAAAAAAATAATTTACTGACTCATCAATTATACTATCAAATAAACTCATGAAAAAAATTATTATAGAAGAACTATGTTAAGATCAAGGAGACTGTATATCGTATGTACGTATGAGTAAGATTTCCGTTTTTCAATAATAATTATAGAAAGAATGTATATATTATATTACATTTAAAAATTATCATAATATAAAACATATCAAATTATTTATTTAAATATACTTATATATATATATATATAATTTTTTGGGAGTGTTAATGAAAAAACTAATCCCATCTCTTCGTGGGTGTGGTAGTCTACACATACATGAACGATGTTATAATTTTTAATTGTAAGAAATAAAATGAGATGATATCTTTTAATGATGATAAATATGTAATTAATATCATTATAAATCCATTTATATCCCAGAAATTCATTAAAATTATCCTTAATACAATGTATAGCATTACTAAAAAATGAATCACATCGCTTATTGAGGAAGTAGTCTATCGTAAACCTGAAAAAAAAACATATCATATCCCCCACGGAATGGAAAGTTAAAAAAGGTATATCTAATATCACAACTAAATAAGTATAAAAATATTAAATATATATTATATATAATTTAAATACGTCATTATAATGATCCTTGAGAGGTTATAATGGAAAATGAATGACATTGATTCGTGAAGTGGTAGTACTCTGTACACACGAATGGTGATTTTGTATCCCATTTGATAAATGAGGAGATAAATATAGGTTATAAAATAAATATAATAATATATAATTATATATAAGATACTGTTACTATCATATGATCATAGTTTAATAATATATTAATGAGGTGGAATAATAAATAAAACAAAAACTAATAGTTGTGAATTTTACCTATTCCTGGACCACCTCTTGAATTATATGTAATGTGTCCCAAAATGAATTTCTGGACAAAATATGGATTCGAGGATTAGGTTATGGAATATATTAAGTTAATTGGGTAGTTATTGTACAATATAAATGGTTTTGAAGGTGTGAATAATTAAGATATGGGGAGTCCTTTTATAAGTGAAGTTAGTAGCACACTTATAATTTTTGAAAAAAAAGGTGTAACCATGTTTTTTACATTCCAAAAGGGTAAAAAATAAATTATTATCAAGACATTGAAATTAAAGATTCTAAATATGAACATCAAAAAGTTATTTAAAAAAGTTTATCGGTTGATATGACTATTAACATTTTATTTTAACCCCTAGAAAACACATTTTTACCAGAATAGTAGTTATTAATTTGTACTATTTTCACTAATCATTATAGTTAAAAAATATGAAATTATTATAAAATATATATTATTAAAAATAAAAATATGTATTCATTTTTACTAAATTAAATTATTAGATGTTTCATGATAATATTTTAAATTAAACCCATAGACATAATAAAAAGGAGGGTTTTAGGAAGTATTATTTTCATGAAAAATATGATTTTATAATAGCTCTATGACTAAAAAAATTATTGTGTGAATATAAAATAATAATTTATTATATATAATATATTAATTTAATTTAAATAAATCTTAATTTGTAGGGTTTTTAATTAATTAATGGGAAAAATCATTATGCACTTAAAAAGAGTTTTGAGAAAAATCATTTTTTTAAACCAAATACAACCTTATAATAAAACTCAATATGAAGTTGATTCAAAAGAAATTGAATATCTATAACTAATAATTACATTACTTTAAATATTATTTATGATATAATTGTATGTTTAAATTGTTTAATTTATTTAAAAGAAATGAAATTTTATTAAAAATTGTTATTTTCCACTTTTCACTGAAAAGTCAATATTTTCTAAAAAAATCCAAAAAATTCAACCAAATAAATTTTTAGTTCATTATTTCAAAAATTAATATTATTTTATTAAATAAATTATTTTTAATTTATGAAAATTAATTATAATTTTATTTATGAAAATAAATACAAATCATTTTTGAATAAAAACATATTTTTGAAAAATAAAATTACTTCACTAGAAATTGATTGATGATTTAATAAAAAATTATCAATAAAATATTTTAAGTAGGAAATTTAAATATATATTTATATGTATTTCATCAATTTGTCGATACTATTCATTCCTGCCAATTAAACAGTTAAGTTATAATGATTATATATTGCACGGGTCCTTCAAGCTTAGTGTTCTATGAGGAATATACTATCGAAAATAGTTTTCATTTATATAATATTAGGATATTACACATAAAATATATTAAAATATTAATTTGAATATTTTTCAAATAAATGACATTTTTAAAAAAAATTAAATTTCTCAAATTTAGAAAATTATTTCCATCAAATGTATTCAATTTATGAAGTCTACGAATAGAGAACTTGTTATGGGGAAATTTTAGTGTTTTTATAAAAATTAGGTGATTTTTTTGTGAATAGTGAATTGCGGTAATTTATTGTATTTAAAATTATAATACAACTACATTATTTTTCATGTCATGGGTGATTTTTGGGTCTCGAAAAGTCCACATACTATGAAAAAAGGATTCTATGAAATTGGAAATAGAAAAAATTAAACCGAAGACATCAATTTTGTTGAAGAAATATGCAAAGGAGGTGAAGCCCTAAATAATGTCGGGGTGTGTATAGAAAAATATTCTATGTGTACAACCACTGTGCAATGAGTCCTATGAATTAAATCGGTTGTATGACATATGAGTGACCATCGAAAACCAAAAACGAAGTCAGATCATTTTTTGGGCAAGACGGTAATTTATTACCCCTCCAAATGACTGTCCCTTGGGAATAATGAATTAGTTGTGGGCCTGGAGGATATTTTCCATCCCATGAAAATAAAATTTTCTATAGGAATGGGTGTCATTAATTGGTCACCTACAAAAGAATCCCCATGACCTATCATGGATGAAAATCCATCCCAGTATCCATTTCCTTTGTTTTTTTATAAGAGAAACCAAAATGAATTTGAAAGGTGGAGATGGGGAGATATAGGGAGATGAGATGAAACTATAATAAACCAACCCCAATAATATTTGATCCAGAGTCTACAAACCTTACATTAGAATGATTATAATAAGTCAAATATTGAATGAACATTCAGTTCAGAAGTCCTGGTAAAATAGTTACATAACCGAGAGAAGTATTACAAAAAAATACACAATTTAAGAGAAATATATTTTATAGATAATAAATTGATTCTATCGATAATATACGTGAATATGTTTCTTTAAATGCTTTATCAAATCATAGGTAAATTAAAATAATAAGGTTGATCTGAAATTATCAGTAAGGGTTAATTATAATGGAATATGTAATGAATAAATGAGAAAAATCATTATTGAATGGTAAATATCTAAACACACATGTTATGTAATAAGTAAACATAATAAGAAGTATGTAAACAATGTGGAAAGTTAAATAATTGAATAAAATTCCATTTAACTAACATGATTTCATGAATCGATAAGGTAGAGTATATATGGTAAGGTAACTAACTAAAAACATGTTCCATTTGATCAGTAAACTAAGAAAGACATGCACACATAAGTGATAATCTCATCAATAATAAATATTGAATCTGAATGAAGGAAATTATTAATTATCATACATCGTGTAAATAGTACATGAACAACTATAATACCAAGATTTATTCTGAACACGGTTGAAGTCTATGGGTAGACACATGTCTGCTTCTTCTAGGAAAAAAACATGAAGGGTTTTTCACTAAAATATTTCATCTCATGAGACTACTGACAAATAAAAGGTCTTATTTCCACTAGTCCCAAACCCATGTAGTTAATTTCAAAATCATTATTCATATATAAAATAAACTATTTAATTAATGAATAATATGCCTTATCAAATATCCATATTGAGTAAAGAATACATATTTAACAATATTTCCCAAATAATAAAATAACTATCCAAGCAATTTTTATATATAAAAATGGAAGATGGTTTATGAAATTAATAAATAAATGATAAATGTTATGGGAAAATAGGGAAATATAATGTCTAATGATCACAGGAAAGTGAATATTTCAAGAGGACTCCATAAATGAGTCAAGGAATTTAATGTCAATAATATTCTGGGGAAAATAAATCAAAAAACATCAATGGGAATAAAAAGGTTCGTAATAATACAACACATACCAAGTGGATTAAAAAGAAAGGATTTTTTTAATAATAAATAGAAATTATCTAAAAAATATTTTAAAAACATTATTGAGCAAAAATATCTTTTTTTAAATAAAATTTTTTAAATCATTTTCATTGAAAATAAATTTAAAAATATTTTATTTAAAAAAATAACTTCTTAAACTATCAAAGGAATATTAAAATAGATAATTGAGGTTAATTATATAAATATCTTATAATATAAAAAATTACATTCCTTTTTCACTATAAAATGGATATAAAGTTTTCTTATTTAGAAAATAAAAAAAAGATTCATTTGAAAATATTTTTTAAAAACTCATTTAATAAATAATATTTAGGATTTTTTAAAAATTGAAAATGATTTTTTAAAATAGGGTTTAAAATAAAACATGGTTTTAAAAGAAAACATGGTTGAAAAAGAAAACATATTTCTGACCAAAGAGATAAATGAAGTAGTACTATCATAAGACATTTTATAAATCATTTTAATTTACAATGATATTGGAAATTGTACTATTATTTTAAAAAGATCATGAATAAAAAGACAATATTAAAATGAAATTATTTACTAAAAACTGATATAATAATTTCCTTCAATGGAAATTTAAGTGTAAACAATCCTAAATAAAATGGTATTGTAATGTAAACCCTTGAAAAGATCGTATTGTTGAAGTGATAATCAACCAATGAATGTGTATTTACTATAAATACAAATAAAACAAGTTTATATAAAATAATAGATAGACAAAAGTGATTACACACATAATCTTATAATATTAACAACAATGAAGAAGTAGTATAATACAATGAAAAGAAGTTGAGTTATACCATTCATTGCAACTTGGTAACTTATAATTAAAATACCCTTAGATTAAATAGTTCAAATTTAAAGATAAAAAAATATGAATAATTATTGAATCATGTAATCACATTTCCAAGGCTGTATATACACCACATAAAATTTAATAGCTTCATAATAACAAATAAGTCTCAATGAAATGTAAATTTTGATGAAATCCCTTAATACTTGAGTAACTATTGAATCATGGGATCCTTGAAAGAATAAAATCAATTTAAACATTTTATATAACCAAATATATTAAATTTTATATATAACATTTCAAAGGATAGTATATAGACCACACAAAAAAAATGTGGGGTGAATAAGATATAAGTCTCACAAAACTAAAAGTGAGAATGGAAATCCATGTACCTGGTGTTTTCTTTTGGGTGATCATCCTTTAAACTCCCTTATAATTTTTTATAACATTTTATTAACTTAAACTAAAACAGTATTAATATCTATGATATCATATTTATTCATTTTATAACATATTGTAACTTGTTCATTAATAATCAGTTATTATTTTCATTGTTTTGGGTGTTAATTACATTGTTTTTTAGTATGTTTGGACTTGATATTTACTTGTTCCTATTAAAAAATAATGATTTTACCGAATCCATAACTTAAATAATTTTTTAAATATCATATATATTGATTAAAAATTTATTTAAAATATACAATAAAATTTATAGATGTAAATGAAATACACTCTCTGTGGATATAGTAGGTTGTACGTACGCAAAAATGATGTTTTCATTTTATTGTTATAATAAAAGATTGAAAATTAAATAGCATGTATGTATATAATCATTTCAATTTAATATTTTTTTCATATATATCATATATTCTTATTAAAACCATCCATTATACATTCCATGTATAACATAAATTAATCACATCGCTTTGAGGAGGTGGTAGTCCACACGTCCACAAAGGATGTTATCGTATTCCCACTAAATGGAAAGAATGAAGGTATGTGTTATATAATAATTAATGAAGAATAAATAAATTATAAATATCGTGAATAAAAAACGAAATATTTAATAAATCATTATTTCAAACCCTGAATGGTTATAATGGAAAAATGAATTATATCGGTTCGTGAGGTAGTAGTTCATCGTATACATGAATGATGATTGTATATCAAATTTGATGGAATTTTGTGTGGGTGTAGGTATTAAACGTAATATAAAAAATATCAGAATATTCATTATATATTAAATAATAAATATATAAGATAATTTAAGGGTTGGAGAGAGAAAAATAATAAAAGTGCTCGTTAATGACCATTTCCTCTTTTTCAGGTAACTCCATTTGGTTTATACAAAAAGACTTAATTGGTTTGATTTATAACCAATGTGAGGATTATATGGTGAGGGGATGAATTTTGGGGATATATATGGTCAGTTTTTTTACAATCCAAATTGCTTGAGTGGTGTGAATAAGTTTTGGGTGTGAGTGCCTTTTTATATTGGAGGAGGAGTGGTGTTCTTGTAAATATTTGAAAGAGGGAATTCCACCGATGATTTTTCGTAATAAATTGGATCCAATAAATAAATATAATCAATAAAATATAGGGTATGGTAGAATTATGTCTCAATAATAGTTTTATTAAAAAAATTATGTCATTTTGTCCCTTATGTTTATGGTTTAGTTCCCTGTTAAGCAGGCTTTTCTCTTAATTGATGGAATTAATTTTAATTTCTTTCAATAATATTATTTGTAAAATAGAAATTTTACATTATTATAAATTATAAATTATTATTATGAAAAATATTTAATCCATTTTCCAAAATTCCAATCATAGAAGTTGCAAAAATTAATTAAACATTAATCCTCAGATGGGGTGACAAAGTGGGTTTTTAAAATGAAAATGTTCAAAAGTTCATTAAGATAATTTATCTAAATTAAATTTAAATATTATTCCAATGACCTAAATTGAAATAATATTTTTAAATTTAATCTAATAATACTATAAAACCAAATAAAAATGTAATTTAACGCAATTAAATAATACCACGGAAAAGTCAGTTTTGAATTATAAGTTTTCATTTTTAACTATTCATCAATAAATGAAACATCACAGAAAAATACAAAATATTTACCGTAATATACTTTTGAAATTAAAATTTTAAAAATTAATTTTACATTTTCATATAAAATTCCAAAATTTAATTTTAAAATAGGGACACCATTAAATGGAAGCAAGACTGCAATTAAAAAATCTATCTTTTTATGCATAAAATTGGATTTGGTCATAACTGATGACTATCAAACCTATTGTATGAATGAAAAAAATAATATATTGAATATATAATATATATATTTCCTAAATATCATTCAATATATATATTAATTTCAACGATTAATACAAAATTCCTTTGGGTGCATGAATATAGTTTTTTATAAAAACATTTCCTTTAAATTTAATTGGTTTTTATTTTAATTTATAACTAATTAATGACCAATGAATTAATTTTATATTTTTTTAATATATATATTCCTAATTTATCTAATATGATTCAAAAAATGTAATTTAATTGTTAGGTTATATCTTTTTATAATAATATTTTTATAATATATTATTGTTCGGTAAAACCTAGTCCTGCATCTAGTGCAAGCTATCGAAGAAAATAATTTTTGTGTGTAATTCAAGTTAACATAGTCTTTTGTGCATTTAAATATATATAATAGATTAAATTTAGTAAAAATATTAAATATATCATAAATTATCTAGTGTTTATATTAATTTCTATATTTGGTGTTCCACGTAATATACATTATTAAAAAAATGTTTCTCTTTTAGAATTATTAGTGATTTAAAAAAACCACAAAGTGACTTGAGAGGATGGTATGAGATCCATAAATTACCAATAGGTAAAGCCACCACATAACTTTAAGGAAGAAAATAATTTCACCCAGCCTTCCACAAACATGAAACACCATTTTGGACACAGTCCCTTAAAGAAAAAACAGATGGGCACTTTCCAGCCCACCACCCCGCTTAGTAAAACGATATGCAGAGGGATCCCTTCCCCACATAGAAAAATTCTACATTGGAGGAACTCAATCCTATGTATAAAAATACTATGTGGTTTTAACCCAACCATACATCCTAAAATTCCAAGTGGATCACACCCTCATCCACAAAGCAACATGATACGTATAGGGAACTCCATCACGAAAAAGAATACACTAATTGGAATGGATAATCCTTAGGTGTTCTACTCTCCATATCCCATTACGTCCATCCATCATTCCATAAGGCCCCACATTGGCCCCTCTACGAACCAGTATAAAGACATCAGGATGAGGCATTTTTGTAAATACACCTGATACATATTATGAGATCATCTGACACATCAACATCTCCTATTTAGTCTATATACCCATAGTTAGTGGAGTTATATTGGTTACATCTTTTATAATGGGGGCCCATGTAATATCATCTTATCCAGCTTCCAATTGTAACAAGCATTCATACCTTGGAGTTGATTGCATGGACTCCCCATTCTAGGGGTGAAGGGGTCATTATTTATTTTTTCCTTTAAGGGTAAATGTCGCATCCTCCTATATTCCTCATAATCTAGTCACTGAGAATACCCTCAAGAGTAATCCCCTATTATTCCAGGCATGTGGCAGCACACATTCACCACCTTTACTACTATGGTTATATCCATGACTCAACTTAACTATATGTTTCACCAAAATAAAAATAAGTGATGGGAATATTCAATACCCTTTAGCTTTCCTTGTGGGCTCCAGCATCCATCCTCCATTGGAAAAAGTGAATCATGTGACCATTTAATCAACTTCTTCCCCATCTTTATCACACCAAGAATGACTCATGTGGTCTTATAGGTTAGCGGTGATCATGACATCTGCATGATCCAAAAACTCACATGGGCCTCCTATTCAATGTAATATACTACCATACCAACTCACATGGGAATCATTCCTAGTGTAAGACCCAAACACCTATGGTCCTCCAATTTTGTGTAATCCTTAACCCATTTTGAACTATATGGGATTTGGTTGTGGGATAACTTAAATATATAGGAAGTCTCCCTGAGGTCCAAACCCAACCCCTAAATTAACTATAATTTTCTCTAGGCTAAATTCCAGGGGGATACCCAACTTGGAGGATATTCCTTATAATCCCCTTTCATCACCACCCTTATTCGGTCGCATCCTTAGTAAGATAATATCCCTCACCAAGGCGACAACATCTCTTTCGGGTCACTCATGCTCTTTACTATAAGTCTCATGCCATACTTGGCTAGGCACATTTTACCTTGATTCCCTTTTAACATGTTGCTAAATGCTATGTTTTGGTCCTCGTCACACATCATTAAAATATATGTTTCCTTTTATGTGGACCCAAACTATATGGGTTTTTATTCTATTCACATGTATGTGTAGGAATCCCATATTATGGGTTCAATCCCAACAGAAAAGAAACTTCCATCTCCCTAGTTGTTGATAAACACTAGAATTTCTCACTCCAAAGAATAAAACTAGCATCATTAGAATTAATGACCAAAGAATCTATAATCATCTGACTAATGTGTACCATTTATGGATAACCTCAGATACATAAAAATATTTCTATAAGTAGAGAACCTTTGCGATATATTGATTATTTAGAACCAATGAAAATTATTAATTTATCATTAATTTGGGATAATCCATTTCATACATGGTAATGAATAAGTGATTACCTAAAATATCTTAAATATATAATAGTGTCTCAAAATAGAAAATATTTACCCAAAAATGGTATGATGATCCCCAATTCTCATCGTCTTGACCAATGTGAGTTATTAAGTCTCATTAGCAATGTTACCCCAAGAGAGACTTCCTTAAAAATGTGGGTCCATGAGTTGTTATGGATATGAGAACCATTTTCTATTTCTAGTTCCATGAAAAACTACTTTGGAAACTGACTCATCACCATTTGGTGATAGATTAGAATAGTGAACCTAATATGAATGGTTTTGCAATATCCACCCCCCCCCCCACACACACAATAAACCATATGGGTGGTCATTATGATTGTATCCTTAGAGAAAAAATGGTGAAACCAACGTGAATACTCAACCAAGGCGAAGTTTATGCCCCCATGACAACCCCCTTTGAATATCTAAGTGAAAAAGGGTCAATGAAATTGATTATTGATACATGTTATCATTTATGGTGATTCTACATTGATGGGGTATTCATGTATGTTTTTTTCACATATATTATTGGGAATTCTCACTCGAAATCTCTCCAATAAAATGGAATCTACCAAATCCTCATAATCATGTGCATCAGACACTAAATTGGACAAGTCCTCAACCAAACAGAGGACCACACAATGACATCAATAATGGGTTTCAAATGAATTTTTTCAATAGTTCCTCCAAAATGATACCCTTCAAACCCTATAGGTAGCTCAGTTGGGCCTCCAACCTAAGAATCCCCACCATCTATCTGCCAAACAATGATCGAAGGAACAGAACTAGGCAAACCAAATAGCTCTCTCAAACCATTTTAGGAGCCTGTCCCCATAACGTGATAATGAGTTCCTCCCTTTCAATAGGGCGGCTGATGAAGTGATTTTCAAAAACAATATCAAAGTAAGACAGGGGTATGGCCCAAGGTCCCCTGTTGGTAATATTTTCCTCTAATTCCATTTTGCATTGAATCCTCAATATGAATAGGTTACCATCCTGTAGGCCCTAGCTTAAGTCATACAAACTCGAGTGCTAAAGGATTCTTATAGAGGGAAATTCTCATGAAATATAAAATTCTTTGTCATCCTTATTCTTACTAAAGAAGCCTGACAGTCAAATACAATGGATTAACATTTCCTTATGCAAATCCATACTAATTAATATTATGTTCTACAGTTAAATATGGTATAAATCAACATACATATAGAAATACCTTCTCCAGTATATTAAGCCTTCTTTAAAATTATGACAAAAACAAGAGGACCTAGTCGATGTATATCAGTTAAAAATTAGGGGTAGAGTCACATTTCTTCTCTAACTCTAGAGTGGGTTTGTAATACTATTTTCTCTATGGATGTTTCTCAGCCAATCATAACAATGATGGTATGTCAGACATTAATTCCAAACCATATCCTACTTATCTTCCAAGATATGATTGAGTCGGTAGAAATATATAGGAGTCGGTCCCATGACCCCAACTCCCCATGGGGGTGACTCATCTGCAGAATAGGAGGGTCACTCAAGAGTATAAATGAATATATGCACTTTTAGAGGTGGTTTTTTAGTAATATTCAGAAATTAATTGAAAATTAGACTAGGAAAAAATACATTTTCCAACTGGGGATCACCAGAACATTATAGATGTCGTTCTAAGATAGTAATATATCCCTACTGAAATTATAGAATTTAATATTCATACCCCAATAGTAACATGAGAATTTTCCAAACCCACCATCGTGCATGGGAATTACTATTCACAAATCATAGTTCCAAATTCCTTTGATAGATAATTTAAAATGACCCCCCCTGGGTAGTTAAAAATCCTATAATAGGATTACAGCCCTATTATGTTGAATGGTATAGTTCTAGAGTGCGTTAATAAACTATCATCAGGGATTCATGTTCTTAAAAAACTATTACCATGTTCTAGAAGCGTTTTTAGTAATTGTGATGGTCCTCCCTAGAGAACAACAACTAACACATTTGAAGGTCCGCCCCAAATCGCTCACCATAAATAATTTCTTTGTGGGTGTAATCTAATCGATCTTGAGATGTCAACTATTGATGATCGGTATGATATCCCTCTTTATGGCCAAATGATCATTCAACAAAAATGTCCTCCCATTTCAAGATCAAATACAAAAAGGGCATATATTCTATGGCACTTGGAAATATGGGGTCAGTCATACCGGATACCCAATTGATGAAAAGTGGGTTATTTGATCAACCAAAATATGGCATGGGAAATAGTCATCTTCCAAGGCACCTGTAGACTGTTTCCATTTTAATGATACATCCATGTTCCCTATATATTGTAGAAAAATAGCTATAAATAGCTCATGATTTAATGAATAGGTGGAGGAATCTATGGAATAATAAGGAAATGATATGTATTCATTAGAAGATAAATGGACATAGATGATATAACCATCATTTTTTGGCCCTCATACACTTCTCAATTCAACATTCCATTGGTATTGTTCAAATAAGGAAAACACAACATCTATCTAAATATCTAGATAACTCTCTCACACCTAAAAGAAAAGTTATTTAACTAAAATCGGTATACAAACTATGTCAAAAATATTAGCATAGATTCATTTCCAAATCTACATGGAAGACCTTTTGTCTATGTGTATACTATGATCAAAGAACTGATATAAAGATTTTAAATTGGAATGCCTCAATGAATTTCTTGAAATGTTTCATCTAATTATTGATTCCCTACATGTTGGTTATATTCAGGGTTAGGAGGAACATGAATATTTCTATTTTACCTCATTCCATATTCAAGAGAGTCCACTGTAAATGACATCTTGTGATTTCATTACTCTATGTTATATATTAAGTAGGACACTTTCTCAAGAAATATGAATCACTCAGTAGGAATCAGCCTTGAATTAGTCTCAAGATCATCAGTCTTGATGAGAGAAATCCATAAGAAAACTCATAAACCAAGAAATTGATAATATCAGGTATGCTTATTTCTTAATGGAATCCATTCATAGGGCATTGTTGATGTCGTTGGAAACAAGAATTTCGCATACAAATCTTGAATTGAACTCATCTCACACTCTAATTAAGATTTGAGAGATAAAGAGAGAAATAATCTTAGTAGTATTCATCATATTATGGGATTAGCCATATCATATATAGTTGGGAATATTTTTTGACACAAAATTCCCCTCCATGGCTGACAAATTCATCCTAAGGAACAATAGAAAAATATCTAGAGAAACCCTAGCCTATAGGGTTGGTTTCATTATTACCTCAACAAGAAATTTAATAGAAATTGGAATTTTTATTCTTAAAGATGACAAAAATAATTAAAGCCTCCCAGTTTATCTAGTCTCATGATCGATTTCTCCCAGATGGTAATCATAGTACCATGTTGTATAGAGGTTCCCTCCAAGTCACTATCTACCTAGAAGATTTAAGTAGATCCTGAAAAGGAAGCAATAGGTCCAAAAAATGGATAATACAATAATTCTTATCATTTGACATCAATTATGACACCCAAAATTAATTATTTGTATGTGAAAATCCTGGGAATAAATCCTAAAAATGACACCAAAGATGATGCAAATGTACAGGATTCAGGAAAGGATGACTCCATTCAGAATATAGTTCATACTAATATAAATAAAAAATGTGTTCATACCAAGAAACAGAGAATAACCCTATATTTTGGTTCACCTTTTACGAATTTGTAACTACCTTCTCAGAAAACATCCACCAAAAAATGGGAAAGGAATGTTCATAGAAGAATCACTTCACAGAGGGGTTGGGCTCCTCATGATTAGAGAAATATTCATCTGGTAGGAATAAGAAATGAAATATTTCATAAGAATAAACACTGAATTATTCTTAGGTTGTATTCCTTCTAAATATGGTCCATGGTA
Source organism: Viscum album (assembly GCA_963277665.1). Taxonomy (NCBI): domain Eukaryota; kingdom Viridiplantae; phylum Streptophyta; class Magnoliopsida; order Santalales; family Viscaceae; genus Viscum; species Viscum album. Next base: position 1,025,988,845 of record OY728158.1, read on the forward strand.
AGATCCTTAATGTACAATTCCAATAGTTTTACATAAATAATAATGGTTTATTTTATTAAATGAATAGGGGCCCATAAATCTTCCCAAATCGGGGCATGGACCATTGGTTTACCTACACATGATAATGTATGGATATTAAGATTTCTCTCAATTAGTTAAGAAACTAGAAATGATTTAGGAAAACCCTCAAAAGATATTTTTGTACAGATCTTAGCTGAAAATAAGGGCTAGACTGGCATGTTAGGTTATTCCTATAATTGTACCTATCTAAGTTCATGCTCAACTAAACATTAATCAAGGGATTATTGACACTATATTATTATTTTGATCTTTATTGTAAGATGTGGAGGGTGATCAAGAACAAGTACAGTCATGATAGAAACCTTACTCAGAATGGGTGATCGACTCCTCCCCCCCCCCACCCCCAATTTCGAGAGTCCTATGCTTTTGGTATTCAATAGAATGGAAGACTTAGAATAACATCCAACATACTTTGTGTCATAGGTCCCATGATGGGAACTACCATGTAATAAGAAGCAGTGAAACTTATATGTTTCATTCAAACCTTGAAAGGTATACCCTTCATATGGTACACACATTTTTATAGCTTGGTCAATCACAGGATGGGAATACCTTCTTTGGTAGTTCATATTTCTATTCATATCAATGATAAAAAAAGGAAAAAATATTTGACCTCTTCAATTAAAAAGTGACAGAATGAGAGAGTCTCAGATTTAATTTCCATATAGAAAGGAAAAACCTACTTTCTGAACCCACTACTTTCCCAAGAATGTCTAATCCCTCTTTGCATAGATAACCTCTACAACTAGCTATGAAAACTACTTATCCTATGGAAATATACAATTGTGTTTCTATATTTCACCACCATTTCCAAATGAATATAAGATTCCATAAATTGAAATAAACTTAATTCATGAATGATTTCATTCTTCATGGGGAAAATAGTGGGGAACATTGATGCAGTGTCCATCACACTTAATCTATCCTCGATGGAGGCCCCATATCCAAAATCTACACCACATCATGCCTAACATATTGGGAATTAAAGGAAACCCCCACCATTCTAGGTTTATTGGAGGAGACATAGGATAAATCGATTTAGGGGTGAAGTAACAATGTTTACTCATTCCAAGATGATCAACTCTGTGACTACTTTAAAGACACTATGGAAAATGATTTACTCCACCTTTCATATCCCAAAATGCTTGAACAGTTAGGTATTGATGACCGAGCATATTATTTATCCTTCCATAGGATAATAGGGCACACCATTGAGAAATTATTCAACTTCAATGACACCCTATAAAAATTTATGGACTCTTTGAAGGTGATGTTAGTAAAGCCTCTAGAACATGTAGCGTATGTTTCCGCTACTTGCCCTTAAGAAGGAGATGACTGGTAAGAAGTTGTTTGAGGATGTTAATAGAAGTTTTAAAGTTGGATGATTTAAAATAAAATAAACTAAAATCTTGGTATTATCCATTAAAAATTGAAACAACCAACTATGACCCTAGCTGCTTCCTATATGACACACCCGATTTCATCGACACAAAAAACCGCAAAAACATAGCCTTCAAAAGGCTGGAAATCTTGGGAACAAACACAAGATTATGATGCTAAATTGTTTCCAATTTTTCCATTGACCTTACTCTACCACAAAAAAATTCATTTATTAGAACTAAAAATGCCTTGATCAATGCTAAAAAGCGTTATTAATATCAGCGAAGATAAAGGGGTCCCTTTTATCGGCGCTCAGAAAAGCACTGATAACGTCCCCTTTTATAAGCGCAAAAAAATAAATGATAAAAGATAAAAATCATTAAAAAAAAGAAAATAGTGGAGGGGCTTCAATAGAACATGAACCCCCCCCCCCCTCATCCCCTGAGCCCACACACCCAATCTGCCTCCCCTCCCACCCTTTAATAGGGCTAGCCCTTATTCCTCCCACGCACATGACCTTCTTCCCCTTGGATTTGAACTCGAGACATGTTGTCTGCACACCTAATCCTTTTCCACTCCACTCTATTGATTTTCTCTTCATTTATTAATATATCTATTTATTTATATATATATATATAGTTATATTTACTCAAATATTAATATGTATTAATGTTAATATATATATTTATATTTATATTAATATATATATATATAGTTATATTAATATATAATTTTATATATCTCTATATTAATATATATATATATACATATATAGTTACATTTATATATTTATATATTTATTAGTATATTAATATATAATTATACTTATTTATTTATATATATTTTCATTTTTTATCTCTATATTTATCAGTATAGTAATATATATTTATAAGATCAGTTTTGTATGCATTTATAAAATTTTCTTTTTATGTGTGTCTATAAACAAATAAATACTTATATACAACACACCCACACACATAAATATTATATGTGTATCTATAAGTATAATTATACATTTATATATATATACAAATATTATATATAAATATGTATATACATATGTTTAGAATATATAGATAATATATACTAGTTTTTCAATATAGATGCACACAAATATATATATATATATACACATACTCATTATATATGTATATAAATATTTATATGTTTGTATTTTAAATAAAATGGATGTTAGTTTCTTATTTAGATACGGTTTATATATTGGGAAATATATTTTATATGTAAATATGTTGAATTATTTATTTATAAAATTAAATTTGTATCTGTGAATATATAAAAAATATGTATATATTGTTATATATTTGATTATTAATAACATTACATCATGAAAAATGATCAAATTTAATATCCTAAATATGTATATGAATTTAAAACATTGAATAAATTCATTCACACCTTTCAAAGGGTAAAAAGACTCCCTTAAATTGGGCTGAAATTCTGTCAAATGTTATGAAATTTGGGTATTCTGACTAAAACTCAGTTTTGGAAGACTTCTGGGCATTTTTGGCCTTGATAAATGAAACAGAAGGATCCCTTGGGTCTCTAGCACATAGATCTCATTGCAGGCTTCAATTTGAAATGATTTAGAGCATAAACAGAGAGTCCTATCCAAAGTTATGGTCATTTGAAATTTGAGTTATGTTTTCAACATATTTTAGATCTTTTATTGTTTTTTTTATTTTTTGGGTCTTCAAATTGTAATTAAATTGTTATTAGTCGATGATAATTAAAAATTTAAAAGTTAACCATTTTTTAAGATATTTTATAAGTAATTTTCACTACATATCATATATATTAAGTGAAAATACTAATTTATACTTATATAAACATATTTAAAATATATATATTAAATTTATATCAATATAATTATACTTATATATTTATATATCAATATTTTTTTTATGAAATATAATTTTCTTGAAATATACCATTTATCTGTCATCTGAAAAAAAATGCTGATAACCCCCCCCCCCCTATCCGCACTACTAATAAAAGAAATGTTAAAGGGAGACACTTTAACAACATTGAAAAAACAACGATAACGGGGGTGCCATTATGAGTGCTAAAAAGTGCTGATAAAAGAGAACTTTTAATAGCATTTTTTTAGAACTTTTAAAAGTACCCATTATCAGTTCTTTTTTTAGTGTTGACAAAGGCACCCCCTTTATGAGTGCATTTTTAGTGTTGTAAAAGGGTGGTGCTACAAAACCCAATTTTGTGGTCGTGCTCTCAGACTTCATGCCTTCAATTTTAAAATGAGCACCACCCATCAAAATAGTACCACCAAAAGCAGTCATCCATAAAAAATTCTCAACGAATGAATAACTAATCTTCAGATCCATTTATATCATTCACATAATATATATATTCTCTAATGATAATTTTGGATATTAACCTAAGTTCCCTTCACCCGAATGGGGAACAATAGGCAGATTTTGGGAGAGATTACGATACCGTAGAGGGCGTAGTCATGGCCGGAACCAGAATTCAATCTATGTCCCTACTCAGGCTATCAATATTATGAATACTCATAGAAAACCCCCTCAATGAGTCCGAAAGGAGTATGAAAATCCCCAAGAATATTCCAAAATGCATCCTAACCCGGTCACTCTATAATATAATTCGTAGGGGAAAATGTGTCACATCACCCTCAATAGGTAGCCAGACCTATTTGTCTTAACCCACCAAGGATAGGAGCACCATCAACTCTTTTTCTGAGGGTCCTTTCATCTATTTCACATATTATAGCCCCTTAAGTGACAATGAAGTACCTTACCCATGATATTAAACACAAGAATCTAGGCGATACGTATGATATATTGAAATAGATATCGTTTTTACCAACCAATTTATCAATCATGGACTACCTGAGATTATCAAAAGATCTTAGGGAAGAACTCCTTAAGGCTACCCTAAGCCCCCATGAGCTTGAAAATGAGGTCCTAATACTGATTTCAATCATATATAACCCAATCATGCATAATTTTTCATGGTTATCTACTTCACAGATCGAGATGAAGACACCGTTATACAAGGACACATCGAACCCTTGAACATTTCCAACAAAATAAATAGTGTGGACATCATAAAGTTCTTATTGAAATGAATCTAGAGTTAATCTCATTCCAATATGGACACTATTTCTGTTGGGTTATATTGACGATAACCTGTCACCTTCCACATTGACACTACATGGCTATGAAAAAAAAGATAGAAAAAGACGATGGTCCAAATAATGATCAAGGATCAATTTGGAGACCTCATATCCAAATAAATTTTTTTCAGCAAGAAAAAACCTTCAATGTCCTTCATGGATGGTCTTGGTTGCATTATTACTCATAATTCCACTTATCAAACCTTCAATGCATCAAATACTACATAAATGGAAAAATCCGGATGTTGTATACCTATAAGGCCTCCATTGAATACTATTAGTATTATTAAATAAATGAAGGATTAAAAAAGATGGAAGGGCTATTTCCCCAAGTTGATGGTGTTTCTTGGGTCACCACCCCTAACTATTTAAAAATGATCCTGACCAACCCCTCCAAACAGCTCAGTGAAGAGTATATGTTACCCATCAACCAGGTTGAAGATATGATCCCAAATTTATGATCATACACAATGACCATCATAATAACTAATCGAAGGAGTGTTAAAATGTTTTTAACTCCCCATATAGTGGTGAAAACTTGGATGAAAATGACATCACTCCATCCCCTAAGCTCTATGGAATCTATTCCTTATCATCTAGGTCGTAGAAATTCAGTTCAACTTTTGAATTCTAGGAAATGGTCTACTATTACGACTCAGTAGAGCTTACCCCAATAATTTCTCCCATTATGGAATAAGAGGAAGTTGAAGAAAATGACGAAGAATAAGAGGAGGATTACATTAGGTATTCCCCTATATAATTTGGGGAGGGTGTCTTTACCACAATCTTGGAACACAAATAAATAAACATGGGTACAAAAGAATATCCACAACCCACCTTGATATGTGTGGCCATGTCTTTTGAAGAAAAATAGTGATATACCTCCTTCTTGAAGCAACCTCCTAAGGTTTTCACCTGCAACTACCCAAAAATGAGGGGGATCGATCCTGAGGTGTCCACTAACCACCTAGGCTTTCCCAAGGACCAACAGTTCTATAAGCTAGAATCTAGAATGATGTAACTAACACATGCATAGAAAATTGAAACATAAGTTGATAATATTTTTAAATCCAAATTTATTCAACAGTTCCAATATCCAAAATGGTAGGATAATATAGTCCATGGTAATAATAAGAGTAGGAAGATTATAGTATGCATCATTTTAAAGGATCTCAGCTAGAACTACCCAACAAATTATTTCATATTCCTGATCATAGATCTACTAATCGATTAACTGGCTCTATATCATTCCCTCTCCATATTGGATTTCTATTCTAGATACAATCAAATATTAAGAAACTAGGAAGATGAATAATCCACTACCTCTAGGGGACCCCAATGAATATTTTTCTATAGAGTAATTCCATTTCAGCATAAATAATTAAAACACTACATAAAAATGAGTCATTCGTCATATCTTTAAACCATTCATGTGAATGTTATACTAATGTTACATTGATGACATGGTGCTTAAATATTGAAATTCCTATAACCACCTATATGATCATGGAAACATATTAGAAAATATTAGATGGAAGAGCCTAAAATGAACATATAGAAATCTACTTTCAACCTTATCACAGAAAAATTTATTGGGTTAATCATATTTCATCATGACATCAAAGTCATAACCGTGAAGAAAAAGGATATACTTGGCATGTTGCCTCTTAAAAACCTTAAATAGTTGAGAAGAACTCAAGTTAACTTCTCTTACATTCAATGGTGTATAGAAAACCTTGTAGGAAAATGTTTTCAATTAACTATGTTGATGAAAAGAGGGGTTACATGTTAGTGGTTGGATGACTGTCCGGAATCATTTGATATTATAGAGAAATATTTATTCATCCAATCATTGTTGATTCTTGGTATTGAAGTAAGATAGCTCATTTTGTATATAATATCCCAAGAGAGATTTTTTTGTGCCTACCCTTCATTAAAGAATGATTCCAGAAGTGGAAACTACATTTATTACCTCAACTGAATCGTAATTGATATTGAGACTCATTATTCAAATATTGATAAGTTATATCTATAAATAATATTTATTGTCCCAAATTGCGGTACTTCCTAAAGAATAATGGGTCCCATTAGGTCTCTAATAACAACCCAATAAATTAAATTCTTAGTCGTTCAATTTTTAATGAGCATATTTCATTGTGGGTGATCATCCTGGAGCAATTTGATAACCAATGTGTGCCTCAGAAGGTAGTGATAGGTCATACATTAGAATATTTTCTAGAAGATCACCCCTCGGAAGAAATTCCCTCATTAGATACTGAATTACACTATGAAGAGGTATTTTCTATTCAAGAGGGATCCTTGAAATGTGAGATTTATTTTAACGGTGCATGCAGAATCCCGAAAGGGAATAGGATAGAAGACCCGGTGTTTTACAAAGTGGATTTTAGATTCATGCGCATTTCTAAAGAAAAGGTATTACTACATTACTCCTTCCTATTTTTGGAAGGATGTTCAAATAATGAAGTAAGATACCAGGGTCCCATTGTATGGTTAGATCTATCACTTCAGGTACAAGTAAATCACTTTAAGATAAAAGGTGATTCAAAATTAGTCATCAAGATGGTCAATGGTGATTATGACATAAAAAAGATGAGATAATCCCCCATCTAAACCATTCCTGATGGATAATTGTATAGTTTCATTTGTGTTTGACATTGGCTCACAACCCATAATAAAAAAATTCCAAAACGATGAGTAAGAAAATTAATCCACGGTTCTAGTATCCCCATACTAGGATGAAATTGTCATTAACATGGCGCACTAGAGGATGGTCTCACCTTTCATTCAATACACTACAGAAGAGATTGATGAAGTTAGTACCTTCCCTGAACCAAATGGTCATACCACTGGATTGATGGAACCCTTTAATACTACCTTCAATAAAAGAATACCCACTAGATAGATCCAAAAAAGATAGAATCTTGATGTGATAAATTAACATTATTCTGTTTGATTGTATGAATTTTAAAATGGTACTCTATAAGTGGTGCCTTTATGGGGTCCTTATCAGGTTCATTTATGGAGAAGAGATTTTTTTTGTCATGAATGATGTTCACATAGGAGCCTACATCACCCACCATTTAAGATTAAATACTTCCCATAAATATTGACGGCATGCATACTAATAGCCCACTATGACACAAGACTACACTAAATTTTCCAAACAATCCTTTACTAATTGGTTCACACCAAATTTATTCACCAACCAACATAGTTTATTCACAAATCCAAATACTCTAAAATATTTTCAATACTAGGAACTAGTGTCATATGACCATATACTCCCACTACAGCCAAGAAGTTTATGCACATTCTTACTACAACCAAATTCTTCTTGAAGTGGGCCAATGCTATACCACTCAATAATGTTTGAGAAAGGAACATCATCAGATTTTTGTAATCCAACATCATCACTAGATTTTGTGTCCCTTAGAAAATACCTATTGAGAATGGAAACAACTTATGATCTTACAAATTGGAGGAGCTACATAAGAAGTATGACATCAAGTCCAACTGTTCATCATTTTACATTGCATCGACTAACCGACAGATACATGACTTTAGCAAGAACCTATTGAATATACTCTAGATGATGTTATATAATTATAAAATTATTTATATTGACAATATGTTTCATGCCTCGTGAGATTACCAATACATGACCCACACCGCCACACAAGAGATTCCATACTCATTAGTATACGGGACAAAGGCAGTCCTACCCATTGAAGTTCAATTTCCATCACTCCACATTTCCAACTGTGATCAATTTTCCATAGATGAAAAATCCCAAAAACAGATGAATGAATTGGAGTGACTAAATGATAATAGATTTCATACCATTTATCTTTTAGAATTCCACCAAAATATGATATAGTGTCTATTTAACAAAAATAATTAACCTCTAACCTATCATTGAGGGGAAGACGGTGTTTGTAATCAGGACTCCGATGATACCAATAAAGAGACCTCCAAATATAGATCCAATGTGAGAACAACCCTATTACATACAAATATTCTATTCTAATAGATCTTATTCTTTGATCTCTTTGTTAGGACTAATCATCAAAAACCCTATCAATGCAATGTTTCCCAAGAAATACTTCATGTAACAAAATATCATACTTCCTAGATGCAAGATGTTAAACTACAAATCCATTCCTTGTCATGTGACCTCAAAAGTAATGACCCAATGTCTACATATCAAGATGGTATACTATGGGAAACGTACGTAATTATTTAAGGATTCTAAACTACATATCATTATCTTCCTGACCACGTGATGTTAAAATGCACGAATGTTCACTTAACACATGATGTTAAACTACATTGGAATCATCACCTCACCAATTATTCACCAAACATGATTTAGATATATATAGAGGAAAGATTAAATGAACCTATCCCCATGTGATAGTTAGATCGACATAGGTAATTTCTTCATCCAACAACTGATTGTGCCTTGATTCCAACCATCACAAGATATGTACTGATCCCCAAACCTCTAAGCATGGCCCAATCTATAATAATAAATTATTTTCATGTTGGGTGACCCACATACTTACCACACGACATTGAACTGCATGGCTGAATATCAATACTTCATGACATTAAAGTGCATGGATTCTCAAGTACTACATGTGACTTGATTATCATTCCAATGAGATACATTGAGATTCTCATACCCTATGTCTTTAGTCTAGTACCAAAATATGGTCAATTTTCCCTCCATGAATATTAAAAAAATTACTATAGCATACTCAAAAGAATTTCCTTCCATTTACAAGTCTTTTTTAAGTGAAACTCCATCACACTAGATAAGATTTAGATCTTTGTAGGGAATAATTTTCAAGAACTACAAGTGGTTTGATTCCTTTGCACACATGATACACAGTGATTCCCAAATCTCTAATCATGGGTCCATCATAAATAATTAAAGGAAAAAAATCCCCTCTCTACTTATGTATTAGGCCTAGATAGAGAGTTCCCATTTAGAACAATGTGTGAATTGATTCCTATTATCTTCAAATACATAGTGACACCCTAATATCAATTTTCAGGTCCAAACACAACAATCAACCGAACTAGGTAAAACGACCTCCTCCATTAGTACGGGTCAGAACTATATAGGGTGTCAATTCTAGAACTATGTATGTATTGATTCTAAGTCTAGTGAGATACATAGATATTCCTTGATCTTACAAAATAGTCTAGCCCCCATAAAACAAAAATTTCCATGTCCTTCATTTTTATCACTTATATGTGGTGGAATTATCCTTTTACACCCCTTGTTTCTCATAGGGAGAATAGCTTACGTGGGATTAGCGGTTTTAGAAAAGAATACCCTACACGATCAAGGAATATAAATCATGTTAGGGTTACTATACTCTAGGTTTCAATACCTCAAAAGTCACAACTAATGAACATACTCCATGATGTCAAATCTCATGATTGATGCCCCCATCGCATGACGATAAACTGTTTGATTATACAATAATATTTGTGGGTTGAATGTCATTGTAAATAAATATTTAGTGACACCTAGACATAATTTCCAAGTCCCATCCATGGGGTAAGAAAAGGGAAAAAAATTCCTTTGTCTCCTTTATACCACCATAAATCTATGCAGGAGATATTAAACTTTGGTTCCCAATTCAGGGATTCATCATGACAGTAGGTGTTTCCCCTCATACATAAGAGTTAGATCTATGTGATGAATTTCTTCATCCATACCCAATTATATTGTTAATTGTTCATATAAACTTGAACACATTCATTCCATTTATCAAACTCTCTATCCCAAATAACTTTGGATCTCAACAATTAGTATTTTTCAATCAGAGATGGAGGTTCATTTTCTTGAGGGTACCTTTGTTTGATTCTAAATAATATTCCCCGGTTGGATCTACATAAGTAACTCACAAAACAAGGCCTATAAACCAAAGTAGAATTCTCACCTTGCGATTCCTATTCTATCCCTGTAATCCCCAATTGAATTATTTCCCCATATCATTTTTCCTAGTTTGATAATCCTAAGAATCATGGTTTACATTTTTGATTCCCCCCTCACATTTGAGGAATGTAAGAATATCTATCCCTCATGGGGTTTTCTTTACTCATTATTTAAATTACATATGGTCATTTTATTAGGACTTAGAACTAAATTACTCAATGTTGTACTAACCACATTACATTAAACTGCATGGATGATGTCCTCTTCGCATGACACAAAACTGCATAATGTCCGAGAACAATGTCTAGCATGATTCCTATTATCATAGGATTTTTAGTGACACCTAGATATTTAATTTTGGGGTATCCAGGAAATAAAAATGTTTCTCCTTTTTTTGTGTATGGGTTAGACCTATATAGAAAACATTGACATAAGAATTATGCAGGTCCGGATTCTCACATTGATAGGATACGAAGTGGCACGGGGGGCCTACATCAAATTCCTAACACAATATAAAATTTCTCCTATTAATCTATACATGTGATATATCTACATAGAAAGATCCAATATATTTATCATCTCACTCATGAACCTGTATTTAATGAACAATTCCCCTTTCTCAAATAAGAGTTTGATCAAAATTTGGGGATACCTTCCCAGAACTACGTATGGATTTGTTCTCATTTTGAAAAGATACATAGTAATGCACTAACCATACATTTCAATCCCAATAAGAAAAAAAAAATCTAGTATTACCATATATTATTTATACCTACATGAGTAAATCATTACTACCCATTCTTGAGGAATCATGATATAATATGATCCTTTTGTATTTAGGAAATTTATTTTCAAAAACCAAACTCTATGTATAGGGAAGTCTAAATATCTATAAACCTCCCAGGACATCGGAAGTGGAATGTCAGTTTCCTATGGATTCCTTTGTTTGACAAGGAATAATATTCCCAAGTTGGATGTAAATAAGTTTCCCACAAAAAAGGATAGTCAACCAATAGAAATTTCACCCAAAAGAGATACCTATTATATCATTGTATGACCCCAACGAATTTTTCATCCCACATAACTCCTCAGATTTGGAAACCCCTCATAATATATCATAAAACCATTCCCCTTAATTTCTAAATATGATGGAATATTCTTGGATAGATTTATGTGAAAAATGAAAATCTTTTATCTCTCTATCAAAGATAAGTGACCCTAAACTATATCCCTAAAACTAACATTCCATAAGACATTAAACGACACAGTTCAAGTCATAGTCACACAAAATTAAACATCACCACGCTCCAACCCTCTATTCTATAATCCAAATTCTTGTAGGTGTTGTTTCACATTCATTTATAGTGCTGATACAGAGTCCCTCTTCATTTTTAGACAACATTCCCTTATCATGATTTTTTAATTAAATACCTATCCATCAAAATTGGAGGATTAGTGTCATGTGGGATCCTTTGCTTTACTATGCATAATATTCACCTCTCAACTCAACATAAATATCCAACTAAAAAAGGTACTAGTTATTAACGGGAAATATTATCTTTATGAGAGACTCTTCATGTCTCCAAATTTCATAACAACATCATGATGGAAACTACTTTTTTAGTCTCCTCACATAGTTTTTCGATGTTATGTCTCAGATTTAGAAATCACAACATCAGGGTCTAAAAATCCCCATTCAAATGTCTAAAAAATATTCAGAAATTATCAATGAGAAAACTGTGCTAGTATCATCACCCCCTAACTCATAGTCAAAATTGGTTGACTAGAAATACTAGTTTCACTAGTTCAAATTGAATGACTTGAAACTACCCACAAAAAGAGAAAAAATGTAAATACCCAGACCCCAGTAGCATGTAGTCAGTACCTTATATTATTTCATTGGTACTATGAACAAGTGTTCACATACCAAAGGGGAAAAAAGTTTAGTAACTTTTGAAAAAATAAGATACAATCATAATAGTTAAATTAAAACATTGAAATGAAAAACAACATATAAAATCCATTGGGAACACCCATACACTCCTATGTTATCTCTACAAGTCATTCATAAAACACATCTTCATATCCTAGGATAAATAAGACTTATTAAATGGGTGACATCATATGCTCATTACGGGTAATAAATATAGTGTAAGTTATCCTAATCATTAACAATAATGATGGCGATTAACAAAAAACACATTCCATTAAAATATAATCTTTATAGGAATAAAACCTGATTGAATAATTCCATATTAATAATTACATTATAAAGAAACATAACCAAGGATATTCTACTAGTCAAATAATTATATGGTATATCAATTACCAATATCATAATGAAGGAATTCATAATTCTATACATCTAAAACATACCATCAAGAGACTTTAAGGTGTAAAAAGGCTTAATTGTTTAAATAAAACTATAAAATATCTAAGATATTTTTTCATGATAAAAAAAGATATTTTATAATAATATTAAGGTCTTAAAACATATTATGGAGTGTACATGTAAATGGGTAAGAAATCAAGAAGTTCCCTTTAATCGGTTTTACTTATCCATAGAAATTGGGAAGGAAACCTTGCAAAACATGTATTAACCCATAAAATAAATGTGAAATGATATGGATACATGTGTTTGGAAAATATAAATAGTATATAGAAGAGTTTCATAAAAATTATAAATAATTAAATTGTGGTAAATAGATTGAAATCACAACCAGAATGAAAAATGGAGTTTCATGGAGATTCCCTAACCTTATGTTCAAAATTGTTCTAAACCAGTACTTAAAATCCTGGATAATGAAAATATGTTTATTAATAATTTAACTAATAAAAAACTAAACATGTATTAGATAATTTATAATTTTATTAATTTCATCTATAGTATTTTTGATGAGTTATAATATTCAATTTCTTCATTTGTAAGTGCTCATTTCTTGGTTTTCACGATTAGTTGACTTGTATACATGTATGAAAGATCATGTAAAATATAAATATTTATCCATAATTGAAATTATATGTTATTAATTATCTTCCATGAAATTTAATGGTCTAATATATAATATTGTTTCCATAAATGAGGTTGATTAATTAGATAATGTGTTAATGATATCCATTTAGATTATTTTTTTTCATTCCAATCGTAAAAGACTAGTTTTGTCTTATGAATTAATATTATGTATATATAGTTTTTAAAGAAAACAAAATATGTTTTATTACATATATAATTTTTTGTTGTAACTATAAAAATGGTTTTATTACCATCCTTGAAAGTGGAATTGAAAAAAGAATTCTTTTCATTTATGAATGTGGTAAATCAGCACCTCACGTGCGATGTTTTTAATTTTAGAATAAAAATAGGAAGATAATAGAATTGATGGTTGATATACAATTTTAATAATAAAATTATAGTATATAAAATATACTATATATCTTGTAAATTTATAATTTGTAGGTGAGATAATGATAATAAAATAAATTAAATTGAAAGAGAGAGAGATAGAGAGATGGTTTTGCCTCTTGAGTGTCGCAGCCTTGAGAACCTCCTTAAGGGACATGGAAATGGTATTTTGGGGAGAACAGAAAGTCCATAACATGGGGGAGGTTTGTGAGAGCAAATATTCATAATATTAAAAATATTCAATGATTTATAGGTTTGATAAAAAAGGGTGGTGAGGAGTGGTATTCATAGTGGTGGAGAGGGATATATTTTGATTATTTTATTCTTTATTTTATTATTTTGGACCAAAAATATGACAAATTTTGATTACCATGACTAAATAAATTAATTAGAGAAGGCTAGTTTGAGATTATGGGCTTACATGATCCATAAATCATCCATGAATCAATAATTCATGTATTTGTTAAATACAGTAAATTACTGCATTTCACTATTCACAAAAAAATCAATTATTTTGGAAAAAATCAGAAAATTAACCCTAAATTTTTTTGTTTTTTATAATTTAAAAATTAATTCTATTTTATGAATATAATTTCCAAAATTTTGAAAATTTAATTTTCAAATAAAATAATCATTTAATAGAAAAAAATATGATTTTAATATTATAACTATTCTTACGACAATTTTAAATATTAATTAGGTTTTTATAAAATTATCTTAGAATAATTAGAAAAAAATATTAATTTATGATTCTATTTCATGATAATAAATTTTATTTTAAAACATTATATTATTTATAAAATAGTAAAAAAACATTTATATTTCACAAAAACACTAATACTTAATTAATTTTTATAAAAACAATTATTTACTTAATCCATGGAATTAATATTTTATTTATCCATTTATAAGTTACCCAAATTATATTTACACTTCCATAGGCTAGGATACTATTTAAAAATATAAAATTCATATAACAAAAATGATAGTTTTATAGAAATCAGGATTTTTTACTATTAACTGGAAAATAAATATTTTTAGAAAAATACCAAAATTTCACCCTAAGATAATTTTAACATTCCAATTTTTAAAAAACATTACATTGATATTAGAATTTATAAAAGTGTTAAAAATTACTTTCAAAAAATTTGTGCCATTAAAAGGCAGTAAAACTACCTTTATAATCATATAGCCTTTTATTATGTAAAATTTGATTCATTATTATCTTATTCCTATAAATTTCTAATTTGGTTAACACTATTCATTAATACTAATTTAATGGATATGTTATAATTTTATTTTTAAAATAATTATATTTAATTGTATATCATTATTCATTAAAGCTTGGTGTTGTTTGAAACATATGTTGTCGAAGAACATAAATTTAAAAAGATAAATACCGTAAAATAGTAGATTTTTATATTCTCCCGTAATTAAATAAATTGTGTCATCACAATTTGAAATTTTATTCGAAAAATCAAGGTTTTATACTTCAAATTTATTTTGTGGCAGTCCATCATCGGAAATAGGGTCAATAAAATATCCTCTTAATAAAAGGGAGGGGGTAATGTAGCGGTCACCCCAATATTAGGAACTTGGATTGTATAACATTAGTGTAAAGTAAAAATATAGAAATGAAATAATAATATAACCATTATGTTCTGATGGATATTGACAGAGAACATGGTTGTTAGAATGTTAAACATCACTAAGCTATTAATTTTTGATTGGTTAAAATACTATTGACTTCTCTAAATGAAAAGTGATCAGATGAGGTTTTTGTTCCAAAATCATTTTTTAGAGTTGAGAGTTTCATTTTCTATATTGAGAAGAATTTTTAAAAAAACATACTTTGATTCCTTTCCTTTTCATAATCTAATGCTTTGGTGGTACATTTATCTCTCTCTATGTCATTTATTAAACTCAAATATGAATATTCTAGATGAATTTTTTCTAAATTATTCTGATCAAATGGTTCATAAGTCACTCATTTTCTCCATTAAATTTTTACTAAAACATAAAATGATAGCCCATGTTATCCAATATGATTAATCATACTTTAATATATACCAATTATATCGTCAATCCATTCCATAAGTAGTTAACCTTAATACCCATCCAAAATATGTCTGTCCAGATTCAAATACCAATGATATAGAAGAAATGTCACTTAACATAAGATTTTCCAAAAACAACACAATGAATTTCATATTATCATGTTTTTTTTGAATGCCTTGATCACCTTTAAACCTATGAAAATATTAAAGCATCAAAAAATAAAATATAAGGTATTTCGTAAATCCAAACATCTAACAATTATAGTATGACATAAACCATTAAATCACTATCCACCTTTATTATCCCTAATACAATCCCATAAACATATATTTATTATTATATCAACATCATGCACACATTTAATATAATATTTCCCCAGTCATGTGTTTTTAAAAATATCTATATACAATAGAACCACTTATCTTGATTACCGTTGTTGTTCAACCCATGATTCAAATATCTTAGAGAAGAAGTATTCTAGTTCAATCCTAATATATATCTTGATTATTATAACCTATTAATTATTTATTAAATACTTTAACAAAATAGTTCTTGAATCCAAACATAATAATATTAATCATTCATGTTTATCTATGATAGTATCATAATGATGACCATGATTCATTATCATCTTTTGGGGTACATTACTTTGATGCTCGAGACATCGATTCTCATAGTGTCCCACATCCTTACAGTTGAAGAATTGAAAATTATAAAAAAAATATTACCCTTACAATCACAAGTACGGTTTCATTTCTCTCTGCAGTTGTAGAAAACTTCCATTCCTTTTAAGAAACAACTATGGTGTTTCTTTCCTCATTTATCACTGGTTGGAAAATAATTCATCTCTTCTTTAATTTATCCATATTTTTCCTATGAGTAATTTTTTCATTGGGAATCCCTCTGAATTCATAATACATAGAGATTTATTTATTTATCTCATTATCATATAATACTATGCACTCATATAATGAGAATGATTTAGAGACTTTTTTCCTTAGAAATATTTTTATAAGACCATAATGGTTATGATCCTTCTTACTCTTTGGATCATGTTCATTGATGAAGTTCCCATTCCTTCCACTATGAACAATTTCTAGCCAATGGAATATACTAAATTATGTTATAAATCATAATTAGTTATTTTTATCTTTAACAACACATATCATAATATATAAATATATCCTTAGATAATCACATAAACATAAAAACTAACTTATTTTGGGACATGATTAATTTTTAATCCTTTATTATAGTTTGTAAAGAAAATGTGAATTATATTATGAATGTACCCTATGACTTTCAAGTTAAGTGAATAGTTAGGCCCGTTGTCATGTACCAGGTTACACCAAGTCAATCCTGTGGCACCGTGTTAAATTTTTTACCGGTAGGTATATCTATACCAAAACTACTTCCACTTTTAGCATCCTGAAAAGGATGTATTTCTAGGAAGATACACAAAATATATACCGTACCAAAATTCTAGGATGATTATCTATTATTCTACTAAAATTTAATGTTTGGGTTATGTTCCCTAATCATTGTTTCCAAAATCTAGTCTCATGGTTTCTAGTAAATTTTCTCTCACATCAATTATAAAGACCTTGACACCAATTTCCAAAAGCCAGTGCCTTGCTTTATAACATTGTTACTAATAACATTCCTCCTCATACCAAAAGGAAAAATACTATAGTACCTTTGAAAAATCAAGACAGAAAAATAATTGTTATATAACAACCTTAAAAGAATAAAAACATAGAAAATCCATTGGGAACACACATATACTCTTAGATTATCCAAACAAGTCATTCATAAAACACATCTTCACATCCTAGGGGAAAATAGAACACAAGAAATGCGTGAGATAATATGATCATTAACATAAGAGAATATATCACAAACAATAACAATTAGTCAAGTTAATTTCTAAAAACAAATTCCATTAAAACATAATCTTGATCATAATATGATAGGAATAAATGTTGTTTGAATAGTTCCATATAAACAATCATAGGATAAAACCATGGATATTCATCTAGTCAAATAACCACTTGGGAAATCAATTAATAATATCATAATAGGGAAATTAATATTTTTAGACATCAGAAACAAATCATCTAGGCCATGGCCAAGACATCTAAAAATTAATGGTTAATCCCTCATCCAAATCCATATATGAAAATAAATCGTCAAATCCATAGCCATGTCCATATCTATTTTTCCTTATAATAACTATTGATGCATCAAGGGGCTACATCAAGCCCCATATATCACATACTAATTCCAATTCATTCATCATATATATGAGGTGAAACATAAATAAAATATAATTATTAAATGTAAATAAATTACCCTAATCAGAAATTAGAATCACTAAATATTCTGAGTAAAATGGTGAATTGTATCAAGATACAAAATCCAAAATCAAACTGATTATAAACAATTTAATAAAATATGTAAGATAATATCATAAAATATCAATCCCAGTTAATCATAATATTCAAGAGAGGTTGTTAAAATATATGAAGTTACCTTAATAAAATCATCGATGAATTCTTATGAGAAATACACTTTTTTTACATTGGAAATAGAAGTTATTTTAGAAATTAATTTGTATTTGTATTAAAATCATATTATAAACTTGTATATCCTAGAAAATGAGGAAATTTAAAATATGTTTTTGTCATGAATTAAATCCAAATGAAGTGAAAACATATATAAAGAGTTTTTAAGAAACATTAAAAATGAGCCGCATCAATGTTGTTTAATGTAAAATATAAAGGATCAATTAAACTGTAAGAAGGGTTAATTATTCAAATAATACCTTAAATGATATAATATAGTTATTCTTGATAAAAATATTGATTTTATAAAAATATTTGTGTAGGCAAATAGATTAAGCAGTGTACTTAAAATGTGAAAGATATACACAGTATTTAAAATATTTACTGAAAATTATAAATGTATCCTTAGATAATCACATAAAAATATTTACATATAAAATAAAGATTAAATCATCTAGATACATGAGTTTGAAACATATACATAGTATTTAAAATATTTATATAAAAATAAGGAAGAATTTTATTGGTGTAAAGAGAGATAAAGTGTAACCCAAATGAAAATGGTTGTTTGGGGGTAATCCCTTACCTTATGTCCGAAAGCATAAAACCATTTAATAACATACCTGATAATGAAATTATATTCATTAATAATTTAATTCATAACTTATTAAACATTTATATTATTTATTAATATTTTATTAAGTTCATATATGGTCTTTTTTGTGAGTTATAAGATTCAATTTCATCATTAGTAGGTGTTCGTTTCCGTGTTTTCCTGATTGGTTCACTTGTATACATGTATGAAAAATCATATAAAATAAAAATATATACTGAAAATTAAAATTATATATATCAATGAACATAAAAATTATTTCATTGTATTATATATCATTTTTTCATATATTAGGATGATTTTTTAGAAAATGCGTTAACAAAAACCATTTTGATTATTTTGGCGTTTTTTGACCATCAAGAACTAGTTTTGTATTAAGATTTAATATTATGTATATATACTAGTTCTAAAACATTAAATAATTTTTCATAAAGATATTAAGATCCGTTTTAACTGTAAAAATGGTTTTATGTTGTTTCGCCTCCGTGGTGGCGTGTTCAGGGCGATGGCGATATTGTCAAATGAGAATCATCCCCCTTCTCTTTTTCTAGAGACAATTTCTTGTCAAAATCACTATTCCTTTTCTTTCGACTTGTTCTGCATCATTATCCTCTAAGTAAGGATTTATTAACCCTGGAGGGACTAGGTAATTCATCCCTTTTGTTTTTAGAATGATATTCCACAGTTAGATGGTCTCATTGGGTGATTTCAAGGGGTAAATTACTTGTGCAATTGGTTCTCCTCAGATATAACTTCCTCATATGGTCTCTAATGGGTGCTTTCATGGGGCTAGAAACACCCAACATCCCCAGTGTCAATGATTCATGGACCTTCTTTCCAAAGGAATTTGGTCGTTGGGAAATGGTTTGGCCAATGACACTTAAGGACTCCATTGGTCGAGAGGATGAGAAGTTAGTCTCACTGCACCCCTTGTGGGGGGAATTATTACCAATTCTGGGAATCTATTAGAGGCTTAAGTTGTGTTAATATGCTTGTGAATACTTGGTTCATTACCAAAGATTGTTTCCACAGGATACCCCTGGTTTGCAGGATCTTCATAAGAATATATGGATTTGATGCTACAAAGGTGATGCTCACATGAGCCATATAATAAGGCTCTTTAGAGTTTATCATCATCCAGGGGGAAGGAAGGTGACTTGATGTTGATATCGGACCCATATAAAGGGTTTCTTACATATCTTCGAGAGAGGAATCAGAACCCACATAGTTTGGAATTATTTGGGGCTTATGCATAGAGGTAGCCCATTTGAGGGGAACATGAATAGGTGAAACCATTTGTATGGGAACCCTTTTTGAGCTCAATCCTTCAAGTAGGAATCCATCATATCCAATTTTGATATGGAATTATATTTTTCATATTTTAGAATTGTGTGAGCCATACGCATGGAGGATTCCCAATTTAGGGGTAAATTATTGGGTGAACCCTTTTGGATGGGCACCATTTTGAGCTCGGGCCTTCCAGTAGGAATCCAACATGTCCTGGTTTGATATGGAATAAAAGTTATTGTATTTCATAATTGCATGGATGTTTTAATCGTCACAAATCTCTAAGCCCACTTGAATAATGCTTGGTCTGAGAAACAAGAGTTTGTGAGAGATCCAACCAATTACATGCTTCCTCTTCTGCTGGTGGGAGAGGGCGATCTTATGACAGATGAGGCTCGGGCTATGGTGGGTGAGGGTGCGGAGCGATGAGCCTTTCAATGTGAAATTACATTAAAGGTCATGTGACTCGGACTCAAAATATTGGGGACATACCTCAGTGGGAGTGCCCTGAAACATGTTCTGTGAAGGGGAGGAGATTTGTCCTTGTCAAAAGGGGGAGGGAACGTAACCCCTTTGACTGATCACCATTCCTCGTCGATTGGAAAAGAAGATGATCACCCTTAATCCCTAGAACAGGGAAGTTCACATTGGCGTCCCAATTTTGGACTCCGAGTTTCCAGTGGAATGTAGACCCAAAAACATCCCTGGATCCTGAATCTTTTTCGGGAGAGCCATCATGACTCTGCTTACCATGGGTATGTAGATTCAAAAGGGTGTGCTGATGCACCAAATAGTCTGATCATACGGGTCTGGTGGCTTGGAAAGATGCTTTGGCCTAATGCTAGGGGACTAGTTCATAGAGATATTATAGAGGACTAGACGATAACATAGGGTCGAGGTTGGAATCAGGGGGAATAATACCCAAGACATCCCATTTCGCATACTAATTTCTTGTGTGAGATGAGGGAGGCTTCATATACCGTAGTGGTATGTGGGAAGAGGGTCGTCTGCATACTAATGTGGTACGCATGGATGGGTTTTGATAGCCGAACACCACAGTGATATGTGGTCCAAGATGTGGTCTATCACACATTTTTGGGTTCCATCAATGTACAGTTTTAGTATGAAACGACATGTTAAATCCTTATAGAAACACACTACGTGGAACACCATTTTGAAGGAAGTTCTGGGGAATTATCATTCACAGGGAGTTCATAGACAATAGTTATGTTCTTCGTTGTTTTACCAATTAGGTTCTCGGTTCTATTATTGTTATTATGTTCCCCCATTTTGTGGTTCTCAGTTTTGTATACCTGTGGAGAGTTTCGTGTGCAATTTAGGATTCAACGATGATTCAAGACTAAATCCAGAATCTTCCACAAGTTCTTTCTGCGAATATCTGGGGTCCCATTCTATCTTTTGTCATATTTACCTTCTAAATTTCTCATATTATATTTTTATTGATAATCAAAAAAATAATATCTCTGGGAATGTGATTTCATTTGTGGAGGCTCCTAAAGAGATATTATAACCTGCAGAAGACTCATCCAACCAGGGTTTTTGGAGGATACGGTTCATGATCATGGTTCTCAAAACCCTGTATGTTTTCTTCATCCACAGATTGCTGAGTTTACAAGATGGTATGCATATTGACTTCACGCACAAGAGTCATTCGGTGACGTAATTCATAGTCCATTGGGTTTTCTGGCCATCACCCCACATTCTAGCCCCTCATAGATCTTTCCTCGTACTGATGGTTCGTGAACTAGGCGGTTTGTGAACCCTTCCCATTGCTGGTATGAAGACCCCGTAAAATCCTTTGAAGACATGAATTTATTCATGTTTCTTCTTAAATTTGTAACTCAATTTTAGTCCATTAACATTGTTATACATGTAGGAGTACTTTCTTCCATATGAAAAGTGGTTATATTAGTATTTCCTTCCCTTTGTGAACGATTTAGGACCATGCAAATGCCCTCCATCGAAATGTGTTCCATTTGGAACGAAAAGGTGACTATTCTGATGTAGAAGTGGTCTTGAACTAAAATGTTTCACAATAGAATAGATAGACCCATTAAGAGGAGACCAAACCTATATATAGGGTCCCATGTCATTTTCTTTTTACTGTTTATTGTGGCCAAAAGTTCTCTCAACTCCCCCATCTTCCATGGCATTTGTGTACCATGCTTCTTGTGAAAATTCATTTTGCAAACCACTTCATATGTGTCGTGAACTGAACTATTCACCATTTATCTACCCAAAACCGAATTTTCTATTTCATGAACAGAATTGTGGAACATTAAAATCAAAATCTGGATTCTAAATAGGAGAATGCTATGCAGATTTTGTGTACCCATACCAAGCTTAAATAGGTGAATCGAACTATAGGACAAAATAATCCGAACATAAACTTTTAATCCACATAATTTTAAAATAAACATTACGAGGCCTTGGTTCACGGTATCTACCATTCATTAACCCTTTTTTCACTGGTCAATTCTCCATGGGCTAGTTCCTAGTGGATGATTTTCATACCAGGGTTGTACGTGGTACAACTCTTCCATGTACCATGCAGTATGTGGGGTTTTCTTCCGACATATAATGAGGTAAGCGGGATAGGGCTGTCACATATCATTTTAGAGAATAGTACGTAGTTCCTTATGTGGACATATTTTTGTTTAGTCCTTTTTCCATTCCTTTGTAGCCTTTATCCAATAATGTTTTTGGAATGAATTTTTATTGACTTTTGGATATTCCTGTGCAGGCTAAAATGGCTACTCCACAGGCTGGTGCGGATGTAGCTACTTCTTCTTAGGCTAATACTACTTACCCTCTATCTATTTCTAATGAAAAATAAAAGAACATGGTGGAATTGGTCAATGAAAAAATTATGGTCGTTCCATTTCACCAATCTCTAGAATATCTTCTTACAGTGAGCCAATGGGAGTTCCCATCTTCAGACATACTTCCCTCTTATGGGTTTGGTCTATTGTCTTACCCAGCAATTCCATCACCAAAACCAACTGATCTGCCTACTTCCTATATAATTAATACCATTATTATGAAGTAATTGATTTCTTCTAAGGGGCGGTGCCATTAGAGAGATATTGCCTCTTGGTCTATGTTGAACTATGCAGCTCAAAATTTAGAGGAAGTGTAGTGGAATCCCAACCAGATGACCCACTGCTACCAGACCATTTCTATGAATGCCTTAGTGAACAAGCAACATGGTTGGTCATCCCGGTGGGATCTTTGCTCTGGAGGCTCATTTGTCTCGGAATGGTGGTGTCCTTTTTGGGTTCACCAGAATTGTGAATAATTACAAATATAGCTGATGACTATAGGAATATAGGAGGCTTCTTTGGTTTCTCAAACATACATCCACCGTCCAACTACACTTATTTCAAAGCTTTTGAGAAGGTGGATTTTAGACACCAATACTTTCCATTTGACCCATGGTGAGGTCGGCATCAGCCATTGAAATATTCAAATAATCTCAGGAGTCCGTATCAATGGGGACATGTATGATGAATTGGTAACTCCCCCCTTTGTTTAGGATGACATGTAATGAACCCCTCCTTTGGCTAGGAAACTCATCATTCAATAAAAGACACCCTTGAATGAAATTTACATTTTTCTGAAGCTATACATTCCTTTTGATGACTAGTTTAGTGATTTTATTTAGAATACTAATATTTATACCGATCAAAAGAGGCCCAATGATTTTCCTTAAAAACCTCCTAGAGGTGAGTGGGTACTTAGTGGCCCAACCTGGAAGAAGGGAATTTTTAGAAATTGGTATGGGGGCTCATCCCTGACGTCAATCGATTATTTCGACTAGCTGCATTCTTTGAAATGTTTTTGAGAGGCTGGCTCTTACAAGTGTGAATTTCTGGTTTTGTAAGAGCCACAAAATTTATCATGGTTGCTCAGTTGGCCACTAGTAGATGTATAAATTTATCTATCCTAGTGTTGGACAATATTTACCACCTACTGGGTCAAATCAGTAAGTGGGTTCACCTATCAGATGAATGGGACCTTCCAATTTATTTAGGCTAGATAGGAGCCCGCATAAGAGGTTATTCATTCACAAATTCCTTTCAAAATTTGTGTTCAACTCTCTGACCATATCATCATAGTACCAGTGAGGCCAAGCCAGTGCCATGGGCTTCACAGTATAAGCAATTGGAGCAACCCGCAATGAATGGGTAATACTTAATTGCTTATCTCAACTTTTATGAACATTTCTCTTTTCAAACATATGATTCTCCTACTGGTAATATTACAAGTAATTAATTTGAGGACATTTTCAATAAAGGTTACTTATTTTCTTTGAGAGAAGACTTCCTAGTTTCCCATATCAGAGAAGAGCGTATTTGCGAGGGATATGCACCCTTCCGATTTAGTCGTCAATTTAAATGTGTCCAGAATTTTCTCCCTCCTTCTCTTAACAGTTATCATTAGGAGAAGCATCATATGATAGCATGTCAACAATGGCTAATAATCAGCCGGGAGGATACATAGTGCTAGGCTATACATCCAGATCCTAGGTATTTTGTTCCATTTTATACAAAAATCTATGTTGATGCCTGGGTTAAATCATATTCTGATGGCCAATTTGCCATCATGGTTCTTATGTTGAAAACTTCCAATGCATCTAGGGAAAAATGAAAGGGGAAAATGAGTTTTTGAACACTATCGACTAAGAAAAGTCCTTTGAAGGCCTCTTCGCTCCCCCTTGAGGAAAATTGTTAAAGATGGGGTCATGACCTAATGAGTGGCCTAACATGCTGCTGATACTGTTTTCGGGATTCCACCATCCATTACTCCCGAGGTTGATTTTTCTTATGGCCTAGAGGCATTTTTTCCTTTTGAAAGGACATCCATCTACTCAGCACTAGTCACATCATTATTTATGGAAGCTCCTCTGAATAAGGGAAGATTATCTTACTTTTATTGGATATGTGTTAGAACCCATTGAGATTTCATTTGATGAGGATATAGATAGGGTGAGTTACTACCTTAAGGACCTCGACACCCTCATCCACTCCTGAGGTGGTCATCATATGTACTCACACTGGGTACTTTTTACACTGCATCCAATATCCATTGATGAGGATGATGGCATCGTTGGCTCACCTATGTTGGCTTCCATGGAAAAATCTTCTTACTTGGTCCCATCATCTCGTTAACGTTCATCCTCTCGAGGTCAAAAGTTTTCAAGTACACTCCGGAAACATTTGTGGTTCTCAAAATCTGATCCACTCCCTTGTACAAACTCTCCAGCGTTGTCCATCCCAATTACGACTACATTTATAGAGGCCTGGAGAGTCTAGGATGAATTAAGGGAGAACACCTCAAATAAAGATATATAGAGGATTCATGAGAAGGGAAATTTGAACTTTTGAATTTGGGGGATCCATTGGTCTACAATAATTTTGGCCCCCTAAGGGCTTGATGAGGTGTCCACCTACTGGAATGAAATGGACAAGTGTCTCCATGCTTCTATAGACATGAATTACTAGTCGAACCTTGTGGCATTGATGGAATTACTCCCACGGCTGCTGGCAGAAGTTTTATCTACAACCTCTATTCCTTAAATTATTTTTTGAAATATTTACTAATGTTCCCCTTCCCCTTTTTATTTTTTAGGGGCCTGCATGGTCTTTGGAAGTGTCTTTTTTCATGATTTATTCTCCTAGAGGTACTACAATTGGGGAGTTCACCCTATCAAGGGTTGGGGGGGACTATGTAAGGATCCCCTATATACCATGAACACATGGAAGCTATCATTTTGAACCCTTCTAAGGAATTCCCCCCTCTAGATCCACTTTGTGCTCTTATTCAAGAGTTGTCCCCAAAACAATCAAAGAAATGCAAGCTTGTCTCCTAGTTGTAAAAGTGTATTCAGAGGGGGATAAAAATTAATTGTATGTTCACATGGATATTGAACCAAATACCCTTATCTAGGAGACCCACCAGTATATATATGTACTTTAATGTAGGGACTATATGTAACCAAACAACAACCATTCAATTATCTACAGCTCTTATCCCCTTCAGGGCAGAATATGGGTCGCCATCTTCTGTGGCTGACCGAAATAGGGAAACAGGACCATCTGAAGAGATCAGGGGTACTGTTGACCACTTAGGTGTTCCTATTCTCACTCAAACAATATCTACTTCAATAATAAAAGGACATCCAGAATTTTAGGGCTAACTTGACCATGTTGATCTAACTCTCATGGAGAAAGACATGGTATTATTTATAGCTGGGGCCGACACCAGTGGTAAGCCCCAAGACCTACAGGATTTTGGACGGTCTTCAAATATTGTGGATCCTATAAATCTTGATCGAACATCCTTTTCCCATGTATAGGGATTCAATCAAAAGATTGATATTCTGCCTTCTATTGGTTGCTCTGGGGATGTCACAATTGGGGAGGCTAATGTTCCGACCCC
Organism: Viscum album; assembly: GCA_963277665.1. Classification (NCBI taxonomy): domain Eukaryota; kingdom Viridiplantae; phylum Streptophyta; class Magnoliopsida; order Santalales; family Viscaceae; genus Viscum; species Viscum album. Next base: position 1,026,015,842 of record OY728158.1, read on the forward strand.
CGAAAATTTGGAGCAGGTTGTCGTTCGTTTTTCTCTGGTTCTAAGAGGAGTTATGTTTCCTTCCACAACAATTTCAAGACCACTGCCCTTATCATTATTGACTATACCTATATGCCTTATATTAATCCATAACCTTTTGAGGTCCACCTAGAGGGATGCTATTTCGGCCGAGAAAATCCCCGGGTCTTCAATATTCTCGAGTAACTCTGGAGTTCAAAAAATAATTGAAGACATAGTGCGACCTATTTTAGATAGTGGAAATACTGTAGGGGTGGGAGGTACTAAACCCATCTCCTTTTTATCCTCAAAATCACAACCACAAGTCTTAGAAAAAGTGGTAGATGTCCCCACTCTATCATCCACTATAATTACCAGAGATGAGGCTGTTGCAGGGCTGAGCCATACTATAGCTACTCAATCATGTCTCTCTATTGTAACATTCGTTCCTAACAACATTTCTTCATCAAGTAGTGACTCTGAGATCGATCAAGAAAGTATGGTCGATCTTCATCCCATTCGGCAATAGGCATGGAGGAACATTTGAAGATTAATTTCTCACAATCCATTGGTTGAGATGCCTATGAAATTTGAAAAGATACACCTCCAGTTGGTGGTCCTAGGTTTCATTGGATTTGACTATAATTGTATTTATGATATATTAAGTTAGGTGTTCACTACTCGGGAAGAAATCGGTTCTCTTGAATCTCAATTTTCCGCGGTAGAGTCGACGGCATATCTTGATTCTACATGGAAAATTATCATTGAAGATGTTGTGAATCATTCTAGAATGGTTGAAAGGTTGCAAAACGAACTCATTAAGAAATATTCTTTAATGGACCAACTCAACCAGGGAGTAGAGAAACAATTCTAGAAACTATAATGGATTGAACAGAAGCGGTCATGGGCCACGATTCCCATCAATGAGGGGTGTTGTAAAATACAAGACAGAGAAAGAACCATCCTCCAAGCCATGAGGGACACAGAGTTACTGTGGGCGAGAAAAAAGGCAGAGACTGTAAATTTATTGAATCTTTGAAAATATGTTGATGAGTCGCATCAATTGTTTATGCAACTCTGTGACTCTGGGCAACATCTCTTGTAAAAATCCTATCTTTCTTACAAGGAGAGGTTCCATTCTTTGGATTCCCACCATAGATTTTTATAAAATATGATGGAACCAATTTTCCTTTGAATGATTATTCTTTGTCTTTTTAAATCATTTCAATTGATCACAATAAATCATATAAACATCATTTCAATTAGGTACTAATTTTAAACCATGACCAGTAAACTGAAATAATTGAATCAGGCTCTAATTTTTTTCTGAGCCATGGGACTCAGTGAGAAAAGTTCGACTATTGATGAGGTTTTATGTAACAACCTCATGAACAATATTGTATTTTTCATTATTACCAAAATTTTTGTCTAAGCCTTCCTGACACGGGATTAGCATGCATAAAATGAAATTTTCTTAGGATTCCCTTTGTGGATTTTTGACCTAACAAGATTCACATCTCTTTTCATGCCTCAATGTTTTTAACGTATTTATAGTCAACTTTTAACATGATGTTTCTCCTATAGATTTTTCCTCTAGAAAATTACTGATGCTTTAGGTCGAAAAGCATTGACCAAACTTAAAAGGGTAGAGGCCAGAATTCATTATTCGACATTATGTAATGATTTAATATCCCTCATACATGGATTAGAGATTTTTCATGGCCCTAAATTTGTGAATTATGGGAATTCATAAGGCTCTGGAGCTGTTTAAGGAAAATAGAGGTTGGAGATGACTCTCCTAAGGATGAATTTCTCTTTTATTGACAGCTGTTTTGTAGGAGACTTATATGGAGCCATTGGGGAATGGTGTGAAGTGTCAAAAGGTATCCATTGGATACTATCCATAAATATCTGATGTCTTGGTAGCTTTTGCAATAAATTGAATTTATTTTTATGTTGGGATTCATAGTGGGTAGCTGGTCTGAATAATGGTTTCCAAAAATATTAGTGAAATTCATATCAGATTTGAGTGGGAAACTATTCTTCCATGGTTCTTACATGAATAATGGAGATCTGGTGAATGGTAAGTTTAGTTATAAGTCATTTTTATGTTAGGGGAATTTGTAAAGAGGACGGTATGTAATATGTTGTCCTGTGGTTTTCCAAATCTGGGGTTGTGACAGGACATGAATGTCATTTGAGCATTCAAAAACTGGAAAGGACTCTCCTGATAATGAATTTTCCTTTCAATGAATTTTGTAGGCGGTATATGTAGAACCTTTGGGGCATGATTTTCATAGTCAAAAAAAGGTTTCCACTTGACACATGCCTTCTATCTCTGATGGATATGGAAATTTAGAACATTCTGAATATGGTATGTGACCTTAGACAAGGGGTGAACCATAAAATTAAAAGTGAAATTTTAGCTGAACTTCTCTTGGAATCCCAAAAATTAGTTGGGGGTCTTTTTTAGTATACGGATCAACTTCATGCATATGGATGGGGTATCTTTTAATACCTCAAAAGAGACCAGATATGAATCAGGATCCTATGTTCTGAAATATTTAGGATGTTTGTAGGAAGGAAAAACATAAATCTTGACTTTGAGGGCCCTTAAATCTAGAGGGATGTTATGGGGAATGGAATCCATTAGTCATACTGAGTTAGTAGAGGAATCTCATGGGGGAGAATTTTCTGTTGATTGGCGGCCATTTTGTAGGCGACATATGAAGATCAACCGAGGTATGATTACCATATCCAAACAAAGGTGCATACAGGACACTGGCCTCCCATCTCCAATGGACATGGAGGGTTATGATGATTCAAGATCTCTCATAGAACGTTGTATGAGGTGTGGTTGGAGTGTATCTAGACATATTGGAAACATTTGGGCTGCGATTTAAAAATGGAATCAGATTTCCATTTTATAGATCTGTCTTACACAAACGGTGAAGAATTTGTCTTATCCTTGGGGTACCCTTTCATTTAATTTCATATGGCTAGGATGAGGAGTTCCTCACTATAAATTGAACCATGACATGCCTTTTAATGTCATGCTTCTAGGACTATATTCCTGAAATATTTTACCATAACTTCACTATGATTCTCTCACTAAAACCCCTAAGATCACATGATCTATTCTTGGTGTGAGAAACAAGGGATTACAAGGGATCCATATCACCACCTAAGAATGAAAAAATCACATTAGAGAAAACATTATTCTTAAACCATTGCTATTCAGTTTTGAGTCATGCAGTGAGAATGGTTTTGACCTTTCAGTTTAATGTCGTGCGGTGAGGACATGATGTTGTGTATTTTAGATTCATGAATCTAAGAAGATTATGTTGTCATAAAGATCATTAATAGCAATGATCTAATCACAATCAGGAAGTTACTGCATTCCTTTTACGTTAGTAATGATGGAAGGTGTTAACCATAGTCCTGGGGGAAACATGAATCATGAGGGATGACATGGGTCTTAGAAGCCATTGGTTGTACTGATATAGGAGAGGAATCTCCTGGGGAGAAATTTGTCTTTGATTTGTGGCCATTTTGTAGGAGACAAATGCAGATCCACGAGAACATGATGTGTATAGCCAAATAATTGTTCCCATAAGACACTGGCCTTCGGTCTCAGATGAGCTTGAATGATTATGGGGATCCATGTTTTCTCAAAGTATGGAGTTCGGAAAATAGGAAATATGTGTCTAGGAATAATGGAAATATCCAGATTTTGATTACCCAAGAAGTACTTGAACTTCCACATAGATCTGACTCATATGTATAGGGGGAATAAGAGTCATTAGACTTCTCAGCAGTGGTGGGGTCATGTGAGGGATCTCATAAAACTGAAAATTTGGCCACATATAACTCTTAATGAATTTCATAGTTTATTATCATGTGGTTAGGACCTTTCATGGAATCCTCATATAAGTCTTGGCTATGCATGAGGAAAGGGGCATTTTTTATTGTGGTTGGTATGTGGTGCCAAATCCAGTCATCACTATATATCCTTCAAGGGCAGGATTCAAGATATACATAGTTCTTAATTTTCCCCATATCGATCTGGCTCCGTCCATGTGCAGGGAAATGTGAGGTCATTTGTTTAAGTGGATGGGTTGGGGTGCCAAATCTGGGCATCACTATGTATCCTACAAGAGAGGAAATCAATCCATATGTAGTTCTGAAACATTCCATGTACCTACTTATCTTGGTCCATGTGTAGTTACATGTGAGTTTCATTTGTAACACCTCGACCGAAGTTACCCAGAGTCGGTGCATTATTACATAACAATGGCATGATCACAAGAAAGATCAAGTCTTTAAAGACCGATTAGTTTAGTATCCTTGGAAACACTAGATACATTCATGAAGTTTACATTACATCATAAAGAGAAAAAATACCACAACAACATATTGTCTCCATAGTCCACACTATTATCCCCTCATAATATATCTGCAGGTCATTAATAATTTACTTCTTCACATCCTGGGAAAAATAAAACATAGAAAATGGGTGAGCTCAGATGCTCAGTAAGGATAACAATATAGCGGAAACTTTCATAAATATACATAAAAATTTAAGGCAATGTATAACTAAAACAAAAGCTTTTTAAACTTAAACTTCAGCATAATATGGCAAGGATAAAATGAAATAATGCCATTTAATTATTCACATGGATATTCTACTAGTTGAATAATCACATGAAAATATTAATAACCACTTTCATAATGACGGAATGCATAATGCCAGACTATCATAACCACATAGCCAAGGCCTCATGCCAAGACTACAAATAAGATTTTTTCAAGGCCTCGTGCCAAGATTGTAGTTTGTCTCATGAGACCTACTGATGCATCAAGGACCTATAGCGGGCTCCACCCGTCACTTAATAAGTCCAATTCATTCCTCATATTAAAAGTTGAAACGTAACATAAACATTTGTATTAAAACTAGCATACGAAATGTCAATACTTTACCCACAAACCATGAATGGTATAAAAATAGTACATCTTCAGTCAACCATAACACATTCAATACAATATGGAAGATTATATTGTAATAGATTGACCTCAATAGATAATAATGAAGGATATTGAAATAGATGAAAATAATCATCAAAAATATTAGAGAGAAATATCCCCCCTTTTTCTTGAAATCATTTAAAAGTCACACTATTTGTCAAGAAGCCATTTAAAATAGATTTTAGAATAAAAGTCTCCCATACCACTTTGAATCTTTTAAAAGGATTTTTAATTTTAAAACATTAATGTCCATATAAATAAATCCTTAAAACCAATTTTAAAACATGGACATTAATGAGAAAGATTTAGGAGAATAAGTCTTTAAAACATTTAAAATTAGTATTTTAGTTAGAGATTATAACCAAAAAAGAGACACTTAAATATAAATAATTGAGGTAATAAAAACTTTGTAATATCATGAGAATAAATTTATTCATGATATACTATGTCAAAGTACATTATATACACCAAATAAATGTGATTTGGTTTATAAAAACAAAGAAGTCTCAGTGGAATGTAAATTGAGATGAAATCTTTCATAGAGGTCGTATCCTTAGGTTAAGGATAAATCAATGACATAATTATGAGTGAAAAATATAAATAAACTTAATATTATTGGATATTCAGTGTAAATCAATCAAAGGACATTCACACATATTCTTGTAAAAACAACACCAATGAATTGGATGTTTAACTCAACAAATCGAGATTGAGTAAAAATTACTCTTATCAAGTTCGTACCGATGACCTGATAATTTATCAATGGAGTGATTATGTGTATCAAAAGTATATCCACATAAAGGGGAGTGGAATTTATGACATAATCAAATGAATATCTATTCTACACATAATCTTGGAGTAAAATAATCAAATGAAGTATGCGTAAAGCCGAATGAGTGGAAAATGAAATTTCAAATTCCCTTATTGATTTGGTAACATAAAAAGAATACACCCATGAAAGAAGTATCATACAATGATGATGTAAATATACATGAATTAATGTATATTACACAATGAATACAAACATGGGCAGTACACACACCACGCGTAATAAATAAGTGGTGAACAATGGAATTCTCCCGGAATTAAAAGTGAGATAAGAAACCCCTTACTTTGTACTTTTTCCTTGTTCGACGGTAGGTTATCCTCATGTGTAATGTTGAAATAATTGTTATTAAATTATACAATAATCATATACATTAATATTATATCATATAATATCTTTTAACATTGATTTTTTAATAATATCATAGTATTACCGTTGTTTCGGGTGTTAACTTACTCGTTTTATTTTATATGTTTTGTTACATAAGCCATGTTTTTCATGGATAGGTTGTATCTTAATAATATACAGAATTATATCAAGTCCTTAGATACTATTATTAATCATCAAATGAGAATTATACTTGAACGGATACGATGGAGAATGAATCTCATCGCGTTCGTGGAGACGGTAGTCCGTACGTACGCACGAGTGACAATATCATTCTGTTGATATTAAAATAATATATAATTGGATGGTATATCATATATAAATAATCATTATCATGTTATATTTTTTATTTACATGAATTAAAAATCATTATTATACCCATCCAAATAATAATATGTTGAATAACAATTACACCATAACGTGGAGACGGTAAGCCGTACGTACGCACGTATGGTGACATGTCATTCAAAGGATGGATATAATACTGAATATGGTTGTATAATATTACAGTATATAATAGATACTGGATTCATTATTTTAGAATGGGAATAAAAAATAAAGAGGATGTGGAAGAAGAAAGGAACTTGAAGAAGGGTGGTGAAATCATTACCTCTTCTTCTGGTTCTTCCTTTTGATTAGATAAAAAGGGCTCCTTATGATGGCTTTCTGACTAAGTAAGGCCTGTAGGATGAAGTGATGGAAGTTTAGAGAGTATTTGGGTAGGGTTTGTACGAACAAAAAGGCTTTTATGCTGTTAATTAATGAGAAGGATGAGTACCCTCTTATAAGAGGGGTGAGGGGCACCTTTGGAAAAGCTAGAAACATTATTTTATAGTAAATTCATATTCGGTTTCTAATGGCTCCAAAGTAGATTATTTAATGGTTAAGGTGGGGATAGGTCGAAAAACACTCAACCAATAGGATTTATACAGTTTTGGGTTACTATATTAACCTTATCTTTAAGTATTAACTCTTAGTTAATTAGTTTCACTTTTACAATGTCTCTTTGTATTTTTATATTATATGGTTAATAAAATTACTATATACATCCAAGCGACCCCCAAGTGGTCCATTAATAATACACCTATCATGATATAAGTCTATTGGACGAACCTTATATTTTTAGGAATTTAATTTCAATTAATAATATAATATTTGTTTTAAAAACTCTTTTTTGTCAATTTTGACACTATTCAGAAGTTGATTTTTGTAAGAATTATAACAGAGTGATTACTTCAAAAAACGTTAATTAACATATTCCTAACATGTCATATTAACCTAAAAAATTATTTTAATTTATTAAAAGTCTCAAATTACATTTATTTGGGAATTTATAATATTAATTATTTTAATTTTTCACTATTATGGTAATTACTGCATCATCATTGTGTCATAAATAAATTAACTTATTTAATGTCTAAAAATTATAAATAAAATATAATTATGTAGAAAATCTTTTTATCTTTCTAATGAATATTTATAGTCTAAAATACAACACATATAAACCTTTGTAAAAAAATTATTCTAAAAGATATATTCTTTTGTCATTTTTGTATTTATTTTAACTTAATTAAAATAATGTGTCCCTATCACCTACAAGTGGCTCCATGGGGTCCCGAAATCGACCCAAAGATGCCCATGGTCGGACATGTATCCACCAATAATGTTAGGACACGTTTTAGGGTAATTTAGTATTATTATAAGATTATTTTTTGGCCATTATTTACCGGATTTTCCCTTTAACCGTGGTAAATAAAATATTTACCGAAGTAATTATTCAAAATGTCTAAAAATAAAAGTTACCTATTTACACAATTTGGGCATCCTGATTCCAAATATGGAATCCATTTTTTCAAATTCAAAACACAGAAGTGGCAGAAATTAACTTAAAATTAATTCCCGCTGTCAAAACAAAAAGCGTGTTTTTAAGATATAATAACTATCAAAAGATTGACACTTGTTTATGTCTAGTTTAAATGTGAAATTACATCCAATGACCAAAATTGTATTAAATGGTAAAAATATATTCTCAATATACTTTAAAACCACTCAAATTAATAATTTATCACTATTAATTATTTCGATTAAAAATGTTGTTTTTAATTAAAATTTAGTAATTTTCACTATTCTTCAAAATATGAAAGTTATCCGAAAAGTACCAAAATTTCACCCTAAGCTAATTTCGATATTACAAATCCAAAAATGAAGTCCATTTAAAAAGATAAAATTTATAAAATTTCAAAAAGTAGGTATTACTATTCATAACAACTAGTTTGATTAGTTGTGGTGTGTTAGAATGTCGAAGTTGCGTACAATGCACGTCATTGCATTATTCAAAGGGAAACATACCATGGAAGATTGGGGTGTTACATTCTCCGCTCCTTCAATAAATTTCATCCTCACAATTTTTTTAAAATTGGGCTTGAGAATATAATGGAAAGTCCCACATCAAAAAAAGAGTCAATAGATCTATCACTTTAAGAGAAGGGAAGTGAGGTATAAAGGTCACCCAAGATAACCCATACTAGGATTCCATGTAGGAAAACATGGATATGGATGATAAACTAAGTGTTATGTTCTGGTGGAGAGGGATAGAAAACATGATCAGGAGAAAGTTTACAATAAGAAAATTACAAACTTGTGTTGGGACAAACGGCCATTAGTCTCCCAGTAGGAAAAGTAAACAGAAAACATTTTTTGTTTTAAGTTACATTACATAAGGAAGAGGAATTAATTTATTATATTGACTAAGAACATAAAGAGATATACTTACTTTTTAAGTGGAGTTTCATTCTTTAAAATTTTTTTTCCACTAACTCATTTTTTTTTGAACAATGAGTATTCAAGAAGACTTGGTCACAATGGAAGAGCTAGAATAAAAATCTATAGAAATACATGATCCACGTAGGATAAACTATATATTTACCTTGTATTTAGAGATTAATCAAAACCAAAATTGTTATTATAATATCTGATGATCCCCCAAATGGATATTCCATTAGAGAAAAAAACACTAATCTTAATTTCTAAAATTAAACCATCAATACCCAAAAGTTAAATAAATAACATTCAATAATAAATTTTCCTTAAAATAATTAAATATAATCCAAACTAATATTGAAACCCAAAACTTATAAGAATGTAGTCTTCCACGTTAAATTGTATCTCCAAATGACATTAATTAATCTTAAAGTCACATACTTAAAAGTAATTAACCTAATCATTTCCATAAATAACCAAAATCACTAAAAATCCACAATAAAAACATAGAAAAAAAACCACCATTACTCCTCAAATGAAATCCCATAATATTCTATTTTCCTTGGGCATATAGTGTTCACAAAAAAGCGAACAACTTCCAAAACAACATTTATCACTTAATCACCAAATCATTTTCCTATACTAAGGGTATTCATTTGATAAGACATAAGATCCCAAATCAAAGTATTATTTATCAATAAAATCATTTAACTAAAAATAATAGTCACACTAACTAGGGACTTCACGTAGTCCAGTGGTAGGCGATAAATCCCAATCGCACTTTGGTTGTGGGTTCGATTCCCACAGCTTTTTCCAATGCGACGGGTTGTCACACGGTCTGTGTGTTGTCCTTTTTCAAAAACTATATCTCATAACATTACCAAAATGAGATAAATTCCTCAAAATAACCATAACATAATTTAACCACAAATCTTATCTCATACCTTGCATTTTCATCCAAAATTATAATAACTTATAATTGCCTCAAACCCAATGATCATATAAAACCAAATGGTTATTTTAACTATATCCACAAGAGAAAAGATAATTCTTCCTCAAATATCATTCTCACATGGAAAACTACAGGGTTAAAAATACAAGAGAAAATTATTCCAAAGTAAACCCATCAACAAGGAGCACTAATTATTTTTAAACATTTCCCCAACCATTTATTTCCACATGGCATCTTCTTTGACCAAGAAAATATCCTATAGAATAGGGAATTCACTTGGGTAATGTCCAGGTCCCCTACATTTATGGAAAATGACTGTAAATGGATTCTTGGGACCATTTTTATCTTCTTCCATAGTACTCTTCATTTTTCTTCATCAATTATTCACTTTATGTCCTTCCTTCCCGCACGTAAAGCATTTCTTTGTCCTATTAAGACACTTTCCTGGGTGTCTCCTTCCACATTTCCTGAATGATGGAAATTGAGGATTCCTTTCTCCGTGGACTCCACTACTGGAGCTCTTATCATTCATAACCTTTCTCTTCTTTGTTGAGTCTGAGAATTGGTTAATATATATATTTTTGGTCATATTTTTGGAAAATTATTTGGCATAAAGACAAAATCATTTACGCCTATCAACATTCCATTTTGTTGCTCATTTACACCACCATTCCCACCTTTTACATCATTCTCAAAGTCACTATGACTTCCTTGGAATCCATCCATTGACTAAAACGAGAAAGAATTGTGTGAGTAACAGTAGTCATAAAATCATTTAGAGATTAACATGTAACCATATTCTTAATTTTAAACACATTAGGATTAACCAAGGTCAGTTACTCTCATCTTATATATATAATACCTCAAATCGTTTTTTAAAGAAAATGTAAATTATCCTAAGCATATCCCGCGAGAGTGTCGTAACCAAGAGTGCAGCAAGGCCCGTTGTCGTGCACCAGTTCTTGTTTGAGTCTAGCTCAAAGCGGTGCTTTCAGGTTTTACCCCTAGGTACATCTGTGCCAGAGCCGCCTCTACCTGCTTGTATCCATAGAGGGATGTATTTCTCGGAAAACACACAAAATCTCTACAATACCAAATTCTATGAATTTCTTCTATACTAATCCTCAAAGTTCATCTTAGGTCTACGTGCTCTAATCAGAGTTTATCTAAATCTAGCTTCCAAGGTTTATACTAAACGTCCTATGATACCAACTGTAACACCCCGACCCTAGTTACCCAGAGTCGGTGCATTATTACATAATATTGGCGTGATCACAAGAAAGATCAAGTCTTGAAAGACCGATTAGTTTAGTAGTCTTGGAAGCAGTAGATACATTCATGAAGTTTACATTCCATCATAAAGTGAAAAACTACTACAACAACATATTTTCTAAATAGTCCACACTATTGTCCCCTCATAATATTCCTGCAGGTCATCCATAATTTACTTCATTACATCCTGGGAAAAATAAAACATAGAAAAGGGGTAAGCTCAGATGCTCAGTAAGGATAACAATATAGCAGAAACTTTCATAAATATACATAAAAATTTAAGGCAATGTATAACTAAAACAAAATCCTTTTAAACTAGAACTTCAGCATAATATGGCAAGGATAAAATGAAATAATTCCATTTACTTATTCACATGGATATTCTACTAGTCGAATAATCACATGAAAATATTAATAACCACTTTCATAATGATGGAATGCATAATTCCATACTATTATAACCATGTAGCAAAGGCTTCGTGCCAAGACTACAAATAAGATTTTGTCAAGGCCTCGTACCAAGACACTAGTTTGTCTCATGAGACCTATCGATGCATCGAGGAGCTATAGCGGGATCCACCCATCACTTAATAAGTCCAATGCATTCATCATATGAAAAGTTGAAACATAACATAAACATTCATATTAAAACTAGCATATGAAATGTCAATACTTTACCCACAAACCTTGAATGGTATAAAAATAGTACATCCATAGTCAACCATAAATCATTCAATAAAATATGGAAGATTATATTGTAATAGATTAACATCAATCGAGAATAATGAAGGATATTGAAATAGATGAAAATAATCATCAAAACTATTAGAGAGAAATATCCCCCCTTTTTCTTGAAATCATTTAAAAGTCACATTATTTGTCAAGAATCCATTTAAAATATATTTTAGAATCAAAGAGTCCCATACCACTTTGAAACTTCTAAAAGGATTTTTAATTTTAAAACTCTAATTCCCATGTAAATAAATCCTTAAAACCATTTTTAAAATATGGACATTAAAGAGAAAGATTTAGGAGAATAATTCTTTAAAACATTTACAATTGGTATTTTAGTTAGAGTTTCTAACCAAAAAAGAGACACTTAAATATAAATAATTGAGGTAATCAAAACTTTGTAATATCATGAGAATAAAGGGATTCATGATATACTATGTCAAAGTACATTATATACACCACATAAATGTTATTTGGTGTATAACAACAAAGAAGTCTCAATGGAATGTAAATTGAGATGAAATCTCTCATAAAGGTCGTATCCTTAGGTTAAGGATAAATCAATTACATAATTATGTGTGAAAAATATAACTACACTCAATATTATTGGATATTCAGTGTAAAACAATCAAAGTACATTCACACATATTCTTGTAAAAACAACACTAATGAATTGGATGTTTAACACAACAAATCGAGATTGAGTAGAAATTGCTCTTATGAAGGTCATATCGATGACCTGATAATTTATCAATGGAGTGATTATGTGTATCAAAAGTATATCGATAGAAAGGGGAGTGGAATTTATGACATAATCAAATGAATAGTGATTATACACATAATCTTGGAGTAAAATAATCAATGAAGTATGTGTAAAGCCGAATGAGCGGAAAATGAAATTTCAAATTCCCTTATTGATTTGGTAACATAAAAAAACATACACCCATGAAATAAGGATCATAAAATTATTATGTAAATATACATGAATTAATGTATATTACACAATGAATACAAACATGGGCAGTATACACACCACGCGTAATAAATAAGTGGTGAACAATGGAATTCTCACGGAATTAAAAGTGAGATAAGAAACCCCTTACTTTGTACTTTTTCCTTGGTCGAAGGTAGGTTAAACTCCTATCTAATGGTGAAATAATTGTTATTAAATTATAAAAGATTCATATACATTAATATGATATAATATATGATCTTTTAACATTGATTTTTTAATAATATCTTAGGATTATCGTTGTTTCAGGTGTTAACTTACTCATTTTCTTTTATATGTTTTGTTACGTAAGACGTGTTTGTCATGGATAGGTTGTGACTTAATAATATCCAGAATTATATCAAGTCTTTAGATACTATTATTAATCATCAAATAAGAATTATACTTGAATGGATACGATGGGGAATGAATCTCATTGTGTTTGTGGAGACGGTAGTCCGTACCTATGCACGAGCGACAATATCATTCTTTTGATATTAAAATAATATATAATTGGATGGTATATCATATATAAAGAATCATTATCATGTTATATTTATTATTTACATGAATTAAAAATCATTATTATACTCATCCAAATAATAGTATATTGAATAACAATTACACCACGACGTGGAGACGGTAAGTCGTACGTACGCACATATGGTGACATGTCATTCAAAGGATGGGTATAATACTGAATATGGTTGTATAATATTACAGTATATAGTAGATAGTGGGTTAATTATTTTTGAATGGGAATAAAAAAGAAATAATAAGTGGAAGAAGAAAGGAACGTGAAAAAGGGTGGTGAAATCATTACCTCTTCTTCGGGTTCTTCCTTTTGATTTGATCAAAAGGGCTCTTTAGGATGGCTTTATGACTAAAGGAAGGCCTCTAGGATGAATTGAGGTAATTTTAGAGAGTATTTGGGCAGGGTTTTTCCAAACAAAAAGTCTTTGAAGATGTGAATTAATGAGAAGGAGGAGTGCCCTTTTATAAGAGGGGTGAGGGGAACCTTTAGAAAATCTAGAAATATTATTTTATAATAAATTCATATTCGGTTTCAAATGGCTTGAAAGTGGATTATTTAAAGTTTAAGATGGGGATAGGTCTAAAAACACTCAACCAATAGTATTTATACAGGTTTGGGTTACTATATTATCCTTATCTTTAACTATTAACTCTTAGTTAATTAGTTTCACTTTTACAATGTCTCTTTGTATTTTTATATTATATGGTTAATAAACATACTATATACATCAAATAGACCTCCAAGTGGTCCATTAATGATACACCTATCATGATATAATTCTCTTGGACAATCCTTATATTTTTAGGAATTTAATATCAATTAATAATATAATATTTGTTTTAAAAACACTTTTATGTCAATTTTGACACTATTCAATAGTTTATTTTTTAAAAAATCATAACAAAATTAGTACATATAATTAAGTTAATTAAAGCATTCTTAACATGTCATATTTACCTATTAAAATTTTTTAATTCATTAAAAGTCTCAAATTATATTTATTTGGGTATTTATAATATCAATTATTTTAATGTTTTACTATTATGGTAATTACTGCATCATCATTGTGTCATAAATAAATTAACTTTTTTAATGTCTAAAAATTATAAATAAAATATCATTCTCTAGGAAAACTTTTTATCTTTATAAGTAATATTTATAGTAGAAAATCCAACATATATAACCCTTTTTAAAAATTGTTTTTCTAAAAGATATATGCTTTTGTCATTTTTGTATTTATTTTAACTTATTTAAAATAATGTGTCCCTATCACCTACAAGTGGCTCCATGGGGTCCCAAAATCGACCCAATGATGGCCATGGTCGGACATGTATCCACCAATAATGTTAGGATACGTTTTAGGGTAATTTAGTATTATTATAATATTATTTTTTAACCCTTATTTGCTGGATTTACCTTTTAACCGTGGTAAATAAAATATTTACCGAAGTAATTATTTAAATTGTCTACAAATAAAAGTAACCTATTTAAACAATTTGAACATCCTGATTCCAAATATGGAATCCATTTTTCAAAATTCAAAACACAGAAGTGGCAGAAATTAATTTAAAATTATGTTACGTTGTCAAAACAAAATGCGTGTTTCTAAGATATAATAACTATCAAAAGATTGACACTTGTTTATGTCTGGTTTAAATGTAAAATTACATCCAATGACCAACATTGTATTAAATGGTAAAAATATATTCTAAATATACTTTAAAACCACTCAAATTAATAATTTATCACTATTAATTATTTTTATTAAAAAAGTTGTTTTAAATTATAATTTAGTAATTTTCACTATTCATCAAGATATGAAAGTTATCCGAAAAGTACCAAAATTTCACCCTAAGCTAATTTTGATCTTAAGAATCCCAAAATGAAGTCCATTTCGAAAGATAAAATTTATAAAATTTCAAAAAGTAGGTATTACTATTCATAAAGGCTAGTTTGATTGGTTGTGGTGTGTTAGAATCTCGAAGTTGCGTACAATACACGCCATTGCATTATTAAAAGGGAAATGTAAGGTGGAAGCTTGGGGTGTTACATCATTTTATATGGGTGTTGGGTCTACCATACGTCTCTATAACTTGTTTGTGTAAAGGAATCCTTACCACTGAGGCTAAGCTCACAAGAGTTATACTAGTTGTGATAAACAAGGAGTGACAAGGGTTTCCTATTCCAGTGTGGGGATATAGAGGATATGATAGAGGCATTGTTTTGTTGGTGGTTGTGTCAAGATCAAGAATCGAGGCATTGATACATATCCTATAAGGGAAAGAATAAAGTTGCAAATAGTTCTATGAGAAATCATACAGTTTATCGCCATGAGATTAGGATGCTTTATGTCATGCAGTTTAATGTCTTATAGAGAGGACATGATTCCCAGTATAATATCATGTTTCGGGGACTATCTCCATATATATTTTCATCATGCGGATAGGACTATTACACAATGTTTATGGTCATAGAGTTTAGACTATTACATCATGGTATTAAAAAACATAATTTAAGGTCTTCTATTTTGGAACATGACATCGTGGTATTACAACTCATAGTTTAAGTTCTTAGAGTTTGGAACCTGACATCACAATATTACAAATCTGTTTTTAAGGCCTTACAGTTTGTACCATGTCATCGCATTGCTATTACGTGAAATACTACATTAGAATTTTTGCATTTGTGGGAGCCTTGATGAGCTGTCTATCCATTGATATCAAGGTGTATGATCCATTGGAATAGCCCCTATGTATGAATTATAGTCCTTCCCTCTATGGTTCATGATTTGGGGGATTCTCCCCAAGTATCATCACGGTTCTGAGAACAAACATCATTTCTCCTTCGAGGTATGACCAAAGGAAAATATTTTTATTGATGGCTTGTGTGATCCGATTTCTATAGATTTCCAAGTTGTGTAAAGTGTGAATATTTTTTCATATAAATACTACAACTCATCATATTGTGTCTGGGATTGCTCATCCCTGGACAGCTGATTGCAAATGGCCACATGAAGTGATATCACATGAATTTCCATAGTCAACACCGCCTCTGCCGCATATACTAGTGAGTACAGAGTCACCTGGGTGGTAGTGCTGGTCGTGGAACAGTAAGCTCAAAAAAGCATGAAGTAACATTTATGGACAAGATTCCTTGTTATTATCTACCATATTTTAGAGTATGTTGGACAGAGTCTTGTTGGAAGCCTCCATCTACCTGTTCGCTACCACATGGTAGCGGTATTAACGGTTGGCTTTGATTCCATACTCCTAGTATAGCTTTTCCAACTAATCATATCATAAGTTAGTGTCATTGTCTGTCAGTATTGTATTAGGGACACCAAATATGGTAATGATGTTGGCCTTCCCAAAGCAAACAAAGATTTTCACCCCGACTTATTTAAGGGGTATGGCTTCGGCTCATTTGGAAAACAAGTCAGCTTCAATGATTATGAACATGAACTATCTTGTTGTAGTAGTGGGATATGTTCCCAAAACATCCATCCCATGGGTGGTAAATGGCCAGGAGTACTTTTCTACATGAATTAACTCTGGGGTTGGTGTATAAAGTTGGAATCAACTTGGCAGTAATGGTACTTCTTGGTAAATATTGAACAATCTTTTATAATAAAGGGCCAGTAATACCCATGCCTTCAGATTTGATGAGAGAGCTTGATTGGTGATCAGTGTGTTCCCCAATCTCTTCCATGCACATCTTTCATTATGGAAGCAGTCTCTTCTCCACCAATTCACCAAATAAGGACTTCTTCAAGCCCACTTTAGAAGAGAAACATTGCATGGTTTCCTTGATTGTATAAGACAAATTTGATTTCCCATATTCAGACCTATTCCCTTCCATCCCTATATATTGGGAGTTCCCCCTTACGAATATAATTTACAATAGGTGGCATCCTACTGGTGGTGTGACCATAAGAGTCAGAAATAGGGCTAATTTCATCGATTTCCTTAATAATGCTCTGGATAAATGGAAAGAGCATTCGGTGGTGGGAAATGCTAAGGACTGTTTCATCCTGTTATGGATTAGGTAATGTCATGGTTGAATTTTCAAAAGCATCATATTGATCATTTTGAGACCGGGGACCTCAGGTCAATGTTGGTTCTGGAGGGAAATTTTTCCATCTGTTCACTAACATGGTTCATCATGGGGGACACTACATCTTTCTTAATGGAATAGTTACCATTGAACTACTTAATTACTAACTCTAAATCATTATTTATCTTTATGTGTTTGACTTGTTCATGAAGCACCAGTTTCAGGCCCACAATGAAGACCTGATATTCTACTTCATTATATGTGAACCCTTACACAAGTTGGAAAGAGTCCGGTTGGATGGACTTTTCATTAGATACTACTATAATCAATAGCCCAAATTTGTTGAGCTTGGTATCCAAAATTATATTCCCTATTAGGATTCTCGAAGCACCTTCGAATTACATTTCCCAGGTCTGGGGCCTCCTCGATGGAGAACAATTCTTCATCCGGACATTCGACATCCAACAGTTTTGTTTCATCCGAGTGATTTTCGGATAGGAATTATACTAACGCCTATACCTTTATGGACTCATTGGGTACGTATTGTATTTCAACATTTTGTTGGATGAAAACCCATTTTAATAGGAATCCATTTAGCATGGGACAGTTGAATATATATTTTAGTGGGTTGCAAAGGGAGACAAGGTGGACCTCATTGTGCTGCATGTAATGAATATGTTTTTGAACAGTGAGGGTTAGGGCTAGGATATAATTTTTTATTTTTTAATATGAAGTTTCAGAATCAATCATTCTTCGGATGAGGTAATAGAGGTTGTTCTCACTATCAGCATCATTCTTCTATGTGAGTAAGAAACCTCATGTAAATTCCTAGGGTGGTTACATACAAAATGAGGGGTCTCCCGTCAACTTGTTGCATATGAATCAGTGGGATCAGGAGATATATTTTGAGATTTTTGAACGCTTCTTGTATATCATTATCCCAGTCATACGTGACCCCTTTCATCATTAACCTGTGAAAGGAAAACATTTGCCCGCTATGTAGGCTATGAAGCACCAGATGTAGTTCGGGTGCCCTAGGAGACCACTCAACTCAGTGAGGTTGTGAGGTGGGGAAAAGATAAGGAGGGTTTTTTGTTAGGATGGTATGACTGGGTGTGTCATACTCTATAATACCAAACATATGATTGAATAAGTACAATTAGATATAAATACAACAGGGGGTGAATTGTATACTTTTAAAAAATCCCTTAGGAAATTATGGATAACCAAAATTCACAACACCTCTAAGTTTAATGACTATCTTGAATCTGGAAAAGTGATTCCGGAAACGAAACTTAACAAAAGTTTACACCAACTAAGATTCTACTTAAATCATATAGAATCTAACTATATCAGAGTACAAGTAAGAATGTATAAGAAAGATATACTTTACATAACAATACAAAATGCAGTGTAAAAACAAGTATAAAAACTACAAGTAACAAACAATAACTCTTTTAACCCAAAGAGAAGGGTATCCAACAACCCTGGATAAGAGGTCCCTTGATTTATACTTTCCAGAAAGTCTGTCTTACCCACACCAGGGTAAGCCATCGATATAAAGATCAAATTATGTCTTGTTATCCCTGCAATCCCTCAACTATCAGGTAGTCGGCACCTCTTTCTTCCTCAGTAAGGAATCCCTCAACTTCATGGTGGAAAACCCCTGTCATCCTATCCCTGGAAGCCCTCGATTGTAATCAGCAACAATCAGAGTCTCATGATGCATGTCTGCACAAGGAAAAGTTTTAACAAGATGTTCAAACTTTGTGCACGAATATTTGAGAGTTGATAAGAGCCTCTCTCTCTCTAGAAATCACTTTAGGAAGTTCTGATCATCAAAAATTCCAAAGGTTTCGAACACTTTCAAATGAGCTTCTATTTATAGGCGAAGCTCCAACGGTTGGCTCTCTCCTCCAAATGTCATATTTCTCCTTGAATTTTGGAGGGCCCTGTACATGTGTCACTCAACCAATGGTTAGTTAATAACAGAAATCCCGACATCTTTTTATAATGAAACAAGTGTAAGCATAAGTAAAACTGAAGTTCGGAATGTAAGAAAATAAATGTTCGGAGTCTAACCAAAATGGAATTTGGAATCTATAATAAAGAGATATTCGGATTTTGTTTTGTAGGAATTCGGAACCTGAATTCTGTAGAAATCTGGACTCAAAATTTCAAGGATATTCGGAGTCTGGTTTTTTTAGAATTCAAAACAAGAACATACAATGTTTGGAGTCAGAGTTCATGGTAATTCGGAGTCATAACTCATAAGAGTTTGGAGTCTGAATTCAAATAACTTGGATTCAGAACATAGATAAGTTCGTAATCAGAATTTGGAGTTGAACTACATGAGAGTTCGTATCCATAATTCGGAGTGGAACTTCATGAGAGTTCGTATCCAGAAATCAGAGTGGAACTTCATGAGAGTTTGTATCCAGAATTCGGAGTGGAACATCATGAGAGTTCGTATCCAGAATTCGGAGTGTAACTTCATGAGAGTTCATATCTAGAATTCAGAGTGGAACTTCATGAGAGTTCCTATCCAGAATTCAAAGTGGAACATAATGAGAGTTCGTATCCAGAATTCGGAGTGGAACTTCAAGAGAGTTCATACTTGGAATTCGGATCCTAAAACAGAATGCTTCATATCTAAGTATTATATGATTTCGAGGTTCTAGATATGAATCCGATTTTTATACTTAAGAAAAATATTGATATGAAGAACTAATCATTGTAGTGGTAAATTTCTTTGGGAAGGAAATTTTTCTTATATAAGTAAAATATAGATTTGATTAAGTATAAGGTGTTTGTGATTTTCAAAATAAGAAGAAATGGAAAAATTCATAAGGAAAACCTTATTGACTCAACAATCTCCCCCTTTTTGGAAAGCACAAACAACATTTTGAAAAATAATATAAGGACTTTAAAAAAATTATTGACTTTGAAATTAAATCTTATCTTCCTTTATTTATGGATAATGATGAATATGACTAACTCCCCCTTAGGCTTTAAAACTATAAGGATCGTATTCTATATTTCCGAAATTTAGTTTTCATTATCATGGGAATGAAAAACGTCATAATGAAAAACTCCCCCTTAGATAATATCCCCCTTACTTAGGGATAGTTCTTCTATACTTAGAAATTTTTCTTGTACCTTTTAGATTTTCCTTCTCCCCCTTTTGAGTAGTTCTTTTTCCTTCTCCCTCTTTCTGATTTTAAAAAAGAATTTAGGGAATGGAAAAACAAGAAAGTACTTGAAACATTAGTAAATGAATACAAACAACACAAGCAACCAATGTTTTCATTAATATTGAAAAGATTTTTACAAGGAAAGACATTACAACAAAAAATAGGATTGGTCTATTTGTCTTCCTTTTCCTTGGGGTTAACATCTTCAACAGGGATTTTAGCTTCTTCAAGTCTTTCTGGTCCTCCTCATCTTGCTTTTATTAGGCTTTAATTCTTTCATCTTGAGCCTTTAGAGCCTTAAACTATGCCTTAAGAATTTCATCCTGCTTTACAAGATTTTCTTCGATCTCAATCCCGAGATCTCTTTCCCCTTTCCAGCTTTGAGCAATCGAGTTAAGCTTCCCATTCAGATCATTCACCTGTTGATTCTGATAATTTTGCTCAAGGTTCTGCTTATCCTGAAGATTCTTCATATTGGCATCCTCAGTGTCAAAAGATTCTTTTACATCATTCTGAAATTGATCAATCTCTACCATGTCATCATCAATTTTCTTTGACCATAGAGTGGTTTTGCTGCATGATTTTCTGTAAACATCATAATTGATGAGAAAATTTATATGCTCAACCTCAATCTTCACAAACTTATCCATCACCATGGATATGGATTCTAATTTCGGATTTAAGCTGCATTGAAGTTTCTGGCATCTGGATTCTATGGTTGGAAAGATAGGAATTGTATCCACCAATTTCTTCAATGACTAAACAACAAAATCGTGTCCTAGTGCTGATGATTTCGAATTAGACACCTTTTTTGGGGATTGTTCTTCTTCAATTTCCACCAACTTTATTTTAGAAGATCCACCAACATGCTTCTTCCTTATTATATCATTTATTGGGGTTTCCTTAAGAAATTTCTTACCCTTATCATCTTTTCGAATGGGTTCTTCATGAGGAGATTCTTCCTCACTTTCATATAGTTGAAATTTTTTATCTTCATCAGGTTTATCCTTTTTTACTCCTTCTTCAAGAAAATGGTTCTCAGAGAATTCTTCCTTAGATAATTCATTTTCTTTCTCTTCTTCCTTGTCATCATATTTCTTACCATCTTTCCCATCTCCCTTTCTTGGAGTGACAAGATTTGAGGACTCGGTCTCAGAAGTTTGAAGTGGTAGTTTTTTTGATGGGTTTGACTTATCTTGATAATCCTCAACTTGTTTAATAAATTCATCTAGATCACCATTGTCTTCTTCTAAATCCTCCTGTTCTTATACTCATTCAACAACTTCTTTCTCTTTAGGTTTTTTCAGAGTGAATTAGTTCTTTCCAGGGGTCTCCGATAATGGTTGGAAAAAAAAATTTCATTACGAGAATCTTCTCAAGAGCTACTTATGTGTCTCCCAAAAAGGACTGTACAACTTCAGCTTCAGACATCTTCTTCTCCATCTTCTTCCCTTTTTCTACCCTCTCAAGGTATTCAGTAGTCTTCTCCCTTAAGGATTTTTCTTCCGTAGGGTCCAATCCGAATTGAGGTTCCCCTTCTTTCCTTTTTTCCTCATCTTCCATCCATTTAGCAACCACCTCATCTGGATATGCTTTCTGTTTCTTCAGCTTGGGAGGTGAAGATTGGGTTTTCTTAGCTTTAGGTATCTTGTCATCAACTACAACTTCTTTCAATTTCCTCTTCTTACCAACCTTCTTCACTGGTTCACCTTTCTCCACATTTTCTGGAATGGCTTATGCCTCCTCCTCTGGAAGATCGTATAACTCACCTGACTCTTTTGAAAAACCAGTTTTCATCCTCTTTAATGTGTCATCACTTATCCGCATCACCTTACAATTTCTCGGCATGGAGGTTCAAGCAATCTTGAAATAATAAAGACACTGAATGATAAGACTTGAGAGAAGAGCAGGATACATAATAATTTGAGCTTTCAAAGTGACATTCTTGATGTTATGAACTATAATAAGAATGTGCCTCATAAGATTGATCTTTCTTAGATTTACCAAGAAATCCAAGATGTAAATATCACATTTCTTTAGCTTATCCTTGGCACCACTTCTCGGAAATAAAAACCCTTGAACCCACAACTTCATAATCCAGTTGTTGGTGGAGAGATGGGAAATATTTTATGTTTTATCATCTTTGAGTACAAGGTATTCCATTGCCTTCACTTTCCTGAAACTTCCTTGCACATCCAGTAGCTTATGTGAACAAAATTTGTCTTCACCATCGTATGATAAGCCCACTACGGTAGCATCCTTAGTGTAAGAGAGCTTGTAAGTATTTCCATAGCTCTTAAAGGAGTATTTTTCTCTTCCATCTTCTTCATAGAAGGAAACAGACTCAAAAAATTCTACAAGACAATCTATATAAACACCATGTTGAATCCCTGGTTTCGATACGCATAAATCGTCCAACCCATAGAGTTTGATGTTCTTTGATAATTACAGAATCAAACATACAGAAAAAGTTCAGATGGACCAACCTTTCATTGTAGACTAACCAATTTGAGATTGGATTCATAGAAGACATATCTTGGGAAGTGGCTTCTACAGACATTTGGAATGGAGGATCACTGAAATATTCAGAATGGGCTTTAAGAACTGAGGTGGAGCTTCGACACGCGTGGGCTTTGAAAACAATGTGGGACAACCATCGGGGTTCCCCTTTATATATGCAATGATGGTGACCATTGAACTTCCAAAAACCAATCTAAAGGTTGAAAAACTCTTTTCCCTGTTCTGACAGTTTAAAACATACCTGCAAGGAAATCTTGAATCCGATATTTTAAGGTTTTAACAAAACATTCAAATTTAAGAAGAAACGAATCCGAGAAATTTTATAAGAAAAAGAAGCTACCAGCAACTAAAAATGATTACGAAAACTTATGTAAAGAAGTCATACCTTTCGGATTGGCTAGGAAGTTTATTTCTAATATGTGAAATTCTTCTTGAAAAAAATTTTACTACAAAAAACTTACTATGAAAAAACTCACTACGAAAAACATAAAGTTGAAAAGTTTATTTCAAAAACATTGAGTACCAAAACTCTAGTACGAACAGTATGAGTACGAAAATTCCCATTACAAAAATTCTCGTTAAGAAAATTCTCATTACAAAAATTCACATTATGATAATTCTTAATCCAAAAATTCTCATTCCAAAAAATCTAATTCCAAAAAATCCTAGTACGAAAACATTATTATGAAAATTTCCAGTATGAAAACTTCATTACGAAAATTTCCAGTATGAAACCTTCATTACAAAAATTTTGAAAGGCTAACAAAAAAATGTACTCCCTCTATAAAAAGGATTTTATTATTGTTTGAAGAATGGTTCAACAAGAAGTTAATGAATGGAGATTACCTCATGGTTATCATTCCTAAATTCTGTTTAATTTATTCAAATCTATCAGAGGGTAATGATTTTGTTAAAATGTAAGCAAGCTGATCTTGTGTTCCGATAAATTGAAGAATGATATCTCCTTTTTGTGTGTGATCCCTAAGAATGTGATGCCTAATATCTATGTGTTTTTCACGAGAATGGTGTGCAGGGTTTTTACTAAGAGCAATGGAACATGTGTTATCACACAAAATTTGAGTCTTAGTAAAACTCAAGCCATAGTCTATGAGTGTGTGTTGCATCCAAAATACTTGAGCACAACAACTTCTAGCTGCTACATATTCAGAATCAGTAGTGGAAAGTGCTACAGAGTTTTGCTTCTTTCATTACCAAGAAACTAATGAATATCCTACAAAATTACATGTTCCGGGTGTAATCTTTCTATCCATCCTACACCCACCAAAGTCAGCATCTGAAAAGATTTTTAAAACAAACTCATTTCCAGAAGTATAAAAGAGTCCTAATTCTATGGTTCCCTTTAAGTAGATAAAAATTATTTTCTCTAACGTTAAATGAGATTCCTTAAGATTGGATTGATACCTTTCACATAAGTATACTGAAAACATCAAGTCTGGATAACTAGCTGTTAAGTATAGTAATCTTCCTATCATACCTCTAAAAGATGTTTTATCCACTGGTTTCCCAGCTTCATCAAGATCGAGTGTATTTTAGGTACCAATGGGAGTATTAATACTTTTAGTGTTGTCATATCCATACTTTTTAAGAATATCATTAATATACATATGTTGAGATATATATATTCCTTCTGGTTTTTGAGAAATTTGAAAACCAAGGAATAATGTTAACTCACCCATCATACTCATTTCAAACTCAGATTTCATTAGATCCATAAAGGAAACAGTTAAAGAATGCTGAGTTGAACCAAATATAATTTCATCCACATAAATTTGAACAATCAAAACATTTTTCTTATCTTTATTTATAAAAAGAGTGGGATCTGCATTTCCCTTAACATAGTTATTTTGAAGAAAAAATCATGCAATTCAATCATACCAAGCTCGAGAGTCTTGTTTAAGTCCATACAAATCTTTGGTAAGTCTGAAAAAATGATCAGGATGTTTTGTGTCTTAAAAGCCAGGTGGTTGTTCAACAAAAACTTCCTCTTGAACATAACCATTAAGGAATGCACATTTCACATCCATTTGAAAAAGTTTGAAATTGAAGAATGCTAAAAAGGAAAGTAAAATACAAATAGATTCAAGTCTATCTACTGGAGCATAAGTTTCTTCATATTCTATTCCCTCTTGTTGATTATAGCCTTTAGAAACAAATCTAGCTTTATTCCTTATGATGATTCCATTTTCATCACACTTATTTCTAAAGACCCATTTTACTCTAATAACAGAAGTTTCCTTAGGTCTTTCATCCAAGGTCCAGACTTTATTACTTTCAAAGTCATTTAGTTTATCTTGTATGGATTTAATCCAATCATCATCACCTAAAGCTTCATCAGTTCTTTTTTGTTCAAATTGGGAAATGAATGCTAGATGTTCTACTTCATTTCTTAAGGAACTTCTGGTCCTTTTAGGTTGATTAACATCACCAATGATACTATCACTGGGATGATTCTTTAGAAATGTCTGATTTTCATTTTGTAAAACTTGTTCATCAACATAGGGTAGAAAATCTTCTGGGGTAAATGTTTCAGAAGCATCTTCCTGAACATTTCCCTTATCAAAAGTGTTTTCTATCATAGGTTGATAATCAGTTTTTGAAAACACATCCGAAGATGTAAGTCGAGGTTGTTTGAAAACAAAGGGATCAGTTTCATCAAATTTGACATGTACTGTCTCTTCAATAGTGAAAATGTTTTTGTTAAAAACTCTGTAAGCATTAGAATTTGTGAAGTAGCCTAAGAAAATTCCTTCATCAGATTTTGGTGCGAATTTGTGTAAATTATTTTTTGTATTCAGAATGAATACCATGCATCCAAAACCGTAAAGTAGGGAAGTCTAGGTTTTCTACCATTCCATAGCTCATAAGGAGTTTTATTAAGAGAATGTCTAATCAAAACATGAATTATAGTATAACAAGCAGTACTTATAGCTTCAGCCCAAAAATGTTTGGCTACAGAATACTCACTCAACATAGTTCTATTTATCTCTTGAATAATTCTATATCATCTTTCAATAACTCTATTTTGTTGAGGTGTTATGGGTGCTGAGAAGTTGTGAGTAATACCTTTTCTACTACAAAAAGTTTCAAAATCAGAATTTTTAAATTCTCCTCCATGATCACTATGAATAGTTTTCAATGAAAGTTTTTTCCCATTTTTGACTTGAGCTCTAAAACTTTTTAAATTATAAAAAGCTTCATACTTATTTTCTAGAAAAAATACCCATGTAAATCTAGTGTAATCATCAACATAGACAAAAACATAATACTTGACCTCAATGCTTCCATTTTTTATTGGACCAAAAAGACCCATGTGCACCAACTGTAGTGCATCACTTATTGAGACATCAACGATTTATTTAAAACTTGATTTAGGTTTCTTTCTATATTGACAAGGATCACGAACTTTTGAAGAATCAAATCTAAGCTCCAGTATATCCTTAACTAAACCTTTCTTAGAGATTTTTCATAAGTTCCTAAAGTTACAGTGCCCTAACCTTTTATGCCACAACCAAGAATGATCTTCCATTGCACTCAGGAAAGGTAAGTCTTGGCTCCTAAGGTCTTCTAATTGTAATGTGTAAACATTCTCTTGCCTATTGGTGGAAATAATAAATTCATCCTTGGAATTGTGTAATAAGCACTTATCATTCCTAAGATTCCCAAGGTATCCTTCATCACATAATTGGCTTTTGCTGATGAGGATGTGCTTAATACCCTTAACAAACAACACATTTGAAATCAATGTTTTTCCATGAAGAACAATGTTACCTATACCAATAATTTCTCCCTGATCAGTATCTATGAATGTTACTTTTCCTCCTTTCTTCTAGATAATCATTTTAAAATTGTTTTTGTTACCAGTCATATGCATGGAACACCCACTATCATTGTACCAAGTATTTTTGTTGGTTCTTTCCCTATTTTCTAAGAAATATGAAAAAATTGGGTTTTTGGAATCTAGACTTTCTTGGATCCGGAAATTTAAAAAAGTAAAATTTTGGGTACCCACATCTTCTTGGATAAATAAGCCTTATGAAATCCTAAAGATTGGTTTTTTGTTTAAAGAATAATTCTTTTCCCAGTGACCACCACATTGACACTTTGTGCAAAATGGGGCACTTTGAGTAACAAAGTAGTTGTTACTAAAAATCGGTTTAGAACAAGTGTAACCAAAACCAGAAGTATTCTTTCAAGGTCGGATTTGTGAATACATTTTATCAAAATTTTCCATACAATGGGTAATGTTTTAAAAACACTTCCTCAAAGAAAATATTTCATATTTGAGTTTAATGACTAAGTTCTTGTCTTCAAAAACATCTGATTTTGATCTAGATCTAGGCTCGAAAACATTTTTCAATGAAATTATGTTTTCAATATCTATTGATAGTTTATTCTTCTCAGAACTTACTTCCTCAAGATTTAATGAAATACCTTATAAATCAGCATTTTTCTTATCGAGATCTTTAGAATGATCTGGTATTTCCCGTGTAAGAATAGTATTCCTAGAGTTTTCCTTATCAAGATTTTTCATGAGATTTGAGATCTCAATATCAAGAAGTTCAGCAAACCTAGAAACTTCTTCATATGTTGGTAAAGTATTTTCATCATCCGAATAATATTCTTCATCAGAAGAGTTATAATATTTACTATCATTAGCATTTAGAGAAACTTTGGTCAAGGATTCAGTATTGTGTACCTTATCTATAAAGCAATGATTATCAGTAGGTAGCCTGGCTATAAGACCAAGATTCTTCTGTCTAGAAGATTCATAATTTGAAGTTTCATCTGAAGAGTCACCACCACTACCACTCCATGTGTTATTAGATTTATGAACTTTTATACCTTTGTACTAGTAATATTTCTTTCTGTTCCTTTCATAATTCCATTCTTTTATTTCTTTCCTCTTGAGAATGGGACAATCTAGTCTGATGTGTCCAGCTCTCTTGCATTCATAGCATGTGACCTCTGAATATTTCTTATCTTTCCTTCCCTTTTCTTATACTTGGAATGAAAATTTCTCTGTCTAGCTGTCGTGTTCAACCTTCGAGCAAGATTAGCTAACTCATTTTCTGAGACTCCACTCTCACTAGATTCGGATTGAATAATAACCTTATTAGATTTGGATCTAGTAACTCTTTCAGGAGTCTTATCTTACATATGATTTGGTGTTGTACTAAAAGCAACACTACCATTCCCATTCTTCTTTTTATGTTGTCATCATCTCTCTTCATTCTAGTCTCATGTTAAAGAAGAGTTCCAAACAATTCATCAAGAGAAATTTGAGTAACCTTTATGTTTTTATCAATAGCAGTTCTCTTTGATTCCCACTCCTTGGGCATGATGTCAATAATCTTGTCAACAAGAGCATCATCATCTAGACCTTTCTCTCCCATAGATTTTAATCTATTCACGATAGTCAAGAATCTATGTTTCACCTTACAAATTTTTTCTCTATAAGGAATATTTAAACCATGATACTCAGCTCTGAGCATGGCTCTTATAGTCCCAATCACTTTAGATGTAAGAAAATGTGTAACACCAAGTTTCGTCTATATACAGTTAGCTATTTCACAAGAAGAAATTTGGCTATATATGTTCCCAGTCATTGAAAAAAGCAAAGTATTTCGTGGCTTATAGTTGAGTTGGTATTCATGCTTTTCTTGATTAGTAAAAGAACTAACATTATCAGGAATTTTAAATCCTCTATTAAGAATGAAAAATTTATCAACCCCAATATTGATAATGAAAGTCTTCATATGATCTCTCCAATATTCATAATCATTACCATCAAAGATAGGTGGTCTAGTTGGATTTAGGTTGTTGATAGAACCAACATTTAAACATGACATCCTTAGGAAAAACATTGGCACATAAACGTTTTAGAGGTATAAGTTTGTAAACAAGAGAAAATATTCTAAGCAAGAAAAAAATTGTACCTCTAATAAAAAAGTGAATCCGAACTATGATTCCAAAAAATAGATTCTGAAATGTATGAATCCGGAAATATGAATCGGAATGATCAATTCCGAATGTTATAAAAAAGTATTCTGAATCTAATCGTGAGATTAATTTAGATGGAACCATGTCCTCTGATACAAATTGTTAGGATGGTATGACTGAGTTTGTTATACTCTATAATACCAAATGTAGGGTCAAATAAGTAGAATGAGATACAAATACAAGAGGGGGGTGAATTTTATACTTTAAAAAATCCGTTAGGAAATTCTGGATAACCAAAATTCACAACACCTCTAAGTTCTAAAGACTTTCTTGATTCCGGAAAAGTGATTCTAGAAACAAAACTTAAAAAACATTTACCCCAACTAAAATTCTACCTTAAATCCTATAGAATATAACTAAATCAAAGTACATGTAAGGAAGTAAAATAAATTTATACATTCCATAATAATACAAAATGCAACCGAAAAACAAGTAGTTAAACTACATGTAACAAACAATAACTCTTTTAACACAAAGAGAAGGGTATCCAACAACCCTGGATAAAAGGTTCATTGATTTATACTTTCAATAAAGTCTTTCATACCCACACCTGGGTAAGCCCTCGATACGAATATTAGAGTTTTTCTTGCTATCCCCGTAGGCCCTCAACTATCAGGTAGTCGGCACCTCTGTCATCCTCAGCAAGGAAGCCCTCAACTTAAAGGTGTTGGAACCTCTGTCTTCCTATCCCCAGAAGCCCTCTATTGTAATCAGCAACAATCGAAGTCGCACGAAGCAAGTCTACACAAGGAAATTTTGAACAAGATGTTCAACCTTTCTACACGAAGCATTGAGAGTTGATAAGAGCCTCTCTCTCTAGAAATCACTTCAGGATGTTCTCATCAGAAAAAATTCCAAAATTTTCAAACACTTTCAAATGAGCTCATATTTATAGGAGAATCTCCAACGGTTGGCTCCCTCATCCAACGGTCATATTTCTCCTTGAATTTCGAAGGGACATGTCCACGTGTCACTCAACCAACGGTTAGTCATTAACTGAAATCACGACATCGTTTTATAATGAAACAAATGTAAGCATAAGTAAAACTGAAGTTCATAATGTAATAAAATAAAAGTTTGGAGTCTAACCAAAATGGAATTTAGATTCTATAATAAATAGATATTCAGATTCTTTTTTGTAGGAATTCAGAACCTGAATTTTGTAGAAATTCGGAGTCTGACATTAAAGGAAATTCGGAGTCTAGTTTCATCAGAATTTGGAACCAGAACTTAAAATGTTCGGAGTCAGAGTTCATGGGAATTCGGAGTCAAAGCTCATAAGTGTTCGGAGTCTGAATTCAGAGAACTTGGATTCAGGACTTAGATAAGTTCGTGATCATAATTTGGAGTCGAACTACATGAGAGTTATCATCCATAATTCAAAGTGGAACTTCATGAGAGTTCGTATCCAGAATTCGGAGTGGAACTTCATGAGAGTTCGTATCCAGAATTCGTATTAGAACATCATGAGAGTTCCTATCCATAATTTGGAGTGGAACTTCATGAGAGTTCGTTTCCAGAATTCAGAGTGGAACTTCATTAGAGTTCGTATCCATAATTTGGAGTGAAACTTTATGAGAGTTCGTATCTTGAATTCGGAGTGTAACTTCATGAGAGTTCGTATCCAGAATTTAGAGTGTAACTTCATGAGAGTTTGTACTCGGAATTCAGATCCTAAAACAGAATGATTCATATCTATGTATTATATGATTCTTAGGTTTTATATATGAATCTGATTTTAATACTTAAGAAAAATATTGATGTGGACAATGAAATCATGGTAGGGGTAAATTTCTTTGGGAATGAAATTTTTCTTATATAATTAAAATAAATATTTTCTTAATTATAAAGTGTTTGTGATTTTAAAAATAAGAAGGAATGGAAAAATTCATAAGGAAAACCTTATTGACTCAACAATTTTTTCTTCTCAGGGTCTACCTCAATGTTGAGATGGAATAGGATGAAGCCGAGGAATTTTCCAGGCGTAACGCCATAGGTTCACATTGGGGGTTTCGTCTTTAAACTATGTTTTCGTGGTTTGTTGAAGAAAGTTTCAGGATTGGATAGGTGGTTTTAGCGCTATTGTGATTTAACCACCAGATCATTGAAATAACACTCGATGAATTTTACCAAGAGTGTCTAGAAAATGTCTTGTATGGTACGTTGATATGTGGCACCAAAAAATTTTAGACTAATGTGCATCACATTTTACTAGAATACTCTATGAGGGGACCTAAAAGAAATAGATTCTTCGTCCCCTATGCCATCCATATCTGATTGTATATATAATATCCATCCCTAAAAGAGATAACCTAATCTCCAGTGGTTGCATCGATCAAAAATTTTGTGATCTAGACCAAGAAAATGCCTTTCGAGAAATGATGATTAAGGTCCTTGATGTCAATGCAGATTCTAATATGTCTGTTCTTCTTTTTGACAAGGACTATGTTTTCCAGCTAGATTGGATACTGGACTTCTCGTATGAAGTTGGATCTAATCAACTAGTCATCTTCTACCTCTATGTTGGCATCATGCATTAGGTGGGTCCTTCTGGATACCTGCTTATAGCCCTAATGGTCTTCTAGTAAGAATAGATGATGAGTGGAAACCTCAAAATCAAGGCCTACAATTTCTGTGTAATTCTAGGAAAACACATCTTGATTTTTCTTTAGGAAGGAGGTATATGCCTCTTGATCTTCATCAAGCATATCCACACTAATCAGAGTGGGCCAATGGGTTGTTATTTATGCCCAAATTTATCTCCTTAAGATCATAGATTGTGGTGGATACACCTTCTTTGACTGTGGGAGGGGAATCTATGAGTTATTATTATTATTATTATTATTATTATTATTCTTATTATTATTCTTATTTCTCATCTTCATCATCACCCTCTTCCGATGGAGAGAGGATTATTTAGAAGAACTCTCCAATGTTGTGAGAGAAAACATCTTTCACCATAGTGAGTTAGGCGAGTGTAGTTTGAGGCCCCAAGGAAGGGTTGGGAGTATCTTTGTTAGGGATTTTACAAACGTCATGGGAGTCAGCCCGCTCTTTCTTGTCTTTGGACTTGGAAGCCATAACATAGATCATACATACAATTGAGTCTGCATCTGGACTTTCACTTATATATTCAACATGGTTGATGGTCAACACATACTCTTCCCCAAGTTGCTGGAGGGGGTCGGAGGGAGCCATTTCCAATCCATTCAGGGCAGTAATCCAATTATTTTCATTGACCAAAGATTGTTTTTCTTTCGAGTAATTTATCCTTGCATCAATATAAAGTGATGTATAAGACTCAAATGGGTATTTACCCTCACGAAATGTCCCATTTTTTTCATTAGTGAAATATTTCAGGCACTAATGATATGATGACAGAATTACAGTCTGCTAATGCAGCCAAGGCCTCTCTAGTAGGACGTTGAATTTTGTGCTCTGTCGCACTACCAGGAACTCAGAATATGACCTGATGTCTCCAATCCATGTTTTATGCACAATTTTCTTCAACTATTTCTATTCTATTTTGTCATATCCTATAAGATTTGTGGTGTAGGGTGTCAAGACGTCTTCATCATAGCCCAGCCAACAAAGCGTTCGTAGTGGGAGGAGGTTCACTCGAGAGCCGTTTTCGATGAAGATCCCCTTGACATCAATTCAATTTATCATGCTGGACACATATAAGGGTTTGATATGACCTTGTGCGATTGAATCATTATCCTTGTATGTAAAGGAGCTGATGGCTGAAAATTCATAGGGATTGGTCTCTATACAATAGATTTTGGATACTACAACTTCGGCCTTGAACTCCTAGAGACATAGTAAGGCTTTGATGAGTGCCTCCCTAAGATCTACGGATAGACTTAACACATCATGGACTGACAGCATGGCTGGTACTGAATCCAGCTTCATTAGAATATCATAATTCTACTCTAATGGTTGGATCATCCCAGATTACAGTTGCTCATTCATAGTTACAGGGTTTGGCCTTTCAACATTGAGGGTTTGGCCACGGAGACCTAGGCCAGTGGTGTTGTGGTCCTTTCCGGGTTTGGATGAACTGGTCCACCAGTATGGCTTGGATGATTTAATATGTGTTCCTCCTTTAATATATATTTCAAGATAATTGGGTTTGGATTTCTTTTGATGGAGTGGAGGAGAATTCTAGTTTTTGTTGTGTCTTCTAGAGGGTCTGTTTGCGAGTTTCTTCTATGTTAACATTTTGAGTTAGGGTATGGTTGAAAATTTGACTTCTGTCATGATCATGCCTTCTAGGAATCCTCTAGCCACTATGGCCTCTTCCTCCAGCTCTCTGGTTAGGTGTCAGGATTTTGGGTTCGTGTCCATAGTTCCCATCTGAGTAGGGGTCCATCAAATTAATGACATTAATGGAGTTGAATATTAGTTCTTGATCTCAAATGGTTTATGTCTAACTATCTCCATCTGATGGTGTTGTTTGGAGGGGTGGTTCCCATTTTACCATTTGGTGGGGCAGGTCCCGTTGTATTGTTTAGCTGAGAGGTGCCTATTGTACCATGTTTTTTGGTAATAAATCTTTATGTTTCAACAATAACATTGTCTTTGGTGTCATCACATATTATTTATCCTACCTTCTTCCCTTCTAGCCCTTAGAGAACCATGGGCCTAGGGAGGACGAATGTGTTGTATCATTAACTTTTGGGTGCACGTTTTGATGTTTCTGCTTCACATAGAGAATTTTGTGGACTCAGTTGACAATCTTCTGGGTCATATAATTATAAAATATTTTCTCCTTCTTACTGGCGACAGTTTTCCATTTCTCTTCCTCTCTTAGGTGTGAAGTAGAAACATATACCACTTGTGCTAGTGGTGGGCCTTACATGAGCTTCCCAGAATCCACCATACTTTATAGGAGATAATTAAAGAAAAATCATTCTTAAATGATTTTTCCTTGTATCTGATTATATGGAAAATAATTTAGACGGTCTTCGAGACCCACTTCATTGGATCGTTTTGGTTTTGGTAGCCAAACCAAGTTGTAATTCATGGAGGATATGAAATAGGTGTGGACCCGGTGGTCTCAAAATGAGTAGACTTTGTTTCTTCATCATGTGAAATAAATTCTCTTAGCACCCCGTCACTCATCCAGGTGAGTTGGGGTGGATTTTAGCATCCAGGGGGTCTCACATGGTTCGGTGGGGGCCTCACTAATAGTGATGGTGTCGGGGAAGCCTAAGCGTGACAGACGCTGCTTCATCTTTTCCAGTTATTTTCCGCGGAGTTGATGGGGCCACTCAGGACATGTGATTGGTCTTTTGCAAGGATTCTTCTATTCTTTGGGAAATGGAATAGATTTATCAAAACCCACTTGTTTACTTCACAGGGGTGAGTGGTGTTCTCAATTCATCATGAAGGTTATCGATGCACATGATGAGCATCTCATCCTTGGGGAGAGACCGGCTTGGGGAATAATTCAGGCCATTTCATCTAGAAATGATGTTTGAGACTTTTTCATTCTTTTTCTTCTTACAGTTAATGAGATCACTGGCCGTTGTCTTAGTCAGCGTTGAACTGAACATGAAGAGAAACTATCGTCGAAGGTCTTCCTAACCTGTGATTGAATTTGATGGCATGCTAGTATACCATAAAAATTCTTATTCATGTAGGGTTCATATTAAGAACCTAATTTTTACTACTTCTTTCTTCTCCTAAGTTCCCATCATGGGTTCACAATTAGAGGCATAGTGCATTAAATACTGTTTTGGGTCCCCCGAGCCATGTAATACTAGGAATTTGGGGTTTCTGAAATTTGGTGGTGGTGGAACGTTTCGCAACCAATCAGGGTAGGGTATGCACTCTGTTAGTATCGAAGCATGCCACCCCTCCATGGATTCTACTCAATCTGTTAGTTTCTCAATGTTATTCAAAAGCCCCATATGCATATCCTACTAGCCTTGAGCTTGGGCTGGTGCAGTAGTGCCAATGATTGGTGTACCAGTGCTGCTAGAATTTGTGGCGGATACCCAGCCAGGGGTATCCTTTGTGGGTTTACCTGGATATTCACTGGTTCCCTTGTTAGTGGGGGGCAGTCTTGATATCCCTCCAGGGTCAGGTTTTTGTAGGTTCCCAGTCCCGATGCTGAATTCGACGGTCTAATGAGATTCTCTCCATTTTCATGGATAAGTGATTATGGAAAGAGAATCTCAGCTGGGAATAACTTCTAAATTTCTACAAGGGGAACACATCCAGTGAGGTATCTCCCCCAATATAGCTCATCATTACTTCACCTGATCTATTCCATTTCTTCCTCCTACTTGGAGAACCTACCATCTAGAGTGAGGGATTCATTATGAGGGGGAAGATAAGGCAGGTCATAGATGACCTTGGATATATTTTTCTCCTTAATGGGGTTTCACATGGGAGGTAATGGCAGATTAATTGAGGGGGTGCCAAAATTTTAGACTGCTCTCTGGTTTTGGGTATGCACACCATCAGGCTCGGTGTGGGACGCATCTGGTTGGGAACCATCTTACCTTTCTTCCTCTCCCTCAATTTCATTTCCTTTGAGGTCTGTGGGGTTTACATTTACCATATTCATTGATACATATCATATTGGGGGCGGTGTACCTATTTCCAAATGGAAAGATGGCTTTTTTCATCCTTTGATGGACATTCTCCACCCATTCCATGTTATTCTTAGGGTTTCATAGCGAATATTGACCTGAAGGGAGATCTGATTAGACCTTGTAATTCTCCTTTGTCTCGGAGGGTGAAATCCATGAGAAGGGATGGAATGGGTGACTCTTATGCTCATTTTTCTATATAGGAGAATACACATGTCCGTTGTGTGAGGACTTGAGTTAAAAATGCCCCCAACCCTGAAGGATTGGGTTGTTCTCATTCTTCCGTTGATGTGCTACAACCAAGATTTATTGGACATATTGGGGAATTTTGATTTAAAAATTCCCTGTACCCTATGAGCTGGGGTTGAACCCACATTACAGCAGTAGCCACCCCTATTTCAACCTTTTCAATTTCACATTCTCCCACGAGGGTATGATCTGAGTATGGCATTGGGCTTGCACAGAGTCTATGGCCTTTTGAAGACATGAGAACTACTTGACGGTTGAGTTACATTAGGTATGAAGCCTACTAAAATTCCTTGGTTTCCTGACTCATAAGAATTTTGAAGGCTTGATCCCTTCGGTCCTAATGCTTTTGATACTTACTTTGTGCCAGTTTTTGTTGAGCATCCAATATTACCTAAGCAAGGGTTTTATTTGATTGTTTCCTTTGGGTGATGAAATTATAAGATTTCATTTCCAATGGGGTTTTCTAGATGGGATGTGGGGTGAAGTTTAGAGCTCCATGTTCTCCCCATCCCCGAATATGAACTCTAGTCGGGGATTCACCAATGAGTTGACGCACCTTGTGAAATACATGGTGGAAATTCAGTTCAAGGTATTTCTTTTTTCCTTTCTGATTGATGCTTCCATGTGGATGGGAGAGCTTCCAGGTCGTTGAGATGGAGAAGCTCCCCTAACTAGTTGACATCGACCGAATACCCTTCGTAGGGTAGGAATCTTTCTTTCAACTCATGAAGGGTCATCCATATATTAAGTAAAATGACATGTTTACATTCCCTATACTACTCTCCTATAATTTTCTTGTGATAATTGGTTATAGGACAAGTCATCACTCATATATTATCCCTACCTATTTGTCTTCTCAAGAGAAACTTATCATTATTTTATTCTTGAGAGGAATCCTCTACATGGTATGCCTATATCAACTGATTCTTAATAATTTCATTTCAAGCAATTCGGCTAGTGGGAGCCTCATTGATATGTGAATGGCACAGGGTAGGATCGTATGATGAGCATGGCACTAGGCCACCCTCTAGTTGAGGAATGAAATCACTCATTATAGACGGAGTGAATGATATGTCTGACTCCATCATTCTAAGTGCCTCTACATATGAGGAATTTCTCTCATTTGTTCTTCTAAGGGGAGGACCTTCTTTCCAGTATGACTTTTTGTTGTAGGGCAGACCTTCGCAATTGGTGCGGCAATGGTGAGGGATACTATTGCAACTTGATGCTCATTAAAGAGAAATTTCATTACAGCGTATACCCTAGGGAGGATTTTTCGGATGGGCTATAGTGAGGGGAGGACCTTATTGATGCTTGATTTTTCTAAGGGGGGGGACCTTCTCGATGACTGGTTTGATGGTGAGGACTACTATCAAAGCTTGATACGTGTCTATAAAGACAATTTATGAAGTTCACTTCTTAGATAGGGCATTTAGGATGTACTGCAATGAGGGGAGGACCTTCTCATTACTAGATGTTACTAATGGGAGGAACATCTAGATCACTTCTTTGTTGGTGAGGACTACTATAATAGCATGATACCTAGATGTATGGAGTAATTCTGTAGTGCACATCTTTGGTAGGGCCTTTAGGATGTACTCCAATGAGGGGAGGAACCTCTCTTTTCTTGATGTCGTTGTGGGTGGGACCTTCATAGCCACAACCATTTTGGGGAGGGGCTTCACAGTAACCATCATCATGGATAGGACTACCATCATGACATGTTTTCCAACAATAGGGAGAATCATATCTGTAGCGTATACCCAGGGGAGGACCATTAGGGAGGACAAAAAAAAGGGGAGGACCTTCTTTCTATATGATCTTTGGGTTGAGGGGAGGGCTACCCCGATGCGCATATTGAGATAGTCTATCATGAATGATCATTCGAGGACAACAGAGTGAGCCCCTGTGGGTGCTCTAGGGCGGACCTTCAGAGGTTCTTGTAGCGATGTTGCGGGGAGGTCCTTCACAACTTCTTCTACCACTTCTATAATTTGGTAATGGAATATAGGTTCTCAAGCCTTTATTGATAAAAATTTGAGAGCATCATGAACCTTAGTTTCATGAAGAGTGGGATTATATATGAAATCTTCATTTAAATGTTTTCATTGGTGTATTTTATTTTTGAGTGTTCTCTTGTGGGTAACTGGGGACATATGCTATTGGTAATGGCCTTGATTTACGGGTCCCTGTCTTGCTGGGTCTTGACATGCTGTCGGGACATGCCAATGGGCATCTTAAATTTTGGAAGGCATATATGCCTAACCTAGAGTAGCCACCAAGTTGGATCGACATACACCAATTGGAACGAGTAT
The DNA here is from genome assembly GCA_963277665.1 of Viscum album. Classification (NCBI taxonomy): domain Eukaryota; kingdom Viridiplantae; phylum Streptophyta; class Magnoliopsida; order Santalales; family Viscaceae; genus Viscum; species Viscum album. The sequence continues at coordinate 1,026,054,273 of OY728158.1, forward strand.
TTTTTCCCGATCCGGTTGTCTGTGTATCGCGGGATATTTTCGTTGACCACCCTAGACTAGAGCATGGATGCATAACTACTCCTGGGTGATTTTCCTATTTTTTGAGTAATTCAGTCCATTCGAGGAAACCAGGTCATGGGCCTAGTTTCTCAACTTTTCCACCAATGTAATAATATCTTGGAATGTTTTGATGATATGATCTTGGATCGACATCTGATGTTCCATCAATACTAGGATGTGATGAGATAAAACTTTTAGAGGAATGGTTATGAAGGTCCATTCTGATATCGGAGTAGGATATTGTGCCAGCTTTTGTCCTCAATGACTTTCCAGAATATACTGGCTATTTTCCAATGTCAGGATAGAAGAATGATTCTTCCACCTGTTTTCTTCTCCAGTTCACAACATATTTGACTGGTGGTATTTATAGTCACGATAAGGGATTTTCATCTTCTCTCTTTCAGCTATATTTGCCTCACAGTCTTTGTATGAATCCTCAGAAATTTATCTCTTCTCATATTTGTTTGCAGCCCTATTTGGATGGTGGTATTGACATGCATCAGTAGGTATCTGTGCTTGCGTATAGGTAGTTTATATCTTATTTGGATGATGGGGTTCTTGTGCATTGGAATATATCCACATCTTCATGTAGTTTTCCGCTCTGTCTGCACGGTGGGACCAGAGAGAACAGTCAGGAATGTGCATCTGATTTTATTGTTTCCACCCTATTTCTGGGGTGTCCTTGAGTGGAGGGGGTAGAGGTGTATGTCTGCCCATTAAATTTCGTTTTGTTTGTATGGTAGAATTTATCCCCAAGAACCATGGATATAGAGTGTTCTTGATTATATATTTGTTTCCCTTGGATGGCATCCCGAGGGGCCAGGGTCCCTGGACTTCAGCAGGTGCCCTCGGTTATGGTCCTCTATAGTAGGAGGTGGTCTAGTCATTCAGTGTCAGTGGAGATTCTCTATTGAGGGGGACATGAGTGGGACCTTTGTGTAGTTTAGATGATTGTTTTAGCATTAAATTCATCTACCTTTATTAGATAAGTGATGTACTTATTGTCACGTTTCGCGGATAGGATCCCGAAACAGTTTGAGATGGCCACCAGGGCTGCCTTGTGTTGGGGTGTCAGCCATGGATGAGGAGGTGTCCAGTGATTATCTTCAAACTGGAGAGCCTATATCATGGCCTCCACAATTGGTAGATTTCATTTTGGGTTGTACTGTTTTATCAGCATGTTGGATACCCATCATTGTAGACACAGGGTAGGCGAGAGGGTCATGTTCTTTGTTGGGGCCCCGGTCGACTATGGGATCACTGATGTGTGTGTCTGCATCGGTCTTCTGTATGTCATTTGGATCGAAGGTTTCTCTGTGGTTCCTGAAACATTCATATATGACATATAGACAACAGAAAACCTCTTCAAAGTAACATTATTTTAAACATATTCATATTTTACAATTTAGTTTGGTCTCCTCCATTTTATTTTCTTTTCATGGGGAAAAGGGGCTTGAGTGGGATAAGACCACCACATTGGTTAAGGATTCACGTTGGGTTCACCATTTTTGTTTCACCTTCGAGGTGGTGCATTTGGCGTGTACATGGGTGAAAAAATGGTCCAATTTGCAGCATCCTTTTGTCTATTATCATTGGGGAGAACCATGACCTAGGTTAAGGATTCAGGTCGTGTTAACCATTCTTGTTTTTCCTATGAGGTGTTGCATTTGGGGTGACAACGAAATGGTCTGACGAAAATAATCACCTGTCTCTTTTTTTAGAGATGGGTTTTTTTTTCAAATTCACTATTTCCTTTGTTTTGACCCATTCTACATCATTATCCTTTAAAGGAATATTGGGTTAACCCAGCTGCGACTAGGATATTCACTGCATTCGTATTGCAAAGGAGATGCCCTAGTCAGATGGTCTCAGGTGGAGATTACATGGGGTCAAGTACTTGTGCAATCAGTTCTCCTCAGATATAACATCCTTGTATGGTCTCCAATGGGATTATTCATGGACCCAGAAACACCCAACAACCCTGGTATCCCATATTCATGGACCTTCGTTCCAAAGGCATGTGCTTGTTGGGCAATGGTTTGGCCAACAACACTTAAGGAATCCATTGGTCAAGAGGATGGGAATTTGGGCTCACCACAACCCTTTTGGGTGGATTTATTTCCTATTCTGGGAATCTCTTATAGATTTATGTCATGTTCATATGTTTGTGAATCCTTGGTTCATTCATGACGAGTGTTTCCATTGGCTACCCCTGGATTATAGGATTGTCATAAGCATATAAACATTTCTTGATGTGGAGGTGAGGTTGTCTTGAGCCATACAATAAGGCACTAGGGAGTTTATTGTCATCTAGGGGGGATGGAAGGTGATTTGAAGTTGGGATAGAACTCATAATATAGGCTTCCTATGTACCCTCGAGAGAGGAATAAGAACCCATTTAGTTTGCAATTGTGTGGGGATTACACATTGAGGATTCCCTTTTAAGGGGAACATGATTGGGTGAACTCTTTTGGATGGGAAACCTTTTTGAGAACGGGCCTTCGAGTAGGCATCCTTTGTATCCTGTTTTGATCAGGAATTAGAGTTCCCATAGTTCAGAATTGTGTTGGGATTACACATGGAGGATTCCCATTTGAGAGGAACATGATTGGGAGAACCCATTTGGATGGGAACCCATTTACAATCTGTCCTTCGAGAATGTATCCTATATATCCTGGTTTGATCAGGAATCATAGTTCTCTTAGTTTAGAAATGTGTCAATTTTGTAATCATCACAAAGCTCAAATCCCACACTTGTTATGCTTGGTGTGAGAAACAAGAGGATGTGAGAGTTCCAACCAACCACATGCTTCCTATCCTGCTGGTGGGAGTGGGCGAGCCAACAGAGGTAAAAGATGAGGATATTCTGGGTGAGGGCACGGAGCAACGATCCATTAAATGTGAAATGACATTATAGTTCATGTGACTCAGCCTCATAAGATTGGGGAATTACCTTAGTTGGAGTGCCACAGAATATGTTCTGGGAAGGGGAGGAGTTATTTCCTTGTCAAAAGGGGAGAGAAAACATAACCCCTATGATTGATCACCATTTCTCATTGAATATAAAAGCATGTGATCACCATTAATCTTCAGAATTGGGAATTTCTCAATGGAATCCCATTGTAGGACTCTGGGTTACCATGGAAATGTAGACCCATAGACATCCTCGGATCCCGAACCGTTGTGGGGAGAGCCGCCATGACACCACTTATCATGGGTATGTAGACTCAAACAAGCGCCCTGATGCATCCAAGGGCATGATCATATAGGTCTGGTGGCTTTGTAAGATTATTTGGCCTAATTTCTGTAGACTGGATCATGGAGGGATTCTAGTGGAATGGATGGTAACGAAGGGGTGATATTGGAACCAGAGGAAATAATACCCGAAAATACTCCATTCTGTGTACATATTTCTTATGTGAGATGGGGGAGGTTTTTCATACCACTATTCTATGTGGGCAGAGGGGTTGTCTGTGTACCGATGTGGTACGCATGCATGGGTATCGACCATTGCACCCCACAGTGGTACGTGATCTTGGATAGTGTTCGTCATGCCGCTTTGGGTTCTATCTGCATATTGGTGTAGTAAGCGGCACCACGTTAACTCTTCATATCAATACACTATGTAGAACACCATTTTGAAGGAGGGTCTGGGGGTTATAGTTTTTGAGGAGTTCATCCGTGAGAATTATTTGGTTTGCGGTTTCACCAATTAGGTTCACAGTTCACTTATTATTATTATGTTCTCCCATTTTATGGTTCGCGGCTGGTTGTACATGCGGATAGTGTGGTTCACAGTTCAGGCTTTTCCAATGATTCAATATGGATTCCAGAATCTTCCCTGAGTTCTTTCTTCAAACCTCTAGGATCCCCTTCAGGCTTTCATTATTTGTCACTTCTCAATTCCTTTGTTCTCCTTTTATAGAGCATCAATGAAATCGTATCTATGGGAATGTGGTTCCATTTGTAGCATCCCATGAGGAGATATCATGACCCATGGAAGCCTTGGTCTTCTTGGGTTTTTAGAGGCTACGGTTCATGATAATAGTTCATGTGACCCTACCCATTTACTTCATCCACATACTACTGAGTTTGTAAGATGGTATGCAGATAGCCTTCGCACGCACGTGTCCTTCGGCAATGCAATTCGTAGTCCATTGGGTTCGATGGCCATCACCCTAGGGGACAGCACTACAAGGATCATTTCGTGTACCAATAGTTCATAATCCAGGTGGTCCGAGAACCCTTCCTGGAGTTGGTATGTGGGCTACAAAAAATCCTTTGAAAACATTAATTCCATCTTGTTTCTTTTGAAATTTGTAACTCAATTGGAGTCTATTCACATTGTTAGACATATAGGTGTACTTTCTTCCTTATTAAAATGGATTTTGGGGGTATTTCCTTCCCTTGGTAAAATTTTTAAAACCCGATATATGCATATCCTTGAAGGTGTAATTGAAAAAATAAAAAATTGTCATCCACGAAGGTGGTAAATTGGCACCTCACGGACTATGTTTTTATTTCTAGAATAAAAAGGGGAAGATAATAGAATTTATGGTTGATATACCATTAACATAATAATATTATATTATATAAAATATACTAGATATATCATTTAACTTTGGATATGGTACATAAGGTAAGGATAAGAAATGAAAAGAAATTGAAAGAGAGGGAGAGAGAACATTTGGCATCTGGAGTGTCGCCACCTCGAAAACCTTCTTAAGGGACATTAAAATGTCCTTTTGGTGGGAGAAAAAAGACCATCACACGAGGGAGAGTTTTGGGAGATGAAATGGGCATAATATAAAAAATATTAAATTCTTTGTAGGTGTGAAGAGAATGGGTGGTATTTGTAGTGGAGGGTAGATGTGTTTTTTGTTATTTTAATCATTTGTTTACTATTTTTACTCAATAATATGAATATATTTTATTCCCATGAATAAATATCATAATTATATAATGAGAGTATGATATTATGTGATAAAATCATTTATTCTTCATCCATGACTCTATAATTCATGTATTTTTCAAATACCATATATTTTCCTATTTCACTATTCACAAAAAATTCAACTATTTTAGAACCTAACCATTTCTTGTTATTTTTTAAAAAATAGACTCCATTTTATGAAAATAATTTTCTAGTTATGAAAATTTTAATTTAAAAAAAATCATCATTTACTTGAAAAATACCAATTTTAATATTATAACTATTTTTGTGACACTTTGCAAAATTAATTAAGGTCTCCTAGAATGTTATTAAAATAATAAGAAAATAAAACACTAATTTATGAATCTATTTTATCTTCCCAATTATCTTCGTTACAACCTAATGGGAATCTAGATGGTTTTCAAGAATCCACACATAAACATCAGAATCACTCTCATATGGTAGAATATATTCATGAATAAGTTCCACCTGAGAGTGTATTGACATATCAAACTCAACATGGCATGATTCGGTGGCAGCTGATTCCTTTGCAACATTAGTGGGTTGAGATTTTAGAGTGTCTATTGTTGCCAAATAATCTTGTGGATGTAATCATAAAGATAGATGTTTAAAGCAGTCAATGTCAAAAAATATAAAGAAAAATGAATGGATTGAAGGGAGGATAAATCAAATATAGTTATTGAAGCACCGACATCCCTAACCACCAATGATATTTCAATATAAAAAATGGTTATTGTATCCTCCTTCTTGATATTGAATTTGGGTTCTTATTGATACACATATGGTATAGGCACATGATCATCCAAAATATTGCCCTCTTGAATGTCACTCAATTATACTGATCTTTTAGTGATAATGAATATTAACTAAGGAGAAACATTTGGATTCATCTACCCTTGAGTTCGATTCACCACCCCATTCATAACTATGATCTCCATAAGATTAATATAGACATGCTTAGCATATGTTTTGACCTCTTAAGTCTATCCCATTATGATAAAGTGGATTTTATTAATGAATAGATACCCCCTATAGATTTAAACCACCCTAATGGAAACAATTTTCCATTTTCCCCATATAGTTATGAAACAACCACTGGTGGTACAATGTTAGTCGCTGAGGAAGTAGGGGATATAGGTCACTATGTGGTTTTTTACTGAATCACCAAATATGATCCAATTGATTTCAAAGATAATTAATTATCACATGAATATAGATACATGATAGATATGTAAAGATATATAACAGTCACATGTTTTCCCTGAATGAAGACGCACCATCAATTTTCATGTGTGTCGACACTTTGTAGTGCACCACAGTGATGATCCCCTAGAAGGAATACTGGGAGGAGCTAGTGTGTAAATTCTCATATAGGATCTGTAAGAACTACCTCCATATGGTCCATCACCCATGGAGATCCTTCTTCAGTATCTCCCACGTTCGATAGTATGTTCACCCTAATAGAAATATTCTCGATTATGTTCTCTAAGGAAGGAATAAGTGTTCGAATATTCCAATGCTCCTACAAGTACATCAAGTAAGGGTTTAAGGTAATAGTAATAATAAGTATAAGAGTTTATAAAAATAATCATATTGGAATTTTTTCTTCATCATCACTCCCATTCATTATTATCACTATATCCTCAAATCGGTTGAACCAATGAATTATATCCTTGTATGAGTTAATACAGGTGTCTATCTCATCCATATATATTTCCACTTCATGATGATATTCTTGAGTATAGATTTGGGTGCATGTTTTTATTAGAAAAAATCCCATAATATCGATGTACAATACCTAATGTGATTCCCAAATATCTAAAATAGATGTGCTTACACTCCAGGTATCTCATGTATTCCAAGCCTTTAGGAAGGATTCAATGATTTTAATGGATAATTTCAAAAGATCCTCTCGGGGATGTTAGGTGTGTTCCAGCTACCACACTTTCAATCATGGAACCTCAGCTTCCATACGACCATATGAGGTTGGGATCTTATGAGTCCCCCAATGGGAACAAGGAATTAAACCAACGCCAGTTTCAACAAGGGTGTCGACTTCATCAGCCCCATTAGAGGCTTGACTATAATCATCTTCACCATCATTGACCTAACAACTAACCATTTAGAGAACATGATAGGTATATCAACCTAGGTTCTTCTATGAATGGAATGAGGAATCAAGATCGTGGAAGTGGGATACAACCATATCATGGTCAATAGTATAATAAATATCTTCACATTTTGACATGTATCAATATCTACGCAATGTAACTTCTTTCTACTATATATGGTTCCATATATCGCTAACCAAATGGTAACTCCTCAAATAATCATGTTTTCTCCATGTTGTTAGGAATGAGGATGTTTTTGGGTTTGATAGATGAACTTTTGAAGCCATTCTATAAATGTAGGATGTTGAACCCCAAAATCTTAACAACTTTCTTAGGGGTTCAGAAACTAGGTATTTTCAGGACTAATTCCCAGGTCAATAATTCCCCAATTATTTCCCTTTGATTACCTTCAGTCTCAGACACCATTTGACCTTTGACAATTGGGGTTGGTTTTTTCCAATTGAACATAGGTCTATGATCAATTCCGGACATCTATGTAAGACCTAGTAAGTTGAAAATGAAGTTCCGCAGTGGGAGGAATCTTTATCTGACACCATGTGTTCTCCTATGTGAGCATCACATATATATTATAGGCCACTATTAAATGTTTTTCCTAGTGAGTACTACTAAAATTCAGGGACACCTCATCTGAACACAATAATATTGAAACGCAAATCGAACAGTTGCATACCCCTCGCTTATAATCTATTTATCAATTCATTTGACAAAGATCCCTTATCCCAAATAAATGAAATATCCTCACCAGATGTGGTACTCAAATGGATATTTTACCAAATTGTCAATAGGAGTGTGATAATCAGCATAGGGTAAACGATAATGATAGTGGATCTGATCCACTATTTCATTCTCTCACCTTTTCAATGGGTTTACCTCACTGATGCTTCAAATATATGGTTGGAAGCTAACTTTAGAGATCATTTCACTATTAATGAATCTACAAAATCTTTTATGGGCTTCTACCCACCCCATATAACCTAAAAGGGACCCGCCAACCATTATAGTTTTCTTCCCTCTCTGATACGTCCCAAAAAGTAGTATATCATTGCTAAAACTTTGATGACAAGGTTAATATGCCTTCTGTTTTCCGGTAGACCCACCGTTACAAAATTCATAAATCTAACCCTAGTTCTATAATCATGCACCAGCAACAAATATCAACTAAGAAAAATGTAAAGAAATGATTCTTATCAGAATAAAAATTTAACACTGGGGATAATATTCCCGACCCACTGGGAAAACTAACCCTCTTCAAGCATGGTCTAATAGGAACAAATGCACATTCATGTCTCAATATGTAAGAACCATGTTCTTATTTTTGAGGTATAGGCTTCTTCTTTTTCCTTTTCCTTAAGTGTTTTTGATAATATATGGAAAATGGGGAAATCCTATATTTTGGAACTACTCGCCGTGTACTTTTTCCACACGTCGTGTACTTCGGGCCTTGTGGGGATGAGAACACGGGGCGTGTAGACTTATCGGCGACGAGGGATGTTGGAACCGACTACACGCCGTGTAGTGTTACTCACACGTCGTGTAGTCAGTCGGTAGGCCAAAATTGTAAGGTGGTGGAGTTGCCGCTAGCTGGGCGACAGTACATGTCGTGTACTTCGGAGTACATGTCGTGTACTCATGTCGACGGATGAACAGTGTGGCGGTGCAGCTAGAGGAACAGCTAAATGAAAGAATTACAAGCAGTGTACTCAGAAGTACATGCCGTGTACTTTGTTTTTTCAGCTTAAAACAGGTAGTAGCCTCCTCACTTGGCAGAGGAGGCATTTGAGCCGTTTCGGAGCCAAGGAGGGCGACCGAACCTTTGATGATCCGCCAGGTGTTTGTCTGAAATCTGATTCAGCTTCGGACAGTCTCGTTGGAACCGCACGAGTAATCCCTCTCGTCTCCTAGTATGGTTATTACCAATTCATCCCCTAACATAAGTTATTTACATTTGAATGGGTTTTTTTCTTCGTCAGATCTATGTCGTTCTTGGGCATTTCTGGAGTCGGTGTTCGAGTATAACGCTCGTTGACATATAAGGTAGGTGGCTTGGTGTAAATTTCCAACTGTCGTGCGTTTTTGTGTGTTTCCGTGCCCTGAACCCATGTTGGGGTGTCATGTGGCTGAGGCAGTTTCTATATTTAATTCCTATAATTGCATAGGTGATTAAATTGTGATAATAAAATGATGGTTGGGATCGTTGCTTGGATCCGGAACCACCCGGGGGTGCGTTCCACTATTTAGCCGTTTGGCCAGGATACCCGAGGGTATTCCTTTAATGTAGTAATTGTAGAATGTCCTTGAGATTAATTTCTTGTTTACTGCATTTTGATATGTTGGGCATGGCCCGGTTACCTGTTTATCCTGAGGGCATTGTTGTGATTAGCCAGTGGGCACTACACAATTTATCCAGTGTGCAGTAGTTATTTCGGCATGAGGGCAACTTCTTCCGTGCCTGTGGGCAGCTAATTCTGTGCCTGTGGGTGACCCTACCTACGCCTGAGGGTAAACTCTGTTATGCCTGAGGGCAGATTCCTGTGTTTGATACTTGTTACCCGAGGGTAGGAGTTTACTTGTCTGAGGACACAAGTTGTTTACTTAGAAATGCACTGTGGTGATTTCATATGTTAAATGGATTAAATGAATCTTTAAAATAGAAATATAACCGATAGTTTTTACTTTTGAGTACTTCTTACTTTATTGCATTTTACTACTGCACACTATTGTTGCATGCTTACATGCAGTTGGGCACATGCCATTGGTGGGTTCCTACTGAGATATATTTCTCACACCCTATTTGGGTCACGCTTTTCAGCCCAAACAGATTACATTGCTGCAAGTGTAGATAGGGGAAAGAGTTCCTATATAGGTACTTGACTATTGCTGAGGAGTAGGAGGGCATGGGACCAAGCCTAGGCTCGTGATGCCTCTGCCAGCTATTTTGCTTGTTTTGTTGTACTCTGTATTTTATTGTACTGTATTGATGTGTAACATGTTATGGCTATTTTCTTAGAACATGAAACATGTAGCATCATCAATTATATACTGTTGGTTATATCCACTACTGTAGTTATTTCAGATGTGTATGTTTTATTTATTCCGTTGTTAGTTGTATGTTTTATTTAAATTCCACTGCACTACACTTTGACAAATGAGGGCATAGATTCCCCACTATCAGACAGGGGCCCTCGCTGCTAGTCAGCAGCCTCTGGCGTTTGGGGGAGATGCGCTGAGGTATTGTGGAAAACTGGCTTCGGGGCACCCGTTGAGTGGAACCCGGAACCAGGACGTTACAAAGTGGTATCAGAGGAGTTATTTTCTTTGAATTACTATTTGGAGCCGTAGTCAGGGATAGGACAAACGGTAGTTGGTAATAAGTTGTGCCAGGGTGTATCTAACCCGCATACAGGGAAAAGCAAATTTACCTCGTGTTTGCAATTTTATTGATTTTTCAATTTACAGTTGATTTGATTTCACCGTTCGGTGACACAATCGATATTGTGCAGTTTATAATTAATCTATGGGTTTTATTTAGTTGCAACATGATGGGATGAGGGTATGTCGTCTCATGCATCATATAGGCACATGCTAGATATCAAATGCCATGCATAATTTCCATGCCATGTAGGTGCATTAGAATTTTCATGTTGTTGTGATAGTTGTTGTGCTATAAAAGCATGCTGTTGTGATAGCTGCTCTGATAAAATACCTACTATTTTATACGGTATTTTCTTGTGTGAGCCTGTTTATTGAATGGACGCCAAACTTTGGTTTTTGGGGAGTATGGGCCCCCACTGGCCAGAATATGGTGGATCATTAGCTGTTATTGGCGATAACACATATAAGATGTCAAAATTTGATTCGTGGGGAGTATGGGCCCTCACGGGTTGGAATTTGACACTCAGGTGTTGTTTTTCAGTATTTTCTAGGTTCTGGGGATATTTATGAGGCATACTGTCTGGAAACCCAGTATACATGTCGTGTAGTATTTTTATACATGCTGTGTATGTTCTTCTGTTCGGGAAGATAAATAAACTTTTTGAGTACATGTCGTGTACCCGAAGTACACGACGTGTAGTCTCTTCCCGTGTCACAAACCGTGTGGGCGGTGACACGGGGTAGGGAAAGGCATGGGTAAAACACGCTGTGTACCTAGTGAACACGCCATGTAGTGTGACCCGGAGTCCGGCCGTGTAACTAACAAACACGGGTCGGTTAACTCATGTACATAACACGTCGTTTCAATGATGAACACGTCGTGTAGTGTGAACTGGGGACTCGACCGTGTAACTAACAACACAGGTCGGTGTCACCTCTCCCTGAACACGCCGTGTACCATTGGGACATGCCGTGTAGTCTTGTCTGAGGATAGACCGTGTGGTGTTAGCCATGTGGCTGGGAAACGGGGTGTTGTACATGTCATGTATGGGTGAAACACGCCATATAGTGTCAAGACGAGTAGTCGTCCGTGTCATAGATGACACGGGCAGTTGTGAAATAACATCGTACATGCCGTGTAGATATTATACACCATAGTTTTTTTTCAACAGCAACCATGTGGCTTAGCCGTGTATAAGGACCCGGGCAGGGGAAGAGAAGTCAAGTACACGCCGTGTAGTCAGTGTACACGCCGTGTAGTCTTGTTTTGAAAATTTTGAAATGCCTTCTTCCTCTTGTTCCTTTGTGGTTCCATCATTTCGTTCTTAATAATCATTAATCTAAGGCGTGAATTTGACCCTGTAGTGTCATTCCACCTAGACGACTGCGAGTTTTTCTCCAAGAGAGCGGTGACGATTATACTCCGGAGATGGTGGGCCATGGGCTACCAGTTGATCCTCTAGTAGAGTCAGATGCGGCACCAGCTGCTATACCGGACATAGGCACGGAGGCGTAGTTCCGTGAAGGCTTTATGTGGTTTATGCATACCTTTTAGGGAGCACCGCAGGCTGCCACATCTATGGCTGAGCTGACACATATCTTCCAGTAGCAGCATCTGCCTACGTTTTCAGTGGATGGTGGACCACAGGCTGTGGAGTCTTGGTTGGGGTCAATGTAGACTATTTTAGAGAATCTTGAGATGCCTCCAGGGTGGAGGGTCAAGCTCGTGACTTACATGCTGCATGATTCCAGCAAGAGGTGGTGGGATGTTACCACCCAATCAGAGCATCACAGGGACATGGCGTGGGAATATTTTCAGGCAGTCTTCTATGAATTCTTCTTTCCCGAGACGCTGAGGGAAGATAGAGCTCGAGAGTTCATGAATCTGCAGTAGGGCGCTATGTCAGTGATGGACTATTCTGCTTGTTTTACAGAGATTTAGCGTTTTGCACCTGTGCTGGTGGGTGATGAGACGTTGACAGCCAAACGTTTTGAGGATGGTCTTCGGTATGACATCCGAGTTCTGGTGAATGTTTTCATGTTGCCTTCAGTACACGCTATTGTGAACGAGGAGCTGATTACTGAGAGGAAAGTGTGGGAATCTAGTGTTGTGGGCTAGGGCGGTTCAGCACCAGTTACTGGTACTATTTATGTTGGCTAGAGGAAGAGGCAGATGGAATTCTCTCAGGGCCGCAGTATCAGTCAGAAGAATGCTTCAGGTGGCCAGGTTATGTGCTACCAGTGTGGTAGAGTTGGACACAAGAGGCCACAGTGTCCACGTGATCCAGTGGAGTGCCGAGATTTCTGCAAGATAGGTCATCTGCAGCGCTTTTGTAGGGCGTTTCCACCAGTGGCTAGTGAGAGGGGTTCTGTGCAGACTCCCCGTGTGGGAGTAGGACCAGTAGCTTCTTACCAGTCAGGGAACTGGAATACATCATGGCGTACAGGCAGAGATGGTGGTCGTAGCCGTGGTAGCCAGAAATCAGGATCTTAGAGGTGCAGGGCGGGACAGCTCAGGGTTGCCAGGCTATGTCGCAGGGTCGCGGCACTGGACAGGCATATGCAGTGCAACAGACCCAGCAGGAGCAGGATCCGGGACCTTCTACAGTCATAGGTACTATTCTAGTAGCTTCTGTCTTATCTTCTGTGATTTTCGATACGGGTGCTACACATAGTTTCATATCTGTACCCGTTGTGGAGAGCCTTGGGCTCTATGTTTCTTCTTCTTCCGATATGATGACGCTAGACACTCCGTTGGGGACTAGAACGGCTAGAGTGCATCAGTGTAAGGAGTTCCCTCTTGAGGTTGGATGGTGTCACTTCTTATGGGACCTATATGTATTATAGATGACGAGTTATGACGTCATTCTCGGGATGGATAGGCTGGTTCCCTATCGAGCCTTTGTAGGCTGCTATCGGCGTAGGGTGATTTTCACGTCACTAGAGGGCAGAGAGATTCTATACAAGGGTGAGTGGGATGTTCAGGCGAGTCGAGCTAGACCAGAGCATCATGGGCAAGGTGGAGTTACATCCCATATTGTGAGCTTATATCTAGATGACTAGGGGAATTTTCAGACAGATTTCCCTCCAATTGTTGATCATTTCAGGGATGTCTTCCCCAATGACTTTTCAGGTCTACCTCCGGAGCGATAGGTGTATTTCTCTATCGAGCTTGTTCCAGGAGAAGCACTGGTGTCCATTCGTCCTTATAGGATGGCTACACCAGAGTTGTAGGAGCTCAAGAGGCTGTTAGAGGAGTTACAGGCAAAGGAATTTATCCGACCCAGTACTTCTCATTGGGGTTCTACGGTCCTTTTTTCAAGAAGGAGGTTGGTACCCTCAGACTTTGCGTGGATTATCAGAAGCTAAACTAGTTGACGGTTAAGAACCGATATCTCTTTCTGAGGATTGATGATTTTTTTGATCAGCTTCGTGGAGCATAAGTGTTCTCGAAGATTTACTTGAGGTCCGGATATCATCAGCTGCGCGTTAGACCATCTGATATACCACTCACAGCTTCCAGGAGTAGATATGGTCTGTACGAGTATTTGGTTATGCCGTTCAGACTGTCAAAAAAGCCATTAGTTTTCATGGATTTGATGAATTGTGTTTTCCATCCGTATCTTGATTCTTTCATGGTAGTATTCGTGGACGACATCTTGGTGTACTCTCACACTCGACACGACCATGCCAGCCATCTTGAGATCGTATTGAGTACACTGAGAGAGCATCAGCTATATGATAAGCTTTCAAAGTGCCACTTTTGGATGGACCAGATTCACTTCCTGGGTCATATCATCTCAGAGGTAGGAGTTGCAGTAGACCCATAGAAGGTGAGAGCAGTAGTTTCCTAGGAGCAGCCTAAGAACATTTTTGAGATATGGAGTTTCTTAGGGCTGGCTAGTTACTACAGATGCTTCATACCGGACTTCTCCCGCTTAGCAGCACCACTGATGGGACTGACTAAGAAGGGTGTGAAGTTCGTTTGGTTAGAATATTTCAAGTCAGCTTTTCAAGACCTGAAGGTAAGGTTGAAATCAGCACCGATCCTGATACTCCCAGAGCAGGGGAAGAGATATACAGTTTACTGTGATACATCAGGGATTGGACGGGGAGTAGTTTTGATGCAGGGCAACCGAGTTGTTGCATACGGGTCTCGGCAGTTGATGCCACATGAGCAGAATTACCTGACGCATGATCTCGAGTTGGCTGCAGTTGTGCATGTGTTGCGTTGTTGGAGACATTATCTATTGGGAGAGCATTTTGTGGTATTCACTGACCACAAAAGCCTCAATATATATTTACTCAGCGTGACCTGAATCTGAGGCAGAGAAGGTGGGTCAAGTACCTTCAGACCATCGATTTTGAACGTTCCTATACACCTGGTAAAGGTAATGCAGTAGCCGATGCACTAAGTAGGAAGACCCAAATACAGGCAGTGCTGGAGGCCAGTGGTGAGTGGAAGCTCATGACCTTGTTCTCTGAGAAGCATTTGGAGGTGCACAACATTCAGGGGAAGAATTATCTTTCATCTTTATCTATGACATCTACCCTCCTGGATAGAGTGAGGATGAGATAGCTATCAGATTCAGAAGGCCTAGTTCTACGTGAGTCGGTGGAAAGTGAGGACCCTCCTCCTGGGAGGACGATAGGCGATGATGAGGTTTTCTGTTTCCATGGATGTCTATGGGTTCTAGGGGATATATGAGAGGAGCTGATGTGGGAGTTTCATGCTTCTCCTTGGGTAGTTCTTCCCGGGGTTACCAAGATGTACCGTGACTTGAGGAGTCTGTACTGGTGGCCAGGTATGAAGAGAGAGATAACTGGTTTTGTTACGAGGTGTTCCACCTGTCAGTAGGTGAAGGCGCAGAACCAAAGGCCAGCTGGGCTATTACTGCAGTTACCCATTCTAGAGCGGAAATGGGATGATGTCGCGATGGATTTCGTGACTGGATTGCTGAGGTCACCTTGTGGCAATGACACCGTGTGGGTTGTTGTGGACAGACTCACGAAGGTAGATCACTTTTTTTCCGATCAAGGCGACCTTCGGTGTTGAAGATCTCGGAAGGCTATATATCCGAGAGATTGTACGCCTTCATGGGGTCCCTCGTTATATCATTTCTGATAGGGTTTCACACTTTATGTCTTGTTTCTGGCAGGGTTTTCAGAGGGAACTGGGAACTCAGGTGCCTCTGAGCACAGCATACCACCCTCAGACAGATGGCCAGTCAGAGCGGACGATACAGGTGCTAGAGGAAATGATGCGCGCATGCGTCCTAGACTTTGGGGGATCTTGGGATAAGCATATAACCTTAGTCGAGTTTGCCTATAACAATAGATTTCAGGAAACTATCGAGATAGCACCGTACGAGGTTTTATATGGTAGGGCATGCCGATCACCTTTGTGCTGGTTAGAGGCAGGTGAGGAAACTTTACTGGGGCCACAACTCGTGTAGGAGAGATCTGAGCAGGTCCAGTTGATTCGAAAGCAGATGGCTACCGCACAGTCTCTTCAGAAGTCATATGTTGATCGCCACAGACGACCCTTATAATTCGTGGTCACGGATCAGGTTTTCTTGCTTTTTTCGCCGAGGATGGAACAAAAGAAGATCAATAGACATGGTAAGATTTCACCGAGGTATGTGGGGCTATTTGAGATTCTGGAGAGAGTCGAGCTGGTTGTCTATCGGTTGCAGTTACAGCAGCGGTACCGAGCCATGCACGACGTCTTCCACGTGTCTCAGTTGCGTCGCTACCATTCAGAACCATCTCACACATTTCAGCCAGAGGAGGTTGAGCTTCATCATGATGCGTCCTTTGAGGAGCATCTGATCCGTATCGTTGACAGGAGCATGAAGGTTCTTCGAGGCTGGTCAGTTCCTCTCGTACGGGTGCTATGGTAGCAAGGCTGAGTGCAGAACGTGACCTTGGAGTGGCAGGCCAACGTACGTGCTCAGTGGCCAGATTTGTTCTGAGCTTTATCTTCACCACCCTAGGAAGGGAAATTCGGGGACGAATTGCTATAAGGGTGGATGTTTGTAAGAACCCGGTTCTTATTTTTTAGGTACGTGCTTCTGTTTTTCCTTTTCCTTAAGTGTTTTTGGGAAAATATGGAAAATGGCGAAAAGCCTAAATTTTGGAACTACAGGTCGTGTACTTTTTCCACACGCCGTGTACTTCTGGCCATGTGGGGATGAGTACACGGGGCGTGTAGCCTTGTCAGCAATGAGGGGTTTAGGAACCAACTACATTCCTTGTAGTGGTACTCACACGCTGTGTCATCATTCGGCAGGCCAAAACAGTAAGGTGGTGGAGTAGCCGCCAACTGGGCGATAGTACACGCCGTGTACTTGGGAGTACATGTTGTGTACTCATGTCGACGGATGAAAAGTGTGGCGGTGCCTCCAGACAAACAGTTAAATTAAGTAAGTACACACCGTGTACTCAAAAGTACATGTCGTGTACTTTTTTCGGCTAAAAACAGGCAGTAGCCTCCTCATTTGGCAGAGGAGGCATTTGAGCCGTTTTGGAGCCAACAGGATGGCCGAACCTTTGAAGATCCGCCGGGTGTTCGTTTGGAATCCGATTCGGCTTCGGACGGTCTCGTTGGATCCACAAGGGTAAGCCCTCTCCTATCCTGGTATGGTTCTTACCAATTCTACACCTAATAGAAGTTATTTACATTTTAATGGGTTTTGTTCTTCGTCAGATCTACGCCGTTCTTGGGCGTTTCTGGAGTCGTCGTTCGAGTATAATGCTCGTTGACATATAAGGTAGGTGGCTTGGTGTAAATGTCCAAATGTTGTGCGTTTTTGTGCGTTTTCGTGCCACGAACCCATGTTGGGGTGTCGTGTGGCTGAGTACGTTGCTATATTTAATGCCTAGAATTGCATAGGTGATTAAATTGTGATAATAAAATGCTGGTTGGGATCGTTGCTTGGATCCGGAACCACCCCGGGGGTGCGTTCCACTGTTTAGTCGTTTGGACAGGATACCTAACGGTATGTCTTTAATGTAGAAATTGTTGAATTTCCTTGAGATTAATTGCTTGTTTACTTCATTTTGATATGTTGGGCATGTCCTAGTTACCTGTTTAGCTTGAGGGCGTTGTTGTGATTAGCCTGTGGGCACTGCACTATTTATCCTGTGGGCAGTAGTTATTTCGGCCTGAGGGAAACATCTTATATGCCTGTGGGAAGCTGATTTTGTGCATGTGGGCAACACTTCCTACGCCTGAGGGTAAACTCTATTATGACTGAAGACAGATTCCTATGTTGGATACTCGTTACCCGAGGGTAGGAGTTTACGTGTCTGAGGACACTAGTTGTTTACTTAGAAATGCACTGTGGTGATTTCTTATGTTAAATGGATTAAATGAATATTTAACATAGAAATATATCCTGTAGTTGTTAATTTTGAGTATTGCTTACTTTATTTCATTTTACTACTGCACACTATTGTGGCATGCTTACACGTAGTTGGGCACAGGCCTTTGGTGGGTGCCTACTGAGATATATATCTCACACCCTGTTTGGGTCACACTTTTCTGCCCAAACAGATTACGTTGTTGTAGGTGTAGATAGGGGAAAGAGTCCCTATATAGGTATTTGACTGTTGGTGAGCAGTTGGAGGGCATGGGACCAAGCCTAGGCTCGCGATGCCGCTACCAGCTATTTTTCTTGTTTTGTTGTACACTGTATTTTGTTGTACTGTATTGATGTGTAACATGTTCTGGCTATTTTCTTAGAACTTGAAACATGTATCATCATCATTTATATACTGTTGGTTATATCCACTGCTGTAGTTATTTCAGATGTGTATGGTTTACTGCTTCCACTGTTTGTTGTATGTTTTATTTAAATTTTGTTGCGCTACACTTTGACAAATGAGGGCATAGTTTCCCCACTATCAGACCTGGGTCCTCGCTTCTAGTCGGTAGCCTCTAGAGTTTGGGGAAATGCGCTTGAGGTCTTGTGGCGAACCGGCTTTGGAGAACCCCTTGAGTGGCACCTGGAACCGGGACGTTACACAAGAGTTGGGAAAATCTAAAAAGTCTTTGTGCACGATTAATTGAATCTTATTATGGGAAATGCATTGATCCTATTAGAAAACTGATGGTCACCCTTGAAGAGATCATTTACCTTTTTAATAAGCTTCTTAGAAATAGGGGGCTCTCCATATCTAATGTGGGTGGAAAAAATTTATCTTGTATCCTGTGATCATCACTCCTGAAATCATCGGGACATCCTAGAGACTGATGCCAACCTCCCCATGCACTAGATGAAAGGTATTAAAATCTGGGTCCTATTGGCTATGATGTTGTGGGATACCAGTATGATTACAATAAGAGTATGTCTGTGATACCCAAATGGAATCATACAGCCCCATGGATTTAAACTCAACATTAAATTCCTTTAAAATAATGTGGATCCAGAAGTACCACCCCCAGTCCATGATAAATGATCCTTCGGGTGAAGGTCCTATTTTGATGACCATCCATGATGCTTCCTTATTGTGGCCTTATGTTTAATTCTTTGATAGCCATAAATGTTTTTTATCTAGTATCTTCATGGTTTCATCTAGATGTTTAGGAGTGTAATTAAAATAAAATATGGAAGAGGTAATGAATGAACCCTTCACTGAGATGCTGGCATGGGGAATGTTACTATTCCTTATTATCCAAGTCGTGGGGTTGATTTACTATGGGTGGCGTTGGGATTGAAATAATGGATAAACACTTGAATCCATAAAGAGGTAGCCTATCTATGATTGGATATCCCTTGGGCCTTTACGTAGATGTCCCTCCATAGATTGATGGAATGGTTCAACATTGAATTTGGAAATCTTATCAAAAAAAATCAATCATCATGTTCCTCATCTTATTAGCAGTAGAAATAAAAGTTGTGGTAATAGAATAAATAGCCTATGATGTATCAATTGTATATAGTTTATGCAATAAAAAATATAAGATAAGATTTAATATTAGTAAAAACTGAAATTTATAGAATAATAAGAATCATTGAGCTGTGAAACATCAGTTCACAAAGAACCTAGCCATGAAGATACTCCTAAAAAACCATCAACCCGCAATAAGTGTATTTAATTAGCAACTCAGTCCAGGGACCATCTAGTTGTTATGAAAATGTACCATTTATAGATGATGACTTTTATTTCATGTATATATCATTTGTAAAGAAATATTTTTTAGGGAGGAACCAATAAAGAGGTTGAGTTAGTGGAAATATCATCCAATAGAGTGGGCTCAATAAAAGTAAATTGTGCCAGTCCGCCTATATATAGGCATGGGAAATATTACAGGTCCACATGAATACCGAAAACATGTTTAAAATATGATGAATTACATCATTAGAACCTTTTCCTCTATGTACTGATTGGATCCCATTCTGATGCGGGTAATTTTTGGGTCTTAAAAACTCTTCATAAAAGGAGAAAAGGATTCCAGGAATTTGGTAGTGGGATAAATAAACCCAAATCCCTAAATTTTGTTGAAGAAATTTGAAAATGAGGCAAAAATATGAAGGAATTTGGGTCTATATAGAAACATTTTCTACATGCACCACCACTTTAGACAGAATCTCACAAATAAAATCATCCATGGGGCACACTAGTGACTCTCATTAACATTAAATGAAATCTGATTGTTTGTGGGGTAAGATAATGATTTTGTCCCCTAAAATGCACATCCTTTTAAAAGATGAATCATTTGTGGTCCTAGATGGTACATTATATCCCCTTCAAAAGAAATTGTTTTTGGGTCAGGGAATCTTTAATTGGTCACCCATAAATAAAGACTTATGGCCCACTGTAGATGACCAACCATCCCAGTATCTAGTTCATATGTTCTTTTCTAAAGACCCAAAAAGGAAATAGATTGGAGGATATATATATAAGAATTGGGGAAGATCTGAAAAATGATTTAGAATTGGGAGAAATGTATGATATCCATAAATTCTCAATAGGTAAACCAACCACACAATAATAAGGGAGAAAATAAATTCACCCGACTATCTGAAAATCAAAAACCCATTTTGGACACCATCCCATAAAGCATCAGCATATGGCCACTTTTTTTCCAACAACCCACATAGTAAAAAGATATACTGAGGGATCCCTAACCCACATAGAAAAATGATACATGGGAATAAATTAAGGCGTTATAGAAAAATTCTATATGGGAGGAACCCATCCCAATATATAAAAATGCCTCATAGAAATCACCCTCACCCACATAATAACCTGATATATGGAGGGTAACCAATCATGCATAAAAACACACTATTTGGGATGGTGAATCCCCATGTGTTATCATCCCAGTCTCCAATCAATTCAATATATATTACCACAATTCCCCACATTGGCCCCTCCATGATCTCATCTAACGACATTAGGCCAGAGCCACTTATGAAGACTCCTAATACATATGATCAGAACAACAGAAACATTAGTATGTCCTCTTGATTCTACATACCCATGGTAAGAAGAGTCATGTTTGTAACCATCCTGACAAAGGGGTCCTTATAATGTCTCTGAGTTTACATTAGCATGGAAACAAGGGATTCAACCATTGAAGTGTTCACATAGACCTCCACATTCTAGGTGGGGAGAGGTGGATCATGCTTTCTTTTCCCTTTAAGGGTTAATTCCATACCATTATATCTTCCCCAACAACCCATCCTAGTGAATCCTTGATGGAATAAGACACAAGAAATTGTCATGGGAGGCATCACTCATGATCCAATTATCCTACCCGATTCATAGCTGGGAATGAATTTTACTATCCCAGTTACCAAAACAAATGAAGTGATGGTAACATTCAAATCCCTATCTCTTTCCTTGTGGGCTACAACTCCGTCAACCAGTGGACAAAGTGGATCAAGTGGTCCTCAGTTCTACTACTTCCTATTGTTTCTCATTCTAAGTATGACTCGCATGGGATTAAAGGTAAGATATTATTAGGAAAACTACATGATAAAAAAACTCACAAGGGGATAAAATTCAGTGTAATCCCAAACCATACCCACTCACATTGGAATCATACCTAGTGTAATACACAACCAATAGTGGTCCTCCAATTGATTGTAAGAAACAACCCATTTCAATCTATGTGGGATTTGATTTTGAACTAACTAGGATACATTGGAAGCCTCCTTCAGGTCCAAACCCAGCATCTAAATTCACTCTAATGTTCTCCAGGATACATTCATGGTGAGGTCATATCAATCCTAGAGGGATATATTTCATCTAGGACCTTTTCATCACCGTTTTCATTATTTTGCATCGCCAGTAAGACCATGCCCCCTAACTAAGAGACCAAATCTCTTATGGATCCCATGGGAAACTTTGATTTTTTTTCTTTCACCATCCTTATTTAGGAACCCTTAAAATGTACATCCATGTAGCATGATGTTAAACTAAATGGCTAGGTCCTCTTAACACCTCCTAACAAGTGATGTTTCCTGTTAAGTAGCACTGATCTAGGTGGGTTCAGATTCTTTTAACAAGGATATGTAGGAATACCTTCTTATGGGTTCAATCACGACATCAAAATAACTTATATCTCTATAGATAATGATAAACACTAGAGCACTTCACTGCATGGATGAAAACCAACATCAACTAAATGAATGAGCAAAGAATTGATTATTAGTTTATTAAGGGTACCATTGATGTAGAACCTCAGATATATACAGATATCTCCTTCAATGGAGAAACTCAGATACCTATAGATGATTCTAAACCCATTCATGTTCATAATTGATAGTAAATTCAAGGTATTACATGTCATAAAATGGAATGAAAAATGGATTCATGAACATATCTACATTCCATAAGAGATTACTAGAATAAGCAATAGTTTACCCCTAAAAGGGTGTGATGGGACTGAATTTCCATCTTCTTGACCAAAGTGATTTCATAAGTATCAATGGCATTGCAACCAAATGAGTGTGTGTCTTTGTAAATTATGTCCATGAGCCTTCAAAAAAATGAGAATTGGTGGGTGGTTTTGGTTCTTTGAAAAAATCCCATTAGAAACTGACCCGTCAGAGGTGAGTGTGAGATGTGAATTTTGAACACGATACGAATGATTGTGCACTATTCACCCCCCCAATCAACCATTTGAAATGTCACCATGATTATTTAATTCAAAAAAATTATGTAAGAACCCATTAGATTCAACATTAATGAACCATTTACTATATATAACCAAAAGTATCAATACTATTTCCAGTTTTATCCAAAACAATAAAATAATGAATATAATATTCAAAAACTCTCCTCTCATCACTTTATAAACACCACCTCTCACTACCCCTTATCCAAGAATCCTCTTTACCTTGAAGATTTCCAAATATCTACCAAAACCAATCCTTATCACACTTCCCCATGCATAAGTGTTTCTTGTCTCACCAAAATAAAAATTCAAATTACATTAAGGGGTTCTTCACGGTGGTAATATTCAAGAGCTAATATTTTCAATCTACATCCTTTAATTTATTCTCTTCCTCTATCTTAAGATTTCCTATTTCGTCCATCAGAATACAATAATTAAAATATCATGTATACAGTATAATTTTATATTACAAATTGAATATATTATATCCACCCCTTTTCTCTTCTGCTCTTATTAAAAGAATTATTTAACCATTGTCTAAATTATGTTGGTTCACCCCCTTCGTGGATGATGATTTTTCATTTTACACTAATTCTATAAAAATTTATTTAAATTAATCTATAAATGTTTAAAATAATCTATTTATATATATTATATGTGGTTTCAAATTTTTTAAAGAGTATATGTATATAAAATTAAATAAGACCAAACTAGTTTGAGATGGTCGGAAAACCCGAAAAATAAGCTAAACATTTATCATTAACATTTCATTAAATAAATTATCCACATTTCATGTATATATATATGGGAACATTTTAATTTATTTGAGTTTTGTATTACCATTTAATTTCACCTATGGATTTTCATTTCCATATTATAAGAACTTCCATAAGTATACATAAGTGATCTGACTTTGAAACCATTAAATGAATGCTCCCTAAGTAATTGGAATGAAATTTATAACCCTTTAAAATGGTTATAAATGAACATAATAAAATTTTAAGGAATGAAATATGGATGTAATTTTTTTTAATTAAGTAACTAATTAATCTAATCTGATTATCCATGACACTAAGTGCAAGTACAGATTGCATTCAATCTTAAGGGAAGGGATCTCTCCTAACCTCCCTATTTTCTTTATATTACGTCCTCATTGAAATTCACTCAATTTATCTCTTCATTATTCTAATATACTTATTTTATATTCTATATATATTTACCAAAAATATAAACCATGTTTATTTGACATTTCTTGACAGAGAAATACATGTTTTAAAAGATTCTCTTTTCAATTCCTCTTGATAAGAAAAACTGAATAAAGGGAACTTTTTTTTCATTCCCCTTCTCTTGTAAACTCCATAAAATATTATACTCTACCCATATTTTTAGAAATTACACATTGTATCATGAAAAACCATGTCAATTCATCTATGGTTTTTTAGAAATAACTAGTCGTTTATCCTCTTCAAGTACTCTTTATTATTTTCCCAAAAACCCCTCTTATGTGGCACATTTCCAAGGTGACCTACAACTCTTTTTCACATATTCCATTCAGTTGGAAATATGTTATCATTATTTATGATTATTTTTTCCATTTTTAATTTACAATATTTATATAATCTATTATTTCATAGAAATTTCAATGATATTTCCTTTAGTTAAGCCATATGATATGACTATGAAACTCACTTCTTTACATGGGTAATCACTTTATTTATGCAATAGGATTTATTTCCTTATGTTTAACACATATTCATATACATTTTATGATGGGTTCTCCTAGATAGCTCTCAAATTCATTGGATGATGTTTTTCTAATGAGAAGCTATGTATGAGATTAGGGAGTAAACCTAATCCATTATGGGACTATAATCACCATGTGATATCATCCTTGTAGTAATCCTAGACTCATGTTTATGTCATGAAATATGTTTCTAGAACCTTCTTATATTACCTTGATCATTTTATTCCATGTTATATATGTTTGGATTACATGTTTTTATTCATGATCCATTACTTTTATGTTATCGTGTTTTGACTCCTTCCCCCTATGTTATTCTTCATTCCAATGTTAATTATATTACAGAGATTTTTAGATGAACCCTTTTGTCTATGTATTCCCTAGGTTATCATATCTAGTTGTTGTAGATCAAACAAAAATTGGAGCTAATTATTGATATTATTAGAAATATTTTTATTCTATTTTTGTATTGTACAATTATATATCATGTCTTCCAAAAAACTAGAATTCTAAATCCTTGGTTTGTGTTTAATGGATATTTTGTTCAAATTAATGTAAAAATATGTATAAAAGTATTGGGTAACTATTTTATCCCTATCCTCTTCAATCAAATTGAAAATGAAATTGTAGATCGGGTGTACTACATACTACCACCTCTTGAACTGATGTAATTCACTTTCTGTCACCACCTCTTACAAATGAATATAAGGATGAATTTAATATATATATATATATGATATCTCTGAAATAAATATACTTCAATAATTATAATATTACATCTACCTTATTACCTTCAAATCAGTTTGAAAATGATAATGTCACACGTGTGTAATGTCGACAAACCCTCTCCATGAAAAGATGTGATTAATTTTTAATTTACCCTTTACATGGATGTTAATAAGAATATAATTCATTAATATAAATATTTTATAATATTTAATTATAATTATTAAAAGGTAAATTATTTCTTACAATTTATTTCATTCCATCTGTCATAAGATGAAAACATCATTCCAGAGTATGAATGACCTACTATCTCTATGAATAGTGGATTTCATTTTTCTATCTCTAAATTTTAAGGATGAATAAACATATATATAATGAATATTTATAATATTTTTCTCATTATTTACATTCTTGATATGATGGAAACATAATCAAAGTATAATTATAACAACTATAGATCCAAAACATACATGAATAATGAAGTATTTATGACTTGAAAAAGTGATTTTTATAAATATCTTGTTTTAAATAAATTATTAAATATTATAAATAAATCATGTATGGTATGATATATATGATTATGGTTTTGTAATAGATGTATAATAAATCAATATTTATTATATAGTAGGTTCAAAAACATATGATGGAATTCAGACCTGAGATAAGGGATTTTTGTCTCACTTTTATTTATTTGAGACACATGTTATATTAACCACTTGTTTATTTCATGTGATGTATATACTGACCGTGAAAGTATTTTATGATTCTTATTATGAATATTATTTTGATTTACATATCTTTATATTTTTTCCTTCATGGGTATTATGAATCAAGGTCACCAAAATGGAATGTTTTTAATGGTACAATCTCATTATTTATCGAGATGGTTTATGATTATTCTTAAAATGATGAAATTTCATGATATAGATCTAAACAATATCACGAATGTCCTTCATATATAGTTATTTTTAGAAATTTAATATTTTCCTTTAATTTTACACACTTTTTATTCCCAGGATTGCAAAAGAATATTTTAATGTAAACCCAGCTTTATATCTATCATCAGTCAAAAATACCTTTTCTTCTATATCCTTATTTTATAAAAATGTATTCAAATTTTTTTTGATATTACTATATGAATGTTTAAATTTATTTTTCACATGTTTTAAATTTTTAAAATAGTTTAATGTTAATATTCTTGTAATTTTATGAATGATGTAATTTTGACATTTCATTGAAAATGTAAAAGGAACCTTTGTTTTAACATACACGACATGAATCGAATTTTCCATCATTATAACTACTAAATTATTTTATGCTTCCATTATACATTCCCAATGGATTTTCAAATTAAATTGTTTCTTTAATATTTGGTAATTTGTTAGATCTAAATTAATTTATTTGAAATTGTAAATAAAATTTTCATCATGAAATGTTCCAAGTTGTCTTTTGATATATTTTTTTCATATAAGATGACATACATTGATGTTTCCTAACATTTAATGGGGATACAATCCAATGATAACATCCATATTCATTCTCCTTATGGTTTTTGATTATGATGACTTGATTTTTATAACTCATTTCTTTTACATGGGTTATGCTATGATGATTTATTGAAATTATTAGGAATCCTTTTTATTTTACATAAGTTACATCCTGATGAAATGTTTATGAAAGTTTTTTATCTTCATCGGTTATGATATGATGTATCTTTTATGATATTTTGGTACAAATCTATATGATTTTAATAATGTGATGGGTTGGTTTAGAATTATATAGCTCTCTAATGAATGGGGTAATGATGGAAATCTCATGAGATAAAAAAACACTATAATGGGGAGTTAACCCATTTTAGTAAGGGACCATATCCATTATTATATTATTCAGAGTGAACCTTGACTACTATGATTCTTTTGGGAGTCAACCCATTCTGTAATGATTGTATTGGAAATGATCCTTTACTACTATGTAAATTATTTTTTGGGCATACGTGTATCCCTCAAACTTATTTCTTATGATAATGTTATGATCTCTTTGCTCATGTTCATTGATTTCATGATGATTCATGAACTATGAGTTGTTAAGATTTATTCCATAAATCAATATTAGGATCTATGATATGTGAGGTATCATTTCCAAATGTCATGCTCTTGTTCTCATACCCTATTCTCATGTTTTTTAAGTGAACATTGGTATCTTCCTTTTTTACCATTAAAGTGTATCTAAGCTCACCATTTGTTATGTATCATTTCATTTGGTAATTTAGAATGGTTTTAACTATGATAAGTCTAAGAATGGTTCTAGTTATAATAACTTTATGGGAGATGATACAGTTCACATATGAACCTACTATTTATGTATCTATGTTTCCAAATGCACTTGACCTTTAATATTTTGATGTTGATAATTATATCATGTAATAGATATTCATCTAATAAGACATAATATCTGTGTATGAAAATTATGGGTCACTATACTAACCTAGGTAGAGATAAGTAGGGTTTCCATAGAAGGGGTTTAGGAAATCCTCCAAGAGGGTGACCCCCAGTCGAGTGTTATCCATATGGTCCATAAGGGAAAATTTAATTCTATTTTGATATATCATTGATGGATTAACACTCCTATGGAGAGATAGGGAACCTAAAAAAGTATTATTTTATCACACTACATTTTTTCTAGTGATCATGAATTTTTTTAGGCTTTAGGTATAGAAGTAGGGATAGGGGTATAAATAGTTGATAAATTGGGAATTCTTTGTCCATTGAGGTCATGGTGAAGGTCATGGATCCTAGAGACCAATTCAATAGTTCATGTAGTGAGATTTATCATAGGGAATTCAAGTGATGGTAAGTCAATTATGAGGTTTAGGAAATCATTATTCTTTTAAGAAGACTCTTACATGAAATGTGGGAATCCAACAATAGTTAAAGGTATGATTCTTATGTCATCTACATTATCATAATTTTTATTTTATATACATTTTTCATACTCATTAACATCTACTCATCTAGTTCATGATCTCACTATTTTTGTTGAGTATCTTCATTGAGTTATATTGATGGATAATATCTTAGTGAAATGATAATAGGGTATTCTAATATTTATGGTGTTTTCTTTACTAATCAGTAAATTATGGATTCTCTAATCCTTCTTCATGTTGTATATGTGTTGTTTTTTTGTGATTATTGAGATAGATGGGGGTATTCACTATCAACAATACATGTATTACTCTATCAAAATGTTATCATTTACATCTTAGAGGGGGGCTATTATACATTCATGATCATTTAGGATTAATAGGTAGACCATTCAAGACATATCAATAAACACTTGGGATGATCATGGCCTAGTTAGTTAGTGATTCATTGAGAGAGGAGGTGGTGTGGTGATTTGTATTTTATTTTATCATTTATTCTTTCTAGGATCTATTTAAAAAGTATTTTTTAGAGTTTCCACCCATGTTTGAGATATATTTCATGATTTATGTTATGCTTGGTAAAAATCCCATTTACATTCAACCTTTGATTGGAAATGGAATTTTTTTTATTACCAAAAGTGTCATTTTAAGGTTAAGAAGTAGCCATAGAATTCAATAAACATATTGAGATAAAAGATTTAGAGGCAAAATTTTAAATTCAAAAGAGACACCCAACCTAAGGAGGAATTGAGCCACGAGCCCCACATAACAGTTGGAGTCTAGTCAACTCCCATCTTATATCATCATCCTATTAATCCACTATCATCCCAATCACCATTCATCACCGTTCGAGCCAGTGATCAGAGAAAAATACCAGATATCCCCTCAAAAAAATTGAAAACCTTTAAAATTAAGCATTGGTATCAACACCATCCTATAATCACTATCATCCCCACCATCCTAACACCACACACTAGGGATCGATATAGGTCTGTGTCGCACATCAAACACATAAACATGACAATAACCAAACTAGAATTGGAACCATTACCCAATAAGAATAAAAACCTTTTAATGATGATAAAAATATGAAAAACCAAACTAGATCTAAAATCGATCCCCCAATAACTAATTATAAATCCTTCTGAATGCCCAAATAGAACCATACACGTCGGAGAGAAACTAAGAACACTAAATCCTGGATAAAGGTTTGGAATCACCACCTAGAACACCATGACCAAACAAGTGCGTGTCTCGGGGCTTCCTTTAAACTATCACAGTAGTATGACATGGAGAGTAGTGAGGTCACATGAAACCATATTAGTGATGAATCGTCTATGGCCAGAGAAGATAAGCATCCTCTCTACGACCACCAACCCAAACCATCGAAGCCATCACCTTTCAAAAAGAACACCTATAACTAAATCAAATAAAAAAACCACCATGAAATAGATCACTAATAAATAAGTGGTTGGATGAAATTTGTGGAACTAGGAAACCCATGAAACTCGGCCTTCACATCCCATATCTTCCTGAGAAGAACAAGTACACCAAGCTAGAGTGGGGTTGGAAACACAACCAACTGTTAGGGAAGAGAATAAGAACAGAGTAAGAGGTCTCCATTGGGGGAAAGGAAACAAAATTGGTCATACATGAGATAAATAGAGGTAAAACATGAAAAAAAGATAGAGCATGGTGAGAAGGGAATTGAGAAAAGGGAGGGAAAAAGGAAGAAGATGATAATGGGGGAGACTATACCAAAGATAGTGTACAAGCCTCCACCCCCCTAAAATCCATAAAAGAAAGCCTATATAGAGATTGGTTGGTGATGAAGAGACTTAAATATTACATTAAACCTAACGGTATTTCTCTTATAGAGATATGGGAGATGAAAGAAGACCTATAGTATTTAAAGGAAAAGTGATTTATGCACTAGAGCATGTATTCTTGGTGTTCCCCTATATTTTTCTCTATGAAGGTGTATGAAACAATTTGAGGATGTGTAGATTAATATAGACTAAACTATATGATAGTTAAGAAATAATATCCTATTATTTTTGTGGATGAAAAATTTAGTCACCTAGGGGGATCCATGTGGTTATCCAAGAGTAATGTTATATCTTTCTCTCATTATCAGTATGTATGTTTTGTTGATATATTTTTTACATAATTTATTAGATATTTCAACATGTATGAGTACCGTTTGATACCATTTGGTGTGATGAATGCACTAGAAATGTTCGTAACACTGAAGAATTGTTGTTCCATTTATATCTAGTTTAATTTTCGGTTTTACACATTAATTACATTATTGTGTACTCCAAGACAAGGGATGTTTACACTCACCATCTGTTTATTGTTATAAGTACATAGAATAAGCATCGAGGTTTTCTAAATCTCTCGATGTTTAAATTCTAGAAAAGTGAATTGTTCTTCTTGGAACATGTGATGTTATAGGGAGGCATATTGGTGGACCTATAGAAGGTAGAGGTTATGTTTTCCTTAGAGTTAACATAGAGTTTTTTTTCCTAGTGTTTGAAAGGTTACTATCTTAGGTTTGTACAAAACATATCCTATTGGAAATTATGGATGATGACTCCAGATAAGATAGGGGAAATGTTCACATAGATAGATTATTATAAGAGATCCTTTCATAATAATAAAGAAATACTTTTTCCTATGTCAATCAAAACCTTATTGAAGTAGGGTAAAGATTATAAATTATATTCCTTTACATCGGGATTTGGTGTTAGGGATGTTCAAATATATGGTGTGTTAGTGGTCACTTATGGGTCTACGTATATGAGTGGAACTACTCAATGCATGATCTAGAGCTATTGATGGTGATTCATAACATAAGGATTTGGATTCACTGCCTATTTGGGGAGATGTTCATTGTGTATACTGACAACAAAAACCTAAATTATATATTCCCTAAGAGGGACCTAAATCATTGATAGAGGAGGTGGATCGAGTATCTACAATCAATCAATTTCAATATATAATATACCCCTTGGAAAGGGATTTCCATGACTAATGTGATGATTAGGAAGACGCAGGTGAATGTGTCTAGTAGCATGTTGAATGGGATGAGCCTCATCATTGAGAGGTGTCTCAACATTCAAGAGTATTAGGGGAAGGTGGCCCTAACATCCTTAAGTATTAAATTTTCACCCTTAGAGATGTTGAATGAATTTTAGTTATCTATATATAACCATCTATTGATGAGTAACAATATATATGGTAGGGATCTTCGACCTTATTGGTTCTTAGATGTTAATAAGGTTCTTTATGTATGGGGTTTCATGGTAGTCCTAATGAGAACACACAAAGAGTTGATTTAGAATTCATGAACTTCAAGATGTGTTATACATCCTTGAATTATTAAAATGTTTCATGAAATTAAAAGGCAGTAGTGATGGCTCTATATGATGAAAGGAATAATGGGGCTTGTTTTATGATGCTTCACTAGTAACTAGGTGATGATTATGCATTTAACACCCACATTTCTTCATTGTTCATTACTTATTTTGGAGTGGAAGTGGGTTGATGTCAAAATTTACTTTTTAATTTGACTGTTGAGGTCATATCATGTAAGTGATTAAATAAGAGTTATTGTGTAAAATTTGAAATATGTCACACATTTCCTACCGATTATGGAGCCTTGTATCATTTAAAAGATAGTATGGTTATATGTCTTAGATAATTTCCATCTCCATAGGCTTCCAAATATAATTATTTGTAAATTGGAATCCTATTTTATATAATTCATCTTGTGAGGGATATATAAGGTTCTTGATATGATGGTGAATTTTACCATTTTCTACCAACATCAAACAAGTAGGTATTCTAAGAGTTCCATTAAGGTGATAGAGTACTTTTTACGGGCATTTATTCATTTTTTATTCTATTTGAGAAAAAAATTGTTTATAGAGTTCATCTATAGAAATGGTTTTCATGAATCAATTTAGATGGTGCATTTTCAGTATTTGTATCATAATCCATGTTGACAACCATTGAGCTGGTTAGAGGGAGGGGAATCAATTTTTATCAGATTGAGTATCATGAAGGAGATGTGATAGGATATTTGGTTGATCAAGAAGTGGTTAGTGACCACATATAGTCGATGAAGATCATATGCTGATAGGTAATAACATACTCTTTGGTTTTAGGGGGTTACCAATTATTCTTATAGGTGTCATCTAGGTTGGGAAATAAGAATATTTGGAGGCAATAAAAGTTAATGAATGTGATTGTGTTGATATTTTAGGTTGTTAAAAAGATATTTTCCCTAATGCATTGTATTTTTTATCATTCTAGATTTAGTTTAATTCTATATGTAATTCATATATCATAACTTCATTAATACCATCTCTACCCTTCTCATGCGATCAACATTAAAATTTTTGAGTTAGAGTAAGGAAATTAATTCAAGGAGAATTAGGTTTTTTTAGTTGATCAAAGTGAGAAAACACCATATTGGAAGATAATCCCTCTAGTATGGGGGTAGTGGCCGAATGGTCATATCAAGAAGTAGACATAGGAGTGGGAGTTTCATTTACAAGCCTAGTGGATTGATTATTTCACCAATCATGATTGATGATTCATAGCTGTGTAACTTTGGGATCAAATGGTATACGGTGAAAATGTTATAACACCATGTATCCATATGAGGTATTATTTTAATAAACGTTTCTACTAATCTCATTTAGTTTTATGAAATTTTAGTATTTGAAGTGTTTTCAGGTACTCAAGAGTCAATTTCATGAGAACATAATAGTATTTGGGACCTCTATCCATTGAAATATTACACCGAATAACTTTTAGAATGTTACTGAGTACATGGTGTAGGTGGCATTGGGGGTAGTAGCTCTTGGAGGGACACCAAATGATTGCTGTCCCTATATTGAGTACCAGGTTGTTTTTGACAAGGCACCTAGTAATCTCTCTTCTAAATATTTTTTGTTTAAATTAAATAATTAACAAATTAATTATGAAATATGTTAAAAAACGTTCAATCCTCATTTATCTCACAATTGGAACAACCCGTATCGTTATTTTATCTTTTTTTATTCTTCATCCAAGATGAATCACCTTTATACTTCATCTATTTTGATTTTTTCTATTATATAATTTTATCATTAGTATGATTATAAATCATTTCACTTTTATTCAATGTTTTTCTCACTCATTAAGTAGTTATCACTGGTTATATATTATTCTAAAACCATCTATATTTTTCAATTTTTTTATTTGAAGTCAAAATAATAGTTTATTTTTAATCAGTGGGATTATATGGGATTTAGGTAAATAGTCCCTTGATTTCCCATTGTGTTCCCATTCGGTCTATTGGAATGAAATTTGGAAAGTTCCACTTTGTGCACACTACATTATTTAAATTAAAAAATCATTTCATTAATTTCATTAGATATAATTGGATCAAATAGGGCTATGAGTGGTCCTCTATGAGTTTTGTGACCATATTTTGGTCAATGATCACCGTTTTCATTAGGATTTAGAATCTGAGACAACAATGTTGGACCTATAATGGGTGAATGTACATGATAATTGATCTATAATCCTCGTTGGGTCTCTAAGGATATTCTTTATCAAGGAATGACTTAATAACACCTTTTTAAATTGGTGTGATAATATATGTGTAAAACGTCTAGTGGGTTAGTGACTTGATAGCATGACTCTTTATGTATTATATATTGTAAATTATATATTTTTTATTAAAATTGATCTCTAGTAAACTTTTGTAATATCATGGTGGCACATAATCCCCCACTGATATTCTTATGGTAACTCATACACTTTCTAAGATATGTTAGTTCTACCCCATCCACCCAGTGATGTGATGTGTCTAGTAAAAAGTCCATATAAATTGCTTCTGTAGTGGTATGTAATTCACCTAGGAATTGATGTTGGTGGTATATTGACCACCCAATTATTGATGTTAAGAGTGCACTGTCAAAATATATTTATAAATTAATAGTATATTTTTTACATGAGGATTGGATTTTTGTGGTGTACGATCCACAAGTGGTGAATTGTATTGGAGGTGTACAGTCCAACTGGGTTTTATAATGGTGGTATTTATTTCACATGAGTATAGGTAGTGCTGTAAGATATTACCCATATAGTTGGAAATTTATCTTTCCTCTAGTGTTGTCTCATTAACTATTTTTATAAAATTTGTGATGAATCATCTTGGGATGGGCTATGATTTTGATCCATCATTAACATGGCATATTTCAGTGTTATATATCATTCAACATGATTATGATATAAGGAGTGATCTGTATTTAAACCTCAGTTTTTATTCACACCATGGATATACCATATAATTTCATCCCTTGCTGAAGTAGGTATGGTTACACATGGTTTGGTAGTTGAGAATACCATTGAGTGATATTTTATTTATTTAATAGTAATTTTTATGAAGATCATATATTTTTTTCTTGTAATTATTAAGGATTCAATTGATGGTGGCCCAATGCAGTGTACTCCCACCATATATGAACACCATGGTACTTGAGTAAACTTTATGTTTCATGTCCCAAGTAATGGAAATGGCCCACTGGCATCATATGATTGAGTTGGTATTCAATTTTGGTGTGGTTATACATGATCATTATATGACTCAATATCAGTTTTTTGGACCTTTCCCATAGTTTTGTTTACTATCATACCATTTGGTATATGATCTACCCATGAGAGATATGATTTATGTTATATAACGTATATAACATGGACAATATCTCATTTTGATGTATAATGGTAGTAAATATTTAGCCATTTATAGAATTTAGCTATGATTTATATCTTATATAATTTTTTTATAAGTACTTTTTAATATTTCTTCCACCATGTTTTATGGTTATACTTGAATGTATAGTCTCCATAATATCTATGTGTTGATTTTCACATCTAGTTAGAATCATATGGTGTGTGAGGGGGTGCACATGAGGTGCATATCAACTTAGTTCAGTCATGGTGGAGATGAACTGGATCATGGATATTGAATTTAGAATCTATACACATTCTCACACTAATATAAGGATAATGGGAAAGTGGAATTTTTTTTATAATGATCTTATCCCTCATATATCATGAACCCTTCTCAATACAATATAAAGAAAAATGGGAAATTCACTCATGTTTATAATGACCTCCACCCTTATAAATGTCTACACATTCTCACTAAAATATAAAAATAATGGAAAATAACTAATGTTTATAATGATCACATAATATAATCATCTTTACCTATGCTAAAATATTACATAATGATAACTGGGAAAGTGGATTTTGTCTATAATGATCTCAACTCATAAGCATCTTGATCCCAGCTTAGTAGAAATATCAAGGCCGTTGAAAATGAATCCACATGTCCTAATAAATATTGTACTTAGTCATGTCAATCCTAATATATAAATAAAAAT
Source organism: Viscum album (assembly GCA_963277665.1). Classification (NCBI taxonomy): domain Eukaryota; kingdom Viridiplantae; phylum Streptophyta; class Magnoliopsida; order Santalales; family Viscaceae; genus Viscum; species Viscum album. The sequence continues at coordinate 1,026,089,759 of OY728158.1, forward strand.
ATGATAAGGTATAGAATCCATTAAAACTAATAATATAATGTTGAAATAAATATATAAATGATTGAATCATAGTCTTCGAAAAAATGTTGGAACATCATCCCACACCTAAAGTAATTAAAACTACGATGGTCCTCAAATAATAATATTTTTTGTATAATTCAAAACCATGGATTAATCCCCTTGTAAATCCTTTATTTTAAGGTGGGATACACCATATTATTTATACATGGTAAACAAGCCCAAGTGGAATTTTAAATAAAACAAACAATTTATCTTGAATCTATCTTATTGCTAGTCATGATGGTAAGTATATGTACCCTTTTTGAGAGAGTAAAAAGGTCACCAATCAAGGTCTATTACTTCATTGTATAGATCAATGGACACCCACATTTGGTTTTAATTGTATGTTTTAACCTACTTTATGTCAATCATGTGGCCATTGGTGGCCATTACACCAAGGCACTATGAACTAAGGACCACTAATTATCAAAAAACCATAACATACTTTTATGGGGATAAGGGAAACAATATTGGAATGTTTTAGGTCATGGACCCACATTCAGTGTGAATAGAAATAATGCATCACCTGAAAAACTAGATAAATTTGTGGCATGATTTAGGAACCTCCTACCACAACTTAATTGATCCTATCTCTTTAATGACCATTGGATTTGTCATGTTTATTCAATTAATTACCCAAAATATGAAAATACCCTTAATTAAGGGGATAAATTGAATAATAAACTAAAAAATTATAGAAACAAAAAATAGATGGATAATTAATTATATCATTTCCTTGAGAATGATACCCAAATAGATGGTTCTTGAGTTGAGCATATACGAGAGTGAAATCAAAGGATAGGTGAGGATGCACCGAGGAGGAGGATATCAAGGTTATGATACTACTAAGAAAATTAGGGATTTCATATTTATTAGTTTTACCATTTAAAATATTTTTAATTAAAACACTAAAAAACTTAGAATGGGTTCCATTATAGTGTGACTATATAGGATGTGGTGTAATTTCCCCACCAAGGGTCACATTGTAGTGCGGACCTTCAAGTCATAGTATAATGTACTATTCTAGGGAATAAGTAGAAATTATGACCACCATATATATGGGTTATATTACAACATGATACATTCTATCATATAGTAGTTCCTTATATTTTTTAGGTATTTATGATTTATCCTCCATCTATAGTGGAATGAACAACAACCAACACCAATGTTTTACATACATAGACTATATCATGATGAAATTCCCTATGTGGTGGTGTAACGTTTAACCTATTGTAGAATTATATATTATGTAGAACTTTCTATACTATATTCCCCACACTGAGGCAAGATCCTTAACCTGTAGTTTAATTTTAGCTCAATCCACGGATAAATACTAAAATAGTATCTCTTGTCCTCTATAAACTCCCACAAAAAACTAAAAAAATTGAAATATATTTTGTTTCGGTAAACATATTAAGAAAACATGTACCTAAGTAATGGTAGGGTTTTCCAACATCCCAACTATATATAATCTCATCCTCAGTATATACCACTGAGTATCACCAGAAAAAAAAACTCTAGCCACTATGCTCATATATTAAACTTTCAATCCTAATTCACTGCCTTTATATGATTGTTTTTCCACTACATACATACCAGAGGTATCAACATCCTGTGATTGATCATTTAACTCTAATATACTATATGAACTAGTCATTACAAGAAAGACACATTAGGTTCGCTCTCAAATCCTTCGATGTTGAACACATGTTAAAGATCAATGTGGTATCGAAAAAATTGAGATAAATAGAATACATCATGCATAACACAAAATCTCTAGGGAAACACTAACTGGTATGTTATGGTCCCAATTAATTTGATAATATAAAATGAACCCACATACCTGGCCCCAACTCCCACGACCTATGTATACAATGGTGTCTTAAATGGGGTAACACCATCTAGAAAATCTAGCTACTCCTGTCAAACTAATGTGGATAGTGTATATACTCTGAATTTAATCAATACCCAATTGGGTAAATCTATAACCACTTTCATATCAATCAGATATTCTCTGAAATCTCCTTAATGAGAATAAATACAACAAATGATGACTTCCCCATCTCTAACCACTATATAGGTAATTAACATGATGTTGCCTACAATGCCTTAAAAGGGGCCATGTGGATTAACATCTGATAACTATATTTGAAAGAGAAATCAACTAAGGTGAGATGAATTTCTCAAAAATCACTAAATTCAAGGATACATTCTTGAATCATGTCCAATAATACCCATAGAACATTATTATACTAAACATTATTCTGATTATGGTCTGTTTTATTCAGATTCACCAACATGTCAATAACGCTCTATAAACCTTTCAAGAAGTGGTAACTAAATAATGTGTGAATATAAGAAATGAAATTCATAAACACGCTTCATATATGTATTGTAACATGAAGATAAAAATATCCTAACTTGTTAATAGATCAAGTCTCCTTTACAATTAATAAACGAGCCACATTGGTAAACCAATCCACTATAACCCACGCAACATCACTAACATAGGGTGACTTCAAAAACCCCGTTGTGACATCCATCATCACATCATATCACTTCCACTTGGGAATAAATCAGGGATTTGTAATACATGTGGTTCTATATAGCTCAACCCAAATTCATTGATTAATATATCATTGTGAGAATCAACCTATAGTGTCATTCTCCATCATGGGACACCAATACTACCTATGGATGTCATGATACATCTGGTAATCCCTAAGTGAAAAATCCTTCATGAAGTGTGTGAGACTTATATCAGCACGTCCTCATTCTTGTTGGGAACCCAACTCAACCTTGTACATAAAAGATCACATCACCAACCTAGGACCAACATAGTATTGGATCTCTACTATATATATTATCTCTCATAACACAATAATCTGACCCATATAGATGACAATACACCACCCTAACTATTAATGATGATGTTATACTCAATTCGAGAAGGGTATACTTACCTTGACACTACTTGACATCAAGATGCATCACCTAGAAGAGGCATGTCAATATCTACTCAGTATTCTCCCTTATACCACCCATTCATGAGTCTTCCTTATTAATGGATCGACTATAATATTCCACTTCTCTAGTGTATATTCCATCTTTAATTCAAAGTAATAAAGATACATGATCCACCATCTCATCCAAAGGATCAATTAATTATTGGAAATGACATACCTCACACTTTTATATCAATATACACCAGAAAACTCTGACCTAATATATAGTGACAATAACATCATAGTTTATTCATTATTTCAAAAAACTATAAACTTTGTGTCAGATAATTGCAATCATGAGGACTCCACTACTTAATCTCAAAGTTGATTACTTACCCATATTGCGTAATAAAATCTTTAAGACTAGATAAAGATTCATCACAAAACATAGTATATTATTTACCCTACTTATGTAAAGATAAAATAAGTTTAATATTCATCCTTTCCTTCTACTCCTAAAAAACTCTCTCAAATGGATAATACCACTCAAACATTTTCCATTTTTATTTTGGAATTTCATCAATTACTCTAGTAATGAAAAGACCTAAATGAATCACTTTTCTTAGCTTTATAATCCAAAAAAACTATGATTTTCCAAAACATTCTTGGGTCACTCCCATGAAACCATAGTAGAAACACTCTTATGGTTTATGGATAAGCCTACATATGATATCATTCATCCTTAAAATTAAATCTATTCGATCCAGAACTAACCCTTCCATTAACTATAAAATAATTGATTATTTTTTAGTTTGCTCAAGATAAACACCAAATATTGAGTATTTTCCTTCATTATGGGGGAGTATACCAAAATATCTTTAACAAAAACATCCACGAATGAACCAATTATGGATAAAAGGCTCAATTAATTTGGTCTATATACACTGTAAGTGCATTATTCATACCAAAATATTTCACCATATAGTCATATAGGCTATACCTTCTTCTAAAATCATTACAAGAAATATCAGATATCCCCACACATAGCTAGAGATATATTGATCTTAATTTGATCTTAGAGAATCACTGGGATCTACTCAATTGATTGCAAAAATGTATTTATAAAAGGGATAAGGTACTGGTTCTTGATCATCACTTCGTTTAAACCATATATAATCTACCCATAAATTAAATATAACATTTCCATTATTGGAAAATAAATTATTATCACTAAAAAGGTATGTTCTTAAGTGAATAAAATCATCCACCTCAAGGCCTTCTAGAAAAAAACATATCATAATAATATCTTCATGATCCATCCTATAAAGAGGAATACATATGAGCACTGTGTTTGGTATCAGTTCAATCGGGTGATCAACCTCTGTAATTGGTTTCAAAGATAACAAAACCTTAGTAATAACATCCTAGAATTTAACAATAATAATATGAAATATTTGATATTACATTTCCTCATATCCAAAAAAATTTCAAAGAAAACATTTCGTAAAATCATCCCTAGTTATCTATAATTTTGGATTGAATATCCAATCTATAAATGAAACTCTCTAATAAGGGTATAGTAATATCCCTTAATAGATATGAAGGATATTTGGTTGTGATTGTAGTCCATGTGTTCTCAATATTAAGTCAATCAATCTATCCCAAGGATCACAACAAAATAATGTTTATAAATAAATTCCATATAATAATATAACCATATATCATGTTAGTGTACTCTATACAACCCTAAAAACCCTCAATTTTACCCCAAAGGCTGTATCAATAGTCATTAACCCATATAAGTACTATGTATCAGCCTTATATGAAAAATAAAAATATATGATAAAATTAAATTTAATGCAACGATATCAAACATATAAGGGATATGGTGAATGTCACTAGAACTATACCTCAAATAGTCAGTGATCCATAACTGCAAATAGAAAGAGTCATCTTAATAGCATGAAACTAGCTCAATCCTATAACTCTACCCTGACCACCAATCAATTGATTACCCTATTGAGAAATACCTCTACCCCTACTACAGATAACCAAATAATATTTTTATTCTGAAATATATAGAAGAACCCCACTTACCACCTTGAGATAAATTATCTAATCCAACCACTGATCCTTGCTTCTAGGAATCACTATGATAACTAGTTATATTAGAATAGATCTAGAAAAGGTTCCATAAAATTATATATTCCCATATGACTAGAACTCTATAATTTCATGAAAGAACTACATTCTTATATGACCCATTGGACCACATTCTTAACATACTTGAAGAGTCCTCCCTTACAAAGAAGAAGTTGATTCATGACCCTAAATTGAATGTCTATCACCACCATGGTGAGGATCATTAGATCATTTTTCCCTACTACCTAAAAATAAATGCCTTGATCTAGAATAAAATACATATTTCCCATTCAAAACACGACCTAGTGAGTTTCTATAAAACACGAGGGATTCATTATCTACCATATTATAATAAGATTGGTAGAAAACATTCACTTAAACCTATATTGAATGGTCGTGACCATCCTAAAAATAAAAAATCTATTCAAACTCATCTTCTAAAAACATTCGATAGAATCATAATAAATTATTAAAATTAGGTGAATAATAAATAACTAACATACCCCAACTAAGATAGAAAAATAAAATCCAAAGTCATATCATCTAATATCATATCATGAAAAAAATACTTGATGAAACTAGATGGAATTTCATTCCAATAAATCCCCATGCATTGATTTTTCTAGAACATGATATCCAAAAAATGATTCAATAGTCTTAATTTTATATTTTAATTAATATTTACCCTCCACTCTCAGGGTTCAATAATATAGTAAAATATAGTTAGTAATTTCATGAACTAAAAACAATAGCCCAAGTCCCACACACTCTTGTAAATATAGTTGAAAACTAAACTGAAACTCTCTAATCATATCTGACATCGAGGGAACCACTCTCATAAACCTAAATCACATAGAATAAATAACCTAAAGTTTTCACCCTCAAATATTTTAGTCAATTTGAGTCAAATGTGTAATAAGGGTCTATATCTCAACTTTCTTTAAATTCCACTCATCCCTTCCATTCTATCTCTCCACTGGTGGTTGTCTTAGCCCAACATTCAATAATCCAAAATGCATTCCTCTAAGAATATCTATGTACATTATTTATATCATAGAAATAATTATAAATAACTTATATTACATCCTACTACATTATACAGTAACCCTATAATATAAGGGCATTCCATAACTCAATCATACTCTCAAACTTTCCACTCTCTGGTCTAAGTATAACACATATGGGATTAACATAATCAATTATCCAAATATAATAACAACATAAATAAAATCCCAATCCGAGATAAGTATAATTTCACTATCAATTTATATATTAAATCATAATATATGTTTCTGGTAGCACATTAAATAGCCAAACCCATATCATAATTAGTGTTCTCAACCAAATTAAAGAACCCAAATATCATAGGAATCATATATTATAAGGATGATGGATGAACACACACATATTTCCACCATAGGATAATAGTAAAATTAGAAATCATAAACCATAAACCAAAAACCCTAATAATTTTTTAAAAAAAATATATAAACTCACTCGTTCCTATGAAAATCAATCTCAAAAATCATGTCCCTTTCAATGTAGAATTTTCCTATATTTGGTTTATCTACTCTTAGACACAGTTTCAATCCTAATAATCATAAATATCTTCCCACTTACTCCCATATATCAAATACTATGTCAAAAATAAATATTTTCCCCACACTACATTATAATTTTATTGGACTGATCATCCCTACCATGGATGAACTGAGTCGCAACATACCTAATTCATGCTTCTTCATATCCTAGAGGTATCATAGTAATCTCGAGGGTCTATGGGTGATAAAGGGGTGACTATACCCCTTGGTACAAATAACAATGTATAATAGTGTCAGTAATAATAATAAATATACTTTAAAATATATTAATAGAATATAGAAATTATTTAAATGGGCTAAACATAATTCTATAAAAATTGATATATTACAATATCTCACATGTCATGAAAATAAACAGGGTCATCTATGGGATAATCAATTAAATAATATCCCAAAATAGAGAAAAAATAGGATGAATAACAACTTCACCCAAGCCTCCCCTCGATCCCATATCTAATTATTAACCTAGAATCACTAGCTCAACAATCCATTGTCGGTCCCATTCCCTTACCTGAGTCATAGACCATTCAATATGCAAACACATAGTGATTCTTATGAAATGTGTGAGTAATAAACAATAGGCCACCACAAATGGTATTCTTAAAAACATTCAGAATAAACAAGTGAATACATGATTTTTTTTCTTGTAATAATAAATGATAATAACTATAATAAATTCTACACCCTCAAGTGATTAACTTGACACCCCGGGAGTTACCTTACCGATCTTTCCTTATGTTGAAATAATTTTTATTAGATCGCCGTAATGTTTTAAATACAATGGGTAAGTATATTACCATGCCTATAAGAATATCATCCAGAAAATACACATATTAATGTAGAGATAAAAGGTAAGGTTGCCCCAAATCTATTTCAGCCTCAACCCCAAGGAGTCTCAACAACAACATAATTATATGAAGATAAAAGGTAAAGGATTACTTGATATATAATGATTTCATCCCTAAGGCATGTTGATCCAAGATCAACATAATTTAAGAATAATTTGAAAGGTGACCTATATCTATAATGATCTTTGGACTTAGGTATCTCAACCCCTTCTTAATATAGTATAATACAAATGAAAAAATTGACATATCTATAATAATCTCAACCCACAATCATCTTGAACCCTATACAAGATAATAAAAAAAACAAATTTATCATTTTCCTATGTCTATAAAAATTTAATCCCTCAAACATATCAACCCCTTAACAATCCAATATGAATATAAATAAAAAATTAACCCATATTTTGAATGATATAAACTCATAATAATATAGAAGCATAGAAGATAAATATAAGTGAAAAAGTGTCCAATGTCTATAAATATCTCAGAACATAAGTATATTAATGCCATCTCAATAAAATATAATGACCATAAAAAAATTATCCCCTTAAATAAATGATATCATTAATTTGGCATCTCCATCCTATAATTTCATTAATATTAAGAATGTGCATGGTTTCCCATAACATTAACCATATAATTCTATAATAGAAAAACAATGGGTGAATCATCATAAACATAATAAGGTTAGTCTGTCATATAACACATTAAGTAAAAAAAACATGGTTGGTACTTACATACCAAACCTATTCCTACAATTTAATCCCATAGTATAATCCCCTTAAAAGAACTATTTTTATAGGTGGGAGACACTAAATTCATTATACATGAGAAAAAATCCCAATTAGTTATATATATATATAAACTTTTAAATTCATCATAACGATGTTTCAGGGAAATCCACTATGGTAAGTATGCATCCCCTTATCAATGAAGGAAAATGGAAACCTAAATGGCCCATTACTATAAAATTTAACTCACATCATGACACATTGGGTTCCAATTATAAGGTTAATATCTATTTATGTCTAGTGAATGGCAAAAGACAACCACCAAATCAAGGTACAATTCCTAGAGTACCACTCATGACACTAACATATCCTAATCATATGGAGTCAAGGGAAACAATTCGTTTTATTTTCATGTCAAGCACTCGCATTTGACATTAACACATATCATATGTCACATAAAAAAATATAATTTGATGGTAAATCTTATGCACCCCCTACCATAACTTAGTGGAGGTCCTATCATGGAATATAATTATTTGAATCAAAGTTAATTGGAAAATTAAAAAAAATACAACACATTTGTTTTTTGGGAATAACTAGTAAACAATGTCAAACTAGTGGCAGAAATCATCAATATATGTATTAAGATAGTTATCATTACATATATTGATCTACCCAGATATAATATCCTTGAATACGATCATAAATTTTATAAATCAATGTTAAATAGAGGAGGCACTCAGGGGAAGGATACCAAAGCTGTGTGACAACAAGGGAAATGAGAAATAATTTATTTATCAATCTAATCATTAACAATACTTTTAATTAATATTTCAAATAATACTATGAAGGGGGGAGATTACAATGTGACCACATGGGTAATGATGAAATGCCCTTTCCCTATTTCCCAATGAAGTGTGACCCTTTATATCATGATGTAATTAAATATTCTATGAATATATATATATATATTATGGAAATCCCAATTCTAGGTTCATCTTTTGGAATGAAACCTTCCATTATAGTGTAATTCCCCCCATTGATCTAGGATTCACAATGAAACCACCATCCATTATGATGTGACCATCCATATTCTCCGATGTTTAGTCTTAAAAAAATCAGCATAATAGAATACCCTATGTTGTGGTGTGACTTTATTTATTTAGTATAATTTATTATTATACAAAATTTTCTACATTTTGATTCTCTAAATAACCATGAGGTCCTTGACCTACTCAATAGTTTTATCCCAATCCTAAGATGAATACTCAAAATCCAACCCATAACCTTTACAATATCCTCAAAGATCATAAAACAATCAAAATACACATGGTTTAAAAAATATAAACAAATATTTACCATAATATAGTTGGGATATTACATTTATACAACCTAATTCACCCCTCCCCCCAGTTTTATAGGACTATACTAATTTGAAAATGTAGTATCATGATTTTAGTTTATTATACAAAAATCTATCATGTGAAATTATTTATCATGGAGAAAACTATTAACAAGAAGGGAATTATATTATTTAATAGATTCAATTATCATATATTCAGTTTAGAGCCAGAGGCTTGGAGGTGTTAAGAATATGTATTATTTTAAGATTGTTTTCTTTGAGATATTTAAATTTATTGATTAATTTTAAACAATTAACATTGTAGATAACTACAATAACCATGAATTTTATTCATTTATTATGAAATTTATCATACGACATTCCCAATGGATTGAGGTCATTGATTGGATTCCACCAGATCTTTTTCATCTAATAGACCCCATATTTCAGATATGATTTGAATTATCTTAGTGTTAAAGTTTTATTCAAGATAACTCCCACCTTGCATCAGATAGAATATTCTCTGATGATTCTAACCATGTATTCTTTTCAATAATTAATTTACCAAAAATTATAATCACTGAATGTTCTCATAATCAATGATTAAGTATAATGGGTGAGTTTTTCATTGTTGTTTATGTGGTTTTGGATTTAAAAAAAACAAATTCTTACTTATAAAACATTTATAAAGTATATTGATAAGAGGAAAATTTTAAATTGTTCTAATATAATTATCTATAGAATTTAAGAATATGAAAATCATCATATGACATCTTAACATTTTATCAGTATGAGTCTATTAGATGAACCCCTTTTGAGGTCATCAGTTTGAAGAAATTTTCCACGGGTGTAGCATATATTAAAGGAAATTATATTTTTATGTGAAGTGATGTTTTTATAAGATGATTAAACTAAATTTTCCCAATCCATCAAATGGAAGTTTGTAGTTAATCTACTAAAATAGTTGTATCTATATGAAGTTCATAGGTCCAAGGATTCCATGTAATAGATATATTGAAAATACTCTGATGAAACTCATCAGATGAGGAAGGATTATGGTGGAAATATTTTTAGTGGTTACTTTGGAGTTGTGTAGGAACATTAGTCGAAGATTAATTAGTTGAATGATTTTATGAATGTGTACTATAAGATTAGATAAGAGGTATTTCCAATGTTTTCATAATTAATTTAAATGTGATGATGAAAATATGGGCATTAAACATTCCTAAAATCTAGAAGAAGAAATTGATTCTCACCGAGTATTAATGTAATCTGGAAGATTTTTTTGACATTATGTTTTAAGGAAATCTAAAATTTATTAGGAGCCTTAAATGTGGTAAAAGTGTGTTTCTAACTGGTGATGTAAAATTTTTTAGCAGTTAGTTTAAAATAACGTTCGTGATGTGCCCTAAAATATTTTATGTGCTATGCCTATATAAAGTAAATTAGTGTATCATAAAGTGTGTGTCAAATTTTTGGTATTGGAGAAGAGTTATAGAATTAAAGTGATCATTGGAAAAAAAACTATGAATGAACATTGTTCTGATAAATATTAGAAAAATCATCCAATATATGGTTTCTTGATTAATGTTTTGATCAATAGATTAGATAAACAAGTTGAAGTGGTAGTTAATGAACATGAAGAAGATTCTGTCAAAAAAACAGTGGCAATAAACACTTGGAAAATATACCATAAGAATAGGGATATTGGACAACGTTTTATCAGACATGCCTAACGAATGAATTGGTGATCATATAGAAAGTTTTATATAAGACTCCTAGAAGGATTTATCACTAAATTCTATTAAACAAAGTGAAATGGAAGAATAAATTTCAATATAAGAATGTGTGAAAAAATCATCTCTGCTATAACACACTGAAGAATATTGGTGAAGGCTTTTATAGTTGTTAAAAAACATTATTATATCTTTTATCATTGTATGGAAAATATGTAATTTAAATTGAATATAATTCTATGAATGTGAAATAATACTCCATTATTTTCATAACCACAAAAAATATTATTTTTAATTGTTTTTTAATCCAAGATTATTTCCAAACCATGTCTAAGACTATATACTCTTATTTAGTAGTGATCCTTATAATAAAAGGGTTTTTTTGTTCTTTGTTTTCGTGATTTCTACCATATTTATTTTTCACTAACTAGAGGTGAAAGTTTTTTGTTAAGTCAAAAATCATAAAAAATAAAATATTGTTGATTCACCCCCACCCCCTCTCGAAGATCACACATATCCTGATTAGTCCTTTAAAATTGTATAATAGTGACGTTTTCCTCATTTACTATTTTGCAATATTTGAAGGAAATAAATCTTCCATGGATGCTAAACTCCATGAATAGTAAGGGAAATATTGTCTTCTATGTGAAAAACAATCATATCTAAAAGGAATGAGTGTTTATATATATTATATCCATTTTGTATGATGTTATTGAGGATACAACGGATGGTTTATATCTATGTTTTGAGGGTGCTCCAAAAATGTATTATGATAAGAAGAATTTGGAGAGTGACAGGAGATCCAAAAATGTTATACCTTCCTCACTATTTGAAATTGAGTTTCAAATCTTTAAATTAATAGGAATGGATGAAGGAATCTAGGATAGGTTTAAGAAGATTTATGAAATAAATATGATGGTAAATAAAAAAATTAAAAAAATTAAAATATTAAAGTATGAAGATCTAAATATGGGTTACTACGAATCTATTGGTATCTTCTTTATATGTTTTTATTATTTTGATAGCACCTTAAGATGTATGGGTGAGAAGTTTGAAGATTATATTATTATTGAAACGTTATTATGAGTTCTTCCAAAAACAATTTCTTATAAAGTATTATACTTATAGAGTATTTATCATAAAACTCATTCTATGGATGATATTTGTAACATTATGATCACATATTAAATGATAAGGCAAAAAATTATGATGAAAAAAATTATTGATTTTGATATTTCTTTCAAATATATTTTTAAAGGAAAATATAAGAAATTTCTTGAGGAAGAATAATTCAATGATCATACCCTAAATATGAGTTTTGTAAAAAAATATACATCTATGTTCTTGTTATATAAAAGTGTTAAAATAGGAATAGGAAATTTCAAGGGAAATTTATCACTAATGTAATTTGGTTGTGTAGCAGTTTAATAATTTAAGTTAAATTGTATAATACTTAAGGAAGATTAATAAGTGACGAAGATGATTGAAGGTAAAGAATATATTGGGATAAAAAGGTGAAAAAACACAAGCCCTTTTATAAAATAAAGGATATGAAGTCCACTAAAAATAATAAGGGATACAATTCTCTATGTGTGAGGATGATAATGATAGTGAAGTAGGATATGAATACTAAATTGATAATACTACTGAAACACATATTATTTCAAAAGGTAATGATGAAATATTCACTAATGATGAAAATAATATATATATATTAGAATAATAAGAGACTCACATATATTTTATGATTAAGAGAGAGTAGAAATAATTCCTTTAAAATTTATTTAGAGTTGAGAAGAGGAATTAGAAGTTAAAGATGAAAATTCATTCAATAATAAATTGATAATATTTTCTGGAATAAAATTTATCATATCTATAATTGATTCATAATATGAAGATGTTACTTGATGATGAGAAGAAAAAAAATATGAATCTTGAAGAAAATATAAAGTTGAAGGGAAAATAATTTGAACATGTTCAATAAAAACATGTCGAAGATGATGTAGTAATTACAAATTTCTAATGCTCAATTATAGAAGTTAGTAAAAATTCAACGAAGTTTAAACCTAATAAGGATCAAAAAAATTATCTTCAATATTAAAAAATAATGATGAATATTTATAGAAGAAAAATAAATATATGAAGGCCATTTATGTAGAAAAATCAAGTGAAGATGAAAATTTTGAAATTTATAAGGTTTCAATGTATGTACCTAAATATTCAAAAAATAGATATTCTTCTAAGGCGAATAAAAAATATAATCAGAAGAAAAATATTTTAGGATATTACCAAAACATTAGTTTACAATAAAGTTCTATGATGGATAGTAAGAAAGATGATGGAATGAAATTTCATAGTTCTCGAGAGCATGTTACTTGTAGAGGAACATATTATTTATATTGAAAATTGTGGTGTTGTTGAGGATTTTTTTCATATAGAAAACATGTGATGGATAAACCATTAACACTACAATGAATCTAGGTGGATCTGGAATCAATGTTTTATTGGGTGTCAACCCACTCAAAAAATCCAACATGAGAAATATTGTTTGAAAACAGAAAATAGATTTCAATCATTGGAACATGTTTGTGAAAAAGGTAATCTGCCTTGAGATCATTCTTAGAGATGTATTCTTATGTTACCAGATCAGAAAATTTTATATTAAAAATTTCCAAATCTACATGTGATGTATGAAAAAAAGTGAAGGCCATGTTTTATAAAACTATACTCAAATATATAAAAGTATAATGACCTTAAATATTTTATAGTGGGCTTTATTTAAATAAGATCGTTGATTTCTGGTTGTTTAAATTTTGTAAGATATTATAATGAAGGTATAGTATCATTTTTCAATGATGAGTCCCTATTAATCAAATGTGATGGATCTACCATCATAGGAAAAGAAATATTGAAACCCAAAAGTTCTATTTTTATTTATGGGATAAAAGAAAACCATTTAAGTGGTTCACAACTTTTTAATGACGGTAATGAATTTTTTTCAAGATGAAAGGGTTTTGTTATTAAAATACTTAAAGATATAAATGCTATTATGAGATTAGAATGAACCAAGGGAAAATAGTTTCATGATAGAGATGCATAGGTTACATGCTATAAGATCATGGTGTTAGAAAATTATTCATTCCATACTAGGATAGAATATAATCTTTAGAGGAATACGTGAAAGATATCAAATTGAGAATGTATTTGGGTTATTTTTTCAATTACAATATGAAGATATTGTTGTAAATCATTCTTCCAGAAAGGGTAGATTACAAACACTATTGATAATAAAGTTGAGATACATTCATATCACCCCTAGAGAATATATATTCTCATATATTTAGGCCAATGTGAAATAAATAAGACAATAAAGACAGGAAAATTATTCCATATATTGATGAATTTACTCAAATTATTTGTATTATGTTTTTAAAACATCGGTCATGGTATCTGAAAATGTTCAAGAGTTTAAAGAGAAGATATAGAAATGAGTGTGGTTATTTCATAAATAATATATAAAATTGGGGTTATGAGTATAAAAATAGAAACTTTATATATTTTATTCGAATTAATCGCATTAAACATGAATTTAGTTCCCTATAAACAACAAAACAAAAAGATTTTCCTAAAAGGATAAATATAAGTTTTTTTTAAGATGGAATGAGAAATCATGATCGTAAATGATTCTTCTAGATACATTTGGAGGTAAGATATATGAGAAAAATTTCATATCTAGGATCATTATTCCTATATTCCAAACTTTGATATGAATCCTTATTAGATGTATTTAAAATCAACCATATGTTTTAAATATCTAAAGGTGTTTAGTTTCCCATTTGTTGTTAAAGTCATAGGTAAAAATCATGGGAATTTTGATCAAATTTGTTCTGATTTAATCATTATTGGTTACCCTTATAGTGGTATAGGATACATGTGTAATAATAAAAAATATTAAAGACTATTAACTCTATATATTTTAGTGTTCTAGAATAATATGATAAGAAATTTTCACATACAACTGCAGATACAGAAGATACCGGAGATGATGTGGTTTCAAGTAGTACAGTAAAAAATTTCATAAGAATAGTAATAATTTGGAATCTAGTCAAGATGAAGATTAAAATTTAGATATATTTAAAAATGAGTAATAATTAATTTCATCACATCCTTGGTTGAGGAAATATGTGGAAATCCAAAAAATCATTAGATATCAAACACAATAAGTTCAAATCATATAAACATTGATTTTAGTTGAACATTATTATTGTTATTTACAATTTGAACATAATGATTTTGAAGAAGCATTGGATCATTAAGAAATTACTGATTCCATTAATGGAGATATAGATCAGATTGAGAAAAATGATACATGGGATGATGTACCCAGAATAAAAGGTATTAATTTGATTTGAATAAATTGGGTTTTCTGAAAGAATTTGAATAAAAAAGATGATCTAATAGGAAAAATTGCATGAATATTTTGTAATTGTTACTGATCAATTAAATTAATTTATTTTTATAAGACCTTTTACTGAATTATAAGGCTTTAAACTATCAAAATATTTCTTAATGTCACTATAAAATAAAGATAAAAAATATTCTAGATGGATATCACATCAAATTTTCTTAATGGAGATATAGATAAAGAAATTTATATGGAAAAACCATGCGGATTTTTTCTTGGTCATGATCAAGGTTATGAATGAAAATTGATGAATTATTTGTATGGATTGAATAAAGATCTAAGTGATTCATATTCTAAACATGATACCTAATTAAAGAAGTCATATTTCAAGAAATGGAGAGTTGATCTTAACCTCTTCATAAAATAAAATCAATATGTTTCCTTCGTTGTAATCATTTATATTGATGACATTATATTCACATGGAATGATGAATAAATATGTTAGATGTTTTTTCCGGATATTAAAATTTATTTGATATTTCCATTCTAGGAGATTGGGAATAGTTTTTTACTTACAAATCTCTCAAAAGAAGAAGTATATTTTCCTATTTCAATAAAGGTATACTAAGGTACATCTAAATAATTTTGGAATGGATGATTAAAATATTATTTACAAAATAATTTGGAATGTTCTATTTTAACATATATGACATCAATGGATTTTCCCACAATAGTAACCATTATTTGAAATGTGGATTCCTTTATAAAATAATATATTTCCATTAAAGAAACACATTATTCCTTTTTTCAATGTATTTTAGTTTTATAATGGGTTCTTTAAAGGAAATTATATTTTGACAATAGAAATATTTTTTTATATGGGTTCAAAAGAGCTGTTAAATGGTTTTATGATGAAAATTTTAAACCATAAAAAATATTATTCAAGATTTAATAGTTGAGAATTATATATGATGATGGGTGATCATGATAGATATTATAAAAATAGTGATCTTGGTATATCTTATATAATAGGTGAGCCAAATTCATATTTTATGAAAGGTGATCCTGATATATTTTATATGATGGATGAGCTTGATATGGCTCTCTAATGAATTGGGTAATTTTACTTAACATTAAAGTCAAGAATGAGGCAATTAACCGGTGAGGTGTCTCCAATGGATTTAACTAGAATATAGTTATTAATGACATGGGTTATAAATATAATGCAGTAAGTTTCATAAAAGGGTTTTTATTTTCTTTACAAGGGTTTAAATGGTTTTTGTTGAGTAGAAAGTGTGTTTTTCATGTGGATATAATTTATACACTCAAATATTAGTGTGATGTGGTAAAAAGTATTGGGATTTTTTTATGTTTTCAAAAGAATAATGGATTTCTTTATTTTAGGTAACCTATTGTGATTTTTGTGTGCATAAAACATTTTTAATTATTTTTCACAATGATTAAGGATGAGTAAGAACAAATAACTATCCAAGTAGAAATTCATGATGATTTTTTCATAAAAATAAAAAATATTTTTTCAAATTTTTATATTGTGGGAAAAATGAATACAAATTAGAGGTGTCTTCTTTGTAATATATTGGTTTTTATGTGGAGTTATGACCTAATTCTGTAAAACAGTAAAACTAAAATATTTTTTTGAATGAAAAAAATTAAATTATAGTATAAATTCAATATATTGTGTATATATTAAGTTCATGTCTTTATAGTTGGTATTAGAGGAAAGTTTTAGATAACATTAGAGGTTCAGAAAATGTTAATAAAATACCGGTAAGATATTCTAGTTTATGGTTAAGTTGAAATGTTATAATATTTTATGATTACCATGTTGATTCATATAATATATTTATAATGATTTTATGAAGATAAAATTGGGATTATAAATTAAGAAGTTATATAGAGGAAAATATCATTCCAAATCCACATCCTGGATTTGTTGGAACTAGAACTAAAAATATTATTATAGTGACAGAACAGTTGATAGAGGCTCTAAATGGTGGTGGAATCTATGTTATAAAGAAAATGGATTTAGCATAATGGAATATGTTAATAGATGATAATTTCAAAAAATGAACCCTCCAACATCCAGTGGAACATCAAATATAGTGGTATCTGAAGGATTGATCAATGCACTGAAAAAGATATTTAAAGTTATGGGATGTTCAAAATATTGAAAGGTAACTGTTAACATTTTCCATTTTATATGTGAATCTGATTGATCCTGGTCTTTTATTAAGAATACTAGAAATATATAAGAGCTTTGTTCCATTGAATGGGATTCATTTAAGATTATTTTCATAGAAAAATATTTTATTAATATTATTCAACTCATAATAGAGATATAGTTCCTAAAATTATGGTTCAAAATATAATGATTCATTAGGGGTGTATGAAGTAAATTTTTCAAAATTGGAAATGTACACATTTAATTTTATTCATGTCCATGATAGTAAAATTAATATATTTTACACAGGATTTGAAGAATGTTTATAATGATCATTAGCCTTTGGATAATTAAAAAGGTATGATAATTTTGTTCATTCTATTGAGAAATATGAGATGGAGATATAGGGAACATATATCACTTAATATGACAAGAGTAAGAATCAGTCAAGGTGGTAAGAAATGGGGAAGAATTCAACAGATAAATATGTATTTAAGTTCCAAACTATTCCTAGTGTAGTAGAAAAAATTAAAGGAATGCTTTATAGAATTATCAAAGTGTTTCCAATGTGGTAAGTTTGTTTGTAGGGTTTGTGACTATAAGGAAACGAGTATTAAACAATCCTTGAAAAATTTAACATATAGTTAACCAATGGTGAGGAGTTTTGATTATAATTATTTTAGTTATTGTGATAATACATGTCTAAATTTAGTTACTAATGATATAAAATACCAATATCGATTGAAAAATGGTTTGGTAAAATCATTTTCTATTACTACGATTGATGTTGGGTAATCTATTGAAGTGGTGAAAGGTATATTACCTTTTTATAAGAATTATATAGATTCCTTATTTTACTACGTATATTTTCATTCCTTCTTTTCAAATAAATTTTCATGTAAAATAATAATATCACCTCCTAAAAATAAGAAATAAATTTGGGTGAAAACTCTGGGTAGAAGTATTAAAGAAACAAAGATATCTATAAATATTCCAATTTTATCAATTGGATCATATTTCCTGAAAATCTTCTTTAATTTCCCATAATTTATATAAATTTGGGTATGGATTGGTTTTTATTTTATAATGATAAGGTATATTTTAGAGCTAAGAAATTAATATTCATTGATTTCATCCCTTTGATAACATATCAAGAAGATAATATGTTGATTAGAGATGGTGTTGAATGTCTCAAAGATCTTGTTGTTAAAAATAAATAAACTATTCCTATTAGTGATGTTTTAGTATTGAATGATTATATAGATATTTTTATTGATAAATTTCCTTGTTTTATTCATGATCAGGGGTCGAGTTTAATATTGCCTCAATTCCTAATTCTAATCCAATCTCAAAACGCCCTTATAAAATTGTTCAATTAAAACTTTTGGAAATGAAAAATTAGTTTCAGTATATACTAGATAATTTTTTTATTCATCCAAAAACATCACCATGGGGTGCTCTAATTTTATTTATTAAAAATTAATATGGTTCAATGATAATTTTCACTGATTATAAATCCTTAAATATCATGACTATTAAAAAAAGTATCTCTTTCCTCATATTGATGTTTTTATCAACTCCAAGGATCAAATTATCTTTTAATTATTGATCATAGGCCATGATACCACAATTTTATTTGTAATGGGAAGATATTTTGACATTCTATGGGAATTATTAGTTAGTGGTTATTCTTTTTGGCTTGTCTACTGCACCATTTTATTCATGGATCTTATGAGTAGAGATTTAAATGACAGTGTATATATGATATTGGTTGGGTTTATTGATGATATATTGGTATGTTATAAAAGTAATAAGGATCATGAAATTCATATAAGTATTGTTTAAAAAACATTAAAATAAAAGAAGCTTTGTGTAAAATTTAGTATGTGTAAAATTGGGATGCAAACAATTTCATTCCTCTATTATATTATTTCTAAATTTTTAATAATTGATGAACCTATGAGAACTAAATTTGTTAAAGAATGGTCAATAACAGAAAATTTCATAGAGATGCATAGTTTTCTTGGATTAGTGGGTTAAAAGTGTTAATAAGTTAAAACATTACATGGTTATCTTGGCCAATGAGTAAGTTATCTTAAAATGGATTAGAATTCATCTCATCAAAAGATTGTGATGACTGTTTTTTAATTGAAATAAATAGTTTTTAATTTGATAGTTCTGGACATTCCCTTTAGAAATGGTGAAATTTTCATGTACATTGATTCTTAATTAAAGGGACTTGGATTTAAAATGTTAAACAATGATTAGTTAATTTCTTCTTCTTCACATGAACAAAAACATCATTAGTTAAAGTATCCTACATAAGATATGGAGTTATTTATTGGTATATTTTATTTAATAATTTGAATGAATCATTAGTATGGAGTAATATGTAAAATATATACCGATCATAAATGTTTTAAGTACGTAATCACTCAAAAATATTTGAACGTGAGGTAGAGAATATTTCTTGAATTGATTAAGGTTTATGACTCGATGAATCATTACCATCCTCAAAAATAAAAAAAATCCAATGATTTGAGACAAAAACATAATGACACATTAACCATATTATATTTTGAACAAAACCATTTGGTTAATAATTTAATGAATTCTACCCTATAAATTTTAAATTTAATAACTTTATCTATTTGGTTTCTTGTTTCATTGCAGTAAAAATTATCAGATATAATTATCTATGCTCAATAGGGGGATCATGTTTAATATGAAAAAGTAGAATCTATTAAGAAGGGTATGTTTCCAGAGTTTGATTTTAATAAAGAATTTGTTATTAGCCATGGAATGAAATTTCATGTGCTTGGTGATTCCGAGTTGAAGAGAAAATTATTGATTAAAGCTTCAAGTTCCCAATTTTCATTTCATACTGGAATCACTAGGACGTACAAAGACCTTGTAGGGTATTAATAATGCAATGGAATGAAAATATATATTGTTAAATTTTCCACTAAATGTCTGATTTGTCAATTGGTTAATAAAGAATGAAAATTTCTTATTGGGGATACTTTATCCTTTTCCAAATCCATAATGAAAATTGAAGAATATATCCAAGGAATTCATTATAGGACATCCAAATACATCTTATGGTAAAATGTGAACTGGTTTGTTGTTGATCGACTAACTAAATCAAAAAATGTCCTTCTAATTTGAGATTATATGTATTTCAATCTTCTTTCCCCACTGTACTTAAAAGAGATAGTCATGTTAAATTTATTTACTATCTAAAATGTATATAACCATGATCCAAAATTTAAATCTAATTTTTTAAAGTCTTTTTAAATTCATTGGATTCTGAATTAAAATTTAGTACAACTTTTCATCCTCATCTTTATGGGTACATTAAAATAAATGATTCAAACCTTAGAATACATTCTTATAGAATTTCCCATCGACTAATAGGGATTTTGTTATCAATATATTTCATTAACTCATTTTTCAAATAATAATAGTTTTCATTATATTATTTAAAGGGAACCTTTTGAGGAATTACATGGAAATCACTGTTGGACTCCAACTTGTTGGGATAATGTTGGAAAAAGATGTTTTTTGGACCATAGTTTTTAGAAAAAATGGTTCTGAATGTGAAGATGATTCAGAATTTTATTAGGATGTATCAAAGAAGGAAAAACAATTGTTTAGATAATATGAGGAAATATATTTATTATAAGTTAGGAAATTATGTTTTTCTTAATGTTTCTCCTAGGAAAAGTGTTACACATTTTGGTAAAAATAGAAAGTTAAGACCATGATTTCATAGACCATATAAAATCACTAGGAATGTTGGATCGGTTTCCAACTATGTGGCATTACCTCTTAGTTTATCTAAGTTACATAATATATTTCATGTTTTATAGTTAAGAAAACATGTGATGGATGAATCTCATATTTTGAGTCCTAAAGTAGTTCAGTTAGAAGAAAATAATTCATATGAGGAATATATTGATATGATTGGTGACCAAAGAAAGAATGTTTTACAGAATAAGGTAATCCATAAATTTAATGTTTGTATAAATTATATATGTATGGAGAAGAAACATGGGAATTGGAAAATTCTATGAAAGAAACATTTCCCACTTGTTTAAGTGATGGATAAAATTGAAAGTATTAAATTTAAAAAAGGGTGAGGAATGTAACAAACCATGAAATGTGAATAATTAATATCTTACATTACTATTATTCTAGAATTATATTTTATATTTTTATATTAATTATAAGAATATTCAGTAATTTTTCAATCGAATGAGAAAAAGAATACTTTCTAACCATATTGGGTTTTCATGCATTAAATGGTTTTATGTAAAATAAATATTTCCAATTTTTGGAATTTTAATTTGGAAAAATGAACTTGTTTTTTGAATTCATCATGTAAAAAATTTGTTTGGATGAATTTTTTAGAATTATATGTAAGTGGTATTTTTTAATAAATAGTGAAAATAATGATTTTTAATAAAAATATTTTCATTTCATAAGTTTAAAAATTTCTATTTTGTTTTAAAATTGTTAAAAATAAAAATTAGCAACTTTATATTCTAAAAAATATAATTAATTGCGTAGGTATCATTATTTTCCCCAATTTTTGTATTAGTTCGTTTTTTGTCTTGAAAATGAATTTTTCTAAAAACGATCTTTTATTGCATTTTTTTTATATTAAATTAATTTTTTCTTTATAAAAAGATTAAATTTTTAAAATGGATTCCATATTTCTAATCAAGTGGTTCTATGTTTGTAAATTGGCCCCATTTTTTTGTTATTTTCAATAATAACTCTAGTAAATGTTAGTCACCACTGTAATGGTAAACATGGTTATGAATAATGCGATATGGAATGAAATATGCCTAAAAAATATCTTTATTTCATTGGATAAGTCTTTTTCAACCATTAAAGTCAAATTTCAATAATTTGGAAATGTATTTCCACTTTCCTTTGATGATGACCATAATATAATTTTATGTAAGAAAAAAATAGAATGTCATCATCTTTGTTTTAATACTTTTAATTTTTTTATAGGATAAAAAGAGGTTTTTAATGGCTATAAATGGTTATTTAAAATAAAAATGACTGTTATCATGATAATTTTTTTTATCTTCTTTAGTGATGGAATTATTATATTTTATTCTTATGCAACACTAACACAGTTCTTGTGAAAGCAATATAAAAATCAAGTAAATGATTTTAAGAACTCTAAAAATATAGATGCTAGGTGTTTTTTCGGTCCGATGAATTTTATAGATTATAATTTCATATTAGAAATGTTTAAAAGGTTTATATTATAATTTTTTCACTATATATATTCCATTAAAGACATATGAAATGAATTGTTCCAAAATGAAATTAAAGATTTTTTATGATAAACAAAAAATTATTAAAATGATTTAAAAATAAAAAAAAATATCTCTGACAAATGAATTGGATATGATTGAAAATATTATCCATGATCCATTTATTGGCCTATATTCTTTATATAGTTATATTCTTGACTCCTAAATTGTAACAAACATTGATGTCCTAGTAATTATTAAAAAGGGCTAACACAGGATAGAAAAAAGAATGAAGGTTACAAAAATCACTAAAACATATTGATATTTTCTTTTATTAGAATATTTTACTCATAAACAAATGAAATTGTGATTCTATCAATTTGGGTCATTTTTTCATGAAACATAATTTATATTAATTTATTACTTTAATTAATTACAAGAGTGTCCCCCTCTCACTTATAAAAGGGAACATCCTATTCTCTTTCAATCAAAAATTTTGAGCACTCTAGTTTAGCCAATACCTACCCAATTATAACCATTTATACACTTCACTTTTCTTAAAGTCCCTATTTTTATTATAAAACTATCCTAGGAATGATTTTGGTTTCAACAAAACAATGTTGTGTGAATAAGAGGAATTATTATTAACCATGTTTTTCCTTTTTATTTGTTATTATACCTCCATTAAATATTTTTCAATCATTATGGAATAAAAACATAATTATATTCCATATACGGAGATGTTATTTTTTTAATTTCATAATCTATATCCATCTTCTCTTCCATAAAATGATAAATTAAATTGTACTCTGTGTGTATGACGGACTACCACCTCAAAATCTATATAATTAGTTTTAAATCACCACCTATCAATTTTAATTATAATTATGGGTTTAATACATATATATTATCTTCATGATATATTTATAATTATTCTAAGTTAATATGCCATATAATTTTTTAAATTTCCATCCATTGAAAAATGATAATGTCGTTCATGCATACATGTGGATTACCACCTCCACGAAGCGATGTGATTCACTTTTCAGGACCATATCACATTGTTTTAATATATAAGTCAATTTAAAGAGTTATCATGATATTTATAATACAATAATAATAATAATAATAATAATAATAATAATAATAATTCTGTAATGATAATATAATACTTTCCTTTTTTCCATCATGATCATTGAATATTGGAAATTCTACTCATGCATATATACAACCTATCATCTCCAAGGATTTAACATATATCATTTTTTGACTATATTTCATGGTTGATTTTAAAATAATTATATATTTATAAAAAAATTAATTATTTCATGATAATTACTCTATAGAGGATTCACTAATTCTCTCTATGACCACATTCAACTTACCAATATCATTTTGGATATATGAGTCAAAAGACATCAAAACATCCAACATGAACTTAATTGATTACATAATTGAATATAAAATTCTAATAAATAAATTAAAATAAATAATTAACTAAAAATGGTTATTGGTAAAATAAATAAATAAAATAATTATATTATTCAGGAAGGTAAAGAATGTCTGTAATGAGTCGTATATGAAGTAAAGAACACTTTAAAATAAAATATCATTTCAATGTTTTTTCAATATTTATTTTCGAAATATTTTTCTTCTATGTAAATATTTATAAAATTATATTATAGATGAATATATATAGAAAAATTAAAAATAAAATAAATTTTATGAATCTTTTTTAATTTCATTTAAAGATCTTCAAATGTATGTTTTTTTATATTTTTAACAAAATTTGCTGATTTTCTATATAGAAGGGATAAATGAATGTTCTATTTTATTGTATATGGAACCAATGGATTTTCCTGAAACGAAAACCAATATTTAATATTTGGATTCATTTATAGGCTTCTATTTTATAATTAATTAAAAATCTTTCTACCATTTTTATGGGTATTTTAGTTTTGAAAATGGGTTTTAAAGGAAAATAAATTTTGATATCTGGAACTGGTTTGGGTATAGGTTGAAAAAAGTTTTTTGAGGGTTTTATAATTCTTTTTTCAAGAATAAATTTTCATTATTAAAGATATATTAATTGAGCAATATAATTTATGATGTTTGTTCCTTATATAGTTTATATAATGACTGAGAAAGATGCAGTTTGTAAAACTAGTGAGCCCAATACAGCCGATATAAGGGGTGAGCATGATATGGCATATATTATGGGTGAGCCTTATTGAGATTATATGATGATTGGGCTAGATATAGCTCTAAAACTCACTGGGTAATGTTCCTTAGCTTCAATTTAATGAATGAGGTAATTAACCAGTGAGGTTACTCTTATGGATTTAACTGGGCCCTAGTTATTTATTACATAAGTTATGAATATAATGTTATAGGATACCTAAATGGTTTTCTATTTTCATGATATGGGTTTTAAAGATATTATTTGAGTATAATGTGTGTGGTGTTCATTTAGATATGATTTATAAGCTAATGAAATATTTTGATAAGTTTAACATTTCATGGGGTTTGATGTTTTTTTATAGAATAATGAGTTTATTTATTTTAATTCCCTAATTGATATTATTGTTATAAACATAAATTTTTAAATTTTTTTCATAGTGTGTATGGATTTCTAAGAATAATAATAATTATATTTAACAGTGGTGACAATTTTTCAAGAAAAGAAAACTTGTTTCTTTTTAAAATTTATAAATTTTTGAAAAATTGATACTCATTAATAAAGTCTTCTTTTTAATATAGGTGTTTGTTAAGTAAGAGTTATAGCCTAATTATATAAAACTTTAAACAATAATATATTTTTGAATTAAATAAAGTGAATTATAATCTAATAGAACTAGACATTGTAATGTAAGAAGTCAATTCCTTATATTAGTTTCTTTGAAAGTTATCATAATCAAATAATAAGTACAAAGTGATATTTTTTGTTTTTTATTTATGATTTTTTGGAGTTTATATGATATGTAGTATCATTATTCTTACTTTTATATTGCCTATTTATATGATTACATTTTATATAATTATCTTATATATGTTACTATATAATTTCATTGGATAAAAACCATCAAATGATCTTTTATAATGTCAATGGTATGAGCCCGTTGGATGACCCGTTTTAAGGTCGTTAGTTAGAATAATGTTTGTTTGAGTATAATGTCTATAGGATGGACTTATTTGATGGAGAAAGTGAGATTTTTTACAAGATGATCAAATAGATGTATCTGAAGTCATTAGATTGAAGGTTGTGACTTACGTCATTAGTAATACATATTCATATGAAGTTAATTAGTCTTGTAATACTATTTGAAGGAAGAGGTCAAATAATTATGATGAAATTCATAAGATGGAGAAAGAGACTAGTAGAATTATTTTGAGGGGTTCCTATGAATTAATTTCATATCATCGGTCAGGGATTAATTGGAAGGATGGTATTAAGAAAGAGTACTGAATGGAAGGTTTGAAGGGATTTTTTAATATTTCGTAACGATATTAACTATGATGATGTGAAGTTAATCATTCAATGTTACAAAAATCATGGAGGAAGATCATGATTCTTTCTATGTCTTAATTGGGTTTGATGTATTTAATTTATTATGAGACTTATGAAAGGATCCTATGTATTAAGGCATTCGAATGTGGTAAATGTAAGTTTCCAAGTGGGATTGTCAAAATGTTGAGAGGTTGGTCTGAAATCATGTTTATGCACATCCCTAAATTTTTAGAGGTGGTAATCCTATATAAAGGGGGTTTCTCCATTGATTAGTGTGTGCATAATTTTTTGTAACTGTGTGAAGAACTCTATAATTTCAGATATGGTCATATGAATAATGTGAAAAGGAGTATCAGTTAAATAGATACTAGAAAACGAATCCAATTTGTGTTTATTTGAAGAGTTGTCTGGTAAGGTGATCAGCTGAAGTGGTTGAATATGTAGTAGATGAATAAGAGGAAGTGGTGATAAGTTAATCAAAGGTGATAGGAATGATTAAATTGATCGGATGAATTTAACAATATAAAAAAAATCAGACTGTGTATATTGGATAAACAAGTGATCAGAAAAACGTTTTCATACAAAAGTGTAAGAATGAGTTTTTTTCTCATTTCTATAAAAGAAAGTGAAAAATAAGAATATCATAAGATAATAGAGAGTTTAAAGAAATTATAACTGTAACAAAACATTGAATCCTACTGGTTATTATTCTTATATATTTTAAGAAAACATCACTAAATCTTTTATTTACATGAGTAACACATGCATTGTCATTTGACTATAGTGTTATGCAAGTGAGATGATACCCCCTGCTCAATGTAACAACCAACAGAATTATGTTATAGTGATTTTTTTCCTTTTATTATATACAAACCATTATAAGGATTAGTTACTATTATTCAGTAGTGAACCTTATAAATAAATAGGTTCATGTGGTTGTTCTTGTTTTCTTCTTTTCCAAAAGACTCATTTCTCACAAACAAAATTTGAAGGTTTTTTTGTAATTAAAAAATCATAAAAAGAAAAGATCATTGATTCAGCCCCCTCTAAATCTCAATAATCACACTAATATTGATTATTCATTTAATATAAAATATAGAGACCCAATCCATAGACAAACTTTATTTAACAATTTTTTACATAGATTTCCAAAAGATACAAGTTGGGGATTTTGAGTTCTAGTTCCTTTAGAAAATTATATATATTAATATATCATTTCAAATGTCAAAAAAATTTCTTTATTTTTAAATCCAAATAGTGATCCTAACACTCATAGATCTTCCAAAATGATATAGGACACCATGGTTAAAATACATAATGAAAAATATGATCCAAAAAACCTATTAAGGGAATAAATATGGAAATCAATCATAACGTGAGATACAATAAGAATAACATGATATCATAAAGAGAACGGTCATATGAATGGAAATATATAATAATTAAATGAAATCATAATATAACGAAATCATAAAATATGTAGAAATGACATAAGATATGACATCATAAACGTAATTCAAGCATCACTCCCAAGACCATCATCATAAAGTTGAAAAATTCCCAAGATGGATTGGGTTCACTCACTAATCTAATAGATATATTGGAAAATTTCCCACCATTTATTAGTTTCACTCCCAAATTCCATAATCATTATCATATTAGATATAAAGTTTAACCAAATTCATTGGAGGGCTATATAATTCTTGGCCCACCCATCACTTAACAAAGTGTGATTAGGCTAATCATCTATGCACCTTTCATGGTATCTCATGACATAGAATATTTACCCATTGCTTTGGAGGGGTATATAATTATAGTACAATCAATCACATAACTAAAATCATACAAATTCATGCGACATCAGCAAAATAAACCATACATAAATCATAATCATAATCAAACCCATGGGAAGGAAATGGGTTTCATAATTATAATTCAAGGAAATAACGGAGAAAAAATCATAACTATTTCCCAGAGAATATGGGATTAATTTTTTTTATGTAAATAGTTTCAATAATGAATTAAGTCATGAACAAGGTGTTCAATTATATAAAATTATTAAGAATGATATGAAGCAGAAAGAATAAAAATGAACCACATGAGTCTACCATTTATGAAATAACTATAGGATACTTTAATTAAGGAAAGACCTTATTATTTTCTATAAATTAAGAATTTATCTAATAGGGTTATCTGTAAAATAATTTGGTTTTTAATATGATATTAATTTTTTAAAAATATTTTATGGGGGTGATTATTGACATGAGATATGAAAAGGATAGTTCCCTTAAATCTGGTTTACATTAAAGTGGAAATTTCAAAGGGAACTAAACCCCATTACAACCCTAATAGTGAAAATGATATTTAACTAGATTTATATTTAATATATATATATATACTAAAACAAAATAATTTTATGAGAATACTATTTAATAAAAATGTTGAAAAATACATATAACTTATAATTCACAAGTAGCAAGGGTGGTATGGATGATCCATTATAATAATATCTTAATTATATTTTAACATGATAAAAACGTCATGAATAATTAAATTAAGTTAATTAAATATATTAAAAATAACAATATTCATATATATTTACCTTTTTAAGGTCTATTTATTGTCTTTGGGAATTATTTTTTAATATAGTTTATGCTT
Source organism: Viscum album (assembly GCA_963277665.1). NCBI lineage: Eukaryota > Viridiplantae > Streptophyta > Magnoliopsida > Santalales > Viscaceae > Viscum > Viscum album. The sequence continues at coordinate 1,026,119,196 of OY728158.1, forward strand.
ACATTGGTTACTCAGGGTTGTTTACTTAATTTCATCTTAATACTTTCAATTTTATGAGCATCATATATTGTTTTGTAAAATATGTTCATGGAATAAATAATTGATTATTTCAATTTCCTTAAATATTTAATTAAAAAATACTTATATATTTTTATAACTAATCCCAAAATATAACCAAATTAATAAAAGATCATTGATAAGTCCATTTAAAGAGTTTAAAGTTACCAGAACCATTTCATACTAATATGACTTATATATTGTCCTATAATATCATTATAGAGAATTAATATACTTATAAATATATTTTTTTGAAACAATATATGAATTTTTAAAATCATTCATGTTAGGTTGTTCAGGGAAAATGAAATACATCATTTTATAGAAGGGATATTCCTAATGTACACAGATAATGCCCTTATTTTTCGTAAAACATGAATGGGAATAAAAAATATAATTTGATAATATTAATAATATTATAAATTTTAAATTTATTCATTAAATAACTCCATTTTACCACTCATTTAATTATTTTATTAATAATAAACCTAGTATTCCTGGAGGTGGTAGTTCATATAAACACATGAAAACATTTTCATTTTTCCTAATGATTTCATATAAAGTATAAAATGGATATTCCATCTAGATAATAAAATTTAATATTGTTAAAAATTATAGTGTTATCATAAATTCATTTATATAGGGTGCTTTATGGGCGTAAAAGAAGAAAATAACAAGAAAATTTGGTTTGAGATTATTACCTCTCCCTCAACTGTTCTTCCTTGTGGTACTCTTTAAAGATACATATCATAGTCTTTTGGTGAGATAAAAGGATTGAGGGAATGTTATGGGTTTTAAAGAGATACTATGGTATAGTTTTATTGATTCCAATATTTTGAATGGCTGGAGAAATGGGTTGGGGGTGTTCCCCTTTTATAAGTGAAGAAAATGGCCCTTTTGTGAATACTCAATATTTTTCAATAATATAAAAAACTACTAGAAGGTAAACTGGTTTCAATGTTTATAATAGTTTATAATGGAGGTAGATTTGTATATAAAATATCATCCACATATTTTTTTATAGGTTTTCACATTTTTGAACCCTACACAAATTGATTAATTTAATTTAAGATTTCCATTTTTAGTTTGATAAATTTTTTTGATTTAACTATACATTTTGACTAAAAATAATGTTTTCCATATTAAATAAAATTGACATTATAATTCAATATGTTAAATCTATTTTATTAGTCTCATTTTCTTAAAGTGATAAAAGATAGTAAATTTCAAGTGATTTAAAAATTATTTTAGAGAAGAATAACTCAAATTATAAAATCTCAAATATCGGTTTTCATAATAAAAACATTTTAAAAAATTATTAAATAAACATATAAAATAATTATCTGATCTTGAAAATTATGTCATAAATTTATAATTCTCTCTTATATACTAATATTTTCATAAAATTCACATTATCGGTATATTGCATTATTCAACTAATAGTCATTTTTTTGAAATTTTTTAAAAAATTATATTAAGATAATATTTAAATGATAAATATAAAAATATAGTTAGTTTTTTCAAATTAACATCATAATATTTATATATTTTAATTTTAATTAAAAACATAAAATATGGGGGAAAGTTGATTTTATTGGAAAATGACTTTTTTTATATTATCTACTAATATTCCCATTTTATAAAAATCACAATTATAAAAATTATAATAATTTATTCATACAAAAATATATTATACTTGAAAAAAATAAATTTTAGGAAAAGTATTTTTAAAAGTTCTAGAGCTACAATTTTTGAGTTGATATTTAAAGCTGTATTTATTTTTTTGTCATATTATATATATATATTTATATATTTTTCATAATTCTATTATCACTCATTATACCCACCAATTCTATAGCTACCTTTTAATTGTCTATATTTTTTGGTTACATTTTTTCAGGTGTATAAATATTTCAAACAAAATACTCATTTAAGGAGAAATATTTTACTAAAACTTAGGTCATAACATTATCCCCCCCATAAAATATTTATTCCAACTAAATTATATTACACGGATTAAAGAAAGTTTGGGTATTAGTCTCTCATAACATCATCATGTTCTCATATAGCTTACTCAAACTTATGATTCCTCCATATAACCATGACAACAAGTGTGGTCTTGTTATAAAAAATCTTATCTCTTTGATCCTTAATTTACACTTTTTTCGTCATATAAGAGATCATGTTTATTTTTAAAACTTTGAAGTTCTTTACATGTGATGTTATTTTTATTTACATTCCCTGAAGTGATACATGGAATACATCAAGCACTTTAGGTATACTTATAATAATTTCTATCGATTGGCTACCACCTTGACATGATCTAGGTTTGTGAAGGAATCGATGTACCTAGGTCTCATCCTTCCCTTATTCAAATATCATTAATCTCATGAATGGAGATATATATAGGAACAATTTATCTCCAATTTTTAATTCTAGGGATCATTGATGGTTTTTAATATAACTCTTCTATTTAATATTCACTTATTTTTTATTTTGTTGAATGTTATTGAAATTGTTAACCATATTTTTTACCATCTCATGTCCTATAATCTTTTTCTCACCTATTTCATTTGTACACATATGTGTTATAAAAATATTATCATAAAGGTTTTTACATGGGGATATTTCGATGATTGAGTGGAAACAGTTATATGAGAACTCAACCAATGGAATATGTTGGTCATAGCCTCCATTATAGTTTATAAATAAATCTATAAACCTATCCTCAAGCATTAAGATAGTTGATTTAATTGGTTATCAGTTTTTTGGTGATATGAAATAATAATATTTAACTTAATGTTTTGAGAATTCTGAAGTCTCTCACAAAACGTTTATGTGAACCTAAAATCGCAATCAAATACAATCAATAGTAGTGTTCCATAATGCCTCACTAGTTATCTAATTTATATCAATGCAATTTGAAAAAGTATGATGTCGTATCTAATTGAAATTAAGGGACCAACCTTTTTGAGATGATCCACCACAAACTATATAGAATTATTCAATTTATATGTCTTTGTAATACCTATGAAAAAATACATAGTGATGTTATTCCATTTATAAGAAGGTATTTTCATTGGTTACATCATCCATTTGGATTTTTTTTCTTTCACACTTAACATGTTAATACAGGAAGTGCATTTATCTATATTCCACAATATCCTTCTTCATATTGTATCCCCAATATTGTTCTTGGATATCACAATACATATGAATTTTCTCTAAGTGAGTTTAGAATGTTAATCCATGAGAATCATTCAATAGAACCTTTTTATCTGCATATCAGATGGTATGCATAGTATTTTCTCAAATCTCATAACTCTATCATCATCAATATCAAAATCATAGGTTTTTCAATTCCTCCTAGAATCCTCTTTCTTCTGTATCTCCCCATTATCCCTTTAATATTTCCCAATCTTATCAAGTAGTGATGGTTGAGAAAATATTTTACAATTGTATGATGATATTCCTTCCTTTTCAAATCCCATACACATCTTTAACATATCTAATAATATTGGACCCTCCCTATTCATCAATATATATAGGGTTTTAGGATATTCTATACTTATAATATCTTTAACTTTGATCACTTTCCCCGAATAATAGTGGGTTGAGAAAACATAATTCCTATTAGCTCTAATGGTATTCATTATTGCATGTTGAGTTCCATCTATGAGAATATATATTTCATTATCTTATTTTCTGTATATATATAAATATATATCAAACATTTATCCATAGATATAATTCCTCTAATTAGTCAGTGAAAAATTTACCATTTCCAACTCTTTATCTTTCATTGGATAGTTCTATCCATGCACCATTATTTGTATTGAGTTATAAGCTATCACTATATCATTCTACATGAGTTCAAATCCCGAGCCCTTTTTTGATGCATCACTATAAATGCAAAATCCCTCCCCACATGTGGGTATGTTGAGTACAAGTTTTTTTGTTAACCTCTTATTTATATCATTGAATCTATCTTCACATTCATCTATCCAAAAAAACATCACTCTCTTCCGAGTTATCCTGGTTAGAAGGTTTGAAAGTGATGAACAATTTAGCAAAAATCACTTGTAATAACTAGATAATACGATGAGACAATGGATCTTCATTATAGAAGTTGGTCTCAGAAATTACTTAATCACATTATTCTTCAATGGGTCCACACGTATCCCTTTACATGATAAAATATTCCCCATGAGTGATAAATTGTCTAACCATAAATTATATTTTTCATATTTTTCATATAACTTATCCATCATCAAATTCTTAAATATAGAACACAAATTCTCCCTATGTTCTACCATACATTTAGAGTATTTAATAATATAATATATAAAGAATACCACAATAATGGAAAGGTAATCACTAATGAATTTATTCATTAAATCCATGAATATCAGTTATGAATTCAAGACTATAAATGGAATCATGATGAACTCTTCGTTCTTTTAATTGATTGATGGTCCACTTTGGAGAAGTATATAGGTTCTTTTAATTGATTGAAAAAGTAATATATCTATGGAAGGGGGAAATTATTCATTTTCACAGACCTTTTGAGTATATGATAATCAATATATAGGCACAATTACCCATCTGTATTCTTGATGAAGTGAATTGGTGAACCCATAGTGAAGCACTTGGGCGTATGAAACCCATGTATATTTTTTATTCTAATTATTTATTTAGGCCATCCAATTCAATGGGTTCCATTTTATATAATGTATTTGGTTTCAACATAGATCCATGAATAAGTTCAATTGAGGACTCAACCTCTATATCTGGAGGAATACCATGAAATGCTTGTTGGAATACCTCAGTATAATCCTTTATAATGGGTAGTTCTCAAGACTTTTCCTCTTGTTTTTTAATCATTTGATCGAGATATGATTTCTCATAAGGTAATAATATCCATTCTTTTGAAGAAGTTTCCCAAGGATATTAATCCTCCTACTTAAACATGTATAGAATTATAGGGTAATTTGGTATATGAAAGTGATTTTCTTCTCCCCTTAGTTGATAAGGATCTATGTAAAGGCAACCAATTTATTCCAATTATAGAATCATGTTACACTAAAGGTATTATGAAAATATTAATTGGTTTATTCATCCCTTATATATTAATTGGATAAGAGTTATTTAGTTGAAATAAAAAAATCACTACATAAGAGGTTTTCATCAATAAATTGACTTCTGTGTTTTATATTGGTATTTAAGTATTTATACAAAAATTTCATGATATAAAATAATTCAGAAAACCAGAATAAAATTTCTTGTTTTCTATTCGTAAATAATTATATAGCATACCAATCATAGTTTCACTGTCTTGGTCCACCTTTATAGTAGTGATAGAAAAATACATCCCTTACTCTATTGGACTTGGGGATTTTATACATTGGTAATCACCGAAAACCCTTAATTTAGAAAATTTCTTTGCATAATATCCATGTTCTATATAGTTGAAAAATTATACAACTGAATGAGGATTGATCATGGAATTTTTGTATTTGGTCAAATTATTAGGCGTCTTCATTTCATTTCTACAGGGTTTTTATTAATGTCTCACTTTTTGAACATGAAAAATTTCTTTCTACCCTTGATATAATTTCCAAGATTCTTCATTCCAAGCTTTTGACTTATAGAATGTTGGAATTTCTTACAACGATAATTTTATCTGTTGATCTTATAGATTTAAACACCATTGTCCTCTTCTTATCTTTTGTCCCAAGAGTACCATGAGAATCAACCATTTCTATTTCAAATTTAAGGGCACATTAGACAAATTATTTATATCTTCTAAAGTCCCAAATTTACAAATTTCATAATAGCCTTGTATTTATCCCAATAATAATATCTAAATTTGAATTTTGATGTTAATGATAAATCTATATGAATATCATGTAAATTTTTTGAATTTAACCTCATAAGACCTAATGGATCTATCCTCTTTTTTCTTGAGTTCCTGTAACTCCATCTCTATTTTAATATGAAGTGTTTGTGGGAAATTTTTATTGATAAATTATCTCTTGAATTCATCCCACTCCATATTTTCTATCTCTTCCAAGAGATTCATATTGTTGATCATTTTCCACCACTATTCGGCATCTACCTCATTGAATTATATAACTAGAATGAACTTCTCTTTCTCATAGAATTAAAGGGTAGAGAATATATTCTCGGTGGAGTTAATCCATTATTCAATGAATATGGGATTATGATATAAACCAAATGTTAGATGTATATGATGCATAAAGGGCATGACTATAATTTTCTCTTTTTGAGGATGTTCCACACAATTAAATTTATTATTCCTAACTTGATTTATTTATTCGAGTATCATTATGAGGATCTCATCTCTTGATCCCATCAAGTTTTCAATTTCATTAGGTAAATCACAACATTTTCATTTTCACATGTCATCAACATGATTCTTCATATATCACTAGTGCAGAAAACATTATTTATGTCAGTTATTTTTCATTTTTTACATTAGTTATCAGCCTACATTAATACGGACGATGTTATAAATATTGTTTTATACGTCGGTTATTTAAAAACCAACGTAAAAAACATAACATCATGGTGTTTATCACGTCGGTTAAATAATAACAGACTTGCAAATACCAGGGGGCAGGGTTTATCATGTCGGTTATTATATAACTGTCGTGATAAACTGGAGGGGGGGGGGGGGTTATCACATAGGTTATTATATAACCGATGTGATAAACACGTGCGGAGGATGTTTATCACATCGGTTATTTAATAACCGACATGATAAACCCCTGGGAAATGGTTTATGACGTCGGTTATATAATAACTGACGTGATAAACCTGTCCCGATTCCTTTATCACGTCGGTTATAACCAACGTGGAAGACCAATTTTTTTTAAAAATCAAATGCAGTCCTCTGCTCTCCCCATAAACAACTAGAAAACAAATCAAGAATTCGTACCACAAAAACATAAGTAGATCAAAAGAAGAACCAAAGAAAAATTAAGCATTTACATTGATAACATTTAAAACTTACCCCACTGGACATCCCCCCACCACCCCCTAAACAGCACCCCCTCACGCCACTGGACAGCCCCCACCACACCTCTGGACTGCCCCCCGACGCCCTGGATAGTCCCAAACACCCCGGGAAACCCCCCCCCCCCCCCCCACCCTCATGTATACCCCCCCCCACTCCCTGGACAGCACTCCCAAACCCCTGGAAAGCCCCCCCCCCCCCCCCCCTCCATTAGACAGCCCCCACCACACCCCTGGACAACCCCCCCCCCCCCCCCCACCCTCATGTATACCCCCACCCCCTGGACAGCACTCCCACGCCCCTGGACAGCCCTCCTACATCCTTGAAACAAACCCAAAAGATACCAAAAACAAACCAGAACCCCCTCACCCCACTGGACATCCCTCACCACACCCCTGGACACCCCTCCCCCACCAACACCCCTGGACATCACCACATCCCCCTGGACATCTCCCACCCTCCTATAGACCCCCCACCCCCTGGACAGCCCTCTCACACCCCTGGACAACCCTCCCACACCCTTGAAACAGACCAAAAAGTTACCAAAAACAGACCAGAACCCCCTCAACCCACTAGACAGCCCCCACCACACCCCTGGACAACCCCCCCCCCATCCCTGGAAACCCCCCTCACACCACAGGACACCCCCACACCCCTGGACACCCCTAGACACCCCCTGGACAGCCTCCCACTCCCCTTGACATCCCTTCCACCATCCTGGAAACGCTCCCACCCCCTGTACTGCACCCCCCCCCCCACCCACCCACCCCGACCCCAGGACACCCCCACCCCACTGAACACCCCCCCCCCACACCCTTGGAACCCCTCCCCCTAGACCAGAATCTATACAAGAAAACCCATCATAAGTATACCAAAACAAGAAGTAGAGAAAAATTAAACATTCACATATATAATATTCAAAACATACACTGTAGACTTCAAATAAGAACTAAATCCAACCTAAATGACTACCAAATACATAATTACAACATCAATATTCAAAATTACATTTTACATTAGAAATAACTAAAATTCAATCTAACCTGTAAAATAATTTGACCTCTCCACATGTAAGTGTTTGAGGTCTTGAGTAGTATAGGGATGAGGGTCATCAAAAATCTACAAATGAAAAGGATAGTAGTTAACTTGTATAATGAATAAATCAAATTGAAATATTATGGAAATGTTTAAGAGGAAATTTTACATGGTCAAAATTCAAAATTGTCCCAGTTGTTATTATTTCATAAATAAATCATAACATAAAATATCCGCATTCGAGGAAGCCTTGTTGTTCATGACAATTCTGTTTGAATGATTGTAAATTCAATATATTATTTTTATGTAATAAATCAAAAAGTACAAATTATAAGTGGATATTTACCTTCGCATTTACATATTTGATCTTTGCACTCCTTTTCTTTGTGTTTTTTTTTTTGAAAGTGGACCCATCCCCTGTTAGAAAATAATACGAATGGGGTAAATTTAAAATTCATTATAATATATAAAACTATTGAGAAATTAAAACTTACTTTTCCAATATATTCTTAAAACATTCCCTCACATCATCATGGACAGAGCATATCCAATAAAATGTTTTATCTCTTGGGAAAAAAACCTCAAACATCCAATGATCACTGATAAAAGGAAATTAATGGTTAGTGGTTTTTAAGTTAAATGATAATGAACTCTTTGAGAGATATGTGTTTCATACCTCTCACAAAAAGGCATCATCCAACATTGTGTGACTATATTTTGTTCAAGTCTTTCAGCAATATAAATCATTCCTTGTTCCTCATCCAATGCACATGCTTCAGGGGAAATCAATTGTGGGTCCATGAATCCATATACATTTGTCAGCTCATTCCTCTCACAAATTTAATAAAGATACCTAACAAAAAAATACATAAGTTTACATTTTTAAAAAATATAGTGCAGGGAAAAGCTGTTAAGACTTACATTGAAAAAATTCACACCATGTTGATGCCCGACTTTTATCCAGTAACAAGCTCCATGATATCAATTTCCATAATCCCCACATTTATTGCACGTTCACAAACATGAGCTTCCATTGGAAACTCTTAATGACCCACCAACAAATTTGAATATCTTGACAATCTGTCAAGACTACTATAATCTGTATCTGATGTCATAGCCATTTGTTTTGGTTATTGTCTATACAGTATTTCCTTACCTTTGAAGTATTCCTGTAAAAATAAATAGAAAAATATATTAGTTTTTAAATGATAAAACAACTTTAATAAAAAAAAATAGAAGATTTAACATTCATACCTCTCTGGTAATGAGTCGAAGAAGTCTGTATGGTCAAATTAGAAAATGGCTGATACTATGTCCAACTATCGTCACCTCATCTGTAGGTAATGGTACTCGAGCTGATCTATCTATAATATCACGTACAGTGACCCTTTGATTATCTACCTCAAATTGTTGATGAGGAACTATATCTCCTATACAATATACCAACCCATATGCAAATATATGATGTTGAGAATCATCAATATACATCTCGCAATATGTAGGAAGATGCGGCGGAGGATTAGGATAAAAAATGGGATCCGCAGGATGAGGTGGGGCAGTGGGACCTACTAGCGGAGGTGGAGGATAAATAATGGGGTCTGCAGGGGGAGGTGGAGGAGTGGGAGCTGCAGTCTGAAATTGTCTGTGCATTTCTGCAAACATAGACTGTACCGAAGATATAATATTTTCCTCCATCGTCGCATTAATATTATGAACTTCAGCCTCCAAGGATTCTATTTTTTTTATAAACCCACTCAACATTAGAAGTTGAAGAACCTAGCAACACTTTTCATACCGATACACCTATCAGATATCCTCTTACATGACTAGGATGTTCAGTCTTTCCCAATGCTACAGATAAAATATCTTACCTCCCAGTAGCTGTAAATGCCCCCTATGAACTCTTCTCCTCAAGAGAGTCTTGTATTAATTAATTGAACATTTCTGTAATTATTGAAATTATATGAAGAAAATAGTTAACTTAAATAAATAAAATAGATATCTTATAATCCTCTCAGCTATGATTCTCGATTCTTCCGAAAGATATTGCCCTTTTTTCCCATCGGATCTCTCTTCCATTTTTCATATCTAGATGGTGGGGATGGAGGGGCCACCTCTCCAGAGCATGAAGACTCGGCTCTTAGTTGTTGAAATTTTACCACCATCATTTGTTCTTCCAAAAATGCATACCCTCCCTAGGATAAACTATGAGGGTATACATTTTTAGATTGGATCTCCTGATGATATTTCCTTGTTTGCTCTAAATTAAGAATAATAAATCATTACAAAAACATTAATAAGATCATTTATATAAGAGAGCTTATAAAAGTTTACATTTCCCTTACCAAAAATGTCTTTTTTATTTTACTTTCAGAAAACTGTCTCCATGTGTCTTCATCTATAAAAGGATATATACGACATGAATTATCATGAATCCTATGACCATAAATGAGATCAGATGATAGGGTTGATTTGAAATCCCTCCATTTCCTGGAAGCCAATGATAATAATTTCTTCTTGACTCCTCCAGTGTCAGGAATATCAAATGTAATCTGATAAAGAAGAGGTCAAACATATTATATATACTAGAAACATTTAAATAATAGTCAAACAATAGAAAAAGATCTTACCAAAATCATATCCCACAACTGAGAGATTATCACTTTATCCACACTTCTGCAGTCATCATACAGAATGCTTACTTTTCTCTTTTCCTGAGTTGATACAAAACTCTTAAAATCATTTTCATTTGGACCTCTAGGAATATCATCATCATCATGCTCAACGAGTATCCGCTGATCCTGCGTACGGGCGAGTTCTAATTTTGGTAAACGTGTGCATCCACGTTTACCATCCATTGAACTCTTTTTTGTAATAGGAGCACATGAGGAAGATTGGGGAACATCAAGAGGAGCATGTGAATGTTTCTCCCCAGTGGTATGACCAATATTCTCATCTCCAGAACCATGTGGTTGATCAACTGAATGATCTGTCATTATCTTTCCAATCAAAAAAACATACATTAGTTCACAAATATACAAATTCAAATATTTTAGTACTACTTTAATTAGAAAATAAAAAATTGTACTAATTTATGTAATAGTAATCAGTGTTAATATGGTAAGCATGTTAAACAATGGTAAAGATGGTAAAGATGGTAAAGATGGTAAAAATGGTAAACTTGGTAAACAAGGTAAACATGGTAAAACTGGTAAACATGGTAATGTAATTGTCAGTGAACAAAAATAATAGATATATAATTCATGTAATGGAAAACATGATAAAGTAAACTAAACAAACTTAAAACAAACAAAAACTAAAACTTATTTTGTTTTAATTCATGTTTTAATAATGGAAAAACATACAATATCTAACATTTTATGAAAAAAATAAGTTTAAACAAGAAATAAACATATGTTACCTATAATTTTAGGAATATACAAATTGATTGTTTTCCAAATTCCTTCGTCGTGGTCGTTCCTTATGGCACAAACCATGTCTTTAACATGTTCATCATTATGTTCTGTTAATCTTTCCCTAGAAGTAGGGATCTCACATAAATCTACATCTTCATCAAGTTCATCGTCACCAACATATTATTTTTTCCCTTGTAAAACATCAACCAATTGTATATCTGATTGATATACTACATAGAAAAAAAATTCATATGTTTCCATTATAAAATAATCAGTTGTGTCTTCCAATCTATTCAGATTAACAAGTGTCATTCTAAATTCATCGTGTCTGACACTGTTTTTACCGATAAACCATTTACAGTTAAAAACAGGAACTTTAATTTTAAAGTAATCAACCTCCCATATGTCTTCAATCACTCCATAATATGCACTTGATACAGAAATTGGGTTTTAGTCTTTAGCACTCGAAAAATTAATTGCTTCTCCAAACACCAATACACCACTATTCTGAACTGCACGTCTGTTGTCTTGAGATTTCGTATGAAATGTATGGCCATTAATTTCATAACTGGACCATGTTATCACATTTAAACATGGACAACCCACTATCCATTTTAATGTCTCTGATAGATCTGATCTACCAAGAAAGGTCTTTTTAAACCATGAAAAAAATGTTTTGTTGTGCTCATTCAATATCCACATTTCTTTCTTCTTTGGATGACATTGTTTCAACTCATTAATATGCAATGTGATATATGGTTGAGCATCAGCTATCTTATTCAAGATGTATGATTCTAAATACTTCATCTCTTCACCTGAAAATGATTTGACTTTCAAGCCAAGAATCCCCTTTCCCTCATTATTAACTCATTCATGGAGAGACGGAGGCAAACCTATGTGTTGCGCCGCATCCAAGTAGCTCATACAAAACTCTTCTACCTCCTCAGAAATATAATTTTCAATAATGGAGGCTTCAGGTCGATATGGATTCTTAACATACCCCTTTAATATTTTCATATACCATTCAAAAGGATACATCCAACAAAGATATACAGGTCCACAGAGATTTATTTCTCGAACCAGATGAATCATTAAATGCACCATTATATCAAAAATTGTTGGAGGAAAATTCATTTCCAATTGACAAAGTATAAAAATTTCATTATTTTCCAAAATGTTCAAAGAATTCACTTAAACCTCCTTATTAAAAATTGATTTGAAAAAATAACACAAATTCATTATAGTCTTTATGACACGGATGGGAAATATTTCACACAATGAAACTGGTAGAATTTGTTGCATCATAAAGTGAAAATCATGTGATTTCATACCTATCAACTTCAAGCCCTTTAATGAGACAAAAAATTTTACATTTGAAGAATAACATTGAGGCACTTTGATATCATGAAGACACTGACAAAAGCTAATTTTCTCCCTCTTCGATAATGTATGAAAAGTCGGGGGAAGAAATTTTTTTCTTCCTTTAGGAGTGGGAGCTAACTCCAAATGTATTCCCATTGATAGTAAGTCTAATCTTGCATTCAACCCATCTTTTGTCTTTCCTTTAATATCTAACAATGTTCCAATCAAACAATCACAGATATTCTTCTCCACGTGCATGACATCAATATTATGTTTAACTTCATGATACCTCCAATATGGTAGCTCAAAAAATGTTGACCTCTTGTTCTAAATATGTCTATCATTACCAGATTTATGTGTCTTTCCCAATATCACATCAAGGTTTTTCACCCTCTCAAAATAAAGATCATGGGATAAAGGTTTTGGAGAAATATCAATTTCTTGTGAGCCATTTAATGCCTTTTTTAGTCTTATATAAGTTTGATTCATAGGCGAAAACATTCGATGACCCATGTACACTGTTTTCCTCCCATGATGAAATTGACAATATGACATCTATTGTTCGCATATTGAACATGATTTATTCCCTTTAACACTATATCCAAAAAAATTCCATACACTGGGAAGTCGTTTATAGTGAACAGAAGCACTGAATGCAGTTGAAAATAATCCATTTTATAAGAATCATACACCCTAATACCATCATCCCATAACAATTTCCAATCATCAATCAACGGTGACATGTAAACATCAATATCATTGTCGGGTTTCTTTAGACCAGAGATCATTATAATCAACATTACATATTTGATCTTCATACAAACTTTAGGAGAGAGGTTGTAAATTACCCATAAAACAGGCCATGAACTACGTGTGCTACTGAGGGTTCAGTATGGATTCATTCCATCTGTGCACAACCCTAGTCTTAGATTTATAATTTCATTTCCAAATGTAGAATACTGCTCATGAATTTTCTTCCATTGTGGACAATCAGGTGGATGACGTATTTTTCCATCACATAACTGCTCATCAGCATACCATATTATCCTTTTTTCATCATGTGACTTAGAAAAAAAATGTTTGAAATGATGAATTATAGGAAGATACCAAATACCTTTGAAGGGATCTTTGTAATCTCTACATCAGCCTGTGATTTTTCTTTCACCTTATACCGTGATGTCCCACATTTAGGACACAATGACAGAAATTCATATTCTTTCCTATATATAATGTAGTCATTCAGATAGGAATGTATTTTCTTTTATCCCAATCCCATCGGGCATAATATTTTCTTGGCCTTATAATGTGAATCTAGAGATCATTAACTTTTAGAAGAATATCTTTCATCAATTGTAGCAGCTCGGTAAAACTTCTGTCACTCCATCCATGTTTCTCCTTTGGGTTAATAAATCTTAACACCACCGAAGAAACTGTAAAATCTATACAACCAGGATATAATGGTTTCTCAGCATCACCATATAGACGCGCAAATGTCAGTTCTATCTTAATTTGTTCTGCTACAATATCGCGAATCATTTTTTCAATTCCATCGGAGTTACCATCTTGTGAATCATCATCATTAGTGACATTCCATCTATTTTCACCATGCCAAATCCTAGGGCTGTAACTCGGATTAAAACCATGACATATCGTATGATCTTTTATCTCTATACTATTCAACTTCTTCATATTCAAACATTTCAGGCATGGATAGAAAAAAATGTCACTACTTGGAACATTTTGTTTAGAAAATTCCAAAAAGGCAACAACACCTTCCTCATATTCATTGCTCATTCGATGTGCTATAATCCAACGTCGACTCATTATTACCTATAAAAAATATCAAAATTATATATATTTTTAAGATAAGACAAATATATGTTTATATGAAGAAAACCATAATTTGAATGTAAAACAATTTTGAAATATAAAAAAAATCTATGCGTATTTAAAAAAAATGCTTGAATATTATTTTAAAAACAAAATATTATTAGATATAACATGTTTAAATTCCATTGAATCAATGAAAACCATGGGGCCTACAATGGTTGATAGAAAATTGGAGAAAATGGATTAAACCTGAGAATCAAATCAAATTTAAAATAAAAACTTAGATCGAGAAAATCACAATGTAAAGCCAATAATTGTGGCACAATCATCATGTCATAATCTCAGAAACCATGATGCAGTAGTCAATCCCAATTGACACGTATCCCCACCACCTTAGACACCCCCTGGACACCACCACCCCCTTGGACAGCCCCCCACCCCCTGGACACCCCCCCCCCACCCCACCCCCTTGTACACCCCATGGACACCACCACACACTTGGACACCCCCCCCCACACCCCTCCTGGACCCCCACCCCTCCTGGACACCACAAACCACCTCTTACCCCCTTGGACAACCCCCTGGACACCACCCAACCCTCTGTACAACACTTCCCCCCCCCCCCGAACAACCCCCAAACCCTCTGGACAGCCCCCCCCCCCCCCCCCTCCCCCCTGGACACCCCCCTGAAAACCACCACCCCCTTGGACAGCCCCCACCCCTCTGCACAGCCCCCACCCCCAGGACTCCCCCCCCCCACCCCTCTAGATAGCACCCCCACCCCTTCGGGACACCACCCGACCCCCTACCCCATTGGACACCCCCAACCCTCTGGACCCTCCTGGACACCCCCCACCCCACCCCTCTAGACAGCACCCCCACCCCTCCTGGACACCACCCCCACCCCTACCCCCTTGGACACCCCCTAGACACCCCCAACCCTATTGAAATCCCCCCACCCCTGGACAGCCCCCCGCCCCTCTAGACAGCACCCCCCACCCCTCTTGGACACCACTCCCACCCCCTACCCCCTTGGACACCCCCCAGGACACCCCCAACCCTCTGGACAGCCCCCACCCCATGGACATCCCCCCAAACCCTTCTGGACAGGCCCCCACCCCCTTAGACAGCCCCCCTCTACCCACCCACCCACCCCCTTTGACAGCCCCCCCCCCACGCCTTCGACACCCCCACCCCCTTGGACCCCCCCCCCCCCCCCCGCACACGCACACACCCCCTGGACTGCCCCCCCCCCACACCTCCATGGACACCCTGGATAGCCACCAACCCTCTAGACAGCCCCAACCCCCTGGACATCCACCAACCCTCTTGACAGCCCCTAGAACCATGCGATTTTAACCTCAAGCTACTAGTTTTGGCATATCTATAGAATTTAACCTCAAGCTACTAGTTTTGGTATCATGCCATTATTCAAAATGAGAACCACGAACTGTATCTCCTACTAGTCTAAAATGCCCACTTTTGCAATTAATCGGGTTTTAATATCATGTGAAGACTTATAATAGTCAATGAAAATAAGTGACGTAAATATATTATAGAACAACAAAAATTGATACCCAAAATAGAAACGACCAAGGATCCAAAACAAATATTCCACCATGAAAAACCATATATACTTATAAAATAAATCACACTAGTACATGTAATGGGTGTATCCCAATGGTTTACATATAAATTGCAGTAATATAGGTGAATGAGATCATTAGTTGTCAATGACAACAAAAATTGCCATCAATGTCGGGCATCCGCGAAACAAAAACAAATGAAATAAAAGTAGGTGAGGATTACGTGAATATTGTGAGTCGATCTAATAGATCTGGTGATAATAAATAAGATAATGATGGAAAAATGAGGTAAGAGGGTTTGAAATCTAAGAATCTTACCTAGTTTAAACAAAAAAATCGCAAAACGTAAATATAGACTATCCGGGAAAAAACGAACGAAATAAAGTCATGGGAGGCTTACCTGAGTGTTGCGAGTTGAGATGATAGATCCGAGGAGAGTAAAGATAATAAACGATGATGGAAAAATGAATTTAACACAATGATATCGAAGAGTCGATTAGGGTTTTCCGCGCGAGAGAGACGAGTCGTTGGACTGTCGATCGAAAAATCGTAAATGTCAATCCATAGGGCATGTTAATTTTTTAAATGTTTTATAAAATTGTTTATTTAATAACCGAAGTTATAAAATATTTTTATTACATTTATAACATCGATAATTAAAATAAACGATGTTATAAATATATCATATACCACTTTTTTTACGTTGGTTATTTTATAGTCGACGTAAAAAATACATCAGAAATCACAATTTTTTTTGTCGGTTAAAATATAATCGACGTAAAAAATTATTCGGGTTGGGTTGTTACGTCAGTTATCAAATAACCGATGTCAAAACGGCCTCAAAATCCACTTTTTTACATCGGTTATTTTATAATCGACATAAAAAACACCGCGCTTTGGTTTTTTACATCAGTTAATTTATAACTGACGTAAAAAATGAACGCGCACGATTTTTAACATCGGTTATTAAAATAACCGACCTAAAAACCACATATCATAGCTTATCACGTCGGTTATATATAGCCGACATAAAAAGTGGTGACGTTAAAAATGTTTTCTACGCTAGTGTATCCAACCATTTTCTAAAATAATAGATATTTGTGCATGGGAATACTTTGATTGATAAATTTATAAAAGGTAAAAATTAAACATTGAAGAATTGAGTTATACATGTTATAAAAAACCAAACTTATAAGCCTCAAAATTTAATTCTACATTAACCACAATCATTTTCCTATTAGGTTCTCTGAACTAAATAAGTTCAAATTCTGCATAATGCTTTTCAAATACAATTTGAATTAACCAAATCATATGGATTGTGATTTTTTAAGAAGGTGGAAAGTATTAGGCACTATCATCATGCACAAGGTGATGATTGAGGTAATACATAATACACCTCTTTCAGAGTTATGACCCCCAAGTGAATCTATTCCATAGCTACATCTATTTTCAAGTATCTATACACAGATGTAATTACAAGTAAATCCCCATAATCTCTAATTTTATAAAATATTCAGAAGTTTTCAAATTCATAGGACTATCCCAATTTTTTCTCTAATTTAATATCATCTTTATCTTCAAAAGATAACTAGACCTTCTTATGATACGAACTATAGTGATCCAAGCCTTAAACACACTTAATATCATAAATTTTCAAATAAATTTCCAAAAAATACTAGATAAGAATACAAGGATATTATATATTTGGAATATTATATAGATAAATATATCATTTCAATCAAAAAAAGTATCTTTATTTTTAAATAAAATAGTACTCTTAACTCCAATATATATATATTCTAAATCTGAATAGGATACATTGGGGAAAATATATATGGAAACTGGTGATCTAAAAAGATTAGTAAGGGAATAAATAGGTAAATAAATCCTAACATAAGAGTCAAGAAGAATAACATTATATTATAAAGAGAATTCTAATATGTAATTTAAATATATAATAAGTAAATGAAATCATATTATCATGGAATCATGGAATATGTGTAAATAACATAAAATATGAAATTATAAACATATATCAAGGGTCACTCCCAATACCATCATTAAAATGTGTAAAAAGTCCCATGGTGGATTGGGTTCACCCCCATTCTCATTAATACAGTGTCCAACAGACCATGGTGGACTAGTTTCACTCTCGAATCCCACATATAACACCTCATTAAATATAAATCTTTACATAATTCATCAGAGTACTATATAATTTTGAGCCCACCCTTCACATAACATAGTGTTCTTCTGGTAACCACCCATTAACTGTACATGGAATATCATATGATGGAAACATTAATCAATGAATAGGAGGTATGTATAATTTAGGTCTCTCCCATCAAATAATTAAAATAATAAATATTAATTCCCCAAGAGAAAAAGAAACTATACGTCAATCATAAGCATGATCAAACCCAAGGGAAGGAAGTGGGTTTCATAATTTTGCTTCAAGGAATAACCAAAGGCTAAATCATAAGGACTCACAAGATAATAAGGAATTAAATTGTTTTTTTATTAATAATTTTAAAAAATGTTATATGTCTTGATCTTGAATTACCATTTTATAAAATTCATTAGAATGATCTAGAGTAAAATGAATAAAAATGAGCTACTTGGGTGGACCTCTTTAAAAATAACTAAGGAACCTATTAAATCATTAAAGACTATATAATTTTTTATAAATCCTAAATTGGAAAAATATGGTAATTAATTAAATAATTAGGGTCTTTATAATCATTTAGTGGTTTAAAAATATTTTATGTGGGTTATTCTTGACATGAGATAAGAAGAGGAATGTTCTGTTAAATTGAGTTTATCATCTTGGGAATTTTAATGGGAACTAAAAAAATGTATAAAATAATAAATCAAAAGTATATTTAAATATTTAGATATTTGAGGAACATATATAAAAAAATGAATAAATTTTAAGTGAATAATATTTCTAAAATGAGATAAAAAAAATAGAAAGTGTAACTCAATTTTCCATGGGTGGTGCAAAAGATCCCTTAACATCACATGAAAATTCACTCCACACATTCACTTAACGTACTGAATAATTAAATTTATTTTATTAAAAAGATACCCAATAACATTTATCATTTATATTTAATTTTATAAATGTTAATTATTATCCTTTTATTCTTTATTTTCAATTTAGTTTATGCTTATATGGTTTACTCAGGGTTTTTTGGTTAATTTTTCTATAACATTTAAATTTTTTTAACCATTTTCAAAGGGCTTGTAAAATAACATCATCATCTCAGTAATTATTTAGTTTTATTTCTTTTATCATTCCATTATATAAATACATATTTAGATTCAAAAGATATCCCAAAATAGACATAAAATAAGAAAGGATTATTGATAATTTCATTTGAGATTGTTGGGAATGCGCCCTTAAAGGGCTCTACAATCTCGGGTTTCCCCTTGCCTCCGCCTCCTCCCTTCATCTAGGGTGGGCGCGGTGTCTGTCCTCGCGCTCAAGAGCTCGTGGCGGTGGATTCCTGTTGCGGTGGCGTGCACGGCATCTCAAACTGTTTCACCGTTGCTATCCTGATTTCTAGCCCAATCCCTTCTTCACCAGATTGGGTTCCCCACAGTGGTGTGGTGACGGTACTCGGCCGAGATCCAACTCCTACGGCTTGATATTTTCTGCCCCATATCTCGTGTGTCTTTGGGTTTTTATCGTGGCTTCCACAGGTATTCTGGTTGGCGGCGAAGAGTTCTTATTTTTGGTGGGACTTCCTTCTGGTGTGATTGGTGATGGTTTTCTGACCTTATTTTCTTTCCTGTCAATGTTCATTTTGGATGCAGTTTGTGGTTTCTTCTACTGAGTTTGTGATGGCCGAAGGTGATGGTCTGGTTGAGTTTTAGTTGTTCGTTTCGAGTTTTGGTTGAGGATTTGTTGTCGGTTGAGGATTGGTTCCTTGGGGAATGTTGTTCGTGAGCTTCTGGTGATGTCGGTTATGACGATGAGTTATGCTGAGGGTTCCTCCCTCGGGGTTGTTGCATTGTTGAAGGTTTGACGACACTGGTTGAAGGTTTTTCGCCATCTTCTGATGCGGCGATGATGGTGGTTGTTTCTGGCGGTATGGCTAACGTTGTAGGGTTGTGGCTCGAGGTGACGTTCTCCCAGAGACGCCTTGGTACTCACCTTTGAATGATGGCATGGTTTTCGAATTTTGAATTTGGATGGTTGATTATGTGGTTCAGGTGGTTTTTTTGTGATGTGGATCAGTTCCTGTATGGTTACCGGTAACCCATAAACCGGTGTTGAGAAAATAAAAAAAATGATTTCCAGCATTTGAGATGGTTAAAGTGACTATAATCATTTCTTATAAATATTACTTACAAATTGTCATGTATTACCATTCCATGATATTAAAAGATTCAAAAATAAAAAAAATTACACAATAGACTCTTTTTAAAAATCATTCATCTTAGGTGTTTATGGGGAAATTAAATACAGCATTCCATGGAGGCAATAGTCCACACATACACAGAGGAGGTTCACATTTTTCATAGAATGGTAAGGGGAATAAAAAAAATCATATAATAATCTTAATAAAGCCAAAACTTTTTTATTTTTTCATTAAATAATCAATTTTACCAGCTATAAAATATTTATGATAAATAAATCTGTAATTATTGGAGCCAGTGGTCTATGCCAATGTGTGATGAAATTTTCATTTTTTCTCAATGGTTTTGGAGGAAAGTCAAAAATTGATATTAAATAATATAATGAAATTTTATCATGTTGTAAATGATTTTTTTAAAGCTTCAAGGATATTAGGTAAATTTGGTATGTATAATAAGAAAAAAAAGTAGAATAGTTGGCTTGAGAGTATAACCTCTCATTTGAATTTCTCCCTTGGGTAACTCATTAAGGCTCCTTATCATGGTATTTTGACAAGATCAAGCTATAAATGGAATTTAAAGGGTGTTCAGGAGGTACTAGGAAGGTTTTTTAGTTGATCCAAATCTTAGTAATGGGAAGATAAATGGGGGTGAGGTTGTCTCCATTTATAATTGAAGAAAAGTGTACTTTTGTAAATACATAATATTTTTTAATCATATTATGTCCTTATTCCTAGGTAAATGTAACAAACTAGGTAATTAAAAGATAAATAATTTTCATGTATTATTCATATTCAATAATTATATTTCATATAGTTATATTCATTATAATATTATTAGGTAATTTTTATTTCAATGGAAAATGATTTATTTTTAACGAAATTGGGGTTTCATGCGTTATACAGTTTTATTTAAAATAATTTTTTTATTAAATTCTATAAGTGTAATTTAAAAAAATACACATAATTCTTTAATTAATCATTTCAATATTTTATTAGGGTTTATTTTATTTTATTTTTTTAAAAGATTAATTTTTCAATGTATAGTGACGAATAATGATTTTTATTGAGAAATGTCTATTATTTTTAGTAATTTAAAAATACTAATTCTATTTATTTATTATAATTATAATTCAATTAGTTCCTTTTAATTAAATATAATCCAATAACATCTATTTTTAATAAACATTATAATTGATATTGGAAAAAATATATTTTTATATTTAAAAAGTTATTTCCCTAAAAACTGGTTTTAATTGCATTTTTTAGGTTTCATTTTGAATTAAAATATTCCACTAATGTTATTTGATTTAGAAAAAATGGATCCCAAGTTTTTAACCATTTTTTTAAATTTTTTAAGTTAGAAGCTTTCTTTTTGGTAGAATATAAATAGCAATCGTAGAAAATATTTGTTACCATGGTAAAGGTAAATCAGGTAATTAATGTTAAAAATAAAATGATAAGAACTAGAAATAACCCAAACACATTTCTATTATATTTTGGATTATTTGGGTAAGACTATAATAATAAAATATTTCATTTTTGGAAAATTTTATTCTTTTTTTTAGTTGAAAATGACATATATTATTTTAAGTAAATGAAAATAAAAAAATATAATTATATTGCTATAAAATTTCTAGTATATGTTCACATAGGGAAAGAATTATGTATTGAAAGAATTTTAAAGATTATTTTTCTAATAATAAATTTATTTTTATAATGGGTATTCATTTTGAATTTTTAGTTATGAAATAATTACCTTAAATGCTTACATAATTTCAACATCGTGCATGTGCCTGTAGTAGAAAATTAGAGTTAATGATTTCAAAAAAAATCAAATATAATATTATATTAATGAATTAAGGTGTAATATGAATTTTATAGCTAATAAAAATTTATTACTGATGTTAAAATGTGTTATATTAAAATTAAATTATTTTCAACTAGTTTCCTTAGTCAGATTATTTGAATAGTTCTTAAAATCACAAAAATAGTATTTTCTGTAAAATATAATTAATTATATTATTTAAAAATCATAAAAATATTTTAATTGGGAAATTACTAGGTGAAATTTTTATCAATTTTATCCAATGGACTTTGTGATACATTTTGTAACTAAGAAGAAAATCTATAACCTTTTTATATAGAAAATGTTTTTATCACGGTTAAGTATTAAAATGGTTAAGAGACGGGTTTATAAAAATAGTTAAGGTTTAATTCGTATCATCTCATTCATGATTAATGCAGGGAAAACTATAATCCTCATGGCCATTCATGAGGAGGCTTCAATTCAAAAATATCATTGCAACAACTTCGTTCGAGAATTTGGGATTCTCAGACGCATTGGGGTGGACGGGAAATACCCTTTTCTGAAGCATACCCTTGAAGTCTTTTGGGGACCCCCACCTCCAGGCTGGATTAAAGTCAATGTGGATGGAGCCTCCAAAGGCAACCCTAGCCCAGCGGGTTGTTGGTCCATTTTTAGAAATCACCTTGACAAGACATTTGGATGCTTCTATGGCTCTTGTGGTGCTCCTTCATCCCAGGAAGCTGAGGTGATGAGCATTATTCATGAGACTTATTTTTTCAGGCATCAAAATTTGAGAAATATCTGGATAGAGAGTGACTCCACTACTATTATTCAGGCCATTTGGAATGGTTCCATTCACCGGGCTTGGACGCTCACTTCGCGTTGGACTGACTGCCTGAACTTCCTTTCAGAGATCAACGTCATAGCCACTCATACCTATCGTGAATCTAACAAGATTTCTGATAGTCTTTCCAACTTGGGTGTTACTCACGAGATGCATTGGAGTGATGTTCTTCTTCTTTAGTTAATCTCTCCCTATGTCAGGGATGTTAGAAAAATTCCTTATTTCAAACATGTGTAATCCTTTTATTCAATAAAATTTAGTGTTTTGGTCTTTGACCCGAACACGACTATTAAAAAACATTTAAGGTTTCAAATGATGTATAAACTTATAAAAGATTGATTTTATGACTATATTAAAACAATATCCTCATTATTTTTAAATTAATTTAATTTTGGAACCACTTTATATTAGATATACACATATTATATATTAATATATCAAGTATTTACAAAAAATTCCCCTCATCTCACTTATAAAAGGACACCCCTATCCTATCATATACACACTTAAAGAGACATTTGGTTCATTAATGACTACAAAAATTCATTACAAACACCCTAAATCATATCAAATATTCCTTGGATTTAACACAAACTAACCTAGGATTGCATTAAGTATAAACCTAAACAGTTTTTCTAACGAAGAGGTATATTTCTCAACCTATAATTTTCATTTTATATCATTTTATAAATACATAAAATATTATTCAAACATTATTAAATAATTACACTATTATATTACATATATTTATATATATTTATGTTAATTTCATAACCTATATACATCTCCCTATTCCATAAAATTGGAAACGAAACCACCATTTGTGTATATAGTGGATGACCCCCTCATGAATCAATGTAATTTGTTTCCATCACAACCATTCATGGATTGTTATAATTTTGGATTTAATTATTTTTATATGATCTTCATGTCACAATTATCATTCTATAAGGATAACATTTCATCAATTTTCTTGCCTAGCCATCTATTGAAAAATGATAATGTTGTTCGTGCATATGTTTGGATAACCACCTCCATGAAGTCATATAATTAATTTGTCGACACCGTATCACATGGATGATATATATTAGTTTATTTAAGGATATAATATGATATCTATGATATACTAATAATTATGGAAATTTAAAATGAAACTTACCCACTTTCCCGCATTCTCTTTAGAAAATGAGAATGTTACTCAATATATGTACAGCTTACCATCTTGATGATTATAACGTAATTAATTTATCATAACCATACTTAATTATTGGATATAAATATTTTAAATATATAAAAAAATGGATAATAATAAATCTATTTTATGCTCATAAATAATTGAATGGAAATTTTTCAATATCATTCCATTATAGAATAAATTTTCTCAATTGGAGGAGTATGAGGACAACATCACTGCATATACTGAAGAAATTAACAGGGTTCCCAATTTTATCTCAAATCGACCAAGAATTTATAATAATTAATATAAAAAGAATTATAAGTATATCTTAGCTAAAATAACATTGAAATATTAAAATGATATAATCACATGGAGGATTAACAATGGGTATTCATCTCACGTGATAGAAAATACAAGCCTATTAAAAAAATGAAAATACACGTGGTTGGAAGGGATATCATTGGAAATTAGGGTTCACTAAAGATTAAAGGATTTTGAAAGATAATTACATCTATAGAAACATTGAATAATATTTATATACTCTTTTGGATGTAATTTGAGACAACTTATTGACTATTTGTTAACATTGTGAATCAGGACTAAAATTCATATTCAATCGCAAGGATTTCTCGATCAAATGAATGGTTCATAATGAATTGATTTAAGGATGGAGGAAAATTTGTAATCTCTAGCATGTGGGAAAAAATTAAAATTATGGTTTTTCTCAAGGTTAATAATAAAGAATATTATAACATTTAAAATATACACACCAACAAAGCATAGAGAATTATCTAAAGTATAAAGTGGGGATTCAAATTATTATTATGAAATGATATAGGATAAATACTTTTGATACATGAATAAAAGAAAATATATTGGAAATAATACAATCCAAAGAAGAAGATAGGTTCACATTTACATTAATTATTTCATAATGATGTATGTGGTCGCTTAAAACCTATGGGAACTCAAAGAGAATTTAATTTCATCTTGTTTTTTAATGATTATAGAAGGATTTTGTGGATTATGTTTATGAAAACAATGAAATAATTAATGGAATAAATTAAAATATACCAAAGTAATTTTGAAAACAAAATAATAAGAATGATCAAAATCATTTTATTAGATAATGAAATAACATAAACATCTATTGAAATTCAGAATTACCTGTTAAAATAAAAAATTAAAAATGCGGTTTCATCGATGATAAATCTATAGAAAAATGAATGTCTTGAAATAATAAACCACATTATGAACAATATGGTGAAAAAAAAACTAATTAAGAGTGATTTCTCAATGAACATTTGTAATAAGGTTGTAAGAACCCCGTTTTTCTTTTAAGTATGGTCCGTTTAAATTTTTTCTCTAAACCCTTGTAGATATTATCTTTTTTCATAAACCCAAACCTAGTCTCGTAGGCTGGTTATGATGTTTTCGAAAATAAATAGTCATGAGGAATTTAGGTTGGTTTTAGGCCGATTACACACTGTGCAATTAGAATACACATCATGTATCATTTACATGATGTGTAATGGTATGTCTCAAAACTTTTATGATGTGTAGAGGTTTTCCCCAATGAAAAATACCCCAAGATTTACATGACATGTAATTAATTTTAATTTCATGTATTTTATTGAGTTATGTGTTAAAATAATACAGGCACGGACTCTTATTTTGACAGAAGTAATGACCCCTCCCTCTCAGAAATGGGAGAGCCCAAGGAGGTCTAAAGTAGTGATTTGGTTCCATTTACCAATCCAACCAATGATTTTAGATCCTTATATAATGATAGAATACTATATGTAAGTTTATCATTCCTTTATCTTTATTTTTTGGTCATCATTTTATTGGTTGTTTCATTTTGTGGCGGGCTCTTATATCCTATTTTCATGGTGTTGATCTATTATCTCGTTTTCTTTTGATCATGTCTAATATAAGGGCCGATACTAGATAATGAGAGTATTATGGGTATAAGATATGTGGTCTATAATTTATTCATCAAATATCATTCTTTTATAAACTGTCATTATTGTGCATGAAGCGGACGGAGGTCGTCACGGCCCTCAAAATTACATTTATTACTCCTACACTAGCACAGTGGTGCAGGGTCGAACCACAGAGAAGGCAGACGAAAATTCTAAGGTTTTAAAACTAAAACCTCACTGTTGTCAGTAGTGAGGGATGCATCTTTTTACTTTTTATAATTTTTTTATTTTACTGATTATATAGAAACAGGATGAGGAAACTATATTTTCTAACAAAGAAACTAAAGCTATACTAAGTACTGTTAAACTAAGAGTAATACAGTATACTAGTATAAAGCAGAAAGACAAAGAAGCGAGATCATCTAAGTACTCAAAGGAATTCTAAACTATTGGTTCGAATGGATGTTCTCCCCATAGCTCACAATCGAATCACACTTCAAGAAAATCTGAAGAATTTCCCTCGCCAGGAAACTCAACAGGCAGATGACTACGTCTTGGAGTTAGCCACACCAAAACTCTACCAAACTGCAAAGTAGTTTTAAAAGGTAACTTTTGGAAATAAACTCACCATAAATCTCTAAAGTTAATGATATTTAAGTTCTGAAAAATGCATTCAAAATCAACCTCGCCAGTTGAAATTGAATAATGAAATTGAAAATATTGAAGTGTGAACGATCAAAGATTAGAAACAGAATCAATCTCTCCAACTGATTCTAATTTCGTAAAAAGATAAGCATATGAAGATTTAAAAATCATAACCAGAAGGTTTTAAAACTCCAGAGTTTAGAAAGTTCAATCTATGATCATATTGATTCAAGAAGTGTAAAACAACCAAGAACAGAGTACAAAAAAAAATAAGGACATAGGGAAGATGTACTCCCCAAGTAATGCTCTGAACTCGGGCTCCTTGGTCTCCTGCTCGTTTCCAGTGATGCTCCCGGGAGTCTCTGCTCTCGAATTGGTGTTGTCGTGGAATGTCTAATGAGAGTCCACCTCCAAAATTATGTTTCTGGTCCAGTTTAAGTATCTCCTGTCATCTTCTACACGTCACTGCCACATCTTCCACCGACTTCAATAGTTCTTTACCCACGCACCGCACACGTGCGTTTTACCCGCGACAGTCACGTCACGTGAATTTTACCCTCGTAACTAACTCTCGCTGAGTTGGTTGCTTGAACCTGGACGGGGTTTGAGAAATTGAATGAACCTGCAAGTTAGAAAAGATACCTAAATAAACGAGAACAAAAATAACGAAAAAAAAAGTTATTATTATTATTATTTTTAGATTTAAAGTGATATTACTCATTAATAATTAACTAAAGTTAATCATTAAATATATTAATTGATATTTATTATTTATATATAGAATTTTTATTAAATTCCATTAAGTTAGTTAATAAATATAAATACTAAAAACTACTTTTAAAATTTAATCATTAAAATTTAACATCATAAATAAATAAGTATTTAGAAATTTAATAATTTAGATTGTATTAATAATTTAATTGTTACTATTTAAGAAATTAAATTGTAGATTAATTTATTAAATAGTTTATTTTAATTTAGTAATTAGAATTAATACTTAAATTTTAATTATTTTAAAAAGTATATTTTATAGTTTATTTATAATTTTTTTTAATTATAAATTCACACTATTAATAGTAAACTATTAAATTATCACTACTTATTATTAATTTAGTTTTTATCTTTTAATTAATGATTTATTAATTTGTTAATATTATAATTATTTTAAATTAATATCTTTTATAAATTATTTTATATTTATTTGACTTAATAATTGAAATTTTATGAACAGTTAAACTCACTTTAACTTTATTAAAAAGTTATCTTTAATTTAACTTAAATACACTTTACCTTTTGCTTTTCTTCTTTATCTTTTTACTTTACTTTTTTTCTTTTTGTTTTATATTACATATACTATTATTATTAATATCTTATCTTACTATATTTTTTTTGTTGCCTCTTCCTCCTCCCCCAAATCGGCGCACAGGGTAGGGGAGGGTTTCTGGTTCTTCTTTGTTTGATCTCGGCGCAATGAAGTGGCTCTGGTGCGGCAAACATAAGAACTCCTTCTCCAGGTAGCAAGCAGTGGCTCGGCCCCTCCTCTTCTCCAGCAACTGCGCAAGTGGATCGACCCTCCTTCGGCAACCCAATGATGCGCGACTCCCCCTCTAATCAGCAGGTCCAAAAGCTCCCCGGCTCCAGCTCCGCTTCAGCAGCATCTTCCAGCAGTAGTGCAGCGCACCTCTAAAGGAGGATTCCTACTCGGACTTGGCTCCGTCACTCTCGACTCCAACGAGAGCTCATGAGGTGTGACGGCTTCCACCAGCTAGCAGCGGTCAGCAGGTGCGTCGGCTCCCACTGCTTCAGCGGCATCTAGCGACGGCGGACACCGGCTCGACCTCCCGAACAGCAGCGCCCGAGCTCAATTCTAGTCCTCTGTGCGGCGGACAACAACTGCTAATGGGGCGGCCATATGTGGTCTTCCTCTTCTCAGCGGCGGCCCTCCCTCGGCAGCACGACTTGGACTCCTCTTCAGCGGCAGACAACAGCATGCAGCTTCCCTCCAGGAGACTGGCGGTGACCTCCCCTCCTCCTACCAGCAGCGGACCAAAATGGTGTGGCGCAGACTTTGCATCGTTCATAAACAGGGAAGAGAAGAGAGGGTATCAATGAGGTGCAGCTACCGATAAAAAGAAAAAAAAGTTTCGGTGAGGAGGGGTATCGGTAGCTCCAGCTACCGATAGGAAAAAAAAGCATTAACGGTGAGGTTGAAGTATCGGTAGCTCAGGTACCGATAGAATAAAAATAAAGAAAAACAGTGAGAGAAATAAAAGGAGTGCACAAGATAGCTACCGATAGAATAAAAAAAAGGGCTACCGGTAGGCAGCAGGGTAACAATGAGGATTAAGGTGAAAGAAGTCCACTGATAGAGAAGAGTCACCATTATGCAACATTGAACTTTTAAAAATAACACACAAATAAAACATAAAATTAAAACTAAAATAAACTAAATAAAAAAAACTTAAAATAAATAATTAAAATAATGCTAAATACCATGAATTCAAAACAGATTTTTAAGTTAACCATTAAAACATTAAAATAATTAATTGGCAACACTTAATTTATTAACTCAATAATTATTAAACTAAGATAAAAAAAACATAAATTAAAATAACTATATAAATTAATTAAAGAGTAGTAGCGAATAAAATAGAAGAGCATCGGTGACTTGGGTCACCACAAACACTTATCTACCTCACCGGTAGACTAAAACAATTATAAAATGAATTAAAATTCAATCTGCATATATAAAATAATATAATTGCTGTTTAAAAACTATTAATTAATTATTTAATTAACTAATTGAACTAATAAAATTAAGGGCGAACCAATTTAATTAATTTAAAAAACACATATTATTTACTTAAATGACTTGAAGGTGATTAAACACATAAAATAATAAAATTAACCTTTTTTAACATAACTTAATTGAAAGAATAATTAATAAAATAAAGTCTAAATTAATTAATTAGAATTATGTTAATTAAATAATTTTTTAAATAGAAATTAACTTATTAAGAAGCCAAGCCAAATTAAATTAACCTAACTAAATACTCATCGTTAATAAAATTGAAGGGCTCACTGGTAGAAATAAAAGTCTACCGATAAGATATGAAAAAGAGCTACCGGTAGGAAAGAGTATCGGTGACAATGGTCACCGATAAACAGCACTGGTAACCTGACTACCGGTAGAGAAAAAGGACCCCTGCTATCGGTAGCTTAGCTACCGGTAGTCTGGCAAGCCGCGACTGTTTATATAAACATAAAAATTTAAAAGTAAATTAATTATCAAACACAATAATTATTAACAATGACAAATTAAATAAAATAAAAAAATAAAGATTAAATAAACAAATTGAAAATTAATTACATTAAAAATAAAGAAGGTATAAATTAACTATTTATTCTTCAAAAATTAAATAAAATGTTATAAAAAGTAAATAATTGAAAAATTTATTTATAAAAATACAAGAGTGCATTTATTTATTAAAAAGTGTTAAAATAGATAAATAAATTGTATAAAATGTAATAAAAAGATGTGGCAAACTGAGTAAAAATAAGGCCACATCAAATTCCCCCACACTTAAACATTGTTTGTCCTCAAACAATCCCATGTTTTATCATCTTTAAAAAAAAGTGAATTATACAAATCAGCTATGTTCAGAGAAGTTTCATCAGAGGACTCAAAAAGTTTGCTTAGGCTATTGAAAACATAGCCTCAAATAATGTATCGCCTAGAACAACTACTCAAAGGGAAATCAAGTAAACCATGAATCATCCATAAATGAAGGTGTCCTGCTTCATATATGACTCTGCCTAGTGAATCACTTCAATTCAAGCTCAATTTCTAAATTCAAGAGTGATAAAAGGTAAAATGAAAGTGGAATCAAAAACTTAACGAAAGGAACTTTGTACTTTGACTAATCCCCTTGGTTCCAAAATTAAAACAAAGATAATTTTTTTAAAAAATCAATTTATTGATACAACTCAAATGACTCCCATATAAACCAGTTGTCCCCTTCTTCATCTGGAGTTCATCATTCCCCTCACCTTAATGAATTCATTTTTGACCTTAGACACTTTATTTATTTTTCCCAAGCCATGTAATTTGTGCCAAGCATTGTGCAATGCACTTATTCAGAGTGTACAAAGGGCTTATAGTTAACAGAAACGCACCCAGCATCTAAGGTCTCAGAGATTCACCGTGGGATCCCAGATGCCCAATATTACTCCAGTTTCAAAAGATTTATATAAAAACCATTTACATTGACTCAATATTAGTGATAATTTTTATAAATTAAAAGAATGAAAAGGCTCCTCGGTTAAAAGTCAAACTTCCAGTACCTAAAATTATGATCTTAAATCCACTAAACGGTTTCCCATATCACTCTCAAAAGAAGTTCCTAACCAAAATTCATTAAACCACTAAACAATTCCACTCAGCAATCATCCACCAACACTCATTTCAGACTCAGAGAAAGACTCAACTTCCAATCAAGCACCATCCTAAGGCAAGACTCATTTGAGTGCAGTGTAAAGCCTAAAACTGTGAAAGATTTTTTTTGAAAAATTTTGACCATTTTTTGACAAAAAGTTTAAAAGCAGTGGGAATTGATGAGCATTACAATTAAACACAGTTTAGAAGAGTCAAGAATTTACCCCCTCCCCCACACTTAAGACCCAACTTTGTCCCCAAAGTTGACTTCTAAATATGGAGAAGAACAGTTAATCAATTATGGTTCAAAACAGATTTTCAATTAAGTAGATATATGACATGTATAAAGGGTCTCAATGAAGTTCAAAGATAGTGTTGTTTTCCACAATAGTTAAATAAAAGCAGGTTCATTTCAGACACACACATGCTTTAACATTCAGTCCAGTGACAAAGATTTTCATTTAAGCACAAACATAGCATATAAGATGTAAGTGTGCAATTAACTGGGTGTAAGCATTTTAAACAATAAGTTCAATAATATGTTCAATATAGTAGACAAAGTTCATGCCAAACACCTCAACAAAACAAGCAGATTCAAATGACCAGCATGTACTCCCCCTCACACTTAGTTTCATGCAGTGAAAAGGTTTTATCACAATAGTGAAATTCAATTTTTTAAAGCAAGGAGGCTCATGCATATTTTTAATTCATTAGTTACAAGACATGCAGTAGAATTTTTATAATAGAACCAGAATTTTAAGCAAGCAAAATTTTATTTACAAAAATAGGAGCAGAAAAATAAGTGCAGAAAGTTGAAGTACTTCCCTGACTAAACTCTTGTCCAAAAATGACCATGGGAATTCCACTCTTAGATGACAGAAGCGGCAGCATCCTGAAAAACAGAGAATGTAATCCAATAACAAACTTCCAGAAGATATAGAGCATAAGGAAGACAATCAAAGTAGCACTTTGTTCAACACTAAAGAGTATAAAAATGATAACAAAGAAGAAGCATGGGTTGACTCCCATGAAGCACTGTTTTTTAAGTCTTCATTTAGACTTTATTTAATCACAAATTTTTATTTATTAACAAAACAAAAACCATGGGTTGCCTCCCATGCAGCGCTAGTTTTATAGTCCCCAGCCAGACTCACCTAGCAACGAACTGTAGTCACTAGGTGGATATGGTTTTCTTAACAAGAACCACCACATGTGTTTGACCCATTTATTTTTAACAGAAATATGAATTATGTGGGCATCAAGACTCAATACAACAACAACTAAATTATCATAGCCTAAAATAATCCCTAAGTAGCACCCTTTAACAGTAACGGGTATAGTGCTATCCACTTCCATAATTGTTTCAGAGTTATCAAGATTTGAGTTCACATGAAGGGACAACATAGTACTAGGTGCTTCAAACGGTGTGGCATTATTTTCATGGCTTTCTCTCTCAACTTCAACACTAACAGATTCAAATTCAAGGGTGCTTGTGGGTAGGTTCTGATTAGCATGCTCAAAAGGAAATTCAATTATGTGATGAAATGAATCAGGAAAAATGGAACACAAGTGTGATTCCCCCTCTGGACTACTATCAGTATCATGAAAAGCCTCAGCACCCTTCACAGTTGAGGATGTAAGTGACAGGCAGTGAAGAGAATTTATTTTATCACATACAGATTCGGGTCTAACAATGTTATAAATCTCTTCCAAAAGTTCCTCATTAGTGAATGAACACTCAATATCTACTGCTTCAAATAAATCAATTCTGCAACCATCATCTAATGTGTGTTCAATCTCTACTTTATGTTTAAGTTCAGAAGGCTCACTTTCCAAAACAATGTCTATAGTGTTTTCTAGAAAGTTCAGTTTAGGAGAAGAAATATTCAATTCAGCTTCAATGAAGTCATGTTCAAGATTGATCAAATTCAAACAGTTTTCCCTAGGAATGAAAACACTACTTTCCATTTCAGTACACAAGGTATCAGAAAAATGATCACTATGAGAATAGGGAAATGCAAACTCATCAGTTAATTTTTCTTCAAATTTCATTTCCTCTTCCTCATAATCCAACATCATTTCAGAGTTAATTGGGTTTATAGTTTCAAAACATGGAAGAGAAGTTTTCAGTTGAGGTTCAAAAAAATTAGATTCTATGTTATCCAGCTTAAGTTTCTCTTCCAAAGTGTTCCCAATTTCAATTTCAGACTCATTGTTCAGAATTTCAGAAAGATTGGGTGAAGAGTTTTTAACATTCAAGTTTTTTGTTTCAAGTATATCTTCAACCCGAGTGACTTCATTCTCAAAGCTTCTAAAACAGTGATTTTTCTCAAGTGTAGGAATTATGAAAATAACTGGGCTATCTTCTTCAATCTGTTTTAATTTAGTTTCAAAATCGTCCAACTCAACACCATTAAAACTCTTTTTGTGGTTTTCAATATTATTCTCTTGATTTAGTGAGCTGGTTATTTCCATATTAGGTCCAATAGTTTCATATTTTTCAAAATGGAATTTTTGTTGCCCCATTTCATAGTCACTCTCCTCTTCAACATGATTTTCAAATCTTTTATACACATTTTCTTTTTCTTTTTCTTCAAGTTCTTCTTGTTCTTTTACCCTTTGTTTTAATTCTAAGAGCATATTTTCCAATTTTTTCATTCTTTAATCTCGCTCTTGAGAATCCTTAAGTTGAATTTCATGGGTTTGAGTTAACCAATTATTAATTTGTTCCACCCTAGAATCCAGTTTAGAATCAATTAGGTCAATTTTAGCTAGGGTGTTAGGACTGGGCTCAATGTTCTCATCTTCTTCAATGTAAAAATCTTGTTGTGGATGGTTATAGACACACTGCCAGGCAGTATGTCCATAATCTCCACAACACACACAATGTGGCTCAAGTTTCTGATTCCAGTCCTTGTAATGTTCCATTTTTTTAAAAACAAAAATGTGAGATTAACCACATAAAGTTTCACTGTTAATGCAGAATTTTGATGTTCAACAAAAGTAGTAGGTTCCAGTTCACAATTTTTTTAAACAGTTTTTTTTAAATTATTTTTTATTGTTTTTTTAAACCCTAGACTCTCAGTGCGTGCCTTCCCTGGCAACGGCGCCAAATTTTGAAGCGGCCGGAGGTCGTCACGGCCCTCAAAATTACATTTATTACTCCTACACTAGCACAGTGGTGAAGGGTCGAACCACAGAGAAGGCAGACGAAAATTCTAAGGTTTTAAAACTAAAACCTCACTGTTGTCAGTAGTGAGGGATGCATCTTTTTACTTTTTATAATTTTTTTTATTTTACTGATTATATAGAAACAGGATGAGGAAACTAGATTTTCTAACAAAGAAACTAAAGCTATACTAAGTACTGTTAAACTAAGAGTAATACAGTATACTAGTATAAAGCAGCAAGACAAAGAAGCGAGATCATCTAAGTACTCAAAGGAATTCTAAACTATTGGTTCGAATGGATGTTCTCCCCATAGCTCACAATCGAATCACACTTCAAGAAAATCTGAAGAATTTCCCTCGCCAGGAAACTCAACAGGCAGATGACTAAGTCATGGAGTTAGCCACAACAAAACTCAACCAAACTGCAAAGTAGTTTTAAAAGGTAACTTTTGGAAATAAACTCACCATAAACCTCCAAAGTTAATGATATTTAAGTTCTGAAAAATGCATTCAAAATCAACCTCGCCAGTTGAAATTGAATAATGAAATTGAAAATATTGAAGTGTGAACGATCAAAGATTAGAAACAGAATCAATCTTTCCAACTGATTCTAATTTCGTAAAAAGATAAGCATATGAAGATTTAAAAATCATAACCAGAAGGTTTTAAAACTCCCGAGTTTAGAAAGTTCAATCTATGATCATATTGATTCAAGAAGTGTAAAACAACCAAGAACATAGTACAAAAAAAATTAAGGACAGAGGGAAGATGTACTCCCCAGGTAATGCTCTGAACTCGGGCTCCTTGGTCTCCTGCTCGTTTCCAGTGATGCTCCCAGGAGTCTCTACTCTCGAATTGGTGTTTTCGTGGAATGTCTAATGAGAGTCCACCTCCAAAATTCTGCTGCTGGTCCAGTTTAAGTATCTCCTGTCATCTTCTACACGTCACTGCCACATCTTCCACCGACTTCAAGAGTTCTTTACCCACGCACCGCACACGTGCGTTTTACCCGCGACAGTCACATCACGTGAATTTTACCCTCTTAACTAACTCTCGCTGAGTTGGTTGCTTGAACCTGGACGGGGTTTGAGAAATTGAATGAACCTGCAAGTTAGAAAAGATACCTAAATAAACGAGAACACAAATAATGAAAAAAAAGTTATTATTATTATTATTTTTAGATTTAAATTTATATTACTCATTAATAATTAACTCTAGTTAATCATTAAATATCTTATTTGATATTTATTATTTATATATAGCATTTTTATTAAATTCCATTGAGTTAGTTAATAAATATAAATACTAAAAACTACTTTTAAAAGTTAATCATTAAAATTTAACATCATAAATAAATAAGTATTTAGAAATTTAATAATTTAGATTGTATTAATAATTTAATTTTTACTATTTAAGAAATTAAATTGTAGATTAATTTATTAACTAGTTTATTTTAATTTAGTAATTAGAATTAATACTTAAATTTTAATTATTTTAAAAATTATATTTTATAGTTTATTTATAATTTTTTTTAATTATAAATTCACACTATTAATAGTAAACTATTAAATTATCACTACTTATTATTAATTTAGTTTTTATATTTTAATTAATGATTTATTAATTTGTTAATATTATAATTATTTTAAATTAATATCTTTTATAAATTATTTTATATTTATTTGACTTAATAATTTAACTTTTATGAACAGTTAAACTCACTTTAACTTTATTAAAAAGTTATCTTTAATTTAACTTAAATACACTTTACCTTTTGCTTTTCTTCTTTATCTTTTTACTTTAATTTTTTCTTTTTGTTTTATATTACATATACTATTATTATTAATATCTTATCTTATTATATATTTTTTTGTGTTGCCTCTTCCTCCTCCCCCAAATCGGCGCACAGGGTAGGGGAGGGTTTCTGGTTCTTCTTTGTTTGATCTCGGCGCAATGCAGTGGCTCTGGTGCGGCAAACATGAGAACTCCTTCTCTAGGTAGCAAGCAGTGGCTCGGCCCCTCCTCTTCTCCAGCAACTGCGCAAGTGGATCGACCCTCCTTCGGCAACCCAATGATGCGCGACTCCCCCTCTAATCAGCAGGTCCAAAAGCTCCGCGGCTCCAGCTTCGCTTCAGCAGCATCTTCCAGCAGCAGCGCAGCGCACCTCTAAAGGAGGATTCCTACTCGGACTTGGCTCCGTCACTCTCGACTCCAACGACAGCTCATGAGGTGTGACGGCTTCCAGCAGCTAGCAGCGTTCAGCAGGTGCGTCGGCTCCCACTGCTTCAGCGACATCCAGCGACGGCGGACACCGGATCGACCTCCCGAACAGCAGCGCCCCAGCTCAATTCTAGTCCTCTGTGCGGCGGACAACAACTGATAATGGGGTGTCCATATGTGGTCTTCCTCTGCTCAGCGGCGGCCCTCCCTTGGCAGCACGACTTGGACTCCTCTTCAGCTGCAGACAACAGCATGCGGCTTCCCTCCAGGAGACTGGCGGTGACCTCCCCTCCTCCTACCAGCAGCGGACCAAAATGGTGTGGCGCAGACTTTGCATCATTCATAAAGAGGGAAGAGAAGAGAGGGTATCAATGAGGTGTAGCTACCGATAAAAAGAAAAAAAAAGTTTCAGTGAGGAGGGGTATCGTTAGCTCCAGCTACCGATAGGAAAAAAAGCATTAACGGTGAGGTTGAAGTATCGGTAGCTGAGCTACCGATAGAATAAAAATAAAGAAAAACATTGAGAGAAATAAAAGGAGTGCACAAGATAGCTATCGATAGAATAAAAAAAAGGGCTACCGGTAGGCAGCAGGGTAACAATGAGGATTAAGGTGAAAGAATTCCACTGATAGAGAAGAGTCACCATTACGCAACATTGAACTTTTAAAAATAACACACAAATAAAACATAAAATTAAAACTAAAATAAACTAAATAAAAAAAAACATAAAATAAATAATTAAAATAATGCTAAATACCATGAATTCAAAACAGAATTTTAAGTTAACCATTGAAACATTAAAATAATTAATTGACAACACTTAATTTATTAACTCAATAATTATTAAACTAAGATAAAAAAACATAAATTAAAATAACTATATAAATTAATTAAAGAGTAGTAGCGAATAAAATAGAAGAGCATCGGTGACTTGGGTCACCGCAAACACTTATCTACCTCACCGGTAGACTAAAACAATTATAAAATGAATTAAAATTCAATCTGCATACATAAAATAATATAATTGTTGTTTTAAAACTATTAATTAATTATTTAATTAACTAATTGAACTAATAAAATTAAGGGCGAAACAATTTAATTAATTTAAAAAACACATATTATTTACTTAAATGACTTGAAGGTGATTAAACACATAAAATAATAAAATTAACCTATTTTAACATAACTTAATTGAAAGAATAATTAATAAAATAAAGTCTAAATTAATTAATTAGAATTATGTTAATTAAATAATTGTTTAAATAGAAATTAACTTATTAAGAAGCCAAGCCAAATTAAATTAACCTAACTAAATACTCACTGTTAATAAAATTGAAGGGCTCACTGGTAGAAATAAAAGTCTACCGATAAGATATGAAAAAGAGCTACCGGTAGGAAAGAGTATCGGTGACAATGGTCACCGATAAACAGCACCGGTAACCTGACTACCGGTAGAGAAAAAGGACCCCTGCTATCGGTAGCTTAGCTACCGGTAGTCTGGCAAGCCGCGACTGTTTATATAAACATAAAAATTTAAAAGTAAATTAATTATCAAACACAATAATTATTAACAATGACAAATTAAATAAAATAAACAAATAAAGATTAAATAAACAAATTGAAAATTAATTACATTAAAAATAAAGAAGGTATAAATTAACTATTTATTGTTCAAAAATTAAATAAAATGTTATAAAAAGTGAATAATTGACAAATTTATTTATAAAAATACAAGAGTGCATTTATTTATTAATAAGTGTTAAAATAGATAAATAAATTGAATAAAATGTAATAAAAAGATGTGGAAAACTGAGTAAAAATAAGGCCACATCAGTGCACTCAGCAATTTCAATTGGCATTGTATATTAATTTCATATACCATGATTGTAATCATCATGCTCATATTCTAGATCCCATTCTACACCTATTCTTCATCATCAGAGGTTATGACCTCAACATTGATTTAGCACCCAATAGTTTGATTTATATAGTCTTTTTTATACTTTTTTATGTGTTTAAAGTGCTTGGGATGAGTTGTTAAGAGGTTGGGAGAGTTTTTATTGTTTTTGAATAATTTTGGAGGACTTTTTAAGGCTTCACAGTTTGAGTACAGATAGGGGAAATCATGCGAGATGAACTTTATAGGCAATGGGGTACACACCGTTTGTGCGTAGTTTTCCAAACCTTATGGGGTGGGACGTATGAGGTTCCCCTTCGAGGCTATATCAAGTGCTTGGTTATAACATGGTTTGTCTAACCATGCGAGCTAAATATGGGATGCTTTAGGTAATTGGGTTTTAAAATATGGGATTAGTCGGGATTTCCTTAAAAACTCTCAAAATCTCTCCCACTCAGTCCTCACACTATTTTTTTTTCTCAAGGACTAAGGGTGCTCTGACACTCATTTTATACGGTATTTAATGGGGTTTTTTGGTGGTTTGAAGGTGGTTCATCTCAGTTATGTTTCTCTCTTGGTTATTTTCTGGTTTTCTCTATATCTTCTCTTCCCTCTCTCTATGTTTTATAGATCTAAATCTGTTTTATGTAGATCTAGGATTGTTTTCCTTTTATGTTGATTTCAAGTATTTTTGATGGTAAAGAGGATATCTAGAGTGGTTTTGGTGGTGCGTTTGTCTGGATTTGTGGTGCAGTTTCTTGTGGGTCAATTTTGCTAGAACGCTAAATGTAGGTGGATTCTCTCTCAACTACACTTGGTTAGAACTAGTGTATTTGGATGAAATAAAATTGTTTTGAATGAAAATAATTGTGATTTTACTATGTGAAATTGGTTATAAATACCTTTTCTAATGTTTTTGGGATTTTTTGGGGGGGAAAGGGGTTTTGCGGTGAAATTTTCTTATTGTTGGATTTTAAAATGTTGATATTAAAATCGATAACATGGGTTGTTTTACGGAATTGGTTTGAGAAAATCATTTTCAATAAAAAGGGGTTTTTTTATTGAAATGTGATATGACATAGATTATGCTTCAAGTGATTTTTTGATTATGAAAGGGTTATTGACATGTTGTTTTATCCTTGGTGTGTTATGGGCTTGGTTGTTTTCTTGTGTGTGATTTTTTGTGGTTGGAATAGTGTGAAGTGGGCGGGGAGTACCACTATAAAAATATTATGGAGAGTGGATGGAAGGTCCACCATTAAGTATAGGTGGGCAGGAAGTACTACATGATTTGGAAAGTAGGGAACAAGTTTTGATGGGAAGTTCAAACATCTTTGTTTCCCTATTGTGTTTTGCTATGTAAGATGAAAATTGGTATGATAATGTAAAATGGTTAAATGGCTTGTGTCATGGTTTTTTGGATTTCCTATGTGTTGTTGGAATTTGAGTGAAAATGGATTGGTAAAGGATTTTTTGGCTTGTTGAAAGTTGTTTCACTATTTAATGTTTTATTTAATATATTTTATATAAATGTGATAATGGTCCATTATATTGGATTGTGTAGTGATGTCGTTTAGGGAAAACCTACTTATTTTTTGTACTCACCCCATTCTATGGAACAAGGGTTATTTTTTATATTTTGTATTCTGGAGAAATGTAAGAGTAAAGCATCTAATTTTTCTATCAGTTTAGAATGATTCTTTGGTGATATTGTGGTTCTTGGAGCATGGAGCTTGGTGTAGATCATGGAGCTTGGTGTGGAGCTATGGATGGTGTCCAAGTTCATTGGGGTCTTGTTGTGTATTCTTCCTCTTGGTTCTCTAATTTTGGTTTTGTTTTATTGGTATTTTGGATTTGATATGGGACAAATTAGTTATCATTTGGCAATGTATGGATTGGGATACTTTGTTAACATTCATCATGTTGTCTTGATATTAATGTCTTTTTGGGTTGGTTGATATTATCAAAATGGAAAATCATTCCCCAATTATTATCAAGTCCCTCGGCATTTATTTTCGGCCTTTGGTTCCTTGGGAATTTTGCTTAAGGCCAAGTAGCATTCCACTTCCCTCTCAAGAAAATAAGATGGTGTGGGATGTCAGAAATTGTGTCAGTTTTTTTAATCCATGGATTTCAAGTGAGAGATGTTGTTCAGTCCTTTGGTTTTGACATTCGTTCATGATCTATTCCTTGAGTTTGGATGGTATCAAGGTGTTGGATTGACAGAACATGGAATGTGTAGCATAAAAAAGACATATCTAACCCTTTTATGATGAACTTCATGTTAATATGGAGTTGGGTAAATAAGTGTTTGGAGACACTTATAGGCATTGGAAGTCTCATTTCCATGGGTATAGCCAGTGACATGAGCATGACATGATTGGTAGAAATGACTTCCCACTGCGATGCTTATTTTATTAGGGTATAATGATTTATGGTTTGACATGAATTTGTGGACTTTGAAAAATATGAATTGGGTTCCCAAATTTAATGATTTGAAACATAGACACTGGTGTTATTTTTAAAAATGGTTTAATTTCAAAACTAGGTTGATTTTTCAGAATAGTGCAATATTGGAAATGTGATCTTATGGAAAGCCTAGTTGTGATAGTTGTTATTCAATTGAACTTGAAAATTTTATACCATTTATTTTTAAGGGAGTGGTACTTATGGTTGTTTTTGAGTTGATAGAAATGACACCAAGTAGGCATCGTAGAGACCAACTGGATGAAGCTTCTGAAAATGTTTTTTCACCTAAGATGAAGGTGAACCTGTAGCTCGTGAAAAGTATTGAACATGATTTCCATGCTGTGGAATGTGGGAATAAAGTGGATGAACCAAGGCATGTTGATCACGTGGTTTAGTTTCAAAGGGAGGATCCACCCATGTTTAGGGGTGATTCGGAGCTATAAAGAGATGAAGCATCTTTTAAAAAAATGAATTTGATATTTTACTTCTTGGGAACACTGGAAGAGATGAAAGTGAAGTTAGGCACATACTTGTTGGAAGATCTTTCCCATTAGTGGTGGGAGCTGGTGGTCCAAGCTGGGATGTACCAAAGTGTGACATCGGAGGTTTTTGAGGAATTGTTTAACAAACAAGTCTACCCAAATACCTTCATAATTCAGCATACAGTGGATTTATTTAGTTTGAAGAAAGGGAACATGGAGTTAATGGAATATGTGGCTATGTTTATGAACATAGTGGAGTTTTCACCTGAGGTGGTAGGTAGTACATCGTTGAAGGCGTGAATTTTTTATGTTGGGTTGATGAAGGAAATTTTTTCTAAGATAGCAGTGTTATGTGTAAATGATTACATGGAAATGGGGAATAGAGATATAGTGGCTAATTGAGACCTTTCAGGGGCTATAGAAGAAGGAAGTATGTTGGTACCCATGAGGAATAGTGGGAACTCGAACCCTGGGTTCAAGAGAAAGAGGGATACTTATTTCTAGGGTAGGGGTACATCATAGAATCTAATGGAATGATCGGTGAATCATCCTCCAAAGCCTCAGAGTATGCCTGAATATTTTTAGTGTGTCACTACGACACACATCAATCTGTATTTTATGGAACAAACATGAGCATTTCATAATTGTAAGATGATGGGGCATATTCATCATTATTTTCAGAATGCTGCAAGTTCGAGAGTCTATGACACTCTTTAGGATTCGTATGGGTCTTATGCCTCAATGGGACGAGGGCAGCAACATACCCCTTAGTAGCCGAGTAAAGTTATTCATGGTCATTTGAGGAACAATAAGACTCCTCAATAAGGAATGATAAAGAAGACTGTGTCAAGTCAGAAATTGCTTGGAGCTAAGTAGGTTATGGTGGATGATCAATCGATACCATCCATGGTGTGAGGTATGACTATGTTAAATTCCACATTGATGCAAGATTTATTTAATATGGTTGCTTCACATTCTTTTCTTACTTCCTGTATCATTGATTTGTTGGGTTTACATGTGGAAATTATTACTTCTATTTTAAAACTAAAAATTCATTTGGGTCAAAAAGAGTGTCGAGCTTTTCTCTATAGAGTGTGTTTCTTAGTTTTAGATGGCATTGAACTGATGTTGTATTTCTTAGTGCATGAAATGGATGCTTATTATGTAATATTGGGAACGGATTTGTTGGATAAATTTAAGGCCCACATTGATTTATATTCACAAAAGGCTAGTTTTACAATGGATGATGGTGTTGAACATAACTTTAGAGGGGATAATAATGAAAAGATGGGTGTAAAATACTTTTTTCAGTTGCTATTAGAACAATTACATATCAGTTACTAGATTTTTCATTTTCATTAGTGGAGGGTGTTGAGAAATGTGTTATTCCGGCAGTTTTGGATCAGTTTATGGATTTGTTTCCTGAAAAATTAATAGGGTTTCCACCTGTGAGATAAGGGGATTTAAGGATTTATATCCATCTGGGGACTAGTCCAATATCACTTCCATCTTAACATATGGAACCAAAAGAATTGTGGGAATTAGAGGTGTTATTGGAAGAGTTAGAAAACCAAGAGTTCATCCGTCCTAGCACGTCTCCATGGGCAATGCCATTTTAGTTTGTTAAAAAGGAACATGGAACTTTGCAGCTCTATGTGGATTATTGTAGACTTACTCAGGATATGATAAAGAACCAATATCTATTTCCATGCATTAATAATTTTTTTTTGACTAGTTGAGGAGACCTTAGTGGTTCTCCAAGATTGGTTGTAGGTTAGGATATCATCAATTGCGGGTGAGGAAGGAGGATATTCCCAAAATAGCTTTCAAAAGTGGATATGGCCATTATGAGTTTTTATTTATGCCCTTTATTCTAAGGATTGCACCAGTGGTGTTAATGGAATTGAGGAATAGTATATTTCATAGATATCTAGATTCTTTTGTGGTAGTATTTTTTTGATGATATATTGGGGTATTTGAGGACAAGGGTAGAGCATCAATAAAACTTGGTGATAATGTTGAAGATCTTGAGGGATCATCGATTGTATGCCAAATTGTCAAAGTGTGACTTTTGGAAAAAGGAGGTTCATTTCCTTGTCCATTTTACTTCTGATAAAAGTGTTTCTGTTGATCCGAAAAATATAGAGGTTGTTATCTCCTAGAAACCTC
Organism: Viscum album; assembly: GCA_963277665.1. Classification (NCBI taxonomy): domain Eukaryota; kingdom Viridiplantae; phylum Streptophyta; class Magnoliopsida; order Santalales; family Viscaceae; genus Viscum; species Viscum album. The sequence continues at coordinate 1,026,163,125 of OY728158.1, forward strand.
CAATGAATGATTTTTAGAAATGGAGATTCCATGGTCTAGTGAGCTATTACCAGTTTTTTATGATTTATCATGATTGGATTTGAAAATGACATATTTGAAAAGGATGAATATTCCATTTCAATGGGATGAAAAGTATCAGAAATTCTTTGAAGAGTTAAAGGTTCGACTTACATCAATACCAATATTGAGTTTTCTTGAACCACAGAAAGGTTATGTAGTGTATTGTAACACATGAGGATCAGGTTTGGGTTTTGTTTTCATGTAGAGAGATCATGTTGTTGAATATAGATCATGACAGTTTAAGGATCATGAGAAGATATAACCAACACACGACTTGTATTTTGTGTTGGTGGTTCATGCTTTAAAAAAGTGGTTTCATTATCTCTTTGGTGAGAAATTTACAATGTTTACCAATAATAAGATCATAAAGCATATCTTCTAACAAAGAGATGTGAAGTTGAGGCCAATGAGATGGATGGAATATCTCAAGTTGTTCGATTTTGACTTAATGTATACTCCAGGTAAGGGAAATTCGGTTGCAGATGCATTAACTATAAAATCATATGTTCTCGTGGTGATATAGTGTTCAGATTAGTGGAAGTTGATGTTGGAAAAAGCCTAAATGCAGCCTGTTTATGACAACCAAGGTGATAGAGTGGTGTTATTTTTAGTTTTGAAGGTTCCTGTCTTGGATGATTTTGTTAAAGAGGCACATGCATATGATTCTGAATGTGTGGAGATGAGGTCAAAACTAAGTGGTGGGCAGACCATTGAGGGATGGAAACTGAATGGAAATTCCATATTGTGTTTTCAGAATCATATAGTGGTACCAGTGTCTTTTCAAGAATTAATTCATATAGATTATTATCTTTACATGTGGGTTGTCCATCCTAGAATTCATAAGATGTGTAAGGCGTTGAAATGGCAGTTTTGGTGGGAGGTCATAAATAGAAAAGTGGTGGAGTTCGTTTCAAGATGCCTAACTTTTTAGCAAGTCAAGGTTGAGCATCAGCAGATAGCGGGCATGTTGCAATCTTTATTTATCCCAGTGTGGATGTGTGAACAAATAGTGATGGATTTTTTTATAGGTCTCTCGAGAATGGTCATGAAACACGATTTCATATCGGTGATTGTGGATCATCTCCAAAGTCGACCCCCTTCATCTCAATTCATAAATCATATACAGTGTAACATCTATCCAAAATATGTATGCAGGAAGTTGTAAAGAGGTATGGTGTTCCAATTTCAGTATTTTTTGATAGAGATCTGAGTTTAACATCTCATTTTTGGAAATCCTTGCAGCAATCCCTTGGGACACAGCTGACGATGAGCACAGCATATCATCCCCAGATGGATAGCCAATAAGAGAGGATGATAAAAAATTTGGATGATATGTTATGGGCATGTGTCATAGATTTTGGTGGTTCCATGGTGGAACACTTATCGTTGGTGAAGTTGACCTATAATAACAGTTAGCATGCTTCAATATATATGGCTCTGTTTGAAGAATTTTATGGGCGCCTATGTCGTTCTCCACTATGTTGTGTGGAAATGGGTGAGACTTTGATGATTGGACTAATCCTAGTCCAAGAGACTATGGAAAATATAAAGTTGATCAGAAAGATGATGTAGATAGCTCAAATTCATAAGAAATCGTATGTATACTATCATCGTCGACCATTGTCGTTCTAGGTTGGTGATAATGTGTTTTTGAGAATCTCTCCTAGGTTGGGAAATTTTCATTTTTGAAAGTCGGGTAAATTATCTCCAAGGAATATTTGGACTTTTGAGTTACTTGAGCTAATTAGAGATGTTGTTTATCTGTTGGATTTTCCACCATTTTTTAGAGCAGTGAAAAATGTGTTTCATGTGTCATAGATAAAAATTTATCAGCCAGATCAAGACCATGTGATTTGTTGGGATCATGCTGAGCTAGAAATTGATGATTACAAGGTTCACATGCAAGTGTGGATTTTGGATAGTCATTATAATGTATAGTGTAGTAAAATCATTGTTTTAGATTAGGTTTTGTGGCAGCATGGTCAGATTCAAGAGGAGACATGGGAGCGAGAGAAAGGGATGGTCAAGCAATGGTCCGATCTCTTTTGACAACAAAATGGTTCTCTACATTTTGAGGATGGACAGTCCAATGGTGGGAAAAATTTATCACCCTAGTTTGAATAATGTAGTATTTTTATGCCTTTTTATGTCTTCTAGTGCTTTTGATGAGTTGGGAAGAGGTTGGGAGAGTTTGGAAGGGTTTTGGATAAGTTTGGAGGCCTTTTTAAGGATGCACGGTTTGGGAACGATTCGGGGAAACCGAGAAAGATGAACCGCATAGGTAGTGGGGTACACACAGTTTTCACATGGTTTTCCTAACCATGTGGGGTGGGTTGTGTGAGGTTCCCCTTAGAGTCGGCAACAAGAACATGGTTAGCGCACAGTTTTTCTAACAGTGTGAAGTAACTGTCTAGCCCTTAAAAAATTAGGGTATGAAAGTATAGGATTTGTTATGATTGCCCTAAAATCACCCACACTATCTCCCACTTGATCCTCACTTGGTATTTTTGGTTCTTAAGGGGTAGGGTTTCTCTCCCACTCATTTTGAAAGGGATTTTTAGGGTTTTCATTGTTTTTTGAAGGCAGTTCATCTCGGGTAAGTCTTGTCTCTCGGTTTTTTGTTGTTTTCCCTACATCTACTCTTCCCACTCTCTCAGTTTTCGAGATCTACATTCATTTCCTGTAGATATAGGGTTTTTGTTTCCTTGGATATTGATTTTATGGCTTTTTGATGGTATGGATGGAGATCTAGAGTGGTTTTGTTGGGGTGTTTGTATGGATTTGTGGTGTGATTGCTCGTGGGTTGATTTCGCTGGAACCCAAAAGGTATGTAGATTCTCTCTCGACTCCACATGGTTAGAACATGTGGCAGTGGTTGCAACTAATTTTTTTCGATTGAAATTAATTGTTATTTGGATGTACTAAATTGGATAGAAATCCCTTTGGTAAATTTTTGTGGATTTTCTGGGGGGAAAGGGGGTTTGCGATAAAATGTTCTAGTTGTTGGATTTTAAAATGTTGATTTTAAAATCGATAACTTGGGTTATTTTATGGAAATGGTTTGAGGAAATAATTTTCAATAAAAAGGGATTTTTTTTATTGAAATCTGATATGACATGGATGATGCTTCAAGGGATTTTTTTTATTGTGAAATAGTTATTGGCATGTTGTTGTGACCTTGGTGTGTTATGAGTTGTGTTATTGTCTTGCGAGTGATATATTGTGTTTGGAATGATGTGAAGTGGGTGGGGAGTACCACTATAAAAAGAGGATGGAGAGTGGATTGAAGGGCCACCATTAAGGATTTGTGGGAAGGAAGGCATTAAATGGTTTTGGATGGGAAGTTCCACTATGTTTGTTGCTTTGTTGTGTGTTTCTATACAAGATGAAAATTTTTGTGCTAATGTGAAAGGGTGGAATGAAAAGTGGAATTTTGGTTTTTCTTTCCTATGTGTTGTTATCATTTGGGTGAAAATTTCTTGGTAAAGGAGTGTTTTTCTTGTAGTAACATGTTACCATATTTAATGTTCTATATAATTATTCTTATATAAATGTGCTAACAGTTCTTTCTTAGTGGAGTGTGTGGGGAAGTAATTTGGGGAAAACCTACTGAGTATTTTTAGTCACCCATTCTTTGGAACATGGGTTCTTCTACTAATGTTGTATTCCGTGAAACAGGTAAGGGTAATGAATCTAGTTTTTCTAGCAGTTCACATTGATGCTTTGGTGATGTCATGGTTTTTGGAGCATGGATCTTGGTGTGGAGCAATATATGGTGTCATAGTTATTTGGGGTCTTGTTGTGTAGTCTTACGCTTGGTACTCTGATTTTGGTTTTGTTGTATTGGTCCTTGGTATTTGTTATGGAACAAATTGGTTGTCATTTAGAAATTCATTTTTTGGTTTCTATGTTAACATGCATCATGTAGTGTTGTTTGTAATGTCCTGTTGGGTTGGTTGATTTTACCTTAAGAGAGAATTATTCACCAATTATTTTCAAATCCCTCGTCATTTGTTCCTATCCTTTAGCTCCTTGGGAATGCCACTTATGGCCAAGTAGTATTATTCATCCCTCTCATGCCAATGGGATGGGGAGGGATGTAATAGTCGACCAAGCCAAGTAGGGTGTTTCCATACCTATGCCTTGGTGACCCCATAGGTCCAATCTGCACCATCATTCGGGTGTTCTATGATTGAACTTCATGAAGGTATAGTTTTAATTAAATGAATTGATTGTTAATGGCTATTACACCATAGTATCACTTTCTTCTTTTAAGGTAAGTGTTACAATATAATTAATGAAACTAAATTGTAATTGGAATGTATACTTATAGATATCACTTTACCTATTATTTGTAATTGAATGATAATATTTTTTGTGTCCTTATCCTTCCTTTTAATGCTTATGAAAGGTAAAGGAATGAACTAAAAAATTAATATTTAATGAGTTAATAAAAGGTTTCATGTACAAATTAGCCTTGTCAGATAGTGTAAAAGGAAATGGAATAAACCTAATAAATTATTAAGAGGCATTAGTATTACATATCCTAAATGAAATAAATGAATTATGTATAAGCTACTTATTGCATATAGACCTTTTTATATTTATAGGAGTGGTCAGACTTGATCTATACCTTGGATTATTGAGGGAATTCCTTGAGCACTCAGTGGAAGCCATTCCGGTTCAGGGAGCCCATTTCCAAGGGAGGTACCCATCTTGGAACATTTTCCTTATTTGGTAGCGGATTCCTAGCATGATATCATAGGATACATTCACTATATTCTAGATATTAGGATTCCTTAGATATTCTCTTTGGATCCAACGTAATGTCCTTGAACATGTGGCACCATGGATATACCCCATCAGACATAATCATGATTAGCCTTTTTTACCTTGGATGATATCCTTGGAAATAGTTAGAACTATTTATAGTCTAATTCATTGTTTAATGCTCCTTGGATTACACTCAGACACCTTTTATCTAGACTACAATTTATTACAGAGTCAGCTCAACCGCTGAGGTCAAGTATGACTTGGTTATTACCTTATATCCTTTAATTATTATTATCATTACAGGATTCCCTATTACACCTTGGATCCTATATAATTATTTTTATTATCATTATTATTATTATCATGATACATCATTGGTGTTGTTATTCCTCATGTGACTTACTAATTATAAACTGTAACATAAATCAATTAAATTATCACATATTCAGACAGCATTTGAGGCTGATATAGGTAAAGGGGTATTTACATTTTTGTGTCATCTATACTTTCATATATTCCTTCACATTGTTTCAATTTATATTCATAGACTATGATGTTATAGAATTTATTAGTGGTAACCTATTGATATTAATCTAACAAACAATTTGGGATACCGATGGTACACGTGAATATTATATGTACCAAGGTGTTGATAAGGTGTAGTGTCTCACTTTGGACACCTAATCTTGATTTCTTGCATTACAATGGATCTTGGTAGTAGATGATCGGTGTAGTGATCAAGATGCTTAGATAGTTTTTGGATTCCTTCTTATTTTTTGTATTGAATGTACATCTTTCCTCTATGTATACCTTTTTTTTAGTTTTATTTAAAAATTACATATATTAAAATAATATTTTTATATTATTCAGTTTCCATATTTTGAGTATTATTATTAGTTATTTGTGTTTTTTATTACTGATGTATAATTTTTCTATGATAGATTACTGGTCCAATTATATAGAGTCTATTTATGTTGTTCCATCTATTTATATGTGTCTGAAATTTATAGTTTTTATCTGCTATGATACACTCTAGTAATTATGTCCTAGTCCCCCCATAGAAACATGATAGCTCCTCAATGATGGTCGGTAGGATCTAGAATAAGGGTTGACGCACTTGAGGCCATGTGGTCAATTGTATTTGAGGAACCGTTAAGTGAAACTCAGGTATGGGACATCACAAAGTAGTATCCTATGGGGTTTCTATCTTGATTTAATATTTTAATACAATAGGAAGAATATTATGATTGATTTGCAACTTACTTATAATTTATGCTTGGGCGTAACAAACCAATGTTCGGGGTAAATACCAAGTTTCCTGAAATAATTTTTTTATGTATCATGACTTCTATAGTTTTATAGTGTTAGTTTTTATTGTTCCATCTATTTATATATTCTTATACTATATAAATATTATAGTTTTTATCCACCATTTCCACTCCGATAATGAGGTAATAGTATCCCCACAAACACACCTTAGGCCCTCATTGTTATTCGGCAGCCTCTAGAATATGGGGAGGTGCACTTGAGGTTATGTGGTCAACTATATTTGGTGAACCTTGGAGTGTAACCTAGTGTTAGTATGTCCCAAATATGTATCATATAGAAATATTTATCTTTAAAAGAGTGAGTGGAATTTCTAAACTTGTATAGATAGACCATAGTATCATTAGCTAACTTGAGTGACTACCCAAATTCCAATTCTCTTAATAGAAGAGTGAGGCTTGTCTAAGATAAATTTTCCTACCATGGTATATTATTTCAAGGACATATTTCAAAACAATTTTTATGGATTACTTTTTAATAGAGATGTAGATTTTATGATTGATCTTGTTTTAGGAGCATCTCCAGTGTCAATTCCACTATACAAGATGGCACTTATAGAGCTCTATGAGTAAATGTGAGAGTTGGAAGATTTTGTAGACAAGGTTTTTTATAGCCTTGTACTTTTTCATGGGGTTCACCCATGATTTTCTATAATAAGGTAGATGGGAAACTTCGTTTCTGATTTTATTAATGATGGTTGAACCATATTATGATTTAGAACCAGCATCCACTATCTTGGACAGATGATACCTTTTAATAGATCTGTGGAACTATGGAATTCACAAAGATTGTCTTGAGATATGAATACCATCAGGTGTGAGTCAATAATTTATATATACCACATATATATTTTTATATAAGGTTTGTTATATATGAGTATCTTGTTTTTTCATATGATCTTGTGAACATGGAATCAAATTTCATGGATTTGATGAATAGGGTTTCCACACCCCTCTCTAGATATTTTGTCAGAGTCTATTTGGAAGATATCTTGTTGTATTCTCACACTCATAGAAACCATGATAAACACATTGAGATCATCTGGAATACATTAATAGAGCATAAACTTTATGCTCATATTTCTAGGGGAAACTTATGGATCAATAGAGTTCACTTATTGGGTCATATCATATCAGAATCAGGAGTATTAGTTGACCTAGAGAAGATGAGTATTGAGGTTTCCTAGGATCATTCCATAAACATGTTTAAAATAATGATAATATTTGGGCTAGATTGAGATTACATGTGTTTCATACAGGACTTTTCACACCATTCTTCATCTCTTAATGGTCTTACAAAGAATGGTGTTATGTTCTTATAGTCAGAAGCGTGCAATAAATTATTTTAAGAGTGGAATGTAAGGCTTGTTTCGTCACCAATTCGGATTTTTCTAGAGTCTGAAATAGGATATATAGTGTTATGTGATGCATATGGGATTTTCCTAGGTGCAGTATAGATGTTGGAGGATAATTGTTTTTGCATATTAATCTTGTAAACTTATGTCTCATGAGAGGAATTACGCAATGCATGACGTTGATCTAGTAGCTTTGGTATATGTCTTATGCTCCTCGAGACACTATATGATGGGTGCACACATTGTTGTTTATAGGGACTACAAGAGCCTCAAATATATATTTTCACCGAGTGACTTGAATATCAGATAGTGAATAACTGTTGAATATCTTTATTCATTCAATTTTAAAATTTAGTATATGCTTGGTAAGGGAAATATAGTAGTTTATGTGATGATATAGAAAATATAGACACAAGCTATATAGAAAGAAATTGATGACTGGGAATTGATGGTTATCTTCATAGATAAGAATCTAGAGTTTTATGATATTAATGGGTAGTATCATCTCTCACCCTTGACAGTTACCTCTTCCATTATTGATAAGGTGATGGGATGGTACTTATAAGATCCTAAAGGCTTGGTTATTTGATAGATTATTGTTTTTGAGGACCTGCCACCAGATTTTTCTATGGATGGAGAAAATTTCTATCATATACATCGGTGTGTTTGGGTTCTTAAATATGTGAGAGGGGAATTGATTCAAGAGTCCCACTCTTCTCAGTGGGTAGTTCATCGAGGCTTATCCAAGAGGCATCATGATATGCGACACCAGTACTGTTGGTTTGATATGAAATAGTAGATATCAGGCTTTATTACAAGGTGTTACACCAGGTAGAAGGTAATGGTAAAGTAACAGCGACCTGAAGGATTTTCATAACCATTACCTATCCTAAAATGAAAATAGGATGAGTTTTCCATGTATTTTGTATTCAGATTACCTATTTCTCCTAGAGGTAGTGAAGTGGTTTGGGTAGTTTTGAATCAATTATCTATGCCAAACCACATTATTCTTATCTGGGAGATTTTCATAGTTGATGAAATTTGAATACTATATTTTCATGAGATCATACAGCTTAATAGGGTCCCTCATATTATCATTTCATATTTGGATTTTCATTTAACATCAAAGTTATAGAAGGGTTTATAGAGAGGTATGGGTACATAAGTTCTTTTAAGAAGAACATTCCACCACTGGACCGATGGCCAATAAGAATGGTTGATACATGTTTTAGAGGACAAGCTCTGAGCACGCGTCCTTGATTTTGGTGGTTATTTAGAAAATCATATCCATCAGTTAAAGTTTTTCTCTAATATATCTTTCAAGTGATGATTCATATAGACCTCTAGGAGGACCTTTTTGGTAGGCCATGTTGTTCACCCAAGTGTTGGTTAGAGGTAGGAGAAGCATTATTCCACGTTCATCCTCTTGTGAAAGAGACCATGGATCAGGTTTAGCTAATCAGAAAGAGGATGTATATTGTTCCACCTCCGAGGTGGAACATTTACGGGCAGTGTAGAGATGGCACATAGAGGATCATCACTTGTCGCTTTTTCCAATAGGGATAGGCTCTCATCTAATTTACATTTCCTTTATTTCGAACCATTCTACATCATTATCCATTAAAGAATGTTGATTTAACCCTATAAGGAATGATTGGTCCAAGATAGTGATTGTGTGGTTGTCAAGTGCTCATGAAATCAGTCCTTATCAGATATAAATTCCTTTGATGGTCTCCAACGGGTTTATTCATGGATCCAAGAACACCCAACTACCCTGGTATCCATGATACAGGGACCTTATTTCCAAAGGAAGATGCTCGTTGGGTGTCAATTTGGACAAGGACACTTGAGGACTCCATTGGTCGAGAGGATGGGAGGTCAAGCTCCCCGCATCCTTTCGAGGAAGGATTATTGCTTGTTACAGGACTTTCTTATTGATTTAAGTCATGTTCATATGTTCTTGAATCATTGGTTCATTCCCAAAGAGTGTGTCGAAAGGCTACCCTTGGTTCGCAAAATCATCAGGAGCATGCATAGGTTTGATTCCACAGAGGTGATGCTGAATTAACCATATTATAAGGCGCTCTGGATTTTATTGTCACACAGGGGGGACGGAAAGTGACTGGATGTTGGTATTAGGACCGCATAGAGGGCTTCCTAAGAATCCTCGAGAGAGGAATTAGAACCCACATAGTTCGATTTTGTGGGGATTATGCATGAAAGCTGCCCATTTGAGGGGGGACATGATTGGGGGAACCTTTTGGAATGGGCACCATTTTGAGCTCGGTCCTTCTAGTAGGTGTCCTACGTATCCTAATTTGGTTAGGAATTAGTGTTCTCATAGTTCATATTGTGTGGGTATTACGCATGGAAGCTTCTCATTTGATAGATATGATTGGATGGACTCTTTATGGACGGGCACCCTTTTGAGCTCGGGCCTTCAGGTGGGCATCCTACATATCCTGATTTGATCAATAATTAAAGCTCTCGTAGTTCTAATGGTGTGGGGATTAATCCTGGAACTGGTCCATTGGAATAACATTATTGGGTGGACCCTTTTGTAATGGGATCCCTTTTGAGCTCATGCCTTCTGGTAGGCATCCTACGTATCATGATTTGTTCAGGAATCAGGTTTATCATACTTTAGATCATGTGGTGATGTTTAAATCCTCACGGACCTCTAATCCCATGTGAGTCTTGCTCAGTGTGAGAAACAAAAGGATTTGTGAGATTCAAAAATTCACATGCCTCCTCCCCTGGTGGTGGGGGAGGGAGAGCCTGAGCTGTAAGTGGCAGAGGCGACCGTGGGTGGGGGAAAATAGTGATAAACCTTTCAACGTGAAACAACAATGAAGGATATGTGACCAGGCCTCGGAGAATTGGGGACATACATAAGTGGGAGGGTCCTAGAGAATGTTATCAAAAGGGAAGGAGTTTCATCCTAATGAAAGGGGGTGTGAACATAACACCTTTGATTGATCAGTGTTCCACATTGAATGGAAAAGAAAGTGATCACCCCTAATCCTAGGAATGCGGAGGTTCATGTTGGCATCCCAAGGTTGGAATCCAGGTTACTGTAGGAATGTGTCCTTATAGGCATTCTCAAATCCCACACCTTTGTGGGGAGGGACTTCGTGACTCATCTTACCAAGGGTATGTAGACTCAATGGAGCATTCTGATGCGCTCAATGGCCAGATCATACGGGTAAAAGGCTTTGGATGAGGCTTCAGCCTGGAATTGGACAACTAGTTAGCAGAGGGATTGTGGAGGACTGGATGGTAATATAGGGGTGATATTGGAAATGAAGGGAAAGATACTAAAAAACAATCCATTAAGCATACTGGTTTCTCATGTGGGATGGAAAAGGCACTGCATACCGTATTGGTATACAGGAAAGAGGGTTATCCACGTACCAGTGTGGTACACTGGAATAGGTATCACCAACCACATACCAATGTGAATAGTGGATCACCGTTCCACATTGGGTTATGTCTCTATACCGATTGGGTACGATGTGTCGGGTTCAGTCCATGTATTGGTATATTATGTGGACCACCATATTGAAGGAGTGTTAGGGGAATTACCATTTAATGGAAATTCTTCTGTGAGAAGTCATTGGTTCTCGGTTTACCAATTGGTTATGTTGTTTTATTATTATTATTATCCAATTCCCCCATTTTTTTGGTTTCTGACCAGCTGTGCTTGTGGAAGAAGTGGTTCGTTGTTTGTGCTTTCACCGATGAAATGAGATTGATGCCAAAATGGAACAACACAGTACTTTTCATGATTTTATAGTCATTCCATCCTTCTATCAATCTCCTCTCTCTCCCCTTCTTTCCATCTCCAATGTTCTCCATTTATTGAAAATCTGAGGGATCGTATCTACTAGCCACATGAAACAATTTGTTTGAGGCCCATTGAAGCAATTTTCTAACCTGTAGAAGACTCAGTCAAACAGGGTTCGCGGAGACTTTGGTTCAGGATAATGGTTCCTAGAACCCTAATCATCTGCTTAATCTGTGAACTGAGGGGTCTGCAGCATGGTAAGTGGATTTCCTTCTATGCGAAACTCCTCCAGCTGACACAGTTCGCGGTATTCCCTGGTCGTTGGCAATCTTTTCATGGGATAATGGTTCGCGGACCATCCCGCCTAATTTGGGGTTCACGATCCATCTTCTTCGTGTACCCTTATTGGTGATGGTTCATGGGCCATTTTAAAAATTGAATTATTTCAAGTTCCTTCAAATAAATAAAAATTAGTTTGAATCCCTTCGCCCTGATTGACTTATAGAAGTGATTAATTCCTTCTTCAAAGTGATTTTGAGGGTATTTCTTCTCCTTAGTGGAATATTCAGGACCCTAAAAATTCCTCCCATTGGAATGGTATCCTTTTAGAAGGAAAATAAAAAGTATTCTGATGTGGAAGTGGTCCTGAACAAAAATGGTTCGCAGTCGAACATGTAGGCCTGGTAAAAGGGAACCACTACTATATATAGGGGCCTATGTCATTTTTCTTTTACCATTTGTCGCGGAAAAAAGTTCTCCTAATTTCCCAGCCTCCTTCACTTTCGTGTACCATGATCCTTGAGAAAATTATGTTCATGAACTGTTCTGTACATTCCGCAAACGGATTTCCTTTCCATTTTCCCCATTTGTGGACCACATTCTGGTTTTTGGGAATGGGGCTGTTGAATTTAAAACCTAATTCCAGATTCCTCATAGAAGAAGGCTATGTGGCTGACTTTTTTTTCATATGAAACATCGATTAGAGAATGAAATCATTATCCCAGACTTAAAACTTTAATCCAAAAGCTTTTAAACATAAAAATAACTAAGGTCGTGGTTCGCTATTTCATACTTCCCCGAACCGTTCTGTTCACCAGCTAGTGGTTTGTGGGATAGCGCCTCGCGGCCGCTTCACATACCATAGTCATACATGGTGGGGTTCATTAACATATCATTATGGTAGGCGGCATACTGAATCTGCGTGTCACATTGTATGTGTAATTATCTTTTCTAATACTTCATTTATGTACAGTATGAAGAGCCTTTGTACTGAAATGTTTTAATTCCTTTTTCCATTCTTTCATAGCCTTTACCCAATAATTTTTTAATTGGAATGACTTCTCATCAGCTTCTAAATCTTCTAATGTAGACTACAATGGATTATTCTTAGGCTGCTAATAAATTGATGAAGATGAGGACTTCCATGGAAAATAATAGTGATGATAATATTCAAACCCACATAATTCCCCATTAAAGCTTTCTGACAGTCTTCTTAATGCCAGAGCTTCTATCTTATTCATTGATCATTCAGCTTCTCCTTTATGACTTTGGTCTCCCTACCGAAATGCACCTTCCTTTGCCTGATCTTGACCATCCTTTAGTACTCTTTGAGGAACCACATGATCATGATCATGCCAACATTTCCCCTATGGGAGAATTAATCACCAGTCCTACTTATGAAAACGACTTCATCTTGAGAGGTTCAGCATGGACTCAAGAAAACTGCGGGTGCCACAATGGTGTCCCGATACTAGACATCTGATAATACCCATCCATTATCAGCATTTCTTGAGAAAATCCTAGTGGATGGAGGACCACCATGTGGGACTTGAGGGCTGGAGGATGTTTCTCTCATGAGTGGGCCTGGGTGTTTTGGGTGCATCAGACATGTCTCGAATCCCACAATCAGTTGAAAGTGGTTGGTTTTCCACATACAGCCTGGGTGTCTCAGTTTTCAACCTTTTATCAGGGAAAAATTCTCTCGAAGTTGCTGAGTTGCTGGTGTTCGAGCACCAACACCATTCATCTAATGCATGGAGAGGTGGGGAACACTCTATGTGACATCTATCAGCTTGGAGATCTCTCTATCCTCAGATATTCGAATGAATACTTTCTCCTAGTGGCCACCACATGGAATGAAACAGATCACATATCTCCTTTGACGAAGATCTTATTGGTCATTGCAGTGGGATCACTAAACCATCCCCTCGCATCTCGTTCTATTATCCAATTCAAAGTGTGGATAAGGTTATTCTTGCAGATGAACAAGCCTATACCAAAGGCGCGCCGCAGTCGAACTCACCCAACACGTTAGTCCCTCCAGACTCTAGGGTCATACATCACTACCCTTGAACCAGGGTGGTATGCCTCATGGGTACACTACTAGAAAAGGGGGCAGTGGAGGCCCCCTGACTCGGGCGACCGCCATTGGCGGTCGCTAACCTCCCTAAAAATATTCGGGGGGTTTCTGCGCCCCCCCCCCCCCCCCCCCCCGCGCCCTCTCGATCTGCCCTAACCCCTCGCCGCCCTCCCTCGCGCCGCCCTCCCCTCCTCCGCCGCCCGGCCTCCCCCGCCGCCCGGCCTCCCCCGCCGCCTGGCCTCCCCCGCCTCCCGGCCTCACCCGCCGCCCGGCCTCCCCCGCCTCCCGGCCTCCCCCTCCGCCCGCCCTCCCCCGCCGCCCGCCCTCCCCCGCCGCCCGCCCTCCCCCGCCGCCCGCCCTCCCCCGCCGCCCGTCCTCCCCCGCCGCCTGCCTTCCGGCCTCCGGCCGCCGACCTCTGCCTTCGGGCCTCCGGCCGCCGCCCTCCGGCCTCTCGGCCCTCCCCCCCCCCACCCCGGACGGCACCCGCACCCCGGACAGCCCCCGGCGCGCACTCCGGACCGCCCCCCGCACCCCGGACGCCTCCCCGCACCCCGGACAGAAGCCCCCCGCGCACTCCGGACCGCCCCCCGCACCCCGGACGCCTCCCCGCACCCCGGACAGCACCCCCCGTGCACTCCGGACCGCCCCCCGCACCCCGGACGCCTCCCCGGACCCCGGACAGCACCCCCCCGCGCACTCCGGACCGCCCCCCGCACCCCGGACGCCTCCCCGCACCCCGGACAGCCCCCCCTGCACTCGGACACCCCCCTCCGAACCCGGACAGCCCCCCCGCACCCCGGACAGCCCCCCCCCCCCCCCCCCCCCCCCCCGCACCCCGGACAGGCCCCCCGCACCCCGGACACCCCACCCCGCACCCCCGACAGCCCCCCTGCACCCCAGACAGCCCCCCCTCCCCCGCACCTCGGACACCCCCGCACCCCGAACACCCCTGTCCGCACCCCTGACAGGCCCCCGACACCCCGGACACCCCTCCCCGCACCTCGGACAGCCCCCCCCCCCCCCGACCCCGGACACCCCCCCCCCCTCGCTGCCCGTCCCCCGTCCCCTCACCGCCTCCTCTCCTCCAGCTCCCCGCCGCCGCCGCTGCCCGTCCCCTCCCTTGTCGCACCGCCTTTGGCTCCGGCTCCCCTTCGCTGCTCCTCTCCCTCGCAGCACCGCCTTCGGCTCCCCTCCCTTTCAGGTTTGTAGCTCAATCAGGTAACATGAGCTTTCAGTTACATTATTATTTTATCAATGGTTCATAAACAAATGATTAATATTTATTTCGAATATAGTTGATTTGAAAAATGTAAATGTAATAAGTATTGTGTAAATGTTTGTTATACAGATATTATTATGGATAAGAGTTGGATTGATCTTCCAAATCGAACGTCTAGAGAATATTTCAATGGCATTATGCAGTTTATTGACTTCACGAGAGGATTTGAAAGTGACTATATTAGTTGTCCATGTAGAAAATGTGCTAACAGATATCAATTCACACGAGATACTGTGAGGGAGCACCTTTTCTTTAATGGATTTCTGAAAAATTATAAGAGTTGGACTCGTCATGGAGAAGAATATGTTCGTTGTCAAAATACAGATGCAGCTCAGATGGATGTTGATGCAAGGATGACTGATCCAATGCATGAAATGCTTACTGAAATGGTACGTGGGTTTGATCCTGAAGGCATTGACATCCAGAATCTTGAGACCGGTGAGATAAATCTTCGCTCTGGTGCAGATCGTGATTCGAGGAGGTTTTATGAAGTACTTGATGATGCGAAAACAGAATTATATCCTGGATGTACTTCTTACAATAAACTGTCGTTCATCGTGGAGTTGTTGCATTTGAAGACTTTGAACAATTGGTCAGACACATCATTCGACATGCTTTTGGTTTTATTGAAAAAAGTTCTTCCTGTCGACGCTAAGATTCCTGAGTCGTATTACTATGCTCGTAAGTTGACAGAGAACTTAGGTTTTACATATGAGACTATAGATGCATGTGCAAACAACTGTATGTTGTTTAGAAATGAAACTGCTCATTTGGATATCTGTACGGTTTGTGGCGCTTCCAGGTGGAAAGAGAACAGGGGAAATAAGACTCATCAAAGTCAGATTGCGATACAGGGGAAACCGATTGCCGTAAAGCAAATGCGTTACTTTCCCCTTAAACCGAGGTTGAAAAGATTTTTTATGTCATCTAAAGTTTCTAATTTAATGAGATGGCATGCAGAAAGAGTTCATGAAAGTGACATGTTAACCCACCCGGCAGACTCTCATGCATGGAAGGATTTTGATAAGAGACATCCCGACTTTGCTAAAGATGTTCGTAATGTCCGATTGGGATTGGCAGCAGATGGTTTCAATCCATTCAAGTCTATGGTTGGTGCAACTCATAGCACATGGCCCATGGTGTTGGTTCCATATAATCTTCCTCTGTGGCTTTGTATGAAGCAACAATTTATATTACTTTCCACTCTTATTGATGGACCTAAAAGTCTGGGGGATAAGATTGATGTTTACCTTCAGCCATTGATTGATGAGTTGAATGAATTTTGGGGCGATGGTGTGATGACTTATGACTGCGAAACGAATGAAATTTTCAAACTACATGCAGCTTTATTGTGGACAATCAATGACTTCCCAGCTTATGCAAATTTATCAGGCTGGAGTACGAAAGGGGAATTTGCTTGCCCTTGTTGCAATAAAAGTAAAAAATCTGTATGGCTTAAACATTCCAAAAAATGGGCATACATGGGTCACAGGCGTTTTCTCCCTCCCCAGCACAGGTTCAGAAAGGACAGAGTGGCATTTGATGGTTCTAGAGAGTTCAGCCCAGCACCAAAGATCATGACAGGAGTCGAAATGTTATCGCAGATTGAGAAAGAAAACATCCGCACGGTATATGAAATTCAGGATTTGGTGGCTCCTCCAGTACGTAATATTCGTGCTGCGGGTAGGCAGCGCAGTCACAATTGGAAAAAGAAAAGTATTTTTTATAGTCTTCCGTATTGGAAAACTAACATGTTGAGGCATAATTTGGATGTCATGAACATTGAAAAAAATGTTTGTGATAACATATTGTGGACCATTTTAGGTGTCAGTGGAAAGTCAAAGGATCATGTTAATGCACGCCGTGATTTGGAAGAAATGGGTTTAAGGAAACAATTGCATTTACAGTTAGCTGAGGGAAACAAGGCATATATGCCTGCTGCACAGTATTCGATGACTACAGAGGAGAAAGAGACATTTCTTTCCATTTTGAAGATGGTCAAGGTGCCTGATGGTTACTCTTCTAATATTTCAAAGTGTGTGAATCTGACGAGCAAGACATTGCAAGGGTTGAAAAGTCATGACAATCACATATTACTTCAGCAGTTGATTCCAATCGCAATTTGTGATTGTTTATCCCCCAATGTTGTTCAGCCCTTGATTGAGATGAGTAATTTTTTTAGACAGCTTTGTTTAAGAAATCAACGAATGAGTGATTTAAAAAGTTTGCAGGACCGAATTGTACTTACGCTTTGTCACTTTGAGAAACTTTTTCCCCCCTCATTTTTCGATGTTATGGTCCACTTAACAGTGCACCTAACTGATGAAGTAATGGCTGCTGGTCCAGTGCAATTCAGGTGGATGTATCCTATTGAACGGTATTTGAGTACATTGAAAAGATTTGTACGCAACAGAGCTCGTCCATAGGCATCAATAGCCAATGGTTATTTGATGGACGAGTGTACTACCTTTTGTGCAGAATATCTTACGGATGTTGAAACAAAATTAGATAAGCCCTCTCGGATTCATGATGGTCCAGTTGGAGAAGGAACCACATTTGATATGGACAACATCGAGTGGATACAAGCACATCGATATATCTTGTTCAATACTCCATCAGTTGCACCATTAATGCAGTAAGTATCTTATCAATGTGCTTGTATAACTTTTACATGTTTTCTTTGCATAAGTTGATCTTTTAAACATCGCGTAATCATTTGCAGGAAACACATTAATGAGATAAAAGAAGAGATGCATCGTGCGACTGAGTTGCAAATTCAACAATCTCATTATGCGGCATTTCATGATTGGTTCAAGGATTATGTATGTATAAATTGATTTTCATTATGAGTGAAGTATTAAACTAATTCTTTCTGCATATATCAGTATTGATTTTTATAAATTATGTAGGTTCGTAAGCTGAGGGAGTTAGGGGACCCCACGTTACCTGAAGTATTTATCCAACTGGCTGAGGGTCCATCTATAACCGCTCGTCGTTATAAAGCTATTGATGCTAATGGTTTTTGATTTCGCATTAAAGATGTTGATGACAAACGAGCAACACAAAACAGTGGAATCGGTTGTCCCTTTGTCGATTCTGGTTATTACTATGGTCAATTGATAGACATCATTGAAGTTGTATACACACACGGTTTGAAGTACATATTGTTAAAGTGTAATTGGGTTGATCCAGTGCGTGGATGTAAAGTCGATCAATATCAGTTTTCATTGGTGAATTTTAACTACATGTTATACAGAAATAATGAACGAGTTGAGAATGAACCTTTCATCTTGACATCACAAGCGGAACAAGTATTCTTCGTTACTTTGCCTTCGGATCCAAGTTGGCAAGTTGTTGTCAAAATGTCTCGGCGAGGAGTGTTTTTATTTGAAGAAGATGAAGAGACTGTTCCGTTTGTTTACCAACAACTTGATCAACATACCGTAGTTCAACGTGAAGAAGATATTTATTGGGTCAGAGCGGCTGTTGAAGGAGAAACGGTCGATTTGCATGCTTAATGAAAGGTATAATTGTTTTCCCGCTATTCAGTAGAATGTCCTAGGATATCATAAATTATCTAATCATTTTATAAATCCTTATAAGTTTTAATCCTCACTTTTGTAAGTTAATTCAGTCATAAATATTTAGGTTGATTAACTTTCTGATTTTTTAAAATTCATTCACAACTAATTATTCAATCCATTTTTTGTTTGATTAACAGTTGTACAAGTTTGATTTATTAAGAACAATCCAATTTATCTTTTAAACACTTTGGACTCATTACTGATATTTTGTATGATTGCAGACATGTCAGGGGAAGAGGCAGAAAATCCACATCATCCATCTGAGGCATCTACGTCTCAGGGTCGAGGTATGTTTGACAGTCATTATCTATATTATTTATGTAATTAACATATATATATATATATAACATTTGTCAATTTATATATAAAATTGTTTTCAACAGGATCAGACTCGGCTGCTTCTTCCTCTCGCAGGAGAGGCCCTGGTCGTGGCATATTAGCATGGAATTCCGACACGACGATAGATGTTTCATTTGATGAGGTATTTCATCCCGTGGGACCGAATGCCCCGGCATTTATTCGTCAGCTGGGTCATATCATACGTGACCCACATCGATTTCCATTGACCACGCGTGATTGGGCTTCTATCCCTCAGGACACATTAGATCGTCTATGGAGGGAGGTTCAGGTAAGAAAATAATTTTACTTTATTTTCTATTTATAAATAATACTAATATGTTTGATTATTTTCATTATAGCAAAATTTGAAAGTATGCCCTGAAGAGTTTCGGCCCGTGTGTATGAGCAAATGCCGTAAGCTGTGGAAAGATTATAAAGGCAAAGTGAAGAGGGACCACTGGGTACCAAATGTGGGTGCCCCTGACATTTTGGAAAAAGTCCCGAGAGGTGTCCTCCCGGCTCAGTGGCGTGACTTGGTTGCATATTGGTCTACTGAGGGTGTTGCGGTTTGTATATTAATTATTTTGCTGTATATATATTTTCAAGAATATGTGATTTGTTTGAAATTTGAATGAATTGAATGTAGGAGGTGTCAACACGCCATTCGGAGAATCGAGCGTTGCAGGGACCAGCTCACAGGCTCGGGACTCGTCACGTGTCTCAAATCCGACATGAGGTATATATTATTCACTTTTTAATTAATTAATTAATATGGTTTTGTGTTTATATTCTTTTAATATACAGTTGCGAGGGCAAGGTGCAGCAACTGATAAAATGTCGGTGTGGATAAGGACTCGTGATCGCAATGATCCAGAGGTTGCAGCATTGATAGTAAGTGTCTGTACTTACCAATAATTACATAAATCTTTATATTAACATATATATATTTATATATATTTAAATATTTCACAGGATCAATTTGAAGCTGAGTTAGAACATCTGCCAGAGGACCAGCGACAGCTTCCCATGCGACGGGATGAGATCTTTCATCGCATTATTGGTCGGGACGGGCATGGCTATAGTTTGACCTATGGAGCAGGGATTCCTCGTTCTGTAGTGTCACGCGCTGCGGTTGTCGGTCCTGCTGTTGCTCATATGACACAGCAGATGTCAGATTTTGAGGCACGGCTGCGCGCTTCCGAGGAGACAAATGCGCAATTGACAGCTGAGGTAAGAGCACTGCGGGAATATGTGCGTCGAGCTGATGGTACAGGGGATCATACGACGCAGGTATATACTGTATTTATTTATTTAATTTAAATTATTTTTGTTATTAAAATATTTATAATGTTTATTTGTTGTAGGCACCTGGTCCACCAGAAGGAGGTAACAGTGATGGCAACGCGTGACGCACCATATATTCACGAGATATGTTTTTTGTTTTTACTGGTAGGGTTGACATTGATGTACTGTATTTATTCATTTAAGTAATGCATTATTACCATCCATGGTGGTCTTTTAAATATTTTATACACATATTGAGTTTTTGATCAGATAATCTTGAATGATTCTACATTTGAAAAAGTCGAACTAATTCCAACAGATCAATAAATCTGATATTATAGATTATGTATTATCCAATATATTTTTTATAAATTTTTGTATTGTATCGATAAAAGAAATATGTATTAATTAGATGTTATCACTTTTATTTTTCACTTTTGTAATCAATGGGATGACCTTTGCACCCCCGGAGAGCCCCCCGCACCGCCGTACAGCCCCCCGCACCCCCGTACAGCCACCCGCGCACCCCCGTACAGCCCCCCGCACCCCCGTACAGCCCCCCCGCACCCCCGTACAGCCCCCCCGCACCCCCGTACAGCCCCCCGCACCGCCGTACAGCCCCCCGCACCCCCGTACAGCCACCCGCGCACCCCCGTACAGCCCCCCGCACCCCCGTACAGCCCCCCCGCACCCCCGTACAGCCCCCCACACCCCCGTACAGCCCCCCGCACCCCCGTACAACCCCCCGAACCCCCGTACTGCCCCCCGCCACCCCCGTACAGCCCCCCCCCCCCCCCCCCCCCGCACCCCCGTACAGCCCCCCGCACCCCCGTACAGCCCCCCCCCCCCCCCCCGCACCCCCGTACAGCCCCCCGCACCCCCGTACAGCCCCCCGCACCCCCGTACAGCCCCCCCGCACCCCCGTACAGCCCCCCCGCACCCCCGTACAGCCCCCCGCACCGCCGTACAGCCCCCCGCACCCCCGTACAGCCACCCGCGCACCCCCGTACAGCCCCCCGCACCCCCGTACAGCCCCCCCGCACCCCCGTACAGCCCCCCACACCCCCGTACAGCCCCCCGCACCCCCGTACAACCCCCCGAACCCCCGTACTGCCCCCCGCCACCCCCGTACAGCCCCCCCCCCCCCCCCGCACCCCCGTACAGCCCCCGCACCCCCGTACAGCCCCCCGCACCGCCGTACAGCCCCCCGCACCGCCGTACAGCCACCCGCGCACCCCCGTACAGCCCCCCGCACCCCCGTACAGCCCCCCCGCACCCCCGTACAGCCCCCCCACCCCCGTACAGCCCCCCGCACCCCCGTACAACCCCCCGAACCCCCGTACTGCCCCCCGCCACCCCCGTACAGCCCCCCCCCCCCCCCCCCCCCGCACCCCCGTACAGCCCCCCGCACCCCCGTACAGCCCCCCCCCCCCCCCCCCCCGCACCCCCGTACAGCCCCCCGCACCCCCGTACAGCCCCCCCGCACCCCCGCCACCCCCGTACAGCCCCCCCGCACCCCCGTACAGCCCCCCCGCACCCCCGTACGCGTTTCCGGCGCCGTTAAACTCCAAAACGGCGTGCGGCGGTCCGATTCGGAGCAAACGTGCTCCGAACGACCTGAAACCGCACGGGGATGAGAGGAATATTATTCCTGAGATGCAGGAGGAGGCCGCACATCCATCGGACGTGCGGTGCGCGAGGCACGCCCGATTGTGTCGTTTTCAGCAGCGCGGCGCGCGCTGAAATGGCGCGTTGGGGGGTCAAAACCACCCGAACGACCTCCGAATGCCACGAAACCGTACGACAACATCCGGGGCGTCAATTGTGAAATGGTCGGCCAGACGGCACCTCATTCGGAGGTGCCGTGCGACCGCGGCGGCCGGAAACGCGTTTCCGGCGCCGTTAAACTCCAAAACGGCGTGCGACGGTCCGATTCGGAGCAATCGTGCTCCGAACGACCTGAAACCGCACGGGGACGAGAGGAATATTATTACTGAGATGCAAGAGGAGGCCGCACGTCCATCGGACGTGCGGTGCGCGCGGCACGCCCGATTGTGTCGTTTTCAGCAGCGCGGCGCGCGCTGAAATGGCGCGTTGGGGGGTCAAAACCACCCGAACGACCTCCGAATGCCATGAAACCGTACGAAAACATCCGGGGCGTCAATTGTGAAATGGTCGGCCAGACGGCACCTCATTCGGAGGTGCCGTGCGACCGCGGCGGCCGGAAACGCGTTTCCGGCGCCGTTAAACACCAAAACGGCGTGCGGCGGTCCGATTCGGAGTAAACGTGCTCCGAACGACCTGAAACCGCACGGGGACGAGAGGAATATTATTCCTGAGATGCAGGAGGAGGCCGAACATCCATCGGACGTGCGGTGCGCGAGGCACGCCCGATTGTGTCGTTTTCAGCAGCGCGGCGCGCGCTGAAATGGCGCGTTGGGGGGTCAAAACCACCCGAACGACCTCCGACTGCCACGAAACCGTACGACAACATCCGGGGCGTCAATTGTGAAATGGTCGGCCAGACGGCACCTCATTCGGAGGTGCCGTGCGACCGCGGCGGCCGGAAACGCGTTTCCGGCGCCGTTAAACACCAAAACGGCGTGCGGCGGTCCGATTCGGAGCAAACGTGCTCCGAACGACCTGAAACCGCACGGGGAAGAGAGGAATATTATTCCTGAGATGCAGGAGGAGGCCGCACGTCCATCGGACGTGCGGTGCGCGAGGCACGCCCGATTGTGTCGTTTTCAGCAGCGCGGCGCGCGCTGAAATGGCGCGTTGGGGGGTCAAAACCACCCGAACGATCTCCGAATGCCACGAAACCGTACGACAACATCCGGGACGTCAATTGTGAAATGGTCGGCCAGACGGCACCTCATTCGGAGGTGCCGTGCGACCGCGGCGGCTGGAAACGCGTTTCCGGCGCCGTTAAACACCAAAACGGCGTGCGGCGGTCCGATTCGGAGCAAACGTGCTCCGAACGACCTGAAACCGCACGGGGACGACAGGAATATTATTCCTGAGATGCAGGAGGAGGCCGCACATCCATCGGACGTGCGGTGCGCGCGGCACGCCCGATTGTGTCGTTTTCAGCAGCGCGGCGCGCGCTGAAATGGCGCGTTGGGGGGTCAAAACCACCCGAACGATCTCCGAATGCCACGAAACCGTACGACAACATCCGGGGCGTCAATTGTGAAATGGTCGGCTAGACGGCACCTCATTCGGAGGTGCCGTGCGACCGCGGCGGCCGGAAACGCGTTTCCGGCGCTGTTAAACACCAAAACGGCGTGCGGCGGTCCGATTCGGAGCAAACGTGCTCCGAACGACCTGAAACCGCACGGGGACGACATGAATATTATTCCTGAGATGCAGGAGGAGGCCGCACGTCCATCGGACGTGCGGTGCGCGCGGCACGCCCGATTGTGTCGTTTTCAGCAGCGCGGCGCGCGCTGAAATGACGCGTTGGGGGGTCAAAACCACCCGAACGACCTCCGAATGCCACGAACCCGTACGACAACATCCGGGGCGTCAATTGTGAAATGGTCGGCCAGACGGAACCTCATTCGGAGGTGCCGTGCGACCGCGGCGGCCGGAAACGCGTTTCTGGCGCCGTTAAACTCCAAAACGGCGTGCGGCGGTCCGATTCGGAGCAAACGTGCTCCGAACGACCTGAAACCGCACGGGGACGAGAGGAATATTATTCCTGAGATGCAGGAGGAGGCCGCACGTCCATCGGACGTGCGGTGCGTGAGGCACGCCCGATTGTGTCGTTTTCAGCAGCGCGGCGCGCGCTGAAATGGCGCGTTGGGGGGTCAAAACCACCCGAACGACCTCCGAATGCCACGAAACCGTACGACAACATCCGGGGCGTCAATTGTGAAATGGTCGGCCAGACGGCACCTCATTCGGAGGTGTCGTGCGACCGCGGCGGCCGGAAACGCGTTTCCGGCGCCGTTAAACTCCAAAACGGCGTGCGGCGGTCCGATTCGGAGCAAACGTGCTCCGAACGACCTGAAACCGCACGGGGACGAGAGGAATATTATTACTGAGATGCAGGAGGAGGCCTCACGTCCATCGGACGTGCGGTGCGCGCGGCACGCCCGATTGTGTCGTTTTCAGCAGCGCGGCGCGCGCTGAAATGGCGCGTTGGGGGGTCAAAACCACCCGAACGATCTCCGAATGCCACGAAACCGTACGACAACATCCGGGGCGTCAATTTTGAAATGGTCGGCCAGACGGCACCTCATTCGGAGGTGCCGTGCGACCGCGGCGGCCGGAAACGCGTTTCCGGCGCCGTTAAACACCAAAACGGCGTGCGGCGGTCCGATTCGGAGCAAACGTGCTCCGAACGACCTGAAACCGCACGGGGACGAGAGGAATATTATTCCTGAGATGCAGGAGGAGGCCGCACGTCCATCGGACGTGCGGTGCGCGAGGCACGCCCGATTGTGTCGTTTTCAGCAGCGCGGCGCGCGCTGAAATGGCGCGTTGGGGGGTCAAAACCACCCGAACGACCTCTGACTGCCACGAAACCGTACGACAACATCCGGGGCGTCAATTGTGAAATGGTCGGCCAGACGGCACCTCATTCGGAGGTGCCGTGCGACCGCGGCGGCCGGAAACGCGTTTCCGGCGCCGTTAAACACCAAAACGGCGTGCGGCGGTCCGATTCGGAGCAAACGTGCTCCGAACGACCTGAAACCGCACAGGGACGAGAGGAATATTATTCCTGAGATGCAGGAGGAGGCCGCACGTCCATCGGACGTGCGGTGCGCGCGGCACGCCCGATTGTGTCGTTTTCAGCAGCGCGGCGCGCGCTGAAATGGCGCGTTGGGGGGTCAAAACCACCCGAACGACCTCCGAATGCCACGAAACCGTACGACAACATCCGGGGCGTCAATTGTGAAATGGTCGGCCAGACGGCACCTCATTCGGAGGTGCCGTGCGACCGCGGCGGCCGGAAACGCGTTTCCGGCGCCGTTAAACACCAAAACGGCGTGCGGCGGTCCGATTCGGAGCAAACGTGCTCCGAACGACCTGAAACCGCACGGGGACGAGAGGAATATTATTCCTGAGATGCAGGAGGAGGCCGCACGTCCATCGGACGTGCGGTGCGCGAGGCACGCCCGATTGTGTCGTTTTCAGCAGCGCGGCGCGCGCTGAAATGGCGCGTTGGGGGGTCAAAACCACCCGAACGACCTCCGACTGCCACGAAACCGTACGACAACATCCGGGGCGTCAATTGTGAAATGGTCGGCCAGACGGCACCTCATTCGGAGGTGTCGTGCGACCGCGGCGGCCGGAAACGCGTTTCCGGCGCCGTTAAACACCAAAACGGCGTGCGGCGGTCCGATTCGGAGCAAACGTGCTCCGAACGACCTGAAACCGCACGGGGAAGAGAGGAATATTATTCCTGAGATGCAGGAGGAGGCCGCACGTCCATCGGACGTGCGGTGCGCGAGGCACGCCCGATTGTGTCGTTTTCAGCAGCGCGACGCGCGCTGAAATGGCGCGTTGGGGGGTCAAAACCACCCGAACGATCTCCGAATGCCACGAAACCGTACGACAACATCCGGGGCGTCAATTGTGAAATGGTCGGCCAGACGGCACCTCATTCGGAGGTGCCGTGCGACCGCGGCGGCCGGAAACGCGTTTCCGGCGCCGTTAAACACCAAAACGGCGTGCGGCGGTCCGATTCGGAGAAAACGTGCTCCGAACGACCTGAAACCGCACGGGGACGACAGGAATATTATTCCTGAGATGCAGGAGGAGGCCGCACGTCCATCAGACGTGCGGTGCGCGCGGCACGCCCGATTGTGTCGTTTTCAGCAGCGCGGCGCGCGCTGAAATGGCGCGTTGGGGGGTCAAAACCACCCGAACGATCTCCGAATGCCACGAAACCGTACGACAACATCCGGGGCGTCAATTGTGAAATGGTCGGCCAGACGGCACCTCATTCGGAGGTGCCGTGCGACCGCGGCGGCCGGAAACACGTTTCCGGCGCCGTTAAACACCAAAACGGCGTGCGGCGGTCCGATTCGGAGCAAACGTGCTCCGAACGACCTGAAACCGCACGGGGACGACAGGAATATTATTCCTGAGATGCAGGAGGAGGCCGCACGTCCATCGGACGTGCGGTGCGCGCGGCACGCCCGATTGTGTCGTTTTCAGCAGCGCGGCGCGCGCTGAAATGGCGCGTTGGGGGGTCAAAACCACCCGAACGACCTCCGAATGCCACGAAACCGTACGACAACATCCGGGGCGTCAATTGTGAAATGGTCGGCCAGACGGAACCTCATTCGGAGGTGCCGTGCGACCGCGGCGGCCGGAAACGCGTTTCCGGCGCCGTTAAACTCCAAAACGGCGTGCGGCGGTCCGATTCGGAGCAAACGTGCTCCGAACGACCTGAAACTGCACGGGGACGACAGGAATATTATTCCTGAGATGCAGGAGGAGGCCGCACGTCCATCGGACGTGCGGTGCGCGCGGCACGCCCGATTGTGTCGTTTTCAGCAGCGCGGCGCGCGCTGAAATGGCGCGTTGGGGGGTCAAAACCACCCGAACGACCTCCGAATGCCACGAAACCGTACGACAACATCCGGGGCGTCAATTGTGAAATGGTCGGCCAGACGGCACCTAATTCGGAGGTGTCGTGCGACCGCGGCGGCCAGAAACGCGTTTCCGGCGCCGTTAAACTCCAAAACGGCGTGCGGCGGTCCGATTCGGAGCAAACGTGCTCCGAACGACCTGAAACCGCACGGGGACGAGAGGAATATTATTCCTGAGATGCAGGAGGAGGCCGCACGTCCATCAGACGTGCGGTGCGCGAGGCACGCCCGATTGTGTCGTTTTCAGCAGCGCGGCGCGCGCTGAAATGGCGCGTTGGGGGGTCAAAACCACCCGAACGACCTCCGAATGCCACGAAACCGTACGACAACATCCGGGGCGTCAATTGTGAAATGGTCGGCCAGACGGCACCTCATTCGGAGGTGCCGTGCGACCGCGGCGGCCGGAAACGCGTTTCCGGCGCCGTTAAACTCCAAAACGGCGTGCGGCGGTCCGATTCGGAGCAAACGTGCTCCGAACGACCTGAAACCGCACGGGGACGAGAGGAATATTATTCCTGAGATGCAGGAGGAGACCGCACGTCCATCGGACGTGCGGTGCGCGAGGCACGCCCGATTGTGTCGTTTTCAGCAGCGCGGCGCGCGCTGAAATGGCGCGTTGGGGGGTCAAAACCACCCGAACGACCTCCGAATGCCACGAAACCGTACGACAACATCCGGGGCGTCAATTGTGAAATGGTCGGCCAGACAGCACCTCATTCGGAGGTGCCGTGCGACCACGGCGGCCGGAAACGCGTTTCCGGCGCCGTTAAACACCAAAACGGCGTGCGGCGGTCCGATTCAGAGCAAACGTGCTCCGAACGACCTGAAACCGCACGGGGACGAGAGGAATATTATTCCTGAGATGCAGGAGGAGGCCGCACGTCCATCGGACGTGCGGTGCACGCGGCACGCCCGATTGTGTCGTTTTCAGCAGCGCGGCGCGCGCTGAAATGGCGCGTTGGGGGGTCAAAACCACCCGAACGACCTCCGAATGCCACGAAACCGTACGACAACATCCGGGGCGTCAATTGTGAAATGGTCGGCCAGACGGCACCTCATTCGGAGGTGCCGTGCGACCGCGGCGGCCGGAAACGCGTTTCCGGCGCCGTTAAACACCAAAACGGCGTGCGGCGGTCCGATTCGGAGCAAACGTGCTCCGAACGACCTGAAATGAGATTATTTCTTGAATCGAAGTTTTTAAATTATTATAGCACAATGATTTGATATTATATATATATTAAATATATATTAAAACATTTAAAATATATTATATATATATATATATATATTTAAAATATTGTATTTAATAGTATATATATATATATATTTATAGCACAATGATTTGTATTTAAAATATTGTATTTAATAGTATATATATATTATAGCACAATGATTTGTATTTAAAATATTGTATTTAATAGTATATATATATTATAGCACAATGATTTGATATTATATATATATTAAATATATATTAAAACATTTAAAATATAGTATATATATATATATATATATTTATATTCAATTCAATAAAAAAAATTGTAAAAATTTTTTTTTTTTAGAATAGCGACCGCCATTGGCGGTCGCTAAAGGCCTCTAGCGACGAGGCAACAGCGACCGCCATTGGCGGTCGCTGCGCGGCCGCTAAAGCCCTTTAGCGACCGCCAATGGCGGTCGCTAATGGCCTTATATATAGTAGTGGTATATGAGCTTTGTCCTGACAATTCACCATCTCATAGTCTAGCAGGTTTCTACGCCATTTTCTTTAGTGGATGGATCATCCCATCCCATGACACATACAATGGGTTTTGGGCTTTCACCTTGATGATGGTGGAAATATTGGCGGAGGGTCGACCAATTAAGTTGGCCCTTCCAACCCTTTTCTATCTTTATGAATTGATTGGATAGATTTAGGAAGGCAGGTCTCCGCACCATCTCAGAATACCATTCTAACTTATATATGGGTGGACGGTGGAACACTTCCACTATTATGAGTATCGATATACCGCACGGGTTCCCCATTCTGACTTTCACCTAGAACTTCTCAGCATTTCATTTATTCGACCCAGACTCTAACTATTACCGATGTGGTCAGGATGTTGAATGATGCCTCTCATTTCTCATTGTCACCTCACCCAACTCATTATGGATCATTGGGAGGTTACAGGGGTGGTTCCTTGGAATAATGATCATACCTCATCAGTCTTTGGGATGGGATGCTCACCCCCCCCCCCTCGTGTAGACTGAGTAGTTATCTATGAACCATACCTCCCCTACCAGTTTCTCAGGCAATTAGGATGTCTTCAACAAACTATGTTGCTTCCGGTTATTCGACTAAGGGTAGAATCACATGATGTGGTTCTCCATCAATTGTGTCTCATGATGATGCATGAAGGCCCTTCAAGAGATATTATCATTCCCAACACGATGGGGACTACCTTCGTATGGCTGGAGTATACCCAACTATGGCTTCATTGTTACCCTACGGGGATGATAAAAGATCTTGTTAGGTGGGTATAGAAACCCTTAACCTTTTCATGTCCTATTCATGCACCAACAATGACACCACACCTTCCCCTGGTCGTGAGAGGTGCAACGGTCACACCTTCTACTTCCGTCCCTTCATCAAAAAAGATGGATATACCTCCTGCTCCTGCTCTCATGGTGGGAAGGCACTCAATCCATCATCAAAATCATCTCAGATTGGTTTCATCAGAACAACCCATTTTGGTTGGGAGCGATGCAGACTAATCCCCTCATATGGATATTACCCATGATCTTGGCGAAACTGGCACCAGACGTGCATCGCCTATCATCCCAAAGACTGTAGTTAGTCCTCCACGTCTATCTCAAGTGACTAGGCAATCTAAATAGGGTTTCCTTTCTTTGGTGACTATCCTTTGGTCCATCCCTGCTCCTATGGTGATGCTTCTTGCTTACACACATGTGGTGGCAGGGGAATATTGAAGTGTTGGTGTCGTGGCGAGGAACAAGGAAGTGCGCAAAGAGGCATTGTGCCAGTTACGTTCTCTTGCTGTGGAGACACACCTGGCCAATTTCGTAGATGAGGGTAACAATTTTCAGAAGTTATTCGTTGATCTGGGTTTTGGAGGCTATGATTATCAGCACCTTCAGTTCCTTATTTTCAAAATCGTCATTGCCCGAGATGACCTCGCCTCCTTTGAGGACAAGCTGGTTTGGTTCAATTATTCCCATAACTAGGTGGCAAACTTGTGCGATATTTCAAAACCATTTGATCATATTATGGCCAAAGAGGTGAAGGCCAATGACTTGGTGGTGGCTCTAGAGGAGGAGATGTAGGAGTGAAAACCCCACGCAGACAGGTTGAGGGAGGAACCATCCTCTTTGCATGCCAATCATTAAGTCATCCAGATGAAAGGGTGGGGCCTTAAAGCTGTCCTGGAGTGGGTGTTCCTGATAGTCAAAGCTGAAATGGTGGAAAGAACCTCTTGGGAACAAACTATTGACAACCCACAGCAATCGCTCTCCATTATTTTTGAAATGGTGAATTGGGCCCTATTGTAGCTCTGTCTCAGATTATAGCATGTACCCCGCCCCCCTTACTTTGAAGAGACTCCTAATTGGGGTTGTTCCTCAATTTTTGCTGAACCTGATGAAACATATTTTTCTTTTAAATGTCTCTTCTATGTCTCTTCCTGTTATCATTATTTTAATCAAGTGTTAAATTTTGTAAACCATGACTTGAAATCAGTAAAGTGAAATAACTGAATCGAGCTCTAATTTTTTTTCTTGAGAAAAGGGTCACATTGAGTGTAGTTAGACTATTGTTGAGGTTTTATGGAACACCTCACAAACTTTTGTGGCTTTTTCATTGTATCCCTAATTTTTTCCTAATCCTTCTTGATACGGTCTTAGAAGTTATAACTTGGATTTTTCTTAGGCCTTCCTTTGTGGGTTTTTGATCTAACAAGCTTTACGTGTTTTATGACTGCTCAATGCATTTTTTGGGGAACTGATACTAGACTTTTACTTAGAGGTTACTTCAGTGATTTTTCCTCTGGTGAGAAAAACGTCTTTTTTTCGCATTTCCCATTCTTTCCATTAAAACTTATTACTAATTTATTATTTCAAACACCATTGACCAAATTTAATGGGGTAAGGCCCTGACTAAGGACCGTTAGTCGAAAATGTCCTAGTATCCTTTAGACATGGTTTATGGATTTTTCTTGACCCTGTATTTTGTGGATTCTAGACATGCATGAGGCTCAAGAGCCGATTTAGGCATACCGAGGTACGAATGGACTCTCTTGGGGATGAATTTTCCATTGATTGATGGCCATTTTTTTGGGCGACATATGCAGAGCCATCGAGGCAAGATATGCATAGTCATGAAATGCTGTCCCTAGGACCATGGACTTCCATTCCAGATGGCCTGGTGGGATTTGACACATTTTTGGATTATCTTGATGTCGAGAGTCACAATTGGTGGATGGATTATGTATTGTTTTCTGAGAAACGTAGGAACATTCACATCGGCCTCAAGTGGTAAATTGATTCAACACATTTCTTCCCTATGTGAGGGAGATATAGAAAGTGTTCAGTTCAGCTAAGATTATTTTTTTGTTAAGGGAACATGGGAAGAAGGATGTGCATAAGTCATCATCCCAGAGTTTTCTGAATCTGGGGGTGTGA
Organism: Viscum album; assembly: GCA_963277665.1. Taxonomy (NCBI): domain Eukaryota; kingdom Viridiplantae; phylum Streptophyta; class Magnoliopsida; order Santalales; family Viscaceae; genus Viscum; species Viscum album. The sequence goes on from OY728158.1 coordinate 1,026,194,552, forward strand.
CAAGACACAAATGACTGGTTTGCAACTGCACTTCAAGGTGGCCCAAAGTCCTTGAGGTGGCCAGATGGCCTTACTGGCTCGAAGGCTTGGGTGGCCTAACGGACTTATTGGACACTAGCCTTCTGCCTCCAATGTCTTTTTAAGATCATAGAGACTGGGAAATTTCTACACACGGTGTGTGACCTTTGACCAGGGGTGTCGCTAATCTCAAGTGGAGGATTCTTTGGCTCAACTTCTTCGAGGGAACTCAAAAACAATTAGAGGAATGTTTTTTTTCTTGTGAATCAACTTCTCAAATGCTTATAGGATATCTTTTAAGAAACACCAGAATATACCCAAGGTGAATGTGGCCCATATGTTCTGATATATCCTGTATGTGTGGAAGGGGAAAATTTAAACCATGACATTGAGGGCCCTTAAATAACGGGGGATGGAATGAGGATTGTAATCCATTGGGTGTACTAAGATAAGAGAGGAATCTCCTAGGGACTCATTTTCCTTAGATTGATGGCTATTTTTGTCGGTGACATATGTAGATCCACCGGGGCATGATATGAAACGTCAATAAAAGGTGTCCACAGGACATGGGCCTTCCATACAGATAGCCTTGGAGGTTTAGGGGGATTCAAGATCACTTAAAGCATGGATTTTGCAATATTGAAGTTGTATACCAGGACATATTGGGGACATTTGGGTTATGATTAACTCATGGAATGGTGTCCCTTATGTAGATCTGACCCTTACACAGGGTGAGGTTTGTTTTCTATCTTTGGGATACATGATTTTTTAACCTCACATGGCCAGGACAAGGGGTTCCTCATGGGGGAGGTAACCATGACATTCCTTTTAGGGTCACTCTACTAGGACCAAATTCCGTTTCCCTTTTCCCATGATGTCACGACAGATATCTTGCTAAGATCCCTACGCTCACATGAGATATTCTCAGTGTGAGAAATAAGTGATCACAAGGGTTTAATTACACCATCTAAGAACATTGAATCCAACATTATGGGGAATTTTAGGCAAAATCCATTTCTTTGCAGTTTAACATCATGCAGTGAGGATGATTTTGGCCTTGCAGTTTAATGTTGTGCGGTGTGCATGATTTTGTCCTTGTAGTTTAACATCATATGATGAAGAAAATTTTGGCCTTGTAGTTTAACAGTGTGTGGTGAGTAAGATTTTGGCCTTTCATAGGTCTTCAAAAGTTTTAGGTTAATCATAATCAGGGTATTCTAGCATTACTTAGACGTGAGTGATGATAGAATGTGTAAACAATAGACCCGCGTGCGACTTGAATAAAGAGGGATGGAATGGGGCATGAATGCCATTGGGCATAGTAAGGTAAGAGAGGACTCTCCTATGGATGAATTTTCCTTTGATTGAAATCCATTTTTTTGTGCAACGTATGCAGAGCCATCGGGGCATGATATGCATAGTCAATCAAAGGTGTCCACAGGGCAATGGCCTTCCATCCCAAATGGCCTTGGAGGGTTATGTGGATCCATGTTTTCCCAAGGTATGGAGTGTGACCAATGGGAATGGTATGTCTGGGAATGTGAGAATACCCAGACCATGATTAACCATGATCTAATGGGAGCTTCTACATAAGTGTGACCAACAAATGGGGGAAAGGGGATTTTTTTGGGGGGTTTGGGCTAGGATGTCGAATTCGAGTGTCCCTACGTATCCTACGAGAGTAGAAATCAAGCCACACATAGTTATGAAAGTTACCTAGAAACTTTTGTTCGATTTTCTAAGGACACTTGATGGCGTCATCATTTTACATGATATAGAGGTCAGGCCTACCATATTCTTCTATTGTTTATCCATGTAATAGAATCCATACCACTGGTCCTATGCTCATGGTAGATGTACTCGGTGTGAGAAACAAATAGTGGTCACAGAGTCTTCTTTTCAAGTGTGAGGTGATGGAGAATATTATGGGGGACTTTTCATTTTCTTTCACAGTGGGGCTGGGGTAGGATCATATATTGAGGAATCACTACGTATCCTACGATGGCACAAATCAAGTTGTACGTAGTTCTGTGTGTGCCTCGTACTAGTTTGGCTTGATCCAAAGCGTAGTGGCGTTTTCATTGTACCCATCCCAGTTGTCATTTTAGCCACATTACCCCATTTTTGGCCTTCATAGGAGAATCTTTATCACCATTACTATGCTCACAAGAGTTTTACTCAGTGTGATAAATAAGGAGTAATAAGGGTCTCCTTTGAAAATATTGGTAGATAGAGGGTGTGATAAAGGCGTTTTTTGATGATGGCTAGACCAGGATAGAATATCGAGGCATCACTACATATCATGTAAGGGAAGGAATCAATCCAAACGTAGTTCTGTGAAATATCATGCATTTTATTTTGAATCAATTAAGACGCTCTATGCTATGTAGTTTAACATCATCCGTAAATGACATTTTCCTTATAGTTTATCATCATGTGGAAAGGATGATGACTTATAGTTTAAGGTCTTATAGTTTGGACCATAACATGGGAGAATTTTTTTACCTCATAGTTTAATTTCTTAGTGTTTAGACCGGTGATATGAAAGGGTATTATTAACTCATAGTTTATGGTTTTAGATTTTGGACCATGACATTGGGTCAAAAAAAAATTTATGACTCATAGTTTAACATCATAGATCTTGGACTTATGAAATGAGATGTTATTTTTATGACTCATAGTTTAGGGTCAGTGAGTTTGGACCATGATATGGGTGCATTTTGTTACCACATAGTTTATGTTCTTTGAGTTTGGACCTTATCATGGGGGAATCCTTTATGACTCATAGTTTAGAGTCGTAGAGTTTGGACCATGGGGACATTTTTTACCTCAAAGTTTAAGGTCGAAGAGTTTGGAACTTATCATGGGGAAATTTTATGAATCATAGTTTTGGATCGTAGTGTTTGGACTATGGGGACATTTGTAACTCATAGTTTAAGGTCTTAGAGTTTGGACCTTGACATAGGGATTTTTTTATGACTTATTTTTTAGGTTCGTAGAGTTTGGACCAGGATATAGAGATTTTTTTATGACTCATAGTTTAGGGTCATAGATCTTGGACCATGAAGAAATTTTTATGACTCATAGCTTATAGTCTTAGAGTTTGGAACTATGAAATTTTTATGACACGTTGTATAAGGTCTTAGATTTAGGACCTATGACATTTTTATAACTCATAGTTTAAGGTTTCATAGTTTGGACCTATGACAATTTTAACTCATAGTTTAAGGTCATAGTGTTTAAACCATGGGGACATTTTTAACTCATAGTTTAAAGCCTTAGATTTTGGACTAATAGGGACATTTTTAACTCATAGTTTAAAGTCTTAGAGTTTGGACCATGAAATGGGGAATTCTTTTTTATGACTCATAATTTAATGACTTAAACAATGGACCTGTCATTGGGGAATTTTTTATGGGAATTATTTCTTCAAGAACATCACATGTGTGGGTGTTGTGATGAGATTTTCATCCATTTATATCAGGGCATACATTCCAGTGGAATGATTTATGAAATATGGTCCTTCTCACATTGGTACAATATTTAAGGGCTTCTTCCCCAGTATCATCTTGGTTCTAAGGGATCACACCATTTCTCCTTTGAGGAAAGATCTAATGAGAATCTTTTGGTTGATGGCTTATGCAACCCAAATTTGGTTGATTTCTAAATGGTGTAGAGTGTGCATCCTTTATTCATATAACTACTCCAATTCATAAAATTGTTTATAGGATTGCTTGTATTTGGAAATTTTATTGCAAGTGGCCACATGAAGTGAAGACACATGTATTTAAATGGGAAACAATTCATTTTCCCCATATACTAGTGAGTACGGGGACACCTGGGTGACCGTGTGTGTCATGGTCCGGTAAGCCCACAAAGCATGAATGAGCTTGTCTGGCCCCGATTTTATATCCTTGTAAACCATCTTTGTAAGTATGTTAGATAGAGTCTTGTTAAAATATTCTATCTTCCCATTGGTCATCATGTGGTAGCGGGATGACCGGTTGGCCAGGATTCCATATTCTTTGTACAACTTATCCAGTTCAGCAGAGAAAAAGTTAATGTTGTTTTCTATCAGTATTTTATGAGAGACATTGAATCTGGTGATGATGTTGGCCTTCAAAAAGTTGATGATGTTTTTTTCCCCGACTTCCTTAAGGGGTACGTATTCATCCCATTTAGAAAATAAGTTGGTTTCTGGGTTTATTAAATTGAATTGTTTAGTTGTAGCGGGAGGATACGACCCCACAACATCCATCCCCCAGGAGACGAATAGCCAAGTGTATTTAGCCGTATGAAGAAACATTGGGAGGCAGTGTTTGAAATTAACATGAACTTTTCAGGAATGGAACTTCATAGTGAATATGGCATAATCATGTATCATGTTGGGCCTGTAATGCCCAAGCCTCTGAATTCACTATGAGATCTGGGTTGCTAACTGGGGTGCTCCACAAGATCTGGTGTGTACATCATTCAGGACGACCACAGTCTCTTCTCTATCAATGCACATGAGAAGGACTCCCTCAAGGCCTCGTTTGTAGAAGAATTTATCTTGGTTTAACCCATTGTACGAGGTGAAATTTACTGCCTGCCTTCAGACCTACTGCCTTTCATAACTAACTGGTGGGAGTTCCCCATTCTGAAGGTATTTTGTGATGGGTTTAATCCAACCGACGGTTTGACCATAAGGCTCAAGAATGGGTCTAACTTCATCAATTTCTTCCATACTTCTCTGGATGAATGGAAAGACCACCCGACGGTGAGAAATGAAAATGATTGTTTCATCCTAGTTGTGAATGGCTTTTTTTATGGATGCATTTTTCAAAGTGTCAACTTGAGCATTCTACGACCGGGGGACATGAGTCAATGTTGGTTCTGATGGGAATTATACCATCAATGCTCAAACATGGTTTCATAAGGGAACCAATACTTCTTTCTTCATAGCATAGTCACCATTCACCTATTTTATGACAAGATCTGAATCACCATTTATTTTAAGGTGTTTTCTTGCACCTAGAGTGCCAACTCTAGGCCAGCAGTGAGCGCCTGATACTCTGACTCATTGTTCGTACACCCTTTCGAAAGGAGGATAGAGTTAGGAAATATGGCCTTTTGGGAGATACTAGTATAATGCCTATCCCCACTTTGTTGAGCTTGGTATCCACCATCATTTTCCCTATCAGGCTTCAGGAAGCACCATCGATGTACATTTCCCATATCTGAGGGCTTTCTTGGAAGAAAAACACTTATTCATCTAAAAGTTAAATATCCAAAGGAGATATATCATCTAAGGGGTGCTCGTCCAAGAAGTCTGCCAATGTCGGGCCTTTTATGGCCTTTCAGGGCACATACCAATTGTCAAATTGTTGCAGGATGACCGCCCATCATGATAGGCACCCATTTAACATGGGACGGATCAGGATATACTTGTGTGGGTTGCTTCAGGATACTAGGTGGACCTCAAGGTGCTGCAGGTAATGCCTGAGCTTCTAAACTGCAAATATTAGGGCTAGGTAGTTCTTTTCAATCTTCTAATACTAAGTTTTGATATAAATAATTGTCTAACTGAGTTATTAGAGTCTATTCCCGCTGCTGGTGTCATTTTTTGGTGTGAGGAAAGAACCTAACAACTGTTATAGAGCAGTTATGTATAAAATGAGTTGGCTCCACCCAACTGGAAGAATGAGCACCATCGAGGTTAGGATATATTTTTGAGGTGTCAAATGATTCTGTAAAATCATCATCCCATTCATAAGTAACTCCTTTCTTCATGAGATTGGTGAATGGTAAACATTTACTTGCAAGGTTGGCTGTGAAGCACCGAATTTAGTCGAGCTGACCCTGGATACCTCTCAACTCAGTGTGGTTTCTAGGTAGGGACATGCCAAGAATGGATTTTGTCTTCTCGGGGTTGACATTTATGTCATGATGGTTTATGATAATGCCAGGAAATTTTCTTTAGGTAACACCAAAGGCACATTTCATGGGGTTCATCTTTAAACTATGCTGCGAAAATTTTTTGAAGATATTGTTGAGGTCGCCCATGTGGTTTGAACGCAATCATGACATAAACACTAGTTCATCTTCATAAAACTTGACAAATTTTCCCAAAAAGGGCTTGAAGTTTCGAGGCATAGCAGGCTGATATGTGGCGACATCATTATTTAGATTGAAGGGAATCACTTTATAATATACCACTCCTAGAGGGGCCCTAAAAGTGGTAGATTCTTCATCTCCTTGGTCCATATGGATTTTATTATATCTATAATAGCCATCCATGAAGGATAGGGCTTCGTATCTGGTTTTTGCATTGATCAACAATTCTGGGATCGGGACCCGGAATTCATCTTTTGGGAAATGCAGATTATGGTCCCTGTATTCGATGTAGATTCTGATCTGCCCATTATTTTTTTATAGGGACTATGATTTTTATCTAGATCGGATATTTCACCTCCCGTATGAAGTTGGATTTGATCATCTTTTCTACCTCAGCCTCTATTTTGGCAGCATGCGTCAGGTGGGTCCTTCTAGCTGCCTGTTTATAGACCCGGTAATCTTCTGGTAAACCCAGATTATGGGTGGAGACTTCAAGATTGAAGCCTGGAATATCTGTGTAGTTATAGGAAAACACATATTGATTCTTCTTTATGAAGGATGTGTATTCTTCATGTTCATCAACAGGCATGTCCACACTGATTAAAGTGGGTCGTGGGTCGTTTTCAATGCCCAAATTTATCTCCTTAATCTTGTCGATGGTGGTGGAAACACCTTCTTTAAATATAGGAGGGGCATCTTTGAAGTCATTATCCTCTTCTTCTTATTCATCATGATCATCTTCCCCTTCTTATGGAAAGAGTATTTTTTAGATAACTTCTCAAATATTGGTAATGAAATCGTCATTTTCCTTAGTGCATGAGGTAAGGGTAGTTTGATGCCCCAAGGATGGAATGCGAGCATCTTTGACAGTGCTTTTCCTTAAAAATGGGAGTCATACTTTTCTTCTATGTCTCTGGACTTGGTGGTCATAGCAGAGGCTAGGTAGACTACTGAGTCTATATACAGGCTTGTAATTATGCATTTAACGTTGTTGATGGGTAGTATGTACTCTTCCACAAGCTACTGAAAGGGGTTGGCTGAATCCATCTCCAATCCATTCGGGGCATTTATCCAATCAACGTCGTTGGCTGAAAGATGTTTTCTTCTGAATCGTAGAACCCTGTGTTTGATTTAATGCTTCTCACATAACACAAACTGGGATTTCTGTATCATCTCATTTTTCCCATTAGTGCAATATTTAATGCACTGGTTGTATGAGGATGGAATTGAAGCATGCTGATGCAGCCAGGGCATCCCCAACAAAACATTAAAGTTCTTAACTTACCACACCACCAAAAACTCAAAATATGATATTATATCTCCAAGCCAGGTTTTTATCTTGATTCTTCCCAACAGCTTCTGCTCGCTTTTGTGATATCCCAATAGAGTTTTAGTCCAAGGTGTCAGGTTTTCTTCAACATATCTTAGCTGACAAAGAATTCTCAGCTCGAGGAGGTTAAATCTAGAGTCGGTGTTGATAAAAAAACCAACAAACATTAGTTCCATTTATCTTTATAGACATATATAAGGGTTTGATATGCCCTTGCATGATGGCTTCTTCATCACTGTCTATGAAGAAGATGAACTCATGAAATTCTTCGGGACTTCTCTCGATTCGGTAGACTTCGACCACTACTACTTCAGCCTTGAACTCCTAGGGACTTAGCAAGGATTCAATGAGTGCCTCCCTAATATCTTCGTTCAAACTCAATGCATCCAGGATTGGAAACTTTGCTGGTACTGAATCCATATTCTTTAAAATTTCATAATTTTTCTCTAAATGAAGGTACTTCCTGGATTGGGGTTACTCTTTTACAGACACATTTTGGTTTTGATATTTGGAATTAGATGGTTATCCCTCTATAATAAGAGTCGAAGGTGTTTCAGTCCTTTCCATGTTTGGTCGAACTGGCCTGCCTGTATTCCTTTGATTGTTAGGTACTTATTCTTTCGTTGATGGATTTTCAAAGATAAATGGGCTTGGTTTTCCTCTGATGGGGGACCAGCAGCATTCTAATTCCTGTTGCATCTTCCAGAGGGTCCTTCAGTGGGTTTCTGTGATGTTGATGGTTTGTCTTGTGGTGTGGCTTGGAATTTGACTAATTCTATGATCTTACATTCTAGGAAACATTTGGCCTCTAAGGCCAATCCCTCTAGATCTCCATTTGGTCATGGCTAATTCAGGTTCGTGTATATAGTCTTCATCAGATAATGGGAACTTCCATTGAATTACATTAATGGATATGAAGATCATTTCTTGATTTGATATTGTTCCTATTTGATTGCCACCTTCTGGTGCTACTATTTGGCGGGGCAGTGCCCGTTTAACCATTTAGCGGTGTGGTTCCCATTGTACCAATTATGCTATCATGAAGTCCTAAAGTGTCAATACTGACTTCATAATTGTTTCTAGCTCGTATTCTTACTATTTCTTTATTACCTTATGTCCTTTAGAGGACTACGGGGCTGAGGAAGATGGATGTGATGTATTAGGAGCTTTCGGGGGAACAGTAGGTTGTTTCAACTGTGCCATGAGGATGTCATGGAATCGGTTGATCGTCTTCTGAGTCATCTAGTTTTCAAATATTTCCTATTTCTTTATTGTGAATATTTTCCACTCTTCTTCCTCTCTTGGGTCAGAGGTGGAAACATACGCCACCTGCACTGGTGGTGGGCCCAACTTGACATGTTGGGAATCCACCATCTTTTGCAAGAGATCCCTGAAAAGAAAGCATTCTTGGATGGTTTTTACTAGTATCTGATGATATAGAAAATAATTTGGATAGTCGTCATGACCCACTTAATCTGCTCACATTGGCTCTAGAAGCTGGAGCATATTGCAATCCATGGAGGATATATAATAGTCATAGACCTGGTCATCTCGAAATGAATAAACTCTATTTCTTAGTTTTTAAAATTGATTTCATTTAGCACCATGTCGCTCATCGTTCCAAGGTGGTGGATGTTGGCATCCCGGGGGTCCCACATAGTTTGGTGGGGGCCTCGCAACTGGGGCTAGTGTTGGGGGTGGCTTTAGGGTGACAAAAGACACTTTATCTTTTCCTATTCTTTTCACAGGGGTTTATGGGGCCATTCAGGACATAATATTTGTCATTTGTAATGAGTCTTCTATCCTTTGGTAAATGGAAGAAAAATCACTAAACCCATTGTTGCAGTTCATTGTGATGAGTGGTGTTTACAATTCATCTCGAAGGTTATCGATGCACATGGAGAGCATCTCATACTGGGGAAGTGGCCAGTTCGGAGAGTATGTCCGGACATTCAATCTAGAAATGAAGTCTAAGACTCTCTCGTTATCTCACTGAATTAATATCATGAGATCAGTGACTGTCATATCAGGTAGCATTGAACTAAACTGGAAGAGAAATTGTTGCTAGAGGTCCTCCCAGCCTGTAATTGAATTATATGGAAGGCTAGAATACCATACGAAAGCTAAGCCATGCAGGGTTTGTACGAAACACATGAGTTTTACAGCTTCTTACTACTATGGAGTTCCCATCATGGGGTAAAAGTAAGTGGAATAGTGCATCAAATGATGTTCTGTGTCCCCCGAGCCATTGAATAATGGGAATATGGGGTTCCCTAAGTTTGGTGGTGGTGGAACATTGCTCACCCACTTAGGGTAGGGTTTGCGCTGTGGTTTTATTAGAGCACACCACCCCTCCATGTCTTCTAGTCTAGTTGTTAGCTACTCAACCATGTTTGAGATCCATTGATGCATATCCTGTCATGCTTGAGCTTGAGTTGGTGAGGAAGTGGCCAAGATTGGTTGTGTTGGCGCAATTAGAATTTGGGGTGGATACCCAGCCGCGGGCATCATTTGTCAGTTTACCTAGGTATATTCTAAATACCTTCCCAACAGGGGGAAGTCTTGATGTCCTTCTAGGGATGGGTTGAATGACCCTCCAAAATTGGATTCATTCACCAGAATGAGTGTCTATGGTATGGGAACCTCTTCTGGGAGCACCTGCTGATGTTATCCAAAGGGAACAAATCCGGCGAGATAACTCCTTCATTGTAACTCAGCATTAATTCGTCTGAAATATTTCATTTCTTCCTCCTTCTTGGTGAACCTTTCCTCAAGGATGAGAGAGAAACTCTCATGAGGAGGAGGAGGCATGTTATAGATGACATTGGATTTATCTTTCTCTTTGTTGGAGTTTCATGGGGGAGGTAATGTCAGATTGACTGAGGGGGAACCCAGATTTTGGGCCGCCCTCTAGTTTCGGATATACACTCCATTAGGCTTGGTGTGGAATGCCTCTAGGAGGGAACCATCTTCCTGTGTGTCTTCTCCCCCTTTGTCACTTCATGTGAGATATGTGGGGTTGACACATACCACCTTCACTAAGGCATACTGCATTGGGAGTTGTGTACCTAGTGGCGAATGGTAGGAATGGTTATTGCACCCATTATTGAACTTTTTCCATTCATTATTCAGCATTCTTCAAGATTATTGATGAAGAGTGACCCGAAGGGAGCCCTGGTATGACCTCGTAATGCGCCTTTGTCTCGGAGGGTATGAACCATGATAAGTGGTGGAATGGGTAACTACTATTTCTATCATTCTTCATAAATAATGGAAGACAGAATTCCATCGTGCATGGATTTGAGGTAAAAATTCCCCAGTCCTGTGGGTTGGGGTTGTGGCATTTATTCTATTGATGCACTATGGCATTATTTTTATGGTCTTACGGGGGCATTTTTTTTTAAAAATTCCCCCACCCCCATGCACTGGGGTTGTTCCCATATCACGGCGGTAGCTGCCGCTATCTCCCCTCATTAAATTTCACGTACTCCCATGAAGGTGTATGTTGATTGTAGAATTGTTCTTGTATAGGTTCTATGATCTTTTGAATACATGAGCACTGCTTTCTAGTTGTATTCCCTTAGGCTGGAAGCCTACTGGATGTTCCTGGTCTCCTGAATCGGATGTTTTTTGATAGCTTGATCTTGTCATCCTTGACACATTTGAGACTTACTTCAGGCCGATTTTTTTTGTGTCCCGCCTTTCCTAAGAAGGGGTTTCGTTCGACTATTTCTTCTGGGTGATGAAATTATAGTATGTCATTTCCATTGGGTCCTGCATGATGTGACATGGTGTGAAGTGTAAATATCCTTGTTCTCCCCACCACCGAATGTGAACACCAGTCGGGGCACTGCCAATGAGGTTATCTAATTTATGTAGTTCATGGAGGCAAGACAGTTCAACGTTCTTCTTTCGCCTTTTTGACTATAAATGCCTTGATGATGGGAGGGATTTCGTGACGATTAAATGACAAACCTCCCCTATTGTGTTGACATGGTCTGCAAACCCTTCATAGGATAGGAATTTTTCTTTTATCTTTTGAATAGTTGTCCATATATTGAGGATAATGTCAAGTGTGCATTCCCTAGACAATTCCCCCAGTATGTCGAAGAGAGAAGTGGTCGTAGTTCAATGCATCAACTTTATATTATCCATAGCTAGTTGTCTTCTCACAAGAAACATATCATGTTTTTATCTTTTGGAGTATCCTCTACTTGATATGACCAACTCGTCTGCTTCTTAAGGATTTTGTTCCAATTGATCGGGCTGGCAGGGGCCTTATTTATTTGTTGACACCGTGGGGCTGGCTCAGAAGATGAGTGTGGCCCCTGGCTATCTTCTGGTTGGGAAAGGATATCGCTCATTATAGACGGAGTGCCCAATTTGTCTGAATCCTTTCCGAGTGCCTCATCATAGGAGGTATTTTACATATCTGTTCTGATGAGGGGTGGACGGTCTAAATTTTGGTTTTGAGGATGATCTTTTCAAGTGTTGTGGCATTGGGGAGCACTACCATGGAAACATGATGCCCGACCATACAAATTTTTCTGATGGCATGTACTCTCGGGAGGACCTTCAGGGAGGGATGTAGAAAGGGTAGGACCTTCTAGCTACTTGACGTTACTATAGGGAGTGCCTTCTCAGCAACTGCCATTATAAGGAGGGCCTTTGTAATGACCGTTATCATGGAAAGGACTACCATCATGACTCGATATCTAGATACAGGGAGAATTTCAATAGTGTACATCATTGGGAGGACCTTTAGGGTGTACCTTAATGAGGGGAGGACCTTCTTGTTTCTTGGTGTTACTATGTGTAGGGACTTCACAACAATTGTCATTACGGGGAGGGATTTCGTAGTGACTGTCATCATAGTGAGGACTACTATAATGACATGATGTCCGACTACAGGGAGAATCATATCTGTAGTGTATTCCCTAGGGAGGACAATCCAGGAAGACGAAATCAATGGGAGGACTTCCTACTATCTGATCTTCAGCTCTAGGGGAGGGCTAACCCGATGCGTATTAGGTGATAAGCTCTTGTGATCGATCATTCTTGACCCACGGAATAAGCCCCCATGGGTGCTCTGTGGAGGACCTTCAGACCTACTGGTAGTGATATTAAGGGGATGACCTTCGCAACTACTAATTATACTTCCATAACTTGTTAATATAATAAAAATTTCTTGATCATTTATTGATAAATGTCTGAGGGCATTAGGAACCCCAGTTTCCAGTAGAGCAGGGTCATGTACGTGCTCTTCATTTTCTGGTTTCCATTGGCACTTTTCATTTTTGTGTGATCTCTTGTGGGTAACCAGGCCATCTACTTTTGGTAATGGCCTTCATATACGGGTTCTTGTCTCTTAGGATCCTGTGATGTCTTTGGGATACGCTGATGAACATCTTGAGTTCTATAAGGGATATAAGTTTTTCCTGGAGCGGCCACCACACTGAACTAACATCCCCAAATTGGAACGGGTATTTGTTCCCGATCTTTTTGTCCGTATGTCATTCTATATTTTCGTTGACCCTCTTGGACTAAATCAGGGATGCATAAATTCTCCGGAGTGACTAACTCATTTTGCAAGTGAGTTATTCTGTTCGAGAGAATCAGGTCGTGGGGTCGATTTCTCGCATTTTCCACTGATGAGATGATATCCTAGAAATTTTGTATGATATGGTCTAGAATCGATGTCTAATCATCCATTATGGACCGGATATGTTGAGATACATCTTTGGTTGGATAGCGTAAGAAGGCCCATTTTAATGTCAGAGCAGGAGTTTGTGCCTACTCTGGTCCTCCATGATTTTCCAGTAGATACTAGAAATTCTCCTATGTCGGGATAGAGGAATGAGTCTGTCTCTAGTTGTCTTCTCATATTTCCACCTTATTTGACTTGTGGTCTTCACATTCATGAGTGGGCATTTTCATCTTCTCGCTTGTCATTGTATTTTTCTCAGGGGCTTTGTATGCATCAACATTAATTTGACTCTGCTAATATTTTCTTTCCACCCAATTTGGATTGAGTTATTCTTGTGCATCAATAGTTATTTGGGCCTTCGTATAGGTTGTTTCTGCCCTATTTAGATGAAAGGGTTAATGTCCATCAGTAGGTATTTGTGCCTTCATATAGATGAGTGCCACCCTATTTTGATGGTGGGCTTGTAGTGAGTCGATATATACTAGCATCTGTATGTATCTTGTCACTTTGTTTGCACAGTGGGACTGGCAAGAACTAGCTTAGACATTCATGTTCTCGTATTATGCCAGCCTATTTCTGGGGTGGTCTTGTGTTGAGAGGGAAGAGTTGTGTGTCTGCCCATTGAACTCCATTATGTTAGTACGGTAGAGCTTCTCCTCAGGAACTAGGGTGATAGCGTGTCCCTGGTTATATATTCGCCTCCCTTGGTGGGTGGCCTGATGGGTTTGGGTCTCCTAGAATTTGGAAGGTGCCCTCGGCATAAGACTATCATTTGTGGGAGAAGGTCTGGTCATCTGGTGTTAGCGATGACACTCTCTTATAGGGGCCTGTGTGTAGGGCCCCTATGCAGTGGGGATGAATTCATCGGTATTGACTTCATCTGCCTCTCTAAGGCAAGGGAGGTATTCATTTTCATGTTAGGGGATAGGCTCCCGAAATGATTTGAGATGACCATCGGGGCCACCATGTACTGAGGTACTGGCAATGGATGAAGAGGTGGCTGGAGGACCTTGATAGACTAGGGGGGCTTGTCTTGTAGACTCTAATGTGAGGAGAGTACCATTTTGGTCATACTTTTAGATCAGCGTATTGGACACCAAACGTTGAAGACGCTGGGTAGGTGGAGGGGTCATGCTCTTCATTGAGGCCCCATCCTCCCATGGGGTCATTGATGTGTGAATCTTCATGGATCATGGGGATATCATTGGATCAAAGGTTGCTCTATAGAATCCTGCAATAGATGTATCACATACATACCACTAAACATCATCAAAGTATAATTACTTTAAACTTATGCAAATTTATCAATCCATCTTTTCCCCCATCCCCTTTTCTTTTGTTGTGGGGTGAAGGGGCCAAACATGGGTGAGGCTGCTAGCTTGGTTAAGGATTCACATTGGGTTCACCATTTTTGTTCCGCCTCTGAGGTGCTGCATTTGGCACAAATCGGGGATAAAAAAATTGTCTGAAAAGCAGTGTACTTTGGTCTTTTATCATTGTGGGTCGAACTACCACCATGGTTAAGAATTCATGTCATGTTCACCATTTTCATTCTGCCTCCGAGGTGGCACATTTGTAGGTAGTGCGGAGATGGCATGATGAGGATCATCACTTGTCCCTTTTCCATAGGTATGGGCTCTCATTGAATTTACCATTCCTTTGTTTTGACCCTTTTAGCTTCATTGTCCTTTAAAGAAGGTTGAATTATCCTTGTAGGGAATGATAGGTCCCAGCAGGTGACTACGTGGGGGTCAAGCACTCATGAAATCGGCCTTTCTCAGATATTACATCCTCACATGGTCTCCAATGGGTTTATTCGTGTATCTAAGAATTCCTAGTGACCTTGGTACCCCTGATCCATGGACCTTCTTTCCAAAGGTAGGCACTCATTGGGTGAAACATTGGGAAACGACACTTGAGGACTTCATTGGTCGAAAGGATGGTAGGTCAGTCACACTACACCCTTTCGGGGGAGGATTATTGCCTATTCCAAGAATCTCTAATAGATTTATGTCAGGTTCATATGTTCGTGAATCCTTTGTTCATTCCCAAAGAGTGTGTCCACAGGCTACCCTAGGTTCGCAATATCGTTGTGAGAATGCATATGTTTGATGCCACGAAGGTGATGCTGACTTATACATATTATAACGCGCTCTGAATTTTATCATCATCTAGGGGGATAGATGGTGACTGGATGTTGGGATTGGTCCCACAAGGAGGGCTTCATATGTAT
Source organism: Viscum album (assembly GCA_963277665.1). Lineage (NCBI taxonomy): Eukaryota > Viridiplantae > Streptophyta > Magnoliopsida > Santalales > Viscaceae > Viscum > Viscum album. The sequence goes on from OY728158.1 coordinate 1,026,209,936, forward strand.
CCTCAGGAGAGGAATTAGAACCCACAAAGTTCAATTGTGTGGGGTTAATGCATGAAAGCTGCCCATTTGGGGGGGGGATGATTGGGTGGACCCTTTTGGAATGGGAACCCTTTTGAGATTGGTCCATCTCATAGGCATCCTACATATCATGATCTGGTCAGGAATCAGAGTTCTCGTAGTTTAGATAGTGTGGGGCTTACGCGTGGAAGCTTCCCATTTGACAGACATGATTGGGTGGACCCTTCATGGATGAGCACCCTTTTGAACTCACGCCATCTGTTAGGCAGTATATGTATTCAGGTTTGATTAGTAACCAGAGTTCACATAGTTTAGATGTTGTGGAGCTTTCGTGTGGAAGCTGCCCATTTGAGTTACATGATTGGGTGAACCCTTTTGGGAAGGGCACCCTTTTGAGCTTGGGCCTTGTGGCAGGCGTCCTACATATCCTGATTTGTTCATGAATCATAGTTCTCGTAGTTCATATCATGTGGTGATTATTCAATCCTCCCAATAATCTAATCTAATGTGAGTCATGCTCAGTGAGTGTAACAAGAGTATTTGGGAGATTCAACAATGCACCTACCTCCACCCCTACTATTGGGGGAGGGAGAGCCTGTGATGAAGAGGCGGGGGAGACCATAGGCGAGGGCGCGAAGTGATGGACATTTCAACATGAAACAAAATTAAAGGAAAATCGACCCGACCTTAAAGGATTGGGGAATTATCTCAGTGGTAGGGTCCTAGTGCATGTTTTGGGAATGGGAGGAGTGTTTTATGCATCAAGGGGGAGTGAACATAACCCCTTCGATTGATCACTATTCCTCATTGAATGGAAGAGCAAGTGTTCATCCCTAATTTCGAGAACAGGGAGGTTTACATCAACATCCCATGTTTGGACTCCAGTTTACTGTGGGAATGTAGCCTTACAAGTATTCCCGAAGCCCGCAGTTTTTCTGGGAGGGCCTTCGTGACTCCGCTTATTGTGGGTATGTAGACTCAATGGAGTGCGCTGATGCGCTTGATGGCCTAATTATATGGGTCCGGTGGAATTGGAGGAGGATTTGGCCTGGTGCCGGAGAATTGGTTAGTGGATAGATTGTGGAGGACTGGATGGTAATGGAGGGGTGAGGTTTGAACCGGAGGGAATGATACCTGAAAACACCCCATTATGCATAATGGTTTCTCATGCTGGATGGGGAAGGCTATGTGTACCGTAGTGGTACGCGGTCAAGAGGTTCATTTGCATACCGGTGTGGCACGCGGGCATGGGTATCGCCAAACACATACCAAATTGATACTTGGATCATCGTTCCGCTTTGGGTTATGTATCCATACCGATTGGGTAAGCGACGTCGGGTTCTGTCCACGTAGCAGTACACTATGCAGAGCACTATATTGAATGAGGGTCGGCGGAATTAAAATTCGTGATAGATTCATCCACAAGAATTATTTGGTTCGTGGTTTACCTATTGGGTCTACGGTTCTATTATTATTATCCAATTCCCCAATTTTTAAGGTCTATGGCTGGCTATATCTACGGGATAAGTGGTTCGAAGTTCATGCATTGGCCGATGAAATGAGATGGAAGCTGAAGTGAAACCTTTGATTCTTCCTCAAGATTTCATCACCTATCATTCTTGCTATCCATATCCTCTATCCCCCTCTTTCCATCTACACTGTGCTCATTTTATAAAAAATTAGAGGGATCTTATCTACTGTGCATGCAACATAATTTGTGGAGGCCCATTGAATCAATTTTCTAACACACAGAAGATTCGGTCAACTGGGGTTTGCAGAGACTTTGGTTGTGATAATTGTTCATGAAACACTTCTTGTTTTCTGAATCCATGAACTGAGGGGTCTGCGGCATGGTAAACGAATGTTCTTCCATGTAGAACTCCTCCGGCTGATGCACTTCGCGGTTTTCCCTGCTCGATGGCCATTATTTCATGGGCCAGCAGTTCACCGACGGTCCCGCATACTTGGCTCTTCGTGGTCCATCTTCTTCAAATACCCTTCCTGATGATGGTATGCAGACCATTTGAAAACATGAATTCCTTCAATTTCCTTCAATAAAATACTACTCAATTTGTGTCCCTTTCCCTGATAGACTTATAGATGTGATTAATTCCTTCTACAAAATGATTTATGGGTAATTTCTTCTTCTTAGCAAAATTTTCAGGATCCCACATATACTGATCAGTATAAAAAGAAATATTATGTTGATCTTCATCTATGACCTCTAGAGTTCATGGTCAGAGATCATGTTTTCCAATGGGAATTTTCCATGGTTGGGCATAGACGAATATGGAGGAAAGGAAATATGTCACCTCTTTAAGACATTCCATTTGAGATTAGTGGTAGATTCAGGTTGGTATCCTATAAATTTTTACTACCTCAAAATTATTGTTCCCAACCATATGTCTTCCATGTTTCACAACTTCTCTGTTATCATGTTGAATCATATCACACTTTTGATCATAAGGATGTTGAATGAGATAGTAATTCTTATTTTGAGAAGTATCATATACACATCATTAACTAGAGAATAAATGATCATTGAGGCTAGTCTATCCCTTTAGTATGGGAGATATGGTATTATATCCATGTACAAGATGATAAATAGGAGTGGAAGGCTAATGTACATGCTCAGTAGAAGAAGTTGTTCTCAGGTAGTGGTTCACCACCCTTGTGAGGTGAAGTCCGGGACAGGTTCCATTAATGTTGAACACTAAAAGAACATGATTTCTATTGTAGGTATATAACAATTTATTTTCCTATTTAAACCCTTTTTTATGTTCTATTTTGGATTAGAACCTATGTTGGGCCCATGGGCCAGTTGGTTTGTTTTTTGGAAAGGAAGTGGCAGGAGGGTTGAAGGTTGCCTCATCCAATTACACACCATGTCATTGGAATACTAGTTTTGTGTCAGTTACAAGGAATGTAATGCTATGGACAAACCATTCATGATGTGTATAGGTTTTTCCGAGGGAAGAATACTCTAAGCATTACATGATGTGTAAATCATTCACAAGCATTGTTTTTTCCCAATTCCAATTTTTAAAAAAATAGAGGCAGGGCCTCTTATTTCGATAGATGGCCTCACCCCCTCCCTCTATCATGATGGAGAACCGAATGAGGCCTAAATATAGGATTTGGTGTTGTTTCTTGATCCAACTTCCATATTTTTATCTTTATTTCATGTTTTAAGTGGGTTGTTAAGTGCTTCAGTTCTTTATCTCTTATCACGATTCTTCTTTCTATTGGATGCACTATTTTACTGAGGGCTCTTATGCCCTATTTTCAGGGCATTGACCTGTACTTCAATTTTCTTGTGACCCAATACAAAATAAGTTATGATACTATACAATAGGATTTCTATGGGAATATTGTAGGTGGTCTATGACTCATCCATCAAGTATCTCCATTTTATAAATTTACATTGTTGTGTGCATGCCGATTTCATTGGGTGTTTCCTATTAATTTTATATTTCATGCCTATAATCATCAAGACCATATTTTAGAGCCCCTTATATAAATGTTATTAATAATTTTCAGTTATTACATCAACGTTGACCACCCCATGTAGGGCGTTTCTATAATTATTCCTTTGTGACAAATGTGGTTCTATCTGCACCATTGTCCGGGGGTGCTTTGACTTAGCCTTCATAAAGGTAAGTGTTTAATTAAATGAATGTAATTTTATTTGATATTAAACCATATTATCTCTTTATCAATTTATTGTAAGTGTTAAAATATAATAAATGAAAATAAAATATAATTAGAACATATACCTATAGATATCACTTGGTTTAGTAATTATAATTGAATGGTAATTTGATGATTGCCCGTAGCCTGTCTTGCCGTGATTATGAAAAGTAAAGGAACAAACCTAAAAAATTAAATTTGTAATTAACTAATAAAATGTTTCATGTCCTAATTTCCCTTGTAATATAATATGAATGGAAATTGAATAAATCTATTAAATTATTCAGAGGAATTAGTATTACATGGCCTGAATCAAATAAATGAATTCTGTTTAAGGTTTCTATTGAATATAGAAGATTTTATCTCTATAATAGTGGTTAGGATTAATCTATGCATGTTATTCCTTAGGTAATTCCTTGAGAAATAAAAGGATTACATTCTAATTCATGTAGTCAGTTTCTAAGGGAGATACCAACCTTGTAACATGGATTTTGTATACTAGAAGATTCGCAACATGAAACCGTATGATCCCTTCACTATATTCTAGATATTAGGATTCCACATATATGCTCCTTCATTCCATTATGATTTCATAGTCAAGGGGTTTCATGGATACACCCCATCCAGCCCAGTCATGCTTATACCGTTTTACCTTGGAGGAGATCCTTGGACTCACTTATAACTTTTTATAGTGGAATGACTTGGGAGATGCCCCATAAAATAAACTCAGACCACTATTATCCAAGATACAGGTAATTACTAAGTTCGTTCAACCCCAGTGGTTAGGGATTCCTTGGATATTACCTTGGATCCTATTCATTATTATTATCATTAAAAGATTCTTTGTTACACCCTGAATCGATTATTATTATTATTATTATCATCATCATCATCATCATGATACATTGTCAATGTTGTTATACATAATGTGAATTACTTATTATAAACTAGAACATAAATTAATTAAATGATAAAATTTTCAGACATCGGTAGAGGATGAAGTAGGTAACATGGTATTTACATTTCTGTATTTTCTTTACTTTGATATATACCTTCACATTGTTTTAGTTTATATTCATAGACTGGATTGGTGTAGACACCATATTTGGTGGCCTACAAAGGTTTATCACACACCCTGTCTGGGCCACTAATGGTAACTGTAACACACCAAGCTTCTACAGTATGCTTCTCTTTGAATAATTCAATAGCGTGTGTTGTACGCAACATCGAGTTCTAACACACACCACAACCAATCAAACTAGCCGTTATGAATAGTAATACCTAATTTTTATAATTTATAAAATTTATCTCTCAAAATTGACTTCATTTTTGGATTCAGAGTATCAAATTTGTCCTAAGGTGAAATTTTGGTACTTTTCGGATAACTTTAGTAGTTTGATGAATAGTGAAAATTTCTAAATTTTAATTAAAAAAAACTTTTTTAATCAAATTAATTAATAGTGATAAATTATGAATTTGAGTGGTTTTAAAGTATATTTAGAATATATTTTTACCATTTAATACAATGTTGGTCATTGGACATAATTTCACTATTAAACCGGACATAAACAAGTATCAATCTTTTGATAGTTATTATATCTTAAAAACACGCTTTTTGTTTCGACAGCGGGAATTAGTTTTAAATTAATTTCTGCCACTTCTGTGTTTTGAATTTGGAAAAATGGATTCCATATTTTGAATTAAGATTTCCAAATTGGGTAAATAGGTAACTTTTATTATTAGACATTTTGAATAATTACTTCGGTAAATATTTTATTTACCATGGTTAAAGGGTAAATCCGGTAAATAAAGGTTACAAAAATAATATTATAATAACACTAAATTACCCAAAAACGTGTCCTAACCTTATTTGTGGATAAATTTCCTACCATGGGAATCTTTGGGTCAATTTGAGGACCCCATGGAGCCACTTGTAGGTGATAGGGACAATTTATTTTAATTAAGTTAAAATAAATACAAAAATGACATAAGCATATATCTTTTAGAAAAACAATTTTTACATAAAGTTATATATGTTTTATTTTTGACTATAAATATTAATTAGAAATATAAAAAGATTTCATACATAAATGTATTTTATTTATAATTTTTAATCATTATATAATTTAATTTATTTATGACGCAATGGTGATGAAGTAATTACCTAATTAATGAAAAATTAGAATAATTGACATTATAAATACCCAAATAAATGTATTTTGAAACTTTTCATAACTAACAATAATTTTCTAGGATAATATGACATATCATTATTGATTTAATTATCTTTTTTCGAATTAATAATTCTGTTATGATTTTTAAAAAAATCAATTATTGAATAGTGTCAAAATTGACATAAAATAGTTTTTTAAAAATAAAATATATTATTAATTGATATTAAATTCCTAAAAATATAAGGATTGGACAAGAGACTTATATCATGATAGGTGTATTATTAATGGACCACTTGGGGGGCTCTTGGATGTATATAGTAATTTTATTAACCATATAATATAAAAATACAAAGAGACATTGTAAAAGTGAAACTAATTAACTAAGAGTTAATACTTAAAGATAAGGTTAATATAGTAACCCAAACCTGTCTAAATCCTATTGGATGAGTGGTTTTCGACCTATCCCCACCTTAAACTTTAAGTAATCAACTTTTGATCCATTAGAAACCGAACATGAATTTATTATAAAATAATATTTCTAGCTTTTTCAAAGGTTCCCCTCACCCCTCTTATAAAATGGCACTCCCCCTTCTCATTAATTCACACCTTCAAAACCTTTTGGTTCGGCCAACCCCAGCCCAAATACTCTCTCAACTTCCCTCAGTTCACCCTAGAGGCCTTACATTAGTCAGAAATCCAACCTATGGAGCCCTTTTGATCAAATCAAATGAAAGAACCCGAAGAAGAGGTAATGATTTCACCACCCTTTTTCAAGTTATTTTCTTCTTCCACTTCTTCTTTCTTTGTTACTACCATTATAAAATAATAAATCCAGTATATTATGTATACTTTGATGTTATTATAAACATGGTACAACCATATTTTGGTATTCTATCAATCCTTTGAATGACATGTCACCATACGTGCGTATGTACGGCTTACCGTCTCCACGTCGTGGTGTAATTGTTATTCGAAACATTATTACTTGGATGGTTCTAATAATGATGTGTAATTCATGTAAATAATAAATATAACATGATAATGATTCTTTATATATGATATAACATACAATTAAATATTATTTTAATATCAAAAGAATGATATTGTCGCTCGTCCGTACGTACGGACTACCGTCTCCCAGAACGCGATAAGATTCACTCTCCATAGTATCCATTCAAGTCTCATTCTCATTTAAAGATTATTAATAGTGTTTAAGGACTTAATATCATTCTGGATATGAATAAGACACAACCTATCCATAAAAAACATGTCTTACATAACAAAACATATAAAAGAAAATGAGTAAGTTAACACCCGAAATGACAATAATATTAAGATATTATTAACAAAGCAATGTTAAAAGAACATATATGATATCATATTAATGTATATTATTCTTGTATAATTTAATAACAATTATTTCACAATTATACAGGAGGTCATCCTACCCCCAAACAAGGAAAAGTACAAGGTAAGTGTTTATTTCGCAATCTCATCATTATCCGAGGTTATTTATACGTAATAATCTACTGGGACTTCTTTATCATCCACATCCATGTTTCTTAAAAATGTATTTCAAAACATTCTTACTATTTTACAGAATATGTGTTAAAGAAATTTATACCCCTGTTTGACTTTTTATAAGAAGTTTATAAAGGAATCATTCTGTCGTTTTCCAAACAAGGTGCTTTTTAATATTTTTGACAGAATTAAGGTAAGAATGTTTTTTAACTTATACGGTGGGTGCGGCAATTTTCCACCGTTATAAAATCTTTGAAGCTTCCCTTACAAGATTATAAGAAAATTTTCAATTTAAATGTTTTATTTTATAATTATGTGACTTTTAAATGATTTCAAAAAAGGGATATTTCTCTCAAATAGTTTTGATTTTATCTATGTCAACATCCTCTGATGGATTTTAAGCTTATTTGAAGGTGATTTATTATGATACAAAACTTCCATATTGTATTAAAGGTTTTGTGATTTTGTTGACTATGGATGTGTTATTTTTATACCATTTATGGTTTATGGATAAAGTATTGACATTTCGTATGTTAGTTTTAATACGAATGTTTATGTTATGTTTAAACCTGTTCATATGAGGAATGCATTGGACTTAATATGTGACGGGTGGATCCCGCTATAGCTCCTCGATGCATTTGTAGGTCTCATGAGACAAACTAGTGTCTTTGCACAAGGCCTTGAAAAAATCTTTATTGTAGTCTTGGCACGAGGCCTTGGCTACCTGGTTATGATAGTCTGGCATTATGCATTCCATCATTAGGTTATTGGTTATTCATATTGCATGTGATTATTCGATTAGTAGAATATACATGTGAATAATTAAATGGAATTATTTCAATTTATTTTTTCCATACCATGTTTATGTTCAAGTTCAAAAGGCTTTTGTTTTAGTTATACATTTCCTTAAATGTTTATTCTTATTTATGAAAGTTTTCTCTATATTGTTATCCTTACTGGGCATTTGAGCTCACCCCTTTTCTATATTTTATTTTTCCCAAGATGTGAAGAAGTAATTTATGAATGAGTTGTAGGGATAGTATGAGGGGATAAGAGTGTGAACTATAGAGACTATATTGTTGTAGTTTTCATTTTATGATGTAATGTAAACTTTATTGATGTATCTAGTTATACCAAAGATACTAAACTAATCAGTCTTTCGAGACTTGATCTTTCTTGTGATCATGCCAATGTTATGTAATAATGCACCGACTCTGGGTATCTAGGGTCGGGGCATTACAGTTGGTATCATAGGAAGTTTAGTACAAACCTTGGAAGCAAGATTTAGATTAACTCTGATTACAGCACATAGACCGAAGATGGACTTTGAGGATTAGTATAGAAGAACATCCTAGAATTTTTATATTGTAGAGATCTTGTGAGTTTTCCAAGCAATACATCCCTTTCTGGATACAAGCAGGTAGAGGCGGTTCTAGCACAGATGTACCTAGGGGTAAAACCCAAAAACACCGCTTCGAGCTGGACTCGAATGGGAACTGGTGCACAACAACGGGCCTTGCTGCACTCTTGGTTATGACATTCCCAAGGGATATGCTTAGGATAAATCTCATTTTCTTTACAAATTATTATGAAGGGTTTATGAGTATATATTTCCTCAAAGAAAAACATTTTTATGATTATGGATTATATCCATAAATAGTTCAATTTATGTTAAGGGTTTTATAAGTATGAAATTATGTATTTTGATCCATAAATTGATCTAGTTTATGCCATTGTTTAGAAATTGTGCCTAGTGGAAGAAATGGAAAATGTATCAATGCACTCACTCCATGTAGGTATTTCCCTCCTGATCAAGATAATTATAGTGAAGCTAGTGACGAAACTGGTGTCGATCAGCTAATCACCATACTAGGACAACTCACTCAGGTTACGAATAATAACCTTACCCGTATGGAGCACCCTGATCCACAGCGTGGAGGATCAATGTTAGATCGCTTAATGAGGAAACAACCACCAACGTTCAATGGGAGTAAAAATCCCTTAGTAGCTGAGAAATGGATAAATTCCCTAGAGAAAATATTTTAGGCTTTGGGGAGTAGTGAAAGGGAAAAAGTTATCATGGCATTTTACCGCCTCACTGAGATGCTGATCAATGGTGGTCATTGATTCAAAATGTGAAGGAAGATGATGAAGTATCAAATATGGAATGGAGGGAGTTAAAAGATCTATTTTTAGAAAAAATACTTTCCTCGTGACCATCGAGCAGATATGGAAAGACAATTTCTGAGTCTGAGACAAAAGGAGGATGAAAATGTCACAAAGTATGAGGCTAACTTTACGAGGTTAGCAAGGTATGCTGGAGATTATATACGTAACCAAAGAAGTAATATTGATCATTTCTTTGATGGGTTAAAACCATTTCTCCAACGAGCATTAGTCTCACAATCCTTCTCGTCGTACGAAGACATTGTCTCATGTGATATCAAGACAGAAAATAAATTTTCTAAGTCTTATGACTTTAAAGAAAAGCAAGAGAAGAAGAGATCTGCTGATCAATCGGGTAATGGAAGTAAAGGGAAGAAGGGAAAATTTGAATATCCATCCTGTAGTAAATGTGGTAAGAAACTCCCCGGTACTTGCTTATAAGGAATGGGAGTCTGTTACAAGTGTGGTGAAAAAGGCCACCAAGCGAGTGATTGTAAGGGGAAGAAGGAAGCTACCGATGTCCAATGCTACAATTGTAAGGAGATGGGACATTATGCAAATAAATTTCCTAAGCGCAAGGGGAACTTACTTCAGAAAAGGCCAAGGGATCAAGGCCAAGATTATGTTATCACTACTGTTGACGTAGAAGCTCCAAAAGATGTGGTGGAAGGTACTTTAATGGTTTCCTCAAGTTTAGCAAATGCATTATTTGATTTTGGATCATCGCATTGTTTCATATCTTCCCAGTTTGCTAAGAAAATTTGATATTTCCAATTTTATTTAACAAGGGAGTTGTCAGTTAAATTTCTAAGGGAAGTATCATTGAAACAATGTTTTGTGAATCAGTACCCATTAAGTCATATAAATGTTCTTTATCTATTGATCTTATCATCATGCATATGATTGAATTTGATATAATCCTCAGTATGGATTGGCTTTCGGACTATGATGCGAAGATTTATTGTAAGAAGAAAGAGGTTACAATTTTTGATGATGATGATAATGACCGCCTTATCTTTTGAGCAGAATCATCACCACCTAATTCTTATATAGATCCACCCCAGTAGCTCAACTAAATTCAATTATTGGGGAGGAAGAGAATGAAATGACTGTGGGTGAGGAAAGGAATGTTCAAATAGAGGATGTACCTATTATGAAAGAATATGTAGATGTGTTTCCGGAAGATTTACCTGTACATCCTCCAGAATGAGAAGTTGAGTTTTCCATTGATTTACTTCCTGGATCAAGGCCTATATCGAAGACCCCTTATAGAATGGCCACTGTAGAATTAGTTGAACTATAGAAACAACTAGATGAATTGAGTAATAAGGGATTTATTCTCCCTAGTGTTTCTCCATGGGGAGCCCCTGTTCTTTTTTATAAAAAGAAAGATGGATCTATGAGGTTATGTATCGACTACAGGGAAATCAATGCTATAAAAATAAAGAACAAGTATCCCCTACCTTGCATTGATGATTTATTTGACCAACTGCATGGAGCTCAATACTTTTCAAATATTGAACTTCGATCTGGATACCATAATTTGTGTATGAAGAAGGAAGACATTTCGAAGACAACATTTCGAACAAGGTACAAGCATTACGAGTTTACAGTAATGCCTTTTGGATTCACTAATGCACCCTCTGTTTTTATGGATCTAATGAACAGAGTTTTCAAGGAATATCTTGATTACTTTTTAGTGGTATTTATTGATGATATCTTGGTATACTCCAAAAGATACAAAGATCATGAAAATCACTTGTTCATTATATTGAAGACTCTTAGAATTCATGAATTATATGAGAAGTTTAGCAAGTGTGAATTCTAGCTTCAGGAGATTTCTTTTCTTGGCCATATTGTCTCTAAGGATGTAATTTCTGTTGATCCTTCTATGACCAAGGAAATCCAAGAATGGCCTACACCTACGAGAATAACTGTGGTACGTAGTTTTATTGGTTTAGCAGGTTATTATCGACGTTTCGTCCAGAATGTTTCCCGGTTGGCTAACCCATTAACAAATCTCACACGTAAAGGGGTTAAATTTGTTTGGACAAAAGAGTGTGATGAATGTTTCGAAGAACTGAAGAGAATATTAGTCAATGATCCTGTATTAACCCTACCATCAGGGAATGATGGGTTCATTATTTATATTGATGCATCGAAGAAATGACTTGGTTGTGTCCTTATGCAGAATGATAGGGTTATTGCCTATGCATCACGACAGTTGAAAATTCATGAACAAAACTATCCTACTCATGATCTCGAGTTAGAAGATGTAATTTTTTCTTTGAAGATATGTAGGCACTACCTCGATGGTGAAAAATGTGAGATTTATACTAATCATAAGAGTTTGAAGTATATTTTCTCACAAAAAGAACCCAACATGAGGCAAAGGAGATGGCTTGAATTACTCAAGGATTATGATTGTACGATACACTACCACCCGGGGAAAGCAAACAAGGAGGAAGATGCTTTGAGCAGAAAATATCATGGAGTTTTGAACAATATGAGAATTGAAAGGGATCCAATTTTCATGGATCTAGTGAATATAGACATGGGAACAACCAGGGAAGGTGAAACATCAATGATTTTTCAAACGGTTGCCAAACCATATTTACTAGAAAGGATTAAGAGTTCTCAGACCGATGATGAAGAATTTCGAAAGAAGATTAAAGCTGTGAATGATGGGAGATTGAGAGACTTTGTGTATGAAGAAGGAATTTTGAAATTCAGGAAGAGGCTTTGTGTTCCCGATATACCTGATCTAAAAAGGGAATTGCTGGATGATTCTCATAGTTCCAATTTCTCTATACACCCTCGGAGAACCAAAATGTATAGATATTTGAAGGAACATTTTTGGTGGGACAACATGAAGAGGGAGATTTCTGATTTTCTGTCAAGAAGTATGGTTTTTCAACAAGTGAAAGCTGGAAGCCAACAGCCTGGTGGAGTATTGCAACCTCTTCCCATACCTGAGTGGAAATGGGATAATATCACGATGGACTTTTTCATGGGACTACCAAAGACTCCTAGAAGTAATGATGCAATATGGGTTATTGTTGATCGTATTACCAAGACAGCACATTTTCTTTCTATAGGAGAAGATCTACCGCTGGAATGTCTAGAAAGACTATATATTGATGAAGTTGTGAGACTTCATGGAGTACCCCTATCGATTGTTTTTGATCATGATCCCCATTTTACTTCAAGATTTTGGAAAAGTCTTCATAAATCCTTGGATACTGAAGTTAATTTGAGCACTGCCTACCACCCTCAAACAGATGGACAATCAGAACGAACTATTCAAACTTTAGAAGACATGTTGAGATCATGCTCACTTGACTTTCAGGGTATGTTGGATAAATATTTACCTCTGGTAGAATTTTCCTATAACAATAACTTCCATTCGAGTATTCATATGGCACCATATGAAGCATTATATAGAAAGCGATGACGCACACCAACCTGTTGGGATGACGTTGGTGAAAGAAAACTTGTAGGCCCAGAACTGGTGGATGAAATGACGGAAAAGGTAATGTTAATCCAAAACCACATCAAATCAGCTCAAAGTAGGCAGAAGGGCTATGCTAATAATCAAAGGAAGGATTTGGAATTTCAAGTTGGTGATCATGTTTTCCTGAAGGTATCACCATGGAAGGGAGTCATACATTTTGGTAAAAAGGGTAAATTGAGTCCCAGGTACAACGGACCTTTCGTAATTCTAGAACGAATTGGGGTTGTAGCTTACCGATTGGCAATGCCACCAAGTCTCTCCAAAGTTCACGATGTGTTCCACGTATCTATGTTGGGGGAATACATGCCTGACCCAACGCATGTACTCACCTATGAGGAATTAGAACTGGAACCTGATATGTCTTATTGCGAATATCCCATAAGAATTCTTTATATGAGAGAACAAGTGCTGAGAAACCGGACGACTCGTCTGGTAAAAGTTCTATGGAGAAACCATAAGATGGAAGAGGCAACGTGGGAACCCGATGAACTTATGATGAAGAACCACCCGAGTATTTTAATGCAGTAGTATTCTAGAAATTTCTAGGATGAAATTATTTGAAGGAGGGTAGAATGTAACACCCCAAGCTTCTACGGTACACTTCTCTTTGAATAATGCTATAGCGTGTGTTGTACGCAACATCGAGTTCTAACACACACCACAACCAATCAAACAAGCTGTTATGAATAGTAATACCTACTTTTTAAAATTTTATAAATTTTAACTCTCAAAATGGACTTCATTTTTGGATTCATAGTATCGAATTTAGCCTAAGGTGAAATTTTGGTACTTTTCGGATAACTTTAATATTTTGATGAATAGTGAATATTACGACATTTTAATTAATAACAACTTTTTTAATCAAAATAATTAATAGTGATAAATTAAGAATTTGAGTGGTTTTAAAGTATATTTAGAATATATTTTTACCATTTAATATAATGTTGTTCAATGGACATAATTTCACAATTAAACCGGACATAAACAAGTATTAATCTTTTGATAGTTATTATATCTTTAAAACACGCTTTTTGTTTTGACAGCGGGAATTAATTTTAAATTAATTTCTACCTATTCTTTGTTTTGAATTTGAAAAAATAGATTCCATATTTGGAAGTAGGATTTACAAATTTGGTAAATAGGTAACTTTTATTTTAGACATTCTGAATAATTACTTCGGAAAATATTTTATTTACCATGGTTAAAGGGTAAATCCGGTAAATAAAGGTAAAAATAATAATATTATAATAACAATAAATTACCCTAAAACATGTCCTATCCTTATTGGTGGATACATTTCCAAACATGGGAATTTTTGGGTAATTTTTGGGACCCCATGGAGCCTCTTGTAGGTGATAGGGACACTTTATTTTAATTAAGTTAAAATAAATACAAAATGACATAAGCATATATCATTTAGAAAAAAAATTTTTACATAGGGTTATATATGTTAGATTTTCAACTATAAATATTCATTAGAAAGATAAAAATATTTCCTACATAATGGTAGTTTATTTATAATTTTTATGCATTATATAATTTAATTTATTTATGACACAATGGTGATGTAGTAATTACCTAATTAATGAAAAATTAGAATAATTGATATTATAAATACCCAAATAAATGTAATTTGAGACTTTTCAGAAATACTGATAATTTTCTAGGATAATATGACATGTTAGTATTTATTTAATTAACTTTTTTCGAAGTAATCATTCTGTTATGAGTTTTAAAAAAATCAATTATTGAATAGTGGAAAAATTGACATAAAAGAGTTTTTAAAACAAATATTATATTATTAATTAATATTAAATTCCTAAAAATCTATGGTTCGGCCAAGAGACTTATATAATTATATGTGTATCATTAATGGACCACTTGGGGGTCACTTGGATGTATATAGTAAGTTTATTAACCATATAATATAAAAATACAAAGAGACATTGTAAAAGTGAAACTAATTAACTAAGAGTTAATACTTAACGATAAGGTTAATATAGTAACCCAAACCTGTATAAATCCTATTGGTTGAGTGGTTTTCGACCTATCACCACCATAACATTTAAATAATCCACTTTGGGTCCACTATAAACCGAATATGAATATATTATAAAATAATATTTCTAGCTTTTCCAAAGGTGCCCCTCACCCCTCTTATAAAAGGGAAATCCACCTTATCATTAATTTACACCTTCAAAGCCTTTTGGTTCGGCCAACCCCTGCCCAAATACTCTCTCAACTTCCATCACATCACCCTAGAGGCCTTCCTTTAGTCATAAAGCCAACCTAAGGAGCCCTTTTTATCAAATCAAAAGGAATAACCCGAAGAAGAGGTAATGATTTTACCACCCTTTTTCAAGTTCCTTTCTTCTTCCACTTCTTCTTTCATTGTTATTAACATTCTAAAATACTAACTCCAGTATATTATATATACTTTTATGTTATTATAAACATGTTACAACCATATTTTAGTATTCTATCCGTCCTTTGAATGACATGTCACCATACATGCGTACGTACGGCTTACCGTCTCCACGTCGTGGTGTAATTGTTATTCAAAAAATTGTTACTTGGATGGTTATAATAATGATGTGTAATTCATGTAAATAATAAATATAACATGATAATTATTCTGTATATATGATATACCATCCAATTAAATATTATTTTAATATCAAAAGAATGATATTGTCGCTCGTGCGTACGTACGGACTACCGTCTCCATGAACGCGATGAGATTCACTCCCCATCGTATCGATTCAAGTATCATTATCATTTGAAGATTAGTAATAATTTTTAAGGACATAATATCATTCTGGATATGAATAATATACAAACTATCCATAACAAACATGTCTTACATAACAAAACATATAAAATAAAATGAGTTAGTTAACACCCGAAACGACAATAATATTAAGATATTATTAACAAAGAAATGTTAAAAGATCATA
Source organism: Viscum album (assembly GCA_963277665.1). Lineage (NCBI taxonomy): Eukaryota > Viridiplantae > Streptophyta > Magnoliopsida > Santalales > Viscaceae > Viscum > Viscum album. Next base: position 1,026,225,976 of record OY728158.1, read on the forward strand.
TATGATATCATATTAACGTATATGATTCATTTATAATTGAATAAAAATTATTTCACCATTATAAAGGAGTTTAACCAACCCCCAACCAAGGAAAAGTACAATGTAAGGGTTTATTTCGCAATCTCTTCATTATCCGAGGTTGTTTATACGTAATAATCTACTGGGACTTCTTTATCATCCACATCTATTTTCACAAAAATGTATTTCAAAACATTCTTACTATTTTACAGAACTTGGGTTAATGTAATTTATACACTTGTTTTACTTTTTATAAGAAGTTCATAAAGGAATCTTTCTGTTGTTTTCCAAATAAGGTGCTTTTTAATCTTTTTGACAGAATTAAGGTAAGAATGTTTTTTTAACTTATACGGCGGGTGCGGCTATTTTCTTCCGTTATAAAATCTTCAAAGCTTCCCTTACAAGCTTATAAGAAAATTTTCAAAGTAAAGGTTTTATTTTATAATTATGTTACTTTTAAATTATTTCAAAAAAAGGAATATTTCTCTCAAATAGTTTTGATTTCATCTATGTCAACATCCTTTGATGGATTTAAAGCTTATTTAAAGTTGATTTATTATGATACAAAACTTCCATATTGTATTGAAGGTTTTGTGAATTGTTTGACTGTGGATGTGTTTTTTTATACAATTTATGGTTTATGGAGAAAGTATTGACATTTTGTATGCTAGTTTTAATACGAATGTTTTTGTTATGTTTAAACCTGTTCATATGAGGAATGCATTGGACTTAATATGTGATGGGTGGAGCCCGCTATAACTCCTCGATGCATCGGTAGGTCTCATTAGACAAACTAGTGTCTTGGCACAAGGACTTGAAAAAATAATAATTGTATTCTTGGCACGAGGCCTTGGCTACATGGTTACGATAGTCTGGCATTATGCATTCCATCATTATGAAAGTGGTTATTGATATTGCATGTGATTATTAGATTAGTAGAATATCCATGTGAATATGTAAATGACATTATTTCATTTTATTTTTTCCATACTATGTTTAAGTTCAAGTTTAAAAGGCTTTTGTTTTAGTTATACATTTCCATAAATGTTTATTTTTATTTATGAAAGTTTTCACTATATTGTTATCCTTACTGGGCATTTGAGCTCACCCCTTTTCTATGTTTTATTTTTCCCAGGATGTGAAAAAGTAATTTATGAATGACCTGCAGGGATAGTATGAGGGGATAAGAGTGTGGACTATGGAGACTATATTATTGTAGTTTTCATTTGATGATGTAATGTAAATTTTATTGATGTATCTAGTTATACCAAGGCTACTAAACTAATTGGTCATTCGAGACTTGATCTTTCTTGTGTTCACGCCAATGTTATGTAATAATGCACCGACTCTGGGTATCTAGGGTCGGGGCGTTACAGTAACCAGGAAGATTCTATGTGTGTGGGTGTTGATAAGTAGAATCATCTCACTTTTGAAACCTAATCTTGATTGCTAGTATTAGGATGGATCTTGGTAGAAGAAGTCTGGTCCAATGCTTAGGATGCATGGATTGTTTTTGGATTTTTTTTTATTATTTTTTATAGATTTTATTTTCTACTTCCATGTATACCAGTTTTCCAGTTGTGTAAATACATGACATACATTATCATCATATTGTGTTTGTGATTTTGTTTCCAATTTTTGAGTACTATAATTAGAAACTTATGTTATTTATTATATTGGTATGCTTTCTCTATGGCGGGTTAGTCATCCGGTTTTATAGTGTTTGTTTCTGTTATGTAATATGTTTACATATGTTTCTAATATTTACAATTTGTAGTTTTTATCTACTGTGTTCAAATCTGGTAATGAGGGACTAGTCGCCCAATTGACACACCCCAGTACCTCACTTCTATTCAGAAGCCTATATCATATGGGAAAACACGCTTGAGGCTATGTGACCAACATATTTTGGCGCACATTTGAGTGGAACCCATGGTCAGGACTATCTTGACCATCCATGTGGGACCCATTCCATGACACCCTATGCCCGCCTCTAATAGTACATGGGATGGTGACTAGTGTCGAGTGGGAATATCACTAAATGGGAGGACATAGCCTATGTACATGTACACATGCACTCATCTCAAAATCCAAACAATGCTGAAATGTAAAAACAACTGAACAACCATGAAAACAGACATCTAAATATTTTAATAGGAGTTTAAAAATAAGTAAAGGAAAGTAAACAGGGAAAAATTCAATCCCACCACAAGAGTATAAAAATAAGTCCAACCTGAATGTAAGTATAGGAAATACGGTCAAGATACACTAGGTACACAACAATGTATATCTGCTCTCAGTAAGCACCATTTGGTAATTTCTTGTCTATGATTCTATCAAAAGGTTGATCGCCTACACAAGACATGACCCATGCTAGAAAAGCCTTTTCAAGGGTGAGTATAATAATAACTAGTAATACATATTGAAACAACAAAGCATACAACAAAGGAATAATATTCAATAATATATAGGTATATGTCTACAATGAATATAACAAGAATATCTAGATATACCTTACAAGACACAAAGTCTGGAGGTATGTCACAACTGTAATGTCATCCTAATATTCCATCTTGAAAGTTTTACATAGCACTCATCTTGGAGAACATACTCCATTAGTCAGATAACACTGATGATATCCATCCAAAATGTAGTTCTCATTGGGTCTCTCCCTTAAAATTTCACACTAAACATAAGGAAATATACAGTAAAAATATGAGGATCACTCCCAAGACCATGGGGTATACCAATAACTCAATATGGATTAACTCATTATGTAGAGGATCGAAAGTCATATAGTGTTATTCATGATAATGGTAAGAATATGAATAAAGGATCTCACTTCGGGCCTCATGATAGGATTCCAACTACTCTATCCAAGATGTCTTGTAGAACAAATAATTGTCCTGTGAGTATGAGAAAATTAAATAATAACCCTTAAATAATGGATATGGGGAATGTACCCTAATGAAACTTGTCCAATATATATAGGACATGTGATCCAAGACTACATCAATGGAGAACATGAAGTGTAGTAGGGATACACGTCATGTCCCTTTGACCATAGGCTAGGCTTGTGTAAATGGCATGTGTATGTGTCCGTGTAATATTATAAGACATACAACTTCCTTTTTACTCTACCAGTGAACCAGTAGACTAGTATTCCCATATACACTAGGCCAAAATGTGTGTGTGTGTGGGTACACAACATGCTTATTCCCATTTACTACATCCCATGTCTGTGTACACTATGAGGTACACCTCAAGCCATATGGGATGTGATCACATGCCTTTTGATAATTCCACGTGATCTTTGATCCTTAACTCCTTCCCAAAACTATAGTCATCACTATGAGGGCCCCACCCACCATGTAATCAAGGATTACATGACTCGTGGTTTGAGTTTTTCTAGAAACCCTAGATCTTCCTTCCATGCATGTTCACATTACTGCCATCTTGAATTCTGGCCTCAATATTTCTAAGAATCACGGATCCATATCAACCAATCCTTTCTATGGACATTTTCTGGATTCCGACTATCAAATCCATTCTGAAAATGTCATCTTTTATCATTCTTCATTGTTCACTAACGAACACAAAAAATGATCAACCAAACTATCTGATATTTTATCTCTTTCATCGTTGCACCACCATCATGATATGCCAAACCCAGATCTACAATTTTGAACCATTTCACCATGAAACAAGTTTGCAATGTTTGATTCCTCAGTGGATGTCAAACCATGTGCCAAAGGAAGAATGATCACGAGGAATGGAGAAAATTGGGAGAAATGAACAACCAAAAATATGTGGAATGAACCTTGGACAATGTTCGTGTTGTTCTATATCATTAAACGTTATAATGACAAAGATGAATCAAATAATCACATTGAAATTTTCTCAATATGTCCCACGAGTAATCTAATCTCAAAAAACAACCAATGTGATAATCAATCCATTGGTCGAATGATTCATGTTTCTTTTTGTAACCAAAATGGGGAAAAAAACCCAAATCAAACAACATCCCACCTTCACATGGATTGATCACTGATAAATAATGAAGTAGTGTTGTGATCATTGGTGAGATCGTATGCTTTCTTCTCTCACTGGTCCTCGATATTATCATTATCCACCATCAGAATCTTTATACATTCTCTTTAATAGCTCTCCGATGATTTGTTGGGTTATACAGATAACTCAAAAAATCTCCATAATCGATTATTTAAAGAAAACATTAGTTGACTGCTCCAATGATTATATAAAATAAATATATCTAATTATTTAATTTATTTTATGTGTGTGATGACTTTTATATAAATTCCTATCACCAACAAAGGTTATATCTCTCTTAAGGTAAAAATTTCAATCTAAACTCAATGGTTCCCCCAAATTTCAAATCTAGGCCCCTTTTTAGAAGTTATTCTATTTATTCTGTAAAACTACGCATGTGTGTAATTTTATAAAATTTAATCATTTATTTCAGACATGTTATGCCTTAGAATCACACACTGTCTCTATGGCTATTCTCTATAATGATCCATAAAATATCCAAAAATAATACATGGATAGTATAGGTCATTAAATTCTCCCCACCTTAGGGATTTACATCATGAAAGTCCAAATAAATGACTATACAAAGGGATGTGGGTACTGAGCATGAAATTAAGCCTCTTGCTCATATGTTCTCTACTGAATATTCTTGGGCTGCCACTGAACATGCACTAACTGAATCACTCACTAATGAATGATCCTCCATTATAAATCATCAATCTTTATTGGGTACTCAAAAACGTTAGCTCCATCATTTATTTCTAGATCTCCCCAGTCAATAATGTCGGATGGGTCATGCACGTGTCTCCTCAACTACAACATGAGGAATGCATCGTGTACCTAGTCTAACTACATTGGTAAAGCTAAGTTGTATTCCACCTCACCAACTCTACATAGTATCTAAAAATTTCTAATAAATCTTAGAGATAGATTTGAACCCCATCTAAATATTCATAATCCAGGTTTAGGTGAAACCCATAGAAACACATGATATCCCTCCCTGAACTCAAAATTCTTTCTTCATCAGTCAGCATAACAATTATGATCGCTCGATGTAGTCCCTATCCACCCATAGATGGTGTAAACCTTCTCTTTAGTTACTCATACAATATCTAGGCCCATGAGTGTCAACTATTCTATATCATTCTAGGAAATTAGTGACCTACAGGTTCACCCAGGCGAAGAGAATTGTATCTTTTTTTTTAACAAAAACTCCACCAATGGTACATGATCCTGTCACGACCCATCCTCAGGGCCCGTGTCGTGACTACCCCAAGCCCGCCTTCCATAGGCCAGGGGCAGGAGACTAGCACCAAGGCGTAATTCCCGGTAAAAAGGGAAGGAATTGCCTTTGAAAAGAAAACAAACACCACAGAGAAAGCAAGTAGTATAAGTAATCACTACGTAAAAGCTGATACAAGGTAAGTGCGGAAAAGTAAGTGGGCCGGTATACAAACCCAAACTGAATGTAAAGTACAACTGGAAAGGGAAAACAACAACTGAAATGTAAAGCCGCAGCGTCGAGCCGTCCACTGGAAGTCCCACCTGAAGGGTGGGTACAGATGGCCTCCACAGCTCCTAGGGTCCAGCCGTCCGCTCTGAGTACGTCCCGCCCAGTGGTCCACCTTCAGGTACCATCCTGCTCCGCTAGCCTCTACCATGATCAGCGTTGTCCGTCGTCTGCAACCAACACAACGTAGTGCGGGTATAGCCCGTGCAGGGGTGAGTATAAGCTACTCAGTAGGGACCCCGAGACCCCCGAAGGTCTCCCAGAATCCAAAAAGGATAAACCACAAAGGAAAGATACAATCATGATGTAACGTTCGACATTGCTTAGGTATATTCCCATACATATACCTAAGTTATCAATTCTCGTTCGGCTCCAACAACCGAGACCAAGTACAACCCAGTCCACACATGAAAGAAAAGCGTAAATCCACACAGGAAAGAAAAACGTAAATCCACACAGGATAGCACAACACAATCCACATAGGAAAGAAAAACAGGATTCATCTCACACATGTATACTTCATCATATGACGATAGAGACGATCAGATATATCCACTTATTCATCTATGCTGTTGGACCCACAAAGGATCGATAGGTACTAACCCCCACAATGACCCACAAAGGATCTAACCCACACAGGATCGATATGTTACTAACCCCCGCAATGACCCACAAAGGATCTGACCCACACAGGATCTATAGATAACAAACCCCCGCAAAGACCCACACAGGATCAGACCCACATAGGATCTGTAGGCGCTGGCCCACACAGGACTGCTGAGCGCTGACCCACACAGGATCGGACCCACATAGGATCGGTAGCACTGATCCACAAAGGATCGCTGAGTATTGTAGTCGTCGTCGTCGAATCCACAGAGGATCTCTGTACAGTCGTCGTCGTAGTAGTCGCAGCCAGCTCTAGGGTTCCTGCACACAGCAAGCTCGTTCGGTAGGGTCCGCTCCACGAGCCGAGAGGCTGATACATCAACTGACACATAGTCCGGAGTTGATGTATCCAAAAGTTCCGTATCGCCAATAGTAACTCAACGACACAGACGGCGCTCCAATCAGACGCCCGGTCTGAGAGTTATTAGCTTTTTCGTCTCAGGCGCCCAGTTGGGTTTTAAGTCAAAACCAACCCGACTGTACTCCACCTGTGTCCAAACCTCAGGCAGAGTAAGCCAAAAGATCCGTCTCACTTAGAAGATTACATCAAAGTCGACGGCACGTCAATCGGACGTCCAGAGCTCAAGTTATAAGCATTTCCGCTCCGAGGGCCCGGTTGGTTTCGTGTACGAACCAACCCGGCCGAACCGAAAGTATTCCGAAACCTTGAGTGTGATATACTAAAACGACTGTCGCTATCCAAGGATCACATCTCAACTGACGGTGCATCGATCGGTGGCTCGTAGCTCCTGTTATGTGCAACAGACCGAATAAGGTTCGGTAATAGGGTGTTCGGGCCCGGTCCGACCCGGCCCGATACCCCCAGGGTCAGCCTGAACCGGGTCGACCCGAGCCGGGTCCGGGTCCGGCTCGCTTGGGCGCTGCCCGGCCCGGCCTGGCGGTCCGGTTCGGCGGTCTGGCCAGGGCATCCGCCAGGTGTTCGGCCGAATGGCCGAACCGATTCGTGGCGGGGGGCGCTGCCCCCACGTAAAGTAATCAGCGGCCCCTTTAATGGGGCTGCTCAGCTGGCCGGCCGGGGGTTACGACCCCCGACGCCCTCTTCAAACCAGCCGGCTTGCACCGGCCGGCCGGCTGCTCCGCCACGGGACCGGCAAGGGCCGGTCCCCTCGCTCCGACATCGGCGGCCCGGTGTCGGTAGTCGGTTTCCCTGCACCGCCGCGGCCCTGAACCGGTCACGGCCTTGGTTCATTCAGCGTGGCGCGACGGCGCCGCGGATTTGTTGCTTCCAACGGCGTGGTGCGGCGGCGCCGCGTTTCTCCGCTCTCCCTTTTTCAATTTCCGCACGGTGCTTCAGCACCACATTTCCTTATTCGCCGCATCAAAAATCCACTACCAAAGGGGGAGGAGTGTCGGCCGTGTTTGTGCGGTCTGACCTCCTCCCGTTAATGCGATAACAGACGGTTCAATTAAAAGAGGGAAAATGACGGAAGTAATCACAAAAAGAGAAATTCATAAAACCAATACCTCAACGATATCGTCGAATGAGATTTCATCGCGGAATTAACTATCGCAGAGGAAGAGGTCCGCCGCGGAAGAAGAAGATCATCGCGGAAGAAGATAATCTCCATTGGCATTAGCTGATCTCTGAGGAAGGCGTCACTCGTCGTCGTCCGCCGTCTGAGATTGGCGTTCTTCGTCGGCGGTGGTGCGTTCTTCGCGTTCTTCATCAAAAAATGAAGAATGTTCTGTTTTTCTCCCATAGGTTTAACACAACACAACACAACCCCAACCAAAATGAAAATAAGTCCAACACTTCTTATATTATCAAGCTAAGCTTTTGAAATTCAAAAGATAAAAAACGAACAATTAATTCGAAGAATTAATTGTAACAATTTAACTGCCCAATTTAATGGGGCGTTTCTTAACCGGAAAAATGCATGGTTAACTTTCATTAAAGAGGGGTTTTGCGGGTGCGTTACTTAGGAGGGAAGAAATGGTGGGGCTCGTGTGGGCCCCACCTCACAAATATCCTACCAAGTGGGTAGGATATTGTGGGTTCCACCTTATCCGCTTAACTTAGCTTAAGTGGCTTTAAGTGAAATAAAATAAAGTGACGCGCCACCTTTATTTTATTTCTTCACTTAAGCCCAAAAATTAAAAACCACACCTGAGCAAACGCAACTCCAGAAAAGGCATTTCTAAGCAAATACCGCCGCTGCGATTCCATCAGTGTTCTCAGAATTTGATTCCGAGCACCGGTTCAAAAGTTAGAAAACCCTGCTCATTCGTTCACTGAACGTACCCGGGCTAAACTTTGGAAAATGATTCCGGGCACACCGGGCTTCGGAATCAGGTGCCGTCAGAAACTGCGTTCTGTAAAATTCCAAAGAAAATTAAGAAAAAGATTTCCTTGAATTTTACGAGTCTTTACATCACTCCCCCCTCATGGATTTACGTCCCCGTAAAGATACATCATAAAATAGGGAAACAAATGTGGGTACTGAGAACGCATATGAGCCTCCCGCTCCCAAATTCTCTCCTGGAGGTTCTCGTGCTGCCATATGATGCGCACTAGAGGAATTGACCGTCCATGTAGGACCCGCTCCTATCAATCATCGATCTCCACCGGGACCTCCGCAAAAGACACCTCATTATCAACATCCAGCTCCCCATGTTCAATGATATGCTTCGGGTCGTGCACATATCTCCTCAGTTGAGATACATGGAAGACGCCGTGCACCCGGTGCAACAGAGGTGGTAAATCTAGGCAATAAGCCACCTCGCCAATCCTGTAGAGGACCTGGAATGGTCCGATGAAGCGTGGAGACAACTTGTCAACTCGGCCAAATCTCTGTAATCCATGTCGAGGTGAGACACGCAAGAAGACATGGTCGCCATCCTCGAACTCTAGTGGCCTCCGCCTCCTGTCAGCATAAGACTTCTATCGGCTCTGAGCTGATCTCATCCGCTCCTGGATGACCTGGAACTTCTCTGTCGTGGCCTGGACCATCTTCGGTCCCACAAGTGCTGACTCCCCGGGGTCTGTCCAGCACAATGGAGATCTGCAACATCGGTCATACAACGCCTCGTATGGTGCCATCCCGATGGTGGAGTGGTAGCTGTTGTTGTACGCATACTCCACCAAGGGTAGGTGGTCCTCCCAACTGCGACCAAAGTCAAGGACACATGCACGGAGCATGTCCTTGAGAGTCTGTATGTCCTCTCCATCTGACCATCTGTCTGAGGGTGAAAGGCGGTGCTCAGACATAGCTGCGTCCCGAACGCCTCCTGCAACCCCTTCCAAAGCTGGGAAGTAAATCTAGAATCTCGATCGGAGACAATAGATGATGGCACACCGTGAAGTCGTACAATTTCCTGAACATAGATACTTCCCAAGCTCTCCACTGAGCCCTGCTCTCTGATGGGTAAGAAGTGAGCCGACGTGGTGAGTCGGTCGACAATCACCCAAATGGAGTCGCGACCTCTGGAAGTGTGTGGAAGTCCAGTCACGAAGTCCATAGATATCCCGTCCCACTTCCACTCCGTGACCTCCAAGGGATGTACCAAACCTGCTGGTACCTGATGCTCTGCCTTCACCTGTTGGCAGGTGAGGCATTGAGAAACGAACTCTTCCACAGCCTTCCTCATGCCCGGCCACCAGTGCTGTCGTCTGAGATCCTGGTACATCTTCGCCACTCCAGGATGTACCGCCAAAGGAGAAGTGTGAAACTCTCTCAGCACCTCCTCCCATAAAGCAACTGGTACCAAGGCACGTCCTCTGAAAAGGACGTCGTGCTCTGCTCCAAAGGAGAAACCATCAGGTGCCTGTCCTGAGGATATCTGTGCACGTCGCATCTCACAGTCAGTGTCCCCACGCTGTGCCTCTCTGACCCACTGCAGTAGTGGAGGGGTGACTGTGAGAGACTGAAGGAAGGCTGCTTCATCTCTATCCACGAAGGATATCGGCAAAGCGGATAGCTGCTCTGTCGCCTCCTCATGTAGCTGAATGCCCATCCTGCTGCTGAGAGCATCGGCTACTACATTCCACTTCCCAGGAGTATAGACTATCTCAAGGTCATAGTCCTAGAGGAACTTGAGCCACCGCCGTTGTCTCAGGTTCAGGTCATTTTGAGAGAAGATGTACCTGAGACTCTGATGGTTAGAAAAGACCGTAAAGCGCTCTCCCATCTGGTAGTGCCGCCATGTCTTCAGAGTGAAGACCACTGCTGCTAACTCCAGGTCATGACCAGCGTAGTTCTGCTCATGCGGCCTCAACTGGCATGATCTATAGGCGATCACCGCCCGATCCTGCATCAGGACACATCCGAGTCTGGTCCCTGTTGCATCACAGTAAACTACGTACCCTACTCCCTCCTCCAGAAGCCTCAAGATAGGGGCGCTGGTCAATCTCTGTCTCAGCTCCTGAAAGCTCTGCTGGCATCTGTATGAACACACAAAGGGTTTCCCCTTCTTCGTCAAAGCTAAGAGTGGTGCCACAACTCTGGAGAGGTCTGGCACAAATCTCCGGTAGTATTCAGCTAGACCCAAGAAACTCCGCACCTTCGTCACGCTCCTGGGTGGCTCCCAAGCTAGCACTGCCTCAATCTTCGCAGGATCCACCGCAACTCCCGCCTCAGAGATGACGTGTCCCAAGAAGTGGACCTCACGTATCCAGAACTGACACATCGAGAGCTTTCCATAAATCTGGTGCTCTCGGAGTCTGTCTAGTACAACCCGCAAGTGGTAGGCGTCCTCCTCCTCAGTCGTCGAGTATATCAAAATGTCTTCGATGAAGACCACGACAAATCGATTGAGGTATGGATGAAATATCCTGTTCATGAGGCCCATGAACACTGTGGGAGCATTGGTTATGCCGAAGGTCATAACCAAGAACTCATAGTGGCCATACCGACATCTGAAGGCCGTCTTCTGTACGTCCTCATCCCGAACTCTGAGCTGATGATAGCCTAACCTGAGGTCTACCTTTGAGAACCACCGTGCTCCCTTGAGATAATCGAAGAGGTCATCAATCCTTGGTAGCAGATACTTGTTCCTCATTGTCACTTGGTTCATGCGATGATAGTCAACACAAAGTCGCAAGATCTCGTCCGCCTTCTTGGAGAACAATATCGGGGAAGCCTAGGGTGAAACACTGGGTCGAAGGAATCCTTTGTCCTGGAAGTCCTCCAACTGTACTCGTAGCTCTCGAAGCCTAGTGGGGGCCATCCGATATGCTGGAGTGGATATCGGGGCTGTCCCGGGGTTCAGATCAAGATAAAATTCTACCTCTCTGTGAGGAGGTAGTACTGGAACGTCGTTGGGAAAGATGTCTGCATACTGATCCACCACTGCAGGAAAACTAGTACTATGCACATCATCTGCTCCTAGGATGAGGCTAGCCAACTGATGGGTGATGGGCTATCATCTCCTCTGTGTTAGTCCATCCTGTGCTGCGAAGACTCCCTTCTTGCCGGTGAAGGTGAAACTGCTTCCGTCGGTGCGTACACATCGCACCTTGCGCCTAATAAAGTCGATCTGAGCATGGACTGTAGAAAACCAATCCATGCCCAAGATGACGTCGTAAGGCCTCGACGCCGCTACAAGAAGATCCCAGTCGAAGCTCTCACCTCCTAGAGTAAGCTCACACTGCCGGCGCCAGTGCGTAATCGTCAAGTCTGCCCTCGTAGGAGCCTCTAGCCGTAAGGATCGAGCCAACGGCTCTGTCGGAATCTCCGAGATCCGAACAAGGGAAGCGGATATAAAAGAATGACTCGCTCTTGTATCTATAAGAACTGCAGCAAGAGTGGAATAGACATAGATAGTACCTCAAATCATCTCGGGTGCGCCGTGGTCATAGGCCTTCGCTGCCTGGAGCTCTGCCTGTCTCTGCCCGCCAACTCCCTATGGTCGGGGTGGACCTCCTGGTGGTGGTGGTGGTAGAGCCTCAAAGCGTCGCCCACCACCTGCTGCTCAGCCAGCTCCCCTGCCTCGTCCGCCTGCTCCCTGCGGACCACCACGGTTGACCCTCAGCCTCTGCCTAGGTGGCCCATCAACCGTCTACTGCTCCTCGGCACGGCGGGTCTGGCAGTCACGAGCCATGTGGCTCTGCCCGCCGCATGTGTAGCACTGTCTGCCTCTCGAAAGACTGGCTCCGCGCTATGTGCCCCACACTACTGAGCCAGTGTCCTGAGGTCGTCTGCCTGAGGGTCTGGTCTTCCTGGACCCATGAGTCATCTGTCGGCTGCCTGCTGTAGAAGAATCTGCTACGGGCCGCCCCGTGGTAGGTCTCGCTGCTGAAGCAGGCTCAACAAGGAAGCTCTCGATCAAAAGGGCTCGCTCTAGTACTCATGCCCGAGTCGGATTGCTGAGGGAGATCAGCGATGCCCTGATCTCATGACTCAATCCCTGCTCAAAGGTCCGGGCCTAGAAGAATGGGTCTCGTACCATGTCTATCGTGTAGCATGAGAGATCGGTAAATCTCACCGAGTACTGGGAGACCGTCAAGCTGCCCTACCGTAGCTGAAGAAGCTCCTGGATGCGCACTGAACGGAAGGTGGATGGGATGAACTCTGAGCAAAAGAGGCCCTCAAAGTCTGTCCAAAGAAGAGATGCTTAATCGTGCACCTGGAGCATCAAGCTCCACCATCGGCCTGCTGCCGCGTGCAGTAGGCTCGCTGCGAGGATCACCATGAGGTCTGCTGGTGTCCTCACTAACCTGAAAACTCATACCACTACCTCCAGCCAGTCCTCACCTGCTTGGGGGGTCCGTCTCCCCGTGGAACCTGGGTGTTCACTGGAATTGGAACTAGTTCAGTGCACTAAGGCGACATGCATCGTCAGCGGCTGTGGCTGGAAGCATTGGTGGCTCGGCGGGTAAAGGTACCGTCGGTGCCTCAGCTGTCAAAGGGCCCTGAACCGAGGCCTCGTAGCTCAGTGGGCTGTCGTCACGCTCAACTCTCGGAACCCAAGCTGGCTGCCATCATGGGGCCATCCTGAAAAGAAACAGGTGCGCCAAGGTCAGACAGTATACCTGGTGAGCTGACATAAAGTAATCACAAAGAAAACTTAAAACACACATGAAATCAATGTTTTCATGCATTAAGTCGGAAATCAGAAGTCAAGGTCCTGGTGTACGGATATGTAGGCCGCCACACCAACACTGGACTCCCTCGACTAATAACCACACCCAATACGCTTAACACTATTTCTTCACATAGAAAAAGATCAGAGTCCAAATTTATGTGGTAGAACTGAACTCCTCTGATACCAATTTGTCACGACCCGTCCTCAGGGCCCTTGCCGTGACTACCCCAAGCCCGCCTTCCATAGGCCAGGGGCTGGCGACTAGCACCAAGGCGTAATTTCAGGTAAAAAGGGAAGGCATTGCCTTTGTAAAGTAAACAAACACCACAGAGCAAGCAAGCAGAAGAAGTAAACACAAAGTAAAAGCTGATACAAGGTATGTGCGGAAAAGTAAGCGGGCCAGTATACAAACCCAAACTGAAAGTAAAGTACAACAGGAAAGGGAAAACAACAACTGAAAAGTAAAGTCGCAGCGTCAAGCTGTCCCCTAAAAGTCCCACCTGAAGGGTGGGTACAGATGGCCTCCATAGGTCATAGGGTCCAGCCGTCCGCTCCGAGTACGTCCCGCTCAGTAGTCTACCTCCAGGTACCGTCCTGCTCCGCTAGCCTCTACCATGATCAGTGTTTCCCATCGTCTGCAACCAACACAACGTAGTGCGGGCATAGCCCGTGCAGGGGTGAGTATAAGCTACTCAGTAGGGACCACAAGACCCCTGACGGTCTCCCAGAATCCACAAAGGATAAACCACAAAGGAAAGATACAATCACGAAGTAACGTTCGACACTGCTTAGGTATATGCCCATACATATACCTAAGTCATCAATTCTCGTTTGGCTCCAACATCTGAGCCCAAGTACAACCCAGTACACACAGGAAAGAAAAACATAAATCTACACAGGAAGTCAAAATGTAAATCCACACAGGATAGCACAACACAATCCACATAGGAAAGAAAAACAGGATTCAACTCACACAAGTATACTTCATCACATTACGATAGAGATGATCAGATATATCCACTGATCCATCTATGCCGTCGGACCCACAAATGATCGATAGGTACCAACCCCCGCAATGACCCACAAAGGATCTGACCCACACAGGATAGATAGGTAACAAACCCCCGCAATGAACCACAAAGGATCTGACCCACACAAGATCGATAGGTAATTAACCCCCGCAAAGACCCACACAGGATCGAACCCACACAGGATCTGTAGGCGCTGGCCCACACAAGACCGATGAGCACTAACCCACACAGGATCGGACCCACATAGGATCAGTAGCACTGATCCACAAAGGATCGCTGAGTGTTGTAGTCGTCATCATCGAATCCACTGAGAATCTCTGTACAGTCGTCGTCGTAGTAGTCGCAGCCAGCTCTAGGGTTCCCGCACACAGCAAGCTCGTTCGGGAGGGTCCGCTCCACAAGCCGAGAGGCTGATACATCAACTGACACATAGTCCAGAGTTGATGTATCCAAAAGTTCCATATCCCTAACAGGAACTCAACGACACAGACGGCGCGTCAATCGGACACCCGGTCTGAGAGTTATTGCCTTTTTCATCCCAGGGGCCCGGTTGTTTTTTAAGTCAAAACCAAACCGACTGTACTCCACCTACGTCCAAACCTCAGGCGGAGTAAGCCAAAAGTTCTGTCTCACTTAGAAGATTCTATCAAAGTCGACGGCACGTCAATCGGACGTCCGGAGCTCAAGTTATAAGCATTTCCGCTCCGAGGGCCCAGTTGGTTTCATGTACGAACCAACCCGGCTGAACCCAAAGTATTCTAAAACCTTGAGTTCGATATACCGAAACGACTGTCTCAATCTGAGGATCGTATCTCAACTGACGGTGCGTCGATCGGAGTCTTGTAGCTCATGTTATGGGCAACAGACCGAATAAGGTTCGGTAATATGGGGTTCCGGCGCGGTCCGACCCGGTCCGATACCCCCAGGGTCGGCCCGAACCAGGTCCGGGTCCAGCGCACTTGGCGCGGCCGGGCCCGGCTGGCGTGACCCGGCCCGGCCGGCACGGCTTGGCCTAGCGGTCCGGTTCAGCGGACCGGCCAGGGCGGCCGCCCGATGCGCGGCGCGCTGGCGCGCCGCCAGGGGTTCGGCTGAACGGCTGAACCGTTTTGGGGTGGGGGGCACTGCCCCCGCATAAATTAAACTGTGGCCCCTTTAATGGGGCCACTCAGCTGGCCGGCCGGGGGTTACGTCCCCCGGCGCCCTCCTTGAACCGGCCGACCCGCACCGGCCGGCCGTCTGCTCCGCCACAGGACCTGCAAGGGCCGGTCCCCTTGCTCCGACGCTGGCGGCCCAGTGCCGGCCGCCGGTTTCCCTACACCGCCGCGGCCCGGAACCGGCCGCGGCCATGGTTCATTCGGCAAGGTGCTGCGGCGCCGCGCCCTTCCGCCGCGGCCCCGCTCCGGCCGCGGTGCTTCTGAGGTCCTCTGGCACGGCGCGACAGTGCCACGTCCTTTGTTTATCTTCTATGGCGCGGCGCGACGACGCCGCGGATTTGTTGCTTCCAATGGCGCGGTGCGGCGGCACCACGTTTCTCTGCTCTCCCTTTTTCAATTTCCGCGCGGTGCTTCGGCACCGCGTTGCCTTGTTCGCTGCATCAAAAATCCACAACCAAATTGGGAGGAGTGTCGGCCGTGTTCGTGCAGTCCGACCTCCTCCCGTTAATGCGATAATAGGCGGTTCAATTAAAAGAGGGAAAACGACAGATGTAATCACAAAAAGAGAAACGCATAAAACCCCTACCTCAACGCTGTCGCCGAACGAGCGTTCGTCGTAGAATTAACCGTCGCGGAAGAAGAGGTCCGCCGTGGAAGAAGAAGATCATCACGGAAGAAGAGAATCGCCGTTGGCATTAGGTGATCTCTGAGGAAGGCGTCACTTGCCGTCGTCCGCCGTCGGAGATTGGCGTTCTTCGTTGGCGGTGGTGCGTTCTTCGCGTTCTTCGTCGGCGGTGGTGCGCTCTTCGCGTTCTTCATCGAAGAATGAAGAATCTTCTCTTTTTCTCCCAAAGGATTAAAACAACACAACCCCAACCATAATAAAAATAAGTCCTACAATTATTTTATTATCAACCTAAGCTTTTGAAATTCAAAAGATAAGAAACGAACAATTAATTCGAAGAATTAATTGTAACAATTTAACTGCCCAATTTAATGGGACGTTTCTTAACCAGAAAAATGCACGGTTGACTTTCGTTAAATTGGTTTTTTGTGGGTGCGTTACTTAGGAGGGAAGAAATGGTGGGGATCGTGTGGGACCCACCTCACAAATATCCTACCAAGTGGGTAGGATATTGTGGGTTCCACCTTATCCGCTTAACTTAGCTTAGGTGGCTTTAAGTGAAATAAAATAAAGTACCGCGACACCTTTATTTTATTTCATAACTTAACCCCAAAAATTAAAAACCACACCCGAGAAAACGCAACTCCGGAAAAGGCGTTTCTAGGAAAATACCGGCGCTGTGATTCCATCGGTGTCCTCGGAATTTGATTCCAAGCAACAGTTCAAAAGTTAGAAAACCCCGCTCGTTCGTTCACTGAACGTACCCGATCTAAACTTCGTAAAATGATTCCGGGCACACCGGGCCTCGGAATCAGGTGCCGTCAGAAACCGCGTTCTTGTAAATATTCCTAAGAAAATTAAGAAAAAAATTTCCTTGAATTTTACGGGTCATTGCAGATCCTCTCAACTATGACCAAAGTACAAAAAAGAATCTCACAACATATCCTCTATAACATAAATGGTATAGTTAGTCAGGCATTCGTTTTTGGGGTGAAACATTTTTCTCAATCATAACTCAGTCCCAAATCCCTCATCTAATTCCCTCTATAACTAACATGTGATCCAATAATCACAGTTAAAAATTATCATCGAGGTAACTCCATGAAGTTGGATTATATCCTACATTTAGAGGCATCCATAAATCTATACTAAACGCTTCCATTTAATTATAAATGGGCTAACAATATGATTTATTCCATGATAACATAGATGGAATCACATACCTTATATGTATGTGGTATGATCTTCATTAATTACACAGATATCACATCAAACAAGCACTTAAGATCCTCAATGGGTTGATCTAAACCCACTGGAACATTGTGCTTATCCTTCACTTTCTAAAAAATAAGTCATCGAGAGATAAACTCTACAACTCTCATCTTTATCTCTAGCCACCAAAACTAACATTGAAGGTCCTGATACATGTTTTGAAACCTAGATATACCTCCAAAGGAGATTCATGAAACTCTCTTAAAACCTCCTCATTTAGAATCATGGGTACCATCATGCATCATCAAAAAAGAACAAAATGCTCCCCACCATCAAAAAACATATCAGAATCATGTCCAATGTATAACTGAGTACATACTGTATCTCAATTGTTATTCCAAAGTTGTACCAACCTGAATCACTGAAAAATAGAACGGGAAACAACAATTAATTGGTGCTATGTTGAACCATCACCGTACACAAAGGATAACTTTAATAAGGTCACCTGCATTGACACCTCATTTAGTAATTACAAACAAGATCTGTTGCTGAGAGAATCTTCTACAATGTTCTCCATCTAAAGAGTATAGAAAATTTTTCAGCCATAAACCTTGAGAAACTCTACCCATTGACTCTATCACAATATAAGATCCTCTTTATAGAATGTATACTTGAGACTCTTGTTATCAGAATAGATGATAAACTGCTCACGCATCAGAAGTGTCTCTAGATCATTAGTGGAATGACTACAACTGGTAACTCAAGATTGTGGGTCACATAGTTCAACTTATGTATTATCAACTTACATGAACCATAAGAAATCACCACCAGAATAGTAATCAGAACACAACCAAACTTGGTTCCAGGTGATTTATAGAATACACATACATTACACACTCCTCTAGAAACATCATGATGGGATCAATTGTTTATCTCTTTCTCAACTACTAAAAAACCGATCATCACTTCTCTATCAACATGAAAGGATACCCCTTTCAGGTTAAAAATGTCATGGATTCTGATATCCTATAGAAATCATGTATGAATCTCTAGTAATATTCAACCAACAGAAGGAATATTCTGACATAATTTGTGCTCTTGGGTGGAACCAAACTAACATTGCGTTGACCTTGGTCGGGTCTACTGGCACTCCACTAGCTAAGAAAACATTTACCAAAATGCGGACCTCATGAATATAGAACTGACACTTCAAGAGATTCCTGTAAATATAGGGCTCTCATAGTATGTCCATAACCATTCTCAAGTGTCTCACATGCTACTACTCTAATTCCTAGTAAATAGGCATAACACCAATGAAGACTACCATGAACCTTTTTAAGATTGGATGAATGATTCGATTCATAAGTCCCATGAACACTGGTATGGTGTTAGTATTGACAAATGTAATAATCAAGTACTGATAATGACTAACGAAACTTATGAATGTCATCTTTGGTATATCATCATCCCATAATCGCAACTGGTGATAGTCCGACCTGAGGTCAACATTCAAGAACCATTATTCCCCTCTCAAACAATCATGGAGGTCATCTAACCTCTAAAGTGGGTACTTTTTCCTCACGATCACCATGTTCAAGGGATTTTTTTCCACACATAACCTCAATATATTTTCTGGATTCATAGAGAATAAATAGGTGGTTTCCAGGGGTGAAACACTAGTTCTAACAAATCCCTTCCTTTTTAAGTCCTCTAACTGTACCCACAACTTACAATGTTCTATATGAGCCATCCAATTTTATGGTGCTGATATTGGTGCCATCCTTGGGTGTAGATAAATGCAGAATTCTATCTCATTGTGGAGAGGAAATCTTTGATCCTATTTGGGAATGATTTTCTCATACTCCTCTATCGCTGCAGGAAACTAGAAACTCATAACATCCACCACACCAAGGTTCATACTAGAAAACTGGTGAGTAATCCGTGGAACCCTCCTATGAATGATTTCATACTTCACTACCTAGGTTCCCATTTCACGCAAAAAATAAAATCTTGACCCATCTATATGGACACACTACATCCTTATGCTGAAACAATCAATCTTTGCATGAACTTTGGATAAACAGTATATACCTAAGATGACAATATAAGGCCTCATCATTGGAAAAAATAGATCCTAATATAAACTATTGCCTCCAATATTTAGGTCACACTATCGATACAAGTGTGTGGATATTGAGTCATCTCTTGTTGGAGTCTCCAAGAGTGAGGTTTGAGCCAAGGGATCAACCGAAATCACTAATTCTAGAACCGAATATGTGAAAAAATAAATAAATGAATGACACCCATGTCTATCAATACAAATTCTACATTAGAAAAAACATATATAATGACTTCAATAATTTCTAGAGCCTATGGGTTTTAATCTTTGACCTCCATCACCTATCCTCCATCTCCCTGAGCCTACTATGGAGCACCCGGGGTGGTGGTGGTAACACATCAAAGCATCTACCACCTATAACTACTCTCCCAGATCCTTTGACATGTCCACCATCCTATGAACCAATTTGCTCCTATAGATTCCTCTACCTCAGAAGCCCATCCATGGTATCTGTGTTAGCTATACGGTGGGTGGACAAAATTTATAAATATTTCCTCTTCTATCACAAGAGTACCACCACCTCACCCTGGGCTGAATGGACCCAACTTGTAATCCCTGAACTACAAATAGTTTTTCCACTGACCTCCTGCTAAAACATTTTAAACATATAGGTCGCTAATACTGACATCGACTCCCTACAACTGAGTTCTTTAGTCCTAGGGTCCCTTTGTAGGAAACCATTTTCTGTTTATTCTCATCCATGAAACAATCATCCACAAAATCATTATCTAGAACCCCATCATGTATAAGAATTCATTGGGGTATAAAACTTGATTGAATTTCTATATGCATCCCTATATCGAATGTTTGATCCCAGAAGAATTGATCCTGAACCATATTCATCTATTACCTAGAGAGGTTTGTAATCCATGATGAATACTCTTATATTTTCATGTTTCACTACATAAGATATAGAATCTATTAGATATTTACATCCCTCAGTGTATCTAGACAGAGCTCCTCAATGAAAATGTGCTCAAAATCTTACCATGCTAGAGTCACATAATCATAATACTATGTTAGTAACACCCACCATCATCCTACTGAGCCACAGAGGAGGATCGCCGATAGGAACACCATCTAATCTACTGGTGTCTGGACCAAATAAAAAACTTATGTCACTGCCTCAAGCTATTTCTCATCCTCTAATGGTTCAGGCCCACATTGAAACCTCAGAAGTCTTTGTCACAGAAACTCGTGAACTATGCTTAGCCTACGCACCTCTACTATTGGTAGTATGGGAACCATATTCTGCTCTATAGGTGGTTGTATAGCTGGTGCACCACCTTGATGTTGCAACTCAAGAACTAGTCGCTGTATTGAAGTCTTATCACTGAGGGGACCATCCTAATGATCTATATGTTTAGTCCTAGCTAGCATTCATTGAGGAGGTATCATGAAATAATCAATATATACAACTATCAATGAGTATATCTTGAGATATAACTCAACAAGGACATAGAATCCATAACAAATTACAATATCATGTCGGTACAATTTTTTCCATGAAACTAATTTTCTCATATACTAAGCCAAAAACATGTGATCAGAGTCCTGATTTATAGATTCATCGGCTTCCTCACTAGTATTGGAGTCCAGGTCCTAAAATTTGAACTCAAAACACCGTACATTGTTTCCCTAAACCAACCTCACAAAATCTAGTCGTAAGGTAGAACTGAATCCTCTAATAAAACTTTCCCTTGGACAGTCTTAGTTGCGCCAATGCCATAACTCTCCAATCCCACCTCCAATAGGCATGGGGTTGGGGACTATTTTCATGTAGTAATATCACTAACATGGGAGCCCTCACCCTAATTACTTGTACACATGCATACATATCCAATCACAAACAATGATTAAATGCAAAAAAATTAAACAACCATCCATGCATACATCTAAATAACTCAACCAGAGTATGATAGGAGGAAATATAAAAAAGTCCAAATATAATCCCACAATTGGAGTCTGAAAAGAATTCTATACTGAAAGTAAGAATATGTAATGTTGTCAAAATACAGTAGGAACACACCTTAGTCGTCCCGATCCCACTAAGATTCATCAAGTCTTGGCCCATCTAGAACTCCTTCAAAAGGTCGATCATTTACACAATACATGAAATGTGTGGGAATATCCCATGTTGGGGTGGGTATAACAATACCCAATAGGATACCTCGAAACCACATAAAATTCAAAAAATTAATAACATTCATCTAGGATTCCTGCTAAAAAAATCCACACAACACTCATCTAGAAGAAAACACTCCCTGAGTTTGATAGCAATGATGACTTCTACCTGAGAGTTAGTGCTCGTGGGGTATCATCATCATATTTTCATGCTAAAAGTACTAAGAGATAAAATATATAGATTAGGATCACTCCCAAGGCCATGGTGTATACCAAAAACGCAATCTATTTTAACCTATTAAGTATAGGATTAAATCTTGTGAAGTTTCTATCATGACGATACCAAAAACTCCATCTAAAGAATAAAGACAAATAGAGTATCTCACTCTGGGCCTCAATGAAGGATTCCAACAACTATGTCCAACTATTCCAACTGAAATGATTGTTTTCCTATGAGTATGAGGTGATTCCGTACTAACCCACAATTAATGGATATGACGAACATACCCTAGTGAAACGTTTTCCATGATATAGTGGGAAAGGGATCCAATCCAACATCATGGGAGTACCTAATGTTTTGTTGGGTTATATGTCGGGTCCCATCGACTTTGGGTCCAACCCATATAAGCATCCCATGTCCATGTTTGATTAATAGTACATGACATGCAGCTTCCCATGTACTCTAACCATGTACCAATACATAGGTATGCCCATGTACACCTGGTTAATCGGTCTCCATGTGGGAGTACACGGTGATCTCATGCCTGTGTACTCCATCCATTATCGATGTACCCTCCAAGGTACATGCTAATCCATCTAGGAGTTGATCACAGGTTATGTAACAAGATCACATGTCATGTTTTTACATGTTTTTAAGAAAACTGAATGCACATGCTATTTAATATATTTAATATATTTCAACCATTTTTTCTAAGCACATTGGGCCTTAGAATAAAACATTTTCTTAGTTCTTGGTCTCAAAAATAATTCAAAAAATATCCAAAAATAATAAATGGAAAATAGAATTCATTTTATGGATGTCACAAAGGTAGTTAAAATAGTGTTATGTACTCAAAAAAGATATTCATTAAGTTATATTGAAAATATGAAAACATATGAGATGTGGAATGGGTGAAATGCAACTCAATATAATTTTAGAATATTTTAAATTGAGAGATATATTCAAAACATAGAATAAAGGGAAGGGAAATATGATGATATAGTTGATTAATGCTAATATCATGGTTATTCCACCATGTTTGGGTTTTATCTAACTTTTAGTAAGTGACTAAATAAGTTTTTTTTAAACAATGATGTGATGAGAATTTAAAACGATTATATAAAAAACATGATATTCAAATCTAGAATAAATATGTATTAAATTAAGTGATCATTAAAAAAATTATAAATAACACTAATGTTTACCAAAAGATTATGACTCCATGATTTAATTAAAAGAATAAATAAGTGTTGAAGTAATTCAATAATCAAATCCAAGGACAAAAATGAGAGATGAAATTTATAAGGATGATATCATCAAGGAGAATACTACTCTATCATGTGCTCAATATATGTGGAGTTTCATGAAACTATTTTCATTATCAGACATGTATATGAATTCATTTAAATAAGGGATTAATAATGAATCATGGGTTAAATAAATGAATGAATAGATTTATCTAATAGAGAACAATAAAAATTGATAACAAGTGAAAAGGAAAAAATGATCACAATATCATTAGAACCAAATGGGTTTTCAAAAAAAATTTGATTATCATGAAAATGATATTCTAAATAAAGAAAGGTTGGTATGAAAAGACTATGCACATTTTGAAGGTATATATGTAGAATAGAAACTTTTATTAGTGGAAATACATGAATATATTTGATTATTTCTAGTGATAATAATTAAAATATGATTAAAAAAATATCAAATTGATGATAAAATGAAATTTGTGAATGGGTATCTTAATGAAAATAAAAACATGTAGAAACTTACAGGTTATCAAAATGGTGTTGATGAATGAAATATATTTCTTTATAATAAATAATCATAGGGAATATTGAAATCACCAATGGTATGGTATTCAATATTATACTTGTATTTAATGAAATTAAACATCACAATATATGTTGTTAATCAAAACCTTTAGGTGACCATTTAAAATGATTATGAATTTAGGGTGCTCATATATGTTTAGGAGATCATATTTGGTAGAAGCAAGATAGAATTGGTGGAAGAAATCATAAGCTTCATGAGATAAATATTTGAAATGTCTATGATTAGAGAGACAAATTATTATATTGTGATATAAGTAAATAAAATATTTTAGTATAATATTTTCTATTAAACTAAATATTCTAATGTATTGTTGAAAAATATTGACATGTAATATTGTAAACATATTTCAATACCATTCATTATTAGAACTAAATATAGAAATCATAAAGATGAAAAACCTGTTTATCTGGAATTATTATACAGAATGATTAGAAACCAACTATATTTGAAAAAATAAGGATGGTAATTTCCAATGAAACATTTTTTAAAATATAATTTCAATTAAATACAATGGAAGACCAGTTTGGGATGCGAACCCACACCAAACTCTAATCTACTCTTCTGATTATGCCACAGGAACTCCACATGTCAATCCACCAGATGTTCACACGTAGGTACCTCCATGCAGGAAAAAAAATCCACTACAAGATTGTTTCATTATGTTTGAGCGTACCAGGATAATTTATACTTTTCACCCCATTAACCACACAAATTCATCATTTTTACACACCAGCAAGCTAACATACCTTTAGGGAATCAAAAACATACAATTTGTAAAAAAATATAGAAATAAATGGCACATATATTTTAATTTTCTTGGGTGATGTGTCCTATGTTTTTGAAAGGAAGAACAATTAATCCATTTACATTTGTACTAGAAAAATAAGGGATTACATGATTAACATATTAGTATGTATATTAAATAAATCAATCCCTACTTTCTTGATCATGCTCTGGTTCCTTTTGAATCACTCATTTTATTTTTTCTCTACCAATAGTGAGTTATCATGCTCTTATATACTAAATTTCATCCATTAAGCCAGTAATAATTTATCCAATCGAATCGAAAATAATTAAGCAAGATCACCTGATCTTAATTACAAACCTGATATCCATAAATCCTTGGTGAACTTATGGACCATCAACATTGCACCATAAACCCATTGGTAGATGTGGACTTTTTATAGTACTACTACCCTTATAGAATTCATGTTGTCTCTATCTGCACATCACACTAGCCCATCATATGTTTCAATAAATTACATTGAATGTAATTATAAAAGATGAACTTTTAGTGGACAGAAAAAACATCACCTATAAAAATATCCCACTTGAAGTTTATTCTAGGGAACTTTGGAAACTCTACATGATTTTTCATGAAGTAGGGTCATCCATTTCCTGTATTCTATTCACCCAAGACCCACTGAGGCATGATGATCCTCAATCGTTCTTGATTTATCACCTTAGTAAACATATCTTTTGAATTTTGGTTTCTCGTTATCTTCTCTAGATCTAAATCCTTTTCCTCCATCTTATTTCTAAAAAAATGATACTTCAGGTCAATTTGATTTATTTGATCATATAATACATCATTTTTAGCTAATTGGGTTGCACTTTAGATATCACAGAAAATTATGGCTACTTCATGACTCCATATATACTCCTTTATAAATCTCCTCAAACACACCATTTTTTCACAGCTTAAATTACAGTTACATTCTCATCTTCTATTGAAATTAAAATAAAAAACAATGGTAAATTTGATAACCATCTAATTTTTTTCCTCCAAAAGTGAACACAATCCCATTTTATCTTTTCCATGTATCTTTCTCACCTAAAACTTCTTAGTCCACAAAACCTTGCAACGGATAATACATTTTAACTAAAAGGGTAGTAGCATCAATTCTTTTCCTATATCAAAGGATCCACTTCACAACCTCCCAATGTACATTCCTTTGAATCTCTATGTACTATCTCACAAATCCTAATGCATGGGAAATGACTATCTGATTGAAAATCATTGTTTACATTTTAATTACTATAGTTAATGGATATGTTACTTTCTCCATGTACCAAATCTCAACTATTGTTGTTGGTCTGTACAACTTGGAAAATATGATGAGGCCGGTAAGAGGGGTAGGGAGTAGATTAATTTCGATCATAAAAAATATTTATATGATTTTATAGATATATTCCCTGTGAGAGAGCACAAATGTCTTAATTTTCATATCTATCTTTATCTTTATTCTAAAAATCATTATTAGCTATCAAAGACCATTCAACTAGAATATTTTATAGAAATCACACTTCATATAAATATATATGGAAGAGTGATTATTCATTGTGTACTGATAAATATTTTTATAGGAAAACTAAGATAGACTGAATGGACATTTGAAGATTCACCAAAATCTAGGATGTAGCTATGTACCATATCATCATGAATATGTATATCCTTCTATATCTGGACAAATGTATGCATATGGTATTTCATGCTCAAATGAAACCGAGATCATAGTGCCTCATGAATCCCAATCCAAAAGTGAATTGTAAAATGGGGATATCTATCAGAGACTGTAATAGATGGAACTCTGTGAAAATGAATAATCTCTCTTGCATATATATTTATATTTTCATCAAAATTATGTGTATCCTAAATGGGTATAATGTGAGATAATTTGGCTGACCTATTGATCTAAACCCATATCATATTCTTCTATATTTGGGTATGTAGAAACCAAACCCCAAAGTCTATATAAATCTCATTTCACTTACAAGCTATAACTAGAAATGTTCGGAGTAAGCCCATAGGTCTGTGGTGCTTTTCCTTAACCTATTGGAAAGTATAAAATTAGGAAACTAAATTAGTGGTGTATCATCTCATACATTTCTACCCGAATCATCATCGCATTTAATAGATAATTTTTTGGTTCTTGGGTGCACTTTCCACTAGAAATTATGGTAATCCTCCTTCATAAATTTCCTTATATACAAAGGTAGAATGTATCTGTTCTAGAAACATAGGATACACTCTATAGAGAAATACCACTCAGATATGGTATCCCCACCATAAAGAGAGGTCATAATGTTGTGTAATTCATTATCAAGCTATTGTTCCTTAAGAATCATCTCACAAATAGTGGAGGTCAACCTAACACTGGCCAAGATAATCTCAAACCCTGTTTCCAAAAACTCTTATATGAAACTATGAAAAAAGATCCATCAATTTCCACTCTTCTTATGACTCTATCAGGGACTAGGTCATGATTTTTGTGCTCAGAACATCGGAAATGACATTCCCTTTCCCTGGGGTATGGGAAATATCAAAATTAAAAGTCTATAAGTACTCCACCCAAAAACTTTTGTGAAGATTCAAATCATTTTGAGAGAATATATAAATCGAGATCTTGTTGTTGTATTACACGGAAAACCATTCTCCAAAAAGGTAATGTTGCAAACAATTATGTGTGTGAATAATAGTTGAAAGTTCAAGGTCATGGGTTGGATTATTCTTCTAATGTAGAGTAATCTTATAGGAGCCATAAGCTACCATGTGATCACTCCGTATAAACACCCAACCCAAACCTAAACATGATGGATCAAAAAATACCAAATATCCCTTCTCCATCACTAGAAGAGTCAACAATAGTGAAGAAGTTAGAATATGTTTTATCTCAACAAAATAAATATGGAATTTTTCATCCAAACAAAAATTT
This sequence comes from Viscum album, assembly GCA_963277665.1. Taxonomy (NCBI): domain Eukaryota; kingdom Viridiplantae; phylum Streptophyta; class Magnoliopsida; order Santalales; family Viscaceae; genus Viscum; species Viscum album. Next base: position 1,026,253,307 of record OY728158.1, read on the forward strand.
GTTCCATTATGATTTAGGGAAGACATTATATAAGTAAACATTGAGAAATTCTTTACAAATCATCGATAATATCCATGTATATCCAAGAAACATCGAATCTCAAAAACATTACATAGTTTATCCAACGTCATAAGAACAATAACCTTCTCATTATTAATTAAAATATCAATTTCCAATACCATGTTTCTCAATAACATTACTTATTGAATCAAGGAATAACATTTTGATAGTTTGACATAAAGTTGGAGATTTCTCAACAATTCTAGAAATTCCATCAAATGACACACATGATACTCTTAGAACCTAGAGTAATCTAGTATTTCATCCACAAATACCTCAGTGAATGTATCCAAATACACATGAGAAATAATGTTACCCAAATATTTATATACTTATAGAGAATTATTTAGATTAAATATAATTGAAAAAATACACGTAATAGAAATAATTTCCCGGAACGATAGTTTTTGGAATGTCAGATCATTTTATTCTCAACTTGTTATAACTTGATCAAAGATCAATCTTTGAGAATGAAAAATCTAATTTAAACTGGTTTAAAAGATCATCAATCCATGGTAATGAATACATGTTAATTACCATGAATTTATTTAGGTTCCAGTAATCACCACATATGTGATGTGACCCCTCAGTTTTCTTAGAAAAAATAATAGGCTCTTCCCAATCTGAAACACTCTGTCATATAATACTTTCAATAAAAGATCATTCGTCTTATTCTTAAACTATTTCATTTTATCTGGGCCCATGTAATATAAATGAATAGATACTATTTGAGTTCCATTTACTAAATTAATAGAAAATCTACCTCTATTATCAGTGGTAAACCAGAGATGTATGAAGGATAAACATCGGGACACTCAATAAAAACTAGTGGGAGAACACGACTCAAAGATTCCTTCTCCAGATCAAAATAAAACAATAATATTACATTCCCAAAAATCTATATAAGAGGGCCCATATTTACTCAAACATGGGTCACAATCTCCCTAAAAGATAAAGGACACCCCATTGGGTGTAGTGGAGAAGACTCGTCAAATATAGATATCAATTAAAGCTTCAATAGTGATGATAAAATCCATCCCAAAAATGATATGAAGAGGTTTCATTTTAGGAACTAGAAAATACAGAGTAAGATCAATCTCAGATTAAGTGAATATGAAAGAACTGCAATGAATACCCCTCTCTCTCTTCATTCCAATGGGTGTAGTAATATTCATCGCATAAAATAAAATCTATATAAAAAGATTTAGAGAATTCACAATAAGATTAGAAATAAACAAATAATATGCATTATTATCAAATAATGTAGTCACTAAAGATGAATCTATAGATGTGGTACCTCTCATAGTCGGTGGACTTATATCTACTTCGTTTTGGGACTCTTCCACTATGTAAAGAATATTTTTTCTATATGCATGTGGATAAAACACCTCAGATCTCAAGTATATGATTGTACGCCATTAATTTTATGTCTTGAAAATTCCATTACACTTTGTGAAGTAAAATAAACATAAAAAAATAACATTGACCTGAGAATCTACAGGAACCAAGTATCTTGGGTGCCACATTGAATATTTGTTTCAAATCCCATGGCTTGCCACACTGGTTGCAAATCAATGGGCCTCCTCTAGGAACTATAGGAGGTTAAGAAGAACCCTACTATTGATATACTCTATGAGATTCATCATGATTCCTATTACCTTTATTGAAACTCACAGAACTGCCACTGGTAGAAAAATAAACTCCCATCAACCATAACATACCATCCAGATCATGCTCAATCAACAACACTCTATCTAACAAGTATTCATAAGAAGCAAGATTCAAAAAGAAAATTTTTCAATGAATAATATACAAGAGTCCCATATTAAACCTTAATGTCTTCATATTCTCATTTGATATGATATTTGGTGAAAAATACATAAGATCAATGAATACATTTTGATACTCAATCATGCCCCTATCAGACTCTTCGAGTTTGAAAAACTCCATAGACACACCTAATACCATAAACTCTAGATATAACTGGTTGGTGAAATTAACTCTAATGTCATTACAATCTAATCCCTTGTTCTTATTTTCTATCATTATCATGTCCCAACATCTCCTTCTAGGTCCCTTAATCTCATAGGTAGAACACATCACCTTAATAGATTTGGGTGTTTCAACGAAATTTAAGAGAAGCTCAATATTTCTCAACCAGCCCTCAGCATATTGATGGTAATTATAACCAAGGAAATCATGTTGTTATAGATGAAATAAAACCTAATAATGACTTATAGATTCGCATATTTTAGGTTCTATAGCTCTATCCTTTGAATGGGAATGGGTGCAGGTGCATGTCTTAGATCTTGGACATCACACATGAAAACATCAACCAAAATCTAGACCATAAGAGGATATTCTTATTGTTGTTCATTGGAAGCTTCTTCATAGATCCTATTCACAAATCTTCTCAAAGGAATTATGTTTCACAAAATTAGAAAAAAACATTTAATATGTTAAAATAAAAGTCATATTAACACTCAAATAAGAGAAACAGGGAGATTAATTCCATCAGAAATGAAAATAATATTTGGATTTCTAACTATCCAAATAAAAATAAGCAAAAAGTCTAAAACTGATTCTCAACACATCTCTCAAAAACCAATAATGGTGACTTAAGTCTCATTAGGATGATATTTATTGAGAAAATCACTCGCAAATTCCTTTTATGTCCCGACAAGATTGCTCAATTTCATACTAACATCAAGGAAATATACTTAACCTATTCCTTTGGCACCACTTTGTTTTGAACCATAATGGATACCCTTGTACCCTAATACCATAGCAGACACTGACATATCCAAAAGGTCATTCTTTATCCCCACAGGTTTGAAACTTTCACCTACTATCACACAAGATAAAATAAAGAATGATTTTTCGACAAAAAAATGAAGAAGAAACATATACATATCAATATTTTAAAAGAAATCTCTTAAAGTAGAACGTAATAGGAACAAAATAGGTATATAAAAACCCAAGATTACATCATCAATGTAATATAAAATAAACAAGATAACCTAAAATCCAAAAGGAAAATACACTCTAAGCTACAAAGGATCAAGAATTATTTCTGTCTCTAAGGGATGATTTCCCTTTCCTCAGATTAGGAAATAAAAAATCAACAAATTCTTGAAGGAAAAGGTAGTGTGTGAACTTAAATGACCAGTAGGATCTCACAATGTGTTCTAGAATAAGATGATTGAATATGAAAAAAATCATGATTTCAATTCTTATCAAAAAAGGAAAAGAAATACATTTAACTATTTAAAACAAAACATGACTCTAAATTCAAATGTTGGAAAACATTTCAAACATGGATTAAATAAACAGTTTATATAAAATAGTTTATATAAATTATTAGGCATGAGTAACAAAGTTTCACAATCAGTCGAATATTTATAAAAGTATTCACAATAATGAATATAGTCAAATTATATAAGGTATGTGTAACATCCCAGGTAAATAAAGAATAAAGAATTTTCATATTTATTAATATTTACGAATTAAATATTAATTTTATTTTAAAGGGGTTGCTATGTTCGATAGCGTACCCGATACGCAACGATGAGTTTCTTTGAAACTTACGTAGCACACTAGTAATAAAATAATATTATTTTAAATGTTAGTTAACAAGTAGCCGTTGTACTGGCGGGAATGGATAGAAATAACTAAAATATGATTATATATGTTTTTAAATGTTTATACATTTACCTAATAAAAGATAAAGGCTTAAAATACGGAAAGAGTTCAATTTTAGGGCATATATACTCTAATTTTTACTAAAGGTTCACTTATCACCTTTTAATGGTGAACCGTCATTAAATATAGTTTTGATCACTCTTATACTCTATTTTGGACCAAATATAACTCTTCTTTAGAATCGAGACATCAAAATTTACTTTGTGTAAATTTTTGGTACCTTTCTGATAAAGTTCATTTTTTTATGAATAGTGTAAAATGTTGTATTTTAATTCAAAACCTCTTTTTAATCTAAATTATTTATATGATTAGATTATAATTTTAATTGGTTTTAAAGTGAAATTAGAAAATATTTTTACCAGTTAATCCAATGGTGGTCATTGGAATCAATTTCACTTTGAAATTGGACTTAAACTGGTGTCAATCTTTTGATACTTATTGTTTCACAAAAACACGCTATTTGTCATGACAGCGGAAATTAATTATTAAATTAATTAATTTGACTTATATGTTTTGAATTTTGTAAAATGGACTTCATTTTTGAATTCGGAATATCAAATATAGCTTAGGGTGATTTTTTGGTAATTTTCTGAAAAACTTCAATTTTTGATGAATAGTGAAACCACTAAGTGGTAATCAAGCAAACTGATTTTTCAGTTAAATGAAAGTTTACCACTAATGTGTATTGAATTTTTAAAATCCGACATACATGGTTGTCATTAAGAAGTAAAATGTGGTTCAATGAGATTAAAATAATTTTTTGGTGAATAGTAACTTTTTTTCATTAATCGCGATTAGAGGTAATTAGTGTAGTTTAAGGTAAAAATGGTATTATAAGAATGTGAAAACACCATGAAACTTGTCCTACACCTATTGGGTGAGTAATGGCCGACCAAGACAAGCCATGGGCCAACTTGGGGACCCCATGGAGCCAATTTAGTTGGAAAATGACATTAATATATTTTTATTTAATGTTAAAGTGAAAATGACACTAACATAAATTGTTTTACTAAAATAATTTTTACGTGGGGTTATACAAGTCCAAATTTTGATTATAAATCGTCATTGGAAAGCTAAAAAGATTTCCTACATCATAGTATTTTTTTTATAATTTTTAGACATTAAATAAATTAAATTATATATGACATAATAATGATGCAGCGATGACATCATTATTTGACGATTTAAATAAAATGGAAAGATAATGAAAAATCTAAAAACTACACATGTCCAAAACCAATTGGATGAGTGGATTTAGAACCCTTATCACCTTATCCACGACTTATATCAATGTGGGACCTTTTAAAACCGAAACAAATTTTCAAATAAAGTAATATTTCTTTACTTTCCAAAAGTGTCCCTCCTCTCCTCTTATAAAAGGCCCCCACCTCTACCCCATTTCACACACTTCTCAAGCCTTTGGCTCGGCCAAACCCTGCCCAATTACTCTCTCCACATCCCTCTCCTAATTCTAGAGGATTACCTTTGGGCAGAATCCTTTCAAAGGAAGCCTTTAGGCTCAAATCAAAAGGGAGTTACACTTTTAAAGGTAATTCATTCTCTCTTGTTCATTTGTTTTATTTTGCTTCTACAACCCTCTAAACTCTTTTATTTACTTCTTTTGTAACAACACCAGTATATTCAATATACTAGGATGTTGTTATAATATTTATTTGAGCTACACTCTCACACAACTACATCAAATGGTTAAAGAACATACGGTTTCCGTGGATGGCGAAATTCTGCCTCCCGAAACGATGATTGTTCAATACTCATTTAACACCTTCAAGGGTGGCCATTATGATGTCAATATTTTTATATATGATATATAATATGTTTATGTTTTCTTTAAGCTTCTGTATTTTTCATTTTTGGCATACCTTTATGGTTTCCATTATGGGTAAACACGATATCTTCATTTAAGGAAGTGCGGACTACCGCCCCCTCAAAGTGATGTGATTCGTTAATTCCGTATGTGGGACGTGTAAAGGATGGATTTAAAGTTATTATATATGATGTTATACTGGAATTATAATATACCTCTATATCATTATTATTTCTTTCCATTAAAGTATGAGATAGAAATGAAAGTAGCGTTCATGCGTACGTACGGCTTACCGTCTCCATGAACGGTGCATTTCATTTCTTATCCCCAAATGTAATGTACTATTAAAATTACATGTATATAATGTATATATATAATTAATGATATATCTAAATGATGAATATAATTCTGGAATTAAAATATACATACCTCTCATTTAGTTTTAATTCCACTAATATGACAAATAAATGAAAGTAGCGTTCATGCGTACGTACGGCTTACCGTATCCATGAACGGTGCATTTCATTTTTTATCCCCAAATGTAATGTACTATTAAAATTACATGTATATAATCTATATATATAATTAATGATATATCTAAATGATGAATATAATTCTGGAATTAAAATATACATACCTCTCATTTAGTTTTAATTCCACTAATATGACAAAGAAATGAAAGTAGCCTTCATGCGTACGTACGGCTTACCGTCTCCATGAACGGTGCATTTCATTTCATACCTCTAAATGATTATGTAATATTATAAATAAATTTATATGCTGGATATATATGATATATATGATATCCAAATCAGGAATTTCATTCTGGATATAAAGAACTTTTGACCACACTAACAACATGTAATTGTAAGAAGTCAACTTTCGACTTAAGAACCAAATATTGACAAAACAAACATTATTAACTTAAATGGTTACATAATGTTTATAACATGGCAATAAGTGATATAAAAAGAATAATGAACTTTAAAAAGGTTCTTAATCAAGTATAAATTAACTCAAGTTTATTATTCAGGACGTTAAAGAACGATCGAGTCAAGTCGGACCCAAGGTAAGGGACTTCGTCTCAATCTCCTTTCATTGAGGCATATTTCGTTTTATACACAACTTTCTTTTATATGGTGTATAAACCCCTTTGACTTTTACTTTTATACAAAATTAATCTTTTTCTACGAAGCGTTTTACAAAACGACAAAAAAGAATGTTTCTTTTAACGTACGCGGCGACAACGACCTTTTCCGCCGCCGCGAGTATTATTTGTCTTTGGCTTTCTCAACAAGCCGTAATGTTTTTAGAATAAAATAAATACCATATACTATTTTATGTATTTTGGTATTGAAAATGGTTTTTGAAAAAGGATTCTATTATGTCAATATATTTATGATATATTGTGATTGAAATGTGGAAATGTTATCATTCCTTTATATTGGTTTTATGTTTTATGATTTTATATTGGTACTTGGACATTTTAACGGGTGGTTACATTATAAACCATATGACGGGTGGTGCCGTGAATACCAGGACGGGTGGTTACGTTATAACCTCCAATGCATTGGGTATGGAAGTCGGCCGTATGGCTATTCCATTAAGTATTTATGGAAATTGGCCGTATGGCTATCCCATTAAGTGATATGTGTGGAAGTCGACCGTATGGTTATTCCACTTAAGTATGTTTATGTCCCAAGTTACCTTTATAAATGTTATGTGTTATTTTTATGGATTTTATGGTAATCCTTTGGTTACAAAAAGGTAAGTAATGATACTTTATTCAGTGAAGAGTTTTTTTTACAACTTCATGAAGGTGAAGGTATTACTTTGATAGAGTATACATGGTTTACTTGATTTTGAAAAACTAACAGTTTTCATTCTTTCTGTATCCCTTACTGAGATTTTTATGCTCACCCCAAGTTTTTCAAAATGTTTTTCACAGGACTTAAAGTGGAATAAGGTCAAGGATGGGATCAAGGGAATTTCATGCTATCTAAAACATGGAATCTGGACATCTTTCTTTTTAAGAGTTTCTTTATGGAGACTTAGTAGAAGTGTCTACTTTGTAATCTTTTAAGATGTAATACTTATGTTCTAATTCTCTAAAACTCTAAACCTGAAAAGATCCTCAATGTGAATTATTCATTTAATTCAATATTAAGTAAGGTTTAAGGCTGGGGCCTTATAGTTGGTATCAAAGGTCGGTTTAGACAACTTTAGGAGTTAGAAAAGTGTTAAATTATAAAATGATTGAAATGATATAGCATTTACGGATTACCATGTTGATTCGCCTAAGATATTTCTGTGTTCAGAATGGTTTTCCGCAAAGGAAACAAAACAGCTATATTGGGACGGCATCAGGAGGAAGATAACCTTCCAAATCAGCAACCTGAGATGGTCGGAATCGGAACTGAACAGTTTGTTGCAGTAATGGCACAGTTGACTCAGGCTATAAATGGTGGTGGTATCCATGCACGAGATCAGCCAGATCAACCGCAGAGGAACATGTCAGTGGTGGAACATTTCATGAGGCAACATCCCCGATCATTCAGAGGATCATCTGACCCTGTGCAAGCTGAAGGGTGGATTAAAGCACTGGAGAAGATTTTTGATGTCATGGGGTGTTCAGAACATCAAAAGGTTAGTCTTGATGTTTACCGTTTTGAAGGTGAAGCTGATCAGTGGTGGTCGATGGTGAAAAATATAAGGGATAGTGATGAGATTGAGGATCTTCACTGGGACGAATTCAAAGGTATGTTTCTTGACAAATATTTTCCTAAGGTGGTTCGTCTTAGGATGGAAAAACAGTTCCTAGAATTGAGGCAGGAGGATGATTCAGTGGCTGCTTATGAAGAAAAGTTCACTCGATTGGCAAGGTATGCTCCAAACTTCATACGAGATCTTGATAGTAAAATAAACCGTTTTTACTCAGGGTTAAAGCCAAAGTATCGAAGGGATTTAGCTTCTCGTGAGTTCAAAAGTTATGAAAAACTTGTTCGATGTGCGGAGAAGGTGGAAATGGAGTTTTCCGATGATCAGGTGTTCAATGACAAACAACAGAATAAGAGGTCTAGTTGGCAGACAAAGGGTAAGAATTCATCAAAGAAGTAAGGAGGTAAGAAAACCAAATATCCATCCTGTGAGAAGTGTGGTAAAATGCATCCTGGAGAATGTTTATCCAAGTCTGGTAAGTGCTTTCGGTGTGGTAAGTCTGGTCATATTGCTCGTAACTATAAGGAAGATGATCAAGCAGGAAATGAAAAGCCAACGGTAAGATGTTTTAAGTGTAATGAAATGGGTCATTATGAAAACGAGTGTCCAACGAAGAACTCAACTGGGGGAATGCAGCCAGACTACAAGCAGAAAGGGGTGGTGAAATCCTTTGCAACAACTTCAGCAGATGTTGGGCCATCAAATGAAGTGGTATCAGCTCCAGGGAGCTCAGTATTTTTCGAAGATTGACTTGAGGTCGGGGTACCATCAGTTGAAAGTAAAAGAAGCAGACGTTCCGAAGACTGTGTTCCATACTAGATATGGCCATTATGAATTTGTAGTTATGCCTTTTGGGTTAACCAATGCACCTGCTGTATTCATGGACCTTATGAATAAAATTTTCCATGAGTTCTTGGATAAGTTTGTGTTTGTGTTTTGAGGTTTGTGAAGAGGTTATGTGTGCCTTGTGATTCACAGTTGAAGAATGAGTTGTTTTTTCATCCTGGCAGTACTAAGATGTACAGAGGTCTGCGGGAGTATTACTGGTGGGATGGAATGAAAAGAGACATTGCTGATTTTACTGTGAAGTGTTTGACATGTCAATAGGTTAAATCAGAGCAGCAGTTACCGAAAGGGATGCTTCAGCCTTTACCAGTGCCAGAGTGGAAATGGGAGAATATATCCATGGACTTTGTTGTGGGATTACCGAGGACATCTCGAGGTAATAATGCAATCTTGGTTATTGTTGATCGCTTGACCAAATCTGCTCATTTCCTTGCTATACGAGATACTTTCTCTCTTGATCAACTTTCCCGTTTGTATCTTAAAGAGATAGTCAGGTTACATGGAGTTCCTCTCTCCATTGTATCGGATCGTGATCCCAGGTTTACTTCTAACTTTTGGAAAGGACTTCAGAAGTCATTGGGTACTGAATTAAATTTTAGTACAGCTTTTCATCCTCAATCAGATGGGCAGTCAGAACGAAAAATTAAGACCTTGGAGTATATGCTACGAGCTTGTTCGATGGATTATCAGGGAAGTTGGGACCAACATTTTTCTTTGGTTGAGTTTTCTTATAATAAAAGTTTTCATTCCAGTATACAGATGGCACCATTTGAGGCATTATATGGGAAGCGGTGTCGAACTCCAGCATTTTGGGATGAATTGGGTGAAAGGAAGATGATGGGACCAGAATTGGTAGAAGAGATGGCAGAAAAAGTTCAGTTGATTCAGAAACACATGAGAACAGCTCAGAGCAGGCAGAAGAGTTATGCGGATAACCGGAGGAAGGATCTATCGTTCGAGGTAGGTGATCATGTTTTTCTAAAGGTTTCTCTATGGAAAAGTGTGATGAGATTTGGTAAGAAAGGAAAGCTGAGTCCAAGGTTCATTGGACCATATGAAATTCTGGAGAGAGTTGGATCAGTTGCCTACCGAGTGGCTATACCTCCGAGTTTATCTCAGGTACACAATGTTTTTCATGTTTCAATGTTGAGGAAGTATATGCCAGATCCATCTAATGTTTTGAGTCCAAAGGTAGTTCAGCTGGAAGATAACCTATCTTATGAGGAACAACCGGTCCAGATTCTTGACCATAGGGAGCAGGTGTTACGGAATAAGGTGATTCATCAGGTAAAGGTTTTGTGGAAAAACCATGTGGTTGAAGAGGCAACGTGGGAATCTGAAAATGCTATGAGGGATAAATACCCCCACTTATTTTGATAAGTGGATAAAATTGCGAGGACGCAATTCCCAAAAGGGGGAAGGATGTAACATCCCAGGTAAATAAAGAATAAAGAATTTTCATATTTATTAATATTTACGAATTAAATATTAATTTTATTTTAAAGGGGTTGCTATGTTTGATAGCGTACCCGATACGCAACGATGAGTTTCTTTGAAACTTACGTAGCACACTAGTAATAAAATAATATTATTTTAAATGTTAGTTAACAAGTAGCCATTGTACTGGCGGGAATGGATAGAAATAACTAAAATATGATTATATATGTTTTTAAATGTTTATACATTTACCCAATAAAAGATAAAGGCTTAAAATACGGAAAGAGTTCAATTTTAGGGCATATATACTCTAATTTTCACTAAAGGTTCACTTATCACCTTTTAATGGTGAACCGTCATTAAATATAGTTTTGATCACTCTTATACTCTATTTTGGACGAAATATAACTCTTCTTTAGAATCGGGACATCAAAATTTACTTTGTGTAAATTTTTGGTACCTTTCTGATAAAGTTCATTTTTTTATGAATAGTGTAAAATGTTGTATTTTAATTCAAAACCTCTTTTTAATCTAAATTATTTATATGATTAGATTATTATTTTAATTGGTTTTAAAGTGAAATTAGAAAATATTTTTACCAGTTAATCCAATGGTGGTCATTGGAATCAATTTCACTTTGAAATTGGACTTAAACTGGTGTCAATCTTTTGATACTTATTGTTTTACAAAAACACGCTATTTGTCATGACAGCGGGAATTAATTATTAAATTAATTAATTTGACTTATATGTTTTGAATATTGTAAAATGGACTTCATTTTTGAATTCGGTATATCAAATATATCTTAGGGTGAATTTTTGGTAATTTTCTGAAAAACTTCAATTTTTGATGAATAGTGAAACCACTAAGTGGTAATCAAGCAAACTGATTTTTCAGTTAAATGAAAGTTTACCACTAATGTGTATTGAATTTTGAAAATCCGACATACATGGTTTTCATTAAGAAGTAAAATGTGGTTCAATGAGATTAAAATAATTTTTTGGTGAATAGTAACTTTTTTTCATTAATCGCGATTAGAGGTAATTAGTGTAGTTTAAGGTAAAAATGGTATTATAAGAATGTGAAAACACCATGACACTTGTCCTACACCTATTGGGTGAGTCATGGCCGACCAAGACAATCCATGGGCCAACGTGGGGACCCCATGGAGCCAATTTAGTTGGAAAATGACATTAATATATTTTTATTTAATGTTAAAGTGAAAATGACACTAACATAAATTGTTTTAATAAAATAATTTTTAAGTGGGGTTATACAAGTCCGAATTTTGATTATAAATAGTCATTGGAAAGCTAAAACGATTTCCCACATCATAGTATTTTTTTTATAATTTTTAGACATTAAATAAATTAAATTATATATGACATAATAATGATGCAGCGATGACATCATTATTTGACGATTTAAATAAAATGGAAAGATAATGAAAAATCTAAAAACTACACATGTCCAAAACCAATTGGATGAGTGGATTTAGAACCCTTATCACCTTATCCACGACCTATATCAATGTGGGACCTTTTAAAACCGAAACACATTTTCAAATAAAGTAATATTTCTTTACTTTCCAAAAGTGTCCCTCCTCTCCTCTTATAAAAGGCCCCCACCTCTACCCCATTTCACACACTTCTCAAGCCTTTGGCTCGGCCAAACCCTGCCCAATTACTCTCTCCACATCCCTCTCCTAATTCTAGAGGATTACCTTTGGGAATAATCCTTTCAAAGGAAGCCTTTAGGCTCAAATCAAAAGGGAGTTACACTTTTAAAGGTAATTCATTCTCTCTTGTTCATTTGTTTTATTTTGCTTCTACAACCCTCTAAACTCTTTTATTTACTTCTTTTGTAACAACACCAGTATATTCAATATACTAGGATGTTGTTATAATATTTATTTGAGCTACACACTCACACAACTACATCAAATGGTTAAAGAACATACGGTTTCCGTGGATGGCAAAATTCTGCCTCCCGAAACGATGATTGTTCAATACTCATTTAACACCTTCAAGGGTGGCCATTATGATGTCACTATTTTTATATATGATATATAATATGTTTATGTTTTCTTTAAGCTTCTGTATTTTTCATTTTTGGCATACCTTTATGGTTTCCATTATGGGTAAACATGATATCTTCATTTAAGGAAGTGCGGACTACCGCCCCCTCAAAGTGATGTGATTCGTTAATTCCGTATGTGGGACGTGTAAAGGATGGATTTAAAGTTATTATATATGATGTTATACTGGAATTATAATATACCTCTATATCATTATTATTTCTTTCCATTAAAGTATGAGATAGAAATGAAAGTAGCGTTCATGCGTACGTACGGCTTACCGTCTCCATGAACGGTGCATTTCATTTCTTATCCCCAAATGTAATGTACTATTAAAATTACATGTATATAATGTATATATATAATTAATGATATATCTAAATGATGAATATAATTCTGGAATTAAAATATACATACCTCTCATTTAGTTTTAATTCCACTAATATGAAAAAGAAATGAAAGTAGCGTTCATGCGTACGTACGGCTTACCGTATCCATGAACGGTGCATTTCATTTTTTATCCCCAAATGTAATGTACTATTAAAATTACATGTATATAATCTATATATATAATTAATGATATATCTAAATGATGAATATAATTCTGGAATTAAAATATACATACCTCTCATTTAGTTTTAATTCCACTAATATGACAAAGAAATGAAAGTAGCCTTCATGCGTACGTACGGCTTACCGTCTCCATGAACGGTGCATTTCATTTCATACCTCTAAATGATTATGTAATATTATAAATAAATTTATATGCTGGATATATATGATATATATGATATCCAAATCAGGAATTTCATTCTGGATATAAAGAACTTTTGACCACACGAACAACATGTAATTGTAAGAAGTCAACTTTCGACTTAAGAACCAAATATTGACAAAACAAACATTATTAACTTAAATGGTTACATAATGTTTATAACATGGTAATAAGTGATATAAAAAGAATAATGAACTTTAAAAAGGTTCTTAATCAAGTATAAATTAACTCAAGTTTATTATTCAGGACGTTAAAGAACGATCGAGTCAAGTCGGACCCAAGGTAAGGGACTTCGTCTCAATCTCCTTTCATTGAGGCATATTTCGTTTTATACACAACTTTCTTTTATATGGTGTATAAACCCCTTTGACTTTTACTTTTATACAAAAGGAATCTTTTTCTACGAAGCATTTTACAAAACGACAAAAAAGAATGTTTCTTTTAACGTACGCGGCGACAACGACCTTTTCCGCCGCCGCGAGTATTATTTGTCTTTGGCTTTCTCAACAAGCCGTAATGTTTTTAGAATAAAATAAATACCATATACTATTTTATGTATTTTGGTATTGAAAATGGTTTTTGAAAAAGGATTCTTTTATGTCAATATATTTATGATATATTGTGATTGAAATGTGGAAATGTTATCATTCCTTTATATTGGTTTTATGTTTTATGATTTTATATTGGTACTTGGACATTTTAATGGGTGGTTACATTATAAACCATATGACGGGTGGTGCCGTGAATACCAGGACGGGTGGTTACGTTATAACCTCCAATGCATTGGGTATGGAAGTCGGCCGTATGGCTATTCCATTAAGTATTTATGGAAATTGGCCGTATGGCTATTCCATTAAGTGATATGTGTGGAAGTCGACCGTATGGTTATTCCACTTAAGTATGTTTATGTCCCAAGTTACCTTTATAAATGTTATGTGTTATTTTTATGGATTTTATGGTAATCCTTTGGTTACAAAAAGGTAAGTAATGATACTTTATTCAGTGAAGAGTTTTTTTTTTACAACTTCATGAAGGTGAAGGTATTACTTTGATTGAGTATACATGGTTTACTTGATTTTGAAAAACTAACAGTTTTCATTCTTTCTGTATCCCTTACTGAGCTTTTTATGCTCACCCCAAGTTTTTCGAAATGTTTTTCACAGGACTTAAAGTGGAATAAGGTCAAGGATGGGATCAAGGGAATTTCATTCTATCTAAAACATGGAATCTGGACATCTTTCTTTTTAAGAGTTTTTTTATGGAGACTTAGTAGAAGTGTCTACTTTGTAATCTTTTAAGATGTAATACTTATGTTCTAATTCTCTAAAACTCTAAACCTGAAAAGATCCTCAATGTGAATTATTCATTTAATTCAATATTAAGTAAGGTTTAAGGATGGGGCCTTATAGTTGGTATCAAAGGTCGGTTTAGACAACTTTAGGAGTTAGAAAAGTGTTAAATTATAAAATGATTGAAATGATATAGCATTTACGGATTACCATGTTGCTTCGCCTAAGATATTTCTGTGTTCAGAATGGTTTTCCGCAAAGGAAACAAAACAGCTATATTGGGACGACATCAGGAGGAAGATAACCTTCCAAATCAGCAACCTGAGATGGTCAGAATCGGAACAGAACAGTTTGTTGCAGTAATGGCACATTTGACTCAGGCTATAAATGGTGGTGGTATCCATGCACGAGATCAGCCAGATCAACCGCAGAGGAACATGTTAGTGGTGGAACATTTCATGAGGCAACATCCCCGATCATTCAGAGGATCATCTGACCCTGTGCAAGATGAAGGGTGGATTAAAGCACTGGAGAAGATTTTTGATGTCATGGGGTGTTCAGAACATCAAAAGGTTAGTCTTGATGTTTACCGTTTTGAAGGTGAAGCTGGTCAGTGGTGGTCGATGGTGAAAAATATAAGGGATAGTGATGAGATTGAGGATCTTCACTTGGACGAATTCAAAGGTATGTTTCTTGACAAATATTTTCCTAAGGTGGTTCATCTTAGGATGGAAAAACAGTTCCTAGAATTGAGGCAGGAGGATGATTCAGTGGCTGCTTATGAAGAAAAGTTCACTCGATTGGCAAGGTATGCTCCAAACTTCATACGAGATCTTGATAGTAAAATAAACCGTTTTTACTCAGGGTTAAAGCCAAAGTATCGAAGGGCTTTAGCTTCTCGTGAGTTCAAAAGTTATGAAAAACTTGTTCGATGTGCGGAGAAGGTGGAAATGGAGTTTGCCGATGATCAGGTGTTCAATGACAAACAACAGAATAAGAGGTCTAGTTGGCAGACAAAGGGTAAGAATTCATCAAAGAAGTAAGGAGGTAAGAAAACCAAATATCCATCCTTTGAGAAGTGTGGTAAAATGCATCCTGGAGAATGTTTATCCAAGTCTGGTAAGTGCTTTCGGTGTGGTAAGTCTGGTCATATTGCTCGTAACTGTAAGGAAGATGATCAAGCAGGAAATGAAAAGCCAACGGTAAGATGTTTTAAGTGTAATGAAATGGGTCATTATGAAAACGAGTGTCCAACGAAGAACTCAACTGGGGGAATGCAGCCAGACTACAAGCAGAAAGGGGTGGTGAAATCCTTTGCAACAACTTCAGCAGATGTTGGGCCATCAAATGAAGTGGTATCAGCTCCAGGGAGCTCAGTATTTTTCGAAGATTGACTTGAGGTCGGGGTACCATCAGTTGAAAGTAAAAGAAGCAGACGTTCCGAAGACTGCGTTCCATACTAGATATGGCCATTATGAATTTGTAGTTATGCCTTTTGGGTTAACCAATGCACCTGCTGTATTCATGGACCTTATGAATAAAATTTTCCATGAGTTCTTGGATAAGTTTGTGTTTGTGTTTTGAGGTTTGTGAAGAAGTTATGTGTGCCTTGTGATTCACAGTTGAAGAATGAGTTGTTTTTTCATCCTGGCAGTACTAAGATGTACAGAGGTCTGCGGGAGTATTACTGGTGGGATGGAATGAAAAGAGACATTGCTGATTTTACTGTGAAGTGTTTGACATGTCAATAGGTTAAATCAGAGCAGCAGTTACCGAAAGGGATGCTTCAGCCTTTACCAGTGCCAGAGTGGAAATGGGAGAATATATCCATGGAATTTGTTGTGGGATTACCGAGGACATCTCGAGGTAATAATGCAATCTTGGTTATTGTTGATCGCTTGACCAAATCTGCTCATTTCCTTGCTATACGAGATACTTTCTCTCTTGATCAACTTTCCCGTTTGTATCTTAAAGAGATAGTCAGGTTACATGGAGTTCCTCTCTCCATTGTATCGGATCGTGATCCCAGGTTTACTTCTAACTTTTGGAAAGGACTTCAGAAGTCGTTGGGTACTGAATTAAATTTTAGTACAGCTTTTCATCCTCAATCAGATGGGCAGTCAGAACGAACAATTCAGACCTTGGAGTATATGCTACGAGCTTGTTCGATGGATTATCAGGGAAGTTGGGACCAACATTTTTCTTTGGTTGAGTTTTCTTATAATAAAAGTTTTCATTCCAGTATACAGATGGCACCATTTGAGGCATTATATGGGAAGCGGTGTCGAACTCCAGCATTTTGGGATGAATTGGGTGAAAGGAAGTTGATGGGACCAGAATTGGTAGAAGAGATGGCAGAAAAAGTTCAGTTGATTCAGAAACACATGAGAACAGCTCAGAGCAGGCAGAAGAGTTATGCGGATAACCGGAGGAAGGATCTATCGTTCGAGGTAGGTGATCATGTTTTTCTCAAGGTTTCTCTATGGAAAAGTGTGATGAGATTTGGTAAGAAAGGAAAGCTGAGTCCAAGGTTCATTGGACCATATGAAATTCTGGAGAGAGTTGGATCAGTTTCCTACCGAGTGGCTATACTTCCGAGTTTATCTCAGGTACACAATGTTTTTCATGTTTCAATGTTGAGGAAGTATATGCCAGATCCATCTAATGTTTTGAGTCCAAAGGTAGTTCAGCTGGAAGATAACCTATCTTATGAGGAACAACCGGTCCAGATTCTTGACCATAGGGAGCAGGTGTTACGGAATAAGGTGATTCATCAGGTAAAGGTTTTCTGGAAAAACCATGTGGTTGAAGAGGCAACATGGGAATCTGAAAATGCTATGAGGGATAAATACCCCCACTTATTTTGATAAGTGGATAAAATTGCGAGGACGCAATTCCCAAAAGGGGGAAGGATGTAACATCCCAGGTAAATAAAGAATAAAGAATTTTCATATTTATTAATATTTACGAATTAAATATTAATTTTATTTTAAAGGGGTTGCTATGTTTGATAGCGTACCCGATACGCAACGATGAGTTTCTTTGAAACTTACGTAGCACACTAGTAATAAAATAATATTATTTTAAATGTTAGTTAACAAGTAGCCGTTGTACTGGCGGGAATGGATAGAAATAACTAAAATATGATTATATATGTTTTTAAATGTTTATACATTTACCCAATAAAAGATAAAGGCTTAAAATACGGAAAGAGTTCAATTTTAGGGCATATATACTCTAATTTTCACTAAAGGTTCACTTATCACCTTTTAATGGTGAACCGTCATTAAATATAGTTTTGATCACTCTTATACTCTATTTTGGACCAAATATAACTCTTCTTTAGAATCGGGACATCAAAATTTACTTTGTGTAAATTTTTGGTACCTTTCTGATAAAGTTCATTTTTTTTTATGAATAGTGTAAAATGTTGTATTTTAATTCAAAACCTCTTTTTAATCTAAATTATTTATATGATTAGATTATTATTTTAATTGGTTTTAAAGTGAAATTAGAAAATATTTTTACCAGTTAATCCAATGGTGGTCATTGGAATCAATTTCACTTTGAAATTGGACTTAAACTGGTGTCAATCTTTTGATACTTATTGTTTCACAAAAACACACTATTTGTCATGACAGCGGGAATTAATTATTAAATTAATTAATTTGACTTATATGTTTTGAATATTGTAAAATGGACTTCATTTTTGAATTCGGTATATCAAATATATCTTAGGGTGAATTTTTGGTAATTTTCTGAAAAACTTCAATTTTTGATGAATAGTGAAACCACTAAGTGGTAATCAAGCAAACTGATTTTTCAGTTAAATGAAAGTTTACCACTAATGTGTATTGAATTTTGAAAATCCGACATACATGGTTGTCATTAAGAAGTAAAATGTGGTTCAATGAGATTAAAATAATTTTTTGGTGAATAGTAACTTTTTTTCATTAATCGCGATTAGAGGTAATTAGTGTAGTTTAAGGTAAAAATGGTATTATAAGAATGTGAAAACACCATGACACTTGTCCTACACCTATTGGGTGAGTCATGGCCGACCAAGACAAGCCATGGGCCAACTTGGGGACCCCATGGATCCACTTTAGTTGGAAAATGACATTAATATATTTTTATTTAATGTTAAAGTGAAAATGACACTAACATAAATTGTTTTACTAAAATAATTTTTAAGTGGGGTTATACAAGTCCACATTTTGATTATAAATAGTCATTGGAAAGCTAAAAGGATTTCCTACATCATAGTAGTTTTTTTATAATTTTTAGACATTAAATAAATTAAATTATATATGACATAATAATGATGCAGCGATGACATCATTATTTGACGATTTAAATAAAATGGAAATATAATGAAAAATCTAAAACCTACACTTGTCCAAAACCAATTGGATGAGTGGATTTCGAACCCTTATCATCTTATCCACGACTTATATCAATGTGGGACCTTTTAAAACCGAAAAACATTTTCAAATAAAGTAATATTTCTTTACTTTCCAAAAGTGCCCCTCCTCTCCTCTTATAAAAGGCCCCCACCTCTACCCCATTTCACACACTTCTCAAGCCTTTGGCTTGGCCAACCCCTTCCCAATTACTCTCTCCACATCCCTCTACTCATCCTAGAGGATTCCCTTTGGGCAGAATCCTTTCAAAGGAAGCCTTTAGGCTCAAATCAAAAGGGAGTTACACTTTTAAAGGTAATTCATTCTCTCTTGTTCATTTGTTTGATTTTGCTTCTCCAAACCTCTAAACTCTTTTATTTACTTCTTTTGTAACAACACCAGTATCTTCAATATACTAGGATGTTGTTATAATATTTATTTTAGCTACAATCTCACACAACTACATCAAATGGTTAAAGAACATACGGTTTCTGTGGATGGCAAAATTCTGCCTCCCGAAACGATGATTGTTCAATACTCATTTAACACCTTCAAGGGTGGCCATTATGATGTCACTATTTTTATATATGATATATAATATGTTTATGTTTTCTTTAAGCTTCTGTATTTTTCATTTTTTGCATACCTTTATGGTTTCCATTATGGGTAAACACGATATCTTCATTTAAGGAAGTGCGGACTACCGCCCCCTCAAAGTGATGTGATTCGTTAATTCTGTATGTGGGACGTGTAAAGGATGGATTTAAAGTTATTATATATGATGTTATACTGTAATTATAATATACCTCTATATCATTATTATTTATTTCCATTAAAGTATGAGATAGAAATGAAAGTAGCGTTCATGCGTACGTACGGCTTACCGTCTCCATGAACGGTGCATTTCATTTCTTATCCCCAAATGTAATGTACTATTAAAATTACATGTATATAATGTATATATATAATTAATGATATATCTAAATGATGAATATAATTCTGGAATTAAAATATACATACCTCTCATTTAGTTTTAATTCCACTAATATGACAAAGAAATGAAAGTAGCGTTCATGCGTACGTACGGCTTACCGTCTCCATGAACGGTGCATTTCATTTCTTATCCCCAAATGTAATGTACTATTAAAATTACATGTATATAATGTATATATATAATTAATGATATATCTAAATGATTAATATAATTCTGGAATTAAAATATACATACCTCTCATTTAGTTTTAATTCCACTAATATGACAAAGAAATGAAAGTAGCGTTCATGCGTACGTACGGCTTACCGTCTCCATGAACGGTGCATTTCATTTCTTACCTCTAAATGATTATGTAATATTATAAATACATGTATATTCTGGATATATATGATATATATGATATCCAAATCAGGAATTTCATTCTGGATATAAAGAACTTTTGACCACACGAACAACATGTAATTGTAAGAAGTCAACTTTCGACTTAAGAACCAAATATTGACAAAACAAACATTATTAACTTAAATGGTTACATAATGTTTATAACATGGAAATAAGTGATATAAAAAGAATAATGAACTTTAAAAAGGTTCTTAATCAAGTATAAATTAACTCAAGTTTATTATTCAGGACGTTAAAGAACGATCGAGTCAAGTCGGAACCAAGGTAAGGGACTTCGTCTCAATCTCCTTTCATTGAGGCATATTTCGTTTTATACACAACTTTCTTTTATATGGTGTATAAACCCCTTTGACTTTTACTTTTATACAAAAGCAATGTTTTTCTACGAAGCGTTTTACAAAATGACAAAAAAGAATGTTTCTTTTAACGTACGCGGCGACAACGACCTTTTCCGCCGCCGCGAGTATTATTTGTCTTTGGCATTCTCAACAAGCCGTAATGTTTTTAGAATAAAATAAATACCATATACTCTTTTATGTATTTTGGTATTGAAAATGGTTTTTGAAAAAGGATTCTATTATGTCAATATATTTATGATATATTGTGATTGAAATGTGGAAATGTTATCATTCCTTTATATTGGTTTTATGTTTTATGATTTTATACTGGTACTTGGACATTTTAACGGGTGGTTACGTTATAAACCATATGACGGGTGGTGCCGTGAATACCAGGACGGGTGGTTACGTTATAACCTCCAATACATTGGGTATGGAAGTCGGCCGTATGGCTATTCCATTAAGTATGTATGGAAATTGGCCGTATGGCTATTCCATTAAGTGATATGTGTGGAAGTCGACCGTATGGTTATTCCAGTTAAGTATGTTTATGTCCCAAGTTACCTTTATAAATGTTATGTGTTATTTTTATGGATTTTATGGTAATCCTTTGGTTACAAAAAGGTAAGTAATGATACTTTATTCAGTGAAGAGTTTTTTTTACAACTTCATGAAGGTGAAGGTATTACTTTGATATAGTATACATGGTTTACTTGATTTTAAAAAACTAACAGTTTTCATTCTTTCTGTATCCCTTACTGAGCTTTTTATGCTCACCCCAAGTTTTTCGAAATGTTTTTCACAGGACTTAAAGTGGAATAAGGTCAAGGATGGGATCAAGGGAATTTCATGCTATCTAAAACATGGAATCTAGACATATTTCTTTTTAAGAGTTTTTTTATGGAGACTTAGTAGAAGTGTCTACTTTGTAATCTTTTAAGATGTAATAGTTATGTTCTAATTCTCTAAAACTCTAAACCTGAAAAGATCCTCAATGTGAATTATTCATTTAATTCAATATTAAGTAAGGTTTAAGGCTGAGGCCTTATAGTATGATAGTTTCTCATTATGATATCCTCACATACTCATATTTTTTGTCACAATGATGTACATAGACATCCCTCAGGCTTAGGACAAGTAGGACCCATAAACATCCCACTGGGGATATGATCCACCAAACTAGGTTTTTTTAGATTTTTAAAGTGTAAATACTTTACTAATACATTTCTATCCAAGTGTTTTTTTCCTAAATAAAATACTAACTACCCAGGTTTTCATGTTCTCAATCAATTATTCAATAATGGTAAAATAAATTCAAAATATCTCCAAATGAAATTTCTGCATTTCCAGTTTCAATATCCCATTTCACTTTCGAAACAAAAATATCTTCCATAAATTCATTCCTTTTTAAATAAAACTAATCATAGGTTTTATCATTATAATTTAATCTATTTTTCAAAAAAAAAATCAAATCATTTGAAAATATCCATCAATTTCAACTCACACCTCAAATTCCAATTCCATTACAATCAGGGATTTTCCCCAAAATCCATACCATATTAATTTAAATTCTAATTTTCATAAAATTGGGTTTTCACAATTCAATTAAAAGAAATATCAAACAATAATAAAATCAATGTTTAATAAATTGGCCATCTTAAATTGAACCACCTACATTTTCTGTGGAATCATAATGCCCACAATGGGACTCACTAATAAAAAAGAAGGAAAATAAGATATATGAAATCGACCTAGAAACAAGATTCAACAACAAATAGTTTAGATCCATCAATCCCAATATGATCTAATGAACTCCAATAGGAAAAATATATAGAGAAATAATAGATAGGGAGACCACTTAACCTGAGAGAAACATCACAACCAATATGAAGATCAATCACTGAATAGTTGATTCGAATGGATTTGATATCACTAAAATTATTTGGGGATGGCTCTTGGTCTAGAGAAAGGAAACCTAAGGGAAAAGGGAATAGAATTTCAACATAGAACCTAATTAAAAAATGAAACATTATATTTTACATAGCATGTACCCCAATTACACATCATTTAATTTTCAAGTCCCATATATGCCAAAAAACCTATCGCATTTTTATGAGAATCTAGTTTTTAATATTCACACAATGTGTAAACTATACACAGTGTGAAAAATTTCATGTTGTGTGCCAATTTCACTGCATATGTTAAGTGATGATGGCACATTGTGTAATTGGAGTAAACAGTGTGTAAAACCCCAGAAGGCTGTAGAACCCATAGATTTTATTATGAAAATTAAAACAAATCCCTGACCTTAAATATATAGGTATACTCACAATTCCTTCTCAGACCAACCAAAACTACAAAAAAGGATAACCACAACAATGATTAAATTGTAGCTATCATAAAGGTAACAGGATGCTAAATTTTTCATAATCACTTGCTAACATTGAACTCACCACCATAAGGTATGTTTATGTCTATTGGGTTTAGCCATGAGTTTTATTCAAATTCAACCATTAAAATTACTATAACGGAAGTATTCATGGATAAATGAATCTAGGTCTTTTAAACCATTGAAAATAAAAAACATAGAATCATCACGTAATATAAAAGTTATCAATGAAAATAAACTATGCCTTAAGATTTCACGGAAGGCTTTGAAATATAATAAATTTCATAAAAATGAATATATGAAAAGAAACCATTAAATTATATCTAATATAATATATGATACAATTCCATCCATTAAAAATAATTAATGAAACTCAATTCCTATGATAACTCAATGAAATATAAATTTATCTATAAGACAACTATCATCTAAAACCTCTAGCCTCACAAACAAAATGTTTTCAATGTCATGATTAACTATCAAACTTCTTAAACATACCTAATAAATAATTAAAAAAACTCAAATATCAACATAAATAAAATAATATATGTCTTAAAAAGCTATTGATTTAGATATTAATGGATCAAAATACCTTAAGCAACCATAGTGAAATATCAATACACATTCCATAATTAGGTTACCTAAACAGTAAAAGAATTTTTTAGAGGCCTATATGACTATTTTTAATCTCCAATGAAACATTCAAAAGGGTTGCATCATAGTTAACACCATATAACTTTTTATTACCATTGATTTTGTATCGCATAAAACCCAAATGAATCTACAGATCATATGTTATATCCATTTGAAGTTGAAATTCAATTTTTAACTCCTCTAAGGACATTTGATATTTCTGCAGAACAGAAAAAATATTTATAAATGTTTTCATTTTCAAAGGAGTTTTAAGAACAAGGTTTCTAGTCATTTCACATAATATATTCATTATATGATCTGTTATTAGACTATGCGCCAAACTGTGTGGAAAATACAAGCTTATTTGTAGAAATGTATTGTAATATTTCATTGTTTTTTAATCTTTGAACCTAACCACACATTCTGAATTGGATCAAAATTTAAGGGTTTCAAAATTTACTAAACTATGCAATAAAAATATGAATTGTCATTTAAAATTATAAATTTTCTTCCAAAATTCTTGTTTGATGGTTGATTTTACCAATCCTTCCACCCCTCATAAAAATATTAGGGTTATAACATAAATATATACATAAAAATGTGTATTTAAAATCATAAGAAATCAATAAATAAAGTATTATATAGATAGAAACCTCCAAAAATCACTTTACCATTATAGTTAAACTGAACCCAATAACTCTAATGCCCATTTTGATAATTCACATTAGAGTTTCCTCAAACAGTAACCCAAACATCATACTTAGTTATTGTATACATAATCAATTTTTTCTTTTTAAAAATTCAATCAAAGTGAATTTCAAATAAACGATAAAAAAATTTAACAAACTTGACCTCTTACAATTCAAAAAGAAATCCACCTAAAAGTTCAAATCTCCAAAACAACCATTTAAAGCAAAATTATATCTTCTTAAGTCCTTCTCAATAATATATATACAAAAATTATCATATGAGACTCTCATGAGTCACTCTGAATACCAATTATACCAAATAAAAAATCTATATTTCAAAAAGAGAAAAAATTCAGAATATCATTCCAATTTAATCCCAATAGAGTATAATAATCCAAGTATTAGTTAAGTGACACTTCAAGATTTCAAAGAATAATTATTTATTAAATAAACACCTTGTAAAATAGTTTTTTTCACACAAACCATCAAACCAAAACAATCTGTGATCTATTAGGTAAACATTATTAGGAAAATTAAAAGAAGGATAAAACATCCTTAAAATGAAAACATTGTAATTAATTAAGGATTATTATATTTATGGGATAAATAATTTATATAAATAAATGTTATAAAACTTTTTCTTTAATGAATTGTTTTTTTATTTCTATTTATTTTATCCTAATAAATTAAATTTAACACATTTAAAAAATGATTATGATAATATGTAATATTTTAATTTAGGAACTAATATAATAACATCTATTTATTTATTTTGCACCACATTATTTTAATGTTCACATATCCCGATTTTTATGTTACATACATGATCAATGTTTGGTGATAGTAAATAATATTTTTAGTATAGGTAAATTATTGACCTACTATTAGTTCCAATATTTTTACTGTAAGTTACTAAAAATGTAACGCCCCGACCCCAGTTTCCTAAAGTCGATGCATTATTTTAATACATTGGAATGATTACAAGGAATCAAGTCCCTAAAGACTGATCAGTTTAGCAGTCTTGGAAAATAGATTACATACATGAATGTTACATTACACTTTATAACATATAAAACAACATAAATAATCCTTTATGAATGCCATCATTACCTTGTCTTAACCCTGCATATCAATCACAATA
This sequence comes from Viscum album, assembly GCA_963277665.1. NCBI lineage: Eukaryota > Viridiplantae > Streptophyta > Magnoliopsida > Santalales > Viscaceae > Viscum > Viscum album. The sequence goes on from OY728158.1 coordinate 1,026,279,025, forward strand.
CACTTCTTGGAATCCTGGGAAAAATAAAACATAGAAAATGGTGAGATCAAACACTCAATAAGGGTAAGAAATACTGTAGAAAATGACATAAATATTAAGCATGGTGAATAATTGATACCACTTTCCTTTACCAATAATAAACATGAATACTTTTATGGCAAGAATATGAGCTGAGTAAATAATTACATAATAAAAAATAATCATGGGTATTCTACTACTCGATTGACCATATGTGTAAGAACATGGTGTTTGCTGCGGAAGATTTTGGAATATTCTTGATGATATTCTAGAGGAGCGTCTTCAGACGGCGTGTGATTCTGATCCCCAGAGTGGCCAGAATTAAATTTTCAATGCATTCACACTAGAAACACCTAATAAATGTGATAACTCCTAAATGGTGTTTCAAATCAGAGATCTGACTGAATGGATGGGTCTGGAATGGGTTTTTTACCCTAGGAACGACATAAAAACATGTCAGTGCGGGATGTTTGGGCCCCTCGCCTGCTCCCGGAATGTTAAACGGAAAAATTAATTAATTAATTAATTCGTTTAATGGTTAAACTCTAGTATCTCTTAAATGGTGGCTCGGATTGGAAAACTAAGGGAACTGTTGAGTTCGGAATGTGTCGTTTACCCTAGGAGAGGTATAAGTTTTGCGGGCTCGGGCCGTCAGTGAAAAATGGCCCTAGGGGCGTTTTCGTAATTTGGCGGTTTTGGGCATTTAGTTTTATAACTTTTGAATGGGGACTCAGATTAAAATTATGAGACCTCCGTTGCGCTCAAGGCATGGTTTTTAGCTTAGGGGTGGCTTAACCCCGACCCCGCCAAAATTTCGGGTTCGGCGCTATCGGGCGGGCGTTTAAGTATTTTCTACTTAAACGTATCCCCTCCCCTCATCTTCTTCTCCTTCTCCCCCCAAGCTTCCCCTCTCCTCCATCTCCGACAAGGTGACTCCAGTGAGGTGGTCCGGAGAGGCGACTCCGGCGAGGTGCAGTGATGCCGGCGGATCGACACGAAGCTCCGGGCGAAGCCCAGCAAGGTAGGAGGTTTCAGTTGCGTTTTCATTTCCGAACAGCCCTTTGAGTTCAATTTTATGCATCGATTTTCTGTTAAATCTTCTAAAAAATACCATATAAGTTTAGTATACATTTCTTTCTTTCCATCGCTTCTTTCGGAATCGAAATCCGAGTTACGAGAAGGCCGCAGCGGTCCGGTGAAGTTTACTGGAATTTCGGGAGGTTTGGGGGTTTTCCGGCAGTCTGGCGAGCCCTAGCGTGGCGGCGACTCAGTTCCAGGGTGATGGCGGCGCGGCGGACTCGGGTGCAGGCAGCGGGGGCTCCTCGACAGGCGGTGGGCTCCTAGGTGTCGGCTGGGGCTCGCGGATGGCGAGCGGCGCCAGGCGGAGGCGCTCAGCGGCGGAGCGAAGACTGGGGTCGCGCTATGCGACCCCGCGGCTGGACAGAGACCTGCGTGAAGCGGGTCTCCACGTGGAAAGCCGGCCGGCTGTGTCGGCCGGTCAGTGGAGGAGGCGCCCGCGCAGTGGGCGAGCGAGCACCTCGTGGGAGGTGGCGGGCAGCATGCGGCGGCCAGCGGGTTCGGCTGGGCCGGGCCCAGCGGATGGGTCGCGGCTCAGGGGGTCGGCCGGAGCGGGCCGGCCTGAGCGGGGTGGACCGTCCAGATCGGGCCGGTCCGGCCCAGGTGTAACCCCTTCGACCTTTGGACACCCATATTTTGAGCTACGGGCGTCCGTTTTGTGCTCCGTCTGTGATGACGCAGACCTGACGCAGAGGAAGACCTTTTGAAGGGGTTCCAGAAGTTTTAACTTCCGAGACGAGGGGCATGGGGGCACGACACGTGCGTAAAGTAGCTAAGCAGGCTTCCCAGGAATTCTTGTTTTGGACGGCGCTGACGCGTCCGACATACGTTTTAAGCGCCGTCAGTGGCGGTGGGACCCTGGCACGGAGGCGGAGCTTTCTAGGGTGGTTTCAGGCATTGAGGCAGAAGTTGAGGTGCGGGCCCCACGACCCGTCTTTTGAGCTGTGTTCAGCATTTCACGACTTTTTCATCGAACGTCCATTCGGGGCGTGAGAGCAGTCATTTCTGGATGTTTTTCTGAGGGGATTGCAATGGTGCAATCCGCCCACTCTTATTCGGCATGATGGTGTGGGTCCCACAAAGGCCATTTGGGCATCGACGGTGATTGTTCCATCTTTATCACCAGGCGACCGTTTTGGACAAGTGAATAGTCCATCTTGTCTGCTTTTTCAAGAGGATCGCAATGGTGTGATCCGGTCTTTGTGTTTCAGGACCGGGTTACGGGTCCCATGAATCACTGCTCGTGTACGGTGCGCCGGAATTCACTTTTTTTTCTCCGGATATCCGTCACACTCATGTGAGTAGTACTTTTGACGTGTTTTTCCGTGGGGGTGTCATTGGTGCGATGCGCTCGACTGTTTTCGTGGCCGAGGCTCGGGATCACGGGACACCATTCGGGTGTGAGGCAGTGTTGGTGACTTTCTGTCAGATATCCGTTTGAGGCAAGTAAGTAGTCTAACTCACGTGTTTTTCCATGAGGATTTCAATGGTATGATCCGCTTGGCTGTGTGGAGCCTCTTGCGCGATCATCTTAAATGTGGAGCAGGAAAGGTGCTCCGGTGGTGGTTCGTCCTGCCTTGTTTGTAGCGGACCCTTGGCGGGTGATCGCGCACTCTTGGGAGGGTGATGTAAATGGTTCATAAGATGTGGTTGGTCATGCCTGGGCCTTTGACGTGGAGTTGTTACGTTCACGCCTTCACTTTGACGTTGGGTGTCGTGTGCACGATAGCATTTGGGCTGGAACGAGGTATACTCTGGGAGTATACGGGAGCACTTGGAGGTACGTGTGGTTTGTACCTGAGATGTTCGTGCGCTTGGTTGGGGTTAAATTGGGTCCACACGTCGTATGGGCCCCAGGTGCGTGTCATGCTCTGCTTTGCGTACTTTTGACCTCTCGCGATGTAGAAGGTCCCTCGGTTCTCATTTTTTGACCAGCGGGGTTGAGTTTTTCCCCCCATCTCTGTGCTCGTTTGTTTGACCAGCAGTGTTGGGTGGTCTCCCCCTGGTTTCATTCTCGGTGGAACGGCTGGTAGTGGTGCTAGTGACACCCAGTGATGGAATAGGCATTGAACCTCTATTGGGTGAGTTGTTCTAGAGTTGGGTGGTTGCACGGTACCCACTCAGTTCTCGGTTGGCCAATGTTGTACTATCCAGTAGGGATCGCTAGAGCAGTTCTGAGTTTGCCCTCCAATAGGGCTGGGTAGTGGGTTGCTCATTGACTTCTCAGGGTTTACCCTCTAGCAGAGACTAGGCAGTGGGTCACCTGACGACTCTTTAGAGTCTACCCTCCAGCAGGGCTGGGCAGTGGGTAGCTCATCGTCTTGATTTAGGTCTACCCTCTAGCAGGGCTGGGCAGTGGGTCACCTGTCGACTTGTTCCTGGTTTACCCTCCAGCGGGGCTGGGCAGTGGGTCACCCGTCGACTTCTCCTAGGGTCTACCCTCTAGCAGAGACTGGGCAGTGGGTCACCCGATGACCTCTTAGGGTCTACCCTCCAGTAGGGCTGGGCATTGGGTCGCCCGTCGTCTAGTTCTAGGTCTACCCTCCAGCACGGCTGGGTAGTGGGTCGCATGTCGACTTATTCTAGGTTTACCCTCTAGCAGGGCTGGGTAGTGGGTCGCCTGATGATGTATTAGGGTTTACCCTCCAGCAGGGCTGGGCAATGGGTCACCCGATATCATATTATGAATTACCCTCTAGCAGGGCTGGGCAGTGGGACACCCATTGGTATTCCAGACTCAGTCCTTTCTACTAGGCTAGTCTGTGGATTTTCTCTATGATTACTAGAGTGAGACCCTTGGTTGTGTGGGTCAGAGATGGAACAACCTTGACTTTGAGGAGACCTCTCAACTGTGAGGCAGTGACAAGGCGTGGTTTGACATAACCCAGAACTCTCAAGTATGAGGGGCGCTTTCCCCCACCGAGACGCGTCCTTGTGATGTGACCTAAAATTGTGAGGGAAAGTGAGTGCCGCCCAAAGCGTATTGTGTCGAGGTGTGGTGGTTTGAACCCCTTGAATTGTATTTTGGGGCATGCGTGTGGGTTGCTGGGCATCGATGGTGTTTTCTTCTCGGACTATTGGATACTCGTTTTTCTGGGCTGAGCTACGAGACGAAGATCCCCTTATGACGTTGTTCGAGCTTCTTGTTGAGCATAAGGATATTTATATACCTTGTTCTAGTACCCACTTCTTGGGTTGGTTACTCTCCTTCCAAGAGAGGCGAAGATGTGTGGGGTATGCCACGTGCTTTCCGTGTCTAGCTTGTCGTGGTTGGACGAGTCTACTCTCCTGCTATAGGAAGCGAAGACTCGACGGGAAGTTCATCATCTCACCGTCTCCAGCTCCTTGTTTTTGGACGAGACTACCTTCATTCCTCTTGTTGGGTTGAGCTGGACTCTCTTGTTGTACTCCTTTTCTTTCCCCTGTTCGATCTACTACTCACCATTTGGTACCTCCTTTTTTTCTCCCTCGAGCCTTCGGGGTATCCTATTGAGTATTTTTATACTCACCCCTGCTTGGGCTTTGCCCGCACTTGGTGTGCTCTTGCAGACGAAGGACAGGTTGGTCGTGACTTTAGAAGAGCATACGAGTTCCAGAGTTGGGACCGTGTACGGTGGTCGTAGCCGAGTTCCAGGTGGGAGACCCGTCACCTATTTCTTTTTTTACCTATTGTTGGGTTGTGGAACCTTTTCTGGTTGGGCGCGTGTTTTTTCCCTTTCCCCTTTTCAGCACTTTACTTGTAATGTTTATAGGTCGATGCACATTTGTGGTATGTATATAGCACTTTCCCTTTTCTTTACTTGTCTTTTCTTTTACTCTGCACTATTGCATTGAGTGTGTTGCGTGTGTGTGTACAGGTACTTAGGCAAAGGCCTCCCCGATTTGTTGTGCCTTTGGCGCTGGTCGCCAGCCCCTGGCCTATGGAGGTGGGCTTGGGGTAGTTGTGGCTCGAGCCCGGGTAGGGTCGGGTCGTGACAATATAAACCATCAATATTATTTCCATAATGAGGGAATGTATAATGACAGACATTCTAAAACATTTTATCAAGGCCTTGGCCAAGACATCTAAAAATTATTAAGGCCTCGGCCAAAACCATAAAACAAATTGGGAAATGGCCTTGGGCAATTCCACGTCTACTTGTCTCATGAGACCTACCGATACATCGAGGAGCTATAGCGGGCTCCACCCATCACTTACTATGTCCAATACATTCCTCATATGAAAAGGTTGAAACATAACATAAATTTTCTTATAAGAACTAGGATACGAAATTTCAATACTTTAACCATAAACCATGAATGGAATAAAAATAACACATCCATAATCAAATATATCACAAAACCTTAAATAAAATTTGGAAGTTTTATATCATAATAAATCCACTTAAAAACAAGTTTAAAATCCATTAAAGTATTTGAAATAGATGGAAATGATTTGTAAAACTCTTTGATTGAAATATCCATTTTCATAAAAAAATTTAAAAGTCACACAATTTAGAAAGGAAGACATTTAAAGACATTTTTGAATCAAAGTTTCCCATACCACTTTGAAACTATTTGAAAAGAAATATCATTTCAAAACATTCATGTCCATTTAACTAAATCCTTAAAACTATTTTGCAAACATGGACATTAATGAGAATGGTTTAGAAGAATAAATTTTTAAAACATTTAAAATGATGTTGACAGAGATTAAATCAAAACTATTTGAATGAAATGTCTCTTTTTTTGAAATCATTTAAGAGTCACATAATTATAAAAGAAAACATTTACTTTATAAATATTCTTATAATATTTTAAGGGAAGCTTCATCAATTTTATAACGGTGGAAAATAGCCGCATCCGCTGTATAAGTTAAAAAAATACATTCTTACCTTAATTTTGTCGAAAAGGTTAAAAAGGACCTTGTTTGGAAAACGACGGAAAGATTCCTTTATAAACATATTATAAAAATTAAAAAAGGTTATAAATGAAATTAACACATAGTCTTTAAAATATTAAGAATTATTTGAAATACATTTTTAATAATCATTGATGTGGATGATAAAGAGGTCCTAGTAGATAATTACGTATAAACAACCTCGGATAATGAAGAGACTGTGAAATAAACCCTTGCCTTGTAATTTTCCTTGGTTGAGGGTAGGTTAACCTCATGTATAATGCTGAAATAATTGTTATTAAATTATACAAGAATCATATACATTAATATGATATCATATATGATCTTTTAACATTTCCTTGTTAATAATATCTTTGTATTATCGTTGTTTCGGGTGTTAACTGATTCGTTTTCCTTTAAATGATTTGTTACGTCAGCCATGTTTGTTAAGGATAGGTTGTATATTATTCAAATAAAGAATGATATTAAGTATTTAAACATTATTTGTAACCATCAAATGAAAATTATTCTTGAATGTATACGATGGGGAATGAATCTCATCGCGTTCGTGGAGACGGTAGTCCGTACGTACGCACGAGCGACAATATCATTCTTTTGATATTAAAATAATATATAATTGGATGGTATATCATATATACAGAATAATTATAATGATATATGTATTATTTAATTCAATTACACATCATTATTATACTCATCCAAATAATAATGTATTGAATAACAATTACACCACGATGTGGAGATGGTAAGCCGTACGTACGCACGTATGGTGGCATGTCATTCAAAGGATGGATAGAATACTGAATATGGTTGTATCATATTTATAATAACAACATAGTATATATAATATACTGTATTTATTATTTTATAATGGAAATAACAAAAAAGAATAAGTATAAGAAGAAAAGAACTTGAAAGAGGGTGGTGAAAACATTACCTCTTCTTTGGGTTCTTCCTTTTGATTTGATCAAAAGGGCTCTGTAAGTTGGCTTTCTTACTAAATGAATGCCTCTTGGATGAAGTGGGGGATTTTTAGAGGATATTTGGGCAGGGGTTGACCGAACCAAAAGGCTTTTCGGGTATGAATAATTGGTTATATGTGGTGTCCTTTTATAAGGGGGGGGGGGGGCTCTTTAGGAAAACTTAAAGTATTATTATATAATAAATTCATATTCAGTTTATAATGGCTCCAAAGTGGATTATTCAAAGTATAAGGTGGGTATGGATCTAAATCCTTAAAACTAATATATTTTGGATAGGTTTGTGTCATTATATTATCCTTATATTTTAGTTTTAACTCTTACTTAATTAGTTTGACATTTACCATGTCACTTTGTAGTTTTATATTATATGGTTAATAAACTTACTATATACTTCCAGGAGACCCCCAAGTGGTCCATTAATGATACACCTATCATGATATAAGTCCTTTGTCCGACTCTTATATTTTTAGGAATATAATATCAAATAATAATATAATATTTATTTTAAAAAACTCTTTTATGTCAATTTTGACACTATTTAATAATTGATTTTTGTTAAAGTCTTAACAACTTTATTTATTCAAACAAAATTCATTTAAGCAATATTAACATGTAATATTAACCAATAAAATTCGTTTATGGAATCAAAACATTGAAATTATATTTATTTTTGACATTTATAATACGAATTATTTGATTATTTCATTAATAAGGAAAATACTGCATCATTATTCTGTCATAAATAAATTTAATTATTCAATGTCTAAAAATTAAATATAAAAAAAATTATTTAGAAAATATGTTTAGATTTATAATGAATATTTATAGTCGAAACTATAACATATATAACCCTATGTAAAAATTATTTTGCAAAAAGATATATGCTTATGTCATTTTTGTATTTACTTTGACTTAATTAATATAAAATGTCATCATCACTTACAAGTGGCTCCATGGGGTCCCAAAATCGACCCAAAGATTTCCATGGTCGGACATGTATCAACCAATATGGTTAGGACATGTTTTAGGGTAATTTAATATTATTATAATATTATTTTTTTATCCTTATTTTCTGGATTTACCCTTTAACCGTGGTAAATAAAATATTTACCGAAGTAATTATTCAAAATGACTAAAAATAAGAGTTAACTATTTGCACAATTTAGACATCCTGATTCCAAATATGGAATCCATTATACCAAAATCAAAACACATAAGTTGCATAAATTAATATAAAATTAATTCCCACTGTCAAAACAAAAAGCGTGTTTTTAAGAAATAATATCTATCAAAAGATTTATACTTGTTTATGTCTGGTTTAAATGTGAAATTATGTTCAATGAACAAAATTGTATTAAATGGTAAAAATATATTCTAAATATACTTTAAAACCACTCGAATTAATAATTTATCACTATTAATTATTTCTATTAAAAAAGTTGTTTTTAATTCAAATTTAGAAATTTTCACTATTCATCAAAAATTGAATGTTTTCAAAAAAATACCAAAATTTCACCCTAGGTTAATTTTGATATTCCGAATACAAAAATGAAGTCCATTTTGAAAGATAAAATTTATAAAATTTGAAAAAGTTGGTATTACTATTCATAACTACTAGTTTGATTGGTTACGGTGTGTTAGAATCTAGAAGTTGTGTACAATGCAAGCTATTGCATTATTCAAAGGGAAACATATCATGGAAGCTTGGGGTGTTACAAAAATACTACCATTGGATTTTCTAATCTACTACTACTTCAACTAGAACTAGTGATGGAATAAATCTACTATTGGACCCTATCACCGATGGATCTACCATTGGGGACATATACTAATGGTTTAACACATCTACTATCTGTTCAACATAATCTACTGATGAAGTACATATTCCAGTGAGTTGATCTACAACCAGAGTACATTGAACTCCAGATCTCACCTACCACCCGAGCACATCTACCATCAGATCTCATATACTTCCTGAGTTAATCTATAACAAAATTTGATGTACCACCAGATCTAATCTACCGCTAGAGTTGATCTATCTCCATATATATCTACCATTAGAATATATCTACAACCAGTGAGGATCTACCACTAGAGTGCTACTATTAATATTTAGTTTCTTAATTCATATTAAATTTATCCAATGTCTAGTGTATGGAATATAATTCATTCAATATGCACATTGTCTTAATAATCATTATTCTTAAACCACTCTATGGATGCATCAATGAAAAATCTATACCTTTCTCATTTAGTGCGTAGTATGAGGATCTAGGATTTAATTATTATTATTATTCAATGGATATGTTTACTTAAATAGTTAAATATTCTATATAACTAAGTCATTGGAAAAAGTTGAAAAATGTTGTGGGAAATAAGATAGACAGTAGTGGGGATATATAATTTTTATATTCTAATCAAGAAGACTATGTTTCAAGGATTATAAATTTTATACAGACCAAAAATTTTGGATTTTCCTGTCCTTAATGACACTCTTTTTTCCTTCACAATCAAAGAAACCTATTCTCGCTCCTTTCCAAGACATATTATAGGAGCTATGAACATCTAAAGCTATCCAGATCAAGCAGTATCATTGTTTCCTATCTCAACATATTTTCTCTTTCCATTTGCACTTTATCTTTCAAGATATGTGTTTCACAGCTCGGTTTATCTGTACACACTCTCTCTTATACTTAAATTAGATAAAAAAATATTCTCTCAAACTATTTTATTTTTATTCCCACTAATAACTATAAAATATGTCCTATGTGACTCATTAATGTTTCTTCAAATTTATAAATGTGGAAGATTATTTGAGCATGAAAATCCCTATGTTATATTGATTTTAAAACCCTATCTAGGTTTTGGATCATGTTTATTGCTTAATAAAATACATTGAAGTAGTTTATTCTCAAGTTGAGGTGGTTAAGTCTCAACATGATACTCAACCCCTTTTTTTATTCCTCTGTCACTTTTATTTTATTTGTTTTTCAATTTGAAAATTAAAACTATATATATTATTAAAATTGGAAACAAAACTTTACTCTGATAGTTATTCATAATTTTTTTAATATTAAGTGCTTGATTAAGTAATTTAATTTCAAATTGTAATTTTATTTAAACTAACGTTCACACTGATACTTATTCCCACATTGGGATATTATTTGAAAGATCAAACCAAAATAATTCTACTCTTATGAATAACTAGGTGTTTTTATTAATTTAGGGAATTTTAATTTTAATTATTTTGAAATATAAAGATAAACTGAGTGAATAAATTAACCCCCTATGGAGTTACTCACTCAATCCAAAATTTGGTATGAGAGTTTTTTTAAAAAAGTATCTTTTTAACAATGATTTAGTTGTATTATAAAATCATAAATTTATGAAATTTATAAATTTAATTAATTATGGTTAATAACAGAAAATAAGGAACTCCCACTAATATTATTCCTTATTTTAATAGAACTAATTATTCTCAATGTAATGTTAAGATTAAAATTCAAATTGAAAGCATGGGTTTTGATATATGGACTGTCATTGAAGATAAATACAAATTACTCAAAATTTATAGAGATGAATGGAGTGGTCCTACTAAATAATCTTATAACAAAAACTATAAATCCATTAATTTGTTATATTATGCCTTAAGAAATGAATAATTTTATAGAATATATACATATTCCACTAAATTTAATCTTTGGGATACTTTTCTTATTTTATTGAAGAAACTTCAAATATCAAAGAAATGAGCATGAATACATATACTATAAAATATGATACATCTAATATGAAACCTGATGAACCAATTTTTTCTATATTTATCAGGTTTAATGAGAATGTAAACATGATTCATTCACTAAGAAACCCTATTTTTTATAAAAATTATGTGATGATATTTTTAATATGTTTACCAAATAGATAGAGAGTACCTTCAGTGATAATTAGAGTGTGATGTGATGTATATAAGTTTTCTATTAAACAGATAATATTTAATCTCATAATGTTTGAAGTAGGAATCAAATTAAATAGAGAACAAGAAAATGAACCAAAGAGGAATTATATATCATTAAAAAGTTCTAATTCAAAACAAAAAAGGAATATTAAAGCTAACAGCTCGAGTGATGAAGAGTCACATACTGGAATTGATGAAGAAATAACAGACTTGGATTGATTATTCATAAAATTTTAAAAAAAGGAATAAGATATTCAAGAATCCCAATTATAAAGGAGTGTATGATAATATAGTTAAGTTGATAAAATATTGGAAAATGCATAATAATACAAATAAGATAGTCTATTAAAAATGCAAGAGAAGAGGTCATGTCAAAGCTGAATTCCCTGAGCTAAAATTTAGGAAAATGTAAGAGTAAAGGATAAGAGTTATAACAAATGAATGAAATAAACTTTGACTGCTTCATAATATAGTTCACGTAATTTATAATCAAGAGATAAATAGAACCATTAATGATCTAATATGTGTTTAATAACAATCACATTTGAGTTATCCATTATTTTTCCTTCATCTCCTGCTAATAATTATAATACTTCTAGAGATGAAAACATAGAAGAAAACATGTCTAATAAAGAAATTTTTGAATAATGTAGTATGTCAGAGGATAATTTCAATTAATATAAATATAAATTTTAAAAATTATCGAAGTAGCAGGCCTTGTCTGCTCACTATAAAATGGATCTTAATATAGAAAAGGATAAAAATATTCAATTGAAAAAAGAAAGCAATGAGTTAAAATTATCTAATGAAATTTTAAAAAAGGATTTGGAAGGATTTAAAAATTGAATTAATACCTTGAAACTAAATCTTGGAATCTAAAATACAACAAAATATTCTACTAGAATAGGATATCATAAGGGAAGACTAAATATTATTAAAAATAAATTAATTCCAATCTCCCACTCTATTAATTTTGTTAAAAAAAATTATTCTTCTAGACCTAAAAAAGTATCTATTTCCAAAATTCCAAGATATTCATATAAGTAACCTATTAAATGAGTATGGATTCCAAAATCCCTTTTTACAAACTTTTATGGACCAATGAAAATTTGGGTACCAGAGCCATTTTTAGTTTAAAATCTATTTTGTAGGAAACCTACTTGATGAGGTTGAGTAATAAATTATAGTACCAAGACATTGGCTGCTCCAAATACATATCTTTGGATCATTCAAGTTTCAAGAACCTAATTAAGGTTTATGGTGTACATATCACATTGGATAATAATAAAAAAGGAAAAATAATTGCACTTAATCAAGTCGGTAACTGTAATACTTTTTTAATTTCTAATGTTTAATTTATTGATTAATTAAAGTAAAATATGCTTCTCAACTCATAGCTATGTGATGATGATTTTAATGTTAAATTTGAGATTAATTACTATAATATTTTTTATTCTAAAAATGAAATAATTTTCACTAATTTAAGAAATGATAATCTTTATTCTGTTAATTTAGATTCCATATTTTATCAATACATTTCCTATCTATGTTCTTTTCATAAAAAAATTATATTTGGAATATGATACTAGGGCATTGAAATATAAACTCAATTATAAATATAACTAGGAAATGTTTATTTAAGGGCCTTCCTAAAATAGAATTTCCAAATTTAAAAGTATGTAACCAAAGTCAAAAAGGGAAAAAACACAAAATCTATTTTATATCAAATAAATAAGTTCTAACTTCCCAACCACTGGAGTTGATTCGCATGGCCCTGTCGGGGACCTCTAGAGTGTCTAACTTGAATGGGAAGCACTATATATATTATCTGGTAGATGAATTTTCTAGATTTACATGGGTATTCATTCTCTCTCATAAAATCAAATATTGTTCATATTTTACTAAGCATGATAAATCTGTATAAAATATTAGTGTACATAATATTGACTTTATGATGTGATCATGGTTCTACGTTTTAAAATAAATATTTTTAACCTATTTTATCATAAAATGGATATAATCATAACTTTTATACAACTAGGACTCGATAATGGAATTGTTTAGTAGAAAGGGGGGACATAACCCTTAAATAAATTGCTCAGGCCATGATAAATGGGTATGATCAACCAATTTACTTTTGGGTAAAAAATATGAATACAAATTTTTACATAATCAACAATGTTTTAATTAGAAAAATATCTTAAAAGTGAACCATTATGAATTAAGTAATGGAAGAAAACCCAAAGTTAACTACTTTAGAGTTTTTAGATGAGAATTATTATTCTAAAAATAATGGTTAATAATAAAAAATTTGATTCGAAGAGTGATGAAGGATTTTTCCAACATCTTGAAAGTCATATATGGTGTTTAATAAAAAAATGACAGTGGAAGAATATATACATTTAATATTCTATGGAATAGATCCACATGATCCTAAGACTACATTAGAAAACTTTAAAGATGGTTTTTCAAATCTGAATATAAATTCCAAACCTTTAGACTGTTCTATCAAGAATGTATAAAAAAATTTCCATTTCTAAGGAATAACTAGAACATGTACCCATGCTGGATACTGAGATTGTTGGCCCCTATTTTCCTAGAACCATTACGAATCATAAATATCATCATGTAGATATGGTAATTAGAAACCTAGATAGATGAATACATACTATATCTTCTATGATTAATCATTTTTAACGTCAAGTATTCTTTCCATAGCTTGAACCTAAAAACATCAATGATACAATTAATGATGAGTTCTGGGTAATGAAAATTCAAGAACTCAATAGATTTGAAATTAATATTACTTAGGAACTAGTAAATGGAACCAAAAATATTCTAACCATTAGAACTAAATGGGTGGTTAGTAATAAGGTTGTTGAATTAGTAATAGTAGTTAGAAACAAATCTATATTGGTTTTATGAGGATATATTAAATAAGAGTGTATTGAATATGAGGAAACCTTTACACTTTTGGATTGACTTAAGTAAAATAGAATGTTTCTTTCCTATGAATCACACTTGAATTTCATCTATATTGTATGGATGTAAATATTTATTTTCTAAATTTTTATATATTTGAGGATGTTTTTGTTCAACAACCCCCTATATTTCAAAATCCTCATTTTCAAAATCAATTTTTAAAATTTAAAAAAACTTTTAATATGGTTTAAAACAAGATCCTAGTGATTGGTGTGATAAGATACAATATTTTTTGATTTATAAAGGATTTTACAAAGGCATATATTACTATAATTTATTTATAAGAATACTTTCATATAATGTTTTATTTATTCAAATTTATATTGATGATATATTTTTTTGATCTTCTTTGAATTCTTCATGTGTTGATTTTTCAAAAATCAAGCAATATGAATTTAAATGTGTTTAAAAGAAATAAATAAGTATTTAATTGTTTTCAAAATCATCTAAATAAATATGGAATTTATTTAAATGAAATTAAGTGCACCAAAGTACTCTTAAAACGTTTTGTTATAGATACAAGAAAAATTATAGATACTACCATAAGTAAATCATGTAAGATAGATCCCGATAAATCTGCGAAATTTGTGGATCAAACAAATTACAAATGTATGACTTGATGTAAAATATATTAACCTACTTTTTGACCAGAAATTATGTTTAATTTTTCTATGTGTTCCCATTTTCAAGAGAATTTGAAAGAATCACATATACTTGATGTAATAAGGAATTTTAAAAAACCTCAAATATACAATGAATTTATGTCTTTTCTATCCTATAGGAGAAGAATTTGACTTAGAGAGTTATTCAAATACTTATTTTTCTGGTTTTAAGTAATGTATAAAAAATAACATTGAAACATATAACTTTTTGGGAATTTCAATAGTTTCATGGTGAAGTAAAAAACAATATTATGTTACATTATCCACTACTGATCTTGAATAAATAATTGTAGGAAGTACTGCGCGTATTCTTTAGAAGAAACACAATTTACTAGATTTTGGATATAAATTTCGATGTTTACCTATAAATTTTGATAATAAAAGTGTGATAAATTTCCCTAATAATCTTGTATCTCAATCTAGGAAAACATATTGATATAAGACATCGAATTTTAATAGATCATTTCCAAGAAGGTTATATAACTCTAGAATTTAGTAGAACCAAACATATTATTTTTATATATTCACAAAGCCTATTAATTCTGAGAAATTAATCTATATAAAATATGAACAAGGAATGACAAACATTAGTTATTTCTTTGTCTTAAAATTTTCCTTTTTATTGTAATACACTATTGGAAGATCCGCTGTTGGAGATAAACCATTGGTTTACCTACCATTGATTATCGATTATTGGGTTATACATTGTTGGTGATCTACTATTGGGAGATCCACCATTGGTGATATACCATTGGGAGATTCACCAATGGTGATATACCATTAGAAGATCCACCATTGGTGTAACATCCCAGTTCCAGAATCCACCTAGGGGCGCCCCGTACCCGGTTGGTCACATAGCCTCAAGAGCATTTTCCCAAACTCCAGAGGCTGCTGACTAGCAGCGAGGGCCTTGGGTGTGATGGAGGGGAAACTATGCCCTCATTGGCAGCATACACAGCGTAAAAGTGAAATAATAAACAATAACGGAAGAAGTAAACAATCCATAGTCAAGTGAACAATGGAAGACTAAAACAATAAACAACTGGAGCACATATATATATATATATATATATATATGAAATTATGCATGATACATATGTATAAGAAAGAATCCAAACAATTCACAATGATGAATAAGGTACTAAACCAAAGTACAAAAGAAAAAAAGCAAATCCTCAGTATCTCAAGCCTCGGCTTGGTCCCATGCTCTCCTTCTCCAATTCAAGTCAAGTACCTGAAGTCGAAGGGCGCTTGCCCTTGTCTATACCTATAGCAATGTAATCTGTTTGGGCCCAAAAGAATGACCCAAACTGAGTGTGAGACTATATCCCATTAAGAAACCACCCGAATATCTGTGCCTAATAGTCAATGATCATATGGTAGGTAATAGTATAGTAAATAATAAACAGTAATAGTAAACAGGATGATAGACAACAGTAAACAATCCACAGTCAACAAGAAGCACTGAAGAAAACTGCTAACGAAAAACAAGAATCCCTCTAGGAAGTACTCATAGCCATCCCCTCTTGTCCTATACAAGAAGTACCAAAAGCCATATGAGCAGTACAGTCAGCCTAACCCCTCTGGTTTGGTAATATGAAATTATAAGACTCTCTAAAGAAGCACACTCAGTCAATTCCCCTTATAGTCTATGGTAGTGAGGGACTCTCTGAGGATGATCACGCGATCAATTCCTCTTATATCCCCAAGTTCTATAGACTCTCCGAGGAAGCTAACTTTTTCAATTCATCCTATATCCTCAGGTCTATCACAGACTCTCTGACGAAGCTCACTCGGTCAATTCCTCCTATAGCCTGGAGTGGTTAAAGGAAATTCAAACAAACAAAGACTCTATGAGGAAGCTCACTCGGTCTATCCCCTTATAGCCTATAATGCTCAAGACTCTCTGAGGAATCTCACTCGGTCTACCCTCCTATAGTCTATAATATCCAAGACTATCTGCGAAGCTCACTCGGTCTATCCTCTATAGTCTATAAAGCTCAAGACTCTCTGAGGAAGCTCACTCGGTCTATCCCCTTATAGTCTATAGCACCAGGTTCTCTCATCCACGTGCCAGTCAGTGCATAATAATTCTATAAGTCCAAAGTAAACCTACATAGCTACTTGGCTAACCAGTCTACAACATAACAAGCAATGCCAGGGAACATCAGTCCATCCTACGGTCACAAGGCATGAAAAACAGGTATAACGGCCAATGGGCTGAACAAGACCAAAAGTTCGTAAATAGAACAAGGCATGTAAAATCATCCAAGCACAACAATTATCCTTATACACGGCCAAATTACCTCTACACAAGCATACAAGAAAGGTAGGAAAACAAAAGGGATAAACAGTAAACACGCAATACCCCATTCACGGGTATTGGTGGAAATTTCCCATAAAACTCAAAGACATCGAACATAAAGGCACAAACCACCTAACTAGATACTAAGAGAACGATATACTTGAACCACGAGTCCTTAATATCTTTAGAATGTCATAGATCTACGAAAATGCACAGAACATTCAACCCATGATAACTTGAAAATGTTGAGGAATTGGAAAACGAAGCTCTTTGAGAAGGAATAGCTTACTGATGAGGTTCAAACTTAATCGATGGCGGTCAATTCGGAGAACGGACGGAGGCTCGGGGGCTCGAATAAGATTCGCGGCCGTACGGAATGCTCTCAGTCAAAGAAGCTGGAGAAGAAGATAGTTCTGGGGTTAAGACGTGACCCCGGTCTGTTTAATGAAAATAAAGAAAGTACACGACATGTAATTTTAGAGTACATGGAGTGTACTAGGATTTTCCATACTCCGCTTTTAGTGGCCTCCATGTCACCCCTACATAGCCGTGTGTGAGGCCCTAACACGGCTAGCACACGACCTCAAGTGGAAAGGGAGTACACGGCGTGTACTCATAAAGTACACAGAGTGTACATAAAAAATTTCTAGAAACTCCTCTTTTCTCAAAAAATACATAAAAAGGAAAAACATACTTGAAAAAAAGGTATGGGTTCCTAAAAACTTCCCCCCTTAAAGAAATTCATCATTGAATTTCCCTTGCGAGGCGTAGAAGAAGAAACCCCGAACAGCTCCAGCCACTGTGTTCGTACATCAGCCTCCCTCTCCCAAGTCACGTCCTGTACTCACCCATGATGCCATAGCATTCGTACTAGAGGAACATACCGGCCATAGAGAACCATCGTACTGCGATCGAAAATCCAGATAGGATGCTTCTTAAACGATGCATCTGCTTCAAGATCAACCTCCTCAGGTTGAAAGACATGAGACGGGCTTGAAAAGTAGCGTCAGAGCTAAGAAACATGGAAGACGTCGTGCATAGCCCGGTACCTCTGAGGTAACTGCAACCGATAGCCAACCGGACCAACTCTCTCCAAAACCTCCAACAGCCCGACGTACCGTGGTGAAAGCTTACCCTATCTCTGTATCCTCTTGTGTCCCAACCACGATGCGACAAGTAGGAAAACTAGATCCCTGACCTCGAACTCCATAGGTCATCTCTGCTGATCAGCATAAGACTTCTATCATGACGGTGTTGTAGCCATCCTTTTCTGAATCAACTCTATCTTCTATGAGGTCTCCTTAACAAGACGAGGTCCCAGCAAAGCTATCTCTCCTGCCTCCAGCCAGCATAAAGGTGATCGTCATGACCTACTGTACAAAGTCTCCTAAAGTGCCATCTGAATAGTCACCTGAAAACTGTTGTTTAAGGCGAACTCCACAAGAGGTATATTCTTCTCCCAAGAACCTCCAAAGTCTATAATGCAAGATATGAGCATATCCTCCAGCACATAAATCGTACGCATGGACTGGCCATCTGTTTGGGATTGGAATGTTGTTATCAAAATTACTTGTATACCCAAAGCTTTCTGAAGCCCCTACTAGAACCGAGAAGTAAAACACGCATCCTTGTCTGAAACGATGGAGTGTGGAACTCCATGCAGACGTACAATCTCTCGGATGTACAATCGTCCTACCTCATCAACATTGAAGGTCTCCTTGATCGGAAAGAAGTGAGAATCCTTCATAAGCCTATCTATGACAACCCAAACAGCATCATTCCCTCACGGTGACCTCATCAAACCGGTCATGAAGTCCTTCACAACATCGTTCCACTTCCACTAAGGAATGGGTAACTACTATAGAAGGCCTACTGGTCGCTGATTCTCCTCTTTCACCTGCTAATAATTGGAACACTTAATGACAAAACCATCAACATATCTCTTCATACCTAGCCACCAATACTGAGAGTGTAAATCACGATACATCTTGGTGACGCAAGGATGAACTTCCCAAAATGAGGAATGAAAATCCCGCATCATCTCCTCACGTATGTCTGCTGGCTCCCATGTGTGTCCCTGGAAACGCAAGATCTTATCCTCACCCACTGTCCATCTAAGAAGAAGTACCTCTCCTAACACACTCTCCCACAAGACTAGGCCTTCTGAGTTTGATAGCTGCCTCATCCGTACCCGATCGAGAAGAGTAGAGGTAACAACTACAGAATATAGAAAAGTTTTCCCCTGTCTGTCGTGCACCTCCAAATGAATCTCAGTGAACAGAGCTATAACTTTCCACTCACTACTGGCCTACTGAACTGCCTAAATCTGAGTTCTTCTGCTCAACGCATCAGCCACTGCATTGCCTTTACCAGGTGTATAGGAAAGATCAAAGTCGAAGGACTAAAGATACTCGGCCCACCTGTGCTGTATCAGATTCAGATCACGCTGAGTGATGATGTTCTTCAGACTCTTGTGGTCGGTGAACACCAAAAAGTGATCTCCCAGAAGATAATGTCTCCAATAGCGTAAAGCATGAACCGCTGCCAACTTCAGATCGTGTGTCGGGTAATTCTTCACGTGTGGACTCAACTGCCGAGACCCGTATGCAAAGACTCTATCTCCTTGAATAAGCACAACTCCCTTCCCGATATATGAAGCATCGCAGTAAACAATATAGCTCTTTTCCAGCTCTGGAAAGACTAGTATCGGTTCTGACGTCAACCTCCCTTTCAACTCCTGAAAGGCCAAATCACAAGAATCTGATCATAATAACTTCTCCCCTTTCGTGGTTAGACATTTTAGTGGTTCTTCTAGGCGTGAAAATTCATTTATGAAATGAATGTAGTATCCATCCATCCCTATAAAACTTTGTACCTCAGAGACATTCTTCGGCTGCTCCCAGGAAACTACTGCCGTCACTTTCTTTGGGTCTACCGATACTCATGTCTCTGAGATAACATGACCCAATAATTGAATCTGATCCATCCAAAAGTGGAATTTTGAGAGCATAACATATAACTGATGCTCTCTCATTGTACTCAAAACGATCTCAAGATGGTTAGCATGGCCGTGTTGAGTGTGAGAGTACACCAAGATGTCGTCCACGAAAACCACCATGAAGGAATCCAAGTATGGATGGAACACTCGGTTTATCAGTTCCATGAAAACTTTAGGCGCGTTCATGAGACTGAATGGCATAACCATATACCCGTATAGACCATACCTACTCCTAAAAGCTGTAAGAGTTATATCAGATGGTCGAATGCGCAACTTATGATAACCGGACCTCAAATCGATCTTCGAGAAGACCCAGGCTCCTTGAATCTGATCAAAGATGTCATCGATCCCAGGAAAGGGATATCGGTTCTTGACTATCAACTGGTTCAACTTTCGATAATTCACACAAAGCTTGAGGGTATCGTCTTCCTTCTTCACAAACAGGACGGCCAAACCCCAAGGAGAAGTATTGGGTCGGATGAAACCCTTCGCCTGAAACTCCTCCAACTACTTCTTGAGCTCTTGTAACTCAGGTGTAGCCATACTATAAAAAGGAATGGACACCAGTTCTACTCTTCGAACAAGCTCAATCGAGAAGTCTACCTCATGCTCTGGAGGAAAACCAGAAAATTCATTTGGAATGAAATCTCTAAAATGATCCACCACTGGAGGAAATTATAACTATGTAGTCCCCTGGTCATCCAGATATTGACTGGAAATCTGGGTTGTAACTCCTCCTAGCCCATGATGTTCGTGTCCTGTTCGACTAGCCTGGACATCCCACTCACCTCTATAAAGAAAGGATCCACCCTCAGGTGATACGACACTCACCATGCGGCGATAACAGTCGATGACTGCCTGGAAGGGAACTAGCAAGTCCATTGCGAGAATGACATCATATCTCGTCATCTCTAGGACATAGAGGTCCTATAATAAGTGACACTATGCAACCTCAGGAGGGCACTCTCTGCACTGACGTACTCTAACCACTCTAGTCCCCAAAGGTGTGTCTAGCATCAATATATCAGCAGAGGAAAAGATGCAGAGCCCAAGGCTCTCCACAATAGCAACCGAGATAAAGATATGTGTAGCACCCGTATCGAAAAGAGTTGAAGTCAAAACAGAGGCTACTAAGATCGTACCTCAGACTGTAGAGGGGCCGATATCCTGCTCCTTATGGGTCTGCTCCACAGCAAAAGTCTGGCCTGTACTGTGGCCCTATGACCCTACCTGACCACTCTGAGATGATCCACTCTATGGTCACTAGTAGCCTGGTGACTGACCACCACGGTTGTGACCTACACCTCGGCCCGAACGGCCGGAAGAACTCCAGTTCCCAGACTAATGATAAACTGACAATGCATCTCCTATACGCGGGGTCATAGAAGAACCCCTACCACCAGCTAAAGGTGAGAAGATCTGGAAAAAATGCTGAAGATGACCCATCTTTCCGCAAGATCGACACTCCATAGGGTCTCTCTATCATTGATTCCTAGTATGCCTAATTCTCCCGCATTGGTATCATACTACCTGGATGCCCAAAGATACGTTTCGCCTACTTTGATCTCCTCGAGTAGACTCCATGCGGCGCTTTCGGCTATCATTAGGAGGAACACTGACTCTGGATGTCAAACCGCCCTGGTCCACCGCTCCTGAATCCCTCAGATTGTGCTCAGTGATTAGTTCCGGGTTGAAGATAGAGGATATATAAGTAAACCTATATAGCTACATGGGAAACCAGTCTTCAGAATAACAAGCAATGTCAGGGAACATCAGTCCATCCTACGGTCACAAGGCATGGAAAACAGCTATAATGGCTAATGGGCTGTACAAGAGAAAAAGTTCATAAATATAACAAGTCATGTGAAATCATCCAAGCACAAAGATTATCCTTATACATATCCAAATTACCTCTACACAAGCATAAAATCATGTAAGAAAAACTACAAGGCAAAACAATAAACATGCAATACCCCGTTCACGGGTATTGGTGGAAATTTCACATAAAACTCAAATACTTCGAATGGAAAGTCACAAACCACCTACCTTGATACTAGGAGATCGATATACTTGAACCACGAGGCCTAAATATCCTTAAAACTTCATATATCTATGGAAACACACAAAACATTCAACCTATGATAACTTGAAAAAGAGGTGGAATTGGAAAACGAAGCTAACGTCCCAGTTCCGAAAGCCACCATGGGGCGCCTCGTACCCGGTTGGTCACATGGCCTCAAGCGCATTTCCCCAAATGCCAGAGGCTTCCGACTATCAACGAGGGCCTTGGGTGTGATGGTGGGGAAACTATGCCCGCATTGGTAGAGTAGACAACAGAAAAGAGAAATAATAAACAATAACGGAAGTAGTAAACAATCCACGCACAAGTGAATAGTGGAAGACTAAAATAATAAACAACTGGAGTGCATATATATATGAAATGATGCATGATACATATGTCTATGAAAGCATCCAAACAAGTCTCAATGTTGAATACATTACTAAACCAAAGTACAAAAGAAAAACAGATAAGAAACTCCTCAGCATCGCAAGCCTCAGACCATCCTCGAACTTCTGCGCAAGGAAAAACTGATCACCTGCTGGAATTGGCATGAAACGTTGCTGCTCGGTAAAGAGAGACGAGTACTCCATAACTCAAAGAGTAACATGATCTAGACTCATAAACTCTTGGGCTCGATCATCCCTCAAGGTCTCTAAGTAGATTTAATCGTATAAGATGTGCCAAAACTCATCCGAAGTCATACCCTACTGGCGTGCTGACTGTGAGATCACCTCCCACCACCTCTTGGCGGATTCTCAGAGCATATAGGTCGTGAGATTCACCCTCTTCTCTGGAGGTATCTCCAGATGCTCAAAAATTGTGAGCGTGGCCTCTATCCATGACTCTGCAGCCTGAGGTCCTCCTCCCCCTGTGAAGGTGGGAGTATACTACTGCTGAAAAACCCACGTCAATTCAGCCATCGATGGGGTTGGATGTGGCGCTCCGTGGAAAGACTGCATCACCCTTAGAAAATCTTTCCTAAATTGTGCATCGGTGCCTGAAACATGTACAACTGCTGGTGCCAAGGATGACATAGTAGGAGTATCTGTAGGAGGTCCCTTATCGACCAAATCTGGTGTCTGATCACCGTCTGGCAGCTGACGTACAACCAGAAGACGTCTCAGTGGCATAACTCTGAAAGGTCAAAATCATACCTTAGATCAGGATTAACAAAGACTAAACAGAAGAGTACTAGAGGGGAACAAGATAAAGAACATTCAAGTTTTACAAAACATGACTACAAGGCATGTATAAAAAATACACGGTTTGTTCTCTTAAGCCATTCACATGGGCGTGTACTTTTTCCACAACTGGTTGTGTAACACCCAAACCACATGGCATGTTGTCCCCCACACACTGTGTGTACTTGAACTCTATTCCCCTACCCGAGTCTCCTTACATGGGTAACCCACACGGTTCTCTTAATCCTAGAATACATGACGTGTATTACCTCCACACAACATGTACTAGATAGGGTTTCAACGACCCATGTTGTTAGTTACACAGCCGGCTACACGGTTCACTCTACACGGCGTGCTCCATGGGAACACAGCGTGTACATGAAGGTTTTCCCTGACCCGTGTTGTTCGTGACACGACTGAGTACTTAGGTTACATGGCACGACGTGTGAAAACAAGACACAACATTTACAGTAGAAGTTCCATCCATCAGTGTCATTAGTCACATGGGTAGACACATGGTCTCTACAACACGGCATGTACCTACCGTACACGGCGTGTTCCTGGAGATTTTCACAACCCTATGTTTCTGCCCACACAGTCAGAAACACGGTTTGAAAACTACACGGCATGTATTCATAATGTACACGTCGTGTATTCTGGGTTTCTTCAGGCAGTAGCCTCAGAAACTGCTCTATAGCCCATAAAACACATAAAATAGGAGTTAAGGTGTGAAATTCCGATCCTTGAGGGCCCATACTCTCCACGAATCAAATTTAGGCATCTCTTACACATCATATACAAGGAAAAAAGCCAATAATCTACCATGTTCTGATTCATGAGGGCCCATAACACCTCAAGAATCAAATTTTGGCGTTCATTTCAGCAAATCTCTATATAAACAATTCCCTATCAATAGTAGGTAATATATCAAGGAAACTATCACAACAGCATGCATAATTTACACATCATCTACCACAACAATATGCAATCACTAATTCATCCTAGATGGCATGGAAAAAATGAAAGACATGTGATTTCTAGCAAGTGCCTATATGATGCATGAGATGGCATACCCTCATCTCATCAGGTTGCAACAAAAATAGAACCTCAATAATATCAACAGTAATATCACAATCACGTGATTCACTCAAAGTGAAATCATATCAACTGTAAAAATTGCAAAACCTGTAGAAATTTCAATAAATGAGGAAGATTGTATTTTCCCTATACACGTGTTAGCTACTCCCGGGCACAGCTTATTACCAACTACCTATTCCATCCTATCCCTGGCTATAGGCTCCAAGCAGTATGTCAAGAGAAAATAATTCCTCTAATACCACTTTGTAACGTCCCTGTTCTGGAAGCCACCTAGGGGTGCCCCGTACCCGGTTGGTCACATGGCCTCAAGCGCATTTCCCCAAACTCCAGAGGCTACCGACAAGTAGCGAGGGCCTTGGGTGTGATGGAGGGGAAACTATGCCCTCATTGGCAGAGTACACAGTGGAAAAGAGAAATAATAAACAATAATGGAAGCAGTAAACAATCCATACACAAGTGAACAGTGGAAGACTAAAACAATAAACAACTGGAGCACATATATATATGAAATGATGCATGATACTTATGTCTATGAAAGTATCCAAACAAGTCACAATGCGGAATACAGTACTAAACCAATGTACAAAAGAAAAATAGATAAGCAACTCCTCAGCATCGCAAGCCTTGGCTTGGTCCCATGCTCTCCTGATCTAATGCATGTCAAGTACCTGAAGTCGAAGGGCACTTGCCCTTGTCTATACCTGCAGCAATGTAATCTATTTGGGTATAAAAGAATGACCCAAATAGGGTGTGAGACTAAATCCTAGTAGGAAACCACCTGAAGGTCTGTGCCTAATAATCAGTGAGCATATGGCAGGTAATAGTTCAGTAAACGGTAAACAGTAACAGTAAACAGGATGATACACAAAAAGTAAACAATCCACAATCAACAAGCAGTAGTGAAGCAAACAACAAACCACAAATAGGAATCTCTCTGGGAATTACTCACAGCCATCCCCTCTAGTCCTATCCAAGACGTACCAACAACCCTATGGGAAGTAAACTCAGCATAACCCCTCTGGTTTGGTCATACGAAATTATAAGACTCTTTGAGGAAGCACGCTTAGTCAATTCCCCTTATAGTCTAAGATAGTCAGGGACTCTCTGAGGATGATCACGCAGTCAATTCCTCTTATAGACCCAAGTTCTAGAGACTCTCTGAGGAAGCTAACTCCATCAATTTCTCATATAGCCTCAGGTCTATCACAAACTCTCTGAGGAAGCTCACTCGGTCAATTCCTCAAATAGCCTGGAGTTGTTTAAGGAAATTCAAACAAACAAAGACTCTCTGAGGAAGCTCATTCGGTCTATCCCCTTATATTCTATAAAGATAAAGACTCTTTGAGGAAGCTCACTCGGTCTACTCTTCTGTAGTATATAATATCCAAGACTCTCTATGAAGCTCACTCGGCCTATCCCCATAGTCTATAAAGCTCAAGACTCTCTAAGGAAGCTCACTCGGTCTATCCCCTTATTGTCTATAGCACCAGGTTCTCTCAGCCCTGTGCCATTCAGTTCATAATAATGCTATAAGGCCAAATTAAACCTACAAATCTACTTAGATAACCCGTCTATAGAATAACAAGCAATGTCAGGGAACAACAGTCCATCCTACGGTCACAAGGCATGGAAAACAGGTATAGCATCTATTGGGATGAACAAGATCAAATGGTCGTAAATAGAACAAGGAATGGAAAATCATCCAAGCATAGCAATTATCCTTATACACATCCAAATTACCTCTACACAAGCATAAAATAAAGGCAGGAAAAAAATAGGGAAAAATAGTAAACACGCAATACCCCGTTCACTGGTATTTGTGGAAATTGCACATAAAACTCAAATACTTCGAAAAGAAAGGCACAAACCACCTACCTTGATTCTAGGAGATCGATATACATGAACCATGAGACCTGAATCTCCATATAACATCGTAGATCTATGAAAACGCACAAAACTTTCAACCTAGGATAACTTTCAAAAGAAGAGGAATTGGAAAATAGAGCTCAAGGAGAAGGAAGAGCTTAATGATGCGGTTCCAATGCAATTGAAGGCAGTCGATTCAGAGAACGGACAGAGGCTCGGGGGCTTAGAGATGATTTCCTGTTATACAGAATGCTCTCGGTCGAAGAAGCTGGAGAAGAAGATGGTTCTAGGGTTAAGACACGACCACAATCCATTTAATGAAAAAAAATAAAGTACATGGCATGTAATTTTGAAGTACATGGTGTGTACTAGGCTTTTCCATACTCCTCTTTAAGCGGCCTCTATGTCACCCCTACATGGCCGTGTGTGAGGCCCGGACACGACCATCACACAGCCTTGTGCAGCAAGGAAGTACACAATGTGTACTCATAAAGTACACGACATGTACTTCAAAAATTTCTAGAAACTCCTCATTTCTCAAAAACTCCAGAAAAAGGAAAAACATACCTAAAAAGAAGGTTCTGGTTCTTACAATTGGTAGTATACTATTGGTGAAATACTGGTCTGGTGTCTCTATTTTATCTTATACAAGATCTATTTACTAGAATTAATTTTTACTAGGTTTATTTATGTATATTATATTATATTTTTTAAATTGTATACCTCAAAATGATAAAACTGGATTAAATCGTATTTTAAGAACCCTCTCGCTCACACCTCCCTTCATACCATTTCATCTTGATTTATCTATCAACCTTCATCCTTCCTTGCACTTGTCCTTCTCTCATTGAATTTGTGAAATACTAATATTGAAGAACTTTTTTTATTGTCTCATGAAGGATCACTTCATATAATGAAGTATCAAGGTTAATCTAGTCATGTTGCTACTATTGAACCAAAGAACCTCCATATTTCGACTCAAGTTATAATTGTTTAAAAAGAGATATATATTGAATGGATTATTTCAAGTAAGTCATTAGTTCTTAAAGTGATCTAGGGAAAGAGATGGATGGAACAGTTTTTAAGGAAGAATCAACCATTTTTTCTTAGGTGGGCTCCCTAGGTCTATCATTATAAAGATTATTTTTTTAATGATATGAAATATATAATTAGAAGTATGATTTATAGTAAAAAGGTAGTATTTTCATAAAATTAATGGTCCATATGAATCAATATACCCCACAAAAGTATTTTTGGTGATTTTCAAGGTTCCATTTCCAAAGATAGTGAGTTCTTAATTTATGGGAATCCCATTCCAAAGTTGAATGGAACTGGTGTAATGTGAAGAAAATATTCTATTTAGTTGGGTAGAGAATACAGACACTTTTTTATGTTCATCCAATACATGATTTCCCTATGAAAGGGAAATTTAACACCATAATATACCAAGATATTTTTTTCATTTTACTTATGAATAGAAGTTGTAAGGTAATATATGATATATATATATATATAATGGTTCACAAGATGGATATGAGTATGACCACATCAAGATCAGTTTCCTTGATTTATCCTAAAATTCATTTGGATATGTTGGAAGACAAGAGATTAGTGTTTGAAGAATAAGAAACGGTTGTCATTTTTTTGGTTTTTCTTAAATCCATTTTACATGTAAAAGAATGAAGGTAAATTATAACTCATGGCTCAAGAAAACAGATAATGTAAATGAGAGGTTATATGAAAATTTTAATTTTTTACAATACCCTTATAAACATAAGGATATGGTTGATACTAGATAAGAGCTAGGTGAAGTTTTTTTTATTCACCTGATAAGGAAATTGGGGAGGAAGAAGGTATAGATAGATAAGAAGTATAATTGGATTCTTTAGTTGAGGAAAAAGGTGACCCTGATTTGGTCATGATCCCATATATATCTAATGGAGTTGCTAGTCCCTCTATCTATCTTACAGAAAGAGATAAAATGTTAAGTGGAGGAGAATAAGAGGAAACTAGAGTCTCATGTAAGGAAGAAGTGGAGATTTATTATGAGAACTCAAATATAGTGGTGGAATTTTCTAATCAAATTTATGTGTTTTAAAATAGAAATATTTTAGTAGATTAGGCTTCTAAAGGTCAAGATGGTGATAGTGAAGGTGGTGAGGGAGAACAGTCTCATCACTCTCCTTGTACTTATACTTCAGGTGGTGATGAAGTAAAACATTATGAGGTGCAGACTCTTCCCTATGACTCTAATAGATGTGATCAAAGAAAACCTATTGATTGAGAGGAATACTTAGGATCTTCTTTTTAGAAATTGATTCACAGGGGTGAGCCCATTATTTTAGCCACAACTAAGGTTGAATCACCATCCAAGGGGGATCCATCTTCTGATTTGAGGATGTTGGGCATCTCCCACACTGATTTTTATGGTGAAGTTGATGGTATTAGTAATAATTATGACAATGGAATTCCAACTATTCAGTGTGGAGTTTTCATACACCTTGATGTGAATGATCCTAATGGATCTTCAGTATAACATATTGATAAAGATGGAATGTGGGGATCCTTTCCCTATGATGTCCCTACTGTTAGATCTTGAAATATATAGTCTCTTTTAGCTATACTTGAGAGGAATTTATTGCCTCTACCTTCATCTCCTCTACATTATAGCTATGTTTTTAAGGATGATCTGGTGTTTTTTAGTGTGAGGATACTGTCATATATAAATGGAGTTCTTATATCCATGACTCATCAAGAGGTAAAGATCCATGAAGCTGATATAAGATGGATTTTTGAGTTGGTTATCTCTCACATTTAGCCTAAAATTATTTGGAATATGAAATATCCTCATATTGAAAAAAGGAGGTCGTCTGTTAAGATGGAATAATTTAATACTATAATGGAAGAGATTACATGAATAAAAGATACAGGATAGACATAATATCTTTATAGGTTGGAAACCTTACATATATCTAGTTATTTTATTTCCCCTTGTTCACCTTATACATCTTCTATTGATGATTAGATGATCGAATCCATTGTAAGAGAAGAGTTGAATGTTGTTTGAGGTGATCTTCCAACCTCACATCAAGAATCATTTCAATAGATCATTGACCATGGGGAGAATATCTATAATAAGGATGGGGAATGTTTAAATGAATATATGAGTGATTGAGAGATTATCACTAAATCCATTAAGAACTATCTTTCCTATATTTATACCAAGAATATGCTCAATTCTCAATTTACGTATCTTGCTAAAAATATGAGGATACTTCCTATGACCAGGGTCTTCAAGGAATAGGGAATTCAACTCAATGTTTTGGACCCAAGGCCCAAAATTTTTATGGAGGAGAATAAGGTACTTTTGGAGGTAATTTAGTGTGGTGGAGACATCATTACCAGCCTTATTAATTTTATGAATCCATTTTTGTATGCCTATGTAACTATATTTTAAGAACCATAATATATACATCTATCTAACCTTACTATTATAATTTATTTTACAACCCTTCCTTCACAGTTTCATCCTTTTCTAAAGACTATGGTAAATTTAGTTTGGCTTCTCATTCCAACATTAATCCATGATCTTCCTCATATAACCTTTGTACCCTCAAACTCCACCTTTTGGAGTCTAGTTTTAGGTAAAGAAAAATAACCTACGGAGCCTTCATTTGACCGATCTAAGATTTTTTCTAATTCGAATTAGTTTATTATAGAGTTTTTTATTACCCTTTTATTACTTTTTAGACTTTAATATCTAATGGAAACTATCTATGATTTAACATTATTTCTTAATATGTCTTTTATTTTACATCCCTTATCTTTTTTATAATCCCAATGTGGGAGTATTTTTAGAAAGAACATAGGATTTTCATTTCTATCTTAATAATACTAAATAAATATTTCACATTAGCAATTTAATATGCTAAGAAGACTATTTTTATATTCATCCATACTTTCGTAGTTGTTCTTATATACCTAGTTAGAAAATTCCCTGATTTGGGATCATCAAAAATGGGGATATTATTGCACCTTTTTATTATATTGATAATAAATCATGATTATTATGTTTCTAACAAGTTCAATGTTCTATATCCAAAAAAATTTTTTTAAGTAAATTTGTGAAACAAATTTGGTAAGGTATTGGTCTACCATCACTTCGTAGAGATCTATTATTTGTCCAACAAGGTCTACCGTTGGCTATACCGATCTACTACTAATTCAACTAGATCTAACGATGGAATACATATTCTATCAAACTCTACCATATAAGGATATACCATTGAGTACATCAACTGATAGTTCAACACATGTATGATTAATTCAATATAATATAATATTGAACGACATCTACCACTAAGTTGATCTACCACCAGAGCACATCTACTACGAGAGCTCATCTACCGCTAGAGAACATTTGCCTCTAGATCTCATCTACCTCCAAATTTGATCTACATCTAGAGTCAATATACCTCAAGATTTGATCTACCCCAAGAGTTGATCTACCACCAAGGTTGATCTACTTCCATACAGATCTACAATTAATAAATATCTACCACTAACGAGGATATACCACTAGAGTTCTTCCCCTAATATTTATTTTTTAAAATAAAATTTAATTTATCCCATGGATAGTTTATTGAATCTAATTCATTCAAGACACACATGGAAAAAAGAATACTAATTATTAAACCACTCCATATATTACTAAATAATAATTAAAACCTTCCTGATTTAGTTCCTAGTGGGAGGATATAGAATTATAGATAATTATATATTCTAAAGAACTTATTAATACAAAAAAGGTGAAAGCCCTAGTGGGAAGTAAGAAGTAAAATATCAGGGATAAATAGATTTCTTATTCTAATCAAGAGACATGAGTGTGAAAGATTTTTAATTTTCTATAAAATAAAAATAGAAGGGTTTGTTGGTCCTTCATAACACTCTATTTTCCACACATTCATAGAAACCTGTTTGATCACCCTTCAAAGGCATATTTTTGGACCTCTAATCATCTAAAGATATTAGGATCGAGTAATATCACTTTTTCATATCTCTACTAATCTTGTCCGTCTATTTATTCTTTATCTTTATAGATGTGTATTGAATTTATTTGTTTATCTGAAAACACTAGCTCCCTTTCTTAAGCTAGAGAATGCGTAGAACTCTCTAAAACTATTTTATTTATATTCCCATGAATTACTATGTAAGTGGTTATGTGTGGCCTAGTATTTTTTTTCTTTCGATTTATTACAATGTAAGATGCTTTGAGCCTAGAGATCCCTATGTGTTGTTGATTATAAACCTCGATCTAGGTTTTGGATCATGTTTAATGATTAAAAAACTACTTTTTTGTAGTTTATTTCCAATGGTATGGGATTAAATTTTATCTTGAGAATGAACCCCATAATTTATTATGCTATCAATTTTATTAAATTTTTTCAATTTCAAAGTTAAAAATTTATATGTTATTAAAGTCAGGATCAAAACATTAATTTGATAGTTAGTCTTGATTTTTTTAGATAAAGTGCTTGATTTTTTAATTTAGTTTCAAAAGTTAATATTATTACAAGTATTGTTTTAATTGATCCTCAATCCCTCTATGAGAAATTATTTGAAGGATAAAACTTGTACAATTATTATTTTTTTGATAACTAGTTTTTTTATTAATTTGGGGGATTTAATTTTTAATTTATTTTAAATATAAAATTTAATTGAGAGATCTATTCACCCCCCATCTTTTATTACTCACTCTAACTGAAATAATTATCAAATGATATGAAATATTATTAATCTCACTTAAAGTTTAAAAATAATATTTTTAATAAAATATTTTTTCTTTATATTTTTAATTTTTATTTTAGAGATAAATATGTGTATTTGATATTTTTAATTCTAGGAAATTAACATTAATTTTTTAAGTTCTTATGTCAAAGTTGGTATTGGTATAATTTTTGGGATTTTTCTGAACTTTTATACCTTGGATAAAAAGTTAAAATATATAGTTTTTAGAAATACTATCAATTTTGTGAAATCACTATGATATAATAATGAATTTAAATTTTATAATATCATTATATAGACAAAATATTTGTTTAAATATTATAATTAAATATTTAAAAATAT
Organism: Viscum album; assembly: GCA_963277665.1. Lineage (NCBI taxonomy): Eukaryota > Viridiplantae > Streptophyta > Magnoliopsida > Santalales > Viscaceae > Viscum > Viscum album. The sequence continues at coordinate 1,026,311,241 of OY728158.1, forward strand.
TATTTTGAAATTATAAACTTATGTTTTACATTTAAAACCAATGTGATGTTTTATTATAATAAATGAACAATTATTTATCTTTTTCTTTAATTAAGTATTTAAAAATTAAACTTTAGTTTTTTCTTGGTTTTAAAGGCACATAACTATCCTTTTTTATACATAAATAAATAAACTTTATGGGAATAAATTATATACATTATTTTTTTTGTCTATTTATTTTTATTATTAGAAAGGTATTTTTCTCAAAACCGATTTTTTAATTTTGAGTACTTATATTAAAAGTAATGTTTTACACCAATAGAAATATAATATTTTAAAATGGATTCCGTATTTAAAATCATGATATTTGGATTATATAAAATAGTTTATTTCATTGTTTTCATAAAATTAAGTTACCATAACAAAATTTAGTCGACACGGTAGGGGTTAAATTTGATAATGTGGAGGTTAAACTAAGTGATAATGTTTAAAATATTACAAAAAACATACCATTAAATTTATTTTATGATTTTATTTTTAAATATCATATAATATTTATTTATTTATTTTCACCACTTGAATTTTATAAATATGTTTATATAATTTCAAATTATATAGTATTTATAAATGTTTGACACTTCCCACATATAAAAGTAATCCTCATTACCTCACTTCAACACCCACTTTGAGAAATTTATCTAAAAAAATATATACCTAAATAACTTATAAACACCCATTCTTTATGGTCTCAAAAAAACCAAACCTAGAATTATTAATGAGATATCTAAATGAGGATACCCAAGGAATAGGTTATCATCTTAACCAAGTTCATTCAAGTTTCATTATTATTCCCCATACTTAATATATATATATATAATTATTATTAATACTTAATTATTATAATTATTTTCTAAAATTTTATTATCTTTATTTGACAACCATCATCTACCTCCTTTTTATCCTTTGGAAGATGAAAGTGTCGCTCATGTGTACATGAGGAATACTACATCCCTAAATGATGTAATTTATTTATAATCATACCCTAACATGATCAGTTATAAAATATGTTCTTAATGAATAAATAATATATTTATGACATTGTTAAGATTTTTTAAAGATAAATAATAGTTTAAATTCCTTCCCTCCCATTAATTAGAAAATAAAAATATCACTCATGTGTATGTGAGAACAACTTCCAGCACGAATAATGTATTCCAAATTATATAACCTCTTGAGAGGGATGGTTAAAAAATTATTTTATATATTAAATGTGATATTTATAACATAAGATTATGAAAATTTAATTTTTACCTTTTATTAATAACATTAAAAATAAATGTTCATCGTAAAACTCCACATTATAAAACAACACATTGAGAAAATTTTATTAATTTGAATTTATTTTTGACAGCCTATTACGATAAAACAATTATTATAAAGTAATAATAATGAATATATACATACATACATGTATATAATTATGGATCTAATGATATTATTTCATAATAACTTAAACTATGGTCAACATACCAAAAGTTTTGTTGAAATAACTTACTAAACAACCCCAAGTGTTCCATGTAAGATAAAAACATTACAAAAAATAAATTTCTTTTGATAATAAATAAAAAATAAAAAAATAAAAAAATGATGAAAATTTTTTAAGGAAAATATTTAATAAATTTTATTTAATTGTTCAGGATGTTAGAATATTCCCGACTTATTAGGAGTCTAAGGTAAGGGTTTCTCATCTCAAACTATCTTCATTGAGATATGTTTTTAATTACGAATGTCTTTCCATTATATTGTGTATATTATGTATGTTTTAAATATTATATCATGATCCGACCATCAATCAAGGTACCTAATATTGTATTTTATGTTCTCTCTTTTAATATTTTTTCACAAAAGTGTTATAAGATATACAAGGGTTCTTTGTCTCAATTTGAATTTCATGAGACATGCTTCATGTTGTGCACTATACTTTCCTTTATGTAGTGTAATTACTTCCCCATGAATATATTTTTACATACTCTTTCAATAATTCATGGGATTTATATAACCATATTATATTCATGATTTTTGACGGATTTAAATTTGAAAGCTACCAAAGCCAAAATGTTTATTTTCAAATTTTATGTTTAAATCAAGATTATTGATGTTTCAATTGAAATTGGTGGAATTATATGTTATTTATATCCTAAAACAAATATATTTTATTGTACTGTGATTATTTATTGATTTTACAATTATTATTTTGATTTTTCTGCCCTTTGGTAATCAAACCCATCGTAGTAATGTTTATAATAAAATCCAACATTATTTTACCTTTTTGGTTGGGAATATGTTTCTTCCATACCCATATTTATTATTATATTTCAACAATGTTTGTTCCAATAATTTAAAAATTAATTATGTTAATATTGTTTTACTTTGATTTTATATTCAAATTTTTAATAGGGATCTTTTTAACATTTTCCATTCAATTCATTTTTTACCTTTTAAAAAAATGATAAAAATGATATCTTTTTAGACGTTTTTTACATGAATGGATTTTACTTAAATCATGAATATTATTTATTATTAATAATCCTTTATAATTTTTTAGGGAATTATAAACTAATATTTATTCCCATTACTCTATGATTTTTTATATTAATGAACAGGATATTATTTTCATAAAAGTTTTGAAAATGAATTTCATTATTCTTATGTTTATTTTTATCTTTCACTGCATATTTTCTTTGATAAATGTGGTTTATTTTCAATATTCCACTATTGGATTTTATTTTAGAAATAAAGGCTTAAAATTATTCTTAATATCTAATGAAAATTGTTTTCTAAGTGACTTATATGTTCATTTATGGAACTATGTTACAAAATCATTAAATATTTTTTATAAGAATCATTTCCATTTTCCACTCTATATCCAAAAAGATTTGTATTTATGAGAACACATTAATTTATGATTAATCAATGCTTACCTTTAGCTTCAATGTATTTTAAATTATTTATATTATTGAATTAACCATATACTCATTACTATGTATGGTGTGAACCCCCTATCATACATAAATCATATTATAGGGTGTTAATCAAGAATGGAAGATAAATTATTGACTAAGGAAATATAGATAATCTGTATACTTGTTAGTTGTATATATATAATTATTGAATGATAGGGGTTGATTATGTACTAGGAAATATTAATGTTTTTCATGCTTCATTAAATATAGATTCATATTGATTGATAGGGAATATTGATGATTTATTGTATATCATGAATGTATTTGACATTTTAACTGATATTTGGGGACTAAAATTATATATCCCATAAATACATCATGTAGGTATCATGAGAAAAACTAGAGATTATTTATAACGATGTTTGTCACCCTATATAATTATGATGTCTTGGAATGAGGGATTGATAGTATATAATATGTCTTGTAATGAGACATTGATCATATATATTATTTAGTGGCATGAGGCCTTGATGGTAATATAAATATGTATGGTATTATTCATTGCATCAACATGATGTTAGTTATTGTTGTCTATAAGATTTCTTATGTTCCTATTTCACCCATTGATATTTTATCATTATTATGTTAATGATATTATGGTATATTTTTTGATTATTCAATCTATCATATTGTTTAATATTTACTAGTTTATGATTTCTTCTGATAAACATTTTCCTTTACTAATAATTTGAGCTCAAACTTTATTATGATTCAATTATCTAAGTTATGAATAAGAGTAATACATGTCATATATCTTAAAGGGTATCATGTGTGGAAAATTTTGGGATATTTTTAAGATTTATTTTGTAATAAGAAAATATATATATAATTGTAAAAGATCCATTTTACGGTAAATCGTTCGGTTTCATTAAGTAATGGTTTTCCTAATTCTATAAATTTATATCCATAAAAAGGCCTTCGGTATTTATGTGACTCAATAATTTATTTTAATTTTTATATAATGGATGATTAAGATTAGATCTCATCAATTTGTATCAATATATTACGTAATGATTATGTTTTTAGCCTGCGATTTGGGATTATGTGTTTAGGTCCCCATGGTTGGTATAAAAAAAGGTGTTAGATAAATTTAAAGTATGTTGTGTTAGTTTTTAAGGGTAATTTAAGGGTTATAAATATCATGAAATGTTGATATGTTTAAGTTTTATTATAAGTTATATGGTATATATACCATTTTGAGGACTTACATGATTATATTCTGAGATAATTAATGATATTTTGGGAATTTTTTATTAACTTGTAGTAATAATATTTGACAAGATATATGAATCCATTTGATTTAATATGAAACTTTTATATGTTTAATTAGGAAAAAGGGATAATTTATTTTTTAGAATATAATTTTAATGGTATGGATAAGCCTATGGATTGAAGAGTAATTTAATTTCAATGATATTCATGTTATTTGGAGGTTGATTGATATATTTTTGGGAATATATATTAACATGATTTTTTCAGTTTAGAATATAGTAAGGACTATTTTTAAGGATTATTTTGGTTCAATAATTATTGAGGTAAAATTTATGTTGATTTTGGAAGTATAAGTGGTCAAATCAATGTAATATTTTTTTGGTGATGAATTTTTATAAGAATATTTTTAAGAGTATAAGTATTTAGGTATTTTAAGAATAAATTTAATTGAACATTGGATGTGATTATTGAAGTTATTTAGATTAGTTTATTAATTATTCACATGAAAGTTTATTCTTGTTGAATATTATATTAAATTATGCTAACCATTTTTTATTTTATTAAATGAATAGAGACAAGAGGAATAAATTATAATCATTTTGTGGGATATATGATCAATTAAAAGAATATTTTCTTACTTAATGCACAAAATAATCTTCAAGGATATTTACCATTTGTAATAAAGAAGTGGTGGAAACTGATAAAAATAGAATAGAAATAATTCAAGCATATTTACTTATATTATATATATTGAATGTAAAATTATTCCATGAAATCAATTTATATGAAGATAATTATATAGAATCTTATGTGGAAAATATCTCTCATCCATTAAGTTATGCTTTTGGAAACTCATTCAAATGTATGAGACTTATAATGGTATATACAAGATTTTGAAATCATTTAAACAAGAAATACAAAGTTTCCTAGTAGTAATATGGAATTTATTTATCTTGAACAAATCAAAATATGATATTACATCTATGTAAATATATATTCAACTTTATGATAAAAAATCAAAATTGTGATAATGAATTTTTTTACGTTTGGGGGGGGGAGTGTATCCACCTTAGATTAAATATATAATTCTCATTTAAATAAACCTTTTGTTAAATAGTTTTCTTACCATGAAAATTAAAACTAATTTTTTTTCAATATATTAAACATAAATTATAAATAAAATTCTAACAATAATAAAAACTATAAAAAAATAAAATAAAATAAATCAATTAAAACTTCTTAAATTTATAAGATAAATTATTAATATGTTTTAAAGTTAAAAAGAGTTTATTTTTCAATGATCTGTTTTTTAGCATTGTGTATTTTATCCTAATAAATTCAATTTATTAGTTTTTCAATATTATTATTATAATATTTAATATTTTAATTTATTAAATAATATATTAACAATAATTTAATTAGAAAATGATATGAATTAAGGTTATAAACACTTAAAAATAAAGGACATTTTTCAGTAAAAGCTATTTTTCCATATTTTTGTATATTCATTTAAAATATAAATATATAAATTTTAGAATTCAAATTTTATGAAATGAATTTATTTATAAATTAATCATCTCGAAATTACCTTAGGACAAATTTTTTATATTTCTATGAAATGGTTGATTTTTAGGTGATTAGTGAAAAATAATGTTTTTACAAATATTGTTACTTTCATGACATCATAAATATATAAGAATGAATTAAAAGTTGATGAAACATTTTTTTAGAAAATTTATGTGATTATGTTTTTAAATAATATATATTAAATCATTATAATTGTTATAAAAACTTATCTTTCTCATTTTAAAACCTAGGTGCTATTTTATTCAAATAAATGAACTATTTTTGACATTTTATTAAATTAATTATTTGGGAGGTTACATTTAGTTTTAGTTTTATTTTAAAGTCAAATAACTATATCTGTTTTATTTTTAAACCAATAAATGTCATGTGGAATGATTCTATTTAATAGTTTGGAGTAAATTTATTTTTATGATTAAAAGGAATTTTTCTAAATATTGTTTCCATTGTGCTTTTCTCACTTACATTAAAATTAATTTATAAAAACTATAAAAAATTATATATTTTAAAATTTATTTCATTTTTTTAATCATGATATTAAAATTATTTAATACTTTACCTTTTATTTATACTCATCAAATTAAGTTACCATATTAAAAGGTACTCATAATAGTTAGGGTTAAAATGGTTAACGACATGGTAAAACTAAGATATAAGGTTTAACATACCAAAAAATCATAAATTTATTATAATTGGATGAGTACTTTTTAACATATTCAATGATATATTTTAATATGGGGATATTTGGTTCCACATTACCTTTAGAATGACATTTGTATTATTTAAAATTTATGAGTTTTTACAAAAGTGTCACCCCTCTTACTTGTAAAAGGAACCCTCATATCCTCACTTATACACCAACTTTTACAACATTATGTTGATAAATATTGTCCAAAATACTTATCAACACCATTATCTATCATCTATAGGTTTCTGTCTCCCCAAAATACCTACCGAAGAAGGATAAAGTAAAGACCCATTGGCGAATACCCAAGGAAGAGGTATTCATTCTCACTGAGCTCATTCATGTTTATTTCTTATTCCAAATCCTCCAAATATTCTATTACCATATTAACATAATAAAATCAACATTATTTTACTAAAATTTTATTATTCTAAAGGAATAAACCTCATCTACCTCTTTCCCTTCCTTTATAAAATGAAAGTTTCTTCCATGTGTATGTGCGGGCTACAGACTCCACAAATAGTGGGTTTCATTTTTCATCACTACCATAGATTATCAGTAATAAAATATGTATTTAATGATTAAATTATATATTTATTTTATAATTATATTTATTTAAAAATAATCCATTATCTATATTTATTCCCTCACATTCACTAGAAAATGAAAATGTCGCACGTCTATAAATGGGAACTACAGCCTCCACGAGTGATTTATTTTATTTTCCATCTCTACGGAACTTTTATGGTTATAAAATGGAAATAATGAGTAAAAATTATACTAATAACATTATTATGTTTTTTAAAATTTAAATTTTCCATCAAATTAACAATATTAACAAAAAAATATCAACATAAAATTTTTCAATATAAAACAAACTTATAGAGACAATATTCATAAATTGAGTTTTTTTAACCCATTGAACTCAAAAAAAATGATCTAGTATAATGGAAATTATAAATACTATATATAAAATTATACATATGTTGAAACTATTTCAAAAAAAACCATTTACCATGGTCAACCTACCAAAACTATTTTGTAAAAATTGACTAAAAACCTATAGTGTTCAATGTAAAAAAAAACTGTACAATAAATGAATTAAATATTATAAAAAATAAACCATAAAATAAAATATAGAAGAAAAATTTACATATTAACGTATTTAATAAATTTAATTTGATTATTTTATATGTTGGAATGAATCAAACTATGTTTAAAAACTCGTGTATGTTTCCACTTTAAAATATTGTTTCATGATACAATATTTAATCATGTTAATTGACGTTATAATTCAAATTCTCTATTTTAGGATATTTGGATTAATGTTTAATAATATCCATATGGATTCCCTATATCAATTTCAGTTTTTTGATACATATATCATGTGGTGCACTAATATTTATTTCATACGGTGTTCTTACTACACCATTAATATATTTTGGCCTATTATTTTATGTAATTAAAAGGATTTACATAACCATGTCATGTTATAACATTAAATGGTTTCATAAGGTAAATTTAATTATTCATTTACTTTTTATTAAAAAGGTTAAAATGAATATTTTTAACATTTTCAATATAAATCATTTTTGAATTTCATTACAAAATTTTAAAGAGAATTTATTTTTAAATGTTTTTATTATGACCATTTTTCATATTGTATTACCATTAATTCATGATTTATATTCCTTTATATGTTTTTATGGGTTTTAAAGTAATATATATTTCCATTATTCAGTGGTTTATTTATTTTGCAATCAAAATAAAAGGATATAATTTTCTTAATTTTTTTTAAAATGTATTTCATTAAACTTTTGTACATTTTTATATTTCACCCCACATATTCTTACTTATGAATATTTTTTTTCAAAATTTCCTTTTTTTAAATCAAATTGAAAAAAAAATTAAAATTATTCTTGAAATCTCATTAAATGTGTTTTGGAAGTGAATCATAACTTTTTTTTAATAAAAATGTTATAAAATCTTTATGTAAAATTGTTTTTAAAGGCTTTGCTTCTATTTTAATCTTTATCTCAAAAAATTGTGGTCTTTACTACAATTACTCCATTTCTAATGTATATATGGTCCCCTTCATCATGTATGTATTCTAAATCATTTTTAGTGTTTACTTAACCATATAATAATTACTATATACGATGTGAATACCCTATCACACATAAATAGGTTCACTAGGTGTTTATCAAGAATGATATGTTAGTTATTAACTGAATAAATATTTACATTTTGTATACTTATTGGTTCTTTATAAATGATTATTAACAAGGAAATCTTATTATGAATAGGGGACACATTTAAATTCTTTATACTTGAGTCAATATACATATCTATCGATAAGTAATATTGATTTTTTATTTTATATGATAAATACATTGGACGTGTTTATGTGAAGGTTTATTCCTAGAATTATATATCCCCTAGATGCATTAATAATGCCTCATGAGACAAACCAAAACGAGTATGATTTGGTTTATTTCAACCCATATAATTATGATTTCTAGGTACAAGTACTTGAAAGTATGTAACATGTATTTGGAGGATGCTTTTTTGGTATGCAAGATTTCTTGGGAAGAGGCCTTGGTAGTAGGATTAAGAGGTCCGGTATTTTACATCCCATAACTAAGAAATTAGTTATTAGTTTTAAAGGGATTATTTATTTCACTATTTCATCCTTGGATATTTTTTTCTAAATTTATTTATGGTATAGAATATTTATTTATTATTCATTATGTTATATTATTTATGATCTATTTGTTAATTATAGATTTTGATGTATGTTTTCACTTTAAAATCACTTATGCTCACCCTTTCTCGTAATTCCAATTCTCTTGGATATGAAGACGTGTAATAAAAAAGATATATATAGAAGGGTATGATGTGTAAATAATTTTTTGGGATATTTGGAAGTAATATTACTGAAAAAAAACAAGATATAATAAGAAAAATGTACATTGGATGGGAAACACATGTGTTTGGTTATTTAATGGTTTTTTGAGTTATCTAAATCTTTGAACCTATAAAGTTTTATAGTTTTTAAGTAACTAAGTAAATTATATTAATGATATAATAATTGATATTTAAGAAGTGGTTTCATCAACTAGTATCAATCTAGTGTGTAAATATTTAATTTTTAGTTTCAAGTTTGGGAGTATGGGGTTAGGCGCTGTAATTTAAATCATGAAAAGAACTTGAATTACAACCTAAAAAATGTGTGATAAAAATTCAATAAATATACAACATTTAAAAAGGAAATTTACCTCAAACACAACTTTGACTAAATAAATTACTATAACATCAAAAAAAATAGAAATGTACAAAAAAAAATTATAGTAAACAAAGTAAAGTGGTTTTTGAATATATTAAAATCACAATTAGAACTAATCATTTTTTATCCCAAACTTAATCCAGAGACTATTCGTTTTAAATATATTTTCATTTAAAAAATAGCATGGTTTTGGGAATGAAACAACAATTTCAAAACCAATAATTTTATAAATAAACCAATTTTGATTCTAATCAAACATTATATAAACTAAATTAAAACATTTGAGATTATAAAACAGGTAATAAGCTACTAAAATTTAATCAAATAACAATGATTAAATCAAAATATAATCATAAAAATAAGCTTGATAAGTTAAAAAAGTCACATATCAGAAAAAACACTTTAACATAATCAATAATCCATAATCAAATAAACAAAACCGCTATAAAAACACACTACAAAAAAATTATAAATTAAACAAACTGATACTATATCAATATAACTATATAAATATAATATATTGATCCATGGACCACTAAATAATAGTATATTTATATTTTTAACTTTAAATACAGGCACACATTAAATATTTAGTTTTAAAATCATACTTTTCAAAAATATTAAATTCCATAACAAAAAATTTACTACTTTTTCAACTTTCATATACCATTAAAATGAATTCCATCACATTTATAGACCAAACATAAAAAATTATAAAACATGGTACCAAACTAACTTAAAAAGAGTTTGCAACAAAATACACAATAATCAAAAATACCATTAAAATAAAAATATAATAATAATACAACTAAAAAGTGTTTAAATCTCGAATCACCATTTAAAAATTTCTTTTATTTTTAAGAGTTATTTTTTCCTAAGAATACATAATATCAATAATAAAATAATTTTTTTGAGAAACCCAATACCAATATAAATAAATAATTTTATATAAATGTAATGTGTCCATATCAAAACTAAATGTTTTTAATCTTAAAAAAATTTAAAAATATTTTATTAATCTATCCTGAATTATATAACAGACCTAAAAAATTATGCTTTTCTTTGGACATCATTTTTTAAAACATTTTGAAATAATCATTAAAATAATTTAACACTAGAACCATCTCTTTATGTGATTGGAAATATATTATATCAATCATGTATAAAAAATAAAACAACTTCAATTCACCAAAATAAATTTCAGTAATAATAATATAAAATATCTCAAATAAAATTGTTATTAATTTTGTTTTTAAAACAACTAATAAAGTTGAATATTTTTAAAATTTAATTTCAACCATTGAAAAACAGAAACCAAATCAATAATAAAGTACTAAATTAAATACACAACTCGTAAAGTGGATTAACAACCCAAATTTAATTTGGTATCCACCATAGAGAACCATTTAGCATAATTTACATGGTTATATGGTGTCTTTTAAATTTATTGAAATCGCATCCCATTTTATGAGTCCATCATATTAATCAGATGTAAGGTGAATAACAATTATATGTTTTCAATGAAAAATTTAACATTCATGAAACCCCACTATACTTAAGTATCCTATAATGTTGTGTTTCATTCATCCATGTTGTTGTAACATAATTCAAAATAAAACACAATTAAAAACATTAATTTAATTGAAAAACATATTCCTATACATTTCTACATGATACACAAGATATAAAATTCCAATATTTTCCAATAATGTGCCAATAAATTAATAGTGGCATAAAATAAAAAAAACATAAAAATGAGTAATATATAGAATCCACTCATAAAATCACTCACCTAAATGTCCAATACTAAATCTAGGTTCATTACTAAATATGTTGACCTAAAACTTTGAGTAAAATACCTATTGAGTTTTCATGTGGTAATTTCTATTTCTTTCATTAACAATACTAGATAAAACTCACCCTAATACCATTTGTGATAAACCAACATATATTATCCTAATGAAATCCAAAATTACACTAACATCATGTGCATCTTACTTTATAACCTAATTCTATTGAAAATATAGAGGGATAAAAAAGAATTATAGGGTAAAAACTAACTCAAACACCACTATCTATATGTTGGGAATCATTTAAATTTTTTTAAAAAATTAATGAAATACCAAATTTGGTATTACATTAACAATTAATTAACATATTCCTTTGTAATTCCATAAAATATAGTTAACTAAAAAAATTGATTGTGATGTAGAGAGCTTCATTGGTTGTATTTTTTATAAATATATCAATACGGAGTAAAGTGAATATATGTTGGAATTGGGGAATGGATAAAGATCCTAATAAATAATTAATGGAATTAAATTCATCTTTAAATACATATTTAACACTTGTATTGAGGATACCTACCATTGTAAATATTTATGTGGATCTATTCATATTATGGGAAATGAGTTTCCTTGAGTTGTTTCATTATAATGAATGGAAAGGAAAAAAGAAGATATCATTTCCATTATAAAGAATAGAATATAATAAGTGGATATTGCTTTTTGAAGTTAATTAATAGACATATTTATTATTTTGTTCAGTATATCTAATGTTTTTTGAGTTGATATTTTAATGAAATAAAGATAAGTGGTAAAAAATCATGATGGAAGCATTACCTACTATAGGTATAAAATGCGTTTGAAAAGATAACTGCTAAAGGATTTTTTGAATTTTGATATTGAAATCCTAATGGGTTGTGATTAAATAGGAATAAAAGTTTTCTGGAATATTGATAATTCATCCTTAGATTATAAATCCTACTAGATAGTGTACTAAATAAATAATATCACTTGTATGATGGATGAAGAAGATTGAGTGTGTATGTAGGAAATATTGAGGTAGTGGAGAATTATTAGAGGACTCTAGAATAGTACACATGTGATACTATATGAATTGAGAATTTATTTTTAGTGATTTAAGATAATTTTTTATATTATTAAAGTCATTTAAGGTTTTTTTGAGTTGAATTGGTGTGATTGGAGATGCTCAAAAATGATTTAATGATGTTCTATTCTATTTTATAGAAGATATATATATCAGATATTAAGTTGATAATTTTTCAATGTAAGGGAATGTATAAGGGTAGTGTGGAACTTCTAGACAAAAAATTGGGAAATTATAATAATTTCCATAATTTGTAAGGATTACTCATAATAAAAATATTTACAAACTCTCTATGAGTTCACAGATTAATAATATTACTTAGATGGCATATTCCAATTTGACAAAGTGCCAATTCACATTATGATACATTGAGGTGACTCAAATAAAATCCAACCAATATTTGGTAAAGTCAAAATTTAAGGGTTTCTCATACATTAAGAACTATAAATTTAAAAGTCTCTGATATTTTACATTTCAATACATTAAGGATCATAGAGGGAATGAAATTTGGAAAAGTACCAAGTCACGCTATATTACATAAGGGTTAAAAATGGAAGTAAGATTTGATATAGTATTTGGAGACACATGGTGGTATATAAGAATTATCACATCTAAGAAAAGTGGCATGCATGGGGTGATTTTCTTAGTATGTGGTGTTTATCCACAATAAATCAGTTTTGTAAGGGTAATTAGCTACCTATATAAGAGTGGCCAATTAGTAGTTAAAAAAATTATGTGATTTCTAGTTATTAAAATGTAATGATTCCAATATAGACTTTAAAGATAAAATACCAGGATTCCTTGAAGATCCATGATTCAATCCAAGATTAAAGGGTAAATTAGTAAAGAATAAGTATGTATTTTTAAGAGACTTTCCACAGAAGTAATGAGTGTCACACTACAACCAAGAAATAACATGGGAAGAATAAATTCTATTCCATCTTATAAAGAAGAAGATCACTCCATGATGTAATTGAAGGATGAAGTATCAGTAAATGTCGGCTCTTTCAATTAATATACATTCGTGTAATGATCAAAATATCAGGAAATTTTGATTGATTAATAGAGTGTTTTGGAAAAGATTTATGTCATGATGTTAATCCATGGAAGTGAAATTTCACTATAGTATGTGATGATTTAATTGATCATGATAGGGATATAATTATAACATAATGAAGATATGTTGAATGTTATCATATAGACATGGAATTAATTTTTCATAGATTTCATGAAGAAGAAGAGGGTGTGATAATTTTGTGCATTGAATGGGGATTAAATACTGAGTCATATAGATATATTTTATTTATTTTAAATTTTTTCAGATGACTAAAACAATAGCTAATTAAAGTGATGATATTTAAGGGTTTTCATATTTAATACAGGAAAAAAATATCTGTGTGAGATACTAAGTATATAAAAATAGTATAAGGGGAAGATGAAATCAGAGAGAGTGATCCAATATTGTTATTAACTTTACGATCTTTCATGTATGAAAAGGATTTAATAGAACTTGATATGACAATATTATTGAAACCCGCCTAATGAGCATTAAAAAATTCATAAAGGAAAAAATAAAAAAAAATATCGGTATTGTTTTCACTACAATTAAAAGGAAAAATAAGGTAGACGTGATCATGAAGATTGCATAAACCCCCATGAGACATGTTATCGCATGACCAGCAGGAGGTCATGTAATGGCCATGTACAGTGCATAGTATATATAAGGTCCTATGATGTCCCTTCAATAAGTCCTTTTTTTATTTTTTAAAAGAGCCCTGGATAATTGTTTGTCATGAGGTTATGGCCAGATAAGCTCCCCCAACTTATGCAGCTTTCCATCTACTGGAAACTCAACCGACTATCCAAAAATATATCCAATATAGAAAAAAAATATCCAAAATAAGGGAACCTATTGTGGTCATAAAACTCATGTCATGCATCATATATGGGGAACATGATTATCCCTGACATGATTCAAGTAAACTCATGGGATCCACAACCTTTGAAAACAAACAAAGGGAAATAAAAATGGGAGCAAGAAGGAGCATATTTTGGACATAAACAACTTGAATTTCACCCTTAGAGATTCACAAGACATTGTAAGAACCCAACAACATTCCCAGATCATCTCGAGAAAACATGTTGTCTTATCATCTTCGTCATGCGAAGAACCTCAGAAATGTCTAGGTGACCATATGCTTCCACATTGAATCCCTGAGGAAAAATAGATGGAATTTTCCATGAAATTATCACACATCTCTATAAGAACCATATATTGGTCATGTGATGCATCACTAAGAGTTAGAGTTATTATCTTCGACAACACTCACCCATCCTCTCAAAATCACCAACCTCTGAAAAATATAAAAAAAAATAAAAAAGGGAGGAATCATTAGCCTCTCACCATGATAAAATTCACATGATGCCCCCAGGTTATCTGCAACATGGTTTTGTGAGGGCCCCTAGGAAATCGTTCTTTATCTCACAGAAAGTCCCAAATGATTCACTTGAGATCATGTTAAGGCCATTCCACATGCATCCTAATCTCATGATGGTACCTTGACATGTAATCCTTGACAAAATGAAAGTACCTTAACATGTTTTCATGAATAAAAAATCCAATTAATTGGAAATAATACAATAAAGGAGCCATTGAAAGGATGGTCTTATGGTCACTGAAGGCATGTGATGTCCCTGGAGTGATTCATGGTAGGACCTCGCAAAGATGCGTAATGCTGAGGCATTCCATCGACTCTATACTAGATTATCATGATATGCAACACACAAATCATTGAACAATAGGGGTGATGAGGACTATAAGTCTCCCACCTGATCATTAAAAATTCTAGATGTGACCACGACCACTACTCTTAGAGAGGTAGATGTGATTTTTCTTAGAATCTCACACCGGTGTTAGAGAAGATTTATCAATGTAGTTGATCTCACATCATGGAATTTTTCAATCATGTAAGATCCAGAAAACAGTCAAAGTGATCATGCACTATGTATAAATCACACCACGTGATCACACATAGAATACAAGAAGAACATGTAAAGGATATATCGCACATGTGATAGATCATGTGAGTCTTAAAACAATCTATAATTTAACAAATTTAATACATTCACAATAAAAGTCTTGAATGATAAGGGACAAGAGGCTTAAGAAAAGAACATATGCGCTGATCCCCATGCGCAAAACATGAACCTCCCAGGTCATGTGACAACACCAAGACATGTCGCCTGGATCTCATTGCGCTTATTGGGTATACTATTTTGATCATGTGAAGTCATTAGGACATTTTAAAGTAATAATCATGGAACCCCTAGGCTTAGCACCATTGTTTCATGAATCCATTCAGACTCTCCATCCAAATCCTTGTGGTTTCCTTCAGACGCGTCACCCCACTCATATGGCGGAACCAGAATATGTTATTTGAGCCTTGCGGTAGCACTTGGACATGTCAAATGAATCATGTGGTGTAATCTAGGAATGCCAGCCAGAGCATGCTATATCTTTGAGGCATGTTATCTAAGATCAAGTGTCACCCTCTAGATATGTCACATTGACCCTTAAAATGCTCTCCAAGAGTGTCATTCAACTCTTAAAATGACATCAGGGTATATTAGATTAATCTTGTGTCAATCCCTAAACAAAATAGTTGGGATCATGTGATGGATTCCCTAAAAAGATGGCCAGGTATCATGATGTCCTTTGGGAAAGTCATCTATGATCCTGTTATAACCTTCATACAAGCCAACCATGATACACGATGTCCCATAGACAAGTCAACTGGATCATGAAATTTATTTAATACAGGTTAGGTAGATATCCTCAGACATGTCATGTAAAAAAGAAAGGCATGTAAAGCAGGCAATCAACACATGTCAGGAAGGAAAGTAGTCTAGGTCAATATGGCATCATAGGACTTTCTAATATTTTCCACTACTCAGTGTATAAACGACGCTAAAAAGGGAAAAAAATAGTGTGTAAGATCCGATCAATATAACTATGATGATTGTAATTCCTGCTATAATCGGGATATGGGATAGCCCCACACATAAGTATTGAATTAAAAAACACTGAGAATGATTACATTTCATCCCATGATTCTCACAAATAGAATAGATCTTGTGTTCTTAGGGAACCAAAATACTCATATAATTCAAATGAAAAGTCTCTATCAGGATAAGGGAATCCCACATCTTCATAACCATGTACAATACTTAGTGTGTAATCCCAAGATGAAAGGGAAACATCAGTGTCTAATACCTGACCAATTGAACTACGAGGACTCTGATTCCTATTATAACCAAAATATGTAGGATGCCTTTATAACTCCCAAGTCTGAACTCAAATTGGCATCCACCTCAATGTATGTCTTGCCATGTATCTGAGATTTTAACCATTTGGGACCAAATATTTCTCATGGTCTAACCATATTTCCTTATCCTCCAATAGACTGCGATGCCAACTGAACTATGATGACTCTGATTCCTACTATAACCAGGATACAAAGGATGGATTCTTAAGGCCCGAGCTCCATATTTAACATTTCAAAGTAAATTGCAGCATGTAATCCAGGTATCCATAGGCAGTGATATTGATTAATTTTTATCCCTTGTTTCTCACATCAATCATGGCTCATGTTGTCTTAGGGAGCTATAATGTTCATCCCATTCGCATCATGAGTATCTACCAGATAGAGAAATGTAATTATGTATGCCCAAGGAGTGGAATGATATAAACATCCCCCATATAAGAGAATCTACCGTGGGGAAAGTCTCAAGGGATTGATTGATCTATGATTACTCTGATTTCTTCTATAACCAGGATACATAAGATGTCTCCTCAAGTCTCAATCTCAAATATCTAGTCTCTAATCACCCACACATATATATTATTTTCACATGATGTTAAAATGCATGAGTTTAACAAACTATGTGGATTTTATTCTTGTAATAAATAGGATACACATGATGCCTCAAAATGGATCAATACACTCCTCCGAATATTAAATGTCTCTCTAAATGGTAGCCAATTCTGAAGTGTATGGTTTTGTGGCTACAAAATATTAGCAATCATCCATTACTGGAAGACAAATAAAGAACCTCATATACATATAGATTGATTAAAATATAAAATATCCCCTATTCTGCACATGAACGATATTTAAAATATAATCATTTTATTAGGGTAATAGTTAAATATAGATATTTGGAAGAGATTCCTAAACATATATTAAATATATAAGAGAGTCCCTGAGTAGGGAAAAATTTCCCCCAAAAGGGTGTGATGAGCCAGACCTCAAATCCTCTCACCCAATGTGAGTCCCTAAGTGTAACTAGGTCTAAAACCCCAACTGACCCACCTGAAAAGAATGTTTGTAATTGGTGCAGTTGTTCATCAGCATAAGTAAGACTTTGCATATGGCTTCTGTGATCTACTAGAATATTCAAGGAAGATTCACCGATAGGAATATGAGAAGTTCTTAAGGCATGTTCCATTCTCACATGGTGAGCCTCAACCAGAATGGGGATATAATCCCAGTCAGGGGGAATGCATATTCTTACAAGGATAACATTTTGGTTCTAATCGGGGCTCACCAAGTGAGAGAAACAAATGCCTCAGAGAAACCTCATAATTCTTTCAAGAATGTCAAGAATCATATTCCAAAGTCTCAGGATCAGGCTTATACTCATGTTATGAATGAGGGAAACTAAGTGAAATGGAATGTTCTTTGTAAAAATCTCAAATTCCAATCAATAATGAGGAATAATTTTTCAATATTCAAAAATATTCTCAACAGTGGTATCATATTCCTAGAGTATCATATGGTTATAAACGTGTTCTAGAAATTATTATACAATATTCTCATATCCATACGTAATTCAAAAAAGGTAAGTTAGAATATTATGTCCACCACACAGAATGAGACCCATATCTAAATATTCTCAACTCCAATGTCCTTGAGGTCATTCGAGACACATTCTCAACACCACAAGGGTTCATCAAATCTTCAACCGAAGCATAGGTTGATCAATACCATGATATTCCTCCTCATGGAAGTGTAGAGATGGATCAAAATGAATATACTCTTGACATCCACTATAGCCAACCTCCCATGGGAGATATCTCTAATGGAAAAGAATATCTTCCACTTTCCTAGAAACCTCTTTATTGAGAGGTTTTCAAAACACAGACTCCTTAATATAGATAAGTACTTGAAATATTAGGGTCAACCACATATATTTCCCCATAAACTTCTAGATCACTCCACTGTAATCAGAAGAATACCTTTAGAGTCATTCTCCATTGTTTGACTAGATGGAGGTGTGTAAGTTTGATAAAGAGGAGGAAAAAATTGAAATATGTAGATATTTATCTATAAAAATCATCCCCATCATATTTTGGCCCCTTTCAACTTCATATATTGATATCCCAGATGAAATAGAAAAGGAGTGCATGCCTTATATATAACAAAATATATGGGAAATTCATCAAAAACTAAATAATAGACACCTAGTTTATCCAATACATGAGAGTCCACTTTATACCATCAATATACATTTTTATGAGCTAGATATGGCTGATATCTACATGGCATGGGATCCAAAACCAGAAAATCATAGTGAAAATTTGAAACATGCTTACCTCCATTCCATCACAAATATCTGGAGAAAAATAACTAAATCCATGTTCATCATATGTGTCACACCCCGACCCAATATTCTGTGATTGTGGTTATTTTTATTTATATTTGAGTCTTTTGTTTCTTAATGTTTAAATATTTATTAAATTAAAATCAAAATGAAATAAAATAAAATAAATGGAAAAGAATTTACTATTATTATTCTCATTATGGTTAATAATATTATTATTATTAATTTTATTATTATATTTATTAGGTTATTATAAAAATTATTATCATTATTGGAGATTATTATAATTCTTATTATTTATTAATGTTTTATTTTTTTTGTTTTTCTTTTGTTTTTATTTTTTTATTTTCTTTTTTCTTTTTTTTCTTTTTTTTTCACCCCTTTGCGTCTTCCTCACTGTGTGTCATGCACAATGCCTCCCTCCCCCTCCTTGGTCACATGCCACCCCTCCCTCATGGATCCTCTTTCATTCAACGATCTTCCCATGTTTCTTCATGAATCTCACTCAAATCATTGAGGTATACTTTTTTCCATTTTCTCCTCTGATTTGGAAGGTTATCCCCTCTTCGTCACTCCATTCCATTCTGCCAAACCCTAGGTTTCCATGTAATCTAATTTTTGTGATTTCTTATGTCAATAGGGTATGCATAAGGTCTCTCAGGACCCCTTCGTGTGTATTCTGTAATCCACCATCGAATTATAAGCATATTGGCTCATCTCAGCTTGTCACTATCGTCCAAAGTATGTTTTTTATTCTACTTTAGTGATTTTTACCTTCTATTTGGTTTCCATAGTGATTTAGGGTTCCTAGAATTGTTCTAGAATGTTGATGGCTTTTTGAGGTGTTGCGCTCACATGTATAGGTACGTGTGGGTGTATATATATATATTCCTTCCATACACATTTTCCATAATGGAAAAAGTAAAATATATAATGGATTAAGGGTATATATATCCGAATATATTTGTGTATAAGTGGAAAACATTCTTTGTTAAGGGTTTCAAGTGCTGAAGTGTTCCGGCTAGATCCTCTCCTCCTTGAGGTTGGTTCCATTAGGAAATTTGTTTTTGTGTGAGTTATAATTTGATTTCTCTATTTTAATTCCCAATTTCATGCAAGTAAAAATTCTTATTGAATAACCTTGTAATGATTTTCACCTATTTAATTATCTCTTAACCTTGGCATAATTGGTTGGTTTGGGTAGTACTTTTTTATGTTTTAAATTGGTATGATTATTTATACTATGATTTTTATGAGATTAATTTTCCCCTTTTAAGGTTTTAATGTTTGTAAATTGGTCTTGGCCCATTTGGGTTTACATTGGGTGAAAATGGTATCTTAAAAAGGGAATTTGGATTTAAATTGAGGTGCGACCATAAATTATTTCAAAATTGGGTATTCAGTTTCATTTCAAATGGTGGTTTGAAATGTATAGGTTTCTTACCTTTTAGTGTAGTTACAGTTGGAATTTGTGATGTCATATTGATTTTACCTTATTGAACACTCTCATTGTATATGAGGTTTATGTTAATGCGATCGATGCTTGTGTCATTAGTCTATTCTTATTGTGATTTTGGGAGAATTTTATATATTAAATAATATAATTATTAATTATTTAATTAATTGAAACCCTATATTAGGGTTTTATTCTGGTTTTGTAATTTCTTGTAGTTTATTGTTGTGAAAATGGTCCCCTGAGACCTAATCTTATCGATTCCATCAACTGCCACTGAAGGCGAGGTGGCTCGGGATGTTTCAGTTCGCTGCCTACATCTGAGGTATGGATTTTATGTTGTTGCTTAGTTTTTCACCATCTTAATTTGGGTCTTTATTTGTTTTAAGGATTGTAGTATTTTTGGTGTAGTGTGCTGAACTCTTCTTTAGAGTTTCAAGTCACCGAGTCTAAGGAGACATGCCAGCGTGTGCCTAGGTAAGTATGTTTGTACATGTGGGTTCCCCCATTACATGTATAATCATTAATTATAGTGATCATACATGTATGGGGCTAGGTTTTTCCATTTATATATATATATATATATAAAATTTCATATGTAGGTGAGTGGCGACCTGTATATTCAAATTAGAATAAATGTAAGTATCCCATTTCACATGTTCATGGCCATGTGAATGTGTGAATTGGGCCTAGGTTCCCATACATGTATGTGAAGTTGAAAATTATTAGTGGGGAGTATTATATTGTAGTAAGAAAGTGTCAAGGGCCAAATATTCGGTTTGGTTCCACCCGGATGTAGGTTCCCTATTCATATGCCTTTAATTTGAATTCCATAATTTCCTTTTTTTTTAAAATATTTTTTATATTTTTTCTATTTACACATTGAAATCTAGTTGCAGTTTCTAGAAATGATTATGCCTTTTTTTAAATTGAAATGTATTTATGTATCCCATTGGTCATAAGTTACTTTTCTTGGAAATTGATTTTCTATGTTGTTTTGAATTGGTAATGAATATTTCTTAAATCTTTTGGCCTTTCATCTAGATAGTTATAATAAGTGTTCCTTGTATGTAATTAAGAATTTTTGGAACTTTAATAATAGTTTATGAAAAAGAAAAACCTCTCTTGAGGCATGCCCCCTTGTTTTATAAAATGCTGTGTGTGTTGAATGTGTGATTTGTGATTTGTTCCTACTGAATAGGCTTGTGCATTATTGTGTGGTAGAAAAGCGGGGGATGTTCTCAAGGAGGGAGATCAGTAGTGAGAGGTTGGATTTGTTTTTATGTAAATAAAATGATAAGTATATATATTTTTTCTTCATAAAAACTCACCACCACTTAAAATGGATCACAATGGGAAAATTGGGTGTCAAGGTGGGCGAACTAGGACTAGTACGCTTGATGATATGTGAGTGGTTCATCCTAGTTTCTTCTATGTGTATTGAGGCTACCACACTAACTAAACATTTCTGATGATTGGAGACCACTATGTTATGGGTGTGTTCCCTACTAGTGTCTCATGCATGATAATTTAGATCATTGTGGTTCTAATTCCATTTTTCACTGAGGTATGAGGATCCTAAGTCCCCAACTAACACTAGTTGATTAGGGATTTACCATGGTTCTTTTGATGTGATTTCTATTTTAGCCATTTTATACTTGATGTCATATTTCTGAAAAAAAAATATTTTAAAATAAATTGGTTTCCTTTAATTTTTAAATGTCAATGCATGCTTGGAATCTATTTTAAAAATGTAGTGGGGGAGAAACACTTTACTTGAAAATGTAAACTTGTTACTTGAATTTTGAAAGAAATGAAAACATTATTTTATTATGTCCTGTTTTTAAACAAGAATGTTTTGGATTTCCTATAAAATGAAAGGGAATAGGGCGTTGTAGTATCTTGTAATTCCTACTAAGTATCTTGGTTCTCATTCCTACATTAATTTTCAGTTCCAGGTTCCTCTAGTTTTGGATAGCTCTTGGTGTGAGTGTAGATTATGATCTGTAGTGACCCATGGGGTCACTTGATGTATGTAGCGTTTCCTCATTTACTCCTTTTCCCACTACCAATTTGTTTGGTATATTTTCATTTATTTTTCTATTTTATTATTTTATGATTATTTATCTGTCTTTTTTATTGGAAAAAGCATTCCCAGCTAGTTTATTTTGATGTCCAGTACTAGTTTTTATCCCATGGGGATCGGGGAAGCCATTTGGGCCTTGTCGCGGGCCGACATGGGTTAACGGTTCAGGGTCGACCTGGGTTGGTTCGTGAAAATTTTTTATCAGAGGATCCCATGTTATTCTGGGTGTCAAGTATCTTGGATTTTATGATTATTGAGACTCAACATATAGGTGTGGTAAGGATGTCATGAACCCTTTCCCATCCTAACCTTTGAGTTTTCAGGGTAGTCTGGGATTTAAATTTTTCTTCTTAATCGTGTGTGTGGTTAAAGGATAACAAAGGAAGTGAGTCGGTGTTACACGACGAGCTTATATGGAGTAGTGACCCAGTTACATCTTGAGTGAATGGTTCAAGATACTTCTTATGGTGGATGCTTTCTCGGAGCATGGTCTTCCAAGACATGCTACCAGGTGGGCATAGCCACTAGTCCCTTAATTTTGGAATTTTAGATGTGATTTATATTTGGGATTAGTTTTGACTGAATTGAGTGGATTTAAAAAATTAAAATGGTTCATAGAAAGGGGGTTTTCAAAAGGGGATGTGGTTTTGCGGTGGAAAATTGTTTTTGAAATGGAATGTGTTTTATTTTAATGGAATGTGTGGTTTTAAAGAAAAAAATGGGAGGTGTTATAGAAGTTGTTTAGGGATATTCTTAACACATTTTGGAATGTCAATTATATATTTTTTGGAAATTTGGAAATGTATTCTATTAATGATAAGTGAAATTTTAAAATTGACTGAGAATATGTGCTTTTCATTGAATGATCTATTCTAAAAATGTGAAGTGTTTTAAATTTACCCTTGGTCTTCATATGAGGGATAACATATATAGAGGTATGCATGTGGAATGTTGATAATATGTTTTATGGGTACGTGGGTGCATGAACTAGCACCAGGGTATATGTATTTTTGAGAATTCAAGGGATACCAATGGAGGATATTTAAGTTGTTTTGTTTGTTAAAAATGGTTTTCAAATAGTGTAATTTAAATGTTTTGAAAACTGAGTGAGAAATTATTTAGTATTCTCTTTTCATGTTTAGTATCCTTTTCTTGGGCTCTTGGTTTTGTCACACTAAATTATGGTTTGAATAGTGATTTGAGTTTGATTTTATCTTGTGATTGAAGTGTGTAATTTTTATTTATGGTGATTTTTTATTCTGATTTGTGCCTCCTTTTTTAGTAAACCACCCAAAAAAAGTCCCAGAGGGTTCTAGTGAGTCTCTTATAGTTGTTGGTTCTACCCAGACTCTTAGAGGAGTGGTGGAATTAAATTATTTTCGGTTGTTGTCTGTCTTCCATGGTGATCATGATCTTTTGAGGGTAGCATACTGGATTGGTGAAATCATTGGTGTTTTCCAATTATTAGGAACTTCCAGATATATGAGATATCATACTTGTTCGAGTTCAGTTGAGGGTTCAACATTGGATTGGTGGAAGAGCTAATCCCAACATTGTTTCATGATGGGATATCTTGGAATGTGTTTAAGACCACTCTCATCTGATGGTTTATACCTGGGTAAGTTAAGGTGAAAAATGGGGCAGAGCTCATGAGTGTACAGCATGGACAATTAATATTAGAGTCTTATGTCAGGAATTTCAAGGGGCTGATTCTTTTTTCTCCAGAGGTAGTTTCGTGAAATCGGTTAAAGTTTCTCTTCTTTGGGGTCTTATTCTAGGCTTCAAGGACCGACTCTTTTTGGTGTTCGAGAAGCTTCCCCATCTGGTGAGGAGAGAAAAATAGAGGAACCTGTTTCAGACTAGTCTTTTGGTAAATTCCATCTTCTATTAGTGGGGCCACTCTCTTATTTTCTTATGGTGTGTCCGGTTTGGGTACTTCATGTTTCCTAGTCATCATCCTTTGAAGTCTTTCCATCAGTGCGACCATTTGGGACACATGGATAGGTTCTAATAGCAGATTTTTCAGAATGAGTCATGATCGGAGGATGTCATCTCCTAACTGTGGGGTAACAGATGAATCAAGACATTAGAGCTCCAGACACAGGTCTCAGAGTGAATATTTTCACACAGTCATGAATCATTGGGTATGGGGAACCTTGGTCTAACTTTTTTCTCAGTACTGAAATTGGGACGGTTTAAATTTCTCTATTATTTCTCCCTCGTCTTTGAAGGTTCTGTTTTGTTGTAAGAGGTGTAGAGGTCCATTTTCCTCATTGTGTTATTTATTCTTTTAATTCCCCACCTTGGTTTTATGAAGGCATGGTGATCTCATTTTCTTTTAATTTCTGTAGTTTTTCCTCCTCAAATGTTAACTTTGAAGATTGTCTCTTTGTGGTTGTGAGTCTCAAGATGATTGTATCTCTTGTGTTGATAGATCCTTTGTTAACCGATTCTTATTTTAGGATGTGATCCTTTTAGAGATACACACGTCTGGGAAAATAATGAATAGGGCTTTGGTCCACCATTCGGTTTGGGGTCTTTTCTCAGTAACCCCATGTTTTGGGGGTTTGGTTTTTACAGAGAGTTTTTGGGCTGGTTTGTTTTGGGTTTCACATATCATTCCATTCTTGTTGGCCTAATATGGTTGGTTCTTAACTAGTGGAAATCCACCCCATGGATCTTATCATTCCTTCTTCACGAGTTGGTTTGTGAGGGAGTTTGGTTCTGTGTTGGAAATTTCCCCTATGGATCAAATTAGTATTTCTATCTTTATCTAGTACTGAGAGTCTCAAAGATGGTTGTTCTAGTTGGGTTCTAATAGTGGGGTGAACCATCCTCATTTCCTAATGGTTCTTATCATTGTAGTTTACCTTAGAGTTGTTCGGGTGTGATCGATGGAGTGAAAATTCACACCGAGTTCATGATTTCAATAGCCTCGTTCCATTTTGAACTCGAGTTTGATTCATCATTTTCCTAGCTGTCTTTCTAGGGGTAGAAATTTTTTATGGATGGAATAATTTTCACACCCTGACCTAGAACCTTGTGTTCGAGGTTATTTATATTTATATTTGAGTCATTTGGTAACTTAAAGTTTAAAAAATATTAAATTAAAATAAAAATGAAATAAAATAAAATAAATGGAAAAATTTTAATATAATTATGGTTATTATTATTATGGTCGATAATATTAATGTTATTATGTTTATAATTATTGGTATTAAGTTATTATGAATAATAATATTATTATTTGAGTTTATTATAATTTATATAATTTATTAATGTTTTATTTTTTTTATTTACTTTTATTTTATTTTTTATTTACTTTTTATCTCATTCCTTATCCCCTTTATTTCTACCTCTTTATGTGCCATGCACAATGCCTCCCCCTCCCTCTTTGGTCATGCGCCATACCTCACTCATTGCTCCTTTTTCGTTCAATGATCATCTCGGTTGTCTTCACAAATCCTACTCAAATCATTGATCAAAGTTTTTTTTCCCTTGTCTCCTCCTCTAATTTTCCCAGTTTTCCCGTCTCCATCTCTCTATTCCGTTTAGCCAAACCCTATGTCTCAGGTTAATCTTATTTTTGTGTTTTCTTCTATGGATAGGGTATGTGGAAGCACTCTCAGGATCCCTTCATGTTTATTCTAGTATCCGTTGCCGACTGTGAAGTGGATTGGCTCATCTCGTCTTATCGCCACCTCCAACGTAAGTGTTTTATTCCATTGTTGTGTTTTCACCTTCTATTTGGGTTCCTTTGTGATATAGGGTTCCAAGAATTTTTGTATAATGTTGATGGATTCTTGTGAAGTTTCTCTCACATTTATAGATATGTGTGTGTGAATATAAATGTATAACTTCCTTGAAAATTTTCAGTCATAGCACATGGAAAATTTATAATGGATTAAGGGTATATATATAATAATACTTGTGTGTGCTAGTACGGAGTAGTCTTCATCAAGGGTATCATGTGCCAAAGTTTTCTGGCTAGATCTTCTCCTCTTTGAGGTGGGTTTCACTATGAAAATTATTTCCATGGGAGATCTAATATGCTTACACCCTTTTAATTCCCTATTTCATGAATGTAAACAATTATATAGAAATAACTTGTGATGATTTGCACCTGTTTAATTAACTCTTAACCTTGGCATAATTGGATGGTTTGGTGTCGTTCGTGTTTTATGTTTTAAATTGGTATGTTTATTTATGATAAGATTCTTATTATATTCATTTCCCCTTAATTGGTTTTAATGTTGGGAAATGGGTGTTGGCTCGGTTGGGTTTTTATTGGGTGAATATGGTATCTTAAAAGGGGAACATGGTTTTAAATTAAGGTAGAACATAAAATTTTTTCTAAATGGGGTTTTCAATTTTATTTAAATGGTGGTTTGAATTTTGTGAGTTTCTTACCTTTTATTGAAGGCCTAGTTGGAATTTGGGGTGTGATATTGATTTTCCCTTATTTAACCCTATTATTGTATATTAGGTTTATTTTCATATGATTGATGCCTGTGTTATTGGTCTCTTCCTACTGTGCTTTTGGGTAACTTGGATTTATTAGATGATATAATGATTTATTAATTAATTAATTGAAACCTTAGATTATGGTTTGGTTCACGTTTTGTTATTTCTTGTGGTTTAGGGATGTGTGAATGGTCCCCCAAGACCTATTCTTGTGGATTTCGTCAACCACCACTAAAGGTGAGGGGGTTTGGGATGTTTTAGTTCACCACTGACATCTGAGTTATGGATTTTATGACGTTTTTTGGTTTCACACCATCTAATTTTGGGTCTTTATTTGTTTTGAGGTCTGTAGTAGTTGTGGTCAAGTGAGTTGAATTATGCTTTACAGTTTTGAGTCATCGGGTCTAAGGTAACTCACCTGCATGTGAATAGGTAAGTATATTGGTATAGGTGGGTTCCTCTATTACATGTATAATCATCCATGGTAGTGAATGTACATGTATTGGGATTTTTGTTCCCATGTATATATATGAAAATGCATATGTACGTGAGTAGGGATGGGTATATGCATATAAGAATATATCTAAGGATCCACTTGCACATTTTCATCACCAGGTGAATGTGTTTATAAGTCCTAGGTGTCCTTACATGTATGTGAATGTGAATATGCATAGAGAGGGAGACAAAGATTTTAGACAAAAAGAACCAAGGGCTGAAAGTCCGGTTTGGTTCCACCCTGAGGTAGGTACCCTATGCCTATTCCTTTAATTTGAAATTCATAAATTCTTTCTTTTCTTAAAAATATTTTTTATATTTATTCTATTTATTCTATTTATACATTCTATGAAATCCAGTTTCAATTTCCAAAAATAATTAGGCCTTTGTTTTGAAAATTGAAATATATTTCTAATGCCCATTGGTCTTAAGTGACTTTTCTGGAAAATTAATTTCCTAAGTGGATTTGTGTTGGTAATGATTATTTCCAAAGGTGTTTGTCCTTTCGGATGGTTAGTTATAAAAAGTGTTCCTTGTATGTAATTAAGAATATTTATAACCTTAATAATATTTTAAGAAAAAGGAAAATCTCTCTTGAGGCATACTCCCTTGTTTTAGAAAATTATGTCTGTGTTGAATGTGTGACTTGTGTTATGTTCCTAGTAAAGAGGCATGTACATTATTGTGTGATGGAAAAATATGGGGATGAGATCATGGTGGGAGATTGGTGGTGAGAGTTCAGATGTGTTTTTAATTAAATAAAATCATAAATACATATATGTTTACTTGAAAAAAAACTTAGTACCACTTGGAATGGAGCAAAATTGGAAACCTGTGTATCTAGGTGGGAGGACTAGGACTAGTACGCTAAATGATACTTAAGTTGTTTTTCCCTATTTTTCTAGCAGGATTAATGATACAACACTAAATAAACATTTTTTATGATTGGATACCACTAGTTTGTGATCCCTACTAGTGGATCTTGAACAAGTAATATAGATCGTGTAAATCATATGCCACGTTTCAATGAGGTATGAGTATCCTAGGTCCCCACCTAATGCTAGCTACTTAGAGATTTCTGATGATTCTTGTGATCTGATTTCCTTTTCTATTGTTTCAAACTTGTTGTATTATTTCTGAAAACCATATTTTAATCTAAATTGGTTTAATTTCATTTTGAAATGTTAATGCATGGTTGGAACCAATTTTGAAAATGTATTGGGAGAGAAATTCTTTACTGGAAAATGAAAACTTGTTACTTGAATTTTAAAAAGAATTAAAAACATTATTTTATTATGTCATATTTGCAAACTAGCATTTTTTGGATTTCTTATAAAAGGAAAGGTCATAGGGCATTTTTGTATCTTGGAATTCCTATTGAGCATCTAAATTCTCGCACCTACATTAATTTTTAGTTTCAGGTTCCTCATGTTTTGGATTTCTCTTAGAGAGAGTGTATATTATGTGTCATGGTGACCCACGGGGTCACATGAGGTATCTCTCGTTGATTCATTAATTCTGGTTTCCAATGCAAGTTTATTTAGTTTGTTTTATTTTATTTATCTATTTGTTCAATTTATGATTATTAAAATCTCTTTGATAGGGGCCAAATAATTACCAATTGGATTATTTTGAAGCCTGGCACTAGTTTCTATCCCGTGGGGTTCAGGAAAAACATTGGGGCCTTTTCGTAGGCCAACTCTGGTGACCGGTTCAGGGTCCACCTAGGGTGGATTGTGATAATATGTATTTGAGGATATAGAATTTATGGAGAATTACACTTCACTTCAACCTTGGAACAGTAGAACCCTTCATATACGGTGTTCTGAAATGTCATATCCTTCTGTTAAATCAGAGTATCAGGTATGGAATTGGCCATTTTGTCACTAAATTAAAATTACCCCACTTCAACGATTCCCATACATCATGAAAAAAGGGATAGTATAGCCATCATACCGTATAGATATTCCCCTCAAAGAAATTTGAATTCATTTTAGATAGGGATGTTGAATTTTTGATCAATCAGAAAACATCACTTAAATTTTGATTCCCATTAGGTGCTTCCATCGCATATAGCTCCTACATGATCATTTCTATGATACATCAAATGGACCTCAATAGTAGAATCCATAGAAACCGTCTAAGATAAAACTCAACCCATCGGGTTGGGAGAATATATTCCGCCTCCTCCACCTCTCAGATCATCAATTCCCCAAGATAATTCAATATATATCATTAGTAGCTACAAGAAAACATCATCCTACTAGGCTGGGTGAATTTATATCTCAATCACCATCACTAATCTGATCATCCCCTAAGAGGTTCATGGGGAAATCAACAGTGATTCCAGATCAACCCCATCCCACTGGGTTGGGGAATTATTATCTCAATTTTCATCATTGGAATCATCAAATCCCTAAATAGAATAATTATATACTCAATAATAGGATCAACCAATTCCAATTGAGGCCCTGAATAATTTATATCCCATAGGGATGTGGGGAAGTTTCTTCATCGTCATCACCACATATAGAATTAGTCTTCTCTATGTTGGGATGTAAAAATAGATGGTTGAAAACCCATGTGTTACTCCCACCACAATAAAACCCTCTTATATTTGGGGCCTATTCGACAAACAAAACCAAAGACTCCCTTAAAGTCTCTATTCATAGTCCAAGAAGAGAGGAATGTATGGTGAAGTTGATTAGAACCCACTGAGGTTACAAACCTAAATATAACAATATGAAAAAGGGTTCTAATAATGACCCTAGTGAAGGTAGCATAGAATCATCCTATTGCGTCGAGAGTAATGGGACAACAACCATAGCCCAATATGCCTCTATGAATTCCTTCACTATCAATATGATAAATATTTTTGATCAAAAAGTAAATTCCTATGTCCAAAACATGGAAAATCTACTTTATTAGGAGGGAGATCCGGATGCACCAATTGCCAAATCTCAATCATCGCCCTAAGGAATTGAAGTTCCTCCCATGGAGGAACTATTGTCACAATACTAGAATGAGATACACTATCTCAAAACCGTCAATCAGGATATAATTAAGGGAAATTTTGTTTTGGTGATTTTCTTTAGGAAAAGGTGAATATTCTTCCTCCCATATCTGAACCTCTTGAGAAAGTAGTATATAAGTGTCAAACCATCATTGTGTCCCAACAGTCGGTATACACAAATGAAGAAGTTGAAATTGATAGTAAATTCCCCCCATTGTAGTAATAGCCTCTCCCTCGCGAGGGTGATCATTTAGTATTAGGAAAAATCTAGAATCAGTGAGAGATGAAGGTTGGTCCACCTCATTGACCCCCTCCCACTCCCTCTCTATGGTAAATGGCTTAAATAGTATTTCCCTCAGATCATTTTAACCATGTAAAGTCCTAATCTACTCAAATGGAATCCATAGAAGGGAGACATGTGCATGTGCAGCCTAAGGGGAAGCCATGTCCTGAATGGGTGTACAACACTTTCCCCCCATCCAATTTTACAAATCTTACCTCTATACATTTGACGGTGCATGCATACCTAAAAAACATCTCAGACACTTTGTATCTCGATGGGGATTGAAGATGGGCCCTTGAGATCAATTAAAGTTGACCAAGATAAGGTGTTTTGTACATACTCTGACCTGGCCTTCCTTTATTTGTTACAGTCAGCTACCTATAGGTTCCATTATAGGGTGGGAAGACCATCTTCATCAATTCTGTTACTAGTTTATCTCTACTCTAATTAAAATGACAATCATCAACCTGAATAACTAAAAACAAAAAGAAAATGAGAGGGTTTCTGGATTTATAGCCACATTTAATGTTTACCCTATTCATTCAGCATCCCAATTTTACAAAATATTTTGGTGGAAATTTATACTAAAAACCTCATAGATTAATTTCATACATTTATAATCCCAATGAAATATCCACGTGGGTTCCATGAGTTTGTAGAAATGGCCCAATGTTTAGAAGATTCCATTTAATGAACCAGATCCAAGTCTTGACTCATTCCCTCAGCACATGGGAAAATTCTAGGAAAATAATAATTTGAATTTTTCACTCTCAGTATAGTAGTAGTGTCGATCCAAGAACCTTCATATGTCTTGAACCCCCCCCCCCCAACACCTCCTGTGTAGCAGCGACAAACACAGAATCACCCTCGGTCAAAAGCATAGAGAAATCACAGTCACCCATTATTTGATGAATGGATGAATGAATCTTATTTGATCTGAAATGAATAAGTCCTTGATTATTTCTTGGAATCAATGTACAATAACCTTCTCAAGCTACCATATCCTAATAATCTTGATGAGGCCATCCTCAATAACCATTCTAACTACTACCCTTTCAATAAAAAACTCATCTATAATGTCCACAACCCCATTATATTCAAATAAATACTTCAAGGCAAGGAATATTATTATTAGTGACTGTTTTATAACTCCTGATAGTAGTTATCCAACTTAACTATTTCCCAGTTAGAATAAAATGGTGGTTGGAAAACGTTCTGTCCAAATGTGAGTTAAAGTTCAATATCCGGATGACTCAGAAGATAGTTGATCGAGCTCATTCCACCAAGAGAGAATAGTTGGGAAGACCAAAAATATCTCCACCACACAAGTATATAACATAATATATGCCTCTCAATGATGTTTTTATCCATTGTAAGTAGGAATAAAAAGAATAAGTGTCACATTCTGCTCCAACACAATATCTAACTCTTGCATATCTCTTCCCTGCAACATTCACTACATTAGGGCCACCCCACCGAATGGAACCTTCATCAAATGAGTAACTCATATTTGGTTATATAAAAGTGAGATACTTGTAATAACCCTTATGAAATTATGAATATGACTCATAATATTAGTTTCCTCCACATAACCAGGGAACAGGAAGCTGTTTACATAGGAATTGATGTTACAGGGGATAACTCAAGTGTGTTTGGACCCAATATTTTGGTTGTGTATCCATAGAGGAAATATATGATGTTGAGACTCATGTGAAAGTTCCCTATAATACCCAAACGATATATGTAGGTGTCCTAGAACCTTTCATCGGTCACCCATTCCCAATTGTCTTACATGGCCACCTAGATAGGATTTCATTATCAGATCATTCCAGATAATGGGGATGGTCAAAACAACACATGACACTGGTATAAATTCTCTCATGACCAATGAATAAGAACCAGGCTCATCCACCTTAAATTAATTAGCTTTTGAGATACAGGTTAATGAGAAACCACACCTCAGGAAGTGACAACCTATGGAACAAAAGTATGACATTATGAAACATCTAGTGGTTTTCCTAGCCAAGATCTCAATTTTTAATGTGCTTCATCATTCAAAAGAACTTAGGGAATCACTTAGTGAATACCTCTAGATCCCTTAGAATTTCAATATAGTAGTAATTGTATCCTAGATTTATTTAGTAGATACCATGTCATAAGAATTCATTGTCGCCAACTCATTCACTAAACATGATTAGTAAGAGTTCATACAAGGTCACTTCAAGCCCCTATATGTTTTGGACAGACTGAATAGTATTAACATTCAAAGGGATATAATTGATAATGGTTCCAAGATAAATCTCATCCCAGTTTGAACCCTCTGACGTTTTGGATGTTGATAAAGTGACCAATCTACAAAAAAAACTGACCATTAAAGGGTATGATAAGATTGGGAAAATTCATCTCTAGGAGATCAAAATCAAAGATCAATTTGGGGATCTCACATGTGACACTATGGTTATGGTTATCCAAAAACACACTGCATATAATGTCTTACTTTTAAGGTCTTGGATCCATATCCACTTGGTGATACCTTCTAAATTACATCAATTTATGAAATACCCCATCGATGTAAAGTTTAGTATACTACATGGTGACAATTATCACTTTGATGTTTGAGGGAACACATATGATTAATCATGTTTCTAAAAAAGGGGAGGCAAAACCAATGGATCATCAAAATATATAAGTGGAATCCCCCAACAGCTTGGGGACTACCCCTGTAAATAATTGGATTATTCCCAATAGTGACTATGTGCTCCCCATAAATCTAGTAGAGGTGATAGATTTGACTACAGATGTTGAAGATCCTCTTGTACCTGGTGACAGTGTGAAAGAAAATTATCTCTAATATCTCTCTAAAATGAATTAGGAAATATAGGATCATAATTTATCTTCTCATGGGATCTATTACCTCGTTATTAGAAGAGATTCCCCCAAATTACCATCCCCGTATGAGAACTTCCCCACTTACTCAAAAGTGGAAAAAGATGAGAATGACCTAAATAACACCCCTCCCACTTTTGAAGAAGTATCCATCACTATTGAGGAGATCAGGTAGGTAAATCTAGGAACATAATAAGATGTGTGGCCTATATTTATTAGTGTATCCATTCCCCTTGAAGATAAAGAAATATAAATCTCATTTCTAATGAAAATTATATATATGTTCTCTTAGAATTATTCATAAATTTCTAGACTAAATCCAGATGTGTCTACACACCATCTCAACTTACCTGATGTGCATTGAGTCTTGATGTAGGGAGGTATGAGGATAAACCCCACTCATGCCACCAATTTAAAGGTAGAAGTAGGAAAATTAATCAAATCCAAATTTTTATCAGAGGTCCAGTACCCAAGAAGTATAAAGAACACCATCCCTATAAGAAAAAGAAAGGGAATATTATAGGAGGCATTAATTTCAGATACCTTAATCATCACCTCCCAAAGGTATATTTCCCATTGTAGATCACAAAACACTTGATCTATGAAACATATTTATTTCAAGACCTTTCATTCATGTATGGGTATTAAAGGAAAAGTAAAACAAAGATTTCCCATGAAGACGAAGAATCAACTACCTTTAAAGCACCTCAGGGTTTTTTATCAAGTAATTCCCTTTGGATTGAAGAATTTAGGTTCCAGATATTGACACACCATGAATCTTATTATAAATCCATTTCTTGGAAAGATATAAAAATTTTATGTCGATGACCTAGTTATCAAATCGTAACAGTGATGTGATCTCTACATGAATGTTAAAAAAATCTTCAACAAGATGTGATATCACAGCCTAAAGATGAATCTGATAAAATGCGCCTTTAGGGTAACATCAGGGAAGTTATTTGGCTTTTTAGTACACCATCATGACATCGAGGTCGACTTAGTGAAGACTAGATAAATTTTAGCAATGTCACCCCCAAAAATATCAACAAATTTAGGGGTGTCCAAGGGAACCCCTCCAACATTTGGTGTTTCATATCCAACATGTCTATAAAATCAATCACATCCACTAGGCTTTATGAATTAAGGGAATAACTTATTAATATGATGAGTATTACCAAGAATCCTTTAAACGTCTCAAGTGGTATCTAATTCACCCACTAATTCTGAATCCTCTTATGTAAGGGAGGTCATTGATATTATATGTGACCACTATAAAACACTCACATGTTCCCTCATCCCATGTAAAAATAATTTTGGGAGTTATAATAGTCTCTACTACTTCATCAAAACAATTTTAATAACCGAGACTGGATACCCTGGTATCGAGAATAACTTATTTACACTCATCTTTGTAGTGAAATAATAAAGAAATTAATTTCAAAACCATGAAGTCCATTTGGTCTCTCGTATTGATCTTCTTAAATACATCCTTGGGTTTCCTATATTTAATGGTCACATGGTGCGATGTGTGGTCAATCTGCAATAATATGACATTCAGTTCATATCACAGAAATCAGGGAAAGCTAAATACCCAGATGATTTCCATGCAGAACATCCTTCCCGATAGAATAATCTGATTAACACTAATCTTATTGATGAGGAGGTCTTCTATGACCATGAAACTCATTGGACATGGGTGATGTATTTTGGTGGAACCTACTAATTTACTATCAGAAATGGAGTGAAAAATTGATTCTCAATCAGTCAATCTTGGGGATTGTGTTTGTTTCTCCAGACAAATTAGTTTTTCCCTACTCTTTCTCACTATCCAAAGGATGTATAAATAAATAGTCAAAGTACCCAGTCCACATCATTAGGTTGGAACTAGTTCTACAACTACAGATATCCTGCCAGAATATCAAATGGGATTTAAAACTAGTGATTAATTAGGTCAATGGATAATATTCCATCAATAAGAAAGTATTTCCTCCTCTCACTGACTATGTTATGAGACTAATGGAATAGTACCCTTTTAGTCCCACATTGCATCATGTTCCTTGATCACTGAATGTATGTAATAATGCGTTGGCTACTGAAACCATAGTCTTGGCTTACTCGGATCAAGAGGAAACAATATTTTATATCATGCACTAAATAATGGTCTCATCTACATTCATCTGTTATATGATAGAAATCAATTTTGTTAACACTTCACCAGAGAGTGATGAACTGGCATCCACCCCTAGATGGATGGATCCCACAATCAGTTATCTCTAAAAGGGAGTTCTCTTGACTGATCGAGCCGGAAGGTAATAGATTTAGCACCGTTCCGCAATCATTTCCTTACAAAGTGGTCCAAATGAGAAGAATTCCATCTAAAATCGGGGTTACAATGGAATCCTCCTAAAATTTATAGTAGAATGAGATATTTTCACAGTCATGGAAGAAGTTCATGCGTTCTCCTACGGTTCTCATCTATCTTGAACCAGGCTCTCCCACCAAATCAAGATGATGAGTTATTATTGGAATACCAGGATACATGACTGTGTGGAATTCACTAAGAAATGTCATGAATATCAAATACTTTTAAACTTCTTCCATTATACCCCAAAATTGAACCATACAGATAAATATTCCTGGCCAATTTTCATTTGTAGAATGGATGTTGTGGGGCCATACCCCCAGCCAAAAAAAATGAGATTAAGTATATCCTTAATACTAATGACTTCTATTCCAAATGGGATGAGGTAATTCCCAGAAAGGAAGTTAGGATGAATAATACCCTTAACTTCATGATTTTTCTTATTATCACTAGGTTCAGGTCCCCTCACACAATATTTATGGACAACATCACCAACATATGTTCTGCAAATTTGAATAAACTATAACAAGAATACAACATCGAGTCCAGTCACTCATCCTGTTATCAAATAGTGAAAAATTTATAGATAGATGCATTCAATAAGAATTTATAATATATACTCCAAAATATGTTAAAAATGTTAATAATTTATTTCCATACAAGATCATACAAGATTTATGGGCCTACCATACCACAATGCATGCTTCTACACAAGCAATTCCATAATCATTAGTGTTCAAGATTGAGGTAGTCTTACCCATATAGTTTGATATTAAGTTTATCCAAATAGACATTTTCAAAAAAATCTCAGATAATTACCAATCATAGAATTGGCTGGATGAATTGGAGTGGCTTGATGTGAATAGGTTTCATACATTGTACAACCTTGAAGTTTATTATAATCAGATGGTACTAGACTTTAATAAGCAGCTTCACCTCCATTCATTCCACTGAGGAGAACTGGTTTCGGCTCACTGAACCCCAATGATTCTAGGAAAGAAGCCTCCAATTATGGAAACCCAATGGGAAGGCCCTTGCATCATAAATTGGTTCTATCACAATGGAGCTTATTCATTGACCACAATAGATGGGGATTAGGTCACATCCCCCAATAATATGATATTTATCAAGAAATATTTTCATCATTTTCATCATGTTCTTTCATCCTGATCACATGATGTTAAGCTACACCTAACTCATACTAGATGTAAGACATTAAAAAAATGGTGTCGCTCATACTAGCAGTAAGATGGTAAATTATACAACATCTACCATCTTGGCAGTAAGATGGTGAATTTCGCAGAGTCTCTTAGCCTGGAAAAAATATTTTCAACGACACGGTGTCTCTTTTCCTGGTTGTATGATGTTAAATAGCACATATACATACTGACCATATGATGTTAAAATGTACAATGATATCCTAACCACATGATGTTAAACTATATGGAGACGTCCTAACCACATGACGTTAAAATGTACAAATCATGTCCTCATTGTATGACATTAAGCTACATGGGAGGCACCATCTCACTAATAACTCACCACACATGAGTTAGGTCTGTGTGAAGGTATGATGAAATTCACACATCCCTATGTGAGAGTTAGCTTCACATGGGGAATCTCTTCATCTAAGAACTATGTGTGGCTTGCTTCCAGTCTTCATATGATACATAGTGACGCATGATCCTATAGTCTGGGGCCCAACCACAATATTCCATTTCCTTCACATTGGGTGACCCTCATTTTTACCTCATGATGTTAAACATCACAGAACATGTCTTTACCTCATGATGTAAAACTAAAAAAATTTATATTGTTACTCCCCTTTTACATCAAGTGACCCACTTCCTCACAACATGTTGTTAAACTGCACGGCAGATGTCCTTTCTGCATGACATTAAACTACATAGATTTTATAGATATATGTATGGCTTGATTATCATTTCAATGATATATATAGGGATTAGTCATTTAAATATCTTTGTCTTGCCACCAAAAGATGAAAAATTCCCCATTCCTATCCTTAATTACCATGCATGGTGAGAGGAACCTTTTCCATTACTTTTTTTTTCAAACTGAGAATAGTTCACGTGGGATTAGGAATTTTTGTAAGGTTTTCCTCACACAAAAAAAAGGAATAAAGGATAATGGTAGGATCATCATGGTATAGGATTCAAGACCACAAAAGGTGTACCATGAATCCTTTCTAAATGAAATTTAAAATTCATGATTGGTGTCTCTTTCACGATATAAAACTGCACATTCTCATGGACCTCACCTGAGAGTGCCACCATTTTTGTGTTGGTATATTACTATATATCCATCCAAGAACTGCATGTGAATTGATTTATGGAATCATAGGATATATAGTGACACCTATATCTTCAATCCAGGGTCCAGTTGCAAAAACTTTAAAAGTACCCTCTCCCTCCATATAGGCTAGATTTACGTAGGAAGGTCCTTCCTCAAAAACTTTGTATGACTTGATTACAATTATTGTAGGATACATAGTGCCACCTAAATTTCTATCCTTGGGTCCAGTCACCATACCCATTTTCACATCAATAATCCAAAATCCTATTTTCATGATGTTAAACTGCATGGTTTCTCAAGAAATATGTGTGGTGTCATTTTTTTATCATAGGGTATGTACTAACACTTGAATCTCCATCCTTAACTCAAATACAATAATTAATGGAAACAATGCCCACTGATGCATGTTATTTAGAAATACATAGAATGTTTCCCATTTAATAACTATTGGTGGCATGATTCCAATCCTCATTGGATATATAGTGATGACTAGATCTCTATATCCAGGCCCAGTCACAAAAAATAAATATAACCCCCCCCCCCACCATGTGTATAGGTCATAACTATGAAAGAATAAATCATAAGAACTATGTGTGGATTAATTAATTCCATAATATGATACAAACTGATTCCCAAATATTCAATAGGAGGTCCATATACAAAAACTGATAACTAAATCACCCCAACTACATATGGTCTGAGTCATACAAACTCATTTTTCCAACATTCAATTGAAATTCATGTATATATTTCATGTGCAGACAATCCAACTAGAACTATTTTTCATATTGGTTCCCAATTCCTTACCAGAAGATGTTATGATGCAATGAAAACATCTAGGTTGAATGACATTAAAACTGCACAACAGAAAAATCCATACCACCATATGTTAATGTGAAATTAGACAAATATTTCCTTTCCATAAGACACAAAACTGCAAGGAAAATTTCCTTACCTCATGAAATTAAAATGAACTAAAGAAAGTATGTCCCTTTCACAAGGAGCTAAACTACATGGAACATCATCCATCATTATTATTTTTCAAAGGAACACAAGATCCTTACCTCATTCATCCATATTATGGGGTGGTTGAACCATATTTTAGGCACCTCAATCCATAAATCACACTTCATGCTTTGAGGGCTTCGAATTTCCAAAAACCATCCAAAGCCCATGGAAAATAAATCCATCTTCATTGGACCATTTTTTTACTATTAATGTCTGCCTATAGATCCTAAATATACACCTATGGTCATCAACCAAATGTTTCACTCGATTAAAAGGGTTTTCCGATCCTTGTGAGCCCTAAGATAACTATAGAAGAACTCAACACCTCAGTGTGTTTTGGTACTTTCTTGGTATGATTGTCCTGTATCATTACTGATTTCCCCATAACCATGATCCATGATTTACAATATTTTGATCTCCCACGTAGAAAGATGATGGGTAATCTTGACACTGGGTGTCCAATTTGGGCTTTTATGTATCGACATCTATATTAGGTCCATGTGCATTATGACCTTAATTGGATTTTCCTCTGGTCAAAGTTGTAAAACATTAACCTCCACAATATAATGGTCCAAATCATAAGACCTTAAACATCTGGATAAAGAGACACAAAACTTGTTTGGTCAAAAACCAAAAAAGGGAGTTGTGATAAAAATTCAAGTCATTACATGTGAAAATCTCCATCTCTAGAGTTTAGTCACAAATGATGGTGAAAATAAAAAAGGTATAAATCACCTATGGACTACTCTGTAGCCCTATTAAAATCCAATATATGCTCTTTAAACACCTTGGTTTAGGAAAAAGTTAGAGTAATGATTTTTCACATCTTCTCACCGCATGATTTTGTTTTCTAGGTGGTGACATAACTTTTAGGTTTATCGAATATTTCAGGGATATTAAACCTTCAACAAACAAAACATCATGATTTGGGTGCCTCGTATCAAGGAAAAGCATCCATGGAACTTGGAAAAGATACCTAGATTCAGGTGACCCTTTTTCTACTATA
The DNA here is from genome assembly GCA_963277665.1 of Viscum album. Taxonomy (NCBI): domain Eukaryota; kingdom Viridiplantae; phylum Streptophyta; class Magnoliopsida; order Santalales; family Viscaceae; genus Viscum; species Viscum album. Next base: position 1,026,351,931 of record OY728158.1, read on the forward strand.
AAAGTATTTCAATGGCTCCGACATATGTTCTTATGACCATCAATCAAATGAAGCACTCTATAGAAAGGGATTTCGAATACATGTGAGCCCTAAAATCACTTGGGAAAAACTCATAATATCACTGTGTTTTGGGTTATTCCTGGTTCAACTTTTCCTTATCATCCTCCTAACCAAACACTTTGGACCATGATTTTCAATCCTTATATGTAACTATCCAAGAGGATTCTATATCCTTGATGTTATTTCACCATGTTTTTTTACCCTTTCTCAAAGATGGAATGTAGCACTTCATTATTTAACCTTTGACGGTCCATACCTCAGGATTCAAAACCATGATACAAGGGGATCAAGCTTTAAAATTAAGAGATGATATACCATATAGTTCTAGAACCCTTCAGGCATATATTTCTTCCCATACTCAACCTCATCATCTAGACATTTTTGTCTTCAAAAAATTTAATGTCCCAGGGAATAGAGTGAATATCATCTTTTCTTGACCATTATATAGAAGCATAAAGGATTTAACCTACCAACTAATGTTATATTCTCCTAGAAAAAAAGGATTTTCAGCCCTTGTGAGCCCTTGAAACACCCTGGTAGAACCTGGAACCTCATGATGTTATGGTTAATTCATAACATGTATTCCCTATCCCAAGATCATAGACTCAAACATTTGGGTTATGAATTATATCACCCATATCCCAACTATATAGGTGGACCTTGAATTCCTAGTATTTCACCCTAAACTAATATTACCCCCATAAATCTCCCATGGCCTTTGTAAAAGAGTGAGGGCTATTATGTTTGATGATGTTATCAACGCATAAGGGCTTTGACCCACCAACCAGAGAAATATCCTCCTTTTAGGTAACGAGATATAATAATCGTGAGACTAAAAAATTCAATGGAATAAATCATTATATTAGTATGTTTTGGGTCATTCCTATAATTTCTTCACCACATTCCATGATCATTGATAAAGTCATGTTAGTAAGACTTTAAACTACATAACATTCTAAGGTACGAGATAAATGAACCTAAACTACAATGATAGAAGTTCTGAGCTAAAAGACACTAAAGTAATAGAAGGTTTGAGCTAAAAGTCTTTAAACTAAGCTTATAAATGGTCTAAGATAAAAGGCCCTAAACTACAGTGATATAAGTTCTAAGATAAAATAATATATGTTAAAGCGATAGAAGGTCTTAGCTAAAAGTCCCTAAAATAATGTGATAGAAGGTCGGAGATAAAATACCCTAAACAAAAGCGAAATAAGTTCCAAGAAAAAATAACATAAACTACAGTGTTATAGGTTTGAGCTAAAAGTTCATAAACTATAGTGATAGAGGGTCTAAGATAAAATACCCTAAACTATATCACATGAAGGCCTAATTGTAAAGAACCTAAACTAAATCTGTATAAGGTTCAAGCTAAAATAACCTAAACTATAGTGATAGAAGGTAAGAGATAAAAGACCCTAAACTAAAGTGATAGATGGTCTGGAAAAAAAGATCATGAACTACAGTGATTCAATGTATGAGCTAAAATACCATCAACTACATCACAACATCGATTTAGTCTGAATTAATGAAAGAGATTATAAGGCCCTCTATATGTCCTTAGAAACATCAAGTTATGCTCACCATTCCTATCATCTTTGTAAAAATAAAGACCACTCTATCTCTAAGTCATGTATTCTTACCAAATAATCATTCTTCAAATCTGGTTATCTATTGATTTTTGGAGAAGATATATCAATAAATAATATCATGTGGGTAGGAATTCAAGAGCACTTCCCAAGAAATATCAATTATTATTTAAACATTCAAGTCGAAGTATTCAGGATTACTTGATATTATTAAAACGATGGGTATTGTTGATGATTCATATAATAGAGGATTAAATAACAGTCATGAAAATAATTAATGAAAGAAAATAAAACTCAAAACAATATATATATAGTTAAAAAGATTCATTCATTGATAGCATGAAATATGAAGAATCTACACATTTTGGAGTCTCTCCAATAACCTCATCAAAAACAGAGTGCATTCCAAAGGTCAAACTACAATATGACTCAATCGGTTGTGTCAGCCTAGTCGGAAAGAGACTCACATGAAACATCATTTGAACACTGATGTTTCACTCTCCTCACCTCTTATTCTTCTACCCCAAGATGGAGAGTATTCACTAAAGTAGGTATCTCATAAAATCAATTTTGATTTGTTTCCAGTGAGGATGATGATCCCAAAAGGTCATACCTCATGTGAGTTATGATATCCTCATACCTCCATACATTCATGGTCTATGAATCCATAAGAACATTCAAGTTAGATATCAACTATAAACTCTATTCTAGTTCCTCTAATGCATCCTTCATCTTTATAGTAAGGGTATCCTCTTATTTAAGATCATGAAAGTCACTATCATTGGTGAAAAAATATTTCTAAGTTATGATAATGTATTTCATAATTTTGTATAGTGGTTGTTGATCAAATCCATCTTCCCCCAATCCATTAAATGGATGATGAAGTAATTCCACTTGGTCCTGAAATGTTTCCAAAGGAGTCTTAGTAATTAAGGCATGTGTGTGCTTCCTGATCAGCCTGTAACATGTCTAATATTCTATGGATGATGGGATAGTCATGCCAAAATAAAGAATAATTGGATGAACTAGAAAAGAAACATAAGAGGAGGCCTTAGATACCCTCTTATAAATAGAATAATCACTCATATGTTATTTTGGATGGATGATTTATTCAATAGATTCGGTCCCACTATTGGGATTGTTGTCATTAGGATGGGAGAACTTCCTCGAATCTCACCCATGTCCTGAACCAACTCCAGTGTTTCCATAGATAGAGGTGTTGGTGAAACAAATGGATTATACACATGATGAACCAGTCATCATAGCACACCACCTAGATAGGCCACTACCCAATCATGGGAATAATATTGTTTAAGAAAGGTTATATCATCAATGGACAAATGAATGATCTCAGCATCAATTTCTTCACAAACCAACATCATACAAAACTAGAAAATGATCATAGGGTGTCACTCTCATTTCAGACCATCCAAATAAAGAAGAGGTCCCTTTTTTTCAAACAAACAAATAAGAAAACTAATAACGTGTATATGGAGCTATAATTCTCATCTCATCCATACTAGCTAAAATAACCGCATCACGAAGGGATATCATATATGAATTTTTATGAGAAATTTGCTGCCATTGTCAATGATTTTATTAGACGGTGCACGAAAAGGGATTAAATTGAATGTATTTGATCGACTCAGTGTATCTATCATATCTTAGTAACATTTCACCAACCCCAAATATGTTCAATAAACTTGGATGATATGAGTCATTGGATTCATGGTGGCATTTTAGTATTCATTGCAACGAAAATTATCCCTTATCTGGTAAAATTAAAAGAAGAAATGACCACTGATACTATACGGGATTCTACTTTATTAAATATGACACAAGAGTTGGTAAAGGTGTACAAGGGTTGGCAGAGCCAGATAAAGATGTTGTAATTCTATTAGTCATGATTCCAATACCATTGTGGTAACCCAGATTCTTGAATGTGCATCCCCATTTGGGAAAATCCAAATATTCATGAACAAGGATGTATAACATGTCCGCCCAATGTTAGGGAAGATCTATGAATTCACTTTATATCCCCATGAAGTATGATCCCCAGCTTCTAAAATGGTCCAATACGATCTAGGACTATCACAAACTTGTTGTTAAGTGCACCATTGTGGGTGAATAGTAGTTGGCTTAATCCCACTTTGGAAATGTTAAATATTGATCAAATATTTGTGAAGATGAATTAGTGTATGGTCAAATCCTTTAACCACATCCATTCACAATGATGATCATGTCCCTATCCAAGATTGGATACTTCAACAGGTCATCCAAGACATATCAAGAAGGGAGGACCTCATCATACATATCTTTAAGAGGGAGGATCACACCTAGTTATTAGATGTCCCGTAGGCTTATACCCAATTCACTGTGGGATAAATGGAATGAGATGGTGTCTAGACACCAACGGCTGACTAGTTCTCTGTGAATACCAGGATAGTGATAGATAATAAATTCATATTTCTTCCTAGAGACGGACCCCATATAACTGGTTAGTAAACTCTAAGAAACGTTTTCTAGACCAGAATGGTCATGCCCATTCATTTGAAAAACTACCACCAGGACAGATATCCCATTTTATGCTTCATATGTGGCTCTGTTTTTTCATAGAAGATATGAATATACTCAAGTATCTTTAGTAAATTGGTTAATGAGAAAACTCATAGCTATCCGGACAAAATGGAGTGTTTTCCAACATAAAATGCAACCCCTTAGATCAATTTGGGACAAATCAGACGTCCTTGGAAGTAGTCATCTAAATACAGAAAATATAAGTTGATACCCAGAAAGATAGATGATTTAATTTTGTAATAGAAATGAATACATCCTCCGGCAATCTGAACCTGTGTAAAAGAAGCTAGTTCCAGGGAGTATACTCCTAGAGATTTGGTGAGAGGAACCTCTTTGAAACCACATTATTAGAATTAATATGGTATTGGGGGGGGGGGGGGGGGTTAGCATAGTGTTTTATAGTGATCATTGACCTTTTATTATATAAAACAAAAAATAGTATGATGTGAACTAGAATACATCTAAACAAAATTAAGTCGAATATGTCATATTGATAATGTAACGACCCAAATTTTTCCAATGGAAATTACCTTCTTATAATCATGTCATAAAATCACATGAAAACACTATATAATGAACTACTAAGTTCTAAGTGACCTTTAAACATAATTGTGTCACTTCTGTGTTTGGAATTTTGAAAATCTGACATACACGGTTGTGTTCAAGATGATTTTTGGAGTCTAATAATAAAAAAATAATTTTTGGTGAATAGTAACCAACCATTATGAATAGTAACATAACCTTATGAATAGTGATATATCCTAATGAATAGTAACCTTAACTATGATAGTATAAAAATAACATTCAAGTGAAATTATGATGTACCTATATTCTAGAATAAGTACTTGAATGTTTTAAAACTAGTTTTTTATAATAAATTATGATTTTAATTAAATATTAAATTAAACATATTTAGAAAATTATTTTTAAAAAATGGACTTCATTTTTTGATTCTTCACATTGATAAATGGTTGGGGTAATGTTTTTGGGATTTTTATGAAATACTTGAATTTATGATGAATAGTGAAATACAGTAATTTACAAAATAAGCTTAATAAGCTAATTATAGGGTCATGTGTGATGTTCTACTGATCAAAGCCCACTTGGTTCGGGATCACATGATAAAATTACTATTCATGGTCATGGAATACTCAATATTCGTTTTCTTGTGAAGAAATGATAAACTAATGAATTTTATATTAAGAAAACCCATCTCCTCTCCCCTATAAAAACCACCCTTCACAACCTCATTTACTCACGCCTCTCAAGCTCTAACCATTCTCTAAACTCTGCCCAAACATCTTCCCTAGCCCCTCTTCCATGTTCAAGAGCTTCTGGTCTCATCAAAAGACCAAGCCTAGCTTCTTTAATGAGAATCTCAAGAGAAGGATTTAAGAGGTAATTTCTCTCCCTCTTCTCCTTTAATTTCCTTTCAATTTCAAGTCCATTTCTTGAACTCTCTCAACCTATATTCATCCAAATGGTATTTTAACTACATTATTATACATGTAATGGAATTTTATATTGCTAATGAGATATTATATCATCAAACCACTTTTCCATCTTCCTTTTATTTTATTCAAGAGAACGTTGTTCGTGAGGTGTTAATCTATCACCTTCAAGAACGACATGTTTTATTCTTCCATTTCTACCTTCAGATCTGGTCATGAAACCATTTTTATGGTTGAAACATAATTTTTTATATGTATTATATCCTATTTGAAGTTATTTAAATAACTTATGGCCATATTACTAGTGATAAAATAAAACAAGTTCATTATGATCGAAAACCCGTTCAAATTAACCCAAACAATCATAATTTAATTCATATCTAATGATTCATCCACATTGATATAATATGATTCATTATAAGATTATTCAGACACCTGTAATATCATTAATAACATGTAATATCATTTCTGTATGTTTACCCCTATTCTACCCGAACTTCAATTTAAGAATACATGTGAACCACTCCAGAAATCCATAAAAACAAACATTCTCGAACAATGTTTTAAAACTCTATAACGCATCCAATGGAATAATGAACCATACTAATGTACACAAGGTTTTTTATTTCTAATTAATGAATATAATGTCATTATACAGGACAATAAAGATAAGGAAACATTCGGTTACAAGGTAAGGGGAAATTCTCGAACCCAATTTTCTTCCTTTAGTTTCTCCCTCTTTCACTCCCTTTTTGATATGGTTATTCCTTAAAGATCATTTGTTCATCATTTTATTTCCATTTCTAAGATATAAATTTTTGTCACTGGTTTTTATGTCATACAAATGATTTCCAAAAGAACCCTTCTTTTAAGAACACACCTTTTACTTCTCTCTCAAAGTGGACGATTCTTGTAACATGTATGTTATTCCTTCTTTCTTTTGGGAACCCAAAGATTATTAATGTGTTATTATGAGATGTAACCCATTCACTTCCATGGGTTAGTTATGTTCAATTTTTATATATGTTCTATGTGGAAAGCATGTTCATGATAATGTTATGGTGTGATGGGTGCGCCCGGAATTATATAGCACAACATGAATGTTTGAATGTGATGGGTGCGCCCAGAATTATACAACACTCCAATGCATTGGGTAAAGTGATGAATCTCATGAGTAAATGTGAAATGATGTGTGAACAAGATTCTAGCTTGGTTCACAAGTATGTATGGTAGTTAAGTAGTATGATATTATGTTTCATTTTTATGCATTACCATATTTCAAGTCTTATATTTATGCTTCCTCTCATGTTCATGATCTTTTTACTATGTTATGATTATGCTCACCCCATGATATATTGTTATTATCTATCCACTTACTAGGATTTTAGCTCACCCCTTTGGATGTATATCCTCAGGTGGCTACATGTACTAAAGATAGGACAAGTTCCAATAAGAATCTTGAGAAGAAGAAATTAAATAAATGTTTATGTTTGATGTTGTAATTTCTATGTATGGTCCTAGTTTCTCCAAGACACTAAAACATTGGATCCTTTATTTGTTGTACTATTATGTTGTTTATCTTAAAATGATGTAATAGTAATGTAAGAAAAGGCCGCATCACTATAGTTGGTATCAGAGGAAAGGTTTAGTTAATTTGGGAATTAGGATTAGTGAACCCTAGAGAAAACCTCTAGCATGAGACTAAGTAAAAATATTCACACAAGAATATATACATAGGGATCCCAAATGTTATGCTTTTAGTATAAATTGTGCAAATAAATAAGTTTTTTATTCATGAATTGTTTACTTATTTTTTGTTCTAACCTTTCCTATTTTGGAAAATTGTGGGAACAATGAGAAATCAGGCCAACAACTCTTGTGAGGGCCAATGCAATGATTGCTCGAACGACATCCCCAATGATTTGGGAGGTAGAGTTCAGAACTTCATGGTGATGCTTACCCAATTATCACTGGTTATGAACAATAATCATAATAATGTGGAATATCCTCCTTCACCAAAGAGGGAGAAACTATCTATCGAATTATTTATGCGGCAACGACCACCGATGTTTAATGGATCTTCTGATCCACTAGATGTGGAACAGTGGGTCAACTCCATGGAGAAGATCTTATCTATTCTTCACTGTTATAAGATGGATAAGGTGACCCTAGGCATTTTTTGTCTAGATAGAGAAGATGATCAATGGTGGGATTTGATTAAGAACACAAAGCCAAGGGAGAAAATTGAAGAGATGGAATGGGAAGACTTTAAGATAATGTTTCCTAACAAGTATCTCCCAAGAACTCTTCACACAAAGATGGAGAGAGAATTCATAGAGCTCAATCAAAAAGAAGGAGAATCTGTCACAACCTATGAAGTGAATTTTACAAGGCTTGCAAGGTACGCTTCGGGTTTTGTTATCAATAATGATAGAAAAATTGATAGATTCTTTAGTGGATTAAAACCACACCTTCGAAAATCTCTTTCAATTCGAGACATTGGGAGTTATGAAGAAGTTGTTCGATGTGCTCTCAAAGTGGAGATGGAGTTTGGAGAATGGTCTCAATGCTATGGGGATAAGAAACGAATGATGGAGTTTCAATCCACTGGATCTAATGATAAAGGTGGGAAGAAAACTCAATGACCCACATGCCAAAAATGTGGGAAGTTGCACCATGGAAACAACCTTAAGGGGACGGGGAAATGCTACAAGTGTGGGGAAGAAGGACATCATGCTCAAGAGTGTCAAAAAGACATGAAAAGGAAGGAGAATATAGCAGAAGAAAGGATATAACCACTCATGGTTCAATGCTACAACTACAGCGAGCTAGGGAACTATGCAAGCCATTGCACTAAACCTCGAGTTCTCGAGGGTAATCAGCGTCAGCCACCACCAAAGCCAAAGTAACAAGGTAAGGCTTATTCCATCACTATTGTGGAAGTGGAGAAATATAATGAGGTCATAAAAGGTACACTTCCTATTCACTAAAGAATGGAAAAAATATTATTTGATTTTGGTCCTACACATTCCTTTATATCTTTCAAGTTTTCTAGAACTATAGAATCGAAGCCCCAAAACCTTGAAGTAGAGATATCTGTAAAAACACCAAGTGGTGAAATCATTGAAACCCAAGTGTTTGACTCTTCTCCTATTGGCATATGTGGGATGATTCTTCCAGAAAATCTCGTAATACATCCTTTGGTGGAATTTGACACTATAATGGGAATGGATTGGCCCTCGTTATATAGAGCACATATCAACTATTGGGAAAAGGTAATATCCTTTCATATTCTAGACCATCTCATGCTCCTCTACAAATGAAACTAATATCACGAATTGCCTTTGAAAAATACTTCAATGGTGTGGGTGTTTATTCCCTATGAAGAATCATACCTCACCAAAATGGTTGAGATAAAGGAAAGTTTCAACCTTGAGGAAATGCCCATCGTGAGGGAATACTGCGATGTATTTCCCAAAGATTTTCCCGGAATTCCCCTGGATCATGAGATAGAGTTCTCAATTGAACTCATACTCGAAGCTACTCCTATCTCGAAGTGTCCCTATGGGATGGCTCCTATCAAACTGGAAGAGTTAAAGAAGAAGCTGCAAGAGCATCGAGAAAAAGGGTTTATACTCCCTAGTGTATCACCTTGGGGTGTACCTGTGCTCTTTGTGAAGAAGTAGGATGCACAATGCGTTTGTGTATTGACTATAGTGAACTCAGCAAGATCAACATGAAGAACAAGTATTCTATTCTAAGGATTGAAAACTTGTTCGACCAGTTAAGAGAAGCTCAATACTTCTCAAAGGTGGATCTTCGTGCTGGATATCATCAGGTAAAGGTGAATAAGGAAGATATTAATAATACTACCTTCCAGACAAGTTATGAGCACTTTGAGTTTTTGGTGATGCCCTTCAGACTTACTAATTCCCCTACAATCTTCATGGATTTGATGAATAGAGTCTTTAGACATTACCTCGACAAATTTGTTGTCGTGTTTATTTATGATATTATCAGATCCTCCAAGAGCACGGAGGAACATGAAGAATAAATAAGACTTATGTTGGTGACATTGAGAAAGGAGAAGTTGTATGCCAAGTTCAGCAAGTGTGACTTTTGGATGAAGCAAGTAATGTTCTGGGGACAAGTGATCACAAGTGAGGGAATTTCTGTGGACCCTTCAAAGACCAAGGTGGTTGAGGAATGGCCCAGGCCCTCTAGTGTCACATAAATCCGTGTTTTTCTTGGATTAGCTGGGTACTACCAACGTTTTGTGAGAAACTTCTCACGATTGTCAGGCCCACTAACTATGTTAACAAGGAAAGGGGTAAAGTATGTCTAGAAAAAAGAATGTGAGGGATGATTCAAGGAGATAAAGAGAAGGTTGAGCACTGCACCTATACTCACACTACTAAAAAGTGGAGAAATTTTTGTGATATACAGTGATGATTCAAAGAAAGGCTTGGGTTGCATACTCATGCAAAATGACAATGTGATAGCATAAGCCTCATGACGGTTGAAGATCCATGAGCAGAACTACCCGACACATGATGTAGAGCTGGAAGCTGTGATTTTTGCCTTGAAAATCTAGCGGCACTACCTTTATGGTTAGAAGTGTGACATATACACCGACCACAAAAGCCTAAAGTATATATTCACACAAAAGGACATCAACATGAATCAAAGGAGATGGTTAGATCTAATCAGGGATTATGATTGCTCTATTCACTACCATCCTGGAATGGCAAACAAGGTAGATGACGCTCTAAGAAGAAAAGAACCTACTACTCTATCCATGATGCAGATTGAGAAAGGCCCTATCTTCTTGAATATGAAAAGAATTGATTTGGAAATCATAAGGGCAGGGGATACATCCTACCTTTCCCAAATGATTACACAACCATACATCCAAGAGAAGATTAAGTAAGCACAAAGGGATGATGTGGAGATACAAAAAAAGGTGAATGTAGTAAAGAAAGGGAAGCGGCAAGAGTTCCATATCGACGATGATGGTGTGATTCAGTTTGGAACGTGGCTTTCGGTGCCTTCATCAACCGGGATAAAGAAGGAGCTATTGGACAATGCACATAGCTTAACTTTCTCTCTCCTTCCTGGGAGTACCAAGATGTACCGTGTTCTCTGAGAACACTTCTCGTGGGATAACATGAAGAAGAAGATTGCAGAATATATATCAAGGTGTTTGGTATATCAGCAAGTTAAAATTGAGCAACAAAACTCCAAAGGTATGATGAAGGAATTTCCTATACCCATGTGGAAATGGGAAAATGTTACTATGGACTTTGTCATGGGCCTCCCGAAGAAATCAAAGGGAAATAATTCTATATGGTTTGTGGTTGACCGACTCACCAATACATCCCATTTTCTCGCTATTCAGGAAGATCTCTCGCTTGAACAACTTGTAAAGATATATGTGAAGGAAGTGGTGAGACTGCATGTAGTTCCACTCTCAATTGTCTCTGACCGTGATCTAAGGTTCACATCTAAATTCTGGGGGAGCCTTCAACATTCTTTGAGTACTGAATTAAATTTCAGCACGACCTATCACCCCCAAATTGATCGCCAATCTGAAAAGTCTATTCAGACGCTTGAAGATATGCTAAGAGCCTGCCCTCTTGAATTCAAAGGTAGTTGGAATCATCATCTCCCATTGGTTGAGTTCTCATACAAAAATTGCTTCCACTCGAGTATTCAGATGGCTCCATATGAAGCTCTGTATGGAAAACGATGTAGAACTCTAACCTATTGGGATGAAGTTGGAGAAAGAAAGCTCCGAGGACCTAATCTTGTGAAAGAGATGATAGAGAAGGTTAAACTCATCCAGAAACACATCAAAGCTGCTCAAATTTGGAAAAAGAGTTATGCTGAAAACCGTCGAAGTGACTTGTAGTTCGACGTTTGAGATAAAGACTTCTTTATAATATCTCCATGGAAGAGAGTCATACGATTCAGGAAGAAAGGGAAGCTAAGCCCAAGGTATATTGGCCCCTTTGAGATCCTTGACCATATAGGAGTCGTGGCATATTGGCTTGCACTTCCATCGAATATGGCTCTAGTTCATGATGTTTTTTACGTATCACTCTTGAGGAAGTACATAGATGATCCCTCACATGTACTAAACTCAGAGGTGGTGCAGTTGGAAGATGATCTCCCCTATGAGGAGCAGCTAGTAAAGATTCTAGATCAGAGAGATAAGGTTCTACGCAACAAGACAACTAATCTTGTTAAAGTGTTGTGGAGGAACCATAATTTTGAGGAAGCAACTTGGGAACTGGATGAGTCAATGAAGGAGAAGTACCCTCACCTGTTTGTGTAAATTGAAATTTCGAGGGCGAAATTTCATAAGGGGAAAAGAAAGTAACGACCTAAAGTTTTTCAATGAAAATTACCTTCTTATAATCATGTCATAAAATCACATGAAAACACAACATAATGAACTACTAAGTGCTAAGTGACCTTTAAACATAATTTTTTCTCTTCTGTGTTTGGAGATTTCAAAATCTGACATACACGGTTGTGTTAAGATGATTTTTTGGAGTCTAATAAAACAAAAATAATTTTTAGTGAATATTAATCTACCCTTATGAATAGTAACATACCCTTATGAACAGTTATATACACAAATGAATAGTAACCTTAAATATGATAGTATAAAAATAACATTCAAGTGAAAGTATGATGTACCTATATTCTAAAATAAGTAAATGAATGTTTTAAAACTAGTTTTTTATAATAAATTATGATTTTAATTAAATATTAATTTAAAAATATTTAGAACATTATTTTTGAAAAATTGTCTTCATTTTTGGATTCTTCATATCAAAAAATGGTTGGGTTAATATTTTTGGGATTTTTCAGAAATACTTGAATTTTTTATGAATAGTGAAATTCCATAATTTACAAAATAAGCTAAATAAGCTTATTATAGGGTCATGTGTGATGTTATTCTAATGTAAGCACACTTGGTTCGGTATCACATTATAAAATTACTATTTTTGGTCATGGAATACTCACTATAAATTTTCTTGTGAAGAAATAATAAACTAATGAATTTTATATTAAGAAAACCCCTCTCCCCTCCACTATAAAAACCACCCTTCACACCCTTATTTACTCACACCTCTAAAGCACCAAGACTTATCTAAACTCTTCCCAAACATATTCCCTAGCCCCTATTCCACGTTCAAGAGCTTCTGGTCTCATCAAAAGACCAATCCTGGCTTCTTTAAGCAGGATCTCAAGAGAAGGATTTAAGTGGTAATTTTTCTCCCTCTTCTCCTTTAATTTCCTTTCAATTTCATTTTCATTTCTTGAACTCTCCCAACCTATCTTCATCAAAATGGTAGTGTAACTCTAGTATTATAAAATTAAGGTACTTTTATGATGCTAATGGGATATTATATCATCCAACCACTTTTCCCTCTTCCATTAATTTTATTAAAGAGAACGTTGTTAATGAGGTGTTAATTTTTCACCTTCAAGAACGACATGTTTTCTTCTTCCATTTATACCATAAGATCTAATAATGAAACTATTTTTATGGTTGAACCAGAATTCTTTATATGTATTATATCTTATTCAATGTTCTGTAAATAAATTATGGCCATACTACTAGTGATAAAATAAAACAAGTTCATTATGATCAAAAAACCGTTCAAATTAACCCAAAAAACCATCATTTAATTCATATCTAATGATTCATCCACATGGATATAATATGATTAATTATAAAATCATTAAAACTCTTGAAATATCATTAATAACATGTAATATCATTTCTGGATGTTTACCCATGTTCTACCCGAACTTCAATTTATGAATACAAGTGAACCACTCAAGAAAACCATAAAAACAATGATTCTCGAACAACGATTTAAAACTCAATAATGAATCCAAAGGAATAATGAACCATATTAATGTACACAAGGTTTTTATTTCTAATTAATGAATATAATGTCATTATATAGGACATTAAAGAGAAGTAAACATTCGGATACATGGTAAGGGGAAATTCTCGAACCCAATTTTTATCCTTCGGGTCCCCCCTCTTTCACTCCCTTTTGGATATGTTTACTCCATAAAGATCATTTGTTCATCATTTTATTTCCATTTCTAGGATATAAATATTTTCCACTGGTTTTTATGTCATACAAATTCATTCCAAAAGAACTCTTCTTTTAAGAACACACCTTTTACTTCTCTCTCAAAGTGGACGATTCTTGTAACATGTATGTTATTCCCTCTTTATTTTGGGATCCCAACATTTATGAATGTGTTATTATGAGATGTAACCCATCCCATTCCAAGGGTTAGTTATATTCAATTTTGATATATGTTCTATGTGGAAATCATGATAATGATAATGTTTTGATGTGATGGGTGCGCCCGGAATTATACAGTGCTCCAATGCATTGGGTAAAGTTGTGAATCTCATGAGTAAATGTGAAATGATGTGTGAACAAGATGATAGCTTGGTTCATATGTATGTGGGTAGTTAACCACTAAGACAAGATGTTTCATTATTATGCATTTCCACATTTCAAGTCTTATATTTATGCTTCCTCTCATGTTCATGATCGTTTTCCCATGTTATGATTATGTTCACCCCATGATATATTGTTCTTATCTATCCTCTTACTGGGCTTTTAGCTCACCCCTTTTTATGTATATCTTCAAGTGGCTACATGTACTAAGGATAGGATAAGTGCCAATAATAAGCTAGAGAAGAACAAATTAAATAAATGTTTATGCTTGATGTTGTAATTTCTATGTATGGTCCTAGTTTTCCAAAGACACTAAACCTTTAGATACTCTATTTTTAATACTATTTTGTTGTTTGTCTTAAAATGATGGAATAGTAATGTAAGAAAAGGTTGGGTCTCTATAGATAAAATAAAATCTTGTAAAATTAATGACATAAAATTATGGCATCATCATGTGCATCCCATGAATCAACAAAGGAATTCATGAATTGACTAAAGTAATCATGACTAACTTGAATCACGAATATATCAGAGACCTCAAAACTATCAAGGAATTTCATAATCATTTGACCCATTAAAAGACTCATGATCATGTGACCTTTTCATGATAAAATGATCCAAAAATAGTCAAAGGATCATATGATAAAGTCATAAGGTCACGTTGATCTATCAAGATGATTGATAACCCCCTTGGTTGAAGATCAAACAATAATATATGTTTAGTTTGTAAGTTGATTCAAGCAGGAACCGAGTAAAAAGCAGTATTTCGGAGTAGTTCTCATAAAATGGGCTCACGACGAGGTCTCATGAGTAGATCTTGTGGGTAGTCTTGCAATGAGGTTACATGATAGAAGTTGGGTGATAGCTTTGGAGAAAGGAGTTGTCAGTGAATGAACTACTCTCTGATCCCCTATTTATAGGGTATCATGTAGAGTAAAAAACATTTCCCGGAAGACCTGGATTCTCCCAAGATTCTAACTTATGACCACACCAAAGACTCAGGAAAGAATTTAGTTTACTCATGATAGATTCCTTGTCCCCATGGACTTCACTCTTGAGGCGTTCAATATTTTGAAACCCAACAATTGAGCATTAAAAAATCATAAAGGAAGAAATACCTAAATATGTGAATTGTTTTCTCTGAAAATAAAATGATGAATAAGGCAGCCATGATCACATGGATCACATGAACCCCCGAGAGACATGTGATCACATCACTAATAGGAGGTCATATGGATGTCCACACACATTGTATAGTATAAGAAATCTCCCATGATGCCCCTTTAACAAGTCCTTTATATTTTTTCAAAGGCACCCCAGATAGTTGTTGGTCATCCGGAGACAGCCAGATAACCTCTCCCAACTCACTTGTCTTGTCAACCGGTGGACACCAAACAAACCATCCAATAGTCCTTTAAAATAATCATAAAATATCTAAAATGCGGGATACTTTTATGATCATAAAATTCATGCATCACGTCACTGATAGGGAGAACAATTATCCCCAACAACATTCAATTAAACTCATGAGATCTCAGATATTTTTAAAATTAAACAAAGGGAAATAGAATTGGGTGAATTCAGGAGCCTATTATGGTCTTAAACAATATCTGAAACATTCTTTACGATTCACAAGACACTGAAAACACCCCGTGAAATGCAAGCCTCATCTCACAAAATCCATTTCTCTTGTCATCATCATTATGTGAAGAGCCTCATATATGTACAGGCAACCTCATTCTTCCCCTTTGTCTTCATAAGAACTAACAGATTTAATTTTCCATGAAATGATCACACTTATCCATAGGAACTTATATTGTTCACATAGCGCATCACCAAGTGGTAGAGTTATTGTATTCAATGACACTCATAAAACCTATATAAATCCCCAACATTTGAAAAATAAAAATATAAAATAAAAAGGTATGAGTTGGGGTCATCTCATTTTTGTAAAATTCAAATGAGGCACCTAGGCTATCCGTAGAACGATATCATGAAGGAACCACTAACAATCCATCATTATATCATAGAATTTCTCAGATGAGTCACCTTATATCATGAAATGGTATTTCAACATGCATCCTAATCTCATGAAGGAACCTAGAAATGTCAAACACAACAAAATGAACGTTCGTTCACATGTACCCAGGATTAAACAAAACCCTATTAATTGGGAATAATACAATAATTGAGGCAATAATGGGATGACCTTGCGGTCACTGGAAGGCATGTGACAACCTCCGAGTGATTCACGGTAGAGTCTCATGAAGATTCATAACATAAAGGCTTTCCCCAAACTCCATCTTGGATTCATGTGATACGTGTCGTGCAAAGAAGCAAGAAACCGAGGTTTAGAGGCTTATAAATCCACCACTCAAGCATGAAAAGTGTAGGAGGATAAAAAAACCCACTACTCTCATAGAGGTAGATAGCCTTATTCTTATAACCTTTTACCAGTGTTAGAGATTATTTCTTATAGTGGATGATCTCTCAATTGGGATGTTTTCAGTCATGTAAGGCACAACAAATAACCATAGAGATCATGAACCATGCATAAATCACATTACATGATCACTCGTAGATTATGTAAAGGAATTCATTTAGGACATGTGAATAACATCCCACGCATCTACTAGATCATACAGGAAATAAAAAAAATATAACATTGAACTAATATCATACATTCATAATAAATGTCTATAATAAATACTAAGCGATGGGAGACTTAAGAAAAGAACATATAAGATGATCCTCATGATATTCACATAAACCACCCATGTCATCTGACAGCACCAGTACATTCCACCAAAATCTTAAATCACTCTTTGGGTATACTATTTTGATCATGTGAATTCCCTTGTACTTGTCAAAGAATTTCACATGGAACCCCTAGGGTATGAAACCCTAGTTTTGTGAAGCCCTCCCAGATCACCATCCAAAACGTTGTAGTTTCCTTCAGACATTTTTCTTGACTCTTATGGAGGAACCAGTATATGTTAGTTGAGTCTCATGGTATCACCCATACATGTCAACTATCTCTTGCGGTTCCCTTCGAGCATGCTATCAAAACCTCATGATGTTTACCAGAAATTTCATCAAAGATCATGCATCACCCTCTAGACACATCGCATAGACACTCACGATGCCCTCCAAGAGCGACATCTAGCTCTCACGATGACCCCAGGGTATGTTAGCTGGATCAGGAGGAACCCTATAAACAATAATTTTGGGATAATGTGAAGGATATTGTGACAAGATAGACATTTCATATAATTTCCTTTATAAAATTCATCATTGGTCATTCAATAACCTCAGAAATGTCACCCATGACACGCGACATCCCTCAGAAAATTCAACTAGATCATGTGATTTCCTTAAAACATGTCTGTAAAACATCTTCTAACATGTCAGGATAATAATCTAGGTATTTCAAGTGGTAAATCAAACCATTTTTGGTAGAAAAATAGTCAAGGTCAATAAGGAATCCTAAGACTTAATAACCTTGTTCAATCCCCAATGTGTAAGCCCTGGTCAAAAGGGAAATCAAAACGTACATGCCCCGATCAACTCAACTTCGATGACTCTGATTTCTGTAATAACCAAGATATGTAGGATTCCTTCGTGAGATCCAATATCTATATTTCACATCCAAAGGGGTAGTCCTATAACATAATTCCCACATTCGCAAGTAATAAAATAGGTTACTTTCCATCCCTTGTTTCTCACACTAAGTATAGCTCGCGTATTATTAGGGTGCCATAATAATCATATAATTCATGTCACAATTATCTATAATGATTGGGGAATCCTAAGAATTAACAGCATTGTTCAATCCTCAACGTGTAATCCATGATCAAAAGGGAAACATCAGTGTGTAAGGCCTAACCAATTGAACCATGGGTGTTATGATTCTTTCCATGACAAGGATATGTAGGACCCCTTCCGTAGGCCCAAGACTAAACTAAAATGTGCCTCTATATTAGTTTATGTCCGACCATGTCTCTAAAATTTCAAAAATTGGGACCGAATAATTCATATGGTCTAATTATCATTCCTCATTTACCAATGGACCATGAAGCCAACTGAACTATGATGAATCTGATTCATGCTGTTACTAGGATACGTAGGAAATCTTTTTAAGGCCCCAGATCCATATTAAACATTCCAAATGTAGTCCCAACATGTAATAAATAAATCCATATGCAATGAGAATGATTTCTTTTTATCCCTTATATCTCACATCGAGCATGGATCACATGGGCTTAGGGAGTTACAATGTTTATCTCAGACCCATCAAGAATCTTCCCCATCAAGTGAAATCTTAGTATGTAAGCCCCGATGAGTAGAGAAATATAAACATATTGCATATAAGGGTATCTACCTTGGGTCTAGTCTCAAGGGAATCACTAAACTATTATATCTCAAATTTCTATTATGGCTATGATAAGTAGGATGTCTCCTTGAGACTTGATCTCAAATATCTGGTGTCTAAACACCTTCTCATATATGTCCTTTCTGCATGATGTTAAATTTCATGAATTTAATGAACTATGTGGATTTTTATTCCAAAAATAAATAGGAAATGTAGGATGCCTCATAAATGCTCAATCCACTACTTATAATATTACTTTCCTCCCTTTTTCAAATTTGGATGTGTCTGTTAATAAGGCTTCAACATATAAGTAGTCATCCATTACTATAAGATTAATGAAGAACATTGGATACATACAAGTGGATTCACTTATAAGATCCCCCTTAACCTCCACATGAATGATATTTAATCTATAATCATTTTTATGGCAACTGATCCCATATCAAAATAAGAAAAAGAATCACGAACATATCTTAAATCAATAAGAGAGTCCCATAGTAGGAAAAAATGCCCCCCAAAAGATGCAATGAGACCAACCACCCATCCAATAGACCAATGTGATTCTATAAGTGATGTTGGTTCTGAAACCGCAATTGACCACCCACCTTTGGAAATTAGTTCTAGACCCATATATGGATGAGTATCTCATTGGGGTTTCCATTAACAATGGTAATGGTAACCTAACCATAATTATTGTAAAAGAAATTAATCCCTAAAAGTCAACCAATGGGACAAACCGAATCCACTTCGATGAGAGTTACACATCATCCTTTTTCCTATCAAAAAAAATTCTTGAACATCTTAAGTAATGAAGAAACAAAGTAGATTAAGATATCTAGTAATATATTATTGATTATCATGTGTAACAAGGAAGGAGAAAAAGAAGGATTAGTTTGAGATATAGGACAACATGAACCATTTTTTATTTTTAATCAATTATAATGAGACTCTTAGAGATTGAGGGTATACTATGATTAAATGTCATAAAAGATTCAAAGAATATTGAGTTGAGTAAGTCTTGTAATCTTGATCCTGAATAAAGTTTGAAATATTAGTTACAATAATATATATATATGATTGAGACTATTGTATAATATCCTTCGGTTATAGAAGAATCTAATTGAGGATGAATATGGTTTTATGGTGATGTAGGGACACCTATAGCTACTTTAAAATCTTTTTTATTATGGAATTTCAAATAAACTAGTGGAAATTGGATATATATACAATAAAAACAATTGATAAATTATAAATCACTCGAGAGATTATAAAACCTATTGGGATACATAATATCATTTTTGGGATATACCCTATTAAATTCAATTACATAATATAGAGGATTTATTTATCCAAAACTAGACCTAAACACAACGTGGATTATATTTCCACATTGTGTTCAAACCATGAAAAAGTAATGTATTTTATATCTTGGTTTCATTACTATTTTCTAGTGGTGAATATGTGTTGGGTAATCATAAGAAGATCGAAATACATCTTAACTAATAATAGAGGATTGAACATTTAGAGGGTTAATTAAAATTGAAATATATATTGTTAAAAAGGTCACACAAATTCTCCCCCTCCCCACACACACACACTCAAAGTGACTGCACAATTCTACTTGAGTATTTCATGTGGTATCTGATCTAATATAGTTTTATTTTAAATATATTTTTTAAAATAATGTTTATATGTCAAAAATGAAGTGAAGTTTTGAATAAATGGTAGGGTACCCTATCAAAGCTGATATGAGGGTTTCTTACAATGTTCTAAATAATGGAAGGAATATATAATATAATAAGATGATAAAGTTATTATCTATAGAGGATAACAAAAATTATTTAACAATAATTATAAGTAATAAATACAGTGTTATATCTATAATTTCTTTAATGATCCTTTTGATGAATCAAGAACAATTTGAAAAGAGTGTGTGATGAGTGAATCACTTAGTTATTTTTATTCTACAATTTTGGATTATTTTATAATAATTAAAGTTGAGTTTATTAAATTAATATTATAGTTTTCCAAGGGTCCAAAATATGTTAAAACACAACTAAATATGACATAAAATGATATATGAAATATTTTGACAAAGAACATGTAAAAGTATAATACTCTTATCAATGATGTGGAAGCCATGGAACATCTATTATTGTTCTAAAAAACAAAAGGATCTCTAGCTGAAGAAGACTTGAAAAATATAATTAATGATATATTTTTAAAAGAAAAAATTTTGAATAAAATATCCATTATTTATTAGAAATTTATAAATCCTATATTTGTGTAATAGATTCCCAATAGAAAATCAAAGCAAAAAAATAATATAAAGAGCATGAACATTTATCATAAGAGATAAATAAAATAAATTAATATCATATTTTGATGATGAAGTGAGAATGTGAATAAATAAATAAAAATTCTTGAGTATGAAAATAATATCATCAATATCATGATTCATGATATTTAAGTCTAATTTTAAAATTTGTAAATTTTTCAAGTTGTTTCCTAAAAAACAACTAAAATATAAATTTCTTCTATACACATTTATACTTAAATGCCTCTATCATATAGAAATACGAGTATGAGAAAATTTAATGATCAATATTTTATAAGATTAAAAAAAAATTATCATTTTTCAAGAAGATATTTTTTGAAGTAAATCTATATTCATGCACAGTTTTGGTACTATTTCAAATTCAATATAAGTATACAATGTCAGAATTTTTGAGTAACCCACCAAAACATCTACGTTTCTTATGATCATGAAAAAAATTATTATTCCCAAAAATAAATTAAAAAGGGTAATTTTTTATAAAAAATTAATATATAAAATCTCTCGAGATTGTAATCAAAAGTAAGAGAACCAAATTTATCATCCACAGTTTATACTATGGAATGTTCGAACACAAGGCCATTGAATGTTGTAAAACTTCACAAAAGGAGAAATATATTAATTAAAAATATATTTGAATGTCTTGATGATTTATTTGTGAATTCAAATAAATGTGTTCATTATTATGATGAGTTCTAGTATAAATATACCAAGAATAATTCATATATTGTTAAGAATAGAAGACCAAAAAATACGGATTTTGAAAAAATGTTAGGTGAAGGTGAAATGTAACTCTTCCATGGGTTATGTACAAAAGTAATCTATTAAAAATACCCAATAATTTCAATAATAATTTCATGCATGTAAGAAGAATAAAATTATATTTTTGGATTAATTGAAAATTCCATGTATAGATGAAAACAATCCTTAGAAGTCCTTATTGATCGATGTAATCTAAATAAATATACCATAGAATCAATCGATGAAATAAATAGGATTATTTATTTGGAAGGAGTCATTCCTGAAAAAAAAATACATAATAAAAATGGAAAAAGTATAATAAAAATAAATTTCTACAAAAAAAGTAATCCAACGTAAAAATAAGATTTATAAGAGGTTTTCAAAAGTTGATAACAAAACCAATATGAAAATAAATTTTAAAGGTGAAAAAAAATAAAACACACAATTTTCAAATATAAGATAGTTCTTCAAAAATAGGATGAGACTGTGAGAAATAAAGTTAAAGAACCATTTAATTATTGTGGAAAACTGAACATATAGAAAATAATAAATGTGCTTAACTGCCCTCTGTGAAAAATGAAGTTCCACGCAATGTTAAATCATAACGTAATAGGAAAAATATGCTTCTCATGAAAGATCAGGTATGGAAAATAAAATTATAGGAAAGCATTAAGAGTTCTCACTAAAATAATTATGAAATTAAAAGTTTTTTTATGTGGAGAATAAAATCATATCCCTACTAATATCACTAAATATCCTTGGAGAAAATCTTTATTCTCATTCATTTTATTTATTTTTCTTCTTTATATAGGGAATTTAAATTGGTACATCTAGGGTATAATTTGATGATTTTTATAATTATTATACAGAAGGAAGAGGAAACTATCTGGGAGAAATATAGAACGTAATATCTATTATCTCTTGGGAAAAATCAAGTGTATAAATCATGAATAATAATAATAAATTAAATCCCTTAAGAGGATCTTTTAAGGTGAACAAGATACCAAATAATGTTATAATTCTAGATATAACTTAGATAATACGACTGTTGAGTTATTGTAATAACTGTTTTTCATAATTGTTTAAGTTGGGTCAGGACTAATTTTAAATGAATGAAATGCATTGAACTATTTAATAAGAATATTAGGTCAAATAGAGATATATTATATTAAAAATTAATTTTTTTATTATATTTATGGAATATATGCCTAGGTTTTTATGTGTAAAACATGGTAAATAGCCCATAAGATGATATATTTGAGTTGTTATAACATGATGGATAACGTTAAGGGATGATTTCATGTCTAGGTTAATTACTCTTGTATTCTACACCATGAAAGTTCCATTATACTTAATATTGACTATATTAGGGAATATTTATTTTAGAAATTTGATTCCACCTTTATATAATGTAAGTCATGCCATAAATTTTAATAAGGGGACAATAAATGGGGAATATGATATTTTTAATCATCCATCAACCATGAGATGAGTAAGATTTTTCCATGGCCTTATACCTTTTTATTTATAGTAAATAAGGTGAATAATAATATAGAAATATAATTTTAAATGGGTATAATTAAAATGGGTTTTGAAAACAAATTCAAAGGCTGATATTTAAGTAACCAATTTGACTGTGATAAAGAAAGTTTTATTGGTTTTATTTATTGTCAATATTTCAATAATGAGTAAGGTAAATATATGTTGGAGTTGGGAGATAGATAAAGAGATAAATGAATTAATAAATGAAGATATGATAGTTGAAATTCCTATGGATAACTTTCATTAATTTTTCCTTCCATTAAAAAGGAAGATAGGGATATAATCATATCATTGAAAAGAAGTTTCTTTGAGTTATTTCCATTATAATAATTGAAAATAAATAATAGTCTGTTTCATACATTATAAAAATATAAAGGAATAAGTATATGATGTTTCATGGAGTTCTTGAATAAATAAATTCAAGGAATATTTGAATATATTTGATTATTATAGAGCTAAAATTTTAATAGAATCGTAGAAAGTGTTGAAAATATGATTAATGGAAGTATTGTATACTATATGTTTCAAATGAGTTTGATAGGATGAATACTATAGGAGTTGAGTGAAGATAGATATGGATAATCTTAAGGATATAACACTAAATAATCACAATGTTTTGATAAAATATTGTCAATCCGTCCTTGGATTATTAGACATAGTGGATATTGTACAAAAAAATATCACTTAGATGATGGATGAAGAATACTAAGAATGAAGATGCGGAATAATAATCTATTGGATATTTTTTTAAAGAATCAAGAAGAGTAAACATATGATTCTTGATACATTGTGAATTTTTATAACTAGGTATAAATTTTTTTTTGACATATTCTTAAATTTATTTAAGGTCCTTTGAGTTTAATTGGAGTGATCAGAGAAGACCAAAAATGATTTGAATAGTTTCTGGGATGATTAGTTGGAGTTTTTATTTCAAATTTGAATTTGAAAATTTACAAAAGTAATGGAATGCATATGGTTATTCTATAAATCCTATACTAGAAAATAATAAATGTGTTTTAACCTACCCAATACACAAGGATTTATTAAAATTACAATATTGACAAAAGTTCCTAAAAGTTCATAATTTCATAATGTGACTCAGATAAAATTACCAATTCCTGCATCAATTCATCAAGGTGACTCACTATAGTTCTCATTGAAATTAGGTGAAATAAAAACATAAGGGTTGTTTCATCCGTGAAGAATATAATTGGAAAATTCACTAAAATTTAAAACTTTTATACTTCATGGTTCATGCAGGAAATGTAATTTGGAAAATAATCAAGTGACACTATAATATTTAAAGGTACACAAATAGTTCAAAGATTTAACAATGTTTTGGTAGCTATACTATGATACCTAGGAGCCATCTCATTTGAAAAAGTATGTATGTTTTGATTTTCTTAGTATATGGGGTTGATTCATGGTAAATAAGATGATTAATGGTGACTAGTTTCCTAAATAAGCGTGGAATATTAATGGTAACAAAAAATGTTCAATTTCTAGATATTCAAATATAATGATATTGATATATACTTCAAAGATAAATATCATGTTACTTTGATGATATATGGTTCAATATAATATTAAAGGAGGAATTAGTAATGAATAATGATATGATATTATTAGATTTATCAAGCCCTAAATTACTATCACACCTAAACTAAGATATATCTAGAAAAGAATAAATTCTAGCTCGCTCCATGAAGAAGAAGATCACGCCACGAAGCAGTATGTGTATGAAATATTAGTTAAAGCTGATTCTGAGAATTAATATTTAGTCACACAATGTTGCGCGATGAGATATTAATTTTATGATGTTAATACCTGAAATTTTCCTTTCATTATAGTTAGTGATGAATGAAGAGATCACTATATGAATATTATCATGTATATATGTAATTAAGTGGTCAATAATTTTATTGAGATGGAGAGGCTATCATAAATCTGGAAATCGCATGGGGATTAAAAAATAATTCTTATAGAGATATTTTATTGGTTTTAAATGAGTTTTAAGACCAAAATATAGGATAATTAAAGTAACATTATTGATGGGAATTCATATTAAATATGTGAAACCAAATATTCAGGAATGATATTGAGTACATAAAAACAAAATAAGGAGAAGAATAAATGAGAGAGAGTGATATGAGATTGTGATTATCATGAAAATATCTCCTATCAAAGAGAATTAAATCAAGATTGGTACTATAATATTCCTTAACATCCTTTCTATAGAAATAATTTAGAACATTAATATATTAATACTAAATTACTGAGTAGCTCGTGTACCTAGGAAGGAGAATAATAAAGTGATTTTTGAGAGAAAGACTAACTAGAAAAATTAATATTGTTTATCAATTATTTTTCAACTCCCATAGATTGAGGAGTTGTTTTCATGGGATATCACATAAGTATCCAAGAAGTTTAATTTGAGTAAATCCAGTAATCTCAATCCTGAATAATATATGGAATCTTGGTTACTTGAAAAAACTAATGTTGATGTTACATTAGGATATTATCCATTAACTATATAAGTATATAATTTAGGATGAAAATATTTTCATGGTGATTTAGTGACATTAGAAGTGATGTAAAAATCATGTTCATTTTGGAGATCAAAAGTAACCTTTGTAAACTCAAGGGAGATGAGATAAACAACATAAATGGGAGATTAAAAATCATTCGATAGATTGTAAAACATATTAGGATATATAATAGAATTATATAGAGAAATTATATGGAATTAAATTTTATAAAATAGTTTATTTCTATATCTAAAACTCGACTCAAACACAAAAATGATTAGATTCCCCTGTTTGGGTAAAATCTAGTAAAAACACCATGTGGTGCTCTCCCGTTTTCTTTACTGATTTATGTGTGGTAACTATGTGTAGGGTAATCATAAGAAAATAGTATATAAACCTTAACCTTTAAAAGGGGTTTGAATATTTACAGGGTTAATAAAAGGAGAAAAAAATATTTATTTAAAAATACTCATTAATTCACCTCCCCCCCTCTTAGAGTAACTGGATGAACATTGTGGGTAATTTTAATGACTGTCTACAAATGAGAATATATAAATTAAATGATATAAATAAAATATTTTATTATTATACATTCCCAAAAACTTTTAGGTTTATATATTAAAGGGATTGGGAAAAAATATTAACTAAAAACCCCATTTCCTTTTTAACTAAGTTTTATGTTTTCCATAATATAAGAATCCACATTATCGATAACAATTCATAAACATTCCCAAAAAACTACTTGAAAGATACTCTTCTAAACACACAATATTTATTAATTTTCATCATAACCCAGGGAAATGGAAAAATATGAAAGGTTTTATATCAAATGATAAATAATGGTAAACATAAGTGATAGAAATAAAATATTATAAGTGATAATATTATGGTCATATAGTTATAATCAAAATGCATAAGAAAATCATACCAAATAAAGAAATGATCATAAAACATTAGTTATTGAATATAAAAAGTCATAACATAACAATTGAATAAAGAGTGTGTAGAAATATGCGTCATTAAACATGATCCATAAAATAATAACATGGTCATAAAGATAACTATAAAAAAAGAAAAAACAAAAGAATATGAATGCATTTTGTACAAATCCATGTATATCCACCCATAAATTGTGAATAAATTTATGTTTTTCATCCCTTTTTATTGTAAAACATCCATTTATATCCATGAAAAAATATCTCATGAGATATAAATCCTTAACCAGTGCATTAGAGGGTGATATAGGACCCCATCAATCATCATCCATATATATGAGTACCACTTAAAAATCAAATCATTCATCTTATCAAAAATAAATCATGTGAGTAAATAGGGTTTCATAAATTTTACAAATAGTATTATAAAAAATGAATTTTTGAAAACATGATTGATTGATTCCAAAAATATTATCACCCAAAAGGATAACTTCAAAATTATTATATACTGGGTAGCTTATGAAACATTACCCTATTGAATTTTTTTTCCAAATAACATTTTAATAAGACATGATTTTCAAGTTACTTTACAAAAATACTTTTTTTAAGATGGAGATAAAACATTTTATAACATTACTTAAATAAAATATCAATAAATTGATCTTAATAATAAATAATTCACATTTAAAAAATGTAAATTATAAGGAAATAAAATAAGATCATGGAAACAAAAAATCCTTTTAGAAATTTTATATTGCCTTTATTAAAAACTCATATCATTAAAATAATAATGAAACTTTTGTTTTAAAATGAATAAATGGAATATAATTATCATAGGAGATAAAACGAATTATATTCTATTCTAGGGAATGGGAGACATTAGTGGGAAATAAAAACATGTATGTTGAGGAAAATTTATAAAATTAAATGGGAATTATTCTTTACAAAATTACATTTTTATAAAAAAAACATATTCATCAAGAAGGAAGACATGGTTTATAATAATGGTTTTCCCATAACATATAGTTTAAATACAATTTAACATAATTATATGGTATAAAAAATCAATAAGGAATGATTAATGTTTAATAGGAGTGATTATAACCTGAGTAAAATATTTTATCAGTGAAAATCCATCATAAAATTAGAAACATTCAAAAGAAAACCACTCAAATGATATGATTTCAAATGAATCATTAAATGGCATGAATAATGATGATATTATGATAAAAATATTAAATTTGATGTAAATACACCATTACATATAAAATATGTTTTATAGTAATAAATTTGCATCAAGAAATTAAATTTGAGACAAGAAACCCTTACCTGAATTCCTAATTTCCACTAATGCCCTTGAGTCTCCTTGAGACCTTGAACTTCCTCTCAATGAACTCCTTAAAATTGGGTTGAATTATGAAAAGTTTTAATGACCAGGATATTTAATAAATTTAAGGGGTTTATAGTATAGGATAATTGGGAATGTTTTAGGGGTATTTTTAAGGGAAAGTGGATCAATTAAAGGGTGGAAGTAATCACTATTTATAAGTGATGAAAATGGATCTTTTCTCAATACACTTTAATTTGGAATGATATAGTTAAACTATTAAATGTTCAATTAAACAAGATGACAGAATAAATTTTTTTTTGGAGATATTGTGTTAATAATTCCTCAAAAAAATATTTTTACACAAGTTTTAATCATTTTTGAAGTCATTTACTCTTATAATTTTACTTTTACATTTTTTTAATGGGGTAACTAGTCTTTACCCAAGTAACTCATGTTTTATTAAACATATAGAATAACCCATATTACTTAATTTGGGTATGACGAACCAAAATTTAATCTCAATTTAATATAATTCAATTTATAAATAATATAATATTATTTTTTAATCAAAACATTTTATATATAGAAAAACTATTTTTTATAATAAAAATTACTTTTTCCATTAAGTGTTCTTGATATTATTTAGTTCTGATTACCAATTGAATGAATGGTAATATAATTAAAAAGACTTTTAAATAACATTATATTAATTAATTAAAATAAATTTATTTAATTAATGAGATAAAAATTAAAAAATATTAGAGAAACAAATATTTAAAAAGAACAATTTCAGCATTATCATGTTAAATAAATTTAATATTGGAAATATAATTTTTATTGTTAAAAATGAAATTTATCTTGTTAAATAATATTTATATTTTATCAAAAATATGAATTCCATTTTTTATATTTAATTTCTATAAATTATAAAATTTAATTTCTAATCTAATATTATAAAAATAGTTTTTAGAATGAAATATTTCTTGAGATCCCAAAATTTAAAACAAGTATTTTATAAACTCAAAAAAGTATTTTTAAAGAATTTATATTACTTATCAAATATATTATAGAAGAAAAAGTTTTCATAAAATTTTAAACCAATATTGGTATAATATAATTTTAAAACAATGATAGTTTTATGCAAAAATCTGTATTTTTCACAATTCACTTAAAAATAGTTACTTCAGAAAAATCGTAAAAATTAACCATAAACTAAATTTGTTGTTTTGAATTCAGAAATAAGTTTATTTTTTAAAAATAAAAATTATAAAAATTATAACTTTATCTATTAAATGAAGAGAAAATATATAAATCAATGCATAATTTGGTGGAAAAAATTAAAGCTCAAAGTGTTCATAAAACTTTTCTTGTAAAAATTTCTAATTGATTACTAAATTTTTATATCCCATTTTTTATTATTGATATAATTTTACGACATTATATACCACTGATATTTTTAGTTAATATTTTCACAAAGAATATTTTCTTTACATTTTATTTATTTATAGAAAATGCATAGTTAAATTATAGGTCATTTGACCCCCCCTTAAATAAATTGTTTCCTCAAAATTTAAACTATTATTTACTAATTAAATAGTTAAGAGTTCCTATAAGATCAAAATTAATTCTTATTTAATTTTTAATGATTTTTATCCTCACTCGTCTTGTTATGACTAATGAAATCATCTTTTCTCCCAAATATGTGTATAACTAATGTTGGGTTTTTCTCTTACCATTTGTGTTAAATACCCCAATATTATGGGAGTAATTTTCCCTCAAGATTTTATAGTCAGCATTATATTAATAGGTGCTCATGGGGTAATTTTAAGATATGATATTTATATCTTGGAAATAATCCTAGCCTTTATGTCAAGAGTGCCACTCAATGAAAAATCACTAATAAAATTGAACTAAAGGATGGATAATAAGATTTTATAGGTTGTAAAATATTATTAATATCTATAAGAGGGGAATTATATACATGGGGTACAAATATCACACAACTAAAAGTCTTTATTTATAATTCAATATATAGTTATAGAGGTGTTGATTTTATGATTTTAGAAAAAATAATTTCGGTATATAGGAGTTTTTTTAATAAGATATGATTACAAATAACATTTTTATTGAGTTGGTGGTCAATGTTCCTCATACCATGTCATTTTCAGAACTCACTTATATATATTTTTCTTCATATAAATCCACTTTTCTTGGAATTTTTTGGTAACTATCATCCTTGTAAATTCCTAATTTTCCCACATTTAAGACATTGAAATGTTAATGGAACCATAGGGTAAACTCTTTTTACTTTCACCTTGTCAACTAAACTCTTCACTTTTTCTTGAAAATTAGTTTTTCAATGCACTCTTTTACCACAAATAAAACATATACCATATCCTTTAATATATTTTCCAAGGATTTTATTCCAAAAAAATGATATGTAGAAAATTTGACATTCTTTCCTTCATTTTCTTTTTCCCCTAAACTTCTGTGAAACCCTATCCTTATCTTATTTAGATTTTATTTTTTGGAATTCAACTTTGTTCATGTTGTTAAAAATTCTTCTTGATAGCTGGTTTGGAATAATCACATTATTTCTCACTTCATTTTCTTATCCTTTTAATATTACCATTTTTAAATTATCATAATTGTCCATAGAATCCATTATTAACTAGGTTCCTTTAGGCATCAGTAATTACTAAAACCAAATAGAGCTAATGTGAGTTGATAAACACCATAAGACAATTATTGTAACATAATTACATGAATAAGTCCACCTAAAAATGGATCTCACTTTCATATTATTATATTATATTGCAGTTTAACCTAAATCTCAATTGGTTCAATCTTGGTTTCTTTTCGTTGGATTTTTTTATATTTAAAAATATATTTTCATAACATAAAAAATAATTCATAGTGGATTGTAAAAAGAATTATATTAACCAAAGAATATCTTCTGGATGTCTCAAACCAAGTGTATAGTTATGCATATTTTTTTGGCACCAGGTGATGATTGAGTTAATATCCAAAATTCCATTTTCATGATTATTACCATTAATTACAACTATCCTAGAGATTATGTCCATTTTTAGTATCCTGATAGGGTATTTATTTCCTAAAAAACAATAAAAACTCAACTTTGCCAGTATTTATGTATTATATACTATACTTAAACTTATACCATAAACTTATCAATAGGGTTCTCACTAAATTTCTATTATCCCAGTACAAATAATATTCATTATTTCCTCAATATACAAAAAGAGTGATCAATACCTTTCAAATTATGATCAACCATAATGTTTCAAACTTTGGTGACACTTATAACTCCAAAATAATCCTCATCCAACATTTTAATATCTAAATTTATATAAATTATGCTCTTGTACCAATTAATGTTCCCCATACCCACACTCTTGGGTTTTTTGATAAAAACACTTTATTTAAACACTATATTTGATACGAAGTGAGATGAACATATATTTATTTTATAAAATTTATATAAGATAAACATTAAAATTTATAAATCATCTTGCAATCCTAAGAATGCAATGTTTATTTTATTTAAGGATCAATTACATAGGTAAATTATTCCACAAGAATTGTGAATGGTTCTCCATAATCAAAACATTCTATACTCTCTTATAGACATATCATAGGTTATACTCATCTTTATAACCTAGGGAATGGAATCATAAGAAATGGGTGTTGTCGAATGATCAATAATATAAATACTCATCAATATGTAATCAAATTTAAGATTATAATAATGATAGAAAACATGAACCAGATAGAAATATCTTTTAAAAACACATGAAACAATAAGAGTTGTCTATAATCCATGATACAAAGGAACATAATCTCCAAATATAAAACATATACCATTGAATAAGTGTGTTAAAAAATTGTACAATAAACATAATACATATATAAAATCATTGGACTAAATTAATAGAATTTCATGTAAATAAATCATTACAGTTTACTATGGACCTAACTCTAGTGATCAAATCAAAAAAAAATAGCGGAGTGGGAATCACTATTCATTTCCCATAAACATAGTGAAGACTATAAAAATACATGACACCCAAAAACATAGTGGAGTAGTAATCAAAATTTTTTTCCATAATCATAGTGAAATAGGTATTATTATCTTATTATCATAAAAAAATAGAGCAAGTATCACTTCCTATTTTCCAAAATGAAGATATCATTAATACTCAATTCCCATAATAATCTCATGAGATAAAAACAATTTAATAATGAATTGGAGGGTGATATAGGATCCTAACTATCAAATAATATTCATCTATACATATACATGTCATTAGAATATTAAAATTTGACTGCGTGAAATATCACTTAATGAACCCATGAAAAAGAGAGGGGTTTTACAAAAATACTTTACAAGAACAATCCATAATACATCTAGATAAATGATTTTTAGGTGGTTTAAAAATATATTTAGTGTAACTTCGGGTTTATTAATTATTTTTCCATTGATGAAAAGTAACGTTTTTAGATCAGTAGATAAATAACTTAAAAAATAACAGTAAATTCCCCTTTTTAAAGGATTTTGACCCCTTTAAAATAGTTTCTTCAAACTAAAATAATTAATATTCATAAAAAAATAAAAAAAATAAAAAATGAGGAAAGTTGTTTTTGAAAAATATTACGAGAGTTTTATTTTTTTTAAATTTTCATTAAGAGTCTATGAAAATATTTGAAAATGCATTTCTTAAAATACAAGCCTTTAAACCCTTTTTAAAATATATATAATTCCTTTTTTTTAATAAAAAAATAATTTATATAAATATAGGAATATATCATTTAATCATAAAAATAATAATTAGTCAATACCATTTGAAAAAAACATTTTAAATCATGTAATGGAAGCTTTATAAATAAGAATTCTCATTTGGAGAAAGAATCCATAGAATAGTTTTTAGAAATTTTTTTTACTGTAGTCATAAAAGATAAAGTTAAGGCCCACATTAAAATTTAATTTTTCCCTTAAATGTGGAATGAAATAAAATCATTAGGAGTGTTAATCCATTTAGGTAAGGAATAATTTATAAAAGGAAACATTATAACTCAACAAAGGGAGTTGAGTTATAAAAAACATATAATATGGAATATTTTGAATCCAAATCCATTTAAAGAAAGAAATTAACATGATTTTTCAAACCAATTAATGTTTAAAAATATGTAATGAGACATTAATTATAAATTAATCACTCCATATCAAGTATATCAGGGTTCATAATAAGACATATTTCACAACAAATTAAACTTGAGACAAAGAAATCCTTACCCAGTTTCCCCCTTAGTTAAATGTGTTACAACCTCCTATATATCAAATATAACTATATTAATACTCTATTACCAAACCTTATCTATACACATTACCTTTAATATACTTATTTTATGATCATTTATTAAAAATATATTAGTTATCTATCACTTATTTTAATCATCGGTTGTTAGTAACTTGAATTGTTTCACGCAAGCTTTATGATGTCTCTTTCAGTGACATTTATTTTATAACAATTTAATAGTTGCATGATAATATATGGTACTTTAATATATAAATTTAATTATAAAAATATTATCTCTTTCCATAATTATTTTAGTTCTTTCTCTTGAAAGTTGGATCGGTATCGGCTAATTTTGGTAATTTTAGTAATCGAATATAATATATTAATATTAAGTTAAATGGATAATATAACATTTACAGAACCATAAACATATAATTATTTTATAATAAAAATTTAATAATATTGTTATTTATGTTCTTATAGACATTCATTAAATAGTTGTATATCATTATTCAGGTAGGTGATTAGACTAGCCCAAACATAAAAATACCATAATTAAAGTATGATTATGGTTATAAAAGTGATTGCTTTTTTCATAATATCATTATTAAAAAATAATAATTATAATAATTATATATTTTATGTTCATGAACCATATTTTTATATTCCACGAAAATAAAGAAACTATATTAAACAATGAGACATGTTGGTGGTTGTCCGCACAACATATTGTGAATGTGTTCATTTCCTAATGAATGAGAGTGGATGAAACTAGATTATAATTTTTAGCATAATAATAATTATTATATTATATATGTAAAATTTATTCTTCAATTCCATACATAGAATCAGAGATGAGATAATGTGATTAAAAATAGAATATGTCGCTTCTTGGAGGCGTTAGTCAGCACAATCGAACGATAGATGTTCTTTTAAATTTATAAGTATATGGAAAGGAATAGATAATTATTTTACCAATAATATAACAACAGTAAAGAATAATAATTATATTTATGTCATCATACTAAAAATGTTATTATAATTTTGTAAGATAAATATATAGATGAAAAATATAGGTACTATGTAACACTCACTTCAAAAACATAACCATTATCTTGAATTTATCCTTCAAAATAAAGGGATTATGATAAAAAATTTGGACTCGAGGATTTATCATATTCAATAGAATTCTAGTATAGAAAAAAAAATAGGTCTTAAATGATATTTCAAATGGATGTGGTTCATTAAAATCGTGGAAGTGATCCCCTTTTATAATTGAATTAAAGGAAATTTTATGATTAACCTTTACATTTTAATGATATAATTACAATATTCAAGAGTAATTGACTCAAAAAGAAATAAATATGGGATTTTGTGTGACCTAATTTCAATAACTCCTAAAAATAAAATTTTACACATTTTTTAAACATTTTTAATGTCATTTAAACTTATATTTGTTACTTTTACCTTTTTCTTACTAGGGTAACTAGTGTTTTCCCAAGTAACTTATGTTTAAAAAAATATATAAAATAAACCATATTACTAAATTTGGGTGTGATCTACCTAAATTTAATATCAATTTAATATAAATAAATTTGTAAAGAAATAAAAGTAACTTTTAAATCAAAACATTTTATGTATAGGAAAACTATTTTGTCGAAAAATAATTCATCGTTAAGTGATCTTAATCATATTTAGTATTTATTACCAATTTAATGAGAAATAATACAATTAAATATTTTTTTGAAAAATAATATTAGATTAATTATTTTAAATACAATAATTTAATTTATGTGATCGAAATTACATGATATTAATAAAGTAAATCCTTGAAAATATCAGTTTCTATATTATCATAATAATTAAAATTAATCTTCATAATAAAAATTTTATAGTTAAATATGAAATTTAAATTGGTAAATAATATAAAAAAATTGATATCAGTACACTACTTATATTCCAATATTGATGTAATTAAAAAAATTATAAATAATTCCCAGGTAATAGACATCACCTACAGTGCATCAATGACATTATCTTTAACCACTATGAAGGAATGGATCCCTCCAATGACTAATATTATAGATAAAATAATTTCATTTCCTAAAATATAAATTTGGAAACAAAAATATATTATATACAAAATTACACATGTTTTGAGTGAGTATATACACATACCCAATATGTTTTCCCTTGACATGTTCAATTTTAAAAAAATATCTTTAACAATAATTTCTTCTTTAAAAATAAAAGAATAACCTTTATAGGAAAAACAAATAATTTTGATAAAATGAATTACTTTTAAAAGATAAAAAACTATATAAATCAAATGGATACACATATATCCAAAATAAAGATTATATCATCATGTAATAAATCACTATGTAATTAAAGGGAAATATAATATTCAACTATGGGAATCATTCTAGTATAAATAATGTGGTCCTACACTAAATGTTGACTTTCAATATCTTAGACTCATCGAGTACCCCAACTAGTCATAGTGTAATCATAAATATTAGAGTAATCATTTTTGTAATTGTAAAATATATATCCAAGTGTCTTTATAATGTTTTACATCCATAATCTTTGAAAAACAATTTGACAAACCACACATGCATATCTGTCTAAACTACATTTTATTAAAACGTCCTTAAAAAGGTCCAACAATAAACATTCAATATCCAAAAAGGTCATAAATATTATGTCCGTATATAAAAATATATCAAGGGTGATCCACATGATAATGAAAATATAAACATCACATTTATTTCAAACAAAATAAGTATATATTCTAAAAATTATCTTT
This sequence comes from Viscum album, assembly GCA_963277665.1. Taxonomy (NCBI): domain Eukaryota; kingdom Viridiplantae; phylum Streptophyta; class Magnoliopsida; order Santalales; family Viscaceae; genus Viscum; species Viscum album. The sequence continues at coordinate 1,026,388,019 of OY728158.1, forward strand.
CAATTCACATTTAAAGCCATTTAATATCATACAGAATAAGGATTTTAAAAATTCAAATATAATTTTATAATTTAAAGACATAATTTAGTCCAATCAAAAATAATTTTTCTTTAAAAACATAACATTATTTAAAAAAAATGAAATAAAAATTTAATCTCTTATTCAATATAAAAACATCAATAATTTGTTTAAAATATCAAAACCCTAAATATAAACCTTTAGAAAAAAAATCATAGTTAAAGGTATGATTAAATAGACTGAGAGTGTGATGAAAAATCATATAATAGTAGGTAATTACACTTATATGGAAGTTTTATTTGAACCACCTACCTCAAAGTGTTAGTATTACATCAAGTATCTTGTGTTAAAACTATGGAATCAACTAGTGACTCCAAATTAATCATTAAAACAAATAATATAATTTATTTAAATTAATAATGTAAATATATGAATCCCCATGTATAAAAATAATCATTAAAAAACTGATAGAGGATAAGAAAACCTCAAACAATAGGTATTGGATTAGTACGAGACTATTATACCTTATTATAGTGAATATACCTACCAAATAAAGGGTTTCACCATTCCATTTGTAACCCCAAAATAAAATTTATGGGTGGGTGGAAATCATGATTTTGATAGAGAATGGGGGGAGGGAGAATAATAGAAAGAAGAATAATAGGAATAGGAATTGGAATATAGGGTTTACCTATATCTATTTTTTACCTTCTATTGTGAATAAATTAAGAAATACGATACGAGTAGGGGAGAAGATAGAGATCCTCCCCTAGACCTCTATCTATCTATGATCTTCATAAGAGGGGGGACCCAATTTCTCCTAATCCTAATTCTCCCTCTCCCTTTACTCATAATTTTACATAAAAACAAAAATTAAAATAAAAGTAGTAATAATAGGTATCATTACAAATTATACAAATAATAATCTTATATATAAAAACACTACACACCAAACAAAATTTCCAAAAACTAAAATAATAAAAGTAAAATAAAAATAATATTCATATTAACTATCCTTTATAAAAATTAAAAAATACTTTTACATTAAAATAAATCATCATAGATGCATTAAAATCATAAAAAATAATTTTAAAAACTTACTAAACTCCCACAAAAAAATACAAACTAGATTGTTTAAATTCAAAAAAAAGTTCATAAATGTTATGGATAATGATTATTATGCATGATCAATTAATAGTGTGCCTAATCATTAATAAACTAATGGACATTAAAATTAGCATATACAGTTCACTTTCATGATTTTCTAAACCTTGCATAACTTTTTTTCCATAGAAATTTTTTAATATTTACCAATTATTGTTAAAAAAATACTCAAATAATAATTTTAAATTATTTAAAAATATTATTAGTTGCAACATAAGTTTTTTTATTCATTTTATTTGGGGAAATATGAGAAATTCATCAATGTCATAAATTTTTATTCTATCATGCCTATATAACATATATTCTATATGTCTCAAATTTAAAACCCAATCCCTAAAATTATTTGGAATAATTTCAATACTATTCCATCCTTATAAGATTTTATAATATATTCTTATTTTATAAAAATAACTTTATTCTCATTTTCCCAAAGCTATGACACACTTAAAAGAATATTTATTAACCCATTATTGAATAAAGTATTCATAAATTTCAATTTATCATCACTATTTTCAGTGATTCCAACTCTCATGATCTCAAGATAGTTATCATTATGAAAATTAGTTAATCCTTTATTGAATTCCTGAAGACATTTAAAAGATATAAATCACGTAAAATTGGGATGAACTAAAATTTAAAAAAATATGTTAATGTTACTTTTAAGATGGCTTTAATCGTGAACACATTTTAATACTCAACCAATATTTAAAATCATTATAAAAATTTCAACAACATAACCTATATATTCTCATCTTCTATATAATTAATTTAAAATTAAATACTATTCATTTTATTATCATTTTCATCCTACAAATTTTTGTTGAACTTGATTTATTTGAATTATTTGTATCCCCTAAAATTTACATTAATTCTATTCTAGGAGTTTAATAGGTCTTCCACTAAATAAATATTTCCATTAATATGAATATATCCTTTAAAATACTATAAATAACATTAAAAGGTAATTGTTTCGCATATGATATATTTTCTCTATAACATATACAATATAATATTTGTTATTATTTTTATGAAATATACTAACCTCAATTTTTAAAAAAAATTATGGGATATTAAAATATTCTCTTTATTCATAGTCAACATTTTTCTTGGATTTATTATACTTCATATCATATATATTTTATTTCTAAAAATAATCACTTTAAAAATAAGTAGGATTACATTTTTTTATCATTAAATGGTAAAAACAAAACTTATTTTCTATTTATATTAACATAAATATTTCCATAAAAAAGTAATTTTTTTCCATTTTTTATGTATTTTAAAATTAAAAAAATCATAAAGTCCCAGAGATGCTTCGAAAAAAATTACATCCCCTAACAACACTTATTGACTTCTTATATTAACTTCTTAAACTTTAAATTGAATATATTCATGTGATTCTTATCATCCAAAAACTAACATGAGTGATTTAAATTTATTTATAATTAATATGATAATTTTTAAATATATCATTTTTTATATTTATTAATAATCAATATATTCAATTCCTTCATATTCATTAATTAAGAAGTATTTTTCTATATAAGTAGAATCATTAACTTTTATTATGTTTAATAATTTACTCAAACTTCTATTAACCATTTTAATCCTTAACATTTTTTATATTAAATCCTTCAACTCACTTTTTAACATGAAATCAAATTTGGAGTCCTATACTTCTCTATGAAATCATAGCATGGCTATTATTATTGATTTTATTTTTATCAAAAACATTCATTTCAAGCCCTTTCCCATTTGATTTACTTTTTTCTATAACTATATAACGAGAATAGAAATGGATTGAAATAATATAAAACAAGATATATTATTATGTGTGAAAAGTCATATCATTAAATTTGGGAAATACTATATTATTCATTGGGTTGATATGATCCATTACAAAAGAATAATTCAATAAAATAATCTGAGACATAAAAATTAAATTCAAATACTAATTGAAATATACAATCACCTTTTGTCTTTGAATTTAAATTGAAACCATGATTTGATACCAATTAAATATTACTTGAGTGTTTAATCAATACACTGAAAGAGGGGTGAATTAATAATTAAATTTTCCCCATATAAACAATTTATGATTATACGTTAATTGTCCTTCGGTTATTGTTTAAATATAAAACTAATGAATTTTTAAACTTTGTACATTCAATTTGAAAAAATACTTACATTTTATGACAAGAACACATCATGGTCATATGATTCAATATAATCATATATTGAGTACAAATGAGAAGGTCTTTTCCGTAAAATCATAAATTATAAAAGTCCCTTGACCTTAATTTTATTTTTACCCACTTTTATAATGAATATAATAACTCAAAAACATGAAAGATCAATTTGAGTAATTTTTTAAACCAACGAAAATAATAAAAAATTCTCAATTATGATGAAACTCACTGAATGAACCAAAATATGTATGTTCTATAATAAATATAAATTCTATTAACTTTATTTACTTTATATTATAATCTTGTACTTTTATATATTATGGATATACCCATTATAGATGTCATTGATGTTTTTATATGAATATAATCATATCAAAATTGTAGTTCATTAAAGAAATATGTGATACTCATAAAAAATATTCTTCAAATTATGTCAGACATAAATTTGTTTTGTAGGTCCTCAAACTTAAAAATTAGCATCCAAAAATCAATAAGTAAGAAATTAATTTTCCTTAATTTTTGTCTTTTCTTATTTTAGTAAAAGTATTCTACTACTTTATATCTTTTAATTACTCTCTAAAACTAAATAAATATTTGAGTGAACATTGGATTATAAAAACATTAATATATTTTGAATTAAGAATTTAAAATAAATAACTTTATTAACTATTATTATCTACAACAACAGTCTCATCCATGATTAATTAAACACTCTCAAAAATGGATCCAAATAATTTTATATATTTTTTGTAATTTTTTTGATTATAACTAATTCTAGTGTAGACTAAAAACTAGTTAAATGTTTACTGAATAAAATCATATAAAAATCAAGAAGATTCACAAACTAGAATCACACTTAATTACACTGTATAGTGTATAAAATTAGTTTTACAGAATAAAATATGAAGAAATATATTTTTTAATATATTTTATGTGTTATGTGAACAAGTAACACACATTTTTACTACATAATTGAGAATCACATATTTTATTCAATGTTTAATGATATTAATTACTATTTGAAATATAATAATACACATTGAAAAGTGTTATAATGTATTATATGAGGTGGAATCTTATATATTTTTGATTCATTAATTTGATCAATTTTTTACTTAATAAAAAAACATATTTTTACAATGTGTATGATGGAAACTTTACCAATATTTTCATATTTTATTCTATTTATCTTCTTGTTTTTAAAATATTTCCAATTCTTTTTAACTAATTAATTATTAACGTCTATTAGATTTATAAAGTCATTCAGCATTAAAATATTTTCTGAAAGTTAAATTACTTTAAATTCCCTCAATGGTAGCTGCAAAACTTACAAAATAAACCAAATATTTTTAGGAAAATATTCCTTGTGATAATAAAATATTCAAAGAATTTTAAGAGAAACATTTATTGTAGAATAAAAATTTTATCAAAAAAATTAATAAAATAAAAATTTGTCAAAAACAAGATAAATTATATTTTCAAAATTTTATATGTAATGTTTATCCCATTCCATATTTATATGATAAATAATTTATAATTGGTAGTATTGATCATTCCTTAGCTTCAAAGTTTGTTTCAATAACTAAAATCATTTCTTTATAGAAAAAGATATGAGATTAAGAAAGAAGTATTTAGAAAACACAACCTATAGATATCTCTATGTCCATTTTTAATATTTATTTATAAAAGAATAATAAGTATAAAAATATTGGAAAATTGTTTTTAAAAATATAAAAATAATAAAAAATTAATATATACATATATATAGTAAAATAATAATAATAAATACCATTTAAATATAATATTAATTTTGATCACAAAAATAATTTTTTTGATGATTCTTTTTTTAAAATTAATTTGTATAAATAATTCATTTTCACATAAATCCAAAATTTTATCCATTTTTATCATCATGTAAAAATTATGTTAAAAGTTTCACAAGGGTTTAGGTTTTTTAAATAGATTAATTCCTTTTTTATTTATTTATAATCTTTCAAAATAAAACAAATTCTGATATTTTCATCTCAACAATTGTAAAAGAATTATTTAATAAACTTTATTTAATCAATTTAATTTATCTAAGTTCAAAAATTGGATTCTTGTAGATTCATTTTAATTATCAATAAATTTTCATCTCATGAAAAACATTTATTGTAAGAAAAAAAACATTATGTAAGAGAAATAATAAAAGTGGTTTAAAATAATAATATGATCACTTTAATACTATTCTTTTAAAATTTCATTCTTTAATGCTATTCTTCAAAAATTCTGATAAGACCTATGTCTCTCAATCTTGTAACTAATAAATCCTCCTTAAAAAATTAAATTTTAAATTATAATTTTTTTAAAAATTATTAATAGTCAACTACATTGTTGATATCATATTTTACTGTTATATTTCAATGTAATTGTCTCCCAGGTCCCACATAATAAAGATATATAGAGGTTTGAATCAAGGTGTACAAAAATATTTCACAAAATTTACCTTATGATTAGTTATTAAACATACACTTTTTATCTAATGTGATTAATAAAAATAGAATAAGAGAAACCCAATTTTACTTAGTTCACCCAATATAGGTTATATCCAAAGAGCATACCCTAAACTATGTGTCAATGTACCAATCACGAACTTATTATTTTATATATTTTGAGTGGATAAACAATCCCTCATGGTTTTCAACCCTCATAATTTAATTTTCACCTCCTTCAAAAAAAATTTGGAATACAAAAAATTATATTTAATCATCATAATCAATTAGAAATATATTAAATATTCTTCAAATTATGTATATTTTTTTCCTACTTATGTGTTAATATTATTTTTTGAATAAATCCTCATTCTCTACTATTATTGTAAAATTTTAATTACATGATTTATGATTCTCAAAACCATTTAAATTATTTAGAAAATAACCTATAGAATCATCTCATTAAGGATAAAAATATTTTCATTTTTAAATTACCCAAATCATTAGGGAATTATTTTCATAAAAAACCATTGTTTGTTTTCTATTTTCATTCCATGGGGCATCTAGTCAAATTTTAACATCCATGAATCGTGAAAAAAAATTAATCCAAAAATCTCAACCATTTATAAAATTTTAAATTTTATATCACATCTATATCATGAAATTATAACTCCCTACCATGAATTGGTTTCTTAGTATCATATATCAAGTTATCTGCTCTTGGAAATAAGTTATCCTCATGGATTGAACTGCATGTTCTCGTTATTTTGTATATAGATGTTACAACAAACATTTCTCTAAAATAAAATCTATAATAACTATGTTTATTACTTAATCACATTTTTTACAATGTTATTACAAAATAATTTTCTCCATCATAACCTCTTCCATTCCATGGTTTTTTATCCAAGATGTTTTTGAAAACAACATTACCAAATCCTTCTTTCAATATGCCTTCTTTTATGATGTTTTATTATATTTTTTATTTTGTACTAGGATTATACAAAAACATTTAGTTGAATTATAATTCACTATGAATTAGTCCATTGTTAAAATTGTTAGTATTTTTAATTGTTTCTCCATTAATACAAAGTCATTTTTCATAAGCAATCTATTAGTTTCACAAAACTATAGTGCCCTACACCAAAACATGGGATAAGACACTATGACTTGTTTTTTGGTTTCACCAAAAAACTCTTCCATATCTTTATTAAATCAATAAAATTAATATTAGTATTTTTTAATATCAATATGTGCTGTTTATTTTTCATTTTTTTATGTTTTCCAATATTCATAACCTAAAAATGTATACTTGGATAATGGATAACAGTGTCTTGGTTACTACCCACTTTATAAACAATGATAAGGATATTAAAATTTATATTTTATAAAATTAGGTTTATTTTTTATCTTCATTAATATTTTCACCATTTATATAACATTATATAAAATTCAAAAATCAATTAATTTAAACTTTGTTATTATTTTACAAATGACATGGATAAGGATAAGAGTAAATAAAGGACAAAATTGGTCATTCTAATATAAATCACATAGTTAAAGTATTACTTTTTCTAATTATAATATAGGGTTAAATATCATGGTCACGGTTTTTCTTATGGAATAACCAATAGAATTATTTACTTAATATAGGCTATAAATATTTGAAAAATATCATATGCCATTGATGGGTCAAAATCAAGATGAAAAGAGATTCAAGGGTGGGAAAATATGCCTAGAACATGAAAAAATTAGGGATGATGTAATGATGATCCATATACCCTATTTTTGTAAGAAACCAAAGGTACTATCTAAAGGTATTAATTTTTTAAAGGATTAATTGAAGAAAAATATATAAAATGAAATTTAATATTATAAATAATTAAAAAGAGAATTTATTGAACTATGAATAAGACTTTTTGGGATATAATTATTCATAATCTATTATTAAAAAAATATTTACTATTCATTTATATAACACTAGAAAATATACATGGGATTTTCAATGATAATATTCCCATTAGATATATATTAGTATATAAATATGATATTGTTTTTTATAGATTAATAATATAAATGTTTCATACTCATACTGAATTTAATTGGATAAAAGAACAATAATTATCATTTCACAACGTGGGAAATTAAATCAAGAAAAATATTTATAATTTTATTATTTATAATTATGAATGAAATTCATAATATTCGATAAATATCCTCATTTATTTAATATTTTAGTTTTAGAAAATAATTTATATAAATTTAATTTTTTTAATTTTTAAATTGATATCATTTATTTTTTTGTAATATGGTTAACATATTTTTAAATTTTATTTGGACTAATAAATAATAAAATAATATCTTTTATATTATTAGTCTATGTAATAAAATGAAATTACTAATAATATTTCATGACTTATCCTATATAATAAATAGAATTTCATGAATAGATGTGTGTGTGTGTAGAGATGGTGGAGGAGAGAGTTCTAAATATAGAGGAGATGATATTGGGGAGACCAATAGATAATGAATATGGATAATTCCAATGGATTAGGTTAGGAAAAAATTAATAATAATTTTCCAAATGAAAAACAATTATAATAATCAATGAATTAAAAAATGATATTACAATTTATTTACTAAAAATATTAAATTGAAAAGTTTACATATGACTAAAAAATGTAGAATTTATAGTATTTTTATAAAAAATAATTTTATAATCTTTAATTTATCAATATAAAATCATTAAAAATTTCAAAAATACAAAAATTGAATGAATATTGCCATCAATATGAGTGGAGGAAATGAGTGAGTAGAAGGTTAGTGAAGAGTATTTGAGATAACAAAAATACTCATCATGATTTAAATGATCTATAAATGATCATAAGGGGTTATTTAATTAAAGGGATTAATAAAATGATCAATAAAACAATCAAAAATTTAAAACTATAATGGCTATAGATTAATTAAATCATACTATATTAAAAAAATAAAAAAATTCATGATCCTCTAAAATTTTCATTGATGTACCCATAACATTCTGTATGATTAGGGGGATTGTAATAAAGAATAATCATAATTACATGACCCAATGTAAATAAAAATTACACTATTTTACTTCATTTGTAATAGAATAATAGTGGAAACCAAACTCATCATTCATTTGGTTTTGTATAAGAATAGATTTGTTACCAAAAATATTTATTTCCATAAATTTTAACTTTTTTATATTTATATTTTGTTTTATTCATGGGTGGTTATTCACCACAAAATGAATTAAACACTATATTAACCTTATCTTTATGTAGGATAATATTTTTTTTATAACTTTCATGTGTGAACATTAAAAAATTCATAAAATTTATTATTTAAAACCCAATAATTTTTCTTCCACTGGTCATGTATTCAAATTTACCTATATTTATTTATTTATTTTGGATGCATCATAATTATCCAAATATTTTATGATTTCTAAGGTGGTATTTCAAATGATATATGACTATTTTTATATTTCACTCTTGATAAAAACACAAAGACCTAGTGCTATAATAATATATATTTTAATACATCAAAGAAAAATTATTACATAAAACCAACTCCCATGATTTAAATTATAGATTAATTCGAAAATAAGTGAATAATATGTGAGAAAATAATATGAAATTATTAATTAAAATATATTTTATTTGTATCTTCATTATTTAAATCATCTATAAGAATTTTATCTTTTATAATAAAGTTGTTTTCCAATGGAATTTACACAATAAAGTAGGGTGAGATCATAAATACTACTAAGAGATGCATATAAGAATGATAATGTGTTAAGAAATATTCCTCTAATTAAAATAGTATAAGGAATTAAACAATCATAAATCATGGTAAAATAAATATTAATAATTCAACATATGCAATGCATGTTAAATGGGTACTGTAAATATGTTGTCAAAGAACTCCTATGGGTAACATACCCACCATATAAAAATATCATAATAATTAACCCATTAAAAATATCTTGGGAGATGAAATATGACATAATTAAATGGATTGCAATAAAATTTCAAACCATCCATATCAAAAAATACCCAAAAACTCAATAAAACACTTGAAATAAATATATAAAAAATTCTCTAACATAAATCATTCATAAAAAATGACTAAGCTTCATAGTTAACCCACAAGTAAGTGATATTGGAATTAATATAGATGATCCTAAATAAAATGATGATATGTATAATTATATTAGTACCCTTTATTAAAGGAATAGATATGGTATTTATAGTGGAAATAATTGATAAGGATAAACCTCATGAATGGTGGAGTTTCAATGGAATTTATAAATACATTATCAAAGTAAAAAATTCAATGTATGGTGACTTAGAAGGGTTTAAAATGATTTAATAAGATGGTAGAGATCGATAAATCTCTATATATATAGATTATGTTACCCATATATCTTATCCACATAGGGTATAAAACATTCATCAAATGATGGATTTTAAGTAGGTCCTTTTTGTATCAAGTGTTAATTTGATCCTATACAACGAGTTATATCAAAAGTCACAATAAATTTTGTACGAAGTATATCCAAAAAACACTATAGATAGATATTCCATATTTGAAAACATATAAATACAAGACTACAAATACATGACATGCATAAGGATTTGTAAAAATAATAATGTGAATTAGTTCTACTAAAATTGAGAAATGTTATTATTAAATTTTAAGAACTTAGGAGATGAGTTTATTGAGAGGGAATGAGAAACTCTTATAAAATGTTTTTGAATGAATACTGCTATAATTAAACAATAATTAATTATTAAAAATAAATTTAAATAGTTTTCTTACCAAATGAATATATGAAAGAAATAGAGATGAATATAAAGAAACCATTACCTCACATAAGACTTCCTAGACATAGAAATTTATCTCCTTAAGCAATTGGAATAATCTTAAATAGATATTATAGAGAGATACAAATAGGATAAATATAATCAGTAAAATAGATTAAAGATAAATGGGGTAGGGTGATGGATATTTATAGTACACCTTGGATAACAGTTTAATATTTTTTTAATATAGAACCTAGAAAACGAACATGTGGAAAATTCATTTACAATTACTCACATGTGGTGTTTAGCTATGGAATTTTATATTTGTCCTATTGTTTTTGAGTCTTAATTATTAATAAACTCAAATGGTATTTTATATTTTTCCATGGTTTTTTATTTTTAAAGTGTACAATATTTAAATCCCATATTTTTAATTATTTTGACCACGGAAATAATCATTTTTTTATTTTTTTAAATGATAATACATGATTTTGTCATTAAATGTTTCATAATAGGTTTATAAATTTAATTCAATAATTTTAAATTGAATATTTAAGTAAAAAAATATATTTTGATCATTAGGAAATAATATTTTAATTACTATACCATTTTTAAATCAAAATATGTTAAACCCATCTTTCTTATTTTGTGTTATTTACTATCAATATATTATATGATGAAGTGTCTTGTAAGATTGAATTGTTTGATAATTTTTTAGAGTGATTAGGGTTTATTTTGTTACATTTAGAATTTGAAACATTGATATGGTGTAAGTTACTATGTACTTTTTTCATCCCAATAAATAATAAGTGTTCTTGGGGAAGACCACAAATGATTATTTTTTCCTATATGGATGACATTATAGTTGTTCATAATTGATCATTTTGGAAAACAATTATGATCGTATACAAGGTGACTATGAGAAGTGAATATTATTCAACCATTTAATTTAATAATATCAACAATGAATATTTTTATAAATAATTTTTATTTATTATTTGTTTTTTGTTTATATAGTAGTTTTATATAAAGAAGAAACCAAATTTTTAAATAATATGAGATATTTAAAATTCTTTATTTGGTGGCCACTGATAAATAGTATTTTCATCATGAGGAGGGAGAAATATGATGGAATTGTTTGGGGATCATGGGAATCTGGTTACCTCGATAAAACATCTTTCTGACATGGCATTACATTAATTTAGATCATGGAACATGTTTCAAAAAAGGATATCAAATAGATTTGAACTTGATATAGACAAGTAGAATTAATTGAGTATCCATATGGCCAAAATGACTTTTTTTTGTTATTTTCAACCCACTTTTAAAAGTTAAGTGGAAACCCGCACAAAAAAACCATCCCATTACAAACCAACAACCAAATTGGAATCCATACCATTACAAACCAACACCCAAATTGGAAAAGCAGAATTCAAATTTCAAAAAGGAGAATTCAAATTCAAATTTTGAAATAGAATGACCATGCCGTGCGTTGATTGACCCTCGATCCCATCACACTAACCCTGCAATGGCACGTCACCACATCGATTGGATTTCCACCTCGGTCCCCTGAATATCTTGATCCCCACGTGCATTAGGAACCGCGATCCCTGAGCCAAAAATATCGTCCCTCGCATCCCGCCAGAACACTGTGACCAGCAAAAACGCCGACCGACATCGGCTCCTCCAGAATGGAATCATCAGAATACCTATGGGAAACTGAAGAAATCATCAGGAGAATAACCCACAACCCATGAAATACAAGTCGCACCACTTTCGTCATCAAACATTGAAAGAAGCAAAAATGAATAACCATCAAAAGGGAGAAAGCCACTGCAAGTCGCGCCTCTTGGAACACCCTGTCACCCCACAAACACATCCCAAAACCTCATCGGAAACCATCTCACCCAACCAACCAGGGAAGGGAAAATGGACCTAGAAGCCACAGTAGAGTAGGGGTGGAAAGGGCCTCCACAGCTATCCATGATGAAGCCAGTACTGGAAAACCCTCAGAAAACACTCTTCGTCGAACCTGCACCACCGAAATAGAATACAAATCCATCGAAAATCTATCAAATTACAAGAGTAGACTTCATCTTGAATAGTGAACAGCCCTCGAAATGAAACCACTCGAATCAGACAGTCAAAAGAAGAAATAGAATAGGAGCAAGGGAAATTGAGAAGGAGGAGGAGAAAATAAGAAAACCAAGTTCGTTGCAAGATCCGGCAACAAAGAGGAGGAAAATAAACATCATGGAAGGAGAGGAAGAATGAGGTGAAGAGGAGGAAACCCTAAGTCAACTGAAGGAGAGAGAACAAACCGAGAAGGGCGAAACTAGAATAGGATGCGGGAAGGAGAAAATCGCGATTTTGGGAAGCGAGATGAAAAGTCCCTCCATCGCCATAGGGAAAACCTAGGAGGAAGAGGGGATCGCTCGAGCGAGACCACCAGGAGAAAATGGAGCCATCCAAGTATCCATATGGAATGATATAAATTTTTTATCTATTTAAATAATTCAATGAATCAGTTTACATTGAATTTTTATGAATTTGTAGAGAAATATAGTACATCAGGAAGATTAGGAAGATAAAAATAAGTCACAATTATTTTCTATGAGTGATCTATATAATCAGATCACCTACAATTATAGTCATATATATCATAATATACACTATATAAAATTATTAATTTTTTTATTATTGTATGTTGTAACGATTTAATGGGAGTGACCAATGGTAATGGCAATGATTTCAACCTTGAATATTGTATGAAAGTGATCCTTGGATGGGATTGATCTCCCTAAACAGCATTATTAAGAATATCTCAATGATATTTAAATGAAAATAATGTGATATATATGTTCCTTATATTATCCACACATTATGAAGAACCAATTAAATTGCTATATATCCTATGAATGTTTCATTTATTATACAAACTAAACTAATTAAAGTGGAATACAACGTCATATCCAGTAAAGAGATAATAAATTTAATAGTGTCTTCCAGATCTTGGATAAATAGATAATGAATATTGGAATTAAAAGTTTTAAAAATTATATTCATTAAGATTCACCATTTCATATAATTATTATCACTTAACTACTCCTAATAAGTGTTATTATATCCACATTTACCATTATATATGATTCTTTGATCTCTATGTTCAGTGGTGTTTTCAAATATTAATGCAAATTCTAAACATAGAGGAATACCAATTTTTAATAAACAAAAATTAATTGTATAAAAATATAATTTTCATTATTTTAGATCATTTTGAATGTATATATAGTTTTCTATGATTATTAGAGCATATATTTCAAATGAATCTAGGTTATTATTCTGTGAAAAAATATAGGAAATAAATACAGGTATTTTAAAATTTAATTCATGCACTTGGAATATATATTTATGATAATATATATATATATAACTTATGGAATGTAAATCATTTAAATAAATGTTTAAAAAGTTATATCAAATATATGAAGAATACTCAAAAGATAAAAATATATGCTGTAAATTTTAAAAAATAGTATAAATATCGTAATATGTAATCCATAGAATCAATTTATGAGTTTTTTAATAAGTTTTTTTACATGTTTGAAAATATTTTAGTATTTAGAGAATACATATCTTTTATTTACATAGTCAAAATAACTATGATAAGGTTACATGCATAGTTGAATTTTTAGGTGTCTATTATTGAAAAAATGGATCTTAATACTATGTCATTATATGGATTACAAATTACCCTTTTTACATATTACATTAAAAATAAGGGTAATTCATCAAATCTATAATATATATATATAAGTTTCCTTAAATCATATCAATAAATTTACCATTGAGAATAACTTATATTAATAAATTAAATATGTGATGGTACTTTAATAAAATAAATTAAAAATAGGAAAATTAGATTTTAATGGGATGTTTTCCTTTGACATGTTTTAATTTTATAAAGTTTGTGTATCTAGAAATAATGTTTCCTTTTCATTGTGAGTATGAAGATGATGAGGTTATAATGACGGCAGAAGAGGAATTAATTAATATAAAAATTTAAAATAATAACATCCAAAATAAAAGCACTAGAAATTTATAAAGAATAAAAAATTACGTCTACATAATATATTGAAGTAATTGATGAAATTGGTGTAATTAATAATTTTAGAGATAGTGTATAAGATATATTTATATAAATTTTCAGTCAATAGGAATCTACTAAATATATTGGTGAAACCCAACATGAATAATAAGGTAAAGTTAAAATGTAAATTAAAATTTATTTAGATATTCAAAATAAATATATTTTAAAAATAAAGGTAAAAAATAATAAAATTGTAGAAAAATATTGAAATGAGTATACTCAACCTCAATGAGATGACATCAAAAATTCTCGAATAATCCTTAGAATAAATAAAATACAAATAATTGATATTGATATTGTGTCTTAGATGAAATGAGGAGAAAGGTATAAGAATAAAAAAAAATTACTTATGACTTAACTAATGAAATAAAATAATAATATAGTAGAATTTAAATACTTGATTTAGATTTATTTGAATATCTGAAAATATTAAAAGATAATATTATAGATTGTTTATTTTAAAAATCATTAAAATTTTGATGTTATTTTATTGAATGGGGAAGTGAAAAATTGGATGATTCCACTTGAAATATAGATTAATGTAAAAGTAAAATAAGATAATAATATAAAGTAAATTAAGGATTATTATATGAATCTAAATAAATTGTAGTGTAGGTAGCCTTAAAATAAAATTTTATAACTATAAGAAGGAACTCCACTAATATATTTATCTTAATCAAAAATCAATAGAATATTGGTTATGTAATAAAGTTTGACTAGTGTTGAGTTAATTTTATAGTCTATTAAATATGATAATTAATAATAAAGTATTAATGGGGTTGTTTATTCAAAAATATAAGAGGGATATAGTGGGTGGAAAGTAAAAAATTATTATTGAGTCCATAAAGAAAATTTCATCTTTTATAATTGGGGAGGATTTGAATAAAATATTTAGTAAAATTGGAGAAATAAGTATTCTTGTAGTGATGAGGGATGGGGATATAAATATATGTAATTTGTTTTTAACAATTTTGAGGATGGAAATGAGGTAATAAAGGTAGTTTAGGAGTAAACTTATTTACATAAATATAAAGATAATATAATATCCATTGAGAAACTAAATATATTTTTCTTTCATTTTTTTAGTATATCACATATGACGTGAATGGAATTATGATACATGATATGAGAATTCGAAAATATATTATGATTTTAAATTTCGGTATTTATCTAGAAAATAAATAACATTATAGGTAGAGCATGATGTTTTACGAGAATTCAAAAAAATTAGAGAAAATGTATCTATAAATGGAAGATAATATGATGGGAATGTTACAATAGATGCACCCGATAAAGGTGTTGCACATAATCAAGTCTCTTGAATACCTCAAATCCAATGTATTGGAGGCCATATAAATTCCAAGTCATTTTTCATAGAAGATGTTGGATAACATCTTATATGATCATGTGGACTAATTTTTTCAAAACGAAAAGTTTTTTCATGAATCTGTTATTGATTTTATACTTTGGGTTTCTTCTTAAAATACTTTTAGTGAACTTTATCACTTTCTTTGATTCTTCTAAAGTAAAGTTTTTTGGTTCTACTGTTTCTCATGATATACTATTTTTTTAGTAATCTTATATGTTTTAGGGTACCCTAAAAAGGTATTAATATGGTATGAAACACTAAATAAAGAAGTAGTCCATTTTTTTGTTACCACTTCTATAATAGAGGATTTATCCTAGGTTATTGGGATTGATAAAAGGGGTAAATAATTACAATGTTATAAGAATAAGGTTTCATAAATTTAATGTAGTAGTCAAATAAACCGAAAAAAATTAAAATTCAGAATGGTTTTGATATTATAGAATGTATTGATAATGATATAATTAAATAATACAAATCAAGGTCTATGCCCATTTACTATCACAATAAGTTTTATAAAAAGAGGAAAAGACAACTGATTAATCTAATGTTGTTGAATTTTCTCAAAAATAAATTTACAATGAATGTATATAATTACTAAAACTTTTATTCTCATTAGATATAATAGAAATTAAAAAACTAAATGTAAATTAAAAAAATTATGGAAATTTAATCCTAATAGAGATAGTTCTCTTAAGAACAAGGTTAGTGGAAAAATAAATCCCAATGTAAGTGAAATATAAAAAGATAGGGGTATTTTTCTTTATGATAAAATTTTATTAGTGTGATTTTGTTTTGTAACATATAGTATGTAAATATATTCTCTAATAAAAGAAGTATAATCCATGGGGTTGGTACAAATTTCATGAAAGGAGTAAAAATTGGTAGGAAATTATATTAATTGAATGGTAATGAATCATCACGATATAGGATAAAAGTGGATAATGATTCATGAAATCAAAAAATTGGGAAAATTAATCCAATATTAATAGAGAAATTGATAGTATAAATGATGTTGTTAGTGTTACACAATTGAAAAAAAAAGATAAAAAAACACATATATTATACATCTAAATAAGGGTATATTACTAGCAAAAATTTATAAAAAAAGGTAGAAAGGCCAAGGAACTGCTTTAGACAGTCTGCATAGATTTATATGGGCTAATAAAATAAAAAAATATGTGTATGATTAAAATTATGTGTTGTTTTTTAATGGTTATGGAAGGATCAGATATATATATCCAATATGTCACAAAATTAAATTTTTGGACTGAATCAACAAGTTTATAAGTGTTAATGAAAATTAGTGTGAGAAGGGGAACACAAATATCCAAACCTAATTATTTTATTGAGAACAAAAATCTTGAAATTTAATGGTACATAAAAACATGACATTATTCAATTTGTATTTTCTATGAGAACAATACAAAATGAATTATTTGAAATGAGAAATAAAATAATTAATAATATGAAAACCCTTATGGATTTACAAGATTATTCCAATGATATTTTGGAAGGAATATATATAAAAATCAGTGTGACAAGTTATCACTCCTTGTGAAATACAGTTTAACTGAAATCCCATATTTAAAGAAATTATAGTTTTTTGGTGTAAATTTTAAATATTTAATAAAGATAATAAACATGGGAATAATCAAGGAAAAGGTGATGAATATATTTTCAGAGACTATTTATTTAAGATAAAGTCATATATATGCTTTAATAAAAGACTATTGAAGATAGTAGACATTCATGATGTGAAGGTCATTGAAGAAAGAGATGGTAGAGGAGTCATGAATATTGAATATAATGAATATATTGATATAATAATATATTCAAAAATTCATATATATGATTAAGTATATAAACGAAGTGATTCAAAGACAAAACCTGATAAATAAAAGAAGGTGGTATTTCTCTAACATAAAATAATCAAAGATAAATAAATGAAGAGAGGTAAATAAATAAAATATTATTAAAGAAACAAAATTTTAAATGTTGACAAGTAAAATAAAATAAATTGATGAAAAAATTTTATTTTATCATATTGAATTGAAAATTTTCTTAAAAGATACAAAAAAATAAACACTGGATCAGATTTTTAAATGAGTAATTTGATCAAATAGATAAAAAATTACATTGGAGTTAGTTAATGGAACCTTGTAAAGGAATTTTATTGACACCAAATGGGTGTATCAAAATAAGTTAAATGATAAATGTGATATTTTGAGCAAAAAATCTAGGTTATTTAGAAATGGATATGAACAAATATATGGAGTAAATATAAATGAAATATTTTCTTAAAGTAAAAAATAATGAATTTATTTTACTTTTATTTACTATTTAAATTTTAAAAATACTGAAAATCACTCATATGGATGTTAAATCAATTTTTTTAATTATGTTTTAAATGAATAAGTATAAAAGTATTAATTTTATTGTTTTAAGTTAGATTGTAACATCCCTTTCTTGGTACAATAGATATTGTTCTACCTAGGATACTGTGAACCCCAAGTGTGTCTCCATGTATTCAAATGGATATTGTCATTTTAAAAGGGCAAATGATCATTTTATGTAGAGGATTTACCCATAATACTATATAGACATTAATAATAACAAATAATAAAAATAAATATAACATCAATATCAACACATCGTGTATTTACCATAGAAGTTAACCATTAATCGATATAATAAATCATGCTATATCAAATGAACCTTTGATAAAACATGAATTAGTCATACATTAATTATTACCCTCTATTTCCAATTAGATCTAAGTCCTCACCTCCGAACCAACAACCATCCCTCCTAAGATAGTATAGCTTCATCGCATGTCTTCATGCCTTTTACCTAACTTGTATATAAATTACAAGGTTTGTACATCTATACTTTTACACATGTATGGTATGAGTACAAAACTCAGTAGGCAACCATTAAGGGGAGACTTAATATATACTATTATTTATATATATGATTTTTTTACAATGTCGTATGCTACTAATAACAATCAAAATGAAACACATACCTCAATCCATTAAGTTCCAATTAGTCAACAAAAATTCCCAACTCTATTTATTTGGCTTGAGATGATGAGTTATACTTGTTGTACTATAAAAAACTATGGTCGATATCTGGTCAACCCATAAATATGAACTATCCAAAAAATCATTCAGATCATGGAAGATTCATATCATAACATGCTTCCACAAAAAAAAAAGAACTGCATCATGGGGTATCATATCTCACTGTCTATTCATGGGCATCCAAACATAGTTGTGAAGTGCATATGAATCATGGAAGAGGTGTATCATATCATAGTTACAATGTAATATAATCCAAATGATTTAAGGGTGATATTATGACCCACTCCCTAATAAATGGGCATCTAAATCAAGGAAGTGGAATGTTTCATCCCACTCCCTCGAAAAAATTCATAGATTACCCTATCATGCTAGTTAGGACCCTAAAATCCAATTGACTATTAAAATAACCAACAACCCAAGCATAAAAATTCCATCACCAACCCCCCTAATATATATTAATGCATCCATTGTATCTCACATATCACATTCTGAATAAATCTATTATTCAATCATCAATACATCTAAAGTATCTCATTATCTCATCGACAGATGAAAAGATACACCTACCTAGGAATAATTCGACATACTCCCTGATCATCAATTAGACTATCATCCAAACCAATGTCAATAACCTATCATTATCTATATTATTTATCATGTTGATATGGGAAAAATAATCAAATAACCAATCTCATTATTGATTGGTAATCTCTCTTAGTCATTCTTGACTGCCTATACATCACATTCCATCTTATCAATCAATGCCAAAGTGATTCTCAACCCTTAATATTTATTTATCTTTTAAAACTACACACTTATCTCCTTACACAACTACACCCCAATCATCAGCTCTATAGTCCACTCTAACTAGACTAGTAATATCATTCAATTATACACTAGTCTAACCCTTGTACTAGTTCCTTAAATATAAACTACTTTCCCAAGTCCTCTCATCATCCAACCCTTGTTATGTTATCCAACCTACTCTAAAGTGATTTTTCAATTCCTTGAGATCATGAATCATTCTTCTCAAGAACTATGACCATCACAATAACCCCATCATCAATCCATCAATCACATAAGATAATACTAGTAAAAAAATGGTAATTATCAATGAGATTTAATCTTCAACCAATTATATTTGACCTCACCTAGGTACCCACACTGACGATTCCATTTCTTTCCATATCCTAGGGATACGATCAACAAACAAGAACAAAGAAACCCTAATATTTTTTCATCAGGAAAAAAACATATGTGGTGTTCTAAAAACAGTTTCTATATAATTATCATCACCAATGAACCCTATTTATTCATACTCAATTAACCTTGAATTGAGTAACCATTCTTGAATACAATATTGAAAACAAAACACCCAAAATTCCTAAATTTAAGATTTAGGATCCACATATGTCACTCTTATAGATAATCCTCCATTATTCATACTTATCAAAATCCACCCAATACTATTTAATAATATTTTTCCTCATAATCCTTTATCTCCTCCAAAAAAGGTTAAACATTTGATTATAAACCATTATAATTAATTTCACATAATGATTTCAATTAATCATTATCCATAAAACTAACTAAATGATATGATAATGATGAAACCAAAACAAATTCTATATAAAAAGGGTCAAGCCATGACCCTGGTTCTCTTAAAAGGAAAATATCCATAAATAATAGTCTATTTGATAACCAATTTAAAATAGAACATAACAATATCCATATAAAAACTCAATGAGCATCTGCCCATGTCACGACCTGTCCCCCAGGGCCCGTGTTGGGACTACCCCAAGACCACCTTCCATAGGCAAGGGGCTGGAGACTAGCACCGAAGGCATATTCCCCAAAACAAGGAAGTAATTGCCTTTATAACCTATAAACACACACAACCAAGCACATAGAAAGATACGAACTCAAGAAAACTGAATAGTAAATTAAGTGAGTACAGTAAGTAAAATGGGCCAGAATACAATCTTAACTGGAAAGTACAAGAAACTGAAAGTACAAGGAAACTAGAACAGATCCTGCGATCAACCGTCAAGGATCTTACCTAAAGGGTTTGTACAGCTCTCAACGGTCATCTCTACGGTATGCCACGTCTAAGGTCCACCTCCGAGATACCTCCAGTCCGGGTACTCTCATCCTCAATCAACATTGTCCATCGTCTGCACCAAACACAACGAAGTTCGGGCATATCCCATGCAGGGGTGAGTATAAAGAAACTCAGTAGGGACCCTGAGACCCTCATGGTCTCATAAAATCCACAAAGGATAAACCACAAATTATGAAAACAACTGACAACCCAACTTAGGTATATTCCCATACATATCCCTAAGTTATCAAGTGTACCCATCTCAATAATGAGGAAACACTGAGTCCAACTCAAAAGCCCAAAGCTCAACTGTTCCACAAAAAATGAATACCACGAATGTAAGTACCAAATAGGTACGCCACATAGAAGAATACCACCAAGGTATTACCACAAAGGAAAGTACTTCTCATGTACGAACTCAGCTCACAAAAGGTATAACATAGGTACAGTAGTAGTGATGATTAGATGTAACTAATGAATCAACTTACCCTGGTAAGAGACAGACCCATGAAGGATATCTAATCATCATCAGACTCACATAGTATCTCTAGGTGCTGACCCACACAGGATCGCTCGGTGCTGACCCACACAGGATCGCTCGGTGCAGACCCACACAGGATCACTCGGTGTTGACCCACAAATGATCGCTAGGTGTTGACCCACGCAGCATCACTGGGTGCTGACCCACACAGGATCGCATGGGTAGTCTTGCATAGAATCCTAGAGCGGTTCCATGTGGCAACGTCAATCACAGACCCACGATAGATCACTACCTCAAGTCACAGCCAGCTACTAGGTTCCCGCACTAGGCTTGCTCATCTCAGTGAGGGTCTGATCATCAAGTTATTGGTCAATACTACAACTTCTATGAAATCCCATGAATAATTATCCCAATGGACATCCATGTCATAGGGGTCTCAACGCAATAGACGGTGCGTCAATCGGACACCCTGTCTATAAGTTATTAGTCTTTTAGTCCCGAGGGCCCGGTTGGATTCGTGTTCAATCCAACCTGACCATTAACCAACTTTCTCCAAAACTTTAGTGAGGTATACCAAAGGGACCATCTCACTCCAAGGATTACAGTGCCATTGACAGTTAATCAAACGGACGTCTGGGGCCAAAGTTATGGCCAAAAGAGCGTAAAGGGGTCAAAGTAGGTCTGGGACTGGTTCGACCTGGTCGGACCGACCCAGCCTGGGCTGAGCAGATTTGGGTCGACCCTGCCCACACCAGGTGGCCTATCCCGTGGTGGGCGTCCTGTCTTGGGCAGCGCAATGCAGCGCAGAGGTCGTAGGAACCACAAAGCCCGTGAGAATCACGGAGGCTGTGAGGGGGCCACGGGGGTCGCAGGTGGCTGCGGGGTGGAACGACCGGACGTGGGGTGGCACGGCAGGACACATGGTAGGGTAGCAGAATGCATGTGGCCACAAGAGCCACATAGGCCGCGAGGGCGGCGTGAGGCCACCAGTGTCATGGGGCAGTGAGGCCGCGGGGCGGCGCGGTAGGCCGCCGAGCGGCGCAGAGGCCGCAACGACGCAGGGGCCGCAGGGCGGCGGAGGCCATGGGGTGGTGGAGGCGACGGGGTGGGGCCAGTGCATCGTCACCTTCATTTTGGCTGGCGGTGGTGTCGGCCGCCGTTCTCATGCCCAACTGAGGATAACTCGCCATCCCCCTCATGCCTGAAGAACACAACAATAAGGAAGAACAGTGGAGGGGTCGGGCCTTGTTTTTTTGGCCTGCACCCTCCGTGTTAGAATGGTATAAAATGGCTCAACAAAATCTTGAGTCACTAATGTAAAACTCTACAATTCATATGAATCGTGGATCAACTCGTTTTGGTTGATCCGTGTTCTCCATGCTTTCCAAGAACGAGGAATTTAATTAAGAAATTTCTTGAATTCAAAAACAACCCCTACCACGAATAATTGTTGACAGAGATCGTGAGATGGAAGAGGTGAAGGTGAAGAGAGTGCCAACGATCATCGCTTCTACGGTCACACTTCCGAAGTCAGTTCAAATTTCATCCACATTCTTCAATTCTACAGTATGTTCTTCGTTGGAGAGATTTCTCCCAAGTTCTCTCCCTTCCCTTTCACCAACCAAAAATCCCCTCCCATGAATAGAGGTGCCAACATATTAAAATATGATTATCCAATTGTAAATTGTTGGCACAAATTAAGTTTTCTTAATTAATTAATGGAGAGTCGACAAAATTAGTTAAAGGAGTGTTTTCATAATTAAAGTAGGGAGTTGAGAGGTTTTCCTCCCACAAAGAGGGGAGTTAAAGTGGGTTTTATCCTTGGGTGGTCCCCACCACCTTAACCCACATTGGAGGTTAATCCTTGTGGTCCCCACCTTCATTAACTCACATGAGAGGTTTAATTCTGGTGGTCATATCCTCTCCACATCCACATGGGAGTTTCAAATCAAATAAAATGTTACAAAATTTTATTTTATTTTATTCGTTCACGAAAAAACCCAAATTTTATCTTTCATCCTTGACCTACTACGGTCAAGGTGAAGGTCCCTTATGCGAATTTCAGTACAGTGAGTTCAATAGTTCCCTCAGATTTCAATTCCGATCACCAGATTAAAAGTTACAAAAACCTTCTTGCATGTTTACTAAATGTACCCAAAAAAAAGTTCGGAAATTCATTACGGGCACACCGGGCCTCAGAATCACGTTCCGTTAATTTTTGAAGACTCAAAAAATTCCCATATAACTGAATAAAAAATTACCTGGAATTTTCTGGTCTTTAAATTATCTGCACCTCAGGGCTTTGCGTCCCCGTAAGCCACAACACAAACTAAGGAAACAAGAGGGGGTACTGACCATGAATCTAAACCTCCCACTCCCATGTGCAGTCCTAGAGGTTCTTGTGCTACTAGAGAATGCACACCAAAGGTATTGACCACCCACGAAGGAACCACTCCTTTAAATCCTCAATCTCAATGGGAACCAACGAAAACATCGCCCCATCGTCGATGTCCAGCTCGCCATGGTCGATGATGTGGAAAGGGTCATGCACGTATCTCCTCAGTTGGGATACGTGGAAGACATCGTGCACCCGGTGCAACTAGTGGGGGAGATCCAAGTGGTAATCCACCTCACCAACTCTGCTGAGGACCTGAAAAGGTCTGATGATCCTTGGAGATAACTTTCCGCCTCAGCCAAATCTTAGTAAACCTCGTCGGGGTGAGACTCGTAGAAATATGTGGTCTCCATCCTCGAACTCCAGAGGTCTCCATCTATTATCGGCATAAGACATATACCTTCTCTGTGCAGTATTCATCCGCTCCAGGATGATCTGCACTTTATCTATGTTAGCTCGTACCATCTCTGGTCCCACTAGTGCTGACTCCCCTAGGTCAGTTCAGCCCAAAGTTGATCTGTAAAGTCGCTCGTATAAAGTCTTAAAAGGTTCCATCAAAATAGTGGATTGATAGATGTTGTTTTATGAAAACTCCAACAAAATAAATTGATCCTCCCAGCTACAACCAACGTCGAGGATGCAAGCACGCAACATGTCCTCGAGGATCTGAATGGTTCGCTCTCTCTAGCCATCCGTCTGTAGAAGGAAAGCAGTGCTCAAATGAAACTGCGTCCTGAAATCCTCATACAACCCCTTCCATAGCTGGGAAGTGAAATGTGTATCATGATGGGAGACAATCATTGAGGTTACTCCATGTAGACGCACAATGTCCTGCACATAGAGGGGTCTCAAGCTCTATACTGAACCCTACTATCTGATCGATATGAAGTGGGTCGACATAGTGATTCGGTCAACGATCACCCAGATATATTCTTGACAAATGGATTTACTTGGAAGTCATATCATGAAGCCCATGGATATCCCATCTCACTTCCACTCTGGGACCTCTAAAGGCTAAACTAAGTCTGCTGGTACCTGATGCTCCCCCTTCAATTGCTGACAAGTGAGGCACAAAGAGACAAACTCTGCAACTGCTTTCTTCATTCCCGGCCACCAGTGTTGTCTTCGGAGATCCTGGTACATATTCGCCACTCTTGGATGTACCACTAGAGGGGATTTGTGGAAATACCTCAACGCTTCCTCCCAAAGTAACACTGGTACCATGGTACGTCCTCTGAAGAGGATGTCATGCTCCCCACCTTCTGAAAACCCATCATGTGCCTACCCTGTGGATATCTGAGCACGTCGACCCACACAGTCAGCATCCCCATGTTGCGCCCCCCTTGAGTTTCTGAAGAAGTGGGGGAGTGACTATAAGAGACTGAAGAAAAGATGGTCCATCCCGATCTACAAAGGATATCGGCAAAGCGGCCAGCTGCTTGGTCGCCTCGCCTAGCTATTGTATATCTGGCCTCCTACTGAGTGCATCTGCTACAACATTACCCTTACCAAGAGTATATACTATCTCAAAGTCATAGTACTAGAGTAAATCAAGCCAAAGTCATTGTATTAGGTTCAGGTCCTTCTGAGAGAAGATATACCTGAGACTCTTGTGATCAGAGTACACTATAAAACGCTCACCCATCAAGTAATGTCGCCACATATTCAATGCGAAGACCACTACTGCTAACTCCAGGTCATGGGTAGCATAGTTCTATTCATGTTGTCTCAACTGTCGAGAACCATAAGATATCCCTGCTCACTCCTATATCAGGCCACATCCGAGCCCATTCCCTGATGCGTCGCAGTAGACTACGTACCCTGTGCCCTCCTCCGGTAGCCTCAAGATGGGTGCACTAGTCAGCCTCAACCTCAGCTCCTGAAAACTCTGCTGGCATCTCTCCGACCACACGAAGGGTTGCCCCTTCTTCGTCAATGCTGATAAATGTGCTGCAAATCTAGAGAAATCTGGCACAAATCTCCGGTAGTAACCTGCCTAACCCAGGAAACTCTGTATCTTTGTCACACAATTGGGTGGTTCCCAAGAAGGTTCCGCCTCAATCATCGCTGGATCTATTGAAAATCCAACCTTTGAGATGACGTGTCCTAGAAATTGAACCAGTAAGATTCAAACTGGTACTTCCAGAGCTTACCACAAAGCTGGTTCTCTCGGAGTGTGTCCAGTACTACCTGGAAATGATAGGCATGCTCCTCATTAGTAGTCGAGAATATCAAAATATCGTTGACGAAGACTACTACAATGTGATCAAGGTATGGCCAAAAAATCCAATTCATGAGTCCCATGAACTCTACTGCAGCACTGGTTACACCGAAGGGAATTACCAAGAACTCATAATGGACATACCGACATCTGAAAGTTGTCTTCGTCACATCCTCATCTCGTACTCTGAGCTGGTGATGGCCTGATCTAAGGTTTATATTTGAGAACCAATGTTCTCCCTTCAGATGATCAAAGAGGTCGTCAATCCACAGAAGTGGGTACTTGTTCTTCGTGATCACCTGGTTCAGGTGCCGATATTCAACACAAAGCCTCAAACTCCCATCCACCTTCTTGGTGAAAAAAATTGGGGCTGCCTAAGGAGAAAAACTGGGCTGTATAAACCCTTTCCTTTATAAGACCTCCAGTTGTACCCGCAGCTCATGAAGATCCACAGGAGCCATCTGATATGCTGGTGAAGATACTAGTGTTGTCTTGGGGTACAAGTCAATGTAAAATTCCACCTCTCTGTGAGGAGGTAGACCCGGAAAATCATCAGGGAAGACATCCGTATACTGGTCCACCACTACAGGATAACTCGGACTCTCCACATCAACTGCTTTGAGGGTGAGGCAATCCAACTGATGAGTGGTCGGCTACACTCTCCTCCGGGTAAGTCCATCATGTGCTGCAAAGGCTCCCTTCTCTCCAGAGAAGGTAAACCTAGTCCCATCCGTGCAAACACACCACACTTTGCACCTAATGTAGTCAATCTGAGCATGGACTATAGATAACCAGTCCATACCCAAGATGACATCGTAAGGCCTCGACGCTGCTACTAGGAGATCCCAGTTGAAGCTCTCACCCCTTAGAGTAAGCTCACACTGCTAGAACCAGTGCGTAATCGTTGAATCCACTCCCATAGGAGTCTCTAGATATAAGGATCGAGATAATGACTATATCAGAATCTCCGACCTCCAAATGAGGGCAGTGGAAATAAAATAATGAATGGAACCTTCGTCTATAAGTACTTCATCTAAGGTGTAGTAGACACAGATCGTACCTTGTATCATCTCTGGAGCACTGTGATCGTAGGCCTCAACTACCTGGAGCTGAGCCAGCCCCTGTCCTCCTGCTCCCTGCAGTCGGGGTGGACCTCGTAATGGTGGTGGCGGTAACATCTTGAATAATCACCCACCACCAGCTGCACGGCCATCTCCTCTGCCACGTCCACCTACTCTCATCAGACCTCCTCGGTCGAACCTATGTCTCTGCCTGGGTGGTCCTTCGACCGTCTGCTGATCATCCATGTGGGGGGTTGGACAGTCACTAGCCATGTAATCATGCCCGCTGCAAGCGTAACACTGCCCGCTCCTAGCATGACTAGCTCTGCCTCAGGTGCCTCACACAACGGACCCTGAACCCTATAGTCGTCCACTTGTAGGTCTGGTCCTCTTGGACCTTAGTGACATCTGTATGTTGCCAGCTGTAGAAGACTCTGCTATATTATGACTACTAGTGGGTCTCGCTGCTGGTGACTTCTTAGAAAAAAAACTTTCCACTAAGAGGGCTCGCTCTAACATCCAAGCCTGCATTGGGATGTTGACTGAGATCATCGAAGCCCAAATCTCCTGCCTGAGTCCCTGCTCGAAGGTCCAGGCCCTAAAGAATGGGTCATGAACCATGTCTTCGGAGTAGAGTGAGAATTCAGTGAACCTCGCTGAGTACTGAGACATAGTCATGCTTCCCAACTGCAGATGAAGTAGCTCATGAATGTGCACTGCACGAAGAGTCACGGGAACAAACTCTGCCCGAAACAGGCTCTTGATGTCTTCCCAGAGAATTGTCACCTCGTCGTGAGCTTAGATCATCAAGATCAACCATCTATCTACCGCTGCCTGTAGAATACTGGTGGAAAGGATCACCATGAGATTGGATGGTGTCTCTATCAGTCAGAAGACTCCCACCATGGCCTCCATCTAATCCTCAGTCACCTGTGGGTCCATCTCTCCCCCAAAACTGGGTGGCCTCTAGAGCTGGAACTCGTTCAATGCGCTCAAGAGGAGTGCACCCTCTTCTTTTGGTGCTGGTGGTATCAGTGGCCCAATGAGTAATGGTACCTCTGGTGCCTCTACTAGAAGAGGGCCATGCACCGTGGCCTCAGTGCTCGGTGGGCTAGCAGTTCGTACTATATCTGGAACCCTAGCTAGTTTTCTACATGGATGCATCTTGAAAAGAAACTGGTGAACCACGGTCAATAAGTTATACCTGGTGAGATAACTAAAGATATAACAAAGAAAACTCTTGATAACACACATGAAATCAGTGTTTTCACGAACTTCGTCAGAAATCATAAGTTATGGTCCTAGTGTATGGATACATCGGCAACCACATCAACACTGAATTCCCTGAACTGATAACCTCACTCACTACACATAACACTATAGTCATTAAAAAGAATGATCAGAGTCCTATGTTCTACAGTAGAACTGATTCCTCTGATACCAATTTGTCATGACCTGTCCCCCGGGGCCCAGGTTGTGGCTACCCCAAGCCCGCCTTCCCTAGGCTTGGGGCTGGTGACTAGCACGGAAAGCGTATTCCCTAAACCTGGGAAGGCATTACCTTTATAACTTGTAAACACACAGAACCAAGCACGCAGAAAGATATGAACTCAAGTAAACTGAATTGTAAACAGAGTGAGTACAGTAAGTAAAAGGGGCCAGGATACAACCCCAACTGGAATGTACAAGAAACTAAAAGCACAAGTAAGCTAGAACAGATCCTGTGATCACCCACTAAGGATCCTACCTGAAGGGTTGGTACCGATCTCGAATGGTCGTCTTTGTAGTACGCCTCATCTAAGGTCCACCTCTGTGCTACCTCCAATCCTGGCACTCTCGTCCTCAATCAGTGTTGTCTGTCGTCTACACCAAACAAAATGAGGTGTGGGAATAGCCCAGGTATGGGTGAGTATAACGATACTTAGTAGGGACCCCGAGACCCTAATGGTCTCACAAAATACACAAACGATAAATCAGAAAGAATGAAAACAACTAACAACCCAACATAGGTATATGCCCATACATATACCTAAGTTATCAAGTATACCCATATTAATCATGAGGAAACACAAAGTCCAACTCAAAAGCCAAAATCCCAACTGTTCCACAAAGTAAGTAATACCACGAAGGTATGTACCACATAGGTACGCCACACAGAAGAATATCACTAAGGTATTACCACAGAGGAAAGTATCATTCAGGTACGAACTCAGATCACACTAGGTATAACATAGGTATAGTAGTAGAGATGATTAGATGTAACTAATGAATCATCTTACTCTATTAAGAGGAAGACCCACAAAGGATCTATAATCATCATCAGACCCACATAGGATCTCTACGTGCTGACCGACACAGGATCTCTCGGTGCTGACCAACACAAGATCACTCGATGCAGACCCACACAGGATCGCTCGGTGTTGACCCACATAAGATCGCTAGGTGCTGACCCACACTGGATCGCTAGGTTCTAACCCATACCAGATCACTCGGGTAGTCCTGTATGAAATCTTAGAGCAGTTCTACGTGGGACCCCCAATCACAAACCAACGAAGGATCTCTTCCTCAGGTCACAACCAGCTACTGGGTTCCCGCACTAGGCTTGCTCGTCTCCTGGAGGTTCCGCTCCTCAATCCATTGGTCGACTCACCAACTACAATAAAGTACCATGAAGAAGTATCCTAGAGTAATGCAACCTCATAGGGGTCTTAATGCAATAGACGGTGCGTCAATCGGACGCCCGATTTGTATGTTATTATCCTTTTAGTCCTGAGGGCCCTTTTTGATTCATGCTCGATCCAACCGGATTTGTTCCCCAACTTCCTACAAAACTCTAGTGGGGTATAAAAAGGGACCTTATCTCTCTAAGGTTTACAGTCTCGTTGAAGGTTCATCAAACAGACGTTCACTGCCAAAGTTATGTCCAAAAGTGTATAAATTGGTCGAAGTGGGTTCGGGTCCGGTTCGACCCAGTCGGACCGTCCCGGCCCGCACCGGGTGGCCCGGCCCGCGCTGGGCGACCCAGCATGGGCAGCACGGAGGCCGCAAGAACTAGAGAGGCTGTAAGGGGGCCATAGGGGTCGTTGGTGGCTGTGGGATGGCATGGCTGCAGGGCGGCATGGTAGGCCGTGGGGGCAGCGTGAGGCCTCGGATGACACGGGGTGGCGAGGCCGCGGGGTGGCTAGGTAGGCCGCGAGGTGGTTTGGAGGCAGCGGTGGCATGGTGGTCATGGGGCGGTAGAGGCTACAGGTGGCGGATGTCGCGGTGGGGTTGTCGCCGCTGGACAGCGTCGTTGCGTTGTCGCCTTCATCGCGGTCGGCGGGGGTTCTGGCCACCGTTCTCGTGCCCCACCGAGGTTAACTCACCATCCCCCTCCATCGCAAAGAACACAATAATAAGCAAGAATGGCGGAGGGGTCGGGAATTTTTTTTTTGGGACCACACCCTCCATGTTAGAGCAATAGAAAACGGCTCAACAAAATCTTGAGTCAAGAACGTCAAACTCTACAATTCATACAAATCATGGATGAACTCATTTTGGTTGATCTGCATTCATCATGCCTTCCAAGAATGAGGAATTTAATTGAGAATTTCATGAATTCAATAACAACCCCTACCTTGGGGAATTGTTGATGGAGATCATGAGATGGAAACTGTGAAGGTGAAGAGAGTGCCAACAATCGTCGCTTATGCGGTCACGCTTCTGAAGTCGGTTTGAACGTCATCCACATTTTTCAACTCTGAAGTGTGTCCTTCGTTGTAGAACTTTCTCCCAAGTACTCCCCCTACTCTTTTCCCAACCAAAAATTCCCTCTCAAGAAAAGAGGTTCCAACATATTAAAATATGATTTTCCAATTTTAAATTTTTGGCACAAATTAAGATAGCTTAATTAATTAAAGGATATTTGGCATAATTAATTAAAGGAGTGCTGGCATAATTAATGTAGGGAGTTGAGAGGTTTTTCTCCCATAAAGAATGGAGTTCAATGTGGTTTTAGCCATGGGTGGTCCTCGCCACCATAACCCACATGGGAGGTTAATCCTTGTGGTCCCCACCTTCATAACCTCACATGGGGGGTTTAATTCGGGTGGTCCCCACCTCTCAACATCTAGATGGGAGCTCCAAATAAAATCAAATGTTACACAATTTTATTTTGTTTTATTCTTTCTCAAAAAACCCAAATTCTATCTTTCACCCTCAACCTACTGCGATTGAGGTGAAGGTCCCCTTATGGGAATACCGGTGATGTGAGTTCAACGGTTCCCTTGGATTTCAATTCTGAGCACCAGTTTAAAAGTTACAAAAACACATTCGTGAATTTACTGAACGTACCCGAAAAAAGTTCAGAAATTCATTCTAGGGACATCGGACCTCGGAATCACGCGTTGTCAATTTTTTTGGACTCGTAAAATATCCATATAATTAATAAAAAATTACATGGAATTTTAGGGTCTTTACATCCCATAACCAAAACAATGGAAACAAGGGTGTATTCATCAATATCAAGCTTCCTCTAGTCATCACATATAAAATCAACATGATAATGAATGGATTTTTCTATATTACCTTGAAATAATCCATCAAATTTATAACTAAGAACATTCAAATTAGAGAGAGACAAAGGATAGGAGAAAGTAAATAATTTAAAGGGGAGTCCCTACATTAACTAGTGTAAATAACCATACTAGAACATCCATATAAATAAGGTGGGATAGAAGAGGTGATAAAAAATGGAAGAGCCCCCTCTCTATCATTCATCCATCCCATAAAAGCAACCCCTAGAGGGATTCTTAACTAATCCCCTTGAAATGAAAAAAAAAGTTCTCCAATTTATGTGGGGGTCGGTTCTTTCCACTAGAATCTAGGTGCAACTCCAGCTGAAATATGATAGGATATTGGGTCCTTGATAGAATAACACTAGGTTCATTGTGGTAAGG
Organism: Viscum album; assembly: GCA_963277665.1. Lineage (NCBI taxonomy): Eukaryota > Viridiplantae > Streptophyta > Magnoliopsida > Santalales > Viscaceae > Viscum > Viscum album. The sequence continues at coordinate 1,026,420,491 of OY728158.1, forward strand.
GTAGATGTACTTTCCCACTGCCTATCCCACTTGTTTTTTGTGGGATTCAACTAGGAATCTAGTGGTAACATGATATAACCAACTAGACCTAGTCTTCAGTTTTTATGACAAAAACCCACATCGATAATTGTTCACTAACACTACATCATCTATAAACATTTTTTAGAAATCTTAAATTCATCTCAAAGTCCCATCATCTAGTCTAAGTTCAAAATTTTAAAACCATCATGGCACATATTCCATTAATATTGTTTTATTTTCACATCCATAGATATGTGATTCTGAATATAATTATAAATTCTCTACCATATTACTTCATATCCTCGATAAAATAATTATGTGTCTCTAGTGAAACAATGTAGCCACTAAGATTTAATATTTTTCTCCTTCCTCTTAGTTCCCATTAGACATAACATGCCACCACTACATCGATCTAGTTGAACTATGTTTTATTTGAATCTTATAACATAGATTCATTATGCACACCAATCATTTCCCCATTGTTATGTTTCAAACCTATTCCACCATATCCAAATTCATGTGTACTAAAATAACCCGTTAATACCCAGTAATGACTTCCTCCATAATCAATATGGGCCCATGCACTATGGTGTTGAATATCTTTTCCATTTAAATTAGTGATGTAGGATCCTAGATGAAACCAATAAAAAATAATAATTATCAATTCTAACATTCCTAGTCAACATCACTAGATTGCACCATATCGTTACTTGCTCTGAGTTGTTCATCACACTCTAATTATGAAACTCTTTATATTCTTATGGAATCTATGTCACCCACTTGAGACTCATTTTATCACACAAATATTTAATTTTTCCATCTCATAACCATGATCACTTTGTTGGTTTTGACATTATCATCCATGATTCATACTCAGACCATTAAAAAAAATTTAGATGCCATCAATCACTATTCTCACTAAATCTTCTTGAAATGGATTATTATACTCATAATTTGATATTCTCATAGGAACCATATGTACCTCACCCACTTCCTTTTTAGTCTCTAATTTTGTAACCCATTATCCACTATAATTATTTTATAAACACTTTTCTTGAACCTAAGGATCTATTATGAACAACTAAAAGGGTTGTGAATCATTAGTCTACTCATTTTATGAATTCCCTTAATTCAACCTCTTGAACTTGTTAAGGTTCCTAAACCAATCAAGGATTTTTCTCAACCTCACCTTCATATTCTGTAATAATAAGTAATAATTCAACACACAATATATATATGGTTCAGCCTAAAATATTTCTCATTCTCATTGTATTTATACCCCAAGAATATATTTTCAACTATAATATGATTATCAATTACCGTGTCTCCTGAGTGTATTGGAGATTGATTGGTTATATCCCTCAAAAACATATCTTTATAAGAAACTAGTTATACTCCCCAAATTCATTTATATTGGGTAATGCATGCCAACCCACCAACTCTTCTTGCTTAGATGGTTATACACCCAAATAGAAGTTCTTCTACTTGACTGGTTATATACCCCAGCCGTGAGACACTTTATAAACTAGTTAGACATAACGGATACAAGATCCTCTTATTTATTTTTGATCCAGTATTAGAAGTTAATCTTTCTTCCATGATATGATATTACCTTATGAGACTTTAGGATTAAAATATATTATGTGCAACTTAAAGATATTTAGCAGCTTCTTTGAATAATATATTACTGTCTCAAAACTCCTTCTAAAACTAGTTTGATCTATATTGTCCTATGATTATTCAAATACATAGGTATATATCATTTAGGGGATCTTAATTTCAACTCACTTTTATTTATCCTCGGTACAGGATGTATCGGGATATCATAAATATCTTTTCACTATGTATGTGAGTTCTAAACTCTTCTCTATCATAACATCTTCATTGATTAACTACATATTTATTCATATAAATATTTCCCATACATAGTTTTTATTCAAATATTTAAGCTCCTTAATTTTAGACAAAATTTGCAGTCTTCCTCGAAAAATAATTTGAATTCGTAGTCAAATATTCATTTTCAATATCTTTCGGACTTAGGTATTTTCATCTTATAAATCCTCTGTAAAATCTACTTCATTAAACTCATTCGAAATCTCCTCATGCATGGACTAGTGTTTCCTTTATATGTGAACTATCCTATTTATGGGTATGGATATTTTTTCATTTTTTTCATTTTTTATATAGACAGAACAATACAATAATATATTGAATCCATATACTAAAAAGGATTACATTTTATGAAGTCTTATACTCTAGATCAAAGTATTATGCTCAAGCCAAATTCATCTTAGAATTATTATACTATATGTTCCAAAGTCTTACACTCATGCCTTTTCATTTTTATGCCTCATTGAATGCTTACATTTTACTTTAAAATCAATTTACAAGCCTTATAATCAAGGAATTTTCCATTTTTTGGGATTCAACTCCAAATTAAAAACTTCATTCAAATGATTTCCGAGATTATCCCAAACAACTTTATCCCCTATCAAACATCTTAAAACCACATTCAACATGATTTATATAGTTTTCATTCATTAACCAACACTTGACTTTAATTTCCTTCAATATCAGTAGAATAATCTCCATATTTAAATGACATTATATATTGAACATCTCCACTCGAAATCTTTATAATGTAGCCACATGTTTCCTTTTCCATAGATGATGGAACTACCTCAATTATATTATGGATGTACATGGATATTATATCAATAATGACATCCAATTCCATGTTTAAAAAATATTAAATTAATTTAATTGGGAACAATAATCTCCCCATTTATATTTATTATCAATACCCTCCATACTTAAAATATTTCATTTGAATCCTTAAGGTTATATCTTGACCCCCCTTTCTATTATATGTCTTAAGGAAAATAAATACAGTAGTCATTGAGGAGTGCGGTTTTTTGAATTTTATTTTACCTATAAAGACACTCCCATTCTCATATATCATTTTAAAACATGATAGAAGGGTGACACCACATGGTTCTCTTTGCCAAGAGACTTTGATTATTCTATTATAAATCTACATGGGTTGTCTTGTTGTAGAAAAAAGGATAGATACCAAAAAATCTTTCTATGTTGTATATAAACTACCATGCATGTGATATCTATCTCATAAATTTCATAATTCTCAAATAGGAGATAAATAAAATAAAATTATCAAGAAATATGTTGCTGCCACAATCTCCCAAAATCATAAACTATCTATAATTTTTAGATTCGCTTGTGAAGTGATATATTCATGTAAAATTTTCTCCCCCTAAAGTGATGAACCTCCCATGTTCAATTTTATGGTGGTATATAGACTCCATAAAAAATGAAATTGTCAAGGTATCTAGTAGTGATAGCTTCATAACATCTCTTTCAATCCCTGATATATTAGAATAAATAAACAACAAGAATACAGGAATAAAGAGGGACCTCATATTTTTTTTTGAAGAAATATTCAGGTTGAGATTTTCCACTTAGCCCTTATTTCTTCTTATTTCCAAAATTAGTATAGTACAAGCTTTCTTCCTTATTGGTATCCTTAATAGATTTTTTTGAGAGGATATTTTCCACTTTATTTATATTTTGATAAATACTAAAACCCACATTGTTTATCTTTTTTACAATTACTAAAACTTATCTTTATTATTTATTTATTATTCTTCAGGATATTATTCACTTTTAATTTTTAATTATTAATATTTATAATTTTTTATTATTATTTATTATTCATTATTTTATTATTATAAGTTTATTCTCACTATTTATGTTGAGAAGTTTTCAAAGTACAAATAGCACCTCAATATTTCATTTAGAAAAAATATTATATTTTTTTGGAAAGGGAATGACCAAAAAATGGAAATCCTCTTCAAATTTATAACCCTATAACAGTAATCATACTCATTTTAAGAAACCCTATGTTTTTGAAAAAACACAAATTGGGAAATTCATGATTGGAATATTCCACATATGAGGAACCATAGGTTGTTAATAAACCTTACTTTGGGAGCCTCATGTTTAGAATATACCAAATGTTTATAATAGTGTTTTCTAATGAACTCCAGAATCAAAACCTCATTGTTTGAATATACCACATATTGGGAATCACATATTTCGAAATATATCATTATAACCCACCATCAGAAATGAATACCTCTACTTCTTTATAACCTAACTTAACAAACATAGAATTTTACAATTCATATTTCTTTTTAAAACTATGAATATTATCAACAATTCATTAAACTGCAACAAATGAAAAATAAGTTGTTTTATGTTTTCATTTTTTCCTAAAGTCATTAAAAAGTTCGGCTGTTTCTATAATATGTTGGATATTGTTTTTTGATAATATATCAGTCTAAAAAATATGGATTAATCCGATTATGAATTTTATGAATATTTATTGGATAATTTTAAAGATATAGATTTTGACCAGATCAAATGTATGGATCATTATAGAGAAATAAATTATAGATAAATTTAAGTATAAATAGTTTTTTGGAAACTTTATTCTTGTTTTAAATTTAAATATCTATATAATTTATGGAGGATGTGTTATGGGGTTATTTAATAATAAGTAAAGGATATATTTTTGGTAAATAAAATTCATCAATATTTCGACTTTTCAAAGGCACACAATTATTGCATGATTTGTGTATATTTTCATAGAGATTAGTATAAGGATTATCTTGAAGTGATAATGGAATATGTTAATTTCAAAATATTATTATTAGTTTAAAATATTTTATTGATGATGTATTTTAGGAATGATTCACTGAAAATATTATAATTTTGGATATAATTATGGAATCCATTGCTATCAAATATTTTAAAACTCAAATTTTAAATTATTGAAATTATGGATAAATTCTAAAATGACTTGAAAAGTTTGATTATAAATAAATAATGAAGATTGTGGTGATTTTACTAATCATACTAAAAATTAATGAAACAATTTATGTGAAGTAAAATTCTATTACTTTAATTTTTTGGTTTTTGACTTTAAAATAATTAATTATACACTCATTGAAGATCTATTGGATACATATTTGTTTTATTTGAGATCAAGTCATCTCTCTATTGCAAAGGAAACTATGTGATAAAATTGTTCATCACTTCTGCATCTAATTTATTTATATTGATGTGTCGACTCCTTCAACTCGATTATGGTATTTTTTTATCATCTAGAACTAAGATATTTATGTTACCTATAAAACCACATCACATGTTTCAAGGTATAAAATTCCTATAATAAATTGTCAAGGTCCCTAGATAAAAGGACTAGAATAGTGAAAATCATCATGCTCTTGGAGAGAGCATTCATGAAGTGGATTAGGGGATATCTGATCCCCAAACAACAATACATCATCATTTTCTACTCATTTTTTTGAATTAATTTACATTAATAAATAACTACATGATCAAATTATTTCAATAGAGATAATTTAAAATTTTCAACATTTTTTAATGGAAACAATCAACCTCCCCCCCCCCATGGATTTTTCATCATTATCTGAGACCAAAAATTGGTATATTTGATTGGGAAATATTTGATAATATTGAAGAATTATTTAATCATTTATAATCATGATTTAATGATCGAATAGAAGAATATATTTTTTTCATGGTAGATTTATGAGAGGGTAAGTCCATGATTTTTTATCATCATTTCAATTATGATAATTACAGTAACTATAAATTTCATATGATTTTGAATTTCAATAATCTTGGATTAAATATATTTTTAAAGTTATCAAATGGAATAAGATTCATGAAAGTGGGCCTAAAAATCATAGTGTTTCTCTAATAATAGATTATGGCCTTAATTCAAGGGCTATATATGTGAATATTTTTGGATTATGAACTTATTAATTAAATTAACTTCCATAGTTTTCTATAGCTTATAAAATGTGTTAAACCATTTTATTTTCATATAAAGTAAGTGATAATGTTCAAAAACTAAGGTACCATACCACTAATCTTAAACTTGACACTTTCAAGATTTTTTAAGAAAACATTATTACTTAGATTAATTTGAAGTTGATAAAAAAATTAATAATGTTATTTATTTGGGAACTCTAACTCTAGAACATGATCATTAAATAAAGTTTCATATATTTGTAACTTCATTGTGGAATAGAATTTATTCAAAAATCTACACCAGATTAATATTAAATGATAAAGGAATTAATTGGAACCTTGATTATATTTGAAGCTATGATGAAATTTGAAGCTAATGATCATATTTCTATCTAAAAATAAAATGATTCTCTAAAAAATTTGAGGGGTGAATTTTATGATTCTTATTATTGAATTTTGGGTTTATGTAAGGATTTATCAGATCTTCCTAGAAAATTTAGCATGTAATGAAAATGTGAAAAATGAATTTAAAAAAGAATAAAGAGAATAAGGTTTGATGTTATAAACATAAAAATTTCATTTGAGACTAGACATCCCTATAATTAAGGCTCAAAGGAAAGAAAATAAAAAAATAAAAAAAGGGGGAAACCATGAAGGATATTTTGAGTTCATATGAAGATTCAATTAATGAATCTAATTCTAACTCTGAAGTTTTGAATTGATATAAAAAGGTAAATACATGTCTTATGGCTCACACAGATGAGGTATAATCATTACTCTCTCATTGTTATAATTCTGAAAATCATTATTTCTATGAGCTTAATGAATATTGTTTTATACATAAATATAAATCTAAATCTTTATATAAATATCATATAAAAAATATAAAATCGTATGATGCTATATCAATTCAAAAAGTGTGTTTGATTAAATTGATTGTGGGTTTAAGATCAAATTTTTATGAAAATACATGCACTTTTAATAAAAATAATATTAATGAAATATTTGATGAAGTCGATTGTTTAAAAAAAACTAAAATTATGTCTTCCAAGGGTGAGAATTATTTAAATTAAATTATTTATATGAATAAAATAAATAATGGAATACTTGGTATTAGTAGTAATGGTCAAATCCCTTAATTCTATAGGAATTATTTTATTATTTGTTCTAAAATAAAAATCATGTTTACTGTCAAATTTTTTCATTATAGTAATAATGGTAATTATTCCAATTAATGATATTTTATAAATAACCATTTTTTTCTTTCAAACATGCTTATTGTTAAAAATTATTATCTATCTTTCAATATGGAATTACTTCCCCAAAAAATATCCTTGGTTACTTAAATTTTTAACAGCTAGTACTGTCAAACCAAAATATTATGGGTACCAAATGCACATGTATTTTTAATTTTTTTAGGAATATTCCACTTGTATTCATTGTTATATTATTTATTATCATTTCATAACATATGGATACTGTTAAAATTTCTATTTTTTACTCAATTGGTGAATATCATAATTATTTTTCAATGGTTTACCAACTCTAAAGTGGTTGATTATTTGAAGGAGTAATCATTAGAGATGGAACTATTAAAATCTAGTTAGAAATTTATTTATATATTAGTTTTAATATTTATTTTATGAGAAATAAATTATTTATATGGGGGTATGTGATTAAAATTGTGTTATCCATTATTATTCTACCATGCATTTTCATGTTCTTAATTTTGTTACGTATTTTAATCACAACTTAAGAATTTGAAGTGTTAAAATATAATTTCTGGTAAAAATAAATGTTATTTATATTTTTACATATTGATACATTGTAATTTTATAATATATTAAAATATGAATTATTCTGGTAAGCTTATTTTTATAGGATTAATATTTAAAATTCTTACCTATGTTATATTGATTATTATTACATGAAATAAACTAGATTATTATTTCATATATTATTATAATTCATATACAGGATTTGGTTATGAAATTAATTAAATGTATTTTAATTATAAATACCTTAATTTCCTTAATTTTTATGTGGAGTTATTCTAGAATGTGACTAAAACCCTTAGTTATATAGAATAAATTGTTTTACATAACTCTTTGTAAATCACTTTACTATTACATGAAATATCTTTAAATGTGTTTGTGGCTCCTTTTATTTAAATGTATTAAAAATGGGGTGCTCATAATATTTAGATATTTATCATTTTTTCAAATGGTTTAAATTTAAATAAAATTAAAGTTAATTTTTCAATATTTTTGAAATTTTGTTTTAAATTTGTTGATAAATTTAAAATTAATTTTCTAAAATTATTTAGTGTTAAATGTTTAACTTTTTAAATAATGTTGGTGGAGTTATTTTCTAAATATCTATCATGATTTTAAATGTTTAATTTTTATGGAATGGATTAATTTTTTTAGATATTGATTTTATTAATTGAAAATCAGGTAATTATTCATTGAAAGTTATTTTACATATTTCATAGCTCTTTCAAATTAAATAATTTTAAATTTTTAAAATGAATAATATTTTAATGTGGATTTAAGTGTTCATATTTTAAAAATTATTAAAAATATTTTTATGCCATGTGTTTTAAATGTAAAATAAAATTTGTTTTCTGATATTTTTATCATGTGTTAAATTATTTTTTATTTTATTATTTATTTCAAACCCTCATTATATTTTAACTTTTTTATCATCATAAAAAGGGAAAATTTTATTAGATATGATCTTGTTTTATAATTATCAAAAATAGTGAGATTTTTGAGTGGCTCTTTGACACATTATTTACATTTTGATAATTACTAAAACCCACATTTTTTATATTTTTATAACTTCAGAAACCACCCTTTATTACTAATTTATTATTCTTCATGATATTATCCATATTTATTATTAATTTTTAATGTTTATTATTTTTTTATTTTACATGATTATTCATTATTTAATTATTATATTATTATATTTTATTCTCAATTTTAATGTTGAGAAGTTTCCATAGTGAATATAGTGTCTCAATATTTTATTCGGATGAAAATTAAATTTATTTTAATGGAAATTATCCCTATATCTGTAATAATCCTCACGTTTGGAACCCCACATTAGTAATCATCATCATTCTCAAGAATCCATGATTTTTATAATCCTCACATTTTGAACCTTATATATGGACTATAATGGACATCGGGAACCGTATGATGTTGATGAACCGCATTTTGGGAACCACGCATTTGGAATATGATACACATCAAAAATCATACGTAGTTGATTAACCACGTGTTTAGACCTCAACTTTGAAGTATACCACATGTTGGGAACAACACATTTAGAAGTCTATCGTAAAAATCCTACATTTTCAAGAGGATAATATATTTTATTTAATTATAAATTGACTTATAATACTCAGAATTTTAAAACACCGATTTCATTTGAAAACTAAAGAGATTATTTGTAATTCATTTATCTACGAAAAAACTTAAATCAGTCATTTTATGTTCATATTTTTGTTATGAAGTCACTAAAATGGTCCTCAGTTTCTATAATATGTTAGATTTTAGTTTTTAATGATATATCAAGCTAAAAAGTAGGATTAATCTTACTATGAATTTTTTGATGATTTTCATGTGAAATTTAAGGAGATGGTTTTTTACCAGAACTAATGTCCATATCAATATAGAGAAATTGATTATAGATATAATTAATTATAAATATTTTTATTGAAACTATATTCAAATTAAAATTTTAATATCTATATAATTTATGGAGGATCAGTTATGGAATTATCATAGAATCAGTCAAGGATATATTTATGTAAATTCAAATTCAAGAATATTTGGATATTTCAAAGTGCATACATTTTTACATGATTTTTGAAGAATATCATAGATATTGATATAGATATTGTCTATAAGAGCCAATGAAATATTTTAATTGTCAAATACTATTATTATCAGTTTAATTTATTTTTTTGAAGATTTATTTCAGGAATGCTTCAAAGGAAATACTAAAATTTTGGAGATAATTATGGAATCCCTTTGACTTGATTGTTTTCAAATAAAAATTTCACATTATTAAAGAGGGTGATCGATACTAGGAAGGCTTAAAGTTTATATTATAAATATAAATGATGTCAGAGTTTATATTATTGATCATACAATATGATGAAAAAACATAAAAATTGAAAATATAATTTTATAACTATTATTTTTTTACTCATATAATTTAGAGTAGGAAGCTGGCACTCATTGAATATTTATGAGTTCTTGTAGGGTGTTTTTGAAGATTAAATCATATATAAGTTGTATTAGAAATTGTGATCTAAAGATTCTCAACCCTTATATATCTTATCTCTTTCTATGGTACTGTCAACTCCTTGTACTTTGTCATGGTGGACTGTTGGGTTCTTAGACTAAGCTATCACGGTTCCCTATAAAATAAACTGACTTTTTATAAGGTTTAAACTAATTTCACATAGTTATTGAGGTCCCTATATAAAAAATCTAATTACTGAAAATCACTAAGCTCACTGAGAGATAATTAGTGGAGTAGAGTAGAGAATCTCTATAACCCAAACAACTATACATTATCAATTCCTTTTCTTTCTTTTATTTATTTTCCCCAAAAATACACAACATTAAGTGAGAAGGAAATGATGTCTTTATTTCAGGAGGAATGATTTAAATTTATTAATATTTTTAAATGGACACAATTTACCCCCTCATTTGTATTCATCATCATTATCTCAAACCAAAAAATTCTTCACATATTTTCTTCTCTTGAATTAACTTCTCAATATAAATTTTCATCCATATCACATTTTAAGGACTATTTTTTGGATGGATCCTCAGGAATAGTAGTCACCTATTTTTTCTATTCTTGGAACTAATTTGTGCCTCCTCAATTTATTTAGTCTTGGATATATGTCCAAGACAAACCAAACACTCTTTATTTGGTTTCTTAATATATTTGGGGTTCTCATATTTCTGTTTAACACCTTTATCTTCACATGAATTTTACTCCATTTTTCTTAATTTTTATTCTCTTTCACACCATATAAAAATTATATTAGTGTAAATATCTTGCAATACTCAGCTTTGTGTCTTTATTGACCACATCTTCCATACACTTCACTCAATTTTTTGAATCTATTTTGATTGGATACAGTTTCAGTACTTATGGTTACAAATTTCTTCCTTTGACTTTTGCCCCCCATGTGAAAACCATAAATCCTCTCTAGTTCATTCCACATTCCTAAAGAAATACATATTAAACCAAAAATAGTATCATTTGTGTCCATACCTTCTACAACACTTCAAGAAACCATATAATTTTAATTTCTAGGTTGATTCCATATTTCTTTAGTTTTATGTTGTCATTATCCTAATGAAAAACAAAAAAAATATTTTTTCTAGGTGTTACTAATGTATTTTGATTGTACTCATCTCTTTTTGATTGGTAATAATGCATATTATCTTTCTTATCCTGGGAATATTCAAAAGAAAATTAACTCCTTCACATTAAGAAACAAAATATTTACCTTGTTCATTTATGTTGGAACCAATGCTATTCTTTGATGTAAATGGAGTTTGGTTTGTGATTATTTTCAATACAAACTATTTTAATCAAGGATTCTTCAAGACAAGTGATATTATAGTACAGGTTGAAAATATGGTAGAATTTTGTGTCGTTTCCCAGTGTTTGTAAATTTTTTGGGCTCAAAATCGGATGAAAGGGATATAATCATGAAAGGTTGTTTTATAGAATCAACTCTTAATAAATATAGTAAAGGCTTGGGTTTTATGAAGACTATTTTGATGATTTTTAATATGTGGAGCATCGCTAATGGAGATGGTGATATTCACAGTTATGATAAGTGAAGCATCGCGACTGCATGATGTGTTGATTGTGATCTCCATGAATATGTCAAACCTGAGTGGAGAATCACTAAGGGAGGAGTGCCACAAAGATGTTTTTGGTAGATTAGAAAACTGTTTTGTAGGAGATGGATAATCAAAAATGGTGGAGCCTATAAATATGAGAATACCCATCTTTATATTGTATGAATTTTCTCAAGGAATATTCAGAATCACTTTGATTTTTCAGAGCTAGGGGAACTCTGCGAATATAGATTTCTATGAGAGCTTGATCATCACAAAAAGTCTTTTTGAGTCTTGAATAATGCAAATTAGTTTTGTTTAATGGTTTCTTCATGATTATGGGGTATTTTTCGTTGACTCAGGGAGCTTTATGAGGATATTTTGTTCTGTGAAGGCAGGTAGCTTCGCAAAGGGTTGATCTTTACAAGGGTACTTCGTGAAAGGAAATTTTGAATATTATTTTTTTAGTGAATAGGCATTTCAATGTGAATAAAATAAATAATAAGATGAAATAAGAGTATCATATTATAAGGGGAAAATACTTTAAGGAAAATATATTAAAGAGGCATTGAAGTCAATAAACTGAGTAAGGATTCACCCAATGTAATGATCATGGGGTTGTCAACAGAAGTGTTCTGAGGGACACATCGTGTTATCCCTAAAATATTGTAAATTCAATGTACCTAGCATAGAGTGACTCTATCTGAACTCTTTTGTAACACAACCAGTGAATATTAGTGGATTTATGTATGTCTGGCACACTGTCAGCATATAGTCCTTAGATTATCCCTTATTGGTGATCCATGTAAAACTAATGTGTTGTCTCTTTGCATGTGAATGTTTTATAACTTAACTATTACAATAGATATGTTTAACAATTTCCTACCAACAGATGAATAATATCCATTGTTTTAAAAGAAACATTTGACACCCTAATTCACCCCTCCCCTCTTAGGATGCTCTGGGGTCCTACAAGTGGTATTAGAGCCAGGTAAATGTATTTTGGATACTCTATTGTAAATATATTCTCTATTTAAGATTTGAGTTTCTTTCTTGTTTCAATAATGGAATGTTTTTTATAAATATTCATTAATCTCTGAGTATTAGTCTATATCCACCAAAACCATGATGAACTTAAAAAAGAAAGATAAGAGGTGGTTTAAGAAGTCCCTCTTATCTATAGAAGAGGTAGTATCTGGTTATCCATGATTTTCTAAAAATGAATATATATTAGGCTTGGAATATAAAGAGAACATGGTTAATGTTTCAACCAAAAAAATGACAACACTTCAACCTCACGTAAATCAAAATGTTCAAGTGATCAGGATGTTTGTCTTAGAACCTTTGAAATTTTTACTCAAAATAAATATCCTAGAACAATTACACTTATTGGTCATTATAAAACTTCACATGAATTTTTAATTGGTAGATTAATAATTTATCTTCATGATATTTCCAAAGAAATAGTTTTCATTATTTGTATAATCTTTCAATGTAAGCTGGTATTGATCACTCGGTTGGAAGGAGATTTTGATGGAATGGAAAATAGATTAGAAGGAAAAGTTCATGAATGTTTAAAGCATTCAAGATAGGTTGAATCCTTTGAAAAAGAAAATAATGAACTTGAAATAATTTTCTTGAAATACATCCAAGAAGTCAAAGATAAATAATAATTCAAAAAGCCTGTTGAAGAAAAAAACAATGTACTTGAAGAGAAACTGAAAATTTACAATAATGTAATGGGTATACAACTGAATGGAATATCCAAGAAGATCATGGAACTTGAGTCTTTTATTGAGAATAAATCGATTCAACATGAAGAATAATTTGTTACAATGAATAAGTTTTGTGAAGAAAAGAAGATTAGGATTGAAGAATATAAAATCATCCTCAATATGAAATGTCTAGATTTGGAAGCCCAGTTGGTAAATCATGACAAGACATATATTGATACCTCACAAATGAATAAAACGTTTATTGCATCTAAAAATTGTTCACTAGAGGATTATAAATCTAAAACACATCCAACATGTGATAAGAATATCAAGAGATCTTTTAATGATCTATCTCAAGCAACTGGGACAAAACAGGTACCATACATACTAATTTGAATTAATGCTTCTATACCTATTCTCATGGAGAGATTAATTTATAAGACACATACTAAACAATTATAGATGATTAAAGGTGATATGAAACCTACCACCAAGACTATGGAGGATGGTAAAAAGAGTACGGAAGACGAATTACCAAAATGATCATTAAAATACATAAAGATAATCCAATAAACAAATAGAGAATATATTAAGAGATCATGTTTTATTGTTTAGTGTTGGTGCTGCAATATATTTGGGAATTGTGCATTTGATTTCTAGTACAATATTCAAAATGAAAAATCATAAAGGAAGCCTGTTTTAAGTGAGACCAAGCCAATGAATAAGAAACAATATCTACTGGTCCAAAAAATCTTGTATACCTTAAATAGATTCGGGAATCCTGATGACATCTGTGATGGGTTCAATAGAAGTGGTCACAAAGTTGGTATAATATTATCTCAACATGCATTCAATGATAAGAAAAACATACCACAAAATCTATCAATGTATAAAGAATCTACCTTGGGAAGAAATTAGAAGAATATTGTGAACACAAATTCTCCTAACAAGATCTCATGTAAAGAAGTAGAGAAGACCATGTATTTAAAATCCAAGATATTGAAGGTAAGTTCATCTGAATGAACTACTAAGAGGTTCGAAACTCATAAGATCATGTGTGGAAGATAAAAACATGTTGCAACAGTTCCTAATGGAAAGTTATTTATCTAGACAGAATATTTAGAAATAATGAGTTCATGTGATGATTCGCAGCCTAAGGCCAGTGAAAATGGAAAATAAAAGGTTCCACGTGATGAAGAAAACATCAATGAGTTTTACTAACAAAATAAAAATCTTGTGTTGAAGAGTTCCTATGTGAGAGTTGTAAGAAATTTTGACACAGTGCAAAAGGTTGTTTAACATTACTACCTGAACAAGAAGCATTCTTTAAAAGGAGTAAGAATATATCATCCATGAAGGCTGTTAAGAAGAAAAAATATCCTCAAAGAGTAGAAGAGTTCATGAAGAGACCCATGATACCTTAACATAAATCAGAATAGATGTTCATATGTGTAAACATGAATACTAGAATACATGAACCAACTTGGTTGAGAAAAGAATCTCAACCTTGGAGTGTATATTGATAAGGAAAGGAGGATCCTCCTTATTCCCTTATTATTCAGTTATTATATTTGTGATTATAATGTAGGGAATTGAACATTGAAACCTATTCTTAGGGGGAAAACCAGATAAGTCGATAAGGATTTCAATTCATGGTAGCTAATCCAAAGAAGTCACTATCTTTGAATTATTCCTCAATTAAATATTCAAATATAGATACAATGGAGGTTCATTTTTGATAAAGATGAAGATGTTCTATTATTAACAATTAGGATAAATAAGGTACCATCATGACTAGATCAAATTTATGGTATCCTATAGAACAAGTTCTCGAGGGTATTATCCTTGGTGATGTTGTGAAATTTGTCTAATGTGGACAAGCACAAGTCGACACCCATTCCGGTGTATTCATCACACTGAAAGTTCTTGAAATTAATTCTTGATGAGATCCACCATTACAAATATTCTAAGAGGTTTGTCCCTTAAGGGGAGAAAAATGAATATTTATGAAGAAGCTTCTAGAATCATTATTTCAATTGTTATCAAACCTGATTATTTTGGAAATTTCATGAAGATCATGTCATTTGAAAAAGAGTTTCAGGTTGAATGAACAAAAAATATTCTTATCACATTTAGTATCTTCACCTTAGAATGATATATAATGAAATTTGAAGATAATTATATGTTTTTTCATCCCATTAGGTATCATGATATGTGTACATGGAATATATTCAAATGTATAATGAATTGATGTTGAAGAAACTTTTTCACTAGTAGCGATAATGGAGCTGATCAAGCTTTTCCTTACGATGGTAATTCAAATAAGATATAAAGACTATCTGATGGATGTCAAAATATCCTTCATGAATGGAGTTCTTTAAGAGGATGACTAAAGTTAATAACCAATGGGATTACTGATAGGAAATTATGAATCAATGGTTTGTAGATTAAATAAGTATCTTTATGGTATAAAACAGGCATCAGGTGCTTTCTATTCTCGACTAGAGGTGTATCTGAAGAATCTTTAATTCAATATAGAATGTTTTTATCATAATATGTATGTGAAAAATTCACAAGAAGATCAACTTATGGTGATGGTATACATGGGTGATATTATATTTGAGGGATGCATGCAAAGATTAATGCAAAAAATTGAAAATCATATGACATTATAACTGAAAATTTATATGATTGGTGAACTGACATATTTCTAGGGGTTTTAAGTTTTTCAAAATAAGTATTACACTTTAATTTCTCATGAATAATATGCAAGAGAATTTATTAATAAATTCAATATTCATGAATTCGAACCAATTTTGACTCTGGTTGTGATTGGAACAAAACTTTGAAAGCTTAAGGATGGGACTTCTGTAGACCCAACCATGTATAGGAGAATCATTGGAAGATTATTATAATTGACTACAACATAGACTTACAACGTCCATGAAAATTGTTTAGTGGACCACTTTCAATGTAATAAAAAAGAACATATGGTAGTAGTTAAATTAATCATGATATTTATTTAATGTACATTGAATTTTGTCTTATGCTTTTCTACAGGAAGAGACAACAAGTTGTTGGATTTTTCTAATGTTGACTAGGATAGAGATGTGGTTGAAAGAAAGTCCACAATTAGTGTTGCAATATTTATTTGAACGAAATGTATTGGATTTTGAGTAAAAAATAAAAAAGTAATTCAATTAGTACTATGTAATTATAGAATATCTCTGCTTAAAAATCTTATACTCATCTATTATGGACAAAGAAATAGCTGACGTATATTGGGGAAGAGGTGAAATAGCCAATGGTGATTCACTGTGATAACTAGATCATGATTGATCTTACAAAAACCCTTGTTCATAATTCTCTTACAAAACACATTGAATTTATATATCACTTCATCAAAGTAAAAGTTTATCAATGCATGATTAAAATGGGTCATGTTGGAACTGATGACCAAGTGGTTGACATTCTTACCAAGTCATTGGTAAAATCCTGGGGGAGTGTGTTTTGTGTTTTATAAGTTCAATAAATAATTATTCTGGTTTATTTTTAATGGAGGAGAATATATAAATTTAATGTTACAAAGGTAGAGAATGAAAAATGAGACTGAAAAAATTGTGTTTTTTCTAGTTTCAAGATAATGGAGAATGGAGAATTAAGAGAGTTTTTGCGGGTCTTTAACAAACCACGCAATGCATCTGTGACATGATCAGATCATATATTAGAAATATTTATTCATTCCAAAACATGAGAACCCAATTCATGCATCCCCTCTTATTTTTATACTGATCTTTTCTTACATAGAATTGGAGTTTTGGATGATTTTTTTTCTCGTATCAGTTTTTGACAGTGACTAGTACTACATTGAATTTATCAACAGATTAACAACCAAACCGAAGGGGGGATTGTTGGAACCAAGGATATTATTTGATATAAATGGATTTTGGTTTGTTTTTATTATCAATATATAAAGGTTTGATCGACTATTTTTTGACAAGTGATATTACAGTACAGGATGACAATAGTGTTGATGGTGGCATCATTTCCAGTGTTTTCTAAAATTTTCAGCTCAAAATATGGAGGAAGTTCTATCATCCTGAACGATTTTTTTCTGGAATCAACTCATAATAAATATGGTAAATTCATTAATTTCAATAATACTAGGTTGAGAATCGTGAATAGGGGGAGAATCATTAAATGAGAGGGTTATCTTCGCAATAATGAGAATTGGAGCATCATGACTATGCGATGTGTTGAAAGTGATCTATGTGAATACATCAAATCTGAGTGAAGCATCATTTTGGGAGGAGTGCCATGAAGATTTTTTTTGTAGATTCAAAAAATGTTCTAGATGTGGTGGAGCATCAAAAATGGAAAAGCCAATAAATATAAGGCTACCCCTCTTTATCTACTAATATTTTTTTAAGGAAAATTCGAAATCACTTTGATTTCACGAAGCTATGGGAGTTCCATGAATTTGGATTTCTATATGAGCTTGAGAATCATGAATATTCTTTTGGATTATTGACTAATGCCAATGATTTTGATTAATGGTTTATTCACAATGATGGGGTATTCAGCATTGACTCAGTGAGCTTCTCAAAGACATTTTGTTCCGCAAAGGTAGGTATCTTTGTGAAGGGTTGAGCTTCGTGAAGGAGCATTGGGAATAAAAGATTTGAATATCATTTTTCAGTGAATAATGATTTTGAACTACATCAACACATGTCTATGGTGAAAGAGGAGGATCGTTATATACAGGGAAAATAACATTAATGAAAATATATTGAAGCTACCTTCAAGTTGATAAACTGAGTAAGACTTCACCCAAATCAGTGAAATAGGGGGAGTCTATGGAAGCGTTCTGAGGGACACAGTGTGTTATCTCTAAAACCATGTAAATTTTGTGTTATTGACATAGAGTGACTATGTTTGACAATTTTATTCCACAACTGGTAAATATTAGTGGATTTAGGTACGACCGACACATTTTCATCATATTCTACTTAGACTATTCCTTAGTAGTGAACCAAGTAAAACCGTTGTGTTGTATCTTTTCATGTGAATGTTTTATTACTGCACTATTCAAATAGACAGGTTTAACAAGTTCCTACCAATGTGGGAATAAGATCCAATGCATTAAAAGAAAAAGGTTAACACCCTGATTCATCCCTCCCCTCTCAGGGTGCTCTAGGGTCCTGCACTTTAGACTTCTCTTCTTTCCACCTTTAAAAGAATCAATATTTACTTCTGTTAAATTGCTTAAAACTTATCTATATTTTTTATCTCTTATTTAACTATAAGACAAATTGATTTCTTCTAAACTATTTCATATTCCTTTATATATAGCTTTAATTTTATATCTTCCACCATCTTCTTTAAATTTCTTGTCCTCAATTTTTTCTACTTGAACTAATTTATGGAAACATATTTATCAACATTGTCAAAGAGATTAATTTCTTCACAAACATGGTTTCTTGATGACAATGAATCAGTTTTATATTTTTTATTCATAAAATTTCATATGGGGTAGTTATTGTAAAAATATTCCATTACCATTCTAATCATTTGGTAATTATTCTATTTTTCCATTTACTATACCCTTTTTTATTTTTCTTGAAATAAGGGTAATGATGGCATTGAAATCTTTATTAGTCTTAATAAATTTTGATACCATCATAATGATCCTAGGATTCCTAATTTTCATCTTCAATACTTGTCACGAACCAACCCAGGTCGACCCCGAACCGGTCACCCGAGTCGGTCCGTGGCATGGCCCGAGAGGCGTTCCCGATCCTCCCGGGCTGGCGACAAGCGCCAGGGCATCACAGAGTACACGGGGGAACGATTTCGCCCAATAAAAATTTACTAAGAAACAGAAATAAACAAACGACAATAAAATAAAACAGCCAAAAATATAACTAACCTGACCACGAACCAGAACCCCTCGTGATCCCGAGAGTCGCCCAACAAACCACAACCAACTCTCGCCCACGGCGAGCAAGCTCAAGTCAACCTGCAACAGAAACTAAAAACAAGAAAACACTATAGGCGTGAGTATTAAAACTCAGTAGGCTAGCCCGATAAATCTATTCCCAAAGCACTACCATTAAAAGAAGAATTTACCAACTTCTAGTTTGAACTACATTATAGAAAATATAGGTTTTCATACACACACACACTTTCCATTTTGAAAACAAGTAACAGCCCATTGCCCTTTTTAATTTAGAAGAATTTTAATGTTGGAAGGAACAGGAGAATTGCATTTTAAAACATTTTGCGAACAATTAGAAAACCAAACTTTAGTCGTTAGTCAAAAATAAAATCACACACAACACACACTAAGGGCAACGGGAAAAAGTGGCACACCAGGGTCGGCATCCAAACTCGACCTCTCAATCGCCTGCCGTATACAAATAAACACTAAATGAGACATGGGTCAAACCTAGGAGATCGTGAACAAACCAGAACGTACTATACATGTGACTCATCCTGAAGGCATGCCCTAACTCGATGACGTCATAACGCCCTAACGCCCGGCATAGCCCTACATGGCCTAACCGAGGGGCCCAATCCCCATAGCAGCAATAACTCAGTATTCCCCTGCTATGGGGCCACTAGCCAGTGCGTGATCTAAACTAGTGCAGCAATCGTTCTCAGATAATTCACTCAATATGCCAGGTTCCCATGTCAACACATATAATAAAAGAGGAGTGCATCCCTAATGTAAAACTAGTCAAGATGCACAAGCATCACATACTCCGCTCACCAAATCAACAACACAAAAGATCACTCCAAAGAGACTTTTCAAAACATTAATTTCATTAAAAGTACCAAACGGGCCTCATGTACTTGATCAATACCAAATCAATTCCAAAAGAAGGATCAGACGTCGTCACACTTAAAACCAGAAAACACATTTAAAATCTCATTTAGGTAGACCAAATCACCATTTTAATTCTGAAGCGCAAACATAAGGGCCAAAGGGGCATTTTCAATATTTCGCAACAGCTAATCATGAAAAGAAAAGCTTTCGGTACGATGCAGAGAAAGAAGCAGTTCCAATTCCAGCAGTATAACTACTCTAGAAATAATAATATTTAAATACTACTTCCAATTTGATGAAAATTAATTAAATGACAAGAAATAAGTAAATTCTAAATTCAAAGGCAAGTGCAGTGGGAACCTACCTCAACTCGCAGCCCAATCACAACGACGCGACACGCCTCGCACTAGCGAACAAGAAACGCATGTCGACAGTTCCGATATCATGGGATTACCTCGCCAGCGCGCTACAACAAAAGTAAAACATTTAAAAACACATAAACACTGAATTAAAATAACTCTAATGAATAAACAATGAAAAACCATCCCGATGCATTTTCAAAACATAACTTGTAGCATCTGCATTATTTACTAAACCCCCTCAAAGTTTATAAAAAAATTCCAAGAATAACATATAGAAAACCACCCTTCACACACACGCATCATTTTGAGACAATTCGCACACCAAAGTACCACCAAAACACAATCTTCACCTCATTTATAAGTCAACAAATCATTAAAACATTTTATAAAACAATTATAAGTAACAATGGGAGACTCTCCTACCAAGAACACGCCCAGAGACAACTTCAACGGTCAAACGCACACCAAAACACTATTTAAACCCAAACGCACACCCAAACTCTTAATCCAAGATTTGCATTTCAAAATTAATTTAATAAACCATTGACATAGCTATCAAAACATTTCAAAAAAAACATTCTGCATCACGCCCGCACCCCGCAATTAATCCATAGAACTCATTTAAATAGTCAAACAAGAAAAACCAAACTCATACACTAACGTAAAAGCAAGGAACTAACTCAATTGACGATAAATCTTCCAAAATTGGGGCGAAGCACTATTCGCACCCCAATCGCTTGCGCGGAAGACTAAAATCAACCGATAAGAACCAGCAATTTTACCCCTAAAAATTGAAACCCTTAACCGAAAAAAAAACAAAGCAAGAGATCAAACCAAACAAGGGGGGATGTCGGGACCGTCGCTGGACAGAGCACGAGCAGGGAAGTTGGCCGGAGGAGGAGGTTGTGCGGGCGGCAGCCGGCGACGGCGTCGGGGTCGGAGGAGGTCGGCTGGACGGAGGGAGGTCGGCGGCTGGAGTCGGAGGAGGGAGGCTGGACGGGAGGCGGGACAGGAGGCCGGAGAAGGGAGGCGCGGCCGGAGGGAGTGCCGCCGGAGAAGGGTGCTGCTGGGGCGGCTCGGCCGAAGGAGCAGGGCGGGTGAAGGGAGGTCGGCGGGTGGAGGCCGGGACACCGGAGGAGGCCGGAGAAGGGAGGCGCGGCCGAAGGGAGTGCCGCCGGAGGAGGGTGCTGCTGGGGCGGCTCGGCCGAAGGAGCAGGGCGGGTGAAGGGAGGTCGGCGGGTGGAGGCCGGGACACCGGAGGAGGCCGGCGGAGGGAAGGCCGGACGGGAAGCGGGTACGCCGGCTGGGGCTCGTCAGCCGCGTGGGGGAGACCGGGGGGGGGAACACCGCCGGAGGAGGGAGGAGGTGCGGCGGTCAGGAGATGGAGACGGAGCAGGGGTGTGGCGCGGCAGAACCCTCGAAGGGAGAGGCTTCGACGGAAAGAAAGAAGAAAAAAAAGAAACGGGGTGCAGCACAATGGTAGCAAGGCTGGCCGAGGGGAGGGAGAACAGGGGGCGTCGCTAGCAGTAAGGGTGAAGGGGGGTGCGGCGCGCCAGGGGGGGGAAGTGGCGACGGGAGAAAGGGTGAGGGGAGAGACCCGAAACCCTAAAGGAAAAAAAACAATCAATAAAATAAAAATAAACAAGCAAACAAAATAAAATAAAGGGAAAAAAAGTAATAAATAAAATAGTAATAATATAAATAATAAGGTGGAAAACGAGAAATGAGGATAAAAATAATAAGACTCATTTGATTACACTAAAATAAAATAAAGAATTATATTAGCTAAGATAATAATAACAATAATAATAAAATTAACGAAATAATAATAAATGTAATAAACTAAAATAGAAATAATAATAATAATCTCAAATGACATTATTATGAATATTATTATTAAAACAAAAGTTAATTAATTTTATTTCATTAATTAAACATCAGCAAGGTGTGCGGTGAACCGGGCGGGGCCGCGCGGTGACCCAAACGAGGTCGCGCAGCTTCGACCACGTTGCGCTGGACGCAAACAAAACCAAAACACAAATAACTTGAAATCTTAAGTCAAGTTTTGACCCGAACTACCTGATGCAAAGTAAATTAATAATAAAAAAAATCAAATAGAAATGACGGGTGTGACAATTCTCCCCACCATAAAGCTTTCCGTCCCCGGAAAGCCACAACCAAGACTGAACCCCAAAGAAGAAACTGATCACAATCAACAAGTGAAAAGAAGAAAAAACATCATGCTTAGAGAAAGTGCCTCAAAGACAACATCAAGAAACCCATGAAAGACTTTCTGATATGTGTCACCTACCCCAAAGAGCTAGAACACCTCCAGTTCACTGACCGAGGAAGGGAACCCTCTCACCCATGGAAACCAACTTCACAAGCCAAAACATCTCAAACATTACCAAATGAAAACCACACCATTTGGCTAGAAAAAAACAACAAGGTCAAACCATGTCCACGAAACACTCTTATCACTTTCCACCAATATATACTTAGAAACAGAAGCAATAGATCAACATTGGGAGGCCCGAGGGGCTCCCCACCATTTGGAACTGACTGACGCTCAAGACGAGACTAGAAAACTGACATTACTTTACAATTTAAAGAAATATCAAAAGAACAACAACAAAGAGATTCTGAAACAATCCCAAAAAGGGGAGCGATAAACCAAAAGAGCTCATATAATATGAACGAATTACCCGCTAAGTGTCACCCGCCCCCAAAAGTGTGACCACCTCCAGTTGATCGCTTCAAAGGACAAAGAACTTTAACAATAGTAGATCCAGGCCCAATATACACCCACCTTAACACCATTCAACAGAAATCAACCAATTCTCCATCTTCAATTCAACCATAAAACACAACATTCGGAACAACGCCAATAAAACACGACTACTCTTTTGAAACCAACAAACAGGTCAAAACCACATCCAACGCGTATCTCTTAAAACCTTACTCCGATATGAAACTGGAACTCTCACGCCCCAACTCCTTACCAAAAGAAGAAAATAGAGTTTTGTGGTTCCATATAAGACCAACCACAACCCAACCAAAACCTAGAACAAAACTGGGAGATTGACACGGGAAGTCCGAACGGACTCCCCACCACAAGAAACAAGCTAAATTGAATTTAGCGAGACTCGTGACAGTTATTTCCACCACAAGTGTCAAGTCAGTTCCCGGAATAGGACCAGAACGCCATCACTTGAGACAAAATTCATGATCACAAGAATTTTCAACATGGGGAGGTCAAATGGACTCCCCACCATAAAGCTTTCGAGAAGAGAAGAATAGGAGGACCTCCCGGCATTATCACCAGCCATCACTGCCCACGGGTTGGAGGGGGGGCCCTGTCCAACACACCACCCCCACCCGGAAAGCATAAAGCGAGCAGCTCTTAATAAATGAGAGCAACGACATGACCAGGCAGTTATTACACATAAACTAGGCATAATGAGGAAAATGATTCCGACTACGCGCACTTACTGAGAACAACACCCTGTCGCAAGACTTCACCTTTTGTTGGGGTTTCCCCGACTACGCGCTAGCTTCACTCCGAGACCTGTGGCTGGAGCTCTGATGAATGAAGCATCTTCCGGCTTCGCAGTCAGGTTTATGAAACCCCAGAAGCATGACACAGAACCATTTTATTTTTTTTAACAATCTCACATCCATAAGATCAATGGCTTAAAAGAGTTAAGCCACAACCATTCTTTCGACTGAAAGAAAAGAACACCCCAAAACAGTACAGGTAACGACTACTTCATCCAAGAAACATTACAAGAAGAAAACATCAAGCTCATCCACCAACATCTCCCTACTCCTGCTGATGGGCTGAAGTGACCTTCAATGATCCAGGTCTAGCTTTAGCGCGCTTCTTGGAGACACCTCGGAAAAACCGCTTCAAGTGACCCATACGTCCACAGGTGTGGCAGGGTCTTGGAGCACTTGGACAAGTCGGCCTTTTGTGACCCTGCCTACCACACTGGTGACAGATCACAACATTGCGCTGTGAAGAAGATGACTGAAGGTCTGAAGGCCTCTTGATTCCTCTACCAGCACCACCAGGGTCAGGTCGCTTCTTACTCTTCTTACTAGCATCATCTGGAATGCTTCCCAAAGCTGGAGGATTCGCCACCTCAAGTCCTCCTACTAGCTCAGCTTCAGCAAGAAAGGCTTGCTCGACAACATCCGAGAAGGTGGTTAGGTTGAGCTCTTCCACTCTCGAACGCAGCTCAGGTCGGAGTCCAGACTCAAATTGTCGAGCCTTCCCGGGATCATTCGCAACAAACCACTGATCATACGGAACTAGGTCTACGAAATGTCGATAGAACTCCAGTACCGATTCAACGCCCTGCTGGAGACAACACAACTCCATCCTCTTCCTCAGCTTCGTCAACTCAGAGAAGTGTTGTTGGATGAACGATGACTTGAAAAACTCCCATGTCAAATCTTCCTCAGGCTTGTTCCGAGACATGGACTTCCACCATTTCCAGGTTGGACCTTCAAGCATGAAGGTAGCCAAATTCACCTTTAATGACTCAGGTAGACCAATGGAACTGAACTTCCTTTCAATCTTCTGCAACCATTCCTCTGCCTCAAGAGGCCCTGCTTGTCCATAAAAGAGAGGAGGGTTCAACTTCCGGAACTCCAAAACATAATCGATGGGCTGAACAACTGGAGGATTAACTAAGGATGCACCACCTGAAGCTGCACATTGAGCATCCATCAAGCCTTCGTGGGGGCGAACACTACGGAACAAAGAAACGAGGAACTTGATCAAAACATAACCAATACCATTTGAAATTCAACATTACTCAATGAGTTTCAAAATGAAGGAAAAACCCATTCACTAAAGGGGAAACTAGTAATGATGGTTGACTCGACCATATGGTTGGCGGCCATACGTCAGCCATACCATCGTCACTGAGAGCATTGTAGGGTGAAGTCTCCGGCTCCACAAGGCTTGCCAGGCCCTGTGAGATCACAAAGCTACTTTCCCAACTCCCTTTTCATTTCCCAACATAAAACAATCCGGAAGACCCAAAAGACAGTAACAACCCAAACATCTCATGGTAACTCGAGGTTTAGAACGAGCAAGGGTTCATGACGTCCTTCTCGTTCCAACGCCTTGAGTTCGAGCAACTTTACTCCCTTTACCATGACAACTCCAAATAGCAATGGGCGCTCTGAAAAACAAGGTCTTCTCAGGAGCCGACCTCCTCTGATACCATTTTGTCACGAAAAAACCTAGGTCGACCCCGAACCGGTCACCCGAGTCGGTCCGTGGCATGGCCCGAGAGGCTTTCCCGATCCTCCCGGGCTGGCGACAAGCGCCAGGGCATCACAGAGTACACGGGGGAACGATTTCTCCCAATAAAAATTTACTAAGAAACAGAAATAAACAAACGACAATAAAATAAAACAGCCAAAAACATAACTAACCTGACCACGAACCAGAACCCCTCGTGATCCCGAGAGTCGCCCAACAAACCACAACCAACTCTCACCCACGGCGAGCAAGCTCAAGTCAACCTGCAACAGAAACTAAAAACAAGAAAACACTATAGGCGTGAGTATTAAAACTCAGTAGGCTAGCCCGATAAATCTATTCCCAAAGAACTACCATTAAAAGAAGAATTTACCAACTTCTAGTTTGAACTACATTATAGAAAATATAGGTTTTCATACACACACACACTTTCCATTTTGAAAACAAGTAACAGCCCATTGCCCTTTTTAATTTAGAAGAATTTTAATGTTGGAAGGAACAGGCGAATTGCATTTTAAAACATTTTGCGAACAATTAGAAAACCAAACTTTAGTCGTTAGTCAAAAATAAAATCACACACAACACACACTAAGGGCAACGGGAAAAAGTGGCACACCAGGGTCGGCATCCAAACTCGACCTCTCAATCATCCGCCGTATACAAATAAACACTAAATGAGACATGGGTAAAACCTAGGAGATCGTGAACAAACCAGAACGTACTATACATGTGACTCATCCTGAAGGCATGCCCTAACTCGATGACGTCATAACGCCCTAACGCCCAGCATAGCCCTACATGGCCTAACCGAGGGGCCCAATCCCCATAGCAGCAATAACTCAGTATTCCCCTGCTATGGGGCCACTAGCCAGTGCGTGATCTAAAGTAGTGCAGCAATCGTTCTCAGATAATTCACTCAATATGCCAGGTTCCCATGTCAACACATATAATAAAAGAGGAGTGCATCCCTAATGTAAAACTAGTCAAGATGCACAAGCATCACATACTCCGCTCACCAAATCAACAAAACAAAAGATCACTCCAAAGAGACTTTTCAAAACATTAATTTCATTAAATGTACCAAACGGGCCTCATGTACTTGATCAATACCAAATCAATTCCAAAAGAAGGATCAGACGTCGTCACACTTAAAACCAGAAAACACATTTAAAATCTCATTTAGGTAGACCAAATCACCATTTTAATTCTGATGTGCAAACATAAGGGCCAAAGGGGCATTTTCAATATTTCGCAACAGCTAATCATGAAAAGAAAAGCTTTCGGTACGATGCAGAGAAAGAAGCAGTTCCAAT
This sequence comes from Viscum album, assembly GCA_963277665.1. Classification (NCBI taxonomy): domain Eukaryota; kingdom Viridiplantae; phylum Streptophyta; class Magnoliopsida; order Santalales; family Viscaceae; genus Viscum; species Viscum album. The sequence goes on from OY728158.1 coordinate 1,026,447,753, forward strand.
TCCAGCAGTATAACTACTCTAGAAATAATAATATTTAAATACTACTTCCAATTTGATGAAAATTAATTAAATGACAAGAAATAAGTAAATTCTAAATTCAAATGCAAGTGCAGTGGGAACCTACCTCAACTCGCAGCCCAATCACAACGACGCGACACGCCTCGCACTAGCGAACAAGAAACGCATGTCGACAGTTCCGATATCATGGGATTACCTCGCCAGCGCGCTACAACAAAAGTAAAACATTTAAAAACACATAAACACTGAATTAAAATAACTCTAATGAATAAACAATGAAAAACCATCCCGATGCGTTTTCAAAACATAACTTGTAGCATCTGCATTATTTACTAAACCCCCTCAAAGTTTATAAAAAAATTCCAAGAATAACATATAGAAAACCACCCTTCACACACACGCATCATTTTGAGACAATTCGCACACCAAAGTACCACCAAAACACAATCTGCACCTCATTTATAAGTCAACAAATCATTAAAACATTTTATAAAACAATTATAAGTAACAATGGGAGACTCTCCTACCAAGAACACGCCCAGAGACAACTTCAACGGTCAAACGCACACCAAAACACTATTTAAACCCAAACGCACACCCAAACTCTTAATCCAAGATTTGCATTTCAAAATTAATTTAATAAACCATTGACATAGCTATCAAAACATTTCAAAAAAAAAAACATTCTGCATCACGCCCGCACCCCGCAATTAATCCATAGAACTCATTTAAATAATCAAACAAGAAAAACCAAACTCATACACTAACGTAAAAGCATGGAACTAACTCAATTGACGATAAATCTTCCAAAATTGGGGCGAAGCACCATTCGCACCCCAATCGCTTGCGCGGAAGACTAAAATCAACCGATAAGAACCAGCAATTTTACCCCTAAAAATTGAAACCCTTAACCGAAAAAAAAACAAAGCAAGAGATCAAACCAAACAAGGGGGGATGTCGGGACCGTCGCTGGACGGAGCACGAGCAGGGAAGTTGGCCAGAGGAGGAGGTTGTGCGGGCGGCAGCCGGCGACGGCGTCGGGGTCGGAGGAGGCCGGCTGGACGGAGGGAGGTCGGCGGCTGGAGTCGGAGGAGGGAGGCTGGACGGGAGGCGGTACAGGAGGCCTGAGAAGGGAGGCGTGGCCGGAGGGAGTGCCGCCGGAGGAGGGTGCTGCTGGGGCGGCTCGGCCGAAGGAGCAGGGCGGGTGAAGGGAGGTCGGCGGGTGGAGGCCGGGACACCGGAGGAGGCCGGAGAAGGGAGGCGCGGCCGGAGGGAGTGCCGCCGGAGGAGGGTGCTGCTGGGGCGGCTCGGCCAAAGGAGCAGGGCGGGTGAAGGGAGGTCGGCGGGTGGAGGCCGGGACACCGGAGGAGACCGGCGGAGGGAAGGCCGGACGGGAGGCGGGTACGCCGGCTGGGGCACGTCAGCCGCATGGGGGAGACCGGGGGGGGAACACTGCCGGAGGAGGGAGGAGGTGCGGCGGTCAGGAGATGGAGACGGAGCTGGGGTGTGGCGCGGCAGAACCCTCGAAGGGAGAGGCTTCGACGGAAAGAAAGAAGAAAAAAAAAGAAACAGGGTGCAGCACAATGGTAGCAAGGCTGGCCGAGGGGAGGGAGAACAGGGGGCGGCGCTAGCAGTAAGGGTGAAGGGGGGTGCGGCGCGCCAGGGGGGGGAAAGTGGCGACGGGAGAGAGGGTGAGGGGAGAGACCCGAAACCCTAAAGGAAAAAAAAATAAATAAAATAAAAATAAACAAGCAAACAAAATAAAAGAAAGGGAAAAATAGTAATAAATAAAATAGTAATAATATAAATAATAAGGTGGAAAACGAAAAATGAGGATAAAAATAATAAGACTCATTTGATTACACTAAAATAAAATAAAGAATTATATTAGCTAAGATAATAATAACAATAATAATAAAATTAACTAAACAATAATAAATGTAATAAACTAAAATAGAAATAATAATAATAATCTCAAATGACATTATTATGAATATTATTATTAAAACAAAAGTTAATTCATTTTATTTCATTAATTAAACATCAGCAAGGTGTGCGGTGAACCGGGCGGGGCCGCGCGGTGACCCAAACGAGGTCGCACAGCTTCGACCACGTTGCGCTGGACGCAAACAAAACCAAAACACAAATAACTTGAAATCTTAAGTCAAGTTTTGACCCGAACTACCCGATGCAAAGTAAATTAATAATAATAAAAAAAATCAAATAGAAATGACGGGTGTGACAATACTTCTGGGATATTTATAGGTAACCTCACTCTGATACTAATTATAGAGCCCAAGGATCTACTAAGAACCACAATAATGGGGTTGAATTGGTGGTCCACTCTTTCTATGAATTTTGTGAATTCAAAATCATGAAATTGTTAAGGTTCTTGATCTAGTCGATGATTTATATCAACCTCTCCTTCATTATAGTATTAATAACTAATAAAGTATTCCATAGTATTTATATGGTTCTTCCTAAAAGCATACTACATTCCAAATTGGTTATACCTCCCAACATGGAATCTTCACTATAATCTAATTATCAATTATTGTGGCTCTTGAATCAATAGGAATGATATTGGTTATAACTGTAATCATCTATCTTCGGTAGAAACTAGTTATTGTCCCATATAATTGACCCTCAAATTGTTTCTAGTTATCCTACATAGACCACTAACACTTCTACCTTGATTGGTAATACCCCCTGCTGCACTTGTTCTCGATTGGTTAAACATCACAGCCATTAGCCTCTTCCAAAACTAGTTATACACACCAGTTGTAATGTCTCTATTTTTTATTTATAATACAATGAAATATAATAAGAAATATTTTGAGATCCATGCATTGAGATGGAACAAGATTCCAAGTCATAGTGATTGTTGTTGCTGATATAATAGAAATATTAAATATATTATATCACAAACATATAGTTTTTTAGAAACTGTGCAATAACACTAGAACAGGGACTCAGATGTGAAATTTGATATCACCATTGAATCCAAAATTTGGGGTTTACACTAGATGAAACATAATCTTTGTCTACATCGGGAGTTTTTTTAAGTATCATCAAGAGTGAAAATAAAAAAATAAATGAATTTAATTAATTTATTTGTGGTTTAAGTTTAATGACCTTACCCTCTATATAAATACCCTATTAGGGAAAATATTCAAGGTTATCCACATAAAACTAGGGTATTGGAGAGAAATAGATATTTTTTGTAGATCTAGATTGAGCATTACCGATGAACTGATTGAGGTGAATCGAGAGACAAACAACAAACATAGTGGGATCTTCATATTCCTCCCTAGTGAACATGCTCTTCACCAATAATCGACCCAAATTGAGGAAGGGAATTTAATTTTTTTGGTTTTTTTCCTTGTTTTTTGATCCCATGAATAACATGAATTAATCCACTAACAAATTGATTCATGAGTCGATCATGACTTGCAGGTTCGATGTTATCTTCCAAAGGTAATAGGGAATTGGAATTATTGATTGTTTTTTTATTAATTTTTAATTATAATGGAAATTAATTGAGTCCATCTTAAATAATGGATGATGTTCATTTCTCTTTTAGGGTTTTTTTTCACTTATTCCCCATTTATTGGCACATTCATCGCTAGAAATACCTTATGTAATTAGTTCTAAAATACATAATATTTGATCATTGTGTGACTATTATTCAGCAAAACAGACAAATTCCAAGGTTTTGGGATCATGATCAATGGAGAGATCGAGGTGTGATGATGATTTTGGATTATCATAGGAGTATCGAGATCAGTTCATTGATCCATGTTCCCCATTTTTCATGTGGTGTCAGCATGTTTTGGTAAGGACTAATTCATGAGCGGATCGGATAGCCGAAGTATGTCCACTAGGGATAGTAAGGTTTTTCAAACCCATATTTTTTATCTATATGCATGATAGATGAAAGATTTTGTGGTAGAAGTGGTGCAAGTGGTAGATTCATGAAGAACACATGGTTTTTATTAAATCTAACATTACACGGAAGGTATTCTTAAGAACACACATAGTGTAGCATTAGTGTTTATGCACAGAGAAAAATATCACATGTCATGTGACACGTTTCATATACCATATGAACTATTGTTGGTGGCTCTTTGTGTTTCTAGTAGGGTATATAGAAGGGGACACAACCTGGAAAATGGACACGACCCGAGTACACGGGCGTGGCCCGATACTCCGACATGGATGGGTATACATGCCTGGATCGAAGTACACAGGTATGCCCTGATGTAGATGGGAATGAGAATAAATAATGACATGTTTCATCCAAATATATAAATTTTGTGTACCCCTAAAGTAGACACCATATATATGAAGGATTACAAGTCCTTTGATATGATGAGGCACAGATAAACCCCGATCAGAAGAGCCATGTCATTTACTCCCTAGTACACATTGTGTACATCTTCCAGGAAAATTTGAGGTCCTTTATCTCATTAGTGTAGACCCAGTTCATTTGAGTATGATCCCTTGGTTTTTACATATTAGGGTAAAGTAATACATTACATCCTGAGCATAGTATTTTGATCTCCACTATGGGTTTTTTCTCAGATAAAGTTCACAGTATCCCGTTATGAGTCTTGGGATGGTATCCTCTATCAAATCTTCTTCCTTTTACAGGGTTCATATCAGTGTGACCATGATGCATAGGGCATAAATCCCCTATCTTATAGATGGATCCAACAGGTTTTTTGGTGTCCCCCAGTGGTCCTGGGTGTGATCCCTTATCTGGGTGTCAGCATATTTATATTTATAATGAGTACTTATTGGGAGATACCCAATGAGAATAACCTCTTGGATGACCACCATCAGTGATAACATATCTCATGGAGTGAGTTCTCCTAGAATAGTGCTACCTAGAAGCCTTGAGGGAAATTTGTTGATGGAAGGGGTTCAGGCCTCTTTGAGGCTTGGAGTATATTATGAGTATATCTGTATTTTATATTTATTCTTATTGCCTTGCATCATATCTTTATTTACATGCCTTTGAGTTTATGAGAATACTACTATTGACTCACTATTTTTAGTTATTTATGGATTTTCTGCTGGGTGTTTTTACAATCACCCATGTATGGGCTCTTCCCACACATGTTATGTCTTATATAGACAATAGTACTTTTAAAGGAGGGTTGGATATATTGGGAGCATGAAGACCATATTATGTACTAAATATACAATGGTTGTACTAGGGTTTTCATTTGAAATTAGTCCCCTCATTCTTAGAAGGTTAGACTCTTTTTAACTTTTGGGTGGGATTGTATTTGGAAAAATTTTTATTTTCTATTACTTGGTCATACTCTAATATAGGATAGATGTTATACATGAATTATGGTGTCGGTTGTATTTAACTTTCAACATTGTGTGTATATTTGGATATGTTTGTCTTTGTGTGTGTATGTGTAAACAAGTACATTAAGCTAATGCCTCACATGTGTTTGATATGCCTACTTGACATTCTTTTCAATCCCATGTACTATTGGAGGTGGAATTTGGGGTTTCACACTCATCATATCCTCGTACTAGTAAGGCTCAGTGGGTTGGTTCATTACATGGTGGTATAAGAGAAGTTCCATATTAGGACCATAGTATGGAGATTTTATAATTGTGCGGTTTTTTTGGGGAACTAAGGAAACAATAATAATGTGTTTTGAGTTCAACTCTCAGGACATGGACTCTAGTGTTGGTGTGGTGGTTGATTTATCCATTCACCAATACTCAGAAATATTACTAGTTAAATCATTACATTCAAATACTAGTTTCAAGGAAAACATTGGTACATGCATCATATAAGAGTGGGTGGTGTTTTCAGTGGACTTATTCAGTCAGCTCCCTGGGTATACTCATTGATTTTGGTATGTATTGATTTTATTTATAGAATCCTTCATAATGATTTTTATCCAAGACTTTATAGAATTTTCATGAGTATGGTCCACCTAGTGTTGACGCTTCAGTATAGGGTCTTGTATAGGAGGTGGTACCTAAAAGAGGTATACCAGTTTTTCCACCACCCATTTAGCAGTTGGTTGCACCAGAATTACTAGATAAATATGTGAATATTATTATGACACATCATGAGTTATATATATAAATATGTTAGGTTTTAGGGAGATCTATACCCCTGGATAGTTGAGGATAGAGGCATTTACCTGAGTTTTCTTCCCTGTGAGGACACCTCCAGATCAAATGGTCGTTCTAGAGGAAAATATTATTTAGGGATCCACTTAGTGGTGATGGATTCTAGTGACATAGACTCATGATGATATGACTCTCTCTTGTTCATGTTTCAAGTGCCTCATTGAATAGGATTTCTATCTATCCATGTTTTGTTTTGATGGTATTCAGAAGATTCTGTTATTATAGCAGGGAAACAGGACTATGGCTGAGTATTTGGTGAGGGTCAATGACCTCTCATGAGACTCAATGTATGTGTTTTGAGATTTATTTTTTGGGAATAGACTTTTTAGGTATTATTACACTGGGGTATCAGGGATAGAGTTATTTCTATTTCCATTTCCACCTATGTTAGAATGATTTAATAGGCTTTAGTAATGTAAATCATCCTAGTAGAGAAGATGTGATAGTTGGTGTTAGTAGTGGGAACATACGAATTGAGACCATAGTGGTTGGTTGCTAAAAGTAGACTCAGGGATTTGGGCATGTGAGAAAATTTAGGAGATGATCCTTGAATAGATAATAAATAGTTTGGGGCCCTTAGGATGGTTCAATTTATCCAAGAGATAGGTGTTTCTTCTCTTGTGATGATTAGGGATACCTCGATAGGGATATTATAACCCATCGTACAACTAACAGATAGACAACCATTAGACTACCAAGGCAGAGGTAGCGGGAAAAGTAGGAATATTTGTAGGGAATCATAAATGGAATAGGAGTAGGAAGATCAAAATGAGTTGGAATATGGTTTGACCAATTCCACCACCACCCCCCGGTGGTCCACGCCAAACTTAGGGGGCTGGTGGACAAAGATGGGGACAACTACATGAAATGGAGGCATATGACCTAGAGGCTCCAGGGATGATTAGAGGTATGAACTGTGTATTTTATACATTAGATGTGGTAATGATAGACACAAGTTTGAATCATTCCTTTATTTCCACTTCTCTAGTTTGAGACTTATAGATTATGATTGTGCCATTTGTTTGACCATAGCGCGTGGTGACTCCAACCAAAGGTGACTCAATGATAGCACACTATTGTTAATAGTGTGACCTGAATCTTATAAGAGAGAAATTACTATGGGATCTCCTTGTAGGAACATTCTTTCCTTATAACATAATATTAGGTATGGACTTTCTATCCACAGTTCATTCCATGATTTACCATTATTGGTAGAGGATGTAGTGTATAGATGGTGATGAAAAAAGGTTTTCCTTTAAAGGTGATAAGGAAACCCAAGACAAGTAGTATGGGATAATATGTCAGAGGATATATCTGATTACTCATTAGTTAGATATTATTACCCTTGGATTAGTGGATTTTATGGGCCTTCAGCTTCTAGTATCAGTGGAAGAGTACAAGGACATCTTTTTAGATGGCATTTTGGGCTTAACTTCCAACCGATAGAAAGACATCTTCATTGAATCGCACATAGTTACTACCCAAAAATATGAAAAACCATATCGTATGGATCCCAAAAGTCTTTGTGAGATATTTTTTTTGTTAGTGGATATGTAGGATAAGGGATTTATTGTACATAGTGTGTCACCCTTGGTATCCATAGTGTTGTTTTATATGAAATTGGATGGGATTTTGATGTTGTGTGTGGACTACCTTCACCTAAACCAAGTGACCATGAAGAATAAGTATCCACTGCAGAGGATTGATGACCAATTCGTCCAATTGAGAGCTTTGAGATGGTTCTAAAAGGTACCCCTTGGATCAGGTTATCACCAACTTCAATTATGAGATGTGGTTATACCAAATATGTCATTTTGATTCTTTTACCATCATACTGATTACATGGTGGTGCCTTTCAGCATGAATAATTTCCTTGAATTGTTTATAGGACTCATGAAAAGGATAATTAATCCTTTAATAGGTTGTTTTGTGATGGTATTCATTAATGACATTCTAGTGTACTCAATTTTCTAGAAGTAACACACAAGATACTTGAGAATGGTCCTAGATATACTATAAGAGAACCATCTTTATCGGAAGATCTCAAATTTTTAGTTCTATATTTTTAAGTTTCACTATTTAGGATATTTTATATTAGTGGAGAGTTTAGGTAGACATAGTGAAGGTTGTTGAAGTGCGAGCTTGGGAGCCTCCCATGATAATGAAGGAGGAGTAGAGTTTCCATGAGTTGGTCGGCTACTATTGGAGGTTTTCTCCTAATTTATCAAGGATATTGTTTCCTTTTATTTATTTTACCTAAAATATGAATCCTTTTATGTACAAATAATGTTTCCAATAGGATTTATAGGAGTTTCGGAAAAGGTTGAAGAGGGCCCCCATATTGAGATTACAAGAGGAGGGTTTTTAGTACATAGTATTCAATAATTCCTTAGGGACCATAATTGGTTGTGTTCTAATGTATAGGTTGGAAATGATTTCCTATGGGTCCTAATAGTTAATACCACATGACAATGAATACAGGACCTAGGATATGGATTTGGAATTGGTAGTGTTTTTCCTAAAGATGTGGTGACACTGCTTTATGGGTGACCATCTAATCATATATTCTAACCACAAGAGTCATGATTATTTATTCTCTTAGAAGGATATCAAATTGAGAAATTGGTGATGTCTAGAGTTCCTATATGATAATGAATTTTTGATTATATATACTCCCAAGAAGTGGAATGTGGTGGAAGATGCTCTCATTAGGAGATCTTGCTCATAGTTTTTGACCGATTCATTAGATAAGTTATCCTTGTTGTAGCTTTCCCTTTTGGATAGATATGGTGAATCTTAACTCCAATCAATGGTTGTTACCCCATTACTTTTATAGTGTGTTTGGGAGTCTTATCATTTAGATATATACTATGATACCTATAACGCCCTATCCCTAGTTACCAAGAGTTGGTGAATTATTATGTAACATTGGTATGATCACATGAGTTCAAGTCTCGAAAGCCTGACTAGTTTAGTATCCTTGGAAGTAATAGATATATACATAAGTTTTCCATTACATTATGAAATGGAAAAACAGAAACATTGTGTCACCTTTGAAAACACTCATATCCCTCAGCCTATTCCTGCAGGTTAATCATAATATACTTATTCACATCCTGGGAAAAAGAGAAGTTGGTTGTAAATCCATTTGGGGATTTTTGGGGAAAATGGGGTTTTGTGGGTGAAATGGTGTTGTTGTTGATTTTAAAATGGGTTGTCGTGATTTAATTGTAAAATGTTTGATGAAAATGGGTTCCAACAAATATGTTGTTTTATTGGAATGTGGTTTGTCATGGAAAATGATTTTCAATAAATGGGTGATTTATTAATGTGGATTGATATGCAATGGAATTGGTTGATTTAATGTCGTTGTGACCTTGATGGGTTATATGCTTGGTTGTGATTTGTTGAAATTTTGTGTGCAAGTGGTCGGGATGTCTCAGTATAAAATGTGATGGATAGTGGTCGAAATAACTGCCATATGGTTAGCGGTCGAGAAGTACCGCTAGTTGTGAATGGATGAATGGGTTGGGCAGAAGTCCCGCCGTTTTGGTTGTTTTGGTGTGAATGGGTGAACGGGTTGGGCGGATGTCCCACCATTTGGTTGTTTGTTGTGAATTTCTTTGAAAGTTGGAAATTACTGTGCTAGTATATAAATAATGAAATGGCTTGTGGCTTGTTTGTTTGTCTTTCCTCGGTTGCTTGGGTTGGGTGTGATGTATTGGTAAGGGCATGTTTGGATTATAGAAATGGTGGTACTTGTAATTATTTTATATAAATTTTTTTATATAAATGTGCTAATGGTTTTATCCTAGTAGCGTTTGTAGGGAAGTCATTTGGGGAAATCCTACTGAGTTTTAGTACTCACCCCCTGCTTTGGAACGTTGGTGTCTTTTCAGATGTTGTGTACCATGATGTGCGAAAAGGTAAGGCATATCCCTCATTTAGTGGTGAATTGTGATGTCTTGGTGGAGCATGGAGCTTGGAGCTTGGTGTGGAGCTGTGGGGGTGTCATGGATCGTAGAGTTGGTTGTTGGTTTCCGCTTGTACTCAGATGTGGTGTAGACATGTCTGGTTTTATTGTTTTTGGGTTGTATTGTGGTACAACTTGGTTGTATTTTGGGAATGTATGCTTGAATGTTTTATTGACATACATCATATAGTGGTGGTTTGTCACGACCCGTCCTCAGGGCCCGTGTCATGACTACCCCAAGCCCGCCCTTCCATAGGCCAGGGGCTGGCGACTAGCACCAAAGGCGAAACCCTGATAAAAAAGGGAAGGCATTGCCTTTAAACCTGTAACAGATAGAGTCTAAACACAAGAAATAGAGAAAACAACTAATAAAATTAGAAATGTAAGGTTTTCTGAAAGTAAGTGGGCCAGTATACAAACCCACCAAAACAACAAGTACAAGTACATGTAAAAAAGGGAAAACAACTCCTGGATCATCCACCTGGAAATCCTACCTGAAGGGTAGGTATAGAACTCGAACAACTCGTCCCTACGGTACGTCCCATCTAGTCATGCTCTGAGCAGTCTCCCATCCATCACCTCATCCTCGATCACTATCGTCTGTCGTCTGCACACAACGCAACAAGGCGTGGGCGAAGCCCGTGCAGGGGTGAGTATAAAAATACTCAGTAGGGGACCCCGAGACCCCCGAATGTCTCCCAGAATCCCCAAAGGATAAACCACAGTATAAAGATACAATCAAGAAGTATCAACCAACCCTACTTAGGTATATTCCCATACATATACCTAAGTTATCAAACACAGTCCGGCTCCAACTCCCCAACCCAAGCACAAACCATTCAACAAAGGAAAGTAAATCTAATCACCATGATGATAATGGTTGAAAGACATGACATAGCTCACATAGGTATACATATTTTGTAGAGTGATAGAGATGATCAGATGTAGTCACTGATTCATCTAAGTTGTCGGACCCACACACGATACAGGACCAGATAAGGTGTTGGACCCACACAGGATACAGGACCAGCTATTCTGTTGGACCCACACAGGATACAAGAACAGAAGTCAGAACTGTCAGACCCATAGATGATCCCGGTGCAGTATTCATCGTTGTCGAACCCAAGGAGGATTCCTGTTCATTATTCATCATTGTCGAACCCATGGAGGATTCTGGTACAGTTGGCATCGCAGTCACATCCAGCCCTAGGTTTCCCGCACACAGCACACTCGATTCTGGGAGGGTCTGATCCTCGATCCAAGTGTCGATACATCAATTATCATCAAGTCCTAAGTTGATGTATCCTGTAGTTCCATCTCATTATAAGGAACTCAACGCGATAGACGTCGTGTCAATCAGAAGCTCGGTCTGAGAGATATTGGTATTTCCGTTCGATGGGCCCAGATGGATTTACACTTGATCCAAACCCGGGCATTTTCCAAATATACCCAAAACCCACTTCGATTATCGTAAAAGGATCGTCTCATCCCGAGGGTCCAAGTACCTCAGACGGTGCATCGATTGGACGGGCGGTCTAGAAATTATTCGCATTTAAGCAAAGACAGGTCTGGCTCGTCAATCCCAATGGGTTGGCGGGTCGGCCTGACTCGGCTCGGCGGGACTGAACTGGCTCGGAGGGTCCGACCCTGCTAGGGGTTCGGCCCAGCCTGGTGGGGCGCGGCCCACCTGCGGACCTGGCCCGCGCTGCGGGCTGATCTGGTTCACCGAGCGGCTCCGCCACCTCCCCTGCCCGGCCGGCCGTAAACGGCCGGTTCGGCCCAGTGCACAGGGCCTGCACTGCGGGCCGTGGTTCATCCCACGCGGCGCCTGCAGGCACCGCTGTTCTCTAGCCCGGTCGACACGTGGTCGGCCGGTTCATCCAGTCGTGGGACCCGAGGATGAGGGTCGGGTCCTCCTCCGCGCGGCACCTACGGGCGTCCCGGTTCTCCAGCCCGGCCAGCAGGCGGCCGGTCGGTTCTTCCAGCTGAGAGGCATGCGGGTGCGGGCTGCTATCTCCCTCCACGCGGTGCCTTCGTGTGCCTTGGCTCCTACATTCGGACTGGTCGGATCGGCTGGCTGGTTTTCCCGTGGTCCGGGTGGACTAAACGGCCACCGGTCTCCCTCCACGCGGTCGGTGCTCTGCCGTCGCCGCCTCTGATCACCGACATCGCCGCCTCTTCCATCTCACGGTTCTTCTCGGGTGTGGTGCGATGGCACCACGCCCTTTTGACTTCACCTTCAACGTCAACCAAATAAGATTCAACGAAGGTACGTCGGGCCATGTTTGTTCAGCTCATTCCCTCTATGTTAGGTGATATCATTTGGTCACCATCGAACCAAAGTAAACTTCGAAGAACGGCGATATAATTTAATCAAGACAAACCCCGACTTCGATTCAAAGTACGTTTTCGAAGTCTCGAAAGATGGGTGTCTTAGAAGACAGACGTCGTTCCTTCAACGTTGGAGAGAGTAGATCTCGGCGAAGTCGAGTCGAGACGATGCCCTTGGTGTACTTCGTGGTAGCGGTGCTTCCCTTCCTTGCTCGAGTTGAAGAAGATAGAAGATTTTGCTTCACGTTCATTGGTGACGTGGAGCCTTCTTCATCGAGGGGATGGTGTTCTTTCCAAGACTTCTCCCAATATCTCAAACGATTATGCCAACCCCAAAATAAAAGATTATGTTCACTTATTTTAATGTTGGCATAATGAATTCAAAAGAATTCAAACACTCAAATTAATTAATTAAGTTGGTTCACTTAATTAAATGCATGGAGTTGGAAATAATTCCAAGGGATTTAATTAATTAATTACAAGTGTGTGTTGGCACATTAATGGGATTTTTTAGAGTTAAAGGGGGGTTCAAGGTTAGTTGAAGAGTTTGATGCTCATGTGGGCCCCACCACATAATATCCTCCCATGGGAGGTTATGTGGGGTTGGGACCCACATCGAACTTCCACTTAGAGGATAAAACCACCACTTAAATAAAAATTATGTCACACATAATTTTTATTTTACTTATTTAGAAAACTCCCAAAATCAACTTCCTCTCTCGATAAAACGCAACTGTGGTAAAGGTCTCCCAAAGAGAATATCGGCATTGTGAGTTCAACGGTGCCCTCAGATTTCAATTCCGAGCACGGTTCAAAAGATATAAAAACCCATGCATACATTTACTGAACATACCCGAACAAAACTTCATAAATATATTCCGGGAACACCGGGCCTCAGAATAAAATGGCGTTAGAAACTGCGGACTCGTAAAATTCATGTGTATACAAAACAAATTCCACGAAATTTATGGGTCCTTATATTCTCCCCACCTCAGGTCTTTACGTCCCCGTAAGCTACAACACACACTAAGGGAACAAATGGGGGTACTGAGCACGCATCTGAGCCTCCTGCTCCCATGTTCTCTCCTAGAGGTTCCCGTGCTGCCAGCGAACGCACACCAGAGCAATCAACCATCCACACAGGACCCACTCCTGTCAATCCTCAATCTCCACTGTAACCACCATGAATGTAACCCCATCATTGATTTCAAGCTCCCTGTGGTCAATGATGTGAGACGGGTCATGCACGTATCTCCTCAGGTGAGATATGTGGAAGACGTAGTGCACCTGGTGCAACTGAGGTGGTAGAGCTAAATGATAAGCCACCTCACCTACCCAGCCGATGACCTAGAAAGGTCCGATGAATCACGGAGATAACTTGCTGCCTGGGCCAAATCTCTGTAGACCTTGTCGAGGCGAGACCCGTAAAAAGACATGGTCGCCATCGTCGAACTCCAGTGGTCTCTGTCTCCTATCAACATAGAACTTATGTCTGCTCTGTGTAGTCTTCATCCTCTCCTGGATGATATGCATCTTCTCCATCATAGCAAGTACCATCTCTAGTCCTACAAGTGCTGACTCCCCTAGGTCAGTCCAGCATAGTGGTGATCTGCAAGGTCGGTCGTACAGTGCCTTGTAAGGTGCCATCCCAATGTTGCAGTGGTAGTTATTGTTGTACGTAAACTCCACCAAGGGTAAGTGATCCTCCCAGTTGTGACCAATGTCAAGGAAACATGAACGGAGTATGTCATCGAGGGTCTGAATGGTCCTCTCAGTCTGACCATCCGTCTGAGGATGGAAGACGGTGTTCAAGCAAAGCTGCATCCTGAAAGCCTCCTACAACCCCTTCCATAGCCGGGAAGTGAAATGGGCATCTCGATCAGAGACGATCGTCGATGGAACACCATGAAGTTATACTATCTCCCGTACGTATAGGCGTCCCAAGATCTCTACTAATCCCTACTCTCTGATCAGTAGGAAGTGGCCCGACTTGGTGAGTCAGTCGACAATCACCCAGATAGAGTCGTGTCCTCTGGATGTACGTGGTAATCCCATCACGAAATCCATGGATATCCCATCCCACTTCCACTCTGGGACCTCTAAGGGCTGAACCATGCATAATGGAACTTGGTTCTCTACCTTCATTTGCTGACAAGTGAGGCATCATGAGAAAAAATCTGATACTGCCTCCTTCATACCTGGCTACTAGTGATTTCATCTGAGTTCCTAATATTTCTTCGCCACTCCTGGATGTACCGCTAGAGGTGAATTGTGGAACTCCCTCAAAACCTCCTCCTGTAGTTAAACTGGTGCCATGGTACATCCTCTGAAAAGAATGACGTGCTCCCCACCTTTAGAAAATCCATCAGGTGTCTGCCCTGTAGATATCTGAAAACATCACGTCTCATAGTCAACATCCCCACGTTGTGCCACTCTAACCTGCTGAAGAAGTGGAAGAGTGACTGTGACAGACTACAGAAAGGCTGATCCATATCTATTCACAAAGGATATCTGCAAAGATTCCAACTTCTCGGTTGCCTCACCTAGCAACTGAATGCCTGATCTTCTGATGAGAGCATCTGCTACAATGTTCCCCTTCCTTAGAGTATAGACTATCTCTAATTCATAGTCCTGGAGGAACTCGAGACATCTTCGTTGTCTCAGGTTCAGGTCCTTCTGCGAGAAGATATACCTGAGACTCTGGTGGTCAGAGTAGACTATAAAACACTCACCCATCAGATAGTGTCGCCGCATCTTCAAGGCGAAGACCACTGCTGCTAACTCCAGGTCATGGGTAGAGTAGTTATGCTCGTGCGGTCTCAACTGCCATGAACCATACGCGATCAATACTCGCTCCTACATCAGGACACACCCGAGTCCTGTCCCTGATGCATCACAGAAAACTACATACCCAATGCCCTCCTTCGGAAGCCTTAAGATGGGTACACTGGTCAACCTCTGCCTCAGCTCATGCAAGCTCTGCTAGCATCAATCTAACCACACGAAGGGTTTCCCCTTCTTCATCAATGCTGAAAGTGGTTCTGTAACTCTAGAGATGTCTGGAACAAATCTTTGATAGTAGCCAGCCAGTCCCAGAGAACTCTGCACCCCCATCACACTACTGGGTGGCTCCCAAGAATGTATTACCTCGATCATCGCTGGATCCATTACAACTCCAGCCTCCGAGATGACGTGTCCCAGAAAGTGAACCTATTGAATCCAAAACTGGAACTTCGAGAACTTACCATAAATCTGGTGCTCTAGGAGTTTATCCAGTACTACCCGCAAATGGTAGGCATGATCCTCCTCAGTAGTCGAGTATATAATTATGTCATCGATGAAGACTACGACAAAGAGATCGAGGTAAGGCTGGAAGATCTTGTTCATGAGGCTCATGAACACTGCTAGAACGTTGGTTATGCCAATGGTCATAACCAAGAACTCGTAGTTTCTATACCGATACCTGAAATCCATCTTCTTCACATCCTCGTTTCAAACTCTGAGCTGGTAATGGCCTGACCTGAGGTCTATCTTTGAGAACCATCATGCTCCCTTGAGTTGATCAAAGAGATCGTCAATCCTCGAAAGTGGGTAATTATTCATCACAGTCACCTGATTTAGGCGACGGTTGTCGACACACAGTCACAAGCTCCCATCCGCCTTCTTCGCGAACAAAATCAGAGATTCCCAGGGTGAAACACTAGGTTGGATAAATCCCTTCCCATGCAAGTCCTCCAGCTGTACCCGCAGCTCACGAAGCTCATCGGGAGCCATTCGATATGCTGGAGTAGATATCGGTGTCGTACCAGGGTAGAAGTCAATGTAGAAGTCTACCTCTCTGTGAGGAGGAAGTCCTTGAACGTCGTTAGGGAAAACATCCACATACTGATCCACTACAACAGGAAAACTCAGACTCTGCACATAAACCGCTCCGAGGATGAGACTAGCCAACTGATGTATGATCGGATTCCCCCTCCTCTATGTAAGTCCATACTGTGCTGAAAAGGATCCCTTCTCACTGGTGATGGTGAACCTTGTCCCATATGTGCAGATACACTGCACTTTGAGCCTAATACAGTCAATTTGAGGATTAAATGTGGATAACCAGTCTATACCGAAGATGACGTCATAAGGCCTCGACACCGCTACAAGAAGATCCCAGCCGAAGCTCTCCCCTCCTAGAGTAAGCTCACACTGTCGGCACCAGTGCGTAATCATCGAGTCTACTCCGGTATGAGTCTCTAGCCGTAAGGATCGAGCCAACGGCTCTATCGGAATCTCCGAGCTCCGAACGAGGGTAGTGGTAATAAAATAATGACTCGCACCTGTGTTTATAAGTAATACAGCAAGGGTGGAGTAGACACAGATAGTACCTTCAATTATCTCAGGTGCACCGTGGTCGTAGGCCTCGAATTCCTGGAGCTGAGCTCACCTCTATCCGCCAGCTCCCTATGGTCGGGGTGGACCACCTGGTGGTGGTGTTGGTAGAGCCTCGAAATGTTGTCCACCACCCCCGGCTCATCCAGCTCCTCTGCCACGTCTGCCTGCTCCTGACGGACCACTACGGTCGAACCTCTGCCTCTGCCTAAGAGGTCCCTCTAATGTCTGATGCTCATCTGCATGGCGGTTCAGGCAGTCACGAGCCATGTGGCCCTACCCGCCGTATGCATAGCACTGCATGCTCCTCATATAGCTGGCTATGTCTCGTGTGCCCCGCACAACTGAACCTGTATCATGGGGTTGCCCACCTGATGGTCTGGTCTGCTTGGACCTCTACAAAATCTGTCTACAATAGGATACAGAATACTCTGCTACGTGTCGCCCTGTGGTGGGTCTCGCTGCTGATTACTGCTCGGTGAGAAAACTCTCTACTAGAAGGGCTCACTCCAGCACCCCCGCCTGCATCGGAATGCTGAGGGGAATCGTCGAAGCCTGGATCTCATGAATGCGTCCCTGAAAGAAGGTCCAAGACCTAAATAATGGGTCTCATACCATATCCATGGAGTATCATGAGAGGTCAGTGAACCTCACTGAGTACTGAGCTACTGTCATGCTGCCCTTCTGCAGATGAAGTAACTCCTGAATCCGCACCGCACGAAGGGTGGCTGGACCAAACTCTGAGCAGAAGAGACTCTCGTAGTCTTTCTAGAGTAATGATGCCTCGTCATGCACCTAGAGCATCAGGCTCCACCATATTCATGCCAATTCATGTAGGAGACTCGCACCATGGATCACCATGAGGTCGGCTGGTGTCCCTGTCAATCAGAAAAATCTCACAAAAGCCTCTAGCCAATCCTCAGCTGCATGTGGGTCCGTCTCTCCCTGGAACCTGGGTGGCCTCTAGTGCTGGAACTCATGAAACACACTCAAGTAGAGTGCACTCTCTGCTACTAGATCTGTTGGTATCGGTGGCCCACTGGGTAGTGGTACCGCTGGTACCTCCACTGTGATGGGGCCTTGCCCCGAGGCCTCGTCGCTCGGTGGGCAACCATCTCGTACGTAACTCGGAACACTAGTTGGCTGCCTTCATGGGGCCATCCTGAAAAGAAACAGGTGTTCCACGATTAAAATAGTATACCTGGTGTGCTGACATAAAGTATTCATGAAAAAAAATTCAATGAAAACACACATGCAATCAGTGTTTTCGTGCACGGAGTCAGAAATCAGAAGTCAGAGTCCTAGTGTATGGATACGTCGGTCGCCGCACCAACACTAGTTTCCCCAAACTGATAACCACACCCAAAACACTTAATAGTATTGCCGTTAAAAGAATAAGAGTCCAAGTTCTTCGGTATAACCGACTCCTCAGATACCAATTTGTCACGACCCGTCCTCGGGGCTCGTGTCGTGACTACCCCAAGCCCGCCTTCCATAGTCCAGGGGCTGGCGACTATCCCCAAAGGAGAATCCTTGATAAAAAGGAAAGGCATTGCCTTTAAACCTATAACACACACAGTCTGAACACAGAAATAGAGACAAAAAGTACTAAAAATAGAAATTTAAGGTGTGCTGAAAGTAAGTGGTCCAGTATACATACCCAACTGAACTACAAGTACAAGTACAAGTAAAAAAGGGAAAACAACTCTTGGATAGTCCGCCCGTAAATCCTACCTGAAGGGTAGGTACATAACTCAAACAACTCATCCCTGTGGTACGTCCTGTCTAGTCTAGGACCGAGCAGTATCCCATCCGTCACCTCAGCCTAGATCACTGTCGTTCGTCGTCTGCACACAACACAACAAGGTGCGGGCGAAACCCGTGCAGGGGTGAGTATAAAAATACTCAGAAGGGGACCCCAAGACTCCCGAAGGTCTCCTAGAATACACAAAGGATAAACCACATTAGAAAGATACAATCATGAAGTATCAACCAACCCTACTTAGGTATATTCCCATACATATGCCTAAGTTATCAAACACAGTCCGACTCCATCTCTAGAGCCCAATCACAATCCATTCCATAAAGGAAAGTAAAGCCAATAACAATGACGATAATGGTTGAAAGACATAACTCAGTTCACACAGGTATACATATTTCATAGAGTGATAGAGATGATCAGATGTAGTCACTAATTAATCTAAGATGTCAGACCCACATAGGATACAGGACCAACTAAGCTGTCGGACCCACACAGGATACATGACAAGCTATTCTGTCAGACCCACACAGGATACAGGAACAGAAGTCAGAACTTTCAGACCCACAGAGGATCTCGGTATAGTATTCATCACCGTCGAACCCATTGAGGATTCTGGTTCAGTAGTCATCGTTGTCGCACCCACGGAGGATTCTGGTACAGCTGTCATCTGAGTCGCAGCCAACCCTAGGGTTCCCGCACACAGCATGCTCGATTCTGGGAGGGTCCGCTCCTCGAGCCAATTGTCGATACATCATCTATCATGAAGTCCTGATTTGATGTATCTCGTAGTTCCGTCTCATCATAACGAACTCAACGTGACAGACGGCGTGTCAATCAGACGCCCGGTCTGAGAGTTATTGGCATTTCTATTCCAGGGGTCCAGTTGGATTTACACTTGAACCAAACCTGTCCATTTTCAAAATTTACCCAAATCCCACTTAGATTATTGCAAAAGTACCACCTCATTGTTAGTGTCCCAGTGCTGTAGATGGTGCATCGATCAGACGCGCGGTATAGGAGTTATTTGCATTTAAGCGAAGACTGGCCCGACCCGTCTAGCCCAGTGGGCTGGCGGGTCAGCCCGACCCGGCTCGGCGGGTCTGACCCAGCTAGGGGGTCGGCCCAGCCCGGTGAGGCGTGGCCCACCTGCGGACCCGGCCCGCACTGTGGGCCAGTTCGGTTTGCCCGGCGGCGCCAAGCGGCGCCTCCTCCTCACCTGCCAGGTGGGCCGTAGCCGGCCGGTTCAGCGTGGCACACACGGCCCGCGCTGTGGGCCGCGGTTCTTCCCATGCGGCGCCTGCGGGCACCGCTATTCTCCATCCCAGCTAGCACGCGCCTGGCCGGTTCATCTAGCCGAGCGGCCCACGGATGCGGGCGGCGTCCTCCTCCACGCGGCGCCTACGGGCGCCGCAGTTCTCCAGCCCAGCCAACAGGCGGCTAGTCGGTTCTTCCAATCGAGCAGCCCGCGAGTGCGGGCCACGGTCTCCCTCCTCCATGTGGCGCCTTCATGCGCCGCGACTCCTACACGCAGACCGGCCGGATCGGCAGGCTATTTTTCCCGCAGTCTGGGCATCCTGAGCGGTCGTTGGTCTCCCTCCATGTGGTCGGCGCCTGGCCGCCACTGCCGTCGCCGCCTCCAGTCACCGGCGTCACCACCTCTTTCGTCCCTCGGTTCTTCTCCGGCACGGTGCGATGGCACCACCCCCTTTCAGATTCGCCTCCAATGTCAACCAAATAAGATTCAATATAGGGATGTATGGCCATGTTTGTTCGGCACGTTCCCTCCGTGTTAGGTGATATTATTTCCCACCATCGAACCAATGTAAAATTTGAAGAAAGAGGATATAATTTAATCAAGATAGACCACTACCTCAATTCAAAGTACATTGTCGAAGTCGCGGAAGACGGGAATTGTGGAAGACGGACGTCGTTCCTTCAACATTGGAGGGAGTAGAGCTCGGGGAAGTCGAGTCGAGATGACGCCCTTGGTGTACTTCGTGGCGGTGGTGCTTCCCTTCCTTGCTCTGGTTGAATAATATAGAACATGTTGCTTAACGTTCTTCGGTGATGTGGAGCGTTCTTCATCGAGAGGATGGTGTTCTTTCCAAGAGTTCTCCCAAGCCCTCTAATGATTATGCCAACCCCAAAATAAAAGATTATGTTTACTTATTTTAATGTTGGCATAATGAATTGAAAATAATTCAAACACTCAAATTAATTAATTAAGTTGGTTCAGTTAATTAAATGCATGGCGTTGGCAAGAATTCCAAGGGATTCAATTAATTAATTACAAGGGTGTATTGTCACACTAATGGGAAGTTTTAGAGTTAAAGGGGGGTTCAAGGGGAGTTGAGTAGTTTGATGCTCATGTGGGCCCCACCACATAATATCCTCTCATGGGAGTTTATGTGGGGGTGGGCCCCACCTCCAACTTCCCCTTGGAGGATAAAACCACCACTTAAATAAAAATTATGTCACACATAATTTTTATTTAACTTATTTAGAAAACCCCCAAAATCAACTTCTGCTCTCAATAAAACGCAACTGTTGTAAAGGTCTCCCAAAGAAAATACTGGAGTTGTGAGTTCAACGGTTTCCTCATATTTCAATTTTGAGCACCGCTTCACAAGATATGAAAACCCGTGTATACGTTTATTGAACATACCCGAACAAAACTTCAGAAATTGACTCAGGGCACACCGGGCCTCGGAATCAAACGCCGTCAGAAACTGCGGACTTGTAAAATTCACGTGTATACAAAAAAATATTCCATGGAATTTCCAGGTCTTTACATGGTTAATGGATGGTTTGGTTGGTTTTTTCTTAAGGGAAAATCATTCCCCAAAATGATCTTGAAGCCCTCGACATTTATTTCCTACCTTTGGCGTCTTGGGAATGTCGCTTAAGGCCAAGTAGCCATCACCACCTCCTAAAGCCAATGAGGTAGGGCCATGGTGTTACAGTAATTGACCCGAGGCGCCATTGTTTCTCTTCATTCAAAGGTAGTGGAGGTAATTTAAATTAAAGTGATAAATGCACCACGGTGGGGGTGAAAATATTTTAAGGGAGAAGAAGCATGAAAATTGGATAGAGAAACACAACTCAAACAAGAGAATCCACCTATATAAGAAAACAATTATAATGTGAGTAATAATAAAAATAAATAAATAAAACATAAATATAAAACAATATACTAATTCTATGGACAATGATTTTACTGTGAAAACATCAATATTACCTCTATAATTGAGCAGAGTCAGTGCCATTTCTCTTTTTACAAAGGTAGTGGAGGTAATTTGAAATAAAGTGATAAATACACCACCATTATGGTAAAAAAGTTTTAAGGGGAAAGTAGCCTGAAAGTTAGATAGAGCACCCAAACACAAATAAAATAATCCACTTGTATAAGAAAAAAATTATTATGTGAGTAATACTAAAAAATAAATTAAACAGAAATATGAAACAATACATTAATTCTATGAAAAATAATTTTACTCTACAAACATCAAGATTATATCTGTGTTTGAGTAGAGATAGTGTCATTTTTATTTATGTAAATGGATGACACCTAAACATAAATATTCCAAAATAAACAAAAATTGTATGGAATAAATAAAATTAACTCAAAATTTTTTTATAAAATATTTCTATAAAATAGAGAAAGTATATTGTAACATTACCCTTACATATTTACAAAGTGTTTTTTTGGTCTAGATATAAGCTAACAACAAAACTAAGGATTCTTTTTGAACTTCATTATGGTTTATAAGACCATATGGATGTCAGTAAATTTTGAGACAATTAATGATATTGATATCTATTCAGATCCATTGATCAATGGAGCCAAAACAAATATTGTTTGTGTATCACTAACAAAGTTAATAATAAAACAAATGATTCTCTGTGCACTACACTATTGTTTGTTAACTACCGCTTGATATTGCATCTGACCCGAACTTCATGTATGGAATCCACATGATTCCCTCATCCCACACATACCACCATCTCTGTCATATCACCATTCATCATTCATTTTTTCTTCTCTTCCTCTCAATTTTATTCACTATTTAAAAAAGTGGGAATATTTTTCCTCCAGAGTATTTTCTAATTATCATGTTTCTTCTTCAATCAAATTTTGTGTTCCCCAAAACTATTACACAATGAATTAGATTATTATAAAAACATTTACCACTATGTTCAAGAATATAATTAGTTTTTTTCTATCTATGTGTGGGATGAGAGCATAATGGGGGCGTCGGGTAGGAAGTTTAGGTCAGATGTTATGATAAGAAGTAGTTAACCAATAGTAGTGAAGTGCATAGAGCATCCTTAGTTTTATTATTAGCTTTATGAGTGATTCACAATTAATACTTGTTTTGGGTCCATTGATCAATGGATCCAAATAGACATCAATATTCTTCCAACTCTTCTGGATTAATTTGTCTGGAATAACAATTACGTAAACATGGAAAAAGGATTTTATAAGGTTCGTCTGCATGCTCTCTTGAAAACATGATGAACACTTTAACTCCATCTTCATATTCATTTGTTAAACGATTAGCATGAAACAATTTTCAGTTCATATCCATCCTATTGGGTTCATAAAAAATTAATTTTATACAACATATAAACAAATACACATAATATATTCATTATAAAAAGTGAAAGCTATAGACAATGGATTTCGTGAATAGGACAACATCTCAAGACTCTTGGGATGTCATATCACCACATCGACCCATCCCAAGGAAATTCAAGGCTCTCCAACTGAATGTAAATTTATCATTTACTAATGAATTACATGAATAGAAATTATATCAAACAAATAGATTGTTTTCTCATTCTTTAATATGAGAATAATGTTTGTAAATTGAAAAATGTGATTTATGAATTGAAATAAGAACTAAGAGATTGATATTGAAGGATAAATGAATTATTAAAGAAACTATAATTTAAAAAATGAGGAATTGATCATGATCATTACATAAAAAATAATTTTTTTGATAGATTGAATGTGTTTGTCAATGTGGATGACATAATATTTAGAGGTTCAAGAGTTGAATGATGATAATAACTATTTACATTAACAATGACCAATGTTTAAATGTTGATGATTCATGAGTTGAAATTTTTATTCCTTTATAGGAGACTCTTGGAATTCATGGGATATTTATTTCTCAATCCATGTATGTGTGGGAAGTGTTTTATAGATTTCAAAAGGAAGATTGAAAATCCATGTTGACACCCTTTGAAAATTGAATAAAATTTTCATATTTTGTGGGTGGAATGTCAATCTATATCATGATAGTGTCCAAGTGACATTCTTGATCCACCTCGGGCTGGAAATAAGCACCAGGGCATGAAAAAAAACAAAGTGGGAATGATTTTGCTTAAAAAATAAATAAAAATAGAAAAAAATATCAATAAAAACTGCCATGATGAATCCATCCGTTGGATTACCACACCAACCCAGATAACTATAAAAATGAAGATATGAAGTAGTATAATATAAAATAAATCTTTTAACCTACCTTTATATCCCTCACACACAAAATCCCGAGTTCCAATTTCTAAAATTTCACATGCATGGACTACACAGATAAAATAAAGAATGAAAAATATGTATGATAACTTTGGGCGATCAATTTGGGAAATGTAAACAAAATAAAACAACCAACTAAACTCCATGTGACTCCATGTGTCACCATCACGTCCAGAAATAATACACTCTCCATGAGCGATCAATAGTAGAATCAAAGATGGAAAATAAGAAAATAGAAAGACCTACCTCACTATTATACAATCATCAGACAAAAAATAATGACATCATCAAAGAAGAAATGAAAAATAAAACCCAAAATACAAAAAGAAAATAAGAACGACTACCCTGCTAGGTTGAAGAAAATCTGAGACCCTCTTCAGAAAACCTGACTATAATCTAACACCAGATGACGGACAAGATGATAGACCAATTGGAGGTAATCGAGTGGTGTGATTCAAGCTTTGATTCACTAAGGAGGAGCATCAGTAGCGGGGGGATTCTACAGAAAGCTTATGATATCATGAAAAGTTCACAAATGGATAAAGTTTTATAATCATATCAGGACTCATTTATCAGTGCTTATAAAAAAGTACTAATAAAGAGTCCTTTTATCAGCTCTAATTACCTAAATGATGTTAAAATAAATCTTTATTAGCGCTTTCTTAGCATTTATAAAACCAATATTTATTAGTGCTAAACTTATAGCGCTGATAAATTTTCATTTTATCTGTGCTTTGTTTAGTGCTGATAAAGATGTTTTTGTCAACGCTTATTACATAAGTGATGTTGAAGGATTTATAATTATAATTATAAATAAATAAAATATAAATATTTATATATATTTAATAAATATATAAAAATATAAATTTAGTAAATTTATTCCTTTTTAAATATATTTATTATAATTTTATAATTATTTATTTATAATTAATTATTAATAATTATAGATATATTTTTTTAAAAAAAATATCTATATTATTATATATATTTTTATAATTATACATATATATATATTTATTAAATTTATATGAATATAAAGACAGTAAATATATTCATTATTTAAGTAAATTTATTATAAATTTAATAATTATTAAATATATATTATTATTTCTTTATAATTATATATATAATTTAAAAAAAACTATTTATTTATTTATAATTTTAAATATATAATTTTATAAATATAAGAAATGTACATTTATAAATATTTTTATTTATATATATTTTTTAAAAATATTTTTTAACATTATTAGTGAATATCAAATTTTAAGTGCATGGATATATGCTAAAAATGAGTAAAATTCAATAAATTAAGAATAAGTGCACTTTAACAATATTGAAAAAAATGGATAAGTTTTATGTGCGTGCATTGTATATAAAAATACATTAATTACATATATGTGAAACCAATGTAACATAGATTTGATCTATGTTAAATTGAAAAATCAAATGACTCAATTATATGTTGATTATAATGTAATTAGTCAATATTTTTAATTCATATTAATTTTTAATTATAAATCGCCATTCAATAAATATATGACTATTTAATGTAAAGTGCATAAATATTTTTTAATATATAAATCATATTTATATAGATTAATATATATCTATATATTTAAAATATACAATGTAATAACATTAATTATCATAATTATCTAATTAAAAAAATTTATATTTAATAATTTATAATAAATTTATTCATTTTAATCAATAATTATTTAATTAATAAAATTTGTAATATTTTTATTAATAAAATATTTTTTATATTTCATTTATTTAATTATTTCATTTTATTTATTTAGACCTTTATAAGTTATAGAAAAGTGATGATGAAATAAATATTTATCAGTGCTAAAAATAAAGAACTAAAAATGGGTAGCAATAATTAGTGCTAAAAATAATGTGATGATAAATGTAACCCTTTATCAATGTAAAAAATAAAGTGATAATACAGGATATCATTTATCAGTGCTAAAAATAAAGTGATGATAAAGGTTACCTTTATCAGTATAAAAAAGCACTGATAAAAGGTTAAATTTATTAGCACTTTCATTAGAACTGACAAACATGCCATTTATCAGGGTTTCTTTTGTAGCACTGATAAATACTAGCTCAATTAAATGATAGTTTTTAGTAGTTTAATTAAATCATACATACATGTTCCACAAAATAATAAATAATAATATAATAACCTTGGAAATGAAATGGGTATCATAAAAATGTAATCATATCATAACTTATGGAAAAAAGATATAGTTTTCATAATCATTTTATCAAAAGCATATCCTATGAAAATAGGATGGTTTCAAAATCATATAACATGTGAAATAGAAACTGGTGTGATAAACATAATTCCATCAAAACATAAACCATTCATAGAAAGAATATCATTGGAAACATTGAATAATTTATCCATAAAGGTATGCGTAACACCAATGGACTTTATCTTAGTTGGGAAATAATTTTGAGATATCCAATAAAAACAATTATTGAGGAAAATATCCTTTCTGCATTGAAAACCCATTTTAAAACATAAAAAAATTGAAAACCATTTTCTTTGAAATTCGATTTAAAAACTTATAAAGTATGATTTAAACACAATAAAACATTTTTAAAATCCCTTTTCATTGAAAATTATCATCAAGAATCTGTTGAAAATATTTTTTGAAACATTTTTTAAAATAAGGTTTTGGAAATAAAATATCTTTTTGATCAAATAGACAAATACATTTTGATTATTCATAAAAACAGTTTCTTAATAATTTCAAATACCAAAGAGTGAGAAAATGGTAATAATATATAAATATACCTTGAATAAATATAGTGTGAGGGAAATCATGAGTGTTCATGAGAGATGGATTATATGATTTCATCAATAGAAGCATAATCATAAACAATCCGGATAAATGATGAGATTGTTTCAACAAAATAATACCACATGGTAACATGGGATAATACTCTCAATGTAAGTAAATGAAATTACATGAAGCTTAAAATATGATGAAAATAATGTTATTCATGATATAACATGTAAAATGGAAGTATATACACTTTGAAAAATAATTTAGGTGCATAAAAAAACATGAGTCTCAATGAAGAAAAATTGTGACAAAACTATCTTACTGATTTGGTAAGATTTGAAACAAAAAACATATGAAATAAATATCAAATAATTGATATGTAAATATTCAGAAATTTAATTATAACAGAAATATAATACATTCATGGGTTTTAAATAAACCACATAAATGAAGTGAGTGGTGAATAAGGCTTGTATCTCATGGAAATAAAATGTGATATGAAATGCACTTACCTTATGTCTTGGCTCTCTTTATACTCATAAAAACATCCTATATAATAAATATATCTTTGTTATACATATATCATAGAACCATATTCTTAAATCTAATACCATATATTTTTGGATTACAACTTTATATTACCTCCTTATTACCAATTTCATGTTAAGGTTACGCTTGGGGTAATATTCTCTTCGTTTTCCGCACGTGTCCTAATTGGTTATATATTTGGTCTTTATATAGATATAATTATTTCCATAAATTAAAAAATTAAATAAATATCATTTATATCAAGTATTTTTTGTTATAATAATCTATATAATATAAAATTTTGAAATGGAAAACATTGTTCATGGAGGTGGTAGGTTGTACGTACGCATTAATGTTGTTTCCATTTTATTATCACATCTAATGAAATAATTAAAATGAAATATATTTATATAATATCAATAAATTATAATTATTATTTCTTATATATCATATAATTTCACTAAAAATCCTTAATATAATCCATGTAGTGTGTGAACGAATAACATCGCTTTGAGGGTCCGTAGTCCACACTTCCTCAAAAGAAATTATCATATTTAAAAAAATATGGAAAGTATAAATTAATATGTTATAAAATAATTAAATAAGAATAAATACATAATAAATACAATATATATCATATATAAATAGAGTTACATCATAATTCCCACTATGAGATGTGGTAAATGAAGAATGAGCAATCATCATTTTGTGATGCTCTAGTTCATCGTACACATAAATAGTAAGTTTGTTACCCATTATATGGAAGCGTGTGTATGTTTATGAATAACCATTAATATAAAACATATAATTATGTTTAGGGTACTTTTTTGTATAATAAATGAATAAGTAGAGTTGTGGTGGTGGAGAAACAAAATAAAAAAAGGGAGCTTAAGGAAGGATGTTACCTCTTCTTTGGGTACTCCATTTGGTTTGCACCAAAGGGATTCCTTGGATAGATTTTTTCACAAAGTGAGGTTTAAAGGAGTTATATTGGGTTTTTTTGAATTGAATTAGAAATATCTAGTCTGAAATTAAGTGGTCTAAGAAGTGTGAAGAAGCGGAAGGAGAGGAGGCCTTTTTATAGTGGGGAAGGAGTGACACTCTTGTAAAGTTTGGTAAAAAGAATTCCACCAACATTTTTTCCATGTAAATTGGATCCAATAAAGAAGTAAATTATATAAAATGGAGTATAGGGTTTAAATATTTCCATAAAATTTATCTTTTACATGTTTATAGGTTATTTGGGACTTTAATATTAAGGTTTAGTCCCTTATTAAGTTTAATTTTACCTTAATTGTTGTAATTAATTTTAATTACTTTCACTAATATTTTTTTTAAAAAAACTAAGTTAGATTGATTAAACATTATAAATTATGGTTATTAAAAATATTTAATTCATTTTTCCAAATTAAAATCATATAAGTGATATAAATTAATTTAAATTTAATCTCACAGATGGGACGATAATATGGATTTCTAAAGTAAAAATGATCAAATGTTTGCTAAGTTTTTATAGCCAATTTCAATGTGAAATTTTTTCCAATGACCTAAATAGGATTAATTGATAAAAAAATTATCTAATTATACTTGGAAACCCATTTAAAATATAATTTAACCTTATAAATAAATTATATTAAAAATCATTTTTGTAATAAAATTCAGTATTTTTCACTATTCATCCAAAAATTAAGTTTCTCAGAAACAAATCCCAAAAATTCAACCTAAGATAGTATTGACATTATAAATTAAAAAATGAAGTTAATTTTATAAAATTCAATTTATAGAAGTGTCTAAATTAATTTTATTATTTTTCATATAAGGACATGAAAAGCAGTTCATTTGAGAAAATAATATTGTTAAACATATAAAGACTTTACCAAAAATTATATCTTTAATTAACAATATATTTTATTTATATAAAACCATTATATAAAATATTTTAAAATTAGTTATTACTATTCATATTAATAAGTTTAATGTCTAATTTATAATTATCTATTTTAAATAATTATAACAATAAAATGATGTTTCATAGAAACTCGGTGTTGCATGTTACATACTCTAAGTCTATGTTGCATATAGTGCAGGACAAGTTGGGTTCATATGAAAGTAATTTTTGACTTAGTGTAACGAAGTACATCAATTAAAATTAATTTATTCTAAAAAAGGTCTATAAAATATTAGGGTGTTACATTATACCCCCTTAAAATAGATTTCTCCTTCAAAATTAAGCATTAGACTAAAATTTAATGAGGTTACTTATACTTAATAATATATTCAAGTTCCCACATCACTTCCTATAACTTGTTATTTCTGCAAAAAACTTTAACTTGGTGAGTATTCTTATTTTATAGAATTTTCTATGTATGATCTAGAATTTCAACTAGTTGTTTCTCCTAAGAATGATCCTACTCTAGTAGTATGACCTCTAAGTTTGGTAAATGTGAAGGTCAATTTATATACTTCTTTAGAGGGGATATGTGGAATACATCATGTAATTCAGAGATATTTGGAGTAAGTGTCAAGCGATATGCTACCGTCCCAATGCGATCAATAATCACAAAGGGGCTGATAACCTGGAGCTTAGTTTCCATTTCTTCATGAATCTCAAAACCTTCTTCCAGGGTGAGATTCATAGAAACACTTTTTCACAAACTTCACATTATAAATCACACCGAAGGTTATTAGCATAACTTTTCTATAGACTTTGAGCTTCCTTGATATACTACTGAGTGGTTCTAACCTTCTCTCTCAGTTCTTCAGTAATCATATGTCCCAATAGATTTCTTTCACTGACCTCATCCCATCATGTTAGAGCTCTAAATTTTTTCCATAGAGGGATTCAGAGGGTTCCATCTAAATGATTAAGTGAATGCTATTGTTTTTATAAAACTTAACTAGAGGAAGGTATTTATCCCAAACACAATCTAAATCCAGAGAATAAGATCTCAATATATCTTCAATGGTTTGAATTTTTATTTCAGACCGACCATCGGTCTGAGGATGATAAGTTGTGCTGAAACTAAATTTCATGTCAAGTCTTTACTAAAGTATTTTCCATAACTTAGAGGTAACACTCAGATCCCGATCCAATATAATTGAATATAGTACTATGTGCAACTTTTCCACTTACTTAATGTATATCCAAGAAAGCTGATCAAGATTAAAATTTTCGCTAATAGAGATGAAGTGTGATGACTTAGTAAGGTGATTGAATACCACCCATATAGCATTAAACCTATTTAAGGTTTTAGGATTCCAACAAAAAAACCAATTGTGATGTTCTTAAATTTCAATTATAGTATCGGTAATGGATACAAAATCCTTTTAGACTTTTTTATTTAATCCTTAACTAACCGTCATTTCAATCACTGAGATACAAACTATGTGATATGTCTTTTCATTCCATCCCACCAAAATTATTATTTCAAGTCCCTATATATCTTTATATTTCCAAGATTAATAGATAATTAATAACTATGATCCTCCTCAAATAAATCCTTCTTTCAATATGGTATGGAAGGAACACATACATGGTTTTTGAACCTCATCATTCCATCTTGATCAAGGTTAAACTTATGAACATTTATAAACTTATTTTATAACAATTTATCTTACTTATGTGCCTCCTTCATCTTCACTTGGATAGAGGGATGAACATTCATTTGATAAAGATAATATTTTCCCCCTTATTTCAATATTTCTAGGTCTAACCTTTGAAAATCAAAAAATATTGGATCCTTTTTTATCATCATAATAGATAATCTATCATGATCATTTCTAATCAAATCATCGTCCACCTTGTTCACTTTCATAAGGTGGTATTGTATTGAGAAGTCACAATATTCTATCAATGCTAAACACATTCTCAATCGCATGTTAAACTCCTTCTATGTGAATATATATTTCAAAAATTTATGGTCAGTTTATATATCTCACTTTTCTCCATAAATATAATTCCTCTATATCTTTAATTCAAAAATTAATGATGCTACCTTCAAATCATGAGTAGGGTAATTTTTCTCATAAATAATTAATGGTTGTGAGGCATAAGTGATAAGCATGTTATTCTATATAAGAATGCATCCCACTACCTTCATGGATTCATCACTATAGACTAAAAATTCTTATCCACTACTGGGTAATGTAAGCACAGGTGCACTGACTAACCTTCTCTTTAGTTCCTTGAAATTTCCCTCACATTCATCTGTCGAGAAGAACTTGGCACCTTTCTGAGTTAACTTGGTCAAAGGATTATATAGTCATGATAAATTCTTAATAAATTGTGAATAATATCTAGATAAACCAATCAAACTATGGATCTCAATAACTATTTTTGGTCTATTCTAGTATTCAATATCCTCTATCTTTGATGGATATAATATTATACTATCTCTTAAGATTATGTCAACTAAAAATGAAACCTTTTGTATCAAAATTTTATAATTTTTAAATATTTAATATAGTTTTTCCTTCCTTAGGGTATTTAGTATAATGCTCAAGTGATATTCATGCTCTTACCTTATCTTTGAATAGATAATAACATCATCTTTAAATACTACCAAAAACTGGTCAAAGTGATATATAAATACTCTATTCATCAAATCCATGAAGATGGTAGGGGAATTAGTAAGACCAAAAGGCATCACTATATGTTAATAGTGTCCATACCTTTTATGAAATGTCATCTTGGGTATATCCTCTTTCTTGAACCTTAATTTATGATATCTGGAATGAAGGTCATTTTTGGAAAAGTACAGTGCTCTGTGTAGTTGATCAAACAAGTCATCTATATGGGGAAGAAGAAACTTGTCCTTGATTTTGATCTTGTTCAACTCATGATAATCAATGCAGAGTTTCATTGATCCATATTTCTTTTTCACAAAAAGAACATGTTCACCCCAAGGTGACACACTTGGCTGAATGAATCCCTTATCGAGGTTTTTGTGGATCTTCTTCTTCAATTCCTACAACTCAATCAGAGACATTCTATAGGGAGCCTTTGAAAATGGAGTGGAACTAGGTTTGAGTTCTATTGAGAACTTAACTTCACATTTTTGGTGTAAGTCTAGGAATATCTTCTGGAAATACATCCAAAAAATCTCAAAAAATAGGCATATCATAGATGTAAATTTTCCCCCTAACCATTTGAGATAAAAATCCATTCTAAATGAGAATTAATACCCATACACTAGATGTAATCTCCATAGTTTGTTAATACATATGGTCACATTGATGGAAGATCATAGGAGGGTTTGAAATATTCAATGTAACTTTACTTCATCAAAAATTCACATGGGATTTATGTAGAGAAAGCCAATCAATGCCTAAGATGACATCAAATTCAACAAAAGGAAGAATGACCAGATTTACAAGAAGAACATTCCCACAGACGTCAACCAGAGAGGAATCATAGACTTGGTATGAAATCATCATACCACTAAGGTTTTACACTACTAATTCTACATATAATCATTTTGTTGGAATCCTAACACCCTTAGAAAATTATTTTGATATTAAATAGTGGGTAGATTCAGAATCAAATAAGATATTAGCAGTTTTAAAGTGAATGGTAAGTGTACCATTCACTACGTCATTATCACACCCCTTATTAGAAATAAAAATTTCATAATATTCCACATATCCTCTAGATTAAGGGGATTATGATATTGATCATCATAATCATCCCATGGGTTTTGGAATGGGTGAGTATAATTCTCATTCTCCTTACACTTGTATCGCTGAATCATGGGAGGTGCATTCTGTACATCTCCATTCACACTGTTTGCTAACTTCTTCTTGAAACATCAGTAAAACAATTCTTTATGGCCTTCCCTTCCACTCATAAATCATTTACAATACCCCTAAATTAAATTTACTCTACTCTTCTTCCCACACATAGATCATAAAGTAAATATCATCTTCTTCTTTTCATGGTTTGTAGATTTCCCTTTATACTCCATCTTCCTTTTATTTTCAAAAACATGAGATTGGTATGGGACTCCAACCTCCATTTCAACCACGAATCAAAAAAACATAATATTTTCATATTTACTAAAGTATCATATGAATAGTTCTATTCTAATACTTGGATTTAATCTGCTGAAGAACCTATCAAATTTACGTTCATGTTGGAGGATAATTCCAAAATCATACCTCGCAAGTCATGCGATAATATCCTTCTAAGTACCAATAGATTCATCATCCCTTTTCCTTAACTTGAGTAACTCTTTCTCTATATTTGTGTGAATAATCCATAGAAATTACCTATTAAAAAATAAGTTTTTGAACTCATCCCAATCAATGGAATCAATTTCATCTTGTTTCCTCCTATTCTTGATTAGAGTCCACCACTAGTCCACTTTTCCTTATAACCAATAAACATCAATAATGACTTTCTCATGATTAGAACACTTTAGAATATAGAATATATTTTCATTAGTACCAATCCATTGTTCAGAAAAAAGCGGATCAGAAGACTCTATGAATGAAGGTGAATTTTTCCTCATTAAGGACTCAACGAAATGTTGTTCCCTCATTTTCTCATTTGGGAGTCCACCATGATTCATAGCTTGAGAAATTTGGGTGATAATAGCAATGGTATTTTTCATTATTCATCCCACAATTTTTTTTTTCTCAAGCATATAATAATTTCATTTTCTATTACAATCACCATTAACATAGTTCCATCGGGTTCTAGCCATTCACTAAAACCAAAATCATGGAGTTAGAAATAGTTATCATAATGAGAAACCACATGATCATGAAAAGTAACTTATAGGTTTTCTAACTTATTAAACCTTATTTAATATATAAAACCATAAGTTGCCCTAGATTATTCATATCAAACTTCTATTTAAATCCATCATTATGGTTCAGGAAGAGTTTGTGAATTGCCAAATCATATCCCCCAGTAGTGTCAAAATAGAGGTGAAACAAGGCCCATATTCATGTACCAGGTTATGATGAGTAAGGACCAACTGAATTTTTCAGAGTTATTACTCTTAGGTACATTTGTTCCAGATCATAGTCCACTTATAGTATCTAGAAAAGGATATATTTCTAGGAAACCACTCACTTTATCATTTACTAAGATTCCAGGACATTTTCTTATACTTTTCCTTATCTATAGACATATCATTAGACATTTCCTTAGGCCTATTGCTAAGGTTTTATCATCCTACCATCCAAAGTTTAACAAAAAATTTTATTTAATACTAACTATAGAGACCCTCTCTTTTCATACATTAACATTACATAAATATTGTGGAATATATAAAATATTATAAAAACAGTTTCCCAAAGACCATACTAGTCTAGTGACTTCGGAAGCATGGAAACATAAACACTGGAACATAAGTTAGCCATATTATCTCCCATTAGTTTCTTCTTGATTAGATCCATTATGGGGCACATCAAACATAAAACACATCTTCCTTAGTTTGAGAAGGAAGCATAAAAATGGATGAGCTAATATTCTCATTAAGGGTAAACAAGGGAGATATATAATCATAATCATGATCATAATAGTATGATAACATGATCATGAAAATATAATATCATTCCCTACATTTCAGATATCATATACATGAATCATGGAATATATATTGGTGGTTAATAAGACAATTATCATAAGAAAATAAAGAAGATAATCCATGAAAACATAACATATGAATAAGACATGGAATTGTGTAAGACACATAAGCATATAAAATGATTTCCATATTAGTCAAGGCATTGATGGAAAGGCCATCCTAGTAGAATGGGTTCACTGTCCATATCATCTTGATAGTCATGATTCACTTTCATTTACATCTTAGTAGTATGATTCTACTCCTCATACCATCTTGGTAGTCATAGTTCACTCCCATGGGCATCTTAGTAGTCAAGGTTCACATTCAAGACCATATTATCCTATCTCATGAGATATAAATATTTACCCAATTTATTTGATGGATATATAGTTCCCATCCATATCATAATGAAATTGTACATACATGTTCCAAAAAATAATAAATAATCCTATAATAACCTATGAAATGAAAAGGGTATCAAAAACATTTCATGGGTATCATAAACATGTAATCATATCATAACCATTGGAAAAATATATATGTTTCATAATCATTTCATCAAAATAATAACCCATGAAATGATGTAGTTTTCAGAAGTATATAACCCATGAAAGAGAAATTAGTTTCATATTCATCATGCCATCAAAACAT
The DNA here is from genome assembly GCA_963277665.1 of Viscum album. Classification (NCBI taxonomy): domain Eukaryota; kingdom Viridiplantae; phylum Streptophyta; class Magnoliopsida; order Santalales; family Viscaceae; genus Viscum; species Viscum album. The sequence goes on from OY728158.1 coordinate 1,026,483,481, forward strand.
AATCCATTTATAAAAATAATATGAATGGAAACATTGAATAATTTCCCCATAAAGGATTGAGTAACAACAATGGATTTCATCTAATATGGGAAATAATTTTGACATATCCTTTAAAAACATTTATTGGGGAAAATATCATTTATGTATTGAAAATAGTTTTTAAAATATAAATCATTTTTATTTGAAAATATTTTTGAAAACATATAAAGGAAGCATTAAAGAAAATATAACATTTTTAAAAATAGTTTTCCTTGAAAATTATCTTCAAGAATCATTTAAAAACATTTTTTGAAATATTTTTGAAAACATGTTATTTGAAATAAAATATATTTCCATCTAAATAAAGAAGTATAATTATATTTTCTTAAAATATTTTCTTAAGTATTTTAAGTATCAAAGACTGAAAAAATGTAACTAATATAAGGAGATAACTATCATAAATATATGATAAGGAAACTCATGAGTGTTCTTGATATTTGGATCATAATATTACATCAATAGAAGCATAATCATAAACAATTATAATAAATGATGAAATTGTTTCACCAAAATCTTACCACATGGTAACATGGGATCATACTATAAATGAATGTAAATGAGATTAAATGAATTAAAATTATCATTAAAATAATAATATTCATGATATAAAATGTAATATTGAATTATATATACCTCGATAACTAATTTAGGTTCATAAAAAAACATGAGTCTCAAAGAAGGTAAATTGAGATAAAAATATCTATATGATTTGGTCAATTTTGAAAAATAAACCCCATGAAATAAATATCATAGAATGGATATGTAAATACCAATAAAATTAATTATATGTGACATATAATATATTCATTGGTAGTATATACACCATAAAAAATGAGTGGTGAATAAGGCATGTATCTCATAGAAATGAAAAGTGAGATGAAATTCTTGGACCTTGTTTCTTGACTCTCATCGTACTCATACAAAATTCCTATATAATAAATATAATTTTATTATAAATCTATCCAAAAACCATATTATTATATCTAATACCACATATGGTTTTATTATGACTTTATATTACCCTCTTTTTAACAATTTCATGTTATGTTTATGCTTGGGGTAATATTCTCTTTATTTTTTATTTGTGTACTAATTTGTTATATATTTGGTCCTTATACATATATAATAATTTACATAATGTAAACCATTAAATAATTATTATTTATATTTATATATTTTTATTATAATAATCTATATAAATAGACTTATTAAATGGAATACACCATTCATGGAGACGGTAGGTTGTACGTATGCATAAATATTGTTTTCGTTTTATTTCCATTCTGAATGAAAGAACTAAAATGAAATATATGTATATAATGTAATTATAGTTTAATTATTATGTCATATATATCATATAATTTCACTAAAATGTCTTTCATACATTCTTATTTGTGTGTGAATGAATCACACCGCTTTGATTGGGTGGTACTCCACACTTCCTCAAAGGAAATTATCGTATTTACAAAAAAATGAAAAGTATAAAGGCATGTGCTATAATAGAATTAAATAATCATAAATACATAATAAATATGATATATATCATATATGAACAGTTTTTCGTCATAATTTATATCATGAGAGGTAGTAAAGGAAGAACGAATAATCATCATTTTGTGAGGTGGTAGTCCGCCATACACATAAAGGATAAGTTCATTACCCATTAGATGGAAGTGTGTGTAATTATAGGCATGACCATTAATATAAAGATATATTAGTAAATTTAGGGTAATATTTTTGTATAAGCATGTAATAATTATAGTTAAGGTGGTGCATAAATAAAATAAAATAAAGGATCGTTAGGAAAGATGTTGCCACTACTTTGGGAAACTCCTTTTAGTTTGCAAAAATGGGATTCCTTGGACAGATTTATTCCCAAATGAAGGCTTCAAGGAGAAAAGGTGGGTTTTTGGAAAGTGAATTGGGTATATATTGGATGAACTTAAGTGGATTTATAGGTGCTAATAAATGGAAGGAGAGGAGGACATTTTATAATGGAGGAGCAGTGGCACTCTTGTAGATTTTGGGAAAAGGAATTCCATCCACATTTTTACCATGTAAATTGGATCTAATATTATAAATAATCAGATAAAATGAATTAAATGTATAAATATAGTTATCCAATTTCTCTTGGTTTATTTTATAGGTTATTTGGGCCCTTAAGATTAAGGATTAGTCCCTTATAAAGCTTAATTGTTCCTTAATTGTTGTAATTAATTTTAATTACTTTCACTAATATTTTTTAAAAAAACTCAGTTGACCTTATTAGAAAATATAAATTATTATTATTCCAAATATGGAATCCATTTTTATAAATTCAAATCAAATAGTTTGTATAAATTAACATAAAATTAATCATACAATCAGGACAACAATGTGGGGTTTTAAAGTAAATGTGATCAAAAGATTACTATGTTTTTATATCTAATTTCAATGTGAAATTGGTTTCAATAACATAAATTGGATTAATTAATAAATAAATTATCTAATTAAACTTTTAATCCAATTTAAAATACAATTCAACCTTATAAATAAATTATATGAAAAAGCAATTTTGGATTAAATTCAGTATTTTTTACTATTCATCCAAAACTGATGTTTCCCAGAAAAATACAAAAAATCCAACTTAAGGTAATTTATACATTATAAATTAAAAAATAAATTTTATTTTATCATATTCTATTTCTAAAAGTTTCTAAAATTATTTTTTTTCATATGACAAAAAAACTATTCATTTGAGAAAATAGTATTTTTAAACATATAAAGACTTTACCAAAAATTATATCCTTCAATATCAATATATTTTTTTTATATAAAACCATTATAAAAATATTTTCAAATTATTTATTACTATTCATATTACTAATTTTAATGGCCAGGTTATAATTGAATCATTTAAATAATTATAATAATAAAATGATGTTTCCTTGAAAGTCGATGGTGTGTGTTAAGTATGCTAAGTCAGTATTTCATATAGAACATGACAAGTTGGTTCCATGTGAATGGAATATATGAATTAGAGAAATTTAAGACATCAATGAAAATTAATTCATTCAAAAAAATATCCATAAAATCTTCGGGTTTTACACACACTCCAAAACAAAATCTTACATAAAACATTATGAAAATGCCATAAAATAGAAAGGTATTTCCTACCTAACACATATAAAGACTAAAAAATCAAGAATAATCATCTACAATAATCCTAGTTTTCCATAACCCTAAAAACAACCCCAAATTAAAAGAATTAGGGTTATATAAAGATAAATAAATGATAAATAAGGATTCAGATCTATAAAAATGTTAGATTTACTTGGAAGAACCCACAAAAAATAGCACTCAATTTGGTGAATGAAAGAGGTGATGAGAGACAAATACCTCCCAAGGTAACCTTCTCTAATGAAAAATTGATTGAAGAATCAAGGAAGAGGAGGATGAGGTATAATATAAGTTTTGAGTGGAATAATATAATATCCCTCCATTAAAATACTGCCTTAGATCTTATCGGGTATCCATTGGACTCCACATACTAAATAGTGAGTCCATAAACAATTATTAAGACCTTAGGAAGGCCACCAACTAGCCAATAAACATTCAGAAAAATGTTTCATCCCCAAACCCTTACTATGAGATCCCAACCCCCCCCCCCCCCCATTATCCATCAATATTCTAGAAATCAATAAAATACACTGAAATAAATTTAAGTTAAAATGTCACTCTTTAGGAACTATCTAGGGACATTATATAGTTAATGAAAAACTTCATGATTTTCCAAAGTTATTTTATAAGTTAAAGGGATGTGAAAAGAAGTCATTGTATATTTTTTGTATGAAATATACAACATTTCATATCATACTAAAGTTATAAAATTTTAAATATATAAATGGATCGAGTGATACCATATTTATAGAACTAATTTCTAGAATTATATTCTACAAAAAGATAATAAGCTTCCCTGTTGAACATATGATTCTAAATGAATAATATGTTCAATTTTATGGTCTATAAATGAATATATTCTTGTCTAAATGGTTTTATATTGTTTTGAAATGACTAAAAATAAAATAAAAAATCCATAACTGTGGTGTATCTCTATACGATAAAGATCAATAAAGTATTTCAATAGTCTTATAGTAATTTACAATAATTTCATGGTTTAGACACCTATATGAAAGTTAGGATACTACAAGTCAACTTGTATGTAATGTACATAGAATAATTCAATATTTGAAACTTCATCATCCAATAGACTCTCATAAGTGAAATAAAATTGATCATGAGTATCTTGAATTTGGTAATGATATGAGAAACCTTTGTCTTTCACTATATAAAGAAGAAATGAATATTTTTGTTATACGGAGTAGCACTCACAATACCTGTATGGTTATATTGGTAATTTATAACTTTTTCATATGCTTATTCATGAAGTAAAAATACATTATGTTGTCTCTAATTATATCAGGACTAAAATAACTAGGCAATGATACAAATGTTTGTTTGACACCAATGGTCGAATATCTGAAATTAATATGGGATTTAGGTGTGACATTTTATAGTTTATATAGAAAGGAATATTTCATGTTAAGATCCATGTTGTAAGAGATGATTAATTATTTCCATTATTATAGAATTTTTAAAGGATGTAGAGTTAAAGGAATTAACTGGCGCCTAATTTTTAAAGAAGGTACACACGTAGTTAAATATAAAAATTCTTTGAAGACATTGTTTCTATGGAATCGAAAATCCTTACCCTGGTGACATAAAAACTGATCATGGATGACATAATTGAATGATAATTAAGAATAAGGTACAACACTATATCCACTAATTGGTGATCAAAAATTTGAGAAAGTAAATGATATTATCATCATTTTCAGAAATACTTTCTCATAAAATATTATGAAAATTGGGAATAGAAAGAGATAAGTTTTTTTTTATAATTATCATAATATATTATTTTCCCATAAGATATATTCTTGATTTAATGTATATAGATACAAAATATGTGATAGTTTCATTGGAACATTACTAAATTGATCTAGTAAAATAAAGTATGAAATTAAGGCTAGGTTGGATATGATTTACATGTAGATAAGGGAAGGGTTAGTGCCAATAAAGGATGAAAATTAGAATTTTATTTCTCTAACATCTTTCACTCTTTTCATGAAAGAGAGATGTCATATATTAAACTTCATGAATGATATAAAGGTTCTGGAGGGGAATTCATAAAATATCAAGAATATTATTTTAATGAATTATTTGAAGTTAAAGGTCCTAAAATAACTTAAATTATATGTCTTGATGTAAGATTTAATGCTTTTATATTTACATTGAATTATTCCTAATTTTTTTGAAACATAGTTAACCAAAATTTATCTCTATTCAAAAGCCATATGCAATATAGTTATAAACTCAGCAATGTTTCCAACTATGGAAAAGTAAATTATTTTCATATTAAGTGAATTGGAGATATTCTCCCAACCATAATTATTTTATATAATAGTCCACCTTATGGTATAGTTGGTTAAGGTGATTCAGTTATATAGTCCTATATATTATAGAAGGATGCACCCCATTGAATAGTGTATGAATATTTTGAAAGGGTTTGTTAAAAATCTAAGTAGTTCAGAAAGTTATATTACAAATTGATTTATTATTAAAGAATCCATTTAATTATGTATTGACTTCTATTTCAATGTGGATGGAATTAGTCTCCCAAAATCTCATCATGACAGGATCCTTGTGGGTGAAGGAATTTATAAAGAAGATGTTGTTTCAATTACCATCATAGTGCAAGAGTAGTCTTACCATTACATTTTACATAATAGTGTATAGGTTTTTACACTTTTCAAATCACAAAAAGTAATTCAAAGGAATTTGAATCTATCAAGGGATGGAAGGTTGATATCAAATAATCATAACTGATACTCTATAGGATGGTTTCGAGATTATATTTTTCTAAAAATCTGAATTCAAATATAGAATGACTTTGACGGCTATCCAATTTGTCAATTGTTTATATATTATTTTATAATAGTTATTGAATTAATATTTATATGTTCTATACAATGGAATAGGATTAATGTAGTACCATAGAAAATGGTGGGGTTACTCTTGTTGTGGAAGTGTTGCATGTATCTGGTACCAAATATAGAAATCCAATTTATATGAATATGTCATATTTTAGCATCATAAAACAAATATGGGAGTTGGATTTTACAACATTTTAGTTTAAAATTTTTAAATGCAAATGGTTTGATAATAATAGTGAAATAATAATTAATGAATTGGGATTCATGAAAGTGGATTTCAGTAAGGAGGGGTGCAAGGATAAACCATTCATAATGGAATCAAAATTAGTACAAGTGTTCTATACCTATAATATTGTAAAAAAAATAGTGGTAAATTTTTCAATTATTGACCAAAAATGTTGTAGGCTAAAATTACGATTCCATTGAGGATGACCCTTTTATTAATATGTCGCAATAATTTCACTGTGGTCCTAAAATAATTTGATACTTGTGTCAAATGGGACTACACAGAGGGGATTTGGATACTTGATAGAAATTCCAAATCACTTCTACCACTTAAAAATGATATTTTAATTAAATGGTTTAAGATTTTTTTAACTTAAAATTCAATTCCTCATAATAACATGTGTTCAATATTAAATTTACATAATCTAAATAAACTTTTTAACTAATTATATATATAATTTCCTCCTCACATACTGAAATTACAAATACCAAGGAAGAACATATTTTCCTATATTTTTTACCCAATTTAAACACAAGAATAATCATCATTTTTACCAAATGAACAAATACGTTTCATGGCATTAAAGTGCCTAAAACAATACATTCGTGTCAAATGTGAAGGTTTTAGAGTGTCACCTTGAACATTTTTGGAGAAGTCAAAGATACTGTGGGATAGAGATAAAAAAATAGAAGAAATTTAGGAATAAATAACTGTTCTAAAATAAAAAATTAGTTGGAATATTTAATTTTTAAACAACGTTATGGGAATGGATCAAGAAGAAAAAACACATGTGAAACCACTAAAATAAGAGATTCCAGACTGCTTTGAGGCTAGTCATTCTGCTTAAAGGTATACCATACTTTAATTGATTTTATCATAAGTATTTATTATAAATCTTAATTTGAAAAATATTAGTACCTTTCCTATAAAAAAATTGTATTGGGTGAAATTGATGATGATTTATAATTTTTAACACCCACCAATTTTCTTTTTGTAAGGGGTGTTGTATAAAATTTCAAAGAAGATATTATAAAAAACTAACAACTTCAAAAATATCACATAAGAGTATGGATTTATGTAGTTTATGAGTTGATCATTATTTTTCCTATTCCCATTTATGATATAGATGTTCACATGATCAAACTTGATATTGTAACTTTTATAATGTGGTCATTTAATCTTATAAAGATACATATTGGTATCGAGGTATGTCCTTTTACAATTTATTTTTTTGATTAATGAAAAAAGTTATGAATTGAGGAATTTTCTTATATATGGATAACAAAGAAGTGGAAATAGAATTTTGAAGCAAGAAAATCTACACGATCGACCAATAAATCGAAAATACCTCACATTAGTACCTTTATCCCGTCAATTTAAGTACCTGATTTTATAACAATTCAAGTTCATGTGGGTAAAACATTAAGATACAATTATATGAAATATATGTAATTTTAAGAACAAAGGTGTAGAGATTACATTCTAAACAAGATTGGTATTGAGTTTGTAAATTAAATTCTCAAGCAAAAATTGTTGGGATCATCGGTTATGAATGTATACATACATTACATTTTCATAATCTTTTTTTCAAATAGTTGTTCTACTATATTTATTATCGTTAAATACTAGTCATATTTTCTATAAGAATATATATCACTACTATATGAAGGTAAACCCCAATGAATAAAAACATGGACTTATTCGACATCATTTCCCTTTAATAGAAGGCAATTTAATGGAAGACTCTATAATTTCACTAAATTTATTGAAACAAGATGAAATGTATTAAAGGAAACTAGCTAAAAACATACTCTTCTTAGATCCTATAATTAATAGGTAAAACTCTATAATTTAACAATATAAAATAATGATTCATTTTTCTTAATACTTCTTCCTTTTTTATAATAATTCAATATTTTATAAGTAAACATTAAATTATATATATTATATTTTGTTTTGATAATAATTTTTCTGTGATAGTGTGGTATTTAAATACCATAAAAATCATATTATGTGGATGAATTATGATAAAATAAATCATATGTATTTATAAAAATAGAGATTTATTAGTGTATATATAATAATATTTCACTATCAAAACATATATCAAACCATATTAATTATCATTCAAGATGTTTCTACAATATCTCAAATAAAGTAATGACAATTATTATGGATATTAAGATTGTATATTTATAAAATATTTCATATTTTATCAAAAAAACTAGCATCCTTGAAGAGGTATTTTCTATGATAATTAAAATTTCATTTAAAATATTTATTAATCATTTTTTATTTATATTTTTTAATACTTTCAAGACTATAAGAAATATAAAAATTCTAATGAGGAATTATATTTTTTTATAAAAGAGTGGGTGTATTACCTGGTGCTAGAATTTTTAAAGACATTATGAAGTGGTTATTTATTATTTCTTATTTAGTTAATTTTCTTATCATTTAATCTATTATATATTTAGTTAATTATATAATAATTCTTATCAACTATATATTTAGTTAATTTTCCTAGATATCATGAATATGCAATTTCTTACTGAATTTTATCCATTAATTTAGAGCCTATGAAGATATAAAAAGGCCTCCATAATTCATTCATGGTCTTTCCTTTAGGATGAATTCTTTTCCCTGGATAAGAACCAAAAATTATAAAGGGGAAATGATTAGTTTACATGAAGTGGTTTTTTATAATTAAAATGATCTTATACTTCAATAAGGGACATAAATACTATATAGATCCCTTTTTTCCATTCATAGGCAAAAAAATCATGGAGAAAATTTAATTCTCTATAAGGGATTTAGTAAGGATGATGCAAAAAAGTGTTTTTTAATGTTCCATCCAAAAAAAATTTATTATTTATTTTATTATTTATTGTTTTGTAATGATGAAATGTTTTCTTTGTTGGGACTAATCCCTTTTATTTACATGTTGATGACAAAAATTTGTATTTTAAAAATAGAAAATAAAGTTATTAAATTTCATATAATAAGTGATTTGGGTATGAGATTATCAATTATATACATTTCTTCCTAATCTCATTGGGGTTACTTTTATACAATTCATCCTTGACCCTTTTTAATTTTTGAAAACTATTTGAGGCTAGACAGTCCACTACAAGTGACATTTTATTCTAAAATGCATTCCACATACTTAAAACCAAGAAAACATGATTTTAATATCTTAATACTTTAAGAAAATTATTTTTGATTCATTTGTGATGTATTGGAATTAAAATCATGTAAATATAATATACAGTGTAAATTTTAGGAACGATAGTGTATTCTTTCATTTAGAAATGGAATTTTAGTTCAAAATGTGTGTTATATGATCAAAACTATGAAGACTAGCTTTTATTATCTTGATAATTTAGGAAAATAATCCATAATTCATTTGTGACTTGTAGTAATTAACCATAGATAAAGCCGACAAAATATAAGGTTTATATGATCTAAAGTTTGTTTTTTCATTTAAAAAACATTTTAGTTCAAAACACACATTACAAACTCAAAATTGAGAAACTTAACTCACATATCAATCAGACACGTGATATATCTATTATGACTAAATGTTCATGTTTTCATTTAAAAGTAAAATTTTAGTTCAAAATTCATTTAATGTAGTCTAAAATGGAAAAAAATTATTTCCTTAATACATTAGTAAAAAAAATACATAATTCATTTTTGTATTGTATGAATAAACTACATATCAATCTGAGACATGGTGTGGTTGGTTTGACTAAAAGTGTGTGTTTTCATTTAAGAAATGGAATTTTGGTCTAAAATGAGGGTCACTCACTCAAAACCAAGAAAAAAACATATATTTTCTATCAAAATTAAGATAATGATATGTGATGAAATTTTCTTATGTAGGAATTAAACTCAATTCACTCTGGTATATGGTGTGGTTGATATGACAAACATTGTGTGTTTTTATTTAAAAACAACTTTTTAGTTTAAAATGTATATTACAAACTAAAAACCAAGAAAATGAACTATGATTGTCTTAATATTTAAAAAAAAAATCCATGATTCATTTTCCATATGTTTGAATCAATAGGGAAATAATCTAACACATTATGTGACCTATAAGACAAAAACTGCATGTCTTCATTTAAAAATAATATTTTAGTTCAAAGATCATGTTACACACTCAAAATTGAGAAAATGAACTTATATTGTCTTTATATTTTAGGAAAAAGATAAGTACTTAATTTTTATGTGTAGATATCTATCTCATGTCAATATGACACACGGTATTCCCTGTATGAAAAAAAGTGCATGTTTTCATTTAAATGTGATATTTTAGTTCAAAACATTTTTCACATAATAAAAACTGGTAAAACATGATCTTAATTTCTTGAAAATTTGGTAAAAAATTATATTATTTATTTTTTAAATATATGAACCAAACCCATATAAATCTTACATATAGTGTGTCCAATATAACCTAAAGTTCATGTTTTCATTAGAAAACATATTTTAGTTCAAACATGCATCACATACTCAAAACAAAGAAAACACCCCCAAATTTCACTTATATTTCTTTAAAAATATCTATAATTTATCTTTTATTTGTATAAATTAATCATACTTCAATATTACACATGTTATGGATGTTATGATTGAAAGTACATGTTTTTATTTAAAAGTGAGATTTTAGTTCAAAAGACATGTCACATTGTCAAAAATAAGATAGCATTCTCTGGTTGTCTTCCTAATTTAGGAAAATAAAAAATAATTCTCTTTTTATTCATATGAATCAATGAAACATCAATCTAACACATAATGTTGCTGGTATGAAAAAAAGTGTATGTTTTCATTTATAAATGACATTTTAGTTCAAAACTTGCACCAAACATTTAAAACTGAGAAAACAAACTTAGATTATCTTTAAATTTTTATATAAATATATATAATTAATTTAGGACATATAGGAATCAACTAAACATCAATATGACACAGGAAACATCTAGTTTGATTGAAAGTGCATGTTTTCATTTAAAAGTGACATTTTAGTTCAAAATGTGCTTCAGAAATTTAAAACTAAGAAAACATGCTCTAATTGTCTTCATAATTTTGTAAAAAATATATAATTAATTTTTGGATTTTAAGAATCATCCTCACTCTAATTTGACATATAGTATGGAGGATATGACTGAAATTTTATGATTTCATTTAAAAATGGAATTTTAGTTCAAAACATGCATCACACACTCAAAATTGATCAAGCACACTCTAATTATCTATATTTTATGAAACATATGGATAATTAATTTTTTAATTGGTCCAATCAATCAGAAATCAGTATAATATATGGTGTGTCTAGTATGACTAAAAGTGTATGTTTTCATTTTAAATTGACACTTTTTTTCAAAACACATGGACCATAGTCAAAACCAAGATATTATAGATTGGTTTTCAGGATAAGTTAGTAAAACATTCCATAATTTATTTTTTATGTTTTGGAATCAACATAACATCAATTTGATACACACTGTGTCTGTTATGATAGAAAGTGTGCATTTTTAAAAAAAATTACATTTTAGTTCAAAACGGGGGTCATACACTCAAAACTAAGAAAGCATACTCCAATTGTCAAAATATTTTAATAAAATCATATATAATTAATTTGTGACATGTAGGAATAAATCATACAACATTTCAATACATGTTGTGTCTGGTATGATTGAAAGTTCTTATATTCCTTTTAATATGACATTTTAGCTCAAAATTTGCATCACATAGACAAAACCAAGAGAAAAAACTGTAATTATCTTGATAATTTCGTAAAAATATCCATAATTCATTTTTTAAATATAATAATCATCAGTTCATCAATATAGCACATAATGTTCCCAATATGAAAAAAATTTATGTTTTCTTTTAAAAATTAATTTTAGTCTAAAATGTGTTTTACACAATCAAAACCAAGAAAACACACTCGAATTATATTTATATTTTAGGGAAAAGGAATATATTTCATTTTTTTTCAAGTAGGAATTATCCACACATCAATTTCACACATAGTATGGTTGGTATGACTGAGATTTCATGTTTTTATTTAAAAGTTATATTTTAACTCAAATCATGCATCCCATAGTCCAAAATAATCAAAAATTCTCTAATTATCTTGATACATTATAATAATAATCCATATTGTTTTTTGAAATATTGGAATCAAATTCATGTTAATCCAACACATGGTTTTTCCAATACGACGGAAATCATGTGTTTTCATTTATATTTGATATTTTAGTTCAAAATGTGTGTCATGAACTCAAGACAGATTAAACACACATGTATTTTCGTGATATTTTGGGGAAAATATCAATAATTCATTTCTTATGTGTTGGAATCAACCTCACAACAATCTGACATGCGGTGTTTATGGAATGACTAAAAGTGTGTGATTTCATGTAAAAGTGAAATTTTAGTTAAGAACATGCATCACATTGTCAAAAATGATAAAACGTGCTATGATCATCTTGATACTTTAATAAAATGATCCACAATTCATTGTTGATGTGTATAAGTCATCCAAACATTAATCCAATACAAAAAGTGGCTGTTATGACTGAAAGTATGAATTTTCATTTAAAAATTATATTTTAGTTCAAAACGTTTGTCACACAATCAAAATTGAAGAAAAAACACCTGTATTGTCTTGATATTTTAGGTAAATGATAAATAATTCATTTTTAACATGTATAAATCAATTTTACGTCAATCTAACACACTGTTTGTCTATTATGACTATAAGTACATCACATTCTCATAAAAGAGAAAATGTGATATGAGAATCATTTAATATGCTATATTTTTTTTTGTATTGTGTTATCCTTTCTATTTATATATTATTATTTATAATTAATCTTCTTGTTTTATATTTATTTTTCATTAATGAGATAATATTTTATATTTATATTCCATTTGTTTCCTTATATTATTACTAATGTAAGCATTGTTTTTTATTACATGTATCTCTTCTTTTATTTTATTTGGGGTAGTGTATTAAGAAATTGTTAGCGTGATTGGGCTTAATTTAAAAGGGATTTCAAGGAAATCAGAATATATGGACACAAAATCTAATACATGTTAATGTTTTTTTTATTTTTTATAAAATGGTATTTTTTGTGATAAATTGTATATATCAATGTAATGGTAAGGTATTTAAATGTTTGTAATTGTTATTTATTTGTATTTTAATTTATTGTGATGTATCTTTATTTTAAATTAAGTTGTAATTTTAAAAATGGTTGTTCTATTGTGTTATAAATGTAGTAGCACACTTCTACAATTAGTAGTGTCAACTCCCCCCCCCCCCACACACCCTTCACTGGTACCCCTCCTAGCTCTGTAGCGAAGAGAAGGAGCGACCCCGAGTCCCACCTCTAGAAGGCCCCAGCTTGGAAACTATCCCCGAGGGTATAAAACACTCAAAAGGATGAATTTCACTCTATAAATATAAAACATTCGAGGGATGGAATAATTTTTATCCCCACGTTAATTCCTATTCATGTTCATCCCATTTTTCAATATTCATTTCATTAATACATTTACCATACATGAATTACAACCCATATTTATTAATTTCTATCCCCTGACTTTTTCAATTACATTATTTACCGTTTCATTCCACTACTACCAGGCTATAATAAAAATGGCATAATATAGAAACCCAACCACTTCACCACTGTAACCATCACTCTTACCAAAATCATCCCCACAACTCAACCATGTGACCAAAAAATCCACATATCAACCCCCAAAAATCTTGTCTCAATAAACCTCACACCCAAACCATCACCATCACCATTCAAATCCCAAAAATCCCACACAAACATAGAGGAAAAAATAATTATACTATAAACACACAATAACACAAATTCCATAATGATTTAAAGAGGGATTTATAGATATTTTATCATCTATTAAAGGGTTATTTTCAAACAATATCATATTTACAATGTAACTGATTTATATTTGAATATACATATTAAACATTTTATTATTGGTAGGTTAAAAAAATCTCATATCAAGGTTTATCAATCTATTTTAGGGGTTTAAACTTCATAATATCCACAACATGCACATAACAACAATAATAAATTTTGAAAAAGGATGATCAATAGTAATAATAAGAAAATAAGTAAGTTTAGAAATGACTATGGGGAATACACCCGTAAATGGATCTACGCGCTAGGTCTTCCCCCTATTGTCACCTTCCTCTTCTCCACCACATATCGGCGGTGGCTTCTCTCTCGGTGTTGATGCATGTCGTGCTCGTGGTGTGTATGTCCTCACCAGTAGTGGCGTCCTGGCTTCGTGGGAATGCATCTTTTTCATCGTTGCTTCCATTTCATGACCTAGCCTATGAACGCGCTAGGGCTTCCCATGGTGGCGCGGTGAAGATACAGGGGTCGTGTAATGCTATTGCGGTTAGAGGGTCGTATGGCGATTTTCGTGTTGGCTGTTGGTTTGATTGGGAGGTCTGTTGCGGTCTCGAGTGCGGCTTTGAAGGCAGCAACGGGAGCAGTTCTGGCTTGCTACGGGACCTTCTTTTGGCACGTGCTCGGGTGGCTGTAATTTTGGTGGTGTTTTATTGTTACTTGGTTTTTGATTCGTTTCTAGTTTGGTTGCAAGAAGTCGTGCGATTTTGGTTCGGTGTAGAGTTGTGGTTTGTGGATCGGTGGATGTGTAAGTGAAGGAGCTATTGTCGTCAATGCGGTGATGGATTATTGATTGTTGTGTACGTTTATTTTTTTGGATGTGTTCCTCTTCTGTTCGTGTGTTGGTACTGCCCTTCTTGGAGTCTTCTTTTGGTGATCTTCTTTGGACGGCTCTGTGGTTGGTTTGGGTGAATCTGCATTGTTGTTTTGCGGTAATTTTGTGATTTTTGTTTTTGGAGGATCGGCTTTGGTGGATAGATCTATTGCTACTTGAGAGATGCTGGAAAAGGGTTAGCGGAGTGGAGTTTGGTCCGAGGTTGCGCTGCGGTTTCCTATGGAGTAGGTTGCAACGTCAGGATGGCCTAGCCTTCCTTGCTCTGGTCTATTCATTTCCCTTTTTGGATGTGCTCTTCAGAGCTCATCTCACTTCACTAGAGGGTGGGGCAGAATCTGATGGGAGTTTGCGAGTGGGTTTGTGGATTTGGGCCGGTGTCGATGGTCACATCGGTGGGCATTTGAGAAGACTGGTTCTGAGGTTTGTCCATCTCTCCTAATGGTTTTTCCCCTAGTTCGGGGTACCCTAGCCATTTCTTGGGGACTTCGGCTCTAGCTGTGGTGGTTTTTCTGTTTGAAGGCTTGTTTGGATTCCATACATTTTTCTTGTATGATTTTAAGTGATTAAGTGGTAAATTAGTGATGTGGTTATGTCTTGTAAGGGTTCTCACTTTTTCCTTAAAAGTGTTTTCATAATAATAAAAAACAATTTTCAGTCAAGAAAATAAGTAATTACTATATAAAGACACCATAAATCCTTTAACTCAATTTAATCTAGTTCATTATATTCATTAATGAATCCATTCCATCCACTAAAAAGAAAAAAATAATCATTCTAATTGAACATATACATAAAAAAAGATAGAACAAGGACCCCCAACCTAGAATTTTTAAAGGCCACATTATACTAAAAATAGAGGGAAAAGGGTGATGATGTCATGCATAGGATATAGAAAAGGTAAAGGCTTGATCAGTTATATAACATTTTCATATAAGGAAGGAATAATAGAGTGGTACAAACTCTAGCCACAAATGTTACAAAATTTTGAAAATAGAGGAGGATATGGCTATTGAGCACAGCAGCAACTCACAAGTAGGAAGGGACTAGGTCAATGTAGATGGATCCCAAGGATTAAGAATATGGTTTTGGGTTATCTGAACTTGAACGAAGTAATTAAGACTTGAATAATATTAAATACCATACTTTAATATAATTTAAAAAAATCTTTGAATAATTTCTAAAGATTAATAAGGTCAAATTTCATATTCTTCAATATCATTTATTTGGATAATTAAAATCCAATGAAACTGCACATTTTAAATCTTAGATGGTTATTAAATTCAAAGGTAAAATTTAATCACCAATCAAAATATTGTAATAATTAATTTAATCTTTTATTTAAACTAATTATGTTAAAAAGGTTTAATTACATCAATCTAGGGAAAATGGGTATTCTGAAAATTGTTATTTTTATAAACTGGGGGAGTGACCATATAAAGGGATTGATAGTATGAAGGATTCAAGTAAACACATATAATGAATACATGAAGGAATATATGAACTACATGGTAGAGCAGATCAACCTGATGAATCAATAGATCATCAATTTTAAGGAATTGATTAACCATAAGAATAACTGGCATATCACATGACTAAACCAATAGATCGCATAAGGAACCAACCAACCAAATGAATAGACCGACCCAAGAGACCACTTTAAGAATCGACTAAATGGATAAAGAAAACAACTTAATACATGAAAAACCCAATTAAACATATTAAGGGACCGATCAACCACATGAAAATATGAACTAACCACACGATCAGTCAACAAAATATAAGAACAACATTGGAAATTTCAAAGGGGAAAACACCCTAATCACCCTTTGTACACCTCCAGTCTTCGAAAAAACATAATGGAATGGTTTTTATTAACCCATGGATTTACATAAGATACCTATCAGCCAATTTTAAACCTTGATAATAAAAATAGAACCCAATATTAAAAAGGGGAAGGGTTTCAACATCCACCCTATGAGATTCCTATCAATGATATTACTATAATGAGAACACATCCAACCTATCAAATAAATAAAATAAATAATAATGAAACATCACTAAATAAGTAAGGGGATAAAAGTCATATATCAATATAGTATCAAAAATTCTCAATATAAATGAAGGAAATAAAGAATCAAAACAACTAGTGGCATTGAGTGCGCATCTAGGACTCCCGCTCCCAAGTGATATCTTAAAAACCAAACTACATCCACAACACATGAACCAAGGGGATAACTCACCCACGAAGCTCCTTATATCAATGATCCTGAATCTCAATTGGACACTCTAAAAACAATGTCTCATCTTAGACTTCCATCTCTCTCAATTTAATGACATGGCAGTCATCATGAATATACCAAAAAATATGAAACATGTTAATGATGTTGTGAACCCTCAACAACATTGATAGAAGTTCCAATCGATAATCCTCCTTTTGAAAACACTCCAATTCCTTAAAAGGACCAATGAACTTATGATAATTCTTACTACCAAACATCTCCCCCCCCCCCCAATGAGGGGACACCTTGAAAAGTACATGGTCTCTAACTTGAATCCTCAAGGGGCTATATGTAGGATCTGTATAGGCCTTATAATGGTCATGTGATGCCTTAATCTGTTCTTGAACCACCTAGATCTTCTCTTTCATACCTTTCACAACATATAGACTAAGGACTATTGACTCCACAACCTCAGTACTACATAATGAAAGATGACATGAACTCCTATAAAATACCTCAAACAAATCCATACTTATGGATGGGTGATACCTATTTTTGGTAGTCAAGATAAACCAATGGTAGGTGTTTCATGCATGATTCATTAAATTCCATGATTCAAGGATACAACATATCATATAATATTTAGAGAGTTTTCCTTTTCTACCCTTCTGTCTAGGGATGGAGAGTAGTGTTAAGGCGTATCTAAGAGCCCAAATGATTCTAAACTCCCTTCTAGACTCATGAAGTAAAATGATTTTCCTTGTAAAATATAGTAGTCTTTATAATCCCATGGAGTCTTACAACCTCATTCATATACCACCTTTCCAAAACATCCACAACACTCGACTATCTGATCACTAGAAAATTGTCCATCATCATCAGTTAGTCCATGATCACCCAAATTGAAGCATAACCTATTTGATCATAGGGAAATAAAATGATGAAATCTATAAATATGATCTACCACTTCTACTCTAGTATATACAAGGAATATAAAAAACATCCTAGAACATGGTGCTCTACTTCAACCAATTGAGAAACTAGAAATTTTTCAACAAACTCTGCCACTGACCACTTTATGATAGGCCACCACATATACCTCCTAAAACAATGATACTTATTAAACACACCCAGATTCCCCACTAAAGTTGAGCTATGAAACTCATGGAGAACTCCATTATTCATGTTCCATGGAAAACATCCTTCCAAGAAATATAATTTGATTTTTATTATCCTATTACCATCCATCTAGAGTATCATCATGATGAACATGGTCCCACATCACCTCCACCTCTAAGTCTCCTCACTGGGATTCCTCTAGATAATTCATCTGAGATGATTTCACCATAATATGATAGATGAAACATTTACCACTTAGAGATTCATTTCTGAAATCTATTCCATATCTCTCAAAATATCCTGGGACTCTTGGACAATATCTCCACATAACTTGAAACTCAGTGCATCAGTAATGATATTACCCTTTCCAATGGTGTTATAGATATTAAAATCATAATCATGGAGAAAATCTCTCCACCTCCATGGAAATAGGTTCAAACCCGACTGATAGAAAACATACATCGTGATCCTATAGTCTATGAAGACCAAAAATATCTCACTTATTAGGTAATATTGTTATAGCTTCAAGGAATAAACCACTGCTGCCAAATCTAGGTCATGTGTGTAATAGTTATAATTGTGGGGAAATAACTACCTAGAACCATAAGTTATCACTTCCCTTTTTTACATAAAGATGCATCCTAAAACAATATGGTAAGTATCACAAAAACCTAATACATTGCCCATTATTCTAGAAACTGAACCACTAAGGAACTAATCAATCTCTCCTCTATGTTGTTGAAAGCTATCTGATATTAATCAGTCTAAATTTATATCTAATAATTCTTGTTCAATGCTATTAATAGGGCTAAAATCCAAGATAAATCTAACAAAAACCTCTAGTAACATCCCACAATACTAGAAAGGTTGTGAGCCTCTTCCATGAACTTGGGTGTTTCCTAAGAAACAACTACCAATATATTTGATGGGTTTATAGCTACACCCTCTTGATACACCAATTTGACAAAGAAATGAACCTCCCAAATCTAAAACATTCACTTGGATATATTTCCATAAATTTGATTATGTCTAAGAATCTGTAGGATTGCTCTGGAATGATCGACATCATTCTCATCTATCTTTGAGTATATATGGATTTCATCAATGAATGTGACAATGAACTAGTCTAAGAACTCATGGAAAATAGATTTTGTTATCCAAATGAAAATTGTTAGTGCATTTGTGACACTAAAAATATAGATCAGAAACTATGAGTATAAAGGTTCGTTAAACTATGTTTTATCAAGGTTCGTTAAGTTAAATTTATTTCAACTTCCCGAAACCACCACATTCAATCACAAATGAAAACGATTATGATGAATTTACCTCTCCTAATTTTGTTCCCTACAATAAAAAATATCTCTACTAGGGTGTTCAATAAGTATAACGTCCTTCAGTAAGATCAGATGTGGCCTTAAACTCCCATGTCCTAGCAAGTCTCCCATGCTACATCTCACACTACAGTCAACTAACATTGTCTCCCTACTAACCCATAATTGGATCACTATTTCCAAACTCAAAACATCATCTTATCTCTCAACCAAATCATTTTATTCAAATATATCATGACCCCCCTCGATGGTACCCATCCTATGATGGAAGTGAACAGAAAGAGTAACCCATGAATCTTACAGCCAGTAGGCCCAAGTTCGGAGATTGGAACTGAGGGTGTAAAATAATTAAATGGGAATAATTACCCTCTATTAAGAAAAATTACCAAGAGATAATAAAAACAAGAACCAAGAAATTAAATCACATAATATAAAAGAACTAAAAACCCTTGTGCGTGTAAATAAATTAAATAAAAGTCTATAAAATATAAATTCCAAAAGAAAATTCCAATGTAATGACTCTACAATAGCTCCAATTTCTAGATCGGTCCTTGTAACCCTCATGGAAACACAAAAGGTAGTTTATATACATAGAGTTGAGAATAACATGTATATTCAATATGATAATAACCAAGGTCTTTAATGAAAATGTGAAAAGAGCATACAAATGTTCTCATGAAGAAATGGAAGAACAAATAGCAACTAAATGGGTCAACTAACATTCCCGATCTCACCAAGGCTTACTCATTAAATAAGGCATCCAAGATAGTAAAATAATTTCAAGAGAACATAGATAAAGGAAACCTATATTAATTTCCCAACTGAGTTATAGCTCTCAAACCCCCAATTTGAACTTCATGTGCTCCCATGTATTCTATATATACCAGTTTTCAAATCTCATACCATATTTGATGTGGGTTAGGTCGTAACCCTACTTACCCTAGCCTCTCGTGGGGCCAATCATCCTGTATTGGATTTATTATATATCCAAAAATCGCATACCACTACCACATATTCATTTTAATAACCATGAATCCAACTATAATCTTATAACTAGGGTAGTGGATTATCATGAACATGAAGGACATAAATATCATTCCCTAACCCTGCCATGCAAGACCCCCCACTACATGTCTTATCCTCTCATCATCAGGCATCGCCACAAACTACGCCATCCTATGTTGGTACTCACCACCACCTAGTTATCTCTGCTATGTAGTACTGCTGAAGGAAGCACAATGAATAGGGGTTAATCAATCATCTATTCCCTTACCATTTGGGATGTCAAGGAAAACAACCCCACCCCAAAACATTTTGTTATCAGTACATGGTACCCAACATGAGTGGGGTGCATATAGAAATCACATGGAAAATACAACATATGTATATATACACACATAATCACACACAACACCAACCTAATAGTTTCACAAAAATACTTAATAATCTTCATCTATCATCAACATCATACTATCATTACACAATATTCCCCTAAAAAATAAAAATCCACCAAATAGAATAGAAACACACATACCACAGTTTCCTTTCTTATATTTAAAAATTCAACCACTTTTTATATTAATATATTTCCAACCACAATTCATTTATTAATCAATTTAAACCCATATTCAAATAAAAACCACTCTATCCAATACTCACATTAATTCCCTTTTAATTATATATATATTTTTAACATTTAGTTCATTAAAACATTTACCATATATGAATTACATCCCACATTAATTAATTTCTAAAACATGGAGTATTCAATTCCTTTATTTGTAGTTTAATTCCATTTCTTCCATGATACTAAAACAAAGTAATCTCATAACAACCCAAACGCTTCACAACTACAAACATCACTCCTCTTTCCAAAACCATCCCCAAAACTCAACCATATCCCTATAATAGCCACATATCTACCACCAAACATCCTACCTAAACACATATAACACTTGAAATGGTCACCACCATTAAAACACCATAAATCCCAGATAACCCCAGAGACAAAAATAATCATAGTAGAAACACTAAACTATAAAAATAATATGATGATTTAAAAATGGATTTCTCAATATTTCATCATATCTTATAGGGGCATACTAATTATAGTTTAATAGAAATGTAAAATTTTAACTAGTGGTAGATTTAAAAAATTATCATAGCAAGGATTATCAATTATCTAAGGGGTTCAAAATTCGAAACATTCCCAAAATTCACATAATATAATTCAAGTTTGATTAAAGATCAGCAATAGAAATAACCATAAAAATTGAAAAGCATGTACGAATATACCCCATACCTAAAATTCAATTTAATCCAATTAATTATCATTATTATTCAATCTTTACCATCTACGAAAAGGAAAATATAATCATGATAATTATACAAATTCACAAATTAAAGAGATAATAAGGATCCCCCATATTGAATTTTTGAAGGTCACACTACACAAAGGGGGAACGGAATATGATGTTTCTCAATGGATATCAAAAAGTTAAAGGATTTTTCACTCACACAACATTTTTAGAGAAGGAATATGATAGAGGGTCTAAATAATTCCTCAAACATCACATAGTATTGAAAATAGAAGAATAAAGGGTTGTTGAACAAGCCTGGAACACACAAGTAGGAAGGTTTTGGGTCAAGGTAAATGACTATTCAGGATCAAGAATGGGGTTTGATATTGTTTGAACATAAAGGAAACAATGAATACTAAAATAGGATTAAATATCATACTTTAATATTTTAGATACTGATCTTGGAATAACGTAAAAAAATTAACTTGGTATACATTACTATTCACATATATCATTATTTTGATTCACTATAATCTCATGGAACTACCCATTTTAAAACCTAGATGGTTAAGGAATTAAAAATGATAGTTTCACACCCCCAAAATATATTTTAAAATATTAATTTAATACTCTATTTCTAATTTTATATTAAAATGGTCTAATTATGTCAATCTCGAGAAAATTGGGTGTTTTGAAAATATGGATTTTTGCAAACTGTGGGAGTGAAGGTATGAAGGGTTTGACTGCATGAAGGATTCAAGTGACCAAGAATAATGAACACATGAATTGATGGATAAAACACATATTGTAAATGATCGAACAACATAACAAATAACCTATCATATTTACAAATGAAGCAACTGCTTGAGGAAACAAATGATTATATGAAAGAACCAACAAACTGCATGACCCGCCCAAGTGAACACATGAAGAACCAAATGACCACATGAAGGAACCAACCATCCAAAATACCAACCCGAATGACCACATTAAGGGACATATCAACCACATGAATTAACTAATCAATTACATGGATAGTCAATAAACCATGAGAATAACCTTGTAAATTTCAAAGGGAAGAGATTATGAGAACACTCTTGACACCTCTAACTCATATGAAAACATAATGGAAATTTTTTAAGAAACCATTTCATTATAGGTAACTTTTATTAATGCTATATTTATTGTTGAAAAAAGTTACTTTTAATAGTTCTAAAATAACTACTGATAATATTGAATTTTATTAGTAGTAAAATAAGCTCAGATAAATATAGCTTTTTAAGCACTTTTTTAGTGTTGGGGATGATTGCTTTTATCATTCCATTTTTCGTGATAATAAAAGAATTTATATTTTTAGGATTATTAAAACATAAATACTTTTTTAGTGCACATAATAGTGATTTATATGAACTGATAAAAGTGTAGTCTATAGTAGTGTTAAATGGGAGAAAGATCGGTGGATGTGATAATATACTCAGATAAAGATCAATATATCGTGATCAGAAGGTGGAGATGAGTGAGTTCCCATATTATAGGGGCAGGTGGCATAGAACCCTCTAGCCACTAGGGTTTTGAAAATGACCTGCATCAATAGAAAGAATCATATACACAAATGGATATTGTTGTTAATGGTTGTAACAAATAAAATTAAATAATAAATAAATAAACATGAGCGTGGGGATAGGGGCACACATGTTAGCTAAGAATAACCCTACATACTCCTTTAAAGTTATATTATATGTATAAAATAAATAAATATATTTATTAAGACCATGTTTTATAGGAATGTGTTATTTTATTTTAATACAAAAAATTTATAAAATGTGAATTATTTAATTAGTTGTTTTATAAATTTGGAGGTGAGGCATTTTATGTTTAAGTATTGTTTTCTTTAATATATAAATGTTAAAATGAAAATTAAAATAATATAATAATGTTAAAAGTAAATGTAGATTTAAAATTAAAAGTAAAGTTATTAGTATTAATATTTTTATTATATTTTTATAATATATATATATATATTGAAAACAAATATATATGTTATTTAATGACAGTGTCTGAATTTGACACTTGAATAATAAAAATTTCTCTATTATCAATATAGATCATGATATTGATATTTTTTTGGGTGTTCAAGTTCTTTTTGGGGAATATTAAGAATTTAAAATACGTTAAGTTTAAAGATTGATGGTAAATCATCTTGAAAATTTTCTAAGGACACAATCCTGACCATTTTCACCAGATTGTCATTTTGGTGTTCTATATTTAGGTATTTGGGAATCCAACAATGAAAAAATGGTTTAAAGAATATTTGGATGTGAGTTTTTATGTGGAAACACCAATGAAAATTGTAATGATTATGATTAATGAAGGAAAAAATAATTAAGACCATGATCATGAATAAAATTATGAAGGTTTGTATTCATTAGTGAATCAACATGATAAAAAAGATTGAATTTATTATTCCTAGCAATGAGTGGTGATGAAATGTTTGATATTATTTTGGGAAAATAAATGATTGTGAAATAGTTAAGATAATAAATGTGACTAATGTGAAAGATTGTTATTACAATGAATTTATTCTTCCCATGTTGGAAATGCATATTTACCAAGAATGAATTATAAACATAAGGTAGTAAGGTTTGTGAGATTAATATATTGATGATTTAAAATTGTGATATGAAGTGATTAATGTGGACTCTATGCCTAGAAATTTTGGTACCATATGATAATAAACATTACAATATTCATACCATTATAAATTATGTATCTCAAGAGGGTAGTATGCACAAAGTGTGGCACTTTTATAGATGGAAAATTATTCAATTGATCATTGTGTAACTGTGATTCAATAACTGGTTATGATAAAAAACTATTTTTACGTGTCAATATGTAATGGGTCATACTTTTCATTATATATATTTTCCTTCTAAATATATATTGGTAGCATATTTAGATATATGGTATAGTATAAAACACATGAACCAAAACTAACACTAATTTATTTCATCAATATAAAAAATTACATATAGATAATAGATATACCTTATAAAATTAAAAATAATACAATTTTCCAATAAAAATAAATAAATAACATTTGTATTATTTAAAAATCCAATAAGTTTTGGTCACCTAGAAATATCACACTCACATATAAGACTTTAAATAGAAAAAAAATAAGAATATGATTGGAATTTCTTAAATTGTATAGAGGAATTTGTGTGAAAGGTATGTGAGTGGTGAATGAATATAATGAGAGGTTTTTATAGAAAATATAAATTTAATATAACTTTTGTAATAGTAACTTGATCATTAGAATAAGAACATAAGTGTTAGAATAGTAAATCAGCTACAAGAATAGTAAAAATATTTTTAAATAATACATATTATCGATAAATTAAGTAAATATAAAAATTATAAAGTTATAAAAAAATTTAAATTAGGGATGTTAATAAAATTATAAGTTTATATTTTTAATAAAGTGTATTTTAATATGTTTTGAAAACCCCTAATTTTAATATTAATATATAAATTTTAAAATCACTTATGTTTAAAAATTATTTTGATAAAATTAATTTCATTTTAAAAAAAACATCATTTTGAAATTTTCCAAAATTTATTTTTTTGGATTTTTTTGAAAAAAATCATTATTGTATGTGAATAAAAAACATTGTTTTTACGTAAACTATATGATTTAATGAAATAATTCATGATATAATATAGAATTAATAAATTTTATATTTATATTATTTTCCAAAAATATATTAAATTATATAAATTATCTATTTAAAAATAATAAATCAAAATTACAAACCTAAAAATTAATTTCCAATGTCTAAAAAGATAAAGTATTCCATTTGAAAACTATTTTTCATTTTTCATCATTTCTTTTGTATAAAATAATAAATTTATTTTTTTAATGATTTAAAATTCATAATAACTTAAAATTTTATTTGAATATACATTGTAATTTTAAATAATTCCACTATTAAAATTCTTGTTCTTGAAATAATATTTTTTAATTATTTTAACCTAAAATACCCCCCCCCCAAGTATAAATACCCCTCACAAACTTCCAAGGAAAATCACTTCTAAAACACTTAGAGTTTACCAAGATCTAACCAATGACATTATCTTAATCCACCTAGGATCCTTAAAGACATTCTGGAATCACCCAAACCAAATCCTTCAAATCATTAAATTTCTTTCTAAAGGATAAACATCAAAAAACATGGTAACATTCCTTCCGTTATCCTTCCAATTTTCTTCTTTCATTCTTCTTTTATCATGTCCCTCTCTAACCCAATAATACTACACTAAATTAGTTGGTATATTAACATGATATTAATGAAATTATTCTACTTTAGGATTATTATAATCTATTTAAATTGTACATATAATCGCTCTCCCACTTTCTATGATGTCCTGTTAATGGTCAGTTTACCCACCTATAAAGAATTTCTCAATTATTTATTTATCACAAATTTTGTGACTGGTTATTGAGGGATATATACATATATATATATATATATTATAATACTATATAATACATATAAACTATTTATAATATATAGGAATTATCTCTCCCACCCTCTTTGACAAAGTCTCATTAATGGTTAGTTTTCATGCCTATGAGAATGCTTTCAATTAATTATGAATAAATACCATCATGGATGGTTATCATAAATTATGAATGATAAATAAATATGTAATTTTTTTTATTTTTATGATTATGGTCTTATTTTTTAATAGATAAATAATAATTAATCCAAACTATAAAATCAAAATGAATATAATGTAATTCAAACTAGTATATCATCAATTCATTTTATCTTTTATGAAATATAAATAAAAAATTTCAATTTACTATGATTAATCAATAAAAAAATAAATTTATGTAATAAAATTTTGTATTAATGTTTTAATAATCATAATTAAGTTATATTGGAGTTGAAATTCTTATGAAACCAAAACAGGACTTAAGGTAAAGGGACTCTCAACCCTTCCCTTCTCTTAATGTTTTATTATCTCATTCTCCATATTTTCCTTATGATTCTAAAATATCTTCAAATTGTACATTATTTTTAGTTATATTTTATTTTTATTGTGGTATTCATACTTATAATTCATTTATATAAACTCATATCCATGATTCAATGATTACTGATAAAAACTTTATTCTTGAATCCTCTCCTTGATTCTTTTTATGTCAATTATTCTCCTCCTTAAGAACTTTGATATTTTATATATAAATGAAATTATTGAGTATCCAAAATGGTATTTTCTATTTTTATTTTTGGACATGTAGATTTTATTTTTTTACATATACTTTATAAAATCACTATTCAACCCATTCTTTTCATATGGGTTCATTTCACATTTATGATCAGGACATGTTTCCTTTCTACATTTCATACATGATTATAAGCATATTATGATTTTAAGGGTGGTCATATATATATATATCCCACTAATTAATTAGGTATAGTGATATATCTCATGATATTATTATGTATGAACATTATTCTATATTTTTTTACATAATACAATTATATTTTTACACATATGATGTGTGAACATGATTCAAGATTTGTTCAAATTATATGTGTGGGCATGATCTAGTTAACTTTTTCCATAATATTTATGATGTTTCATTAGTATGAATGTTCCATATTATAATCCTTATTCATGCTATTCTTATATTTATGTTTATATGCTTGTGATTTGACGATATTGGTTATGCTCACCCATGTACTCATATTGATGCATGTCTTGTACTCCTCCCTAATATTCATATCCTTTCTTTTATTTTAGTGTACCATTTAATTAATGTATGTCCTCAGGAGAGTTTATTTAAAAATAGTATTATAAATCCTTTAGGGGTACTATGAAGATGGATTGAAATAATGTTTAATGTTTTTTATGTATTCTTGTTGTGTGACCTAATTTTCTCAAGACACTAAACCTTTTAATTTTAGGATTTGTAATATTTTTCAAGTTTCTCTTAAAAATGATCTAATAATAATATTTATAAGGCATGGGTAACTATATTTTGTATAAAATAAAGGTTTAGTTAATTTGGGAAAGATGTTCTTAAAAAAACCTTGTTCAAACATAATAATTTTATAAATTTAAACCCTAGAATTGATTTACTCTTATGTATATGTTGTTTATTCATGATTTATAAACTTATGTTTTATTATAACTCTATGTATTTTATAAAAAGGTGGGAACTAAGAGATACCATGATAACATCCCATGTGATGGATAGTTCAGTGAATATTTTAATGTTATCCATAATTTGATAGGATATGGGGTCCAAAACCTTGTAGTGATACGTAACCAGTTCTTCCATGTTATGAATAATAACCTATACCATGTAGAATGTCAACCTCCGCCCAAGGGGAAGTAACTAGACATTGAATAATTTATATAATAATTAGATCCTCCATTTTGTGCATCTCCTAAAAAATTTATTATATAAAATTTGTTCAAATGCATAGAAATTATATTTTTTATAATTATTATTTATGATCAAGAGAATGTCACTCTGGATATATATAGTTTAGAAGAAGAATTTGATCAATATTGTACATTTATCAAGATAAAATGTGGATGGATTAATTTGAATCATTGGAGTGGGAAGACGTTATTAACAATTATTTTCCTTCAAATCGTAATACCAAGATGGAGAGAGAATTTAGGGATCTTAATAAAAATGATAATGAATACATTGTAACCTATAAGATTAATTTCCCAAGGATTTAAAATTAAAACTCTAGTTTTATTATAAATGATAATAGAGAAATAATTATATTCATTATTGATTTAAAACCACATCTATTTAAATCACTTGTAATATGAAACATTGAGAGTTATGAATATGTGGTTTGGTGTGTTATCAAATTTAATATGGAGTTTTAAGAATGGTCTTATGGAAATGGAGACAAGAATTACTGGATGAATTTCTATATTTGAGGATCAAATGACAAAGGACATGGGGGGAAGAAAATCCAACTACCCCCATGCTAAATTTTTGGTAATAAACACAAAATAAAATATCTAAAAGTAATTAGTAAATGCATCATTTGTATAAAATAAAGGAATTAAGATCAATAATATATAAGGTATATAAATAATCTATCCAATATGGAAGAGGAAAATAGAGAATTCAGCATTATGGTTCTAGGCTTTAACTGCAAGGAACATTAGAACTATACAATAAAGTGCACCAAACTAAGGGTGTTTAAGATTAATCAATGTAACATCCGCCTAAACCAAGGTAGAAGAGGAAAGAAATTCCATAACCACCATTGAGGTGGGGAATAAAAATGAAGCGGTAAAATATACACTTATTATTCAATCAAGAATAATGAAATTTTTATCTGATTTAGGTTGAAAAAATTCTTTTAGTTCTTGTAAGTTTGGTAGATCTATTAAATCTTCTATTTGATTCCATGATGTTGAGATATTCATGAAACCACCTAGAGGTAAAATCATTGAAACCTAATTATTTTACTCCGCCCTATTGCGAATCTATAGAAATATTCTTCCAAAAAATATCATAATTCTTCCTTCGGTTGAATTTGACGCTATTCTTGGCATGTATTGGCTCCCATTATATAGATCTCATGTCAACTAAATGAAAAAAATATATTTCTATATCTCAAACCATTCTATGATGCTATATAAATGAAAGGAAGATTGTGAATCTCCTTTAAAAAATTATTAAAAGGTATGGGTTTTGATACCTAATGAAAAATCATGTCTTTCTCTAATGGTTGAGATGAGAAAAAATATAATCCTTGAAGACATGCCTATTATAAAGGAATATACCGATGTATTCTTAGAATATTTTCTTGGTATTCCCCCAGATCATGAGTAATAGTTCTCTATATAAATTACATCTAACATAAAGCCTATATAAAAGAGCCTCTATAGAATATACTTGATATAACTAGAGGAGTTAATGATGAATTTATAAGATAATTTTGAAAAATGGCCTATATGTTCTAGTAAATCACCATGGGGGTGAACCAATGATATGTTTTAAAAATAATGATGATTTATTGCAGCTTTGCATAAACTATTAATAATTCAACAATATTTCCCTAAATAAGAAGTATCAACCACCAATATAGGATGACTTGTTCAATCAACTTCAAGAAGATAAATATTACTTAAAATTATATCTTTATTTTGGATATCATTATATGAAGTTTAAGAGAGAAATATTCAAAACACAGTGTTTTCTACAAGATATAGACACTATGAGTTCATAGTAATGGAATTCATACATTCAAACACCATAAAAATATTCATGGATTTGATGAACAGAGTCTTTATAGACTACCTAGATAAATTTGTGGTACTATTTAGTAGTGATATTTTCATATAATCTAAGAGAAATAAAGAACATGCATTATATATCAATGTTTTGATGAAGACTTTAAGTAGAATTTATATGATATGATCAGTATGTAACACACTTGGGTTTTATGATATATTTTTAACATGAATTTAATTTCTTTGATATCTTTATTTATATGCAACACATAGTTTAGACAATATATGATACTTTTCTTGAGATGTTATTATTTAATGTGATGGTTATAGCATAGCCATTAGGGTGGTAGATATGAATAGGACTAACTAAATTATGAAAAATGTATGATTTACACATTTATAAAATGAATTTATTAGTTATTAAATGGTTGGAAATAAAAATAAAAATCATTTGAAAGTGAAATATATGTTTTTCTGAAAAAATATTTTTTTTGCGTGAAATATGATTTTAGATTAATAAATTAAATTAACCGCTATTGGTGAATTAATTTAATGAAATTTATATATTAAATATAAAATATAATTTTTTAAAGGACATTTAATATTTTTTATAATTTTTTAATATTTTTAAATTAATAATTTTTTAAGGCACGGGAAAACAATAAATCCATTTTTATACTTAAAAATGTATTTTTCTAAGAAATGGTTTTTGTCATGTTTTTCACACTTATTCAACTATGAATTTATGAAAATTATATAAATTAAAACAATAAAAATGTATTCTATATTTAAAATTAGGAGGTTCAAATTTGGTAAGTCTGCCTTTTTATTTTTTCTCTTCAGAATGGTAACTTTGGTAAATTCTTCTCATCACAGTAAGGGTAAAACTGGTAAAATAGAGTTAAAGATTTGGGATAAGGCATTAAAATTTCTTTAACGCTTTAATTTATCTTATTATATGAGTTTAGATAGTACATTTACATCTATTTCCATAATATATGGCCACTTTACGCCATTTTACTTTGATTTTGTCATTCGTATAATTTTAAGAAATAAACAAATAAAAACTATCACTCTCATGAATTTAATAACTATAAATATTTTTATAATGATAAAAGATGATAAGTTTGGTTATAGATATTTTTTTAAATATGAATTTATTTTTTCATTATGTAAATTTACTTCTAATTTTTAGTAATATAATAATTACCCTGAATTCTTACACTACACTGACACGGTATTTAATAAATTGATAAATAATAAAATAAATGATATCAAAAATATTAAAATTAATAAAATTTGGATGAATTATTTTTTCAAAAAATTATATATATAAATATAACAAATTATTAATGTTTTAAACGTTTATATTTGAATTTTTTTCTTTCAGGTTGTCTTTAATGTGAAATCAAATTAATAGTGCCAAAATTGACATTGATGGTATTTTATGTTAAATAATAATTTATAAAATTATTTAAAAATAATAAAAATTATTCAAGAGGAAATATAGGATGATAAATGGACCAAAATTTTATTCCTTTTCCATTTATGATCTTATTGATAACTTATAAGTAAAATTATATACCTTTAATATTAAAAATTTCATTACTATGGTTAAGATTAAAATTGGTTAACCATGGGGTTAAATAAAATGATAAGGTTTAAAATTAAAACAAAACCTATCTTAATATCTTTTTATGAAGATATTTATACCTTATCCTCCTTTTATTTTAATCTGTATCCATTTTAAATCATTTTTCTTGAGAATGACTTAATTTTATTTTAATCTTTTTTGTAATTCCAAGTGTGTTATTTCTGCCCCATATAAAAGGTCACCCATTCTATATTTCCATTAAACCACTTTGAGACATTTATATCGAACAAACCCAGAAAAATTATATTTTAATATTATATAGACATAAAATAGAGGTGTTTATCTTCTTAAAAGGTAATTTCATAGGTACTTAAAAAGGGATCTAAAGGTGGTATCCCAATGAAGGGGTAATCGTCTTACCTGAAAACATTAAATTTGTTTATTCTTATAATTCCAATAAATCTGTGGTATAAATATTGAAATAATAACTTATTAAACATAAATATACTTAAAATTTATTTTTATTATGTAAATATCAATAATTACCCTCTATTTCAACAAATATGAAGTGAAATTATCGCTTGTGTGTATGTATGGACTACTCCCTCCACGCAGCGATGCACTTCATTTTCTGTAAAAATATTTCATGTATGGTTATTATGATGGTTTTAATTTTAATATAATATATTTATTATATAATTATTCATTTGGTTATAATAATATCAAGTCTAACATCTTACCTACCCATATTTTGAAAGATGATAACATCGTTCATGTGTACGTGTGGACTACCACCCCCAAAAAGCGATGTGATTTGTTGTTAGTTTCTACTATAAATGGATAGTTATAAGGATATATTTAATGAATATATATTATATATATGACATAATAATTATTCAACAAATATGAATAATTATTTACCGTTCTTTCATTCCATCAGTCAAAAAATTAATGCAGTGTTCACACATACGTACGACCTACCATCTCCATGAACGGTGTAATTAATTTTTCTGCCTCTAAATTTTATTGATGATTCAAAATATATATATATATATAATGAATATATATTATGTTTATTTTATTAGTAAAATAATTAATATGATGGAACCATGATCAAATTACATGAACTGCGACTGCCAAATTGAAACATGCATGAGAAACAAATGAGTTATCACCAAAAACAATGATTTATTAGAAAAATGTTTTTAAAAGGGTGATATAATGTTATAAGTAAATCAAATATGGTATTATATATATGATTATGGTTCTTTAAAACATTTATAATAAATATATACTTTTTACACAGTATATTTAATGTGTATGAGAAAATATAAAGCATGATGTAAGGTATTTAGGTTAAAATTTCATTGTTTATCGGGATTGTTTATAATCATGTTTTCATTGATGTCATTTTATGACTTATATCTTCATAATACCAATAATTTTATTATTATATATTTATTTTTTTAATACATATTTTTATTTCATTTTACTCTCTTTAAGAACACAACATCCTAAATGAATGTTTTTAAGGAAGATCAAATTTATTTCTCTCTTTGGTCGAAAATCCTTTTTCGTCCATGTTAATGTTTTATAAAAATGTTTTAAAAATTGTTTTAAATTTTTTTTTACAATTAGCCTATTATTTTTTTAAATTTATATTTACCCATGTTTTACTTTTTAAAATGAATCTTCCATTCATTTTCTAAAATAGGTACTTTTGACACTTTTCTGAAAATTTGAAATAAATATTTATTTTAATGCACATATAATAAACAAAATTTACCATAATCATGACCACCCAATTTTTTAAGCTTCCTTTTCAAGATTCATAGGATCATTTGAAATAATTTGTTTCTTAATATAAGAGAAAATTTTATATTTTAAATAAGTGATTTCAAATTTAAAAGCGTATTTTGCTCAAGAAATATTACAATGATCTTTTAAAGGAGTTTTCATCTATGATAACATCCTTTGATGTTACTTATTATTTATTGGGGATATGATCAAATGATATCATCCTTATTATTTATCTTTGTGCTTTATTATTATGATAATGAGATGTTTACAAACCCTTTTATTTTCCAGGGGTTATGCTATGATGAAATGATGAAATTTTTATGAAACCCATATTATTTCCATGGGTTATGTTATGATAACATGATTAATGTTTTTTTATTTTTGGGAACAATTATGTACATTTTTCATTATGTGGTAGGTGAGAATAGAATTATATATCCCTCCAATTCATTGGATAATGATTTATATCTCATAAGATAGATATGGGATGGAATTTGATATGCTTGATCTACTATGGGATGCAAGCTTATATGATTAATCCACTATAGGAAACATGTTATGATTTCTAATCCATTATAATATGGTAAATAGGTGTTGATTTCTTATCCACTATGATTTTATGGTGTTAGTAATTAATCTTGACTTATAAAATGGTTTCTATACTTATAATGGTTCCAAAATACCATGACATGATTTAATTCATATGATATAGTAACCCAATCCTTTTACATATAATATTAAATGATTTTGTGCATAATTATCCATGAAATACAAACCAAGTATCCAAAAGTGTAGTGTCTTTGGGAGACTAGGTACATAATTAGAAAAATTGATACTAAAATTAATAAGATCCTTTAATTAATATTCATAATGATATAATTACTACCTATAAGCTCATTTATATTCATAGGATAAAAAATAGAATACATATATAAAAGTAGTGATCTAAAAATCATAATAAGGCAATAAACATGTGAATGAAACATAGAACATGAGTTAAAAAGGCATATCATGATAACATAAAAGGAATGGATCATGAATAAACATATAGAAGAATGATATATATAACATAGAATTATATTATCATGGAAATATTATAATGTGGTAGAAACATACAACATGACATAAACATCAGTTAAGGCTAACTTCTGTGACTATATCACATGGTGTACAAAGTCTAATAATGGATTGGGTTTACTACATAATCCCATAAATGACATCTCATGAGACTAAATATCACCTAAAGAATTAGAGTGCTATCTATGTGAAACTATCATTACATGTTCATGAATATGTGTGCTATATAAATAATAAAATATAACAAATAAACATAAGGTATACCGTTGAAGAGAAATGAGTATCGTAATCTTGTCATAAAGAATAACCAAAGGGTGTATCATGATGGAACCCATGAAATAATGGATTTAAATTATACTTAGACATTCATAAGAAAAAAAATAGTTCATGATAAATTATATCAAATATAAGTGAAAACATGTAAAAATATTGGTTAAGTAACTTGGTAAATGTGTCGCTTTAACACAGTTTTAGGGAAATGAATAAAAATTATTTAAAGAGGATAAAATCATAATTGTTTGAATAAAAAAATAAATGAACTAAAATTTATTTTAATTATAAAATTACTAATATTATAAAATAGTGGGATATTATAATATTTTATGGAGTGTAATTAAAAACGGGTAATAAAAAGATAATTTCACTTTAATCAGGTTTTCTTATCAAGAGGAATTGAGAAGGGAACCTTATAAAACATGTAACTACCCATAAAAATTTTTAATTGAGCTATATAAAATTGTGTGGTGCATATAAATGGAAAATAAGATAAGTATATAATAAAAATTGAAGAATATATTGTGGTAAAGAGAGAGAAAGTGTATCCCAAAGGAAATATGGGATATTAGAGAGATCCCTTACCTTATGTCTGAAGGCATTCTTCACTTGCACTTAATGTACTAAATAATAAAATTGTATTTATTAATTTATTAATTAATAACTTATTATAACTTTTTTAATATTTTATTATTTTATTATTTTTAATTATGTTCATTTAGATGAGTTATAAATTTCAATCTCATCCTTTTAGGAGCGTTCGTTTTCAGGGTTTCATGATCGGTTCACTAGTGTATAATTAAGGAAGTTATTGTAAAATGGTAATAACATTACAAAAGTGAAATAAAGTGGTATTAATGAACTTAAATAAATATAAATGGTCCCATATATCATTTGGTTTTTTATGAGTATGATTCATTTTATAAAATGTTAATAGTATATGTTAAGTTTATTTTAGTGGTTTTTTCGACCATCGTGAACTAGTTTCATTTTATTTTATATTATGTATATATATTAGTTACAGAATATAAAAAAATGTTATTATATACATATTATAGCCTTATTTAACAATAATAATGGTTTTATTACCAACATTTAATGTGTTAATGTAAAATGAAAACTCATTATTCATGTAGATGGTAAACTGCCATAATTTGGACAAAGGGTTCGTTTCTTTAAATAAGAGTAGATGAGAGAGGATGTGGAAAAAATATATTCCATTATAAATATAAAATTATAGTATATGAATGGTATTGGATTTATTATTATATTATTTAGGAAGTAGGTGAGGATAAGGTAGAAGAGGAAATTAAGTTAAAAGTGATGGTTTGAGAAAGGTAGCTCATGAATTTCACCACCTTGAAGGAAACCTTGAGGAAGAAAAATTACTCTTTTGATGAGAAAAAAAAAGAACTCGTACAAGGGTAATAGTATTAGTAAGCTAATTGGTATGAATATTGAAAATATGTAAGTCTTGTAATGTGTGAGGATAAGGTGATGCGAGGGGGGTATTTATAAGGGATGAAGGGGTGTTTTTGGAAATTTCTCAAAATATTAAATTATAATAAATTCATCTTCTATATAAATACCAAAAATGGTTATATATTAGAATATAAGATAATATATGGTATTAATATCATAAATGAATAAAATTTAGACATGTTTGTTGTTTTATTTTAATCCTTATAATTTTAATTAACCCTAAATTAACCTATTTTAATTTTAATTGTGGTAACTATTTTTTGATATTAGAAGGTTTTAATTTTTACTTATATGGTGTCATTAGACCATAAATGTCCAATATAAAATATTTTAGATCAAATAATGATGAATTTTTATTTTTTAAATATTTTTATGATTTTTAAATAATTTAATAATATATTAATCTCATAAAATATTATTATTTTTAAATTTAAAACTATCCATTACTCTCACATTAAAAAAATCAATAAAATAATTAAAATTTAAAATAACTACTTTATTATATCCTAAAATTGTCATGGTTACCTAGATAATTCGTGGATCTGATTAAATATATCAAATTATATTTATATTAATATTTTTAATATCATTTATTTGAGTTTTCCATAAGTTTAATAATTACTCTATCATTGTTATGTAAGAATTTAAGGTAATTATTTATTCACTAAAAATTGAAAATAAATTACCAAGAGGTATATAATTATTTTATGTTTCAAAATACTCTTTATTATCGAATATATCTTCTGGTTAAA
The DNA here is from genome assembly GCA_963277665.1 of Viscum album. Lineage (NCBI taxonomy): Eukaryota > Viridiplantae > Streptophyta > Magnoliopsida > Santalales > Viscaceae > Viscum > Viscum album. The sequence continues at coordinate 1,026,520,810 of OY728158.1, forward strand.
CCTGTACGAAAAAAAGTATATTTATAATGAATAATAGTGTTGCATTTTTTTACTCTCTTTCATTTTAATAATATCTATGTCATTTTCATGGACAAGTGTTTATTAAATGATTTAATTTAGAAACCTATATTTTAAGGGCCAAATTTGATTCATCCAATAATATTGGGTAACGTTTTAGGATAATCTTATAGTCCTTATCGAATTATTTTTACCCTTAATTACTCGATTTACCCTTAACTATAGTAACAAAAATTTACCATGTTTACTATTCATATTAACAAAAAAATGAAAGTGAAATATTTAATAAATTTTGATATTATTATTCCAAATATGAAATTAATTTTTCTAAATGGAAAAAATATAAGTGTATAATTTAATTTAAATTTAAATTGGAAAAATTCTACGAAAAATAATTTTTTTGTAAATGCCCTTTTTAAGTATAAAATGTTTTTATAATAAATTTACATAAAAAATAATTTCAATGAAACAAATTATATTATTTATAATAAAAAGTTACTAATAATAGTTTAAAACTAATTTAAAATAGAATTTTACTTTTTAAATGCTTTAAAAGAAATATATAATTTTCAATGTAAAAGAGTATTTTTTATTATTTGTTAAAATTCCAAACGTTTTAGAAAATTTTAAAAAATTCATCCTAAGATAATTTTGAAATGATGAATTAAAAATTTATGTTTATATTTCCAAATAAATTTTATGAAAGTTACAAACTAATCTCTATTTTTTCTCATAGAAAGTAATAAAATTTTTTTTGAAGAAAACATATTTTCAAAGAATAAGATGTATTTAATAAAAATTATGTATTTATTTCCTATTAATAAATATATTTCCTTATATGTTTATTTGTATTCATATACTTCAATTCAATGTTTATATTATAATGTTCATGTAAATATTTTAATATTATATCATGGTTCATTTAAACTCAATGTTGTGTGAAACATAAGCTATTTAAGGAATTAAATTATTTAAAGAGAAATATTTCATAAAAATTATTGGGGTGTTACATTATTCCCCCTCAAGAAATTGTTCCCTTAAATTTATTTTTACATAATAATTTGAAAATAGGTGAGTTTACTTATCTAATGAGTATATATATATAAACTATGAACATAGAAGGATAAACATATAAATGAAAAATATATCCAAAATTGTGATTCCCTAAGTTTCAATATATGTTATCCATAGTGATATAAATATCCCTAGGGTTCATAATAATTATTTATAGTCCTAATCTCTAAAAATAGATAGACCATGCTCTGATACCAATTATAGTGACCCAGGATTTTTACACATAATATGACATTAGTTTAAGCATAATTATCCATGAAATACAAACAAAGTATCGAAAAATATAGTATCTTTGGGATATTAGGTACATAATAAGAAAACATGGAACTAAAATTAATAAAATATTTTATTTAACCATCATAATGGGCTATTAACTCCCTTTGATCTCTCATATCTTTGTTGGATAGCCTGGGGAATACATAGAGAGAATGAATTAGCTAAAAATCCTAGTAAGGGAGTAAACAAGGGAATGAAACATATCACATGAGTTAGAACAACATAACATGATATCATAAAATGCATTGCTCATGGATAAAAATATGGATAAATGAAATTTAGAAATGTAATCATAATATCATGGAAATATTAGAATGCATAGTAACATACAACATGACATAAATATCAGTTAAGGATAACTAAGAAAACTATATAACATGGTTGAAAAAGTCCCATAATGGATTAGGTTTACTACCAAATCCCATACACGATATCTGATGAGACTAAACATTACCCAATTAATTAGAGATCTATTCAAGCACACCCATTATTACATGTTCAATGTTTCTTTACAATGATTATGGATTACTCAAAAAGGTCACTATCAATAACAAGTATCATCTACCAGGTATTGATGACATGTTTCATCAACCCTACAAATCCCAATATTTTACCAATATTGACCTCCATTTTGATATCATGAACTAACATTCCATAAGGATGATATACCTAAGATATCATTCCATACAGGGTATAGAAACTATGAATTTATAGTGATGTTATTTGGTATTACTAATGCTCCGGGTGTCTCTATGGATTTAATAAATAGATCCTTTATAGATTTCCATGATCATTCTGTGGAATTATTTAAAGATAATATTTTAATATATTCAATGATTAAGTTAGAGCATGAAGATAACTTGAGAATTTTTTTGAAGACCCTGTGTAAGGAGAAGTTGTATGAAAATTTTAATAATTGTGAATTTTGGCTTCCAAAAGTTTCATTATTGGGTCATATAATCTCAAGTGAGGGTATATCAGGGGATCCTTCAAAGATAGTAGATATTTATCAATGTATTGAACCAAATACGGTAACTGGAATCTATAGTTTTCTTAGGATATTTAGATACTACTACTTTTTTTTGAATGATTTACCATAAATATCAAGTTATCTTACCAAGTTGACTTTGAAGGGGGTTAATTTATTATAGAAATATAAATATATAGAGAATATCAACGAACTGAAGAGAAGGTTTTTTAGGGAATCGTTTCTCACACTACCATGTACTAGAGAAAGGTTTTGGATGTATAGTGATACATAAAAAATGGAATGGGATATTTCCTCATAAATAATGATATGGTGATATCATATACCTCACACCAATCAAAAATACTTGAGAAAAATTACCCGGATCATGGTTTAGAGCTCGAAATGATACTTTTTGTGTTGAAGATGTGGAGGCTTATATTTATGGTGAAAGGTGTTTTATATATGCCAAACACAAATTTTTTAAGTATATATTCAAACCAAGAGAGTTGAATATACACCAAAGAAAAAGATTGGAATTGATAAAAGATTATGACTGATCAATACATTACTAAATTGGTAAGGCAAACAAGGTGGATGAGGCTTTTAGTCAAAGGGACCATGCTAGTTTTGTCATTATGAGGATTTAAAGAGATCCAATACTTATATATTTTTACAAGATGGAACTTGAAATTTTTAGAAAATTTGATATATCACTAGTAGAAGCATAGATTTTCGCATCAGTATTTTAATATTGGTTTTAAATAAACCAATTTAAAAAAGGATTTTAACATTGGTTTTTCTAAAAACCATGGTTAAAAGATACATTAAACCTTAGTTTATAAAAAATTAAATGTAAAACTATAATTTTAACATTATATTTTTTATAAATAATGTTAAATATAACTTTTAATATTAGTTTTTCTAAAAACCAAAGATAAAATAATAATATAAACTACTTTGAACAATATTTTTACTCAAAAATGACACTAAAAGTATATACTTATGAAATTTTAAAGTCACTTTTTTCTAAAAACTGACATTAAAAGTCTGGTTGTATTTTTTTCAAAATTTGCACTTACTGGTTTTTAATTTTTAATGTCATGTGCTTGTGACTTTTGTCTCCCCACTTATAAATTAGATGCATGACTGCGAAATTTTTTTCTTTCCATTAAATACATTAACTCGATAACTATTAATAATCTTGATCAAACTATTTATTTTGAACACATTTTAATTTCTTGATGTATTCAAATTTCATATTTTGATCGATTGGAAGAGGTAATAAATCTATATTGTAGTTATTTTGTTGTTTTTTTTTCATTTTATATATTTCTTTGACAATTTACACTTTTTTTTATTGAAGATGATTCTTTCAATTATCTTTAAACTTCTATATGAGACCATCAAGACTGTTCCCAAGATAAATCCTGAGTTTTTCACCATGAATCAAATGACTATTAAGAAAGAATCTCTAAATTCAGTGGAATTGCGTGTAGGTACGAAGAAAAAGGAAAAATAATAACTCTTGTTTTTTTTCATTTCATTGCTACAATGTATTGATTGTAATTTAATTTTTTGATTGACGTAATGTTATGTGTAATGATATTTAATTTAAAATATTTTTATCCTTTCACATTGGTTTTATATATAAAAAACATGAAAAGTTGGTTTATACATCGGTTATATATATTAACAATTTTAAAAGTTACTTTCCATGTCAGTTATATATAAAAATGATGTGGAAAGTGTTCTTACACATTGTTTAGAGTTATTATAGTACCATTCCATTTTTATTTAAATATAATTAATATTGAAAGTTATTTTCAACATTGGAGATAACAACATTGGCTAAAAATTGACATAAAAGTGATTTTTATACTACTGGATCTTATCTTTCTCATATGAATGTTCAACCTTATATCCATGTTAGAATTAAAAAGGCCTAAAATAGAGATATGGAGCTGTATATGGTACACAATGTTTCTAAATTCAATCATGATTGTGATGGAATGATAAGGTTTAGGAACTGAGTCTGTGTCCCATCAATACCAAACTTGAAGAAGGAGTTGTTTTATGGATCTCATACTTTATCATTCTCTATATACCCTGGATGTAGAAATTCGTATAGTGATCTGAAAGAATATTTCTAGTGGGACAATATGAAAATAGATATTTTCAAGCATGTTTCTTGATTCTTGGTATGTCATCATGTTAAGGATGAAAGATATAATTCTTTCGGGATGTTACAAATTTTACCCATACTTGAATGGTAATGGGGAAAATATCCATGGATTTCATCATCAGTATCCACAAAACATTTAAAGGAAGTAATGTTATTTGGGTTGTATTTGATCAGCTTATGAAGTCAGAACACTTCATTAACATCAGATGATATTCCTATTTAGATAATTTTTATAGGTTATACACTATGAAAGTGGTATGTTTTCATGTAGTACCACATTCAATTTTATTTGATCAATATATGAGGGTTGCCTCAATGTTATGGTGAATTATTCAACAAGATCTAGATCCAAAGGCATGGTTCAACACTATTTATCATCCTCATATAGTTTTTCAGTCTAAGATAACCATTAAAACCCTATAGTATATGTTGAGATATTATTCTATGTATGTAAAAGGTGTTTGGTACCAACACCTTCCTCTAGTCAGGTTCTCTTACAAAAATAGATTTCACTCAAGCATTTAGATGGATCCTTATGAATCCCTCTATGGATAGAAGAGTATAAATCCAATGTGATAGGGTGATGTTCGATAAATAAAGCTATTGGGACATGTTATAGCTGAGAAAATGATAGATAATGTCCGATCTATTCAAAGTAACATCAAGGTAGATTAGATTCAATGGAAGATTTATTCCAAAAATTGTCAAAAAAAAATCTAGAATTTGATGTTGATGAGAAGGTATTCCTATGAATTTCTCCATTATAAAAATTGTGATATTTGGAAACAAAATATATCTAATACCAAGGTATATTTTCCACTATGATATTCTTGATCGAGTAGGGATGGTAGCTTATCCCTCTGCACTTCCATCAAACCCCTCTCAAGTCCATGATGTGTTCCATTATCTCTCCTAAGGATTTATATACCTAATCTATCACTTGTACTGAATCCAAAGGTAATAACACTAGAGTATGATATTTCCTATAAAGAAAAACTGATGTAAATCTTGGATCATAGAGATAAATTTATATGAGACAAGACTACTCATCTGGTTAAATTTCACTGTAGTAATTAGAAATTTGAAGAAGCTATTGGGAACCCGGGGATGCGATGAAACAAATGTATCTTCATTTGTTCGTATCGAAGTAATGGAATTTTGAGGGACAAGTTAATTTTAAGTGGGGTATAATGTAATACTGAAATATTTTATAATATATTTTTAAAATGAATTTATTTTATTCAATAGCTTCCTTTATATTTAACATCAAGTTGTAATGAACTGCAACATACTATATAAATATTATTATTTAATGTGACGATTATAGCATAGTCATTGGATTGAAAGGTATGAATATAACTAAATAATTCATGCAACATGTATGGTTTACACATGTATAAAATTAATTCATTAGTTATCAAATGGTTTTAAATGAAAATAAAAATTATTTACAAATAAAATAGGTGTTTTCTAAAAATTACTATTTTGCGCGCAATGTATTTTTATCATAAAAAATAAAATTAATAATTTTTGGTGGATTATTATAATTAAATTTATATATTATATATTCAATAAAATGTTTTAACATTCATCAAATGTTTTTATAGGCATGAAATAAGAATAAATCAAGTTTTATGTTTAAAAATGTATTTTCCTAAAAAAGGTTTTCATCGCATTTTGTGCTCTTATTTTAAAATGAATTTATACCAATGATAGAATTTTAATATTAGAAAATGGATTTTGTATCTATAATCATGAGTTTATAAATTGATAAATATACCTATTTTATTTTTTGTCATTATGAATAGTAACCTCAGTAATAAAAATTCACCTTGGTAAGGAACTTCTACAGAAATTCCTTTTAACAGCGCGCGAAAAGGCTTATAATAGTTCTAAAAAATAATTGTTAATCACAGTGTTGTTAAATTGGGGTCCCATTAATGGGTGATAAAAAACAAAAAATATAGGTTCACCTTTATCAGTTATAGTTTAGCGTTGATAACGGTCCAACTTTATCAGTGCTTTTAATAGAGATGAAAAATAGTGTCCTTTGTGAGCACTATAAATAGCACTGATAAAGTACCCATCTGTTGCATTGTAACATTTATATAATAGCACATTATAGTACCCTTATATGAAAAAAAAACACAATTAATCCTCCTAAACAATAAATATATAATTTAATTAAAATAAATTTTACATAATTAATATAAAAAAACTTAACTATATAAATTTTAAACAATGTTTTTTATAATTAAATTAACTATTACTATCCAAAAAACAATTTAAAAAATTAATGTCTATCTTTGGAACCCATAATCCCCTCTCAAAATGGTCTTCCCAAGGTATCTGCTTCCAAAAAACTCGCCTCATCCTGAGAAAAAATCCACCTATATAATAAAAGAAATCCTATTATAGTAATAATATAAAGAAATAAATTAAACATTAATATGAATGAATACAACAAAAAAATGTCAACCTTTAATACAAAGACACTTATAGTTATATTGGTCACACAGTGCATTTTATTGAGGTGTATTTGATTCCTAAAAGTCATAAATGATGTATGAATCATTGTCCAAATGTATCAAAATAATTCGAATAAATTTTATTGGTTTTGAGTATGTCACTTGTTCTCTTTAATGAATTAATATCAATTTTAAATAAAGACACATCTGAAGTTATACCAGTCACATCATGTGTGGGATTGGGCTGAGGCTAATTTATATAAATTAAAAATTACAGAAGGATCATTTTCATAATGTTTCAAAACAATCCGAATATGTTTTCTTGGTTTTCAATATGTCACTTCTGTTTTCTATTAAAATGTCATTTCAAACTGTAAACCCACACTATGAGTCATACGGGTCACATCGTGTGTCGGTTTGACATGATATTGCTTCCTATATTTCAAAAATGACATATGAATTTCTTTACTAAATTATCAAGACAATAATAGTGAATTTTCTTGGTTTTTAGGGGGTAACACACATTTTGACCAAAAATGTCAATTTTAAACTGATAACATGCACTTTGAGTCATATCGGTCAAATCGTGCATCAAATTGAGGTTCAGATTATTCATAAACTTCAAAAATTACCCGTGGGACATTTAAATAAATTATCAAAACAATATGAATGAGTTTTATTAGCTTTCAGTACATCACTTGTTCATTTAGCTAAAATTAATGTTAATTTAAAATAAAAATACACACTTTGAGTCATTTCAATCACACTGTGCAACAGATTTTGGTACGGATGATTAATAGAAGTTAAAAATTACTTATGGATCATTATAATATTATATGAAATCAATTTTAATTCCTTTTATTCATTTTGAGTAGGTCAGTTGTCCTTTTTTACAAAAATTGTTATCAATTTTTTAAAAAAGGACACACTTTGAGTCATACCAGTCACACTGTGCATCAGATTGAGGTGTGGCTAATTCCAACACATCCCAAACGACTAATGGATTGTTTTAATAAAGTATCAAAATAATAAGAATGCATTTTCATTGTTTTTAGTAAGTCATTTTTTCTTTTTACTAAAATTGATGTCAATTTTAAATAAAAAGACACACTTGGAGTCATACCGGTTACACCGTGCGTCAAATTGAGGTGAAGATAATTCCTACATCTACCAGATGACTCATGGATTGTTTTCCTAAAGTATAAAAACAATCATAATGTTTTTATTCATTTTTAGTATGAAAATTGTTCATTTTGGTAAAATTAATGTTAATTTGAAATAAAAAGACACACTTGGTGTCATACCAGTCACACTGTGCATCAAATTGAGGTAAGGTATAAACCTACATATAAAAACTTACCTATGGATCAATTTCCTAAGGTATAAAAAAAATATTAACTAATTTTCTTGATTTGGAGTTTTTCATTTGTCCTTTTTACTAAAATTGATGTCAAATTTAAATAAAAAAGGCACACTTGTAGACATACCTGTCACATCATGCCTCAAATTAAGGTGAAGTTGATTCCTACACATCTCAAATGATTCATGGATCATTTAACTAAAGTATCAAAACAATATGAATTCATTTTCTCAGTTTTTAGTAGGTCACTTGTTCCATTTTCTAAAATTGATGTCAAATTTAAATAAAAAGACTCATTTGGCATCATATCGGTCATACTATGCATCGGATTGAGATATGGCTAATTCCTACACAAATCAAATGACTCATGGATTATTTTTCAAAATTATAAAAAAAATATGAATGTGTTTTATTAGTTTTGAGTATGTTAGTTTCCCTTTTTACTGAAATTAATGTAAATTTTAAATAAAAAAGACCCACTTATAGTAATACCGGTCACACCGTATCTCGTATTGAGGTGTGTATAATTTCTACACATCTGAAATTACCCATATATCATTTTAATAAAGTATAAAAATAATACGAATATTTTTTTATAAGGTCAATTGTCCTTTTTATAAAAATTGATTTTATTTATATATAAAAAAGACACACTAGGAGTCATACCAGTCACACTGTGCCTCAGATTAAGGTGAGGATAATTTATAAACATACCAAATAACACATGGATATTTTACATAAATTATAAAAAAAATTCGAATACATTTTATTGGTTTTCAGTATGTCACTTTTTTGTTTTTACTAAAATTGATGTCGTTTTTTAATAAAAATACACACCTGGATTCATACTGGTCACATCATGCATCGAATTAAGGTGAGGATGATTTATATATGTCCCAAATGACTCATGGATAATTTCCCAAAAAGTATCAAAACAATATTATTACATTTTCCTAGTTTTAATTACGTCACTTGTTCCTTTTTACTAAAATTGATGTTAGTTTTAAATAAAAATACGCACTTGGAGCCATACTAGTCACATTTTGTATCAGATTGAGGAAAAACTAATTCCTAAACATGCCATGTGACTCATGGATTATTTTAATAAAGTATCAAAACAATATGAATGCATTTTCTTGGTTTTCAATGAGTAACACATTTTGAAGTAAAATGTCAATTTTAAATTGATAACGGACACTTTGAGTCCTACTGGTCACGCCATACATCAGATTAAGGAGCGACTGATTCTAAAATTTCCAAAATGAATTATGTTTCATTTTAAAAATCTATCAAAATAATATAAATTGATTTTTTCTATTTTTAGTATGGTAGTTATCTATTTTACTAAAATTAAAGTCAATTTTAAATAAAAATAATCACCATGAGTCATACTGGTCACACTGTGTGTCAGATTGAGGTGTCGCTGATTCATATATGTCCCAATGTCTCAAAATATTATAACTGATAATGTCACCAAAATTACTATTTTCATTCTTTGTCTAACATCCAACACTTCATATTGATTCGAGAAATGTTTTTTGGATAAGAAGATCAAATAAATATGAAGCATTGGCAGTTTGACATATAAGAGCAATGGAAATCATGGTAACATTGGCATAAAGGAAAATTTATCTCTTCCCAAAATATCTTTTAAAAGAACTAAATAAGTATTGGAAAATGATTATGGGGAAAATAACATACAAATAGAAGATAAAATAATGAAAAAATTATTTAAATAAGTATAATAAATTCACCTTTTCATGATGGTTATATACATTCTTAACCCAAAAATATGAAAGGAATCCACCTATATAAGGAAAAAATTATTAAGTGAGTAATACTAAAAAGAATTAAATTGAACATAAAAATGAAACAATCCACTACCTCTATCAAAGTCGTATCTTCTTGTTATTTGTATACATTCTTACATCAGGTATGATACCCATTATCTTCTAAGAAAATATATTAAAGCATGAAAACTAGAATTTTTAATGATTTTTGGAAACCCACAAAAAACACAGAGACACATCAAGGGGGGCCCAAAATAGTGAAGTCCCAAAGCATCATTGATAAAAAAAATTAATTCCACCAGGAGGAAAGGATCCTAAGTTTAGGAATAGGGAAAACTTTTGATTTGGAGATGCTTGTGATGCCAAGAAGTCTGAAAACTTATTACCCTATATCCATGTTTGAGTGACCTTCTTATGGACACCCAATATATTTTTTCACTTTAAAATTTTATATGATATGTTCTAGGGGAAGCTACCACTACCTGCTAGCACTTTTTAGAATATTAAGAAATCTATCTTCGCTGCCTTCAGATTAATGTGTCTTTTCTCTCATGATTCTAAACCAGTAACAATTTCCTTGGCCTCTGCCTGAAGTACATCACCTCAACCATAATAAGTCAAGAGAGTGGTGATGATGTACCCCCTATGATCCCTTATTACACCTCCTCCTCTCATCTCTCCCCTCCCCCCAGTATAATAAAATCTATAATGTATTGTGAATATGAGTCTTTTTGACATTCAAATTAGTACTAGAAGAACATAAATACACAAAGGATTAATAAATAATTTATATAAAACAGAAATTAACTTCTAAAATACCTCTTTGGGGAAGAAATTTGGTTGATGGAATATGATATTTCTCATAAATTTACAAATATAATAACCAAAATATTTTCCATTTATTTGTTTCAGACACTGAAGAAACATTGAAGAGAATAAATAATTTTTTTATATGTGTTTGTATAGTAAAATATAATTATATATACCTTGATACATGGATAGTTGTTGAAATTTTCAACATTTATGTGCTTAGCCTCTATCCTCATTTCTTTTTTCATGATATTGATACACCAACCTATCATAATAGAAACCTTATTAAAACATAATCTAAATCATATAACTAAAAGTTTGGTTCTAAAATGTTGGATGTAATGTATTACTTATTCACAAATTCCATCATGTGTTGTCGGTTTGTTGGGTATCCATGCAGTGAATCTAGGAAAAAATCTTTGGAGTATCCAAATTTACTGCAATGAGCATCAATTGTTCCCTAAATACACAAAAAGGAAAAAATTAATGAATGAAATGAAAATATATTTGATATGATTAAATTTTAGAGTTTTACCCCTACAATTTTTATATTTTGAAGAGTTTTTCATCAATAAGTTTTTTTTCAAACGATTTGAGATGGCCCTTCGCTATTTCATCTTTATTTTTGGATTCTATTTTTGTTTTGTTAGATGTGGCATGAGGACTAATGAGTCAAAAAAAATTCATTGGGAAATGTATTCAATTGGTTTCAATAGATATTCCTTCCAAAAAAATATGAAATTTATTTAGTCATAATTAATATAGTATATCATCTTTTATAAAAAAATTCTGAAAACATACCTCGTTTGTACATTTACATCTAAGGATCCTAGCTATTCATAGTTTTGGGTTTCATTTAAATTCTCAACATCAATGTAGTCTTCATGTTCTTCTCCATACATATTTTCTTCAAAATCAACTATATGAATACTACCATTTTTTATCTTTTTATCCACCGAAACCGTAAATGTTAGTAAATGATGATATATAACGAGTGGGTTGATGGTTCTTTTGGAATATATTTTCGATCTGTTAGTCGATCATTTTGATGTTTTTTATTCAGTATTTAGTTTTAACCCCTTACCTTTGTTTTTATGTAATAACATTCATTAGTTCAGAACATTTTTCATTAATTGTTAAAGTTTTTTCATAAAAAATAAATTATAAATGAATACCTCGTTGTTAACATGTGTTTATAAAAGATATGATGGTCATGTGATGAATGTTCCAACAGCTTGGTCAACCCTATTAATATCTTCTTCATCAAGTGGAATATGCTGATCAGTGCTTATCTCATGAGCTATGAAAATCACCACACTCAGATGACCTATTGGAATTGGCATGTTGTGTATCCTATCATCTTGGATATTTACCACTATATCCTTCATTACAGGGATATGTGTGGGTGTTGATAGATATAAATAAAATTCATTTTCACCATGTATAATATCATTATAGGAAAGGTATCAGTTTCTATTTGAATAATATTTCATAGAAACAATTATTTGAATATTTATTATCCCAACTAAGACAGATCTTTGAGGGGGATATCTTATCTTAAATATGGTGGGAGTGGGGTGGGGGATCTTCACGTAATGGTTGTTCTCAATTTGATTATCCACTTTTCTTCACCCCAAAACATTTTCTAGAAACATAAAGTAAAAAATAAATTTTTCTTCAAGGGAATATATTCTTGCTTTCATCTTTACCCTTTCTATATCTAGATCCTCCTGTTGTTCTTTTTCTCAAAATATATTCTTGGTGTCACCCCAAAACCTTCAACTCACATGCATCATTACTGTTTTGTCCACTTCAAGTCCACCAATAGTAGGTGTTCATCAATAACAATTTTTGATGATTTCTGTGACTATGTCATAAAGAAAATATAATAAAATAAGTTATCATTTTTATGTAATATAAATTTAAATAAAACAAATTTTTATTATTTCGTACATACACATTTTTACCACACTTTTTGAGTGTTTTCATCTATTAGTATCTTATCTTTATTTACATGTTCCTCCTTCCATAGCACATGATGTGAGATGGAAGTTTATTTGGATTTGGAGTCATCAATCTACATATAAATAGAGGAACATAATTATACTGTTGTTTCATGTCACATAAAAGTATTATAGTATATTTAAAATATGTACCAATTTTTATTTCAAGTGAAGCATACCCCATCCTAAAATTATAGTAGGGGAATGTTGGTTTTGCTTCCTATTCTTTATTTTAATCCCTCAGTTAGTGTTTAATAAATAAAAAATTGTTAATAAAAGTGATGAAAACACAAATTTTCAAACAATGTATTACCGACCACAATTTACCTAAAAAGACACATCCTCACAACGAAAAGTAAATAAAACCCATGATTCTTGGTTTATTAGGTGTTCATATATAAGAGGTGGGTGAGGGTTTATTTTTCATTCATCATCTTTAAGATGATTTACTATTTTAATTGTGTGAAAGGCTCTATGAATTCTTCTAGCAATAATTAATATATTTTTTTTGTGGGATTCATCTACTATAAATGTACTATTCGAGGTATTAGGAAGAGTAATTTGATGTTTCATTATTTTATCTTCTATAAAAATAAATAAATGGTATCAAAATGTTACCATAATCTCTTCCCACATCAGTGTCTTAGGCATGGGTACATCATGGTGCCACAAATCTACTTCAATCGGCATGCATTACTGAGTGATGATTCCAATGTAACTATTGAACATGGAATTGTTGAAGATAACATTTTTGTGGCCCACATTCCATCTGACCTAATATTTGATGCCCTTACTTTTTGACATAATTATTTTCTCTAACACCATCAAACTACGGTTCTCCTTTTTTTCTACAACATTGGTTATTTTTCTCTTACCATTTCCTCATATTCAACATCATCATTATGTTGTTCCTATGGATGGTTAGCATCGACATGTGTAGTTGTCCATCTTACCTCTGCAAAGGTTGTAACAAAAAGTTGAAAAACCTATTATTCCATTGGATTGGGAGCATCAGTATGTGCATAAGGTCATTATTCCTCTGCACTATGAGTAAAAATAGGTTGAGAGACCTAATGTTCCTCAAGATTGGTAGCGCCAGTATGTGAAGAAGTTGTTATCTTAAAAAGTGGTTTAACATATAATTTATATTATATAAATGTACCAGTTAATAGATAATAACATGAGGTAACATGATGTATATTAAAAAAATATGATTACTGAACTCTCTTCTTTTTAAAGGATAGATAGATTTGATCCCACTATTGACAATCTAGATCCCATCATTGTGGTCTCCTTTGACATAAAAACACCATCTACATTGGTACCACTATTAAATGATTGTGATGTCCCAATGAAAGGGTGATCCTTAATTGAATTTTCATCTTACCCTTCAGTGGTTTTGGTCGATAACAGAACAATTGACCACTTTTGGTTTGTGGGATCTAGAACATAAAATACTTTTCTTCCTATGATTCCATTATAAATGGTTCATCTTTGTACCCTTCCTTACAGAAATAAAATTTCACGAATCCCAATTCATTTATTTTAACATCACCCCTATTATCAACCCACTTTCATTGAAAAATCAAACACATGGAATGTTATATAATCCAACTCCCGTATTTTTTTGATTATGCTAAAGTATGTCATATTCACATAAATTAGATTTCTATCCTTATTACTAGAAACATGCATCGCTTCAGCTGCAAGTTTAACTCCACTATTTTGGATTGTATTTTCTTCATCATGTTCATAGGTATAGAATGTATAACCATTGTAAGATAATACATACACAATTGGTCCTCCAGCTATCCATCGAAGACATTATGAAATTGAGTCTGGATTTTCATCATAATCCTTAAAAATATGGTCCTAAAAGCATCCTAGAAACATTTTATTGTGTTTATTTGATATCCACAATTCATACCTTGATGGATTAAAATGCCTAATAATTTATTTTTGGGTTTAAACATATGGGGAATCCACTAAATTATTATAGAAAATGTGGGCCTGCTCCGGATCTATAATATTGATTTCTACAACAACTCTTCCAAAAATTCCTTCACCCTCAAGCTGTATATTGTGATGAGATTTTGGTAGACTAATTATTTACACACCAGATAGATATTTCGTACATAATTCAGCATCTTCCTCAGTAATATATCACTCTATAATAAAAACATCTAGCCAAATCCAATTTTTGACATGACCTTTAAAAATATTCATATACCATTCAATGGTTTACATCCATATGTTGTGTATAGGACCACATAGTTTAATCTCTATCACCTAGTAAACCATCAAATGAACCATAAAATCAAAGAATGTTGTTGGGGAGAACATTTACAATTCACATAATATAATGGAAATTTATCTTTCCATGGTTAGAAATGTCATCGGGTCTATAACTTTGTTGGATATAGCTTTGAAGAAGAAACAAAGCTTGGTTAACGTATGATAGAAATTAGTGGTAAAAATGAAATGTAAAGTTATAGGAATTAGATATTTCATCAAAACATGGAAGTCATATTATTTCATACTCTTTAACCTTGAACCAGTAACTGAAATAGAATTCTTAATATTCGATTAATACCCCTCGAGAACCATTACATCATTAAAAAAAGTTGAAAAACTGATATCTCTCCTTCCTAAAAAGAGTGAAAGTAGATGGAAGAAGAAATTTTCATTTTTCACCCTTTACTAGCACCAACTCTTCTCATATTCTCATTTCAACAATGTACAACATCACCTTAATTCCATCCTTTGTTTTTCTAAGTTCATTTATCAACATGTCGACGACACTATCACATAAATTTTTTTCAATATGCATAACATCAAGAAAATGCCTGATATATAAACAAGTCTAATATAGTAATTCAAAAAAAATCTCTTTTTTCAACCAGTTTTCTTAAAGGTTTTTGAAAATAGTTTACCAAAAGTAGTGTCCACATATTTTAATTTCTCAAACAAACAATCACCTATTAGTGGATATGGTGTTGTATGTTCTTATGAAATTTCATCAAATGATTTCATCCATGATCAGTACTTATGTCATTGGGGTTGAAATCTGCAATGCCCTAGAAACACAATATCTAATGAATATTTCAACCTAATTGATTATGTCCCTTGTTTGAAAATGAGACACCCTTGAGTTCCTTTAATGCAATATCCTAACTAATTTTCATAAGTGGTAAAGTCATTTATCATCCCATATAATATGGATCTCAACGTGAAATCATAATTTCTATAAGCATCATAAAACGTAACACCTGAATCCCTTTCAAATCCTAGATCAATGGATCCAAATAAACATCAATATCATTACTTGGTTTTTTTTGTCCTGATATAAGCATAGATAACATGATGTATTTCATTTCATGCCTAACCATGGTGGAGATTTATAATTTACAAACATAACCGGCCACATACTGTTATTTCCACATTGAAAACCAAAAGGATTCACTCCATCTGTAGATAATGCAAGATGAAATTTTTTCATCTCATTTCCAAATTCATCATACTTATGAACAATTCTATTTCACTAAGGTGTGTATACAAGGTGATGTAATTTACCATCTTTATTTCTTATATCTTCATGCCATGTCAACTTCCCAGAAGTCTTCTCACTTATATATAGGCAACTAAACCTTGGAATGATTAGAAAGTACAATACACTTTTGTATGAACGGATTCATATTTCTTATATTGAGAAAAAATAACTTTTCCCATCCTATAAGTGATTTTTGGTCCTTAACAAATAGTATACAGTCATTCGAGTAGGCGTGTATTAATTCATAGATCATACCCATTTAGTATAGAATTTTTTTGGCATCGTATGTTCGACAAAGGAGCTCATTATCTTTTCAGATCATTCTATTCAATAGATAAATTAGATCTATAAAAACAGAATCACTCCATCCCTTGCCTACTTTAAAATTATACAGCTTTAGTATGGATGAAAATGTTGTATATTTATTGTAAGAATAATACAATGGTGTCTTTTCACAAATCTTTAACTTCTCAAACAATTTTTAGATATCATAATTTTCATCTTCAACTATCCTTGTCATTTCCTCAATACAATCTTCCTCATCATTCACATATGCAATCACATCCTCGATATGATCTTATTTATTGTCCACACATGTAATCATATCAGATGATCCGTAAAACATAGTGTTATCCCATCCACTAGCTACATTATCTTTTCCATGTGTTTATTCCAACATTTATAACTTCGATCTATTCCATAAAAGATCAAGTATTCTTCCAACTCCTCTGGACTAATTAATCTTGAATTACAGCAGTGTAAACATGGAAAAAGGATTTGAGAAGGGTCATATGCATGCTATTTTTCAAATTAGATGAACTATTTCTCTCCATATTCATAATCTTTTTTCATATGATAGGCATAAATCCATTCTTTATTCATATCCCTCCTATTATATTCATTAATATTAATTTTTAACAAAATAAATACAAAAAAAATATATTCAAATAGGGTAACCGTACAACCATATATCCCTCTCAAAATATCCAAAGGAAGCAAAAAATTCTAGAACAAACATGAAATACACATTTCAAAACTCAAATAGGTTTCCAACTATCCTATATTTTTCTAAAACATGTTTGAAAACCAACCATTTCTATAAAAATAGGCATGGTTTCCTAAAACCCCATTTTCAAAACACACACATTATTGTATTTTCAAATAAAAAACATTATTTTTTTTCTCATTTATGAAAACTTTCCAGACTCATTATTATAAAAGTTTAAAAAAGCATCAAAATCATGATTTCATTTTTTTCCTTCTTTAAAAACCTTTCACTATACCTTGTCAAAAAATCTAAAAACCAAACCATAAAAAGAAGAAATAAAGCACACTAAACCTATCCACACCCCCCAAAATTCACTAGGATGTAGTAATAAAAGGACTTCAATTGTAGATAAGAAAACGAGGTTGTCACTACTAAACCTATCTACACCTCCAATAGTCCCATAAAACTATTTCATTAATAATAAAAATCCCCACATGGGATCACAAGATAAAATGGTCATACAATAATCAAAGGGGATTAAGAGAGTATCACACCTCTTATGAAAACTCAGTTTTTATAAACTTTGAAATGGGATTCTCTTTTCAAAACATTATTGTAATTCCAATCCATTTTATCATTTATAAAAGTCAACTTATTATACTATTCAGACCAATTTTATCAAAACCCCTTCAAAACTACAATGGGAATTCATACTACACTTTAAATGTCCATTGAAAAACATTCCAATACCCGATAAGTTTCAAAATCTATCCACATGGGAAAACACATCCTTTTGAAATTATTTGTCTCATTTGGAAGTATTAAATGTTGTAAACACCTCAAAATGTTGATAATTAACCAATGTGTAAAGTTATTTTATATATAGATCACAAGGGTTAACTCACCAATTTAAAAATAAAACCACCTTTTCGAACATTTTTAACACTTTCAAATCACCCAAATTCATGGTTTTAAATCCAATTACAACAAGAATAATTTTTAAAACATCAATTCAATGATTAACACTGATTTTAAATCAAAAATAATTCTTTAAAAAATTTACTTAGGTATTTTCCCAAACACGTTTCATTGAATATCATTCCATAACAAGGGATAAAACAACTTGGAAAACTCTATTTATCCCTCATGGGTACTAATATATTATAAAAGTATACATACTTTATATAAGTATATTGTTTTATAAATTTTTAAAAGTATGCATTCTTATAAACCAGCATAGGGAAGTACTAGAAAAATAATATTAATTTTTTATCAATTAAGATATCTAAATTTTGGAGTGTAGAAATAGAAGAGAATAAGGATAAAACATAGAAATTGATGATGAAAATTTTAAAAGTGATGAAGAAGAGTTCACCATAGTTTAGTGAAGAACATGAATTACATAACTATTCTCTAAAAGTCTAAAAGGTGCATCCATGTCATCTCATGGAATGTAGTAACTAATCATATAAACCTATTTTTAACCACTCAAAGATTCCACTATATAAAGAACACATCCCCAAAAGATCCCCACCTTCAGTACCATCATGATAGATTGAATCCATAATGGCTACAAAGATACAGTTACACTGCATAATCCATAATGAGGAAGTCAAGACACCACCTAAAAACATAGACAACCAAAGGGAAAGGAAGCAAGAACCACTATAACTTGACATAGGAACTCGGCCATCAAGAATAATTGAATAATGAAATAACACAAAAATATTACTATGTAAGATGTACATTCTAAATTTATCTCAAACAAATACACTACCTTAGAAAAATAAAACCTCAATAGTCATCAATTTCATAACGATGTAAATGTGGCTTCTAGGATTGGAGAAAAATAAACCTCATCAAGTCAAAAATTAATGTGGATTGGGATATCTAGGAAAAAAATACTAATGTTGATAATGATCGACCAAAAAAACAATGCAAATGAAAATAAAAATAAGACCACTGATGAAAAACCTCTAGATACACTATAAAAATTAGTTGGGCCATCACCTTTTATTGAAAAACCTGTAGCTACACTATAACGTAGGGAACTTTTGTAGGGTGCATCAGCGTGAGAGGATAATTCACTTCAATATCTCATTAGATATATAATATAACTTGTTTAAAATCCTTACATTTTGATTAAAACCTCATTTATTCACAAAAATGGTGTTATAGATCAATTCTTGGTGAAATGCTGAATTTTTTTCTAGAACTCACTACCCTATCATAATATATATTTTATTTGAATGGGTAAACATAAATTGTCATTTAATATATTAAAAAATAATTACCCATATAAGAAAAATCATAGCATAAGGACAGTTTAATATACCATTGCGCATCTTCATAGACCCTTATATTGGACTAAAATCTTAGATAAACCAAGATGTGAGGTAATAATCACTTAGAGATGAACATACCTTCATGCAGGTCTTATATGAAGTGCATGGATTAGAACATCTTGTAACATTTTCTTTATGAATGGAATGACTTAAAAACATGATAAGTAAACTACGCATTCATAGAAACCAAAATATGTGTGGACACTTACACAGGATTAAATCCATAGCATGAATAACCTTATGTGAGATGTACATCCTACAATGTGGTTTGAAAAAAAACCACTAGAGTGTACGAAGGAGTGTAAAGGATGATGGTGCAAGCGAGAGATAAATAATGGTAAGGGGGATACCATAGTTTGGTGGGGGTTAAGTAGTAGTGGTACAGTTCGGTGGATGTAAATGAAGCGGCGGCAGCAGTGGCTACAGAGCTGGGGTTCGGTGATGAGAGAGGTGGGGATCAGCGGTGGCAGAAGTGGGGTTCTGTGAAAGCTTGAAGACGTGAGAGAAGAACAATGTTTTAGGGTTATTTTTATAATATCAAGAAGAATATTGTCAGTTTTTTCCAAAACGCAATGATAAGGGGTAGTTTTATCAACACTAAAATAGAAAGCACTAATAAAATTGACATTTATCAGCGTTTTTTTCACTAATAAAGATACCCCTTTATTAGTGCTAAAACGTGCTAATAAAATCATAATGTTAATACTTTACATATATTATTATATATATTTATAAAAAAAATTATATGATAAATATAAATTTATTTATTTATAATTATCACCATAAATAAATATATACTAATTTATAATTAAATATATTATAAAGATATTTATAAATATTGAATATATTTATCTTATTATATATATTTAAAAAATTATAAATATTTTAAATAAATATTTTTTATTTATAATTGTAAAATTATAATAAATATATGTATTATATTTATAATTATAATTATGAATAAAAATAGATATATTTAAATTGTTAAAAAGTTGTAATAAATATATTTATTATATTTATTATAATTTTATAATTATTCAAATAAATAAATATTTATTTATAATTATAACTATAAATATATAAATATATATATCAAATCATAATAAATATATTTATTATATTTATAATTTTATAATTATATAATTATATATAACAAATATATTTATTATAATTTTATAATTATATATATTTGTATATATTTATAATTATAATTATAAATATTTATATATATTTATATATATTTATATATATATTTGAATATATTTATTTGGTATCTTTATCGCGTGCAGCTGGGACCTCGAATGAGATAGTTTGATGAGGGTTTTGTGTGATCTAGGCATGGCAGATGATGGTTTTGGTAGAGGTCCACGATCTTGCAGGTGAAGAATAACAGTGACATGTAGAAAAAAGGGGTTTACGAATGGGATGTGGATGAAGGGCCCTGATAGTGGGTCAGTGGTAGAAAGGAAAGACCTGTGAATATGCTATGATAGTGTATAGGGATGTGGGTCTATGTTCCATTTAATAAAAAAAATAAGAACAACTTGATGGGTGGGTTACCCCTTGGGGGGGCTATGACCTGCCTGTTTGGTTGTGGGTGTGTGATATGTGTGTGTTTCATTGTAATTGTACCCCCAAATCACCTTGTATATATATATAATTATAAATATATTTATTAATAAATAAATAAATATATTTATAAAATTATAATAAATGTATTTATTATATTTAAATATATATATTTAGTTATAATTATAATTATAAATAAATATATTTAAAAGTATTTATATATAATTAAATATTTATAATTAATATTTTATAATTATAAATATAATAAATATATTTATTATTTAAATTTATTTATTGTAATTTTATAAGTATTTATGAGAACATGATAAGTTCATGGGTATAACATGAATGAATCATACGAGTGTCAATGTATAAATGAGAATTCATAATGATGAATACAAAACATATGCATGTTCACGTCATCATAATATATAGTAATCTTAAAATTTGGTTAACATAGAAAACATACACAAATAAACTTATGATATTATAACATTAATTATACTAACGCATATAAATAACGACAATCATATCAATGTGTATCGTCATTATCTCATGAGATATATATATATAGACCAAATTCATTAGATTCATATATATATATATATATATATTAGGTTCTTGGGGGTACAATTATAGTTAAACACACACACACGTCAAACACACGACAGAAAGGCAGGTCATAGCCCCCACCAAGGGATAGCCCACCCACCGAGCCTTGTTTATTCAGTACATAGCCCATAGACCCAATGGACATGAAGGTCATTACATGGCCCATAGGCCCGGTGGGCTTGAGATTCCATCACATGACCCTGAAATCCCAAATTCTTGACCCAAAGGGTCTCTAGTGAATAGTGCTGCTATAGTACCTGGTCTACTATAGTGCCTGTTATAGGGCCCACCACCACAATAGTGTTTCCAGTCAACAGTTCCACCACTGCTATCGTACTACTATAGTACTGCTATAGTACCTGCACCCAATGGGTTTTGAACCCCCATTTTTGATGTAGTATTATGGGGTGCTTACCCCAAAGCAAAACCCCAACTAAATTAGAGTCATATATTTATTAATTTAAATATATATTCATTTATTTATAATCTTATAAATTATTTATATATATATATAATTATTTAAAAATATACATTAATATATCACATTTATATTAATTATAAACATGTGTTTTTTAATTAATGTATATAAATAAACATTATTTTTGAATGTAAATATAATAAATATATATATATATATATATTTGTAATATTTTTTATTTAAAATCTTTATCAGTTCTAATAACAGCACTAATGAAGGGTACGCCTTTATAAGAAATATAAATTTAATACAACCTTTATAATAGTAACTTGATCATTAGAATGATAATTTAACTTTTAGAATAGTAACTCAGCCATTAAAACAGTAAAATAACTTAATAATTATACCTAATATCAATAAATTAAGTTTATAAAAATTATAAAGTTATAAAACAAATATTTAAATTAGGGAGGTTAATTAAATTATAAGTGTATATTTTTAATAAAGTATATTTTAATATATTTTGAAAAAACCCACATTTTAATATTAATATTTAAATATTAAAATCACTTAAGTTTAAAAATTATTTTGATAAAATTAATTTCATATCAAAAAAACAACTTGTTAAAATTTTTAAAAAGTTATTTTTTAGGATTTTTGCTGAAAAAAATCTACTTTTAAGTGAATAGGAAGATACAGTTTTTACATAAAGTATATGTTTTAATGACATAATGCATGATATAATACTAAATTAATAAATTATAGAATGAGTGCATTAAACCAACATATATTAAATAATATAAATTATCCATTTAGAAAAATAAATCCAAATTAAAAACCTATAAATTAATTTCCAATGTCAAAAAAGATAAAGTATACCATCAAAAACTATTTTTCATCTTTTCTTCCTTTATTTTGTATAAACTAATAAATTAATTTTTGTAATTATTTAAAAGTCATACTAACTTGAAATTATATTCAAATATAATTTTTAATGTCTAATAATGCCACTATTAAAATTCTTGGTCTGGAAATAATATTTTTTTTCATTATTTTATCCTAAAAGACCCATCTCGTTCATGTATAAATACCCCTCACATATTTCCATGTAAAATCACTCTCAAACACTAATATTTTCCAAATATCTACCCAATTACCTTCTCCTAATACACCTAGGATCCTTAGAGAAATTCTGGTATCACCCAACACAAATCATTAAAATCATTAAAATTCTAACTAAAGGAGAAAAATCAAAAAACAAGGTAACCTTCCTTCCTTTTTTTCCTTTATATTTTCTTCTTTCATTATTATTTTCTCATGTCCCTATCTAAACTAATCAGAGTAAACTATATTAATTAGTATATTAACATGGTATTACTTATATTATTCTATTTTTGGGTTTTTATAATCTATTTAAATTGTATATATAATCACTCTCCCACTTTTCAAAATGTCCTGTTAATGGGCGGTTTACTCGCCAATGAGGAATCTATAAATTATTTATTTATCACCACTTTTGTGACTAGTTAGTTTGGATTATATATATATATATATATATATATATATATATATATATATTTCTTTATAATACTATATAATAATTTTTAACTATTTATAATATATAGGTATTATCTATCTCTCTCTCTCTTTAACAAAGTCCCGTTAATAGTCAGTTTACCTACCTATGAGAATGTTGTCAATTCTTTGTTAATCACTACCTTCATGGATGGTTATCATAAATTATGTATGATGAATCAATATGTAATTTTTTTTTTTTTTTATTGTGGTTTTATTTTTTAATAAATTAATAACACTGAATCTAAACTATAAAATCAAAATAAAAACAAGATAATGCTAATAAGTATATCATCAAACCATTTTATCTTTTATAAAATGTAACTAAAAAAATCAATTGAATATGATTAATGAATAAAAAATAAATTGATTTAATATACTTTAGGATCAATGTTTTAATATTCATAAGTTAGTTATATAGGAGTTGAAATGGTGATGAAACCAAAACAGGACCTAATGTAAAGGTACTCTGAAGCCTTTCCTTCTATTTAAGGTTTATCCTTTAATTCTTCATCTTTTCCCTGTGATTTTAAAATATCTCAAAATATACATTATTTTTAATTATATTTTCTTTTTTATAGAGGTATTCTTGCTTCTACTTCATGTATATGAACTCATATCCATGATTCAATGATTACTGATAAAGACTTTATTCTTGAAGACTCTCCTTGATCCTTTTTATATCAATTCTTCTCCTCTTCAAGAGATATGATTTTATATTTTTAAATGAAACCATTGAGTATCCAAAAATTGTGTTTTATATTCTTATTTTTGGATCCATAAAGTTTATTCTTTTAAGTAAGCTTTATGACATCACTATGAAACCCATTTTTTTTATATATGTTCATTTCACATTTATGATAAAGACATGTTTCCTTTCAACATTTCATACATGATTATGAGGATATTGTGATTTTAAGGGTGGGAAAAAATATATATCCCTCCAATTCATTGGGTAAATTTATATATCTCATGAGATTAGTTTTTATGAGAAATATTATAGCGTTTTTCACATAATACAATTTGATTTGTAGACATATTTTGGGTGAACATGATTCTATCATTCTTCGCATTATATGTGTGGGCATGATGCAGTTAACTTTTTCCAAAATATTTATGATGTTTCATTATTATGAATGTTCCATATTATAATCCATATTCATGTAATTCATATGTTTATGATTCTATTCGTTTGATTTGATGATAATGATTATTCTCACCCTTGTACTCATATTGATACACGTCTCTTGCTCTTCTCTATTATTCAAATCTTTACTTGGATTTTATTATACCCTTTATTTAATTTATTTCCTGAGGGAATTTCATGTAAAAGGGGGATTATAAATCCTTTAGTGGGGTTGTTTCACTCTGGTTTTCGGCCACGAAACGCCCAACGGCTCCGTATCCAATGATTGATGGACCTGCTTTCTAAAGGCAGGTGTTTTCCGGATGGTCTGACCAGCGACTCTTAATAACTCACATTGGTCAAGAATATGGGAATTCGGGCTCATCACACCCCTTTTGGGGGGAAATATTTCCTGTTCTGGGACTCTCTTATAGATTTAAGACGTATTCATATGTTCGTGAATCTTTGGTTTATAACCAAACATAGTATCCACGGATTTAACCTTGGTGGGAAACGGTCAACTGGACGCGGGGGTTCAGAATCATTTATGCCCGAGGTTTACCATCCCTCATTGGATTAATGACCCTGAAGGGCTAGAACTCTCTTGAGGCGGCGCTAGGAGTGGCGTGGTGAACCGATGTGGAGATGATCGGATCAACCGGATGTTGGACTTAAACCTCATGGAGGCTTCCTACGTACCCTGCTTAGGAAGCAGGGATCAAAGTCCACATAGTTCGGATATACAGTTTAACGTCATGCTGGATGAGGATAGAACTCGACGTGAAGAAACGACCGAGTGGTGGGCTTGAACCTCATGGAGGCTTCCTACGTACCCTACCTAGGAGGGGGGTATCAAATTCCATGTAGTTCGCAAAGGTGTCGAGGAACCGATGTGGAGAGAGACTAGGTTGTCTGATGGGTGGCGGGCTTGAACCTCATGGAGGCTTCCTACGTACCCTGTCTAGGAGGTAGGGATCAAAGTCCTTGTAGTTCACTTTGGCTTGGGGCTTACGCTCTAGGGCAGACCATAGGAGGATGTCATGGTCGATGCTTACTCTAAGCCCACGTGAGTCATGCTCGGTGTGAGAAACAAGAGGCAGCAGGGACTAGAGGATCATGTCGCGAAATGTGCGTTCGTGAGAAGCGGAGTGGGGCTTACGCATGAAGGCGGCCTAGGGTGACGAATTGGGGCTTACACTCTGAGGAGGCCCAGAAGGTCGGGGCTTACTCCGAGATGGACGCCCGGAGCGACAAAGCCCAGTGGGAGAGGGAAAGGGGGTGCTCCTGTCCCCATCTCCTCTCTTTCAATCTGCAAGGGATCCCTTCTGATGGGTATTTTAATACCCTCGAGGAGCCCTGGACAAGTGGAGGGGCAGAAAGGGGATTCCCGAGATCAGAATCCACATTACCGTGGGAATGTGAACCCAAGAATGCTTTGGGAATCTGCTCAAGGTTCGGGGTAGCCCCTTTTCCCCTACTTACCGTGGTTATGTGAACTCAAAGTGGCGCGCTGATGCGCCTGGAAGTTATACCACGCATATCTGGTGGCTCTGGCGGAGGCCTCAGCTCGGGGCCGATGAATAGGCCAATGAGGGAGTCACGGAGGACCTGGCTGGATCGGAAGGATTTTTCCTGGCTCTAGAAAAGATAACACCGAAGTATTTGTCCAGCCACCGAGAGGTATGGTTAGTGGAGCCCCTCGCATGGGGAAGTGCCACACGGATGGAGAAGCCATCTGCGAACCAGGGTGGTCCACGGACTGATTGGCGTCCCGCGAACTAGGGTGGTCTGCGGCTTCAGGTTCAATCCGCGAACCAGGGTGGTTCGTGGCTTCGGGTTCATTCTGCGAACTACGGTGGTTTGCGGAGGGTCCCAAGTGGGCAGTGGCAGCCAAGGGCGGCGCCGATCGGAGGCTCGTCGGTCGGGGCTTCACCCACGTAGGAAAGTGCTACGCGGTACGACGGATGGGAAAAGAGGCATAAACTCCCTGGTCCACGGGGAAGTCATCCGCAGAGGGGGGTTTGGTTCGCAGTTATCCTTTTTTTTATTTTTAGGGTCGCGGTTCACCAAATTATTATAAGTTTACCAATTCCTTCTTAATTCATATATATGATGTGGTCCACGGGTGGGAATTTCACTGTTTGCGAAATTCGAAGCCTTCCTTCAACAGATATCCTTCCTCCGAATCTGATTCCAGTTCTCCGATTTTCTTCTTCTTTCCCACTTGGTCTCCTTTTATAGAGTGGGAAAAGGAATGTATCTATGGCCACGCGGCACCTTTTCCGGAGGCCCATAACCAAATACCCGGTTCACAGTTGACTTGGTCAATCTGCGATTCGCGGTGGGTATTGAACACTCCCCCCCCTCCATGAGGCGAACTTAGGGAGTGCTCCGCGACTGCGGAGGGTTCCGCCTCTATTCCGCGAATGACAGCGGGTGTGGCTTGAACTGGTCGATGCGTTCCACGGTTGGGGTAGTTCATGACGGTGAACCGGACTGCCGCCCATCCTGCCTCGCGACCGCGGAGGCTCTCCGCCTCCATTTTGCGAACGACAATGGTTCGCGGAGGGGGGTGCCTTGCGGTGTCTGGCCACGTTGCGCTTCCATGGACTGGTTCACGGACTGGTAATTTGTGTCTCTTCTTTGATTATTTTTCCCCAATTCTTTGGGGGATTTGGGTAAAATTTCTTTTGTGTATTTTCCAGGACCCCAAAAATGCCCCCCATCGGAATGGGGTCCGATCAGAACGAAGAGGAGGCCATTCCGATGCAAAGTGGCCCTGAAAATCGATGAGTGATTGGACAATGCTCTAAATTTTTCCTGAGCCAAGGGACTCAGCGAGCACAATTCTACTTTTTCTAGGGTTTTATAGAAAAAACCCCACAAACTTTTTTTCTTTTTCTTATTTTAATTCCCTGATTTTTCCTGGTCCCATTCGGTATGGACCCAGCGGGTATAACCCGGCTTTTTCTTAGGTCGCCTTTTTCGGGTTTTCGGCCTAACAGGCATTGTGCCTCTTTCTTTTGTGAGCGATTTAAAGTCCCGCCGACAAGACTATCATTACTGATGTTTTAGGTCAAACATATTTGACCAAATATGGTGGGACGAGGGCCCCAATGGGGTTCAACTGATTAAAATATGTCTTAATACCCTTCAGACGCACGTGGGGGAAACATGTTTGAGTTTGAGCGGCATGCAGGGCATGTCTCAAGGCATGGGAGCCGTGTCGGCTTACAGAGGCAGGATGAGCATTGCCTAAGGAAAACTTGCCATTGGTAGATGGGCCAGGGGAAATCAATATGCAGAGCCGCTGAGGGCATGGTATGCATAGTCATACAAAGGTGTCCTTAAGTCAAAGACTTATCCATTTCTGATGGACAGGGGACTTCATGGGAGTCCAGCATATGGAAACCACGATGGGTGGCATGGAAAATTATGAAAACCACAAGGGGTGGCTCATAAGGGGAGTGTGACATATGAAAGGGTTTTGGGAGCATCCGTACTAACCAGGATCGTGGTCCGGAGACCACCTCCCTATGCATTTAGTTAGCGTAAGGGATGGTTGAGGCTTGACGTAGTTTAAATTCATGCAGCTGGAACATAATCTGAAATGGAACGACTTCTCCTGGTTCTCGGTAATCTCATCAAAGACGTTCCGCCGCATTCAGGTTGGATTGTGGAAGAGGTTGGTAATCTGTAACTCAGAGGGTTTCCAAATCCCGGGATGAAAATGGGGGCTCATAGGCCAAAAGGCGTACGGAGAGAAGCATTGCCTAAGGAAAACTTTCCTTTAGTAGACGGGCCAGGGGCGATCAATATGCAGAGCCGTTGAGGGCATGGTATGAATAGTCATACAAAGGTGTCCTTAAGTCAAATACTATCCACTTCCGATAGACAAGCAACTTCAGGGAAGTTGAGACTTGGAACCACCAAGGGTGGCTTATGAGAGTTCGTCTTTTTTCTGAGTATAGAGTATGGTTTATGATGAGAGGGTACCTGAATACGGGGAAAATATCTAGACTAAACTTCCTGAGAATGGGTGAAGTAATTCTTTCTCACGCTGGTGTGAGGCGGTGGTTCGCGCAGGTCTGACTCATGCACTGAAAGATGAAGAAAATCCTCTGTTTCTTATTGAACCCATGACGAGTATGACCATGTAGTTTATCATCATGTGGTTGGGACATAATCCGTGCAGTTTGGCATCATGCGGCAAGGACGAGAGACATTTTTAAAGTTTTCTATGTAGTTTAACGTCATACAGTGAGGACGGGGACATTTTTGAAGGTTGCTATGCAGTTTAACGTCATGCAGTGAGGACGGCTTCCGTGCAGTTTAACGTCATGCAGTAAAGACAGGGATATCTTGAAAGGTTGTCGTGCAGTTTAATGTCATGCAGCGAGGGTGCGGGGAATTATTGCAAAGGATTCTCTTCATCAGAATATAACTATGCTTGAATACCTCAACATGCCCCAGACATGGAGGGGGGTTAATGGTGTAAATCATGGTTCTGGGGCCTTTTGTATCAGGAGAGGTGATATGGGGGCTATGAGGCCGGTAAGCGTACAGAGCTAAGAAGAGCGCCGCCTGAGGAAATCTTGCCTTTGGTAAACGGGCCAGGGGAGATCAATATGCAGAGCCGCTGAGAGCATGTTATTCATAGTCGTACAAAGGTGTCCACGGGTCGATCACTTTCCACCTCCGATGGCCATGAGTGGTTACGAAGATCCATAATTATCCGGGTCGTGGAGTCTGATATTTGGAAAGTATGTATCCAAATGTTCAAGGAGTATCTCCATATCATATCGCCATGTGTCATGGGTGGGTTGCGACGAAGTCTGTGCAGTTTAACTTCATTCGGTGAGGACAAACCCCATACATTTTAACATCAGCGGTAAGGACAAAAGTGACCCGACGTGAAAGAAAAAGGGGTCTACACAGTTTAACGTCGTGCGGTGGGGACAACTTCCGTGCAGTTTAACATCATACGGTAAGGACTAACCCCATGCAGTTTAATGTCATGCGGTAAGGACGAAGATATACACCCCATGCAGGTCTGGTCCGTACATGGTGGAAGGGTAATTTTTAACATCATTGTCCGTGTAGTTTAACGTCGTGCGGAAAGGACGAGAAGTACACCCCATGTCGGTCTGGTTTGCACACGGGGGGAATAGACATTTTTGTTTTTCTTTTTGAGGTGGTTGGGCCAGGGTGGGGAATTCTGGCGTCACTACGTATCCTGCGAGGGTAGGAATCAAGCCTCGTGTAGTTCTCTAAAAGGCGATACACCCCATGCAGGTCTGGTCCGTACACGGGGGAAGAGGGAATTTTTTTTTGAAGTGGCTGAGCCTGGATAGGGAATCCTGGCGTCGCTATGTATCCCGTATGGGTAAGAATCAAGCCATACGTAGTTCTCTGTAAAGATGATACACCTCGTGCAGTTATATTCCATACACGGGGGAAAGGGGACATTTCTTTTTGAAGTGGCTGGGCCAGGATATGGAATCCCGGCGTCGCTACATATCCTATAAAGGCAGGAATCAAGCCGTTTGTAGTTCTGTGAAATCTGTGCAGTTTAACGTCATGCGGCGAGGATGGTGTCCATACAGTTTAAAGTCATGTGGTTAGGATGAAAGAATGAAAGTCGTGCAGTTTAACGTCATGTGGAATGTCATGCGGTGAGGATGAGGTGCTTGGTAGTTTAATTTCATACAGCTCAGATGATGTCCATATAGTTTCAATGCGAAATAATTCTTTAAGAATCTTGCATTCGTAGGAGTCGTGGTGGATTGCCCGTCCATGGAGATCAGGGCATACACTTTGTTGGAGTAGACCTTGTGTATAACATATGGTCCTTCCGACTTGGGATCCAGCTTTGGAGGCTTCTTGCCAGGTATCATTGCGGTCTGGAGGACCAGTACTAATTCTCCTTCCAAGAAAGAACGGAGGTGGACCTTTTTGTTGAAGGCTCGTGTGATCCGGTTCTGGTACAATTCCAGGTGGTGGAGAGTGTGCAACCACTTCTCTTCTAGCTGTTCCAATTCACCTAGACGCTTCTCTGACTACTCATCATCGGATAATCGATCACCTATGGCAACACAGAGTGAGGGAGGTTGGAGTTTAATGGGCAGGACTGCCTCTATATTGTACACCAATTAGTACGGGGTAGACCGAGTAGCAGTGCAGATTGTGGTTCGATAAGCCCACAATGCATGGAGGATTTTATCCAGCCATGACTTCTTGTCTTTGTCCACCATTTTCTGGAGGATGTTGGATAGGGTCTTTTTAAAAGATTCTATCTGTCCATTGGCCACTGCATGGTAGCGGGATGAGTGGTTAGCCTTGATACCATACTCGTGGTATAGATTCTCCAACTCAGCAGAGCAGAAATTGGTGTTGTCTTTCCGTCAGTATGGTATGAGGGACACCAAATCTGGTGATGATATTGGTCTTCATGAAGCTGACAATATTTCTTGCCCTGAATTCCTTGAGAAGTATGGATTCTGTCCATTTGGAAAAGAAGTCGGTCACCATGAGGATATACTTCAGTTGTTTGGGTGTGGCGGGAGGATATGGTCCCACGACGTCCATCCCCCAGACGACAAATGGCCAGGAGTACTTAGCTTGATGAAGTAACTCTGGTGGCTAGTGTATAAAGTTGGCATGAATCTGGCATGAGTGGCATTTTTCGGTAAAACGCACGCAGTCTCGTTCCACTGTGGGCCAGTAGTACCCAAGCCTTCGAACTTGATGGGAGAGCTTGGTCTCTATTTGATGTGCTCCACTTGCTCCTGCATGTAATTTAGTCATGATGGGGGGAGTTTCTTCTCCGTAAATGCATCTGATGAGCACTCTATCAAGGCCTCTTTTTTAGAGGACCTCTTGCTGACCCGCGCTGCCATATAGGACAAAATTGATTTCCCTTCTCCGTACATGATCTTGTTCAGCCCTGTCGGATGGAAGCTCTCCCCGTTGAATGTAGTTCGTGATGGGGGTCATCCAGCCAGTAGCAAGAGCATACGGCTTGTGAATAGTACTGACTTCATGGATCTCTTCCTTCTTAGCTTTCACAAATGGCAATACCATTCGATGGTGAGCAATGCTGATAACTACTTCATCTCGGTCTGGGTCAGCTAGCGTTGTGGCCGTGTTGGCTAATGCATCAGCCTGAGCGTTCTGGGACCGGGGAATATAAGTCAGTGCTGGTTCTGTGGAGAACTCAGCCATTAACCCTCGGACATGGTCAAACAAGGGGATCAGCTCCTCCTTTTTAATAGCATAGTCACCGTTGACTTTCTTGATGACCAGCTCTGAGTCACCTTTTACCTTAAGGTGTTGTACTTGTGCCAGGAGTGCGATTTCCAGGTCTGTAATGAGGGCTTGATATTACACTTCATTGTTCATACATCCCTCTGATAGGAGGAAGGAATACTACAAAACTGCCTTTTTGGGGACACGATTATTATCCCCAGACCCACCTTGTTGAATCTGGGATCCTCCATCCTCTTCCCGGTGGGGGTTCGGGACGCGCCGTCAAAGTAAATTTCCCATACTGGGAACTCCTCTTGAACCGAGAAGATATATTTATCAGGTAGTTCAGCATCTGGTGTAGTGGTCCCTGTAGAAGGGTGCTTTGCTAGAAAGTCTTCTAATGCCTAGCCCTTGATGGATTTTTGAGGCATGAACTGGATGTCAAATTGTTGCAGGATGACCGTCCATCGGGATAGGCGTCCGGTTAGCATCAGGCGACTGAGGATGTACTTGAGTGGGTTACTCCATGAGATAAAATAGACCTCATGATGCTAAAGATAATTTCATAGCTTTTTGAACCACGAAGACCAAGGCCATCCAACACTTCTCAATATTTGAGTATCGAGTCTCAGCATCAATCGTGGTTCAACTGAGGTAATAGAGACAATTTTCACTACTGGTGTCATTCTTCTGTGTGAGGAAGGCTCCCAATGACCGTTCTAGGGCCGTCACATATAGAATGAGAGGCATTCCTTCAACTGGGGGCATGAGCACCGGTGGGCTTAAGAGGTACTTCTTCAAGTTGTCGAACGCCTCTTGGCAGTCATTCGTCCATTGGTACGTGACCCCCTTCTTCATCAACCTGTCGAAGGGAAAACATTTTCCTGCTAGGTTGGCTATGAACCGCCTAATATAGGCTAGGTGTCCTTGGAATCCCCTTAGCTCAGTGATATTTCAAGGCGGTGGTAGGCTCAGGATAGCCCTCATCTTCTCAGGGTCGACTTCGATGCTGCGATGGCGTATGACGAAGCCAAGGAATTTCCCTGAGGTAACCCCAAAGGTGCATTTGACGGGGTTCATCTTCAAGATATGTTGTCGGAGCTTGTTGAAGACGGTCTCAAGGTGCGACAGGTGATCCAAGTGCTGTCTGGACTTGACCACTAGGTCATCCATGTAACATTCAATGAATTTCCCCAGGAACGGCTTAAAGATCCGATGCATGGCACGCTAAAACGTGGCTCCAGCATTCTTGAGACCAAACGGCATGACCCTCTAACAGAATACCTCGTGAGGGGCACTGAAGGCAGTGTCTTCTTCATCTTATCAGGCCATCCTGATTTTATTATATCCGGAATATCCGTCCGTGAAGGATAGAGCCTCATACCCAGCCGCTGCATCAATTAACAACTCGGTGATTGGAACTGGGAAATCATCTTTCGGAAAATGCCGATTAATGTCTCTGAAGTCAATGCAGATGCAGATTTGCCCATTCTTTTTCTTGACAGGGACGATGTTGGCCAACCAAATGGGGTACTGGACCTCCCTGATGAATCCTGCTTTAATGAGCTTATCGACTTCAGCCTCTATCTTGGCAGCATGTGAGGGGTGTGTCTTTCTAGCGGCCTGTTTATAGCCCTGGTGGTCTTCTGAAAGACCCAGGTGATGCACCGCTACCTCGGGATCGAGTCCTGGCATTTCCATGTAATTCCATGAAAAGACATACCGATGTTACCTTATGAATGAGGTATATACCTCGTATTCCTCGGGATACATGGCCGCGCTAATGAGAGTGGGCCTCGGGTCTTCTTCAGTAACCAGGTTTATTTCCCTGAGCTCGTCCACAGTGGTGGAGACACCCTCCTCAAATTCGGGAGGTGTATCTCTGAGATCTTCCCCCTCTTCTTCTCCCAAGTCCTCATCTTCTTGATCTAACGAGGAGAGAGTTTCCAGTCTGAGCCTTCAAGGGTTTGAGGGAGAGGCATCGTGGGCATCTCTGCTTGAGTATTCATCCCCAAATCGAGGGTTGGTAGACGTTCCCGCGTTTTCGTGCTCGGCCATCGTGGCTGAAGTCATGAGGACATCTGAATGCTTGTCCGGACTAGAACTCCTACTCTTAACACGGTTGATGAGCAGGACGTAATCTCTACCAAGCTGCCTGAGGGGGTCATCAGGGACCATTTCTAGGCCATTTGGAGTGGGGATCCAGTCGACGTCGTCGATCAAAGGCTTCTTCTTCTTTTTCTCATAGAACCTGGCGTCAATGTAATGTGACTTGGAGAGATCAAAAGGGGCCTTGTCGGCATTGAACATCCCACTTTGTCCATTGATGCAGTACTTGATACACTGGTGGTAGGATGAAGGAATGGCCATGTGCTTATGGAGCCATGGCCTTCCCAATAGGGCATTGAATGTCGTGCTCTTCCGGACCACCAGGAATTCCATGTAGGCTACCAGGTCACCAAAATGGGTCTTTAGCTTAATCTGTCCCATTGGCCTCTGCTCACTCTTGTCGTAACCTAACAAAGTTGTGGCTGAGGGAATTAGATCATCCTCACTGTAGCCCAACTTATGGAGTGTTCGTAGGGTAAGGAGGTTAACTCCAGATCCATTGTCTATAAATAATTTCCGGATCTCAATACCATTCAGTGTGCCGGACACATATAGTAGTCTGATGTGTCCCTGCATGATGGCATCTTTGTCCTGATCAGTGAAAAAAATCACCGCATTGCATTCAGTCGGTCCAGTCTCTATCTGGTAAATTTCAGCGGAAGCTACCTCAGCTTGGAATTCCTAGGGGCTGATCAAAGCTTCGATAAGTGCCTCCCTAAGGTCGGTTGACAAACTCAGGGCATCCAAGATTGACAACTTTGCTGGCACTGATGCCAGCTACTTAAGGATGTCGTATTTTTTCTCCAGCGGTCGACGCTTCTCCATTGGTGGGAGAGTCTTGGCGGGTTCTTTGGGAGCTGGAGAATTCGATGAGGAGGGACCGGCCATGGGGACGGATTTCGATGGTGTTCCTGCGTTTTGAGGACTTGGCATGGCCGGCATGTTTGTGCGTGCTAGGTGACCAGACACTTGCTCCTCCTCTGGTGGGTATCGCAGAACAACAGGGCCAGAGTGGCCGCTTGTGGAGGTGGAGGGGCATTCCCTCTCCTGCTGAGTCCGCTAAAGGGCTCTCCCATGAGTTTCTGTGGTATTAACGGTTTGGTCTGGGGTCCAACCATAGGGTTGGTTTCAGCCGCGGCTACACCTCCCCTGGTATCCCCTGCCTCTATGATTACTCCTCCTAGTTCATCGTGCAGGGAAATCGGGTTCGTAATCATACCCTTCATCAGGGAATGATTCCATGAGATGGATGACGTTGATTGAACCAAAGATTGGCTCTTCATCCTCTGACAGGTCATCCTGGTCAGTTGTCTCTGATGATGCCGTTTGGTGGGTCGGTGATCGTGATGCCAAATTCGAGGGCATAAAGTCTGCCAGGGTCGGGAATAACATTGGCCCCGTCGTGGACTGCTCCTCTTGTGATTGTTTCCTCCTTCGGCTCTATCTGGATGACCGGCTTGTAGAGGGTTCTGAGGCTGATGCTTTCGGCTCTACGGCTCCAGGGGATGGTGGTGCCAACACCGGCTGTTATAGTTGAGCTCGGAGTATTCCCTGGGCTCGGTTGATAGTCTTCCGAGTCATCTAGTTGTCAAATTTCTTCCCCTGCTTGCTGGTGACTTTCTGTCACCCCTCCTCTTTGTCGGAGTCGGTGGTAGAGATACATGCCACATGTGCTGGGGGTGGTCCCAGCTCTATTTTTCTAGAATATAACATCCTCTATAGGAGGTCTTTGAAGACGAGGCATTCTCGGATACTATGCCCCAACATCCGATGGTAGGGGCATTAATCTAGCCAGTCATCGCAGCCGACTTCTTCAGGTCTCCTCGGCTCCGGGAGGCGGAGCAAGTTGCAGTTCATGGCGGAAATGAAGTAGTTGCAAACTTGATCATCTCGGAATGAGTATACTTTTCTTCTTCGTTCCTGAAACTAGTTCCGCTTCAGTCCTCTCTGATTGTCTCGTTTAGGCGGGGGCGGCCGTTGATATGCAGGGGGACCTTGATGATTTGGTGGAGGCCTGAGTGGTGGAGCAGGCACAGGGGCCAGCTTGAGTGTGACAGTGGACGCTTTAGCTCTAGGGGATCTTTTCACAGGAGCCTGCGAGGCTATTTGGGACTTTGAATTTGTCCACTGCAGGGAGTCCTCAATTCTCTGGGCATTGGCCGAGAGATGGGGGAAGCCAGTGGTGCACTCCACCGGTATGAGCAGTGTTCGCAGCTCATCTCTAAGATTATCGATGCATATGGCTATCATCTCATCTTGAGGCATTGTCATGTTCAGAGAATAGGTCAGACCTTTCCATCTGGTGATGAAATCTGATACCCTCTCATTCTCCCTCAGCTTGCAGTTCATGAGATTGTTGACCGTTGTTTTAGGCAGCGTTGAGCTGAAGTGGAACAGGAACTACTGCCGGAGGTCCTCCCAGATCTTTATTGACTGGGTCGGCAGACTCGTATACCAGAAAAAGGAGGATCCTTGCAAGGTCCGTACGAAGCATCTGAGTTTCATTGCTTTGTTGTTCCAGAGTCCCCATCATGGGGTCGCAATAGGATGCGTAGTTCATCAAATGCTGCTCTGGATCGCCTGATCCATTGAATATGGGGAATACAGGGCTCCCAAAATTGGGTGAAGGTGGTGTGTTGGTCACCCAATCTGGGTAGGGTTTCCGCTCCAGCTGTATCGGAGCGAGTCGACCTTCCATCGCTTCCAATCGAGCTGTTAGTGCCTTGATGGTGTTGGTGACTCCCTGGTTTACATCCTGTTGGGCCCGGTCCTGGGCAGGCGTAGCCCGAGGCATTTCCTGAGGATCCGGATTGGCCGGCACCAAGGGTGCACATTCCGTTCGGGGTACCCTCAGAGGGTTGGGGCGTACTTGCTCCAGTTTCTTCCTATGTGGAGGTAAATCCTGGTATTCATCATCCACGTTTAGGTAGTTGGACGAACTAGGAGCCACATTGGGCAGGAGCCCAGATCGTGCTTCATTTGCCGAGGCAAGCCTTAGCCTTTGAGGTGCACTTGTCAAGAGTGCATGACGTGGCTCTTCTTGGGACACACTTTCAATAAGGCTGTTCCTCTGGAGCAGCTCGGCGTTAAGCCGCCTCAATTCTTTCATCTCTTCTTCCTATCGAGCGAACCTCTCTTCGAGCGTGAGTGGCTCGTTTTTATCGAGAGAGGGGGACGGGTTAAGGGTAACTGATCCTTTGTTCTTATCCTTGTTGGAAGCTCGTAGGGTAGGTGGAGGGAGGTTACCTGAAGGGGCGGCCATATTTAAAGTAGACCTCTGGTTCCAGGTGTGTACACCTGGGGTTCATTGTGAGTCCCAGTCTGACCGGAAATGTCGTCTCCCAATCCATCCGGATTTTCATTTTCTCCGGTGTCACCCATAGGGTTACCCTCTATGGCATTGATGAACACATATTGTGGGGTGGAGGGGACGTCATCTTCCAAATAGTAAGATTGTCTCCCATGTCTTCGGTTGTCCTTCCCTTTCATGACCTGGGATTTCCCTCGGACTTCTTGCCGAAGGGTGACGTGGAGAGTTCTTTGATGAGACCTTACGGTGTGCCTT
Organism: Viscum album; assembly: GCA_963277665.1. Classification (NCBI taxonomy): domain Eukaryota; kingdom Viridiplantae; phylum Streptophyta; class Magnoliopsida; order Santalales; family Viscaceae; genus Viscum; species Viscum album. The sequence goes on from OY728158.1 coordinate 1,026,558,866, forward strand.
CCTCTCAAAGGGGATGACGATTCAAATGACAGGATAGGATGAGAACCTCCTCTTCTGACTGCCCTCCCCAGACGAGAGAATGCCAACTCTTGTGGTGGAGGTCGTTGTTGAGGGGGTAGTAATGCCCCCAGCCCTGAGGGCTGGGGAAGGCTCCGTTCCTTGGACGTTGAGTCTCTTCTCGGTTTTATTGGTCTTACGGGGGCATTTGTTGTTAAAAATTCCCCTATCCCTATAGGATGGGGTTGACCCTGGATTGCAGTAGTGGCTGCAGCTATCGCGACCTACCTGATCTCACGTGCCCCCATCCGGGGGTGAACCGGATCTAGTGCTGAATTCACCTGTGGATCAGTCCTTTCTGGGGAGGCAAGCAGAGATCATTGATTGGCCTCTCTTAGGCGAGAGGCCTGCTGTATGATCTCGGTGGCCTGATTCAATAGTTTTTGAATGGCTCGTTCCCACTGGGCCTGATGCTTTTGGGACTTACTCGAGGCCCGACTCTGTTAGGTGTGTTGCCTTTCTGGAACAGGGGGTCCACCCGATTTCCATCTCGATGTGACGACGTTACACGATACCATGCCGAACAGGTTCTTCTGGGTGGGGAGCGGAGTGAAATGGAGAGCTTTGTGTTCCCCCCAACCCCTGATATGGACTCCCGTTGGAGCATCACCGATGAGGCGGCGCAGTTCATGCAGTGCATGGAGACAAGATGCCTCCATATTCCCTTTGCGCCTCTCGGGGCGTTGTTGTCACGTCGAGGAAAGGGGCTCCAGGTCGATGTGATGCAGGAGGTCCCTTATCGTCTTGAAGTGGTCTACATACCCGTCATAGGGCAGGAAGCTTGACTTCAGCCGGCGGAGGGTCATCCATATATTACGGCGGATGTCGTGAATGCATTCTTCCGACAACTCCCTGGGTATGTCATACTGAGAGGTGGCCATGGGCCAAAACATAACAGGAATATCATTCCTGGCCAGTCGTTTCCTTAGGTGCAGCATATCGGCAGACTCCTCCGCCAGTGATTCCTCTACCTGGTCAGCCCAACTAAGGCTCTCACTGTAGTCAGCGGCAGTGGGACCGGTAGGTATCAGATTGTCTTGTGGGCGATCCAGAGGTGGTTCAGAAGATGAATGTTGCCCTGGAGTCACTCCTGGTCGAAGAAGGGTGTCATTAGCGACAAACTAGGAATCTGACATGCTCGATCCCGTCCTTCTGTGTGCCTCGGCATACGAGGGTTTTTTTGTGCTTGATTTGGCAGGAGGAGGACCTTACTGTCGATATAATATGTCATCACAGGGAGGACCTTCCCAATGACTGCCGTAATGGCGAGGACTACCATTACTGCCTGATGCTTCACTACATAGAGGAATTTTGCAGTGCACACCCTGGGGAGGACCTCCAAGGCATGTTGCAGCAAGGGGAGGACCTTTTGGCTGTGTGGTGTTGTCACGGGGAGGACCTTCGCAACAAATGCCATCATGGTGACGATGACCCTCATGGATTGACGTTCGACACGCATCCTGGGGTGGACCTTTAGGACACGCCGCGATAAGGGGAGGACCTTCTTGTTGCTTGGGGCCATTGCGGGGAGGACCTTCGCAATGGCGGCCATGGTGGAAAGGACTACCATCACAGCTACGGCAATGGCGAGGACTACCATTACTGCTGCTGTAGGGAGAATATCTGCGGGATACATCCTGGGGAGGGCCTCCAAAATGTACCGAAACAAGGGGAGGGCCTTCTCGTTGCTCGACATCTCTACAGGGAGGACCTCCGTTATCAGGGTGGCGAGGACTACCACTATGACCCGATGCCTGGCTGCGTGGAGTTCCGTGGCAGTGTAACCCCTGGGGAGGACCTTCAGGGCAGGCCACGATAAGGGGAGGGCCTTCTTGTCGTGATGATACATCACTACGGGGAGGACCTCCATAGTTGCGACTATGATAGAGAGGAATACCATCATAATCTGTGGTCCCACTGCATGGAGAGTGATTTTAGTGCATACACCGGGGAGAACCTTCAGGGTGGACCACAGAAAGTGGAGGACCTTCTTTCTGCTTGATCTTCTGGTCACGTGGAGGGTTTCTGTGACTTTCATCAAGAGAGAAGCTCTCGTGACCGATCGTTATATGCCCACGGGGGAGGCACCCACGGGTGCTCTAGGGAGGACCTTCAGAGCTGCTGGTAGCAACATTGCGAGGAGGACCTTCGCAACTGCTACTGCCACTCCCATAATATGGTAATGGGTGGGCAGGGTTTCGAGCCTTTGATGCGTGCTTAGCGGCGTCGGAAACCCCATATTCCAGCAGAGCGGAGTCATGAATCCGCTCTTTATTTTCCGGCTACCTTCAGCGCGTCCGGGGCTCTCTTTTATGGGAAGTGGGGACCGTCTGCGGTTGACAACGGCCTTCACCTCCTTTGGGTCCCTATATAATTGGGTCCCGTGATGTTTCCAGGATACGCTGACGAACATCCTGACTTTTAGTATAGATATATGCCTGCTCTGGAGCATCCACCATGATGGACGGGTGTCCCCCAGTTGGAACAAGTGAAGCTGCTCGATCTGGTTGCCCTTGTGTCGCGGAATATAGTCGGCGACCCTCCTGGGATGAAGTAGGGATGTAGATCTACTCCAAGGTGGCTATCTCATCTCTTAGATGAGTCGCCTCAATTGGGGAGACGCGCTCATGGGCCCGAGTCCTTGTTTTTTTTTGACGATGCAATTACATGCTGGAAAGTATGCAAGATATAATCTGGGATCGATACCTGCTCCTCCATCTTTTCCAGGATATGTAGAGAGACATCTTTGGCTGGAACGGGTATGAAGGCCCATTCCGGTATTGGAGTAGGAATATCATGCTCCAGACCTCTAGTGGTCAGTGGGTACTGACAATTCTCTTATGTCGGGGCAGGTGAACGAGTCTGCCCCTGTACCGGGATACGCTGGTTTCTCTCTCTGTTTGCCGCCACATCGGGGTGGTGCACTTTACTTGCATCTACAGGGAGCTGGCCCTGCATATATTGGTTTCCCACCGTATCGAGTTGGTGGCCTTTTTTGGCGGGGAGACATGCCCGCCTATGATTTGCCGCCATATCTGGGTGGTGGGCTTTGTTGATCGCCACCATATCAGGATGGCGGGCGTCTGAAGCAACTTCCAGGAGATGGACCTGTAGGTGTCGGGTTGCCACCACATCAAGCTGGTGAGCTTCACAACCCTGGGCAGGGAGAGGTGCCTGCCTGGTAAGTGTCCTCATGCGTGAGAGACGGGCTTGATGGAGCTCGGCGGGGATGCGCGCCGGCTCGTATGATGCCGCCATGTCTGGATGGAGGGCTTGGGAGGATCGAACAGGTGTAGGTACGTGTTCGTGGTGTGTCTCCGTGGCTGAGCAGCGGAGCTCCTCCTCAGGGACCAGGGTGATGATCGGTCCCCGATTGTACATCTTCCGCCCTCGTCGGGCGGTCAGAGGGGCCGGAGCTTGGGGATCGTGGGCTTGAATCCTCGGGGAAACATCCTCCTCAGCGCGAGGATGTTGAGTTGTGGCGTGACCGCGATGACGCCATCCCGCAAGGGCCTTAGAGCAGAACCCCCGTTCGGTGGGTATGAAGTCCTCAACGCTGACCTCGTCCGCCTCCCTAAGATAGGGGAGGTATGCATTGTCCTGTTCCGGGGATAGACTCCCGAAACAGTTGGACACAGCGACAGGGGTTGTCTAGGTCCGCCTTTGTGGTCATTGCTGGGAAAGAGACCGGTGAATCTTGACGGATTAGAGGACGTGCATGGCCTCCTCCACCATTGGGAGAGTACAATTCACATGGTACTCTCGGATCAGCATGTCTGAAACCCAGCGTTGAAGACGCTGGGTGGGTGATGGGGTCCTCCGTTGTTGAAGAGGCCCCGTCCTTGCATCGTCGGAAGCGCGCACTTGTGAGTTCCTTTGTGATGCCATTGGATTGAAGGGATTTCTGAAAGTAGTGATTTCGAAACATTTTATCAAATACAAGTAGCAAACTTGTCAAAGCAGCATCTCATAATCCCATGCGTAATTAATGACCTTTCTTGGCCCTCCTTTGGAGAATAAGGTGGAACAGGGTGGGATTAAGTTGAATCCGTCGTGTTTGGTTAAAGATTCACGTTGGGTTCACTATTTTTTTGTTTCGCTCTAGTTTTCGGCCACGAAACGCCCAACGACTCTGTATCCAGTGATTGATTGACCTGATTTACAAAGGAGGCGTTCGCCGGATGGTCTGACCAGTGACTCTTAAGAACACACATTGGTCAAGAGGATGGTAAGTCGGGCTCATCACACCCCTTTTTGGGGGAATTATTGCCTATTCTGGGACTCTCTTATAGATTTAAGACGTATTCATATGTTCGCAAATCTTTGGTTTATACCCAAACATAGTATCCATGGATTTAACCTTGGTGGGAAATGGTCAACTGGATGCAGGGGTTCGGAATCATTTATGCCCGAGGTTTACCATCCCTCGTTGGATTAATGACCCCGAAGGTCTAGAACTCGCTTGAGGCGGTGCTAGGAGTGGCATGGTGAACCGATGTGGAGATGATCGGATTGACTGGCTGTTGGGCTTGAACCTCAGAGGGGCTTCCTACATACCCTGCTTAGGAAGCAGGGATCAATGTCCATGTAGTTCGGTTATACAGTTTAACGTCATGCTGGAAAAGGGTAGAACTCGACAGGAAGAAACGACCGAGTGGTGGGCTTGAACCTCATGGAGGCTTCCTACTTACCCTACCTAGGAGGCGGGGATCAAAGTCCATGTAGTTTGCAAAGGTGCCGAGGAACCGATGTGGAGAGAGACCAGGTGGTCTGATGGGTGGTGGGCTTGAACCTCATGGAGGCTTCCTATGTACCCTGTCTAGGAGGCAGGGATCAAAGTCCTCGTAGTTCACTTTGGCTTGGGGCTTATGCTTTGGGGAAGCCCATAGGAGGATGTCATGGTCGATGCTTACTCTAAGCCCACGTGAGTCATGCTCGGTGTGAGAAACAAGAGGCAGCAGGGACCAGCGGATCACGTCGCGAAAGGTGCGTCCGTGAGAGGCGGAGTGGGGCTTATGCATGAAGGCGCCCCAGGGTGACGAATTGGGGCTTACACTCTGAGGAGGCCCAGAAGGTCGGGGCTTTCTCCGAGATGGACACCCAGAGCGACAAAGCCTAGTGGGAGAGGGAAAGGGGGGTGCTCCTGTCCCCATCTCCTCTCTTACAGTCCGTGAGGGATCCCTTCTGATGGGCATTTTAATACCCCCGAGGAGCCCTGGACAAGTAGAGGGGCAGAAAGGGGATTCCCAAGCTCAGACTCCACATTATCGTGGGAATGTGAACCGAGGAATGCTTCGGGAATCTACTCAAGGGTCGAGGAAACCCCTTTTCCCCTGCTTACCATGGGTATGTGAGCTCAAAGTAGCACGCTGATGCACCTGGAAGTTATACCACACAGATCTGGTGGCTCTGGTGGAGGCCTCGGCACGGGGCCGATGAATAGGCCAATGAGGGAGTCAGGGAGGACCTGGCTAGATCGGAAGAATTTTTCCTGGCTCTAGAAATGAGAACACTGAAGTATTTGGCCTGCCACCGAGAGGTATGGGTAGTGGCGCCCCTCGCGTGGGGAAGTGCCACACGTCTGGAGAAGTCGTCTGTGAACCAAGGTGGTCCGCGGACTGATTGGCGTCCCATGAACCAGGGTGGTCCGTGACTTCAGGTTCAATCCGCGAACCAGGGTGGTTCGCAGCTTCGGGTTCATTCCGCGAACCAGGGTGGTTCGCAGAGGGTCCCAGGCGGGCAGCGGCGGCCAAGGGCGGTGCCAATCGGAGGCTCGTCGGTCGGGGCTTCACCCGCGTAGGAAAGTGCTATGCGGTATGACGGATGGGAAAAGAGGCATAAACTCCCTATTCCGCAGGGAAGTCATCCACAGAGGGGGGTTTGGTTCGTGGTTATCCTTTTTTTATTATTTTTAGGTTCGCGGTTCACCAAATTATTATGTGTTTTCCAATTCCTTCTTAATTCATCTACCTGCTGTGGTTCGCGGGTGGGAATTTCGCTGTTTGCAAAATTCAAATCCTTCCTTCAACCGATATCCTTCCTCCGAATCTGATTTCAGTTCTCCAATTTTCTTCTTCTTTCCCCCTTGGTATCCTTTTATAGAGTGGGGGAAGGAATGTATCTGTGGCCACGTGGAACCTTTTTCTGAGGCCCATAACCAAATACCCGGTTCACAGCTGACTTGGTCAATCCACGATTCATGGTGGGTATTGAACACTCCCTCCCTCAGCGAGGCAAACTCAGGGAGTGCTCCGCAGCTATTGAGGGTTCCACCTCTATTCCACAAACGACAATGGGTGCAGCTTGAACCGGTCAACGCGGTCCGCGGTTGGGGCGGTTCGTGACGGTGAACCAAACTAGCGTCCATCCTACCTCGCGACCGCGGAGGCTCTCCGCCTCCATTTCACAAATGACAATGGTTCACGGAGGGGGGTGCCTTGCGGTGCCTGGCCATGTTGCGCTTCAATGGACCAGTTCATGGACCGGTCCTTTATGTCTCTTCTTTGATTATTTTTCCCCAATTCTTTGGTGGATTTGGGTAAAATTTCCTTTGTGTATTTTCCAGGACCCTACAAATACCCCCCATCGGAATGGGGTCCGATCGGAATGAAGAGGGGGCCATTCCAATTCAAAGTGGTCCTGAAAATCGATGATTGATTGGACAATGCTCTAAATTTTTCCTGAGCCAAGGGACTCAGCAAGCACAATTCAACTTTTTCTAGTGTTTTATAGAAAAACCCCACAAACTTTTTGTCTTTTTCTTCTTTTAATGCCCTGATTTTGGCTTTTTATTAGGTCGCCCTTTTGGGTTTTTGGCCTAACAGGCTTTGTGCCTCTTTCTTCTGTAAGCGGTTTAAAGTCCCACCGACAAGACTATCATTACTGATGTCTTAGGTTGAACATATTTGACCAAATATGGTGGGGCGAGGGCCCCAATGGGGTTCAACTGATTAAAAGATGTCTTAATACCCTTCAGACGCACGTGGGGGAAACATGTTTGAATTTGAGCGGCATGCAGGGCATGTCTCAAGGCATGGGAGTCATGTCGGCGTACAGAGGCAGGAAGAGCATTGCCTAAGGAAAACTTGCCTTTGTTATATGGGACAAGGGCAATCAATATGTAGATCCACTGAGGTAATGGTATTCATAGTCATTCAAAGGTTTCCTTATGTCAAAGACTTATCCATTTCAGATGGCCAGGGGACATCATGGGAGTCCAGCTTATGGAAACCATGATGGGTGGCATGGAAAATTATGAAAACCATGAGGGGTGGATCAGAAGGGGAGTGTGACATCTGAAGGGGTTTTGGGAGCATCCGTACTAACCAGGAGCGTGGTCTGGAGACCACCTCCCTATGCATTTAGTTAGCATAAGGGATGTTTGAGGCTTGACGTAGTTTAAAGTCGTGCAGCTGGGACATCATCTGAAATGGAACGACTTCTCCTAGTTCTCGGTAATCTTGTCAAAGACATTCCACCGCATTCAGATAGGATTGTGGAAGAGGTTGGTAATCTGTATCTCAGAGGGTTTCCGAATTTCGGGATGAAAATGGGGGCTCAGAGGCCAAAAGGCGTATGGAGAGAAGCATTGCCTAAGGAAAACTTGCCTTTTGTAGACGGGCCATGGGCAATCAATATGAAGAGCCGTTGAGGGAATGGTATGCATAGTCATAAAAAGTTGTCCTTAAGTCAAAGACTATCCACTTCCGATAGCTGAGAAACTTCAGGGAAGTTGAGACTTGGAACCACCAAGGGTGGATTATGAGAGTTCGGGTTTTTTCTGAGTACAGAGTATGGTTTATGATGAGAGGGTACCTGAATACAGAGGAAATATCTAGACTAAACATCCTGAGAATGGTTGAAGTAATTCTTTCTCACACTGGTGTGAGGTGGTGGTTCGTGCAGGTCTGACCCGTGCATTGAAAGATGAAGAAAAGCCTCTATTTCTTATTGAACCCATGACGAGTATGACCGTGTAGTTTATCGTCATGTGGTTGGGACATAATCTGTGCAGTTTGACATCATGCGGTGAGGATGAGAGGCATTTTAAAGGTTTCTATATATTTTAACATCATGCAGTGAGGATGGGGACATTTTTGAAGGTTTCTATGCAGTTTAACGTCATACAGCGAGGACGGCTTCTGTGCAGTTTAATGTCATGCGGTAAAGACAGGGATATCTTTAAAGGTTTCCGTGCAGTTTAACGTCATGCGGCAAAAACGGGGGCATTATTGCAAAGGATGCTCTTAATCAGAATATAACTGGGCTTGAATACCTCAACATGTCCCAGACATGGAATGGGGGTTGATGGTATAAATCATGGTTCCGGGGCCTTTTGCATCAGGAGAGGTGATATGGGGGCTCTGAGGACAGTAAGCGTACAGAGCTAAGAAGAGTGTTGCCCAAGGAAATCTTGCCTTTGGTAGATGGTCCCGGGGCAATCAATATGCAGAGCTGCTGAGGGCATGGTATTCATAGTCATACAAAGGTGTCCACGGGTCGATGACTTTCCACCTCCGATGGCCATGAGTGGTTATAAATATCCATAATTATCCGGGCCGTGGAGTCTGATATATAGAAAGGATGTATCCAAATGTGCAAGGAGTATCTCCATATCATATCGCCATGTGTCCTGGGTGGGTTGCGACGAAGTCTGTGCAGTTTAACGTCATGCGCTGAGGACAAACCCCATTCATTTTAAGGTCATGCGGTAAGGACGAAAGTGACCCGATGTGAAAGAAAAAAGGGGTCTGCGCAGTTTAACATCGTGCGGTGGGTAAAACTTCTGTGCAGTTTAACGTCATGAGGTAAGGACGAACCCCATGCAGTTTAACGTCATGTGGTATGGAAGAAGATATACACCCCGTGCAGGTCTGGTCCGTACATGGGGGAAGGGGAATTTTTAACATCATTGTGTATGCAGTTTAACGTCGTGCGATAAGGACCAGAAGTACACCCCGCATCGGTCTAGTTTTCACATGGGGGGAATAGGCATTTTTTTCTTTTTGAGGTGGCTGGGCTAGGGTGTGGAATTCTGGCATCACTACGTATCTTGCGAGGGCAGGAATCAAGCCTCACGTAGTACTATGAAAGACGATACACCCCGTGTAGGTCTAGTCCGTACACGGGGGAAGAGGGATTTTTTTTGAAGTGGCTGGGCCAGGATTGGGAATCCTGGCATCGCTACGTATCCTGAAAGGGTAGGAATCAAGCCATACATAGTTCTCTGTAAAGATGATACACCTCGTGCAGGTCTGGTCCATACACGGGGGAAAGGGGACATTTTTTTGAAGTGGCTGGGCCAGGATATGGAATCCCGGCGTCGCTACGTATCCTGCAAAGGCAGGAATCAAGCCGTATGTAGTTCTATGAAATCCATGCAGTTTAACTTCATGCGGTGAGGACGGTGTCCATACAGTTTAACGTCATGTGGTCAGGACGAAAGAATGAATTTCATGCAGTTTAACATCATACAGAACGTCATGCGGTGAGGAAGAGGTGCTTGGTAGTTTAATGTCATACAGCTCGGACGATGTCCATATAGTTTCTATGTGAAATACTTCTTTAAGAATCTCGCATTCGTAGGAGCCATGGTGGATTGCTCGTCCATGGAGATCAGGGAATACGCTCTGTTGGAGTAGACCTTGTGTACAACAAATGGTCCTTCCCACTTGGGTTCCAGCTTTGGAGGCTTCTTGCCAGGTATCATTGGGGTCCCAAGGACCATCACTAATTCTCCTTCCAAGAAAGAATGGAGGCAGACCTTTTTGTTGAAGGCTCGTGCGATCCGGTTCTGGTACACTTCCATGTGGTGCAGAGTGTGCAGCCACTTCTCATTTAGATATTCCAATTCATCTAGCCAATTCTCTAACTACTCATCATCGGATAATCGATCACAGATGGAAACACGGAGTGAGGGAAGTTGGAGTTCAATGTTCAGGACCGCCTCTGTGTCATACACCAATGAGTACGGGGTAGACCGAGTAGTAGTGCGAATTGTGGTTCGATAAGCCCACAATGCATGGAGGAGTTTATCCGCCCATGACTTCTTGTCTTTGTCCACCATTTTCTGGAGGATGTTGGATAGGGTCTTGTTGAAAGCTTATATCTGTTCGTTGGCCATGTCATGGTAGCGGGATGAGTGGTTAGCCTTGATACCATACTCATGGTATAGCTTTTCCAACTCAGCAGAGCAGAAATTGGTGCCGTTGTCCATCAGTATAGTATGAGGGACACCAAATCTAGTGATGATATTGGTCTTCAGGAAGCTGACAATATTTCTTGCCCCAAATTCCTTTAGGGGTATGGATTATACCCATTTGGAAAAGAAGTCGGTCGTCGTGAGGATATACTTCAGCTGTTTGGGTGTGGCGGGAGGATATGGTCCCACGATGTCCATCCCCCAGACAGAAAACGACCAGGAGTACTTATCTTGATGAAGTAACTCTGGGGTCTAGTGTATGAAGTTGGCATGAATTTGGAATGAGTGGAATTTTGTGGTAAAATGCTCGCAGTCTCGTGCCACTGTGGGTCAGTAGTACCCAAGCCTTCGAACTTGATGGGAGAGCTTGGTCCCTGGTTGATGTGCTCCACATTCTCCTGCATGTACTTCAATCATGACGGTGGAAGTTTCTTCTATGTCAATTCAACTTAGGAGCACTCCATCGAGGCCTCATTTGTAGAGGACCTCGTGCTGACCCGCATCGCCATATATGACAAAATTGATTGCCCTTCTCCGTACTTTCTCTCGTTCAGCCCTGTTGGATGGAAGCTCTCCCCATTGAAGGTAGTTCGTGATGGGTACCATCCAGCCAGTAGCAGGAGCATACGGCTCGGGGATAGGACTGACTTCATGGATCTGTTTCATCTTAGCTTTCACAAATGTCAATACCATTCGACGATGAGCAATGCTGATAACCGTTTCTTCTTGGTCTTGGTCGGCTAGGGCTGTGGCCGCGTTGGCTAAGGCATCAGCCTGATCATTTTGGGACCGGGGAATATAAGTCAGTGCTGGTTCTATGGATAACTCGATCATTAACCCTCGGACATGGTCAAATATTGGGATCAGCTCCTCCTTTTTAATAGCATAGTCATCGTTGACTTACTTGATGACCAGCTCTGAGTCACCTTTTACCTTAAGGTGTTGTACTTGTTCCTGGAGTGTGAGTTCCAGGCCTGCAATGAGGGCTTGATATTCCACTTCATTGTTCATACATCCCTCTGATAGGTGGAAGGAATACAGAAAAACATTCTTTTCTGGGGACACGAGTATTATCCCCATACCCACTTTGTTGAATCTGGGATCCTCCATCCTCTTCCTGGTGGGGCTTTGAGACGTGCCGTCAAAGTACATTTCCCTTGCTGGGAACTCCTCTTGAATAGAGAAGACATATTCATCACGTAGTTCAGCGTCCGGTGAAGTGGTCTCTGTTGAAGGGTTCTCTTCTAGAAAGTCTGTTAATGCCTGGCCCTTGATGGATTTTTGAGGCACAAACCGGATGTCAAATTGTTTCAGGATGACCGCCCATCGGGATAGGCATCTGTTTAGCATCGGGCGACTGAGGATGTACTTGAGTGGGTTACTCCGTAAGATCAAGTGGACCTCATGATGCTGCAGATAATGTCGCATCTTTTGAACCGTGAAGACCAAGTCCAGACAGCTCTTCTTGATATTTGAGTATCGAGTCTCAACATCAATCATGGTTCGACTGAGGTAATAGAGATTGTTTTTGCTACCTGCATCTTTCTTCTGTGCGAGGAAGGCTCCCAATGACCGTTCTAGGGCCGTCACATATAGAATGAGAGGCCTTCCTTCGACCGGGGGCATGAGCACCAGTGGGATTAAGAGGTACTTCTTCAAGTTTTCGAACGCCTCTTGGCAGTCATTCGTCCATTGGTACGTGAACCCCTTCTTCGTCAACCTGGTGAAGGGAAAACATTTTCCTACTAGGTTGGCTATGAACCACCTAATATATGCTAGGTGTCCTTGGAATCCCCTCAACTCAGTGAGATTTCAAGGGGGTGGCAGGCTAAGGATAGCCATCATATTTTTAGGGTCGACTTTGATGTCGCGATGGCGTACGACGAAGCCAAGTAATTTCCCTGAGGTAACACCAAAGGCGCATTTCAAGGGGTTCATCTTCAAGCTATGTTGTCGAAGCTTGTTGAAGATGGTCTCAAGGTCCGACAGGTGATCCAAGCACTGTCTAGACTTGACCACTAGGTCATCCACGTAACATTCAACGAATTTCCCCCGGAACAGCTTAAAGATCCGATGCATGACACGCTGATACGTGGCGCCAGCATTCTTGAGACCAAAGGGCATGACCCTGTAACAGAATACCCCTTGAGGGTCCCTGAAGGCAGTGGCTTCTTCGTCTTCTCGGGCCATCCTGATTTGATTATATACGGAATAGCCGTCCATGAGGGATAGAGCCTCATACTCGGTCACTGCATCAATTAACAACTCGGTGATTGGAACCGGGAAATCATCTTTCAGAAAATGTCGATTAAGGTCTCTGAATTCATTGCAGACGCAAATTTTCCCATTCTTTTTCTTGACAGAGATGATGTTGGCCAACCAAATGGGGTACTAGACCTCCCTAATGAAGCCTGATTTAATGATCTTGTCGACTTCACCCTCTATCTTGGTAGCATGTGAGGGGTGTGTCCTTCTAGCGGCCTGTTTGTAGCCCTGGTGGTCTTCTAGAAGACCCAGGTGATGCGTCGCTACCTCGGGATTGAGTCCTGGAATTTCTGTGTAATTCCATGCAAAGACATCCTGCTATTTCCTTATGAATGAGGTATATACCTCATGTTCCTCGGGAGATATGGCCACGCTAATGAGAGTGTGCCTTGGGTCTTCTTTGGTACCCAGGTTTATTTCTCTAAGCTTGTCCACAGTGGTGGAGATACCCTCCTCAAATTCAGGAGGTGCATCTCTGAGGTCTTCCCCCACTTCTTCTCCCAAGTCATCATCTTCTTGATCTGACGAGGAGAGAGTTTCTGGTCTGAGCCTTTGAGGGTTTTAGGGAGAGGCATCATGGGAATCTCTGCTTGAGTATTCATCCCCAAATCGAGGGTTGTATGACGTTCCCGCATTGTCGTGCTCGGCCATCATGGCTGAAGTCATGAGGACATCTGAATGCGTGTCTGGACTTGAACTCCTACTCTCAACACGGTTGATGGGAAGGACATAATCTCTACCAAGCTGCCTGAGGGGGTCATCAGGGACCATTTCCAGGCCATTGGAGCGGGGATCCAGTCGATGCCATCGATCAAAGGCTTCTTCTTATTTTTCTCATAGAACCCGGTGTCGATGTAATGTGACTCGGAGAGCTCGAAAGGGGCCTTGTCATAATGCAATGTCCTTCTTTTTCCATTGATGCAGTACTTGATACATTGGTGGTAGGATGAAGGAATGGCCATGTGCTTATGGAGCCATGGATTTCCCAATAGGGCATTGAATGTTGTGCTCTGCCGGACCACCAGGAATTCTGTGTAGGCTACCAGGTCACCAAAATGGGTCTTTAGCTTAATTTTTCCCATTGGATTCTGCTCACTCTTGTCGTAACCTAACAAAGTTGTGGCTGAGGGAATTAGATCGTCCTCACTATAGCCCAACTTATAGATTTTATGTAGGGGAAGTAGGTTAACTCCAGAGCCATTTTCTATAAAGACTTTCTGGATCTCAATACCATTCAGTGTGTCGGACACATATAGTGGTCTGATGTGTCCCTGCATGGTGGAATCTTCGTCCTGATCGGTGAAGGAAATCACCGCATTGCATTCAGTCGGGCCAGTCTCTATCCGGTAAATCCCGGCGGCAGCTACCTCAGCTTGGAATTCCTGGAGGCTAATCAAAGCTTCGATAAGCACCTCCCTTAGGTCGGATGACAAACTCAGGGCATCCAGGATTGACAACTTGGTTGGCACTGATGTCAGCTGCTTAAGGATGTCATATTTTTTCTCCAGCGTTCGACGCTTCTCCGTTGGCGGGAGAGGCTTAGCGGGTGATTTGGGAGCTGGAGCATTCGACGAGGAGGGACCGGTCGCGGGGATGGATGTCGATAGTGTTCCTGCATTTTGAGGACTAGGCCTGGCCATGCTGTTTGTATGCGCTAGGCGACCAGACACTTGCTCCTCTGCTAGTGGGTATCGTAGAAAAACAGGGCCAGAGTGGTCGCTTGTGGAGGTGGAGGGACATTCCCTCTCCTGCTGAGTCCGCTGAAGGGCTCTCCCACGGGTTTCCATGGTATTAACGGTTTGGGTCGGGGTCCAATCATAGGGTTCGTTTCAGCCGCGTCTGCACCTCCCCTAGTATCCCCTGCCTCTGTGATTACTCCTCGCAGCTCCTCGTGCAGGGAAATCGGGTTCGTAATCATACCCTTAGTCAGGGAATGATTCCATGAGATGGATGACGTTGATAGAACCAAATATTGGCTCTTCATCCTCTGACAGGTCAACCTGGTCGGTTGTCTCTGATGGTTCCATTTGGTGGGTCGGTGCCTGTGATTCCAAATTCGAGGGAATAAAGTCTTCCAGGGTCGGGAATAACTTTGGACCCATCCTGGACTGCTCCTCTTGTGATTTTTTCCTCCTTCGGCTCCGTCCGGATGACCGGCTTGTGGAGGGTTGTGAGGCCGATGCTTTCGGCTCTACGGCTCCAGGGGCTGGTGGTGGAAACACCGGCTACTGTAGTTGAGCTCATAGTATGCCCTGGGCTCGGTTGATAGTCTTCCGAGTCATCCAGTTGTCAAATTTCTGCCCCTGATTGTTGGTGAATTTCTTCCACCCATCCTCTTTGTCGGATTCGGTGGTAGAGATACATACCACATGTGCTGGGGGTGGTCCCATCTCGATTTTTCCAGAATCTACCATCCTCTGCAGGAGGTATTTGAAGAATAAGCATTCTCGAATACTATGCCCCAACATCCGATGGTAGGGGCAGTAATCTGGCCTATCATCGCGGTTGACTTCTTCAGGTCTCCTCGGCTCTGGGAGGCGGAGAAAGTTTCAATTCATGGCGGAAATGAAGTAGCCATGAACTTGATCATCTCGGAATGAGTATACTTTTTTCCTTCATTCCTCAAACGGGTTCTGCTTCGGTCCTCTCTGATTGTCCCATTTAGGCGGGGGCGGCCGTTGATATGCAGGTGGCCCTTGACGATTTGGTGGAGGCCTGAGCGGTGGAGCGGGCATAGGGGCCAGCTTGAGTGTGACAGCAGACGCTTCAGCTCTAGGGGCTCTTTTTGTAGGAGCCTGCAAGGCTATTCGGGAATTTGAATTTGTCCGCTATAGGGAGTCCTCAATTCTCTGGGCAATGACCGAGAGATGGAAGAAGCCAGTGGTGCACTCCACCGGTATGAGCAGTGTTCGCATCTCATCTCTAAGATTATCGATGCATATGGCTAGCATCTCATCTTTAGGCATTGGCCACTTCAAAGAATAGGTCAGACCTTTCCATCTGGAGATGAAATCTGAGAACCTCTTGTTCTCCCTCTGCTTGAAGTTCATGAGATCGCTGACCGTTGTTTTAGGCAGCATTAAGCTGAAGTGGAACAGGAAATGTTGTCGGAGGTCCTCCCAGCTCTTTATCGACTGGGCCGGTAGACTCGTATACATGACAAAGGCGGATCCTTGCAAGGTCCATACGAATCATCTGAGTTTCACTGCTTCTTGCTGTTTCGGAGTCCCCATCATGGGGTTGCAATAGGATGCGTAGTGCATCAAATGCTGCTCTGGATCACCTGATCCCTTGAATATGGGGAATACAGGGCTCCCAAAATTTGGTTGAGGTGGTGTGTTGGTCACCCAATCTTGGTAGGGTTTCCGCTCCGGCTGTATCGAAGCGCATCGACCTTCCATCGCTTCCAATCGAGTTGTTAGTGCCTCGATGGTGTTGGTGAGTCCCTGGTTTACATCCTGTTGGGCCCGGTCTTGGGAAGGCATAGCCCGAGGCATTGCCTGAGGATCTGGATTGGCCAGCACCAAGGGTACAAATTCCGTTCGGGTTACCCTCAGAGGGTTCGGGCGTACTTGCTCTGGTTGCCTCCTAGGTGGAGGGAAATCCTGGTATTCATCATCCACATTTAGGTAGTTGGACGAACCAGGCACATCATTGGGAAGGATCCCTGATCGTGCTTCGTTTTCTGGGGAAAGCCTTAGCCTTTGAGGTGCACTTGTCGGGAGTGCATGACGTGGCTCTTCTTGGGATGCACTTTCAATAAGGCGGTTCCTCTGGAGTAGCTCGGTGTTAAGCCGCGTCAATTCTTTCATCTATTCTTCCTATCGAGCGAACCTCTCTTCGAGCGTAAGTGGCTCATTTTTATTGAGAGAGGGAGACGGGTTAAGGGTAACCATTCCTTTGTTCTTATCCTTGTTGGAAGCTCGCAGGGTAGGCGGAGGGAGGTTAGCTGAAGGGGCGGCCATATTTAAAGCGGCCCTCTGGTTTCGGGTGTGTACACCTGGGGGTTCATTGTGAGTCACAGTCTAACCAGAACCGTCATCTCCCGATCCATCCGGATTTTCATTTTCTCTGGTGTCACCCACGGGGTTGGCCTCTATGGAGTTGATGAATGCATATTGCGGGGTGGAGGGGACGTCATCTTCCAAATAGGAAGAGGATCTCCCACGTCTTCGGTTGGCCTTCCCTTTCTTGACCTGGGATTACCCTCGGACTTCTTGTCGAAGGCTGACGCGGAGAGTTTTTTGATGAGACCTTATGGTGTGACTTCCTCTCAGAGGGGATGACGATTTAAATGAAGGGATAGGATGAGAACCACCTCTTCGGACTGTCCTCCCCAGATGAGAGAATACCGACTCTCGTGGGGTAGGTTGTTGTTTAGGGAGTAATAATGTCCCTAGCCCTGGGGGATGGGGCTGGCTCTGTTCCCTGGATGTTGAATCTCTTCCCGGTTTTATTGGTCTTACGGGGGCATTTGTTTTTAAAAATTCCCCCAGTCCTATAGGCTGGGGTTGACCCTGGATTGCAGTTGTGGCTACGGCTATCGCGACCTGCCTGATCTCACGTGCCCCCATCCGGGGGTGAACCGGATCTGGTGCCGAATTTACCTGTGGATCATTCCCTTCTGGGGAGGGAGGCAGAGAGCGTTGATTGGCCTCTCTTAGGCGAGAGTCATGTTGTATGCTCTCGGTGGCCTGATTCAAGAGTTTTTGAATGGCTCGTTCCTGCCGGGCTTGATGCTTCTGGGACTTACTCGAGGCCCGACTCTGTTGGGTGTGTTACATTTCCTGAATAGGGGGTCCAACCGATTATCGTCTCGATGTGACGACGTTACACAATACCATGTTGAATGGGTTCTTCTGAGTGGGGAGTGGAGTGAAATGGAGAGCTTCGTGTTCCCCCCATCCCCTGATATGGAATCTCGTTAGAGCGTCACCGATGAGGCGGCGCAGTTCTTGTAGTGCACAGAGACAAGCTGCCTTCATATTCTCTTTGCGCCTCTCGGGGCGTTGTTGTCGCATCAAGGAAAGGGCCTCTAGGTCGATGTGATGTAGGAGGTCCCTTATCGTCTTGACGCGGTCTACATACCCGTCATAGGGTAGGAAGCTTGACTTCAGCCGGCGGAGGGTCATCCATATATTATGGCGGATGTCGTGCATGCATTCTTCCGACAACTCCCTAGGTATGTCATACTGAGAGGTGGTCATGGGCCAAAACATAACTGGTATATCATACCTGGCCAGTTGTTTCCTCAGGTTCATCACATCGGCATACTCCTCTGCCAGTGATTCCTCTACCTGGTCAGCCCAACTAAGGCTCTCACTGTAGTCGGCGGGATTGGGACCGATAGGTATCGGATTGTCTTGTGGGCGATCCCGAGGTGGTTCAGAAGTTGAACGTGGCCCTGGAACGGCTCTTGATCGAAGAAGGGTTTCATTAGTGACAAACTGGGAATCTGACATGCTCGATCCCATCATTCTGAGTGCCTCGGCATACGAGGGATTTTTGGTGCTTGATTCGGCAGGAGGAGGGCCTTCCTGTCAATATAATATTTCATCGTGGGGAGGGCCTTCACAATGACGGCCATAATGGAAAGTACTACCATTACTACCTGATGATTTACTGCATAGAGGACCTTTGCAGTGCACACCCTGGGGAGGACCTCCAAGGCATGTTGCAGCAAGGGGAGGACCTTCTGGCTGCGTGGTGTTGTAACGGGGAGGACCTTCACAACAAGTGTCATCATGGTGAGGATGACCATCATGGATTGACGTTCGACGTGCATCCTGGGGAGGACCTTCAGGACACGCCGCGACAAGGGGAGGACCTTCTTGTTTCTTGGGGCCACTGCGGGGAGGACCTTCGCAATGGTGGCCATGGTGGCGAGGACTACCCTCACAGCTACGAAAATGTTGAGGACTACAATTAATGCTGCCTTAGAGAGAATATATGCGGGATACATCCTGGGGAGGGCCTCCAGAATGTGCCTCAACAGGGGGAGGGCCTTCTCGTTGCTCGACGTCTCTACGGGGAGGACATCTATTATCAGGGTGGCGAGGACTACCACCGTGACCTGATGCCTGGATGCGTGGAGTTTCGTGGCAGCGTAACCCCTGGGGAGGACCTTCAGGGTAGGCCACGACAAGGGGAGGGCCTTCTTGTCATGATGAGATGTCACTACGGGGATGACCTCCCTAGTTGCGACTATGATAGCGAGGACTACCATCATAATCTGTGGTCCCACTGCATGGAGAGTGATTGCAGTGTATACCCCGGGGAGGACCTTCAAGGTGGACCGCAGAAAGTGTAGGACCTTCTTGCTGCTCGATCTTCTAGTCACATGGAGTGTTTCCATGACTCGCATCAAGAGAGAATCTCCCATGACCGATCGTTATATGCCCGTGGGGGAGGCCCCCACGGGTGCTCTGGGGAGGACCTTCAGAGCTGCTGGTAGCGACATTGCGGGGAGGACCTTCGCAAATGCTACTGCCACTCCCATAATATTGTAATGGGTGGGAAGGGTTTCGAGCCTTTGATGCGTGCTTAGCGGCTTCGGAAACCCCAGCTTCCAGTAGAGCGGAGTCATGAACCCGCTCTTTATTTTCCGGCTGCCTTCGGCGCGTTTGGGGCGCTCTTTTGCGGGCAGCGGGGACCGTCTGCTGTTGACAACGACCTTCACCTCCTTTGGGTCCCTGTCTAATTGGGTCATGTGATGTTTTCGGGATATGCTGACGAACATCTTGACTTTTAGCAGGGATATATTCCTCCTCTGGAGCATCCACCGTGATGGACGGGTGTCCCCCAGTTGGAACGAGTGAAACTGCTCGATCTGGTTTCCCTTTTGTCATGGAATATAGCCGACAACCCTCATGGGATGAAGCAGGGATGCAGATATTCTCTGAGGTGGCTATCTCATCTCTTAGATGAGTCACCTCAATTGGGGAGACGGGCTCAGGGGCCCGAGTCCTTGTTGTTGTCGCCGATGCAATTACATGCTGGAATGTCTGCAAGATATGATCTGGGATCGATACCTGCTCCTCCATCATTTCCAGGATATGTAGAGAGACATATTTGGATGCAACGGGTATGAAGGCCCATTCTGGTATCAGAGTAGGAATATCTTGGTCTGGTCCTCCAGTGGTCAGTGGGTACTGACAATTCTCCTATGTCGGGGTAGGTGAACAAGTCTGCCCCTGTAGCGGGATACGCCGGTTTCTCTCTTTGTTTTCCACCATATCGGGGTGGCAGACTTTACTTGCATCCGCAGGGAGCTGGCCCTTCATATATTGGTTTCCCACCGTATTGATTTGGTGGCCTTTGTTGGCGGGGAGACGTGCCCGCCTATGATTTTCCGCCATATCTGGGTGGCGAGCTTTGTTGATCGCCACCATATCAGGATGGGGCGTCTGAAGCAATTGCCAGGATCTGGTCCTGTAGGTGTCGAGTCACCACCACGTCAAGCTGGTGGGATTCACGACCCTGGGTAGGGAGAGGTACCACCTGGTAAGTGTCATCCTGCGTGAGCGACAGGCTTGATGGAGCTCGACGGGGATGCGTACCGGCTCGTATAATGCCGCCATGTCTGGATGGAGGGCTTGGGAGGATCGAACAGGTGTAGGTGCCTGTTCGTGGTGCATCTTCGTGGCTGAGCAGTGGAGATCCTCCTCAGGGACCAGGGAGATGAACGGTCCCCGATTGTATGTCTGCCGCCCTCGTCGGGCGGTCCGAGGGGCCGGATCTCGGGGAGCATGGGCCTAAATCATGGGGGAAACATCCTTCTCAGCGCGAGGATGTTGAGTCGTGGCATGACCATGATGAAGCCTTCCAGTGGGTCCCTTAGATAGGAACACCCATTTGGTGGGGATGAAGTCCTCAACGTCGACCTCGTCCGCCTCCCTAAGATAGGGGAGGTACGCATTGTTCGATTCCGGGGATAGACCCCCAAAACAGTTGGAGATAGTGACAGGGGTTGTCTAGGTCCGCCTTTGCGGTCATTTCTGGGCAGGTGACCGGAGAATCTTGATGGATTGGAGGGCGTGCATGGCCGCCTCCACCATTGGGAGAGTACCATTCACATGGTACTCTCAGATCAGCATGTCCGAAACCCAGCGTTGAAGAATCTGGGTGGGTGACGGGGTCCTCTGTTGTTGAGGAGGCCTCATCCTTGCATTGTTGGAAGCGCGCACTTGTGATTTCCTTTGTGATGACATTGGATCGAAGGGAGTTCTGAAAGTAGTGCCTGTGAAACATTTTAGCAAATACAAGCAGAAAACCCGTCAAAGCAGCATCTCATAATCTCATGCGTAATTAATGACCTTGCTTGGCCCTCCTTTGGAGCATAAGGGGGCACAGGGTGGGATTAAGTTGAATCCATCATGTTTTGTTAAAGATTCATGTTGGGTTCGCCATTTTTTTGTTTCACTCTGGTTTTCAGCCATGAAACGCCCAATGGCTCCGTATCCAATGATTGATGGACCTACTTTCCAAAGGCAGGAATTCACCGAATGGTCTGACCAGCGACTCTTAAGAACTCACATTTGTCGAGAGGATGGGAAGTCGGGCTCATTAAACCCCTTTTGGGGGGAATTATTTCCTATTCTGGGACTCTCTTATAGATTTAAGACGTATTCATATGTTCGCGAATCTTTGGTTTATACCCAAACATAGTATCCACGGATTTAACCTTGGTGGGCAAAGGTCAACTGGACGTGTGGGTTCGGAATCATTTATGCCCGAGTTTTACCATCCCTCATTGGATTAATGACCCTGAAAGGCTAGAACTCTCTTGAGGCGGCGCTAGGAGTGGCGTGTTGAATCGATGTGGAGATGATCGGATTGACCGGCTGTTGGGCTTGAACCTCAGGGAGGCTTCCTACGTAACCTGCTTGGGAATCTGGGATCAAATTCCATGTAGTTCGGATATATAGTTTAACTTCATGCTGGAAGAGGGTAGAACTCGACGTGAAGAAATGACTGAGTGGTGGGCTTGAACCTCATGGAGGCTTCCTACATACCCTGCCTAGGAGGCGGGGATCAAAGTCCACATAGTTCACAAAGGTGTCGAGGAACCGACGTGGAGAGAGACCAGGTGGTCTGATGGGTGGCGGGCTTGAACCTCATGGAGGCTTCCTACGTACCTTGTCTACGAGACAGGGATCAATGTCCTCATAGTTCACTATGGCTTGGGGCTTACGCTCTGGGGCAGCCCATAGGAGGATGTCATGGTCGATGCTTACTCTAAGCCCATGTGAGTCATGCTCGGTGTGAGAAACAAGAGGTAGCAGGGACCAGAGGATCACATCACGAAAGGTGCATCCATGAGAAGCGGAGTGGGGCTTACGCATGATGGCGGCCCAGGTTGAAGAATTGGGGATTACACTCTGAGGAGGCCCAGAAGGTCGGGGATTACTCCGAGATGGACGCCCAGAGCGACAAATCCTAGCGGGAGAGGGAATGGGGGGTGCTCCTGTCCCCATATCCTCTCTTGCAGTCTGTGAGGGCTCCCTTATGATGGGTATTTTAATACCCCCGAGGAGCCCTGGACATGTAGAGGGGCAGAAAGGGTATTCTCGAGCTCAGACTCCACATTACCGTTGGAATGTGAACCCATGAATGCTTCGGGAATCTGCTCAAGGGTCGGAGCAACCCCTTTGCCCTTGCTTACCATGGGAATGTGGACTCAAAGTGGCACGCTTATGTTCCTGGAAGTTATACCACGCAGATCCGGTGGCTCTGGTGGAGGCCTCGGCTCGGGGCCGATGAATAGGCCAATGAGGGAGTCGCGGAGGACCTGGCTGGATCGGAAGGATTTTTCCTGGCTCTGGAAATGAGAACACCGATGTATTTTCACAGCCACCTAGAGGTATGGGTAGTGGTGCCCCTCGCATGGGGAAGTGCCATGCGGCTGGAGAAGCCATCCGCGAACCAGGGTGGTCAGCGGACTGATTGGCGTCCCTCGAACCAGGGTGGTTCGTGGCTTCAGGTTCAATCCACGAACAAGGGTGGTTCACGGCTTCTGGTTCATTCCGTGAACCAAGGTGGTTCGCGGAGGGTCCTAGGCGGGTAGCGGCGGCCAAGGGCGGTGCCGATCGGAGGCTCATCGGTCAGGGATTCACCCACGTAGGAAAGTGCTACGCGGTACGACGGATGGGAAAAGAGGCATAAACTCCCTGGTCCGCGGGGAAGTCATCCACGGAGGGGGGTTTGGTTCGCGGTTATCCTTTTTTTTTGTTATTTTTAGGTTCTCGGTTCACCAAATTATTATGAGTTTTCCAATTCCTTCTTAATTCATATACCTGTTGTGGTTCGCGGGTGGGAATTTCGTTGTTTGTGAAATCCAAAGCCTTCCTTCTACCGATCTCCTTCCTCCGAATCCGATTCCAGTTCTCCGATTTTCTTCTTCTTTCCCCCTTGGTCTCCATTTATAGAGTGGGGAAAGGAATGTATCTGTGGCCACGCGGCACCTTTTGCGGAGTCCCATAACCAAATACCCGGTTCACAGCTGACTTGGTCAATCCGCGATTCGCGGTGGGTATTGAACGCTCCCCCCCCCCTCCGCGAGGCGAACTCAGGGAGTGTTCCGCGGCTGCGGAGGGTTCCGCCTCTATTCCGTGAACGACAGCGGGTGCGGCTTGAACCAGTCGACGCGGACCACGGTTGGGGCGGTTCGTGACGGTGAACCGGACTGGCGCCCATCCTGCCTCCCGACTGCGGAGGCTCCCCACCTCCATTTTGCGAACGTCAATGGTTCGCGGAGGGGGGTTCCTTACATTGCCTGGCCACGTTGCGCTTCCATGGACCGGTTCGCGGACCGGTCCTTTGTGTCTTTTCTTTGATTATTTTGCCCCAATTCTTTGGGGGATTTGTGTAATATTTCGTTTGCGGATTTTCCAGGACCCTACAGGGGTTATGAATAAGGATTTAAATAATTTTTAATGTTTTTTATGTATTCATGGTGGGTGAACCTAATTTTCCCAAGAAACTAAACCTCCTGATTTTAGGATTTTTAATATTTTTCATATTTTTCTTAAAAATGATATAATAATAATAATATATAAGGAATAGTTAACTATATTTTTTATCAAACCGAGTTTTAATTAATTTTGGAGTTAGTATTGTAAAATAAAACCTAGGTCAAACTTAATAATTTCACAGTGTTAAAATGAAGAATTGATTTAATCTTATGAATATGTTGTTTATTCATTATTTATTAACATAATTTTCATTATAAATATTTATATATTAGAAATTGTGGGAACTAGTAGAAACCAAGGTAACATCCCATTTCATGGATAGTTCAGTGATTATTCAAATGTTATCCCTAGTGTTACAAGACATGGGGTCCAAAAACCTTATGGTGATATGTAACCACTTGTTCCATGTTATGAACTATAATCTAAACCATGCGGGGAAGTAATTTGACATTGAATACTTTATAAAAATATGATATCATGAATTTAGTGGATCTACTAAACAATATATTATATAAAATTAGTTCAAATACATGGAAATTATATTTTTTATGATTCATTTTTATGATCAAGATAATGTCACTTTGAATATATATAGTTTAGAAGAAGAAGAAGATCAATAGTGAAGATTGATCAAGATAAAAAATTTATTGATGAATTTGGATCATTAGAGTGAAATACTTTATAAAAATATTTATTAACAATTATTTCCCTTTATCTCTTCATACCGATATGGATAGATAATTTATGGATCTTAATAAAAATGATAATTAGTCTATTGAAACTTATGAGATGAATTTCCCAAGTCTTTCAAGGAACACCTTTGGTTTTTTTATAAATGATTATATAGAAAAAATTATATTCTTTAGTGATTTAAAACCACATCTTCATATATATCTAGTAATATGAAACAATTATAGGTTTGAATAAGGGGTTTTGTGTGATCAAAAATTTGAGATGGAGTTTGAAGAATGGTCTCAGAACATGAAAAAGTTATCCATGTAATTTATTGTTTGGAAGGAGAAGAAGATCAATGGTGGAATCTTAATAATAATATGATACAAGAGGTAGAAATTGACACAATATAATGGGATGAGTTTAAGAGTATGTTTTTTAGTAATTAATTCCCTCATATTCTAAATTCAAAAATGGATTAGTAATTCCTTAAGCTTAAGCATAAGGGTAATTAATCTATTTCTACCTATGAGGCAAATTTTTCAAGACTTGTGGGTATGGTTATAGTTTAATCATTTCCCACAAAATAAAAATTTATTGATTATTTGGTTGCTTAAAACCATGTCTTTGAAAGAAGTTAGCTATAATAGATATTGGTAGCTATGAAGAAACGTTTTTATGTGAACTCAATGTAGAAATGGAAATTGGATATTCTCACATTTTCTCGGGTTTTGATAAGAAAAGGAATATGGAGTCTCCTGAATACTTAAAAAATCACATTGTGGAAATAAATTGAACCATTTACATTTTATAAATACGGGAGTAAACATCAAGGGAATTGTTTGAATGGAACTATGAGGTTATTTAAATGAAGAAAGGATAATCATAAATCCCATAAATGTCAAAAATAGGTGAGTAATTCTGTAAACATAATGGAGGAAAGGAACTTTCCAACTAATGAATCACTCACACACCATTGATAAAAATGTAAGGAGTATAGAAATTACACCAACCATTTAAAAAATACAATAGTTGTTTATGATGATTGGAATCAACAAAATCTTAATCTTAAAGACAAATTGAAACCCCATGCAATCATGATTTTCAATGTGGGTTACAAGAATGACGTGGTAATAAGTACACTTATCACCACCTCTATAACATTTAATGTCTTATTTGATTATATCTCCCCCACTCTTTTATATCTAAGTAATTTCTTAATGGTGTTAAATTACCACCTCAGGGATTATATATTGAGTTAGTGGTAAAAAATAATAATTGTATGATGGATCCACATCAAGTCTATAGTTCCACTCTGATTGAACTTTGTGGGAAAGTGATTATTATAAATCTAGTTATTATCTCTTTAGTTGAATTTTATTTGATTATAGCCATAGATTTGATTCTTTATATATATCCAATATCAATGGTTGATTAATGGAAGTCAAATTTAATATTCCAAATGATCTTATGATAATTTATTGATGTGAGAATGAATATAAACTTCTGATGGAAATTATGGCTATCTTGTTTGTCTTAATTCCTATCTACGAAATCTATTTATCTCATCTAGTTAGGTAGTAACACTAAATTTAGGATAATCCTATTTTATAGGATTTTTTTTATAGAAAAATATCTCAGTCTTCCTTCAAATCATGAAGTTGAGTTTTCAGTAGAACACATACATGGTGCTACACCAATTTCAATGACTCCTTAAAGAATAGCCCTAGTTTAGTTTCAAGAATTGAAGAAGTGACCCCGGGAAAATATTAATAAGGATTTTATTTGGCCAAGTGCAAAACCTTGGGGGGAGCCTGATATTTTTGTTATGATGAAATGTAGAGACCTGAAGCTTGACATACATGGACATTATATTACTTTTGCGGAATACATAATACATAACAAAAACAGACACACAAGGATCATAATATTTTAGTGTTTTTGGAAACTCGGAATATAAACTTCTAATCATGTTGAAATATCTTAAACAACTCCCATAATGATCTTCCAATTTTTGTTTCCTTACCTAAAACCCTTCTTTATTCCCTGGGGAAAAGAAAACATATAAAGGGTGATCTCAAATGCTCATTAAGGGTAAGCATGGATAAAATAAAACAAATCATATACATTTTAACTTAAAAACATGAAAATAATGTTTAAACATCAAAAGCTTGAGCAATAACATAAAACATGGAAGTACGTAAGGGATAGATCATAAAGAAACATTAATCATGATAAAATAGCATGGGAGTAAAACATGTAATTGTGGAAACCATTAAGCACATGTTATGATTTCCATAGTAGCCAAGGCATTGCTGCCAAGACCATCTTAGTGAACAAAGTCCCTTTCTGAATCAAGTTCACTCCTCGTTCCAGTCCTGTATTACTGAACCGGTTTAACTTTCAATTCCATCCATGTCTATCTCATGAGATATAAATCTTTACCCAATGCATTGGAGGGAGATATAGGTCCCACCCATCTCTTAATGAAATCTTTCTTACTTGTACCACAACATAAACATAAATCATTCATCATAACCCAAAGAATAAAATGGGTTTCATAAACATCATCCCATCATCACATAATCCATATAAAACAAATGGATATCATTTAATCATAAGAAAAGTTAAACCATTTAAATCATAGATACTTTATACTTGAAACATAATCATACTAAATAATGTCATCTTAGATGGAAAATAGTTTTGACAAAACACTTGAAATGAATTCTTAAAGAAAATATCATTTCTTTTTCAAAATTATTTTCTTTTCACAAAATGCCATGAAATTTTAAAAGAAAATAATTTTGTTGAAAATAGTCATGAAATCTTGTAGAGTAATCTTCAGGAAAATGAGGCGTTATAAAACTGTAAAAATCCGTTCACATCGTATAAGTTGAAAAATAACATTCTTCTCATACTTTTGTCAGAAAAGTAAAAAAGTACTTCATAACGTAAACAAAAGAAATATTCCTTACATACCATGTAGTAAAAGTAAAAAATGGGTAAAAAGGACTTTAAACATACATGAAACCATTTTTAGAAATTTGGTACATTGATGATAAATATAACCCCAGTAAATACTTACGTATAAGCAATCTCGGATAAAAAAAATGAGATTGGAAAATTTATCCCTTACCTTATGTCTGATATGCTTCATATGTATCCGAACCTCCTGTATAATGATTTAAATAATGTCATTGACTTATTACAGAATCGTATTCATTTTTATGATATCATACATGGTTCACTTATGACTTTATATTACCCGTTCTTTTGTAAATTCATGTTAAAGTAGCGTTTTGGGTAAAATCGTTTCATTTGTCGTTCGTGTTTTAACTTGTAATTATTCATATGATTACTTAGATCATGATTACTTACATCCAGAATGTAAAACATGATTTATATATAATATATATTCAGAATATACATATATATAATTGATCGATAAATGGAAATAAATACACCGTTCATGGAGACGGTAGGCCGTACGTATGCATGAACGTTGTTTTTGTCTCCTTATTGAATTGAATGGAATTAAATAGATGACATACATATATATAAATAAATCTAGTATCATTATTATGTCATATATTTCATTATTAATTATTATATATACTTTATAATCATTCATGAATGGTTAATCATTGAGAATGAATCTCATCACATCGTGGAGACGGTAGTCCGTACGTACGCACGAGCGATGATATCATTCCCATGATCGTGGAATTGTATTGAAGTGTATGTATAATATTTCTCAATAAATATAAATTTACAATAATTATATATAGTTATTTATTTACACCATTATACCCATCCTAGTAAGGTGGTGGTCGAAAATAGATTACACCACGGCGTGGAGACGGTATTCCGTACGTACACACGTGCGGTGATTTCGTTTTCCATAGGATGGATAGAAGGTGAAATAGGGTTGTTTCATATTTATAATAACATAAAATTATATGATTGATACTGATGTTATTACTTCATAATGAAATAACTAAATAAGAGGAAGTAGAAGAAGAAATAAATTTGAAAGAATCGGTAACGGACATTACCTCTTCTTTGAAGCGCCTCTTTGAGACCTCCTCTTAGGGCACTAAAATTGGTCTTTGAAGAAGACCAGGACCTCTAGGATGTTTATAGGTAAGTGAGGAAGTGAAATGGGTAGGGGTTTGCCGAGCTTGAACGCTCAAAGTGGTGTAAGGAGGAGAGGGAGGAGGTGCCCTTTTATAAGGGAGGAGAGGGGAACCTTTGGAAATATAAAAAATATTAGTTTATATTAAATCCCAACCCCACATAAAAACTTCCAAAATGACTCATATATGAATATTTTATGAGATAGGGTTTTAATCTCATCAACCAATAAAATTTAGATAGGTTAGTAATTTATTTTAAACATTATCAACTTGATTTCTTTTTATTTATCAATTTAATTTTATTTGTGGTAATAATATTCTAAATTTTAAATTGTTATAAATAATTACATATGTGTTGTGAATTTCCCATAATTTGATAATTTATGAAATTTTAGACCATATAAATTTTAATTTATAATTTTTAAATATTTTTGTGATTTTTAAACAATTTTATAATATGTTATTTTTATAAAATAACAATAGTGTAAATTTTGACACTATTCATTTATTTGAATTTAAATAAAATATATACAGAATATATGTTCGAAATAAAAGCTTTAATAGATTAATAAAATGTCATATGTATCTAGAAAATTAGTGGTTCACATTAAATAGTTCATATAATATTTAGTTTAATATTTTTAAAACCATTTATTTGATATTTTAATTAATAAAATAATTTCAACATCACTATTGTGTCATAATTAATGATAATTATTTAATCCCTAAAAATTATAAATAAATTAATATGATGTATATAATTGTATTATCTTATTGTATACTATTCATGTTCTAAGTTTTATTAAGTTTATCACTAAATTAAAATTATTATACTTATAAGATTTAAGAAAGTGACATGTTGTCACTTTCTTTGGTTTTAATAATAATTAAATTATTTTCATGGAACAAATTCCATTAAATGAATCTAATCCAACCATTAGGTGATATTTTTTGACTTTTAGTCATTCAATAGGATTTTGGAAGGTGTTAGGGTAATTTTATAATCTTATATTTACCCTTAATTACCTGATTTACCTTTAACTATGGTAAATAAAATTTACCGTAGTTACTATTCATAATGACCAAAAAATAAAAAGTAGATTATTAACATAATTTGGACCCACTGATTCCAAATATGGAATCCATTTTTCCAAATTCAATACACAAAAGTTTCAGAAATTAAATTAAAATTTATCCTGTTGTCGAAAGAAAACCGGTTTTTTGTTTAAAACATTGCAAAAGATTGAATTAATTTAACCTACGAATTCAAGGTAAAATCAATGATAATGACATGAATTATATTAAATGGTAAAAATATATTCTATTTATACTTTAAAACCATTAAATATTATAAACCATATAAATTATTGTGATGAAAAAAAGTTGTTTTTAATTAAAATATAGCGTGTTTTTACTATTCATTAAAATATGAAAGTTATCAGAAAAATATCAAAACTTTATCCAATGTAAATTGTTGTATCCTGATTCAAAAGAAGAAGTTTATTTTCTAAAATTAAACTTATAAACATTTCAAAAACTAGATTTAATGTGGGTGCGCCATTAAAAGGCGGAAAACCTGCATTTTTTTTTAATACTTATTTTACCCGAAAAATTTATTTTGTTCACATACCATGTTCTAGAAAATGTGTAAGATGAAATAATAATGTTATAAAATTCAAAATTTAGTTAATACTATTAATAAATTCTAGTTCCTAATAATATTATAACCATATATCATTGTTTAGTGAAACCTGATATTGTTTAAAACACACACTATCGAGGAAAGTCGTGATTGCGTGTAACACAAGCCAAGTCAGGGTTGCGTGTTGTGCAAGAATCCTTCATTGTTTCGTATAACATAATCCAACAATATTTCATTTATACATTTAATATATATATATATATATACACTCAATTTTGCGTAAAATGACTATTATAAAACGAACTTGAAATTGTGTGTAACACAATCTAAGAATAGTGTTGCGTATACTTCAAGATAATACAGTGTGGAGTATAGCACAAGATAATCTTGTTTTAGCATAAAACTCGTGACATTAAATAAATTAAAAATAATACTTATCATAAAATATCGGGTTGTTACATTCTACCCCCCCTTAAAATGAATTTTGCCCTCAAAATTCGTCAGGGTTATACATGGTTTTCTACTTGAAAGTTTCTTTAATTGCAAGACACATCGTAAAATGAAATACCAAAACTTAACTTTAAAAACTAAAGTATGAAACGTAACAGTTACCCAAATTAACTAATCACTGGGTTTCCATGTAGGAGAACATAGATGAAAATATGGATATGGAAGAAAAGTCTAACCATAAAGTTCTAATGGAGAGTGGTAGAGGACATGGCTATGAAAAAGCCAACAATCATAAAGCCATAAATTTGTGATGATCTAAGGTACCATCTGATTCATCGGATATAAGATCACTAGGAAAACATTTTTGGTTTTCAATATCATTTCCCTAAAGTTGAAAATTTTTAATTAGAAGAAATACTTGCTTGATTTTGGTACAATCTCACTGTTGTTTGTGCTTTGAACAATTTCCACTTCATCTCTTAAAGAAATGAAGTTGAATTTGTTATTCATGAAGTGTTAACAGGTCATGTGATAGAATGATGGGTCATTCCATATATTTTAAACAAAAGGTTAGAAAAATTTATCAAATATACATAATTCCATCTATGGTGAGGTTAATCATATATGATTCCAAAAATGAACTTATACTTCATATATCATACCACTTAATAAAATAAAACTAGTTTCTACAAACCAGGGACATCCTGTAGGCCACTGGTAGGCGATAAAGGCTAGTCGCACCTCGGTTGTGGGTTCGATTCCCACAGCCTTGTCTGATGCAATGGGTTGTCGTCCGTCCTGTAGGTTATCCTTTTTCTAAAACTATACTATCATAACATTTCAGAAATAAAAAGTTATATCCTTAACCAATACTATATGATGTCCATTCCAACCATTAGGCTTATCAAAAATACTTCTATCTGATTATTAGAAATTTAATCTACCGAGCATGTGAATTCCTTCATTTGTCCCCCATATATCATAAGATATATCTTTTTGGTCACATTCCAAACATGTGAATACCTTAATCATGTATTATTTTGAAAAATTAATACCCATTGAACCTTAGTGAAAACATGAATGTTGTTAAATTTTAACACTTTCCACATACCGAAATCCCAAAAATTCTATATACTCAAACCATAATATCACTTAGTCCTTATATCAGTCATGATCTCATGATTACTATCATATTATTTTCTCCTTATCCCTTCATTATGCGCATTTCATCTACTTTCCAAAAATATTTCAATCACTTTTTCATGGTTACCAGTACCATATAATTATTGAAAACCAATACATAGATATTGCAAAATTCCACAATACTATAAATGAGATTCCATGAAACTATTTTTAAATCTCATTACATAAACACTTAATCATTACACAACTTTATTTTCATACTCAACATCACAAATAGTGATCGCATGAGACTTCCCTTTATCCTTTTTTTAAGAGGTTGCTCACGTTGATCATCATTAACCCGTGGATTAGGGAATTTATTAGCATAATGCCACATTTCCTTGCACTTGAAGCATTGAAGTGTTGGTGGAGAGTTCTCTTTAGTCTTTTCTCTATTCACATCATTAGCAACCTTTTCCCCATTACTTCGACAATCAATTTCTCGATGACCTTCTTTTCCAGACTTAAAACATTTTCTAGTACCTTTTATGCAATCTCCACCATGCTTCTTTCCACACTTTGAGCATAAAGAAACATTCATCTTTTTTCACCATTGTTCTGAGATTTCTCCTTGAACTCCATCTTTCTTTTCTTGTCAAAACCATGAGATGGATATGTTACACCAACTTCCAATTCTACCTTGATAGCACAATGCACAATTTCTTCATAGCTACTGAAGTCTCTTATAGCTAATTCCCTTCGAAGACTTGGTTTTAAGCCACTGAAAAATTGATCAACTTTACTTTCAGGTTGGATGATAAAGTCAGATACATACCTTGAAAGTCTTGTAAAATTCACTTCGTATATACCAAAAGATTCATCATCCTTCTGCTTAAGCTCAAGAAACTCCTTTTCCATCTTTTTTCGAAGAATACGAGGGATGTACTTACTAAAAAACAAGTTCTTGAACTCATCCCATTCCATGGACTCAATTTCATCTCTTTACCTCGTATTCTTGATAAGATTCCACCATTGATCAGCATCACCTTCCAAACGATATACTGCTAAGATGACTTTATCATGCTCAGAACATTGTAGAAATGAAAAAATCTTTTTAGTAGTACTGATCCATTTTTCATCCACTTAGGGATCAGAAGACCTGCTGAATGAAGGTGGATGCTGCCTCATGAAGGATTAAACAAAATGTTTCTCCTTTCTCTACTCATTTTGAAGTCAAAAATGATTCATAGCTTGTATAAGTATAGAAATAAGATTGTGAACTCCATATCCCATGACATTGGTTTGGTCAGGAGGACAATCATTGCATTGTCCATTACATTGATCAACACGGTTCCTTCGGGTTCCATCCATCGTCTAAAACCCAAAAATAATAGTGTGAAAGGCAAATACCATTCTAGGGAAAACAACATAATAAAGGGGGAGTACCTTCAATATCTAACATCTTAGGTTTAATTCTAAGATCGTTAGCACAATTCGAGGACTATAACCTATACATATACTTAACCTTAGGAACATCCCTAGACATACCTTAGAAATATCTCTAGGAATCTCACGAAAGTTTTCGAATCCTAGTTTCCAAAGGTTAACTAAACCTTTCCTCTGATACCAACTGTAGAGACCCTAACCTTGACGTACATGGACATTACATTAATTTTGCAGAATACTTAATACATAACAAAAATAGACACACAAGGATGGTAATAGTTTAGTGTCTTTGGAAACTCGGAATATAAACTTCTAATCATGTTGAAATATCTTCAGCAACTCCCATAACGATCTTCCCCTTTTTGTTTCCTTACCTAAAACCTTTCTTTATTTCCTGGGGAAAAGAAAACATATAAAGGGTGAGCTTAAATGCTCAGTAAGGGTAAGCATGGATAAAATAAAACAAATCATATACATTTGAACTTAAAAACATGAACATAATGTTTAAACATCAAAAGCATGAGAAATGACATAAAACATGGAAGTACGTAAGGCATAGATCATAAAGAAACATTAAGCATGATAAAATAGCATGGGGTAAAACACGTAATTGTGGAAAACATTAAGCACATGTTATGATTTCCATAGTAGCCAAGGCATTGCTTCCAAGACCATCTTAGTGGACAAAGTCCCTTTCTGAATCGAGTTCACTCCTTGTTCCAGTCCTATATTACTGAACCAGTTTAACTTGTCGTTCCAGCCATGTCTATCTCATGAGATATAAATCTTTACCCAATGAATTGGAGGGATATATAGGTCCCACCCATCTCATAAAGAAATCATTCTTACTTGTGCTACAACATAAACATAAATCATTCATCATAACCCAAAGAATAAAATGGGTTTCATAAATATCATCCCATAATCACATAATCCATATAAAACAAATGGATATCATTTCATCATAAGAAAAGTTAAACCATGTAAATCATAGATACTTTATACTTGAAACATAATAATACTAAATAATTTCATCTTATATGGAAAATAGTTTTCACAAAACACTTGAAATGAATTCTTGAGGAAAATATCCTTTCTTTTTCAAAATCATTTTCTTTTCAAAAAATGCCATGAAATTTTAAAAGAAAAGAATTTTATTGAAAATAGTCATGAAATCTTGTAGAGTAATCTTCATGAAAATGAGGTGTTATGAAATCGTAAAAATCCGTTCACACTGTATAAGTTAAAAAAATAACATTCTTCTCGTACTTTTGTCGAAAAAGTCAAAAAGTACCTCGTAACGTAAACAAATGAAAGATTCCTTACATATCATGTTGTAAAATTCAAAAATGGGTAAAAAGGAATTTAAACATACATGAAACCATTTTTAGAAATTTGGGACATGGATGATAAATATAACCCAAGTAAATACTTACGTATAAGCAATCTCGGATAAAAAAATGAGATTGGAAAAGTTATCCCTTACCTTATGTTCGATATGCTTCGTATGTATCCGAACCTCCTATATACTGATTTAAATAATGTCATTGACTTATTATAGAATCATATTCATTGTTATGATATCATACATGGTTCACTTATGACTTTATATTACCCGTTCTTTTTTTAAATTCATGTTAAAGTAGTGTTTTGGGTAAAATCGTTTCATTTGTCGTTCGTGTTTTAACTTGTAATTAATCATATGATTACTTAGATCATGATTACTTACATCCAGAATGTAAAACATGATTTATATATAATATATATTCAGAATATACATATATATAATAGATTGATAAATGGAAATAAATACACCGTTCATGGAGACAGTAGGTCGTACGTACGCATGAACGTTGTTTTCGTCTCCTTATTGAATTGAATGGAATTAAATAGATGACATACATATATATATACATAAATAAAGTATCATTATTATTTCATATATTTCATGATTACTTATTATATATACTTTATAATCATTCATGAATGGTTAATCATTGATAATGAATCTCATCGCGTCGTGGAGACGGTAGTCCGTACGTACGCACGAGCGATGATATCATTCCCATGATTGTGGAATTGTATTGAAGTGTATGAATAATATTTAAGAATCAATATCACTTTATAATAATCATATATAGTTTTTTATTTACACCATTATACCCATCCTAGTAAGGTGGTGGTCGAAAACAGATTACACCACGGCGTGGAGACGGTATTCGGTACGTACGCACGCGCGGTGATTTCGTTTTCAGTAGGATGGATAGAATGTGAAATAGGGTTGTTTCATATTTATAATAACATACCAGTATATTAGTGATACTGATTTTATTACTTCATAATGAAACAACTAAATAAGAGGAAGTAGAAGAAGAAATAAATTTGAAAGAATCGGTAATGGACATTACCTCTTCTTTGAAGCGCCTCTTTGAGACCTCCTCTTAGGGCACTAAAATTGGTCTTTGAAGAAGAACAGGACCTCTAGGATGTTTCTAGGGAAGTGGGGAAGTGAAATGGGCAGGGTTTGGCCGAGCTTTAAGGCTCAAAGTGCTGTAAGGAGGAGAGGTAAGAGGTTCCCTTTTATAAGGGAGGAGAGGGGCACCTTTGGAAATATAAAACATATTAGTTTATATTAAATCCCAACCCCACATAAAAACTTCCAAAATGACTCATATCCGAAGCTTAGATGATATAGGGTTGTAATATCATCAACCAATAAAATTTAGACATGTTAGGAATTTATTTTAAACATTATCAACATGATTTGTCCTTATTTATCAATTTAATTTTATTTGTGGTAATAATATTTTAAATTTAAAATTATTATAAATAATTACATATGTGTTGTGAATTTTTAATAATTTGATAATTTATGACATTTTCGACCATATAAATTTTAATTTATAATTTTTAAATATTTTTGATATTTTTAAACAATTTTATAATATGTTATTTTTATAAAATAACAATAGTGTCAATTTTGACACTATTCACTTATTTGAATTTAAATAAAATATATACAGAAGATATGTTCGAACTAAAAGCTTTAATAGATTTATAAAATGACATATGTATCTATAAAATTAGTGGTTCACATTAAATAGTTCATATAATATTTATTTTAATATTTTTAAAACCATTTATTTGATATTTTAATTAATAAAATAATTTCACCATCACTATTATGTCATAATTAATGATAATTATTTAATCCCTTAAAATTAAAAATAAATTCATATGATGTAGATAATTTTATTATATTTCTGGAGACTATTCATGTTCGAAGTTTCATTAAGTTTATCATTAAATTAAAATTATTATACTTATAAGATTTAACAAAGTGACATGTTGTCACTTTCTTTAGTTTTAATAATAATTAAATTATTTTCAGGGAAACAAGTCCACTAAATGAACCTAATCTGACCCTTAGGTGATATTGGTCGACGTTTAGTCATCCAATAGGATTTTGGAAGGTGTTAGGGTAATCTTATAATCTTATATTTACCCTTAATTACCCGATTTACCTTTAACTATGGTAAATAAAATATACCGTAGTTACTATTCATAATGCCCAAAAAATAAAAATGTATCTTATTAAAATAATTTGGACCCACTGATTCCAAATATGGAATCCATTTTTCCAAATTCAATACACAAAAGTTCCAGAAATTAAATTAAAATTAATCCCGTTGTCGAAAGAAAATGGGTTTTTTGTTTAAAACATTACAAAAGATTGAAGTTATTTAACCTACGAATTCAAGGTAAAATTAATGGTAATGACATAAATTATAGTAAATGGTAAAAATATATTCTATTTATACTTTAAAACCATAAAATATTATAATCTAACCATATAAATTATTATGATGAAAAAAAGTTGTTTTTAATTAAAATATAGCTTGTTTTTACTATTCATTAAAATATGAAAGTTATCAGAAAAATATCAAAACTTTATCCAATGTAAATTTTTATATCCTGATTCAAAAGAAGAAATTTATTTTGTAAAATTGAACTTATAAACATGTCAAAAACTAGATTTAATGTGTGTGTGCCATTAAAAGGCGGGAAAACTGCATTTTTTGAAAAATACTTATTTTACACGAAAAATTTAGTTTGTTCACATACCATGTTCTAGAAAATGTGTAAGATGAAATAATAATGTTATAAAATTAAAATTTTAGTTAATACTATTCATAAAGGCTAGTTATTAATAATATTATAACCATATATCATTTTTTAGTGAAACCTGATATTGCGTACAACACCCGCTATCGAGGAAAGTCGTGATTGCGTGTAATGCAAGCCAAGTCAGGGTGGCGTGTTGTTCAAGAATCCTTCTTTGTTTTGTATAACATAATCCAACCATATTTCATTTATACATTGAATATATATATATATATACACTCAATGTTTCGTAGAATGACTATTATAAAACGAACTTGAAATTGTGTGTAACATAATCTAAGAATAGTGTTGCGTATACTTCAAGCTAATACAGTGTGGCGTATAGCACAAGATAATCTTATTGTAGCATAAAATACATGACACCAAATAAATTAAAAGGAATACTTATCATAAAATATCGGGTTGTTACATGAAATATGGTTCAATGTTTCTTTGTAATTATTATCGGGAAATCAAGAATATCACTATCAAGAACGAGTATCATATACCCTTATTGGTGGATTGTTTCATCAAATACGTGAATCCCAATACTTTTCTAATATTTAAATTCATTATTATATCCTCAATTGATGATAATAAAGGATAATATACCCAATATATCATTCCATACAAGGTATAGACACTGTGAATTTATAGTGATTCAATTTGGTATTATTAATTCTCCTGGTGTCAAAATGGATTTATTTAATATAGTGTTTATAGATTTCCTTGATCATTTTGTGGTATTATTTAAAGATAATATTATTATATATTCAAATATTATGTTAGAGCATGATAATAATTTTATAATTGTGTTAAATACCCCTAGGAATGATAATTTATAAGAAAAATTTACTATGTGTGAATTTTCGATTCAAAAAGTTTCATTCTTGGGTAATATAATATCAGGTTAGGGTATATTAGTGGATCCTTCAAAGATAGTAGTTATTGATCAATGGATGGACCAACTATGGTAACCAAAATATATAGTTTTATTGGGCTAGAAAGATACTATATATGTTTTTGAATGATTTATCATGAAAATATAATAAAATTACCAAGTTCAATTGAAAGGGGATTAAGTTCTTGTTGATAGAAAAATGTGAAGAGAATATCAATGAACTGAAGAGAAGGTTGATTAGTACACCTTTTCTTACACTACCATGTAATAGATATGGGTTTTTTATCTACAATGATGCATCAAAAAGGTACTGGGATATGTCCTCATGCAGAATGATATGTCAATAGCAAATGCCTCACACTAATTGAAAATACATGATCTAAATTACCCAAATCATGATTTGGAGATGGAAATAGTAATTTTTGGGTTGAATATATTGAGGAATTGTATTTATGGTGAAATTTGTTTCATATATATGGATCATAAAGTTTTTAAGTATATCTTCACACCAAAAGAGTTGAATATATACCAAATAATATGATTAGAATTGATTATTGATTATGAATGATGATACATTATTAACCTAGGAAGGCAAACAAGGTGGTTAATGCTTTTAGTCAAAAGGAACATGCTAGTTTTTTCATGATAAGGATTGAAAGTGATTCAATACTTGTATATTTTT
Organism: Viscum album; assembly: GCA_963277665.1. Classification (NCBI taxonomy): domain Eukaryota; kingdom Viridiplantae; phylum Streptophyta; class Magnoliopsida; order Santalales; family Viscaceae; genus Viscum; species Viscum album. Next base: position 1,026,597,580 of record OY728158.1, read on the forward strand.
AAATTATAGAACTTGAAATCTGGATGAAATTGGATAGATCACTAGTATAAAAATTGCTCTCTACATCAATATTTTTACATCAATTTTAAATAAAAATATGTAAAAAGGATTTTTACATCAGTTTTTCTAAAAACCTGGGTTAAAATATACTTTAATCCTCGTTTTATAAAAAATTAAATTTAAAATTTACTTTTAACATTGGAAGTTTTAAAATATATGTTAAATCTATCTTTTAATGTCCATTTTTTAAAACCATTTCTAAAATAATAATATAAACTACTTTTAGCATTTTATTTCCTCAAAACCGAGACTAAAAGTATTATTTTAATTAATTTTAATGTGGTTTTCTAAAAATCATCATTATAAGTCTATTTGAATTTTTTTCAAAATATGTACTTACTTATTTTTCAATTTTTCAAGTCATACGCCATGTTATTTTTGTCTCTACACTTATGAATTAGATGCATGATTGAAAACTTTTTCTTCCCTTCTATAAATACATCAAATGGATCACTATTAAAAAATTTTATTGAACTATCTATTTTGATCACATTTTAATTTCTCAATATACTCCTTTTATATATTTCGATCGATTGGAATAGTTAATCAATCTATATTGTATTTATCTTGCTGTTTTGTTTTAATCATTAACATTTATATAAAAATTTGTATTTTTTGTTTTTGAAGATGGTGCTTTCATTGATCATTAAGCTCCCATATGAGATATTCAAGACTATTCCCAATATTCCTTATGATTTTTTCACCATGAATCAAATGAATATCAATAAAGGATCTCTAAATTCGATGGAAATGATTGTAGGTATAGAGAAAAATTACAAATAATATCTACTTTTATTCATTTAATTATTACAATGTACTAATTATAGTTTCATTTTTTTATTAATGTTATGTAATTTTTAATAACATTTTATTTTAAATATTTTTAAATTTTCATTTTGGTTTTCTATATAACAAATTTGAAAAGTGGGTTTCCACATTGGTTATATATATAAATGGTGTGAAAAGTTACTTTCCATGACAATTATATATATAAATTATGTTGAAAGTGTTCTTACATGTCACTCAATGTTTTTCTAGGATCATTCCATGTTGATTTTTACATAATTGGCATTGAAAGTTATTTTTAACATCGCCAGAAGAAAAATTGGTTACAAATCGAAATAAAAGATATTTTTTCTACAAGTGGGTCTTGTATATCTCATATGAATGATCAAACTTATATCCATGTAAGGATTAAAGATACATAAAAGGAAGATATAGAGCTACAGAACTTCAAAAATGTTCCTAAATTCAATCATGATTGTGATGGAATGATAAGGTTTAGAAACTGATTATGCATCCCATTAATACCAAACTTGAATAATGATATGTTTTATGATGCTCATAGTTTATCATTCTCTATATACCATGGACGTACAAGGATGTATAGAGATCCAAAATAATAATTATGGTGGGAAAATATGAAAATTGATATTTTAAAGCATGTTTATTGATGCTTGAAATGTCAGTAAGTTAATGTAGAGATATAAAAGTCTAAGGGAATTTTACAACCACTACCCATACCTAAATGTAAATAGGGAAAAATTACCACAGATTTTTTCATCAAACATTACAAAACATCTAAAGGGAACAATGTTATTTAGGTCACAGTTGATAGCCTTATGAAGTCAGTACACATCATTTCCATCAGAGAAGATTTATCTATTTATCATCTTGACAAGTTATACGTTAAGAAAGTTTACAGGTTTAGGGAAGTACCACATTATGTTTTATTTGATCAATATATGAGGTTTACCTTGAAGTTGTGGTGAATTATTCAATAAGATCAAGATTTAGAGGTGTGTTTCATCACTTATTATCACAATTAGATGTATGTTAAATATAATAGAACCATTAAAACTCTGTAGGATATGTTGATATTTTTTCTCTAGATTTCAAAGGTGTTCGGTATCAACACCTTCCTCAAGTCGAGTTTTCTTACAACAATATCTTTCACTCAAACATTCAGATAGATCCTTATGAATCCCTCCATTGAGAGAAGAGTATAGATACAACATGAGGGGGTGAAGTTGGATAAATAAAGATATAGGGACCTGATATAGCTAAGAAAGTGGTATAAAAATTTTGATCCATTTATTGGAACATCAAGGTAGCTTAGAGTCAATTGGAGAGTTATGCTGAAAATCATTGGTGAGATCTGGAATTTGAAGTTCAAGAGAAGGTATTACTATAAATTTATCTATCAAAAAATGTTATGAGATTTGAAAATAAATATATAAGTATAATTCCTATGTATATTTCCAACTTTGGGATTCTTTATTGAGTAGGGATGGTATCTTATTGATTGGCGCTTCCATCAAACCTCTTTCAAGTTTATGATGTGTTCAATGTATCTCTCATACGGGGTGTATACCTCATCTATCACATGTACTGAATCCATTGGTAATACCATTGGAGTATGATATCTACTATAAAGAACAACATATATAAATCATGCATCATAGAGATAAATTAATATAAACCAATAATACTCACCTGGTTAAAGTTCACTGGAGGAATTATAAATTTGAAGAAGTAACTAAGAACCTGAGGATGTGATGAAACAAATATATCCTCAATTTTTGTATCTGAGTGATGTAATTTTCAGGTATAAATTCATTTTATCTAAGGTATAATGTAACACCCAAAGGTTTTATAATTTATTTTTAAAATGAATTTAATTTCTTTGATAGCTTTCTTTATAAGAAACATCGAGCTTAAACGGACTGCAATATACTATATAAATATTATTATTTAATGTGATAGTTATAGACTAGAAATTTAATTTTATAGTATGAATATGACAAAATAAATTATAAAATTTTATGTTTTACCCATGTATAAAATGAATTAATTTTTTATTAAATTTCTGGAAATGAAATTAAAAATCATTTTCAACTAAAAGAGATGTTTTACTGAAATTTTTTTCTTATGCACGCAATGTGTTTTTATCTAAATAAATTAAATTAATCCTTATTGGTGAATGTTTTTTAGGAAATGTATATATTATATATTAAATAAATTTTTTGACATTCATCTATTTTTTTTCTAGTCATGAAAAAAAGAATAATCGTGTTTTATGCATAAAAATTTATTTTCCTAAAAATAGTTTTCGTCGTGTTTTACACACTTATTTTAATATTAATTTATACCAATGATAGAAATTTAATCTTGGAAAATGGATTCTTTATTTATAATCAGGATTTTAAAACATGATAAATTGGCCTCTTTTATTTTTTAGTCATTGTGAATAGTAACCTTGGTAAATTTTTGTCACATCGTTAAGTGTAAATCAAGTAAAATATGGTCAAAACTTTGGAATAACGCTTTAAAATATCTCTAAAACATTTATTTATCTTATTTTATGTGTTCATATTATTCATTTCCATCCAATTCTCAAAAATATGGCCACTAGGTTCGATTTTTCTTGGATTATGACCCCTACATTATTTTAATTAAAGGATAAAAACAAAATCTCACTCTCATAACTCTAATAACACTTAATTTTTATTATAATGATAAAAAGGGCTAAGTTAAATTATAAATGTTTATTATAAATATAAATTAATTATTTTTATTTGGTTAATTTATTTTTTCATTTTTAGGGATTGGATAATTACCTTAAATACTTACGTAATGCTGACATGATATTTATTCAATTAATGGAAAAAAAAATTGATTTAAAAAAATTAAAATTAATAAAATTTGAATTAATTGTTATTTTACACAACTTTAGTAAGCATATATGACATATTATTAATTTATAAAAGGTTTATATTTTGATTCCTTTTTGGTCATGTTTTCTTTAAGATCAAATTAAATGAATAGAATCAAAAATGGCATTAATGATATTTTATGTTAAATAATATTTTATTAAATAATTTAAAAATCATAAAAATATTGAAATAGGAAAATTAATACGATAAATTTTCTAAAATGAAAACCATTTTCTATTTATGAGATAATATTTACCTTATAAGTAAAATTATAACCCTTTAATATTAAAATAGCCATTACCATGGTTAAGATTAAAATTGGTTAACCAAAGGGGTTAAACCAAGATAAAAGGTTTAAAATGACACCAAAAACATGAAAAATTTAATTTAATGATTTTATTTCATCCTTGGTCTAGTTTTTTTTAGTTTTTTATGATTTGGAATCATTTTTCTTGAGAATGAATAAATTGTATTTTAATATTTTTTGTAATTCCAAGTGTTACCTTTCCCTCCCTTTTAAAGGCACACCCCTTATCTCTTTTATTTCAAAACTTTGAGCCTTATAGATCAACCAACACCTGAAAAATTATATTATCAGCTTCACAATCCACAAATGTTTTGTTCTTGTATTCTTATAAACCATTCCAAGGGTCCATAATAAATTATCAAAAGGACTCCCAAAGAAGAGGTAATCATCTTACACAACATCTTTCAATTTTATTATTCATATACCTCATCTAAATATATTATATTAATCATGTAATAATAACTTAATTATCCTAAAAATAATGAAATGTAATTATTATTATGGAACCACCAATATATACCTTATATTCCATCAATGGGAAGTGAAATTATCACTCGTGTGTAAGTGTGGACTACCGCCACCACATAGCGATACACTTAATTTTCCATCACCATAATTCATGAATGGTTATTACTATGGGTTTAATGTTTATTTTTGATATAATTATACTTTTTTAACTATAATATCATATATAAATTCTTACCTTTACATCTGCTGGAAAATGATAATGTTGTTCATGCGTACATGTGGACTACCACCTCCACGAATCGATATGATTTGTTTTTAATTTCTAATTTACATGAATGTCAAAAAAGATAACTTTATTAAATATATATGAAATATATGATATAATAATAATTCAATAAATATGAATTATTATTTTCCTTTTTTTGTTCCATCCCTCGAAAAATGAAAGCAACATTCATGCGTATATACGACCTACTATCTCCATGAAAGATGTAATTCATTTTTATATATTTTCATTTTATGGATGAATATATATAAATTTATATAATGAATATATACAATATTTATATTATTATAAAAATTCTTAAAATCATGGAACCATGATGAAAGTATAAGAACCAGTATTACATAACAAAAACATGCATGAGAAATGAAGCAATTATCAACTAGAACAATTATTTCAATAGAAAATTGTTAAAAAAATGATGATAAGATTTTATAAGTAAATCATATATAGTATGATATGTATGAGTAAGGTTATATAATAAATTTATCATAAATATGTATTTATTATATAAGAGGTTTGATCACATATGAGGAAAGACAAAACATGAGGTAAGTGATTTATGTTATAATCTCATTATTTTCTAGGGTTGTTTATGATCACATCTACGATTATGGAATATTATAACTTATCTCTCAAGAATATAATGAATTTTATTATATTATGTTTATTTATATTTAATACATGTTTTCCTTTCAATATTTTCTATTTAATAACTCAAGAGGGTGAATGACTTTTTTTAATGATTATTGACTTTATTTTTATCTTCAGTCATAAATATTTTTTTTCTTCCGTGTCTATGTTTATTAAAAATGTTTTCAATAATGTTTTTAAAATTATCATACAATTTTTTTAATTACTTTTTAACCATATTTTAATTTTTAAAAAACATTTAAAATAGAATCTTCTCGTCATTTTATGAACACGGTACTTTCGACTTTTTACTATAAATTTGAAAGGAATATTTATTTTAATATATATGGAATGAATGGAACTTTACACCATCATGAATTCTCAATGATTTGAATCTTACTTTAAAATTTTCCAAGGATAATTTAAAGTAAAATTTTTCCTAAATTTTTGGAATAATTTTATATTTTAAACAAGTAATTTTAAAGTGAAAATTTTATTTTCCTCAAGAAATGTTTGAGTAATCTTTTAAAGACATGTTTAGTCCATGATAAAATACTTTAGTGTTATATATTATTTACTATTGAAATGATCCAATAATACCATCATTATTCTTTCTTTGTATGGTTTATGATTATGATGATGGAATTTTTATAATCTCATTTATTTTCCATGGGTTATGCTATGGTGAAATGATGGAATATTTATGAAACCCATATTCATTCCATGAGTTATGTTGTGAAGACTTGATGAATGTTTTATGATATTTTGGAACACTTATGAGTGGTTTTTATTATGTGATGGATAATCCTATAATTATATATCCCTCTAATGCATCAGGTAATGTTTTATATCTGATGAGATAACTAGGGGATGCAAGTTGTTATTCATGATCCACTAGGGGATGAATATTTATATTATTGGTCCACTATGTTATGAATGTTAATATTCCTGATCCAATATGGGATGAAAGTTGATTTGATTGATCCATTATAAGAAATTGGTGATGATTCCAGATCCATTATGATATGGGAAACATGTTTTGATTCTTTTTCCATTGTGATTTAATGGTCTCAATAGTTAAACTTGACATATGAAGTGGCTTCAATACTTATGATGGTTTCTCAAACTAATAACATTTTTTAATGATTTTGATATAAACTTATTGTCCATGATTGATTTATGATGATTCCTCGCTCTTATGATTTATGTATTTTGAAATGATAAAGTTGTATTCCATGACTCATGTTTATAATCTATTACATATTAGGTATGAAATTTTTAAGTTATAATAATAATATCATGTATTTATGATTATCATATGCTTTTATATGAACATCGATTGATATCTCCAATGGTTACCCTTACAAAGAATCTGAGCACACCCTTTCTTATGTTTCCTTTCTTCGGGTTATGAAAAATATTTTAAGTAATGATAAGTAGGGTATAAATTCACAATATAATCCAAAGATATTATGAAGAATTCTCCTAAATAATAATTTTATGTATCTAGTCTCCAAATACACTACAAATTTATAGTTTTGGTGTGGATCGTAATGTTACATATTGAATATTAATTTAAAAAGCTATAATATTAACATATGAAAAACTCAAGATTCTATATTGAAATTTTGAATATTGGATAAAAAATTCATATTCATATGGTATGTGATAAAAATATAGAGAATATTTATAGATCCCTCAATGAAAAACAAATTGGGGAATGAACCAAACCAACAATTGTCATGATGATCTGTAAATTTATTTGATTATTTGGGTACTATTGACACTTTGTGAAAAAAAATTATTATTTTATATCCCACTAATTAAGTTAAAAGAGAAATAGGTAAAGTATATATAGATTAAATAATGTAAGGATATATTTATAGAGATAAATAAAAGGTTATCCAGTGTAATTGTTCTCATACTACCCTAATGTAAAGATGGGTTTATGATATATAGGTAGGCTTCAATGAGAGTGTTGGGTTATATACTCATGAAAAATGATAAAGTGGTAGACTATGCATCTTGATAATTGAAGATACCTTAATATAAATACCTAAAACAAGACTTGGAATTAGAATCTATGATAGTTTAATTGAAGATTTTATGGCACTAACTCTACAAAAACAAGTGTGATATATATATTGATCATAAGAGTTTAAAATGTATATCCACATAGATAGACTAGAAAATGCATCAAAAAATATGGTTGGTGTAAATCAAGAACTATGATTTCTCAATACACTAATATCCTATAAAAGTTAATAAGGTAGATGATGATCATAGAATAAAGAAACTTTCTTCCCTATGCATGGTGAGGACTAACAAGAACCCTATATTCACGGACATGAAAAGGATAGATTTGGAAATCATAAAGGCAGGGAATACATCCTACCTTGAACAAATAATTACACATACATATATGCAATATAAAATCAAGGAGGCATAAGTGGATAATATAGAGATTCAAAATATTTTGAGAGAAACAAATGAGGATATGATTCATGAATTAAATATCTAAAAATATAGTTTTTTCTATTTTAGAACAATACTATATGTGTCATTAACACTATATGTAAAGAAGGATATATTATATGATTAATATAGCTCATATTTATCTATCAAACCTATAAGTTCCAAGATTTTTTGAGATAAAACATGAAGAATAATATTTTTTATGTGCACCAAAAAGTCATTTTTATATCAATAAGATAAGGTAGAGCATTAGAAATCTCATGGTATGATGCATACATTATGTATACCAACAAGGAAATTAGATGATGTCATCATAGAATTTTTTATGATTCCTCTAAATACATCTAAATGAAATAGAATCATGTGGGTTTTAGAGGATTGAATCACTAATAAATTCCTACTTCATCGTTATTTACTAATATTTCTCACTTGATCAAATTTATATGATATATGTTAATGAAGTGTTGAGACTGTATGGGGAACCTCTTTAAATACTATGTGATCAAGACTTATGGTTTATCTCTGTGTTTTGGAGGAGTCTTCAACATTCCATAAATACCAAGTTGAAATTTATTGTAATATATCACCCCCAGACCAATGTTAAATATTAAAAGACCATTAAAACTCTTAAATATATGTTGATATATTACTCGATGGACTTTAAAAAAGTTTGGGGCCACCATATTCCTCTAGTTCATTTATCTTATAGAAATTATTTCCACTCATGTAATTAGATGCGCCCATATAATGTTTTATAATGTAGGAGATGCATAAGTGCTATTTGTTGAGTTAACTTTTGTGAATTAAATCTACTGGGACCCAAATTTGAGTAAGAAATTTAATTTCACGTTAATCAATAGCTCATTAAATCGATACAAAGTTGATAGAAGAGCTATGAAAAAAGTAATCAAAGATACTTTGAGTTTGATGTTGGTGAAAAGGTGTTCTTTTAAATATCACCCAATAAAAGATACATTATATTTCAATATAAGGGAAAGGTTAGAACTAGGAACATTGGACCCTTTGAGATCCTTGACTGCATATGAGTTATATCCAATCAACTACAACATTCTCCAAACTAGAAATAAGTAAAAAATGTGTTCCATTTGACATCTCAGAATTGATTCACTCCTAAGAAACTGAACTCTTGGGCCACTTGGCCACAAGCATGCATCCTCATAGTCTAGAGGATTACGACTAGTAGAGAGGGTGTGTAGTGGTAAGGTGGGGATATTATACCCTCTATATCAGAGTGTAGAATATAGATAAATATAAATTAATGAAACATAAAAAATATAATATCATAGTAAAAATAGGAAGATAACTAAATCAAATCATCTAGAAAATAAATTGAAATAAAAAAACAATATTATCATACATAGATGATGTCATGAACTAATACATAATAAAATATTGTTTCCAAATAGTACTAGTATATAAAAAGGAATAAAATGACCAAATCCATTCATCATAATGAGAACCTTGAACATTGGCTTAGTCATCTTATCTCTATCTCTCATCCTAACATGAAATTAGTAATCCATAACTGGTTGCTTCCATGTATCCTTTCCTGCATCCATGAAGTTTTCCTAGGTACCAAATGATGGACCAAATAGGGTGTGAGTGAAACTCAGAAGGAAACGACCAATAGTATCTAAAAAATCCAGTTTTCTAATATAAGTTGTAATAGTGTGCAATATATAAATAAGAAAAAGTTAAAAAAATGAAGTTGAATCAGGTAAATACCATTTGATTTGTCTTAATCCAAATTTTTATGAATGTAATACCATTTATTAGGCCAGGAAATCGAGTCCCATAGCCAAGGTGTCCTCATCAAGTCTAAGGAATAATTCCAATGTAAACAAAGAACATACTTTATTGGATCCCAAGGATATAATCCACAGAAATTTCTTTCAACGTACATTAAGTAGAATCTAAGTAGATTTTCAAAAGAATTATAATTTTTGGATTTAGTAGTTAAATCATTAGTGTTAAGATAAGGCATTCATTAATATAATACACTAACCGAGTCTAAGGATGGTGTACCACTTGGAAGTCACATCAATAAATTATTTGACATCTTATGATCTCATTCAAGGAATTACAAGTTGGGAATCCAAGTATTACCCAAGTCAGACCCCACAATTATGGTGATCTAGGTCCATAATAGCAATCAAGAAGTAAATAATAAGTGAAAAATATTATTTTTCAATGCAAGGCCAAGTGAACATCCATTCCATTGATCAATTAAAATAATTAAATTTAAACATCCCACTATAATGTTACAAGGAAAACACACCATAGATGTGTTTCGTCATAAGGGAAGTGAAGTGGCCATTCTATTAATAATTCAATAAATTCTTTTGGGTTATTCATTTTTATAAGTGTCAAACCAAACAAGACCTGGGGGTGTTTTGGTTAGTAGTGAGGGATGTTTTCCAAGAGAATTTAAACAAACACACCCTAAGGTGTGGTTCAAGTTGAGGTCATCAACCTCAAATAGATTCAAGAGTATCATACACATATTGAACTTGGTTTAAATAATAATTTAAAGAAATGTTAGTTTTACAAGAGACATATTGAAAGTCCAACATGTAGCACAATGGTGAAAAATTATAAACCATTAGACTTTTAGAGAAAAGTATTAAACCACCTACTTTTTCCTAGAAATAGACTCTTCATCTTGTACCGAACTCATATTTGGTATGGAATGAGAGAAATGGAAAAACCTGAAAAACACCTTGAAAATAGAGAATATTTGGTCGCACGAAGATAGTTCCAAAGATGAAGAATAAAACTAATTAAAGAAAGTAAGAGGAATGAAATACTTACAAAAAGGGATCCAATGTGATGAAAAATGATAAATCAAAGTCCAGATATAGGAGATCTATCAAAATTTCAAAGAGGGAGAGGGAAAACCATATGTGACTAGTGATGTGAAAATGAGGAGGATGAAGAAGGGAATTTTGATTTAAGGTATTTATGTGAAGAAATTTTACTTTTAAATGATTTTAAAGCATCACGCAGTTTTCCAAACCATGTACCAACCATGAAATAACCATTATCCAGGATCCCATATGCCTCATGATATAAGCACGCGATTAGAAAAACCATGTGAAAAGTATGCTAGTTGAATCTATAATAAATTGTAGGTTTTTAATGTTTATGTGTCCCTTGTTTACCAGTTTGAAAAATCATGCATAACACTTTCATTATTTTATGTTTTAAGGGAATGGTTAGAGATAACCATGCACTAACCATGCGCCTCCCACAGATTCTTTAAAAACCCTTACTCTGCTCTTTGAACCAAGACCAAACGTTCTTTTAACCTCCTTGAATCCCTTACGAATTTCCATTTAGATAAAACAATAGGTTCAAACTAATATTTAAAGGATCCATACCTCTATTAAAAATTAGGATATTACATCATCCCCTCTTTGAAATAACTCGTCCCTAAGTTTCCCTTATGAGGGTGGTTGAGATGTATTAAAGAAAAACTCCAACCACAGATCACATATATCAAACTCTTTCTCTAAGGTCTCATATTATACTTAGTTTTTCTTACATATCACCCATAATGAAGTAAATTTACATCCTTATAGATTCTTCAAGATATAATCAATGGTATGAACTAGGTACTCCTGAAAAAAAAAGCATCAACCTCCAACTCAAATTATTCAGAATACATGACATGAGAAGGGTTGAAATAATAATGAAAGAGATGAAAAATATAGAAGATGAAATGAATCGCCCGGTACCTATGAGTAAGATCTATATGATATGATACTATTCGTACTCTCTCAATGATCTCAAAAGGTCTGATAAAACTAGGTGGCATCTTCCCTTATCTTTTAATCCATCTATTTTCCAATCATGGAAAGACTTGAAAGATGACCTGATCCCCTACCTCAAATTATGGAGGTCAAGGATCCATTCAGAGGATACTGTTAAATCCTATGTTGGTATGAAATTAAAATTTTATATGTTCATGTATGGAAATAAATATATAGGTGCACTAAAGTGGAATTAGGGGGTCAATCCCATAGAGATCATGGAATGTGGTAAAGGACATTTGACCAATAATTAGGTCTCTCTAATTTTAGTTTACTTTTATTTAATGAATTAAATGACACAAATTAAATAAATAAATTTTGACACAAAATATAGAAAAGGTAGAATATAGAGTAGATGAAAGGAAGGGTTTGGGGTTAATTTTAGGGAATAGGTAAAGAATAATCATAGATTTAACATCGAATAGACCTATGGAATAGGCTGAAAAGAGGTGAAAAGTCACCAATTGATCTTGGTCCAACCAATTGGATTAACCTAAGTTGGAAAATAATCCTTTGTACATAGATATTTGACTCCCTAATAATAGTAATCTAGGATTCCAGGAAAAAAATAATCAAAGGCTATTGGTCCAAGCCATCTCAATGTTAATTAGGTCATGCTCATTCAATTTGAACCTCCGATGGTTAGGGAAGTAGCAAAATAATGGGATTTGAAATTTTTATAAACTTGATTACTATTTATAGGGTTAAAAAGTTTTTATATTATACATTTATTAGGTTCAAGGAAACTCCTAATCTCAACCCCTAACCCTAAGTAGATTTTCCATGCATGATGGTGTTCAACAAAAGAAGTGAAACTGATTAAAACATGCTTGACATGATAAATAATGAATATCCCATAGAGAATATATAAAAAGATAAATAATGAGAAATAAATAAAATAAATTCCATTGTACTTAAACTAATGAAAAAACCAAAATTACTTTAAATCCATGAAAATAAAATAAAATCAAAAAAAAAAAGAAACCAATTGATGAAGAACTCAAGGTCAGAACCCAATGGAAGCCTCCTGGTTGTTGAGCATCTCTATTACTCAAATATAATGGATTCTCTATCTATTGGTTGTGATAACCCTTTTATAATCATGGTAGTCATTCATAGGTATTTCAGTTCAAACCCCACATTAAATAGCATCTAGGTCAAAGGATAAATTTCCCCCAATGAAGATACGTGAAAATCTTTTTTTAGTCTGTTTGAGGATTACATGACATGTGATATCTATAAACAACATGTAATGTGTGAGGATGAACTTATATTATTTACATACCATAAATGGTTCATGCCTCATATAATTACACATTGTGTAAATTTTTACATTGCATGAAATGTGTGTTTTCATCTCCGAAATCCCTTTTTAACACTGGTTCTTTAGTTTTGAGCCTCTAATCCCTCTTTCGATCATCCAACATCATGGGAAAACTTCATTTAATGGACATCCTGGTCTATTTGGCTTCAATCATCAATCATGGATTCAATATTCAATTTTCTTTGTTGTGATGACAAAATAGATATAGAATAAAGATATCAAATACCCCCAAACTCAAATCTTTTCTCATACTTGAGAAAAATATAAACATTGAAACACAAAGTGTATATACATCAACAAGGGAATTTTCATATTATGAAGCTCATAAAAAAAAGTTATACTTGAAGATTTCAAAAATAAAAATCATAGAAAAAAATAATACAAAAATGATGCTTCATTTGTAATGATAAATTCAAGATATTTTCCCCTTTTCGGTGATAGATTTCATCTTTTCATCAACACCCATTCCATTTTTTATTTATCTAACCATTTATTTTTTCTCTCATCACTCAAGGTAACAATTTAGTTGGAGTTATAATCATAGATCAAGTACATGGTCTTAACCATGGGATTTCATTGAATCTACTTTCTCCATGTCATAAAGATAAATATCACAATTAATCATGTTGACTTTGAAATTAGGATCAACTTACTCTAAGGTTGAGGGGTGGTGGGTGGTAATGTTTAAAATCAACTAAGTATCAAGGAGGATTCTATAGTCTAATGTATAATACATTATATTCAAAATAAAATCTCAATGGAATGGTCCTTAACAAAATAATTTCATCTCACACACCCCTTAAGAACAATGTAAAGGCTCACGGACAATGTAGTCATAATGAAAAATAACCCTCTCTTATTGTTTTGTGCTTTTTTATTTTTTATTTTCTTATCATTTTTTTCAAATGTTGTACCAAAGATAAGACTCACATTCACCAGCTAACCGCATATGATTTTGAGATCATCGGTCTGAAAGTGGTGATTATTAATCTTCCCTAAAAACAACCCATTTTTATATAGAAATTCATGATTGGAAAAAAGCACACTTCCATCACTTAACTAGAGATGACGAAAATCATCGGTTTGGTAATGGGTATTTTTTATTCTCCCAATTTGCAACCCATTTTTATTTTTAATATTTTATTTTTTCATTTCTATTATAACAAGTGGTAAAAACAATGAATTGTAATTAATTTTAATATAATCATTCCCCAAAAACCCATGGAAACACCCTATAGTCTCCTCTCAAGATAAAAAAATCTCATATCGACCATAAAAAATCCCTTCCCTTTACTTATTCAATATAATATCATAAAAAATAAAAAGAGATGGGTAGGAAAGAAAAATAATGGCTTGTAATGTGGCTCAATACTAATAATGGCATCCATAGATTCTATAGGAAAGAAGGATAAATATGCAGGTGGGTCTTAGGAAAAGTGGTATTATCAATAAAATACCTCAATAATATTAAAAGTAAATTTTTTCAGTCATAGATTTAACAAGATATCAATGCAAGTTCTAGTATGTTTATATGACCTAAGTTTCACTTAAGAAATATGATCTGAAAATAACAGAAAATATTTGGTCCATAATCCCCTCAGGAATGGGAAAATAATATCAATTCATGTTAGGAAATTCAATAATCAGTTTAATAATGGTACGCTTCTAATAATTAACATAAAAAATGATGTCAACAATCATTTCCAATAAATTCCAAATCAAAGTAAGAAAGTGACTCTTAAAATGTCCCTTTATAATTATTTAATTTATGGTAATTATATTTGAAATTTACCAACATTTAAACATAGTTCTCTTAAGTGTTGATGTCTCCAAGATCAGTGATTATAAGAAACAAATTCAAGATTTTTTTTAGATAAATCCAATTAAATTTTATTCATTCAATAATTAAATTACTTTTTATCTTTTCTATTTTTCTTTATGATGTGGTGGAAAAAACTAGAGGTGAAATAAAATAAAAAAGTAAAAAATAATCCTCTTCCATTGATTTTTTTGAATGAGTTTATTAGGTTTTTTCTGTCCCAAGTTAACAATGTGAACATTCATCTCATGATGTTAATTGAACTCATGATGTGAATTGGACTCACAACATGAAGTATTCATGAGTTCATCACTTAATTTTGTTCCATATTCTTTCTCCTATGGGCCTGAAAAATAATCCCTTTTATGATATAAAATATTTGGATCAGAAAGGTAAATATATCGACCATGGGGACAGTTATTCAACTAATCTAATAAAAATAAAATAAATCTATGTTTTAGAAAAAAAAATTAATAATATGGGATTCCTCCCAGTAGTTAATCTTTTTTATTGGTCTTTTATCTCATCCTTTACCTTTGTTTGCTAATTGTAACATGATATAGATCTAACTATCTTGGATTTACCCACATTTGACTCTATTTTTCATTCAGGGTGGTCTTTCTCTTCCTCTACTGTTGGTTCTTCTTGGACTGTGGTAAATGTAATTTGAGGATAGATTTAATGAAAATAATAGGAAATCAGAATTGACCAGAGTTTTTAGATCTCTTAATCCACTATAACTTCTTCCTTTTCTTAAGTAGGTTCACATTCTGCAATTACTTCTTTATTTGGAGCCTCCTTTTTCTCTTTTTCTTCCAAAAATTTAAAGAGGGGTTCTCATTCTTCTTCAGTCTCTAGAATTACTTTGAGGGAGACATATTTCTACTCATCATCCTCATATTTATATAATTCTAATTACTTTAATTGTATAGTTTGTTCCATATATTCCTCATGCCCTAATTTCTCTTCAACCTCATGTTCTAATTATTCTTTTTAAAAATACATAGGTTTATTACTATGAGAGATCTCAACATTTACTAATAATTCATCCTTAATATCCTTGTATTAATTTTTCTATTTTTTTATCACCATCTTGAAATTCCTTAAGAACTTCTTAATATTATTAAACTTAAACCAAATATATATATATATATATTAAAATTTAAAGGTAGATTATTCAAATGAGTTTCCCCCCACGAGAATGTAAGGTGATTGTTGTTAGCGGTATTTGGGGCGTGTGTCAGGGGGTTGAGTCGCTGATTCTATTTTGTTTATTCAATGTGTTATAACCATCCTAAATATATTATTCACATTGGTATTTAAATTCAAAATAACTTGAGAAAGCTGAGTGGTCAATTTTCATTATTCTTTGATTTGTGCATCATTTTCATCCATCATTTTATCCAATTCTAAAATATACTTTTTGAGTAATGTGGCTATTCTGTTCTCTGAATTCTACTCCTGAGTTTATTGGAAGGAATGGTCTTCTTTAATGTACTGCTCTTGAGGATTCTTTATGTAAACATCTTGGAATTTATCTACACAATCTTCTTCTTCTTCAAACCAAACTATATTTTCATTAGAAACTATTGGAAGGATACTAAAAATAGATTTTAAATTTAAAATGATTTGAGATAGATGATTTTTCCATTATCCTTGTTCACTGATCTCATCCTCATTATATTCCATCCTTTTTTCAATATCTTCAATGTACTATGTGAGAAATCTAGCTAGTTGGTATTTAGTGTTTCTCAGTGCAGGATCCACCTTGGTATTTTGAATATTTGGGTCTCCTCCACAGGATTGATGATAGGTTTTGCCCAATTTTTGAGGTTGTAAATAATCAAATATGAATTAATATGAATCATCCAACCTTGTTTCTTCATGTAACCACCCTTTATATTTCAATGTTGGTCATGTGGTTGGATACTCATGAAATCTAATGTACTCTGATGGTGGTATAGCATAATAATGATGAGGCGTCTCTTCCATCCAACACAAAACCAAAAACTAACAAACATGTAATATTGAAAATAAAAATAATAACAAAATTAATGCAAAAAAATAAAAAAAATGAAAAAAAATAAAGAAAATGGGATAAGAAAAGTCTTTTACCTAAGAAATCAGTATCCAGTTGCCTACAAAGCCCTGTTGCTCCTTGAAAATGGTACCAAAATTTAATACATAAATAGGATGTCGTTAAATCCTCTAGAAGTATAAAATTAAAAATTTATATGTTCTTAAACCACACTAGCTACAATGGTGAAATAAAATGGAAGTATTGGGTCAATCCCACAGAGAGTAGGGAACACAGAAGAAGACTTTTAACCAATGGTTGGGTAGATTAAATTTTAGTATTATTTCATTTAACTAATTAAATGAAATGAATTAAATAAATAAAATGAAGGAAAATGATAAAAAAGGAGGATGATAATGAAAATAAAATGAAGGGTTTATGGTCAATTTCAGGTAATAGGAAAAGGATGATTCTAAATCTAACTTTGGATATACCTATTGAATAATCTTCAAAGATGTAAAAAATAACCAATTTATCTTAGTCTAAGAAATTGGATCAAACTAATCGGGAAAATACTCCTTAGTCTAGAGATGGTTGAAAATCAAGGTGTAGAAATCTTGGCTTCAAGGTAGAAATAATCTAGGTTTATTGGTCCTAGCCCCCCAACTCTAATTAAGACATGTTCACTCAATTTTGACATCATATGGTTAGGGTAGTTGAAGAAAATGAGTTTTACAATTGTTTTAAACCTGATTACTATATATAGGGTTACCAACTTTTCATTTTAGATATTCATTATGTTCAAGTCCACCCCTACCCAAGACCCCTGACCCTAAGAGGATAAGCTGGGCATGATGGTGTTTAATAAAATTATGGAAATAAACCTCAATATTTTTAACATGATAAATAAACCATATCCCATAGGGAATATAATAGAAGATAATGAATTTGAAAGAAATAAAAGAAAATAAATTGTAATTGAACTAATGAGAGAACCAATGTTACATCATTACTGGAAAAAGAAAAGAAAAAAAATAGAAACCTGTCAAAAAAGAACTTTGGGATGGAACCCTATGGAATTCTCTTGGTAGTTGAGCCTCTCCATTCCTCGAATGGAATGGGTTACTTATCTATTGTCCATAATCTTTATTTTATAAGATCTTTGATCATCTATAGGGTTTTTTGGGTTAAACCCCACATTAAATGGTATTTTGGGCCAAAGGAAACTTTCCCCCCATTGAAGATAAGTAAAAATCCTCATTTTTTATCCTGTCTAAGGATTACATGATGTGTAATTTTTAGGGATGAATTTTTATTCTTCACAACCTGTAAATGGTTCATGAATTGTATGATTTAACATAGTTTAAATGTTTACATGATGTGTAATGTGCATTTTCATCTCCAAAACTATTTTTTCTCTAGTTCATTAGTTTTGATCCTCAAAAACCTCTATTGATCATCCAACATCATGGGAAAACTTAATTTAATAGATTTTTTGGTCTATTTGGATTCATTCATCAATAATAGGTTCAAAATTAAATTTTTATTATCATGCTAAGCCGTTTTGTAGCTATACTCGAAGTGAATTTATGTTTTTTAATTACCAAATTCCATCATATTTTTCCATATTCCGGTCCTATATAAAAATATATAAATAAATTAGTGAAGTAAATCATATTAAATCAATTAATACTCCAATTAAATACATATAAAAACTCATGAAAAAATAGATATAAAATAGAGATATCGGTTTGAAGTAGATATCAGAATATGACTTCTTCATATGCTAATTCGTAGCCATATGTTTCCTAATTATATGTACTTATTCCAATGTTTCCTAAATGAGATATGGTCATGGAAATTTTTCCTAATATACCTATTACTATCACAGATTAAAATGGAAAGGCCTTCTATAGAGTGCCTCAAATAGAACCATCTGAATAGTTTCTTGGAAGCTATTAATATAAGAAACCTCAGCTAGATATAATTTATTTTCCCATGAGAATCTAAAATCAAGGATGAATGAAAGGATAATGTCCTCCAATTATTATATGGTTTAGTCATACTTACCATTAGTCTGAGGGAGATATGTTGTACTCATAAGTATAGGAGAAAAAATATCCATATGAAATACCTTATTGAACTAAGAATTTAACCAAGTGTATATGTTAGATACAATGGTACATGGAATATCATGAATGTGTATGATCTCTTGGACATATAGCCTCCCATGTTCATCCACTGAGGGCCTCTCCTAGAAAGGAATGAAGTGTAAAACCTACACCAGCCTATACAAAAACACCCATACAAAGTCACTACCTTTTGATGACATCATTAACCTTATCACAAAATCCATAGTGAAATCATCCTACTTCCATTTTTGGGATGGGTAGTGTTTGTAAGGGACCAGTAGACCATTAGTGTTCCTCTTTCAGTTGCTGATAGTTGGAATATTGAGTAACAAAACCTATGATTTCTTTTTTCATACCAGGCCACTAATACTAGTGGTTCATATCATGATATATCTTAGTAATTATGATATTTACAAACCAATTATAATCATGATATTATCATATCAATTCCTTCCACATGTCTGTAGGAATCCATACATTCTCATGGATATGTAGGATAACATTATAATCAAAAACTCAACTAGGTTGTGGATCCTCACCTGAAAAACTTTACCTCAGAATCAAGTCTTCACGATCTGAAAGATTTGTCCTATTTACTCAATATAGATGTGATTAAGTCACTGCTAATTCCATGAGTATAGGCTTCCTATGACATTCCTGAACATCCAAAATCATTTCAAAAAGAAAATTCATTAATTATCATTCACTAATGGCTTCATAAACAGCTTGAGTCTGAGTATTTTAGCTCAAATCATCTGGAACTTCATTTTACTTACCTATCATGTAAGCGAGGTCAATGTTTAAATAATGTAGGTATTCAAACCATCTATACTGTTGGAGGTTCATTTCACACTAAGAAAATATGTATTTAATTATTTTATTTTGTATATATCCCCCAAACCATTCCTCTAACTGATATTTTCTCCACTAATATAAGTGTTGAACAACAATAGATAACTTGATATCAAGTGTTGAGTAATTACTCTCCTGAGGTCACAAATGAAAATAATTGAACACCACAAATTAGTCCTCTTGTGTCAAAGTATCTCCCCACCTAATGCATGATGTGTGGAAGTAAACCATATATCCTCTACTAGGCACGATTATATTTTGGATAGAAAATGCTTACAGTCTTTCTTTCAACTCTTAAAAGGCCTTTTCACAAGTTCCGTACCATTTAGGCTTTACACCTTTACTATTTAATCATATAAGTGGTTCTTTAAGGCCTAAAAAGTTCTAAATTAAACATAAATTATAATCATCCAATCCCAATAATCATTAGATATCAAAAAAAATATTGAGATACTCCCATAAAACCACAATAGTAATCTTCTATGGAACCATAGAAACTCCATATTCTAAGATAATGTGACTGGGGAATTGAACTTTATTGATCCAAAAGTTTAATTTTTTGAGATTTTCATAGATCTGGTTCTCTCTTAATGTACTTTTAATGATGTAAAGTTATTTTAAATGGTCATGTTGTGTTTATGAGTACACTAAGATGTTATCCATAAAAACTACCAAAAATCCATAAAGGAATGGGTGGAAACCTATTAATCAGAGACATAAAAATAATCGGTCCATTGTTTGGACCAAAAAGAATAACCGGATACTTATAAATTCCATTCCTATTTAGAATTTCATACATGGTATGTCCAAGGGACAAAATCTCACTTGATGATATCCCAATCACAAACTAACTTTTGAGAAGACCTTTTACCCTTAGAAATGAATAAAGAAATCA
This sequence comes from Viscum album, assembly GCA_963277665.1. NCBI lineage: Eukaryota > Viridiplantae > Streptophyta > Magnoliopsida > Santalales > Viscaceae > Viscum > Viscum album. The sequence goes on from OY728158.1 coordinate 1,026,618,394, forward strand.
TATTTGGGTGGAATTGGGTACTTGTTCTTTACTACAATCTGATTCAACCATTTGTAATCAACACATTGCCTTTGGATACCATCCACCTTCTTTGAAAAAATACTAGGGCAACCCTAAGGAGAAGTACCGGTTCATATAAACCCTTCATCTTCTAGGCCCTCCAACTACCTTTTGAGTTCCTGGAGCTTTGTAGGAGTCATTCTATATGGAGGAATAGATACAGGTTCTTCTCTTGGAATAAGTCCAATGCTAAAATCTACCTCTTTGTCGGAAGGTATCCCAAAAAATTCATCTCGGAATACATCTCTAAAACTCTCCACTACTAAAGTAAAAAAATACCAACATGCTTTCCAATCATGAAGATAAAGGATAGAAATATAGGATTACACCTCTCCCAACCCATGATTCTCAAGTCCATATCGAGTTGAATGCATATCCCATTATCCCTTATAAACATAGTTACCACCTTCAGGTTATAATAAGGACAGACTATGGTAATAACAATCAATATGGGAATGAAATGTCACTAATAAATTCATCCTGAGAATGATGTAAAATCCTATCATCTCAAGGAAGAAAATGTTCCAAAATAAATGATATACATCTATCTTGAGAGGAAACTCCTTACATCAATGAACACCACATGATCAGGTTCCCAACAATGTGTCTAGATACACTACTCCAAATAAGTATTCAATATCAAGACCAAGGATACCCATTAAATACAAGGATATAAATGACTATAAAGTTCATGTATCAAAAAAAGAAGACACTAAATTCAAGGCCACTAAGATTGTACCTCATACTATAGATGTTCTCACACTCTACGTCATAGATATAGGATATATTGTACATACCTCACTATATCCACAACCCTAAGCTACAAGATGACCACCCTAAGGAGGTTTGCTCAACTAGAATTTCACCACCTGTATCTAGATTCCTTGACCCTAACCACCTCCCCATCCTAAACTATAAAAAACTATATTTTTAGTACACATTAATTCATGATTTATTACAAAATAATACACATCACACAACCTGAAATATCAATAATTATAGTATATCTTGAAATTAGGTACATATCATAACATCTTGAACATGGTATAAAATAACATTATTGGAAACTTCCTTAACATGCTCTTAGAAATCAATGGTCCTCTAAAACTACATGGGATAATCTAGGGACGTGCATAAGAAAGGGAAGATATATAAAGCCTAGTAAGGGAATATAAAATAATAATAACATGAATATAGTATTAAATTTTAGACAATAGGCATTTAAATGGAACATAAAAGGGGTGATAATCATAAACATGGGAAATAATGCATGATATAGTATGGTGACATAAAGGCAACATGGGAAATGTGGAAACAAATTTAAACATGAAATTATAAAAATTATTCAAGGCTAAACACATAGACATCATAACATAATATACATAGGAAAACCTCACATGCACTAAACAAGGAATCTCATGAGACTAAAACATTACCCAATGCATTGGAGTGCTATCTAGGTTCACCTATCATAATCATATCATGTACATGAATAAGTGTTCCAAATAGATCATATACATAAGAACATATTTCATGTCATTTAATCCTATGATAATGGAGTGTTTATTACATACATGTAAGTCCCATATCAAAGTAAGTGAATAAATGTGAACACCATTGATAGTAAATGGGTACAGGTATTCACAACATAATATTATTGGCATAGAAGATCATGGTGAAATCTCAACCACATAACAAGGGTTCATAAATGTTCATGGGAGGGATTAATGAGAATTAAAGGGGTATGTCATCATTTATAAATAAAAAGGGAAGTAAGGTGGATATTTAAGAATATATCCCACTATTAGGAATTGGATATAAATTGCATGAGATAATGAATTTGATTAAATAAAGAGGAGAAGGAGTGTATTTAGGTATAGTAATGGCTTAGGTAAATGTTATAATGAGAGGGGAAAAAAGATATCTCATTGTTAGGAAATAAATTCGAAAGTATAAGTATATTTATAATTTCCTGAAAACATGACCAATTAATATTCAAAAGTATAAATATAATGAAGCTAAATAAATTGAATAGAACAGGGATAGGTCCCTCACTTTTGGTACTAAAAATCACAGGACGATTTCAACAGTATAACGGGTGTACATAAAGGATCATGGGAGGACTTAATGAGGGTGAAAGTGGAATCTCATCACATGGATATAAAAATTGTAGTAATATGGATATATTAAAACAAACCCAAATAAGAAAAAATAGAAATTAAGAGTTACAATATAAGAGGTGCTTGAATAAAAAGAATTGAGGGAGATCCCTTACCTTGAGAAGGTGATTCCAAAATATAAAGAGGAGATTCCTCAGAGCTTGAAGAAACCTTATGATGAATATAGTGAGTTATTATAATATTAATTACATACTACAAGGTTTCTTAGTGAAGAGTAATGGTATATGGTATGGATTTATATAGGAATACAGAGGGGAGTTCTTTATTATTTCCCAAACTTATGTTTTGGAATCTATATAATAAAATAATAAAAAACACAAACCATAACATGATTTTTTTTAACATGGTTTCTTACAAAGGGTATTTTCTTTAATTATTATATAATTCCAAGGGTTTTACTCATTAAAATATAACCCTTGGTGATGTGAATGTGAGTTGCGTTCATAAAGAAATGATTTCAAAATTATAAAATATAATATAGGTTTTGGAGGATTCATAAAGGCTTTATAAAATTAATAAAATAAGCTTAAAATACTATTATTTTAAATGGGAAACAAAGATTTGGTAATCTATATCATTTATATCATTTCTTACACCACTTTTGGGGCATTATGATATCATAATATGCACCGTATATTTATACAGTATTGAATTTTCACCTAAAAATACCATTGCCTCAAAAAATATTAAAAAATTCACCATTGGGAAATTTTGATGTAATGATTCCAAAAATAATATTTATTTTATAAAAATTATATTCTAATCATATGAATTTTCACTTTTTAAATAGAATCAACATTTATTGAGGAATACTTGATTTTTTTATAATAATAGTTTTCAAACCATTATAGAAATTTATATTTGACATCATATAATAATATTAATCATTTATATTTAATATATGATATTTAATAATAATATTTAACTAAAATATTATTTATTTTAAAAATTAATTAATTAATCAAAAAGAGTGTCTTGATTAAAACTATATATTACCCTAACTGGAATTTATGTTTTAACGCATTAAAAATATATTTTTTATCAAAATCAATATTTAATCACTTATAAATTAACAAAACATATAATTATTGACATTTTTAAATGAAAATATAAATATTAATAGTCCTAAGGTTACATTTTTCGAGTACTTGTTAAATTACTTTTAGCCTTAATTAACCTATTTTACATTTATTATGGTAGAAAAATATTTACTACAGTTATTATTCATATTGTAAAAAAATTAAGTTGAACTTATTACCTAATATTAATTATGATGATTATAAATTTTGAATCAATTTTATAAAATTAAATTCACAGAACTGAAAGAATTTAATTTAATATAAAACCCACAAGCGTGATGTAAAGCGGGTTTTTGAAAAATGAATTTTTCAATAAAAAAATGATTTCACTTTAAATCTATAATGAGTAATCTTCATTATAATAATTTTAATTCATAAATAAATAAATATATTCATATATATAATATAAAATTTTCATTTAATTTATTCCTCATTAAATTTTATTATAATATATAATCATTATGCATTTTAAAATATTTTTAAAAAAATGTGTTTTTAAATCAAAAAATAAACTTATACTAAAATCCAAAATAAATACGATTTAAATGTAATTAATTGAATTAAAAATAACAAAATAATACTTATTTTACCATTAATGAAATTAAAATAATATTTGGACTTTTATATTAAATAATTTATTAATATAAATAATAATTTTACATAAAAACTATATTTTTCAGTATTCATTGAAAAAATCCATATTTTTTGAAAAATACCAAAATTTCACCATAAATTAATTTAATGAGATTATTTCAAAAATATATTTAATTTTATCAAATAAATTTTATGAGTTTTATATATTATTTCCCCACAAGAAGTAATAATAATAACTTTTGAAGAAAATCCATTTCTGAAGAATAAAATGACATTACTAGAAATTGAGTGATTATTCGGTAAGATTTTGTCAACCCATTTAAGCTGCATGGGATATTTATACATGTTTCAAAAATTAGTTAATCCTATCCATTACCAATAATTTAACAACTAGGTTGTAACATTCATATTCAAATAATTATTGTTTCCTTGGGTTCGGTGTTGCATATCGCATACGCTGTCGAACATAGTTTTATCTTTTAAAAACATAGGGTATTACATTCTACCCCCTTTAATAAATTATGTCCTCACAATTTAAACTTGATCTTAGTAAAAAAAAATTTAAAAATTTAAAATATTTTATTGGAAACCTACATTTTAAAAATGGTATAACAAAACATCCAATTGAAAAGAGAGAATGGGAAGTACAAATGCCATAACATAATTGGGTTTCCATGTAAGATAATATTAGTGGGAAGTAAAAATATAGACATGGAAGAAAAAAAATAACACCAAAGAAATAATTGAGACTAATAGAGTACATAGTTAATAGAAAGTCAATGGTGATAAAACCATAAATTTGTGATGGGTGAAAATACCATCAATTCATAATATGGTAACATTTTTGTTTCATGATTATTTCTAGATTTAAGGAATTACTTTACCATCTACACTAGTAACATAAGGAAATAGTCTTTATTGAAATTTATAATTTCAACCATTAATCAATTTTCACTATAATCTCATCTTTTTCTCAAAATGATGATAACTCAAGATTAATTTTTTTATGCTCGAAGCACTAGAATAATCTTCTAACAGAACAAAAAATCCATAAAATAATAACAAGTTATTATTCCTATCTTTAATAAATCAAAAATATTTAGAATAAAGTAATATGATGCTGAAAATTTAATAAACCTTAATACATTAGTCTCCAAAATTCAACAAAAAATACCAATGTATTATCATAGATCATTCCTTAAATAAATAATCCAATATCCCAAACAAAATAAATAACCTCAACATTAAAGAATGTTTTTACCACAAATTATGTCACATACCCTTAGACTTAAACCTCCAAAAAGATAAGAGAATTCTTCTCAAAAAATCCTTTATATTAAACCTAATGTTTATATAGTCCTCAACAAAAATAAACATATTCTGAAAAATCATTAATCGTCTCAAAATCAAAAATCAATTGATCCTATAATATGTTTTCCTTAAATATACTTGATCATTATAAACATCCATCACATAAATCATAAAATTTGGTATCAATGATTTTAAATATTCTACATATAAATATCATCCCAAGACACTTTAGGTTTATCCCAACATCAAACACATATTAAGGTTTATCTATCCCTTAATCATGTGTTTTCTAAAATATCACTCTATCACTATATCACTTTTATAGGTTATCAGTACTATTCAACATATGTTTCAAATACTTAAAGATAAACTACTATAGATCAATAATTAAATGTTTCATGGTTTTTATATCCATGATTTATTTGACAAACTAATTATACAACATAATTCTCAAATAAAAATACATAAAAAACACATTCCTTACACTTTAGATATTTTCATAGCATAGGTCCTTCCCTAGTCTAGGATTTAACCCCTGTATTTGGGAATTGACTCTAATAATATCCACATTCTCCACACGTAAGTTGTTAAAAAATTAAGGGGTCTATAGGATGTAATTTATTCCCTTCCATCATACTCATAATTTTTTTATGGAAATAAGATACTTTTTCCCTATTTATCCACTCTTAAAAAACTTTCAAGTTCCTTTGTGGTGTTTCCCTTGGTGGCACTTTCCACATTTTTGACATGATGGGAATTGAATCATATTTCCTTTATCACCATTATTATATGAAATTACTTCATATTCTATCCTCCTCTTATTTTATTTCATTAGACATTCAATTATGTTCCAGTTGTTAATTGTGATTTTTGATAGCTATTTTGGCATAATCACAATATGTCATACTTGATCTCCTATCATGTTAAGCATCTCATTTGGGCAGTCATCAATTTTCCCATCATATTATTTGTTGACATGGTTCTTCATATTTCCTTTTATCGAATATAATAAAGTTAAAATTAGGGATGAGTAATTTTAAACTATTATACACATAACTGGAAAAAAAATAACATTAAAAGAAAACTTATAACTGACATGTATTTCCTTAACCTATGAATTTCAAAGGCTTCAATCTATGTTATTTATGATCAATATCCTAACATATACTCTTATGGTCATTATAATTTCCTTAATAATGGATCAAAATGAACATGTAAATTTACCAAATAATATACCCTAGGAGTGTCAAACTAGGTGTGCAATAAGGCCAATTATCATGCACCAATTCCTGATCGAGTCAATATCAATGTGATGTTTTCGGGTGTTACCCCTAAGTACATCTGTTTCATAGCCAAATAAACATATATTATCAAGATAGAGATTTATTTTATTGGAAACCACTTAATCTATACTTTACCAAAATTTAGGGATTTATTCTTATGTATAGTCTTATCTATAAGTATTTGGTTGGAGTTTTCTAATACTAATCTAAAAAATATCTAAACATTCCTTTGATACCAACTATGACAACCTGTGTTTTTATTATGCAATAATTCATGATTAATTACATAATAATAAACATAACACAACTTGAAATATCTATAAGTCTATTTTATTTGGGAATTAGTTACATATCATAACATATTGAACATGGGATACAACAACATTATTAAAAACATCCTTTACATGCTCTTAGAAATCACCGGTCCTCTAAAACTACATGGGATAACCTGGTGGCGTACATAAGAAAGGGGTGAGCTATAAATCCAAATAATGGAATAAAAAAGAATAATAACATAAATATATTATTACATGTTATATAATAGGAATTTAAATGGAACATAAAAGGGGTGAGAATCATAAACAAGGGCCATAAGGAATGATATAGCATGGTGCAAAAAAGGAAACATGGGAAATGTTGCAAAAACATTAAACATGATTTTATAAATTTAGAATTAGGTTAACCTCCAATAAATCATAACATAATGTACTAAATATAAAATAGAATACACTAAACATTGAATCTCATGAGAATTAAACATTACCTAATGCATTGTAGTGCTATCTGGGGTCACCCATCATAATCGTTTCATGTACATGCATAAGTTTGCAACATAGATCATATAAATAAGAACATATTTTATAAAATTTAATCCTTTGATAATGTATTGTGAATTAATTACATGTATTACCCCAATAGAATAATTATAAGTTCATAAATTTGAACACCCTTTATATTAAATGGGTATGGTTATTCCCTACACAATTTTTTTGGAAGGGAAAATCATGGTGAAATTTCGGCAGCATAACAGGGGTACATAAATGTTCATGGGAGGTCTTAATAAGAGTTAAAGGGGTCTCTCATAATTTATAAATCATAATATAATTAAGGGTGATATTTAAGAACATATCAAAACATTATAAATTAGAGATAAAATGCATAATATAATAAAGGTGCTTAAATAAAGAGGAGAAGTAGATGATTTTGTCATAGTAAAATCTTAGGTAAAAGCTATAATGACAGATGATAAATGATATATCCTTGTTAGGAAACAGATATTATAATATAGGGATATTTATATGGTCATTAAAAAATAACCAATTAAGGTTCAAAAGGTAAAATATAATTAAGAGGATTTAATTGAAAAGAAGAGGGATTGGTCCGTCACTTTTGATATGAAAAATCACAGGATATTTTCGACAACATAATGGGTGTATATAAAGGTTCAAGGGATGGATTAATAAGATTGAAAGGGTTATATCATAAAATGGACATAAAAAGGGTAGTAATATTTATGTAGGAAAATATACCCAAAAAAGAAAAATATAAATTAAGGGGAATAATATAAAAAAGGTTCTTGAATAAAAAAGAGTATGAGATCTCTTAACTTTAGAGGGTGATTCCAAAAGATTTAGAGGATATTATCGAGAGATAGAGGGCCTTGAGATGAATCTAGATATGGTATTTATGATTAATAATGTTATAAAACATTCTTTAGTAAAGAGTAATTGGATATAGGGTGGGTTTATATAGGAAAAGAGAGGGGGTTCTTTATTATTTCCCAAACATAGGTTTTGGAAAATATACAATAAAATAATCAAAACTAAAAATATTCCCATGGGTATTGACTATGTTTTATTCCAAAGAGAATTGGTTTTAATTATTTTATAAGGACAAGGGTATAAATCATTAAAATACTACCCTTTGGATGTGGAAGTGATTCATGTTAATAATGAAATGATTTTAAAACCTTAAAATATAATATAGGTTTTGAAGGATTCATAAAGGCTTTATAAAATTAATAAAGTAACCTAAAAATCACATTATTTTAAATGGAAAAAATATATTTCTTTATTTTTAATCTTTATATCATTTATTATATCACCTTTGGGTCATTATGATATCATAATACACAATGTATATTTACATAGTATTTAGTTTTTACCTGAAAATTTAGTTATCTCAGAAAATTATGAAAAATTAAACATTGGATAATTTTAACGTGATGATTCCAAGAATAATATTTTTTTATAAAATATAATTTTAAAAATATATTAATTTTTAATTTTAAAGTAGAATCAACATTTATTAAGGAATATTGGGTTTTTTGATAATAACAATTTTTGAACCATTATAGAAATTTAAATTTGACATCATAAAATTATATTTATCATTTTTATTGATTATATAATATTTAATTAACATATAATTTATTTAAAAAATTCTTTAATTAATCAAAAATAGTGCTTTTATTAAAACTATATATTATCCCAACTACAATTTATGTTTTAACACATTAAAAATCAATTTTCTATCAAAATCATTTGTAATCATTTATAAAGTAACAAAAAAATATAATTATTAATATTTTTAAATGAAAATATAAATATTCATAGTCTTATGTTTACTTTTATTATATTCCTTGTTAAATTATTCTTACCCTTAATTAACCTATTTTTCTGTTACCGTGGTAATAAATAATTACTATAGTTACTGTTCATATTGTACAAAAATTAAGTTGAAATTATTAACTACTATTAATTATGAAATATCTAAATATTGAATAAATTTAATAGAATTAAATTCAAATAAGTTGAAGAATTTAATTTAATATAAAACATGTAAGCATGATGGAAATCGATTTTATAAAAAATGTACTTTTCAGTGAAAAGTTGATTTCACTTTAACTCTATTACTACTAATATTAATTATATAAATTTTAATTCATAAATATATATGTATATATAATATAAAAAATTTCTTTTAAATTATTCATTTTGTAGGTTTATTATAATATATAAATATTATACATTTTAAAATAGTTTTTAGAAAAAATGTGTTTTTAAGCATAAAAAAACTTATATTAAAATAAAGTATAATGATGATTTAAATGTAATTAATTGAATTAAATATAACTAAATAATAATTATTTTTCTTTGAATTAAAATTAAAATAATATTGGGACTTTTATATTTCTAAATTTATCAAAATAAATGATAATTTTACATAAATCATAGTATTTTTCTCTATTTGTTGAAAAATCCATATTTTTCAGAAAAATTCCAAATATTTACCCTTATTTTATTTTGATATGATTATTTAAAAAAATGAGTTCATTTTATCAAATAAATTTTGTAAATTTTCAATAATATTTTCCCACAAAAAGAAATAAAAATCTATTTTGAAGAAAACCAATTTTTGAAGAAAAAAATTACAATAATATAAATTGAGTGATTATTTGGTAATATTTTATCAACACTTTTATGATGCATTGGATATTTATACATACTTAATAAATTTGTCAATCCTATTCATTCCCACTAAATTAACGGCTAGGTTATAATATTCATATTCAAATAATCATTGTTTGTTTGGATTCAGTGTTGCGTATTATATGTGCAATTGAACATAGTTTCTATTTTAAAAACTCAGGAAATTACATAAATGGCTAGTAGTACTCTAGCTTCCTTATTGGAATGGAGACACAGATCCCACTCTGAACCTGGATCTGGTTCAGATCATCACCCATTGGGCACTGATTTAAAGGTCCTACAAAATCTATAAAGGTGTCCCATCTTTTTGTAGGATTTTCACTCTGTTGGGTCTCTACTACACTAGGTTTTCATGTGGAATTTCCTTACACACTGATGGAACACCACATAAATACTAGTGAATACACTTTAACTTCCACTTCCCTGGTGAGAAAACTCAAAGTGATGCTTCCTACCACTATATGATGCATTACCTGGACTATAAGTTGAAAAAAATACCTTGTATATTCATTTTCTCTCGTATTATGCTTGGATATAAGGTCCTAGTTCACTGTCTCATAGATAGTATTCAATCATAATACATTCACCTAAAATAAAATGTAATTCCTACACCCATCCTTTAAAAATCATTCCCTGGATAGCTCATCGCACTCAAGATTGGGTATGAAGTTCTGAAGATCAGTGAAACTTATTGAGTAAACCATGAAGGACATAATACCCTTCTCTAGATTCATGAAATCCCTAGCTAGATCAGCACTTAGCGTCTATAGGAAAAATTATCCAGGGAAACTAGTTTGAAAATCCCCCCAGACCATGTCCCATTATTGATCTTCCTATGTAATAACATCCCACCATCACTTGGAAGATTCCCAAAGCATTTAAATTGTGAGCTCCACCCTCCTTTTTGTAGGCATCTACATAAGCTTAAATATCGATAGTATAGCCTCTGACTAAAATTCAACTACCTGGGGGTCACCTTCCACCAAAAATATTGGAGGGTGCTACTACTGAAATTCCTAATTCAAATATCACATAGATGGTGTAGGCCATGAGTCTACCTCCATGGACTACACCAATCATAGAAAACACCTCCTGAATTTGAGCATCAATTCCCAAACCTTGAACAAAATTTTATATTATAGTAGGTTTCCTTGGTGGAACTATAGGAGGTTTTGGTCCAACCACCTCAAGAGAATAGTTGTTGAAACCTTCTTGATTCTTGACTGGAGGCCATTGTAGAGACATATATCAATAATACAAACACATGCATCAAGAAAATATACAACGATGAAAAAATAGAGATTGGTAATGAGGTAGGTATAAAGCCTTACTACACAAGAAATACATTAACCCAACTACCCACCCCTAAGGTTGGGTCAAGGGTTGTATTTATCTTTAATTTTAAAGGTTCTATTATATGGAGTAGCAATTGTATGTTATAGAGTAAAAAACCCTTTAAGTTTCAATTGGAATCCCCATTTAATAGAAACCTAAATTTTCAATATTAGAAATTTTAATTTTTTTTAAAAACTATATTTAATGATTTAGTTATGCAGATAGTCATTCCCAAGTTATAAAGACATAAAATTTATAATTTATAACTGAAATTCCATTTAACTACAACCATCCTTTTACTTTAAGTCCAAGAATGTAAGAAGACCACATATTGTGGTTCAATTGTATAGATCACCATTCTAAATTTATAGAGTCATAAAATTTATAAATTAAAATTGGAATCTATTTAATCACAACCAACTAAAATATAGCTTATGTAACCAAGGTTTCATATCTCAACTCGGTAATAATTGGTTAGTTAAGATTCCACTATCAAGTTATCTGAAAAACACAATTTAGGTTGATGTAAAACTTCAAGTGACCATTAGTTTTGTCATTTTTCTTCCAAGAAATGTTATAATTCTTGTATATATAAAAACCAATATATAATGAATCATCCTGGGAAGCCACCAAACTTGTAACTTGACCTAGACCTCCAAAATGACCGAAAGAAATTTCCAATACCCATAGGTTAGTGAAAAATTCATGGGCATCACAGTAATCCATTTGGTAATGATTTTTCCCAAACAGGGATAAATAAATATGAATAAATAAATATAAGATCCAAAGTAAATAAACATTGCAAATAGGCCATAACCAACTAAATTGATTCAAACCTTTTTCATAAACATAACCATCATCCACAAATAGGAGGGAACAAAAAGGTTGTAGATAAAACACTAAATAAAATTAAAACAACCAAAAAATAACTCCATCTGAGCTCGAACTATCTCTATGTGCCCTTTGGTTTCTCACCACACACTACTCACCCCACGTCGTCCATAAGAATCAAGAAAGAATCAAATTAGAAACATGAAACCTTAAATACATATGTGTGGTATAAAAATACCAATAGGTTAACAAAACCTACTAAAACTAAGTAATATGTTACAAAATAAAATTCATCAATGCTAGTTTAAAAATAATATAAAAAATAGGCTTTAACAGTATACCATGTGAAATACCAAACATGTCCATAATAATTTTCAAAACATTACCTTTTACCTCAAAAAAACACATGTTTTGAATTCACTTTCCATAACATAATTAATTTCAAAACCAAACTCCCATTAACATTTCTGAAAAATAACCTACTTATTTAATTGGAAATTAGTACTTTATAAAATTTCGCTGATCAAATCTTTTTTTAAACCAAAAAACCATTCTAAAATCCACCTTAAAAACTCACACAAGATCCTTTAATTTCAAAATAGGTTTTCTAAACATCATTGCAAACTCATTTTCCAAAATAAATTACCCAACACATGCATGGGTCAACCACAACAAGCATGAACCATATATCACAAGGCAAAAACCAAATATAAATAGGGAATGGTGGGTAACAACACATGAAGGGAAAATGATATGGTGATCAATAAATAAAACTCTCCTATACCAATATCTTCTCAAGAAATCAAATTTGTCATGGTATTTACCCTATATACCAAATGTGAGAACATACAACTGTATAAGAGTATACCAATCTATGATCCAGCTATCAACATGCACTGAAGTTCAATCCACAAGCCACCCAACTATCCCACACAAACCTCATTGTTATAACAACCCACTCCATACCCTTGTACTTAGAATGATTGGAGGGACACTAGTGGTGTGTGAACAAACTAGCATAACAAATTAGTTCTCTCACTTAGTACATGGGTTACCATGACCAAAAAGGGAAGTTAGGTGACCCAACGAGCATGAAAATTCTAACACACAAGGTGAAGAAAAAGGCTAACCCTCACCCCCTAACTCCCAATAATGAATATCCCCATATATAAAATACACTCATGGTATAAATAAGAACATATCCACACATGGGGAGAAAAAATAATCACATACTGATAAATAAAATCCACCCAATAAGTAAAAAAATCAAGGGTCGTTCAAGGGGTCCCTTTCACAATCACTATTTTAAAACCAAAGTTCCAACCATGCCTTTAACACCAAATAATGTCTTGAAATTCCAAGACATTTTCTCATTTCATGAAAACCCATTTAAAAACTTTTAAAGGCTTATCAAAACTACCCACTTCATTGAAACATTTTGAAGATGCCCTTCACTGAGAGTTTTTCTCTTTGAAAACCAAAACAAGTATAAAGGTCATCCATCTCAATCAAATACATTTTCAAATACCAAATATAGAATTTATCATAAGGGTTAAATCAAACACACATTTTAAATTTCCATTTGAAATTCATTAAAAACCCATTTGTAAATCATTTTGAGTTCAACACCTTACCATAAATAAAAAATCTATATAAAATATAGTTTTATCTCTTTAAAAACCAAAACAAAATTAAAATCCACCAATTAAATTTAAAAAAAATTCAAAATCCATATGACATTTTGTAAAAACTTATCCCATGAAAACATTACATTTAAAATATGAAAACATGTAATTCATAAGAAAATCCATTAATGCCAAGCTCAGCACAAAAGAAATGGTTTTAAATACAGACAAGGATATCACATATAACCAAACATTCCAAAAATACAATTTAGAAATAATAAGCACACTTTTGATTCCAAAATGAAATAATTTAATTGTAACACCTAATTTGAAGATATGGAAACCAAGATGAAATGTTTTTCCTTCAATTACGGCCACACGAATAGGGATAGAGATGATATCTGCAAACCCCAAAAACCAAAAACCTCAACATTAGATCCACCTAGAACACTAAAATCATCAATAAAGAGATATAAAGTTCATGTGGAAAATCAAAACCAATTGAAAAGGGATAGGGAAGGTAATAAGAGATAAATAGATGAATAAATACCTCAAACCCTCTTGGAAATCACCAAATAGAGGGTAAGAATCAAAGGATGAGGAGATTGGAGCTCCTCCTTGGGAACCCAAGGGTCAACCTATGAAAAATGGGGGATAATAAGGTTAAAAAACACTTCATTAGAAGATTTTATTTTGGAAAATTCTCAAAATTTAAATTCCTAGGTGGACCTCATTGTTTGGATGCATGATTTTTCAAAACATGCACCAACCTTACCCCAACCTCTTCCAAGGAAAAAGTGGCTACATAGTTTCTAGGTATATCCACACAATTTGAAAACCCATGTGGAATCCTTTTAAAATGGATTTATAATTCTAAAATTCCAATCCACATGAGCACTTCATAATTACTACTAATCATGTGAACTAATTTTGTTTTACCCAAAAACCCTACAAAAACTGAAATTCTACCCTAAAAATCATGGAAACTCAAAACCACTCAATATAACAAAAAAATACAAAAACAACAATACATTGATATATAGGGTGTCACAAACTCCCCACCATGCCACTTTTTCGCCCATAATGTTCATTTGGATATAAAGGTGATAGAAAAAGAAAGATCCAAAGAGGAACTAACCAAAAGAACTTCTCAAGATGATTTGACCATGAACCGAATAGATGGTATCCTTAAAAATCATCTAACTAATCAGCCACAAGGTTTACAAACTTCTACAAGAAAAACCAAAATAATAAACTTCAATAAGAAGTCCTATAAATAATGAGAGACCTAACATAGTCTCCCCACCATTTTTAATTACTTTAACATTGTGTCTCCAAACAGAAACTAATGAGAGATGCATCTGAAAACAAATGATAAACCATGAGAGAAACTCACACTCAAACCAAAAATGGTTCAATACCAATAGAGTAAGAAAATTCATAAGTAACCTTAAAATAATGACATGATCTCTCACCTTAGTTCATGACCCACGCGGATAACCTAGGGTTAAAAATTAAAACACCCTCACATAGTGAATCTGAATAGCCATAAGAAAACAACAACTAGTATAGCAAACTCAACTGGTATATCACACATCCTAGTTACCCAATCATGCACCCAAGTCCACACTCATGTCTAGTAAATGAGGAAATCCAAGGCTTAATGAAACAATGGGAACAATCCCCTATCCCTAAGATAGGTTCACCCTACAATTGAGGCTCAATAAATGGAACCCACAAATGAACTAATAAAACTAGAAACACTGCCTCAAAATCCATCCACATGGGAGGGATGGGGTATTCCACAACCAAAAAAAGATACATTCTAAAAAGGAATCATCTATATAAATCCAATGAAAATAACTGAAGCTCTAAAATATCAACTCAAAATTAAAACCTCAAAGGAAAGGGGCCAAAATAGTGTATCCCCAAAAAGATGAAATATGATACCTTTATAGAAAATCCAACTTACATAAATTTTGAAGATGAACCAAATGGAAACATAATAGGATAACTCAACGAGACTTCAGATAGGTAGTCATAGCATGGCTTGGATCCCCACACTGGAATCACACCAATGATATTTTCTTCCCATGGTAAATACCATTTACTTTAAGATTGGTCTCATATTACTTATGAACCTTACTCACATGGTTATCCTTACACCTACCACTCTTTTAATGTGCATCAAATGGAACTAAGACATCACCCAGAATAGGTTTCCTAGACTGGTCATCTTCTATTCGAATGGACCCACTAGAAACCTCTCAAAAAGATGTTAGACTAGACACTGGTATAGATAAACCAAATTATGTTTGAATTCCTCCTTAAAAGAAATAAGATTTCGTAGAATCGTTGATGACCAACTCTGGATAAAATATAATAAATTTTAAGAAGGTATCGATATACTCCCTTGTTATTTGATTACCCTGATAAAGACCCACAAACTCATGCTTCTTTTTATGTTTTCATTCCCTCAAGAAAGAACCACTAAAAATATCATTCAGAAGATCTACCATGATATAACTTCATGATATTGGGATGGTTCCATTGAATCCCACAAAACTCAAATAAGACTAACAAGAAATCTCTAGATAACTCTCACCCATAAAGCTTTAGGTGTGTCAATGGAATTTAGGATCACCTCAATCTCTTCCAACTACCTCATTACTTCTAATAACCATTTATCACCAATTAACAAAGGTGGATTTGGATAAAAGAAGTCCATAATAGGGTCTAAACACAAGGAAGGTTCCATATCCACCACTTCACTCAGATTCAAGGTTGGAACTAAAACTAGAGAAACCCTTTCAAATATTCTAGGAGGTATACTACAAAAAATTGCAGATGTGAAGAACATCAATTAATTCCTTAAAAAACCAAATGATTCCTTCATGATATAGGAATAAATCAGAAAAACAGTCCATTTATCAATGCATACACATCATTCACACAGTGAAAAAAACTTTTCTTCAAAAATCACTACTTTCACCCAAGAATTTTGAAATCACCCACCACCAAGGTGTATGTTTAAAAACCAATCCAACGAAAACATTTTTAAAAAAAATAAACTTGGTGGAATACATAGTTACTAAACAAGTAATTTAAAAAAATTCTCTAAAATCCCATTTTATTTTGAAATCCAATAATCCAAGAAATTCTCATCAAACTCAGTTACCTTTTAAAAAAAACTTTTAAAATTTTATTCAAAACAAAATATCCTTTTCCCATTAATTCACAAAACCTTTTTTGTAAACAAACTTTTCACAAAACCAATTTATTTTCCAAAAAAGTTTTTATAAAAAACATCCAAGTGAGACTAAAGAACTATACAAGAATTAAAACAAGGTTCACAATAACTACATCCTAAAAAGAGAAAAAAACACTTCACAATCCACCTCCAATAAGTGGGAATCACTTTTAGAGGAATCCATAATCTATTGGATTCAAATAGGATAATCAGGGGAGAAAAAGTGTTACACATGATTTGGACACATGGGTTGAGAAACCATTCAACAACTATGTAACATTCTCTATAAAGGAGGCAGACACGACCATATGGTCTCCACATGGTTTCCCAAGATGTGTAATCTAATCATGAAACATAAGTTCCCCCCCATATTCTCCTAAGAATACAAGATTGACCACCAATATACCTTATATAATCAAAGGGGATCAAAACAACATCAATTCACATCAAAATTCATTATGAAATACTAATAATGAACTCAAATATACAATTAAAAACCCAAATTTCCATAGAAGCATGAGGCTTGAGATGAGTAAGAGCTAGCTTGAGTCTCCCAACTCATACCTATCATGTTTTGATAACCTTAATCTATTTTCTACCATGAAATATAAAAATAATAAGAGATACATAAGGGGCTTAGGATCCTACCAAAGAACTGAAATCTATTGTGATACCATTTCGTAATGAACTGACCTGATCTTCCACTAAACCTGACACCCAACTCAGCCTGTAACAAGGCCTGAAGGGTGTTCCTGATCCCCACAAGCTATAAACCAATGCCTATTCATCCCAAGAGTCACTTAGGGAACAATTTCTCCCAAACAGTGATAAATAAAGTGGAATAAATAAATATAAGATAATAAAAAAAACATACCAAAGAGTTCATAACTAACTAAATTGATTCAAACCATTTTTGTAAACATAAACATCATCCATAAATGGTAGGAAACAATATGATAGTAGATACAACACAAAATAAAAATAAAAATACCACAAACTTACAAGATCCAATCTTGAATTATCTCCATGAAACCTCTGGTTTCTTAATACCACCCTACTCATCCCAAATTGGCCACAAGGATCAAGAAAGAATCCAATTAGAAATATGGAACCTTAAATATATAGGTGTGATCTAAAAATACCAATATGTCACCAACATCCTCTAAATTAAGGAAATATGTATCATAAAAAATCATCAACGCTAGTTTGAAAATAAGCTATAAAATACTATTTTCCAATATACCATGTGAAAAATAAAATATTTCCATAATCACTTTAAAAACATTACTTTTTCCATCCCAAAAAAACACATTATTCAAAATCACTGGCCCCAGCTTAAGACATTTCAAAATTAAAATCCTATTAACATTTCTAAAAAATAACCTACTAATTTTATTTAAATAAAAATGAGAGATATATAACATTTCACTGATCAAATCTATCTTTAAACAAAAACAACCATTTTCAAATCCACTTTAAGAACTTTCACAAGATCCTTTGATTTCAAAACAATTTTTTTAAACATCTTTGAAAATTTATTTTTCAAATTAAATGACCCAACACACCCATAGGCCCATCACAATAATTAGGCATCATCTATCACATATTAAACAATCAAATATAAATAAGGAATTATTCCATAACAATTAAAGAAGGGTAAATGACACAAATAGAACTATATCGATATATTTTTAAGAAATTATATGTGTCATGGGATATATTGTGGATCCCTAACGTAAAAAATCATGAAAACATAAAAAAATACACCAACCTACAAACTAGTTATCAATATGCATTGAAGTTCAGTCCACAAGTCATTCAACTATCCCACATAAGCCTCCTTGTTATGACTACCCCTCATATCCCTTGTTCCTAGCATGAATAGAGGGCCAATAGTGGCATGTGAACCAAATAGCATACAAATAATACATCCCCTTCTTAGTACTCAGGTTCCCATGACCAAAAAGTGAAGAGAGGCGAAAGGATGAGCCAGAAAATTCTAACACAAAAGGCACAAAAAAGGCTAAAGTTCACCACATAACACCAAAAATTAATATCCCCATATATAAAATACACCCACTAAATTAACAAGAACATTCCCACACATGGTAAAAAACAAGAATCACATAGGTATAAATAAAACACACTCTAGAGGTAAATAAAAAATGCAGCATTCAAGGGGTTCCTTTAACAATCACTATTTTAAAGCCAATGTATGAACGATGCCTTTAACAAAAAACATGGATTTATATGTCAATACATTTTCCCATTTCATAACACATAATTTAAAACACATTGAGAGGATTATATATACCATCCAATTCATTGAAACATTTCAAATCCTCCCTTTATAGAGGGTATTTATCTTTGAAAATAAAAATAAAGATAAAGTATATCTATTTGCATCAAATACTTTTCAAAATATCCAAGAGGACATTTCTCATAAGGTTTAAATCACACACAAATTTACAGTCACCATTTTAAATTCATTAAATAGTACTTTAATAAATCATTTTAAGGTCAACACCTTACTTTAAAACAAAACTCTCATTAAAAAAATAGTTTTCACTCTTTAAAAATGAAAACCAAGTAAAAATCAACCAATTACATTTAATAACATTTCAAAATACATATGAAATTTTACAAAAAAACTTATCCCATAAAAACATTCCATTTTAAACATGAAAACATTTATTTCACTTGAAAATCCATTTATACCAAGATCAAAACACAATGAAATGATTTTAAATCTAAACAAGGATATCATATATTATCATAATTTCACTAGAAGTGAATTTAAAAAGCATAAGAATGATTTTAATTTTAAAATAAAACAATTTCATAGTAACACCTACTTAGAAGAAGAAGAAACCAAGCTAAAAATTGTCACCATAAATGACGACCACACCAACAGCGATAGATAATACATATACCAACCCTATACACTGAAAACCTCAACATTAGATCCATCCAGAACCCTAAAATAGGAAAAATTAGATCTATGGTTCATGGGGGAAACCAACCCCAGAGGAAAGATATTAGTAAGGGAAGAAGAGAGAAAGATAGGAATAAATATCTCAAAACCTCTAGTAAATTTTCGAAGAGAGGCTAAGAATCAAAGGAGGAGGATTTTTGAGTTCCTCCATGTGTTCCCAAGGGTCAGCTGATATAATATGGGGAGAAAAAGAGTGAAACACCTCTTAATCCAAAGAGGTTAGTTTTGGAAATTCCCAAAATTTAAATGCATGGGAAGACCATATGGTTTTGCCACATGATTTACCAAATCGTTCACTAACTATGCACAGCCCACTACGTAGACATAGATCACTCACATGGTTTGGCCACATGGTTTTCCAAAATGTGGGTCATCCATGCACCAACCTCTTATTAGGACCAAGAGGTCATGTAGTTTCTGGGGATATCTACATGGTTTGACAAACCTTGTGAAAGAAAATAAAAATATCTCTCCTACCATGATATGACTATCCACATTGGCATCATTTGGTTACTACTAATTTTGTGGGATAACCGCGCTTCACCCAAAAATCCTCCTAACTCAAAAACTACCATAATTAAAAACCACTCAATATAAGATATAAAATATAAAAATAATAACACTGTGACTTGGGGTGTTAAAAGATAAATGCCAAATAGGATGTAAGCAGTTACGAAACGAGATATACATGGCATGGTACATGCATGGCTTATAAATCATAAAATTCCCATTATGATGCATGATAAAATTGTTCCTTTTCATATCGAATAAGGATAAAAAATTCATGAAACACGAAATCACAAATCATGTTCATCACTCAATGGTGAAAATAGTTCAACTACATCAGGGGAAATCTAAAACAATAGATCTCATCCCTGGAAAATTTGTTTTTCCCCTGCACATGGGTTAACTAATCCTAGAAATGACTTATTAAAAAGTTATTTCACTTCTTATTCTCCAGCCTATAATTCCCAAATAATAATAAAAATGAAAGTAAAATTATTTGAAACCACTTTGTGACATCCTGATCCTGGTTCACTCACAAGTAAGTGAACCCATTGGCCACATAGCCTCAAACAGGTTTCTCTGTATGTTGGAGGCTTCCAATTAGTAGAGAGAGTGTATGGTGCTATGGTGGAGTTACTATACCATATTTATCAAAGAATATGACAATAGTAAATATAAAGTAGAAGAAAAAACATAACACAATGGAAGTAAGAAGGCAGTAAAACTAAATCATCCAAATGATAAACAGACATGAACAAAAATATTATCATACACAGATAATATCATGAACTAACATATAATATGATTATGAAGATAAATAGAATATGTATATCAAAAATAAACAAAAATTCCAGAATAATCTATCTCTATGACCGTATCGGTCATTGGATCAGTCATCTACTCTCCATATCCCATCCTAAAAAGAAATCAAGCATCCATAGTGGGTTGTTTCCCTTTATCCTTACATACATCCATGAATCCTATCCAGGTACCAAATGGTGACCCGAAAAGGATGTGATTAAAATACAATAGGCCTTAACCAATTTTGTATAAACAAATATAGTCTGCGAATATAAGTTGTAATAGTGTGCAATATATAAATAAGTAAAAGCTGTAAAATGAAGATCAATGGGGTAAATACTACTATTTATAGCTTAATCTAGATATCTCTGAATGTAATAATTTTTAGTAAAATAGGAACCCAAGGCATGTGGACATGAAATCCTCGTAGATTCCAATGAACAAGTCCAAGGTAACCTCATTATAGACTTTATTGGAGCCTAAAGAGATAATCAAAGGCTATCTATGTTTGAGGATATCAAGATGAACCCAAGAAAATGATCCAAGTCATTATAATTCCAAGAGTTAGGAAGTTAATCATTGGTGTCATGTTTATTCATTAACATTTCTAAGACATTGACCAATTCTAAGGCTGGTGTAACACTAGGCAGTCATATCAATGAATTGGATGGTATCCTAGAATTTCACTCTTGGAATTCCTGGTCGAGAATCCAAGTCTCACTCAAGGAAATCCACACCATAATAGTGATACAAGTCCATAATAGTAATAAAGAACCACATATTAAGTGATAAAATTTATTTATAAATCAAATTCCAAGAGATTATTCATGCCAGTAATCAATTCAATTAATTCAATTTAAACATTCCACTTGCAAGTGACAATACAAAAACACAATAGTGGTGTTTGTTCATAAGAGAAATGTAGTGTCCATGCCATTAACCATTAAATAAATTATTTTGGGACATTCATTTTTATAATTTTCAAACCAAACATGTCTCATGGGTGTTTTGGTTATAATTATGAGATGTTTTTCAATATAATTTAAACTAATACACCCAAAGGGGTAGTTCGATTTCAAATCATCTACCTCCAACAATGTTTGGGGTCTCATAGAACTTCTAGAACCATGTTTAGATAATAATTTAAAGAAATATTATTTTTATAAGTAATGCATGGAAATTTTGGCATGTGGCATAATGGTGAAAATTTATAAACAATAATACCTTAAGGTAAAAATGATTTACCACCTAAATTATCTTGGAAGTAGACTCCTCATCTAGTATCAGCCTCAGATTAGGGATGGAATGAGAGGAATCAATAAACCAGAAAAATTTTCTGAAAATAGGGAACATTAGTTCAGATGAATATAGTACTAAATATGGTAAAAATATATAATAATGGAAGTAATATGAGTTCTTGACTTATCTAGGTGATCCAACGTGATGAATAGTGATTGAATTAGAGTCTATATAGAGAATATATATCAAAAATATAAAGAGGTAGAGAGATATCCCAACATTCGTGGTGTTGTGAAAATTGGGAGGAGGAAGAAAGAAAAATTTATTTAAGGGTTTGGAGGTAAAACTGGTAATTTTATATGACTTTAAAGGGGAACACAATTTGGTCACATGGTTTTACAAACTTTGTGTCAATTGTGTGATAGCAACTATCCATGATCCCATACCTTGAATGTTCTATATTTTTAGTTAGACAAACCATGTGAAAACCATGCAAGTTTCATCTGTACAAAATTTTAGGTCTTTTATGGTTGTGCAACCCCTATTGCATGGTTTGACTAACTATGCTTCACCCTCTCAAGACTGTATGGTTGATGCACACGGTTAGAGAAACCAGTACACTAACCATTAACCCTGTCTAGTTTCTTTAAAACCATATATCTAGGCTCATAACCAAGCCCTAATTATTCTAAAACCTCCATGACTCCATTGGGAACTTTCATTTTGATAAAATAAGTGGAATATACTGAAATTTAAAGGATTTATACCTATAATAAAAATTAGGATCTTAAAATACATGTATATCTCCTCATAAAATGCATGGTGGATTATTCACATGTAATAAATTATAATATGATATAAAAAGATCATGAACTCTCCTTTGAGGAACATCTGATGAATATCTTGTACCATAGAGACAAGTTTCTTCATAAAAACACAACTCACCTTGTCCAAGTACTTTGTTGAAACCTTAAGTATGTAAAGGAAATATAGGAACCTAGGGATTAAATGAAACTAAATTAACCCTATCTATTATCAAATGAGGATATGATTTTATATTTCATGAATAAATTTTTAAAAGTGGGGAAGAATGTAACAACTGATCACATAGCGATTCACTATTCAACTCCACCCTTACACCTCTATTTTAAACTGGTTTTGTAATGAATATTAAAAATATAATAATAAATTGAACTTTATGTTTGATTAAATGAATTGATTTTTATCACTATTTAATATGGAAATTTTACTTGTTTCGGTGTTTACATTATAGGAGAAGGTGATTTGGAGAGTCTGTGATGGAATTCAAGCAAAATGGGCCAAACTGTGTGAGATCCCAAGCATGCATGTGGAAATTAATATGTACTGTGGAAAATCCATGAATATTGTTGGGCTAAAAATGTTTTTATGAATTAGAAACAACATGGGATACATTTCTCTATTAGATCATGAATCCCAATTCGTCCATTTGGAGGCCCAAAATAGGCCAACAATGTGAAGAAATTCTGGGCGATCCAGATTGAACCACCTTTCTGTATTTTGACCATAACTTGGGTCAAAAAAAGACAATTGGGATGATTCCACCTCCCTTGGATAGATACCTATAATATCTAACTATTCACTAAGTTTAAATTCAATTTCTCACGTTTTGGTTAGTCAACCTATCATATAAATAATGATTAAAAAGGTTGTCCTGAATAGTGACCTATTCCCTTAGGCACTTGACTTATTTTGAGGAAAATGTGATGTTGTTTCCATAAAATCGACCCTCTCTCTCATTATCTCATGTTACACGACCATGGGTGAAGTTTAGTCTAATTGGATAGATCTCTTCACCCATTTTATTTCTCTTCTTCCTCATGTACTTCTAAACATCTTAGTGATCAATTTTGGGGTGTCCTTTATTGTAATGTCAAGATCCATGCTTGTAATCTTCATAAGGTAATTGAATTTCCAGGTTTGCTGTAAATTATTCTTCATTTATAACTTTTTAAATTTTTTTATTATGTTATGATCAAATACAAATAAAATTAATAAGAATCATCATGCTTCCATGCATAACCCAGATCTTGTGATGATTAGAGTGTGGTTGCCACTTTTCTCACCTTTTCTCTTTCATGAGTGTGCAAATGGATTATGTCAGTTGATAAATTATAGGATCTTGAACCCATAAATATTAATTTTATTTCCTTGTGTAATATTTTAACATTTACATAAATCTTTTCATGTCATCACATTTTTTATGTGATGCATTGATTGAGTTCCGCTTTTACATCGATTCAAGTTTGTTGATTTTGAGCGGTCGCCGATAATCAATATCATTGGTCAATCAAATCCTAAGTGGTAACCTAGTAATAACTTGCATAAAATTATGGTTTATGATTTTATAAATCAAGGAATCAATGATCCTTACCATTCCCTTGATAGTGATGATGTATTAAGAATTGAGGGACACTTACCCGGGTTGATCACGATTTCTCTATCTTGTTTCCCACACTTTGTAGTATAGTTTCAATTTGTGTTTTAAAATCAAAAAACCCCCAATTTTTATAAATTACCATTACTATTTTATTTTCATAATCATAACCTTTTTTTTAAATTAATGATCTAAGGCTCTGTTGAGAGACGACCTAGGGCTGCTGCTATGCTGCAGAAATTTTAGTTAAAAATAAACATCTAATTTGACGTGCTTGACATCGCAATCAAATTTTGGCACTGTTTCTAGGGATATAAGATAATTTTTTCTTTATTTCCTTTTTTTATTTATTTTACTTCTTAATTAGTACTCCTTTCAATACCAAACCCCCATTTGATTGTTTTTGTTTTGTTTTTTGTCTTTATTTTTGTTTGTTTTTATGTGTTTTCTCTCTCTTTCTTTTTTTCTATCTCTCTATCTCTATCTCTAATTCTATATTATAATATTTTATTATTATTTCACCCTAATTATGTACTTTTTTATCCATCTCAAATTAAAAAAAAGAATCAAAAAAGAAACAAAATTCACAATTTATTTTCATGACCCAATCAGGAAAAGAAAAACTGTTTGAAATAGACCTTGAAATTAAAAAGAAAAATCACACACAAATCAAGGAATATAGAGAAGGTAAATCAAGTAACACTAATGAAAGCATTTTGGAATCTCAAGTGGTCATAAAATAATCAAAAATTGAACCAAATCAAACCCCGGAAATTATGGGTGTAAATAATCGAACTTCAAAAGAACTGACCACCCCTAATGTGTAGTACCAATCTACATACATCCAATACCCTGAGAAAGGATCCAACATTGATATGATATTGGGACTTATCCACTTTCTTCCCAAATTACATGGTCTTCTTGGTAAGGACCCTCAAAAACACCTTAAGTAGTTTCATATAGTGTTCTCCACCATAAAACCCCAAAATTTATCTGAGCACTTAATTAAGTTTAGAGACTTCCCTTTCTCCCTTGATGGTGTAGCCAAAGATTGGGTATACGATTTTCCTACCACAATTGGGGGCTAGAAAGACTTGAAAAGACTCTTTTTAGATAATTTCTTCCCTTCCTCCCTGTAAGGACCCAAAATTTCCATGTAAAGTGTTTTTTAAATATATGGGAATTTTACGAGTCCGCAAAAATTGATGGCACGTGATTCTGAGGCCCAGAATGCCGGGAATAAATTTCTGAACTTTTGTTCGGGTACATTCAGTAAATGTGTGAGTGGGTTTCCCTAAATTTTGAACCGATGCTCGGAATTGAAATTTGATGGCACCTTTGAACTCGCAGCACCGATATTCACTTAAGGAGACTTTCACTTCGACAGTAGATTGTCGAGGGTAAAAGTTAGTTTTTGGGTTTTTCGTATAAGAATAAAATAAAAATAAAAGTGTTTGACATTTTTATTTTTATTTTCAACACCCATGTGGGTATTGGGAGGTGGGTTACACTATAACTAAACCTCCTCTTCATGTTTAATTGTGGTGGGGACCACTCGAGTTTTCAATAACCTCCCAAATTGAATTTTGGGGCGGGGACCACCCAACCCCTATTTATGGGGGGGAGAAGAAACCACTCAACCCCCCTCTTTAATGTGGAGGATCCTCTTGAGCTTCCTAAAAATTAATTATGCCAACCCACCTTGATTAAATTTTCCAACCTAGGTGTTTAATTAGGCTATTTTGAATTTATGCCAATGATTAAAGTTGGGGGAAACACATCAGTTGGCGATTTTCTTTTTGGTGGATCCTTGGGAGAAAATCTCTCTAATGAAGAACTTTTTCTATGAACGAAGAATGCGTTCTTCTAGTGAATAACACCAACGAAGAACACCGACCCCGACTTCGATCTTCTTCCTCAAGACTTCCTCTAATGTAGGACGTCTTTGACTATGACGAACCGACGCACAAACCGATGATCAAGGAAACGCCGACGACATCGACGTCCGTCTTTTTTCCAATGATTCATCATCCTCCCCACGACTCTATCGACATATCAACCTGAGGTAGGGGTTTATTTGAGATATAATACTTACCTTGTTTTCTTTTGCGGTTTGGAAAAGAATCATTTCTTGAGCCAAATGCTACCACCTTAAACGCGGAGGGTGCAGGCCAAACCAACATGGCCTGACCCCTCCGTCATTCTTCTTTGTGGTGTTCTTTGGAATGAGCGAAGGCGATGAAGACGATGAAGGAGACGAAGGCAACGGCGCCGCCACCCATGGACACCGTGACCCGCGCCGATCCCACGACGCTCCAACATCTCCGCCAAACCGGTTGCGCGCCCTCGCCATGCCACAATGCCCCGAGCCGAACCGGTTGCGCGCCCTAGCCGCACTACGCCGCCACAGGCCAAACCATCCCCGTGACGGTCGGTCGGGTCGTCCCCAGCCGCGCTGCCCTGGCTACACCACCCGCCGACCGCACCTCCCCAGCTCACAACGCCCATCGGCCTATCGAACAAGCCCGTTCCCCACGCGGCGCCCCAGTCGAGTCGGCCTGCGCCTGTCGTGGCACCCTGGCCGAACCAGCCCGTGCCCCTAGCGGCGCCCCGGCTGAGCCAGCCCACGCCTCTCGTGGTGCCCACCCGAATTGGCACACGCCCCTTGCGTCTCCCCTGCTGAGTTGGCCCATGCCCATCGCGGTGCCCCGTCTGAACCAACCCCGCGCCCTCGCGGCACCCACGCGGCCGAGCCGCCCAGCGGCACCCGCGGGCTCCATAGCCCCTCGTGGCCTGCTGGACCTCCCAGTGGACCAGGCCGCATCACGGGTCGGGCCGGACCCAACGGGTCGGGCTGGGTTGACCCGAACCGAGTTGACCCATGCGAGGTCGGGCCGGACTCGGGCCCACTACAACCGATTTACGCTCCTTCGGCCATATCTTTGGCACTGGACGTCCATTTGTCAAACTGTCAGTGGTGCTGGAAATCATAGAGCGTGACGCTCCCTTTGAGTATACCCTACTAGAGTTTTGGGTATAGTTGATAAATGGTCAGTTTGGATCATGCACGAATCCAACCGGTCCCCTGGGACAAAAAGGCTAATAACTAACAAATCGAGAATCTGATTGACGTGTTGTATATTATGTTGAGACCC
This sequence comes from Viscum album, assembly GCA_963277665.1. NCBI lineage: Eukaryota > Viridiplantae > Streptophyta > Magnoliopsida > Santalales > Viscaceae > Viscum > Viscum album. The sequence goes on from OY728158.1 coordinate 1,026,646,546, forward strand.
CAAGGACGTGGTAGACCATTGAGAAACTTCTTCAAGGGACTTCCTGACAGTTGGATTATCCACCAGTAGCTTATGAAGCAAATCCTTTTGGAGATGAGCGAGCGTAGTGCGGAGACCTTGTAGTCGGCTGAGACCTGACGACTGCTGACCGTTTTGACTTGGAGTGACTCTACTAGCCTAGTGGGGAGCACCTTGGTGTCGCGGAAGACCCGCAGTGGGGAGCGCCTTGGTGTCACGGTAGACCCACGGTACTCGACATGAGGTGTACCTCAGCAGGCTACGAGGGGGAGCACGCATGTTGATGCGGCAGCTCCATGGTACTCGACAGGAGGAGTACCTCAGTAGTCCACGGTTAGTAGGAAGCACGCTTGGTGTCGTGGCAGGACCATTGTACTCGATAGATGAGGAGTTCTCTAGCAGCTGAGGTTTCGAAAATTTTATTGGGTTTGTTACTTGATATTACCCCTAGAATAAAATCCTGGTTGAGCTGAGTCGGTTTTTCTGTGTTTTCCTCATGATTGAGATGGATCACTTGGTAACTTAGGTATATGTATGGGCATATACCTAAGCAGGGTAATATGTTGATTTCTAACTTTGTGTTTTATCCTTGGCGGATTTTTGTGAGACCTTGAGGGTCTTGGGGTCCCTACTGAGTATCGTTATACTCACCCCTGCATGGGTTATTCCCGTACCTTGTTGTGTTGGATGCAGATAACGGACAGCGCTGACGGAGGCTGAGAGTACCAGGACTGGACGGTACGATGAGGTGGACCATATGGAGTGTCGGTACCCGGAGGAGATGGTCGGACGTGGACTGTTGAGGAGGCGATCTGTACCTACGCTTCAGGTAGGAACCTCGGAGGACGATCCAGTAGCTGTCTTTTCTCTTTCTTCAGTTGTATTGCATTTCAGTTGTATTTGTACCTTTACTATTGGGCTTGTATTCTGGCCCCTTTTTACTTTCAGCACTCTTTTGTTATACAGTTTACTTGGTGTTTCATCCATCTGTGTGCTCGCTTGTGTGTGCGTTTACAGGTTATAAAAGCAATGCCTTCCCAGTTTTTGGGAATTATGCCTTTGGTGCTAGTCGCAAGCCCCTGACCTATGGAAGGAAAGCTTCGGGTAGTCATGGCACGGGCCCCAGAAACTGGGTCATGACAAATTGGTATCAGAGGAGTCTGTTCTACCGCAGAACTTAGGACTCTGATCTTTTCTATGAAGCAATATTGTTAAGTGTAGTGAGTGCATTTTTCAGTTTAGGGAGTCCAGTGTTGGTGCGGCGGCCAACATATCCTTACACCAGGACCCTGACTTCTGATTCCCAACTCAATGCACAAAAACACTGATTGCATGTGTATTCTCAAATGTTTTCTTTAAATCAGCTCACCAGGTCAACTCACCAGGTATAACCTTTTAACCGTGGCACACCTGATTCTTTTCAGGATGCCTCCACGCAGACAGCCAGCAAGAGTTCCGAGAGTTTTACGCACAGATAGCCCACTGAGTGACGAGGTCTTACTATAGGGCCCTTTTCCAACAGAGGCACTAGTGGTACCACACCCTGTTGGGCCACCGATGACACCACCCACAGCAGTAGACAGTGCATGCCACTTGAGCGCATTGCACGAGTTCCAACACCAGAGGCCACCCAGGTTCAGAGGAGAGATAGACCCACAGGCGACATAGGATTGGCTAGAGTCTATGGTGAGAGTTTTTTGACTAGTAGGGACCCCAGCATACCTCATGGTGATTCTTTCTGCTAGCCTTCTATAGGCAGCAGTGGGAAGATGGTGGAGCTTGATACTCCAGGTCCACGACGAGGTGACACTTCTCTGGGAAGACTTCGAGAGCCCGTTTCAGGTAGATTTTGTCCCAGCGACTCTCTGCGCAGTGCGCATTCAGGAGCTACTTCATTTGCATAAGGGCAGCATGAAGGTAGCTCAGTACTCAGAAAAGTTCACTGACCTCTCATGATACTCCATAGATATGATGCGGAGCCCATTCTTTAGGGCCCAGACTTTCGAGCAGGGACTCAGGCGGGAGATCAGGGCTTCAGTGATCTCACTCAGCATCCCGACGCAGGCAGGGGTGTTAGAGAGAGCCCTCTAAGTGGAGAGATTCCTTGATAAGCAGTCTCCAGCAGTGAGATACACCACCAGTCGACACGTAGTGGATTCTTCTGTAGCTGGCAGCAGACAGATGTCGTAGAGGTCCAAGAGGACTAGACCTACAGGTGGACGACCGCATGACTCAGGATTGGTTGTGCAGGGAACCTGAAGCATACACAGACATTCCAAGAGCTGTAAAGACCCAGAAATTTCAAGGAATTTTTTTTTCTTAATTTATTTGGAATTTTGCGAGCCTGTGGCTTCTGACGGAACCTGATTTTGAGGCCCGGTGTGCCCAGAATCATTTTCCTAAGTCTAGCTCGGGTACGTTCAGTGAACGAGCGAGCGGGTTTTTCTAACTTTTGATCTGGTGCTCGGAATTGAAATCTGAGGGCACCGATGAAACCGCAGCACTGGTAATTGCTTAGGAACACCTTTTCCAAAGGTTCATTTTCTCAGGAGAAGTTGTTAAAAATGTGAAAAATAAAAATATAGTTGTTTTACAATTATATTTTTATTACACCACTAGTGGTTTAAGTGTTAGGGAAAAAGGAAGTTGTGATGAAGTTGGGGTGGGTCCCACACGAGCCCCCACCTCCTTAAATTTCCTAACACCCCATTAAACACCCCTCTTTATGTTGGAAACACCCCCCCGCCCCCATAAATGTGTAACTCACCCACTTTCCCTCTTCTCTTTTATTGAATGCCAACACACCTATTCAATTAATTGAATCTCGTTAATTAATTGAATGATGCTTTTTGAATATTAAAAAAAATGTTGGCAAGTGTGTGTGTGAATAAAATAAGAAAAATTCTTTTTTTATTGGGGTTTGATTAGCTGTGTGGAGTTGAGAGGATATAACTCTTGTGGTCTTGAAGATCTTCTTATTCCTCGTTGAAGAACGTGAAGAACGCCGGAGCACCAAGGAGGGATCGATGTGCCGTCCTTCCCCTCTCCGTAGCTGGTGTGAGACACCATCCACCTTGGACGTATGCGGACGTCGTCAACCCCAACACCATCTTTGACATCTTTGTTGAGGTAGGGAATTGTTTTACGTTCAAGATTTATTTGCGATCTTCGTTGTTGTTTTCTAAGCCACCTGTTATTGAATTAACGGGACGAGGTCGGACCGTACGAACACAGCCAAACCTCCCCCCCCCCCTTGTTGTTGGTTTACCTTCATGGATTGGAATGGAAGAAATGTGTTGGCCTTGCACCGCGCGGGAACGACAGAACCGCGGCTGGAGCGGGCCGCGGCGGAGAAATGCGGTGTCGTCGCGCCGTACCGGAGAGGCCGGAGAAGCCCGCGGCCAGGAGCGGGTTGCGGTGGGGTAGATTGGCGCTGTTGCGCCACGCTGGAGAACCAGGACGTCGTGGCCTTTGGCCGCGGCGGTGCAGTGACGGGCGGCCTGATCCGCCGGCCGCCGGCGCTTCGGAAGGGCGGGACGGCAGGGTCCCGCGGCGGCACACCGGCCGGCCAACTGGGTCGTCCGTCTTCTTCTCGGAAGACCGGGGGTCATAACCCCTGGCAGGTGACACATGTGGGACCCTCCACGTGGGGGGCCTCCGTTTCGAGATTAGGGGGCAGCGCCCCACCCCCCCCCCCCCCCCCTTCCACGGGCGCCGCACCGCGCAGACTGCCCAGCCGAGCCAGGCCGCTCGCGCTAGGCCAGGGCACCCACCCGCTGGGCCGGGAAGCACCCAAGTGGGCCGGACCCGAACCCGGGTTGGGTCGCCCGGTTCGGGCCGACCCAGGGGGTCTTGGGCTGGGTCGGTCCGGTCCCAAAACCCCCTAAAAATCAGACAGCTTCGTTCAAAGGCACATAATTTGGGCTACGGACCTCTTATTGATGCACCGTCAGTTGCGTAGAGATCCTTGGATCAAGATAGTCATTTTAGTATATTACACTCAAGGTTTCTGAGAACTTTGGATATAGCCGGGTTGGTTCGAACACGAAACCAACCAGGCCCTGAGATCGGAAACGCTTATAACTTGAGCTCCGGACGTCCGATTGACGTGCCGTCAATTTTGTTGGATTCCTCTTAGTGAGACGGTTATTTTGGCTTACTCCACTCGAGGTTTGGATGCATTTGGAGTACGGTCGGGTTGGTTTTGACTTAAAAACCAACCGGGCCCCTAGGACAAAAAAGCCAATAACTCTCAGACCGGGCGTCCGATTGACGCGCCGTCTGTCGCGTTGAGTTCCTAGAGACGGGATGGAAATTTAGGATACATCAACTTTGGGCTTCATGTCAGTTGATGTATCGACCCCCTTGGCTAGTGGAGTGGACCCTCCCAAAATCAAGCATGTTATGTGCGGGAACCCTAGAGCTGGCTTCGACGAGGACGACTACCGTACTGGGATCCTCCGTGGGTTCGACGAGGACGACTACCATACTAGGATCCTCCGTGGGTTCGACGAGGATGGCTACCATACTGGGATCCTCCGTGGGTTCGATGAGGACGACTACCGTAATGGGATCCTCCGTGGGTTCGACGAGGAAGACTACTGTACTGGGATCCTCCGTGGGTTCGATGAGGATGACTACCGTACTGGGATCCTCCGTGGGTTCGATGAGGACGACTACCGTACTGAGATCCTCTGTGGTTCAATGAGGATGACTACAGTACTGGGATCCTCCATGGGTTCGACGAGGAAGACTACTGTACTGGGATCCTCCGTTGGTTCGACTACCGTGATGGGATCCTCCGTGGGTTCGACGACGTTGACTACTATACTTTGATCCTTCGTGGGTTCGGCAGCGACGACTACTAAACTTGGATCCTAAGTGGGTTCGGCAGAAGATATGATTCAGAGGCTACATCTAATCACCTCCACCCCTCTTCGTAAATGGATACCTGTGTTAGCTGATTCTTAACTTACAATAATTATCCTTGATTTTATTGTTGTGCTTTCATGTGTGGATTGGGTTGTGAATTCCTATGTGGAATGGGTTATGTTCTCCTGTGTGAGCTGAGTATTGACTTTCAATCATTATCTTCGATGTGATTAATTTGATATCTTGTGTGGATGGGATTATGCTTTCCTGTGTGGATTGGGTTGTACTTTCCTATGTTGATTAAGTTTTGCTTTCCTGAGTGGACTAGACTGTACTTGATCTTGTGAGTTGGAGCTGATCTAGATTTGATGACTTATGTATATGTATGGGCATATACCTAAGCAGTGTTAGATGATACTTTGTGATTGTATCTTTTCTTTGTGGTTTATCCTTTGTGGATTCAGGGAGACCTTCAGGGGTCTCGGGGTCCCTACTGAGTATCATATACTCACCCCTACACCGGCTTCGCCCACACTACTTTGTGTTGGTTGCAGACGACGGACATCACTGATCGTGGTTGAGGCTTGTAGATATGGACGGTACCCGGAGGAGGATCTCACGAAGAGCCGGTGCCCGGAGGAGGATCTCACGAAGAGCTGGTGCCCGGAGGTGGATATCACGTCGAGTCGGTGTCCAGAGGTGGATTTCACGACGAGTCGGTACCCGGAGGAGACGGACGGACGTGGAGTGCTGAGGAGGAGATATATACCTACCCTTTAGGTAGGAAGCTGGAGGACGATCCAGGAGCGGCTTGTCACCTTTTAGTTGTTGTCCTTGAGTTGTACTTTACTTTCAGTTGTAGTTGTGCCTTTCTTTTGGGCTTGTATTTTTGGCCCCTTATACCTTCAGTTCGTTTGTCTTATAGTTCACTTATTGTTCACTTCAGTTTGCGTACTCTATGGAGTTTGTTTTCTTTTATAAAAGAAATGTCTTCTCTTTTATCGGTATTTATGCCTTTGTTGCTAGTCGCCATCCCCTGACCTATGGAAGGTGGGCTTGGGGTAGTCATGGCACGGGCCCCGAGGACGGGTCGTGACAAATTGGTATCAGAGGAGTTCGGTTCTGCCATAGAACTCTGGACTATGATCTTTCTTCTATGTGAAGCAATAGTGTTAAGGGTATTGAGTGTGGTTATCAGTCCAGGGAGTCCAGTGTTGGTGCGGCGGCCGACGTATCCATGCACCAGGACCCTGACTTCTGATTTCTGACTCAGTGCATGAAAACATTGATTACATGTGTGTTTCAAATTTTCCTTTGTGATTACTTTGTGTCATCTCACCAGGTATAAATCGTTGACCATGACACACATGTTCAGGATGTCTCTACGCAGACAGTCAGTTGGAGTTCCGAGAGAGTACTCGATGATGGCCCACCGAGCGACGAGACTTCGGTGCATGGCCCTCTTTCTATGTTGGCACCTTCGGGTGGTATACCAGAAACACCACCACCTGTTAGACAGCAGATGCCACCAGTTTTACTAGTGGACGGTACACGCTGATAGAGCGCATTGCACAAGTTCCAGCAGTAGAGGCCTCCGAGGTTACGAGGCGAGACAGATTCCCAGGCAACAGTGGACTGGATGGAGGCGATTGCTGTAGTTCTACGCCTAGTTTAGACAATAGTAGATAGGATGGTAGACTTAGCTACTTGTGTTTCCCAGTGAGTGACCATGAGGTTGCTCTGTATAGTGAAGAGGCTTCGGTACATGGAACGATGCCTGAGATAGTAACTTCGGGTAGTGTGTCAGCTACATCACTACATGTTGGTCAGCAGACACTATCGGTGGTACCAGTAGAGGACACTTATAGGCTTAGTGACTTACATGTTTCGGCACCAGATATCCCTCAAGTTCCGAGGCAAGACCGACTCACAGGAGTCTGAGGACTGGCTTGAGGAGGTTGTTAAGAGTCTTCTAGAGCTTATACAGCTTCGGCAGGACGACATGTCGGTAGCTAAGAATTCATCGGGGCATACCAAACCTTTCCTGGTACTCGATGACTACGATGTGATCGATGCTTCAGGGATTGGAATTCTGAGTGAGGTTTGTCTAAATGACATCTGAGTCAGCACTTCTTTATCTATGCATTCTTACTTATACTAGGGTGCTAGAGAGAACCTTTGTGGTTGATAATTTTTTGGCTGAGTGGATGCATCCAGTTAAGGTTAGCAGTGGGAAAGTAGGAAATTGGCGCCAGTCTCAGAGACTTGGGCATGTAAAATGTTTCAAGTAGAGGAAGTGAAAAGGACAGATGAATCTGCAAGGCAGCATATCTGGAAGTAGATCTAGGAGAGCAGTATGGGGTGGTGAACATTTTGACATGTTGCAACCACCAGCCTTTGTAATCCCTGCTAGACTCAGGGAGATGGAGGGCAGGGGAAAGAGTAGCTGCATGTGGTCAAGGAGTGCTACCGAAAGGCTCTAAGGATGGTTCGAAGTATGGACTGTGTCTTATACTAGCTGTCGTAACAAAAGACATCGATACGAATCATCCCTTCCTTCCATGAATCTTGGCCTAGACCTAGAGCTTCTGGTTAAGCCATTGACTTGACCCTCATGTCTGGAGATACCTTTGGGAGGAGACTCGATAATCACACTTGTGCCGACGGTGTGATCCGACCCTTGAGGCGAGAGTTTTGGTTGGAACCTCTTGGTGGCAGCGTCGAGGCCTTATGACGTTAGTTTGAGTATGGACTGGTCAATCACAGTTCATAGACAAATTGACGGTATTAGGAAAACGTCAGGATGGGATTTCCTTGGTCGGATAAAAGGAAACCCCAGGCCGCACAGGATAAACTCTTGCATAGGAGGGTGTACCCGATCACTCTTGGGTCGGCCAACCGTACCCTCGTGGCTGTAGGAGTTTTGAGTTTCAGTACTAATCAGGAAATGGAGGCCTCTAGAGTTTGAGGATGGTGACCACGTTCTTATATGGGTCTCACCTCGAGGAGGTTTATGGAGATGTAGCTGAGGCGGCTAGTTATCTCCGAGGTCCAACGGACCTTTTTTTAGGTCCCCAGCAGGGTAGGCGAGGTGGTTTACCGCTTGACCTTTCCACCTCAGTTGCACCGGGTGCACGATGTCATCCACGTATCTCAGCTAAGGAAATACGTGCATGACCCTTCACACATCATTAACCGCAGGGAGTTGGACGTCGATGATGGGGAGACATTCACAGAGGTTCTAGTGGAGAACGAGGATGGACAGAAGTGGGTCCTATGTGGACGGACGATTCCTCATGTGCACTTTCACTGGTAGCACGGGAACCTCCATGAGAGCACATGGGAGCGGAAGGCTCAGTTGCGTGCTCAGTACCACTTTTGTTTCCATCGTTTGTGTATAGCTTTACGGGGACGTAAATACCTGAGGTGGGAGTAATGTAAAGACCTGGAAATTTCACGGAATTTTTTTTTCTTAATTTCTTTGGAATTTTGTGAGTCTGTGGCTTCTAACGACACCTGATTCCGAGGCCCGGTGTGCCCGGAATCATTTTCCGAAGTCCAGCTCGGGTACGTTCAGTGAACGAGTGATCGGGTTTTTCTAACTTTTGATCCAGTGCTCGGAATTGAAATCTGAGGGCACCGATGAAACCGTAGCACCGGTAATTGCTTAGGAATACCTTTTCCGAAGGGGCGTTTTCTCGGGAGGAGTTGTTAAAAATGTGAGGAATAAAAATATAGTTGTTTTACAATTATATTTTTATTACACCGCTAGTGGTTTAAGTGGTATGGAAAAAGGAAGTTGTGAGGAAGCTGGGGTGGGGCCCACATGAGCCCCCACCTCCTTAAATTTCTTAACACCCCATTAAACACCCCTCTTTATGTTGTCAACCCCCCCCCCATAAATGTGTAACTCACCCACTTTCCCTCTTCTCTTTTATTTAATGCCGACACACCTATTCAATTAATTGAATCTTGTTAATTAATTGAATGAGGCTTTTTAAATGTTAAAAAAAATATTGGCAAGTGTGTGTGTGAATAAAATAAGACAAAGTCTTATTTTATTGGGGGTTGATTCGCTGTGTGGAGTTGAGAGGAGAGAACTCGTGTGGTCTTGAAGATCTTCTTCTTCCTCGTTGAAGAACGCGAAGAACGTCGGACCACCAAGGAGTGATCGACGTGTCGTCCTTCTCCTCTTCATAGCTGGTGTGATATTCCATCCACCTTGGACGTACGCCAATGTCGTCAACCCCGAAACCATCTTTCACATCGTTGTTGAAGTAGGGAATTGATTTACGTTCAATATTTTTTTGTGATCTTCGTTGTTGTTTGTTAAGCCGCCTGTTATCAAATTAACGGGAGGAGGTCGGACCGCACGAACACGGCCGAACCTCCCCCCCCCCTTGTTGTTGGTTTACATCCGTGGCTTGGAACAATAGAAACGTGGTGGCCTTGCACCGCGCGGGAACGACAGAACCGCGGACGGTGCGGGCCGCGACGGAGAAATGTGGCGTCGTCGCGCCGTACCAGAGAGGCTGGAGAAGGCCGCGGCCAGGAGCGCGCCGCGGTGGGAGAGCGCGGCACCGTCGCGCCGCGCCGGAGCACCAGGAGGCCGCGGCCGGGGTGGGCCGCAGTGGAGGGGCGCGGCACCATCAAATCGCGTCGGACGGACAGGGGCCGCGGTGGTGCAGCGAGGGGCATCCAGATCCGCCGGCCACTAGCGCTTCGGAAGGGTGGGATCGCGGGGTCCCGCGGTGGCACACGAGCCGGACAACCGGGCCGGATGTCTTCTTCTCGGAAGACCGGGGGTCGTAACCCACTGAATGTGACACGGGCGGGGGCCTCCACGTGGGGGCCTCTGTTTCGAGACCAGGGGGTACCCCCCCCCCCTTCCGCGTGCGCTCCGCACCGCGCGGACGGCCCACCTGAGCTGGGCCGCTCGCGCTGGGCCAGGGCACCCAGCCGTTGGGGTGGGCAGCACCCAAGTGGGCCGGACCTGGACCCAGGTTGGGTCGACTCGGTTCGGGCCGACCCAGGGGGTCTTGGGTCAGGTCGGTCCGGGCCCAAAACCCCCTAAAAATCAGACAGCTTCATTCAAAGGCCCATAACTTGGGCTACACACCTCCGATTGACACACCGTGAGTTGTGTAGCGATCCTTGGATCGAGACGGTCGTTTTGGTATATTACACTCAAGGTTTAGAAGAATTTTAGGTATGGCCGGGTTGGTTCGAACACGAAACCAATCGGGCCCTCAGAGCGGAAACGCTTATAACTTGAGTTCCGGACGTCCGATTGACGTGCCGTCGATTTTGTTGGATTCCTCTTAGTGAGAAGGTTCTTTTGGATTACTCTGCTTGAGGTTTGGATGCAGTTGGAGTACGGTAAGGTTGGTTTTAACTTAAAAATCAACCGGGCCCCTCGGACAAAAAAGCCAATAACTCTCAGACCGGGTGTCCGATTGACGTGTTGTATGTCGCATTGAGTTCCTAGTGACAGTACGTAACTTTGGGATAAATCAACTCCAGACTTCGTGTCAGTTGAGGTATTGAACCCCTTGGATCTTGGAGCGGACCCTCCCGGAATCGAGCATGTTGTGTGCGGGAACCCTAGAGCTAGCTTCGACGAGGATGACTACCGTATTGGGATCCTCCGTGGGTTCGACGAGGACGGCTACCATACTGGGATCCTCCGTGGGTTCGATGAGGATGACTACCGTACTGGTATCCTCCGTGGGTTCGATAAGGACGACTACTGTACTGGGATCCTCTGTGGGTTCGATGAGGACGACTACCGTACTGGGATCCTCCGTGGGTTCGACGAGGACGACTACCGTAATAGGATCCTCTGTGGGTTCGATGAGGAAGACTACCATACTGGGATCCTCTGTGGGTTTGACGAGGATGACTACTATACTAGGATCCTTCGTGGGTTCGACTACCGTGTTGGGATCCTCTGTGGGTTTGACGATGATGACTACTATACTTGGATCCTTCGTTGGTTCGGCAGCGAGGACTAATAAACTTAGATCCTATGTGGGTTCGGAAGAGGAGATGATTTAGAGGTTACATCTAATCACCTCCACCCCTCTTCGTAAATGGATACCTGTGTGAGTTGAGTCTTAACTTACAATCATTATCCTCAATATGATTGTTGTGCTTTCCTGTGTGGATTGGGTTGTGAATTCCTATGTGGAATGGGTTATGTTCTCCTGTGTGAGCTGAGTCTTGACTTTCAATAATTATCTTCAATGTGATTGATTTGATATCCTATGTGGATGGGATTATGATTTCCTGTGTGGATTGGGTCATACTTTCTAATGTGGATTAAGTTTTACTTTCCTGATTGGACTGGACTGTACTTGAGCTCATGAGTTGGAGCTGATCTGGATTTGATGACTTAGGTATATGTATGGGAATATACCTAATTAGTGTTGGATGATACTTCGTGATTGTATATTTTCTTTGCGGTTTATCCTTTATGGATTCAGGGAGACCTTCGGGGGTCTTGGGGTCCCTACTGAGTATCGTATACTCATCCCTGCACGGGATTCGCCTGCACTACGTTGTGTTGGTTGCAGATGACGGACATCACTGATCGTGGTTGAGGCTTGTAGAGCTAGACGGTACCCGGAGGAGGATCTCACGACGAGCCGTTGCCCGGAGGTGGATATCACGTCGAGTCAGTGCCCAGAGGTGGATTTCACGACGAGTCTGTACCCGGAGGAGATAGACGGATGTGGAGTGCTGAGGAGGAGATATGTACCTACCCTTATGGTAGGAAGCCGGAGGACAATCCAGGAGTGGCTTGTCACCTTTCAGTTGTCGTCCTTGAGTTGTACTTTACTTTCAGTTGTAGTTGTACCTTTCTTTTGGGCTTGTATTTCTGGCCCCTTGTACCTTCAGTTCGTTTGTCTTACAGTTTACTTAGTGTTCATTTCAGTTTGCGTACTATGTGGTGTTTTTTTTCTTATATAAAGGCAATGCCTTCCCTTTTATCGGGATTTATGCCTTTGGTTCTAGTCGCCAGTGTCTGGCCTATGGAAGGCGAGTTTGGGGTAGTCACGGCACGGGCCCCGAGGACGGGTCGTGACAAGGAGTGGGCAGTGTTTCACATGTGGCGGGCAGGGTCACATGGCTAGTGACTGTGTGATCCGCCGTTGGGATGATCAGATGACAATCAAAGGACCGATCAGGCAAAGACAGATATTTGATCGAGGTGGTCTGTAGGGAGCAGGTGGACATGGCAGAGGATCTGGTCGTGCAGTAGGCGGTGGGAGACAATTTGAGATATTACTTCCACCACCACGAGGAGTTCCACCCTGACAGCAGGGAGCAGGTGGATAGGGGAGAGATCAACTCCAAGCAGATGAGACCTACAATCACGGCACTCCAGAGATGATACGAGGTGTGATCTGTGTCTACTCCACCATAGCTGCAGTACTTATAGATACAGGTTTCAGTGATTTCTTTATTGCCACCACCCTCATTCAGAGCTCGGAGATTCCGACGGAGCCGTTCAATCGATCCTTATGGCTAGATATTCCTACGGGAGCAGATTTGATGATTACGCACAGGTTACGGAAGTGATATATTACTCTAGGAGGCGAGAGCTTCGGCTGGGATCTCCTAGTAGCAACATCAAGGCCTTACAACATCATCTTAGGTATGCACAAGTTATCTATATTCCATGTTCATATTGACTGTATTAGATGAAAAGTGTGGTGTGTCCGCACAGATAGGACCAATTTTACCTTCACTGGAAAGAAGGGACCCTTTGCAGTACATGATGGACTTGATTGGAGGAGAATTCAGCTGATCACTCATCAGTTGGCTAGCCTTACCCTTGGAGTTGTTGTGGTGGAGAGTCTGATTTATCCTATAATGGTGGACCAGTATACAGATGTATTACCTGATGATGTTTAGGGTCTACCTCCTCACAGAGAGGTGGACTTTTACATTGACTTGTACCTCGGGACGACACTGATATCTACACCAGCGTATCAGATGGCTCCCGCAGAGTTTCGTGAGTAGCAGGTACAGCTAGAGGACTTGTAGGGGAAGGGATTCATCAGGCTCAGTGTTTCTCCTTGGGCAACCCCGATTCTTTTCACCAAGAAGGCGGATGGGAGATTGAGGCTTTCTGATGACTATCGGTGTCTGAACCAGGTGACCGTGAAGAACAAGTACCCAGTCCTGAGGATTGACGACCTCTTTGATCGGTTGAAGGGAGCACGGTGGTTCTCAAAGATAGACCTTAGATCAGGCTATCACCAGCTCAGAGTATGAGACAAGGATGTGTAGAAAATGGACTTCAGGTGTTAGTATGGCCATTACGAGTTCTTGTTTATGCCATTCAGTGTGACCAATGCTCCAGTAGTGTTCATGGGACTCATGAACAGGATCTTCCAGTCATACCTTGATCGCTTTGTAGTGATCTTCATCGACGACATTCTGATCTACTTGGATACTGATAAGAATCATGCCTATCATTTTCAGGTCGTACTGGACACAAATGGTAAGCTCTCAAATTGCCAGTTCTAGATCCGAGAGGTTCACTTCCCGGGACAAGTCACAACGGAGGATGGAGTTGCAGTGGATCCAGAAAAGATTGAGGCGGTACTTTCTTGGGAGTCACCTCGGAGTGTGATGGAGGTACAGAGTTTCCTGGGTTTAGCTTGATATTATCAGAGGTTTGTACCAGATTTCTCCAGAGTTGCAGCACCACTATCAGCCTTGACAAAGTAGGGGAAACCCTTCGTTTGGTTGTAGAAATGCCTGTGGAGTTTTCAGGAGCCTTCGACAGAGGCTGACTAGGGCCCCCATCTTGAGGCTTCCAGAGGAGGTCATAGGGTACGTAGTTTACTGTGATGCTTCAGGGACGGGTCTCAGATGTTTCCTGATGTAGAAGCGAGCAGTGATCGCATATGTTTCTCGATAGTTCAGATAGCATGAGCAGAACTATGCTTCCCATGACCTGGAGTTAGCAGTAATGGTCTTTGCCTGGAAGATGTGGTGACACTATCTGATGGGAGAGTGTTTTAAAGTGTACTCTGGTCACAAGAGTCTCGGGTATATCTTCTCTCAGAAGGACCTGAACCTGAGACAGTGGCATTCACTCGAGTTCCTCTAGGACTATGACATCGAGATAGTCTATACTCCTATGAAGGAGAACATTGTAGTATATGCACTCAGTAGGAGGTATGGTATACAGCTGCTTGGTGAGGCGATGGAGCAGCAGGACACTTTACAGATATCCTTCGTGGAACATGATGGAGCAGCTTTCCTTTAGTCTCTTACAGTCACTCCCCTACTTCTTCGGCGAGTCAGGGAGGCGCAGCATGGGGACACTGACTGCGAGACACGACGTGCTCAGATATCCACAGGATAGGCACCTGATAGAATTTCTGAAGTCGGGGAGAACGGTGTCCTCTTTAGAGTACGTACCATGGTACCAGTGTCACTTCAAGAGGAAGTGTTGAGGGAGTTACACACATCCCCTATAGCGATACAATAAAGAGTGGCGAAGATGTACCAGGATTTCCGACGACAGCACTGGTGTCTGGGAATGAAGAAAGCAGTAGCAGATTTTGTCTCTCAGTACCTCACTTTCCAGTAAGTGAAGGTGGAGCATTAGGTACCAACAAGCTTGGTTCAGCCTTTAGAGGTCCCAGAGTAGAAGTGGGATGGGATGTCCATGGATTTCGTGATATAACTTCCACATACATCCAGGGTTCATGACTCGATTTGGGTGATCGTCGACCGACTCACCAAGTCGGCCCACTACCTACCAATTAGAGATCAGGGTTCAGTAGAGAGATCGGGACGCCTCTATGTGCAGAAGATTGTGTGGCTATAGGGAGTACCTTCGAAGATTATCTCCGATCATGATGCACATTTTACTTCCCGGCTATGGAAGGGGTTGTAGGAGGCTTTTGGGACACAGCTTCATTTGAGCACCGCCTTCTATCCTCAGACGGATGGCCAAACTAAGCGGACCATTCAGACCCTCGAGGACATGTTGCGTGCTTGTTTCCTCGACTTTAGTCGCATCTGGGAGGATCACTTACCTTTTGTGGATTTTTCATACAACAACAGCTATCACTCCACCATTGGGATGGCACCTTTTGAGGCGTTGTATGGGAGACCTTGTTGATCACCTTTGTGCTGGACTGACCCAGGGGAGTCAGCACTAGTGGGACTAGAGATGGTATGGGCTACCACAGAGAAGGTGCAGATCATCTAGGAGAGGATGAAGATTGCATAGTGTAGGAAGAAGTCATATTTTTATAGGAGATGGAGACCTCTAGAGTTTGAGGATGGTGACCACGTCTTTTTACGGGTCTCACCGCGATGAGGTCTACGGAGATTTGGCCGAGGTGGAAAGTTATGTCTGAGATTCATCAGACCCTTTCAGGTACTCAACAGAGTTGGCGAGGTGGCATACCACTTAGTTCTTCCACCACAGTTGCATCGGGTGCATGACGTCTTCCATATGTCCCAGCTGTGGAGATACATGCATGACCCTTCTCACATCATCGACCATGGCGAGCTGGACGTCAATGATGGGGCAACTTTTATGGAGGTTTCAGTAGAGATTGAGGATCAACAAGAGTAGTTCCTTCATGGATGGTTGAAACCTCGGTTGTGCATTCACTAGCAGCACGGGAACATCCATGAGAACACATGGGAGCAGAAGGCTCAGATGCGTGCTCAGTACCCCCACTTGTTTACCTATTTGAGTTGTGGCTTACAGGTACGTAAATCCTTGAGGTGGGGAGAATGTAAAGACCCAGAATTTCCATTTAATTTTTTTTAAATATATGGTAATTTTACGAGTCCACTAAAATTGACGGTGCGTGATTATGAGTCCCGGACTACCCAAAATGAATTTCTGAACTTTTTTTCGGGTGTGTTCTGTAAACATGTGAGCGGGTTTTCCTAACTTTTGAACCGGTGCTTAGAATTGAAATCTCAGGGCACCGTTGAACTCACATCACTTGTATTCTCTTAAGGAGACTTTCACTTCGATGACATATGGTCAAGGGTAAAAGTTAGTATTTGGGTTTTTGTGTAAGAATAAAAAAATAAAATTGTGTGACATTTTTATTTTTATTTATAACACCCATGTGGGTGTTGGGAGCTGGGGTCCACCGGAACAAAACCTCCTCTTCATGTTTAATTGTGGTGGGGACCACATGAATTTTCAATAACCTCCCAAATTGAATTTAGGGGTGAGGACCACCCGACCCCTATTTATGGGGGGAGAAGAAACCAATCAACCCCCCTCATTAATGTGGAGGAGCCTCTTGATCTTCCTCCACATTAATTACGCCAACCCAACATAATTAAATTTTCCAACCTAGGTGTTTAATTAGGCTATTTTTAATTTATTCCAACGATTAAAGTTGGGGGAAACACATCAGTTGGACATTTTCTTTTTGGTGGAGCCTTGGGAGAAAAGCTCTCCAACGAAGAACTTTTTCCTAGAATGAAGAACGTGTTCTTCCAATGAAGAAAACCAACGAAGAACGCTGACCCCGACATCGACCTTCTTCCTCGAGACTTCATCCGACATAGGAAATCTTAGACTACGAAGAACTGACGCACAAACTGACAATCAAGGAAAATGATGATGACACCGACGCCCGTCTTTTTCCCAATGATTTGTCTTCCTCCCCACAACTCTGTCGATGTATCAACTTGAGGTAGGGGGTTTATTTGTGAGATAATACTTACCTTGTTTTCTCTTGTGGTTTTGGAAAGAATCATTGCTTGATCCAAATGCTACCACCCTAAACGCAGAGGGTGTGGGCCAAACCAATATGGGCCGACCCCTCTGTCGTTATTCTTTGTGGTGTTCTTTGGAATGAATGAAGGCGATGAAGATGATGAAGGCAACGGCGCTGCCACCTGCGACCACCGTGACCCACACCAATCTCATGGTGCTCCGACCTCTCGGCTGAACCGGATGCAATCCCTCGCCATGTCACGCTGCCCTGAGTCGAACCGACTGCCCACCTTCATCACGTCATGCTTCCCTCGGCTGAACCAACCTCGAACGTTCCAGTCAAGCCACCCTCCGGCCGTACCGCCGCGGCTACGCCGCCCGCCAGCCGCGCCACCATGGTTGCGTCGTCCGCCGGTCGCGCCGCCCTGGCTCACGCTACCCGTCGGCCTCCCAAACTAGCACGCGCCCCTCGTGGAGCCTAGGATGAACCGGCCCTCACCCCTCACGGCAACCTGGTCGAGCCGGCATGCACCCCTCGCGACTCCCTAGTGGAATCGGCCCGCGCCCCTCGTGGCGCCCCGGACTAGCCGACCTGCGCCCCTCGCGGTGCCCCGGCTGAACCGTCTCGCGCCCCTCGCGGCGCCTCGGTCGAGCCGGCCCCCACCCCTCGCGGCGCCCTTGCTGAACCAGCCTCGTACCCTCGCAGCACCACCACGGCCGAGCCGCCCCGCGGCACCCGCGGGCTCCACCGCCCCTCGTGGCCCTCACGGCCTGCTAGACCTCCCAGCGGACCGGGCCGCATCACGGGTCGGGCTAGACCCAACGGGTCAGGCTGGGTCGACTCGAACCTAGTCAACCCATGCCAGGTCGGGCAGGGTCGGACCGACCAGGTCAGACCGGACCCGGGCCCACTACGACCCATTTACACTCCTTTGGCCATATCTTTGGCACTGGATGTCCGTTTGACGAACCGTCAGCGGTGTTGTAAATCTTGGAGTGTGATTTTCCCTTTGAGTATACCCCAATGGAGTTTGGGGTATTGTTGAGATACGGTCAGATTGGATTGTGCACGAATTGAACCGGGCCCTCGTGACTAAAAGGCTAATAACTAACAGACTGGGCGTCTGATTGACGCGTCGTCTGTTACGTTGAGACCCCTATGACGTGGCGGACCTTTGAGATACTTCTTCGTGGGACTTTGTAATAGTTGGAGTATCGACCAGTAGCTTGTGGAGAGGATCCTCCCGGAGACGAGCGAGTGTAATGCGGAGACCTAGTAGCTGGCTGAGACCTGACGACTGCTGACCGTTTTGACTCGAAGTGACTCTACATGCCCAATGGGGAGTTCCTTTGTGCTGCGGCAGAACCACAGTTGGGAGCGCCTTGGTGTCACGGCAAACCCACGGTACTCGACAAGAGGAGTACCTCAGCAAGCTACAAGGGGGGGAACGCTTGGTGACGTGGCATACCCACGGTGGGGAGAGCACTTGGTGACGCAGAAAATCTATGGTACTCAACAGGAGGAGTACCTCAGCAGTCCAAGGTTAGTGGGAAGCACGCTTGGTGTCACGGCATGCCCACTTTACTCGATGGAGGAGGATTCATCCAACAGTTGAGGTTTCGATAATGTGATTGGGGTTGTTACTTGATACTACCCCTAGCATAAAATCCTGGTTGAGCTGAGTCGGTTTTTCTGTGTTTTTCTCATGATTGAGATGGATCACTTGATAACTTAGGTATATGTATGGGCATATACCTAAGAAGGATTATCTGTGGATTTATTACTTTATGGTTTATCCTTGGTGGATTTTTGTCGTACCTTGATGGTCTCAGGGTCCCTACTGAGTATCGTTATACTCACCCCTACACGGGATATGCCCGCACCTTGTTGTGTTGGATGCAGACGACGGATAGTGCTGATGGAGGGTGAGAGTACCAGGACTGGATGGTACCTGGAGTTGGACTATACGGTGTGTCGGTACTCGGAGGAAAGGGTCGGACGTGGAGTGCTGAGGAGGCGATATGTACCTACCCTTCAGGTAGGAACCTTAGAGGATGATCCAGTAGCTGTCTTTTCTCTTTCTTCAGTTTTATTGCATTTCAGTTGTACTTGTACCTTTACTATTGGGCTTGTATTCTAGAACCTTTCTACTTTTAGTACTCTTTTGTTATATTGTTTACTTGGTGTTTCATCCAGTTGCGTGCTAGCTTGTGTGTGTGTTTACAGGTTATAAAGGAAATACCTTCCCAGTTTTAGGGAATTACTCCTTTTGTTCTAGTCGTCATCCCCTGGCCTATGGAAGGTGGGCTTAGGGTAGTCACGGCATGGGCCATGGGGGATGGGTCATGACACTCCCAAACTACATAAATTAAGAATGAAATTTGTGGAATTAAGCAATCACAGGGAGAGACCCTTCATGAATACTGGGAGATATTCAAATGAATGTGCTCAAGATACCCCCCCCCCCACCACCACCACCAGATTAGAGAACAACTATTAATCAAATACTTTTATGAGGTACTTATCCCCATAGATCGTAGAATAATTAATGCAGTAGCTAGTGGTTCCTTGGTTGATAAAACTCTTTCTATCACTTATGACTTAATTACCAATATGTCTCAAAATGCAAAACAATTTGGTACATGAACTATTGCACCAACCCGAGGAGTCATGAGGTCATTCATTCATCTATAGAACAAAAGTTTGATAACAATCTTGATGAGTTTCATACTCTTCTAAGGCAATTATCTCAAGCACAAAGTAACTCACAATCTCATCATGTTCCATTACATTGTGGTATTTGTTCTGAAAATACTCATATTTCTGACCCGTGCCAACAACTTCAAGATTCACTTGAGTCTTGTGCCGCAATGTTCCCAGGGTTTCCATTGCTATAATAACCACCCTTCTAGAAAGAACAATTCAGGCCAAATCTAAATATCAGGTGGAAACCACAACCCCAATACCGATAAGGAGGAAACTCAAGCTACCCCATGCAGAATTGGTATCAACAAGGACAAGGTATGAAACATTCTTATCCATAAACTTCTCAAAACAATCATCCTCCCCCTCCAAAATATGAACCAAGCCTCGAGGATATGGTGAAGAAAATGACAACCTAGAACCTACAATTCCAAAAAACCAAATAGTCAGTTATTCAATACTTTCTAACTCAAGTGGGGAAATTGGAAAACACCATCAGTGATATTAAGATGAAAGGTTCTGGAAAACTACCATCTCAACCCATTTCCAATCCAAAGGATGAAGGTAATGTTTGTGTAGTTATACTTTTTAGTGGTAAAGAAGTTTCTCCTTCTACTGATTCTATGCAACAGGTATGTCCCCCTCTTGAAAACACTCTTTCTCCACCCATAAAAGATTCCAATGAAGAAAAGAAAAATAAAAAGGGTAATGATATTATCATTGATGATTCAAATGAATAATCCATACCTCTTCCTTTCCCCCAAAGACTCTCTAAATCTAAGAATAATTTTGATAATGATATTGATAAAGAAATAATGGATACATTTAAAAAGGTTCAAGTTTACATTACTTTATTGGATACAATTAAAAAAATCCCTCGATATGCTAAATTTATTAAAGATCTTTGCACCCATATAAGGAGTCTTAAGGGGAATTAGAGAGTCAACTTGGGAAGGAATGTCTTGGCCTTGATTCAACCAGAAATTCCAACCAAATACAAGGATCCGGGAACATTCACGATACTGTGTACCATAGGGGAGACCTTATTTTCTAATGTTATGCTAGATTTAGGTGTTTCCATTAATGTAATGCCCCACTCCGTGTATACTTATCTGTAGGTTAGAGAGCTTCAACCAATAGGAATTGTCGTACAACTTTCCAACCAAAGTTCTATGCATACAATAGGATTGATTGAGGATGTCCTTGTAAGAATGAATAATCTCATCTTTCCTGCTGATTTATACATTTTTTGAGATGGAAGATACCTTAACCCAATGACATTACCCTATCATACGTAGGAGCCCATTTTTTAAAATAGCCAAGATGATCATTAATTTTTACAATGGTATGCTATCCATGGAGTTCGGTGGAGAAAATGTAATTTTTAGCATCCTTGAGGCTATGAAACACCCTGTTGAAGAGCCCTCCACTCTTCCTATCAATTCGATGGAAGTTCTCTCAAATAATGCAAACACACACACTTTTATCCTCAACCTAGAATCTGGTTCGTTTTCCCCTTATTCACCCTTGGATGATTTGAGTTTGGATTCATGTTTTGAGTGTTGTGTGGGTTCTGAAAAGTGTAAATTTTGTGCTTTAATTGATGATTGTGTTCATTATGAGGTACCCATGACAGTCGATGATTCTGAAAATCTCATTTCAATAGATTCTATATCCTTAGAGAATAAACATGTGCAGATAGATAGTTTCATGGATCTCACTCCCCCTAAACACCCTTCCTCAATCCAGAAACCATCGGTGTTGGAACATAAACAACTTCCTTATAATTTAAAATATTCATATCTTGAGGGTATTAACCAATTTCACGTCATTATTTCCAATAAACTCTTTCTATAATAGGAATCGAAACTGGTCAACCTTTTGAGAGAGTGTAAAAAGAAAATAGGATGGACATTGGATGATATTACTGGGATTAGACCATCTATTTGTATGCACCATATACTTTTTGATGCTGAGGCTAAGCCTGTAAGACAATCTCAATGTCAGTTTAATCCCACTCTCCTTGAAGTGGTAAAATTAGAATTCAGTGAATTGCTTGTTGTGGGGATCATTTATCCTATATCTAAGAGTAAATGGGTTAGTCTAGTATAAATTTGGCCTAAAAAAATAGGAATAACGGTTGTGTCAAATGAAAGGAATGAATTGGTTCCAACACATTTCAAAAACAGTTGGCAAGTCTGTAATGACTATCGCCGACTGAATCAATCCATACAGAAGGACCACTTTCCTTTACCTTTCATTGACCAAATATTAGATAGATTGGAAGGTAAGTCCCATTATTGTTTCCATTATGGCTATTTGAGTTGTTTTCAAATCCATATATCTGCTGAGGATCAAGAAAAGACAACATTTACCTATCAATTTGGCACATTTTTATATAGAAGAATGCCTTTTGGTCGATGTAATGCTCCTGATACTTTTTAGTGTTGTATATTGATTAATTTTTTTGAGTAATTTGAGAGTTGTATGGAAGTATTCATGGATGATTTCATGGTATATGGTTCTTCATTTGATGATTGTTTAGAACACCTAGGTTTTTTCCTCCTCCACTGCATTAAAAAAGTTCTTGTTTTAAATTATGAGAAATATAATTTCATGGTTGAGCGGGGGAAAATTCATGGGAATTTAATTTCAAATAAAGGAATTCAAGTTGATAAAACTAAAACTGAATAAATTTCATCCCTTCCATATACAAAATTTTTTCGTTACGTGCGGTCTTTCTTGGTTCATGCTGGTTTTTATCACTAATTCATTAAAGACTTTAGTAATATTGCACTTCCATTGTCCCAGTTATTACAAAAAGATTCTGATTTTGTGTTTGATAAAAATTGTGGGGATTCTTTCAATTCACTATAAATGATTCTCACATCACCTCCCATAATCCAACAACCATGGTGGGATCTCCCCTTCGAACTTATGTGTGATGCCTCAAAATTTGCAGTTGGGGCAGTTTTATCAAAAAGGGTTGAGAAGTCTTCTCATGTCATTGTGTATGCCTCGCGTACCCTTGACCATGCCCAGGTAAATTACACAATCATTGAAAAAGTACTCCTTTCTATTGTTTTTTCCTTGGAAAAATTTCTTTCATATCTTCTTGGGTCAAAATTCATTGTCTTTTATGATCATGATGCCTTTCATTTTCTCCAAAAGAAACCTGAATCTAAGCCCCACCTCATATAGTGGATGCTCCTCCTCTAATAATTTGACCTTGATATTAGAGATAATAGGGGAGTGTAAAATGCTGTAGCTGACCACATTAGTTGGATTTCTCCACCACTGGACCACTGTGTTGACTCATCCCTCCCCATTGGAGAATTATTTCCTCATGATAACCTTTATGATGTTGTAGACCTTACCCCCTAGTATGCGGACATTGAGAATTTTCTAGCAACATTTGGGGTCCCCATTGACTTCAGAACTTCCCAATCCTAGAGACTTAAACATGATTCTCACTCATACATTTGGGATGACCCATATTTGTGGAGAATATTTGGTGACCAAGTAGTTTATTGGTGTGTCACTGATCATGAGTTCACCTCTGTTTTGACCTTCTACCACACTTTGTCATGTGGGGGCCACTTTGGCTCTCAACGTATAGCTCATAAGGTCCTTGAATCAGGACTTTATTTTAAAACATTGTATAGAGATACCCATTGATTTTTCAAGTCATGTAGTCATTTTCAATTCACATGGAATATATCCAAGAGGAGTTAAATGCCCCAATATCCCAAGTTATTCTGTGAAATTTTTCATTCATGGGGAATTGACTTCATGGGGCCTTTTCCAAATTCATTTGTCTTTGTATACATCTTATTGGTTATGGTCTATGTCTCTAAATGGGTAGAAGAAAAGGCCTCTAGGACTGATAAATCTTAATTTGTTATTGATTTTATGAGGTCCCAAATTTTAATCTATTTGGTTTGCTGAGATTCATCATCAGTGATCGGGGTTCACATTTTTAAAATCACAAAATGAAAAATTTTCTTTGTAAGCATGGGGTTGATCATAAAGTCTCCACTGCATATCACCCCCAAACTAATGGACAAATAAAAATCTCAAATTGGTATGTTAAGATAATTTTGGATAAAATGGTACTACCCAACATCAAATTTTGAAGATTGTTCTTGGATGATGCACTTTGGGTGTACCGTGTAGCTTTTAAAACCACAATCAGAATGTCACCATACAGAATTGTGTTTGGAAAGAATTGTCACCTTCTAGTGGAGATAGAACACCATGCATATTGGGTTGTTAAACAATTTAATATGAACCTTTTAGATGCAGGTGAGCATAGGAAGATTCAGATTCAAGATTTGGAATAAATTATATGTGATGCATATGATAACTCTTGAATCTATAAAGAGAAGAAAAAGTCTATCCATGATAGAATTATTCATTATCAGAAGTTCCATATTAATGAGAAGGTCCTCAGGTACAATTCTAGGCTAAATCTCCACCCAGGTAAGCTTCGTTCCAAATGGATCGGTCCTTATAATATTACTAATGTTTACCCTTTTAGTGCAATACATATTTTGCAAGAGTAGAGTGGAAAAAGTCTTACTGCCAATTGGAAGTGACTTAAACACTTCTATGAGGATTTTCCAAAGAATCCAGTGGAGGAAATCCACCTTCTAGAAGAAATATACAAGTGAACACACAAGTTTTTATCCTTACTTCCCACATTCTCAATTATTACAGTGAGAAAACTTCACATTCTAGGTGTGGGTGTGGATATATTCCTAGTTTCATTTGGATTTTCATCATATTTCTTCTTTATTCTCTTTTTCACCTTATTTATGGTATTTTCACTCTTCCCCATCTTTCTGGGTTCATTAGGATTTTCATTGTCTTTCATCTTTATTTTCTTTTTTACCTTATTTATGGTATTTTTACTTTCCTCTCCCCTTATGGTCACCAAATCATGGAACTTATTAAATACTCATGTCTAAATTTTTCATTCCATGTTGTTTTAACATTTGATGAAAACATGTCTCTATTATGAAATGAATATTTGTACGAATTTAACATCAGGGAGTGATTTTTAGTGAATTGGTTTTCTAACAATGATATAAATTTTTTTATCTCAGTAAAACCTTTGAAATGATTGATGACCCTTGTGTGAGTAGTTTTTAGGAAAACTGTGTCACTAATATCTCCACACATTTTTTCACCAAACCACAAAGTGTAAATATTTCTTACTTGATTGAAGGTAAATATATGTTTGGTTAATATTTTTCATCTTTAAATGATATTCCCATACTTTCATTCCTTATCTGATCTATTTCATTACTATATAGGATTGACCTATGCGTGTGTACCTAATATCCGACTATTGTACGCCCTCAAAAAAATCAAAAAAAAATTGGGTTGTCTTGGGCAGGTAAAAAACCACTCCTCCTCAACCTTGGATCTTGTTATAACTATTACAACTAGTTTCCTGAAGAGATCAAACAAGGGTTAAGAGATGAGTGTAAGATTTTTTGCAAATGCAACTTCTAAAAAACAAAAATAATAAATAAGGGGAGTGATGAAATATCAAACATCTGGTGATATATATTTTGGGATCTTATGGTTTGACTTTCGAGAATGCTTAATTGAGTGGGTCTTGAAATATGATTGCAAAGGATGTAGGGAAGGTTCGGTGTAAAAAACCATTTAAGCTAAAAAATGTTAAAATAACCTATATTTATTGGATAGAAATTGGAAATAATAGCATGTAGTGGTTTTCACAGACACACCTAGAGAGTTAGTGGCATGGTTGAATTTTAAATTCCTTGCTCAATTTGGTATCATGAATTTCTTTTAATTTCATTATGATATGATTTATCAGACATCTTTTTTCTTATTCACTAGGAAGAACTCCTTGGTGTGGTTTGTGTATTGATCACATTAATTTAATGAACTAAAATTTCCCAAATGTTAAATCTTCATGATGTTGGAAATATATACATGAATCATTTTTTGGATATGTGTCTTTTCCCAGAAATGCAAATGCTTAGGTGTGGGGGTGTGATCTCATAGCAATTCACCATTCAATTCCACCCTTACACCACTATTTTAAACTAGTTTTGTAATTAATATTCAAAATATAATAATAAATTTTACTTTATGTTTGATTTAATGAATTAATTTTTATCACTGTTTAATAGGGAAATTTTACTTTTTTGGTGTTTACATTGTTGGAGGAGGTGATTTGGAGAGCCCGTTATGGAATTCAAGCAAAATGGGTCAAACTGCGTGAGATCCCAAGCATGCATGTGGACATTAATATATACTATGGATAATCAGTGCATCCCATTGGGTTAAAAATGGGTTTATGAATGAAAAATAGTGTATTATTAATTTCTATATAAGATCATTGAGCCCAATTCGTCCATTTGGAGGCCCAAAATAGGCCCACAATGTGAAGAAATTTTGGGTGGGCCAGATTGGATCATCCTTCTGTATTTGGGCCACAAATTGGTCCTCAGAAATCCAATTGGGCTTATTCCACCTCCCTTGGACATCTAACTCGAATCCCCGAATCTCCAACAAAAGTTAATTTAATGCATTTTTGTTACTCAACCAGTCGGATAAAGAAGTATTAGAAGGTTTATCCTAAATAGTGACCTAGTCCCTTAGGCACTTCACTTATTTTGTGTAAAGTGTGATGTTTCTTTCATAAAATCACTCTTCTCTCTCATTATCTAATGTTTAACAACCATGGGTGAAGGTTAATCGAATTGGAGAGATCCCTTCACCCATTTTAGTTCTCTTCTCCCTCATGTACTTCTAAACCTCTTAGTGATCAATTTGGGGGGTGTCCTTTGTTTTAATCCTGAGCTCTACGCTTGAAATCTTCATAAGGTAACTGAATTTTCAGGTTTTTGGTCGATTGTTATTCATTTCTACCTTATTAATTCGTGTTTATTTTTATATGATAAAATACAAATCAAAGGAACAATAATCCTCATGCTTCCGTGCATAACCCAGATCTTGTGATGATTTGAGTGTGGTTGCCTCTTTTCTCACCCCTTCCCTTTCATGAGTGTGCAAATGGATTATGTCGGTTGATAAATTATAGGATCTTGAACCCATGAATATGAATGTTCTTTACTTAAGTAATATTTTAACACTGACCCAAATCTGGTCATCTCATCATGTTGTTGATGTGATTCCTTAATTTAGTTCCGCTTTTAAATCGATTCAAGTTTGTTGATTTTGAGCTATCGTCGATAATCAATATCATCGATCGATCAAATCCTATGTGGTAACCAAGTAATAAATCAAATACCATACGGGTTTAAATTTCTACAAATCAAGGAATCAATTCTCATTCTCATTCCATTAGGAGCTATGACAGATTGAGTATCAAGGGACACTTACCCGGGTTGATCACGATTTTTATATCTTGTTTCCCTCACTTAGTAGTATTGTTTCAATTTGTCTTTTAAAATAAAAAAACACCAAGTTTTATAAATCCACATTCCAATTTTATTTTCATAATCAGAACCTTGTTTTTAAATTAATGATATAAGGCTTAGTTAGGGTTACTACTATGTTGCAGAAATTCTAGTTAAAAATAAACATCTAATTTGACGCGCTCGACAACTTGATCAACAACCTAGAATTTTTTAAATGATATTTTCCATCTGAATATATAGATGTATGTCATATTTGGGTAAAAGTTATTATATAAAAACATGAACCACATAATAAAACCAAAACAACTTTATTCCATCAAAAATAATGTTTTATATAAAGAATAAACATATCCAATAAAATTAAAAATAGTATAATTGGATAATAAAGAAAATAATAGAAGTAGAATTTTAAAATCCATCAGGTCATGGAGTCTTATAAACACCAAACCCACAAACAACACTATAAACAGAAAAAAAACATTAGTGATATGATTTGAATTTCTTAAAGGACATAGATAACCTTGAGATGAAACTAATTGAATGATTATTGAATAAAATTATACATTTTTATATGATGTATAAAGACATATGATCATTATAAAAGTAAGATGACTTTTAGTATAACAATAATATGATCATTAGAATATTAAATAAACCATTAAATTAGTAAAATTTATTTTAAATGATACTTACTATGAATAAATTTATTAAATATAAAAATTATAAATTTATTAAAATAAATATTCAAATTATGAAACTCAATGAAATTATTAGCTTTCATTTTTTATAGTGTATTTTAACATATTTTACAAAAAACCTGATTTTAATGTTAATATTTAAATATTAAAATGACTTAATTTTGAAAATTATTTTAATGAAATGAATATAATTTTTGGTATTGTCTTGTAAATATTATCCAAAATATATTTTTTGATATTTTTCTGAAAAAAAATAAGTTATTTAAGTGAACGGTAAAAATACAGTTTTCACATTATCTGTATATTTCAATGATGTAATTCATGATGTAATAATTACATAATTAATCATATAATAGATTTATTAACTCAAATTATGTTTAATAAGATAAATAATCAATTTAAAAAAAACAAATCCCAACTACAAACCTAAAGAGTGATTTCTAAAGACTAAAAAGATAAATTATACCACTATAAATTATTTTTCATTTTTTTCTTCATTTATTTCATATAAAAAAATAAATTTGGTTTTGGAATGGTTTAAAATTATTAAAATATTAAAATTTTAATTTTATATATTTCATAATTTCAAATAAGATCGCAATTATAATTCTTAGTCATTAAATAATATTTTATTTATTATTTTAACCTAGAATATCTCTCCCCTTCTTGTATAAATACCCCCACTCACCCCCATGAAAAGTCACTTTCAAAAAAAATATAATTTCCTAATATATATGAAATTCCCTTCTTCTAATATTACTATATTACTTATAGATATTATAGTTTCACCCATCCCAAATACTTCAACTCATTAAAGTTATTAACGAAGGAGAAACATCAAAATCAAAGTAGTGTTACTTCTTTTTTTTCCTTTCAATTTTCTTCTTTCAGACTTCTATTCTTATATACCTCTATAAAATATTTCTAAAATTAATTATTTAGTATATTAAAATGATATTATTGATATTATGTTATGATAAAATTATTATTATTTATTTATAATGTATATATAATCTCTCTCCATATTTTTAAATTGTCTCATTAATGGTTAATTTACCCACCTATGAGGATATTGTAAATTATTTATTTATAACTTAAAATATTTATAATTAGTGTGTATTATATATATATATATATCATAGTACTATAAATTAAATTTCAACTATTTATAATATGTATGTATTATATCTCTCTCCCTCTTTGAAAAAGTTCGGTTAATGGTTGGATTACCCACCTATGAGAACATTGTCAAATATTTACTTATCAATACCTTCATGGATAGTTGGTGTAACATATGTAAAATGAATAAATATTTAACTTTTCATATCTTTATGAATATGGTGATAATTTTACTAATGGATAAATAATAATGAATTAAAACTATAAAATCAAAATGAGACCTTGATAATCAAAAAAACATATCATCAAACTGTTTTATCTTCAATGAAGTGTTAATTACTAAATTTAAATAACTATGATTTATTAATAATTAGATAAATATATATATAATATACTTCATGATTAATTCTTTAATATCTATTCATTAGTTATACAAAAGGTGTAAATGTGACTCAAACAAAACAGGACCTAAGGTAAGTGGACTCTCAACCCTTACTTTCTCTTTTGGGTTTATCCTTTATTTCTCCCATTTTTCACTAAGATTATGAAATATCTTAAGAATATATTTTATTCTTAATTATGTTTTTTTATTATATGGATGTTACTTATTTGACTTATTTGAGATGAACCCTTATCCATGATTCAATGATAATTGATAAGGAATTTATTTCTGAAGCCTCTATTTGATTCTTCTTATGTTAATTATTCTTTTATTTAAGAATTATGATATTTTATTTATAAATTAAACCATTGAAGATCCAAAACAATTTTTTCCCTTATTATTTTGGAAACCTCCAAGTTTATTTTTTGACATATTATTTATGACATCATTATGAAACCCATTCTCTTCTCATGGGTTCAAATAATATTTATGATGAAATATATTTCATTTATATATGGAATGCATGATTATAATCATATCATGAAGTGATGGGTTGGAACAAAATTATATAGCCTAGTATTACATTGGGTGAAGCGATATATCTCATGATATTATTTTTTGTTATCATGATGATAGTTTTTTTCACATGATACTATTATCTTTGTACACATATGATACATGAACATGATTCTAGATTTGTGTAAATTTTATGTGTTGGAATGATATAGTTGTCTTTGTCCATGATGTTTACGATGTTTCATTATTACTCATGTTCCACATCTGAATCCATATTCATAAGATTATTATGATTAAAATCTTATACTTATGATATTATAATGATTATTCTCACCCATGAACTACTTTTGATTCATGTATTATACTTATCCCTTTTATTCCTCCCCTCATTGGGCTTTAAAATCTTTTTTACTTAAATTAATGATATAAGGTGATTACTTGTACTAAAAATATTTTAAAATTATTTAGGAGGACTATGGAGAAGTATTTAAATAAAGTTTAAAGTTTCTTATGTATGCATGTTTTATAAACCTAATTTTACAATGACACTAAACCTATGGATTTTAGGATTTTTAATATTTTACATATTTGGATTAAAATGATTTCATAATCATGTATACAAGGTATGATTCATAATACATAAATCAGATTATTTGAGTTTAGTGGATTGACCTAGATATATGTATTCCTCGTGAAATAATTGTGATGATGATTAGGATTATATATGATGGTGATGTGTATATAATTCTACCTAGAAGATGTTTACTAAGTTAATATTAGTGTTATTATAATGGGTGGGATTAGCTTTACTATAACCACATGTGTCATTTTGGGTTGGAAAATTCAATGAAATTTTCATTTTTTTTGTGTAGTTGGAAAATCACACTGTAACATGAAGCATTGTGGCATGGCGTACAAGTAACATAAGATTGAATTATGGAAATGGGGTAGGTGTCACACTAAAATAGGTGGGATCACATCATTATGAGTAGCATAAGAATAAACTATTAGTGATGGGTGAGGTATCACACCAAAAAATTTGAGAGGTTGTGTTGTGTAGTCACACCATAATTGTATTCCATAATTAATTGGTGTTTCTATAGAATGGGTCATTGCACTGTGAATCATATAAACATGTTTTAATGTTTCCTAGGTTTTATCTTGAGTTTTCATGGGAAGTTTATTTGTTCTATGACACATATGGTCACACCACAACATTCCCCTATACAATTTTTTTAAAATTTGATTAAATTGCATATATCATTAAAACTTATAAAAATATAATTCCCCATTATTATATTCTAGTTGACTGAAAAATGAGGTAATACACCACCTTCCTCCCCCCACCCCTAATCCAAGTATGTTAGAGTTAATTAATCAGGTTGATTCAATGTAAGATCATCCTCTACCATCTACCTAGTTTCTCTTCCTCTAATTATCAATCTTCATGGGATGGATTTAAGGATTTGGTACCAATTCCATTGAATCATGGTAGAATAAAGTCAATATAATGGTGATTTTATATGAAAGGGGTGTAGTACACTCATGAAAGGATAAAACATGTGGCTTTACTCCATTTTGTAGGAGGTAACCCACTATATTGATTTTTATGGATTTTCACTAATTTGGGATCAAATTTTTGATTGATTTGATGTTGTATTTGGGGTTTTTTACATTTCATAGTTCTGGGTGAATGTTGGGAGTGATCAATGCATCATTATGTGAGGTTCCATCCAAGGTAGGACTCCTAGTAAGGCTTTCCTCAATTATGACTATGTTAATTAATTATGAATTAATCAAGTCAATTAATTATAATTAATTAAAGTGAGTTCTATATAGAAAAGGGGATTGGGATTCATAGATGATACTTGGAAATATTGTTTAGAGGAAAATAGATCTATTATAAAGGTATATAATCCCAATTATACTTAACTATATTAATTGTATGTGAATTTTTTCATACCTAGATGAGGGTTTGGGTTTGGGTTATTTTCGATAGGGACTAATAATTCCTTAATTAGTGAATTAGGTGGTATATATCCTCTTAGACTATGATCGAGTGATCCAACATATATTGAGAGATTTATAATCACCTAAAAACTTTTTTTCAAATGGTAGAGGATACTGGTTGAGTGCATGAGGGGCCTAGGATAGTTTTTTGGGTTTCAAATGAGTTTCAAAAGACTTATATTAGACTTTATTGGGATTTTATGGTAGAAGGGGTGGTATTATTTAGATGGGTGATGGGTGAGATGGTCATTAATGTCATGAATGGTTGGGATCACCATATTGAGGGTGAGTGGGAGTATTATTTATTTCATTAATCATGATAAGTCCTTTGGGTATTTGTGATGTTTGGTGAGAATGAATTCCTCTAAAATGATTGGTTTTGATCTTTACTTTATAAAAAATCAATGGAAACTAAGAATGGATTGTAGGAAATGTTTTATTCTGGTTTGGAAATGATTTTACATGGGGCCTCGAGTGTGTTCTTCTTGGTATTGTCTCATGGTATCATGGTTGGGCTGATGATGTGGGAAATTTTAAGGGAAATTTGATCATCCTATTGAGGTTTTTGTCATGTAAGGCCATTAGGTTGTGACATCACAAGTGAGGTTTTTCATGAGGGTTGATAACTATGTTATAGGGATAGGTTAGGTCTAAGGAATCGAGTGGCAACCTTATTTGACCAATATGGGTATGTCAGTTGATTTGTATTATAATTACCTATGTGATAGGACCTAGTATGGAGTGGTTAGCCTTTTAGTATAGACTAATAATAAGTTGGGATAGTATTAATGGATCTATTTAATAGTGAATAGAATCAATAATATGAGTTAGGGTAGAGGACAGGTGATATGTGCATCTTATAGCTGAGAGTAGGACTTGAAAATATGTTTGAATATTCATTTGGAATACCCTTACTACATTGATATAGGTATAGAGGTGATGGAGGCATAGTCCCCTGGGAAATGGGGTGTATAAATACACCTAATAGGTGATTTTATCATGGGTTTTTTTAACATAATATTTATACCAGTATATAGTTTGATAAACCATATATAATTTATCCCCCTCGGTAAGATAGGTAGAGAGTTCAAGATTCCATCTGGAACTTGGCACAAATGGTTAAAACAGCTGAGATCCTGGTTATTGACTGGATCCTTAAACAAATTTATATTTTGATAATTATAAATATTTATATGTTTTATTTCCTTTAAATGTATTATTACCTTTAATTATGTATTGATTATGGTATAGTTAATCTTGATCATGTGATAATATTTCTTTGATTAAAATATCTTTATATTTCATGTTTTGATTGGCCAAAAAATGTTATACAAGTTTCTTAAAGTGTTACTAAGCTAAATAAGACATTTGGGACATTAAAATGTCATTTAGATATGTTTTTTATAGTTCCCTCAATGTTAATATATTGTTCATAATGTAGCAAATTCATAATCCATGTAGCCAACTTATAATTCACATAGTCATTTTGTGATCCATGTAGGAGATTTTCCAAAATTGGTTACTCTCTCTATTTTGACAATATCTTGAGAAAAATGACTCCAAATTGAGTTATTTTTTTATAAATATAAAAATATTATATAAATTATTTATAACACATAAACTTATGAATATATCCCTATAATTTCTACAATTAGGCAATAAGTTAATGAATGTTTTCAATCTGATTTCTACAGTTTTTTAGAACTATTTTTCTATAGTTTTTTAATCATAACTTGATATATAGATGTCTTATTAAGGTGATTATTTATTATTTTTAAATATATTGATATTTTATAAATATAATTAAAAATTAAAAAAAAACTAATTCTTCCATTTAGATGGTCTTTTTTAGGAATGAAATTTAAAAAATCAATCTATTTACAGTTTTCTTGAAATCGCTTACATGAATTTCCTACATAATGAATTTAGATACATGATTTGATTATGTGAATCACCTATGTGATGAATTCGGATAAGTGAATTACTTACATTGATTTAGTTACATTAATTCACCTATGTATTCAATTATCTTATTTAGAGAAAAACACTTACATGAAAAACCCTATGTAAATTTTGCTACAAACTTCAGTGAAATTTTATAGGTTTTTCTAAAATATATAAATTTTCTATGTATTATGTAATGCTTCATATTTTAATATTTTTCATGTTAATTTCACATATTTAATTTTTTTAATGAATTTATACATTCATATAAATTATATAGAACCCACGCGAGCTATTTTACATTGTTTTAAACATGATTTTATAAAGATCAAAGGGTGCTTTATTTTCACGCATAAAACTTACAACATAAAATTTAAAAAATGATTTTATTATTTTATATTGTTTTATTTGATTATATTTTTCTAAATTAATATTAGTTGATATTAAAATAATTAAATCCTATTTTGATATTTTTTAAAAAGGTTTATTTATTTTTGAAATTATAGACATGTGTACTGATTTTTTTAAAAAGTAGAATGTTTTGAATTTTTAATTTCAAATTGAGTATTATGATATTTATTGTATTAATTGACATAGTTTTATTGAAATAGTTTGAAAATTTTAATTTTTTTCCATTAAATTAAATATATTGTAATGTTTTATTTAAATTGGTTTGAATTCCTTGACATTTCTTGAAATGGTTTTATCTCAATGATATTTACAGTTAACTCTTTTTTTGTTATTTTGAATTATTCTAATGGTTTAGTAAAGTGTGTAGTACGAAAATATTTTTATTTAAAGTACTATATGATACTTGGAATAAGAAAATATATTTAAAATGATAAAATATTATCTCATATGTTCATATTCTTATGATAATAAAGTGATAAAGTACACATTGTTTGCATATTTTGTGATCAACTCTCAAGGATGGAACAATTCTTCATAGAATTATATATCACCATAGAGAGTTAAATTGTATCTTTTTTTTTGGAATTTATAGAGTACACTATCGAAAAAAATTTAATGGGATTTCATCAACTATTTCATCACCATCAGTTTTTTCTACTTCTATCTAGTAGTATTTTTTCTTCCATTTTTTTTATCTAGGAAGAGGTATTTGCTTAATCATTTATCAAAAAGGTTATACTACCTCTAAAAGGTATTAATTGGTTATTATTACATGAAAAAAAGGTAGTAAACTTAGGTTGGTGTTTATCCTTATATAGATCCTGGTTTTATATATGCTCCCATAAAAGGTTGTGTGTTTCTAGGTTTGGGGTCGCTCCTCACAAAGTCTTTGGCAATGAATCGTCTTGGTGTAAAATTGTGGGTTTAGATTTCTCCCATATAAAAGTCGCTTTATCTTTCATAGTGGGTTCCATACACCATCACTTGGGGTGTGAAGAGTAAATTAAGATAATTTATATTTAAAATTATATAAAAATTATGTGTTCTCTCTTTATTTTTATTTTCCACTACTCTATCTCACTTAATTGTAATAAATTAGATAATTTTAATAAATGTCTATTCACCATAGCCCCTTACAGAACCCATGGTCAGACAACCTGAGAGCCCAAGATTACATGTAGTATTTATCACCATTTTTCATACTAATAGAGAGTCTATGATTCTATTTGGAATTTATCACCCATGGTTAGACTGAACAAGATCCTAAGATTCCATGTTTCATTGAGTATGCTTGGTTAGACCAAAAGAGAATTTGGGACACTATTTGTAACTCTTTAGCATTTATAGTAAGGCTGGAAGTTATTATAGGGTAAAAATGACTCTCTTATATTTTTTATATGAATGGATAGGTAAGGTCAGTAATCATGGTGTCTTAGTTAACACACGATGACATGACATTTATACTTATATACAGTGCACATTTATACTTTATTTATTTATTTTCTCAAGTATAAAATGGTATTTCATGGAATATATTAGGATCCCTATTGATGGTTCCATAATAATATTTATTTATCATACCTTTCACATAAACCCTAGTGGGTGAAAAAATCTTACATCTTATATGCAAGTCTATGTACAGTTTGTATACAGGATCGCACCAGAGTTTCTCGACTTGATTTAGATATGGGATCGAGGTGATTATTTGGGGTTGTAGTGGTGACTCTATGGTATTTAGTTTATTTATTTTATATTTTATATGATAAAATAAGTGTAAAATCATTATGGTATATAAGATTTTATTACTTTTATTTTGATTTTTTATAACGTTAGTGTATATTATTTATTTATGGTTTGGTTTTAGATATATTTCCATATACGTACTCTAATTTTCTATTATAGATGGTGTTACTTTTATTTATCTATTATTTTTTTCCTTGATATTGAGATTATAATCTCCCTAATCTGATTCATAGACTCCCACCATTGTTCATAAACCATTGGAAAATGGGGAGGTACACCTGAGGTCATGTGGTAACCCCAGTCGGGACCGATGGATGGTTTCTTGGGCTAGGGCATTGCATAATGGTATCAAAGAATTATTTTGGTTGTTTTGTTATTTGAAACTTTGTACAAGGAGGTAATTAGTGATATAACTTATGATTTCCATCAATCTTATGCTTCAGGAACAACATCCCAATGAAATTACAAGTTACTAGGGTAGTGGGATTGTGGTTTTTTAGTTCTTCATTGTTATATTTGAGATATTTATTTAAGTATGATGTGTTGGTTCAAGGTCATTACTGATTGTTTTACACTTATATTGGGGTTTCAAGATGTGTGCATACATGCATGATATTTGGAATTTAGTTATTATAACAACTTTTTCTTTGATCCAAGGAAAAAATCTGAGGGAATTTGAAATTTGGTGTTTACTAGAAGAGTTGTTCTTTGAACTGAGCATCAGATTGAAATTCCAAGAGTTGGAACACTTCAAAGTGTGGTTTTTAGACTTGAGTAAATTTCTTATGGGTCCCTCATGTGTCTTGTTGATTTTTGTGAGTGTCAAAACCCAAAAATCATATGTTTAGGTGGTCTGCACAGGGCGCACAGTTTCTATAAAATTGTGTGGCCCCCAGCAGCAAACTATACTGCCTGTTTTAGAGGAGTAGTTATGCCTCGCATGGGCTACAGAGAGTTTTCCCAAACTGGGTTCCTTTATTACATGACTAGTGATAATTAGGTAATACCTATACACTATCCACATCATGGTTGTTGTACGGTAAGGCTAACCATGTGGGATAACTTTGTGAGGTGGGTTTCTTAAGTAGGGGGTTCCACATGGTTGGTGCATGATTTGGCCAAATTGTGCCACCCAGTTTTTAAGGTTAAAATGACCAAAATTTCCTTAATGAGTTTTAAAAATCATTTATTCTTTCCTTCCTCCTCTAGAACCCATGTGAGGCTTCTACCAGGTTCCATGGACTCCTTCTCCTCTATAACCTAGGCATGGCTAGATCTCTCACTTCAATTTTTTGAATTGAATGTTTTCGGTCTCTATAGATCTGCATTGGTAAGTTATTCAAACCTTTATAATATATTATAATTTATTCATTCTATCTATTGTTTTATTTTGGTGCGAGCTCATTTGCCCTATTTTTGAAGAAAAATGTATGTTTCATCGATTTCTTCCAAACTATATCAAATCAAATCTCGATATTGGTTGAACAAAGAATCCTAGGAACAAGGTAGGTGTTCTATGTATTTTTACTTAAGTTTATTCCATATTATGAATAGTGTTGTTGTATTACATGTCGATATTTTCCAAGAATCTCCTTTTAACTGGGTTATTCATATTAAAATGATCAACACACCGAGATATACTCCCTATGATCATTGTTTAATAAATTGATTATGTCAAACTCAATCATGGACACCCCTTAGGTGTGATGGATTATACTTCACCATTATAATTAAATGAATAATTTCCCAAAATACCTTCTAAGCATTCGTCTGGGATTAATAACTAGATTTCCCATTATAGGGAATTGCCTAGATGATATTGACACCTTCTAAGTACCATGTTTATCCTTGTAATTTCATTTTCCATGTTTTGTTTTTTTATATTAAAATGCATCCTTGGTGAATTGAATTTGTATCCTTTAATACAATGCTTAATTAATCAAATGAATTGTTTATAAACAATATCTTTTTTATAAAAAAACTCTTGAATGAGGTTTGAAGTTCTTTAAATTACAATGTTGAAATTAGGGTTATGTATCTTACTTATCCTTATGGCTTGGGTGTTTCCTATTATTATGTTTTGATATATTAAATGGCATGTTTAGGACATTGCCTCTTTCCGTTATTAAATGGAGTGGTACTCTTATTATATAAATGTCGAATGAACTAGAGAACCTTCTAAGTGCTTGGACTATTTTATAAAATTGGATGACATGGACCACTCATTATTCAAATGGATAATGAACCAAGAACCTCCTAAGTTCTTAGCTTTCTTCATAAATGAATTTTCCCAAGTAGGTAAATTCCCAATTTTTCATGGTTCATTTTAAGTTCCTTCTTTTCCCTTTGTATTAAATTTCCATGATTTATTAGTTTAAAATGTCGTGAAGTAAATAGAATATATTGAAATGATGTATTTCCTTCCTTGATTATTTTAAATTTTTTAAATGATATGATTTTATTATATTAAAACTGTTCAATGGAGTTGAATTGTAAAGGGTGGTAAGGCTACACTGATCACTGCATGTTTAGTACATGATATAATTATAATGTGAATACCTTATAGATATTTGTGGTTAATAAATGTATAGAATTAGAGGTAATTAATCATGTATCTAGTTATTATTATTGTAAATTTATTATGCCTTAATATAGTTCGTGGAATAAAGGTAAGGGATCTATTGATCATGGGGGAAAATCATGCTCCCTTACATCAGGTGTCGAGTTCATGATGTATCGCACCATTGATACTATATAAGAAGTTGGGATGAGGCACCACACTCCCTATTTAGAGTGTTGGCATGATGGAACACTCACAATCCCAATTATTGAGTTCACGAAGTCTCACACTCTATTGGGATGTAGGGCATGTACCCTATAACTTGATCGTATAGGCTCATTTTCTGGTCGTGAGTTAAAGAAGGTAGATTCCCCCACGTGTCATATTAGAACCTAAGATGACTGGTGTTTATTTATTTGTTTATTTAGAACTATTTAATTATTAATTTTACCTACACTTCTTTACTTTATAAGTGGATTGGATTTAGTTATAGACATCATGGGTGGTAACCTACTGGTATTTATATCTCACACCCTGCTTGAGCCCTAATTTCACTGGGGTAACCGAGTATCCCTTATATTCACTAGAACATGGTTGATTTCTTGTGTTGTTTTTCTTGTACCCCGGAGTTAGGAGCACAGGACTGAGCTAGAGCTCGGGATGCTCGTGGAGTCCTCCCTTGGGGATTTTCTTTTTTTTCTTTACTCATGTATTGTTATGTATCACTGCATATTGTATGTATTTTGTTTTAGATTAGGTAACATCATCTAGACATGAATGCATTTTTGTATATTGGTTTTGGCCATATTTTGGTATATAGTTAATATTATTCTTCCACTACTCTATCTTTCAATAATTACTGCTTTTGATATTTTATTATGTTTATTTCTGTTATACCATTGTGCTACTATGACCTGAGGGTATATTCTCCCCACTGTTCCATCATTACACCCTCGCTGCAATTTGATAGTCTTTGGATTACATGGAGGCATGCTTGAGGCCATTTGACTCATCATTCTGGCTACCATATTAGTGTTCAGTCAGTACTGGATGATACAAAGTGGTATTAGAGCCTTTATTTTTCCTTTGTCTTGCTATTTTGGGCTGTTAGATAGGAGACTAGAAATGATTCAACACTTGGTAAATATCCTTTCCTGTAAGTTATCACCATACATACAAGGAAATAACCAAGTGTCTAGGGTTGAAATTGATTTAAATACTATTTTATATTAGATTTGATTATTATTTCACCTTGAGTGATGGTGTATTTTCCATTGCTTATTAATTTTTGAAATTTATAATAATTACTCCTGGCCTGGTATGGTGAGGTTAAAGCAGTTCATGAATCATTATAGTCACATATAAATTTACATTTCATGCATATGCCATACCATGTAGTTTCATTTTTAGGTTATCTTCTGATTTGGATTGTGTGCCTTGATTGTTATTTCGGGCTTAGTTTGTACATGTTTAGGTAATTCATTAACATGCCTTTTTTTATAACACGTTTGGGTTATTTATTTAGCATTTTAATCTATTTACATTATTTTATGATTAAATTCCATGCTACCTATTTATTTACAAAGTTTTTTTGTGAAACTAATTGTAATAACATGATAAGTTCTGAATTTGATATATGTAAAAATCATGGGATAAATATATGGGTTGTGAACAAATGGGAGCCAGTTTTCAGTTTTAAGGTGTATGGGTGCCTTATAATTGGGAAAAGGTAACCAATATACTCGAACCATTCTTGATCCTTTCACATACTTAAATATTGTCGTTAAAATTAAAAGTCTATATGAATTTGAATTTTAAAAGTTGATTGGTTTCAATTAAATGGGATCATGTTTTCAATTGTAAGGTGTATGGGAACCATATAATTGGGAGAAGTTAACCTATGTATTCAGACAATATTGAGATTTATATATATCTGGAGACCATTATAAAAATTTAAAGTATGCTACATTTTTAATTTAAAATGGAATAACTATGATTAATGGGGGCCAAATTCCAAACTATAAAGTGAATGGGCACTTTATGGATTGGAAGATGACCACCCAAAAAAATAAACCATTATTTATATAAACATGTTATATTTCGAAATGGTTATAAATGTGAAATCTGTTGAATTGGTTTTAAAATAAAAATAAAATGGTTTCCTCTATAATGATTTGTAATTAACCTCTTAAATGAAAAAATAGAACCAAGTAGGTCAGTTGGGGAATGTTTCTAATGAGATAACGTGCTATGGCTATTTTGAAATTTTTTAAATAATTAAGAAACTTCTATTGGGTTTCATTATGATGAACCCAAGTTGTCTTATCGGGGCCCTCATAGGTCACCTAATCTATTAAAAATTAATTTATATGTTAAATTTCCTAATTATGAAGGGATGTCAATAAATGTTTAATGATTTAAAAAAGGATTCTTGATGAGACTTTCCTATATGCCTTAGTGTTTTGTTTTGAAATATTTTAAATTATTAAATATTTTATGTGAATTAGTTAAATGACTTAAAAGTGGAACTTGAGGTGGTATTCTTAGTTTAACCCTCATATAAGGGTATTTTAAGCTTTTCTCTTTGATTATCCTGGGAATGGAAGCTTGATCATTTTCGGTAGGCCATTTTTCTTTTTATAAATGGATTAAATGGTAGGTTATTGATCCTAGTGGAATATTTTTTTTGTGACTTAGTGATATATTTGACACTTGTTCTTATGTAATGGGTTGTCCTGAGGTAGGTAGTTCCCTAACACCTTAAATTCTTTGCTCAATTCCATGAGTTTTCAAACCTTTGGTGTTGTTCGGGTGTCATTTTCCCTATTGGGACTTCTAGATTCTCAATGATACCTTTTTCATATGGGTGGTCATGGTATCCTTGACCCTTGTTATGGGTGTGATCGTCAATTAATGCTTAGTTTCAGCATTTTAGACATGTCGTGGGAATGGTCGGCCGCATAGTAGGTCTTGGGACCTTGTTCTTCTTTTTTGGGGATAATTAAGAGGTCATTGGTTTGTTTCACAATTGTTTGAGATAATGTTATTTTGAGATATTTTCTAAATATTATGTCAGATACTTTAATGAATAATGATAAATATCCTATGGGTAGTATCCAAGATGTATCATTTTGCTTCGAAATCTCAGGGTATTATATGTTGATATAGGTCATACCTGTCGAGTTGCTAAATGATGTAATGAATCGGTTTCATTCAGTGAAATCCTTGAGTCTTTTTCTGTTGAGTATGTTCTTGGGTCATCTTTGGAGTAGAGTGACCTTGGTGTTAAAATAATCGATTCATCCTAATGTTCAAGATGAATTTCCTTAGGATCAGGTGTTTTGACACACTAGTCAGGTTGGTTTTGGCTTTCATACCAAATTCTCAGATGTTGTGACATGGAAACCATGACTCAGAGGAGTGAAACATGTACATTTAAGATGTTTTTGATCGAGCTCACTTGTGAGTGGCTAGTATACCTCTCCTTTTGATGACTAGGACACTCATGTGGTGTGGAGCGTTGTTTTGGTCCTAATGAATCTTTCAGTACTTTCCCAGAAGCACAATAGTGATATAGTTGGTTGTGTATGAAACCATTAGAAACATTATTAGTTAGATAAGGAATTTGGTGGATAATTTTAGTGATCATGGGATATCTCAGGTAGTAAGGCATCATGATCGATTAGTTAATGATGGTGTGTTGGCAAGTGAAGATGAACTTATTTCAAGAATTCAACCAGTAGTGGTTCTACAATTCTTCTCTTGGTTTTATTAGTACCCTCTTAGTGTATTTTTCTAAGTGATGAGAAAATATTATATCTTGATTTCATCCTTGATTCACTAAGATATCTTCAAACTTACACTACATTACATTTTTAAAATAGGTTGGTCTTGATATGAATTATATGTTGGATTTTCATGCTGGATGTGTAGTTTTCTTTGAGGCATGGTTAGTCTTGAGTAATACCTAGGTTACCATATAATAACATCTTGGATGGACTCTAGGAATCCAAAATTGTTCTTCTGACATGACACCTAGGTGGATGTCACTCTTGGTTTATTCAATGATCTGATGTTGATGTCTTGTCCTTGTACCAATGTCTCTCTTGTAAACAAGAAGTATGGACTACCTTGGGTTAGTT
Source organism: Viscum album (assembly GCA_963277665.1). Classification (NCBI taxonomy): domain Eukaryota; kingdom Viridiplantae; phylum Streptophyta; class Magnoliopsida; order Santalales; family Viscaceae; genus Viscum; species Viscum album. The sequence continues at coordinate 1,026,688,814 of OY728158.1, forward strand.
CCTTAGACTCTCGTTTAATGAATATGTGGTTATCCAAGACTTGTTATTAGGATCATAGGTGTCGTTTAAGTGGGTGATGAATTTTAGTGGTCTGGATCTAGTTTATAACCTTTTTTTGCTGAGGCAAGATAGTCTAAATGGTCAAGTAATGGTTTGACCAGGGGATATCATTGGAATTCAGGAATGGACTTTGGTGAATGTTCTTATTGTAAACTCAATATTCCTTGGAATGGGTTTATACAATTCATTTTATAATATGTCAGTCATCTAAGCAGGGCGATCTTGAGAATAGTCATTTGGGGTGGCTCAAATTTTTTTTCTTCTTGTTTGAAGTTTAAGTTTGGAAAGAACCATTTTTCAACACATCTTCAGGTCAAGGAGGGAGTGGTGTAAGGGTCTTATGAATCTTTCAAGGAAATAATACACTGATAGTTTTAGTTTGATCAGTTGAGATTTGACTGGTTATTTATAATGAGGTTTATATTGTGGAATCATATCTAATAACATTCACCATGTTAAAGAGACCATTCTAAGAGTGTTACTAGAACACTTAAGGCATGCTTTGTTGGCAATTCCGATGGTGGATATATCATGGTTTAGAATTGGCCCCTTTTAATGTTAAAGGATAAGGTGGGGATTAACTTTGGATTTATGTATATTGAAATGAATATGTGATCATGTCTCTAGATATAAGTGATTAGGAAAGCTCAGTTTTGGTTTTTTAGTTGGAAAATGTGTGTTGTCTTGAGTTTGAAAGATTAAGTTTTGTTTTCTCAAAAGTGCTTAGAGGGGTGTTGGCTATTTCTAAATGCAATGTGACTGTTATAATGAGACTTCATGACCCTTATAAGATGGTTGATGTTTTATTTTTTCCCAAAGGCTTCTCAAGGACAAGAAGTTATAAGGTGGGGAGGTTATAACAACCTGTGTGTTGATCCAAGGAAAAATTCTGAGGGAATTTTAATTTTTGGATTTACTGGATAGGTCATTCTTTGAACCAAGATTCAAATTGAAATTATGAGATTTGAAACACTTAAAAGTGTTTTTTTATACTTGGTTAAAGGCCCCATGGGTCCCTCAGGTGTCTCTAAAAAACCTAGGTTTGGGTGGTCTGCATGGGGCACATGATTTTTCTGAAACTATGAGGCCCCTAGAAGAAAACAATGTGGCTTGTTTCAAATGATAAGATGTGCCTCGCATGGGCTTCCAACAATTTTCCCACACCGTGTTACTATCCCACACATCTAGTTCCACTTATGAAGTACCTATTCACTATTCACCACACGTTTGGTGCATGGTTAGGTTAACCATGCAGGATAACTATGCGAGCTGGGTTTTTTAAGAAGGGGATGCTACAAGGTTGACGCACATTTTGACCAAACCATGGGTCCCAGTTTGCAAGGGGGAATGAAAAAAAAATTGATTAATGAGTTTTAAAAATAATTTCTTCTTTACTTCTTCCTCTAGAACCTGTGTAAGTCTCCTCCCAGGCACCATAGGCTCCTTCTCCTCTCCAATCTAGGCATGGCCAGATCTCCTCCTCCAGCTATCTGAATCAAATGTCATTGGTCTTTATAGATATGCATAGATAATCTATTCAATACTCTCTAATATATTCCAGGTTCTTCATTCTATCTATTGCACTATTTTGGTGTGACATCATTTTCCATTTTTCAGAGAAAATGTCTGTTTCCTTGATTTCATCCAAACTGGATCAAATCAGACCTTGATATTGGATGAGTGAAGCATCCAAGTCCTGAGGTAGATGGACTATGTCTTTTTCCCTAAATTTATACCATTTTAGGAATAGAATCATTGTTCCACACATTGAACTTTCTCAATTATCATCTTTTAACTATGTTATTCATATTTAAATTATCAACATACCAAGATACATTCCCTATGAACATTGTTTAGTAAATTGAATATGTCAAACTCAATCACGGACACCCATAGCGTGTTCTGACTTATATTTACCCTTTAAAATTAAATGAATAATTCCCCTTATAGGTAATTTCTTAGATGATAGTGGAACCTTCTAATTACCATGTTAAGCCTTATAATTGATTTTTCCATGTTTGGTTATTTTATTTCAAAATATATCCTTGGTGAATTTAATTTTTATCCTAAATATAATGCATAATTTACCAAATGAATTATTTATGAAAACTTTCAAGTTTTTATAATAAACCCCTCAAATGACGTGTGTTGTCTTCAAAATTACAAAGTGGGAATTAGGGTTAAGCATTTTTCTTGGCCTTATGGATGGGGTGTGTCCTATGATTTTTTGATAGATTAAATGGAATGTTTGGGAAATGACCCATTTGTGTTATTAAATGTAGTGTTTCTCTTCTTATAAAAATTCTGAATTAACTAGACAACCTTCTAAGTACTTTTCCTATTTTATAAGATAGAATGACATGGACCCTACTAATACAAATGGATAATGAACCAAGCACCTCTAAAGTTCTTGTCTTTCTTTATAAATGGATTTTCTCAAGTAGGTAAATGCCCAATTGTTCATGGTTCATTTTAGGTGCCTTCTTGACCCTTTCTATTAAATTTTCATACTTGATTAGTTTAAAATGGCATGAAGTAAATGGAATGTCTTGACATGATGGATTTACTTGATTGTTTTAAATGATATGATTTGATTGTATTAAAATGTTTAATGTAAATGAATTATAAAGGGTGGAAATGTATCGTCAATCATTGCATTCTTAGTACATGATATAATTATAATGTGAAGCCCTTATAGATATTTAGGCTTAATAAATGTAGATCATGAGAGGTAATTTGTCATGGATACAGTTATTATAATTATAAATTTATTATTCCTTTATATAGGTTTTGTAATGATGGTAAGGGATCTATTAAGAATGGTGGAAAATCACGCTCCCTTACATCCTGTGTCAAGTTCATGACATCTCCCACCATCAATACTATGTAGGGAGTTGGTCAGAGGAACCACACTCCTTTTTTAGAGTGTTCAAATTAGGGCACACCCACCATCCTAAATTTTGAGTTCATGAAATCTCACACTCTATTAAGATATATGTAATACACCCTATTGCTTAATCTTATAGGCTCGTTTATACTAGTTATGGATGTCTAAGTTACACCTAGTCCTTCCAACACCTAGTATTCTATGTACATAGCCCCTTAAATTTGTATTTACTTGGTTCATATAAGTGGATGAAATATATAACTATACTATATATATGTTATTACTGTATATATATAGTTCCTGATCAGACATCGTTTTTTAGACATGGTCCGAATCAGGTAGAGTTGGACAGGTTTCCTATTGAAACCTGAGCTGATCGGTGTTTATTTATTTATTTATTCAATACTTTTTAATAATTTATATTACCTACACTAATTTACTTTATACATGGATTGGATTTAGTTGTAGACACCATGGGTGGTAACCTACTAATATTTATATCTTTCACCCTTCTCGGGCCTCTAGTGTACTAGGGCACTCAAGTATACCTTATATTCACAAGACTATGGTTGATTGTTTATTCTATTTTTCTTGTACCCAAGAGTTAAGCGAACAAGACTGAGCTAGAGCTCGGGATGCTCGTGGAGTTCTCCCTTAGGTATTTTCTTTTCTTTTATTTACTCATGTATTGTTTTATATCACTACATGTTGTATGTATTTTTTTTAAAATTATGTAATATCATATGTACATGCATGAATTGTTATATATTGGCATTGGCCATCTTTTTCATATAGTTCATATTATTATTCCACTAATCTTTCTTTTATTCAATAAAACTTCTACTGTTGTCTGATGTTTATTTATCTTATATCATTTTTCTACTCTTTCATGAAGGTATAGTCTCCCCACTACTATCTTTACACCCTCACTTCTAATTGACAGTCTCTGGTGTATGGGGAGGCATGCTTGAGACCATGTGACATACTGGTCTGGCTACCATCTTAGTGGTCAGTTGGGCTAGGATGTTACAGCTATCATATAACATTCATGTACATGTGTGTGATTAATGATCTAGTTATTATAGAAGCTTTAGTTTTTTAAAGTGTTAGTAACAAGTTATATAATGTTTTCTTACATATGTTATGGGTAGTATTCTACTCGACTATACCACAGTTCTCGGTTTTATTTTCTTTAGTTGTTTTTTTTTGTTTGATGACTGGATATGTGGATCTTCTCATGTGTTTCTATTTTCTTATAATTTTATTTTTATAAGGTGCTTATAATATATGAAAACCTAATGATTGGGTTCAGGAATTTTATTTCTTGTTGTTGGATTAGTATAGGTGGAGTATTCCTAAGATATGGTTTGGAATGGGCATGGGTTTCCTTTACGAGATGGATTCCATTAGTGGGTAGATAAAGTCATGTGGTATGACTTTTCTTATTGAGATTTAAATCCCTTCTAGTTATCCTAGTACTATGGTAATGTTTATAATATATTATTTGTTAGATTCATATCCTAATTAGATCTAGTTATGGGTTTCCGTGGGATGGGGATAGATGACCTCATTTGGTCTGTTTTAGGGTGGGTGGAATATGGGTAGATTATTTTCAATTTAAATGATGCATGAAAGAGGTATGATCATGTGTTTTGTATTTTCATTATTGAGATGTCTTGGTTTATTGGGAAATATAGTTCTGATAATGCTTCTGTTTAATTATTTTTGACCTACAGGGGATTCATGGTTATTTTAATAGGTGTGTGAGACTATGATTAGTGATATTCTATTCATGGAAGCATAGGTACGGTTTTCTATTCGGTTAGTATGGGAGTGTGTTGCCGCTTCAATTTGGGAAGTGACTAAGGTAGAAAGTGGGTAACAGATAGTGAGAGGGTTTTTTATAAATTCACATTGGTATTGAAAAAATGGAAGAGTAGGTGTCATCATGACTTCTCAGGGAAAGGTAGATACATGGGGTTAAATTAATTTTGTCTATATATGATTAATCTTCAAGATAAGGGGTGTTATAATGGATTGTGTGTTAGTTCCTTTGAGAATTGAATAGGTTTTAGGGGAACCTAAGTGTTGTATTGATGTCGAATGGTGGTGATAACCTTTAGTTACTCACTATATAATTATTAGTTGAGGGAATCTATTAGGTTTTGTTAATTAGTATCTTATGGTGTAATCAATAATGGAATGTCGGTTATTAATTTCTAATAATGGGTAAAGGACCAATGAATCCAACAAGGCTCTAAGGATATAGGCCTCTTGAAGCCAATGATTGTTAGTGGAGTCATGTGATTTATGGATCAGAAGGTTGAAAAATCATGATTTTTATACAGTGATGATTGAGTGATCATGGTTAGTAGTTAGTTTGATTCATAGGAAAAAATTTAAGGGAAGTCATATGGTTTGGATCACACTATTAACTATTGGAGGGTATGACCCTCATTTTTAGAGATATTTGATGAATTTCGAGGGAGATGTTTTCAGTAAACCTGAAAATGTTAGTGCTCGATTTTTCACATTGGTGATTTAGTATAATCTAGTTATTCATGTCTATTTATTAATTTTTATAATGGATAGAGCATGGGTTTTGGGAGATCAAGTATGTTGGTTCAACAGGATGACAGCATTGATACTCCTATGGTAGGGAGCATCTTATTGGTTTCTTCATGTATGATCCTCATGTCAGAAGGTTCATGGGTGTGGTGAAACCATTTGTAAAAAGTCCCTCACAATGGAATTCCACTGTTTTTTGGTTGTTATGTTTATTGAGACAACATGTTGTGAAAGTTGTCCCAAAATCACATTGAAGGTGGCATCACTTTCCAGTGTTTGTTCAATGTTTAGGCCTAAACATTTGGAGGTTAAAAGTTAGTTTTTGGAAAAGGAAATTTTTCTATGAGGATGAGTACACATACCATGAGGTCAAGTTTATATAATCAAGAAGGAATCCTATGTATATAAGAATGTGAGTCCATTACACTGACCACAAGTTTGAGTATGTGATCTTATGGTGGAATAGAGTACACTAAGATATAGAGAAAGACAAGTACGCAACATCGAAACCTAGAAATAGAGTGCATAGAGAAGGAGAAGAAGTCTTTTATGCGGACATACAAAGTGAGTTCACAGTATGAGATGTTGAGCACATAGAAAAGTCTTATATGAATGGATAAATAGTAATTCTGATTAGTATATTTATCAAAGGTATTTTCCTATAAAAGGACCCCTAATCAAATTATCTAGTACTGAGATAATTCCATTAGAAAACATCATTTATTTAAGAATTCATCCAAGAATAAACGGGTTTCATAAAAGTGTAATTTAGTATAATGAAGTTCATGGAGTTGAATCTCATGAAGTTATAGTTTATATAAAATTGAAGTCCATGAAGTTGGAGTATATGATACAACTTGTGAATAGTTTTAAACTATGAGGGACAGTGAGTCTTATTTAAAAATTATAACAATAGATTGTTATAGTGAATTTGGTAAATTAGAACATTGCCTTTGTATTCTCCTTATATTAGTCTTATTAGGATGGACTAATTAAAAAAATTATTATATTCTTTTATTTCTGTATATATATACATATTACTATGAGAAAAATATATATTAGAGTTTTTATAATGAAACAATATAAAAGGGTCAGTTGTTTTAATATGTTATAGCTTGATTCACCGCCAACCCCCCTTAGGGTATTTAACCTAGTGGGGATAATAAAAACCAATAGATGATTGATTGGGATATTTCCTAGAATACTGATGTGCAGGTATACCATTCCTATTTATTACCTCATTAAACACCAAATTTGGGGTTCATATATAGATATTTAGTGGATTCAATATGCTTGTAACTATCTCATGCTAGAATTTATAATTTTATCTAAGATTGAATTGTATTTAGGATATTTTAGTACTCAAGGGGAGAATATAATTAAAAAAATGGGTTGTATATTTAGATTTCATGTCACACCAAGAGTCAGGGTTAAACTCTTGTGTGGGTTTTTAAATATTTTGTGATGGCTCTAAGAGTTAAGGTATCTTGATCAGGTTAAGGTGATGGTGCATCAGCATGAGAGGCTAAATGTTTTCAAGATATTTCATTCAATAGAGGGATGAATGGAATTTTCATGAGTAATAAAATGTAGTGATATAAAAATTTCTTTTGGTACATTTTTTGAGATATGATAGTTGTGTATTGATGATCAAGGTAGGAGTTTTAGAGAAAATATTTTTTATCAGGAATTAATGTATGGCTAGTAGAAATGAATCCATTTCAGAATCATGAAATAGTGATGGTATTGGATTTTGATTAATGGTATAGAAATATAGAGATGTTCTCAGTGATTCTTGGGGATGATAATCCCTAGGTTGGGGAGTTTTTAATGGCCTGTATCATTATGGGTTGGTAAATTCATATAAAATTTACATTTTTTGTTTAAGTGTCAAATAAAAATGCAACATGAGGCATTGTGATGTGGAATAGAAGCTACAAAGTATCAAGTTCTAGAATTAGGGAAGGTTTCATGTCATAGAGTGGGGGTTATACAATGAAAAGCTTCATAAGAATAAATACTTAGTGATTGAGGAGGTTTCATTTTGTAAAATTTTGTAGGTTGCATCATAAAGTATGTTATCACACTATAATGGGTGGTCGTGATTATTTTTTTGGAATTGGAATGGTTCATAACACCATGAAGTATATGGCCGCCTCAAAATATCGGTTTTGTTTTGTTACATGTAACCCTAGGGAAGGTTGTTACACTATAAAAAATGTATTCATGAAAAAATAATTCCCTATACTATTTTTTTTGATTTTATTAAATTATTAAAAAATTTAAAACTTAGAAAATTATAATCTTCCTTTATTCTCTTATATATGACTGAAAAATGAGGGAATCCACCCCTTGATTCTCCCCCTTCCCCCCCCCCCCCCCTTTAATATAGGTGAATTAAAGGTGTTTCAACACACTCATTAAAGGTAATATAATCTTCTACCATCATACTTGTTTATCTTAATATTCTTTACTAATTTCCATGGGATGGAGTTAGGGGTTTAGTACAAATTCCACTAGATTATGGTGGAATCAATTTGATAAGATGGGGATTTTTCATGAAACAAATAAAGGGGGGTCAAGGGAAGATAATACATGTGGATTAATGTTGTTTAGTCAGAGGTAATAAGTTGTGTTGATTATATATAAATTTTCACCAAATTGGGATGATTTTTTTTTTAATTTTAGAGTTTTGGATTTGACTCATCGCGGGTTTGGATTTAGGTTGGGAGTGATCCATGCACTGTTATGTAAGGTTTCGGGTATAGGAGTCTATCTGATGAGGTTTTACATGTTTATTCCAAATATTATTAAAATTTAATTAATTGATTTAGTTAATTATACTTTATTTAAATTAATTAAATAAAATTATATATTGAGATAGGGGTACAGAATTTATAGAAGGGGCATGGAGATCTTGGTTAAAGGAGTGTAACTCCATTAAAGAGGTATGTGGTCCATATGATACTCAAACATATGATTTTTATGTTCTATTTCATGTGACTTCATGAGGGTTTAAATTTAGGTAATTTGGGTTGGGATTGAGAGTATCTTAATTGCAGAATTAGGTGGCATAGATCCTCTTAAACTTAGAGCTAGTGTTCCACCGCATATATAATGATTTAGAATCCCTCAATGACTTTGTCACCAAGAAGATATGATACAATTTGAATTCATGATGGTACCAAGATAGGAATTTAGGCTTGGGATGAGTTTTTAATATCCTAGGTTAGACTTCTTATGGATTATATGATGTGAGTGGTGGGATTAAGCCTATAAATGAAGGGTGATACTATTGATCATCTCATGGATGGTTGGGGGCACCCTCTTGAGGATAAGTATGAGTCTTGTTTCTTATAGGATATATGATATGTCCTTTAGGGATTTTATTACTATGTTGAGTAGGTATTCCTAAAAAATGGTTGGTTGTGAGGTCTCCATGAGAGGAATTTGATGGAGACCAAAAATGGGATGTGGGAAATGGGTTTTTAGGGTTTGGAAATGAGTTTACAAGGGTCCTTGAGTGTGTTGTTTTTTGTTTAGTCCTTGTGTATTGTGACCATGATGGTAATGTATAAAATTGGAAGGGTAACTGTACTGAACTATCAATATTAGGGACAGGTTATTCCTACGAGTTGTGGTATCACTATTGGTGTGTTGGATGTGGGTTGGTAATGGTGGATAAGGATCGGGTTATGTCTAAGGAACCAATATGTTTCCTTATTTGATCAAGAATGGTATACTAATTGGTTTGTCTTATTTTACTCTATGTGATAGGGCTTGGCATGGATAATTTATCCTCTAAGTCTAGATTTATAATGATTTCTGATAAGGTTTATAGAATTATGACATTGTGATAAGAGTTTGGGCTATGAGTTAAGGTCCGGGCCACATGTTATGTGTGGGATGATAGATGAGATATTGAATATATAGTTATGTTTCTGTAATAACTGGGGCCCACTAACAGCACATACACCAGATCTTAACATGGTTATCTGGTCCTGGAATTCTAGGTACCACCAATTTCCCCCAAACACATGGTCCCCACTATGGGGCCCACCCACATGCCTTAACGGGTCATCCGACTAATGACTATCCACACAGGCCAACACATGTTCTTTTTTAGTGTGATTTTTCCTCACTCACACACACCCTAGGAAACTTTATCAGAAGGTTGACCATCGTAATTACTAGTTGAGGCCAAACCTACTTAATCTTGGAGCTTTAGTCAGGTAGGATCCTGAAGAGAGAGTTTCACCTTGTAGACCTAAGTCATGTCATATATTCATTTAACCCTTAATCATTCTGGGGTGTTACATTTAAACCCCCCCCCCCCCACACACCACCACCACCACCTTTAGAGCGCAATTTAATTATTGTGAACTATATATCTCAACCTAGGTAGTTTCATCACACTTAAGGTTGGGTTATTTCTCTGATACCAATGTAACAACTAGGCCCCACTAATAGCACAAAAACCTTGCCTTAAAATTTTCATTGGATCTAAACCAGTGTTCAATATTGGATTTATATACTCTCCTAATCCTGAGGTAGGTGGTTTCCTTAATCTATCCCATAGTCTTGAATTATTATTCTTAAAGTTATGAATGGTACATTCATGTTGGATTCTCTATCCATCGACCTAATTTAAATTGAGTGTTTTAAATATATGTTTTTATAGTTTAATGCCCCTTTTTCATGCCTTAAACCATAGAAAATGTATTACCTAGTGGAACACCTTGAGTTTGGTTAAAAAAGTGGTAATTGGTCTTTTATAAAAAGTAAATGGATAATTTTAAAGGGAATTTTATAATTAAACCCTGAACCATGTTTTGGTTTTATGTCATTAAATATAAAACTATGTTTGAAATGGGTAATAAGGGAATTTTGAATTAATGAAATGGCTTTAAAATGGAATTTCACAACCCTTATATGTTGTAAATGGAGTTTCAAAACCTTGAAATAGTAGTGAATTAGCGAATAAGTATATGTGGTTTATAAAATTGGTAAAGGATGTTTAATTTGAAGTGATGAATGGTAAATGAAAATTAAATGGTAATGTGATTCCATGAATTTTTAAGTTTAAAATGGGTACAAAATTTAAATGTGGGATCAGTGAATTGTAATGAATGGGATTCTTGAGATCACTTTATGTTTTAATATTGAATTAGAGGTCCATGAAATGGAACAAAGTTGGTAATTTCTTAAATAGGATTTGGACCTCAGGGGAATTTTATAGAATAAATTTTTAGGTAGTAAAATGATTAAAGTGATGTCTAATATTTGGGACTATAAGGATGAGTGCTTAGATTACATGGGAATTCAAGGATGAGAACTCAGATTTTGTGTGATACCTGATACCGGGAAATGTTGGGTATGTCAAGATAAGAACTCGGGTTCCAAGGGAATTCTTGGATAAGCTCCTAGATTTTTTGTGATACTATATGATAAGTAATACTAACATGAGAGTTTGGATTCCATGATAATGCTAGGATGAGAACATGGATTTTTTATGATACATGATGATTAATAATTTTGGAATGAGCATTTAGATTCAATGGGAATTCTAGGATGAGAACTTGGATTCTGTGTGATATATCATGATAATGGGGAATTATGGGATGATCTCCTAGATTCCATGTGATTAATTTTAGAGTCATAGTCATTGGGACATCATTAAAGACACTTTGGTACTAGCTAAAATAGGTAAAATAGACCCTGGGTGTCTCCATAAAGACCAAGTGTCAGGAGTGTTTTATTTTTTATTTCTTATTTCCTACTTTAGTTAGAGCACATCACATAAACTTTTATCAGACTTGTTAATTTAGGTAAACCATTGGTGGTGCCCTATTGAGTTTTACTCGTAACCTTCTTAGACTACCATGGCACTTGGGTGCCCGAGTAAACACTATTATGGATCAAAGTTTCAGGTTTAGGGAAATTTATCATTTCATGATGGTTTACATGGCATGATATGATGGAATATAGTTTATGGGGCTGAGAAGGACTCAAAACTAGTTCAGATGATAGTGGTTTGATTTTATTTTTTAATTTATTATTCCTTATATATGATCCGCACCTGGGGGATTATTTATGACATGTATGGTATACCCATTTTTATTGATTTTTTTAATACAGTTATTTATGGGAACATTCCCCATATTAACTAGATATGTTAATTTGTATATGTTTATATGTTTTATCTTATTTTCACTAGTTTAGTTTCATCAAAATTAGGGTATAGTCTCTCCATGGTAACCTCATAGGTCCTCACCTCTAGTCGTCAGCATTTGGCATATAGGAAGGCACATCTGAGGCCATGTGACAAATTGGCATGGGGAACCATTTTAGTGGTATTTAGGTCATGTGTTACAAATTTGGTTGTGTAAATAGTGAGGTAAAGGTGCTCTTAGAATTTCCTTTCAATTTATTTTTTAATCATCTAGATTAACTTGACTTGACCTTCTGTTTCCTCTTCTATTTCTCTATTGATAATAATATACCTCAGTTTATACTTGTTTTATTTAATTGTTAATGTTTTTTCATATAAATAAATTTTAAATGAAATAACTTGTTATCATTATGTATCTTTATAATATTAAATGGACATACTATTAATATTACAATATCAAGTTTGATTATGTGAATATGCATATCATCAAGGGGGGTGGGTAGCTCTGCACTCAACACATAAGCTGCATGAATCCCAACTCTCACATGATCTTTCAGAATATGTTTTTTATGTATAATATCTCTTTGGATATTGTACATTATGACCCTCTCAACAAGATGTTGGGTGGGATATGATAGATATAAAATACAGTAAATTTCAATCTATAGAATTTTAGTACAAGAATAGTGTCAGTAAATGTTTAATTCACATTTAGTAGAGATCCTTATGAAAAAAAAATTACCTAAGGTAATGAATGTCTTTAAGGTGAATATATTATCTTAAATATAGGGGTGTGTCTCTCCATGTAGTTCTTTTGGGTGTGTTTTTTTTTCTCCTTAACCCATTCACATAAACTGGTCTAATAAACCGGACTACCAAGTAACTTTTTCTCTCAGATAATCTTTTTATACCTACATATTGACACACCAGTCATACGATGATATAAAACCTCTTGTTTGTTTTACCAATGAAATATAGAGGATATCTATGGTTGTATCACATGATTATATTTCACAGTCAATCACTAAATACTTCTAATTCACTTATTTTATTTTTGGTTCTTTTTATATTATATAAAAATTTTAGAATGATATGGTGGTTGAGATTGTGAATGTAAAAGTAAAAAAAGAATCATTTAAGTATAATGTGGAAAATAATGAATACAATTAGAAATAAAGGTGATTATTTAAATAGAATTATCCATATTTAACCTTCAGTTTCTAATTATTTGTTTCATATCTACTTTATGAACACACTTCATCTTTTGTGTGAAAATCCTCTTCAACTCTAGTTGTGTATATATAGTGTACTCAATGACTACAATGTAAAATTCACATACACCTCCAATATGGAAGGGGGAATAGTGTAGAAGAATAATTTAACCCTTAGATAATCATAGTGATGATAAATTCTCTCACTACTGGTAATCCTTGAATCAACCCAAACAAGATAAGAAACATTAAACATGAATGTATAAAGACGTGTGTTTTAATGCTAGATTCATTCTCTATGAGATTCCTTAGTTCAGTTACTCATGAACCTAAGTATAATATATCACAGTAATGAATAATGTGATAGATAAAAAGAAAATAGAGAAAAAATAAGGGAAATTAAATGGAAACAATTAAATTAAAAATAGGAATAAATAAATTTTAAAATGAAAAGAAAATATAATATATAAAAGAACTAATCAAAAAGAATCTTGGCACCAGTGTATGAACTCTTACCAGTGAGTGTCCCCTTAAAATTTGAAGGATTTATATTTATAGAGGGAGGTATAGGTTAATATTAAAAATGTTATAGAAATGGAAAGTAAAAATCAATTCAAACTGAATCCCTAATTTTCTGCCATGTATTAGAAAATTCAAATGACTGAGCTAAATATTAACATTATTTAGATAAATCTTTTTTTTGAGTCCTCTATGTCTTATAAAAATTTGAACCCAATCTGAGTAAGCATGAAAATTTTATGGACCAAATAGTGTGGTGTGGTCCAATATATCAAATATAATCTAACATTGAAACCCAGACTCATGTTGTCTATCAAAAAATGTGATCTGGATCAAGGTCATGAAATAAAATATTTATGCCAAAAATTTTAAAAAAAAATTAGAAAAATTTAAATTTAAATTCCAAATATACAAAATTTAAAGATAAAATTACTTGAGTGATATTGAAATAGAGGAAATAGAATTTCTATATAGTTTTCAAATTCATTCTCAAATTATAAATTCCTATTAATTCGATATTTAAAAATTATATCTTCACCAATTAGTATAAAAGATGAATAAAAATAATTAAAATCAATTATTAATCCAATTTCAAAAAAAATCCCAACTTATTTTTATAATATAAAAATGTAACAATCACCCTAAAATTAAAAAATTGGTGGGATTTAAAACATTGAAATTCAAACTAAAATTATTGAAAATATTGGCTTTGTTAACTCTTCTGCATTTAAAATAGTACACTCATGGGAAATCAAATGAATTTAACTAAAAAATAATTATCTATCCCTAGTAAAAACACACAAACCATAAAATAAGAGAATCAAGTATTTATTCATTATAGAAAATATCATGCCTCCTCTATAATTTATATCCACTTCCCTACTTTAACTTAAGCCAAAGTTCAAGTTCCATATTTGTGAATAGAATGGAATTTAATGAAATTAAAATTTTAACAAGTGGAACTACCATAAATTATTATTTATCAAGTTTTATATAAAAAATCTCTATTGTTCATAGTAGAAATGGTAAGAGGGGGTTATTTTCCTTTTAAAAATTAAAGTGAACAAAAAAAATGAAAATTCAAAATAAAATATTTTCAATTCGATGAAATAATAATGTTATAAATTTGATCTATATTAAAGATAATATTAAATTTAAATAATTAATTAATCATAAGGGATAATGGATGTATTGAATTTATACACTTTATGAATATTGATATTTGAATAATGTAATTTGTAAAATAAAATACATAGAGAACATAGTTTGGTAAAGAGTTTGGAAATAGCTCTATGTGAGCCCATAAGTCCCTACACCTTGACTTGATATGTAAATGTATTAGTCCTGTGATTTTAAAAAATATAATATGACCCTTCCTCGCCATTATGGATTGTTAGAACCCACTTGAGATTATTCAGTAACTAAGAAACCCATCCCTCACTTTAGCAGTAGTGAGCAACCATCTCCATTTATTTTCACTAGTTAAAGAAAGAAATACAAATTAGAAGTTAGAATGAGAAATGATTATTTTATTGGGGTAAATATATTACAATTTCTCACTTATATGTCTCTATAAATATGGATATAATTTTATATGAGATAGATAGATGTAAAAGGTAAGAACCTTTTAGATGGATAAATGAAGAATGGATCTTTGAGAGGAGATCTTAGAGATCATTATAGATTCACTATCAATCTGAATGGAGAGTTATTTAACCAGATCATTGTTGAGATCCAAGAACCCAAGTCCTCTATTTATAAGCTTTGAAATAATTGTAAACCTTATGGAATTATTCAAGGTAGTTGAATATAAATAATATGGTATTCAATTCAATTTTATCATAATAAATACTTCCTCATAGATACTTCCATGAAACTAATAGATACCTACTATCCTCTATTGGGTGGATGATAGACCACCTAGAGGTCACTACTACTAGAATTTCCCCACTAGATAACTAGTTCTCCTCAATCTACTAGAAAGTGGTCTCCTGGAGGATTGGGTCACTTCTGCCTTCACCACTAGCTAGTCAATGGGACTCTACTAGCAAGTTGGTGGGTCTTTTATACACCAGAGAGCCACTTCTTCATGGAATTGGGCAGCTGATGCAACCTACATAGATTCACCTTTAATAAGGGGATCCTCCACTTTGTTTAAAGTCCTTATATGGTTCTTTCAACTTGATTATATGGAATTTAAACATGAAATAAGATATGTCTAAGCGCTAAAAAAGATCAAAAAGTCACCATTTAATTGACTTTAAGATCTTTATTATAAACTTCAAATACATGTATTGGAGTTAAATTTAGGGTTCTAAAAAACACTAAAAGAAGAATATAAGATATAAAAGAGAGTGTTTTTATCATGAAAGAACCATGAGAGAGATAGAGGTTAAAAAATATCCATTTCCCACTTCCTTGATACAACCCAAATAACATTTGTATAAGTCAATTTCCCATTTATTCATCTATTTTTCAATATTATTCCCACCTAAATCCATTACTTTTTTATAATTAGAAACTTAATTTTTTTTCGTTGTGTAAAAATATATCATAAATTCATGTGGAATCCCAATTTTTACATTTTACTCCATCTTTAATGGACTTATAAGTATGTATTTTTTGTTGGATACCTAAGATTTTTTTCACAATAGGAAAGTTACTCAATATAAAGTTCAAAATTTGAGTTTCATCATGTTATAATTTTTATTCCAATTAATTTTTATCCATTTTCATTCCTTTTATTTATTTTAAAACCAAAATTCCCATGAAAGCAATAGAAAAACTCACTCAGAATTCATATAAGTTCAAAAACATCATAATCAGTGAAATGTCCAAGGCTATCAAAGAAATTTTCACTATGCATGAAAACATTTAATGTTCAAATCACCAATTCTAAAAACACTCCCAAAATAAAAAAAATAAAATAAAACAAAACATGAAAAACCTAAGGGGTTGGTATCACTCCCCCACACTTATACTATTACTACCAAATTTTTTATTTTAATATTATCACAGTATCTTTTCACACATAATTTAATTTCAAAAGAAACAAATCAAGGTATAAAAAGAGTAATATGATATTGATTATTTAAAGTGGAAGCTTCATTTTAATATTCTAGTTACTGCTCATTGAAAACCTATAAGAAAAAAATGACATGAAAAATTCCTTAACAGAAAAATAAATGTAATTAAATAGAAAGGGAAAGAAAAGTGATAGATATTGGTTTGACCCCTAAGTGGGTACAAGGGTTTTACTACCCCTATCCAAGTAGTTCTATTTGTCATCTGAAATATTATGGTGGATAAAGTTTCTTTGATTTGAACCACTACGTAATGTATCTTCTAGAACTCTTCATATTGGACTACTTGTATAAGATCCCATGGATAGAGTATATTAGATCCATCACCTTTGTAATACAATATAATGTTCATGGTGGGGTAGGATAAAATATGGGTACTGCTTCTTTACTTCAATTTTAACTTATTTTTCTACTCTTCTTCATCATGTAGGGATTTCTCATGATATAATACATTAAAATTTTCAACAAGGGGAATGTATGAGAATTATTATATTTGAATAAAATTGAAATATTTTGAATTCAAGTTTGATTATCCCTCATTAATATCAGCTTTAGAAATTGTTTCTTCTGGTACATTCCCAGGAACTCTTTATCTTCAAATTATAGCATCACTTTTTATTCAAATGTGACTTCTTCAATTTATTTTTCACTTCATAGGTAAATCATAAGTGATGATACTGTAAAAGAACATGAGGGTAGTGAATTGGATTTGATAATAGTGTAAAATCAAAAACAATAAAATCCAATGGTATGCCTACTCCCTTAAACTAATCATCTTCAAGTGTGAGTTACTCTTTCAAGGTTAATAAGAAAATTATATAAATATATGGGAGTGAAGGGTTTTTCAATTTTTTTCTAATTTGTTTATGTATTCTTGAAATTTATTATGGATAATCTCTTCTTGTATCTCATCCACTTCATTATATAATCCATAAAGTAGTGAAATAATTCAATGAGTTCCCTGACTAAGGAATTTAAGATTGGTTATTTGAGGTCCTCATTCATGTCCTATATGAGAACTTGAAATACCCTATCTTCGTAGTTGGATTGTTATACTCCCATAATATTTCTATAAAATAATTTAATAGTCTCTTCCATGGCTAAGGGTGAGTTTAAAAAAGTTAATTTTTTTATGAAAATAATGATAATTTATTTACAGATAATGAAAGGAATAATGAGAAATTGATTGCTTGGATCATGAATAATGGTTCTAAATTTTGACACACCTATCATAGGTTGATACCAAAGATACTATTTTTCTAATTTATAATATATTCTAACTAGTTCTATATCACTTGAGGATCTTTCATATTAAATCACTAACTAATTCTAATTAACTTATTATATTTTTTGGGTTTTCTATATTTTAGAAAATAATTGGAAAGAGATAGGGGTTGATATTGTGAATGTAAAACTATAAAAGAAACATGAATATGAAATACAGATATAATAAATGCATTTAAAAAGAAATTTAATACTCCTGATAGAATTATCCAACATTAACCTTTATTGAATAATTATTAGTTTCATATAAAATTTATAGTCACACTTCATTATATGTTTGAACATCCTCTTTTACCGAAGTTCTATATAGATAGTATACTTAATGAAAAACTTGTATACTATAGATATACCTCCATTAAAAGGAGAGTGTTGTATAATAACAAGTTAGAACTTAGATAATTATAATAAGGATATCTTCTCTCACTACTAGTAATCCTCAAATCAACCTAAAGATGACAAGAAACATTAAACATGAATTCATAAAGACTTTGGTTTTAACACTGGATTTGTCCCATGGGTGATTACTTGGGTTAGTTACTCATTACCATGAGTATAGGAGAACACAATGGAGAAGAATGAGATAGATAGAGAGAACTAAGGAATAAAATGGTAGAAATAAGATTGAAATAATTTAATTAAAAATATGAATCATGTGATTGCATAATGAAAAGAAAATAAAATAAAATAACGGACTAATATAAAACTATAATAACTCTAGAACCCAAACTATCACCAGATAATCCTCCCTACAAATGTTAATTATAAATATTTATAGATCATATGGGTGGATATAGTGACAAATGTTACAAAAATAGTGAAGTAAAAATTATGTAAAACAGAATCCCTAATATTTTTTTGTGTTTTTTATAATAAAAATGAATGAAATAAACGTTCTCCCAAATTAATTAAATCTTTTTGAGCCCTCTAAGTCATTTCAAGTTTTCATATCAATCCTAGCATGCATGAAAAAGGTATTGGCCAAATTATGCGGTGAGCTCCAATATGTCGAATCTATTTTAGCATTAATATATAGTTCCATTTAAACGATCAAAAATAATGATACCACTCAACATAATTAAATAAAATATATATCTTAATATGTGAAAATGTTTTTTAAAAACAAAATTAAAATTAAATATGTAGAAAATTTTAGAATTAGAGTGGAATTAAAAGTCCAGAAGTAGAATTTCCAAGCGGTTTCTAAATTCATTATCTAATTAAAATTTTATATTAAATAATCACTTAAAAATTATGGTTTTACCAATTAATATCGAATAGGAGTAAAAAAATTAATAATTAATAATTAATCAATTTTCACAATTCAACCCAAATTATTCTTATAATCTTAAAATGTAATAATCACCATTAAATAAAAAATTTGGTGAGATTTAAAAATTTAAAATTCTGAGTAAAATTATTGAAAATATTAGCTCTTTAACATGTCTTTCATTATCTCATTTTCATCCTTGTATATATTTTCTTTACCAAAAAATACTCAAGGAAACACTCCAAAACATGCTTCTTTCATGCATCCATATAGTTCTAGCCACTTCAAAGACAATAAAAGGAGTCATTCATTAGGCGCATCTCATAATGATTCTTTAGTCTAAACTAGATAAAAAAAATATTAAAAAAAAATTATTCTTTATTATGTAATATTGATTTAAATAATAATGAAATTCTATTATATCATACTTACCCATGATTCTCATACTTTTGTGTGTGTTTGTATCTAATATTTTTTCGTTTTTATTTATATGAGACTCTTTTCATAGCATATGGGATAGGATATAACTGGATGTATATTTCAATTCATAAATATTCATATAAACAAAGGAACGTAATTATGAATTTATTTCATATCATATAAAAGTATTACTATATATTTAAAACACATATAATTTTTTCCAAGTCAAGCATGCCCTATCCTTTCTTTATAATAGGGGTGTGTTGGTTTTGATGCACACAACTTATTTCCCAACACTCCATTTTTGTTTTATAAATTGATAATTTTTAATAAAAGTGATAAATACATGTGATTTAAAATAAAATATAAATAATTACAATGTACCTAAAATGATCCTTCTTTAAGAAGTTTATTAAAAACATATCATGATTATTTATTTATCATGTGTGCATATATAGTTGGTATGTGGGGATTTACTTTCCCCTTATCATCCCTATGATTATCATCATAAATAGTGTTTAAAAGGCTCTATGATCCTTTTTAAATAATATTAATTTGAATTTCATTATAAAATATTCTAATATAATTTCACTTTGTAATGGATAATGAAGAGTAAATCAACTTGTGATTATTTTATTTTTTAGTAAAATGAATAAATTATATCATAATGTTACTCTACTTTTTTTCCCAACTTATTATATTCAATCTAGAAATAATATTATTCCATGTATATTAACACCCCAATGTAACTAATAAAAATGGGTTTTCGGGGTGAATAGGTTTTCTACATGTATTCCATACAACTTTGATTTTTAAGCCATTACATCTTGGCTTAATATTTATTGTTAAGACTATCTCACTATGAAGATTAAGTATTTTTTCAACCATATGGTGTCCACCTTCATGTAGGTTACTATCTTAGAGGAAGTTTCCTTTACTGGTATGACCACCTCCACTTTTAGTTTTAAATCATGTGTAATAATTGCTTTATATGATCAAAACATCATGTCCAATGAAAATAGTAGATTACTTGACAGATTAAAAATTTTGAACCATGGGATAAGGATCTTCAAATGTAATTTTTAATTAATTTATAAGAAGATATATAATTACATTAACTCATAATTCTCTCTTACTTGATGATTAGATGAATAGATCTCACTACATCATTGTTTCATTGTAGGATCCAAGTGCAGAATCACTCTATCAGTGATCCACAAATGCACAAAAATCTTTCAACAACATCGTAGAATTGTTGGGTGATAGCAAGTATGATCTTAAACACTTGTGTTTTTCATGGTTAACCAAATTAGAATTCTTCTCAAGAGATAAATAACTCTTGATGATCTCTCATTTTCTTCAGTGACTAGGGTAGTAGAGTAATCTAAATCTCTTGATCTATTTCAATGGGTTGAGAGATTATCACTCTATCTATTGTACACAAAAATTGTGTTTTAGGAAAGATATATAATTATAAATTTATTATGGTAGGTTTATGGTTGGAAAATCACACACAATCCCTTTCCCAATTCCATAATTCTTAATTGACCCCATATCCAATAATAATAATATAAATATTTTTATTAAATTCTTGACTTGTGAAATGCATAAATACTATAAATAAATATCATTTATACCATTTCCAATCAAACCATTAAATACAGTCTTCTTTCCCTCATCCACATTTATCAATACTTTAATAATGAATATTTATTTGACCAATAAATATTACTGAATTATCCATCTATAAATATAATAAATATTATATTCACCAAACTTGTTAACACAAATTTATTATTATTATTTAACTCACTTATTATTTTGAATAACTTGTGATTAAATTATAGAAATCAACCAAAATAAATTAAATATTATTTATTATAACTTGTTAAATTAAATATTATAATTTAGCTGAGATTGTTGATACACTTAGTGTGTGACCCTATAGGTCTATTTGTTAGTATCATTAGGCATAACCACCTAAATTCTAGGGTTATAATCTAGAAACACTCCAAGGTATCCATTGAGAAAGAATTTAACCTCACAATTATGTCCAACCTTCTTCAAATGTTTACTATGTAATATAACCCTTTTATCATAATATCTCAAATAAATCTAGTTGCATGATTTCTCCATCCACATATATTCTAGATGTATCTTTCTTTGAATTTTTGAAAGTGAACTCACCCATTGAACACCATGTTCTTGGATTTATTCAAGCGGTTCCATTCCCATCAAAGGTCCTGATACATTAACTTCCATCAAGATATTAAAGGGGTAAATCCTTTCTCTTATTATCCATTAATGTTATATCATTCATGAAACACCCAAAGTATCCCACTTCACCGTGAACAGATGTCTTCGTGGTTTTCTTCAGTACATCAATGTATGTGTGTTATGATATCCAATAATGATAATCTAAAATTCCAATGATAAATACACATATTCATAGAATGGAACATCCAATGACACATAGAAATATGGATTTTCTATTGATAGGAATATTCTCATAACCTTATATATTATATATTATAAAGGGTTAAAACCATGATAATGTGTCACAATATATTTTGAGAATCCTACTCCTAATATCATGTATTGTATATCTCTCATCAGACAATGTAATCCAGCCGAATAAAAAGTTTAAAGAATAATTTTATGGAACCTGTAGGTTCTCATCATAGTTGGGAACTGCAATAACCTTTCAGCGTGACTTATATTCTAAGTAAATTATCACATAAAAATATCATGCAAAGGTAATAATCAACATGTTATAAGAAAACATATTCAATAAGAATAAAATTTAATCAATAAATAAAAAAGTTAGTTCTAGGGAACCAACTCCTATATAATCCCACTTACACTATAGACAATTTACAACATCCTTCAGTCCACTAGCTCTCACATGATACGCATGCTTCTACTAAGATAAAGAATTCATCAAGTGGTCCACCATGTTTTCTCTATGGATACTCTTCTCAAAAAAACTTCACCTCATTGATAAAAATACCTTAAGATATGAAACTTATAAATTTTATGCTTTTCCTTTGGTGTGAACTTGCCTCTTTGGAGATAGCCACTACTGTAGTATTTTCATATAAATTATGATAGGATATTTACTGCTAGTTTCCACATCAATCTCTTGGAAAAATCTTGGAATCTAAAACGTATCCTTGCCTTCATAAAAAGCCATAATATACTCATACCCAACTATAGAATCAGTGATGATTGGTTGTTTTAAACTATTTTAGCTCACAGCTCCTCCATTAAGACAAAATACATATCCATACTATGACTTCATATCATTATGATCTATCTGAAAACCAGCTTCTGTATAACCCCTGATGACTAGTTCTTCATCTCCTCCGTACACCAAAAACTTGTCCTTAGTATGCCTTAGATACTTAAGGATAGCCTTAACAATATTGTAATTTTGTTCACCTAGATCTTTTTGATATCTACCTTTCATTCTCAAAGCATAGGTAATATCAAGGCTCAAACAAAACAATGTAATAAATTTTGGACCCTATCATAGAAGCATATGCGATATCACTCAATATCTCTCTTCCAAATTGTTTCAAAGGACACATTTTCTTAGAAGGATGTATACCTTATGACATTGGAATCAATCTTATCTTGGATTTTTCCATAATGAAACACTTTAGTATCTAGTCAATATATGTACCTTGACCTAGAACGAGTGGCCTCTTGGATTTATCATGCATGATCTTGATCCCTAAAATATAGGCTAGTTCACTGAAGTTATTCATGGATAAGAACTTTCTCAACTATTCCTTAACCTCTTGTAAGTCTGGTATATTGTTCATAATTAGTAATATCTCATAATAATACACTAATATGAAAAAAAAAAGTAATCCCACTAAACCAATTGTAAACACATGGCTCAAAATCATTCTTAATGAAACAAAATTCCTTTATGTCTTCATCGAATCAAATTTTACATAACCGGGATGCTTGATTTAATCCATATATGGATCTGTACAGCTTGCATACCATTTTAGAATTTCCTGGAGTCACAAACCCTTCTGTTTGTGTCATATAAACATCCTCCTGAAGGTTCCCACTAAGGAAATCTATTTTTACATCCATTTACCAAATTTCATATTCATGGTAAGTTGTTATAGCAAACAAAATTATAAAGGATTTAAAAATGAAAACTAGAGAAAAGGTTTCATTGTAGTCAGTTCCTTGACATTTTTAAAACCCTTTAGCCACTAGTTGTGCTTTATAAGTATTCTCTTTACCTTCCATGTCCAACTTTATCTTGAATACCCATTTACACCAAACATGATTTACATAAATTAGAAGATCGATCAAAACCCAAACATGGTTTTGATACATTGAATCCATCTCAAAATTCATATATTCTTGTCATATTACAACTTTTTCTCTCTCTTATTCATCCTTATAGATTATAGAATCATCATTTTCAAACAATAATGAGTCACCATCATCGGTGAGTCAAAAACCATATCTCTATGTTTCTCTTAGCTATCTAGAGATCCTACATAGTACTTGCATTTCAAGAACAAAATATTCCATGGGGACCATTATAATCGTCACTTGTACTAACCCTTGTATATCTTGAGTATAAGCTTCATCAAATTTAATCTTTCCCCCACTATCCTACTTGAGAATGTGTTCCCTCTCAAGAACTATGGAATGTCTTGTGACAGTTACTTTATTTTATAAAGGGTTTCATAGATAGTATCCCCTTATTTCCTTGGGATACACTATAAAGATACAATTCATTCCACGGGGTGATAGTTTTTTTCTTGATCTACCCTTAACAGATGCCTCGGAACCCCATACATGAATATGTGACAAGACATGTTTCTTTCCACTCTATAACTTGAATAGAATATTGTTTTATTCTTTAGTCAGTTCTTGGTTTAGTAAGTATGATGCTTTTTTAAAGATATTTCCACAAAATGATAATGGAAGGATTGCATGACTCATCTTGACCTAACCATGTTCAACAAGGTATGATTCTTCCTTTCACTAACACCTTTCCACTATGGCATATAAGGTGGAGTGAGTTGAGATAAAATCCCATACACCCATTCAGAGTCAATAGAGTCTTGGTTATGATATTCACCCCCTTAATCTAATCAAAGTTTCTTTATCTTATTACCAAGATTATTCTTAAATTTATTCTTGAACTTTTTGAAATTCTCAAAGGATTTAGACTTATACCTCATTAAGTAGATATAACTATACCTACTCAAGTCATTGGTAAAAGTAATAATGTATGAGTACCAGCCTCTAGATTCTTCTTGAAAAGGTCCACACACATTAGTTTGTACCAATTCTAGAATCTTTATGTCCATTTCACCTTGACCACCAAATGGTGGTTTTATAGTTACTTTATCCTTTTACACATATCATTAGATGATTTTAAGCATAATAAAACATCATATTACAATCCAAGGATTGTGAAGTCTAGTATCTTGGAAGACTAGGTACATAAAAATGAAAACATGGGACTAAATAAAACATTTCTTTATTTAATATTTATAAAGAGATCATAACTTCTATTATGATCATACATCTTCATAGGATAACCCAGGGATAACATGAACAAAGGGATGAGCTAAAATCCTTGTAAGGGAATAAGAATAAAAATAAAGCTTCATCACATGGGTTAAAAGCCATGGAATTATGATATAAAAAGGCATGGAACATGTGAAATCATAACATGTAAACATGGGATCATATAAACATGGAGTCGTAATAATGTGTAAGAAAAATAAAACATGACTTTATCATGATTCAAGTTGTTGAGAGAAGTATTGTTTTCAACAATACGTATTAATATTATTTAAAGGGGGAGATTATTGAAAATAATACTCTGTCTCTTTATGATAATTTTGATGCTCAAAAATACCCTTAGTTATTTTCTAATGATTTTATTTAGTATTTTGTAGGAGTTTATTAATTTATTTTACTCTTGATATAACAAGAATTTATTACTTAGCGTGAAATCTATTTTAGTGCATTCTGGAATCACTGTTCACATCTTACGTAGATGAATATAGCGCGGAATCTGTTTTAGCGCGTTCTGGAATCAATGTTTATACCCTACATGGATAAACATAGCGTAAGGATGAAAAGAATGTATACTTTTTGAGATAAGAGAAAAGTATGGTTAAACAACCATATGTTTTCAGAAAAGTATGGAAGAAGAACCTTACGTTAGGAAGGAACCCTATGTTTTGGTTATCAACAAAGTATGGAAGGAGAATCGTACGTAAATTCTAAACGTTACGTTTGTTTCCCAAAAGTATGGTTCATCAACCTTACTTTTGTGAACAACCATACGTTCTTGAAAAGTATGGATCAAGTAAAAGTATGGATCTTTTACCGTACGTTTGAGTGTTGAAGAAAAAGTATGGATGATCAACCCTACGTTTGTGTTCAACCTTACGTTGTCAATCCTACGTTTAAAGACTATGTTATTAAACCTAAGTTTGGAGGCCACGTCATCAACCTTACGTTCGGCGTCAGAAATTTTGACAGATGATATTTATGTGCAATGATCAGTAAGCTTATTTCTAGGCGGATTTCAAGCCAGATTTAAAGTCATTTTTAAAGTACAACTTTGACTGATTCAAATTCGTTTTATTAATGTATTTAAGATCGAATTAAAAGGAGCTTTTTATACCGAGTCTTAAGGGAAGTTACGACTTCTCTGTAAATTCAAATTTTTGAATATCACGAATCAAAAGGATACTTTTATGGATCTAAATATGTAGGAGATATGTTTTATTATATATGTTCTCTCTGAAACACCAGGTAAAAAAATTAAGTGATCGGTCTATTGTTAAAAAAGGTGGAAAACAGAGATTGAAACTATTCACGATTGATCTGCTGATTCAAAAGGAGCGTAAAAGCTCTGTTTGTTCAAGAAGAAGGAACTCAATAGAATATTCACATGTTCTACATCGAATATCTACTGTGGATCTACTACTGCTAAGGTTGTGAACTATATCTATATATTTACTACAACTGGATCAACTCAGAACTGCTTCATCTTGAAGATCAATATTTCTAGAGACGTCGATCCATCTGCTGTCAATTGCATTCTTTTGCAATTGTGAAGATCAACAGGAAATTTCTTTCTGAAATTATTTTTATTCTTGAGTAACCAGCTTCTCGTTCTAAGTTATGTAGGTTCATGTTTGAACCAGAAGGATTTTTTTTTCCTTGGATTGTAAAGGTGTCAACTGCCTATACTCAGTTGTGAACCGGTCTGTGGAAAAGAGGACCAGATAGTGAAAATCACCAAGCTCGTGGAGTTGAGCGTTAGTGGAGTGGACTAGAGTATTTCTGTTCCCTGAACCACTATACATATTTGTGTTCTTGATTTCATTTATTCCGTTGCACGATCAAATCTGATAAAGTATAAAGGACAGAACTCGTTCACGAGAAGAGTTGTCGAAAAATTTCAAAATACACAATTCACCCCCCCCCCCATCTTGTGTATAATCTGTAGATTCAGATCCAACAATTGGTATCAGAGGAGGAGCTTCTGATAGAGCCTTAGAAATCTAGAAGCATTTAAGGATTATACAACAGAGCATCATGACTGATACAAGAGAAGGGATGTCAATGGTCAGAGCACCATATTTTAATGGAGACAACTATGGTTGCTTAAAATCGCGCATGATAATATATCTAAAAAACCTCGAATATAGAGTCTATTCAAAGATTATGACTCCTTATGAAATTCCTAAAAATCCTGAGGCATGGAGTGCTGCTATAGAGGCAGAGTACGATATGAACTCGAAGGCTGTGAATGCAATTATCTGTGGTCTAGGACCAGATGAATTTAACAGATTATCTCAGTGCCCAACAGCATATGAGATGTGGCAAACAATAGTTGTGGCATATGAAGGAACAGAAAATGTGAGGCAAATGAGATATGCAACTGAAAAACTGAAACTTGATACTTTCAGAATAGTTGAAGGTGAGACCATTACTCAAATGAATGGGAGATTGACAGAAATTGTCAATAACATAACTTCTCTAGGAGAACCTATCAAGAAGGATGATCAAGCATTAAAAGTACTGAGAGTACTTCCTACTCGATGGAATGTCATTTCTGCTGCAATCATACAATCAACACCTGTCAAAGATCTAACTATGAGAGAGCTGATTGGTACATTGATGATGTATGAAGCTGAAATTCAAGATGAAGCTAATGAACATAAAGTGCTTATCAAAAGAGAAGATACTGCCTTGAAGGTAACTTCACAAAAAAAGAATAGAAAGATGAAGAGAAAATAATTCAAAGATAAATCAAAAATCTCTGACTCAACCAAATCAGATGAAGAACTGGCTCAACTAGCTAGAAAATTTAGAAAATTCTACAGCAAGAAAAGAGGCTTCAAAAAATCCTTTAAGGGAGATAATAAGGAAGTAAGATGTTATGAATGCAAAAAGATGGGACATATTAGACCAGATTTCCAACAATTAAAGGATACAAATAAGAATAAATTATTCAAAAGAAATTACTTTGAGTAGAAAGACAAGAAAGCCATGAAAGCCACTTGAAGTGTATCTGAAAACTCTAGTAGATCTTCTGAATCAAGCTCAGAGAAAGAAGAAGTCAATCTAAAGGCAAACATGTGTTTCATGGTAGAAACTGATGAGGTAGAAGGTCACCAGAGGAGAAAAGATATATGGTACATGGACAGTGGATACTCAAGACATATGAGTGGAAACTCAATGAATTTTTCTTCATTCACTCAAAAGGAAGGAGGACTTGTCACATTTGGTGATAATGCCAAAGGAAAAATTATTGGCATTGGAACTGTTGGAGATAAAAAAACAATCTCAATCAACAAATTACTTTATGTACAAGGAATAAAACACAATCTGATAAGTATATCTCAACTTTTTGATGATGGATATATTGTTGATTTTACTAACAATTGTTGTACTGTTTCTAAAGATAAATTGTTTAAATTTAAAGCACCAAGAACTGAAAATGTCTATACTTTGGATTTAAATTCCTTGTGTAAACAAAAAGTAAACTGCTTGACTGCTAAAGAAAGTGAATCCTCGATCTGGCATAGGAGACTTGGTCATTGCAATGTATATGTTTTACATAAGTTATCTAAGAAACATTTAGTTTCTGATTTACCTTGTCTCAAATTTGAAAGTGACAGATTTTTTGATGCATGTCAACTTGGAAAGCAACACAAATCATCCTTCAAATTTGTTAATGAGGTTGCTACATCTAATCCTCTAGAACTTATTCATATGGATTTTTTTGGACCTTCAAGAGTAGAAATCTTATCTGGTAAATTATATGTATATGTTTTAGTTGATGACTATTCAAGATTTAGATGGATTTTATTTTTGAAATTTAAAAATGAAGCTTTTAATTTATTTGAAAGGTTCTGTAAATCTGTTCAAAATGAAAAAGGTTTCAATATTATCTCATTGAGAAGTGATCATGGTGGAGAATCTGGAATTTAATTCCTTTTTCTCAAATATGGGTATTAAACACACCTTTTCTGCACCCAGAACACCTCAACAGAATGGGATTATAGAAAGAAGAAATATAACAATTCAAGAAATGGCTAGAGCTATGTTAAATGAATATAGCCTACCTATATATTTCTGGGCAGAAGCTGTGAATACAGCTTGTTATATAATTAATAGAGTTTTAATTAGACCTATTTTGAAAAAGACACCCTATGAACTATGGAATCATAGAAAACCTAAAGTAAATTACTTTAAAGTTTTTGGATGCAAGGTTTATATCTTAAACACCAAGGATAATCTTGGTAAGTTTGATCCAAAATCTAATGAAGTTATTTTCTTAGGATATTATGATACCTCCAAAACTTATAGAGTTTATAATAAGAAGTCAGGGATTGTTGAAGAATCAGTTCATGTGAAATTTGATGAATCTGATCCTTTTGAGAAAAGGACAGAACAAATGGATGAACTTGACTCTAATGATAACATGAGATTTGAGAATTTAAATAATGATTTTGAAAATGATATAAAAGAAATTCAGTCCAGTTCAGAGGAACATGATACTGAAGAACCTTTAAATATATTACCTAGAAAGTCTAGAACACTAAAGAATCACCCTTTAGAAACTTTAATAGGTGACCTAGAAACTGGTGTTCAAACTAGAAGAAACTTCGGAAACCTAGTGGAATTCCTTTCCTTCCTATCTCAACAAGAACCCAAGACTATAGAAGAAGCTTTAGATGATGAAAGCTGGGTAATAGCAATGCAAGATGAATTAAACCATTTTAAAAGAAATGAAGTTTGGGATTTAGTGGAAAGACCAAAGAATTATCCTGTAATAGGAACCAAATGGGTCTTTGGAAATAAACAGGATAACCAAGGCACAATAACTAGAAATAAATCATGATTAGTAGCTAAAGGATATAATCAAGAAGAGGGAATAGATTATGATGAGACTTTTGCACCTATAGCAAGGTCAGAAGCCATTAAAATCCTTTTATCCTATGCATCTTATATGAATTTT
This sequence comes from Viscum album, assembly GCA_963277665.1. Classification (NCBI taxonomy): domain Eukaryota; kingdom Viridiplantae; phylum Streptophyta; class Magnoliopsida; order Santalales; family Viscaceae; genus Viscum; species Viscum album. Next base: position 1,026,718,822 of record OY728158.1, read on the forward strand.
AAATTATTTCAAATGGATGTTAAATATGCCTTTTTAAATGGTTCTTTAATGGAGGAAGTTTATGTTGAGCAACCTCCTGGTTTTGAAAACTCTCAAAAACCTTATTCTGTTTTTAAACATACTAAATCTTTTTATGGCCTTAAATAAGCACCTAGAGCTTGGTATGAAATATTAAGTTCTTTTCTTTTGAAAAATGATTTTACTGTTGGTATGGCAGATCCAACACTATTTAAGAAAACTGTAAAAAATAATGTTTTATTGTTTCAAATTTATGTTGATGATGTAATCTTTGGATCAAAAAATAAAACTCTTTGTCATGAATTTTCAAAATTAATGAAAGAAGAATTTTAAATGAGTATGATGGGAGAATTAAATTTCTTTCTGGGTCTTCAAATATTTCAAAAAGATTTTGGAAATGTTTTAAATCAAAGAAAATACATTACTGATTTACTTAAGAAATTTGGACTTGAGAACAACAAGACATTTACAACTCCTATGTGTACTAATATAAAACTTGATTTGGATGAAACTGGAAAGTCAGTTGACCACAAGTTATATAGAGGTATGATTGGTAGTTTGTTATATCTTACTGCTAGTAGGCCATATATAATGTATTCAGTATGTATTTGTGCAAGATTTCAATCAAATCCTAAAGAATCTCATCTAACTGTTGTTAAGGGAATTTTTAGATATTTAAAAGGAACTGTTTTTCAATCTCTTCTTTATCTTAAAACTTATGATTTTAAATTTTATTTCATATTCAGATGCTGACTTTGGAAGTTGTAGATTATATAGAAAAAGTACATCATGTACATGTCACTTTTTAGGAAAATATTTAATATCATGGTCTAGTAAGAAACAACATTCAGTTGCCCTGTCAACAACTGAAGCAGAATATGTTTCTGCTGGCAGTTTTTGTGCACAAGTGTTATGGATGAAAAACACTCTTATAGACTTTGGATTGAATTTTAATAATACACTTATTTTATGTGATAATACGAGTGCAATTAATATTTCAAAAAATCCTATTAGTCATTCTAGAACTAAGCACATTGATATAAGACATCTCTTTTTAAGAGATCATGTTATTAAAAAAGATATATTTTTAGAATTTATAAATACTGAAATTTAATTAGCAGATATTTTTACTAAACCACTTCCAACTGCAAGGTTTGATTTTATTAAGGGGGAGCTCAGTTTATTTAATTTTAAATAATTTTTAAATTTTTATTTACTTTTATTTATTTATGTAAATTTTGTTGAATACAGTTTACGTTTTCCTTTCTTTCGTCGTATGAAAAATTTATTTGTTTTTAAATATATGTAATGATTAGTGATTACATGTGAATCAAGGCTGTCAGAGCCTTTTTGACTTCTAAACCCTTTCACTTCTATCGAAACCCTTTCGAAATCCGAAAATCGCACTTCTTCTTCTGAAACCCTAACCTTCGAATTTCTGAAACCCTAACCTTAAAACCTTCAGAAACTCTCGCAGAAATGGTAAGGACTAAAAGAGCCAGTGAGGCCGAGCTGAGCAATTCCAAGAGACGACGTACCGAGGGAAGAAAAATCTTACAGGGCAAGGTAATCGATCTCGACTAGTTATTTCAGACAAATCTATTGTTGAAACAAGCACTGTCGTTTCAGAATCTTGAACAGATGTTCAACAGTGAAAATATGGAATTTCTGTATGAAGTAGAACTTAGATACTTCTACAAATCTGTACAGTTTAGTCTGGTAGATACCGAAGACAGTATGATGGCTAAAATAGAGAATAGGGATTTTTCAATCTCTTCAGTAGAGATTAGTTAGATTCTCAACTACCCTCATGAGGGAGTTTTTCATTGTGACTTGAATAATATAGGAGATTATGTGCATAAATCCAAAGACATCATGTCTTTTCTTTTTGGTACTATGACAATAAAGAAAATGTTTGTTAAATATTTGGAGCCTAATCAGAAGATTTTGGTCAAATTTATACAAACTGAAATAGCTCCACGGATGGCAGAAATGGAGAAGATTGTGTACCCTGATATGTATATAATTTTTCTTATGTTAAGTGATATTAAGTTAAACTTTCCAAGATAAATGATAAGGTATCTCAGTTACTACTGTCAAAGCGAGGCCAGGATGAATTTCTAACCCTTTGGTAGATTTATTTCTAAGCTGCTGTTTACTAAATACATGGTGAGATTAGTGGATGCTAGAGTTAACTGTCATCACATTAATACGTTTAATGCTGGAACTTTGAGGAAAGTTAGATATTTCTGGAGCACAATTAAAGGAAAACTTTTGCCAGTAGGAGATGAGGAAGACTCAGAGAGTGCTCAGGCTCAACCTGCTAAGTCCAAGGAGGGACAAACTGAATCTAGATTCAGCAATGTAGCAAGAAGGATTAACTTTAAAGTGGCAGATGTTGAGGAAGACATAAGTCAAGAGGGACCTCAATCAAGAAGAAAAAGACCAGTAAATGAGGAAGTCACTTCCACTGCTTTAGAAACTACAACAGAAGCTTTATTTTCTTATTCTTTTGTGAGAGAAGCTGTTTCTGATAAAACCATGGAAGATGTTACTGAGAGAACGACTCCAGTAGAGAAATCAGGACCTCAAGAAGAAACTCAAAGGGAAAATCAGGAACAGATTGTAGCTGATGTTGAAGTTGCAATTCAACGGGAACAAGAGATAGAGGCAGTGCCTGGTGAAGAAGTGGTCATACCTCAGGAAACTTCTGAAAATATTGTTCTTGAAATTCCAGTGGAAGACAAAGATGCAGATGAATGTGATGAGCATGCTTCTAAATATCAAACAGATGTACTTCAAGAGGATTTTTATGTGGAGTAGATTGAAAACTCTAAGGAAAAATCTGCGTACAAACCTTCTCAGGATAGAGAAAAAGAAAAATCTGATGCTGAATCATTGCCTTTGGTCCTGCTGCATCAACCTAAGACTATGAATCAAGCACAGGGTGCATCTGATTCAAGGAAAGAAGAAGTTGAAGAACTGTACCGAAAAGTATCTCAGTTGGAATCTGAGAATGCTTCTCTGAGAAATGCCTTAGACTTATAACATTTGAAGTTTCAAAAGCTGAAGGAGTGTACAGTTTCAAGGCAAGAAGTTGAAATGTTTAAAGAGGATATGTTGACTGCTGTTACACAATTAAAATATGAAATGGTTATGAAGTCAGATTTATCAGATCTGAAGTTGTTTGTGGAGAACCAATTTGAATCAGTTGTAAATAATGTTGTTAGTGGATCATGTACTTCACCTGATTTAATCAGAAGGTTTCAGGCTATCACAGCTGCGTTGAGAAATATGAATGACAGGATACAATATCTTCAATGTAACAGTACTCCTTTGTCAGTGTTTCTGTACAATCAGAAGTTCTTAGTGGATCAACTGGCATCTAGTGAGCCATCGATCATAATTCTATTAGATCAGTTATCAGAGAAGCTGTCAGTATTTGTTGAAAAAGAGGAAAGGATGCATGAGTTTTTCAGAGTCAATTTAATTGAGTATATTCATATGACTCAAGATAATAGATAGCTCATTATCAAGCTTGGAGATGGAATGATGAAGAGACTTCGGGAACAGTTTACAGAAATCAATTCTGCAATCCAGAGGAGATAGACCATGTTGCCTATCTTACCCAAACCTTGATTCCTGTGTATATCATTTTCATGTATATACTACTATTTTTTAATGACAATTTTCCTTCATTGTTTATTTGTTTCTTTCTTTATTTGATTTACTGAATTTATTTTTAATATGCCAGTACTCCAGATTTAATTATTGATAAACATTTTGTAATAGCATTTACTAACAGTTCAGTGCAATATTAAACGTGTTAAAATCCATGATTTTTCATTCTTTTTTATATCACAAAAAGGGGGGAAATTTGGATAAACACAACATCAAAACCTAAATTTTATTTAGGGGGAGAATTCATTTTATTGAGGGAGAAAATTAAATGAGACATTTGAATTTATAATTATCTTTTTGGTGGAGAAGTTTTTATTTAAAACCTTATAAAGAATTTTGAAAGTTAATTTTTTTAAAATAATTTTAATTATTTTATGGGTTTTGTGATCAACAAAAAGGGGGAGATTGTTGAGAAAAGTATTGTTTTCAAAAATACGTATTAATGTTATTTCAAGGGGGGGATTATTAAAAATAATACTCTGTCTCTTTATGATAATTTTGATGCTCACAAATACCCTTAGTTATTTTCTAATGATTTTATTTAGTATTTTTCAGGAGTTTATTAATTTATTTTACTCTTGATATAACGAGAATTTATAACTTAGCGCGGAATCTGTTTTAGCACGTTCTGGAATCACTGTTCACATCTTACGTAGATGAATATAGCGTGGAATCTGTTTTAGCGCGTTCTGGAATCACTGTTCATACCCTGCGTGTATAAACGTAGCGTAAGGATGAAAAGCATGTATACTTTTTAAGATAAGAGAAAAGTATGGTTAAACAACCATACATTTTTAGCAAAGTATGGATAAAGAACCTTACATTAGGAAGGAACCCTACGTTTTTCTTATCAGCAAAGTATGGAAGGAGAACCATACGTAAATTCTAAACGTTACGTTTTTTTCTCAAAAGTATGGTTCATCAACCTTACTTTTGTGAACAACCATACGTTCTTGAAAAGTATGGATCAAGTAAAAGTATAGATCTTTTACCATACGTTTGAGTGTTTAAGAAAAAGTATGGATGATCAACCCTATGTTTGTGTTCAACCTTACATTGTCAACCGTACGTTTAAAGACTATGTTATTAACCCTATGTTTGGAGGCCACGTCATCAACCTTACGTTTGGCGTCGGAAATTTTGATAGATGATATTTATGTTCAACGATCAGTAAGCTGATTTCTGGGAGGATTTCAAGCTGGATTTAAAGTCATTTTTAAAGTACGACTTTGACTGATTCAAAGCTGTGTTATTAATGGATTTAAGATCGAATTAAAAGGATATTTTTATGCTGAGTCTTAAGGGAAGTTACAGCTTCTCTGTAAATTCAAATTTTTGAATATCGCAAATCCGAAGGCAAATTTTATGGATCTAAATATGAAGGAGATATTTTTTATTATATATTTTCTCTCTGAAACACCAGGTAAAAAAACGAAGTGATCAATCTATTATTGAAAAAGCTGGAAAACAGAGATTGCAACTATTCACGATTGATCTGCTGATTCAAAAGGAGCATAAAATCTCTGTTTGTTCAAGAAGAAGAAACTCGATAGAAGATTCACCTATTCTACATCGAATATCTACTGTGGATCTACTACTAATGAGGTTGTGAACTACATCTCTATATCTACTACAACTGGATCAACTCAGAACTGCTTCGTCTTGAAGATCAATATTTCTAGAGACGTCGATCCATCTACTGTCAATTGAATTCTGTTGCAATTTTGAAGATCAACTGGAAATTTCTTTCTGAAATTATTTTTATTCTTGAGTAACCAGCTTCTCATTCTAAGCTGTGTAGGTTCGTGTTTGAACCAGAAGACTTTGTTTTTCCTTGGATTGTAAAGGTTTCAACTGTCTGTACTCAGTTGTGAACCGGTCTGTGGAAAAGAGGACCAAATAGTGAAAATCACCAAGCTCGTGGAGTTGAGCGTTGGTGGAGTGGACTAGGGGCTTTCTGTTCCCCGAACCACTATACATCTTTGTGTTCTTGATTTCATTTATTCCGTTGCACGATCAAATCTGTTAAAGTATAAAGGACAGAACTTGTTCAAGAGAATAGTTATCGAAAAATTGCAAAATACAAAATTCATCCCCCTCTTGTGTATAATCTGTAGATTCAGATCCAACACAAGTCTCATTGCACACAAAGGATCACAATTCAAGGTTAACCACCAAGACAGTTTCACATGGTTGCACAAGTCAAGGCTAACCGCCAAGACCATTACACATAACGTCTCAAGAGAATCAACTTTACCCAATGTATTGGAGCTCTATTTGTGTGCACCCATCATAACATGTTCATGAATATTCTTTCTAAATAATGAATGTTATATAATCTATCATACATAAACATAAAGGTACCCAAAGAATTGGGTATTATAATCTTGTCATAAAGCATAATAAATGGGTGTGTCATACAAGTGTCCATGAAATAAAGGAATTAAAACATGTATGAACATTCATAAGGTAAAATAGGCATATATCATGGTAAGTTATGTCAAATATAAGTGACAACATATAAGAATAGTATTTAATAAATTTTATCATAAAAACATTTTAGTGTGGTTTTAATGAAAATACTAAAGAGAATTTAAAATAGAAAAGCAAATAATAATTTACATAAAACTAGAAGTGAACCAAGAAGGTTTTAAAAATAAAAATAATGAATTTATAAAAAAATGGTGTCTTAAAACATATGATATAGTATACTTTAAATTCGGTATGAATTTGGGAAGTTCCCTTAAAACGGGCTTGCTTATCGGGAATAATTTAGGAGGGAATCATTTAAAAACATATATATCCTCAAAAAAGAATGATGAATGGATATTGATACATTAGTTTATAGAATATACACAGCATTTATAATATGTTTATAAAAATAATAGATAGCTTCTTTTGGGTAAAAGGAAATATAGAACAGCCCGAATGAATAATGAAGGTTTGGGTAGAGTCCCTTACCTTAGGTCTGATTGTTTTCTTCACTTTATCTTAATGTCCTGCATAACCAAATTAAATTAATTAATTAATATGTAAAGAACCTATTATTAATTAAATTGATTTATTATAGCCTTATTAATTTCATTAAAGACCTTTTTTTATGGTTTAAGAGGTTCAATTTCATGTTTGGGAGCATTTGTTTCCTTAGTTTTCATAATTGGTTTATTTATATACATGTAAGGATAAACATGTAAGATGAGAACGGTTTTCCATAATTGAATTTGTATGTTATTGGGGAAAATATAGAATATTACATGGTCATTAAATTCTTTTTTTTGTATGAATATGAATCATTATATAAAACTTTAATGATAACCATTTTGGTTAAATAGCGGTTTTTGATCACATCGAACACATTTTTATTTGTAAATTAATATCATGTGTACAAAAGATTATATAAACTAAATTTATACCTAATAAATATATTATATTCTGGTTATACCATCAAAATAGATTAACTACCAGAATTTATGATGGTAATAGAAATTGAAAACTTGTTGTCCTTGAATGTGATAAATTAACACATCTCAGATGGTGTTTTCATTTCTAGTATAAAAGGAGGGGAAATGACAGATGATGGTGATTTATTACATTATAATAACAAATTTATAATACATTTAAGGTATTATAGTTATCATAACATTTTTTTAAAGTGGGTGAGGAAATAAAAATAAATAAAGTAACTTGAAAGGAAATAAAAGAAATGAAAAGAGGAGTTTGCCTCTTGAATAAAACTTCTTTTAGAACCTCTTTAGGGGAGAGGATTTTGTCTTTTTAAGAGACAAATGGATACTGGTAGTGTGAGAGGGTATTAAGGAGATATTTTAGTAGAGTTTATACAAGTCACAAGGCTTGATAGGAGTGAATAGAAGAGGTAAAGAGGGATGGTATTTATAGTGGAGGAGAGGAGAGGTTTCCCATTATTTTAAACATTAGTTTACTATTTTTTCTCAATACTATGAATATTCTTGATTATTTTGACCAAAAATAGTAATAATTTCATGTGAGTTTTAACTAATGGCCATTTACATCATCCATGACTAAATCATGATGTATAAATTCAGGTTTTAGTACTTATCGTAAATTATCGTATTTTACTATTCGTCAAAAAAATCAAGAATTTCAGAAAAATCCCTAAAATTCACCCTAACCATTTCTTTATCTGTAAAATACAAGAATGAACTCCATTTTATGAAAATAATTTATAAATATTAGGAATTTAATTTTTAATTAAAATCATCATTTACTTGAAAAATACATATTTTAAAATTATAATTGATTTTATAGTACTTTGAAAAGTTAACTAAGGTCTCATAAAATTATCCTATAATAGTAAAAAATCAAAAAAATAATTTATGAGTACATTTTATGAAAATACATCTTCTTTTTTTTAATTATTAAATTATTCATTAATTTTTAATTAAATATTTATGACTTATAACAATGTTGTCATATTATCACTTATAAGATGGATAAATTTTATTTATAATTTCATTGGTGAGGTTACTATTTACTTGGCCGATTTAATATTCATAAGGGTTATATTACTATTCATAAGGGTTGGTTAATATTCACCAAAAATTAAGTTTGTCTTATCAGACTCCAAATATCTTACTGATCGCAACTGTGTCTGTCATATTTTTGAAATTCAAATCATAAAAGTGAGAATATGATGTTTAAAGGTCACATAGTACTTAGTATTTCATTGTGTTGTGATTTTGTGTGATTATATGACATAATTATAAGAATGGAATTTCAATTTAATAAAATTTTAGTCTTTACATTCTTCCCCCCTTAGGAAATTTTTCCATTGAAATTTCATTTTACATTCTAATCCATAAACAGGTATGGGTACTTTTCCTTCATTGCCTCCTCTAGTTCTCATGTTTCCTCTTAATACTTATGGTTCTGCCATAGTACTTTGACCAGGTGAGTAGTCTTATTACGTAGAACTTTATCTCTATGATCAAAGATCTTCACTAGCTGATCCTCGTAAGAAATAACATTCTCTAATTGTACCACCTCTGGAGATAGTACATGTGAAGGATCTGGTATGTACTTTATTAGGAGGGATAAATGGAAGACATCATATACTTTAGACATTGTAGTTGGAGGTGCTATTTGATAGACCACAGATCCAACACGATCAAGAATCTCAAAGGTTCTGATGTACCTGGGACTTAGTTTTCCTTTCCTCCCAAACCTCATTACATTCTTCCATATAGATATGTGGAGGAATACCATGTCTCCAACTTTGAACTCAAGGACCTATCGATGATTGTCTGTATAACACTTCTGTCAACTTTGGGATGCCTTGATGTGCTACGGAATGGTTTTCACCATCTCCACCATTTCTTAGACCATTTTGGGTCCTAGAAGCTTATTATCTCCGACTTCATCCCAATATTCTAGTGTTCTGCACCTTTTACCATAAAGGGATTCATATGGTTCCATTCGGATGTTGGAGTGGAAACTTTTGTTGTAGGAGAATTCAACCAGTGGAATATTTTGGTCCCTCCCTCCTTTGATGTCCATATAACACACTCTCAACATGTCTTCTAGTGTTTGAATAATTTGGTCACATTGGCCATCAGTTTGAGGATGATAGGTCATACTGAAGTTCAGTTCAGTGCTTATAGCATGTTGGAGACTTTTCCAGAACTTCGAGGTGAATCTTGGATCTCGATCGGATAAAATAGGTAGTGGTACTCCATTCATTCTTACCACCTCTTTGATATATATCCATGAAATTCGATCCAATGAGAAGTCGTCATGAATTTTTATAATGTGATATGTCTTTGTAAGATGATCAATAATGACCCATATAGCATTGTTTCCTCTTTGTTTCCTTGGAAGTCCAGTGACAAAGTCCATGGTGATGTCATCCCACTTCCATGTTAGTATGGGTAGTGGTTGCATCATCCCCTTAAACTTATATCTTTCATCCTTCACTTGTTGACATACTAGGAACTTTTATTTATATTCAGAAATCTCTTTCTTTATATTGTACCACCAAAATTTCTCTCAAAGATCTTGATACATCTTTATTCTCTCTGGGTGAATAGAGATAGTTGAGCTATATACTTCATTAAACATATCCTTATTTATCTATGGATTGGATGGTACACGTAATTGTTACACAAATCTTACAACTCCTTAATCCTCAATCTTTAACTTAGAGGATTTCCCATTTCTGATATTTCCACCTTTTTTTTTAATTTTCACATCATTTCTTTGAGAATCCTTTATTTTCTCCATGAGGGGTGGTTGAGAAATCATTTGAGAAAGGATTGATGGTGTTCCTCCCTTAAGTATTCCCATGTCCATCCTCTGCAAATCTAAGAAGATTAGATCCTTTTCAATTCTCATCATTGATAAAGACGCAGGGTATTTTCTACTTAGAGCATTTTTCACCTTATTTGCCTTACTGGGATGGTAGTGGATTGAGCAGTCATAATCCTTGATGATCTCTAACCATATTTACTAGCACATATTAAGATATTTTTGTGTGAATATATATTTGAGACTCTTGTAATCATTATATATCTCACACTTCTCCCTATAGAGATAATGCCGCCATATTTTCAACACAAAGATCACAGCCACCAACTCCAGATCATGCATAGGATAGTTTTTCTCATGCATTTTCAGCTACCTTGAAGTGTAGTCTATCACTTTATAATTTTTTATTAGAACACAACCTAATTCCTTCTTTGAAGCATCATTGTACACCACAAATAGTTCTCCACTTGTTGGGAGTGTGAGTATTAGTGCAGTGATAAGCCTCTTTTTGATCTCCTTAAAGATTTCCTCGCATTCTTGAGTCCAAAAGAACATCACTCCCTTCTATGTCATTTGGTAATTGGGTTTGAAAATCATTATTAGTTCTTCACAAATTGTATATAATACCTAAGTAGACCCAAAAATCAGTGGATCTCTATTATAGATATTGGCATGGGACATTATTTAATTTCCTTTATCTTGGAAGGGTCTATAGATATCCCTTCTCTAGTGATTAAATTCCCCAAGAATGATACTTCCTCCATCTAGAACTCACATTTATTGTACTTTTCATATAGTTTCTCCCTTCGTAATTTCTTTAGCTAATTATTCAAATGCTCCTCGTGTTCCTCCTTGATCTTAGAGTATATCAGAATATCATCGATAAAGACTACAATAAATTTGTTTATGTCATATTTAAAGACTCTATTCATTAAATACATGAAAATTTCTAGAGAATTATTTGGTCTGAATGGAATCACTATAAACTCAATGTGTCCAAACCTCATTCAAAAGGTATTCTTGGGAATATCTTCATTCCTCACCTTTAATTGGTGATATCCTAACCGTAGGTCCACCTTAGAGAAATAATTGGCCCCAATAAGATGATTGAAAACGTCATCTATTTGAGGTAGGGGATACTTTTTCTTTACCATGATTTTATTGAGATTGTGATAATAAATGTAGATGTGAATTTAACCATCCTTCTTCTTGATGAAAAGGACCATCACACCACATGGTGAATCACTTGGGTGTATGAAACCCTTCTCCAGATTCTCCTTTAACTTCTTCTTTATCTCTTCCAACTCTACGGTGGCCATTCTATATGGTGTCTTTGATATAGGTATGGATCTGGGAATAAGTTCAATTGATAACTCAACCTCTCAATCAGGAGAAAGATCAAACAATTCTTTAGGGAATACCGTAGTGTAATCCCTCACGGTGGGCATATCTTCGAGAAGTATCATCTCCTTTATCTCAATCATTTGAGATACACCTGTTTTCACATAAGGTAATAAAATCCACACTCAAGACAATGATTATAAAATAGATTAATCTTCTTCATTAAACTTTTAAATAATTTTAGGATGATTTGGGATGTGAATATTGATCTCCCTTTCCTGATAGTTGATGTTGACTTTGTATAAATATAGCCAATACATGCCCAAGATAACATAAAACTCCACTAGAAGAAGTATGACAAGATTTTCTAGGAGGCTTAGTACACAAACATTTACCAGTGAGGATTTATAAAACATGGACACAATAATTTCCCCATTCCTTATTCTCATAGATAACTTATCCTCCAAATTTGGAGGTGGTTTTTGAATAGTTCTACTAAACTTGCAAGATATGAAAGAATGTGTAGAGCCAGAATCAAATAATACATTCACTATTATTGAATGAATAACTAGCATACATGTCACCACATCATTGTTTGGATCCACCTCAGCAGTAGTGATAGTATAATCTCTTCCTTTTTCCCTTGGAGGTTGTTTTTTATGACCTTCGACAACCCTTGTAGTAGGTAAACTGTTCACATAATTCCCATGATCCTTGTATTTGTAACACTGCACAAAAGGATGAGTGTTGATATGAACCTTCCTTTATTCTTCCACATTAGTGGAATTCATCATATCACTTCAGTGTTTCTTTACTATATATCCCATCTTTCTACATTTGAAGTAATTTCTAGACAGTTCCCAGGATACATCATCCCACAATTTTTACACATGTGATGTTAGATCTTCTTTCCATCATGGTATTTATTTTCCTAACCACCCATATTAGACTACATATTACACTTTTTCACCAGGACCATCAGACCACAAGGAGTCTCTGATATCCATTTCAACCTTGAGGGCGCAACAGACAATCTCCTCATAATTGTCAAAGTCTGAAATATCCAATGATTTTCATAGACTCAACTTTAGTCCGCTAAATAAGAGATCCACTTTCCTTCTAGTGTTCGGGAAAAAGTAGGAGGCGTATCTTGTAAGCCTTATGAATTTTTCTTCACACACCTCGATGGACTCATCTTTCTTCTTCTTGAGTTTGAGGAACTATGTTTCCATTTTGAGGTGGAGGGTTTAGGGAAAATATTTATTGAAAAAACATTTTCTTTAACTCCTCCCAAAAAATGGAATCAATTTTCTTATGGTAATTTGTATTGTTGATTAGTTTCCACCACTAATCAGCTTCCCCATCAAAACGATAGACCACCAGTACAACTTTCTCATATTCTGAGAACTGGATGATAAAGAATATCTTTTCAATGGAGTTAATCCACTGTTCTGTGAGGAGGGGATCAGAAGATCCACTAAACATGGGAGGCCTTTACCACATGGAAGATTCAATGACTAATTTCTCTTTCCTTATAAGAGGATGGTGTTCCACATGATTCAAGTAATTATTCATAACTTGATCCAGCTAAGAATGTATTGTCACGTAGTTTTGAGCACCATTCCCATCATATTTGGAAAATAATTAATACAATATTCACATTCCCTATCAAATTGATTGTTGTAATGTGTTCTTTTATTTCCTATCATTAACTATGAAAAAGAAAATACACTTATGGGGCGGGAATAATTAGCAAATAAGCATAAAGAAGGGAAACTTTAAACATAAAAGGATAAACTCTTAAAGGAAAAGTATATCCTAACTTGTGATTACCAAGGTTTCAATCTAAGTTATCCTTGATTTGTATCTTAACTTATATTCTTATGGGGTCTTTTTTCATTCCCTTAATAATGTTTCATAATGAGATTATGAATTTATCAAATCATATCCCCTGGGGGTGTCAAACCAGGAGTACTATAAGGCCCGTTTTCATGCACCAATTATCATTCAAGTTTAGCTCAAAGTGGTGTTTTTGGGTTTTACCCTTAGATACTTCTATTCTAGATCCACATCCACTTATTCATATCCATACAGGGATGTATTTTCTTAATAAACCACTTACTCTATACTTACCAATATTTAAGGATGTTTTCATATACTCAGTCTCATCTTTAAGGTTCTTACTAGAGTTCTCTATTCATAATCTCTAAAAATAACTAGACCTTGATCTGATAACAAATATAGATACCCTTTCCTTTTACAAAAATCATTACATTATTTTAATCATAATAAAACATCATATTACAATCCATGTATTGTGATGTTTAGTGTCTTGTAATGCTAGGTACATAAAACTGAAAACATGGGACTAGATAAAACATTTATTTATTTAATATTCATAAAGATTTCCTAAATTCTATTTTGATCATACATCCTCATAAGATAATCTAGGTATAACATGAAAAAAGGGATGATCTAAAACCCAGTAATGGAATAAGCATAATAATAAAGCTTTATCACATGGGTTGGAAGGCATGGCATAATGATAAAAAAAGGAATGTAACATGTGAAATCATAACACGTAAACATGGGATTGTATAAAAATGGATTCATTATAATGTGGAAGAAACATAAAACATGGATTTATCATGATTCAAGTCTCATTTTACATAGAGGATTATAAATCAAGATTAACCACCAAAATCGTTGCACGTGGTAACACGAGTCAAGGATAACCGCCAAGACCGTTGCACATAATGTCTCAAGAGACTCAACTTTACCAAATGCATTGGAGTGGTATTTGGGAACACCAATCATAACATGTTCGTGAATATTCTTTCCACATAATGAATCACATATAATCTATCATACATAAACATAAGGGTACCCATAGAAAGAAGTGGGTATCATAATCTTGTCAAAAAACATAATAAATGGGCATATCACACAAGTGTCCATGAAAGAAAGGAATTAAAACATATATGGAAATTCAATAGGTAAAATATTCATATATCATGCTATGATATTTCAAATATAAGTGACAACATGTAATAAGAGTATTTAAAAAATATCATTAAAACATTTTAATGCGATTTTAAGGAAAACACTAAAGAGAATTTAAAATATAAAAGAGAATAGACTTTTATATAAAACCAGAAGTGAACCAAGAAGTATTTAATAATAAAAATAATTATTTTATAAAAACAATGGTGTCTTAAAGCAGATGATAGAGTTCACTTTAAATTCGGTAAGAATTTGGGAAGTTCCCTTAAAACAGGCTTGCTTATCGATAATAATTTAGGAGGAAATATTTTAAAAACATGTATATCCTCAAAAGATAATGATGAATGGATATGGATACATGTTTTTTTATCATATAAAAAGCATTTATAATATGTGAATAAAAATAATAGATAACTTCATTTGGGTAAAAATAATGATAGAACAACCTGAAGGAATAATGAAGGTTCGAGTAGAGTCCGTAACCTTAAGTTTGATGGTGTCCTTAACTTGATATTAATGTCCAAGATAACAAAATTAAATTCATTAATTTATATTTCCAGAACCTTTTATTAATTAAATTGATTTATTATATCCTTATTAAGTTCATTCGTGACCTTTTTTGATGGGTTAAGAGGTTTAATTTCATTGTTTGTGAGCATTTGTTTCCTTGGTTTTCATGATTGGTTTACTTATATACATGTAAGGATAAACATGTAAGATGATAATGGTTGTATATAATTTAAGTTGTATATTATTAGTGAACATAAATAAGATTTCATGGTCATAAAATTCAATTGGTTGTTTGGAGTGAAGATGAATCATTATATGAAACTTTAATGATAACCCTTCGGGTTAAATGGCGGTTTTTGATCACATCAAACATATTTTGATTTATAAATTAATATAATCTGTACAAAAGATTAAATAACATTAAATTGGACATAATGAACATATTATATTCTAGTTATACCATTGAAATGGTTTCATGACCAGAATTGGAGATGGTAATAGAAATTGAAAACCCATCGTCCTTGAATGTGATAAATTAACACATATCAGATGGAGTTTTCATTTCTAGTATAAAAGTTGGGGAAAGGAGAGATGATAATTAATTACTACATTATACTAAAAATATTCCATTAAATTTAATGTAATGGAGTTATCATAACATTTTGATTAAAGGATGTGAGGAAAGAAAAAGAAATAAAGGAACTTGAAAGTAAATAAAAGAAATGAAAAGAGGAGTTTACCTCTTGAATAAAACTTCCTTGAGAACCTATTTAGGGGAGAGGATTTGGTATTTTGAAGAGACCAAGGGCTGTTAGACATGTTATAGGGTATTAGGGAGATAATTTAGTAGAATTTAGACAAGGTATAAGGCTTTAGAGGAGTGAAGAGAAGAGGTAAAGAGGGTGGTATTTATAGTGGAGGAGAGAAGGGGTTTCCCATTATTTTAATCATTAGTTTAATATTTTTTTTCAAGACTATGAATAGTATTGATTATTATGATAAAAATAGTAATAAGTTCTTTTTAGTTTGAAATAATGTCCATTTACATCATACATGACTCAAATATGATGCATAAATTTAGTTTTTAGCAATTATCGTAAATTATCTCATTTTACTATTCATCAAAAAATCATGTATTTCAGAAAAATACCAAAAATTAACCCTAACCATTTTTCAATGTGTAAAATCCCAAAATGAACTCTATTTTATGAAAATAATTTTATAAATATGGTAAATTTAATTTTAAAATAAAATCATCATTTACTTGAAAACTACATATTTTAAAATTATAACTAATTTTATAGTACTTTGAAAAATTAACTGGGGTCTCATAAAATTATCCTATAATTATAAGACATCAAAAAAATAATTTATGAATACATTTTATGAAAATAATTTTTTTTAATTATTAAATTATTCATAAATTTTAATTAAATATTTATGACTCATACCCACACTATCATATTTTCAATTATAAGATGGATAAATTTTATTTATACATTCATTAGAATGGTTACTATTTACTTGTCCAATTTACTATTCATAAGGGTCATATTACTATTCCTAAGGGTTAGTTAATATTCACCAAAAATTAATTTTATCTTATCCGACTCCAAACACCTTACTAATCACAATTGTGTATGTCAGATTTTTGAAATTAATATCACAAAAGTGACAATATTATTTTTAAAGGTCACATAGTACTTAGTAGTTCATTATGTTGTGATTTCATATGATTGTATGAAATAATTATAAGAAGGTAATTTCCATTGGCTGAACTTTGGTTCATTACAGGTTTGGTCATATTTCCTTATAAAAAATCGTGAAATATTTCAAGTGGATTTAGCTCAGAAAGAGTCTAAATAACCATCTGTATATAGCATTGTTAAATGCCTCTTGTTTACATGATCAAGATGGTGATTCCCCAACTGGGTTTCATATGAATCACACATATTATTTTAATTATTATTTTTAAATATTTGGTTCTCACAATTCAATACATAAAGTTTGTTATTCAATTGTGCCATGCTATAACATAATCTATCTCTATAAATGTAGTAAACCTTATTTAAAAATCTAAAAATAAATCCATTCAT
Source organism: Viscum album (assembly GCA_963277665.1). NCBI lineage: Eukaryota > Viridiplantae > Streptophyta > Magnoliopsida > Santalales > Viscaceae > Viscum > Viscum album. The sequence continues at coordinate 1,026,735,753 of OY728158.1, forward strand.
ATCTAAAAAAGTTGTGGAAATAATTTTCTTAGTAACACTGGGAACATAATAGTGGTTATTTAAAACCAAAATTAATCCTATAGATAAAGTGGGATGGTAGTCTCTTATGGCTAGAGTAATTATCCCCACTCCATTCGTAGCTTATAGATCCACCTCATCTCTGGTAATCATTTGAAATCTACTCGGGTCCTATATTTGGATACAAATTTGAGCACCATATGTGGTATCTAATACCCAACTTGTATATTTGGAAGTTTTACACTCAATAACTATCACACTTAAATCTTCCCCTTACTTCTATGTTTGGGTGAAATTCCTCTTCTATTGGCTATATTTTCCACATGTAAAACATACCACATCATGTTCATTTCAATGCCTCTAGATATTATTCTTCTTAGAGAGATGGTTCTCAAGATTCTTAGACTTTGAATGAGTCTTAAACCCCTTTTCCTTATTCCTTTTCTTCTTATTTACCATAAGGAAAATGGGTTGTTCATTCCCCATGTCTTTATCAACTTGGAAGATAACTGTAATAAGTTATGATAGTGACTTCTCTCTATTTTCATATTATAATTCACAATAAAAATAGAGAAGTTTTGGGGTATTGAGGATAGAATGAGATATTTACTCCACTCATCAGGGATGTTAAAACCCAAGATTTCTAGGAACGTAATGTAGCCAATCATCTTGACTACGTGTGGCCCAACTGGTGTTGAATCTCTAAGCTTGCACATAAAAAGTTTATTAGAGATCTCATATCTCTCTGATCTCATTCTTCTCTTGATATAGATCTCTAAGGTGATAAACTATTTTATAAGCATAGATATCCTCATATTTCATTAAAATATCATTGTACATTAAGGATATCATAAAATGTTTGACATCCATTATGTCATCCAAATGATTTACATAGATAGATACTTTTTCCTCGCCATTCTCTTTGTAAATTGACTTAGGAAGTAGGGTTTCCAGCATGTATGATTTACATTCATGGAATATTATAAAACACAGGAACCTATACCATTCCTATAAATTAGAACTGGTGATAAGTTTATCCTTATCTAGTATTTATCATAGTTATATTATCAATACCATTTGGTTTTCCATTTCTAAAAATTAAGAGAAGATAATTGGTACTTGTTTTGATTAAAAAAATAGACTAGAAAATTTAAATTTAATTAAATTACATTAATCTACAACTATTTTTCAAAACCTAATAGTCCTAACCATCAGTTTTAGAACATCTTATCACTTAGATATTCTAGTGTAAAGGATCCATATTTCCTTCTCATAACCCATACTTGGGCCTGAAAAGCTATTTTAAGGGTTTTAGGTAGGTGCAACTTTCCAACTACATTAACCCATAGTTTTTTTATCTATTTATTTGAATCCCCAATTCTAAAATCCAATTTTAAGATTCCTACACATGTTTATCTTAGTTACATAAATCCATACTTTGGCATTAAACCCTTGATGTAAACTAAGTTAAGTCAACCCAAAAAAACAAGTTAAAATTTACACAATAATTGAAAGCACCCCAACTTGGGTTGGTCAAGTAATTTGAACTATGAGGTCGATTCAAAATTAATTAGTTGAAGGATATTCCTACGTAATATCTTAATTGATGGATTTTTATCTTTATATGTAAATCATGTTTCATCCTTTTACATTCCTTTTTAATATTTAGTGTATTTTACTTAAGGTATTAACCATGTATGATAATACATTTATGCATAATATGATTATATTTTATCCCATTTTTCATGATTTTTAATTCATTTATTAGGTGATCTTAAATAATTTATAAAAATGAATAATTAACCATGTAAATGATAGAAATAAAATATAAGTGGCATGGTCATGATATTCTCTAATGGTTAGTTTATATGGTGGTTGATAAACTAACCCTCAACCCTAGGTGAAAACTTCTTGAACTATAGCGTAGTTTTTGTTACAGCAATCCACCTTGTCTCCTATGCATTTCCTTGATTGGTTTCACCTCATCTCCTTGAATTGGACCACCATCACTTTCTTGGGAGATCTATCCTTACATAAGCTTATACTCATACATAGGTGAGGGGGTCCAATGCATTAGATAAGTGGGGTTTACATAAAATAAACCACGATCATACAGGACCTTACATAATATGGAGTAGGTTATGAATCATAATATATCAATAATAATTAACCATAATAAATTAAAATAAACTAATCATACCCACAGGCTGGTCTAATCTCATGATCATCCACACATCAAGTAATGAGCATACATTTTAAATCCTGTTATCAATTAAATTGATTCATTGTTTAATTAAAATTATCACCACAAATTAATCCAATTTATTCAATTTATCTTAATTCCATCCAATAAACCAAATATCTCCATTATTTATATTTTTAAATAAAATAATTTCTTTTAAAATTAATGTATTACACAAGTGTACTTGGAGGCATCTTCATGTGTTCATCAAAATTTGAACATGAAAAATTATTTAATATATAATTATTAATCCTATGATATAGAGTGTATTATTGAATGAATGATACATAGAAAACATAATAAATAGGTTTAATTATACATTTAATTATTATTCCCATGAAAATTTTGAAACACTACTAGAAGAATTCTACATGATGTGTACAAAAGTACACGGTGTTTACTTGCCTTCTGCCCATGTTCATAGCACATACCTTGGGTCCATCTATGTTGCCTATTTTGGATGTGTTCATGGTACATGATGCATATCGGGAATACAAAGTGTGTAACCTTGGATTTCATGACATTTTATTCCTTGTGTCATGTATCTGATAAACAGAACGATTGGGGAACCCTGTGTACTCAACTGTGAGATAATAGTGAATACACGTCATGTAAAATGGTTACATAGAATGTAGTTCTTAATGTCTGGTGAAATTCTATCTTGATATATACACTATTAAAATATATTCAGAAATTAGATATTATTTTTTTTTTGATCGGACCCGAAAGAAATAAATACAACTGAGAAAAAAAAGTACACGATGTCCACTCACAAATTACACATTGTGTGCTCTAGTTATGTCCAGGAAGAGCCTTTAGAACCTTCAGATGGTGTGAATTTAATGATTCTTCATTATTAATAATTAACCTATTACTGGTTATGTTATTTATAATTAATAAAGAGAAGATTAAATGGTGTCATATATTAAAACAATTCATTTTTAAGAAAAATAAAGTTCAAAAAAATAAAATCAATCAAATAATAATAAATAATTATAAATTAAAAATGTGACCCCTTTGATACCACTTATAGGTTCTGGGTGTAGAAGAAGCATCCTTTTCCAATATGACCAACTTATATTTTAGTTTTAAATTATATATAATCATTACTTTACATGATCAAAATGTCATGTGAAATGAAAAAAGTAAATTAAATGACTAGATTAAAACATTTGAATCATGGGAAAAGGATCTCCACATGTAATTTATAGGAAAATATAGAATTTCCTTAACCCATAATTATCTATTCATTAATTATTGTTGGAATTTATCTCAATAAACCACCATTTCATTACAAATTCTAAGTAAAAAATTCCTATAGTAGTGATCCATATGTGAATCACAATCTTTGAATGAAGTTGTAGAATTATCGGGTTCCAGCACGATCGATCCTGGTCTCTTTTTTTTGGTTGATCGTATCAGGATTCTTCTCGATAAGAATAACTCTTGATGATTTCTAATTTTATTGAGATATGAGGGAGAAGATCACTCTAGATCTCTTGATCTCTCTCTAGGGCTTGAGAGAGTCTCATTTTATCTGTTGTGCACACCAATTGTGTTTTAGGAAATAGATATATTTGGATATTTATTACGATGGGTTTAGTGTTGTAAAATTGCACACAAGACCTTTCCCAATTCCACAATTCTTATTTGACCTCATGTCCAATAATAAAAATATAAATATTATTATTAAATTCTTTATATGTTCAATGTATAAATAATATAAATAAATATCATTTATACCATTTCCATCAGTCCATTAAACATTGTTCTCTTTCCCACGTCCACATTTACTGATCCTTAAATAATGAATATTTATTTAATAAATAAATATTAATATATTATTCATTGATAAATAAGTAAATATCATATTCACAAAACTTACCAAAAAAATATTTATTATTATTATTTAACTCACTTATTCTTTTGAATAACATGTGATTAAATTATGGAGATCAACCAAACTTGAATAAATATTATTTATTCTAACTTGTTAAATTCAATACCATAATTTAATTGAGATTGCAGATACACTTAGTGTGTGACCCTCTAGGCCTATTTTTTAGTGGAATTAGACATAACCACCTAAATTCTAAGTCTAGAATTTCGTAACACACCAAGTCATCCATAAATAAAGAAGTTGTAGTTAGTCTAGGTTGTATGTAATGTTTGAAGCCTACGGGCAATGAATTCTTCTAAGGCCTATGACCCATGTAATACTTATGCCTACGGGCCTTGAAAGGGTTCCACCTCACCCATTGAAAGGTGGATTATCAAAGATCAATAAAAAATTAAGGCCTTCGGGCCATTGGAGGATAATTAAAGAAGTTAATTTTGCAACAATTCCCAACATTTTATGAATGTTTACCATGTAATATAATCATTTTATCACAATATCTCAAATAAAGTAGGTTTCATGTTAGTTCCATCAAATTATATTCTTGATGTATCTTTCTTTGACTTTATAGAAATGAACTCACCCATCAAAAACCATGTCCATGTATTTATTCAGGTGGTTTCATTCCCATAAAAGGGCCTAAGATATTAACTTTTATCAAGAGACAAAAGAGTTAAATAATTTATCGCATTATCCATTGATGTTATATCATTAGTGATTCACCCAAAAAATCCTATTTTCAATGAACATAAGTCTTCATGGTTTTTGAAAATACATCAAAGTATGTGATTCATGATATCCATTAATAATAATCTTTAATTCTAAGGATCAATACACACATCCACTAAAAAGAGCATGTAATGACACGTTGAACTGTGGATTTCCTATTAATGGACCTATTATCATAATCTCTTTTCTTGGAGATTAATAAGGGATAACACCATGAGAAGTTATTTCAATGCCTTATGAGCCCCCTACCCCTGATATATTTTATTTTCTATGCCCCATCAGACAATATTATTTGTCCATAGATCATGGTTGAAGAATAATGTCATGAAACCTCTAGGTTCTCATCATAGTGGAGAACTGCTATGACCTTTCAGCACAACATATATTCTAAGGATGTCATAGAATACAAATATCATGCAAAATAATAATCAATATGTGATAAGACAACTTCTTAAATAATAAAAATATGTAATCAAGCACTAAACAAGTTGGTTCTACGGTAACAACTCCAACACTTCTAACATTTCTATAGTTTCAACATTTTTAATTTGTTGTTCCTTAGCATTGGTAGAATCATCATGTAAAGTTTTCATCATCTACACAAGTGTTTAAACATTTAATTTATATTATTTAAATGCATTAGTGAACACATAATATTATGAGGAAACACATTATATATTAAAAAACCTTTAACATATTCATTGAACATTATTTTATTTTCTTGAAAATTTGAATGGATTTGACCCCACTATCAAGTATACAAATCCCCTCATCACATTCCCCTATTATATACAAGACACTCTCTACATTGGGACCATTGTAAAATGATTTTGATTCCCTAATTAAAGGTTAATCCTCAATGGAATTTTTATTTGTCCCTATAATATTTTTAGTTGACAATAAAGAAATTGACCAATTTCTATTTACAAGATATGAGACATTAAATAATTATAATTCTTATGATTCCATTATAAATTATTCATCTACACACCCTATATTACTAAAAATTACTTTCAAAAAATCCATTTCACAAATGTTAGTTGTGCTCATGATATCAGTCAAGTTACATAAAAAATAGTATATGGAATATTTTATAATCCAACTCCCATATTTATTTAATGGTTCCAATGCATGACATGTTCATGCAAATTGTATTTTTTTTATAACAGATACATGTATCACTTCCTTTATATGAGTAACTATACTATCTGGAATTGTACTATGTTTATCTTATTCCTTTATATATAATATATATTTTTAAATTACATAACAATTGTAAGATAATACATGTACATTTGGTCCTCTTCCTAGCAAACAAATTCATTATGAAATTGAATTCGGATTTGAATATAACTCCATAAAAATATATTCTACAACTATCATATAAACTATTTATTATGTGTATTTTATATTGATATTTTATACCTTAATGGATTCAAATGTATAGTAATTAATTTTTGGGTTTCAAAATATGGTTCAAGATTTATATTTTCATGTAAAACATAAAGGTAACCCTACTCAGACTTTGGAATAGTAATTGTGATAATATATCATCCAAAAATTCCTTCACCCACAAGTTATCCATTTTTAAGAGATTTTGGGAAACCAATTATTCCACATTAGACAAGTAGTTAGTAAAGAATTTGACAATGTTCTCAATAATATATATCTCTACAATACATACATATATTAAACTTCTATTTTTTATATACCCTTTCAAAACATTCATATATCATTAAATGGGGTACATCCATATATAATTTACTAGATCACATAATCAAAACAATCTAACCAAGTGAACCATCAAGTGAACCAATTTATTAAAGAATGGAAATGGGAAAACATCTCCAATTCACCTAATATAATAGAAATTTCCTTTTCCATCATTAGAAACTTCACCGGGTCTATAAATTTACTAGATATATCACTGAAAGAGAATAAAATATTGGTCAATATGTGTAATACATTTTTTAGGAATAATTCAATGTAAATATGTGTTCATTAAATCTTGCATCAAAATATGACAGTCATATGATTTTAGTCCCTTTAACTAGAAATTAATCATCAACATGATATTCTTGATATTTTATGAATATCTCTATGGAACCTTTACACAATTTGATAAGTTTAAAAAATTAAATCTATCTTTAGTGGAAATATTTTGAGCTATTTAAGGAAGAAAAATTTTCCATTCACCTTTCACTAGCACCAACTCTTACCTAATCCCCATGTAAATCATGTCCAACCTAGCCTTATTGCCATATTTTTTTTGGGTGAATTTAGTAACATACCAATGACACTATCACATAACTTTTTCTATGTGAATGACATCAACAAATTTCATGATATAAAAACAATTATATTATGATAATTCAAGAAACACTATTTATTTTCCAACCAGTTTTTGTAAGTATTTTTGAAAAGGGTTTACTAAAAATGGTAATGTTATCTTATACTTTTTCAAATTTTTGATCACATATTATTAGAGATGGTGTTGTAACTTATTCTTAATCATAATTTAATGATGTCATCTTGGATTAGTATTTGGGTCATTGGGGTAAAAATTTGTGATGTCTTTGAAATAAAGTCTTTGAGGAATATTTCAACCTAATTGAGTGTTTACCTTTTTTATAAGTGGGACCTAATAGAATTTCTTTAATTTAATATCCTCAAAATTTTATATGAGTAGGAAATTCATTTATCATACCATACAACATGAAATTCAATGTAAAATATTTATTTATTTGACAACTATACAGCTTTGAACTTTAATACAGCATTAATTTTAGATGTTTTATAAATGGAGCCAAATAAAAAATCAATATCATTACTTGGTTGTTTTATTCCTAATATAAGTAAAGACAATATAATGTATTATAAATTAACATGAAACCATAGTATGAAGTTATTATTTAAAAATATAACCAGCCATATACAATGAGTACTAATTTTTATATCAAAAGGATTCATTCCATCTATAGATAGTGAAAGAATGAGGTTCCTCAACTCATTTCCAAATTCAGGATACTCATAATCAATTTTTTCTATTTAAGAGACTTATTTGGGTAATGAATTTTTCTATATTTAATTATTTTATCTATGTTCCATGTCAATTTTCTAATTTCCCCCTCACTTTCATGTAGTAGTATAAACCTTGGAATAATTGGAAAGTACCATGTAATTTTTTAAGGAATTGATTCATCTTTATTTTATTGATTCACACCATGCATAGGGAATTTTTTATGTAATTCATGGTCCTTGTGAAATAATATATAATCATTTTAACAAGAATTTATTATTTAAGATATCATAGCCATTGAACATGGAATTCTTTTAGAATCATATATTCGACAAGTAAGGTCATTATATTCTGGTATCATATCATTCAAGATTGAAAGTAGTTTTTTAAACCTGATGTCACTCCATCCACTACCATCTTTCAAATTATATAGTTTTATTTTGGAATACAATGTTATATATTTATTACAAATGGTATATAATTTAATATTTTAATATCTATTTAGAAACTTTAATAGCTTTGGAAAATTTTGAATGTCATCTTTAAGTTTCATTTCCATTTACTCAAAAAAATATTTATCATCATTTAGACTTGTAATCATATTAGATGATCCATAAACAAAAGTGTTATCCCTGTCACTTAATACGTGTAATTATTCTCTGTGGTTAGTCCAAAATTTATAAATTCAATCTATTCCATGATAGGTTATGTGTTATTTCAGATCATCTATACAAATTCTTCTAGAATAACAAAAATGTAAACATGGAAAGTGAATTGAGAAAGGTCATATGAACACTGTATTGAAAAATTGAAGAACTCTTTAACCTCATCCCCATAATCTTTTGTCATACTATCCTATTTAGTTCAACAATATTTATATTTTAAAATAAATAAATAAACACATTTATGGTATACATATAATATACATATACATAGATATGTAAACAAATTAAATATTTTTGTGTGAATATTTAATTAAGTGTGTGTGTGTTTAAACATATTTGTTGGTCGGAGTGGATACTTAAGAGGGGTTGAATTGAGTTACAATTAAAATTTCTGTTAAAAACTTTATGATTAAGAAAACCCCCAATTTTAAAAACGGCTCAGTTAATTAAGGTAGTAGAAATTTAAATTTTCAATTGGTCAATAGGTTTCTCGAAGGGTGATTAATCCTCATATGAATCGGTGTAGAATACCAATTCAACATTTGAAACAAGTTTACTGAATTAAAAAAATACACACACTAACCAAAACCAACTATCAAATTGTAAGAAAAAATAGTTTTATGTTTTAGAAAATATAAGCATCAGATAAAACAAAACAGAGTAATTGAAGATTGGCACAACAATGTAAACAAGAGGATCAGTCTCAAGCAGAGACTTAATCCTCTCCACTTAGTGATCACCTGCCATCAATAATTTTATATAAATAAACTTTTGATACACACCCTGGATCGGGGTTTTCAATAGCACATCCAGCTGTCCAGGCCACACTTGACCTCTACCATAGTTATTCGTGGGAAACAAAATGAAATAAGTGATTGAGTATGAGGATAGTTTTATATCCTCTAGTTATTCTCAGGAGACATTGGGTGTAAAAAAAATATACACACTGCTCAAATATTGAATGTAAAATACAACAGAGTTAAGAAAGAGAATAGAGTTAAGAATTCCTTATGTGATGTGAAGTAATGCTCTAGACTCAGTAAATATTGAGAAAATGGTATTTGAGTCTTCTTCTAGAAGATGTATTCAGAACAGAGTATCGTGGTTTCTATAATCCGGCTTTGAGGTATGAAAATGTTTAGCTCTATATTGTCTCGATGTATACTGATCCCTTTTTGAGAAGGTATCTTGTTACAGTCTTCTTGTAATCTCAAGCGCTTAGATCTTCTCTTTTAGTATTCGCACGGTCTTTTTCTCTATGTGCACTGCTACTGTCATATCTTTAACGTGAAAGATGAGGTCCTTTTATACTCCACGATCCTCTAGACATAAATATATTCACACGTGCATGTACCTCGTACTTGTCTATGGATAATCCTACAGACAAAATTAAATAATGTCAAAAACATTAATTTGTCTAAATATGTCCGTTGGAAATAAATTTGAATTAATAAAATGGAAACAGTTATTTATATCAATCGGTGAGTCATCATCGGTCTGTTTTCTTCGGTTTTATAACATTGGTCTGTTATCTTTGGTGTTTTATCTTCGGTGTGTCGACTTCGGTCCGTCAAAATTCAGTGTGTCGACTTCAGTCTGTCGAACTTCGGTGTGTCATACTTCGGTGTGTCCAACTTCGGTATGTCGAGCTTCAGTCTGTCATCTTCAGTTTCGGTGTTTAGATTTTGGTTTCGGTGTGTCGACTTCGGTTTCAGTATGTCGACTTTAGTTTCGGTGTGTCGACTTCGGTTTCGGTGTGTCGACTTTGGATTTGGTGTGTCGACTTTGGTTTCGGGGTGTCGACTTCAGTTTGCCGAACTTCGGTGTCAGGGAATCCAAAAAGGTTATGAAGATTTTTTCTTGCATATACCATTACAAGACGAATTTTTAATCAAAAATTACATGAAAAACAACACTTGTAAGAATATTTATTCATGAATTTAGGTTATAGACTTAATTCAGTATATGTTGTTGTATGAAAAAATTGATTCATATAGAGATATTAAAATTTCTTGAAAGAATAGAATCTGTATATTGAAATAATTTGTGATTATGAAAACTACAATATCATGGAGAGTCCAACAATATCCCCCTTTTTGATAATCACAAATTATGGAATACATGAAAATATATAGAATAAACATGGCTAAATATAATTTTCCAATATAACTAAAGTTTGGCATTGCTAGAATTTATTTTAAACAAATCTCCCCCTCACTAGATAGATTAAGTATAGTATATGCCATCCTTATATGTCATCCTTATTTTCTCCGCCTTTTGGGATTAACAAAAAGTGAAAATCAGTAAGGAGAAATAATAGAAAAGAAATATACCATAATAATTTTCATTCAAAATCATAAGAGTACAAGACAAACAAAAAGAGAAAATCCCCATAAAAAAAAAAAGAAACAATCCATCACTAGGGTTTGGGATGTAGATGATCTTTGCCTTTGTCTGAAGAATCTAATGGAGAAGGAGAAGGATTGGGAGAGGTAGAGGATAGAGTTGATCTAATTACAACACCAGGCAGAGCAACACCTGTAGGAATAGTAGCTGCAAGGGTAGGCCTTCTCTCTGAACACACACGACTTGGAGACTGCTCAGTAATGATTGGTCGAATCTGAGTACGATCCTGAGAAACAATCATTGGAGCAGGAGGCCGAGAGGTAGTACCAATTGAAGCAGATGGAGGAACCACAATAGCCTCGGCCATAACATGTAGATAAGGTTTTATCAGGTTGATTAATTCATTAATGATTTCTCCTCCATGTTGCATTGCCTTCTCAAAGTCATCCTTATTCTCCATAAATTTACTCAACAAAGGTGTAAACTCTTTCAATTGGAGAACCTTCTTTTTGAATGCTTCTATGACTGGGGGAATTCTAAAATTTTCTTCCAGAAACTTGAAACTATTGATGAGGTCATTCTTGGTATATATCTTAGTGAAATACTTATCTACTTTTTCTTGAATTTCTTTCTGAGCTGCAGAGGCTTCATTAGTTCCCTTTCTGACCATATTGTATACAAGATCGGTGTTCCGATGAAATTTTTCAAGGTTTTCTTTATCTGAAACAATCTGGAGTTTATGTATCTCCTCTCTCATTACAACCTTGAGAAACTCCAAATCATCAATAGCACTTCTCCCACTATTGTAACTAGATGGGCCAGTCAACATTTTTCCAAGCTCTTCTTTCAGATTTTTCAAATCCACACTGAGTAGATGAGTTGCCAAGTTTTTAAGAACTTCTATAACACTACTAAAGGAGGTCTTGAAGTCATAGGTTAAGGAATTCATCTCATTTCTCATCTTTCTTACTTATTCTATTAGTAGAGTGTTGTGTCTAATAATATTTTCTGCTGTAGTAATAAGATTCGGTTTAATCTCCTGAATCACAATTCTTGAAATTTTTTCCGCATTAGCATCTGGGGTACTTATTGAGGTGGAGGCTTCATTTCTGGATCCCACTGAAGCTAGCACAGACTCATATATATCATTCTTAAACTTTTCCAAATCAGCCTTAGTGACATAATCACTGGGCACTGACTGAGCAACCGGGTCTACTACTGAAGATGAAATTGATGGAATAGGTGCAGCTGGCTCTGGGTCAGCATGCACTTATGGAACAGGAGGAGTAGGTACCATCTCCTCATCTGAATAATATTTTAAACTGAAAAGAATATATCCTAGATTACTATCCCACTCTCTAGAACAGGTCTAATATCTTGGCTCAATGGTATCAATTCGTACCCTTCTTCTTTGAGGCTCAGGAATAAAATCAATATCATTAATTTCTTCATCCTGGTCTCTAGCCATAACACCTTGTCTGGGGATAGGAACCAACCAATCTTCAGGTTCTGACTGAGCTCCAGCTATTTCATCTTCACCAGGTACTTCCTCAATTTGAGGCAGTCGAACTACATCTTCATCTTCCTATCCATCAGCCATAATATCATTCAATTCCTGAATGAGCTCTTGGTTTTCAGCATTGGGATGGAGTGATCTGTCCTCATATCTAGCATCTCTATGATCATCAGCCTGTTGATCAGCAGGCTCAATTCCATCACTAGCTCCATGAACAGATTCGTCATTGGATCTATCAACCACTTTTTGTCCCACTTTTAGAGAATCACTCACATTCTCAAAACTTCCTCCATCATCACCATTATCACCATCATCATCCTCATCATCATCATTGGATTCTTCATCTAATTTTCTAACATAACCTTCAACTCCAGTAACTTCGGTTTCTTCCACTTCTTCATCACCTAGAATAGTTTCTCTTGAGGGAAATTCCATAGGTGGAATAGCAGGTCCATAAGTTATATCCTTGGGATTTTCATCAATATTAGGATCACTCCTATCATCAAAAGGAGATCCTTCTTCCCTAGGAACTTCAGCCTCAGCTTCCTCATCAGAATAGACAGGAACTTCTCCAGGTTTGAGACCTAGATCAACTTGGTCCTTTGGTCTAGACGGATGGTCAACCGAATTTAATTCCTCATATAGTATTTCTTCATCTCCTACCCAACATCTCCTCCATGGGTTCTAGAAGATTTTCATTCTTTTACAAATTTCTTTCTGAAGACAAAAACCACTACATGCAATTATCATTTCATATCCATCTTCTATACAGTCTAATTTCTTCAACATGGCAGAAATCAATCTCGGATAGTATAAGTAGGTTGCCTTCTTAGATGGCTTAATAAAATCAAAAATATGTACCATAAGATATCAGCACAGATTCACCTTTATTCAATGTTTCAAAAAAAATATCAAGAATACATCCTGATATTTCACAGTAGAGAAATCTCCCTTCCTTGGGAAGATTTGATGTTGTATGAACATAAAAAGAAATTTCACTTCTACTCCAAATTCATTTTCAACAGTTCTCCTGGATTCTTCTTTTACAGTTATCTCCTTCAGAGCATCTTCATATGAAAACAAATTTTATGAAGGGGTGATATTACCAGGATATTCAGCATAGGCACCTTCATGAGGTACCTCTAAGCATTCATCTCATTCCTTAGATGAAAAAGCTGATTCCTTTCCTTTTACCACAGATTTCATCTTTGATGCATCGGCTTCATCCAGTGTTATACTCAAATACTGATATAACTCATACACTAGATATAGATAATAGGGTCTTTCATTGTTGGTAAACCAATTGAGCCACCCTTAAGATTCCAGTACCTTTAGCAGAAAATATTTGCTTGACAAAAGCCACTCAGTAGACACTTCCTTTTCAGCTGTAACAACTCGGCTTTCTAAGCTTGGTTTCACAGTCCCACTGGTCTCACCTTTTTTATGTTTAGCAGGAGGAAATTTTTGAGGTTCTTCCATTGCACGCTTAGTCCTTACGATGGAAAAGATTCGGATTCAGCTGTTTTGAGAGGTTGAGAGTCGAGAGAGAGAGAGAGAGACTAAATGTAGAAGGCTTTATGGCTATGGAGAAGGTGGGATGGATTGGACTTAATATATCATTTAGGGATTTAAAATCATAAAACATAAAATTTAAACGCGGTAAGGTGAAAGAGACAAAACAGCATCGTTTCACTTAAAGTAGACGGAATTTAAAAAACAGCCCTTAAATGTATCGGTGTCAAAGATTCAGTTTTAAGAAGATCGGTTTCACAAAAATCAGTTTCAGAAACATCGGTTTCACAAAAATTAGTTTCAAAAAAATTAGTTTTATAAAAATAGTTTTCACAGAAAATCAATTTCATAAAAATTTATTTCATAAAAATCGGTTTCATAAAAATCGGTTTTACAAAAATCAGTTTCATAAAAATCGGTTTCATAAAAATCGGTTTAAAAAAATTCGGTTTCATAAATATCGGTTTTATAAAGATTGGTTTCATAAAGATCGGTTTTATAAAGATCAGTTATTGATTTATCATTCCTAATTCATGTCAGATATAATTCATTCTCTCAGAATTTAAGGGTTTAGTGAATATATCAGCAAGCTGATGTTCAGTCCCAATAAACTCAAGAGTTATATCACCTTTTTGATAATGATCTCTCAAAAATTTATGTCCTACATCAATATACTTTGTTCTAGAATGAGATATTAGATTTCTAGAAATGTTAATAGCACTTGTGTTGTCACAGTTAATGGACACATGTTTGAATTGATATCCATAGTCTATTAAAGTGTGTTTCATCCACAAAATTTGTGCACAACAACTACCAGTAGCAATGTATTCTACTTCGGCAGTAGATAATGCAACAGAATTCTGTTTTTTACTGGACCATGATACTAGTGACTTTCCTAACATGTGACATGTCCCAGAGGTGCTTTTTCTATCTAGCTTATAACCAGAAAAGTCAGTATTTGGATAACTTATTAAATCCAATGGTTGTCCTCTTGGATAAAATAGTCCTAAGTTGGGAGTATATTTGAGATATTTTAAAATCATTTTAAAATCATTTAAATGAGATTTTTTGGGATTTTCTTGAAAGAGAGCACACATGCATACACTGAACATAATATCCAGTCTTCTAGCACTAAGGTAGAGCAGACTCCCTATCTTGCCTCTGTAGTTGGTTTGATCCACTGATTTTCCAGCTTCATCAGCATCCAACTTAAAAGTGGTACTCATAGGTGTATCACTAACTTTTCTACCATCCAAACCAAAATGTTTTAAAAGATATTTAGTATATTTACTTTGATTTAAAATAATACCATATTTATTTTGAAAATTTTCAAATCCAAGGAAAAATTTAAGTTTTTCCATTAAACTCATTTCAAATTCATTTTGCAATATTTTTGAAAAATCAGTACATAAAGAATTTTTAGAAGATCCAAAAATTATATCATCTACATAAATTTGTACTATCAAAACATATTTAGAAATATTTTTAATAAACAAAGTAGGATCTGTTATTCCTTTAGTAAAACCATTTGAAATAATAAAGAAACTAAGTCTATCATACCAAGCTCTTGGAGCTTGCTTTAAACCATAAAAAACTTTAGAGAGTTTGAAAACATGGTTTGAAAATTGGGGATTTGTAAATCCAGGGGTTTTTTCAACAAATACATCCTCAACTATATACCCATTTAGAAGAGAACTTTTGACATCCATTTGATAAATTTTGAAATTCAGATGATCTGTATAAGAAAGTAGTATCCTTATGGCCTCTAACCTAGCTACAGTAGCAAAGGTCTCCTCATAATCTATTCCTTACTCTTGACTGTAACCTTGTGCAACTAACCTATATTTGTTTCTAACTATATTACCATACTCATCAACTTTGTTTCTAAAAACCCATTTAGTGCCTATTGTTAAAGTGTCCTTAAGTCTTTCAACTAGTTCCCAGACTTTGTTTCTTTCAAATTGATTTAATTCTTCTTGCATAGTAATCACCCAAAAATCATCATTGATAGCATCGTTAATATTTTTGGGTTCAAGATGTGAAAGAAAATCTTGATGTTCAACCTAGTTTCTCAGAGAAGCCCTAGTTTGTGTCCCTCGATTTAAATCACCTACTACAACATCTAAAGGATGATTCTTGAGAGTTTTAATACCTCTAGAAATATTTGAACTAGACTCCTCATGATTGTCTATTGGTTTAGACTCAACAGGTGCAGATTCTGGAAGACTCCCAAAACTGGTCACTTTTATAGGGGATTCACTGTCATTTTCATTAAGGTTCAGAATTGACATATCTTCCTCAATATATTCAAGAGAGATTTTGGGTTCATGTGGACCAATCTCATCAAATTTGACATGAACTAACTCTTCCACACATTTGGTTTTCGTATTGAATACTCTATAGGTTTTACTTGAGATTGAGTAACCTAGGAAAATTCTTTCATCACTCTTGGAGGAAAACTTTCCAAGATTATCTTTAGTGTTAAGGATAAAGACTCTGCAACCAAAAACCCTGAAGTAGTTAATCTTAGGCTTCCTACTGTTCCAAAGTTCATAAGGGGTCTTCTTAATAACGGGTTTAATCAAGACTCTATTAATGGTATAACAAGCTATATTTACAGCTTCATCCCAAAAATAAATAGGTAAATTATATTCACTAAGAATAGTCCTAGCTATTTCTTGAAGGGTCATATTTCTTCTTTTCTCAACTCCATTTTGTTGAGGTGTTCTAGGAGAAAAGAAATTGTGACTATAGCCATTGTGTGAGAAATAGGATTCAAACTCCTGATTTTAAAACTCACGGCCATGATCACTTCTCGAGGTCTTAATTCTAAGTCCACTAAGGTTTTCCACAGACTTGGATTATTTGATAAAATAAGAACAAGTTTCACTTTTGTGAGCTATAAAGTATACCCAAGTGTACCTAGAAAAATCATCTACAAGAACATAAACATAGTGCTTCCCATTTAAACTTGAAACTCTTGATGGTCCAAACAAATCCATGTGAACCAACTCAAGCAGTTGAGAAGTAGAAACTTCTATCTTTAGTTTGAAAGAAACTTTGTGTTGCTTTCCCTTTTTACATGAATTGCACACTTTGTTATGTGGGAATTCTAGTTTAGGTAAGTCTCTAACTAAACCTTTACTAGTCAGTTTCCTGAGAGAGTGCACATTACAGTGTCCTAATCTTCTGTGCCACATCCAGGATTCCTTATGAAAATCATTTAAGTAAGAAACATTTTTCTTAGCTAAAGAATTTAAGTCCATAGCATACACATTCTCATTTCTAAGAGCAGTAAATATTAAATCATTTTTGGAATTAAAAAAATTACATGCATCATTTTCAAATTTTACATTGAAACCATCATCACACAACTAAGAGATGATAAGTAAATTATACCTTTAATCCATAAACAAAATGTACTTTAGAAATTAATATTGTATTAGGGTTACCAATCTTTCATAATCCGATAATTTTCTCTTTATCATAATCACCAAAAGTTACATGACCACCATCAACCTTGATTAGGCTCTTGAAGCATGAGTAGTCTTTTGTAATATGTCTTGAACATCCACTGTCCAAGTACCATAGAGTCTTATAGGAACTCTTTAGGCAACATCCCTTCAAAACAGATTAGACAAGGGGTAACTTTGGTACCCATATTTTCTTGGGTCTTGAGAAGTTAGCAAGTAAAACTTTGAGAACCCATACTTGTCTCATAGATTTCCTATAATCAGCATATATATTTTGAGACATAAACACTTTTTTTGGTCCTTTAGAAATTTTTTTTTCAAGAAATGGTCCAGAGCTTGAACTTGTAGTGAATTGTCCAGATTTTGGAATAAATTTAATTTTAATGATCCTTCTCTGTCCTGGTATATGTCCTAGACTAGTTGTATATTTTGGGGCAAACTATTTTCTAAGAAACTGAGTCAAGGTATCTCTACCTGCAGTAAACTTCTCAAGATCTCTTCTTAATTTCTCATTGGATAACTTAAGTTCAGTGTTTTTCTTTAAAAACTGGGAGAGTTTTTCTTTTTCAATATCCAGACTTGACTTATAATTTGAATTTAAAGCATGTTGTCTCTTTAATTATTTATATTTTTCCTTGATCTCATTAAAGGTATCCTAAAGAATTTCAAAATATTCAAATAGTTCATACTTAGACATATCTTAATTATTATGTAACTCACTCTAATTCTCATAATAATAGGCATTATGTATAGGAGAGTTAAGTGTTACCTCAGATGTTTCTGTCATGAAACATAAGTTGGCATGATTGTTCTGTTCACTGTCGGAAGCATCAAATCCACTAGAGTTGTATTTTTAAGCACTCCAGGTGTCTTTCATAGCCTTTTTATATCCTTTTCCCTTGTCTTCGTATTTCCTATTAAATTTCATCTTGGGACAGTCTGCCTTCACATGACCTTTTTGTTTGCACTCATAGCAGATTATTTCATTTGATTTTTCATTCCATTTTCTGTCTTTCTTCCATTGTCCTTTACTATCATAATTTCCCTTATATTTTTTCTTCCTAAAGAATTTCTTCTTTCAATATTACTTTTTAAATCTTCTATCAAGATGAGACATTACCACATCACGGTCTGAATCTGTCTCTTCACTAGTGGAGATATCTATAGGAACTTGAGCTTTTTATTTCTTTTCTCTCTTTGAGGTAGTAGTCTTGAATGATACTGATTTCTTCCTTGGTTCCTCATCTACTTCTTGATTCACCTTAAGTTATTCCTCGTACATCATAAGATTTCTTATTAGTTCCTTTACTAGTAGCTTGCTTATGTCACAAGATTCTCATATGGAAACAGAATTTCCCCTCCATCTGTTAGGTAGGCATTGAAGCAGTCTCATAATCTGGTCCTTGTTGTCCACTGGTTTTCCAAGAAAACTCATACTGTTCACTATTTCGTTGAACCTGAGATACATTTCAGAGATAGGTTCATCATGATTCATTTTAAAATTGTCATATTTAATAGTGTATGTATTTAATCTCATTTCTTTAACATTAGTTGTTTCCTAATGGGAAATAGCTAAAGTATCCCAAATTTCATATGCAATTTTACTAGAAGATATTCTATTAAATTCATCATCACCTAGAGAACAGTAAAAGGCATTCATTTATTTATAGTTATTATTATATATAGCCTTATTCAACTAATCCCATGTGTCCCTAGCAGTAGCAGGTAGTATATGTTGCTCTTCAATTGTATCCCAGATTTCCGGTCCCATACTCTCTAGATACATTTTCATTTTTAATTTCCACTGATCATAGTTATTATCATTAAATAATGGTGGCATGTTAGTATCAGCACACTCAACTATATTTTCCATTGTTATTTATAATTTAAAGAACTGAAAATTTAGATATGACAGAAATTTTAAGATCTTTAAGATAAAAATAAATCACAGTTGAAAATAATTTGAAAAACTTGAAAATAAATAAATCCTCTGATACCAAATGTTGGTCGGATTGGATACTCAAGAGGGGGTGAATTGATTTCCAATTAAAATTTCTATTAAAAACTTTATGATTAAGATAACCCCCAATTTTAAAAATGGCTCAGTTAATTAAGGCAGTAGAAATGTAAATGTTCAATTGGTCAACAGGTTTCTTAAAGGGTGATTAAACCTCAGATGAATCAGTTTAGAACACCAATTCAACTTTTGAAAAAAATTTACTAAATTAAATAAATACAAACACTAACCAAAACCAACTATCAAAGTGTAATAAAAATCGGTTTTATGTTTTAGCAAATATAAGTAGCGGATAAAACAAAACAGAGTAATTGAAGATTGGCACAACAATGTAAACAAGAGGTTCAGTCTCAAGTAGAGACTTAATCCTCTCCACTTGGTGATCACCTACCACCAAGATTTTTATATAAATAAACTTTTGATCCACACCCTGGATCAGGGTTTACAACAGCACACCTGGCTTTCCAGGTCACACTTGACCTCTACCACAGTTATTTGTGGGAAACAAAATGAAATAAGTGATTGAGTATGAGGATAGTTTTATATCCTCTAATTATGCTCAGGAGACAGTGTGTGTAAAAAAAGTATACACACTGCTCAAATATTGAATGTAAAACACAACAGAGTTAAGAAAGATAATAGAGTTAATAATTCTCTTTGTGTCGTGAAGTAATGCTCTAGACTCAATAAATGTTGAGAAAATGGTATTTGAGTCTTCTTCTGGAAGATGTCTTTTGAACAGAGTATCACAGTTTTTGTAATCCAGCTTCGAGGAATGAAATGGTTCAGCTATATATTTTCTCGATGTATACTGATCCCATTTTGAGAATTTAGCTTGTTACAGTCTTCTTGTAATCACAAGTGCTTAGCTCTTCTCTTTTATTATTCGTACTGTCTTTTTCTCTACGTGTACTACTACTGTCATATCTTTAACGTGAAAGATGAGGTCCTTTTATGCTCCATGATCCTCTAGAAATAAAGATCTTCACATGTGCATGTACCTTGTACTTTTCTACGGATACTCCTACAGACAACATTAAATAATATCATAAACAATAATTTGTCTAAATATTACCATTAGAAATAAATTTGAATTAATAAAATGGAAACAGTTATTTATATCAATCGGTGAGTCATCTTCGGTCTGTTGTCTTTGGTTTGATAACATCATTCTATCATCTTCGATGTGTTATCTTTGGTGTTTCAACTTCAATCCGTTGAACTTCGGTGTGTCGACTTCGGTCTGTCAAACTTCGATGTGTCATACTTCGGTGTGTCCAACTTCGGTGTGTCGAGATTCGGTCTGTCATCTTCGGTTTCGTTGTGTCAATTTCGGTTTCGGTGTGTCAACTTCGGTTTCGGTGTGTCAACTACAGTTTCGGTGTGTCGACTTCAGTTTCGGTGTGTCGACTTCGGTTTCGGTGTGTCGACTTTGGTTTCGGTGTGTTAACTTTGGTTTGTTGAACTTCGGTGTCAGAAAATCCAAAAAGGTTATGAAGAGTCTATCTTGCATATACCATTACAAAATGAATTGTTAATCAAAAATTACATGAAAAAATACAGTTATAATCATATTTATTCATGAATATAGGTTATAGAATTAATTCAGTATATGTTGTTGTATGAAAAAATTGATTCATATTGAGATATTAAAATTTATTGAAAGAATAGAATATGTATATTGAAATAATTTGTGATTATGAAAACTACAATATCATGGAGAGTCCAACAATATTTATGTATTGCAATGATCAATCCTCAAACTACTAATCGGTGTCTTGGATAGAAAGCTATTGGTAATTTAAGAAAACCTCCCCAAATTCTAGAGTATACTCACTAGCAATTAGGGTCTATGGTGTTACCGTGGTCAGACTATACCCTCATATCAAAGTGCAATAATAGTGAAAATAAACAAAAATTCACAAAAATATAATCAATAAAAGTACACATAATCAATAAAAAAGAATCATTCTCTATCAAATGAAAGGAGGAAGCACCAAGATATATATAAACATGGTAATACCATCTTAAAAAAATTGACCTCCCATCGGGTCGATCACATATACAAAATAAATAAATAAATAAATCACTAAGGCTCTACTACCACCCTTGATCATCTTCAGCCTCTTATACAATATTTTCTAAGCAATACTACTAAATCATACAATACTGGGCCTCATCCCTACCTAAATCTATGAATAATGAGTTGAAATAATACATACAATTATTATGGATTCCCAAGTTGGGTGTGAGTACAACTCAGTAGGGAACCACCAATGGGGTCCCGAACATAACTAGTAAAGTAGTATATGTGCATGTGATATAATTAGAAAATAAATAATTAAATTCTTTAGAAGAATAAATAAATAACCATTTATGATCCTCAGGCTCTAATTTGATACCTAAGATTCACTATACCATCTGTATCCAGTGTTGGAGTGCCATTGAGTATAAGTAATCACCTAAGGAAAATATACCCATCCCTAGAACATAAGAAGTTACTTAAGGAAAATATAACCATCCTTGGAATATAAGAAGAAACCTTAGGGAAATAAACCCATACCTAGAACATAATGAAACCACATGGGGTATCTTTCATCTGAGAACCATCATATAAAATTCACCCAAAGTCATAGCTCACCCAAAACCTCGTATAACACACACTCAGGTCACAACTAACTTGGAACCTCATACCGCTTGTACTCGGGGTATCCCACCCCAAAACCTTAGATACATCATATGTATAAAAAATTCATTGCATATACTTGGGGAACATCCTCTTTAGAACATCATGTCATACAAAATAGGTTGGCCGCTCACCCAAACCTACCATACATCTCATAAAAATAATAATAATATGGGTTGGACACCTGCCCAGCCCATGTCACATAACCAAGGTTGGACTCTCAAGTGCATGAAATATAATTTCTATTACATTACTACCATGCTCACATCATTGATTCAGGTTATAAATTGATTCCCAAAATCATCACTACCAATTCCTATGCTAACCTTCCCAAGGGTTAAATAACACAATGGAACCTACCAAGTTCCCCTGGGACACACCACTGCACAAAAATCCTATATGGGTTCCCTTATATCAATCTCATCTCTTATCCCAATCCCAACACACATAGGGCATAGCATACCATAGAATTATCACAAACACCTCATGCACTTATTTGATTTATAGGATAATCTCTACAGTATCACACTAGAGAGATGAAACCAAGCCCATATCAAATCCAAGGTTCTCCTAAGTCAGTCCACTCACCCAACCTATCTTCAAAACTACCCAAGGTACACCCAAAGGGCACTCACATACTAATGGGGGAGGAACACACGCCCCATGTCACGACTCGCCTTCACTATGATGAGGGAAGGGACAGCGGATTTCCAGACCCTTCCTTCCTTAAGCTGAAGGAGAGATAATGACCCCCCAAAACCCACCTTCAATAGGTCCCGAAGTGGAAACTAGCACCAAGGGTATATAATCAGACACAAAATGGAATTCATTACCCTTTTTATTTAGTAGGATTGGGAGATAAGATAGTAAATCCCAAAAAAACCCAAAACTGGGGGTAAAGGTAAATCCAAAACACACCATTCCCATATGCATGTCCAAAAGTAAATGCTACAAAAGTAAAAGAAAACCCAAAGGAAAGTACCAAAGAAAGGAAAAACAGCAACAACAACTATCCCAAAATCTGAACTAGTACCATCCTACACGATCCACTAAGTCCTTCTAGAAACATGAAAGTAGTTTTATATGCATAGGGAGAGTATACAGGTATACTCAGTAGGGAAAACCAAAATCCCTCATGCACAAGTGGGGATACATTCTAATGACCGTGAAAAAAAGAGATAAACAAAGCACCTAGAAAGGAAACTATCCACCCCATCCTCACCAAGGTACACTCCCCAAATAACGCAAGTCAAGTAATGTAATACTATTATCACATCAATATTTGGGTAACCCGCACAACTTTCCCACTTGTTATTGAAGACATCCTACACATCGGACCTCTCCCGCCATTCTCATTGTAGTCACACTACCACACCCCGCCCGCACACACCTGGGCTATAACAACTGCACATCCTGCCTGAAAACACCTTGGATATCACTACCACACATCCCGCCCACAGACACCTGGTCCACAACAACCAAACGTAACCATGCCCGCACACACTTGGGTCTGAACAACTACTGCCACGCCCGAAGACACCTGGGCATCATCCCAAAGGCACTTGGGAAACCACCTTCCCACACACACCTGGGCCAACCACCACCACGTACCCTGCCCGAAGAATCTAGGGCTATAATGGACCTCAGGCTGTCATAACCTACCCAAAGAGTCATGGGCTACTTGGGAAAGGGAGCAGAAAAAAAAAGCTAATAACCAGCCACTCATAGGAGTGTTGGAAAAAACACCCTCCCTCATGGAATGGGGGTGTTCAACATGAAGTGATCAAATTGGGTGGGGCACTAATATAAAACATAAGAAATAATTATACATATAAGTAAACAAGTACTCATCCCAACCTAGGGGCTCCAAAACCTGCCCAACCACAAACACCCTCATTACTATTCATTCATAAGAAGCAGCACAACCATTTAACGACTCATTCTCGGAAAACAATTTCACATTGAACCCATTCTCTTTTTGAATATTAAATTGATTCCATTTAAATTAATTCTTCACTACTGGGAAATTAATAGGCATAACCACAAGCCAAGGAAGGAAAAATAGCCAAGTAGCAATTTAAGCATTCACACCCAGTTCTCTTATAAAGTCACAACAGAAAAAGGGATTTGTGAGATCCCTCGAAGTACTGGAACCAAACCAAGCCCCAAAATATTGGCACTAGATCATAAGACAACAATTGAACCATAATAGGGGATCCTATCCCCATCCACGTCACTTCACAAGCATCAACCGTAAATATCACCAGAACAGAGCAAGGGAGTTTTCAAATTTGAATATGCCATTCATTTAGTTCTGTATTTCCATTTGGTTAACTGGAGTGATCACACAAGGATTAATATTCATTGGTAATCCATTTAATCAACCGAGTTTACATGATTTACCAGTTTTCATGTTACATCCATTCAGTTATATAATTAACCAGAAAACATTGGATCATTAGTGTGCAAGAAAAGACCACCAACGGCCATGATTTTTAGTGGACATAAGCCCATACAATCCACAACATATAAAGAGGGGTAAATGAGTACACTGGAAACATCAAACACACCCTTTCATCTCTTAAAATTCCATTTATTATCTTCATTAAGGTCTGGTTTCATCCATCCCCATAGGAAACATTTTCATACCCACCCCGCATGATACACAGTAAAGAGCGACTAAGGAAAAACCCTACATGTATGATCAACGATTGAAGTTTATCTCTACGCGCCAAGAAAAATGATGCGTGACATGAAGGGGAGGAACTCTGAGGACTCCAAGAATGAGAAGGAAAGGCTACAGCACAGTCACACCACTCGACTCGAGAAGGGGACTCCAAACACGCCAATGGGGAGAATGAACCCAGCCTAGAAGAAGAAGAAAATAATTCCAGTGTGATGTAAAGAGGTGAGATCCTGGAGTTACGGGATTAGAATTTTGAACGGATTTAAAATCGGATCATGGTTTCACCACGTGGTTGGGTGGTTACACACGATGGGATTAATTTTTATTTAATTTCTCATTGGGGAGGTGGTCGTAATAGCTATGGGTTAAAATATTTTATTTAAACAGAGGAAACAAGTAAAACTAACACACAATATGGGTCTGTGAGGGTATCCCCACTCTTAGGGGACTTTAGATATCATTTATGGGATTTAAAAATTGCCTTGAACCACTTTAAAAGGTTTAAAAAATACTTAAAAGTGGCATTACCGGGAAAACTGGGAAAGAAAAATCTGACAATCCCTTCATGTGGCAGTGATCGGTGACACACCGATCGGTGTCACACCGATCGGTGTTGCTCCGATTGGTGTCTCCCTAATCGGTGACCCACCAATCAGTGCCTCACTGATTTCTAACACATCGATTGGTGCCACATAGATTGGTGTCACACTGATCGTTGTCACTGATGGTTGACACCGTGATGACATCCTGCCACTGAAACGCTGCCCTTAAGATCTAGACCTGATTGGTCCAGGGCATGCCAAACACCAGAAATGTGGAAAAGGGATAGACCAGGAGGGTCTAGTCCATTACATTATATACCTCTCGAACTATTCTTATCCTCAAGAATCAAATCTAGACCTGAAGAGAAGATAGGGGTCCGAACAACCACCTCAAAAGATACCTCTTGGGGACAAACTACACCAAATAGCCATACCAAACCCAAGGATCACATTGCCCTGACACAGGGATCGGGGAGTTATTTCCCCATTGTCAAGATACTATCGGGTTTGGGCAGCACTGTCTCACCTGGATGGGTTTAATCACATCCAACTTAATGCGTCTTGATTAGGTATCAGGTCCTCCCTTCCCCACATATCAGTTCTTTTCATAAAAATTCACCAGGTAAAAAAAACAAAACATCCCATAAACCAATCAGGTCATCATTACATCACCATCAAGTACATAACAAAACAGATCAAAACTCAAAATAGCTCTGGGTACTAGGAACACATCTGTGGCTCTCATTCCCAGGTACTCTTTTCGAGGCCACTGTGCCTCCACAACACACGAACCAAATGGATGGTTCATCCACAAAGCACTTTCTCCATTCGATCCTCGATCCTCACTGGTCGCTCCATGAATGTAGCATCGTCCCCTATATCCAAATCTCCCCATTCAATGACATGGGAGTCATTGTGTAGATATTGAAGAAGATGGGAGACATGGAAAATATCATGGATCCTTTCTAACTAAGGTGGAAAATCTAGCTGATATGCCACCTCACCAACTCACCCCAACACTTAGAATGTCCAGATAAACCTAGGGGAGATCTTGCTCCCCTTGTCGAACCTTCGCTTCCCACATCGAGGGGAAACCTTCAAAAACACATTGTCTCTAACCACGAACTCAAAGGGCCTCCCCCTACGATTAGCATACGACTTAGGCCGGTCTCGGGCTACCTTCATCCTCTCACGCACAAGCTGAACCTTCTCTTTTGTGCTCTGCACTACATTTGGGCCAAGAACACCTGCCTCTCCAACCTCAGCCCAGCACACGGGCGAACGACACGACCTCCCATACAAGGCTTCAAACGATGTCATGCCAATAGTCTAGTGATAGCTATTATTTTAGGCAAACTATACTAAGGGAAAATGTCGTTCCCATGATCCCCTGAAGTCCGAAACACATGCCCGTAGCATATCCTCCAATGTTTGGATGGTTCGCTCTGTCTGCCCATCTGTCTAGGGGTGGAAAGCAGTGCTAAGACGTAGCTAGGTGCCAAAAGCATACTACAATCCCCTCCAGACTCATGAGGTAAATAGTGCATCCTTATCCGAGACTATGGACCTCGGAACTCCATGCAGCCGCACCACCTCATCCACATATCTTCGTGCTAAGGCATACACCGCACTTGACTCCTTGATCTCTAGGAAGTGAGCTGATTTCATCAACCAGACTACCACTACCCAGATAGCATCACAACCTCCTTGAACCCTGAGTATTCTTGTGACGAAATCCATAGAGATGTCATCCCATTTCCAATCGGGGAAATATAAAGACTACAAAAAACCTCCTGGTATGCGGTGTTCAGCCTTCACCTGCTGACACACCAGGAACCTTGCCACGAACTCTGCCACTACCTGTTTCACCCCGGGCCACCAAAACTGTTCGCTCAGGCCTCGGTACATCTTGGAAACTCCAGGGTGTACTGCTATGAGTGAGTTATGGAACTTATGGAGAACTCCCTCGTGCATTATCTCTAGGACAAAAAAATTCCCCCGAAAAAGAATCTGATTATGACTATCCTCCGACCAAACTTCCAGAGCATTGCCTTGGTTAACTCGATTGCGCATCACTTCACTCTCTAAGTCTCCCCACTGAGACTCCTCCACCTTCTGTAATAGAGAGGACTGCACTGTCATCTAAAACAAGAAACCTCTACCACCATCCACCCTTGCATCCAGGTGTAGGGAAGCCAACTCCTCCATTGCCTTCCAAGCATCCACTGACTCCTGAACAACTTCCCTCCATGACTTCCTACTCAAGGAATCATCCACAACATTCCCATTACCTTCAGTGTAAGATATATCGAAGTTGTAGGCCTGAAGAAACCCCAACCACCTTTGTTGTTGCAAGTTCAAGTCCTTCTGGGTAAAGATATGCCTCAAACTCTTGTGATCCATGAATACCAAAAAGTTATCAATGATGAGGTAATGCTTCCACAACTTCTATGAGAACACTACCGCTACAAGCTCTTGGTCGTGGGTGGTGTAGTTACACTCATGAGGACATAACTTCCTAGACCCATAAGATATCGCTCCCCATTGCTGAATTAGAACACACCCTTGGACAAGTCCATAAGCATCACAAAATACCTCATAAAACACCCTTCCCTCTGGAAACCTAAGGACTAGATCACTGACCAACCTTTCCTTAAGATAGTTGAATGATGATCGACACTTATCACACCATATGACCTGGTCCTTTCTGGTCAAAGCTGTCAGAGGAGCTGCAACTCGAGAGAATTTGGGTACGAACATCCGATAATAGAATTCCAAACCCATAAAACTGTGAACCTCCATCACATTCTTGGGTGCTTCCCAAGAAACAACTGCTTCAACCTTTTATGGGTCAACCGCTACCCCTTGATGAGACACCATGTGTCCACAGAAATGCACTTCTCATGTTATGAACTTAAACTTGGACAATTTCCCATAGAGACGGTGATGTCGAAGGATTTCCAAGACCATCCTGAGGTGCTTAATATATTCCTCCTCTAATCTGGAGTAGATAAAAATGTCATCGATGAACATAATGACGAATCGGTCCAGAAACTCATAGAAAATAGAGTTCATGAGCCCAATGAACACAGCAGATGAATTCGTAACACCAAACAGAATGACTAAGAACTCAAAGTGACCATACCTACACCTGAAAGCAGTCTTCAGAATATCATTGTCCTTCAACCTTAACTGGTGATACCCAGACCGTAGATCAATCTTAGAGAACCAACCTGCTCCCCTCAGCGGGTAAAAGAGATCATTTATCCTCAGGAGAGGGTAACGGTTCTTGACCATTACCTGATTTAGTCTCTGGTATTCTATGCACAACCTGAGACCACCATCTTCCTTCTTTGCAAACAAGAATGGATCACCCTATGGTGACATGCTAGGTTAGACAAAACCCTTCTTCATCAATTCATCAATTTGAATCTGCAACTCCTGCAACTCAGAAGGTGTCATCTGATAAGATTCCATCGAAATCGAATGGGCACCAGGTTGCAAGTCTATCCCGAACTCAACATCACATCGAGGGGGTAGAGTCACCACTTCTTCAGGGAAGACTTTCATGAACTCACTGACAATCCCTAGGACTTCCACCATCTTTGTATATGCCGACTCCACTGACAGCTCAGCTAACAAGGAAAAAAGGGGCTCTAATCGTCGGCTGCTTTCCTAGAAACCCCGCTCACCGGTGAAAGTCACATGCTGGACATCCTCATCGGAGAACATGACTCTTCTTTAGAAACAATTGATAACATCATGTATAAAAAACAACCAATAAATGCGTAGGATGACATCATATGGTTGTATCTGTAATAGTAGAAGATCCCTGCTAGACTGATGTGGACATATCATCAGTCTACTCCCTCAGCAAACATAAAACAAGTCGTTCTAACCTCCGATTGGCGTACTCAACACTATGGGCACTGGAATTCTCTCAGCATCTAAACCCAGAACATGGGCCAGACCGAGAACAAAAAAAGGAGTGAGAAACTCCTATATCAAGCAAGGCATAGTCAAGAGTACTAAAAAAGATGATCGTACCTCGAACGACTTCTTGACCTGCTGGAACTGCTGCCTCTACGGCGTGTAACTGCCCACGCCCATCTCCTCTTCCCCTTGGATGATGTCCGCCTCCCCGACCACACCTTGGTCGAGGTCCCTGAGGAGCACCCTCAGTTCAGCCTCCTTCTGTAACATCTACTCTCAGAGGAGCGGGAGCTCACTATCCCTGCTGCTGATGATGATGATAGGGCCTAGCTGGAATCTGTTGCTACTGAGGTGGGTGCTAAACCTACCCACTCCCACTATAATACACTTGGTTTGGGCACTGATTTTGAATGTGCACATGGCTACCACAGATAAAGAACCTTGGTCCTGGGCCCACAAGGAAAGGGTGAGGACCAAGAGATCGAAACTGGAAGTGTTGGGGCCTACTCCCCACTGGTCGAAACCTAGAAGGCCCTGACACTGGAGGTCGGCTTCTAACTACCTTCCCCTTGGACGATCCCAACAATTTTTTCTCTCGCGGCATACCTCCTAGCATTTTCATCCTCTCCACCACTTCAACCTTCTTTTATACCTCCAAGTATGTTGGTAGGGTGAAGGGAGTAACAACATATTGAAGAGAAGGTCGGAGTGCCTCCTCTAAACGTCTTGCCCGAGACTCCTCATCCTGAAAAAGGTCCGAAGAAAAATTAAGGAGATATTTGAACATGATCCCAAATTCCCTCACTAAAATGCTCCCCTACTGGAGGGATAGTAGCTCCTACCTCTTATCAACCTTCATCGTGGAATAGAGGAATTCCACCCAGAACTCCTTCTCAAAGTCATTCCATGCAACCTCAGCCTCCCTATTCTCCCCAAGGTAGAGAGTCCACCATTGACGTGCCGCTCCTTGCATCTAGCTTACAGCCAGAGGAACCCAGTACTCCATCGAAGCCCGGATCAAGCTTAAAGCTATCACTAGGTCCTCAATCCATCTCTCTATATCCATGTCTGAGATGCTGCCCTCATACATCCCAAGGGTCTGCCGCTGAAAGGCACGAAGCATCCTCTTCCACTGGTCATCCTCCTCCTCTCGATCATCCCACTGCTGGTCAGCCAAAACATCCTCCTGGGCCTCGATTTCCTTCACTACTCTTGGTCTTCATCCAAGTTCCATAACTGAAAGGTAAACAAGGAATGCCTAAGCCCGAATTGTGTGGAAGATTGCTTTTAAATTTTCTTAGACTTATTATTCATTTTAAATCCCAAAAATACCCAAGAAACATAAGAACACAAGTTATTATGATGAATGTACCTTTCCTAGGGTCTCTATCCTACAATCAGTGTAGCCTCACTTGGTCATTCGGTAGGCCCAGAGTCCTTGCATCGGATCACAGGGGGGCCGAAAATCCTATGTCCTTTCTTGTCTTCCCTGGCCTATTTCATGCACCAAGATTTCCTAACACGGTTGCCCTACTATCCCATGAAATCCTCACTGTGCCTAACTTCAGACTCCATCCTATCTCTCAACCTTCCTCTAATGTCATTCTGTCATGACATGCCTTCACCATGATGAGGGAAGGGACAGTGGATTGTCATACCCTTCCTTCCCCAAGTTAAAGGAGAGATAATGACCCCTGAAACCCTCCTTCAATAGGTCCCAGAGTGGCTAATAGAACCAAGGGTATTTAATCACACAAAAAATGGAAGGCATTACCATTTTTATTTAGTAGGATCGAGAGATAATATAGTAAATCCCAAACAACAACAAAACTGGGGGTAGAGGTAAATCCAAAACAAACCATTCCCATATGCATGTCCAAAAGTAAATGCTACAAAATTATAAGAAAACCCCAAAGGAAAGTACCAAATAAAGGAAAAACAACAACAACAGTTGTTTCCATGACCCGCCTTCACCATGATGAGGGAAGGGACAGCGGATTTCTAGACCCTTTCATCCTCATGTTGAAGGAGAGATAATGACCCCTGAAACCCGCCTTCAATAGGTCCTGGAGTGGCAACTAGCACCAAGGGTATATAATCACACACGAAATGGAAGTAATTACCCTTTTTATTTAGTAGGATTGGGATATAAGATAGTAAATCCCAAACAACATCAAAACTGGGGGTAGAGGTAAATCCAAAACAAACCACTTCCATATGCATGTCCAAAAGTAAATGCACCAAAAGTATAAGAAAAACCCAAAGGAAAGAACCAAAGAAAGGGGAAAACAGCAACAGAAACTATCCCAACGTCCAAACTAGTACGGTCCAGAATGATCCCTGAAGTCCTCCTGGAAACCTGAAAACAGTTTTATATATGTAGGGTGAGTATACAGGTATACTCAGTAGGTAAAACCAAAATCCCTCGTGCACAAGTGGGGAGACATTCTAATGCCCGTGAGAAAAGGAGATAACCAGAGCACCTAGCAAGGAAACTATCCACCCCATCCTCACCACGGCACACTCCCCAAATAACGCAAGTCAAGTAATGTAATAGTATTAACACATCGATATTTGGGTACCTCACACCACTTTCCCACTAGTTATTGAAGACATCCTACGCATCGGACCTCTCCCGCCATTCTCTCTACAGTCCCACTGCCACACCCCACCCGCACAAACCTGGGCTATCACAACCGCACATCCCGCCCGCAAACACCTGGGCTATCACTACCACACATCCCACCTACATACACCTAGGCCTGAACAACTACTTCCACACGCGAAGACACTTGGGCCTCATCCCAAAGGCACTTGGGAAACCACCTACACACACACACTTGGGCCAACCACCACCACGTACCATGCTCGAAGAATCTAGGGATATAATGGACCTCAGGTTGTCATAGCCTGCCCAAAGAGTCTTGGGCTACTTGGGAAAGGGATAAAAAAAGGAGCTAATAACCAGCCGCTCATAGGAGTGTTGGAAAAAACACCCTCCCCCATGAAATGGGGGTGTTCGACACGAAGTGCTCAACTTGGGTGGGGAAAAAATATAAAAAATAAGAAATAAATTATATATATAGGTAAAAAAGCACTCATTCAAACCTAGGGGTTCCAAAACTAGCCCAACCACAAACACCCTCATTATTATTCATTCATAAGAAGTTGCACAACCATGTCGCAACTCATTCCCAGAAAACAATTCCCCATTGAACCCATTATCATTTTCATATTCAAGTGATTCCATTTAAAATTAATTCTTCACTACTGGGAAATTAATAGGCATAGCCACAAGCCAAGGAAGGAAAAACAGCCAAGTAGCAATTTAAGTATTCACGCCCAGTTCTCTTGTAAAGTCACAACAACAAAAGGGATCTGTGAGATCCCTCGAAGTACTAGAACCAAAACAAGCTCCAAAATATGGGCACAGAATCATAATACAACAACTGAACCACAACAAGGGATCCCATCCCCATCCACGTCACTTCACAATCATCAACTGTAAACATCAACGGAATGGATCAAGGGAGTTTTCAAATTTGAATATGCCATTTATTTAGTTTTGTCTTTCAGTTTGGTTAACCGGGGTGATCACACAAGGATTCTTATTCATTGGGAATCCATTTAATCAATCGAGTTTATGTGATTTACCGGTTTACATGTTACAGCCATTCAATCATATAATTAACCAAAAAACAGAGGATCATTAGTGCGTAAGAAAATACCACCAACAGCCATGATTTTCAATGGACATAATCCCATACAATCCATAACATATAAAGAGGGGTAAAAGAGTACACTTGAAGCATCAAACACACCCCTTAATCCCTTAAAAGTCTGTTTATTATCTTCATTAAGGTATGGTTTCATCTACTCCCATAGGAAACATTTTCATACCCACCCCGCATGATACACAGTAAAGAGAGACTAAGGAAAAACCCTACTTGTATTATCAATGATCAAAGTTTCTCTCCACGCGCCAAGAACTGTGATGCGCGACTTGAAGGGGAGAAACTCTGAGGACTCCAAGAATGAGCAGGAAAGGATATAGCACAGGCACACCACTCGCCTTGGGAAGGGGACTCCAAATGCACCAATGTAAAGAATGATCACTGACACACCGATCGGTGACACACTAATTGGCGACACACCGATCTGTGACTCACCAATCATTGACACACAGATGGGTGACACACTAATCGGTGACCCACCGATCAGTGTCATAGATGGGTGACACCGCAATGACATCCTTCCACTGAGATGTCGCCCTTAGAATCTGGACTTGATAGGTCTAGGGCATGCCAAACACCAGAAATTTGGAAAAGTGATGGACCAAGAGGGTTTGGGCCATTACATTAGATACCTCTCGAACTATTCTCATTCTCGAGAATCAAAGCTAGACCTGAAGAGAAGAGAGGGGTCCGAACAACCACCTCAAAAGATACCTCTCAGGGACAAACTACCTCAAATAGCCATACCAAACCCAAGGATCACATTGTCTTAACACACGGATCAGGGAGTTCTTTCCTCCATGTCAAGATACTATCCACTTTGGGTGGCACTGACTCGCCCACACGGTTTTAATCGCATCCACCTTGATGCATCTTGATTAGGGATTAGGTCCTCCCTTCCCCACACACCAGGTCCTTTCATAAACATCCACCAGGTAAGGAAACACAACATCCCACAAACCAATAAGGTCATCATTACATCATCATCAAGTACAAAAAAAACAAAACAAAACTCAAAACAGCTCTGGGTACTGGGAGCGCATTTGTGCCTCCCGTTCCCAGGTACTCTCTTCGAGGCCACTGTGCCTCCACAACACATGAACCAAAGAGATGGTTCGTCTATGAATCACTTTCTCCATTCGATCCTCGGCCCTCACTGGTCACTCCATGAATTTAGAATCCCCTCTATATCCAACTCTCCCCAGTCAATGACATGGGAGTCATCATGTAGATATCAAGGAAGATGAGAGACATAGAAAACTTCATGGATCCTTTCCAACTGAGGTGGAAATTCCAGCTGATATGCCACCTCTCTGACTTTCCCCAACACTTAGAAAGGCCCGATTAACCTAGGAGAGAGCTTGCTCCCCTTGTCGAACCTTCACTTCCCAAGTCTAGGGTAAACCTTAAAGAACACATGGTCTCTAACCATGAACTCCAAGGGCCTCCTCCTATGATTGTAATACGACTTCTGCTGGTCCTGGGCTGCCTTTAGCATCTCACACACAAGTTGAAACTTCTCCATTGTGCTCTGCACTACCTCTGGTCCAAGAACACCTGCCTCTCCAACCTCAGTCTAGCACACGAGAGAATGAAACGGCCTCTGGTACAAGGCTTAAAACGGTGCCATGCTAATAGTAGAGTGATATCTATTATTGTAGGAAAACTCTACTAAGGGAAAATTTAATTCCCATGATCCCCCGAAGTCCAAAACACATGCTTGTAGCATATAATCCAATGTCTGGATGGTTCTATATGTCTTACCATCTGTCTAGAGGTGGAAAGAAGTGCTAAGATGTAGCTGGGTGCCAAAAGCATACTGCAATCCCCTCTAGACTTGTGAGGTAAACCGTGCATCCATATCCAAGACTATGTACCTCGGAACTCCATGCAACTGCACCACCTCATCCATGTATCTCTGTGCTAAGGCATACACCGCACTTGAATCCTTGATCGCTAGAAAGTGAGCTGATTTCATGAACCTTTCTACCACTACCCAGATAGCATCACAGCCACCTAGAACCTTGGGTAGTCCTGTGACAAAATCCATCGAGATGTCATCCCACTTCCACTCGGGGACATCTAAATGCTGCAACAAACCTCCTGGTACGTAGTGTTCAGCATTCAACTATTGACACACCAGGCACCTTTCCACGAACTCTTCCACTTCCTGTTTCACCCCAGGACACCAATATTATTTCTTCATGCCTCGGTACATCTTGGAAACTATAGGTTGTACCGCTACGAGTGAGTAATGGAACTCACGGAGAACTCCCTCATGCATCATCTCTGGGAAAAACAACTTCCTCTGGAAAAGAATCTGATTCTGACCATCCTCTAACCACCCTTCCAGATCATTGCCTTGGTTAACCCGATCGTGCATCACTTCACTCTCTAAGTCTCCCCACTGAGACTCCTCCACCTTCCGCAATAGAGAGGACTGCACTGTCATCTAAAATAGGAAACCTATACCACCATCCACCTTTGAATCTAGGGGTAGGGTAGCCAACTCCTCCATTTCCTTCCAAGAATCCACAGATTCTTGAACAGCTTCCCTCCATGACTTCCTGCTCAAGGCATCAGCCACAACATTACCCTTACCTTCAGTGTAAGATATCTTGAAGTTGTAGTCCTGAAGAAACTCCACCCACCTTCATTGTCGCAAGTTCAGGTCCCACTGGGTAAGGATATGCCTCAAACCCTTATGATCCGTGTAACAACCCGAGATTTTATAAGATACATTCTTTTTAATTTCATTCATGTCTTGTGTTGTATGCTACACCATGATTATCTTGCGCTATACGCAACACCGTATTAGCTTGCAGTATACGCAACACTATTCTTTGCCTATGTTACACACAATTTCAAGTTCGTTTGATAGAAGTTATTCTACGCAACATTGAGTGTATATATATATATATTCAATGTATAAATAAAATATGGTTGGATTCTATTATACACAACAACAAAGGAGTCATGCACTACACGCAACCCTGACTTGGCTTGCATTACACGCAATCGCGACCTTCCCTGATAGCGTGTGTTGTACGCAATACCGGGTTTTACTAAACAACAATATATTATTATAATATTGTTATGAACTAGCCGTTATGAATAGTATTAACTAAATTTTGAATTTTATAACATTATTATTCATCTTACACATTTTCTAGAACATGGTATAAGAACAAAATAAATTTTTCGGGTAAAATAAGTATTTCTCAAAAAATGCAGTTTTATCGCCTTTTGATGGCGCACCCACATTAAATCTAGTTTTTGACACGTTTATAAGTTCAATTTGAAAAAATAAAATTCTTCTTTTGAATCAAGAAATAAAAATTTACTTTGGCTAAATTTTTCATTTTATTCTGATAACTTTCATATTTTAATGAATAGTAAAAACACGCTATATTTTAATTAAAAACAACTTTTTTCATCGTAATATCTTATGTGGTTAAATTATAATATTGAATGGTTTTAAAGTATAAATAGAATATATTTTTACCATTTAATATAATTTATGTCATTATCATTGATTTTACCTTGAATTCATAGGTTAAAACAATTCAATCTTTTGCAATGTTTTAAAGAAAAAACCCATTTTCTTTTGACAACGGGATTAATTTTAATTTAATTTCTGCAAATTTTGTGTATTAAATTTGGAAAAATGGATTCCATATTTGGAATCAGTGGATCCAAATTATGTTAATAAGCTACTTTTTATTTTTGGGAATTATGAATAGTAACTACGGTAAATTTTATTTACCATAGTTAAAGGTAAATCGGGTAATTAAGGGTAAATATAATATTATAAAATTACCCTAACACATTTAAAAATCCTATTGGATGACTAAAAGTAGACCCATATCACCTAAGGGTCAGATTAGATTCATTTAATGGACTTTTTTCCATGAAAATAATTTAATTATTATTAAAACCAAAGAATGTGACAACATGTCACTTTCTTAAAATATTATAAGTATAATAATTTTAATTTAGTGATAAAATTCATTAAACTTAGAACATGAATAGTATCCAGAAATATAATACAATTATCTACATCATAGGAATTTATTTAGAATTTTTAGGGATTAAATAATTGTCATTTATTATGACACAAAGATGATGTAGTAATTGTCTTATTAATGAAATATTGACATAATTGATGTTATAAATACCCAAATAAATGTAATTTAAGACTTTTTATGAATTAAACTAATTTTATATGTTAATATGACATGTTAGTATTTATTTAATTAACTTTTTTAGAACTAATCAATCTGTTATAAGTTTCACAAAAATCAATTACTAAATAGTGTCAAAATTGACATAAAATAGTTTTTAAAACAAATATTATATTATTAATTGTTATTTTATTACTAAAAATATAAGGTTCGCCCAAATTACTTATATAAGGTTATATATATTAAT
This sequence comes from Viscum album, assembly GCA_963277665.1. Taxonomy (NCBI): domain Eukaryota; kingdom Viridiplantae; phylum Streptophyta; class Magnoliopsida; order Santalales; family Viscaceae; genus Viscum; species Viscum album. The sequence continues at coordinate 1,026,773,199 of OY728158.1, forward strand.
AATAAACACCTTGGGGTTCTTTTGTCTTGATATAGTAAGTTTATTAACCTTATAGTGTAAGAAAACAAGAAGACACGGTAAAAGTAAAATTATCTAACTTAAAGTTAAATATAAATGATAAGGTTAAAATAGGAACCTAAACATGTCTAAATTCTATTGGATGAGAGGATTTCGACCCATCCCCACCTTAGATTCTAAATAAATCAATTTTGAGCTATTTAAAACCGAACTTAACTTTATAATAAAATAATAGTTTTAGTTATTCCAAAGGTGCCCCTCTCCTCCCGTATAAAACGGAACCTCCTCCCCCTCTTCCTCACACCACTTTGAGCCTTCAAGCTCTGCCAACCCCTGCCAATTTCTCCTCTCCACTTCCCTAGAAACATCCTAGAGGTTCGGGTCTTCTTCAAAGACCTATTTTAGTGCTCTAAAAGGAGGTCTCAAAGAAGCACTTCAAAGAAGAGGTAATTTCCGTTACCGATTCTTTCATCTTTATTTCTTCTTCCACTTCTTCTTCTTTAGTTGTTTCATTATGAATTAATAACATCAGTATCAATCATATACTGATATGTTATTATAAGTATGAAACAACCCTATTTCACCATCTATCCATCCTACGGAAAAAGAAATCACCGCGCGTGCGTACGTACGGAATACCGTCTCCACGCCGTGGTGTAATCTATTTTCCACCACCACCTTACTTGGATGGGTATAATGGTGTAAATAATGACTATATATGACTATTATAAAGTTATATTGATTCTTAAATAGTATACATACACTCCAATACAATTCCACGATCCTAGAAACGATATCATCACTCGTGCGTACGTACGGAATACCGTCTCCACGATGTGATGCGACTCGTTCTACATGATCTTCATTGCATAATGATTATATAAATGAATTTAATGAATGAATATGATATATATTACACTAATACCATTCTGTAAATGAGGTATCTATAACCTAAAGATAATAATAAGAATTTATTCGACAAAACATGCATAAGAACAAAAAGTAATAAACACCCGAATAACAAGTAGTAATGAAATATTACTAAAAAGAAGCTACGAATATGACCATATATGATATCATAAAAATAATTATGATTATGGAATAAGTCAATAACATTATTTAAATCATTATACAGGAGGTTAGGACACTTACGAAGCAAATCGGACCTAAGGTAATGGAAATATCACAATCTCATTTTTTATCCGAGATTGTTTATACTTTGGTATTTACTGGGGTGAATTTTATCATCCACATCCATTTTTCCTCAACATGTAATATTTATATCCTTGTACAATAGTTTATATCCAATTTTACCCTTTGGTAAGTTTTTATTAAAAGATATGAAAAGAATCTTTTGTCGTTTTTCGTACGAGGTACTTTTTGACTTTTTCGACAAAAGTACGAGAAGAATGTTTTTTTAACTTATACGGAATTAATGGATTTTTAAAAAATTATTTCCAAGAAGCTTACTTTACAAGTTTTCAAGTTTATTTTTTATCAACTTCTTTTAGTTTAAAATTGTATGACATTTAAAGAAAGGAAAGTGTTTTTGAAGTAGAAAGGATATTTTCCTCAAGAATGGAGTTCAGGTGTTTTATCAAAATTATTTTCCATCTAAGATAATATAGGGTTATGTTTCTATCCCTATTATTACATTGATTTGATTATGTTGTGATGGAATTATTTTTATGAATTCATTATTCTTATATGAATTGTTTTATGATGTCATGTTGTTTAAGAATGCCATTTTTATTACATGAGTTATGCAATGATGTATGATTTATGATTTTGTGGCACACATAAGAATGGTATCATTATGAGATGGGTGGGACCTATATCTCCCTCCAATGCATTGGGTAAAGATTTTATATCTCATGAGATAGACATGGCTGGAACGGTAGGTTATACCGGTTCAGTGAAACAGGACTGAAACGAGGAGTGAACTCAGTTCAGAAATGGACTTTGTCCACTAAGATAGTCTTGGAAATGAGTCTTGACTAATAAGAAATGATTTTCTAGGATTATGTGTTTATGCCACAAAGTTTCATGTTTTAAGTTATGATTATTGGGATTACATTTCACTACTATGATTTATCCCATGTTATGAAATTATGATCTCTTTTACAGGTTAAGATTTCCAAAAGATATGTTCTTATGAATATGATGTGATTGATATTTCTTTTGTTTACCCTTACTGAGCATTTGAGCTCACCCTTTTATGTTTTCTTTTCCCCAGGATATAAATAAAGGATTTAGGTTTTAAAAAAAATAAGATCTCTATGGGAGATGTTGAAGATATTTCACCATGATTAGAAGATTATATTCCGAGTTTCCAAAGACACTAAACTATTACGGTCCTTGTGTGTGTGTTTTTGTTATGTACTAATTATTCCTCAAAAGTAATGTAATGTCTATGTACATTAAGCTTCGAGTCTCTACAGTTGGTATCAGAGGAAATGTTTAGTCAACCTTTGGAAACTAGGATGCGAAAATGTTAGTGAGATCCCTAGAGATATTTCTAAGGTATGTCTATGGATATACTTAAGGATAAGTATACGTATAGGTTATAGTCCTAGAATTGCGCTAACGATCTTATAATTAAACCTAAGATGTTAGATATTGAGGGTACTCCCCCTTTTATTATGTTGTTTTCCCTAGCATGATTTTTGCCTCTCACACTATTCTTTTTGGGTTTTAGATGATGGATGGAACTCGAAGGAACCGTGTTGATCAATGCAATGGACAATGCAATGATTGTCCTCCTGAACAAACAAATGTTATGGGAGATGGAGTGCAAAATATTATTTCTATACTTACACAAGCTATGAATCACTCTAAACTTCCAAATGAGCAGAGAAGGGAACAATATTCTAGTTTTTGAAACGTTTATAAGTTCAATTTGACAAAATAAAATTCTTCTTTGGAATCAAGAAATAAAAAATTACTTTGGCTAAATTTTTCATTTTATTCTGATAACTTTCATATTTTAATGAATAGTAAAAACATGCTATATTTTAATTAAAAGCAACTTTTTTCATCGTAATATCTTATGTGGTTAAATTATAATATTGAATGGTTTTAAAGTATAAATAGAATATATTTTTACCATTTAATATAATTTATGTCATTAGCATTGATTTTACCTTGAATTCATAGGTTAAAACAATTCAATCTTTTGCAATGTTTTAAAGAAAAACCCGTTTTCTTTCGACAATGGGATTAATTTTAATTTAATTTCTGGAACTTTTGTGTATTGAATTTCGAAAAATGGATTCCATATTTGGAATCAGTGGATCCAAATTATGTTAATAAGCTACTTTTTATTTTTGGGAATTATGAATAGTAACTACGGTAAATTTTATTTACCATAGTTAAAGGTAAATCGGGTAATTAAGGGTAAATATAATATTATAAAATTACCCTAACACATGTCAAAATCCTATTGGCTGACTAAAAGTCGACCCATATCACCTAAGGGTCGGATTAGATTCATTTAATGGACTTTTTTCCATGAAAATAATTTAATTATTATTAAAACCAAAGAATGTGACAACATGTCACTTTCTTAAAATCTTATAAGTATAATAATTTTAATTTAGTGATAAAATTCATGAAACTTAGAACATGAATAGTATCCAGAAAGCTAATACAATTATCTACATCATAGGAATTTATTTAGAATTTTTAGGGATTAAATAATTGTCATTTATTATGACACAAAGATGAGGCAGTAATTGTCTTATTAATGAAATATTGACATAATTGATGTTATAAATACCCAAATAAATGTAATTTAAAACTTTTTATGAATTTCAATAATTTTATATGTTAATATGACATGTTAGTATTGATTTAATTAACTTTTTTATAACTAATCAATCTGTTATGAGTTTCAAAAAAATCAATTACTAAATAGTATCAAAATTGACATAAAATAGTTTTTAAAACAAATATTATATTATTAATTGTTATTTTATTCCTAAAAATCTAAGGTTCATCCACATTACTTATATAAGGTTATATATATTAATAATAAACAACTTGGGGTTCGTTTGTCTTGATATAGTAAGTTTATTAACCTTATAGTGTAAGAAAACAAGAAGACACGGTAAAAGTAAAATTATCTAACTTAAAGTTAAATATAAATGATAAGGTTAAAATAGGAACCTAAACTTGTCTAAATTATATTGGATGAGAGTATTTCGACCCATACCCACCTTAGCTTCTAAATAAATCAATTTGGAGCTATTTAAAACCGAAATTGACTTTATAATAAAATAATAGTTTTACTTATTCCAAAGGTGCCCCTCTCCTCCCTTATAAAAGGGCACCTCCTCCCCCTCTTCCTCACACCACTTTGAGCCTTCAAGCTCGGAAAAACCCTACCAATTTCTCCTCTCCACTTCCCTATAAACATCCTAGAGGTTCTGGTCTTCATCAAAGACCTATTTTAGTTCCCTAAAAGGAGGTCTCAAAGAAGCACTTCAAAGAAGAGGTAATTTCTGTTACCGATTCTTTCATCTTTATTTCTTCTTCCACTTCTTCTTATTTATTTGTTTCATTATGAATTAATAACATCAGTATCAATCATATACTGATATGTTATTATAAGTATGAAACAACCCTATTTCACCATCTATCCATCCTACGGAAAAAGAAATCATCGCGCGTGCGTACGTACGGAATACCGTCTCCACGCCGTGGTGTAATCTATTTTCCACCACCACCTTACTTGGATGGGTATAATGGTGTAAATAATGACTATATATGACTATTATAAAGTGATATTGATTCTTAAATAGTATACATACACTCCAATACAATTCCACGATCCTTGGAATGATATCATCACTCGTGCGTACGTACAGAATACCGTCTCCACGATGTGATGCGACTCATTCTACATGATCTTCATTGCATAATGATTATATAAATGAATTGAATGAATTAATATGATATATATTACACTAATACCATTATGAAAATGAGGTATCTATAACCTAAATATAAGAATAAGAATTTATTCGACAAAACACGCATAAGAACAAAAAGTAATAAACACCCGAATAACAAGTAGTAATGAAATATTACTAATAAGAAGCTATGAATATGAACATATATGATATCATAAAAATAAGTATGATTATGTAATAAGTCAATAACATTATTTAAATCATTATACAGGAGGTTCGGACACTTACAAAGCAAATCAGACCTAAGGTAAGGTAAATATCACAATCTCATTTTTTATCTGAGATTGTTTATACTTTGGTATTTACTGGGGTGTATTTTATCATCCACATCCATGTTTCCTAAAAATGTAATATTTATATCCTTATAAAATATTTTATATCCAATTTTACCCTTTGGTTAGTCTTTATTAAAAGATATGAAAAGAATCTTTTGTCGTTTTTCGTACGAGGTACTTTTTGAATTTTCTGACAAAAGTACGAGAAGAATGTTTTTTTAACTTATACGGCATGAATGTATTTTTAAAACATTATTTACAAGAAGCTTCCTTTACAAGTTTTCAAGTTTATTTTTTATCAAATTCTTTTAGTTTAAAATTGTATGACATTTAAAGAAAGGAAAGTGTTTTTGAAGTAGAAAGGATATTTTCCTCAAGAATGGAGTTCAAGTGTTTTATCAAAATTATTTTCCATCTAAGATAATATAGGGTTATGTTTGTATCCCTATTATTACATTGATTTGATTATGTTGTGATGGAATTATTTTTATGAATTCCTTATTCTTATATGAATTGTTTATGTTGTTTAAGAATCCCATTTTTATTACATGAGTTATGCAATGATGTATGATTTATGATTTTGTGGCACACATAAGAATGGTATCATTATGAGATGGGTGGGACCTATATCTCCCTCCAATGCATTGGGTAAAGATTTTATATCTCATGAGATAGACATGGATGGAATGGTAGGTTATACCGGTTCAGTAAAACAGGACTGAAACGAGGAGTGAACTCGGTTCATAAATAGACTGTGTCCACTAAGATACTCTTGGCAATGAGTTTTGACTAATAAGAAATGATTCTCTAGGATTATGTGTGTATGCCAAAAAGTTTCATGTTTTAAGTTATGATTATTGGGATTACATTTCACTACTATGATTTATCCCATGTTATGAAATTATGATCTCTTTTACAGGTTAAGATTTCCAAAAGATATGTTCTTATGAATATGATGTGATTGATATTTCTTTTGTTTACCCTTACTGAGCATTTGAGCTCACCCTTTTATGTTTTATTTTCCCCAGGATATAAAGAAAGGATTTAGGTTTTAAAAAAAAAGAATATCTCTATGGGAGATGTTGAAGATCTTTCACCATGATTAGAAGATTATATTCCGAGTTTCCAAAGACACTAAACTATTACGGTCCTTGTGTGTGTGTTTTTTTCATGTACTAATTATTCTGAAAAAGTAATGTAATGTCTTTGTACGTTAAGATTTGGGTCTCTACAATCCGTGAATAATACAAAGTTCTCCCTGATGAGGTGATGTCGCCACAACTTCAACGCGAAAATTACCGCTGCAAGCTCTAGGTCATGGGTGGCGTAGTTACTCTCCTGAGGATGTAACTAAATAGACCCATAAGATATCACTCCTTGCTACTGAATCATAACACACCCCAGGACAATTCCAGAAGCATCACAAAATACCTCATACAACACCCCTTACTCTATAAACCTGAGCACTAAAGCACTGACCAACCTTTCCTTCAGATAGTTGAATGCTTCCCGACACTGCTCACACCATACGAAGGCCTGGTCCTTTTTTTCAAAGATATCAAAGCAGATGAAAATCAATAGAAGTTGAGTATGAACCTCCGATAATATCCTATCAAACCCAAAAAAATGCTAACCTCCATCACATCCTTGGGTGCTTCCCAAGAAACAACTGCTTCAACCTTTGATGGGTCAATTGCTACCCCTTGCTGAGACACCACGTGTCCAAGGAAATGCACTTATCATTTCATGTACTTACACTTGGAAAATTTCCCATAGATATGGTGATGTCGAAGGATTTACAAGACCATACTGAGGTGATTAATATGTTCCTGCTCTAATCTGTAGTAGATCAAAATGTCATCGATGAACACAATGACGAACCGGTCCAGAAACTCATAGAAAATAGAGTTCATGAGCCCCATGAACATAGAAGGTGTGTTTGTAACACCGAATGGAATGACTACGAACTCAAAGTGCCCATGCCTTCACCTGAAAGAATTCTTCATAATATCATTGTCCTTCAGGAAGATGATTGTTTGAAAGGAATTCATCAAGCCATAAGTGAACTTGTTGACATATTCATTCCCTTATTTGTCATTCTTGTCGAAAATTGGTAGATATTCTCTAACTCAGACCATTTGCAAAAATGTATAACCTTCTATGATATCTCCATGGGGTAAAATTCAATATCTTTGAGGTGAGAGAGTTTTTTCCTAGCATAGATGGGTGTTAGTTCTATTTTTAGCTACCTCTTCTTAAAAACTATATGTGCTATATAATATTAGCACAGATGACACCCTTCGAACTTCATGCATGGAACAAAGACCACAACATCCGTAGACACTCAATAATGGTGTATCCGAGTAATAATCCTTGCAATGTATCAAAAAAATACTCCAGATAGTAAATTATGTATAGAAAAGAAGAAAACTTCACACAACACAAGGAGTTTATGTGGTTCAGGAAAATTCCCCATGTCCACAGAGAAGCAGTGCAATCCGCTAGAAGAGAGGAGGGAAAAACTCCAACTATTCACTACTTGGAAAGTAATTACAAGATGATTCAAAATCATCCTCATACGGATCACAAATTTATAGTCAAAACTTGAACCCTTTGGCATGTGGATCGAATATTCTTGGAATATTCCATCACTAGATACTGCTTCAGTTGGTTGCATCGATTTTCCAGTCAATGTCATGATCACCGGAACTCCACCACCCAACTGCATCCAACCATTGATTCGGTTTCCTCTACTCACTGGTGGTGATCCTCCAATATGAATAGGTCAACATCTGTGATCACTCCACCAATGCTCATTTAGACTCATTGACGCCCTTTGAACCGCGCTTGAGTTGAGACTGGTTTCACACCTCAACAACCTCTCACTTGAAACTATTTTCATGGCTTTTGTTCAAACACATTTCGAACATCTCTTCTTATCAGCATACACTGGTGCAGTGATTTTTTGACCACCATCCTGTCATCCAAGTCCCACTGAGACACAACCCCTCCCTCTGATACCATTTTGTCATGAACCACCTTCACCATGATGAGGGAAGGGACAACGGATTTACATACCCTTCCTACCTCAAGTTGAAGGAGAGATAATGACCCCTGAAACCTGCCTTCAATAGGTCCCATAGTGGAGACTATCGCCAATGGTATAGAATCACATACAAAATAGAAGTAATTACCCTTTTTATTTAGTGGGATAGAGAGATAAGATAGTAAATCCCAAACAACACCAAAACTGGGGGTATAGGTAAAGCCAAAACTAACTATTCCCATATACATGTCCAAAAGTAAATGATACAAAAGTATAAGAAAATCCCAAAGTCCAGTACCAAAGAAAGGAAAAGCAGCAACAACAACTGTCCCAATGTCCGAACTAGTATGGTCTTGCACGATCCCTGAAGTCCTCCTAGAAACCTGAAAGTAGTTTTATATACATAGGGTGAGTATACAGGTATACTCAGTAGGGAAAACCAAAATCCCTCATGCACAAGTGGAGATACATTCTAATGATCGTGAGAAAATAAGATAACTAGAGCACCTATCAAGGAAATTATCCACCTCATGCACCACTTTCCCACTGGTTATTGAAGACATCCTACGCATCGGACCTCTCCCACCATTCTCACTACAGTCCCACTACCACACCCCACCCGCACACACCTGGGCTATCACAACCATACATCCCACCTGCAAACACCTGGGATATCACTACCACACATCCCGCCTTGAGAAACCTAGGCCCGAACAACTTCTTCCATGCCCGAAGACACCTGGGCCTCATCCCGAAGGCACTTGGGAAACCACCTGCCCGCACACACCTGGGCCAACCACCACCACATACCCAACTCAAAGAATATAGGTATATAATGGACCTCAGGCCGTCACAACCTACCTAAAGAGTCTTGGGCTACTTGGGAAAGGGATCAGAAAAGGAGTTAATAACCAGCCACTCATAGGAGTGTTGGAAAAAACACCCTCCCCCATGAAATGGGGGTGTTCAGCATGAAGTTCTCAACTTAGGTGGGGCACAAATATAAAACATAAGAACTAAATTATACATATAGGTAAAGAAGCACTCATCCCAATCTAGGGGTTCCAAAACCATCCCAACCACAAACACCCTCGTTACTATTCATTCATAAGAAGCAACACATCCATGTCGCAACTCATTCCCGGAAAACAATTACTCATTGAACCCATTCTCATTTTCATATTCAAGTGATTCCATTTAAAATTAATTTTTCACTACTAGGAAAATAACATGCATAGCCACATGCCAAGGAAGGAAAAATAGCCAAACAGCAATTTAAGCATTCACACTCGGTTCTCTTGTAAAGTCACAACAACAAAAGGGATCCTTGAGATCCCTCAAAGTAATAGAACCAAACCAAGCCCCAACATATGGGCATAGGATCATATGCCAACAACTAAACCACAAAAAAGGATCCCATCTCCATCCACGTCACTTCTCAAGCATCAACCGTAAACATCACCAGAACAGAGTAAGGGATTTTTCAAATTTGAATATGCCATTAATTTAGTTATGTATTTATGTTTAGTTAACTGGGGTGATCACACAAGGATTATTATTCATTGGGTATCCATTTAATCAACTAAGTTTATGTGATTTACCAGTTTCTAGGTTACATCCATTCAATCATATAATTAACCAGAAAACAGAGGATCATTAGTGCACAAGAAAAGACCACCAACGGCCATGATTTTCAGTGGAAATAATCCCATACAATCTAAAACATATAAATAGGGGTAAAAGAGTACATTAGAAACATAAAACACACCCCTTCATCCCTTAAAAGTTTGTTTATTATCTTCATTAAGGTCTGGTTTCATTTATCCCACTAGGAAACATTTTCATACCCACCCCGCATGATACACAGTAAAGAGAGACTAAGGAAAACATTTATTTACATATTTCCATTTGTTTACCTATATGTATAATTTATTTCTTATGTTTTATATTCACACTCCACCCAAGTTGAGCACTTCGTGCTGAACACCCCCATTCCATGGGGGAGGGTGTTTTTTCCAACAATCCTATGAGTGGATGGTTATTATCTTCTTTTCTGCTCCCTTTCCCAAGTAGCCCAAGACTCTTAGGGAAGGATATGATAGCCTGAGGTCCATTATAGCCCTATATTCTTCTGGAAGGGTATGTGGTGGTGGTTGTTTTAGGTGTGTGCAGGCAAGTGGTTTCCCAAGTGCCTTCAGGATGAGGCCCAGGTGTCTTCGGGCGTGGAAGTAATTGTTCAGACCCAGGTGTGTGTGGGCATGGTTACATTTGGTTGTTGTGGCCCAAGTGTCTATGGGAAGGATTTTTGGTAGTGATATCCTAGGTTTTTGTGAGTGGGATGTGAGGTTGTGATAGCCTAGGTGTGTGCGGGCAGGGTGTGGCAGTGGGACTGCAGTGAGAATTGCGTGAGAGGTCTGATGCATTGGATGTCTTCAATAACTAGTGGGAATGTGGTGCGGGGTACCCAAATTTTTATGTGATAATACTATAAATTACTTGAATTGAGTTATTTGGGGAGTGTGCCTTTTTGAGGATAGGGTAGATAGTTTCCTTGCTTGGTGCTCTATTTATCTCTTTTTTTCACGGGCATTAGAATGTCTCCCCACTTGTGCATGACTGCTTTTGGTTTTCCCTACTGAGTATACCTGTATACTCACCCTACATATATAAAACTGCTTTCAAGTTTCCAGGAGGACTTTGGGGATCGTGCAGGATCGTACTAGTTCGGATGTTGGGACAGTTGTTGTTGTTGTTTTTCCTTTCTTTGGTACTTTCCTTTGGGGTTTTCTTATACTTTTGTAGCATTTAATTTTGGACATGCATATGGGAATGGATTGTTTTGGCTTTACCTCTATCCCCAGTTTTGGTGTTGTTTAGGATTTACTATCTTATCTCCCAATCCTACTAAATAAAAAGAGTAATGTCTTCCATTTTGTGCTTGATTATATACCTTTGGTGCTAGTCTCCACTCCGGGACCTATTGAAGGCGGGTTTCGGGGGTCATTATCTCTCCTTCAACTTGAGGAAGGAAGGGTTTGGAAATCTGTTGTCTCTTCCCTCATCATGGTGAAGGTGTGTCATGACACCCCATGGTCAGCTTAACTAGACCTTGGGCTATGAGACATCTCAAGGTTCCATCATGGCCTACTCAGACTATCCATTCCCAATCCAACACTCTCCTCTAAAAGGAGGTATCAAGGGAACTTATTGTAAGGGACACTACTTCTCACGCATCTAAGTTATACCCCTATAAGGTTCATTCATCACAATTCATACATGTATAATCACAGCCTAAACCTTTGGTGTTTGAGGCATTGATCCAGTACACAAGGTACAATTGTGGCACTTGGAAGATTATCCATTTCCATGCATTTTATTTTAATTAAAAATCTATTTAAGTTTAAAATTAAAATTTCCCTCAGTGTTTTGACCACATATCACTTATCATATAGAATTCATAAACCAAAGGGAAATGCTCAAGGTTTTACCTACCACATATGATGTCATTTGCCTTTTAAATTAGCATATTCATCCTTTCTTAAGCTCATACAAGATCATATCACCTTCTAAGAACTTATCTGAAGCTAAAATATTCAATTTAATTAATTATAAAAACTTGTAATTAATTTTCTAAATTAATTTAAATAATAATAATTCCTATAAAATCACATATTGATATAAACTCTCTAAAACCATGAGCAACGGGGTGCAGATTATTCCTTATACACACCTGAACCTAAGATATGAAAAATACCAAATTCAATTACCCAATTCAACAGCCAATTCCATATAATTTAGGAAAAATACTAAATAAATTCATACAATGACTTACCTCTAAGAAAACAGTTTGAGAAGACATGTGATAATCCTCTCAAGATATCCTCTAGCTACGTCAATCAAAATATTCATCATCCATTCCCAATTCCACCATGATCTAATAGAATATGTAATGAAACCCTAACCAGTTCATATAAAAAAATTAGATATGATAAAGGGAAACCAAAGTGGAAGTATGAGAAGTAATATCTTACCTTAAAACTTCAAAAAAATCTCCAAAAAGTTTCCCTAGGTCAAGGGGTAAACAAGAGAGGCAGAAAATGAGGCGTTCCTACTATAATGGCCACCCTTTTGTGGCTCGTTCGAATGAGAACAAAGGGGGGATGACCCTAAAATTATGGGTCTACACCCATATAAAAAAACACCTAGGCCTCAGTTGCATCATGACCACAGGGGTCACTGCATGACCACCCCTCATGCAAAGGCAGCACCTAAGGCCCTCTTGGACTTCATGATGTGATCTATTATACCCCATTCCACTCACATTGTGATACCACCTAGCATAAGGTCCATCCCCTTGCCCAAACCCAATCATGTCACTGACCTCCCAGTGTATGGAGTTATTACCTATGCTCCCTCTCAGGATGCATTCCTCATGCCTTTCATGGAATGACACACTATATTATGTGGTTCACAACGCTACCTATGACTCTCTATGCAACCTAATATAGTGTCAGTATTTCAAATGGGACTATGATCCTTTCTATGACATCCATTCAAAAACCCATAACCCAATTAAGCCTTATTCCACATCTATAAACTTCTCCTTGAGATATTCCAACATTCAGATATTTAATATGAATCTCATTTCACAAAATGATCTCCTAACCAAAATCAAAAATCAAACCACCCTTGAAATTCAAAACCTGGATAAAACACATGGTTTTATAATCTCACAACCAACACTCATCCTTGAGAAATCCCAACATTCATTAACTACAAATCCTGGCCTATCTTGATTGTCAATTTACAACCATCCCATCATGTTCTATTTGAGAATGATAATTGAGCTTCCATTATGAAACTCCGAACACAAGGCACACTAATCACCAAAAAACTAAATCCATCATCTCAACACCATTACTAACATAGAGACTACACTCAATGACAGTCATATATCTCAAGACACTAAAGTTTCATCAACTGATTCATTTTTAGGAATATGGTTCTCCCCTCTATAATACTCTATTCATAAATTCTCATTTCAAGACAAAGTTCTATCCACCATCAAAATCATCTACTGAAATGAATTCATAGTGGTCTATAAATACACTCAATTAATTTTCCAACTCACTATACCCAATTACACATCAAAACATTGTTCAAACCTTCTCTGGTTAACCATTATAAAAAAACTCTTGGTCGTACCTGCTAACATGGTGTGAAAATCACATGATCCCAATGCCTTAACTTCACTAAAGAATCCTAATGTTAGATAAACAAATACACAGAATTTTGAACCTAACTCTCAATATATTTTCATGGTTGGATCCTTGACCAACCAAATTAACCAACATACTCCCACTCCAAGCATTGACACACCATCAATCTGACAAAACCTCTGATCATATCCAATTCCATCTCGAGATCGATTCTAACATCCTGACTCTATTTGATGTTGTATCAAAATGTATCATCTAGTATCCATCATGAAACTTGGTAAAACATAATCCAATTACACACCTACATCGAATTCCCCTCAACTATACAACTGCTAGTGTGATCATGCCCACAACTTGATTCATGTGTGGGACATTCCCCCACATCCCATGATCCATTGATTACCCCATATAATAACTAGACATGACCATCCCACTTATACTCGAGTTCCAAAAAAAACATCATCTTTACTAGTTCCCAGATCATCAACATCTGCTTAAATTCATCCATAAGGAGGGTCACACACTCTAACATCATATGGTTCGATCCATACTATATGGATTTCCAAATACTACTCCTTGAGCATAATTCCTGACAAATTTTTATCATCGCATGCTTATCTTTTCTCCTGATACATTATCACACCATCATGATAACCAATTTCAATGAACAACCTTAGATCAACTAATCCATGACACCCATGATACCCTAATCCATTACCAATGTCACCTCTCACCACAGAGGGATGTTTCTCATTACATCAAACCTCTTAGGATACCCTGACCACACGAATTTTATCAAATCCATTAGTCCCCATCCTACACATGTATTCTCACCAATATTTAACGCAACAACACCATTCATATACAGTGCATACTACCTCAGTCTCAACCAAACCCAATTAGCATATTCTCCTATACCACCCAATCATATAACCCAACCCATGCTCCCACAAGTCTCACGTCATCTGAACACCTCAAAACACCATCTCCATGATCTATTTCAAGGGAAACTAACTTGAAAAATCATGAAAACATTCTTCATGACACTACACAATTCTCCCTTTATAAAGGTTCTAAAAAGACCTTGTTTACCAAAATAAAGCATACCTAAGTAGGCATACACGACGATGCTACCATGACACATCATCTGAATCAAAGAACCTCAAATCTTATAATCCCTAATCTCTCATTATTAACTAACTAACCATGATCACTAAATTTCAATATCATCTATCCAGAAGCACCACCAAAATTCCTCTTCAAAATAGAGGCATTGCACCCATGCCAAGTTCTATTACACGATCAGCAGTAAAACAAGGCATAATATCAAAATCATAATTATCTACCCAAGCTATAATAATGCTTGACATGGCCATATTGGATCATAATACACTATCCCACCAATAACCATACCTGATATCAATAGGTTCAGGTATTCAACTTATCCTACCCTTTAAATCCATCCATGGTACCAAATGCACTCCAAGTGATTTATGAAAAAAATTCAAGGAATCATCATGCCTATACCATTTATCTGATAGAACATATCATGCATCAAATTTGTAATATGAATCATATACCCATTTTTCATATCTAAGGAACTTACAAATCCAAGTTAACCCCTCTCTCAGATTACCGTCACCTATCACATATCATCTCAATAATAGAATAAAAAAATTCTATTACTTTATTATAAAACTCGACTCACCAATATCATGATTTGTATCTAAAGGTAGTTTTTTCTCCAAACTAGGCCATAATCATTCCTATCATAGGTCACAAATCATTGTAAATCATATCATCTCATGTATCAAATTTCACAAGGAAACTCATGTTCCCAAAGTACCCACTCTAGGGTTCTCACATACGCATAACCAGTATCACATGATGAACCACCACCACACCACAGGAACCCACCCTCATTGGGAATATTCATACTATACAACCCCTATCAAGGATTAGGTCTCATACACATATATATAACAACATCATTCTATTTTGATCTATACTGAGTATACAATGGTCTCCTGGTTTGGTTATGTAAAATACCTCGAAGATGCTATAGGGGAAAACACCATATGGGTTTTTATTGAAACATTAGATAACTATAATAATTTTTAGTCCATAAACAACACCAATAAATCAAATTCTTATATAAACCCACTAAGGTTTACTATACATCCCTTACAGAGAGAGACTACATGGCTATAATCAAGGAGAATATCACCATAAGATTCACATGTCCTGTCATTGAAGAAAACATAATGTGGTTCAGCTAAGTAGAATTCCACCAACAAGTTATATGGTAAAACAATTTATAAGTTTTTTGACACTTTAAATAGATGAACCCTCTATCATTAGTGATATTAATCACAAGCAATCACACATATGTCATGTAAATCCTACATGACAAAATGATGCATGTACACTATAACACCCCAAGGTTTTATACATAAATTTAATATTTAATTCATGAAACACTGATTCTATATAAAATACCACTTTTTTATAACCTATCTAGTAAACATAAATTTTCCACCCTTGCGTTTTGAATTTCGAGAAACTAACATACGCATTTTCATTCAGTAAGATATTTAGAGTCCGATAAGACAAACTTAATTTTTGGTGAATAGTAAAATTGACTTATGAATATTAATATTAATAGTAATATTACCCTTATGAATAGTAAATCATATTATTATTTTATTGGCTTAATGTTATTAGATTATGAGACTTTGATTAATTTTTCTAGGTGATATAAAACAAATTATAGTTTTAAAATTGTTATTTTTCGAATAAATTTTGATTTTTTTCAAAATTAAATTAATCATATTTAAAAAAAAATAAAAAAATGGAGTTCATTTTTGAATTCTACATGTTGAAAAATGGTTAGGGTGAATTTTTTTATTTTTCTAAAATGCTTGAATTTTTTGGTGAATAGTGAAATTTGATAATTTACGAAATATGCTAAATAAATGATTTTTTGTATCATGATTGAGTCATAGATGATTTAAATAACCATTGGTTCAAACTCTCATGCACTTATTCCTGTTTTTGGTCACAATCATCAACACTATTGGTTTTCTTTGACAAAATAATAAAATAATGATTTAAATAATGGGAAAAGCCTCCTCTCCTCCACTATAAAAACCCCCCATCACTCCCTCTTCTCTTCACTCCTATAAAGCCTTTTTCCTTGTCTAAATTCTACCCAAATCACCTCCCAATATCCTATCCCACATAAAAAATCCCTTGGTCTTATAAAAAGACCAAAACCTCTCCCCTAAAGAGGCTCTCAAGGAACATTACTTCAAGAGGTAAATTCCTCTTTTCATTTATTTTATTTCAAGTTCCTTTCTTTCCTTTTTATTTACTCACCTCATTTCATCAAAATGTGGTGATGAATCCATTACATTAAATGTACTGTAATTTTTTTATGATAAATGAATATTATTAATCATCTCTCATTTCCCATTCTTTTATACTAGAAATAAAAACACCATCCGAGATGTGTTGATTTGTCACATTCAAGGATGATGGTTTTTCAATTTCTATTACCGTCTTCAATTCTAGTCATGAAACCATTGTGATGGTTTAACCAGACTATAATATATTTATTATAACTTATTTATGGTTATGGAATCCTTTTTATACATGATATTAATTTATAAATCAAAATGAGTTCATTGTGATCAAGAACTTAATTAACCCAAACAATTGTCATTAAAGTTTTATATAACGATTAATCTTCACTCCCAATAACCAAATAAATTTTATGGCCATGCAGTATTATAGTTGTTAACTAATAACATAAAACTTCTATTTTGTATAACCATTCTCATTATACATGTTTATCCACACATGACTATAAGTAAATCGATCATTAAAACCAAGGAAGAAAACACTCCAAAACAATGAAATTGAATCTCTTACCCCATAAAAGGCCATTAATGAACATAATAAGGTTTTAATAAATCAATTAAATGTATATGAGGTTATGTAATCATTAATTTATGAACCTAAATTTGATTATTCAGGTCATTAATATCAAGTGAGGAACACCTTCATACTTAAGGTAACGGTTTTCTACTTGAACCTGCACTTTCATTCAGGTTACTCTTATTCTCTTCTTACCTCTATTAAATTCTTATTTATTAATATTTAATCCTCATGTATTCTATGGTAAATTTATATATGTGTGTACAAACCATAATCCTACTTTAATTTATGGGTATTTAAATGTTTTAAAAGGATCTTTCAAAAACTTATTCCCATAATACAAGCCCAATTCAAGGGAATTTCTCAAATTCTTACCTATTTTCAAGGGCACTATATAATATATTTTTGGAAACCATTATCTTTATAAAATCACTCATTTTATTATGAAAATACTATCTCACTTAACTTCTGGTTTTATACAATTTTTTTTTCCAAAATAACTTTTTTTAAAAGTAAAAGATTATTTATCTCAAGAATTACTCAATGATTTTATAAGAGTATCTTCATCTATTTCAACACTCTTGTTTATTATTATGTATTATTGGGATTAATGTTTTATGATATCATATATAATATTTAATTGAATGGTTTATGATTATTTTTATTATGAATGTTCTATCTTAAAACCATTCACCAATTTACTCTGAATGGTTAGTGTGTATGCTTAATGTTTGGGGAAAGTTATTTGAATTTCATACATTAGTTTCAATATGGATATATATGTTTTTTATGTTTATCCCCATTCATATGAGTAATTAGTTAGACTTAGTAAGTGTATAGTGGGTCCCTTTATAGCCCCTTGGTGTATCGGTATGTCTCATGAGACAAACTATGGTCTTTGTAGGAGGCCTTGGAAAAATGGATATTTATAGTCTTTGCACGAGGCCTTAGTAGTATGGTTATGATGTCCTGCATTATGAATTACCTCATTATAAAAATAGTATTGATATTTCATGTGTTTATTTGACAAGTATAATACCCATGATTATGTTTTATTATGGAATTATTTATTTAGCTCTAAATCCTACCATAATGTGTTCATGTTTATTTTTAAAGGAATGTGTTTTTAGTTATTCACCATGCCTAATGCTTATTTTTATGATATCATCCTTTGTATTGCTTACCCTTAATAAGAATTTGAGATCACCCCTTTTTTATGACTCATTTTCTCATGATAAGAATAAGTTTATTATGAGTTACCAACAAGGATATACTTATAGTTGTGAATATTCCCAATAAAACTTATATGTTGTATTTCATTTCAAGTTGCAATATTAAACATATGTATGTATATTATTTCAAAATATATTAAACTAATCATTCCTTCAGGATGAATATTCCTTTTTTATATGCCAATTTAATAAAATAAGGCACTGACTTCGAGAAACTGGGGTCGGGTCCTTACAGTTGGTATTAAAGTAATTTTAGTAGAAAACTTGGAAACTATATTTAGAAAACGTAGATTATAGAACAAAACCCTAAGATAGTCTTTGGGGATAAACATACAAGAACATTCTGGAATCTTGGTAAGTACTATATTATGTGAATATTTCTAGAGAATACATCCCAGTATGGACACTACAAATGGATATGGTTCTAGAACAAATGTACCTAGGAGTAAAAACTCCGACAAGGAGTTTCGGGCTTGACCCGGGGTATCCTGTTACATGACAATCATCCTTACTACGCACTAGTTTTGACACTATGGGGGGGTATTCTTAGGATAATTCACATTTTATTTACAAGATATTATGAAGTATTTAAATGTAAATTTTTCCTCAAAGAAACCATGTTTGTGATTATGGGATTATCCATGCATAGAATTTCAATGTATGCTAAGTATTTTGCTAAGTTGAGATTATACATTATGATTAATAACCTAATGTATTGTATGAAATTGTCTAGAAATGGAGCCTAGTGGTAGAAATGGAAACCACATGAACACACATATCCCATGTAGGAATTTCCCTCTGATGCACGATAATGATGTTGGCTCTGGAGCTACGACTAGTGCTGAGAGACTTAACCTTACACATATAGAGCATCCTGATCCACAATGTGGAGGAGCTATATTGGATCACTTTATACAAAAATACACCCCATCATTCAATGGGACTACAAACCCATTTTTATCTGATCTGTGGATAAGTTCCCTAGAGAAGATATTTCTCACTTTAGGATGTAACAAAAGAGATAAGGTTATTATGGCAGTTTATCATCTATCAGAAGATGTGGATTAGTGTGGGTCATTAATCCAAAACACAAAGGAGGATGAAGAAATATAAGAGATGTAATTGATGGATTTTAAGGAAATATTTCTAGAAAAATATTTTCCCTGTGAACAATGAGCGGATATGGAAAGGTAATTATTGAATATGAGGCAGAAGGAGGATGAAAATGTTTCCAAGTATGAATCCAACTTTGAAAGTATGGAAAGGAATGTTGTGGACTATATATGTAATCCAAGGAGAAAGATTTATCGATTATTTTATGGTTTAAAACTGTTCCTTTGAAGGGAACTAGTCCCCTAGAATTTTTCATCATATGAAGATATAGTTTCATGTTCTATCAAGATAGAAAAAAAAAATTCTAAGTCTTATGAATTTAAAGGAAGGAAATAGAATAAGAGGGATTCTGAAAACTCTAGAAAAGGAAATAAAAAAATGGAGAATAAGAGAATATTTGAACTTCCATAACTCAATAATTGTGGGAAAAAACACCCTCACACTTTCCTAAAAGGAATGGGAGTTTGTCACAAGTGTGGAGAAAAATGCCAACAAATATCGTGATTTTAAGGGGAAGAAAGAAAAAACCAATGTTAAATGGTATGGTTTTAAATATATGGGACATTATTCACATGAATGTCCTAATAGTCAAGGAAACATTCCCCAAATATGTCCAAGGTAGAAAGGCCAAGTATATGCGGTCACAACAGCTAAGGTTGAATATAACAACCTGATCTGTTATGAATAAAATTCCCTTTATTTTAATGAATTATAGATATAGAAAACACAAGCACTATTTTTTTTTATTATTGGGTTTAAATAACCATTAAGTATCATTACCATTTATAATATAGGTGTTAAATAGTGATCACACAACTAATATAAATATAAGGTTATTAAAAAAGAATCTTTTCGACACAGAGAAAGGATAGGATGGCCTCATCCAGTAGACTCGGGCTATATAAAGCTCATTTGTCAGAGATCAGAAAGGAGTTAGCCTCACTAGGATTCTCTCTTGACCAATCCCAAGCTGAGCTTCAACACATTAAGCTTGAAAGAAATCTCTTACGAGATAAGTTCATGTTAATAGAGATTATCACCCAGGTGATGTTATTCGAGCCACCCCAAGAGTCTGTCACCATCTCACACCTTACCATAAGGTCTTATGTTGGGGTTATAAGGGGTTTTGTAATAAGTTATTAGATACTTATTGTGTAATACATTTTTATAAATAAAAGACATATTCCATAAATTCCTTTATGAGAAAAGTTTTTCTTAAAAAATGTTGTATTTAATAAATTGATTCTCTGGGTAAAAATGGTACTTTTGAGAAATATATATATATATATATTAAACTAACATTTTTATTAATAATATTATAAAATCAATTCTTATAAAATATTATTATATTAGTTCCTTATCAGTAAATTATTAAGTAATTAGTTTGATAAGATTTATATTTTTATATGATAAAATAGAAAGTGTATATTTTACAGAATTAATAAATATTTGAAATAAATAATATTTTAATAAAATATTATTATCAAATTACTTTTATGAATAATAAATGATTATATAATTTTTATAAAGTCAAATGTAAATTTTATTAAGGTTTGAAAACTGTTTTTTTTTTCAAAACCCGTGAATTTTCAATAAATGTAGGTTTTCATTTAAAAAATGAAAATTTACATATTAAAAAAATAGATAAAATGAATATTATTTTTTAATTATTATGTCTAAATTATCCCACATTTAATTTTTTATAATTTTCTGAGACAGTCAAATTTTTGGGTAAAAATTAAATACCGTATAAATAAAATATGTGTTTTATGACATCATAATGACCCCAAAATAATGCAATAAATACTATAATTTTGTATTAAAGGTCCAATATATTTTTTTCCATTAAAATAATGTGATTTTATATTCGTTTTACTTATTTTATAAATCCTTAATGAATCCTCAAAAATGTATAATATACTTTATGATTTTAAATTTATTTCTTTAATAATGTGACTCGCCTCCCCATAAGAAAGGATAATATTTTAATATGTTCATCCATTGGAATTATAAAATAATTTCTTACACTACACTTTTTCATAAACCATAGGAAAAACCATGGGAAGGTTTGTTGTTTTGAATATTTAATTATATAGATTCCAAAACTTAAGTTTGGGAAATATTATAGAATTCAATTCTCATTTCCTATATAAACCCACCCAATATCCCACTTATCTTCACTAAAAATACTTGTATATCATACCTACTCTTACCTCCCTTCTCTAGAATCCTCCCAAGTTTCCCCAAGATCTCAAAAATCTCCTTTTAAATCTTTTGGAGTCACACACTCAAGTAAGGGATCCTCACATTCCTTCCTTTCTCATTTTTATCTAAGTTTCTTCATGTTGTTATACCCTTTTATTTTCAATTAAAAATGTTGGGGTATGATTTAACACCTCCCCCATACTTTCCTACTTATTTTTGAATGATCATATACCACTTTCTCTCTCATTAATTCCTTCTGTGTACACATGTTACCATGTCGAACTGTCGTAAGGGATTTCTCTCTTTTTATTTCCATTCAATTATTTTTCCCATATTATGCATCTAAATTACATTTCATATGTTGGGATATTATGTTCCATAATACCCTTACTGTCTATTTCATTTATAAAGTATTAGATACCTCTTTATATCTCATAAACCCAACTTAGGAATTTCTATATGACGATGTTATGCTGTCGAAATTGAACTGCAATTTTCCAATCCAAAATCATTGTGTAGTGAATACCATACCAATTTCTCTATCAAGGGTATTCACCTTTATAAAAATATACATATTTAATGTTACTTACATGTATTTATTACACATTCCTTAATCTTGGAATAGCTTATGATGTTGAATGATTCCATATTTTATGATCCATGTGGCACACTTATACATGAAAATAAAATGATTATGAACGATGCACCCTAATAGCACTCCAATGCATTAGGTAATGTTTAGTATCATGATATGCCATGTTCAATGAGGGTTTACTCATGAAAATTCATGTTCAATGAGGGTTTAATCATGCTAATTCATGTTCAATTAGGGTTTACTCATGCTAATCCATGTGCAATGAGCCTTAGCTCATGCTAATATAATGTTGTATGTTGTTGCCACACTTCCATGTTATGATAATCGTGCTATATCATGACTTTATGTTCATGTTTCTCTTATAATTCATTGATATTCCTATTTACTAAAATTTACTTTATTATTCATGTTATTCCTTGTTTACTCCCTTACTCGGATTTATAGCGCACACTTTTCTTATCTATGTCCTCAGGTTATCCCATGCAATGCTAAGTACGAAGGAATGTTGTGGTCATGTAAAAGAATTTTTCAATAAAGATGTTATATTTTATGTCTTAAGTTTTCATGTAATGTTCCTAATCCCCAAAGACACTATACCTATTAATATTCTTGGTTGTATTAAGTGAAATTTTATATAGTAAATCATGTTTAAGTTTGTAATAAAGAGCAAGGTTGTTATAGTTGGTATCAAAGGATAGGATTAGTTATTTTTGGGATTAGGGTTATAAAACTCTAGTGAAATCCTTAGGGATAACACTGAGTATAAGAAAATAATCCCTAAATTTTAGTGAGTATATTTTAAGTGTTTTACCAAGAAAATATATCATTTTCTAGATACGAACAAGTAGAGGTGGCTCTGGCACAGATGTATCTAGGGGTAAAACCCAAAGACACCGCTTTGAGCTAGAATCGAATGGGAATTGGTGAATGACAATAGGACTTGCTTCAATATTGGTTTGACACTCCCAGGATGTATTATTTGGTAAATTCATAAGCTTAGTATGAACCATTATTAAGGGAATAAAAAATTCCCCTAATAATATATGTTGGGAAGTAGATCATGGATAACTTAGATTAAAGCCTATAAATTCATAAGTTAAGGAAATAAATTTAATTTATAAGTTGTCCCTTTTTTAATTGGATTCAACTATATTTGTTTAATTTTTTAAAATAATTACCCCTAAATTTTCTTTTATTCTATCCAATGGTCAGTAATAGGAGGACTCGGGCTAACAACAGATGCAAAGATCAATGTGATAGTTGTTCTAATGAGATGCCCAATCCGATGGGAGTGGGAATCACAAAATTTATCACGATACTCTCTCAGTTAACTCATGTTTTGAATAGAAACATGGGTCAAGATGAACTTCCAACACCCCCTAAGAAAGAAAAATATGAAATCTAGAGCTTCATGAGAAAAATTCCTCTTACTTTCAACGGATCATTTGATCCCTCAATCAACGAACAATGGATCAACTCCATTGAGAAGATCTTCTCCATCCTTAAATATTCTAAATGAGAGAAGGTTCTTCTAGCTTCTTATCGTATGGAGGGTGAATCTAATCAATGGTGTACATTGATCAAAAATATGAAGCCTGAGGAAGAGATCAAGGCATTGGAATGGAAAGATTTATGAAAAAAAATTAATAAATATTTTCCTCACACCCTCTAACTTAAGATGGAAAGGGACTTCCTTTCCCTCAAGAAAAAAGACGATGAATCCATCAAATAGTACGAGGAAAACTTCACAATTGTGGCATGATATGCCTCTGAATTTTTTGTTACACCCAAATTCAAGGTTGACCGCATATTTAGTGGGATAAAACCAAGCCTATGGAAAGCCCTAGGAATATGGGACTTCAATAGCTATGAGGAAATTGTCTGATGTGTCCTAAAATTTTAAATAGATATATGATAATCTTAAGGGTATCATGGCGATAAGAATCAGAAAGTGGACTTTAATTCTCACAATTTGATGGATAAATCCGATGGTGCTAAGAAATTATTGAACCCCAATTTCCAAAGGTGTGGAAAGAAGCACCCCAGAAATTGCCTGAAGGGGGAGAGGAAATGATTTGGGTGTGGAAGAGAAGGGCACCTGGCCATTAATTACCAATATGAAAAACCTACTACGGCAATAGATGATAGGAACACTCCGTTCTACCCTCAACTCAATGTTCATTGATAAAACTGAAAAGAACCAGGTCACTTGGAAAACTATTTCCCTAATCCAAGGGTCTTTGAAGGAAACCAATGACCTCCAAGGTATCAAGAGAGATATTTTTCCATCACTACCATCAAAGTGAATCCTAACAATGAAGTGTTGAAAGATACACTAGTTATTCATTCAAGAATAGCGAACATACATTTTTATTCTGGTTCTATGCATTCTTTTATATCCTGAAATTTTAGTAGAACAATCCAAACACCACCATAAATCATGGAAGTATAGATTTTGGTGAGAATGAAAAATGGGGAAATTATTGCATCCCTTGAATATAAATTCTCCCCTATCACAATTTGTATATTGAACTTCCCATTGAACCTAGTAATACTCCCTCTGGTGGAATTTGATGCAATTCTTGGCATGGATTATATTTTTCATATATAGAGCCTACATAAATTTCCATGAGAGGGAAATCACTCTCCATATGGAGAATTGACCCCCAATTCTGTACAAGTTCAATGAGGAGGATGAATCTTCTTTATCACCATCATCACAAGTGTTGATATTACTTCCCAATGAGTACATGTATCATGCTCAGATGATTGAGTCTAAGTAAGGATCCATCCTCGAAGATATGGCTATTGTGAGGGAATTCACTGACATGTTTCCTGAGGAATTGTTTGGTCTTCCTCCTAGAAGAGATGTTGAATTCTCGATTGATCTTATACCTAGGTATTTGACAATATCCAAGACTCTGTATAGAATGGTTGTTTTGGAGCTTGAGGAGCTAAAGAAATAACTATAGGACAATATGGATAAAGGGTTTATATACCCAAGTGATTCTCCATGGGGTTAAATAGTCCTCTTCATCAAGAATAAGGATGGATCAATGTGCCTTTGCATCAATTATTGTGAGCTCAAAAAATCATGATAAAGAACAAGTATCCTTTTCTATGAATTGATGACTTGTTCGATCAGCTACATAGAGCACAATACTTCTCCAAGGTGGATCTGCAGTTGGGATATTACCAAGTAAGGGTAAAGAAGGAGGATATCACCAAGAATGCTTTTCGTACAAGGTACGGGAACTATTAATTAATATTAATGCATTTTGGACTCACCAATTTTCCCTAAATATTCTTGGAAATGAGAAATATAGTATTTAGAGATTACCTCGACAAGTTTGCAGTAGTCTTTATAGATGATATTCTAATATACTCCAAAACCAAGGAGGAGCATGAGGGGTATCTAAGAACTGTACTAGAGACCTTGAGAAAGAATAATATCTATGAAAAGTACAGAGAGTATGAGTTCTGGTTGAAGGAAGTCTCATTCTTAGGTCATATCATCACAAGTAATGGGATATATGTGGATCCCTCCAAGACAAATGCAATTGAGGGATGGATGAGGCCAACATCTATGACGGATATCCATAGATTCCTTGGGTTATCTGGATATTATCGTAGATTTGTGAGAAATTTCTCAAGATTTTAAAACCCTATTACCAATCAAAATTGGAAGGGAGTCAAGTTTTATTATAATGATGAATGTGAAGAGAGATTCAAGGAGTGGAAAAAGAGGCTTATCACTACGCCCGTTGTCACATTACCCATAGGTGGAGAACTTTTCATGGTATTTAGTGATGCTCAAAAGAAGGGCCTAGGATGTGTGTTGATGAAAAATTACAAATTCATTGCCTATGCTTCAATGTAATTGAAAGTTCAAGAGTAGAACTATCCAACACATGATCTGGAGTTGGCTGCGGTGATCTTATCTTTGAAAATTTGGTGACATTACCTCTTTGGGGAGAAGTGTGAAATATATATGGATCACAAAAGCCTCAAGTATATATTCACACAGAAAGAGTTGAATATGCGCCAATGAAGATGATTAGATCTTATCAAAGACTATGACTAATCAGTCAATTACCACCTTGGGAAAGAGAACAAGGTGGAAAATGCTCTAAGTATAAAGTACCCAGCGATTCTATCATTGATGAGAATTTAAAAGGATCCAATCTTCTTAGATTTGATGAAGATGGACATGGGAATCATAAAGAAGGTAACATAGTCAGTCCTTTCACAAATGATATCTCAACCTTATCTTTTGGAATGGTTAAAGGATTATCAAGAGGTTTATATGGGAATTCAAAAGAAATTGTAAACTATCATAAAATGGAAATCCTCAAAGTTTAATGATAATGAAGAAAGAATTATGAGATTTGGTTCAAGACTATGTGTTCCATCAAATACAGAGTTAAAGAAAGAACTTTTGAATGATGCACATAGTTTGAATTTCTTTATTAACCCGGTAATCATGAAGATGTATCATGATCTCTGAGAGCATTATTGGTGGGATAACATGAAGAAGGAGATCTCTGAGTATACATCAAAGTTCTTGGTATGTCATAAAGTGAAGGATGAGAGGAAAAATTCTAAGGGTATGATGAAACCATTACCCATACCAACATGAAAATAGGAAAACATCATCATGGATTTTTTCAATGGACTTCTGAAGACATCCAAAGGAAATAATTTTATCTGGGCTATTGTGGATCATCTTACAAAAACTGCACACTTCATTACAATTTGATAGGATTTATCATTGGATAAACTAAAATGGATATACATCGGAGAAGTGGTAAGGTTGTATGGAGTACCACTATTGATTGTATCTGATCTAGATCCAAGATTTATATCTAAATTCTAGAAGAGTCTCCAACATGCTCTGAATATTGAGCTGAACTTTAGTATGGATAATCATCCTCAAACAGATGTCCAATCCGAGCAGACTATCAAAAAACTTGAGGACATGTTGAGATCATGATCAATGGACTTCAAAGGAGGATAGGATCAACATCTTCATCTGGTTAAGTTCTCTTACAACAACAGTTTCCACTCAAGCATCCAAATGTCTCTTTATGAAGACCTTTATGGGAAGAGGTGCAGAACACCTGCATGTTGGGATGAAGTTTGGGAGAGAAAATTTCTTGGTCCAGAAATTTTCAATGAAATGGTGGAGAAGGTTAAGACCATTAAGAATCACATTAAAGCTGATCATAGTTGAAAAAAGAGCTATGATGAAAATCGTCGATGAGACCTATAATTTGATGTTGGAGACATGGTATTCCTATACATATCACATTGGAAGAGAGTTATGAGATTTGGGAAGAATAGAAAGATTAGTCCAAGGTAGATCGGCCCTTTTTAGATCATTGATCACATTGGAGTAGTGGAAAATCAACTAGCACTCCCACTGAACCTATCTCAAGTACATGATGTATTCCATGTATCACTCTTGAGGAAGTACATACCTGACCCATTTCATGTACTCAATCCAAAGTTGGTACCATTGGAGAATGACCTCTCCTATGAAGAGAAGACGATGGAGATCATAGATCATAGGGAAAAAGTTCTACAAAATAAGAAAATTCCCCTCATCAAAGTGTTTTTTAGAAACCAAAAGTTTGAAGAAGAACTGTGGGAACCCGAGGAAATGATGAGGTAGAGTTACCCTCATCTGTTTTCGTGTGGGAGAAGGAAATTTAGATGGAAAATTTTCTTAATGGGGGAATTTTGTAACAAACTGATCTTTTATAAATAAAATTCCCTTTCTTTTAATGACTTATATATATATAACACATGCACTCTTTTTTTATTTTTATTACTGGGTTTAAATGACCATTAAGTATCATTACCGTTGATAATATAGTTGTTCAACAGTGATCACACGGCTGATATAAATATAATTTTTTAAAAAAATAATCCTTTCAGCACAGAAAAAGGAGAGGATAGCCTCATCCAGTAGACTCGAGCCATACAAAGATCACTTTTTGGATCTCAGAAAAGAGGTAGAATCACTGGGATCTACTCTTGACCAAGCCCAATCTGAGCTTCGACACATTAATCTTGAACGGAATCGACTATGGGAGAAGTTCAAGTTAATAGATATTACCACACAGGCGATGTTATGCAAGCCGCCCCAAGAGTCTATCATCATCGCACACCTTACCCTAAGGTCTTATGCAGGTGTTATAAGGGGTTATGTAATAAGGTATTAGTTACTTATTGTGTAATCCCTTTTTATAAATAAAATTCTTATTCCATCAATTCCTTTATAAGAATAGTCTTTATTAAAAAAATGATGAATTTGATAAATTGATTATCCAGGTAAAATGATACTTTTGAGAAATATATATATATATTAAACTAAGTTTTTTATTAATAATATTATAAAAAAAATTCTTATAAATGATTATTATTTTATTATTTTATTAGTAAATGATTAGGTAATCAGTTTGATAAGAGTTATATTATTATACGATAAAATAGAAAGTGTATATCTTGAGAAACAAATGAATTTTTGAAATAATTAATATTTTAATAAAATATTATTATCAAATTAATTTTATGAATAATAAATGATTATATAATTTTTATTAAGTCATATGTAATTTTTATTATGGTTTGAAAACTTTTTTTTTGTCAAAACCTATGAATTTTCAATAAATGTCAATTTTTGTTTTAAAAGTAAAAATTGAAATATTTAGAAATTTATTTAGATTAAATGAATATTATTTTTGGAATCAGGATGTTGAAATTATCCAATGGTTAATTTTTCATAATTTTATGAGATAATCGAATATTTGGGTAAAAATTAAATACTGTATAAATAAAATATGTGTTTTATGACATCATAATGAACACAAAATGATGTAATAAATACTATAATGGGAATTCTAAGACCAATATATGTTTTCACATTAAAATAATGTGATTTTATATATTTTTTACTTATTTTATAAAGCCTTAGTGAATACTCCAAAATGTATAATATACTTTAGGATTTTAAATTCATTTCTTTAATAATGTGACTCACCTCCACATAAGAAAGGCTAATATTTTAACATGTTAGGTCATTGGAATTATAAAATAATGTTTTCCACTACACTTTTTTAAAAAACATGGGCAAAAACCATGGGAAGGTTTGTGGTTTTGAATATTTAATTATATAGATTCCAAAACCTAAGTTTGTGAAATAATAAAGAATTCCCCTCTCATTGTATATATAAATCCACCCAAACTCCCACTTCTTTTCACTCAAAATCCTTGGATCACGTCCCTACTCTTCCCTACCCTCTCTAAAATCCTTCCAAGCCGCCCCAATATCTCAATAATCCTCTCTTCAAGCTTTTTAAGTCACAAACTCAAGTAAGGGATCCTCACATTCCTTGCTTTCTCATTTTTATCCATGTTTATTCATGTTGTTATACCCTTTTATTTTAAATTAAAAATGTTGGGTTATGATTTAAAACCTCCCCTATACTTTCCTCATTATTTTTTAATGATGATATATCACTTTATCTCTCATTAATTCCTTCTGTGTACACCTGTTACCATGTTGAAATGTCGTAAGGGATTTCTCTCTTCTTATTTACATTCAAGTATTTCTCCCATATTATGCATTTAAATTACATTTCATATATTGGTATATTATGTTACATGATACCATTACTTTATATTTAATTTATAAATTATTATACACCCATTTATCTCTCATCAACCCAACTTATGAATTTCTATATAACGACGTTATGCTACCGAAATTGCACTGCGATTTTCCAAGCCAAAATCATTGTGTAATGAATACCATACCCATTTCTCTATCAAGGGTATTAACCATTATGAACATATACATATTGAATGGTACTTACATGTATGTATTCTAAATTCCTTAATCATTGAATAACTTATGATTTTGAATGATTTCATGTTATATGATCCATGTAGCACACTTATACATGAAAATGAAATGCTTATGAAGGGTTCGCCCTGATAGCGCTCCAATGCATTTGGTAATGTTAGTATCATGATACGCCATGTGAAATGAGTGTTTAGTCATGATAATTCATGTTCAGTTAGGGTTTAATCATGTTAATTCATGTGCAATTAGGGTTTACTCATGCTAATCCATGTGCAATGAGCCTTGGCTCATGCTAATATCATGTTGTATGTTGTTGCCACATTTCCATATTATGGTAATAATACTATATCATGCCTTTATGTTCATGTTTATCTTGTAATCTGTTGATATTTCTATTTTCTAACATGTATTTTATTCTTCATTTTATTCCTTTTTTACTCTCTTACTGGTATTTATAGCTCACCCTTTTCTTATGTATGTCCTCAGGTTATCTAATCCAATGCAAAGTACGAAGGAATGTTGTGGACATGTAAAAGAAGATTTCAATAAAGATGTTTTATTTTATGTATTAAGTTGTCATGTGATATTCCTAAGCCCTGAAGACACTAGAACTCTTGATCTTCTAGGTTGTATTAAGTGAAATTTTATGTAATAAATCATGTTTAAGTGTGTAATAAATAGTAGGGTTGTTATATTGAAGTTAATAACGATGTGGTGGTAGGTACTTTAATCATTTCCTTGAAATTAGCCAATGCTTTATTTGATTCTGGATCATCACATTCTTTTATATCTTCCTAGTTTTCCAATAAAATTATACATGTTCAATTTGATTTAATAAAGGAGTTATTAGTCAAAACTCCTAGGGGATGTATCATTGTAACAAAGATATGTCAATCAGTCCCCCTCATGACACATAAACATGCTTTAGTTTCTAACCTTATCATAATACCCATGATTGAATTTGATATAATCCTTGGTTTGATTTGGATTTCACGTTACGATGTGAATATCTATTACAAGAAGAGGGATGTTACGATTTTTTAGAATGGTGTTGAATCCCTTACCTTTAGAGCAGAAACCTCACTAGCTGATTCTTATCTAGATCCACCCCCATTAGATATACTGAATTCAATTATTGGGGAGGAAGGGAATGTAATAACTATGGGTGAGGAAAAGAATGTTCAAATAGAGAACTTACCTATTGTTCAAGAATATGTTGATGTCTTTCTAGAGGATTTACTTGGACATCCTCTAGAGCAGGAAATTGAGTTTTACATTGACTTAATTCCTAATTGAAGGACCATTTCAAAGACCCCTTATAGAATATCCATTATGGAATTATTATAATTGAAGAAACAACTAGAGGAATTTATTGATAAAGGATTAATCCACCATAGTGTCTCTCTATGGGGAGACCCTGTCCTTTTTCATTAAAAATAAATATGGATCTATGAGGTTGTTCATTGACTACAGGGAGATAAATACTACAACAATAAAGAAAAAGTATCCCCTACCTCACATTAATGATTTATTTGATCAACTTCATGGAGCCCAATATTTTTCAAAGATTTATCTTCGATCTGGATATCATCAGTTTCTAGTAAGGAAGGAATATATTCCAAAGACAGTGTTTCAAACTAGGTATGGGCATTATGAGTTTACAATAATGCCTTTTGGACTAACTAATTCACCCTCTATTTTCATGGATCTAATGAATAGAGTTTTCGAGGTATATCTTGATGAATTTTTGGTGGTATTTATTGATGATATCTTGGTATACTCCAAAATCTATGAAGATCGTGAAAATCACTTGCTCATTATTCTAAAGACTCTTAGAAGAAATGAATTATTTCGGAAGTTTAGAAAGTATGAATTTTAGCTTCAATATATTTCCTTTATTGGCCAATTTGTCTCTAGGGATGGAATATCTATTGATTTTTCGAAGACAAAGGCTATTCAAGAATTTCTTACTCCAATGAACATAACTGAGGTACATAGTTTTATTGGTTTAGCAAGTTATTATTGACATTTTGTTCAAAAATTTACCCATTTAGCCAACCTAATGAACAATATTACATGTAAAGGGGTTAAGTTTGTATGTAAAAAATAATGTGAGGACTTTTTCGAAGAATTTAAGAGGAGATTATTGAATGCTCCGATCCTAACTCAACCATCGGGGAATGATGGGTTTGTTATCTATAGTGATGCATCAAAGAAAGGACTTGGTTGTGTCCTTATGAATAATGATAGAGTTATTTCCTATGAATTAAGTTAGTTAAAAATTCATGAAAAAACCTATCCAACTCCTGATCTTGGGTTATCTTCTTGATATTTACTCTAAAAATATGGGGACACTATCTCTATAGTGAAATATGTGAGATATATACGGATCACAAGAGTCTGAAGTATATCTTATCACAGAAAGAACTCAACATGAGGAAATGGTGATGGATCTAACTACTCAAGGATTATGATTATTCCATACACTTCCACCCAAGAAAGGAAAATAAGGTAGCTGATGCATTGTGTAGGAAAGATCATGGAGTTTTAAACAAAATTAGGATTGAAAGAGATCCTGTGTTCATGGATCTAATGAGGATGGACATGAGAATTATCAAATAAGGGGAAACATCATTACTTTTTCCATTGGTTTCCCAACCATATTTATTATAAACGATTAAAATATCCCAGCCTGATGATAATAACCTTCAAAAGAAAATTAATGTTGTGAAAGATGGGAAGTTGGATGACTTCATATGTGAATATGTAATTATGAAATTTTGGAAGAGGCTATGTGTTACCTCTATAATCAAACTGAAAAGGGTGTGATTGGATAATTCCCATAGCTAGAATTTCTCTATACACCCTGGTAGCACTAAAATGTTTAGATATTTGAAGGAACATTTCTAGTGGGACAACATGAAGTGGAAAATTACTGATTATGTATCATGATGTTTAGTCTGTCAACAAGTGAAGGCCAAATGACAATATCCTAGAGGATTCATGCAACCTATACTTATTCCTAAATGGAAATGGTATGACATCACCATGGAATTTGTCATTGGATTAACCAAAACTACAAGAAAGACTGATGCAATATGGGTAATTGTGGACCAACTTACAAAATCTTCACATTTCCTTGCTATAAGGGAGGATTTTCCACTAGAGCGGCTTTCCTGACTCTATATCAATGAAGTTTTAAGACTTTATGTAGAACCTCTTTCAATAGTGTTTGATTGCGATCCTTGATTTACATCAAAATTTTGGAAAAGTCTTTAGAAATATTTGGATACTGAGCTTTGTTTGAGTACTGGTTGTCATCCTCAAACTGATGGGAAATCAAAAAGGATGGTCCAAACTTTAGAATACAAATTTAGATAATGATTGCTCAACTTTCAAGGTATGTGGGATCAGTATTTACCCTTGGTGGAGTTTGCCTACAATAATATTTTCCATTCCAGTATTCAAATGGAACCATATGAAGCATTGTATGAAAAGGGATGTCATACACCAACATGTTGGGATGAAGTTGGTGAAAGGAAGCTAGTGGGACCAGAGCTTGTAGAGGAAACAATAATGAAAGTAAATACTATTCAAGGGTATATAAAAGCAGCTCAAAGTAGACAAATAAGCTACAAGGATAATCAAAGGAAGGATTTGGAATTTCAAGTGGGAGATCATGTTTTTTTAAAAGTATCTCCATAGAAGGGTGTTATAAGATTTGGGAAGAAAGGGAAACTAATCCCTCAATACATAATCCCTTTTAAAATTCTTGAGAGAATTTGAGCTATTTCATATCATTTGGATATTCCACCTATCCTTTATAAATTACACAATGTGTTCCCTGTCTCATTGCTGAGAAAGTACATGCCAGACCCAACTCATGTCCTCATTCTGAAGATATAGAATTAAAACCTGACTTTTCTTATAGTGAAGATCCTATCCAGATTCTGGACACTAAAGAACAAGTGTTGAGGAATCATATGACTCTACCGGTAAATATTCTTTGTAAAAATCATAAAATCAAAGAGACAACATGGGATCCTGAGGAGCTTATGATGAAAAACTGCCCAAATCTTTTTATGAGGTAACATTCTGGTGATTTCAAGGATGAGATTTTTGTAGGGGGAATAATGTAACACCCCAAGGTTTTATAAATAAATTTAATATTGAATTCATGAAATACTAAGTCTATAAAAAACATCACTTTGTTATAACCTATCTAGTAAACATAAATTTTCCACCTTTGTGTTTTGAATTTCAAAATACTGTCATACACGGTTGTGTTCAGTAAGATATTTAGAGTCCGATAAAACAAACTTAATTTTTGGAGAATAGTAACATACCCATATGAATAGTAATATGCATAGTAATATGACCCTTATGAATAGTAAAACATGTTATTATTTTATTTTCTTAAGGTTATAAGATAATGAGATCTTGATTGATTTTTCAAGGTGATATAAAACAAATTATTGTTTTTTGAATAAATTATGATTTTATTTAAAAAATAAATTAATCATATTTAGAAAATTATTTTCAAAAAATGGATTTCATTTTTAAATTCTACACATTGAGAAATTGTTAGGGTGAATTTTTGGTATTTTTATGAAATACTAGAATTTTTTGTGAATAGTGAAATTCGATAATTTACGAAATATGCTAAATAAATGAATTTATACATCATGCTTGAGTCATGGCTGATGTAAATGACCATTGGTTCAAAATCACATGCACTTATTACTGTTTTTAGTCATAATAATCAACACTATTGGTTCTCTTTGACAAAATAATAAAATAATGATTAAAATAATGGGAAAAACCTCCTCTCCCCCACTATAAAAAACCCCCATCACTCTCTCTTCTATTCACTCCTCTAAAGCTTTTTTCCTTGTCTAAATTCTGCCCAAATATCCTCCCAACCTCCTACCCCACGTCCATCAGCCCTTGGTCTTATAAAAAGACCAAAACTTCTCCCCTAAAGAGGCTCTCAAGGAATATTACTTCAAGAGGTAAATTCATTTTTTCATTTCTTTTATTTCAAGTTTATTTCTTTTCTTTTTCTTTCCTCAACTAATTTCATACAAATGTAGTGATGAATCCATTAGCTTACATGTAATTAGATTTTTTTATGATAAAGTAATATTTATTCATCATCTCTCCTTTCCCCTTCTTTTATACTTGAAATGAAAACACCATCTGATATGTGTTGATTTATCACATTCAAGGAAGATGGGTTTTCAATTTTTATTGCCATATTCAATTCTGGTCATGAAACCATTGTTATGGTTGAACCAGACTATAATATATGTATTATAACTTATTTAAGGTTCTGTTATACTTTTTTAAACATTATATTAATTTATAAATCAAAATGAGTTTGTTGTGATCAAGAACCGCTAATTAACCCAAACAATTTTCAATAAAGTTTATGACCATGTAATATTCTGGTTGTTCACTAATAACATACAACTTCTATTCTGTACAACCATTCTCATTCAACATGTTTATCCATACATGAATATAAGTTTACCAATCATGAAAACCAAGGAAGAAAACACTCTCAAACAATGAATTGAATCTCTTAACCCATAAAAAGGCCATTAATAAACCTAATAAGGTTATAATAAATCAATTAAATACATAAGTGGTTATATAATAATTAATTTATGAACCTAAATTTGATTATTCAGGTCATTAAGATCAAGTGAGGAACACCTTCGAACTTAAGGTAAGGATTTTCTACCCAAACCTCCCCATTCATTTGGGTTAATCTTATTCTCTACTTACCTCAATTAAATTATTATTTATTCATAAGTAATCCTCATATATTTTTTTATAATTTTATATATGTGTGTACAAACCATAATCCTGTTTTCATTTATGGGGAGTTATATTTTTTTAAAGGATCTTTCAAAAAATTCTTCCCATAATACAAGCTCGATTCAGGGGAATTTCTCAAGTTCTTACCAATTTTTAAGGGCACTCTATAATCTATTTTTGGAAACCATTATCTTTATAAAATCACTAATTTTATTATGAAAATACTATCTTACTTAACTTCTATTTTTATATGAAGATTTTTTTTCCAAAAGAACTCTTTTTTTCAAAGAAAAAGAATATTTATCTCAAGAATTACTCGATGATTTTATAAGAGTATCTTCATCTATTTAAACACTCTTGTTGATTATTATGTATTATGGGGATTAATATTTTATGATATCATCTACTATATTTAATTTAATGGTTTATGATTATTTTTATTATGGATGTACTATCTTAAAACCATTAACCAATTTACTCTGAATGGTTAGTTTTTATGTTTAATGTTCGGGGAAAGTTATTTACATTTCATATATTAGTTTAAATATGAATTTATATGTTGTTTATGTTTATCCCCATTAATATGAGGAATGAATTAGACTTATTAAGTATAGGGTGGGGATCACTATATCTACTTGGTGCATTGGTAGGTCTCATGATACAAACTATGGTCTTCGCATGAGGCCTTGAAAAAATGGATATTTATGGTCTTGGAATGAGGCCTTGATGGTATGGTTATGATGTCCCACATTTTGAATTCCCTCATTATGAAAATAGTATTGATAGTTCATGTGGTTATTTGACTAGTAGAATACCCATGATTATGTTTAATTATGGCATTATTTATTCAGCTCTAAGTCCTTTCAAAATGTGTTCAAGTTTATTTTTAAAGGCATTTGTTTTTAGTTATTCACTCTGCCTAATGTTTGTGTTTATGATATAATCCTATATATTTCTTCCCCTTAATGGGAATTTGAGCTCACCCCTTTCTTATGTTTCATTTTCTCAGGACATGAATAAGTTTATTATGAGTAACCCTCAAGGATAAACTTATAGTTGTGGATGTTCCCAATAAAACTTATATGTTGTATTTAATTTCAAGTTGTAATGTTGAACTTATGTATGTATCTTGTTTCCAAATCTACTAAACTACTCGGTCCTTTGGGATGAATATTCCTTATTTATATGCCAATGTAATAAAATAAGGCACCAGATTCGGGCAACTGGGGTCGGGTCCTTACATACACGGGCCACATTCCATCAGGCTAAGATCTAGAAACCAATAAATCATAAATACACAACCCAAGTGTGCCACACTAGTTGAAATTATAAAAATATAAAATAAAAACCAAGAATATATCCATGTAAACCTAGTATTTCTATAATAAAATGAGTTCCTAACACACTAGTCCAAGGTATATCATAAGATCTAATGCATTCCTATATCACCTGACTATTATCACCCCAAATATTAAGACAAAAAATGATATGATATCACTTTTAATGACCAGTACTTAGACTATAGATCAATGTATCGGCTAGAGATATATTGGTAACTCAGGTGAACCTCCCCAAACATTGGAGGTTTTCGACTAGTATCATGGGTCTAAGGTGTTATTATGGGTAGACTATACCCTCATATCATAGTATAATAAAGGAAGAAACAACCAAACATACATAAACATATAATCAATCATAGTATTCATAATCAATAAAAAAGAATCATGCTATATTGAATTAAATTAGTAAGCACAAATTCATACATATACATTGTCATAATATCATATAATAACTGATTTCCCATTGGTTCGATCACAAATACAAAATAAATAAAGGAAAAAAATACACTAAGTCTCTACTAGAATCCTTGAGCTTCATTAACCTAGTATTCAATATCTACTAATCTATCATGATTGGACATGAAACATGTGGCCTATGAACTACCTCTCCAAATCATTCTTTTTTATTTTCAAAAAATACACTTTTAGGAAAAAGTGGGAACTGAACATGGCCAAAAACACACAGAGTGGGAACAGAACTATCCACGTAGTGAAAATTTGAAATGAGTATCATCACTGCGGGAACCATCATGTCAGCCATAGATCCCAAAAATCACGCACCTGCTGTAGTGAAGAAGCCCGTCAAAATCACTAATGTTGTAATCATCACCAGTTTTCATTGTCCCCAAGTTGACAAACACTCCAAACATCATCATTGTAACCCTAACTGCTAGAGTCACCACATCGCCACTGGGAAAAACACCTTCTTAGTCATCAACCATCATCACCAGAGCCATAAAACGGGTCACAGAACCAGAACATCCACCAATCACCACTGCTGTATTCATATTTCCATCATAAAACTACAACATCACCACTATAAAACCATCATAATAGGAAAACACAACTATCTTAACCTTCGACGGTGGGCCAGTCACCCTCCAGGCCCTACACCACTCGATCTACACATCCCAAAACCTCTGTGAAGACCCGCACACCAGACCGAAAGGGAAAGGAGCGTAGGAATAGGGTTTTAGAGAAGGATTGAGAAAATGGGGGACCTATGACCTACCTAAACCTATGAATAATGAGGTTTGATCAGGTACCTAAGTTCCATATCCCCCTGAGCAGGGTGTTAGTAAAACATGGTAGGGAACCACCAATGGGGTCCCGTGAATAACTAGTAAAGTTGTTTATTCACATGTGATATGATCATAAAATAAAAAATATATTATATAATCATAATTAAATAACCACCATTGATCCTTAAGTTCTAAAATGACTCCCAGGATTGACTATAAAAAATTTAGACAGTGTCAGAGTTTCTCTGAGCATAAGTAACCACTCGGGAGAAATATAACCATCTCTAGAACTTAAGAACCCACCCAATGGAAATATACCCATATTTAGAACATAATAATCCACTCTAGGAAAATATACCCATCCTTTAAACACAATGAAACCTCTTAGGGCATCCACCATCCCAAAACCATCATATAACATGCACTTTGGACCATATATCACTCAGAATCTCATATAGCATACATCCAAGTCATATATCACCATAATACTTGTAAAAAAAGTGCCTCAGATACATAATATGTGTAAAAAATGAATCACATATACTCAGGTCACATCCTCTATAGCATCCCATTTTTTATCACATAAACTTTCATTACATTATACAAAACCGAGGATCTTTAAGGTTTAGTGTCTTGGAAACCAGGAACTTAATACATGACAACAACAAAAACATTCTTCTTAAACACTTGAAAGGCTTCTTCATTTGTTCATCCTAAGTTCATTACATAATCTCATAACCTGGGAGCATACATAAAAATAAAGGGTGAGCATAAGGCCCAGTAAGGGAAACAAGGGAAACCTTTTACATGAGAACTTGAGATACATCAAAAGTCATGAAAAATAACTTTAAGGCATGAGAAAGAGTTCATGAGGCATATAATAATAAAAATAATGTGCTTCATAACTTGAATATGTGGATACAGAATTTAACATTGACAATCATTTTTGTTTCACCAAGGTCCATCCCCAAGGTGTCATTAAAAATTACCAAGGTTATTCACCAAGGCGTTGTTAAAAATGGTCATCTCTAGAGATTAAGTCTTTACCCAATGAATTGGAGCGCTATCAGGTCGCACCCTTAATTTTTCTTTATTATCATGTGATCCACATATATAATCATCAATAATTTCATAAAAAACCCATATAGCATAAAAGAAATGGGTTTCATTTCATAATCATAATGTTTTAAAAACTGCTTTAAAGACATGATCTTTATGTCACTTTAAACCCACGGAAAGGGAAAGCGGGTCTCATGTATGTAAATACCAGAATTTAAAATAGAACATTTTGGTATATATTTTAATACCCCTTTAGAAGAAATATCTTTGAGTATTCACTTAATAAAATAAATGAATTTTAGGATAAGAGAGAGACATTTTGAGACGGAAATTCTGCAGCATAATGGCTATGTTTCGGGGTTTTAGAAAACATTGAAAAGAGTGGGGACATGGGTAACCCACTCATAAATGATCCAAAAAACAGTATAGGGACAGAATATAAAGTATTTAAGAACATGATAATGAAATTTGAAAGATATACAATATGAAATGAAGAACATGAAAGGAAGACAAAAAAATAAGATTTCTCTTATGAAAATTCGGCAGCCTAACGGCGTCACTTAAACTTCAACAAAAATGAATTGACGAGATCAAATAGGGTCTCTCATCATATGAACATAAAATATAAGTATGATAGATATAGAGATCATACCACAACATAATAAAAAGTAACTTGAAATACTTGACATGAAAGTAGAACTTTGAAAAAATGAAAAAGGTGAAAGAATCCCTTAAAAATTCGGCAGCCTAACGGCGCCACTTAAACTTCAACAAAAATGAATTGAAGAGGTAAAATAGGTTCTCTCATAATATGAACATAAAATATCAGTATGATAGATATAGATATCATGCCCCAACATAATAAAAAGTAACTTGAAAGACTTGACATGAAAGTAGAACTTTGAAAAAATGAGAAAGGTGAATGAATCCCTTAAAAATTTGGCAGCCTAACGGCGCCACTTAAACATTCTTAAAACGGATTGATGAGAGTAAGAGGGGGTCTATAATAATATGAAAATGAAAAGGATAGTAGAATGAATATAAAAGAACATCCCCAACATAAGAACATGGAGCATAAAAGCAATGGCATAAAAGAGAGTACTTGAAAAGAAAGAGAGAGGTAGGATCCCTTACCTTAAACGTAACTCTTAAAACTCAAAGGTTGGGACCTTGAGGGCTTGGGGGCACCTTGGGAGGACTCCTTGGGAGGTAAGGATACCAGAACTTTGTTGAGGATGATTATGAAGTCGAATGGATGAGAGGATGTCTTGGTATTTATAGGGAAAGTGAGGGGACAAGGCATTAATGGCCAAGGGACACCTCATTGGTGGTTTTGGCAAAACAAGTGGTATTTCCTCATGTTATTGGCCACTTGGGACACCTCACACCTTATCTCACTATTAACAAGTCGACCATCCCTTAAAATATCTCATCACATCATCATGATGCAGTTATGATGTCATTAAACATACTGAAACCCTAAAACTGTATTTTTACTATTCACTGAAAATTCAACTTTTTCAGAAAACTCCCAAAATTTTATCTTAACATAATATCAATGCCCTGAATTCAAAAATAAACTCCATTTTAGAAAAATAATTTTCTAAATATTTTTAATTTAATTTTTAAATAAAAAAACTATTCACTGAAAATTCATTTTTTTCAGAAAAAAACCCCAAAAATTACCATAACATAATATCGATGCTCTGAGTTCAAAAATAAAGTCCATTTTATAAAAATATTTTTATAAATATTTTTAATTTAATTTTTAAATAAAAAAAACACTATTCACCCGAGAAAACTAATACTTGACTAATAATTAATGAAATAGTTATTTACCTATTTTATTGAATCACACTACTTAATCAAGGTGCCTAAATTATATTAATACTTTATTTAAGTGAAATTACTAATCCATTTGGTCACATTACTAATCCTAAGTATAAAATCACTATTCATAATTTACTATTCATCAAAAATTAAGTTGATCTTATTAGACTCTAAATTTCTTACTAAACACATTTGTAGAAGACCATTTTTTGAAAATCATTACACATCATTAATTATTTAAGGTTTACATAAATATTTTAAAATATCCTTTTTTCAAAATTCATCAACAAAATAAATCCTATATTCATTTGAACATTTGTAAACTCACAAACTTCACCATAAGAAGAAAACATAATTTTATTTATAACAAATTATTACACAAAGTAGCTATGGTCTCGTTACATATCCCCTTATCACACCAGCATAGGACCTAAGTGTAAGGTGTGCTAAGGTGATAGAATATGAGGGAGGCTCGACCAACATCGCACGAGTAATAATTTCTATCAGTTTGAACTTCTTGCGAAGGCGATTCTGTTCTAGCATCACACAATGAAGTTCGGCTTGAGTTTGGTCCAGAGCAAAGCCCTGTGGTGCTACCTCCTTCCCAAGTTCTGTTAGATGGGCTTCGATTGGCCCGAGACTACTGGATGAGGCCATCAAATCTTCTTTCTATTTTAATTAACCAAGATTACTTGTATTT
Organism: Viscum album; assembly: GCA_963277665.1. Classification (NCBI taxonomy): domain Eukaryota; kingdom Viridiplantae; phylum Streptophyta; class Magnoliopsida; order Santalales; family Viscaceae; genus Viscum; species Viscum album. Next base: position 1,026,815,677 of record OY728158.1, read on the forward strand.
AGAGACAAATCGCAACATTTAGTTTCCAACGGTCATATTGACCAATAGTCATATAACATTTGAAACCCAACAGTCTCATTTTAATTATACTCAGGTTATTAAATGAAATAGTTTTGTTGAGTATAAAATTACACACAAAATTAGGAAACAAGATTTATTCAAAATTTTGGGTCGTTACATCCTCTCTTGAACCAAATTTCATATAATATGCGTTGGCCAATCACCCAAACCTAGAACATGTCCTATAATTATAATAATAACATGTTTTATCCACCTGATGAACCCATCTCACATAATATAGGATGGCCTATTAAGTGGATAACTTATTCCTATCACAAAATTCCTAATAGTCTCACATCATTGATTTTTATTTTAAAGTGACACCTAAAATCATCAGTACTCATTCTCACACTAAGCCTCTCAAGGGTAACATAACATGGGGGGAGCCCGCCAAGTTCCCATATGCCACAATAGAAAGGAAACCCTAAATAGGTTACCTTATCTCAATATCACCTCTTAGTACAATACTTAAACTCATAGGGAATAGTGTCCCCCAGCATCATCACAAATACTTAAAGGCCTCCCTAGCCTCATAGGATAAGCCATACAACATCACTCTAGAGAGATAGAACTAGGCCCATATCAAATACAAGGTTTTCCAAGGTTGTTATCATCACCAAAAATATCACCAAAAATACACAAGGTCTTACCAACTAGGAAATCACATACTAGTGGGTGAGGAACACTCACCCCATGGTCATCTCAATGAGCCCTCAGGTAACAAACCATCTCAAGGTTCAATCATGGACTAATTGGGCCATCCATTTCCAATCAAACACTCCCCTATAAAAGGATGCATCAAGGGTACCAGTATTACGGGCCACTAAATATCAATCATCCCAATCATACCCCTATATGGTTTATTCATCACAGGGCATACATTTATAATCAAGTCCATAGCCATCGACAGTCCGGGCATAAAACTAGTGTGTAAGAGACCATCATTAACCATGGAACATTTTTCATTTCCAGGAATTTTATTTTACTTGGAAATTTATTTAAGTTTAAAAGGTCACCAAAGTGGTGATACCACATATCTTATGTCATATAGAATAAATAATCCCAATGTAAATGATCAAGGGTCCGCCTAACTTATATGATTTCATTTCCCTTTTAAAGTATCTTAGTCTTCATCACCCAATATCATCCAAGCTCGTGTCACCTTATGAGAACCTATCTAAATCCAAAAGGATATTTTTAATTAATTATAAATAATTATCCAATTTAATTTAAATATGAATAATCCCTAAAACTCATAAAGCAACATCCAATAACTGAAACCACAAACAATGGGGTGTGGTCTATGCCCAAAACACACCCAAACCTAAGCCATGAAAAATACCTAATTAAATTACCAGATTTAATGTCTAATTCCATATAATTTAGTAAAACACATAAATAAATTCATATTGAATGGTTCCACTAAAAAACATCACAAAATGACATGTGATTTCCCTCTCATACATCCTCTAGTTATGTTCATAAAATTCTCTATCATCCTTTCCTAATTCAACCATGATCTTATGGAATTTGTGATGAACCCCTAACTGGTTTTCACCAAAAATAAAATAACGTGAATGGAAACCATTGATATAGGAAGGTGAAGTAATATTGTACCTTTAAATGCTTCAAATATCACAACAAAATCACCCTAGATCAAAGGAAAAACAAGAGAGAAAAGATAGAGTAAGGACAACTGAAATGGACTCCCTTGTGCGTCTCATTCAACCAAGAACAAGAGGGGGATGAACCTAAAATTAGGGTTCTTCTCCCATATAAAAAATTCATAATCTTTGGTTGTGGAATGAATATAGGTATCATGAAACAACTACCCCTCAAGAAGACGCACCGTATGAGGCCCTCATAGCCTTTGTGACATGACCTCCTATGCCTCGCACCTCTCACGGCATGATAACACCAAAAAGAGGATCCCTCCCATTGACCAACCCTTATCATGATGCATAACACCCATATCATGCTATGATTCCTCATGCTCCCTCTCATAGTGTGGACCCTATTCCTTTTGAGGTGTGACCTATGGAATGTGGTGAGACCTACTATAACAATAGCATTTCATTTGGGCCTCTAAGACTTACTACAATGCCCATTAGATCATCCATAACATAACTAATCCATTTTAAACATCTAAAAACATCTTATTGAGATTTTACAACACTCATATTATTGATCTGAATCCCTATTCTCAAAATGAACTCCACACCATAATAAAAAGTCAAAATTCCCCTAAAATTCACAACTCAAAAAATATACAGGGTTTTAGGTGTATAAATATATAAATCCAATGTTTTATAATACATTAAAAAAATATTATAGTTTGATTTAATTTTAGTGTATGATGGTATGTATGGTTATCAACAGGTTATTATTTCCCTTAGGTTGTATTTTAAATACTCCATGTCACTGTATACATTCTAATGGAAGGTAAATTTTAACCATATAAAAACAAATAGAGGCCCAACAAAAAAATGTATTATATAATGAATGATAAAAAAGGGCTTTTAAATAATAAAAAGCGAATTTTTTTATAAAAAAATATCTAAAATTAAGGTAATATAATCAAAATAAGTCTCTATTTTCAACAAAACCAAACAACCCAAACATTAACCAATAAGAAATAAAATCATAAGTTAGTTAATAGTATCTAAAAGAAACCTCATTTTTATAAAACTACTTTACCTTACTTTTAGAAATCATTCCATAACATAATTAAAACAATAGGTAACATTTATCCCTTTAAGAAATAAGTTTCATATTTAAACCCATTTAATCATAGAATTTAAAACTTATTTTGACTCAAATGTAGTAATTTCCAAAATAAAATATTTAAAATCATGACATTTAAACATGAACATAATAAATAAAATCACAAATTTATAAAACCATTTGTAAACATTGAATAATTGTCAAAAAAATCAATCACCTAAACATTTTCATTATATAATATTTTAAAGGTAGATTACATATACCCCCATGGAACACAATATAAGGAAAGAAAAGAAATAAACATGCAGGCCTAGGGACTTGACCTCGTGACCTCCCCTCACCCCACCCAAACTTAAATCACCCTACCAAAAAAATGGAAAATTATATAAAATTTTAAAATAAATTAATAAAAAAATAATTCAACTACTAATGAAACACCATTAATCAAAATAAAATAAGGTTTTATATTATTAACTCATAAAAACTAAACACATAAAATATATTTATAAAAAAAATTACAAACTATAAAATGAACTTAAAACCCTCTTACAATTATATTGTCATTTAAATAATATATTTAGCATTAGTTATACAATCTATTTAGTAAATTTTGAATTGATGCATTCCCCATATCATTTTTTCATCCTAAAATAAGCAAAGTAACTCAATAATTTAATTATAGTTAATAAACTATATATCACTCAATAAAATACACCCAATTAAATAAATTAAAAATAATAAAATTTATAATAAAAATCATTTTATTAATTAAAGATAGATTAAATGTCCTGGAATTTCCATATAAATTTTATTTTAATTATATGAAATTATTTTGAGACTGTAAAATCTGACGGTGCGTGATTCTGAGGCCCGGAGTGTCCGGAATGATCTGTCTAAGTTTTGTTATGTTTTAATCAATGCGTGTAAGAAGTTTTCCTAAAAAAGTGGAATAACTCTTAAAAAGTTACATGGATTAGAAATCTAATGGCACCATTGCGTTCAATATTATGGTTTTACCCTAGGCATGACTTAATTTTAGTCAGCGTGGGCCTCCTATGAGAAAACCTGGAAATGGCATAATTGTAAATAAAATAATTAAATAAAGTTATTTTATTTTTTAAATGCTTATAACTCACGAACGGTGACTCAGATTAAAAATCTGAGACCACCACTGAACTTGTGAGGGTATTCTCTCTTTAGGCAGATACTAACAATGGTCGGCGCAGGCCACCAGTGAAAGTTTTTGGCCATAAATAAAATAATTAAGTGACAATTATTTTATTGTAAAATCCATAACTTCTAAATGATAACTCGGACTGAAAATCTGAGAGTTACATTAAGTTCATTGGGGCATATTCTCTTTAAGCGGAGCCTAACCTCGACCGGCGTGGGTCGACGGTGAACGTTAATAATTTATTGAACTTTTTTTCGGGTACGTTCAATAAACGTGCGAGCGGTGTTATCTAACTTTTGAATCGGTGCTCAAATTAAAAATCTAACGACACCATTGAATCTGTAGTGTCGGGATTTACTTAAGGGAGACTTTACTTTGATCGTAGTAGGTCCATAGAAAAATTTAAGTTTTGTGACTTTTTAAAAGAAATGAAATGAAATAATTTTATTATTTTATTTTAAATCCTCCAACGGAAAATCAAAGGGTGGGGTCAATGATGTGTTAAGAAAATAAATAGATTGACCTTCCAACCCTATGTAACGACGTCGTTGGGGAATTAGGAAGCTTCCTAATTGATAAGTCTCATTAAATTCCAACGTCGTTACTTACCCTCCCCCTCTCTTATATATATGAAGCTTGGGGAAGGGTATCGATATAGCTTCACCAAGAAACAAAGTGTTGAAGGAGCGTCGTGACGTTGAACCCTTAGAGGACGAAGAAGATCCTAGCAGGAGGTGACGGGCGACAACGAACCACGAACCGAAGGATGACGTGCGAGTGTTGTCGTTGGGAACTGGTTGCAGAAATGAAGAACACGATTTGCCTTCAAGCTGCGGACGCTCTCTAATGGGCTACGAGGTAGAGGGTTTATTATTTTATGTTCCATTAAAAGATTCCCTCTTCCCCATTCTTGAAAATTATACGAAAAACATAGGTCAACCGACTAACGGGTTGACCCGTGAATCATTCGTTTTGCAGGAGGTTGTTACGGGGTACCCTTGGGGGGGTTTTTTTGTTGTTTAATACAAGAAATTGTTAAACCCATTTTATCCTCCATTTGATCACGATCTAAAGCGGAGAGCACGGGCCTAATGAACTTGTCCCAAACCCTCCGCAACTTTGTTACCCTGGCATATTTCGTGGAAAACTACTGGCGCGGTGACACCAACCAGCTACGAAAAAGGTGACATGACAACACACACCGCAAGAGGAGGCCACGGAACGAAGCCATGGCGGACATCGGAGTGGTCGGAACTGTCCAGCCATGGAGGAGGTGTGGCACGCCATCACGCACCGCCGGTGTGCAAAGGGTTCATGGCTCATCAGCCGTGGCAGACGGAGAAGGCGGACGGCTCGTCAGCCGTTTGCGGAAGGGAAGGGCGGCACATTGTCACGACCCATCCTCGGGGCCCGTGCCGTGACTACCCCAAGCCCGCCTTCCATAGGCCAGGGGTTGGCGACTAGCACCAAAGGCGTAAATCTCGATAACTGGGAAGGCATTGCCTTTATAAAAGTAACAAAACACCACAGAGTACAAGCGGAAGTAAAACACTAAGTACAAAAAGAAGTGATGAAAAGTAAATGGGCCAGAATACAAACCCAAAAGAAAGTACAACTACAACTGAACAAAGTACAACAGAAAAAGACAACAGCTGGAGGGACGGAAGCGGCTCCTGGGTCCTCCTCCTCAGATCCTACCTGAAAGGTAGGTACAGATGGCGCAGCTCCTGGATCGTCTACCACGAATCCTACCTGAAGGGTAGGTACAGATAGCCTCCACAGTGCTCTCATCCATCAACCTCCTCTGAGTGTCGTCTCTCCGTGAAGTCCACCTCCGGACACTGACTTGTCGTGTAGTCCACCTCCGGGTACCGTCCAGTCCTCGAACACTCGGCCTCCGTCAGCACTGCCTGTCGTCTGCAACCAACACAACGAGGTGCGGGCATAGCCCGTGCAGGGGTGAGTATAACGATACTCAGTAGGGACCCCGAGACCCTCAAGGTCTCACTAAATCCAACAAGGATAACCACAAAGAAGATCTCAACAGATAACCTCTACTTAGGTATATGCCCATACATATACCTAAGTTATCAAGTAACCCATCTCAATCATGAGGAAACACAAGGATTGAGAAATCAATGGATAACCACTACCCAGGTATATGCCCATACATATACCTAAGTTATCAAGTGACCCATCTCAATCATGAGGTAAACACAAGGTCAAAAGTCTCAGCTCAAACCAGGATTTTCAATATCGAAACCGTAACTGCTGAAGAGCTCCGTCTCTGGAGTGTACAATGGTCATGTCACGACTCCGAGGTACTGCTCACTAACTTAAGACTGCTGAGGTACTCCTCCTGTCGAGTACTGCGGGCCAGCCACCCAAACATAGTAGTGCTTCCCGCCGGGGTATGTCACCCAAACACAGTAGTGCACACCCCCTAGTAGCCTGCAGAGGTACTCTCCGGACGAGTACCGCGGGTCTGCACTATCACACAGGTAGTGCTCCGTCTGCCATGGGTCTGCACCCAAACAAAGTAGTGCTCCGTCCACTGGGCTAGTCGACTCACTCCAAGTCGAGTCGGTCAAGCAGTCGTCAGGTCTCAGTCGGCTACACGGTCTCCGTACTCCGCACGCTCGTCTCTGGAAGGGTCCGCTCCACGAGCTGCAAGTCGATACTCCAAGTATCTCAAGGTCCCACAAAGAAGTATCTCAAAGGACCACCTCGTCACAGGGGTCTCAACGCAACAGACGGCGCGTTGATCGGACGCCCGGTCTGTGAGTTATTAGCCTTTTCGTCCTAGGGGCCCGGTTGGTTTCGTGAGCGAACCAAACCAGCCGTATCTCAACTGTACCCTGATCTCTCATAGGGTATACTCATAGGGACTGTTTCTCAACGTGAACTTCAACGCCGCTGACGGTTCGTCAAACGGACGTCCTGTCTGAAAGATATCAGCTTTTCCGTTCCAGGGGCCCGGTTGGATTTCGGGTGCAATCCAACCCGGCCACTACCAACTGTATCCAAAACTCGGGCGAAGGATTCCAAAAGTTCCGTATCGTCAACAGGAACTCAACGCAACAGACGGCGCGTCAATCGGACGCCCGGTCTGTGAGTTATTGGCTTTTTCGTCCCAGGGGCCCGGTTGGTTTTTAAGGAAAAACCAACCCGACCGTACTCCACCTGCGTCCAAACCTCGGGCGGAGGGTGCCAAAAGATCCGTCTCACAAAGAGGGACTCAAAAAAAGCTGACGACACGTCAATCGGACGTCCGTAGCTCAAGATATGAGCGTTTCCGCTCCGAGGGGCCGGCTGGTTTCGTGTACGAACCAACCCGGACGAACTCAAAGTATTCCGAAACCTTGAGTGCGATAAACCGAAACGACCGTCTCGATCCAGGGATCGCGTTGCCGCTGACGGCGGGTCGTTTGGAGGCCCGTAGCTCAAGATACGGCCATTTGAACGAAGTCTGGCCGAAGACGGGGGGGGGGGCCGGGCCCGGGCCGACCCGGCCCGACACCCCCCCTGGTTGGCCCGAACCGGGTCGGGTCCGACCCGGTTGGCCCGGCCCGGCCCGGCCAGGGCCGGTCCGGCTCGGCTCGGCAGAGCGGCCGAGCGGCCGACGCGGGGGAAAGCCGCCGCCCCGCGTGACACTCCCGCGGCACCCGCGGGGTGTCGGCCAGACACCCGCGGGGTGCCGCGTGACAACCCCGCGGCACCCGCGGGGTGTCACGCCGGACACCCGTGGGGTGTCACGCCGGACACCCGTGGGGTGTCACGCCGGACACCCGCGGGGTGTCGCGCTGGACACCCGCGGGGTGCGGCGGGACAACCCCGCGGCACCCGCGGGGTGTCGCGCTGGACATCCGCGGGGTGCGGCGGGACAACCCCGCGGCACCCGCGGGGTGCCGCCGCCTCCGGTCGCCGACGCCGCCCCGTCGGCGACCCACGCCACCACCGGCTTCCGCGGGCCGCCGGAGTCGCTCCGGTGGCCCGTTTTCCTTCCCGTCTGTGCCGTTGTTCCTCCCGGGTTCCGTTCTTTACTGCGGGATCATCAAACACCCATTGCGACACGTTCCGTCGTCGCCCGCCAAATCCGAAAAACACGAAGAACGACGGAGGGTTGTCGGGCCGTGTTCGTTTGACCCGCACCCTCCGCGTTAGATAAAAACAACGGGAGAAATTAAAGTTCAACACATGAACGCATATCCGAAACAATTTTTAATGAAATAAAATTGTTTCATAAAAACAGGTTCCTTATTTGAACGGAAACAACAATTTTAATAATTTTAAAATTGTTCACAAATCCAGTTCTTTAACTTTTTAAAGAAACAATTACGGGAATATAAAAAGAAAAAGGGGGGTAATTCCCAAAATAAATCCCTACCTCGCCGTCGCTGTCGGATGCGAGGTCGTCGCGGAATTGACCGTCGCGGAAGGAGGTGATCGTCACACCGCGGAAGGGCGTCGCGTCGACGATCTCCGAGGACAAAGAACATACGGATTTAATTAATAATAATTAAATCCATGTTTTTGTTGAAATCCAAAACGAAAATAAAAAGAAGTGCAACCCCCTACCTTGGTTGTTGTCGATCGAAGGCTGTCGCGGGGTTGGATCGTCGCGGAAGAAGCGTCGCAAAGGGAGATTCGTTGGCGTCGCGGTACAAGGCTTCGCGTCGTCGATCTCCGCAGGTTTGGCGTTCTTCGCGTTCTTCGTGTTCTTCGCGTTCTTCGCCGAAGAAGAACGCTTTCCTCCAAATCCTCTCCACGCCACAAGTTTCAACCCAAAATAAAATAAGCTTAAGCCTTATTTTATTTACACAACTAAACATTTGAATTTCAAAAGATAAGAAACGAACCATTAATTCGTAGAATTAATTCAACGAAAGAAACAGCTCATTTAATTTACGAAAGAAACAGCCCAATTAAATGGTCTGTTAAGATTTTAAGAAACGCGTCAGTTGACTTTCATTAAGACGGGTTTTCACGGGTGCGTTTCTTAGCGGAAAGAAACGGCGGGGCTCGTGCGGGCCCCACCTCACAAATATCCTACCAAGGGGTAGGATATTTCTGGATAGCATCCCATCCAGTTCAACTCAGTTCAAGCCGCCTTTAAGTGGCTTCAAGTGGCTTCCAAGTGGCTTAAGCGAAATAAAATAAAGTTGTAGCAAAATTATTTTATTTCTTAACTCTAAGCCCGAAAATTAAAAACCACACCCGAGCAAACGCAACTCCGGAAGAGGCGTTTCTAAGCGAATACCGGCACTGCGATTTCATCGGAGCCCTCAGAATTCGATTCCGGGCACCGGTTCAAAAGTTGGAAAAAACCCGCTCGTCCGTTCACTGAACGTACCCGAGCCAAACTTCGGAAATTGATTACGGGCACACCGGGCCTCGGAATCAGGCGCCGTCAGAAGCTTCTCTCTTGTAAAATTCCAAAGAAAATTAAGAAAAAAATTTCCTTGAAATTTACGGGTCTTTACATTACTCCCACCACAGGGCTTTACGTCCCCGTAAAGCTCCAACACAAACTTAGGGAAACAAAGGCGGTACTGAGCACGCATCTGAGCCTTCCACTCCCAAGTGCTCTCCTGGAGGTCCCCGAGCTGCCAAAGAAAGTGCACAAGAGGAATCGACCGTCCTCCTAGGATCCGCTCTTGTCGATCCTCGATCCCCATAGGAATCTCCGTAAAAGTCACCTCATCACCAAAGACCAGCTCCCCATGGTCAAAGATTTGTGTCGGGTCGTGCACGTATCTCCTCCGCTGAGATACGTGGAAACGTCGTGCACCTAGTGCAACTGAGGTGGATGGGCCAAGCGGTAAACCACCTCGTCTACCCAGCTGAGGACCTAGAAAGGTCCGTTGAACCTCGGAGATAACTTGCCTCCCAGGCCACATCTCCGTAAACCTCATCGAGGTGAGACCCGTAAGAAGACGTGATCGTCATCCTCGAACTCCAGAGGTCTCCATTTCTGTTAGAACTGAAACTCAAAACGACTGTTGCTATGAGGGTAAGGTTGACCGACTCAAGAGTGATCGGTCGCACCCTCCTGTGCAAGAGTTACCCTGCACTTCCTGGGGTTTCCTTTTCCGCCGACCAAGGAAAACCCATCCCAACGTTTTCCTAAAACTGTCAATTTGAGTATGAACAGTTATTGCCCATTCCATACTCAAACTAACGTCGTAAGGCCTCGACGCTGCCACCAAGAGATTCCAACCAGAACTCTCGCCTCAAGGGTCTGACCACACCGTCGGCATAAGTGTGATTATCGAGTCTCTTCTCAAGGTATCTCCAAACGTGAGGGTCAAGTCCACGGCTTACCGGAAACTCTAGGTCTGGAACAAGATTTGTGAAAGAGAGGAATGATTCATATCGACGTCTGTTACTACAGCAGCTAGTAGTGGACATAGACTGTCCCTTGAATCATTTCTAGAGCCATTGGGTCACACTCCTTGACCGCATGCAGCCGCACTCTTCCTCCGCCCTCCAGCTCCCTGAGCCTGGCGGGAATAACTAAGGCGGGTGGTTGTAGCATGTTAAGATGTACACCACCTCATGCTGATCTCCTAGCTTTGCCTCCACGTCTACCACTTCGCAGACTCATCTCTATTTAAAGCTACCTCTTCTTGAAACATTTATCACGCCCGAGTCTCTAAGACTGGCAGTGGTTCCTTGTTTCTTACTGCACTGTGCAGTCTTCATCCGCTCCTGGATGAACTGCACCTCCTTTAGCCTCACAAGAGCTGCCATGATTTCTTCTTTGCCGATAAAAGAAATCTGGTCTCATCCCCTGGATGAACCACATTCATTGCCTAATACAGTCAATCCTGGCATGAAGGATGCATTCATGCCATGGATGACGTCGTAAGGCCTCGACGTAACTACTAAGAGATCCAACTGTCACTCTCGCCTCCAAGGGTCGAGTCTCACTGTCGACATCAGTGTGAGGTCACTGGGTCTCCTCCAGTAGGAATTTCGAAAGTGAGGGTCAAGTCAATAGTCTTAACCAGGACCACTTAGTAACATCACAAAAGAGGACAGGAAAGCAAACATCACAAGATAAGTGTCTTTAATTTATTGCAGCTCATGGTACAAAGACACAAAAACAACATCAACATGGAACTAGAAGTACAAGAGACGTATCCACTAGTTCCGCTCCTGTCCACCTGCTCCAGGAGCTCTACTGCCTTGTCCACTGCTCTACTGTTGCTCAAGCATTCGTCGCTGCCTCTGCCTCAGTGGCTCCTCAAAAGCCTATGGATCAACTGTACGAGGAGTCGGACAGTCACGTGCCAGGTGCCCCTTTCCACCGCACGAGTAACACAGTCTGCTTCTGGCACGCTTGGCTCTGACCCCACCCCGGGTGCCCCGCACCACCGGTCCTAAAACACGAGATCGCCCAACTGCTGGTCTGGTCCTCCTGGACCTCTGCATCATCTGTCTACTGCCCACAGATGACTCGGCTTCTGATCGAAAAACACGCGACAAAGGCAGCAGCTCCTGAACACGCTCGGGGTGTAGAGCTACTGGCACAAACTCCACCCTGAAGAAGGTCTCGAAGTCTTCCCATGTGAAAGCCATCCCATCGCAAAACTGGAACAAGTGGCTCCACCACCTGCCTGCTACTGCCTGAAGAAGGCTGGCAGCAAAGGTCACCATGAAGTCTGATGGCGTCCCCACTAGCCTGAAGACTCCCACCACAGCCTCCAGCCAATCCTCAGCCGCCTGCAGGTCCGTCTCTCCCCCGAACCTGGGTGGCCTCTGACGCTGGAACTCATGTAGTGCGCTCAAGTAGTGGGCATCGCCTACTGTTGGGGCTGGTGGCATCGGTGGCCCAACGTATGGTAGTACCGCTGGCGCCTCCGCTGGTGCCTCAACTGCAAGAGGGCCCTGTACCGAATCCTCGTCACTCGACAGGCTGTCAGCACGCACATCCCTCTAGGCTCTAGCTGGTCGTCCGAGAAAAGGCATCCTGAAAGAAACAACGTAACAAGGTCAAATGATTATACCTGGTGAGCTGACCTGGTTTGAGCTGTTTTAAGGGGGGAAACCTTTGAAAACACACACGCAATCAGTGTTTTCGTGCACAAAGTCGGAAATCAGTTGCCAGGGTCCTGGTGTATGGATACGTCGGCCGCCCGCACCAACACTGGACTCCCTGAACTGAAAACCACACTCGGTACCCTTAACACTATTGCTTCAGAAAAAGAAAGATCAGAGTCTGTGGTAGAACCGACCACCTCTGATACCAATTTGTCACGACCCGTCCTCGGGGCCCGTGCCGTGACTACCCCAAGCCCGCATTCCATAGGCCAGGGGCTGGCGACTAGCACCAAAGGCGTAAATCCCGATAACTGGGAAGGCATTGCCTTTATAAAAGTAACAAAACACCACAGAGTACAAGCGGAAGTAAAACACTAAGTACAAAAAGAAGTGATGAAAAGTAAATGGGCCAGAATACAAACCCAAAAGAAAGTACAACTACAACTGAACAAAGTACAACAGAAAAAGACAACAGCTGGAGGGACGGAAGAGGCTCCTGGGTCGTCCTCCTCGGATCCTACCTGAAGGGTAGGTACAGATGGCGCAGCTCCTGGATCGTCCACCACGAATCCTACCTGAAGGGTAGGTACAGATAGCCTCCACAGTGCTCTCGTCCATCAACCTCCTCTGAGTGTCGTCTCGCCGTGAAGTCCACCTCCGGACACTGACTTGTCGTGTAGTCCACCTCCGGGTACCGTACAGTCCTCGAACACTCGGCCTCCATCAGCACTGCCTGTCGTCTGCAACCAACACAACGAGGTGCGGGCATAGCCCGTGCAGGGGTGAGTATAACGATACTCAGTAGGGACCCCGAGACCCTCAAGGTCTCACTAAATACAACAAGGATAACCACAAAGAAGATCTCAACAGATAACCTCTACTTAGGTATATGCCCATACATATACCTAAGTTATCAAGTAAGCCATCTCAATCACGAGGAAACACAAGGATTGAGAAATCAACGGATAACCACTACCCAGGTATATGCCCATACATATACCTAAGTTATCAAGTGACCCATCTCAATCATGAGGTAAACACAAGGTCAAAAGTCTCAGCTCAAACCAGGATTTTCATTATCGAAACCGTAACTGCTGAAGAGCTCCGTCTCTGGAGTGTACAGTGGTCCTGTCACGACTCCGAGGTACTGCTCACTAACCTAAGACTGCTGAGGTACTCCTCCTGTCGAGTACCGCGGGCCAGCCACCCAAACACAGTAGTGCTTCCCGCCGGGGTATGTCACCCAAACACAGTAGTGCACACCCCCTAGTAGCCTGCAGAGGTACTCTCCGGACGAGTACCGCGGGTCTGCACTATCACACAAGTAGTGCTCCGTCCGCCATGGGTCTGCACCCAAACAAAGTAGTGCTCCGTCCACTGGGCTAGTCGACTCACTCCAAGTCGAGTCGGTCAAGCAGTCGTCAGGTCTCAGTCGGCTACACGGTCTCCGTACTCCGCACGCTCGTCTCTGGAAGGGTCCGCTCCACGAGCTGCAAGTCGATACTCCAAGTATCTCAAGGTCCCACGAAGAAGTATCTCAAAGGACCACCTCGTCACAGGGGTCTCAACGCAACAGACGGCGCGTCGATCGGACGCCCGGTCTGTGAGTTATTAGCCTTTTCGTCCCAGGGGCCCGGTTGGTTTCGTGAGCGAACCAAACCCAGCCGTATCTCAACTGTACCCCGATCTCTCATAGGGTATACTCATAGGGACCGTTTCTCAACGTGAACGTCAACGCCGCTGACGGTTCGTCAAACGGACGTCCTGTCTGAAAGATATCAGCTTTTCCGTTCCAGGGGCCCGGTTGGATTTCGGGTGCGATCCAACCCGGCCACTACGAACTGTATCCAAAACTCGGGCGAAGGATTCCAAAAGTTCCGTATCGTCAACAGGAACTCAACGCAACAGACGGCGCGTCAATCGGACGCCCAGTCTGTGAGTTATTGGCTTTTTCGTCCCAGAGGCCCGGTTGGTTTTTAAGGAAAAACCAACCCGACCGTACTCCACCTACGTCCAAACCTCGGGCGGAGGGTGCCAAAAGATCCGTCTCACAAAGAGGGACTCAACAAAGCTGACGGCACGTCAATCGGACGTCCGTAGCTCAAGATATGAGCGTTTCCGCTCCAAGGGCCCGGCTGGTTTCGTGTACGAACCAACCCGGCCGAACACAAAGTATTCTGAAACCTTGAGTGCGATAAACCGAAACGACCGTCTCGATCCAGGGATCGCGTTGCCGCTGACGGCGGGTCGTTTGGAGGCCCGTAGCTCAAGATACGGCAATTTGAACGAAGTCTGGCCGAAGACGGGGGGGTCCGGGCCCGGGCCGACCCGGCCCGACCCCCCCCCCCCCTGGTTGGCCCGAACCGGGTCGGGTCCGACCCGGTTGGCCCGGCCAGGGCCGGTCTGGCTCGGCTCGGCCGAGCGGCCGACACGGGGGAAAGCCGCCGCCCCGCGTGACACTCCCACGGCACCCGCGGGGTGTCGGCCAGACACCCGCGGGGTGCCGCGTGACAACCCCGCGGCACCCGCGAGGTGTCACCCTGGACACCCGCGGCACCCGCGGGGTGTCGCGCTGGCCACCCGCGGGGTGCCGCGTGACAACCCCGCGGCACCCGAGGGGTGTCGCGCTGGACACCCGCGGGGTGCCGCCGCCTCCGGTCGCCGGCGCCGCCGCGCCGGCGGCCCGCGCCACCCCCGGTGGCCCGTTTTCCTTCCCATCTGCGCCGTTGTTCCTCCCGGGTTCCGTTCTTTACTGCGGGATCATCAAACACCCGTTGTGGCACGTTCCGTCGTCGCCCGCCAAATCCGAAAAACACGAAGAACGACGGAGGGTTGCCGGGCCGTGTTCGTTTGACCCGCACCCTCCGCGTTAGATAAAAACAACAGGAGAAATTAAAGTTCAACACATGAACGCATATCCGAAACAATTTTTAATGAAATAAAATTGTTTCATAAAAACAGGTTCCTTATTTGAACGGAAACAACAATTTTAATAATTTTAAAATTGTTCACAAATCCAGTTCTTTAACTTTTTAAAGAAACAATTACGGGAATATAAAAAGAAAAAGGGGTTAATTCCCAAAATAAATCCCTACCTCGTCGTCGCTGTCGGATGCGAGGTCGTCGCGGAATTGACCGTCGCGGAAGGAGGTGATCGTCACACCGCGGAAGGGCGTCGCGTCGACGATCTCCGAGGACCAAGAACATACGGATTTAATTAATAATAATTAAATCCATGTTGTTGTTGAAATCCAAAAAGAAAATAAAAAGAAGTGCAACCCCCTACCTTGGTTGTTGTCAATCGAAGGCTGTCGCGGGGTTGGATCGTCGCGGAAGAAGCGTCGCGAAGGGAGATCTGTTGGCGTCGCGGTACAAGGCTTCGCGTCGTCGATCTCCGCAGGTTTGGCGTTCTTCGCGTTCTTCGCGTTCTTCGTGTTCTTCGCCGAAGAAGAACGCTTTCCTCCAAATCCTCTCCACGCCACAAGTTTCAACCCAAAATAAAATAAGCTTAAGCCTTATTTTATTTACACAACTAAACATTTGAATTTCAAAAGATAAGAAACGAACCATTAATTCGTAGAATTAATTCAACGAAAGAAACAGCTCATTTAATTTACGAAAGAACAGCCCAATTAAATGGTCTGTTAAGATTTTAAGAAACGCGTCAGTTGACTTTCATTAAGACGGGTTTTCACGGGTGCATTTCTTAGCGGAAAGAAACGGCGGGGCTCGTGCGGGCCCCACATCACAAATATCCTACCAAGGGGTAGGATATTTCTGGATAGCATCCTATCCAGTTCAACTCAGTTCAAGCCGCCTTTAAGTGGCTTCAAGTGGCTTCCAAGTGGCTTAAGCGAAATAAAATAAAGTTGTAGCAAAATTATTTTATTTCTTAACTCTAAGCCTGAAAATTAAAAACCACACCCGAGCAAACGCAACTCCGGAAGAGGCGTTTCTAAGCGAATACCGGCGCTGCGATTTCATCGGAGCCCTCATAATTCGATTCCGGGCACCGGTTCAAAAGATAGAAAAAACCCGCTCGTCCGTTCACTGAACGTACCCGAGCCAAACTTCGGAAATTGATTCCTGGCACACCGGGCCTCGAAATCAGGCGCCGTCAGAAGCTGCGCTCTTGTAAAATTCCAAAGAAAATTAAGAAAAAAATTTCCTTGAAATTTACGGGTCTTTACACACATCGTCTCGCGCCGCCTGTGAGAAGGCGACCATGACCGAAGCCGCGGAGGAGGAGGCGGAACCCATGCCTCTGGCGGGTTCCACAGTGACCGTGCGGCTCCCACAGGGCACCACTACTTTAAAGGCGGAACATTATTTGGTCGTTCGGGATCTTGGGGGAGCGACTCCCCTGAGCCGCCTAGCAGAAGCACCGCGGGCCGCGCCCTTCGCGGCCAGACCGCCCTCCAGCGGGCCAAGCTACCATCCCAGAGGTCCTCCCCCCAGTGGGCCACCACCCAGCATGTCGGGACCCGCCCCACCGGCCAGGCCGCACCCTACTGTGGGCCAGGACGCCCCTTTGTGGGCCTCGCCCTACACGGGTCGGCTCACCCTTGTGGGCCGCCCCTTTTTGCGGGCCCGGATGGACCTCGGACCATCAGGCCGAGTCCGCTGCGGCCTTGCCTAGACCGGGTCGGGCTAGGTAGGTCTGACCAGGTCGGACTGGACACGGGCCCAGAAACACTTAAAGGCCCTTATCTCAAGAACCGGATGTTCGTTTGAAGAACTGTTTGCGGCGTTGGGATCCTTGGAGCGAGACGGTCCTTTTGACTAGCTCTATGAGAGTTTTAGAGAAACTTGTAGTATGGCCGGGTTGGATCGCAACTGAATCCAACTGGGCCCTCGACACTGAACACTATTGGAATTCCTGTAATTGTGACGGCCTATTTGAAACAGGATCCCGTCGCAAATAGGCTTTAGCGACAGGGCCCCGTCGCAAATATCCCATTGAAGAAAACTCTATCGCAAATACAATTATTTGCGACGGGAAACATCCTCGTCGCAAATAATCATCCGATTATATGTATTATACATACATAAAAGTTTTCGCAATGGGCCCGTCGTAAACACGATTTCAACAGGCTCTCGTCCCGTCGCAAAAAATATATATATATATAACTTTCTGCGACGGGCCCGTCACAACAAATTATTTGTGACGGGCAAGTAGTACTGTCGAAAATATTTTTTAAAAAAATTTTAGTTAGAATATTTTCTATGGGACCCCGTCGCAAAAGGTCCCGTCACAAATAATAAATAAATTTAAAAAAAATAAAATTTAATAAAATTAGGATTAATGAAAAAATAATATTACTATTATTAAAACAATAAAAAAATAAAAAATATTAAAATTCTCAATATTCACAAAAAAATAATAAAATATTAAAAATTAAATTATGTAATATTTGCACCGATATAAAAGACAGAAAATGTAAATAATTCATATTACAATGTTAAATTCAAATGTTTGTAACATAAAAAAATCACTGGGGGTCGTCTTCTGGAGGAGTTGGAGGAGTTGAAGAAGCTGGTGGAGGAAACTCCATCCCTAAACTATGAGTCAGACGGTGCATGTACTCAATCTGCTCGTGATGCTGCTGCTGCCATCGAAGCATCTCCTCCCCATGCTGCTGCTGTTGTTGCTGTTGCTGCCGACACATCTCTTCTTGCTACTTCTGCAAAATCTCTATATGCTCAGACTAATCTCACAACTGCTCCTGATACTGTGAGCCAGAAGATGATTCCTCTCCACACGCTCCTCTCGAGTTGGACGCCGACATCGCAGAAGTACCATAATAAGTACCAGGAGTCAAATGAGAGCCGATTCCAACTACTCTACTCTTCTCAAAGCCATACTGAGTCTCTTGCATCTATGCCACCTCATCGAAATGGTGAGCACTGGTCTGCTCAGCCATCTCGTCCTGACCCTCATCCTGTGTCTGAGAGGTCATATGAATACTGACTACCATAAGAACCAAACAGACAAAAACCGTCACTAGAAAGACCCAATCACACATTTCGGGCTTCTATAGAAAAATACGGATGCAGACAGTAAAAATATTTCCATGAATCACCATCAGATGGATGATTCAAGCTTTTATCAGTTGAAATATTGGTTTTGTGCCATGACATCATTGACGCTGTGTTCTGAGACATAAATTAATGCTGCAACCTGGGTGTAAGGGGGAAATATCTCAACTGTTTTACCGGAATCGATCTAGACTTCCCTGGTTGAGCTTCTTTATACCTCGATTTTCCACATGTGGGAAAAATATCTAATGACTCATTTTCTCCAGAATATAAGATGCAATCATTTGGACAAGCATGAATCCTCCGATAACTAAGGCCCAGATTAGGAATCAGCCTCTTGCTCTCATAGTAATTTGCAGGCAACACATTTCCTTCATGTAACAGTGTTTTAACCAAAGAAAATATCTAATCAAAATAGTTGTTTGACATTGTATTATCTAATTTAATAGCCATAAATTTTGCAACCGCTTCTAATTTTCTTATCTTGCAACCAGGATATAATTCATCCTCAGCAGACCTCAACAACTCATAAAATTCAGATAGTGCAAACTCAGGAGTTAAATCAATATCATCGTGAGTTTCAGTTTGTTACACAGATAGACCTGCAACATCATGTACTAAATTTTGAAACCGTGATGGATCCGGAATCAAGTTATTAGGATCTTATCTGGAACTGCGTTCACCATGTTGATACCAAAAAACATAATCTGGTTGAAAACCAAATCGTAAGAGATGTCCCCCAACCTTGTCAAATGTGTCAAACATTCTCAGAACACATTTTTTACAAGGACACTTAATTGTTCCTTCTGAAACATATTCTGGTTGTGATGATGCAAATTCTAAGAAAACTTCAACACCCTCAATATATACAGGATTTAAACCAGAACCATTTGGATTTCTGTGTTGATTTATCCAAGCTCGATCATCTAATAAGGACTGATTTCGACTTCCTTGTTCCATATTTTTCTACATAAAATATAAATTCATCACTATTTTTGAATAGTTTGAAATTATAAAAACATTATCTGAAAAAGAAGATAAATAATTACAACTACATAAAAATTATCATTAATTAAGGGTGACACAATTTCCAGTGGATTGACGGCTACTCTTTTGTCCGATAGCTCATTTAATTGCATCTTTCTCACACTTATTATTGCTAATTATTGCTAATTATTCCTAATTATTCCTAATTATTTCTAATTATTACAAATTATTACAAATTAATACTAATTGTTACTAATTATTACAATTTATTACTAATTATTATAATTTATTACTAATTATTACAATTTATTACTAATTATAACTAATTATTACTATTTATTACTAATTTAGCAATACTTATCAATACTTAGCAAAAGGAAAAATACTTCAATAATGAAAGTAAATTTGGTAATCATCGTTGTGGAGATGATTACAAATTTTCCCTTCATTATCCAAGCAGATTTCATTTACTAATTATTAGAAATAAAAAAATTATTATCAATATTTACGAAAAAATAATATTAATATTATTAAAATAATAAAAAAATTATAAAATATTAAAATTATCAATATTCACAACAAACTTTGTTCTATTCTTAACATGTTCAAATCTCAAAGGGTCGTCAATTGTCAAGTCATGCGCAATAAAAAGTTTGTGTCAGTCATGTCTAATGTAAACTCTATAATTATACTTGCATGGTTGATCACCTCGTAAGTAGTGTTGCAATAGGACGACCAAAGTAATGACGTTCTCGTCTCTAAGAATCATCTCACATGATACTTTACATAGATCATTATTCCTTAAAAATTTGAGGGGATATCATTATTTTCCCCTTAAATTTTCAAGGAAGAATGGTCTATGTAAAGGTTCATGAGAGATAATTCTTATAGATAAGAAGGGCATGACTTGGTTTGTCCGATTGAAACACTACTTGCGAGGTGATCAACCATACAAGGACAATTATAGAGTTTACATTGGACATGGCTGACACAAACTTTTTATTGTTCATGACCTGACAATTCACAACCCTTTTAGATTTGAACATGTTAAGAATAGAGCAAAGACTATTGTGAATTATAGCTAATTATAGCTATTTATAGCTAATTATAGCTATTTATAGCTATTTATAGCTAATTATTCCTAATTATATCTATTTATATCTAATTATTCCTAATTATAGCTAATTATTCCTAATTATAGCTAATTATAGTTAATTATTCCTAATTATAGTTAATTATAGCTAATTATAGCTATTTATAGCTAATTATAGCTATTTATAGCTAATTATATCTATTTATATCTATTTATAGATATTTATAGCTAATTATTCCAAATTATAGCTAATTATTCCTAATTATAGATAATTATAGCTAATTATAGCTAATTGTAGCTAATTATTGCTAATTATAGCTATTTATAGCTAATTATTCCTAATTATAGGTAATTATTCCTAATTATAGCTAATTATTCTTAATTATAGCTAATTATAGCTAATTATAGCTAATTATAGCTAATTATTGCTAATTATTTCTAATTATTGCTAATTATTGCTAATTATTCCTAATTATTGCTAATTATTGCTAATTATTCCTAATTATTTCTAATTATTGCTAATTATTGCTAATTATTGCTAATTATTGCTAATTATTGCTAATTATTGCTAATTATTGCTAATTATTGCTAATTATTGCTAATTATTGCTAATTATTACTAATTATTTATAATTATTTCTAATTATTTCTAATTATTTCTAATTATTGCTAATTATTTCTAATTATTTCTAATTATTTTTAATTATTCCTAATTGTTACTAATTATTACTAATTATTACTAATTATTACTAATTATTACTAATTATTACTAATTATTACTAATTATTACTAATTATTACTAATTATTCCAAATTATTACTAATTATTCTTAATTTTAGCTAATTATTCCTAATTGTAGCTAATTATTCCTAATTATAGCTAATTATAGCTAATTGTAGCTAATTATAGCTAATTGTAGCTATTTATTCCTAATTGTAGCTATTTATTCCTAATTGTATCTATTTATTATTAATTGTAGCTATTTATTCCTAATTGTATCTATTTATAGCTAATTGTAGCTATTTATAGCTAATTGTAGCTATTTATAGCTATTTATAGCTAATTGTAGTTAATTGTAGCTAATTGTAGCTAATTGTAGCTAGTTGTAGCTAATTGTAGCTAATTGTAGCTAATTGTAGCTATTTATAGCTAATTGTAGCTATTTATAGCTAATTTTATCTATTTATTACTAATTTTAGCTATTTATTACTAATTATAGCTATTTATTACTAATTGTAGCTATTTATTACTAATTGTAGCTATTTATTACTAATTGTAGCTGTTTATTCCTAATTGTAGCTATTTATTACTAATTGAAGCTATTTATTACTAATTGTAGCTATTTATTACTAATTGTAGATATTTATTCCTAATTGTATCTAATTATAGCTAATTGTGTCTAATTATAGCTAATTGTATCTAATTATAGCTAATTGTATCTAATTATAATTATTGCTAATTATTCCTAATTATTGCTAATTATATCTAATTATTACTAATTATATCTAATTATTACTAATTATATCTAATTATTACTAATTAGTCCTAATTATTCCTAATTATTCCTAATTATTACTAATTATATCTAATTATTACTAATTATTCCTAATTATTCTTAATTATTACTAATTATTCCTAATTATTTCTAATTATATCTAATTATTACTAATTATTCCTAATTATATCTATTTATTCCTAATTATATCTACTTATTCCTAAATATATCTAGTTATTCCTAATTATATTTACCTATTTCTAATTATATCTATTTATTTCTAATTATAACTATTTATTTCTATTATATTTATTTATTCCTAATTATATCTAATTAATATTAATTATAACTAAATATTTATAATTATAACTAACAATATCAATTTCTTAGTAAAACTAAATATAAATAAAAATCAATTGAAATCTAATTAAATTAGAACTAATAAACAACAATTAAAATTAACATAAAAATAAAATAGATATAAAAAAATAAAATATAAATACCTTAAACTTTGATATTCTGAAGATATTGACGCCCTCTGATTGCTCTCGTCTAAAAAATATCAACTAAAAGAAAATTTCTCTTTAAAACTGAAGAATGAAGAGACAGAGAGAGAGAGAGAGCAAGATCTGAATGATTTAGGGAAAAACGGATGGGGGTATATATAGGTTAGATTAGTTGTGACGGGGTTATTAGCGACGGGCCGCCCGTCGCAAATGGTGGTATTTTCGACGGGTCCCGTCGCAATTACCCTCGCCCGCATTAATTACAGTCGGCGGTTAAAAGGTTATTTGCGACGGGTCACGTCGCAAATTGTACCTTCCGACAGTCTTTTTGCGACGGGATGACATCCCGTCGCAAAAAGGTATTGACCGCCATCGGGTATTTGCGACGGGACCCGTCGCAAATACCCCTGCGCGGTTTCACGCAGAAGCTTCCGTCACGCGGTTTGGCGCTCAAGTCGCACCAAACTATTTGTGACGGGAGACGAAATCTCGTTGCAAATAATTGGTTATTTGCGACGGGTAACTTTCCCCATCGCAAATAGCTTCCTGGACGGGTTATTTGCGATGGAAAGAAATCTCATCCCAAATAACCCATCGCAAATAGTGATTTTTTCCATAGTGGAAATGCCAATAATGCACAGACCAGGAGTTCGGTTGACGTGCTTTCTATTGTGTTGGAACCCTTGTGACACGACGGAACATTGGGTTACTTCTTTGTGAGACTTCATTCTATTTGAAATAGGACTGATAGATTGGGGAGCGGTTCTCCCAAGCGCACTGCGTACGGAACCCTGTGACTGGCTGAGACCTGGTGACTACTGACTTTTCGACTTTGAGTGACATGACGACCATGGTGCGCAATGGGGAGGAGTACCTCAGCAGGACGTGGTGGGGAGCAGCCACGGTAAACGAAGGGGAGGCGTACCTCAGCATGCCATGGTGGGGGAGCGACTCTGTGTGACCCGGCAGACCCACGGTATATGATGGGGAGGAGTACCTCAGCAGTTCAAGGTTAGTGGGAAGTGCCTTTGTGTGATGTGGCAGGCCCAATGTACTTGATAAAGGAGGAGTTCTCCAGCAGCCGAGGTGTTCGACGTTGTGATTGGGAATGTTACTTGTTCCAAGACCTAGAGAATTTGTGGCTAGATATAAACATTCCTAGAGATCCTGTGTGGGTTAACATCATATCTTGTTTCTCTGGGTTTTATACCTGGTTTGAGATGAGGCTCTGTTTGAACTAAGTCTTTTACCTTTGTGGTACTATCTCCGTGGTGTTACTTGTGTGGTACTTCTACCTTCGTGGTGTTACCTTTGTGGTATACTTCCCTCATGTATGAGATTAGTATATCTTGATAAATTGGGTATATGTATGGGCATATACCTAAGTAGAGTTGATGTCTTTCTCTATGGTTTTTTCTTTGTGGAAATTTAGGAGACCTACGAGGTCTCAGGGTCCCTACTGAGTATCGTTATACTCACCCATGCACGGACTTCGCCCGCACCTTGTTGTGTCTTGTGCAGACGACGTACGGCATTGATCGAGGCAGAGAGAGCCAGGACTAGATGGTGCTCGGAGGTGGACCATTTGGTGTAACCCGACGTAGGGACTACTGATCATGAGTTGTACATACCCTTCATGTAGGATCCAGGGTGGACCATTTAGTGTGACGTGATGCAGGGACTACTGATCATGAATTGTACATACCCTTCATGTAGGATCCATGGTGGATGATCCCGGAGCAACTTTTCCCTTTTTTAGTTGTATTGTTCCTTTCAGTTGTATTAGTACTTTTCAGTTGTACTCGTACTTTCAGTTGATCTTGTATTCTGGCCCCTTTTTCTTTCAGCACTCCTTTTTTACAACATCATTTTACTTCACAATTGCTTCTTGTTGTGTTCTCAGACCATGTGTTTGTATAGGTTTAAAGGCAATACCTTCCCATTTTAGGGAATATGCTTTTCAGTGCTAGTCGTCAGCCCCTGGCCTATGGAAGGTGGGCTTGGGGTAGTCACGGCACGGGCCCTGGGGGACGGGTTGTGAAAAGGTGGTATCAAAGGAGTTCAATTCTACCAAAGAACTAGGACTCTGATCTTTTCTGTGTGGCAATAGTGTTAAGTGTTATGAGTGTGGTTTTCAGTTCGGGGATTCCAGTATTGATGCGGCGGCCAACGTATCCAAACACCAGGACCCCGAATTCTGATTTCAAACTCAACACACGGAATGCATTGATGGCATGTGTTTTTGAAAAGTGTTTCTTGTGATTTCTTGGAGTCAGCTCACCAGGTATAACTTAATGACAGTGGCGCACCTGTTCTTTATCAGGATTCCACCGCGTAGATAGCTTTCTAGGATTCCCGAGAGAGTACGTGATGACGGACCACCGAGCGATGAGGCCTCAGTATAGGTCCCTCTTACGACGTTACCACCTTCGGGTGGTGTACCCGCAGCACCACTACCCGTTGGACATCCATTACCACCATGACCACCAGTAGAGGATGCACGCCGATTGAGTGTGTTGCATGAGTTCCAGCAGTAGAGGCCTCTGAGGTTTCAAGGAGAGATAGATTCCCAGGCAGCTGAGTAATAGATGGAGGTTGTGGCTAGAGTTTTCCGCCTAGTTGAGACACCAGTAGAGCATATGGTGATTTTAGTTGTTAGTCTTTTTTAGTGAGTAACCATGAGGATGGTCTGCATAGTGATGAGGCTTCAGTGCATGGACTGTTGCCCGAGATAATACCTTCAGGTAGTGTGTCATCTATATCAATTCCCGTTGGTCAGCAGTTACAACCGGCAGTACTGGTAGAGGACTCATGTAGGCTTAGAGACTTATACATGTTTCATCATTAGATACCCCTCAGGTTCTGAGGTGATCCCGACTCAAAGGTAGCTAAGGACTGTCTTCAGGATGTGGCTGAGTTTCCATCTAGCCAGGGAACTATTCGATCAGATGGTGGTCCTGGTAGAGAGCCTTCTATGTGGCTCAGTAGGACGATGATAGGGTTTAGGTTACCCTGATCTTGCGAAGAGGTGACTTTTTTCTGTGGACAAGCTTTAGAACCTTCCTCAGAGAAGGGGGTTTCTTGCCATAAAGAGATAAGGTATGAGAGTTCCCTAGAGCTTCTATAGCTTCGCTGGGATGACATGTCGATAGCTAAGTATTCATTGAGGCATACCGACCATCCCAAGTACTCGATGATTACAGTACAATTACTGATTCAGGGCTCGTACCTCCGAGCGAGATGTGTTTAGGGACATCTAAGCCAACACTATTCCTCTATGCATTCCAACTTAAGTTATGGTTCTAGAGAGAACCTTTATGGTTGAATGTTATTTGGATGAGTGAATTAAACCAGTGAATGTTAACAGTGGGAAAGTAGAAAACTAACACCAGTCTTAGAGACCTAGGTGTGTAAAATGTTTCGAGAAGAGGATGTGATAAGGACAGAAAAATTTGCAGGGCTGCAGATTTAGAAGCGGGGCTAGGAGAGCAGCATGAGGTGGTGTACATTTCGACATGTTACAACCCACCCCCTATGTGGTCCCCACCAGGCTCAGGGATCTAGAGGATAGGAGAAGGGATTAGCTTCATGCAGTCAAGGAGTGTGACCCAAGGGATCTAGGAATGATTCGAGGTACAGTATGTGTCTACTACTAGCTGCCGTATTAATAGACATAGGTACCAATCATTCCTTCCTTCCATGAATCTTTTCCAAGACCTAGAGTTTCTAGTTAAACCGTTGACTTGACCCTCACGTCTGGAGATACCTTTGGGAGGAGACTCGATAATCACACTTATGTTGATGGTGTGATATGACCCTTGAGGTGAGAGTTTCGGTTGGAACCTCTTGGTGTCAGTGTCGAGGCCTTACGAAGTCAGTTTGGGTATGGACTAGACATCCACAGTTCATACTCATATTGACTACATTAGGCAAAAAGGTTGTGGTTTATCTACAATGTTGGAATGGGGTTTTCCTTGGTTGGTGAAAAAGAAAACCTAGGCAGCACAGGATAAACTCATGCATATGAGGGTTTAGCCGATCACTCTTGAGTCAGCCAGACTTACCCTCATGGTAGTAGGAGTTTTCAGTTTTCAGTTCCCAACAGGAGTGGTAGAGTGTGGGGACATATTTTCAAAAGATGTGTCCAGGATTACCTCCCTGAATGGAGAGGGAATTCTGCTTTGTCTTGGTACTATCGGAGATTCGTGTCTAACTTTTTTAGAGTTGCAGCACCCTTTTCAGCTTTGATGAAGAAGGGGAACCCTTCGTATGGGTGAAGAGATTCCAGAAGAGTTTCCAGGAGATGAGGTAGATACTAACGAGTGCCCCCATCTTGAGGCTACCAGAAGATGGTGTTGGGTATGTATTCTACTATGATGCATCAGGGACCAGACATGGGTGTGTCCTGATGCAAGAGTGAGTAGTGATCACCTATGGCTCACCACAGCTGAGAAAGCATGAGCAGAACTACGCTACCTACGACCAGGAGTTAGCAGCAGTGGTCTTTGCACTGAAGATGTGGTGGCATTACTTGATGTGTGAACATTTTATAGTCTACTCTGACACAAGAGTTTCAGGTATATCTTCTCTCAGAAGGAACTGAACCTGAGACAGTGGCCATAGCTAGAGTTCATCCAGGACTATGACCTTGAGATATTTTATACTCCTGAGAAGGGGAAAATGGTAATAGACACACTCAGCAGGAGGTCTGGTCTACAACTACTGAGTGAGGTGTTAGACCAGCTAGACGCACTACGGATACCCTTCATGGATAAGGATAGAGTAGCTTACCTCCAGTCTATGACTGTCACTCCCCCCAATTCTTCAACGAATTCGGGGGGGCACAACTTGAGATGTTGACTATGAGGCCTGACGTGCTCAGATATTCTCAGGATGGTCTCCTGAAGGATTCTATGAAGGTGGGGAGCACTTCATCCTCTTCATAGGATGCACCATGGTACCAGTGACTCTTTGGGAGGAGGTGTTGAGGGAGATCCATACATCCCCTTTAAAGGTATATCCTAGAGTGGAGAAGATGTACCAAGACCTTTGGTGTCAGTAATAATGGCTAGGGATGAAGAAAGTAGTGGAAGAGTTTGTATCACGATGCCTCACTTGTTAGCAAGTGAAGACTGCACAGAGCTGGAAGAAGTCTTATGCCGACAGGAGGAAGGTGACCATGTCTTCCTACGGGTCTCACTTCAACGAGGTTTGTAGAGATTTGGCCAGGGCGGCATGTTATCTCCAAAGTTCATCAGACCTTTCTAGATTCTCATTAGAGTGGGTGAGTTTGTGTATTGTCTATCTCTTTCCCCATAGATTCACTAGGCTCATAATATTTTCCATGTGTCGCAGCTGAGGAGATGCCTGCATGATCCATCCCACGTTATCAACTAGGACGAGTTGAACTTTGACGATGGGGTGACTTTTACAAAGTTCCCAGTGGAATTTGAGGATCAATAGTATTGGGTCCTTCATGGGTGGTCGATACCTCTGGTGTGCATTCGCTGGCAGCACGGGAACCTCCAGGAGAGCACATGGGAGCGGGAGGCTTAGATTCATACTCAGTACCCTCATTTGTTTGTTTTACCTTTGTTTTGGCTTTCGGGGACGTAAATCCCTAAGGTAAGGAGAATGAAATATCCCAAAATTTTAGTATAATTTTTTTTTAATTACATGGAATTATTTTGAGACCGCTAAATCTGACGATGCATGATTCTGAGGCCTGGAGTGCCCGGAATGATCCGTCAAAGTTTTATTAAGCTTTAATTAGCATGTGTAAGAAGTTTTCCAGAATAAGTGGATTAAATCTTAAATGGTTTTATAGATCATAAATCTTAGGGCACCATTATGTTCAGAATGGTGGGTTTACCCTAGGCGTAACTTAAGTTTAGTCAGTGCGAGCCTCCTATGAGAAAATCTGAAAATGGCATAATTGTAAATAAAATAATTAAATAAAGTTATTTTATTTTTCAAATGCTTATAACTCAATAAAGGTGACTAGGATTAAAAATATGAGACCACCGCTGAACTCGTGAGGGAATTCTCTTTTTAGGAAGATACTAACATTGGTTGGCACAGGCCACCAGTGATAGATATTTTTTGGCCATAAAAAAAATAATTAAGTGAGAATTATTTTATTGTAAAATTCATAACTTCTAAATGGTAACTCGGATTGAAAATACGAGAGTACATTTGAGTTCTTTGGGGTGTGTTCTCCTTATTAGAATCCTAACCTCGACTGGCATGGGTCAAGGGTGAATGTTAATAATTTATTAAACTTTTTTTCTGGTACGTTCAATAAACATGCGAGCGGTGTTTTCTAAATTTTGAACCGGTGCTCAGATTAAAAATATGACAGCACCGTTGAATCCCCAGTGCCGGGATTTTCTTAAGGGAGACTTTACTTTGACCACAGTTGGTCCATAGAAGAAGTTAAGTTTTGAGACTTTTTAAAAGAAATGAAATAAAATAATTTTATTATTTTACTTCATATCCTCCAATGGACAATCAAAGGGTGGGTCCAGTGATGTGTTGAGACAATAAATGGATTGACCTGCCAACCCTAAGTAACAACATCATTGGTAAATTAGGAAGCATCCTAATTGATGAGCCCCATTAAATTCCAACGTCATTACTTACCCTCCCCCTCTCCAATATATATGGAACTTGGGGAAGGGTATTGACATAGCTTCTCCAAGCAACGAAGTGCTGAAGGTGCTCCGCGACGTCGAACCCTTAGAGGACAGAGTTGATCCTAGCTGGAGGTGATGGGCGACATCGAACCATGAACCAAAGGACGATGTGAGAGTTCCGTTGTTGGGAACTAGTTGTGGAAATGAGGAACACGATCCACCTTCAAGTTGCGGATGCTCTCCAATGGACTACGAGGTAGGGGATTTATTCATTTACGTTTCCTTAAAATATTCCATCTTCCTCATTCATGAAAATTATATGAAGAACACATATCAACTAACTAACGGGTTGATCCTCAAATCATTCATTTTGTAGGAGGTTATTACGGGGTATCCTTGTGGGGTTTTCTTTGTTGTTTAATACAAGAAATTTTTAAACCCATTTTATCCTTTCTCTGATCATGAGATAACACGGAGGTCACGGGACTAACAAACCTGACCCAAACCATCCGAAACTTTGTTACCCTTGCACCTTCCGTGGAAGACCACCGATGCGGCGACACCAACCAGCTACGAAGGAGGTGACACGCCAACACATGTCGCTAGAGGAGGCTGCGACACGAAGCTGCGGAGGACATCGGAGCGGTCGGCACCGACCGACCGTGGAGGAGGTGTGGCGCTTTGTCGCACGCCACTGGTGTACAAAGGTTCCACAGCTCGTCAGCTATGGAAAACAGAGAAGGTGGTCAGATCATCGGCCGGCCGCAGAAGGAAAGGGTGGCGCGTCGTCACACGCTGCTGGTGAGTAGGAGACCACGGTGGAGGAGGCGGAACCCGTACCTCCGATAGGTTCCGCAACAATCGGGTGGCGCCCACGTGTCGTCGCTGCTTTAAAGGCCAAATGGCCTTTGTCCATTTGGGATCTTGGGGGAGAGGCTCCCCCAAGCTGCCCGGCGGAAGCACCATGGGTCGCGCCCTTCGCGGGCGGACCGCCCTCCAGCGGGTCGCCGCCAGTGGGCTGGGCCGCCTGCCCAGAGGGCAGTCGCCAGTGGGCGGGGCTGCCTGCCCAGCGGACCGCCGCCCAACGGTCTGGGCCATGCCCCACCGCAGACCAGGCTTCCCCTTTGTGGGCCTCTCCCTACACGGGTCGGGCCACCCTTTTTTGTCGCCCCTTTTTGGGAGCCAGGTCGGAACTCGGCCCAGAGGGCCGAGTTCACCGTGGCCCAGCCCAAAACAGGTCAGGCTGGGTAGGTCCGACCGGGTTGGACCGGACCAAGGCCCAACCAGGCCCATAAACACTTAAAGAGCCTTATCTCGAGAACCGGACATCCATTTGATGAACCATCTATGGAGTTTGGATCCATGGAGTGAGATGGACCTTTTGACTTACTCCATGAGAGTTTTGGAGAAACTTGGAGAATGGTCGGGTTGGATCGCACCTGAATACAATCGGGCCCTCGGCACTGAAATTCCAATAATGTACAGACCGGGTGCCCGGTTTACACACCATCTATTGTGTTGGAACCCTTGTGACACTACGGATCATTGGGTTACTTCTTTGTGAGACTTCATGCTGGTTGAAATAGGACTTATGGCTTGGGGATCGGTTCTCCCAAGCCTGCTACATACAAAACCCTGCGACTAGCTGAGACCTGATGATTGTTGACTTTTCGACTCGGAGTGACTCGACAGCCACAGTATGTGATGGGAATAAGTACCTCAGTAGATCACGGTGGGGACCGGACACAGTAAGCTATGGGGAGAAGTAATTTAGTAGGCCATGATGGGGTAATGGCTCTGTGTGACCCGGAAGACCCACGGTACGCGATAGGGAGGAGTACCTCAGTAGTTCAAGGTTAGTGGGAAGCGCCTCTGTGTGATGTTGTAGACTCACTATACTCAATAGAGGAGGAGTTATCTATTAGCTGAGGTGTTCGATGTTATGACTGGGAATGTTACTTGTTCCTAGGCCTAGAGAATTTGTGGTTGGCTATCAGCATTCATAGCGATCATGTGTGGGTCAGCATCATATCTTGTTTCTCTAAGTTGTATACCTGGTTTGAGCTGAGGCTCTGTTTTAACTAAGTCTTTTACCTTCGTGGTACTATCTTCATGGTGTTACTTGTGTGGTACTTCTACCTTCATGGTTTTACCTGTGTAGTATACTTCCCTCATGTATGAGATGAGTATATCTTGATAACTTAGGTGTATGTATGGTCATATTCATATATAGAGTTGATGTCTTGATCTATGGTATTTCCTTTGTGGAACTTTAGGAGACCTACGGGGTCTCGGGGTCCCTACTGAGTATCGTTATACTCACCCCTACATGGGCTTTGCCCACACATTCTTGTGTCTTGTGCAGACGACGTACGACATTGATCGAGGATGAGGGAGTTAGGACCAGACAATGCTTGAAGGTGGACCATTTTGTGTGACACGACGTAAGGACTACTGATTGTGAGTTGTACCTACCCTTCAGGTAGGATCTGAGGTGGACCATTTGGTGTGACACGGCATAGGGACTACAGATCGTGATTTGTAACTACCTTTCAAGTAGGATTCGTGGTGGATGATCCAGGGGCTACTTTTCCCTTTTTTAGTTGTATTGTTCCTTTCAGTTGTATTATTAATTTTTAGTTGTACTTGTACTTTCAGTTGGTCTTATATTCTAGCCCCTTTTTCTTTCAGGACTCCTTTTTACTACAACAGTTTACTTTACAGTTGCTTCTTGTTGTGTTCTTGGACCATGTGTTTATACATATTTAAAGGAAATGCCTTCCCATTTTAGGGAATACACCTTTCGGTGCAAGTCACCAGCCCCAGGCATATGGAAGGCAGGCTTGGGGTAGTCACAGCATGGGCCCCGGGGGATGGTTCATGATAATAGACATAAACTCACTATATTATAAAAAATAATCATCAATAATTTGAAACCTTTTTATTTCACAAAATTCTTTAACAATACCAATTCAAATTCATTATTTTTTCTTATTTTAAAAATATCAAAACATAAACTATTCCATTTTTAAATACACAAACACACATAAATAAAAAATATATAAATTTATATATAAATTTATATGTGTGTGTGTTTGTTTATATAGATAGGGATGAACAACAAAAATAAGGATCAAATAAATCCTACTGGATCGAGGGAGGATGTTGGGCATCAGGGTACATGCGGTGTGTGTAGGCTTCGATCAGATGGTAAGGGAAATAAAAAATCATGATAGAATATTTTAATTCCCCTAACCCAAATTTCCTAGATCCTGTGGGTTATTTATTACATGGAAAATAGATTACAATATATTACATTCTGAGGATCAAGGTTTAGTAGTCCTCAAGAGACTAGATACATTACATTACAGTTTTACAATATAAAATTATAAATCTTTATTCCATATTTCTATCCTTGTTTAGTCATAGTATTTTACTTCATTAACTAGGGTAAATATGAAACAAAGTAAAGGTGTTGATCTTAAATTCTTAGTAATGGAAAAAACGAATAGAAGAAGCTAATAATGGATAAATATGGCATAGGCAACATCATGAGTACAATTGAGGCCATGAAAATGAATAAATAAGTGTAATCCATGAAAGAAAAATAAATTACTAATCACATGGATCATAAAATAATATGAAATATGGAATTTCATAATACCAAACATCATAAACATATCATCGAGGCCTTATTCTGTGACATTATACATAAAGTGCAAGGATGATCCCATTACCCTATCATAGTTTTCTCATGAGGCCTACCAGTGCACAAAGGGGATATATAATTCTAGGGATCACACATACTATAAAATTATAATCCATTACATCACATACCAAATGAATATATATGTACATGTCATAATGTTCAACGTTTAACAACTTAGAAATACATGGTTTGTATTCCCAATGGAACTTATCATACATGATCAAATCATATAGAATAATAGAATATATGGGTAATAAATAGATATACCCAAGTAAATTAATTAATAATAATTTCTAATTGAATTCTCTCAACACATATGAGAAATAATTATGGATTCACCATTTTCAAAAAGTACCGACAACAAGTGATTGATATGAAATAATAGCTAACGGGTACTTATCAAGATTAAGGATTTTCAATGTGTTTAAGAAATTTTATTTTAAATGATTTGAGACTAAATAAGCACATACATTATACATCGCTATATAAATTATATATTCTGTTTTATGAAAATTATGATAAT
This sequence comes from Viscum album, assembly GCA_963277665.1. Classification (NCBI taxonomy): domain Eukaryota; kingdom Viridiplantae; phylum Streptophyta; class Magnoliopsida; order Santalales; family Viscaceae; genus Viscum; species Viscum album. The sequence continues at coordinate 1,026,848,667 of OY728158.1, forward strand.
TATCCATAGAATATCCCCCATGAGTTTCAAACAAGCTGTGTGGTAATGGTCCATTCACCATACACCAGGATGATGATTGGGATATACCCAACCAACTCTTTTTGTGGTTATTAACACTAGATTCATATGATCCAAAACCACATCCACTTATAGTATCTATAAATGGATGTATTTTCTTGGAAAATTACATAATTTTTACTTAACCAAAGTATAGGATTTCTATGTCTATGAGAAGATTTAATTTTAGTAATGGTTTATGAATTGAGAATAATGTGAGTGAAAGGAATGATAAAATGGGTTATATGTATTAATAATGGAATTTAAAATGACATAAACATAATTATGGGATAATAACTTGTGTATTAAAAAGGATACAACAATGGTAACGCAAATAAGAATTGTAAAGAGATAGAAAATCAACCCTTCAATATAGTAACATCTTACAAAAGGGATATAAAGTAATGGGTATGGGTAATGTAACATTGATAATATGTCAAAGGGAACATAATAACGTGGATAAATTTTAAGGAGTAATATGAAATGTAAGTTTAAAATATATTATAAATAAGTAAATTGAAATAGGAAATGAAGGGAGAGAAAAAGGAAGCCTTACTTCAGCATAGTAATGGCTTACAAAAGGGGTATAAAGTAAGGGATATGGGTAATGTAACATTGATAATAGATCAAATTAAACATAAAAAAGTGTATATGTATAAAGTAATGATATTAAATGGTAGTTTAAAATATATTAAAAATAATAAAATTGAAATAGGAAATGGAGAGAGAAAAATAGGAACCCTTACTTCGGCATAGTAACGGCTTACAAAAGAGGTATAAAGTAAGGGGTATGGGTAATGTAACATTTATAAAAGATCAAAGGGAACATAATAAAGTGTATAAGAATAAATTAATAATATTAAATAAAATTTTAAAAGAGATTAAAAATAAGGAAAATGAAATAGAAAATAAAGAGAGAGAAATAGGAACCCTTACCTCTCTTGAGCTTCTTAAATTAGAACCCAACATTAGATCCAACAAAAATATTCAATAATGAAGAAATAGCTAGGGGATAGACTCCTTGAGAGTGAAATGGATAGGGAAATTATAATTTTTTATTTAATAATTAGAGGATTGGGTGGGTATTTATAGTTGTGGTGAGTGGAATTTCATGGAATAATTTATTAAATATTTTATTATTCCACTTTCTTTTAGTCATCCACTCTAACAATTGTGCTTAACTACCTAACTTAATGCCTTGATATTTTATCTAGTTCCAAAATTAGTGAAATAGAACTTAATTGTCTAAAATTAGTCATGATTACATAAATTTGATGTCATATATAACATATTGATCATATTTTATCATATTCCACCATTTTTACCATATTCTACTATTTTAATAAAAAATTACAAAATTTCACCCCTTGGGTAATTTTGATGTCCTAATTACAAAAATAAAATATATTTATCAAATTAATTCTCTATTTGTATATTAACTCTGCTCTTTCTTCATGATTCTATTTCTTACATTGGTAGGCATGGTGTAGTGAACTTCAATGAGTTTTTCAAATATGTTTTTTGAGCAGATGAAGGTTATTCAGAAGGCATGACCCCATAGGTCTCCATTACTTTAGGAACTCAATGGTGTTTCTTATTATTCATCATCTTTTTTTTGGTCTGAAAATGTGGCCCTATTCACTTCATCCACATCTATTATGTGGGTACCATATTTTTATTTTCATTGGATTGTTGATCGGTGATGATCAATGATGATGTTTCTGGAAGTTCCTTTGATGCTTCCTAAAATATGGTGATGATTGTTGTTTGTCGGCGACATGAATTTTTTGTTTTTATACTGGTAACGGTTTTTCTGAGATGACCAATGATGTTCTGTAGAGATCGGTGATGATGACAAGTGCGTTTATGGGTTTTTCTTGGATCAAGGTTTAATGACATGACAATGTTGTTCTTAGGGACAGTTGGTGGATGAGGGTCTCTTTTAGAAGCAGGCATGAGGATATCTTGGGATCGAGGTCTTGGGTCAGTGAGTTTACATGTTAGTGAGGATCATGACACAGGCCTTCAATTTCTCTCCTATCTTTTGAATTTTCAATTGTGGCATGAATTTCTGTTTGGTTTTTTTTTGTTTCTAAGGTGGTGGTGGTATTTATATTTGGATGTTTGTGGGTTCTCACTGAACCTTAAAAAGTAAATTTTTAATAATAATAAAAATGGATTTGATTTTGTTCTACATTACTCCATACATTCAAAGGTAGATATTCACAAAAACAACCAAACAATCAATTAATTTTTATGAAAAGTAATAAATAGAAATTAACCAAAGTCAATAAGAACTATTGAAATAATCTTGTAAATAATTAAAAACATAAAAAAATATTAATCAAAAATGATTTGTTTTCCAAATTTTTTGTGTAAAAGGGGAAGAACAAAAACAACAAAAAATATCTATTCCAAGGAATGACCAGCAAATGAAGTTAACGATGTTGGATATGGTGATTCAATAAAATTAATCCCACCTTCCTCATCCATTGGATAAAGTCTATATTCTCATGTCCAAAACATAAATTTTTATATATACTTTTTAAAAATTTAATGTTTATTTTAGAATTAAAATAAATAGTTTCCAAAAAAATGTAATCTTATAGATAAAAAAATAAAAGGTGCGATAAATAATAGCTACAAATAAAACAAATTCTATGGTAACTAAGTTCATCCATTTCCATACAGATTCACTACAGTGGAAAAGGAGCATGAATTTTTCTAATTTCAGGCTAGAATCATTATAAAATTTAATTTAATAAATAATTTTTTTAGTCACAACTTAGTAGACTTAGACCTATCTAGAATATAAAATGAAAAATACAATGGTTCCAAACATAAAGTTTAGAAACATTATAATAGTAAGTTTGGAATAAATTTTATAAATATAAACTAGCATATTAAGTCATAGCCAAAACCATATGAGGAAAAGTGATTCTATAAATTCACATTAAATAGAAGATATATACTCCAACAAATAAAAAACAAAATATTTTTGGGATTAATTTAATCACAAAAATTGTGAAACATGAATAAAGTTTCATATAAGAATATCATTAAGGTAACAACCATTGTGGTTTTTACCAAATAAATACATTTTATCTTGAAAAACTATTGTAACATACTATAAAATTTTATGTAACACTGTTAACAATGGTAAAAAAGGAAAAATAAAATCAAATGAAAAATTTTAACATAAAGATATAATACCTCATATAGAAGTTTTGTGCACTAACCATATACTGAGGGTACAAACCATTAATCATAAACTCCCATAGAACCTAGGATTTCAGAAACAATATCCTTATTTGTATTTTCTAATAGGGTTTCATTTTTTGTGTTAATTACCTTTGTCTCTCGATAAAAAACCTCATTCTTGGTGACTGACTCAATTCTTGGGTCATGCTATAAAATTATAAAAAACAATTGTTTTGGATCAAAATAGAAAATGAGAAAGTAAATCGCCAACCAAATTTTAAAGTGAAATGACAAAGAAGTGTGAACACGTGTAAAACTGTAACATTACATGACATAAAAATACATGATAAATTTTTCAAAAAACAATAATATAATGTGTGTGCCACAATAATCCACATTAAAATTTACTCTCTTAAAATAAAGGGAAATAAATTCACAATAAATTCAACCACCTAGAGAAAGATCAAGACACCTAAAAAATACTCGCATCATGAACAAAAAAAAAAGAAAACTTAAGATGTGAAAAAAAAACATAATCATCTGAACACAATAATAGGAGTGTTTGTGTACCACCGTAAACCACATTTAAAAACACACAATATTAAAGGAAGTGAAAGAAAGCTAAAAAACACTCGCATCATGTGTGTGAGTGAAATATTTAAATGTGTAATGAAACAAAACAATCCAACACAAGAAAAAATATTTAAAAACATGTTACATTCTAATTTACATTAATTAATATTTTAAATTCCATGCCCTTTGAGGATATAGTTAGTTTTCAAATAAATACATAATAAATTTTTAAATTAAGAAAGTAATTCATATTGCAGTATAAGTAAACAAGAATCTCAATTTAGATTTTGAAGGAACAAAAAAATTTAAATATATAAATTTCAACCAACTCACATTCATTTCCACATCAATAACAAGCTATGCAACAAAGTCATATGATTTGGAAAATCACTAGGCTCTTCTTCCTACTAAATAAAAAGAAACAAAATCAACTATTCATGGTTCTTATCCTTGATATAGAAACAAGAACTTGAAGGAAATAAATATTAAGAACCTCAGGTATTTTAGCAAAAATAAACATCGCTTCAGTGGATTCTATGCTTCCCAAACCATTACATATGCATTAAAAAAACAATTTAAAAAATTCAATCGAAATTAAAACAACCAAAATCATTCCAATATTAAACATCACATGAAATAATAACTATATTGTGAATTAAGAGTATACTTTTACATGGTAATATCAAAGATATTTTTTAGAGGCTTAATATAGGATGGTAGGGGTCGACTGAGGATACTAGGGGTTAACTAGGGATGACAAGGATCAAGTGGGGATGACGAGCATCAATCCGTGAAGCTAGGGGTTGATCGGGGATGGTAGGGGTCGTCCAGGATATTAAGGTTCAGTGGGGACACCTAGGGAGGATGGGTCACATAGAGAGAATGAGGAAAGGGATAATGTCGAGGACATTATGGATAAAGGGTGTGGTGGGTACAAGATAGGTTATGTCAGCCACAATCTCACTGGGGAAGGTGAGTAGGGAGGTAAATGATAGTGAATTAACTGGTGGTGGGTGAGTTATGAATCTGAGATGGGGGGATAGATAGGGTTTTGGGTGTCCAAATTTGGATATTTTTTTAAACATGGTGACTACCAAAGGCAGATGAAAATTCTAGGCATTCATTTCCACTTAGGGTGGTCACCCGTTTCCCCTGACCGCTTTGTCCCTTTTCCTATTAGTCAACATTTACATATATAAATAAAAATGATAATAATTTTTAATTTAATATGAATTATATTTTTAAATTTTAATTATATATGTATATTTATATTTTAAAATTTTTATATATTTATTTATATTTAATCACACACAAACATGTGCACAAATATATATGTGTATGCGCGCATGCACAAACACACATATAATAATAAATATATGTATATTGTAAATTAATATGAATATAAATATATATAAAAAATTAATATGAGCCATATTTAATGTATTTATATATTTTTTATATATTTTATATGCTATTTTATAATATATGTAAGATCCTATGACTGAACAGATCGAAAATTTCTGAAGAAATTTGAATTTTTATTTCCAGATGGTTCAAATCTTTAATTAAGACTCAGAATGAGATCTTGAGAATTGGAATTTCTCAAAAGGGTGTTTCAAGTCAATGAATCATACTCGAGAGGTGGCCCTGGTGTTTAGATGAGCATCAGAGGCTTCAGGTTAAGTCTCGAGAGTTTTGGAGTTTTCTGGAAGGGATGCACAATTTGGTGTGCACGGTTTAGGAGAAACCATTTGACAGTCAGATGATCAGGAGGTTTTTAGTTCATTTTGAAATGAACATGGTTATGTTTCATGGTAAGATCATGGTTTTGGTTAAATCATACAAGGTAGAAGGAGAAACAGTGTGAGGCTAAGGAGGGCCTAAGATATGGCACATGAGCTACACACGGTTTCATAAAAACCATGCACCTTACTGCAGGAGGAAGGTAGTGCTAATATAACGGTTGGTGCATGGTTTTTCAAACCATGTGAGGCATAGTTTTTAGATGGTAGGGTGGGCATTGTTGGCACACATCTTAGAAAACTGTGTGTCCAAACCATACAGCTACTCATTATTTCATTAAAAATCTATTTTTACCATTTTTCCCTCTGTTATTTTTATTCACCCCTCTACTTTCTCTCCCTCTTATGTGCAAAAACCAAAGGAGACCCATACTCACTTCATCCCTTATTCAAGCTTCACCAAGGAGCTTTTTTGGTGGTGTTCTTTAGAATTTTAGGTGAGTTCTCTTCCTATAGTGATCCCCCTTCTTCCTCTTATTACTTCTCTCTAATTTTAGAGTTCTCTGGTTAGGTTTTCAGTGATGATTCAACCAGATCATAGTGGAATCATCCATTTATAATGGGGATTCTGGTTGGCATGGGTGGGGGAGGACTCAAGATGGTTTTCACACGTAGTTGCAAGATCTTTCATTATGGTATGTGTTCATGGTGAATTTTCTTAGGTTTTTCAAAAAACAAATAATTTAATTTGTTTTCAAATTGATATCACTTATTAGGGATTTGGCCCGGATTGTGATCAGGGTTATGTCATGAGTCTTTGGTGAGTGGTTCGCTTCAGTTTTTGTTTGGCATGATGACTCGATGAATTTTCTATAATTATGCCAAGTTGGGTTTTGATTAATTAATTATAATTATTATAAGTAATTAATTGTGGTTGTTTGGTATAAGACTAAATCTTGGGTGATCGAGAAGAGCTTGGTTGGGTGATGAAGGGTTTGGAAGAGTCTTGGAGGGGAATTGATAAGTCCGCAATGATTTGGAAATGTTTTGGAAAGATTCACTAATTAGGTATGTGGTCTAAGAGATTTACCCATAATCTTAATATTTGCTTCTATTATGAAGTGTTGTGTATGTCTTAGATCCCATGTGTGATATTCTTGATTCCTTGGTTAATAAATTTGTTTTGGATTTATATTGATACCTTGGACCTTCCATAGATCCCATGGTATCTATGGTGATATGAGAATAGACCATTGTCCACCCATGGGGTGTACAACCCTTTGGAAGTGGAATGACTTTTGTGTTAAGTTTTTATGAAAATTTTTATTAAGCATTTAAAATGGTTAAAGTGTGTGCATTGGGTTTTAAATAGTTTTAGATGAAAAAAGGGGAAATATATGTTTTAAAAAGACTCTTTTTCATAAATGAGGTGTTGATATCAATGTGATTCTAAATGGTTTTTTAGTGGATTTAAAATTTTGATTTGAAATGGAAGTGTGTTGAGTCTTAAAATGGTTTTCATGGAATATAAAGGTCTTGGACCTTACTTGGTTTTCAAATGGAAATACTTAGGTTTTTAAAGGGTGGTTTTAAAATATTAATGAAAATGTTTGATTTGGTGTTTTATGAATTTTTAAGGAGGGTTGGACTTTATTGATACATGTGTTGAATTAAAGGTCCATTGGAACCATGATAAAATTTGTAACTTATAAAGGAAATGGGAATGGTTAAAAGGGTGTTTTGATTGATAAAGGATTTTAAGAACATTTAATATATGGGTACTTGAGTAAATGATGAATACGTTTGATTTTGAATTTGGTTTTATGTGATTTAAGTAATGGACTATGGGAATGTTGTATGAATTGGTAATTATTGATAATGGAATGTTTTGGGGATGGTCAAAAATGATGTGTTGGATCTAGGTTAGATTCATGGACTGATGTTCCATGTATTTTGACCTGTGAAAAAAGGTTTAGGTGTTGGACTAATGCTTTGGGAACATGTATTTAAGAAATGATGGACTGGTTTGGGTGATGGGATGACACTCCAGGAATAGATATTATACTAAGGATATGGTGTTAGACTAAGGCTCTAAACACCGATAGTATACATGTGGTTTAAGCGCCAAACTGAGGCTCTAGGTGATGATATTATATCATGTGTAATTGGATGTTAGACTGATTGTCCTCATCCTTGGTCTAGGTTAGACTATTTCACTAGGAACCACTTATGTTATGTATGGATGGGTGTTGGAGTGAGGATTCAGGCACAACTTTTATGTTTTATGATGTGTTTAATAGATATGACACTCAGTTTCAGTATTGATACTTTGGTATATGTTTAGGTAATGGATGGAGGTTCCATCCACAACTTTTATTGATGTTTATGTGTGACTTAGATTCTAGATTGATGTTATAGGTACTAATGACATAGGATGATATAGGCATCGTGGATGTATGTTTTATGTCTCCCTAAGTTCAATGAATAAGAAACAATCCCTTGTTGGTTTAGTTACGATGTATACCTATGTTAATCTTTATAGGACTAGTTTTAGTCATTGAGGATTTGGTTGGTCAGGGTGTCACATGGGAACCCTTGTACCAATGGGTAGTATATGAGCTATTGTGTTTGCTTGTATCCCTTTTTGTATTGTTTATTTATTTCACTTCTTATTTTCATGCACTGCTACTATAACAGGTATTTTCTTTTGACATTATTGGTGTTTTCCTACTAAGTTGTACTCACACCCTTCTTGTCCCACCATAGTACTTGGGTACATGAAAAACCCACACATTTTTATTTCAAGAATATGTTTGGGTTAAGGACCGCATGATTATTATCTGGCAAGAAGGACTGCTCAAGTGGTATCAGGTGGCTGGATGGGTGTGTCTTGGTGATGAAGTTGATCCTATTGTATTTCTTTTATTTTGGTATGTTATGTCACTAGCCCAGTGGGTGGTTGGTTGTGTGTATGGTATGGACATTTGGGCCTTTATTGAATTCCATTTTTTATAGCATGTTTTAATTTGTTTATTTATATGCTAACTCTAATGTGTATGAAATTTGGATATTTAATTCTGTTTTTGTACTCTAATATGGGGGTATAATCTCCTTACAGTTCCACTTTAAACCCTTTCTTCTAGTCAACAGCCTCTGGAATACAAGGAGTCGCGCTTGAGGTCATGTGTAAAATGGTATTAGAGCACCGGAATAGTGGCTCCCAGGTTAGAACGTTACAAAGTGGTATCAAAGGGAGGTTACATTTCTGTAATTTTACTATTTGGGGTTGGTAGACAAGAGATATAGGGATGTTTTGGACCTTGAGATGGATACCGGACCAGTATGTCATGAACACCTATTCCAATAGGATATTCATATTACTATGGTTAGGATTTTTGTGCTAGTTTATTATGTTATAATTGTATATGATTTTCGCTTTGGGATATTCACATGTTGTTTGGATTTGATGATTTATGGTAGATTTTAGGTTATTATCCCATTGGCCAGAGTCCAATGACTTAGTTTTGAATCTTGTCCTACAGAGGTAATAAGTGTCTCCTTTATCATGTTTGGAATGTAGGATCCACATGTTATAGTCCATCTAGATTTTGATTCCATGTACTTCTTTCTGATGGAAGGTTTTTTGGATCTACTGTGGGATTCTCGATGTTGGGGACGATGGTGTGGTCCTTGTTCACAATGGGTGTAGTGAAATTGGTGGATTAGTTTGATATGAGTATGTGATTGATGGAAACCTAGTGGGCTGTTTTTGTTTGAGATTCATAGTATGTTTAATTCCTCTAGGGAGCGGTCTGATGTGCAGGTGCTCTAAGAGGATAGACACCCATGTTGTGGGTAGTTGGTTGGTATGTGAAATCTTATGGTGTGAGACCCTAGAAGAGGGTGTTTTTACTAGTTTACATCTTCTAAAGATGATATGGTTTCATGATAATACCTCGTGATTTGTGCCCTTCTGTGAGTTGGCATGTACCTATGTGGTTATACCTAGTGACTTGTGGTGATACGTTGTTTGTGGGTCTAGGTGGGAGATCTTTGTGACCTTCTTGATGTAACTCCAGCTCAAGGATTCAGTGTCATGTGGACATTTTGGATAACCCATGAGAGGGTTTGGCCAAGTTTTAGTTCCTTTGAGTGCATTAGACATGAGTAAATTTATTGGTACTTTTGATAGTGGAACATGATGGGTGAAACCTAGTATGAGGTTTTGGGAACATGGGATGCCTTTAGTTTTGAGGAAGAGTACTTGAATTCTAGTGGTTTAGTGATATATGTATTTTATGGTGTTTTAATATATATATTTTTTGTATTTAAATGATTATTCATTCCAATTTCGAATGGTTTAACTCATTTTGTGTTTTATGGAATGATATAATAGATAACTAAAAAAGGAGAAGAAAAAAGACACTTCATGCCATGATCTTCGCTCACAGCACGACATCGGATTTTTTAGGATAATCATGAAGAACTTACGTGGAACATAACTGAAGAACTAAGTAAAATCAAGGATTACAAAGAAAAAAGCTAACATTGCATGTTTTTTAACCATTACACGATGTGAATCGGTGAAATTTGTGAAAGATAGACATGTCGTGAAGTGAAGAAAAGTGAATGTTTTATTTACACATCATATATCAATTACGCACCATATAAAAAGTTGGGATGATATTTAAGAATCCATATTTGACATATCTTTATTTTTTGATTCATTTTAAGACCCATGGCCACTTTTGGACCAGTACTTAATGTCCCTCATTAATACTCGAGCCCATATGAATCCTATAAATAGAGGGTCATCCTGTCATGAACCAATCCAGGTCGAACCCTAAACCGGTCACCTAAGCCAGCCTATGACATGGAAGAAGGGGTGTTCCCGATCCCCACAGGCTGGAAACTAGTTTTTGACATCAAAAACTAAATAGGTGGGAACAATTTTTCCCATAAAATAAAGACAAATAAATTAATGAAAACAAAACCAAGAAAAAAGAAAACTAGCAGCGGCAAGAAAACAAGACTGCACATACCTCCATGTGACCTCTTGGTCACCTCTAACAACTAACAACCTACCTCACACAGGTAGAAAAAACAATAACCTAAACCAAGAAACTGAACCTGCATCTAAAAAGATAATATAGGTGTGAGCATTAAAATGCTCAGTAGGGATGCCAAAAATGAACCACATAACCCATGCATTTTCCAAATTCCAAAATAGTCCCATAATACTAGTTTGAACTACAATTATAAAAATAAGGCTTTCATATATAGAATTCATTTTGAAAACTAACAATCGAAATTCCATTTCCCTTATAATTCAAAAACAAGGAAAATAAATAAAGAGGGGTGCACACAAACTTTTCCAAAACAGCTACTTAGAAATCCTTTTTAAAACCAACTATACATGCAAAAAATTTCCAAGAAAACCCCAAAACTGAGTTCAAGGGCATAATTCTACACATAGCAAGGGAAATGGTACTAATAGTGCTTGTATCAAAGGATCACGAAAAACCTAGGAACTCGGAGGAAGACCAGAACATACTAATACCTGCAACTCCATCCCTGGTAGCATGCCACACACGGCAGAATCAAACACCCTAACACCCGACCATCGCCCTACCTGGCCTAGTTGAGGGGCCCAATCCCATAGAAATTATCCCAAATATCCACCTACTATGTTACAATAGATATTACATGAACTTCTAGTGTAGAAATCGTTCTTAGTAACCCCCTTTCTATTCTAGGTTTCCATGCTATGTTCACAAAGAGGTGTGCCACACATTCAAACAACAGGATATATACATATATAACCAAGCACACTACACAATATGACACCACCCCAACCACCTCAAGGTTAGTCCCATGCATTAAAATAATTATCATACAAAGGAGGTCCCATACCGAGGACCCTTCCATCTCACAATAAATCAACGAGGTAGGGGTGCTAACCTAAGAGGGGTTTTCCAAACAACTGCTTCCAAGATGCCAAACGGGCCTCCAAAGATTCCACACATCAAACCTTTTTTTCAAATAGCCATCACAAAGTTCCAATATGGACTTTAGCTTCACAATACTTTAGGATTTACCAAAAACACTTTGAATCCATTTCGAAAACCACAACAAACATCACATTTAAATAAACATGGCCAAACGGGCCCTCAAACCAAACTTTCTCCAAAACATTCCCAAGTTCATTTTAAGCCAAGTTAAAACATACAAAGAATAAGAAAGTTCCAAATGGGTTTTTTAATTACATCCAATAAAACACTCTTTTATAAAGTTCCAAATGGTCCTTAGCTTCCAACCACTCACCCAAGTACGTTTCAAGGCTAATCGGGCCGAACCAGGAGAGACACATTTTGAAACAACCTTTTAAACACAAGAAGCACCACTTCCCCCATTTTGGAAAACAAAGAACCATTTTATAAGAAATATGAGGGAAGGGAGAATAGGAATTCTTGAGGGAGACTAGCTCTAGGGTGTTATCATCACTTGATTTCACAACCATGTGTGCACCTAGTGCACCCATGGTGGGGCCTTTATCCAATGGAACACTCTCAAACCAACCAAAACATTTGAAACCAAATTTCATAAATACCCCATTTACTTTAAACCCAAAACCATCCATTTCTCTCATTTATAAAATCCAATACTTGTTCATAAACTAAAAATCCCTTTCTAAAATAGACACAAAACCACACCAAGAGGAAAACACCACATTTCACATGTAGAGTTTAAAACATGATCCAAATAAATTTAACAAAACAATTCAATGGGAAAAACCCCACTCAACCATCCAATTTCACCCAAGGAACAAAAATTACATTTTTATCAAAAACCTTATGCACAATACACAAGGGAATAAATGAATATTCAGGTAAAAACCTATTTTTGGAAAAACATAACAACTTCAAAACATCCTAAAAAGCTTAATAGGAGTATCATATAGGTGCGAAACAAGGTTATAAATTTAAATAAACATCACGCATCAAAGGAAATACAATGTAAAGGAAAATCATGGATTCGCCTACCTCAAACCAAGAGCGAACATGACGGAATCCCAATGGAGAACCAAGTTGACACTTTCTAACTCAAGCAGTCTCCCATTTGCACACACATACATCCATATACATATATATATATACCCTTAACACAATGCATGTGTTCCTTACGCCATGATGGAACACACACATGGGAGATATATATATATATATATATTTATATATATTTATACCTGAGTATATGCATGCACACCCTTAAGGACGTTCAAAACCAACTGCAACAATTATCAGGGACCCAACATTAAAGCAGAAAAGATAGACGCACCTCTAAATAAAAACAAGGGACTCAAATATATCAACACAACCCAAAAATAAAGTGTGAAACAAAACTAGGGATGAAGAACATCACCTCGAATAGTGGTGGCGATCTTGAGAACGCGTCAAGGCAAGATTGCATACCAAAATAATTATCTGCACTATAAATAAAATATAAGGACTTCAAAACACAATAATGACATTAAATTAAATGTGCACACAATGATAAAACTATCACCTTGAATGGTGGTGGTGAACCAAAACATTCATCAAGACCAAATGCACCCCGCGAATAATGGCGGACAGTCCAAAGCGATCTGAATCGCTTCGCCTTTGGCAGCGGTGGACGGGATGCCATCCAACATGACCCGAGAAACCCTTCGCAAACCCGGTGAGGGGATTTGTGACCACTCCGGAGCAATGCGGAGGTGCTGTGCAAATGGGTTTGGGTTTGTACCAGAAGATCGTCGAACGGTGGGGGTCGGTTTTCCAGAAGCATGCCGAAAAGGGGGTCGGGTTTTCCAGAGAAGGTTTCCAGAAGGAGGGGAGCGGTCTCATGCCGAATGGACAGGAAAGAGGGGGGTAGCCTCACACCGGCTGGATAGGGAAGGGGGGCCTCGCACCGGCTGGATAGGGAAGAGGGGGGTGGCCTCACGCTAGCTGGACAGGGAAGAGGGGAGCGGCCTTGGTCCGCAGGTGCGCAGCGCGTGGGAGAAGGGGGAGGTTAGACACCCCCCCCCCAGGGTTTCTATTTTTTTCAATTTATAATGATAATAATAATAATAATAATAATAACATATTATTATTATCAAACATTCTTTTTAAAATTGTATCTCATTTTATCCATATTATTCTCTTTTTATTTCATTCCACTTACCATTTAATTTATGTATTTCTTTAATTATTTCGAATACCAGGAAGATACGCAGTTTTCCTGTAGTCAAACACACAGTTGAGAAAACAGCACCCGACCCATGTAACCCAGTAGTACTCGTTTACTGGGTCAAGCTGAGCGCTTGTCGTGTAGTGTTTATAAATCGTGATCAATTCATGTGCCATGACTCGAACCCACTTGGGAATCTGTGCGGGCACCGCACAGTTAACCTTGACCATGCGGGTCGGCCGTGCAATGGTGAAAAAGTATCTGAAACACAAAATAATAATTAAAATAATTTAAAATGATTAACTAACAGGGTCGGGGTGTGACAATTCTCCCCACCACAGACACTTTATTCCCCCAGAAAGTCACCAAGCCCAAAGATATCCAAGAATTGAGTCCATGCCCAAACGTATCCAGAAGAAACAAAGAGCTTTGGGGTGACTATTTATTCTCCAAGTCACACCCAACCAACCCAGACGAAACCACAACTCAAAAAAGGGAGAGACATGAGAGGGTTCTCCCCACCACAAGGATTCCACTAATGCCAAAAGAAAAAACCAAACATACCACCCCGACAGGGGGGAGAAGCATGAGGGAACTTCCAACTAATCTAATCCAACTTCTATAGCACAAGAAAAATGATTCTATCATCATAACTAGGATCTAAAACCATTACAAGGCCAACTAGTATACTGAGACACTAGGATGAAGGAATCCCTCACAAAATCGAAACACACTAGAGAAAAACCCACAAAGAGGTGCCCGAACTAAGAAAAGGCTCAAACACAGCACCCATTTATTTCAAAAAACCAAACATCTCCCTAATGAACACAACTGAGACCAAACTCAAAATTAAAATAGGTTCATTTATTCATGGGCCCAATACCCCCTTCAAGGAATCTGAATAACTTAAAAACCACGATAAGAGCATATAAATCTGCTTGGATTGAGGTAGAACAAGCTCATTACACCACCCTAATGAGGATGAGATTATGAAGGTGACAAGAATAGTATAAGGAAACATTGGAAATTTCTATCCCAAAAACTAAAAACATAAACCTGACTAAGGTTCCACACCCTCGGAAAATCCTGACTATGCACGAGCTTCACCCCGAGACCTATGGTTGGGGCCCTGATGGCTGAACCATCTCCTACCTCACAGTCATAAATTTGCATCCTCCAGTCCCCAACTTCTTCTTCTTCCCAATGATTAAAACGACTACAACAGTGGAAATTTTTCAAAGGGATACAACATGATGGATTAGAATGCCAGAACTAGCCATACTGGTTTCACACAAGAGAACGGTCCGACAATTGGGAGCTAGCACTGACAAAGATGGTTTCTTGGAGATAGGTTCCTCTAGCATGCACTCCTTTCCAGATGGGGAACCTTCATGGAAGTAGACCACCATTAACCACACCCAAAACTCTAACGATGATAAAATATGTCATTCTTTACTAGTCCAGAACTGAAGCCTCAAGTAACTATGGGATGGTATGAACTTTAACACCCTCGGGAGTTCCCAATAACCCGAAGACCCACTATAACTTTTCAAACCACAAAACTGCCTCTAATGGACTTTGATTGTCTTGATAGATATGAAACACATGAAAATAACTGAAAACTATTCATGACTCATTGTCAACCTTAGCAACCTCTATGGGCGGTATAATCAAAACAACACAAAAAATACAATTGCGATCGTTATCAATCCAAAGCTCAATCAAAGAAACAGCCCAAGACAAGGGCAACAGGCACACAATCCAAACATAAACAAACACAAGTAAAATGTTATTTTCCAAAAACTGCCATTTCTTTTAATTTTTTAAAACCCACCTATGGTACCTTATGAACTAACACATGTGCATTCATTCAATCCCACTTACAACATCTATGAACAAGTTCCTCTCACGCACTCTCTGCACATACCCATACACATGTGACCCTCCATAAAGAATTCCAAGGTTCAAACATCATTTTCCCTAATCAAATCCAAACACACACCAAAATTTTTCCAAATCGAATCACTTTCCCTTTAAAAACCCACTTCACAAATTTCAAAACAATCTAAAATAAAAACTTTTCCATTTCAAAATCAATTTCAATTTTGATGCACACTCACATAAATTGAGATTAAAATGAAAGACACCCAATAACAGCCCACTAGAATGAGGAACTATTGCATATACCTAACTTGGAGACATGGTGGTGAGTCATGCCCCAAGTAAGGCATGACACTAAGAGGACCTTGACCTAGGAACTTGGACTTCACATGGGTCACCACACCATGTGAGGCCGAAATTTGAATCGATTCGTCTCCATTGTCATCCCTCAATCTAAAACAACCCAAGACAGAAGACTCAAAACCCAAAATACCCCTGGTAACTTAGGTCTCGTCACGAGCGGTGGTGATCGTTCATTGACCCGTAACCTACCTCTTGAGTCCCGAAAATCCTAATCTCCATCTATCGAACATCCCAAATATCAAGGGAATCCTTTAATACCATTTTTCACAAACCAACCCAGGTCGACCCTGAACCAGTCACCTGAGCCAGCCTGCGACATGGCCCGAGGGGCGTTCCTGATCCCCCTGGCTGGAAACTACTGTCGATAATCAAAAACTAAATAGGTGGGAATTATTTGGCCCATAAAATAAAGAAAAATAAATTAATGAAAACAAAACAAAGAAAAAGAAAACTAGAAACGGTAAGAAAACAAGATTGTATATACCTCCATGTGACCTCTTGGTCACCTCCAACAACTAACAACCTACCTCAAATGGGCATACAAAATATGAACCTAAACCAAGCAACTGAACCCACATATGAAAATATAAGATAGGCGTGAGCATTAAAATGCTCGGTAGGGATGCCAAAAATGAACAACATAACCCATGTATTTTCCAATTTCCAAAATAGCCCCATAATACTTGTTTGAAATACATTTATAAAAATAAGGTTTGCATATATACAATGAATTTTAAAAAGTAACAATCACAATTACATTGCCCTTATAATTCAAAAACAAGGAAAAGAAATAAAGAGGGGCGCACACAAACTTTTCCAAAATAGCTACTTTGAAATAATTTTTAAAACCAACCATACATGCAAAAAAATTCCAAGAAAACACCAAAACTCAGTTCAAGGGAATCATTATACAAACAGAAATGGAAACAGTACTAATAGTTCTCATATCAAAGGATCACAGAAAACCTAGGAACTCAGAGGAAGACCAGAATGTACTAATACATGTGACTCCATCCCCGATAGCATGCTAAACACGACAGAATCAAATGCCCTAATGCCCGATCGTCACCCTACCTAGCCTAGTCAAGGGGACCAATCCCATAGTAATAATCCCAAATATCCACCTGTTATGGTCCACTGGACAATACATGAACTTCCAATGCATCAATCGTTCTCAGTAACCCATTTTATATGCTAGGTTTCCATGATATGTTCACAAAGAGGTGTGCCACACATTCAAACAACAATCCATATACATATATATCCAAGAACACTACACAATCCAACACCACCCCATGTAACATCACATTACTGTTTCAGGTATTCCTAAACCATCTTGTGTTAAATTATTATTACGTTAAATGGAAAAAAATAGTTTATCAGTAAAAAGCAGCATTTTTGTTAAACACGTCATGGATTGGTAAAACGCCCAATTAACACTCCATAATATTCAATTAAATATTTTATAAGTTGAACACCGAGTAATTATGAGTTTCTGAGGCCTGAAAAATCTCACTGAAGACAGAATAAAATTATTAATCAGAATACATTAAGTGCACACTTTTTATTCAAAATATTTGAATAACTCTAAAACAATGCATCGTTTGATAAATCTGAGACCAAAGTTATGTTTGAAATATGGTGTTTACCCTAGGGGTATAACATTTGATGGAACTAGACATTTGGATTTCCCAATTGTGAGATAAAGTTATTAAATAATATTTAATATATTATTTATTAAAAATAATTAAATATCTCTCAAATAGTGCATTATATGTGAAATTAGAGACCACCGATGGATCTGGAATGAGGATTTTACCCTGGGCAAGGTATAACGTTTCTCAGCGTTGAATGTTTGGATGCCTCGCTCGTAAGAATAACCTTTTTTATTTTAATTAATTAAGTGTTATGATTTTTAATTAATAAATCTTTAATATCTCTCAAAATGTTCATCGTTTGAGAAATTTGAGATCACCGTTGTGTCCGGAACGTGGTGTTTGCACTATATAAGGTATAACATTTCTTCGCATCGGGTGTTTGGATGCCTCCCTCACAAAAATAACCCTTTTTATTTTAATTATTTATTTATTTCGTTTTTTCATTAATTAATCATTAATATCTCTCAAACCGTTCATCGTTTGAGAAATCTAAGACCACCGTTGGGTCCGTAACGGGGTATTACTTTCATGCGCAACGGATTTTTGTTATTATTTAATTTTTATACTAAATAATTAATTTATTTTAAAATAATAATAACAATTCAACCATTCTTCTTCTTCCCCAAACCTGCACCACCAATGATGACGTCTGTTGAATTCTAAAAACATCGTTTCTTCATCGTTTTAATCTGTTTCAGTTGCAATTCAATGATTATGTAAAATCAATGACTCTGTAATAAATTTTTGGTTGAATGGATGATTAAATCGGGTGTTTGGAATTGAGGGTTTATATGATCCGACTTTAGAGTTCTTAAATTCCCAAACACCATAGTATTTACTTTGGCCGATCTTCTCGAGTCCAGCCGATTGTAGAACTTCTCTTTGCATGATTGGTAAAGTAGGTGGTAATTTTTTTCTTCATATCCAGGTGTCACGGTCTCCTTCGAATGCATGGAGCACATAATATTTTTGCCTATTTTTTTATCTAATTACTTTATTTTTCAATTTCTTTTCATCTATAAAAGGTAAAACCTAAATTATAATCCCTAAATTATCTAAGGACAATTCTTAATATTATCAAATGAAATTTACACGAATTATGATAAAAGGATAATTTATAAACGAATTATCAAATGATAATTTGCACCAATTATCAAAGGGATGATTTCACATTTTTTCGTTAACAATATATTAGAAACTATTAGATGATATTTATAAATAATTATTAGCAGATAAATATTGAGTGAGATTATTAGAAGACAATGACATATAATTATCAAATAAAAATTTATAAATTATTATAAGATAATCGTCATTATCCTTTTTCACGCAGTTATGAAATAAAATTATTTCCAGTTACAATATCGTAATATCATCAAGTTATCCAAAGATTTTTTTAATCACTTTGAATTATCATTTTTTTAGTTTTGGAAAATTATCAAGGGTTAATTTATAAAATTAACAAATGATATATTTTTTAGATTATGAAAGATAATTGTTTTAATAAATTATGAAAAGATTTTATCGAAAATTATAAAATGATAGTTGCAATAATTTATCAAAGGATAATTAATATAATTATTGAAAAATAATTTCAATATTATCAATGGATAATTATAAATAATTATCAAATGATAATTACGGTGAATAACCAAGTGATAATCGTGAGTTTTCCAAATGATAACTATTAAAATAATTTATCGAAAGATAATTATTTAAATTATCAATGAATAATTATGAAGTGTTACCACATGTATTATCATTTTAATCTAAAGATATTATACTATCAAATGTGGTTTATAATTATTCGAAGAAAAATATTATGATTGCATGCGTTAACATAAAAAGATAATCCAGAGATTATTCAGGAGAGAGAAATTGTAATCGCATGTAATATTTTATTTCCTTGTTAAATAAAATAGAGGGATTCGAATGTGGTTTATAATTATTCTTATGGATATTTTTTTCAATTTCATACATTAACATAAAATGATAATTTAGAAATTATCAAAAGACAAAAATTGTAATCGCATGTAATATTTTATTTCCTTTTAAAATAAAATAGAAGGATATAATTATCGAATGCGGTTTATAATTATTCTTATGGATATTTCTTATGATTTCATGCATTAACATAAAATGATAATTCAGAGATTATCTAGGACAGAGAAAATGTAATCGCATGTAATATTTTACTTCCTTGTGAAATAAAATAGATGTTTTGGTTCTAGGAACCCTTGACGAATGTTGAGAATTGGTGTATCAACGCTTATGTTAATAATGTTGTGAGAAGGTGTATTGAACCACATTGGGTGGATTATCATTTCCACTGACATCAATGACCTTGAGGTAGGTGGTTCTATTTTGATTATCCAAATTAATTATCCTTGTTTTGCTTGATTTATCTCAAATGCTTATCTAAATTAAATTGATCAAATATGATTTCAATTAAATTTATAAAAACTCGATTCTAGTGAATCGAGATATTTGAAATGGTTTTGGCATAGAAATTCAGAAAACCCCCAATTCCATTGAATTGGGTGTGTTTATGGAAATTGACTGATTTAAATTGTTTAATTTAAATTATGGATTTGATGGAAATGGTTTCAATTAAATTGTTGAATTTAATTGTGAAAATAAATTTTGTAATGATAAAATTAGTTTTTTATGGATTTTAAACAGGTGAAAATGGATTAAAATTATTTGATAGAAACTCATTGGTTTTTATCTTGTGAAAAGGCATGTTTTTGAATAAAACATGTTTTGGTTTTAAATGGAAAGAAATTTGCACTTTTGAAATGAAAAAATGGGATTGATCATATTTTTAAGCATTATTAAAACAGTTCACCCATCATGTAATATTTCATTCAAGCCTTAGGTAGTTAGTGAGTTATTTGTATACACTCTATGCTACAATAATGTTCTAAAACATACTTGCAATGGGTCACATCCTCGACGGGTTGGTGACGAGTCACCATTGGCCAGTGTCATAGGGACATGTGTATACACATTTTTCTGAGTTCATGATGTTATTAATATTTTCATGACTTATTATATACTCACTTTACTTATTTTATATGAAATTTTCATAATGTGTGTGAAATATTAATGTTTTAATACTAAGTATAATTTTTGAGCATTTTTAGAAGTGGTCCAACTCAGTCAGTTTACTCTTTTATTTATAACTCTCACCATAATAATCCAAATTGTTTGGTTCTTGTTTTTTAGGATTCCTAATTCAATATAAAACATTTCATTATAAGGAATCATGGGCCAATTTTTCCATTTGAAGTATCACATTTACCACACAAGATGACCTGAAGAATTTGTAAAGAAACTGGACCAGCCAAAATGATTGAGTTACTGGTATCACTCCATAAGCCCATATTTTATGAAACTCCACCATGTGTTCGGTATTATCCAAAATAATCACGGATAAAAATTTCAGGTCCCAACTCCAAGAACAAAATGCCAAAATAAAGCTTTGAAGTCTAGCCCACCATTCTGGATGAGAATTAAAATCCAGACACTATTCATGACATATATCATGATGTAATCATCAAATCGAGCTGAAATTTTGAAGTGTGAAAGAGGAGATATAGTTGGCCGACTTTTTTGAAGAAATAATTCGGTTTTGAAGGCATATTCCTATTCGAAAACCCTTCCACATGTTGGACTTCAAAAAGACCGGATTGAAATGGACAGATTAAAATTGTTTACTCATCCAGCCATAACTTTGGCTACATAGGTCCACATGCCTCCAAATGTTGAGATTAGTCGACCAAAATTATTATATACGACTTTTAAGAAGGAGATATTTTTATATTCTTCTGTATGGATGTCCAAATCATCGAGCCAAGTGGAGGGACAGATTGAAAATGCAAACAGTCCACTTCCTTGGGCTATAAATACATCCCCCTCCACTCCTTGAAAGGGGTTGGCATTTTCGAAGAGAGGAGATCATATTGGCATGAAAAAATACTTTAAAAGGCTTGAGAGGACCTGAAATACTCAAGTTTTTACTTGATAGACCTTTCCTCCTCTCTTTGTTTTCATTTACTTTTATGTTCTTCATTGTAGTAATTTTGTAAGTCCTTTCTTTTGTAATTTTGTTTTAATGCAAATTTCTTCATCAATATCTCTTATTCTCATCCACATTCTTTAGTTTAATATTAATGTTCTCAAAATAGTTTAAATTCAGTTGAATCCCTTTCCCTTCTTTTGTTTCCTCATTCAATCAAAAATCTGTTTTTAATTATCATCATTGTCCGTGTGTGTGTGTTCGACGTACCACTCTTTTCTAATCCCTGACTTTTTATTCTATTCTTAATTTATCATCATAATCATCATAACCATACTATTAAAAACTCAAATGGCTGAGTAAATATATCATTGGGGTGAGTCAAAATTTAGGGATGTTAAGTGATTGAGAGTATTTTCTCGATGAGTATTCGTTAATTTAACATTGTGTATGTTGGAATTAATATGTCATGGATTAATGACATATTTTGTTTAACATGTGGTTTCCATGGATTATTAGAACCATAAATACACTACCATAAACAAGTACTGATTGAGATTAGAATCCTAGTTAAGTTAAGGCTTGGATTAAAGCTTTAACACTTAGGAATTCTGATCGACGTCAACTTGTGAAGTGGGTGTTAATTTAAATGCAATATAAAGCAAAGCTCAATGATATCACAAGCTTAACTCACTAATAATGAACTCACCCCAATATTTATCAATTTTTTAAATCAATTATAGTAAATCAATCATTTCAATTAATCTCTACAAACAAACCCCCCTAATCAAAATACAATCAACTAAAAACAAACAACTATTACAAAGTACCATCACCAAGGATTCAACCCGAGTGCTGCTATACACATTAGCAGAGCACCGGAACTTTGACTGGTCGATAGGTGAAAATCAGCCATGCGTTTCAAATGGAATCGTTTTCGGGGATGGTTATTTAAGTAGTCATTAGTTTCTGTTTATTGTAATAAAAAACCAAAAAAACAAAAATTAAAAAAAATTAAAAAAAACACACAAAGAAAAACTCGTCTTCTCATAAAAATCATAAACGGAAAAAATAAAAAGAAAAACGCATCTTCCTCTTTCTTAAAAAATCTATCTGAATGCCCCATATCCTTCCAAACAATCCCTCATATTTGTTTGACCCTGAAATTGAGTGAACACTTTGCCAACTTAGGAGGAACATAAGAGATAATCAAATAATTCAAGAACCAGTCCTTGTCCAACCAATTGAATTAGATATGGCCAGTCCTAGGGAACAAACACCTAAAGAACTTGCTACCCCTGATATTAATTACCAACCTCTTGGTATTCAATATCCAAACATAGAAGCTGACTTCAAACTCAAATCAGGTTTGATTCATCTTCTTCCTCATTTCCACGGGCTAGCCGGTGAGGATCCACATCTCCACCTGAAAGAGTTTGAAGTAGTTTTATCTACCATGAATCCTCAAGGGGTTTTTGAGGAACAAATAAAACTCCAAGCATTCCCTTTATCCCTAGATGACATTGCTAAGTCATGGCTTTACTACCTCCCTCCTGGTTCCATAACCACGTGGAATGACATGAAGTGACTTTTCTTAGAAAAATTATTTCCTACTTCTCGTACAGCTTCTATCCGAAAGGAAATAAGTGGTATTCGTCAGTTCCCAAGTGAATCACTCCATGAGTACTGGGAGAGGTTCAAAAAGCTTGTTGCAACCTACCCACATCACCAAATTCCTGACCAACTCTTGATCCAATACTTCTATGAGGGGTTATTGGTAATGGAGAGAACCCTCATTGATGCCGCAAGTGGTGGTGCTCTTGTTGATAAAACTCCTACAGAAGCAAGAGATCTCATAAGTAACATGGCTGAAAACACACAACAATTCAATACTCGAGCACATTCTCAAGTCAAACAAGCCCAAGATAATCAATCAATTGAGCCGAACAAGATGACGGAGTAGATGTGTGAACTTACAGGTCTTGTGCAACAACTAGTTGTGACTACCAAATCCCCAACCTCATCTTCTTCGCAATCAATGTTTCTTGGACCTGTCAAAAACTATGGAATCTGCAACTCTCCATCTCATCTAACTGACACATGTCCACAACTTCAAGAGGGTCAATCCGATTCATCTGGACCAATGGAGCTCAATGCAGCATATGCTCAGCGGAACACCAATCCTCAACTATCAGGTCAGTTTGTTAGAAACTTCAACCAACCTCACTCTGAGCCCTTCTCTTCTTCCTATAACCAAGGCCATAGGTATGGTAATCCCATATCTCATACTCCTCAATTCCCTCCTCAAAACCCAAACCAGTTATAATATGGTCAAAGAATTGGTAACTTCCAACAACCTTATCCTTTTATTCCTCAACCTCAAAGGAACAATCCTCCTCCTGGATTCTATTATCCTAGTGAGCCTTCCCAATTCCAAAACCAATACAGTCGCTTTCCCAAGAACCAAAATCAAGGTAATCCCAATTCGAGACAAGACTCATCTTCCAAGAAACCATGGGAAAGTGCAGTGGAAGATCTTGCCTCCTTCACCTGTTCTAGCCTCAAGAACATTGAAACCCAAATTGGTCAACTAGCATCCCACCTTAGTCAGCAGCAACCATCCAATTCTTCCCGACTTCCAGCTCAACCATTACCCAACCCCAAGGGTAATATAAGTGAAATTTCACTTAGATTAGGAAATAAAATTGCTATGCCTCAAGATAAGTCCTCAAACCCTCCTTTGAATGTTGACCTAGAAAATGAAAAGAAAAAGAAAATTGAAAAGGAATCTGAATCAATTCCATCACCTCCTTCCATTCCACTTAGGAATCCAATTCCTTTTCCACAAGCTGTTTCTAAGCCAAAGAAGTCCTTTGAACCCAATCAGGAAATTCTCGACATGTTTAGATGTGTTGAAGTCAACATTCCTCTCTTATATGCCATCAAAAAAATTCCTAAGTATGCCAAGTTTCTTAAGGAATTGTGCACCCACAAGAGGCAACTTAGGACCTTTGAAAATGTTTCCACCCAGTAATTTATTCCCATAAAGTGCAAAGATCTAGGGACCTTTACGGTTCCATGCCAAATTGGAAGTTCCAACTTTGATGATGTACTCATAGACCTAGGAGCCTCAATTAATGTCATGACCAAATCCATATTCTCCAACCTTGGTCTAGGTCCCTTACATCCAACGGGTGTTGTTATTCAATTAGCCAATTGAAGCACAGCCAGTCCTGAGGGAATAATTGTGGATGTCCTTGTCCGAGTTAATGATCTTATCTTCCCTACTAATTTTTATGTCCTTGACATGGAAGGTGAGACAAACTCTTCTCGATCTCCCCTAATTCTAGGAAGACCATTCCTCATGACTGTGAGAACCAAGATTGATGTCTATTCAGGCATCTTATCCATGTAATTCGGTGACCAACTGGTCAAGTTCAACATTTTACAAGCCATGCGATACCCATATGAGGATCACTTTGCATTCTCAATCCATGATTCTGAGGACACTTCTAAGAGTCAATCGAACCCCAATCCACCATGTTCTTCATGTTCTAATGACAAAGGATCTTGTGAAATCTGCACCATGATTAACCAAGTCATAAATGGTGATTTTGATGTGGACCTTTCATTCATAGACTCTATCAATCTAGAGGATCTTGAAATATCTCTTAAATCCCACATCAACTCTGATCTCTACTGCTCCACCTTGGACAATATTAAGAAAAATTAATCTGACGCAACTGAAGTACCTTCCTCCATTCCTGAGTTGTTTAACCCACAAATAAAAGATGAGACTGATCTGAAACCTCTTTCTGAACACCTGAAATATGCATTCCTTTTCCATGATCACTCTTATCCTGTCATTATATCTTATTCACTTACCGAAACTGAGGAGTCCAAACTTGTTCAGGTGTTAGAGGAAAAAAAAGGCCCTAGGTTGGACCCTAGATGACATACCAGGAATCAACCCTGCTCTTTGCATGCATCATATCCATCTTGAGGAATCATCCAAACCAATTAGACAACCACAAAGAAGAATCAATTCAATCATCCTTGAGGTAGTTAGGGAAGATATCACCAAGCTTCTTCAAGCTGGTATTATCTACCCAATTTCTGATAGTGAATGGGTTATTCCAATTCAAGTTGTACCTAAGAAGGGTGGGATAACTGTGGTCACAAATGAACATGGAGAGGTAGTCACAAGTCGAGTGAAAAACAAATGGCGTGTGTGCATCGACTATAGTAAATTGAATGTTGAAACAAGAAAAGATCACTACCCTCTTCTATTCCTTGATCAAATGTTGGAATGATTAGCTGGAAAGTCACACTATTGCTTTCATGATGGATACATCGGCTACTTCCTAATCCCAATCGCACCTCAAGACCAAGAAAAGACTAATTTCACATGCCCCTTTGAAACATATGCATATAGAAGAATGCCTTTTGGACTTTTCAATTCTCCTACAACATTCCAGAGGTATATGATGAGTATCTTTTCCGAATTCATTGAACACTACATGGAAGTCTTCATGGATGACTTCACCATTTATGGTGAGTCATTTGAATCTTGTTTGAATTCACTCTCTCTAGTCCTCCAAAAGTGTGTCAAGTGCAACCTTGTGTTAAATTTTGAAAAATGTCACTTCATGGTTGCAAATGGGATTGTTCTAGGGCACATAGTTTCAAAATATGGTATTAAAGTCGATCCTTCCAAAATTGAAGTGATCCAATCACTTCCTGAACCCACTTCTGTTATAGATATCTATTCATTCCTCAGTCATTCTGGTTTCTATCGGAGATTCATCCATAACTTCAGTAGGATTTCCCTCCCACTCACTCGGTTACTACAAAATGATTTCACTTTCCATTTCGATGAGTTTTGCAAGAGATCCTTCATTGAACTCAAAACCTGCTCTCACATCTGCCCCGATAATACAACCCCCAGATTGGTTCTTACCCTTTGAATTGATTTGTGGTGATTCTGATAGAGCTGTTGGGGCTGTTCTTGGTCAAAGAAGAGAAATAATTCCTCATGTCATCCATTATGCCTCAAAAACATTGGATGAAACTCAATATCACTACACTGTCACTGAAAAAGAACTTTTAGCAATTGTTTTTGCCTTAGATAAATTTCATCCCTATCTCTTAGGTTCCAAAATCATAATCTTCACAGATCATTCTGCTATAAATTTCTTACTCAAAAGTGATTCCAAACCGAGGCTAATAAGATGGATCCTAATGCTCCAAGATTTTGACCTTGAAATAAAAGATAGATCAGGAAAAGAAAACCATGTGGCTGATCACTTGAGTAGAATTTCTAATTCCTCTCATTCTGAAATCATCGATCCTAAATTCCCCACTGAGCACCTTTCATATCTCACTCCAAAAATACCATGGTATGCCCCAATTGTAAATTACTTGGTTTCTGGTGTTTTTCCAGAAATTTTTTCAAAAGAACAGAAAATGAAGTTGAAAAGTAATTCAAAATACTATTTTTGGGAAGAAAATAAACTTTGGAAAACTGGGGCTGACATGGTAATAAGAAGATGTGTCGATGAAAATGAACATTCCTCTATCTTAGAATTATGTCACTCAATGCCTGGTGGTGGCCACTTTGGACCACAAAGGACCTCCCGAAAGGTCCTAAACTTTAGATTCTTCTGGCCTTAACTCATCAAGGACTCACTTGAGTTCTGTCAATCATGTCCCACTTGCCAAAAGTTTGGCACAATTTCAAATAGAAATGAAATGCCCCAAAAGCCTTTAATTTTCTGTGAGATCTTCGATGTTTGTGGTATCGATTTCATGGGACCATTTCCCCCTTCCAATGGATTCTCATACATACTTCTTGAAGTTGATTATGTTTCTAGGTGGGTCGAGGATAAACCCGCTAGAAATGATGATTCACATACTATTAGTGAGTTCCTAAAGACACATATCTTCCATATATTTGGCATGCTTCGTGCCTTGATCAGTGACTTAGGAACCCATTTCTGTAATAGAACCATGTAATCTCTTTTGAAAAAGGATGGGGTTGTACATAAAACTTCAACAGCATATCACCCCCAAACAAATGGAATGGTTGAACTATCTAATATAGAAGTGAAAAGAGTGCTTGAAAGAATTGTAAAACCCACCAGAAAAGACTGGCCAAAAAGACTTGGTGAAGCACTTTGGGATTATCGAACTGCTTATAAAACACCCATTGGGATGTCTCCTTTTAGGATAGTTTTTGGTAAAGCATGTCATTTTCCAGTTGAAATCCAACATAAGTCATTTTGGGTAGTGAAAACTTGTAATTTTGATCTTGAAAAATCTGGTGAAGAAAGATTGTTGCAATTGGCTGAATTGGAGGATCTTCAACTTGAATCCTATGAGAATTCCATTTTGTACAAAGAAAAGGCTAAGGTACTCCATGACAAACACATCCTGAGAAAGGTATTCCATGAAGGCCAAAAGGTATGGGTTTTCAACTATCGATTTCGTCTTCACCCAGGTAAGCTTAATTCCTGTTAGGAAGGTCCTTTTGTTATTACTAATGTTTACCCGTTTGGTTCAGTGCAAGTCCAAGACCCCTCTTCCAAACGGACATTCACGGTTAATGGACATCAGTTAAAGCATCACCATGAGAGGATGCACAATCTTGGATCAACATCGACTTCCATTAGATCCCCAACTTCTGTAGTCGACCCACCACTAGATGGAGATGGTAACCCACCAAATCCAAACCATGGGGCACCTATTTCCATTTAACTCTCTTCCTCTCTCTTCCTCTTTATTCTTCTTCCTCTGTCTTTCATTTTTTTTTACCACTTTCTTTTTCAAACCCTTTATTTTTCTCTTTCTTTTTTGTGTGAGTGTGTCTTTATTAAAAACTAAAAAAATCTAAAAAAATAGAATAATAACAAAAAAAATATACAAAAAAATCAAGAGTCATGCTTACTCACCATCGAGTTTTGAAATTTTGTCCGACCATTTTGGGGAGTTAACAGACATGTTTTCATCTTAATTTTTTTTATTTTCATCGTGACTTTGGATAAAGAATTTTGTGCCAAAATTAACAAATTTTGAATGCTCAATTTTTGATTTGGATAATGATTTTCCCAAACTATGAGGAACAACATTTTCTTTCATGCTAAGGCCACCTATGGCTATCTTTTCAAAATGTGTGTTTTCACCCCCATTTTTGAGTCTTGAGTTTTTGGACCTTCGAGCTGAATTTCCTACCTTAGTGTGCATTAATATGATAGAGTCATTTTCTAAACCACGTGACAATTATAATAGCCAAATAGACTCCCATTTCCCTTACATTAATCCTCCTTTTGAAATCCCCTTCTACCCTATGAAAACCTTTTCTTTGATAGCCACATTACAAGCCCAATACCTTTTCCCACCCAATATCAACATGGGTTTTCATTGCATAATTTTTTGAAATTTAAGTGAGGGGGGAATGGATTTCATTGTTTGGGTACCCTATTATTGATTTTCAATGAGTTATCATCTGCTTGAGGGAAAGAATACATTTCATTATGGTGGAGAGGTTGTCATTCAGTGTGTTTTGGGGAATGTAATGTACTTCCATTTATGTAATTTTGTAAATGTTATTGACAAGTGTTCAAAAAAAATAAAAAATAATGAAAAAAAATCAAAAAAATTGAAAAAATGGGTTGTGTCTTGGGTAGGTCAAAAATCACTCTTCCTCAACCTTTGATCTTGTTATAACTATTACAATTAGTGTCATGAGGAGATCAAACATGGGTTGGGATATGAGTGTGAGATCTGTTTCAAGGTCAACTTTCGAAAAAACAAAGAAAAAAAGGAAAAGAAAAAAAAGAACACTTGCATTATATTCTTATTGGGAGAAGTTTTTTGTTTTGTAAATATTTCATCTTCTCATTACCTTCATATTTTCTTCCTCTATTGTGTCTTTCTTCACACAATCATTCCCTTTTAAATATGTGTTTTCATTTCCTTCCATGTTTTATTTCAAAAAAAATGTGCATTGATTTTTCTATGTTGGTGTTTTAACCCTCTTATTCTCTCTCTTGGACATTATATTCTTACCATCCCATAGCCATAGAAAAACCCCTTAAAAATACCTCTTGATTCTTGTTCACTTTGTATAGGTATTGGAAGCTTATAGCTCTTTCAAACTCTAAGATTTTCACTTTTGGTTGGTGAAAGAGTGAACCTCCACAAACGAATTTTATCATCTTGAGATGTGTGAGTTATGAGTTTCCACATTTTCCATTTCTAAATTTGAGAATTAAAAAATTAATTAGTTTTGGAACATTGTTTCTATAACAACTTGTGGTGGAATTCAAAATGGATGAGTGAAATAGTCTAAACCTCCCCTGATTGGAGAAAACAAAATTTTAATATTTGTTGGTGAGTGAAATTGATTTTGTCATGTTTTTATATTTGTTGCACATGAGGACATTCACAAGACTAATTGTGGGGAGTTTATGTTATTAATATTTTCATGACTTATTATATACTCCATTTACTTATTTTATATGAAATGTTCATAATGTGTGTGAAATATTAATGTTTTAATACTAAGTATAATTTTTGAGCATTTTTAGAAGTAGTCCAATTGAGTCAGTTTACTATTTTATTTATAACTCTCACCCTAATAATAAAAATTGTTTGGTTCTTGTTTTTTAGGATTTATAATTAAATATAAAACATTTAATTAGAAGGTATCATTGGCCAATTCTTCCATTCGAAGGATCACATTTACCACACAAGATGACCCAAAGAGTTTGTGAAGAAACTGGACCAGCCAAGATGATTGAGTTACTGGTCTCACTCCTGAAGCCCATATTTTATGAAACTCCGCCATGTGTTCTTTATTATCCAAAATAATAATGGATAAAAATTTCAGGGCCCAAATCCAAGAACAAGGGGCCCAAATGAAGCTTTGAAGTCCAAACCACCATTCTGGACGAGAATTAAAATCCGGACACTATTAATGACATATCTCATCATGTAATCATCAAATCGAGCTGATATTTTGCAGTGTGAAATAGTAGATATAGGGGGAAGACTTTTTTGAAGAAATCATTCGGTTTTGAAGGTATATTCCTATTTAAAAACCCTTTCACATGTTGGACTTCAAAAAGACTGGATTGAAATGGACAGATTAAAACTGTTTAATCATCCGGCCATAACTTTGGATACATAGGTCCAAATGCCTCCAAATTTTGATAGTAGTTGACCAACATTATTATATACAACTTTTATTAAGGATTTATTTCTATATTTTTTTTATTGATGTCCAAATCGTCTATCCAAGTGGAGGGACAGATTGGGAATGCAAACAGTCCACTTCCTTGGGCTATAAATACACCCCCCTTCACTCCTTGAAAGGGGTTGGAATTTCAGAAGAGAGAAGATCATATTTTCACGACAAAATCCTTTAAAAGGCTTGGTAGGACCTTACAAACTCAAGTTTTCACTTGAGTGACCTTTCCTCCTCTCTTTGTTTTCATTTACTTTTATGTTCTTCATTGTTGTAATTTTGTAAGTCCTTTCTTTTGTAATTCTGTTTTAATGAAAATTTATTCTTCAATATATATTATTCTCATCCAAATTATTTAGTTTAATATTAATGTTCTTAAAATAGTTTAAATTCATTTTAATCCCATTCCCTTCTTTTTCTTCCTCATTCAATCGAAAATCCATTTTTAATTATCATCATTGTTCGTGTGTGTGTGTTCGACGTTCCACTCTTTTCTAATCCCTTTATTTTTCATCTATTCTTAATTTATCATCATAATAAACATAACCATACTATTAAACACTCAAATGGATGAGTAAATATCTCATTGGTGTGAGTTAAAATTTAGGTATGTTAAGTGATTGAGAGTATTTGCTCGATGAGTATTCGTTAATTTAACATTGTGTATGTTGGACTTAATATGTCATGGATTAATGACATTTTTTTAACATGTAGTTTCCATGGATTATTGGAACCATAAATACACTACCATAAACAAGTAATGATTTAGATTATAATCCTAGTTAAGTTAAGGCTTGGATTAAAGCTTTAACACTTATGAATTCTAATCAACGTCAACTTGTGAAGTGGGTGTTAATTTAAATGCAATATAAAGCAAAGCTCAAGGATATCACAAGCTTAACTCCCTAATAATGAACTCACCCAAATATTTATCAATTTGTTAAATCAATTATAGTAAATAAATCATTTCAATTAATCTCTGCAAACAAACACCCCTAATCAAAATACAATCAACTAAAAACAAATGACTAATACAGAGTATCATCGTCGAGGATTCGACTCGAGTGCTGCTATACACATTAGCAGAGCACCGGAACTTTGACCGGTCGATAGGCGATAATAGGCCATGCATTTCAGTTCACATAGAGAGTGCGAAATCCTATAGCTATTTAATACTATCATGCCTTTTGGCAGATGACCATGTTACTCATTTATTTATTTATATTTGAGATATAAATATATGTCAATGTTTGAACTGCTTATATACCTTCTCATTTTACTTAAACTATTTTCTTTGACTATTTTATTTAATCCATTGCTTTAGAAATATTCCATCATTTGTAAAGACTTTTCTAAAAGTATTTTTCCATCATTTTGAAAATGTATAGCATGTTTTGTTTAAATATGCTTTTGAATTTCCAAACCCGTTTATTTTAAAATTGAAAGATTTTCTTTGGATAATCTATATTTGGAATCTACTATGGAATCCTTGGTGGTATCCTACTGGACTTAGACTCACACTCTACTTTTTCCTTTGAGTTTTTGTAGACTTTCTTCTTCCAGGTTCGAGCAAAGGGAAGGGATCTTTTGGAGGTGGATCCACCTATTGAGTTTTGGTCTTAGTGAGTTGTGTCCTTAGGGACCTTGGGTTTGTTTTCCCCATTTTAGTACTTGGGTTGTAGTAATTTGGGCTTTTTATTCCATGTTGTATTCTGGTACATCACTCCTAGTGGAGTTTCTTTTGTTATGCATACTGCTTTGTTTTCTTTTGCTTCTGCATTCTTGTGGAAAAATCATCCCCACTTGTATGTTTTACGATGCCATGTGCTAGTCGCCGACCCATGGGGATTGGGAACGCCCTTTGGGATATGTCGGGGTTGGCTCAGTTATCAGGTTACAAGGGTTCCTGGGTTAGTTCATGACAAAATGGTATCAGAGGGAGGTTAAGCATCTTGCCTTAAAGTCAGTATGAATTTGTGAAATATTATCGGGACTTAGGAGGTAGTTGTGATTGAGTGTATGTCCATCTATCACTGTAATGAACCTTAAGTCGCCAGGGGTGGTTAGGGAAAGATGTATTGCTGTGTAGTTCCTGACTTTTCCCTATTCTGATTTGGATAGAGTGAAATCCAAATCTTGTTTGTTCCTTCTGTTGAGAATAATTTCTCTTTTTACTCTGTGTGAGTGTTAATCTAATGTCTTACTATTGAATGATGATGTTGTGTAACTAAATTACTTTGAGAAGACATGCGAATAGGATCTTGAAGGAGGCTGGAACTGAACCTCAAAGAGTGAATCATGTTGTGGATCCGAATATAGTTGAGGTGAGATCATCATAACCTTCAAAAACCGTGGGGCAATCAAATGATTCATGTACAAAAAGGGTTCCATCCATAAGCATCCAGAACAAAGCTTCTTCATGCAGTGGAAGAGTCTCTAGAGGAAGCTGATACAGGTCTAGTGACCATGATAGGTATCATTACCATAGCTTCATCTTTAGTGACTGCTCTATTTGATACCGGTGCATCTCACTCATTTTTTTTTCAACCCATAACATTAATATTCTTAATATTCCAATTGATATTGTATCTTGTGCAATGGATATTACTACACCCCTTGGTATGAAAGGAGAGAAGGTTCTCCGTAGTCTTTCTTGTGTCTTCTCTCTATCAGATTTCAAACTTGCTTGGGGTTTTCTGGCACTCAACATGAAATCTCTTGACGTCATATTCGGAATGGATTGGATCATTGATAATAAATCTCAGATTGATTGTTATCTTCGATGGGTATACCTTACCACACCAAGTGGTGTGTCTCTTTTCTTTCAAGGAGAATGAGACCTAAGGTCGAGCAGGGACAAAACGTCTTATCCGGAGTTGGGGAAGGTAATATTAGTGTTTGCTTCTGATTTGGAGCAGTGATCTCCCTCCAGTTGTCATCGAGTTTCCCATCATGTTTACTTTTATTTTTTATAGTTTACCACCAATAATAGGGGTTGAGTTTTCCATTGACTTGATGACTGGTACTCAACTAGTTTCTTTTCCCTCTTACCAAATGGCTCCAAATGAACTGAAAGAACTAATTTCCCAGTTCGACGATCTTCTTGAGAAAGCCTTTATTCACCCAAGTGTGTCACCTTGGGCGGTGTCGGTTCTCTCCACCATGAAAGCTAATGGTTCTCTGACATATTCTCTTCTCGAGATGATTCTTCAGGAAAAGAAGATTGTTGAAGAATTCCATAAGCATTAGAGACTCTCTTTATGGTGGGGAGACTGATGCCCAGTGGTTTTTCTCCAAAGACAGTGTTTTGTTTTATCGGAACCATTATGTTGCACCGTTAGTGATAAAGAAGGCTATAATGGATTATTTCTATAATTTCCAATGGGTTGTACACCCAGGAAGCACTGAGACGTTCTAAAACTTGAAGCAGCAGATTTGGTGACCATGTATTCTTGAAGGTTTCACCCCGGTCGGGTCATCGACGGCTTGGGAAGTAAGGGAAGCTTGCTCCTTGTTTTGTGGGATCATTTTAGGTTGTTGATTAGGTGGGGAAAATTGTTTACCATTTAGCACTAATACCGCAACTAAGATTGATACATAATGTGTTTCATGTATCTCAGCTTCGAAAGCATTTATCTGACCCATCTCATGTTCTAAGTTGGTGTGATCTTGAAGTGGAACCTATTTTATCTCTTATTGTCATTGTTGTTGATTCTGAGACCAAGTTACTTCATGGGAGGATTATACCTTATGTCCATATGTTATAGAAGCATAGTTCTAATTCTCATGAGACGTGAGAGAGGGAGGCACTGATGAGAGAATAGTGTCCTTATCTTTTTGGCATGGTTCTTCATAGGATTTCTGGGGACAAAAAGTTCCTATGGTGGGGAGGTTGTAACATCCTGTTACTATTTTAGGTATTCCTAATCCATCTTATGTTAAATTATTATTACGTTAAATCGAAAAAAAAAATTTATCAGTAAAAAGTTGCATTTTTGTTAAACACGTCGCGGATTGGTAAAATTCCCAATTAACACTCTATAATATTCAATTAAATATTTTTTGAGTTAAACACTGAGTAAGTATGAGTTTCTAAGGCTCACAAAATCTCGAAAAAGACATAATAAAATTATTAAACATAATATATTAAGTACACACTTTTTATTCAAAATATTTGAATAACTCCAAAACGATGCGTCGTTTGAGAAATCTGAGACCACTATTATGTTTGAAATATGGTTTTTACCCTAGGAGGGGTATAACATTCGATAGCGTCGGACATTTGGATGTCTCTCTCATGAGATAAAGTTATTAAATAATATTTAATATATTATTTATTAAAAATAATTAAATATCTCTCAAACGGTGCATCGTATGGGAAATCAGAGACCACCTATGGGTCCGAAATGAGGGGTTTACCCTAGGAAAGGTATAATGTTTGTCAGTGTCAGACGTTTGGACGCCTCACTCGCAAGAATAAAATTTTTTATTTTAATTAATTAATTGTTCCGATTTTTAATTAATAAATATTTAATATCTCTCAAACGGTTCATCATTTGAGAAATTTGAGACCATCGTTGTGTTCGGAACGTGGTGTTTACTCTAGATAAGGTATAACATTTGTTCGCATCAGGTGTTTGGATGTCTCGCTCGCAAAAATAACCCTTTTATTTTAATTAATTATTTATTCCATTTTTTTCATTAATTAACCATTAATATCTCTCAAACTGTTCATCGTTTGAGAAATATGAGACCACCGTTGGGTCCAGAACTGAGTGTTTACCCTAGACGGTGTATTACTTTCCTACGCAATGGACGTTTGTTATTATTTAATTTTTATACAAAATAATTAATTTATTTAAAAATAATAATAACAATTCAACGATTCTTCTTCTTCCACAAACCCACACTGCCATTGATGACACCGGTTGAATTCTAGAAACACTATTTCTTCACAGTTTTAATCTGTTTCAGTTTCAATTCATTGATTAGGTGAAATCAATGACTCCGTAATAAACTTTTGGTTGAATGGATGATTAAATCGGGTATTTGGAATTGAGGGTTTATATGATCTGATTGCAGGGTTCTTAAATCCCTAAACGCCATAGTATTTCCTTTGGCCAATCGTCTCGAATCCGACCGATTGTAGAACTTCTCTTTGCGTGATCGGTGAAGCAGGCGATAATTTTTTCTTCACATCCAGGTGTCGCGGTCTCCTTCACATACGTGGTGCATATAATGGTTTTTCCAAATTTTTTATCTAATTACTTTATTTTTCAATTTCTTTTCATCTATAATAATTTAATGAAAAATTGTGGATTTTAATATAAAATTTAAAACCTACATTATAATCCCTAAATTATCTAAGGATAATTCTTAATATTATCAAAGAGAATTTACGCGAATTATGATAAAAGGATAATTTATAAACGAATTATCGAATGATAATTTACCCCAATTATCAAAGGGATGATTTCACATTTTTTCATTGAAAATATATTAGAAACTATGAGGTGATATTTATAAATAATTATTAGCAGATAAATATTGAGTGAGATTATCGGAAGATAATGACATATAATTATCAAATAAAAATTTGTAAATTATTATAAGATAATCATCATTACACTTTTGCACGCAGTTATGAAATAACATTATTTTCAATTACAAAATGGTAATTTCATCGGGTTATCCAAAGTTTTTTTAATCACTTTGAATTATCATTTTTTTAGTTGCGGCAAATTATCAAGGGTTAATTTATAAAATTAACAAATGATATATTTTTTAGATTATAAAAGATAATTGTTTTAATAAATTATGAAAATATGTTATCAAAAATTATAAAATGATAATTGAAATAATTTATCAAAGGATAATTAATATAATTATCAAACAATAATTTCAAGATTATCAACTGATAATTATAAATAATTATCAAATGATAATTACAATGAATAATCAAGTGATAATCGGGAGTTTTCCCAAGGATAACTATTAAAAGAATTTATCGAAGGATAATTATTTAAATTATCAATGAATAATTATAAAGGGTTACCATATTTATTATCATTTTAATCTAAAGATATTATAATATCGAATGTGGTTTATAATTATTCAGAGGAAAATATTATAATTGCATGCGTTAACATAAAAAGATAATCCATAGATTATCCAGGAGAGAGAAATTGTAATCACATGTAATGTTTTATTTCCTTGTCAAATAAGATAGAGGGATATAATTGTCAAATGAGGTTTATAGTTATTCTTATGGATACTTCTTGCGATTTCAGTCGTTAACATAAAACAATAATTTAGAGATTATCCAGGAGACAAAAATTGTAATCGCATGTAATATTTTATTTCCTTGTCAAATAAAATAGAGGGATATAATTATCGAATGAGGTTTATAATTATTCTTATGGATATTTCTTGTGATTTCATCCATTAACATAAAATGATAATCCAGAGATTATCCAGGAGAGATAAAATGTAATCGCATGTAATATTTTACTTCCTTGTTAAATAAAATATATGTTTTGGTTCTAGAAACCCTTGAAGAACATTGAGCATTGGTGTATCAAAGCTTATGATAATAATGTCGTGAGAAAGTCTATTGAACCACATTGGGTG
This sequence comes from Viscum album, assembly GCA_963277665.1. Lineage (NCBI taxonomy): Eukaryota > Viridiplantae > Streptophyta > Magnoliopsida > Santalales > Viscaceae > Viscum > Viscum album. The sequence goes on from OY728158.1 coordinate 1,026,886,251, forward strand.
GATTATCATTTCCACTGACATCGACGACCTTGATGTAGGTAGTTTTGTTCTGATTATCCAAATTGATTATCCCTGTTTTGCTTGATTTATCTCAATTTTTTTATTTAAATTCAATTTCTCAAATATGATTTCAATTAAATTGATAAAAACTCGATTCTAGTGAATCGAGATATTTGAAATGGTTTTGGCGTAGAAATTCATAAAACCCCCAATTCCATTGAATTGGGTGTGTTTATGTAAATTGTCTTATTTAAATTGTTTAATTTAAATTATGGATTTGATGGAAATTATTTCAATTAAATTGTTGAATTTAACTATGGAAATAAATCGTGTAATGATGGAATTAGTTTTTTATGGATTTCAAACTAGTGAAAATGGATTAAACTGATTTTATAGAAACTCATTGGTTTTTATCTTGTGAAAAGGCATATTTTTTAATAAAACCTGTCTTGGTTTTAAATGTAAAGAAATTGGAACTTTTGAAATGAAAAAATGGGATTGATCATATTTTTAAGCATTCTTAAAATAGTTCACCCATCATGTAAGAGCGCATGCAAGCCTTAGGTAGTTAGTGAGTTATTTGGATACACTCTACACTACAATAACGTTATAAATCATACTTGCGGTGGGTCACATCCCAGACGGGTTGGTGATGATTCACCTTTGGCCAGTGTCATAGGGACGTGTGTATACACATTTTGCTGAGTTCACATGGAGAATGTGGAATCCTATAGCTGTTTAATACTATCATACTTTTTGGTAGATGACCATGTTGCTCTTTTGTTTATTTATATTTGAGATATAAATGTATGCCATTGTTTGAACTGCTTACATGCCTTCTCATTTTAATTAAACTATTTTATGTAGCTATTTTATTTAAGCCATTGTTTTAGAAATATTCCATCATTTGTAAAGCCTTTTCTTAAAGTGTTCTTCTATCATTTTGAAAATGTATAGAATGTTTTGTTTAAATATGCTTTTGAAATGCCAAACCTGCTTATTTGAAAATTGAAAGCTTTTATTTGGATAATATAAATTTTAAATCTGTTATGGAATCTTTAGTGGTGTCCTACTAGGCTTAGACTCACACCCTACTTTTTCCTTCTGGTTTTTGTAGACTTTCTTCTTCTAGGTTCGAGCAAAGGGAAGGGATCTCTTGGAGGTGGATCCACCTGTTGAGCTTTCGTCTTGGTGAGTTGTGTCCTTAGGGACCTTGGGGTTTTTTTCACATTTTATTACTTGGGTTGTAGTACTTTGGGATTTTTATGCCATGTTGTATTCTATTACATCACTCTGAGTGGAGTTTCTTTTGTTATTCATACTGCTTTGTTTTCTTTTGCTTCCACATTCTTGTAGAAAAATCGTTCCCACTTCTATGTTGTACAATGCCAGGTGCTAGTCGTCGACCCGTGGGGATCGTGAATGCCCTTCAGGCTATGTCAGGGTCGCCTCGATTATCGGGTCACCAGGGTACCTGGGTTGGTTCGTGACACCCCAACCACCTCAATGTTAGTCCATTACCTTAAAATAATTATCACACAAAGGAGGTCTCATACCGAGGACCCACCCATCTCACAATAAATCAATGAGGTAGGCGACCTAACCTAAGAGGGGTTTTCCAAACAACTACTTCCAAGATGCTAAACAGGCCTCAAAAGATTCCACAGCAAACATTTTTTTTCAAATAACCATTACAAAGTGCCAATCGAGCCTTTATATTAACAACACTAAAGTATTTACCAAAAACAGTTTGAATCCATTTCCAAAACCACAAAAACATCACATTTAAATAAACATGGCCAAATGGGCCCTTAAACCAAAAATTTTCCAAAACATGTCGAAGTTCATTTTGAGCCAAGTTAAAACATACAAAGCATATGAAAGTGCCAAACGGGTTTTTGAATTACATCCAAGCCAACACTCTTTTCTAAATTTCCAAACATTCCTTAGCTTTCAACCACTCACCCAAGTACGTTTCAAGGCCAACTGGGATGAACCAAGAGGGACACATTTTGAAACCACCTTTTGAACACAATATGCACCACTTCCCCCATTTTGGAAAAAAAAGAACCATTTTAGAAGAAATTATAGGGAAGGGAGAAGAGGTGTTCTTGAGGAAGACTAGCTCTAGGGTTCCATCATCACTTGATTGCACAACCATGTGTGCACCTAGTGCACCCATGATGGTGCCTTCATCCAATGGAACACTCCCAAACCAACCAAAATATTTGAAACCAAATTTCATAAATACCCCATTTTATTTCAACCCAAAACCATCAATTTCTCTCATTTATAAAATCCAACACATGTTCATAAACCAAAAAAATCCTTTCTAAAACAGACACAAAACCGCACCAAGAGGAAAACACCTTGTTTCACATGTAGAGTTTAAAACATGATCCAAACCAATTTAAAAAAACAATTCAATGGGGAAAACCCCACTCAACCATCCAATTTCACCTAAGGAACACAAATTACACTTTTATCAAAAACCTTAGGCACAATACACAAGGGCATAAACCAAGATTCATGTAAAAACCTATTTTTGGAAAAACATAACAACTTCAAAACATCCTAACAAGATTAATAGAAGTATAACATAGGGGTGAAACAAGGTTATAAATTTAAATAAACATCAAGCATCAAAGGAAATGAAATGGAAAGTAAAATTATGGATTCACCTACCTCAAACCAAGAGTGAACATGACGGAATCCCAACGGAGAACCGAGTCGACGCTTTATAACTCATGAAGTCTCTCATTTGCACACACATACATCCATATACATATATATATAACCTCAAACCAATGAACGTGTTCCCCGCACCATGAGGTAACACAAACATGGGAGATATATATATATATATATTTATATATATTCATGCCTGATTATATGCATGCACGCCCTTAAGGACGTTTAAAACCCACTACAATAATTATCAGGGACCCAACATTAAAGAGGCAAAGACTGACGCACCTCTAAATAAAAACCAAGGAATCAAATATATAAACATGACCCAAAAATAAAGTGTGAAATAAAATTGGGGATGAAGAACATCACCTCGGACAGTGGTGGCGATCTTGAGAACGCGACAAGGCAAGATTGCATACCAAAATAATTATCCGCACTATAAATAAAATATAAGGACCTAAAACACAATAACCACATTAAATTAAATGTGTGTGTGATAATAAAACTCTCACCTTGATTGGTGGTGGTGAACCAAAACATGTGGAAAGACCAAACATGCCCCGCGAATAAAGGCGGATGGTCTAAAAAGATCTGTATCACTTCGCCTTTGGCGGTGGTGGATGGGACGTGGTCCGACATGACCTGAGACACCCTTTACAAACCCAGCGAGTGGATTCGTGGCCACATTGGAGCAACACAAAGTTGATGCATAATGGGGTTCGAGTCCGCACTAGAAGATCACCAGACGATGGGGGTCGGTTTGCAGGAAGCGCACCGGGAAGGGGGTCAGGTTTGTCGGATAAGGTTTCCAGAGGGAGGAGAACGGTCTCGCACCAGTTGTACAGGGAAGAGGGGGGGCTTCCTCGCGCCTCCTAGACAGGGAAGAGAGGGTCAGCCTCGCGCTGGATGGATAGGGAATAGGGGGTGGCCTCACGCAGGTTGGACGGGGAAGAGGGGGGCGGCCTTGGTCTGCGGGTGCACAGCACATAGGAGGAAGAGGGGGGGTCAACACCCCCCTAGGGTTTCCATTTTTTCAATTTATAATAATAATAATAATAATAATTTTAATAATAATAATAATAACATATTATTATTATTATTATCAAACATTATTTTTAAATTATTATCTCATTTTATCTATCTTATTCTATTTTTATTTCATTCCACTTACCATTTAATTTATTTATTTATTTAATTATTCCAAATAGCAGGAAGATGCGTGGTTCACCTGCAGTCAAACACGCGGTTGAGAAAACTACACCTGACCCGTGCCACCCGGCACTACTCGCTTATAGGGTCAAGCTATGCGCTTGTCACGTGGTGTTTATAAACATGATAAATTCGCGCAGCATGACTCAGACCCACTAGGGAATCCGGGTAGGCACCACACAGTTACCCTTGACCGTGTGGGCTGACTGTGCAATGGTGAAAAAGTGTATGAAACACAAAATAATAATTAAAATAATTTAAAATGATTAACTAATAGGGTTGGGGTGTGACACATCATGTCCTTGTCTATTCATCTTCACTTTCCCATTATGCTTTCTTTTTCTTCCCTTATCTCTTATTATCTCATCATTAGGATAAGGGGTAAACCCTCCTTGTGCTAGGGTTCTATAATAAAAGGGGTATGGTGTCGTTAGATTGATTTATTTTTATTCTATTCATGTATTTGGTTTTTCATAATTTAATCTTCAATTTTCAAACCCTTTATTTTTCTTTTATCATGACCATTGATATTTAAATATAAAAGGAAATTTAAAATTTCATAACTGAAAACCCTAAAGGAGGCATGACCATTGTCAAATTTAGGGTAAATCATGTATAAACATGGTATTGAGACAAACTTGATTTGGTGAAATCCTAAATTACCAAACTAAGGGAAATAGGGTATTATCGCATCAAGGAGGGGATACCGTGACCCTTGGATCTACCTAATCTTAACTCTGACACAAATCATGGATCAATCATCTTATTTTCAAAAATCCAATTGCACCCAAACCCCGAATTTATAAAACCCAAGCATGATTTAAAAATCTATTTTAAAAACAATCAATTAATCTGATTCACTTTAAATTCTTGATTTCTCAAAAATGTTTCCAAAACCCCAATCTGATTCTTTCCCCTTCCATTAACCAATCAATAAAATAATTTTCTTTTAAAAACCTAATTAATCTAATTTAACCATCTCTTTGGATTTATCTCAACCAACTTCTATATACATTTTAATTAATTAAGTAGCATAGTTTGAGTTTTATAAATTTGTATTTTGATTACACCCATAGGGAAAGAATGACACCCCACGGGCATGTCATGTAGATTTGTGATTGGTTCCAAGTATTTAAGGCCTGATTAGGTGTTTAGACTGGTTGATTATTATATCCATTAGTTGTGCCTAAATTTTATTAGTTGGATTGGGATCACAATAGGTTCTCAGGGAAAATGTGAGTTCATCTAGATGATCTCTATTTGGGTAGTGATCGCGTGTGAGAGGTTGTTTTTAGTATGGGGTGCATGGATGTTTCCAATTAACTTGAGATATGAAATACTTTGAGTTTTGATACTCCAATGGTTCTTGATGTTCTAAGGGAAAGATTGTTTTGTGCCTGTATTGGTTAGTTCCGGATTCATCTTCAGGAACACAGTGGGAGCATACATGATCTTAGTGGAACCTTGAATGACAATAGAGTTTTTATTAGTTAGAAAAGTGGTTTTGGTTCAGTAATTTTCTTTTGGTTTTGGGAGATAACTAAGGGTTCTCTGCATTTGGTAATATGGACATACATGGTAGAAATTATCGGTAGATAGGGATTGTGAGTCGAGGTTTCATAATACTTAACTCATTGGAGTTGAAATCAGGTGGGTCTCACAAGATTGTTTATGACAGTTAAGCGTCACTGGTATCTTCGAGTAATGAGATGATGGTGACATGTTGTGTCATTTGATATTTAGATTATACGTTATATATTTTACATATGAGGTGGTTGGGTTATGTAGGAAGTTTTGAGTAGGCTGATGACCGTTTTCGATGTGGTGAGACACATGCAGGAAGGGGGGATTGGGACTTTGATGTATTGTAATTTCCTTATAGATAGAGGTGGCACCATAAATGGATGTGTGGTGGTGGTGTTCGTCGATGAAATCTTGGAATACTCTTAGAAATAACGATCATGCCCAATATCTTTACATCATATTAGGTATTTTAGGAGGGAAATAACCATACGACTATATACCCTAATGTCTTTGGTTGGATATGAAGCCTCTTAGAGGTTAAACTCAAGGGGTGGTGTATGTTTATCTGTATGATGGGAGGTGCACTATCAATTTTTTTTGAGTGGAGTCCTCAGGATGGACTGGATATCAATGAATACCATTGGTTTTGTTCATAGATGTCGTGAACGAGTGATATTTAATGCTTTTTTTGGTCTCTCATGTGAGATAGGGATATCCAAGTCCAATTCTTAGGTCAGCAATGACTGGAGTGTGTACCGAAATGGTTGAGTTTGTTGGGTGAGTTGGTGATAATAATTCTCCTATAGTGGGGAGTGATGTATTAGTTACGGTGATATGACCCTTTTATTGGATGAATCATGGGTGTGTGGAACTAGTTGTGGATCAGTCATAGTGGCATGGTGATTCTAGTGTTAAAACATGGTAATGAGAACATGTTTTCATGGGGAATGTTAACAGAAGATCTGTGGTGATAGATGATAAAGTAGGATGTTAGCCTCGAGCTCAAGGTGGTTCTGGAAAGATGTTTGTATATAGAATTTAGTGGGTGTGTTTTAAGTGGTTGTGGAATACCCAAGAGTGTGAGGTAATGGTGATGATAAGAGGTGGCAATGGGGTAGAATATGGATTCAAGTGCTTTGGAAATGAGTTGGTTGATGATACTCTAACTGGGGTTCGAGAACAAAGTGGGTGCAGAAGGTTGCTAGATACATCTGGTGTGTCGTTTAGATAATGAAATGTGCATTTTGGGTTTGAGTTGGAATCCAAGGAAAATTTGGTGTGCTATTAGTTTGTTCATAGACGGTGGGAATGTGTTGGATTCAGTTGGTTTTTTATGATGACGATAGGTGACAATGATGATTGGTGCTCTCGTGGGTGTTTGGGTGTTGGGTGGTAGTATGAGTTAAAGGTTTTGTTGGGCTTTCTAAAAGAAATTTGGGTGTTAAGAATCAGAATTTGGTAGTTATAAGTTGGAGATTATGGCGAGGGGAACCATAGCTTGGGTACTTCTTAGGTGATTTTGTGATTAATTTTTCATTTGGATGGGATCAAATAATCACCATCGTGGTGATTTGGTTTTGAAAATGGGTGTTAGCTCAAAGTTATGGCCGGTTGAGGGCCTTGAGTTGGAAATTGGGCCTCGGTAGTGTTTTAGGCTACCAAAAGATGAATGAGGCTATCGCAAAAATGTTATGTACTACATATTTTGAGTGATGTAGATGGAAAACCACTGAGTCTTCTCGGGGATGAGAATTGTTATGGTCGGGAGGTTGTAAGATCCCATGTCTGGACTGATCAATTTTTTTTAAGGAATTTGAATTTTCATTATCAGGTGGGTCAAATATTTAATTAAGACTTGAAATGATATTTCTAGAGTTGGGGTGTCTCAAAAGGGTGTTTCGAGGCATAGAATGATACTCGGGAGGTCTCCTGGGTGTTTGGATGAGCTTTGGAGGATTCAGGTTAAGTCTCGGGAGTTTTGGAGTTATCTAGCAGGGGTGCATGGTTTGATGGGCACGGTTTAGGAGAAAACATGAGACACCCTAATGCCTAGGATGTTTTTAGTTAATTTTTAATGGAGCACGGTTTCATTTCATGGTTAGATAACATTTTGAGGTAAATCGTGTGAGGAAAAAGGAGAAACCATGTGAGGTTGAGGAGGGCCTGATACATGGAGCATGATCTGCGTGTGATTTCAAAAAATTTGTGCACCATACTACAGGAGAGAGGCAGTGCTGATAGAACGGTTTCTACATAGTTTATCAAATTGTGTGGCTTAATCATGCGAGGTGTGGGTATTGAACAGTAGGGTGCACATGGTTGGTACATAGTTTGGAAAACTGTGCAACTGCCCATAATTTCATTAAAATGGTATTTTTACCATTTTTTCATCCAGGATTTTTAGTCACCCATCCCCTTTATCTCCCTCTTTTGATCAAGAACCATAGGAGTCCCCTCCTCTCTTCCCCCCTTCTTCAATCTTCACAAAGGAGGAATTTTGGTGGTGTTTCTTTGACATTTGAGGTGATTTCTCTTCCTCCAATGATCACACCTTCTTCTTCTTATTACTCCTCTCTAATTTTTTATTTATCCAATTGGGGTTTCATTAACAATTCCATTATATCATGGTGGAATCGTCTGTTTCTCATGGGGATTCTAGTCGTCTTGGGTGGTGGAGGACCTGAGATGGTTTCCACACGTCATTGCAAGACGTTTCATTAAGGTATGTGTTCATGATGAATTTTCATAGGCTTTTTCAAATGGATTAATTTAATTAGTTTTAAAATTGGTAAATCCTATTAGGTATTTGGCCCAAATTGTGGTCAGGGTTATGTGGTGGGTCTTCAGTGAGTGGTTGTCTTCAGTTTCGGTGCGGCACACGACTCGGTGAGTTTTCCAGAATTTTTCCAATTCGGGTTTTTGTTAATTTATTAATTATAAGTGTTTTAAGTGATTAATTATGGTTTATTGGTGTAATAATAGATCTTGTGTGATCATTAAAAGCTTGGTTGGGTGTCAAACGGTTTGGAATAGACTTGTACATTCATTGACAAGGTCGTCATGCTTTGGAAATGTTTTGGAAATCTACTCTAATGAGGTTGGTGGTCTAAGATCTTTACCCATAGTCTTTATATTTGTTTTAATTTTGCAATGAATAATATTTATTAGAGACCAAGTGTGATACACTTTCTCCGTTGGTTAAGAATTTTTTTAGGTTTATAATGATACCTTGGACCTTCCACGAATCTCATTGGATCTGTGGTGATGTGAGACCAAACCTTTGGCCACCCATGGGGTGTGCAAACCTTTGTAAGTGGAATTAATTATGTGTTAAGTTTTTATGAAAAATTACTATTAAGTATTTAAAAAGGTTAAAGTGTGTGCATTGGGTTTTAAATGGTTTTAGATGGAAAATGGTAAAATCTGTGTTTTGAAAATACTCTTGTTCGGAAATGATGTGTTGATATCAAGGTGATTCAAAATGGGTTTTTAGTGGATTTAAAATGTTTATTTGAAATGAGACTATAGTGAATATTAATTTTTTTTCATTCAATATGAAGGCCTTTGGCCTTATATGGTTTTTAAAGGGAAAGACCCTTGTTTTTAAAAGTGTGGTTTCAAAATATTAATGAAAATGTTTGATTTGGTGTTTTGAGACTTTTGAAAGTGGGTATAGATTTTATTGAGCCATGTGTTGATTTAAAGGTCCTTTGGGACCATGATAAAAGTTTTGAATTAGAAAAGAAATGGTAATGGTTAAAAAGGGTGTGTTTGATTGACAAAGGGTTTGAATAACATTTAATAAAAGGGTACTTGAGTAAAGGATGAATAGGTTTGATTGTGAATTTGGTTTTATGTGATGGAAGTAATGGACCATGGAAATATTGTATGAATTGGTAATTATTGATAATGGAATGGTTATGGGATGGTCGTACATGATGTATTGAATCCTTGTTGGATTCATGGATTGATGTTCCATGTCTTCTAACCTATGAAAAAAGGTTTAGGTACTGGACTGATGCTCTGGAAACATGTATTTAAGAAATGATGGAATGGTTTGGGTGCTAGACTGAAAATCTAGTCATGGTTAGTATACTACAGATATGGTGACATACTGAGGATATGGACACTTATAGTATACTTGTGGTTTAAACAATAGATTGAGGCTCTAGGAGATGGTGGTATACCATGTGGAATGGGATGTTGGACTGATACTCCTTTTCCTTGGGATGGTCTATACTACTACTCTAGGTACCACCAATTTTATGTATGGATGGGTGTTGGATTGAGGCTCTAGGAACCAATCTTATGTTGTATTATGGGTTTAATAGATACGAAACTTAGTGTCAGTATTGAAAGTTCGGTATATGGTTAGGTGATGGATAGAGGTTCTATCCATGATTTTTATTGATGTTAATGTTTGACTCAAATTCTAAACTGATGTTCTGGGCACTAATAGAACAAGTACACGAGACAACTACTGTGGATGTATGTTTTATGCCTCTTTGAGTTGAATGAATAAGAAACTATTCCTTGTTGGTTTAGTTACGATGTATCCATATGTTACTCTTTAGAGGACTAGTTTAGGTTGTTGGAGGTTTGGTTGGACAAGGTGTCACATGGAAACCCTTGGGCTAGTGGGTAGTAGATGAGATATTGTGTTTCTTTTCTTGTATCCATATCTATATTTTTTATTTATTTCATAACTTATCTACATGTGTTGCTTCTTCGAATGGTATTTTCTTTAGACACAGTTGGTGGTGGAAGACTAAGTTGTACTCACACTGTGATTGGGCCACCATTTCACATGGGTACCCAAGCAACCTTTGCGTGTTTATTGCAAGCATAGGTGTAGGTTCTAGGCATAGTGGAAGTGTGCGATGGGTCATGCCCAAATTTTTTTTCATGATCAGTGATCAATCTGAGATTTACAAAATGATAAACGTCATGATCTATGGAACTGAATCAAAGAATATAGACAAGGGATATAATGCTGGAACTAGAGATAGGATCATCACATATTATTTATAATCAATTTAATTAATTAAAGAATTTCCTTGTTGGAATTACTTCTTCATTGATGAATATGACGACAGATCTACATCGTATGGTCATTGAATTATAGGAATCAAAGTGGATTCCCTCTAGTGGTGATCCACATGTGTTCCAAAAATCTCTGAATGTTATTATAGTAATCTTTGGATGCTAACACCGTAGATCCTATCACTTGTGTCTTTATCCTTTGATCGCATCGATAACCAATTCCAAAGTATTATCATGGATCTCTCTTGACTTGAGAGTTGGAGGTGGAGGAAGATCACTCTCATTTATTGAGAGTGTTTTTGGAGAAGGGATCTCTCTAGGTCTTGAGAGAATTCTCCAAATCCATTGTGCACAACCAAACAAATGAATTGGCCCTTTGTGAAAATAATATAATTGGGTTTATATACTTCTAGGTTTAAAATAAAATAATTTCACAAGTTCCATATTATTTATTTAATCCTTGTAGAACCCCATGTCAAATAATAATAATATCATTATTATTATTTCTCAACATATTCTTAACTTGTGAATTAAATTTAATATTTTTTAATCAAATAATATTCAATATTTATTATTTTTCACTGAACCATTAAACTTGGTTTGCTATTCCTCCACAATATTTATGGGGCCTTGAATAATAAGTATTTATTTATTAAATAAATATCACTGTGTTATTCACCAATAAATAAATAAATATTCTATTAACTAAATAGTAAATAAATATTTATTAAATATTCCACTCACATTATATTCTCTCAAATAACTAGTGACAGAATAAATGTGATAAAGAAACCATGAATATTAAACCACATGTAGGAAGAATATTTATTCAACTTGTTAAATAATATTATTATTATTTAACTAATATTCTAAATACACTTAGTGTCTGGCACTCTAGGCCTCTTTCTCAATGACATTGGGCAAAGTAGCCTAAAGTCCACGTTTAGCATCTAGCAACATGCTAAGTCAGCCATAGAGAAAGAAGTTAATGTTGCAACTATATAATACTTCATATGGATGCTTACTAAATAATATAATACCTTTATCATGATATTTCTGATCAAGCAGGTTTCATGTCGATTTCATCAACCTATGTGCTCAATGTCACTTTCTTTGACTTCCCGAAAATTGAACTCGCCTATAGAACACCATGGACATAGATATATTTAGGCTATATCATTTCCATCAAAGGTATTGTGATATCAACTTCCATTAAATAACAAAAGGGAAAAATCTTTTCTCATATAATTCATTAATGAAATACTAATCCTAATGCACCCAATGTATCCTACCTCGTTGCAAACATCAATCGTCAAGGTTTTCTCCAATACATCAAAGTAAGCGACTCATAATACTCATTAATAATAATCTTAAAGTATAAGGACCAATATACATGTATATATATAGGAACATCCAATGACACATATAAATTTGGATTTCCTACTAGCAGGTCTCGTTCTCATAATATCATACTAGATATTACCAAGGGCGTACACCATGAGAAGGTGCCTCAAAGTCCTATGAGTTTCCACCATTGATATCCTGTATCATTTGTGTCCCTAAAATTATATCATCTGGTTATAGAAAATATATTTATCAATAGTATCATAGAACTTATGGGTTCTCATCATAGTAGGGACCCGATATGACCTTTTAGCGTGACAACTACTCTTAGGACATTATCACATACTATGTTATATAGAATAAAAATCATTATGTGATAAGAATTTTATTAATATTAAAAACTATGAATGTAGGTTATCATAAAGTACACAAAAGTTTGTTTTAGGCAACCAACTCCGAAAGACTCTAACTTGCACTAGATTTAACTACTAACAACCTTTCATCCACTAGCTCTCACATAATACTCATACTTCTGCTGAGATAGGCCTTTAGTCAAGGGTTCTGCCGCGTTCTCTTATGTTGGTACTCTTCTTACTAAAAATTCACCCCTTTGATAAAAATACCTCAAGAGGTGACAATTCCGGAGTATATGCTTTATCCGTTGGTGTGACCTTGACTCTTTTTGAGGATCTACTGCTATAGTATTATCACAATACAATGTGATAGGGTATTTAATGTTAGGTATCACATCAATCTCCTGAAAAAAGTTCTGAATCCAAATGGATTCCTTGGCTGCATCAGAATTCTCTATATACTCAAACTCAACTATATAATTAGTGACAACTTTAAACTTTGAACTCTTCTAGATCATAGATCCTCCATTGAGACAGAAAACATATCCTAATTAAGAATTCATATCATTGTGATATTTCAAAAAACTATCATCAGTATAACCCCTAATGAACAGCTCCTCGTCTCCTCTATACACCAGGAACATATCCTTTGTTCTTCTCAGATACTTAAGGATGGCCTTAATAGCATACCAATGTTTTTCTCCTAGATTATCTTGATATATACCTACCATGCTCAATGCATAGGCAACATCAAGTCTAGTACATAACATGGCATACATTATTGATCCTATCACCAAAGTGTATGGGATCTTACTCATTATCTATTTCTCATGTTGTATCTAAGGACACATTTTATTATAAATATATAGACCAAGTGACACTGGAACCAATCCCCTTTTGTACTATTATATACTAAATCTCTTTAGTATATGGTCAATATATGTACTTTTAATTAGTCCAAGTAGACTCTTAGATCTATCATTAATGATCTTGATCCCCAGAATATAGGATGTTTCATAAGTCCTCCATAGAGAAACATTTGTTTAATTAATCCTTAACATACTATAATACTGGTATTTTGTTTCCAATAAGTAATATGTCATCAAAATATACTACTGGTATAACGAACACATTCCCACTAAACCTCTTGTAAACATACATCTCACATTCACTCTTAATGAAACCAAATTATTTTATAGATTCATAGAATCAAATGTTCTATGACCTGGATTCTTGATTTAATAGATAAATGGATCTCTACAACTTGGAAATCCTTTTGGCATCATCTGGAGTCAAAAATCCATTTGGTTGTGTCATATAGACATCTTCCTGAAGGTTCCCATTAAGGAATGTGGTTTTGAAATCCATCTGCCACATCTCATAGTCATGGAAAGCTACTATAAAAAGTAGAATTGTGATATATTTAAACATGGAAACTGGTGATAAGGTTTCATCATAGTCAATTCCTTGATGTTTTTAAACCCTTTATCCATTATCCTTACTTTATAGGTATTTACTTTACCTTCCATGTCTAGTTTCCTCTTGAATACCCATTTGAATCCAACAGGCTTTACATCAATTGGAGGATCGACTAGAACCCAAACTTGGTTTTGATACATGGAATCCATTTCAGAATTCATGGATTCTTACCATATTGCAGCTTCTGATATCTCTAATACCTCTTTGTAAGAGATAGGTTCATCATTGTCACCCAATAATGAGTCACCATATTCAATGACTAGAAAACCATATTTCTTTGGTTCTCTGACCTCTCTTGCGCTCATATGAAGTACTTGTGCTTTAGGAACTAATTCATATATGGGGACCTGTGGAATCTGTTCCTATACCAACTCTTGTGTATCTTGGGCATCAAATTCATCAAAGTCAATCTTGCTCCCAATATAACTTTTGAGGATGTCCTCCCTCTCAAGAAAGATGGTTTTTCTAGCGATGGTTACATTCTTATCTGAGGGGTTGTATAGGTAGTATCCCTTTGTTTCCTTGGGATACCCTATAAAGATACACTTTGTGCCCTGGGTGCTAGTTTTTTTCCTAATAAATCCTTAAAAAATATCTCACAACCCTATACACCTATATGTGAAAAAATAGGTTTATTTCTACTTCATAACTCAAAGTGAATTCCTTTTTCTGCTTTATTTGGTACTTGGTTTAATGTGTATATCGCAGTATGTAATGCATATCCCCAAAAGGATAATGGAAGATCTGTATGACTCATCATTGAAATTACCATTTCTAAAAAGGTACATTTCCTCCATTCACTAACAACATTACTCTATGGTTTGTAAGGTGGAGTGAGTTGAGATAGAATCTCAAACTCTGGTAGAAAGTTGATAAACTCTTAGTTAAGATATTCACCACATTGATCTGATCAAAGCTTCTTTATATTCATTCCAAGTTGATTTTATACTTCATTCTTGAATTCCTTGAATTTATCAAAATACTTAGACTTATACCTCATCAAGTAGATATTTACATATCTACTGAAGTCATCAGTAAAATTTATGAAGAATATCCACCTCTGGATTCTAGTGGAAATGGTCCACACACATTAGTGTGTACCAATCCTAGAAGCTTTGTGGACCTTTAACCCTATCCACCAAATGGTGTGTTGGGCATGTATTGTCTCAACAATAATCTATAATTTATTATGATTTTTATGTTCACAAAAACCCATGTTTGTTTTATAATAAAGTTTTGTTAAGTGAGTTTTACAAGAATTTATATTCTATTTTAAAGGAATTTAGCGTTACGGGAATGATTCTGGAAACACTATTTTCAACCCTACATTATGCTAAAAAAACTAACAATTTTGTATGGTATCAACCCTATGTTATACTAAATAGTTTGTGTTTGGATCATCATCCTTACGTTCAAAAAATTGACACACGTATGAATCATCAACCCTATGTTGGAGTCTGAATTTACTATTTTCAAACCTATGGTCAGGAAAATTAAATGTATGGTTAATTAATGCTAGGTTTGGGATTTTATGATTATAAGGATGAACATATGGATCATCGTCCATATGTTTCATAGTTGAACCCTATGCTATACAAAGGAACCCTATGATACACAAAGGAACCCTACACTAGGCAAAGGAACCCTACACTATGAAAAAGAACCCTATGCTATGAAAAGGAACCCTACACTATGCAAAGGAACCCTACACTATGCAGCTCAACCCTATGTTGTGTTCTCATTGATGAAGTTATTCAAGATTTATTTTCAATCCGAGATAACTACAATGATTGAATCAGAAATGAAGACTAATTCAAGGATCATTTTGATTGTTTCAAAGAATTGAGTTTATTGGAGAAAATCATTCCTATTTCTAAGTGAAGTAACCACTCCCCTAGTTAATTGAAATTTTAATTTTTGTGACTAATCAGGCTATTATTTTGGATCTGGAACACCAAAGAAATTCTTTTCTGTTCTATATATTCTTTCAGAATATCCCTTCAAATATGTGTGTGATAAGTGATTCACATACAAGTCTACCTTATTGGAATTATTTTTATAGTTCTAAAGCAAATGAAAAACTCTATTAAAGGACTACATTTTGGATATATACATGCTCTATCTTGTTCTACTATAAGTTTGCAACTACTATGTTTTGTTGTTTCTTTTAAATTGAATATATTTTTTGCAACCGGATCACTTCAGACTATTTCAATCTTGAAGATATTGTTCACTTAAGAAGTTGATCTATCTATTATCAATTTTTTTTTGTTGAAATTTTGAATTTTAACATGTTTCAATAAATCAATATCTTTTGATTTATTTGAGTTCCAACTGCTCGTACTCAGTTGTGGTGGATTATCAGCTTCTCGATCTAAGATCTGGATAATCGGTACCCTGTAGAAGAACCAAAAGGATTTTTATTTATTCTTGTAATGGTGTTAATTAAATGCACTCAGTTGTTGATATTTTTGGTCTTGTGATAAGAGGACCATTATAGTGGAATTTACCAAGATTGATGATAAATTGATTGGTAGAGTGGACTAGGGTATCTTTGTGCCCTGAACCATGATAAAAATATGTGTTCTTTCTTTCTTTTTATCCGTTTCATATTTTCATACAGAATAATAACACTGCATATTCGTATAAATTATAGTGGGTATTAAAATCCATAATTGTGGAATATTTTGGAAAGAAACAATTCACCCCCTTCTTGTGTATTACTTTGTATATTCTAACCTAAAAATTGGTATAAAAGGATAGATTTTGGATAAAGATGTAGCAAGATAAAAAGTATAAGGTCTATACAAAGATGTAAATGGATGATCCTAGAGAAAGAATGTCTATGGTTTGAGCACCATACATTAACAGTGAAAATTATGGTTGTTGGAAATCAAGGATGATTATTTATCTTAAAAATAATGAATTTGAATTTTACTCAAAGATCATTACCCCATATAAGATTCATGAGAAACGGGAAACATGGGATGCTGCAGCAGAAGAAAAATATGACATGAATTCAAAAGATTTGAATTCTATTATCTGTAGTCTAGGACTGGATGAGTTTAATCATGTTTCACAATGTCTTACTTCCTATGAAATGTGGAAAACTATTACAGTTGCCTACGAAGGGATATATAATGTGATAAAAATGAGGTATGTTGCAGTAAAGCTGAAATTCGACACATTTAGGATGTTTGATGGAGAAAAAATTACACAGATGAATGGAAGGATCACAGAAATTATCAATAATATTATAGCCTTAGGTGAACCTATTAAACAATCTGATCAAGCATTGAAATTACTAAGAGTACTACCTTTTAAATGGAATTGTATATCTACTATTATTCGATAATCATCACCTATTAAATATCTGACAATGAAAGAAATAATTGGGACATTGATGATGTATGAAGCTTAAATGCAAGCTAAATCTGAAGATCATAGAATAATTGTGAAAAAATATAACACTACTCTAAAGTTAATATATTAGAAACAAACAAAAAAATGAAACAAAAAGACAAAAAGGAGAAGAATTATGATTCATCTGATTCTAAAATAGAACTAGATCAATTAGCTATAAAGTTTAGAATGTTTCATAAGAAGAATATAGGATTCAAAAAAACCTTCAAGAAGGATGAGAGAGAGTTAAAATAAGTCATATTCTATGAATGTAAGAAATTATATCATATTAGACCTAATTTTCCTCAGCTAAAAGATGAAAATAGAAAGACAGATAAGAGATATCATAAGAATGATGATTATGAACATAAATGAAGAAGAACAATGAAAGCAACATTGAGTGTTTTTAAAGACTCTAGAAGCTCATATAAATCTGATTCAGAAAAATAACAATCAAATTTTAAAGAAAATATGTGCTTCATGGCTAAAAAGGAAAAGGTACAAACCTATTACTCATCCAATTCTGATTCTGGTTCTGCGAGCAGCTCAAATAGTAAATTAGTTGCGTGCTATTCTATGTTAGAAGAAAAGTATGGTTCTATATTAAAAAAGAACAAATCTTTAAAGAATATTCACAATGTTGTTTTAGGTGAAAGAGATACCTTACTAAAACAACATCAAGAGTTAATTGAAAAATTTAACTCATCTACATAAAACTATGCTGATCATGAAAAGAAGATCAAAGCTTTACAAGATGAATTAGAAAATTATAAGAGTTCTACTCTTTTTTTACTAAAGGAGAAAATATATTAAATGAAATACTTGGAAAGAATGTTATTAAAAGGAAAATATTTGGTATAGGAAGTAAGGGTGAGACATATAAACTTTAAAAGAATTATTTTTTCCCTAATTCAAAAATGAAACTTGTTACTTTTGTGGAATAAAAGGGAATGTGAAAAATAACTATTATTTGAGAAATACTCAAATTAGTGGCATTAAAAGAGACTTTATTTAAAATAGTTTATCTGAAACTAATGATATAAGCTATGGAAAAAAAAAGCAGGTCTGGATTCCCAGATCTCTGCTAGCTAACACTGTGGTACCCAAGAAAGTGTGGATACTAAAAAAACATTTGTTTAAATGCTTTTATAGGAAATAGGTCACAATAATAGAAATGTTATATAGTATATAGATAGTGGATGTTCAAGGAATATGATTTGAGATCCATCAAATTTTCATACACTAACTCAAATGTATGGAGGTCTTATCACTTTTGATGATAATGCCAAAGGAAAAATAATTGGAGTTGGAACTGTTGGAGATCCAAAGACTATCTCAATCAAAAAATTACTATATATGAAAGGGTTAAAGTACAATATGATAATTATTTCTCAACTTTTTGATGATGGATTTTATGTTGATTCTTCTAATAATTTATGTTCTGTGTTTAAAGATAAGTTACTTAAATTTAGATCACCTAGAACTAATAATGTTTATACTTTGGACTTAAATTCCCTATGTAAACAGAAAGTGAATTGTTTAATTGATAAGACAAATGAATCATGGATTTAGTATAGAATACTTCAATACTGTAATATTTATGTTTTACATAAATTATCTAAGAAATAGTTAGTTTTTTATTTACCTATTATTAAGTTTTAAAATAACAGTTTCTGTGATGCATGACAAATTGGAAATCGATACAAATCATCTTTCAAATCTATTAACAAAATTTATACATATAAACATTTAGAACTTATCCATATGGATTTGTTTGGACCATAAAGGATAGAAAATTTGGTTGATAAATTATATGTTTATGTTTTAGTATATGATTATTCTATATTTACTTGGGTTTATTTTCTAAAACTCAAAAGTGATGTTTTCATTGTTTTTGAAAGTTTTTGTAAAATTTTTCAAAATGAAAAAGGTTTTAAAATAACTTCATTGAGAATTGATCATGGTGGAGAATTTGAGAATCAAGAATTCAATTCTTTTTTCTCAAATTTGAGTATTAAACACACCTTCTCTACACTAAGAACACCTCAAAAAATGGAATTGTTGAAATAAGAAATAGAACTATTCAAGAAATGACAAGGACTATACTAAATGAATACAGTCTTCCTACCTATTTTTGAGAATAAGTTGTAAGAACAGCCTACTATATCATGAATAGAGTTTTAATTTGGGAACATTGGAATAATAGAAAACCTAAAGTAAAGTAATTTAAAGTGTTTGTATGTAAGGTGTATATCTTGAACACCAAGGATAATCTTGGTAATTTTGATCCAAAAGGCAATGAAGGAATATTTTTAGGATATTCTGCTACCTCTAAAGCTAATATAATGTTCAATAAAAATTCAATTATTGTTAAACAATCATTTCATGTGAAGTTTGATGAAACTAAACCTTTCAATAAAGAGAAAGATCAAACTGATGAGGTCACTGACTCTTTTGATAACATGAGACTTGAAACCCTTAAAATGGTTTTGATTTTGATATTAATAAAACTTAGTCTAGTTCAGAAGAACATGATACTAAATAACCAGAAAGTGTTCTGCCTAGATAGAATAGAATCCTAAAGAACCATCCTTTAGAAACTGTTATAGGAGACCTAGATATAGGAATTAGAACTAGAAGAAATGTAGGAAACCTAGTTGAATTATATTCTTTTCTATGTCACTTATAACTTAAGACTATTGAAGAAGCCTTAGATGATGAGATTTGTATGTTAGCAATGCAATAATAGTTAAACCAGTTTAAAAGAAATGAAGTTTGGGAACTAATAGAAAGACCAACCAATTATCCAGTTATAGGAACTATGTGGGATTTTAGAAATAAACATGATGATCAAGGGATCATCACTAGGAATAAATCCATATTATTAGCTAAAGGATATAATTAGGAATAAGGTATAGATTATGATGAGACCTTTTCATTTATATCTAGATTAGAAGCAATTAGAATCCATTTATCCTATGCACCTCATATGAATTTTAAATTATATCAGATGGATATTAAATATGAATTTTTAAATGGTTATTTAATGGAGGAAGTTTATGTTGAACAACCCCTGGTTTTGAAAATACTCAAAAAAGAATTCCATTTTTAAACTTACTAAAGCTCTCTATGGAATTAAACAAGCACCTAGAGCTTGGTATGAAATATTAAGTTCTTTTATTTTGAAAAATGGTTTTACTATTGGTTTGGAAGATCCAACACTTTTTAAGAAAACCATTTGTTCTAATATTTTATTAGTTCAAATTTATGTTGATGGTGTTATTTTTGTTTCAACTAAAAAAAAACTTTGTCATTATTTTTCAAATCTAATGCAAAAATAATTTAAAATGATTATGATGGGAAAACTAAATTTATTTTTAGGATTTCAAATTTACCAAAAATATTTTGGAAATTTTTTAAATCAAAGAAAATACATTAGTGATTTATTAAAAAAGTTTGGACTTGAGGATAGTAAGACATATATAATTCTTATGTGTACCAATATAAAAATTGATTTGGATGAAGCTAGAAAACCAGTTGACAACAAGTTATATAGAGGTATGATTGGAATTTTTTTATATATTACTAATAGAAGACCAGATATCATGTTTTTTGTATGTATTTGTGCTAGATTTTAATAAAATCTAAAAGAATCCCATCTTACTACTGTCAAAATAATTTTTAGATATTTAAAAGGAAATATTTTTCAATATCTTCTTTACCCCAAAACTTATGATTTTAATTTAATTTCATATCCATATGCTGACTTTGGAGGGTGTATATTAGATATAAAAAGTTCCTCAGGAACTTGTCACTTTTTAGGAAAATATTTAGTTTCATGGTCTAGTAAAAAGCAACACTCAATTTCCCTATCAACTTTTGAGGCAGAATATGTGTCTACTGGCAGTTGTTGTGCACATGTTTTGTGGATGAAAAACACTCCATTGGATTTTGGACTAAAATTTAATAATGATCTTATTTTATGTGATAACACTAGTTCTATTAGTATTTATAAAAATCCTATAAGTCATTCTAGGACTAAGCACATTGATATAATGCATCATTTTCTAAGAGATCATATCCTTAAAAAATATATATATCTTTAGAATTTGTTAATACTGAATATCATTTAGCTAATATTTTTACTAAACCACTTCATGGTGCTAGTTTAGATTTTATTAAGGGGAGTTTGGATTATTCGAGTTTAAGTGATTTTTTATTAATTAATTTTCAGTTCTATGTTTTTATATTAGTAATCCTTATTTAGTCTATTTGAATTTTTTTATTCAATTTATTTTTAATTTTTTTTTAAAAGAATTTTATTTCAATTTCATTTTATGTGTCTTTTCAAATTAAAAAAAATGAGTACATCCTCGATCAGTGCAAGAAAACCTATTTCCTTCTCCCGCTCACCTCTCCTCTCCTACACGACTTATAGAGAACATCTCTCTTTCAATTCTCTTATATCAAAAACCCTAAAACTTTAAACCCTTCTATACAAAAACCTTCAAAAATGGAAACTCTACGAAGATCTGTTGATGTTGAGTTGGATAATAGTATGTTGCTATGGGGAAAGCTCACAAATTTTTGCAAGGAAAGGTAATAGATTTTGGATATTTAGATTCTCTGAATCTATCTCTTAAATAAGCTATGCAATTTCAAGGCCTGGTTTATGCCTTTGGAGAAGATAATATACCAATTTTTTATAAAATATAAGTTAAAGAATTTTGAAATAATTCTTCATTTAGTTTCGTTTTTTAAGAATATTAAATTCTTTCTAAGATTTATAATAAGTATTTTTCATTATCGTCTATTGAAATGGATGAAATGTTGAGATGTATCCATGAGGGGGAGTTTTAGTTTGATTTAAAAAACATTGTAAATGGAAGACATACGTTTGAGGAAATTATGTTTTCTCTATTTGGAACAAGTACTATCAAGAAGGTTTTTATAAAAGAACTTTATCCTGACCGATGAGTTATGATGAAGTTTATTCAATCAGGGATTTTTTTCCAGAACCACTGAGCTTGAGAAGGTTAACTATCTAGACATGTACATCATGTATCTACTTTTGAATAATGTTAAGTTTAATTTTCTCAGTTTATGATTTGTTATCTGAATCACTACTACCACCCAGATGATAAGATGGGGTATTACCCCTATGGTAGGATTCTTTCTTTCTTTATGTGATGAAAAGGGAAGATTGTGAATATGTTTCTTGGAAGATCATGTCACCACAATAGTACATTGAATGCTAGGATAGTCAAGAAGCTCATCTTTGTATGGAGAAACTCATGTGGCAGTTTTTTGCCAGTTAGTGTTGAGAAACAACAAAGGTTGTTAGCAGCTACTCAAGGGAAGAATATGGTTATCCCTTCAATAGTCTCTATTAGACAGAGGTCTGAAGATGAAGAAAATTCAAGGTCATAAGGCTCTCTTGTTCAAAGAAGAAGAGTATATTTTAATGTTCTAGAAGTTTTTGTTGAGGTTTTGGTTGGAAATGTGGATTCCATTCCACCTTATGAACAAGGAGAAGCTGATGGTCATGAGAACCCAGTATATGAGAAAGTTGAATAGGAGGCTCAAAGTCAAGAGATCCATGATCATGGAACTCAGATTGTTCTTGATTCTGGTGTTTTGTGATGATTATATTTGGGAAACATACTAGAGGGAGCTGGTGAGCCACACCTGGCTATTGTTCAAGTTAATCAGGCGGGAGAAAATTCTCTAGAATATTATGATTCTGAATTTAATTCTCATGTTATAAATATATAATCATTGGAGGCTCAAAATTAATTTTTAAGAGAACACTTGGAAGATGAGAAGAAAAGGTTTGAATAATATAAGGTTGTTTCTATACCAAGATCATATTATAAAGCTTAAAAGCTTAATTTGATGAAATTCAAAGAAAATATCATTTCAGTTGGAGATCTTAAGGAACTGATGGCCAAGATGTCAAGAGAGTTTTGTGCATTGAAGGATGAATATATCAAGAAGACAAAGTTTGATGAATTCAAGTTAATGATTGTAAGGGAGTTTTAGTCTCTCAAGGAAATCAATAGAGAATCTACCTCTTCTCAACAAACACCACCAGAAATTCTTAGTAAGTTTGAGGAAATAACTTCTATTTTGGATGAATTTAATGTTAGGATATACACTCTTCAGTGTGATAGAATTCCATTGAATGTATTTTTGGAGAATCAGAGGCATCTGGTGATTCAACTAACTTCGAATGAATCCTGGTTGGGACCAATGATTAATTAAGTCAAGGACAATATTACCTCTTTCATTTAGTATGAAGAAGCTGTAAATTATTTTGTAAAGATCAATTTGGTTGAGATATTGAAGGTTTGAAATGATTCCAAGAAGCTTATTTATCATTGGATAGAAGTGTTCAACAACCATTTCCAAAGCCTATTGCTGAAGATGGTTGATCTTAGTAGTGCATTTCAAGTAATTCCTCATCTAGAAGAACCCTCTGTCCCTGCTGACACTGAACTCTAAACCATTAATTTTTAAGACTCTCGTTGACTGTGGATTTTACTTTAAAACATTTTAATTTCTGTTTAAATCACATCAGTTCATTCGTATTTTTATTTATTTAGGTTTAATACTTAACTTCAAATCTTATATTTCATTTTCTAATTCCAGAATACATAACTATTCATTTATAGTTCTTTGTTATATTAAATTGTGGTTTTTTATTTATTCTTTCAACCCGTCTTTTTGATATCACAAAAGGGGGAGAATATTTATGTTTATGAAAACTAACTATGAAGGAGATGGGGAGAATATTTTCAAACCATGATATTTAATTTAATTGAAAAAAAATATTTATTGAAATAATTTTGTGAAATTGAAATTTTGAGAAAATTTATATATCTACTTTTTTGTTTTACAAATACTATATTCTATTTAATTTTTGTTAAGGATTATGTTATGGTTTTTGTGATCATCAAACAGGGGGAGATTTTTGGGCATGTATTGTCTCAACAATACTCTATAATTTACAATGATTTTGATGTTCACAAAAACCCCTATTTGTTTTCTAATAAAGTTTTGTTAAGTGAGTTTTATAGAAATATATATTCTATTTTAAAGGAATTTAGCATTACGATAATGATTCTAGAAACATTTTTTTCAACCCTACATTACACTAAAAAACTAATGTTTGTGTATGGTATCAACCCTACATTATGTTAAAGAGTTTGTGTTTGCATCATCATCCTTTTGTTCGGAAAATTAGCTTGTGTATGGATCAGAAACCCTATGTTGGAGTCTAGATTTACTGTTTACAACCCTAAATTTAGGAAAATTGAACGTATAGTTAATTAATGCTACGTTCGGGATTGTATAATAACAAGGATTAGTTTATGGATAATCATTCATATGTTACATAGTTGAACCCTACGCTATCTAAAGGAACCCTATGTTATGCAAAGGAACCCTAAACTATGAAAAGAAACCCTACACTATTCAAAGGAACCTTGTTCTATGCAAAGGAACCATACGCTATGAAAAGGAACCCTATGCTATATAGATCAACCCTACATTGTGTTCTCAATGGTGAAGTTCTTCAAGCCATGTTTTAAATCTGAGATTACTGCATCGGTCGAATCAGAAATGAAGACTGGTTCAAGGATCAGTTTGATTATTTCAATTAACTGAGTTTATTAGATAAAATCATTATTATTTATAAGGTAAGTTACAAATCCCTTAGTTAATTTGAAATTTGAAATTTCATGACCAATCAATCTATTCTTTTGGATCTTTAACACCAAAGAAAGTCTTTTATTTTCTATATATTCCTTCAGAATATCTCTTCAAATATGCGTGTGATAAGTTATTCACATACAAGTCTGCCTTATTGAAATTATTTTTATAGTGATACAATAAAAGAATAACTTTGTTAAAGGACTAAATTTTGGAGATATACATGTTCTATCTTGTTATACTGTAAGTTTGCAACTACTATTTTTGTTGCTGCTTTTAAATCAAAGATCATTTTGCAATCAGGTCACTTCAGACTGTTTCAATCTTGAAGATATTTTTATCCAAAGAAGAATAAGATCTGTCTACTATCAATTGTGTGTTGCTGCAATTGTGAAGTTTAACCTATTTCAAAAAATCAATCTCTTTTGATTTATTTGAGTTCCAACTGCTCGTACTCATCTGTGGTGAAGTATCAGCTTCTTGATCTAAGTTGTAGATAATCGGTTCTCTGTAGAGGAACCAAATAGATTTTTATTTAGTCTTATAATGGTATCAACTACCTAAACTCAATTGTTGATATTGTTGGTCTTTTGATAAGAGGACCATTCTAGTGGAATTTACCAAGCTCGTTGAGAGAGTGATTGGTAGAGTGGACTAGGGAATATTTGTGCCCTGAACTACTATAAAAAGATGTGTTCTTTATTTCTATTTATTCTCTTCATATTTTCATATAGAAGAATATCACTTTATATTCGCATAAATTATAGTGGGTGATAAAATCCATAATTGTGGAATATTTTGGAAAGACATGATTCAACACCCTCTTGTGTATTACTTTGTATATTTCATTCTAACAAATGTTCCTTATAAACAATCATGACATATTCCAAGTGGTTTTAATTCAGAAGAGTCTAAATAACCTTTTTGACTAAGCTTTTTCAAACACTTCTCATTTACATGACCAAAATGGTGATACCATAACTAGGTGTTATATGAGTCGTGTAAACATGATTCGTTGTAAATTTTTAACACTTGGTTTTCATAATTGAATACATAAATATCGCTATTTAAATGTTTCATACCATAACATATATTTTCCTTATAAAATCAACAACTTTTATTTCAAAACTTGAGAATAAACCCATCTGTATCTAGGCATGATACATAAATTATGTTCTTGGTAACTGTCAGTAGATAATGAAAATATTTTAAAACCAAAATCATTCTCATTGGCAATGAAAGATGGTAGTCACCAATGGTCAAGGAAGCTATCCTTGCACCATTAGCAGCTTGCAGATCCACCTCCCCTCTAGAAATCTTTATAAATCTACTTGGTTCCTACATTTGGATATAGATGTGAGCACCACAAGATATATATAATACCCAATTTGTAGATATTGAAAAATTACACCTTATAACGAATGCACCTTTAGCTTCCCCTTGCTTATGGGTGCAGTTCCTATTCCAGTGGCCTAGCTTGCCACATGAAAAACATACTGCCTTCTTTTCCTTACCTTGCCTCTGGATATTCTTCTTCTTGGAAGGACGGTTATTGGGAGATTTATACTTTTTATGAGTCTTGGATCCCTTTTCCTTGTTCTTCTTTTTCTTATTCACCATAAGGACCACAGGTTTATCACACCCCATGTACTTATCCACTTATAGAATCAAAGTAAGAAGTTCTGAAAGACTCTTCTCATTATTGATCATGTTGTAATTAATAATAAAACTGGAGAAGGTCTTGGGAAGTGATGAAAGTATGAGATCTGTATGCAACTCATCCAATAATTTAATCTCTATGATGTATAATCATTCAATGTAGCTAATAAGATTGACTAGATGAGGCCCAGCTGGAACATGCTCTCCAAGATTAGTTGTAAACAAATCATTAGAGATCTTGTACCTCTCTTGTCTCACCTTCTGTTGATAGAGATTCTAAAGGTGAGAAATCATGTTATATGAATCCATGTAATCATATTGCTACAAAATCTCACTGGAGATGGATGATAGCATGAAATATTGAACATCTGTAGCATCATTTAGATGTTTCTTATAGAGAGATAACTCTTTATCACTTGCCTCATTACCTGATGCATAAGTAATAGGTTCTTCTATCATATACAATTTCCTTTCATGGAGAAGTATAATGAATAAGTGCCTTTCCAATCTTGAAAATGTATATTGGTGAGAAATTTATCCTTCTTAATTATAGATCATAGTAATATGTTTGAATTCATTTTAATGTTGTTTCTACAAAATAAGATAATCATAATTTTAGTACTTTATATGATAAAATTTAGACGAATAAATAAATATTATATTTATTAGTCTCTCACTATTTTATCAAAACCCAATAGACCTCACCATTGGATTTAGAATATTTTGTTTCTTGGATATTCTAGTGGCAAGGATCCATATTCTCCTTCTCATTACCCCAACATTGGTTGGTCAAGAAACTTGAATGGTTTTAGGTAGACATTCCAAATTCCAACTGCATTAACTCACAATTTCTTGATATGTTGAGTAGACTCACCATTCCTAAAATACTTAAATTAGATGTCCTCAACCCTTTCCTTTTAGTTACACCAAGTCCTACTTTGGACGTAAACCCTTGATGTGAACTAAGTTAAGTCAACCCAAAACTTCAAGTTAGAATTCTCTAATAATTGAAAGCACCCAAACTTTGGCTGGTCAATCACTTTGAACTATGGTTTGATTTTAACTGAAGTAGTGGAAAGCTATATTGACTTAATATATATTACTGAGTGATTGTATCCTTTTATGCATAAATTTCCAATTAATATCTTTATTACATGCTTGTTAATATTAAGTGGATTTACTTAAGTGATTAACCATTTCTTAAATAATATTTACACATAAACCAATT
The DNA here is from genome assembly GCA_963277665.1 of Viscum album. NCBI lineage: Eukaryota > Viridiplantae > Streptophyta > Magnoliopsida > Santalales > Viscaceae > Viscum > Viscum album. The sequence continues at coordinate 1,026,913,896 of OY728158.1, forward strand.
TATTTTATTTATATCATGCATTTTTGTTAATTTCATTAAATTATGTAATCACTAAAAAGGATCCATAATGAAATAACCATGAAAATTGACAGAAATAAAATAATAAAGTGGTATGATCAAGAGATTTTACTAATGGTTAGTTTATCTAGCAGTTGATAAACTAACTGTTGACCCAGGGGGAAAACACCTTGAACCAATTGAGTTTTGTGTTACAGCTTTCCTCTTGTCCACATATGTATCTCTCTTGGATTGGTTTCATCTTAGATAAAAACTTCAAATTCCTCCACTATCTTGGGAGCTTCATCCATTACATATGCTTTTACTCACACATGGGTGAGGGTAAAAGGGTTTACATTAAAGAAACCATGGGAATGTAGGACCTTACATAATAAGAGGGGAGAAGGAACACAAGCCAAAAATTTAATTTAATAATAAATTAAATTAAACCAGTCACATTCAAAGGTCTGGTCTATGCTCATGATCATCCACATGCATGCAATGAAGTACTCGTTTAATAAAACTAGCATTCAATTCTTAATCATTCTTATTTAAGAGAAATCATGCTCGAATTAATTAATTATTATCTTCAATTAATCAATTCTTTTATCTTAATTCTTATTCGAATTTCCTTGAGATTCTCATCCATCATAATTTTAAACAAATTAAATAGATTTATTTAAAATTAATTATATACATAAATGTACCTTGGAGGAAACATGGTGAATACTCATCTGAATCTACCCAACATGTTTTATACTCATATATGGTTTATTATTTATGACATACAGCATACACGAATTATCATGCACTTTCATGATGTGTAGTATCAACATAATGATTACACAAATTACATGATTTTTCTATAACATTTCATGCTTTAATGCATGTAGAGTAACAACTGTAATATGACTCATACATGATATTCAAATTTGAATATTACACAGATATTAATTAAACATATATATATATATATTAAAACTCATTGCATGGTGTGTCCTATCAACTTAATGACCACATGAAAGCACATGTTGATAAGGTTTACATAATATAATCAATAAATTTTATATATGTATAGTTTGGTATAGGTACACAACATGTACAAGTGAGCTACACGATGTGTGTGTCTCACACTATCTATCTAAAGAACACACCTAGAGACTTGGCGTGTAAATTATGCATAGGAAAATGGAGTACACACCATGTAAAATGGGCTATATAGAATGTGTGCTCCAAATTACATGGTCACCAGTCAGGTAGGTCATGTATAGTAATACACGACCCATTTGTGACTCAAAGGGACTACACGCCATGTATGTGGTCCACACGGCGTGTACTCTGGCTGAGTGTGTGCCACCCTGGCCTGATCAACATGCAATGTAAGTAATAAATGCACTATGTGCCAGCAATGCACGCCGTTTGAATTAATTTCCGAATCAATTCCTGGTGCATTAAACACAAGTACATGATGTGTAACTCTAGTTACATGACATGTACTCCTGTGTTATCCGACCGGAATCCTTGGCACCTCCGAATGAGATCTTCGATTTTATTTTGTTCATTAAATTAATAATATTGATTAGATCTATGAGAAATGAATGAGGAAGAAGTAGATATTGAAATTTGGATTAAAAGAACAATTAATTTTGAATTAAAAACTAAATCAAAAATGTGTAAATCAATCAATGATCTTTAAATAATTATAAATAATTATGTGACCGCTCTGATACCACTTGTAGGTTCTGGGTGCAGTGGAAGCATGTGATAGGTCATGCCCAACTTTTCTTTTTTCCATGATCGATGATCAATCCAAGATTTACACAATGGTAAATGCCATGATCTATGGAATTGAATCAAATAATATAGACAAGGGATAGAACATCAAAACTAGAGATATGATCATCACAAATTATTTATAATCAAATTAATTAATTAAAGAATTACCTTGTTGGAATTATTTCTTTGTTGATGAATCTGGAAATAGATCTATGTTGTACGGTCATTTTATTGTAGGAATCAAAGAAAATTATCTCTAGAGGTGATCCACACATGTTCTAAAAATCTTCAAATGTCTTCATAGGAATCTTAGGGTGCTAGCATGACAGATTCTATAGCTTGCATCGCCTGCCTTTGATCTCCTAGAGAACTGCTTCCAAAACATTCTTCTAGATCTCTCTTAGCTTGAGAGTGGGTGGTGGAGGAATATCGTTCTCCATTGTTGGAAGCATTCTTGAAGAAGGGATCTCTCTAGGTCTTGAGAGGATTCTCCAAATCTATTGTGAACAACCAAACAAATGAATTGGCCCTTTGAGAAAATAATATAATTGAGTTTATATACTACTAAGGTTAAAATAAAATAATTACACAAGTGCCCTATTATTTATTTAATCCCTACAGAATCTCATGTCAAATAATAATAATATCATTATTATTATTTCTTGACATGCGCTTAACTTGTGAATTAAATTAAATATTATTTAATCAAATAATATTCAATATTTATTATTTTTCACCGGACTATTAAGCTTAGTTTTTCATTACTCCAAAATATTTATCGGGTCTTGAATAATGACTATTTATTTATTAAATAAATACCACTTCATTATTCGCTAATAAGTAAATAAATATTCTATTAACTAAATAGTAAATAAATATTTATTAAATATTCTCTCAAATAACTGGTGACAGAATAAATGAGATCAAGAAAATACAAATAATTATTAAACTACGTGTGGGAATAATATTTAATAAACTTATTAAATAAAAATATTATTATTTAACTGATATTCTGGATACACTTAGTATGTGACCCTGTAGGCCTCTTTCTCAGTGAAATTAGGCAAAACAGCCTAAAGTCTGAGGTTAGCATCAAGCAACACGGTAAGGAATCCATAAAAAAAAGTTAATGTCGCAAAAACATAATACCTCATACAGATGCTTACTGTATAATATAATTTCTTTATCATGATATCTCTAATTAAGTAGTGTCACGACCCGACCCTACCCGGGCTCGAGCCACAACTACCCCAAACCCGCCTCCATAGGCCAGGGGCTGGCGACAAGCGCTGAAGGCTAAACAACTCGGGGAGGCCTTTGCCTAAGTACCTGTACACACATATGCAGCACACTCAATGCAAAAGTGCAGAGTAAAAGAAAAAGAAAAGTAAAGCAAATTGAAACTGCTATATATAATCCACAAAAGTGCATCGACCTCTAAACAGTACAAAGTAGAAGTTGAAGGTAAACTGAAAAGAAAAAGGGGAAAAACACGCGCCCAACCAGAAAAGTGCCACAACCCAGCAACAGGTAAACAAAAGCAAACATCTCGGAGGGTCCCACACCTGGAACCCGACTACGACCACCACACACGGTCCAAGCTCCTGAACTCCTAAGCTCTACTGAAGTCACGACCAACCTGTCCTTCATCTGTAAAGGCACACCAAGTGCGGGCAAAGCCCAAGCAGGGGTGAGTATAAAAATACTCAGTAGGATACCCCAAAGACTTGAGGGAGCAACAAAGGAGGTACCAAAGGGTGAGCAGTAGATCAAACAGGGAATAGAAAAGGAGTAAAATAGAGAGTGTAGTAAAGAGTAACAGTAGAGAGTCCAGTTGAACCCAACAAGAGAAAGGAGGTAGACTCGTCCAGACACAAGGAGCTAGAAACGGTGAGAAGATGAACTTCTCGTCGAGTCTTCACTACCTATAGTAGGAGAGTAGACTCATCCAACTACGAGAAGCTAGACACGGAAAGCACATGGCATACCCTGCACGTCTTCACCTCTCATGGAAGGAGAGTATCCAAAACCCAAGGAGTGGGTACTGGAACAATGTATATACATATCCATATGCTCAATCAAGAAGCCCGAACAAGATCGTAAGGGGATCTCCATCCCGTAGCTCAGCCCAAGGAAGTGAGTCGCCATCAGTCTCAAAAGTAACCATCATTGATGCCCAGCATCCCACACGTCTGCCCTGAACTGCAAGTCAAGGGGCTCAAATCACCACACCTTGATATTATCCTCTTTGGGCAGCACTGACTCGCCCGCACGGTTTTAGGTCGCGTAACAAGGACGTGTCTCGTTGGGGAAAGCACCCCTCATACTTGAGAGTTCTGGGGAAAGTTGAACCACACCTTGTCACTGCCCTGCAGTGGAGAGGTCTTCTCAAAGTCAAAGTTGTCTCATCACTGAACCATACAAACAAGGGTCCCATGACCGCGTTGTCGAACGCGTCAAATTAGTTGTTTAATTTTGACTAGAATTTCTGCAGTATAGCAGCAACCCTAGGTCGTCTCTCGACGGAGCCTTAGATCATTAATTATGAAATGTGGTTCTGATTATGAAATTAAAAAAGGAATTGGGGTTTTATAATACTTGGGTTTGATGATTAAAGATGACAATAGAAAATAGAATCTATAAAACAAAGTAGAGATTAACAAAATTAATTAAGCGTGATCAACCCGGGGTACTCGTATGATGTTTTTCCTTCATCGCTTCATGATATAAGGTTATGATCTTTTAATCCATGGTTTGTAACACCTAGAACTAGAATGTTACTGAGTTTATACTAGGATACCTCCTAGGGTTCAGTCAAAACACACAATGATTCACCGGATACCGCCGATGATTGAATGAATTGTGTTTGACTTCATAACCAAAACTCACCAAGGCAACACACGAAAAACTCGATGCACTGTCCAGATTTGTATGTTATTTCTTTGTGATACCATGACATAAATGTACACGGCCTTGACAGTACTTGTGTGAGTTCAATTTACCAATATAAACCACACAAACACCTCAATTGAAAGGGGGAAAGAAAGTGGTGAACGGTGTGTGAAACATCACATGAATGGGTACCCCCAAACATGATCATTTGAGTTGAGCATGACATACCAGTACATAACTCAATAAAATAAGAATAGAGGATGATGAAAAACAACACAACAATCTGGAATTTAAAAGATCATTCAAATATTACAAACATGAAGCTCGGGATGTACATCACATTCCTCCCCGGGTGATCACAAGGGGTTTAGAAACCCATGGGAGAGGAAGAAGAGAAATGTGTTGGGGTAGAACTTCCCATAGCCTCCAGAACCTATAGTGATGTTGAGAAGACTCCTTGGGGACTCCAAAATGGCAGCACCTTGCCTCTTGGCCGAACTTCCAAATGAGGAGCCCAAGGTGCCCTTTTATAGGAAATGTGGGAGGTGGTTTTGGGCACACAGATTTCATCAATCCATTTGCACGACGTGTTTCGGCCTCCAGACAGTCTTATCTCGCTTTGGAGAAAATAGAAAAGTTGTATCCCTACCTCTTGGATGTCTCCACCGAAAGTTTGGCACCGTTTGGACAACTACATCTCAAGATATTGATAAAATACAGAACACCGCATTTGACTTGGTCCAAATTCGGTGGCTTGGACAGATCAGTTCGGATGGGCCCCATAGAAGCCGAATCAGCATTGGGTTCCTTAATATGAAATGTATCCTATTAAATTCTGGACAGGCCCACAAAATTTCATCCCATTTGGATGCACGGATGTTGTGCACTATGCAAAACAGTGGACAGATGTCCATGGATCCATGCAATTTTGGCCCATTTTTCTTCCACTTCATCAAAGGCCATCCAAATCACCTCCACCTACATTGAAACAATAAAAACAAGTAACATTGCCCATTATAATATTGATTAACATTAATTTATTTATTAAAACATGAAATGAAATTTATTATTATATTTGGAATATTCATTACAAAACTAGTTTAAAACTGCGGTGTAAGGGTGGAATAAAACAGTGAATCGTGGTACGATCACACCCCCACACCTAAACATTTGCACTCCTGGGCAAAGTCACATATCCAAATACAATGATTCATATATATATATATATATATATATTTCCAACATCATAAAGATTTATCATTTGAGTAAATTTTATTTAAAGTGATCAATGCACGAACCACACCAAGGAGTTCTTCCTAGTGAAAATAGAAAAAGATGTCTCATAAATCATATCATAGTGAAATTCAAAAAGATTCATGATACCCAATTGAGAAAGGAATTCAGAAGTAAACCATGACACTAAATCTCCATGTGTGTGTGTGAAAACCATTCCATGTTATTCTTTCCACTTGATATCTAATAAATATATGTTATTTTAACATTTTTCAGCTTAAATGATTTTGTCACCAAACCTGTCCTACATCCTTTGCAATCATATTTCAAGACCCACTCATTTAAGCATTCCCAGAAGTCAAACCATAAGCTCCTGACCTAGATATCCCCATATGTTGCACATTTCATCACTCCCCTCATTTTTTTTTGAAGTTGTAATTGGAACAAATCTCACACTCATCTCTCAACCCTTGTTTGATCTCCTCACGACACTAATTGCAATAGTTATAACAAGATCAAAGGTTGAGGAGGAGTGGTTTTTGACCTGCCTAAGATACAACAATTTTTTTTTTTTTGAGGGCGTACAACAGTCGGACATTAGGTACACACGCATAGGTCAATCTGGTACAGTAATGAAACAGATCGGATAAGGAACGAACGTATGGAAATATCATTTAAAGCTGAAAAATATTAACCCAACATATATTTACCTTATATTAAGTAAGAAATAATCACACTTTGTGGTTTGGTGCAAAATTGTTTTTGGAGATATTAGTGACACAGTTTTACTAAAAACTACTCACACAATGGGCATCAATCATCTCAAAGGTTTCACATAGATACAACCATTTATATCATTGACAGAAAACCAATTCACTAAAAATAACTCCTTGATGGTAAACTCATACACTTTCTCTTTCTAGCCTTCGTTATGGTATTTTTACTTTCCCCACTTTATGGTCGCCACATCATGGAATTTCGAAATTGTTGATGGGGAAAAATAAAAATACCATAAAGAAGGCCAGAAAGAGAAAACAAAAGGAGAAAAAGATGAAAAATCCTAACTAACCCAGGAATGTATCCACCCCCCCCCCACACCTAGAATGTGCAGTGTCCCCACTGAAATAATTGAAAATGTGAGAAGGAAGGATAAAATCTGGTATGTTTTATTGGTATGATTCATCGAGAAGGTGGATTTCCTCCACCGGATTCTTTGGAAAATCCTCATAGAAGTGTTTAAGTCGCTGACCATTGACGGTAAGACTTCGTCCACTCTGCTCATGCAAAACCTGTATTGCACCAAAAGGGTAAACATTAGTAACAGTATAAGGACCGAGCCATCGGGAACGAAGCTTACCTGGGTGGAGCTTAAGCCTGGAATTGTACATGAGGACCTTCTCACCAATATGGAACTTCCGCTGGTGAATCATGCTATCATGAATAGCCTTTTCCTTCTCTTTATAGATTCAGGAGTTTTCATATGCATCACGTCGAATTTCTTCCAACTCTTGAATCTGCAGCTTTCTTTCCTCACCTGCATCTGAAAGGTTCATATTACATTGTTTAACAGCCCAATATGCACGGTGTTCGACCTCCACCGGGAGGTGACAAGATTTCCCAAACACAATCCTATATGGTGACATTCCGATCGGTGTTTTAAAAGCAGTACGGTACGCCCAAAGTGCATCATCCAAGCGCAAACTCCAATCTTTCCTATTGGGTTGTACCGTTTTCTCCAAGATTCGCTTAACTTCCCGATTTGAAATTTCTGCTTGTCCGTTAGTTTGGGGATGATATGAAGTGGAGACTTTATGAACAACCCCATACTTACGAAGCAAGTTTTTCATGTTACGATTGCAAAAATGTGAACCCTGATCACTAATGATGAATCTTGGTAGACCAAACCTACTGAAAATCTGGGACCTCACAAAATCAACAACCACTCGAGAGTCATCGGTCCTGGTGGCCTTTGCTTCCACCCATTTAGATACATAGTCAACCGCCAATAAGATGTACACAAAGCCAAATGAATTTGGAAAAGGTCCCATGAAGTCAATGCCCCATGCATCGAAGATCTCACAAAATAACATGGGCTGTTGGGGCATTTCATTCCTCTTGGAGATATTCCCTGTGAATTGACATCGAGTACATGATTTACAAAACCTATGGGCATCTCTATACAATGTTGGCCAATATAATCCTGATTCAAGTACCTTTCGAGCTGTACGTTGAGAGCCAAAGTGGCCCCCACATGCCAAGGTGTGGCAGAAGGTCAAAACAGAGGTGAACTCATGGTCAGGGACACACCTACGAACAACCTGGTCACTACAAATTCTCCACAAGTATGGGTCATCCCAAATGTACCATCGAGAGTCATGCTTAAGTCTATGGGATTGTGAAGTGCTAAAATCAGGGGGGAACCTAGATGTTGCTATAAAATTCACAATGTCTGCATACCAGGGGGTAAGGTCCACAACATCACAAAGGTTCTCATGAGGGAAGAATTCTCCAATGGGTAGGGGTGAGTCAACATGATGGTCCAATGGTGGGGAAATCCTACTAATGTGGTCAGCTACAACATTCTCCACCCCTCTATTATCTCTAATATTGAGGTCAAACTCTTGGAGGAGGAGCATCCACCGAATGAGGTGGGGCTTGGCTTCAGGTTTCTTTAGGAGGAAACGAAGGGCAGCATGGTCAGAAAACACAATCACTTTTGACCCAAGAAGATATGAACGGAATTTTTCCAAGGCAAACACAATAGAAAGGAGTTCTTTTTCTGTGGTTGTGTAGTTTACCTGGGCAGGGTCAAGGGTACGCGAGGCATACGCAATGACATGAGGAGCCTTTTCAACCCTTTGTGATAAAACTGCCCCAACTACAAAGTTAGAGGCATCACACATAAGCTCGAAGGGGAGATCCCACCTAGGTGGTTGGATTATGGGAGGTGATGTGAGACTCTTTTTTAGTGAATTGAATGCATCCTCACAATTTTTATCAAAAACAAATTCAGAATCCTTTTGTAACAACCGAGATAAGGGAAGTGCGATCTTACTAAAGTCTTTAATGAATCGTCGGTAAAAACCAGCATGACCCAAGAAAGACCGCACCTCACGAACACATTTTGGATATGGAAGGGATGAAATCAATTCAATTTTAGATTTATCAACCTGAATTCCCTTATTTGAAATGATATGCCCAAGAACTATCCCCCGCTCAACCATAAAATGGCATTTTTCATAATTTAAAACAAGATCTTTTTCAATGCAGCGGCGGAGGAAAGAACCTAGGTTTTCCAAACAATCATCAAAAGAAGAACCATAAACCGTGAAATCATCCATAAAGACTTCCATACAACTCTCAAGGTACTCAGAAAAAATACTCAACATACATCGCTGAAAAGTACCAGGAGCATTACATAGACCGAATGGCATCCTTCTGTATGCAAATGTACCAAATGGACAAGTAAATGTTGTCTTTTCTTGATCCTCAGGGGCTATATGGATTTGGAAATAACCCGAATAGCCATCAAGGAAACAATAATGAGACTTACCAGCCAATCGTTCTAACATTTGGTCAATGAAAGGTAAAGGAAAGTGGTCCTTCCGCGTGGCTTGATTCAGTCGACGGTAGTCAATACAGACTCGCCAACTGTTTTGCACACGTGTTGGAACCAATTCATTCCTTTCATTTGACACAACTGTTAATCCTGTTTTTTTAGGCACAATTTGCACTGGACTAACCCATTTACTATCAGATATAGGATAAATGATCCCTGCAGCAAGTAATTTACTGACTTCCAATTTTACCACTTCAAGGAGAGTGGGATTCAACCGGCGTTGAGATTGTCTTACGGGTTTAGCCTCATCATCCAAAAGTATATGGTGCATACAAATAGATGGGCTAATCCCGGGAATATCAGCCAATGTCCATCCTATTGCCTTTTTACACTCTCTCAAAAGTTTGAGAAGTTTCAATTCCTGTTGTGGAGAGAGGTTATTGGCAATAATGACGGGCAATTGGTCAATACCCTCAAGATATGCATATTTTAAATTAGAAGGAAGTTGTTTAAGTTCAAACACCGGTTGTTTCTGGATTGAGGGAGGGGATTTATGGGGAGTGAGGTCCATGAAACTATCTATCTGCTCATGTTTATTCTCAAAGGAAAGAGAATCTATTGAAATGAGATTTGCAGAATCATCGATAGTCATGGGTACCTCAGAATAAACACACTCATCAATTAAAGCACAAAATTTACATTTTTCTGAACCCACACAACATTCAAATGAAGAACCAAAACTCAAATCATCCAAGGGTGAGGAAAACAAAAAAGAATCAGAGTTTGGGTTGAGGAGAGAATTGTGTGTGTGTGCATCGTTTGAGAGCACTTCCATCGAATAGACAGGAAGAGTGGAGTGCTCTTCAACGGGGTGTTTCATAGCCTCAAGGATGTTAAAACTTACCTTTACTCCTCCGAATTCCATGGACAATGTACCATTGTGAACATTGATGATCGTCTTTACTGTTTTTAGGAATGGCCTCCCAAGTATGAGAGGGGAATGTCCTTGGGTTCGGGTATCTTCCATCTCAAGAATGTAGAAATCAGCGGGGAAGATGAGATTCTTTACTCTAACAAGGACATCCTCAATCACTCCTTTTGGATGTGTTGTACTCCGGTTGGCAAGTTGCACAATAATTCCTGTTGGTTGAAGCTCTCCAACCTGTAGAGAAGTATATACGGAGTGAGGCATTACATTAATGGAAGCACCTAAATCTAGCATAGCATCAGAAAAGAAGGTCTCCCCTATGGTACAAGGTATGGTGAATGTGCCGGGATCCTTGAATTTGGTTGGCATTGCTGGTTGAATCAAGGCTGATACATTCCTCCCCAGGTTGACTCTCTCATTCCCCTTCAACCTCCTTCTATGGGTGCAAAGATCTTTAAGAAATTTGGCATAACGGGGAATTTGCTTGACTGCATCCAACAATGGAATATTAACTTGAACTTTTTTAAATGTATCCATTATTTCATTGTCAATCTCATTATCAAAGTTTTTCTTAGATTTAGATAGTCTTTGAGGGAAAGGAAGAGGAATTGATTTTTCATTTGAATCATCAATGATAATTTGATTTCCCTTTTTGTTTTGTTTTTCATTAAATGAAATTTTTGAGGGTTGGGAAGGAGTGTTTTCAAGAGGGGGACATACCTGTTTCATAGGATCAGTAGAAGGAGAAGCTTCTTTACCACTACGAAGTGTAATTGCACATACATTACCTTTATCCTTCGGATTGGCAATGGGTTGGGATGGTAGCTGTCCAGAACCTTGCATCTTAAGCTCACCGATGGTGTTCGCCAATTGTCCCACTTGAGTTCGTAGGTCTTGAATTGCCGATTGTGTGGTCTGTTGGAACTGAAGGTTCTGGGTTGCCATTTGTTTCATCATGTCCTCGAGGCTTGGTTCAGATTTGGGAGGAGGAGGAGGATGATTGTTTTACGAAGTTGAAGGATAAGAAGGTTTCATACCTTGGCCTTGTTGATACCAATTCTGCTTCGGGTAGCTTGAGTTTCCTCCTTGTCGGTATTGTGGTTGTGCTTGCCACCCGGGGTTTGGATTTGGCCTGAATGGTTCTTGCTTGAAGGGAGGCACTTGTTGGAATGGACGCCTTGGGAACACAGCTGCACAGGACTCAGATGAATCTTGAAGTTGTGGGCACTGGTCAGAAAAATGAGTGTTATCAGAACAAATACCACAATGCAATGGAATAGAAGTAGAGTGTGAGTTACCTTGTGCTTGAGCTAATTGCCTTAGAAGGGTATGCATCTCATCAAGTTTAGTATCTACCTTTTGTTCTAGGTCTGAATGACTTACCTCATGAACTCCTCGGGTTGGTGCAATAGCTCGTGTACCAAATTGTTGTGCATTTTGAGCCATGTTGGCTATTAAGTCACGAGCGGCAGAAGGAGTTTTGTCAACTAGGGCACCACCAGCTGCAGCATCAATCATTCCACGATCCATGGGGATAAGTCCCTCATAGAAGTATTGGATTAATAGTTGTTCACTAATCTGGTGGTGGGGGCAGCTTGAGCAAAGTCTCTTAAATCTCTCCCAATATTCATGAAGGGTCTCTCCTTGTGATTGCCTAATTCCACAGATTTCTTTCCTAATTGATGCAGTTCAGGAGGCAGGGAAGAACTTCTCTAGAAAAAGTCTTTTTAGGTCATTCCAGCCCCCAATTGTGGAAGGCAAATAGTATAGCCAATCTTTGGCTACACCATCAAGGGAGAAAGGGAAGGCCCTAAACTTAATGAGGTCCTCAGACACATTTTGGGGTTTCATGGTGGAGCACACTATGTGAAACTCTTTTAGATGTTTGTGAGGGTCCTCTCCAGGAAGACCATGGAATTTTGGAAGGAGATGGATGAGGCCTGATCTTAGCTCAAAATTGGCCGCTTCCTCAGGATATTGGATGTACGCAGGTTGGTACTCCACATCCGGGGTGGTCAGTTCTTTTAATGTTCTGTTATTTGCAGCCATGATCTCTGGGGTTTGATTTGGTTCAATTTTGGATTGGTTTAGGACCACTTTAGGTTCCACAAGGCGTTCCACAATGTTACTTGATTGACCTTCTCTAAATGCCTTGATTTGTGTGTGTAGTGACTTTTCAATTTCAGGATCAAATTCAAGTAGTGTTGCTTTACCAGATCTTGTCATGCAACAATGATGTCTAGTTTGATTGATTGATTTTTTTTTTGATTTGGATTAAAAAAAACTTAAGAAGGGTGAAAGAAGAATATAATGTTATACTATAAAATTATAGAGGGAGATTGAGAAGAATAGAGAGAGAGAGAGAGAGATAGAAAGAATACACCAAAAAAACAAAAAATAAAGACAAAACCCAAAACAAAAACAATCAAATGGGGGTGGGGTATTTAGAGGAGTACTAATCAAGAAGTAAAATGACCCAATAAAAATAAATAAAGAGAAAAAAAATGATCTTGGCTCCCCGGAAACGGTGCCAAAATTTGACCGCGTTGTCGAACGCGTCAAATTAGTTGTTTAATTTTGACTAGAATTTCTGCAGTATAGCAGCAACCCTAGGTCGTCTCTCGACGGAGCCTTAGATCATTAATTATGAAATGTGGTTCTGATTATGAAATTAAAAAAGGAATTGGGGTTTTATAATACTTGGGTTTGATGATTAAAGATGACAATAGAAAATAGAAGCTATAAAACAAAGTAGAGATTAACAAAATTAATTAAGCGTGATCAACTCGGGGTACTCGTATGATGTTTTTCCTTCATCGCTTCATGATATAAGGTTATGATATTTTAATCCATGGTTTGTAACACCTAGAACTAGAATGTTACTGAGTTTATACTAGGATACCTCCTAGGGTTCAGTCAAAACACACAATGATTCACCGGATACCGCCGATGATTGAATGAATTGTGTTTGACTTCATAACCAAAACTCACCAAGGCAACACACGAAAAACTCGATGCACTGTCCAGATTTGTATGTTATTTCTTTGTGATACCATTACATAAATGTACACGGCCTTGACAGTACTTGTGTGAGTTCAATTTACCAATATAAACCACACAAACACCTCAATTGAAAGGGGGAAAGAAAGTGGTGAACGGTGTGTGAAACATCACATGAATGGGTACCCCCAAACATGATAATTTGAGTTGAGCATGACATACCAGTACATAACTCAATAAAATAAGAATAGAGGATGATGAAAAACAACACAAAAATCTGGAATTTAAAATATCATTCAAATATTACAAACATGAAGCTCGGGATGTACATCACATTCCTCCCCGGGTGATCACAAGGGGTTTAGAAACCCATGGGAGAGGAAGAAGAGAAATGTGTTGGGGTAGAACTTCCCATAGCCTCCAGAACCTATAGTGATGTTGAGAAGACTCCTTGGGGACTCCAAAATGGCAGCACCTTGCCTCTTGGCCGAACTTCCAAATGAGGAGCCCAAGGTTCCCTTTTATAGGAAATGCGGGAGGTGGTTTTGGGCACACAGATTTCATCAATCCATTTGCACGACGTGTTTCGGCCTCCAGACAGTCTTATCTCGCTTTGGAGAAAATAGAAAAGTTGTATCCCTACCTCTTGGATGTCTCCACCGAAAGTTTGGCACCGTTTGGACAACTACATCTCAAGATATTGATAAAATACAGAACACCGCATTTGACTTGGTCCAAATTCGGTGGCTTGGACAGATCAGTTCGGATGGGCCCCATAGAAGCCGAATCAGCATTGGTTTCCTTAATATAAAATGTAGCCTATTAAATTTTGGACAGGCCCACAAAATTTCATACCATTTGGATGCACGGATGTTGTGCACTATTCAAAACAGTGGACAGATGTCCATGGATCCATGCAATTTTGGCCCATTTTTCTTCCACTTCATCAAAGGCCATCCAAATCACCTCCACCTACATTGAAACAATAAAAACAAGTAACATTGCCCATTATAATATTGATTAACATTAATTGATTTATTAAAACATGAAATGCAATTTATTATTATATTTGAAATATTCATTACAAAACTAGTTTAAAACTGCGGTGTAAGGGTGGAATAAAACAGTGAATCGTGGTACGATCATCCCACTCCGGTAGTCATAGAGTAAAGCCACAGACAGACCTAGTAGAAAGGAATGAGTCTGAAAAGATAACAGGTGACCCACTGCCCAGCCCTACTGGAGGGTAAATCATAATAAGATATCGGGTGACCCACTGCCCAGCCCTACTGGAGGGTAAATCATAATAAGATATCGGGCGACCCACTACCCAGCCCTGCTGGAGGGTAAACCCTAATACATCATCAGACGACCCACTGCCCAGCCTTACTGGAGGGTAGACCTAGAACAAGACAATGGGCGACCCACTGCCCAGCCCTGCTGGAGGGTAGACCCTCAAGAGTTGTCGGGTGACCCACTGCCCAGTCTCTACTGGAGGGTAAACCCTAAGAGGTCATCAGGTGACCCACTACCCAGTCTCTGCTCAAGGGTAAACCCTAAGAGATCGTCGGGTGACCCATTGCATAGTCTCTGCTGGAGGGTAAACCCTAGAAGGTCATCGGGGGACCCACTACCCAGTCTCTACTGGAGGGTAAACCCGAAGAAGTCGATGAGAAACCCATTGTCTAGTCTCTGCTGGAGGGTAAACCCGGAACTGCTCTGGCCATCTCTACTGAATAGTACAACATTGTCCAACCGAACACGGAGTGGGTATCGCGCAACCACCCAATTCCAGAACAATTCACCTAGTAGAGGTTCAGCACCCGCCCTCATTGGGTGTCACTAGCACCGCTACCATGCATAGGTTCGGAGTATGCCCAAAGAAGCCTCCGACTAACACCCTTTCATATTTCCACATTTAATAAGATCACGTAAGAGGCTCTGGTCACCTGAACAGATTACACCATTGTAATCCTCGTGGAAAATCACGCGAGATAGACTACTTACTCATCTGAAATGGTCAACCGGTGAATATGGTACTATTCACTGTAGCGTGCCTGTGTGGGGCCCACACCAAGATCCCAAAACTGAAAAAACGGATCACACCACTGTGACCCCTTGGAAAAACACACGGGATTGACTACTCAATCGCCCCAAACGGACACCCAGTGAAAAAGGTACTATTCACTATATCCAACTCGGGTGGGACCCACACCACGATCCCAAAAAAAGGACGGGCGAACTGCGCCATCTCGATGCTCTCGGAGAAACACGCCAAATTGAGTATTCATTCGCCCCGAACAGACGCCCAATGAAAAAGTCGTAGTATGATGCACTTAGCTTGAAAGACGGCCCGTGGGGCCCATGCCTCAACTCCGGCTTCACCACCTGAAACCTCCTCAAACTACATTGTCTCGATGCCAGGGTCACAACGCCGCTGACGGCGCCTAAAACGGACTCTGGATGCAGAAGCTGCAAATTCCTGCGTTATACGCAAACGGGGCCCTGTGGGACCCGCACCTTGTCTCCAACCCGAGCGCTTCAAAAAGCATCTCAAAAAGTTCGCGTGGGGATTGGGGCCATGCTTCCGCTGACGGCGCGTCAATCGGACATCCCAAGCGGGAGTTAGGTCCGATGCAACAATCAATCAATCAATCAATTAATTAATTAATTGTTCGTATAAAGTATTTCGTGCCACCGAGCAACGAAACCAAGTCAAAAGGGTTCCGAAACAACTTTGGAAGGGTCGTCTTAGCTCCGGGGCCACTGTGCCTCTGACGGCGCTTCAAACGGACGTCCGGCTTGCGAGCCACGTCCGTCGCAACATTAATAATAATTTAATATTATTAAATTAAAGCCCCTTAGGTCACCTGTCCTCGGGTGCGCAACCGAAAAACCCCTAAACTCACTTTAAAAGGGCCACCTCGTTGATACGGTCCCCCAGCCGCAGACTTCACCAAAAGGCGGGTCCTAGTTCCTCCTGCAGCCCCCGAGGTCGCCGCCTCGGTTCCTCCCCGCCGACCGCGACAGGTCGCGGGTCTGCCTGCTCTGCCGCTCCACGCCGCCGTCCTCAGCCCGCTGTGCCTCTCGACTGCGATGTCGACCCCCGCTCGGCCTCACCCTCACCGACACCCGCTGAACCCCACGCCCCGCAGCGCCCGGCCGAAGCCAGCTCCCGCTCGCCCAGCGTCTCTGCGCTCGCCCGGCGCCTCCACCATCCGTCGTCGCCTTCGACGCGGCCCGCTCGCCCGGCCGCTTGACCTCGGCTACCACGCCTCTTCCGACGCCGCCTGCTGCTAGAACCCCCAAAACCGGCCAGAGAACTCAAAAAACACCGGAAAAACACCCTTAAACCCGCAAACTTCGACGGGCGACGGCGATCACCTCTGAACTCGGATTTCAATTCAAAAATGTGCGTCGGAAAGCTCAGAAAATATACTACGTGGTTATGGGATTCATTCGACGATGAAACACAAATTCGACACATAATTATGGATTCAAAGGAGGTACGGGAATTAAAAAAGTAAACGCTCGATCCTACCTCGCAGGGCTTCGCCCGATGCTTCTCGCACGATCAGCCTTCGTCATTGTCACCCTCGCCTTGATTGGAGGAAGAGGAGGAGGTTGAAGGGAGTGCTCCTTGGTTGAGATCTTCCTCCATGGTATGAACAAAGGGGGAGAGGGGGGGTTAAGTTTAAATAAAAGAAAATTTAATTAGAAATTTAATTAATTTAAACTCCCAATTTAACCCGCATCCGAAACCTCTGGTGCGGTCAATATTAAGCCTCCCCTAGGGTAAAAACCTCCTCATGAGCACAAATTCAGTTTGTAATTTTAATCTGAGGCCCCGTTCAAAAGTTATAAAGTTTAACGACCAAGGCCGCTAAATTACGAAAACGCCCCTGGGGCCATTTTTCACAGACGGCCCGCGCCCGCGAAAATTACACCCCTCCTAGGGTAAAAGGCATGCTTCGGACTCAACAGTGCTCTCGGTTCTCCAATCCGAGCTACCGTTTAAGAGATACTTGAGTTTAACCATTAAACGAATAAATTAATTATTTTAATTATTCGTTTAACGTTCCGTTAACGGGCGAGGGGTCCCAACGTCCCGTACCGACTTGTTTTGTGTCATTCCTATGGTAAACACCCCATTTCGGACCCATCCGTACACTCAGATTTCTGATCTGGATCACCATTTAGGAGTTATCCTATTTATTTGGCATTCCTAGTGTGAACGCACTAAAATTTTAATTTCGGCCACACCGGGACTCGGAATCGCACGCCGTCTGAAGGCGCTGCTCTGGAATAACATCAAGAATATTCCAAAGTCTTTTATAGAAAAAAACGGGTTCTTACATCATTACTTCCTTCAAGAGTTTTGTCCCCAAAAATCAAAACTAGGGAACAACTCAGGGTACCAAGCCCGCATATGGCTCTTCCGTACCCAGAAGAACTCTTGCACAGTCTCGCGTCACCGCACATAGACCAAAGGATTTGATCTGTTCACACAAGGTCGTCCCTTGCCGATGACGTGCATAGAAGCACGCATACATCTCCTCAGGTGAGCCACACAGGATACATTGTGCACCCACGCCAGACTTTGGGGTTAGGGCAAGGCGGTAGGGAACCTCGCCATCCCTTCGCATGTTCTCAAACGGTCCGAAGGACATCAAGGGTAGCTCACTTCCCCGATCGAACCTCTACATCGCACGCCGCGACTGGAATCACCGTTTATACCTGGGACAAAGCCCGGTGATTCCCTCCTTCTGAATATCCATATGGTGAAACACCCAAGGACATCTGGTCACGCAAGATTTCAAAGTCGATGTCTCACAACCAAGACTCTATTACACGCTCGGAGAGCGAAGGATTCAACACCATCGACTAAAGAAAAAGGTCTCACGCCTTTTACCTTACCAACACAGGGTTACACCGATGCCCTATGTCACCCTGGTAATAACCCAAGCAAGTAGCAGGGAGAAAAAGCATTCCACACACAGAGTCTAACAATTCTACTGCAAGAAGTAGAACGGCCGTAGATAATACCTATTATCACCTCATGCTCTGCAGGGTTGTAGACATCCAAAGCCCGTGGCTGTCCGTGGTCCCAACTGTCAGCTCCTGGAGCCTAATGTGGACCACCTAGTGGTGATGGGAAGACCTCGTAAGGTCATCCTCCACTTCCAGCTCCTCCCGCTCCTCTGCTAGCACCACCTCTATGGGCACCACTCTGATCACGACGCTGCCTTTGCCGTGGTGGTACACCTGTTACCTGCTCGGCATTCTCAACGTGTCTGGTCAGGCAGTCTCGTGCCAGGTGACCTCGCCCATCGCAAGCATAACACCGACTCTCTCTCTGGGCTGCACTGGTGCCCTCCGGCGCCACTGTGGTGTACAACCACGCCCCTGAGTCCGGTTGTCAGAAAGCCACATGCGTCGAGGTTATTCTTGCCGACGCCCGCTATCTGTGATAGACGTCTCGGATCTGTCGAGCCTACGGTCACCACCAAATTTAGAGCTTGATAGGAATCTCCCTGTCACCAATGCCTACTCTAGCACCCCAGTATATCTGGGAATGCCCAAGGGTACTATGATAGAACAAATCTCTCGAAGGAGACCCTACTCAAACTTCTGCTCTCGGAAGTTGCCATCATGGACCAAGTCAAGGTAAAATCATGCACGGTCTGCGAAACTAGCCGCGTACTCGGCCACCGTCATCCCTCCCTACTGAAATTGCAGGAGCTCCTAAATCTGAATAGAGCGTAAGCAGGAGGGGCAAAACTCCTCACAAAACAACAACTGAAAGTCACCCCACGAAAGTGACGACTCGTCAAGAAACTGAGTCACCAGACTCCACCAACGCCAAGTTGCTCCGCAGAAAAGGTTGGTGGCCAAAGCCACCATAGGATCTATCGGCGTCTGCACAAGCCTGAAGAGGAGAACCACTGTCTCCAGCCAAACCTCTGCTGCCTGAGGGTCTGGCTCACCACCGAACCTCAGCGGTCTCTGCCGCTGGAACTCATAGTACGCGCTCAACCTGTGCTCAAGCCCCGTCTGCTCTGCTGAAACTGTCTGCTGCTCAACAGGTGGGGGTGCTTCAACCGGCCCACCCGGAGAAAGGGGCTCGCATGATGGGTCCTGGACTGAGGCCTCGTAGCTCACAGGGTCGTCGTCACGAACCAAAGCTGGTATCTTGGCTGGCTGTCTTCGCGGATACATCCTGAATATTATCAAGGAGTGCCACGATCAAATGAGCATATATGTATATAAAAGTCACAACAAGGGGGAGATGACTCAAGAAGGATAGTCAAAGACTCAATCCTATGTGATGCACAAACCAATTTTCCCTACAACAAGTGTCTCAGCATGCCGAGTCGACAAGCGGGTTATCATGGTCCTGTAGAATGGATACGTCGGCCGCCGCACCATCACTGGACTCCCTCGCCTGAGAGCCGCTCTCGAGACACATTAACACTGTTGCCCTAAATCCTAACCAATTCCTTTTTAGGGACGTCTGAACAATGTCCCAAGGAACGAACCACCTTTGATACCACTTTTCCATGACCCGAACCTACCCGGGCTCGAGCTGCAACTACCCCAAGCCCGCCTCCATAGGACAGGCACTGGCGACAAGCGTCGAAGGCTAAACAACTTGGGGAGGCCTTTGCCTAAGTACTTGTACACACACACGCAGCACACTCAATGCAAAAGTCCAGAATAAAAGAAAAAGAAAAGTAAAGCGAAGTGCAACTGCTATATATAATCCACAAAAGTGCATCGACCTCTAAACAGTACAAAGTAGAAGCTGGAGGTAAATTGAAAAGAAAAAGGGGCAAAACACGCGCCCAACCAGAAAAGTGCCACAACCCGGCAAGAGGTAAAAAAAGAAAATAGCTAGGAGGATCCCACACCTGGAACCCGACTACGACCACCGCACGCGGTCCAAACTCTCGAACTCCTAAGCTCTGCTGAAGTCACGACCAACCTGTCAGTCGTCTGCAAGGGCACACCAAGTGGGGGAAAATCCCAAGTAGGGGTGAGTGTAAAAATACTCAGTAGGATACCCCGAAGGCTCGAGGGAGAAACAAAGGAGGTACTGAAGGGTGAGCAGTAGATCGAACAGGGAATAGAAAAGGAGTACAACAGAGAGTGTAGTAAAGAGTAACAGTAGAGAGTCCAGATCAACCCAACAAGAGAAAGGATGTAGACTCGTCCAGACACAAGGAGCTGGAAACAGTGAGAAGATGAACTTCTCGTCGAGTCTTCTCTACCTAAATCAGGAGAGTAGACTCGTCCAACCACGAGAAGCTAGACACAAAAAGCACGTGGCATACCCCGCAAGTCTTCGCCTCTCCTAGAAGGAGAGTATCTAAAACCCAAGAAGTGGGTACTGGAACAAGGTATATACATATCCATATGCTCAATCAAGAAGCCTGAACAAGATCGTAAGGGAATCTCCATCCCGTAGCTCAGCCCAAGGAAGTGAGTTGCCATCAGTCTCAAAAGTAACCATCATCGATGCCCAGCATCTCACACGCCTGCCCTGAACTGCAAGTCAAGGGGCTCAAATCACCACACCTTAATATTATCCACTTTGGGCGGCACTGACTCGCCCGCATGGTTTTAGGTCGCGTCACAAGGACGCGTCTCAGTGGGGAAAGCGCCCCTCGTACCTGAGAGTTCTAGGGAAAGTCGAACCACACCTCATCACTTCCCTGCAGTCGAGAGGTCTTCTCAAAGTCAAAGCTATCACGTCACTGACCCATACAAACAAGGGTCTCGCTCCGGTAGTCACGGAGTAAAGCCGCAAACTGGCCTAGTAGAAAAGACTGGGTCTGAAAAGCCAACGGGTGACCCACTGTCCAGCCCTGCTGGAGGGTAAATCATAATAAGATATCGGGTGACCCACTGCCCAGCCCTGGTGGAGGGTAAACCCTAATACATCATCAGACGACCCACTGCCCAGCCCTGCTGGAGGGTAAACCTGGAATAAGTTGACAGGCGACCCACTGCCCAGCCCTGCTGGAGGGTAAACCTGGAACAAGATGATGGGCAACCCGCTGCCCAGCTCTGCTGGAGGGTAGACCCTCAAGAGTCGTTGGGTGACCCACTGCCCAGTCTCTGCTGGAGGAGGGTAAACCCGAAGAAGTCGATGAGCAACCCACTGCCCAGTCTCTACTGGAGGGTAAACCTGGAACTGCTTTGGCTATCTCTACTGGATAGTACAACACTGGCCAACCGAACATGGAGTGGGTATCATGCAACCACCCAATTCCGGAACAATTCACCTAGTAGAGGTTCAGCACCCGCCCTCATTGGGTGTCACTAGCACTGCTACCGTGCATAGGTTTGGATATGCCCAAAGAAGCCTCTGACTAACACCCCTTCATATTTCCACATTTAATAAGATCACATAAGAGGCTCTGCTCACCTAAACAGATTACACCGTTGTAATCCTCATGGAAAATCACACGAGATAGACTATTTACTCGCCTGAAACGGTCAACCGGTGAATATGGTACTATTCACTATAGCCAGCCCGTGTGGGGCCCACACCAAGATCCTGAAACTGAACAAACGGATCACACCACTGCGATCCCCTCGAAAAAACACACGGGATTGACTACTCAATCGCCCCAAACGGACACCCAGTGAAAAAGGTACTATTCACTATAGCCAACCCGGGTGGGACCCACACCACGATCCTAAAAAAAAGGCCAGGAGAACTGCGCCATCGCGATGCTCTCATAGAAACACGCCAAATTGACTATTCATTCTCCCCAAACGGACGCCCGATGAAAAAGTTGTAGTATGCTGCACTTAGCTCGAAAGACGGCCTGCGGGGCCCGCGCCTCAACTCCAGCTTCACCGCTTGAAACCTCCCCGGACTACATTGTCTCGATGCCAGGGTCACAACACCGCTGACGGTGCCTAAAACGGACTCCGGATATAGAAGCTGCAAATTCCCGCGTTATACACAAACGGGGCCCTGTGGGCCCCACACCTTGTCTCCAACCTGAGCGCTTCGAAAAGCATCTCAAAAAGTCCGCGTGGGGACTTGGGTCACGCTGCCGCTGACGGCGTGTCAATCGGACATCCCAAGCGGGAGTTAGGTCCGATGCAACAATTAATTAATTAATTAATTGTTCGTATAAAGCGTTTCGTACCACCATCAACGAAACCAAACCACAAGGGCTCTGAACCCACTTTGGAAGGGTCGTCTCAGCTCTGGGGCCACTGCAGCTCTGACGGCGTTTCAAACGGACGTCCGGCTTGCGAGCCACGTCCGTCGCAACATTAATAAAAATTTAATATTATAAAATTAAAGCCCCTCAGGTCACCCGTCCTCAGGCGCGCAATCCGACCGTCGGCCCGCGGCCCGGCCGTGGGTCCGGTCCAACCCGCTGCGGCCCACTGGCCACGGCCCACCTCAAACCACCGGACTCGAGCGGGTCCGGTCTTCCTCAACCAATCGGCCTTTTGGCCGGTCTCCGTCGCCCAACAGGACCCGCAAAAGGCGGGTCCTGGTTTCCTCCCGCAACCCCCGAGGTCGCCGCCTCGGTTCCTCCCCGCCGACCGCGACAGGCCGTGGGTCCGCCTGCTCCACCGCTCAACATCGCCGTCCTTAGCCCGCCGTGCTGCTCGACCGCGACGCCGACCCCCGCTCGGCCGCACCCTCGCTGACGCCCGCTGAACCCCGCGCCTCGCTGCGCCCGGCCGAAGCCAGCTCCCGCTCGCCCAGCGCCTCCGCGCTCGCCCGATGCCTCCACCGTCCGTCGTCGCCTTCGGCGAGGCCCGCTCTCTCGGCCGCTCGACCCCGGCCACCACGCCTTTGTCGACGCCGCCTGCTGCCGGAACCCCCAAAACCGGTCGGAGAACTCAAAAAAACCACCGGAAAACACCCTTAAACCCGCAAATTTCGA
The DNA here is from genome assembly GCA_963277665.1 of Viscum album. Lineage (NCBI taxonomy): Eukaryota > Viridiplantae > Streptophyta > Magnoliopsida > Santalales > Viscaceae > Viscum > Viscum album. The sequence goes on from OY728158.1 coordinate 1,026,937,204, forward strand.
CGGACGACGGCGATCGCCTCCGAACTCGGATTTCAATTCCAAAATGTGCGTCGAAAAGCTCAGAAAATATACTACGCGGTTATGGGATTCGTTCGACGATTAAACGGCAATTCGACGCATAATTATGGATTCAAAGGAGGTGCGGGAATTAAAAAAGTAAACGCTCGACCTTACCTCGCAGGGCTTCGCCCGATACTTCCCGCACGATCCGCCTTCGCCGTTGTCGCCCCCGCCTTGATTGGAGGAAGAGGAGGAGGTTGAAGGGAGGGCTCCTTGGTTGAGCTCTTCTGCCAGGGGATGAACAAAGGGGGAGAGAGGGGGGTTAAGTTTAAATAAAAGAAAATGTAATTAAAATTTTAATTAATTTAAACTCCCAATTTAACCTGCATCCAAAACCTCTGGTGCGGTCAAGATTAAGCCTCCCCTAGGGTAAACACCTCCTCCCAAGCACAACGGCAGTCTCAGAATTTTAATCCGAGGCCCCATTCAAAAGTTATAAAGTTTAACGACCAAGGCCGCTAAATTATGAAAACGCTCCTGGGGCCATTTTTCACAGACAGCCCGCGCCCGCGAAAATTACACCCCTCCTAGGGTAAACGACATGCTCCAGACTCAAAGGTGTCATCAGTTTTCCAATCCGAGATACCGTTTAAGAGATAATTGATTTTAACCATTAAATGAATAAATTAATTATTTTAATTATCCGTTTAACGTTCCGTTAACGGGCGAGGGGTCCCAACGTCCCGCACCGACTTGTTTTATGTCATTATTAGGGTAAACACCCCCATTTTGGACCCATCAGTACACTCAGATTTTTGATCCGGATCACCGTTTAAGAGTTATTCCATTTATTTGGCGTTCCGAGTGTGAACACACTGAAAATTTAATTCTGGCCACACTGGGGCTTGGAATCGCACGCCGTCTGAAGGCGCTGCTCTAGAATAACATAAAGAATATTCCAAAGTCTTTTATAGCAAAAACCGGGTTCTTACAAGCAGGTTGCATGTCAGTGTCATCCACCTATGTGCTCGATGTCTATTTCTTTGACTTCTCGGAAATTGCACTTACCTATAAAACTCCATGGTCATTGATTTATTTAGACTATATCATTTCCATCAAAAGGTATGAGATATCAACTTTCGTTAAAGAACATAAGGGACAAACCCTTTCTCGCATTATTCATTAATGCAATATTACTCGTGACGCATCCAATGTATCCTACCTCGCCGCGAACATCTGTCACCACGGTTTTCATCATTACATCAAAGTACATGACTCATAATATTCCTTTATAATAATCTTAAAGTGGATCAATACACACATTCATAGATAGGAACATCCAATGACACGTATAAATGTGGATTTTCTACTGACGGGTCTCGTTCTCATAATATCCTATTGGATATTACCAAGGGTGTACACCATGGGAAGGTGTCTCAATGTCCTATGGGTATTCGCCTCTGATAGTCTGTATCATTTGTGTCCCTCGAATGATATCATTTGGTTATAGAACATATATTTAAGAATAGTATTGTAGTACTTCTGGGTTCTCATCATAGCGGGAGATTGTTATGACCTTTTATCGCGACAACTGCTCTTATGACATTATTAAATAATATGTTACGCAAAAGAACAATTGTGATGTGATAAAAAGTTTATTAATATTCAAAACTATGAATATAGGTTATCATAAAGTACATAGAAGTTGGTTCTAGGGCACCGACTCTAACAATAGGTTCGGATTGATATGGCCGAGCAAGACTGTTCGAGTGGTGTCAGGTGATTGGATGGGGTGTGGCTTGGTGATGCAACTGAGTCTGTTGTATTTCTTTTATTTTTGTATGTTATGTCACTGGTTTAGCAGGCGGTTGGTTGTGTGTATGGCATGGTCATTCGGGCCTTTATTGCATTTCATTTGTTATATGTTTCAATTTGTTTATTTATCTTCTTACTCTGATGTGTATGACATTTGGATATTTGATATGGGGGTATAGTTTTCTCACAGTTCCACTTTAGACCCCCGCTGCTAGTCAGCAGCCTTTGGCGTACGAGGATGCGTGCTTGAGGTCGTGTGACAAACTGGCTCGGAGCAGCGGATTAGTGGCTCTCGGGCCAGGACGTTACAATATATATATATATATATATATCATACATGTGTGTATATGTATAATTATATTTGTGTGTGTGTGTGTGTCAATATATATAAATATATATAAACACACACTTATACTTATGCATATATGCGTACATTGTAAATATATATGTATATTATAAATTATATAACATGAATATAAATATATATACGTATATTGTAAATTATATATACGTATCCCTCTTCCCCTGTTGTAATATGGATCAAACCTTTTTGATGGTGTATCATTTATTAAGATTCATGCATTGAGTTATGTTAGACCATTTTGAAGGTGTATGTTTGGTGGGAGATCTTTGATGAATTTGGCGAGAATCCATGCATTTGAGGTTTTTTAGGATTATAAGGAGGAGGTGTGGTTTTTGAGTACCAAAAGTTTTGAAGGTGTACATATGGTAAAAGGTTTAGAAATTCTACTTTTGAAGTTTGTGGAATTTAAACGGCATTTTTATAATTTTACATCTAAAGGGATAAAATGGTAATTTAACATAGTAAATATCCTGATTTTTTTTTTGGATGGTTCCATTGATGGTCGAATGGGACGGTCCATAAGGTGATAGGAGAGGGGGTGATGGGGCCGGGGTTCATGACTGCTAAAGACGACCATTGCCCGGCGGCGCTCGGTGAGGCCGAAGAAGGAGCGTCGGTCGTCGCTCAAACGCATGGGGAAGGCCTATGGATGTGGCGGTAGGCTCGAAGGAAGCTCCGTGTGGCGTGACCAAAGGTTGGAGATGAGTTAGTTCCTGGATTTTAGGCGTGTACGGCGTGGGACCCCCTGGCGGCTAGGGTTTTGCAGACGTCTCGCGTGATGAAGGAGATGATGATCCACTGAATTTGAAGGCGAGTCTTATTATGTTTAATTATTATTTGATTTATTGTGTAAAAGTGAAAAGGAAAAAAAGTAAAAAGTAGATGTAAAAACTTAAAGGTCAATGTAAAAAATTAACATTTAAGTCATTAAAATTAATTTTGGTATTATCAATACTACATAAAATACCTATATTGGCATGCAAATTGGATTTTATTGGCGTCGATGACGCAGTTTTTTAAACGTTAAAAAAGCATTGATAAATATTATATTTATCAATGGTGATAAAACTTGTATTTTATGAGCACTACATTTAACACTTATATTTTAACACTCATAAAAATAGCATTTATCACCACTTTTTAGCACTGATAAAAGTCATATCACCTACTGCAATATGCCGCTACATAACGCACTGCAACATTCAATATCACTCAAAAACAGAATTTATATTACACCACTTCAAAGATTTTTATACAATAAGGAATATATTTAATCTAAACATCCTTTTTTTTAATAAAACGGACCACTTCAATGGGAACCTGATCTTTATTGGACCTGTCTGCCTAGGAACATGACACAGAGGTTTTTTTTTGGGTTGCCCAACCAAAGAACTAACCAGTACAAAACAAAAGTTTCGTCCTAGACCATCAAATTGTCTGCCCACACATGACCAACCAAGTGACACTCTTCATGGTCCTCAAGTGGTGTGACACCTCTGAATATGAGTGATGTCAGGGGTTAACTGATAAGAATATGCCCTTAAGTCTTATAAGTATATATGCTATATATATAAGCAATATCGTATCGCATGCAAATTATGATTTTCATGCCCATGCAATTTATGATTATGGCAAAATAAAAAATAGTTATCATTTATTGATTCTCCCACAAAGACTATATAAAACGATAGAGAGTAAATGCATACGACGCATGAATCGACCATGATATTTATTCATGCGTTTCATCACATGAATAAATGAGAGGATAATAAAGGAGCGTCCTTGATTGCCTATATAAAGAGCTGCCATGCGATGACAGTGGGTGTGCTTACATGTTTCTTGGTCGAACCTCCCCAAAACCCAAATCTCTCTTTCCCACATCCCCTTTACACATGAGATGGAGGAACATTGTGGAGAATGAAGAATCTCGCACATGCGATGTCTGATTCTGCTCAACCCGTGGATACATCATGGAGGTGGGATGCTTTTGCCACTTAGTGATCTTCATCAAATGCATATGAAGATGAAGATGTAACAGATGATCTTCGGTGTAAGGTATGCCAGATTTATAGTGTTCTTCATTTCAGTTTCTATATGCAGTTTTCGTAATATATTGCATGGAGATCCTCAATCAAGAGTTTTTAATCACTTCTGCCTAATATGATAAATGCTATTAGACTCTAACAAAACCCTTCAATGGTATTAAAGGAATGCCGTTTATGATTTAGTTTAAGATGTTAATATGCTTCTAAGATAGAGCCTTGCATTGCATGCTAGGCACGATAATGAATTTAGTTTTTCATCTACTTTGACCTCATTTTGAATTAAAGTTATTAGCTTGAATTTAGTTGTTGAATATAGTTTGTGCATATTGAGTATTAGAGTTATTATTAATTGGATTCTCTCTTGAGTAAAGTATCCCCAGATAGAGGGACTTGGGGTCGAACTGCCTACATACCTGGAGGCTTATGCCTTGTCTAGGCCAGTGAATGAGGTCGGCTATCTATCGCTCTAGGTTTACTAATGTGGAGATTTTCAATCTCATATAATTCTAAACCTTTACATGAAGTGTTCATGTACCTTATGCATATGTTACATTCAAATATGTATAAATATACTCGACTTCTAATTTTGGGAGAGTAACACAAACTTGTGAGTTGTGTAAAGAGTTGCACATCAATATGATTTGAACATATTGGTTTGGTGGAGGGGGTATGATTCCAAGCTAAATTACTAAAAACATGCATATATAAAATGGAATACCATGAGATAAGATGGAGAGATTAAATCCCCTTCAAATAATAAGTGTTATATTCCATCCAAAGCGACACTTGTGCAGACCTCAATCATCCAACCATGTAGTCTTATGCCAAAACGAGGTGCCTCTAGATTTTCTTGTGTAAGGAAAACTAGTAATGAGTGTCACTAGATCATCCTTAGGTAGTTTCACATCAAAGCGGGGTTCCCTTAGATTGTCTTTTGATTAGCTCATCTTTGACATTTTCTTTGGGTTACACTAGCTGGGAAACCCCAAGGGTTGGGATACCATAGGAATAAAGTTGGGTTTATCCATACGATGGATTGAACAAAGGGCTCTCCGCTCGACTATTCCAGAGTTATATATGATATGTTTTGGATGATGACCTACCTAAATAACTAAGCAGTGAGTTTCACATCAAAGCAGGGTCATTTTCTTAGTGAAGTATGGATCTTGGACCACTAATGAGTATGATGAATATTAAAGAGGTCATCATTTTAATGAGAGCCCATTTAATAAAACTCCTTATTAAATGGTTATTAATAAATGATACTCATTTGATAAAAGCTTCTATTGTAGATAATATCATTGTCATCATTGATGTTATTCATTTATTCAGAACTTTTTATTCACTCTCTTTACCAATTTTCAATGAAAAGTGCATAATTGGTGTGAAATACTCATGTTTTAATATTAAATGTAATTTTTGAGCATTATTTGAATTAATCAAATCGAGTCAATTTACTATTTTAATTATAAATATCACCTTACTTATCCAAATTGCATTATTCTTTTTTTAGGGTTCCTTACTCAAATTTCAACATTTCATTAGAAGGGACCTTTGGCCAAATCGTCCATTTGGGGGGTCATATGGCCCACACAAGAAGACCCAAAGAATCTGTGAAGAAACTGAACCAGCCATGATGATTGAATTACTAGTCTAAATCCCGAAGCCTAAATTTTATGAAACTCCATCATATCTTCGTGATTATCCAAAAGAATCATGGATAAAAATATGAAGGTCCAAATACAAGAACAATTGGCCCAACTGATGCTTTGAAGTCCAACCCACCATTCTGGATGAGAATTAAAATCAGTACACTATTCATAACTTTTCTCCTAATCTAATCATCAAATCAAGATGATATTTTTCAATGTGAAAGCTAAGATATGGTGGCCAACTTTTTAGAAGAAATTATTTTTATTTGAGGGCATATTCCTGTTCAAAAAACCATTCACATTTCAGCCTTCGAAAAAGTGTAGTTTGAAATGGACAAATTACAATTGTTTATTCAAACCACCATAACATTGGATCCTTAAGTCCAATGGCCACCAAATTTTCAGAGTAGACATAATATATTCATATCTACAACTTTGAAGAAGACGATATTTCGTGATTCAGCTGTCCGGATGTCCAAATCATCAAGCCAAGTAGAGGGATCATTTTGGAATGCAAACAGTCCACCTCCTTGGGCTATATATACATCCCCCTCTTCTCCATTCAAGGGATTGACATTTCAGAAGAGCGGCGCATACATTGGCACGACCAAAGATTTTCTTAAGGCTTGGGAGGACATGCCATACTCATTTTTCCACTTGAGAGACCTTCCTCCTCTCTTTGTTGTCATTTACTTTTGTGTTTCTCTCATTTGTAATTGCATAAGTTGTTTTCAATTTTGTTTGAATTTTAATGCAAGTTTCTTCTTCATATTCTGTTTTAATCATCCACCCTCCGTTCTTTAATATTAATTCTCTTAAAATATTTTAAATCAAGTTGAAATCCCTTCCCTTCTTTTGCTTTCTCATTCTATCAAACGTCTGTTTTTAATTCTCATTAATGTTCGTGTGTGTGTGTTCGATGCACAACTCTTTTCTTATCCCGTTCTTTTTGTTCTATTTATAATTAATCACCATAAACACATATTAACAAATTAATAACTATCTTAATGGCTGAGTAAATCTACTATTGGGGTGAGCCAAAATTTAGGGATGTTAAGTGATTGAGAGTATTTGCTCGATAAATATTCTTCAAATTAACATTGTGTATGTTGGACTTAACATATCATGAATTAATGACTTGTTTTTTTAACGTGTGGTTTCCATAGATTATTGGAACCATAAATACACTAAAATCAACATGTACTGGTTGAGATTAGAACCCCAAGTCAAGTTAAGTCTTGGATTAAAGCCTTAACACTTAAGAATTCCAATCAACATCATCTTGTGAAGCGGGTGTTAATTTAATGCAATATAAAGCAAATCTCAAGGATATCACTAGCTTAACTCCCTAATAATGAACTCACCCCAATATTTATAAAATTGTTAAATCAAACACCAATAATTAATCACTTTATTTAATATCTGCAAATAAACCCCCTAATAAAAATACAATCAACTAAAAACAATCGACTATTGAAAAGTATCATCACTGAGGATTCAACTCGAGTGCTACTATATACATTAGCAGAGAAATGGAACCTTGAACGGTCGATAGGCAAAAATCATCCATGCTTTAAATCATCAATATAAAATTTGAAATTAATCATTAATTAGGTGAAGCTTAATGTAAGTAGATATTAAGACTAACAACTTAAGAAAAGTTCATAAGAAAGACTGGTAATTTAAGAAAAGTTTTTAAGGAAAATTCTGTGTGTTAGAAAAATAATAATTCAATGTGATTTCATTATCCAAGATATACTTGAAGGAGTTTGTGAAACTCCATGGAATTTCCATGTATGGTATGGATGTTATAGAAATCAATTCTTCAATTTTGAAAGGTATGTGATACTGAATGTATATTTTACAAAGTGTTGTAAATATACAGGAGCTCAAAATCAAAGGAAGAATTGATTGAGCTTGTAGTTTACATTCACGAGATATAGTAAATAGTTACTATATCGAGGATTTGAATGTAGATGATTTTATCAAGCTCAAATGAATCTAAGTAAAAATGTGTATCTTCATCTCATTTCTCCAACGTGATAAGAGAAGTTGTTCAATTATAAAGAGTTGTTGTGAACAAGTATGAGATGATTAATTGTATACACATGGTTTATGATTCAAAAATTTCTATAACATGTTTGAGAAGAAGATTTGGATAAAAGTTTTTATCCAAGATAAAATGTTTATCCAAATGTTTATTAAAATATGAGGGAATGTTTTCCCACCACCCATTGATAATATATTTCAATAAAGTCTTCTTTTAAATGAAAAATGTTCCAAACACATAGAATATCATATATGATATGGAAACAATAGTTTATTTTTTTAATATTCATACTAAAATGAAATAAATGTTATTTCTTAACACAAAAGGGTTTGTGTATCTTAGCAAGATATTCTAAAAAGAATATAGTGGTGGGAGTATGTTTGGACTTAAGAGAAGTTCAAAATTAACAGATAAATAATAATGCCAATCTTAAGTTCAAGTGTTTTTCACTTAATAGCCATTTTTTAGGATATGTGATGGCAAAGAAAAATGCAAAGTGTTACATTCAGTTACCATTTAGAAAGTGAATATCACTATTTCTTAATAGATTATACCAGTCTAAAATTAGAATGGTTTTTTACTCAATATCCTAAAATATTTTAGGATATGTAATGATAAAGAAAAATGTATAGGGTTACATTTAGTTAACATGAAAAATAAAAGGCAATATTTCTTAAAGGGTTGTACTGTTCAAAATGAAAAAGTGAATTACAATTGATATCCTAAAAGCGTTTAGGGTATGATGGTAAAGAGAAATGTAAAGAGTTACATCAGTTATTGTATCAAAGTAGTTTTACCTTTATCCTAAAAGGGTTTAGGAGGATTGGTAAACAATAATGTAAGTAGTTACATTATTTCAAGGAAATATTTTGATGGATTAGGGTTCCAAGGATAGTGATGATGAGCTTAGATTTATTTCTAAGAAGATAAAAAAAGTTGACATTGTAATATTTGATGTTGTGAAGTTAATAAATTTGAATATGTTCAAGAATTTGAAAAATTAGGAATATGATTCCTAAATCTAGAAATTATTCAAAATGGATTTCTTTATATATGTTTCTCACTAAAGAGTTAACACGAGTGCTTTATATGATGGTCACATAAAGATGTATCAGGGATTACATATGATGTAATGTGTTAACAAAATCTAGAAAATTTATTATATATGATATGTTAAACCAGTGCATATGTTGGGTTTGTTAAATATTATTAAAGAGTTTAAGAATATTAAAATGTATTAAATTGAAAGGCAACCTCCGTTTTATCATTCTTTCACGTTGGCTATATAAATTTATATATAGATATACATTTTTGTGAAGTGCAATGATAATTCACCTCTCAAAGTATGACATAAGTTTATCCCTAACCGAGATTCTTCATGAAGTATTATATGTTATGAAAAAATGTTAAGGTTAGCATGAGTAGGATTCTTGTATATAGATACAAAATATGCTCATGAGGCACAAGACAAAGAATAAGATTCTTTGTGTGCACTGGATGACCAACAAAGTATACCACATGGAGTGTCATACGATGTATTTGGTATACTAGGGATGTATGGATCATATTTGAGCCCACACTACCTAAGGTTGGAATGATACCTATTATGAGAACCTTCATACACGGATGCCCTACTTATGCAAGTCTATATACTGACTTAGCTAATATGGAGTTGGTTGGGTATGTTGTTGATCATGTCGTCAGTTGGAGCTTAACATTTTCCTCTCATATAAAGAGTATGACATCAGGGCCCTCGATTGAGATAGACTATGAGAGTGTGTGTTCTCACCTAGATATTGTATATCTATCTGGATAAGGGACATGTGACATGCTTATCCATAAGGATGAATGACATGTGATGCATTCATTGACCAGATCATTCTATACTTTGAGAATTGAGAATAGATGAGTTGGATATATGGGATTGAAATTCTCTGTGTCCCATAGTTACTTGATGTCTTGAAAAAAGGGAAAATATGTGAATGCACTTTTTCATATGATGCAGACTGATGGACACAGGTATACAGATACATTTGTTTGATGGAGATCATGCTAAATCCCTCAATAGCTTGAGTAGCATCGACCATTTGATGGAGGATTCTATTTTCTTACATATATTGTAACACCTTGGGATTTTATGATTTTTTTTCAAATAAATTTTATTTATTTGGTAGCTTGCGTTACACACAACACTGTGTTTAAACAAACCGCGATATACTATTAAAATATTATTATTTAACGGGAAATTTATAACATAGCAATTAAATTGGTGGGTATTAATAGGACTAACTAAATTATGAAAATTATATAGTTTAAACATTTATAAAATGAATTCATTGGTTATAAATTGATTATAAATGAAAATAAAAATCCTTCGAAAGTAAAAACAAATGTTTTTTTGGAAAAACGTTTTCATGCACGCATTGTGTTTTTATATTAATAAACTAAATTAATCACTATTGGTGAATGATTTTAATGACATTTTTTATATTAAGTTCAATAAAATTTGTTATAATTCATATAATATTTTTTCTAGGCATTGGATAATAAAAAATCCAGTTTTATGCTTAAAAACTGTATTTTTCTAAAAAATGGTTTCATCACGTTTTGCACACTTATTTTAAAATCAATTTTTGCCTCTTTTTGAAAATTTATTTGAAAAAATAAACTCAATTTTTGAAATCAACATGACAACATTACCTTAGAGTGAAATTTTGAGAATTTCCTAAAAAGATTAATTTTTTGATGAATAGTGAAAAATGATTTTTATTAAAAATTGTCTTTTCTTTTAAAGCATTTAAAAACTTATATTTTTTTAAAATGGTTTTAAAATTATAATTAGTTAAATTATATTATGATTACTCCAATTTAGGTCATCAAAATCAATTTTATGTTTAGTTTTGATATAAAAACATTTTATACTAAAGAAAAATTTTTCTTTGAAACAACGCATTTTCATCGCACTTTCAGGTTTTATTTTAAATTAAAATTTTCCACTTTTATGAATTGAATTTGGTAAAATGGATTCCATATTTTTAATAAGAATATTTAATATTAGCTAATATTTTCAAATTAATTTTTTGTCATAATGAATAGTAAAAATAGTAAAAATTTATTTTCGTAGTTAAGGTTAAAATAGGTTTCCCTGGGGTGGGGGGTTAAACCAAAAGATAAGGGAATTTTTTCTAATTAAACTTGGATAAACCCTATTAATGACCTTATTTAGACCTCATCCTATCCAAAATTAGAATATATGGTCATTTGGATGCATTTGGATTGAGAATGACATTATTATTTTGTTTTCTTTTGAGAAATTTCCACGTGGTTTCTAAGTGGGTCCTCCCCCTACTTATAAAATGAAAAGTCCTCCCCTATCATATCAACACTTCAATAACCTTTTGGTTTGACTAATATATTAAAAAATCCATTCATTACTTCCCTTTACACGTCATAGAGGCCTTGGTTTGATTAGGAAACCCTCCTAAGAAGGCTTTTTGGGAAAACCTAAAGAGGTTGTCTGAAGAAGAGGTATCATTCTTAACCGTGCGTTTTTGTTTTATTTTTTCTTCCACATCCTTCAAATATTATTAAACCATTATGATATAATAAAACTATTATATTCCATATAATTATATTTTATTATGTTTATGGAATAACCTACACCCATCCCCTCTTCCATCAAATGTGAAACGAAACTGTCGATCATGTTTATGATTGACTACTGCCTTGCAAACTGATGTATTCATTTTCCATCACTGCTTCTCATGGATGGATATAATGATGGATTTAATGCATTTATATAATATTTATGACATGATTATACTTCTTGAATTATAATATCACATATACCTTCTTACCTTTCAATCCATTGGAAAATGATAATGTCGCTCGTGCATACGTGTGGGCTACCGCCTCCACGAAGTGATGTGATACGTTTTTCATTTTATTTTGACATAGATGGTAATAATTATACATTTAATGAATATATATGATATCTATTATATAAAAATAATTCTAGAAAGTTGAATTAATATTTATCTTTCTTTTGTTTCATCCGTAGAAAGATGGAAACCACGTTCATGCGTATGTACTAAGAAAATGGTTTTAATTTTTTTTGAATCTTATTTTATAAGCTTTCAAGGAAAAAGTTTTTCAAAATGATTTCATAAGTTTTCAAGGTATTTTATAATAAAATGATTTTCAAATGGTTTTATGTATTAAAAATCCTTTTTAAAATAAGAAAGGACATTTTCCTCAAGAAACATTTTAGAGGACATTTCAAAATTATTTTCCATATAAGATGACATCTATTTATGTTACTCATTCCTTTCTAGGAAATGATATAATGGTTCCATTCATATCCTTTCTATGAATGAGTTATGCTTAATGTCATGGTCTTTATGAAACCCATTTCTCCTTCATGGGTTATATGTATATGAAATCCGTTTCTATTTTATGGGTTATGATTATGATGAAATGATTATAAAACCTATCTCTTTCCATAGGTTATGATATGTTTACATGTTTATGATACCCATTTCATTTTATGGGTTATGATATGATTATTTATGATCTTATGGCACATGTATTTATGATTTCTTTATGTGACGGGTGTGACCTATATCTACCTCCAATGCATTGGGTAAAGATTTATATCTCCTGAGATAAACTAAGATTATCTTGGGCGTGAACCTTGACTACTATGATGGCATGAGAGTGAACCATGACTACTAAGATGGTATCAGGAGTGAACTCATGCTACTATGATGGTCGTGGGAATAAACCATGACTACTATGATGGTATGGGGAGTGAAGCCATAATACTAAGATGGTCTTGGAAGCGATGTCTTGACTACTATGGAAATCATTATATGCTTATGTGTTTTCCACAATTCCATGTTTTATTATTAAGTTATTCTTTCATGGATTATGATCTCCATTTCATTATGATTCATGTCTTATGATCTGCCGATCATTATGCCACGATCTCTGTTATGATCTTTGATATGCAGGGTATGATCTTTAATTTTCATGATCACATTCTCATACCCTTATTATCATGTTTATACTTACATGTCTCTCTTATTTTCTCTTACCGAGCATTTGAGATCACCCCTTTTATGTCTCCTTTCCCCCCAGGTTATGATGTTATGTACTATGTTTGATATGTCTAAGAAGGGTTGTAGTCAAGAAAAACCTAGTAGGAGATTATGTAGTTAACATATGTACTGGTGTTTATGTTTCAATGTTTCCAAAGGCACTATACCAATCACTATATTTGGGTGTATGTTTGTATAATGTTTAAGTGTTCTGCCAAAGTTATTTCATGTTAATGTTTTGAAAAGTGAGGGTTGCTAAAGTTGGTATCAGAGAAAAGGTATAGCTAACCTTTGGAAAATAGGATGATAAAACCTTAGTGAGATCTGTAGGTATATTTCTAAGTATATGTCTAGGGATGTCTCCAAGGATAAGTATAAGGATGAGTTAACGTTTAGGAAAATGTCCTAGATTTTGGTAAAGGATAGAGTGTGTAGTTTCCAATAAATACATCCCTGTCTGGATACTACAAGTGAATGTGGCTCGGGCATAAATGTACATAGGGGTAACAACTCTGACAAGATGTTCTGGGCCTGACTCGAGGTAATCTAGTATATGATAGCGAGCCTTTCTTCACACTTGGTTTGACACTCCCAGGGGATATGATTTGGGAATTCACAAAGTCTTTATGAACCATCATGAAGGATTTAGATATACGTTGGCTATGAATAACTTAGGATAAGCCTAAGATGTTATAGATTAAGGAAGGTGTCATGATTTAGATATCCTATAAGTAATTCTTTTCATGACTATGTGGTTTTAGTCTATGATAAGTAATTATAACACTATGCTTCTAGTTTTAGTCAATAGTGGGAACTGGAAGGAACCGGATTAATGTTGAATGCGATGAAAGATTTTATGATGAGCAGTCAGGTGGGATAATCACTAGAGTGAAAGATGTCGTGATCACGTCTAATCAGTTTTCACAGAACACGATTAACAATTTTTACCTTAACCAACTATCGGACTCACCAAGGAAGAGAAAGAAGGATTTTTTAGAGAGTTCAGGTAATGGAGACCATGAAGGAAAGAAGATTCAGTTTCATTTGTGTTAAGAATGTGTAAAGAATCACCTAAGTGAATGTCTTAGAGCAACAATAAGGTGTTTTAGTGTGGAAAATAAGGGCATAAATCAAGTTACTTCAAGGTAAAAATAAAGAGTTCAGATAATGAAATGGATGGGAATTTTGGCCTCCCTAAGTCGTCATCAAAGGTTAAGTGTTTTACGTGTAGAGAAAATGGTCATTATGCAACCCAATGTCCCAAGAGGAAAGTTCCTGAAGAGAATCAGAAAGGTGGTGCGAGTAATGGTTACATTCTGGATGATGACGAGACTACATATGAAATGTGAAAGGAAAGAGGTATTATTTTTAATGGATTAAGGATGAAGTAATCGAAGAATTTATGTATTTGGATTCAAAAGTCACGAATGATGAAATATACAAGGATTGTTCTACTTATTTTTTTTCAATTTGTATTTATAAGTTTATGTTGGACTGGTGAAGTGATTTAATGAAAATATGATATTTTGAATAAGGGAAGATAACCCTTAATATGTTCTTTATGATAAGATAAAGTTGTATGGATAAGGATATGTGGGATATGAATAAGTAAATTAGATAGTATTGATTACCTTGGAACTAAGTAAGGACTTGTTTATAGGTAGTTTATGCTACCACTAATGAAGTTCACAACATTTTTGGATTTAAGGAGTAAATCCAATATACTTTTTAATGAGGAAGCATGCATGTTTTCTAAAAGGATTTATGGTAATTCAGGTTATTAACATGTTTTAAGAGAATATATGATGGGGGTATTCACATGTTTGGAATGTGACAACTAAGAGCTACATTATGATATAAAGGGGGATCAATGTTAATCTGATTTCATGACTCTCTTTCTAATGTTTTGGATTTTTCATCTTTGAGAAGGGTTATAAGGTTAACCATTCATGAAAATTTTAAGTTTAACTTTGGAGTAAGTATTTGTGCACTGAGTTTGTGTTGAAAACCTTGGTTAAAAGGCTAATTAGTGATTAACCTTATTTCATGGATATCCATCTTATATATTATATTAGTGTAGTTTTAGAAAAGGACACTATGTATGTCAGGAGACAACCAATCATGTCCGGTAAGGCCACGAGTCTTGAACCCATGACCGAAGGATGATAAGGGTTTCACACCTATCACTAGCCTATGCGATGTCCTGGTTAATGTATATTTTTTTGTTGAATAAATATTTATGATGAACCAGTATTGTTACTTTTTATTTTTATAGATTAATGAATGTTGATTTTTTAAGATAAAAATAGTTAGACTTTTTATTCTTTTATGGGTCTTAATATCTGTTAAAAGTATATTTTAGTTCTTTATTCATCAAATTTATTTTCCGGACATTCATTCCATGAGGTAATGGATGTATTATAAATTTTTCAAAACACAACCCAAGAATGAAATTTTCTTTATATAAATTTATCAAGAATTACTCAACATTCTTAAAGTGATAATTTTTTTGTCCTAATACCTTAATTTTTGTTGAGTTGATGGCCTTTTAAATCATCACAGATTTATGATTTTGTGGCCCTCAACTTTTCTTTGATCATTCACATGTTTGTGATTTATGACCTCAATAACTCCCTATAAATATTTACGCTTTTCCTCCATGTCCAATCTTCACTCTCAAACTATGTTCTCATATTTGGAAACCCAGTTATATGTTACGTTGGGTAACTGTTATGGTTCCAAATTTCCATTTTTAAGGGAAATTTAGTATCCATTTTTACGATGTGGGTTTCTATGAATGAAACTTTCAAGTATTAAAACTTTGATAACCCAGATGAATTTCTAGGGATAAATTCATTTTAAGGGGGGTAGAATGTAACACCCTGAGATTTTGGTGATTTTTTTCGAATTATTTTAATATGTTGATATTATTAATTTCACGCAACACTAAAAATAAATTTTCACTAAGTCAAACATTCCTTTCACACGGATCCAACTTGGCATATGTTACACGCAATCCCAACATGGCATACATTACCCAGAATAACAAGGATACCATACATTACACACAAGATTGACCTTCCTCGATGGCTTGCATAACATGCAAGATCGAGTGTTACCTAACTGTAATATATTATTAAAAATATTACTATAATGGAATATAACCTAGTCGTTAATTTGACAGATATGAAATAGTGTTAAATAAATTATGAAAATATTTGGGTTACACAAATATAATATGAATTCATAGGTAACCAATTAATGAATATGAAAACCAATTGAATATAAAGGAAAATATTATTATAGTCACAAAGCTATTGTATCCAAGTAAAATTAATCTAATTAAAATTGGTAAGTGATATTAATGTAATACTTATGTTATATAATCAATCAAATATTTTTTATATTTATCCAATAGATTCGATAGACATAAGATAAGAACAAACCCAATTTTATTCATAAAACCAATTTTTTATATAAAGGTAGTTTTACTGCCTTTTAAAGGCGAACCCATTTTAAATGTCATGACCTGTCCCTCGGGGCCCGTGCTGTGACTACCCCAAACCCGCCTTCCATAGGCCAGGGGTTGGCAACTAGCATCGGAAAGGCTTATCCTTAAAATGGGAAGGCATTGCCTCAAAACTTATACACACACAAACATAGCACACTGCGCACAAGTAAAACACAATGGAAGAAGAAAGGTACAACCACAACTAAAAACCACCACTGAGTGTAAAAGTAAATAATGAAAGTAAAGGGGCCAATATACAAGCCTGACCGGAAAGAAGGTACAACAAAAAGGGAAAACAACTCTTGAGATCGTCCACCAAGGATCCTACCTGAAGGGTAGGTACAACTCGTCTCTGCGGCTCTCCATGCCAACCAGTCACCTCTGTACACCGTCTATTCCTGGCTCCCAAGTCTCGGTCAAAGCGGCCCATCATCTGCACCAGACACAACAAGGTGCGGGAGAAGCCCGTGCATGGGTGAGTATAACAATACCCAGTAGGGACCTCGAGACCCCCTAAGGTCTCTCAGAATTCCACTAAGAAAAAACCAAAAAACATGATCTCAATCACAACGTAAAAATTAAAAGACTCATATCAAACCAGGTATATAACTTAAAGAACATGAATAATGATGATTATTCATAAAGCTAATAAATATTATTCCATTGAGAAGTTCCACTACTGAACCATGAATAATTCACTCTGTCACCGATCCACACAGGGTCGTGATTCACTGATCCACACAGGGTCGTATGTTGTTGATCCACAGAGGGTCGTAAGTCGCTGATCCACAACAGGACGATCTAAGGCTATTCCTCGTTGGGTCATGCTACTAATGATCCACAAAAGGTCGTAAGTCGTCGATCCACACATGGTCGTAAGTCGTCGATCCACATAGGGTCGTAAGCCGTCGATCCACACATGGTCGTAAGTCACTGATCCACAACAGGCCGCTCTAAGGTTGGTCTTCTTCAGTTCGCACTACTGCTGATCCACAGAGGGTCTTTTTGATGCTGATCTATAAAGGGTCGTATGTCACTTGACACCCAACCACAAGATTCCTACACTGGTGCACTTGAGTTTTTGAGAAACTGATCCTCAAGATATTGGTCGTACCTCAAGTGCCATGAAGTTCTACAAAGAAGTAACCTGACGAACCGACATGCCATAAGGGTTCCAACGCAATAGACGACGCGTCAATTGGACACCTGGTCTGTATGTTACATAGGGGTGTCCATGGGTCGGGTTGGGGTTTTTTTGGACCCGAACCGATCAAAAAAAGTCGGGTCGGGTCAGGTTGGGTCGAATAGGTTCTTAAGTTTGGAATTGACCCGACCCAACCCATCACGGATTGGGTTGGGTCGGGTCCGCCGATTGGGTTCCTGAAAAAAAAATCGCTCAACGCTGCTGCTTCTTAAACCTAACCGAACCAACAAAAATTCTCTCACCGCTGCTGCCCCTATGCCAGCGCCGATTGGGTTGACTCCAACCCGTTGGAGTCAGACTAAGCCAAGGCCCCGCATGTGGTGTCCGCTATCCCCGGGAAGGCAGCGTTTTCGTACCTGAGGAAGCAGCCGTCGAGCTGGAGCACGGCGGCGCTGGCCGCGTAGGGGCAGAGGGCGGGGAGGCGACGAAGGGAGGCGATGACGCAGTGCCCGCAATTTGGGCTGGCGGTGAGGTTGCCGCGGGCAGGGGCATTGGTGCGGGGGGGGGGGGGGATCCATCTTCATGTTGTGAAGGCGGCCGGAAGCTTCATACAACACACAACTACAAAAAATGTCGAGGCAACTCGGTGGCTACAGTGGAGTAGCATGTGGGCGAGGCGATGGTGGTCTTCAAACGATGTCAGCTGGTTCGGTTCCTGGAAATGATTGACAGGGCTTGGTGCTGGAACCTAATAGCGACCGACAGGAACACCAGTTTTAATTGAAATGGAAAAAAAATGAAAAAAAGGTCGACGGGGGTGGGGTCGTCGAAGAAGCGATAGGGGGTGGGGGTCGTCAGAGAAGAAAAGTGGGTGGGGTGGGGATAAAAGGAGAGGTGAAGGGGGTGGGGATAATGGAGAGGCGACGCGACGGGGGTGGGGATCGCAGCTAGAGAGGCGATGAGGGTGGTGCGGATCGTGGCGTCGTGGGTGGAGTCAGTGGAGAGGCAACATAGATGAGGGGGCTCGCTTCCCATAACGAACGAACCAGACCAGAGGCGATGATGGTGGGGAACACGGGAAGGGATCGTGGGCAACGCATGCTGGAGAGAAGAATTTTACTCCGTCGGGTTCCTTGGGTCGGGTTGGGTCATTTTTTCCCCAACCCGTGACCCGACCCAACCCGACCATGACCCAACCCGACCAACCCAACCTGTGAATATAAATTTTCAAACCCGACCCAACCCGACCCAACCTGGTCGGGTCAGGTCGGGTCCATTGGGTTGGGTCGGGTTTGGACACCCTTAATGTTATAGGCATTTTAGTACTGGGGGCCCGGTTGGATTCGAGTCTGATCCCACCCGGCCATACTCCAACTTTCTCCAAAACCCAAGTGGAGTATCTCAAAAGGATCGCTTCATCCTAAGGGTTACAGTGCCATAGACGGTTCATCAAATGAACATTTGGTTTAGAAGATAAGCCCCTTTAAGCGAAACTGGGCTAAAAGGGTCCGAGTCCGGTCCTACTTGGTCGGACCAACCCGACCCGGTCCGGCTAGGCCCAGCTCGAACCAGCTGGGCTCGGGCCGGTCCGACTGGGCCTGTCCCGAACCGGATGGGCTCAGCCCGGTCCGGCTAGGCCATGTCTGGCCTTCTGGGCCGCAGGTTGGGTACAACCCGCCAACTGGGCGCGGGGGTCGGCTCCCCTCCCAAACTGACTAAGTCCATTCAGTTTCCCCCCATCAGCTGACCGGTCCATGTGGACCGGTCAACAGTGGGACCTGCGGGGCACAGGTTAACCCTCCGTCATGGCTTGGAGCCGCAACCCTGCTCCGTGGCGCACTGCTGTGATGCACCACCTGCTCCAACGCGACCAACGATGGTGGGCTACCCCCTTTGTCCGCCACAATGCCATCGGGTGCCACCACCTCCTCGTGGTCGGCGATGGCCAGCCGTCACCACCAGTGCCACCACCGTGGTGGTGCCGCACCAGTGGAACTTCCACAGTCCACCGGTGAAGTTCCGGTGGTCCGATTCCATTTCCGTCTATGCCTACGGGCCTCTCGAGAAACTGCCTACACTGCGTGGACCTCAGTTTAGCCTTTCCACCATGTTGCTCGGCCACCCACAAAGAACAAAACCAAACCAAGAACGGCGGAGGGTCCGAGCCTTGTTCGGTTCAGCCAGCATCCTCCGCGTTAGCGTTATAACAAGGGAAGAGTTGAAACGTCATCAAGAGAAGATGAATTTATAAACTATTGGAAATAAGATAAGAGAAACCCCTACCTAGAACTCATTGGAAGGCACTGCGGATGAGGAAGAAGGGTCCACGTTTGAAGATGTTTGTTGAAATTCGTTCATTCGTCATTCTTCGTTAGAGTAGGTTTCCGCCATCGTTTCGTCAGAGCTTCCTCACATCGATCCCCAAAACCCATGCCATAGGTTTGTTTAAATAGAAGAAAAGGAACCACCTATGTTGAATTTTATTAATGTGGATTAATGTTCCATTAATTCAACGAATGTTGTGGTTATGCAACCCAAGGTTCATGTCATTTAATAACACCCATTCAAGCCTGACGTTACACTGTGGTCCCGCCATCCGCCGCTCAACGGTGTGAAGAGAATAAAATAACTCATGGAGTTTTTTTTTATTTTTTTGTAAAGTCAAAAAATTAACTTTTTCATCTGACCCTTGCCGATCAAAGTTAAGCTTCTCCTAAGCGAATACCGGTGCTTCGAATTAAACGGTGCCCTTGTATTTTTAATCCAAGCACCGGTTCAAAAGATAGAAATTCACGCTCTCACATTTACTGAATGTACCTTAAAAAAAGTTCAAAAATTATTAAGAGTCACCCTCGACCCGTGACGGTTGAGGTTAGGCTCCACCTAAGGGAAACACGCCCTTACGAGCTCAACAATACTCTCATATTTCCATTCTGAGTTACCTTTTAGAAGTTATAAGGATTTTCAATAAAATAATTGTTAATTATTTTATTTATGGCAAAAAACTAACTTCCACTGTTGGCCCGTGATGGCCAATGTTAGGATCTTCCTAAGGAAATAATACCCTCAAGAGTTCAGTGGTGGTATCAGATTTCTAATACGAGTCTTCATTCTTGATTTATAAGCATTTGGAAAATAAAATAATTTTATTTACAGTTATTCCTTTTTTGGGTTTCCTCACTGGAGGCCTGCACCGACTAAATTTAAGTCGCGCCTAGGGTAAACCCACCATCCTGAATGCAATAGTGTACTCAGATTTCTAATCCAGGCACCCGTTTAAGAGTTATTACACTTTTTCAGGAAAACCCATCATGCACACTATTTAAAGCTTAATATTTTTTGACGGATCATTCCGGGAACTCCGGGCCTCAGAATCACGTGCCGTCAAATTTCACGATCTCTAAATAATTCCATATAATTAAAAAAAATATGTGTAAAATTCGGCACATTACATTCTCCCCACATTAGGGATTTACATCCCTGAAATCCAAAACAAAGGCAAATCAAACAAGTGGGGGTACTGAGCATGAATCTGAGCCTCCCACTCCCTTGTGCTCTCCTGGAGATTCTCATGCTACCACCAAATACACACCAGAGGAATCAAATGTCCATAAGGGACTATCTCTTGTCGATCCTCTATCTCTACCAGGAACTCCGCAAAAGTCACCACATCACCAATGTCCAGCTCGACACAGTCGATGACGTGTGATGTATCATGCACGTACCTCTTCAGCTACGACACAAGGAAAACATTATGCACCCAGTGAATCTATGGGGAAAAGCTAGGTGGTACGCCACCTTGACAACTCTGCTGAGAATCTAAAAAGGTCTAATGATACTCAAAGATAGCTTGCTACCCTGGCCAAATCTCTGTAATCCTCATCGGGGTGAGACCTGAAGGAAAACATGATCACCAACCTCAAAATCCAAAGGTCTCCATCTCTTATCAGCATAAAAATTATGCCTACTCTGTGCAGGCCTCATCCGCTCTTGGATGATCTGCACCTTCTTGGTGGTAGCCCGTACCAACTCTAGACCCCTGAGTGCTGACTCCCCTGGGTCTATCCAGCATAGGGGTGATCTGAAAAGTCACCCACACAAGGCCTCAAATGGTGCCATGCTAATGGTGGAGTGATAGATATTTCTATACACAAACTCCACCAGTGGTAGGTGGTCCTCCCAACTGTAACCAAAATCTAGGACACAAGCATGAAATATGTCCTCCAAGGTCTGTATGGTCCACTCCATCTGACCATCTGTCTGAGGATGAAAGGTGGTGCTCAAGAGTAGATGAGTCTCGAAAAACTCCTGTAATCCCTTCCACAACCGGGATGTAAAACGAGCATCACGATCTAAGACGACCGTCGATGGAACCCCGTGAATCCATACTATCTTCTTTACATAGAGGTATCCCAAGACCTCTACTGATCCCTACTCTCGGATGGGTAGAAAGTGGGCCGACATAGTGAGTTAGTCAATGATCACCCAGATGGAATCATGGCCCCTGGACATATGTGGTAGACCTATCATGAAGTCCATGAAGATTCCATCCCACTTCCACTTCGACACCTCAAGTGGATGAGTCAAGACTGATGAAACCTGGTGCTCGACCTTCACTTGCTGACAAGTGAGGAATCGTGAAATGAACTCCGCTACTTCTTTCTTCATCGATGTCCACCAGTACTATCGCCGGAGGTCCTGGTATATCTTCTCCACACCAGGATGTACCACCAAAGGGGATGTGTGGAACTCCCTCAACACCTCCTCCCGTAGCGTTACTAGTACCATGGTGCATTCTTTGAAAATGATGATGTGATATCCACCTTCAGAAAATTCTTCTAGAGCCCATCCTGATGATATCTGAGCACGTCGGGCCTCACAGTCAACATTAACAAGCTGCACCTCCTTAACTTACTATACGAGTGAGAGAGTGACAGTCATAGATTGGAGGTAAGCTGTTCCATCACTATCCACAAAGGATATCTGTATCGGGGCTAGCTACTCTATCGCCTCACTTAGAAGCTGTAAACTAGACCTCATGCTGAGTGCGTCTGCCACCACGTTCCCCTTCCCAAGAGTATAGACTATCTCAAAGTCATAGTCCTAAAGGAACTCCATCCATAACCACTGTCTCAATTTCTATAAGGCCTATAGGAACCTTTCCATCCACATGAAAGGCTACCTATTTTAACTGATTGAGGTGCCCATCGACCCTTTGGTAGTGGGTACTCATTCTCCATGACCACTTGGTTAAATTTCCAGTAATCCACACATAACCTTGAACACCAGGTCTTACTAATCCCTTCCTCTGCAAGTCTTGTAACTATACTCTCATCTCCCAGAGCTCTACGGGATCCATCCGATATGCAGTTGTATATATCGGTGCCATCCATGGGTACAAGCCAAAGCTGAAGTCCCTCTCCCTGTAGGGAGGTAATCCTAGAAACATCTTTTGAAAGGATGTTCCCGCACTCTACCACTATTATTGGGAACTGAAAACTCAAAACACCTGCTGCCACAAGGGTAAGGTCGGCTGACTCAAGAGTGATCGGTTGCACCCTCCTATGCATGAGTTTATCCCGTTCTGCCTGGGTTTTTTTGCTGACCAAGAAAAACCCCATTCCAACTCTATAGATATACCACATCCTTTTACCTAAAATAGTCAATCTGAGCATGAAATATGGATGACCAATCCATACCCAAACTAATGTCGTAAGGCCTCGACGCTGCCACCAAGAGGTTTCAACCGAAACTCTTGACTCAAGGGTTAGATCACACCATCATCATAAGTTTTATTATCAAGTATCCTCCCATAGTTATCTCTAGACGTAAGGGTCAATTCAATAGTTTAACCAGAAACTCTAGGTCTTGAACAAGATTCGTGAAAAGAAGAAATGATTAATACCTATGTATATTAATACGGAAGCTAGTGGTAGACACAGACCATACCTTGAGTCATTCTTGGAGCCCTTAGGTCACACTCTTTGACTGCATGCAGCTACTCCCTTCCCCTGTCCTTCAGCTCCCTGAGCCTGGTGGGGACCACATTGGGGTGATGGTTATAACATATCGAAATGTATACCACATCCTCCTGCTTTCCTAGATCATTTTACATGTATGCTGCCCTACAGATTCATCTATCCCTATCACTTACTCTTCCTGAAACATTTACACATCCAAGTATCTAAGACTGACGTCAGTTTCCTACTATCCCACTGCTGACATTCACTGGTTGTATCTGCTCAGCCAAATAATTTTCAACCACAAAGGTTCTCTCTAGCACCCTAACATAAGTAGTAATTCCCATGGGAATAGTGCAAGCTTGGATTTCCCTAAACACATCTCACTCGGAGGTCCGAGACCTGAAGTACTAGTCGTATCATATTCATTGAGTACCTGGAATGGTCGGTATGCCTCGACGAATACTCAGTTACTGACATGTCGTCCTATCGAAATGATAGAAGCTCTTGGGAACACAAACCCCTTATATTTTTATGGAAAGAGACCCTTCTCTGAGGAAGGTTATCAAGCTCTGTCCATGAAAAGGTTTCCTCATCGTAAGATAGGTTTAATCTAAACCCTTCCATCGCCCTGCTGAGCCACTTAGAATGCTCATTGACAGGACCACCATCTGATCTAATGGTGTCCTGGCTAGATGGAAACTCAGTCACAACCTCAGGCCAGTCCTTATCCATATGTGAGTCAGGATCACCTCAAAACCTGAGGGGTATCTGTCACTGAAACTCATGTAAGGAACTAAGCCTATATGTGTCCTCTACCAGTAGTGCCGGTAGTAAATCCTGAACAATGGACAATGGTATCATTGGGACACCACATGAAGGTACCATCTCGGGTAACAATCCTTGTACTGAATCCTTATCACTCTGTGGACCATCCTCATGGTCACACATTGGAATCATGGCCGGCTGTTTGCGTGGAGGCATCTTAAAAGAGTATCAAGATGAACCACAATCATTAAGTTATACCTGGTGAGCTAACTCAAAAGAGATCATGAGAATTTTTTTTTTCAAAACACATGCAACTAGTATTTTCGTGTACCGAGTCAGAAAACAAAATTTAGGGTCTTGGTGTATGGATAAGTTGGCTACCACACCAACACCAGAATCCCTGGACTGAAATCCGAACTCAAGACACTTAACACTATTTCCCCATTGAAAATACAGACTCTTAGTTCTTTTGGTAGAATCGAATGCCTTTGATACAACTTTATCATGACCAGTCCCCCAGGGCCTGTTCCGTGACCACCTGAATCCCACCTTCCATAGGCCATGGGTTGGAGACTAGCATCGGAAAGGCTTAACCCTAAAAAGGGAAGGCATTGCCCCAAAAATTGTACACACACAGACAGGGCACGCTGCGCACAAGTAAAACACAACAAAATAAGAAAGGTACAACCAAAACTAAAAACCACTAATGAGTGTAAAAGTAAGTACTAAAAGTAAAGGGGCTAGTATACAAGCCCAAATGGAAAGAAGGTACAAAAAAAAGGAAAAACAACTTCTGAGATCATCCGCCAAGGATCCTACCTGAAGGGTAGGACAACTCATATATGCGACTCTCCACACTAACCGGTCACCTCCATACACCGTCTAGTCCTGGCTCCCAAGTTTCAGTCAAAGTTTCTCGTCGTCTGCACCGGAAATAACAAGGTGCGGGCGAAGCCCGTGCAGGGGTGAGTATAACAATATGCAGTAGGGACCCCGAGACCCTTGAAGGTATCTCAGAATTCCACAAAGGAAAAGACCACAAAGCATGATCTCAATCACAAAGTACAAATTAAAAGACTCAACTCAAACTAGGTATATAACATAAAGAACAATAATAATGATGATTAGTCATAAATCTAATACATCTCATTCTATTGAGAAGTTCCACTACTGAACCGTGAAGAAGTCACTTTGTCACCGATCCACACAGGGTCATAAGTCACTAATCCACACAAGGTCGTAAGTCATCGATCCACATAGGGTTGTAAGTCGTTGATCCATGACGGGCCTCTCTAAGGTTGGTCCTTATTGGGTCACGCTACTAATGATCCACACAGGGTCGTAAGTCATCGATCCACATAGGGTCATAAGTAGTCGATCCACACAGGGTCGTAAGTTTTCGATCCACACAGGATCGTAAGTCACCGATCCACACAGGGCCATAAGTTGCTGATCCACAACAGGATACTCTAAGGCTGGTCCTCGTTGGGTCGCGCTACTGCTGATCCACACAGGGTCTTCCTGATACTGATCTACAAAGGGTCGTATGTCACTTGATAGCTAGCCACAAGATTCCCACACTTGGTGCACTTGAGTTTCCAAGAAATCGATCCTCAAGATATTGGTCATACCTCAACCACTATAATGTACCATGAAGAAGTAACTCGATGAACCACTATGTCATAAGGGTTCCAACGCAACAGACGGTGCGTCAATCGGACTCCTGGTTAGTATGTTAAAGGAATTTTCGTGCCGGGGCCCCGGTTGGATTCAAGTCCAATCCAACCCGGTCGTACTCCAACTTTCTCCAAAATCCAAGTGGAGTATCTCAAAAGTACCACCTCGTCCTAAGGGTTCTAGCACCGCATACGGTTCATCAAACGGACGTCTGGTTTATAAGATAATCCCCTTTAAGCGAAATTGGGCTAAAAAGGGTCCGGGTCTGGTTCGACCAGGTTAGACCGACCCTACCCGGTCCACTAGGCCCAGCATGAATCATCTGGGCTCGGCCTGATTCGGCTGGGGCCGGTCCATCATGTTAGTCCATGGGCTCGGCCTAAACCACCTGGCTTGGCACGGCCCACCGGGCCGCTGGACCAACCCAGCTGGGCGAGGCCCGCCGGGCCGCTAGACCAACTCAGCCCACTGGCTAGGCATGACCTGCTAGGTGGGCATGGGGGTTGGCTCTCCTCTCAAAAGGACTAAGTATGTTTGGTTTTCCCCCCATCAGAAGTGTCAGTTGGCACCACTCCACCTGACCAGTCCGCGTGGACCGATCAACAGCGGGACCCGCAGAGCGCAGGTTCTCCCTCCACTGCGGATCGGAGCCGCGACCCTCCTCCGCGGTGTGCCGCCTTCTCCAACGCGGCTGGAGATGGTCGGCCGGCCACCACTAGCCGCCGATGCCACCGCGCCTGTGGTGCCATACCAGCAGAACTTCTGCGGGCCACCGATGAAGTTCCGGTGGTCCGATTTCATTCCCGTCTACGCCTACAGGTCTCCTGGGATGCCGCCTACACTACGTGGCCCTCGGTTTAGGCTTACTACCTTGTTTCTTAGTCACCCATGAAGAACACAACCAAACCAAGAACTGTGGAGGGTCCGAGCCTTGTTCGGTTCGGCCCGCTCCCTCCGTGTTAGCGTTATAACAAGGGAAGAGTTGAAACGTAATCAAGAGAAGATGAATTCATAAACTCTTAGAAATAAATATAGAAAAAACCCTACCTAGAACTCATTGGAAGGTGCTGCATATGACGAAGAAGGGTCTGCATTCGAAGATGTTCGTTGGTGTTCGTTCGTTCCTCATTCTTCGTTGGAGTAGGTTTCCACCGACATTTCATTATAGCTTCCTCACGTCAATCCCCAAAACCCATGCCATAGGTTTTTTTAAATAGAAGAAAAGGAACCACCTATGTTGCATTTTATTAATGCGATTCATTAATAAACTGCAATTAATGTTTCATTAATTCAACGAATGTCGTGGTTACGCAACCCAAGGGTCGTGTCATTAAATGACTCCCATTTAAGCCTGACGTTACATCATGGTCCTGCCATCCGCCACTCAACAGTGAGAAGAGAATAAAATAACTTATGGAGTTATTTTTTTGTAATGTCCAAAAATTAACTTTTTCATCCGATCCTTGTCGGTCAAAGTTATGATTTTCCTAAGTGAATCTCGGTGCTGTGAATTCAATGGTTCCCTCATATTTTTAATCTGAGCACCAATTCAAAAGATATAAATTCACGCTCGCACGTTTACTGAACGTACCTTAAAAAAAGTTCAAAAATTATTAACAGTCACCCTCGACCTGCATTGGTCGAGGTTAGGCTCCACCGAAGGGAAACACGCCCTCACGAGCTCAACGGTACTCTCAAATTTCCATTCTGAGTTACCATTTAGGAGGTATAAGGATTTGACAATAAAATAATTATTACTTAATTATTTTATTTACGACCAAAAACTAACTTCCACTGTTGGCTTATGCCAGCCAATGTTAAGATCTGCCTAAGGAAAGTATACCCTCATTAGTTCAGTGGTGGTCTCAAATTTCTAATTAGAGTCTCCGTTCATGTGTTATAAGCATTTGAAAAATAAATAATTTTATTTAATAATTTTATTTACGGTTATGCCATTTTCGGGTTTTCTCACCAGAGGTCTGCACCGACTAAACTTAAATCACGCCTAGGGTAAAACCGCCATTTTGAACGTAACGGTGCCCTCATATTTCTGATCCAGACACCCATTTAAGAGTTAATACTTTTTTTCCAGGAAAACCCCTCACACACGCTATTTAAAGTTTAACATTTTTCTATGGATAATTCCATGGACTTTGGGCCTCGGAATCACATGCCGTAAAATTTCACGGTCTAAAAATAATTTCATATAATTAAAAAAATTATACGGAAATTTCAGGACATTACATTAAATCCAATTTTTGGAACTTTTATAGATTTAATATTTCAAAATAAAATTTATCTTTGTAAGTGAAACATAAAAATTATGTAATGATAAATTTTTGGTATTTTTATAAAAGGTTTCATCTTTTAATTAATAGTTAAAAATACTAGATTTTATTTCAAAACTATTTTTTCATCTAATTTATTTATAAGGTTAAATTATAATTTTAAATAGTTTAAAAGTTTAGTTAGATAATATTTTTTACAATTAATCCAATTCATATCATTGGAACCAATTTCACATTGAAATTGGATATAAAAACTTAGCAAACTTTTGATCAATTTTATTTTAAAACCCACAGTGTCGTCCCGAAAATGAGATTAATTTTAAATACATTTCTGCCACTTTTGTGATTAGAATTTGAAAAAATGGATTCCATATTTGGGAAAAATATAATTTATAATATCTAATAAGGTAAACATTGTTTTTGACCAAAAATATTAGTGAAAGTAATTAAAATTAATTACACTAGTTAAGAGAAAAATTAGGTTAATAAAGTACTAAACCTTAAATTTAAGACCCAAAATGACCAATAAACATGTAAAAAACCCATTGGTTGTCCATATTTATACCCTATCATCAATTGGATCTACCTTGGTCCATTATTGGATCCATTTTCAACATGAAAAATGTTGGTGAAATTCTCTCTTCAAATATTTACAAGAGTGCCACACCTCCTCTACTATAAAAGGCCACCACCTCTACCCATTCCTAAAAACTCTCAAAACTTTTAATTTCAGCCAAAATATTCCCAAGTATCCTCCCAAAAATCATAAATTCGACCTTGAAGCCTCTCTTTGGGTAGAAAACCTCTCAAGGAATCCTTTTTGGCCCAAACCAAAAGGAGTTACCCAATTAAGATGTAACATCTTCTCTCAAGCTCCTTTATTTTATTTCCCCTCTTCACCCCTCCACTCTCTTTATTCAATTATTGTGTGAAAACAACATTATCCTACATATAATTGGATTTTGTTATACAAATATTTCAACCTACCCTTACACACACCTCTATCTAATAGATTTTGAACATACTGCTTCTATGTATGGCAAACCACTGCCTCAAGAAATGATGATTGTTCATTTTTCATTTACCTCATATCATGGTGTCTATTATGATGAAAAATATATTTATATAAGTAATATATTATATTTATTATGTCTTAAATATTCTCTATTCCTTTTACAATATATAACTTTTTTACTTCCCATTTGGTGTTAATATGATAATATCATTTGAGGAAGTGCGGACTACCGCCCCCTCAAAGTGATGTGATTCATTCACACACCACATGGAAGGTATTAAAGATGAGTTTAGTGAAATTATATGATATATATAATATAATAATTCTACTAGATTAATTACATACATACACACATACATACATAGATGTCATTTACACATTTTCTCTCAATACGACAATAAGAACAGAAACATCGTTCATGCGTACGTATGACTTTCTATCTTCATGAACAATGTATTCCATTTCACACTTAATTATAATATATATTATTATAATATATATATACTGTATATAAATTATATTTATATTATTATCTAAATTCCATAATCATTCTATAAGTATAAGGACCAACGATATAACAAATGAAGAGACATACGAAGAACAAAGTAAATATTACCTGAAGTGAAACCTTAACATAGGATCATTAACAAGAGGGTAATATAAGGTCATAATAAAAACACATATGGTAATAAATATAAGAATATTATTTTCTAAAATATTTATAATAAACTTATATTTATTATATAGAAATCTTGTATGAGTATGGAGAGAGTCAAGGCAGAAGGTAAGGGGATTTCATCTCACTTTTAATTTCTGTGAGATACATGTTATGTTAACCACTATTTGATTTTATGTGGGGTATATAATACCCATGATTGTATTATATGTATCTTATAATTAAACTTATGGATATTCACATGTCCATTTTATGATCCTTCTTTCATTAGGTTTAAATTTCAAAAGTTACCAAATCGGTAAAACAGTTTTGTCTCAATTTTCCTTCTTTGAGACTCATGTTTTGTTATGAACCTAAAATATTTCTTCGAGGTTCATATAATTACCTTTTTAATACCATGAATCTAAATATTTTCAAGATATTATAAGCTTCATGTAATTTTATTTTTGGAGAGTATGATCCCAAGTTACCAAGTTTTAAGAGTTTATTGAGACAATCTCATCACTTTTCGAGATTGTTATGTTTATGCTTTCTTTAATGAAATATTATGATCCATCTCTCAAGAAATCTCACGAGTTTCCTTCTCCTCTATTATTTCATGATAAATTCATGTATTGGTACCATTTTATACTCTTTAGTACATAAGATAGTTAAGAAAGAGTTTTTTAAGGAAGCCTGACTTTACCCTTTGTTCAGAAATATATGTTTTCTAAAAAGGGTTTCCAAGAATATTATACCATTCAATTATGATATATAAAAGAAATTTTTACCTTTTTTTTGTCTTTTACCAATATATTTAAAGGAATCTTCTTGTCAATTTCCAAACAAGGAATTTTTTATAACCTGTTTACCATACAAAAGGAATGTTCTTTTTACCTAGTACGACTTGTATGGATTTACCTGTCGTTATTCCTTTGAAGCTTCCTTTGCATTTTTAAAAGGTTAAACTTTAAGAAAATGTTTTTAAATGTATTTTTTCATAAAAAATTGTTTTCAAAATGTCTTCAAACTTCTTTTAAAAGTTTTTAAGGAAAATTGTTTTTAAAATGTTTTCAAGTTCTATTTATAAGTTTTCAAAGTATTTTCAAAGAAATGGTTTTCAAAACCTTTTGAAGATTTATTTATATGTTTTCAAAGTTTTTTTGAAGAAAATTATTTTTAAAATATTTTGAAGCTTATTTTATAATTTTTAAGGAAAAAGGTTTTCTAAATAATTTCCTAAGTTTTCAAGGTATTTTATAAGAAAATGATTTTCAAATGGTTTTATGTATTAAAAAGCCTTTTTCAAACAAGAAAGGATATTTTACTCAAGAAACATTTTTAGAGGATATTTAAAAATTATTTTTCATATAAGATGACATATATTGATGTTACTCATGCCTTTCTAGTAAATGATCTAATGGTTCCATTCATATCCTTTCTACGAATGAGTTATGCTTAATGTCATGGTCTTTATGAAACCCATTTCTCCTTCATGGGTTAAACAAATATGAAATCCATTTCTCTTTTTTGGATTTTTCTTATGATGAAATGATTATGGAACCTATCTATTTCTACAAGTTATGATATTTTTACATTTCTATGATACCCATTTCATTTCATGGGTTATGATATGATTATTTATGATCTTGTGGAATATGTATGTATAATTTATTTATGTGACTGGTGGGAGCTATATCTCTCTCCAATACATTGGGTAAAAATTTATATCTCATGAGATAAACTAAGATGGTATTGGGAGTGAACCTTGAATACTATGATGGCCATGAGAGTGAACCATTACTACTAAGATTGTATGAAGAGCAAACTCATGATATTATAATGGAAATGAGAGTGAACCATGTATACTATGATGGTATGGGGAGTAAAACCATACTACTAAGATGATCTTGGTAGCGATTCCTTAGCTACTATGGAAATCATTATATGCTTATATGTTTTCCACAATTCCATGTTTTATTCCTAAATTATGATTTCATGGATTATGCTCTCTATTTCATTATGATTCATGTATTATGAACTTCCAATCTTTGTTCCATGATCTCTATTATGATATTTGATATGCAAGGTATGATATTAAATTTTCATGATCACATTCTCATAACCTTATGATCATTTTTATGCTTATATGTCTCCCTTGTTTACCCTTACTGAGTATTTGAGCTCACCCCTTTTGTGTTTCCTTTACCCCAAGTTATGATGTTATGTACTTTGTTTGATATGTTTAAGAAGGGTGTTAGTCAAGAAAAACCTAGTGTGAGATGATATAGCTCACATATGTACCAGTTTTTATATTTCCATGTTTCCAAAGACACTATACCAATCACGGTCTTTGGGCATCTATTTGTATAATGCTTAAGTATTCCATAAAAGTTATGTAATGTTAATGTTTTGGAAAGGGAGGGTCACTATAGAATGTTAGGATAATGTTATGTTAATTAATGTTAGGTCCACTAGGCTAGATACCTAGAGGGGGGGGGGGGGGGGGTGAATCAGGGTATGATAGATTAAAACAACTGCACCTTTTAATATTGTTTTTCTGTTAGACAAAACCCTCTTCTCTCTCCTTCCCATTGTAGAGTATGAATAAACCTTAAATCTTGCACAAGACACAACAATTTTTACTTGGTTCACCCTCACTAGGAAATGTCCAAGGAGCATACACCGACAGTGTGCCAATGTACCAATTCTACTATAAGCGCACTTCTAATTATAGGTTCGAAGTGGACTCACTGTCCCTCATGGTTTACAACCACTCAAAATTTGAGAACTCACTGCTCTCTCAACTGAAGTGAGCTCACTGCTTCTTCAGAAGATCCACTCACAGTTTATAGACCTGTAGGTCTCTTCATTTTCATGAATACATGCATCCTCAACTATTGATAAATGCTATGTTAACGTTTAACTTTCATCCACTGATGAATACCCCTTTGCCCATGAACTTTGGACAATTCCTTTGGAATGTACCTTTGTAAAGCACCCTACTTCGCAAGGCTCCAAATTTCACGAATCTCAAACAAGCCTTCGTGAAGCTCCAGCCTTTTCACGAAGCACTCTCGTGAAGCTCAAGCCTTCACAATGCTTAGGCCGTCGCGGAGCTCAAGTCATCGCAGAGCGACTTCCTTCATGAAGCTCACTGAGCCAACATGAAGCACACCACTTTCGCAGAGTTAAATTAGCCGCTGCGAAGCTCCTTCCTTCGTAAATCACACTACCTTCGCGAACCACCTTCGTGAGCCAATAGAAAAATATTTCCTTCAAAAACTCTCTCTACTTCTCTCGAGGGGGTTGAGGCCTATTTATAGGCAATTCCACCAACTCTCGAACCTTCCATGCGAAGTCAATTCCACGTCATCTCAAATAGTGAAGCTCCGAAGTTCCTTCCGAAATTCTCTGAAAATCATGAAGCACCACAACAATTTTTTGATCGCGGGGCTCGTTGTAATCGCGGAGCATTCCGTCATTTACTTAGCGCCTTCACCGCGAACCTCCACTCGCAATGCCCTTCTCCGTGAAGCTCCACTCGCAATGCCCTTCCCCGTGAAGATCCACTCGCAATTCCATTCGCCGCAAAGCTCTACTCTCAATGCCGTTCTCCGCGAAGCTCCACTCACAATGCCCTTCGTCGTGAAGCTCTTCAATGCTTCTGTTCTCGAAGCTTGATGTAATCGTAAAGAATCACTGTCAAAATTTTTCATGTCTTCATGAAATCCAATCCATGAAGAATATCTTCATGAAATTCATGCCTTTTCCATATTTTGATGAAATCTTCAAGGAAATACACTTTTTGTGATGCTCACCAAACTCCAAATTTTGGACCTAAAAAATTTGGCAAACACTGGAAAATGGCGCTACCTTGTATCTGTTCTTTTGTACTGCCTCTAGATCTTCTGTTCCTTTTTCATAGTTCTTTATCATCATGGATTGTTAACAACATCTCTGGAACTCAAAAATTCATCATGGAAACCTGCATTGTCAATAAACACAACCAACCCAAAAATGCTGCAATTATACCTTCAGGGATTTTTTCCCCAACAATCTCCCCCTTTGGGTTTGTTGAAAACTATTCTCATAATGATTATCTACGCTTTGATACCTCTCTGAAGATCCTTCCATCATCAACCATCCTTCACCTCTTGCGAGTTAGATAGAAACTAGAGATTCACTCACCACATACTCTAATCCCACATGAGAAATGCTCGTCGTGAGAAACAAGAGTAAATGAAAAGATCATTAATGAATGACTTAATTTCTACCACTAACTATTGACACCCAACTGATACCACTTTCCAAACTGATACCAATTGTTGATACTACACTGATACTAATTGGTGATAGCTGGAAACCTTCCCACACCTTTCCAATATCACTGTTCTGCTTTTATCACGATCCTTAGCTGTCGTGATATCTATTCTTTGATCAATCACTTCTAGCATCGTCAGATTTAAAACTCTTACTCCTCCTATCTCATTGCTCCCCTATCTCACTGCTCCACCTATCAAATTCTCCCCATATCAATCATGATTTATCAAATAGCCACACTGTCACATTGTCTCCCCCTTGAACAATCACTATTTTCCCCCTTTGTCAACGAACCCAAAGGGCACTCCTTTGCGGTCTGTAACAGGGTAAAAACACAGAGTATTATATTAGGGAATAACATACCATACCCTAGGGAGAGGGGGGGGGGGGTCCCATATCCATACTTGTTTAAGTGTGGGGAGTCGACTGAACTCACAGAGCCAGTCGATGCCTCTCAAAAGCTTCCTTGGGTAAGGCCTTTGTTAAAATGTCTAAAACCTGTAGTTCTGTAGGCACATACTCCAAATTCACAATTCCCTGCTCAACCTTATCCTCGATAAAATGATACTTTATCTCAATATGCTTTGTCCTTGAGAGGTGGACGAGATTTTTGATGAGATTTATAATACTTGATTTATCTTACTGGATTCTGATCAGAGATTTCAATTCAATGCCCATATCATCAAGTTGCTGCTTCATCCACAATAACTGTGTGCAAGCTTGAGTTGCAGCAATATACTCAGCTTCTGCGGTACTCAATGAAATGCAATCTTGCTTCTTGCTTAGCCAAAAAACACACAAGACACCAAGATAGAATTCTCCTCCTGACGTTGATTTCCTGACATCCACCGAACCGGCCCAATCTACATCAGTATATCCCAATAATTCCGACTGAGATTTGTCACTATATATCAGGCCGAAATCCACCGTGCCCTTGATATACCAAAGTATTATTTTCACTGAAAGCATGTGGCTTTCCTTGGGATTACTCTGATATCTCGCTGCTTGGCATGTGGTGAAAACAATGTTAGGCCTTGTCGCAATTATGTACAATAGACTTCCAATGATTTGCTTATATTCTATGATATTAACTGCCTTGCCATCCTCATCTTTGGACAGTTTCATTCGGGTTGAAACTGGATTCTTCATATCCTAGGAATTTTCCATTCCAAATTTTCTCAAAACCTCCTTGGCATATCTGGATTGAGAAATAAATGTTCCATTCCTTCTTTATGTCACCTGTAGACCAAGGAAAAATGTTAGCTCTCCAGTTATTGACATTTTGAACTCACTTTTCATGAATTCAGAAAACTTTCTGCACTGAGCTTCATCTGATCCGCCAAATATTATGTCGTCGACATAAACCAGGACCATAATTCTTTGATTACTATTTTTGTTGAAATAGAGATTGTAATCAAATCCCCCATGCTGAAAACCAATCTTCTTCATGTACTGATCAAGTCTTGAGTACCATGCTCTTGGTGCTTGTTTCAATCCATTCAATGCCTTCTTTAGTCTGCAAACCTTGTTCTCATCCTCATGAATGAGAAATCCATCTGACTTCTCGATATACAATTCTTCCTCCAGAATCCCATTCAAGAATGTAGATTTTATATCCATATGGAAGACTTTGAACTTCCATTTCACTACAATGGATAGGAATAATCTGATTGTCTCTAGTCTCGCAACCGATGAAAATGTCTCATCAACATCTATTCCCTCTATCTGGGAGCATCCTTTGCACACTAGTCGTTCTTTGTTCTGAATCACTGTTCCATATTCATTCATCTTGTTGTGATATACCCATTTAGTCCTGATGATATTCTTATCTGCTGGCCTCGAAACAATCTCCCACATCTGATTTTTCTTGATTTGATCAAGCTCTTCATTCATTGCTTGAAGCCATTTTTCATCTTCAGCTACATCAGCGAAGCACTTAAGCTCAACCTAAGATAAAAAATATGTCTGCTGTAGTGATTTCATTCTCCTTGTCTGAACTAGAGCTGACTGATCACCAATGATATTCTGCCTGTCAATTTCAGCTCGACTCCTTCGATTTTGTGCAGATACGGATTTTACTTCATCATGCTCTTCATCAGTATCTTCTTCTGAATCAACATCATCAAATTCTTCTCCCCCTGTGTTGCTTTCCTCCTCATCACTTTCATCAGGAAATTGTTCACTGCGCTGTTGAATGATCTCCTCATTCTCTACTATAGTGACATCATTGATTTCAATTACTTTTCCCAGTCTTTTGTTAAAGCATTTGTATGCTTTTCTTTTTCCTAAGTAGTCTAGGAATATCCCCTCATCTCCTCATGACTCATATTTCCTATGTTTTTCCTTGTTGAGGATAAAGCAATTGCTTCCAAATATTCGAAAGTATTTCACTGTTGGATTCTTTCCATACCACATCTCGTACGGAGTCTTTCCTTCCTTCGAACACAACAGATCCCTGTTAGAGATGTAGACTGATGTCAAAACTGCTTATTTCCAAAATTTCTCTGGTAGATCTTTTTCTATGAGCATCATTCTGGACATGTTGTTGATGATCTGATTTCTCCTTTCGACCACTCCATTCTGTTAGGGAGTTCTCACTAAGGAAACTCGATGCCTTATCATGTGTTTCTCGAGATAGTCTTCCACCTGACTGTTTCTGAATTCCGTACCATTATCAGTACAAAACTTCAGAATTTTCTGTCCAAGCATCCTTTAGAACACCCTCCAACACTGTTTTAAGAAGCTGAACACATTAGACTTATGGGAAATAACAAATACCCATGCCATTCTGCTATAGTCATCAATGAATAGAACATGGTACCTCTTTCCATCAATTTCTCTTGGTGTGATAGGCCCACAAACATCAGCATGCACCAATTCAAGCACTCTTGTTGACTTCTTTTCCTTTTCCTTGTATGTCTTTCTGATGAGCTTCCCTTATTGGCATGCATCGCACGTGTGAGTATGATCACGTGATAGCTTAGGGAGGTCTCTTTTTGCATCACATTTTACCAGATCTTCCAGGGATGGCTGGAATAGATGACCAAGTCTTTTATGCCACAACTTTTTTTCTTCCTCTCTGGACAGAAAGTAGATATCTTCTTCTCCACTTACCAGGTAGAGATTCCCCTTTGTCCTTTTTCCCTACAGAATAACTATCCCATCCCTTCCTTTGACGATACACATCTTTTTAGTAAACCTTATAGAATGTCCTAAGTCACATAGTTGACTGACGCTGAGCAAATTGTGACTGAGACCTTCTACTACTAAGACATCAGCATGTCTCATCTCTTTCCCTCCAAACTTGGCCTCTCATGAGCCAATTATCTTCAGGCCTTCGTTGTTTCCAAACTTGACAACTCCTTATTTGTTATATTTTACGTCTGTAACAAGATCCTTATTACCTTTCATGTGAGATGTGCAACCACTATAAAGGATCCACACACTAGAGTGATCTGATGCTTTAAGGGCAATTTCTGCCACCACTACCTTCTCATCATTCATATTCTTGGTCCATATTTTTGTCATGACACTCGGCATGGATTGAGACTTCTATTCTTTCTCAGAGTATGATGGGCCAGATTCATCTTGCAAAGCAGCAAATCTATTTTTCATTTTCAACTAACTTGTTGGTTTATTGATCTGCTACTTGCGAACATTTTGATTCTGCATTGACACATTCCTTTGTATGGTCGAAGTACAGTATCTAGCCATGTGCCCAAATCCTCCACACCAAAAATAGTGTCCTTCAAAATATGTTCTGGAGAACCGTTCTCTATTTGGCTGCCACCTTTGTTCTTGTTACCTTCGATATCTCTTGGATATGGAACACACATACTGTGAATGTCCCATATTTCCACAATAATAACACCTGTTATGAGATGCATTCCTTTGTGTGACTTTTGCACTACATGTTTCCCCTTGGGATCTATGATTATTCTGATTCTTCTTCATGCCCAAATCATCCTTCAATCTCAAAGTGGGTGCTTGCGGTCTGACTTCAATTTTCACAGATTTTTGTTTTCGATCAATCCCCACATCGGTCTTAGCATCTAAACATAGTTGATGCTTCTTTTCTGCTGAACCACTATTCTACACTTTCAGCTTCTCGGTTATCTGAGTGATCTGCTTTCTTGATGACCCAGCAGGAGTCAAGAGTTTTTCTTGATCTTTAACCTTTTCCCTTAAACTGAAAACTTCTCCTTCAAGTTATTCAATATGATTGATTTGATATTTCCTTGTGTTATTCAAGCTATCGATCTCCATTTTCTGTTCTTCAATTTTTATTTTATACTCACTAACTAATTCTGAGTTCTCTGGTGCTGATGACTTGAGTTTCTCAATTTCTTCCACCAAATCAGACTTCTCTTCTTCCTTCTGATACATATAGAGTTTGGCGTCATGAACAACCTTGTTGGCTTTTTTTTTTTTGGCTCTCCAAACATCTATCTCCTCAAGAGAGGCCTCTAACTCTGCTTGCATATCAACTATTCCCTCAACTTCTTATTTATCTTCATCAGCTTCAGTTTCATTCTTCTTCTGAGAACTACCGACAAGTTCCACCATAGATTTTTCTCCACTATCTCTACAGTTCTCTATTTCTTCAATCTCCTCAACCCCAGGCTCGTCTGAACTATCACATTCTTTTGAAATAAGGTTCTTCTTCTTAAAGAAATTTCTCTTGAACTGTTTCTTGCCTTTTCCATAGGTTGAATAATTATTCTTGGGAATTTCAATTTCATTGACATCATCATCCTCTAGGAAATTTTGGGGAATCTTGCGGCAAGATGTCCAACCTTTCCACATCAAAAACAAGCAAGTGGAAGTTTCCCTTTAAACTTTCCTTTTCCTCTTTGAAGGTTTGAGGAGAGGAAAGAAATCACCTCATCTGTATCTTCTTCTTCTTGAGAATATTCAATAGTGATCTTCTTCATGTCCTTGAATGTAACTTCTTTGGATTTCCACTTTTCCATAGCATCGTTATCATCATTTCTCATTTCATATGCAACAAGGGTGCTGTGCAAGTTATCCAATGTCAGCTCTTTTGGGTCTTTATCTTCCAAAACTGAAACTTTCGGATTGAACCGAGGTGGAAGTTTCCTCAATATGCGCTTCACAATATTTATGTCTTCAATAATTTCACTAAGACCTCACATGTCTTCTACAACAACATTTACCCTATCAAAGAATGCATCAACAGATTCATTCGGTTTCATTTTTAAATCTTCAAACTTGTTCCACAACACTTGCAGATTTTCTTCTCTGACCTTTGTATCTCCTTCATATATATTTAATAGCTTCTCCCACATGGAATGTGATGTTTTTCATGACATCACCTTCATATAGATAGCATTGAATAGGGATCCCCCTAAAGCATTGATACCCTTGGCGTCGGCATCTAATTCTCTTCGCTCGACTTCCGATAATGCACCACTGTTAATATCGGCTGTTATACCATGCATTGCTGCTGTAAACACATCCATTCCCAAATATCAGAAGTAGTGTTGCATTCAATTCTTCCATAACTGAAAATTGTTCCCATCAAAGATCGGAATCCCTTTATGATTGGTAACCTCCATTTGAGAGAGAATTACTAATATTAACCTTTCCCTTTGATACCAATTATTAGGTCCTAGATACCCTGAGAGGGGGGGGGGGTGAATCGGGGTATGACAGATTAAAACAACTACCCCTTTTGATCTTGTTTTACTGTTAGACAAAACCCTCTTCTCTCTCCTTCCCATTGTAGAGTATGAATAAACCTTAAATCATGCACATGAAACAACAATTTTTACTTGGTTCACCCTCACTGGGCTACGTCCAAGGAGCATACACCAGCGGTGTGCTGATGTACCAATTCCACTATAAGCGCACAAATGATTACAGGTTCGAAGTGGACTCACTCTCCCTCCTAGTTTACAACCACTCACAATTTGAGAACTCACTGCTCTCTCAACTGAAGTGAGATAACTGCTTCTTCAGAAGATCCACTCATAGTTTATAGACCTGTAGGTCTCTTAATTTTCATGAATACATGCATCCTAAACTATTGATAGATGCTTTATTAACGTTAAACTTTCATCCACTGATGAATACCCCTTTGCCCCAGAACACTGGGCAATTCATTTGGAAAGTACCTTTGCAAAGCACCCTATTTCGCGAGGCTCCCAATTTCGCGAAGCTCAAACAAGACTTCGCGAAGCTCCTGCCTTTTCGCGAAGCACTCTTGCGAAGCTCAAGCCTTCACAATGCTTAGGACGTTGCAGAGCTCAAGTCATCACAGAGCGACTTCCTTCACGAAGCACATCACTTTCGGGGAGCTAAATTAGCCACCGCGAAGCTCCTTCCTTCGCGAAGCACACTACCTTCGCGAGCCGAGAGCAAAATATTTTCTTCAAAAACTCTCTCTACTTCTCTCAAGGGGGTCGAGGCCTATTTATAGGCGATTCCACTAACTCTCGAACCTTTCATGTGAAGTCAATGCCACATCATCTCAAATCGCGAAGCTCAGAAGTTCCTGCCAAAATTATCTCAAAATCACAAAGCACCATGACAATTTTCTGACCACGAAGCTCGTCGTAATCACAGAGCATTCCGTCATTTACTTCGCGCCTTCGCCGCAGAGCTCCACTTGAAATGCCCTTCGCCGAGAATCTCCACTCGCAATGCCCTTCCCCACGAAGCTCCACTCACAATGTCATTCGCCGCGAAGCTCCACCCGCAATGCCATTCGCCACGAATCTCCACTCGCAATGCCCTTC
This sequence comes from Viscum album, assembly GCA_963277665.1. NCBI lineage: Eukaryota > Viridiplantae > Streptophyta > Magnoliopsida > Santalales > Viscaceae > Viscum > Viscum album. Next base: position 1,026,978,331 of record OY728158.1, read on the forward strand.
ACCACGAATCTCTTCAACGCTTATGTTCATGAAGCTTGACATAATCGCGAAGAATCACCGTCAACATTTTTCATGTCTTCTCGAAATCCAATCCATGAAGCCTATCTTTGCAAAATTCATGCCTTTTCCATATTTTGATGAGGTCTTCAAGGAAATCCACTTTTCACGATGCTCACTAAAGTCCAAATTTTGGACCCCCAAAATTTGGCAAACACTGGAAAACATCGCCACCTTGTATATGTTCTTTTGTACCACCTCCAGATCTTCTGTTCCTTTGTCATGGTTCTTTGTCATCATAGATTGTTAACAACATCTTTGGAACTTGACAACTCATCATGAAAACATGCATTGTCAACAAACACAAGCAACCCAAAAATGTTGCAATGATACCTTCATGCATTTTTTCCCAACTATTAATATACATACAAAATGAATAATAAATAATTTTTCTAAATTTTCATGATAATAAAAGCACATTTTCTTAGTTTTGAGTTTATGACACACATTTTAAACTAAAATGTAACTTATAGACTAAAAATACACACTTTTAGTCATATTAGCCACTCTGCATGCCAAATTTATTTATGATTAATTTTTAAACATCACAAATGAATTATTTTTCATTTTACAAAAGTATCATGATCAACCAAACATGTTTTATTTTTTTTGAGTATGTGGTGTGTTTTGAATTAAAATGTCACTTTTAAACAGAAAACACACACTTACAATATCATTGACCACAACACATGTCATATTGATGTGAAATTAATTCCTACACATCATAAATAAATTATCTATCATTTTAGAAAATTATTATGATAATTCAAGAATCATTTTTTTGAGTATTTGACACATGTTTTGAACTAAAATTTCACTTTTAAAATAAAAATATGCACTTTTAGTCATACTGGACACATCACATGTTTGAATGATGTTCAATTAATTATTTCCCATTAAAAATGAATCATTTATTATTTAAGTAAAGTATCGGTACAATATAATAATGTTTTATTAGTTTTGAGTCTGTGATACTTGTTTTGAACTAAAATGTCACTCTTAAATTGAAAACACACACTTTCAATCATACCGACCACACTGCATGTCAGAATGATATGTGGTTAATTACTACACATAAAATAAAATCACCAATAAATTTCTTAATGTATTAAGACAATATGAGCGTGTTTTCTCAATATTGAGTCTGTGATGTGTTTTTTGAACTAAAATGTTACTTTTAAATTGAAAACACACACTTTCAGTCATAAATACACTCACTATGCATTGAATTAACATGTATTTAATTTCAACATTTCAAAAATAAATAACCAATTTTTTTCCTAAATCATCATGAAAATACGAGTACATTTTCTTATTTTTGACCATGTGACCCACATTTTCTAACTAAAATGTAACTTTTAAATTTAAAACATGAAATTGGTGTTCCCTTTTTTAGTTAACACTATTATTTTAATTCTATCATGTATTCAATTTTATGCATTATACAAAGATATTATTATCACATAAAACTAAAATAAATGTCACAAAAAATGATAGTTAAAGATAAAATAATTAACTAAATAATAAATTGATAAACCACCTCCTCATGATATTTTTTGAAATAAAAAAAATCACAAATGTGATTGGAAACGGCCTATTTATAATCTCTACAAACATTCTGACACCATGTAATCTTCCCACTCATTCCGAAACAAATCTATTTATTCTTTGTATATGTGGATTATTGAAAATATTGGTAGTGTTGGAAGATATAAATAAACCAATAGTTAATAAATATTTTAAATGAAATTGAAATTACCTTTAGAAATACCTCTTCTGGGATTCTAGTTTATGGATGAAATATGATATGCTTCATAAATTTATAAATGTAAAAGATAACAATTTATGTGATTAATTTGTTTTGGAAACTACATAAACATTGAGAAATGTAATTATTTTGTTATTATATATGTTTTAATAGTGAAATCATATTATATGTACCCTAATAATTATATAGTCATTGAAATCCATAGGGTTTTTGCACGCATTGACTTTCCTAAAACCATGATTTTGATGATAAATAAACATCATACCATCCTAAAAGAATTATTATTAAAATATAATATAAAAAATATAATTTGAAGTTTATTTTAAAAATGCTGAATGTAGTGTTTTAAAAATTCATAATGGGCATTATGTGCGGTTGATTTGTTGGATATCCATGCATTGGATCCAAAAAATATATCTTTAGAGTATTTAAATTGATCACAATGAGCATCCAATGAGTCCTAAAAAACAAAAATGGAATTAATAATGGGAAAATAAAAATATATTTTATATGATTAGGGTGAAGATTTTTAACCCTGTATTATAGGTATTAAGAAGAGCCTTTCATTTGTTATTTTCTTTTCAAGTGATGCGACTACTTAATTTGATCTTACTAAAAATCCATCTTCATCTATTGATGTTTTTTTTCTGTAGAAGTAACATGAGGACTAACAAATCCAAAAATTTATTTTCAAGGTATTCCATTTACATTGGTGTGATTTATATGCCTATAGAAAATAAGAATAATATTAAACTATAATAAAATTAGTAGATAAATTATTGTACAAATGAATTATGAAATTGTACCTCTTGTATACATTCACAACTACGGTACCCAACCATTCATTCTTGATAATTTCATTTACATTCTCAAGACCAATCAAACCAGTAATGAATTATACATACATTTTTTCTTCATATTCAATGTAGACCATATTACTATTTAGGAACATTGTATCAATATGAACTTGTAACATTAATAAATGTGGCAATTAAATTTATAGGGTAAGTGTACCCTTGGAAGGTCATTTCATTTTATTAGTTGATCCTTTAGATTGTCTTGATTCAAAATTCTATTTCCTTTTTTATTTTTTCCTTCTATAATAACATACCTTAGTTTTAAACCTTTTTCATTAATTGTAAAAGTATTTTCATATAAAATAAATTGTAAAGGAAATATCTCATTATGAAAATGCATCTTTATAAGATTAAATAACCACATTACAAATGTTCCAATTTCAAGTTCTACCATGTGAACATCAAGATCATCACGGGGAACATGTAGCTCATCAATCGACTTGCGAGCTATGTAAATCCATACTCTCATGTGATATTTTTGAAGTTTTTTTTATATATAATATAACCATGGATATTTTACACTGTACTTATTTCAAAAAAGTGATGAGTGGGTGATGATAGATATAAATCACAATAAATTTCATCCTAGGTAATTTCAGTACAAGAAATTTATCAGTAGTTGTTTGAATCACATTTAGTATAAACTGTTATGGAAAAATCAATTACCCCAATTAAGAAAAATAATTAAGGGGAATGGATAGCCTCAAAACTAGTGGTGTGTAGCTCTTCACACTGTGGTTGCTGCTGTGTTGATTCTTCTCATTGATCGCTTCGAAGAAACTGGTTTATCAAATATTCCCACAAACTAACTTTTTCTATAAGATTATATATACATGATTTTATATTTTTCATTTTATTGTCTATATCCACCTTTGTCTTTACTTTATCAAAGTATTCTCATAGTTAAACTCCAAAACCCGCACCCCTAACATGACCATATTGTTTTTGGACACTTCAAGGCCATTTTCTGTAGTTGTTCTTCAGTTATAGCAGATGATGATTCTTATGTCTAAATCATATAGTAAAATAATTATTCATTGTTATGTAATACTATTTTAAAGAATAAAAAATGTCTCTTATGTCATACTTACACACGATTCACATACTTTTAATGTGTTTTCATCTACTATTTGTCCCTTTTTATTTACATGATCCTCCTTCCATAGAACATGATGTGAGATGGAAGTGGATTGAGATTTCGATTCATCAATCAACATATAAAAAACAAACATAATTCTATTGTTATTTTATATCACATAAAAGTTTTACTATATATTTAAAATAAACACCATTATTTTTCAAGTGAAGCATACCCCATCATTGATTTAAAATAGGGGTATGGTGGTTTCAATGCACGTTGTTTATTTATTTTTCACTCCTTTAATATTTTATAAATTAACAATTTTAAATTGAAGTAATTAATACATATAATTTAAAATAAAATAATATAAATTTCAATGTACATTAAATTATTCATCCTCATGATGACCAATAAAATCATCCTAGGTTTCTTGGTTTATGATGTGTGCGTATAAAACTGGTGGGTGGGATTTTACATTCCCCTCAACATCCCTAAGATTATATTTTGTAAAAACTATTTGAAATTATCCATGAGAACTTCTAGTGAATATTAGTATGAATTTCATCTGATAACTTTCTAATATAAATGTAATTTTCTAGGGATAATGAAGAGTAAATAAAAGATTTTATATTTTATTTTTTTAAATATAGAAGGTATATCAAAATTTTACCCTAATGTCTTCCTAAATTATTTCCTTAAATGAAATTACAACGCTTTTACATGTATTTATATCAATTTGAACATGAATTTGAGAGCTGAACCTAATGTAACTAATAAAAATAGAATTTTTAGGGTTAATAGGTTGACCAATTTCATTCCATCCAATCATGAATTTTTGAACCCTACTTTTCAACTTAATAATTTTTACTAACACTTTCACGCTACATCATTCTTATATTTTTTCAACCTTATCTATATTTCTTACCTACTCACCTTTAGGTTATTGATCACCTCCAAAATGTTATTCACATTCTAACATTTTCTCAATTTCACCATCACCACTATGATATTCCTCAAGATTGGTAGAATTTTTAGGTTTAAAATCCATTAACTACAAAAATACACTCCTTTTGATCCCCTATAACATATAAGATACCATCTATATTGGGAACACTATGAAATGATTACAATGTCCCAATTAAGGGGTCATCCTTAATAAAATTTCCATTTATGCTTGTAGATTTTTTAGTTACCAACTGAGTAATTGAACAATTTCTATTTATAGTATGTGAGGCTTAAAATAATTGCACTACCTATTATTACATTATGAATGGTTTATCATTATTCCATTACTTATTGAAATTAACTTTAATGAATCCCAATTAATCAATTTTAACTGCACTCCTATTAACAACCCATTTACATTGAATTTTTTTTCACTTGGAATGATGTGTAATTAATTACCATATTTTTTGATGATTCTAAAGTATGCCATATTCAAATAAATTATATTTCTATCCTTAGTATTAGATATATTCATCGCTTCCTCCACAAAAGTAACTCCACTATTTTTCATCACACTACATTCATCATATTCCTTTATATAGAAGATATAACTATTAATTACATAACCATTTTAATATAATACATGTACACTTGGTACTCTGGTGAGCCATCAATATTTTTTTGAAATTTAATTCATATTTATAAATAAATCCTTAAAAACATAACCTTGAAAACCATATTATAAACTACTGATTATGTGTTTTTGATATCAAACTTTTATCCCTTGATGATTTTTTTAATAGTATATTTCATTTTAATTAAAATTTCTAAATTAATTTGATTTTTGATTTACCCTTTCAAAATCTCCATATACTATTTCAATAAGTTATATTTATCTATAATGTAAAGGATCAAATAGTTTAATCTCTTTAACCGATTCAACCATCAAGTGAACCATTATATCAAAGAATAATGGTAGGGAGAATATCTCCAATTCATATAATATGATAGCAATTTAATTTTTCATAGCTGGAAACCTCATTAGGTATATAAATTTGCTGCATATAACTTTGAAAAAGAAGTAAAGATTGGTTAATTAATGTAGTAATTTTTAGGAAAAATTAAATGTAAATTCATAAGCATTAAATATTACATCAAAAAATGATAATCAAGTGGTTTTAAGCTATTTAACTTTAAATTAGTCATCATCATGATATTATTGATATTTTATGGGTACCCCCATAACCTTTACACTATTAAGGAAGTTTCAAAATTGAAATCACACTTTCTCAAAAAGAGTGTAAGCCACTAGAGGAAGAAAATCCTATCTTCCACCCTAAACTAGCACCAAATGTTCCCTTATTCACATACCAATCATGTAAAACCCAACCTTAATTCCATTTTTGTTTTTCTATGTGCATTTAGTAACATGTTGATGAAACTATCACTTATATTTTTTCTACATGCATGACACTAAGAAAATATCCAACGTACAAACAATTCCAGTGTGGTAATTAAAAAATGATCGCTTTTTCCAACCAATTTTCATAAGGTTGTTCAAAATGGGTTTACCGAAAATGGTGACGATATCATTTACTTTAAAAAACTATTCATCACCTATTAATAGAGAAGGAATTTCACCTTATTTAAAATTTCCATAAAATAATGCCATGCAAGATTAGTATTTATGTTGTTAGGGTAAAAAATTATGATGTCCTAGAAACACTATCTTCAAGGAATGATTTAACCAAACCGACTATATACCTTATTCAAAAATAGGACACCCTAATATTCATTTAATGTTATATCCTAACAAATTCCCATAAACAAGAAAGAAATTCATCATAATGAACAATATGATTCTCAATATGAATTCTTTATTTCTATGAACATCATACAATGTAAAACTTGAATCCTACATCAATTTTAGATATTCAATCAATGGATCCAAATAATCATCAATATCATTACTAGGTTATTTTTGTCTTGATATAAGCATAAAGAACATGATATATTTCCACTTCATGAAAAACCATGATGGAAAGTTATAGTTTAACAGCATAACCAACCATATACTATGTGCACTACTTTGTACACTAAAAGAATGAATTATATATGTAGAAAGTGAAATATGAAGGATTCTCGACTTGTTTCCAAATTTAGGATTCTCATGATCAATATTATTCCACTGAGGAGTGTCTACTAGGTAAAAACGTTTTCCATCTTGATTTCTTATATCTATCTGGTACATGAATTTCCTTATAGTCTCCTTACTTCCATAAGCCATTTAAATTTTATTGAAATATACCATACTAATTTCAAAGGACTTGATTTATGTTTCTTGTATCAAGTTGCACCACACTTAGGGAATTTTTTATGTGATTCATGGTTCTTTTGAAACAATATATAGATATTTAGGCATGAATGTATTCATTCAAATTTCATTCTCATTAAACCTAATATTCTTTTAACATTATATGTTCGATAAGGAAGAACATTATCTTCTGGTAATATATCATTCAATAGAGAAAGTAAATCTATAAATATCATGTCACTCCATACATTTCCATCTTTCAAATTATATAGCTTTAGTACAACTAACAATGTTGTGTATTTTTTACAACCAATATATACTAACATATTTTCACAATTATTTAACTTCTCAAACAATTTTAGACAATCATGAAGGTCATCTTCAATAGTTGTGGTCATTTTCTCAATATGATCTCCATCATAATTTATAGTTCTATTCATATTATATGATCCATAAACCATAGTTTTATCCCAGTCACTAGCTATATTCAGTTCTTCCCTATATTTAGTCCAATATTTATAACTTTGATCTATTTCGTGATAGATCAAATGGGTTTTTAAATGCTTGCCTGAATGGCCCGAAGGCCTTCATTTTTATTGATTTAACCCCCCTTTCAAGGGATGAGGGGGAACCCTTACAAGGCCCGTAGGCTTAGAGATTACATGGCCCGCAGGCTTAGGAGATTACATGACCCGAATGTCTTAGTGAATTCAACCAGACTATCTACAAGGAACTGCCCCTCCCCAGCATCTGCATCCTGATAGTAGCTCTCCACCTTTGCATGACCATCTGGCTAGACTTCCTGTGTAAGCAAAGGCTGGTACTGATGACATAGCCATACCCTCTCATTCTAAAAATCCATTCAACTCTGCTCTGGTAAGTGCACCTGCTCTAAATCCTCTTATGGGGTTGCTCCTTTTTTGTAGTGTGTCTGGGCCCTGCATTAATGTGGCCTGAAGGCCTTGGGGTGTCCCTAAGGCCTTAAGGTAGCTCGAAGGCCTTGAGAATCAACTGGACCGAAGGCCTTGGGTGGCCCAAAATCCTTGCAGGACCCGAGGACCAAACCGGTGGCCCGAAGGCCCAGATGGATGAATAGTTCCGGTTGCTACAGTACCAAACAATGCCTGCTACAGTACTGCTACAGTGCTGCTACAATACCTAGAAATATGTCTCCACCCGGATTTGAGATGGTTCATTTCCATGCTCCATTTAAAACTTTATAAACTCTTTAACCCCATCCCTATATTCCCTTATCATATGATTGGCATCCATCATTTTTTGGTTCATATTCATCCCATTTGGTTCAACAACATTAATATTTAACAAAAAAACAAATACAAATAAGGTAATAAATATATAATCATATTTGATTCATATTCTTTCTATTTTATTCAACAGTAATCATATTCCCTCTTTCCACTTAAAAATATTTTGAATTTAGGTAATAAATCAGTTTTTAAAATTTGGTTTTTAATATCAATTTTATTATTAGTTTATATTTATTTCAAATATAATGATTAATATAAATAATGTTTTTTAGTTTGTGTTTTTATTGTTTATTTAGTAACCCTTATCATTGATCATTTAAAGCATATTCAATTTATTTTTATTTTATATATTTATTTTTTAAAATCATTTATGTATATAAAATTGAATCAGTTTCCTAGATTTCATTTTTTAATATTAAATACATAATTATTGATATTTCATTCTTAAATAATTTTAAATGATTTATTGATTATTTTATTCAATTTTATAGATAGTGTATTTTATTGTTTATTTTTTGACATTGTTTTTATATTCCATTCCTTCAATTCATGTTTTTTAATTTGATTTTATTAGGTTATTATTATTATTTTCTTGCTCTATTTTTTACTTATATTATTGAATAAAAATTTAGAGAAACATTTTTTTTATTTTTTGATGGATCATAATTATCAGTAGTATGTTATCAAAATATGTTACAACCAGAGTTTTTTTTGGTTAGTTTTTTTTCAAGGTAAATTTTTTTCAATCATAAGTAGTTTGGTAGTTTTGTGAAAGAGTTTTGAAAAATATGGTGTTGATTATAAATATAGAAAAAAAATTCATTCACATCACAAATAATGTCTCACTCCATGTTAATGAGTTTCTTATGGTTTATTTAGAACTTTATAAGGTTTAGTCACATTGTGATACATGTGTTATGAAATGAAGAAAATTTTCATAAGGTTATTATTATCCTTTTTCAAATTCGATGTTTCAAGCTATACATCATGACACAATAGTTCTTACCATAAAGGATATCTGAGTAGGTTTTTGTAGATTTGTCTATTTAAGTGCTACACCATGATGTCAATGACCTACCATGAATTAATAGAGGCAACTTGCAGTGAATCTATAAAGGATGTAGTCATGTTGCAATATAATTGGTCATTCCATGAAAAAATTTAGGCATATTCAAGTGTTTATAAATTTTATGTGGTCACTCCATGGAAGGTATGTCAACCCATTCTATGTAAAGGATATGTACCATGACATCTAACTATGAAAATCCTACAGGGATATGAATTTTGAAGCTCAAATATTTCATGTTGTAAAGACATAGGTCATTCCTTGACCAATCCGACAGTCGAGAGAAATTACCAAGTAACCACTATGTCATTCCACAAAGCCACATGACACACCGTGAATTATGTTTTATGAATGATTCAAACTAAGGTGATTATGTGACAGTCATGTGATGATTTAGTAGTTATTTCCACAGCTAGTAACTATCCATTCAAAACTCATTGGTGGATATCATTTAGAATCCAATCAAAATGATGGTATTTTACTAGAGGTTAATTGAAGTTTTATATTTGAAATTGAAATTGAAATTGAAATTATTCTAGAGATAATAAAATAGATAAACATAAGAGAAACAAGGATATATAATACCCACAGAGAAAGGATGACATAGATTTGAATATATGGAGAAATAGAGGATCAGAAGTAGAAGAAATATCGATCTTTTTGAATTGTGAATTGAAGTGTGTGGGGATGAATAATGTTGAATATCAAGATAGAAAATAGAGTGTTCTGTGTATTTCTTTGAAGATATGGAAATAGAAGAACAAAGAATCATGGAGAACACCCTTGTTGTTTAATGTCAATCTAGTGATTTATATCTTATAATATTGGCATGTGTGCTAACTTTATCATTGTATCCCTCCTAAAAGTTTTGCGTGGAAGAGATGAAGTGGCCATGAACCTTTTATGACTAGAGGTCTCTCTCTAAATTTGTAATCACATATTAGTATAATATTGAATTATTATTATTATATCCCTCATGATGATAAGGTGAGATATACCCTAAGGGGGGGGGGGGGGGTGAATTAGGGTATGAAATTCATTTCCAATTTAAAAACTTTTCCTCTTAAACCCTTACTACCATGATGATATTTACCTATTACTTTGGTGGGTCACATCATTTTATCTTGATGATTAGATGATCTGATTCCCTTTTCACTTTACCCTCAATTCAATAGATAATTTCTATGGCTACTTTACCCCTTTTCCAGATTGTGTTTTACAGAATAAAAATGATAAAGGCATAAGGGAGACACTGGTTTTTACTTGGTTCAACACTATGAGATAGTCTAAGGAGAATGTGAATGAAAATGTGTTTATGCATTGATAACACTATAAGATCACTATTTTGAGTTTTGGATGGGTCAGTCATTCTTGGGTTCACTACCTTAACAAAGATTTTGGTTTGGTTCACTACCATCAAAATATCACTTCCTATCACTTCCCTACTTTGTATCACTACTCTATGAAATGGATTACAATATGGAACACATTACAATAAAAATATCACCTTGTTTTAGGTAATTTCACTATATATGGATGAGTGCCTTTGAATTTCCTCTTTTTCCTTCACAAGACTACTATGAATTTTACCTTGAGAAACATCATTTTTTCCATGAGATGTCAGGGAATCACCTTCTCATACTTATTTGTAAAGATCTTCAATAGGTACCAAAATCCTTTCTTTCTTATTTTCTACACAGAAAAATTCCTTTAACTCCTTCAATAATTGAATCTTCACGTATACAATCTATTCTGAGATCTGTTCTCCAGAACTTCCATTAGAAAATTTCTAGAGATCTCTTATCTTTCATTTCAATATAATTATTTGGATTCAATATCCTTTCCATATGATTGCAACAAGTGTCATATATATTTAATGGGATCATAATAGGATAATAAATCCATATAATTACTTGAAATTTCACATCTTAAATACTCTTTTAGTTACGAGTTGATTTTTCTAGCTAGTCTGAAAACTCCTTAACTTCACTGTGGTCTATGATTCCATGGTGCAATCATCTATTTTCATTACCAACCTAGAGTGTAGTATATTTATTTATAGCATAAAATGTGAGATTAGTCAAATTTTGTGGTGTGGATTGATTCCCTATGGAATAACCATATATAATAGACTAGATCCACAATTATCATATGAATTCAATTATACCATGATCTTCATATGATCTCCTCCATAACTCTCCCATGATTACGACATGATCTCCTATAACGTGTTGACAAACTGAACTATCTTTGGTGTAGTCATTTCAACTATGGTTTGAACTCCCATTGGATTGGAAATATTAATTCATCAACATTTATAATATCACATTCTCCACATTACAATGTGTTTATGCGGTGTGGATTCATGTAGGATTTGAGATTGTAACAATTCGACCTTGGTACCACTGAACTGGTGCTCCGAGACGGTCGGTCACATGACCTCAAGAATGCCTCCCCATACACTAAAGGCTGTTGCCCAGTAGTGTGATTCCAAATATGGTATAGTGGGGAGACTATACCCACTTGAACAAAGTAGCACAACAGTATAATATATAATTAAACAACCAACAATGGAAGTGGTATAAGAAATAGATAGTTTAAGATAAATATAATAACTAATAAATTGGAAAATTCCAAATACACAACCATTCATGTCCATGTGGATCTACAATATACATGTAGTAGAAATATAACAGGAAATACATAATCAATATAAAAGAAAGACAAAAGCCTCAAAGGCTATATCCACGAGAATCCTGAGATCTGGCTCTATCATGTTCTCTAAATATTTTATATAAAAAATATAACAACACAAGTATAATCGATGCACTTGAACCCATAATCATGAGGTCTGTTCAAGTACCCAGTGTAATGGAGACCCAAACAGGATGCGGGTTAAACTAAGTAGTCCACCACCAATGCTGTATAATTCAATCCGGTCTATGATTATAAAATACAGTAGTGTGAATTTATAATTAATAAATAATTAAATGAATAATTGTAAATAAGTCGTATTAGGTTCCTCAAGGACACCCAACTGACCATACATACTTCAACATAAGACAAAATATCACAGAACATATCCACATTTATATATAATCATATATGTAAACAAATATATGCAGAGATATACATGCACCAACAATGACTCAAGGCATCCACATAATGAGAAGGTGATAATTATAATATAGTCATGGGACCCTTGGCTATAATCCCAGTCGTCTATAAAAGAGTGTCTCTAAAACCACAGAGGAAAACTGGTAGTCATAGGAATCTAAACATAAGACCATTAACAAGACAAGGACCCATGGTACATATCCAAAGAATCATTTCATAACAACTATAATAAAGAGATAACACTAGCCATATCACATAATAAACAAGCATGATAACAATTTCTTGTCCTATGAGCCAATCATAGGTGTTCTGTAATGAGGAACCTAGGTTTCTCCCAAGGAGTAATGTAATTCTATTTATTCTATGAGCCCATCCATCGATTTCTATAATGAGGAGACCCATGTATCGCTCGTAACACCCAACTAACCTATAAAACCATCCAATGAATTTCATATAAAGGGAACCCAAGTATCACTAAGGGTGTGTGGAAAACATCTATCTAATGAGTCCGTCCAAGGATTTTCTTAATAAGGAAACCTAATTATCACTCAAGGCATGATATAAGGAAAGTAAACTTTGAGCCTGCCCAAGGAGTTCCACATAAGGAATCCAAGTATCTCTCATGTTACATATAATCTTAATCAGTCTAAGAGGACATCCAAATAATTCCACAAAAAGGAACTTGAGTATTTATCGAGGCATAATATAATTAATTTAATCATTTAAATTTAAATAATAATGAAGGTCATGTAAGTAAATAGGTCATTCCCATGAGAATGCCATATCACAATTCAAGTGTGAAGAATAAAGAGGTCCATGTACATAATCATGCTATCTCACAAGTTAAGTATACATAAAAAGGGCCATTCCCATTTATCATTTCTAATAAACCATTCAATTTCCCAATTTTGTTAAAGAAGACAATGCACCTCATAAGTGTTTTTATTATTAAACATGGGCTATATTATCATTATAATTCCTTTAATTAATGTCAATTATCCCTTACAATAGGGTTTATTCATCACACTTAAAAAGGTGATAAAAAGTAATCAAACATTATAATTATGATCATTTAAATAAACACCCTTGAAGGGTGGTTTAATTGATTAAACAGACATAATAGATACAATCATATAATAAACACACCCAAGGGGTGGTTTGAGTTGAGGTGAGTAAATACCAAATGATAAATTTAATGTAAAATAGTTATTTAATTTAAATAATTAGGTTCTACATATATACTTTCACATTTTAAGGGTGACACGTGGAAATTATAGTGTGTGGAACAATAGAATAAATTATAAAAAAGAAATAATTTAAGGGAAAATAATGAGATAACCGACCTTTAGGAAGCTTCAAACCAAATATAAATAGCTCTAGGCTACTTTTTCCAAGATAAATAATTTCTGATCCAAGCCATATGAGATTCCAAGCTCTTATCTAACAATGGACATGTCATGTATAGACCAAACACACCAGTTACAACATTAAAAATTTAATAGAAACATAAATCCAAACATTTATAATAGGTGATATCTTACTGGATTCCCATCGCTCAATGGTAATTTTAGAAACCACTTTTTGAAGGTCTACTAGGTAACCCCAACACTATTCTTATGAAAATACCTAACTAATGTGTCAGAAAAACCACTCAAAAATTTTAATTAAATCTTTAGAAACTCGCCATAGAGATATACCTCAACAAATTGGCACGTAGTGAAGTGTAGACAACCTCTTGGGATGGACTCTTCCTAGGAAGAGTAAAAAAACCCATTCAAAATGGTCAATTCGACTATGATTTGGTGGAACCAACAAAAAACCCTAAAAAAACTCCCAAAATCAGAAATCATGGAAGAAGAATAATGCAGAAGAAAGGTGAAGGAATATCACACCTGCTGATTCCGTCAAAATGCACCCAATATCACCTTGATCTACGAACAATGGAGGGAGATGAGTTTTGTTCGAGAGATCCTATGAAACCTCCTATTTGAACAATGAAAAATAAGGGGTCAATCCTCTACTTTAATTTTTTAAAACTCCAACCCTCATGATTCACGATGTAATCCAGTTTCAAGATTTGAACAGAATTCCTAACGTGAATCTCATACACATCATGAATTCCTTGGGGTAATCTATAAGAACCCAATTTTTTCTATAAAAGACTTTGGAATATTCTTGATGTTATTCCAGAGCAGCACCTTCAGACGGTGTGCGATTCTGAGCTCCGGTGTGGCCAGAATTAAATTTTCAGTGTGTTCACACTTGGAATTCCAAATAAATGAGATAAATTCTAAACGGTAATCAGGATCAAGAATATGAGTGCATGGATGGGTCCAAAATGGGGTGTTTACCCTAGGAACGACATAAAGCATGTCAGCGCGGGACGTTTGGGCCCCTCTCCCGTTAACGGAACATTAAACGGATTAATTAATTAATTAATGTATTAGTTTAATGGTTAAACTCAGGTGTCTCTTAAACGGTTGCTTGGATTGGAAAACCGAGGGCACCGTTGAGTTCTTAGCGTGCCGTTTACCCTAGGAGGGGTGTAAGTTTCACGGGCGCAGGCCTTCTGTGAAAAATGCCGCCAGGGGCGTTTTCGTAATTTGGTGACCTCGGGCATTGAGTTTAATAACTTTTGAACAGGGCCTTGGATTAAAATTCTGATACCGCCGTTGTGCTCGAGAGGTGGTGTTTACCCTAGGGGAGGTTTAATCTTGACCCTGCCAAGAGTTTCGGGTGCGGGTTAATTTGGAGGTTAAAATTAATTAAAGCTTTTTAATTAATTTTTTTCCTACTTAAACCAAACTCTCCCCCTCTCCCTCATTTTGATTCCCTGGCGAAGCCCTCTCACCCTCAACCTCCTCTCCTCTTTCATCCTCCTCCTCCTCCGATCAAGATGGGAGCGGCGACGACAAGGCGCGGAACGTGCGACGAAGCTTCGGGCTATGCCCAACGAGGTAGGAGGTTACGTTTGCGTTTTTAATTCCACATTTACCTTTGGACTCAATTTCTAGTATCGATTTTCAATCTAATTTGAAATAAAAGACCATGTATGCGTAGTACTTTTTCCAACTTTTCCATCGCTTGTTTCAGGTTGTAAATTCGAGTCCCGACGTGTTCGCAAATGTCCGCCGAAGATTGCGGGTTTTCCGGTGGGTTGGAGTTTTCCGGCCAGTTTTCGGGGTTCTGGCGGTTCAGCAGCAGCATGAGGCGTTGGCTCCAGGCGGTGAGGCCGAGCGCAGCGGAGCGGGCTCCCTTCAGCGGAGGCGACCGCGGGCTTCGGCGGCTCGGCGAGCAGGGGCGCCGGCTAGGGACGGCGAGCGAGCTGCGGAGGTGTGGGCTGCTGAGGGCGTCGGCGCGAGCAGCAATGGAAGACGACGAGCTCAAGCGGGAGGTGGCTGCGGACGGCAGCTGCGGTGAGCACGGGCGATCGGGGAGACCGACTGGCTGTCGGCCGGTCGGTGGGGGAGATCAGGGGCACGACGACCCCGGGATGCGCAATGGACCTGCAGAACGCGGTTCCGTGTTGGAGGAGCCAGACCGACCAAGTTGGTCCGGGAATTGAAGAGGTGGGCCCGCGCAGTGAACCGCAGGCCGGTCTAGGGAGTGGGTGGGCCGGCCGAACCGGCCGGCCCACACCGTTTCGGCCCATCTACACTAAAACACCCATAAAATTCTGACAGGGTGTCGGATTTGCGTGTCGTCAGCGGCGACTCATTACTTGAAACGAGGTGAACTTTTTTAGATGGTCTCGGGAGATTTTAATTCCCGAGACAAGGGGTTCGGTGGCACGACAAGTGCATTATTTAAGTTTGGCGTTTTCCGGGATTTCTTGTTTTGGACGGCGCAGACACATCCGGTGTCCGTTTTGAGCGCCATCAGCGGCGTTGGGACCCTGGCGCTGAGATGAAGATTTCAAGAGTAGTTTCGGGCGTCATAACCAGAGTTGAGGCATGGGCCCCACGACCCTTCTTTTGAGCTGTGAGCAGCATTTTGCAACTTTTTCATTGGTCGTCCATTCGGGGCGTTCGAGATGTAATTTCTTGGTGTTTTTCCAAGGGCATTGCAATGGAACAGTCTGCCCGCTTTAATTCTGCATGGTGGTGTGGGCCCCATAGGGGTCGTTTTGGGAGTTGGCGGTGATTTCCAACTTTATCACTGGGTGTCCGTCTTGGACAAGTGAATAGTCCATATTGTGTACTTTTTCGAGAGGATCACACTGGTGTGATCCGTTGGCAGTGCTTCGAGACCGGGATGCGGGTCCCACGCAACACCGCTCATGTTCGGTATGTCGGAACACATATTTTTCTCCATATATCCGTTCCACTCAAGTGAGAAGTCCTTTTGACATGTCTTTCTAAGGAGATCGCAATGGTGCGATGCGCCTGACTATTTTCGGGGCCGAGGCTCTGGACCACGAGAAGCCGTTCTGGCGTAAAGCGGTGTTGAACGACTTTTACGTCGGATATCCTTTGGAGGTGAGTAAGTAGTCGATCTCGTATTTTTTCCCGTGAGGATTACAACGGTACGATCCATTTGGATGTACGGAGACTCCTTTGAGATATCATTTAAATGTGGAAGCGTGAAAGGTGTACCCGTGGATGTTCTTCATGCGGTGTTTTCAGAGAGAACCCTTGGAATATGATCACATTCACTCCTGTGTGAGTGATGTAAATGTTTGAAGAGATGTAGTTGGCCATTCCTGGGCCAATGAGGTGGAAAGTTGGAGTTGTTACATTTACATCCTTCATGTTGACGTTGGGTTCCATGTGCACGATAGCCTTTGGGCTGGAAACGTTGTATACTATGGGAGTATACGGGAACACTTGGAGGTACATGTGGTTGTTTGTACCTGAGAACGTTTGTGCGCTTGGTTGGAGTTTACTTGGGGCCACACATTGTGTGAGCCCCATGTGCGTGCTGTGTTCTTCTTTGCGTACCCTTGACCTCTCGCGACGTAGAGGGTCCCTCTATTCTTGATTGTTGACCAGCAGGGTTGAGTTTTCCCCTGGTTCTGTTCTTGTTTGTTGACCATCATGGTTGAGTTTTCCCCTGGTTCTGTTCTCGTTTGTTTTAACATCATGGTTGAGTTTCCCCTGCTTCTGTTCTCATTTTTTTGATCAACAGGGTTGAGTGGATTTCCCCCTGGTCCTGTTCACGAAGGTTTCGACCAGCAGGGTTGAGTGGGTTTCCCCCTGGTCCTTTTCACGATGGTTTCGACCAGCAAGGTTGAGTGGTTTTCCCATAGTTCTGTTCTCGATGGTTTGGCCGGAAGAGTTGCTTCATGTTCCCTGGTAGAGTTCTTGTGGATTCGGTGTGACCAACACATTACGCGGGCACCGATCCTCTACCCAGGAGGTTGTTTCCAACAGGGCTAGCCAGGAGGTTGTTTCCAGCAGGGCTGGCCAGGAGGTTGTTTTCAGCAGGGCTGGCCAGGAGGTTGTACCATCCAGCATGGATGGCCAGAGCGGTACCATCCAGGGGGGATGGCCAGTGGGTTACCATCCAGCGGGGATGGATAGTACAACGGTGTTCACCGAGCAGTATCATCCAACAGGGATGGCCAGAGCGGTTCCATGTTTACCTCCAGCGGGGCTGGGAAGTGGTCCCCGATGCCAGGTTTACCTCCAGCTGGGCTGAGAAGTGGTCCCTGATGCCGGGTTTACCTCCAACTGGGCTGGGAAGTGGTCCCCGATGATGGTTCCGAGCCTCCCTCCAGTAGAGTACCCTTTTACGGGATTGGGCATTGGGACTCGTCGATGACTTTAGCCAGGTCTCCCTCCAGTAGATTACCCTTTTACGAGACTGGTCAGTGTGGCACCCGTCGACTCTTGCCGGGTCTCCCTCCAGTGGGAACCCGTCGACTTCCAAGGATTACCCTCCAGCGGGGCTGGGCAGGGGGTCGCCTGTCAACTTTGAGGAGACCTCTCGACTGCGGGGCTGTGACGAGGTGTGGTTTGATGTTCCCCAGAAATCTCAAGTACGAGGGGCGCTTTCCCCACCGAGACGCATCCTTGTGACGCGACCTAAAACCGTGCGGACGAGTTAGTGCCGCCCAAAGCAGATAGTGTCAAGGTGCGGTGATTTGAGCCCCTTGACTTGCAGTTTGGGGTAGACGTGCAGGATGCTGAGCATCGATGGTGTTTACTTCTGGGACTGTTGGCTACTCACTTTCTTGGGCTGAGCTACGGGATGAAGATCCCCTTATGATCTTGTTTGGGCTTCTTGTTTGAGAATATGGATATGTATATACCTTGTTCCAGTACCCACTCCTTGGGTTTTGGATACTCTCCTTCCAGGAGATGTGAAGACACGCAGGGTATGCCACGTGATTTCTGTGTCTAGCTTCTCGTGGTTGGACGAGTCTACTCTCCTGCTATAGGTAGTTAAGACTTGACTAGAAGTTCATATTCTCACCGTTTCCATCTCCTTGTGTCTAGACGAGTCTAACTCCTTTCTCTTGTTGGGTTGATCTGGACTCTCTACTGTTACTCTTTACTGCACTCTCGGTTGTACTCCTTTACTTTCCCCTGTTCGATCTACTGCTCACCCTTTGGTACCTCCTTTTTTGCTCCCTCGAGCCTTCGGGGTATCATACTTAGTATTTTTATACTCACCCCTGCTTGGGCTTTGCCCACATTTTGTGTGACCTTGCAGATGACGGATAGTTTGGTCATGAATTTAGAGGATCTTAGGAGTTCTGGAGCTTGGACCGCGTGCGGTGGTCGTAGTCGAGTTCCAGGCATGGGACTCCCCTAGCAGTTTTACCTTGTTTACCTGTTTCTGGGTTGTGGTACTTTTCTAGTTGGGCACGTTTTTTTCCCCTTTTCTTTTTAGTTTACCTTCAGCTCTTTCTTTGTACTGTTTAGAGGTTGATGTACTCATGTGGTTGTTTATAGCAGTTAGTACTTTAATTTACCTTTTACTCTACACTTTTTCATTAAGTGTGCTGCGTGTGTGTGTATAGGTACTTAGTTAAAGGCCTCCCCGAGTTGTTGTGCCTTCGGCACTGGTCGCCAGCCTCTGGCCTATGGAGGTGGGCTTGGGGTAGTTGCGTCTCGAGCCCGGGTAGGGTCGGGTCGTGACAAAGTGGTATCAGAGAGAGGTTCATTCCTTGGGACATTGTTCAGACGTCTCTAAAAAATAATTGGTTGGGATTTAGGGAAACAGTGTTAACATGTCTTGAGAGCGGATCTCAGGCCAGGGAGTCCAGTGATGGTGCGGCGGCTGACGTATCCATTCACCAGGACCCTGATAACCCGCTTGCCGACTCGGCATGCTGAGACACTTGTTTCAGGTAAAATTGGTTTGTGCATCACATAGAATTGAGCCTTTTACTGTCCTTCTTGAGTTAGATCCCAATTGTTGTTCCTGTTATATACATATATGCTCATCTGACCGTGACACTCCTTGATAACATTCAAGATGTCTCCACAAAGACAGCCAGCCAGGATACCAGCTTTGGTTCGTGACGACGACCCTGTGAGCTTCGAGTCCTCAGTCCAGGACCCATCATGCGAGCCCCTTTCTCTGGGTGGGCCGGTAGCAACATCCCCACCTATTGAGCAGCAGACAGCTCTAGCAGAGCAGACGGATCTTGAGTGCATGTTGAGCGCGCTCCATGAGTTCCAGCGACAAACACCGCTGAGGTTCAGTGGTGAGCCAGACCCTCAGGCAATAGAGGTTTGGCTCGAGACAGTGGTTCACCTTTTCAGGCTTGTGAAGATGCTGACAGATCTTATGGTGACTTTGGCCGCCAACCTTTTCCGCGGAGTATCTTGGCATTGGTGGAGTCTGGTGACTCAGTTTCTTGGCGAGTTGTCGCTTTCGTGGGGCAAATTTCAGTTTTTGTTTTGTGAGGATCCTTTCCCCTCCTGCTTAGGCTCCATTCAGATTCAAGAGCTCCTGTAGTTTCAGCAGGGAATGATGACGGTGGCTGAGTACGCGGCTAGTTTCGCAGACCGTGCACGCTTTTACCCGGACTTGGTCCATGACAGCAACTTCTGAGCGCATGAGTTTGAGGAGGGTCTCTGCCGAGAGATTCGTACTGTCATAGTACCCTTGGGCATTCCCACATATGCCGGGGTGCTAGAGCAGGGGCTGGTGACAGAAAGCTTCCTGTCACGTTTTATAGTTGGTGGTGGCAGCAGGCTCGACAGAGCCGAGATGTCTACCATAGCTAGCGGGCGTCAGCAAGCAGAACCTCAACGCAGGTGGCTTTCAGATAACCAGACTCATGGGCATGGTCGTACACCACAGTGGCACCGGAGGGCACCAGTGCTGCCCAGAGAGTGCCGATGTTATGCTTGCGATGGTCGAGGTCACTTGGCATGAGACTGCCCGACCAGGCATGCTGAGAACATCGGGCGAGCAACATGTGCACCACCACGGCAGAAGCAACACCTTGATCGGAGTAGCGCCTAGAGAGGTGGTGCTAGCAGAGAAGCGGGGGGAGCTGGAAGTGGAGGACGACCTCACAAGTTCTTCCCATCACCACTAGGTGGTCCACATCAGGCTCCAGGAGCTGACAGTTGGGACCACAGACAGCCACAAGCTTTGGATGTCTACAATCCTGCAGAGCATGAGGTTATAAGAGGTACGCCCTACAGCTCTTCTACTTTTTGCAGTAGAATTGATAGACTTTGTGTGTGAAATGATTTTATCCCTGCTCTTTGTTTGAGTTGTTACCAGGGTGGCATGGGGCGTCGGTGTAACCCTGTGTTGGTAAGGTAAAAGGCATGGGACCTTTTTCTCTAGTCGATGGGGTTGAATCCTTCGCTCTCCGAGCGTGTAAGAGAGTCTGGGTCATGGGACATCGACTATGAAACCTTACGTGACTAGATATCTTTGGGTGTTTCACCATATGGATATTCTGAAGGAAGGAATCACCGAGCTTTGTGTCAGGTCCAGGTGGTGATTCCAGTCGCGACGTGCAACGTAGGAGTTCGGCCGGGGAGGTGAGCTACCCCCGAGGGCCTTCGGGCCATTTGAGACCATGCAAAGGGATGGCGAGGTTCCCTACCGCCTTTCCCTAACCCCAAAGTCAGGAGTGGGTGCACGACGTCTCCCGCATGGCTTACCTGAGGAGATGTGTGCGTGCTTCTATGCACGTCATTGGCAAGGGCAGAAATAGCGTGAACAGATCAAATCCTTTGGTCTGTGTGCGGTGACGCGGGACTGTGCAAGAGTTCTTTTGGGTACAGGAGATCCAGGTGTGGGCTTAGTACCCTAAGTTGTTCCCTAGTTTTGATTTTTGGGGACGAAAATCTTGAAGGAGGGAATGATGTAAGAACCCGGTTTTTGCTATAAAAGACTTTGGTATATTCTTGATGTTATTCTAGAGCAGCGCCTTCAGACGGGATGCGATTCTGAGCCCCGGTGTGGCCAGAATTAAATTTTCAGTGCGTTCACACTGGGCATGCCAAATAAATGGGATAACTCCTAAATGGTAATCCGGATCAGGAATATGAGTGTACGGGTGGGTCCAAAATGGGGTTTTTACCCTAGGAATGACATAAATCATGTCGGCACGGGACGTTTGGACCCCTCGCCCGTTAACGGAACATTAAACGGATAAATAAATAAATTAATTTATTCGTTTAATGGTTAAACTCAGGTGTCTCTTAAACGGTTGCCCGGATTAGAAAATCAAGGACACCATTGAGTTCAGAGCGTTTCTTTTACACTAGGAGGGGTGTAAGTTTCACGGGCGCGGGCCTTCTGTGAAAAATGCCGCCCGGGGTGTTTTCATAATTTAGCGGCCTCAGGCGTTGAGTTTAATAACTTTTGAACGGGGCCTTGGATTAAAATTCTGAGATTGTCGTTGTGCTCGGGAGGTGGTGTTTACCCTAGGGGAGGTTTAATCTTGACCCCGCCAAGAGTTTCGGGTGCGGGTTAATTTGGAGGTTAAAATTAATTAAAGCTTTTTAATTAATTTTTTTCCTAATTAAACCAAACTCTCCCCCTCTCCCTCATTTGCATTCCCTAGAGAATCCCTCTCACCCTCAACCTCCTCTCCTCTTTCATCATCCTCCTCCTCCGATCAAGATGGGAGCGGCGATGGCAAGGCGCGGAATGTGCAGCGAAGCTCCGGGCTATTCCCAACGAGGTAGGAGGTTACGTTTGGGTTTTTAATTCCGCATTTACCTTTGAACTCAATTTCTAGCATCGATTTTCCATCGAATTTACAATCAAATCCCATGTATGCGTATTAATTTTTTTGAGTTTTCTATCCCCTGTTTCGGGTTGTAAATCCGAGTCCCGACGTGTTCCTAAACATCCGCCGAAGATTGCGGGTTTTCTGATGGGTTGGAGTTTTCCGGCCGGTTTTGGGGGTTCCAGCAGTTCGGCAGCAGCGTGAGGCGCCAGATCTAGGTGGTGAGGCTGAGCGCGGCAGAGCGGGCTCCCTTCAGCGGAGGCAGCCACAGGCTTCGGTGGCTCGGCGAGCAGGGGCGCCTGCTTGGGACGGCGAGCGAGCTATGGAGGCGCGGGCTGCTGAGGGCGTCAGCGCGAGCAACAACAGCGGACGACGAGCTCGAGCGGGAGGTGGCTGCGGACGACAGCCATGGCGAGCGTGGGTGAGCAGGGAGACCGACCGACTATCGGCCGGTCGGTGGGGGAGACCGGGGTCACGACGACCTCGGGACGCGCAAGGGACCCGCAGAATGCGGGTCCATGTTGGAGGAGCCGGACCGGCCGAGCCGGTCTGGGAATAGAAGCGGCCGGCCCGTTCGGTGAACTGCGGGCCGGTCCAGGGAGTGGGTGGGTCGGCCGAACCGGCCCGACCCACCCTGTTTCGGCCCATCTACACTAAAACACCCATAAAGTTCTGACCGGGTTTCAAATTTGCATGCCGTCAGCGGAAACGTGTTCCTTGAAACGAGGTGAACTTTTTGAGATGGTCTTGGGAGATTTTAATTCCTGAGACAAGGGTTTCGGTGGCACGATAAGTGCGTTAAGTAAGTTTGGCATTTTCTGGGAGTTCTTGTTTTGGACGGCGCAGACACATCCGATGTCCGTTTTGAGTGCCGTCAGCAGCGTTGGGACCCTGGTGATGAAGCGAAGCTTTCCAGAGTGGTTTTGGGCATCGAAACCGGAGTTGATGCGTGGGCCCCATGGCCCGTCTTTTGAGCTGTGAGCAGCGTTTTGTAACTTTTTCATCAGCCGTCCATTCGGGGCGTGCGAGAAGTTGTTTTCGGGTGTTTTTTCGAGGGCATTGCAATGGAGCAGTCTGCCCGCTTTAATTCCACACGGCGGTGTAGGCTCCACGAGGGCCGTTTTGGGAGTTGGCGGTGATTTACAGCTTTATCACCGGGTGTCCGTCTTAGACATGTGAATAGTCCATCTTGTGTACTTTTTCGAGAGGATCGCACTGGTGCGATCCGTTGGCAGCGCTTCAGGACCGGGATGCGGGTCCCATGCAGCACCGCTCATGTTTGGTATATCAGAACACATCTTTTTCTCTGGATATCCATTCCACTCAAGTGAGAAGTCCTTTTGACGTGTATTTCTGAGGAGATATCAATGGTTCGATGCACCCGACTATTTTCAGGGCTGAGGCTTAGGACCACGGGACGCCATTCGGGCGTAAAGCGGTGTTGAACGACTTTTACGTCGGATATCCATTGGAGGCGAGTAAGTAGTCGATCTCGCATGTTTTTCCGTGAGGATTTCAACAGTACGATCTATTTTTATGTACGGAGACTTTTTTAAGATCTCATTTAAATGTGGAAGCGTGAAAGGTGTACCAGTGGAGGTTCTTCTTGTGGTGTTTGTAGAGAACCCTTGGTGTGTGATCGAGTGCACTAATGTGTGAGTGATGTAAATGTTTGAAGAGATGTAGTTGGTCGTGCCTGGACCGATGAGGTGGAAAGTTGGAGTTGTTACGTTTATGTCCTTCACGTTGATGTTGGGTGCCGGGTGCATGATAGCCTTTGGGCTTGAAACGTGGTATACTCTGGGAGTATACGGTAACACTTGGAGGTACATGTGGTTGTTTGTACCTGAGAATGTGCGCTTGGTTGGAGTTGACTTGGGGCCACACGTCGTGTGGACCCCATGTGCGTGCCGTGTTCTACATTGCACACCCTTGACCTCTCGCAACGTAGAGGGTCCCTCTGTTCTTGATTGTTGACCAGTAAGGTTGAGTTTTCCCCTGGTTCTGTTCTCGTTTGTTGACCAGCAGGGTTGAGTTTTCCCCTGGTTCTGTTCTCGTTTGTTTGACCAGCAGGGTTGCATTTCCCTGGTTCTGTTCTTGTTTGTTTGACCATCAGGGTTGAGTGGATTTACTCCTGGTCCTGTTCATGAAGGTTTCGACCAGTAGGGTTGAGTGGGTTTCCCCCTGGTCCTGTTCATGATGGTTTTGACCAGCAGGGTTGAGTGGTTTTCCCCTGGTTCAGTTCTCGATGGTTTTGCCGGCAGAGTTGCTTTGTGTTCCCTAGTAGAGTTCTTGTGGATTCGGTGTGACCAACACATTATGTGGGAACCGATCCTCTACCCAGGAGGTTGTTTCCAGCAGGGCTGGCTAGGAGGTTGTTTCTAGAAGGGCTGTCCAGGAGGTTGTTTCCAACAGGGCTGGCCAGGAGGTTGTACCATCCAGCATGGATGGCCAGAGCAGTACCATCCAGTAGGGATGGCCAGTGGGTTACCATCCAGCAGGGATGGCCAGTACATCGGTGTTCACCGAGCAGTACCATCCAGCAGGGACGGCCAGAGCGGTTCCGGGTTTACCTCCAGTGGGGCTGGGAAGTGGTCCCCGATGCCGGGTTTACCTTCTGCTGGGCTGGGAAGTGGTCCCGATGACGGTTCCGAGCCTCCCTCCAGTGGATTACCCTTTTACGAGACTGGGCATTGGGACTCTTCGACCACTTTATCCAGGTCTCCCTCAAGTGGATTACCATTTTATGGGACTGGGCAGTGTGTCACCCGTCGACTCTTTCCGGGTCTCCCTCCAATGGGAACCCGTCGACTTCCAGGGATTACCCTCCAGCGGGGCTGGGCAGGGGGTCGCCTGTCGACTTTGAGGAGACCTCTCGAATGCGGGGCAGTGACGAGGTGTGGTTTGATGTTCCCCAGAACTCTCAAGTACGAGGGGTTATTTCCCCACCAAGATGTGTCCTTGTGACGTGACCTAAAACCGTGCGAGCGAGTCAGTGCCGCCCAAAGTGGATAATGTCAAGGTGCAGTGATTTGAGCCCCTTGACTTGCAGTTCGGGGCAGACGTGCGGGATGCTGGGCATCGATGGTGTTTACTTCTGGGAGTGTTGGCTACTCACTTTCTTGGGCTGAGCTACGGGATGGAGATCCCCTTAAGATCTTGTTTGGGCTTCTTGTTTGAGAATATGGATATGTATATAACTTGTTCTAGTACCCACTCCTTGGGTTTTGGATACTCTCCTTCCAGGAGTGGCGAAGACGCGCAGGGTATGCCACGTGCTTTCCGTGTCTAGATTCTCATGATTGGACAAGTCTACTCTCCTGCTATAGGTAGTGAAGACTCAACAAGAAGTTCATCTTCTCACCGTTTCCAGCTCCTTGTGTCTGGATGAGTCTATTTCATTTCTCTTGTTGGGTTGAGTTGGACTCTCTACTTTTACTCTTTACTGCACTCTCAGTTGTACTCATTTACTTTCCCCTGTTCGATCTACTTCTCACCATTCGGTACCTCCTTTGTTGATCCCTCGAGACTTCGGGGTATCCTACTGAGTATTTTTATACTCACCCCTTCTTGGGCTTTGCCCGCACTTTGTGTGCCTTTGCAGACGACGAATAGGTTGGTCATGACTTCAGAGGAGCTTAGGAGTTTGGGATCTTGGACCGCGTGCGGTGGTTGTAGTCGAGTTCCAGGTGTGGGACTCTCCTAGAAGTTTTACCTTGTTTACCTGTTGCCGGGTTGTGGCACTTTTCTGGTTGGGCGTGTGTTTTTACCCTTTTATTTTTAGTTTACCTTCAGCTCTTGCTTTGTACTATTTAGAGGTTGATTCACTCATTTAGTTGTTTATAGCAGTTAGTACTTTACTTTCCCTTTTACTCTGCACTTTTTCATTGAGTGTGCTGCGTGTGTGTGTACAGGTACTTAGGCAAAGGCCTCCTCGAGTTGTTGTGCCTTCGGCGCTGGTCGCCAGCCCCTGGCCTATGGAGGCGGGCTTGGGGTAGTTGCGGCTCGAGCCTGGGTAGGGTCAGGTCGTGACATAATCCCCCCTTAGCTTTCAAATAATGTAATCATTGACTATACCCCATGAAACCCATTCATGTTGTGAATGTAATTCTTGACATGAATGGTATGGAATAACTATTTCCAATATCTTGACACACTCGTTCTTCTTCCAGTGTTTTCACGAACCCATGGATCTTCCACAAAATTATAACATATGTATGAAAACAACATTTATAGACATTCATACCCATGTAACCTCACTCTGATTCTCAAAATTAAAAATGATCCATTTTTCAAATGAAGAGTTCAAATTCCTTTAGAAATTTCAACCCAGTCCAAAACCTGGGATGTTACAACCTCCCCATATTAGAACTTATCATCCTTGAAAATATTTTTGGAATTATGTAACATCAACCGACCTACTTGGGTTAGAGATCCTATAATTAAATGAACACATTTCATTTCCAATACCAAACACACCTCCAAGCATCACTTTTTAGCACTCAATACTTAAACTGTTAAAACTCAAGCCAACACCTGTATCAAAGACTGAAACATCAGAACAACACTCACTAGATCCCTTCTAACCCAAGACAGGATTACATCATTGTCTTTTTCTCTATCCATCCCATGGAATTCCCACCACATATTTTAAAATTTAATGGAAAATTTTGTGTCATGGTACTCCCCATCATTATAATTTTCTAAACAAGAAATCCCTTAGAATTATAATGACAACCCTGAAATACTTCTCATTTTGATTGTACGATCGATTCCCAATTGAACTCATTTAGTCTGTTTGATCTGAATTTTCCATGAAAATCCCTAATCAACCTTGCATGGCACTCATCTCATCCTGATGACGTTCCATGAGTAGTTCCTCATTGATCTAAAAAAAAAAGAAACAAGAGAAAAGAAATTTGATCCATTACTAGACAATTATCTCATAAAACACTCAACTTGAGTAGCTGACACCTCCAAAAGATGATTATGATGCATTTATTACAAGTCATATCGAGTTTATTCCAAGCATGCCAACTAAAACCCATAACTAGATTCTAGTGACATTTTTTACTGAACTGATCGTTCATATCATCATACCATAACACAAACATATATGCACAACTAATCCAGTACCCCAAGATTTTTATACTTGAAAAGATATCATCCAAGTCTGAAACTAGGATAGGGTAACCTCAAAATAAAAAACTGGAGTCTATGGAGATCATCCAAGGTAGTTCACTCTCAAGAGTTTACATGTGAGATGTCGGTATGTAGCCGAGACGTCCACATATCATGAACAATGAATGAGCCCAATAGTGGTATCTCACCTGGAAATCGAGTTAGAGAGTCATCTAGTGTCTCTGAGTTCATCCAAGGACTTCCTACATGGGAATACCAATATCACTCAGTGAAAAACATGACCCTAGAATGCCCAGATCTGGTGTTAAATACCATTAAATTGGAATGATTACAAGGAAATGAATCCCAAAGGACTAATTAGTTTAGTAGTCTTGGTAAACTAGATACATACAATAATTTTTTATTACAAATTAATACACTAATTACAACATAATTTTTTTTCTTTTGAGTATAATAACTTTATTATATCTATAGTTTTCTTTTAATATCTTTTTTAGTACACTTCGTGGAATCTCGAGGAAAGGAAACATAATAAGGGTGAGCTCAAATTCTCAGTAAGGGTCAAGCATATTGGGAGAAGTAATGAATCAATAAGAATAGTAAATAAGGAAAGGTAATAATTGAAGACACATACCATGTAGTCAATAAAATGATAAAGGAGTGTGTAAACAATATGGTAAGGTAAATAACTAAAAACACATAGATAAGGAAAAATCAATATGGAAAGTTATGAAATTGAAAACACATGCCATTTAATCAATGAACTGAAAATGAAATACATCCATAGATATGTTGATGTAAATTTTCATGGATAAAGAGAGAAATAAAGTTAGGTTTTCTTAAAACCATTTTCTAAAACATTTTGAGTACCAAATAAAAAAATGGTACTATTAATTTAAAAAGGTCATAAATAACCACAGGATAGTAAAATGAAAGTTTCTAATGAATAATTATCCAATAATTTACTATGATGGAAATTCAAGTGTAAACAATCCCTAACAAAATGAGATTGTAAAGTAAACCCTTGAAAAGATTATAATGTTGGAGTGGGTATCAAGCAATGAGTAGATTATGTGTATCAACTATAAATCCACATATTGGAGTGGAAATAAATAAATAAATAGAAAAAGTTGTTATACACATAATCATATAATATTAACGATAATGAGAAAGTGATATAACCCAATGAAAAGAAATTGGGTTATGAATTTTTTTTCCACTTGTAAACTTTTAACTCAAATCTCCTTAGATGAAATAATTCAAATTAAATCTCAAAATATCATGAAGAATGAATGAATCATGATATTATGTGATAAAGTGGCAGTATGTAAACCATATATAAGAAATTAGGTGCAAAAAAATAAAGTGATTATTTTAAGAGAAAGTTAACAATCACAAAAGGAAGTGAGATTGCAAAGATAATCATTAAAAACATTCTCGAGGATAATAATCTTTAAACATTACAAAGTGTTCCATAACACTTTGAAAATTTTGAATCATAATATTCATTAAGTAATAACATTAAATAAAACTTATAATATCATTAGAATATAGATATTCATGATATAACATGTCAAAGGTTAATATATACACCGTATAAAAGAAACTAGGTACATAATATTAAATAAGACTCAATGGAATGTAAATTGAGATGAAATCCCTTACCTTGTATTTAATTTCAAGTGATTGTACATTAAAATACTGTATAATGGTTTTAAACATGTCACTAACTAATACTATAACTATACTCATATTTATAATATCTTATTACCCATTTGATAACAATCGTTCATTATTTTCACTATTTCAGGTGTTAATTACTCGTCTTTCAAGTATGTTTTAACTTGTTACTTATTTTTATTCTTAAGTAAATCATGGTTTCATCATATAAATAATTTAAACTGTGATTTAATTATCACATATATTCATTATATATGTATTTATAAAAATTTATAATTTTTGGAGATAATAAATTAAACGCATAGTTCATGGAGACAGTAGACCGTACGTACACATGAACGCTACTTTCATTTCTTTATCGTATGAAAAGAATGAAAAAAATTATATATATTTATATTATATTTAAATTATAATATCTATTTCATATATTTCACATAGGTTTATTAGAACCATCCTTTATACATTCTATGTATAATGTGAACGAATCACATCACTTTGAGGGGCGGTAGTCCACACTTCCATAAACGATGTTATTGTATTTAAAAAAATGGAAAACATGAATGTATGAGTTATATAATAATTAAATAAGAATAAAGAAATTATAAATATCATAAATATCATATATAAATAGAGTTTCGATCATAATTCTCAATCATGAAAGGTGTTAAAGGAAAAACGAACAATATTGTTTTGAGAGGCGATGATTCACCATACACATAAATGGTAAGTTCATTACCCATTAGATGAAAGTGTGTGTAAGTGTAGTTAGAACCATTAAAATTAAAAAACATAAGTATATCAAGTATAATGGTGTTATTATCTATTCACAGAATAATAATAATTGAAATAGTAGATAAATAAATAAAACTAAAGAGCTTGAGGAAGGATGTTACCTCTTAATCGGGTAACTATTTTTGGTTTGCCCAAAAATGATTCCATGGATGGATTTATGACCAAGGAGAGGATATAGGTTTATATAAGGGATGTTGAGGATATAATTTTGAATATCCTGGTTGATTCAAATAGGCTTTATATTTTTGAGGAAGTGGGAGTCTTGAGCGCCTTTTTATAGTAAAGGAGGAGCGACACTCCTGTAAATTTTGGAAAAGGAAATTCCACCCACGTTTTTCCCATTGAAAGTGGATAAAATAATAGAAAAAATTATATAAAAGTGATTATAGGGTTTAAATAAGTACATAAAATGGATTTTTTATAAGTTTATAGTCAGTTTTATTCTTAAGTTTAAGGTTTAGTCTTTTGTTAATCTAATTTTCCTCTTAATCATTGTAATTAATTTTAATTACATTCACTAATATTTTTGATAAAAAAATAATTTTAAATTATTATAAATCATAAATTATTATTATTAAAAATACGGAATCCATTTTTCCAAATTAAAATCATAGAATTGTCTGAAATTTATTTAAATTTAATCTTGTAGACGGGATGAAAATGCAGGTTTTTAAATTAAAAACGTTCAAAAGTTTGCTATGTTTTTATATTCAATTTAAAAGTGAAATTGATTCAAATGACATAAATTGGATTAATTGATAAAAAATTAATCTAATTTGACTTTTAAAACAATTAAAATTATAATTTAACCTTATAAATAAATTATATGAAAAAACAGTTTTGAATTATAATTCATTATATTCTACTATTCATTGAAAAATGAAACTTCACAGAAAAATACCAAAAATTACCCTAAACTAATTTTTATGATTCTCTTTCAAATAAAAAGTTTATTTTGAAATATAAAATCTATAAAAGTTTTAAAAATTGGATTTAAAATCGGTTTTCGATTAAAATATGGTAAAACTACTTTTATAAAAATATTGGGTTTTATGTGTAATATTGGGTTTGTTCTTATCTTATGCCTATCAAATATATTGTATGAATATAAAAAATATTTTATTTAATATATATATATATATATATTACATTAATATAATTTCCTAATTTTAGTTAATTTAATTTATTTGGATAAAATAGATTTGTGAGCATAAAAATAGTTCTCTTTAAAAATATTCACTTTAAATTCAATTGGTTCTTATATTAATTTATAATTAATTAGTAACCAATGAATTCATTTCATATTTTTTAAACTAAATATTTTTATAAGTTTGTTAATACTATTCATAATTGATAATTTAATGGATAGGTTATATCTTATTATATTAAATAATAATATTTTAATAATATATTATTATTTAGTAAAACTCGGTCTTGCATGTAATGAAAAACATTGATGAAATTTTTGTTACATTAGATGTATGCTAACTCAGTGTTGCGTGTATTGAAAGCTATAAAATATATTTAATTTATTTAAAACAATACATATATTATAAATTCTTGGGATATTATATTTCCTTATGCAGTTAGTGTTGTATGTCATACAAGCTATCAAATACAATGTTCATACTTTAGATTTTTAGGGTGTTACATTCTCCCCACCATAATGAAATTGTGTCCTCGCAATTTAAACTCAATCTTAGTGTTCTAAGGCTTGATATTTGGAAATTCCTTTGTTGAAATCCCACATCAAGAGAAGGGTTTTTAAAACATCCTCTAGAAAAGATAGAATGGGAAGTACAAGGGTCACATGGAATAACATATAACCATGTCTCTAAGTAGGATAAATTAGTGGAAAGTAGAGATACATACTTGGAAGAAAAAACATAAATATTTATAGGGATTTATTTAGGTCATAAATCAAAAACAAGTGAACGATCAATGGAAAGTTGAGGGTCTCAAAGATATATACCTGCGATGATTTATAAGACCATTCGTTCAATAAAAATTAAGGTATTAATAAAACATTTTTTTGATCATTTTCCTAATGTTGAGTAATTATTTTACTATCTAAGAATATAATGAAATATATTTACTTTACATATTTCTATTTTATAACAAAAATTTTAGCCTTTGGTCGTGCTTCGATCAAATTCTAATTCATCCCTTACATCATGAAATGTATATCAAAAAATTATCTTTAATTCCCAAACACTATACACTTTTAATGGACCGTAAGGCCCATAAAATAGTGTCAAGTCTTTACATTTTTCTCTAACTATTTTACAAAACTAATATGGTTAACACATTAATATCTAAACCTAAAATCCACACTATAAGTTAATCATTAATATTTATTCATCAAATTGATTAACTAAAAACAATGACCTATTAACTAGGACATTGCGTATGTCAGTGGTTGGTGTGAAAACCTTATCATCCTTTGGTCATGGGTTAAAGTCTCACAATATTTCTAGACTTGATGTGTTGTCACCCAACATACATGTTTCACTTTTATAATACCATATTAGTATAATCTTAAAAATTCCTAGGATGGATATCCTTAAAATTTAATAACTAAAAAACCTCTTAACTAAGATTTTCAATATAACCCCTATACATAAATACTTCATCCATTTATTTAAACATAGGTTCTTCCTTGGTCTAAGGTTTAAACATAATATCATTTGTAGGATTTCTAAACCATGACACCATATATTCTATCTAAAACACCTTAGGTTTAACCCATGTTACTCATTGTCATTATCTATTCAAATCCTTAATAATGGTTTGTAAAGAGAATGTGAATTATTCTAAGTGTATCCATCGGGAGTGTCAAACTAGGTGCACAGTAAGACCCATTTTTGTATACCAGGTTACACTGATTCATGCCCAATGCACCTTGTCAGAGTTGTTAATCTAAGGTACATCTATTCCAGAACCACATCCACTTGTAGTATCTATATTGGGATGTGTTTCTTGGAATACCCATATAATTTTTACTTTACCAAAATTATTGGGTGTTCTTCCATACTTATCATCAAATTCTACCTTAGGGCTATGTTCTCTAATATATGTTTTCCTAAATCTAGTTCCCAAGGTTACTAATAAAATTCATTTGATACTAACTATAGCGAACCGACCCCAAAATTCGAATATCCGGTGTCAACTATCCTTACATTATCATGATTATAAGGAAATTCATCATAAGGACCGATCATTTTAGTAGTCTTGGTAAACCAGATACATACACGAGTCTTGTATTACAAATGAATACATTAATTACAACACTTTTTTTTCTTTTGAGGATAATAACTTTATTAAATCCAATGTTTCCTTGTATATATTTCTTAGTAACCTTCATGGAATCCTGGGGAAAGGAAACATAATACGAGTGAGCTCAAATGATCATTAAGGGTTAAGCATAGTGGAAACAATAATGAATCAAATATAATAGTCAATATGGAAAGGTAATAACTGAAGACACATGCTATGTAATAAATAAACCAAGAAATGAGTGTGAAAAAAATATGGAAAGGCAAATAATAGAAAACACATACCATTCAAATAATTGGATAAAGAAAAATCAATATGAAAAGGTGAGAAACTAAAAACACATGCCATTTAATAAATGAACTGAAAATGAAATGCATCCATAGATACGTTGACACAAAATCTCATTGATAAATAATAAATGAATCTAAATGAAGGCAATGATTAATTATTGGATGTCATGTTCAAGGAACATGAAAACCTATACCACCAAGACCTTTATGCGACCATTTAAAACTATAGTTAGAAACCTGATTAATTGGTGTAACTTATTTGACTCACGAGAACCTGTCGATACATAGAGGGGCTATATGAAGTCCAGGATCCAAATATCATTTCCAGTCCAAATAATTCCTCATATAAAATAACCAAAATAAATAATATGGCTTATCAAATATCCGTATGGAATGAATAATAAAAATTTATGAATATTTCCCCAAATAATCAAATAACTGTCAAAGTAAACACCGTATCTAAAAATGATATATGTTTTAGGTAATAAAAAAATCCATGAAAAATGATATGGATAATTAGGTTAAATTTAATGTATAATGATTGTAGGAAATCGAGTATTTCAAGGGTACTAACAAAGTAATAAAGAGGTCTTTGCTTTTCTTTAATAATAAATGAGGTTTCGGCCCCAACCTTTAAAAAAAATATAGTGGAAGAATAAAGATGTTATCAATACAAAATATCCCAAGTGGAGTAGAAATAAAGGGTTTTTGTCAATGACGAATAGGAATAATATAACAAGATATTTTGAAAACATTCTTAAGGAAAGTATCATTTTTTAATTTGAAAAACATTTTAAAAATCATTTTCTTTGAAATTCACTTTTTAAAAAACTTTATTAAAAAATTAACCTTTTAAATTTTCAAAGAAATCTTAAAATAAATGAAAGTGGGTAAATCTGTACATGTCATATAAGGTAAAAAGAACATTTCTTTTTCATGGTGATAAGGTTAGAAAAATTCCTTGTTCAGAAAGTAAAAGAAGATTCATTTGAAAACATTGGTAAAAGAAAAAAAGGGTAAAAATGTATTTAATGATTTATTTTGGAATGAATATTTTTTTGAAATTCTTTTTATAAAATATTGTTTTTATAATAAAAGAAGTTCTCCAACTAAAGGGAGAAATAAAGTTGGGTTCTCTTAAAAATATGTTCTAAAAACGTTTGAGTACCAAAGAAAGGAAAAAATGACACTATTAATTAAAAAAGGTAATGAATAACCATAGGAAGATAAAATTAAATGGATTTCTGAATAAGGATCCAATAATTTCCTCTGATTGAAATTAAGGTGTAAAAAATCTCAAACAAAATGAGATTTTAAATTAAACCCTTGAAAAGATTATAATGTTGGAGTGAGTATAAATCAATGATTAGATTATGTGTATCAACTATAAATACACATATAAGAGTGTAAATACATAAATATATAGTTTCCACTTGGTAACTTTTAACTCAAATCCACATAGATGAAATAATTCAAATTGAAACTAAAAATATCCTAAAGAATGAATGAATTGTGATATTATGTGACAAAGTGGTAGTATGTACACCATATATAAGAAATTAGGTGAAAAATAACAAATTTATTGTTTCAAGAGAAGGTTAACAATCACAAAAGGAAGTAAGATTGCAAAGATAATCATTAAAAATTTTCTTGAGGAGAATAATATTTAAACATTAAAAAGTATCCCATACCACTTTTAAACATTTGAATAATAATATACATGAAGAAATTAAATTAAATGAAATTTATAATGTCATTTGAATAAAGGTATTCATGATATAACTTTTTAAAGGGAAATATATACTCCATATAAAAGAAACTAGGTACATAATAACAAATAAGTCTCAATGGAATGTAAATTGAGATAAAAATCCCTTACCTTATGTTTCCTTTTGGGGAAACATCCTTTAACCTTCTGTATAATGTTTTAAAAAATTTCACTGACTAAAACCATAACCATACATGTATTTATAATATCTTATTGCCTATTTTATAACAATATTTCTTTATTTTCACTATTTCGAGTGTTAACTGCATAGTCTTTCGAGTATGTTTTGACTTGTTACTTGATGTTCTTATTATATAGATCATGGTTTCATCATCAGAATGTAAATAATTATTTAATTATCATATATATTCAGTATATATTTATTTAAAATAATCTATAATGTTTGTAGATAAGAAATGAAATGCACCATCCATGGAGATGATAGGTCGCACATACGCATGAACTCTACTTTCATTTATTTTTCATATTTAAAGAATGAAAATATAATTATATATATGTATATTATAATTCAAGTATCGTATATATTTTATATATGTTATATAGGTTTATTAAAAATATCCTTTATACATTCCATGTTTAGTGTGAACGAATCACAACACTTTGAGTGGGCGGTAGTCGACACTTCCACAAACGATGTTATCACATTTACACAAAATGGAAAGCATGAAGGTATGTGTTATATAAGAATTAAATAAGCAGAAATAAATTATAAATATCATATATATCATATATAAATATATTTTCTATCATAATCACAAACCATTATGTTGCACCCCTCTCTCTTGGATTTTAATGATCACAATCACTCTAATTGTATTCTAACTTGTTTTCAAGTGTTTTTGATGATAGGAAATAGGGTGCCTAGAAGCTGGCCCAAGAAGAATTCAAAATGGACTGTTTAAGTCCACCGGCCAGCCGGTGTGAGACCACCGGCCAGCCGGTAAGGGCACCGGCCAGCCGGATCCAGCCCATCGGCCAGCCGGTGGACCAGGCAGAAGGCCTTGCCCTCTGCCAGGTGCCACCGGTCAGCCGGTGTCTGGCCACCGACCAACCGGTGGGCCCAGACAGAATGGCATACCTTCTGTCCAGACCACCGGCCAGCCGGTGCCTGACCACCGGCCAGCCGGTGGAACCCAGACAGAATAGCATGCTTCTGTCCAGACCACCGGCCAGCCGGTGGCTCAGTACCGGTCAGCCGGTGGAGCCAGACAGAAATCCCTTGCTTCTGTCTGGTGCACCGGCCAGCCGGTGGATCAGCACCGGCCAGCCGGTGTGCTCAGTCAAACTAGCTGTTAGGCTTTGACCAGGCTGGCCCACTTGATCCCCAACGGCTCCGAAAGCCCTCCAACGGCTATTTTGAAGTATTTGGGAGCATTTCTCCTATAAATAGACGTCCATGGATGCCGGGAACACCACCGATCATATACCGAAGCATACCAAAGCTATTTTGATCATTTGAGGCTCCTACGACAATTCTCAAAGGCTACTTGAGATCCAATTGCCATCCTTGAAGCTTGGGCTGCCTCTACATCAACTACACTCACCTCTTGGCGCTCAAGGCTTCCTCTAGTTTGTTCTAAATTATTTTACTTCAATTGTTTAGTTCTTAATTGGGTTTGTATTAAAACAAACCACCCTTTTTCTTCCTTCTTTCAATTTGGGTTTCTTGCTACAACCATAATAAAAAAGCAAGCTGTAAGAAGGTGATCTAGACTACCTTAAAACGGCTAGTGGGTTTCTTGCTATAACCATTAAAAAGCAAGCGGTCGTATAAATCTCCTAACGGTTGAGTTGGGAGCGGAGACGTAGGCTTGAGTTTAAAGCCGAACTCCGTTATCAATTGTGTCTTGCCATTTATTTTCCGCTGCATTTAAATTTGTTTTAAATTGTTAATTAATTTTAAAAAGGCAATTCACCCCCCCTCTTGCCATCACCTCCGACCCAAAATTTGGTATCAGAGGGAGCGTTTGTGTAATACCTTAACCGGTTACAAACGAAAAATCCATAGTGATGGCTTCTTTCTCACAAGCACCCGAAGGGTATTCCATGACTCGGGCTCCATACTTCGATGGAACCGATTACACATATTGGAAAACACGAATGATTACTTTTCTTAGAAGCATTGGCTATCCTATATATAGAATTGTTATGCAAGGCTACACTCTTTCTAGTAAGGATGAATCTAAATGGACCCCCGAAGACATTTCCAATTTTGAGCTTGATGGCAAAGCCATGAATGCTCTTCATTGTGGGTTAGACCGTAATGAGTTTAATCGTATTTCTACTTGCACCACCTCACACGAAATTTGGAAACTTTTGGAAGTGACCCATGAGGGCACTAACAAAGTCAAAGACACTAGGTTAGATATGTATCGTCAAGACTTTGAGAGTTTCACAATGCACCCACACGAGTCAATCACCGAAATGTTTACTCGTTTTACTGATGTTTGCAATGGGAGAAAGTCCCTTGGTGATGATGTTTCAGCAGAAACAATGGTCAAGAAAATTCTTTGGGTCCTACCAAGCTCTTGGGCACCAAAGGTGACGGCAATCTAAGAAGCGAAAGATGTCAAGAAGATGCCGGTTGAAGAACTCATAGGGTCACTCATGACTTATGAGATTACCATGAAGAGGCAAGCCGATAAAGAAGGAAAGATCTTCAAGGAGAAAAAGAACATAGCTTTCAAGGCAAAGGAAGAAAGCTCCTCCGATGATAGTGAATCCGAGATGGCTCAACTAGCAAGGAAAATGAGCAAGTTCATGAAGAAAAAGAAGAAATTTCAAAAGGCACGAAAGGAAGAGCCAAAGGCAGAGAAAGAAATCACTTGCTTTGAATGTGGAAAGAAAGGCCACATCAAACCGGAGTGCCCCATTTTCAAGAAAAGGTTAAAAGAAAAGAAAAACAAGAAGGCCTTCAAAGCATCAACATGGAGTGCAAGTGATGACTCCATGTCTTCAAGCGACTCAAGCGATGAAGGTGGAAAATGCCTAATGGCATTTGATGAGGTATCCTCTTCTCACTCTTCTTCTCACTCTTCTTCCTCATCTTCTTCTTTTGATAATGATATGTCTTATGAAGAACTCCAAAATGCAAGAGATCAATTAGAGGAAGGTTTTCACGAACTTACCTCTAAATTTTTGACCCTGAAAAAGAAAAACAAAACTCTTATTTCCGAAAAAGACAAACTTCTCAAAGAGAATGAGGAGCTTGCCCTTAAAGTCAAAAATATTCCAAATGTAGATTCTTTAAATTCTACCATTAAGGATTTGAAGGAATCTCTTGCCAAGTTCACCCAAGGTGAACAAAACTTAACTAAATTGCTAGGTTCTCAGCGTTCGGCTAGAACCACACATGGACTTGGCTATAACAAGCAATCCACTTTTTCTAGGGCACCCACTACTTTTGTAAGGGGGAGCTCTCAATACAAATTTTGTAATTATTGTAAAAAGACTGGTCACATGATTTATGAATGTGATTGTAAAAATGCTAGGTATGGAAGACCCAAATCCATTACCTACTCGGATGAGTATCATAGAAGGAATCCCTCTAAACATTATGGGTTCAAAAGTCTCTTTTAGCTAATCTTTCCGGACCCAAACTTATATGGGTACCAAAATCTCTTCTTTCTTGATTTTGTAAGATAAACGCCAAAAGAGTAGGACCTCTAAAGGCTCGTGGTATCTCGACAGCGGTTGCTCAAGGCACATGTGTGGCGATCCCTCCGAGTTCAACTCACTTGAAGAATTCGATGGAGGATATGTCACCTTTGGTGATAACTCAAAAAGCAAGATCGTCAGAATAGGTACCATTGGTTTTGGTAGCTCCTCTTTTATTAAAGATGTTTTATTAGTTAAAGGTTTAAAGCATAATTTAATTAGCATTAGTCAACTTTGTGATAGTGGTTTTTCAGTCAATTTTCAAAATGATTTATGCAATGTGTTTGATTTTCAAAACAAGTTGATATTTTCTGCTTCCCATTTTCAAAATGTTTACATTATTGATTTAAAATCTCTAGCTAGCCAAAATGTTAAATGTTTAAGTGCTCCTGACAATGAGTCTTGGCTTTGGCATAGAAGATTGGGGCATTGTAGCTCTCATTCACTTCTAAAGATTAATAAGAACAAGCTCATTCGTGACCTTCCTAAACTTAAATTTAAGAAAGATTTGATTTGTGAGCCATGCCAACTTGGTAAGCAACACAAGTCTTCTTTCAAATCTAAGAAGGAAGTGTCCACCTCAAAATCTCTTGAACTCCTTCATCTTGATCTTTTTGGTCCTACTCCCGTAGCAAGCTTAGGTGGAAAATCCTATACCTTAGTTATTGTTGATGACTTTTCTTGTTTTACTTGGGTTTTCTTTTTAGCCCATAAGAATGATGCTTGTAAAACCTTTTTGAAATTCTCTAGGAAAGTAGAAAACGAAAAAGGATATAAAATCATATCTCTTCATAGTGATCATGGTGGTGAATTCGAGAACAAAGAATTCGATGAATTGTGTTCCTCTCAAGGATACAATCACACCTTCTCTGCCCCTAGGACTCCTCAACAAAATGGAGTGGTTGAAAGGAGAAACCGAACTCTCCAAGAAATCGCTCGAACCCTCCTTAGTGAATTCGACCTCCCTCAATATTTTTGGGCCGAGGCGGTAAACACTGCTTGTTATACTATTAATAGAGTCCTTGTAAGACCTCTTCTTAAGAAAACCCCCTATGAACTTTGGAAAGGCAAATTGCCCAAAGTTGGTTATTTTAAAGTGTTTGGGTGTAAATGCTTTATCCTTAACACAAAAGATAACCTAGGGAAATTTGATGCCAAATCCGATGAAGGTATTTTTCTTGGGTACTCCAACTCAAGCAAAGCCTATCGTGTCTTCAATAAACGTTCAAAAACCATCGAAGAATCATCTCATGTCAAATTTGATGAAACTCTTCCAAAACCTCACCCGGTCATTGAAGATGTTGAAGATAAGCTTGATAAGCTTCATTTGAATGATTCCTCTTCTCCTCCCAAGGAGGATGACCATCTAGAACCCTCTTCACCTTCTTCGCCTTCCACCTTTCCTAAGATTTGGAAACCTTCTAGAGACCATCCTTTAGAAAATGTTATAGGTGACCTTCAAGCCGGTACTCGAACTAGAAGATCTATCCTCAATGAAGTTGAACATCAAGCCTTCATTTCTCACCTAGAACCTCAAACCGTTAATGATGCCATTAATGATGAGAATTGGGTTCTTGCAATGCAAGAGGAACTAAATCAATTCTCTCGAAATAATGTTTGGACTCTTTGTGAAAGACCCAATGATCATCCAATTATTGGCACTAAATGGGTTTTTAGGAACAAACTTGATGATCAAGGAAACATAACCCGGAACAAGGATCGCCTAGTAGCTAAGGGCTATAATCAAGAAGAAGGAATTGATTATGGTGAAACCTTTGCCCCCGTTGCTAGGTTAGAATCCATTATGATCTTGTTGGCATTCGCCGCCCACTTAAATTTTAAGCTTTTTCAAATGGATGTTAAAAGTGCTTTTTTAAATGGTTTTATTTCAGAAAAAATCTTTGTTGAACAACCCCCCGGTTTTGAAGATCCAAAATTTCCAAATCATGTTTTTAAGTTAACCAAGGCTCTTTATGGCTTAAAGCAAGCCCCTCGGGCTTGGTATGAGCGGTTAACAAAATTTCTTTTAGAAAATGATTTTAAAATGGGTCAAGCCGATTGTACCCTCTTTTTAAAACACACTTCAAAAGATCTTTTAATAGTCCAAATTTATGTTGATGATGTTATCTTTGGTTCTACCAAAGAATCTCTTTGTACTGATTTTTCAGATTTAATGAGAAAAGAATTTGAAATGAGTTTTATGGGAGAATTGAAATTTTTTCTTGGTTTTCAAATCTTTCAAAATTCAAAAGGTATTTCTCTAAGACAAAGCAAATACACAAACAAGCTTCTAAGTCGTTTTGGTATGGATCAAGTAAAGGAAATTAGTACACCCATGAGTACTTAAAGTAAGCTTACGTTAGACGAAGCCGGGAAACCGGTGGATAACAAGCTTTATAGGAGTATGATCGGGAGTCTACTTTACCTAACTGCGACCCGTCCTGACATCATGTTTAGTGTTTGCCTTTGTGCTCGTTTTCAAGCCAATCCTAAAGAATCCCATCTTAAATCAGTCAAAAGAATTTTTAAGTATTTAAAAGGATCCAAAAATCTTGGTTTATTTTATCCCTCAAATACTTCTTTTGAACTATCTTCTTATTCGGATGCTGATTTTGGCGGATGTCAATTAGATCGTAAGAGTACTAGTGGAACCTGTCATCTGCTAGGCAAGTCCCTTGTTTCGTGGAGTAGCAAGAAGCAAAATTGTGTTGCTCTTTCTACTGCCGAGGCCGAGTATGTAGCCGCTGGCAATTGTTGTGCCCAAATTATTTGGATGCAACACACTCTCTTGGATTATGGTCTTTCCTATGATCATGTCCCTATTCGGTGTGACAACACTAGTGCCATTAGTATCTCTAAGAATCCAATACAACATTCTAGGACAAAGCACATAGACTTAAGGCATCATTTCCTTCGTGACCATTTTCAAAAAGGAGATATCACTTTGGACTTCATTCCTACCGATTTCCAATTAGCTGATATTTTTACCAAACCGCTCCCGGTTGACCGTTTTGATTTTATTAAAGGGGAGTTAGGAATGATTCGTCAATGAGAACTATTAAATATTTGACTTTCTTGGCTTGCTTATATTTTATTTTTATTAGACACCTTTTTTTTATTTTATTTTATTCTATTTTTTTTATATTTTATGAATTTTAGTACCACCGGTCAACCGGTGGTACATCACCGGTTAACCGGTGGTGTCGGGTTTCTGTTTTTTGGGCCGACCCAAGGAAGGGTTAAAATTAATTTTAAAACCCTTCCTCCCTCATTTCTCTCTTCTCTCTCGGGCGGCTCCTCCTAAAACCGCAACTCCTCCAAAACCTAGCCTCCCTTCTTGGTTTTTGCCCTCTCAAAACTCCTTTATTCTCTCAATCTCTCTCTTTTTAGCTCCTTTTGCCATCATGGGACCTCTATCTACTCGCAAAGGTAAGGGTATCGCTCAAGATGCACCTCCTCCTCCTTCAATCCCTCAACTTCCGGACATATGGCATGACAAAGTCATTTTGCCTGGTAGAGTTATTGACTATCCTTGGCTTTCTTCTGCTCGTCTCGAGCTTTTTTCAATTATTGAGTATCAACATTGGCATTCTTTTTTTGAGCCACCCGAAAAGGATGTCATTTATCCTCTTCTTGTCAAAGAGTTCTATGCTCATTTGACGTGGTCCGTTTCTGATGACATTGATACCATCTCCTCCACTGCTCTTGGGCAACCTATCACTTTCACTTCGGTGGAAATTGCCCGGATGCTGGGAGTTCCTCATGTCGGGCCTCATGCATTTGCTCAGGGGGAGTTTCCTCGGGACCGTGAGTTTGATATAGCCGTTGCCCTTGAGCATCTCACAGGGCAGCCCACAAATCCCATTGTCAAGCTCTCCCAGCTCTCTCCTAACCATCGTATTATTGAGCGCCTCATTCAAACTTCCCTTGCGCCCCGTATCAGGGATCATGATAATGTCAAATTCATTGATATT
This sequence comes from Viscum album, assembly GCA_963277665.1. Lineage (NCBI taxonomy): Eukaryota > Viridiplantae > Streptophyta > Magnoliopsida > Santalales > Viscaceae > Viscum > Viscum album. Next base: position 1,027,021,560 of record OY728158.1, read on the forward strand.
TATCTTCTCTCTTTTATCACCAGAGGCATTCACTTCAATTTGGTCCGGTTTCTGTTCCGGGCCATGACTTATGTGGCTGAGCACCCGCGCCGGTCCAAAACTCTACCCTACGGATGCCTCTTGACTAAAATCTTTTCCTTTCTTGATGTGCCTCTTCATGCTACTTCCTTCGAGCATCCAACGAAGGATAGCATAGTGAATTTTATGATGGTGCAACGAATGAACATCCGTTGGCACCCTTGGCGTCAGGAATGGATTGTCGACAAGGACAGTCTTCTCAAGGACTACTCTCCTCAGACTCATTCCCATCCTCCTGCCCATGCCATGCCTCCTGCTATTGCCGCTGCCTATCCTCTTTCAGACAGTGAGGATAGTGATGATGATGAAGAGGAAGGAAGTGGTGACAGCGAAGGTGAGGCTGATGCTGCTGCTGATGAGGAGGCTGGAGAGGGTGATGATGCACCTGAGCCTGCTGAGGCTGTGCCCCCTCCTGCTGATGCTGGTGGCTTGCCGGTGACGGCTGATCAGTTCCTACGCTTCCAGGATCAGATTGATACCCGGCTGGACTTGCAGTTTTCTTACTTCAGCTCTCAGTTTGATCAGCTCCACTCTCGGATCGATTCTCTCGATCGTCGCTTCGAGGCAGTCCAGGCTCCTCCAGCTCCTCCGACCTTCAGGCGTCGTCATCTCCCTCGACCCTCTAGGAGTGAATAGAGCCTTAGTTGTTTTTGATTTGTTTTTGTATTTGTATTTTGGATTCTCCTTGTACCATTTCATCTTATTTAAATTTCAAGTTGTCTTGTCTATCCATTCCTTTTTATCATTGTTTACCTCTTTGATTGTTTTTCTTATTCTCTATCATAATTTTCCTCCTATTTTGATAATCCCAAAGGGGGAGAAAACCTCTCTATTACATAGAAAACCTCTCTATTATATAGTTATTTTTTAAAAAAATGATCTTTTTACAAGTTCCATTTTAAGTTATTGATGTCATCAAAATCTGTTTTAAATGGTTAAGTTATTGTTTTCAATTGATTTCTTTAAAAAAATGGCATTTGGTTGAAATTTCAAAAAATGTCCCTTTCTCAGTATTTCAATGCTTTCAAGATCATTATATTTGGCACGTCTCTAAGTTTTCCAAGTTCAAATTGTTTATTTAAGTTTTCAATTGACATACCCTTTTTTAAAGCTTTCATATCTTTTTTTTTAAAGCTTTCTCTTTTGTGATTGTGATCATCAAAATAGGGGGAGATTGTTGCACCCCTCTCTCTTGGATTTTAATGATCACAATAACTATAATTGTATTCTAACTTGTTTTCAAGTGTTTTTGATGATAGGAAATAGGGTGCCTAGAAGCTGGCCCAAGAAGAATTCAAAATGGACTGTTTAAGTCCACCGGCCAGCCGGTGTGAGACCACCGGCCAGCCGGTAAGGGCACCGGCCAGCCGGATCCAGCCCATCGGCCAGCCGGTGGACCAGGCAGAAGGCCTTGCCCTCTGCCAGGTGCCACCGGTCAGCCGGTGTCTGGCCACCGGCCAACCGGTGGGCCCAGACAGAATGGCATACCTTCTGTCCAGACCACCAGCCAGCCGGTGCCTGACCACCGGCCAGCCGGTGGAACCCAGACAGAATAGCATGCTTCTGTCCAGACCACCGGCCAGCCGGTGGCTCAGCACCGGTCAGCCGGTGGAGCCAGACAGAAATCCCTTGCTTCTGTCTGGTGCACCGGCCAGCCGGTGGATCAGCACCGGCCAGCCGGTGTGCTCAGTCAAACTAGCCGTTAGGCTTTGACCAGGCTGTCCCACTTGATCCCCAACGGCTCCGAAAGCCCTCCAACGGCTATTTTGAAGTATTTGGGAGCATTTCTCCTATAAATAGACGTCCATGGATGCCGGGAACACCACCGATCATATACCGAAGCATACCAAAGCTATTTTGATCATTTGAGGCTCCTACGACAATTCTCAAAGGCTACTTGAGATCCAATTGCCATCCTTGAAGCTTGGGCTGCCTCTACATCAACTACACTCACCTCTTGGCGCTCAAGGCTTCCTCTAGTTTGTTCTAAATTATTTTACTTCAATTGTTTAGTTCTTAATTGGGTTTGTATTAAAACAAACCACCCTTTTTCTTCCTTCTTTCAATTTGGGTTTCTTGCTACAACCATAATAAAAAAGCAAGCTGTAAGAAGGTGATCTAGCCTACCTTAAAACGGCTAGTGGGTTTCTTGCTAAAACCATTAAAAAGCAAGCGGTCGTATAAATCTCCTAACGGTTGAGTTGGGAGCGGAGACGTAGGCTTGAGTTTAAAGCCGAACTCCGTTATCAATTGTGTCTTGCCATTTTACTTTCCGCTGCATTTAAATTTGTTTTAAATTGTTAATTAATTTTAAAAAGGCAATTCACCCCCCCTCTTGCCATCACCTCCGACCCAACACATTAAAGGTGTTAAAGGAAAAATGAACAACATCATTTTGAGAGGCAGTGATTCGATGTACACATAAATGGTAAGTTCATTACCCATTAGATGGAATTGTTTGAAAATTAATTAAAAAAATTAACAAAAAAACAACTCAGTATATTGAGGATATTGGTGTTATTATATATTAATTGAATAAGAATAATTTAAAGAGTGGATAAATAAATAAAACTAAAGAGTTTGATGAAGGATGTTACCTCTTAATCAGGTAACTCCTTTTGGTTTGCAGCAAAGGGATTATATGGATGGATTTCTCACCAAGGTGAGGATTCTAGGTTTATGGGAGGTATTTTTAAGAGTTATTTGTGTATATTTTGGTCGATCCAAAGTGTATTTAGAGGGTTGTGGAAGTGGGATACTTGAGTGCCTTTTTATAGAGGAGTAGTGACACTCTTGAAAATTTTGGCAAAAGGAATTCCACCCATGTTTTTTCCATTTTATATGGATCAAATAATAGAAAAAAGTATATAAAAGTGAGTATAGGGTTGAAATATGTCCTTCCAATGTATTTTTGACAAGTTTATAGGTCATTTTATCTCTTAATTTTAAGGTTTAGTCCATTATTAAGCTAATTTTCCTCTTAATCATTGTAATTAATTTTAGTTACATTCACTAATATTTTTGGTCAAAATCTAGGATAAAATTATTATAAATTAGAAATTATTCTTATTAAAAATATATAATCAATTTATCTAAATTCCACTCATAGAAGTTTCAGAAATTAATTTAAATTTAATCCTGTAGACGGGGTGACGATGCAGTTTTTTAAAGTAAAAATGTTCAAAAGTTTTCTATGTTTTTATATTCAATTTCAAAGTGAAATTGGTTCCAATGAACTAAATTGGATTAAATGATAAAAAATTAATCAAATTAAACTTTAAAAACAATTAAAAGTATAATTAAACCTTATAAATAAATTAGACGAAAAAGAAATATTGGATTAAAATTCGTTATTTTTCACTATTCATTAAAAAATGAAACTTCACATAAAAATAAAAAAAATACAACCTAGCCTAATTTTTTATGTTTTTATTTAAAATATGAAGTTTATTTTTACTTATAGAGTATATAAAAGTTTCAAAAATTGGATTTAAAATTGGTTCTCCATTAAAAGGCAGTAAAAATGCTTTTATAAAAATATTAGTTTTTATGTGTAATATTGGATTTGTTATTATCTTAAGCCCATAAAATCTCTTAGATGAATATAAAAAATATATGATATAATAATATATATACATATATATAAAATTAATATATTTAACTAATTTTAAATAATTTAATTTATAAAGATAAAACAGCTTTGTGAGAATAAAAATAGTTTTCTATAAAAATATTCCCATTATATTCAATTGGTTCTTATATTCGTTTATAGTTAATTAGTAACCAACGAATTAATTTCATATTTTTATAAACCATATATTTTCATAAGTTAGTTAATCCTATTCATAACCTCTAATTTAACAGCTAGGTTATATCTTATTATATTAAATAATAATATTTTAATAATATATTATTGTTCGGTAAAACTCGGTCTTGTGTGTAACACAAAGCATTGAATAAAATAATTGTTGCATGCGACGTACACTAACTTAGAGTCACATGCATTGCAAGCTATAAAATATATTGAATTTATTTAAATTAACAAATATATTATAAATTATTTGGATATTATATTCCCTTATGCACTTAGTGTTGTGTGTCATACACACTATTGAATACAATGTTCCTACTTTATATTTTAATAGGACTAAACTCAGGAAAACTCTTAATCTATGATTAACCATGATACCAGATCATAAATATGAAAGAGTATATTTATTAAGAGAATAAGGTCTTAGCTTCTTTCTTTATCTCAGTGCATAACTGACACTCTCTTAGCATACCCTGGATGATGTCAAGAGAGGGGGCATGGTCATTTCTAAGATGAGAGTACAATAAGAGGTTATTGATGATCAAATAAAAGATTGGATATGCTCCCATAATATCCAAGAAAAAGTTCCTTAAATTATTTCTAACCAATCATATTCAACTACGCATAGGAAATAGTCGTTTAACCACTTCTGGATGAGTTCCTTTAAAAGAGCTCCGCTATACCCACCGACATGTCGTCACTAACTAACCACAAATTCCTCAATATCGAGACATTTAAATATTTTTTTTAAAAACCATCACCATGGTCTAATCTCCACTCATGGTGACCTCAAAGGTTGTTCACATAGACAACCATTTCATCATCATAAAACCTTGAAAGCACCAACATGACTCAGAATCATGACATTGTCTAGGTCTCTCATGCAACCCGATATTGAATCTAGTACCCAGACTTGATCCAAACCATAACAAAGTTTTTCAATGAGAATTATCTCAGGACCCAAAAGATAAAACCTTACCAGCCTTAGATATTTTAGGAAAAAATATAACTATTCCTGAATTTTATTTTTAGTTTTGTTCCCACTACTTGTAAGGACATGATAAACACATTCGATGTGATGTTCCCCACCATAGGAGTGTCCTAGTTTTTGTTTACTGAAAATGGGAACTCATCCCATAGCACATACTCTATCCACCATCGAACACATGATACAGATGTTGCCAACATGATTTTAAAAAGTGCCAAAAGTGTAAATAGAAGAAAACCGTCTATTTAAAATCACACTATATAAGATTTACTCTAGATGTACGCATGACACTTTATTGAGCTATGCTCATACACACCATTTTCATCGGGAATAGAATCCAAACTAAATTGATCTATGGTTCTACAACACACGATCCTTTAAAATGTCATCCCCCAACACCTATATAACTAAATTCCTCTAACTCCTAGGTCACTCTACTCTGAAAAATACCCAACGACATAACATAACAGCTAAGGGATTAAACAATTTCCACCAAATTCATTCGGTTCAATGTACTATTTTACCAACTTGATGGGAACCATGTGTATAAATACACACTTCCTTGAGATTTTATCAACACAATAATGCATCATTTGATACTGTCCATAGGACTATGAACCCTCTGAATCCTTGTATCATATGGCCCATTCAAAGGATTTTAGGCATGATTTTTATTATCCTATACGAATGTTAATTAGGATGACTACCTTCTGAATCATCCACAACTAAAAAAAATAAGGGTTACACAACCTTATAAGCTTATGACCATTCCCTAAGCATGTCTAACACATTGATATGGAGAATTACCTAATGAGCGTCAAAACTAGGAACACTACATTAAGGTTGTATTTAATCCATCTAACAAATTAATATTTAAGAACATCAAGTACCATCCATAAGGAAAAGTGCTTGGTAATTTTTTATTTAACACCATAAGGGAATATATGAAAGTTTTATCAAATTTCATTTCAATCATTATTTATTTAACTAAAATCCTATAATAATTAAGAAATTTATCACATAAATTCCTTTTATCTATTTTATTTATCCATAAGGTTCTCAAAATTGGGCTCAGTTAATGAAAATTTCCATTCCAATCTATATAAGAAAACTCCCTTTTGGTTGTAATTAGAATTTTAATTAATCACATCCTCATAAAAAGTACATATCAAGAGCAGGTAATGGGTTTTTATTAATGAAAGGGGTTCAGTTCAGTAAGATTCCACCATACATTTATAAAAAACCCATACAAGTAGCAACTAAAACTTTAAATAATCATCCCTACGTAGAATGAATATACCCCCATGGGATTTATTATTAAGGCATATCAATGTAAAGTTGACATATGAGGGTCCCATTAATTATTAAAAGATTAAATTACACCCATATTATATTTATCTCATAATTAGAAAGTACCATGACCTACCTAATTGGGTTGAGTCAAGTCTATCCCATAAGTAACATGACCTAATTGACCTACTTTGGTCTAGTTACGAATTTAAGAATTTAGCCATATGGGTTGTCATTTCAAAGTGATAGAGTTACAAGAATTTATATAAGAAACCCTTTCCAACAATAATTAAATTTTAGCATACAAATATAAGCACCATGGTTTAGTTAGATGAATTTCCATTTACAAGTTATAAAGGTACTTTACCTTATAAATTACAATTATCATTCATATAAATTGAACCAAGTTTTGTCTTTGATTTCAGAATATAATAAGTTCAAATGTAATGGTTTTATTATATAGGTTACCCTTCCTAATTTATAAGGTCCCATACACCTTATAAATTTCCATTATTCCCCCATTTAATCATGACCATAAATTTTTTATTCCATGAGACTAATGGTTCATGACTAAAACATTTCCAAATTTGTAGGTTACATAGAATTCCACCATTAAGGTATGTGGTAAACACCATTTAGGTTGATGTCGACACTTTATTTAACCACCACATATCATAATCATAATGTGGCATTCTATACAAGTGATAAATATAGGTAAGCATTGAAAAAATCATTGTAATCCACTATATTTGAAAGAAACTACAGAAGTATAGTATAAAAGAAAAAAATGCTAGATAATGACCTAAACATGGTATACAATTAATCATGCTCCTAAAACACACATGAAACATCCAAAAAGTTACTAGGCATCCAAATAATGAAACATACATGGCATGTGAATATATATGTTCCTATAAAGATGCATGTGCCAAACCTACACAAGGGAAAAATACCAAAATTTTATAAATTAGTACGAAATAGAAAGTACCCTAATCACCCAAGGTAAAATAATAATAAAATGTAATAATTAATAACACAAACAACAGTTCCATCCTTGGCCACTTGGTTTTTCCCCATGGGTGGGGTGATCATTCCCAGGAAAAACTATTTACCAAGCACCGACACATTTTTGGTCTCATGTCTATCGGCCCAAAACAATAACACCAGGAAAATAAATTCTATGATACATATTTGTAACATCCTAACCTGAGATCCACTAAAATGGTTCCCCAAGCCGGTCAGTCACATGACCTTAAATGTTTCTCCCCAAATACAAAACCATGAATGACCATGTGAATCTATAATATGCAAGCAGTAGAAATATAATAGGAATTAAATAAGTGATATAAAAGAAAGAAAAAACCCTAATAGTAAATATATATGAGGATCCTAAACTCTATATTAATCCTATGATACTAATCTCTGATGTAAAAATGAAACAACACAAGTATAATCCAAGAACCTAAACCCACAACCATGAGGTTTGTTCGGGTACCCAGTGTAATGTTGGCCTGAAAAGGGTGTGAGATAAACTTAGTAGGCCACCACCATTGGGTTTTAATGAAATCATGTCTATGAGTATAAAATAAAATAGTGTGTAGGTATAATAAACAAATAAATAAATGAATAACTATAAAAAATCAGCTCAGGTTCCTCATGGACACCCTTCATACCATACCTACTTTGGCCTAAGTTGAAATATATCAGAACATGACCACATGTATATATAAGCATATATAGAAACAAATATTTTCAAATATATACATACACCGATGGGGACTCAAAGCATCCACATAATGTGAAGGTGATAATGATAGTATTATCCTGGGACCCATGGATATAATCCCAAACATCTATAAAAGAGTGTCTTTAAAACCATAAAGAAATTATAGGTAGTCATAGGCATCTAAACTTAATACCATCAAGAGGCCAAGGACCCATGATACATATCCAAGGCATCTTAGCATAACAAATATCATAAAGAGACACCACAAGCCATATGAAATACTAAATAAGCATTATAAAAACCATTTGTCCTATGAGCCCATCCAAGGAATTTCGTAATGAGAACCCCGGTATCACCTAAGGAGTAATGTAATTATTTTTATTCTATGAGCCCATCCATGGAGTTCTGTAATGAGGAAACCCATTTATTGATCATAACATACAACTTCTCAATGATCTCATCCAAGGAATTCCATAGAAAGGGGACCCAAGTATCACTCAGAGTGTCTGGAAAACATCTAGATAATGATCCTATCTAAGGTGTTTTGTAACAAGGAAACCCAAGTATCACTCAAGGCATGATATAATGAAAGAAACCTATGATACCTTCTAAGGCGTTCCATGTAAGGTACTTGAGTATCTCTCATGGATCATGTAATCTTAATCATCCTAAGAGCCCATCCAAGGCATTATGTAAAAATGAACTGAGTATCACTTGAGGAATAATATAATTCATTTAATTATTTAAATTTAAACAATAATAAAGTTCATGTTAGTAAAAATTCAATGTCCATGAGAATTCCATATCAGAATTAAAGTGTAAATAATAAATAGGGCTATGTAATTATGAATTCCATCTCAAAAATCAAGAATACATAAAGAGGTTCATGGAAATTTATCATTTCAAACATCTTATTCAATTGAACCATTTTGTTATAGAAGATAATGCACCTCATAGGAGGTTTTGTTATTAAACTGATGCTCTCTTATCATTTCAATTCCATTAATTCAAGTTAATTATACCTTAATAGAGGTTTTATTATCACACCTAAAAAGTGATCAAGAGTAAAAAAACATTATAATTATCATAATTTAAATCAAAACCCTATAAGGATGGTTTAATTAACTAAACAGTCTTAGAAGACAAAAGCATATAATAAACACACCCAAGAAGTGGTTTGGGTTGAGACAAGCAACCCCAATAGAGAATTCTAATGAAAAATGGTTACTTAATTTAAATCATTAGGTTATATATATAATTTCACATTTTAAGGGAGATACAAAGTATGACAACCTTTCTCTTTTATTACACAATTAAACATACTTTATTACATAAACTTCACTTGATACAACATAGAAGATCGATAGGTCTAGTGTCTTTGGGGATTAGAATCATTACATAACAACTTAAAACATGAAACATGCAATATCTTTATTGAAAACTTCCTTTACCCGACCACTACATTCCCTCGTACTTAGCATTGCATGGGATAACCTGAGGACATACATAAGAAAAGAGTGAGCTACAAAGCCCAGTAAGGGAATAAAAATAGAATAACATGAGGAATACAATAAATGTTAGAAAATAGGCATATCAATAGAGAAAAATAGAATCATAAACATAAAGGCATGATAAAGCATGATAATCATAACATAGAAATTTGGCAATAACTCTTAACATGGAATTAGCATGAGCCAAGGCTCATTGCACATAGAGCATGAGTAAACCTTCATTGCACATGAAGCATGAGTAAACCCTCATTTCAATTGAATTAGATTGAGTCAACACCCATTTCACATAATGTATCATGATACTATACTTTACCCAATGCATTGGAGCGCTATTGGGGCGCACCATTCTTAAACATTTTATTTCATGCATAAGTGTGCCACATGGATCACAAAACATTAAATCATTCATCATAATCATTTATTCCACGATTAATGAATGTGGAATACATACATGAAACTCTTTAAACAATAATTAAATGTGCATAAAGGTGAATACACTTGATAAATAAATGGGCATGGTATTCACTACACAATGACTTTGGCTTGAAAAAGCGCAGTTCAATTTCGGCAGCATAATGATGTGACATAAGAACTCATAAAAATGGTTGATGAGAGAGAAATGGGAATCTCATCATATTTACATGACATGGATAGTAAGGGGGTCATATAGATACATGTACCAATAAATTTAGTAGAATTTAGATTCATGATACAAAAGAATTGCTTGAATGTAAATGAGGAGAGAGAAATTCTTTTTGGAATTTCGACATAGTAACAAGTGTACATGGGAGGAATTTAATGAGAGATAAAGGGGTATACCATCATTAAAACATAAATAGGGTAGTATGGGGGAGGTACGAAACCATACCCCAACATTTATAATTGAAATTAAAATGGAATAAAAACTTAAAGAATATTGAACAAAAATGAGAAAGGAAGAAAAAACCCTTACATGGAAGTGTGCTTCCAAAGGCTTAAGAGAGGCTTGTGAGAGTCTTATTGGGAGCTTGGGGCACCTTGGGAGGATTATAGAGAGAGTAGGGAAGAGTTTTTATGAACTCCAAAGTCTTTGAGTGAGGAGGAAGTGGGAGATTGGGTGGGTTTATATGGAAAAGGTGAGGGAATTATTTATTATTTAGGTTTGGGACACCTCACATTAAACTAATCCAAACCACAAAAGAGACCATGGTTTTTGCCCATGGTTTTTGGAAAAGAGAAGTAAAAAATAATATTTTATAATTACAAATTCCAAACTTCTTAAAATAATGGGGTTGATTATGTGGAGGTGAGTCACACTCCCAAGGAAAACAATTTAAAAAGACAAGATGTTTAATAAGTTTTGAAGGATCCATTAATGATTTGTAAATTAAGTCAAACAAACCAAAAATCAAATTATTTTAAATTTAAAACATATCTTGGCCAGAAATAAATCTTATATTATTTTATTACATCACTATTGGGTCATTATGATGTCATAAAACACATTATATATTTAAACGGTATTTAATTTTTACCCAAAAATTTGACTATCTCAGAAAATTATGAAAAATTTACCATTGGATAATTTCAATGTCATGATTCCAGAAATAATATTTATTTTATCTAAATAATTTTCTAAATATTTTAATTTTCAATTTTAAAATAAAAACCGACATTTATCTAAAATTCACGGGTTTTGACAAAAATGGATTTCGAACCTTAATAAAAATTACAATTTCATTCATAAAATTATACGATAATTTATATTTTTTTAAAAATAATTTAATAATAATAATAATATTTTATTAAAATATTATTTAATACAAAAATCCATTAATTCATCAAAATATATTTCTTAGTTGAATATTAATTAAAAACACTATTTGTTCTTTAAAAACTATTTACAAGGTAACAATAATAAAATGAAAGTATATTCATTATTATATAAAAAAATAATGCACATAACCATAGTGATAAGGTCTTGTTAAATAACCCCTTATAACACCCGCATAAGACCGAAGAGTAAGGTGTGCGATGGTGACAGACTCTTGGGGTGGCACGGATAACATTGCTCGGGTGGTAATATCTATCAACTTTCACTTATCTCATAGGCGGTCCTGCTCGAGCTTAACATATTCAAGCTCATCTTGGGCTTGGTCAAGAGCGAATCCCAATGACGCCACCTCCTTTCTGAGCTCTGACAGATGGGCTTCGTATGGGGCACGTCTACTGGATGAGGCCATCGCTTCCTTTGTCTGAGTAAATTTGATTTGTTAAAGCCCTATATTTATACTAATCATGTGATCACTGTTCAACAACTATATTAGCAATGGTCACAATTCTTAACAGTATTTTAAAATGAAAAAACATAAAACCAAAGAAGTTGACATTTTATATAAACATTTTTCATAGAGACATTTAATTAGATCAAGAGTTATTTCCATTAATGAAAGTTTGGGTCGTTACAATCTCCCCCCCTTAAGAAATTTCGCCCTGGAAATTTCATTTTATATTCTAGGACACAAACAGATGTGGGTACTTTTCCTTCATTTCTTCCTCCAGTTCCCATGTTGCCTCTTCGTACTTATGGTTTCACCATAGTACCTTTACCAGATGAGTAGTATTGTTGCGTAGAAATTTTTCTCTACGATCCAAGATCTTCACTAGATGCTCCTCATAGGAAAGATCATCCTTCAACTACACCACCTCATAAGAGAGTACATGTGAAGGGTCTAGTATGTACTTCCTTAAGAGGGATACATGAAATACATCATATACTTTGTCCATGGTAGGTGGAAGTGCTAGTCGATAGGCCACAACCCCGACATGATCAAGAATCTCGAAGGGGCCGAAGTACCTAGGACTTAACTTCCCTTTCTTTCCATACCTCATGACCTTATTCCATAGAGATATGCGTAGAAATACCATGTCTCCAACTTTAAACTCAAGGTCTCATTGATGGTTATATACATAACTCTTCTGTCGACTCTAGGCTGCCTTGATATGCTGCTGAATGTCCTCAAGTGTTTGGATAGTCCTCTCGGATTGGCTATCAGTTTGAGGATGATAAGCCATACTAAAGTTCAACTGAGTATCTAGAGCATGTTGAAGACTCTTCCAAAACTTTGAGGTGAATCTAGGATCATGGTTGAATACAATAGATAGTGGTACTCCATGCATCCTTACCACTTCCTTGACGTAAATCCGTGCATGTTGATCCAATGAGAATTCATCTCGAACCAAAATAAAGTGAGTTGTCTTTATAAGATGATCCAAAATGACCCGTATAACATTATTTCATCTGGATGTCCTTGGAAGTCCAGTGACAAAGTCCATGGTAATATTCTCCCACTTCCATGCTGGTATGGGTAGTGGTTTCATCATCCCCTTAGATTTTCATCTCTCAGCCTTCACTTGTTGACATACAAGACACTTTGATGTATATTCGGCAATCTCTCTTTTCATATTGTCCCATCAAAAGTTTTCTCAGAGATCTCGATACATCTTTGTGCTCCCTAGGTGGATAGTGAATGTCGAGCTATGTGCATCATTCAATATCTCCTTCTTTATCTATGTATTGGATGATATACATATTCGCATCCCAAATCTTACAACTCCTTCCTCATCAACTTTGAAATCAGGGGATTTTCCATTTCTTACAGCTTCCACCCTTTTCTGAATTTCCACATATTTTCTTTGAGCATACTTTATTCTCTCTAAGAGAGATGGTTGAGCAATCAGTTAAGAAAGGATTTATGATGTTCCTACTTAATGATTCCCATGTCCATCCTTTAAAAATATAATAAGATCAGATCCTTTTCAATTATCATCATTGATAAAGATGCAGGATCCTTTCTACTTAGAGCATCCACCACCTTGTTTGCCTTACCGTTATAGTAGTGGATTGAGAAGTAATAATATTTGATGAGCTCTATCCATCTTATCTGGCGCATATTAAGATCTTTCTGTGTGAATATATATTTAAGACTCTTGTGGTTAGTATATATCTCACATTTCTCCCCATAGAGATAATGCCACCAGATTTTAAAGGCAAAGATCACAGCCGCTAACTCCATATCATGCGTTGGATAGTTTTGATCATGGATTTTCAACTGCCTTGAAGCATAAGCTATCAATTTATCATTTTGCATCAGCACATAGCCTAAGACCTTCTTAGAATCATCACTATACACCACAAAGAGTTCTCCACTTGTATGGAGTGTGAGTACTGGCGTAGTGATAAGCCTCTTTTTCAACTCCTTGAAACAATATTCACATTCCTGTGTCCAGACAAAATTTACTCCCTTCCGTTTCAGCATGGTCATTGGGTTTGACAATCATGAAAAGTTATTCAAAAATTGTCGATAATACCTAGCTAGACCAAAAAAGCTACGGATATCCATTATAGAAGTTGGCCTGGGCTACTCTTCAATTGCCTTTATCTTGGTAGGGTCCATAGATATCCCTTTGCTGGTGATAACATGCCCCAATAATGATACTTCCTCCATCCAGAACTCACATTTACTATACTTTTCTAACAACTTCTCCCTTCACAAAGTTTTTAACACAGTTTTCAAATGCTCCTCATGTTCCTCCTTTCTCTTGGAGTATATCAAAATATCATCAATAAAGACTACCACAAATTTTTCGAGGTAATCTCTAAATAATATATTCATTAAATCCATGAAAATTACTAGATCATTAGTGAGTCCAAAGGGCATCACTATGAACTCATAGTGTCTATACCTCATTCGAAATGCAGTCTTGGGAATATCTTCCTTCCTCACCTTTAATTGGTGATATTCCGACTGAAGGTCTACCTTAGAGAAATAACTGGCCCCACAAAGAGTCATCTATTTGTGGTAGGGGATACTTTTTCTTTATCGTGATTTTATTGAGCTCATGATAGTCAATGCAGAGGCACATTGATCCATCCTTCTTTTTGATGAAGAGGACCGGCGCACCCCACGGTGGAGCACTCGGGCATATAAAACCCTTCTTCATATTCTCTTGTAACTGCTTCTTCAACTCTTCCATCTCTATGGTGGACATTCTGTAAGGTGTCTTTGAGATTGGTAGAGATCCAGGGATAAGTTCAATTGAGAACTCAACCTCTCGGTCCATAGGAATACCAAGAAACTATTCAGGGAATACATCAGTGTAATACCTCATGATGGGCATGTCTTCAAGCATGATTCTCTCCTTTGTCTCAATCATTTGAGCTAGATATGCTTGCTCATAAGGTGGCAATATACACACTTGAGACAATGATTATAAAGGATATTCATCTCCATCCTTTCACTTGTAATGAATTGGAGGATACTTCAGGATGTGAAGAGTGATCTGTCTTTCCTGACAGTTGATAGTGGCTTTGTATAAAGACAACCAATCTATGCCCAAGATAGCATCAAACTCTACTAAAGGAAGTATGATGAGATTTTCTAGGAGGTTCAAACCACAAACGTTAACCGGAGAGGAGTTATATACCATGGATGAAACGATTGACCCATTCAATATTCTCATAGATAACTTTTCCTCCAAATTTTGAGGTGGTGTTTGAATTGTTCTACTAAACTTGCAACATATGAAAGAATGCATAGAACTAGAATCAAATAGTACGTTTTCTATTCTTGAATGAATAACTAGAATACCTTTCACCACATCATTGTCTGGATCCACCTCAGTAGTAGTGATAACATAAGCCTTTCCTTGTTGCCTCGAAGGTTGTTGTTGATTACCTCCAACAACCCTCAGCTTAGGGCAATGGTTTGAATAATTCCCAAGCTCCTTGCAGTTATAACACTGCACTGCCGGCTGAGTGTTGATCTGAACCTTTCTTTCTTCTTCAACATCAGCGGGATTTTTAATATCCCTTCACTAGTTCTTGTCTAGATGACCAAAATTTCCACATTTGAAGCAATTCCTGGTTCCCTTGAGACAGTTACCAGGATGTTTCTTCCCACAATTTTTGAAAGGGGAAAATTCAAGCTTCTTTCCATCATGGGATTTATTTGATAGACCAGCCATGTTGTTCTCCATTTTCCACTTCTTGTCACTGAGACCAAGAGACCAATGAGAGTCTCCAATCTCCATTTCAACCTTGAGGGCACAACAGACAATATCCTCATAACTATTTAAGTCTTGAATCGCCAACTCTTTTCATAGACTCGACTTTAGTCCGCTAAAGAAGTAATCCACCTTCCTTTCAGTGTTCATGACAAAGACAGAGGCGTACCTTGCAAGACTTGTAAAGTTTTCTTAATAAGCCCCGATGGACTCATCTTCCTTCTTCTTGAGTCTGAGGAACTATCTTTCCATCTTGATATGGAGGGTTTGAGGAAAATATTTGTTAAAAAACATTCTCTTGAATTCCTCCCAATTCATGGAATCAATTTACTCTTGGAACTTTGTATTCTTGATCAGTGTCTACCACTGATCAGTTTCCCCATCAAAAAAAATAGAATTCTAGTACAACTTTTTCCTATTCTGAGCACTGGAGGACGAATAATATCTTTTCAATAGAGTTAATACATTGTTCCGTGAGGAGGGGATCAGAAGATCCACTAAACATGGGAGGCCTTTGTTGCATGAAGGATTCTACGTCAACTTGCTCTTTCCGTGGAGGAGGAGGGAGTTCTGATTGATTCAAGTTATTATTCATAACTCAATCCATCTGAGCAAGTACTGTCATGAAGTTTTGAGCACCCACTCCCATCATATCAGGCATATAATTAGGGCAATCTTCACATTGCCTATCACATTGGTTGTTGGAATATGTTCTTCTATTTCCCGCCATTAACTAAGAAAAGAAAGTATAATTATAGGTCTTAAATACTTAAATTGTGCCTGAAAAGGAAACTTTGAACATAAAAGTATAAAATTATAAAGAAGAAGTATATCCTAACATTAGGTTTAAATCTAGGTTATCCTCAATCTATTTATTAACTTATATTCTTATGGGATTTTTTTGTCCCTTAATAACGGTTTGTACTAAGCTCGTGAATCTACCAAAGCATATCCCCTGAGAGTGTCATAACCAATAGTGTAGTGATGCCCATTGTTGTGCACCATTTCCCGTTCAAGTCTAGCTCAAAGTGGTGTTTTCGGGTTTTACCCCTAGGATACATCTGTGCTAGAGCCACCTCTACCTTCTCGTATCCAGACAGGGATGTATTTTCTCGATAAACCAATTACTAAATACTCACCAAAACTTTGGGATTTTTTTATTATACTTAGTCTTGTCTCTAAGGCTTTACTAGGGTTTTATAATCATAATCCCAAAAATAACTAAACCTATCCTTTGATACCAACTATGACAACCATGATCTTTTATTACACAATTAAACATACATTATTACATAAACTTTACTTGATAAAACATTGAAGATCGAGAGGTATAGTGTCTTTGGGGATTAAGATAATTACATAAAAACTTAAAACATGAAACATGAAACATCTTTATGGAAAACTTCCATTACATGACCACTACATTCCCTTGTACTTAGCATTACATGGGATAACCTGAGGAGATGTATAAGAAAAGGGTGAGCTACAAAGCCCAGTAAGGGAATAAAAATAGAATAACATGAGGAATACAATACATGTTAGACCATAGGCATATCAATAGAGCACAATATAAGCATAAACATAATGTCATGATAAATCATGATAATTATAACATAGAAATGTGGCAACAACTCTTAACATGGAATTAGCATGAGCCAAGGCTCATTGCACATAGAGCATGAGTAAAACCTCATTGCACATGAAGCACAAGTAAACCCTCATTGCACTTGAATTAGCATGAGTCAACACCCATTTCACATAACATATCATGATACTATACTTTACCCAATGCATTGGAGCTCTATCAGGGCACACCCTTCTTAAACATTTCATTTCATGCATAAGTGTGCCACATGGATCATAAAACATTGAATCATTCAACATAATCATTTATTCCATGATTAATGAATATTGAATAAATACATTAAACTCTTTAAACAATAAGTAAATGTGCATAAAGTTGAATACCCTTGATAAAGAAATGGGCATGGTATTCACTACACAATGACTTTAGCTTGGAAAAGCGCGGTGTAATTTCGGCAGCATAACGGCGTGACATAAGAAATTATAAAAATGGTTGATTAGAGATAAAGGGGAGTATCATCATATTTACATGACATGGACAGTAAGTGGGTCATATATATACATGTACCAACAAATGTAATTTAATTTAGATTCATGATACAAAATAATTGCTTGAATGTAAATGAGGAGAGAGAAATTCCTTTCGGAATTTCGGCATAGTAACGGGTGTAAATGGGAGGAATTTAATGAGCGAGAAAGGGGTCTTCCATCATTAAAATATAAATAGGGCAGTAAGGGGGAGGTTCAAAACCATACTTCAACATTTATAATTGAAATTAAAAGGGCATAACAACTTAAAGAATATTGGACAAAATGAGAAATGAAGAAAAAACCCTTACTTGGAAGTGCACTTCCAAAGGCTTGAGAGAGGCTTTTTGGGAGCTTGGGGAACCATGGGAGGATTATAGAGAGAGTATGGTAGATGTTGGACGAACTAAAAAGGCTTTGAGTGAGGAGTAAGTGGGATCTTGGGTGGGTTTATATAAGAAAGGTGAGGGAATTATTTATTATTTAGGTTTGGGACACCTCACATTAAACTAATCCAAACCACAAACCAACCCTTGGTTTTTGCCCATGGTTTTTGGAAAAGGGAAGTGGAAAATAATATTTTATAAGTAAAAATTCCAAACTTCTTAAAATAATGGGGTTGCTTATGTGGAGGTGAGTCACACTGCTAAGGAATTTTTTTAAAAAAGACAAGATGTTTAATAAGTCTTGAAGGGTCCATTAATGTTTTGTAAATTAAGTCTAAAAAACCCAAAATCGAATTATTTTAATGGTAAAACATATATTGTCCGAAAATAAAGCTTATAGTATTTTATTACATCACTACTGGGTCATTATGATGTCATAAAACACATTATATATTTAAACGGTATTTAATTTTTACCCAAAAATTTTACTGTCTCAGAAAATTATGAAAAATTAACCGTTGAATAATTTCGACGTCTTGATTCTAGAAATAATATTTATTTTATCTAAATAATTTTATAAATATGATAATTTTCACTTTTAAAATAAAAACCGACATTTATCGAAATTCACGGGTTTTGACAAAAAATGGCTTTCGAACCTTAATAAAAGTTACAATTGCATTCATAAAATTATACGATCATTTATATTTAATAAAAAAAAAATTAATTTAATAATAATAATAATATTTTATTAAAATATTATTTAATATATAAATCCATTAATTCATCATAATAGATTTCTTAGTTGAATATTAACTAAAAACACTATTTGTGCTTTAAAAACTATTTACAAGGTAAAAATAATAAAATAAAAGTATATTAATTATTATATAAAAAAATAATGCACATAAACATAGTGATAAGGTATTGTTACATAACCCCTTATAACACCCGCATAAGACCGAAGATTAAGGTATGCGATGGTGACAGACTCTTGGGGTGACTCGGATAACATTGCTCGGGTGGTAATCTCTATCAACTTCTGCTTCTCTCGTTGGAAGTCCTGATTGAGCTTAACATATTCAAGATCGGCTTGGGCTTGGTCAAGAGTGAATCCCAATGATACCACCTCCTTTACAAGCTATGAAAGATGGGCTTCGTATGGGGCACGTCTACTGGATGAGGCCATCACTTCCTTTGTTTGAGTAAATTGGATTTGTTAAAGCCCTATATTTATACTAATCATGTGATCACTGTTCAATGGCTATATTAGCAACGGTCACAATTCTTAATAGTATTTTAAAATCCAAAAACATAAAACCATATAAGTTGACATTTTATATAAACATTTTTCATAAAGAGACATTTAATTAGATCAATATGGATTTCCATTAATGAAAGTTTGGGTCGTTACATAGAGAAATATGGCATGTGGCACAATGATGTAAATTAAAAATGAGAAATAATTTAATTGAAAATCACTAGAACACCTACCTTTATGAAGATTTAAACCAAATATAAAAAATATTGGTAGCTCTATCCAAGCTCTTTGATTTTTCATCCAAGAAACATTGGATTCCAAACTCTTATCTAACACTCCAAAAGGTCAAGTGTAGACCAAAAAAATCAGTTACGACATTAACAATTTAATAGAAAAAGAAATAAAAAAGGAATAAGATGCGATATATCACTGGACGTCCATCGCTCAATGTATATATGAGAAACCACTTGAAGAAGGTCTTCCAGGTACCCCCAAAACCTTTTCTAGGAAAATACCTAACCAATAGTGTTAAAACAACCACTCAACAATTTTAATCAAAGCATTGAAGCTTTATAAATTAACCACGATGACATACCCCAACCGATCAACATGTGGAGAAGTGTAGATAGAATCTAGAGATAGAGGATTCCAAGGTAGAGTAAAATCACCATCCAAAAAGGTCGATTACACCATGCTTTGGTTGAACCAATAGGGAACCATAAATAGAAACTCCCAAAATTATAAACAATAGAAGAAGAATAACAAATAAAAAAGGAAAAGAAATATCTTAATTGAAAATGCTATCAAAATGAACCAAAGATCATATTTATTGGTGAAGAATATAGGGAGAGGAGTTTTGGTTGAGAGATCCTTTGTGCCCTCCTATTTTCTTGATGAAAAATAAGGGTCTAATCCCCTTCTAACATTTTTTAAACATCTAGCCTACACGATTCATGAAGTGAACCAAATTCAATATTTAAACTAGATACATGTCATAAATTCCTTGGGGTAAACCCCCTAGGATTTCACGTTCCATATCCTAAAACCACACCCCATGAAACCCATTCACATATTGAATGGAATTCACATTGTGAATGGACTGCAATAGAAATTTTCAGTAGCTTGAAACACTCGTTCTTCCTTCAGTGCTCACTCGAACCCCCGTGTCTTCCATAGAATCATAACTTATATCTAAAAACATAATTTTTGGATGTTCAAAACTATGAAACCTCACTCTAATTATCAAAATTAAAAATTATCCATCATTCAAATGAATAATCCAAATTTATTTATAAAATTCAACCTAATCCAAAACACAGGACTTTACAAAGATCACTAAATCACCAGTTTCTGTTAACAACACACCCTTCATGATGATTTTTTTGTGACATGGACTTATCTTTTTCAATTGGAATATAGTTTATGCTTCCCTCCATGGTTTAAGAACCCTTGAAACTCTAGTGACATGAAATTTAGCTGATCACCTCCTACGACATATTCCTTTTCACTATGGAAAAGTATCATATTTATATTACAAAAAATCCTTCTATATTATGTGGCATGGGATTTTTTCTATGATATAGATTGAAGAAAATTTTGTCTCACATAAAACACGCCTCTATAATTCATAATATAATATCAATAAGTTTGAGCCATAAACTCACTAGATAACTCCTATAGTACCAACCCGTGACACGTCCACTTAACCACGGTGCCTCCCTGGACCATGTTCCTACCTTCACAAGTGCCAACACCAACCCACACTAATTCTATTTTTCAATAATTCCTATGTATGGGGCTATTATAGAATTTGAATGTCCCTAGCCAGTGGCTGGCCGTATTTTTTCATTATCCAACGTTTACTACAGTGAAACCAACCTTACCATGACATGGAAAATTATCATATGAGAAAAATCCAACCAAATTTATTCTATAACACAATAATTAGAGATATGATGTGGTTAATTATATTTATATAATACCATGATATATCCTATGTTACTTTGACATAGATTCTATCCTTGAGAAAAATTTTTCAATGGAATCAATAAGAACCCTTATTCTTTACACTTAATGAATTTAGTGAATCTCTAACAATCCTTCAAGTATCTTCAGTAATATCTAGAATTTATTAATAATACATATTATCAACAATTCTATAACACTTCCTCATCACATATTATCACTAAATACAATACAAAACCATAGTATTCCAATAATCAATACTTATTTTCAAAAATTCCATAATGCTTCCTCATCACATATAGTTAACAAATCCAATACAAACCCATATGGTTAAAACAATCACCCACTTTGGATTTTGTTGAAGATATGGTGACTGTATTCATTTCTACCCCCTTTATCAATGAAATACAAAGGGTAGAATTCAAGGTCAACTTATCTTCTCCCCTTTATTATTTCTTAACCTCTGTCTGATGAATGTGAGAGGGTATTCTATATAAAATTATACTCCCTCTTTTTCACTGATTGGGCATGGAGGTTCTCCATAATCTTAGGTTCCTAATTTATCTTCAAATTTACCCCCTATGATTTTAATTTATATAGGGAAAAATAATTTTTTCTCTAGGGAACACTCCCCCTTTTCTCTACCACTTTATCAATAATTTATTTTTAATTTTTCTTCATACAAATTGAAAAAATTTACAATCAGATTAACCAATAATAAAATCTTACATAAATATAGTTTCCATGAAAATTTATTAAAATCAATGGCATATAATGATTAAATTTACCACTTAACATTTGGGATGTCAAAAACATCCTCTAAGCCTATTGATAATAGACTCAGTGTAGGATAAAAGAGTCTATATTAACCTCCAAAAATATGTTCACATCACTCCTAAATAATAATAAAATCATAGAATATTTTAGACTCTCCACTTCCCCAACAAAACAACAACTTATGATCACATCACTTTCTCACACCACCCAGTTAGCATATAAACTATGAAGTAAACAACATTAAGACATACCACTCGGTCTATCAATTGATACCGATAATAAAGACAAAATTGGTAATACCTCTTGATCTCTATGTTATCCAATATTTCATAAGATTCTATATTCAAAGATGATAGATAAAAACCTCTGAAAATTCATCATCAACTTCCCCTGAATAGCCATATTTATTATCCCATATCAATGAAAAGATAATACCAATTTTTAGTTTATAGATAAATAGTCATGAAATTTACTCAAGTATACACTTCTATATTAAATATATCCCCCTCTTCAATGTTCTTATTTTACTAAATCCCTGGTCGGTGATTATTTTAGGTATGCTACAACACCTTTTTCATCCATTATTCAAGACTTTTATATTTAATTTTCAGCATGAAAATTTCACAAATGAATTTAGTTTTTGGATTGATAGCAATCATGACCTAAAATACTTCAAACACCACTTGTTGTATTCACAACTTCTACATCAACATAGATTTTCTTTCATCTCATACTCATTTTATTATTGACCATAATTACCCCATGAAATTTATCCCCTTGAATAATTCACCTTTTAAAACTTGTTAGAAACATTAAATTATATGAGGAGAGGGTTACCTTCCACTATCCTCAAGTTTAGGAGGTTGGTGAGTCAATATATACCACCATTTACCTTTATTCTTCATCTTGGAGTTCATTTTTTATATGAATAAGATTTAATGGAATCTAATATTCCATCTACTTATTTGGGTTTTCTTCTTATTTAAAACCCAAAACATAACCTGTTTCTACTTAGATGACTTTACCACCAAGGATTTCCTTATCCACTACAGCTTAAATTTTTATTTTCCAAATATTTTTACTACTCATGCCATCCTTGTAAGCACTGTTATACTTTTCAATACATAACCTCGTATTTGGAAATGCCTTTCTCATGTTACTTTTTAGTTTTTTAAAAAAGTGGAATCTTATCAGGATTTCAAGTTCTTTCTTGTATCTCCAAGATTTTTTTTTCCTTAAAAAAATAGTTTTTGGACTCCTTTTTGAATTACATTCATCATGGGTATCTTATTTATACATCCCCTAAAATCTATTTATCATAGGGAAAAATTCTTCATTGTACGCATGCGAAGTTCTTCATTTAATCTGTAATAAATTTCATCTAAAATTAATACTTGAGGAATGGTTATTGTGATATAAATTATTATAATTATATCCATACCTTTTTTCTTAGTAAATCTATATTTCAAACTTTTCACCATATTCACATAATTTAATGTATTCCCATGCCTCAACACAAAAACTAGAAATGTGTCCATACATCCAAAAAATGTTTCACATGTTTCTAAACCTTTTTATGGGCCATATCCAGTTTCAAATTTATTTTTTATGAATTATTTTAAGGTTGTTTCTAGTATCTCCTAGATTTTACATTTTCTTGGTATTCTCTATGTTTAAATTTTTTACCTTCCTTGTAGAAGTATCATCATAGTCATTATTATATTTTTTCATAATATATGGCCTTTATTACATCATAATATTCTTTTGTTTTTCCTTATATGTGTTATATTTTACTTTTAATTCACTCTCACCTATCAAAGGGTAATTAAATAATAAATGTAAAGAATCTTTGAGTTTAGTATTACCCTTGACACTAGATTGTTCCACTTACTTCTTGAATTAGATTAATTTCTTTTCTAATATCTGAATATATTTTCCTTTTTTCTCAAGATGAGTATTTAAATCTACCTTGAGTTCCTCAATAGATATATCATTATCTAATTCATGTGAAAGTTTTTCCAGCATGTAACTTTGTTCATTCATCTTCTTATTCAATTTATAAATAAAGTCTTTAAGACATACCTTATTTTATTATGGCATTTTATTTTCCTCTTCCAATTCCATAAGGTGTGTAGTTGGTTCATATTTTTTTGATTTCCAAATTTGAACCACTTTTGAGTTCATATTCTTCCCTTTTAATCCAGTTTTGAGTTTTCCCAACTTTTTGGAAATCACCTCGATCTCTTTAGATTGGGAATAATTCCTCTCCTTTAAATTAGTTGATACTTAAAAAATCCTTTTGTTTAGGTGTTTTAACTTATCAATTTTAATTTCCAACTCTTTTATCTTGATATATTGTGACTTTATTTCTTCTATTAATTTCTAATCTATCTCCTCTGATAGGAGGGATACACCTATTTTTTTCCTGGTTAGGACTTAATCATCAGCAGTAGTCCCATATTCACTTATCATATTAGCCTATTCATTCATTCCTAAAACATCATTAAATAGATAAACAAATTCACACTTTGAATCATTCATGCATTATATTTGTGTGCTTCATGATTCCTTCAATAGGGTATAACTTTTTTCATAAATAGTTCCACAATATGGAATGCCTCATGTGCTTAATTTATTCTTATTTATTCTTTTTAAACATAAGGTAATTTTCATTTGAACCTTTTTCATTTCCAAATGCATATTTCAGAACTATCCACATCTCTTTAGAGAAATTTCAGTGATAAATTTTATTATATACATATTCTCTAAGTGAACCCTTTAACGACTTCTTGAAGGCGGAATCAATCTCCTTGTTTCTTTGGTCAATTTCAAAGATTACTCCATGTTGGATTAACAGAACAATTTCTCCCTACAAAACTTCTCAGGGAACTCCAATGTAATCATCCATAATTAATAAACTAATTTTTATACCACTTGAAATTATTTTCATTAAAAAAAGGATATTTCACTGTAAGTTTAATTTCTCTTAAAAGAATTTAAATCACGATAGAGAAAAAATTTCAACAGAAAATAAACTATTCCTTTGGTTCCAGTTATTAGTTACCTTAAGGGGATAATGTGAGATATACCATTGGGTGTGTGTGTGTGGGGGGGGGGGGGATTGGGCTATGGAACTCATTTACTAATTAAACACTTTTTCTCTTAAACCCTCAATCACCTAATGATATTTTCTATTTACATAGAAGGGTAACCTCTTTTTATCTTGTTGATTATATGATCAAGTTACCTTTTCATTAAACCAACCATTAAATAGATAATATATATGCTTACTTTACCACTTTTCAAAACCATGTTATGTAGAATATAAACAATCAAGGAACAATAGACACAATTATTTTTAATTGGTTCACAACTATGGTATAGTCCAAGAATAATGTGATCAATAGCATGTAAATGCACTAATAACACTATAAGCTCACTACCTAGGGTTTTGACTAAGTCACTCTTTCCTAGGCTCACTACCCTTATAGATGTTTTAGTTTTCTTTACTACCACCCAAGGATTACTTCCCCCAAGATATCATAAAATCACATTCTTATTATTCTTTGGAAAGATCTTCAATAATAGGCAATTAAATATGAATCATCACCTCAAATTTTGAGCCTTAACCCCTATTTTAGTTACTAGTTGATCATTTTAAGTTAGAATAAAACCCTCTTGACTAGGGTGTGGTCTATACTTCCATGACCTCATCATCTCTTTTTATGTATGATCCATAGTGTAACATATTTCACTATGGTGTGGAATGTGAGATCAATTAAATTTTGTGCTATGGATTGATTCCCTATAGCGTAGCCCTCTATAGTTGTCTAGATAAAAAAAATTATCACATGAATTGAATGATCCCATGATCTACACATGTTCTTACGCATAACTCTTCCACAATTTTGACATGATTTCTTTTAACTTATTGACCCTTTGAACTAGATATGGTGTATTCACTTCCAATGTAATGTGAACTTCTATATGATATGAAATATTAATTCATAATTTTTTTTAATATCATATCTTCCACATCACAATGTGTTTCTATGACGTTGATTATTGAAAGATCTGAGATCACCAAACCACCCATTTCTATTTAAAATAAACTATCCACAATGAAAGTACATTCTACAGAGTGAAATTATCTTCACCTTTAAAGACCCGTAAATTTCAAGGAAATTTTTTTCTTAATTTTCTTTGGAATTTTACAAGAATACAGTTTCTGACGTCACCTGATTTCAAGGCTCGGTGTGCCCAGAATCATTTTCCGAAGTTTGGCTCGGGTACATTCAGTGAACGAACGAGCGGGATTTTCTAACTTTTGAACCGGTGCTCGGAATCAAATTCCGAGGGCACCGATGGAATCGTAGTGCCAGTATTTTCTTAGAAACGCCTCTTCCGGATTTGCGTTTTCTCGGGTGTGGTTTTTTAATTTTTGGGGCTTTAAGTTAAGAAATAAAATAATGTGGTATGACAAACTTTATTTTATTTCACTTAAAGCCGCTTAAAGCCACTTTAAGCTTCTTGAGATGAGTTGAAGCGGATAGGGTGCAATTCAAAATATCCTACCCTCTTGGTAGGATATTTGTGAGGTGGGGCCCGCACGAGCCCCACCGTTTCTTTACCCCTAAGAAACGCACCCGTGAAAACTCCTCATTAATGAAAGCCAACTGGGGCGTTTTCTTAAACTATTAAACGCTCCTATTAATTGGGAAGTTAATTCATTGAAATTAATTCAATGAATTAATTTGTTCGTTTCTTAACCTGTTTTTCAACTGTTGGCATATTAATAAAATAATACCAACATACCTTTCTTCTTGGGTGCGATTTGTTGAGAGGATTTGGAGATTCTGTGCCTTCATCCTCCTTCGCGAAGAACGTGAAGAATGCGAAGAACGCGAAGAATGCCGTCACCCTCAGAGATCGACGATGCGACGCTGTGTTCCGCGATGCCGACGATTCCCCTTCCACGACGCTTCTTCCGCGACGTTCTTCCCCGCAACAATCTCCAATCACCAACTGCTTGAGGTAGGAGATTTCAAATCTTTTAAATTTCCTTTGTGGATTTTATCCTTAACACGGATTTAATTCGCAAAATAAAATCTGTGCCCTCGGAGATCGTCGACGCGACACCGTATACCGCGACGACGCGACGCCCTTCCGCGACGCGACGATCATCTTCTACCGCGATGGTCAATTCCGCGACGAACTCGCATCCGACGAAGACATTGAGGTAGGGGTCGTTTTGAAAATGATAATACCCATGTTTCTTTTCCTCCAAGGCAAGAACGCGGACCAACCAATTAAGAAGTTGGTCCGTGGATTATTATTGCGGGTCGAGGTTTATTAATTGCTGGGAATTATGGATTTGTTTCAAACCACTAACGCGTTGGGTGCGGAACAACAAACAAGTCCGAACCTACCGCCCTTTTGTTCTTGGTGTGCGGAATGGCGGACGACGACAAAACGGGCCGCAAAGACGATTTGTTGATTCCGCAGTGAGGAACGGGACCCGGGATGAGCTACGGTGCAAATGAAAATGAAATCGGACCACCAGAGCAACTCCGGTGGCCCGCGGACTCCACCGGCGGCGGCGCCCCGGCGCACCGCCGGATGGAGTCACCGCGGCTGAATTCGTGACGGCGGGGTGCAGTTCCGCGGCCGCGCGGAACCAGAGGCAGGGACGTGGCCGGCTGCCTCGTCCGGTGACACCGAGCGGCCCCACGCAGGGCCGCGACTTTCCTTCACGCGGGGGGGGGGGGGGGGCAGCACACCCAGCGCCGCTCGGCCGTAATCGGCCGAGCCGACCCTGGCGGTCGGGGCCGCGCCCGCGCCGGCCGGGCCGGGTTGCGCCCAGGCCGGGCCGCGCCGACCAGGTCGGGTCGACCCGGTTCGGGCCGACCCGGGGGGGGGGGGGGGGGGGGGTTGGGCCGGGTCGGTCCGGGCCCAGACCCCCCGTTTTCAGACCTTTTCTGTCTTTTGCTCATAACTTGAGCTACAGGCCTCTGAACGACGCGCCGTCAGCGGTGATGTGATCCTTGGATCGAGACGGTAGTTTCGTTATATCACACTCAAGGTTTCGTAATACTTTGGGTTCAGCCGGGTTGGTTCGTACACGAAACCAACCGGGCCCTCGGAGCGGAAATGCTCATATCTTGAGCTTCAGACATCCGATTGACGTACCGTCGACTTTGTTGTTTTCCTCTAAGTGAGAAGGATATTTTGGATTACTCCACCTGAGGTTTTGACGCAGGTGGAGTACGGTTGGGTTGGTTTTTCCTTAAAAACCAACCGGGCCCCTCGGACGAAAAAGCCAATAACTCTCAGACCGGGCGTCCGATTGACGCGCTGTCTGCGACGTTGAGTTCCTGTTGACGATACGAAACTTTTGGATACATCAAATCTGGACTATGTGTCAGTTGATGTATCAGCCTCTTGGCTCGTGGAGCGGACCCTCCCGAATGAGCTTGCTGTGTGCGGGAACCCTAGAGCTGGCTGCGACTGCTACTGTGACGACGACGACTGTGCAGAGATCCTCAGTGGATTCGACGACGATGACTACAACACTCAACGATCCTTTGTGGGTCAATGCTACCGATCCTGTGTGGGTCCGATCCTGTGTGGGTCAGCGCTCAGCGGTCCTGTGTGGGCCAGCGCCTACAGATCCTGTGTGGGTCCGATCCTGTGTGGGTCTTTGCGGGGGTTAGTTACCTATCGATCCTGTATGGGTCATATCCTTTGTGGGTCATTGCGGGGGTTAGTTACCTATCAATCCTGTGTGGGTCAGATCCTTTGTGGGTCTTTGTGGGGGTTAGTTACCTATCGATCCTGTGTGGGTCAGATCCTTTGTGGGTCATTGCGTGGGTTAGTTACCTATCTATCCTTTGTGGGTCAGATCCTTTGTGGGTCATTGTGGGGGTTAGTACCTATTGATCCTTTGTGGGTCCGACGACTTAGATGAATCAGTGTCAATATCTAGTCATCTTTATCGTCATATGAAGAAGTATACCTGTGTGAGCTGAATCATGTTTTACTTTCCTATGTGGATTGTGTTGGGCTATCCTGTGTGGATTTACGTTTTGCTTTCCTGTGTGGACTGGGTTGTACTTGGGCTCAGATGTTGGATCCGAACAAGAATTGATGACTTAGGTATATATATGGGAATATACATAAGCAGTGTCGGATGTTACTTCGTGATTGCATCTTTCCTTTGTGGACTATCCTTTGTGGATTCTGGGAGACCTTTGGGGGTCTCGGGGTCCCTACTGAGTAGCTTATACTCACCCCTACACGGGCTATGCCCGCACTACGTTGTGTTGGTTGCAGACGATGGACAGTGCTGATCGTGGTGGAGGCTTGCGGAGCAGGACGGTACCTGGAGGTGGACCACTGGGTGGGACGTACTCGGAGCAGTCGGCTGGACCCGAGGAGTAGCGGATGCTATCTGTGCCCACCCTTCAGGTGGGACTTTCAGTGGAAGGCTTGACGTTGCAGCTTTACCTTTCAATTGCTGTTTTCCCTTTTGAGTTGTACTTTACTTTCAGTTTGGGTTTGTATTCTGGCCCACTTACTTTACCGCACTTACTGTTGTACCAGTTTTTACTTAGTGTTTACTTCTCCTGCTTGCTCTATGGTGTTTGTGGTTTACTTTACAAAGGCAATGCCTTCCCTTTTACCGGGATTTACGCCTTGGTGCTAGTCGCCAGCCCCTGGCCTATGGAAGGCGGGCTTGGGGTAGTCACGGCACGGGCCCCGAGGACGGGTCGTGACAAATTGGTATCAGATGAGTTCGGTTCTACCGCAGACTCTGATCTTTTTCTATGTGAAGTAATAGTGTTTAGCATATTGGGTGTGGTTATCAGTCCAGGGAGTCTAGTGTTGGTGCAGCAGCCGACGTATCCATACACCAGGACCCTGACTTCTGATTTCCGACTTAATACACGAAAACATTGATTGCGTGTGTGTTTCAAGTTTTCTTTGTGATTACTTTGTGTCAGCTCACCAGGTATACTGTTTGACCGTGGCGCACCTGTTTCTTTTCAGGATGGCCCCACGACGGCAGCCAGCTAGGGTTCCGAGATTTGAGTGTGACGACAGCCCGACGAGCGACGAGGCCTCAGTACAGGGCCCTTTGACAGTTGAGGCACCGACAGTACCTTTACCCTCCGAGCCACCGATGCTTCCAGCACCAGCCGCTGACGATGCACGTTGCCTCAGTGCACTGCATGAGTTCCAGCGCCAGCGACCGCCCAGGTTCCGCGGGGAGACAGACCCCCAGGCAGCCGAGGACTGGCTGGAGGCAGTTGTACGAGTTTTCAGGCTAGTGAGGACACCAGCAGACCTCATGGTGATCCTCCCAGCGAGCCTACTGCACGCAGCAGCGGGCTGATGGTGCAGCTTGATGCTCCAGGTGCACGATGAGGCATCTCTCCTCTGGAATGACTTTGAGGGCCTCTTCCGTTCAGAGTTCGTCCCGGCCACCCTCCGTACGGTACGCATCCATGAGCTTCTTCAGCTGCGGTAGGGAATCTTGATGGTCGCCCAGTACTCGGCGAGATTTACCGATATTTCTCGCTACTCGACCGACATGGTATGGGATCCATTCTTCCGGGCCCGGACCTTTGAACAGGGATTGAGAAATGAGATCAGGGCATCTCTGATCTCCCTTAGCATTTCGACTCAGGCAGGAGTACTGGAGCGAGCCCTTTTGATCGAGAGCTTCCTTGCTGAGCCTTCATCAGCAGCGAGACCTACCGCGGGGCAGCACGTAGCAGAGTCTTCTGCGGCAGGCAGTCGACGGATGAATCAGGGGTCCAGGAAGACTAGACCCTCACGCAGATGACCTCAGGACACTGGCTCAGCAGTGCGGGGCACACAGTGTGGAGCCAGTCTTTCGAGAGGTAGGCAGTGCTACACATGCGGCGGGCAGGGTCACATGGCTCGTGACTGCCTGACCCACCGTGCCGAGGAGTAGCAGACAGTTGACAGGCCACCCAGGCAGAGGTAGAGGGTCGACCGTGGTAGTCCGCAGGGAGGAGGCGGAAGAGGCAGAGGAGCTGGCCGAGCATCGGGTGGTGGGCGACGCTTTGAGGCTCTACCACCACCACCACCAGGAGGTCCACCCCGACCACAGGGAGCTGGCGGGCAGAGACATGCACAGCTCCAGGCAGCGGAGGCCTACGACCACGGCGTGCCCGAGATGATTTGAGGTACTATCTGTGTCTATTCCACCCTTGCTGCAGTTCTTATAGACACAGGAGTGAGTCACTCTTTCATAGCCGCTGCCCTTGTTCGGAGCTCGGAGATTCCGACAGAGCCGTTGGCTCGATCCTTACGGCTAGAGACTCCTACGGGAGTGGACTCGACGATCACGCACTGATGCCGGCAGTGTGAGCTTACTCTAGGAGGCAAGAGATTCGGCTGGGATCTTCTTGTAGCGGCGTCGAGTCCTTACGACGTCATCTTGGGCATGGATTGGCTGTCTATAGTCCATGCACATATTGACTGTATTAGGTGCAAGGTGCGATGTGTATGCACCGACGGGAGCAGGTTCACCTTCACCGGCAAGAAGGGAGCCTTTGCAGCATAGGATGGACTCTCGCAGAGGAGAGGATAGCCCATCACTCATCAGTTGGCTAGCCTCATCCTAGGAGTAGTTGATGTGCGGAGTCCTGGTTTTCCTGTAGTGGTGGATCAGTATGCGGACGTTTTTCCTAACGATGTTCCAGGGATACCTCCTCGCAGAGAGGTAGACTTTTATATTGACCTGTACCCCGGGACAACCCCGATATCGACTCCAGCGTATCGGATGGACCCCGTTGAGCTTCGAGAGCTACGGGTACAATTGGAGGACTTGCAGGGAAAGGGATTCATCCGAACCAGTGTTTCACCTTGGGCTTCCCTGATATTGTTCGCTAAGAAGGCGGACGGGAGATTGCGACTTTATGTTGACTATCGTCGCCTGAACCAGGTGACAGTGAGGAACAAGTATCCGCTACCGAGGATTGATGACCTCTTCGATCAGCTCAAGGGAGCACGATGGTTCTCAAAGATAGACCACAGTTCAAACTATCATCAGCTCAGAGTTTGAGATGAGGACATGCATAAGACGACCTTCAGATGTCGGTATGGCCACTATGAGTTCTTGGTTATGCCATTCGGCATA
Organism: Viscum album; assembly: GCA_963277665.1. Classification (NCBI taxonomy): domain Eukaryota; kingdom Viridiplantae; phylum Streptophyta; class Magnoliopsida; order Santalales; family Viscaceae; genus Viscum; species Viscum album. The sequence goes on from OY728158.1 coordinate 1,027,053,681, forward strand.
ACCAATGCTCCAGCAGTGTTCATGGGCCTCATGAACATGATATTTCAGCCATACCTCGATCGATTTGTCATAGTCTTCATCAACAACATTTTGATTTACTCGACGACTGAGAAGGAGCATGCCTACCACTTGCGTGTTGTACTGGACACACTCAGAGAGCACCGACTTTATGGAAATCTCTCGAAGTGTCAGTTCTGGTTACGCGAGGTCCACTTCTTGGGGCACGTCATCTCTGAGGCGGGAGTTGCAGTGGATCCTGATTAGCCACTAAATGAGGCTAATATTCATTGGTAATATATATAATATTCATGTTCTTTATTATTCATAAACACCATTTTAGTGCATTTTACACTTTGAACATCATTTCACATTATGATTGTAATACCTTCTTAAAATGCACTATTATGTGGTACATTTTTGAACATCATTTAAAGTACCAAATGATTCATCTGATTATACATATTTCAATTTGATAATTTATATTCACTCCAATATGAACATGTTTCATTCAGGTATCAATGGAGAATTCATGGAGGGTGATGGAGATATTTGGCAATGAAATGAAGCAAGTCTAGAGAAGGCAGATTGGACACCCGCCCACTGATGAGACTGTTGGGCCCAACATAAATGCCCAATTAATCCCATATTTCGTGGGATGCTATAAGACATGTATAGGAACAAATCACTCTTCATTATCCAATGCTAATTCGGCCTCTATGGTGGTCATTGAGGCGGCCCAAGTTAGAGATACAATTCTGGGCCAGATTCTGCGGTCCAGAAAAACAGACCACTAATTTGCTCATATCTAAGAATCCACAACTCCACATGGGCCCAAATTTTACAGGAGGTTATAAGACATCCCTATATCCATTTTCTTCTTCTATGACCTACTCTGATTCGGCCGTCTATAAGGTCTTCTAGACGCGTCTGTTCGGTGAAGGAAAGCTGGATGCCACCTCGGGTCAAATGTGGAAAAGTTCAAATTCCACAAGCTTTCCACCACCTATGGCCTACCAAAATTAATTGAGATGCTTTTTACTGTTGGAGGATCGACCCAAGGCTCCCAAAATGCCTATTTAAGGCAGTTGTGGTGAAGGAGTTGAAAAGGTTGGATGCTTTGTTCAATTGTAATGTTATGCTGCATTTTTGTTGCCTCAAATTTGTCTTTCACATGTAAGTTGTTCAATTCACTTTAGTTTCTTAATAAAAGTTCTTCTTCTACTATTATTCTGTTGTTCTTCATATAAATTTGATACCTTTGGATCAAGGTGTGAATTTATTCACACAAACCCTTGTGAAATTATTCACACAACGGTGGAGTGATCATTTTATTTTTGTTGTTTTCTTTACTTCTCCATTTCCTCCATCATGAGTCTACTTTCCGCTTCCATTGAAACCATGAGATCAATGGAGGGCTAACCCACTTATGGGTTGATCCAAGGAAGTAGAAATGGGATGGATTGGATGTTATTTATCACCTAATTAATGTATAATCACTTCTTTAATTGGGATTTTTATTTGATGATTTTTAAACTCCATCGTCTTTGTTGAATTTAAGGCCACACACTTCAAGTACTAATACAAACCCTTACCTTGAAGTGCTCAAAACTTTGATCCTTCAAGTGTATAGGTGATTAGTATTAAAGGGTGTAGGCATTAAAACAGTAAGTGATGATGTTGTTTTGTCTCCTTAAATGAACCCATCTCAAATTTAAGAAATTGAAATAATTAAAAAGAAAATACGTCCAATCCACCCCGAGCAATAACCTAGGATCAACTCATTATTTTAAATTGAATTCACTTAAATCTGTTAGATATATTTAAAACCCATCCAAAATAAATCCAAGTTGGCCACTTGATAGCCGAAAACAGTCCATAGAATGTACATGTCTATAGGTTTCTTCTTAGGTCTCTGTGGATTCGATAACCCAAGCTAAACTACAAGGACCGTCTTACCCTCTTCTCTTGGATAAATTTGAGCAAGAATAAAATTTTGGAGCCGTTGCCGAGGACCTAAGTAAGTTATCTTAGACACTATCATTCTTTTTTTTCATCCCACTTCTCTCATCTCATCCCCAATTTCATTCCTATGGAAAACCCTTTTGAACAAATCCAAACATGGGGAACCTCTCCCTACTTTGATCACTCAACCCCATGTACGATGTACAATGACCATCCTAATTCCTACTTGTGGGATCATCAAAAACCTACTGAACCACAATGTTTTTATTCATATGATCCAAAATACATACCAACATTTTATGAGTTCCAATCCCAACAAGGCCAATCTGAACATCCTCCTATGGAATTCCAACAACATAGTTATCCTCCTAGAATAGACCATCTGTCTCAACCCCTTGACCATCACGATCCACAACCATTACTTGAAAAACTGTGTCAAAAAATGGAGATAATGAATTTTGAGGTTTCATCATTGAGGTTAGAACTACAAAGCATTAAAACTTGTGAGGAACCCATCCCTACACAAACTGTCCCTTCCATAACCTTATGTCAAGTGTCTAGTTTCACACAAACCCCACATGAATTTATTGAAGAACCAACCTTTGGATTTGGGATAGATGAAGAGGATCAAGGAAATTTTGAAGGGACTTTAAATCAGGAGGAAATTAACTTTTTCGATTCAAAAGAGGAGAATTTTACATCATGGATTGAGTCTCCTAAGTATAACTCCATTGATGAATTTTCAAAAACACCAACCTTTGAACCATTGGGAGAAATCATAAACTTTGAGTCCATATCCATTCCAAACACCGATATTTCCAATTTCGTGGTTGAATCTTCTATTCAAAAGGAACCAATTTTGTTGAGAAATTTGGAAAATGAAACTGAGTTGGATTCAAAATATCAACTTGTGTCTAAATGTCCTATCCAAACCGAGCCCAAAATTATTTTCCTTCCCTCGTCACTAAATAATACATTCATAAGGTATAATAATGACCTTTCAATTGAAACTCATTCTTCTCTTGAAACCAAAAAAGTTGTAATGGTCATTTATGTCTTAGGAAAGACTACAGAGGAAACTGGATCAACCATTTTTGATATTCCTTGGATTTTACCACTCATTTTAGAACATAGGTTTTCACACAACAAAAATTATAAAAAAATAATCAATCTCAATCTAGTGGACATGGAGAAATATGGGGTCCTTAAAATGTTAAAAATTGGTATTGGATAAGTTGGGGAGTTCAAGTCGAGCTAACGACATTAAACAAAGCGCTACATGGGAGGCAACACATGGTTTTTAAGTTTCCTATAATTTTGTTGTTTTAATAAAATTTATATTTTAATTAATCATTTTTATATTAAAAAAAATATAGACTGTTGACCTGTTCTTCTATTATGAGTATGGATGGGTACGAAAGAGGAGCACCATATTCATCCGTGTCACGTGGTGTGATCCTTGAGTAATACCTTACCCAGAAATTTAAAAAGAAGACAATGTATCATCAGTTTATTTTATTTTATATATATAATTATATTGTACTTATATATATATACTATTTTTTTGTTTTTTTTCCTTTTTCCACTAAGGGAACTCTGCAAGCGACATGGATATCAAAGGACTAAATTGGATTAGCAAGAACTTCAGCTTCAACCACCAGGTGATTTCATTCCATGACCCTCATTTTCAATTTCCTTTTTGAACTTTAATTCTCTACCACTACCCCTTCAAAATTTTCTTTTCTTCAAACACTGGGGACAGTGTTGTTTTAAGTTGGGGGGAGAGATAAAATACAAAAAAATGCTTTTGTGTAAAAAAAAATGACTGATTTGAAAAAAAACTTAAATGGAAGGAAAAATTCCTTTAACTTTAAACATGGTAATACACATTGCACACTTTGAAACTGAATATCAAATAATTTAGCATACCCTGATTCTAATTTCAATCCTTGTATAATTTCATGAGCATTGATTTTGGAAAGTGTGGCTGTCCAATGTGATATTTCATCGTTTATATTTTCATCCAAATAAAAAAAAGATCACAATGCACGTCCCTTGGATAGTGGGGTATTAGTTTGAGTTCATGGGGTCCCCTAAATAAATAGCATAGGTTTGGTGATCATTTTAGTTTAATATGAGTATTCAAAAAAAAATTAAAATTATTAAAAAAAAATTGCGCGTAGAGCAATGAAATGACCTAATGTGTGGCTTTCGGCACTTGGGGATCGTGACTCCATAGTTGTCTGGCCCAGAGTTAGTAATTTTATCTCTATTTTTGGTAATTTGAATTTTTTTTTGACTGAGTTAACTCGAGATGATGCCTGAGTATGTGGGCTTCACTTGGTGCCCTAAGGTCTTTGAGCCTGGGAGTCATCGACAAAGTCTCGCTACAGGGGTTGACTCTTTTGAGTGCAACTTCAATTACCATGGAAAAATTGCAAAAAACAAAAAAAAAAAAACAAAAAAAAAAAATTTATACAAAAAAAATGAATACTCATCTTAATATTGAAATGTGATTCCACCTAGTGCTTCCATAATTTCCCCCTTGAATAAAGATGAACCCCCATGTCTATTGCGATGCACAACACATCCTCATACTTAATCGATATTGGATGAAATATGCCAATGAATTTGAACAAAGTAATGGGCTTGGGATTGATATCTTCTTATGAAACTATCTCGTATTAAAATATTTTGATGGGCTTCATGATTGTTTGGTATAAGGTTTTTTGGTGATCATTGTGTATTAAAATGTTTTTGGAAAAGGGAATTCGAATTTCATTTTGTTGAGATATATTTTGCTCGGGACTAGAAAAACTCAAGTTGGGGGTGTGATTAGCCACTAAATTAGGCTAATATTCATTGGTAATATATATAATATTCATGTTCTTTATTATTCATAAACACCATTTTAGTGCATTTTACACTTTGAACATCATTTCACATTATGATTGTAATACCTTCTTAAAATGCACTATTATGTGGTACATTTTTGAAAATCATTTAAAGTACCAAATTATTCATCTGATTATACATATTTCAATTTGATAATTTATATACACTCCAATATGAACATGTTTCATTCAGGGATCAATGGAGAATTCATGGAGGGTGATGGAGATATTTGGCAATGAAATGAAGCAAGTCTAGAGAAGGTAGATTAGACACCAGACCACTGATGAGACTATTGGGCCCAACATAAAGGCCCAATTAATCCCAAATTTCGTGGGATGATAGAAGACATGTATAGGAACAAATCACTATTCATGATCCAATGCCAATTCGGCCTCTATGATGGTCATTGAGGCGGCCCAAGTTAGAGATACAATTCTGGACCAGTTTCTGCGTCCCAGAAAAACAGACCACTAATTTGATAATATCTAATAATCCACAACTCCAAAAGGGCCCAAATTTTACAGGAGGTTAGAATACATCCGGTTCTCCATTTTCTTCTTCTATAGACCACTCTGATTCGGCCGTCTATAAGGTCTTCCAGACGCGTCTGTTCGGTGAAGGAAAGCTGGATGCCACCTCGGGTCAAATGTGGAAAAGTTAAATTCCACAATCTTTCCACCACCTATGGCCTACCAAAATTAATTGAGATGCTTTGTACTGTTGTAGGATCGACCCAAGGCTCCCAAAATGCCTATTTAAGGTAGTGGTGGTGAAGGATTTGAAAATTTTGGATGCTTTGTTCAATTGTAATGTTATGCTGCATTTTTGTTGCCTCAAATTTGTCTTTCATATGTAAGTTGTTCAATTCACTTTAGTTTCTTAATAAAAGTTCTTCTTATACTCTTATTCTGTTGTTCTTCATATCAATTTGATACCTTTGGATCAAGGTGTGAATTTATTCACACCAACCCTTGTGAAATTATTCACACAATAGTGGAGTGATCATTTTATTTTCGTTGTTTTCTTTACTTCTCCATTTCCCCCTCATGAGTCTACTTTCCGCTTCCATTGAAACCATGAGATCAATGAAGGGCTAACCCACTTATGGGTTGATCCAAGGGAGTAGCAAGGGGCTGGATTGGATGTTATTTATCACCTAATTAATGTATAATCACTTCTTTAATTGAGATTTTTATTTGATGATTTTTAAGCTCCATCGTCCCTGTTGAATTTAAGGCCACACACTTCAAGTACTAATACAAACCCTTACCTTGAAGTGCTCAAAACTTTGATCCTTCAAGTGTATAGGTGATTATTATTAAAGGGTGTAGGCATTAAAACAGTAAGTGATGATGTTGTTTTATCTTCTTAAATGAACCCATCTCAAATTTAAGAAATTGAAATCATTAAAAAGAAAATACGCCCAATCCACCCCGAGCAATAACCTAGGATCAACTCATTATTTTAAATTGAATTCACTTAAATCTGTTAGATATATTTAAAACCCATCCAAAATCAATCCAAGTTGGCCACTTCATAGCCGAAAACAGTCCATAGAATGTACGTGTCTATAGGTTTCTTCTTAGGTCTCTGTGGATTCGATAACCCAAGCTAAACTACAAGGACCGTCTTACCTTCTTCTCTTGGGTAAATTTGAGCGAGAATCAAATTTTGGCGCCGTTTCCGGGGACCTAAGTAAGTTATCTTAGACACTATAATTCTTTTTTTTCATCCCACTTCTCTCATCTCATCCCCAATTTCATTCCTATGGAAAACCCTTTTGAACAAATCCAAACATGGGGAACCTCTCCCTACTTTGATCACTCAACCCCATGTACGATGTACAATGACCATCCTAATTCCTACTTGTGGGATCATAAACAACCTACTGAACCACAATGTTTTTATTCATATGATCCACAATACATTCCAACATATTATGAGTTCCAATCCCAACAAGGCCAATCTGAACATCCTCCTATGGAATTCCAACAACATAGTTATCCTCCTGGAATAAACCATCTGTCTCAACCCCTTGACCATCATGATCCACAACCATTACTTGAAAAACTGTGTCAACAAATGGAGATAATGAATTTTGAGGTTTCATCATTGAGGTTAGAACTACAAATCATTAAAACTTGTGAGGAACCCATCCCTACACAATCTGTCCCTTCCATAACCTTATGTGAAGTGTCTAGTTTCACACAAACCCCACATGAATTTATTGAAGAACCAACCTTTGGATTTGGGATAGATGAAGAGGATCAAGGAAATTTTGAAGGGACTTTAAATCAGGAGGAAATTAACTTTTTCGATTCAAAAGAGGAGAATTTTACATCATGGATTGAGTCTCCTAAGTATAACTCCATTGATGAATTTTCAAAAACACCAACCTTTGAACCATTGGGAGAAATCATAAACTTTGAGTCCATATCCATTCCAAACACCGATCTTTCCAATTTCGTGGTTGAATCTTCTATTCAAAAGGAACCAATTTTGTTGAGAAATTTGGAAAATGAAATTGAGTTGGATTCAAAATATCAACTTGTGTCTAAATGTCCTATCCAAACCGAGCCCAAAATTATTGTCCTTCCCTCCTCACTAAATTATACCTTCATAAGGTATAATAATGACCTTTCAATTGAAACTAATTCTTCTCTTGAAACCAAAAAAGTTGTAATGGTCATTTATGTCTTAGGAAAGACTACAGAGGAAACTGGATCAATCATTTTTGATATTCCTTGGATTTTACCACTCATTTTAGAACATAGGTTTTCACACAACAAAAATTATAAAAAAAGAATCAATCTCAATCTAGTGGACATGGAGAAATATGGGGTCCTTAAAATGTTAAAAATTGGTATTGGATAATTTGGGGAGTTCAAGTCGAGCTAACGACATTAAACAAAGCGCTGCATGGGAGGCAACACATGGTTTTTAAGTTTCCTATAATTTTGTTGTTTTAATAAAATTTATATTTTAATTAATCATTTTTATATTAAAAAAAAATATAGACTGTTGACCTGTTCTTCTATTATGAGTATGGATGGGTATGAAAGAGGAGCACCATATTCATCCGTGTCATGTGGTGTGATCCTTGAGTAATACCTTACCTAGAAATTTAAAAAGAAGACAATGTATCATCAGTTTATTTTATTTTATATATATACTTATATTTTACTTATATATATATATATACTATTTTTTTTTGTTTTTTTTCCTTTTTCCACTAAGGGAACTCTGCAAGCGACATGGATATCAAAGGACTAAATTGGAGCAGCAAGAACTTCAGCTTCAACCACCAGGTGATTTCATTCCATGAGCCTCATTTTCAATTTACTTTTTGAACTTTCATTATCTACCTCTACCCCTTCTAAATTTTCTTTTCTTCAAACACTGGGGACAATGTTGTTTTAAGTTGGGGGGAGAGATAAAATACAAAAAAAAATGCTTTTGTGTCAAAAAAATGACTGATTTGAAAAAAAAAATTAAATGGAAGGAAAAATTCCTTTAACTTTAAACATGGTAATACACATTGCACACTTTGAAACTGAATATCAAATAATTTAGCATACCCTGATTCTGATTTCAATCCTTGTATAATTTCATGAGCATTGATTTTGGAAAGTGTGGCTGTCCAATGTGATATTTCATCGTTTATATTTTCATCCAAATAAAAAAAAGATCACAATGCACGTACCTTGGATAGTGGGGTATTAGTTTGAGTTCATGGGGTCCCCTAAATAAATAGCATAGGTTTGGTGATCATTTTAGTTTAATATGAGTATTCAAAAAAAAAATTAAAATTATTAAAAAAAAATTGCGCGTAGAGAAATGAAATGACCTAATGTGTGGCTTTCGGCACTTGGGGACCGTGACTCCATAGTTGTCTGGCCCAGAGTTAGTAATTTTATCTCTATTTTTGGTAATTTTAATTTGTTTTTGACTGAGTTAACTCGAGATGATGCCTGAGTATGTGGGCTTCACTTGGTGCCCTAAGGTCTTTGAGCCTGGGAGTCATCGGCAAAGTCTCGCTACAGGGGTTGACTCTTTTGAGTGCAACTTCAATTACCATGGAAAAATTGCAAAAACAAAAAAAAAACAAAAAACAAAAACAAAAAAATTATACAAAAAAAAATGAATACTCATCTTAATATTGAAATGTGATTCCACCTAGCACTTCCATAATTTCCCCCTTGAATAAAGATGAACCCCCATGTCTATTGTGATGCACAACACATCCTCATACTTAATTGATAGTGGATGAAATATGCCAATGAATTTGAACAAAGGAATGGTCTTGGGATTGAGATCTTCTTATGAAACTATCTCGTATTAAAATATTTTGATGGGTTTCATGATTGTTTGGTATAATGTTTTTTGGTTATCATTGTGTATTAAAATGTTTTTGGAAAAGGGAATTCAAATTTTATTTTGTTGAGATATATTTTGCTCGGGACTAGAAAAAATCAAGTTGGGGGATGTGATTAGCCACTAAATGAGGCTAATATTCATTGGTAATATATATAATATTCATGTTCTTTTTTATTCATAAACACCATTTTAGTGCAATTTACACTTTGAACATCATTTCACATTATGATTGTAATACCTTCTTAAAATGCACTATTATGTGGTACATTTTTGAACATCATTTAAAGTACCAAATGATTCATATGATTATAAATATTTCAATTTGATAATTGATATACACTCCAATATGAACATGTTTCATTCAGGGATCAATGGAGAATTCAAGGAGGGTGATGGAGATATTTGGCAATGAAATGAAGCAAGTCTAGAGAAGGCAGATTGGACACCAGCCCATTGATGAGACTTTTGGGCCCAACATAAAGTCCCAATTAATCCCTAATTTCGTGGGATGCTAGAAGACATGGATAGGAACATATCACTCTTCATGATACAATGCTAATTCGGCTTCTATGGTGGTCATTGAGGCGGCCTAAGTTAGAGATACAATTCTGGGCCATATTCTGCGGCCCAGAAAAACAGACCACTAATTTGCTCATATCTCGGAATAAAGAACTCCAAATGGGCCCAAATTTTACAGGAGGTTAGAAGACATCCGGATCTCCATTTTCTTCTTCTATGTCCCACTCTGATTCGGCCGTATAGAAGGTTTTCCAGACGCGTATGTTTGGTAAAGGAAAGCTGGATGCCACCTCGGGTCAAATGTGGAAAAGTTCAAATTCCACAATCTTTCCACCACCTATGGCCTACCAAAATTAATTGAGATGCTTTGTACTGTTGGAGGATCGACCCAAGGCTCCCAAAATTCCTATTTAAGGCAGTGGTGGTGAAGGAGTTGAAAATGTTGGATGCTTTTTTCAATTGTAATGTTATGCTGCATTTTTGTTGCCTCAAATTTGTCTTTCACATGTAAGTTGTTCAATTTACTTTAGTTTCTTAATAAAAGTTCTTATTCTACTCTTATTCTGTTTTTCTTCATATCACTTTGATACCGTTGGATCAAGGTGTGAATTTATTCATACCAACCCTTGTGAAATTATTCACACAACGGTGGAGTGATCATTTTATTTTTGTTGTTTTCTTTACTTCTCCATTTCCTCCCTCATGAGTCTACTTTCCGCTTCCATTGAAACCATGGGATCAATGGAGGGATAACCCAATTATGGGTTGATCCAAGGGAGTAGCTAGGGGCTGGATTGGATGTTATTTATCACCTAATTAATGTATAATCACTTCTTTAATTGGTATTTTTATTTGATGATTTTTAAACTCCATCGTCCTTGTTGAATTTAAGGCCACACACTTCAAGTACTAATACAAACCCTTACCTTGAAGTGCTCAAAACTGTGATCCTTCAAGTGTATAGGTGATTAGTATTAAAGGGTGTAGGAATTAAAACAGTAAGTGATGATGTTGTTTTATCTCCTTAAATGAACCCATATCAAATTTAATAAATTGAAATCATTAAAAAGAAAATACGTCCAATCCACCCCGAGCAATAACCTACGATCAACTCATTATTTTAAATTGAATTCACTTAAATCTATTAGATATATTTAAAAACCATCCAAAATCAATCCAAGTTGGCCACTTCATAGCCGAAAACAGTCCATAGAATGTACATGTCTATAGGTTTCTTCTTAGGTCTCTGTGGATTCGATAACCCAATCTAAACTACAAGGACCGTCTTACCTTCTTCTCTTGGGTAAATTTGAGCGAGAATCAGATCCTATGAAGATCGAGGCAGTGCTAGCTTTGGAGCCACCCAGGAGCGTGACGGAGGTGCGGAGTTTCTTGGGACTAGCCGGGTACTATCGGAGATTTGTGCCAGACTTCTCCAGAGTTGCAGCACCACTCTCATCTTTGACGAAGAAGGGGAAACCCTTTGTGTGGTCAGACCGGTGTCATCAGAGCTTCCAGGAGATGAGACAGAGATTGACCAGCGCACCTATCTTGAGGTTTCCTGATGAGGGAGTAGGGTACGTAGTCTACTGCGATGCATCAGGGACCGGACTCGGATGTGTCCTGATGCAGGAGTGGGCATTGATCACCTATGGATCACGTTTGTTGAGGCCGCATGAGCAGAACTACGCTACCCATGACCTGGAGTTAGCAGCAGTAGTCTTCGTTCTGAAGACATGGCGACACTATCTGATGGGCGAGCGCTTTACAGTCTTTTCTGACCATCAGAGTCTCAGGTACATCTTCTCTCAGAAGGACCTGAACCTGAGATAGCGGTGATGGCTTGAGTTCCTCCAGGACTATGACTTTGAGATAGTCTATACTCTTGGTAAGGGGAACGTGGTAGCCGATGCTCTCAGCCAGAGGACAGGCATTCAGCTACTCAAGGAGGCGACAGAGCAGCTAGCCGCTTTGCAGATATCCTTTGTGGATAGAGATGGAGCAGTCTTCCTTCATTCACTCACAGTCTCTCCTCCACTACTACAGCGGGTCAGAGAGGCACAGTGTGGGGACACTGACTGTGAGACGTGGCGTGCACAGATATTCTTAGGACAGGCACCTGATGGCTTCACCTTTGGAGTAGAGCACGACAATTTTTTCAGAGGACGTACCTTGGTACCAGTTGCTTTGCGGGAGGAAGTGTTGAGAGAGTTTCACACTTCTCCCTTAGAGGTACATCCTGGAGTGGCGAAGATGTACCAGGATCTCAGACGACAGCACTGGTGGCCAGGCATGAAGAAGGCTGTGGTAGAGTTCGTTTCACGATGCCTCACCTGCCAGTAGGTGAAGGCAGAGCATCAGGTACCAGCAGGCTTGGTACAACCCTTGGAGGTCCCGGAGTGGAAGTGGGATGGGATATCTATGGACTTCGTGACTAGACTTCCACACACTTCCAGAGGTCATGACTACATTTGGGTGATTGTCGACCGACTCACCAAGTCGGCTCACTTATTACCCATCAGAGAGCAGGTCTCAGTGGAGAGCTTGGGACGTCTCTACGTTCAGGAGATTGTACGGCTTCACGGTGTGCCATCATCTATCGTCTCCGATCGAGATGCTCTCTTTACTTCCCGGATTTGGAAGAGGCTGCAGGAGGCGTTTGGGATGCAACTACGTCTGAGCACCGCCTTTCACCCTCAGACGGATGGTCAGACGGAGAGGACCATTCAGACTCTCGAGGACATGCTCCGCGCATGTTTCCTCGACTTTGGTCGCAGCTGGGAGGACCACGTACCCTTAGTGGAGTTTGCGTACAACAACAGCTACCACTCCACCATCAGGATGGCACCGTACGAGGCGTTGTACGACAGACCTTGCAGATCTTTTTGTGCTGGACAGACCCTGGGGAGTCAGCACTTGTGGGACCAGAGATGGTCTGGGCCACGACAGAGAAGGTCCAGGTCATCCAGGAGCAGATGAGGATGGCTCAGAGCCATCATAAGTCTTATGCTGATAGGAGGCGGAGGCCACTAGAGTTCGAGGATGGCGACCACGTCTTCTTGCATGTCTCACCTCGACGTGGATTACGAAGATTTGGCTGGGGCGGCAAGTTGTCTCCACACTTCATCGGACCATTCCAGGTCCTCAGCAAGATTTGCGAGGTGGCTTATTGCCTGACTCTACCACCTCAGTTGCACTGGGTGCACGACGTCTTCCACGTATCCCAGCCGAAGAGATATGTGCACGACCCGACACATATCATTGACCATGGGGAGCTAGACGTTGATGATGGGGCGACTTTTGCGGAGGTCCCGGTGGAGATCGAGGATCGACAGGAGCGGGTCCTACGTGGACGATCGATTCATCTAATGCGCATCAGATGGAAGTAAAGGAACCTCCAGGAGAGCACTTGGGAGCGGGAGGCTCAGATGCGTGCTCAATACCCACTTTTGTTTCCCTAGTTTATGATGTATCTTTACGGGGACGTAAATCCCTGAGGTGGGAGTGATGTAAAGACCCGTAAATTTCAAGTAATTTTTTTTCTTAATTTTCTTTGGAATTTTACAAGAACGCAGTTTCTGACGGCACCTGATTTCGAGGCCCGGTGTGCCCGGAATCATTTTCCAAGGTTTGGCTCGGGTACGTTCAGTGAACGAACGAGCGGGATTTTCTAACTTTTGAACCGGTGCTCAGAATCAAATTCCGAGAGCACCGATGGAATCGCAGCGCCGATATTTGCTTAGAAACGACTCTTTCGGAGTTGCGTTTGCTCGGGTGTGGTTTTTTAATTTTTGGGGCTTTAAGTTAAGAAATTAAATAATGTGGTACGACAAACTTTATTTTATTTCACTTAAAGCCACTTAAAGCCACTTTAAGCTGCTTGAGCTGAGTTGAAGCGGATAGGGTGCAATTCAAAATATCCTACCCTCTTGGTAGGATATTTGTGAGGTGGGGCCCACACGAGCCCCACCGTTTCTTTACCCCTAAGAAACGCACCCGCGAAAACTCCTCATTAATGAAAGTCAACTGGGGTGTTTTCTTAAACTATTAAACGCTCCTATTAATTGGGAGGTTAATTCGTTGAAATTAATTCTATGAATTAATTTGTTCGTTTCTTAACCTGTTTTTCAACTGTTGGCATATTAATAAAATAAGACCAATATACCTTTCTTCTTGGGTGCGATTTGTTGAGAGGATTTGGTGATTCTGTGCCTTCATCCTCCTTTGCGAAGAACGTGAAGAACGCGAAGAACGCCGTCACCCTCAGAGATCGACGATGCGGCGCCGTGTTCCGCGATGCCGACGATTCCCCTTCCACGACGCTTCTTCCGCGACGTTCTTCCCCGCAGGAATCTCTAATCACCAACTGCTTGAGGTAGGAGATTTAAAATCATTTAAATTTCCTTTGTGGATTTTATCTTTAACACGGATTTAATTCACGAAATAAAATCTGTGCCCTCGGAGATCGTCGACGCGACACCGTATACCGCGACGACGCGACGCCCTTCCGCGACACGACGATCATCTTCTACGGCGACGGTCAATTCCGCGACGAACTCACGTCCGACGACGACGTTGAGGTAGGGGTCGTTTTGAAAATGATAATACCCATGTTTGCTTTCCTCCAAGGTAAGAACGCGGACCAACCAATTAATAAGTTGTTCCACGGATTATTATTGCGGGTCGAGGTTTATTAATTGCTGGGAATTATGGTGTTGTTTCAAACCGCTAACGCGGTGGGTGCGGACCAACGAACAAGTCCGAACCTACCGCCCTTTTGTTCTTGGTGTGCGGAACGGCGGACGACGAAAAAATGGGCCGCAGAGATGATTTGTTGATTCCGTAGTGAAGAACGGGACCCAGGATGAGCTACGGCGCAGACAGAAATGAAATCGGACCATTGGAGCAACTCCGGTGGCCCGCGGACTCCACCGGCGGCGCGGGTCGCCGGCGGCCGGAGGCGGCGGCGCCCCGGCGCGCCGCCGGACGGAGCCGCCACGGCTGAAGCCACAGCGGCGGGGTGCGGTTCCGCGGCCGCGCGGAACCGGAGGCAGGGACGCGACCGGCTGCCGCGTCTGGTGACACCGAGTGGCCCCACGCGGGGCCGCGGTTTTCCTTCACGCGGGGGGGGGGGGGGGGCAGCACACCCCGCGCCGCTCAGCCATAACCAGCCGAGCCGACCCTGGAGGCCGGGCCGGGACGCTCCGGCCGCGTCAGACCCGGACCCGGGTCGGGTCGAACCGGTTCGGGCCGACCCAGGGGGGGTAGGGCCGGGTCGGGCCGGGCCCAGACCCCCCGTTTTCATACCTTTTCGGTCTTTTTCTCATAAATTGAGATACGGGCCTCCGAACGACGCGATATCAGTGGAGATGCGATCCTTGGATCGAGACGGGCGTTTTGGTATATCACACTCAAGGTTTCGGAATACTTTGGGTTCAGCCGGGTTGGTTCGTACACGAAACCAACCGGGCCCTCGGAGCGGAAACACTCATATCTTGAGCTTCGGACGTCCGATTGACGTACTGTCGACTTTGTTGTTTTCCTCTAAGTGAGACAGATCTTTTGGATTACTTGACCTGAGGTTTGGATGCAAGTGGAGTATGGTCAGGTTGGTTTTTCCTTAAAAACCAACCGGGCCCCTGGGACGAAAAAGCCAATAACTCTCAGACCGGGCGTCCGATTGACGCGCCGTCTGCGACGTTGAGTTCCTGTTGACGATACGGAACTTTTGGATACATCAACTCTGGACTATGTGTTAGTTGATGTATCAGCCTCTCGGCTCGTGGAGCAGACCCTCCCGAACGAGCTTGCTGTGTGCGGGAACCCTAGAGCTGGCTGCGACTGCTACTGTGACGACAACGACTGTGCAGCGATCCTCAGTGGATTTGACGGCGACGACTACAACACTCAGCGATCCTTTGTTGGTCAGTGCTACCGATCCTGTGTGGGTCTGATCCTGTGTGGGTCAGCGCTCAGCGGTCCTATGTGGGCCAGCGCCTACAGATCCTGTGTGGGTCCGATCCTGTGTGGGTCTTTGCGGGGGTTAGTTACCTATCGATCCTATGTGGGTCAGATCCTTTGTGGGTCATTGCGGGGGTTAGTTACCTATCGATCCTGTGTGGGTCAGATCCTTTGTGGATCTTTGCGGGGGTTAGTTATCTATCGATCCTGTGTGGGTTAGATCCTTTGTGGGTCAATGCGGGGGTTAGTTACCTATCGATCCTTTGTAGGTCAGATCCTTTGTGGGTCATTGCGGGGGTTAGTACCTATCGATCCTTTGTGGGTCCGACGACTTAGATGAATCAGTGGAAATATCTGTTCATCTTTATCATCATATGAAGAAGTATACCTGTGTGAGATGAATCCTGTTTTACTTTCCTATGTGGATTGTGTTGTGCTATCCTGTGTGGATTTATGTTTTGCTTTCCTGTGTGGACTGGGTTGTACTTGGGCTCAGATGTTGGAGCTGAACAAGAATTGATGACTTAGGTATATGTATGGGAATATACCTAAGCAGTGTCGGATGTTACTTCGTGATTGCATCTTTCCTTTGTGGACTATCCTTTGTGGATTCTGGGAGACCTTCGGGGGTCTTGGGGTCCCTACTGAGTAGCTTATACTCACCCCTGCACTGGCTATGCCCGCACTACATTGTGTTGGTTGCAGACGACGGACAACGCTGATCGTGGTGGAGGCTTGTGGAGCAGGACTGTACCTGGAGGTGGACCACTGGGTGGGACGTACTCGGAGCGGTCGGCTGGACCCGAGGAGCAGCGGAGGCTATCTGTGCCCACCCTTCAGGTGGGACTTCCGGTGGACGGCTCGACGTTGTGACTTTACTTTTCAGTTGTTGTTTTCCCTTTTGAGTTGTACTTTACTTTCAGTTTGGGTTTGTATTCTGGCCCACTTACTTTACCGCACTTACTGTTGTACCAGTTTTTACTTAGTGTTTACTTCTCCTTCTTGCTTTGTGGTGTCTTTTGTTTAATTTACAAAGGAAATGCCTTCCCTTTTACCGGGATTTACGCCTTAGTGCTAGTCGCTAGCCCCTGGCGTATGGAAGGCGGACTTGGGGTAGTCACGGCACGGGCCCCGAGGACGGGTCGTGACATCACCAATAGGACTACAGTGTTTTCTTCCCTCCATGACATATAGAACCTTGAAACTCCTATGAAATGGAATTCTAGTTAATCACCTCCTACGATATGGTCCTTTTCACTATGGTGAACTGGAATGTACATGTCATACACACTCCTTCTATGTTATGTGGTGTGGGATTTGTTCTGTGATGTAGCTAAAACTTGCTACTGTCCCACATCATACTTAACTCCATAATTCCCACTACAATATCAATAATATTGTTCCATAAACTCACCATATAACTCAAGTGGTATAGATCCATGCCATAAATAGTTCACCATGGTGTTTTATCACACCATGTTCTTACCTTCACATTGACCAATGTTGACCTGTGCTGGTTTTCTCATGAACTTTAGCCTAATTCTAGAGCTGTCTTTGAGATCATATGGCTATATCCAATAGATTATCACATTTTTTTATTATCTCTCCTTTATTCAGCATAATGAACATCAGTGTGGTGTGTACAATTTTGATATGAGACAAATCCAACCATATTTCTCCTATAACATAATAATTAGATCTATGTGGTGGTTACTTATGTTAATAAAATTCCATGACATAACCATTAATATTTCAGTTTAGATTCTTTCTTCAACACATATTTCTCTCCATCATCCACAAGAAGCCTTATTCTTTATAGTTTAAGGATTTAGTGAATCCATAACAATACTCCAAGCATATTCAGTAATATATAACATGTATTGTCACAATTTTTTTTCTTCAATAAGTCCATATTACTTCTTTATCACATATTATCACCAAATCCAATAAAAAACCACTAGGTTACAACAATCAAAACATATTTTCAACAAGTCTATAATTCTTCCTCATCAAATATTGTCAAAAAAATATAACAAAAACCCATATGGTTTAAAAAATTGTCATATAACTACAATATTGAAATGAAATTCTAGGATGCATCCTATTAAAAGTGAAGTAATTAAAATCACGTGTATATAATATTCATTGTTTTTCATTTAGTTGTGCTTACAAAAATGATGCAAGGTGTTTTTACCAATTTGAAGACAAAATTTGATTAATCAAATGAAAAGAATAAATTTCAAGATTCCCTAATCCACATCCCTTATTAATGTGTATAATAAGACTAAAAGTTCCAGAAATTGGCATTAGAGCCATTGGTTTTTCTTGAATCTATTGAGAGATATCTACAGTATTGGAGAACATTGTGAATGAAAAGGGAGAACCGTTATTTAATAGATGAAATTACTATATTTAGGAGTATAGGATGTGATTTAATCTTATATTTATTGTCATGAATGTTTACTCAGTTGAAGTTCATGGGATTCAAGTCAGTGGTACCACTGGTATATCTATGTGTGAAGAAGTAAAGGATATGTTGAGTGATAATTCCAAAGATAAAAATTCTCTATTAGAAGTATTGTATAATCAAATTTATATGAAGGTAATGGATTTTTCAATGATCAAAGGTGTTTAGGATAAACATACTAATATTTTTGAAGGTGAAACAAAAGTGATGGAGGAAAAGTTTCAGGTTTTACAAAACATATTTGATGATATGAAGGTGATCCACCATGAAAATGTAGATGATTTATTTATTTGCCTTAATAAAGTTATTGGTTCCATTAATAGACTTGGTTAGGAAGTTAAATATTATAACATAGTGAAGAATATTATCATAATATTTCATCCAATATAAAATCCAAATCCATTATCTCTTGAGAAGGTGAATCCTGGTGAGTTATATCTTAATGACTTACACAATAGGTTGGTTGCATATGAGATGTAGGTGAAACCAAAAATTATTTATTTCATTATTCTAAAGAGATTTATTTTAAAGTATTATGGAAGAAATAAATTTAGTAGGGTAAAAATAAAGATGAAATAAGTGTTAATTTCTTATCACTTATTTCAGGAAATTTTAAAATAGGAAAAGGTAGATTTGAGGGAAATATACATATAGCTTTTTTCTATTGTGGTATGGCTGGACACATCCTTGATAGGAGATATTTGATGAAGTGGATGGTAAGTTTGAATTATCAGAAAAAAAGAATAAGTTTCCATGTATAATGAACTTAAATTATGGTAATTCACATGGAAATAAGTTTTATTGGAAGGTTTTTGTTTTTAAAGAAGAATAGGATGATGTGGAAGATCCTTTAGAATTTATTGAAACTGAATTTATCTCAGATGTAAAGGATATAATCATGGATCCAATGAATAATTTTAAAACTGAATAAGAAACAAATGATCAATCCAATGGAGTTTTAGATATTCAAATGGAATTGGAATGGGATCTTGAAGTGATTGATTTAAAAAGAAATAAAAACATAAAAATTGAAGGTCTTTTGAAGGAATATTCAAGTAATATTGATGAAATTGAAGCCAAAGTTAACCAAATTGAGAAATATATGAAATAATTTGAATCAGTTTCAGTGTTGTCTAAATAATCCATTAATTATAGATTGAAAATTAAGGAACATACAAGATCATTGATGGTCATAACTTATCTATTAAATAGAGAGTTAAGAATATTGAAACAATTGAAAAAGAATATGTTTATTTGAGAAATACAGTTAATCTAAAAATCAAAATAACTAGTTCAAATAAGAAGCTTCAGTTTGAGAATTTTTCTCATGAAGTTATGAAATATAGGGTTAAATAAAGCCTAAAATATTTTAAAGAAATATTTAGTTCTCAAAGGAAAAATGGTATAGCTAAAACTAGTATTTAATTTTATGGATAAACATCAAAGAAAATGTTTTTAATCATAAAGATCACTAATATGAAGATGGAGGTAAAAAGTTCTCAACCAATGGGAACTTATCCACAACCAAGGAATTATAAAAATTTGGAGATATGTAGAGAAGTGAAAAATATATGATATTTCCATTGATGAATGTTAAATTTGTGGTATTTTTTTCCACACAATGTCTTAATATAATGAAGTTGAATGTTATCTAATAGAGATTCTATTATAATTAAAAAAAGAGTGGTAATATACACTTCATATGGGAGAAGTTTTTTATGTTCACTATTTTTATCCCTCAATTTTTGGCCATAAATTAGTAGATTATAAGTAGAAAAGAGGAAGATATTCTTATGGGTAAAAAATTAAAGTGGATGCAAGGCAATATAATGAAATCAATTTTAATAAAAAGCTTTATCCTCTTTGAGAATAATAATTTGACCTGATGAATTATGCTAAAAATATTGGGAAGATAAAAAAAAGTCTCAAATCATTTAGGATTGTCTTGGAAGGAATAAAAGAAGATTAATAAGGAAAACTTGGTTGAAATTACCTTGGAAGAAACAAAGAATAGTAGTACCTGGATTCTAGATTGTAGGTGTTTTTATTATATGATAGGTAATATGAATATGTTTAAAAATGTTAAGGTTATATTTGATGGAAAAATTCACTTTGGAAATTATAGAACATTGAATATTAAAGGAATTGGTAAGACTTAACTCACTGGTGATGAGTTTAACAATACTATTGTTCTTTATGTTGATTAACTTCATCATTATTTATTGATAGTAAGTTAGGTTTATGAATCAGGTTTGAAAGTCACATTTAGTTAGTAGGTCTACAACATCAAAGTAAAGTCCAAGAATTATTTTATAAAAGGATGAAGGACAAATGAAAATATTTATTGGGTTAACAATATAAAAAATACTTGTCTTATGACTATAGAAAAAGAAAAAATGTTGTGGAATCAAAAACTGGGCCACATTAATAGATAAAGAATATTAATATTGTTAAAATATATACATGAAGTTGATATTTTTAATTTGAAGTGATACCAGGGAAATATTTTTGATTTTTGTTTATGAAGAAATATGGTTAAAAATCTATATCATCCAAAGAAGAAGAGATCTTCAAGTTTGATGAATTTGGTTTGCACTGATTTGTATAGTCCAAGTGGTTGTAAATGAACCTATGTTGATATGTATTTCATTTTATTTGTGGATTATTATAGTAGGATAGGGTGTTCCATGTTCTTATGTTCAAAAAAAAAAGTGTTGGATTTTAAAAAAAAGTTATAAAGAAGAGTGGAAAATGAAACTTGAAGAGATGTGAAAATTAAAAGATAAAAAATGAAATGGAATACATATCCCATGAAGTTGAAAATTATTTATAAAATCATGGTATTAAATGTTAGTTTGGAATAATACAAAGATACACAAGAGGTGGTGAATTGCATCTTTTTAATAATCTTGACAGATTTTGACTTTTAGTCTTCTTTTTGTTTTATGTAGATATGCAATATTCTCTTATGTAAATATTTTGAGTAGAGGATAAATAGTAAATAAGAAAAAGTGATTTTTGTAGGGTTTGAGGCACAAAGGCCCCCTAGTACACTCCACCAATTCTATCTTTACGATCTTGGATATTTTCACTAGAAAGGTCCTCTTATCATAAGACCTTAAAAATTGAGTGCAAGCTGTTAACACATTTACAATAAGGCTTTATAGAGCCTTCTAGCTCTTTTACATGGAACCATGTTTCGTATAGCTTAGTCTAAGAATTTGAAACTCCACCATGAATGATTTTAAGAATCTAAAACTCTAATAAATCAAAAGCGTTTTATTTAATTTAATAAATAGGTTCTAGTTCACAATTGAATCAAAAACCGAGAAAATAAATATATTCTTCTTCAAATATAAATGTCTTCAAGAAATAATAACTTCATATAGATCTTGGTTGTGAATGATATTCAATAATAAAATAAAAAAATAGCATCAGTTACATAACATGAGATTGAAACATGTATGTTTCCAAAGTGTAGCTTCTTCAAAATTACATAGACATTTAATATTTTTATTTCTTTGCATCAGTTCTATTTTTAAAAGACATTTCACATGTATGGTGGTATATAAAATAAAAATAATTTTTCTATTTATATAGAAAACTTTGAATTCTTTTAGTTGAGTAGATTCAAGAATATTTCCTGAAAAATAACAATTATTTGAATTTAAATCACTCAAGATAGTCATAACTTATCTTAAAAATAATAATGATTTAATTTGTTGAATACGAGCATTTGAACTAGTCATAAAATAGCTTTAAAACAATATTTACTTCTATCTGTACCATTACAGTAATCATGAATAATATCTTTAATTTAAAACTCTGTCGTTGAATAGATAAACATAGTGCTCCTTCACATAATGAAAAAAATCCAAACATAGGGTTTACAAAGTATGGTTGTTCAAAACATTTGGTTTGATGAGGTATAGTTGTTTACAGATATAGATTTTGTAAAAAATACTTTCATTTTTCTTAAACTTAGGGTTCCTTCCAAACATAGGGTTGATGATTCATACTTCTCCAATAGCATATTGTACATGATCCATATGTGTTATTTCAAATGTAGGTTTGTTGAACCATATATTATGATAAAAAATGTTGGGTATGAAAAATGTTTCTAGAATAATTTCAAACACATCCAAAATACTTTAATAAATATTT
The DNA here is from genome assembly GCA_963277665.1 of Viscum album. Taxonomy (NCBI): domain Eukaryota; kingdom Viridiplantae; phylum Streptophyta; class Magnoliopsida; order Santalales; family Viscaceae; genus Viscum; species Viscum album. The sequence goes on from OY728158.1 coordinate 1,027,076,026, forward strand.
AAACCTATAAGTAAGTTAAACTTCTAAAAAATATATTCTTGAAAAAAACTTAAAGTAATTTCTTCAGAAAAACAAAAAAGGGTATTTATGATCACTAAAATTAATAAGATTTATAGAGTATTGTTTTGAAAAGATATTCCCAACAATATCCTCCTTTTTAATTATCACAAAACCCATAAATTAACTTATAGAAAATATAGTAAGTGTAAACAAAAATGAAATATTATCTTTAAAAAGATACAAAAACTATAGTTATTTAAAATTTATTTATATAGAAAATACATTAATTTTAATTAAAATAGAAACTTGTAATATAATCAATCAAGAATGTTCTATTTACCAAATTTTCTCCCCCCCTTGGTGATATAAAAAATAAAGTAGATGAAAATGGATTAAAACACATTTAATGTAGCACATAAATATAAATGATTGGTTATATTAATATTACTCTAAAATGATATGATTTATGGCTGTATAAATGGACATAAATAATAATAAAAATAAAATAAAATAAACCAAATAATTTCATAAAAATATGTTTATGATTATAATAATCATTTTGGTTGAGAAATGTTTAAAAAAGTAGGGCTGGTTGAATGTGAGAGGGCTGGTTCAGAAGAGGTTTCAGATTTTAGTGAAGCTCAAACAACCTGAATAACTTCCTTCAACTCTTCCATTTGTCCCCTTAAACATTCATTAATATTTTCAACCAACTTTTACATAAAAATCATTTAATATTGTCCAATATTTAAACTTTTAACTAAATTTAATTCCATAAACTCATGAACTATTTCTTCTGACTGAATAAATTGTGATTGCATATCACCAAACTGATTAAGAATATTCCGTATACTGGGTTCTCTTAAAGTTAGCTTCTCAATGAGATATCTCTGGATGTCCAAAAAAACATTTAAGGGTGTACTGTCACATTGAAGTTTATGAATCTGATCATTAAAAGTAGACATGACATAAGTAATTTCTTCAAACCTTATAAATAAATTTGGACATGTTTGAGGTAAATATGAAGATCCTCTTGAATTATTCTCACTAATTCATATAGATTCAAAATGAATTCCTAAATACCTTTTCAAATATCTAAAATTCATTTTTAAAATAGACTCTACTTGGAGATTTCCAAATTGAGCTATCATTTATCTACAGAAAGCATCAAAATATCTTCTCAAAACTGAGGTTTCTCTGAGATTGTGTTTTTGGGATAGAACTGATTCAAATTCTTCATTGGGTAATGTTGAATTTCTCTAATCTTCTAAATATTTCCTTGTAGATTCCAGTTCACTTTATATAATTGAATTTTATTCTCACAACATATTAAAATTAACAAAAAATTCTTCAATTTGATTATTTAATGACTCAGAATATTTTCTTCTTGAGTTTGAGATGGTTGTCCTCTATCAAACAAGGTTAAATATTTTTATCTATAGTTTTCACTGGATGTGGAAAATTAAATTTCAATAACCTATATATTCTCAGTAGGCTAGAAAGAGATTTATCTAAATAATCATCAACAATAGAAACTAATTGAATCTCAGCTAACCTTTTATTAACAACTACTATTTGTTGTGCTTTCTCACTTCCTTGAGCATCATGCTAAAATTTTTATTCAACATGATCTATTTGATTTTAATTTACATTAGGATCCTATTACTCCTATATGATATCTGGTTGATTTTCATGTTGGTGTTCCTCATGAGAAACTAAAACTTATAAAACATTTGTTAATCAATTTCACTATTTGTAGTATCCTTTATCTAGAGTGCTTGAATTTATGTAGTCTGATATGTAGGTTTATCTTTTTATTTAGGCCATATTCCAAGGGCCTCATAATTTTCTTCCAAATTTTCTTCAAGAGATTGAGGGAATTATCTTTCAAATTTTAGAGCATAGACATCATATCTGATTCTCTGTCTCTTTATTTGAATTGAATCATTTATTTTAGATTCTTTAATTTTTTTATCTTATCGAATTTGGACTACACCAGATGATCTTAAAGTTCCTTTATCCTCCCAAGAAATAGTACCAAATTCTTATTGAGATTTTACACCCACTAGTAACATATTTCCTCTTGCTGTACTCCAATAGAAACATATCTTTATCAAAGTTCTATCATTCAAGATATCTCTGTGATAACACTTTGTGTACATTTATATATCTCAAATCATGCTTCTTTTATACAACAATAAAGAAATTATCCTTCCATAATGATAAAAATAAATCTTTTCCTCTTTATAAGAATAATGATTTATGTAACTTAAAATGTATCTTGTGAAAATAAGCATAATATAACTCATCATAAAAAAAATCATATTCATGTCATGATAAAGAATATTTTCTAGGTCAACAATTATTGGAATTATAGCTAACTGAAAAAACTTGACCAGTACCTTCTGGTCATGCTCATGATCTTTAACAAACATTTTTCTTATTAAAGTAGAGTTGAAGAGAAACAAAATAATATCCTATGATTTATGTTCTTGATTTCCAATCAACCTAAGATCAAAATGAGAAAACTATTCATTATGACACTTAAAAACATTTTCTATTTTGACTTAATAGGTAAAAAAATCCCTATCATTTACCTGAGATATGATGACATCCTCCATGTCACAAAAACTAAACTAAACATTTCTAAAAAAATATTTTACTTCTATATCATAAATAAAATCTCTGTTTCTTTATAAAAAAGAAATTCCAGACCTTAAAATTCTAGATATTTCCTCAGAAGAATATTTTTTGAGAGATCCATTTGGAATCTACAACCTTCCTTGAAGAATTTTTCTATAAACAACACACTGGCGATTCATTCCACTTTTTTCGACTTCATATGTTCTCTTAATCAATGACATTGCTATAAAAATAAAGGTTGAAGGTTATAATTCTAGGGTTTTAAATGAAAAATGAGATCTTTAGGATTCAAAAGGGTTCAAATTATTAGGATAAGAGTAAGAGAGAGAGAGAGATTTCTATCAGTTTTGGTGATGCTGGTTTTGGTTTCTCAAGCCCATTACTCAGTGCAATTATTAATTTTTTATTTTGAAAAGACATGTTTTTTAAAAACAAAACAAATTATTATTTTATTTAAACAACTTGTAAATAAATAATAACATAACAAAATAAAATTTATTAATACATATATTAAAGAAAAAAATTAAAAAAAAATTATTTAAAATTAAATATACCAAACCCCCTTAATAAATTAAAAAAGTGTAGTGGGAAGTGGTTTAGTAAAGATATCGTCAAGTTGATATTCAATATTTACAAATTCTAAAGATATATCCTTTTTAAGAACATGATCTCTTATAAAATTGTGTCTTATATCAATGTTCTTAGTTCTTGAGTGACTTACATGATTTTTCTGAAATATTAATTGTACTTGTATTATCACATAAAATTGAAATATTATTAAAATTAAGTCAAAATTATAGAAAGGTGTGTTTCATCCAAAACACTTGAAAAAAAAAACTATCAGTAGATATATATTCTACTTCAACTATTGACAGAGCAACTCAATATTGTTTCTTACTTGAGCATGAAACTAAAGATTTTTGTAAAAAGTGATGGGTTCTTGGAATTATTTTTCTATCTAATATACATCCTCCAAAATCAGAATTTGAATACAAAAATAAATTAAAATCAATTTTTTTGGGTAATGTAGAGATCAAAAAATATTTCCTTCTAAATATCTAAAATTTCTTTTAACAACACTAAGATGATATTATTTTGGGTTTGATTGAAATATTTCACATAAATATATAGAAAAAAGTATGTATGATATGACAGTAGTAATATATAATAAACTACCTATCATACGTCAATATAACTTGTTGTCAATTGATTTTCCCGCTTCATCCGAATCAATCTTTAGATTAGTACTCATATGAGCTGTATAAGTCTTAAAATTTTATTGTACAAACTTTTTCAATAAATAAATAATGTATTTTCTTTGATTAAAAAATTTTTGTAATATTTTTGATAGATTTGAAGTACTAAAAAGAAATTTAATTCTACCATAATACTCATTTCAAATTCAATTTGTATAATGTTTGAAAAATCATTATAAAGATTTTTATTTTTTGAACTGAAAATAACATCATCTACATAAATTTTTACTAATAATATACCAAAACCAACTATTTTATTAAAAATATTTGGATATGATAATCCTTCATAAAATTATTTTTCAAACAAAAAAGAGATCAATCTTTCATACCAAGATCTAGATGCTTATTTAAAGCTATAAATAGCATTAGTAAGTTTTAAAACTAAATTTCACAGGTAAGGGTTTTCAAAACTTGGTGGTTGTTCAATATAAACATCCTCCATGAAATATTCATTTAAAAAGGATGATTTTAAATCCATTTGATATAATGTAAAATTTATATGAGATACATAATATCGAAGGGTGCTAATTACTTATAATCTAGTAGCTGGTGAAAAGGTTTAATCATAGTCTATTCCTTATTATGACCTGTATCCTTTTACCAATAATTTATATTTATTTCTTGTAATTATCCCTTGATCATCTTATTTATTTATAAATACCATTTAGTTCCTATTACTGGATAATTGGTTAGTCTATAAACTAATTTCAAAACCTTAATTTTACTAAATTTATTAAGTTATTCTTGCATAAAAATTAGCCAAATTTTATCTTTTAAATATTCTCTTACAGTCTCAAGTTTTAGTTGTGATAGGAAGACATAAAATTCAGCCAACTTTCCTAAATTACTTATATTTATTACTCCTATATCTAGATCTCTTATAACTATTTCTAAATGATGAGATTTTAAGGTTCTAGATTTTCTAGGTAAGACACTTTTAGGTTAATCTACTTCATGTTCATCTATAATTGACTGAATTTTATTTATTCTATTTTCAAAAGCAGTATTTGGTGATTCAAGACTCATGTTGTATAAAGAGTCAACAACTTATTCTGTTTGATCTTTACTTTAATAAAATGGATCACATTTATCAAAATTTACATGAATTGATTCTTCAAGAATCCTTGACTTTTTATTATACACTCTGTAGATATTAGAAGTACCAAAATATCCTAGAATGATTCCTTCATCAGCATTTGGATCAAATTTACCAAGGTATTACTTAGTATTCAAGATATACACCATGAATCCAAATACTTTAAATTACCTTAATTTAGGTTTTCTATTATTCTAAAGTTCATAGGGTTTATTTTAATAAGAGGTTTTTTTAAAACCCTATTCATGATATAGCAAGCTGTGTTTACACCTTCTTCCCAAAAATAAGTAGGTAGACTATTTTAATTTAACATAGTCCTTTCCATTTCTTGAACAGTTATATTTATTCTTTAAATAATTTCTTTCTATTTAGGTGTTTTTGGTATAGATAAGGCGTGTACCTAAATTTGAGAAAAAACAATTAAATTCTTGATTCCAAAATTCTCCACTATGATCACCTCATTATGAATTTTTTTAAAAATATTTTTCATTTTTAACAATTTTACAAAATCTTTCAAAATTATTGAACACTTCACTTTTAAGTTTTAGAAAATAAACCCATGTAAATCTTGAAAAATCATGAACTAATACATAAACATATAATTCTCTAGCCAAACATTCTACACTTTATGGTCAAAAAAAATCCATATGGATAAGTTTTAATAGTTTAGATATATAAAATTTGTTAATATATTTGAATGATGATTTGTGTTGTTTTCCAATTTGGCATGCATAAAAAAATCTACCATTATCAAATTTAAGACTAGGTAAATTAGAAACTAAGTGGTTCATAGATAATTTATATAATGTAAATACATTTTAGTGTCCAATTCTTCTATGTCATACCCAAGACTTATTTATCTCAGTAGTTAAACAATTCACTTTTTTTTACACAAGAAACTAAGATCCAAGGTATAAACAATTTCAGTTATAGGTGATCTAAATTTAAGCAATTTATCTTTTTAAAACAGAGTAAGAATTATTAGAGAAATAAACATAAAAACCGTCATCATAGAGTTGAGAAATACTTATCAAGTTGTGCTTTAGTCCTTGAACTTATAACACTTTTTTGATTGATATTGTCTGGGAATCTCCAATTGATCCAACTGCAACTATTTTCCCTTTATCATTATCTTTAAATATAACTAGTCCTCCATCCATTTTTTCCTGTGTATGAAAATTGGAAGTCTCCACTCATGTGTATCATGAATCCACTATCTATATACCATACAAATTTTTTTTTTCGTGTGAATTTTTTCCTATAAAAGTATTCAAATAAGATTTTGTTTTGGTACCCATATTTTCTTAGGTCTAGCAATGTCAACATGAAAGGATCTAGGAATCTATATTTTTCTTATTTTACAAAAATTTTCAATACCTAATTCAAACTTATTTTTGAAAATAATATTATTCATTAATTCCACTGATATGGTGATTTATCAAACAACAGTTAGTGGAATAACATCCTTTAATTCCAATGTAGAAACATATAGTATTTTTAGAACTTGGCACAAAATAATTTTTTTATAAATTTGATATTTCTACCTTACTTCATATTCCATATTTTTTCCTTTTTAATAACAATTTTTAAAAGAATATCATTTTGATATTTTTCTCCTTTTGTTAATATACTTATAACACATATGAATTATTCTACTTCATCTTGTAATTGTTTTATTTTATTTTCATGAATAGTACAGTTTGATGTAGATTTTTAAAATTTTTATTTTAATTATTGAAATTATTTTATCATTTCATACTTTTTAATTAAAAGAACATTATGAATATTCTATAATGACTTATGATTTTTTACTAGATATTCATATTTTTCTTCAAGCATTGAGCAATAATCAGCTAATTTTCTATTTGAGAAACTATTAGAATTTGAGGCATAAGAATAATAGGATCATACCTAATATTATTCCTTATACATAAATCACATGTTTTCTTTCAAAAATTTTGTCCCTATTTCTGAGTCAGATTTGGAAGATCTGTTGAAGTCTTTAGAAACAGTCCAAGTAGTCTTCATAGCTCTTTTACCTTTTTTTATTATATTCATCTTTCTTCTAATTTTTCTTTTCCATATTTCTTCTTTCTTATTTTAACTGTGGGAAATCAGGTCTAATATGAACCTTCTATTTTTATTCATAGAATTGTTTTTATTTAGATACCTTTTCAAATTTCATGAAGGATTTTTTGAAGACTGTTTTTTTTCTATAAACTTTGCTAATTTTTTTGGCTAGATGATCCTGTTCTATTTCTGAATATAAGAAATCTGAGTCATTTTAGATTTTAACATATTCTTAAATTTTATTTTCATGCTTCTGAAATGTAACTTTAAGGGAAGTATTTTCACTTTTTACTATCTTATGATCTTTTACTTCAGCTACAATCATGGCCTCACACGTTACCATTATTATGATCAATTATTTCACTGTCAAATATTTGATTGATGATGATTTTCTTATAGTAGTAGATATTCCATTCCATTTTGAGGGTAATAATCTGAGTAATTTCAGTGATTGATCTTATTGTGTAATAGTGGTTCCTAAGGCAACAATATCATAAACTATATTTTGTCAACTTCCCATTCATTTGGGTGATGATTTCACTATCATAAAATTTAAAGGTTCCAAAATTCAGTTTTTCATTAGCACACCTTAATTGTATGACATTTTCATTTCCTTCATATGAAACAACAATTGTCTTCCACATTTTATAAGTAGTAGTAAATTGGAATACTCGATTGAATTCATCTGGATCACATCCAAAAATAATAGAATTCATTTCTTATGAATTGATTTCATACTTAGCTTATTTGGTAGCATCCCATGTTTCTTGTTTTTTAGGAATTTCATAGGAAGTGAAAATCTTCAAATATAATTTAAATACATGATTTTTTAGATATATGATTATATAAAATTTCCAACATCTATAATTATCACCATTTAAATAAGAAGCACAGATCATGGAAATAATTTCTTTAGGATTAGACATTGACATATGAATTTGTATTGAAATTTATACTTTATTCTTGCTAAATCTTATCTTCTTTCTTAAAAATCACTTCTTTGATACCAATTTTTATGTTGGAATAATACAAATATATACAAGATAGGTTTTAATTGTGTTTTTTTGATAATCTTGATAGATTTTGACTTTTAGCATTTGTTTCAATTTATGTAGATAACAGTATTCTCTTTTATAAGTATTTTTAAAAGCGAATAAACATTAAATAAGAACACATCAATTTTATATTGATTCGGTGTAAAAATATCCCATATTTCACTCCACCAATGCTCTCTCTTCAAGCTTGGCTATTTTTACTAGAAAGGTATTCTTATCATTAGACCTTAACAACCGAGTGCAGGTAATTGAAACCTTTATAATAAGGATTTATGGAGCCTTATAGTTCTTTTACAGGGAACATGATTTTCTATAGCTAGTCCAAAAAGTTAATACTCTCCCATGATTGAGTTTTAGCAACTAAAACTCCAATAAATCGAAAGAGTTGATTGAATAAACATGTTCATATTCACAGTTGTGGAAAAAACTGACAGAATACACATATTCTTCTTCAAAGATAAATGTCTTCAATAAAAAATAGATTTTAAGAGATCTTGGTTGAGAATGATCTTCAATTAAAAAAACAAACAGAAGCTATTACACAACATGAGATTGAAACATTTATGCTTCCAATGTGTATAATATTTAGAATAATAGAGACATTTTATATTTTTTATTTCTTTGAATCTATTCTATTTTCAAAATATATTTCACATATATAGTGAAACAGAAAGCATAAATACTTATTATATGTATATAAAAAACTTAACTTTATTTTACTTGAGTAGATCCAAGAATTTTACCTGACCAATCAAAATAATTTAAATTTAAATCATTTATGAGAGTTTTCACTTCCCTTAAAAATAGGAATGATTTAATTCATTGAATATGATCCCTTGAACCACTCATAAAACATATTTAAAAAGATATTTAATTCAATCCAGACCATTGTAGTAATCAAGGATAATATCTTCAATTAAAAACTCTATTGTTGAATAGTCAAATACATGGTTCATTTATGTACCCACAAAATCAAAATGTAGGGTTTAAAACATATGGTTGTTCACAAATACAGGGTTGATGGCACACGTCTGTTTACAAATGTAGGGTAGATAAATAATAATTTCCTTTTTCTCAAACATAGGGTTTCTTCTAAATGTAGGGTCGGTTATCCATACTTTTCCAACAACACAGGGTACATGATCCATATGTGTTATTTTAAAAATAGGATTGCTAAACCATACATTATGATTACAAACATAGGGTATGAATAGTGTTTATAGAATATTACCAAATGCATCCAAAATATTTTAACAAATATTTAAACCTGTAAATAAGATAAACTTCTCAAGAAATATATTCCTAAAAAATATTAAAGTATTTTCATAAGTAAAATAAACCAGGGAATTTGTGAGAATAAAAATCAATAAGATCTATAGAGTAATGTTGAGACAATACATGCCCAATATTAAACATCAAGTGTCGTCATTATGACCCCACAATATAATGTGATTTTGGAAAAAATAAATAAAAAAGTTATCAACATGGAAAAAACATTATTTATTGATAGTGGAATCTCATGTAACTACTAGAAATAACTAGATCAATTTTCCAACTATACTTAGAATAGGGTATTACTTGGGTTGGGAGTATAGAAGAAACCATGAAAATATGGAACAATAGGAAACCCTCTTTGAATCATCTCAGGGTATTTTGAAGAAAGTGTTTCATCCAAAATAAATTAGGCAACTATGGAAAATATCATGATGCAGTGGATGATGGAATATTACTAGGATATTAAATAAATATTAAGTCCTACATGTTGTTTAATAATTAGACCAACAATATTTTTGAGAGTAGTGATATAAAAGTTGTTGAGAATGAATCCAATAAATATTTTGGAATTTATTTTTATGAATAATTGTTTAAATAAAGTGAATAAATAAATATAGATCTGGGAGAAACTCAAAAAGTTCAGGTTGATGATGGTTCATATATTGAATATATAGAAGAATAATGTAAAAGAACTAACTTCAAATATCAACTTCCTAGTTTGGAGAGTGTGGCATAATGCATTTCCAACTGAAGTGAACATTATGCGCTTGGGTGTGAATCTTGCATTGAAATGTACATGCTGCAGGGATCCAAGAACTGAAGATACTAAGTATCTTTTTTCTATAGAGACTGGGCTAAAATGGTGTGGCAGACTTTTGGTAGTTCCATGAAATGGTCTCTGCAGGGGGACTCAGGCGATAACTTCTTTAGTCGATGGTTTCAGAGTGCCGAAAATAATGGTTCAGAGAGAACCGCAGATGCCCTAATTTTTTCAGCTGGATGTTGGTGTATATGGAGAGAGTGAAATGAGGCTCTTTACCCAGGAAATTATGGTACTAGAAAGGGACTTGTGATCAAGACCAGAAGCACCCTTATTGATCTAACCCGACTCTGCCAAATTTGTGCGACAACCCTATCCATTAGTCACCTTATCCTAAGAACTTCTGCACTCGGTGTCTCCAACAACAGGCTGGGCATATGTGTGCAGTGGAATCCTCATTATAAGGGGCATAAAATGAACAATGATGGATCCTACATTTCGAGTTAGATGAAGGTCGTACGGGTGATTCAGGATGCAAGAGGCTCCATGGTTATGGCATTATGTGATCACTTTGGCAATGTCAAATCTATTCCGGTGGAAGATCAGACCCTTCTCACTAGGCCTAATCTGTGTAATAAGAAGAATATCCAGCTTGCGACAGTTGAAACCGATTCGATGGTCATTGTTTCCGACGCTTTCACCAGGGTGCGCGCGCACATCCGTCACGCAAGGGAGGACATGTGGCTTGTAGCCCTGCATTACTGCTTTCCAAAGGCAGGTGACATCTGTTCCTGGTTCAGGGACGTCTTCTCCTTGATCGAAACCGGGATGATGGGATGTCGGTTCTTCCTTCTGTGGATTCCTCCTCGGAGCTCGTCACCTAGTCCGGGTCTCCCTCATAGATTTAAGACGTATTCGTGAATCTCGTTCCTGGTGCCATGTCTTCATTGTAACGGCCCGAAATTTTGAATAAATCTTGTTTCCTAATTTCTTGTGTTATTTTATTTTATTTTTATACTCAACAAAAATGTTTTATTTGATAAACATGATTATAATTAAAATGAGACCAGTGGGTTTTGACTGTTATATGACCATCGGTCAATATGACCACTGTGAACAAAATGTTTTGATTATTGTCTCTAAATATAAGTAATCTTGGTTAATTATTATAGAAAGAAGACTTGATGGCCTCACCTAGTAGTTTTGGACCGATCAAAGCCCATCTAACAGAGCTTGGGAAGGAGGTAGCACCATTGGGCTTTGCTCTGGACCAAATCCAAGCCGAACTTCATCATGTGAAGCTAGAACGGAATCGCCTTCGTGAGAAGTTCAAACTGATAGAAATTACTACTCGGGCAATGATGACTGAGCCGCCCCAAGATTCTATCACCCTAGCACACCTTACTCTTAGGTCCTATGCTGGTATTATAAGGGGCTATGTAACGAGACCGTAATTGCCTTGTGTAATCCTTGTTTTAAATAAAAATTGGGATTTCTTATTATGATGATGTTTATGAATTTTCAAATGACTGGATAAATATAGTATGCATATTTTTGATGAATTTTAGAAAAAGGATATTTTAAAAATGTTTATGTAAAACTTAAATAATTAAAAATGTGTAATGATTTTCAAAAAATGGTCTTCTACAATTATGTTCAGTACGAAATTTGGAGTCTAATAAGATCAACTTGATTTTTGATGAATAGTAAATTATGAATCGTGATTTAATGATTAGGATTAGTAATATGACCAAATGGATTAGTAATCTCACTTAAAGAAAGTTTTAAAATAATCTAGGCACCTTGATTAAGTAATGTGATTCAATAAAATGGTTAAATAACGGTTTCATAAATTATTATTCAAGTATTAGTTTTTTTCGGGTGAATAGTGTTTTTTAATTAAAAATTAAATTAAAAATATTTAGAAAATTATTTATATAAAATGGATTTCATTTTTGAACTCAGAGCACCGATATTATGTTATGGTAATTTTTGGGGTTTTTTCTGAAAAAATGAATTTTCGGTGAATAGTGTATTTATTTAAAAATAAATTTAAAAATATTTAGAAAATTATTTTTATAAAATGGAGTTCATTTTTGAAATCAAAGCATTGATATTTGGTTAGTGTGAAATTTTGGGATTTTTCTGAGAAATTTGAATTTTCAGTGAATAGTAAAAATGCAGTTTTAGAGTTTCGGTATGTTTAATGACATCATAGTTGTGTCATGATGATGTCATGAGATATTTTAAGGGTTGGCCGGACAAGGGTGATGAATTATTATTTTGGGGGCCCCATGTGGCCTAACTCCATGGTAAATGTCAAGGGAGAGCACATGGGTTTGAGAAAAGCACATGTGAGGTGTCCCTTGGCCATTAATGCCTTGTCCCCTCACTTTCCCTATAAATACCAAGCCCTCCTCTCATCCATTCGACTCCCCACTCTTCCCCAACAAAGTTCTGGTCTCATTACCTCCCAAGGAGTCCTCCCAAGGTTCCCCCAAGCCCTCAAGGTCCCAACATTTGAGGTTTAAGAGTTACATTTTAAGGTAAGGGATCCGATCTCTCTCTTTCTTTTCAAGAAATCTCTTTTATGTAATTTATTTTATGATCCATGTTCTTATGTTAAAGGGTGTTCTTTTATAATCCTCTTACTGTACTTTTCATGTTCACATAATTAGATATCCCCCCTTACTCTCATTATTTTGTTTTATGAAGTTTTAAGTGGCGCCGTTAGGCTGCCGAAATTTTTGTAACGGATTCTTTCTCCCTTCTCACTTTTCAAGATCTATTTTCATGTAAAGTTTTTCAAGTTCCTTCTTATTATGTTGGGGTATGATCTCTAAATTTATCATACTGATCTTTTATGATCATATGATGAGAGACCCCATTTGATCTCTTCAATTCAGTATTTTGAAGTTTTAAGTGGCGCTGTTAGGCTGCCGAATTTTTAATTGGTTCTTTACCCTTCTCGTTTTGAAGTTCTACTTTCATGTCAATTATTTCAAGTTCCTTTTTGTTGTGTTGGGGTATGATCTCTATATCTATCATAAAGATCTTTTATGAACATATTATTAGAGACCCCATTTGATCTCTTCAATTCAGTATTTTGAAGTTTAAGTGGCGTCGTTAGGCTGCTAAATTTTTAAGTGGTCCTTGCACCTTTCTCCCTTTTCAAAGTTCTAATTCCATGTCAAGTATTGCAAATTCCTTTTTATTATGTTGGGGTATGATATCTATATCTATAATACTGATTTTTTTTATGTTCATATGATGAGAGACCCTATTTGATCTCATCAATTCATTTTTGGTTGAAGTTTATGTAACGCTGTTAGGCTGCCGAATTTTCATAAGAGAAATATTATTTTTGTCTTCCTTTCATGTTCTTCATTTCATATGGTATATTTTCAAATTTCATTACCATGTTCTTAAATCCTTTATATTCTGTCCCTCTACTGTTTTATGGGTCATTTATGAATGTTGGACCCATGTCCCCTCTCTTTTCAATGTTTTCTAAAACCCCGAAACATAGCCGTTATGCTGCAGAATTTTCGTCTCAAAATGCCTCTCTCTTTTCTCAAAATTATTTTATGTTATAAAGTGAATACTAAAAGCTCTTATTTCTACAAGGGTATTCACATATATATCAAAATTTTCTATTTTAAATTCTGGGATTTACATACATGAGACCCGCTCTCCCCTTCCGTGGGTTTAAAGTGACGTAAAGATCATGTCTTTAAAGCAGTTTTTAAAACGTTGTGATTATGAAATGAAACTCATTTATTTTATGCTATGTGGGTTATTTATGAAATGTTTGATGATGATATATGTGGCTCACATTATAATAAAGGCAAATTTAAGGGTGCGCCCTGATAGCGCTCCAATGCATTGGGTAATGATGTAACCACTAGAGATTACAATTTTCACGATACCTTGGTGAATAACCTTGGTAATTTTCAAATGACACCTTGGGGATGGACCTTGGTGATATGTTCATGATTGTCTATGTTAAATGATGTAGCCACATCTTCAAGTTATGAAAAATGTTATTTTTATTATGATGTAACTCATGATTACTTTCTCATGTCTTAAAGTTCTTTTCATGACCTTATTGAAGTATCTAAAGTTCACATGTAAAATGTTTCTCTTGTTACCCTTACTGGGCCTTCTGCTCACCCTTTCTTTTGATGTATGTCCCCAGGTTATGAGATGCAGTAATGAACCAAGGATGAACATAAGGAGAAGCCTTTTCAAGTGTTTAAGAAGAATGTTTTATGTTTTCATTTTTAATGTTCCTGGTTTCCAAGACACTAAACCTTAAAGATCCTCGGTTTTGTAAAATGTAATGAAAGTTAATGTTATAAAAAGGCGGGATGTTATAGTTGGTATCAAAGGATGGTTTAGTTATTTGTGGAAATTAGGATATGAAAACTTTAGGAAGAACCCTATAGAAAAGTTTAAATATAGGAAATCTTCCTGGTATTTTGGTGAGTATTGAGTAAGGGGTTTCCAAGCAAATACATCCCTGTCTGGGTACGAGCAGGTAGAGGTGGCTCTGGCACAGATGTACATAGGGGTAAAATCTGAAAACACCGCTTTGAGCTAGACTCGAACGGGAACTGGTACATGACAACGGGCCTTGCTCCACTCTTGGTTACGACACTCCCGGGGGATATGCTTTGGTAAATTCATAAGCTTAGTATGAACCATTGTTAAAGGAACAAAGATTCACATAATAATATATGATCATGGATAACCTAGATGGGAACCTAGGGGATCACAAGTTAGGGTATAATTTTCTTCTACAAGTTATCCTTATATGCTTTCAGTTCCTTTTCATGATTATTGTCTAAGCACTTAAGCCCCTAATTATGCTTTCTCTTCTTAGTTAATGGTGGGAAATGGAAGAACATGTCCCAACAACCAATGTGATAGGAAATGCGATGATTGTCGTATTAATATGATAGGGATGATTAGGGGATTAAAATATGATTATTATTTTGGAAGATGTTCACTATTTTGGGGACCCTATATGATCGAGGTAAATAGATTACTACAGTATTTTCATTAAGGAGTAAGGTTGACTTATATTTTGAAGAATCGATGAATTTAAGGTGGACTTATAGTAATTTAGGTTACTTATGGGAATAATTAACCTATCTTGGGTAAAATATGTTTAGGTTAGATACTTTTGTTATAAGATGTTAGGAGTGGTTGATGTTGTTTGGAGATGAACAATGAAGTTTATTTTGGAAGACTATGTTATCAAATCCTTCTTGCATTTGGGTTTCAATCTTAGTTTGGTTTACTTTGAGGAATCTTAAGGACCGTTATTTATGGAATAGACTATGATGAACTTTGGGTAGTACCATGGAACTTTGAATATTTAAAAGTAGTTTCCATTCCTATGGGATTCTTTTTGAAGAGTTGTTTTACCTTACCCTTTCTATTTTTTGGATAATGTTTAAAGATAAAAGAAATAGATAATTGATCTTTTGTGGATTATGTGATTCTCTAGAAGATGATTCTTGTGTTTTGATGAGACCAAGTAGTTTTGAATGCTCATCATTTAGAGAAAATATTATTTTTGGTAGAAACTTATAAAAGTATGAAACTCTACATGAAGATAGATATATTTCCTTATGTTTTTGTTCTATGTTGTAAATGAATTCCTAAAAGTTATGAAAAGGAACGTAAAACAAAAACGTTGTTGGTTTACGTTTCCTACTAGGTAATCAAAGACCGCTTACACACATCATAATTTTGGTATTTTCTGGTGGTTAACTTCCTCCTAATCATGTTTTATATCACTCTCCTTTAGGACGTGACCCTTTGTTTTCTCCTCCATGTCCATGTTTCCTACATGGAATCCTAGTATGAGTAAACTCGGGTGGCCTTTGCACTTCCTTTTCTTTCTTTTAAAGTAATGGTGTTACTGACTCTTTTTCCAATGTGGGACTTTCAATGAAATTTCAAAACCCAATTTTAAAAATTGTGAGGACGCAATTTCTTAAGGGGGGAAGATTGTAACGGCCCGAAATTTTGAATAAATCTTGTTTCCTAATTTCTTGTGTTATTTTATTTTATTTTTATACTCAACAAAAATGTTTTATTTGATAAACATGATTATAATTAAAATGAGACCAGTGGGTTTTGACTGTTATATGACCATCGGTCAATATGACCGCTGTGAACAAAATGTTTTGATTATTGTCTCTAAATATAAGTAATCTTGGTTAATTATTATAGAAAGAAGACTTGATGGCCTCACCTAGTAGTTTTGGACCGATCGAAGCCCATCTAACAGAGCTTGGGAAGGAGGTAGCACCATTGGGCTTTGCTCTGGACCAAATCCAAGCCGAACTTCATCATGTGAAGCTAGAACGGAATCGCCTTCGTGAGAAGTTCAAACTGATAGAAATTACTACTCGGGCAATGATGACTGAGCCGCCCCAAGATTCTATCACCCTAGCACACCTTACTCTTAGGTCCTATGCTGGTATTATAAGGGGCTATGTAACGAGACCGTAATTGCCTTGTGTAATCCTTATTTTAAATAAAAATTGGGATTTCTTATTATGATGATGTTTATGAATTTTCAAATGACTGGATAAATATAGTATGCATATTTTTGATGAATTTTAGAAAAAGGATATTTTAAAAATGTTTATGTAAAACTTAAATAATTAAAAATGTGTAATGATTTTCAAAAAATGGTCTTCTACAATTATGTTCGGTACGAAATTTGGAGTCTAATAAGATCAACTTGATTTTTGATGAATAGTAAATTATGAATAGTGATTTAATGATTAGGATTAGTAATATGACCAAATGGATTAGTAATCTCACTTAAAGAAAGTTTTAAAATAATCTAGGCACCTTGATTAAGTAATGTGATTCAATAAAATGGTTAAATAACGGTTTCATAAATTATTATTCAAGTATTAGTTTTTTTCGGGTGAATAGTGTTTTTTAATTAAAAATTAAATTAAAAATATTTAGAAAATTATTTTTATAAAATGGATTTCATTTTTGAACTCAGAGCACCGATATTATGTTATGGTAATTTTTGGGGTTTTTTCTGAAAAAAATGAATTTTCGGTGAATAGTGTATTTATTTAAAAATAAATTTAAAAATATTTAGAAAATTATTTTTATAAAATGGAGTTCATTTTTGAAATCAAAGCATTGATATTTGGTTAGTGTGAAATTTTGGTATTTTTCTGAGAAATTTGAATTTTCAGTGAATAGTAAAAATGCAGTTTTAGAGTTTCGGTATGTTTAATGACATCATAGTTGTGTCATGATGATGTCATGAGATATTTTAAGGGTTGGCCGGACAAGGGTGATGAATTATTATTTTGGGGGCCCCATGTGGCCTAACTCCATGGTAAATGTCAAGGGAGAGCACATGGGTTTGAGAAAAGCACATGTGAGGTGTCCCTTGGCCATTAATGCCTTGTCCCCTCACTTTCCCTATAAATACCAAGCCCTCCTCTCATCCATTCGACTCCCCACTCTTCCCCAACAAAGTTCTGGTCTCATTACCTCCCAAGGAGTCCTCCCAAGGTTCCCCCAAGCCCTCAAGGTCCCAACATTTGAGGTTTAAGAGTTACATTTTAAGGTAAGGGATCCGATCTCTCTCTTTCTTTTCAAGAAATCTCTTTTATGTAATTTATTTTATGATCCATGTTATTATGTTAAAGGGTGTTCTTTTATAATCCTCTTACTGTCATTTTCATGTTCACATAATGAGATATCCCCCCTTACTCTCATTATTTTGTTTTATTAAGTTTTAAGTGGCGCCGTTAGGCTGCCGAAATTTTTGTAACGGATTCTTTCTCCCTTCTCATTTTTCAAGATCTATTTTCATGTAAAGTTTTTCAAGTTCCTTATTATTATGTTGGGGTATGATCTCTAAATTTATCATACTGATCTTTTATGATCATATGATGAGAGACCCCATTTGATCTCTTCAATTCAGTATTTTGAAGTTTTAAGTGGCGCTGTTAGGCTGCCGAATTTTTAATTGGTTCTTTACCCTTCTCGTTTTGAAGTTCTACTTTCATGTCAATTATTTCAAGTTCCTTTTTGTTGTGTTGGGGTTTGATCTCTATATCTATCATACAGATCTTTTATGAACATATTATTATAGACCCCATTTGATCTCTTCAATTCAGTATTTTGAAGTTTAAGTGGCGTCGTTAGGCTGCTAAATTTTTAAGTGGTCCTTGCTCCTTTCTCCCTTTTCAAAGTTCTAATTCCATGTCAAGTATTGCAAATTCCTTTTTATTATGTTGGGGTATGATATCTATATCTATAATACTGATTTTTTTTATTTTCATATGATGAGAGACCCTATTTGATCTCATCAATTCATTTTTGGTTGAAGTTTATGTAACGCTGTTAGGCTGCCGAATTTTCATAAGAGAAATCTTATTTTTGTCTTCCTTTCATGTTCTTCATTTCATATGGTATATTTTCAAATTTCATTACCATGTTCTTAAATCCCTTATATTCTTTCCCTCTACTGTTTTATGGGTCATTTATGAATGTTGGACCCATGTCCCCTCTCTTTTCAATGTTTTCTAAAACCCCGAAACATAGCCGTTATGCTGCAGAATTTTCGTCTCAAAATGCCTCTCTCTTTTCTCAAAATTATTTTATGTTATAAAGTGAATACTCAAAGCTCTTATTTCTACAAGGGTATTCACATATATATCAAAATTTTCTATTTTAAATTCTGGGATTTACATACATGAGACCCGCTCTCCCCTTCCGTGGGTTTAAAGTGACGTAAAGATCATGTCTTTAAAGCAGTTTTTAAAACGTTGTGATTATGAAATGAAACTCATTTATTTTATGCTATGTGGGTTATTTATGAAATGTTTGATGATGATATATGTGGCTCACATTATAATAAAGGCAAATTTAAGGGTGCGCCCTGATAGCGCTCCAATGCATTGGGTAATGATGTAACCACTAGAGATTACAATTTTCACGATACCTTGGTGAATAACCTTGGTAATTTTCAAATGACACCTTGGGGATGGACCTTGGTGATATGTTCATGATTGTCTATGTTAAATGATGTAGCCACATCTTCAAGTTATGAAATTTTTTTTTTTTATTATGATGTAACTCATGATTACTTTCTCATGTCTTAAAGTTCTTTTCATGACCTTATTGAAGTATCTCAAGTTCACATGTAAAATGTTTCTCTTGTTACCCTTACTGGGCCTTCTGCTCACCCTTTCTTTTGATGTATGTCCCCAGGTTATGAGATGCAGTAATGAACCAAGGATGAACATAAGGAGAAGCCTTTTCAAGTGTTTAAGAATAATGTTTTATGTTTTCATGTTTAATGTTCCTGGTTTCCAAGACACTAAACCTTAAAGATCCTCGGTTTTGTAAAATGTAATGAAAGTTAATGTTATAAAAAGGCGGGATGTTATATTCATGGACACCAGTTAATTATGCTACTTCTGTCGAGACGCTCCAAGGGGTCTTGACATGGTAACAACCTTCGGTCAGAGTAGATGACAAAATTAGGCATGCCGAGTTATCACTAGATTCGTGAACATCAGGGAACCTGTGTTCTTCCTCATAAGAGGGCATCTCAAGGGTTCAGAACCCGAGTCATCCCACATCGAATGCGGGGAATCGCATACCATAGGCATGTCTCTAAGGTTTTCCTCAACCTCCCATGTTTAACACGGGGTATGCCGCGAGTTTAACGTCTTGCAGAGACGGTTACTCCAAGGGAGTGTCTTCTGAGGTTTTCCTTATCTTCCCTTGTTTAACACGGGGTATGCCGTGAGTTTAATGTCTTGTGGAGATGGTTACGCCAAGGTCGTGTCTTCTGAGGTTTTCCTCAGCTTCCCATGTTTAACACGGGGTATGCCGTGAGTTTAACATCTTGCGGAGATGGTTACGCCAAGGGCATGTCTTCTGAGGTTTTCCTCAGCTTCCCATGTTTAACATAGGGTATGCTGCGAGTTTAACATCTTGCGGAGATGGTTACACTAAGGGCATGTCTTATGAGGTTTTCCTCATCTTCCCATGTTTAACACAGGGTATGCTGCGAGTTTAACGTCTTGCGGAGACGGTTACGCCAAGGGCGTGTCTTCTGAGGTTTTCCTCAGATTCCCATGTTTAACTCGGGGTATGTCGCGAGTTTAATGTCTCGCGGAGATGGTTATTCCAAGGGCATGTCTTCTGAGGTTTTCCTTAGCTTCCCATGTTTAACACAGGGTATGCCACGAGTTTAACGTCTTGCGGAGACGGTATGAGGGTGATCCGAACATCCCATAAAGACGGATCAGATTGGTACATCCCAAGGAGGGAACACCTGGAAGATGAATGGATCAGAACACCCAATGAGGACGGATCCGAGGTGGTGTGACCCATATAGGGGAGATGTCACACCGTAATGGCTCATCTGAACACCACTGAGGGTGGATCTAGGAGAGTGCACCCCAGAATGGGGGACACCAGGGTTTACCACTGGATGCTATTGAGCCTCATAGAGGTTTCCTACGTACCTTGTGTAGAGGACAGGGATTAAAACCCACGTAGTTTATAGGGGTGATGATTCGGGGTGTACACAAAGGACAACGACCCGAAGACATGCTGGGGCTTACGCATGGTTATCTGCCCAGGTGTCGCTATGGAGTGACAATGGTGGATGGGGCTTACGCTCTGAGGTAGCCCATGGTGGTATGGGGATTATGTAAGGGTGCTGCCTAGGTGCCGATATGGAGCGACAATGGTGGACGGGGCTTACGCTCTAAGGCGGCCCATGGTGGTATGGGGATTACGCTCTGAGGCAGCCCATGGTGGTTGGTGAACTGACGTGAAGAGGTCGGAATGACCGGGTGGTGGGCTTGAACCTTGTGGAGGCTTCCTATGTATCCCCGTGGTAGGGAATCAAAGTCCACGTAGTTCAGGATGGAATGGGTCTTACACTCTGAGGTGGCCCAAAGTGGTATGGGGCTTACACAAGGGTGCCACCTGGGTTCCGCTATGGAGTGGCAATGGTGGATGGGGCTTACGCTCTAAGGTGGCCCATGGTGGTATGGGGCTTGCGCTCTGAGGCAGCCCAAAGTTGTATGGGGCTTCCACTCTAAGGCGGCCCAAAGTGGTATGGGGCTTACTCTCTGATGAGGCCCAAAGTGGTATGGGACTTACGCTCTGAGGCGGCCCATGGTGTCTTCCTCCAGTCTGGCCATGAGGGCATCCTAACCCACTGGTGGGTTGAGGTGTAACGCCCCGACCCCAGTTACCCAGAGTCGGTGCATTACTTCGTAACATTGGCATGATCACAAAAGATCAAGTCTCGAAAGAACGATTAGTTTAGTAGCCTTGGAAACACTAGATACATTCATAAATGTTACATTACATCATAAAGTGAAAAACTAAAATAACAAAGTCTCCATAGTCCACACTCATATCCTCTTCTGACTATCCCTGCAGGTCATTCATAAAATACTTCTTTACATCCTAGAAAATATTAAAACATTGAAAGGGGTGAGCTCAGATGCTCAGTAAGGATAACAATATAGCGGAAGCTTTCATAAATAAACATTAACATTTAAGGCAATGAATAACTAAAGCCTTTTAAACTTGAACTTCAACATAATATGGCAAAAGTAAAATGAAATAATGCCATTTACTTATTCACATGTATATTCTACTGGTCGAATAATCACATGCAATATCAATAACCACTTTCATAATGATGGAATGCATAATTCCAGACTATCATAACCACGTAGCCAAGGCCTCGTGCCAAGACTACAAATAAGATTTTGTCAAGGCCTCGTGCCAAGACACTAGTTTGTCTCATGAGACCTGCCGATGCATCGAGGAGCTATAGCGGGCTCCACCCGTCACTTATTAAGTCCAATGCATTCCTCATATGAATAGGTTTAAACATATCATAAACCATAACATAATCGTATCACATAAAACATGCATAAAGGAAACATAACATTTCCACATTTAAATCACAAGATATCAATAAAACACATTGATATAATAAAAACACTTTCAAAACCATTTTCAATACCAAAATAAAATAAAGTTAAGACTTTGTATTTATTTTTCATTAAAAAAACGTTATGGCTTGTAGAGGAAGCCGAAACTCAAATAATGGTCACGGTGGCGGATAAGTCGTTGTCGCCGCATATGTACGGAAAGAAAAATATTCCCTTTTTGTCATTTAGTAAAACGCTTCATATAAAAAAGATTCCTTTTGAATAAACGTAAAAGTCAAAGGGGTTTATACACCGTATAAAAGAAAGTTGTGTATAAAACAAAATATGCCTCAATGAAAGGAGATTGAGACGAAGACCCTCACAAAGATCATTTTTTTAAATAAAGTAGATCTATTATGTGTATTCACTATAAGTACACATAAATAAAGTACAAATACAAGATAGGACATAATAATATCATGACATAATTTGAAAGTAGGAGATTAACCCAAAGAATGGAAATTGGGTTAAGAAATTCCCTTACCTTGCGTCCTATCTTGACTCGACCGTTATTTAACCTCCTGAATAATAAACTAGAGTTAGTTTATAATTGCTTAAGAACCTTTTTCAAGTTTTTTATTCCTTTTATATCACTTATTACCATGTTATGAACATTATGTAATTATTTAAGTTAATAACGGTCGTTTTGTCGATCTTTGGTACTTGAGTCAAAAAGAAACTTCTTATAATTATAAGTTGTTCATGTGGTGATATATCCATTATATCCAGAATTATATTCATGATATAGATATCATATATCTCATATATATCCAGTATATACATGCATTTATAATATTCCATAACGTTTATAGGTAAGAAATGAAATGCACCGTTCATGGAGACGGTAAGCCGTACGTACGCATGAACGCTACTTTCATTTCTATTTCATATTTAATGAAATAATAATGATATAAAGGTATATTATAATTCCAGTATAATATCATATATAATATAATTTACTCCATCCTTTATACATCCCACATATGGGATTAACGATTCAAATCACTTTGAGGGGGCGGTAGTCCGCACTTCCTAAAATGAAAATATCGCGTTTACCCATAATGGAAACAATAAAGGTATGCCATAAATGAAAAATACAGAACCTTAAGTAAAACATAAATATATTATATATCATATATATAAATATAGTCACATATTAATGGCCACCTTTGAAGGTGTTATATGAGTGTTTAACAATCATCGTTTCGTGAGGCAGAAATTCGCCATCCACAGAAACAGTATGTTCTTTAACCAATAGATGTAGGTGTGTGTAAGTGTAGCTCAAATAATTCTTATAACAACATCCTAGTATATTTAGGATACTGGTGTTGTTACAAAAGAAATGAATAAAAAGAGTTTAGGGGGTTGGATAAGCAAAATAAAACAAAATAACATAAGAGAAGACATTGCCTTAAAATCGGGTAAATCTTTTTTGATTTGAGCCAAAGGCTTCCTTGGGAAGACTTCTGTCCAAAGTGAGGCTTCTAGGTGTAAGGAAGGGAAGTTGGGTGAGTATTTGGGTAGAGGTTGGCTGATCCAAAAGGCTTTGAAAGTGTGAGTAAGGTGGTAGTGGTGGGGGCCTTTTATAAGTGGAGAGGAGGGGCACTCTTGGAAAGTAATGAAATGTTACTTTATTATATAATGATTTTCGGATTTTAAAGGTCCCAAACTTATATTATTTGAGGATAAGGTGATAAGGGTTCTAAATATACTCATACAATAGGTTTTTGACAAGTTTAAGCCTTGGATTTTACATTATCTTTTCATTTTATTTAAATCGTCAATTAATGAGGTAATCGATGCATCATCATGGTGTCATAAATAATTTAATTTATTTAATGTCTAAAAATTATAAAAAAAATATCATGATGTAGGAAATCTTTTTAGATTTCTAATTAATATTTATAGTCAAAAATATGACTTGTATAACCCCATTTAAAAATTGTTTTAGTAAAACAACTTATGTTTGTGACATTTTTATTTTAACTTTAAATAAAAGTTATTTATGTCATTTTCCTACCAAAGTGGCTCCATGAGGTCCCCAAGTTGACCCATGGATTGTATTGGTCGGCCATGACACATAAAATAGGGGTAGGACAAGTTTAAGGGTATTTTCATATTTTTATAATATCATTTTTACCTTAAATATCACTAATTACCTTTAATCACGATTAATTAAACTTAAAAGTTACTATTCACCAAAAAATTATTTTAATCCCATTAAACCACATTTTACTTCCTAATGAAAACCATGTATGTTGGATTTTTGAAAATCAAATCACAGAAGTGGTAATATTTCATTTAAACAAAAAATCAGTTATTTAACTACCACTTAGTGGTTTCACTATTCATCAAAAATTGAAGTTTTTCAGAACAATGCCAAAATTTCACCCTAAGCTATAATTGATATTCTGAATTAAAAAATGATGTCTATTTTAAAAAATTCCAAACATATAAGTTGCATTAATTAATTTTATAATTAATTTCCGCTGTCACAACAAATAGCGTGTTTTTAAGAAACAATATATATCAAAAGATTGACAACTGTTTATGTCTAATTTCAAAGTGAAATTAATTATAATGAACACCATTGGATAAAATGGTAAAAATATATTCTAATTATACTTTAAAACCACTCAATATTATAATTTATCACTATAAATTATTTTGATTAAAAAAGTTGTTTTTAAGTATTTTTCACTATTCATAAAAAAATGGAAGTTCTCAGAAAAATACCAAAAATTCAACATAGGCTAATTTCGATATTCCGAATCCAAAAATGAAGTCCATTTTGAAATATAAAAATATATATAATTTCAAAAAGTGGGTATTACTATTCATATTGGCTATTTTGATTGGTCGCGGTGTGTTAGATTCTCGAACTTGCGTACAATACAAGCTATTGCATTATTGAAAGAGAGGCATATTGTGGAAGTTCAGGGTGTTACATTCTCACCTCCTTCAATAAATTGCATCCTCGCAATTTGAAATTTTTCATTGAAAATAAAAGGTTGAAAATAGAAAATACCTTTGTGGAAAACCCACATCGGAAATAAGGTTAATAAAAATATAACTTTAAAAGAAAGAAAGATAAGTACAAAGGTCACCCGAGATAGCCCATACTAGGATTCTATGAAAATATGGATATGGAAGAAAAACAAACCATCAAGGTCTGATGGAGAGTTGTAGAAAATTGGATTAGGAGAAAGTTAACCATAAGAAAATCACAAACTTGGGATTGGTTAAACGGTCATTGAATACCCAGTTGGAAAATTTAACCGACAACGTTTTTGTTTTAAGTTACCTTTTATAAAGTTTAGTAATTTATTTAGGAGATTTACTAAGAACGTAAGGGAATATACATACTTGTTATGTAGACTTTCATTCTTTAATAAATTTTTACCACGAACCCATCTTTCACTCTAAAAGGTAATAGAACCCAAAAATATTCTATTTATCATAATTTTATAAGGTTCCAAATATTAACACATACCATTTAGATTAGTAAAACTATTTTGTAATAACCAGGGACTTCCTGTAGGCTAGTGGTAGGTAATAAAGGCCTGTCGCACTATAGTTGTGGGTTCGATTCCTACAGCTTTGTCCGACGCGACGGGTTATGCCCCACCCTGCAGGTTGTCCTTTTCCTAAAACTATAGTATTATAATATTCCAAAAATAATCTTCAGAAATGTTTTAACCTTAAATAATACTATTTAAAGTTCAACTTGATCCATCCCAACCTTTATAGTTATCCAAAATACCTATGTCCAGACTTTCTCTAAAGGTCTCTTAATTCCAAAATCAATTTATCAGAGTCCCCCAAAAAAGTAATGTTTCTCTTAGTGTCACATACTAAAAATATGATTACCTTCATCATATTAAAACCTTAATGAAAAAAAAAACAAGTACTGCAGTACAATCCTTATATATATCACATTATCCTTATAACCAGAATATAATCCTTGAGTCCAAAATCACCAATACATTAATTATTCCACTTCTACTATAGTAATAGCATATGATTGTCCTTGATCCATTGGCCTTTTCTGAGGTAAGTTCCCCTGACGCTTAGGAAATTCATTTGCATAATGCCCCATTTCCCTACAATTGTAGCATTCAACATTGATAGCCTCTTTCTTTCCCTTACAATCACGAGCCTGGTGACCTTTTTCTCCACATTTGTAACAAACTCCCATTCCTTTTAGACAAGTACCAGGGTGATTCTTCCCACAATTATCACATAATGAAAAATCCTTCTTTCCCTTTTTCCCTTTATCTGTCTCTTGTTCCACCGTTCTCTTCTTCTCTTACTTTACTTTGTTGTCATAAGACTTAGAGAATTCCTTTTCTTTCTTGATAGAACACAAGACTATATCTTCGTACGTTGAGAAAGATTGTGATACTAATGCTCAACGGAGAAATTATTTTAACCCATCAAAGAAACGATCGATCTTACTTCTTGGGTTATGTATATAATCTGCAGCATGCCTCGCTAACCTTGTAAAGTTGGCCTCATACTTTGCAACATTCTCATCCTCCTTTTGTCTCAGACTCAAAAATTATCTTTCCATATCTGCTCGATGGTCGCGAGGATAGTATTTTTCTAGGAAACGATCTTTGAACTCCCTCCATTCCATATTTGATACTTCATCATCTTCCTTTGTGGTTTGAATCAACAACCACCATTGATCGACATCTCCAGTGAGGCAGTAGACTGCCATGACAACCTTCTCCCTTTCGCTACTCCACAAGGTGTGGAATATTTTCTCTAAGGAGTTTATCCATTGCTCAGCTACTAATGGATTTGTACCCCCATTAAATGTTGGCGGTTGTTGCCTCATGAAGCGGTCTAACATTGATCCTTCACGTTGCAGATCAGGGTACTCCATACGAGTAAGGTTATTATTCATAACCTGAGTGAGTTGTCCTAGTATGGTAATAAGTTGATCAACACCAGTTGTATCTCCAGCTCCATAATAATTATCTTGAGTAGGAGGGAAATCCCCACACAGAGTGCGTGCATTGATACGGTTTCCATTCCTTCCACTAGGCGCCATTTCTAAACAATGACATAAACTAGATTAGTTTATGAATCAAAATACATAATTCCATACTTGTAAAATACTTAACATAAATTGAACTATTTATGGATATAATCCATAAAAATGTTTTCTCTGAGGAAGTATGTACTCATAAGCCCTTCATAATGGTTTATAAAGAAAATGAGAATTATCCTAATCATATCACCCGAGAGTGTCATAACCAAGAGTGCAGCAAGGCCCATTGTCATGCACCAGTTCCCGTTCGAGTCTAGCTCAAAGCGGTGTTTTCGGGTTTTACCCCTAGGTACATCCGTGCCAGAGCCACCTCTACCTGCTCGTATCCAGACAGAGATGTATTGCTCATAAAACTCACAAAATATCTATAATACCAAAATTCTAGGAAGTTCTTCTATACTAATCCTCAAAGTCTATCTTCGAGCTATGTGCTCTAATCAGAGTTTATCTAAATATAGCTTCCAAGGTTAGTACTAAACTGCCTCTGATACTAATTGTAACACCCCGACCCCAGTTACCCAGAGTCGGTGCATTACTTCGTAACATTGGCATGATCACAAAAGATCAAGTCTCGAAAGACCGATTAGTTTAGTAGCCTTGGAAACACTAGATACATTCATAAATGTTACATTACATCATAAAGTGAAAAACTACAAAAACAAAGTCTCCATAGTCCACACTCATATCCTCTTCTGACTATCCCTGCAGGTCATTCATAAAATACTTCTTCACATCCTGGAAAATATTAAAACATTGAAAGGGGTGAGCTCAGATGCTCAGTAAGGATAACAATATAGCAGAAGATTTCATAAATAAACATTAACATTTACGGCAATGTATAACTAAAGCCTTTTAAACTTGAACTTCAACATAATATGTCAAAAGTAAAATGAAATAATGCCATTTACTTATTCACATGGATATTCTACTGGCCGAATAATCACATGCAATATCAATAACCACTTTCATAATGATGGAATGCATAATGCCAGACTATCATAACCACGTATCCAAGGCCTCGTGCCAAGACTAAAAATAAGATTTTGTCAAGGCCTCGTGCCAAGACACTAGTTTGTCTCATGAGACCTTCCAATGCATCGAGGAGCTATAGCGGGCTCCACCTGTCACTTATTAAGTCCAATGCATTCCTCATATGAATAGGCTTAAACATATCATAAACCATAACATAATCGTATCACATAAAACATGCACAAAGGAAACATAAAATTTCCACATTTAAATCAAAAGATATCAATACAACACATTGATATAATAAAAACACTTTCAAAACCATTTTCAATACCAAAATAAAATAAAGTTAAGACTTTTTATTTATTTTTCATTAAAAAAAACGTTATGGATTGTAGAGGAAGCCGAAACTCAAATAATGGTGACGGCGGCGGAGAAGTCGTTGTCGCCGCATATGTACGGAAAGAAAAACATTCCCTTTTTGTAGTTTAGTAAAAAGCTTTGTATAAAAAATATTCCTTTTGAATAAACGTAAAAGTCAAAGGGGTTTATACACCGTACAAAAGAAAGTTGTGTATAAAACAAAATACGCCTCAATGAAAGGAGATTGAGACGAAGACCCTCACAAAGATAATTTTTTTAAATAAAGTAGATCTATTATGTGTATTCACTATAAGTACACATAAATAAAGTACAACTACAAGATAGAACATAATAATATCATTACATAATTTGAAAGTAGGAGATTAACCCAAAGAATGGAAATTGGGTTAAGAAATTCCCTTACCTTGCGTCCTGTCTTGACTCGACCGTTCTTTAACCTCCTGAATAATAAAATAGAGTTAATTTATAATTTCTTAATAACCTTTTTAAAGTTTTTTATTCCTTTTATATCACTTATTACCATGTTATGAACATTGTGTAATTATTTAAGTTAATAACGGTCGTTTTGCCAATCTTTGGTACTTGAGTCAAAAATAAACTTCTTATAATTACAAGTTGTTCATGTGGTGATATATCCATTATATCCAGAATTATATTCATGATATAGATATCATATATCTCATATATATCCAGTATATACGTGCATTTATAATATTCCATAACGTTTAGAGGTAAGAAATGAAATGCACCGTTCATGGAGACGGTAAGCCGTACGTACGCATGAACGCTACTTTCATTTCTATTTCGTATTTAATGAAATAATAATGATATAAAGGTATATTATAATTCCATTATAATATCATATATAATATCATTTACTCCATCCTTTATACATCCCACATATGGGATTAACGATTCAAATCACTTTGAGGGGGCGGTAGTCCGCACTTCCTAAAATGAAAATATCGCGTTTACCCATAATGGAAACAATAAAGTTATGCCATAAATGAAAAATACAGAACCTTAAGTAAAACATAAATATATTATATATCATATATATAAATATAGTTACATCTTAATGGCCACCTTTGAAGGTGTTATATGAGTGTTTAACAATCATCGTTTCGTGAGGCATGAATTCGCCATCCACAGAAACAGTATGTTATTTAACCATTAGATGTAGGTGTGTGTAAGTTTAGCTCGAATAATTCTTATAACAACATCCTAGTATATTGAGGATACTGGTTTTGTTACAAAATAAATGAATAAAAAGAGTTTAGGGGGTTGGATAAGCAAAATAAAACAAAATAACATAAGAGAAGACATCACCTTAAAATCGGGTAACTCCTTTTTGATTTGAGCCAAAGGCTTCCTTGGGAAGACTTCTGTCCAAAGTGAGGCTTCTAGGAGTAAGTAAGGGAAGTTGGGAGAGTATTTTGGCAGAGGTTGGCCGAGCCAAAAGGCTTTGAAAGTGTGAGTAAGGTGGTAGTGGTGGGGGCCTTTTATAAGTGGAGAGGAGGGGCACTCTTGGAAAGTAATGAAATGTTACTTTATTATATAATGATTTTCGGATTTTAAAGGTCCCAAACTTATATAATTCGAGGATAAGGTGATAAGGGTTCGAAATATACTCATCCAATAGGTTTTTGACAAGTTTAAGCCTTTGAGTTTACATTATCTTTTCATTTTATTTAAATCATCAATTAATGAGGTAATCGCTGCATCATCATGGTGTCATAAATAATTTAATATATTTAATGTCTAAAAATTATAAAAAAAATATCATGATGTAGGAAAGCTTTTTATATTTCTAATGAATATTTATAGTAAAAAATATGACTTTTATAACCCCATTTAAAAATTGTTTTAGTAAAACAACTTATGTTTGTGGCATTTTTATTTTAACTTTAAATAAAAGTTATTTATGTCATTTTACTACCAAAGTGGCTCCATGGGGTCCCCAATTTGACCCATGGATTGTATTGGTAGGCCATGACACATCCAATAGGGGTAGGACAAGTGTAAGGGTATTTTCATATTTTTATAATATCATTTTTACCTTAAATATCACTAATTACCTTTAATCACGATTAATTAAACTTAAAAGTTACTATTTACCAAAAAATTATTTTAATCCCATTGAACCATATTTTACTTCCTAATGACAACCATGTATGTTGGATTTTTGAAAATCAAATCACAGAAGTGGTAATATTTCATTTAAACGAAAAATCAGTTATTTAACTACCACTTAGTGGTTTCACTATTCATCAAAAATTGAAGTTTTTCAGAACAATGCCAAAATTTCACCCTAAGCTATAATTGATATTCCGAATTCAAAAATGATGTCTATTTTACAAAATTCCAAACATATAAGTTTAATTAATCAATTTTATAATTAATTTCCACTGTCACAATAAATAGCGTGTTTTTAAGAAATAATATATTTCAAAAGATTGACAACTGTTTATGTCTAATTTCAAAGTGAAATTAATTATAATGAACACCATTGGATAAAATGGTAAAAATATATTCTAATTATACTTTAAAACCACTCAATATTATAATTTATCACTATAAATTATTTTGATTAAAAAAGTTGTTTTTAAGTATTTTTCACTATTTATAAAAAAT
The DNA here is from genome assembly GCA_963277665.1 of Viscum album. Lineage (NCBI taxonomy): Eukaryota > Viridiplantae > Streptophyta > Magnoliopsida > Santalales > Viscaceae > Viscum > Viscum album. The sequence goes on from OY728158.1 coordinate 1,027,107,262, forward strand.
TGGAAGTTCTCAGAAAAATACCAAAAATTCAACATAGGATAATTTCGATATTCCGAATCCAAAAATGAAGTCCATTTTGAAATATAAAAATATATATAATTTCAAAAAGTGGGTATTACTATTCATAATGGCTATTTTGATTGGTCGCGGTGTGTTAGATTCTCGAACTTGTGTACAATACAAGCTATTGCATTATTGAAAGACAGACATATTGTGGAAGTTAGGGGTGTTACATGAGGCCTTAAACTATGCACTAGTGCACAAGTGGGATAATTCCAAGGGCATTGGAATCGCCCTGAACAAATGGTTATGAAAAGTGTGAATCACATGCCCGACATTCGGAATGCAATGAGGGTGGCGTGGTGATAGAGGATAACTGTTGACCATGTTCGAAACACAGTATCCATGTCGTGTTAGCCTAAAATGGGGAAAAACAAATGAGGGTCGACTGCTGACCATGTTCGAAACACAGGACCTGACTCAAAGTGTTGTCCAAAGTCTTCCGGGGCGTTGGCCTAGGACGGCAGGCGGACCATGGGTCAATCACCCATACTGTTATAGCAGGCGGACCGTAGGTCAATCATCCATACTGTTACAGGAGGACAACCTTAGGTCAATCATCCATACTGTTAAAATAGGTGGACCATAGGTCAATCATCCATACTGTTATAGAAGGCGGACCGTAGGTCAATCATCCACACCGTTAGGGGGTCCCTTCAGACATGGAAGTGGATGCAGATCCGAATGAAGGACACGCAAAGCGTGAGGTGGAGTGATGGACTGTTTTAACGGATTCCAACGCTCTTGATACTATTCCACTATAATCATGGCATTAGTCATCTTATGCTTGGACCATAAGGCATCTCTTATTCGGAACAAGAGGCATCCTATGTTTGGAACATAGGGATTACTACAGTTTAAAGTCATGTAGATAGGACTATTTCCATAAGGTGCCTAGAATGGCTGATGTTGGGTCTTACGCAAAGGAGGCCCTTTCTGGTTCAACCTGGAATAGGAGGAAAGTGATAGGTTTTGGAGGAGTTGCCCGAGGAATGGTTCGACTCAAGGTACTTAGGAAATTGATGATGAGAATCTCGACTCACGACACGTGAAAGGGACCAAGAAGAATATGTCGACTCAAGGTATTTCATGGTGTGCAGAGGAGTATCTCAAATCATGCTATTCCATAGGTGGAAAGAGGCTGTGCATAAGGGTGCAATGGAAAATCCCGACATCCCAGACCGAAAAGTTCGCAGTGCGACTCTCCATTTTTCATGGGGGTCGGGCACGCAATACTGGAGCCGGGTGCGCAATACTGGATGTGGGCGCGCAATACTGGATGCAGGCGCTCAATAGGAGGCGGCGCGCGCAAAAGGGAAGGAATTGCGAGCAATAGGGATGCCTTCCGTGAAAAAGGAGTGGTGCGCACAATAGGGAAGGCTTGTACGCAATAGGACTGGTGCTGTACTGGCCTACAAAAAATCGGGCTCAGCGGCACTGTTGCGTACAAAAATTATGTGTTGCGTGGAAAACTGGGCAGGTTGTCCATTTTCCGCGCAAAAATAATGTTTTTTATGCTAGAGGGGGGCTTTCCACACGGGCGTGGAAAATTCATACTTACGCGCATCAGAACGGCGGCCGACCTCCGGGGTCCTTGCTGATGAAGGGGGTGTCCTTGTATTTATAGGCAGAAACTCGGGCATCGGTGCGCGTAAAATTCCGCGCGTGAAAAGGGTTTTTTGCACGGGAGGCGGTGCGCATAAAATTGCGCCCGCGCAAGGCGGCGGGTGTAAAATTCTGCGCGCAAAGAGGGGTGCGTAATATTCCGTATGCGCAAATGGTTTTCTGTGCGAAACTCCTTTTTTACGCGCAAATCCATACTTTGCCCCAAAACCATCCTGGATGGCCATTCCCAGCAGCCCGACTTCGAACAACCATAACTTCTGATCCATAACTCCATTTGGGCTCCACAACCTGTCAAATCGAAGCTTGCAGAACGAGCTACGCTCCGGGATAATTTATGGGAACGTTTGGAAAATTTTGGGGACGCGTTTTACGGGGTCAACAGTCATCTTCAATGCGCTTAGTGGCCACGGGTCTACACCATGGTCTATTGAATATACCATTCAAAGATGTAAAGAGTTGCTGAACAACCACATGGTTCTCTCTCATACATGGAATGAAGGAAACACCGTGGCAGACCTCTTGGCTTTCTATGAAACTCCAAATGAACAACTTTCATACTTCTCATGCACTGGGTCTCTCCCTATGTATGTAATGAATTTGGTGCTTGCGGATGCTCTTGGCATTCACTTTTTCAGAACCCCAGGATTCCTATCCTTTTGTTGCTTGATCTCTTATACCTTGAACAAATCAATAAGAAAATTATTTTTCAATGTCAATAATGTGAAAAAGGTGAGTCAACCTATGAATTATTCAAAAAATAAAAGGGTTTAAGTTTATCTAATAAATATCATTAGAGACAAATCTACTCCGGCACATACTTGAAGAAAGAAAAGAATTAAACACATTGCTCTATTATCTAAGATTGAATATAATTCATTTGAAGAATATGAAAAGGAGGAATCATAAGTGAAATCCATGAAAAAAAATAATTGGATCATATTGATGAAAATCATATTTGGGAGCTTTTGAATAGAGTAAAAAATAATAATTTGACTCGTATAAAGTGGAACTTCAAGAAAAAATTGGATTTAAATGGAAAACTAATCTAGAATAAAGCAAGGATGGTTATAAGTGATATTCTTAGGTTGAAGGAATTGATGTTGAAGATACATTTGCACCTATGGAAATGATAGATTCTATTAGACTCTTCCTAGTAGTTTATAATCAAAGAAAATTTAGAATATTTTAGATAGATGAAAATATGGTATTCCTCAATGGGGTCTTAGATAAAGTTATATATATTGAATATTTTTTTTTGTTATTGGAAATGATGATTGAAAAGTGTGTATGTTGAGAAAGGATTTGTAAGGCCTAAATAAATCACCTCATTCTTGGTATAAATAAATTGATACTTTATTGAGAAGGATTCAATTCAAGGTTGGAGGATTTATCACAAAATCTATATAAAAATTTCAAATGGTGATTAGTTCATAGTGTTAGTGTATCTAGATGAAATCATATTTAGAGGTAGAAATCAATACTATGTAGTAATGTAATCTAAATTAATGAGTTATGAATTTGAAATATCAATGATCAAAGTGTTGAAATATTTTTTTGTGATACAAATTCATCAATATTAAGGGAAATACATCCATTTCATAGGTGAAGTTTATAAAGGAAGTCTTGAAGAAATTATAAATGGAGGAGTGTAAGCCAATTTAAACTATAATAATGGTTTGAAAAAAACTTGGAAATCATGGAAACAATGAGGGAGTGGACTCAATTTTATATAGAATAATCATGGAGAGTTTATTATATCTTATTTAAATAAGACTAAAAATTGTTATACTACGTTCTTGGAAGCACATTCCCAGAGTTTTCCAAAGAAGGAGAATCGAAAAGTAATTATGAGAATAATGAGATATTTACATAGAACAAGGAATTATAGTTTGGTGTTTAAGTCTATACCAAATCTATATTTATTATCTTATTCATATGTTGATTGGATTGGTGACATTTTAAATCATAAATCAAATAGTAGAGAAGCATTTTACATTGGAAGAAAATATGTTGGTTGCTAAGTAAGAAATAAGATTGTGTTTCATTGAGTATAATAGAGGCAACATATATCTCAGCAACAAAATATTTTACATAAATTATATGGATGAGGAAACAATTGGAATACATAAATGAAGTAGTGAAAAAACCAATGATAATTCAGGGTGATAAAAAAGTGTTATCAAATTAATGAAGAATCGGGTATATCACACTTTCCTGAAACGGATTGAGACCCATTATCATTTTATAAAGTAGAAGGTGGATATTAAAATTTTGAAATAGAAATTGGTTGTAGATCAAGGCCAGGTGGTAGATATCTTCACTAAAAATTTGGCAATACATGTATTTGAGATGAATAGATTGAACCTTTGAGTTTAGAAAATCTCCTAAAATTAAATTGGTTTAGATTTCCTCTCTCCCCATTGAATTTAATTCTATATTTGGTTATTTTTTTATACTATTAGGGACTTTATCTTTTTTATTGATTGCTAAAAGACAAGGGGAGAAATCATCCATGGATATTTATATTCAAATAAAACTGTTAAAGGTGAAATAAACATCATTGTTACATTTTATTATTTTATCTTGTTTCTTACACTAATATTTGACTCATGTTAGATTTGTAATTTTAGAAGCATCTGGGAATTTAAGATCATGGTTTGATATGAATTGTAATAAACTATTAAATTTTATTATCAAGGGGGTGAAAATAATTAAGGGATAGTGATAAGGTAAAGGGAAGTGATAAGGTAAAGGAAATCATAACTATAGGGGAGCCTAAATATCAAAATCAGAGGAAGAAAATGATATATAATGTTATGGTTTTGGTTGATCTTAGGTTGAAAAAAATCCAAATGGGGAGATTTTTACTACCATATTTTCTTATTGTTGGATTTATTTCCAAAGTGATTTGTTGAAATTTATAAGTTTTTCAATTTTTTGTGAAAGAGTTTGAAAAATATGATGTTGATTATGAAATTCATAGAAAAATGGATATTCATGTCATGAATCATATCTCACACCATGATGATGAGTTTTGTAAGGTTTATTTGGAACTTTATAAGGTTCATTCATTCCATGAGGTATGTATCAGGCCATGAAGAAGGTCCATGTAAGGATGTTATTATCCTCTATCAAATTCAGTGTTTCAAGCTTCTTTCAATGATGTAATAGGTCATGTCATCATAAATATCTAAATTGGAAGATATATCTACTAAAGTGTCACACTATGAAGTAAATGACATGTTGTGAAGAAATATTGGAAAATTTTAATGAATCTATAATGGATGTAGACATTCCGCAACACAATAGGTCATTTCATGAAGGGATATGATAATATTCAAGTGTTTCTGAAGTTGAAGAGTTCACACCATGGAAGGTTTTCCATGTTATACTAGGTAAAGGATACTCACCAAGAAAATTGGACACGAACATAATACAAGGTCATGAATTTTGAATCTTACAACTTTCACACCATAAATATATTGGTCTCATTGTGACCAATCTTCAAACTAAGATAAGTTACAAAGAAACTAAAATGTTATAATGCAAAGAAAAATGTCACGCCATGAATGATGTTTTATATAGTATTGAAAGTAAGGTTATCATATCATGAACCATCTGATATACCCGAGTTACTTAATACTCAATCTGGTACTAACATAACACAAAGGGAATTCCTGATCCCCACATGTTGGTGAATATAACCCGACATCATAAAAGATTAAAGAAGGAATTGTTTTCCAAAAAACGAACGAAGATAAAGATAGATATCAATATTACCAAATATTCTAAAGAATATAGTACTAGAAACAAACAAGTATATAACAAAACCAAACAACATATCCTCAAACTATTATAAAAAAGATGACACAAGCTTAACATCCTAAAGGACATGTCACTCCAAGACCCTAGGGATCAAGATCAACCACCTCCTTCAAGAGGTGCTTTCCATTTTCTCAGATCTGATAGGAGAAAATATATAAATGACCAAATTAAAAGGTAGTGTGTGAGATAAAAATCATATTAGGGTCTCCCCAAGAGTTCCATAATATGATTTCATAATGATAATAAAAATCATGATTTCAATTTTAATCAAAATAGGCATGGTAGTATATTTAAATATTTAATAAAAAAACATGCTTTCATTTGAATTTGATGGAAAAAAATTTCAATAGGTATTAAATACATTTTTTATATAAAACCATTTATATAAATCATTAGGCATGAGTAAACCAGTTTCAAAAACATTGACATTAATCAAATCATCACAAAAATCAACATGGTCATCTTCCCTTTGGTATGATAGTTTCTTGTTATAGAATCCTAACACATATCATATCAGTGATCATGAAAATATGTGTACATATGTCCCTTACGCTCATGCTGAATATGACTCATCAATATCCCATTAGGGATAAGATTCGATAAACTAGGTTTTTTGTTAGAGTTGTAAATCATCAATTCGTTTACAGGGAATTACCATCCTATCATGCTTGTCTAAAATAACCCACTAAATACCCATGATCACATGTGATCAATCAATAAATAAATAATGGGAAAACCATTTCAAATCAGTTTAAAATATAATTTCCCCATTTCTAGTTTCAATATTCCAATTTCATTCCAAAAATCAAAATAGAGGTTTTTCTTCATTTCATTCCTTTTCAAACCAAAACCAATCATAGGTTTTTATAATTTCAATTTAATCCATTTTTATCAAAATCAATTCACACATCATTTCATAATTTTTATCAATTTCAAAATATTCCCCAATCTCCATTTCCATTTGAATTGGGGGGTTTTCCCCCAAATCCATACCATCAATTACCAATTCAAATTTTCATCAAATTAGGTTTTAAAAATTCAATTGAAAGCAATACCAAATAATAAATCAATTCAAGGTTTATTAAATTGGCCAATCTCAAATAGAACCACTTACTTTTTTTCATGGAATTAGCACCCACAACAAAACTCACCAGTGGAAAAAAGGTGTATAATATCTAGGAACTCAACCTAAAAATAGGATTCAACAATATAAAGTTTAGATCCATAAATCCCATGATGATCTATCAAACCACAAGGAGGAATAATAGAGTGATGGGGAAACCTATTACCTAATGAGATGAACTAAAAAAAATGATGATCAATCGCTAAACAAATGATTCAGAAGAATTAGAGATCTTCAAAATCAACTAGGGATGGATCTTGGTTGAGAGAGGAGGGATGCAGGCAGTTTAGAAGTATAATTAAAACTACATGTCCTGATGATTACATGGAGTGTAACCCCATTACATGTATTGTAATTGTCGAGTTGAACATACATCGAAAAAACAATTTCCATTTATTAAAAGTCATATTTTTAATATTTACATGATGTTTAAACTATACTCAGCGTGTAAAATTGTATGTTTTGTACCAATTTCATGGAATCTTCTAGGAGATGATTACACATTGTGTAACCACATTACATGATATGTATATCCCCAGTAGACTACAAAACTATAGGTTTTTATATTGAAAATTACAATAAACCCATAAATTCACCATTATGACTATCCTCCTAATTCATTATCATCATTACTCAACCAACAAAAAATAAAAACCAAAATAAATGTTAAATAATAACTTTTAAAAGTGAAAATGGATGTTACAACCTACCCACCATAAAAAATTTCTATACCCAGAAAGCTCTTCAAGAAGTATCCATATCAAAAAGGTGAGGCTAGTTCTCTCTCATCACTACCTCATGATCACATGTCTCATGAGAGTTATAATCATCCTACCATATCACTCAAACCAAAGGTATCATCATCCCATAAAGTACCTTTGTCTCAAATCAACTATCTAAACTGGATGCTTAGTCATGGATAGGCCAGGCTCAACATCAAGACCACTCCAACTCAAAATATGAGATGGGTCAGAAAGATACTTATAGTGTTGAGATACATGAAAAAGTTGGGTATATATGTTGAATATGGTAGAAGTGATAATCAATAATCCACTTTCCCAACATGCTCAAAAACCTATAAAGGTCACAAAAAATGAAGAGCAAGCTTCTCTTGCCTCCCAAGCCGTTGATGGACTAAATGAGGTGAAACTTTCAAGATCACCTGGTTACTAACTAAAAAACTCCGACAATTTATGATGATGGTCAAAATAATATTTTTACTATCTTTGTGCCATCAAAATTATCAAACATATCAACTGAATCTTGGTTGTCATCTCTTAAACCATGCTCGATCCAACCAAGGAACTTTCTCCAATATCTGAGCAACACAACATATATTTACTTGGCTTGCCATACAAGGAATCAAAAGGATCTATACTAATTGTGGACTTGTAAATATTATTATAAACAAATTCAACCATCCACAAATGGTCATCTCAACCCCCACTAAAATTGAGGACACATGCATAAAGTATGTCCTCAAGGATTTGTATAGCCCTCTTTGTCTGGGAATCCATCTGAAAATGGTATACCATACTCAAAAGAACCTGAGATCCCATTGACTCCTTAATGCCTATCCAAAAGTGATAAGTAAAATGGGGATCTCTACTAGATACTATAACATATAGAAATCCGTGAAAATTAATAATCTCTATCACATAGATATTTCCAAGCTCTTTAACTTTGGTTGTATCATGAATGGGTATAATGTGAGTCTATTTGGTTAGCCTATTGATTACAATCGATATCGAATTCTTCATTATCTTGGTATAATGAAACCCAAAAAAAAACCAATCCATAGAAATCCCATCCCACTCCCAAGTCAGCACTAGAAGTGGCTGAATCAATCTCGAAAGTCTATGATTCTCAACCTTGACCTATTGAAAAGTATAACATTGCAAAAAAAATTCAGAAATGTATTGTTTCATACCCATCCACCATAATCATCACCACATATCATAGAACATATATTTTGTTCCTATTTTAATACCCCACTAAGAATTATGGAAATCCAACATCACAAATTTTCTCATGTATAACGGTAGAACAAACTGATTCTAGAAACATAGCATAGCCACTAAGAAGAATGACCAGTTAACAATGGTCTCCCCACTATAAAGAGAGTCTCTAATGCTAATAAATTCATCATAAATATACTATTCCTAAAGAACCATCTCTAGATGAGAGGATTTCAACTAATAACTGACCAAGATAACCTCGATCCCTATTTTTTGAACTCTAATATGAAACTGTGTCAAAAGAGCCATCAAGTTCCACTTTTCCATTGATTCTTTTACAACATGAGTCAGAAGTTTCCTACTCAACACATTATAAATGAAATTCCATTTCCTTGGAGTATAGGAAATATCAAAATCAAAATATTTTAGTTACTCCACCCAATTCCCCTGGTGATGATTCAAATATTTTTGAGAAAAGATATAACTCAATCTCCCGTGGTTGGAATACACGATAAAAATTTCTCCAAAAAGGTAATGCTTCTAACTCTTAAGTGCATACATCACAAATACAAGTTCAATTTCATGGGTCAGATAATTCTTCTCATGTGGACTAATCTTCCAAGATACATAGAAAATGATGTAACCCCCTGCATAAGAACACATCCAAACCCGAAACTGATGCATTAGAGAAAACCACATAGCTCTTCCCAACCTCTAGAAAAGTTTACATCAACACAGAAGTCAAATGGAATTTTATCTCAACAAAATAACTCTAAAACTTCTCATCCCAAACTATATTTACCCATTCCGAGTTATATTGGTCATTAGAGATTCCAAATTTGATAAATAATTTATAAACCAGTGGTAATATCTAACTAAACCCAAGAAGATATGAATCTTGAAAACATTACATGGTTACTCTGATGTCATAACAGATTTCACCTTCTCAGGATAAACTAAGATTCCATGTTCTAACACAACATGTCCTAAGGACTTAACTTCTAGAATCTATAAATCACATTTTTATATCTTTGAATAATGTCGATGATTTCTCAATAATTCTAGAACTGCTCTCAGATAACACACATGATCTTACTAAGACTTAGAGTAATCTAGGATGTCATTCACATAGACCATCATGAACATATAATATATTCATGGAATATCCTGTTCATAAAATCTATATATACTACAAGAGAATTGTTCAGACCAAATGGCATGAAAAGATAATTATAATGTCCATTCCTACCATGGAAGTTGGTTTTATGAATGTTAGATTATTTTATTCTCAACTGATGATAACCAGATCAAAGATATATATTTGAGAACCAATTATCCCCTTTCACCTGGTCAAATAGGCCATCAATCCATGGTAATAGATACTTGCTCTTTACCATAACTCAGTTGAGTTTTTTCTAATCAACACATAGAAAAAGTGTTCCATTGTCTTTCTTAGAAAAGTGAATAGGTTCTTCCCAATGTGACAATTTCGATCATATAAAACATTTATCCAATAGATCATCCAACTAAGTCTTCAACTTTTTTATTTTAGTTGGTTACATATGGTAAGAAGGTATAGATACTGGCTAAGTACCAGGTACTGAATCAATAGAAAATGCTACCTCTTTTACTTGTGGAAAACTAGAGAAGTGAGAAGAAAAAACATATGGAAACTTGATGATCACTAGATGGGGATCACAACTCAAATATTACTTCTCCAGATCAAAATAAAACAATGGTATTTCTTTTCCCAACTCTAGATAAGAAGGTTTGAATCTACTTAACCTTGGGTCCCACTCTCCATAAAAGATTCAATACACCCCATCAGGCATAGTAAAGCAGACCCTTCAAAGATAAAAATTAATTCAGGATTTATTAACAATGATCCAATACATCTAAAAAATTACACCAAGAGGTTTCATATCGAGAACTAGAATATCACAAGTAAGATCAATCTCTAATAAAGATAAAACACAAGAAGGATAATAGAGACCCTATTCTTTATTTATTTCGATGGGTGTATTAATATCCATCACATAAGAAAAAACATCGATAATAATATTTAGAAGGTTCACAATATGAGTTGATATAAATGAATGTGATGCACTAGTATTAAATAAAAAAGTCAATAATGATTAGGATATAGTGATGGTACATCTCACTTTCACTAGACCTATATATGTATCCTTTGGAGACTCTTCCATTGAATAAAGAAGATTCATTCCAGATGTTTGGGTATGAAACCCCTTAAATCTTGAAGCATCTGATTTCACCCCTATAATTCTAGGTGCTGATGATCCTATGCCACTTTTTTGAGTAGAAAAGATATTACATAACTTATGAAAGTGTTCTAAGAAACCATAATAACCACATATCTTGGTCTCCTCAGTGGAAAAACTTTTTGAATGCCTAGGACTTCCACACTAGTAGAAAGTCAAAGGGAATCTGACTAGAATTACATGAGGTCTAGAAGAACTCTTCTGTCAAGAACCACTCTGAGACTCATCAAACTTTATCTCCCCTTTATGGGAAATTATAAAATTACCACTAGGAGAAAAATAAACTCCTACCAACCCTGAATTACCATCCATATCATTCTCAACCATCAACACCCTATCCAAAAAATCAGTATAAGAAGATATCTTCATTAAGAAAACATGACAATGAATATCAGATTGAAGACCCATCTCAAACCATTTAGTCTTCTTCTTCTCATTTGATACAATATCAGGTGAAAACTACACTTTATTTTCAAATCAGTTTGTATATTCTATCATGGTCCTCTTAGTCTACTCAAGTTTGAAAACCATCATAGCCTTATCTAGCACCACATACTATAGATAATACTAGTTGGTGAAAATAACTTTAAAGTTCTTAAAATCTCATCCATTATTCTTCTTCTCCATAACTATGGAATCCCACCATCTCCTTCTAGGTCCCTCTAGCATAAGGGTAACACACTTTACCTTAACAACTTCAAATGTTTCCAAGAAATCAAAGAGAATATAGATCTTTATCAACCAATCCTATGACTCTTGAGGATAATTAGAGCCTTGGAATATAGGTTTTTTATTTTGAAGGAACTCCAAATCACAATTCAATATTAATACTTACGAGGTTCCATAATTGGAACCTATATGGGAATGAGTACAGGTTCCTGTCATAGGGCTTGGAAAACATGCATAAAATTATCAACAAGATTCAAGTCCACATGAGGATGTTGTCACTACGGTTCATTAATAACTTCCTACTAGATCCTATTCACACATCTTATCAGAGGCATGATGCTACACTAAATTAGTAAACAACATTGAAGACATCAAAATATTACTCAGATCGATCACTCAAACAAGAGAAATAGAGAAGTTATTCCCATCAGATAGATAAATAAGATTCGGATATAAACCTATCTAAATCCAAAGTAGGGAAAAGACAAGAAATAATTCCCAAGACCCTTTTGAAAAAACAGCCATGGATACTCAAGGCTCATTATAATGAGAGATAGCCAGACACTCACTCACAACTACCTCCCAAGACCCAACAAGATATTCTAAACTTCATACTAAAATCAAGGAAAGATGCTCAACCTTCACCTATGATACCAATTTTTCATGAACCAGCTCAAATAACCTAGTACCCTTATACTAAAACTTAAACTATCATATCATATAGGGTGTTTTACCCTTTCTCAAACATGCAAGGTGAAAATCTAAAATTTTCTAAAGGAGAAGGTTGGGTGTGAGATAAAATTCCTCGTAGGGTCTCACCAGGTGTTCTGTAATAAGATTTTATAATGATAAACAAAACTATGTTTTAAATTTTAATCAAAATAGGCATGACGATAAACTTTCATATTTAAGACAAAACATTCTTTCATTTAAATTTGATGGAAAATAATATTTCAACATAGAATAAATAAAATTTTAATATAAAATAGTTTATATAAATCATTAGGCATGAGTAAATAAGTTTAAAAAACACTAGAATTGATAATCAAATCATCACAACAAGAAACATGTTCATCTAACCTACAGTACAATAGTTTCTAGTTATAATACTCTCACACATCTCACATTAGTGATCACATCAATGTGTGTACACATGTCCTTTTGGCTCATGATAAATAGGACTCATTAACATCCCATTAGGGATATGAACTTCCACACTAGGTTTTTTAGAGTAGTAAATCATCAATCCATTTCTATGGAATTACCATAATATCATGCTTGTCCAAAATAACCCACTAACTAACCAGGATTGCATATGATCAATCAATCAATCAATAATGGGAAAATATTTTCAAATTTGTTTAAAATAAAATTTTACCATTTTCAATTTCAATTTTCCAATTTCATTCCAAAAACCAAAACATTGGTTTTTCATTATTTCATTCATTTTAAAACCAAAACTAATCGTATGTTTTTATAATTTCAATTTAATCTATTTTTTTTCAAAATCAATTCAAAAATAATTTCACAATTTCTATCAAATTTGAAGTATGACCCAATATAAAATTCCATTAGAATTGGGGATTTCCTAACAAAATTCATACAAAAAATTTCCAATTCCAATTTGCATCAAATTGGGTTTTCAAAATTCAATTGGAATCAATTTTAAATAATCAAGAAATTCAAGTTTTATTAAATTAACCAATATTAAATAGAACCTCCAACCTTTTTCATATAATAAACACCCACAATGGGACTCACCAATGGAAATAAGGGTGCATAATATCTATTAAATCAACCTTGAAATAAGATTCAACAACACAATGTATAGATCTATCAATACCAAGATGATCTATCCAACCCCAAGTAGGAACAACATAGATATGGGGAAACTGCTTACTCAGGGAGATGAACCACAACAACGACGATGATAAATTATTGAGTGAATGATATAGAAGGATCAAAGTTCTCTAAAATGACCTAGGTATAACTTTATATTAATAGAGGATTACTATAGTTCGGGTGAAAAAAACCAGCAGAACATCAAAACTAAAACCACATGTCTTGATAATTGCATGATGTGTAACCCAATTACATGTCATATAATTTTAGAGTCCTATATACACCAAAAAACCTATCACATTTTATTAAGAGTATGATTTTTAATATTTTTAGGATGTGTTAACTACACACAGTGTGTAACCTTGCACGTGGTGTACCCATTTCACGACTTCTTCCTGCCGATGATCACATGTCGTGTAACCACATTACCAGGCATTTGAAACCATATCTGACTAAAAAATTGTAGGTTTTGATGCTGAAAATTACAAAAAATCAATGACTTAACCTTTATAGGTATCCTCCCAATTCCTTATCGAAATTAATCAACTAAAAAAAAGGAAAACAAAAAAAGGTTAATGCATACCTTTTAAAAGAATAACGGGATGTTATAGATCATATGGTATTCAAGTAATGATTTGGTATTATTTCAATAGTTAGAAACTACCCATTCAAGATTCATTGGTGGTGATCATATCTAATCCCATATGAAAGAATTTATTTTACTTGATTTTAATTTCAGTTTTAAATTTAAATTTTAAATTCAATTTTTTCTAGGGAGAATAAAAAAGAGAAACACAACAAAAACAAGGGTAGAGAACTCTCATAGAATATGGATGGAATTGATATGAATCTTTAGATAACTAGAGGATTAGAAGTAGAAGATCTATTGAGCATTTTAAATCTTGAATTAAAGTGTGTGAGGACAAATTATATTAACTATGATGACTACAAACTAGTGTGTTCTATGAATTTCTTTAAAGACATGGAAATAGAAGAATAAAACATCATGTAGGGAACTTTCTAGTTGTTTTAAAATTTGGATTGATATCTTGTAAGATCAAACAATGTGTTGACTTTATCATTGTATCCCTCTTGAAAGTAGTTTTGGGAAGAGAGTAAGGGATCATGGACCTTGGATGAGCTATGAGATCTTTATAAATTTGTAATCAAATACCAGTAAAGTAGTGATTTATTATCATATGAACACACTATTGATATATACTACTTAGATGTATCATTTTAATAGTGAACCAAGTATAATCAAATGTCTATGATCTTTATTGTTTGGAATTTGATTATGTTTACAAAACTGATTCAAGGAGTCTTTTCCAATATTAAGAAAATATTTGATTAATGAAAAGGAAAGAATAAATTTCAAGACACCCTAATTTTCCACCACTCTTAGGGTGTATAATAGAGCACATAGTACAAGAAAACATGAATAAAAAATAATGTTTTCAATTAAAAATAATAGATCAAATGAGTATCTAAGGACAATCTAAAATAAAATATAATTTTAATATAAATAAATCATTTTTTAGAAAGAATTCCATATTAATTTTTTGATTCCAATTTCTTTTCAAAAAATATTATTTTGATCACTTAAAACCAATTTTAATACCATTAACAATGAATATTAATGAATATGATATCAAATGTATGGTTTATCTCTATACCTATATCTATAATCACTATTTTGATTTTAACATATAAACATTCATAATAAATATATGAAAAATTTTATAAACACTTTAGGATTATTCAAGAAAGAATCCTCATTAAATGAAAAAAGTTATAAATACTTATAGTATGATTTTAAATAAAAAATTTCAACCTTGGTTTTTGATAGGTACACTATGTATCCTATTTTGTTGAGACTTTTAATATATCAATATATAAAAAAATGTTTGAAGTTATTAAGAAAATTAATGATTTTACCACTCCCAAATTTTTACAATATGTATATATATACAATCGCTATAAATTTATAGAATCTATGCATACAATCAATATATATATATATTTATGTATTTATATATGTATATAATTAGTATTCAGATTGTTGAAAATGAAACAACTAATGTGGTGAGGATTTTAAAAAACCATCAAAAAAGAAACAACCAATACACAATCAGTTAATAAATCATTAAAAATGTTTTTTGATTAATATAAATTTGGGTTTTGACCACAAATCCTGAAAAATATTGCATAAATAGATCAATAGTGGTCAACTTTTGTGAGGGTTTTAAGAACTAGGTCGATCTATGGTGCAACTTGGGTTCTTTTAAAAATAATATGAGGCATTTTTTAGTGCTTAATAAAATAAATTATAAAACACAACTTTATCAACACTAAAAAGATAAGTGCTGATAAATATATATTGTACCAGTGTTAATTTGAGTGCTAATAAATGTCGATTTTATCACCAGCAACTTCAGCGATAATATAAAAGTAGATCTAATCCTATGTATTGTTTGTTTAATATCACACAACCTTTAGAAATTGGGATTTAAACTTATGTATTCCGAAGTTTTATAAACAATAATGTTAGTTCTTATTAATCCCAAAGGAAAAAAGTACAAGTATAAATAGAAAAATATTTTTAATTATATAAAAAAATTACTAATTCTTAATTATTTTTCAATATGATTAATTACATTTTAAAACTATTTTTAATTATATAATTTTCCAAATATTTTTTATAATAGATTATTAAATATATAAATTCATATTTAAATATAAAAATATTAAAAATACATTTACATTCAAAAATATTCATAATAAAATACTACGATATAAATACATTTAATATTAATTATACATATAAGATATTAATAATCATTTATATATTATTTTTTAATAATATTTAGAAACTTTTATTAATTATATAGATGAATACACATTTAGTATTATGAAAAATGTATACTTGTAAGAACCCATATCTTCCTTTTCAAGTATGGAACTTGTTATCCAGTGTTTTTGAGGAAAAGGGGAGAATTTGTAAATTTAAGGAGTACGAGCCATGTACTTTGGAGTACACGTCATGTACCCAGCTGATATGGGTAGGCTTGTACTGGTCCTGTAATGGCTGAGTACATGGCTGTGTGAGGTGACCTAGAGACTACCTAAAGCGGGGCTAGGTAAAGGCCTATACACGCTGTGGATCCTCAGGGAACACGTTGTGTATTTTTATTTTTAATTGTTATATCGGACCGAGGTCGCATCTAATCGATAAAATTATCTTCTTCTGACCCCGTCTCATCCAAGAGAGATGAAAATCACTGATTCTTCTCCGATCCCCCGTTTGGCCATTCGTTCTCCAAATCAAAAATCGACGATTACGTTGGAATCGCCACAATGAGTTCTTCTTTCTTATAGAGCCTCATCTCTTGATTTATTCTCTTTTGTGAGATATCCATGGTTGAATGTTTTTGACCTTTTTTAGATCTACAGTGTTATAGGTCGATCCAGAGGTTGAGGTTCAACTATATAAATCATACAACGTCGAGGTAGGTGGTTTGTGGCCTTCCATAGATTGTCTTTGATTTATATGTGAAAAAGTGACCAATACCCTATCTTAGAGTATTGCGTGTTTAGTGAATTTAATCCTATTAATGTATACAATAACTTATTTGCTTGAGTATGGGTTTTGATTTTAAATAGGGTTATTTACCTTTCTATGGATGTGTTTTCCCATGTTTGATCTAGTATTGGCCGTTGGGTTTATAATTGCCTGTTAGGCTGCTCTATTTTCTATGCCTAGTGCTGTTAAGATGGAGTGATATTATCTGACATGCTTGCGTTATGCTTTGTATCCAGTTATCCAAGTAGTTTTTGTGTTTTAATTTGAATGTTGAATATCATTTGTGCACAATTGCTTTACACAGGGCTCTGGGAACCTGGTGTAGTGAGACCAAAAGGGGAATTGATGTTGAGGGCTTCCCCAGAGTGTCTATTGTACTTTTCATATTGCAAGACCATAAGGGGGATTGACATTGAGTGCTACCTCAGGGTTTCTATAGTTATTGTTACGATACCATAGGGAGAATTGACATTCAGTGCTTCCTCAGAGATTCTGTAGTTTATCGTTAAAAGACTATAGGTGGAATTGATGGTGAGTGCTTCCTCAAAGAGTATTTGTTTTCATTAAACCATAGGGGTTAGACTGTGTGAGCTATCCCAGGGGGTCCTTATATCTTTATTTTTAAATGATAAGTTGAACCATAGGGGTTAGGCTATGAGAACTTTCCCAGAGGTTTACTTGTGAATGATTGGTTGCATTATTAATAAATGTAAATGAATGTAGTTGAAATTGTAGAACTATTTACTTTTGATTAATTCCTTGTTTATTAATTCATTTTTAATGTTTTCCTATTATATATATATATACTCACTAATAGTTAGGAATATATCTTTGGGTGCTTTCCTTCTAGGATTTTTCTCACAACCGGTTTGGGTCATGCTTTTGGGCCCAAATAGATTATATTATTGCAGGTATAGAAAAGGGCAAGCACCCTTCTACTTCAGGTACTTGATTGCTATAGAGATGGAGATCATGGGACCAAGCTAAGTCTTGTGATGTTCATGGATTTTATTGATTTTTCTTGTACTTTGGTTTAGTACTGTATTCCAGCATTGTGACTTGTTTGACTACTTTCCTAGACATATGTGACATGCATCATTTATATATGTTCTCCAGTTGTTTATTTACTTTCAATCTTCCACTGTTTACTTATTGTATGGTATTAATGTATTAATTACTGTTATCTATTTGTTTCCACTGTGTTACTCTGAAAATGAGGGTATATTTTCCCCACTATCACACCCAATGACCTCACTTCTAGTTAGCAGCCTCTGCCGTTTGGGGAAATGTGCTTGAGGCCATATGACCAATTAGGTTCGGGGCACCTCTGGGTGGCATTAATGCGCTGTCATGACACTTCAAATTGGTTATGATTTGAAGATAAATTATATTATAGGGAAGAACCTAGGTAGTCTCTCAAGGAGCATTTATAGTTTTAGAGAATGTATTTTTAATATGAAGTACTAAAAGAAGGGGGTGGTTTTGAAAACAGATTTAAGAAAATTACTTAATTAAAAAGTTAAATAGTTGATAAATAAAGGTGGTGTATTAATAATTATTAGAGAATAATATCATTTTAACTTCAATACACATATTGGATAGTTCATTGTTCTGAAAATTTAACATGGTTTTTTTTAATTCTTTGGTTGAAGGTTGTCGAGATCTTGACTCCCCTCTTGCCTCTTTAAATGATTCTTAAAGAACCACCCCTTGGAAAAAAAATCATGTTTCCAAGATTTGGTCATCAATAATAGAATAAAAGGCCTAAAAAAGAATACTTAAATCTTATGTATGTGTGAGATAAATAGGATTATTGTGTTATCCAATCGGAACAACCCAAGATTCCCACTTGAAATCTCAACCCAATCGGTGTTGAAATAAAAAGTGTTCCACTTAATTATATCAAAAGAAATGTCATCAGAGGAGAAGTATATCAAGATAAAAAATAAGTGAAATATTCAACAAACAAATTATACCAATCTAGTAGAAGAACATGTTCTGAAACTACCTCCCAAGTTTTTGTAGCTCCCTCGAAATGATCGCCCACCATTTAGCTCACCATCGAGAGGAGGAGGATGCTCGGGTGGAACTCCTTATTCATCCTTGATCAACCTATGAGTATAGGGGCCTATAGAACCTCTAGGATGATGAAGAGGCTTCTCTAGGACTCCAAAATTGCAGATCTTGGCTCCTGGTTGGAACTCCCCAAATGAGGTACCCATGGTGCTCTTTTATAGAAAAAATGAGAAGTTGTTTTGGGCACACAGATTGTGTAAAACCACATGTCAGATTGTTTTCAGCCTACATAAAGTCTTCAATTACATTTTAAAAAACTATAAAGTTGTTACCACACGTCTTGGATATCTCCACTGATAGTGTGGTATCTTTTGGACACGTACAACTCTAGATATAGACAGAACACAACACACAACTTTTGACTCCATTCAGATTCGGTGACCTGGAAAGATCACTTTGTTTGGGCCCCTTAATGGCCGAATAAGGCTTGGTTTTCTTAATAATAGTTGTAGAAAATTTAGTTTTGGACCATCCCATAAAATCAAATCCCATTTGGATGCACAAAGATTTTATGCTCTACCCAACAGTGGACATGTGTTCATGGAACCCATGCAGTTTTGGCCCATTTTCCTTCTGAATCATCTCTGGGGCCTCCAAATCACCTCCTCCTGCAATGGAATCATCAAAACAAGTAACATTGACCATTTAAATAGTGATAAAAACAAAATAAATGATTCAAAAATGGAATTCAATTTGTTCTTATTTTTATAATTTTCAATATAAAACAAGTTTATCCTAGTGGTGTAAGGGTGAAAATGAAATAGTGAATCGTGGTGAGATCACACCCCCACACCTAAACATTTGCACTCCTGGGCAAAGTCACATATAAAAAAAATGATGCATGTATATTCCCTAAATCACGATGATTAGACATTTGAGGAAATTTTAATTCATTAAAGTATTGTGATCAATGCACAAACCACACCAAGGAGTTCTTCCTAGTGAAAATGAAAAAAGACGTCTCATAAATCATATCACAATTAAATTCAAAGAGATTCATGAAACCAAATTGATAATGGAATTCAAAAGTCAACCATTACACTAACTCTCCATGTGTGTGAGTGAAAACCATTCCATGTTATTCTTTCCACTTTCTATCAAATAAATATAGGTTATTTTAAAATTATTCAGCTTTAAATGAATTTTCACCGAACCTGCCCTACATCATTTGCAATCATATTTCAAGACCCACTCACTTAAGAATTCCTAGAAGTAAAACCATAAGCTCCCGACCTAGATATCTCTATATGTTTTACATTTCATCACTCTCATTTTTTTTCTTCAGAATTTGCATTTGGAGTAAATCTCACACTCATCTCTCAACCCTTGATTGATCTCCTCACGAAACTAATTGTAATAGTTATTACAAGATCAAAGGTTGAGGATGAGTGGTTTTTGACCTTCCCAAGACACAACCCATTTTTTTGAGGGCGTGCAATAGTCAGATATCAGGTACACACGCATAGGTCAATCCGGTACAGTAATGAAACAGATCAGATAAGGAATGAACATATGTAAATATCATTTTAAGCTGAAAAATATTAACCTAAATTATTTTTACCTTCTAGTAAGTAAGAAATTTTCATACTTTGTGATTTTGTGCAAAAATGTGTGGAGATATTAGTGACACAATTTTTCCAAAAACTACTCACACAAGGGGCATCAATCATCTCAAAGTTTTCACATAGATACAACTATTTATATCATTAATAGAAAACCAATTCACTAAAAATCACTCACTGATGTAAAATTCATATAAATATTATTTTTTTACCTTCTTTATGGTATTTTTACTTCCACCCATTATGGTCAAAAATCATGGAACTTTGAAATTTGTGATGGGGAAAAAATGAAAATACCATAAAGAAGGAAGAAAAGAGAAGAAAGAAAAAAAAGACGATGGAAATTCCTATCTAACCCAGGAATTTACCCATCCCCCACACCTAGAATATGTAGTGTCCACACTGTAATAATTGAGAAGGTGAGAAAGGAGGATAAAACCTGGTGTGTTGCACTAGTTTTTTGCTTATTGAACATATAGTTACTCCATCGGGAACTCTAGAGGGGCTTCGTGGAAGTGCTTCAGCCACTGCCCATTGACAGTGAAGGTTTGATTGGTTTCTTCATTTTGAACCTAAAAAACACCTAATAGAGATACATTAATAACAATGTATGGGCCAAAACAGTGGGAATGAAGCTTACCTGGATGTAACTTCATCCTTGCATTATAAAGGAGGACCTTCTGCCCAATGTGGAACTGAAGATGAAGTATAAGATGGTCATGGGCAGCCTTGGCCCACTCCTTATAAATCCTAGAGTTTTCATATGCATATCTTCTCATTTCCTCCAACTCCTGAATCTGAAACTTCCTTTGAGAACCTGCACTAGAAGGATTAGAATTTCATTGTTTGATGGCTCAGTAGGCTCGGTGCTCAATCTCAAAAGGCAGGTGACAACTCTTTCCAAACACAAGACAGTATGGTGAAATTACAATAAGAGTTTTGAAATAAGTGTGGCAGGCCTATAATGAATCATCAAGTTGAAGATCCCAATATTTTCTATTGGGTTGAACCATTTTTTCAATAATCTGTTTTACCTGTCTATTTGACACCTCAGATTGACTATTAGTCTGTGGATGATATGTAGTAGACACTGAATGACTGACCCCATTCCGACGCAAAAGTTATTGCATTGTTTGGTTACAGAAATGAGAACCCTGGTCACTGATGATGAACCTAGGTTAGCAAAACCTATAGAAGATTTGGGTTCTTAGAAATTCTACAACTACATTAGAATCATCAGTCCTTGTAGCTCGTGCCTCTACCCATTTTTACACGTAATAAACTGCCAGAAGAATGTAAAAGTTGCCAAAGGAATTGGGAAATGGACCCATTAATTCAATTCCCCAAACATAAAAAATGTCATGAAAGAGCAACGGTTGTTGTGACATTTCATTTATTTTAGAGAAATTCCCCATTCTTTGACAACGAGGACAAGATTTTCAAAAATCATCGGCATCTTGAAAAAGTGTTGGAAAAAAAGGCCAGAATCAAGGACCTTTCTAGAAGTCTGTTGGTGACCAAAGTGGCCCCCACAAGAAAGAGTGTGATAGAATATAAGGACAGACTGAAACTCGCTATCAGGAACACAACGCCTAAGGACTTGATCACTACATGTGCACAAGAGGTAGCAGTCATCCCAAATGTACCAATGAGACTCATGTTTTAGGCGATTGTCTTGGTTTTTATTTAAATTAGTAGTAATTCAAGATGCTACCAAATAATTAACAATTTTATCATACTAAGGAATATCATCTTGCACTCGGTACATTTTCTCATCGGGAAACATATCATTTATAGGATTACAGGGGGATGAGTCAATGTCCGAGGATGGTGGAATCCTATAGATATGGTCAGCCACTACATTCTCTGATATTTTTTATCTCTAATTTATAGATTAAATTCTTAAAGGAGGAACAACCAGTGAATGAGGCATGTCTTGGCTTCCAGTTTCTTAAGGAGACATCGGAGGGCTGCATGGTCTGAGAACATAATGACTTTAGACCCCAAAAGTTATGAAATGAATTTTTCCAAGGAAAATACAATGGAAAGGAATTATTTTTTAGTTGTGGTGTAGTTTTCTTGGGTAGGGTCCAAAGTATGCGAGGCATATGCAATGACATATGGAGCTCGATCGATTCTTTGTGACAAGACTGTGCCAAATGCATAGTTAGAGGCATCACACATGAGCTCAAACGGTAAATATCAATGAGATGGTTGGATTACCGGGGGTGAAATGAGACTCCATTTTAACTTATTATAAGATTCATCAAATTATTTATAAAAAAAATCCTTTTCTTTTTAGAGTAATTGGGAGATGGAGAGTTCAATTTTACTAAAGTCGTGAATGAAACGGCGATAAAATCGAGCATGACCTAGGAAAGACCGCACATCCCATACATTTTTAGGGAATGGTAAGGAAGAAATGACATCGACTTTTGATTTATCTACTTGGATACTATCCCCAGAAAGGAAATGCCCCAAAACTATACCTTGTCTCACCATGAAATGGAATTTCTCATAATTTAATATGAGATTATTTTCAATACAATGATGTAAGACTGAAGTAAGACTACTCAAACATTCATCAAAAGAGGATCCATAAATAGTGAAATCATCCATGAATACTTCCATGCAATTCTCCAGGTAATCCAAAAAAAATACTAACCATGCATCGTTGGAAAGTACCCAGAGCATTGCGAAGTCCAAATGGAATCCTTCTATAGGAAAATGTGCCAAAGGGGCAAGTGAAGGTTGTATTTTCCTGATCCTCAAGGGAAATATGGATCTAAAAGTATCCAAAATACCCATCAAGAAAATAATAATGTGGCTTACCCACTATCCTCTCTAGCATTTGGTTTATGAATGGAAAAGAAAAATGGTCCTTCCTAGTGTTTTGGTTTAGTCGGTGATAGTCTATGAGGACACACCAACTATTCTGCACACGAGTTGGATCCAATTCATTGTTTTCATTTTTGATTACTGTAAGGGAAATTTAATAGGAACTACTTTAACAGGAATAACCCATTGGCTGTTAGATATGGGGTAAATGATTTCAATAGCTAATAATTTTGTTATATCTTTTTTCATAACTTCTAGGAGGTTTGAGTTCAGTCGACGTTGTGCCTGCCTCACTGGTTTACCCTCATCATTTTACAAAATATGATGTGTACAAATTGATGGGATAATACTAGGAATATCAGCAAGTGTCAATCCCAAATATTGTTTATACTCCCTCAATAGTTCAAGTAGTCGCAATTCATGCTCAGGAGGGAGTGAACTAGCAATGATGATGGACAAATTGTTTCCATTCTCAAGATATTAATATTTTAAATCTTGAGGTAGTTGTTTCAGTTCCAATTCAGGTGGATTTTGGATTTATGGGAGTGTGTGTGAAAGTGAGAGGTCACTGATCTCATCTAACTACTCAATGTTATCATCCTCATATGAGGAACGAGATTTTACAAGCTTAGAAGTATCATCAATGGTCATTGGATCCTCGGTGTTTAATAAATTATCAATTAATAAACATGCATGACACTTTTCAAGACCACTACAACAATAAATCCATGATTCATTACCTAGAATTTCAATCAATGGAGAAAACCCAGAAAGGGGATCAGGGGAAAGAAATGTTTTTTTAGGGGAAGGAAGTACATCAATTGAATTAACAGAGAGAGAGGAATGTTCTTATGAGGGGTGCTTCATGGAATCAAGGATGTTGAAGTGGAAAATGTCACCACCAAAATCCATAGATAATGTACCATTATGGACATTAATTATGTCTTTGGAAGTTTTCAAGAAGGGACTCCCCAATATAATCAGGGCATGTGAATTCATCCTATCATCCTCCATTTTGAGCACATAAAAGTCAGTAGGAAAAATTAAATTTTGAACCCTCACAAGAACATCCTCAAACACACCATAGGGGTGTGTGGTACTCCAGTTTGCTAGTTGAACAACAATTCTAGTGGGCTTCAGTTCCCCGACCCGCAATGTAGAGTAAATGGAGTGAGGAATCACATTTATAGAGGCACCGAAATCAATCATAGTATTATAAAAAGAATACTCCCCTATGGTGCACGAAATTGAGAATGTTCCAGGATCATTGCAGTTGGTGGGAAGTGATGTCTCTATCAATGCTGAAACATTTCTCCCAAATCTCACTTTATCATCACCATGAAGTCACCTTATGTGTGTATACATCTCCTTTAGAAACTTGGCATAACGTAGAATTTGCTTCACAACACCAATAAATGGGACGTTAACCTATAATTTCTTAAAAAATTAAAATATTTCCTTATGAAGTTCAGTTTCCTTTTGTTTTCTTGGTTGGGTGGCCCTTTGAGGAAATGGAAGAGGAATGGTTGGTCTAGGTGACTCATCAATATACACACTCTTTCCTTTGGAAGGGATTATCTCAGGACAAGGTTCTTCAACATTTTGGAACATTTTTAATGGCTGAGATGGAGGTTTTCTCAGGAGGTGATGACTCTAATAAAGGATTCATTTTACTTTCTAGTTTTTTTCCACTCCTAAAGGTGATGTCACTAACATTTCATTTACCCCTAGGGTTAAATACTGGTTGAGAGGGATGTTTACCTGACCCATGAGTTTGAATTTCACCCACTGAGTTAGCTAGTTGGCCTAAATGGGTTTTGATGTCTTGTATGGCTGCCTGAGTGGTTTTTTGGAATTGGATATTGTTGGCAGCCATTTGTTTCATCATATCTTCCAGGCTAGGCTTGGGTTTTGGAGGTGTTTTTTGGAAAGGCCTTTGGGGTGGTTGAGGATTTCTAGGTGGTGGTGGTGGATGACTACTCAGCCCCGGTTTGTTCTATTGTTGTTGACGTTGGTTTGAATACCCCCCTTACATATATGCTTCGTTCTCCTTCCACCCAGGGTTGTATGGATAATAAGGTTCTTTCCTAAAGGGTTGGTTATAGGGGCAGCCTAGAAATATTGCCTCACAACTCTTAGATGTTCCCCTCAATTGAGAACATTGGTCAGAGTAGTGGGTGTCAGAAGAACATATACCACAATGGATGGGAGGAGGAGATTGGGATTTCCCTTGGGAAAGAGAAAGTTGTTGAAGAAGGTTACTTACCTCTTCGAACTTTGTGTCCACCTTCTTCTCAAATTCATTACTTTTCACCTCATGTACACCTCAAATTGGTATATTAAACATTGAACCAAATTGCTGTGTGTTTTTCACCATGTTCTTAATTAGTGTTCTTACATCAAATGGTGTCTTGTCAAATAGCGCACCACCCACAATAGTATCGATCATATTTCGATCAATAAGGATTAATCCTTCATAAAAATATTGAATTAAAAGTTGATAACTTATTTGGAGGTGTGGGAAACTTGAACATAACCCTTTAAATCATTCCCAATATTCATGTAATGTTTCCCATTGAGATTGTTTTATTCCAAAAATTTCTTTTCTTATTGTTGCAGTTCAAGAGGCTGGGAAATATTTTTCAAGGAAAAGGCGTTTCATGTCCGCCCAACCTCTTATTGGATAATTAACATAATATAACCAATCTTTTGATGTATCTTCTAAATAAAATGGGAATTCTGTAAGCTTTACTTGTTCTTAATCCATATTAGAAGGTTTTAATGTTGAAAAAATAGTATGAAATTCTTTTAAATGCTTGTGTGGATCTTCTCCAGTGAGTCCATGGAATCTTGGTAATAAATGAATTAGACCGGATTTTAGTTCAAAATTAGGTGCCTCTCCTTACATTTGAATGTATATGGATTAGATATCAACATTAGGCAAGGTTAGTTCTTTTAATGTCTAGTTATTTTCAGCCATGTAATGCAAGTTTATTTCAGTTTTAATATTGGTTATTGAAGAAGAAGAGTAAGGATCAAGAAGCGTGTCTATTTTTTTCTATGTCTCCCTTCGATGGGTTCTCTTGTGTATCTCAGGGTCGCTGATGTAGGATCCTCTCTGGTTCGGGTTCAAAAGGTTGTAAGTCTCTCAGAGTATAACAAATCATACATAGAGCCTACAGAAGAAATAAATTTGAACACAAAAATAAATGTAAAGGTAGAAGATAAAACAAACAAACATTCACAAAATTTACAATTTTTTTAATAAAAAACACGCACTAAAACCAAAGCTCTCCTCGGAAACGGCGCCAAAATTTGACCGCATTGTCATGACATGTCAAATTGGTTATGATTTAAAGATGAATTTATAGTCTAGGGATGAACCTAGGTCATCTCTCAAGGAGAATTTATAGTTTTATAGAATGTATTTTTAATAAGAAGTACTAAAATATGGGGGTGGTTTTGAAAACAAATTTATGTAAATTACTTAATTAAAGAGTTAAATAGTTGATAAATAAAGGTCATATATTAATAATTATGATAGAAGAGTATCATTTAATGTTCACTACAAATCTTTGATAGTTCATTGTTCTGGAAATTTAACATGGTTTTGTTTAATTATTTGGTTTAAGGTTGTCAATATCTTGACTCCCCTCTTGCCTCTTTAAATGATGCTTAAAGAACCACCCCTTGACACAAAAATCATGTTTATAAGATTTGGTTATCAATAATAGAATAAATTGACTACCAAAGAATACTTAAATCTTATATAAGTGTGAGATAAATAGGATTATTGCGTTTTCCAATCAGAACAAACCAAGATTCCCATTTGAAATCTCAACCTAATCGTTGTTGAAATAAAAAGTGTTCCACTTAATCATATCAAATGAAATGTAATCAGGGGAGAAGTATGTCAAGATAAAAAATAAGTGAAATATTAAACACACAAATTATACAAAACCATTAGAAGAACATGTGATAGAACTCTCTCCCAATTTTGGGTAGCTCCCTCGAAATGATCATCCACCGTTTAGCTCGCCATCAAGAGGAGGAGGAGGCTCAGGTGAAACTCCTTCTTTATCCTTGACCCCCCTATGAGGATAGGCCCCCCAGAACTTATAATATGATGAAGATACTCATATAGGACTCCAAAATGGCAGATCTTGGCTCCTAGTTCGAACTCCCCAAATGAGGTACCCATAGTGCTCTTTTATAGAAAAAATCGGAAGTGGTTTTGGGAACACAGATTGTGTAAAACCACTTGTCACATTGTTTTTGGAATCCATATAGTCTTCAATCACTTTTTATAAAACTGGAATGTTGTTACCACACATCTGGGATGTCTCCACCAAATGTTTGGAATCTTTTGGACACACAAAACTCTAGATATGGATACAACACAACACACAACTTTTGACTCCGTGCAGATTCGGTAGCCTAGACATATCACATCATTTGGTCCGCTTAATGGATGAATGTGGCTTGGTTTTCTGCATAAGAGTTGTATAAAATTTAGTTTTGGACCATCCCACAAAACCTCATCCCATTTTGATGCCCGAATATTTCATACTCTACCCAACAATGGACAGGTGTTCATGGAACCCATGCAGTTTTGGCCCATTTTCCTTATGGATCATCTCTGGGGCCTCAAAATCACCTCCTCCGACAATTGAATCATCAAAACAAGTAACATTGACCATTTGAACAGTGATAAAAAAAATAAATGATTCAAACATGGAATTAATTTTTTTTTTATAATTTTCAATATAAAACAAGTTTAAGATAGCGGTGTAAGGGTGAAAATGAAACAGTGAATTACAGTGCGATCATGGCACCCGGAACCAAGAAATTACAAAGTGGTATTAGAGGAATTATTTTATTCTTGACTTACTGTTTGGAGACTATATATAGGGATTGGAAGGAATAGGCAGTTGGTAATAATCTGTGCCCAGGAGTAGCTAACCCGTGTATAGGGAAAAGCCAATATAACTCAAATATTTCATTTTTTTCTTCTGGTTTTGTAATTATCACATTTGATTTTATTTCACTATTGGGTGATTCACATGTTTTGTGCTATTATCATTGATGTTATTGAGGTTCTATTTCTATTTCAACCTAATGATATGAGGGTATTCCATCTCATGCATCATATAGGCACTTTCTAGAGATCACATGTCATGCATTCTTGTCACGCTATTTAGGGTGCATTATCGATTTCATGTTGTTGGGATAGATGTTGTGCTAGATATGCATGTTGTCATGATATATGCCTTGATAGAATACCTGCTATTTGATAGGGTATTGAATTGTGTAAGTTTTCGTTTGAATGAGCACCAAACTTTGGTCCCTGAGGTGTTATGGGCCCTCATGAATCAGAATTTGGTGGATAATGTGATTGATTTCAGTGTTATTCCTTATGATGTACATGTATAAGATTCCATGATTTGATTTGTGGGGATTATGGGCCCTTAAAGATCAGAATTTGTCTCTTTAAACATTTGTTTCAGTGATTCATGGGCTTCTAAAGTAGTTTCTGAGGCTTACTATCTGGAAAAACCCAGAAAACAAGGTGTGTAATGATGAATACACGCCGTGTATCTTTCTGTTTTGGAAGAATTTTTTTTTCTTAAGTTCACACCAATTAATACACGTACACGCCATGTAATCCATGACCATGTGACTACCTGTGTGGGAAGGGACACGGGGTTGGTAAATCTTTGGTGGAACACGCCGTGTACCAGGCGTACATGCCGCGTTGTAGAGACTATGTTTCCGACCGCACAACTAATGACATGGGTGGATGAAAAATTAGGTAGTACGTGTCATTTACATCTTGAACACGCTATGTGGAGTCAACCATGTAACCAGACGTGTGACTAATGAAATGGGTCAGTGGATTCCTTCTAGTACACATCATGTCTGACACAAACATGCCTTGTAGTCTTGTTCTTAGAGAACCATGTGGTTTAGACGTGTAGAGGAACTCAGGAAGGGGGAAATGATTTGAGTGCACGTCGTGTCAAGGGAGAACATGCCGTGTGTATTGGGTGTTACGCGACCAATTTTGGATGAAGTACACGCCCATGTATGGGCTTAAGGGAACACGCCGTGTATCCATGTTTTGAATAAATTGAATGTTTTCTTCCTTATATTCCTTTTCTTCACTTCAATGTTTTAGTCCTTGATAATATTAAAATGAGGTGTGTACTTGAACTTT
The DNA here is from genome assembly GCA_963277665.1 of Viscum album. NCBI lineage: Eukaryota > Viridiplantae > Streptophyta > Magnoliopsida > Santalales > Viscaceae > Viscum > Viscum album. The sequence continues at coordinate 1,027,136,920 of OY728158.1, forward strand.
CAAATTCATGCCACCGATACGTCCTCTGGTTGTACGTCAGATACATGGAAATGATCAGACACCAGACATGGTAGATCAAGGACTACTGGAATATCCTCCAACTGTTCCTATCTTGGCACCAGCCTTCATTCCAGATACAGGTGCTGATGCACAGTTCCGAGAAGGCTTCATGAGGTTTTTCATACTTTACAGGGAGCACAGCCTCCTACCCCATCTATGGCATAATTGACGCGAGTTTTTCAGGAGCAGCATCCTCCCACTTTCTCAGGGGATGGAGGACCTCAGGCTATAGAGGCATGGTTAGAAGCCATTCTATCTATCTTCAAACATCTGGAGATTCCTCCAGAGATAAGGGTGAATCTCACTATGTATATGCCTTATGATTTCGCAAAGAGATGGTGGGATGTGATATCTCAGGTGGGACACCAGCAGGTTATGGCTTGGTATGAGTTCCAGCATACCTTCTACAACTACTTTTACCCGGAGACTTTGAGGGCCGACCGAGCCCTAGAGTTCATGAGTTTGAATAAGGGTACACTCTCATTCATGGATTATTATTCTCACTTCATTGAGCTACAATGCTTTACACCCATTCTAGGGGGTGATGAGTTATTACTTGATAGGATGTTTGAGTATGGTCTCAAGCATGACATCTGATCTTAGGTTAACATCTTCAAGTTGATGACCATATCTTCTGTAGTCAACCAAAATATGATCATAGAGCACAACCTGAGAAATTATGGATCTGGGGGATAGAGAGGTTCAGTATCTAGAGTTGGTGCTTCTCCAGTTGAGAGTAGGAAGCGTCACAGGGAGTCTAAATGTGGAGATCCGAGTAGGAAGGATACACCTTCAGGTAGCCAGGTGGTATACTACCAGTGTGGTAAGGGCGAGTATATGAGGCCACATTACCCAAGATATCCATTTGAGTGCCAATCTTGTGGAACGATGGGTCATATTCATCATTTTTTCAGTCTTTCTCACTAGTATCTTGTGACAGAGGTTCTTCTATGAATCCTCGTTCAGGAGCAGGACCACCTGTTTCTCATCAGTTTAGGGACTGGAGTTCATCCGGTCGTTCAGGCTGAGGTGGAGGTCATGTCCATGGTAGCCATTTTCCAGGCTTTCAGTGACAATAGGGTGGATCAGATCAGGGTTGTTAGGCAGGGTCGCAGGGCCAAAATACAGGTTAGACTTTTGCAGTGGAGCAGACCCAGTAGGAGAAGGATCCTAGACCCTCTACAAGTAGATGTACGATTTTTTTTCCTCACTTTTAGCTTCTTCTCTTTTCGATACAGGGGCTTCCTATAGTTTCAAATATATTTCTATTGTGGAGAGCCTTGGACTATGTACCTTTACTTTTACTAATATCTTGATGCTAGACACTCTATTGGGGACTATAATAGCTGGTGTATTTCAGTGCAAGGAGTTCCCTCTTGAGGTCGACATGTGTCACTTCTTATGGGACCTCTATGTATTAGAGATGACATGATATGATGTCATTCTTGAAATGGACTAGTTAGTTACCTTCCAAGATGTTATCGATTGCTATCACTGTAGGGTGAGTTTCACGTCACCAGAGGGCAGGTCATTTCTACATAATGGAAAATGGGATGTTCAGACGAGCAGAGCTGGACCCAAGCATCATGGGTTGGGAGGAGTTACAACCCAGATTTCTAGTCTCTATCTGGATGACCAGGGTACTTCATATACGGACTTTCCTCATGTGGTGGATCATTTTAGGGATGTTTTTCCAAAATAATTTTTAGGTTTTCCTTCAAAGTGAGAGGTAGAATTTTCTATTGAGATTGTTCCAAGAGCGACACCAGTGTCCATTACTCCTTATAAGATGGTTACACTAGAGTTACAAGAGCTCAAGAAGCAGTTAGAGGTGTAACATGAAAATGGTTTTATCTGACCCAACACTTCTCCATGGGGTTTTCCTATTCTATTTGTGAAGAAGGTAGATGGTACCCTCAGACTTTGTGTGGATTATTGGAAGATGAACTAGTTGATGGTCAAGAACCAATATCCCTTTCCAAGGATTGATGATATCTTTGACCAACTTCGAGGAGCCTGGTTGTTCTCGAAGATTTAATTGAGATCTGATTACCATCAATTATGCTTTATACCATTAGATATACCTCTTATAGCCTTCTGAAGCTGGTATGGTCTATATGAGTATGTGGTTAAGCCATTTGGTCACATAAATGCACCAATAGTTTTTATGGCACTGATGAACTGAGTGTTCCATCATTAATTGGATTATTTCTTGGTGATTTTCATGGAAAATATGTTGGTGTACTCAAACACTTGAAACGAACATGCTACCCATATTTAAATCATTTTGAGTACACTGAGAGATCATCATTTATATGCTAAGCTCTCAAAATGCCACTTTTTGATGGAGAATATTCACTTCTTGGGTCATGTTATCTTAGAGACCGAAGTATCAGTAGACCTAGAAAAAGTGAGAGAAGTAGTTTTCTGGGAGCAGCTGAAGACTGTCTTTAAGGTACAGAGTTTTCAAGGGCTATCTGGTTACTAAAAACATTTTATATAGGATTTTTCATTCTTAGCAGGACCACTGATGGGCCTGACTAAGAAGGGTGCGAAGTACTTATGGTAAAATTCTTGTGAGTCATCCTTTCAGGAGCTAAAAGGGAGGTTGAATTCAGCCCCGATATTTGTTTTTCTAGATCTGGGAAAGAGATATACAATTTAATATGATGCATCAGGTATTGGGAAGGGATTAGTACTTATGTAGGGGAAGGATTCATTGCGTACGGGTCTCGGCAGTTGAGGCCACATGAGAGGAATTACCCAACACATGATCTTGAGTTGGTTTTATTTGTTCATGCATTACACTGTTGGAGAAATTATCTTTTGGGAGATCATTTTGTGGTTTTCACCGACCACAAAAGTCTCAAGTATATATTCAATCAGCACGATCTGAACTTGAGACAACAAAGGTGGATAGAATACCTTCAGTCTTTTGACTTTGAGCTTGCCTACATTCCTGGGAAAGGCAACACAATGGATGATGTGTTGAGAAGGAGGACTCAGATATAGGCAGTTCAGGAGGCCTGTAGTGAGTGGAATCTTATGGATCTGTTCTCTGAGATGCATTTGGAGGTACACGATAGGCAGGACCATACGTTTCTTTCTTCTATAGCTATTACCTCTACTCTGCTTGAGCGAGTGTGAATGAGGCAGCTATCAGATGCTGAAGGCCTAGTCCCATGGGAGAGTGTGTTAGGAGAGTAACCTATTCCTAGATGTACTGTGGGAGAAGATGATATCTTGCACTTTAATGGACAAATATGGGTGTCAGTAGACATATATGAGGAGCTGATGCGAGATTTTCATTATTCAGTTTGGGTAGTTCATCCTAGTTTCCCCAAGATGTACAGAGATCTACACCATCAGTATTGGTGGCCAGACATGAAGAGAGATGCCACTGGTTTTGTCTTGAGGTGTTCCACCTATCAGTAGGTGAAGGTGGAGCATTAGTGACCAATAGAGCTTTTGAAGGAGTTACCCATTCCTGAGTGGAAGTGGAATGATGTCGTGATGGACTATGTGATAGTGTTTCCAAGGTCACCTCAAGGGAATGATGCAGTTTGGGTTTCCATTAACAGACTCATGAAGGTTGTACAATTCTTATTGATTAAGGATAACCTTAGTGTCGGTGATCTTGGAAGGTTTTACATCTGAGAGATTTTATATTTAAATGGGGTTCCACACTCCATCATTTCAAATAGGGACGCCCATTTTACTTATTAGGTTTGGTAGAGATTATAGAGGGATTTAGGTACACAGGTACTACCGAGTACAACTTACCATCCCCGAACAGATGGCCAATCTGAGCATACGATTTAGGTGCTGGAGGACATACTTCGAGCATGCATCCTAGATTTTGGAGGTTCTTGGGAGAAGCACATACCTCTAGTGGAGTTTTCCTACAATAATTGTTTTCAAGAAACTATTCAGATGGCACTATATGAGGTTTTGTATAGTAGGCCATGTAGATCACCCCTATATTGGATGGAGGCAGGAGTGACAGCTATACTGGGACCTCATCTTTTCCAGGAGAACACCGAGTAGGTGGAATTGATTCAGAAGAGGATGGATACTACATAGTGATGACATAAGTCTTATACTGATTGACAGAGATGACCTATGGAGTTTGAGTTCGGAGATCAGGTTTTCCTATGTGTGAAACCGAGATTGGGACAAAAGAGGATTAAGATATAGGGAAATATTTTTCCAAGATATGTCGGGCCGTTTGAGCTTTTGGAGAGAGTCGGGCCAGTTGCCTATCATTTACAGTTACCTCAGAGGTACCAAGACATGCATGACATCTTCCACGTTTCTCAGCCATGAAATTACTTCTCAAACCCGTGTCATGTTTTCCAACCCAAGGAGGTTGAGTTAGAGGTAGACGCATTGTTCTAGGATCATCCTATTCGTATTTTTTATCGAAGCACAAAGGTTCTAAGTGGACAGTTTGTTCCTATGGTACATGTTCTATGACAACTTGGACGAGTACAGGACGAGCCTTGGGATAGGGAGGACAATGTGTGATTGCAATGGACATAGATTTTCTAGGATTCTTCTTTATCTCCACCTTGATAGGGAAATTCGGGGATTCATTTATTTAAGGGGGGAAGTTTTTAAGAACCAGGATCTTCTTTTTCAGGTATGGAACTTCTTATCGGGTGTGTTTGAGGAAAAAATGAGAATCTAGAATTTTAAAGAGTACACACCATGTACTTTGGAGTACACACCATGTACCTGGCTTTCGTGGGTATCCGTGTACTGGCCATGTACATGGCCGTGTGAGGTGACCTGATGATCGCCTAAAGCGAGGCCTAGTAAAGGATTATACAAGCTGTGTATCCTCCGAGAACACGTCATGTATTTTTATTTTTAATTGTTATATTGGACTAGGGTTGCATCTAATCGACAAAACTATCTTCTTCTGACCCTGTCTCATCTAGGAGCAACATAAATTTCTGATTCTTCTCCGAGTCCCCGTTTGGCCATCTTTTCTCAGAATCAAACACCATAAATTGTATTGGAATCTCCACGGTGAGTTATTCATTGTTCTAAAGCCTCATATCTTTATTTCTCCTCTTTCATGAGATATCCATAGTTGAAATTTTTAGATGTTTTTGTAGATCTATGGAGTTATTGGTCGATCCAGAGGCTGAGGTTCAACTATATCAATTTTACAATGTCAAGGTTGGTGGTTTGTGCCTTTCCGTAGATTGTATTTGAGTTATATGTGAAAAAAGTACCCAATACCCTAGATTAGGGTATTGTGTGTTTAGGTAATTTAATCCTATTAATTTCTACCATGAATTGTTTGATTCAATATGGGGTTTTGATTGTAAATAGGGTTATTTACCTTGCTATGGATGTGTTTTCCCATGTTTGATCTAGTATTGGCCGTTGGGTCTAGAATTTCCTATTAGGCTTCTCTATTTTCCATGCCTAGTGCTATTAGGATGGAGTGATATTATCTGACATGCTTGTGTTATGATTTGTAGCCATTTATCCATGTAGTATATGTGTTTTACTTTTGATGCTGAATATTGTTTGTGCATGATTGTTTTACACAAGATTGTGGGAACTTGGTGTAGTGATACCAAATGGGGAATTGACGTCGAGGGTTTCACTAGACTGTCTATTGTACTTTTCACACCGTGAGACCACAGGTGGGATTGATGTTGAGAGCTCCCTTAGAGTGTCTATAGTTATCTTTTTGAGACCACAAGGGGGAATTGATGTTTAGTGCTTCCTCAGAGAGTCTGCAGTTTATCATTAAAAAACTATAGGTCGAATTGACAATGAGTGCTTCCTCAGAGAGTCTTTATTTGCATGAGACCAAAGGGGTTAGACTGTGTGAGCTATCCCTGGGGGTCATTATATCTTTATTGTTAAATAATAATTTGAACCAGAGGGGTTAGGCTGTGATAACTTTCCTATAGGGTTTCTTGTGAATGATTGGTTGAATAAGTAATAAATGTAAATGAATATAGTTGAAACTATAGGACTGTTTACTTTTGAGTACTTCCTTGTCTATTACTTGATTTTTCATATTTTCCTGTTATATATATATATATTCATTGACAGTTATGTATGGATATTTTGGGGGTTTCTTACTAGGATTCGTCTCACACCCTATTTGGGTCATGCTTTTGGGCCCAAACAGATTATATTGTTATAGGTATAGATAAGGGCAAGCACCCTTTTACTTCAAGTACCTGATTTCTATGGAGATGGGGAGCATGGGACAAAGATGAGGCTTGCGGTGCTACTGGGGTTTATTTTTTTCCTTGTACTTTGGTTTAGTATTGTATTCTAGAATTGTGACTTGTTTGGATTCTTTCCTAGACATACGTGACATGCATCATTTATATATGTGTTCTAGTTGTTTATTTACTTTCAGTCTTCTACTACTTATTTATTGTATGGTATTAATGTTTTCACTATTTTTATCCTTTTGTTTCCACTGTGTTACTCTACCAATGAGGGTATAGTTTCCCCCTTATTATACCCAAGGCCCTTGCTACTAGTCGGCAGCCTTTGGAATTTGGGGAAATGTGCTTAAGGCCATGTGACCAACCAGGTCCGGGGAACCTTTGGGTGGCACCTAGAACTGGGACGTTACAATACTCATACTTAATAATATTTATAATTATATTTAAATTTATAGAGGATTATCTTCAATATATTTCTAATTAATATTAATTTAATATCAAATATATTTAAAATAATAATAAATTATTATTATTTTAATAAAATATATATGAATTACATATGTAATAATATAATATTTTTTTATCAACTACATGAAAATATAAGCACTTAATTTTTTTCCATATTATATTATTAATTATAAAATTATAAAATTAAAAGTAAATTTTTAATAATTATATTTAAATAAATTTATAATTTCTAATATATAGATGCTGGAACACAAAAATGTGTGCTATGAACTTTTTCATAGAATCCATGATATATTCCTCACTCAGATAACATAATTAAAGTGTGGATAAAATATTATATTTGTTCACAAAGAAGATACATTGGGATCTCCATATGTCATGTGATTACTCACTCACCGAGGGATGAAGATTCCCAAAATTCTTTGTCAAGTCTGCTGATGTGGTGATGAGGACCTCCCACCAGGATTAGTCCATGAATTTCATCCATTATTGATGAAAAGTTTTTCAAATAAATCCTATTTTTAAGAGTATTTTGAACAATTTTCAACATTATAAAACTCATGTTACATGTTAAAATTATATCTAGGGGTGTTTCTTGTTTTACAAACTTCAATTTGACAACATGTGTAGGCCAAAAAAATAGATGAATCAAAATTTCTATCCATTTTTAGTTGGAATTCATTAATGGTAACCTGTGAAGAAACTATATAGATCACAAGAAAATTAAATAAAGGTTTCACTATTTACAGAGGCACCATAAAATTTCTTTGCGATATGGCTCAAGCATCATTTGCGATGTAGTGGTGGAAATCGTTTTTTGGATGTGTGATTACTTCATGGATCAGGTTTCATTTATGGATTCAATATGGTGATCCCTTTTGAGAATAGTAATGTTTTTAGATTTATTTCATTTACATTGACATTATATATCTCATTTGCGGGTGAATATAATGATCATGGCATGATGTCATTTTTGGGGGTGCTAAGCTTTTTTCCTTTATAAGTGCACAGAGAGCTAATGAACCATTTTTTTGGGATGGCATGCCATTGATCATTTAGAGTGAAAATTTATACAAATTCTATACTAGTGGTTAAAATCACTACTTATAAATCCCCCTCGACACACATTTAGAGGAGGATAAATTTTAAAATTTATGAAGTTGGAGATAAAAATCACATCATTTTTAAATATCTTTATTTACACATGGTATCAAAGGAATTATTCAGGTAGAATAATCATCAACACCCGTGGAATAGGGGGGGGGATCCCATGCAAATTATTCATGGTGATGCATCCTCCACAAAACACATTCTGGGATCTTCCCATATAAGATACTTTGTAAAGGATCCTCACTTAATTCATTTGTGAAGGGATTTTCACCATGTAAATCATTTGTGGTGTCCATAATTAAATACCCATGTGTTTAGTAAACCCTACCCATTCACATAGAAACCAAATCTTATGAAAAATTGGTGCTTTTTAAAGTAATTTTTTTTAAATTTCCAATGGTATAATTCTACATAATATTTGACCTATGGTGACACACTTCATGAAATATCTCTTATACAGGTGTAAAAGACACTTTCTATAGAAAACATCCTTTTGCATGAACCAAATAGTTCATGGGAATCAAGCATCTTTTAGCACATATTTTCCTATTTTTAAAAGCACACCAACATGTAATATTGTGTTTAGGGTAACCCTTAACAAAAAATGACCCTTATAAAGGCGTCTAATCCTCCTTCTATGGGAAACCCTACTTTCACAAGAACTAAGTCTTTCATGGGACGTTAGAATATTATAGAACATGTTTACACCTTTGAAAAATTCCACCACTATATAAGATTGGGTGTGGGTTTACCCCCACCATAAATGATTTTTATTTTGGGTAGCTCATGTGTAAGACTCACACAAGCACCTTGAGTCGAGATCCTCATCTTTGTTTCCTCAATTGACTTGAGTTGAGATACTTCTCTTGGTTTCATCAAATGCTTTGAGTTGAGATACTCCTCTTGGTTTCCTAAATCACCATGAGTCAAGATCCTCCTCCTAGTTTCTTTTAGTACCCTGAGACAAGATTCTTCTCATTATTTCCCAAAGAATACCTTCTCTTATCTAATCTACTAGAATATCCCAGAGAGTGATACTTCATCATAAGTCCCACTCCAAAACCTTTATAGTTATCTTTCACCTAGTAGTCCAGTCTGCATAACTTTTAACAAAAATCAAGAGGTCTTGGATGCATAACCTTAAAAGGGACAACTTTGGTCATGGATGCATGAACTTAAAATGAACTACTATTATACTTATCACATGAACATAATATATACGATAAATCTCATTGATTGATATTTAAAATTTTTATTCTCAAAAATCAAATTTTTAGGAAAAAGTGGGAAACATCACAAAATTGGAAAAAATCATCAAAAACCATAATAGATCACAAAAATAATTAAATGAAAATTTAAGGTTATTAGAAATATTCTCCCTATATAATCTCCAATGAAGTAAATTTACCTTTATATCAGAGTTTTTTTGATAATATCTTCAAAGTTATATGGAATCTTGTCCCAAGTCGAGATATAATCATCAAGGTAGATCTTTTATTCATTGAATACATGTGTCAAAATATGATCTTTTTTGTTGATCCACACACTCTTATCTCCATTAGCTTAAAATTAAATCAATCACTCATCCATACTATTAATATTCTCCTATGAATCCTTAATCTGGAAGTCGTCGTCTAGCATTTCATCTATAGAATAAATAATCAGTTCCCTACATTTTTCTTTTTCTACTACCTCCTTCCCTATCTACCACTTAGAATCATCATCAGGCACTAAAATCTGAGACACTAATTTGTTCTTAGTAGGCTTATCCATTTTATGGTTTAAAGCCCTGTTAGAATCTTTTTCTACCATAGAGCTTTCCAGAACCTGGGAATCTATTGCCTTTCCCACAACGTTTTGTTAAATATGGCCTCTATGAGTTTTGGAAAGTGAGAATAATCCTTACACCCATTATGTTTGTTTCCCTTATGCAGAATGCATTTCCCCGAGTCATGATTTCCCTTCTTCCCCTGCTTCCTCTTTGGGTTATGAAGTCCTCCACCATGCCTTCCATCATCACTATCCACTGAGAAATGGTTAAAGATCTCATACCTTGACTTTGGATCATAGAATCATTGACCCTTATCATCTTCCTTCTCTTATATAATGATAACTTAGATAATAAATGCATCCCCTTAATTCCAGACCGAGTCTTCATCATCCAAGACTTAAAAAATATTGGTCAAATTAATGGTTGGAATGACCCTTCTAGGAGTCAGTCTATTTTTTGAATTCACATATCCTTCCCTAGAAGTGGAAGTGACCTATTTTTATCATTCATTGGCCTTGTAGTCAGAAAAAACTTTCTCACTATCCCTCTTTATTCTCACCTCACTTAAAGATCCATCACCAACTCACATATCCTCTTTATTACCAGAAAATGAGGTAATGACCGGATGAATGATAACATCATACTCCAACCCATTTACGTCCTTCCCAAAAGAAAAAAATTGAGTATACATTAAAACAATTGTAGGGGTGCTCGACCCAGACATTCCTATGACATTTTTTTCTAGTCTTCCTCCTTCCAATTCTGCCTCAAACTAGAAAAAATATCCACTATCTTTGGTTAGAGTTAAAGAGGACTCCCCTGTTTTAAAGAATATAAACATTAAAATGATGATAATTACCTGAGATAACTGACGGGAGGTCTAAATGATGGTTGGAAATCTACCCATGTTGGTATTTGGAAATATCATGACCAGGATATTTACATGATGACCAGAAAGGAACCCATGATTCGTAGCAAACCTGTTGCATCCAATGAATCCCCCCATCAATATCAATGTAGATAAAATACAATAGATACTTGGAGACATATAATTCAATGTAAATGTGAGGGGAAATAGGATTAAAGACAACATATATGTGGTGATCAGATAAAAATAATTAACCCATCATGTTACTGATCAACTAAAGAATCATATAATTCTCAAATGGGAGCGGAAGACCGGGAAGGGAGATCCATATCACCATGACATGAGGATCCCATTTTAGGTGAAAATAAAACTACCACTGAATGAGGGATAAGTGAAGACTTGTCATAACATGTAGAGAATTCTCCCATTCTGAGATAATATCTTTTTCTATCGATAACTGGATAAAAAAATATCATGAGTCCAAAATCCATAAAATCACCCAATCTAGAAAATTCAAACATCAATGAAAAATCTATCGAAGGTGTCCACTGAGGGTTGACTCTTTCCAAAATGAGATACTAATGTGATATACAACATCATGGAGGCACTCATGGATTCAAGGGAAGAAATCAAAATCGAATGAACCTCATCTTTGCATGACCAGACTTTAGGGAAAACTTCATGGGATGAATCCTAATTCCACAACACCACCTACCTCCTTTCACAAGATCCCAATGCCTCCCTGGATGATGATAAATTCTAGAGTGCCCTCCCATATGTATTTAAACTATAGATTAACGAAATATTTGATTCAAATGAGAGATAATGTAATTCCCATGTGCATTGTCCAGTTATTTATATGTTTTCAGTGGATCAATTTAACCAATGGGAAACCACTTTTGATACCGGGAAGGATTTCATGAACATAACTTAAATCTATAAGAGATTCCCATATTGGGAAACATGAACCCTTGTGGGATGAGTCGAACTCCCATCCAATTATCCAACAAATGGTGTCATCATCAACACCCTAGGTGATCGAGAGACCACTCGCCTTTGCAAAGCGGAAGAGTCACATGAGACCTGGAATAAGCAAAATGGTTCTACGGGAAAGGAAATCATGTGACAAAATAAATATATTATTATTACTAATTATATAGATGTATATATTATATTATTATATATATAAAAATAAAATTAATTATTAATTATATTTACAAATTATTAATTATAATTAAAATATTATTATTTATATAAATGAAAAAATATCTTTTGAATATTTCATTAATTATATAAATGTATAAATATATTCAGACATAATTATATGTATACATGCAAAAAATATATATCTCAAAGATAACAAACAATACTAGAATAATTAATATATATATTATTAATTATAAAAAAACATTAATAGTTAATAATTATATTTCAATGTAACTAATTTTATTTAAGATATATTAATATTTATATAAATGTATAAATATGTTTTACTATATATTATTAACTATATAAATATCTAGATAGATATAAAGATATTAAAAATTACATTTAAATAAAAATGATTTAAAATAAATTACTAATTATATAATTGTATATAAAATTAATAAAAATTATATTAAAATATTTATAATAATATTTTAAAACTTTTATTATTTATATAAATGATTAAATTTTAAATATTATAAAAATATATACTTATATTAAAAAATATTAATAACTATATTTCAATTTACAGAAGGCTATTTTCAATATATTACCAATTAATATTAAATTTAATATCACCCATATTTAAAACAATACTAAATTATTATTATTTTAGGAATATATATATATATATATATATAAATTAAATATGTAAAAATATAATATTATTTTCATCAACTACATGGAAGTTATAAAATTATAATTTTTTTCATTATCTATTATTAATTATATATATTTAAATTAAAATATGTTTTAAATAATTATATTTAAATAGATTTATAATTTTTAATATATAGATATATTATTAATTACATTTAAAAATTATTCTTTATAATTAAAAATATTATTATTTATATAAATGAATAAATATTTAAAAAAATATATTATTAATTATATAAATGTATACTCAAATTAAAAAATATTTATATGTATACATATATAAAAATTTAAAATGTACATTTACTTAAATTTAAATACTAATTAATAATTTTAGTATTAATAAATATAAAATTTCTTAATTATAAAATTTAATAAAATTTTAAATATAAGTTCATTTTATAAATTATTTTAAAGGTTCAAAGTTGCATTTTTTTACTTATGATTTACATATACAACTATCATTAGTCACACACACACACATAGACACACACACACAAACACACAAATATAGTTGTATATATATATATGTATATATATATATCTGTGTGTGTGTGTGTGTGTGCCTGTGCAATCATGTTTTGAGAACTCAATGACATTTGTGCGTGTGTGTAGAAGGTGAAACCCAACACATATGTGTGGATATCCAACTATGTACAATGCATATAATATTAATTTTATTATAATTTATATATAAAATATAATTAATTACATTTAACTAAAATTAATTACTATTTATATATTTAAATATGGCATATATATATAATAATTTTAATAATATATAAAAACTATCATATAAAAATTTAATTTTTTAAAAAGTTTAATAGTTAATTAATTTATACCTTAAAGGTATATGTATTTCATTGAAATCAAAGTATATAAATATTTTACCTTAAATAAATAAATAAATATTTTTTAGTGATATTACTGGCATTGATAAAGGAAAATTTTATCAATGCTAAATAAAAAATTTATAAAAGTATGACATTTATCAGTGCTAAAATAAGCATCAATAAATGTCAAATTTTATTAGTGCTTTATTTTACCACTGATAATTTTTTTTATCAGTTCTTAGAAAAAGAATTGATAAAATCCATCACCTTTTTTATAAGTTTCTGCAGTAGTTTATATAATAATAATAATAATAACAATAATATTATTATTTTTATTATATATATAGAGGTGGCGGGGGGGGGGGGGGGGAGAGTGAGATCCAAAGAGAGAGTTGGAGAGAGAGAGGGTGAGATAGATATTATTTGGGGATGCTATTTTAATTCAACACATGAATAGTCAAAATCACTATATTTTCCATAGAGTTCATGATATTGATATTTTTAGGGTTTTTGGGTTCATTTAAGGGGCATTTTAGGCATTTTAAAGATCCTAATAGTTGATATTGACAACAACTTCACTAAAAACTTTCCAAGACCACCACATGAAATATATTCACAAGTATATCATGATGGAACTCTCTATTCAATGACTTAGAACTGAAATGTTGATGAAAAGATTAAATGATTATTTGGACGTGAGTATACATGTAGACAATCCAATTAAAATTATGATGTTCATTGTTCATAGGATAATCTTATTGGGCTTGCGGTAATTAATATAATTATTATGACTCGTATTGATCAGTGAATCAATGTGATATAAGAGTTTAAAGTTGTTATTCACAATAGTAATTAGTAATGAACCCTTGAAAAGTATTTTGGGTAGGGAAATAATCATATGGGAATTTACATGATGAATGTGACTTATATGAAGGATTTATGGTTTAAACCTTTTATTCTCACCATATTATAAATATAGACTTCCCAAGGATATTTAATAAGGATAATATAGTAAGAAGTTTGATCTTGATATATTAATGATGCCCGATTGAAATATGAAGTGATTAACATGGAATATGTTCTTTAAAATTATAATATAATGTGAAAATACAGATTAGGATATTCATAACCTTTAATATTCTACATATCAAGAGCATAGTGTGCATAAAGTGTGACACTTTGATAGGCAGGTAATATTTCCATGGATTTCTATGAAACTATGATAGGATAACTGATGGCGATTAATACTATTTCAACTTATCATCAAATGAATTATTTTATTCTAGTAGATTAAATTGGTGAGATATACATATAAAGACATGTGGATCCCCATGCCCGATTAGGTGAATTAAGGGGGGGGGGGTGAATCAGTGGTACAATTGTTTTATGAATCATTTTAATTTTGAATTAAAACTCTTGAACTTGTTAAGGTTCTAAATACACTATATGGTATCTATCAATCACACCTCATGTGTAGTATTAATAATAGAAAGAGGAGTACACAATTTTTATAATGTTTGGTATAAAGACATACTCTTTTCCATGTTGGTTATACTCCCAACATGTATTCTCCACTATAATCTTTTTATCAATTAGAATGGTTAAAGTAGAAACTAGTTATACCCACAGTAGTCGATCCCCCATTTGATCTTGGTTATACCCCCAACAATCCAAATATTCTATTTTGATTTGTTATATCTCCAAACCATCTTCTTCTACTCCCAACTCGAACTTAGATACTTCTACTTCTATCTCCGACTGATATATTTCCTCTGCTCTTGACTCCAACCAAGATACTTTCACCTTTATTCAAGGCTTGATACACTATATGATGATTTTTTGATCTTCCTCCAAATTCTTTCTAAATCACACTTTCTCATATATCTATTCAAGTATCTTCAACAATCATTTAATGAGTCTATTGGTTATTCTCAAATATTCTGATCACCGGTAGACAATTAGTTTCCATAGTGAAAAAAATGCTCGGGATGTAATTATTTCTTCTGATAATGAATTCCTGACCTCACTTAATGTGTGAAAGTTATAGAAACATGTTCTTCATTATTTTATTGAATTATAATACTTGCACAATTCATCATAATTATTTTAAGTACACATCATGCTTGGATATTGCATGGGATATTCATATAAAACCCTAGAACATATAATATTCCTTATTATTATTTTATGTGTTATCATTCACTATTTTATTTCAATTTTCACACTTAATTTTAGTAAATAATATCCAGGAATCTCAATGTCCCCAAGGATTTAATGCATACATGTAAGCATTCATTTCTTTTCTCAAACTCTTGTTCATTGCCTGCAACATGTACTTTCTTTCTTCATGAATATGTATCATGATAAACTATATGTATATGAAGTGTTTTATTTCCTCATTAAATTACACTATCCCTATATTCTTCCATGTTTATTTTGTAAGTATATAAAACTTCATGTAAGGGTTAAATATCACTATCCTTATCCTTCATGAAACACAGTGTAATAATTAACACCGGTTTGTGGTATCTCAATGCATTCGTGTAAACCGGGGAAGTTATGCATATCTTGCTATCCTAAGTAGCTTCACATAACTAGTTATTCCTGAATAAAATCAAGTTATATTTGCATAAGTAGAACTCCCATGGTGTTATCTTCTCATTCACATAAGAGTATCATAAGAGGGATTCTCTATTTTTGAACCAAAATCCTTCATGGTGGCTCTTTTTTCTTTGTAAAACTGAGATATCTCCCAATATATTAGAAATAACTCTCTAGTACATGACTAAATTTATATTGATTACTTCTTCCACATTTGATCTAATAAAAATGTCATGATAAGATTTATTTAAAGATCCATAATATATTCCACATCATGACTTTTAAATCTCTTGAATATTTTAGTGATTTCTCAAAAAACATACACATAAAAATAGTGGTGTATTTTCTTACATGAGTTCGTATTGTATTCCTCACATGCAAGCAATGAGAATAAAATTTATCTTTAAAGATCAAACTGATCTATATATTAATTAATACCTTGTTCTTGGTATCATCTTTAGTAGTATCACTTTATTCAAATATTTCATTCATGCAAGATAAAGATTGCACGCATAGAGGTCTTTCATCTCATCGAATCCACACTCGGTCTTAGAATAACCATGGATATCTCAGGAATGATCGTTGAATGTTATTCCATCAAATATAGTGATTATAAGTCTATCAACAATTCTTGAGGTAGAAGATGATGAGTGGTGGTGATCATATGGCATAGATCACAAGGATCATATGACTATCATTTTTTACTTAGTTTTTTAACGGATGAAAAATTCAATACTCATCACATGTACCACATCAACAAGTGATTAAAAATGAAACTATTTAATAATTAAATCTATCCCTTAACCAATTCATTATGGAAGTGGGGGATTAACACCTACAACACACACACACTCTCCTCACAGGCCTCGTCAACCTACACTGGCCCACCGATACCTTGTCCCAAGTGATCTAACCCAATGAGACACCTATAGGACTATACATCGACCCAATCAACTACCATGTGGGCTATATATGGATGAATTCCTTATGCTTGGTTGAAATATGCCCCCACAATGCCGCAATTGAGCCTGATATTGGCTAATTTGTGTGGTTGACCCTATTTTTTTAATAATTACACAAAAAAACATAAAATATTCTACGTGTAGAATTGTAAAAACCTATATTAAAAATATTATTGAAATAATTTTCCTCTTAAAATATGGTTTATGTAAAATTTAATACATTTTACATGGAATTATATTAAATTACTTTTATCATACTCATGAAAATTAATATTTTTCATAGCCTTCACTTCTTCTTCCATTGGTGTAACAGTGTGTCACTATTGACACAAGTCTTTGAAAATAAGACCACTTCCATAATCATCACATTTAACATAGATAATTGTTCAATAATGATATCCAATTCCATTAAATAAATCTATAATAATTCTCCAATCATCACTACTTATTCTTTAACTTACTAAACACATATTTACACATCATTGACAACAAATGAAACACTGGTCACAATAACCCCCTTAGTATTATTTTGTTAATATCTATTCACATGTTTAAAATTCAATATTAATTCTCAATCATTCCCCCACTTATTGGAAATAAAATGAAAAGGGTAATCTAGGTCTTCTCATATCATCTTTTTTCTCAAAAACATGTCTCTACCCTTTTAATATTATTACTTGAACACTTTTTGAGAGAGGGATAATATCAGATGGTTTTATTATCAAAGAGATTTTAGTTAATCAACTCTAAGAATACATGGGTGGACCTAGTGTTGAAAACTAGAGAGATATAATCAAGGATGACTAAGATTTACATAAAATTCCATGCATGAGAAATCATGCTTATAAATTCTCAATTTTCATGAAAGAGGATGAAAGAAATCATATTTATAAATAAAATGCTAAATACTGCACACAATTTAAAAAACATATAAAAAAGTTCAGGTTTATAAAATATATCTCCCCCTTTGTTTCTTATTATAATCAACCAAGCACTACCCATTAATTGATATAATTAATACAATTAAGAATGGAGGATGAAGGTTTGATTAACATACCTCATTTTCCAATCTTATGAATCCATTTATAAATCTCACATTCAATGTATGGTGACAATTTAATATATTCAACTCATCAATTACCCCGCTCAAGGGATGAATCCATCTCCTTCAATTCCTTGCATGTTAGTATAAAATAAAATATATATTATAGAATAAGGAGGGACTTCTTTTTCTTTAGGAGTAACATTTAGGCTGAGAAATTTTTATCAACATGGGGCATTATTTTCTCTTAATATCAATTTCTATAATCACTTTATTTCTTTTAAATTAATCCTTTAACATTCCTCAAATTTCTTATTAGATTTCATTTGAATCGGCTAGACAACTAGGCATTCTTTTATGAAATTTTCAATATTCTCAGAATCTTAAAAAAAAACACTGTTTTTCTATTGAATCCTCTTCCCTTTATCAGCATTGGTAATATCTCATAGTAGTCTTGTCATTCATTTCTAATCTATGTGATCCTTTTTCTTTGATCTACCACAATCTTCTTTTAATTCTTCATATATGTTATATCTTGGTATATTAGATGAATTTTTGGCCACAACATTCTTTTTCTGAGAACTTATTATAATATATTTAACATAAATCCCCATGGATTTATTCTTGGTTCCTAAAAATGACATGTCATACCAATAAGATTAAGATTTGTTCCCATAACTTGAACAACCCCAGCAAAAACCTATGAGCTTAGATATTTCACATTGATATGAATTCTACCTAGATACTTGTTGCATTACTTCTTCAAACTGAGCCTTGTTTTTTATATAGGGATGTGATATTTTTGAAATATTTTTCTTAACAATATTATTGTTTTGTTCACATCCTAAGGTCGACTTGTCACCTTTCATTTTCTGGGGATTTCTCTTGTTTGGTTCAAGTCTTCTATTTTATTTATCTTTACAACCCAAAATTGAAGGTGTTCTATTATCCTCATTAATTATCATTTTATTCCAAAATTTCAGTTCCTTTCTTATAAATTTCCACCAACACCAACAATAGCATACAATTATTCTTATCTTCTTTTGTGACGTGGTCTATTTAGATATAACAGATTGTGAAACTTATTGCATTTGAATAGAAACACCACTATTTGGAACCCTTATTTAGGAACATATATTCATGTTTCTTTTCAAATCAACCCATGATGTGGTGGGTTTATCAATTTTTTTTACCATCCATGGTTTCCCAGAGTTTGGTTGAAAAAATATACCATTAAATAAAAAAATATTAGTATATATGATAGATTATGGATTATGGGATGCATTCTTATTTGAATATGTTTCCATTTGATTAGATAATGATATTAGAATATTATTAGGGTCATAATTATTAATGAAAATTTGTGTGGAGACATCTATTTTGAAAATAGTATGGGAAGTTTCAGTATTTGGTGACTCTTAAATTTGAAATCTCACCTCCATCTCAAAATAATTCATGTTTAGGGAATTCTTCTCATCCTAAACTATTTTTAGTTTATCTTCCCAATATCTCTTCAACATATTTACTTGTTATTCATGAAGTTTACTTCATTATTATATAGATTTTTTAATCTCCTTTAACTTATTGTCTTTATACTCTAGTTGAGTGGCTTTCACAACCAAGAAACTTTGTGCAATTTTTCAATTTCATGGAAAGCTTCTACAAACACTATCTTAGAAACAAATTTCTCACAAGAATACCTTTTAAATTCTTCTTGGGTATCAAAAAAGGATTTCTACCTCTCTTCTACCAGGTCTATGAGAGATATTCACTTTCTAAACTTCTTAATTAGTGCATACTCCAGTTCTTCAACTTATTGTTCTTGCTGTGTTTTGTTAGAAAGAAGTCCCTTGAAACCTCTAAAAATACATTTTATAACTTATTTGGGAACTTTCTTTATATGTTCTTTAAATACAAAATGAATATCATTAAATTATGAATCATCATCACAGCTTGAGGAGGAATCGTTATAATAATAATAAACAATATAATTATTTCATGTTATATTATATAGATTACCTTTAGTTGGAGGTCTCTCCATTTATAGTAAGATTTTTCTTCAACTTCCTTGCTTGTATTTTCTTTATATTCTATTGATTCTTGGTAGAAATATTCAGATTACTATCATTATAAGTAGATTAAATTTTCTTCATCCAATGTAGCTTAGCTATTTCATGAAATTTACACTTCATAAATAATTTCATGGATCTTTATAGGGAACCTACTCTGATACCAATTGTAGATCCCTAGAGAATATTATGTACCTTTGAGGGGGGGGGGGGGTGAATTAGTGGTACACTCATTCAATGAATTATTTTACTTTTGAATTCAACCTTATGAACTTATTAAGGTTATTTATCCACTATATGATATATATATAAATCTTAACTCATGTGTAGTAGTAATAATATAAATAACAACACACAATATTTAAAAGGTTTGGTACAAAGAACAAAACCTTTCCCTGTTGGTTATACCATCCAATATAGATTCTACTCTATAATATTTTTATCAATTACAATGGTTTGGGTAGAAACTGGCCATATCCCCCTAGTATTTGATCCTCCGATTTATCCTAGTTATACCCCCAGTGATCCAAATCTTATACCTTGGTTGGTTATTCCCCCCAATCATCTTCTCCTACTCCCAGATCCAACTGTGATACTTCTACATCCAGATCTGACCGAAATACTTCATCCGCTCCTGAATCCAACCAAGATAATTCTACATTTATTTAAGGATTTATCCAATATAGGATGATATTTTGATATTCCACCATGATATTTCTGAATCACACTTGATCATTTACCTATTCACGTATCTTTAACAACTATTGAACGAGTCTTTTGGTCTTTATCAAATAATTTGATCATCTATAGAATATTATTTTCCATAGTGAAAAAAATAATTGGGCTATAATTATTTATTCTAATAATTAATTCCTAGCCTCAATTAATAGTTCCAAGTGATGTACATATGTTCTTTATTATTTTATGCAAGAATTATACTTACAAAATTCAACTCAATTCATTCAAGTACACAACATACATGGATACTGCATGGTATATTCATATAAAAACCCTAGTAAATATAATATTAATAATTGTTGTTTTATGTTCTATCATTCACTATTTTACTTCAAGTTCTATACTTCCTTTTAGTGAAAAATAATCAAGTATCTCAATGTTATCAATTATTTCACACATATATGTAATCATGCATGTTGTTTCTCAAACTTTTGTGAACAACCTTCCACATTCACTTTATTCCTTCATGAAAATTCATTATTATGTCATGTATTTATATGAAGTGTTTTAGTTACTCATGAAAGTAAACTATCCCTATCTTCATTCAAGATTACTATTTAAGTGTATGGACCTTCGTGTAAGGGTGCAATATCATTATCCTTCTCATTTTTGAAACACAATTTGTTAATCAACACTAGTTTGTGGTATTTCAGTAGATTAACATAAGATAGGGTGGTTACGCATATCATGATATCCCAAGTAGATTCACTGAATGATTTCTTTATGAATCTAATCATGTTTTATTTTCCCTAGTTAAATTCTTGAAAGATTATTTTCTTCTTCATGTAAGAGTATCATGGGATTGATTCTAACTTCGTGAACCGGAAGGCTGCACGATTGCTATATTTTCTTTAGAGGACTAAGATCTATCTCAAGGAAGAAACAAAAAATCTATTAGATATAATTCTATTTATATAGGATATTTTTCTGACCTTTTATTTTAGAAACAATCTACATCAATATTTCTTTAAGGATCTAATATATAAATAGTATCATAACTTTTAAATCACCCGAAGCTTTCAGTAATTTATCAAAAATACTTACGCCATAAATAGTGGCATATTTTCTTACATGGGTTCAACATAAATTCCTCAAGTCCATGAGATGAGAATCATAAGTATATTTAATGATCAAACCCATCCATGTATTAATAGATACCCAGTTCTTCATATCAACTCCGAAAGTATCACTTTCTTCAACTCATCCATGCATAAAAGATGAAGATTGCATGCATGGAGGTATTTTATCTCATTGACTAAACATCTTGGACTTGCAATAACCATGTAAATGTTGGTATGGATCATTAGAGTTTTTTAAATAAACTCTAGTGATCATAAGACCATTTAAGAGGCTCAAGGTAGAAGATGAATGATGATGTTGATCAGACAACTCAGATCACATGGATTAGACAACTAACCTTTTATCCTTTTCTTTTTGATATATGAATATTAAAATTCTTTTCTCGTATCCCACATTGAATAGTGATTATAAATTCTTCTCCTTAATAAGTGAATCAGTATTGCAACCATTTTAAGTTGGTAGTAGGAGATTAGCACCCACAACACACACACTTGCCTCATGGGCCGTACCAACCTACACTAGACCACTGAAACTGTGTCCCGAGTTCTATCACCCAAGAGAACACCTATGGGACTATATACTGACTCAATCATCCAAAATATGGGTTAGATATGGTTGGATCCCTTATGTGTGGTTTACCACTAGTCTTACAATGCCTCTTTTGTGATTGGCCTAGGATAGCCTGTCTGGTTGGCCCTTATATTTTAATAAGTCCACCAAAAGAAACACATAGAATATTCTAAGTATAGAATGGATAAAATAATCCTATCTCAAAAATATTATTCAAATCCTCTTCCTCATTAGATATGATTCATATAAAATGTAAATACATTTTACATGGACTTTTATTAAATTTCTCTTGTAATACTCATGAAAATTGATATTTTTCATAGAATTCACTTATTCTTCCATTATTGTAACAATGTGTCACTATTGAAAAAGTATTTTAACTTAATATCACTTCTGAAATCATCAAAAATAACATGGATAATTGTTCAATCTTGAAATAAAATTCCATTAAATTAATCCATAATAATTCTCTAAGCATCACCACTTTATCTTAAACATATCAAACATATATTAACACATAATTGAAAAAAATTAAACATGAGGCCCAAAAATTCAACAATATGATTATGATGTGGATTATATATGATGATGATTTTTATATGGTTCTCCCTAGAGGATTCTATCTAGGTGGAGGTTAGTGTTGAAATTATTGGTGAGAGTACCTTGACCTTGTGATAACAAATATTTGGTAGAGGATGATGATACAAATACTATAATAATGCAATGATGTTGTAGCTGGTATGATTTATGATGATTAATAGATAAGTGTTACAAAGATTTCATATGTTAATACTGTAATTATTGGTACAATTTTGTGTGAGATATTTGTAATTGTATTTATTTTTATTTTATGTGATGGGAGTACCAATCACTATGAAGACACCACTTGAGGTAGTTTTGTTCATGTGAATCCCAACACACACCAAGAATGTTGGATAACATGGTGTATAACTAGTAGTCATAGTCCCCTACCTACTCATGGACGTGGTTATGATGTGTATACATGCTTGAGATGATCATGAGGAGGATGGAATGATAGTGATGTCCTTTGTTATGTGTGTTTGTGGAATGATAGTGATGTCCTTTGTGATGGTCATGATGTGTGTTTGTGTCCTTTGTTATGATAGTGATGTCCTTTGTTAAGTGGAGGGTATAAGGTTTATATCCTTCATTACATGAGGCATTGAGACTATTGGAGGTTTGTGGGAGTTGGTTTGCATGGGACCTTATATATTTTAATAGAATGTGTTATACCACACATACCTTGTTATTTACTGAGTGATACTTATGGAGAGAAAGAGGATTAAATACTCTGAAAAATTATACTTATTGATAATAAAATGTATAATTTTAGAATAAAATATACTCATGCATAGTATTTGATGAGACTTAAGGATATGATAATTCAGGAGTTGATAATTGAATTAGTTTACCCCCATGTAATTTTTCTTGGTGTGGTTGTGACTATTTATTATGATACTATATTTTTTATGCATGCATGATATTGACTTAGTTGTTTATCTTTATGAGTTTTTTTCTAAGCACAATGCTTTTCTCAACCATAATTTTACATAATGTCTTGTAAGATATGTCGATGTAGTTAATATGAAACATTAATTTAATGATTGAAACCTATAGCTGGAGCTTGGTGTTTTCTGATTGTTTATATACCATTGAGTTTTGCGGGTTGTCTAGGTTTTTTTATACTACTGCGGTTTAATAGTTGTTTGACCACAACTACAACTTTATTTTATTTTAATGATGTTTTTTTATAGTCATGCATTGCATATTTTTTATGATGTCATTTGACTATGGATTAATTATTTTTCATGATTTGGGGGTTTGAATTAGATTTTATAGTATTCTTAAATTTTTTTAGTGGGTAATACCTCCCATGTATGTGATTAATAACATTGGTGTTATTCATCAGTATATGGAATATTATATATGAGTTTTTTGGGGGTTTCACTGCCAACCCAGATAGGTTTTTTGTAGAATCGGGTCATGACACATAACTCGTCATTATCCCACCATAACTCTCTAATCTGTTTTAGTTAATTAAATAAAATAACCTATCCCACCTTGGATTGGTCCTCTTTCCAAATTGCTCAGGACCATCCTCATATTTCATTGCATCCTATCAATCATTGTCAAGGTGAATCTCAAACATTAGGCCTTATTCACTTTTTCCATCTACACACTTAGTCCCTTGATGAGTCATTCACTGGATGTCAACTCCATGGTCTACTCTGAGTAGATTAACACTACAAAAAGAAAACAAAAGATTAGAGGGGTTCTTCACAACCCCCTATAATCATATAATTTAGTGGGGGGGTTTTGAACCCCTCTAAATTTATTTTCTATAAAAATGAGAGGGGGTTATTATAACCACCTAATTTTTTTTAGCATTTTTTTAATATTCGGTTGGATTTGAGAAGGGGTTCAAAACCCCCTATAATATCTCAAATTAGTAGGGATTCAAAACCCCTTTTAATTTATTTAAATTAGAGTGGGTTCAAACCCCCCTTTAAATTAAGAGATTAAAGGGGGTTCTGAACCCCCACTTTTTTTAAAGCAACTTCTATAATATATATATTTATAGATACATAAATATAATTTATTTAAAAAATATATCATATAAAAACCCATGATTTTAGTTTTTAATATTTTATATAATAATAATAAATATATTTTTAAATAATATTTTTATTATTTTATATTATATATATTTAATATTATATGAAATAGAATTTATAAAAATAAATATATACTAATGTGCACAATATAATACAATTATATTTATTGAAATACATATATATTAATGTACATAATAATAAATATATGTGTTGAAATACATTATATAAATATTTGTAAAAATTTCATTTCACATAATATTAATTATGTATAATATAAAATTGTATTTCATATAATATTAAGTATACATTTTTACAAATTTTATTTCATATAATATTAATTATATATTATATTCATATTAAATATATATAATATATAATTTAATTCCATATAACATTGTATAAATATTTGTATAAGTTTTGTTACATATAATATTAATTATATATAATATAAATCTTTTTATAAATTGTATTTACAAAAATAATAATTATAAATTAATTATATATAATATTATACAATTTATAAAATAAATATATATATTAATGTACATAATAATAAATATATATATTGAAATATATTATATTAATATATTTTTAAAGACATTATATAACTATATTAAGTAAATATTTATAAATATATATATATATATTATTTAAATAAACATGTATATAATATAAAAATATGTATTTAAGTATATGAATAATTTACATAAATATAAAATATAAATATATTTTATATAATAAATGTATGATATAAATTATTAAAGAAATGTATAGTATTCATAAAACAAAAATACAATTTTTATATTTTATGTAATGGGTGTAATAACAATAATAATAAATAATAATATTATTGTTATCATACAGACACACACATACACACTAACACATAAATATAATTATATACAAATAATTAAATAAATATATATTATAATAATTTTATGTTTATAAATATTATATAAATATATAAACACACACACACATAAATATAAATGTATTTATAAATATATATATTTATATATGTAAATATAATTATTTTTATATATTATATATATATAAATATTATATAAATAAACATGTATTTAATCTATAAATATGTACTGAAGTATATAAAGAATTTATATGAATATATTTAATAATATGAAAGTATATGTGTATAACATAACATAAATAGAATTATAAATATATGTAAAAATATACTTACTCAAATGTATGTAAATATACATATAAATATAAAGTTTTTATAAATTTATATATCAGTTATATATTTAAATGAATTTCAATATATTATATAAATAATATTTATTAAATAAATAAGAAAAGTATATAAATAGAATGACATGCAGATAAATACTAGAAATTAAATTGATGTAATGGTAGGTGATGGGAGTCAACAGGTGTTAGGTATAAGGTTGATCCAATGTTTGAATCCCGTTGGAAGGGATTTTAAATGGTGTGAAAGGGGTTTAATAGGGCTGCTCGATAGGTTATATGAGGGAGGGGCTTACTGTGTGGTGGGAGAACTGGGCGGATTCTTGGGAACTAGATGGGGGTGGCAGGGCATGAACTAGAGGAGGGATTTAAAATAAAAAAATTAGATAAATTAAATCTACCTCTAAATTAACCTCCAAACTCAATTAGGGGCTGTTGAAACCACCCCTAATTTACAAATAATTTAGAACGATTATAAATATCTTCTAAATTTCAAATTTCTAGTAATTTTAAGTCAAAATTAGAAGGGGTTTAAACCTCTTCTAATTCAATAAATGATAATTCTCCTCTCACTATAGCTAACCTAGCCTTTTACATTTAACATTACATGATTTTAAGCATAATTATACATCAGAGTACATGCCAATGATCGTAAACTCTAGTGTCATGGAAGACTAGGTACATAAAACTGAATACTTGGGACTAAATAAAACTTATTTATTTAATCTTCAAAAGAGATTCTAACATCCTTTGATCCCTAACATCTGTAAAGGGTACTCTGAGGATCACATGAACAAAGGTATGAGCTAAAATCCTAGAAAGGGAAAAAAACATAGTAATAAAACTTTATCACATGGGTTAGAAGGCATGGTATAATGAAAAATAAAAAGCATGGAACACATGGATTCATGACAAATGAACATGGGATCATATAAACATAAATTCATAGTAATGTGGAAGAAATATAAAACACGAATTTATCACAATTCAAGTATAACCTCCAAGACCGTTTCACATGGTAGCACAATCCAAGGCTAACCGCCAAGACCACCGCACATGGTAGCACAAGCCCAGGCTAACCGCCAAGACCATCTCATATAAATTCTTATGAGAATCAACTTTACCCAATGCATTGGAGTGCTATCTGGTAACACCCATATTAACTTTTCATGAATATGTTTTCCAAATAAATAATCATACATAATTAGTCTTACATAAACCTTAGGGATAACCATGGAATGAATTGGATACCATAATCATGTCATAAAGCATAAAAAATGGTCATATCATAAAAGTGTCCATGATGTAAAGGAACAAAAATATACATGGACATTCATAAGAGAAAATAGTAATGTATCATTATAAGGGATTCTATGTATAAGTGACAAAATTTAAGAAAAGTGTTTAAAAATTTTTAGCATTAAAACGTTTTTGTTTGGTTTTAAGGAAAATACTATAGATCCTTTAGAATTGAAAAGGGTGAAATACTTTATATAAAACCAGAATTGAACTGATAAAACACTATTTTGTTGAATATTTTATTGATAATAAATGATATAATTTCCCCACATTTTGCTAAATATGTTTATTTATAAAATATTTGGGATTTGATCATTCATTTGAAAATTTGGTGAACATTCCAGTTTTACCCTTTATAGTGCACTGTAGTATTTCGAAGATAAATATTTTTATATTTACATTGTAATTTTAAATTTTGTAAAAGTGTTCCTAACTTAATTTTATACAACTTTTATTCAGGACACTAGAGCTAAAAAGGGAATTTGTATGGAGTAAATGGAACATTAATCCAATGGTGGGCTGGACTCGGCAGAATGGACATTGGTTCTGTATTTGGGCCATATCCTCTTCATCCGGTCTTGGATTAAACCCATATTTTGGGAGGAGATCGGGGATGACTTTTCCCACAAATCATCCTTCTGGAATGAGAGATGGTTCACGCGTTTTGGAGGTCAAATGGTCGGTGCAAGTTGTATTAAAATATTTGGCCGAGATTTCCCATTCACACTTGAAACCTCTTTAAACCTAGCCTCCCCTCCACTCTATAAATTGAATTTTTTCTCATTTTGAGGGGTTGGGACGTGCATTAGGAGATTGGAGGCGGAGGAGAATTTGCTTCACCCAAATTCTCCAACCATTGTAAGAGGGGTAGCTCTTGAAGCAAGGATCCCCTCATCGAAGCCTCCTTCTCTTCTTCATTTTGTAATTTTTTCATTTGTGTAATAAACTTCTTTGTTCTTCTTTTATTTCTTCTATTTTCTTCTGTTTTGTTTAAATTTCTTATTCTACTAATATTCCTCTTTGGTCTGGAATTCTTGAGTAGAAGCATTATTGGGTTATACCCATTATAAACCTTTGCACATGCAAAACGCTTCTACGACGATTACGCCACCCATGGAAGAGTAGTCTTTTAGTAATCGATCTATCTTCTACCCTCTTTATTTAATTATTTTGAATCAATGAGATACTATAATTCACATAATATTATCCATGAATTGTGTTTTTAAATTAGAAGAAACTATGAAAGCAATTAAACAATTAACACAAAAACACGCGAGGTTGGGATTTTGTGTAAATTGTGAGAGCGTAATCTTAACCGGTAATACAAGACCACATGAGATAAATTTTTAGAGTTAAAATATAATCCCTAAACACAATTTATCCTCATTTATAGAATGGATATGTGATATAATTAACCACTTACCATAAGCTATCCTTAGAACAACAATCAAAGCAGGGTGCTGCGATTGCGTGTTCTGAAACTAGTCTATGGTTTAAGTAATTTCATCTTTGTGGTTAAGTTAACTCTCGTAGGGTTCGAGGGATAAAAAATTAGGGGATCATAATTAAGTGGATATTTATTTAAATGATAATGATTAATAAGTGAATGAAGAGGTAGAGTTAGATCGATTACACCTTTTAAAATATTTTCTAAAAAAACATCTTCTTGTTGTTTCTTTTTAATCAAACTTCATTTCAAAATTAAAAACAAAAAAATATACAATCTTTTTCCAGAAAACTTCTTCTAGATTCATAAAATATAAAAAAACCCCAATCCTTTAAAGTAGTGTTTTTATTATCTTTTATTTTATTTTTAGAATACATTTAATAAGTTGTTAAATTCACTTCCTCCTTTGAGAGACGACCTTGGTCAGCCACTCTGCTGCACCTAAGTACCCCAAAATCACATTAATCATTTGAGGGTGCCCACGACAGTGCTCTATCAAATTGGCACCGTTTCCGGGGAGGCAAGTAATTTTTTCAACCAATTAGAGGTATTTATTTTATTTTACATTTTATTCTCTTCCTCTCTTCTTTCTTCCTTCTTTACCCAATCTGATTTTTCTTATTCTTATTTTATTTTCTTCTACTTTTTTTGGACCATCAACTCAAACTTCTCATTTTTATTTTACTATGATCCACTTTCTTTCTTTTCATTTTTACTTGATCTATGACACGAACTAATCCCGAAGATCTCTTAGATCTTGACCCTGAGATTGAACGTAGCCTTAGGGCACGAATCATACATTCTCAATCCACGGGAAGTTTCAATATTCAACTAGTTGGTGAATTCCTCTCTTCTGGAAACATTGAAATTGGAATAAATTCAAATTAAAACATAAAAGAAGAACCAATGGCTGAAAATAATGGAAATGAACTTAATATAACCATTCGAGAATTGGCTTCACCTGATATTAACTATCAACCAAATTGTATTGCATACCCAAATCTCGAATCAGACTTTGAACTAAAATCTGGGTTAATTCACTTACTTCCAAAGTTTCATGGCCTCTCTGGTGAGGATCCCAATAAAAATTTGAAAGAATTTAATGTGGTTTGATCAACCCTTAAACCAAGAAATGTTTCTGAAGATCAAATCAAATTAAGAGCATTCCCATTCTCACTTGATGGAGCTGCAAAAGACTGGATGTATTATTTACAACCCGAAGATGTAACTTGTTGGAACGATTTGAAACGTCTTTTCTTGTAGAGATTTTTTCCAGCATCAAGGACCACTTCCATTATAAAGGAGATATCAAGGATCAAGCAAGCACAAGGGGAGTCAATGTATGAGTACTGGGAGCGATTCAAGAAGTTATGTGCAAGCTGTCCGCATCACCAAATCAGTGAGAAACTCCTCATTCAGTACTTCTATGAAGGACTCACACCCATGGAGAGGAGCATGGTGGATGCTGCAGCTGGAGGAGCATTGGTGGACAAGACACCAGTAGCTGCACGTGTGTTGATCGACAAGATGGCCCAAAACTCCCAACAATTTGGCGATAGAGGTACACCACATGTCAGGGGAGTACATCAGGTAAGTCCTTCCTCTCTTGAAAGTCATTTGATTGATACCAAGTTGGAAGAATTGACCAATATGGTGAGGCAAATTACTTTGTCACAAAAGACATCTCTACCCCCTCTTTCAAGGCCTTGTGGTATTTGCGCTGAGACAAGCCACCCAACTGACTGTTGCCCACAACTCCAAGAAACAGAAGATTGTGCAGCAGTGTTCTGGGAGACCATATCAGCAGCAACAACAACAACCATATCCCCAAAAGAAGTTTGATCCAGCATACAACCAAGGGTGGAATGATCAGTCGGACATGAGGTATGGCTCTGGACAACAACAAAGGCCCCCTTTTCAACCAAACTTCCAGTAGCCTCTGCCTTACCAGCAGGGTTTCCAACAACCCCAAAGGAGATTTGAAGCTCAAACATCAACAAGCCAACAACAAGGGAATCCCCCACCCAAGGTAGATTCTAACACTGATGACCTTTTGAAGCAAATTGTTCTTAATCAACAGAATGAGCTAAAGAGTCAAGGTTCGGAGCTGAGGGAGTTGAAGACTCAAATGAGCCAGATTGCCACTGCCCTCCATGAACTTGTAAGTAAGAATTCCGGAAATCTACCTTCCCAACCCACTCCAAATCCAAAGGGGAATGTTAGTTCCATCACATTGAGAAGTGGGAAGAAAATGAATGATACATCTGTACCTACCATTCCACCGGGATTCACCTCAACTCCAGAGAAGCCGCATTCCATACCAACTGATGAGAAATACAAGGAGAAAGATAAAGGTAAGAAAAAGATTGATGATGTTCCTCCTAAACCCCTTCCTTTTCCAAACAGGGTTGTTCAAACCAAGAAGATGGCTGAAGAAGCAATGAAAAAGGAGGTTTTGGACACATTCAAGCGTGTGGAGATCAACATTCCTCTACTTGAAGCCATTAAGAAAATTTCAAGGTATGGAAAATTCTTAAAAGAACTCTGCACCAATCGAAGAGGGCTCAAGGGAAATGAGAGGATCAACCTTGGAAGGAATGTCTCGACACTCATTACACCAACTCTAGCAATGCCAATAAAGTGCAAGGATCCCGGGACATTCACCATCCCATGTACCATAGGGGAGTTGCACTTCTCTGATGCTCTTTGTGATTTAGGAGCTTCAATAAATGTGATGCCTCACTCTGTATTCTCTTCCTTGCAGGTTGGTGAGTTGAAGCCAACAAGAGTAGTGGTGCAATTGGAGAATAGAGCTATGGCATATCCAGCGGGAGTCCTTGAGGATGTACTTGTCCGGGTAAGAGACATGATCTTTCCAGCAGACTTCTATGTGCTTAACATGGAGGATGATCAGGTAAGTTCTCATGCCCCCATTATCTTAGGTAGTCCCTTACTCAAAACTGCAAAAACTATCATAAATGTCAATGAGGGTACACTTTACATGGAATTTGGAGATGAAGTTGTGATATTTAATGTTATGGATTCCATGAAGTACCCCTCAGAGGTCCATTCTGCTTTTGTTATCTCCTATTTTGAACCACCAAATAAAAACTCCATAGAATTTGATTGTCCTATGCTTAGAGAGATTATGAGTATTGGTTCGAGTTTGATGTCTAAGAGCACTTCCACACATGTTGCTGATACACAATCCTTTCTTGGATTTGATTTTGATGTGGATTCATATTCTTATTTTGATCATGTTCACCCTGATTATGACATGGATGTTGAGTATGCTGATTGATTTGATGCTTTATTCTCTGATTGTGATGATTTTTATTTTGATACTGATGTTCATTGTGCAGATATGTCTGTTGCATCAATTTCTCCATCCATACATCACCCCCCTACATTGGAACTCAATCCATTGCCCCCAAATCTTAAATATGGATACTTGATGAGTGGTGATAGATTACCTGTTATCATTTCTAACAATCTCTATTTTGAACATGAAGAAAAACTTTTGAATCTATTGATAGATAACATTATGGAAATTGGTTGGACATTGGTAGACATATCAGGTATTAGACCCTCCATTTTCATGCATAGGATTCTCTTGGAGGATGGGGCTAAACCAGTGAGGAAACCACAAAGGAGACTCAATCCAACACTTTTGGAGGTTGTTAAAAAAGAAGTTGCAAAATTGCTCGAGGCAGGTATAATCTATCCTATTTCAGATTCTCAGTGGGTAAGTCCAATTTAGGTTGTGCCTAAGAAAACTGGTTTCAATATTTTAAAAAATGAAAATGATGAGTTAGTTCCTGTGAGAGTTCAAAATAGTTGGCGAGTGTGTATTGATTATAGGAAACTGAATCAATGCACTCGTAAGGACCATTTCCCACTTCCATTCATTGACCAGATGCTTGAGAGACTTGCAGGTAGGACGCATTATTGCTTCTTGGATGGTTTATCTGGCTATTTGCAGGTTCCCATTGCAGCAGAGGACCAGGAGAAGATGACATTCACCTGCCCATTCAGTACCTTTGCTTACAGAAGGATGCCATTTGGACTTTTCAATGCCCCAGGTACCTTCCAGAGATGCATGGTGAGTATTTTCTCAGATTTCATTGAGACATGCATGGAGGTATTTATGGATGATTTTACAGTTTATGGATCCTCATTTGATGATTGTCTCTCTAGTTTGAGTGATGTGTTGCATCATTGTATTGAGAAGAATCTGGTCATATATTTTGAAAAATGTCATTTCATGGTCAAAAAGGGAATTGTCTTAGGTCATATAGTCTCACAACATGGCATTGAAGTTGATAAATCTAAGGTAGACATTATTTCATCCCTTCCATATCCTACATGTGTGCGTGATGTTCGATCATTCCTTGGACATGCTGGATTTTATCGACGCTTCATCAGAGATTTTAGTAAGATCGCTCTACCCTTATCTCAATTGCTTCAAAAAGATATTGACTTCAATTGTGATGATTCATGAAGGGTATCATTTGATGAGCTAAAGAAGTGTCTGACCACTCCACCGATCATACAGCCCCCGCGGTGGGACCTTCCATTTGAGCTTATGTGTGATGCCTCTAACTTCGCAGTTGGAGCAGTCTTATCTCAGAGTGTGGAAAGACGTTCACATGTGATTGCCTATGAATCAAGGACATTGGATTCATCCCAATCAAACTACACAACCACAGAAAAGGAGTTTCTTGCTGTCATATTTTCTTTAGATAAATTCCGTTCATATTTATTGGGCTCTAAAGTAGTTTTTTTTTCTGACCATGCAGCTTTGAGGTACCTCCTGAAGAAGCCAGATGCAAAGCCAAGACTTATCTGTTGGATGATCCTTCTTCAGGAGTTTGACCTTGAGATAAAGGACAAGAAGGAGTCAGAGAATTTGGTGGTAGACCACATGAGTAGGCTTACTCACACACTAGATTATGACACCTTGGACGAGGTACCACTTCGAGACACTTTTCTTGATGAGCATCTTTATTCCATCCCAGGTACGCATCCTTGGTATGCTGATTTATTGAACTACATTGTTGCCTCTGAAATCCCTGCAAATTTAAAGAAATATCAAGTCCAAAAATTAAAAAGTGAGTCTAGGTATTATGTGTGGGATGATCCTTACCTCTGGCGCATGTGTAGTGACCAAGTCATTAGGAGGTGGGTTCCCGATCATGAGTTTGAGTCTGTTTTTCATTTCTGTCATACACTTGCTTGTGGTGGACACTTTGGACCCCAAAGGACAGCTAGGAAGGTTTTGGACTCTGGATTATATTGGCCTATCTTGTTCCATGATGCCCATGTGTTTTGTAAGTCATGCTCTCGTTGCCAACACACTGGGAATATTTCTAGGAGACATGAGATGACCCAACAACCAATAATATTCTGTGAGTTTTTTGATGTATGGGGAATTGATTTTATGGGTCCTTTTCCAAGTTCATTTGGATTTTTGTATATTTTGGTTGCTGTTGATTATGTGAGTAAATGGGTGGAGGCCAAGGCCACCAGGACTGACGATTCTCATGTTGTTGTGGACTTTGTCAAAGCACAGATTTTTTTGCAGGTTTGGAGTACCAAAGGCCATCATCAGTGACCAAGGGACACACTTTTGCAATAGGAATTTTGATTCCCTCCTTCGAAAGTATGGGGTGACACACAAAACATCAACACCATACCACCCCCAAACAAATGGCTAGGCTGAGGTTTCAAATCATGAGTTGAAACAAATATTGGAGAAAACAGTGCAGCCAAATAGGAAGGATTGGAGCAAGCGCTTGGATGATGCATTGTGGGATTATAGGACAACATACAAGACACCCATTGGTATGTCCCCATTTAGGATTGTTTTTGGGAAAGCATGTCATATCCCAGTGGATGTCGAGCATCGGGCATATTGGGCTATAAAGAAATGCAACATGGATTTGGCCCAAGCTCGAATTCAAAGAAAGTTGCAAATTCAAGAGCTTGAGGAGATTCGACTGTCATCATATGAGAACTCAAGGCTCTATAAGGAAAGATCAAAAGCAGCTCATGATAAAATGATCCAACAAAGGGAGTTTCATGTTGGAGAGAAAGTCCTTCTCTACAGTTCACGACTCAAGTTGATGCCTGGTAAGTTGCGTTCCAGATGGTTAGGTCCTTATATTGTATCTAATGTTTTTCCTTATGGTGTAGTGGAGATCACACAAGAGGACACTGGAGGGAGCTTTACAGTCAATGGGCAACGATTGAAGATATACATTGAGGGACTTCCTACTGATGCAGTGGATTTTATCACACTGCATGACCCCATCATCACTTGAGCACATCAGGATGTTCCTAACCCTTTCAATTTTATATTATTTTTCCAATTTAAAAATTCTGCATTTCATGTGCATATATCATCTCATGGGTTCACATTGAGGACAGTGCAATATTTTAAGTGTGAGGGAGGGAACCTTTTAGTTTAGTAATTTAAATTGTTTTCCTATTTAAAAAAACCGATTTTTTTTGTGTGTTTTTCAAATTTTGTGTGTTTATTTTTCAATTTTCTTTGTGTTTTTGAAATTTTTGAGCTGGAATGATTCTCATCACAATTTTGAAATGCATATCAATGAGTGAAACGATTTATCCCTTGAAAATAAGCTTAAATGAATGCTGAAATGACTTTGTTTCAAGTTCAAATATTTAGTAATTTCATGAAAAATACACTGAATTTTGAATCCCATGCCACATCTCACTGTCTTTATATTTGAAATAACTTTCCTTTGAGGCTTCTGAACCATTATTTTCATATTCTTTGCATTCACCTCACTTCTTGAGAGAACCAAACCATGCATGATTTAACCAGAATTTGATCTATTCCTGTCAAAACTTGAGGGTTTGAGGTACATATGTTTAAATGATTGAGGCATTTGTTTGGTATTAAAGCCCCTATTTCAAAGAATCCTTTTTTATAATGGCCTACCTTGAATATTTAATCCTTTTAGCCCTTATAAGCCATGAAAATCCCATTAGGTTAGCCACATTACAAGCCAATTTTCCCTATCCATCCAACTCTTGAAGTGAAATTGCATAATCTAGTTGAGCTTAAGTGTGGGGGAAGCTGTGTTGTGTTGTGCCACCACATTCTGTGATACTTTGGGTGGAAAATTAAATTCTGAAGAGATGTGTTTTCTACTAAAGAAAGCCATTATATTGAAAGCTGGGCCTTTTCTGGAGCTTCTAATTGAGGTGGAAAGCTATGCCCATCTGGAGATTTCAAGAAAATCATGTTTGAGAAGATTGAAATTTTTGATGCTCAAATGATGAATGGTGTAAACCTTTCATGACTTTTCATGATTATGGAGCTGAATTGATACTATGTGGATTGAGGAGAAGACCATATTTAAGTGAAAATTAGATTAATGCAATTTTGCTTTAAAAAGAGTCAATCCCTCCTCATTCAGCCTCAGAATTTTTCACATCTTAATCCTACCAACCGAAAGCCACAGAACAAACCTGAAAAGTCCTAATGATAAAAATATGTCCTTGACTCACATCGGGTGGCGATGTAGGAATTTATCAAGCCTATGGTGACCCTTTTATGAGTTTGGATGAGAAAGACATTGCAAAAAAAAATTGATATTTGAGTGATGAGAGAAAATTCAAGCGAGGTAAGTGTTTTGTGCATGGGAGGATAAATGAAGTGGAAATATATTGAATGATATAAATGGAGAACTTGAAATAAGGTTTTTTATGTGGCATGATATCTTTTGATTCTTGGTTTGAAATTGATTTATCTCAAGGATATGTGTTTTAAAATTGGTTTTGATTTGATATTGATGTTTACTTAATATGAGATTTTGCTCAGGATTGCAAAAGGGTAAGTGTGGGGGAGTTGATAAAACCCTATTTTGTTGAATATTTTATTGATAATAAATGATATAATTTCCCCACATTGTGCTAAATATGTTTATTTATAAAATATTTGGGATTTGATTATTCATTTGAAAATTTGGTGAAAATTCCAGTTTTACCCTTTATAGTGCACTGTAGTATTTCGAAGATAAATATTTTTATATTTATAATTATAATTTGAAGTTTTGTAACAGTGTTCCTAACTTAATGTTATACAACTTTCATTCCAAACACTAGAGCTAAAAAGGGAATTTGGATGGAGTAAATGGGACATTAATCCAGTGGTGGGCTGGACTCGGCAGAATGGACATGGGTTCTGTATTTGGGCCATATATTCTTCATCCGGTCTTGGATTAAGCCCATATTTTTAGAGGATCTCTAGGATTCATTTTCCCACAAATCATCCTTCTGTAAGGAGAGCTGTTTCACACGTTTTGAGGTCAAATGGGCGGTGCAAATTGTATTAAAATATTTGGCCGAGATTTCCCATTCACACTTGAAACCTCTTTAAACCTAGCCTCCCCTCCACTGCATAAATTGGATTTTTTCTCATTTTGAGGGGTTTGGACGTGAACTAGGAGATTGGAGGTAGAGGAGAATTTGTTTCACCCAAATTATCCATCCATTGTAAGAGGGGTAGCTCTTGAAGCAAGGATCCCCTCATCGAAGCCTCCTTCTCTTCTTCATTTTGTAATGTTTTCATTTGTGTAATAAACTTCTTTGTTTTTATTTTATTTCTTCTCTTTTCTTCTGTTTTGTTTAAATTTCTTCTTCTATTAATCTTCCTCTTTGGGCTGGAATTCTTGAGTAGAAGCGTTATTGGGTTATAACCATTATAAACCTTTGCACATGCAAAACGCTTCTACGATGATTACGCCACCCATGGAAGAGTAGTCTTTTAGTAATCGATCTATCTTCTACCATCTTCATTTAATTATTTTGAATCAATGAGATACTGTAATTCACATAATATTATCCATGAATTGTGTTTTTAAATTACAAGAAACTAAGCAAGCAATTGAACAATTAACATAAAAACCCGCGAGGTCGGGATTTTGTGTAAATTGTGAGAGCGTAATCTTAATCGGTAATACAAGACCACATGAGATAAATTTGTAGAGTTCAAATATAATCCCTAAACACAATTCATCCTAATTTCTAGAATGGATATGTTCTCTAATTAACCACTGACCATAATCTATCCTTAGAAAAACAATCAAAGTAGGGTGCTGCGATTGCGTGTTCCGAAGCTAGCCTAGGGTTTAAGTAATTTCATCTTTGTGGTTAAGTTAACTCTCGTAGGGTTCGAGGGATAACAAATTAAGGGATCATAATTAAGTGTATATTGATTTAAATGATAATGATTAATAAGTGAATGAATAGGTAGAGTTAGATCGATTACACCTTTTAAAATATTTTCTAAAAAAACATCTTCTTGTTGTTTCTTTTTAATCAAACTTCATTTCAAAATTAAAAACAAAAAAATATACAATATTCTTCCAGAAAACTTATTATATATTCATAAACTATAAAAAAACCCCAATCCTTTAAAGTATTGTTTTTATTCTCTTTTATTTTATTTTTATAATACCTTTAATAAGTTGTTAAATTCACTTCCTCCTTTGAGAGACGACCTTGGTCAGCCACTCTGCTGCACCTAAGTACTCCAAAATCACATTAATCATTTGAGGGTGCCCACGACAGCGCTCTATCATGAACCAATAAGTTTTTCATAAAAAATTGATTTTATAAAGAAAATGTTTACTTAAAATATAAGATAGTGTGCACTTGAAATTGGGTAATAATTCAGGAAGTTCCCTTAAACCGACTTTTCTTATCTGGAGGTATTGAGGAGGGAATCACTTAAAAACATGTATATCCTCAAATTATAATGATTAAAGGATCTTGATAAATTAATTTGGTACATGTATAGAGAATTTATAATATTCACATAAAAATATAAGATAAAATCATTTTGGTAAAAAAGAAGATAAATCTACCTAAAGGAATAAAGAAAGTTTGGGTTGAATCCCTTACGGACTATCGGCATGGTATCAGGTGTACTTAAGAGAGATTAATGGGGGAGAAATGGGTTTATAATCACTTATAAATAATTAGGAAAGTATTGGGGGGGGGGTTGTAACCATACCCCATCATTGGGTATTACACATTAATGGGAATTATATAGAGGACATTCTTGAATAAAAGTAAAATAGAGAGGATCCCTTACCTTAAGTCTGATGGTGATCTTGGATTGATCTTAATGACTCGAATAATAAAATTAGGTTAATTAATTAATAATTAAATAAAATATTTTACATGTAAATTATTTATTATAACCTTTTTATGTTTATTCATGACCTTTTTTATTGGTTATGAGGTTCAATTCAATTATTCGGGTCCGTTTGTTTCCTTGATTTTAATCATCAGTTCACTTATATTCATGTTCGGATACATATGCATGATGAGAGTGGTCATAAAGAATTGAATTTATATGAAATTAGTGAACATATATAATATTAAATGGTTATAAAATTCATTTAGTTATTTTTAGTGAAGGTGAATCTTTATATAAAACATTAATGATAAATTTTTGGATTAACTTGGCAATTTTTCTCACAATTAACTTGTTTTGTATTATTATTTTACATCATGTATGAAAAGGATTAAAGAACATCACATAAGATAAAATACATATATTATGATCTATTTCATCCATTAAAATGGTTTCATGACTATTTTAGAAGATGGTAATGAAAATTTTAAACCCTTTGTCCTTGAATGCGATAGATCAACACATCTCGGACGATATTTTTATTTATAGTATTAAAGGATGGGGAGAAAGAGATTATGATAAACTATCCCATTAGCATAATATAATTATATTAAATGTATTTTAATGGAGTTATCATAAAATTTGGGTGAAGGTAGGCGAGGTAATAAATAAGAAAATAAAATAACTTGAAAGAAAATAAAAGAATCAGAAAGAGGAATTTACCTCTTAGGTTTATCTCCTTTGACAGCCTCTTAAAGGGAAAGGATTTGGTCTTTTAAGGAGAAAAAGGGATGTTGGAATTGTGGGAGGATATTAGGGGGTATATTTAGGAAGAATTTAAATAAGGAATGTAACACCCTGAGCTTCCACAGTACGTTTCTCTTTAAATAATACAATAGCGTGCGATGTACGCAACACCGAGTTCAAGCATACCATGACCTATCAAACTAGCCGTTTAGAAAGTGGTTATGAATATTAATGGCCAAATTTTTAATTTTATATATATAACATATAATTTTAACATTTATATTATGTGTTTATTAGACATAATATAAGGACAAATTAAATTTTTTTAGATAAAAGATGTATTTTTCAAAAAACGCAGTTTTACTGCCTTTTAATGGAGAATGCTTTTTAAATACAATATTTGACACTTTTATATATTAAATTTGACAAAATAAACTTCTTATTTATAATAAGGACATAAAAATTTAGTTTCAATATTTTTTTGGTGTTTTTCTGATAACTTTCATATTTGGGTGAATAGTGAAAAATACTAAATATTAATTGAAAACAACATTTTTAATCAAAATAATTTATAGTGATAAATTATAAAGTTTAATGTTTTGGAAGTATAATTAGATCATATTTTTACCATTTAATCCAATGTTGGTCATTGGAATTAATTTCACTTTGAAATTATACATAAACAAGTGTCAATCTTTTGATAGTTATTGTTTCTTAAAAACACACTATTTGTTTTGACAACGAGAATTAATTTTAAATTAATTAATGAAAATTATATATTTTTAATTTGGTAAAATAGACATGATTTTTGAATTCATAATATCAAATATATCTTAGGCTAAATTTCTGGTATTTTTTTTTCTGAAAACATCAATTTTTGATGAATAGTAAAACCACTTGGTAGTAGTTAAAAACCGACTTTTTCATTTAAATGAGATTTTACCGCTTCTTTGGATTGAATTTAAAAAATATGACATACATGGTTGTTATTAGTAAGTAAAATTTGGTTCAATAATATGAAAATAATTTTTGGTGAATAGTAACTTTTGACTTTTATTTACCGCGGTTAAAGGTAAATAGGGTAATTCAAGGTAAATAGAATATTATAATATTAAAAAATTACCTTAACACTTGTACTAACCTTATTTGATGAGTCATGGCTGACCAATGACATCCTTGGGTCGATTTTTGGACCCCATGGAGCCACTTAAGAGTGATAATGACACTTTATTTTAATTAACTTAATGTAAAGACAAAAATGACATTAACAAATATTTTTTAGTATATAAATTTTTCATGGGGTTATCTAAGTCATATTTTCTAATATAAATATTCATTGGAAAGATAAAATGATTTCATACATTATCGTATTTTTTTTATAATTTTTAGATATCAAATAAATTAAATTATTTATGACACAATAATGATGTAGTATTCTCCTCATTAATAAATCATTTAAATAAATAAGATTATTAATTTTAAAACAATATCCAAAACCTATAAAATTTTTATTGAATGATTTTATTTTGAACATGAGTCCTCATATCCTAGACTTTAATGAGTTTTGGACCTTTTGAAACCGAAGATAAGTTTATAATAAAATAACATTTTCAAACTTTCCTAAAGAGCCCCTCCTCTCCCTTATAAAAGGACACCACTTCTAACTCATTCCTCACATCTCTCAATCCCCTTGGTTCATCCAACCCCTAACCAAATAATCTATTAATATCCCTATCTTACACCTAGAAGCCATACGTTAGGCATAAGTCACTTCAAGAAGTCCTTTTCGTTCAAACCAAAGGGAGTTTCCCAAATTAAAGGTAATGGTTTCTCTTTACTTCTTTTCTTTTATTTTACTTCTCCAACACCTAAAATATTTTTATTCATTTATTCTATAACAAAAATAGTATCCTCAATATAATAGGATTTTTTTTATGAGAATTATTCAAACTACTCTTACACCGACCTTCATATAATTGGTAAAGAACACACTATTTCTGTGGATGACAAACTAACCCCTCATGAAACGATGATTGTTCAATTATCTTCTACCACCTCTCATGGTGGCCATTAAGATGGTACTATATTTATATATGATATATATTATGTTTATTTTTTCTTTATGCTTCTGAATTTTCCATTTATATCATACATTTATGGTTCCCATTATGGGTAAACGCGATAATTTCATTTGAGGAAGTGCGGACTACCGCCCCCTTAATGTGATATGACTCGTTAAAGCCTTATGTGGGATGTATAAAGGATGGAGTTAATTATATTATATATGATATCATACTGGAATTATAATATACCTATGTATCATTATTTTTTAATTCAATTAAAATTCAAAATAGAATTGAAAGTAGCGTTCATGCGTACGTACGACTTACCATCTCCATGAATGGTGCATTTCATTTCTTATCTCCAAATGTTATGTATTGTTATAAATACATATATATACTGGATATATAAGATATATATGATATATAAATCATGAATTTAATTATATATATAAATTAATTTTGAGCACATGGACAACATGTAATTATAAGAAGTTTACTTTTGACTCAAGTACCAAATATCAACAAAACGGCTCTTATTAACTTAAATGATTTCATAATGTTAATAACGTACTAATAAGTGATATAAAAGGAATAATAAATTTAAAAAATGTTCCAAATCATGTAGAAATTAACATTATTTTATTATTCAGGAGATTAAAGAACGAACGGGTCAAGTCAGACATGAGGTAAGGGTTAATTTCACAATCTATTTATTATCCGAAGTTGTTTTTACGTAAGTATCTACTGGGACCTCTTTATCATCCACATCCATGTTTCTTAAAAATATATTTCAAATTTTTTTTACTATTTAATAGACTATGGTTTAAAGTTATTTATACCCTTATTTGACAACATATGTTTTGAAAGGAATCTTTCTATCATTTTCCAAACAAGGTACTTTTTTACATTTTTGAAAAAATTAAGGTAAGAA
The DNA here is from genome assembly GCA_963277665.1 of Viscum album. NCBI lineage: Eukaryota > Viridiplantae > Streptophyta > Magnoliopsida > Santalales > Viscaceae > Viscum > Viscum album. The sequence goes on from OY728158.1 coordinate 1,027,179,670, forward strand.
TATTTTTTTAACTTATACGATGGGTGTGGTTATTTTCCTCTGTTATAACATCATCCAAGATTAACTTACCAGATTATAATAATATTTTCAAAATAAATGTTTTCTTTTATAATTATGTTACTTTTAAATGATTTTATAATAGAAAGAGATATTTCTCTCAAGTAGTTTTGATTTCATCTATGTCAACATTCTTTGATGGATTTTACAATTGTTTGAAAGTTTATTTGTTATAATACAATATTCCATATTGTATTGAATGAGTTATGATATGTTTGATTGTGGATGTGTTATTTTTATATCATTCATGGTTTATGGTTAATGTATTGACATTTCATATGCTAGTTTTAATACGAATGTTTATGTTATGTTTCAACCTTTTAATATGAGGAATGTATTGGACTTAGTAAGTGACGGGTGGTGCCTACTCTAACTCCTCGATGCATCGATAGGTCTCATGATATTATTATATGTGGAATTTTTCAAGGCCTTTCCCAATTTGATATATAGTTTTTTTCGAGGCCTAAATCATTTTTAGACGTCTTGGATGAGGCCTTGAAAAGTTGTTTCAGAATGTCTGGCTTTATACATTACCTCATTATGAGAATAACATTGATGGTTCATATGGTTATTAGACTATTAGAATACCCATGACTATGTTTTATTATGGAATTATTTACTCAGCTCATATTTTTCCATAAAGTGTTCTTGTTTATTATTCGTAAAGGCATGTGTTTTCAAATATTCACCATTCCTAATGTTTATGTTATCTTCTGATGTATTGATTACCCTTAATGAGCATTTGAGCTCACCCTTTCTAATGATTCATTTTCCCAAGATATGAAGAAGTTATTTATGAGTGACTTTCAGGGATAATCTAGGAGGCTTGGATGTTTCAAATGGAATAAATTATTGTTTTATTTCTTTTCAAGTTGTAATGTTGAACTTATGTATGTATCTTGTTTCTAAGTCTAATAAACTGATCAGTATTTCAGGATTTGATCCCTTGTGATCATGCCAATATTATGTAATAATGCACTAACTCTGGGTAACTAGGGTCAGGGCATTACAGTTGGTATCTGGGAAAGTTTATTACAAACCATGGAAACTAGATTTAGATAAACTCTGATTAGAGCACATTACCCTAATATATACGTTGAGGATTAGTATAGAAGAACTTCCTAGAATTTTGGTAATGTAGAGATTTTGTGTATTTTCTGAGCAATTCATCCCTATCTAGATAGGAGCAGGTAGAGTAAGCTCTGACATAGATGTACCTAGGAGTGAAAACTCTGATAAGGATTTTTGGGTTTGACCCGGGGTATCCTGGTACACGACAAAGGGCCTTGCTGTACTCTTGGTTATGACACTCCTGGGGGTATTCTTAGGATAATTCACATTTTATTTACAAACCATTATGAAGGATTTATGAGTATATTCCTCCTCAATGAAAATATTTTTATGATTATGGATTATATCCATAAACTCTTCAATTTATGTTATGTGTTTTACAAGATTGGAATTATGTATTTCGATTCATAAACTAATATAGTGTAGGATATTGTATAGGAATGGTGCTTAGTGGAAGGAATGGAAACCGTATCAATGCACATAATCCATTTAGGGATTTCTCTCCTACTCAAGATAATTATAGTGAAGTTGGTGATGCAACTGGTGCTGATTAGCTTGTCACATATTGGGACAACTCACTCAGGTTATGAATAATAACCTTACCCGTATGGAGCACCCTGACCCACAATGTAGAGGATCAATGTTAGACAGATTGATGAGGCAAAAACCACCAAAATTCAATGGGAATACAAATACACTTGTATATAAGCAATGGATAAGTTCCTTAGAGAAAATATTTCATGCTTTGGGAAGTAGTGAAATGGAAAATTTTTTCATAGCAGTTTATCGCCTCACGGGAGATGCAAATCAATAGTGGTTATTAATTAAAAACACAAAGGAGGATGAAGAAGTATCATGAATGGAATGGAGGGAGTTTAAAGATATTTTCTTAGAAAAATACTTTCCTCATGACCATCAAGCAGATATGGAAAGGAAATTTTTGAGTCTGGGGAAAAAAGAGGATGAGAATGTCACAAAGTATGAAGCTAACTTTACAAGGTTAGAAAGGCATGCTACTGATTATATACATAAGAAAAAGAGTAAGATTGATCGATTATTTTATGGTTTAAAACCATTTCTCCATAGATCATTAGTCTCAAAATCCTTCTCATCATATCAAGATATTGTTTCATGTACAATCAAGACAGAAAAATAATTCTCTAAGTCTAATAACTTTAAATAAAAACAAGAGAAGAAGAGATCTGCTGAACACTATGGGAATGGAAATAATGAAACAGGGAATAAGGGAAGAGTTGAGTGTCCACCCTATAATAATTGTGGAAGGAAGAACCTTGGAGCCTATCTAAAAGAAAAAGGATTATGATACAAATGTGGACAGAAAGGCAATCTTGATAGTGAATGTAAGGGAAAGAAAGAGGCTGTCAATGTTGAATGTTACAATTGTAGAGAAATGGGTCATTATGTAAATGAATTTCCTAATATCCAAGGAAAATTACCTTAGAAAAGGCTGAGGGAGCATGACCAAGCTATTGCTATTATTACAGTTGAAGTGGAGTAATTAATGTATTTGTGTTTTTGGATTTAAGAATTATTTTCTAGTTATAAGAAGAATGTGATATATATAAGGATTGTACTTCAGTACTTTTTGTTTTCATTAAGGTTTTAATATGATGAATTTAATCATATTTTTAGTATTTGAAAATAGGAGAAAATTTATCTTGTTTGGGGAATCTGATGTTACAATTGATTTTGGAATTTAGAGACCTTTTAGAGAGAATTTGTACAAAAGTATTTTGGATAGCTATAAAGGTTGGAATGGATTAAGTTGAACTTTGTATATTATTTCTTAATATTATTTTTGGAATATTATAATACTATAGTATTAGAAAAAGTACAACCTACAGGTCGGGGGATAACCCATCACGTCAGACAAAGTTGCAGGAATCGAACCCACAACCAAAGTGTGACAAGGCTTTATGACCTACCACTAGCCTACATGAATTCCCTGGTAATTATAAATTATTTTTCTTCATGGTATATGTTTGGAACCTTATACGACTTGGATAAATATAATATTTTTGAGTTCTATTGTCTTTTTGAGTGAAAGATAAGTTTGTGGTATAAATTAGTTAAAGGATGTAACTCTACTTTTCAAGTATATTTCTCTCTCTCTCTCTTATTCTATGATGAAATTAATTCTTAAGCATTAAGGAAGGGATCTTAAAACCAAAAATGTGTTATCCTAATACCTTATGTTTTGTTAAACCGATGATATTTGAAAACATCATAGATTGATGGATTTGAGGGCCTCAGTTTTAAAATTGTTTTTGATTCTTGACCTCAATATCTCTTTATAAATATTCACATTTTTCCTCCAATTATGTGTCTCTAATTTCCACCAGTGTTATCCTAATAGATATCATAATTTGGTGGTGACTTTTTCATTTCCCTTTCCCACTTATTAAGACTAAATATTATTAACCTTATTTCTGATGCGGGTTTTCCACAAAGGTATTTTCTATTTTTAACCTTGTATTTTCGAAGAAAAATTGCAAATTGCGAGGGCTCAATTTATTGAAGGAGGTAATAATGTAACACCCCATGCTTCCACAATACGTTCTCTTTAAATAATAGAATAACGTGTGATGTACGCAACACCGAGTTCAAGTGCACCACGACCTACCAAACCCGCCGTTTAAAAAGCAGTTATGAATAGTAATAACCACATTTTTAATTATATATATTCCATATAATTTTATCATTAATATTTTTTGTTTCTTAGATATAATCTAAGGACACATTAAATATTTTTAGATAAAATATGTATTGTTCAAAAAATGCAGTTTTACCGCCTTTTAATGGAAAAACCTTTTTAAATCCAATATTTGAAACTTTTATATATTAATTTTGACAAAATAAACTTCTTATGTATAGTAAGGACATAAATATTTAGTTTCGATAAAATTTTGGTGTATTTCTGATAACTTTCATATTTGGGTGAATAGTTAAAAATACTAAATATTGGTTGAAAACAACTTTTTAAATCAAAATAATTTATAGTGTTAAATTATAAATTTGAATGGTTTGGAAGTATAATTATATTATATTTTTACCATTTAATCCAATGTTTTTCATTCTAATTAATTTCACTTTGAAATTATAAATAAACAAGTGTCAATCTTGTGATAGTTATTGTTTCTTAAAAACACGCTATTTGTTTTAACAACAGGAATTAATTTTAAATTAATCAATGCAACTTCTATGTTTTAAATTTGTTAAAATAGACATAATTTTTGAATTCATAATATCAAATATAGCTTAGGCTGAATTTTTGTTATTTTTCTGAAAAACATCAATTTTTGATGAATAGTAAAAGCACTTAGTAGTTGTTAAAAAACTGAATTTTTTATTTAAATGAAATTTTTCTGCTTCTATGAATTTAATTTCAAAAATTCGACATACATGGTATTTATTAGCAAGTAAAATGTTGTTCAATAAGATGAAAATAATTTTTGATGAATAGTAACTTTTGACTTTTATTTACTGCGATTAAAGGTAAATAGGGTAATTCAAGGTAAAAAGAATATTATAATAATATAAAATTACCTTAACACTTGTCCTAACCTTATTGGATGAGTCATGGCCGACCTATGACATCCTTGGGTCGATTTTGGGACCCCATGGAGCCACATAAGAGTGATAATGACACTTTATTTTAATTAACTTAATGTAAAGACAAAAATGACATTAACAAATATCTTTTAGTATATAAATTTTTACATGGGGTTATATAAGTCATCTTTTCGACTATAAATATTAATTGAAAATATAAAAAGATTTCATAAATTATCGTATTTTTTTATAATTTTTAGACATGAAATAAATTAAATTATTTATGATACAATAATGATGCAGTATTCACCTCATTAATAAATGATTTAAATAAATAAGATTATTAATATTAAAACAATATCCAAAACCTGCCAAATTCTTATTGTATGATTTTATTTAGAACATGAGTAATATTATCTTTAACTTTAATGAGTTTTGGACCTTTTTAAACTGAAGATAAGTTTATAATAAAATAACATTTTCAAACTTTCTTGAAGAGCCCCTCCTCTCCCTTATAAAAGGACACCACTTCTAACCCATTCCTCACACCTATCAAGCCCCTTGGATCATAAAAACCCTACCCAAATAAATTCTCAAGACCACTCTATTCCAAATATAAGTCTTACCTTAGGTATAAGTCACTTCAATAATTCCTTTTTCTTCAAACCAAAGGGAGTTACCCAAATTAAAGGTAATGGTTTCTCTTAACTTCTTTTCTTTTATTTTACTTCTCCAACCACTAAAAACTTTTTATTCATTTCTTCTATAACAAAACCAGTATCATAAATATACTAGGATTTTGTTATGATAAGGATTCAAAATACACTTACACACACCTCCTTCTAATGGGTAAAGAACACACTGTTTCTGGGGATGACAAACTAATGCCTCACAAAACGATGATTGTTCAATTATCTTCTACCGCCTCTCATGGTGGCCATTAAGATGGAACTGAATTTGTATATGATATATATATTATGTTTATGTTTTCTTTATGATTCTGTATTTTCCATTTATATCATACATTTATGGATTCCATTATGGGTAAACGTGATAATTTCATTTGAGGAAGTGCGGACTACCGCCCCCTCAAAGTGACATGACTCATTAATGCATTATATGGGACATATAAAAGATGGAGTTAATTATATTATATATGATATTATATTGGAATTATAATATACCTATGTATAATTATGTTTTAATTCCATTAAAATACAAAATATAAATGAAAGTAGCGTTCATGTGTACGTACGACTTACCGTCTCCATGAACGGTGCATTTCATTTCTTATATCCAAATGTTGTGTATTGTTATAAATAAATATATATACTAGATATATAAGATATATATGATATCTAAATCATGAATATAATTCTGGATATAAATTACTTTTTACCACATGGACAACATGTAATTATAAGAAGCTTACTTTTGACTCAAGTACCAAATATCAACAAAACGACCGTTATTAACTTAAATGATTTTGTAATGTTTGTAACGTACTAATAAGTGATATAAAAGGAATAATAAATTTTAAAAAGGTTCTGAAGCATGTAAAAATTAACTTTATTTTATTATTTATGAGATTAAAGAACGAACGGGTCAAGTCAGATATGAGGTAAGGGTTAATTTCACAATCTCTTTATTATCTGAGATTGTTTTTATGTAAGTATCTGCTGGGACCTCTTTATCATACACATCAATGTTTCTTAAAAATGTATTTTAAAATTTTTTTACTATTTAATAAACTATGGGTTAAAGTCATTTATACCCTTATTTTACAACATATGTTTTCAAAGGAATCTTTCCATTGTTTTCCAAACAAGGTACTTTATGACCTTTTTGACAAAATTAAGGTAAGAATGTTTTTTTAACTTATACGACAGGTGCAGCTATTTTCCTCCATTATAAGATCATCAAATCTTCCCTTACAATATTATAAGAATATTTTCAAACTAAATGTTTTATTTTATAATTATGTTACTTTTAAATGATTTTAAAATAGAAAGAGATATTTCTCTCAAGTATTTTTGATTTCATTTATGTCAACATCCTTTGATGGATTTTACACTTGTTTGAAAGTTGATTTGTTATAATAAAATCTTCCATATTGTATTTATTGAGTTATGATATGTTTGAATATGTATGTGTTATTTTTATACCATTCATGGTTTATGGTTAATGTATTGACATTTCGTATGCTAGTTTTAATACGAATGTTTATGTTATATTGCAACCTTTTCATATGAGGAATGTATTGGACTTAGTAAGTGACGGGTGGAGCCCACAATAGCTCCCCGATGCATCTATTGGTATCATGAGACAATTAGACTTGGAATTGGATAAGGCCGTTCCCAATTTGATATATGGTTTTAGCCGAGGCCTAAATCATTTTTAGACGTCTTGGACGAGGCCTTGACAAGTTGTTTTAGAATGTTCGACATTATACATTCCCTCATTATGAAAATAATATTTATGGTTCTTGTGGTTATTCAATTAGTAGAATACCCATGACTATGTTTTATTATGGCATTATTTACTTATCTCATATTTCTTTCATAAAGTGTTCATGTTTATTATTTGTAAAGGCATGTGTTTTCAATTATTCACCATGCCTAATGTTTATGTTATCTTCTACTGTATTGCTTACCCTTACTGAGCATTTGAGCTCACCCATTTCTTATGTTTCATTTTCCCAGGATATGAATAAGTTAGTTATGAGTGACTGGTAGGAATAATCTAGGAGTCTTGGATATTTCTAATGGAATAAATTAGTGTTGTATTTATTTTCAAGTTGTAATGTTGAACTTATGTATGTATCTTGTTTCCAAGGCTACTAAACTGTTCGGTATTTTGGGATTTGATCCCTTGTGATCATGCCAATATTATGAAATAATAATCTGACTCTATGTAACTTGGGTTGGGGCGTTACAAGGAACAAGTATTGATAGAGGAGAAAAGAAGAGGGGAGTGTGGGTGGTTTTTATAGTGGATGAGAGGAGTGTTTTCTTAATATTGTAATCATTAGTTTTTTATTTTTCCTTAAGACAAGAATATTAATGAATATTGTGAAAAAATAGTAATATGTGCATTTGAGTTCGAATCAATGGACATTTACATAATACAAGACTCAAGCATGATGCAGAAATTCAGGTTTCAGCATTTATTGGGAATTATCGTATTTTACTATTCATCAAAAAATTCAAGTATTTTAGGAAAATACCAAATATTCACCCTAACCATTTATCGATTTGTATAATAAAAAATGAACTCCATTTTTCAAAAACGATGTTCTAAATATGATTAATTTAATTTTTAATTAAAATCATAATTTACTTGAAAAATATGGATTTTAAAACTATAACTGATTTTATAATGCTTTCAAAAATTACATAAGGTCATATAAAATTATAATTAAATCAGAAGACATAAAATTATTAATTTATGAACACCTTTCAGGAAAATACATTTTACTTTAGATTAACTAATTAATTATAATTAATTATTTATTACTTACAAAAATACCAATAATTTTACTATAATCATATTATCACTTATAAGATGCCTAAATTTTATTTATACATTTAAGGGTGAGGTGACTATTTTTTTGGAAAATTTACTATTTATAAGGGTCATATTACTATTCATAATGGTAGGTTACTATTCAAATGTGTAGGTTACCATTCACCAAAAATTAATTTTATCTTATTGGACTCCAAACATCTTACTGATCGCAACTGTGTATGTCATATTTTCAAAATTCAAATAAAATAAGTGACAATATTTTGTTTAAAGGTCACATAGTACTTAGTAGTTTATTGTGTTTTGATTTCATGTGATTATTTGACATAATTATATAAATGTGATTTACATTGGTAAAACATTGGGTCGTTACATTATTCCCCCTTATGAAATTTCTCCCTCGAAATTTTGTTTTGCTTTCTAAGCCACAAAATGGTGTGGGGACTTTTCCTTCATTTCCTCCTCCGCTTTCCATGTTGCCTATTCATACTTATGGTTCTTCCATAGTACTTTGATCAGGTGAGTAGTATTGTTATGTATAACTTTATCTCTACGATCTAAGATCTTCACTAGGTGCTCCTCATAAGAAATATCATTTTCCAACTATACCACCTCTGAAGAGAGTACATGTGAAGGGTTTGGTATGTACTTCATTAAGAGGGATACATGAAAGACATTATGTACTTTGGACATTGTAGGTGGAAGTGCCAGTCTATAGGCCACAACCCCAACATGATCAATAATCTCAAAGGGGATGATGTAATTGGGACTTAACATTATTTCCTTCCCAAACATCATGACTTTTTTCCATGGAGATATGTGTAGAAATACCATGTATCCAACTTCAAACTCAAGGTCTTATCGATGATTTTTTTCATAACTCTTTTGTCAACTTTGGGATTCCTTGATGTGATGCTGAATGGTTTTCACCTTCTCCAACATTTCTTCGACCATTTCAGGTCCCAGAATCTTTCACTCACCGACTTCATTCCAAGACATCGGTATTATGCACTTTTTCCCCTAGAGGGCTTCATGTGTTTCCATTCAGATGCTCAAGTGGAAACTATTTTTGTAGGAGAATTAAACCATTATAAGATGTTGGTACCATCCTACTATGATGTCCATAGAACATGAAATCAACATATCTTCTAGTTTATGAATAGTTTGCTCAGATTGGCCATCAATTTGAGGATGGTAGTCCATACTGAAGATTAGTTCAGTGCTTAGAGCATGTTGGAGATTTTTTCTAGAACTTCAAGGTGAATCTCAGATCTTGATTGTATATAATAGATAGTGGTAATCCATACAAAATTTCCACTTCTTTGATATATATCCATGCAAGTTGATCCAATGATAAGTCCTCTTGAATCATGATAAAGTGATATGTCTTTGTAAGACGATCCACAATGACCCATATAACATTGTTTCTTCTGGATGTCCTTGGATGTCCAGTGAATAATTCCTTGGTAATGTTCTACCACTTCCATGTTGGAATGGGTAGGGGTTGAATCATCCCCTTAGACTATTATCTTTCATCCTTCACTTGTTGACATACCAGACATTTTTATGTATACTCAACAATCTACTTCTTCATATTATCCCACCAAAAGTTCTCTCGGAGATCTCGATATATCCTCCTGCTCCCTAGGTGAATAGAGAAGGTTGAGCTATGTGCGTCATTAAAAATCTCATTATTTACCTTTGCATCGGATGGTACACATAATCATGACCCAAACCTTATGACTCCATCCTTTTCAATCTTGAACTCAGAGGATTTACCATTTCTAATAGCTTCCACCATTTTCAGAATTTCCACATCTTTTCTTCAAGCATCCTTTATTTTCTCCATAAGGGATGGTTGAGAAATCATTTGATAAAGGATTTATGATGTTCCTTCATTAATGATACCCATGTCCATCCTATGAAAATCTAAGAATATAGGATCTTGTTCAATTATCATCATTGATAAAGATGTAGGATCCTTTCTACTTAGAGCATCTGCCACCTTGTTTTCTTTACCGGGATGGTTGTGGATTGATTAGTCATAATACTTGATGAGCTCTATCCATATTTTCTGGTGAATATTAATCTCTTTTTGTGTGAATTTATATTTTAGACTGTTTTTATTTGAATATATCTCCCACTTCTTCCCATAAAGATAATGCCTCCATATTTTTAATGGAAATTTCACAACATCCAACTCCATAGAATGAATATGATAGTTTTTCTCATGTATTTTCATCTACCTTGAGGCATAGGCTATCAATTTATCATTTTTCATTAGCACACATCCTAAGGACTTCTTTGAAGAATCAGTATACACCACAAAGAGTTCTCCACTTATTGGGAGTGTGAGTACTGGCGTAGTGATTAGCCTCTTTTTTCAACTCCTTAAAGTAGTCTTCACATTCTTGAGTCCAAACAAACTTTACTCCCTTCTATGTCAACTTGGTCATTGGGTTTGAAAATCATGAAAAGTTATACACAAATTGTTGATAATACCTGACCAGACCAAGAAAGATTGGGAGCTCAGTTACAGATGTTGGAATGGGCCACTCTTCAGTCGCCTTTGTCTTGTAAGGGTCTACATATATCCCCTTACCGGTGATAACATGCCCCAATAATTATAATTCTTCCATCTAGAACTCAAATTTACTATACTTTGTATACAATTTCTCCCTTCACAAAGTCTTTAACCTGACATTCAAATGCTCCTCATGTTTCTCCTTACTCTTGGAGTATATCAGAATATCACAAATAAAGAATACCACAAATTTGTCGAGGTAATATCTAAAGATTCTATCCAAGAAAATTTTAAGAACATTAGTGACTCTTAAGGGTATCACTATGAACTCATAATACCCATACCTATTTCTAAAGGCAGTCTTAGGGATATCTTCCTTCTCACCTTTAATTGGTGATATCCCGATCAAAGGTCCACCTTAGAAAAATAACTCTCCCCACAGAGCTGATCGAACAAGTCATCTATCTGTGGTCGGGGATACTTTTTCTTTATTTTGATTTTATTGATCTCACGATAATAGATTAAAAGGAACATTGAACCATCCTTCTTCTTGAAAAATCTAACTGGCACACCCCATGGTGAAGCACTTGGGAATATAAAACCGTTCTTCAAATTCTCTTGTAACTACTTATTCAACTCTTCTAGCTCTATGGTGTACATTCTATAAGGTGTATTTGATATAAGTAGAGATGCATGAATAAGTTAAATTGTTAACCCAACCTCTCGATCCAGAGTATGAATAGAAAACTCTTCAAGGAATACATTAGTGTAATCCCTCATAATGGGAATGTCTTTAGGCACGATCCTCTCCTTTGTCTCAATCATTTGAGCTAGACATGTTTGATCACAAGGAATTAATATCCACACTTGAGAAATAGATTATAATGGAGTTTTATCTTCCTCCTAACACTTATAAAGAATTGGAGGATGCTTTGAGATGTGAATAGTGATCTCCCTCTCCTGACAGATTATGTAGGCTTTGTATAAATATTTCCAATCCATGCCCAAGATAGCATCGAACTCCACTAAAAGAAGTATAATGATATTTTTAGAAGGTTTAGTCCACAAATGTCAACTGGGGAGGAGTTATGGACCATAGATGCAATAATTTTTCCATTTTTTGTTCTCACAGATAACTTATCCTCCAAATTTTGAGGTGGTGTTTGATTAGTTCTTCTAAACTTTTAAGATATGAAAGAATTCATATAACCATAATCAAATAGTGAATTCACTATTCTTAAATGAATAACTAGAATACCTGTCACCACATCATTATTCGGATCCACATTAACAGTAGTTATACATAAGCCATTCCTTGTTGCCTTGGAGGTTGTTTTTGATTTCATCTGATAACCCTTAGCATTGAAAAATTGTTCACATAATGCCCATGATCCTTGCAGTTGTAGAACTGCACTACATGCTGACTGTTGATCCGAAACTTCTTTTCTTCTTCAACATTAAAAATATTCTTCATATCCCGTCGACAGTTTTTAGCCATATGACCCAACTTTTCACATTTGAAGCAATTCCTAGTTCCCTTTAGAGAGTTCCAAGGACATTTCTTCCCATAATTTTTACACGTGGGATGATCGAGCTTCTTTCCATCATGTAATTTATTTTCGTGACCATCCACATGAGATTCCATTTTCCTCTTCTTATCAATGGTCCCATGATACCACTAAGAGTCTGCAATCTCCATTTCAACCTTAAGGGCACAACATACAATCTTCTCATAGCTGTAGAAGTCTCAAATCACGAACGCTTTTGGTAGACTTGGATTTAGTTTTCTAAAGAAGCGACCCACCTTGCTTTCAGTGTTCATGAGAAAGCCAGAGGCGTACCTTGAAATCCTTGTAAATTTTTCTTAATATGCCCTGATTGAATCATCCTCCTCCTTCTTGAGTTCGAGGTACTCTCTTTCCATATTTGGACAAAGGGTTCAGGGAAAATATTTATTGAAAAAAATTCTCTTGGATTCCTCCCAATACATGGAATCAATTTCCTCCTGGGGATTTTTATTCTGGATCAGTGTCAACCACTGATCAACTTCCCCATCAAAACGATAGACTTCCAAAATTACTTTCTTTTCATTTTAGCATTAGAAGACAGAGAATATCTTTTCCATGGAATTAATCTACTATTCCGAAAGGAGGGAATTATAAGATTCACTAAACATGGGTGGAATTTGTCTCATACAGGATTCAATGAAAACTTGCTCTTTACTTTGAGGATTAGGTTGTTCCACATGATTCATGTTATTATTCATAACTTGAGCCAGCTGAGCAAGTACTGTCATGATGTTTTGAGCACCCATTCCCATCATATCAGGCATATCATTATGGAAATCTTCACATTCCCTATCACATTTGTTGTTAGAACATGTTATTTTATTTCATTCCATTAATTAAGAAAAATAATGTACAATTAGAGGGCTTGAATACTTATCTATTGAGCATAAAAAAGGAAACATTGAGCATAATAGGATGAACTTATAAAAGAGAAGTATATCCTAACTTGTGATTCCCAAGGTTTAAATCTAGGTTATCCTTGACCTATTTCTTAACATATATTCTTATGATATTTTTTATTCCCTTAATAATGGTTTGTACTAAGAACATGAATTTACCAAAGCATATCCCTTAGGAGTGTCAAACCAAGAGTGTATCAAGACCTATTGTCATGCTCCTATTCTTTTTCAGGTCTAGTTCAAAGTGTTGTTTCGTGTTTTAACCCTAGATACATCTATTCCAGAGCCACCTTTACCTATTTATATCCAGACAAGGATTCATTTTCTTGATAAAACACTTACTCTATACTTACCAAAATATAGGGATGTTTTCTTATACTTAGTCTTATCCTTAAGGTTATAACTAAAGTTCTCTATTCCTAATCTCCAAAAATAACTAGAACATCCTCTGATACCAACTATAGTGACCCTATCCTTTTACATTTAACATTACATTATTTTAAGCATGATTTTACATCAGAGTACAAGCCAAGAATCATAAAGTCTAGTGTAATGGAGGACTAGGTACATAAAAATGAAAACATGGTACTAAAAAAAACTTATTTAGTTAATCTTAAAAAGAGATCCTGACTTCCTTTGAGCCCTTACATCTTAAAAGGGTACCATGGGGATCACATGACCAAAGGGATGAGCTAAAATCCCAGTAAGGGAAAAAACCTAGTAATAAAACTTTAACACATGGGTTATAAGGCATGGAATAATGAAAAATAAAAGGCATGGAACACGTGGAATGATAACACATAAACATGAGATCATATAAACATGAATTCATAGTAATGTTTCAGAAAAATAAAACATGACTTTAACACAAGTTAAGGATAACCTCCAAGACAGTTTCACATGGTAGCACAAGCCAAGGCTAACAGCCAAGACCATCACACATGGTAGCACAAGCCAAGGAGAACCGCCAAGACCATCACACATAACTTATCATGAGAATCAACTTTACCAAAATCATTAGAGCTCTATATAGGTTCACCCATATTAACTTTTCATGAATATTATTTCCACTTAAATAATCAAACATAATCAATATTACAAAAACATAAGGGTTACCCATGGAATGAATTGGGTGCCATAATCACATCGTAAAGCATAACAAATGGGGGTATCATAAAAGTTACCATGAAATAAAGAACAAAAATATACGTGGAAATTCATAAAGGAAAATATGAATGTATCATGGTATGCGATGTTGAGTAGGAGTGACAATATGTAAGAAAAGCGTTTAAGAAATTTTAGTATTGAAACATTTTTGTGCAGTTTTAAGGAAAATACTATAGAGACATTAAAATAGAAAAGGGACGAATCCTTTATATAAAACCAGAAGTGAACCAAGAAGGTCTTCATAATAAAAAAAACTTAATTTATAAAGGCAATGGTGGTTTAAAATAGAAGATATTGCGCACTTTAAATCAGGTAAGAATTCAAGAAGTTCCCATAAAACGGGTTTACTTATCGGATGGTATTGAGGAGGGAATCACGTAAAAACATGTTGTAATGGCCCGGACCTCTCCGGCCCATTCCTTTATCAAAAGAAGGTCACGAAGTGTTCTGGAGGGTAAAATGGACTTTTCCCACACTTTCCAGAATTTTGAAACTACACGCCGTGTAGTGTGAGTACACGCTGTGTACCCCCTCGCCGGGTATACCCCGTGTTCAAGGCCGTGTCCTTGCCATGTGAAATAAATGAGTACACGTCGTGTATCCAATACTACACACCGTGTAGTCCCTCCCCGCATACGCGTTACCTTCAACCTGTGTGTTGACCAGTCAACGGCCGTGTGCTGTGTTGAGGCCATGTCCTTGCAGTGTGAAATAAATGAGTACACGCCGTCTATCCAATAATACACGCCGTGTAGTCCCTCCCCGCGTACGCGTTACCCTCAAACCGTGTGTTGACCAGTCAATGGCCACGTTCCGCATTGAAGGCCGTGTTGGAAGCCACGTGGTGACCGTGTGAAATGGCCGAGTACACGTCGTGTACCATAAAGTACATGCCGTTTACTTTTGTTTTTCTCTCCTATAAATGGAGGGGTCCCCTCCTCCTTTTCAACTCACTCCTCTCATCCCCTTTCCTATGAGCAGAGCTCTCCCAAGAGACTCGAAGGCTCCTTTTCTTCCATAACTTCTTTGTCCGAGCTCCGATTTACGATCCATCAGTGGCCACGGGATCGTAACGATGAGGCGAAAATTCTAAGCTTGGATCTATTGTTTCCTTTGGCCTTTCCTTTTCAACTTCCACCCGAGGAGGTTTTTCTGGGACTCGACAGAAGTAACGGATGCCGACCGACGTCTTCTATAGTTGATCAGGGGGAGTGTTGTGATCATAACCTGTTGAGGTAGGGATATTACCTTTGTCTCTCTAAATTGGTGCATTATGCGGGGTGGGTGTCCTTTTGTTTACGTGAAACACATTTGAACCGGTCTAATAAAGATAATAACTGGCTTATATAACGGGTATGAGAAGTTTGTGAATGTAGTTACATTATTTATATCTTGTGATATTATGTTGTGAATTGAATGAGCTTCTACCTACTAAAAATCATGGTCATTGGGGGCCTTTGCTTATGCAATTAAATGGTTCCCTCTCCTTCTGGATTTTCTTATGGATGAAAAATTGATTGAATGATGAAATTGGTAAATCAAGTAAAGTTGGATGATTAAATTCTCAGAACCCTTGTGTGAACACCCCGGTTCAACAAAATGGAATAATTAACATATGGGTGTTGGTTAGGGTTTATTTATGTGAAGGAAGTGTTTTATGGGTTGTTGTGAATTGGGTGAGCAGTGGGGCTGTGGTTGGCTTGGTTGTGGGTTGGTGTGAATGCTATGTTGGTGATGGGAAGCGGGGCTGTGATAAATGGTATTAAAGGGATAATGATGTATGGGTTTTAGTGTGATTGTGGTTATGGTGGTTGGCAGCGGGGCTGTAGGGATGGGTTTGAATGTGAGAAAACTTTGGGTTGTGAATAATAAATAAAAAGTGGAAGAGTTAATGAATGGTGGGTCTTGTTAATGGAACAGGAATAATAATAAATGGGTTGGTTGGTTAATAAGAAAGGACTTTTTTGTGCTGCTTGTTTTTTCCTGACTTGATTTGTGGATGGCAGGGATATGCTTTAAAAACTATTGATATGGTTGGTTGCGGTTGGTTGCCCAGTAGAGAAGGAACTAAATAAACAAATTCTGATGAAACGTGAAAACCTAAATGGGGTTGGGGATGATTGTCGTATGCATACTTCGTAGTGGCAGTGCCGAGGCACGTGCTCAGTTCTCTGATTAGAAGCCATAAGTTGAGCTGAGTGTTTGGTATATATATATATATATATCTGTATCTTTTTTGTTTTGTCGCACCACACCCTTGTTGAGCACTTAGTGATGAACACTCCCATTTCATGGGAGAGGGTGTTTTCCCCTTAGTCACTAGCACCTTCCTGCTCCTTCTTCCCTAGGATGTGATGGCTTGAGGTGACCTTACCCCTAAGACCCTTCAGGTAGGTTTTGACTGGGGTGGTTTGGCCCAAGACTCCTCCAGAATGTTTTTTTCCCAAGAATCTTCGGGTTGAGGCCCAGATGTCTTCGGGTGAGAGTTCTATTTCTATTACTGTTCCCAAGAATCTTTGGGATGAGGCCCATGTGTATGCATGCGGGATACATGGTTGTGAGGCCCAGGTGTGTGCAGGTGGGATACGTGGTTGTGAGGCCCAGGTGTGTGCGGGCGGGATACGTGGTTGTGAGGCCCAGGTGTGTGCGGGCGGGATGTGTGGTTTGTCAGGCCCAGGTGTATGCAGGTGGGAAGAGTGTGGCAGTGTCAGGATGTTCACCATTAGGAAGAGCAGCTAACTAGTGGGAAATGGTGCGGGGTACCCAATACTCTTGTTCTTATATACTACTACCTATTGTGATTGTGTTTTTGGTGAGTGTGGCTAGTGAGGTTGGGTGGATAGAATTCCTTGCTAGGTTTCTTCTGTTGTTCTCATGGGACATTAGGATGTCTCCCCACTTGTGCATGAGAGCTTTAGGTTTCCCTACTGAGTATACTTGTATTCTCACCCTACGTTTACTTTCAGGTTTCCAGGAGGACTACCAGGGCCGTGCAAGACCCTACTAGTCGGGACAGTTGGAGTTGTTGTAGTTGTTGTACTCTTGATTCTTTTGGAATTGTACTTTTTGAGCTTTCTTATACTTGTACCTTATTTCAGAACTATTTAAACATGCATGTGAGATTGGTTTTGGTTTATTTCTATACTCTTGTTCTTTTCCTTTTTGTTGGTTGACTTGTCCTATTTCCCGATCTTAAATAATAAAAAGGGCAATGCCTCCCATATTTGTGAAAACTCATACCCTTGGTGCTAGTTGTCACCCCAGGGCCTACTGGAGGCGGGACTCAGGGGTCATTATCTCCCTTTCCCCATTGCCATCTCAGGAGGGGCATCTTTGGTGGGAGGGGGTCGTGACAGAATGGTATCAGAGTGATGGTTGAGAGATAGGATGGAGTCTGGAGTTAGGCACAGTGAGGATTGCAAGGGATGGTAGGGCAACAGTGTTGGTTAATCTTGGTGCGTGACATAAGCCAGGGAAGACTGGCTAGGACACGGGATTTTAGGGCCCCCCCGTGATCCGATGCAAGGACTCTGAGCCTACCGAACGACCAAGTGAGACTACATTGATTGCAGGGTAGAGACCCTAGGGAAGGTATATGCATCATCATGATTGTGTTTTACTTGATTTTGGTGTTCTGGGAAAGAAATTGAAATAAAATGATAAAATGAAACCCTGAGAAATTTCCTTACTACTTGGGCTTATGCGATCTTTGTTTACCATACAGCTATGGCACCCGGACATCGTCCCTGGGTGGTTCAGACGACCGAGGCTCAGCAGATTCAGGCGGTCGATCAGTTGAGGATTGACCGAGCAGAGGAAGATGACCAGTGGCAGAAGACTCTCCGTTCTTTCCAGCGACAGACCCTCAAGAAGTACGAGGGTAGTACTTCAGATATGGAGATGGAGGGGTTGCTGGAGGAGCTAGGGATCAATTTTACTTTGATTCGTGATCTGAGGGAGTACTTGGTTCCCCTAGCAGTCAGTCAGCTGAGAGGGGCGGTGTGTTAGTGGTGGACGCTCTACCTCGGAGAGAGGACAGAGACAGAGGTTCCATGGGATGGCTTTGAGAAGGAATTCTGAGAGGAATTCCTTTCTTCCATGATCAAGACGGAGAAGCGGCAGGAGTTACTCTCCCTTCAGTAGGGGAGTATGTCAGTACGAGAGTTGGGGATCAAGTTCAAGGATCTCCTGCGCTTTTCTCCGGATCTCTTTCTGGATGAGGAGTCTTGGGTGAGATGTTTAGAGGAGGTGCTTTGTCCTTCGCTCCAGTATGCTGTCACCCCCTTCACCCTTCCGACATACTTGGAAGTACAGAAGAAGGCAGAGGTTTTAGAGAGGATGCACTCGTTGGGAGGTGCACCACGAGGGGGGATCCAGTCGGGTTCATCGAAGGGGGAGGAAGTCAGCAGCAGGTCTCCTGCGACGGGACCTTCCAGTTTCAGGCCAGTAGGGAGCATGCCCCAACAGTTCCAGTTCAGATCTTCGGGTCCTCATCCCTTTTTCATGAGCCTAGGACCAAAGTGTTTGTCTTGTGGAAGTGTCAGGAACGTTCAGAGTAGGTGCCCGACCCATGCTTAGTACGGTGGAGGTGGGAAGGTTTAGCGCCCGCCTCAGCAGCACCAGTCACTGGCAAGACCCTTCCAGCAGCAATAGGCTCTAGTCCCTCTGAGGGGAGATAAAGTAGGTGGTGGCCAGCCACAAGGAGTTTCTCAAGGATCCCAACCGGGACGTGGTCGAGGAGGCGGACGTCAACAGAGAGGTAGAGGAGCTGGGCGTGGATAGTTGCATGCATCAGAGGCAGCATCTCTATAAGGACCAGGGATCGATAGAGATGTGTTTGGGTTTTCTTGAATGATCCCCTTTATGTTTTGTTTGGGAGCATTACACTCCATTGTTGGAACTCTTTTTGCTCATTCTTTGGGCCTGGACCTTGTTTTTGTGAGTTATTAATGCTATGTTGTTTCCCTCTTTTATTAAAATGTATGTGAAGAGCCCTATCATGTGGGGCTGGGAAGACCTAATCCCTAATCGAGACGCATTAATGTGGATGCGATTAAACCCGTGTAGGCGAGTCAGTGCCGCCTAAAGCAGATAATATCTCGACAAGGAATAAGGAATTCCCCAAGCCATGTGTTTGGGCAGTGTGTGGGTTGTATGGTGTTGGGGGCAGTGTAAGTTGGAAAATCCTAATATATGAAAGTGGGAAGGCCCAATCCTTAATCAAGATGCATTAATGCAAATGAGATTAAACCCGTGCAGGCGAGTCAGTGCTGCCTAAAGTGGATAATATCTCGACATAGGAGAGGGAATTCCTAACACATATGATTAGGGTTGTTAGTTGGGTTCCTGTTATAACAAGAACCCTAAGAAGTATCTTGTTGGGTTCCTTTGGGTTGGTTTTTGAATTCTCGGGGACGATAATGTTTTAAGAGGTATCTGATGTAATGGACCGGACCTCTCCGACCCATTCATTTGTCAAAAGAAGGTCACAAAGTGTTCTGGAGGGTAAAATGGACTTTTCCAACACTTTCCAGAATTTTGAAACTACACGCCGTGTAGTGTGAGTACACGCCATGTACCGCCTTACCAGGTATACCCCGTGTTCAAGGTCGTGTCCTTACCGTGTGAAATAAATGAGTACACACCGTGTATCTAATACTACACACCATGTAGTCCCTCCCCGCATACACGTTACCTTCATCCCATGTGTTGACCAGTCAACGGCCGTGCGCCATGTTGAGGCCATGTCCTTGCCGTGTGAAATAAATGAGTACACTCCATGTATCCAATACTACACAACGTTTAGTCCCTCCCCACATACGTGTTACCCTCAAACCGTGTGTTGACCAGTCAATGGACGCGTTCCGTGTTGAAGGCCATGTTGGAAGCCGCGTGGTGACCGTGTGAAAAGGCCGAGTACACGCCGTGTACCATAAAGTACACGCCGTGTAATTTTTTTTCTCACCTATAAAAGGAGGGGTCCCCTCATCCTTTTCAACTCACTCCTCTCCTCCCCTTTCCTCTGAGCAGAGCTCTCCCAAGAGACTCAAAGGCTCCTTTTCTTCCATAATTTCTTCGTCCGAGCTCCGATTTATGATCCGTCAGCGGCCACGGGATCGTAACGATGAGGAAGAACTTCTAAGCTTGGATCCATTGTTTCCTTTGGCATTTACTTTCCAACTTCCACTCGAGGATGTTTTTTTGGGACTCGACAGAAGTGACGGACGCCGACAGACGTCTTCTAAAGTTGATCCGGGGGAGCATTGTGATCAGAACCTGTTGAGGTAGGGATCTTACCTTCGTCTCTCTAAATTGGTGCATCATGCGGGGTGGGTGTCCTTTTATTTACGTGAAACACATTTGAATCGGTTTAATAAAGATAATAACTGGATTATATAACGGGTTTGGGAAGTTTGTGAATGCAGTTACATTATTTATATCCTGTGATATTATGTTGTGAATTGAATGAGATTCTGCCTACTGAAAATCATGGTCGTTGGGGGCCTTTGATTACGAAATTAAATGCTGCCCTCTCCTTCTAGATTTTCTTATGGATGAAAAATTTATTGAATGTGGAAATTGGCAAATCACGTAAAGTTGGATGATTAAATACTCGGAACCCTTGTGTGAACACCCTGGTTCAACAAAATGGAATAATGAACATGTGGGTGCTGGTTAGGGTTTATTTATGTGAAGGAAGTGTTTTATGGGTTTTTGTGGATCGGGTGAGCAGTGGGGCTGCGGTTGTCTTGGTTGTGGGTTGGTGTGAATGCTATGTTGGTGATGGGCAGTAGGGCTGCGATAAATGGTATTAAAGGGATAATGATGTATGGGTTTTGGTGTGATTGTTGTTATGATAGTCGGAAGCGGGGCTGCAGGGATGGGTTTGAATGTGAGCGAACTTTGGGTTTTGAATAATAAATAAAAAGTGGAAGAGTTAATGAATGGTGGGTCATGGTAATGGAATAGGAATAATAATCAATGGGTTGGTTGGTTAATAAGAAAGGACTTTGTTGTGCTGCTTGTGTTTTTATGACTTGATTTGTGGTTGGTAGGGATATGCTTTACGAACTATTGATATGGTTGGTTGCAGTTGGTTGCCCAGTAGAGAAGGAACTAAATAAACAAATTCTGCTGAATTGTGAAAACCTAAATGGGGTTGGGGATGTTTTTTGTATGCATGCTTCGTAGTGGCAGTGCTGAGGCACGTGCTCAGTTCTCTGATTAGAATCCATAGGTTGGGATGAGTGTTTGGTATATATATATATATCTGTATCTTTTTTGTTTTTTCGCACCACTCCCATGTTGA
Organism: Viscum album; assembly: GCA_963277665.1. Taxonomy (NCBI): domain Eukaryota; kingdom Viridiplantae; phylum Streptophyta; class Magnoliopsida; order Santalales; family Viscaceae; genus Viscum; species Viscum album. Next base: position 1,027,201,363 of record OY728158.1, read on the forward strand.
GCACTTAGTGCCGAACAATCCCATTTCATGGGAGAGGGTGTTTTCTCCTTAGTTACTAGCTCCTTCCTACTCCTTATTCCCTAGGCTCTGATGGCTTGAGGCGACCTTACACCTAAGACCCTTCAGGTAGGTTTCGATTGGGGTGGTTTGGCCCAAGACTCCTCGGGCAGGTTTGTTTCCCAATAATATTCGGGATGCGGCCCAGGTGTCTTCGAGAGAGATTTCTATTACTATTACTGTTCCCAATAAACTTCGGGATGAGGCCCAAGTGTGTGCGGGCGGGATACGTGGTTGTGAGGCCCCGGTGTGTGCGGGTGGGATATGTGGTTGTGAGGCCCAGGTGTGTGCGGGCGGGATACTTGGTTGTGAGGCCCAGGTGTGTGCGGGTGGGATGTGTGGTTTGTGAGGCCCACGTGTGTGTGGGCGATAAGAGTGTAGCAGCGTCAAGACGTTCACCGTTTGGAAGAGCATCTAACTAGTGGGAAATGGTGCGGGGTACCTAATACTCTTGTTCTTATATACTACTACCTGTTGTGATTGTGTTTTTGGTGAGTGTGGCTAGTGAGATTGGGTGGATATAATTCCTTGCTAGGTTTCTTCTATTGTTCTCACGGGACATTAGGATGTCTCCCCACTTGTGCATGAGAGCTTTAGGTTTCCCTACTGAGTATACTTGTATGCTCACCCTACGTTTACTTTCAGGTTTCTAGGAGGACTACCAGGGCCGTGAAGAACCCTACTAGTTGGGACAGTTGGAGTTGTTTCAGTTGTTGTACTCTTGTTTCTTTTGGCATTTTACTTTTTGAGCTTTCTTGTACTTATACCTTGTTTTAGAACTATTTAAACATGCATGTGAGATTGGTTTGGGTTTATTTATACATGCATGTTCTTTTACTTTTTGGTGGTTGACTTGTCCTATTTCCCGATATTAAATAATAAAAAGGGTAATGCCTCCCATATTTGTGAAAACTCATACCCTTGGTTCTAGTCGCCACCCCGGGGCCTACTGGAGGCGGGACTCGGGGGTCATTACCTCCCTTTCACCATTTCCAGCTCAGAAGGGGCATCTTTTGTGGGAGGGGGTCGTGACACATGTATATCCCTAAAATAGAATGATGAAAGGGTATTGATAAATGAATTTGGTACATGTAAAGAAAATTTTTAATATTCACTTAAAAAAGATAAGATAACTTCATTTCCGTAAATAGGAAGATAAAGCAACCTGAAGGAAATAAAGGGGGTTCGGGTAGAATCCCTTACAGATTATCGACATGGTATCAGGTGTACTTAAGAGAGATTAATGAGAGAGAAAGGGTTTTAGAATCACTTATAAATCATGAGGGAAGTATGGGGGGGTGATAAAACAAACCCCATCATTAGTTATTACACATAAAATGGAATAACACATAGGACATTATTGAATAAAAGTGAAACAGAGAGGATCCCTCCCTTAAGTTTGATGGTGATATTTGCCAGATCTTAATGACCTGAATAATAAAATTAGGTTCATTAATTAATAATTCCAAAAACTCTTTTACAATAAAATGATTTATTATAACATTTTTAAGTTCATTCATAACCTTTTTGATTGGTTATGAGGTTCAATTTCATTGTTCGGGTCTATTTGTTTCCTTGGTTTTAATGATCAGTTTACTTATATTCTTGTTTGGATACATACGTATGATGAGAGTGGTTATACAGAATTGAATTTATATGAAATTAGTGAAAATTAAAAATATAAATGGTTATAAAATTCAATTGGTTATTTTGAGTGAAGGTGAATCTTTATATAAATCATTAATGATAAACGCTTGAATTAACTTAGTGATTTTTCTCACAATTAACTTGTTTTGTATTATTATTTTACATCAGGTGTGAAAAAGGATTACAGAACATAAAATAAGATAAAATTCATATATTATTATCTGGGTCAACCATTAAAATGGTTTCAGGACCAATCTAGAATATGTTAATGAAAATTTAAAACCTATCGTCCTTGAATGTGATAAATCAACACATCTCGAACAGTATTTTCATTTATAGTATAAAAGGAGGGGGATGAAGAGATTATTAAAAACTATCACATTATTATAATATAATTTAGGTATATTTATGTTACTGGAGTTATCATACCATTTGGGTTAAGGGAGGCGAGGAAAGAAATAATAAAAGAAAATAACTTGAAAGAAAATAAAAGAATAAGAAAGTGGAATTTACCTCTTGGGTTTATCTCCTTTGAGAGCCTCTTAAGTGGTGAGAATTTGGTCTTTTGAGGAGACCATGGGCTGATAGAATTTGAGGAGGAGTTTTTTTGGGGGATATTTGGGTATAATTTAAGGAAGGAACATGGCTTGAGAGGAGCAAGGAGAAGAGGGGAGTGTGGGTGGTTTTTATAGTGGAGGTGGCGAGAGTTTTCTTAATATTTTAATCATTAGTTTATTATTTTTCCATAAGACAAGAAATAGTAATGAATATTGTTAGAAAAAATAGTAATATATGCATGTGAGTTTGAACCAATAGCCATTTACATCATCCATGTCTCAAGCATGATGCCAAAATTCAGGTTTCAGCATTTATTGTGAATTATCATATTTATCTATTCATAAAAAAATTCATGTATTTTAGAAAAATTCCAAAAAATAACCATAACCATTTTTCAATGTGTATAATCCAAAAATGAACTCCATTTATCAAAAATAATTTTCTAAATATTATTATTTTAATTTTTAATTAAAATCATAATTTACATGAAAAATACGGATTTTAAAACTATAACTGATTATATAATGCTTTCAAAAATTACATAAGGTCTAATAAAATTAACATTAAACCGAAAGACATAAAATTATTAATTTATGAAAAGATTTCAGGAAAATAAATTTTTCTTTTAAATTAATTAATTAATTATAATTAATTATTTATGATTTATAAAAATACCAATAATTTTACTAGGGACATATTATCACTTATAAGATACCTCAATTTTATTTATAAAATCAAGGGTGAGGTTGCTATTATTTTTTATGATTTACTATTCATAAGGGTCATATTCATATTCATAAGGGTTGGTTACTATTCATATGGGTAAGTTACTATTTATAAAAAAAATATGTTTTCCTTATTGGACTCCAAACATCTTACTGATCACAACCGTGTATGTCAAATTTTGGAAATTAAAATCACAGAAGTGACAATATCATGTTTAAAGGCCACATAGTACTTAGTAGTTCATTGTGTTGTGATTTCATGTGATTATTTTACATAATTATATGAAGGTAATTTCCATGGGTAAAACATTTTTTCGTTACACTCACTTTACTAAATGGGGGTGGTGGGGAATTAACTAGAGGAGGGATTTAAAATAAAAAAAATAGATAAATTAAAATTGCCTCTAAATTACACCTCCAAATTCAATTATGGGTGGTTGAAACTCTCCCTAATTTACAAATAATTTAGAAGGGGTTTAAATCTATTCTAAATTTTAAATTTTTGGTACTTTTAAGTCAAAATTAGGAGGGGTTTAAACCCATTATATTTCAAGTGATGATAATTCTCCCCTCACTATATCGGATGGGGGTGGTATGGATTAAACTAGAGGAGGGATTTAAAATAAAAAACTAGATAAATTTAAGCTGCCCTTAATTTAAAAATAATTTAGAAGTGGTTTAAACTTCTTCTAAATCTCAAATTTCTAGTACTTTTATGTAAAAATTAGAAGGGGTTTAAACCCCTTCAAAATCAACCACTTATAATTCTCCCCTCACTTTACCAATAGTTCATGAAATTTATAGTACTTTTAAGTCAGAATTAGAAGGAGTTTAAACCCCTTCTAAAAAAATCACTGATAATTCTTCCCCCACTTTACTAGATGGGGGTGGAGGAGCGTGAAGTAGATGAGGTATTTAAAATAAAAAATTAGATAAATTTAAACTGTATCTAAATTAAACCTCCAAACTCAAATATGAGTGGTTGAAACCACCCCTAATTTATAAATAATTTATAAAAGGTTTAAACCACTTCTAAATTTCAAAATTTTTATACATTTAAGTCAAAATTAGAATGGGTTTAAACTCCTTATAAATCAATATCTGATAATTATCCCCTCACTTTACATGTGGTTCATGAAAACCAACTCTAACTGTATATTGTGGCCACTTTAGCAGAGGTTCACCATAACTGCCTCTAAATCCTTTAGAAGGGGTTATAAACATTTCTAAATGAAAAAATCCCCTATAATAACTTCATTTTCTTACACTATAGTTTGATTTTTAAATAATTCACCAATAACCCGCTTTAGTTATTTCTTTAAAACCCAACTGGTCTCCCCAAGTATATCACCATACAACTCATGTTACTCTATCTAATCACTTCTAAGGTGATTTTCCAAGTCCCTAAGACCATGCCTAATTCATCTAAAAACCAAAACCAATATATAAATCCCCTTTCGACTCCATGGACCAATAAATATTCTCATAGAATAAACCCCTTAAGTAGACATGATAACCCTTCTTCAGACCCCCATGTTTATCCTCAGCCATATATCCTCACTAAGGAATCCATTTCCTTCCATAGATCACAGATCCTATGGCGACACAAGAACCAATCCATCCCAAACAAATACCATAATGAACAAAACATATATTACAGTCTAAAAAGGGGGTTGAACTAATTATCATACCCATAAAACTCTCTTTATTACCACTCGATTCAACTTGAATTGAGTACCCATATTTTCATAATACATTGTGTATAAATCACACACAATTCATGGATTAAAAATTTAGTGAGATCATGACTCATTCATAGAGGTAAAACTACTTTATCTATACTTATCCAAATTCATACCACATGATTTGATGATCTTCAAACCTAAAATACTCTATCTCATCCCAAGAAGTATTAATAATTAATTATATTAATTTATAATTAATTTTCCATAATAAATTTAATGAGTCATTATTTTAAAGACTCCCCAATATATGAATGAATACTAAAATGACAACCAATTTATTATAAAAGGTCTAATGTGTTCCCATGGTATTACTATGAGAAAATATCTAAAATTCATAGTCTAATTGATCACTAATTAAAAATTAAATATAGAAAATTCTTAAGGAAAATTCATTAGTAATATTACATTAACTAAAATTATGTAAACCAGGGTGAATTTATCCATATAGAGCTTCTTATAGACATCACATATAAATTCCCCTTGTAAATGGATGGATTTAAACATTTTTTGGTAAAATCCATCATCAAATACCTTCCCTAAAACATCCAAATCATAGGGATAAAAAGGATAAGGGATAGGGAAGAAGAAGAGGAATATTTAACTTAAATATCATAAAAAACAATACTTGAACATAAGTAGATAAAAAAGGAGAAAATAAAGAGGAGATAAATAAAGGGAGATGCACCTCCCTATAATCTGACCATTCTTGAAAAGAAAACCCAGAAGGGGTTCTTAAAGAACCCCCTTGAATGAAAAATGGGTTACAACTTTAATTGGGGATTAGGGATTTCAGCCAAAATATTGGTAGACCCCTATAAGGTCATCAGTGGAATCAAATATGATTCCTAGTGGTAGGGGGAAGTGGGATAACCCAAATGCCACCCACTATAATTATATTGGGATTTTATTGAGAATCTGGTGGAAACCTTTTATAATTAACTAGACATTATCCTCTAATTTTTTGATGAAAACTCATTATCATCCTTTTTCATCAACTCCACCACTTTGTAAACATTATTTAAATATAAAAAATTTGTCTAAGATCTTTTTCCTATATTTCAAGTTCCAAATTTCAAAATCACCATGGTTATAGTTCCACTAGAGGCTAGTCCATTTCAAATTCATCTAACACATGATGACGTGGTTTGTTACATGGATAAGTATGGGAGTAAATTATAAATAGTAAATAAATATTTTTATGGGTTAAATAAATATCCATGATCCTAGTACTCATGGATGAATTATTTTCTAAATAAAATTCAATTTTTCAGTTTAAGAGTAGATCATGATCTATTTTTAAATAAAAACTATGAACGTTAGTTAATGATTTTAGTGAATGTTGATGATATTATATTTAGATATTAAATGGTAGATTATTTAAAAAAATCTTATAAAATAATTAATAATTAATTTGAAATGTAATTGATTGGAGAATTGAATTTCTTTCTAGGACTCCAAGTAAATCAATAATTGAAAGTATTTTATTTATTTATACATAGATTAATATATAAGAATTGATGAAAAGAATTCAAAATGGATGGTTGTAAAACCATTTCAAATCTATTTTAAGTGGGTGTTAAATTTACCAAATATAGTTTAAGAAAATGTATGATTTTCATAATGTATAGAAAAACGACTATAGTTATTTTTATTTGACTACTACTTAGATAAATTTTGATTTTTCTACCTATTTGTCAGTAATATATCAGAGTGATCCAAATGAGACTCATGTTATAGAAGTGTAGATAATATTTAGGCATATAAAAAGTATAATGTAGTATAATTTGTTAATATTAATTATAAGGAACATGATATGGTTTATTTTACTAATATTGATTAGAAAGGCTCAGTTACTGAAAAAATATACTTCCAAAGGAGTATTTTTTTCTAGGAACAAAGTGTATAATTTGGATAATTAATAAACAAAACTATTTCTCATTTAGTATAATAAATTCAAATTAATATCATCTATTGTCCCTACAGTATGTTGGAAACCCTGGGTGGGGAATCTGGGTATAAAATACTAAAAAAAACCCATAATGATATTATTCCGTCATGAGAAAAAAACTCCTCTCTTTAGCTTAGAATAATGAATGATGGAAATAAAATCATACACGATACACAATGATTTTTACTTGGTTAATGAAAAAATAGAATACATAAAAGGAGCATACAATGATGATTGATTGATATACCAAATCCATTAGAGTACATTGTTTTTTTACAATTTTTAGAGCGTACTCACTATACCCCTGGTTTATAACCAATCATGATTTGAGAACTCATTGATATCTCATCCAAAGTATACTCACCGTTACATCATATGAGCTGAATCAACTCTGTATAAAACATAATTAGTGTGTCATAAAGATATTATTTTATCAAAATGATAAATTCCAATTTACCATATAAATTATATGAAATCCACTTAAGATTCACATAAACCCATTTTGAACAGAAAATATGTATGCATAAACTATGTTCACTCAAATAAATGTTCATATAACATCATTTGTGTATGAAATTGTGAGTTTTATAAATTCATTCATGCATGAAACACATTTTCATAAGTCTTATATAAAAATAGAGAACTTAACTCTCTCAATATTCCTCTTAGTATTCATATTCCCTTGAATGGAAAGTTCATTTCTCTACTTAGAGGAAAAATTAATATGAAAAACATGCATTAAGAAACCCTTCATGAATTTGAAAAATTAATCTCCTCAAGTTCTCAGTTATCAAAAAGTTCACACAATTTCAATTTTACAAGCATCCACCTTGTTTTAATGAGAATTACAAATTTTCTCCAAACTTATGTTCAATATTATTGAACCAAATTGAAACTATTATTGAGAATTTATATTACGAATACCTCATGGGTTTTTACACAATAATATACCCTAAAAATTCATTGGTTTGCATCAAGTCATAGGTGCTACTAACCTTAGGCATCATTTTTCAGACACCAAAGGATGGAAAAATTGCCAAAGGTTTAAATATAAATATGTAAGGGTATATGATTTACCCAATTTATGCATACACACAACATTCACATGATAAATATGAAATAAAAAAACCAAGGATGTCTATATAAATTATGCATACAACAAAACCAATAATTATCAATGTATCAAAGACCATTATCAAAGTAATATTTGAAAAATGAAAATAAGAATACCAAGACTCCAAAATAGTAAATGTGAAATACCACAAGATTTTATGATATATTTCTATTAAAATAAATTTAATTTCTTCGATTGCTTATGATACACACAACCCTATATTTAAAAAAATCGTGATATACTATTAAAATATTATTAATTAATGTAACACTTATTTCCTAGTCTTTGGATTGGAGAGTACAAATAGAAATAAATAAATTATGAAAAATATATGGTTTATATATGTATAAAATAAATTATTTGATTATAATTTAATTATAAATGAAAATAAATATCATTTGAAAATGAAGAATATGTTTTTCTGGAAAACTATTTTTTATATATGTAATGTGTTTTTATCTTAATAAATTAAGTTAACCAATATTTATGAATTATTTTAATTATATATATATATATATATTATATTCAATATTTTTTTAATATTTATCTATTTTTTTATACGCATGTGATATGAATAAATATAGTTTTAATCTTAAAAATGTATTTTCTTAAAAAATGGTTTTCGTTGCCTTTTTCACTCCTTTTTAAATTGAATTTATGACACTTATAGAAAATGAATTGTGAAAAATGGATTCCAAATTTGGAATCGGGATATCCAAATTTGGAAAATAGGTCCCTTTTATTTTTAGGCATTATGAATAGTAACAATGGTAAACTTTATCACCATAGTAAATTTTAAATTGGGATAACTTAGGTTAAAACCAAGTGTTAAAGTCACCATTTTTCATCTTAATTATTATTGTATAAAGTAAATTCTTCCCTTATTACCTTTTTATTGATATTTAATTTTTAAGGGATACTTTTCCATAAAAATGATCTATATAATATTTAAAGCAAAGAAAAATAAAAAATGTCTGTCTTTTACTCTTAAATACCTCTTACTTGTTAACATAGGAAAAAATAAATTTGAAAAAGAAAATTAATAGATATTTTTATAATAATGAAATTATTTTCATTATTTTAATTTATTTCTATTTTTTAGTGATTATATAATTTCCTTAAATTCTTTTGGAACGTTGAAAAAGTATTTCTACAATTAATTGAAAAAATATAAATGATATTAAATATATTAAATGTATTATAATTTAAGTTATTTATATATTTAAATGAATCTAATAGATAAATGTAAAATAATAATGATGTGTTGATGGATTGTATTCTAATTTCAACCTTTTCTTAATGTCTTTAAAGTCCAATTAAATGAATAGTTTGAAAAATGACATTAACAATATTTTATGAAAATAATATTTTATTAAATTATTTAAAAGTCATAAAAAAATTGAATTAGGACAAGGTGGAAAATTTATGGTCTAAATTATCATCTCTTATCCATTTCTGAACCAATTGTTTCCTTATAAGTGAAATTATTACCCTTTAAGAGTAAAAAAGACGTTACTATGGTTAAGGTTAAAGTAGGTTAACTAAGGGGTTAAAACAAAGGATAAGGTTTTAAAAATCACTTAAAAATATCCAAATTTTATTGGTTGCTGGGGTTTACTACACATAATACCTTATACTTTAATCTATATCCATTTGGAATCATTTTTCTAGAAAATAAGTTTATTATATTTTAATCTTTTAAGAAATTTCTAGAGTGTGCCTCCCCTCACTTATTAAAGGGAACCTCTTCTCTCTATTATTTACAACATTTTTTGATTTCCAGATTGATAGAAACATGAAATATTATATTATAAACATCATTATACACATTATAGAGGTTTTTTTATTCCCAAAATTCTAACCCTAGGGTCCTTAAGAGGATAAATAATGGAGTTATTTCAAAGAAGTGGTAATCGCCTTAGCCGATCACTTAATTTTTATTTTTTTGTTTTACCTCCTATAAATATATGGTATTTGTAATAAAATAATAAATTAATCATACTAAATAAAATTAAATGTTATTATGGTTATGAAACCACCATTATCCTCCCTATTTTACATCAAAAGGGAAGTGAAAGCTTCGCTCATGCATACATACAACTTACCGTCTCAATGTAGAGATACAATTTATTTTTCATCACAATCTTTTTTTGATGAGTCTTATTATGGGTTTAATGTTTGTATGTTATATTTATGAAATAATTAATATTCTCTAATGATAATATCATATATAAATTCTTACCTTCCAATACATTGGAAAATGATAACGTCATTTGGGCTTATGTGTGTACTACCACCTCCAGGAAGTGATGTGATTCGTTTTTTATATCAGATTTATAAGGATGGTAATAATTAAAAATTCAATGAATATACATTATATTATATATATATATGATATATTAATTATTCCTGAAGGTTTAATTGTTATTTACCTTTTTTTCATTCCGTCCATTGAAAAAATGGAAATAATTTTCATTCATACATATGACCTAGTGTCTCTATAAACTATGTAATTTATTTATACATATATATATATATATATATTATGGATGAATATAATTATATATATATAATTAACATATATGATATTTATATCATGAATAAAATTCGTTATATTATTGAATCATGATCAATGTACAAGGATCGAGGCTGCCAAATCGAAACATGCATGAAAAATGAAGTAGGTATCACAAAAAATAGTGATTTTAATAACAAATTATTAATATATGGGTGATAAGATTTCATAAGTAAATCATAAATGGTATTATGGTTATTATTATGGTTTTGGAATGAATTTATAATAAATTTACACTTATTATAAAGTATATTTGAATGTGTACAAATAAATATGACACTTGTGGTAAGATATATATATATATATATATATATATATATATCAATCTTATTTTTAATCAGGATTGTTTATGCATGAATTTACATTGATAAAATTTTATAATCCTTATCAGATAACTCACTTTAGTTTTTTATCCTCTGGTTATTTCTGAATAATACATGTTTCTCTTTCATTTTACTCTCTTTACTTACCTAAGATACTGAAAAATTGTTTTTAAGAAAAACCTACTTTATTTATCTATTCAGTTGAAAATACATTTTCTTCCATATCCATGTTTTATAAAAATGTTGTCATTTTTTTTAATATTACACTATGATTATTTAAATTCATTTTTACACATGATTAAATTTATAAAAAATGGTTTAAAATTAATATTCTTATCATTTTCCAAATGAGGTAATTTTTGACTTTTCAAAAAAGTGTGAAAGAAATGTTTTCTTTTAACTTTTATGAAATGAACATAATTTACCATAATAAAAAATTATCACTGATTTGAATATTAATTTACAATATTTCAGGTTTCTTTTAAAATAAAATGTTTCCTCAATATTTTGAAATATTTTAGATTTTAAATAAGTGATTTCAAAGTGAAAATGATATTTTCCTCAGAAAATACTCTAGAAACTATTTTAAAGTATTTTCCTTTTATTATTACATAATTTGATGTTAATTATGTTTTACTAGAGATATGATCGAATTATACCATCCTTATTATTTATATAGTAGTTTTATAATTATGATTATGATATTTTTATGAAACCAATTTATTTTCCATTGGTTATTCTATGATGAAAATAAAAAATATTTATGAACCCCATTTTCTTTTCATGGGTTATGATATGATGATATAATCAATATTTTATAATCTTTTGGAACAAATATGTATGTATTTTATTATGTGAGGGGTGGTCTCGAAATTATATATTCTTCCAATGCATTGGGAAAATTATAATATCTTATGAGATAATTATGGGAAACAAGTCGATGTGATTGATACACTATGAGAAACAAGTTTATGTGATTGATCCACTATGGGAAATAAGTAATGATGCATGATCTATTATGATATGGGAAGCATGTTTTGATTCCTGATCCACTATGATTTTTTGGTCTTGATAGTTTACCATGACATATAAAATAGTTTCTATACCTATATTAGTGAAACTCTTATATGATGTGAACTTGTGGTTCATGATTGATTTATAATGATTTATCACTATTATGACTCATGTATTTTGAAATGATAATGTTTTATGCCCTGAATCTTGTTTTTGATCCATGATATATTGGGTATGAAAATTTTAAGTTATGTTCATGATCACATACACTTATTATTATCTTATAATTTTTTATGATCATCGATTGACACCTCCATGTTTAACCTTATTGAGAATATGATCTTACTATGATTATTATATCATAATTATTACACTTTTATTTTTGGTTTTATTCAATGATAAAAACTATAAGACATCAAACTAATAATGAATGTGAAAGGAAAATTTATGATTTTACACCATATAAATCAAATTATATGGGAGATATAAAATTAGATATTGTTTCTATGATCAAAAAAATATCTCAGACAATGAATCACACTGAGATTCAAAATGATCAAATGAGAGAACACCGTATTATTAAGCTTTCATAAGGAAAAATATAACTTATTTTAGGGGAAATCTAGATCCACTAGTGGAAAATCGATGGGTAAACACTTCTGGAAAAATATTTTCTATTCTTTAGTTATTGGAACATGAAAAAGTTTTAAAATCATTTTATTATTTATAAGTGAATCAGATAAATAGTGGAACCTTATTAAGAATTTGAGACAAGATGAAGAAATTGACTCCATGCAATAAGATTACTTTAATAGGGTGTGGTTCAGTAAGTAGTTCCCTTGTATTCTGCATAAAAATATGGGGAATTAATTCCTTGAGCTCAAGAAAAAGGAGGATGAATCCATTGGTACTTATGATGAAAATTTTACAAGACTTATAAGTTATTCTTATGGATTAATCAATATCCATGAATGAAAAATTGAATGATTTTTTAGTGACTTAAAACCAAGTCTCTGAAAGTTGTTATCTATAAGATACCTTAGTAACTATGAATAATTTATTCTTTGTCTACGTAAGGTAGAAATTGAAATCCAAGATTCCCACCATTTCTATGATTTTGATAAGAATATTAAGATCGAGCTTCATGAAAACTCAAATAAATCACAAGGTGGAATGAAATTATCTCCATCTACATGCCGGGAATGTGGGAAGAAACATCAAAGGAATTTCTTTAATAGAATTGTGAGGTTATTTAAATGTGTAAAGGTAGGTTATAAATCATATGAATGTCGAATGGTGATAAATAGCCTGGCTAATGAAATTGAAGAAAAGAAGATGACAAATAATGCACCACCCATGCTCCAATGATTCAAATATAAGGAGTATATGAATTTTCCAACTAGTGTTAGAATACTAAGGTTTATAATGATGATCAATGTCAAAAACCTATTAAGATAAAATATAATGGGAAATATCATGTGATCATAATAGCAGAAGTGGGGTATCAGAATTACATGTTGAAAGGTACACTTATAATCCACTCTAAAAATTATAATATCTTCTTCAATTTTATATCTACCAAGTATTTTAAATTTAAGGATTTTTAAGAGAATCACAATACCACCTTAATGATTATATGTTGAATTATAAGTGAAAACCCATAATGGTATGATGATTTAATCTCAAGTCTAAAATTATATTTTGATTGATGTTTGTGGGAATGTGTTTCTTTGAAACCACATTATTCTACCTCTAGTTGAATTAGATGTTATTTTGGGAATTGTTTTGCTTTATTTACATAAATCCCACATCAATTATTGAGGGATCTATGTAACATTTTATGTTCCAAACCAGCCTATGATCATATATTAGTGTGATGAGAAATATGAATATCGAATGGAAATTGCATCCATTTTATGAGTCTTGATTCCAATTAAAAATGGGTGTTTATCTCAGATTGTTATGGAGAAACTCAACATCGATGATATGAGTATTATGTGGGAGTTTATTAATTTATTTCTTGAAGAGTTTCATAGTCTTATATTTAATTGTGAAGTTAATTTTTCAATTTAACTCATACTTGGTGATACACCTTTTCAAAGAATACATTTATAATAACCTCGATTGATTTATAGGAATTGAAGAGGAAAATATTGGAGAATATTAACAAGGGATTCATTTATCCATGTTAATCACCATGGGGTGCACCTATTATTTTTATCAAGAAGAATGATGGATCAATATGGATCTGTAATGGTAATTAATTACTAAAAAATATCATGATTAAGAATAATTATCTTTTTCCTCATATTGATGATTTTTTATCAAGTATAGGGAGCATGATACTTTCCATATTATAATTTCCCTTCCCTTTATACCTCAAAAATGTTCCAGCAACTTATCCAAAAAACATCCTAATTCTTCATGTGACTTAACCTAATCATTTTATAAATTAAAATAATTAATAAATTATGAAAATAACTCAAACCAAAGGTGTTTTATTCTCCCCAACATCATGATTTTCATCCTTGGAAACCTACAATTTAGAATTACCCTTTAAGAGTTTAGGAAATTACGCCAACATAAAATTATATCATTCCCATGTTTCATTTTTAATATTACCATGCTTCCATAATATTCATACTAAAGGTATACGTTTTCCTTATAGGACTTTCTCTTGTCTATCCATAATCCAAACTGGTACATGGATAAACGTAAAATCTGGTTCAAGAGTAACATGATCCAAACTAATCACATGACCAAGATCTGGGTAATACTTCTCTAGTTGAGATATGTGGAATAAATTATGGAAATCATTGAATCTCAGCTGTAATACTAACTGATACATAATCCATTCGATAATCTCAAATGGTCCAATATACCATGATTCCAAATTCCCTTAATTTCACAAGCATCGATGACAAAGTCTTGGTGAAAATTTTAAGAATACATAGATAGTAACATTAAAGGATAAAGTCCAGTAAAGAATATTTGTATATAATTTTTATCATCTCTAAACGGTGGCCATCTACTTCCATATTATCTAGATTTTCTCTATAGTCTCATGTACAATAATAGGTCCAATAAGTGAATTTTCTTTTATTTCCACCCAAAATAGTATTGAACGAAATGAAAAACCATATAACGCCTCAAATAGGGATATATGTATTGTCTCTTGGTTTTTGTTATTATAGGATAATTACACTAAACGTATATGATCTTATCATGAACAACCAATTTACCTGAAACAAAATCTTTTCATATCTTAAAAATATCTGAATTGTATATTCTAATTTTCCATCTATCCGAGGATGATATGTTGTGCTCATAGGTAATTGATTTATAATATCCTATTGCAATTATCTCCAAAATTTATAGGAGAATCTAGGATCTCTGTTAGAGAAATAAAAACTTTAACTCTATGTAACTTGAAAACTTATCAAATATATGTATATTCCAAATACTGTCCCATGTTGGACTCTCTAATTGGGAGTAATTTTTCTGACTTGGTGTGTCGATCCATAGTCACCAATAGAATCATGATTCTAAATCATCCTTGGTATACCAATGACAATGTCCATGATGATCTCTTCCCACTTCTATATAGGTATAGGCATAGATTGCAGTATACCAATCAACCGTTGATGTTCTGTCTTCACATTATAACAAGCTAAACATTTCATAACATAATTTGTAATATTTTGTTTCGTACCTAACCACCAAAAATGAGCTTCAGTATTCTTGTAAATATTCTGAATACCTAAATGAATATCCCATTTTTAATAGTGATACACCAAAAAAATCTATTCTTGGAATGTCTGAGGGACCATAATTTTGTCATGAAAGCATATTAATGAGTTTTTATCCTCTCTTTATCCTTCACAAGTATCCCCACAATTTAGGTTTGACCTAATGGTGGTGAAATAAATATATGATATTTTATCCTCTTGGATAATATCCATCAATCCAGGAACAAGGTTAACTAGGAATACAATTTAATTCACATTATGTTCTATATAGTCCAAATTCATTTCATTAATAAGAATCATTAGCTTCCATTGTTCTTGAACCTCCCTAAAAACTTTTTCATATAGCCTATGAATCAAAGAATCTACCATATAATTTCATCTCGTAATTGTGTACATAAATTTGAATTCTAACATCTAGAGATAGTTCATCCATCTTCATTGCCTCAAGTTCAAGTCTCACTGAGATAAGAAATATTTAAAATTATTATGATCAATTAAGATTGTGATCCATTCTTTAAATATATAGTGGTTACATGTCTTTAAGACATGAACCAATAACACTAATTTTAGGTTCTGAATTGGATATTTTTTATTATGTGTCCACAATTAGATCAAACAATATTCCACAACATGATCTACCTACATGTGAACACCACTTACACTAGTTACAAATGCCTCAAAATAGATAACATATCCCTAACCAAGTTCTAGAAAGAGAAGGACAAGTTACGAAGTGAGTTGAGATTTAAGGTCATAAAATTATTTCTAAAAATATTTATTCCCCTTGAATTGGATACCCTTCCTCATCAATATAGTCATAGGAGAAGAAATCTTGGAGAAATCCTAGAAAAATCATCAATAATACCCATCTAATCCTAGGAAAATGCCTATCTCAAAGTCGTTCATGGGTAAAATAAAAGAAATGACTACTAAAATATTTCTAGGTTCAACTAATATTACTTTCTCAGAAATTACATGCCCGAGAAAATGAGATTATTATATCTAGAATTCAAACTTAGGAAATTTATCATAATGTTAGTGATCGTACAATGTGATAAATACAACTACCAAGTAATCCTCATAGTCACTTCTACATTGAGATCAAACAAAAATATCATTAAAAAAATACTAAACAAAAGAATCAAGATATATATGGTAGATTAATTTCATTAAGTCTATCAAAAATGCAAGTGCATTCATCATAATGAAGGGCATGAGAACATATTCATAATGGCTATATCAAATACAAAATATTGTCTTTGGAATATCCTCTTTCTTGACTAGAGTTCATGATATACTAATTATAGAAAAATATTAGTGAACCACTTGGATATATTCAATTGATCAAAAAATCATTGATTTTATATAGAGGATATATGTTTATAACCGTTTCTTGATTCATGATTGTCAACACACAATCAAAGCAAACCATATACTTTCTTGAAAACAAATTGAGCAACCCAAGGTGATGTACTTGGTTTGATGATATGATTTTTAACCAATTTTTCTAGTTGGAAATATAATTCCCACAACTATATTGGAGCCATTATTTATGAAGAGATAAAAGTAGGGCTTGTTCCAGGAATTATAGCGATATAAAATTTGATTTCCCCCTTAGTTGGTAACCTTGAGAAATCATTTGGAAGGACATCTGGGTATCAATATACTATGGAAAGAAGACTCGTATTTTTAGTCTCATATATAGTACCGAAGTTTATTTCTACTAACTAACTACATATTTTTTAATCTATTGATACTAATGGACCTACTATACCTACATTTATATCTTAATCCCCCTTGAATACATGATGAGTTACATCTAGGGATGTGAATTTCACTTTCTGAGTGTAATAGTTAAAATAAAATTTAAATTCCACTAGTTAGCCCATTCCAAATATCAGATAAAAAATATTCATTTCTTGGACCATAAAATCTTAAAGAAACTTCACTGTATCAATGACAATGAATCATGATGGGCACTTGAATCCTATGAACTCCCACTGTCTGAGGGGTGTCTTGATACTCATTGTGTGAGGAATTATTTCCATGTGTAATCCAAATTTCTCAACCACATGAGTGGTAAGAATGGAATATGATGAACTGGTATCAAATAATACATACACAAGAGTAGAGTTCAAAAAGATGGTTCCTCATAGCAGGGATGGATCCGATTTATCAGTCTGGTTAGCCTAATTTGATCTATAAAGTTTTCGATTAGCTTATAAAGGATAGATGTTGATTCCCTATTGAGGTGTTGACTGATCAACTGAAGTGTTCCTAGAGGTATCCTTGCTCACTCATTTTTATGGATGAGAACTATCATGATAGGACCAATCCATCTGATCATATCAATCTTGAGTCTGATTCCTACTAGTTTTACTTGTTGATTTCAAAATTTTAAGATAATACTTCTTGAGATTCCATCTCTTTTTACAATGGTGGTAATTACTTGGTGGAGAACTGCATTTCTTATTTTTATGTGTAAGTTAGCCACACTAAAAATAGCCTGGTTCATTGATATGGTGTAGTGGATAAAATTTTGATCTAATGGATTGATACTATTATGACTTTCTACCATAGGAGTAACCCTCCCTCTTATATTTATTCCCCATGTTGAAGCTCTCAACAACACCTAGATGGACTAAGGATTCCCCTCTACTACAATTTCCTGTAAGATATCTCTCTCTCTCTCTCTAACTGACACCTTATTCACAATTTCTATGAATTTAGTAATATAAAACATTACCATATTTAAGAAAACCTTAGGTTATATACCCACATAAAAGATCCAAGATTCCAACCATCACTAGTATTTTCCTTCATGTAAAAGAAAATAATGTGAGTGAATTTAGAAGCATATTCACTCACTAAAATACTTCTTTAATCCATTTGAAAAAAATTCTATCATCTTTTATATTTGTAAAGTTTATATAAATAATTTTTTATTGAACAATTCCAAAAATCCTTTCTAATAGATATCTCAATCCAACTTATCTTGAACAACTAAGTCCCACTATGCTATCTCAAAATACTCAGGCATATACTTTTGTAGATTAACCTTCATTTCATCTGGTGTCCCCAAGAATTAAAAAATCATCATCATCCTTCTTATCCATGCCTATGCTTTTTCTGGTATAGAATCAGTACAAAACATCGTTGGATTCTTCTTTATAAATTATACTAAGTGATTTACTTGATTATGTTCCTTATTCCTAGGTCCCTTGTCAATAGTATGAAAGGATTGCATAATAATATGAACTAAATAATAGTTTACCTATGGTTTGTGTGCAACATTCTTGGATGCTCCCTCTCAATGGTTTCTCATTCTTCTTAGTAGTGGTATTTTTGTTCTACAAACCATTCAAAAAGTTAACAATTAAGTCATTTTAATTTTCATATATTCATGGTTATATTGAAAATATTGACAAAAAATCACAATATAATAGTACCAAAATAAATTAATCATGTGGATAATTAAATACTAGTGAGAAGTCTCCTTACTAATTCAAAATACCTGACACTCACTAGATAAACTGATGATGATGAGTTGACAACACTATCATAAGAACTAATAACACTTTTTATACCCTAACTACCCTGAAAACATAAAGTTCAACATCAAAAGGTTATCCATGAATTTTTTATGTTATGTATTTGAAGTGATAACATATATTACCTTTTTACTCCATCCCAAATCACTGGGAAAAAATTATGATACCATTTGCAACATCTCTTCCGAACCCATTGGCATGGGCCTGGTCAGAGGTGCTACTAACCTTAGGTGGAAATCCCTGGGCACCAAAGTCTAGAATAAATGCTAAGGGTTGAAACACAAATCTACAAGGGTTGGGGTGGGGGGTGGGGATATTTACCCTATTTATGAACACACAAAAACATTTCATGATAAATATGAAATAAAAATACCATGGAAATATTTAAAAATGATTAATGCAACAAAATCAATAACAATAATTGTATCAAAGAACATAATAATAGTAATAGTAGAATAATGTAAATAAGAATACTAAGATTCCAAATATGTAAGTGACCCTATAACCAAGGTGGAACTAATCCATACTAACATTCTAAACAATATGAATCTCTATCTCCACCAACTATGATAACAACATCAAGGATCCTCATTATAGAAATAAGAAACATTCCCCCTAAATCTCCATCTCCACCAACTATGACAAAAACATAAAGGATCATTGTTAGAGAAGTAAGAAAAATGTCCCATTCCTGCATCATAAACAACTTATTCATACAAACCAAAGTTATTAATCCAGGGGTGAGTAATCATACCTAGTAGAAAAACCCACGAAATACTTTTCCCACATTCCATTACAACTAGAATCAGGTTTGTTCACATGATTATAAAACAAATAGTAACAATATCAAAATAAGATAAATCCATTTCCATAATATTAAATAAAAAATATGAATAGATTTTACAAAATCCATATAACTAAATTTAATTTTTCCTTTCAACTACCAGGATTAATTCATTAATTTAAATTTAAAATAACGCACCCATGTTTCCACAGTCACACACACATGTATATTCATGACATGGACCTCCCTATATTCACGAGTGTTGACTCATCATTTCACTGAGCTACCACTTGGTTTCATAATTTAAATTTTTTACTTTTGACCATGATCCATCCCATGTTTCCCTATTTCATCGTGGTACCTATGACTATGATCCATCCTATGCACATGAACACACAAAACTCAGTTATTCCAAGAACACAAGTAAAAAACCATCTTTATTTAGAAAATCATTAAATTAATTTTACAAACACGTTGTGGGTGATAACCACAACCCACATTTCAAGAACCAGCCAATAATATAAAATAAAAAATATTTTTAGTAGGGTAAAATAATTTTAAAGTATAAAATATTTCATTAGAGAAACCTATTTGCCTTCACATTCTAATAAAAGTGGAGAGAGGAAAAAACAAGCTACATTGAATAGTTAAATCATGGTTCCCTTTTGGATAATTTATTAATCCTTTGACACCAAAAATTATATTCTTGAAGATCTTATGAATTCAACATCTAGATCGAATAGATCCTCTAATATCATCAAAGGTAGGGATAGAGTTTGATAGAAAATGGATATAGGCTTATGGGAATCATATGGTACAATAATTAAATAAGCCTTATACACACAACACTATTAATGATGTGAATTAGGGATTCACATCATGAATAATAGAGTTTCCATATATTCCAAAAAACAATTATCCTTAGTTTAAAATACTAAAAACTAGTTCATATCATGAATATAATCTCATATCATGAACCTATTCTACCTTGGAATTCATTCACACCATGAATGAAATTTATTAAATCCTCCCAGAACCGTGCTTTTCATGAAAAACCATTTACAACATAAACCAGTTCCTATATCTAGATTCTAGTTTCCCTTCTCTTTATACCTCTATACTTTTCAAACAACTTATCCCAAAAGTATCATGAGGCTTTACAATACTTAACCTAATCATTGAATAACTTAAGACAAGCAATGAAGTATAGAAATAACTCAAATCATGGGTGTTACATCCACTTTATAAATTTTTCAAAATTATTTGTAAAGAAAAAAGATCCAAAAGATCCAAAAATAAAACATGAGGGATTTTATCAAGAAATATTTCCCATTAGGGGTTTGAAATTACTTTAAAATCCTTAACTACCTTGTTAAAAAACCCTTTTAACTTTTTGTTATAAACACTATACTCTAATTAAACCTATTTATAGAGATAAATGATTCAATTAAAATGTACTCTTAGAATATATGATCCATGTTTAAAATTAGAAATATGAGTAACATTCAAAGTTCACCAATGAATCACTTCATTCAGATCAATCACCACTTATTGATTTTCAACTCAAACCGTGTCTTTTCTCCCATTATTTAGTGATGAAGTATACCCCCCTTTGTTAGATTATTATGAAATATCTCCCCATTCTTAAATAATCCATCTCAACTTTATAAATAAACCTAAAGTTTAATCTTTTGTGGGATATAAGATAGTGGAAAATATATAATACATTAGGGAATAAGAAACATTCATTATGAAGCGGGCATCACAAATCCTTAGATATTTAGGTGTGAGGAGTTGACTAGACTCTAACAGACAACCAATGTTTCCCAAACATATCATTGGGTAAGGTGTTTTTCATAATATTCTTGACTTGAAGTTGGGTATTCACACACACCAATTTCACAAATCCATGCTTAATTTTAAAATTAATAAATAGATACTTTATTTGAATGTTCTTTTACCTTGAACAATGTACAATAATTTTTCTAAGGTTTATAAAAATTGGATTTTTAATTTTTTTATGATAGATGACTTCACTTCAAATCCCATATCTTCTGGATATTTCTTCATCCTTAATAATTACTTGAAAGCCTGAGTGGCCATTATTGACACACTGTTTTTTCACAAGGGTTGAAAATATTTAATGAAAAATACTTCCTGTATTTGAGAGGTAGAGATTCATAAAAAGGATCAAGAGAAAATTCTTAAACCATCCTATACTCTAGAAGGATTGTGCAAGACCCTCCTACGTGACATTGAAGGATCAACCACCCCTATAAGGGTTACCTATTCTAAGTACATTCACCGGATACCTGTGTGGATAACCTCCTTTGACCAGGGTCCCATATTCTATTATAAACAGAACCTTAGAGCTCCTCATTTGATGGAATAAGAAAATAGAAGAATCCTCCAAGATTTGGTCATGCAACCTCTTCACCAAGGTCCCAATAAATCCTTCAGGTAGCTCTCCAAAACATGAGAGAAGAGGGAATTAAGGGGGGAATAGTGGGATTAATGTCCCTCCTTGGTTTGAAGTATAAGACACCTATACAAGGAACCATTTCCCCTAGTTTAAAAGCACTAGCGTGAAGGTCCCTTCCCAAATTCAGGAATAGTGAAAGAACTTTCTAGGGAAGCCTTGGAGACCCTTGGTTCTTAGACCAAGGTATCACCCAAGCATTGTTTCCCTAGTGGTCTATCAACAAAGGAATCTCCATCTCACACATTCCTACCCATGCACGAATCAATTCCATCTCTTTCTAGGTCACCATGTGCACAACACCTTCTTCTCTCCAGACCTTGAACTACACAAGGCACTTCCAACTCCCCCAGGCCAACCTATGTGAGGAACCTTCTTCTCAACAATAATTCACCTGCATGAGACACCCTCTAAGCAATATTTAAATACACCAATGACATGAATCTGTTAATTTAGAACCATCATCTAATGGGGACCAAATTTAAGCTTCTACCGAAACCTCTAGACTTGTATGGGCATGTATAGAGACACACCAATGTGTCCCCCATTCGATTATACATTACTTTAGTCAAAATTTTCCCACACTCATCCTACCTAATAGGTAGGGTCCTTGGAATTCATGTAGTTATGCACTCCCATGGTCATGAGGAACCTGACCCTGGCGGTAGTATTGAGGATCTCTTAGTCTCAAATGCTCGGGTTAGGAACATGTCCTTCCCTTGTCATCTCTAAGACCAGGGACCCTTGGTTATTGGTGGGGAGAGAGAGTATCACACATTATTTTCCCTTTTAAGGTTAATTTTATATCCTAATCTCTTCTATATAAAGATAAAAATGGAATCCCACATGGATTATGACCATATCCTATCTTGAAGGGTGATATCCATAAATATAGTTAGATATGACTATCTTTGTTACCAAAATGGGAAAGGAAATGGGCACATAAAAGCCCCTTCTTCTTCTTCTTCTCTAGTATCCTTGGCCACTTCCATTAGTGGAAGAAGAATATTTTTTGGTTTTACATATCTTATACTTCCTCTTATTTCTCACACTAAGCACGATTCACATGGTCTTAGAGGTTAACTATGATCCTGACATCATCATGGTTAGATTCATGCCTCAATAGAGAATCCTTTTCAGGATCTTCCTCTCAACTTTATTTAGAGACTCCATTGGCATGGGTCCTTGAAGCCATGTATTTAACCATCAGGGATTCTTCATAGGTGTAATCCCCAACCACACCTCCAAATCACCATGAGTCATACATTCCTCATGGTCCCACTCCAAAGAGAATCTTCCTGGGATTAAGCCACAACCGAAACTCCAAATCACTACGAGTCAAGACATTCCTCATGGCCCCACTGAAAAAGGAATCCTCTTAAATGGTGTATGCCTCAAAATCATTACTTAATTATCTCAAGGGGTCACATTCCCCTATGAGACAAATCTTCATAGGGCCTTCATAGGCATTGTCCTTTATAGATGAACTATGTGGTATTTGATTCCTATACAAATGGGATACAGAGGAAGTATCCATGAGATCCAAACCCAACTCCCCAAAATCAACCCTAATTATATATAGTATGCATTCCCAATAGGTTCAAATCTAACCTAAGATTCAACATCCCTTCCAGGTTCCATGGGCCACTCGTCATAAGTCCCACACCAAACTTTGACTAGGAACCTTTAGGATATACGTCCTTGTAGTATAATGTTAAACCATATGGTTTGGTCGTTGTCACATGACCTTAAAAGGTATGATGCGTCCCTTTATGTGGCATTAAACTACACAGGTTCTAATTCCTTTCAAAAGGATATATATGAAGTCCATCTCATGGTCCTGATCCCAAATTCAAAACAATTCCCATCTCTATAGATAATGATAAACTATAGAGTGCCCCACTATGTGGCTTAAAACCAACATCATAGTAATAAATGACTGAATAATCTTTAATAAACTAACAATGAATAACCTTAGATACATACAAACATCTCCATTGATGAAGAAAATTGGATACATATAGATTATTTTAAATTACATACATGATAATAATTGATTGTTAATTCAAAAGTGATACACATATTACTTGGTAATTAATTAAGGTTTCACGAACATATCTTAAATCTATAAGAGAGTCCCAGAGTAGGCAGACATTACCCCTAAAAGGGTGCTATGAGACCAGACTCCCATCATATCGACCAATAAGAGTTCTTATGTATCAATTGACAAGTTTCACAATGATAAACTTCCTTTGGAAGGTAGGTCTATGGGTCATCATGGATATGATATCCATTAGGTATTTTCAGTTCGGCGAACAAATCCCATTGGAAATCTCTAGGAAAAGATGTGGTTATATATGTCTGATGTGAAGGTTGTCTCACGAACACCAAAAAATTCTATTCTTTCTCCACATGGTATTCATGAATGAAACAAAAATGTTGAGACCAATATAAATCCTTATCCAAGATGATGGTGTCACCTACCTACCAGGCCCCTTTATCTCTTCAAGTGAATGAGGTAAAAATAAGTTAATAAATTATGCATGAGTTTGTTTAATGAGATAATGTTTTGATTGGGGTTTCTTTTTTGTTTTTTCACATATATTTCAGGAACATTCAAAAATATATCCCTTCAATGAAAATGGATTCATACCTATTCTTGCAGAGGTGTGCATCAAACACTATACAAGTTGGGTCCTCAACTAAGAAGAGGACACTGTCGCCTACCTAGCATCTTTATTTTCGGGTATAAAATGTGATGGTCTGATAATACCACAAAAATGGCACCATACTGACCCTAGAGGATACTTGGAAGGCCCTCCAACTCATGAATCCCCACCAATCATCCACTCAATGACGCTCTGTGGTCCATAAGTAGGCCGCACGAATCACTATCTCCAATCTTTTTAGGATAATATCCATGAAATGTAATAATAATATCCACCATTATCCTAGGGAGGAAGATAAAGTTTCTATAAAATAACTCACCTGAAAGAAAAAAAAGATTCATTTTAAAGGTATCCTACTAGTAGTCACCACCACCAATGTCGTATGATAGTAAACCCTCTACATGATGAGGGTGCTGTCCTCAGAAGTTTGGCCTAGGTCATCTAGACCTGAGCATGAAAGATAGACCATCAATAGAAATAAATACTCAATAGGGAATATGGATAAACATTTTTACCCTTAGTAGGATCCCACTATTCAAATTTTGTATAAAATTACGAGTAGGGACAAACACCCACTCACACTAATCATGTCATCTAACAGACTCATCTAACAGTGTCAAGAGAAGCCCACAAACAACATATGATGGAAAGAAGTGATCAAGAAAAAAAACTTGAACGCACCCATAAATTATTCTAGTAAAACTTTGTGGAAACCCATGAGAAAGAAAAAACACCTTCACACACCAACCAAGTCGTCCAATAGACTTGTCTAGTAGTATCCAAAGAATCCCACCATTAAAATTCTACAGCAATCCATGAGTAGGCACAAACACCTACCCACTTCAATCAAGAATGATATTCAAATTTTGTGGAAAACCACAAGAAGGAACACACACATACTTGAACTTATGAATCCTATCAGTAGCCTCATCTGGAATCACACATATAAATCATTCATAAAGTCCCGACAAAAAACCGAAGTCGTACCCAAATCGCCTCCCAGACACATGAGTACTATTAGTATCCACTGATAGGAAATAGAGGATAGAAGATTGGAAACACCCCTGATCTAGTCATAGAATGGGAATACATCCCCATTCCATCAATTTAGGTTACCAAGAACATCCTAATAATGGTGAAGGGTAAGACCCAAATTCTTTCCCACATCCTACAAAACTGTCATAATATCATAATGGAATTAGTAGTGGTAGAGGAAAACAAAATACAAAACTCCTTTCGCACAAGTGGGGGGACTAATCAACATGTCATTATAGAGTAGACACACAAATATTATATCATATAGGAGGGTTGTGGAAAAAATACCCCTATGATATATGGACTACTTGATCAGGCTGATACCCTCATTCCAACTAAAGGTAATCAGCGTATTTCGATTTTCACTATGAGGGAGGAACAAAACACTTCCAAAATTCTAGAAATATGTCAGAAGGTTTTGGTAGTAACATTGAAGCTAATCAAACAATATTCTGTACATGAATAACACTTTTCCCAATAAGTGGCCCCAATCGCTCGCAAGAAGGCACCCAAAAAGAATCCTCACCAGAGGTGAATGGAAAATGAATAGTTGGTCTATGATCCCACTATGTTTATTACTGAAGTTTATGAAGCCCTCATATGATTATCTATTATAGCCTAGGATCCTACTCTACCATTACCAAATTGTGGGAATAATAGTAGTAATTTTGAAGTTCGTCACTGGAAACATCACCATGAAGGCTTGCTTCTTGTCCATGATGTGATCATTATTGAGAGCCCATCTATTGAGGAGAGTCACGATATCCCTCTATGTGGCTAGGAGACCAATTATAGAGAAGGTATACCACTTGATGTTTTCCACCCAAAATTTCCTCCATAGGGTATATATTACAGGAATTATCATTATAGTAAGGCATTAATCCATAATAGAAGTCCTCCCCATAGTGGAAGTATCTGTAGAAGTTCTCTCCATAGTTGTATTTTACTTAATCAAAAGGGTCCAACCCTTGGATATTTAATGATGAGAAATCCCTACTACCAAAATGCACTTGGGAAAATGAGTGAAGTAATGTCCAATGCGTTTTCATTGATAATTGAAATTATTTATCAGATGGAAGATAGACCAAGGTGACCGTCATCCTCTGAGCCACCCTTGGATCATCTGTCTTTTAATATGATAGTGGAAGTCCCTACCAATCTTCATGTTTATGATAAAGTTATAGGGAAACATCTACTTTGGTCAGACAATGTGGAGGTACCATTAGAAAAATATGAAGAAAACATGTTGAACATGAGGAAAAAACTTGATAAAGACAACATACCATTCTTATTCTAGATTTAGCCACTCCCCAATATAACATTCTAGAGGTGTTGTTGGAATGTTTTTGTTATGAAATAAGCATCAATATATGGAAAAATATTCATCTATTAAGAAAAAGTGTATTAACTTATGATGAATATCCAAGCCATATTAAGGTAATAGAAGGTATACACCACCAAATTGACTTGGCAGATCTCATAGCTATACGACATTCAAAATTGTGGTGCCAACAAGGATCCCTTCAGCACACATGTCTCAAAAAATTAAAATAATTGCATTTGATAATCATAGGTTCCCCATATAATGTGATTATTAGAGTATGAGGTTACTAAAAGGCACTTTCATGGGAGATTTCAAAATATATGTGATTGTTGAGTACTTAGGTGTGGTAGAGTGGCTGACCAAGATCATCTCTCAAAGGAGGAAGTAAATTTAACAACATATTAAAGCTATTTTGAAAATAAAATAAAAGGAAATAATAACACTAATTAAAAGGATGAGGGTTTTTTATCATTGATAAATATAAAAGAAGTTTTCTGGATGAAGATTATATATTTTTTGTTTTTATTTTTGAAATGAAGTTCGATTAAAAATACCCAACAAGAAGATGATTTTTTAGAAAATATTTTAAAATTAGTAATTGATCTAACTCTACCTATTCAATAAATTATTTATAATTACCAATTAATTAACATTAAATTACTTATTATCCCTTAATTTGTTAAATTTTGAACGCTATGATAATTAACTTTACCACAAAGATGAAGTGAATTTAACCCTAGGCTAACTTCGAAACATGCAATCACAACACCCTGATTTGATTGATGTTCTATGGATAGATTATGGTTAGTGGTAAATTAAGGCACATTTACACTATATAAATTATAATTAATTGAGTTTATAGATTATATTTGAACACTACAAATTGATCCCGTATTGTTTTGTATTACCGATTAAGGTTGCACTCTCACAATTCACACAATTCCTAACCTCGCGTGTTTTGTGTTAATTGTTCAATTTAATTATTGGTTTCAATTAAATTAAAAAATCAATTAACAGATCATATTATGTGAATTAATGTATATCATTTATTCAAAATAAATAAATGAAAAATGATAGAGGTCAATCGATTACTTAAAAAAACTACTCTTCCATAGGCGGTGTAGTCATCGTAGAAACTTTATGAAAGTGAAAAGGTTTAGAAAGGGTATAACACAATCCTCTTTATACTATTTAATTCTAGAAAAAAGATAAATATTAAGAGAATAATTAAATTGAAAATAACAGAATAAATGGAAGAGAAACCATGAGTTTATTGAAATCACAACAACATTACAACAAAGAAGAGGAAAATAAGAGCATTTTGGAGGAGATACTAGCTTGGTAGCTTAACTCATCCAATTGTAAATTGGACTGGTGTAGAACCACTTATCCTATTATACCAATATCCTAATTCACGTTAAAACCCCACCAAATTATAAAAACACCAATTTATTGAGTGGTGGGAATGCTAGGTTCAATGTGGTTTCAAGTGTGAATGGGGAATCTCGGCTAAATATTTTAAGTCAAATTTCACCTCCCATTTGACCACCAAAACGTGTGAATCAGCTATCCTCTTATATGTATGAGTTGTTATAAAATTAGTCCTAGAGATACTTTCAAAATTTGGACCTAATCCAAGCACAGATGAAGAAGTTATGGTCCAAATACAGAACCCATGTCCAATCTGGCGAGTCCAGCCCGACTTTGACTTCATGACCCATTTTCACCAACCAAATGCATGATTTAGCTCTAATTTCCTAAATTAAAGTTGTAGAACCTTACATCAGAAACATATTTACAGAATTTTAAGTTAAAATAATACATAACCAAATATTTATGTCCGAAATTATATAGTGGATTTTAAAGTGCAAAACTGGAATTTTCATCAAATTTTTAAATGAATGATCTAATCCCAAATATTTCATAAATGAACACATTTACCACAATGTGAGGAAATTATATCATTTATTATCAATAAAATATTAAATAAAAATGTGTTTTATCAAATCCCCCACACTTACCTTTTTCCACTTCTGGGAAAATCCTCATATCATGTATTTGAAAAAAATTGTGACAAGATTTGCATATTCAAATTTCTCAATCCATAGTGAAAATATTGGAAAAGTAAGAATCCCATCAAGAGTGAATATCAATAAAATTTATAGTCGTTGTCTCATAAATTGTGTCAAAACCAAATCCAATGAGATTCATAACACTAATCATAGAAAAACAAGTCATGGGTCTTCCATGCCACTAAATCTCCACGTGTGTGCGTGCCAACCATTCCTAGATCATAAATCAACCCATTATTCTGTATATTCAGGAAAAGTAAAACAATTATTCTTACCTGGTTTAATTCACAGAACATGTTCTACATTCCTTTTCAATCTAATTTTAAGACCCACTCACTTAAGCCTTCCCGATAGTCAAACCTTATGCTCTCGACCTAGATATCCCCATATGTTGTACATTTCATCACTCCCACAATTTATTTATTTATTTTTGTTTTTTTAAGTTGAACTTAGAAACAATCTCACACTTAATTATAAAACCTTGTTTGACCTCCTCACGACACTAATTTTAATAGTTATAACAAGATAAAAGGTCGATGGAGAGAGGTTTTTGACCTATCCAAGACACAACCCATAACTGTTTTGAGGGTGTACAACAGTTGGATGATAGGTACACACACATAGGTAAATTTGGTATAGTAATGAAACTGATCAGAAGAGAAACGAACGTATAGATCAACCAATTATTTTTTACCTAACTTGACTATACCTTCAATTGGGTAGGAAAAATTTCACAAGTCATGGTTGAGTGAAAATTTGTGTGGAGAAATCAATGACACAATTTACCATGAACAAATATAAAAAATAATGATATCAAAATCTTAAAGGTTTTATAATTACACAATCATTCATATCATAGATGAATTTTATTTTTATAAAAATCAACCCTTGATGATTAAATCTTACTCATGCTTATAATTCTACCAATGAATTTTGAAAACATGCATTTTTCATATGTTTCACATGAGAATGTTATGTGATATATTTTTTCATTTTTTATTTCTTTTGTTTTTTTGACAATTTTAACCAAAAAATTAACATAAAATACACAAAAAATGCACAAATGAAAATCTTAATAGAAAATACACACAAAACACACAAATAAAAATCCTTAATATCTACACCAAAATTTTGTCCCCTACCCCACACTTAAAATATTGCATTGACCTCAATGTGAACCTATGAGATGATATATGCACATGAAATGTATAATTTTAAATAGGAAAAAGAATATAAAAGTGAAAGGGTTAGGAACATCCTAATATGATAAAGTGATGATGGGGTCATGCAGTGTGATAAAATCCACTGCATTAGTTGGAAGCCCCTCAATGTATTTCTTTAAACGTTGCTCGTTGAATGTAAAAATCCTTATAGTGTCCTCTTGTGTGATCTCCACTGAACCATAAGAAAAAACATTAGATACAATATAAGGAACTAACCATATGGAACACAACTTACTAGGCATCAACTTCAGTTGTGAACTATAGATAAGGGCTTTCTCTCCATCATGAAATTCTCTGTTCTGGATCATTTTTTCATGAGATTCTTTGGAAATTTACTTGTAGAGCCTTGACTTCTCGTATGACGATAATTGAATCTCCACAAGATCTTGAATTTGCATCTTCTAGTTAATTCTATCTTGGTCCAAATCCATGTTGAATTTCTTTATATCCCAATAATCCTGTTGCTCAACCTCCATGGTGATATGACATTCTTTCCAAAAAACAATCCAAAATGGGGACATACCGATGAGTGTCTTGTATGCTACCCTATAAACCCATAGATCATCATCCAAGTGCTTTCTCTAATCCTTGATATTTGGCTGCACGGTTTTCTCAAAAATTTGTTTCAACTCTCAATTTGAAACCTCAACCTAGCCATTTGTTTGGGGGTGGTATGATGTTGATGTTTTGTGTGTCACCCATACTTTCGAAGGATGGAATAAAAATTCTGATTGCATAAGTGTGTCCCTTGATCATGGATGATGGCCTTTGGTACTCCAAACCTACAAAAATATGTGTCTTGACAAAGTCCACTACAACATTAGAATCACCAGTCTTGGTGGCCTTAGACTACACCCATTTACTTACATAATCAACAGAAACCAAAATATACAAAAACCCAAATGAACTACAAAAAGGACCTATAAAATTGATGCCCCACACATAAAAAATCTCTCAGAATAGTATGGGTTGTTGGGAATCTCATGTTTCCTAGAAATTTTCCCTGTGTGTTGGAAATGAGAACATGACTTAAAAAATACATGGGCACCATGGAATAAACTTGGCCAATATAATCCAAAGTCTAAGACATTCCTAGCCATCTGTTGGTTTCCAAAGTGTCCACCACAAGCAAGTGAATGACAAAATTGTAGAACAGATTCAAACTCATGACCAGGAGCACACCTCCTAATAACTTGATCACAACACATACGCCAGAGGTAGGGGTCATCCCACACATAAAACCTAGACTCACTCTTTAATTTTTGGACTTGACGTTTCTTTAAATTTTTAGTAATTTCATAGGCCACATGGTAGTTAAATAAACTATCATACCAAATATACCTACCAGATATTGAATAAAGATGCTCATTGGGGAAAGTATCCCGAAGTGGTACCTAGTCCATGGTGTCATCCTATAATGCATGAGTAAGCCTACTCATATGGCCCAACAATAGGTTTTCCAACCCCTTATTGTCCTTTATCTTAATATAAAATTCCTAAAGAAGGAGCATCCATCAGATAAGCCTGGGCTTTGCATCTGGATTCTTCAAGAGGTACCTTAGAGCTGCATGGTCAGAAAAACAACTACTTTAGAGTCCAACAAATATGAATGTAATTTATCAAAAGAAAATATGATGGAAAGAAACTCCTATTCTGTGGTTTTTTAGTTTTATTGGGCAGATTATAGTGTCCTTGATGCATAGGCAATCACATGTGAAAGTCCCTCCACCTTCTGAGATAAGACTACTCCAACTGCGAAGTTGGAGGCGTCATACATAATCTCAAAAGGAAACTCCCACTGTAGGGGCTGTATGATTGGTGGAGTGGTCATAAAATTCTTTATTTCATAAAAGTAAGTCTTTCAAGAATCATGAATCACAAAATCTGAATGTTTTTGAAGTAATTGTGACATAAGAAGGGAAATATTACTAAAATATTTGATGAAGCGCCGATAAAATATTTAATTACCTAAGAAATATATAATATCATGCACACATTAAGGATATGGTAAGGATGAAATAATATATACCTTATATCTATCAACCTCTATCCCATGTTTTGACACTAAATTCCCTAAGAAAATGCCACGCTCTACCATAAAATGACACTTTTCAAAGTTCAAGACTAGATTCTTCTCAATAGCACCATTCAAAACCTTTCCCAAACTAGAGATACAATACTCAAATGAGGATCTATACACTATAATATCATCCATAAATACCTCCATGTAGGTCTCAATAAAATTAGAAAAAATACTCACCATGCATCTCTGGAAGGTACCCGGGGCATTGCAAAGTCCAAATGGAATCCTTTGGTAGGAAAACGTACTAAATGGAAAAGTGAATGTGGTCTTCTCCTGATCCTCCAGAGCAATAAAAACCTGAAAATATCTAGAAAATACACCCAAGAAATAAAATTGTGTTTTCCCAGCTAGTCTCTCAATCATCTAATCAATAAATGGGAAGGGGAAATGGTCCTTATGAGTGGAATGATTTAGTTTCCTATAATCAATACACACACTCCAACTATTTTTTAGAGACCCAAATCTTGATGTACATGGACATTACATTACTTTTGCGTAATACTTAATACATGACAAAAACAGACGCCCAAAGACCGTATTAGTTTAGTGTCTTTGGAAACGCAGAACATAATCTTCTAATCATGGTGAAAGATCTTAAACATCTCCCATAAAGATCTTCCCCTTTTGTTTTCTTACCTAAAACATTTCTTTATATCCTGGGGAAAAGAAAACATAAAAAGGGTGATCTCAAATTCTCAGTAAGGGTAAACATGGAGAGCACAAAACAAACCCTAAACATTTGAAAGTAAGAACATGAACATAAAACATCAAAATCATGAGTAATGACATAAATCTTGGAAGTGAGTAAGGCATAGATCATAAAGCAACATTAAACATGATAAAATATCATGGGAATGAAATATGTAATTGTAGAAAACCATTAAGCACATGATATGATTTCCATAGTAGCCAAGCCATTGCTGCTGAGACCATTATAGTGGACAAAGTCCATTACTGAATCTAGTTTACCTGCCGTTCCAGCCCTGTATTACTGTACCAGATTTACTTTTCGTTATAGACATGTCTATCTCATGATATATTAATATTTACCCAATGAATTTTAGGGAGATATAGGTCTCACCCATCTCATAATGAAACCATTCTTACGTGTGCCACAACATAAACATAAATCATTCATCATAACCCAAAGAATAAAATGGGTTTCATTAACATCATCCCATCATAACATAATCCATATAAAACAAATGGATATCATTTCATCATAAGAAAACTGAAACCATGTAAATCATAGAGACATTATACTTGAAATATAAACATATTAAATAATTTCATCTTATATGGAAAATGGTTTTGATAAAACACTTGAAATGAATTCTTGAGGAAAATATCCTTTCTTCTTCAAAATCATTTTCTTTTCACAAAATGCCATGAAATTTTAAAAGAAAATGATTTTTTTGATAATAGTCATGAAATATTGTATAGAAATATTCATGAAAATAAGGAGTTATAAAACATTAGAAATCCATTCATGTCATATATGTTAAAAAAACATTCTCCTCGTACTTTTGCCGAAAAAGTTAAAAAGCTCCCCGTATGGTAAACAAAAGAAAGATTACTTCCATAACACAATGTAAAAGTCAAAGAGGGGTAAACATGACTTTAAAAATATATGGAATAATATTAAACACTTTATAAATTTTTTTTATGGACATGGATGAAAAATATAACCCCAGTAAATACTTAGGTATAAGCAATCTCAGATAAAAATGAGATTGAAAAATTATCCCTTAACTTATGTCCAATTTCTTCCATATGTGTCCGAGACTCCAGTATAGTGGGTTTAAAAATATTATTAACTTTTAAAATAACCATAATAATATTTATGATATAATATATGATTCACTTATGACTTTATATTACACGTTATTTTGTAAATTCCATGTTAAAGAAGCGTTTTGGGTAAAATCGTTTCATTTATCGTACGTGTTTCGACTTGTTTTTATTACTTATATACTGATTTACTTAATTAAATAATGTAAAACATGATTTATATATAATATATATTCAGCATATAAATATATATGATAGATCGATAAACGGAATGAAATACACCGTTCATGGAGACGGTAGGCTGTACGTACGCATGAACGCTGTTTTCGTTTCCTTATTGAATTGAATGGAATTACGTAAATGAAACATATATGTACATAAATAAATTATCATTATTATGTAATATATTTCATTATTATTTATTATATATACTTTATAATAATACTTGAATGGTTAATCATGGAAAGTGAATCTCATCGCGTTCGTGGAGACGGTAGTCCGTACGTACGCACGAGCGATGATATCATTCTTTTGATATTAAAATCATATATAATTGGATGGTATATAATAAATAAATAATAATAATAATGTTATATTTATTATGTATATCATTTATACTCATTATTATATCCATCCAAATGATGAAATGCTTGAATAACAAACTACACCACGACGTGGAGATGGTAAGCTGTACGTACGCACGTGTGGTGACTTTTTCATTCATAGGATGGATAAAATAACTAATATGGTTGTACAATTTTTATAATAATATCACAATATATAGAAGATATTGGAGTTATTATTTTAGAATGGAAACAACAAAGAAGGAGGAAGTGGAAGAATAAAGAAACTTGAAAGAATCAGTAGAAGAGATTACCTCTTCTTCGACATGCCTCTTTTAAACTTTCTCTTAGGGAACTAGGGTTGGTCATTTTAGAATATCAGAACCTCTATGATATAAATAGAGAGTTTTAGAAGAGAAATTATCAGGTTTT
The DNA here is from genome assembly GCA_963277665.1 of Viscum album. Lineage (NCBI taxonomy): Eukaryota > Viridiplantae > Streptophyta > Magnoliopsida > Santalales > Viscaceae > Viscum > Viscum album. The sequence continues at coordinate 1,027,236,824 of OY728158.1, forward strand.
GGCCGATCTTGAAGGCTCAAAATTGTGTAAAGAGGAGAGGGAGGAGGTGCCCTTTTATAAGGGAGGAGAGGGGCACCTTTGGAAAAACATAAAATATTATTTTATAATAAATCCATATTCGGTTTATAATGGCTCCAATGTGACTTATTTAGAGGATAGGGTGGGGATGGTTATAAATAATCTTAACCAATAGGTTTTAGACAAGTTTAGATTACCATTTTAACCTTATCATTTAGATTTAACTCTAAGTTAAATTATTTAACATTTACCGTGTCTTCTTGTATTCTTACACTATATGGTTAATAAACTTACTATAAACTACCAATAGAACCCCAATTGGTTCATTAATGTCATATATTTTATTATATAATTCTTTTGGCCGAACCTTAGATTTTTAGTACCATTATATAAATTAATAATATAATATTTGTTTTAAAAACTCTTTTATGTCAATTTTGACACTATTTGGTATTTTGTTTTCTCTAAATTCATAACAACATTATTACTTAGAAAAAAATTCATCTAAACAACCCTAATATGTTATCTTAACCTATAAAGTTATTTTAATTCATAAAAAGTCTCAAATTACATTTATTTGGGTATTCATAATATCAATTATATTAATATTTCATTAATAAGGTAATTACCGCATCATCATTGTGTCATAAATAAATTAAATTATTTAATGTTTAAAAAATATAAATAAAATACCATTATGTAGGAAATATTTTTATCTTTATAATTAATATTTATAGTCGAATTTATCTTATATATAACCCTATATTAAAAATGTTTTAGTTATTAAACTTTGATTTTACCTCTTTTAACTCTTCTTTAAATAAAATAATAATAAGTGTCCTAATCTAATCCAAGTGGACCAAAGAGGTTCATATTTTATTCCTAATGTTGTTTTTGGTCGAATTATACTTATCCAATATAATTAGGACATGTGTTACGGTAATAATAATATCATTTTTACCCTTAATTTCCCTATTTACTTTTAACCGTGGTAAATAAGAGTAAAAAGTTACTATTCACCAAAAATTATTTTTATCTTATTGAACCACATTTTACTCCTTGATATTAACCGTTTCTCTTGGAATTTTGAAATTCAACTCATAGAAGTGGTAAAATTAAGATTTATGTAAATTTGAAAATGCTCCTAGGAGGTGGGTAAAAGACGGTAAAAAGTTCAATAAATTTTTTATATATCTAAAATTATTATAAAATGACTTCAATGAATTATATTGAACTTATATAGGTATTATGTATCTGTTTTGACCTACAATAAATTTAAATAAAATAAATGATTATTTAAAAAAAATTCGGTTTTAACCAATAACTCAGTGTTTTCACTATTCATCAAAAATTGAAAGTTTTCAGAAAAATACCAAAAATTCCCCCTAGGCTAATTTCGACATCTGAATCCAAAAATGAAGTCCATTTTGAAATATAAAATTTATAAAATTTCAAAAAGTGGGTATTACTATTCATACTGGCTAGTTTATATAATATTTTAATAATATATCGTTGTTTAGTGATACTCGGTATTGCGTACAACGCAAGCTATCGAGGAAGGTTTCTCTTGCGTGTAATGCAAGCCAAGAATAGTGTTGCATATACTAAAAGATAATATGGTGTTTCCTATAGAACAAGATAATCTTGGTGTAGCATACAACAAAAGACATCAAAGAAATTAAAAAGAATAATTCTCATAAAATCGCGAGGTGTTATATTCTACCCCCCTTAAAATTAATTTCTCCCTCAAAATTCGTCGGGGTTATAAAAGGTTTTCTACTTGAAAGTTTCTCTCATAGAAACCCACATCGTAAAAAGGAATAAAAAAAATCATTTTAAAAATGAATGTTAGAAACATAACAGATACCCAAAGTAACTCATCACTGTGTTTCCACATAGGAGAATATAGGTGAAAATATGGATATGGAAGAGAAATCTAACCATCATGTTTGGATGTAGGGTGGTAGAGAACATGGGTATGAAAAAGCCAACAATTGCAAAGCCATAAATTTGTGATGATCAAAGGTACCATCAGATTCATTAGATATGAGGTCACTAGGACACATTTTTTAGTTTTCAAGATCATTTCCCTAATGTTGAATAATTTTTGAATTAAAAGAAATACTTACTTGATTTTGGTAAAATCTCACAGATGTTTGTGCCTTGAAAAATTTACACTTCATATCTTAAAGAATTGAAGTTGAATTTGTCTTCCGTGAAGTGTTAGCAGATCATGCGATAGAATGATAGGTCATTCCATCCGTCTCAAACATAAGGTTAGAAAAAGTTATATACATAAGTCCATCTATGGTGAGATTAATTGTATATGGTTCCTAAAATGGACTTATACTTCATATATCATACCTCTTAATAAAATAAAACTTGTTTCTACTAACCAGGGACTTCCTGTAAGCCAGTGGTAGGTGATAATGGCTAGTCTCACTTCAGTTGTGGGTTCGATTCCTGCAACCTTGTCCGACACGACGGGTTGTTGCCCGTCCTGTAGGTTGTCCCTTTTTCTAAAACTACATTATTATAACATTCCTTTAATAATATCGAAAAAAGTTCTAGCCTTAAACAATACTATCTTATGTCTAACTTAATTCATTCCAATCTTTAGGCTTATCCAAAATACTTCGGTCCAAGCTCATAGTATAAAGAAAAGGAATACTTGAAAGGTCACATAACAAGCACATGAATACCATCATTTACCCCCATATATCATAAGATATATCTTGTTGATCTCATTCCAAACATGTGAATACCTTAATCATGTATTCTTTTGAAATAAGAATTACCATATAACCTTAGTGAAAACATTAATGCTGTCAAAAGTTAACTCTTTCCACATACCAAAATCCCAAAATTTCTATATACTCAAACCATGATATCACTTTGTCCTTATATCAGTCATGAGCTCATGAATACTATAAAACATTTCATTTTATTCTTATCCCTTCATTATGCGCATATCATCTGCTTTCCAAAAATATTTCAATCACTTTTCATGGTTACCGGTACCATACAATTATTGAAAACCAATACATAGATATTCGAAAATTCCATGATACTATAAATGAGATTTCGTCATACTATTTTGAAATCCCATTACATAAAAACTTAATAATTCCACAACATCATTTTCATACTCAACATCACAAATAGTGATCTCATGGGACTTCCCATTGTCCTTTTCCTTAAGAGGTTTCTCACGTCGATCATCATTAACCCTTGGATTAGGGCATTGATTAGCATAATTCCCCATTTCCTTGCACTTGAAGCATTGAAGTGTTGGTGGAGCATTCTCTGTAGTCTTTTATCTATTCACGTCATTAGAAACCTTTTTCCCATTACTTCGGAACTCAGTTGCTCGATGAACTTCTTTTCCTCATTTGAAACATTTTCTAGTACCTTTTAGACAATCTCCACCCTTCTTCTTTCCACAATTTGAGCATAAAGAAACATTCACCTTCTTTTCACCATTGTTCTGAGATTTTTCCTTCAACTCCATCTTTCGTTTTTTGTCAAAACCATGAGATGTATATGTAACACCAACTTCCAGTTCTACCTTGATAGCACAACACATAATTTCTTCATATCTACTGAAGTCTCTTATATCTAATGCCCTTCTAAGACTTTGTTTTAAGCCATTGAATAATCGATCAACTTTACTTTCAGGTTGGATGATAAATCTAGATGCATAACTTGTAAGCCTTGTAAAATTCGCCTCGTATATACCAACATATTCATCATCCTTTTTCTTAAGCTCAAGAAACTCCTTTTCCATCATTGTACGAAGAATACAAGGGAAGTAATTATTGAAAAATAAGTTCTTGAACTTGTCCCATTCCATGGATTCAATTTCACCTTGGGGCCTTGTATTCGTAATTAGAGTCCACCACTGGTCTGCTTAAACTTCTAAACGGTAAACAACCAGAATGAATTTTTCATGTTTCGAACATGGATGTATGAAAAATATCCTTTCAATGGTACTGATCCATTTTTCAGCAACAAGTGGATCAGAAGACCCACTAAAGGAAGGTGGACGTTTCGTAATGAAGGACTCAATAGAATATTGTTCCCTTCTCTGCTCATTCGGAAGTCCAGAATGATTCATAACTTGTGTAAGTATAGAAATAAGATTATGCACTCCATCTCACATAACACTGGTTTGTTCAGGAGGACAATCATTTCATTTCCCATTACATTGATCAACACGGTTCCTTCGGGTTCCATCCATCATCTAAATCCCAAAAAGAATAGTGTAAGAGGAAAAAATCATGCTAGGAAAACAACATAATAAAGGGGGAGTACCTTCAATATATAACATCTTAGGATTAATTCTAAGATCATTACTGTAATTCTAGGACTATAACCTTTACTTATACTTAACCTTAAAGACATCCCTAGACATACCTTAGAAATATCTCTATGGATTTCACTAAAGTTTTTGCATCCTAGTTTTCAAAGGTTAACTAAACCTTCACTCTGATACCAACTGTAGAGACCCAAATCTTAATGTAAATGGGCATTAAATTACTCTTTCAGAATTATTAATACATGAAAAAAACAGATGCCCAAAGACCATATTAGTTTAGTGTCTTTGGAAACTCAGAACATAATATTCTAATCATGGTGAAAGAACTTCAACATCTCCCATAAAGATCTCCCCCTTTTGTATTCTTACCTAAAGCCTTTATTTATATCCTGGGTAAAAGAAAACATAAAAAGGGTGAGCTCAAATTATCAGTAAGGGTAAACATAGATAACACCAAACAAACCCTAAACATTTTAACGTAAGAACATGAACATAAAATATCAAAATCATGAGTAATGACATAAATATTGGAAGTGCGTAAGGCATAGATCATAAGGGAACATTAAACATGATAAAATATCATGGGAATAAAACATGTAATTGTAGAAAACCATTAAACACATGATATGATTTCCATAGTAGCCAATTTATTGTTTCCAAGACCATCATAGTGGACAAAGTCCATTACTGAATTGGGTTTAACAGCCGTTCCAACCCTGTATTACTATACCAGATTTACTTTCCGTTAGAGACATATCTATCTCATTAGATATAAATCTTTAACCAATGAATTTGAGGGAGATATAGGTCCCACCCATCTCATAATGAAATCATTTTTATGTGTGCAACAACATAATCATAAATCATTCATCATAACCCAAAGAATAAAATGAGTTTAATAAACATCATCCCATCATAACATAATCCATATAAAACAAATGGATATCATTTCATCATAAGAAAAGTGAAACCATGTAAATCATAGAGACATTATACTTGAAACATACACATATGAAATAATTTCATCTTAAATGGAAAATGGTTTTGATAAAACAATTGAAATGAATTCTTGAGGAAAATATCCTTTCTTATTAAAAATCATTTTATTTTCACAAAATGCCATGAAATTTTAAAAGAAAAGGATTTTGTTGAAAATAGTCATGAAATATTATAGAGTAAGATTCATGAAAATAAGGCGTTATGAAACTGTAAAAATCTGTTCATGTCGTATAAGTAAAAAAAAAACATTCTCCTCGTACTTTTGCCAGAAAAGTAAAAAAGTTCCCCATATGGTAAAAAAAAGAAATATTTCTTCCATAAAAAAATGTAAAAGTAAAAGAGGGGTAAACATGACTTTAAACATAAATGTAAGAATATTAAACACTTTATAAAAAAACATTTTTATGGACATGGATGAAAAATATAACCCCAGTAAATACTTACGTATAAGCAATATCGGATAAAAATGAGATTGAAAAATTACCCCTTACCTTATGTACAATTTCATCCATATGTGTTCGAGACTCCTATATAGTGGGTTTAAACATATTATTAACTTGTAAAATAACCATAATAATATTTATTATATCATATATGATTCACTTATGAATTTATATTACCCGTTATTTTGTAAATTCAATGTTAAAGCAGCGTTTTGGGTAAAATCATTTCATTTATCATATGTGTTTAGACTTGTTGTTCTTACTTATATCCTGATTTACTTAATTCCAGAATTTAAAACATTATTTATATATAATATATATTCAGCATATAAATATATATGATAGATCGATAAACGGAATGAAATACACCGTTCATGGAGACGGTAGGCCGTACGTACGCATGAACGTTGTTTTCGTCTCCTTATTGAATTGAATGGAATTAAATAGATGACATACGTTTGTTTCTTCATATATTTCATGATTACTTATAATATATAATTTATAATCATTCATGAATGTTTAATCATTGAGAATGAATCTCATCGTGTCGTGGAGACGGTAGTCCGTACGTACGCACGAGCGATGATATCATTCTTTTGATATTAAAATCGTATATAATTTGATGGTATATCATATATACAGAATCATAATAATGTTATATTTATTATTTATATCATCTATACTCATTATTATACCCATCAATATGATGAAATGTTTGAATAACAAACTACACCACGACGTGGAGACGGTAAGCCTTACGTACACACGTGTGGTGACTTTTTCATTCATAGGATACATAAAATAACTATTATGGTTGTAAAATTTTTATAATAACATAACAGTATATATAAGATATTGGATTTATTATTTTATAATGGAAACAAAAAAGGAGGAAGTGGAAGAATAAAGAAACTTGAAAGAATTTGTAGAAGAGATTACCTCTTCTTCGACGTGCCTCTTTTAAACTTCCTCTTAGGGAACTAGTGTTGGTCTATTGATAAGAATTGAACCTCTATGATATAACGAGATATGTTGAGAAGAGAAATTTTAAGGGGTTTTCTGAGCATTAAGGCTCAAAATTGTGTAAAGAGGAGAGGGAGGAGGTGCCCTTTTATAAGGGAGGAGAGGGGAACCTTTAGAAAACCCTAAAATATTATTTTATAATAAATTCATATTCGGTTGATAATGGATCAAAAGTGACTTATTTAGAGGATAGGGTAGGTATGGGTCTAAATAATCTCAACCAATAGGTTTTAGAAAAGTTTAGGTTACCATTTTAACCTTATAATTTAGAATTAACTCAAAGTTAAATAATTTAACTTTTACCGTGTCTTCTTGTATTCTTACACTATATGGTTAATAAACTTACTATAAACTGCCAATAGAACTCTAATTGGTTCATTAATGTCATATATATTATTATATAAGTCTTTTTTTCCTAACCTTAGATTTTTAGTACCATTATATCAATTAATAATATAATATTTGTTTTAAAAATCCTTTTATGTCAATTTTGACACTATTTGGTATTTTGTTTTCTCTAAATTCATAAAATCATTATTACATAGAAAAAATTAATCTAAAAAACACTAATATGTTATATTAACCTATAAAATTATTTTAATTCATAAAAAGTCTCAAATTACATTTATTTTGGTATTTATAATATCAATTATGTTAATATTTCATTAATAAGGTAATTACTGCATCATTGTTGTGTCATAAATAAATTAAATTATTTAATGTCTAAAAAATATAAATAAAATACAATTATGTAGGAAATATTTTTGGATTTATAATTAATATTTATACTCAAATTTATCTTATGTATAACCCTATATTGAAAATGTTTTAGTTATTAAACTTTGATTTTAACTCTTTTAACTCTTCTTTAAATAAAATAATAATAAGTGTCCTAATCTAATAAAAGTGGACCAAAGAGGTTCATATTTTATTCCTAAGGTTGTTTTTGGTAGAATTATACTTATCCAATAGAATTAGGACATGTGTTATGGTAATAATAATAATATCATTTTTAACCTCAATTGCCCTATTTACTTTTAACTATGGTAAATAAAAGTAAAAAGTTACTATTCACCAAAAATTATTTTTATCTTATTGAACCACATTTTACTCCTTGATATTAAATTGTGTCTCTTGGATTTTTCAAATTCAACTCACAGAAGCAGAAATATTAATATTTATGTAAATTTGCAAATGCTCCTAGGAGGTGGGTAAAAGACGGTAAAAAGTTCAATAAAGTTTTTATATATCTAAAATTATTATAAAATTACTCCAATGAATTACATTGAACATATATTGGTATTTGGTATCTATTTTGACCTAAAATAAATTTAAATAAAATAAATGATTATTTTAATAAAAAGTTGGTTTTAACCAATAACTTAGTGTTTTCACTATTCATCAAAAAATTCAAAGTTTTTAGAAAAATACCAAAAAGTCACCCTAGGCTAATTTCAATATCCGAATCCAAAAAGAAGTCCATTTTGAAAGATAAAATTTATAAAATTTCAAAAAGTGGGTATTACTATTCATAATGGCTAGTTTATATAATATTTTAATAACATATCATTGTTTAGTGAAACTCCGTATTGCGTACAATGCAAGCTATCGGGGAAGGTTGATCTTGCGTGTAACACAAGCCAGGAATAGTGTTGTGTATACTACAAGCTAATACGACATTGCGTATAGCACAAGATAATCTTGGTGTAGCATACAACAAAAGACATCAAAGAATTTAAAAAGAATAATTCTCATAAAATCTTGGGGTGTTACATGTTTTGTACTCTCATTAGAACTAACTCATCTTTCTCATTTTTGAAAATAGTAACACCACTTTTATTAGGAACAAACTAAATAGGACTCACCCATTGGGAATCTGAAATGGGATAGAATATATCTGCCACAAGGAAATTTTCAACCTCATTTTTTACAACTTCCAGAAGAGTTGGATTGAGTCTTCGTTGTGGCTGCCTAACCGGTTTAGCCTCATCCTCTAAAAGAATCATATGCATGAAAATGGAAGGGATAATACCTGATATGTCATCCAAGGTCCACCCAATTTCCCTGATGTTCTCCCTCAAAAGATTAAAATGTTTTTCTTAATGTTTAATGTGATATTATGAGCAATGATAACCGGTAATTTCTTACCACTCAACATACAGGAGTATTTGAGATTTTCTAGAAATGGATTGATTTCTAGTGTAGGGGGTGGTGTATGGATGGATACATCGAAGAAACAGGAATATGTGTAAAAATATCATCAATATAAGAATAGAAATCATCATAATCAGAGAATAAAACAACAAATCCATTAGCATACTCAACAGCCAAGTCATAATCTGAGTTCACATGATCACAATAAAATTATGAATCCATTTTAAAATCAAATCTAAGAGAGTTTTGTGAATTAGAAACTGGAATGGAAGTACTCTTAGACATCAAACTATAACCAATGATCATAATCTCCCTAAGAATAGGACAATCAAAATCCATGGGGTTTTAACTTGGTGGTTCAAAATGGGAGATAAAAAAAGAAGAATGGTCTTATGATAGGTACTTCATGGATTCCATGACATTAAATATCACAAATTCATCTCCAAATTCTGTGGATTGTGTACTCTCATTGACGTTTATGACAGTTTTTGCAGTTTTGAGGAAGGGTCTACCTAAGATAATGGGATCATGAGAACTTACCTGATCATCCTCTATGTTATGCACATAAAAATTTGCTGGGAGGATCATGTCTCTTACCGGAACAAGTACATCCTCACGGAATCCCACTTGATATATTTTAGCTCTATTTTACAACTTAACCAGTACTCTCATCGGTTTCAACTCAACAACCTATAAAGAAGAGAATACAGGGTGAGGAATTACATTTATAGAATCTCCTAAATCACAAAGAGAATCAGAAAATTGCAAATACCCTATGGTTAATGGGATGGTGAATATCGACATATCCTTTCACTTTGTTGGAATTTCTAGAGTTAGTATAATGAGTGATGAAACATTCCTTCAAAGATTTGTCCTCTCATTTCCCTTGAGCCCTCTTTGATTGGTAAAATGTTCTTTTAATAATTTCTCATACCTTGGGATTTTGTTGATGGCTTAAAGTAGAGGGATGTTGATCTCCACATGCTTGAATGTGTCCAAAACTTATATTTACATTGCCTCTTCATCCATATTCTTGGTTTTTACAACTTTTTTAGTAAATTAAAGGGGTTTAGGAGGAACATCATCAATATTTTTCTTACCTTTATCTTTCTACTTGGATTTATCATTAGTTGGTATGGAATGGGGCTTCTCTGGAGTTGAGGTGAATCTCGGTGGAACGATAGGTGTAGATGTATTAGTTGTTTTCTTAGCACTTCTCAATGTGATAGAATTGACATTACCCTTGGGATTTGGAGTAGGTTGGGAAGGGGGATTTCTAGAGTTCTTACTTACCAGTTTATAAAGGGCTATGGAAACATGGCTCATCAGTGTCTTCAACTCACTCAACTATTAACCTTGAATCTTTAACTCATTATATTGATTAAGAAGAATTTGTTTACAAAAAAAAATCAGTGTTAGAATCTACCTTGGTTTGATGATTCCCTTATTGTTTACTTATTGATGCTTGAGATTCAAATCGCCTTTGGGGTTATTGGAAACCCTGTTGGTAAGGTGGAGGCTGCTGAAAGTTTTTTTTGAAATGGGGTACTTTGTTGTTGTCCAAAGGCATACCACATGTCTGATTAATCCTTCCTCCCTTGATTTTATGTTGGTTCAATGGAATAAAACTTCTTTTGGGGATGTGGTAGTTTTTGTTGCTGATATAGTCTCCCAGAAAATATTGTTGTACAATCCTCTAACTCTTGTAACAGGGGGAAATAGTCATTTGGGTGGTCTGTTTCAGTGAAAGTGCCACATGACCTTAAATGAGGGGGTTGGGATGTCTTTTTTACCAAAGAAATCTGCCTCACCATAGTGGTCAATTCTTCTAACTTAGTATCAATTAAATGATTTTCAAGAGAAGATTGACTTACTTGATATACTCCTTTGAAATGTGTTGTACCTCGATCGCCAAATTTTTGGGAGTTTTGTGCCATATTTTCGATCAAAAAACTTGCATATACTAGTGTATTGTCTACTAATTCCCCTCTAGTTGTGAAATCCACCATGCTCCTCTCTATAGGTGTGAGTCCTTCACAGAATTATTGGATGAGGAGTTTCTCACTAATTTGGTGATGTGGGCAGCTTGTGTACAACTTCTTGAATCGCTCCCTGTAAACATAATTTGAATCCCCTGTGCTTTCTTTATCCCTATTATCTCTTTACAAATGAAAGTGGTCCTTGATTCTAGAAAAAATCTAGGCAAGAAAATATGTTTCAAATCATTCCAATAAGATACATCCTTGGGTTGTAAATAACATATCTAGTCTTTTTGCAGCTTCATCAAGTGAAAATGGGAATGCCCTTAGTTTTATTTGATATTTAGATACATTTATTGGTTTAAGGGTTGATAAAACCACATTAAAATCTTTAAGGTGTTTATTTGGATCTTCACCAGAAGTCCATGAAATTTTGGAAGTAGGTTAATTAACTCAGATTTCAGTTCAAAGTCTAATTCGAGATTTGGGTATGCAATGCAATTTGGTTGATAATTAATATCAGGTGCATAAAATTATTGAATGGTTATATTAAGTTCATTTAAATTATTTTCATACAATGGTTCTTGTTTTATGTTTGAATTTGAATTGCTTCCAATTTCAATGTTTTAGGAGTGGAGGAATTCTCCAACTGTTTGAATGTTGAAACTTCCCATAGACTAAAAATGTCTGATTCGAGCGCGAAGGCTACATTCAATCTTAGGGTCAAGATCTAAAAGATCCTTGGGATTATTTCATTTCATAAATCAAATAAAAATGAAAATAAGGAATGTGGACCATAGTAAAATAAAATTGAGAAGTTTGAGTTGATGGTCCAAAAACAAAAAGAATAAAATAAAAGAAAAATAAAAAAATTCAGATTTGGAAAAGAAGGAAGAAAGAAGAGAATAAAAGAATAAAATGAAAAATAAAATAAATACCTCTAATTGGTTGAAATAATTACTTTCCTCCCTAAAAATGGTGCGAATTTAAAACACGCTGTCATGGGCGCTTTCAAATAATATGTGATTGTTGAGTACTTAGGTGCAGCAGAGTGGCTGACCAAAGTCGTCTCTCAAAGGAGAAAGTAAATTTACCAACATATTAAAGGTATTTTGAAATTAAAATTAAAGGAAATAATAATTCTAATTAAAATGATGGGGTTTTTTTTATCATTGATAAATATAAAAGAAGTTTGTTGGAAGAAGATTTATTTTTTTGTTTTTATTTTTGAAATGAAGTTCGATTAAAAAGACACAACAAGAAAATGTTTTTTAGAAAATATTTTAAAAGGTGTAATCGATATAACTCTACCTATTCACTCAATTATTTATCATTATAATTTAAATTAACATTCACTTAATTATGACCCCTTAATTTGTTCAATCCCAAACCCTATGAGAATTAACTTTACCACAAAGATGAAGTGAATTTAACCCTAGGCTATCTTCAGAATATGCAATCGCAACACCCTAATTTGATTGATATTCTAAGGTTATATTATGTTAAGTGGTAAATTAAGTCACATTTCATCTATGGAAATTATAATTAATTGAGTTTAGAGATTATATTTGAACACTATAAATTGATCTAGTATGGTTTTGTATTACCGATTAAGGTCGTGCTCTCACAATTCACATAATTCCTAACCTTGCATGTTTTGTGTTAATTGTTAAATTAATTGATTAGTTTAAATTAAATTAAAAAATAAATTAATATATCATATTATGTGAATTAAATTATATCATTTATTCAAAATAAATCAATGAATAAAGATAGAGGTTGATCCATTGCTAAAAAACAACTCTTCCATGGGCGGTGCAGTCATCGTAGAAATGTTATGCAAGTGAAAAAGTATAGAAAGGGTATAAACTAATATTATTTCTACTATTTAATTCTATCCCAAAGAGGAAGATTAATAGAATAATAAAATTTAAAATAATAGAAGAAATTGGAGAGAAACTAAGAGTTTATTGAAAGTACAATAATATTACAACAAAGTAGGGGAAAAGAAGAGCATTTTGGAGGATATCCTAGCTTGGTAGCTTAACTCCTCCAATTGTGAATTGAAATGGTGTAGAACCACTTATCATCTTCTCAAAATCTTCTAATGCACGTCCCAACCCCTCCAAATGAGAAAAAAACCAATTTATAGAGTGGTGGGGAGTCTAGGTTCAAATTTGTTTCAAGTGTGAATGGGGAATCTCAGCCAAATATTTTAAGCCAACTTGAACCGCCCATTTGACCATCACAACACATGAATATTATGTCCCTAAATATGAATGATTTGTGCTAAAATGGTTCCTAGAGCTCCTATAAAATGTTTGAACTAATCCAACCACGTTTGATTATGTTATTGACCAAATACAGAACCCATGTCCAATCTGGTGAGTCCAGCCCAAAATTGAATTAATGGCCCATTTTCACCAACCAAATTCATGGTTTAGCTTCAATGTCCTTAATTAAAGTTGTATCCCATTATGTTCAGAACATATTTACAAAATATTAAGTTCAAATAATACATATTAAAATATTTTTGTCCAAAATTCTAAATTGAATTTTAAATGGTAAAACTAGAATTTTCATCAAATTTTCAAATGAATGATCTAATCCCAAATATTTCATAAATGAACACCTTTACCATAATGTGAGGAAATTATATCATTTATTATCAATAAAAATGTGTTTTATCTGTTACCATGGAGTGTTGCATTTCACTTCACTCCCCAATCAGAAAAGTCCTCCAAAGATGACATCATTCAATGTCATAGATTCATGCCGGCTTCAACAGATGGATTGTGTTCACAATGGAAGTTACAATCAGAAAAACCCTTCTGTGATTGACTCATATAGATGTCGGCCCATAAGAGAGCTGGCCTTGAAAATAATTTTTTCACCTAATATTTGAAAATATTAAGCAGACATCCCACTTAAGGTAAATCAATTTCCTAATAGAAAAAATTTCACAAAGGAAGAAAATGTCTTTTCAAGAAGGTATTTTAGGTGGAATTAGTATAATGATCCTAGACCATGTTTGAACACGGTTCCATAAAATCATGAAGGAAACCATTACTATAGTATCCATGATAATCCAAGATAAACCCTAGCCTGTATGGTTGGGGATTTTTTACCTCAACTTCAAGGTCATCAAACCATGCTCGAAAGGTTATGGAAATGAAGTGGGAACAACACCAGTCCTTTGGAATTGGCGATTTTTTTACCTCAATAACCTCATCCTCATGGAAAGTTAGTCTTCTCACAATTAGGGGGAATTCCGCGGAATTAATTCTCCCAATACTTCACATCCCATTATCTGGTATCCTCATTGGGAACATTCATAAAAAATGTCTAGATCATCCCATCATAATACCATCCACCAAACGACTATAAGGAAATCAGAAAAGGAGAGGATAAAGCCGCATGGAGGGTGATAATAAAGGAAATCTCATAAAGACACTTATGAAATTACAATAATACATTATGCATCAGTGAATTTCATTAACACCACCCATGTAGACCCTAGAAAATATGAGGCCAATATTGGAGAGCAAGAGGAGGACATTTTAGATCATAATATGGTCTACAATAAGAAAATTGAAGGTAATGTTTGTACTCAAAATTAAAGGCTTTATCTGAATTTGGGAATTTCCTAAAACAATCCATCACTACTTACTTAGATAACACCCACCAAATAAAGGGGTTAAGGTAAGGTTACACATCACTCACATCTCAAAGAGGTCGAACCCCTCACAGATAAAATATTTGAGAATACTCAACACATAACTACTCCAAGGAAATATTCCCATCAGATATGTTCAACAAAAAAAATCCCCAAATTAGACTTCCAACTAGTGTACCTCAAGAAAAATGCTTTTACATATAAAAAAAAATGGAGAAAATACAACTGCTCAATGTGGGGGATTGACAACCAATATATTTGGACCCCATAGCAGAAGATCAGAAGTTACCACCATTGGGTACATAATAAGAATAGGTCTAGGAACATTCTTACAAACCATCCCCTATAGGTTACCCAAGATATATACTGGTAGGGCCACCATAGTTGTCCCTACCTGTTATTTCCCCTATACAAACCCTTACTTAGTAGGACATTCCTCAAGTGATAATAAATAATATTGAGTTTATAATAGATTTATTAGAATATATAGAGGAGCGACATGTACCGGTATATCCAGAAAAGAAGCCTTGCCTCGAATGAGTCGATCCGACCCCTCCCCCACTGAACTTAGGGAACCACACATTTTAAATTTTCAATGGCTCAGAAGACTCAGAGAAGTATTTGACACATTTATTGTCCCGTTGTAAACCTATGATGGGGACCCCTACATAAAAAGAAGTAGTAAAACTCATGTTCTTTATAGAAATACTATAGAGGGAATCCTTCATATGATATAATAGTTTACCAACTTGGTTAATTATAGTATGGGAAAGTCTCCATCAGATGTTTCTCTTGTAATTAAACTCTATGCTATAGATAACAATATTCCTCAACCATTAAAACTACAAAAAGTGTGAGAATGAGAGGATTTCATATTTCATTTCTTGGTGGAAGGGATTGATATACTCTCTAAGATTACAGTTTCCTCAAGAGGATTTTTTTCCACTTTTATAGAAAATATTCATGATGAGTTGCACACACCACTCATCCCTATGAAATAAAAATAAGAATTTTGGGATCTTACCACAATTTCACAAATAATGGAGGAATCCATCACATGAACCAAGGTTAATTCTCTAGTACTTATATCAGTTTAAGGAAAAAGAATGGGGAAAGCATAGGCTACCACTATTACACTTAAGCTAGCCCCTACACCGGCTCCCGCTCTAAAGCCCATGCCATATCACGCAGTTCCACCTTCTGAGTGAAAAAAACAGTACCCACCTCATTAATATTAGAAAATAAAGTTTATTCAAAAGAAGTTTGAGGAATATAACAATAAATTTTAATATTTTAGAAATGAATAAGTTACCAGTTACTTCATATCGGTATTGGAGAACAACTTGAACAAGTTGCTGAAGCCCAAGAAGCCCAACATGGATGGTGTATAAGATATCCCAAAAAATTTAGTATTCCATTGGGAATTGGGCCAAAACATCCAATAATGTTTCATTTTTAATAAAATATTATAAAAAATGGTGGAATCTGGATAGGTAAAGATGGGAAAACCACCCACACATGTAGCATGTGTTTCTACCACCAATTCAGAGGAGAATGAATATAATGAAGTTAATAGTAAGGGTACACATAAGTTTTGTGATTTGATGGTAAAAAATAAGATCAAATAGGATAATTATATCCTTGAAGAATCATTAAAATATTCAACTATACCCATGACTAATTAAACTACAACATAACTGGCTCCATCGGTGCCACAATCCTCCAAAAGATAGTCTTCCAAGAAACAAAATGGATGGAAGAATGGTAAGAAAACGCCAGAAGATGAACCTGTACCAAGGTTTATATTGTATTTGAAATTATTATATATTATTACTTTAAACCTAGAAGTATGGGCACCGCCCAACCAAATGGTAGAAAAATAGTCCACCCACCAGACAGAGTCCTTATCAGATGAGGTGTTGATCTTTAGTTCCATCACTCAATGGACCCCTTCTTGGAAGATGAGTGCAACTATAAACTTTAATTACCAACATCCTATTAGAAAATTAGGGGAATTGCCTTCTAGATTCACGTATACAATGGAAGATGCGATCATGCCAAAATTTTTTTACTTCAACAAAGTTCTCGATCAAAACATATACGTGACTAAAGCCCACATAAAAGACCTTCAGTGAGTTCAAAAGGAGAAAAAAGGTTAACCCACACATGCCGGAGTTTTGTCTGACCTAATTTTCCTAGAATATTGACTAGAGTGGATTCTATCACCCAATATGACTTGATGTGCTGTAAGATCTAGTCAACCTAATCCACCAAAGGAAGAAGCACCTTCAAGTCTTTTGCAAAGGGATGATCCTCCTACATAATTTAATTTAGTTCATAAAGTTTCTAAAAAAGTGAATCCCCATACTGGAAAGATAATAACTTTATACCAGAAGTATGAAATTTTAAAGAAATTAACCCTGGTGCCGACCAAGTTTTCAATTTTGGATTCTATGAGTCTTTCAAAAGACCTCCGAGAAGAACTCATAGAGGAGTTTTCAATCCCTTACTAATTTTAGGATGAAGTTTCTAAATTCTAAGCACATCATTCGGAGACAGATCCTATAGAATTCCATACAATCACCTCTTTCCTGGATTAGGACAAAGATGCCATTATACAAGGACACATCAAACCTTTATTTATCAATCTTGATGAATGATGTGGATATTAAACGAGCCTTCACTGACAATAGCTTATGATTCCACCTCATTCAGTCCTGAAAACTTCATAAAATGAGTTATAAATATTCCCACTAGTCTCTATTTTTTGTAATACTATAAGGTTATGATAAGAGTGAGCAAAATCCTCTCAAAAAAATAAACCTCAAAACACAGTACATAGATCTCATATTTGACTCAGAATTCCTAGTTGTTCTATAAGATACAACATTCAAAATTTTGTTGGGAAGACCTTGGTTACATAAACATGTGGATATTCCCTTATCATACCACCAATGCCTCAAATATTTCATTAATTGGAAAATTGGGGAATTTTTTGGTGGAAAATCCCCATTTAAATCCTGTGAAGGAAAATATATTTATGTGTAATTATACTTGAGGGAAGGTAAATGACTCATGACTGACTATATTGCCTTAATTAATGCCCCAAATTTTCTAGATATGACCCCGACTAATGCCTTCAAGTATATCAATGCGGAGTACGTGCTGCCCATCAATCAAATTGAAGAGGTTGGTCTAGATTTATGAACATATTCCAAAAATTCCATTATATCAGTCATAACCACTGAACTCAAAATTTCTATAGAAATCATTGAATCCTTAGACAGTGATGAAATATTGAGCTAAGATGCCATCATTCTATCCTATGGGATTTAGAAAATCACAGCCTTATCAGTTGGGCTAGAATAGGCTTTTACATCCTTAAAATAAAATGAAGATGTGAATTATTTTTCATCCAACTCCCCTTCGGAACTGAAAAATGGAACCTCATAATTAGTCATATTGGAATTAGTTACTTCACCTTATTAATGTCAAAATATTAAATCCTCCCATAACTATGAGAAATTTTCTTCATCACATACTTCCCCTAAGAAGAAGGCCAAGGTGAAATAGAAGATGAATGAGGAAGATAAAGAGGAGGAAGACCTCAAGGATTCCTCTCCTATATTTTAGGAATGTTTCTCCACCACCATTAATGAACTCAGAGAAATAAATTTTCATATAGAAGAAGATATTCAACCCACTTTGATAAATGCATCCATGAATTCCAATGAAAAATAGGTATATAATTCCTTCAAAAAATAACATTAGGACATGTTCACCTGTAATTATATAGAGGTGATGGGCATCAATCCCGAAGGGGCCAATCACCACTTAGGATTTCCTAAAAACCACCAGGGATATAAATAGGTTTCTAGAAAGACACACCTGACTAAAGAATCCAAAAGTGAGGCTAAAGTAGGCATTATTATCAAAATATAATTCATCCGAGAAGTTTAGTATTTGAAATGGATAGAAAAAATTGTTCTGGTAAATAACAATAATGGGAAAATTAGGCTTTGCATTAACTTCATAGATCTCAACCATCACTATTTGGAAGATGATTTCCCAGTCCCGATCATGGAATATTTGATTGATGCAACAAATGGATATCAAGAATTCTCCTTTATGGACGGATATTCATGGTATAAAAAAATTTGTATAGCCCCATAAGATGATGAGTACACCACATTCAGGGCCCATAATGAGTATTATACTATTGGGTAATTACCTTTGGATTAAATAATACAAGGACCACATACCAATGTTCAATTCATCACATCCTCAAACCTTTCATGGAGAAGTTTTTTGAATGCTATGTTGATGATCTTGTGGTTAATTAAAGACACCATTCTGACCATCTGGCTGATCTTGAGACTATCTTCAACAAATTAAGACAACATACCTTGAAAATGATCCCCTTGAATTGTGCTTTTGGGGTAACCTTGGGAAAATTTATTGGATTCATTTTACACCACCGTGGAATTGAATTCGACTGAGAGAAGGCAAATTCTATCCTCAATATGTAACCTATTTAGAATATAAAAGAGTTAATGGGTTTATAAGGACACATTTCCTATATCCAAATATTTATACAAAAACCTTACAGGTATGTATTTTCCATTCAATTGATTAATGAAAATGGGGGACACATATCAATGTAACAACAACTAACAAGAATAATTTGATAATATCAAGAATAATATTTTGATTCCACTAGTGATGATTCCTCCCATTGAAGAAAATATGACCATTTTGAATGTGACAACCCTAGAGGAATCACTGAGTGATTTTATTGCACAAAATAATGATGATAGTAATGAGAAAAACCTTTATTATCCCAATCAAACCATTATCTACACTGAGACTCATTATTATAATGTCAAAAAGTTCTACCTAGAGTTAATCTTTGCAGTTTAGAAATTGATACTCTACCTGCAGCACCACGAGGTCTATTTGGTGTCGTGCAATAACCCTCTCAAATATATCCTCATCCATCATATGTTGACATGACATTTGGAATGGTGGGTGGTTATTTTTCAATATTTTAACACACATTTCATGCCTTAGAAATAAGTGAAAGGTCATGCCTTAGAATATTCCCTCATTGGACACCCATCTGTAGAAACAATATTTTTTGATACTGAATTCCCAGATGAAGAGATATTCTCTATTCAATACAGCTCCTAGATAGGGGGAATTTATTTCAAAAACACTTCCAGGAGCCTAATAGGGAGGGTAATGGAAGATCCCAATATCAAAAAAGATGTGTTGGGAGTCATTATTATCTCTCCAGAAAAGGAAATATTTCTTTACTTCTTGTTGTTAAAAGGATGTACAAATAATGATGTAGAATATCAAGCTCTCATTGCATACCTAGAGCTTATAATCTAAATTCTAGTGGACTACCTATAGGTGAAAGGTAATTTGGATTTGGTAATTAAATAGATTAATGAGGATTATTCAATTAGAAAATAATATCTAATTCCCCTGATTGACTATGTCTGAGGGTTAATAGTAGAATTCTCCTCAAATACAATAGTGAATTATGTCCCACAATTATAGAATTCCATGGAATATGTATTGGAAAATGCATCCATGGATTTGGAAGATCTAAAACATGGGAAAACATTCTTTTGGATTGCACACCACTGAATAGTCTCACGTTTTTCTCGTACCAGAATGGAAGAGGTAAAATATGATATCCCTAATAAAAAATTAAATGGAACCATGACTAGTTAGATGATATTCATTGAGGAATACCTTCAAAATAGATTTCTCTCATCAAAAAGATCCATAAAAGATAAAATCTGATGAAAAGTGACTAAATTCACTCTATGTGACATCTAAAATCATCAAAAAGAACTCTTTAAATGAGTATTTCATGGAGTCCTTCTCAAATGTATCAATGGAGAAGAGACTGCTGTTGTCATGAAAGAAGTACCCATAAGAGAATATAGTTACCACCATTTAGGGTTTCAGATCTTCTATCAAATCCAAAGTATTGAATAATTATGGCCTTAAATGATTCAGAGTTTTATATAATTCACCAGGGAATTTTATTCTTTCCAACTACAAGCCAACTTCATCTCGCAACCCCCTTAGTTTCTACATACAATCAAATACTCCTAGAATTTTTTCAAATGGGGAATGGATATTGTAGGGCCGTATCCTCTAGCTAGAAAAATAAATTCAAATACATTCTATCTAATATTTAATTCCCCTAAAAGTGGGATGAGGCAATACCCCTTATAGAATTTGGGGATATAATCATCATAAGCTTCATGAAAGCCAACATAATTACTAGATTTTGTGTTTCTATAAAATAATTATAGGAAACAACCCCAATTTCTATTTTATTGAGTTATAGAAGCTGTAATCAGAGTGTAATATCAAATCCAACCACTCATCTCACTATCATAAAATGTCCAATGGATAGATAGATTCCTTCAAAAAGACCTTATCGAACACACTCCAGAAGATGATAGACAAAGAAAAAAAGTATGGACTGGACAAGATCCTACATGCCTTGTGTGCATATCAGACTACAACCTATACTGCGACATGGTAAACCTCATATTCAATCTTATATTAAACATAATTAGTCCTACTCATTGTGGTCTAATTCCCCTCACTATGTGTTTCCATATATGATCATCTATCCATAGATGAGAAATCCTAGAAAATGATAGATGAATTGGAGCGACTCAATGAGAAAATATTGTATACTTTGCATCACTTGGAGGTTCATAAAAATTATATATCATTTTATTTTAATAAGAAGTCCCACCTCCATTCATTCCTCCAAGGATAACTGGTACTGTTCCTCAGGACTCTGATGATACCAGGGAATATACCTTCAAAACGCGAGCCAAAGTGGGAGGGATCTTATTCCATACACAAGGTCCAATTTAATAGATATTATTCTTTGATATTGATTGATTAAGCTCATTACATCCACTACCAAAAAGATGTTTCTCAAATATTAATTCATGTGACAAAAGAGTGTTATGTCTCAGCTGAATGATGTTAAACTCTATAGTTGGTCTTTGTCACATGACCTTAAAAAGTATGAAATTTTTTCCAATTCACAAGACAATAAACTTCATGAAACCAACATACTTTCTGTATAAAATTAAACAACATATTATCAAGTTCTAAACCTCATGAACTTAAACTAGGAGTCTAAGTCTAATAATCGTGAATATAAAATATGTGCAAGTCTTCTCATGAATGGTTTGTGTGACAGTGGGCCTCCTTGGACCTGTATTAACAAAAAAGTGTTTTTCACTCTACCTCACTACACCTATCCATTTGAGGCAATGATATTTCTTGGTCCAAACTCTATGACCTTAAACTAAGATCCCATTGTTCCATGAGACATGAACTTAAAATGCTTGTAGTAGTTTCAAAAATCATGATCCTAAACTATTTACATCCCACTATAGTACGAGAAGCAAGTAATTAAACTATGTATCCTAATGTCCTTATCACAAGACATTAAACCATATGAAAACATCCTTGTCACAAAACATAAAACTGCATGATTCAAATCCTTGTTTCATGAATTAAAACTACATAATATTTCAATCCGTGCTTAAGAGGATCATGATTTTTAGTGCTGGTATCCCACCACACCTCTTCCAGAACTACAGGTGGCCTGATTCCTACCATCATTGCATATGTATTTATTTCCATATCTCCAATATTGGGTCCATTCACAACATAAAAAAATTTATCCCCTCCTTATGTATGGGACATTCCTATTGAGGGAGCCTCTTTAAGAACTACATGTGGATTGATTCTCACTATAGAGAAATATGTAGTGATGGATGGACCTTACATCCTGGTCCATACACCATAAAATACAAATTTCCCTATCCTTAATTTTTATTGCAATTGTGTTATAGAAGGAACCTTTTCCAATCTTATTTTCACACACTGAGAATAGCTCATGTGGGCTTAAGAGTTTTACTAAAGGATTCCACACATGATAAAGGAATATCAATTAACATTGAGGTTACCATAAACCTAGTCGCAAGACCTTAAAAATATACCAGATGTCTTTGATGCATGAATTTAAACTGCATGGTTCATTAAGAATTACATATGGATTGGTTCTCATTCCCATGAGATAAGTAGTGACTCTCGAATCCTACATATTTGTCCATCGACAATATGGTAAATTACCTACTATTCTATGTATTATTAGGATCTATATAAGAGGATCTAATATGGGTTAGGACCCCATTTTTGAGAAAATATTAAAAAAGGGTCCTCTTCTCTACATTATTACTTTTCTTTCACATCAAGTGACCCTCTTACTTACCACAATATGTTAAATTTAATGGATGATGTCCTCACCGTATGACATTAAACTTACCCGTTTCTAGTAATTACATGTGGATTGATTCCTAACATCACATGATATGTAGTGATTCCCATCCCTTCATTCATGACCCCATCCAAAATATTCACCTTATTTCATATCAAGTCACCTTCTTCCTTACCACATAATGTTAAAATTAATATATTATGTCCTTTTTTCATGACTTTAAACTACATGGTACCATAAGAACTATGGGTTGCCTTATTTTAATTAAAATGAGATATACAGTGATGCCTAGACCTTATGTCCTAGTCCCATACATGGGGTAAATAAAAATTACCCTTCTCTTTCATACAAAAAATAACTATGTAGTAGATCATAACTTGAGTTCCCTTATTTAGGGGTCTATCAAGGAAACAAAAATATCCCATCCTACACACGAGTTAGATCTATGTTCTGGACTCTACACGTCATGAAAAATTTCAATCCAAATGCATGCTTTATTCTTATACATATTTCTTCCACATGTCATCTTCCTAATCTTGGACAATTTTGGATCTTCATAATATTTCTCTAGATATCAGCAATAGAATGTCTGATACCTGAAGAAACCTTTTTTTGACTATACAGTAATATAACCTAGTTGGATTTTCATAAGTCACCCCCTAAAAGGGTCTCTCAACTATTGTATTCCTCTATTTGACTATATAGTAATACACCCCAGCTGTATTTTCATAAGTTTCCCTGAAAAAGGGCCTATCAACTAGTGAAACACTCATCCTAGGGAGAATCCTATTATATATTCATATGCCCCAATGACATCATGTAGCAACCTGCTATTCAAACATGGTCTATGATCATCCCTTGCATGCTTTTCCCATACCACTTATACCAATTTTAGAACCCCCAAGATACTGGTTTACAATTTCCTTCCTCATATCTGAAGTACATTGGGACAACCCTAATCCGATAGGCCTCATATTACCTATCACTTCAATAATACCCTAGTCTTAGTTATATTATATAAAACTATAGTAACCACATATTACTTGGGGAATTATGTTAAAATGAATGATAAGTCCTAATATCAAGTCTTGTAACTACATGGTTTTCCATAACTATGTATGGATTGATTCTCATTCAAATAAGATATATAGTGATGCCCAAACCTTATTATTTGAGAAAAAAGTCATTAAAAAAACACTCTATTTTCTTGTGTTTGGGTCAAAACTATATAGAAAACTATTTCCCCCAGTCTTGGGTAAATTTTTACTTGAAATGATCCTCCCATATTAGAGCGTTCCCTTCCACAAAAGAAAATCTATGTCCAGGGAAACCTAAATGTCTATAAACTTCCTTAGGATATCAATAATAGAATATTAGTATCCCGATAACACATTTATCTTATTATAATGTAACATGCACCAGTTGGCTTTGCATAAGTCTCCCACCAAATGAGCCTATCATCTAGAGGATGCCACTGTTTTACTATGTAGTAACACACCCTAGTTAGCTTTGTATAATTCACCCACCAAAAGAGTATGTTAACTAGTGGCACATTCATCCCCAGAAGAGACATCCTCTATCTCTATAATCCATAATGGCATGAATTTGGAAATATATTTTTGAACATGATCTATGTTCATTAGTTATAAATTTTTCCCACATCACTTTTCGGATCTGGAGGCCCCCAGATTACGTCTTACAATCTTCCCCCTTCATACCTGAAAATGATGGAACATTCTCAGTTAGATTACCACGAAAGGGATAATTACCAAAATTTTAGTCATAGCTAAAGGAAATTAAATTGTATCCCCCATGTATTTCTATTTGAAATGGATCTGTATAGAATAACACACTCATAGCAATATTTTAAACTACAATGTCAATGTCTTTGTCACACGACATTAAGCTACATGATGCTTCAACTGTTTTTATAATAGGGGCCTTCCCCCCGATGACAATCATTTAATAGAATGCACCTTTCTTTATATAAGTTAAATTCATGTAGGGGTAGTTTTACATTCATGATCAATGCCAATACAGATACTTTCTTCATTATCAAACACCTTCCCTTGGAAATCCACCCATTGTGGTCTTGAAAAATCTGAATCTTTACAAACTTCCCAACCATTTTTAGTATAATTTCGGAATTGCTGATGATACCACTATTTGACTATACAGTAATACAACCCATCTGTTTTTGTATAATTCACCCACTAAAAAATATTTTCCGCTAGAGGATGCCACTTTTTGACTATGTAGTAACATTACCCAATTGGATTTCCATATGTTTCCCACCAAAAGGGCTTGTCAACCAACGAAACGTTCATCCTTAGGGGGTACCTCCTCTATTCCCATACGCCATGAAAATATTATTTTAGTAAACTATTTTTGAACATTGTCCAAATATATTCCCTAAATACCCATATTGTATCATGTTTTAGATATGGGAGCCACAAAATCTTGACTCAGAATTTACCTTCTTGTCTTTGAATAATGTCGGAACATTCTTAGACAACAAACCTTGTTTCTTTCATCATTCCAAATTTCATGGTCGAAGATGTTTGACCTAAAACATCATTCAAATTAGTTTGACTTGAAGGAATTTAAACCAACAATAAAAATAGAAACAATACTCTCCTAGTTGAAAAACCAAAAATGGAACCCTAGTTAAAAGACAAGTCTTAGATCACTAGGACTATTCTCTAAATGGTTTAGGCAATAATTGTGAAATGAAAAGATATAAGGAAAAACTTGTTATTCAAAAAACAAAAAAAATGGTGGTCTAAGTAGAGGACAAGTCTCATCTGCTAAGTCTTCTTTATATCTGACTTAGGAAAAAATTAGGGCAATGACACAAAAGACACAAATTTTGTAGGGTTGTTCATATGACCCTATCAAGAGTTGAACTATTCTTTATAAGTTTAAAGACCTAGGAAAAAATTTGAGTGCTCCATCACCCCTATCATTTCAATTATAATGATTATGATGAAGATATAAATTCATGAAAAAGTGTTTGGAAAGAAAAAACCTTTTCATCTATGTTCTAAAATACACAGGAACTTCCATATACCCAAGTCTCTCTTCCAAATTTAAAAGTGTTTCTCGACATAATCTTGGATATGTTGGAATTTTTCTTAAGGATTTTATGCATCTTTCCAAAACCTATCTAGTTGTGTGACAATGGACTCTTCACTGTGGCGAATCTTCTCTTTCTCTGGAGCCACATAATCCTTACCTTATGCTGAGACCCTCTTCATGGAGTGGTGTATTTGGGCCATTTATTCCTATGTGGATTTTTTTTCTTATTAAATACATATAACTTGATTATATTTCTCATCTATATGGGGATGATTATCCTACACTACCTTGGAATGATTTCTATCCTCCTGGGACACAATATCCTTGAGATATTTAAACTGGATTGTTAACTATGCCTCATCATACTGCAACATTCTCTCCTCTTACCTTTTCTAAATGATTGGAATTACAATATCATGGATCATGTAGTAATCAAACCTATTGTATCCTAATATGGAAGGCATGGTTAGAAGTCGATGAATTCATGATGTTATGTCTTCAAGAGGCATCCCCAAGACTCTTCTGCATGTCATTCCAAATGATACAGTGTGTATTATGAAGGGAATTCTATGTATCCAAGTCTAACTCAAATATTCTCTTGGAGGGAGAGATGTACTTTAGGATTGGTGAACTCAACGAGTCACCTTTAAACACTCCCTCAATGGAAACATTGGTTCCTCCTACCAGTGTTGACTAAATTGGAACAAAATACCCCCCGCATTCTTGGCCACTGTAGTAGATGAAATAGAATAGTATGTGACACCCCTCATCAACATCAGGGGTTTAAAAAAAAGTTTTGTAAGTGAAGCAAGTAAATAAGTCAATAAAAATCACCCATTATTTGATAAACTGTTGGGATTTCTACCTCCCCAGTGCTCTCAGACTGAAATTTTTTGGTAAAAACCTATTAAGAAGAAAACCCAAATTTTGTTCCGAAACCGAGATAAAGGGATGTTGAGAATCTCCTAATTCACGGTTCTCAACTTTCTATACCTCAACGATGGGAGTAGTATGGACTTGGATGCCTTGTTTTTGAATTGTATTGGAAAATATTTCTACAAAAAAAGATAAAAAAGTCAATCTCTGATGTAAGACATAAAATTTAAGTAGGTTGGATGCCTTGGAAAACACAAGAAATAGAATAAATCATGTTCGTATAATAACCTATCCAAGTTATAGAACTCCTCTAAAGTGGTGGGGATATTAACTTTTTTCAAAAGTTCATCAAGATCCATTATTTCACCTATTAGTTCATTATATAATCCCTCACATATCACCGAATCCTCACCGATAAGGGTATATAAGGCTAGTGGATCTAGACCCAAATTGGATCTTCCATCATTTCTTTCTATCAGCATCTTAATAGTTACAACCTCTTCAAACCCTATGGATTCAGGATCAGCACCAAAACCATCATTAGAACATCATAGATCCCTATCATCCCCTTACAAAATGACAACATGATCGACATTGAATACTGAAAAGTACTCCAGTGTAGGTGATGAATCTAAAATGTCATGAGGAAAGTGAACTTATAAATAGAACACAACAACTTATGTTGTGCATATTAAATTACCAAAATTCGATCCCCTATCGTTAGTAATGGGAGTTGACACGACTGTATGTCTTATAACTTCATTTATCAAAGAGAGAGATTCATCATCATGAGTTTTTTCCTCATATTGGATGCCCCCTTGATCTTTGAAGGATCAGTGATAGACCCCTTAAGAGAGGAAAAAAATGCATATCCTATAAATTAAAGGAAATGTTAAACAATTATGAGGTTATTCATAAGATCAAATTATAGAAAAAGGACTTACTGTGGTGCATACACTGGGCCAAATTTATTTACATATTTCTTTTATTCTCTCGAGATGGAGATGATCCCTTATTAGTCCTCTTTATAATGAGAATAGGATGTGCAAGTCAAGAATTCCCTCCCAATGTTTTTTCAACTATCTCCCTTTGAATCCTAGATAGCTCCAGAAGTTCAGAAGACTCAACCAATGCTCCAATGAGGGTTCCCGTGGGCATGTATTTCAGTGACTTGAGGTCCTTCTCTAGTTTTTATTATTCTTATCCAAATTGTGAGATATATCCCCTAAAAATAATTGATGGTGGATGAAGGAGTAAAAATAAACGGTAGAAGAGAGATAGATACATCACTAGGGTCGACATATTAATCACATTCCTCTTCAGAGTGACCAGCTACACCCTCAATTTTTTTCTTGATCAATCATTTCATATACTCTCTTTGTGGCTAGGATCTGATCATTAATTTAATATAAAAATACTTCTATCTCCCACATATATTTCCCCACATCATCCAAATTATTATTGGGGTGAAAATTGGAGATTGTTCGGATATCCCCACACTCTAGGATGTGTATGAAATATTGGAGAAATTCCCACATGTCTTGGATTCTATGAGATATGACCTACTAAAATTGGATAACTAGGAGTCACTCATAATCTAGGGTTAATGTAGCTGGATGTGAGGAAGACCTAACATATTTTTACTTTGAAGCCTTTTCAGGCCTCTTTGATCTCACAAAATACAGGGTGAGTAGAATCGAAGTCTCCTCCCACCAATGATGACTATATCTCCCTTTCTTGGAAAATGTGGTTTTATCACCCTTGGAATACTCTATAGTTCTTTATCAAGGACACTTTTAAGTCTTTAAAGCTTTAACATCATCACTTTCGGATTGAGCCTTCCTTCCATGCTTTCCATGAACAACAATTGTAATATATTCAACTTGAGGAACACCTTTCATTAACACCCTTTAGGGGTATGATAAAATGCAAGAATTGGTATACCCATATTCTAGATTGATCAATGAACCTGAATAAGGAATCTTGATTGAAATTTGGGTCACCTCCATGGCCATCAGGCTCCAGAATTTACAGGCCACAATTAGGTGTTTCTCCAGATGAACATGCATAGGGGGGATTGACTGTTGCAGACACATGAATTTTTGGGTAAATTGATATGGATCATATGCCCCACATATGATCTTGATGTTAATGTGGGCCACCAGTACACTATCACTGAATGCAATCATTTATAATCTTTGATCATCATTAGCTTTTTCATTGTTGGTAAACGACACAATAGGTGAATCACCATACCGGAAGAAGTTAAACTTTATCGATACATTCAAAATCTCTAGGACTTAATCATGATTTAGGGTTAAAGGAATAATTTGAGAAAATCCAAAACAAATAGGAGAAATTAGCCTTCAGGGAGTTTAAATCCACTTAGCATAGCATAAGAACAGATGTTTTTTACAATCCACCATCACAACACTTGAAATGGACCTAAAATTATGAATGGGGCCTTTCTAGTGTATGAATGAAGTAAGAACTACTAGATATTCTCCCAGATAGGGGTATCCAACCCTATATGTTTCCCTTATGCTAGTTTTTCTAGTATAAAAAATGTCTCTAGTCTTATACCATATTTGGATTCATGGACCGATAATTGGTAGATGCTTATTCACATCACAGGGAAGACGACCAAATGGGTCCTTATATAAACCCCATACTTAACCTTATATCTTAAATGAGTATATTGGAATTACTCCAATGTAGGTAAGAAATTTCTAAGAGTGATCTTATTTTCTAGGGTAGGGCATCCCATAGGGCCTTGGTAAGTGGGACCTTGTCCTTCTAGATTGAGGAAATACTTAATCCTCATTTCATGATGAATATTGACACTTAGGAAAGGGCCTCCCTTCTTAAATTTCTTGGTCATATTTAACAACTCATGGGCCAAAGCTTGTGTCCTTTTGGTATAACCCCACATTTCCATTAGGGGGATAAACTCATCATACATATCTCCCAAAATAGGGGCTTCATAAATCTTTTAGACACCCCACAGGATAATGACTACTTCACATTATGTAAAATGAAATGTATTTTCTTAAATACTCCATCAGCTCAACAATTCATGGATGATGTTTGGTTTTTTGAAAGGCGGACAATGTTTGTAGGTGCTTAGCAGATTCCTAAACAAGCCAATTTTTGCTACTAGTTCCCCAAGCTGATGGGTTAAATGGATTCCTCCTGCTAATAGTACCAAACTAAATGTGGATGGTTCATTCATGAATGGATACATGAGAGGGGGTGGTCTTCTCATGGAACCAAATGGGTCGGTTCTTTTATATTTCAGTGCGTTTTATTGTCTGGGGAACTCCTTGTGTGTGGAGGTGAGACCCTTACTCACCATATTCTCTATTCATAGAAGGTTCAACTTGAAGATCTTCGAGGTTTAGTCATATTTTGAGATATTGGTGTGGTCTCTTAAAGGGAAAGATTATCCTCCAAGGAATCTGATTTATCTTATCAGAATTTGTTCAAGGGAAATCAATGGAGGGAGTAAGGTTCATCATGTTTGAAGAGAATATAACTTTATTGCGGATAATATTTCTCATGAAGGAAGGGAAGAGGAGATACTGATTGTTTATTCTAATTTAGGTTCTCATCTGCATGAATATAAGGATTTCATCTAGGGGACACCCTTAGAATTCACCACTAGACCTCTGTGATTTGTCCTGATTTTCCTTTGATTGGTTTCTTTTTTCCAATCCTTTAATAAAAAATTAATTCTTGATCTTGAAGCTCAATCTTGAATTATGAACATGTTTCGCATACCTAGTATGAACAAATCCATTTAATCCTGACCCCTATAGATCAGAAGTCCCAATCCTCCTTTTGAACTTTTGATTGGTCTATCTGGGATGTGGAGATAGTTTACTCATAACAGCGAGGTTTCAACTCTTATGTGTGAGGATTTAGATCTGGGGTGTAATGATTATGGTTCATGAAACATGAATTCTAGAATATTCATTCATTAATATATACATCCTTATAAGAGATTTTTTATTAGGAAAATTGGTATGTTCCATGAACCAATACTTTGGAAAGTAATTCTAAGCCTTCAGTATGAGAGTATCCTTCAAAATCATATGATCATATAGGGTAAGGTAACCACTTTTCGAATACTCACATTGATACTATGTCAAGTGCTTCACCTGTTCTGGGAGAGTGGAATCACACATGTCATAGTAATCTGGTCCAATATCTTTGACCATTTTGAAGACACATGTATAATCTTTTTCATGAGAATCCATCAGAGTGGCCATTGAAAACCTATAATAAAACATTAATATTTTAAATAAAACCAAAATATTAATTTCATAATGTTTTTGAATTTTGGAAAAGGAAAGGCCTCACATAGGCCCCTCAACCTGGTTCCTCACATAGGCCCCTCGACTGGGTTCCTCACACAGACCCCTTGACTAGGTAATTCCATGCAAAACAATAGCTCAAGTGGTGGTATCATATACTTGCATGAAGGTGATTCTTCAAAAGAACAATTAAAATATAAAAGTGTGGCACACCTATGTGGATGATCTTTTCAACGAGAGAAAAATATGGAATGAGTAGAAGGAAAGATTTTCTAGATGATCAGTGGTATTTATCTACACCACTGACCTATGCATTGGACTTGAACTACAAACCTGTGCTGCTAAACTACAGACTATACCTATGCTGCTAAACTGTGAAAATAAGCTCCATGGATGACATGATAAAACCTTTAAAATATTTTCCTCACTCTATCTCATGACTATACCCTCTTCTTCAAGTCAGATCCAATCCCGAGGGTGGGATTTTTTTGACTCTCCATTTTTTCAAAAGTGAAGAAAATATTTAATGAAAAATAATTCAAGTATTTGAGAGGTGGAGAGTCCTAACAAGGATCAATAGAACTTTCCTAAACTATCTTGCACTCTAGAAGGGTCATACATTCCCCCTACATGGAATTGAAGGATCGTCAACCCCTACATGGGGTACCCGCACCATGTAACTACACCAGATACTTGTGCGGACAAACTAATTTGACCAAGGTCCCATATTTACATATAAATTCAACCTTGGGTCTCCTTTTTTGAGGTAATGAGAACATGGAATAATTCTCTACACTCTGGTCACAAAACCCCTTCACCCAGATGCTAAAAAATCCTTCAGGGAGCTCTCAAAAACCCGATAGAAGAGGGAATTAAGGGGGGATAGTATGATCAATTTCTCTCTAGGTCCTGAAGCACATGAAATCTATATGGGGAACCCTTTCCCCATAGTTGAAAAGCACTAGTGTGAAGGCCACTTTAAAAATCTAGGACCTAAAAGAGACCCGTCCAGGGATATATGGAGAGATCCTTGGTGCCTAGAGCAAGGTTTCTCCCAAGCACTATTTCCAAGGTCATCCATCACTAAGTTATCTTCATCTCTCACATACCTACCCATACATGAATAACTTACAGCTCCTCCTAGGTCACCCTATGTGCAATACCTTCTTTGCACCAGGCCTTGACCTATACGAGGCACTTCCAGCTCTTCCCAGGTCACCCAGTTCACAACAGCTTTTGCTCTCCAAGCCTTGACCTATGCGTGAAACCCTTTAATACCTCTTTTAATACACCAATAGAAGGTATACCATTCCTTTGGATCATTATTTATAGTGGTAAAAACATTAATCCTATACCAAATCCTCCTAATTTTCACGACCATGGAGAGAGACACACCCGTATGTACCCCATCCGATTATGCATTCCTTCAGTAAGAGGTGTCCCTCACTTGTCTTACCTGATAGGTAGGGTCCTAGGGGTGAATGTAGTTATGAATTAACATGTTCATGAGAACCCATACCTTAGAAGAAGATTTATAGATCTCTCGGTCTCAAATTCTAGATCAAGGACCATGTCCTTCCCTTTTCATCTGTAAGACCAGGGACTCCCGGTTCCGGGTGGGTAGGGTGAGGATCATGATTGCTTTTCCCTTTGAGGGTTAATATCATATCCTCTTATATTTTATAGAACCATAAAAAGGGAATACATATTGGAGTAATCCCCAGTCCATTCTTGAAGGGTAGTAGACAGGTAGGTAGTCAAACGTGACTACTGTGGTTACCAAAATGAGAAAGGAAATGGGAAAATAAAAGAATATTATTATTCTCCAATATCTCTGGCCTCTTCCATTAGAAAAGAAGGATATTTTTTAGTTTTATAGATCTTTTTACCCCTCCTGTTTGTAACACAGAGCATGACTCACGTAGGATTAATGTTTATCTATGATCATGACATCCACATAGTCAGATGCATTACTTAGTAGCGAATTGTTTTCAAGATCTTACTATCATATTCTTTTAGAGGACCTCCATAGGCGTGGGTCCAAAAATCCATATATCCAATAATTAGGGAATCCTACTAGGTGTAATCCCCCACCAAACCTATAAATCACCATGATTTGAGATTTTCCTCATGGACCCACTCCAAAGGGCATCCGTCCAGGTGTAATCCACAATTGAACCTCCAAATCACCACAATTCAAGACATTCCTTATGGACCCATTACAAAGGGAATCCTAATAAATAGTTTATGAACCAAAATTATTCCTAAATTATATCAAAGGTTCACATTACCCTATTATAAAAATCTTTAGAGGTCCTCCATTTGAATGGGTTCTCACAACTGAACTATGTGAGATTTGATTCCTGTCCAAATGGGATACATAGAAATCCTATCAGAGATCCAAAGCTAACACCCAAAAATCAAGACTAATTCTCTTTGGATCACATTCCCAGTAGGGTCATATATAACCCATGATCTCTTATCCCTTATAGGTTCCATGGTATTCTTTGACATAAGTCCCACACCAAACTTTAACCAGTCACCTTTTACCAATAAGTCCTTACTACATGATATTAAACTTGATGATTAAGTCCGCATCAAATGACCTTAAAAGGTATGACGTGTATTGTTAAGTGGAACCTCTTTTCACAAGGATACACAAGAATTCCATCTCATGGGCCAAATCCTTAAATAAAAAAACTCCCATCACCCTGGATGATGATAAACTCTGAAGGACCCGACTGTGTGTCTTAAAACCAAAATCATAATAATAAATGAATAAATAATCTCTAATATGATTACAAAAGGGAAGAATTGACGGATAACCTTAGGATACATACAAATATCTATATCGATTACGAACCTCATATATATATAGATGATTCTAAATTCTATTCATGCTAATAATTGATTGTTAATTTAAGAGTTATCCACATCATAATAAGGATTTAATGATGGATTTATAACATATCTTAAATATACAAGAGAGTCCCAGAGTAGGCCAAAATTCTCTCTAAAAGGGATTAATGAGATCGACCTACCATCATCTCAACCAATGCGAGTTATTAAGTATCATTGGTCAAGTTCCCCAATATGTGCCAACCTTTGGAAAGTATGTCCATGAGTCATCACAGATATGAGATCCATTGGGTGTTTATGGTTCCAAAAAAACACCACTAAAAACCTCTTAAAAGGAATGGTTTTATATGTATTATGTGAAGGTTTTACCACCACACCAAAAAACGCTAATCTATCCCCATATGGTATTTGGGAAGGAAGCATCTGTAATATAGTCATATTTTATAGTTCTAAATTAAATGAAATTTATTTTCTTACTGATCCATGAAATTTAAAATCCACTAAGATATGATGAATATTTGGATGTTAAATTTATATCACCTATTGAATCAGTCTAATCTACATATGTATATCCTAATAAATTTTTCTGATATATTATACTATAATGCATACCTAAAACCACTATGCCTTTGATGTAATACAATATTTTATTTACCAATTTCAAGTATCATTACATGGTATTACTCTGGTAACTTTTATATTTAGATGTGAAAAAATATCAATCCTTATCACTGTTAAGTACAATGATCTCTTGATGATCTTTTAGTATTATATGATTTTATCCTCTTTTCTATTATAAACATCTAAAAACTTCATCCAGGTATTCATCTGTGTTTTAATTTCCTTGGAATCCTCTACTAAAAAAATTTTCTGAACAGAATGTGAATATTTGGATTAAAATATCAATGTTACATGCCTTATTTCTATCACCTGTAAACTGAGGAAAAATGTAAACTCTCCAATAATTAATATTGTTTACTCACACCTCATGAATTTTGAAGAACTGATTGTATTGTGATTTGTTTGATCCTAAAAATATTTTTTCATAAATATATATGACAACCATAATCCTTTTATCACTCTCTTTTTTGATATAGATATTATGATGAACTCCTCCACATTGAAAACTAAGATTCTTAAATATTGATCATGTTTGAAATAAAATTATCTTATTGATAGCTTCAACCCAAAAATTTAATTCTCTAGTTACAAAACTCTTTTCTTATCTTCATATATAAGAAAACCATATGGTCGCTTGATATACAACAATTATTTAAGAAATATAATTTGGAATTATAATTTTACCTCTATTTGGAAAACCTAGAACATCATTTTCACCATTATTTCTAAGAATAATTGAATTTTTTTCTAATAATACCACTTGGTAAAAATTTTTATCTACATAAATACCCTTAATTTTGGAGTATCTATTTCATAAAAATCATTCCTTGTAAAGAAAATTATTTCATATTAATTTAGTTTTTTATAGAAAAAAAATTTAGTCCTAATAATATTCTTATCCATTAGAATAGAAAAAATCCCCCATGTATGATTCTTATCAATTGGATCATGTAATTTATGCATCTCTTAAAACCAATTATCATCATCTATTCAAAACAGTATGTATTCACCTGAGAAAAGAGATATGTTTTTAGAGACTTTATTATGCTCATTTTCATTGGTGCTTCTAGATCACCAATTATATTCTTCTTATATATGCCTATCCTTATTCTCAACTTATGAGTATTTATTTAACTCAATTTATCTTGATCACCATCAATTTCTTCTTCAGAATCAAAATTGACCCCTTATTTTCTCCCTGAGCTACTCAAATCTTCATCACTTTCCTCCAATATTTTTAATGGTTTTTCTAAATATCCTATGAATTTTCTACCATAGTAATTTCTTGTCACTTTATAATATTTCCAATAAATTTTTTGAAAATCATGCACACATGTCACTTGGATGAGTAATAATTAGAAATATCTTTATCTATATAAGACTCAAACTTAGTGTGTTTATATTTATTATGAATAAATCGCTTATTTTAAAAGAAATAATTTTTTTCAAAGTTTTATTATCTCCATACCAAATCTTACATGGAGTCTTTTCTTCTCTCATTCGCAAAAAATATCTATTATTAATATATAATGTTGCAAATACTGATTTCTTACAGAACTTATCTGATGTTCTTTCTCATTAAGAACCATTCTAGCTATATTTTTTATGATCCTATTTCTCCCCTTAACTACACTATTTTTAAATGAGTTATCACCATTCATAACTGATTCCTTATACCATTCTTCTCTAGATAATACTGTACTTTAATTTTATTGAACATTGTTCCATTAACAATTAAAAATGTTAGAATCTTCCACCAAAGCATCTTTTTATCCATCTGATGATATTGAATAATGAAAATTAACACCCTGTAATTATGGGTAATAACTATAAACCATGACATAATATATTAATAATCAATAAATAACACATAGTTTCTCTTCCTATTAATGGAACTTGGTGATATTGGACCAAAAACATCAATATATACTAATTCAAAAACCTTGTTGACTTCTTATCTTTCAAATTTTATATCTTATGAATGATCTTTCCTTTTTTTTAAATGTAGAATGTGTGTGTGTGATAAAATTATATTTTCAGGATATCATGAGATCTATAATTCTCTACCAGATCTTCTATGGACCATGGTCTCAAGTGACTAGCTGCATTGTCTAGCATGTCCAATTTGAAATTGTTTTTACTTGAATTTATATAGTATATAAGGAACTTGAGACCCTATATTGATATATACATAGATAATTATTTTTAAGAAAGTGTATTTATTAAATAAAATTAGAGTTTTTTTAATTAAATAGGGTCTTAGGGGATCAATCATAAATCATGCATGAAATAACACTAAAGAGAAATGATAATTTAATGAGATGATTGATTACTATCATGTTGGGGAAAATTCCTGATGCCCATTTTTCATATCTTCAAGAGATAGAGTTTATATATTTTACTACCTAGTATATAAAACATAAAGTTATATTTTTACATAGTTTATACTTGGATATCTATTAGGTTTTGGTTATAAAAACAAAATAATTCACTGGTTATGGCTGATGATTGGGGAATTTGTGTTTGAATTCATAACCAAAACTCACCAAGGAAAAACATGATGAAGATGCAATGTCGAAGTTTGTATATTATTTAAATGTGACACCATGATATAAATGAAAATATACATAAAAGTGTTTATATGGATTCAATATTACAATATGAATCACACAAACTCTGTAATTGAAAGGGGGAAAAGAAGTAGTGAATAATGTATGAAACATCACATAAATAGGTACCCCAAACATGATCATATGTGTTTGAGAATGACATAACAGAACCTAAATAAATTAAATAATTTTATTTTATGAATAAAAAAAATATAAACCTAGTAATTTAAAATATCATTCAAATATTAAAAACAAGAATCTTAGAATTTATATCACATTCATCTCTGGGTGATCATAAAGAGTTTAGAACTCTATGGAAGAGGAGGAAGCGATATATAATGAATAAAAATGTTTGAAGAACTAAAAACTCACCCACTGGTCTAGAATCCCATGATAATTATGGAGAGAGTCAATTTATATATAATTAAATCAAAAGTTATAAAAAAATAATTCATGTGAATAAAGGACTATGTGGTCTATTCAGGGAAGAATTTCTCCCTCTAGTTTCTCTGGATAATTAACCAACTTAATCACATAATCTTGACTTGAAATTTTGTGTAGAGGTTTACCATAGAGTTATCTATCCAATAGACATAGAATAAACACCATTTGAGTTATAAAATCGAGTTATGATCCAATCACTATAGGTAGGTGCAATCCGTTTAGCCCATAATTTCTTTGCATTGTGGGCCTTTTTTGGGCCTCTTGTGATCATATCCAAACTTTGTTTTAACCTTTGGTCAAATTGTATGAGTGTATATAATTTTATGATAAAATTAGTGAACTAATATAAAATTGGGCCATTGTGAAATGACATCTTTTTTATCATGTTTTCTACACATGAATTCAAAATATACTTAGAGAGAAAACAGATTTAATAATGGGATACTAAAACCCACAAAAAATGTAATACACAATTATAATGGTGATAATACATGATATATCACTATGTGATCACACCTACATACCTAAATATTTGTACTCATGGGAAAAGTATTATATTCTAATCAATTCCCATTCATAAATCCAAGGTGAGAAAGCTTATAAGATTCTTCTCAAATGAAATCCATCATATATAATTTATGAAATAAATTTTCCTAGCCTTATTCTTATGTCACATTATTATTTTTTCAATTTAATTTGTTCACCCATGAAACATGTCACAATTCACCTCACCTAGAAAATTTCCTTCCATACTCTAGGAATATATGAAAGTGGATTTATGATCATTTCCAAGAAATGATTTGATATTACCATATTATTGAAAATATTATAAGTTATATACTATCATAAAATAGTGTGATAATCAAGAGTATTTATAAAAGGTTGTTATAAGGTTTATGGGTTGGTAGGATTTGATGTTTAAAAATTCTAAGGAAGAAGAGGAGTGTTTAATATCATATGTACAAAGTATGTAAAAATTTAGAAATTATTCACAACTAATGTACTAACTCAACCCCTGATAGAGTGTATCACTTCCAAATAAATATCCTATTTGTTTCTTTTGTGTGGGTCCTTTCCAATCAGTGAATAATAATGAGTAAACTTATTCTTTTCTCTATTTTGTTTTCTTTTATTCTATTTTATTTTCAATTTATAAAACTATTGGTTTTTATAAGAAATTTTATCTAGTGATAAAGATGGAAGAATGTGTAAAATAATTATATAATATGGATTACAAAAATAATTCTAAAAAAAAAGTAGGAACCCTATAACTCATCCAAAACCAAAGAATATTTCCCAAGAATTCCAATATAAACACCCTCTCCCCACACTTGCTAAAAATAAAATAATAATGTACAAAAGAGATGGGTAGGAAGGGAAAATTATCATATAATGTGGATAAATAACATGAATTTATTAGTATAGAAATATTAATAAGGTTCAAATGTCAAAGTGGTCCAAAAATAAGAGTTACTTGTACAAAAGAGTTTTCAATTGAATGATGGTCTCTATCAAGGTTCTAGCACAGCAGAATCATATGGACTCAAATATAATCAAATAA
Source organism: Viscum album (assembly GCA_963277665.1). Classification (NCBI taxonomy): domain Eukaryota; kingdom Viridiplantae; phylum Streptophyta; class Magnoliopsida; order Santalales; family Viscaceae; genus Viscum; species Viscum album. Next base: position 1,027,276,133 of record OY728158.1, read on the forward strand.
AGTTCTAGTTTCTTTACATGAAATGAGAGTCTAACAAAAGTTATTAAATGCAATAATATAAAATAAAAGGATTATAATTTTCACAATAAAATTATTTAAAATATTGTTCAGTTTTAATGACGCATGATTTTAAAAAATCCATTAAAATCATAAGAATGATGTGAAAATAAAAATTCCATAACATGATTCCATATAAACATTAATTTGAAATATGTTTTCCAAAATAAAAGTAATTTCCCACAGAATTGATTCAAGCATGAAAAATTATTTTGGATATTCTCTTTAAGATTCTTTCTAATAACACAAAACCAATAAAAATAAAGAAAAAATGGAAACAATTTTTTGGTGTGTTTTTTTAATTTAAATACTTACTGTCCTTTATTATCCTCCCTGAAACCTAAAAATTAAATTTCCCTTAATGAATCCAGTTTAAATAAATAAAAATGTAAATATAGGTAGGGGGAAGGAAAGTATACTAAGTAGTGTCATATATGGAATACATTAGATGTATTTCCTCCACAAGATTATTTAGAAAATACTCATAGAAGTGTTTAAGTATCTCTACATTAACATTAAACATATAATGAAATTAGTATGAAGAAAACTTATTAAACCAAAAGGGTAAAAATTAGTAATAATATAAGGACTGAGCCATTTGGGACGAATCCTACCTGGTGGATATTTAGCCTAGAATTGTACATGAGGACCTTCTCACTAATATGAATATTCCATAGATGTATCATCTAATCACGGATAGACTTTGTCTTCTCTGTAAAGATCTAAGAGTACTCATATTCATCACATCGAATTTCATCCAACTCCATAATTTTTAACTTCCTATGCTTACCTACATACAATAGATTAATATTATATCCTTTAACAACCTAATATTCCTGGTGTTTTACTTCCATAGGCAGCTAAAAATAGTTTACAAACACAATCTTATATGTTGAAATTCTAGTTGGGGTTTTAAAATATATACAGTATGCCTAAAGTGGATCATACAAGCACAAAATCTAATATTTCTCATCTGGTTGTACCATTTTTTCAAAGATTTTCTTAACTTCCAGATTTGAAATTTTAGCTACAACGTTAGTTTTGTGGTGATATGAAGTGCATGATTTATAAACAACCCCATACTAACAAATATTTTTATTTTCATGTTTTGATTAAGAAAATGATAACCCTAATCGCTAATGATGAATCTTGGTAAACCAAACCCATTGAAAATATGAAATCTCGCAAAATAGATAACCAATTGAGAGTCATGGGTCCAAGTAGCCTTTGATTACACCCATTTAGAGATATATTAAAAATCACATAATATGTATATAAAGAAAAATGAGTTTTGAAATCTAACATCTCTTTTTTTCTATGTATTATTTTTAGATATTATATGGATTGATTTCGAGACCAGGTGTTGAGATGGCTTGTGATTCCAAGACCTGGGGTGCCTAGATTTTTTTTTGAATAATATTAAAATATTAAATATCATGCGACATAATTTTTATGAAAAATAGGAATAACTCTTAAATGGGTGACCAGATCAGAAATATGAGGGAACTATTGTGTTCATAGTAGCAAATTTACCATAGGTGAGGCCTAACATCGACTGATGTGGGTCAGCTGTGAAGAGTAATTTTTGGACACTTTAAAGAATAAAATATATTAAGTTTTATTTTATTTAACATTACATGATGATGCAGAGGAATGTTTTATTTTTTTAATTATTTTCTTATAATTTAGGCTTATCGTCATACCCTATAATTCCTCTGAATCATGGAGAAAGAATTATACCGAATGAACGATGACAGATCAAATATTGGATCGAGGATCATCGTGCCAACAGAGATATACGATCTCATAAATGACGGAAAATAAACCGCTCCACATCAAATACTGATCTAACTTGAGGTTGGACATTTAATTTTTTTTTCATGGTTTCCCCATTCTTAAATTATACAACGAATGCAAACCAACCGATGAATAGGATGATCCATGATTTGATTATTTGTAGGATGGATATTTGTTGTTGGGTTTAAACGTGAGATAGATCTTTGTGAAAATTATTTCTGTTTATTTTTACTTATAACGAGAAATAATCGAGGCTGATATAAACAAAGGTTTAGGTTTGTTTCTTAGGTGTTCTTGGTGTTTTTTCTCTCCCCCCGTTCTTGGTATTTTTCACCATTGGACCCTCTTGGTCGCGACTTGAATTTTTGAGAGGCTTCAAACCCAAACAAACCCCTAGATTGGTGGAAAGATTAAATACAAGATGGATATATGTAGATCACGACCCGAGTATCACAGGTATGGTTTCGTTGAAGTTTTTTGAACATGAGAGGAGGCCTGATAATCCATCGAAGGGACCACCGGTGAGATGGGATCAGTGACCGGAGGTAGTGGTGGAAAATGGTGGTCATCCACATATGGGAGGTGGTAGAAATTATGTGGTAGAGCTACATGGACATGGAGGAACAGCCACATGGGAGCCATGGCAACTGGCCACGACATGCAGTATCCGAAAATGTGTGGTTGCTGTAGGACACTGCGGCCACCGTAGAGGGGAGCGTGTCCGCGGGAGCCATGGACGTTGCAGAACACTATTTAGATCCGAACCAACGATGGTCCTGGTTAGGTGAGTGGTCCGAGCCTAGTGGTCTAGGTTGACCCATTGAACTAGGTTGGAACTAGTGTGTTGGGTGGGACCCTGAGTCAGGTGGGACTCGGGTCAGACCGACCTACAGTTGACTGCGATCCACAGTCGAACGAGCTACCATGTAGCCATAAAAGTTGGTTCATGGTCTTTCACCATGGTAGCTCAAGCTATTGTGGCATGGTCGACGGCCCGATCATTCCATAAGCCTATGTACCCCTTCTAAATATTTAAATGCCTGCAACTTTCAAACCAGGAGTCCATTTGATGAACCGTATAGGGAATTGGGACCCTTGGGACTTGAAAATCCTTTTGAGATATCCTAAGTGGGTTTTTGTGGAAGTGTGCATATGAAATCATGTCTTTAAGAGTTTTTTCTCCCAGAATGAGCGTGCCTTGAGCGGAATCATATGGATGGTTATGACATAGAGAAAAAGTGTCTCATGGAGACCGTGTGACTCCCAAATACCGAGTGTCTCATGGAGACTCGATGACTCTCAAATATTGTGTGTCTTATAGAGACTGTACGTCTCATGGAGACTGTGTGACTCCCAAAGACTGTGCATCTTACTGAGACTGTGTTTCTCATGGATAATTTGTGCCATTGGTATCGTGCCTGTGCATTTCTGCATGGGGTAGCTTGCTATGCTGTGATAGAAAGGTGGATGCTAATATTAACATTTTTGATGATGGGAGGGCCTTTTCCTTGTTGTGAACTGGGTGCTTATGGCCTGGCATTTGGTCTACATGGGACTTTTATGATCCTTATGTTTTTGAAGTCATGTTGGGTTCCCCCTCAGCACATAAAAGGGGGTATTTATTAATAATAATAAAATAATAATAATTTTCAGTCAGTCTCATTGGAGAGAGTGTATCTAGATATTCTTAATATATGGGCAATGTGAATATATATTTAAGGAGATGATTGTACTATTTCTTCATGGTAGTTCATGTGTGGTATTTCCTTTGTTTTATTTCGTATGTGGTATTTCCTATGTGATATTTTCTTTGTGGTATTCATTTGTGGTTTCATGGTGCCTTACTTAGTATTGTTTTACTCACCCCTACATGGGATTTTCCCGAACATGTCATGTATTGTGTAGACGAGCGATGTTTTGATAGAGTCCAGGGTGGACCAGGACTAGATAGAGCTTTTTGAGTTTAGGAAAGCTGAGGTGTTCCTATGAATTCAAGCCGCAGTCCTAGTACCTTTGTCTACAAGTTGGAATTTTTGGTTTAAAGACTTTTCTTTTGGTGGGATTGTATTATAGAGCAGTTTACTTTACTATACTTTACTTTCCTATCATACTCTATTTGTTGGGATATAGTGTATGCATGCATTTGTTTACTTACTATTTTTACATTTCATCTTTTGTGGCTTGGATACGTGTTCATGTGTACATATACCTAAGAAAATGCCTTCCAATTGTGGGATATTACTTCTTGATGCTAGTCACCATCCCCAAGACTATTGGGGGTTGTCTTGGGGTATTTACGACCTAATACCCTCTAGGATGGGTCATGAAATACTGGTATCTGAGGGGGTTGGTTCTACCTTAGGACCAAGAGTCTGTGAGTTTGGTTTTGGAGCAATTGTGTAAGTGTTTCGAGTTCAGATTTTAGGACAAGGAATCCAGTGTTGGTGTGACAGCTGGCGTATCCAACCACCATGGCTCTGATTTCTTCTTTTTGACTTGATACATTAAAAAACTGGGTGTAAGAAAAAATAATTGTACATGCATCATATAAGAATGGGTTGTGTTTTCTGTGTCCTTCTTGAGTTAGCTCTCCAGACATACTCTATTGACCGTGGTACATCTTGTTTTATTGCAGGATGCCTCCATGTAGACAACCATCTTGGATTCCATTGCATGACTATGAGGATGATCTGATTAGAAACATGGCATTGGTACAAGGCTCTGTACCAGAGATAGCACCTCCAGGAGGTGTTCTAGCGATACCACCAACCATCGACCATCAGTTACTACCAGCAGTACTGGTTGAAGATATACATAAAATGAGTGAATTTAATGAGTTTAAAAGGAAGTGAACTCATAGGTTTCAAGTTGATACATACCCCTAGGTAGTCGAGGATTTGTAGGAGTCAGTTAGACATGTCTATTTACTTATTAGGGTACATTCCAACCAGATGGAAGTCCTTGCTGTGAGTCTTTTCAGGGGATCATCAGGGCGATGGTGGAGCTTAGAGACCCAGACACACAATGAGAAAGCTATCTATTGGGAAGAATTTGAGTGTCTCTTCAGATATGAGTTATTTCTAGAAACATTGCAATCAGTATGCATACAGGAACTTCGGCATCTTCAGTAAGACAGTCTAACCGTGGTAGAGTACTCAGTGAGGTTTTCCGATCTCCCATGTTACTCCAAGAATATGGTACGAGAATAGTTCTTTAAGTCTCAGACCATAAATTTGGTCCTACATTGGGAGATTAGGGAATATAGGATATATTTTAGCATTCCTACTTATGAGGGGCTACTTGATCGAGCTATACTAGTGAAAATATTTATAACAGAGCAGATACTGGCAATGTGAGATACCAGTAAACACTAGGTAGATGATACCTCTGTATCAGGTAGCCGATGGTAGTCACAGGCTCATAAGTGGGTCAAGAACATCAGGGGAAAATCATAGGGCATAGGATTAATGGTGTGGGGATTCAAGGATGGCTTGAATTATCTGAGGGACAGGATGTGTTACACATGCAGCGGTTGGGGACATTTGTCATTATATTTCTCGACCCTCTGTACAGATGATTAAGAGAATATTGAGGGACCAAAAAGGTAGAGGAAGAGAGTTGAGAAGGGTGGTCCATAGGGTGGTTTACATGGAATAGGAGCAGGTAGGAAAGTAGTAGGTAGGTAGGTGTTTTGACGTATGACCTCATCTTCCCCTAGGTGGTCCATAAAAGGGCTTATGGAGCTGGTGTACATGGATGACGCCAACTTTAGGCGATGAAGGATTACAAACCTAGGTCTCAGGGATTATTAGATGTATGATCTATATATTTTCCACATTAGCTATAGTTTTGATAAACACAGGTTCCAGTCATTATTTTCTTACCATGAACATTGTTTGAGACTCGAAGATTCCGGTTGAACTGTATACTTGACCCTTATGCATAGAGACTCCTACGTGTGAGGATTATATGATCACACATTAGTGATGATAGTGTGACCTTACTCTTGTGGGTGAGAGTTTTAGCTAGGATCTCTTGGCAGCACTGTTGAGGCCTTATGATGTCATTCTCGTTTTGTAATGGTTATCGACAGTCCATGCTCATATTGAATATTTTAGGCACAGAGTGCGGTGCATTCACAATTATGGGACTTGGATTCCTTTTTTAGAAAAAAGGAAACCAAAGAAGTGTATGATGGACTAAAACATAGAATTTTTCAACTAATCACTCATTAGTTAGGTAACATGACCCTTTGAACTGTGAATGATATGAGTCATCAGATTCATATAGTGGTGGAGGAGTACGAGGAAAAATTTCCCGAGGATGTTCCCAGATTACCTCCAAGTAGAGAGATAGAATTATGCATTGATCTATAACTTGGGATGAAACTGATATCTAAACCTACATATCAAATGTATTTCATAGAGCTTCATGAGATAAGGGTATAATTAGTGGAATTATAGAGTAAGGGGTTCATGATACCCAATGTTTCACCCTTGGCATCCCCCATTTTGTTTTTCAAGAAGGTAGATGAGAGATTTAGGTTATGTGTGTACTTCTGGATCCTGAACCAGGTGACCGTGAAGAATAAGTATCAAATAGTGAGGATTGATGACCTATTTGTTCAATTGAAAGGGGATTGATGGTTCTCAAATATTGACCTCATATCTGGATATCACCATCTTTGAGTACCTGATGAGGATATGCCAAACATGACTTTTAAATTCTGATACAACCACTATGAGTACTTGGTAATGCCTTTTTGTCATGAATAATTCCCCAACAGTGTTTATGGAACTCAAGAATAGGATCCTTTAGTCTTACTTAGACCTGTTCATGGTGGTATTAATTGATGACATCATAGTGTACTCGACGTTTGAGGAGGAGCACACAAGAAACTTGAGGATGGTCCTTTTGGGGCCACTTTGTGTATAAGTTTGTATTTGTTGTCAATAGTTGTCAATGAAGATAAAAATGAAAGAGATCAAGAAGTAATCCAATGAAATGGAGGAATGGAAATTCAGATGATTGTTGTACTGATCATAAATTAAAAGAACATCTGTCAATCAAAGGTGACACATTTTTTACAACAGTGAAGAATTGTGAGGTATAATCCATCTAAGGATGATTGAATAAGAATGGGGATTTCATGAATACCATGAAATTCTTCATGATTCCTTGAGAACCATGCAAGATCCTACTTGAAGAGTTGAATCATATGACTTGCATGAAGTTGAGAATGACGGTTGAAGAAGAAGAGTTTTTTAAGAAGGAAAATCATAGAAAAGAATCATGGAGGTTACAGTCAAAGCAGATATTGAAGGTGGCGCTATTTCCCAGTGTTTACCAAATTTTTGCGTCTGAAAATCAGAAAATGAAGACATGGGTTGTTCACAAATGCAGGTGTGCACAAATAGGAAGTGGTGCGTGAAATAGGTGGGCTGTGCGCGAAAGAGGAGAGTTGTGCGCAAAAAATTTCATGGTGCGCGAAATAGTGGAGTGAGGTTTTTTGCGCAAACAGTGTTTCAGAATCATAATGTTTAAAAACGGTAAAGGCATGGGTTGCGCGAAAAACCAGAGTTGTGCGCAAAAAAAAAAGGGAATGTTCACAAAAAAATGTTTTGCGTGAAATAGCTGGGAGAGTTTTTCGTGAAAGCAGTGTCTCAGATCAGAAATACTGAAAATCGGCAAAGGAAAGAGGTGCGTGAAAAATTGAAGATGTTTGCCCCATGTGCGCAGAAAATAAAACTTGTGCGCGAAAAGATGGTTGTTCGCAAAATGTGGGTTTGATTTTTTACGTGCAAGAGAGGATTCATGTTCAGAATGATGAAAAATGACAAAGTCATGAGGTGCGAGAAAAATCCAGGTGGTGCACAAAAATAAAAGGGAGGTGCGTGTAATCTAAAGAACTGATAGATAGATTTACGCGCAGGAAGGGATTTTACGTGCAGGGTCAAAAACCACTATAAATACGAGGTGAAATCCTATCATTAGGTGCGGCTCAACAATTAGACAAATCCCAAGCTCTGACGCGCAAAAATATTGACGTATAGAGTGGTGTGTGAAAATAAGAAGTGTTGTGAAAAAAGGAGGTGTCATACGGGAAAGGGACGTTCTGTGCGAAAAAGAAGAGTTCCACAAAAAGCCTTTTTCACGCAAAAAAATGTAATTTTACGCACATGGTTTGAATTTTACATTCAAGACACCAGGAAGGGTGTGAGAAAAATTTGGGGGTCCCGCGGGCCTTTGACAGGTGCTTAGCACTCTCAAATATGCTTTGCGAAGACGGAAGAATAGTGAACCATTTTGTTTTATGAAGAGAAGTAGTACCACACACACATGACTAGTGTTTAACGCCCTAGTTTTTCTTTATGAAGTGAAGAAGAATGATTTGTTCAACTAAACTCAGATCTGCATAGAATGATTGAAATATAACGATACACTCAGGTGTTGGTATTGAGAATTAAAGGAAGAGAAGAAGGAGATTTAGTGTATTCAGTTATTGCACTAAAGTAGAAGATTGAATAAAAAAGAGCATCAACTCAGGACTCTGATGCAAGAATTTTCTCATGCTGAAAAGGAGACAAAGAATTCAAGGTTTATATATTGAAGAGACCTTCACGTCTATAAACTGATTGGGACTTCACCAAAGGTAGCAAGCCCGGGGGAGTCAACGGGAGTGACCCGAGGGGCGTAGTGAGCTATCCCTGAACTTTTGTAAAGGCAGTGAACCTAGGATAGTGTGACTATGCCCGAACCATTGTAATCCACAACTAGTGAAGAATAGTGGAATTAGGTATGACCGGAAACCTGTCGTCTTATGCTCCTTATACATATCCCTTAGTGGTGAACCAAGTAAAAGTGTTGTGTCAACTCATTGCATGTGAATGTTCGATTGCTGGTCATATCCATCATTAGGTTTTACAAGTTACTACCAACGTGGGGACAAGATCCATCACATTGAGAAAAAAAGTCGACACCCTGATTCACCCCTCCCCTCTCAGGGTGTCTCGGGGTCCTACAAGCGGTATCAGTGGAAGGTTCACGTATGTTGGATACTCTTTAGTAATTCTATTCAGAAGAGGATTTGAGATTCTTTCCTAAAGTCAATAAGGAAGTGCAGTATTGATGAAGATTTAGTCATTTTTGAGAAGAAGCCTACATCCAGCAAGACCATGAAAAATAGGAAAAATAAAGAGAAGAAGTAGTTGAAGAAGTCTCTCATGTCCAAAGAAGATACAATGTCTTGTTCTCTATGCCCTTCCGATGATGAAGAGATATCAGTCTTGGAAAGTATCGAGAAGGTGGCCCAAGTTCCTACCACAATAAATGAAGACACATCTATGTCAAGTGATCAGAAGAATTTAATAAGTTATCTGCATGATATTCCTAAAGAAAGAGTTACTGGTGTTTATAGAATATTTCAATGCATGCAGGTTGAGATCAACCGATTGGAAATAGAAGTTGATAATTTGGAAATGGGATTGGAAGAAAAAAATTCATGAATGGTTAAAGCTCACCAAATAAATTAAAGTCTTTGATTAAAAAGAGGGAGTAAATACAACTCTAAAAGAAAATATCCATGCACTTGAAGCTGAGATGAAGAAGAGCACTGAAGTCAAGAGTTTTTGTTTGGAAGAAACTTCCAAGAGACTCAGAGATCTTGACTCTTTGTTACAAAACAAAGTTATGGTGCATGAAGATGAGGTTGAAATAATGAAGAATACTTATGAAGAGAAGATGATCATGATTGATGATCAGAAGATCATCCTCAATATTGAAAGTCAAAAATTGGAATCCCTATTGAAAAATCTTGAGAAGACACATATTAAGACTTCACAAAAGAATGGAACAAGAGATTCTAGTACTCAATGTTCATTTGAGGATTCTAAAGCTAAAATACCTCCAACATGTGAAAAGAAGATTATGAAAACTCCTGATTATCCATCTCAACAATCTGTTACTGCTGGTACTCAATGATCACCGGAGGATTCTACTGTCAAAAGGCCTCTAACATGTGATAAGAAGATCACAATTTCACTCACTGATCTATCACAAGAAGCTAATAAAGTGAAGGTACCATCCATACAAACTTTTACTATTGTTTCTAAATATGTATCTACAAAAAGTACAGGTTGGAAGAAAAATTCTAAACAAGTATGGGTAAGGAAAGGGAGGATAAGAAACCTACCACTACAGCTAGGTTGGATGGGATGAAAAAGGAGGAAGATGATTCCTCAAATAGAGCACAAAAAATTAAGAAGAAGGCCCAACAACCTCATATAGAATATATAAAGAAGAAAAGATTTGTGGGTCAATGTTGGTGCTGCAATAGATTTGGGCATTGCACACTGGATTGTTGGTACAATCCTTTAAATGAAAAACACAAAGAAAGCCTGTATCAAAGGGAATAAATCCAGAGAAGAAGAAGCAACATTTGCAGGACCAGAAGCATCTGTTTACAGAAAACAAATTTAGAATGATTGATAACATCTATGACATATGCAACGATAGTGGTCACAAGGTAGGCACATGACCATCTCAACATGCTTTCACTATTTATAAGAAAGGAAGACCTTTGATTCTGGATAAGTATGAAGCAAGTACCTTGGGAAGAAATCAGAAGAATATTGTGAACACACATTTCCCTAAGAAGATATCAAGTAGGGAAGCTGAGATGACATAGGATTTTAGATCCAAGAAGTTGAAGGGTCATTCATACAAAAGAAAAAATAAGAGGGATGAAACTTAGATGAACCCATGTGGAAGATCCAAACCAGCTGCAACAGTTCCAAATGACATATTGGTCATTTGGCCAGAAGATTTGAAAAGAAAAAGGAAACTTGGAGATGAAAAGTCCAAGGCTGATGAAAAAGGAAAAGGAAAATTTTCACGTGATGAAGATAAAAAGCCGGATAGAGTGAAAAACAAAATAAAAACATGTGTTAATGATGTTCTATGTGAGAGATGTATGAGATCTATTCACATCGCAAAAGGCTGTCTAACCTTAATACCATAGAAAGAAGCAGTCCTTAAAAGGAGTAAAAATGTATCATTCATGATGGCTGTTAAGAAGAAGAATTCTCCACACAAAGCAGAAGAGAATGTGAAAATATCCATTCCAAATCAACACAAATCAGAACATATGTTCAAATGTGCAAGCTTGAAGACTGGAGTAAATGGAGGAACTTGGTTGAGAAAATCATCTCAACCATGTAGCTCATATTGACGAAGCAATGAGGAACCACCTTATTCCCTTAATCATTTGTGTATTGTATTTGTGCTAATAATACATGGAATTTAAGGTGAAGCATGATCTCAGGGGGAGAACCTGAGAGGTAGTGAATGTTTTCAACTCTTGACAGCTAAGATGAAGAAGTTTCCATCATTGGAAGATTCTTCAATTGATATTAAATGATTAAGATGATGAAGGATAACTCTGGATGAAGATGATGAGGAGTGTTTTCCTTGAGGGGGATAAAAATGAATAAGCCTCCAAAATTATTATTTCAATCAGTATCAACACGAGTTGGTATTAAATGAAATTACTCTGTAAATTTCTTGAAGAACATGTCATTGGAAAAGTTATGTCATTTCTCAATATCTCACCCTTGGTTACTCATAACAAAGATAATTCTACAAAGGGGGAGTAATTGAATTGATCAATGACATAAGAAGAATGGAAGTTCCCTAAGGCCACTTATCCTTCCAATTTCACTTGAATGTTTTTGATCTATTTATTGAAGTGAGTGCAGGAGTTTCAGGTTGATTATTCCCTATCACATTTGATTTCTTTAGCTTGAAATTAAAGTGGTAAACCCTTGAAGACAAAATACATGAGTTCTCTTCTCATGTGGTATCATGACCTGTGAATAATGGACAAACTTGTTCTCTAAATAAAATCCTCTTGTTTTCTACACTGAGCGTTGCTCAAGTAGACAAAGAGTGAAATGATTTATGACACGTTTCTAAGTATAGATTGATACCCTCTCTACCATGAACATTTTATTTCTTTTCAATAAGGTGGAGATAAAGTGAAATAAAAGTTTGAAAAGTAAATATGATCTAGTGAAGATTCTCATTTTGGCATTGATGTATTCATTTTAGGAGATATTTAAGGTATTGACAAAAAAATACAAAGGGGGAGATTGTTGGGACCACTTTGTGTATAAGGTTGTATTTGTTGTCAACAGTTGTCAATGAAGATCAAAATGAGGGATATCAAGAAGTAATCCAATGAAATGGAGGAATGGAAATTGAGATGATTGTTGTACTGATCACAAATTCAAAGAATATGTGCCAATCAAAGGTGACACATTGTTTACAACAATGAATAATTGGGAGGTATAATCCATCTAAGGATGATTTAAGAAGAATGGGGATTTGATGAAAACCATGAAATTATTCATGATTGCAAGATAACCATGCAAGAGCCTACTTGAAGAATTGAATCATATGATTTGCATGAAGTTGAGAATGACAGTTGAAGAAGAAGAGTTATTGAAGAAGTAAAATCATAGAAAAGAAGCATGAAGGTTACGGTCGAAGAATATATTGAAGGTGGTGCTGTTTCCCAGTGTTTACCAAATTTTTGGGCATGAAAATCAGAAAATGAAGACATGGGTTGTTCGCAAATGGAGGTGCGCGCAAAGAGTAAGTGGTGTGAAAAATAGGTGGGCTATGCGTTAAATAGGAGAGTTGTGTGCAAAAAATAGCATGGTGCGCGAAATAGTGGAGCAAGGTTTTTCATGCAAACAGTTTTTCAGAATCAGAACATTGAAAAATAGTAAAGGCATGGGCTGCGCGAAAAATCAGAGTTGTGCATGGAAAAATGGGAATGTGCGCAGAAAAATGTTGTGTGCGAAATAGCTGGGTGAGTTGTTCACGCAAGCGGTGTCTCAGATCAGTAATACTGGAAATTGAAAAAGGCAAGAGGTGCGTGAAAAATGGAAGATTTTCGCGCCATGTGTACCGAAAATCAAACTTGTGCATGAAAAGATGGTTGTGTGAAAAATGTGGGTTTGATGTTTTAAGCACAAGAGAGGCTTCATGTTCAGAATGATGAAAAATGACAAAGTCATGATGTGCGTGAAAAATACAGGTGGTGCAATAAAATAAAAGGAAGGTGCGCGTAATCTAAATAACTGAGAGACAGTTTTACGCGCAGGAAGGGATTTTATGCGCAGGGTAAAGAACGCCTATAAATACAAGGTGAACCCCTATCATTAGGCATGGCTCTACACTTAGAGAAATCCCAAGCTTTGACATGTGGAAAAATTGAGGTATAGAGTGGTCCGCGAAAAGAATAAGTGTTGCGTTAAAAAAGAGGTGTCACGCAAAAAAGGGAAGTTCTACGCGAAATAGAAGAGTTGCGAAAAAAGCCTTTTTTGCGCCAAAAATTTATTTTTACGTGCAAGGTTTGAATTTTATGCGCAAGACACCAGGAAGGGTGTGCCAAAAATTTTGGGGTCCCGCGGGCCTTTGACAGGTGCTTTTCACTCTCAAATATGCTTTGTGAAGATGGAAGAATAGTGAACCATTTTGTTTTACAAAGAGAAGAAGTACCGCACACACAAGACTGGTGTTTAACACCCTCATTGTTCTTTGTGAAGTGAAGAAGAACGATTTGTGCAACTAAACTCCGATCTGCATAGAAAAGGGAAAATATAACGATACACCTTGGTGTCAGTATTGAGAATTAAAGGAAGAGAAGAAGGAGATTTAGTACATTCGGTTATTTCACTAAAGTAGAAGATTGAATACAAAAGAGCATAAACTAAGGACTCTGATGCAAGCATTGTCTCATGATGAATAGGAGAAATAGATTTCAAGGTTTATATATTGAAGAGGCCTTCATATCTATAAACTGATTGGGACTTCACTGAAGGTAGTGCACCAGGGGGTGTCAACGAGAGTGACCCGAGGGACGCAGTGAGCTATCCCTGAACTTTTGTAAAGGAAGTGAACCTGGGACAGTGTGACTATGCTCGAACCATTGTAATCCACAACTAGTGAAGAATAGTGGAATTAGGTATGACTGGAAACCTGTCGGCGTATGCTCCTTGGACGTAGCCCTTAGTGGTGAACCAAGTAAAAGTGTTGTGTCAACTAATTGCATGTGAATGTTCAATTGCTGATCATATCTATCATACAGGTTTTACAAGTTCCTACCAACATGGAGAAAAGATCCATCACATTGAGAGAAAAATTTGACACCCTGATTCACCCCTCCCCTCTCAGGGTGTCCCAGGGTCCTATAGGTCCAGGACACACGTAGAGAGCACAATATTTATAGGAAGCTCTTGAAGTGTTAGTTCTAGATTCAAGAGGTCCATTTTCTAGGACATTTCATTTTAGAGGCTAGTGTTGCAGTGGATATAGTGAATATTAATGTGGTGCTTGCTTGGGACCAACCCAATAGTGTTACCAAGGTGCCAAGTTTCCTTAGTTTGGCTGGGTACTATCGGAGGTTTGCACTCGACTTTTCTAGAGTATAACAATAATTGATAGATTTGACAATAAAGTGTCATCCTTTTGTGTGGATAAAGAAGTTTTAGGAGAGAATTCAGTAGTTGAGACCAATATTTATGAGTGAACCCTTCTTGAGATTTCTAGAGGAGGGTGCTGAATAAGTAGTGTTCTGCGATGCATCAAGAACTAGGCTTGGTTTTGTCCTAATATAGGGGAAAGTAGTGATATCCTATAGATAAAACCAGTTGATACCTCATGGGAAGAACTAAATGTTTCAAGATATTGAGTTAGAAGAAGTAGTATTCACATTGAAGATATGGAGACACTACCTGATGGGTGAGCAGTTTATCGTCTACTATGACCACAAGAATCCTGAGTATATATTCTCTCAGAAGGATCTGAATATGAGGCATAGGAAATGGATAGATTTCATCCAAAAATATGACTATGATATTTTCTATACTCCTAGGAAGGGGAATGTGGTGGAATATTCTCTCAGTAGATGATCTAGATCACAATTACAGAATGAGGCATCCGAGTAGTTGGCCTCATTGCATATATCCTTTGTAGATGGAAATGGGGTACCTTACCTTCAGTCGATGGTTGTCACCCCTCCACTCTTATAGTGAGTCAAGGAGGCATAGCTTTGGGATACCTACTGTAAGACTATACATGCTCAGATTTCCATAGGGTATGCTTCTGATGGATATTTTAAAGGTGGGGAGAACATTGTTCTTTCAGAGGACACACAATAGTAACAATGGGGTTTTGGGAGGAGGTCATGAGGGAGTTTCATACATCCCCTTTGGTGGTATATCCTAGTGTGGAAAAGATATACCAATACATACAGTGTCACTTATTGTGGTCAAGAATGAAGAAGGGAGTTGTAGAGTTTATTTCATGATTCCTCACTTGTCAGCAAGTGAAGGATGAGCACCAGGTTCCAACGAGTTTTAATAAAACACTATAGGTTCTAACATGGAAGTGGAATGGGATATCTATGGACTTAGTGATAGGCTTACCACATAGGTCCATGGGAAATGATACCATATAGATGATCATTGACCGACTCACCAAGTCGGCTCACTTTATAACTATTTAAGAGTAGAGTTCAGTAGAGCCTCAGATTCCTCTACATGCATGAGATAGTTTAAATAAATGGTGTTACATCAATGGTAGTCTCATATCACGATTCCTGCATTACACTACGATTGTGGAAGGGATTACATGAGGTGTTTGAGACTCAATTATTCTTGAGAACAGTGTTTCTCCCTCAGACGGATGACCATACTGAGCAGACCATTCAGGTTCCGGAAGACATGCAACGTGCATTCATACTGGATGTTGGACGTAGTTGGGGAGGTCACATACCTCTAGTGAAGTTTTCCTAAAAAAACTACTATTACACCATCAGTATGCCAAAATTTGAGGGCTTGTATGGGTGACCCTGTAGGGAACCCAATTTCTAGATAGACATAGGAGAGTCAACACTCACAGGCTCAGAGTCAGTGCAGGCGACTACATAGAAGGTAAAGATCATCCAAGAGTGGATGAAGACTGTACAGAGCTGTCATAAGTATTATAATGATAGAAGATAGAGGCCTTTTAATTTTTAGTAATGAGACAATGTGTTCCTTCATGTCCCCCCTCTAGGGTGATAAACTATCTCTTAGGTTTATCAACCCTTTCTATATTATATGTAGAGTTAGAGAGGTGGTGTACCACTTGGCTCTACCTCCGCAGTTAGCACGTGTGCACGATGTCTTCCACAGGTCACATCTGAGGAGGTACATTCATGAACCATCATATTTCATTGATTGGGGTGAGATGGACATTGATGAAAGGGTGATTTTTAAGATGAACTCAGTGGATATTAAGGATATAAAGGAGAGGATCCTTCGTGGCCAATTTATTCCTCTGGTGTGCATACGGTGCCACCACGAGAAGGTATTTTGGGGGATTGAGGTCCATGGAACTATTTATATGATCATTTTTATTCTATACTAAAATCTATTTAATTTAAATGAGATATTCAAAATTATCAATGGTCGTGGGTACCTTAGAATGAACACAATCATTAGTTAAAACAAAAAAAAACTCTTTTCAAAACCCAAAAAACACTTGAAACATGAATTACTAGAAAAATAATTAAATAATGAAGAATAATAAAATTAATTAGATATTGTATTGGGGAGATAATGTTGCATGTACATGTCATTAGAGATAACATCCATCAAATAGATAAGATGATGGTATTTCTATTCAATAAGGTGTTTCATGACATCAAGGACATTGGAAATTACCTTTTCCCTCCAAAATCCATGTAAAGTGTACCATTGTGAATATTGATAATTGTTTTTTCTATTTTAAGGAAATGCATGAGAGGAAAATTCCCTTGGGTATGAGTATATTCCATATCAAGAGCATAGAATTATATAGGGAATATAAAATTCTTCACTAACATAAGTATGTCCTCGATTATTCTATTTGGGTGTGTTGTGCTTCATTTGTAAAGTTTCATGATGATTCATACTGGTTGAATCTCTAAAACATGTTGAGAATTATACACATAAAAAGTTTTCACATTTATCTAAGCACCTAAACCAAGAATTGGATCAGAAAAGAAAGTATCCCCTATGGTGGAAGATATCATAAAAGTTCCTAGATCCTTGATTTTTTTGGAATCACTAGTTATATCAAGGCAGAGAAATTCTTTCCAAGGTTTACTCTCTCATTCCCCTTTGGTCCCCATCTGTGGGTGAAAAGTTCTTTAATAAATTTGTAGGAGTGATAATTTTTTTAACTGCATTCAAGAAGGTAATGTTAACTTATACCTTTTTGAATGATTAATTATCTCTTTACTAATTTCATTATCAATATTTTTCTTGGATATATAATGTATTTTTTGAAAGTTAAGTAAAATTAATTTTTAATGGGAATCCCAAATGATAAATTTTTTACTTTTTTTAATTTTTTCTTCACATGAATATTTTGAAGGTATAAAAATAGATTTTTTAAGAGGATGACATAAGTATTGTTTTGAACTATTGGAAGAAGAACGTTATTTAACACTAAAAAGTGTGATAGAGCATACATTACCTTTTTTCCTTAGGTTTGGATACAAGTTAGGATGGTAGTTTTCCAGAACCATTCATATTTATATCATCGATGGTGTTTTATAGTTTTCCAACTTGAGTTTGTAGGTGTTGAATAAAAAATTATGCATTCTACGGGAACTATCAAGGATTTTTTTTGGATTTGGGAGGAGTAGGATTATCTTAATATGGTGAAGGATGAGAAGGTTGTATAGCTTGGACTCATTGATACCAATTATCTTTATGGGTATCTTGAGTTTCCTCCTTATTGGTAATATAGTTGTGTTTGCCACCGAGGGTTTGTATTTTTCATTAATAATTCATACTTGAAGGGTAGTTCTTGTTTAAATTTATTACCAAGAAATCTGGTTTCACAAGACTTAGATTAATCCCAAAGTTTGGGGAACTGATCAAAGTTATGATTTTTATCAAAATAAATTCCACAATGCAATGGAATAGGAGGATAGTGTGAATTACCTTGAGCCTGAGATAATTGTTTTTGATGGTTATGAATTTCATCATGTTTATTATATACCTTTTTTTCTATGTATTAATGGATTACCACATAAACTCTTCGAGTGGGTGAAATTACTCATGTACCAAATTGTTGTGGATTTTGATCAATGCTGGATATTAATTCACGAGAGACAATTAATGTTTTATCCACTAGGTACCCACAAAATAAAAAATCTAACATTTCATGATCCATGGGGACACATAGCTCATAAAATTATTGAATTAAATTTTTTTCACTAATTTGGGGGTGTGATAAAGTTGAGAAAATTCTTTTGAATCTCTTCCAATATTAATGAAGGGTATCTCATTGTGATTACTTAATTACACAAATTTATTATTTAATAGATATTGTTTAGGTGGTAGGAAAGAACATCTCTAGAAAGTGATATTTTTGGTCATTAAATCCCCTAATTCCAGTAGAATGATATTGTAACTTGTCTTTGGCTAAACCATCAAGGGGAAAAGTAAGGCCCTAGACTTTACGATGTCCTTAGACACATTTTGGGGTTACATGGTGGAGAAAACTATATTAAACTCCTTGATATGTTTGTGAGGGTCCTCAACATGAATTTTATGGAATCTAGGAAGGTGGTGGATGTGGACCGATCTCATCTTAAAGAAGGATACTTCTTTAGGATATTGGATATACACGAGTTAGTACTCCAAATCATGGTTTTTTAGTTCTTTTATGGCTCTATTATTCATAGCCTTATTTTTGGGGTTTTTTGGTTCACCATTATATTTTTTGATTACTAATTGATGATCCAAAATACTATCCTTAGTTCTAATGGATTTCCCTACTATAGAATACTTAATTTTTGAGTGGAGTGTCTTTTCAATTCTTGGGTCAATTTCAAGTAATTTTTATTTACTAGATATTGTTATGAAACATTGATGTAAATATTTTTTTTATTTAGGAAGATTGAAATGAAGAATAAAAAAAAACTTTATAATGAATAGTGACATAAATTAATGAAAATATTTAATAAAGAAAACCATTTTACTATATAAGAGAGAAGACAGAAGGGGATAGACAGTGAGTGAGAGCACACAAAAAAAATCAAAAGGGAAGGGGGAATGAAAGAAAGAAGTAAAAATAAAATAAAATAAATAAATAAAATGAAAAAAATGATATCTTATCCTTGGAAACTATGCCAAAATTTTATCATTTTTTCAATCACATCAAAATAGAATTTATTTTTACTAGAAATTTTGGAGTATATAAGGAATCCTAGGCCATATCTCGATGAAACCTTAGAAAAGAAATTTTAAACCTGTGTTTTAATTATATAAAATGAGAGGAATTTTTAATTAAATAGGGGTTTGTGGGGTCAATTATAAATCATGCCTAATATAACACTAACTGGAAATGAGAATTTAATGAGATGATTGATTACGATCAACCCAAAGATATATTATTATTTACATCCTTTATCACTTCATGAGATATTATTTAGATATTTTAATTGCTATTTTTTGATAATTAAAACCAAAATTTTATAGTGTTTATTAGGATACCTCATAGGGTTCTGTTAGAAAGAAAAAATGATTCACTGGTTACCACTAATGATTGTTCTATTTGTGTTCAACTTCGTGACTGAAACTTACCAAGTAAGAACATGAACAAATCTATGTGATGTATAGGTTTGTATATTATTTTAATGTGATATAATTAAATAAATGTAAATGAACATGAAAGTGTTTATGTGAGTTCAATATTACAATATTAATCACACAAACATCATAATTGAAATGGGGAAGAAGAAGCGGTGAATGGTGTGTGAGACATCACAAGAATGGGTACCCCCAAACATGATCATATTACTTTGAGTATGAAATACTAGTACATAACTCAACTAATAATAATATTTTATGAATAAAAACAATATACAGACCTATAATTGAAAATATCATTCAAATATTACAAACAAGAATCTCATGATTTACATCACATTCCTCCGTGGGTTATCATAATGAGTTTAAAACTCCATAGAAGGGGAGGAATATATATATTATTGATAAACACATACCAATAACTCAAAATGTACCCTATGTATGAGAATCCACTAATAATAGGTGGGATTAATTTTATGGACAATTATATCTAAATTTCCATAAAATAAGTCAAGTGTCTAAGGGGCTGTTGACGCTCCTTTCGTCACAGAATCTAAAGATCGGAAAAGGGAATATCCGAGCTCAATGTGATTCATCCTTTGAAGAAACATCAAAAATCGACAAAGGGATGAACAAGGAGAACATTGCCCCTAGGCCGCGCAAGTTCCCTCATGGTCGCGCAAGTACACTTGTGCGCCGCCTAGTGGTCGTGCAAGTACTTGCGCGACGCCTTATGGTCGTGCAAGTGACTTGCGCGACCTAAGTGATAACCGCTCGGTAACCGCCCAGGGCCTTCTCTTGCCTATAAATAGACCCTGTGGGCCCCCCATTCGAGAGGATCTTTTTCCAGAAACTCGAATTGAAGCTCCCGACGCCCAAGTCTCTTCTAAAAGCTTCCGGAACACTTCTAAGGTAATTTCTTACCTAGAACGGAAGATTTAAAGAGAAGAAGGAAGGCCTAAGTGTTGAAACTCATCAACACTTGCGCGCCGCCTTATTCCTTCAATAGAACTTGCGCGTCCCTTTTTTGGATGAACCTCAAGAGGATTCTAAAGGGATTTATAAAGAGTCGCTCAAATATTCTAATGGTATTTGAGAATCGCGCAAGTACCCCTCATGTCGCGCAAGTATACTTGCGCGACCAATACCTGCGCGCCGCACCAATACTATCGCGCCGCCGCAAGACTTGCGCGCCCCTCTTTTTTTTGGGTGCCTATCTTGCCCATTTTACCCCTCTTAAGCCATCACACCTTTCCTTTTCAAGATTCAGTCTTCAAGACACTCTTCAAAGCCATTTATGACATGATTTCTTGATTTGACTTCCTTATCTAAAAGGAATTATATGGAATATCTCTCAAAGTCTAGTGATTTAAATATCCTTATGTCACTAAATATGGAGAGTTCATTCATTCAACCTCATCCTTTAAAATGAGAGAATCCTAACCTGGGTCTCCTTTTCAGGAATAATACCCAGTTATAAATCCTTTAACATGGGAATCCTTCTTAGGAGTAATCCCCAAT
Organism: Viscum album; assembly: GCA_963277665.1. Taxonomy (NCBI): domain Eukaryota; kingdom Viridiplantae; phylum Streptophyta; class Magnoliopsida; order Santalales; family Viscaceae; genus Viscum; species Viscum album. The sequence goes on from OY728158.1 coordinate 1,027,297,204, forward strand.
CTCAAATGTGGGCATCCTTCTCAGGAGTAAGCCCCAAACCTTAATCCCTAATCTGGGTCTCCTTTTCAGGAATAAGACTCAGTCATAATGTGGGCATCCTTCTTAGGAGTAAGCCCCAATCTCAAATGTGGGCATCCTTCTCAGGAGTAAGCCCCAAACCTTAATCCCTAACCTGGGTCTCTTTTTCAGGAATAAGACTCATTCATAATCTTGGGCATCCTTCTTAGGAGTAAGCCCCAATCTCAAACATGGGCATCCTCCTCAGGAGTAAGCCCCAAACCTTAATCCCCAACCTAGGTCTCCTTTTCAGGAATAAGACTCAGTCATAATCTTGGGCTTCCTTTTCAGGAGTAAGTCCCAAGTCCCCTAACCTGGGTCTCCTTTTCAGGAATAAGACTCAGTCATAATCTTGGGCTTCCTTTTCTGGAGTAAGCCCCAATCCCCCCTTAAATTTCTCTTAACTAGTTATAATTTTCCCTTGATTTGGGTTTCCTTATCAGGAGTAAAACCCAATCATAAATCCCCTCCTAACTTGGGCATCCTCCTTAGGAGCAAGCCCCAAGATTAGAGTATTCAAAATCTCCATAAAGCACATATACCTTTATGGACCCTGTTCCTGGATTTTCTCCCTAAAAGTAAATCCTAAATCTTCATCTATTTGGGCAGTCATACATACATAAGCCCCAAACAATTTCTTATGATTGCATCTTTCATGGCACAATTGTCTAATTTTTACCAATACCTCTTGTTTCTCACACCGAGCATGACTCACGTGAGCTTAGAGTGTAAAAGTAATTATGACATTCTTCTTTGAGCCATCAATCATAAAAATCATACTCCATTTCTCGAACTACGTGGGTTCTGATTCCTTTTCCAAAACAAAGGATACGTAGGTAGCCCATTTATGGGTTCGATCCCAACTTTGAAATAATCCATGTCCTTCTGAACGACGATAAACTTCAAGTGCCTCACTGAGTGGCTTTAAAACCAGCCCGGTCATCATAATGACCAAGAGACTTTTATAAATGTTTCGAAGGATACCATTGACCAAAGAATCTCTAAATAGATACAGATGATTCTATATTGATGAAGTACCTCGAATACATATAAAATATTCTCTAAATTTCTTGCATATTTAATCATTGATTGTTAAAACTTAAGGAAAGCTCATTTTATACTTGGTAATGTAATAAGGATTCACGAACATAACTTAAATCTATAAAGAGAGTCCCAGAGTAGACAATAATTTCCCTCAAAAAGGTGTGATGAGTCCGACCTCCCATCCTCTCGACCAATGAAAATTACTAAGCCTCATTAGTCCACAAACTAATGAGCGCATACCTTTGGAAAGTAGGTCCAAACGGATGTGGAATCATTGGATGTTTCCGGTTCTACGAACAAACCCGTTAGAAACCGATCAGAACGTTTGAATCTCCCGTCCAGGAGGTCATCCCCGAAATCCGTGAGGAAACAAAAATGGTGAACCCGACGTGAATCCTTAACCAAGTTAAAATGATGTTTTTCTTATTTATTAGGCCCCTTGGGCCAACAAATCAATCATTGACATGTGCTCATCCAAAAGATGCAGTGGCCAGATTCATCTTGATTATGTCTGTTATATGGAACATGCACTCTTTTCTCAAGATCTTCTGCAAAATGGCTTTCCTTAAATTCACCCCTGTGAATACTGCTGCTGTGAACACCTCTACTGTGAGGTCTGCTGCTGTGAAAACCAATGCTGCTACTCCTGCTGGAACGTCGTCCGCTCTGAGGATGACATCACCAACTCAGCGTCTTCAACGCTGGGTTTCTAATGCACTGGTTAAGGAGTACTGTCGCAACGGTACTATCCCAACTCTAGAGGCCGCTCGTCAAGCCCTCCAAGTTAACAACTCTACCTGGTCGTCCGGACAACGGAGGCCAGCGATCAAGAAGCAGGCGGTGCTGACTACCGTCTCCAACCGTTTCGGGTCGTTATCCCCGGAACGCAATTTCCATTCATTACCTTACTCTGAGGAAGTGAATGAGAAGGTCCTGCAGGGCCTTAATTCAAAAACACAGGAGTCCTTCTCAAGGGCTCCCATCAACAATCGCCGCCAGAATCGTGCGGTAGTGCGCCCTCAACATGATGAGGGTACCGACTCCAGGCATTCAGCTCAGGTTCCTCGAACCCGAGTAGGCAAGATGAACCGCCAGAGACAGAATCCGGTTAACAATAGGCAGGTTGTCATCCCTGCCATCTCCGGAGAAGTCCACCAACCTAACTTGGTGGAAAATAACGAGCAGGCACAATCACCTGTCCGTTTTAATTCCGCTGTCCAGCAGACTCGTCTGGCAGCATCACTCCAATCCCGCCAGGCAATTCCGGTGGAGTACCATAGGCAGGAACATGCACCTGCTTATACATCACCAGTTAGTCAGTAGGCTCGTCTGACTACATATGATGGATCTCGTCAACCACGTTTGGAGAAGTGTAATCAGCAGGCACATACACCTGCTAATACTAATCAAGCCTACCAACAGTCTCTCTTGGTAGCACACGGAGAAGTCAGTCGGAAAGTCCCGACGACAAACAGGAGGCAGACTCAACTCTCTGCCTCCACACTTGAGTACTGTCAGGATTCACTGACAGGAAAAGGAGGACACGAGCAGGCACATACACCTACTCCAAGCCCGAAATGGACGTATATCCCCGTTCCGGCGGCTGAAGTCACCAAACATATTTTGTCAATGGTGAAAGAGCAGAAGCAAATTCCTGCTCATATTCTGGATGCTTGCCATTATATCATAACAGCTTCAGCATCATCACAGGGACAGACACATAAATCTATCCCCAGCAGTGGAGTGACACATCAACGATTCACTCCGGAACAGACACACACATCTGTTCCAGTCCAAGAGGGTTATGGGGCATACTCCCCCATATCATACGGACAACCAAGTTAGGCACATACACCTGATTTGAGTGGAGATTGTCAGCCTAACCTGTCCATCTTTCCTGATCAGGCACATACACCTGCTCAGAGCAATCACTTTCGTCATCAAGTGGTTTCTAAAGCGAGTAAGAAGGCATCTAAGAAAAAGATCCGCCCAGCACAGTCAGGAGATCAAAGGCCAATCTGTAACCAAGCCTTGCTCGATGCTGGAGTTCTTGAAGCCCTCAGACATTTATCTGTCGGAATTAATGATTCTACTCCCTCAGTTCCCAATAATGGGAACATTAATTCCGAAGGTCTTCAACAGACACTTCCTCATGAAGACTTGCTTCATGAAAGTTCGGTCAACCTTGAAGTTTCTTCTTCAGATGAGAGCCACAGGAACCCTCTGTGTGGTCAGAAGACCAAGGAGCAAGAGATTTCATCTTTTGCTGTAACCCATCATGATGGTCCTCCTCATGGTGATGAACTTCGCTAAGAAAGTCCTCTCCGCAGTAGTGATTCACGTTGTCTCGAAAATTCTTCAGAAGGCAATGTAGTAACGAGAAAGCCCTCCTATCTCGAGGCACTTGCAAACGTAAAACCAGTCATGTCTGATGCTTTACTATCGGTAGGTGAAACTCTTTCTCCATCAGAAGATAGCCTGGGGTTCAGGTTATTCTCCGAACCATCCCTGGGTCATTCATCTTCCAGCATAAATAGTGATCTCTCTACCAATATTGTTGAATCCGATGAAGAAACAAGGAAACACCAACTCTGGTCCAAACAGGTAGAAGAATCTTCATTTAATGATAAAGAAGAAATGTTGAACATGAGGAAAAAACTGGAAAAAGGTGAAGTACCAGTCATGTTTTGGCCTTTGGCTGACTCCCAGTACGACATTCCAAAGATGTTGACGGATGATGGAATCCATGATATTCGTCTCAACATATGGAAGACTCTTTGTCAATTGAAGAAGAAAGTATTATCTTATGGTGATTATGAAAATCATATTAAGATAATAGAAGGTTTACAACGCCAGATTGATTTGGCATCTCTATCAGTCTCTCGGTATCCGAAGGCTGAAAAGCAACAGAGAACCCTTCAATGTTCATGCCTTGGCGCACTAAGAAAATTGTGTCAGTTAATTGCCAATGATCCATCTGATGTTCATATAAGAGGATGGGGTGTTCATGGAGCACTACATTTCACAGTGCTTTCCGGTCAGCAAAGCCGGCCGAAAATGGTCTCATGCAATGTTATTGCCCATGGCCGGCCACAGTCAATGGGCTTTGTTCATAATCAAAAGCTTGCTCAAGAACAGGCTTCAACTAGTTCCTCTCAAAATCAAGTATATAGAGAACAAGTTGTTGAATTTCTCCTACATCAAGCAGGCGAGAATATTTCACAAGCCTCTCGTCTGGAGCAAACACGTCATCAAATGACAGAAGTTTCGGAAATCATCCAACGGTCTGTTGAACCAGGTGATAAAAGTGGATATAGGTTAATGCATCCAGCTAATTTTCGAACTAAGATTCGCAAGATCAAGAGAGATTTTAAGAAGATCTCAGACATAGCATGTCAAGAGACACCCCAGCTTGTCAGACTGGGGACTTCTCTAACCCAACCCTCAGAGTCAACAAATGGGATTCGAGGAGTTGAGCGGAAGCAGCAGGAACATCCCCAGTCCACCGGACTGGGGACTTTTTCAAATCCTCAATCCCTCCCTCAGAGAAAGTCATTATTCTCTCGATTAGGGAATAAGCCTCAAGAAGAACGAAGATCCAAGCTATCAGGAGATTCTCTCCAAGTGACGGTTCTCCAAGAAGTTCCTGAGGGATCAAGTCAACGGAATGCCATGTCTCATCATGGACATGGAAGAAGACAATATCACAGAAATGATGATAGAAAGGATTCCATGCAATATGCATCCATCAATGTCATCAATGCCGTTGCTGCTGATTCAACAGATGAGGCTCAATCAGAGGGATCAGACGAAGAGGTTCCTGCTCAAGAAGTTGCGCACACAGACCTAAATGAAGAAGGTGTGTGCACACGTAATCAAAGGCTTACCCAAAATCTGGGTATTCCTTCAAGTAACCCACTTCCCCCTCTCCGAAAAGGATCCAATAAGGGGAAAGGAAAGAATCAGGTTACTTCTCACCCTTCATCTGAAGGAGGTCAATCGCTCTCATTAGAGAAAAGGTTTGCACAACAGGAGGAAGAAATGAAAGAATTAAGAAGTTTGAATGCAGAACTACTTCAGAGTAGTCTTCTTCTTAAGAATGCTGAAGTCAGACAGACAAAGGAATTTGTTGTAACTACTGAGATGGATCAGGAATATCCTCCTTTATCAGTACACCCTCAGAGGTCTAATCCTACGGGTCAAACGCAAAAACGGTTGGCAGCACTACCATCAGTTGCAGCACCAACCACCACGTATGTCCAAGCTCCATTCACTGCACCTACCCAAAACCAAGTTCAACCTGATGTTTCTCAAAAGTTAATAACTACTATTGAGTCATTAACAGATCGGTTAGAAACTATGGAAGGGAAACGGGCACAAGTTCAACCTGAAAAGAAAGTTTACCCTGAATGGGTAGATTCAATTTCTCCTCCATCCAGTTTTGGAAACCTTGTTTTCCCTACTTTCAATGGATCAGGCGACCCTGAAAAACATTTGACGCATTATGTGTCTTGTTGTGATCCTATGATGGGAACTCCAGAGCAGCAAGAAGCAGTGAAACTCAGATGCTTCATGCGAACCTTGCAAGTACCAGCTTTTGTCTGGTATACAAGCTTGCAATCCCGATCAGTCATCGGATGGGAGGATCTTCATCAAAAATTCCTTCTTCAGTTTAGCTCAACTTTTCCAAAAACGACAGTTTTCGATCTTACAAACTGCAAGCAAAGGGAGAATGAAAGAGTCTCTGATTTCATTGCTCGTTGGAAGGGATTAACGTATTCCTTGAGTTTAGCACTCCCTCAGGAGGAATTATTGCCAATCTGTGTGGCAAATTTGCGTGAAGAATTACACACGCCATTGATCCCTGTGAAATACACAGGAGGGTTTCGAGACCTTACTTCAATCACTCAACAAATTGAAGATTCCCTTATACAGGCTAAGGTTAAATCTCGTATAATTCCATCAGCTCTAGGAAGAAGAATGGGTAAAGAAGAAACTGCTACAGTTATGCTTAAACAAGCACCTGTACCTATATCTACTTCAAAACCTTCATCTTCTCGAAGGACTCCACCTCCTGAATGCCAACAACAAAGGCCGTTTCGTCCAAATGATCAAAGAGATCAACGACAAAAACAATTTGAGGATATGAAGAGTAAAACATACTCTTTCTGAAATGAGCAAGTTCCTGGTTACTTCATTGCAGCTCTGGAAAATAATTTGGTTCAATTACCAGTGCCCAAGAGGCCAAACAAGGAAGGAGATGAAGACCGTCCCAATTATTGTCCTTTTCATCAAATGTTGGGGCATCCCATCCAGTAGTGTTTTGTCTTTAAAGACCTCCTGCAAAAGATGGTCGACTTGGGACAAGTCAAATTGAAGGGTTCTTCAGCTCATGTAGCGTGTATTACCGCTACAGATCCAGAGGAAGGAGGCGAGTGGCAGGAAGTCAAAAGCAAAACTGCGAAAAAATATGATGATTGGATGGTCAGAAAGACAATCAATTGGACCCATTCCATTTTGAGAACACAATTGAAGAAGCCAATTGTGTCTCCTATAAAAGCTGCAGTAAAGCCTCCATCAAAAGACAAATCCTCAAAAGGGAAGTGCAATTCAAAGAAGAAAGAGGAATCAGGAGAAGATGAGTATGTATCAAAGCCTAAATTGTTTTTGACTCTGGAAGATTTCATGCCATCTACTTCAAAGCCACGGGCACCACCCCATCAAACGGCACAGCCTAAACAGGCTAACCAGGCAGATTCTTTATCAGACGAAGAGTTAATCTTTGGTTCTGTTAATATGATTCAATTAACAGATCCATATTCCAGTCTTGATGAGCCTGAATTCCCTGTATCAAATAAGGGAATCCGAAGAGGTTCTAGAGGTTCAGGATACAGGGGAAGACGTGGATCTTTCTGAAGCCACTACTCTAATTTTACCCCTGCTAGCACTGTATATGCAGCAGAAACTCGTGGTAGAGCCCTTCAGCGAGCTCAAAAAGAACAAGCAAGTTCTTCTGCCAATGGCCAACTCAGTTTTGGCACAGTTATTTTGGAAGACCGATTAAAGGTTCCATCTTCTTTATCTCAGCAAGTAAATGGATCTAATCAGTCTAATCTTCCAAAACCAAGGATGTTGCCAACTTCAATACAAGATGCATCAGCTTCCAAAGCATCTGCTTCCAAGGTACCTGCTAAACCGCATATTCCTATTGGGAAATGCAGACCTCTAGATCAAAAGTATGATATATTGAAACACTTGTCCCAAGTAACATCCAAGTTATCAATTTTGGATGATTTGAATCTATCAAAAGATCTTCGGGAAGCACTCATCGAAGCTTTGTCAAGTCCTCAGGAGTTTGAAGCTGAAATTGCTGCAGCTGAAATCTATCTCATAGAGAATAATCCTGCAGAATGCCATGCAATGATATCTTTTACTGATAAAGATGAAGATGATGTTGTGCATGGGCACATAAAACCTTTGTACTTATCTGGCAAATTCAATGGTATAGATGTTCGAAGAGCTTTCATTGACAATGGTTCAGGAGTCAACCTCATGCCCATTCGTACAATTCGTCGATTGGGCCTCACGGAATCTGATTTATCTCCTTCTACCATGATGTTACAAGGATATGATAAAAATGAACAAGAACCACTGGGAGTAGTTACACTCAGAACTCAGTTTGGAGATCTTGTTTCCAATTCAGATTTCATGATTGTTGATCAAGACTCAGCTTTCAATATCTTGCTTGGAAGACCCTGGCTACATCAGCATGCAGCTATTCCGTCATCATACCATCAATGTCTCAAATAATGTTTCGATGGTCAAGTTGGAACATTGTATGGTGATAAGGCCCCGTTCAAGACATGTGAGTCTCAATACATTGAGGCAGAATTTTATCACATGAAGGGAAGAGAAAAATCTACAATGAAGGAAATTACCAAAGTTAATGCTCCATATGGTTTGGAGAAAATTCCAATAAATCCATTTTCACATGTGAGTACAGATTATGTGTTACCTATCAGTCAAATTGAAAAAATAGGCCCAAATCAAAATACTCTTATGGAAAGATCCATAATGTCAATTACAGCAATCGAGCCAGACAACATGGGAGAAATTGGTAACTTACCAAGCAGTGATGAAAACATAAGTGGTGACGTTTTCATTTCATCTGCTGAAATCCAACAAGTCTATACTTCGCTAATCAGGCCAGAAGAAGTTATAGCAACACCAGAGGTGAATAATGATGTCGATTCTCGATCCATCATCTCCTCTTTGATTCCCAAAGAAGACCCTTTATCATCAATAGGGTCGGAAATGGAAGCTTCTTCTTCAAAATGTGAAAATTTTGACATCTCTTATGATCATGATAATTTCGTTTTTTCATCTACTTTGCAAGTAGAAACGGAAGAAATAACACATGATGAAGAGGAAGAGGAAGATCTTAGAGATGCTCCTCCAGCATTTGAAGAGGGTATCTCTACCACTGTGGATGAACTCAGAGAAGTAAATCTGGGTACAGAGAAAGATCCACGCCCCACTTTAATTAGTGCGGCTATGACCCTTGAAGAGCAAGAGATGTATATTTCTTTTCTAAAGCAAAATAAAGATATTTTTGCTTGGAATTATACAGAAATGCCTGGGCTTGATCCTGATGTTGCTACTCATCATTTGGGTTTACCAAAAGAACATCGAGGTTTTAAACAAGCCGCGAGAAGAACACACCCAACCTATGCTTCCAAAATTGAAGCTGAAGTGGATAAGCTGATCAAAGCCAACTTCGTCAGAGAAGTTCAATATCCCAAGTGGTTGGCTAATATTGTCCCTATAAAGAAGAAGAACAGACAAATTAGGGTTTGCATCGATTTCAGAGATCTTAATCGGTATTGTCCTAAAGATGATTTCCCAGTTCCGATTACAGAACTCTTAATTGATGCGACGGCTGGCTATGAAGTACTTTCTTTCATGGATGGATATTCTGGATATAATCAGATCCTAATGGCCCCAGAAGATGAGGAATATACAGCCTTCAGAGCTCCTCAAGGTGTGTTTTGTTACCGGGTGATGCCCTTTGGTTTAAAGAATGCAGGTGCAACATATCGACGCGCCATGCATCGTATCTTCAAACCTCTTTTAGGGAAGTTTGTTGAATGCTATGTAGATGATTTGGTGGTTAAATCCAAACAACGTTCTAATCACTTGGCTGATTTGAAAATCATATTCCACAAGCTTCGACAACATAATTTGAAGATGAACCCCTTAAAATGTGCTTTTGGGGTAACCTCAGGAAAATTCCTCGGCTTTGTTGTACGCCATCGTGGTATTGAAGTCGATCCTGAGAAAACCAAATCAATCCTTGGTATGTCACCTCCTCAGAATTTGAAAGAATTAAGAGGACTTCAAGGACACTTAGCCTATATTCGGCGTTTCATCGCCAATTTGGCAGGCAAAAGTTTACCCTTTTCCAAATTATTGAAGAAAGGAGTCACTTACCAGTGGACTGAAGAATGTCAAGAAGCATTTGATGTTCTCAAGAAATACCTCTTGAGTCCACCAGTACTCATGCCACCTGTTGAGGGTAGACCGCTTATCCTCTATGTGACAGCTTTAGAGCGATCATTGGGTGCCTTTCTCGCTCAAAAGAATGATGATGGGAATGAAAATAGTCTCTACTATCTCAGTAGAACTATGCTTGAAGCAGAAACCCGGTATCCAAGTATTGAAAAGTGCTTCCTAGCATTAATCTTTGCAGTTCAGAAACTGAGACACTACCTGCAACATCATGAGGTCCAATTGGTATCTCGTAATAATCCGCTCAAATTCATCCTTAGTCGTCCAATGCTTACAGGACGTCTGTCAAGGTGGGCGGTTATTCTACAGCAATTTGACATTCAGTATGTGTCTCAAAAGGCAATTAAGGGCCATGCTCTGGCTGATTTCCTGGCTGAACATCCTTCAGTGGAAGACACGTATTCAGATATCGAACTCCCTGATGAGGAAGTTTTCTCTATTCAAGAGAGTCCTCAAACATGGGAAATGTATTTTGATGGTGCTTCTAGAAGTCCAACAGGGAAGAAAATGGAAAATCCTAAATTCAACAAAGTTGGTTTAGGAATTGTGCTCATTTCTCCAGATAAGGCAGTGTTACCTTATTCCTTTTTGTTGTGGGAAGGTGGTACCAATAATGAAGCTGAATACCAAGCTCTCATTACAGGCTTGGAGTTAGCACTTCAAGCACAAGTGAATCACTTAAAGGTAAAAGGTGATAAAGACCTGGTAATCAAACAAGTCAATGGGGATTATGCCATCAGAAAAGAAGAATTAATCCCTTTGTATGATTACGTCAGAGAGTTAATGTCGGAATTCCCTTTAGAACCGACATTTTCTTATGTCCCAAGATCACAAAATGCTCAAGATAATGCACTGGCTAATATAGCTACAGCTTTAGCAGATCCAAATCGGGACGAGACAACCATCTGTATTGCCCACCGTCGTGCAATTTCACCTTATGTTCAAGTCAGAACAGAGGAAATTAATGAAATTAGTCCCATTCCTGAATCGTATGGTCATACTATAGGATGGATGTCACCTATCAGGGAATACCTTCAAAATGGAACACTTCCACCTGATAGAGCTGAGAAAGAACAAATTCGGCGACGTGTGGTCAATTTTACTCTTTATGATAGCCCAAACCACCTCGAGAAAATTCTCTACAAACGTGGTTTTGATGAAGTTCTCTTCAGATGTATTGATGGTGAAGAGACAATGGCTGTCATAAAAGAAGTGCATGCAGGAGTCTGTGGTGCCCACCAGTCTGGACATAGACTATCTGATCAAATTCGAAGGCTTGGATACTTTTGGCCTACAATGATACAAGATTGTGTTAATTTTACAAAGAAGTGTCATTCATGCCAAGTATATGCCAACTTCATTCATAAACCTCCAGAGTTGCTTCATACAGCTAAATACTCATGGCCATTTTCCACATGGGGAATGGATGTGGTGGGTCCTTACCCTTCAGCTACGGCCAAGCAGTTTAAGTACATTCTTACTGCTATTGATTTCTTTTCCAAATGGGCAGAGGAATTACCTCTCAAAGAAGTCAGTTCTAAATGCATTGTTAGCTTCATCAAGTCTAACATCATTACTAGATTTGGTGTCCCTCATACCATATTGACGGACAACGGCACCAACTTCTGTTCTTCTGAGGTAAAGAAATTGTATCAAGAATACAACATTAAGTCCAACCATTCATCTCGATATCATGCAGCAGCTAATGGCCAGATAGAAGCCTTCAACAAGACTATTTCAAATATACTGCAAAAGATGGTGGATAAAGATAAGAGGTCATGGCCTGATAAACTCTTTCATGCTTTATGGGCTTATCAGACTACCACTCGCAATGCAACGCGGTCAACTCCATATTCGTTGGTATATGGAACAGAAGCAGTCTTGCCAATTGAAGTTCAATTGCCCTCGCTCAAAATAGCCATTTGTGGTCAGTTATCTACAGATGAGCAATCCCAAAAGCGGTTGAATGAATTGGAACAATTAGATGAGAAAAGATTGTGCACTTTGCACCACTTGGAAATCTATCAGAGTCGAATAGCACGAGCTTTTAACAAAAAAGTTCGTCTTCGTTCATTTATTCAGGGAGAATTGGTATTGGTTCTCAGAGCACCAATGATACCAGGAAAGAAACCTCCCAAACTTGAACCAAAATGGGAAGGACCTTATTCAATACATAAGGTCTACTCCAATGGAGCGTATTCTCTAATCTCAATGGATGGAGAACACATCACGACTCCAACTAATGCCAGATTTCTGAAGAAGTATTTTGTATAAACACAAAATATTGTTCCCAAATCCAAAACAATCACATTGGTTCATGATAATATGTCCTACATGACACTAAACTGTATTTTTTCCGAGATGACATTAAACTATATTTTGTCCGAGATGACATTAAACTATATTATGTCCTATCTACATGACATTAAACTGTGTGGCACTTCCAACGTCCAGCATGACGATAAACTGTAAAAAATTCCCCAGAACTGATATCCTCGTATTGGTTCACCTTAGTCCTAGCTACATGACTTTAAACTGTACAGTACCAGTTCGTCCTTGCTATATGACGTTAAAACAATACAGCAATGGTCCAGTATGACTTTAAACTACAACTTCGTCCCACATGACATTAAACTGTGAATAAGTTCCATGAACCATCCAGCATGACCTTAAACTGCATCATCCCTGGTCCATGTATATGACCATAAACTATTTGCAAATCCCTTATGTCCAGCAAGACGTTAAACTGTGACGTCCTAAACTACATGACGCTAAACTGTATAAAAGTCCCTCACATCCGAAAAGACATTAAACTATATAATCATCAAAGGTCCAGCATGACATTAAACCGCACCATCCACGGTCCATGAATATGACCTTAAACTATTCGCACTTTCGTCCAATATGATGTTAAACTGTATTGTCCCCATCGTCCGAACTACATGACGCTAAACTATACAGAAAGTCCTTAATATGTCCTACATGACATTAAACTGTTATTTTGTCCCTACTACATGACACTAAACTGTGCAGCACTAATAGTCCTAACTGCAAGACTTTAAATTGCATAGTCCCTTTTTTTATGTCCTACATGACATTAAACTGTGCATCGTTAAGGGTGTTATTACCTCTTGTTTCTCACACCGAGTATGACTCACGTGAGCTTAGAGCCAACCTCAACCATAACACTCTCTTTGGGCCCCTAACCATGTGTAAGTCCCAACAACATTTTAATTAGATCGTTGTCCCCAATAACAACTTGATCATTAATTCATTCTTTAATTGAACTACACGGACTTTGATCCTTGCCCTCCAGGCTGGGTATGTAGGCAACCTCCCAGGGTTCAAGCCCAAAAACAATCTCTTCACATCGGTTCACCACCATCTCATATGATGTTGATTCGTGAAACCGCCCCTGGAATCAATATCTTTACATTGATTCACTTTCGTCCTTGTTATATGACGTTAAACTATACAACACTTTTGTCCGGTACGACAATAAACTACAATATTCTGTGATTTCCTCATTTGAGAAGGAACCATTATTGACATTGATTTTTTCAATCATGTTTCATTTCAAAAGACTACGTGCATACATGGTAATGCCTAAACTTTTTATCTTAGGTTAAACCATCATTGCACTAAAGTCCCCTTTCACCCTTCACATATCCAAACCAAATTTGTACAAAGGGTAGTTCTAGAACTACGTGGACTTGATTCCCATCCTTATGGGATACGTAGGAACATTCGAGTGTCCCTCGAATCCAGTCCCAAGTCTTTTGGGCCTAACCCCAAATTTCACTTTCAGTCCCTTGGCTGAGAAGTCCTCATGAAAACACACACTGTGTATTCATTATTATGGTCCGAATTCTATGACCCTAAACTAAGATTTCTCATACTTTCGTCCTGTACGACGTTAAACTACATTTCAAGAACTACGTATGGCTTGATTCTCATTCTTGTGAGATACGTAGTGAAGTCCAAAATTTCAATTCAGGACCTAGCCACAACATGATTATGGTTATCATTGACCCATGTATCTCTATATACATTGGACAATACCCATCTTTATGTGTTATAATCCTAACCTTAAATATTTTCAGATCTTCATAACCCTTTTCATGACTTCTAATCACAAAAATGTCAAACTTCTGAGAATTCTTTTGCCTGACTATGCAGCACGTGCCCATAGGTGGCCTTGCATAAACAGTCCACATAACAGACTTGTCAGCCAAAAGATGCTATTTTTTTGACCATGCAGTCAATGCCCTTAGGTGGCCCTGCATATTTCAACCCCCTAACGGGTTTTGTTAAATAATAGTAACTTCATTCTTGGGAAGAATGCCTCTTTTGTCCTTATTTGTCTTAAACGACAGTATGTAGGGATCCGCAAAAAATAGCCATCCTTAACATATTTGTCCCATATCCTTTTTCATGATCTGAAAGTATTCAAGTCTATGGTTTATTCTTCTTCCCTATGTTTGGGTCAGACCTTCGTAGGAGTGATGTTCATCCAGTTCTTCGATATTCTTGTTCAGAAATATCTTCTCCATATTCAAGTACCTCTTTCCATGCAACAAACTCTATACTTTAGAAAATTTGAATCTCCATAAACTTTCACTGGCTTTTAACACTAGGAAAGTAAATTTCTGGGAGTTCTTTTGCCTGACTATGCAGCACGTGCCCATAGGTGGCCTTGCATAAACAGTCCACGTAACAGACTTGTCAGCCGAAAGATGCTATTTATTTAACCATGCAGCCAATGCCCTTAGGTGGCCCTGCATATTTCAACCCCCTAACGGGTTTTGTTAAATAATAGTAACTTCATTCTTGGAAACTACTTCTTCTAATGCCTTTTAGCTCTTTTTCATATCATTCCTCAGATTCAAATATTCTTAAGCCATAGTTTACATATTTTCTATCATACTTGAGCATGGTAATATGTTTTCAGATAAATTGTCAAGGAATTGTGTCAATTCTAATCCATTTTCGGTCAAAGCTATTTCGACCTTAAACATTAGCCCCTTTATGTCCGGCATGCATGACTTTAAACTGCCCACAAAAGACAAAGGAACTCTGAATAAAAGTCAAGTTCCAGCACACTTGCGCGCTGCCCTCTGTGCCCTAAAGACTTGCGTGCCCCCTTTTCCTTTGAATGTATTCAATTTCCTCAGAGTCAAATCCTCATTTCTTTCCGGATCCAACTCTGAGGGGGGACTTTTGTTGACGCTCCTTTCGTCACAGAATCTAAAGATCGGAAAAGGGAATATCCGAGCTCAATGTGATTCATCCTTTGAAGAAACATCAAAAATAGACAAAGGGATGAACAAGGAGAACATTTACCCTAGGCCGCGCAAGTTCCCTCATGGTCGCGCAAGTACACTTGTGCGCCGCCTAGTGGTCGTGCAAGTACTTGCGCGACGCCTTATGGTCGTGCAAGTGACTTGCGCGACCTAAGTGATAACCGCTCGGTAACCGCCCAGGGCCTTTTTTGCCTATAAATAGACCCTGTGGGCCCCCATTCGAGAGGATCTTTTTCCAGAAACTCGAATTGAAGCTCCCGACGCCCAAGTCTCTTCTCAAAGCTTCCGGAAAACTTCTAAGGTAATTTCTTACCTAGAACGGAAGATTTAAAGAGAAGAAGGAAGGCCTAAGTGTTGAAACTCATCAACACTTGCACGCCGCCTTATTCCTTCAATAGAACTTGCGCGTCCCTTTTTTGGATGAACCTCAAGAGGATTCTAAAGGGATTTATAAAGAGTCGCTCAAATATTCTAATGGTATTTGAGAATCGCACAAGTACCCCTCATGTCGCGCAAGTATACTTGCGCGACCAATACCTGCGCGCCACACCAATACTTGCGCGCCGCCGCAAGACTTGCGCGCCTGTCAAGACTTGCGCGCCCCTCTTTTTTTTGGGTGCCTATCTTGCCCATTTTACCCCTCTTAAGCCATCACACCTTTCCTTTTCAAGATTCAGTCTTCAAGACACTCTTCAAAGCCATTTATGGCATGATTTCTTGATTTGAATTCCTTATCTAAAAGGAATTCTATGGAATATCTCTCAAAGTCTAGTGATTTAAATATCCTTATGTCACTAAATATGGAGAGTTCATTCATTCAACCTCATCCTTTAAAATGAGAGAATCCTAACCTGGGTCTCCTTTTCAGGAATAATCCCCAGTTATAAATCCTTTAACATGGGCATCCTTCTTAGGAGTAAGCCCCAATCTCAAATGTGTGCATCCTTCTCAGGAGTAAGCCCCAAACCTTAATCCCTAACCTGGGTCTCCTTTTCAAGAATAAGACTCAGTCATAATGTGGGCATCCTTCTTAGGAGTAAGCCCCAATCTCAAATGTGGGCATCCTTCTCAGGAGTAAGCCCCAAACCTTAATCCCTAACCTGGGTCTCCTTTTCAGGAATAAGACTCAGTCATAATCTTGGGCATCCTTCTTAGAAGTAAGCCCCAATCTCAGACATGGGCATTCTCCTCAGGAGTAAGACCCAAACCTTAATCCCTAACCTGGGTCTCCATTTCAGGAATAAGACTCAGTCATAATCTTGGGCTTCCTTTTCAGGAGTAATTCCCAAGTCCCCTAACCTGGGTCTCCTTTTCAAGAATAAGACTCAGTCATAATCTTGGGCTTCCTTTTCAGGAGTAAGCCCCAAGCCCCCCTTAAATTTCTCGTAACTAGTTCTAATTTTCCCTTGATTTGGGTTTCCTTATCAGGAGTAAAACCCAATCATAAATCCCCTCCTAACTTGGGCATCCTCCTTAGGAGCAAGCCCCAAGATTAGAGTATTCAAAATCTCCATAAACCACATATACCTTTATGGACCCTGTTCCTGGATTTTCTCCCTAAAAGTAAATCCAAAATCTTCATCTATTTGGGCAGTCATATATACATAAGCCCCAAACAAGTTCTTATGATTGCATCTTTCATGGCACAATTGTCTAATTTTTACCAATACCTCTTGTTTCTCACACCGAGCATGACTCACGTGAGCTTAGAGTGTAAAAGTAATTATGACATTCTTCTTTGAGCCATCAATCATAAACATCATACTCCATTTCTCGAACTACGTGGGTTCTGATTCCTTTTCCAAAACAAAGGATACGTAGGTAGCCCATTTATGGGTTCGATCCCAACTTTGAAATAATCCATGTCCTTCTGAACGACGATAAACTTCAAGTGCCTCACTGAGTGGCTTTAAAACCAGCCCGGTCATCATAATGACCAAGAGACTTTTATAAATGTTTCGAAGGATACCATTGACCAAAGAATCTCTAAATAGATACAGATGATTCTCTATTGATGAAGAACCTCGAATACATATAAAAGATTCTCTAAATTTCTTGCATATTTAATCATTGATTGTTAAAACTTAAGGAAAGCTCATTTTATACTTGGTAATGTAATAAGGATTCACGAACATAACTTAAATCTATAAAGAGAGTCCTGGAGTAGACAATAATTCCCCTCAAAAAGGTGTGATGAGTCCGACCTCCCATCCTCTCGACCAATGCAAATTCCTAAGCCTCATTAGTCCACAAACTAATGAGCGCCTACCTTTGGAAAGTAGGTCCAAACGGATGTGGAATCATTGGATGTTTCCGGTTCTACGAACAAACCCATTAGAAACTGATCGGAACGTTTGAATCTCCCGTCCAGGAGGTCATCCCCGAAATCCGTGAGGAAACAGGGGCTAAGGGGGTTCATCATGGAATACATTCTCCCTCTACTTTATCCAGATGTTGTCTTATTTTACATTGAATCATGAATTTAAATTCACTGGAGAGTTGTTCCTTTGACTTATATGTTAAATGGAGGTGTAATCATCCCAATTGCAGTTCTGAATATTGAGTTATAGGCCAATCACTATAGGTAGGACTAATCTATATTGCCTAGAAATTCTCCACTTTGTGGGCCTATTTTGGGCCTTTTGTGCTTAGATATAACCTTAGATCTAGTTAGATGAATTGAATCCCCATTATCATAGAATCCTTAAAAATATTAATTTTAAAATTTTGATAAGAGTATACAATTTTATTATAGAAATAGAAAACTATTATAAAATTGGGCCATTCTGAAATTACATATTTTTCAACATGTTTTAAACACATGAATTCAAAATATACATTAAGTGAAAATGAATTTAATATAGGGATACTAATATAAAAAATTTAACACACAAGAATAAGGGAGATAATATATGATATATCATAGTGTAATTAGTGACAAATTCTTTTATTCCAAAATATATTTTTTCTTCCTTAGATAGAAAGAACACATCCTCTTATCTATTGATGAGGTTAAAATTACCTATTATTTTCTTCCATTTCATTACAATTATACCATCCTTCCCATTACATATACAAATCTTAAAACATTTATCATTTTTAAATATCACAACACCTTTTTTTCATACATTATTATAGTGACTTGATCCTTGTTTCCCTAAATTTCATAAGTACATATACTATCAAGAATCCATAAACCAACATGATATAATTCTTGAAGGGAATATATTTTACCATTATCTTCTCAGATATTTTATTTTTTACCCATGTATTTAAATCCACATATGGGGATGATTGGTACATTTAACCCCCCATTTTTATATGATGAACCTACTTTATCTCACAAAGATGTAAATTTATTTTCTGTTCCAGATCACTTTAAGATTCCTTGAAATACTTTATATGACCAATTTGAGTCTTTTTAGGCACTTTAATCTAAATAATCGATGTGAAATATCTGTCCGTATGACTGTATCAACTATAATAGAAATAGTGTCCATTAAAAGAATATGAAAAATGTAGAGTAATCTATGGATAACTTCATTGATCTTATTCTTTCCAATGCATATTCTTTTTGGAACACAAACATTAATTTTTCCCAATTTTCAAAAACAAAAACACCTAATTTAAGGTGTATTATTTTGTTTTTTTGATACATCTCTACTATATATTTGGGTATTATAATTGTTCTTATTCTGAGTCACACCCAAATTGACCTTTAAATTTGGAGAGAGTTCTTATAGAATATAATCAACCAATATTTACTTCTACTAGTGATAAATACCATAGCTTATTTTTTTTATTTTTATTCATATTTTTTATAGAACATTATATAATTAAATTAAAGTGACTCTTTTATTATCCTTCACCTTTTCTATAGGTCGTTCAATATAATTTCTCATTTACATACTAGGAGTCAATATTCTCTCTAAATCTTTGTTTTTTAACTAAATACCCTTGATTTCTCCCTGAATCACTTCAAAATATTATACTCGATCATTTTATTAATTAGTTAAACCATTGATAATCTTGGACCACTCTTTTATCTTGATCTTGTACTCAACCACCTTCTCTGTGAATTATTTATTAACATATTTTAATTTTTTAATTTGTACCTTTAAATTTCCTTTATTTTCTTCTTACTACTTTATGAAGAGTCTGGGGTCATGTAACACTCTATTGTATATATTTATTTTGGATCTAATAACATTGAACTCATTAAGTGAAAACTCTAACTCTATTTTTAGAAAAACTCTTACTTCCAATTTTTATTTATCATCATAATTATCTTAACTTGATTGCAACTTGACTGTAACAACCATAAAAATATATTCTTTGACGTCTTTTCACTCCTCAATTTCTTCCACTTTGGTTTATTTTGATCCATTATCCTCAAGGGAAATCAGTTTTTTCTTCTAGAAGAAGTTTTTATTAGTATTCCTCCCACCTTTCTCATTATGAGAAGATTTATTCATTAGAACTTTATTTTCATCATCCTCATCTTGAACGTCTTGGGGGAAATTTGTAGAAAGGTGCTTGACCATTCCACAATTAAAGTACACAATGAAAATTTTACCATTTTATGATTTAAGGAAAATGAATAATATAAATTATCAATATCTTATTCTTATAGATTATTCTCCACTGTAAGAGTCTTAAATATATTGAACACCATCTCTTAAAGGTTTTCATTCTCCACAACATCATTGTTTTTTTGTTCCCGATTTCATGTACAACCAGGGTGCTATGAAGGCTATCAAATGTCATCTAATTTGGATATTTAACCTTGAGAAAAAAGTGTTTCATATTGAACCTAAGTGTTAATATTCTTAAGATATGATTCATGATTTTCACATCATCAATAGTTTATAAAAAAACATGAATGTACACTAAAATAACATTCACATGATCAAAGAATTCATCAATTAATTTAGGTGCATCCCCAAATACTCTTAACTGTTCTGTAGAACATACAATTTAGCTTCACATAACATTGATTCCCCTACATAAATATTAAGAATATTTTTACATGTGAAATATTAGGATTTAAAAGACATCACCTTCATATAGATTCTATTGGATAAAGCACTCCCAACACATTAATTAACTTATCATTAAGATATAGATATTTATATGATTTCTATGATAAATCTCTATAATCCACGTTGAGATAAATTACATTAAGAGAAGATATGTAAAAATCCATGCCTAAATATTGGAAATAGTGCTACTTCAAATTCTTACAAAGATAAAATTTATTTTTATCAATGATCAGACTACCTTTTTGATTTACCACTTCTATGAATTCCAATTAGAAAATAATTATAGTAAATCTAATCTTAATTTATGATACTACTTATTGGCCCCACACTTTCTTGAATTTCCTATGGTGGGGTTGAATGAGGGTATAACAAATTTAAACAACCCAATTAGGATATTGTTCCATCATGAGACAAAACACCCTTCTCTTTATCTCACAACAACAAATGATGGAAATGATAATTCAAGAGACATAATAATTTTTAATTGTATCACCCCCACTAGGATATGTACAGGGAAAAAACAATGATGATGTGCTAATGTACTAAATCAAATAGAGAAATTTTTTATTTAAAATGGTCAGAGTGGACTCACCATACCCTAGTTTATAAACAACCATGATTTGAGAACTCAATGCTTTATCAACTGAAGTGTACTCACTATTACTTTACAAGAGTCCTAAAATCAGGTAAATTAACTATGTATCCAACATAATTTTTGTGTCATGAATATCATCTTTTATTAAAATTATGATTTCCACCTTGCCATAGAAATTATAGAAAATCCCTTTTAAATTTTTGTAAACCCCTTTTATGAACAAATGATGTTCACATAGACCATGTTCACACAAATTAATGTTCATACAATGTACTTTATTAGTGTAACTTTGGGTTGAATAAATCCCTCTATCTATAAAATACATTCACCCAAGTCTTACACTAAAACAAATAACTTATTTCTTCTGATATTCCTTAAATTATTTTTCTACCCTTTGTTATTTCAATAAAAAATGTCACCTTGAGTTCAATAATGTTAGTAAGTTCACACAGTTCTAGTTCCATAAGAATCCAGCTAGTTTGTGAAAGAATTATCCCTTCGATCCAAAATTATGTGTAATAATCTCAAATATACTTCAAAATCCTCTATATTTTTATTTCCATGAATTCTACTAGGTTTTATCTGCTCTAAAATAATTTCAACCTAATTTTTCAAGAAACAAAATTAAATTCCTTTATAAAGATAAATTGATGGATTTTTTTAATAAAATAATCACTAGATTATAAAAATATTCTAATATTTATTTTTTCTATGTGTTAAGGTTACCATTTAGTATATCGTAAATCCATATTGTCAATTAGGGGTGTTTTTAGTGATGGATATGAAAGAGGATTATGTTGTACATGGTCAACCACACAGTTATGTTTAGTTCATCATGAATAGTATTTGAGGATATCATACACAACGTAACCATGAGAAGTAAGGTAATAATGAGAAACTGATATTGATTAAACATGAAGTTCAATAATTTTAATCAATATTTTTTTATGAGTATTATTTATTATGATTTTTTTAAATTTGTGGAGTTGATTTATGTGGGAAATATTTTTTCATATATTCAGATCATATGAGGGAGTTAAAATGAATTATTTTGTGACTATTGATAATGGAATTCCATTGAGTCCTTATTAATTAATATTTTGAGATACTCAAAGGGTGTGTACTAGTTATTGACCCATGGGATATCTATTAATGAGACTCAACATGATAGTCATTCTTATCAATTTTTTTCACTTTTTCTGTTTTAGTTTTTTAATTAAATAATGGAATTAAAAGATACAATGTGGTTGTGTATATAATTAATAAATGAAAATTAAAATAGAAAAATAATTAAAATTAGGTAAAATAAAATGAAAATAAAATGTCACATCAACCACTTTATTTATTTTTGAATTATGTGAAAATAAATACCACTTCCAAGTGAATGACATTGCTCATGAACCTAGTCACATCCTCTGTGTTTTTCATCTCATACCACACACAGATAAACATTATATTTAGAAAAGTATAACAATGGAGTTAAAAATGATTTAATGATAACTTAATTGCGTCATGAATAATTAAAAAATGAGTGATACCAATCATCTTGTAACTCAGATCATATGCCACTACTATTAGAATAGAATAAAATAATAAAATAAGGATGTTAATATGGGGTAGAAATTCACCCCCACGATCAACTATTTGTTAGTTCTTAATTATTATAGTATTACATAAGGATTGAGGGAGGTAAAAACATAATGGTTTAGCACAAAGAAAAGGGTATGAATAATGATATACTATAATACAAAAAATGAAACAAAATGGAAATACAAAAAAAAAGAAAACCCTAGTTACTCCCTATAGCTATTGAAAACTCTTCATACAAAGATTCTGATCCCCTTTTACCGACACTAATAATAGTATTGAGCTATTTATCTCAATCCTAATGGAATCCATGTGAAAATAGACAAAAGTGAGATGATTAGACTTGTATGGGTAAGGTTTTCATGACGATTCAATTCATAAATCATATAGGTAATTATCCTCTAGGCTTGGATCTTCCATAGATATTCTAAAATTTAATAATGGTTTCATTTTATTTTTATGATGAGGTGAGGTTGATGGAAAATTGGTTTGTCGATTCTCTCACTATATGTTAGGTTTGGTCAAAGGAGTGCACATGAATGAAACATATCATGATAATGAATCTAACAACCTAAAATTTTATTCATGAAGTTTATTGTTGCACTCCCAAGTCTCATATTTATGTTTAGAATAAATATTAGGAGGATCATGATTGTTTTTAGGTTCTAACAATGCGAGGATGGCGGTTCATCGATTTGAAGGTTCATGTGAGGAAAAAGATGACCTAGAATCCCACCCTTTTAGATTTTTCATGTCATCCCACTTCATAATTTTTGATAGATGAGGTGATAGTTTAAATAGGTAGGCATTCCCACATATTCATTAAATGGTTTATCCCAATGCATTCTAGCCACTCCTACCCCACCAATTACTATTCTTGAGGTCATACATGCATTCAATCCATTATCTTAGTGCATTTTTACTATCCATTAAATGAAAATTTGTCCCACATTAGAAATTACCTTGAGTGGGAAAGTGGTTTAGAATCTTGGTCATGCAATAACACTAGTAATGCAGTACTACCTCTTACTACATGGGTGTATCCTTTGGGAAGTTCCAAACTATAATTTTTAAACCTTTTACCTATTCCAATGTGAGTTAAACCATTTATCATGAGCCACTAAACCTTCCTACCTTGGCATATATTTAAAAAACATCAACGTATCCTTTCTATGTTGTTTTTGGGATTGCATTACCTATCAGGATTGAAGATTTTTTTTTTGTGAAAACACATATATATTTTGTCCTTTACATGGAAATAATATTCAACTTAAAAAAAAAATACAAACAAAATTAGTATAGGCTTTTGTCAAAATAATTTGAAATATGAATGAAACCATGAAAATCAAAATATTATTGATTTTCTCAGTTTATTCTTCTTATTTCATTAAAACTAAAAAATTTGATTAATTTACTTAAAATAATGTATTCATGAGGGGTTTAAAAAATAAAATATAAAAAAATTCATGATAATTTGGATTTAATAACTCCGCAAAACTTAATTTTTTCACCCTAAGAAAGAATCTATATCCTATTCCAATTCAAGAACCAAATTCAAATGCAAGTAACTTTTTAATTTTGATAAAAAATGATTCATACTGCCTTTTACATGAATTTATTTTAAAAGGTGATGATCTATCATATCCAAATGAAAATTAAATTCAAATCTCCATTCAACACTATTTTTTTACCTACCTCAAATAAAAAAACAATATCACACTTTATTCAAGATAAATAAAATATTTAGGGTTGTACTAATACTAAAAAATACGTGTCAAACATATGATTGTTAAAATTCAAATTTGTTCACATTTTGATACATCGAAAATGTAATTAATCATGATTTATTAGAAATGTAAGTTCTATGGATTATGGTTGGAGGATAAGAGTTTAAATATAATGGCTAAAAGGAGTAAGTTTTTGTAATGATCCAAGATTTTTGACCCTTTAAATTAATACTATATTCAATAGCCTGTCTCATATGAAACCCTGAAATAACACATCACTCAACTAAAATGGACCAAAAAATATTAAAAATACTTGAATAATATAATTAAAACTAGATAAAAGGATAATAATAAATTAAAATAATTATATATTATTGTTATATTTGATCAATATTTTAAAAAGTTTTCCTAATGAAGAAAAATTAAAAAAGGGTATTGTAATTTAACTTAATAAATTAAATTTTTTATAGTTTAAATTTTATCATAATATTTAATAATTTTATTTATGAACTAATAAATTAATTTTTTATTATTTATAAATATATATGAAATAATATTAAAAACACATGAATTTCAAAAAAGGTTATTTTTTAATAAAAGTAATTTTTTTCTAAATATATGTTATTTCCATTTAAAAGATAATTTATAAATTTGAAAATTATAATTTGAAACAGATGACTTCATTTTTTGTTTAAAAATTTCAAAATTACCCTAATAATGTTTTTATATTTTTCTAAAAATATTTAATTTTTTGCGAATAGTGAAAAGTGCAATTTTTTTAATAACATGACTTTTTTGACATTATTAGTTTATAAGTATGAATTAAAAACCATGGAAAACATTTTTTAAGAATAAATATGTATTTTATAAGTTAATTTGTAATTTTAATAATATTGGTGTTAATTTATAAACCCATATTTGACATTTTATGTCTTAAGCTATATGTTTTTAAATTTTTTTCATACATTATACATTTAGTTTTTAAAATTTATTTTTATAAATTTTATAAATTGAATCAAATAAAATGGATTTTAATATTTCAATAAGTAGGTAAAAATTATTTAATAAGGTCCATTTTATTTTTGGGAATAAATGATAATTTACCCTATGTAAAAACTAGCTACCATTGTAAAAGCTAAAATGGTAAAAGTTAGAATCTAAGAGAAAAGATCCCAAAAATGTTTAAAAAATGTGTGAGAATGCGTGGTTAAGGAATTTATAAACCATAAAGCTTATTATATGAATTATTTATTAATTATGGTGCCACTTTATGTGAGAGAGACTTTCCATTATTGAAAGGGTTTGGGTATTTACAAAAGGCCATTCCTTTTCACTTATAAAAGGGGCACTGCTTTCCTCAATTCACATCACAAAAAAACCCAATAATTTCATCCAAAAATCTAGAAAACCCACTCAAAAATCACTAAAATACACCTTTATAAGGTTCAGGTCTTCTCAAAATATCATCCCTCAAAGGATTAATCCCCTTTTGAAAAGAGATATTCCCAGAATTGAGGTATAAGTTCCAAGCCCCTCTTTTTTTCTATTTCTTTATATGATTTTATTGTTATATAAATTTGTTTTTAACATATAATAATGAAAAAAAAGTATAATTATTATACATTTATTTTATTTTAATTATGGTAAAAGCATCCACCACCCTCCCCTTTACCATTGAAGAAAAACGAAAACATGAATCATGCATTGCGCGAACTACCACCTCTACAATGCAACAAATTTCATTTTCCATCACTACCTTAAAAGTTTATTATAAAAATTAATTGAATATATAATTATTATATTAATGATATATTTTAAATTCTTTTATGATAAACCATTATACTATTTTTCTCTATTCTATAAAAAATGAAATCACCTACCATTCGTATGTGCGTACTGCCGCCTCCATGGAGTGATAAATTTCCATTTTTCATTTCATCACCACCATACATGGATAGTTATGATAATGGTTTTAAAGGATAAATATTATTTTTATGACATCATTAAGACTCTTTTATTAGAAACTTGAGAACCTGTTAATGATATGATCAATAAACAATTATCATATAATCAAGCATTTAAAACAAGCGTACTAAGAGGAAAATCATTAATTAAAATGATGTAATATTTTCAAATATATTAATTATTAATATAATTAATTTTTAATTTTGATATTTCACACTAATAAAAAATAAATTATATCATTATTCTACTAATTTAATGATATTACAACAAAATCACATCATAATCACAATAATAATAGTATGTTCGTGATTAAGTTGGTTTGGTCACCTACTTGAATAATACTATGAAATTATATCATGGATGATAATAAAAACTTAATTAATAGTGTTATATGATAAAAATATGTATATAATAATTATTTTTTCTTTATGTAAATGATACATCAATATTTAACCCATTAATTAAGAAAACACCCTTCATAGGTTGAAAATCACCGAAAAATGTTCATTGTCGATTTCATATTCTAGGATATAGACTAAAGTAATAATGAAATGATATATATAATTAATAGATAATTATAATTAATAAATTAAAATACCATTATTTAAATTTTAATGTTTAATTTTTTTATTAATAATGAATACAGACCCCGCTCCCACGAAACTAGTACAAACAGTCAAAACTTATAAACACCTGAGGCGTGAAAATTTGAAAAAATGACTAATATAAATGAAGATAATGATTATAGTTTAAAATTAAAAATATTTTTATGTAGGAATGTGGATTTTCAATTAGTTATTAAGATATTTTTATTATATAGGATCTTATATTACATCTGATTAAGTAGGGAAACATGGTAAGATTTTCTTTGTCTGAAATTTGAATCCCTTGATATATGTTTAAGCTAATAACCATATTTCATTTTCAATGGTATAAATACTAACCCATTTTAAATTTTTATCATTTTAATCTTATATTTAATAGTATTAAATATTATATTTAATTTTATATATCTCATTGGGTTTTTTTATTAAAAAGCTACAAATATTGTAAGGGGTTTTCTTTAATCAAATCTTTTTCTTGAGTTAAAATCACTCCTATTTGAATATTATCTTTTGAGGTTGATCGATTATAAAATATGATGATGTTATGTTATATTTACACCTTATTTTATTTGTAATCATATTTCACACCAAAATATGATTCCTTGATGATTATATTATTTTGGGAAAATATATTTTTGTTATGAATAATTACTATTTCTTTTAATGAATTTTATTCTATATCCCTATTTTTTACTTCCCACATATATTATACTTTCCTTAATTAAATAAAAATTTGTTTTAATCTCCAATTATCCTTTTAGTTCTCTTTATTCATTTTAAAGAGAAGGTTTCTTTATCTTTTTAATCATGTGGGTCTTCAATAAATATTTTTTAATAAATTTAAATGGATTTTCTCTTTGAAAAT
The DNA here is from genome assembly GCA_963277665.1 of Viscum album. Taxonomy (NCBI): domain Eukaryota; kingdom Viridiplantae; phylum Streptophyta; class Magnoliopsida; order Santalales; family Viscaceae; genus Viscum; species Viscum album. Next base: position 1,027,324,562 of record OY728158.1, read on the forward strand.
TTTATATTCTTCCCTTATACATCACATTATTCCATATTTTGTAACAAGGTTTATTTATTGGAATTATTTTGAAGATATTTTTTCATAAGTCCTATCCCTATCTTTGAAAAATCTTTTTTGTAAAAGTATATGAAAACAACATCACTTTTAAGCTAATATTAATGTTTTTTTCTGATTTATATTCCATTTTTAAATAATAATTATTAAATAGGGTTATGTTTAATGTTTGACTCTATATTTTATTTTATTTTTGATTGTTTTGGGTGATCATGCTTTTGATTTCAAAAAAGTTAATTAAAAATATTATTTTATATCATTTTAATGTATTATGAAATCCATTTATTTCCCAGGGTTCTTAGTGAAAATAAAATGATTTCTATTTATATTTTAAGAAACCAATTTTTTTCGATATCTTATATAAGATATTATGATGATTAATTTTAAATGGAACATATATTTATGAATGAGTAACAAGTGGATCCATTATAAACCAAGGATATGTGGTTTCATTATTGTAATGTACCAACATGGGATCCACTAAACAGTCCACCATGCGAGTGGGTCATATTTACTCAAGAAAAAATACTCATATGTTATAGGATACGAACTATAAGAAAGGGTTTAAGGTGGTATATTAGGGAGACAATATCCTCATGACCAAAGTGTAGAAACACAATATCACAAGTGAAAAAATAAGCATAATCATAATATAAATCCAGATAGAAGATAACATACATAAAACAATAACAATAATAAATACAAAATAAGTGCCATGTACAATATGATGATCATTTCACGTCATTATACAAAACTTGAAGGAAATACATGGAAATAGGTGTCTAATATAGTACTTGTTTCAAAAAAAAAAATAAAGAAAAAAAGGAACTATCTCCAGCTTGCATCAGAAGCATGGATTGGTCCTATGTTCCCCTACTCCTAAGAATAAACTTTAAAGCATCATAAAGTGGGAACTCACCCAAATCCCTACCTAGATTCATGACTTCTATCCAGGTACCCAAATACGACCTCAACATGGTGCGAGATAACACTTAGTAGGACACTGACAATAATGTCTATAACCTATCTAATCTATGTATAAAAAAAGAAGTAGTGTTTAATATATCACAGGTATAACAGTAATAAAAGAAACTATATAAATAATATGTGATCCTATCCAAACAAACATGTATCATATGAATAATAGTTAAGAAACTATAATCACGAGGAAACTATAACTCATATATAAATAGGTGTGATACTATCCATCCTAACAAATAAAATCAGATACTCATACCATGGTTGTCTATAATTCAATAATAAACATCCACACCAACCTATGCCATGTAATCATGTTTTAGGCCTGAAAGGGCTAGATCCAAGGTATAAATGACCAAGGATTCCTCATCAAGTCCATGTTGCATCTCAATAATCTCTTGGTAGGGACTTCAATGGAATCCAAGGATATAATCCAAGGTGTTCGATGAATGTTAGATCCAAGGAGTAGAAATTTCCTTAGAAACATATCGAATTAGGATGCAAGGAGTATAAATACCCAAGACAACCACTACCATAATCAATACAGATTCATGCAGTAGAAATGTTCAGGGAATCCAATGGAATCGAGATCCAAGGAGTAGAAATGTCCAAGTAATTCACTACCATTATCAAGATCCATGGAGTAGAAATGTCCATGGAATCCTATGGAATAAATATCTAGGTATTATAAATGTCCATGACATCCACTACCACAATCAATTAATTCTTCAATTTAAATCTCATTTAATAATCATAAATAATCCAGAAGTTCATCCAAATCATTCCTCATTTTCCATTTAAACACATTTAACCAATTTATTTCACAATTATAATTCATGTAATAAAATGGTAGGGAGGAATAAAAATTCTAATATTCAGTCATTCAATTATTATTCAATTTATTTTGGCTCCAAATAGATCTAGTTATCTCTCTCACACACACAATTGTGTGGTATATCAAGGGAAGATATGTTAACACACCTAAAATGTGGCACATATTGGGTTGGATGACCTCTAACCATAAAATGGTACTCATAAAAAACCTAACAAGTTCCAAATATTTCAATAAAGATATTAATTTAATTTTAGGGGAAACAAAAGAAGGTACGATGTGTGGAACAATGACAAAAAGGTGTATAAAACACCAAAATATAAGGTAATAGTATAGAAAACCTATCATATACCCATGGTAGAGAACTCATCCAATATCAGATCCAAACTCGATCCTGATTGGAAGAAAATTGAGAAATGGAAGAATACCCTAGAAACATGGCATACTATCTTGCACCAAAAAACTCTATCGATATGAAAAAATGAAGAATAGAGTAAGATGAATGAAGAAATCACCGGTGTGGATCTAAGGAGACTAAATGATATTGAATTCAACATCGTACATAGAAATCAGATCAAATAATTGTTTAGTATTAAAGAACTATCATGGGGGGAGAAATGAGTCTTCTATACACTAGAAATAAAAGAGGAAGATATATTTTAGTCTATAAGAAATTTTAGGGTAAAAAAGTAATTTAAAAAAAACAATGGTTTGCATGGTTTGGCCACACAGTTGTCCAAATTGTGCAGCAACCATGCACCCATCCATATATAAAGGAGGAATTTCATGGCTCATGTGCATAGTTGGGAAACTGTATACAAAATTTTCTGAATAGCTCTGCTAGAAACTGCAGAGATTCTCACATAGGCATGTAGACCTAGGTGAATGGTTAAGGAAGACTGTGCACCCTTTTATTTTCTCTATCCAACTCTGAATGTGCATGAAACCCTAGTTTCACAGTTTTTTCAAACTCTTCAGCCCTGAATAGAGTCATAGAACACCTCAAACAGTTTCATCAAACCATGTGTCCTAGGTCACACATTTTTTACTAACCATTCAACACATATTACTTTTCCAAAAACCGAGCTTCAGAGATTTAAATATGTCTCAAACACCTCCAAAACTCTTGTGACCTCATTAGGCACTCATATTAGGTTAAAACCAAGAATTTAAATTAAAATTAAAAAGAAAATTACCTCAAAAAAATATGATATCATGCAATCTTCCCCCTTAAAGAAATTTATCCATGAATCCCCCTTCCAATGGTGGTCAAGAATCATCTAAGAATAACTTCATTCACTTAGAATGTACATTGGTCTCCCGCTCCCATGTCTCATCCTGTAAATGGTTGTTCTATCATAGCACCCGTATAAGAGAAACTTGATGACCTTGGAGGTCCTTCGTGATATTTTCATTTGATGCATATATGATTCTCATCAAAGGACACATCTAGCTATATCTCAACATCATTTGGATGTAGAGTATGAGATGGGTATGAATGATAATAGTGCATTTGAGATACATGGAAGATTTGATGCATTGATTGATACCTATGAGTTATCTACAACCGATAGGCTACCAAAAAAACTCTCTCTAGAATCTCGAATATCCTCACATATTTTGATGAAATATTACCTTATATCCTAATCTGTTTGTGTCCCAGCCTTAGTGAGATATGTAAAAATATTCAATCCCCAACCTAAAACTATATAGGTCATCAATGATGATTGACATAGTATTTATGTCTAGATTGTGCATTAGATATACTCTTTCTGATCAACTGGACATACTCTGAAGTATCCTGAATGAGACTAGGTCCTAGTAGTGCTACATCTCTAACCTTGAACCAGAATAGAGGTGATCAGCATGGCCTACTATTAAAATCCTCATAAGGTTTCATCTTTATAGTCTCTTGATAGCTATTATTGTTTGGATACTCAAACAAGAGTTTATTCATCTTCCAATAAACCCAAAAATAAAGGATTCATGCTCCAATAATATCTTTAAGAACCTATATAGTGCTCTATAACTAGCCATTAGTTTAAGGGTGGTATGCCTTTCTAAGAAGTACCTATATACCCATAACCCTCTGAAGGCCTTAACAAAAATGATATGTAAACTGAGCATCCCTATTCAATAAAATGGTATGATGAACCTTGTGAAGGTGCACACTATCACATATATAAAGTATCCCAAGATCATATACTAATAGGTATCTCAGATCAACATGAAATGGGAGACCTTTGTGAGCCTTTCCACAAAAACCCCTACAACATCATAACCTTGATGAAATATCAGAAACCCAGTTACAAAATCCATCACAAAATCTTTCCATTTTAACATGGGAATGGAAAATAGCTATAAGAGACTAGCTGGTTTCTAGTGTTCTACCTTCACCTGCAGATAGGTGGAACACTTCATAATAAAACCAACTACATCTCATTTCATCCCAAACCATCAGTATTGATATTGAAAGTCATGATACATCTTGGTAATAATGAGATGTACTTCCCAATATGAGGCATGAAACTCTCACATTATCCTATCATGTATGTATACTAGAACCCAAACATAACCACGTATATGAATAATTTCAACCTCACCCATGGTCTAACCCAGAGGTGGGTCTTTAGCTGCCACACTCTCATGTAGGACGAGTCCCTCAAAATTAGATAACAAACTCATACTCACCCTATCTAAAAGAGTATAAGTCACTAATATGGTTGAGAGGAAAGTGTGGAAACGACTATCCTTCACCTCCATGTGTATCTTTGAAAATAAGGCCACAATTTTCCACTTGCTACTGGCCTCCTAAACTGCCTATGTCCGAGTCCTCCTACTCAGTGCACTGACCATTGCATTTAATTTTATTGGTATATAAGAAAGCTATAAGTCAAAAGTATATAGGTATTTAACTCAAATCAATTTCCTAAAACTCACTTCATGTTGTGTAAATATATAATTTAGGCTTTTTTGGTGTGTGTACACCAAAAAAACACTCTTCTAGTAAATATTACATCCAACAACACAAGCCATGTACAAAAATGGTTAATTCAAGATCATGTGTTGGGTAGTTCTTCTCATGTCACCTGAACTGATGAGGATCATATTTCATGACTCATTCCTTCAGCATTATAACTCTTCATAGACCAATACATGACACATCTAAATACAAAATATTTCTTCTTCCTAACTACGGAAGAATTAGGACTAGCGCTGAAGTCTATCTTCTTTTCAACTTCTGAAAGGCTATCTCGTAGGTATATGAACAAACAAACTTCAAAACCACATTAGTCAAGCCCATAAGAGGTGTGACTAAGAATGAGGAGTCTTATATGAAACACTTGTAATAACTGTATAGCCCTAAGAAACTCTAAATATCAAAAAAATTATTGGGATTTCCCTAGTAAACTATAGATCTCACCTTCTTTGGGACAACTGATACTTTTGTCTCTGAGATAATATGATCCAATAAGTAAATCTCATCCATTCATAAGTTTCGCTTTGTGATCTTATCATATAACTTATGATATATGAGTATATCCATAAAAATATCAGCATATTTGGAATGGTCATGTTTATTATGAGAATATACGAAGATATGATCCACTAATACAACCATAAACGAATGTAGATAAGGATAAAAAATCAATTCATCAGAGCATTGAAAACTACTAGTTCATTCATGAGATTGAACGACATAACCAGATACTCATATAGACCATACTTTCTTCAAAAAATTTTATGAGGTATTTCTGAAGGCTAAACACATACCTGGTGATAACCCGACCTCTAATCAATCTTCAAGAAAACCCAATCTCTATATAACTAGTCGAAGAGATCATATATTCGTGGAAATGGATACCAATTCTTAACCATAAAATAGTTTAATTTCTGATAATCCATACTTGACCTAATAGTTCCATCTTTATTTTTTACAAAAAGGACTAGTTAACCCCACATAGAATTACCAGGTCATATAAAACCCATTTCTTTAAAGTAATCTTATTATATATTGAGATACTAAAACTATATAATAGCCTTCTTATAAAGAGGAATTGATACTGGTGCAACTCTTGGAACTATATTGATAGAAAAATATAACTCTATCGCAAGAGGTAGTCCATAAAATTTATTTGGGAAAATTTTTCTTCAGTGATCTACTAGAGAAGGGATGTCCTATTGACGCAATCCCTAATCCTCTAGATATAAACTAGAAATATACGATATCATCATGCCCTAAACATGATGCTCTGGTATATCCCAACCCCCCTAGACAACCCATTCACCTTTTTGAACTAAAAACCTACCATTTTGTTATGTGATGGTCACTGTTCGATAATAATTGTTGAAATGGGAATGATAAGATTGTAGGCAGTATATCTTAAGAATGACATCAAACCCTATCAAATCTAGAAGAAAAAGACCCTATATAAAGTGTCCCTCGCCAATCTCAAGGGGGAACTCTCTAAATGTGAATACACCCTCTGTTCTAATTCCCAACGGAGTATCATGTTTCATGAATCCATCCAAAAACTGAAAAATGAGTTTGATGATATCCAAAATGGGTACATATATAAATATTTTAGAATAAAAAATATCGATAAGAGACCATACATGAGTACAAGATACTAAGATCATATCTCTCACTATAGATAGCTCAGTGCTCTACTCCTTAGGTGTAGACTATACTAAATATATCTATCCTGAACCGTGACCCTCCAAAACAACCTTCCTACCCATAGTAGGCTCACACTACTGTCGTGGTCCAACTGGTGTATGTGTACCTCAGTAATGAATAAAACCTTGGCCTTAATAATTAGAACCACTCTATCTCCTGTCCTGACATAGATCTGTAAATCCCACTTCTGAACCTATAGTCAGATTCAACCCCTTCCACTAATTACTGGTGGGAAGTTCCTATAGAATTGCTGTACATGGCCCATCATACTACATGATTATCACTCAACTAGGTCTCTATCACACTAAGTACTCATATGGATTTGTCTCCCATACTAATGATATAGTATAGAATTACCAACACCAATACCCTAGCTAGAATTGACCTCATGAGAAGAATCAAAATGGTGCCACTAGGCACTGAACCATTGGTTCAAGAGGATGAACTGGCCTACTCTACACCCTCAATATCTCTCAGGTTCAGTAATAATCACCCGATTCACTATCTTTGTAAGATTATTCAACTGAAAAATGTTTAATTGTGATCAAAATACATTCTTTATAACTTCCTCTAAGAATCACACCATTAATAGCTTATCAAAAATATAATTTGGCAGAAAACATTGAATCCTAGTAAATCATGTTGAATATTTCATAACTATCATCGCACCCTAATCCAAATGATTAAACTCACCAAACCATTCATATCTAAGAGTATCCAGAATGATGTAATCATAAAACCTAGATTGTAAATCAGCAAGACCATATCCCATATAACATCAGCCTTGTTCACGACATCTCACCAGCTCTTAACTGCTCTCTGAAGCATATATGCCATAAACTTCATTATCCTATCTGAATGTGTGTTGAGATAATAATAAAAATGATAAAGTATCCTCAATCCATAGCTCAACATCCTATAGACCTCCATCCCAAGAAAACTTGAGTGGATACTGCTGTTAGAAAATAAACATCAACTCTTCCATAAATGAGGTAGGCTATGAGGCTCCATGAAAGGTCTACATAAAGCACACAAAAACCTCACAGAATTGAGCATCATCACCCGCATCTGGTATAACCACTGGTTCTACAACATCCAAAATGGGAGGTTCTAATGGCATCTCATAGACTACTACCTCCAGAGCATGGTCATCTCCACCCTCCTGCCGCACAACTAGAGGTCATCATGGTGACATATCTCTATAATACGAAAAACATACATTAGAAAATAAATTGGAAACAAATAGGTCATAGGTGAAAGAATAGGATTGGTTTAAAAATTTCTATAAACAAGACACACCCCTCTACATTCTTCTAAATCTAGGTCTAGGTAATAGAAACCACCATATAATTTACTAGAGACATTTCCTACCGCCTAATCTAAAGCAGGGTCAAGGTCAAGATCCCTATTACAATTTCAATTCCATTTAAATTTATATATATTTTTTATAATTATATATGAATTGTTAAAACAAATGGTTCACCACTACCAATACATAATGGTCTATACACATTATAAATCGAAATATGGCATCCATTTAATCCTGACCGCAACATGTTATAGTCTATACGACCAATGGGCCATGACTCCATGTTCTATAATTGGTTGATTAGGGTGTATATTGTATCCTATTCAAGAAAAAAATATTTAGGTTATGTTTGGAATTCTATGTACTAATTATGTGTCTAAACTTCCTGAAAAACATATTATCCAGGTAAAATATATATAATTGAAGGCACACATAATATTTTTATATAGTTAAGAAATGCATCCTATATGGAATGAAATATACATGTCCTGTAAATATTTTATGGTGCCTAAAATGATGCATGATATGGCATATTCTAATATCATTAGGCAGTGGTAAAATCCATAATCACATGAAAAAAACTTAATGTTCATCACATAGTTGTGGAATCAAATAAATTGTAATAGTAAAAATATAGAGAAACAATTCTTATTCTTGGAAATTTAGATCATTTCTGTATATAGGATAGCTACTCCATGGAGCAACTGATTACCAAATACCAATTCCTTCCTAGCATCCTTTCAATTATCTCAAAATAGTAAGGTAAGAAAAAAAACTCCTTTGATACCAATGTAATGTATTGACCTGGTAGATACTAAACGGTGCCCTGAGATGGTGGGTCACATGGCCTCAAAAGCACCTCCTTGTATGCTGAGGATTAATACTACCAATTGGGGACTAAGGTAGTATAGTGGGGACACTATATCCTCTTTATTAGAGTGTATAACAATGATATCACAAGTGAAAAAATAAGCAGAATCACAATTTAAATCAAGATAGAAGATAACATCAAGAAGACTGTAACAATAATAAATCCCAAAGAAGTGTCTTGTAAAATATGATGACCATGTAATGTGTCTATAAAAAATGTTAGGGAATATATGGAAATTGAAATATTTTAAAATAAATATATCAAGAGTAAAAAAATACCAAAAATGATCTATCTCTATCTAGCATCACAAGCATAGCCCGGTCCTGGTTTCCCTTTCTCCCAAGCATAACTAGTTGAGCATCATAAAGTGGGTTCATTCCCTAGTCCATGATGTTTTTTTGGGTACCCAAAGACAACCCAAACAGGCTGTGAGATAACACTCAGTAGGCTAACAGCAATGGTGTTTATAACATATCCAGTCTAAGTATAAACAATGAATCAGTGTGCAATATATGATTGGTAAAACAATAGTAAAATAAAGTTTCTAAAGGTGATGTGATCATGTACAACCAAACATGGAACCCTATGAACAACTATCATGCAACTGAAATCATGAGATAACTATAAAGAATAAATAAATAAGTGTGATACTATCTTGTCTAACAACTGAAATAAGATACCCCTACCAGGCATATCAATAAATTATGAATGAACATCCATAACAACCTATTCCATGTAATATAGTGTCAGTATTGAAAGGTCCATATCCAAGGTATAAATGGCCATGGAATCCCCATCGAGTCTATAGATCATCATGATGGAAACTCAGTAAAGAAATGGGTGGAATCCAAGGAACTTGTCCAAGGAATTCCTAAAAAGATGGATCCAAGGAGTAGAAATGTCCTTGTAATCATATGGAATAAGGATCTAATAAGTTGACATTTCCAAGGCATCCACTATGATTATAAATAAGGATATATGGAGTAGAAATTTCGATGGAATCCAATGGAATCAGGATCCATGGAGTATAATTATCCAAAGAAATCCACTACCATTATCAAGATTCATGGAGTGGAAATGTTCATGCCATCATATGGAATCAGAATCCGAGGAGTATAAATGTCTATGAAATCCAATACCAGTGTCAAGTCGTTCATCAATTTACATATCATTTAATAATCATAAATAATACATAACTTCATCTAAATCATTCCTCATTTTCCATTTAATCCCATTTAACCAATTCATTCCACTATTACCATTCATGTAATCACATGGAAATGAGATATAAACCTTCTCCTATTCATTCATTCAATTCCCATTCTATATATTAAGGCTCCCAATATTGTTTGTGAGCTCACACACAACCAATGTGATGGTATATCATGGGAAAATTTTTAAACACTTCTAAATGTTGGAATATATTGAGGAAAATGACCTCTAACCATATAATGGTACTCATAGGCAACCTAACAGTTTCCAAAAATTTTCATAAAGGCATTCATTTAATTTTAGGGAAAATATCGGAAGGCATAGAATTCAGAACACTAAGAAATAGGTATATAAAACACAAAACATTAAGGTAAGGGTATAAACTCCATACAGTATACCCATTGTAAAACACCCATCCATTATCGGTTCTTGACTTGATCCAGATTGGAAGAAAATGAAAAAAATAATGAATAAACTAGAAATAGGGCATATTATCTTTCACTAAAATAACTCTATCGATTCGAAGATGAACAAATAATGGAGAAAGATGAATAAAAAACTCACCACCACAAATCCAATGAGATGAATGACTCTCAAATTAGACATTGTATGAAGAAATCAAATAAAATCCTAGGTTAGTCATAATGATCTATTATAGAAGGATAAATGAGTCTCCAATTTTCTATAAATAAAAGAGAAAGATATATTTTAGGTTATAATAAATTTAATGGAAAAATGTAATTTCACCCAAAAGCACATGGTTTCATGGGTTGGACGCACGATTTGAAAAACCATGTCCTAACCATGCACCCATTACTATGAAAATGAGGTATCTAATGGTTCATGTTATTATTTTGGGAAAACATGCACAAACCATATTGAATGCCTATTCTAAAAACATTAAAGCTTCTCGCATGGGCGTGCAGCCTTGGGTGCTCTGTTAAGGAAAAATGTACACCCTATTATACTCTCTTTCCAAATCTGAATTAAAGTGTATCCTTGGTTTCTTGTTTTTCTTTAACTATGATCCCTTGAATAGAGGCCTTAACCACCTCACATAGTTTTATCAAACTATGTTTCCTAGGTTAGATAGTTTCTAGTAACCATTCATCCCAACTTTCTTTTCCAAAAACTAGGCCTCAAGGATCTAAACAATCCCAAGATGCCCCCAAAACTCCCATGGCCTCATTAGTCACTCACATTAGGTCCAAACCAATCATTAAAATTGAAATTAAAAATTTCATTAACTCATAAAAAACCAAAGATCTTAGAGTTATAAACTGAGGATATTGGTTCCATTTTAAACCAAGGATGTGTGGTTTTGTTATAGACCTGAGATGGATGGTTATATTATATCCATACAATGTTTTGGTTAATATTTCATATCACATGATACAATGTACTGTTTTTTGATTTATTTTAATTTTTTTCCTATATGATTTTTGGGAGAATGGGATGTAGGAATATTTGTCTATAAGTTATTGTGTGAGCATGATATAGAAATATTTTTTCAAAATATATTATTTGCATATGTTCATACCACATTTTCAAGTTTTTTACCAAGTTATACTACATTTTAAGATGCATTTTTTTCCATGAGATTCAACATTTTTATGAATATTTTTAATTTTTAATATTTTCTGCACTTTTATATCACGCTAAAATGTTATATGATTATTGAGATGTGTTATGATACATGTCTTATCACTTATGATTACATAATGATTTTTTATTATCTTATATTACTCTAACATGTTTCATGGTTATCATAGAATAAGTTTTGATACTTTCTTATAATATTTATGTTTTCCTCATGTTCTCTTTCATGTTATGATATATTTTTCCATTACTAAGAATCTGATATCACCCCATCATTATGTTTCCATTTCTTATGTTGAAAATAAATTTAATAAATAAGATACATCTATAAGAGTATCATCTAAGAATAATTTGTGTGAGATGTTAAAGGATTGTTATGAATTAATCATTTTTTCTTATAAGGTAAAGTAAATCCTATCTTAGTTGAAACACACACAAGTTTCTTAGTTAATTTTTATCATATTTATATAATACTATAAACATAAAAGGTCTTAGGAATGTGTTTTAATGAAATATTTTTATTAATTCATGCAATTAACAAAAAAAGAGTTTTGGACTGTCATTTTTCTACTCTTAGTTACAATGCATGATCAGTCAAGTAAAGTGATAAAATGTAGCTCACTCAATAACCCTTTTAATTGATATCCCCCACTACCTTTTCTTTGTAACATGAAATATTGAAAATTAAACCTTTAACACTGCTTGTAAAAGGGATTTATCAGTGCTATAGAAGCACATAGAATGTAAGTGATGTTAAAGGGTTATCTTTAACAACACTCGTAAAAAGCACTGATAAAGTGGGCCGTTATCAGCTCTTTTTTAGCACTAATAAAGGGTGTGTTTATTAATGATTTTTAGAACTGTTAAATTTCATCTTTAACAATGCTAAAAAAATCAATGATAAATTCCATGTTGATAGAGGCTATATTTTTTTTCATGACCCCACCATTTTCAGTGCTTCCCCCCGACCCTTTTATCAGTGCTTCCCCCACCCATTTATTGGCGATTTATATAATCCCGCCCCTAGCATGCACCCATTAATCCACAGTGTTTCGGACTTGGTACCTTAGTTCAACACTATCGTAGGCATAGATCTTGTCACAATCTTCTATTTGATATGTGGTAGCGCCCAAACAGACACTCGAATCAAAAGTTATGATTTTTTGATGTTCAAGTTTGATTTCTAACTTTTTTTAAAACTATAATATATTTTCTTACATTTATTATCAAAATTTTTAAATATCATGATGTTTTAGATCATTTCATAAGATTATATTTTACTAGTTGTGGAGCTGATATAGACTCCTAGATCGAAATTTTTGATCTCTTCAGGGTTTTATAGTTTTTATGGGTTTTAAGGGTTTTTTCACATTAATCAGCCTTTGAAAAAACTATAATTTTTGAACTGAGTGTCTATTTTTCCTCTACCACATATCAAATTGAATCTTGCGATGAGATGTAGTCCTTAGTGACTCACGGGAACCCTCAATTACCTTTATTGAGGCCAAAAGACATAGAATTCTTCCTAGAGTCCATAACTTCTACTAAAAGTGTTCATTAATGAAATATAATTTTTTTGAAATATAACCTTTATCATAGCTTCTAAAAAAACACTGATAAAGAACACCCTTTTGTCAGTGCTTCTAAAAAAATGCTGATAAAGAACACCATTTTGTCAATGCTTCTAAAAAATCTATAATAAAGACCACCTTTATCAGTTATTTTTTAAAAGTGTTGATAAGTGCCCATTTTATTAGTAGTTTTTTACAAGTACTGATAAATAAGGTCCTTTATCATTACTTTTTTACAAGTTCTAATAAATTAACCCCTTGAATAGAACTTTTTTAGCACTGTTAAATAGCCCATTTAACATCACTAAGAAAGCACTGTTAAATACCACCTTTAACAACACTTTTTCTAGCCCCGAGAAAGGGGTTTTTAACAGTTCTTTTACCAAGAACTATTAAAACCCTATCACTAGATAAACCTAGTTTTTAGTAGTGATGGATCGTGATTTATTAAATAAATCATAATAAAAAATTCAATCCGCATTATTTTTTTTCTTTTTTATATTAACACATTTTTTTTTCATTTTTCATATATTTATTTCCATATATATATATTCATGGAGAAATAGATGATATAAATGAATTCAGTGAATAATGATGAACCAGCCCCATTTCTCTTTTAAAGGACCCAAATAATTACAACACCCTCACAATAACATATAAATTGAAACACGTCATAAAGAAAAAACATGGAATAACCTCCCCCCACACCCAAATATAAAAATATTCATGCAGTTATATTAATAGTTAATGTAGATAATGTAAGGCCACTCATGGTTAACTTATGGATTAAAAAAATTTGATATAAAAACACACCTCAAAGAAAATTATGGTCAAACCAATTTAATGACTAAATATTTTTAAATCATCTCACAAAATATAACTCTTGGAATGAAAATAATTATAAGTTTTAGTTTTCATACAAAATCCATGTTTCTCTTAATAACATGTGGGTATCAGGAATAAGATTCCAAATTAAATTATAATACTTCTTAGGATTGAAAATAAAAATTTGGCTAACAACTCATGGTTTTGAATTTCAATATCTATTAAAAATCATTAAAACAACTAAAACATTGTAGTAATGAAAATTGAAAACTTATCATTAATAATTTAAAACTTTTTTAATCTCAAAAAGATGAAGTCCAAAAAAAATGAACTTAGAAGTAAAAAAAGTAGATTTTGTATTCATTTTATCTCACAGTGGTTAGAGAACATAAAAAAATATAAGCTAAAGAAAAAAAAAACAAAAAACTAAAATAAAACCAAAAAATAATGTTGACACTCACGTACTTATTTATTAAAATTTCTCCAAATTAAATCCTAGGTGTGTATATAAATGATAGGTTCAAAATCATATAGAAAATTTGAAAAAATCATGGGATGAAAAGATAAAACATGGGTTATTTGTACTGAGGTTGAAGAAAATATCCTCTTTTCTCAAAAATACCTGAAATAAAAAAACATGTAAGAATATTATGAAAATAAAAAAATAAAATAAATTTAAATAAATTAAAATAAACTTAGGGTGTTTACCCTAGAGGAACTAAATTTATACTTTCTACATCAATATAGTACTATTGATCTTCCATGGTTTGAATAAGGTGTGGGTTCCTTTATAGAAACCACCACATATGCCTTTTCTCAATGTCTATAAGTAAACATTGATAATGGAGTATCCAAAACAAAAATAAATTTAACCCATACCCCAAAATGTTAATAAAAGGTAAATATTTCGGGGAGGGATAAATAAGTGGTGAAACCTAAAAATTATTGTATTTTCTATAATTTGATTTTTATGTTGTTGTTGAGGAAGTAGTTTCTTTACCACAATTACCTTATGTTATTCTTTAAATGTTAAAACCTCTACCATGGTGTCAGGTTATACTACAAAATAAATTACAATCTTCACCTCAGTGTTTTTATATTATTATTATTATTCTCTCCATAACATGGCTATGCATGGATTGTACATTTCTATATTGAAATCATAAAGCGAGTTAGATTTTTTTTAAGCAACAATAAATCAAATTAATTTGAATTAAAGGAAAGATATTATATATTTAGGGGTTTGACCATGATCTCATTTTATTCTTTAATTTATAATAGGAAAGGTTTGATGAGAGTACGATTTGGATCCTCTAATTTATCTTTAAATCATATCCTTTGGTTGCATTTTAGATTCATCTAAGGCTTATAAAAATTATTCTGAATCTTAAAATTCATAATTAATGTAGTTTTTTATATATTTAGTTTGATAAATTTTAAAAAAGTGATCCTAATTTAAGGTTATCTCCCTAAATATTTTTAACTAAAAGAAATTTTTATTTTTCTAAGGCCTTAGTAAAGAGATTGAAAATTATTGGGAGTAGAGGATTGTATATTTTATCTTTTAAATCCTTGATGTTTCTATCATAAAAGACCATTGTAAGTAATTGTTCTTGTTTTTTTAGTACTCACTCCATGAAATATTAGAGGGTGGTGTTCATCATTTCCGTTCTTTCCTTTAACTCCTTTATTTTCCTTTTACTTTCATTTGTTTCGATCAAGTATAAGAGTACCTCAATAGTGATATACATTTTTTTACGTTTTTATTTCATAGAGAATTTGAAATTTTTGTATTTTGTAATATTTTTCATATTATCTTTGATTTTCCCATCCACTTTGGTACACTATAGGTTATTGAAAATTATATAAATTTTGTAAAATCACATATGGGAAGATATTAGTAGGGTTAATTTGTTTGATCAGTGATGAATCTATAACTACTTTATTAAGTTAATCCACTTAATTTAACCAATTAAATAAATTTTTATTGGTTATAGATAAATGAATCTTACTTTATGCTTAAACCAATTTGAGAGTAAAATAAATAATAATGGAAAAAATGAAAAATTAAAAACAATGAATAAAAGAAATATTTATTAAGTGGGGTGATGTCAACTAATTGAGTACCCTCCCAAAAAATGGTTCCAAATTTAATGAAGGACCATCACTTGGTCCTTTTAAAATAATATTAAGATATCCTTAATGGGTGTATCCTAGTGTATAAACATATGTTATCACCTAAGGTGGGTTGATTTGATAGTTGTTCTTTATGATTATTTTTCACTTATTATTTTTTAAAATTTTAATTAAATGTTGGAAATAATAAAAAAATAAATTTGTGTGCATAAATAACTATATAAAACTAAAATAGATAAAGAATTAAAATGAATTATAATCTATAGTAAATAAAGAAAAGAAAATTCTAGATGGAGAATGGTTGAACGTAAGAAAGAGTTAGTGTTGACATAATCATTTATTAATGTTTTTTTATTTAAAATCAATGTTTAAATTATATACCATTACTTTGACCACATTACAATATTTAAGGTGATGAATATTATGGTACTCTATAACCCTTAAAAGTTTCAAATAATCAATTTTTACATGAGTGGGTGAGGTCTTCATGGGTGGGTGAGGTCTTCATGATGATTCCATGTAGAAATATCCTAGATCCTTATATTTAAGCCTTAGATCACCCCCTTAATATTCTATTATCATCTAATGATTTTTATTAATTTTAGAGAAGATACCAGGAAAATGGAAAGTTGGTTAAACTGTTCTCTTTTTGTTTGTTATATTTCTCCAAAGGGTCATGGACGCATGCGACATATCCTACGAATGAATCATATGGCTTGAAATGTTCTTCATGAAGCTTCATATAGTGACTTGAAGACTCAGATAGATTTTTGGAATTGAAATAAGGAGGCCTGGTATTATGTGTAGATACTAGAATCATGGGGAGTACAATTCATTGATTTTCATAAACAAGTGAAGAGATAGACTACTCTCACTCCTACTATTTTAGAAGTTTCACATGCAATAGTTTTGGACTCATCCCAAATTGAAAAAGTGGATGGAAGGGGTGATGGTTTAAATACAAAATATTGAATATATTTTTGACATATTTTTATTATAACACCTCAATATTTTAATATATTACTTCATTTAAATGAGACAAATTTGTATCATAGTTTTCTCTACATACAACATTGAACTGAATCAAAACCATGATATATTTACATAAAATATAAATATTCAAGTACGATCACTAAAAAATAGACATTTAATTAGTGATAATTAATAAGAGTTACCAATTTATAAAATATATTTATAAATAAAATAAATTATACTTTTCAAATGAATAAAATTCAATTAGTTTACCTAAAATTCCTAATAAGATCATTTATTGTTGAGAAAAGTAATTTTCTTAATTTTTTTTAAATGATATGAATTTATATTTAAAGAAACATAAGATTAATGATGAAAAATTATTTTTTATATTAATAATTGTTTACTACCAATTTAATTTGTAAATTACATAAAATATGAATAATAACTGTTAATATTTAAAAATACCATTTTCTAATAAAAATGGGTTTTCACTATATTTTATGATTTCAATGAAAACATTAATTTTAAATTATATAATTTTAATTTGAAAAAAATAAATATCATTTTTTATTTTATAATTAAAATATTATCCTAAAATGTTTTTGGATTTTTTTGAAATAACTGGTTTTTAGGTGAATAGTGATAAATACGGATTTTGCTAAAAACTATCACTTTGCTAAAATTATCCTAATAAAAGGGTGAATCAAATGTTTTTGAAACATTTTCATAATATATATATATATATATAATTAAAATAAATCATTTACAATTACTATGTTTTCTTTATAAAATCCTTGTATATCATTTTGGAAACATAAGTAATATTTTATTCAAAAAAATGTTATATTAACTTATATTTAAAAATACTTTTCATCAATTATAAAAATTAATTATATAAATATGGATTTGATATTTTATTTCGACATGATCATATTATGTAAAAATCTCAATTCCAATTTTGGGCGTAAAATTAATTAGTACTAAGATTGAAGTTAATGACCATAATAATGGTAAAAGAGTTTTTTACAAATATTAGTTTTATTAGTATTGTTTAATTTTAATAAAATAAATTATATTTATATATTTTAAATAATGAATCTAATATTATTTTTAGACACATATATAATTATATTAACAAACATTTTATTGGTAACCATTGCTAAATAAGATTAAGAACACATATTGGTTAAAACACCATTTTTATACAAAAATAAGTTTTCTATATTTATAATGTTTTAATTTAAAAGTTAGTTTTATATTATTTATAGTTTGAATTTGATTATATTAAGATTAATTTTTTTTTCAACACATATAAATTGGAAATATGGGTTATTTTATATTTTTAGTAAAATATAAACTACTTAATTAAAAACTAGTTAACATGGTAAAAAAAGTAAAATTAAAAATCTAAGAACAAATTACTTCCAACATGTTTAAAAAGAATATTAAAATAATTTATAGAGGATTTATTGAAAAAAGCTCATTTCAAAATTTTCTAACCTTTTGAGTACTTTTCCATTGAATAGTGTGATGATATCTTTGAAAATTAGAGGGTGATCACAAAAGTTACATTTTATTCACTTATAAAATGGTATCACTTAAACCAATTAAATGTTACTATTAACATTCGAATTTAACTTGAATATATTACAAAAATAACTCTAATATAGGTCCCTTTTTCATCCTTAATCCCCTAATCACTTTAATTTATCATAAGGCCATCATTTCCAAGGATATATATAAGAGAAGATCAAGTCACCAATGTAAGTATTACCTAAATTTTAATATTTTATTCTTAATATTTCTCTTCTAAAACTCTTATATCCATAAACATATAATTAAATAAGTATCATTATTATAATTATATTTTATTATACGAATGTAAAAACTATTATTTATTCCTCTCTATCCACCAAGGAAAAAAAAATCATTATTAGTGCGTGTGTGCATACTACCTCCACTATGAAGAGACATATTCCATTTTTCATAAATATCTATAATGGTTAATTTTAATGACGAAATTGTTGAATAAAAATGATATATAAAAAAACAAGCGTATTAAATGTAAAATTATCATATGCTTTATTTACCTCTCATTCTTTGAAAAATGGAAACATTAATCATGCGTTCGTACAGACTACCACCACCATAAGAAATGAGTTTCATTTTTCATCACCACCCATCATGGATGTTTTTTAAAAATATATCTAATATATAAAAATTATTTAAATTAAATTATTAATATTGTGGATTCTATGAATCTATTTTATTATAATTTATACCATGCTCAATGTACATTAGAAGATAATAAAAAATTGACTGAACAACCTCAAATAACTGATGTAGAAATGAAAAAATTATAATAATTAAATATCCTATGATAATAAATTGACTTTATTAAATTAAATAAAAAGTGTAAGATTCCTAAGAAGGAATATGATAAAATTAATTTGATTATTCAAGAAGTTAAATGCATGTGAATAAAGAATTTGGAATATGGTAAGGGTTTTCATATCATATTACTATATTTGAGACATGTTTGGTATTATGAACCTAATTTCATTTATGTAGTGTATATAATACCTATTTGAGATATCATATCATGAATTATATTTAATCATGGTATTTTAATTTTAATAACAATCTATCTATTTCAAGGGGTTTTGATTAAAATTTTACTCAATATTCTAGGGTTCTTTGTATCAAACTTTAATTCCTTGAGACATGTTTATATTATGCACCATGTTTCCCTTTAAATGGTTTATTCACTACCCATGGATGAATATTTTTTTATAGTTTTTTTATTTATGGAAATAATAATTGAAATCAGTTTCTTTTCATCAAATGGATTTCAAATTATTTGTTAACCCAGTTGTAAGGCCTTTTGGTAACTCAATTTTAATTCATTGAGTTATGATCATTCTATAGAAGTTATTTCATATAATTTGGGGAGTATTCTTCCTTTTGATTGTTTTATGTGGATTTTTATCATTTTTTATGGGGATATACATTCCTACCATATAAAACCTTTAAATTTTTTTTCCACTTCTTGGAATATTTTGTCTGTAAGGGTTATTGGTAACTCGAATATTCTTCTTTGAGTTATATTGTTTTATATTTGATTTTTTCAGAAATGATAGGGTTCTTATACCATAATAAATCATCATATGTTATTTTATAATCCTATATAGGAAAAATGAAGTTTTATTATAGAGAAGGTTTTACTACTCTTTTTATAGTGTTAGATTTAAATGAGGGTATATTAAGATGGTTTAGAATGTTTTGCCTTTCAAAACCATATGTTATACCATTCAGACAAAAATTATTTTAAGAAACCACCATCTGATTTTAAAGGATCTATTGTTAGATATTATTATTTAATGTAAATGGTTTAAAAATATTTCATTTAATTTTTTTGAAAATTACTCTCTAAATTGACCCTTAACTTTGCCTCTTATTTAAATGTTTGAATGGTTTTCTAAAAACTCTTTTATGTTTTAACCTTTATTTTCCTTTTCATATTAAAATTTATTTAAAATCATGGTATTTATGTTAATTTTATTTTGTTTTTGATGCTTTTTTTGAGGCACGCATCTGCCTCTTATTCGGAGGAGGACACAAAGTTGTTGCCCTACATTCCCTCTTTCCAAAGGAGGACAACATCCGTCGCTTATTCAAGGATGTTTTCTCCATGATCAAAATAAGATGGGGGGATATCAGTACCTCTTTCCTCAGATTCCTCCTCGAAACTCGATGCCTAGTCCGGGTCTCCATCATAGACTTAAGACTTTGTTCGTGAAACTCTTCCCAGTTCTAGGTCTTCATGGATGCCTGTTAATTACGCTGCTTCTGTTAGGACATTCCAAGAAGTCTAGTCAGGGAAGCAACCTTCAGTCGGGGGAGTAGTGACATTGGAAATCGCTGGCGTGTCTGGATGTTGGAACACTAATTCATCTTGGTTTCTTTCCCTTATGATAGGTCTTATCAAGGGAGAAGAAACCCAAGGTATCCCACATCGAACGTAGGGAATTTTATGCCATAGGCATGTCTCTAAGGTTTTCCTTATATTCCCATGTCTAACACAGGGTATGCCGCGAGTTTGAAATCCAGTAGAGATGGATCAGACTAATATGAACACTAATAAGAGTGGATCAGATGGGTGAAACCCCTAGAGGGAACACTAATACTGGGGATAACACATGGTTAGTTTCCCGATTGCTACTAGGAGTAGCGAGAAAGTGGATGACATGATCTCACCAGGATGTGGCGGCTCGTGTAAGAATCCGGATGAATATGGATTATTGAGAATGGATGGGGTGTGATATGGATCCAACAAGAGGGCGACAATGATGTTAGGCTTGATCCACAAAAAACTTCCTATATATCCCTATGGTAGGGAATCAAAGTACGCTTAGTTTGGTGGGGCGATGAGACACCTGAGGAGGAAACACATGAGAATGGACACATGGATGAGATTCGGAAGAAGTAGAACCTCTAAGATGGGGCATGACCTTCCCCAAACACATAAGATCGAGGAAGAGATCATGATGGGGTATGAGTGATGGGATTGAACCTCAAAGAGGCTTACTACGTATCCTCGTGGTAGGGAATCAAAGTCCACGTATTTAAGGATGGGGGTATGGAATTGGGGTGTGGGAAGAGGAAAAAGAACCGACGACATACATGAGATTTCACGTGGTTAACAGCCCAGGGTTGGTCTGACTCTCGATGGGGAATACCAGAGATTTAGGTCCCAACGAAGGGGAATAAAATGTTTACCAGTGTTTGGGGTTGAACCTCAAGGAGGATTTCTATATACCCCATCTAGGGGATAGGAATAAAAACCACATAGTTCATCTTACAACGGATTACCGTCATGTGGGGATAAAAAAAACTTACCATTGGATGTGGTACAATGGATTACTATAGGTTGGGGTATAATGGCTTACTGCTGGTTGAGATACAATGACTTACTGCTAAATGGGGTCACAACGACTTACCATTGGATGAGATACATTGGCATACCACTGGATGGGGTCACAACTTCTTACCACTGGATGCGTTTCAATGGATTACCACTGGATGGGGGTCATAATGGCTCACCACTGGATGGGGTCACAATGTCTTACCACTGGATGGGGTAAAATGGCTTACCGATTGTTGAGATAAAATGGATTACCACTGGATGGGGTCACAATGGATAACCGTTGGATGGGATACAATGGATTACTATTGGATGGGGTAACAACAGCTTACGGCTAGATGGGGTTGAACCTTATAAAGGGTTCCTACATACCCTACCTTGGAGATAAGGATCAAAGAACCTGTAGTTTGAATTGTTACATTTCAGAGTCATGCGGGAAAAAGGGGCGTACTGTTTAACATCATGTCGGATGAGGATGGAATAACATGGAGTGGTTAGGGCTATGGGTGTTGGGCTAGAACATCAAGAAGGCTTCCTATGTACCCTTCCATTTCAAGGATAAAGTTCTATGTAGATCAGAATGGTTTGGTGAACCGACGTGAAGGGGTCAGGACCAGTAGGTGTTGGTATTGATCCTTAGGGAGTCTTACTACATACCTTGCCTTGTCAAAGATCAAATTCCATGTAGTTCGATAGTTTTTGGTGAACCAAAGTGAAGGGTTCGAGACCAGTAGGTGTTGGGATTGAACCTTAGGGAGGTTTACTATGTACCTTTCCTTTACAAGGATCAAAGTCCACGTAGTTCGGGATGGTTTGGTGAACCGATGTGAAGGGGTCGAGACCTGTTGGTGTTGGGCTTGAACCTCATGGAGTCTTCCTACGTAACTTTCCTTGACAAGGATCAAAGTCCATTTAGTTTGGGAGAGTTAGGGGCTTACACACTAAGGTGTCCCAGAGAGGATTTCATGGTCAATGATTACTCTAAGAACACATGAGTCATGCTCAATGTGAGAAACAAGAGGCAACAAAGACCTGGTGATCACGTCGCAAAAGGTGCGTCCATGGGAAGTGAAGTGGGGCTTACACATGGTTAGAAACCCAAATAGGAAACATGGGATTATATGTGGATAGAAGTCCATGGATATGGAGATTGGGAATTACCCTTGGATGGAGGCTCAGTGGTGACAAAGCATAGAGGGAGAGGGACAGGATAACGAATGTCCTTGTTCCCATCTCTCCTCTGTTCTTTGGTACAGAAGACAAGAGGAGGAGCATGGGTGTTGCCTCCTTCAAGAAAGGGTTGGGGTTTACAACAAGATTGTTTACTTTGCCCACAGACAGGTGCCACTCCATCAAAGAGTATCTCATTCCATGTGAGGAAGATATCACTCCAGTGGAGACGAGCGGGAGTATATAATGTTCGAGACAGGCCACCCCACTTGAGTTGCACGGGGCGAGGCCCAAGTTTAATGTCATGTGCTGAGGACGATGGTGCTTTGCAGTTTAACATCCTACAGCTCAGACAAAGAGGGTTCACTTCGCACCCCTAAGACTTACATAACTAATACCTATCCAACCTCGGGGAAGAGAAGGCATCAGAAATGCCATAGTGAGGGGGTGTTGTGAAGTGATCCACTAAGGGGCCCATGTTAGCGTGGCTATGAAAAGAAGCAATAGATATTAGAGTGTCTATGAGAAGAAGAATGAGGAAAAGAAACTCAACCTGAAGCACCACCCAAGGGAACTTAAAATCACTTTGTACAAACCTAGAGTGTTATATGGGAAAAGGGTTTGCGAAGAAAATGGGTTCACAAGAATAGGTCTTGTGATGCTCTGGTTCTCCATGTAGTGGAGAGGCTTCGCGAAGGGGTGTGCTTCACGAAGTGGGGTGGAATGGCCTAGGCATAGAGCTTCGGTTCACATGGAGGGTTATTCATTAAGTAGAAATGATCTCTTGGATTAGGGATTCACAAAGCAAATGTGCCTTGAATATCATATCACTACAAAGTAGCGTGCCTCGCGAAGCATAGTGACCCTAACTTAGCATGTGGTTCACATGTGCATGGAAGGTAATTCATAAAGCATGAGTGCTTGGAGAAGACCTGAGTCCCATTAGGGATCTCATTCCTTTATGAAGGCCTGTGGGCTCTATAAAAGACATCCTTTCTTGAAGAGGTGTTGTGTTCAAGACCAAGGAAGGTCACTTCGTGATGCTCAAGTACCACAAAGAGATCATTTTTTTGCAGAGCAGAAAGTGCTTCAGAATTTGATAGATAAGAAGGAGAAAGGTAAGAGTATCCATTCTTTGGGTTTGGGGGAAGCCCAGTATTTATAGGAAAGAGGAAGTGTGGAGTAGGGAGCATGTGACATGATACCATGTGGTGCC
This sequence comes from Viscum album, assembly GCA_963277665.1. NCBI lineage: Eukaryota > Viridiplantae > Streptophyta > Magnoliopsida > Santalales > Viscaceae > Viscum > Viscum album. Next base: position 1,027,348,918 of record OY728158.1, read on the forward strand.
TTTTTGTAACCATGGAGCATCCTGCCTCTTTTCTCTGTAGTAGCTTCATAAATGTCTTTTGGATCGCGGAGCCTCCTGCCTCTTTGATCCGCGGAGGCTTCGCAAACATCTTTCGGATCATGGAGCCTCCCGCCTCTTTGCTCCATGATATCTTCTTAAAGTTCTTTCATATCGCGGATCCTCCCGCCTCTTTTATCTATGGTTTCTTTGCAAAGGGGGCAGCTTCACGCTGGCCACGCTGCTGTCGGGCTCTGCAAACAGGCTTTGTGAGGAAACCTCAATGGAGTTTGTTTCCTCTTCCAATATTTTTGTGCCAAAAATTTGATTATCTAATACATATATATATATATATATATATATATATATATTGCGGTATTGAACTCACAGTATAAAAAAATTCGATTCTTGATCCATTCAGGTATAATACCGTTCAAAGAATTCATTTAGAAGGGTGTTTTTCATCTATGTCAACACCCTTATTAGTTTACTTTATTACACTATGTATATTTTATTTTATAACCATCTAACTTATTTCTCTGAATGTATTGTATAATTCTACTTTTTATCAATGAAATAATCCATCACATCATTTGGCCTAACCAACCACTATGAATATGCATAACTTTTCTTCCAACGCCTTTGATATGTGAATATGTTTTTCCATTAATTTTATTGAATGATGTACAACTAGATTTCATACATATATTTACTATAGAAATTATTAATTTAACTATATAACATTACTTCATATAGTTTTATCTTGTGAGATAATTACATAAAATTTATTTCATTTATTGATTGGGGCCCTTTTGAAAATCCATATATTTGTTATTTTGATATAGATGTTTATTGATTACTCAGAGAAGTTGGCACTTTATTGTTAAAGAATCCACCTTCTTTATCTGGATGGGTTATTATCATGTTATAACTTTAATTAACATGTGAGAAATTATTGGCATTTTGTATGTTGTTTTTCTAATATGGATGATTATTGGTAATGTTTATTATGTACTTTTTATTCATTTCCTCATGTGATGAATACATTAGACTTAAACAAGTGATGGGTGGGTCTAGGAATTTTATATCCCATTGATGCATCGATAAGTCTCATGAGACAAACATGTTTGTGTATTTCGGTGTATTTCAACCGAGAAAAATATATTTCCTTGAGGGTAAGACCTTGATGTCTAAGACCGTGATGTAATGGCTTATGATATGGAATTAATTGGCCAACATTATGAATTTCATCACTAAAGAACTAGTTATATATATCCATATGATCCATTTATTTTTATTGTTATCCACGGCTAAATTTTAATTTCAGTTTCATTCTATTATAAAATTATTTTTGATTAGCTAATCCTTCCATAATATTTATTCAATGTCTGTGACATGATTACCTCAATTTTATGTTTTCCCTTACGGAGCTTTTGATCTATCCCATTATTATGTTTCTATTTCCTTAGGTTATGACGAAAATTATTACACATAAAATGTATAATTGGATAGACGAAATGGATAATTTTTCAGAGATGTTGAATACTTACTACTGATTAAGTAGTCTCTCATACATTGAAAAATATACATTAGTTGAGAATGACATAGGTTTTATTAGTGTATGTTTTATCCTAATTTTCTAAAACTAAAAACCTAAAAGCTATTGGGAATGTATTTAATGCTATTTTTTTATTAATTCATGCAATTATGGGATATTTATGTCTCAAAATCTATAATTGTCATTAAATCAAGTATATAAAGTATGTGTTTATGAGCACCAAATCCATGAGTGTAGGTTTGGGGCACTACTATTGGTATTAGTGTAGGTTTTGTATAACCTTGGCAATTATGATGTTTTTTAGGATAATTTAATGTTTGATAAGTTTATTTTGATTATAATAGATAACCCTTTGGGATATTATATGATTTAATGCTAAGGCAATAATATAAATTTTATTTGGGGAATCCGATGAGAGAACATAAGAGAAAATCCTAGGAATATTTCAAATATAGCATCACATCCTAAAGTTTTGGTAAAATTTTAATAATGTTTTTTACTAATAACTACATCCTTTTATGGTTACTAGAATGTGTATGGGGCTATGAAACATCTGTATCTTGGTGAAATCACCCTGAAAATGGCTGATTGATCCTTGACTTGATATTTACTTTGGTTTATAGTTAATGGGCCCAAGAATAAACAGATGGATAGAAACTTCTTGGGGATCTTCTTTGGTTAGTCACACTTTATTTACAAACCATTATAAATAATTTATTTTCTTATTAGTTTAAGGGATGATGTTAGGAAGTAAAAGAGAACCTTACTTAAAGCATAGTAGATTGAACTAGAAGTATCAAAGGAGAAATTAAGGTGTCACTAGAGAAGACATATTATGACTGAGTTTTCATATTAATATGATCATTTAATATGATTTTATTGATTATAATTTGGAGTTTCAGTTTTTGGTTAAAACCAGATCATAGAAATGAAGCTGGTAAATATATATACCTAAAAACTAATATATCTTATAAATTAATAAGGGAACATACTTAAATGGCTGAGATTATTATTATTTTCCTATTATGATGGAAAATATGAGTTTCCTAGTATAACCTATAGTAGTGAGATTGACATGTTAATTTAAATTAAATATTAAAATTCATATCCATTATCATTAGTCAGTGATATTTATTAATGAAATTTTTGATATTCTCTAAAAGTTTTGATTGTTGTGTGAAATTATAAATATGGTTACTCAGTAGATTTACTTTAATGGTATGAAAACATATATAAAATCGTATTAATAACACTAAAAAGTGATTTTCTGAAAAAGGTTATATTTTGGTGGATAAATATTAGAGGACACATGATTGATTCATGAATAACTATTATGTTTAGAATATGAATGATGTTGAGATGATAACGATGGATTGATTTTGACAAAATAAGTCAAATAATATTATTAACATTGGGATTGATAATTTATTCATTATATTTTTTCTAAATTTCATCAAATTTTAGGAATTATGATATATATTGACTAGTGTTTAACCTTAATAAAAAGTTTTTAATATAATTTTAGTGTTAAAGATAAAGTTATTTTTTAAATTAATATATAACTTTATTATGGTTTATTGAAATGGAGATTCAAATGGTTTTGGGAAAGGCATGTTTTTGAGAATATATGAATAAGGTATGCACATTCTTATTTACATGATTGTAAGAATGATTAATTTTGTTTATGTAAGGATAAGTTACTTGATATATCCTAAGAGAGTAATGTAGATTTCATATCGGAAGTTATATCCCAAATGATAAATTTTCTACGAATACCCTCACATAATTTATTCAATGAGTAATAATTAAAATTTTGAGACTTAAAATTATTGGTTGGGTGGGATATAACACCCTAATATGTAAATATATTACTTATTTAAAATGATCTAATTTTTTTTGATAGATTTCTCCACATGCAATGCTAAATATAAACGAAACCATGATATAATTAGATAAAATATAAATATATAAGCATAATATTTAAATATTACTTGTTGAATTAATGGGAATGAATAAGAGTAATAAATTTATGAAATATATGCATGAAAAAAATAAATTATACTTTTATTATGAAATAATTTCATTTATTTTACCTATAATGACTAATAAAATCATTTATTATTTAAAAAAATTGATTTCTTATTTAGGAGATATGCATTTATATTTCAAAAAATGATTGATTAATGATAATAAATTATGTTTTATATTAATAATAAGTTAACATAAATTTATTTGGTAAATGATATGATGTAAGAATAATAATTTTTAATAGTTAAGACATCATTTTCCAATAAAAACAGTTATTCACTATAGTTTTTGGTACCATTGAAAAATTCAATTTATAAATTTTTGATTGTTTAATTTGAAAAATGAAAGGTATATTTGGTTTTATAATAATAATATTATCAAAATATAATGTTTTTTAAATTTTCTAAAATAAAGTTTTAGGTGAATAGTAAAATATACCGATTTTGCTAAAAACTATCACTTTTCTGACATTATCATTATACACGAATGATTTAAATTTTTTTAATTTTTTTTAATAATAATATATATATAGTTATAAGTAAAATAAATCATTTAAAAATACTATTTTTTTAAAACCCATGTATATCATTTTAGAAACATAAGTAATATTTATTCTAAAAATTATTTTTATTCACTTAGATTAAAAATTAATTTTCATCACATTTAAAAATTAAGTATATAAAATTTAATTTAATAGTTTATATAAATATGAACGTATTATATAAAAAGTTTCAATTTCAAATTTTGGCATAAAGTATGTTTTCTAAGATTAAAGTTAACTCCGTGATAATGGTAAATGTTTTATTTTCAAAGTATTGTTTTTAATACTTTGTTATTTTTATGTAATAAATTTAATTAATATATTTTTAAATATTAGTGTTATATTATTATTAAAAATATATTCAATTATATCAATAAAAATTTATTTGGTAAGTAATGCTAAATAAGATTAAGAACACATAATTGTTAAAACACTATTTTCATATAAAAAATGTTTTTACAAATAAAATATTCAAATAAAAAATTTAATTTTAAATTACTCATAAATTGACTTAATATAAATTGATACTAAATTTAGTTTCAACACACCCAAATTAAGTAATATGGGAAATTTTATATTTTTATTAAAACATAAATTACTTAACCAAGGTAAAAATAAAAATATTTAAAGTAGAAACCTAAAAGAAAATGACTTATTTTTTTAAACATGTTTTAAAATACATGGTTGACGATTTATTTACCTAATATCATCCCAACATCCATTATTGAAATTTTTTGGATCCATTTTCAATGTAATAGTGTAATGATATCATTGAAAATCAAAGGGTGTTCACAAAAGTACCCCATTCTTTACCTATAAAAGGCGATCGATTCCAGCATTCCCTGACATTAACTTGAAAATATTCACAAACTACCAATCCTATAACTAATTTAATCATAATTAGGCTCCTGATCTCTATAATTTTTTCTAATGCCGTCATTTCCAAGGATATCACTAAGAGAAGATCGAGGCCTCAATGTTAGTATCACCAACTTGTTAATATTTTGTTCTAAATATTCCTCATACAAACATTTTATATCCATAAAAATTTAATGGAATATATATAATTATTATACTAATATTTTATTATTTAATTATAATAAGTATTATTTATTCCTATCCATCCAATAAGGAAAAAATCATCGTTAGTGCATGTGCGCCTACTATCACCATTACAAAGCGACATCTTCCTTTTTTTTCATAACTGACTCCTATGGTCGGTTTTTTAGATTTTATAAATGTTTTAGACCCTTAATTTATCATTATTGGGTTTTTATTTGTTCATGATCAATTTAATAAATTCTATAAGTTGTTTTAAAATGATTTTTTAAGTTTTAAAGTAGTTTTAAAATGGTATTACAAATTATTGAAGTAATTTCATGCTATAAAATATTATTTGGGAAAATTAATTCGGAATTTTTTAAAGTGATTATAATATTTCAAAACTTTTTTTGTGTTTTTTAAAGTGATAATAAACACTTTTATTAATTATTTATATGTTATTTTAATTGAAAAGTTAATATTTTTAATGAAATATCAACCCTTATGCATTAATTTGTAGTTTTGTAAGGGTAATGGTTATTTTAATGGATTTTAAGGGTAATAAATGATTTTATAACCCTGGGTAAGGGTATCCTAGATTTCCCATAAAATGTATAAAGGTATCTCTTAGCTTTTTTATTTTTCACTAAAATCCGAATTGTTGTGTAAGGGTATCCGCATGATGGCAGAGTTATGTATGGGTATTCACATAAGAGTGATCTAGGTTTTCCAAGGCCTATATAAGGGTCATATGATTTTTATAAAGATTTAATTATTGTGGAAATATATGTTAGGTTAAGACCTAATAACACTTATGTATCATATAATCCATAAGAAATGGTAAGGAATTATTTTCGAAGCATTTTTAAGGGTTAGATGGAGTTACCCATACGATATCCTTTCCATGGTGTTGTGTAAGGGTAAAACAAGTTACCTTTACATAGTGTGTATCTCATACCTATGGGTATCAATTCTTACCAAATTTTATAGTTTTTCTTCTGCCTTTCGATTTTCACCCCTCCTGGACCATGTTTCAATGATTTTAAAAGCCTAAAATCATGTTAAATTAATGACTTTGACTTGTTTAAAAATTTATAAATTCTTATTGAAATATTTGGTTCAATATACACTTATTTTTTGATCTAAAAATAATTCGGAAAATTAAGGGGGGGGGGGGGTTAATGCTATATTTTCTAGAACACATTATTTTTATTATTTTAAAAATACATAAACATAGTCCACTTTATTTCATTCGAATTATCTGATGTCCAGGTAATTTAACTTCTTCCTTGGATTATTTATGGTCTTTTGTATTGAGAATGAGCCATATTTGGTCATGATGTCTACATTCGGGAAGGTCGAGTATCCTTTTGTATCTCCTCTATCCTTTGTGTGTGGTGTGAGTCCAATATGATCACTAGGTAGGGGATCTGAGTTATCTCATTATTTTATATGAATGTGTGATATTGAAATGATTTTGATTCCATTTGAGTGGATGGTAATAGTATTCTTAAATAAGATAATTAATTGTATATAATGAAATACATGGGGATTGGTAGATATCACATATGAATACTTATTTTATGATTTTTCTTCTGCTAAATCATGTATTGGATTTTCTTGATTATGAATTATGTTTTCCACTGTGAATATATTATTTTTCTTATAATATATACTTGTGAAAATAACCTCACATTTAAACAAGTGGAACCCTTAAAAATGAAATTTAAATTGGTTGTGTATAAATAAGTATTTTTTGTGCTTCCACTTACACTTGTAATTGTTTGATGTGATGGTTTGTGTAAATAAGGAATTATTTCACTAGTGTGATCTATTGGTTGTGTGCCTATGGTAGTAATTTGGTATGAGGGATCACTAAATTTATATGGAAATGGTTTGGGATAGAAATTCTGATTTTTAAATGGGATCATGATGTTTGATTTTAATATAGTAAGATTATAATGGATGTGAAAATGGTTTTTAATTGAAGAAGTTAAATGATAATGATATTTTTTGGATTATATTAATTAAAAGATAAATAAATGAGTTGTTTTAAATAGAATGAATGTTTAAATGGGAGTTGGTGAAAAATAAAAAATTCTTGAAATGATGGAACATGTTATTGAAAGTGGGTTTGTGAGGCTTATATGTGGAAGTTATGCTGATATGTGATGATTGTGATGAGGAATTAGTTGTGATGTAAAATTGAATTAATGCGGGGATTATTGGTATGAGGAGGATGGGTTTTTGTGTGTTGTATTTATGTTCTGATAGTTTCTTAGTAGTAATGGAATAGATTGATAATGATAAACCTGAATGGATAATGGTTTGTAATGTTTGATAAACTCTTTAATTAAATTGGGAAGTGTGGTTAAATAAGTTGTTTTTAAATATGAAATGAATTGGATGGGTAAATGAAATTTCTTGTTAATGGTAAAATCTGAAAAATGTATTATCTTTGAAAATAAAAGTGGAATGTGGTTAGTGGATTGTGACTTTCTTGTGTGATGTTATGCATTTAGTGTTGGATGAAAAAGTGGAAGAGGTTGTGAGGCCTTGGGGACCGATGTTGTGAGTTGGGATTATAATCTTGTTATAAACCCATAGGTTGCGATTATGTGTGTGAATATTATATATATTTTTTCATTATTATTTCTATACATACCCCACCCACATTGTGAAATTTATGATGACACCCAAATGTTTTGGGGGTGTTTTTTCCAATATATATATGGTGAGGTCAGATGGAATGCTAAGCCTTTTTCCCCGCTCTCTTTTATAGTAAAGTTTGATATGCATGGTCTGTGATGGTTATAAGTAAAAAGTGTAATGATGGTTATGTATAATGAGAAGATGATGTGGTTCATTGTGCGGTTTATGCATGGAAGGTGGATAGAATAGGGTTGATGTTATTCATGTTCACAATTTCTTACTATCATAGTTATGGATATGATAGATATGTTGTGTTTTTTGAAAGGTGTCTTTAGGAATGATGTGTTGTGATATCCTAAGTTTCTTCGAGAAAGGTGTAATGTTTTGGCCTAGGTGTTTTCAAGCATTCTGTGATGTCCAGTCGTACACAAGGTTCTTGGTATGATGTGTCTATCCTAGTGTCTTCGGGAAGGATTATATGGAAGAGATGGTAGCACCATGATATACGGTGTTTGGGTGTGATAGTAAAAATATTAGTGGGAAAGTGGGTTGGGTAACCTTTGATTAATATTCTTCTTATTATGTTTCTATACTTGGATTCTTAATTTTGTGAGTGAGGGATAGTGAGTTTGGGGACTATTTATCCTATTAGATTATTGTTGATTCTACTAATTGTTCACTATGTAATTAGTATTCTATTCTCTGATTTGACCGAGAGTCCATAAGTATTATCCTATTTAATATTCATGCATTATCACCAAATATATATTTTAACAATTATTAGGTTTCTTGGAGGGATTCGAGGATCAAACTGGATATTACTATATTGGGAGTTAGAGCATTTTTTGAGTTTTTTGTCCATATGATTTTCTTTGATATTTTATTTGGATACATTATTAGTATTCATATGACATTACATTCATTGTGTGTATTATGGATTTTAAATTTTCATATGTTATGGAGTTATTTAGTGGTTGATATCCTATATTTGGATAATAATTTTCTTCTTATTGAGGCTAATACCTCACATATGTGTGATCTTATTTATATCCTCGGTGTAAGTTGCCAACCTGGGGGATACCGGAGGTGGGACTCGAGGGTCATTATCTCCCTTTATCCTTTTCCGTTCCAAGAGTGGTATTTTTGGTGAGAGAGGGTCATAAAAAAGTAGAATTAGAGATTTTGGTTGAAATATATGAGGATTTCAGACCTCAGAACTGTTGGGATTACATGGGTTTCTAGGGAAACCGTTCCAGTCTATATTTTTACTTGACATAGTGCAGGGAGACCAAATAGTATTTGGGATTTCAGGTTCCCCATGATAATATACAAGGAATCTGACCCTACTAAATAACCAAGTGAGGTGGTACTGATTACATGGTAAATACCTAGGAAGGTGTTTGCATCATGATTGATTGTGTTTGGGTTTTATAAGGTCGTTTTTGGAAGTTAAGTAATTTAATTACATAAATATTGAAGTTTTTTACATATATTTTATTTTTGACTTGTTGTGGTTACTAATGGACTGTTATTATTTTCTAAATTAGTCAAATAACCTAAAAGGTATGAGTAAAAAGGTTATTAACTAGCCCAATTCTTTTATTTGATACATTTTTTCAGACCTGAATGTGTTTTTATCCTTTCTTTTTATAGCGTTATTCTTCATGAATTAAATATTTTTCCATTTTTAAAATACATAACATGATGACCTATTTTCCTAATGTTTAAAATAATTATTGAATCATTCTTAGTGTATTTTATTGTGAAAAACTATTTAATTTTGAAATTAATTATGAATAATGTTACACTGAGTCGATTTCATATTTCCACACTAAAATAATTTTAAAAACCATTCTTAAAAGTATTATAGTTTCCACATGAGTAAATATTCCACTAATTTCTTTCCATTTATAATTTATAATGATCATGTGTTTGAAATTTATTTCAAGGATGTATTTTTATTGTAGTCTTAAAATTACTAGAAATGATAACATGTTTTTTGGTAACATTTTGAGACCCAAAACGTTTTAAATGATTGAACTTATTCATTTTAATATTGATAAAAACTTTTTTGTATTGAAATAATTGTGACTTGCATGTTAAGACATTTGTAGTTTGTTATAGGAATCATGTATAATGCTGAAACATTTTGTGTAGTGACTATAAAATTTATAGTATTTTAATCATTATAATGTAACGTGTTTAATATGTTATATTTATAATATGAATGTATGTTATGTACTGAACAATATGTATTTAAATATGGAAGTAGAAGCATGTTTCCCTTATTTAAATGTATAAAAATTATTTCTTAAGAAATGAAAATGGTTAAAAAATGTTTAGTTCAGGCATGTTAAGCAAGAAAAATAGTAATATAACATGTGTATTTTCAATTTTGTGATTTGAGAACATGTTTTATATTGAGAATAACTTAAGAATTTTTTATATTTAATAGGGTATTTAAATTGATCATAAGAACCTATCATGTATAAATTTTAATATCAAGTTGGAAGTGTATTTCATTGATAAAATGATGATCCTATATTTTTTTTGTAAAAGAATGATATTCGTGATTCGTGAGATAATGAAAGTGTAGTTTTTTCATTAACTTGGTTACATGTCAGATCTATTTAAATTAATGACAAGATGTTTCCCTAGGAATGGCTTGGAATTGTTGAGTATTTTTTATGGTTTCATTGTTTATAGATTTCTGTATTAAATTGTTGATATGACTGTATAAAAACATGTTTAAAAATTATAAGATGATTCTTTAAAGGCAGTTTAAGAATAAAATGTTCCTTAATGAAGCCTAAGCCATGGATCCTTTTATATTCCTTAACATGGAAAACCGTATGATATCTAAGACATTGTCTCATGATATTGAGGATATGTATCCCTTAAGTTTTGGGTTGTGTTGTGGTAATTTTGATGGAATCACCCACCTTCCATAAAAGGGTTTAATCACTTAAAGTTGGTAAAGCTAGTTGGCCAAAGAATTAGATAGGCATGTTTATTGAATTTGTTGATTTTTATAATTTGATGGAAAAAATGATATTATATGCAAGTTCAATTACAGTTTTTTCTACCATATGTTAATGATACTGTATAAAGTTTATGATGACATAAATTCTCATTATTGTAAATAAAGACGAGGCATTATAATGTTAATTTCCTCCCATAAATTTGTTGAAACTAGAAGTTATGCTTTTGTTCATGTTTAAATAATTTATGTCTTTACATAGGTGTCGACTTAGGATATATATGGTGGTGGCCTTTGATAAATTAATTTGTTAATCCAAGGTATTAATAAAATAATTTTTTGATAAAGGGAAATATTTTGGACCAAGAGAGGTCATTTTCTTTAGAAGGATGAATGCCTTATTTTATGTCCTAGATGCGATGTTGAAAATGTTTTGTATTTTCTACATTCAATGTTTACTCTAGAGGTGATCCTTTATCTATGAGATGATGTGATCATGGGCTAACTATTGGTTAATGAAAATTGGATTGGGATGACCGAGGATATAATGGTGGCCATGGGTGTTGGTTAGAGTGACGATATGGGAATCAATTCTTGAGATTTTGATGGTGGAATGAGGTTCTAGTTATGATGTTGATGTCGAAATGGGATGTTAGATGTTTTGTTATATGTAGTAGATTTGGGGATGATAGAAAGAATGAAAAAATGAGTTGAAGTTGGGATGGACCACTATTGTTGTGCAAAAGGCTCATATGCTTTATTGATAATTAATATTCTTATTTAATTATTCTAACATATTGTGCTTACACCCCTGAAAGATATTTCTCTCACACTGTTTACATATATTATTTCTTTGAGCATATAAAGGGATGAGTTATTTCACATATCATTAGGCATTATATTACAACATGTTTTAAAACCATGTGAGTTAGTAAGTGCCGACCAAAGTGGATAATATCATGTTATTTTGGATTGGTTCCATTGCTATTTATTATTGTGTAATCTCTATTGATATTGGTGCATGTGATGATTGGGAAATGTTATGTGCCATTATTTTGAAAATTCTTGAAAGTAATTTAATTGGACCATGATAAATGGTAAATGAAATTTCATAACCATTATATTTTTTGTAGGATTGTTCCCCTGGTGAACAAGATTTGTTAAAAAACATGGAATAATTTTTAAAGCTCCATAAATCAGACTGTTTAAATCTCATAATTTTTTTTATAATGAATGTATTCTATAAATTTTGAAGATATGTATATTAATATTAATTTTTAATTTTCTAAAGATCATAGTAGAGCTTTGTAAATTGAATAAATATAATTCAATGAAATAATGTAATTTACCTATGTACATGAGTTATTACAAAAATCATGTTAAAAATTATTTTTTGGAAAGGATAATTTATTTTGAGCATGCTTTACTTGGGATTTTTCTGCATGATACATAAAAATATTTAATTATAGAATCTTTAAAACATTTCCTTTGTGAAAACATAGTTTCTTAAATAAATAACTGAAATTATTCCAAGAAACCCATATTTATTTTAAAATTGGGTTGTTTCAAATTTTTTCAAATTGTTTAAAAAAAAGCTTTAAAAAATACATTGTTAGGGGAAGGATTGATAAGGGTCTTCATTTTAGATTGTTTTTCAACCTAATATATTATCTTAAATTCAAGTTACTTAATGGGGATGATTTTATTAACATGATTTTTAAATTAATATGTTTAGAAAATGGAATGTAATGATATGTGTATAGAAAGTAGTGGATCATTTGAAAAGCTTGATTAAGTTTTAAACTCTTTAATTTGAAGTATTTAATGAATTTTCATGAGTAACATATCTAAGATTATAAATAAATTACTATACACTCTTGCTAGTCTACTTTGTTCTTATTAATCATAGATATGATCTGAATGTTATTTTCTAGCATGATAAATGTGGAAAAAATGTATAGATTTTCATTTTATGGAATTCCTAATTTTTTTGAAGTTAAAGATACAACAACCTTTTCTACTATATGAATTAATATGATTTCTATTGAAATAAATGTGAAGTAATTGTTTTTGATGTTTTCACCTTCAATTGAGTTGTTTTTTTTAATTGTTATATATTGTTTTCTAGGTGTGTTATGGGAAAATGTGTGGGCTTTTTCTTGTTTTAGATGTGTATCCCTTGATAGATTGTCTTTAGATTTTATTGTTGTGTTCCAAATATAGTAGGTTCCATGAGAGGTATCTCACATGGTGGTTAAATATTCTCCCCTTCTTTTTCACTCCCTCAAGGTTTTGTTCTAAATTCTTGAGGGTGAGAATGTTTGAGGGGTATTTAATGTAAAGGTCTAGAATGTTCAAAATCATTCCTTCTCCATTTTGGGATATATGGTGGTCCATGTGTGATTTCATAAATTTTATATTTTTATTACAATGTTTTTTAATTTATAAAGTAGTTTTAAAATGGTTTTAAAAATTAATGAAGTAATTTTATTATTTCAATGTTTATTGTGAAAAATTAATTTTAAATTTTTTAAAGTGATTCTAATATTTTAGAAGTGTTTTTAAAATTTTAAATGTTATATTAAACTGTTTTATTAATTATTTATAAGATATTTTAATTGATAAGTTAATATTATTAATGAATTATTTACCCTTACGCATGAAATTGGAGTTCTATAAGGGTAATAGTTGTTTTTAAGGGATTGAATAAGGGTAAGCCATGATTTTTTAACCATGTGTAAGGGTAACCTAGATCTACCATACACTACATAAAGGTATCTCTGTAGTTTCATAAAGGTAGAACTAAAATCCTAAAGGTTGAGTAAGGGTATTCGTGTGAGGGTGGATTTTAATAAGGGTATTCACGTAAGGGACAACCATGTTTTGAAAATTCCACGTATGGGTTATCTAATTTTTCCAAATCCAACATAAGGGTGGTCATATGAATTAGGGTAAGACCTAGTTAACCTTGAGTGGAACATACTTGATTGGTAAGGGTACATAGATATTTTAAAATCTTACATAAGCTTAAGATGGAGTTACTCTTATGAGAGTATTTCCAAGGCACTATGTATGTGTAAAACAAGTTACTCTTACATAGAATGTGTATTCTATGTATGGATAATGATGTTTACCACATTTCAGGTTTTTCATCCTTTCAATTTTCAACCCTTATGAACCCTATTTTAACTATTTTGAAGGACTAAAATCATGGGAATTAATACCCTTATATCATTTAATAATATATAACTCATTTTTATAATACCTGGTTCGATCCATAATTGTTTTTAAAAATAAAAGCTATTGGTAATATCTAATTGGGGGTTTGATGATGTATTTTTCATAATGTGGTGATAATATTATTTTAAAAATACATAAACCTATTCCTCCCAATTTCATTTGAATTATATAATTTCCAAATGATCAAAACCCTTCCTTGGAGACTTTGGAGTCTTGTTCATCGAGTCTAAGCCCCCTTTGGACATGAATTCTTGATCTAAGAAGGTCCATTTTCCTTATCTCCCCCCTACATCCTTTATATGAAGCACAAGTCCAATACCATTTTCAATTAGGGGATCTAAGTTAAATATTTATCTGTTATTCATGTGTGATATTTTCATTCTTTTAATTCCTTTTTGTTGTATAATTATAGTTATTTTAATGAATATAATTAATTGGATATAAATTAATTGATAGGGAAAGGGAGATATGACATGTGCTTTACTTATTTCATGATTTCACTTCTTCCATATTATGTGTTAGATGTTGTTGATTATGAATTATATTGGTTGTTGTGAACATGTTTTTATCTGTTGATATATAATTTTGAAAATAAACTCACATGAAAATAAGTAAAACCCTTAAAAATGGTATTTGATATAGCTTTTTATAAATAAGGCATTATTGTTATACCATTTTCTTATATAATTGTTTAATATAATGGTATGTGTAAATAAGGAATTATTTACTGAGTTTCATTTAATGGTTGTATAACAGTGGTTGTAATGTGTGATTCAGGATCATTGAATTAATATTGAAATGGTTAGTGCTGGAAATAATGATTGGTAAATGGGATGATGACATTTTATTTGAATATAAAAAGATTATAGTGGATATGAAAATTGTTGGTAATTGAAATGGTTAAATGAAAACTATGAAATTGATATGTGATTTTTAGATAAAATAAATTTAAAGATAAATAAATTAGTTATTAAAAATGGGATGGTTGGGTAAATAAGAGTTAGTGAAAACTCAATAATTCTAGAAATAGTGAAACTTGTAATTGAAAGTGGTTTTGTGTGGTAGATATGTGATCATTGTGTTGATATGTGGCGGTTGTGAAGATAAAATGTATGTGATGTGAAATGGTGGAAATGTGAGACTTATTGGCATGAGGAATAAAATTAGTTGTGTTTTATGTTTGTTTTATTCTAGTTTCCTGATAGTAATGGAATGAATTGAAAATTATAAAATATAATGGATAATGGTTTGGAATTTTTCATGAAATTTTGAATAAAAATGAGAAGTTTGGTTAAAGTGGTTATTATTTAATATGAAATTAATGGATTGAATAAATGAAATTGGATGATAATGGGAAAAATATGGAAATTGGATTAACTTTAAAAATAAAGGTGGAGTGTGAATTATTTTTTGTGACTTTCTTATATGGTGTTATACATTTAGATTTATTATTAAAAGTGGAATAGTTTGTGAGTCCTTGGGGGAGATATCGTTATTTTAGAGGTTACTCTTGTTATATATTAAATGATAGGTTGGTCTTGTTTTCATGACTATTATAAATTGTATTTTCATTTGATTTATACATGCACTCCACCCACATCGAGCACTCGTGTCAACAACCAAATTTTTGGGGGTGTTTTTCCCAACATCTATATTGTGTGGTCGGATAGTCGGCTACCCCTTACACCCTACTCTGTCTTACATGAATGTTTTATATACAAGGTCTGTGGTAGAAAAATGTAAAAGGTACACTATT
Organism: Viscum album; assembly: GCA_963277665.1. Taxonomy (NCBI): domain Eukaryota; kingdom Viridiplantae; phylum Streptophyta; class Magnoliopsida; order Santalales; family Viscaceae; genus Viscum; species Viscum album. Next base: position 1,027,364,711 of record OY728158.1, read on the forward strand.
TTGGATGTTTGATGAGATGATTAGTTGGTTCATAGTGGGGTTCATTAATGTTATCAGGGGGAATGAGGTTTATTTACATCATGTTCACAATACCCAACTATCTTGGTTACGACTATGGTATTGATATGATGTGTTGTTCCGGGTGTCTTCGGGTGAGATGTGATATGATCCACCGTGTGTCTTAATGAGACATATGATGTGTTGGAACATGTATATTGGAATGTTATATCAAATTAAAAGTAGGTTTCTTAGAATTATTTGGTTTCCCAAGGGTCTTTGGGTAGGATTATATGTTATCCATGGGAGCACCAGGATGTACGATGTTGGGGTGTGAAAGAGGCAAATCTGTGGGAATGTGGCTTGGGATAAAATTTTATCAATATGATTATTTTTTATATTATTTTAATTGGATGCATTATTTAGTGATTGAGCCATGCTGAGGACTGGGACTATTTTATATGATAGGTTCTTGTTGATTCTACCTTTTTTTCATTGGCTCATTAATATGCTCTTCTCACATTGTCACAAAAGTCCTTAGTTATGATCCTACTGAGTATACATGTAATATCACTCTATATATATATCTAAACCATTTTCAGGATTTTATGATAAATTTAGGGATCAATCTAGACATTACTAGCTTATTCATTAGAGCTATTATCATTTTTACCATAAGATTATCTTTCATGTTTGTCTTGAAGAATTTCGTTGTATTCATATGACATTACAAGAATTGTTTATTTTATGTATTTCACATTTTTCTAATGTCATTTATTTATTTTGTGAATTATATACTATCTTTAGATCCTAATTTTTTTCCATTGAAGATAATACCTCCCATATGTTTGACCTTCTTTATACCCTCAATGTGAGTTTCTAAACTGTGGCGTACTAGTGGTGTGACACATGAGATGTTATCTCTCCTTTTCCTTGTCTAACCATGGTGGGGTACCTTTAGAGGGAGGGGATGTGATAGTTTAAATAATGGTATTGATGATTAAATATGATATATATAATATAAACATGATTATTTAATTTCATATTATCATATACTTTATTCCTCTTTATTTTTTGAGAAATTGAAACATTAATCATGTGTAAGTGTGGACAACCACCTCCACAAGAAATGAGTTTCAATTTTCATCACCACCAATCATGGATAACTTTGAAAATATATTTAATATTTAAAAATTATTCACACAATACTGTTAATATTCAAGATACTTTGAAAATATTTTATGATGCATTCTACCATGATAAACATATAAAAGGAGTTACAAAACAATTGATCAAACAACATTAAGTACCGAAATAGGCAACAAAACTATATATTAAATAAATATAATATGATAAAAAATGGTCCATAATAAATTAAATATATAAGATTTATTTTTATAAGAAGGTTTATAATAAAATTAATTATATTATTCAGGAAGTCATGTGAATGTGCAGAACTAATATTCAACAAAGTAATGGTTTTCATCTCAAATTCGTCTCTTTGAGGCATGCTTGTTATTATGAACCTAATTTCATTTACATGGTGCATATACTACCTATTTGAGATATATTATCTTGAATTATCATTTAATTGGGGTATTTTATGTTTAATTACAATCACTCTATTTCTAATCCATATTAGTTCCTTTTCATCAAATGAATTTTGACTCAGTTGTTACCCAAGTTGTAAGGTTTTTTTTGTGACTCAATTTTCATTCATTGAGTTATGATAATTATATTGGTATTATTTCATATAATTTGGGTACATTATTCCCTTTTATTGTTTTATGTGGTATTCTATTATTTTTTTGGGTATAGATTCCTACCACATAAACCCTTTGATAAATATTTCTCTCTTCATAAGACATGTTTCCTATATGGGTTATTGGAAACTGAAATATTATTCTTTCAGTTATAATGTTTTATCTTTGAATTTTTTATTACAATATTGGGTACTTCCACCCTAATAATTTATTATATTGTATTTTATAATCTTTTTGGGGAAAATTAATTTGTAATACAAAGAAGATTTTAGAACTCTTTTTACAATTTCGGTTTTAAATGATGGTATATTAAGATGTTTTAAAAGGGTTTACCTTTCAAAACCATGTGTTCTATATTCCAAACCAAATTTATTTTGGGAAACCATTTTATCATTTACAAGAATCCATTATTAATGATTGTTATCAAAATTAAATGTCTTCAAATGTTTTTATTTTACCCTTTTCAAAATTACTTTCTAAATAGACCATTAACATTATATCTTAAAATCATGTTAATTTTTTTTAAAAAGTCTTTTATGTTTTCACTTACACATTCCTTTTCATATTCAAAAGTATTTATGGAGTGTTGGCACCACAGGTTGCACAGAGTGTTGTGATGGTGCCTGAAGTGGCGGTCGACAGTTTTGTTTTTGAGGTGGATGGTGGAAAGGTGACCTCCCAAGAAGTTAGTGAGATGGAGAACACCTCTAAAATGGAGTCCAATGTTCTGGTTTGTGAATTTGATGGCGTCACTATGAGGAATGGTGGGGTTTTGGAACCACAAGTTGAGCTGAGTTTTGCGGCCAGGGGAAATCCAATGAATTCTTAGGAGACCATTGATTTTTTGAAGTCTACTACCAATGCTCATTTCTAGAAAAATTAATTTGATCCGGAGATAGGTGGAATGCCACATGGCACTTCTTATGAAGGATCCTCTACCAATTGCTCATTTTCCTGCTTTAAAGGAACGTCTGATTATTTCATTAGAGGGAAAGGCAACATTGCTCAGATAAAAGAGAACCCTCATGATCTTTTAGAAAGACTCCAAATGGGAGATTTTTTAATATTAGCTAGGTTATATTTACCCAAAGGCTCTCGACCCTTGAAAATTGAGGATATCATGGATTGAATTTCATCTTTTTTGCACTTATCCTCCTGGAAATGTGTTTTTTTAGAAAAGGATACTTCCACATGATTCTCCCACAAAAGAACTTAAAATTAGATCTTAGGGTTTTCATTCCATTGCTCTGAAAACCATAATTATTCAACTTCGTTAATGTAATAAGAAGTTCAATCCTTTTGAAGTGGAGGAATCTACAAATCAAGTTTGGGTTATATTTTTTTGTTTAAATTGGATTTTGTGGAATCCCAAAATTTTTTATGATATTGCGATTTCTATTAGCATTCAAATTAAAATTGACAAGGAAGCATAAGTAGCTCACGTTGAAAAAATTTCTCGATTCTTTGTAGACATTGAAATGGGTTCTACTTTAGTGGAAAAGGCAATTATTACAAAATAGAATGAAATTATAGAGTTTAATATCATTTATTAAAAAATGCCAAAATTTTGCAAGGATTGTATTGTGATTTTTTATGATCAATCTAAATGTCAATGCTCTATTGTTTGCAGCTTCTGCGCTTTGCGGGGCCATGATGAAAATAATTGTTTTAAGAAACAAAAAACCACATCTGATCAAAAGTCTACTGAGAAAAAGAATAATTTGGAAGGAGTAAATGATTCTTTACCGAATGAAGTGATCAAAGACAAAGGTGATGAGAATGGGGGCATCTCATGCACAAAATCATGGGCCGACATCTTTTCCACAGAGAATAATTCTCAAATGAGAAAATTGCATTAAATAGAGATGATGATTTGACAGTTGAGTAAATGGTTGAAGATAATATTCAAATAGATATTGATCATCAAATTTTATTGGAATGTATGGATACTTAATGTTACGAAAAGGGAAATCAAATTTTAGAATCTAACTCTCTTGTCATTTCTAAAAATTTGAATGCATCCACAAAATATTTTGTGGATAAAGATTGATTTAGGATAGTTTCTTATGAAGATACAAAAGGCTATGGTTGTTCCCCCAATGGTGACTGAGCTGGTTACTACATGTAATCTTAGTCCCCTACCTGAAAAAAATTTCAATGGTGTCGATAAGTCACATGTCTCCATCCTGGGCACAACTGAAGAGTTGATGTAGAAAAAGATTATTTCTCCATCTGAAGCAATTCAAGGTAAAGAGGAGATGAATCTAGTGTCACATGGAGTATCACCTGATCAATGTAAAGAAGAAAACTCTAATGATATCCTTGATGTTGAAACATTACGGTAAATGATTTAGTCTCTACCCTCAAACATGGGGAGAGAAAGAGGTTGGGGTCGCAGTCGATATAGAGCAAGATGGTTTATTCTTAAATAGGAGGAAAGAAAACTCATTGAAAGAATGATGAAAAAGATAGTCATGTAACTTTTGGTTGTGTACTTTGTTAGTTTTTATTCCTGTACTCTCTTAGATATTTCAATCACTTTTTTTAATAAAAGTGGCATGACCTCTAACCTTTTAAAAAAATATTCAAAAGGATTTAAAATCATGGGATTTTTGTTACTTGATTTATTATCTAAAAAATATATAATTTTAATTTTCGAGATTAAACTCTCTGTATTTTTTTTATTCTTGATCTCTTCTTATTTGATTCTATTATAATAATTCTTTTGCAAGGATTTTTTCATCTATATAAAAAACCTTCTTAGTTTCCATTTTTATATGGGGAAATGTTATTTTGAAACATATTACACTCTGTTAAAGGGACAAGTTATTTTATTTATAGATTCCCACTTACACTATAACAATTATTAATAGGGAAACAAACCCATAAGGAAGGGTACACATACTTGTGAAGACCAAGAATAAAAAAACTCAAAATAAAAATAAAATAGATACAACTAAAAACATAAAAAATATCTAAGTATAAAAGTATGAATGAATCAATTGAATATTAGGGGAAATAACAAGGATAATAAAAAATAGGATCATAGGATTGGGAAAAATAAACTGGATGACAAAAATATAAATCTCCATTCATTAAAATAATGAATTTGCGTCATCAAATTTTGAAATTTTTTCTTAATATCTCTCTTGAGATGTGGGAGAGTAAAATCAAATAGTTCCTTAATCATTAAATACTCAAAGAAAATATTCAAGAGATGAACCTTAATATTTTTATATTAAATTGATATATTGTTTCATAATTAGTTTCAAGATTTATTTATTCTCAGTGAATGATTTTAAAATTAGAGGAAACCAATAAACAAATTTAGATATGATTTTTATATAAAAGATATAATGGATATTGAATGAAATATTGATTTCCTCAACCAAATGATTTATCAAATAATAATTTTATTTCAATAATAGTATAGTGTTTTAGAATTATTAAAAATGAAAACAAATAAGAAAATATTGAAAATAAATATCCACTATGAAACTTCAACTTAAAAACTACACTTCCCAAGATCTATATTTTATTCTTATTGAGTCTTCTTATTAGGTGTCACCGAGGTCACCTCTCCAAAAATAATTTATGATTCCTAATATCCAAAAGTTTAATTATATAAATTTTCTAAATCCATATCTATTTTAATTATTTATCACTTTGTCATATACTTCTTCCACTGAAGTAGTTCATTCCTCGGGTTTTCACTTACAATTTGTAACTTTTGACAGATTTTAATCACCTTCACTTGACTTGAGAAGGCCCACTTAAATGTAATAAAAAACACACATATGATTTCTTTATTATATTTTTATGGTCATAGACGATGGATTTTTTTATTTGATCTCAACTCCCAATATAATCTTAGCACCTAGAATGTCTCCCACATCGGAGATCCCTCCTCATTTTTGTTTTATAGGTGCATCTCAAAATCAACTACCTTGAAGGCTTGGTACAAATTGATGTGGAATTTTGTCAAGAATATAGCACGAATCCAATTCTGAAACTACATCTAGATCAGTTTGGAAAGTCAAATTCCAATCACCCTCAACATTATAAAACCATGTTTCAAACAACTTTTATGATAGACCTAAACATCCATAGAGAGACTTGGTTTATTTTTATCTATTAATTCTAAATTTTGATCTCATCATTGATGAGAATATATCTCTAGTTTGATGGAAATATATTGGTATCATCTTTTGAACATTAGTTGAAATTTCTCATCCCTGATCTCAATTTATTCATCAAACCCCCTTGTATCTTTTCAATAGTTTCTTCATACATGTATGTTTGGTTTTTTCAGTGATAGTTGAAGATAATATCTTCATGAATATAAGATCTACAATTCCATGTTGAGGTGTGAATCAATGATTCATCTCTTTTATCATAGTTGTAATCAATCCATGTTTATAATTTATTACTCCTTCACATCCTGCACTCGATTACTACGATTTAGTCCAAATAGATCATCCACCTCGATGAGTAATGTAAAATCAAATTCAGTGCAAGATATTAATTTTTATATTCCGTAAAAAATCTGCACCACACAACTAATGGTCACCCCAATATTTAGTTAAATAATTATGAGTAGATTCTAGTTAAGCCTTAATATCATCCCCACAATAGAAGTTAGGATTGTGATGGATTTGGTAATATGTAAAGCCTCATGTGGTCAATTGTATTTCATATATGATCGATAATATTTTCAAGTGTGGTCGATTATTTAAATCTATGCATGGTTGAATAGAAGAAATCATGTTTGATCCATTCCGTCCAAGACTTCTATAAATTTCCATTCACATATTAGACCGAAAATAACTTTAATTTAACATGTTTGATAAGTGTAGGACTTTTCCAAATTTCATGGGCATGATTGATGGAATTATCAAACAGAACAACTTTATTTTACCCTACAGTCACTTGGCCCCTTTGAAAAAATTTCCATGTTGTATAAGGTTGATTGTTAGTTCTATATGCAACCAGTCCATGAATTTTACAAAAAATTTTGATTGGTCGTGTGGTCGCTTCAGAACACAAGGCAAGAACAATTTGTGAATTTTCCAAATTTATTTGCACGACATCTTGCATTTATTCCATGGTATCTTCAAAAATTACCAAAATTCAAAAATTAATAACCAAATACCACAATCAAATTTCAATGACATAAATTTATTTCAAAATTTAAAAATGTCATTTCACACACTCCATAAATTAAAATTTGGTACATTTTTAATTTTAAAAATTATTTTATCCAATAAATTAACATGAATTTAAACTAAAAAAATTACTTTTTTAAAGGATTCTAAAATTATATAAATTAATATTTGAATTGAAAAATTTGAAAAGCAGAATGAAGTAACCAAGATATTGAAACATTTAAAAATCAGTCAAAAATAATATTTCAAATGGTATTCATGAATTTCAAAAATTGTAAATTTTTCATAAATCTTTTGAATATTTAAATGAAAATATTAATGAAATCCAACATGAAAAATATCTTATTAATAAAGATATTCATGGAGTCACATTTTCAACACCATTTATGGATATATTAAACAATTCCAAAATTAAATCACTGATTTTATATTAAAACATTGATATTTTTACAACAATGATGTGGAAAAAATATAGTGAAAAATTTCCACGATAAAATCCCCCACACATAAATTTTTCTTTCCCTTAAGAATTGTTTTATAAATTTAGTTGAAGAAAATAATTCTCAGGGTAAAAAAGTGAGTTTCGACTAAAAATCAGTTTTAAATTTTTTTATTACCTATAGAATTTTTAAATAATAAAAAAGTTATTTCTCTTTTATAAACAAGTTATTAGGTCAAATTTTGGTTTTGGATTTACAAAATTATTAATACTATAAATTTTTGGAGGGTTTAAACAATAATTACTTTTCATTTAACTATGACTTCGAGTCTTATCTTTAAATCTAGAAGTATAAACATAGATAATTAGAGGGAAACACTTAATTTAGATGATAAAACTTAATAATTATAGGGAAGCATAAATAATTCATCGAATGTCTTAAATAAAAAAAGATTTAAAGAATAAAGAAATAAAGACTCAACTTAGATTAAAATTTTCATTTCATAACTCATTTAAATGCATAAATTAAAAGCTTAAAACTCAAAAAAAAAAGTTCCCAACCAATGATGATTATAAATTCTACTGCCAATGTTTGACAAGAAACAAAAAAATCAATATAGAAAAAAAACTATGAATTAGATTAAATCCAAGAGAAATCATAAAAAGTTAACATCCGTAATTAGGAAAATAAAATAAAAAAATTTGAAAAAAAATGATCTATTTAATTGGAAGGTTGAATCTTGAAAATAAATCAATTTTAAGAAATATTTGGTTTTGGTTTGACGTGTACTATATCAAAGTAAAATTTAGAAAAAATAAGACTCATCCCACACACTTAAAATCCAAAAATTTCCCTATTTTTAAACTTAAATGTGCGAGAAAAAATTGATGTAGTTAATGTTAAAAAATACTTTCAATACAGAAACAAAACTTTATACTTAAGGACCACAATATAGTTAAAAAAAGATATTTTACCAAATTTTTAATGATCCATTAAGAAAAAATTTAAAAAGTAAATTCATTCTTTTTGCATAGATATGAGAATTTTCAAATTATCTCAAGAAGTTTCTTTTAAAATTTTAATGATAAAAATAACAGTGGTTACACCCCTCACACTAAGTTACAAATAATAAAAATTATTAAAACATTAATGCATATATTTTATCCAATAATAAACTTGAAATTGTATAAGAAGAAATAAGTATAAGTATAGTAGAGATATACAAGTTTAAAAAAAATAACCCCACTGATTTACAAAGTTTTCTATTTTGTGTTCATTCAAAAACACATCTTTCCTCATATAATTGAGTGGAACCCCCTCTAGTTATTAAACATTTAGTACCTAAAATTTACATAGATAAGAATTATATTTCAACAATTATTCTTCAAATAATATGAAACCATAGGTAGAGTTTGGGGATGTTTATCAAATAAAGATCCATCTTGTAGTTTCTATTTGGATTAAAAAATTTGGAAATACTCTCTTGTTTTTTCAACCCACTAGAATCCTTCTATATGAAAAATGGAAGAGACCAAGAAGTAAATCTAGTAAGAAATAGAGATAAAAATATATATCACATCAAAACATTATTCTTCACAAAAATGAAAGAGAAAAACACCTAAAAATTACCATTGATTGATATCTATGAAGCACTGAATTTATAGTATTTAATTACAAAACAATGAAAACACAATTTTCTATGATAAAAATGGTTTCCATGACCCATTTTTCCCATCAAAATGATGATTAATCATTCTAAAATTAACTATAAATGGTATTTATTTTCATATCTTACATGCACAAAATACCCATTTATATGAACTATAAGGATGATGAATGATCTATACAATTTTTATTTATGCTTCCCAAAAAAAATTATTATTTTGGAATTGAAAATTAATACATTATTTATAACCTTAAAATATTTATTTTGGATGATGGTATCATGAAAAACATTAGTCGGCTCTTTATAAATCCAGGAATTATTGAAATAGTTTTTCCTTATTTCATTTAGATCACTTAGATCTTGCAACATACTCTCTCTAGCAGTTTTAAAATCAAAGTCTAAAACCTTTATATCCCAAAAGTACTTCTATTGCAACTCCACTAGTAGATGCCATTAATTTTTATACATAATCCATTATAGATACATACATATTGGTGTTTTGAATGATTTTTTGACCATAATTATTTATCAAGTTTCAAGTAAAAATCCCTCCTAGAATTATGAAAATATTTCTATAGCATCTGGTTAAGCTTTCTCCTTGAAATTTATACTTATCCACTGGATTGTGGATAATAATTAGTTCATATCCTATGAAATCATCCATAATTATCTATCAAGTATTTAGACATTAAATCTTTTAAATAGGTTTAATTTAATATTAATAAAGGTCAAGGAACTCAAATATTAATTAGATAATATATAAACTAAATTTAATTAAATGGTTAGATTTATTGTTATAAAGTTCCACAACCTCATTCCAATTTCCAACATATTCCATATCTACCAAAATATACTCATTTCCATGAGAAGATGAAAATGGTTTCATAAAGGCCATTCCCCAACATATAAAATGTCAATATACAAAATAACTTTATGAGGAAGCTCTTTATTTATTCCAACAATTGTTATCCTTAGACACTTATCAAAGCCCACAACTAATCATCTAAAATTAATAAATAATACAAGCCATTAAAATTTTTCTTGAAGGAATTTTTGGGTTGTCCTTTCTCTATCTTTTGACCTACCCAAGGAAATAAACGAAAAATCAATAAAATGGGAAACATATATTCCTCTAGAACACACCTCCTCAATATTCCATCAACCCATCTAAAAAAAAGATTATTCCATTGTCAATACTTAAGTTCATAAATGAACTTATTTATTCGATTATGTGATAAATAATTTAGAATATCTCCTAATTATAAGAAGTTTGAAACATATTAATTCCAAGAAGATTTATTAACTATGAAAGTGTGTAAAATTTTATTAGTAAAGGTTGAATTAATCTCCCTAGGTTCCACACACTGAGTACTTGAAAAATTAGATAAACAAACTGACACAAAATTCTTAGCATCCGGTTTATCTCTAATATTTGAATCAATATCCTATAATAAAATTATCCTCCTAATGAGTCTAATTTTGGACTCTTTCATTTACAAAAAATACTTCATGGTAGTGTGGTCTCTAATGACTATGACTTTAGAACCTAATAGGTAATGGCTAAACATTTTTAGAGTAAACAAATATCCATAAACACTTTCTTAGTAGTTGTAAGGTTCCTTTTAGGATCATTTAAAATTTTAATATCATAAAAAACCAAATATAATCTACTATATTTTCTTTTGAATAAAACTAATCTAATATCCAAATCACTAGAATCACACAAAATTTAGAAGGCAGTGTATAATTAAGAGCAATGATGATGGGAGATGATGTGATTTTTCATTTATGAAAATTAAATGATTCAAATATATTTTAATCAAAATTAAAGGGTTCATATTGAAATAATAGTTAAGAAAAATGATTTGAATGTTTTGAGAAGAATTTAATAAACATATTATAAAAACACGCATTCCTTAAAAATCTCCTGATACCATTAACACTTTCAAAATTTGGGAATTTTTGGATCACTTATATTTTTGTAATTTCCAACCTCAATTAAACCCTTAGAAAAATTGTGTTCAAAAAAATTCATTCCATCCCCATAGAATTGGAGTTTCTCCCATTCAAGAATAAAATTAATTTTGAAACAACTGTCAAAAACTATTTCTATATTCTCTTGAAAATTATGTAAAGTTTTCCCAACAATAGAAAAATCATCCATAATAACTTTAATTGTCCTCTCTATAATGTCTAAAAATAATTCCATAATGAATCTTTGAAAGGTGGTTGGAGAACCAAACAAGACAAATGGAATTAAACAATAAGAATATGTCCCAAATGGTCATGTGAAAGTGGTTTTAACTTGGTTTTTTGGGGGTACTAGAATCTAGTTGTAACTAGAATAACCATATAGAAAACATTACTCATTCCTTGGATGAATATAAAGAATTTGATCTAATAATGAAATAATAAAACGGTATTTCTTAGTAGTTGGATTAATATTAATGTAATCAATATAAACTCTCCATTTGGTTTCCTTCATGTCATGAATTTTACCTTTCTTTTCATTGGTCACAATAGTGAGTCCTCATTTCCTTAAAAATACTTGGACTAGAACAACCCCTACGCTATAATAAATGGGGTATATGATTCATGTATCTAAAATCTTGATAACCTCTTCTTTCACACCCTATTTTATGTTTGGATTCAATCTCCTCGAGCCCTAAACTCTCAATTTGTGTACTGGTTCTATAAAAATACCATGCATGTTTAATGAAGGTGTAATCTATTTAATATCTTATATAGGCCAAACTTTTGAATTTTTAAACTTTTTTAGAACACCCAATAAATTTTCTCATTGACCTTCATTCAATTTAATATAAATAATAACATTCGACATTGAATTTTCATTGAGAAATTAGTATTTCATGTGTACTGGGAGTGGTTTAATTATCAAAGTAGGTGCATGTTCACTATATGGATGACTCTTTGGCCTATAAATTTCAAGATATTCAATTTACTTCTTAAATTGAGTTTGAAAATAGGATATATATTCAATTTCAATTTTTTTTTACATTTTTCTTCACCATTGTGTAAAGTAGATAACCCACTATTATCAATCTCAAAATCTTGTTTTAAAATATTTTCCTTAGTAAAAACATCATGTTTTTCTAAAAAATTTCTTTTAACCATATCAAATTATAAAAAATAGAAGTTAAACTATTTTCAAGTTCCAATTTTTTTTTCTTAATTTTATATGAAAAAATTTATCCTTGATACCAAACCTCACTCAATGATAAGAATATTTGTTCCAATCTAGAAGGTTTTCCAAATTTTCATTTTTGTAAAACTCATCAATGTGAAAAACATAATTTCAAAATTATATATGAATTTCATCAAACCAGGATTGTTTTTATATCTCATTAAATTAATTTAAATTTTTTTATATTCAAATAAATCCACTATTGAAAAATTATCACTAAAATTAGGTTCTTTCACATTTTTAAACACATGAAACTCCTCTTCTTTATCACCAATCTTAAAAATCATAATACCCTTTAGGACATTTATAGTAGTCCACCTGATGGATAATAAAGGCCTTACTAGAATGATGGTAACCTCTTAGTTACACTCCATTTCCAAAACAATAATGTTAGTAAAAAAAATTCTTACCTACTCCAACAACAAAGTCATTGACTCTCCCTATGGTAAGTGTGAAATGCAATGACCCAAAAATATAGTAATGAAAATTCCTCTTGGTCTAATGAAATGTATTATTATGAAAAATGGTTATTTAAAACATATGAAATTCCTTGGTTTTATGTTTTTGGAATTCAAAATACTGTTAAGGATTTTTACCCCTTCTAATATAGACGCTGAATAGTGATCATATGATTAGTATAAATAAATGGATTTAACAAATCCAATTTACTCAGACAAAGGAAAAGATGGCCTAATCTAGTAGATTTTCCCCATACAAAGCCCATTTTTCAGAGCTCAAAAAGGAGGTGACGTCATTGGGCTTCGCTCTTGACCAATCCCAATCTGATCTTCAACACGTTAAGCTTGAGCGGAACCGCCTACGGGAGAAGTGGAAGTTGATAGAGATTACAACTCGAGTGATGTTATCCGAGCCACACTAAGAGTCTGTCACCACCACACAACTTACGTTAGTCTAATGTGATTGTTATAAGGGTTTATGTTACAAGACCTTAGAACTATGAGTTTTTCATCATTTTTTATATAATAAAGAATATACATTCATTTTATTATTGTTATGTTGTAAATAGTTTTTAAATCAAAAATAGTACTTTTATTTAATATTCATTTTGGAAATATATTTTGATGAATTAATGGATTTTTGAATTAAATAATATTTTAATAAAATATTATTACAAAATTAAATTTTATTAAATATAAATGATCAAATTATTTTTAGGAATACAATTGTAGTGTTTATATAGGTTTGAAAACCATTTTGTCAAAACCCATGAATTTTTGATAAATATCAGTTTTTATTTTAAAAGTAAAAATTTACTTAATTAGAAAATTATTTAGATAAAATGAATATTATTTTTGGAATCAAGATGTCTAAATTATCCAATGGTGAAATTTTTATAATTCTTTTAGATAGTTGAATTTTTGGGTAAAAATTAAATATCGTTTAAATATCTAATATGTTTTATGAAATTATAATGACCCAATAGTTATGTAATAAAATACTATAAACATCATGTTCAGCCAATATATGATTTACCATTAAAATAATGTAATTTTAGGTTTCTTTGAATTATTTTACAAGGCCTTAGTGGACTCACCAAGACATATAAAACATTTTAGCTTTTAAAAGTGATTTGTTTGAGTTTTTGACACAACTCCACATAACCAAACCTATTATTTTACGAAGTTCAGATATTGGCCTTATTAAATTTTTTTTTCCACTCCCCTTAGGAAAAAACCATGTGAAAAAACCATTGGCTAGTTTGTGGTTTTGATTAGTTTAATGTGCGGTGTCCCAAACCTATATAAACCCACCCAAGATCCCACTTTCTCTTCACTCCAAGTCTGTGGAGTTTGTCCAACCTCTTCCCTAATATATCTGGAATCCCCATAAGGTGCCCCTATATCCCAATAATCCTCTCTTAGGCCTCTCCCAAGCCTTTGGGATCACACTTCCAAGTAAGGAATTCCTCCCTTTCTCATTTTATCCTAGTTTCTTAATATTGGTATGACCTTTTATTTTCAATTATAAATGTTGTGGTATGATTTCACACCCCCATTCTTCCCTCTTTATGTTCTAATGATGATAGACCCATTTCTCTCTCATTAATTCCTCCCGTGTACACCCGTTACCATCCCGAAATTCTGTATGGAATTTCTCTCTCCTCATTTACATTCAATCAATTATTTTGTATTATGAATCCCAATTTCATTACTTATGTTGGGAAATGTATATATATGACCCCCTTACTGTCTATTTAATATACATATGATGATACAACCCTTTCTCTCTCATCAACCGTTTTTATGAATTCTTATTTCATGCCATTATTGTAACACCCCAGGTAAATAAAGAATATGACATTTTCACATTTATCCATATTTGTGAATAAAATATTAATATTACTTTAAAGGGGACACTATGCTCGATGACGTACCCAATACGCAACAATGAAATTCTTGGGAATCTTAGGTTGCACTCTAATAATAAAATAATATTATTTTAAATTGTAGTTAACGCCTAGACGTTGTAATGACGGGAATGAACAGAACTAACTAAAATATGATTATATATGTTTGTTAGTTATTTCTACTTTTTTACAATAAATGTTAGAGGATTAAAAAATGAAAATGAATCCAATTTTAAGCGTAAACATTGTAATATTCATTAAAAGGTCGATTAATCGCCTTTTGATGGAGAACCTCTTTTAAATCCACTTTTTGAAAATTTTATGTGTTATATTTGACAAAATAAAATTCTTCTTTAGAATCAGGACATCAAAATTTACTTTGTGTAAATTTTTGGTATTTTTCTGATAAAGTTCATTTTTTAATGAATAGTGAAAAATGTTGTATTTTAATTCAAAACCACTTTTTAATATAATTTATTTGTATGTTTATATTATCTTTTGAATTGATTTTAAAGTGAAATTAGAATATATTTTTACCAGTTAATCCAATAGTGGTCGTTGGAATTAATTTTATCTCGAAATTAGACTTAAACTAGTGTCAATCTTTTGATACTTATTGTTTCATAAAAACACGCTATTTGCTCTGACAACGGTAATTAATTATTAAATTAATTAATGTAACTTATATGTTTTGAATTTTTTAAAATAAGCATCATTTTTGAATTCTGAATATCAAATATATCTTACGGTGAATTTTTGGTATTTTTTTGGAAAACTTTAGTTATTGATGAATAGTGAAACCACTAAGTGGTACTTAAAAAACTGATTTTTCGTTTAAATAAAATTTTACCACCTCTGTGTTTTGAATTTCAAAAATCCGACATAAATGGTTTTCATTAATAAGTAAAATGTGGTTCAATGGGATTAAAATAATTTTTTTGGTGAATAGTAACTTTTATGTTTTAATCACGATTAGAGGTAATTAGTGTAGTTTAAGGTAAAAATAATGTTTTAATAATATGAAATGATCTAGACACATGTCCTACCCTAATTGTATGAGTCATGGACGACCAAGAAAATCCATGGGTCAACTTGGGGACCCCATGGAGCCACTTTGGTTGGAAAATTACATTAATAACTTTTTATTTAAAGTTAAAATTAAAATGTCACAAACATGTGTTGTTTTACTAAAACAATTTTTATATGGGGTTATAAAAGTCCGATTTTTGACTAAAAATATTCATTAGAAAGATAAAACTATTTCCTACATCATGATATTTGTTTTATAATTTTTGTATATTATATTAATTAATTTATTTATGACACCGTGATGATGCAACGATTACCTCATAAATGAAGGATTTAAATAAAATGAGAAGATAGGGTGAAATATAAGTCTTAAACTTGTCAAAAACCTATTGTATGGGTGTATTTAGAACCCTTATCACCTTATACTCTAAATATATCCTTTTGGGACCTTTTAAATCCGAAAATCATTTTATAATAAAGTAATATTTTATAACTTTCCAAGAGTACCCCTTCTCTCCTCTTATAAAAGGCCCCCACCTCTACCACCTTACACACACCTCTCAAGCCTTTGGCTCGGACAAACCCTGCCCATTTAATCTCTTCACATCCCTTTATTCATCATTGAAGCCTCAATTTGGGAATAATCCTTTCCAAGTAAGCCTTTGAGCTCAAATCAAAGAGAGTTACCCGATTTAAAGGTAATGTCTTCCCTTGTGTTCTTTTGTTTTATTTTTCTTCTCCAAACCCCTAAACTATTTTTATTAAGTTTTTTTTATAACAAAAACAGTATCCTAAATATACTAGGATGTTTTTATAAGATGTATTTGAGCTACACTTTCACACACCTCCATCTAATGGTTAAATAACATACTGTTTCTGTGGATGGTGAATTACTGCCTCACGAAATGATGATTGTTCAATATTATTTTTACAACTTCAAAGGTGACCATTAAGATATAACGATATTTATATATGATATATAATATTTTTATGTTTCCCTTACACTTCTTTATTTTTCATTTATGGAATACTTTTATGATTTCCATTATGGGTAAACACGATATCTTCATTTTAGGAAGTGCGGACTACCGCCCCCTCAAAGTGATTTGATTCATTAATGCCATATGTGGGATGTATAAAGGATGGAATTAATGGTATTACATATGATATCATACTGAAATTATAATATACCTTTATATCATTATTATTTAATTCCATTTAATACAAAAAAAATGAAATGAAAGTAGTGTTTATGCGTACGTACGGCTTACCGTCTCCATGAACGGTACATTTCATTTCTTATCTCCAAATGTTATGTACTATTATAAGTACATATATATAATGGATATATATGTAATATATTACATCTAAATAATGGATATAATTCTGGAATTATAATATATATATCTCTCATTTTGTTTTAATTCCATTAATATGACAAAAAATGAAAGTAGTGTTCATGAGTACGTAAGGCCTACCGTATCCATGAACAGTACTTTTAATTTTTTATCTCCAAATGCTATGTAATAGTATAAAATGAATATATACTAGATATATATGATATAAATACTATTATGGATATGATGTACCTATAACTACATGGAAAATTCTTTTCCAACAAGTTCGATTTTTACTCATGTACCGAACATCGAAAAAAACGTCTGATATGAACTCACTTTATTAACCAATTATTATAACATTATAATATGTGATATTAAATGAATAATAATCTTTAAAGTAGGTCCTTAAGAAATTTTAAATTGATCAAATTTATTATTCAGGAGATTAAAGAACGATCGAGTCATGTCGGACACGAGGTAAGGGATCCTACCCCTCTCTTTCTTTTTGAGTACACTCTTTTATGTCATTCATTTTAAACTCATCTTTCTTATCGTTGGGATGTTATTTTATATTACTCCTACTGTAATATTTATGTTCATATGATGAGAGACCCTATTTTCTCTCATAAATCCATTTTTGTAGTTTTGAGTGGCGCCGTTAGGCTGGCGAATTTTCGTAAGAGATCTAACCTCTCTCTTTCTTTTTAATTACTCTCCTTTATGTCACTTATTTTAAATATCCTCTTTGTTATGATGGGTGATGTTATTTTATACTCCTATTTCTGTAAATTTTATTGTAATATGATGAGAGACCCTATTTGATCTCATCAATCCATTTTTGGAAGTTTTAAGTGGCGCCGTTAGGCTGCCGAGTTTTCGTAAGGGATTTTTCATCTCACATTTAGTCCCGTGAGATTCATGATACACTTGCCACCATTTCCTTTTAGTTGTTTATTTACTTCCCATTATTATACTCTTTGTGTTATATAATTTCATTTATGGGTATTTACATATTCATTGTATGACCCTTCTTCAATGGGGTGTACGTTTCGAAAGTTACCCAAGTCGGTAAGGGAACCTTTCACCCTCCGCTTTTTAAAAGACTTCTTTTGTTATGTCTTTTAATTCACATACTATTATGTTGGGATATGTTCCTATATATCTTTATTGATGTAAATTTTATTTCCAAGTGATGAGATACCCCTTTTTATCTCTCATCAACTCTTTTTCTGAATTTTGAAGTGACGCCGTTAGGCTGTCAAATTTTTGCAAGGGAACTTCTTAACCCAATTTTGCTTCTTTGGGATAAACATGTAATACTTGAATATGTCATTATATGAATATGTGTGAATGTCCTCTGATTGTTTTACACTTAATATCCACTTATATTTGGTGTATTCGTTTTTCACACATAATTATGTAATTGATTTATCCTTAATCCAAGGATACCGTCTTTGTAAGGGACATCGTCTCAATCTCCTTTCATTGAGGCATATTTTGTTTTATACACAAATTTCTTTTATATGGTGTATAAACCCCTTTTACTTTTAATTTATTCAAAAGGAATCTTTTTATAGGAATCATTTTACTAAACAACAAAAAGGAATGTTTTTCTTGTCGTACGTATGCAAAAACAATGACTTCTCCGCCGCCGTGACCATTATTTGAGTTTCGGATTCCTCTACAAGCCATTACTTTTTTTGAATGAAAAATAAATTCCATGTTTTACACTTCTTTTATTTTGTTATTAAAAATGGTTTTCATAATGTTTTTATATCAATGTGTTTTATTGATATCTTGTGATTGAAAAGTGGAAGTGTTATGTTTCCTTTATACATGTTTTGTGTGATACGATTATGTTATGGTTCTTGGGAATTATTATGAAGACGGGTGGTTCTATGTTAAACTAAGGGTAGGTGATCCTGATATAGCTCTCAAATGCATTGGGTAACTCAAAGGGTTTAAACGTTAAGGTTTCTCTGAAGATATTTAGGGAATATACTGTGATGGGTATTCCAAACATAACCAAGAGGGTTACTCCCTACGTAAGAATGTTATGAATGCCTCAAGTTACCTTTATGCCTTATGATTTCTTTGATTTATTCATGATTTTATGAGGTATGTTAAAGTGCTTATGTTTTATGAGTAAAGTATGATTTCATACATGGACTAATGTTTTCATTTCATACTTTTATATCCCTTACTGAGCTTTTTATGCTCATCCCACGTTTTTGAAATGTTTTTCACAGGTCAAGGGAAAGGTGCATGATATGATGATAGTGTCAAGGAAGTGTCAATAAAGAATCGATGTTTTATTTTAAATATGTTTCCGTTCATGGGAAAAAATGAATTCTATCTTTTATGTAACCACTTTGTTTAAATGTGGAATGCAATTCATGATTTATGATCTAATTCTCTAAAACTGTAAACCTGAAAAGATCCTCAATGTGAATTATTCATTTAAGTCAATATTAAGTAAGGTTTAAGGCCGGGGCCTTATAGTTGGTATCAGAGGTCGGTTTAGATAACTTTAGAGGTTAGGGTATTCTCTAGGCATAAGTGACATTACCATAATGGTTAGGATTTCAGAAAGAGTCCTAGTTTTAGATAAAGTGAATGAGTAAGTATATAGTAGAGTTTATCTTCCTCATTAGTACATGATGGTTTTGTTGATATACTCACACTGACATTTTTGTTTTTAGTGAATGGATGGATCTAGCAGGCACCAAAGTAACAATAGGTTTGAGGGAAACTGTGGTGGTTCTCTGATTAAGAGACTGGATGAAATGGGGGATTCAATGAGGAAACTCGTGGTTGTTCTAAACCAAATATCAAGGAGTCATGATCAACCACTTGTACCTTGGTATGTTCTGTAATGCATGATGTATGAGATGACCAATCGATGTGGAAGTTCAGGTAATAATTATAAAGGTAACCATTATGGTTTATATGATCCTTACTTTTGAGGTAATTATGGGTTATTATATATTATGATGGAAAATGAAAGGCATGAGATAAAATTGAGGTTAAAATATGTTATGATTATTTTTGAAGATTTTATCTCGTTTTGGAGAATGTTTTAAGAATTATATAGTTTTGGAAAAAGGACAACACGAAGACCGTGTGACAACCCGTCGTGTCGGACAAATCTGCGGGAATCGAACCCACAACCAAAGTGCGACTGGTATTTATCGCCTACCACTGGACTACGTGATGTCCCTGGTTAGTTTGACTAATTCTTTTTAGTTAGATGATTTTAGGAATAAAGAGTAAGTTTATTTTGGGTTATCTATGGAAATGATCAACCTATCATCGAGGATATGTGATTAGGTTAATTACTTTTAAATATGAGAATTTAAGAGCAACTGATGTTATTTGGATATAAAAGTTAATTTGTACCTTGGAAGACTATGTGATTAAATCCTTCAAATATTTCTTTTTATATCTTATTTTGGTTTACTTTTATGAATTTTAGGGATAATTGCTTATCTAATGGTCTTCGTTGAACTTTTGGTTTTTTTTGGACAAATTTTGGAGATTAAGAATAGATTTTCTTTTTATAAAGGATTATACTTTTGTGGATTATCTGATCTCATACTAACAATTTTGGTTTTGGATTTTGTCTAAAGACATGGAAAATATATAGTTCTCTTTTTTGGATTAGGTGATTCTAAAGAAGTTGATTATAGTACTCTTAATGTGAACAAGTCTTCATAAATACTCGTCTTTTGGAGAAAATATGAGTTTGATTAAGGAATATAGTAAAAGTTTAAAGTCTACGTGACAAGTAAGTATGTTTCATTATGATTTAGTTAAGCTCAAAAATAAATTCCTCAATTAAGAGTAACTTAAAACAAAAATGTTGTCTGTTAACTTTTCCTACTGGGGAATCGAATACCGTTTAACCCATCACAAGTTTGTGATTTTCTTATGGTTAACTTTCTCCTAGACATGTTTACTATCACTCTCCATCAGAACATGACCCTTTGTTTTTTTCCTCCATGTCCATATTTTTGTACTTGGAATCCTAGTATGGGTTAACTCGGGTGAAATTTGTACTTCTCTTTCTTTATTTTAAAGTGATTGTTTTACTGACTCTTGTTCCGATGTGGGATTTTCAATGAAGTTTCCAAGCCCAGTTTTAAAATTGCGAGGATGGAATTCCCAAAAGGGGAGAGGGATGTAACATCCCAGGTTAATAAAGAATATTTCATTTTCACATTTATCCATATTTGTGAATAAAATATTAATATTCATTTAAAGAGGACTCTATGCTCGATGTCGTACCCAATACGCAACAACGAGTTTCTTGGGAATCTTACATTGCACTATAATAATAAAATAATATTATTTTAAATTGTAGTTAACGCCTAGACATTGTAATGGCGGGAATGAACAGAACTAAGTACAAAATGATTATATATGTTTGTCAAATATTTTTACTTTTTATAATAAATGTAAGAGGATTAAAAATGTGAATGAATCCAATTTAAAGCGTAAACATTCTAATATTCTTTAAAAGGTCGATTAACCGGCTTTTGATGAAGAACCTCTTTTAAATCCACTTTTTGACAATTTTATGTGTTATATTTGAGAAAATAAAATTATTCTTTAGAATCAGGACATCAAAATTTAGTTTGTGTAAATTTTTGGTATTTTTCCGATAAAGTTCATTTTTTAATGAATAGCGAAAAATGTTGTATTTTAATTCAAAACCTCTTTTTAATATAATTTATTTATATGATTAGATTATCTTTTGAATTGTTTTTAATGTGAAATTAGAATAAATTTTTATCATTTAATCCAATAGTGGTTTTTGGAATTAATTTCATCTCGAAATTGGACTTAAACTAGTGTCAATCTTTTGATACTTATTGTTTCATAAAAACACGCTATTTGCTCTGACAGCGGGAATTAATTATTAAATTAATTAATGTAACTTATATGTTTTTAATTTTGTAAAATATGCATCATTTTTGAATTCTTAATATCAAATATAGCTTACGGTGAATGTTTGGTATTTTTCCAGAAAACTTCAATTTTTGATGAATAGTGAAACCACTAAGTGGTATTTAAAAAACTGATTTTTCTTTTAAATGAAATTTTACCACCTTTGTGTTTTGAATTTTAAAAATACGACATAAATATTTGTCATTAATAAGTAAAATGTGGTTCAATGGGATTAAAATAATTTTTTTGGTGAATAGTAATTTTTAAGTTTTAATCGCGATTAGAGGTAATTAGTGTAGTTTAAGGTAAAAATAATGTTTTAATAATATGAAATGATCTAGACACATGTCCTACCCTCATTGGATGAGTAATGGCCGACCAAGACAATCCATGGGTCAACTTGGGGACCCCATGGAGCCACTTTGGTTGGAAAATGACAATAATACCTTTTTATTTAAAGTTAAAATTAAAATGTCACAAACATTTGTTGTTTTACTAAAACAATTTTTAGATGGGGTTATACAAGTAATATTTTTGACTATAAATATTCATTAGAAAGCTAAAAAGATTTCCTACATCATGATAATTTTTTTTTATAATTTTTAGATATTAAATAAATTAATTTATTTATGACACCGTGATGATGCAGTGATTACCTCATAAATGAACGATTTAAATAAAATGAGAAGATAGGGTGAAATCTAAGTCTTACACTTGTCACAAACCTATTGGATGGGTGAATTTCAAAACCTTATCACCTTATCCTCCATATATATATTTATCCTTTTGGGACCTTTTAAATCTGAAAATCATTTTATAATTGTCACGACCCGTCCTCGGGGCCAGTGCCGTGACTACCCAAAGCCCGCCTTCCATAGGCCAGGGGCTGTCGACTAGGACCAAGGCGTAAGTTCACGATAAAAAGGGAAGGCATTGCCTTTGTAAAGTAAACAAACACCACAGATCAAGCAATAAGTAGAAGTAAACACTAAGGAAAATCCGGTACAACAGTAAGTGCAGAAAAGTAAGTGGGCCAGTACACAAACCCAAACTGAAAGTAAAGTACAACTCGAAGGGAAAAACAACAACTTAAAATTAAAGCCACAATGTCGAGCTGTCCACTGGAAATACCACCTGAAGGGTGAGTACAGATAGGCTCCTCTGCTCCTCGGGTCCAGCCGTCCGCTCCGAGTACGTCCCGCCCAGTGGTCCACCTCCAGGTACCGTCCTGCTCCGCAAGCCTCAACCATGATCAATGCTGTCCATTGTCTGCAACCAACACAACGTAGTGCGGGCATAGCCTGTGCAGGGGTGAGTATAAGCTTCTCATTAGTGACCCCGAGACCCCCGTAGATCTCCCAGAATCCACAAAGGATAATCCACAAAGGAAGGGTACAATCACGAAGTAACATCCGACACTACTTAGGTATATGTCCATACATATATCTAAGTCATCAATTCTCGTTCGGCTCCAATATCCGCACCCAAGTACAACCCAGAACACATAGGAAAGAAAAACGTAATCCACACAGGATAGCTCAACATAATCCACAAAGGAAAGAAAAATGTAATCCACACAGGATAACACAACACAATCCACAAAGGAAAGCAAAACAAGATTCAGCTCATACAGGTATACTTCTTTGTATAACGATAGAGATGATCAGATATTGCCACTGATTCATCTATGTCGTCGGACCCACAAAGGATCGATAGGTACTAACCCCCGCAATGACCCACAAAGGATCTGGCCCACAAAGGATCGATAGGTAACTAACCCACGCAAAGACCCACACAGGATTGGACCCACACATGATCTGTAGGCGCTGGCTCACACAGAACCACTGAGCGCTGACCCACACAGGATCGGACCCACACAGGATTGGTAGCACTGATCCACATAGGATCACTGAGTGCTGCAGTCGTCGCCGTCGAATCCACTGTGGATCTCTGTACAGTCGTCGTCGTCACAGTCGCAAATGCAGCCAGCACTAGGGTCCCCGCACACAGCAAGCTCGTTCAGAAGGGTCCGCTCCACGAGCCGAGAGGCTGATACATCAACTGACACAAAGTCCGGAGTTGATGTATCCAAAAGTTCCGTATCGTCAACAGGAACTCAACGTCGCAAACGGCGCGTCAATCGGATGCCCGGTCTGAGAGTTATTGGCTTTTTCGTCCCAGGGGCCCGGTTGGTTTTTAAGTCAAAACCAACCCGACCGTACTCCACCTACGTCCAAACCTCAGGCGGAGTAAGCCAAAAGATACGTCTCACTAAGAGGAATCCAACCAAGTCGACGACACGTCAATCGGACGTCTGGAACTCAAGTTATAAGTGTTTTTGCTCCGAGGGCCCGGTTGGTTTCGTGTACGAACCAACCCGGCCGGATCCAAAGTTATCCAAAACCTTGAGTGCGATATACCGAAACGACCGTCTCGATCCAAGTATCGCATCTCTGCTGACGGTGCGTCGATCGGAGGTCCGTAGCCCGAGATATGGGCAAAATACCCAAAAGGGTATGAAAACGGGGGTTTCGGGCCCGGACCGACCCGGCCCGAGACCCCGGGGTTGGCCCGGCTGGGCGCGGCCCGGCACACTGGCGCGCGGCGCCTGCTGGCTCGGCCGAATGGCCAAGCCGTTCGGTTTGCGGGGGGGGGGGGGGCTTCCTCCCTTGTTTTGTAACCGCGACCCCCCTTAATGGGGGCTGCTAGCTGGCCGGCCGGGGGTTTCAACCCCTAGATTTTCTCCTGTCCGGCCTGCCCGCCCCAGCCGGCCGGTTTCTGCCGCCACGGGACCGGCGACGGTCGGTCCCCTCCCTGCTCCGATGCCGGCGGCCCGTTTCCGGTCCCTGGTCCTGTTCCGACGCCGGCGGACCATTTCCGGCAGCCGTTTCCCACGCTCCGCCGCGGCCCGGTTCCGGCCGCGGCCTTCATTCGTCCGGTGCGGCGCGAAGGCGCCCCACCCCTACGCTGCGGCCCCTCTCCGGCCGCGGTGCTTTTGTGGTTCTCCGGCGCAGCGCAACGGCGCCGCGACTTGGTTCAATTTCACGGGGCGGCGCGACGGCGCCGCACATTCCTTGCCGCACGATCCCACGCAGTGCGACGACACCGCGCCATTTCCGTTCCAACCACATTAGAAACAATAACATGGAAAAAGGGAGGAGGTTCGGCCGTGTTTGTGCGGTCCGGGCCCCTCTCGTTAATCAATAGCAATTGGTTGTATTTCCTCGAAGAACGACAAGGTAGAATTCATGAACAAAATAAAATAACCCCTACCTTGTGCGAGCTTGAACGGAGGTTCGTCGAACGAGGATTCTTCGCGGGAAGAGACGTCGTGAAAGAAGACGTTGACGGCGTCGTGGTTCACGGCGTCACGTAATCGGTTTCCGAGAACTCGATGTTCTTCATCAGAGACCGATGTGCTCTTCGCCTTCTTCGTCGAAGACGAAGAAGTTCCTCAAGTTCCTTGGATTTTCTTCCAAAGTTCACACAACGAGGTTCCAACCACAAATAAAATAAGTTCATCTCTTAGTTTATTAACATAACATAAACTTTTAAATTTCAAGAGTTTGAATTAATTCCACTTAACTAATTCATGACAAGTTGTCATCCATAATGGTGAGTTGAGGGGGTTTAAGAATGTGAAGGGGTGGGGTTCGTGTGGGCCCCACCACCCTCATAACCTCCGTTGGGAAGTTGGGTAGTTACCCAACTTCCACCCAAAGCTTAAACCACTTAAAGTAAAAATAAAATTGTTGCATAAATTTTATTTTACCTTCCCCATAAATTAACAACTTCTCTCATGTAAACACAACTCCAGAAATGGAATTCCTAAGCAATTACCGGCGCTGCGGTTCCATCGGTGCCCTCAGAATTCGATTCCAAGCATTGGTTGAAAAGTTAGAAATCCCCGCTCGTTCATTCACTGAACGTACCCGAGCTAAACTTTGGATAGAAATTTCGGGCACACCGGGCCTCGGAATCAAGTGCCGTCAGAAACTGCGTTCATGTAAAATCCCAAAGAAAATTAAGAAAAAAATTTCCTTAAATTTTACGGGTCTTTAAAATAATGAAGTAATATTTTATAACTTTCCAAGAGTGCCCCTTCTCTTCTCTTATAAAAGGCCCCCACCTCTACCACCTTACACACACCACTCGAGCCTTTGGCTCAGCCAAACCCTACCCATTTCATCTCTCCACATCCCTCTATTGATCATTGAAGCCTCACTTTGGGAAGAATCCTTTCCAAGGAATCCTTTTAGCTCAAATCAAAGAGAGTTACCCGATTTAAATGTAATGTCTTCCCTTGTGTTCTTTTGTTTTATTTTTCTTCTCAAAACCCCTAAACTATTTTATTACTTTTTTTTGTAACAACACAAGTATCTTAAATATACTAGGATGTTGTTATAATAAGGATTCGAGCTAAACTTTCACACACCTCTGTCTAATGGTTAAAGAACATACTGTTTCTGTGGATGGCGAATTACCTGCTCACGAAACGATGATTGTTCAATATTATTTTAACACATTCAAAGGTGGCCATTAAGATGTCACTATATTTATATATGATATATAATATGTCTATGTTTCCCTTAATCTTATTTATTTTTCATTTATGGCATACCTTTATGGTTTCCATTATGGGTAAACACGATATCTTCATTTTTGGAAGTGCAGACTACCGCACCCTCCAAGTGATTTGATTCGTTAATGCCATATGTGGGACGTATAAAGGATGGAATTAATTGTATTACATATCATATCCTACTGGAATTATAGTATACCTCTATATCATTATTATTTAATTCCATTGAATACAAAAAAAAAAAGATATGAAAGTAGCGTTCATGCGTACGTACGACTTACCGTCTCAATGAACGGTACATTTCATTTCTTATCTCCAAATGTTATGTACTATTATAAGTACATATATATAATGGATATATATGTAATATATTACATCTAAATTATGGATATCATTCTGGAATTATAATATATATATCTCTCATTTTGTTTTAATTCCATTAATATGACAAAAAATGAAAGTAGCGTTAATGCGTACGTACGACCTACCGTCTCCATGAACGGTGCTCTTTATTTTTTATCTCCAAATGCTATGGAATAGTATAAAATGAATACATATTGTATATATATGATATCAATACTATTCTAGATATTATGTACCTATAACTACATGGAAAATTCTTTTCTAACAAGTTCGATTTTTACTCATGTACCGAACATCGACAGAAACGTCTGATATGAACTCACTTTATTAACCAATTATTATAACATTATAATATGTGATATTAACTGAATAATAATATTTAAAGTAGGTCCTTAAGAAATTATAAATTGACCAAATTTTATTATTCAGGATATTAAAGAATGATTGAGTCATGTCGGACACGAGGTAAGGGATCCTACCCCTCTCTTTCTTTTTAAGTACACTCTTTTATGTAATTCCTTTTAAGCTCATCTTTCTTATGATTGGGATGTTATTTTATATTAATACTAATTTACTTTTTATGTTCATATGATGAGAGGCCCTATTTTCTCTCATCAATCCATTTTGGAAGTTTTGAGTGGCGTCGTTAGGCTGCCGAATTTTCGTAAGAGATCTAACCTCTCTCTTTCTTTTTAAGTACTCTCCTTTATGTCACTTATTTTAAAGATCCTCTTTGTTATTATGGGGGATGTTATTTTATATTCCTATTTATTTACATTTTATTGTAATATGATGAGGGACCCTATTTGATCTCATCAATCCATTTTTGGAAGTTTTAAGTGGCGCCGTTAGGCTGCCGAGTTTTCGTAAGGGATTTTTAATCTCACTTTTAGTCCCGTGAGATTTATGCTACATTTTCTACCATTTCCTTTGATTGGTTTATGTACTTCCAATTATTATACTATTTGTGTAATATAATTTCATTTATGTGTATTTACATATTTATTGTATGACCCTTCTTCAATGGGGTGTACGTTTCGAAAGTTACCCAAGTCGGTAAGGGAACCTTTCACCCTCCTCTTTTTAAAAGAATTATTTTGTTATGTCTTTTAATTAACATACTATTACGTTGGGATATGTTCCTCTATATCCTTATTGATGTAAATTTTATGTCCAAGTGATGATATACCCCTTTTTATCTCTCATCAACTCTTTTTCTGAAATTTTAAGTGACGCCGTTAGGCTGTCGAATTTTTGCAAGGGAACTTCTTAACCCAATTTTGATTCTTTGGGATAAAATTTTACTCATTGAATATGTCATTATATGAATATGTGTTAATGTCCTCTAATTGTTTTACACTTAATATCCACTTATACTTGGTGTATTTTTTTGTCACACATAATTATGTAATTGATTTATCCTTAATCCAAGGATACCATCTTTGTAAGTTACATCGTCTCAATCTCCTTTCATTGAGGTATATTTTGTTTTAGACACAAATTTATTTTATATGGTGTATAAAACCCTTTGACTTTTCGTTTATTCAAAAGGAATCTTTTTATACGAAGCGTTTTACTAAACGACAAAAAGGAATGTTTTTCTTGTCCTACGTATGCGGCGACAATGACTTCTCCACCGTCGTGACAATTATTTGAGTTTCAGCTTCCTCTACAGGCCATAACATTTTTTGAATGAAAAATAAATACCATGTTTTACTCTTCTTTTATTTTGGTATTGAAAATGGTTTTCATAATGTTTTTATATAAATGTGTTTTATTGAATTCTTGTGATTGAAAAGTGGAAATGTTATGTTTCCTTTATACATGTTTTATGTGATACGATTATGTTATGGTTCTTGGGCATTATTATGAAGACAGGTGGTTCCGTTTTAAACTAAGGGCAGGTGAGCCCGATATAGCTCTCCAATGCATTGGGTAACGCGAAGGGGTTAAACGTTATGGTTTCTTCGAAGAGATTTAGGGAATATACTGTGATGGGTATTCCAAATGTAACCAAGAGGGTTACTCCCTACATAAGAATGTTATAAATGCCTCAAGTTACCTTTATGCCTTATGATTTCTATGATTTATTCATGATTTGATGAGATATGTTAAAATGCTTATGTTTTATGGGTAAAGTATGATTTCATACATGTATTAATGTTTTATTTTCATACTTTTATTTCCATTACTGAGCTTTTTATGCTCATCCAATTTTTTTGAAATGTTTTTCACAGGTCAAGGGAAAGGTGCATGATATGATGATAGTGTCAAGGAAGTGTCAATAAATAATCCATGTTTTATTTTAAATTTGTTTCCGTTGATGGGAAAAATGAATTCTATCATTTATGTAACCACTTTATTTAAATGTGGAATGTAATTCATGATTTATGATCTAATTCTCTGAAACTCTAAACTTGAAAAGATCCTCAATGTGAATTATTCATTTAATTCAATATTAAGTAAGGTTTAAGGCCGAGGCCTTATAGTTATGCTGCTGAAATTGCACTATGTTCTTCCAAGAAACAGTCATTGTGTAGTGAATACCTTGACCATTTATCTATCAAGGGTATTCAACTTTATTCACATTTACTTTTTGATTATTGAGTTTTAATGTATTAATTCCAAATTATTTTATCGTATAATAAATGATAATGAATCCATGTTTTATGATCCATGTGGCACACTTATGCATGGAATGAAATGATTAAGAAGGGTGCTCCCTGATAGTGCTCCAATGCATTGGGTAAAGATTAGTATCATGATACATCAAGTACAATGAGGATTTAGTCATGATAATACAAGTGAAATTTGGATTTATTCATGATAATTAAATTGAAATTAGGGTTTACTCATGATCCATGTGCAATGAGACCTGGATCATGAAAATTATATATTAAGTATTGTTTCCACATTCCCATATTATAATAATCATGCTATATCATGCCTTTATGTTAATGTTTCTTTTATTCTCCTTTTATATGATTATTTCCTAACATGTATTGTATTCTTCATGTTATTCCTTATTTACTCCCTTACTCGGCTTTATATCCCACCGTTTTCACATGTATGTCCTAAGGTTATCCCATGCAATGCTAAGTACGAGGGAATGTCGTGGTTATGTAAAAGAACTTTTTAATAAAGATGTTTTTTGATTAATGTTTTAAGTTGTTATGTAATTTTCCTAAGCTCCAAAGACACTAGACCTCTCAATATTCCATGTTGTATCAATTGAATAGTTTATATAATAAATCATCTATAAGTGTGTAATAAAAAGAAGGGTTGTTATAGTTGGTATCAGAGGACATGCTTAGTCATTCTTGGGATTTGTATTAGAAAACCCTACTGAATCCTTAGAGACAAGACTAAGTATAATAAAAACATCCCTAAATTTTGTTGAGTATTGAGTAAGTGGTTTATCAATAAAATACATCCCTGTCTGGATATGAAAAGGTAGAGGTGGCTCTGGCACATATGTACCTAGGAGTGAAAACTCCGACAATGAGTTTCAGGCTTCACTCGGGGTATTTTGGTACACGACAATGGGCCTTTCTTCACTCTTGGTTATGAAACTCCTAGGGGATATGCTTTGGTAAATTGATAGGCTTAGTATGAACCATTATTAAAGTAATTAAAAAAACTCATCCATGAATATATTTTAGGAGGTATATTGTGGATAACATAGATTGAAGCCTATAGATTAATAAGTTAAGGAAATAAGAGTTATTTATATGTCATCCATTTTTTCCAGGTATTACCCTTTATGTGTTACCCCTAACTTTACATTCATTAAGGTATAATAAATTTTTATTATTCAAGTGGTTTAATATCACAATTTTATCTTGTATAGAGGGTAAAACAAAATTTTATAAGTTTTTTCAGCAGGATAAAGGATATTTTCGAGATGGAAGGGGAATAACCTCATACAAAACTCTTGTCCCTTCCAAATGACTTACTTTCTATAATTATTGAGATGTGAAGATCTCATAGCATCGAAACCTTTTCCCATTTCTAACTTTCTTGCAAGATGCTCTAGGACATATCAAAAACCTCTTTTATACCACATAATCATCAAGGATCATGGCTCACCTATGATCAAATATTAATCTCCCAACTGTCCCACCTTTCAAGACGAGGTAGGTACCATCGGGGTATTTTCAAATATTTCACACTATCTAGAGAGTATGATGCACTATTTTATTTTAGAATAGCTATTGAAGAGGGAGACCTCCAAGCATTCTATATATATATAGTCTTGTCTTCTAGTTTTTTTGGAAACTTAAACAATATATTATAAGAACCACATTTAAAAAATTTCAAATTTGTCTCTATCAGACTATTTTACAAAAAACTGGTACAAGGTGATGTTTTGAAACTATACGTTAGAAACAATTTTTTTCAAAAAGTGAATTATATTTTCCATCGGTATGATCCATGTTGCACGGGCTGTTTCTGGACTAAGGAAGTGGAAGATGTTGAATGTGAATTGAGGTATTGTTGCACTAAGTGGACCCTCACTCTCCGTGATCGAAGTGATAATGAGGGTTGGGGAATGAATAATGCTGGTGGGTAAGAAACCCTGAAGTCATGTTTAAATTTATGAGTTCTTTTTGTATGTAATCAAATTTAGAGGACACCATTTTTAAGGGTAAAATATTGTAACGACCCAACTTCAATCAATGAAAATTCCTCTTGGTCTAATTAAATGTCTTATTATGAAAAATAGTTATGTAAAAAATATGAACTTACTTGGTTTTATGTTTTTGTATTTCAAAATAACATTATGCATTGTTACCATTGCTAGTATACCATTGAAAACTGATCGCATGATTATTATTAATATAGGGCTTTAACAAATCCAATTTACTCAGAAAAAGGAAGCGATGACCACATCCAGTAGACTTGCCCCGTAAGTAGTCTGTTTTTCAGAGCTCGGAAAGGAGGTGGCGTCATTGGGATTATCTCTTGAACAATCCCAAGTTTAGCTTCAAAATGTTAAGCTCGATCAAAACCACCTATGGGAGAAGTGGAAGTTGATATAGATTACCACCTGAGCAATTTTATCTGAGCCACCACAAGATTCTATCACCATCGCACACCTTACCCTTCAGTCTTAAGCGGGTGTTATAAGAGGTTTTGTAACAAGACCTTATCACAATGATTATGTTCATTATTTTTTATATAATAAATAATATACATTCATTTTATTATTGATACGTTGTAAATATTATTTAAAGCATAAATAGTATTTTTACTTAAAATTCATTTATGAAATATATTTTGATGAATTAATGGATTTTATAATTAAATAATATTTTAATAAAATATTATATCTAAATTAAATTTTATTAAATATAAATTATAATATAAGTTTTAAGAATACAGTTGTAATATTTATTAAGGCTTGAAAGATGTTTTTTTCAAAACCCATGAATTGTTGATAAATGTTGGTTTTTATTTTAAAAGTAAAAATTCACATATTTAGAAACTTATTTAGATAAAATGAATATTATTTTTTGAATTAAGACATCAAAATTATCTAATAGAGAAATTTTCATAATTTTCTGAGACAGTTGAATTTTTGGGTAAAAACCAAATATTGTTTAAATTTATAATGTGTTTTATGACATCATAATGACCCAATAGTGATTTAATAGAATATGATAAACATCATGTTATTCTAATATAATTCTTACCATTAAAATATGTTATTTTAGGTTTGTTTTATTTCTTTTACAAAGCCTTAGTGAACCCTCCAAGACTTATAAAATATTTTAGCTTTTTAAATTGATTTTCTTGAGAGTGTGACTCCACTCCACATAAAAAAAACTATTATTTTAAGATTTTCGGCCATTATACTTATAAAATATTGTTATACACTCCCCTTTTGAAAAAAAATGGGCAAAAACCAGGGTTTAGTTTGTGGTTTTGATTAGTTTAATGTGTGGTGTCCCAAACCTAAATAATAAAGAATTTCCTCTCCTTTCATATATAAACCCACTCAAGCTCCCACTTCCTCTACACTCAATGCCTTTATAGTTCGTCCTATATCTTCCCTCCTCTCTCTATAATCCTCCCAAGGTGCCCCAATCTCTCATTTTGTCCATGTTTCTTAATATTTTTATGCCCTTTTAATTTCAATTATAAATGTTGGTGTATGATTTAAAACATCACCCATTATTACTTATTTATGTTTTAATGATGAGATACCCATTTATCTCTCATTAATTTCTCCCATGTACATCTGTTACTATGCCGAAATTCCGTAAGGAATTTCTCTCTCCTCATTTACATTCATGCAATTCTTTTGTATTATGAACCCAAATTCCATTAAATATGTTGGGATATTTATCTATATGACCCCCTTGATGTATATTTCATTTAAATATTATGATGAAGCCATTTCTCTCTCATAAACCATTTTTATCAATTCTTATGTCATGCTGTTATACTGCCGAAATTGCACCGCTTTTTTACAATCCCAAGTCATTGTGCAGTGAATACCATTACCATTTCACTATCAAGGGTATTCAACTTTATGAACATTTACTTATTAATTATATAGATTCATTTATTAATTCCAATTTACTTTATCATGGAAAAAATTATGATGAATCCATGTTTTATAATACATATGGAACACTTATGCATGAAATGAAATGATTAAGAAGGGTGCACCCTGATAATAGTCCAATGCATTGGGTAAAGATTAGTAACATTATACATCAAGTGAAATGAGAGTTTACTCATGATAATTCAAATTCAATGAGGACTTAAACATTCTAATTAATTTTCATCGAGGGTTTACACATACTCAATGTGAAATGAGCCTTGGCTCATGCCAATTCCATGTTAAGTGGTGTTGCTGCATTCCCATGTTATGAAAATCATGCAACATCATGGATTTATTTTAATGTTTCTTTTATTCTCCATTGATATTCATATTTCCTAACATATATTGTATTTTTCATGTTATTCCTTGTTTACTCCCTTACCGGGCTTTATAGCTCAGCCTTTTCACATGTATCTCCCCAGGTTATCCCATGCAATGCTAAGTACAAGGGAATGTCGTGGTTATGTAAAGGAAGTTTTTATTAAATATGTTGTGTGTTTAATTTTTTAATTTTTTTTGTAATGTTCCTAATACCCAAATATAGTATACCTTTCAATCTTCCATGTTGTATCAAGTGAAGAGTTTATGTAATAAATCATCTGTAAGTGTGTAATAAAAAGCAGGGTTATTTTATGAAAGATATATCCGCCAACTATAGAATAATTTTGGTGGGTTGAAACTCACCCAATATAAAATATTTAAACCATAAGAAATGGATCAGGTTGATAATTGTTCTATATCACAATGAATATTCAACTAACAACTATTCTCTAAGGTGAAGGGAATGAAAAAACCTCTCGATCTTTATGTTTTAGTGGGATTTAATTTTGAAGGACAACAACAAATTCTTCAGTAATGCTAGAAGTTATAAAATATTCTAAAGTTTTTTTTTATTTCAAATAATATTTTTTATGATATTTCAATTATTATTTAATATTAATTAAATATTATTTAAAAGTAATATTCACCAAGATTTTGGTTAAAATATTTAGGAATTAGAGTAGTTATGTTCACTTGTTTTTGTGTTTCAATTTTTTATAAAAAGGGATGGGTAGGTAATATTTATTTAAAATAAAATTAATTTAATCATTTTCTTATTTAATATTCTCCTTCCCTTTATTATTTTTCATCTTTTTTTAAATTATAATAGTGATATTTTCTTCATTTTCAAGGTTGGTTCCTTCTTTTATAGATTCTATTTTATGTAGGTTTTGACTTATATATTCACCAAATTTTTCATTTTGATCTATACTTTTGTCATTTCTATATTATGTATTAGTTTTAAAAAAATTATTATCACTAGATCCATGAATTCTTCTCTATTATTGATTTCATTTATGATAGGAAGATTACCGTTATCTCCAAAAGTCATGTCTTTTTCTAGTGGACTCATTTGAAGATCTAGGGAATGAATTCTAGAATCAGTTTATTCATTATTAGAATCATGTTAAGACTATTTTGAGTCAAATATAATTAACATATATTTGACCCAAGTAAGAATTAATTACTTGAAATTCTTGTTGGAATTGGATAAATTTCCCCTTTATTAGTTTTTGA
The DNA here is from genome assembly GCA_963277665.1 of Viscum album. Classification (NCBI taxonomy): domain Eukaryota; kingdom Viridiplantae; phylum Streptophyta; class Magnoliopsida; order Santalales; family Viscaceae; genus Viscum; species Viscum album. Next base: position 1,027,399,749 of record OY728158.1, read on the forward strand.
ATTTTTCTCTCTATGATGAATTTGGTATCTATGGGCATTAGGTTATCTAAAAACACATTGATCCTTACAATAAAGTTTTGGGTGATTCATATAAAATTGATTAAAGTTATTTTAAATGACCATCTTTTGATTTTATTTTTTTTCCTATTCCCATAAAAATCGACATTTCCTGTAGGTTGAGTAGGAAATTAAAAGTTGGTACAACAAGAAAAAGAATGTCTATACATGCCATAATATTGGGATTGATCACTAAGTGTGTTTCATATATGAAATTATAAATTCCATAAAAATCTTCATTTTGAATAGGGGTTTCTCTCTCTCAAATATGGTCCTCCTTCAAGGGAATATTGGTTGATAATTGGAGAGAATGTATTAAAATTGTTTTCAGGTTCTTCAATATTTTTATCTAAAAAATCCACACTAGAAGAATGATCAACTAGATTTTTATTTAAGGGACAATTATATTATAAATTAATCTATTAGTAAATGTGTAGAAAATTGGTGGTTAGGAAATTTTCTAATGAGACCCATAAACCTTTTTGATGTCTCATGGATAAATTCAATATCTTCTTGAAAATCCCATGTAATTTTGTGCCTAATCTCTGTTATCATTGTATAAGGATTGATATTTTTGATGAAAGTATTGAGCACTTGATACCATGTTACAAAAATTTCTTCTTATAACTATTGAAACCAATATCTCATATTTTTTAAAGAAATATGGAAATAATCTCAGCTTAAATTATTACTCACTAAAACCTCTAAGTGGAAGTTATTGTACCACACTATAAATGTCCCAAATATAGTCAAAAGAATCTTTATTAGGAATTCCATTAATGTATATTAGTATGAAAATTAGAGTCTATCTGATCTTATAACTTCTAGAGAAAAGATTAAACCTAATGAACCAAGGGTTAATTGAAACTTTGGGAAATAAAAACTCTATATGGCCATGTCTCTCCCCATCGAGTTCTTTAGGTGTTGGTGGAACATGGCTTTATGTATTTCCTAAAACCTCAATATGATCTTATATTTTTCATTTTTTAATTTTTAAAAACCATTATATATATCTATATTTTAGGGATAAAAGGTTATAATCTATCTAAACATGATTTTATGTACATACAATAAGAAAATATTGAAATACATTAGAAAAAATATTCAAAAATAGATCACAACAACAAATAAAAACAAATAGGTACAAAGAATGGATTTTTTTTACATTTTTCAAAAAATATTATATATATTTTTATATATTTCTATATATATATTTTTTCACTCTAACTTCACAAATACCTTAGTCTAAAATAGTGTTAAGAAATAAGATTTCTCATTATTAAGGGACCATGTTTTGTTATTTATAGATTCTTAAAAACACCAGAAAAGTGATGAATAGAGTGGTGAACCCGCATTGAAGAGTATGACAGATTATATTGATCGAGAATTGAAAATCATTGAAAAAATAGAAAATAGAAAATAAATAAACATGAATAATCTCTCAGTATTAATTTATGACTAATTCAATTAAATATATAGACAAATTATGAAGAACATAATATCATAGGAATAAAGGTTGGGAAAAAACTCAATTGAATGAGAAAAAATATAACTCTCTGTTAGTTAAAAGAAATATTGTGGATTATAAAACCTAGATATTTTTTTGATTATCTCTATTTATAAGTAGAATATTGATATCTAAAAATTATTTAATTGTTAAATCCCTAGAGGAAATATGTGAGACATAACCCTTAATTGATTTTTATATTAAAATGAGACATTGTTTCACAACTAGATTAAAAATCCATTCCTTCTCACTAAATTTCATTGAAATTAAAGGAAACCAACAACCTAAATTAGAAATTATTTTTAAATGAATGATATAAAAGTGATTCAAATAAATATTGATTGCCGCAACCATAATATTTATACAATATTTGTTTTTCAAGAAGAGTAAAATGTTTAAAAATGATTACAATAAAAACAAAAGAATAAAAGAGGGAAGAAGAAATCCCATATATGAAACTCCTTTTTTAAGCTAAACTTTCCAAGATCTGTCTCTAGATTTCCCTAAATCTTCTTCTTAAGTGTTACCAGGGTCTCAAATAAGAAATTATTTAATGATTCATGATATATAGAATTGTACTCATATCCGTTTGATGAATTCATTTTTATTATATTTTTTTTCTCATGATCACAATAATCTTGTACCAATTTAGTTCATTCCTCATGTTTTCATTGACCACATGTCACTTGTCATAGAGTTTAATTAACAACACATGATTTAATCATACCACCTTCAAACAAAGTTAAAAAATGTATGTTTTTTTCTATTTTAAATGTATTTGGATACAGACCGTGGATCAGTTAATTTAATAGCGATTCCTAGCTCAATATCAGCACCCAATAAGTATCCCATATTGGATATCCCTACTCATAAAATTTTCATAGGTTAAAGTCTCGATACAACATGTTGAGGAATCTCATTGTGTATATACTGAGCACCCACTTTTGAACTTGCAACTAGATCAATTTGTAAACTCATATTCAAATCACCAGAATTTTTGAAAAACCATATCTTAGAAAAAATAAAAATAAATGTTGATGACCATAGTGTCACTTGGTTCTTCATCATAAATCAATTTAAAATTTATATCTCATAAATTATGAGAGTAGATCTCAATCCTAATGGAAATCTCCAGAAATTTCTTATTAAAATTAGTCAAACTCACTCATCACTGTTATATAATGATTCTTCAAACCCCATTGTATATTTTAATGTTTTATTTGTCTAGTCACACATGGTTTTTTCAGCAATAGCAGCGGATTGTATATTCAATAAAAAAGTAGCTATTATCACCATCTTCAAGGTTGGATCGATGATTTGGTTTCTTTATATAATTCATAATGTGATGGACATACTCTATTACCCCTTCAATATACTGACTTGATTATTTTGATTAAGTCATAAGAAATCATCCAACTTGATTACCAATTGGGGTTTTAACTTAGTTCAAGCTCCAAAATTATATACTTCATTAAATATTGATGCTACACATCCGAATAGCACACCTAGTTTCAATAAAATAATGTTGAAAAGAATCAAGGTCTTTCTAAATATATTTTCTATAATATAGATCAGTATTTGGACGGCTTTTGTAGGATATAAGTCCTCATGTAATTGATTGGATTAACAACATGATCAATCCTATTTTTAATTTCAGTTGATTTTCTATATTGAGGCATTGTTGAATGAAAGTAAGCAAGGTCAATCCATTCCTTCCATTCCTTTTCCAATTTTATATTCCCATCCTAGAAACATGGAAGCTTCTATTTAACACTCACGCTATGTGAAATAATTTCTCAAATTCTATAACAATGGTTTATTGAAATATTAAATATTTAATCTTTAATTTACCTTACTATTGGTTGACCCATTTTTAAAAAATTGTATGCTACATACGGCCGATTGTAAGTTCCACGTGCAGTTAGTCTATGACTTTTACTAAAACTTTATGTTCTAGGAAGTCACTTTAGAACACATTCCACAATCAATTTGTGAATTTTCTAAATTTATTTGCATTATAAACTTCATTTATTCCACGATAGATTCAAAAATTAAGTGAATTAAAAAATTAATAAAGAAAATCCCAAAAAAATCTCAAGAACTTAAATTCATATAAAAAATTACAAATTTTAATTCACACACTCCATTAATTTAAAACTCAAAACATTTTTTATTTAAATTTTTTATCCAATCAATTAACATAAATTGAAATTAAAACTCAAAATTCATTTTCAAAAATATTCTAAATTTATATAAATTCATATTTGAAATGAAAAATACGGAAAATTGAAAGAAGTAACCTAGAGTCTAAAAAATTTAGAAATCAATCAAAAATTAATATTTCAAATGGAATTCAAGAATTTCAAAAAGCAAAACTTATTATTAAATAATTTTAATATTAAAATTATAACATTAATGAATTTAGGTTTGAAAAATTAGTTTTTGACAAATATATTCAAAGAATCATATTTTAAACACAATTTATGGACATATTTAATGATTTTAAATTTAAACAATCAAATTGACACTAATGAATTGATATTTCCAAAAATATGAGCTCGAAAAAATATAATCCAAGAGCACCACATCAGCAACCATACAACTTCTTTCTCTACATGGATTATGTATTGTTATTTTATATCTATTATATGCTACAACACTTCCTTAGTCCTAACAACCCACTTTTAATAGGCATAACTTTTCTTTCAATGAATTTTATTTATGAATACATTTTTTTCAATTCCTTTGATTAAAGGGTGTTCAATTAGATTCCATGCATCAGTTGATTAGGGAAACAATTAACTTAAATATATAACCTTAATTTACATTATTTTATCTTGAGGTATGTTTACATAAAAATATATTTCATTTATTGATTTTAGAACTATTAAAAATATATATTTTTATGATATAGATGTTTATTGATTACTCTATAAATTTGACTATGTATTATTTGACCATCCACTGTCTATCTCCATATAGATTATGACTATGTTATCCCTTTTATTGACATAGAGAAAAGTATTGGTGTTATGTATATTGTTATTAAAATATGGATGGTTATTTTAAAAGTTGGTTATGAATTTTTTATTCATTTTAACATATGGTGAATGAGTTGGACTTAAACTAGTGAAGGGTGGGGCCATACATTATATACACTATTAATGAATTAGTAGGTCTCATGAGAGAATCATGTTTGGGTGTTTTTTGTGTATTCCTTATGAAAAAAAGATATTGTATGGACTGTAACATCATGATGTCTATGATCATGATTTCTGGGATTATAGTACAAAATTAATTATCTGGAATTATGAATTTCATCTCTATAGGACCGGTTATTAATATCTTTGTAATCTATTTATTTCCATTTCTTTCAATGGGTACATTATTCTTTCTGTTTCATTCTATTATGGCATTATTTTTAATCATCTATCACTTCCATAATATTTATTCCATGTTTATTCCATGATTGTCTCATGTATATGTGATTCCTTATTGAAAAGCATATTTTTTTATAGTTTTTGTTTTGTCCTAATTCTACAATACTATAAACCTAAAAGGGTTTGTGAATGTATGGGATGCAATTTTTTAATTAATTGATGTAATTATTTGATATTTATGTCCAAGAATCTATAGTCAGTATTGAAGCCTTCATGTAAAGTATGTGTTTGTGAGCATTAGATCTAGAAGTGTAGGTCTTAGGTGGTGCAGTTCCGCTGTACATTAGTTATCCACTCCCACCACTTCAATTACTCTTTATAGGGTACTACACTTGTTCTAATAATTATCTAAGTAAATTTTAACACTCCAATAAATGAAACTTTATCCCACTACAAAAGTCACCTTAGGAGGGGAAGTGACTAATAATATTGGGAAAATCATAACAATGATTATACAGTACCACCCCATACTTCCTGAGTATCAACTTCAACCATCACCTACTTGTGCTTTACGGAACCTCTTCCCTATGCGCCTATGATCCAAACCATTGTTTATGGAATGAAAAACCTTCCTATCTTGATATATATCTGAACATGTGTTTACCTTCCCATATAAGGGTATTTAGAGGCTTGGTTAAACTATCACGGTTGAAGTAAAATTTTCCAAAAAATATATATCTTTCCCCCTTACCAAATCTAGAACACTTGGATTAAAAACACATAAAAATAATGTATGAATTTTTATAAATAATTTTCATGATAAATAAAACCATTAAAATAAAAATATTAAAATATTTATCAATTTATTCCACTTATTTTATTAAAATAATAAAATGTAATTAATTCTATTAAAATATTTAATTTGTGGACGTTTTAAGTAATGAAATGTAATAAAAAATATTTTAGATTATTTATCTTATAAACTATAGATATATAATATTTTTGTCATTGGTTTAGTGTAGTCTAATATAGTTGTTAGATGGGTACAAAAACCCGGAGACCTTAGTAAAATGTGAGTCTCATATGATATTCCTTTAATTATTATTATGAATCTTGTAATAGAAAAATCTATAAAATATAATCTGAGGAGATTCTGTAATTATAAAGGGATATATGTAATGATATAATGATCTATATGGTATCATATTTAAATACTCAATTCATAAATACTACAAATAATGACATTACATTGATTTTTGATGAAAATTTATAGAAATAAGAGCATCATGAAGATCAAGGCGATGCAAAGATGTTACATGTAAGGTTTATTAATGAAATGTATGATCCAACCACCAACCATTACAATGTAATGTTTCTTAAATACAAACTATATTAGCTTTCTGAGATTTTGATTATTTTATTTTAATGTGAATAACTAGGATAGACCCATGGAAAAAGTAGTGAGATGAACCCATAAACTTATAAGGTAGTGACCCTAGGAGATGAGTAACCTATTTAAAAAATATCATTAGGAGAGTCTTAATCAATTTTATATGGAACAATATGATGTTCATGTTCCCTATATTATCCCTAAATGGGATAAAACAACATAAATTGGATGGTAATTTTTTTGAATTTTTTGTTTACTGCACAAATTAAATTTACTAAAGTTTAATATAACATCATATTCAGTAAAGGTATGTTAAAATTAAGGGGTAAATTTCTCATATAAAGAGACAAATAAGGTTGAAAGAAAAATTCTTAAAAACCAAATTTACTAAGACTCACCCTCTATTTGGAGGATTATACCTTGAGTGTACGAAAATTTATATTTTATACATATTCTAAATTTTTATAATTCACTTAAATAAGTCAATTTCGTAAAAATAACAAAAAAAATAAATCTTACCTATTTATGATGCCTTTATTCCCAAATTTTGATGTTTTTTATGATATAAAGTCTATATCTATGAGGAATTTAATTATTAGAACACTATTTCAGTCGGTGTACTATTATTATAGTGGTTATATTCATAATTACAACCTTACCCCTTTACAATGATCATGTATTGAATAATTTACCCTTACAACCACTAATACATTCTTTCAATTACACTCCCAAAATAATACTTCTCATACCTTCATATTTCTTTTAATATTGTTTAAAATTTCTATCACATTGTAAATATTTTTCTTTCTCAGTACAATTTTGTTTATAGTCATTATGCTTAGGGGAGACTACGATCCATGATATTTACAAATCTAGTAACATTTATCTATATTTCTTTTCCAAAATTATATTAATATTTATTTTGAATATATCTATTTTGATATTTACTTTTCTTTAATGAAATAATAAAATAGTTCTTATACTATTATATTTATCATTTTAGGGTATTCCACACTTCTTTAGAATTTGTTTTTATAATGAAAAGAAGAAATATATTTAATTAATAATAAAACAAATAATATTTTAGGATATATATAAATATATAATCATTATTATCACCATCAACCATATATAAATTTATTCGGGAAAATTTTAAATCGTAACTAATAAGTCAATTTTTTTTGTTATTTCTTCTCTCTATATTACTTGGGATCCTAAGACTTTTTTTAAAATATTTTATTTATCTATTTTCTTTTCACTAGGAAAAAGCTCAATTTTTAAAAATATTCTTCTTCTAGTAAATAATTTTTATAATTTGTTTTTCATAAATTATTTTAGTATCTAAGTTTATGCCTCAATATAGAGTATATGCGATGGACCATACAAAAAATTTTCTATAAAGAGATGTATACAAAATCATGAAATTAAAAACTATATGGAAGTGGATCTAATCGCTAAATAATAATTCCTATTGATTACACTGTTTTAAAAAACCCAACATACTTTAGGATTATGTTTCTCTTCCTTCCAAATCTCATTATTTTTTCCAAGGATATATCTACGATTACATTCCATCATTGAATACCTAAAATCTTTCCATTTATTATTTTCATAGATTTTCTTTTTTGCTTGGAGTTGTTTTGGTTTACTATTAAATTTTCTTCACCTTTTTTTGTTTTCTATAAAATTTTATCTAGGCCTTATAATTTAAATTTGACAACTTTACCCCAATTGAATGGAGTCCAACACTTCATTCCATATTGGTACTTATAAGGTCAAATATGAATGATTTAATAATATCTAATATCATATGATAATTCCACCAAGTAAATGAATTTATAAATGTATCATTGGGAGTCAAGTGTTCAATAACCTATCATATAATGTCTTAATATTACTTTTATGTTATTCATCATTTTGAGGGTGGTATGCATTACTAATATGAAAGATTTTACTTTGAGATAATGGAAGAGTCCCACAAATGTTCTACAAGGACCTTAGTTTATGTTCAGAGAAAATTAAAAGTGAAATGTCAGGAATTCTTATCACATAATTTATATAAAACATGATAATATGATCAAGAGGATCATTTTATTATTTATATAAAGAAACTAAATTTTTTAGACAATCAAACATAACATATATAACATTATTTCCGTTTAATGTTCTTGGATGACCCAATAAAATAAATTATAATATTTTTATACCTTTATACCGATATAGAAAATAATTTCATAATTCCTTTAGGAATATTCTACCTATATTTGACTTTCTAACATATTATACACGCAGTACTATAGAAAAACTTTATCACTTTTTGTTTTCCTTTCAATAGTTCTCCCAAATATCCCAATACATCATGGTTCTCCTTGGACTTATTGAGAAAAAAAATTTATGGGATTCATATAAAAATTAATTCTTTAGCTTATCTATTTATGAAACATATAATCCATTTCAACAATGTAACACTCCCTTATTATCAATGTTGAACTCATATAAATTATCATACTGAATAACTTTAATTCTCCTCTATGACATAACATCATCTTATTTTCTCCCATTTATTTTTTTAGTAATGACGATTGAGTAACCATGTGGTAACGATATGATGTTATCCCTTCTATTATGCTTCCCATGTCAAAAATTAACAAATCATTGGTCAATGGATCATGTTCTATCCTCATAATAAATTTAGCACCATAATACTTCCAAATTAAGTCATGGACTAATTTATTTTCTATTCCCAGATGATAGTGTATATGAAGTCAATATCTTTATGTGTCTCTAACTGAATCTTAACCCTCATGTTCATCACCTTCTATGTAAATATACATCTTATCTTGTTTTGGTTTTTATATACAATATAAATTTATCTATGGATATATGAAACCATATATTTAGATAAAATATTAGCACTTCTATCTCCAAATCCTGATTATGATAATTTTTCTCATGAACCATCAATTTTCATGATGGATACTCGATTAATTTCTTATTTTTCATTTGGATGAAAAAATATCCTTATTTCAACAACCACAATAAATAATGAATCCCTTACCTTTATAAGGAAATATTATCACATGGTCACTAACAAAGATCCTATTGAGTTTCTTCACAGTCCTTAAACTATATAAATTTAACCCCCTTATATTTTAACCTTTTTAGTAGTTTTTACAATCACTAAAAAAATCATTAAATTTTTATAATACCCAACTAAGAAAATAGAACTAAAACTAGTAGAAAAAATATTTTCAATATTGAAAATTCAATGCTGGTTATTTTATAAATAATACCGAATTTTTATTTTCATGTTTTTTATTAATTGTTGAGAATTAATTATAATAAAAATACATTATATAAATAATTTATTATGAAATCCAACCTTAAAAAAATATGGAAATATTTTAAATATTTTTTTATTATAATTATTAATATAAAAATATTAGTGGTTGTAGTGTCTCGATCGAGGAGCCACTCAAACAGTGCCCCGATTTGGTTGTCTATTGGGACTCAAGTGCGCCTCCCCATATGCTAGATGTTACTGACTAGTTGTGAGGGTCTATTTGTGGTATGGTGGGGAGACTATACCCTCATTATCTGAGTAACACAATGGTATTTATAATAAAGAAACAAAATAATATAATAAGAGTTGAAAATAAATAATAAATGAATAAATGATCAGGCATGAACATGCTGAAATCTAAAAGTAGCATACATTCAATTGGTAATACATAAATAAGGCTAAACTAAAAAGAAAAATATTTAAAATACTCTAACTTCAAAAGATAGACCGAGTACATTATAGAATACTATCCCAAGATCCCATGTCTAGTAATAGTCCATAATAAAAATAATAATAGAGAATAGTCTAGTTGCTAACCTATAATTAGGAGATCTATTTGAGTACTAAATGATGGCCCAAACATGGTTTGATATAAACTCAGTAGGCCCCCACCAATGGTATCTAATAAAATCCATCCTGTGAGTATAAAATAATGTAGTGTGAATGTATAGGAAATCAAGAAGTGAATAAATAAATTAATCAAGTCAGGATCAGGTTCCTCATGCACAGCTGGCTAGCTATACCTTCTTTTACCTTATCTGAAACATCTATGAATATGTGTTACCATGTATATAGGTATATATATATATATATTTATGTATGTATATATATGTATTATAATTTTGATAACATATATATACATATATATAAATATGTATTTCTATCCATGGTATGTGGTCTAACTCAAGTGTCCATGCATAATCATAGTAATATCACAAGGTTATCATTATGAAAATTTGGTTTTAATACCAAGAATATAAACACATGATAAAGTTTTTATTGGCTGAGAATCATAATAAATAATGTGAAATTTCCAGTCCAACATCCTTATAATATGGCATGAGACTTCATATCCAACCACACAAATGGATGCGAAATGCCTTCTCCAACATCCCAGAACAAAGGGGTGTAAAAAAAGTCTAATATCCTTAAACAAGGACCCTCAATAGTAACCATGTATAAGGTAATCCCACTTGACCTACAAACCTTTACCTAAGGCATTCCATAAAGAGGAACCCAATATCACTCAAGGGATAATGTAATTCCTTAGACATATAAGCCCATCCAATGAATTATTCCATGGGTGTCCAAGGTTCACTCCAGGAATAATAATTTAATGTGTAATTAATTTACATTCAATATATAACATATCCCATGACAAGTCATTCCTTCCAAAATTTAAGTCAAGGATAAGGAATAAAATTTATAGCATAATAAAATCAACTATGAAAATAAATTGTTTTATTTATAAAAAATATTAAGTCTATGAGAAATACCCATTCCATTATATAATTAATCAAGACACATTTCCTTAAATATATTCCAATTAAATTAAATTAATAATACTTTCTAATTCAAAAATTCACACGTAATGAATGTTTTCAAGGATAGAGAGTCTTATATAAACAATTTAAATTCATCAATAAATTTTTAAACATGAAAAGGAATTTAATTAACACTCCCAAGAGGGAGAACCCAAGGGAGGTTACTATGTGTGTGTTGGATAACTAAAGAGGAGAGGAAGATCTGATGGAGTTAGGGGTAAAAGGGTAAATCCAATTCCATTAATGATTTGCATAGTTTGGCCTCATAATTTAGAAAATTGTGCAAAAACTGTGATATGCTACAATCCTAAGTGACATATCCTTGCATGGCTAGGAACATAGTTTAAAAAACTATGAAAATACCATGTACACACCTCTAATAATTTTTGTACACAATCCACATAGTCATTCACGCCACCTCGAAAAGTTTATTAAACAATTCTCCTCCATTTAGGGGATTCTCAATTGATCCGTATAGTTACTACTGACCATGCACCTTAACCCTCTTCATCATTAAATAATGTTTTGATGAACGGTGCTTCAAAAACACAATATAACACCCAAGACACCCCTCAAGCCTTTATCCCCATATAAAAAAATTATATTTAAGTGATTTAACTATTAGATTTACATTATGAGGCTCAGTTTAGTATTCATCTTGTCCCCTAAATGAAAAGTTCTAATTATATTGGAACATTCATCCTAATAAAAAACATGGGATGTTACAAACTCCCCACATTAGTACTAATAATCAATGAGAATCCTTAAGGAGAAAAGAAAAACATCACCTAACATACTTGGGTTGTGAATTCCCACTGAAACTACATCACTGTGTTACCCAATCCCAATGCACTAACAAGGGCCACTTTAAACATGTGGTACTTAAGCCACTAAAACTCAAGAGAATACTCATATTCAAAACTAAAACATCAATAAATCACATAATCGAGTCCATATAACCTGAGAACTGATCATGTTTTGTTTATTTCATCATTTAGCTGATGGATCTTCCTAATATTGGATTTATCTTTCCAGAGTTAATTCAAATCCATGGTATTACCAGTATCATAATTTCCTATTGAAACACATCCCTAGAATCTTAATGATGATTCTATAATGAATCTTGTCTAAAAAAACCTGGTCACACATAAGGACTCTAATCTATTTCCTTTATTAGATTGGAACTATAGAATCCCAATCAACCACACTTCAACTGGTTCTATTGACTTTTCCTTGAAAATCCCAGTCCAACTCTTGCTCTTTACTCATCTACTCCAAAAATGTATCTGACATAGTTCCAAACCTAACCACATTTTTCCAAATAATAGATCACAAGACGAGCTACTTATGGATGACTATATTTGAAAATATCAGCTTCATGATCCGATGTATTATCAAAACCATATTCCAATGCATTTAACCATATAACCCTAATATTATTTCAATCACTCTCACTAATGTTTGTATCTAAATTCTGAGGATGTACCCTAGATAAACTATCCCCGGTTCTATAATTCAATGAAATCAATGTGCTAAAACATCCATCTAATGACCAACCTCAATATACCATGTTTCTTCTCATGCAAGAGTTCATTCATCAAACTCATTTTATTAGCTCAGTGTATAGTCAATACTCTCTTAACATACTTGAGATAATGTCAAGGTATGGGATATGATCATCTCTAAACAAGGAGTACTCTAAGGGATAAATGTGGACAACTATTGAGATTTAATTACCATGTTCCAACTATGGGTCAACTACCTAAAAACATACCTAAAGCTCTTATCGTACATAGCAGATTCAAATTTTGTGGCCTCATCCCACCATTGAGATTTAATTATATAAGAATCATTAAAATTACCCTATACTAATCTATTTAAAGGGTATCTACCTTAATAACTGATGCATTATTTGAAGGCTCAATCACTTCAACTTAATGTTGAGGTATCAATGATCATTCATGAAAAATAAACCAAACTCAAATCCTTACTCTTGATGTTCATCAATGGTTGGATAAAAAACTAACCACCTCATCATCATGCTACCTCAAAATCCTAGATGCATTACCAATCCATCAAATTGCATAATTATCCTGAGCCTGAATCTAGCATCCAGACACCACCCAAACCCATAAACAAGAATTTATATTGGGAATCATCTCATGGACTATAAACCTCCAACTTATTAGCTCGACAAGCTTTCAAAATTTTTTATGACCATTATCACATGGTCCTCAAGGATTATGTTCCCTGTAATTATAAAGATAGTATTTAACATGTTAGAGATGATGATCCCCATCTTAGGAGTGTCCTATTCATCATTTATTAAGAATGGGAACTCATCTCACATCACACAATCCATCCACCCCTAAACATATGTTATAGATGTGTCTTAGATTCTTATATCAAGTGGTTACATAATAAGAGAAGAAAAACTAGCCACTTAAATGTGTGAAAGATTCAGTTCTCTCTTTGGATCATGCATGATGCTCATCCCGAGTCACATTCATACACATCATTAGTATCTGGTATGAAATTCAAAAATTAAAACTAATTTATAGTGTTGTCACACTTGATAATTTTTACACAATTATCCTAATAACTAGGTCAAGTTATATTTCTTTTAACACTGCGGTCACTATACTCTAGAGATGATCCATTCATGGGGTGTAATAGATCAAGAAATATATTATTTCCACTTAACTAATATGTTTAATCTACCATTTATCAAATTTATGGGTATCATTTATTAAAATTCATACTAAAGTTGTGTCAAAACTTTGTAAAAGGTTCTACATATTCCTAACATGTGAAATCATACACATGGATTAACCTAGAGTAATGTTATCCATAGAACTAATAACAGGCTAATGAATCTCAATTCATGCACCATTAGAAAATAATAAAGGTCACATGACCTTCAATGTGGGTGACCATGCCACGTGCTTGTCTAAACCACTGAACTAGATCATTACATGATTCACGTGATTCCAATAAGAATCATCTAGTGCCTGACTACCCACCTTACCTGTAACGCCCCGACCCCAATTACCTAGAGTCGGTGCATTATTACATAATATAGGTATGATTTCAAGGAATAAAGTCCCGAAGGACCGATCCGTTTAGCAGTCTTGGAAAATAGATTACATACATGAATGTTAAATTAAACTTCATAACATAAAAAACAACACAAATAATCCTTCACGAATTCCATTATTCCGTTGGATTAACCATGCATATCAATCACAATAAACTTCTTGGAATCCTGAGAAAAATAAAACATAGAAATGGGTGAGCTCAGATGCTCAGTAAGGATAACAATATAGCGAAAACTTTCATAAATAAGAATAAACATTTAAGGCAATGTATAAATAAAACAAAATCCTTTTAAACATGAACTTTAGCATAATATGGAATAAATAAAATGAAATAATTCCATTTACTTATTCACATGGATATTCTACTAATCGAATAATCAAAAGCAATATCAATAACCACTTTCATAATGAAGGAAATGCATAATGCCGAACTTTAATTTTTGTGTCAAGGCCTCGTGCCAAGACCTAAGGGATAACTGTAACCGGAACCCAAACCAGAGAGCCTCTGTAACCGGACTCCATCCCGGAGAGCCTCTGTAACCGGACTCCAACCCGGAGTGCCTCTCATAACCAGACACCAACCCTGAGTGCCTCTAATAACCCGACACGAACCTAGAGTGCCTTTAATAACCGGACACCAACCCGAAGGGTCTGCTATAACCGGACCCCAACCCGGAGGGCTTACTTTTTCCAGTCCCCAAACCGGAACATACTAGTCCAACACATTCATCTTAAGAAGGGGATGAAATATAACATAAACATTCGTATTAAAACTATCATACGAAATGACAAAACATTAATCATAAACCATTAATGGCATAAAAATAACTCATCCATAGTCAAACATATCACAAAACTTTAAATACAAAATGGATGATTTGTATCATAATAAATCAACTTCAAAGAAGTGTAAAATTTATCAAAGTATGTTGACATAGATGAAATCAAAACTATTTGAGAGAAATATCTTTTTTTTGAAATCATTTAAAAGACACATAATTATAAAAGAAAACATTTAATTTGAAAATATTCTTATAATATTGTAAGGGAAGCTTCAAAGATTTTATAATGGTGGAAAATAGCCTCACCCGTCATATAAGTTAAAAAAAAGACATTCTTACCTTAATTTTGTCGAAAAGGTTGAAAAGGACAGTGTTTGGAAAATGACGGAAAGATTCCTTTATAAACTTCTTATAAAAATTCAAAAAAGGGTATAAATTAATTTAACACATATTCTGTAAAATTGTAAGAATGTTTTGAAATACATTTTTAAGAAACATGGATGTGGATGATAAAGAGGTCCCAGTAGATAATTACGTATAAACAACCTCGGATAATGGAGAGATTGTGAAATAAACCCTTACCAATTGGTAAATTACGAAACATACACCCTACGAAATATGTTTCATACAATTAATATGTAAATATGCATAAATTAAAGTGTATTACACAAATAATACAATTATGGACTGTACATACACCACACAAAAGGTAATAGTGGAAATATGACATGAATCTCACGGAAATAAGGAGTGAGATGAAAACCCCTTACCTTGTACTTTTCCTTGATATAATGTAGGTTAAACTCCTTTATAGTAGTTAAA
This sequence comes from Viscum album, assembly GCA_963277665.1. NCBI lineage: Eukaryota > Viridiplantae > Streptophyta > Magnoliopsida > Santalales > Viscaceae > Viscum > Viscum album. Next base: position 1,027,415,672 of record OY728158.1, read on the forward strand.
TCATTGTTTTTAAATTATACAAGAATCATATACTTATATTATCTTTTAATATTGCTTTGTTAATAATATTTTAGTATTATCGTCATTTTGGGTGTTAACTAATTCATTTTCCTTTATATGCTTCGTTATGTAAGCCGTGTTTGTTATGGATAGGTTGCATCTTATTCATATTCAAAATGATATCAAGTACTTAAACGTTACTTTTAATCATCAAATGATAATTAGTCTTTAATGGATATGATGGGGAAATGAATCTCATCACGTTCGTGGAGACAGTAATCCGTACGTACGCACAAACGCTACTTCCTTTTCATTTTTCATTTTAAAAGGAATAAAAACCAAATTATACATAGGTATATTATTATTAAAGTATAATATAATATCATATATGTGTTACTTAAGTTCATTAACACTATCCTTTATATGTTCCATGTATGGAATGAACGAGTCATATCACTTTGAGGGGGCGGTAGTCCGCACTTCCTCAAATGAAATTATCGTATATATATAAAACATTAAATGAATAATGGTATGATATAAAATGGAATTAAAGAAGATTATATATAAAATAAATATCATTAATATCAGATTTAATTATAGTTCCATCATAATGGCCACCATGAGAGGTGGTAGGAGATAATTGAACAATGATCGCTTCGTGAGGCGTTTGGTTGCCATCCACAGAAACATTATGTTCTTCACCCATTAGATGGAGGTGTGTGTATGTGTAGTTTGAATAATTCTAATAAAAATATCCTTGTATATTTAGGATACTATTTTTGTTACAGAAGAAAATAATAAGAAAATTTTAGGGGTTGGATAATTAAAATAAATGAAAATAAGCTAAGAGAAATCATTACCTTTAATTTGGGTAACTCCCTTTGGTTTGAACCAAAAAAGACTCTTGAAGTGCCTCCTGCCTAAAGTAAGGCTTATAAGAGGAGGATAGATATTTAGGGAGATTAATTTTTCAAAGGTTGGACGATCCAAAAGGCTTGAGAGGTGTGAGGAATTGGTTAGAAGTGGTGTCCTTTTATAAGGGGAAGGAGGGGCTCTTTAGAAAAAAATTAAAGTACTATTTTATAATAAATTCATATTCTGTTTATAATGGCTCCAAAGTGGATTATTAAAATTATAAGGTGGGTATGGGTCGAAAACCACTCAACCAATAGATTTTATACAGGTTTGGGTCACAATAGTAACCTTATCTTTTAGATTTAACTCTTAGTTAAATAGTTTTACATTTACCATGTCTCTTTTTATTTTTATATTATATAGTTAATATACTTACTATATACATCCAAGAGACCCCCAAGTGGTCCATTAATGATAGAACTATCATGATATAAGTCCTTTGGCCGAACCTTAGATGTTTAGGAATATAATATCAATTAATAATATAATATTTGTTTTAAAAACTCTTTTATGTCAATTTTGACACTATTGAGTATTTTGTTTTTGATAAATTCATAATAGCATTATTACTTCGAACAAAATTCATATAACCAGTCCTAATATGTCATATTAACCTATAAAATTAGTGTAATTTATAAAGAGTTTCATATTATATTTATTTTGATATTTATAATTTCAATTATTTCAATATTTCATTAATTAGGGAATTACTACATCACCATTGTGTCATAAATAAATTAAATTATTTAATGTCTAAAAAATGTAAATAAAATACCATTATGTAGGAAATATTTTTATCTTCCTAATGAATATTTTCAATCGAATTTATCTTATGTATATCCCTATATAACAATTGTTTTTCAAAATGATATATGCTTTTTGTATTTACTTTAACATAATTAATATAAACTGTCCCTATCACTTATAAGTGGATCCATGGGGTCCCAAAATCGACCCAAAGATGCCCATGGTCGGACATGTATCCACCAATAAGGTTAGGACACGTTTTAGGGTAATTTATTAGTATTATAATATTATTTGTTTACCCTTATTTACTGGATTTACCCTTTAACCATGGTAAATAAAATATTTACCGAAGTAATTATTCAAAATGTATAAAAATAAAATTTACCTATTTACACAACTTGGAACTCCTGATTCTAAATATGGAATCCATTTTTCTAAATTCAAAACACAGAAGTGGCATAAATTAATTTAAAATTAATTCCTGTTATTAAAACAAAAAGCATGTTTTCAAGAGATAATAACTATCAAAAGACTGACACTTGTTTATGTCCGATTTAAATGTGAAATTATGTCCAATGACCAACATTGAATTAAATGGTAAAAATATATTCTAAATATACTTTAAAACCACCAAAATTCATAATTTATCACTATTAATTATTATGATTAAAAAAGTTGTTTTTAATAAAAATTTAGCAATTTTCACTATTCATCAAAATATAAAAGTTATCCAAAAAGTACTAAAATTTCATAATATGATAATTTAGATATTCCAAATTCAAAAATGAAGTCCATTTTGAAATATAAAATGTATAACATTTCAAAAAGTGGGTATTACTATTCATAACAACTACTTTGATTGGTTGTGGTGTGTGTTAGAACTCGAAGCTGCGTACAACACACACTAATGTATTATTCAAAGAGAAGCGTACCATGGAATCATGGGGTGTTACATTACCTGAGGTTAATTATATAAAATTTCAGTTTTACCTGACTTAAATTTTACCCAAAAAACTCCTATAATCTAGAAATATAGAAATAACCTATCAAAGCTAATTTACCTTATAGGGAGCTACCTTACCTAGTATATTCCCCTTACTAAAGAATAAATTGTCATTTCTATAACCTTATAATTTTGTAAAGGTCACTAGGCTTACCAACTTAACCTCTATGATCATTTTAAAACAGAAAGAAAAACTAATACCAATGAGAAACATCCATTTTCCTATCCATGGTAAAAAAAAATTTAAACTACACTTACTTCAGTGTTGAAAATAAGAATGCCACATTATTTTTTCAGGTTTAGGGTATCTAACTAATTCCCATTTATCAATACATTAAAAAAAACTCATGTATAGAGTATATCAAGTGCCTGTTATAAGGGAAATGTCTTTCAAACTTTCTTTAGCACTTTATTTCTTTGTCTCCAAGAAATATAATAAGAAAATTATCTTATTATCTCCTCTATAACCATTTTTAATCATCCATAATTCATTAAAAATGTTTCAGTTAATGATTATTTAAATTTACAAACTAGAGAGGAAAACACCCTTTATGATGTAATTGGAATTTTAATAAACAAAATACTAATTAAAAAAATCCCAAAAGAAGATAAAAAGTCTTTATCCATTATAGGGGATCAGTTCTGTGAGATGTCACGATACATTTTTTCATAACCCATATAAGTGGTTGTTGATACTTTAAATAACCACCCCACATATCATGGATAAACACTCTTGGGTTCAATAACTAAATCTTAAATGATAAAGGTGTTCTACTAGGGTCCCATTATTCTAACCAGGGTCCATCTAAGTGAAACCTAATAGTAGTTGTTTTATTAATGATAAATTATACCCTCAGTGATTTTATCATAAGAGACATTCCCAAAATGACCTCTACGGGTCCATTTAAGTATTTAAGAATTTATTCATATAGGTCATCATTCCTAAATCCTGGAAGTACACGCCTCTATATATATGTACCATGTTTCAGTAAGATATATCACCATTCCCATGTTATAAAGGAACTTTCTTTTATAAGTTAAAATTGGAATTCATGTAACTACAACCATATTTTCACCTTTAATCACATAACATAAAAAGTTCATATATGATGGTTTGAGTTTATGGGTAACACTTCCTAATTTATAATGGTCCATAAAATTTACAAATTGTTATTAGAACCCACTTAATTACAATCATAAATGTTTCATCTCCTGAAACTAGTTTCCCAGGGCTCAAACATGTTATAATTTGTTAATTATGGTACCACTATCAAGTTATATTGGAAACAACTATTTAGGTCGATTCAAATGCTTTAATAACGAATAATATGTCATAATTATAAAAAATCATGCTATAAAATATGTGGGGAATTACATGTAGACATTAAAATTGTCATTGAAACCTGGTATACAAGTAAGAATGTTAAATAATCACCTTAACATGGTATATATATAAACATGGCACATAATTAGGAAGTCATGCAATGAAATCTACATGGAATGACATATGCATGGCATGTGAATCTCTATTTGCCTATATTGATTCCTCCAACAACACTTCCTTGCCATGCCAAAATGAGGATAAATATCATCAATCAATAACCAATGTAAGTATATCAATCAATGAAGGTGAAATAATAATTAAATGTAATAAAACTAGTACCAACATCATATCTCATCTCTAACAGCTTGATATTTCCCCCACGAAAGGGTTGTCCAGACCCAAACATGAGCTATCTATCAAGTCCTGAAACATTCCTAGTCTCATGTATACCATCCTAAAATATTAATACAAAATGAAAAGAAAGTTCTTATACCGTATTGAATATCTCATCCTAAGACCCACTCAAATGTTTCTCTATGCCGGTTGTCCACTAGGCCTCAGGCACAACTCCCTGTATGATGGAGTTAGTAGACTAGAAATGTGGGTATAATGGTGGTATGGTGGGGAGGTTAAACGCTCACGAATAGATTAACACCATGATATATACACAAAATAACGCTACTTGTAAGGAGTGTGGGATGAGAGGTCACCCCTCCAACCTTTGTCGACGAAAGGCAACTGAGAAAGACACATCTTTGTCCAAGTTTTCTGATAAGGACATTGACTCTCCTAAAGAGACAATTCATGTTGTTGCTGAGACTTCGGAGAATTGGGTATATCAAGTGTCTTTTAAGGGAAAAGAGAGTGAACCTTCATCATCGAATCCTATTCTTACATTGGTTGATGACACTAAACACAATGATGTTCAACAAAATATTGATTATCAATAGGAAGTCCAGAAGCTTTTGCATTCTTCCCCTGTTTCTGGTAAATGGGGAAATGTTTCTGATGATGATGGGGGAAAGGCTGGATTCACTAGTCCAGGAAGTGGTGGATCTATCTCTTTCAAGGATGTTGTTCTAAGTGGCGAGGCAAGAATGACTGATGGTGATGATTTATCCTCTGTTCATTCAAAGAGAAGACCCCTCAAGGACTAATCTCAGACCCCTAGGAATGTGTCTACTAGATCATCTTAAAAGATGTAAAGAATGGTTGAAACAAACTACCTGAAGGCCTTTAATTCAGAAAAGTCTCAATATGAGTGGGAAGCTGGAGACTCTGATTATGGGAATGAAATGTCATATTATGATTTTTAGTTTTGATGAATGAGGGCAATTATGGTTGTTTGAACCCGTTCACCATTTATTTGTACTTTCTTTCTCTTTTAATAAATGGTCAGAAGCTCTGCTTTTGACTAGACCTCTTTTAAAAAAATAATAATAACTAGAAATCAATAATAAATGAATAACTAATCATGCACGAACATTCTACAATGTACAAGAATCATACCTATAACAAGTAATAGATAAATAGAACTAAATTGATAAGAAAAATAAATTAAATACTCCAATTCCAAAAGGCAGGCTGAGTACATTCTCAGATAATATTTCCAAGCTCCCATGTCTAGTAATATTTCATAATGAAAAATATTACAAAGCATAGTCTATATCCAAACCAACGATCATGAGATATGTTTGGGAACCTAACGATAGGCTGAACAGAGAATGAGATAAAATCATTAGTCCACCACTAATGGAATCTGATTCAATCCTATCCAGGATTATAAAATAAATTAGTGAGTAAAATCATGTAGTGAATAAATCAACATAATCAATTTAGGCTTAGTTTCCTCAGGGACACCTGGCCGACCATACCCGCTACAGCCTAAGCCATAATATCTCTAAATATGTGTTACCTTGTATATAATTATATATATTTATATAAGTATGAATGTATATATATACTATATTGGTGATAATATATAAGACACACACACACAAAGACACACACACACACACACTTAGTACTTTCACGAACCTGAGGTGTAACATAGGCATCCAGGAATAATAATAATAACATCATAAGGGAATCATTATATAAATATAGGTATGATCCCAATAACCTGGATAGAGGATATAAAACATCATTCCCATCTATCCAAATAATTGATGTAAAATGTCATGTTGAACATCCTTATCATATAACATGAAACATCATGTCCAATAACCCAAATGGATATGAAATTCCCTATCCAACATTACAGAACAAGGGGGTATGAAACATCATTTACAAAATTCCTAACTGAGGTCTATCAATAAGAAATATTCATAATGTAATCCCACATTCACTATGATACCTTAACTAAGGGATTTCTTAAATAAGAACCCATTATCGCTCATGGCGCAATGCAATTCCTTTGACTTATGTGCCCATCTAAGGAATTTATTCTGGGGAATCCAAGGTTCGCTCAAGGAATAATAATTTAAGGTGTAATTAATTTACATTAAATAATTAACATAGGGCATGAGAATTCATTCTCACCAAAATATATGTCAGGGCCAAGGAATTAAATTTATACCACAATAAAATAAAATAATAAACTAAATCATTTCATTTGTAAACCACATGAAGGACCTGAAAAACACCCACAACATAATATAATTCACCAAAACACATTTAATTTAAAATATTCAAACACAATTCAATTAATAAGATTGGACGATTTTCAAATTTCAATAATATAGTATGTCATTAATGACTAAGAGGTTTATCTAAACCATTTTAATTCATTAATGCATTTCTAAACGTGAAAAGGCATTTAAAGAACACACCCAAGGGGTGGTTTAATCACCATTGAAGGATGATACAAAAGTAATTTAATTGAACTCACCTTAAGAGTCAATTCAGTTTGAAGTTGTCGACCTACAATCATGTAAAGGGTCTAAATAACATATTAGTTATGCTGGAAACATTTAATTTAAGGAATTTTACATTTTTAAGGTAAACACATGGGAAGTATAGTGTACAGAACAATGATGTATTTTACAAATGATGCAACATTGAGGTAAAATCATAAAGACTACCTAAATTTTACCAAGGAATCATGACTAATATATTCCCAATCAATGATTTGAGCTAGAAAGAGAGAAAACTAAGAACCAATACAATGCCTTGAAAATAGAGTGTATAATCTTTCATGGAAATTAAATCCGATATAGAAAAATAAATGAAAAGAGGAAGAAATTGGAATCGTATTATTACAAAGGGTGATTTAATGCAACAAAAAATGAGCAATTCTGAGATCATATGAGGGAGATCAACTCATTTTTTGGAGAAGATCCAGGAGAGAGAATCCACTCAATGCTGTTATGATCATGGAGGAGAAAAAAGAGGTTATGAAGTGATAATGTAGGTAGGGGTAAAATATTAAATTATATCCCTTTACTGATTTGAAATGTTTGGCTACATAGTTTGGGGAACCTTGCTTCAACAGTGTGGCATTACTGTTTGAAGGGATACCACCACACATGGATAGAAGCATAGTTTGACAAACTGTGTGTATCTTGTGCACTCTCTTCGTCTTTCTACAAAAAATCTACATGTTCATACACCCTACATTTCATTTTTAAACAAGAAATTCTTCTCTATTTAGGGGATTCATGGTTTAGACACATGGAAACTACTAACCATGTACCAACCAAGCTTATCATCCCATTCCTTCCATAAAATAACTTTTGAATCCCGAGGCTTCCAAAACACAACTGAAAACCTAATATAACTCTCAGGACTTAAACCACATATAAAAAATCATATTTATGTGAACCTACTCTTGTATTTTGATTCCAAGGCCTAGTTTAGATTTAGTCTATCCTCCGAACGAAAATTTCAAATCCTATTGGAATCTCAACTTAGTCCAAAATAGAAGTTGTTAAAATAGTAAAAAATTCGACATTGATTATTTTAATAAATGAAATAATTAATATATACATATACATTTTCCATGATGGTTATTATATTGACCATTTACTGGAACCCAAAACAGATGAGTAGTATTTTTTCTAGTAGATATGTAGAAAAAGTGGAGGAAATTGTTCTTATGGGAAGAAATTCAATTACTATATTAAATATAGGCACTATATATAAGAATTATGTGGAACTTCCTTTCCCACATAATATATTTTCTTATCAGGAATTTTTTACGGTGACATGGTAGAAAGGAAATACAGTTTGGATTTTTTTAATTCAATTCTATTTGTGGTGTTCTGATAGAACCCCTTTTTGGACATATGAAATCTTGTTTGGAATGTTTCATTTTCACCATTAAAGTGGTGTTTATTTCTGAAAAATTACAAAGATGTCATCTCAGTTTCATTTGTGGTGTCAAATTGTGCTACCCATGAGGCCTTATACTTCATATGTGGTGATGGGTACATGAAATTTGGGGGGGGGATAAGATGATTTACTATAAATGAATCTTTCAACACTAATTTGAGTAGAATAAATTTTCCACAGCATGAAGTCTAAGAGAAAAGTGGAATTTTCTATGTAGATATTTCATTTGAAATTGTTTTGAAAAATCCACTAGTAGATTTCATATTTAAGCATCGGATAGTGGGTGGTAACCCATGTATGAAACTTGTGATGATGCCTTACCTACATAATATATTTACAGGACTAACTGTATTTACTGAAAATTTATCCTTTGATTAATAAAAGAGACATTTTTTCATAATGACTCTCTAATTATATTGCACATTGTATGTATAAAGAAGTACTATTTTAAAAAATTAATATTAAATGTCATGTAATAATACTATTTACTATATATATGATTAGTATAAGTATATAAAAACCAAATAATATCAACCATACAACAATGTACTCCATAGGACCAAACTATCCTTGGAATGTTAAACCTATAATGAAAACTATTAAAAAATAGAAACATTATTAATATAATTTTAATCATCAAAGAAATTGTATAATCCTTTGAGAATCAAATAGTAAATGTTTATGAATGGTTGAGTATATATAGAGTATAAAAGAAAAAGTGATCATTGGGACCCGACTACTACCTGACCGTTAATCAATATGACCCTTGGTAAATATGACATTTGGTCAACATGCTATTGTTTAATATGATTGTTAGAAAATATTATTGTTGGTAAATATGACCATTGAGATTTATAACCATTTTTAATATTATTACCATTATAAATAATGTTTATAAATGGTAATGAAAACTAATAGTTGATGCTTAAAGAAGAAATGATGGCCTCAAACAGTAGGATCTTGCCTTTTGAAAAACATTTGTTAGAACTTGTGAGGGTGGTAACACCACTGGGGTTCACCCTTGACCAAACCCAAGAAGATCTTCAACAAGTGAGGCTTGAATGAAATCATCTACGAGTGAATTTCAAGTTAGCAAATATCACCACTAGTTCAATGATAGCGAATCCACCCCATGAATCTACCATTATCACACTCTTTATCCTTTGGGTGTACACTGTTGTAATAACGGGTTATGTATATTGACCCCAGTATTATGAATTTTTATGTTTTCTGTTTTAATAAAATAATGATTATATTTATTCCTTTTTTATTTATTCATAATTGATTATATAACGAGTTTCATAAAAATTGGATTTTGATAATATGAAACTAAAATTATTTTTGGGGAAATATATTATTTCTATTAATACAAAATTTTAATAAATAAATAATTTATTAAAAAGATTTTGTTTTCATAAAATATTATTATTAAATAATATTATTATATATAAATGATAATATAATTTTAGTAAGTCAAATGTTATTTTAAAGGATCAGAAACTGTTATCGTCGCAAAAACCAATATTTTTCAAAAAATAACGGTTGTTAATTTTAAAGTTTAATTTTTCATATTTATAGAATTATTTTAATAAAATAAATATTAATTTGGAAATGATCATATTGAAATTTGATATCGGCGTATTTTTTCTAGTTTTTTTAGGCAGTCAAATTTTAGGAAAAAAATTAAATACAATATAAATATATGGTCTGTATTATGTAACCATAAAAGATGAAAAGTGATGTAATAAATACTATAATGAGTATACATGACCAAGAAATTATTTATTATTTAATTTTTTTATTCAATTTTAATAATGTAATAAAACCATAATGAATCCTTCAAGACCTATATTATGTTTTAATGTTTTAAAATCAATTATTTATAAACATGACTCACTTACATATAACCAAGGGTATTATTTTAATGAGCTAGGTTCATGTACTTATAAAATATTTTAGAAAACCCCACTTTGGTAGAAACCATTGGCAGAAACCAAGGTATGGTTTGTGATATAGATTTATTAATCATATAGAGTTCAAAACCTGAATTATGAAATTAATAAATAATTACCCCAGGTTTTCCTATAAATACCCACCAGTCCCCCATTCATCTCCACTAAAAATTCATAATACATGAATTTATGGTCATTTTAGCTCCCAATGATTCCCTATAAGGTGTCCTTATATGCTCAAGTTTCCATCCTCAAGTTTTAGGAAGTAACTTTTCAAGGTAAGGTAATTCTCTTCTTCTTGTATTCCATTCAAGTACCTATTTTGGTATATGTATTATAAATACTGAACTAATTTCTTTTCATTCAATTTTTATCTTACCATTAATACCAAAATAATGTTTTATCAATGGTGACCTTCACCCCAAATAATTTTACCCTTTCTTTAATCCTTGTTTTATACCTGTTATTCTACAGATTCATTTCCTTAATTTCTCTCATTTTCATGATAAAGTGTCATATTATGAGTACATAAACCCCATCCTCATCTAATTTTATTTACCATTATTGAAATATAATTTATTTATTTATGTATTTAAATCAAAGAAAATGAAATATCCTTTATTTTTGTTAAAAATGATGTAATGTTGATGTATTTAAACACTTTTGTACCCAATGATATTATATAAAACCCATTATTTATTCTCCAAGGGTTATTGATGGAATATTTTTATATGATCAACGTGGATCATATTAATTATTACATATTAAGGGTTCTCCCTAATATCACTCCAATTCATTGGGTAAATAATTAAAATCTATAGATGACATATTTTATGATACCATGGTGAATAACCATTGTAATTATGATTTATGAAACCCTAGTGATAAAACATGGTGATATACTTATGAATGTGTCATTTTTATTTTTTAGACACATTTCCATTTCATGTACCATGTACTTATTATTATTCTATCATTTTATGTCTCATGTATTATCCATGATCATCATTCAATTTCCATTTCCAATTTTTATCTCTTACTGGGCTTTATGGTCACACTTCTCTATTGCTGTATGTCCCATTGACATTACTTGCAGTGAGGTGACCTATAAAGTAATAATAAATGATACTTTAAATATGATTAAATAATGTTTATGTTCAATTTTTTACTTTTTTAATTCATGTATTATTTACCTAGTTTCCAAGACACTAGACCTCAAAAAAATATTTGGTGTTATTAATGTAATAGTGAATTTAGAAATTATGTTGAAATTACTGTATTAAAAAGGAGGTATGTGAATGTTTCTATAAAAGTTAATGTTTATCTGTTAGTGTAAATTAGGATTATAAAACACTATTATGATGCCTTGGTATTTTTATAAATATAACGAAAATTCCTAGAATGTTTATAAAGTATTAAGTACGTGATTTCCAGGAAATAAATTCCATGTTTGGATACTATAAGTGGATGTAGATATGGAACAGTTATACCTAGGGGTAATAACCCCAAAAAGGAAAAATTTGGATTTGACTCGAGCATCACTTGGTTCACAACAATTATCCTTACTACACACTTGGTTTGAACCTCTTGTGGTATTTTTTTGGTTAATCACATGTTTTTATCAACCATTAGAAAGGATATATAAAAAATGAAAGGTTATTAAAATAATATAATCATTAAGAATGTTGTTTTAGTCTGTAAACTCTCTTTAGAATTATAGGATTCCTAAAAGTAATATATTTTTACCTAAGGTTTTCATCTTTTATAAAAATAGTGGGAAATAGGTGGGACCATGTAAATGAAGGGTGAAATAGACGTTGCAATGAAAACCTTCCAAAAATGATTGAATCTGGAATGAAAAAATTAATGAGGATTATTAATCAACAATATTGGGTGATTAATAATAATCAATGTCATGTTTAGTGGGTCAATTCACCTTGAAGGGAACTACTTGCAGTTGAATCCTTCACGAGTCAAAAACTGCCTTCTTTTAGTGGATCTATTGATCCATTAATTTCTGAATAGTAGATTACCCTATTAGAAAAGATATTTTCTATACTCTATTATTAATATATATATATATAGTCACCTAGGATGTATACCGATTATAAGTATAATCTAATCATTGGTGGATATTTATTAAAAACATGAATCCAAGAGGGGAGGTTTATGTGATGGAGTGGGAAGAGTTCAATAGAACTTTTTTTAGTAAATATTTTTTCCATTCGATGATAATAGAAATGGTTAAGGACTTATAGAGCTAAAGAATAAGGAAAATGAATAAGTGGTAAGATATAAAATAATCTTTAAAATAATTTCTAAATACACCTATATCTTTGTTACGGATCCTATAGGAAAGGTGGATAGGTTCTTCAGCAAACTAAGACCCCATCTACAAAAGAATCCAGAAAAATAAGAGTATGAAAGTTATGAGGAGATATTTTAGATTATTATAAATGTTTTAATGAAGTTATGATAAACACCGTTGTCACATAGTTCTAATGAAAATAATATTGAAATGTATATAAACTAAATGAAGAGTTTTTATTATATAAAAGGAGAAAAGAAAATTAAACAACCCACATGAATCAAATGTGAGAAGAATCATTCATAGAAATATTTTATTTGGAGTGTAAAGTTATACAAGTTTATAAGAGATGACTATATAATTAGGAACTATCATAATGAGGTGAATACTAAAAATATCAATGAAAACAACAAAGTAAAGACAATGTAATCAGAACCTGAAGTTTAATGCTTCAAGTGTGGTAAGCTTTGGAACTTTTAAAATCAATTTCTAAATAAGAAGATAATGGAGGGAAACCACCAAACTCACCATATGAAAAGGGTGAAAGTTTATGTTTTTTCAATCATGATGTCTTAAATAGAGGACTTAAATGGTGTGGATATAGGTATAATATTTATGCTTTGAAAACTATCAAGTACTTTGTTTGACACTAGTTTTATGCATTCCATTTTTTCATCCAAGTTTGAAAATAATGTAGAATCAAAAATAGAACATCTAGATATATAGTTATCAATTAAAACTCTCTATGGAATTATCCTAGGATTAGAGGTATATATAGACTCTAGTATCAAATATCTATAGTACAATATCATCAAAAATTTATTAGTCATTCCCATGGTGGAATTCAATACTATAAAATGGATAAACTGCCTCTGAATGTATAAGTCTAAGATAAACTATATAAGAAAATAGAATTTATTAGTATTTTATGGATAACCTAGAGTAATTTTAAAAAGATAGATAATGAATCCCAAGAAGTTTCTATAAGAACCTCCAAAGTTGTTATTTATAAAGATAATCAGTGGAGAAGAAGAAAAAGAATAAAGTATAAAGATGTTAAATATACCCATTTTTTGGGAATAGATTAAAGTATTTTATGAATATTTACTTGGTCCTCCCCCAGAAGGGGGGAAAATTTCTCCATTGAGATCAAACCTAGATATGATCCAATATCAAAACCCTATATGTAATTGAATATGTGGAGTTATAGGAATTAAAGAATAAACTTCAATATATTTCAGAGAAGAGTTTTATTCAACCATGTGTGTCTTATTGAGGAGAAACTATTCTATTTGTAGAGAATAATGATATATAAATGTGGTTATGAATTAATTATAGAGAAAATAATGACAACATATTTAAGAAAAAAATACCATTTTCTTAGGATTAATGATTTTTTCGACCAACATCACATAGCTCATTTTTTCCCATGATTGACCTTTGATTCGAGTATCATCAGTTAAGGGTGAAGAAAGTAGATATCCCAAATAATAACTTCAGAACAAGATATGGGTATTATATGTTTTTATACCATTAATCTAGAATAATTCCCCTGTAATATTTATGGATTTTATGAATGGAGTCTTTAAAGATTACCTTGATAAATTCATGGTTGTCTTTAATAATGATATTATAATATATTCCATAATTCATGTTTAGTATGAGGATCAACTAAGTGCTATTTTACAATCTACGGGGAAGGAAAAGTTTTTTGGAAAATTCAATAAATGTGAGTTATAGTAACAAAAATTTTAATTCTTGGGGAATATAATGACCCCTAATGTAATCTAAGTTGATCCTTAAATGAAAAATTCCATGTAAGATTAGAAATGTTCTACAATTGAAGCAGATATTTTTTGTTTCTTTAGACTAGAATAAAACAAAATAAGGTTTTTGAAAAAAATTCATGGCTTTCTAATCGATTAACCAAGTTAAATCTTAATGGATTCAAGTTTATTTGGATAAATGAGCATGAATAATGTTTTTTAGAATTAAATAAAAGGTTGGATAATAAACCTGTACTAACCCTACCATCTTCTAGAGAAGTATTTTTTATATATAGTGACTCATATCTATAAGTTATTGGATATGTTCTCATGAAAAATAAAATGGTGATCACAGATACACCTTGATAGTTAATGTCCCATGAGAAAAATTACCCAACTCATGATCTGGTGCTAGATGTAGTCATCTTTACTCTGAAGATATGGTTACACTATCTTTATGTGGAAAAGTGTGATATATACATAGACCAAAAAAATATGAAGTATGTATTCACAAAAAAGGAACTGAATATGAGGAAATTGAGATGGTTGGACCTTTCATTTCATATAACCCTAGAAGAGTGAAAATGTTATAGATTCTTTGATTAGGAAATATTCTGGTGTTCTTGCAATGAATATGACTGAGGGAGATCCATTGATAAGGGACTTAAAAAGTTTTGTCATGGGAATCGTGTGAGAATGTATATTATAAATTATATCCCGGATTACTTCTCTACCATCATTATTAAAGAAGATCATGATATTTTAATGTGATGATCCATTGATGAAAAACAATATTGAGTATATGAAATATAAAAAGATTATTTGATTTAATAATAATAATAAAGGTGTATTGATATTTGTTACAATGATATGTATTCCATCTATTTTGGAGATAAAAAAGAGTTTATGGATTAAGTACATAGATATATATTCTATATACATCCAAAAATAACTATGATATATTGGGACCTTCATGATCACTATTGGTGGGATAATATGACATGTGATACTACTGATTATACCTCTAGGTTCTTAGTGTGTCAACAAGTGAAGTAAGAGTGATGAATTCATAAAGGGGTATTAAAACCAATACCCATACCTATATGAAATTTGGTTAAAACCCCTTTATAATTTTTCACAGTCATTCTGAAGACTTCCAAAGGTAACAATTCTATATGGGTAATTTTCTATAGAATGAAAAAGACTGCGTATTCCATTACCACAAGAGAGGATTTATCTATCGAACACCTATATTACATATATATTCTTAATGTATTGATAGTTTATGGAGTAACACTATCAATTGTTACTAACTAAGATCCAAGATTTACTTTTAAATTCTAGGGGAAAAATCTATGAATATATAATAAATCTTTTCAAGAACCTATCATCCTCAAATTGATGGATAGTCTTAGGGGACTATTCATACAATGGAATTCATGTTATATAGATAGCTCAATTGATTGTAAAGGGATATGGTACCAGTATACTCTACTTTTTAAATTGTATTATAACAATAGTTTCCACTTGAGCTTTCAAATTGATCCTTTTGAAGATTTCTATAGAAAAAGATGTAGAAATATATCATATTGGGATAGATTTAGAGAAGGGAAACTATTTGGACTAGACATTTTGATGGATACCACATAAAAGATACATGTTATTTTAAATCACATCTAGGATACTTAAAAATGAGAGAAAAGTTATGATGATAAATTAAGGAAAAGATTAGAGTTTCATGTGAGGGATCATGTTTTTCTCAATATATCACCAAAGAAAGTGGTCATGAGGCATGGAAAAAAGGGGAGAATAATTCTGGGATACATTGGATCATATGAGGTTCTTGAACTTGTTAATACAATTTATTATCAATTAGAACTACCCCCAAATCATTCCAATTCCCATGATATATTCTACGTGTCTCTACTGAGAAAGTATATCTTTTACCCAACACATGTACTTGATACTAATAGTGTAAAGTTGGAAGTTGAATTTTCTAATGAATACAAATATATATAGATCCTTGATAGAAGTGAATAAGTGTTTAGGAACAAGATAAAAATATTTGTGGGAGTCTTCTGGAGAAATAAAAAGGTTAAACCGGATACTTTGGAACCTGAGGAAATAATGAAGGAGAAATACCTCCATTTGTTTTAGGGGAAAGAGTCAAATTTTGAGGATAAAATTTCTTAAGGATGAGAATGTAATGACAAGAAAATATAATATATGATTTATTAAACAATTTTTTTTCATAATAACTATATTATTATATTTCATAATAGACATATATAGGAATTATATTATAAAAAAAGAAAAAAAATTCTATGTTACGTTATAATTCCAATTACTACAAATAAAAATAATACCGGGACATAAAAAACCAAAGAATATCGACCACACAATGGTGTACTCCATAGGATTG
Source organism: Viscum album (assembly GCA_963277665.1). Lineage (NCBI taxonomy): Eukaryota > Viridiplantae > Streptophyta > Magnoliopsida > Santalales > Viscaceae > Viscum > Viscum album. The sequence continues at coordinate 1,027,432,441 of OY728158.1, forward strand.
AGATCTCCCAAGAAGATTAAGACTTCCATAAAAACTATTAAAAGAAAAGGAAATATTAGTAATACAATAAAAATTATCAAATTAATTCTAAAAACCTGTGGGAATAAAATAGTAAATAATGATGAATCGTGGAATGTATATAGAGTATGAAGGGAAAAGTGATCGTTGAGAACTGACTATTACCTTACTATTGGTCAATATGGCCACTAAAAAATATGAACATTGGTCAATATGTACATTGGGATTTAAAACTTTCGGTAATAATGTTTCCATTAAAATTAGTGTTTATAAAGGGTAATGAAAACTAATGGTTGATGTAGAATGGAGAAACGATGTCCAAAACTAGTAGAGTGATGAATTTTGAAGCAGATTTTTCAGAACATGGGAGGGAGGTAGCATCACTAGGCTTTACCCTTGACCAATCCTATGTAGATCTTCAATAAGGTAAGGTTGACCAAAATTGAATATGAGAGAAGTCTATGTTAATGGAGGTCACCACTAGTCAATGTTTGTTGAACAAACCAATGAATCCACCACCACTAGACACCTTACACTTAGGGAGTATGCTTGTGTAATATGGGGTTATGTATTCAAACCCTAGTAATATGATTATTTTATATTTTTCTTTTTAATAAAATAATGATTATGTTTACTCATTTTTGTTATAACTTTATAAAAGATTAAACGAGTTTGAAAAAAATAGTTTTTGATATGTAGAATTTAAAATTGCATTTTTCGGACATATATAGTTTCAATTAAGATAAATATTAAAAAAATAAGGAATTTTTAAAATATTTTTTAATAAAATATTCTTAATAAATAATATTTATTTAAATATAAATGATAATATAATTTTGTGATGTCAAAAGTAAATTTTATAGGGTTAGAAACCATTATAATTGCAAAAAATTAATACTTTTCACTAAAAATGGATTTTTAATTTAAAAATGTAAATTTTCATACTAATAAAATTATTTTGATAAAATAAATATTACTTTTTTATTCAACTTACTGAAATTAGAATATGGTGAATTTTTCATAATCATATGAGATAGTGATATTTTTGGGTAAAAATTAAATATAGTATAAACAATTGGTTTGTATTTGACATCATAAAAGTCAAAAGGATTTTTAATAAATAATATAAAGAGTATCCTTGACCAAAAAAATGTTTATTATTTAAAATAATATGTTTTAGGTTATTTGGTTAATTTTATAAGCTCTTAATGAATCCTCCAAAACATATATTATATTTTAATGTTTTAAAATCCACTCTTTATAAACATAACTCACTTCCACATCACGAAGTGTATTAATTTAAGTAGTTCGGTTAATGAATATTTAAAATATTGAAAAAACCCTATTTTGAATAATCCATATGTAAAAACCATGGAATGGTTTGTGGTTTTGATTAATTTAATCAAATAGACTTCGAAAGAAAAATTAAGAAATTAATAAATAAGTCCCCTTCTTTTATTATAATTACTAACCATTATCCCATTCCTCTCGACTCCAAATTCATAATCCTTGATTTTATGGCCATTTTAAACTACTAAAAAATAGATCATTAACATTAATAGACTTTATCAGTGTGTGTAAAGAGCACTGATAAAAGTGACCCTTAATAGCACTGATAAAGTGTACCTTTTATGAGCACTACGGAAAAGCACTGATAAAAGGTACGATTTATCCTTGTTTTTTTGCATTGATAAAGGGCCACCATAAAATTAATTAACTAAATAAATAAATATTAAAAACGAGTTAATTAAAAAAATATTAAAAATCTAATTAATTAAATAATTATTGATAAGAAAAAAAATTTAATACACACACAAACAAACATACACATATATATTATAAATAATAATAAATAGTTTATATTTAATATATAAATTTTTAAAATCAATAAAATTAAATAATTAAAAAAATAAAAAATAAAAATGAGTAAATTAAGAAAAATATTTAACATTTTTTATTAAATAATTAGTGATAAAAATGAATAAATTTGATATATATATATAGATTATAAATATTAATAAATATAATATATTAAATATAGATATATAAATGAATAAATTTTTAATAATTAAGGAAAAAATTGAAAATGAATAAATTGTAAAAACTTAGAAAAATTTAAATATGAATATATAAAAAAATTATGATTTTTTTAATGAAATAATTATTAAAAAAAATTAATAAGTTTAACATATATAAATATATTAATTATAAATAGTAATAAATAAAATATATTAATGTTTAATATGGAAAATAAATTAAATATAATAATTAAAAACATATTAATGTTTGATTCATTTATAATTATATTTATACTAAGTTATTCCTTAATACATTTAATATTTAAATTTATTCAAATATATATATATATATATATCATTGTATATAATATTTTATAAAATATTATTTATATAATAAAAAATGTTTGTTACATTGATTACACATAAATATTAATAATTAAAGCATATTTATATAAAATGAAGACACATAAATACTTACACAATTATTGAAATCTTACATAGAGACACATACACCAAATATTTTTGCAATTTATTCAAATTTAGGCATTCATTTTATAATTTCATTAGAACATGATACATTTAATATTTTTTTCATTTTTAATTAGTAACTTTTTTTATATTATTATAGATAGGTATAATTTAATCATTTTTAATATTTGTTTTGAATTTAATCATTTTATATTATTCATTTATATAAATTTATTTACTATGTTTTATTATTTTCAATATGTATTCATCTTGACTTCAACATATATCCATATTTTTTTATTACTAATTTTTAATTAATAAGACTTATCAAATTTTTCAATATTTTAAAAGTGTACTCATTTTTAATTATTCATTTTCACTCATTTTTATCATATAAGAATTTAAGATTATATATTAAATAATAATGTTAAAAATACATTTTCAAATAAATATTTATAAAATAATATATTTATAAATGTGTATTTACTATATATATAAATTTATAATTATAAATATATAAATATTATTTTTTTGAAATTGTATTTATATAATTATAAATAAATAATTCCATATTTCTTAGTAATTAAAAAATTATAATAAATTTATTTAAATGATGAATATATTTACTATATTTATGTTTATATTTATTATATATATATATAATTATATAATTTTATATAACGATATAAATACATAACTATTATTTCTTAAAATGGTATTTAAATATTTATTAAAAAATAATTATATATGACGAGGGTTTCCAAATGGTTGTCAAATTGTTCCCTCTTGAAAGACTAAGGATCTTACTCCTTCAGCTGTGTTAATGCTGGTATCTTCTACTCAAGAACTCTTACAGGTGGAATTCCATCTGAGGAAATTCCTCTATCTGATTCTGGACATGCATATTGTGAAGTTATGGATATACATCATGATGAGCGTGTAGGGGAGGTTGTGGAGGATCTATCAGCATATCGACAATTGATGGAGGAACAATGTGTAGAGGTCCCTCCCAAGACTTGGAGATGGGGTCGACATCCAAAAGGCCATAGTAGAGGACGTGGTTGGGATTTTCCTTCCAGGCATTCTTCCAAGGTTTCTAATAGCCCCCTCAATCTATAGCAGAAAGATCTATAAGATAAGTATTATGTGCCCTTCAGTCAAAGGACCTAGCTGTCAGAGTAGGAAACTGCTGCCAATTATGATGATTCTGTCCAGGGTTATGGGAATGATCCGGTTCATGATTTTTTAGTTGTCCTTTTTTCGGATAATGGTTTGGTCTTTTTTATAATAAATATATTTAAAGAATGAATATATTTACTATATTTATATTTATATTTATATATATTTGTTATATATATATATATAGTTTCTTAAATATGTATAATAAAATAAATATATTTATTTATAATTATATTTATAAATGTATAGTTATTATATTTATAAAATTATATATTTATAATTATAAATAAAAAACAATTTTCTTAAAAGTATTTATATAATTATAAATATATAAATATATATTTAAATAAATATAAAATTATAATAAATAATTAAATATATATATATATATATATTTACATTTTTTATTTATAAATATAGTTATAAATCCTTTATCAGTGCTACAGTTTTAGCGTTGATAAAGATTCATTTTATCATCACTTTTTCAGTGTTGATAAAGATGCTTTTTATCAGCACTTATTAATTTATCACTGATAAAAGCATTCTTTATCACTGGTTTTTAGAAGTGTTAAGAAAACTGTCTCTAATATATTTAAAGAACCCTTACCAGGACTGAATCATTCATGATTTATCAATATTTCCATGGTAGCCACCTACCACTTTCACCCCTCCTCATCAGATCTATGGAATAATTAAGGCTAGAATCTGATGTATGTAATTTTCTCCTCCTCCTCACTCATTTATTGCTTGTTTGGGTTTTGCGATTTTCATGATTATGGTGTTATCAACTGTGAATAACCCTAATTCTATTCTCCCATAACTTTAGACTTGATTGGTCTCCTAATTCTTCTTCATTGTTTCCATTCTTATCACCACCTTCACTCATGGTTATTTCTATTGTTATCCCTATTTCAGTCATCGTCACCACTATCATCAATAACTTTCCATTTTCTTTCTCCTATACAACTTCTTTTTATTGATAGTTCTCTATGGTATTTAATCACAGTTCTGATTTTTTCACACATCAAAGGTCATTTTATTTGATAATTTTTTGTTTTGGGCTTATGGTTTTCTTGTATGATTATTTGATGAATGGGTTTTGTAAATCACATTGATTTACTTATAAATAGATGTCCAAGGTATGTTTAGTAGGTTTTATCTTTGAATGAATGATTATTTAATGACTTTCAGGACAACTAAGGTATATTTAATTTTTTTGAATGATTATTTAACTGATGTTATATTTGAGGAATGATATTTTGATGAATGGGTGTTGTGTAAATCATTAAATGATTTTTCACGACATTTAAAATATGTTGTATTTACTTATTAATATTTTCACACCATTCAGGGTATGATAAATTTACCAAGCATGTATTCAGATGATTAATTATTATTATTTTATTTAATTATGAATGGATGTTTTGAAGGTATAATGGATTATGGTGTTTGAATATGGAGTATTTATATTATATATTTAAATGATAATCGTGGGAAGGTTTTGATTGTGTTGATTGTGTAATTTAGGTATAGGGGATGTTAGTTTACAATTAACTTTGAATAAAAAATAATATTACTACTATTTTATAGAGTTATTCTCTATTTATTTTCAAATCTATAGTTTAATATTTATATACACTTCCTATGGTATTATTTGAATGCAAACCTCATCAGGTAATTTAACTATTTCACAAAGAAAAAACAGCATCACTTTCTTAATGTAACTTTCTACAATATATATTGTTGGGAAAAAATCCCTCAAGTCATCATTGAAGCATTTTTGAGGTGATTGTGTTTGTTGACCAAGTGGACATATGAGTGGTGATTGTTGACAAAGAAAAACAATGACATACAAATTTGTTGACAAAGGGGATTTCATGATGGAATGTCGAGTTCGAGAGCTGAGGTCAACGATCCATGATTGATTCAAGATGTCGACAAAAGGAATGGATGATCTAGATGTGGTACAAAAGAATAGAAACAAGGTGGCGCCGTTTTCCAGTGTTTTCCTAATTTTTGGGCCTGAAAATCGACAAATGAAGAAAAGTGTTTTTGGCAAAGGGACTTGTGCGCAGAGGACTTGGAGTATAGGAAACTTGTGTGCCATATGTTTTTCAAGATCATAAGATCAAAATATGTCTAAGGAAATAGGTTCGCACAAGTTTGGGAGTTGGTCGCGCAAGTGTCTAAAAGGACAGAAGACTTGCGCACCGAGACTGGGTCGTGCAGGTGACTTGTGCGCCATCGCGCAGGGTCGTCAATTTGCCTATAAAAACTGGACCACCCCTCTTCATTCGAAACCGGAGTTCAACACTTTGAGAAATCAGAGCTCCCGTCACGAAGGTGTGGTGGTCGCGCAAGTGGTGTGTGTGGTCGCGCAGGTGGGACTTGCGCTCCCGGGTGATTGATGCGCGCCCGTGTTTGAAACTGTGTGCCAGTGTGGAGTTGCGCTCTAATATTGAGTTGGGCGTAAAAGGAAGTGAGTCGCGCAGGTTTGGAGTTGAGGAAGCTTGAGTCGCGCAAGTGTCTGAGGAGGACTTGTGCGCCCGTTGTGACTTGCGTGCCGATACTTGCACGTCAAGTTTGAATTGAGTTCCAAGAAAAGTTTATTTGCCTCAGTGATTTTCAGGCTTCGTGGAAGCTGGATGTTTGCACGATACCTTCAGTGCAAAGAGATATTCATCTGCGGGTGAAAGTTGTACTTCAAAAGAGAATCTACATAAAGAGGAAGATGCTTTCCTTCATGAAAATGAAGAGACGTACAGGTCTATAAACTGTGGGTGGATTCCTTCCAAGAGCAGTAAGCAAAGGAAGAGAAAGAAGGTGATCCTCTCCACCGGAAGTGATCCAGAGAGAGAGAAATAGGGAGTGACCCTTGGGAAAGCAGTGAGCTGACCCTAAACATTGTAAAGGCAGTGAGCCTGGGCGTAGAAGTGATCTATCCCGAACATTGTAATCCACATCTAGTGAAGTTTAGTGGAATTGGTACGACCGGAAACTTGTCGGCATATGATCCTTGGACGTAGCCCTTTGCGGTGAACCAAGTAAAATTGAGGTGTCATGTGCATGCTTTACTTTCTATTTACTTTTTGCAACAGGAAAGAGAGAAATGAGTGTGTTTCTTAATAGCGAAACAAGATCAGAATAGGCGTTAATTTTAAATTAGTCATACCCTGATTCACCCCCCCTCTCAGGGTATTCAGCCTTGTGGACCTAACAATTGGTATCAGAGGGAAAGGTTGACAGTTGTTCTTCTCTCAATGGAGGTCACTAATCATAAAGGGATTCTGATCTTTGACGGATGTAATTTTCAGATATGGAAGAATCGAATGCAACACTATTTCTGATCTTTGGGAATGGATGTGTTTTCAGCAGCTATGCATGGTATCACAACTGATATTGATAGTGGTGCATTATCAGAAGCTGATCCTAGAGAGTTGGATGCTGATTCCAAAGAAATCAATGCCTTAGGGGGATCCCTCTCCAATCCCATTTATACAAAGGTGATTTCATGCAAAACGTCACATGCCATGTGGGAAAAGCTTTTGAATATATATGAAGGGGATACAAAGGTAAGAGAGGCAAAGCTGCAAGTGTTGTGGAACAAGTATGAAGATCTGAGAATGAACCTGAATGAGTCTGTTGATACATTCTTTGATAGGGTAAATGCTGTGGTAGAAGACATGCACGGTCTTGGAGAAATTATCGAAGATATAAAAATTGTGAAGCGCATATTGAGAAAACTTCCACCTCGGTTCAATCCGAATGTTTCTGTTTTGGAAGATAAAGACCCAAAAGAACTGACATTGGACAACCTGCACAACACTCTTGTTGCATATGAAATGAGAAATGATGATAACGAGACTGTGGAAAAGGGGAAATCCAAAGAGGTGGCATTTAAGGCCATGAAGAAGCTCACCATTGAAGATTCTAATGAGTAAGAAGAGACAGATGAGGTGATGTCATTCCTTTCTTAAAATCTGCAAAGAGGAAGAGGATAGTTTAAAAGGAAACTTCCACTAGCATGTTTTCGCTGTGGAAAGGTTGGTAATATTGCGGCAAGATGCCCCAAGATGTTTCAAGATAACGATAATGATGAAGATGAAGTTGAAAATCCCAAGAAGAAATCTTCAGCCTATGTGAAAGGGAAGAAGCAGTTAAAGAGAAATTTCTTCAAGAGGAAGAATCTTCTTTCACAAGAAATAGACAGTTCAGATGAGTCTGAGGATGAAGAGGTTGAGGAGTTTGAAAATTGTAAGGATCATAGAAAAAATGCTATGGTAGCGGTCATGGTAGTTCTTAGGAAAAGGAAGAAACTGACGTTGGAGAATAGGAAGAAGAAGTTGAAGGAAGAGTTGATATGGAAGCCGAATTGGAAACAGCGCTTGAGGAGATAGATGTTTAGAGAGAAAAAACAAAGAAATCCAATAAAGTTGTTCATGATGCCAAACTCTATATGCAGTAGCAGGAAGATGATAAGTCTGATTTGATGGAATAAATTGAAAAACTCAAGTTATCAACACCAGAGAACTCAAAATCAGTTAGTGAGTATAAGCTCAAGATTGAAGAACAGAAAATGGAGATCGATGGCTTGAACAGAAAAGTGAATAATCACGTCAAGCATATCGAAGAGCTTGAAGAAGAAGTTGTTAGTCAATGGAGAAAAGTTAAAGACCAGGAAAAGCCTTTGATTCCCAATACATTCTTGGGAAAGCAGATCATTCCAAATTCTGAAAAGATGAAAGAGGCGCCCAGTAGTTCAGCAGGAAAGAAGCAGCAATTTAGCTCAATTGTAAAAGATGATTCAGGGCTTGATCGTAAAGAAAAATCTGGGGCAATTGAAGTGAGACCGCAAGCACCCGTCCAGAGATTGAAGATTGATTTGGGAACAAATAAAAATAATAATATTCAGAGATCCCTAGTGGAAACTCGGAGTGCTGAAGTGTCACGAAGGAATGCACCATATATTTGGTGTTATTGTTGTGGGACGATGGGACATTCAGAGTATGTGTGTTCCATAGCCCAGAGATATCAAAGGGAACAAGAACAGTGGTGGCAGCAAAATAGAGAATGGTTTTCCAGAACATATTTTGAAGGAAAATATTTTTGGTGCATAGGATTTGGGCACATGGCTAGGCACTGTAATTCGACCATTCAGAGAAATGTGCCAAAGCAGAATCAAAACGTTCACAAGCAGCAGATCAATAAACCGACAGGTGAGTTAAAAATGCAGAATAGATTTGTAGCTTTGCAAGATGAGGCTGGTCCATCATACTCTGAGAAAGAACAGAAGTATCAATCCATGCCGAGTGTGAAGGAAAAAGTATGGATCAAGAAGAAGAAAAATGAGAAGGCTGTGGTGGCGGAGATTGCCCTTAAAGTATTTGATCGATCTGGTGTGTGGATCCTTGATAGTGGTTGAACATCTCACATGAAGGGTAATAAGGATCTTGTTACAGGCATAAAATATGACAAAGAAAGAGTTTTTATATTTGGAAACGATGAAGGCCTGGAGATTATTGGATCAGGGAAAGCCAAGTTTGGGGGAAAATAAATGAGACGTACTGATGTCTTGGTAGTAGAGGGTCTCAGTCATAAATTGCTTAGTGTCAGTCAACTATGTGACTCTGGGAACTCTATCTAATTTACCAAGAAGATGTGTATTGTTAAAGGAAAAGATGGAGCAGTCATTCTACAGGGAAAACGAACAAAGGGAAATCTTTACCTTGTAGGTGGGGAAGAAGATTCTTGCTTTTTATCCAGATAAGAAGAAAACCAGTTGTGGCATAAGCGACTTGGTCATCTATTCCAACCATCTATGGAAGATCTGGTAAAGTGTGATGCTTCTAGAGACCTTCCCAAACTATCACGTGATCGCACGCATACGTGTGATGCTTTCCAACAAGGGAAGATCATCAGAAAGACATACAGGCCAAAGGAACAGAAATCAACTAGAGTGCTTGAATTGGTGCATGATGATGTATGTGGAACTATCTCACCACGAGCTATAAATGGGAAACGGTACTATGTCCTTTTCATTGATGATTATAGCATAATGGCCTGGGTATTCCTCATTACCCATAAGACAGAGGTATTCAGTTGCATAAAGCAGTATAGGAGGGAATCAGAAAGGATGATTGGGAAGAAAATTTTGAAGTTCCGTACAGATAACGTTACAGAATTCACAAATAGTCAAGTGGAAGAATATCTCAAGAAACACATGATAAGGCATCAAGTCTCTTCAGTGAGAACTCCCCAACAGAATGGAGTGGTTGAAAGGAGAAATCGGATCATCAATAACATGGCTATAATGATGCTTATTGATAAATTTCTACCAGATAAATTTTGGAAGGAAGAAGTTTTGACATCGGTCAATGTTTAGAACTGGTCTCTGTTGTGTCCGAAGCAAGGAAAGACTCCATATGAACTATGGTACAGAAAGAATCCAACGTTGAAATACTTTCAAATATTTGGAAGTAAGTGTTTCATTATCAACAAAGAAAATCACAAGAAGTTTGAGACACGAGGAGATGAGAGGATATTCCTTGGCTACTCAGGGAAATGCAAAGCATATAAATGTTTCAACAAAAGGCTGGGAAATTTTTTTGAGAGCAATGATGTCACTATAGTTGAAAATGATCAGAATACTCAATGATCCAGTGAACAGTTCCTGGATGAAAGTGATGATGAGGTAAGCAACACAGGGGGATCAAAAGTGGCAGAGTCTGACTCAAAAGAAGATACTGATGATGAACAAGAAAGTGTCAAGTCTGTGTCTGCAAGGAAGCCAAAGAGTCGAGCTGAAATTGATAGGCAGAATATCATTGGTGATCAGATAGCTCCAGTTCAGACTCGAAGGATGAAATCGTTACAACAAACATCGTTTTTGTCTTAGGTGGAGCCAAAATGTTTTTCCAATGCAGCTGAAGACGAAAAATGGGTTCAGGCTATGAATGAATAGCTTGATCAGATTGAGAAGAACCAGACCTAGGAGATTGTTTCGAGGCCAGCAAACAAGAATGTCATCGGGACTAAATGGTTCTACCGCAACAAGATAAATGAAGATGGCACCGTTATTCGGAACAAAGAACGACTAGTGTGCAAGGGATAATCCCAGATAGAGGGAATAGATGTTGATGAGACATTTGCACCAGTTGCAAGGCTAGAGGCAATCAGATTATTTTTTTCCATAGTAGTGAAAAAAAAATTCAAAGTGTTCCAGATGGATGTGAAATCTGCATTCTTGAATGGAGTTCTGGAAGAGGAGGTGTATATTGAGCAGCAAGATGGTTTTCTCATTCATGAGGATGAGAACAAAGTTTGTAGGCTGAAGAAGGCATTGTATGGGCTGAAATAAGCACCAAGAGCATGGTACTCAAGGCTTGATAAGTACTTGAAGAAGCTTGGTTTTCAGCATGGAGGAGTTGATTACAATATCTATTTCAGTAATGACAGTAATCAAAGGATGATGGTGCTGGTGTATGTCGATGAAATAATTTTTGGCGGATCAGATGAATCTCAATGCAGACAGTTTTCTGAATTTATGAAAAATGAGTTTGAAATGTCAATGATTGGAGAGCTAACATTTTTCCTTGGTTTACAGGTGACACAAGGAAGTAATGGAACATTCATTTCTCAATCCAAATATGCCAAGGAGGTTATAAGAAGGTTTGGAATGGATAATTCCAAAGAGATGAAGACTCCAGTTGCTACCCGGATGAAATTATCAAAAGATGATGATGGCAAGGCAGTTAATATCACAGAATACAGGCAAATTATTGGATGTTTGTTGTACTTGACTGCAACAAGGCCTGATATTGTTTTCACAACATGCCAAGCAGCGAGATATCAGAGTAATCCCAAGGAAAGCCACATGATTTCAGTGAAAAGAATACATCGGTATATCCAGGGCACAATGGATTTCGGCTTGACATATACTAACAAATCTCAGACAGAGTTATTGGGATATACTGATGCAGACTGGGCCGGTTCAGTAGATGATAGAAAATCAACGTCAGGTGGTGCATTCTATCTTGGTGGATTGTGTATTTCTTGTCTTAGCAAGAAGCAAGATTGCATTTCATTGAGCACCACAGAATCAGAGTACATTGCGGCCACTCAAGCATGCACACAATTATTGTGGATGAAGAAGAAGCTTGAAGATATGGGAGTCAAAGTGAAGTCTCCGATCGGAATCCAGTGTTACAACTCAAGTTCTATAAATCTCAGCAAAAATCCCGTACATCAATCAAGGACAAAGCACATTGAGATAAAGTATCATTTTATCAAGGATAAAGTTGAGCAGGGAATCGTGAAGTCGGAGTATGTGCCTACAGAACTACAGGTTGCAGACATTCTAACAAAGTCCTTACCCAAGGAAGCATTTGAAAGGCATCGACTGGCTCTGGGAGTTCAGTCGACTCCCCACACTTGAAATAGTGGGGATATGGAATCCCCCCCTCTCCCCGAGTATGATGTGTTTTCCCTATTGTGCTGATATGTGTTCTCTACTCTGTTACAGACTGCAAAGGAGTTACCTTTGGGTTCATTGACAAAGGGGGAAAAATATTGATTGTTCAAGGGGGAGACAATGTGGAGATTTGATAAATCATGAATGATATGGGGAGAGGCTGATATGTGGAGCAACTAGATAGGGGGAGTGGAATCTAGTTGAACGTACTTAGCCAGAGCTTAGCTTGTACAACATAGGAAGTAGGGCTAAAGAGGTTTTGCAGCTGACAAGGGATCAAGCTGTGAACAGAAAGGGGTAGCGTATTAAATATGACAAAGCTATAAGTGATCGATCAAAGGATAGACATCACGATAGCTGAGGATCATGATAAAAGCAGAAGAGTGGTGTTGGAGAGTGGTGAGAATATTTCCAAACCAAACATTGGCCTTCCAACAAGTCCTTCAACAATTGGTATCAGTTTTGAACAAATTGGTATCAGTTTGGTGTCAACAGTGGATGTCAGAGATGAAGTGATTCATTGATGAACTTTCCATTTACTCTTGTTTCTCATGCCGAGCATTGCTCATGTGGGCTTAGAGTATTTGTTAATTAAATCCTTGATCGCTATCAGAATCACCAAAGGAGAATGGTGGCTGAAGAACTAACGATGTGCATTTCCATAAAAGAGTTGTCAAAAAACCCAAAGGGGGAGATTGTTGGGAAAACATACTTCAAGGCATCATTGAAGTATTTTTGAGGTGATTGTGTTTGTTGAAAAATTGGACATCTAAGTGGTGATTTTTGACAAAGAAAAACAATGAAATACAAAATTGATGACAAAGAGGATTTCATGATGGAATGTCGAGTTCGAGAGATGATGTCAATGATCCGTGATTGATTGAAGAACGTCGACAAAAGTAATGGATGATCTGGAGGCGGTACAAAAGAACAGATACAAGGTGGCGCCATTTTCCAGTGTTTGCCAAATTTTTGGGCCTGAAAATAGACAAAGGAAGAAAAGTGTTTTTGGTAAAGGGAATTGTGCGCCGAGGACTTCGAGTATAGGAAAATTGCATGCCATATGTTTTTCAAGATCATAAGATCAAAATATGGCTAAGGAAATAGGTTCGTGCAAGTTTTGGAGTTGGTCGCGCAAGTGTCTAAAAGAACAGAAGACTTGCGCGCTGAGACTAGGTCGCGCAGATGACTTGTGCGCCCTTGTGCTGGGTGGTCAATTTTCATATAAATACTGGACCACCCCTCTTCATTCGAAACCGGAGTTCAACACTTTGAGAAATCATAGCTCCCATCGCGCATGTGTGGTGGTCGCGCAAGTGGTGTGTGTGGTCGCGCAGGTGGGACTTGCTCGCCAGGGTGATTGTTGCACGCCCGTGTTTGAAACTGCGCGCCAGTGTGGAGTTTCACGCCAATATTGGGTTGGGCGTAAAAGGAAGTGAGTCGCGCAAGTTTGGAGTTGAGGAAGCTTGAGTCGCGCAAGTGTCTGAGGAGGAATTGCATGCCCGTTGTGACTTGCGTGCCGATACTTGCGCGCTGAGATTGACTTGCGCGCCAAGTAAGGTTTTTTTCTATCAGTGATTTTCGGGCTGCGTGGAAGCTAGAAGTTTCCCCGATGCCTTCGGTGCAAAGAGATATTCATCTGCGGGTGAAAGTTTTACTTCAAAAGAGCATCTACATAAAGAGGAATATGCTTTCCTTCATGCAAATGAAGAGACCTACATGTCTATAAACTGTGAGTGGATTCCTTCCAAGAGCAGTGAGCAAAGGAAGGGAAAGAAGGTGATCCTCTCCACTGGCAGTGAGCTAGAGAGAGAGAAACAGGGAGTGACCCTTGGGAAATAAGTGAGCTGACCCAAAACATTGTAAAGGCAGTGAGCATGGGCGTAGAAGTGATCTCACCTGAACATTGTAATCCAAAACTAGTGATGTTTAGTGGAATTGGTACGACTGACAACTTGTCGGCGTATGATCCTTGGACGTAGCCCTTTGCGATGAACCAAGTAAAATTATTGTGTCCTGTGCATGCTTTACTTTCTGTTTAATTTGTGCAACATGAAATAGAGAGAAGAGTGTTTTTCTTAACAGTGAAATAAGATCAGAACAGGCGTTAATTTTAAATTAGTCATACCCTGATTCACCCCCCCTCTCAGGGTATTGAGCCTTGTGGACCTAAAAATTGGTATCAGAGGGAAAGGTTGATAGTTGTTCTTCTCTCAATGGAGGTCACTAATAATATAGGGATTCCTATCTTCGACGGATTTAATTTTCAGATATGGAAGAATCGAATGCAACACTATTTCCGATCTTTGGGAAAGGATGTGCTTTCAGCAGCTATGCATGGTATCACAGCTGATATTGATAGTGGTGCATTATCAAGAGCCGAACATAGAGAGTTGGATACTGATTCCAAAGCAATCAATGCCTTAGGGGGATCCCTCTCCAATCCCATTTATACAAAGGTGATGTCATGAAAAACGTCACATGCCATGCAGGAAAAGCTTTTGAATATATATGAAGGGGATACAAAGGTGAGAAAGGCAAAACTGCAAGTGTTGTGGAATAGGTATGAAGATCTGAGAATGAACCCGAATGAGTCTGTTGATGCATTCTTTGACAGGGTAAATGCTGTGGTAGAAGACATGCTCGGTCTTGGAGAAATTATCGAAGATATAAAAATTGGGAAGCGCATATTGAGAAAACTTCCACCTCGGTTCAATCCGAATGTTTCTGTTTTGGAAGATAAAGACCCAAAAGAACTGACATTGGACAACCTGCACAACACTCTTGTTGCATATGAAATGAGAAATGATGATAACGAGACTGTGGAAAAGGGGAAATCCAAAGAGGTGGCATTTAAGGCCATGAAGAAGCTCACCATTGAAGATTCTAATGAGGAAGAAGAGACAGATGAGGTGATGTCATTCCTTTCTTCAAATCTTCAAAGAGGAATAGGAAAGTTTAAAGGGAAACTTCCACTAGCATGCTTTCGCTGTGGAAAGGTTGGTCATATTGCGACAAGATTCCCTAAGAAGTTTCAAGATAACGATAATGATGAAGATGAAGTTGAAAATCCCAAGAAGAAATCTTCAGCCTATGTGAAAGGGAAGAAGCAGTTCAAGAGAAATTTATTCAAGAGGAAGAATCTTCTTTCACAAGAAATAGACAGTTCAGATGAGTCTAAGGATGAAGAGGTTGAGGAGTTTGAAAATTGTAAGGATCATAGACAAAATGCTATGGTAGCGGTCGTTGGTAGTTCTCAGGAAAAGGAAGAAACTGACGTTGGAGAAGAGGAAGAAGAAGTTGAAGGAAGAGTTGATATGGAAGCCAAATTGGAAGAAGCTTGACAAGGCTTATAATTTGAACATTTTTTTAATGCATTTATATTGTTTTAAACATCCCAAGATAACATTTTGAGCTTATATGTAACAATTTTGGATTTAAGAAGTATTTTAAGTTTAAATGCAAAAATGACCAAATTCTGCATTTTGGACAGATTTTCACTACAAGGGTATTTTGGTCATTTACAAAAAAATATAAATCCAATTTTTATGATTATAATTTCTTTAGAATCCTAATTTAATTTCCTTCAACTTTGTCTTCTGGACCAGGATCTGATTCTACCATCTTGAGGTCCAAACAATTCAATGAAGTTGAATATTATTGAGGAACGCCAAGGAAGCTTCCAGGAAATTTCTTCCAGAAAAACGAAGGTTCAGTGAAATATCTATAACTCTCACAAAACGACTTTAATGGAGCTGAAATTTTGTGGATAGACTATTACGGAGATTTGGAACAAGTTTCATTAAGGAGGCCACGCCTGAAATAGCCGTGTTCAGGGATATTAATTCATTACAAAACGGTGTTTTTCGGTTTGATGATTCTGACTGGACAGAATAAATTGTCAGAGGAAATTGGCCATAACTCTCGGAATACCTATCCAAATCCGCTGAGCTTTTGAGGGGACACGGCCAAGACAATTATGAACAACATTGAAGAAGGGCTCAACTCGTGAAGAGGTCATTTATGGGGTCCCAAACGCGACAACTTTCGGGGGTCAAATTCTGCCTATAAAAGGAGGAGAGCTCCTCCCCCTCAAGACATCCAATTCTCCACCCCATTCCTTCTCGGGCACCCAGGAGAAGAACTTATCATATTTTTCTTTTATTTATTTTGTTTTAAAAATGTCTCTTCTCTCCCGAATCATCTCGCTTACCCCATCCATGGAGGGGTAATTTCATTTGAGTGATCGGAAAGAGGGGAGGCTGGACCGATGTGTTGTGCTTGAGTTTTGTGCTTGAAATGAATAAAATTTGTTCTTCTTTCTTCTTCTGGTTCCAATTCATAATTCAGTATTAAATTCCGAATGCGGTTGTGTTAAGGTTTTTATTCTGAAATTATAAATTGCTTTGGTCGATGATCACATCTCCCTCCACCCAATTCTAATCTGTATACGGTGGCACATGATTAGGGTTGGGTGGTGGTTGCTCGACGGTTGTCAAGCACGTGTGTAGGATTGTATGTTGAAATCTTGGTTTATTAGGGAACAACAATTCCAGGTCTGGGTTTGCTCTAATTAATCAAGAGACCTTCTACAACCCTAAACACATTGGAAGGAGGATAGACCAATCTAAGGTTTTTAGAAAGGAAAATTCTCATCACATCCCTCTTACCAGTTTAAGGAAGAAGAAGATATAAAATTTGGAAACCATGATGGCACAACACTAAGTCTAGCCGAACCTAATCCGATCACAGTCTTTATAATTTGTTAAAATCAATCAATTTCTGTTATTTTTTTCTATCATAGTCATTAATATTAATTAAAACCAATCTTTTTAAGAAAACCAACAAAAAGTGACAACATTGTTTTGTGTGCACTCCTCTTCGGGAGACTACCTAGGATCAACTACTATACTATACTTAGGTAAATAAAATATTGTTTTGCCACGCCCCACGACAGGCGTGCGTCAAACTTGGGGCCGTTGCCGGGGAGGAAGTGCCACAAACTATTTGTAAATATTTGACTTTTTCAAATTTAAAAATAATTTTTTTTTAAAAAAAAATATTCTTTTTTCCATGATGTATTCAAATTCAAATTTTTATGCATGGGAAGATTACTCACAAGTGCAATATCAAGAACCAGAAATTGATTATCGTGACCTCAATGATCGGGTTGAAAGGATTAGTAATAATTTGGATGATTTGGGTCGCAAAATGGAATGGGCATTGGACTATGTTCGTGCAATGATGGAGCAACCCGACCCTGAGCCGGAGCAAGAACCTGAGATAATGGTGGAAGAAATTTCACCAGTCATCATTGAAGAAATAGAGGAGGTAAATGCTGAGGTACCTGAAGACTCATTCATCATAACTCAACCAATTTTACCCGATATTGATGATAAAGAAGATGAATTCCCTACTGAGCTACATGTGGGAGATCAACAAAAACTTGATGAATTTTGGAATGAATGTGAGGAACTTATTGATCTTCCCAAGCCTTGCAAACAAGAAGAGCCAACACCGCGGAAGGAAGACACCACCCAATTGGTGGAATTTGAAGTCAAGATGGAGGAGCCTGACTACCTCCCTCCATCCAGTGATAATCAAATCCAAGAGGCACATTCAACTGAAGAAGTGATTGAACCAGACCCAACTCAGGGAGATGATCCTTCCATGAACTATACCTTTTCTGATTTCATTCAATCTGATTTGAGCATCACTCCTTATAATTTTGAATTTTCAGATTTGGTCAATCCTTACATTGCCTTAGAAGAAGATGAAAAAGAATATGCACCTATTGAGGAACACCTGGAGCTCCCTGAAGATATTGATCATCTACTTGAGGAAGTCCATGAAGAGATACAAGTGGCTATGCATGAAGAACCAAATCTAAAAGCTGCCTACCTTAAAAGGGAAGATTTTGAAATTAATATTTCAAATTTAAATGTTGAATCTCTCTTTGATTATTCTTTTCACACAGCACATCTGGAGAAACCACTGGATTTTGAAGAACACTTTGCACAAGTAGAAACCAAAGTGGAGGAGGATCCATACTTCATCCTACCCCCGCCATTCAAGCTATACCACATTGAAAAGGGGGTGGATCTGGTGTACTCTATACATGGAATCCTCCTCAATAAGGACAATGAAGCACAAGCTGGGAAAAGCCACATGTGGTGGTTCAAATCAAAGAAGCTACATCCACCATCAGACTTTGGATAACAGCTGGTACTGCCCACTGGAGGCAGTAAAAATTCAAGGCCCACTTGGGGGATTGTACCAAGACTTATCCCTTACTTTCTAGGAATTTATATTTCAATTTAATTTTTTAGAAGTAGTTTAGCATTCATCCCTTTCCTCCTTATAATTTTGAGCTTTAATGACATGATACTTGTTCTTAATTTTGAAATTTTTTTTTGTAGGATCATGATGGCAGAAGAAAGCCCCAAAAATTTGTTAAAGGGGACTGAATATTTATTTCAAAAGGGAGTTCATTTTTAAATTTTAAATTTTAAACTCCTTAAATTTTTTTGTCCAAAACTTGTTTTAAGATTTAATGATAAGAATTGCATACCCACACTTGAATTAATGTTTTAATCAACTTATCTAGGAGACATGAGTTTCTTAGGAATCTTGTGATGCCATGTTTTAGATTTCAATGTTAATGAGATTGAATGATTAAAATGGATAATTAGATGATTAAAGTGAAGCAAGGATATTGAAATAAGGACTCATGATTTAAGGGAATTAATTGATTCATGTAAATGAAATTTCCCTTCCATTTTTCATTCTTTGAATTTCTGAAATTCATGTGAATTAATTTGTTATTATTAATAATGCCATAAGTGATTGTCCAATATCATATTCTCATTCCTGAGAGGATTTCTAGACCAAATATTTCCTATTTTATCTTGAGCATATTTCTTGAGTGATCTTGGGACGTGCCACCTGCTAGAACTTGTATTGAAACTTGTCAAAGCTATGACTGTACAAAACCACATTTAAAATGATTGAGGCATATCTTTGGCTAGCCACATTTTATCCTAAGACCCACCTTTACATTTATCCTTCGTAAGCCCTTAGATGCCATGAATTGCCTTATAGGTTTAAGCCACATTTCAATCCAATTTTTCCTTACCTACCTGCACTTTTAGTATTTTTGCATGGTTATTTCAAGTTTGAGTGTGGGGGAAGGGCCTTTCGTGTGCGTTCCTTGGGATATGTATCATTTTTGGGTGGTGTAATGTGTGCGTCGTCATTTTGGGCAATGTATTATTAGAAAATTGGGCATGAGTCATCATTTCATTATGCTTCTTTCATTTCATCCGGTTCTCCATAAAAAAAAGAAAATAAAGCTGTGCCTTTCTGGAGCTTTACAAAAAAAGAAAAAAAAAGAAAAAAAAGAAAATAAAGCTGTGCCTTTCTGGAGCTTTACAAAAAAACAGGGAGAACTTGGATGATATCATTCTTTGTAATCATTTATTGACTCATGACCCATGTCATTGAAAGGGGAGTGGTGTTGTGATTCACATTTCCAGGGGATTTGAGTGAGGTTCATCTTGTGTTTTCACTTGATTAATCATGCATTGTACTTAAGAGTCAAACCTCCTACTTCTGGCCTTAAATTATTTCAATCATTTACCCACCAACCCTAAGCCACAGAGTCATTTGAACCTTTATTGCAAGTCCTCATGATTTTATGTGTGTTTTGTCTTTACAAAGTGGAGAAAGTAGTTACTTTACAAGCCTATGGGTAAGGAGCATGTTCTCATGATATGAGCATAAATCCACTATTAATTGTATCATGAGTGATGAGAGAAAAGATTCATAAGTGAGGTAGATCATGATTTGGCATGTTTAATAATAATAAATTGAGAAGCTTGAATGAATGAAAGGAGAAGCTTCATTATTTTTCAAAGGGGAAAAGTAAAATGCATGAATTGATTGTTTCTTTGAAAAATGGGAAATTAAATTGGTATTTTTGTGGAACTGGAAAATTTGATTGGACATTGATAATCATTTTATTTTATTCCATTTGAAATTTAAATATTGGTGACATTGGTGTCCTTTGAATTCCATGTTGAGATTTTATGCTTGAGGACAAGCATAGTTTAAGTGTGGGGGAATTGACAAGGCTTATAATTTGAACATTTTTTTAATGCATTTATATTGTTTTAAACATCCCAAGATAACATTTTGAGCTTATATGTAACAATTTTGGATTTAAGAAGTATTTTAAGTTTAAATGCAAAAATGACCAAATTCTGCATTTTGGACAGATTTTCACTACAAGGGTATTTTGGTCATTTACAAAAAAAATATAAATCCAAATTTTATGATTATAATTTCTTTAGAATCCTAATTTAATTTCCTTCAACTTTGTCTTCTGGACCAGGATCTGATTCTACCATCTTGAGGTCCAAACAATTCAATGAAGTTGAATATTATTGAGGAACGCCAAGGAAGCTTCCAGGAAATTTCTTCCAGAAAAACGAAGGTTCAGTGAAATATCCATAACTCGCTCCAAACGACTTTAATGGAGCTGAACTTTTGTGGATAGACTATTAAGGAGATTTGGAACAAGTTTCATTAAGAAGGCCACGCCTGAAATAGCCGTGTTCAGGGACATTAATTCAGTACAAAACGGTGTTTTTCGGTTTGATGATTCTGACTGGACAGAATAAATTGTCAGAGGAAATTGGCCATAACTCTCGGAATACCTATCCAAATCCGCTGAGCTTTTGAGGTGACACGGCCAAGACAATTATGAACAACATTGAATAAGGCCTCAACGCGTGAAGAGGTCATTTATGGGGTCCAAAACGCGACAACTTTCGGGGGTCAAATTCTGCCTATAAAAGGAGGAGAGCTCCTCCCCCTCAAGACATCCAATTCTCCACCCCATTCCTTCTCGGGCACCCAGGAGAAGAACTTCTCATATTTTTCTTTTATTTATTTTGTTTTAAAAATTTCTCTCCTCTCCCGAATCATCTCGCTTACCCCATCCATGGAGGGGTAATTTCATTTGAGTGATCGGAAAGAGGGGAGGCTGGACCGATGTGTTGTGCTTGAGTTTTGTGCTTGAAATGAATAAAATTTGTTCTTCTTTCTTCTTCTGGTTCCAATTCATAATTCAGTATTAAATCCCGAATGCGGTTGTGTTAAGGGTTTTATTCTGAAATTATAAATTGCTTTGGTCGATGATCACATCTCCCTCCACCCAATTCTAATCTGTATACGGTGGCACATGATTAGGGTTGGGTGGTGATTGCTCGACGGTTGTCAAGCACGTGTGTAGGATTGTATGTTGAAATCTTGGTTTATTAGGGAACAACAATTCCAGGTCTGGGTTTGCTCTAATTAATCAAGAGACCTTCTACAACCCTAAACACATTGGAAGGAGGATAGACCAATCTAAGGTTTTTAGAAAGGAAAATTCTCATCACATCCCTCTTACCAGTTTAAGGAAGAAGAAGATATAAAATTTGGAAACCATGATGGCACAACACTAAGTCTAGCCGAACCTAATCCGATCACAGTCTTTATAATTTGTTAAAATCAATCAATTTCTGTTATTTTTTTCTATCATAGTCATTAATATTAATTAAAACCAATCTTTTTAAGAAAACCAACAAAAAGTGACAACATTGTTTTGTGTGCACTCCTCTTCGGGAGACTACCTAGGATCAACTACTATACTATACTTAGGTAAATAAAATATTGTTTTGCCACGCCCCACGACAGGCGTGCGTCAAAGCTCTCGAAGAGATAGATGTTTGGAGAGCAAAAACAAATAAAGCCAATAAAGTTGTTCATGATGCCAAAATATATATGCAGCAGCAGGAAGATGATAAGTCTGATTTGATGGAAGAAATTGAAAAACTCAAGTTATCAACACCAGAGAACTCAAATCAGTTAGTGAGTATAAGCTCAAGATTGAAATAAAGAAAAGGGATATCGATGTCTTCAACAGAAAATTGAAAGATCACGTCAAGCATATCGAAGAGCTTGAAGAAGAAGTTGTTAGTCTATGGAGAAAAGTTAAAGACCAGGAAAAGCCTTTGATTCCCAATACATTCTTGGGAAAGAAGATCATTCCGAATACTGAAAAGATGAAAGAGGTTCCTAGTAGTTCAGCAGGAAAGAAGCTTCAATTTAGCTCAATTGTTAAAACTGATTCAGGGCTTGATCGTAAAGAAAAATCTGGGGCAATTGAAGTGAGACCGCAAGCACCCGTCCAGAGATTGAAGAATGATTTGGGCACAAAGCAAAATAAGAATATTCAGAGATCCCAAGGGGTGACTCGGAGTGCTGAAGTGTCATGAAGGAATGCACCATATATCAGGTGTTATTGTTGTGGGAAGATAGGACATTCACAATATGTGTGTTCCATAGCCAAGAGATATCAAAGGGAACAAGAACAGTGGTGGCAGCCAAACCGAGAATGGTTTTCCAGAACATATTTTGAAGGACACTGTTTTTGGTGTGGAGGATTTGGGCACATGGCTAGGCACTGTACTTCGACCATTCAGAGAAATGTGCCAAAGCAGAATCAAAATGTTCACAAGCAGCAGATCAATAAATCTACATGTGAGTTAAAAATGCAGAATAGATTTGCGGCTTTGCAAGATGAGGCTAGTCCATCATACTCTGAGAAAGAACAGAAGTCTCAATCCATGCCGAGTGTGAAAGAAAAAGTATGGATCAAGAAGAAGAAAAATGAGAAGGTCGTGGTGGCGGAGATTGCCGTTAAAGCATCAGATCGATCTGGTGTGTGGTTCCTTGATAGTGGTTGCACATCTCACATGACGGGTAATAAGGATCTTGTTGCAGGCATAAAATATGACAAAGAAGGAGTTCTCATATTTGGAAATGATGAAGGCCTGAAGATTATTGGATCAGGGAAATCCAAGTTTGGGGGCAAAGAAATGAGACGTGCTGATGTCTTAGTAGTAGAGGGTCTCAGTCATAACTTTCTTAGTGTCAGTCAACTATGTGACTCTGGGCACTCTATCTAATTTACCAAGAAGATGTGTATTGTTAAAGGAAAATATGGAGTAGTCATTCTATAAGTAAAACGAACAAAGGGAAATCTTTACCTGGTAGGTGGGGAAGAAGATTCGTGCTTTTTATCCAGAGAATAAGAAATACAGTTGTGGCATAAGCGACTTGGTCATCTATTCCAACCATCTATGGAAGATCTGGTAAAGTGTAATGCTGCTAGAGACCTTCCCAAACTATCACATGATCACACTCATACGTATGATGCTTGCCAACAAGGGAAGATCATCAGAAAGACATACATGCCAAAGGAATAGAAATCAACTAGAGTGCTTGAATTGGTGCATGCTGATGTATGTGGACCTATCTCACCATGATCTATAAATGGGCAATGGTACTATGTTTTTTTCATTGATTATTATATCAGAATGGCCTGGGTATTCATCATTACCCATAAGACAGAGGTATTTAGTTGCATAAAGAAGTATATGAAGGAATCAGAAAGGATGCTTGGGAAGAAAATTTTGAAGTTCCGTAC
The DNA here is from genome assembly GCA_963277665.1 of Viscum album. Taxonomy (NCBI): domain Eukaryota; kingdom Viridiplantae; phylum Streptophyta; class Magnoliopsida; order Santalales; family Viscaceae; genus Viscum; species Viscum album. Next base: position 1,027,456,130 of record OY728158.1, read on the forward strand.
AGATAACGGTACAGAATTCACAAACAGTCAAGTGGAAGAATATCTTGAGAAACACGGGATAAGGCATCAAGTTTCTTCAGTGAGAACTGCCCAATAGAATGGAGTGGTTGAAAGGAGAAATCAGATCATCAAAAACATGTCCAGAATGATGCTTATTGATAAATACCTACCATAGAAATTTTTGAAGGAAGCAGTTTTGACATCGGTCTATGTTTGGAACAGGTCTCTATTGTGTCCGAAGCAAGGAAAGACTCCATATGAACTGTGGTACGGAAATAATCCAACGATTAAATAATTTATAATCATTGGAAGTAAGTGTTTCATTCTCAACAAAGAAAATCACAGGAAGTTTGAGGCACGAGGAGATGAGGAGATATTCCGTGGCTACTCAGGGAAAAGAAAAGCATATAAATGTTTCAACAAAAGGCTGGAAAAAATTGTTGAGAGCAATGATGTCACTATAGTTGAAAATGAATAGAATACTCAACGATCCAGTGAACAGTTCCTGGATGAAAGTGATGATGAGGTAAGAAACACAGGGGGAGAAGAAGTGGCAGAGGCTGACTCAGAGGAAGATACTGATGATGAACAAAAAAAGTGTCAAGTCTGTGTCTGCAAGGAAGCCAAAGAGTCGAGCTGAAATTGATAGGCAGAATATCATTGGTGATCAGAGAGCTCCAGCTCAGACTCAAAGGATGAAATCGTTACAACAAACATCGTTTTTATCTCTGGTGGAGCCGAAATGTTTTTCCGATGTAGTTGAAGACAAAAACTGGGTTCAGGCTATGAATGAAGGGCTTGATCAAATTGAGAAGAACCAGACCTGGGAGATTGTTTTGAGGCCAGCAGACAAGAATGTCATCAGGACAAAATGGGTCTACCGCAACAAGATGAATGAAGATGGCTCAGTTATTCGGAACAAAGAACGACTAGTGTGCAAGGGAAACTCCTAGATAGAGGGAATAGATGTTGATGAGACATTTTCACCAGTTTCAATGCTAGAGACAATCAGATTATTTGTGGCCATAACAGTGCAAAGAAAACTCAAAGTGTTACATATGGATGTGAAATCATCATTCTTGAATGGAGTTCTGGAAGAGGAGGTGTATATTGAGCAGCCAGATGGTTTTCTCATTCATGAGGATGATAACAAAGTTTGTAGGCTGAAGAAGGCATTGTATGGGCTGAAACAAGCACAAAGAGCATGGTACTCAAGGATTGATCATTACTTGAAGAAGCTTGGTTTTTCGCGTGGAGGAGTTGATTAAAATCTCTATTTCAGTAATGACAGTAATCAAAGGATGATCGTGCTGGTGTATGTCGATGGCATAATTTTTGGCAGATCAGATGAAGCTTAGTGCAGACAGTTTTCTGAATTTATGAAAAATGAGTTTGAAATGTCAATGATTGGAGAGCTAACATTTTTCCTTGGTTTACAGGTGACACAAGGAAGTAATGGAACTTTCATTTCTCAATCTAAATATGCTAAGGAGGTTCTAAGAAGGTTTGGAATGTATAATTCCAAGGAGATGAAGACTTCGGTTGCTACCCAGATGAAATTATCAAAAGATGATGATGGAAAAGCAGTTAATATCATAGAATACAGGCAAATTATTGGAAGTTTTTTGTACTTGACTGCAACAAGGCCTGATATTGTTTTCTACACATTCCAAGTAGCGAGATATCAGAGTAATCCCAAGGAAATCCACATGATTGCAGTGAAAAGAATACTTCGGTATATCCAGGGAACATTGGATTTCGGCTTGACATATACTGACAAATCTCAGATAGAGTTATTGGGATATACTGATGCAGACTGGGCCGGTTCAGCAGATGATAGAAAATCAATGTCAGGTGGTGCATTCTCTCTTGGTGGATTGTGTATTTCATGGCTTAGAAAGAAGCAAGATTTCATTTCATTGAGCACCACAGAAGATGAGTATATTGCGGCCACTCAAGCATACACACAATTATTGTGGATGAAGTAGAATCTTGAAGATATGGGAGTCAAAGTGAAGTCTCCGATCAGAATCTAGTGTGATAACTCAAGTGCTATAAATCTCAGCAAAAATCCCATCCATCACTCAAGGAAAAAGCACATTTGAGATAAAGTATCATTTTATCAAGGAGAAAGTTGATAAGGGAATCGTGAAGTCGGAGTATGTGCCTACAGAACTACAGGTTGCAGACATTCTGACAAAGGCCTTACCCAAGGAAGCATTTGAAAGTCATCGACTGGCTCTGAGAGTTCATTCGACTCCCCGCACTTGAAATAGTGGGGATATGGAATCCCCCCCTCTCCCCGAGGTATGATGTGTTTTTCCCTAATGTTCTGATATGTGTTCTCTCCTCTGTTACAGACTGCAAAGGAGTGACATTTGGGTTCATTGACAAAGGGGGAGAAAATAGTGATTGTTCAAGGGGGAGACAATGTGGAGATTTGATAAATCATGAATGATATGGGGAGAAGCTGATAAGTGGAGCAGCTAGATAGGGGGAGTGGAAGGTAGTTGAACGTGCTTAGCCAGAGCTTAGATTGGACAACACAGGAAATAGGGCTAAAGAGGTTTTGAAGTTGATAAGGGATGAAGATGTGAACAGAAAGGGGGAGTGTATTAAATCTGACGATGCTAGAATTAATCGATCAAAGGATAGACATCACGATAGCTGAGGATCGTGATAAAAGCAGAAGAGTGGTGTTGGAGAGTGGTGAGAATATTTCCAAACCAAACATTGGCCTTCCAACAAGTCCTTCAACAATTGGTATCAGTTTAGTACAAATTGGTATCATTTTGGTGTCAATAATGGATGTCAGAGATGAAGTGATTCATTGATGAACTATATATTTAATCTTGTTTCTCACACCAAGCGTTGCTCATATGGGCTTAGAGTATATGTTAAGTAAATCCTTGATCGCTATCAGAATCTCCAAATGTGAATAGTGGCTGAAGAATTAACGATGTATCTTTCCATAAAAGAGTTGTCAACAAACCCAAAGGGGCAGATTTTTGGGCAAAAATCCCTCAAGGCATCATTGAATCATTTTGAGGTGATTGTGTTTGTTGAAAAAGTGGACATATGAGTGGTGATTGTTGACAAAGAAAAACAATGACATACAATTTTTTTGACAAAGAGGATTTCATGATGGAATGTCAAGTTCATGAGCTGAGGTCAACGATCCATGATTGATTCAATAACGTCGACAAAAGGAATGGATGATCTAGAGGTGGTACAAAAGAACAGAAACAAGGTGGCGCCGTTTTCCAGTGTTTGCCAAATTTTTGGGCCTGAAAATCGACAAAGGAAGAAAAGTGTTTTTGCCAAAGGGAATTGTGCGCCGAGGACTTGGAGTATAGGAAAATTGTGTGCCATATGTTTTTCAATATCAGAAGATCAAAATATGGCTAAGGAAATAGGTTCGCGCAAGTTTGGGAGTTGGTCGCGCAAGTGTCTAAAAGAACAGATGACTTGCGCACTGAGACTGGGTCATGTAGGTGACTTGCGCACCGTCGCGCAGGGTGGTCAATTTGCCTATAAATACTGGACCACCCATCTTCATTCGAAACCGGATTTCAACACATTGAGAAATCAGAGCTCCCGTCGTGCAGATGTGGTGGTCGCGCAAGTGGTGTGTGTTGTCACGCAGGTGGGACTTGCGCGCTAGGGTGATTGTTGTGCGCCCGTGTTTGAAACTGGGTGACAGTGTGGAGTTGCGTTCCAATATTGGGTTGGGAATAAAAGGAAGTGAGTCGCACAGGTTTGGAGTTGAGGAATCTTGAGTCACGCAAGTGTCTGAGGAGGACTTGCGTGCCCGTTGTGACTTGTGCGCCGATACTTGCGCGCTGAGATTGACTTGCATGCCAAGTAAGGTTTATTTCCATCAGTGATTTTCGGGCTGCGTGGAAGCTGGAAGTGTTCCCGATAGCTTCGGTGCAAAGAGATATTCATCTGCGGGTGAAAGTTGTACTTCAATAGAGCATCTACATAAAGAGGAAGATGCTTTCCTTCATGCAAATGAAGAGACCTACTGGTCTATAAACTGTGAGTGGATTCCTTCGAAGAGCAGTGAGCAAAGGAAGAGAAATAAGGTGATCCTCTCCACCGGTAGTGAGCCACAGAGAGAGAAACAGGGAGTGACCCTTGGGAATGCATTGAGATGACCCTAAACATTGTAAAGGCAGTGAGCCTGGGCGTAGAAGTGATCTAGCCCGAACATTGTAATCCACAGCTAGTGAAGTTTAGTGGAATTGGTACGACTGGAAACTTGTCGGCGTATGCTCCTTGGACGTAGCCCTTTGTGGTGAACCAAGTAAAATTGCTTTGTCCTGTGCATGCTTTACTTTTTGTTTAATTTGTGCAACAGGAAAGAGAGAGAAGAGTGTTTTTCTTAACAGCGAAACAAGATCAGAACAGGCGTTAATTTTAAATTAGTCATACCCTGATTGACCCCCCCTCTCAGGGTATTCAGCCTTGTGGACCTAACATATATAGTCATAGAGTACACTAATATTTATCATTCTAAAATTATATAATAAGTATAAAAATATTTCAATTTATTTTGTAAATAATTAGAAAAAAATAATCAAATTATCTCCTTATTTATTAATTTTCATAGTCTATATCACATTTTATTTACTATATGAAGTGACATATTAATTTTCAATATGATGCATGAAATCATATACCTCCTTTCATATCTTTATGACTAGAGATATTGTTTTCATCACTAATCTGTTATTCATAATGTTATTTTATAATTTATATTTATTTATATATTTTGAAAATAATAATTACTAAATTATATAATGAAAATAAAGGAAAGTTATGTTTATTTTTTGGGATACCTTTTAAAATAAATGTTAATATTATTTTTTAGAATTTGTTTCATATAATAGATTATAATTTAATAATTCTAAGGTGAAACATTTTTTTTGAAAATTTTTCCTTTATTTTATATGTGAAATATTTTTCATTTCTTTGATGGTAAATAATTGAAGAACACATGTCAAAAAATTAATTTCATAGAATAAATAATTTTAAAACTAGAAAACATGTTTTAAAACATTATACAATAAACCATGCATAAATATATAGTGTTAACAACAAATGTGATGTGGTTTCCCTCTCACCACACTCGATCTCATGCAAAAATATTTATTCGGTCAACTATTGGCTAAATTTTTACTGAAAAAGCTCAGTTTCACCCATCAAAGCACTATCTCATTGATCAACCCCAATTACTAAATGACTAATATCATCCCATGATCAACTAAACACCTACAATAATATAAAAAATCAATACTTTGTTAAACTTTTTGGTTGGTTCCTTGAAAAAAAACAAAATCCACTATCATTCTCTCACCATGGGTACTAGGTCACCTCCAATTGAACTCACACTCAGATAAATTCAAATCAAACCTAAGTCCGATATCACACAAAAACTCCATCTAAAACAACACGATCTTTTGGAAAATAGTATTCATTATCATGAATATTTGTAAAACCATGTTGATTTTGATTCTTGAATAAATTTTATGGCATGTGAAATCTTGAATTTGTTTCTTCTTGTGTGATATTTTATAAAACGATTTTTTGATAAATTAATTATTCCTTGATATAATTTTGAAATAATCCTATGGAAAACTCAGTATTTATGTGGGTAGTTGAGGATAATGATGATACAATTTAAATTTTTTAATTTACTTATCTTCTAAAAAATGTTTTATTCATGCTATATTTATAAAGTATTTATGAAAATTTAAATAATCATGATTTACTTTAGATTGGGTGGGGTCCAATTTAGAATCTTTATAGTCATTCCAGTTTTAATTTTATGTTTTTAAAATGGAAACTTGGTTTGAAATGCTAAAGTGGGTTTTGAAATGAAAAATGAGGTTTTCCATTAAAATGAACTAATATGGATTTGGTGATTCTAAATTAACAAAGTTATTTTAGAGTGAACCTATTATTTCTTAAAATTTTCAATGTTTATATCTTTCCATGGAAATAGTTTTAGAATTTTAATTTTTTAGTGGGGTTTGAATATGATTCTAATTTTTCCCACTCAATGATAAATGTTTTTTAGAAAAGGGATTTCATATCCCATTAAGTGTTTTGAAAAAAATTGGTTGATTTTAATGGGGAATAAAAAAATGGATTTCAAGTGGGGTTTAATTTTTTTTTGAAAGTAAAGTTTTGAAATTTTAATGCACTTTTGAGATGAGATTCAAAATTTTAAATTATGATGTGGAAACTTAAATATTTTTAAGGGGAAACCTTTCATCCTCATAAACACAATATCTCCAATAATTATTATTATATTTTGTTTTTTGAGACTCATCCCCCATACCTTCTATGTTTATTTAACTAATTTGAATAGTAGTCATCCAAAATGATCCCTAGTACCGGGTATATGATGACTACTACTAAAATTAGTTCATGAAACATGGGTGTATGTCCACAGGATATGGGGGACGAGTCTTAAGAAAACAAATAATTGTTCATGAGATAAAGTTGATAAGGGAAAAATAGTTCTATAACTTTGACATTTGGATGAATTCACAGGATAACACCTACCATAGTGGATTAATTCCTTTCTTAAATTAAATTACCAATTTCCTTAAATTTATAGTAATTTTTTTGAAACAATAAAATATTGGGTTCCCCTAATTAGAATTATCTATAAAATTCAACTTTTATAATGAATAACTTAAAAGTATTTATTTATTTATTAAATAAAATAAATATTGTATGAGACTTATAGGATGGATATGAATCGAAAATGGATACACTGAAATCATTTGACCAAAGAGTATGAATATGGAGTAAAAGATAATATAATGTTCATAATAGATCATGCATGTGAACCTTATCAAATCCATTTTACATTTTTACGTTGTTTTTATTCAAGAAAAATTATTTCAAAAGAGTTAGAAGAACATTTGATTTGTCACAAAATAGATCAGAGTTATAAATGTTGGACTAGACAAGGGGAAAAATGAACATTCACATTTATTGGGATGATACTTTGATTTTTTGATAATTTATATGAATACCAGTGTAAATGATGATGTAGATTATATAAAAGAAATGGAAATGGAAATTAAAGATGAACTTTGTGATTTCTAAAAGTTTTTTGAGAAGTTAAATTGATATGGTAAGAGACCATTGTATACTGGTTGACTAAAGACACTACATTATCAATTGTTTTGAAGTTATATAATTGTAATGATGGAAACGAATGGAGTGAAACAAGCTTTATAGAACTACTTGGTCTCTTGAATGATATTATACCAGAATAAAATAAACATCCATGTTTAAGATATGATGCTAAAAACATTCGACGTTCAATGGGATTATATAAAAAAACACAATTTTCTAAATAATTTTATACTATTTCTCAATTACCATGAATGAATAATAAAATTCACTAAGTGTGGAGAGGTTGAAAATAAGAAAAATAAATCAAGTCATTTGAAATATGTATGGTACAAACCTAACATTTATTATTTATAGGACGATATGTATGTTTGGAAAACATGAGAAAATTGACATGGCATACCGATACAATAATTAATGATGGGAACCCACGTCATCTAAAAGATTATCCTTAGTGGAATAAAATTGATTATGAGTATCCTGAATTTTGAAATAAGATGAGAAACATTCATCTTGAATTTTTTATAGATGGAATAAATCCTTTTTGTGTATGGAGTAGTACTCACAGTACCTGGCCCATCATGATGGTAAATTATAAATTTTCACTATGGTTATGCATGAAGTGAAAATAGATTATGTTGTCTCTATTTATATCTATCCCAAAGATATCAGGTAATGATATTTATTTATATTTGGATCCATTGATCGGAGATATGAAGTTGATGTGGGGAACAAGTGTTAATGTTTGATTCTCATATAAGTGATGAATTAACATTGAGGTCCATGTTGTATGGGATGATAAATGAATTTCATTCTTATATAAATTTTTCATGTTTTAGAATTAAAGGAATTTTGGGGTGTCCCATTTATGAATAATGCACGAAATTAGTTCAGTTGAAACATTCCTTGAAGACTATGATTTTAGGTAATCAAATTTTTTTACCTCATCAACATATATACTTATCCTAGATAATAAAATTCATACTGAAAAGAAGAAGTAAATTTGTTTAGAGATTAGTGGGTATCATACACAGTGTCAAGATTTCTGCTAAAAAAATAGGTGATTACCTACTATGTTTATGATCTAGTATGAGATATGAATTTAGAAATATAGCTGGGGTGTGAAGTATTAGTATCATAATGCTTATATATTATTTTTATCAATTTCTCAGGGATAATTATAATAAAATAAATAACTTTTTTAGAAGTGTTGGTATATAAAAAATAAAATTATTGGGTAATGAATAAGGCATAGGCTTAGGTGGAGGCGAAGGAGGAGGAATAGGTAATGGTAGAGATTGATGAATAGGAGGAGGTAGAGGTGGAGACTGAGGTAGTGGAGGAGATAAAGTGTTGGCCATTAAAAAATAGAATTGTTGGATAATGGAGTAAACTGAGGATTATACCAAAATTGAATTTGGGAACAATTTTTGAAAATTATTCACAATAAGTTTCGGTTAAGATAAGATCCATTGTGAAAGTTTTTTAGGTTTCTTTTTGAAATTTTTTTACCACTTGTTTAGTGATTTTGTATAGGAATTTAATAGGAGGGATTTTTTTCATAAACAAAATTAAATCCACATATTTTTTCAAATAGATTTTCACATCCTATAATTTTAATTAGTACATTCCATGTACTATCTTGAATTTTCTGAAAATAGAAATACAATGGTGTCACTTTGGAGGATGGTGGAATTAGTTGGGTTATTCAATCATTAATTATATTCATGATATAATGTCAAAAATTATCCTGAAATCAATACAAGTAAAATTCATTATGAATGTTCACATTCATTATGTAAAATGATCCATGTTCACAAGATCGTTAATGAAAAAATCATTATCATTCTCAATAAAACATACATGAGAATATGTATAATCCCATTTTGATGAATAAATAATGATTATGCTATTTTATTGTTTATTATCACCCAGAATATTGAAAATAACATCTGAATCTATAGCGCAATCCATGAAGAGTTAATGGATGCACTAGATTTTAATTTTATTTGGATAATATAAAGGTCTATATTGACGTTTAATACTATAAAAATGGGTAAACAAATTTATTATGGTGTTCAGTATCTTTTAAAAATACAAAATGGGTCAAAAAAAGTTTTTTCATCAAATAAGGTAAATTTATTATAATGGAGTTTGTGCTTTCTATGATTGTGATAGGGAAAGATAGATTTTATTATGTTCCACAAAAAAATGTAGATATTTATTTTATTTCATTACATGAACACTATTAGGTTTACACTAATAGTTAATGTTTTCAAGGAATATATTACTTCATCAAAAAGGTGGCTTAACTTCTATACTATGACCATGCACTCAACAAGGATGATTCACTCATGATGGTGAAATTGTATTTTTATTATCTAATGCATTCAAAATTCTGAGTTATCAAACAACAATATTGTTATATAACTAAGAGTGTTGAAAACACTATAGGATAAAAAAACATGGTTGAATTAACCATACCTCAAACCAATACATAGTGTTCCTAGTATGATTAAATTGTGTGGATTTAGATTGAAATTTAAATTTTATAAATGTATTGTTTCATTTTAATGATTGATTTATTTTTTATTGTATTACTAAAATAAAAATTGTTTTCTAATACAGGTGGATTCTTTTTCATGAGTTGGGGTGGTTTTTTTCAATGTTATTAATGCTCATGAGAGATTGGACTTTGCTACTAAATTTGAGATAACAACAACATGGAAATTGGTTAATAAGGTATACAACCATCATGAAAAGGTAAATTACTAATATTATTTAGTTACTTTTTTTACCATTTTATCTACTATATTTAAGTTAATTTTCTTATCATTTTAATCCAATTATAATAATTCTTTTACAGATCTTTTGGGAAGTCATATTTTTTTCTTTCCATTATCTACAGCACGCCGAAAAAGAGAGAACATGTTTCTTTTGGATGAAACATTTCAAGAAGCAAAGGGTTTCTTCTTCCATCCAAATGGAACAATTCATTATTTCTTGAATTGGTGAAGATGGTTGAATGAATAAAGACATCATATACTCAATCATTTGTTCAACAAATCAATGTACTGTGTGACTGGTATGGCGCAAACTATATATTTTTTACTTTATAATATATATTTTCATTTAAAAAACACATTACATACTAAAAACCAAGAAAACAAATTAATTTTTTTGTACTTTTTGAAAAAAATCCATAAGTCATTTTTGACTTATAAGAATCAGTCTCATGTCAAACTGACATGCAATGTGATCGATATGAATCAAAGTGCATGTTTCTTGTTTTAAATGACATTTTAGTAAAAAACAAATGTGGTTAAAGCAAAACCATGAAAAAACATTTATATTGAATTGATAGTTTAAGAAAATAACCCATATGTCAGTGTGGTCATTTAAAATCAGTAAAACCTCAATCTGAACCACATTTTGACCAGTATAACTCCTAGTACGTTTAAAAAAAAATATATATTAATTTTAGTAAAATGAAAACTGACATGAACAAATTAATGTAAACACATTCAGATTATTTTGATACTTTAGGAAAACAATCCATAAACCATTTTTCACTTATATAAATTATCTACCCCTCAATATGATGCATGATGTTCCCAGTATGATTCAATGTGTCTCTTATTAGTTTATAAGTAAATTTTTAGTTAAAAACATGTCACTCACTTAAAACTGATAAAACACACTCATATTGTTTTGATACTTTAGTAAAAAAATACATAAGGCATTTTTGATGTGTATTAATCATTATCACCTCAAACCAACACACGAGGTGACCGGTATGACTCGAAGTTCATGTTTCCAGTTTAAAATTACATTTTAGTAAAAACAAAAGTGATATACTAAAAATATATAAAACACATTAGGATTGTTTTGATACTTTAGTAAAATTATCAATAAGTCATTTGAGACATGTATGAATCATATTCACCTCAATCCGACACATGGTAAGAATATTATGACTCAAAGTGTGTCTTTTTATCAAAACTTAACATTTATTTAACTGAATAAGAAAACTAACATACTCAGAACTGAGAAAATGAATAATCATTATTTTTATAATTTAGTAAAATATTACATAAGAAATTGTTTATGCGTATGAATAAGTCTTACCATAATACGATACCTGATGTGCCCACTATGACACAAAGTGTCTGCTATCAGTTTAAAATTGAAATTTTAGTTCAAAAAGTGTCACTCATAGAGAAACAAGAAAACAAACTTTGATTCTCTTGATAATTTAGAAAAAATGATTCATAATTCATTTTTCACATGTATGAATCAGTCTCACATCAAACCGATACACGATGTGAATGCTATGACTCAAAGTGTGTATTTCTAGATAAAATGATATTTTAGTAAAAAATACATGTGGATGTTAAAAATCAAGGTAAAAGTTATTGCTTTTATACGTCAAGAAAATGATCTATAATTCATTTCGAACATGTAGGAATCATCCTCCCCAAAATATGATGCACGGTTTCACTGGTATGGCTCTAAGTGCATATTTTTATTTTAAATTAATATTAATTTTATTAAAAAAGACTATTGACATACTCAAAATAGAGAAAACACATTCCTAATATTTTGATGATTTAGAATAATAATCCATAAGTAATTTTTGAATTGTAGGAATCATTCTCACTTCAATCTATTACAAGATGTTCCTGGTATGAATCAAAGTGTCCGTTATCAGTTGAAAATTGACATTTTAGTTCGAAAAGGGTCACTCATTAAAAAATAATAAAATTATATTAGATTGTCTTCATAATTTAGTAAAATTATTTTTAAGTCATTTTTTACTTTTAGGAATCAGTATCATAACCAACTCACACACTATGCGACCAATATGGATCAAAGTATGTGTTTCTAGTTTAAAATGACATTTTTAATAAAAAACACAAGTGACGTACTAAAAATTGAGAAAAATAATTCGTATTGTTTTATACATTCTGAAAATTACCCATAAGTCATTTGGGACATATAAGAATCATCCTAACCTCAATATGATGCACGGTGTGACCGGTATGACTCAAAGTACATATTTTTATTTAAAACTGACATTACTTTTAGTAAAAAAGAAAACTGACATACTCATAATAGAGAAATTGCATTCAGATTGTTTTGAAATTATAAAATAGTGATCCATATGCTATTTTTGATAGGTAGGATCATATTCACCTCAATTCGAAACATGATGTGCACAATATGACTCAAAGTTTCCATTATCAGTTTAAAATTAACATTTTAGTTCTGAAAGTGACACTCAATGAAAATTGAGAAAACAAACTCGGATTTCCTTGATAATTTATGACAATGATTCATAATTCATTTTTGACATGTTGGAATTGACTTCATGTTAAACCGACACACGATGTGTCCAATATGACTCAAAGTACATGTTTCTATTTTAAAATGACATTTTAATAGAAAACACAAGTGACACTCAAAACTGAGAAAACACATTTTGAATGTTTCGATACTTTAGGAAAATGATACATATGTAATTTGGGGCATGTAACCTCAATCTGATGCACAATGTGGTCAGTAAGACTCAATGTGTGTATTTTTATTGAAAATTGACTGTAATTTTAGTAAAAATATATCTAACATACTCAAAACTAAGAAAAACCATTTGTATTTTTTATACATCAGTAAAATGAAAAATAATCCATTTTCAACATATAATAATTAGCCTCTCCTCAATCTGATAAATGATGTTCCTAGTATGAATTAATGTGTCCTTTATCAGTTTAAAATTGATAGTTTAGTTCAAAAAATTCATTCATGGAAGGCGAAGAGAATGTTCTTAGATTGTTTTGATAATTTAGGAAATTGATTCATAAGTAATTTGTGATGTGTAGAAATTATTCTCATGTAAAAATGACAAATTATGTGACTGGTATGACTCAAAGTACATGTTTTCTATTTAAAATGAAATTTTTGTAAACAACAAAAGTGATATACTCAAAACTAAGAAAATGAAATTTTATGGTTTTTGATACTTTAGGAAAATGATTCATAAGTCGTTTGGGACATTTAAAGATTATTAACACCTCAATCTGATTCATGGTGTGACTGGTATGACTCGAAGTGTGTCTTTTCAATATATAGGTGTCATTTTAGTTTGAAATGTGCATCACATAGCCAAAACTGAGCAAATGAGCCTAGATTATTTTCTCATCATTCTATCTAATATTCATTAATTAAATTCTGTATTATTTTTATCATATACTTATTTAGATAATTTTCATAGAGATAATTCTTGAAGATGAACAAAAAAATTGTGTGACGCACAAGAATCAACCACAACTCAATCAGATACACATTGTTCTTGGTATGAATCAAAGTTTAGTTTAAAATTTAAAATTTAAAATTTCTATTTAATTGATTTTATAATACAATTACTAAAATAATTATTATTTTCTTACACTGGTGCATTCTTTTTCTTCATTAGGGGTGATTTTTTATTTTATACAGGTGTGTTATTTTTCCCTATAATATATTGTTTTCTTGTATTTGTGTTATAAATTTTATTTCATTTATATTTTGAATTGGTACCGTATTTTAATGATTTATAGTTCTTTTTATGTTTCTTTCGAGTGATCTTATAGAACATAGTATTACACCCCATTATTAGCATTAACAAATGCACTAATAAAGGAATCTTGTATCAGTGCTTCAAAAAGTGCAGATAAAGGATGCTTGTATCAGTGCATTTAGAATAACTGATAGTGTGTAAAGACCCGCAAATTTCAAGGAAATGTTTTTCTTAATTTTCTTTGGAATTTTACAAGAGCGCAGCTTCAGACGGCACCTGATTCCAAGGCCCGGTGTGCCCGGAATCAATTTCCGAAGTTTGGCTCGGGTACGTTCAGTGAACGGACGAGCGGGTTTTTCTATCTTTTGAACCGGTGCCCGGAATCGAATTCTGAGGGCACCGATGAAATCGCAGCGCCGGTGTTTCCTTAGAAACGCCTCTTCCGGAGTTGCGTTTTCTCAGACGTGGTTTTTAAATTTTGCGGCTTTAAGTCAGAATAAAATAAAGTTTGTGCGACAACTTTATTTTATTTCACTTAAGCTGCTTGGAAGCCACTTGAAGTCACTTAAAGGCGGCTTGAACTGAGTTGAACTGGATAGGATGCTATCCAGAAATATCCTACCCCCTTGGTATGATATTTGTGAGGTGGGGCCCGCACGAGCCCCGCCGTTTCTTTCGCTAAGTAACGCACCCGCGAAAACCCTTCAAAGTAACTGAAAAGTCAACCGACGCGTTTTCTTTAATTCTTAACAGACCATTTAATTGGGCGGTTTATTTCGTGAATTAAATGGGCTGTTTCTTTCGTGAATTAAATGGGTCGTTTCTTTCGAATTGATGGATCGTTTCTTAACCGGTTTCGTGTGTTGGCATGTTTATAAAATAAGACCAACCTAAAAATCCTTTGAAAGGATTTGAGAGGATCTTGTTTCTTCATCTCCCCGCGAAGAACGCGAAGAACGCGAAGAACGCGAAGAACGCGAAGAACGCGAAGAACGCGAAGAACGCCGACGACCGGAATTCGACGACGCACGCCGAGATCTGCGACGTCGACGAGCTTTACCCACGACGTTCTTCGGCGACGCCTCTTCTTCCGCAGCCGATTCTCGTTCGGCAACTAAGGTAAGAATCAGATCGTTTAAATTATCCCTTTTTAAATTTCAATAACAACGGATTTAAATTAATTAAATCCGTTTGTTCTTGATCCGGAGATTGGCGACGCGACGCCGGATACCGCGACGACGCGACGATCCCCCCTTCTTCCGCGACGAGCAATCCCGCGACGATCCCTCGTTCGGCAACGACAGCTGCGAGGTAAGGGATGTTGGATTATTTTATCTTATTTCCCCCGTGTTTATTCTTTTAAAGTGAAGGACATGATCTCCGTCAATTTTAATTTATTTAAAATTGTTGTTGATTATTCCTCCCGTGGATTATGACTAACGCGGAGGGTGCGGGTCTAACGAACAAGACCCGGCAACCCTCCGCCGATCTCTTTTGTTGTGCGGATATGGCGGACGATGACGAACCGTGCGGCAGGGGCGATCTGTTGATCCTGCAGTGAAGGTCGGCCCCCGGGAGGAGCAACGGCGCAGACGGGAAAGGAATCGGGCCACCGGAGCATCTCCGGCGGCCCGCGGAAGGCGGCGGCGGCGCCGGCGACCGGAGGCGGCGGCGCCCGGCGCGCCGCCGTGGAGGAAGTCCGCCGCGGCCGAAGCCGCGGCGGCGGCGGCGGCCGGTTCCGCGGCCGCGCGGAACCGGGAACGGACGCGGCGGCCCGGCCGCGTCCGCGTGACAGGCGGCCCCCCGCGGGGCCGTGTTTCGCTTGAGCCGCGGGTCAAGCCCGCGGCGCCCTCCTTCGGCCGCTCGGCCGAAGCCGAGCCGGCCGGTCCGGTCGGCTAGGCCGCGCCCAGGCCGACCCGGTTCGGCCGACCCAAGGGGGGGTTCGGGCCGGGTCGCCCCGGGCCCAGAACCCCCGTTTCGGGCCCTCTTCGGTCTTTCGCCCATATCTTGGTCCTGGGACCTCCGATTGACGAACCGTCAGCGTCTACGCGATCCTTGGATCGAGACGGTCGTTTCGGTATATTATACTCAAGGTTTCGGAAGACTTTGGGTTCGGCCGGGTTGGTTCGTACACGAAACCAACCGGGCCCTCGGAGCGGAAACGCTCATAACGTGAGCTACGGACGTCCGATCGACGTACCGTCAGCTGTGGTAGATTCCTCTAAGTGAGACGGAACTTTTGGCATACTCCGCCCGAGGATCGGATACAGGCGGAGTACGGTCGGGTTGGTTTTGCCCTAAAAACCAACCGGGCCCCTGGGACGAAAATGCCAATAACTCTCAGACCGGGCGTCCGATTGACGCGCCGTCTGTCGCGTTGAGATCCTGTTGTCGATACGGAACTTTTGGATACATCAACTTCGGACTACGTGTCAGTTGATGTATCAGCCTCTCGGCTCGTGGAGCGGACCCTCCTAAACGAGCTCGCTTTGTGCGGGAACCCTAGCGTTGGCTGTGACTTCGACGACAGAGCAGAGATCCTCCGTGGACTGCGACGACGGCAGAGCAGAGATCCTCCGTGGACTGCGACGACGGCAGAGCAGAGATCCTCCGTGGACTGCGACGACGACTGTGCAGAGATCCTCAGTGGACTGCGTCGACTACTGCACTCAGCGATCCTACGTGGATCAATGCTACAGGTTCTATGTGAGCCCGATCCTATGTGGGTCCTTACTGCCGGTTCTGTGTGAGCCACTGCCTACAGGTTCTGTGTGAGCCCGATCCTGTGTGGGTCTTTTGCGGGGGTTAGTACCTATCGATCCTTCGTGGGTCCGACGACTTAGATGGATCAGTGATCATCTTTGACGTCATCTGAAAAAGTATACCTGGTTGAGTTGATTCTTATGTTACTCTTCTTTGTTGATTGTGTTGAACTATCCTTTGTGGATTTACTGATTACTCTCCTTGTGGATTTGAGTCTTGCTTTCCTATGTGGATTGAGTTGTTCTTGAGCTCGTGAGCAGAGCTAGAAGTGGGGACTTAGGTATATGTATGGGCATATACCTAAGTCGAGTCAGATGTTACTTCGTGATTGCATCTTTCTTTTGTGCTATATCCTTTGTGGATTTCGGGAGACCTTCGGGGGTCTCGGGGTCCTTACTGAGTAGCTTGTACTCACCCCTGCACGGGCTATGCCCGCACCTTGTTGTGTTGGTTGCAGACGACGGACAGCGCTGATCACGGTTGGGGCGTGGAGCAGGACGGTACCTGGAGGTGGACCACTGGGCGGAACGTGCTCGGAGCGGACGTGGGACCTGAGGAGCCTGGAGGCTATCTGTACCCACCCTTCAGGTGGGATTGCCAGTGGACGACACGATGCCGCCGTCTTTTCTTCAGTTGCTGTACTTTACTTTTCAGTTGTACTTTACAGTTGGGCTTGTATTTCCGGCCCCCTTTACTTTTCTGCACTTTACTTTCCGCTTGCTGACTCTGTGTGGTTGTTACTTATAAAGGCAATGCCTTCCCTGTTTACTGGGATTTTACGCCTTGGTGCTAGTCGCCAGCCCCTGGCCTATGGAAGGCGGGCTTGGGGTAGTCACGGCACGGGCCCCGAGGACGGGTCGTGACAAATTGGTATCAGAGGCGGTCGGTTCTACCGCAGACTCTGATCGTCCTTTCTTTCTACATGAAGCAATCGTGTTTAGTGTATTGAGTGTGGTTATCAGTTCAGGGAGCCCAGTGTTGGTGCGGCGGCCGACGTATCCATACACCAGGACCCTGACTCCTGATTTCCGACTTAATGCATGAAAACATTGATTGCGTGTGTGTTTCACGTCTTCTTTGTGGTTACTTGTGTCAGCTCACCGGGTATACTGATCTACTTATGAAAGTCTCAAGTTTTCCTTGTGATTACTTGTGCCAGCTCACCAGGTATACTGTTCTGACTGTGGTGCTCTTGTTCTCCTTTTCAGGATGGCCCCGCGACGACAGCCGGCTAGGGTTCCGAGTGTAGGGCGCGACGGCAGCCCACCGAGCGACGAGGCCTCGGTGCAGGGCCCTTTGCCAGCAGTGGCACCGGCGGTAGCTTTACCCGCCGAACCACCGATGCTACCAGTACCAGACGCTGACGATGCACGTCGCCTCAGGGCACTGCATGAGTTTCAGAGCCAGCGACCGCCCAGGTTTCGCGGTGAGGCGGACCCCCCAGGCCGCCGAGGACTGGCTAGAGGCGGTGGTACGGATCTTTAGGCTAGTGAGGACACCAGCGGATCTCATGGTGATTCTCGCAGCGAGCCTCCTGCAGGCGGCGGCAGGACGATGGTGGAGCCTGATGCTCCAGGTTCACGATGAGGCATCCTTGCTCTGGACGGACTTCGAGAGCCTCTTCCGCTCTGAGTTCGTCCCGGCCACCCTCCGAGCGGTGCGCATCCAGGAGCCTCTCCAGCTGCGCCAGGGCAGCATGACGGTCGCTCAGTACGCGGCGAGGTTCACGGACCTATCTCGCTACTCGACCGACATGGTACGGGACCCCTTCTTCCGGGCTCGGACCTTCGATCAGGGCTTGCGACAGAAGATTCGGGCGTCGCTGATCTCCCTCAGCATTCCGACCCAGGCGGGAGTGCTGGAGCGAGCCCTCCTGATCGAGAGCTTCCTGGCAGAGCCTTCTTCAGCGGCGAGACCTAGCGCAGGGCGACAGGTGGCTGAGTCTTCGGCAGTAGGTAGCCGACGGATGACGCTCGGGTCCAGGCAGACCAGACCCCCACGCAGACGGCCTCAGGACACCGGCTCAGCAGTGCGAGGCACACAGCGGAGTGCCAGCCTTCCGAGAGGCAGGCTGTGCTACTCCTTCAGCGGGCAGGGTCACATGGCTCGTGACTGCCCGACTCGCCGACCAGAGGAGCAGCAGACGGTGGAGGGGCCACCCAGGCAGAGGCAGAGGGTCGACCGTGGCGGTCCGCAGGGAGGAGGCGGACGAGGCAGGGGAGCTGGCCGAGCAGCGGGTGGTGGGCGACGCTTCCAGGCTCTACCCCCACCACCACCAGGAGGGCCACCTCGACCACAGGGAGCTGGCGGGCAGGGGCAGGCCCAGCTCCAGGCAGTGGAGGCCTACGACCCCGACATGCCAGAGATGATTCGAGGTACGATCTGTGTCTATTCCACCCTTGCTGCAGTACTTATAGACACAGGAGCGAGTCACTCTTTCATAGCCTCTGCCCTTGTTCGGAGCTCGGAGATTCCGACTGAGCCGTTGGCTCGATCCTTACGGCTAGAGACTCCTACGGGAGCAGACTCGACGATTACGCACTGGTGCCGGCAGTGTGAGCTTACTCTAGGAGGCAAGAGCTTCGGCTGGGATCTCCTTGTAGCGGCGTCGAGGCCTTACGACGTCATCTTGGGCATGGATTGGCTATCCACGGTTCATGCCCAGATCGACTGTTTTAGGCGCAAGGTGCGATGTGTTCGCACCGACGGGAGCAGGTTTACCTTCACCGGCGAGAAGGGAACCTTTGCAGCACAGGATGGACTTCCGCGGAGGAGAGTGCAGCCCATCTCTCATTAGTTGGCTAGCCTCATCCTAGGAGCAGTGGACGTGCGGAGTCCGGCTTTTCCTGCAGTGGTGGACCAGTACGTGGACGTCTTTCCCGACGACGTTCCAGGGCTACCTCCTCGTAGAGAGGTAGACTTTTACATCGACTTGTACCCCGGGACAGCCCCGATATCTACTCCAGCATATCGGATGGCCCCCGCCGAGCTTCGGGAGCTGCGGGTACAGTTGGAGGACTTGCAGAGCAAGGGGTTTATCCGACCCAGTGTTTCACCCTGGGCTTCCCCGATTTTGTTCGCCAAGAAGGCGGACGGGAGCTTGCGACTGTGTGTCGACTATCATCGCCTGAACCAGGTGACAGTGAGGAACAAGTATCCGCTTCCACGGATTGATGACCTCTTCGATCAGCTCAAGGGAGCGCGGTGGTTCTCAAAGATAGACCTCCGGTCAGGCTATCATCAGCTCAGAGTTCGAGACGAGGACGTGCAGAAGACGGCCTTCAGGTGTCGGTATGGCCATTATGAGTTCCTGGTTATGCTGTTCGGCGTAACCAATGCTCCAGCAGTGTTCATGAGCCTCATGAACAGGATCTTCCAGCCATACCTCGACCGATTTGTCGTTGTCTTCATTGACGACATTTTGGTATACTCGACGACTGAGGAGGAGCATGCCTACCACCTGCGAGTAGTGCTAGACACACTCCGAGAGCACCAGCTTTATGGCAAGCTCTCAAAATGCCAGTTCTGGTTGCGTGAGGTCCATTTCTTGGGTCACGTCATTTCTGAGGCGGGAGTTGCAGTGGATCCCGCGAAGATCGAGGCAGTGCTAGCTTGGGAGCCACCCAGGAGCGTGACGGAGGTGCGGAGCTTCTTGGGCCTAGCCGGATACTATCGGAGATTCGTGCCAGACTTCTCCAGAGTTGCGGCACCACTCTCAGCTTTGACGAAGAAGGGGAAACCCTTCGTGTGGTCAGACAGATGTCAGCGGAGCTTCCAGGAGCTGAGACAGAGATTGACCAGCGCACCTATCTTGAGGTTGCCTGAGGAGGGAGTTGGGTACGTAGTTTACTGCGATGCATCAGGGACTGGACTCGGGTGCGTCCTGATGCAGGAGCGGGCCGTGATCGCCTACGGATCACGTCAGTTGAGGCCGCATGAGCAGAACTACGCCACTCATGACCTGGAGTTAGCAACAGTGGTCTTCGCTCTGAAGACTTGGCAGCACTATCTGATGGGCGAGCGCTTCACAGTCTTTTCTGACCACCAGAGTCTCAGGTATATCTTCTCTCAGAAGGACCTGAACCTGAGACAGCGGAGATGGCTTGAGTTCCTCTAGGACTATGACTTTGAGATAGTCTATACTCCTGGGAAGGGGAACGTGGTAGCCGATGCCCTCAGCAGGAGGACGGGCATTCCGCTACTTGAGGAGGCGACAGAGCAGCTAGCCTCCTTACAGATATCCTTTGTGGATAGAGACGGAGCAGCCTTTCTTCAGTCACTCACAGTCTCTCCTCCACTTCTACAGCGGGTCAGAGAGGATCAGCGTGGGGACGCTGACTGTGAGACCTGGCCTGCACTGATATCTTCAGGTCAGGCGCCTGATGGCTTCTCCCTTGGAGCAGAGCACGACATCCTTTTCAGAGGACGTACCTTCGTACCAGTCGCTTTACGAGAGGAGGTGCTGAGAGAGTTTCACACTTCTCCCTTGGCGGTACATCCTGGAGTGGCGAAGATGTACCAGGATCTCAGGCGACAGCACTGGTGGCCGGGCATGAAGAAAGCTGTGGCAGAGTTCGTTTCTCGATGCCTCACCTGCCAGCAGGTGAAGGCAGAGCATCAGGTACCAGCAGGCTTGGTACAACCCCTGGAGGTCCCGGAGTGGAAGTGGGATGGCATATCTATGGACTTCGTGACTGGACTTCCACGCACTTCCAGAGGTCACGACTCCATTTGGGTTATTGTCGACCGACTTACCAAGTCGGCACACTTCTTACCCATCAGAGAGCAGGGCTCAGTGGAGAGCTTAGGACGTCTTTACGTCCAGGAGATCGTACGGCTTCACGGTGTGCCATCGTCTATCGTCTCCGATCGAGATGCTCGTTTCACTTCCCGGCTTTGGAAGGGGTTGCAGGAGGCGTTCGGGACGCGGCTCCATCTGAGCACAGCCTTCCACCCTCAGACGGATGGTCAGACGGAGAGGACCATACAGACACTCGAGGACATGATCCGTGCATGTGTTCTCGACTTTGGTCGCAGCTGGGAGGACCACCTACCCTTGGTGGAGTTCGCGTACAACAACAGCTACCACTCCACCATCGGGATGGCACCATACGAGGCGTTGTACGGCAGACCCTGCAGATCACCGTTGTGCTGGACAGACCCTGGGGAGTCAGCACTCGTGGGACCGGAGATGGTCCGAGCCACGACAGAGAAGGTCCAGATCATCCAGGAGAGGATGAGGACAGCTCAGATCCGGCAGAAGTCATATGCTGACAGGAGGCGGAGGCCACTAGAGTTCGAGGATGGCGACCACGTCTTTTTGCGTGTCTCACTTCGACGTGGTTTACGGAGATTTGGCCGAGGCGGCAAGTTGTCTCCACGCTTCATCGGGCCTTTCCAGGTCCTCAGCAGGATAGGAGAGGTGGCTTATCGCCTGGCTCTACCACCTCAGTTGCACCGGGTGCACGACGTCTTTCACGTGTCTCAGCTGAGGAGATACGTGCACGACCCGACGCACATCATCGACTTTGGGGAGCTGGACGTGGACGATGGGGCGACTTTTGCGGAGGTCCCAGTGGAGATCGAGGATCGACAGGAGAGGGTCCTGCGTGGGCGGTCGATTCCTCTTGTGCGCGTCAGATGGCAGCACGGGAACCTCCAGGAGAGCACTTGGGAGCGGGAGGCTCAGATGCGTGCTCAGTACCCCCATTTGTTCCCCTAGTTTTTGATGTATCTTTACGGGGACGTAAAGCCCTAAGGTGGGAGTAATGTAAAGACCCGCAAATTTCAAGGAATTTTTTTTCTTAATTTTCTTTGGAATTTTACAAGAGCGCAGCTTCAGATGGCACCTGATTCCGAGGCCCGGTGTGCCCGGAATCAATTTCCGAAGTTTGGCTCGGGTACGTTCAGTGAACGGACGAGCGGGTTTTTCTATCTTTTGAACCGGTGCCCGGAATCGAATTCTGAGGGCACCGATGAAATCGCAGCGCCGGTGTTTGCTTAGAAACGCCTCTTCCGGAGTTGCGTTTGCTCAGACGTGGTTTTTAAATTTTGCGGCTTTAAGTCAGAATAAAATAAAGTTTGTGCGACAACTTTATTTTATTTCACTTAAGCTGCTTGGAAGCCACTTGAAGTCACTTAAAGGCGGCTTGAACTGAGTTGAACTGGATAGGATGCTATCCAGAAATATCCTACCCCCTTGGTAGGATATTTGTGAGGTGGGGCCCGCACGAGCCCCGCCGTTTCTTTCGCTAAGTAACGCACCCGCGAAAACCCGTCAAAGTAACTGAAAAGTCAACCGACGCGTTTTCTTTAATTATTAACAGACCATTTAATTGGGCGGTTTATTTCGTGAATTAAATGGGCTGTTTCTTTCGTGAATTAAATGGGTCGTTTCTTTCGAATTGATGGATCGTTTCTTAACCGGTTTCGTGTGTTGGCATGTTTATAAAATAAGACCAACCTAAAAATCCTTTGAAAGGATTTGAGAGGATCTTGTTTCTTCATCTCCCCGCGAAGAACGCGAAGAACGCGAAGAACGCGAAGAACGCGAAGAACGCGAAGAACGCCGGCGACCGGAATTCGACGACGCACGCCGAGATCTGCGACGTCGATGAGCTTTACCCACGACGTTCTTCGGCGACGCCTCTTCTTCCGCAGCCGATTCTCGTTCGGCAACTAAGGTAAGAATCAGATCGTTTAAATTCTCCCTTTTTAAATTTCAATAACAACGGATTTAAATTAATTAAATCCGTTTGTTCTTGATCCGGAGATTGGCGACGCGACGCCGGATACCGCGACGACGCGACGATCCCCCCTTCTTCCGCGACGAGCAATCCCGCGACGATCCCTCGTTCGGCAACGACAGCTGCGAGGTAAGGGATGTTGGATTATTTTATCTTATTTCCCCCGTGTTTATTCTTTTAAAGTGAAGGACATGATCTCCGACAATTTTAATTTATTTAAAATTGTTGTTGATTATTCCTCTCGTGGATTATGACTAACGCGGAGGGTACGGGTCTAACGAACAAGACCCGGCAACCCTCCGCCGATCTCTTTTGTTGTGCGGATATGGCGGACGACGACGAACCGCGTGGCAGGGGCGATCTGTTGATCCCGCAGTGAAGTTCGGCCCCCGGGAGGAGCAACGGCGCAGACGGGAAAGGAATCGGGCCACCGGAGCATCTCCGGAGGCCCGCGGAAGGCGGCGGCGGCGGCGACCGGAGGCGGCGGCGCCCGGCGCGCCGCCGTGGAGGAAGTCCGCCGCGGCTGAAGCCGCGGCGGCGGCGGCGGCCGGTTCCGCGGCCGCGCGGAACCGGGAATGGACGCGGCGGCCCGGCCGCGTCCGCGTGACAGGCGGCCCCCCACGGGGCCGCGTTTCGCTTGAGCCGCGGGTCAAACCCGCGGCGCCCTCCTTCGGCCGCTCGGCCGAAGCCGAGCCGGCCGGTCCGGGCGGCCGGGCCGCGCCCAGGCCGGACCGGACCCGGCCTAGCCGGGTCGGGCCGGGTCGGGCCGACCCGGTTCGGGCCGACCCGGTTCGGCCGACCCAAGGGGGGGTTCGGGCCGGGTCGCCCCGGGCCCAGAACCCCCGTTTCGGGCCTTCTTCGGTCTTTCGCCCATATCTTGGGCCTGGGACCTCCGATTGACGAACCGTCAGCGGCTACGCGATCCTTGGATCGAGAAGGTCGTTTCGGTATATTATACTCAAGGTTTCGGAAGACTTTGAGTTCGGCCGGGTTGGTTCGTACACGAAACCAACCGGGCCCTCGGAGCGGAAACGCTCATAACGTGAGCTACGGACGTCCGATCGACGTACCGTCAGCTGTGGTAGATTCCTCTAAGTGAGACGGAACTTTTGGCATACTCCGCCCGAGGATCGAATACAGGCGGAGTACGGTCGGGTTGGTTTTGTCCTAAAAACCAACCGGGCCCCTGGGACGAAAATGCCAATAACTCTCAGACCGGGCGTCCGATTGACGCGCCGTCTGTCGCGTTGAGATCCTGTTGTCGATACGGAACTTTTGGATACATCAACTTTGGACTACGTGTCAGTTGATGTATCAGCCTCTCGGCTCGTGGAGCGGACCCTCCTAAATGAGCTCGCTTTGTGCGGGAACCCTAGCGTTGGCTGTGACTTCGATGACAGAGCATAGATCCTCCGTGGACTGCGACGACGGCAGAGCAGAGATCCTCCGTGGACTGCGACGACGGCAGAGCAGAGATCCTCCATGGACTGCGATGACGACTGTGCAGAGATCCTCAGCGGACTGCATCGACTACTGCACTCAGCGATCCTACGTGGATCAGTGCTACAGGTTCTGTGTGAGCCCGATCCTATGTGGGTCCTTACTGCCGGTTTTGTGTGAGCCACTGCCTACAGGTTCTGTGTGAGCCCATCCTGTGTGGGTATTTTGCGGGGGTTAGTACCTATCGATCCTTCGTGGGTCCGACGACTTAGATGGATCAGTGATCATCTTTGACGTCATCCGAAAAAGTATACCTGGTTGAGTTGATTCTTATGTTACTCTCCTTTGTTGATTGTGTTGAACTATCCTTTGTGGATTTACTGATTACTCTCCTTGTGGATTTGAGTCTTGCTTTCCTATGTGGATTGAGTTGTTCTTGAGCTCGTGAGCAGAGCTAGAAGTGGGGACTTAGGTATATGTATGGGCATATACCTAAGTCGAGTCAGATGTTACTTCGTGATTGCATCTTTCTTTTGTGCTATATCCTTTGTGGATTTCGGGAGACCTTCGGGGGTCTCGGGGTCCTTACTGAGTAGCTTGTACTCACCCCTGCACGGGCTATGCCCGCACCTTGTTGTGTTGGTTGCAGACGATGGACAGCGCTGATCACGGTTGGGGCGTGGAGCAGGATGGTACCTGGAGGTGGACCACTGGGCGGAACGTGCTCGGAGCGGACGTGGGACCCGAGGAGCCTGGAGGCTATCTGTACCCACCCTTCAGGTGGGATTGCCAGTGGACGACACGAGGCCGCCGTCTTTTCTTCAGTTGCTGTACTTTACTTTTCAGTTGTACTTTACAGTTGGGCTTGTATTTCCGGCCCCTTTTACTTTTCTGCACTTTACTTTCCGCTTGCTGACTCTGTGTGGTTGTTACTTATAAAGGCAATGCCTTCCCTGTTTACTGGGATTTTACGCCTTGGTGCTAGTCGCCAGCCCCTGGCCTATGGAAGGCGAGCTTGGGGTAGTCACGGCACGGGCCCCGAGGACGGGTCGTGACATAGTGGAATCCTTTATCAATGATTTTAGAAGAGTTTATAATTTATTCCTTTATCATCACATTTAATAGTGCTAATAAAGGGCCACATTGTTAGTTATTTTCTTGCACTGATAAAAGCCTAATTCTTTTAATTGTACTCTAATAGTCAATACATTGTTTTGAACTATTTAAAGAAAAATAAAGATATGTTAATGAACTTTTTTAATAGTGTTAAATCCCAAAGAGTCCCTCCATGGAATCCTTAACTCCTCAAGTTTCCATTCTCATCTTTTAGGAAGAAAATCTTTAAGGTATTCAAATTCACCTCCTTTTCTTTTCTATCAAAGTACATATTTTTTTGTATGTCTTATAAATTTCAATCTAATTTCCTTTTCATTCACTTTTAACATTACTATCACTACCAAAATAATCTTTTATCAAAGGGTGACCTTTTTACCCTCTAATTCCCCCCTATACGTTTTCCATGTTTTAAACCCACCATATTCTCTAATTCATTTTTTTATTTGATCTATTTTTTATGGGAAATTCTCATATTGTTAATACCTAAAACCCTTCCTTACCTGTGATTATTCACCAATATGTAAATTTAATTTATTGAATCACGTATTTACATATACAAAACCCACATTCCCTTTCTTTGGGAAAAAATGATGTAATGTTCATGTATTTAAGAACTTATTTATGCAATGATATTATGTGAAACCCATTATTTACTCTCCATAGGCTATTGATGAATTAATTTATTACGATCAATATGGATGACATTAATTAATTCATAAGAAGTTTATTTCCTGATAGTGCTCCAATGAATTGAGTAAATAATTACTCTCTAGAGATGACATGTTTTATGGTACCTTGTTGAATAACATTTGTAATGATGATTTATGACACTTTGGTGATAAACCATGGTCATTTTCTTATGAATAAATCATTTTTCTATGGTATCCACATTCCCATTTTATGTATCATCTTATTATTATCATTATATCAATTTCTATCTCATGTATTATACATGATCAACATTAATGTTCCATTTCCTATATTTATCCCTTATTGGGATTTATTCTCACACTTTTCTATTGATTTATGTCCATAGGAAATTACTTGGAATGGGTTAACCTAGGAAGGAATAACAAAGGAGTCTTTCAAAAGGATTTAATAATGTTCATACTCTAGTTTTACTTATGTAACTTATGTATTATGCATCATGTTCCCAAGACACTAAACCACAAAATATTCTTAAAAGTTAATAGTAAAATATTTTATTATGAAATTATGTAAAAAGTGATTTTTTAAAAAGCACATACAGACCATGTTGAATTATTCCATAAAATACCCTCATGTTATTCATTCATGGAGTGTTTCCCACCTTGTGAATCCTTTACAGTGGACACCCTTAAAATACCAATGTTTTTAGTGGACCTAACCTACTCATGGATAACCCCTTAATTATGTGAAAATTAGGATTATATATATATTTTCTCACTTGTTTATAATGGGTTTTCTACCATGAAGGATTCATCATATGGTTATCTAATTCACATGAAATCACTATTAATAATGTCTAGATCTCTTTAATGGAATCATCTTCACTTGAGTCCCCTACATAGGTAGAATACATGATCAAAATCACCACTTAATCCTCTTTTAACTAAGATCAAAACATTGAAAATCCTATTTTATTTACTCCTCTTCCAAAACCACATATTTTCCATGATTGAGATATAATTAATGCTTTTTTTCTTATAATATATCATGTATTCCTTTGATATTGGGAATCAAGAAATTTATATAAGATTATCCTTTCGTTGTAATTCATAACTGATAGGTTCCTCAAGGTACTATCAATCATTAATCCATTAATAATGAGGACTCCTTAACATAAAAAATCATTAGAACTATTATTATATTATGAAACTCATCATGATTGATTTTTTTTACCTCTTATAACCTTCACACATTTGGTCAGACTCAGTTTATTATCTTGATAGGCTCAAGTTTAGATGCTCCTAGAACTATTTTCTTAGCCCCACTCCACTATTAATTTTAGACCATTTCATAACTATCCAACATCTGGTCAATCCCTAAAACATACTACCTTATGACCAATCAATTATCTGGAGACCTGATTAGGTTTCTGATCTAGTGTATGTCCTGACTCTTCAACATTGAGTCATATCATCCATGAGTTTAACCTTTCATTTATATATTTCTAATAGATGATAAGACTTGAGTTAGGATATAATAGGGTATCTAGCTAATGTAATCCAAAACCATAATTCTTACTATTAGTTGCCAATAGATAGGATAATCTAGAATGGTACTGTCATGAATTAGTTTCAAAATAACCATCTTTACGCCCCTTTCACCTAGTAGTCCATTAAACATGAATTTAAATTTCTAGGAAGAAGATATAGTCATATGGATTAAATTGAAATAAACTATATTCCTTGATGTCCATATTAAAAATGAAATTATTTGGTCGTAGATAAATGACCTAAAAATTAACTTCATTGGTCATTGCTACATGACTATAAAAGGAATTGTATTGGTCCATTTCACACATCCTTGAAAGGTAAAACATGTCTTGTTAAATGTAAATAGACTACTATGGTTATTTTGTGGGTCTAAACCCTACTCCATCACACTTACAAAATCACTATATGTTGATTAGTCCACAAGTTACCATCTGTGTGTCTTAAAACCATAGTGTTTTCAACTAGCAAGAGGGAATATAGATAACCTTCAATACATACATATTTTCATGTTGATGCATGATATAAATCGATCAATTTCACAAAAATTTTAACTAGTATTATTACTATGAATGATTTAATTAATACATATTAAATCTATAAGAGTTTCATCGAATAGTAAATTAGACCCTTAATAGGATGAGTTGACATCTCATCCTCTTGATCTCGATGCACAATTCAAATAGTCATTTTCTAATTCTTGAAACCACTTTGATTTAGATAGAAATTCAATATAAAAATAAAAATAGGAAGAAAAATTGGAGGATGTGGGAGATAATAATTAAATCTATAAGGAATCCTTCACATATGAAAAAGATCGATTGATACCCTGCATCTTTGCATGTGATATTATATTGATGAGTTTTTTTTGTGATTCCCCCAGGGTCTTCCCTCAATTAAAGTTTAGTCATAACAAAAAATAATAACATGGATAAAATTACATATCAAAATCTATATGTAATTTATGATTAAATAAAATTCTTACAGATCATTAGAAAATACAACCCTATATATATGGCTCAACTATAATGAACGTTGTGGTCCCTAAATCCCAACACATGCAGTAAAAAGCCCATCATCTCTAATAAAAAGTGGTAAATGTTCCCATGTGGGTGTACAACCTTAATGGATATATCCTAACCAAATATATTACCCATAAAAAATTAAAAAAATGAATCCCTATTAACTGTCTCATTAATAACTACCCAATAGGTTGAAAGTGGCCCCTATTTTCACTTCAAACCACTTTGGTAGTCTTTCCACAGAGAGAAGAAATATCAATATACCCAATCACAATACGGTTAAGGTGGGAGATCTGTAATCCATGTATGAACCCCAGTGATACCCAAGATAAATCACATAAATCATAGATGTAGGGAACATATCAAGACCCCAACTCCTTAAGGATATGACGAGTAAGAAACTATGGATTTTCTACTCTTATATGTCTGGACAAGGGAAGAAAGGTGATGATTTTAGTAGGAAAATTCATTAAATAAAACTCAAAAGTAGGTTCCCACCCCTATTCCCATCAATGCCGATGATGCTTGTTTGAAAATCCCGATGATATCTAAGAAGATGCCTAGGTGAACTCCCACTCATATTAGTCATTCCACACATTACACAACATAAATTATGGTAAAAATTTGGACACTAGTAATTCAATAAAAAGAAACCAAAAGGATGGATCACTGGGGGAAATGGATGGTTTTAATCTTAGAACAGGCCCATAACCCCATTATTATGAATATCTCCAAGTCACAGTAGAATACCCTAATATTGTCTCTATGTTACTATCAAGCCACTCATTATAATAATTCTCAAATATTAAAAATTTTAATACCAGAGATTGATTCCTAAAATTCTTTATCAATATGAGAAAGTTATAATGGCTTCACTAGTCCTCCCTATGTAAGAATAATATATGAGTTTAGAGCCCCCCGGAGTACCCATTAGAGTGTTCCATCCTACTATGTAAAAGTTATAAACCATAATGTTATTCATTTTTGTAAAAAACAAATAATAATTATCCATGATGTTCCATTAGTGTTTTGTTCATATGAATGAAACTAGGAATGATTAAATAAATCTCATTAAAATTGGTGAAATAGTACTAAAAAAATATTTGTTCCTAGAAAATTCTTTATGAATTACTCAGCAATGATAAAGAAAACACTATTGTAATGTCGATATAATTGGATGAAGATTGAATATGAATAATGTTATATCCCATGACCACTCATTAATATGATATCTAACAAAACTATAATGTCTGTGAAAAAATATAGTTATAACCACACACACACACACATATAGTGAACTGAAAATGGCTGGTGTTTCCAGAGAAGGGTGAAAAATTTAGTTGTCACAATTGGTGAAAGGGGGTGATTTTTGATGAATTTTATTTTATATAAATTGTTTTTTTAATAAAATTTTATTATAACTAGATTTTTGAAAATAACCCTGGACTAATAAGGGAGTAATTTTCAATATTATGCATACGCCAAAATTAAATGCCTTGTGCCAATGTTTTTCCCTCATGGATCATGTTCTTTTATTCATTTATGATTCATGTCATAAAAAAGGCCAATATTTATTCCATTACTATGGATTCTGATCTATGATATATAGGGTATGGTTTTTAAATGTCGATCTCATGTTCTCATACCTTTTCTTTCATGTTATGATAATGAAATCATTGATATCTAAATTTTTTATCATTACCGAGCTTCCGAGCTTACAATTTTCTTTTGTTTTCATTCCCCAGATTTGGATAAAAGGTATTACGAATGATATTTATAAAAGGGTGATAATTATGAAGAAATAAATGGAGCGAATTTATATATTTTATAAACCATTTTTTTCCATCAAGTTTCTAAAGATACTAGACCAAAAATATTATAGCGTGGATAATTATTTCATGTAAATGATATTGATCTATTTATATGTAATATTTATTTATGAAAAGTATGTGTCTCTATAGTTGGTATCAAAGCATGGTTTTGTTATCTTTTGGAAACTAGGATGAGAGAAAATTAGTAAGAATATTGGGGATATTTATAAGTACAGTATAATATCCAAAAAATATTTAGTAATGATCATGAATTACCAAGGTTAAACCTAAGGTGTCATAAAAGAAGGTCTCATTATTTAGAATTCCTATAAATTATTTTTCATGATTATGTGGTTTCCCAATTTGATTATTGTTTCTCACAAAATCATTTTTGGTTTTATTAATTCGATGTAACCTAAAGGAATCATGTTAATTCTTAATACGATGGAAAATTCAATGATTATCCTCCTGATAAACTGAATGTTATAGGAGATGGAATAAAAAAATGTTTTTTTACTCACACAAATTTCTCAAGATATGAATTATGTTGAGCATAAAAATAAGAAAATGAGATAGAATTTTTTTTGAGTCCTTCATCAAGAAACATCTTTGGAATAATGTATTTTTGTTACATAACTTTTCATTACCCAATACAAATTTCGCAATTTAGAAGATATTTTAGGTTCAATGTCTTGTAAATTAGTTACATGTAACATAAATTACATAAGAATAACATAAAAATAGATATTAAAAAATTATTTTGGAAGTATAATTTGTTAATACTTCCTAATTTATCTCACCACATCTCATATCTTAGAGATATAAATCAATGTAATGGGGTGAGCATAAATCCCAACAAGGGAATAAATTAGGGAAAGAGTTTACATATATTTGTTAGGAATATCAATAATTACATGAGGAATATAATTGTGGCATGAGAATGAGAACATGATGAATATAATAATAAAAATAACATGAATGATAACTTGTAAATGGGTCTACAATAGTTAAATGATACATTCTCATGTATATCACTAAGTATTTTCAATGAGGTGTCATAAAAATTACCAAGATTATTAACTAAGTTATCAAAAAACATGGCATATCTAGAGATTAAATTCATTACCCAATATATTGTAGTGATATCATATCAAAACCTTCATATATATTTATTAATGCGGTCCTTTTAGATCAAAATCAAATATTTCAAAAATAAACTGTGGAGAATAAAAAATAGGTTTCATATCAAAATCAGGATGTTTCAAAAGTGATGAGAAACATGATAATTATATTATATTCAACTCATGGATATGGAATTCAGGTTTTATGTATGTTAAAAATAGAATTAAATATATAGTTTATACATTTATTGAATATCCTTGTAAAATAAATAATCTTGGGTATTCACAAAATAAAATGAAAGATAATTTATTGAGGAGAAGTGGTAAATTTGGAGAACTGAAATCCGTAGCATAACAGGTATAAAAATGTGTTTTGAAAAAGTGTAAACTAATATAAGAAAAGTGTATCCCATTAACAAAACATAATTTGGCCACAAGGGTTTTATAAAACACTAAATTGAAGGTAGTAACAATAAAATTTTGAAGATATAAATGAAAAGAGGTTATTGAATCAGAAACAAAATAAGGGTAATTCCCTTACTTTGAAAAGTAACACATAAAACATGAGTATTGGGACCTTGGGGATTTATGAAACATTGGGAGGAATCATTGGGAGGTAAAACTACAATATATTCATTGATTTTAAATTTTTACTGAATATAAATGGATAAATGAGTGGGTATTTATAGAAAAATTGGAGGATTTGTTTATTAATTTTGAAGTATAGGCCTGGGAAACCTATGTTGTGGAAAATGCATTACCATGGGCGTGACTATGGTTTTTCCCATGGTTTTTGAGATTTGGTATTACGTTATCTTATTTTAAGGTAAAATAGCAAATCATTTATTTATATTACTTCTTTTGGCATGGAAAAGTAATGTTTCTAGAAAATAATGTTTTTAATGTCAATGTTTCTATTTTAGACATTTTAAAGTACACTATAGGTTTTTAAATTGATTAAAATATATTAAAATACTTGATATTACGGAAGTAACCTATTTTGGGCTCTGTAATGTGTTTAATTAATTATTACATCATTATTAAATAATTATAAAGTCATTAAACATACTTAAATCCTCTAACCCATTTTTACTATTCATGAAAAAAAATATTTTA
Organism: Viscum album; assembly: GCA_963277665.1. Taxonomy (NCBI): domain Eukaryota; kingdom Viridiplantae; phylum Streptophyta; class Magnoliopsida; order Santalales; family Viscaceae; genus Viscum; species Viscum album. Next base: position 1,027,489,174 of record OY728158.1, read on the forward strand.
AAACATTATCATAAATTCACCATACACTAATTTTGACATGCTGATTTCCAAAATGATGCTTATTTTATCATAATTTTTTTAAATATGACAATTTTAATTTTTAAACATAAAAATCATTATTTATTAAAAATAATAGCGGGTTGAAAATGTATAATAAAATTTATGACACATAAAAGTTTTAAAAATTATTTTATCATTTATGTTTAAATAAAAGTATTTTTATCATAATATTTAATTAAAATAAGAATTATTAATAATAAAATTTTAAATGATAAAGATTTATATTTTTCTATAAAGTAATATTTATGTTAGAAAAGTCAATTTATCAAATTCATCTCAAATTAAACATATATTTTAGTAAGAAAAACTATTATTTTATGTGTATATCCCATTATTGTTCATTGGTGTACCAGTCTGAATTTTTTCTTTATGTATAATTTTCTCATTAAAGAAAAATCCATTCTATGTGCTTCTATTGTAAAATATAATAAAAAGTTATTGGGAGGAAAGTGATCCATAAATAAAAGAAAAACATTTTTTTATTCATTACATTATTCCTCCGTAAAGAAACTACATCCTTGAAATTCTCTATTATTGATCGATACCATTAATTATAAGTGAGAAATTTGATACTATTATGAATCTAATAATAAAAAATATAAAGGAAAGAATAATCTTAAAATGTTTTAATATCATTCTAAAGTGATGGTATATTTCACACTTAAAATATGTTTTTCAATATCTTTCAATCATTAGTGATAGTTTATAAGATGCTTGTGATTAACAAAAAATATCCACTAGGTGTGTAAAACTAAGAGTGTATTAAGGACCACTGTCATGCACTAGTCCCCATTTGAGTCAATCTCAAATAGATATTTTCAGGTTTTACTGCTAGACACATCTATTCCAGATCCACCTCCACTTGTTCGTATCCAGACAGATATTTCATTGCTCAGAAACCACAAACTAAATACTTCACTAAAATACTTTAATTTTTTCATATAATTTAACTTGTCAATAGGGTTCTTGCTAAAAATTTAAAATCCTAATTTCTACAAATAACTAAACCATCCTTTTATACAAACTATGGAATCCTTCCTTTTTATTACCAATCTTTTCATTACATAATAAACATTTGAATATTTATAAGATATTTTAGGTTTAGTTTCTTGAAAATTATGTACATGTTACATGAATTACATAAAAATAACATAAAAATAAACATTATTAATTTATTTTGGGAGAAAAATTAATTATTATATCCTAAGATATCTACTGCATCTCATATCCTGGGGACATAGATCAAAGGAAATGGGTGAGCATAAATCCTAGTAAGGGAATAAACATGGGAAATAGTTCACATATATTCATAAGGAATATCAATAATAACATGATGAATATCATTGTGGAATGAGAAAGAGATCATGAGGCATATAATAATTAAAATAACATGAATCATATCATTAAAATGTATCAAAAACATTTAAATGAATCTTTCATTATAATATCACTAGGGTTTGTCACCGAGGTGTCATAAAAATTACAAAGGTTATTCAATAAGGTAACATAAAACATATCATATTTATAGAATATAGTTTTAACCTAATTAATTAGAGCTATATCAGGGCACAACCTTCATAAGTCTTAATTAATGTGAGCCACATGTTGTTGGTACCACAACCGATGCTGGAAAAGGAGTATGGTTTGTGTTTATTGTCAATCCTCATTGGAAGTTCAGAATGTTTTCTAAGAAAGGGTCCATTTAGTTCAAGTGAAAAATCGTACTGAAAGTGGAACTGTTTTCCAATGTTTTCCAAATTTTGGGTCTTGAAAATTGGAAAATGGAGACATGTGTTTTTGGAAAAGGAAGGTGCGCAAAATATTGGAGTTGTGCGCAAAAAACATGGAATGTGTACTAAATTGTTTTTTCATGGAATAGGGAAAGTAGAATGGAATTTTCGCACAAAAGGTGATTTAGGATGAGAATGCCAAAAAATAAAAAATTCATGAGGTGCATGAAAAATCTGGAGATGTGGGAGAAAAATGGTTCTTGCATGGAAAGCATTGTGTACAGAGTATGAGTTTTTGATCGACACAATGAGTTTTCCTCTCGAGGTTTGGTGATTCCTATAAATAAGTGGTGATCCCCCTTTTCTAGTATAGATCAAGACATAGAGAAGATCCAAGCATTGATGTGGATAATCACTATACAAAAAGAAAGTTGTGTGAAAATGTAAAAGTTTTATTTAAAATGAATGTTGTGCGTAAAAGTTACGGTTGTGGGTAAAATTTGAAGTTTCAAGTAAAAGTTGATGTGGCATGTAATGGTTTTAGTTGCACAAAATATTTGTGCATGAAATAATTGTAGAGAGATAATCATGCATGCAACGTGCTCCTTTAGTCTGAAAAGACATAGATAATGCTTCTGTGTAGTTGGACGAAAGATAATGGTTGCACAAAAAGTAAGGGGTTGCGTGAAATCCCTCTTTCACAAAAAATACCAAATCTTTCATGCATGTTCAAGTAATTCGTGCAAGTGTAGTGTTATGCTTCTGATAGGATTTTGAATATCTAGTTTCTGTGTTCAGTTCTTTCAAGCGCATCAATTCCGGACTTTAATGCTAGTAGTGTCTTGTGATGTACTGAGACAGTGAATTCAATACAAATATGTTTAGAAGACCCTCAAGCCAATAAACGGAGTAATATTTTTCCCATGGTAGTGAACAAGGGGGAGTCGATGGAAGTGTTCCGAGGGACGTATTGAGCTATCCCGGGATTATTGTAAAGGTAGTGTGCCTAGCTCAAAGTGACTATATCCAATCTCTTGTACTCTGAAACCTGTGAAGAGTAGTGGATTTTGGTATGAATGACACACTGTTTGCATATGCTCCTTAGACGTATCCCTTTTTGGTGAACCAATTAAAAGTGTTGTGTGGTCTCTTTTCATGTGATTGTTTAATTGATATTCTCATCCATCATACAGGCTTAACGCATTCTTACAAATGTGGGAACAAGATAAAATATCTTAAAAGAAAAAGTTGACACCCCAATTCACCCCTCCCCTCTCATGGAATCCCCGGGTTCTACACATACATCATAATTAAACATTTCAAAAATAACCAATGGATAATAATAAAACAAATTTCATATCAAAATCATTATATTTGAAATATTCTTAAAACATGATTGTTATATCATTTTTAACCTAAGAAAAAGGAATGTGGGTATAACTTATGTTAATCCTAGAATAAAATAAATAATTTTAGCATTTAAGTAAATACCCTAGGGAAATAAAGAGTCTTGGGTATTCATAAGAGGAAAAGAAAAGTGAATTTCTTGTGGAGAAGAGGGAAATTTTGAGAAGTAAAATTAGCACCATAACGAGTATAAAACGTTGTTTTGAAAAGATTAAAATGTGAGGGTAAAAGGGTATACAATTGATAAATCAGAATTTAGTAGAAAGGGTATGATTAAAAATATAATTTATTGGAGTAACCATAACATTTAGAAGATATAAATGAAAATTGGTTCCTGAATTGAAAAGGAAATAAGAATAATTCCCTTGCCTTGAACTGTAACTCCTAAAACATGAGGATTGGGACCTTGGGGATTATGTTCACCTTGGGAGGACTCCATGTGAGGTACAATTACCATATTTCTGTGGTTAATCTAGTTTTAGGGAATGGAAATGAAAAAATGGGTGGGTATTAATAGAAAAATTGGAGGATTTGTTTTTTAATTTCCAAATATAGGTCTTGGGAACCTAGGTTCAGGAAAATGATATACCATGGGCTTGACCCTAATTTTTGCCCATGGTTTTTGACATTTGGAAGATATTTTATGAACATTTAATCCACAAGGGTTAATAAACATTTTATATTACTTATTTTGGCATGGAAAAGTAAAGTTTCTACAAAAATAAGTTTTTAATGTTAAAGTTTCTATTTTAGAATCTGTAATGTCAATTAAAAGTTTGGAAATTGATTAAAATAAATTTAAATACTTGATATTAATAAAATAACACATTTTATGAATATTATTGTATTCAATTTATTATTACATCATTATTCAATAATTAGGAAGTAATTAAACATACAAAAAACCTCAACATATATTTTTACTATTCACTAAAAACTAAATATTTTAGAAAATTATCATAAATTCACCCTAACCTAATTTAGATGTCATTATTTCAAACATGATGCTTATTTTATCATAATAATTCTATAAATAAGATAATTTTTACTTTTAAATAATAAATCCTTATTGATTAGAAAAAATAGCAGTTTGGAAATGTTTGGTAAAATTTCCAACACTTGTAAATTTTAAAAATTATTTTATAATTTATATTTAAATAAAATGGTTTTTATCGTACAAATTTTTTTAAATAAGTATTATTCATAATAACATAGTTTATTATAAAAGTTTATATCTTTTTTAAAAATTAATATTTCATCTGAAAAATCAATTTATCAAATTCATCTTAATTAATAATTTATTTTCTTAAGAAAAAATATTATTTATTGTGTATATCCCATTATTGTTCATAGGTATAGTAGTACAAATTTATACATGATGTATTATTTTCTCATAAAATAAAAATTTGTTCTAATTGATTCTATTTTAAATCATAATAAGAAGTTTTTAGGAGGAAATAGATCCATACATAAAAGAAGTACATTTTTCAGTTCATTAAAATATCCACCCTCTTTTAATAGGTCTAATGATCAAATAGTCTCTGATCAATGAATAACCACTCCTGAAAAAATATTTTTCTATAAACCAATTTTTTAACATGTAAAATTTATTTTTACTATTTATCATTCAGAAGGTGAAGTAGATCAGTGGAGGAATCTTATTAATAATGCATGGGAATATGAAAAAATTAACTCCATGGAGTGGGATGAGTTTAAGTAATTATTTCTCCATAATTAAATCCCTCGTATTCTTCATAAAAAATTTTAAAATTAATTACTTGAGATAAAATAGATAGATAATAAATCTATTGTTACTATGAGGGAAATTTCATAAGGCTTGCGATGTATGCTTGTATTATTATCATTGAACCTAAAAATAAGGTTGATCTATTGTTTAGCAGCTTAAAACCAATACTATGAATAGAATTAGACATAAGAGACTTCAAAAGGTATGGATATATTGATTTATGTTCTCTCAAGATAGAAATAGATATTGGAGTTACCCATCAATCTCACGGTTTTGATAAGAAATGAAAAATGGAATTGAAAGGAAATTCTAAAAACCATTGAGATTAGAAGATGATATTTTATTTATGTTTGATGTGTAAAGGAAACATGGAGGAAATTATCTTATGGTAATTGTTAAATGTTTTATGTGTGAGAAGAAAGTCCATTGAGTAATAAAATTCTGAAGTTATGAGATTAAGTTAGATAATGATGCAAACAGATAAAATACACAACAGAATATACCACCAAAACACCAATATTTTAAATGTAAGGAGTATAGATATTATATTAACCAGTGCCCAAATTTAATGGTTAATTATCATGAATGATTTAAAAAATCTCTTAATCTTATAGAAAAAGGAAATCAAATGTGATTATTATTTCTAATGAGGGGTAAAATAATGATGTGGTGAAAGGTAAACATACCATCCACTCTAGAATCAATATGTCCCATTTGATTTTGTATCTACCCAATATTTTATATGCAAATACTTACAATATAACCTATAATATTATATGTTGAGTTAACAGTAAAAACCCATAATGGTACAATGATATTATCCCAAGTCTATGAATCTCCTCTAGTTTATGTTTATGGGAATATGTTTCCTACAACTAATTTTTATTCCTATAGTTGAATTCTAAGTTATTTTAAGCTTGTATTTGTTTTCATAGAAAAAATACCTCATTAATTTACCAGAGAAGGATGTCATGATTGATATTCCAAATAAAACTATGGTCTTCAATCAGTGTGATGAAAAAATGATCTTCCAATGGAAACTAAATCCATTATATGGGTCATTATTCCAATTAAAAAGGGTCTTTTATCTCATATAATTGTGGAGAAACTCAACATCAAAGACATAAATATTGTGTGGGAGTTTATTGATGAATTTTTAGAACAATTTCATAGCCATCCACCAAATTGTGAATTTGAGTTTACAATATAACTAATATAGGGTCCTGAACCAATTTAAAAGACTCAATATAAAAATGATCCCAATTGAGTTAAAATAATTTAAGAATGAACTCCAGTAGAATATTGACAAGGGACTCATTATACCAGGTGCATCACCTTTGGGTGCACATGTGATTTTTTGTTATGAAGAAAGATAGACAAATGTGACCCTCCATTCATTATGGAGAACTTAACATGATCACTATCAAGAAAATGTATCCTCTAACCCATATTGATTAATTTTTTAGTCAACTATGTAGAGCTTAATAATTTTCAAATATTTATCTTCATTCTATATATCATCAATTGTGGGATAATATTGAGGATATACTCAAGAAGAAATTTCATACAAGGTATAGATACTATGAATTTATAGTGATTCCATTTGTTTTTACTAATTCTCTAGCAATATTTATGACTTTAATGAATAGAGTCTTTAGATATTACCTTGATTACTTTATGATAGTATTTATAGATGATATTATTATTTATTCAAAGTGAAAGGTAGTGAATTAATATCATTGTATAATTTTCTTCCAAAGAACCATAGTGAGGATAAAATATATGGAAAGTTTACCAAGTGTGAATTTTTTCGACAAAAGGTTTCATCCTTGAGTCATATAATCTCACGTGAGGTTATATCAGTATTCCCTTTGAGTACATGAGTTATTGATCATAGGAAAAAATCAACAACTCATTCTGAGATTCATAGTTTCTTTGGTTTTGTAGGATATTTTGAGTGTTTTATGTACAATTTTTCAAGGCTATCGAATCCACTCACCATGTTATCCCAGAAGGGAGCCAAGTTCCTTTGTATGGATGAATGTTATGAATTTTTTTAGGTACCGAATCGAAGGATATCTAGTAAACCATCACTTAAACTACCCTACAATGGATAAGGGTTCTCAATCTATTGTGATGCATCTATAAAGAAATAGGATAAATCCCCATAAAAATAACATGCTTATATCTTATACATCACTAAAATTTAATTTCCATGAGAAACATTATGTAACTCATGATTTGGAATTAACTTTGATAATTTTTATATAAAATATATGGAAGAATTATCTCTATGGAGAATGGTGTGACATTTATACCGATCAAAAAAGTTTAAAGTATATTTTTACTCAAAAAGATCAAAACATGAGCCAAAGAATATGGATAGAGATGGTTAAATATTATAACATATCAATATTATACCGCCCAAATAAAGAAAACAAGATGGAATATGATATGAGTTGAAAGGATGATGACATATTATCTATGATGAGGATCACATAAGATCCAATTTTTATAGACTTAAAAAGTATTAATATTGAATTATTAATGGAATGGGTGAAATATTATATTTATTAAATTATTTTTCTTCCATCTATCCATGTAAATATTAATGATGCGTTGAAGGAATATATAGAGATACAAAATAAATTGTGTAGTGTTTTTGAGTTCAAACTTCGTTTTCATGGAATAATAAAGTTCTAGAACCATGTATGTGTCCCTTAAATTCATTAATTTAATGAGAAGATAGATAAATCTCATAGTTCTCCACTATTTATTCATCCTGGAAGAATAAATATGTATTTATATTTGAAAGAGAATTACTAGTGAGATGGAATGAAGAGAGATATTTTAGACTATATTTCACTTTAATTTTTATTTCAGAAGCTTAAGGATGAGAGATAAAAGTCTAAGGTGATGTTACAATAATTATCTATCCTATAATTGAAATGGGAAAACATCACTGTGGTTTTTTCATCGGACTCCCCAAAACAACTAAAGGGAATAATTATATTTCGGTTTTTGTTGACCACCTTAAAAATTCATCACACTTCAATCCCATTAGGGAAGACTTATATATCGTTTAAGTTACTTTGTTATACATTAAGTAAATAGTAATATTTTATGTAATACCAATATCTATTATATTTTATTGGTATTTTAGGATTACCATGATGTTTTAGGGAAGTCTTTAGTAGGATGTCGATACATATTAAAATTTCAAAATTTCTTATTATCCTTATATTGATAGTTAGTATAAGATGAACATTAAAAATCTAGAATAAATGTTGAGAGCTTTCTCTCTGGATTGAAATGGTTTTTGTGATTAACACCTTCATTTGGTAGAATTCTCTTACAATAATAGCTTTCACTTGAGCATTCAGATAGATCTTAATGAATCCCTCTATGGTAGGATGAGAATAACTCCAACATGTTAGAATGAAGTTGGAGAAATAAATTTATTGGGACCCAATCTAGAATAGGGAATGGAGGATAAGGTACATCCCATTCAACAACACAAAAGATCAGCTCAGAGATGAAAAGAAGTTTTTTTGACAATTTTTGAAAGGATATAGAGTTTGAAGTTAGTGAAAATGTAATCTAATGAATATCTCCCACGAAGAGGGTGATGATATTTGGAATTAAGGGAATGATAATACATAGGTATATCACTCATTTTGAAATTATTGATTGTATCAGGATGTTAACTTATCGAATTGGCTCTTCTATCAAATCTCTCTCAAGTTCATAATGTGTTCTATGTATCTCTTTTGAAGAAGTATGTACCCAATACTTCAAATATAATAATCTCAGAGGCCATAATACTGGAAGAATATAATTCTTATGAGGAATAACATGTAGATATTTTAGAATATATAGAGAATGTTCTATAAAACAATATCACACACATGGTCATTTTTTTGGAGAAACCACTAATTTGAGGAAGTTACATGGGAATATGAGGATGTAATGAGGCCTAAGTATCCCCACAAGTTTGTATTAGAGTGAGTATTTTTCAGTGTGAAATTCATTTTATGGAGTGTAGACTATAACACCATAAGATATTTATGAAATATTTCTATTTAAATAATTTTATTTCTTCAATAGCTAGCAATACACATAATAACGAGTTTAAATAATCCGCTAAACAATATTAAAATATTATGTGTCTATTATGACCTAGCCATTGGATTTTTTGGTATTAATTTTGAAAAATAAATTATGAAAAATATATATCCTACACATTTATAAAATTAATTCATCAATTATAAAGTTATTATAATTAAAAATTAAAATTATTTGAAAATAAAAGTAATGATTTTTCTAGAAAATTGTTTTTACACACCCAATGTATTTTACATAATTTAATTAAATTAACAATTGGATAATTATTTTAATGATATGAATATATAATTTACTTTATCAAAATTTTTACACAATTAAAAAATATCTTTCTAGACATACGATAAGAATAAATTCTATTTTATGCTTAAAATGTATTTTTTTTATAAAAAAAGGTTTTTTTTCATTTTGAGCCCTTTATTTAAAATTAATTTATACCATTTTTTTGTATTGATTTAGATAAAATGAAATATATATGAATAATCTAGAGGTTCAAATTTGGAAAATTGGCCCCTTTTTTGGTCAATAAGAATAGTAACTGTGGTAAAATTTATCACCTCGGTAAAGGGTAAATATTGTTAATCTAGATTAAAAACATGTGATAAGGCCCTAATTATTCATATTATTTATTATTGGATGAAATAAATTTGAATCTTAACACCTTAGTTCAGAAATTTAGTTGTTTAATGGAAATATGTACATGAAAATGACTTATTAATTTTTTCAATCAAACAATGTTACAAAATATTTATCTTTTTTTTATAGTATCCTAGGATTTTATACATATATATCTCATATTTTTAGATGAGTATTAAGTAAATTTAATAAACACATACCTGAGGAAAATGATATTTTAGTGTATTTGGAGACAGTAAACATAATCTTAATAATTAATGAAATATATTCAATATTTCTCACAATGATCTTCTCACTTAGTACTCCTCTTAAGATTAATCTGTCTAAAACTTACTTCATAAACTAGGTAAATAAACATAGTAAAAGGTGAGCTCAGATGCCCAGTAAGGGTAAAAATAATATGTCAACATGAACATAATTTAGATTGTTCATACCCAACCTATCACATATAATAAAAATGATTGATGGAATAAAACATTATATATTTATAATACATGGACCATAAGAGTGAGAAATAATAATAAATAATTCATTAACCATAATATAATTTCATAAAATTTTGGAACTATAATAAATATAGAAAAACCATTTCATATTTCAAGGTTAACTACCAAGACCATCAACAAATTGGATCAGAACTAATCACATGTTTCTTATTAGGGATCAGGATGCACCCCTTTCCCACATTAGATCAGGAAAAACCTATTTCCCATAGTGGATCAATTGTATCATCTTTTCTCATATGTTATCTCAAGAGATATAAATATTTACCAAATATTATAGTAAGATATAGGTTCCATCCATATCATAATGAAAAACATACTTATATATGCCTTTCTATCATAAAACAATCATTATATCATTACATCATGACCCATATAAAGAAAAAAGGTTTCGTAAATATATTGTAAAGTCACTAGATCATGACCCATGAAAAATAAATTTATTTTATAAACACTACATAAAAAAAATCAACCATCCAGTGAAATAATATGGATGTTACCATTCAATCTTATCCCCAGTAAAGTATAAATAACATCAAATGATGTCATATTAGTTGAAAAATGATTTTGAGAGATCACTTGGAAAATGTATTGAGAAATATAGACTTTTCACTTTTAAAAACACTTTTTAAAATATAAAATGTTTTTAAAATTATTTCCTTTATAAATAATATGGTAAACTTATAAAGGAATATTTTAAAACCATTTAAAACATTTCTTTAAGAAAATATTTCTTCCATTTTGAGAAGCAATTTTTAAAACAAAAAAAATAAAACATTTAAGAAATACTTTAATTTTAAAATAAACATTGAAACATAGAAAGGTTTCTTTAAAAATATTATTAGGTCATGATGGAAGAAAATATTGTTCATTCCATACACGTTAAAATATATATTTCTTTCTCATTTTTAGTCAAATACAAATGAGCATTGTTTGGAAAATAAAATAAATATTCCTTTCAAAGCATTTTTTCAAATGGTGAAAAATGGATAAAAAATTATTTAATCAATCATTTAGATGATTTAAAAAAAAATTAATGTATTTTTTGAAAAATATATTTTGAAAGAAAAGGATTTTCAGCCAAAGAGAGAAATAAAGTTGATTTTATTTAAAAGAGATTATTTTGAACTCTTGAGAACATAAATAGTAAAAATGAAGGGAAAAAATTTATCCCCATGATATAAATAGAGGATTATAAATTTCATGAATTTATTGAAATATGGATCAAATTATTTTATCATCGAAATCATAATCTTAAACAATGCTGATAAACAAAGAGACTATGTCACCAAACCCTTACCACATTGGTAACTATTATACCATAAAGCCCATGAAAGTGAGATCATAGAATGGATATGTAAATAACAATAATTATTGGGAGAATAATCATAAAATAAATTCATGATAGTTATATAAACCACATAAAATAAATACATGGAGAATATGGAACATGAAATATTGAAAATAAAAGTTGGATGAAAATACCTTACCATAAGTCAAGATATAATTCGTACACTTTAAAACCACTTTTATATTAAATATTTATTTATTATAAATATATTACAGAACTATAATTATATATATAATCATATATTTTTTACTTATTACCTTTTATTATATGTTTATTAAAAATTCCATGCTAAAGCCACATTTCAGGCAATAATTTCTTTGCTTTTCATGTATATTTTGGTTTTGTATTTTTGATCATTTTACTCTGACCACTATTCCATAATCTAGAAAATTTTATCCGTGATATAAATATAATATATATTTATTATATATGTATTAATAGTGATCCATAAAAGTCAGATATAAGTAATGAAATACACCATCATGGAGATAGTATGTCGTACGCAAGCATGAACAATGTTTCCATTTTCCCGATGGTAAGAAATTAAGAAATATATATAATAAATTTCCATTAAATATAATTTTTATGTCATATATGTCTCATATTTTTATTAAAACCATCGTTATTACAATCCATGTTAATCATGAACTTATCAAAATGCTTCACGTGATGGTAGTTCACCGTACTCATGAATTGCATTATCATATTCCCACAGAATGGAAGGTAAGAAAGAAAATATAATATCGTTATTCCAGTAAGATAATAATATCATAGATATCATATATAAAAAAAATAAATCATTATATCCATATGCGATAGGTGGTTTTGGAAAATGAATAACATTAGTTCGCTAGACGGTAGTCCACCGTAGACACGAATGATGATTTTGTAACCCATTTGATGGAAGAGGAGAAGGATTCAGGTTATTTAATTAAATTAATAATTCATAATTATATGGGATGTACTGAATTTATTATATAAAAATATTTTAATAATAATTTACGGAGTTGGATGAATACATAATATAAAATGCCCGATTTGGAATGGTTCCTCCTCTCTAGACAACTTCTTTTAGTTTGCTCAAAAAGGAATCTTAGGATGGATATATAAAAAAATAATGATTATAGGATGAGAGGATATAATTAAAGAATTTTTTTTATATTTATTACCTAAAAAAAATATGTTTATATATGTGAATAACATAGTAGAGTGGGTGGCCTTTTAGAATTGAGGTGAGTGGTACACTAGTAATTTTTGAATACAAAAAGGTGTACCAACGTTTTTCATATTAAAAAAGGATCCAAAATGGTTGATTAGTATAACTTGAATATATAAGTTCTAAATATACCCAAAAAATTTATCTTGGAACACTGTTTGTTTCATTTTTAACTATTATCATTGTAGTTTAACCCTCGACAACCCAATTTTCACCTTAACCATGATAAATAATTTTTTATGTTTTGTATATTCATTATGGTAAAAAATTAAGTATAACTTATTATATAATATAAATTATTCTTATTATAAATATTTAGTTCATTTTTATAAACACTATTTATATAATTGAGAAATTTTAATTGAAAATTAATCCCAAAGACCCAATAAGAAAATAGTTTTCTTAAGAGAAACTCTTCATAAGTTTTAAAATGTATTATATAAAAATTTAATATGAAATTGATTAAAATAACATAAACTGAATCAATAGATATATAATTGAACCAATATTTCATTTAAAACTATATTTATTTATTTTCATTTTTTTTGAATTCTTTAAAATAAATGGGAATTCTTAATAAAAACGAGTATTTTTCACTCTTCATTGAAAAAATTATCTTCTTAGAAAATTATAGATCATAAACCCAAATATAATTTTTAAATTATTATTTAAAAAAACTTTAATTTTTTGAAATATATTTTTTAAAGTTTTCCAAATTCTATTTTAAAATATGTGCAAAAAGTGATAAAACTCCCTTTTTTGAAAAAACGTTTTTTTAAGTGTAAAAGTTGATTTATTCGTATCTTTTATCTAGAAAACACATAAGATAGATAATAAATATTTTATTAAATATAAAGTATATAAATTTATATAAAATTATTCAAAAAGGTGATTTATTTAATTTATTGTGATAAATCATGTTTGTGCGCATAAAAATAATTTTTTAGAGTAAGATTCCCTTTATTTTCAAATGGTTTTTTATTTTAATTTACAATGAATTGGTAGCTAAGGAGTTAATTATATATATAAATGTGTAGACCATATATAGTTATAATTTAGTTAATCCTATTCATACCCCCCATTTTAACGGATAAGCGATAATTATAATATTAAATAATAATATTTTAATTGAATGTCACGTTATGTTTATTTTTAGTGTTTCATGTAACACTTTCTAAACTGAGTGTTGCATGTGTTAAGTCAGTATTTATAATTATTACTTTTCAATTCCTTTAGATTTAGAAATCCCAAACACTTTGTAAAAAATGTTTATTATATTTTAATGTCCCATGAACTTTTTCTTGTTTTTTGTAGAAAACATAATCTTTTACCATATATATAATAAGTTGTAATGTATTAAAATTTTAACATTATATTCTTCATTATGATATTTAAATTAATTATGAGTTGGATTATCATACTCAACTTTATTCAAACCAAGAAGTATAATTTTATCATTTTTATTATACTAAAAAAATTCTTAATCCTCAGACTGATTATGGTATAGATATATTAGACTGAACCTCATAAATATTATCATATTGACAATTGTTAAGGAATTACATTAAATTTTCCTATGTTTGAAATCATAACCCATGAACATGTTTCTATAATAAGGAATATATTTAATAAAATAGATGGTGGTAATCAATATGATGACATCCATTCGGTTACTGGTGATCTGTTAAGTTCTATCTTTCCAAGGCCATTGTGATAAACATGGAAATATGACTATTCAGAGATTTCTTATAAATATTGAGTCATTTGGAGAGTATGAAGAAAGTTATTTCATTTTAAAATCAAGTTTTCTGAAGATTTATAAAGTTTGAACTGCTCATTATTATTATTTTTATTTCCTTAGAGAGTTTGTAGTTACAAGGAATCCTTTTTTAGGGTTGTTTCCTTACAAATATTTTCTTTTGTAAGTGTATCCGGTCATTATTACAATCGAGGGATTCTTGGGATATGAAGAAGGTAAATCCGATCAATCAAATAAATGGGTTTTGGGCACAAGAATACAAATAAAATATGATCTTCCTATCGATGGATTCTGGGGATAGGAATATATAAAAAGTCTTATCTTCATATCGAGGTCTTTCTTGGTAAACAAAGATAAACATTTACCATATATATAAAAGTGTGAATACCTTTAGTGAATATTATTAACTACCTTAATCCTAATGTTTAAAGTTGAAAATATTTTAATTATATCTTTTAATTCATTCTTAATTTTACATAGCTATTATATTACTTGTTTTTACAAGTTTCTAATTCCATTGTAAATGATATGTAATGATAATCATTATACTCATATTTTTATACAATTTGTTTTATTAGTGTTACTCTGATCATGATAAAAATAATACTTTGATATTAATTAGATCCATTTTGATTCTGAACATTACTCTGATATAATTGAATATATTATGGTTTTTATTTTGTGACTCTAATTATAAGATTGAGTTTTAGTATGATAAATTTACTTGAATAGGATTTGTTCTTTGTTTTATTTAAATATTTTAAAATAAGTTTTTGAAATAACATTCACCCCCACTATTGTAAGAATATCCATCTAAGCTAACCCTTAGAATCCTATAATTAATATCAGATCAGGTTTTTACTACTCATACACTTACTATTTGTTATTAATTTCTTTACTTATTTTATGTTGTTTTAGTTTGGATATAAACATCCTATGTATAATCCTTGTTAAGACAACATAGTTTTTTTGAAAATAATTTATGTAGATTTAAATATGGATGGTATGGATGTTGGTTCTCTTGAAAATTTTAATCCTTGTTGACCACCTATTTTTGATGTTAATTAATATGAACATTGGAGAGATAGAATTAAGACCGTTGAGATAAACACTCAAGTTGATAATTTTATAATGATTAAAAAAAAGTAAAATTACTGAAAAGGAAGTTACAGATTTTACTATTGGTTATAATAAATAGTATCAATTGAATTATAGAGACATAAATACATTATTATGTATTATGAAAAGAAACATCTATATTTAGATATCTTCTTGTGAGGCTGTAAATAACATTTGGAATAAATTAGAAGTTACTCATTTTGGTACATCTAATGAAATGGAAGCTAGAATAGTAATGCTAAGAGGTGATTATTAGTCATTTATTTTCATTCCAAGAGATTCAGTTACTAAAATGAACCATAGGTTCAACATAATTATAAATAGTTTACAAACTATTAGATAAAAATAATTTGATGATGTGATTATTATGGAAAATATTATTGATATTATTCTTAATGAGTGGGAATAAAAAAGAACTATTTTTTATGTTATGATGAAATAAAAAACATGAATCTTGATGATATAATTTTAACCCTTATGTAGTAACTGGGAATAATTAAAAGAGATACATAGAAATCAAATAAGAAAAAGTATGGTTTTTATTTTTCTATAATATCTTCTATTCCTTTATGGTTTAGTTAGTTGGGAAGGTTGTTAAATATTTAAGGAAGAAGAAAGTTGTGGTTCAATACTATTTTAGTACTTATAAAAATTATAATAATGAATTATCCAATCCAGAGAGAAGTATTAATAAGATAGTTTGAAATAAAAATTTTGAATACTACTATAGGAAAGTTTATATGGATAAAAGTTATAATAAAGATTATGAATTTACTTTCTATGAATGTAATAAATATATAATAATTCATATTGATTATCCAAATCTAAAAAAATATGGAGAGAAAAATAATTTAGAAATAAATTTCAAGGAGTATTATCAATATAAGGGAAATAAATCTTAGAAACTTCTAACCCATGGAGTTCTAGTGGTGGTTTTTCTTCTAAAAGTTCTTCAGACAATGAAAGCTCCGGACAAAAGAACATAGGTCTTTTTTGAAATGTACCCATGGTTAATAAATATATCATGTATAAGGTAAATATATATGAATATCTTACAAACATGAATTCAAATTCAAATTATACTAATGAGAAATATTTAACATGTACTGATGAATATTTTTCCTCAATAGAATGTAATTTTTTACCTAGTTATGATAAGGCTTCATGTTGTGCAAAATTACATGAAAATGAATGGTGATTTTTTTAAAACATGATAATGCTAATGAAAAAAATGCTAAATAAGATTCTATAATATCACTTATAACTAGTGAAATAACATATCTTTGAAATTATCTTGATAAAAAAATTTCTAAAATTGAAACTATTTCAAAATATTTGGAAAATGTTATTTCTGATAAATATTTTTTAGAAAAAAATAATTTTAAAACTAATAATGACGAGGGTAAAAATTTAGTGTTAAAATTAAAATCTGAAATATCTAGTTTGAAGAATATCCTATTAAACTTTAACACTGAGAAGGAAAATTTTGCTAAAATGTATAAACAAATTAAACCTCATGTTAATATTTCCAGAATGGGTTTAAAAATAAAAAACATATTTTTAGTAACAATTTCATTGGTTCAAATGTATAACTTTTAAAATTAAATTTCAATATTTTGAGAACTAGAAGAATAATTTTTCTTAAAATAAATTTCAATATCTAGGATTTCATTAAGATTATCTTTATAAATTTTTTTTTACCTAAATGTTTATGCACTGAAAATACTAGACCCAAGAAGGTTTGGGTTTTAAAAAACTATTTTTTTTCAGGATAACAAAGTTACTACTAAAAAAACATTTTGGACATGGATTGTGAATGTTCTAAGAACATGACTAGAAATGAATATTTCTTCAAGAATATAATCATGATTAAATGTGGAAGAGTAAATTTCATAGATAATGTTGAGGAGTGATTATCAGAGTAGGTAACATTTTTATTCTTGAAAAATCTATTATTGAGAATGTTTTATTTTTTTTAGGTCTTAATATTAACTTATAATCATAATTAATTTTTTATAAATGTTCCTTTGTGAGCCTTATTACTAATAAATGTTTAGTTCATAGTTCCAATGATGATTTTATTATTTCCACCAATCGGTATGATAATGTTTACACACTTAACTTAGAAGACCTTAGGGGACAATAATTACCTTGACTTAGTGTAATGGAAGATAATTATTGGCTATGGCATAGTAGGTTAGGACATAGTAACTTAGAAACTTATCAAATTTTACTAAGAAATTTTTTTTAAGAATCTACCAGAACATAGGTTTAATACATTAAAAGCCTGTAACCCTTATTAATATATTAAGAAAGACAGTCATTTATTAAATATATTAGTGTGGTCTCAAATTCTGATGCGTTACTATTAGTTCACGTGGATATATTTGGTCCTACAAAACTGGAAGCATGAGTGTAAATTACAATATATATGTCTTAGTTAATTATTACACTATATATACTTGGGTTAATTTACTTAAAAATAAATTCAATAACTGTTTTTAAAATTTTTTTTAGTAAGAGTTAAAAATTAGAAAAACCTACCCTTTATAACTATTCATTGTGGTCATAGTGTATAATTTGAAATAACTAGAACCATGATTATTTAGTACTAATTTGATAATTTTTTTGGGATGAAGTGGTTAATTTAGTCTGCAATACTATAAATTGACCATTAATTATACGTTTTCATAATAAAATTCCGTATGAGTTGTAGAAATAAAAAACAAAAAATTTCTTAATTCAAATCTTTTGGTTGCAAAGTATTCATCCTAAACACTAAAGATAACATAAAACAATTTGCACCCAAATCCGAAGAAATAATAATTTTAGGTTCTTCCACTACTTCTAAGGATTATATAGTTTTAAATAAAAATTCTTCTACTATTAAATAAAAATTTATTGTTATATTTGATGAAATTTAACCTTATATTTTTATGCAACCCCAACCTACCTCCTCATATGTTATTTCTAAAACTAAAAGTCAATATTTGTTTGAATTTTATTATTATAAGAAATAAAATCAATAAATATTTTCTGAATTTATTTATACGTAATATTTTAGACCAATTGTGGAAGAAATATCTTTTGAAAACCCAATAATTCAGTTGTTTCTTTGGAAGAATTTTATTAAATGTATTGTTGGTGGTTTATATCAACCAGTTAAGAAAAGGAGTTCCTTGAGAAATGAAATTTAAAATCTAGCTTTATTTTACCAATTTCAACCAATGAATACTGATGAGGCTTTAAGTGATTAGGACTAGATTAAGGAAATATAAGATGAAATCAATTAATTTTTTGGAAACAAATTTGGGAATTTAGTTGAACGACCTAATGAAACTTCTATAATTAAGAAAATTGTTTTTTTGAATAAATTTGATGAATGTTCCATAATTTTTAGAAATAAATATAGACATGATATTAAGGGTTATAATCAATGATATGTAATTTATTATTGTTAAACTTATACTCAATTAGTAGGACTTGATGTTATTTGAACACTTCTAAACTTTATAGTATTCATTGATTTTAAATTTTTTTGAATGGATGTGAAGTGTTATTTTTTTATTTTATATCTTCATGATGAATTTTATATTGAACAAAAAACTATTATTGATAATAAAAAACATATAGATCATGTTTAAATACATAAAAAAAATTTATATGGTCATAAGTAATCCCTTAGACCTTAGTATGACATATTAACTAGATTTTTGTTGCAATTTTTTTTCTTAAGGTAGTTGTAGATCCAAATTTTTTTATAAAAGAAGTTAATGAAAATATTATGATTATAAAAATTCATGTTGATGACATTATTTTTGTTTTAAATAAAAAATAATTAATAAAATAATTTTCATGTCATGTGAAATATGAGTTTGAAATGAGTATGACGGGGGATTTAACATATTACCTTGGTTTTAAAATTTCAAAAAAACAATAATGAACTTTTATATATCAACATAATCATGTAAACTCTATTTATAAGAAATATATATATGAAATACCTATAGTATTCTTAATAGAATTAGTACCACCAATACCACGGATCATAACGAGGCTAGGTAACTAGTTTATCAAAATATTTTTAGAGGTATGATAAATAGTTTACATTACTTAATTGATAGTCATATATATTTAATGTTTTCTATATTCTTATGTAAAAGATACAAAGAAAATTCAAAAGTTTCCCACTTAAAATATTTTAAATGAATTTTTTTCTATCTTAATGGAACTATGGATTTAGGAATTTTTTATTCTCCATGATTTTTTTGAATTAATTGTTTTTGGATGCTGATTTTGGTGGTTGTAGAATGGATTAAAAAAGTACATCTGGAACTTTTCATTTCATAAGATATTTTTAAGATTCTTGGTCTTATTAGAAAATGAAATTAGTATAAATTTCCACTACTAATGTTGAATATGTACTAGTATTAGGTTTGTGTGATAAAGTATTATGGATGAAAAACATACTCATTGAATATAAATTTAGTTTTACTAAGACCCAAATAATTTGTGATAATATAAGTGGAATTACATTATGAAAAATACAGAACATCAGTCACATGATAAGAACAAAGATGGAATACACAATTTCTTTTGGTATCACACACTTAAAGGGGATATAATTTTATAATTTTTCAGAAATCAAGAATGACTTGCTGAAATTTTTACAAAACCCCATAGTTCTAAAAGATTTGAATAAATTAATTAGAATATAGGAATTTTCAATGTTAAGTGATCATTCAAATCTACTTATTTTTTATCTAGATCCTTAAATTAAGTTTATCTTTTTCATTGGGTGAGTACATATGTTTTATTTTTTAAAAAACATTTATTTTTTCAAAATATTTTAGTTTATTCATATACTTTTAGTGTTCAATTTTTTTTCTTAAAACTTTTATCGTAATGAGTATTCCGAAATCAAGTTTGTTTTTATAAAATTTCAGAGTGAGAAATATCAAGATGAATTATAGAATTTGAAATTTTTATAACATTTACAGACTAAAAAATTATTAAAAAATCATTTTGATTAAAAAAATTTATAATCAATTTTTTATTTAAAAATTATATTTTTCCATTTTATTTTTTTAAAACCATCATATTCATTTTTTTTATAAAAAATTGGTATAAAATGTTTAAAAAAACCAAGAAGAATATTTTAATCATAATGATGGAACTTTCATGTCTGAAAGGTACTCTTCTATCCTTTTTGTTTTTTCACTATTTCAATATGATAATATTCTTTTTCTTCTTATAATTGTTATATATTATTAAAACATTGATTGATTTATTTATTTTTAAAATGTATCCTAATAATAAGGATCTTAAATCCGATAAATGTAATAAAAAACTTTGAGAGTTCAAAAATACTTTTAAAACATTCTTCAGATGAATAATTGAAGTTAGATCAGTTGTGTTTTCTGTATCAACTGTTGATTATCTTTTGGAAGATGATCCATCAAGCCAATTAATTTATAATTGTGGGTCACCCATTATACCACATTGGTTCTCTAGAGTTTTTCACTCTGAATTTATGCACCATTCAAAGGCTATAGTCTTCTTGTCTTTATTTTATCCCATTCTTCGGTTTCAATTCCTAATCTGATGGAGACCAAGTAAGATTTCCCCAAGTGGATTTTATTTAGAGAGATAAAGGTATAAAGATCATGGTATGATAAATATGCTTTGACTATTAATAATACCATTTATATTCTTGGATGGGAATCAATATGTGATGAGAATACTAAAAAGGAATTTGAACTTTGCTGCTTAGAAGTAGACTATGAGTTTTATGCATCTGTTCAATTTATGAAAGAATATGGTAGAGAAAAAATTTCCTTCAAAATGTATGGGTAATTTATAAGATAACATATAAGAAACTTCCATTCTTGGTCTGAGTACCATCATAAATAGAAGTGTATTTTACTTCTCACAATATTCCGAAAAATCTCTGAACATTTAACAAGGATATGGTATACGAATATTTTTTTTCATAATATGAAAATATTAGGAAAGTATCTCACCAAAATCAAGAAAATAGAGTTTTAGGTTTGTGGATGTAGGGATATATTATTCAATAGAAATGAGATAAATATAATTTTATATTATCTAATATTTTCTTGCTCGACTACTTTATGAAATCAAGGAAGATGATGTTGGTTAAGTCCATCCTTATCAATATATAGAACATTAAAAAAATTATACCTCTATAAATATAATTATGTTTCCAATATTTATCACTAAAATGGTTGTAAAATGTATGGATATTTTTAAGGTAGAAAATAAATCATATCCAATGTGGTAGAGTATTTGTTTTATTAGCGAAGGTAAAATGTCTAGAATGAGGAGGATTTTTGATATTAAGTCGAAGAATTATTTGTAATAAACTGATGGTGATGCATCATAAGAAAAACCATCATGGGTGGCTGAGGTTGATAATAAATATAATATAAAGTTAGAAAAAACTTCTATTAATAAACAAAATAAAGAGAATAAAACCAGTGATGATGTTTTTGAGGAGATGATGTCTATGAATAATCAGAAAAAGATAAGGGATCTGATTTTAGGAATCAACACTACCGAATCCAAATCCTCAAAAATCTCGGTTTTTGAAACTTTAGAAGAAGAATAAAGGAAAATTCAACAAAAAAAGATATTTTAAGAAGAATGTTTTTTGAAAATTTCTCCAAAGAAGTTGAAATAGGTTTCAAAAATGTTTTCGTTCCTACATCAAATACCGATCAGATCATACTAGTAGTTAGATCAATGTTTCAAGAAACTTATGTAACACCCCGACCCCAGTTACCTAGAGTCGGTACATTATTACATAACATTGGCATGATCACAATAAAGATCAAATCTCGAAAGACCGATTTGTTTAGTAGCCTTGGAAACACTAGATACATTCATAAAGTTTTACATTACATCATAAAGTGAAAAACTATTACAACAACATAGTCTCCATATCCCACACTCATATCCCCACATACTATCACTGTAGGTCATTCATAAATTACTTCTTCACATCCTGGAAAAAATAAAACATAGAAAAGGGGTGAGCTCAAATGCTCAGTAAGGATAACAATATAGCGGAAACTTTCATATATAAGAATAAACATTTAAGGCAATGTATAACTTTAAACAAACGCCTTTTAAACTTGAACTTCAACATAGTATGGAAAAAATAAAATGAAATAATTTCATTTACTTATTCACATGGATATTCTACTAATCTAATAATCACATGCAATATCAATTACCACTTTCATAGTGATGGAATGCATAATGCCAGACTATCATAACCACATAGCCAAAGCCTCGTGCCAAGACTACAAATAAGATTTTTCCAAGGCCTTGTGCCAAGACACTAGTTTGTCTCATGAGATCTACCGATGCATCGAGGAGATATAGCGGGCTCCACCAGTCACATATTAAGTCCAATTCATTCCCATATGAAAAGTTTTAAACATAACATAAACATTCGTATTAAAACTAGCATACGAAATGTCAATACTTTCACCATAAAATATGAACGGTATAAAAATAGCACATCCACAGTCAAAAATATCACAAAACCTTCAATACAATATAAAAGTTTTGTATCATAATAAATCAACTTCAAATAAGCATAAAATCCATCAAAGGATGTTGACATAGATGAAATCAAAACTCTTTTTTAGAGAAATATCTCATTCTATTTTGAAATAATTTAAGAGTCATATATTTATGAAATAAAACATTTTATTTGAAAATATTCTTATAAGATTGTAAGGGAAGCTTCGATTATTTTATAACGGCGGAAAATAATCGCACCTACTGTATAAGTTAAAAAAACATTCTTACCTTAATTTTGTCGAAAAGGTTAAAAAACACCTTGTTTGGAAAATGACAGAAAGATTCCTTTATAAACCACTTATAAAAAGTCAAACAAGGGTATAAATGAATTTAACCCATATTCTTGTAAATATTAAAAATGTTTTGAAATACATTTTTAAGAAACATGGATGTGGATGATAAAGAGATCCTAGTTGATTATTACGTATAAACAACCTCAGATAATGAAGAGATTGTGAAATAAACCCTTACCTTGTACTTTTACATGGTTGGGGGTAGGTTAACCTCTTGTATAATGGTGAAATAATTGTTATTAAATTATACAAGAATCATATATATTAATATGATATCATATATGATCTTTTAACATCGATTTGTTAATAATATCTTAGTATTATTGTTGTTTCAAGTGTTAACTTACTCGTTTTCTTTTATATGTTTTGTTATATAAGCCATGTTTTCCATGGATAGGTTGTATATTATGCATATCCAGAATGATATAAAGTCCTTAAACATTATTTTTAAATCATCAAATGATAATTATACTTGAATGGATATGATGGAGAATGAATCTCATCGCGTTCGTGGAGACGGTAGTCCGTACGTACGCATGGGTGACAATATCATTCTTTTGATATTAAAATAATATATAATTTGATGGTATATCATATATACAGAATCATTATCATGTTATATTTATTATTTACATTTTTTACAAATCATTATTATACCCATCCAAATAATAATATATTGAATAACAATTACACCACGACGTGGAGACGGTAAGCCGTACGTACGCACGTATGGTGACATGTCATTCAAAGGATGGATATAATAATGAATATGTTTGTACCATATTTATAATAATATTAAAGTATATAGGAGATACTGGATTCATTATTTTAGAATGGGAATAACAAAGAAAGAAGAAGTTGAAGAAGAAATGAATTTGAAAAAGGGTCGTGAAAACATTACCTCTTCTTCAGGTTTCTTCCTTTTGATTTGATCAAAAGGGCTCCGTAGGTTGGCTTCCTGATCAAACTAAGGCCTATAGGTTGTAGTGATGGAAGTTGATAGAGTATTTGGGCAGGGGTTGGCCGAACCAAAAGGCTTTGAATGTGTGAATTAGTGAGAAGGGAGAGTGCCCTTTTATAAGAAGGGTGAGGGGCACCTTTGGAAAAGCTAGAAATATTATTTTATAATAAATTCATATTCGGTTTCTAATGGATCCAAAGTGTATTATTTAACGGTTAAGGTGGGGATGGGTTGAAAACCACTCAACCAATAGAATTTAGACAGGTTTGGGTTACTATATTAACCTTATCTTTAAGTATTAACTCTTAGTTAATTAGTTTCACTTTTACAATGTCTCTTTGTATTTTTATATTATATGGTTAATAAACTTACTATATACATCCAAGCGACCCCCCAAGTGGTCCATTAATGATACACCTATCATGATATAAGTGTCTTGACCGAACGTTAGATTTTTAGTAATTTAAGATCAATTAATAATATAATATTTGTTTTAAAAACTCTCTTATGTCAATTTTGACACTATTTAATAATTGATTTTTGTGAAAATCATAAAAAAATTATTACTTCGAAAAAAATTAATTAAGTCAATACTAACATGTCATATTAACCTAGAAAATTAGTTTAATTCATAAAAAGTCTAAAATTATATTTATTTGTGTATTTATAATATCAATTATTTTAATTTTTTACTATTATGGTAATTACTGCATCATCATTCTGTCATAATTAAATTAAATTATTTAATGTCTAAAAATTATAAATAAAATATCATTATGTATGAAATCTTTTTATATTTCTAATTAATATTTAAAATCGAATTTATCTTATGTATAACCCTATATTAAAAATATTTTAGTAAATAAACTTTGATTTTAACTCTTTTAACTCTTCTTTGAATTAAATAATAATAAATGTCCTAATCTAATCAAAGTGGACCTAAATGATAATATTTTATTCCTAAGGTTGTTTTTGGTCGAGATAAACTTGTCCAATAGAAGTAGGACATGTGTTAGGGTAATAGTAATATCATGTTTACCCTTAATTACCCTATTTACTTTTAACCATGGTAAATAAAAGTAAAAAGTTACTATTCACCAAAAATTATTTTCATCTCATTGAACCACATTTTACTTCATGATATTAACCGGGTATCTTGTATTTTCAAAATTCCATTCCCAGAAGCGGTAAAATTAAGTTTTATGAAAAATTATGTTTTTTAACTACCACTTAGTGGTTTCACTATTCATCAACAATTGAAGTTTTTCAGAACAATGCCAAAATTTCACCCTAAGCTATATTTGGTATTCCGAATTCAAAAATGATGTCTATTTTACAATATTACAAACATATAAGTTTCATTAGTTAATTTTATAATTAATTCTCGCTGTCACAACAAATAGCGTGTTTTTAAGAAATAATATATATCAAAAGATTGACAATTGTTTATGTCAAATTTCAAATTGAAATTAATTCTAATGAACACCATTGGATAAAATGGTAAAAATATATTCTAGTTATACTTTAAAACCACTCAATAATATAATTATCACTATAAATTATTTTGATTAAAAAAGTTGTTTTTAAGTATTTTTCACTATTCATAAAAATTGGAAGTTCTAAGAAAAATACCAAAAATTCAACTTAGGATAATTTCGATATTCCGAATCCAAAAATAAAGTTCATTTTGATGTATAAAATATATATAATTTCAAAAAGTAGGTATTACTATTCATAACAGATGGTTTGATTGGTCTTGGTGTGTTAGAACTCGATGTTGCATACAACACATGCAATCGCATTATTCAAAGAGAAGCGTACCGTAGAAGCTTGGGGTGTTACATTCTCCCCTACTTCAAATAATTTTGTCCTCGAAATTTCAAGAATACTACCGCATGAAAAGAATCTGGTGGTTCTTCATAATAAGTTCCTCGGGTTCCCACGTTGCCTCTTCCATCTTATGGTTTCTCCACAAAACTTTTACCAGACGCGTCGTCCGGTTTCTCAGTACTTGTTCTCTAATATCAAGAATCCTGACGATATCTTCTCTATAAGACAGATCGGGTTCCAGTTATAATTCCTCGTAGGTGAGTACATGCGTTTGGTCAGGCATGTATTTCCTCAATAGAGATACATGGAACACATCGTGAACTTTGGAGAGACTTGGCGGCATTGCCAATCTGTAAGCTACAGCCCCAATTCATTCTAGAATTTCGAAATGTCCGATGTACCTGGGACTCAATTTACCTTTCTTACCAAAACATATGACTCCCTTCCATGGAGATACCTTCAGGAAAACATGATCACCGACTTGAAATTCCAAATCCTTCCTTCGATTATCGGCATAGCTCTTCTGCCTACTTTGAGCTTCTTTGATGTGATTTTGGATTACCTTCACCTTTTCCATTGTTTCCTCCACTAGTTCTGGACCAACAAGTTTTCTTTCACCAACGTCATCCCAACAGGTTGGTGTACGACATCTCTTTCCGTATAATGCTTCATATGGTGCCATCTGAATACTCAAATGGAAGCTATTGTTATAGGAAAATTCTACCAAAGGTAAATATTGATCCCACATACCCTAAAAGTCAAGTGAGCAAGATCTCAACATGTATTTTAAGGTTTGAATAGTCCGTTATTATTGTCCATCTGTCTGAGGGTGGTAGGCAGTTCTCAAATGAAGTTCAGTATCCAGGGATTTCTGAAGACTCTTCCAGAATCTTGAAGTAAAACGGGGATCATGATCAGAAACAATCGATAGGGGTACTGCATGAAGTCTCACAACTTCATTAATATATAGTCTTGATACACATTCTAGTGGTAGATCTTCTCTTATAGTAAGAAAATGTGCTGACTTGATAAGACGATCAACAATAACCCATATTGCATCGTTCCTTCTAGGAGTATTTGGTAGCCCCATGACAAAGTCCATAGTAATATTGTCCCATTTCCACTCCGGTATGGGAAGAGGTTGCATGACTCCTCCAAGATATTTCCTTCTATCTTTCACTTGTTGAAAAACCATACATCTTGACACAAAATCAACAATCTCCCTCTTCATGTTGCCCCACAAAAAATGTTCCTTCAAATCTCTATACATTTTGGTGCTCCCAGGGTGTATAGAGAAATTGGAACTATGAGCATCATCCAGCAATTCCCTTTTTAGATCAGGTATATCGGAAACACAAAGCCTCTTCCTGAATTTCAAAATTCCATCTTCATACACAACGTCTCTCAATCTCTCATCATTCACATCTTTAATCTTCTTTTGAAATTCATAATCATTGGTCTGAGAACTCTTAATTATTTCTAGTAAAGATGGTTTGGCAACCATTTGAAAAAGCATTAATGTTTCAACTTCCCTGGTTATTCCCATGTTCAACTTCACTAGATCCATGAAAATTGGATCCCTTTCAATTCTCATATTGTTCACAACTCCATAGTCTTTTCTGCTCAAAGCATCTTCCACCTTGTTTGCCTTCCCCGGGTGGTAGTGTATCGTACAATCATAATCCTTGAGTAATTCAAGCCATCTCCTTTGCCTCATGTTGAGTTCTTTTTGTGATAAAATATACTTCAAACTCTTGTGATCAGTATAAATCTCACATTTTTCACCATAGAGGTAGTGCCTCCGTATCTTCAAAGCAAAGATAACAGCTGCTAACTCGAGATCATGAGTAGGGTAGTTTTGTTCATGTATTTACAACTGTTGTGATGCATAGGCAATAACCCTATCATTCTTCATAAGGACACAACCAAGTCCTTTCTTCGATGCATCACTCTAAATAACGAACCCATCATTCCCCGATGGTAGAGTCAATATAGGAGCATTGACTAATCTTCTCTTCAGTTCTTCGAAACATTCTTCACAATCTTTTGTCCAAACAAATTTATCCCCTTTACGTGTGAGCTTCGTTAATGGTCTATCCAATCGGGCAAAATTCTGGACGAAACGTCAATAATAGCCTGCCAAACCAATAAAACTATGTACCTCAGTTATATTCGTTGGTGCTGGCCATTCTTGGATTTCCTTGGTCTTAGAAGGATCAACAGAGATTCCATCTTTAGAGAAAATATGACCAAGAAAAGAAATCTCATGAAGCTAGAATTCACACTTGCTAAACTTTCCATATAATTCATGTCTTCTCAGAGTCTTCAGGATAATGCGCAAGTGATTTTCATGATCTTCGTAGCTTTTGGAGTATACCAAGATATCATCAATAAATACCACCACAAATTCATTGAGATACTCCTTGAAAACTCTATTCATTAAATCCATGAATACAGAGGGTGCATTATTCAATACAAAAGGAATTATAGTAAACTCGTAGTGCCCGTACCTGGTTCGAAATGATGTCTTTGGAATGTCTTCCTTCTTCACACACAACTGATGGTATCCAGATCGAAGGTAAATCTTTGAAAAAAGTATTGAGCTCCATGCAGTTGGTCAAATAAACCATCAATGTGAGGTAGGGGATACTTGTTCTTTATTGTTATAGCATTGATCTCTCTGTAGTCGATACATAACCTCATGGATCCATCTTTCTTTTTTAACAAAAAGAATAGGGGATCCCCATGGAGAAACATTAGGGCAAATAAATCCTTTATTACTCAATTCCTCTAGTTTTTTCTTTAGTTAGACTAATTCTACAGTGGCCATTCTATAAGGGGTCTTTGATATAGGCCTTGATCCAGGAATTAAATCAATGGAAAACTCAACTTCTCGTTTTGGAGGATGTCCAGGTAAATCGTCTGGAAACACATCTATATATTCTTTCAAAATAGGTAAATCCTCTATTTGAACATTCCTTTCCTCACCCATAGTCATCTCATTCTCTTCCTACCCAATAATTGAATTTAGTTGAGCTACTGGGGGTGGATCTAGATAAGAATTAGGTGGTGACGATTCTGCTCTAATGATAAGGTGTTCCTTGTCATCATCATCAAGAATCGTAACCTCTTTCTTCTTACAATAAATCTTCGCATCATAGTCCGAAAGCCAGTCCATACCGAGGATTATATCAAACTCAATCATAGGTATGGCGATGAGATCAGCAGATAAAGAACATTTATGTGCTCTAATGGGGACTGATTCACAAAACTTTATTGCAATGATAATTCCCTTAGGAGTTTTAACTGACAACTCCCTTGTTAAATCAAATTGGAAATATCTAATTTTCTTAGAAAATTGGGAAGATATGAAACAATACGATGATCTAGAATCTAATAATGCATTTTCTAAACTTGAGGAAACCATTAAATTACCAGCCACCATGTCTTTCAGAGCTTCTACCTTAAATGTAGTGATAGCATAATCTTGGCCTTGATCCCTTGGAATTTTCTGAGGTAAGTTCCCCTGACTCTTAGGACATTCATTTTCATAATGCCCCATCTCCCTTCAATTGTAGCACTGAACATTGGTAGCTTCATTCTTTCCTTTGCAATAACGAGCTTGGTGGACTTTTCACCACACTTGTAACAGACTCCCATTCCCTTCAAGTAAGTACCGGGGTGTTTCTTCCCACATTTGCCACATGATGGATATTCAACATTTCCCTTCTTCTTCTTATTTCCATTCCCAGATTGATCAGAAAATCTCTTCTTCTCTTGCTTTTCTTTAATGTCATAAGACATAGAGAATTCATTTTTGGTCTTGATAGCACATGAGACAATGTATTCGTACGATGAAAAGGATTGTTAGACTAATGCTCGATGGAGAAATGGTTTTAACCCATAAAAGAAATGATCAATCTTACATCTTGGGTTATGTATATAATCTCCAGCATACCTTGCTAAACTTGTAAAGTTATCCTCATAATTTGTGACATTCTCATCCTCCTTTTGTCTCAGACTCAGAAATTGCCTTTCCATATCTGTTCGATGGTCGCGAGGAAAGTATTTTTCTAAAAATAGATCTTTGAACTCCCTCCATTCCATATTTGATACCTTATCATCTTCCTTCATATTTTGAATCAATAACCACCATTGATCAGCATCTCCAGTGAGGCGGTAAACTGCCATGATAACTTTTTCCCTTTCACTACTCCCCAAAGCCTAAAATATTTTCTCTAGGGAATTTATCCATTGCTAAGATACTAAGGGATTTGTACTCCCATTGAACGTTGGTGGTTGTTGCCTCATGAAGCGATCTATCATTGATCCTCCACGCTGTGGATCAGGGTGCTCCATGCGGGTAAGGTTATTATTCATAATTTGAGTAAGTTGTCCCAGTATGGTGATTAGTTGATCGACAATAGTTGCATCACAAGATCCACTATAATTATCTTGAGCAGGAGGGTAATCCCTACATGGAGTGCGTGCATTGATATGGTTTCCATTTCTTCCACTAGGTGCCATTTCTAAACAATGGAATAAACTAGATCAGTTTATGAATCAAAATACATAATCCCATACTTATAAAACACTTAACATAAATTGAACTATTTATGGATATAATACATAATCATAAAAATGTTTTCTTTGAGGAAGTATATACTCATAAACCCTTCATAATGATTTGTAAGGAAAATGAGAGTTATCCTAAGCATATCCCCCGGGAGTGTCGTAACTAAGAGTGCAGCAAGGCCCGTTATCGTGCACCAGTTCCCGTTCGATTCTAGCTCAAAGCGGTGTTTTCGGGTTTTACCCCTAGGCACATCTATGCTAGAGCCGCCTCTACCTGCTCGTATCTAGATAGAGATTTATTGCTCGAAAAACTCACAAAATCTCTACAATACCAAAATTCTAGGAAGTTCTTCTATACTAATCCTCAAAGTTCATCATAGGTCTACATGCTCTAATCAGAGTTTATCTAAATCTAGCTTCCAAGGTTTGTACTAAACTTCCTCTGATACCAACTGTAACGCCCTGACCCCAGTTACCTAGAGTCGGTTCATTATTACATAACATTGGAATGATCACAAGAAAGATCAAATCTCGAAAGACTGATTGGTTTAGAAGCCTTGGAAACACTAGATATATTCATAAAGTTTTACATTACATCAGAAAGTGAAAAACTACTAAAACAACATAGTCTCTATATCCCACACTCATATCCCCACATACTATCCATGCAAGTCATTCATAAATTACTTCTTCACATCCTGGGAAAAATAAAACATAGAAAAGGGGTGTGCTCAAATGCCCAGTTAGGATAACAATATAGAGGAAACTTTCATAAATAAGAATAAACATTTAAGGCAATGTATAACTTAAAACAAAAGCCTTTTAAACTTGAACTTCAACATAGTATGGAAAAAATAAAATGAAAAAATTCCATTTACTTATTCACATGGATATTCTACTAATCAAATAATCACATGCAATATCAATTACCACTTTCATAATGATGGAATGCATAATGCCAGACTATCATAACCACATAGCCAAGGTCTCGTGCCAAGACTACAAATAAGATTTTTCCAAGGCCTTGTGCCAAGACACTAGTTTGTCTCATGAGACCTACCGATGCATCGAAGAGCTATAGTAGGCTCCACCCGTCACATATTAAGTCCAATGCATTCCCATATGAAAAGGTTTAAACATAACATAAACATTCATATTAAAACTAGCATACGAAATGTCAATAATTTCACCATAAACTACGAACGGTATAAAAATATCACATCCATAGTCAAACATATCACAAAACCTTCAATACAATATAGAAGTCTTGTATCATAATAAATCAACTTCAAATAAGCGTAAAATCCATCAAAGGATGTTGACATAGATGAAATCAAAATTCTTTTTAGAGAAATATATCTTTCTATTTTGAAATCATTTAAGAGTCATATAATTATGAAATAAAACATTTTCTTTGAAAATATACTTATAAGATTGTAAGGGAAGCTTCAACGATTTTATAACGGCGGAAAATAATCGCACCTGCCGTATAAGTTAAAAAAACATTCTTACCTTAATTCTGTCGAAAAGGTTAAAAAGAACCTTTTTTGGAAAACGATAGAAAGATTCCTTTATAAACCACTTATAAAAAGTCAAAAAAGGGTATAAATGACTTTAACCCAAATTTTTGTAAATAGTAAAAATGTTTTGAAATACATTTTTAAGAAACATGGATGTGGATGATAAAGAGATCCCAGTAGATTATTACGCATAAACAACCTCAGATAATGAAGAGATTGTGAAATAAACCCTTACCTTGTACTTTTCCTTGGTTGGGGGTAGGTTAACCTTCTGTATAACGGTGAAATAATTTTTATTAAATTATACAAGAATCATATATATTAATATGATATAATATATGATCTTTTAACATTGATTTGTTAATAATATCTTAGTATTATTGTTGTTTCATGTGTTAACTTACTCATTTTCTTTTATATGTTTTGTTACATAAGCCATGTTTGTCATGGATAGGTTGTATCTTATTCATAGACAGAATGATATCAAGTCCTTAAAAATTATTTTTAAATCATCAAATGATAATTATACTTGAATGGATACGATGGAGAATGAATCTCATCGCGTTCGTGGAGACGGTAGTCCGTACATACGCACGAGTGACAATATCATTATTTTGATATTGAAATAATATATAATTGGATGGTATATCATATATATAGAATAATTATCATGTTATACTTATTATTTACATTAATTACAAATCATTATTATACCCATCCAAATAATAATATATTGAATAACAATTACACCACGACGTAGAGACGGTAAGCCGTACGTACACACGTATGGTGACATGTCATTCAAAGGATGGATAGAATAATGAATATGGTTGTACCATATTTATAATAATAATACAGTATATAGGAGATACTGTATTCATTATTTTAGAATGGGAATAACAAAGAATGAAGAAGTTGAAGAAGAAATGAATTTGAAAAGGTGTGGTGAAAACATTACCTCTTCTTCGGGTTCTTCCTTTTGATTTCATCAAAAGGGATCCTTAGTTTGGCTTTCTGATCAAAATAAGGCCTCTAGGTTGTAGTGAGAGAAATTGAGAGAGTATTTGGACAGGGGTTGGCCGAACCAAAATGCTTTTAATGTGTGAATTAGTGATAAGGCGAAGTGCCCTTTTATAAGAGGGGTGAGGGGCACCTTTGGTAAAGCTAGAAATATTATTTTATAATAAATTCATATTCGGTTTTTAATGGCTCCAAAGTGGATTATTTAATGGTTAAGTTGGTTATGGGTCGAAAATTACTCAACCAATAGAATTTAGACAGGTTTGGGTTACTATATTAACCTTATCTTTAAGTATTAACTCTTAGTTAATTAGTTTCACTTTTACAATGTCTCTTTGTATTTTTATATTATATGGTTAATAAACTTACTATATACATCCACGATACCCCCAAGTGGTCCATTAATGATACACCTATCATGATATAAGTCTCTTGACTGAACCTTAGATCTTTAATAATTTAAGATCAATTAATAATATAATATTTGTTTTAAAAACTCTTTTATGTCAATTTTGACACTATTCAATAATTGATTTTTGTGAAAATCAAAAAAAAAATTATTACTTCGAAAAAAGTTAATTAAGTCAATCATAACATGTAATATTAACCTATAAAATTAGTTTAATACATAAAAAGTCTAAAATGATATTTATTTGCTATTTATAATAACAATTATTTTAATTTTTTACTATTATGGTAATTACTGCATCATCATTGTGTCATAATTAAATTAAATTATTTAATGTCTAAAAATTATAAATAAAATATAATTATGTAGGAAATATTTTTATATTTCTAATTAATATTTACAATTGAATTTATCTTATGTATGACCCTATATTGAAAATATTTTAGTAAATAAACTTTGATTTTAACTCTTTTAACTCTTCTTTGAATTAAAAAATAATAAATATCCTAATCTAATCCAAGTGGACCTAAATGATAATATTTTATTCCTAAGGTTTTTTTTGGTCGAGATTAACTTGTCCAATATAATCAGGACATGTGTTACGGTAATAGTAATATCATTTTTATCCTTAATTACCCTATTTACTTTTAACTGTGGTAAATAAAAGTAAAAAGTTACTATTCACCAAAAATTATTTTCATCTCATTGAACCAAATTTTACTTCTTGATATTAACCTCATCTCTCAGATTTTCGAAATTCCATTCACAGAAGTGATAAAATTAAGTTTTATGAAAAATTCAGTTTTTTTACTACTACTTAGTGGTTTCACTATTCATCAAAAATTGAAGTTTTTTCAGAACAATACCAAAATTTTACCCTAAGCTATAATTGATATTCTGAATTCAAAAATGATGTCCATTTTACAATATTACAAACATATAAGTTTAATTAATTAATTTTATAATTAATTCCCACTGTCACAACAAATAGCGTGTTTTTAAGAAATAATATATATCAAAGGATTGACAATTGTTTATGTCAAATTTCAAAGTGAAATTAATTCTAATGAACACCATTGGATAAAATGGTAAAACAATATTCTAATTATACTCTAAAACCACTCAATAGTATATTTATCACTATAAATTATTTTGATTAAAAAAGTTGTTTTTAATATTTTTCACTATTCATAAAAATTGGAAGTTCCCAGAAAAATACCAAAAATTCAACTTAGGATAATTTCGATATTCTGAATCCAAAAATGAAGTTCATTTTAAAATATAAATTATATATAATTTCAAAAAGTAGGTATTACTATTTATAATGGCTGGTTTTATTGGTCTTGGTGTGTTAGAACTCGATGTTGCGTACAACACACGCTATCAAATTATTCAAAGAGAAGCGTACCATAGAAGCTTGGGGTGTTACACTTATGTAGTGCTTGCTGAGATCCCTTCAAGAAAATATATGGGAAAGTAAAAATTTCTTATTGAATATTCGGTCCCAATCATTCATGAAAAAGAATTAGAACCCAGAGTAGTTGGAAAGGGATATCTAAGAATGTAATGGCAGTTAAAAGAATAGCTCAAAAAAGAAGTTAATGAATAAATTAATGTAAAATTCAGTGAAGGAAAAAAGATAAATAAAATTAATATGAAGAAATAGAAGAATATGATGATGTATAATAAGGTGAAGAAAAAGAGGAGGAAGAATACAATAAGGAAGGGTATGATAGTGAATAAAAAAAGTGATAATGAATCATCAAAGTCATACTAATCAATTTTTTCTTCCAAGAATGATTAAAAATAAACTTCTTAGGAAGAACAATCTTCTTTAGTAAAATGAAAAATGATATCCTTTTAAGATGAAGGGATGGGTCATCAGTCCTAGACCAAACCATATGACATGGCTGAGATCGATAATGATATTGAAATACTTGAATTTCTAGATGATAATAATGTTTCAAGGAATTAGGAAAATCAATTTTAAAAAAAAACTTGAGAAGAAAGGAAAGGAATTAGATTTCATAAAAAATAGAATTAAACCTCCTGAGGTTGAACAAAAAAAATTATACTCTACAATGAAAATATTACAGAAAGGTTTTGATTATATCATTCAAGTTTTGGGATGTTTAGAAAGAACTATTACATTTGTTTCAAACCTTGAGGCAGGGTGCCAACTAATTCAGAATATTTTCAATGAGAAATAAATATTTATAAATGTTTTAATGGATTCAGTGATACAAATTGAAGTTGAATTGATGGATTTTCCAGAAAAATCCTAGAATAAAAAAATATCATGTAATCATATGGTGATGTGGTCTCACCAAGTCTACTTCAACATTAGAATGCAAGATGAAGAGTTTTAGGAGTTTAAGAAACTTATTATATAATCAACTGATTCTTTTAAAAAAATTATCATTCGATATGGATAATAGAGTGAAGTTCATTGATGAATTTAGATATGATACCAAATAAAGGACTACAGAGGTTAATGTTTTCAAATAAAATATTAAATATGTGCATCCAAATATGTGTAGAATCTGATCTTGCAAAGATGAAGTGGCCATGTTGAGAGATTAGGAAAAATATTTTTATGAGGAAGGTAAAAGTTTAAACACTCAAGAGAAGACTCAATAATAAATAATTTAGATGTTAGAGAAGGATCTTAGTGACATCAAGAAAACAAATGATTTCATAATGACATTTATGAAGGAAGATTAATTATCTTTTATTTTGAATTCATTGATGTATTTGTTTTGTAAAAAAATTAATTTTTTTATATGAATGAATTATCTTTTCATATAAATACGATTTTCATAAATTTTTATCCAATTACTATTGGTTAATTTTTCATTCATTTTATTCATGGATGATTATTTAGCTAAATTTTATTTTTCATATTTTATTTATCTAACATTTTAGGAAACATCAGATTCTTTCTCATTAGTTTGGTAAATCACAAAGGGGTAAAATATTTTTTAAAGTGGGATATTATTTTACAAAGGCGAGAAACATTTATAAAGTGAAAAATTTTAATCTAAAGGTGAGAATATTTTATTTAGGTAGAGTATATGATACTTAGTGGAGAAATATTCCTAATGGGGATAATTTTTCTTGATATAAGAAATATTATTAATACTCTAAATAACATTCAACATAAATTTCGTAAGGTTTAAAAACTCAGGGAAGTTATTTTTCAATGAATAACTCTAAATATGATGTTATTAGAAGAAAAAGGGATGTATGTTTTTATAGTTATTATTCATTTAATTTTTTGGGATTTAGATTTCTAAAAAGGGTGATACTGTTGAGTCACAAGTTCCACTTCTTACTTTTCCATGACATTAGTTTTGGAAATCACAAAAACTTTATTAATTTTTTTTTCTAAATTTGTATGTCTTTAGTTTTTTATCATGTTTTTTAGAAAACATTATCATTTACCATTCATATAATAAGTTCAATTGTATTACGAATTTAAAAATTACATTCTTCATTATGATAATAACATTTATTATGAGTGTTATTATCGGACTCACCTTTATTAATACCTGAAGGTAGTATTGTGTCTTGTATATCATAATGAAAATAGTATAAACCATTAGACTAATTATGGTATCAATATATCAGACTTTCCCTCATAATGATTAGCATATTGACAACTGGTACGTAATTCCATCATATTATCATATGTTTTTAATTAGAAAACATTAAATTATTTATATCATAAGGAATATATTTAACATTATATTTTTTTAATAAATACAAAGTCATGAAATCAGTTACATGTGAGCTATTGTGTGTCATCTATCCAAGACCCTTGCAAAAAATTAGAAATATGACCATTGTGATATTTCATATAAATAGTGAGTTATTTGTAGAGTTTTTATCATGTGACTTCATTAAAAAATAAATTCATATGAATATTTATAATATTTCAACAACTCGTTATTAGTCTATGTATTTATTTATAGATTTTACAGTTCTAAGGAATACTTATCTATAATTTTTCCTTATGAAAACTTTCCATTATAATCATGTCTA
Source organism: Viscum album (assembly GCA_963277665.1). NCBI lineage: Eukaryota > Viridiplantae > Streptophyta > Magnoliopsida > Santalales > Viscaceae > Viscum > Viscum album. Next base: position 1,027,527,090 of record OY728158.1, read on the forward strand.
ATCATTCTTACGATCAAGGGATTACATGGAAAAGAAGGTGGTGATTCTGATCCATCAGATCGAGGGATTCCAAGGATGGGAAGATACATAAAATCTGATCATAGTTTTAAAGGGTTATATGGATATTGAGATAAATAAAATCTAATATTCATATAAAGGGATTTCTAGGTAAGGATAGACAGAAATTCTCATTAGGTATAAAACTGCAGACACATTTAGTCAAGGTTATTGACTACCTTACTCTTCCAGTTAAATAAGGTAAATGTTTTAATAAAATCATGAAATTAATTATTTCTTTTACATAGATTTTGTATTACTTGTTTTTTAAAGTTTATAATTACCATGTACATGATATATAAAGGTATTCATCATACCTAGATTTCAATACAATTGGTTTTATCGGTGTTACTATGATTATGATAAAAAAAATACTTTGATATTAATATGATTTATTATGATTCTAATCTTTAATTTGATACAATTGGATTTATTCTAGTTATGATTTTCTGACTAATAATTTGACTGAGTCTGAGTCGGATGAAGCTATATTAAGAGGCTTTGTTTTTGGTTTAGTTTAAATCTTTTTAACTATGTTTTAAACTACAATTTAGCCCCCCACTTGTATGTATAGCCATAAAATCAAATTCTTATGATCCCAAAACATGTAATACAAGCTAAACATGGAGTTAAATGTATAGGAAACTAATCATGGTGTTGCATGAAAAACAATATAAACTTGATGTTTCATGTAAAGAAAGAAAAACATGGTGTTTCCTATAATAAAAAATATCGAAAAGATTAAATTTAATCGAATTTTTTTCTCTTAAAATATGGGAGTGATATATTCTACACCATTAAAATGATTTCAACCTCAAAATTCATCCCTTTGGTACCTAATATTGTGGATAATTTTACCCGTTTACATCATCATGCTCCTATATTGGTTCCTTAAGTTGGTAGATTTTTCACAAATCATTAACCAGGTGAGTGGTATTGTTTCATAGAACTTTCTATGTATAATACAGAATCTCAACTGATTGTTCCATATAAGAAATATCATTCTCCAGTGGTATACACTATGACTTTAGTACAAGTTAATGATCATGAATGTGCTTCTTAAATTGAGGTATATGAAACACATTGTGAACTTGAGAGAGGTTCGATGTATGTTCCAAATGAAAAGGTACTATCTCGGTGCGATTGAGTATATCAAATGTACCGATGTACTTACGGATTATTTGTCAATTCTTCATCTATAGAGAAATTCATAGAAATTCATTTTAACTGTCTTAAAATTCTATATCACCTCAATGACTTTTAAGATAACATATCTATTAACATTGTGTTTTATTTTCATGTTGTTGAATGGATCAAACCTTCACTACCATCTCATAAAAGTTCTTAAGTATGAATATATTTCTTTTTACAAATTCATTCTAATACATTGGATTTTTACACTTATTTCCAGAAATGTATTCATATGGTTCCATATGAATACTAGAGTTAAAGCTATTTTGGAATAAAAAATCAACTAGATGATGGTGATAATTATAAACAATTTTTCAATCCATAGAAAAAAATATTAGAAAATCCGGTAGGGTTAGAATTCTTCTCTCAAAATAACCATTTGTCCGAGGATGATACAGAATGATGAAACTCAAATTTGTTTCATGTGCATGTGGAATTATTTTCCAAAACTTTGAGGAAATCTTTAGATCACAATAAGATATAATTTAATGTGGTAATCCATGAAAAATTACCACTTAATGTATATTTTAGTAAGGGGATCTAGAGAGGAATATTTTCTGACATAAAAGAAGTGTGATGTATTCATAAAAAGATTTACTACCACCCAACATTATATCAACATAAAAGATAAAATAAATTATAAAGGATATTAGTACATTTAATCATATGTACACAAAGTGTAAAGGCATTCCCCAAATAAATTTTTCACTAAAAAAATATTATATTTCTATAAATTTCTCTAAAAAAATAATTAATCACGATAAACTTCCATCCCATAAAACCATAAAACTCGTGTTAATGAATTTTAACTTATGATCCATCTTAAACTTATAAACCCATAATGCCATCCATAACTATTAATTTAATCTTACATGGAGACATACACACTTCCAAAATTCAATGCACTCTTTATTCATATATAATATCTTATCTTACTCAAAAACATTTTCATTGGAAGCTTGGATTGATCCTTGTACTTATAGAATATCATATGTTGTTTCATTATTTGAGAATCCATATAGAGGGAGATAATCACATAAAATTTCACAAAATTATAAACAATAATTTTTTATAGGGATTATTAATACAAAATACAATATTAAATTCCTAACTATAGAGGAGAGGATATGTGTTCTCTAATTATCATGGTTCAATTCATCCATTGTGATTGCATAAGAGTTATATTTTCCATTTATATTTATAGGTATTTGTGGTTTTCATCCACAATAGATATTGGATTAGTGTATTTATTAACATAATTCCTAAACACTATAAACATGAAACACAAGAGTGTGGGTGGTGCATTATTTGGTGTCAACTTCTACTCCATTTCATTAACTACCCCATTAATAACATTTCAACATTTAGGGAATTTATAACCCACATTTATATATTTATTGCATGAATCAATTAAATTAAAAAAATTCCGTTGACGCTTCTTCCCATATTTCTCTAATATAGATGGATATAATTTCATTTCACAATTTGTTTTTTATGAGGGCTGATCATTATTTTCTTATCAAATCCATAGGAGTGGTTAGAATATCCAATTTTCATTTATACCTTCATTACAAAAAGAACAAAATCTTCATAGCCTATAGAGTCTCTTATAACCAAGTACTTTTGATGAATTGATTTTAGACTACCATAGAAATGATAAATTTTTATTCCAGGCTAATGATTAAACTTGAATCGTACCTTGAATGTACTATAAAGTCATATTTATAGGTACCAAAATATTCATAATGATTTTTATTGAGAACAAGTAATTACTTATCCATATTTTTTCATAGAATATGATGGAATTACCTACTAAAAAGTATCTCGTTAGACTATTCCCATTATATATATATATATATTCAATTTCATCTTATTCCCTTATTCTCATAATAACATTACACCACTAATCCACTTTTCATTCCAAATGATATACAACCAAAATGATTTTTTCATGCTCTGAACATATAAGAATGGAAAATATCTTCTCATTGGTACTAATACAATGCTAAAAAACTAGTGGATAAGTAGAACCACTAGTAGAAGGTAGAGGTTTCCTCTTGAAGGTATCAACATAATGTTTCTTTTCTCATTTGGACGTTTATCAAGATTCATAGTTTGAGAATGTTTTATAAGCTTAGAAATAATATTATACATTCTAGATCCCATAATTATTGGTTGGTGAGGATTAAAATCCTTGCATTTTACATCATATTCAGAATTTAAATGGTGACTTCGGGTTCTATCTATTGAATTAAACCCCGAATCATTGGGTTTGAAACACTAATCATAATGGAAAACCACATAATTCATGAAAAATAATTTATAGGATGTCTAAATCTTGAAACCTTATTTCCAATATATGACACCTTAGTCTTAAACTTGGTCATTAATGGTCATTATTTAAATCCTTCATTATAGTTTTTAAAGTGTTTTTGAATTTCCAAATCAAATCCCTCAAGCTTTTAAATCAAGAAGTGCATCAAGGCCAATTTCTATGAACCAAGTGATGATTCAGTCCATCTCAATCTGATCTTTTTAGATTTATTACACCTAGGTACCTCTACTAAGGAGGAAAATAAAATTTTAGTATCAATGTTGGGTTGTAATTTCTTAAATACCCCTTACTCAATTATTTACAAAAATTTATAGATATTTTCCTATAATTAGAATTATCCTTAAACATATCCTTAGAGATATCCCTAGACAAGTCAATAGAAATATACTCAAGAATACCCCTAGGGACATCAATTAATCTATTCCAATAAAAATCTCAAAATATTGACTAAACCTATTTTCTGATACCAACTATAGTGACCCAATATTTTATACATAAATAACAGATCCTTTTAGATGAATATTCAATTAATTTCATAAACACAAACCCAAAGACCATAATAGTTTAGTGTCCTTAGAGACTAGAAAAAAAATGTTCTTATTTCATTAAAAATATTCAAAATATATCACAAATATATTTTCACATAATAATACCCATAGGCATACCCTACCTAAAAATTTATTCATAACCAAGGTAAGGAAACATAATAAAGGTTGAGCATAGATTCTTAGTGAGGGTAAACATATGTGATATAAATCTATGATCATATGACATAATAAGATAACAAAAAGGTATGGGATCATGAATATAACTTAGGAAGTAAATACTAAACTAGCCAAAAATCATAACCATGATTCATAGAATAAAACATTATCATTTTAAAAAATAGGGCCCAGAATACTAGTAAATTATTATACATCAATCATTAAGAAAATAACTATTTCATAAAAGTGTTGCAACATCATAGAGATAGAATACCAATTTAATATTTCAAGATTAACTCTCAAGACCATCTACATAGTAGATCAAGGCTTATCACCTATTTCCCATTGGGGATCGGGATGCACTTTTTACCCATATTAGATCAGGATGCACCTATTTCTTATAGTTGATCAATACCATCATCTTTATTCCCATTATTATATCAGGAGGTATAAATATTTACACCATTAATTAGAGGTAGATATAATCCCCATTTATCTCATAATTAATACAAAATTTATGTGGGCCATAATATCATAAAACATTCATTATAGCATTAAATAATAACCCATGTAAAGGAAATGGGTTTCATAAATATTTCCTCAATTAACTATACCCTAACCCATGAAAAATAGATGGGTTTTATAAAAATTTCATCAACATAAAAATTAACCATCCAGTGAAATAATGAGAATGGTATCATTCAATATTATCCCCAAAAAAGCATAAGTAACATAAAATGATGTTATCTTAGATGAAGAATTATTTTGAGAGATTACTTGGAACATTTCTTAATATATATATCCTTTAAACTTTGAAAAACACTTTTTAGAACATTAAATATTTTCAAAATAATTTACATTAAAAATATCCTTAGAATCTTATAAATGAAGCTTTAAAAATCATTTAATATATTTATTGAGGAAATTCTCAATTCCATTTTAAAATCAATTTTTAAAAATAAAAAGTCTATTTTTTTGGAAATAAATTTATTTGAAAAGAAACTTTAAAAAATATAAAAGAATATTTTAATCAATTATTTTTTCATGATATAGTAAAATACCATTAATTTCGTATATGTTAAAACAAATATTACTTTCATATTTTTAGTAAAATACAAATAGTAATTTCTTGGAAAATTACAAGATGATTATTTTAAAAACAATTTTTAAAAGGTAAAACATGGGTGAAAATGTCTTTAATAAATCATTTCGATGATTTAGAAATATTTTAGAAAACATTTTTAGAAAACATTATTTTAGAAGAAAACAAATTTCCAGATGAATAGTGAAATAAAGTATGGTTTCATTTAAAAAATTCATTTGAACACTTAAGTGCATAAAGAGGGGAAAATGAAGGTAAAACATGAATAATAATGACATAAATGAAGGATAATTAATTTCATGAGTTTAATGGGATATGGATCTTGATATTTTATAATTAGAATCATAAACATAAATAGTTCTAATAAATGATGATATTGTATCATACAACCATTACCACTTTGGTAACTTTAATACCATAAACCACATGAAACAGAATTCCTAAAATGCATATTTAAATACCATTAATTTTCAGGGGAATAATCATAAAATAATTTCATGGACAATATATACACCACATAAATGAAACCTGTGGTGAATATGAAATTTGTCTTATAGAAAATAAAACTGAGAAGAAAGTTCCATACCATAAGTCTCAACTTCCTTTTTACACATTCAAACCTCATGTATAATATGTATAATTTTATTTTAAATCTATTATAGGACCATAATTTTATATATCAAATCATATATGACGTACTTATAACCTTTTATTACCTGTTTATTTACAATTCAATGTTAAAGTCACACTTCAGATAAAAACTACTCTATTTTTTGTGTATTTCTTCACTTTTTATTTTTGGTAATATTAATTTGACCAGGTTAAATAATATAAAAATTTCAAACATGATTTAAATATCATATATATTCAATATGTATGTATTTAGTGTGATACATAGTAGTTAGATATAGAAAATGAAAGACACTATTCATGGAGAAGGTAGGTCATACATATGCATGAACGATGTTTCCATTTTACATATGTAAAGGAAAAAAGAAAAGAAGATAATATATTACCATTATGGAAGAAATTTTATGTCATATATATCAAATATTTTCATTAAATCCATCTTAATTTCCTTCCATGTAAATTGTGAACAAATCATATCACTTCGTGAGGTTATAGTAGGTCTTGTATTCCAAAAGGCTTGAAGGTAAGAAGTAACATGTGATATCATGATTTTAGAATCATAATAATATCATATATATTATATAATAAATAAATCCATCACTATATCCATTGGCGAGAGGTAGTGATTGAAAATAAACAACATTGGTTCACGAGGCAGTAATCCACCATATACACAAATGATGATTTCATAACCCATTAGATGGAATAGGAGAAGTATATTGGTTATTAAATTAACAAAATAACATCTCAGTGTATGGAATATTTTTTGATTTTTATATAATGATGTTTTAATTATAATTTAAGGAAGTGTAGGAAGAAATAAAATAAAACACTCAGGTAGGTACATTACCTCTTCTTCAGAAAATATAATTTGGTTTACATTATGACCAAAAAAAGATTATAGGATGATATTAGAGAATTAAGGATGTTATTTGGTCTGTTATTTACTGAACCAAATGGTTTTTGAAGTGTGAAGAGGAAAGGAGAGGGGTGTCCATTTATAAGTGTTGTGAGAAGTAAAATTTTAATTTTAGAAAAGAAAAATATTTACCCACGTTGTTCACAAACATATGGATAAAAAATGGAATATTACAGAAAATATAAGTTATAAGGTATATAATTGGTCTTAAAATGGGTGTTGAACATGTTTGGATCATTTTTAAGACTTATAGTTTTAGTTTAACCACTGGAAAACCACATTCAAATTAAAAATATTAAATAACTTCTTCTAAATTCAATTCCCATAAGTGGAAAATATTAATTTTAAATAAATGTTGGAGATGCGACAAGAAAGCAGTTTTCCAAAGTGAATGTGTTTAAAATTTTAAACAGTTTTTATATCAAAATTCAATATGAAATTGAATAGAATTACCAAATTTGGATTAATATATATATAATTTACCTAATTTTACCCTTTAAACCATCCTAAAATAATAATTATATTTTAATTTTTTTAAATGAAAAGAAAATTATAAATAAAAACCATTATATTTCACTATTCATCCAAAAACATATATTCTAAGAAAAATTTCAAAAAATCAGCCTAAGTTAATTTTGAAATGATAATTTCAGAGTGTAATTTTATTTTTTCAAATATAATTCAAAAATTTAGAAAAAAATAATTTTAAAATAAGTGTGCAAAAGATAATTTTAAAATAAGTGTGCAAAAGATGACAAAACAACGTTTTATACAAATACAGTTTTAAACAGAAAATTGGATTTATACTTATCTATTATATTGATAACACATAAGATAAATTTCAGAAATTTTATTAAATACGTAATATTAAAATATAATTAAAATAATTTTCCAAAAATAATTTATTTTATTTGTCTGGATAAAACATTTTTGTGGGAATAAAAATAGTTTATAATAGAAATAATCCCATTATTTTCAAATGGTTTTTATCTTATTATATAATAAAATGGAACCAGAGGAATTAATTATTTATAAACTTTTAAACTATATATTTTAATAATTTTTTTATCATATTCATACGCACCATTCCAATTTCAAGGTGATAACTATCATATTAAATAATAATATTTTAATAGTTTTTCATATTTTGTTTAAATTTCATATTTCATGTAATGTAGGGTAAACACAATGTTATTTGTAATGAAAGTTGAACTCGGTATTATGGGTAATGAAAGATAAATTTGGTTTTCTGTGTAATGAAAAATAAACTAAGTGTTGTGTGTATTTCAAGCTAAACATGGTTTTTCATTTAACACAAAATATCAATAAGATTAAATTTATTCGAAAAAAATATTCCAAAACATATTTGTGGGTTTTATAATTTGAGTAGGTTTCAGTGTTCCATGAATGTAATCTGTTAATATGGATTATTATTTTTGCGTTAAAATATTATATTTGAATTCAAACATTTTCTTTTTTATTTTAAGTCAAATTAAATGAATAGTGTCGAAATTGACTAATGATTTTTAATCAAAATAATACTTTATAAAATTATTTATAAATTATAAAAATATCTTAATTATAAAATTTCGATATTATATGGTATAACATTCTATAAATCATACCTTTTTTGGACTATTTTCACCATATATGTTAAAATTATAGCCCTTTAATATTTAAAAAGTTATTGCTATAATTAAAAATAAAACTGGATAATAAGGTCTAATAAAAGTGATAAGTTTTAAAATTACTAAAAAACATGTCTAAATTTTATTTTTTAGTATTACAACCTTATATTGACTTAGATTCAAATAAATTTCCATTTTTAGGAATATAGAATGTGAATTAATTGATTATTATTTAATCTTTTGAGAATGGTAAAAAGGCCCCCACACCTGAATTATAACAGTTTACCTCCTCCCCGACATCTTTAAAACACATTGATCCTTCTATATTAACTAAAAGTTTAAAATTTCTATCATCCACTTCTCTCAACACATCTTAGATAATGTTTCTTGCCAAATGAGCAACCCTATATCCCATTAAAAGAGATCTAAAGAAATAGTTTCAAAGAATAAGTAATCACCATAACTAATCAATTTCTTTTCTACTATTCTTTAACTACTATAAATATATTTTATTTATCATAAAATAATAACTTATGTTATATTAATATAATTAATGTTTAATGTTATTACTAAAACACAATTATACACCATTTTCCCCTTCATATGATATGTGAATGTATCACTTATGTTTACATAGGGCTTACCCTCTCCACATAGCTATACAATTTATTTTTCAACAACATATTTTATAGATGAATATTATGATGTATTTAATTTTTAAATATGTTATTATTGAAAACATTATACTTATGGAATGATTATATCATTTCTACCTTCTTATCATCCAATACATAGGGAAATGATAATGTCATTTGGGCATAAATGGGGACTACCACATCCACGAAGTGATGTGATTCGTTTATCATTTATATTTTACATGTATGGTGATGAAGAAGTGTTTTATGAGTAAATAGGATAAATATGATACAATAATGATCTTGTTAAGAAAAATTATTAATATTTAACTTTATTTCATTCAATCTTTTGAAAAATTAAAACAATGGTCATTTATACGCACGACCTACCATCTCCTTGGATGATGTAATTAATTTTTCTATCTAAAAATTCGGTGGATGAATATAATATGTATGTAATGAATATATATGATAATTAAATAATTATAAATATTCTAGAGATTATAGAACCAAGATAATTTTATAAAAACTTTAACTAATGTGTTGAAATTCTCATGGCAAAAAAAGTTAACACCTAAAAAAGAGGATTTGAATACGGAATGATAAAACGGGATGTTGAAATGTTATAAATTAATAATATATGATTCAGTAAGTATGAAAAAGACTCTGGTATGGAATTATAATAAATTTTAATTTATTATATTGGAGGTTATAATGCTCTTAAAGCATGGATAACTCGAGCTAAGGGTTTAATTTAACAATCTCATCAATATTCAGGATTGTTTAGGTTTAAGTATCCACTAAGGAATATTTATTTTGCAGATATATGATTTATAAAAATGTTTAAAGATTTTTTATTATTATCCTATTATTTATTATAATATTTTTTACCAATTATTATATTTTTACAAAATGATTTAGAATGATTGTTTTTATCATATTCTAAATGAGGTACTTTGTGAATTTTCTAATAAAATAATAGAAGGAATGTTTTTAGGTTATATGAAATGAACACGATTTTCTACCATCATAACACCTAAATTATTTTAGTATTTCTTTATAATTTCACAAGGTTCTTTTCAAATAATTTGTTTTATTTAATATGTGCATGACTTTTAGTTTTCTTTTAAAAAAATACGTGATTTCAAAATGGAAGGTTAATTTTTCTAAAGAATGTTTCAATGATATTTAAATGGTATTTATATTCATTAAAGAAAAAAAACCTTTTTTTTCAATGATGATTTGATAGGGATATAATCTAAGGATATGATCATTATTTTGATAATTTATGAATATGATGACATAATTTTTTGGAAACATATTTATTTTCCATGTGTAATGATGTGAAGAAGTGAGGAAATATTTATAAAACACATTTATTTTATTGGTTATGGTAGGATTAAATGTTTATGAAAACCATTTATTTTCAAGGGTTTGGATATGATGAATTTTTTTTGATATTGTGGATAAAATATGTTTGATTTTCATTATGTTATGGGTGAGACCTATATATCCCTAAAAATTATTGGGTAAAGATTGATATCTAATTAGAAAAATAATAATGGGATGGGGAGTAAACCAGGTTCATAATGGGAATATGTGACTACTAGAAATTGGATCTATCCTAAGAGTCCTATACAAAATGTTTGGAAAATTGTAGGTATAAGTATCTTAGGGAGACAATATACCAATTATTTTGGCAAAAACCATTGGTATAGGTCCCTTGTAGATAACCTATACCAATAATATTTTCAAAATCATTGATATATGTCACTTATGTGGACCTGTACCCACAATTTTGACAAAAAATGTTAGGATAAGTCACTTGTAAGGACATACCCACATGGTTTTGGCCAAAACTGTTGGTATATGTCCATTTTAGAGACCTTATACCAATAATTTTATAAAAAACCATTTTTATAGGTCTATTTTAGAGACCATATACCAATAGTTTTGAAGAAACTATAGGTATAGATCAAAAATCAATGAACTTATTCCAACAGTTTTCAAAACCTTTTCTATAAGTTACCATATTTTTTTATGGATTCTATTTTAAAATAAACTAAATAAATAAAAAGTTAATATAATTTTAAATATACAAATATATATATATATATATATTATTGAAATTATATTTGAAAAAGTCATATTAGGTTAGTTGCAAGGTTGTTGAATTATAAATGGGAGGGTATGGGATCAAAACCAAGTTGGGTTTTTTTACATTTCCTATACCAACAGTTACCAAAATCATTGGTATTGGTTTTTCATATGACGTATACCAACTCTATAATAGCTGAAGACCCTCCAAACCAATGGTATATTCTTTAGAATCTATTTGGAGACCTATACCAATGGTTCCAAACCATTGGTATATAGTTTATTTTGTAGTAGTGTGTATACCATGATAATATTGGAATTGAACCTTGACTACTATAAAAATTTGGGAACTGAACACATTCCAATATGATAGTCTTGTAAAATATACTTGACTACTAAGGAAATTATTTTCTCTTCTTATGTGTATTCCACAATCCAATGACGTATTCCAATTTTATACTCTCATTTCCAATGTTATTTGATTCCTTTATGATTCATGTGTTATAAATTTCAAATATTTATTCTATAACTCAATATTATGATATATGATATATATATTATGGTTCTCAAAGGTTTATATCATGTTATCATACCCTTTTTCTATTGTTATTCTTATTATATCATTAATATCTCCCCTTTTCACCCTTAATGACCATCTGAACTGACCATTTTCTTGTGTTTTCTTTCCCCAGGTTATGAGTAATTTTATTAAGTATAATACTTCTAAAATAGTTTTAGTAATTAATAAATAAGTGGGAGATTGTGTATATATTTTATGAACCAGTGGTTTTTGTTTTCAAGTATCCAAAGACACTAGAACTAAAAAATTATTGCATGAATCATCATGTTTTGTTAATAATATTCATATATTTAGATGTAATATCTATGTATAAAAATTATGGGTCTCTGTAGTACTATAGCAGAAAAATAAAATTAAAACTTTAGAAACTCAATCAGAAAAGGCTAAAACTCCTTTCCTCTTATATGTCATATTATTTTTATAGATTATCCCTTTCTAATTCCCACCGATATGATTAATCACTATGATATCTTTTCCCCATTATATGGAATATGTTCCCCAAGATTATCGGGTTGCTAATAAAGCAAAACTCTGATTTCTTATTTCAATCCATGCATTGTACTATTGTGGGACTGTGAAAGCCTCACTATTATTTAACTCGAATACATTTCCTTAGTTTTTCTCAATAATTAATAGTATCCCTACATTATATGATGATCTCTATAATTGAAATTACTTCAAAATATTTGGAAATATTCTTCCCCATGTGATAGGCTTGTATATTGATTTTCAATGGGAATGAACCTTTTGAATTTGAGGTCCTAACTATAGTAACACATAAGTAGATTAGAATAACTCTTATACAGAGTATGATAAATTATAATAATAGTAGGATACTCTTATGTGGAGTAGGATGACTATTATGTAGATGACGATGAATTATTAATTCCTCCATCAAATTTAAATTTCATTTGTAAAAAGTATGAATGAGTCTTAAATTATATAGGGAGATGAATTATGAATCTTATTAATGGAAATATTTACTCTTAAAAACCCTCAAACATAGAAAGATTTATATTCTAGAGTAAAAAATGAATCTTAGGGGTCTCAGTACCCTTCTTGAAGTTACCTTTATATATCAAATAATTAGTAAATTCCCTCAAATTATTTAACCATATGATTATTTAACCATTACTACTTCATCCAATAACATTCCCTTTAAAAAGAAAATATAGTATAAATAATATCTATCCATATATTTTATTTTGTAAATTAAATAAATTATGTAAATCCATAATTTTATCCTTTTTAGATAATATTCACCAAACCCAATAAAATGACAGTATAATTCTAAAACATACTAAACCTAAATTAATAAATAAGTATGATGGAATTAAATTTATTGAATATCAATAAAATATAATTTATATGTGGCCTCTATCAATTACCCCAAACTTAAATCCTTTCCTCATAGACATGTGAGCACTAAAAGTATAACAAAATAATAATTTAAAACACTAGCCCACATTAGTTCCATTTTGAAAAAACATGTTACTAAAACTTATCATGTCTCCAAAATGTTCTAAATCCCAATATCTTCCTGAGGTTCATTCAATTCACTTATACCAACTCTATAATTCCATTATCATTTTTACGTACCTTCTTTGAAATATTACCCTCATCATTCAATGTATGAATTACTGAAAAGTTTTTATCATTCCAAAACGTATACAAGTTTCACCATTGGATTGTAGAATTTCAAAATTTTGTATAATGAGTCAATAAATTATACTTATCAGGAGGAAAATTCAAGGTTGTTTTATGGATAATATTTATAAGGATTTAATGTTAAAATATTTATTTGAAAAATAATTTTTTTGGGTTCTATTATATGTAAGATAAATGATAAAACATTTCACTTTAGAATTGAATCCTCAATAACTCTCCTCGGTTTAAATATGACATATTTTATATTTAAAACTAAAACTCATAATATATGAAAATTTTTATTAATAAAAATTTATTCTATCTACTTCTTTCAAAAGATTTATTTTCTTCATTTCTAATAAAATTTTAATATTTATGGAAAGAAAGAATCATTGATTTTTAAGAAATTATGTATACATACTTTCCCAAATCTAATAGATATTGTATTTGAAATTTCTTCAACTTTGATTTTTTTTATTCTCTTAAAAAATAGTTTAATATATTTCACCAAATATTCTATAAATTACTACATAAACAACAAATTATAGTGCTCACATACTTTCAGTTTAGATCATATATCCCCCACACATTAGGTCAATTGTGTTAATGAATTAATTTATAGAGATATTTAATTAATGATTGTGGAATTATAATGTAAGTTACTTAGAAAGAAATTCATGTCTATTATGGTCTATAAGGATTAAATTTCATGGTAGGCCAAAAGATATTTTTATTGTTAAAATATATTTCATACCAAAAGAGTGAATCAATGATTTATAATAAAATGTCCTCTGATATCCATGTATTTTAATATATTTTTTATAAAATTATAGTTATTCAAGCATGCCTTGGTTATATCATGAAATTAGGGGATTTTAAATAATATATAAAAATTTCTTAGAAACCTCTTAGATGAGTGATTTTAAAATAAGAATGTATTTCATGACATGAGATTCAAAAAGTAGTATCATTTTTATGAATTTTATAATTCCTTGAATTTGAAAACAAGTTTATTTCAAAATACATATGATTTGAGTTTACAGTTAAAATATGTTTCTCATAATTTTCATTGGTTCAATTTTTTGGTGATATTTAACATGATATCAACAGGTTCCAAAAAATAATAAAATTGAAAAATAAATATATAAAAATGAAACAAAAAATTATAAAAATAAAATAAAAGGGGAAGTAATTTTTTTTATATTCTTAAAACTAAAAAGTTTTCCTGCCCCTACACTTGAATGACGAACTTTCTTTAGTGGATACTAATAGTGATGGAAGGTTCAAAAAATTTAATTTTAATGAAAAAATTAAAAAAGGTTGATAAAATTTACAACCTACGGGATATATTATTAGAATATTTAAAGTAATATTATCTTCTAAATTGGTTCTATAGAAGATTCACATGATACTCTTTCAACCTCATCACATTGAAAGTGATTGGATTTTTCTCTCATTTTTTAACAATATTCAAAACATGAAATTAGTACATGTTAGTAAAAAATAAATTTTGTTCTCATATAGAATAATTTTTAACTAATATTTATTTGATTATAGAGTTATAAGGTTTCAATTTTTCTCCTAAATGAAATTATTTTTAATGAATTGGTTTATCAAATGAAACCTTATTTCCTTCCTTATAAACTCCGAAGTTTAAAAAATAAAATATTTTTATTTATTCATGTTATTAAATAAATTATAATCTCCTTTATATATGTTTCTATTTTTATATTTATCTTTTTGGATTTCTAAAAGAAATTCACTCTAGATCCATAGGTAGAAGGTAACTCTTCCCAAAGATATACTCATATGGACTGATTCCAATTAGGGTCCTATAGGCTATTCTATAATACAATAATGTGTCTTGAAATATTGGTATTAAATATTTTCAATTTGGTATTATTGTATTATATGATATTATCTAAATCTCAATGTTTGACTCTTAGACCTATCAGTTAGTTTATAAATGGTAGGATATTGATGTCATAAATTTTACTTCATACTTCATCTATAGAGATTCTATGCACTTATTAGAAAAATGAGATAATTTTTCACAAATTATTTTTATTGGGAATCCAAATCTATAAAAAAAATTAGTCATGATAAAATCATATACAATATTTGCATCATCATATTTTTTGACCTTAGATTACACCAATTTTGATACATAGTCCACTTATAATATGTTGTTAGAATTTACAAATGAAATAGAAAATGGACCCATGATGTATGTGCCACCTACTTGAATGTTTTCCAAAACAAACGTAGGTTTATTAAGAATCTACTATCTTTTCGATTTTTTTCCAGTGAACTATTTTACAAAATACATTAGCATCATTAAATAACATGGGCTAGTATATGCCAAATTCTAAAACATTACTAGATGTTATTTGAGGTATAATGTGGTCTCCTCAGGATAATGTATGGAAGGATTATAGGATAGACTACACCTCACACTCAAGAAAATAACTTCAAGTCATTTTATCATTACAAATCTTACAGAGATATGGATCATCCAAAATATGAAATCTTAATTAAAATTCAAGTTTGAGAATTTTTATGGGTTTTGGTAAGATAATAATTTAGATGTAACTATAAATTTTACAATATTATCATACCATGTTACATATAATTTAACCAAATATATCTATTATATTGGAATAATTTCATTGAATTTAATTTCATTAAGAATTTACACCTTCGGTGTTTGAGTTTTCCCTCTCAAGTTGTCTGTCACCTGATTTTCAACTCAAATAATGTATTTTATTTATGAATTTAAATCACATAGTAGTAGCATGAATCTTATAAAACTTTGTGTTATATTTTATCATCTTTGGGAGGTATATAAGTATTGTTAGATTATAGAATATAACCACCTTAATACAAATAAAATATGATTTACATTTATTCAAAGAAAAAATATCTTCTAATTTTTTTGTTATTGAGTAATGGTTCTACAATGTATCTAGTGTACTTGAATTATTTGAAAAAATGATGAATTCCTTAAATTTTATGAGATAACACTTCTACAACAACATAATTTGAAGCTTTAAAACACATATCAAAGGAGTTCTCTTACTTGGGTTACTGTATCACTTATGGGGATGTTAGTTTACACTTCAATTCATCAAAATATTTCTTTCCATCATCACCCAAAGTAAATTTGACTCATTTTAAATTAAATATAGAAATATAAAATGTAATATTACTGAAATATATGATAAATCTTCCATATATTTTTACATGTCGAAGAAATTATATAACATGCTTCACATAGGTTGGGTCTAGTAATCCATTGTTATCATTAATTTTATATTTATTTAACTCAATCCCATGTTATTAAATGACATGACCAAAAACTAGGGATATTTCCACAATATAATGGATTTTTTCAATATTTAAAAAAAGGTTCCTTTCAATAAATATCTTCAAACACTGTCTAGATTTATTGTTATGTGATTTAAAAAATTTCCAAAAAGTGATTTTTTTTGGAATATTTCCATACCATCCTAAATAAGGTTATAGAAAACTATTACCTTGAATATTTGAAATGTACCTGGTGTATTCTGAAATCCAAATAGAATTATTCTATTATAAAATGAACCATAAGGACATGTAAAGGTTGTCTTTTCCATGTCCCAAGGTGTAATGGGAACCTAAGAGTATCATAAAAGCCTATAGAAAAAAATCATGATGAGGAATTCCGAATAATAATTACAGCATTTTATCAATAATTGGAATGGGACAATGGTCTTTCATAATGACATATTTAAATTTCATATATTCTATATAGACTCTCCAATTGTTCTGGTCTCAAATGAGAAATAGTTTAGTTGAATCATTATTTACTATGGGCAGTATAATTTTCTTAGGCACTATATGAATTGGATTGACCCATTTAGATAGAAAATGGTGTATATAATACATTCTAATAATTTTCCAACTTCCTTATTAACTACTTCATGTATATCTAGGCCGAGTCTTCAATGGGGTATCTGATAGGTTTTGAATATCCTTTAACTATAATAATATACATTTTTATTTTTGAACTAATCCTAGGGATATCTACTATAATAATACATATATCTTGCACATTTTATCTCAATATTCCTAATAGTTTATGTTCTTGTATAAGATAAAGGTTTATAGGAATTATTATTGATATCCTTCTTCCTTCCAGTAAAAATAAACATATTTTAATTTAGTGGGAATTGATTTTACCTCCATTTTTGAGGGATGGACTAATTATGAAGTTATATTTGGTTTAATAACATTTAAACTATTTAATTCCTTTAAAAAATATGGAATTTTAGTTTCTCCATCCTTTAATAAATAACAAAACCCTCAAAAAACTAAAAGTCACTTCATCCTCACATAATTTCATTAGGTTATCCATTTTATTCTAATTATTTTTTATAGAATGTCAAATTCTTAAATAATTATATAAACATAAAGTTTCTTATGTCATACGAGTTCATTTAACAAGGATGAGGTTATTCATATTATGATGGTGTGAAAAGTGAAATATCCTTCTATGGGAATTTTATGGATTAATAAATGTTAATGTTGGAAGTATTCTCACTAATACCCATAGTTATAATTCTGTAAAGGAAATTTATTATTGTCTTTTTATCTTCAATAAGGTTATATAAAATATGTTAGGTGATTGAGATGTGGTCCCATTCTCCTCCAGGTTCAGTAAATAGATGTCAGCAGGGAAGATAAAAGTTTTCACTCAAACCATCACATCTTCCTAGACTCCTACTAGAAATTCTGTTAATTTTTACAAGGTGAACTACCACTATAATGGGATTGAGTTTTATTATATTCAAATCCACAAAAATATAATGTGTAATTACATTAATTAAATTTCTAAAATTATTTAATAAATCATTAAATAGAATATATCCAATAATACAAGTGATAGAAAATGACTTTCAATCATGAAATTTGATTGGTAGCTGTGATGATATCAAGAATAATTTTTTTTTCTAATCTTACTCTATTATTACTCAATGAATCCTATTTTTAATGGATAATTATTTGATGATATTATTATATTTTGGAATTCTTTAGATATATTCAATCACATTTATGTTTATTTAATCTTTCTAAAATTTTTCTTGAACCTTTTTATGGATTTACACCTCTTAAATTTTCCTAGATTTGATCATTATTGAGGGAAAGATTTATAGATGGTATATATTCTGCCTATTCTCTTTTAAGGGTGTTTTTATTATCTTTTTATTCCTTCAATCCTTTTTTCCATCTTCTATTTCTTCTTTCGCCTTAGGCTGGTTTCTAACTTCCTTTTCATATTCCATCCTTTTTTTTCAGAATCTTATTCCTCCCATTTTTTAAGATTTATCTAGTTCTATGTGTGGTTACATTTGGTAAGAGGGTGAAACTATCTGAAACATGTAGTTGTTACTAGGATCAAATTACCTTTGGGGTACAGAATTGGTTTAGCTGGTAATTTTTCCTTTTTTTGGAAAATATTTCTCCAGGGATTCATTTTTTGTTTCTTAGTTCCTTTACATCATTTCTCAACTATTAAAATTATAAACCTTGTTGGTTCTGCACTGGTGGTTGTGAATTGGTTGAGGGATACTAAAAGGTTATAGTTTTTTAAAGGGGTGATTGTTGGAAGGATTGGTAATATGGATTCTTTTATGGTTATTGTAATAGTGGGTATTATCAGTATTTCTACTCAAATGTTGTTATGGACAGATTTTATTGATATCATAATCTGTATTGGATTAGGTAATTATCTCTCCATCCTTGATTTGGATGCTGGATTTTGATTTACTGATAGGTTTATTCACAACATTCCATTCCCTGAACTTCATAATACTTATCATTAAAATGGATTCAATAAGAAAATACACCACAAACCTTAAATGGTGTTTTTTCTCTACTGAATATTTTAGAGTCATTTTAATTATATGAATGGTTAGTTATTCAGACATATATTCAATGTTGGGTGATTTGTAAGATCATAAATCATTCACTCATGTAAAAGTAGTTCATATTGTACCAAATTGATGTGAATTATGAGTAATATTATCACCCGTCCTCTTGATTCCAATGGGCTATATTTTTATCAAAAATCCTCCGGTAGAAAAAGGAAGGAATATAGTTATCCTTAATATCTTAGTGGGGGAAAATAGCCCATAGCTTCTGGAATATTTATTATTATTAACACAATGTATCATATGATACTCGTATTATGGAATATATCTCTTTTCTGATGTATGTTCTTATTAAAGTTGGAAAGAACCTCTAGAGGAATATTTTATTTCAGACATCCCATTCATTTAAATATATTATTCACTTTCTTGAAAACCATTATTCATATACTTATTCTAAAGAGAATTAAAAGTATCTTTTCTCCACTTACTCGTCATCTACACCTCTTAGATTGAGTTCGGAACAAACCAAGTTGAGTTATTTAATGTGATTGTTAGGTTCTTCAGCTACAAGACTATGAAATATTGACAAAAATTAGATTATATTTATTTTTAATTCAAAACCATTTTTAAGTACATGAATATAAATCTAGTTATTCTAGTTAATAAAGTGTTTTGGAAAAAGGTTTCCAAAAATGTGGTTAGGGTTTCCTTATATTTTTGTTGATTCATAATGAAAAAATTGAGTTTCATTGGAGTCTAAAAATGTAATGCATTAATTTTTTTTTCAAATTTATAATATTTATTAAGTCTATAATTTTGGTTAATTGTTTTCTATCAATTTTAATATATAGTGGAAATAATTGTTCAATATTGGTCTAATTAATGAAGTTTAATTGTTAAATTTTTTTGGCATCACATCTTCAACAAAAACAAAATGTTTTTGATACATATGGAATGGGTGTGTAATAATAGTGTTATAACCTAAGTTTATTATATATATAGTATAGTTGAAACCATATTTATCTGTATAATGTTGTGTAAAAATTATATTTTCATTGTTAGAGAATGGTTATTTTGAATAATTTACTTTTAGAGAAATTTGAAATAGTTGAAAGAAGTTTATTTTATAAGAAAGGTGAAAGGTGATGGGTTCTGGGTTTGGAATAGAAATTTAAATTTTATCACCATATTTAAATATTTCAATCTATTTATTATTAATTTATAAATGTAATCATACATAATTTCATCATCATTCACCCTAGATTAAAAGAATGACAAGGATTAACCTAGAAGAAATGAACATTTGATCAACCCTCCTTCCTATGTGTATGGAAAGTTATCAAATGAAACCAAAATAAAAAACCACCCCTAAATTGATTTTTAAAATATCAATTTCGTTTTTGGTGTTACTAATTAATTCAAAAAAATTCACTGTCTTCCACACATGTATTAGAAATCTCTATATACTCGCTACTCATCCTTGACTATTACAATATATATAAGCTAAAAATAGTAGTGGGAGAGATGAAATTATCATCAATGTTAATATTTTAATTCAAAGAAATAATAAAATGAATCTAATCACATTCAAAGTAATATCATCATACTATATACAAAATTTAAATAAAAAGAGAATAAATTTAATTCATTTAAGTACAATAATTATCCATTTAAAATGGTTCAATTCCACTTCCACCTATCCCTAGATTTTTTTACTCATCCATTCAATAGGTAATGATTATAGGGAACATTAAAATGAGAAAATATAGGAGAATAAAATAGAAATAAAATCATCATACTCTCGGTAAATAGAAACAACCCAAACCAATTTCTTAATTAACATAGTTTTATTCTTATAGATTCTTGATTTTCCCTCCATCTCCTCTAATTAAACCCATGGGATCATTTCCACTTTAACCCTGGACAGATTTCCCTATTTTTAGTGTTTGATAAAAATTATTTCACTTAAATTATTAATTTCATCTCTATATTGGTCAATTGCAGAGATTAACACACTTCAATATTATTTGAATTTAATATCATTCACCAATTTTTATCTAGAGTGAATAGAATCTATGTGGTATTATATAGTCTTAATGGATAAAATTTCTTATGAATAGTTTAAAATATATTTCTCCACATAGAATCATTTTCACCTAATTTTGAAATGCAAAAGAACCTTAAAAATATATGATCATAAGTATAATAACCCTTACATAAGGACAAATGACTCTTAGACATAGTAGGAGGAATCATATATAGAGTATCATGAAACATACACAGAGTATGGAGACTCTTACATGGGGTAATATTACTCTTAATTTAATTGATACATTGTAAATTTCTCATGTATGGAGTCAGAATGACTCTTAAGATTTCCAATGAGTTGACTAATGACACTTAAACATGGTAATAATTACTATTAAAAACCCCTAAACTTAGTGAAATAGTTAATGTCCTAAAAAATTTCTTTTTTGAGACATAGTTCTCTAGATGATGTTACTTTTTAATATCCCAACAATTAGTCAATTTCCTTTATATTATTCATCCATATGCTTTATCACCCGCAACTTCTTTAGTTAAAAATTTTCCCCATACAATTACAAAATAGGGGATAATCAATATATATCCATCCATTTTATTTCAAAACATAAATATATCGATTAAATCCAAAATTTTGTAATTTTTCTATAATACTCAAAGAATCTTATTAAATAACACATTAATTACAAACATCCAATAAATAAATAAATAAATAAATATTAAGGAATGAAATGAATGGAATACAAATTAAATATAACACATTTTTTATTTCTATCAATGTTCCCAATGCGTTGAAGGAGGAATTCATACCCAATCATTGTCAAAACTTATGGGCAACTCTTCATCATCTAAATCCATGTATCCTTCTTATAGGGAATATGCTGAATATATCCAGGCATTCGAAAATTTATTCCTCTATGTTGACTTATCAACCCTTTTGGTGTCCTAAAATAAAAAATTGGGAATATAATGTCAGTGTCTCTAAAATCCTACTATAATGGTTTTAATACAATCTATTAAATGGTTAGAGATGCTCTATCAACAATTTTATTATAATGTGGGGTGAATATGAAGGTTTATATTTCAATTCACTCACATGATATTGAGTTTTGATATATGGGTTTCTGGTAATATTATTTCCTTAGGTCAGGTATCACTACATAGATCCTTGTATGCTCTCTAGTTAGTCCAAAAAAAATATTACCACTCTTAAATCTCAAAAGATAAAAACCTATAAATAATGATCAATTAAATTGATTTTCACTAAGCCACCATGAAGGTGAAACAAGAGGGAAGTAAAAGGAAAACAAATTATAAAAGGTCATGATCATATAAAGTAGATAATACCTCTCACCCAAAGAATTAATTACATCTAACTCATGTTAGAAAAAAATTCCAAAAGGAGAAAAGTATAGTGAAAAAATCCCAAACAATAGTACAAGACCAGCCCTATCCTATAGGGTGGGGGACATATTTTCATTGAACACCACCCTAGGAACCATCTAACCTAATGTTAAGTATAATTGAAAGAATAACAGAGTAAGGTGTACCCCACTCTCTCGAGATGGGGTAAAATTTACCTCCCTCATTTAAGAAATATTAACTTTTCTAAATTGGGAGAATCTTCGCAAGAGATGCCTATATGATCCACTCCATTGACCTTCGATGAATCGTCTCCCTCATAAGGGTGAGTTTAGTCATTTTCATGGGATATACCCTTAGGATCACTATATAAAAAATGTTTCCAGAGGACTATGAAAGTGAGTGTGTACATCCTCATAGGGTTCATCAATAAAAATGACCCCATATATAGTCAAAGGTTGGAGAAGATCACGATCTTTTCCTTGAAGGTTACTCATATACAATCTCCCTACTGTTTTGATGAAAATAAATAATTTATTTTTGTTTCATGATTCTTGTCGGTGAATCTTAGTGATGCAAGCACCATGGATAATATGGATCATGATATCGGTATAGATGAATACAATGAGGTGACATATATTAAAAACATTTTTTTCACCATAGTGTGAGAAGAGTGTGTGTGTAACCTATATCAAAGATAGGAACATGAATTAGAATCTCCTCTGAATATACAAATTCCACCTAGTTAGAGTGTTTTGTCCAACTAAAAATTGAATATGTAACTACATATACAATCCACCCATGACCTATGAAGTCGAGACCCCTTCCACTGAGCAAAGTATTTCACAATATGAAGTTGAGTCGGAGAATATAAGATGACTCAATATAGAATTTATCAGAGATAATATACCTACCAAGTGAAACTATTATAAAATGACATTATCTCTCCTATAAAAAATAAAATTTAATTGGAAGGAATTTATCAACTAACAAGAGTGGAATATAGTCATCCATTCAACCCGTGGTATGGATAACCAATCTATCTTACCCTGATGAACCTGGATTTTCAATAATTATATCCATTAGGGTAACAAATACATTAGTTCGAGAGATTTTTCCATAGATGGATCAAGAAAATAATAACCCCTAGTCACTATCAAGTTTTCCAAACTAGGTTTTTCTTATTTGCTATACTCAAGCTTTTACTCATGTGTTAGTACATCCAAAAATCTATGAATCAATTATTTCCCTTGTTGTTGGGATAAAATACATGGAATGGTGGTGTGATCACGTAAAACTAGAAATAATACTATATCCCAATTTCATGTACTTGAAGCCTCCTCCACAAAACATTATAATTCTATTATTTTTCCATTCTTTAATTGTATGATAGATATTGAGAAGCATCTCACACATTTTTCATCCCAATGTGGCCATATGATAGAAATATAAGAGTAGATGGAGGTATAAAATCTCATGTGATTCATTAAAACTATATAAAGATTCACTTTTCTCTTATATAAACATATATAATTTGATATTTTTCTAATTGGGAAGATTTTGAATGAAAATTACCATACTTTTTTAGCTCGACAATGAGGAAGATGATATTACATAACTATTTAAATTATGAAAAATGGGAAAAGGATAGGGTTTTGAATTTTATTTCCTATTGTAAGGGATTCAATTATTATATTAACATATCGGTTCTACATGGGTAGTTATTGGATATATGTATAGAGAAACTCTGTTATGAGCTACATATATTGACAATTCCCTTGAAATACTCTTGTTTATTCTGAAAGTTTTTAGCAGTAGCATAATGGTTGAAAGACGCCAATCATCACTCAAAGACCAAATATAAGTCAATTATATTAACACAGGGAAATAAATATAGTAAAGTAGAAGTTACAACTATTATTAAAAATCCATCACTGATTCCATTTCCAACAAATAAAACCACTCATTATTTTATGAAACTTCCTCTTCAATAATAATAGAAACAATAACAACCACATTAGGTTAGAAAAAGGAAAAAACATTATAGTATATTAAAAAATAGAAGAAAATTTTATTCCATCCAAATGGAACCACATCCATTATTTTTCATCACTTCATAGATGAAATGCGTGGCTACATTACTAGATATCAATAGATCTAGTGAAATTAATTTGTATGATCATCTTAATTACTTCCCATTCCATTAGATATGGGAGAATAATATGCAATAATTTTTCATATTTAATGAATTTCCCTATAATGTGATTTACATTGGGAATGTAAAGTTGTGAAAACACCCAATGTAGGTGAAATGTTTCTCCACTACCCTGCTAAAGAAATATGAATAGTTTCATGAAGTCCCAAATAGGTATATGTATAAATTGAATGATTGGATGAATTGGAAATCGGTTGATCAAGCCTAAGAAATCATCCATTCAGGATCGATTCAACCATACACAACCTTTTTTTTTCATTTGAGATACCCAAGTTAAAATCTTCATTATTACAGTCTTCAAAGAGTCTATGTAAAAAACATATATTGAGAAATTCATAGGAATATAAGTTCTCATAGGAATCCATATTACAAAATAATCTTCTATATTTTTTATGCCCATCCCAAGGAGAGTGGGAACCACCCCGACAAGTGGTATTTTCATTTGATGAAGAGTCAACAAATGGTTTGATCAATTTCATTCACAAGTCATACCCCATTGTTAATGACAAGGAATCATATTATCTGGAGTTCCCCATCAATAATTTGGGTTAAAGAAACATAGTTAATAGAAGGAGAGGTTGAAATAAACATTGATGTTAGGAATATTACCCACAAAGTCCATATATACAGTTGAGACTTGAATAAAAGAACTAAAACATTTTTAAGGGAACATTGTTCTAATACTAAAACTTATAATTATCACATTGATATTTTTATACCTGTATATTGATTAATAGATAAATAGACATCCAACAAACTCTAATATTTAGTACGTTCAGTTAAAACAAGTATCTGAAGAAAAAAAATCCCCCAATTATAACCTTCGGAGAGAGTCACTAAAACAATCAACTATGACCCCATGCCTTAATCTAGATAATAATTACAGTGAAGGAAACATAGAACCTTTTTAAAAAAAATAATATTTTGAAACATCTCTCTATTATTCCTATGTGACGTTTGGTTCTAGAGTCCACTTAACCTATGAAAATAACATAGAGAAACCCGTATTGAGGCTCTAGTCTCCCTAATTGTTTGAGACTAATGTTATCATGAATTAAAAATATCATGAGGAAACAATATCTATGAAATATTTCATGTTTTTTTTCATTTATGGAACTCGATTGAGAATCTGTTATATAGGAAAACTGTGATTCCCCAGACCCACACTCCTAGATCTAGTGCCATAATCACATATTTACACATTCACATTGATTGAAATTATAAAATACTTTATATAGCCATCCATAATTATAAAATAAATAAAAACTATTTAATCTCTTATAACCATGGATGTTTTCACATTTAGAGATTTAGGCAAATATGTCAAAATATAAACTAAAAAAGCCCATTTATTTCTCAACGAATGGATATTTATTTTCTAGTATATAAAAAAATACAGAGTCTATAATAATTCTTCAACATCTCCCAAAAAATCTCTACACATGATATCCTGTTTGGAAAATCATGTGTAATAATTTTCTTTATAACCTAGGGAAATATAAAGATAAGAAGGGCTGAGCTCACAATCTTTATAAGAGAAAACATACACATGAGGATTCATGGAGTAAACATGACATGAATATTATGGTAGGAATAAGTAAAAACATGAATCCCTAATCAAATGAAACATTCAATATTCATGTAGATAAATGAAAATATTTTTTTCAATAATATATATCTTATACTGATGGAATTTATAATGTCATACAAGAAAAACATGATGTTATGGCCTTGTTCCATGACACTATCGTATAATGGGAAGAGGTATATACCAAAAACCAACTTGTTTTGACTCATGAGTCACATTGATGCATCAATGGGCTGTATAACTCTAGGCCCCACCCACCACCTGATTAAGTCCAATGGATTTACCATAAATGTCAACAAGACTTCTTATACAATTCCCTAAGGAACCATCGGGTGAATTAAAACATGGCTATCAATATAACAAAGAATAAAAAATAAAAAATACATGGAAAACAAGAGTTATTTGTCAATAATCCTCAAGAATTTAAATAATTTTACTTTAAATAAAATTGATAACATTTTCATTACCCATATAGATAAATAATGTGGATAGTGTAAAAATACATAACCAAATTTCCAATAGTCACCTGTATTGGAATGACAACATATGAGACAAGGAGACATTTCCCCATGTAAATAGAATAACATTGTTCAAGGTGAACATCATCAAATCTGAATTATGTAAATGGGATGTCCACACCATATAGATCAATGTTTATAATGTAATAAACTTATCTGAAATAAGTTAAATAGAAAGATCATATCTCAATTAGAAAAAAGTTGAGTTACCAAAAATCATAACCACCTGGGAAACAACTGAATCAATAGATTTTTGAACAGGGGAACATGATTTATCTATTAATTCCCATAAAATATAAAAAAATAAATTATAGAACATTCTTTGGTTGATAAATCAATAGAACAACATGCAAATGGAAAATGGTGCATAACATGTAAAATGTATGAAATCATCAAAATATTGACAGAGTAAACTTGTACGACTTTAGAATGTTTGGATCCAAAACCCAATGAAAAGGAGGGATTGTAATTAAATTTAAAATAACATTACTAAAAGATAATTCAAGTTATTATATATCAAATAGGTAGTATATACACCCCAGAAATAAAATTTTGATTTATAATATCAAACATGCCTCAGAGAGAGGAATTTGAGATGAAGACCCTTACCATGCATAATTGTTTACTCAATCATGTTCTAACCTCTTTTATAATGAACATAAATATCTTAATCACTTATATAGGAAGAATAAAATAAAAATACAATCATTTTTATAATTATTGTATAACCATATATTACAAATATATCAACTGATTATAGTTTGTTTTCATTATTAGGTTTTAGACCTCCCGATTGTTTGTTTTGCACAAACATCTCAAAGATGGGGGGATTCAAAATAAGTGGTTTCAAGTTCATAATTTATATATAAATTAAGGTAATTTAATATATAGTCAAAAATGGTTTATAATTTCCATATTTATTCTATATGAGTTTTTATTATGAATCATGTAGATAAAATCGACAACAAGCTTGTTTTGAACGTTTTTAACCAAGGAATATTGTATATAAATAATTTTTTAGATATAAATATTACTATTATAGATTCATTAAAACCTATTGAATATAGTATAATTATATTTTATTACCATTGTATTAAAATCCTTAATAATTAATCACATATACATTACTATATCGTTCATGTAGGCAGTAAAACAAACCCAAACAATAGTGTATTATAACATTTGAATGAATAAGAGAAAGTTATTATATAATATTAATACATCCTTTAAAAAAACCGAAAAATCTAATATATATCATATATCTAAATTAAAATAATTTTTAGAACAATCTATGTAGGGTGGTGATGATAAAATAAACTCTTCACATATGGATGTGGTAGTCCGCAAACACACACACAATTAATTACCCCATTTCTCAATGAATGTACAAGATGATAGTATAAAATAATTTTAAATTTCAAAATAATAATTATAATATATTAACAATATTTATTCATCAAATCCATATATGATACTATCCTTGAGAGGCGGTGATGAAAAATGAAAAGCATCGTTTTGTAGAGGTTGTAGTCCGCCGGCACACACGATCAACATTCATTTGTTTTTATTAATGGATGTGATAGATAAATAGAAAATGATAATACACATAATATAGTGACACTAAATTATATAAATTATACCAATATCATTATATTAGTATGGTCAAAACAAAATTTAATGATGATAATTAGGGGTAAGAGCTAAGTTGTTGATAACACTCATATTGGGGACTTGAATTTTCCATAGACGTATCCCTAGAAATAAAGGCCTTATGAAAACTAAAAAATACTAGAAGATTTTGATAGTGAAATATGGTTCTAGGAAGATAAAATGCTCAGATTTTAACAGTGAAAATTTAAATAATATGGGATTCTTGGAGTGGAGTGAGTATTGCTTTTTTATAAGCAAGGAGAAGAGAAATTTTGGAAGCACATTTGACAATTCCAATAATGTGATGTTAATATTCCAACACCAATGACTCCAAAATATAAAAGAGGAGGGTAAAGTGATTTTGGATTTAAAGGCTTCTAAATCAATCATTTGAGATAATCTTTGATTATTTTAAGGATTTTTATTTTATCCTTTTAACTTTTTCCCCAATTGACTTTTACCTTAGTAATTCAATTTTTGTCATAGTAATTAATATTAATGATTATATTATATTTCTCATTTTATCAAAATTTAACATTTTTATTTAAAATATTTAAATCATTCTATAAAATAAAATTTCTAACGGTTTGAGAAGTAAAATATAATACTATCACACATAACATATAAAAATAGATTTTTTAGAAAAAGTGTGTTTTTAAGCATAAAATTTATATATAAGATATAATTATTAAAATTATCAACACTCAAGATTTTTTTTTAATTTATTATTATTTCAGGGGATTCCAAAATAGAATCTCACCTTGAAAATAGTTGATTCAATGAAAGACTAATTTTTTTTATTATTTTAACATTTTACTTTAGTTATTAAAAGTTTGAAACATGGTTTATATGTTTAAAGAATAATTTTAGATGCATAATGTCATTCCATAGATTAATATTTTGTCACATAATAGGTTTTTAATTCTTATATATCATTCTTATATAATGATTAACTTATAATAATTACACGTTTCACGAAAGTTGTATTTTTTGACTAAAAATCAATATTTTTAGGAAGAAACCCAAAACCTAATATTAATATAACATTGTTATTCTAAATTAAAATTATATACATATGGTGTAATTGTTAGTCTGAAAATTACAAATTCTATTTTTTGATAAGATTATAAAATATAAAGAAAAAATATTTTATTTGAAAATTACATTTTTAAATGTTAATTGTTAAAATTGTTATTTCAAATAATTTAAAAACTAAATTTGTGATAAGAAATTATGAACATCAAACACAATTTATCATAAATGATCATATTATTTTTCAAATATAAATACATATCACAAAAAAATAATTTTATAGAAAAATAATTTTCTAAATGATAATTGATCTTATTAGTCATTTTAGGTAAACTAATTTAATTTAATTTATATTATAAATATACATTATTTTCATTATAATTATATTTCATAAAGTGGTTACTCATATCCATTCCATGTAATTCAATGGACATTTTTTAATGGTTATACTCAAATATTCATTTTTTATCTAAATATATTTTACTTTCCTTTAAGTATAGTGTTGCGTGTGAAGAAAGATATCAATCACATTTAGATCATTTAATAGAACAAATATATTTAGATATTAGGCTGTTACTTTCACCCCCTAAAAAATTTTCATCCTCTAAATTTTAATTATTAGTCACTGATGAATATAGGGATGGTTATTCTTAACATATTTACCATTTAGGGTATAACCAATAAATAGGATCTAACATACTCTCATAGGATAAATCATGTTTCCTATCTTCATGAATTTTTTTTCCATTCATACAATAATATAAAAAATTTTGTATAGAACATAATCATATATCCTCTGTAGAACACATTTCACAAAACCATTTGAATATCCAAGTCAATAAACCAAAATGATGTTATAAATTCCTCTAAAAAATAACAACGCATTTAACCCTCTAATGGTATTAACCACACATTTAGAAGGTCACGAAGTAGTCAATATATGTCGTAATCCAAAAAATGAGGTGAAAATTACAAAAAATACCATGAATTAATTATTGATCCCAAGGTTACCAATACTATCTAACTAACTTCTTCGAAATAAAATCACTCTTTATTATCTCATAATCAAGGACATACTAAAACATAGTGTCATCCAAGCCTCAATCATGTGTTCAACAATAGTTACCCCCAAAAATATATCATTACTATAAAATCACTTATCTAGGACTTTAATACCATTTCATATATGTTTTCAAATCATTAAGTCTATACTACTAAAGAAAAATATTCTCATGTATCACATAACCCTAATAAATTTAAAAAAATACTAGAAGTTAATTAATAGATATAACTCACTATTTATAATGGATTAGAGTTTCATGATTTAATTTATATTAAACTATAAATCTCTCTACCATAGGTAACACTGGGAGACTATCTTTTTCCATCAGAATAGTCATATACAAAAATTATTGACCATTTAATTGTGCTTCCTTATTTAGTTGTAATACATAGTGGTATTTGGATACATACCTTTATCATATTTAGTTTTTTGATGTTGTTTCTTCCAAATACTAAAACCAAAATGATCGTGATAATGTGAAAAATATTTATATAAAAACATAATTATGAATAATACGCCCCTTATGAAGCCATTATTTTTAAAATATGATACTTTTGAATAAACCTATGACTTTTTTGTTTAATACATGGTTATCCATGGTCACTTTTATATTAGGTTCTCCAACCTAATTAGTTAACATAATTCATAAATACATCATAATGGTTTACAAATAGAATGTCATTAACCAATGCATCCCCCTTGGGAGTGTCAAACTAGGACTCTAGTTAGGCCTCTCTGTCTTGCAGCATGTGATGATGTAGTTAATAACCAATCCACATATTTAGGGGTTATTACTCCTATGAACATATGTTTTTGATACGATAAATTCATATATAGATATTATACATACATTTAAATAGGATTTTCACATATTTTAAAATATAATTCCTTGTATTTTGGATATTTGTTTAAGGAAATAAGGTGTCTATTTTAAAATGGATTACTACTGTAATTTCAGAAATTTCACACAATTCACATTGAGAATATGAAAAATGAAATTTTATCCCTCTATATAGGCCCCTTTGAAGCTTAATTTCAAGATATAGAACTGATACAAGATGTGACTGACCTAGATAAATAAGTTTGGGATGTAAAAGTATCTCACGATGTGGAAGTATCGACTTCTGTATTGGCCATCCATCTTTGAAGTGTTGATCCTGTGAAAGCCTTAAACGTTTTGAATCCTCAATCCACATATGGTTTATGATTTGAATCATGTACACAATCTGAAATACTTAATTTTATCACCTGATATTCAAAATACAAGACATGAAATTTGGAAGATAAGGAATAATTGAAGATATTGAAGATATCATTAGATGATATGAAATTAAATTACACATCGTGAATGTTTTTGAGAGAGAATTAATTTTAAGATAACTCATGATGCAAAATAATTAAACATTGTGAGATGATGAGGAATATTTATATTATAGTTCCTCCAACACTAGATAGAAAACTAAAATCTTTCTCGTTTTTATTCATTCATTTTTTTTCTTTTCCCATACTCTCTAAAAAATCTAGTATATCTCATTTTCTATTATATCATTGTTTACAATTTTCCATTGCACATAATTCTAAGGCATCATTTATTTCTTTTTTGTTGTTCTAAACCTTTCTTATTACAATTCATGTTTTTATACTTTTCAATTTCTTCTTTCCAAGAAAATTCATTATTTGATTTTAATTAATTTATTGTTAATCCCTCCAATAACGAGTGTATTATTGAATATGATGAGAATTTTAAATCTATTTAATTTATTTAATACAATAGTTATTATTCATAGATAACCCATTTATGGATAGGGGTCAAGAGTAAGTGTAGCATAAACATAATGATTTCTCAAATAAAAACATGGGTAACCCTTTAGGTAAGAATTATGTTAAGAACACGCATAAATATTGTTATATTACATAATCATAATCTAGATAATTGAAATTGGGAGGAACATACCTAATAGGAGTAAATGAAAAATGGACCAATAAAATATAAAACATTCCAGCTTTGTAGATGAGCCTTATAAACCTAGATTATTGACCACCTCTAGAACAAGGAGTGGTGTCCAATTCAGGAAGGTGAAATTGGTTTAACCAAACCCAATTGGTGACTTTTATAATAATTTTCAGCCTGATCTATAGAATCATCCCAAGATTCATTTATGGATACCCTTTCTATAAGCTCCCTATAATTGATCATGATTCCACCTTTTCGATCTGAAATTAAAACCAGTCTTGAAATCTTTAGAAACCCAACATTTGATAATTATGTGAGGAATAAACTTATCAAGTTCCAATTCCCAGGTCACCTTCCTTTCCTAATATTCCCAATGTGTTTGACCCCAGACATCCGATATACTATGTTTTTATGTTGTAGTTCTAGTTAGGTTTTATAAATTTATAGTATGATAACACACGTGATAAATCAAAAAAGCTGTGTATGATGATCAAATTTAGGCACCATTTCCAGTGAAATAGTCAATTTTCTTTTTCATAGTAATAGTCAATATGAACCTAGTATTTCCTCACACATTCATTCCCATTTCCCATTTCTTTTCGAAACCTTATTGCATGATCCATGGCGATCTGACTCATTCAAGGATTCTTGAATGTCAAAAACATCTTATGTTCAACAAAAAAATAGAGAGGTACCTTTATAAATGATGTTGTCTAAACATAGATTATATCAACGACCCTTCATTTCCTAACCTTCAAAATGATCAATATGAACCTACCGAAAAAGTTTGGGAGAGGCCACTACTACCTTAGTACCCCATCATTGATTATGGATTTCCATCCACTAGTTATGATATTTTCAAAATCATTCATCCTATTATCCAGATTCATAAAATTAAAATAAAACCTGGAATCATTTAAATGATCAATTTCATAGGACATTTCATTTTAATTTAGTTAAAATATCCACAAAATCATATTTTTAGCTTCAAATAAGTCTAAAAAACCTTTATAAGTAAAGGTGTTTCTTCTGATGTGATTAGGATTATGGTATTCCGTCGATCCATACTAGATAGATCCAATGAATGATTTAAAATTAAATCTTCTAAACCCATTCTTATGTGGGACAGGGTAGTGAAATTTTTTTCAGACAAATATTTTCTCCCCATATGTACATTAATTCTTAAGAATAAAAACTAAAAAATCACATAGGAAGATTATGAATCAATTTGGGAGGCTTAGTATCAAATTAAATAAAAGATAAAAATGTTCAAAAATTTAAAAATATATGTGTTGAAAAAAATACAAACCATTTATAAAGGCCATCAACTAGCTACTCACACAGTGGTGTACACCGCTGATGATGGAAGACACATGCTCAAGACACCAGAAGTTGGATGAAAACTTAAGATGAAATCTACCACCATTATTGTTTTTGGTAAAGTTATTGAGGGCCACCTCAATAGAAACTTCACTAAGTGAATGAAAAAACCAACCTTATAGGATAAGTTGATGATCTGATGAATAAACTAGACAGTTTCCAAATGAATCAACCCCCATCACAACCACCTCACTTGTTATGGAAATAAAAGGTTGTGAGATGTGTAGAGGACCACTCCCATGCCGAGACTATAGAGAAGAAATGGAAGAAACACACAAGTCATTATTTTAATGACATAAATGAAAATAAAAAATAAATAGTTTTAACAATCTCAATAATGTCAGTAACTATATTACCAGCAAATACCTGTTAAATTAAAAAAATGTTATTATCAAAATATGACTAGACATGATCCACCATTAAATCATAGTATACCAAGGTATCCAACTTAGAATCCATATTATAGACCCCAACAACCTTTTTCACAATATACCTACCCCCATAGGACTCCATAATTCAAACATTATCATCAGAAAAAATTTCACTAAGCTCCTCTGAGAATGCCAAATAATTCCCCCTTAATTGTTAAATATTGAAAATATTCTTACCATATTAATTAAAAAAGTATAGATATGTATTAATACTCAAGATAATGATTTGGAAAATTAAAGGTCTACTCTAAACATCTTGTATCACCATATAAGAATGATCTATAAGACTCTATTAGGTCAAATAATAGACACACTTCCAAATATTACTTAGACACACCCAAGAGAGGAGGATAAAACTATAGTTTTTTTATATTATAAAATATTTGAATTTTCAATATAAATTCATATGAGAGGAAAATAATATATATGAAATTCATTTTTGACAATAATTATCAAATATATTAATGAGAGAACACAAAAATCCTATGAAGAACAAAACATGAAAACAGAGGAAAATGAAAAAAATCCTGATATGTTAAAATATGTAAATGGGGATTTCCAAATGAAACCACCACCATAAATAAACCCTCTGGTAATACCAAATAGGATGAGACAAGGAAAAAATATGGTAAAAATATTTTTTTTTGAAATGTTCTAGAAACTCCACATTAAAATCCCTTTTGAAGAATCAATTTCCTAGATGGCCATGTATGAACGATTATTAAATGAGCTACTCTATGAAAAAAATAAAATGGAATTATTATTATTTACCTCATTGAATTAATAAATTTATACATATTTTTAGCATAAGCTCAAAAAAATGGGAGACTATAGTAGTTTCTCGATTCTCTACACTATAAGGATGTGTAATTTTATCAATTCATTATGAGATCTAGGTGCAAGTATAAATATAATTTGAATAAGTGTTTTCTAAAAATAAAAGATTAATTATATGAAACCAACCTAAGTGGCAATTTGGTTGGACCTTGATAACTTCTTAAGGATATCTTAATCAATGTTAGAAAATTCAAATTCCCTATTGATTTCCTTATCCTAGATATAGAGGAATAAGGGCATGTCCCTATAATTATAGCATGATTTTTTTGTTTCCATTGGTATGGTATTGATTAATGTGAATCAAGGAAGTATTACCTTCAAAGTTGGTGAAGAACAAGTATTGTTCAATTTTGTGAAAGATGCCAAGATAAGTGGAAACATGTTTGATTGTCAATCCATTTTTCTGACTAATGAAAAGGATGTTTTCATGAATATTTAGAAAAAGAAATAGACTATGTATCTTTATTAATATTAGTGTATTGA
This sequence comes from Viscum album, assembly GCA_963277665.1. Lineage (NCBI taxonomy): Eukaryota > Viridiplantae > Streptophyta > Magnoliopsida > Santalales > Viscaceae > Viscum > Viscum album. The sequence goes on from OY728158.1 coordinate 1,027,563,083, forward strand.
ATTCCTGGAGGTGTATTACATTGAACATGTAATGACCCAAATTTTATGAATAATATTTGTTTCTTGAGAAATCATGTGAGTCATATTATTTTATACTCAACAGAACTATATATTTTTGTTAATGAAGTATGTATAAAGGGAAAGGAGTATATTGAGATTTAAACACTGTATGAACATGGGTAAATTGTGAAAATTGGTTAATATGACCATTGATAACTACACTCTTAATTAAAATTTTAATGTTATATTTAGTATTTATAAGTGTAAATGAAAATAGATAATTAATAAAGAACATGAGAATTGATGGCTACAACCAGTATGGTTGTACCATATGAAGCGCATTTTTAAAAGCTTTGGGGGGAGTTTCAATCACTAGGGTCAAATCTAGACCAAGCCCAATATGAGCAGCAACATGTGAAGATTGAATGAAATCGCATACAAGATAAGCTCAAGTTTGTGGAAATTCACACTCGAGCAATGTTAGCCGAGTCACCCCATGAATCAATCACCATTTCACACAATACCCTTAGGTCATATTAAGGTGTTATAAGGGGTTATGTGTTTAGGAGATAACTACTTAAAGTGTAATTACATTATATAAATAAATTTTTTATTCTATCAATCCCATTTGAAGAATAGTTTTTCTTTATAAAATTAAGATGGAATTTGATAAATTGTTTATTTGGTCAGTAATTGTACTTTCCAAAAAGTATTTAAATATTTATAATAAACTAATATATTATGAATAATATTATTTTACAGAAATTATATTATAAAAACACTCTTATTTATATATAAATGATAAAAAAATTATATTTTTTCCAAGTGTTTGAAATTTTACTATGGATTTTCAATCTGCCATTGTTTTTAATAAATAAGGATTTTATATTTAAATGTTAAAATTATCAGATTTAGAAAATTATTATTATAAATAAAAATAAAATGATAAATCATCATTTCGATATTAGGTTAGGTTTAATTTATGATAATTTTCTAAAATACTTTAATTTTTTTATGAATAGTAAAAATACATTTTGAGTGTTCTCGGTATGTTTAATGACATCATAATTATGTCACAATGAATTAATAACTAATTAACCCAAATACACAACAATATTTTTTTATTAATATAAAGTATTTTAATAGATTTTAATCAATTTTCAAACCGATAAGTTACATTCCAAATTCTAAAATGGAAAGTTTTACATTAGAAATATTATCTTGTAGAGACTTTACTTTTACAAGAAAAAATAAGTAATATTAAATTCTTCTAAACTATTTTGGATTAAAATACAATTAAATATGTACTAGGTTTCTAATACAATGGGAAAATAGAAAGGTAATTCCCATGGTTATTCATTTTCCACAACCCAGGTTTCCAATGCCTATACTTGGAAATTAATAATTAAATCCTCCACTTTTGATATAAATACCCAAATATTTATCCATTCCATTCTCTACCGATAAATCCACCTTGGAGGTCTATAAGTTTTACATCTCATGGAGTCCTCCCTAGGTGTACTCTAGAACCTAAGATTCCAGTCCTCATGTTTCTTGAGTAACTCGTGCAGGTTGGGAAAATATCCTTCCTTTCTCATAATTTGAAGTACCTCTTTTTTATATATATTTTAAATGTTATGGTAACTATCTATTATTTATTTTTTTATTCATTATATTACTATCAAATTATTTTGTATCAATGCAAGACCCCTATCCCCACTCTTTTTACCATTTCAAAAACAATGTTTTATACCTGTTATACTGTTGATTTTACTTCATAAGATATATCTCTTCTCATAAAGCAATAGGATTTTTTTGTTAATACCCAAACCTTTATATTTTCTTGTGGTATAAAAAAATATGTAAAAAATATTTATTTTATTCTGGGATTGATATACATAAAACCCACATTCCCTTCCCTTGGGTTGAAATGACATAATAATCTTGTCTTTATGTTTTCTAAACACCATGATTTTGATACGTAACCCATTTCTTTAATTCCACATGGGTTATTTATGAAATGTTTGATTATGATCTATGTATATGAAATCAATTAGAACATTTAAGGGTGAACCCTAATATAATTCAAAAACATTGGGTAAATAATTTAATCTCTAAAGATGTCATGTTTTATGATACCTTCGTGAATAACCGTGGTAATTTTTATTGACCCAAGTGACAAAACTTGGTGATATGATTATGAATTTTTCATTTAAATGTTGTATAAAAAATTACATGTTATTAAATATGTTATTATTATTAGGATTTGAATATTTCTCATGCCTTATTTCTATTACTCATATTCTTATTGATATTTCTTAAGATCAAAAGTAAACTATTTCCCATTCTTTACTTTATTAGGACTTCTTCTCACCCTTTAATTGGATGTATGTCCCCAGGTTATGGGATGTAGTAAATGTCCATAGGATAAAAATTTTAAGAATCTTTTCAAGTGTAATAGAATAATGTTTTATTTTATTATGTATTATGTACCTTTTTTCCAAAAAAATGACACTAAAATATAATTTATTTGTACCATGTAAATGAAAGGTTTATGTAATAAAAGTAGGGATTCAATAGTTGGAATCAATGGAAGGTTTTTTTATTCCTGGAAATTAGGATGTGAAATCGTTAGGAAGAACCATAGGTACATGTTAAAATATAGTAAAACATCATGGTATTTTGGTAACGTTTTAAGTAAGTGGTTTCGAGAAAAGAAACCCATGTTTGGATATGAACAATTGGATACAGATTTGGCATAGATGTATCTAAGGGTAAACCCAAAAAACACTTCTCCGAGCTAGACTCAAATGAGAACTGGTGCATGATAATGTTCCTTGATTCACTCATTTGACAATCCTTGGGGATTTTTATGGATATTCAAATTATTATTATGAACCATTATAAAGGATCTATAGAAAATGTAATTATGGATATCGAATAACATATTTAAGCATAATGTTTTATTAAATAAAAAATACATTAGAATTATAAGATTATTAAATTAAACATGTTTCTCACTTCTGTTTTTTTACGCTTTAAAATGGTGGGAAATATGAGGAAGTGAATAAACTGTGGGCGCAACAGAACATGCACTAATGACACTCTGATGGAATCCGGAATGAAAATATTTATAAGAATGATGAATAAACTATCTCGAGTTATAAAAAATAACATGAATGAAGCTGAGAGACTAGATTCATATAAAGGGTAACAACTTCTCGTTGACTCCTTTATGTCTCAATGAACACCTTTTTTCATTGAATCTAATGACATATTGATTATCTAAAAAACAATAAGCTCTATAGAAAATATCATTTTTTACTCTATTGTTTGGAACCTGAGAAAGTCACCATGGATATTTACCTATTAGAGGGAGAAGCTGATTAGTGGTGGTAACTAATTAAAAACCCAAATCCAAGAAGGGATATTCATGCTATGGAGTGGGAGGTGTTTAGGGGAACATTTTTCAAAACATATTTCGCCGTTCAATGAAAATGAAAATGGAAAAAGAATTATTAGAGCTGAAGTAGAAGGAAAATGAATCTATATAAAGATATAAGAATAAATTCACAAGAAATTCTCATTACACCACTAGATTTTTCATGGATTCTAGTAGAATTGTTGATATATTCATCGGTGGACTAAGATCCCATTTATTAAAGAATCTATCCAATCGAGACTATAACAGCTATAGGGAGATAATGTGGAGTTATATGAAGGCTGAATTGGAGTTCAGGGAGAGGCAATGGTCTCATAAATCAAATAAAAATAATAGATCAATGGATCTAAGAATAGAGAGAAACTTTGATCCTAGAAGATGTGGATAAAATTTGAATCTTCTCAAATGAAACAAATATGGGAAGAACCATTGAGGGAACTACTTGTTTGGCGGTAGAAAATGTTACATGTGTGGAATATATATCCATATATCTTATAATTTTCATAGTGTGGTGAAGCCTCAACTTCTCAATACTAAAGAAAATAGATTACGGTGCAATACTGGCCGGATGTCCAATGCTATAGGTATATAAAACTTGGGAACTTTTCCAATCACTGTTAAAATTAGAAGGTAATGTAGGGGAATCATCATAAACCTCACCCTAGGGAAAGAGAAAAGGTACTACATTTTCTATCATGGTGGCTGAAGGTAAATCCTTAAATGATGTGGTAGAAGGTACTGTGGTTGTTATCTAAAATCTAAAAATTAATTTTTCAAATTTTGGTTGTATGAACTCCTTTATTTCCACTAAGTTTTTAACGAATAGAGAATCAATACCTAAACTTATCGAAGTAGAGTTATCAGTCAATAAACCCAGTGGTATTTTCCATGCATCGAGAGTTTATAGACTCTATAGTACTGTCTTTGGATAGAAAAATCTCCTCACAAATATAATAGTCATTCCCATGCTTGAATTTGACATTATAATAGGGATGGAATGTATCTCAATATAAAATGATAATATCAACTGAATACGTAAGTAAATTCTAGTTTTATTGAATGGAAAACATATTGTTGTTTTCATAGGAGAGATATCTCGACATGTGCATTATCTAGAAGCACCTTCCATAGCCTTCTTTATGTAAATGTTTGGTGATGATGAAGAAGGAAATGGAATTATATGAAGAGAAAACATCCCCATAATGAAATAATGAATTGATATATTTCCTTAGTTACCTGGACCTCCCCTAGAAAGAGAGGTATATTTATATATTGAACTGATACCTAGATCAATGTTGATATCAAAGATCCCATTTATAATGGAAAATGAGGATCTATAGGAATTAAAGAAACTACTCCAAGATATTTTAGAAAATGGGTTTATCTGACCAAGTGTGTCTCCTTGGGGGGAACATGTTCTTTTTGTGAAGAAGTAGGACACATCAATTCAACTATGAAATGATTATGGAGAACTTAACGAGATCACATGGAAGAAAAACTATCCTCTTCCAAAGATTGATGATTTATTTGACCATCTCCATGGGGCACAATTCTTCCCCAATATTGATCTTTGATCAGGTTATCATCAATTGAGGGTATAGAAAGAATATATCCCGAAGACTGCCTTATGATCAAGATACATGCATTATGAGTTTGTTGTTATGACTTTTGTCTTGAATAATGCTCCTGCAATTTTAATGGTTTTTAATAGAGTTATTAAGGACTAACTTTATAAATTTTTGATAGTTTTGGTTGATGATATTATAATATATTTTAAAAATCATGAGGAGTATGGGGACCATCTAAGGGTTATATTTCAAACTCAAAGGAAGTATATGCTATTGTAATGGTTAAAAAAATCTACATTTTGGTTACAACAAGTTTCTTTCTTTAGTAACATTGTAACTAATGAAGGAATCTCAATTGACCCTTACAAGACAAAGGTTTTAGAGGAGTGACCTCATCCTACAACAGTAAATAAGATTCATAGTTTCTATTGTTTAATAGGATGTTATAGGAGGTTTTTGAAAAAAAATCGATGACATTATAATCCAATAAACAAGTTAACTTTTAAAGGGTCCAAGTTCATCTAGAAAACATAGTGTGGATAATGTTCCCAAGAGATGAATAATAGATTGGTTATGAAACTTGTGTTAACACTACCCTATATCATATACAGATTATTTATTTTTGGTGATGCATCTATGAAACGGCCTCGGTACATCATCAATAAAAATTAAAATGCGACTTTTATTTTATATATATAGTTCATGCCTCATGAGAATAATTATCCTATGCATGACCTTGTTATAGATGTGGTAAGTTTTTGTTATAAAAATATGGGGGCATTATCTTTATGGGAAGAAATGTAATTTATATATAGAACATCAAATTTTGAAGTATATTTTCATACAAAATTTATTAAACCTGAGATGGAGTAAATGGTTATAAATTCTTAAAGTCTATGATTATTAAATTCATTATAAACATGGAAGATAAAACAATGTCATTGATTCGTTAAGAAGGAACGACCCTATTGTTTTGGAAATAATGAGGATTCAAAGAGATCCATTGATAAAAGACCTATAATGGTTGGACATGGGAATCATGATTAAAGGTAAATCATCAACCCTATCCCAAATGATTTCACAACCATAAATATAAGATAAGATCATGAAAGATCAAAGATGCGATCCTTTATTACAAAAGAAGATAGAGGCTACGAAGAATTTGAATTTTCCATTGTTCAAATTGATTAAGAAGGTGTACTGAAATTTTAAAAAAGTCTATGCCTTCCATCTATTCTGGAAATAAATAAGGATATGATTGATGAAGCTCATAACTATAAATTTTTTATACATATTGGATGAACTAAAATATATAGGGACCTTCAGGATCATTAATGGCGGGATAATAAGAAAAAAGTGATTTTTGAATACACATCAAGGTTATTATTGTTTTAACAAGTGAATACTAAGAGACAACTTCCTAGAAGTGTATTACAACCACTACCCATATCAACATGGAAGGGGGGAAATACCACTATGGACATTATCATTGGACTCCTGAGAATATCGAAAGGGAAAAATGTAATATGGGTTATAGTAGATCATCTAACCAAGACTACCCATTTCATATATATTTGGGAATATTTATATCATGAAAAATATTCCATGATTTACATAAAGGATGTGGTGTGGTTACATGGAATTCCACATTCTATCATTTTTAATAGTGATCCATGTTTCACATCAAAATTCAGAAGAAGTCTTCAACATTATCCGAATACTAAATTTAATTTTAGTAAGGCTTGTCACCACCAAACTGATAACCAATCAGAAAGGACTATTTAGAAACTCGAGGAAATTCTGATAAAATTCTAAATGGATGTTAAAGGTGGATGGGATCAACATCTCTCATTATTTTATTTCACACCAAACAAAAACTTCCATTCCGGTATTCAAGTTTCACCGAATGAAGCTCTCCATGGGAAGCAATGCAGAGCTTCTACTTGTTTGGATGATGTCAGTGATAGAATGTTTCTCGGGCCTTATCTTGTGTAAGAGATGAAAAAGGGTTTATTCCATCTAAAAAAACATAACGACTACTTAGAGTCAAAAAAAGATCTATATCTATAACCATAAAAGGTACTTGAAGTTTGATATTGGCGACAATGTCTTCATTTGAATTTCACTTTTTAAGGGAGTCTTGTGGTTTGAGAAGAATTTGAATATTAACCCTAGTTACATTGGCCCCTATGAAATCCATGATCGTAAAGGAGAAGCGACCTATTGGCTTGATGTTTTTACAAATCTAGCTCAAGTTCATGATGTATTCCATGTACCTCGCTTAAAGATATAAATTACTAACCCTTAATATGTATTGAATCCATATGTGCATAAACTAGAACATAACCTCTCTTATGAGGAGAAACTGGTGGAGATCTATGACCGTAGTGACAAGGTTCTACGCAATAAGACTACCCACCTCATCAAAGTATTGTAGAGAAACCATAAATATGAAGAAGATATGTGGGAACTAGAGGATTAAATGAGATATAAGTACCCAATAATTTTCATAATTGAGAGAATGAGTTGAAATTTCATGGAAAAAATTGCTTAAGTGGGAAGAATGTAATGACCCAGACTCCCGAAATAAGTTTTTACTCTAATGAAATTGTGCTTGTTAAATTATTTTTTACTCAAAAAAACTATATATATTTATGAGTGAATTCAATATAAAGGTGAACGTGACTATAAAGATTTGAAAATTATATTACCCTTGGTAACCATACTATTAATAAAAAAATTTACATTATATAGAGTGTTTATAAGTAGTAAATTACAAAAGATAATTAATTAAAAAATTAGAAATGACGACCTCAACAAGTAGGGTCATACCATATGAAGACCATTTGTCAATTAATTAGATGGAGGTAGCCTCACTAGGGTTATGTCTAGAGTAATCCCAAGATGAGGTTCAATAAGTGAATCTTGAATAAAATATTCCACTTGAGTTGTTCAAGGTAGTGGAAATTACCACTCCAATGATGTTAGACGAGCTACCCAATTAAACTATAACCACTGCACACCTTACCCTTAGTTTATATGTAGGTTTTATAATGGGTTTTGTTTTGAGGCCATATTTAATTAAATTATAATTCTATTCTATAAATAAAATTTATATTCCGTCAATTCCATTTTAAAAATATTTTTTCTTAATAAAATTAAGATATAATTTGATAAATTGAACTTTCAGTCAATAATTGTACTTATTATAAAAGTTATAAATATTTATAATAAACCAATATATTATGAGTAAAATTATTTTATAGAAATAGTATAATGAAAACACAATTATTTAAATATAAATGATAAAATAACATTTTTTTCATGTTTTAAAAATTTTACAATGCATTTTCAATCTGATGTTATTTTTAATAAATTAGATTTTTGATATTTAAAAGTTTAATTTATAATATTTAAAAAATTATTATTATAAAAAAAAATAATCTTTGAAATATTCTTGTCGATATTAGGTTATTGTGAATTTATGATAGTTTTATAAAAAAACGTTATTTTTTATGAATAGTAAATATATAGTTTGAGTTTTTTCTTTATGTTTAATGACTTAATAATTATTTCATAATAATACATTAACTAAAAACAAAATCCAAGACTTAAAATATATATTTTTTAATATAAAGTATCATAATATATTTTAAATAATTAACCAACCTATAACTTACTTCAAAAATTCTAAAATGGAAACATGAACATTAAAAATATTATTTTGTGGAAACATTACTTTTACATGCCAAAATAAATAATATAAAATACCGGTAAACTCTTCTGGATAAAAATATCATAAAATATTCCCCACGGGTTCAATACCATTGGAAAATACCTTGGTCAAGACCATGATTTTTCATTTTTGAGAAACTAGGTTTCCAAGGCCTATACTTGGAAATTAATAAACAAATATTCCACTTTTGCTATAAATAGTAACCCAATTCTCCATTACATTCACTCCCAATCCATAATACATGAATTTATGGTTGTTTTAAATCCCATGGAGTTCTAAAAATCTCTCCTCAAGACCCCAAGGTCTCAATCCTCATGTTTTAGGAGTAACTCTTTAAGGTAAGGGAAATATCCCTCTTTTCTCCCTATTCCAAGAAACTCTCTTTATATATATCTTATAAAAGGTATGATAAATATCTATTATTTATTTTTAATTAATTACCTAACTAAAAAATTATGTTTTATAAATGTGATACCTATGTCCTCTCTCTTTTTACCATTTTATAAAACCACATTTTATACCCGTTATTCTGCTAAGTTTACTTCTCAACATTTATCTATTATCATCAGGAAATTCCATTTTATTTCATTTCTATCTATAACCAAAACTATTTATTTTCTAATGGTATTCACCAAGATGTAAAAAGTTTTTATCTTATTATGGTATTGAAAAAAACCTGCATTCCATTTCCTTGGGTTTAAAATGACATAATAATCTTATCTTTATTTTTTTTAAATGCCATGATTTTGATATGAAACCCATTTCTTTTATTCCATGAAGGTTATTTACTAAATGCATTATTAAGATATATGTGGAATAAATTAATTAATACATATTAAGGGTGTCCTTGTATATTGATACAATTCATTGATTAAATAATTTAATGTATATAGTTGACATGTTTTATGATACCCTGGTGTTTAGCCTTGGTAATTTTTATAAAACCTATGTGAAAAATCTTAGTGGTGTGCTTATGAATATCTCATTTAAACAATGTATCCAAATTTTCATGTTATGATTTATGTTATTATTAGTATTATATGACTCTTTCTCATGCCTTATCATTACAAAGCATGTTCTTATTGATATTCCCTAAGATCGCAAGTAAAAATTTCCCTTACTTTCCCTTAATGGGTATCATGACCACCCTACCCTTTGATGTATTCCCCATGGTTTTGAGATGCAGTAAATGTACATTAGATGAACCTTTGAAGAATTCTTTGAAGTGGATTAGATAATTTTTTTTTAATTTTTCATGTATTATTCACCTTTTTTCTAAGAAAATATACTTTAAAAGATATTCTGTTTAAACCATGTAAATGAAATGTATATATTATAAAATGCAGGATTCCATAGAACCTATTATGAGAGACACCAGTCCACTGATCATTCTGTTAGTCGTTAATGTAACATCTAGAAATTTATTGAAATATCTTCTTTCAGATTAATTTGGATAATTTAATATATTTTGTAAAACACAATACATATATAAACATGAATCACATGAAACAATATGTTTATATTGTTTTTCAGGAAACATCAAGTTCCTTTGATGAGTTATGTTACACATAAACCCAAGCCTTACCAGAAAACAATATACTATTAATATTATTATGATTATTATTTTCTAGCCATTTCAGTGAAGGTAATTAATGATATTAACTAAATTATGAAACTATATCTTACACAGGTTTATAAAATTAATTTATTGGTTAAAAATTAATTAGAAATAAAAATAAACTCCAAATGAATATAAAGGGTATGTTTTTTTAAAAACCATTTTTATGACTTGAATGACGTTTTATCTTAATAAATTAAATTAATTAATATAATTATAATAAATTAATTAAATTTATATGTTATATATTTAATCAAATATTTTTAAATTTTTCTAACTTTGACAGTGTTAAGATAAGAATAAATCCAATTTTAAGCATAAGAAACTATATATTTTTGAAGGGTAGTTTACCACCTTCAACTAGAGGACCTATTTTAAATTTAAATTTGGATACCTTCATAATTTTTATTTGAAAAAAATAAAAATATTTCTCAAAATAGGGAAATCAACATTTACTTTGGGTGAATTTTTTGTATTTTTTTGAGAAATTTCATATTTTCAGGAATAATGAATGAATCCAAATTTTAATTAAAAACTACTTTTCATATGAATAATTTATCTTTTTAAATTATATTATTAATTGATTTTATAGTAAAATTAGATCAGTTTTATATACTTTAAAAAAATTTATATCAATTTAAAAAAATTGACATTAAATTTATATATAGAAACATAGAAAACATTTGAACTTTTACTTTTAAAAAACCCGCTTTGTTTTCCCGTCAGTGGGATTAAATTTAAATTACATTATTCTAATTATATTATAGTAATTTGGTAAAGTGGATTACTTATTTTTATTCATAATATCTTATAATGTATTATAAGGTCAAATTAGTTTTTGACCATAAATATTAGTGAATGTAATTAATTACATTGATTAAGTTAAATTTTTTTTTACTTAGTGGTTAAATTTTAATATTAAGGGTCCAAATAGACTAGAAACTTGTAAAAAACCCATTGGATGGAAATTATTATACTATATACCCTATATTATGTAATTTAGACCATTATTTTAGTCACTTGATGTAGGTGGAAACCACTTAATTGTGATCACATTTTTATATTTAAATGAATGCCACCTCCCCTCCAGAATTAAAAGAAACTCACACAAGTCACTTATTAAAATCTATAAATACCATGTGGATCATTAAAAACCATGAAATATAATATAAAAACTTCAATAAATTCACTATATATCCCTAAAATTGGGAAAACAAATCAACCAAGGAAGCCCTTTGATTCAAACAAAAATGAGTTACCCAAAAAAGAGGTAACATTACTCAACTTGGATTTACTTTTTATTCCTTTATCCACCCATTAAGTTATTATTATTACATTATTATAAAATAAAATAATTATCCTTAATATAATAATAGGTTTTAATTTCATTTTTTCTACCTAAGCTTATACACACTTCAATCAAATGGGGAACACAATTTCCATTCGTATAAGGTGAACTACCGCCTTGCAAAATGATGCCATCCATCTTTCTTTTACCACCAATCAGGATTGGGTATTATGATGCACATCATGTTTTTATATTATATATATAATATTTATTTTCTATTAATACTTCATAAATCATTATATAATATATACCTTTATTGTTTCCATTTTTTGCAAATATAATAACATCGTTTGTGGATGTGTGGACTACCGCCTCCTCAAAGCGATGTGATATGGTCACACATTACATGAAATTTATCAAGGATGGGTTTAATTAAAAATATGTAAAATAAATAGATTATATATTATTTTCATGACATAATTAACTTTATGTAAATATAATATATCATTTTATGTATAACCCTTTCAGACACTGAAAAAGTGATAACGTCACACATGGACGTGTGGACTTGCGCCTCCTCAATGCGATGTGATTCCTGAAACATCACCAGAATCCTATATATAAGTATATATGATTAAATAATATGGTATATATGATATAATTATCATTATATAAATATTAATTTTACTTACATTCTTTGTAAAAAGATCATTGAAAAATGGGAACGTTACATATATGTACGTACAACCTACCATCTCCAGGATTATAATGTAGGTTCATTTCTCATAACCATATTTCCTGATTGATTTAAAAAAGTTTGATTGATATATAAATTTCAGATTTATTTCATTATTAATATGTGGTATATGTTTATAAAAATACCTCATTGACCATAGTCGACCTGTCGATGTCAATTTTGTGTGATTAAACAAATATGGTCAAAACATCCAACGTAAACATTATAGATTAAGTAATTGTACATAAAATGTTTATAAGTGGAATAAAAGTAATAATAATTTTGGAAAGGTTATTAATCAATTATATAATTAATATAACTTTATTATGTAGGAAGTTACAAAATAATCTTGAGAAATCAGACTCGAGGTAAGGGGTTTCATCTTGATTCACATTCCATTGAGACTTATTTCTTAGTTTGAACCTAGTTTATTTTATATGGTGTATATAATTCCATATTACTTGTAATATAATAAGTTTTATTTTTTTAATGACATTAAATGTTTCAATTTATGTTATTAATTCATGAATATCATGATTAAAAAGTTAATCATGTAATACAGGACTTTATATCAATCTCATTTTATTGAGGCCTATCCTGATGTTATGAACCATTATTATCTTATAAGGTGTATTTACAAAACCATTAATTAATATCCTTATTTATCATGATATTATATGTTTAATTTAATGATTATTATTTCACGGGGTTTATGGTATCAAAGTTACCAATGTGGCAGTGAATTGTTGTCTCTATTTTCATACTTTTTGACGTTTGTTATGTTTTAAACCTATATTATTTTATAAGGTGTATATACTAAATACATGATATGTTTTATCATAAATATCCTTATTATCATGAATTTATAAGATTCATTTAATGTTATTCCATTCCTTTTGTAAATTATCTAAATGTTTCAATGTTGTATGAGACACTATGGAATATTTAAATTTAAATTTCTTCCAGAATGTTTTTAATTATATTTTAAGGTCATTACCATTCATAAACATCAAAAACCCTTCTTGTTAATTATCCTACGCAAGGGATATTTTTTATTGATAACATCCTTATTCATTCATCGGACAAAATTTTCTAATTTCAAAGTGATTATTTTTAATATTTCTTCTTTTCCATGAGTTGATTATTTCCTATATATATTGTTGTAAAAACCATTTATTGTCCATTTGTTGATTATTTACTTAAGATATTGTTATTCAACCCATGTTTTTTATGGGTTACTAATGTTTCAAAAAAAAATTTATTTAACCAAATTTTTTGTATCGGTTACTCTTGTTTCAAAGATACTGTTATTTATCCCATTTCTTTTCAATGGGTTAAAAATGTTTCACTGATATTGTATTGAAATAATTTATTTTTAACGAGTTAATCATGTTTCAAAGATATTTTTATGGAACACATTTACTTTCCATTGTTTTTTCATGTTTTAAAGAGATTGTTATGTATCCCATTTCCTTTCCTCGAGCTATTCATGTTTCAATGTGATGGTTGTGAAACCCATTTCCTTTTCACGAGTTATTCATGTTTCACAGAGATTGTTATGGAACCCCTTTCCATTACATGTGTTATTCATGTTAAAAGGATATTATTATAGGACCCATTTCTTTTCCATGGGATAAACAAAGGGTTATTATTTTCTAAATATTATTTTATGCAATCATTTACCTATGTTTATTCTCTCAAAGGTACATGGATACTTGATGGAAGGTTTTATGATAAACCAAATTATGGGTGGTTTTGGGACATACCAAGGATGGGTGGTTCCATGATATCCATCTAATGAATTGGGCATATAAGTCAGACCTATGGCTATACCATTTATAAGAGTGACATGTATATAAGTCCACCACATGGTTATTCTATTTATAAGAGTGAGAAGTATAGTGATTCCCTAACATAACTTTATGTGTTATATATGTTTTTATTGGAATATAATGCTTCTAATGATCAATATTGTTATCATATGGATCCTGATTATTGATCCATATGACTATTTACTTTTCCATGTTTTCATTTCTGATGATCAAGGTTTTGATTGGTATGAGTTACCATATGTTTCGATCGTGAAAATTGTGTATGCCATTATACCCTTATTCAAACTTATTCTAATTGATGAAATTTAATTGTTAATGCCTAGGTTTACCCTTAATGAGAATTCAAGCTCACAATTATTATGTTTCCTTTCCCCTAGGGTTTAAAGAATTATTTTGAATGATTTATGTCTATAAGGATTTCACAATGATGATATTTATGACCTATTTTGAATCAATAAAAGATTGGTTAAATGGGAGGAAAGTTATTTTGATGACTTATGTTTCCAAGTAGATATGATTTGTTTATGTAAGAGTATTTCTAATGATATAGGAATGAAAACCTAAAAGGTTTTTTATTTTATACATGATCCATGTTTTCGATTTATTTTTTGAGGTTATAATGATAAAATTGGGTCAGAATTATTGGAATCACAACAAAAAATGTAATGTTATTGATTTCATCACATGATTCAGCAGTGGAGGTCCTTGGCTATTATAGTTGTCATCAAAGGATAGTTTATATATCACTGTATATTATAATATTTTCATATGAGGTTATCTTAAGAGTTATAGATAGTTTCACAAGACAATAAGATTGAGGTTTATCATAAGTCAAATGTCTTAGGGAACACCATTTAATTTTTTAAATTAGTAATAATTTTGCGGTTATCATAGACATTTTTAGAGAACATTTTTTTCGGTATGAGCTATTTGAAATACAAGGGATCAACATGATGTTTTTTCGGGATAATTTATTTTTTAGGATTAAATAAAAAGTGAGAAAACTTTTCCCATCTATCAAGGCGGTTGGGATTAAACCCAAGAAAAAAGGATGGTAAGGGTTTCACACACTACCACTATCCTACACTATGTCCAAGTTAGCATGATAGTTTATTTTCAGATTAAGATTATTTTAGAGACATATGAGATTTTAATTTAGAAAGAGTGGTTGATTCATCTTGGAATAATATATAATAAAATCCTTCTAATCATTGTCTTTTGATCTATTTCTGGAAATGTTAATTTAATTTTAAGGATAATTATTTATGGAATAATTTTTATTTCATGTTGGGTATTACTATTTAATTTTTAAAATTAGTTTATCATTTGGAGGTTTAATAATTTTGGAATTATCTCACCATGTTCTAAAAAATTTGGTTTTGGTGAATGTTTAAATATTGGTGGAAAAGCCTGACTATCCCTTTTTATAGTTATGCGGTCTTTAAAAGTTGATTTTAGTTATTCATGAATTATGAATCCATCTATAATACTCATAATTTATAGAAAAAGATGATTTTTTGTTAATTTATTAAAGGATGAAATTATACTAATCGTGTATATATATTTCCGTTTTTCTTTTTCTCTTGGTCCAAATGGTAAGGTAATTCTTTAACTCTTTGAAAAGGATCTTGAAACAAAAGCATTATCCTATCAAATTTAATTATGATGAAATTATGGTCTTTTCAATATTAACACATTTATGTTAATGAGGTCATTAACTTTCTTGTGATCATTAACTTGTTTTTCATCCATGTACCCAATCACACAACATATTTACACCTATCCACAATTCCTACCATTGTCCCCCATGTGGAATCCAAGTTATGCATAAATTATGGTGACCATTTTTCTCCCACCTTCCATTTTTTGGATTATTTCTTATAAACGCATTTTGAGATGTGTATTACAATAAAGAAATACTAGGAATGTAAAGTTGTTTATAAACAAATGAATTTCTAAGGAAAAATTCATTTTATGGGGGGTACGATGTAACTTCCTGAAATTTTATGAATTTTTTTTCAAAGTAATTTATATTATTTAATATATTTTATTTCAAAAAATACGTATCTTATATTTCATTACTCTCAAAACCATATTTATCTTGTTTTTAATGCAACATTGATTTCCTTTGATATCTTATGTTACATAAATGCCCGAGTCTTACTAGACAATAAAAAACTATTAATATTACTATGATTGTTATTACATTTCTGTTTAAATGATGTAAATGAAATAACATAACTAAATTATGAAAATATAGCTTAAAAACTTCTATAAGACGAATTCATTGGTCCCTGATTTATTATAAATGTAAATAATATCCAAATGAATTTAGATGTTTTGTTTTCCTGAATTTTTTTATCACCAGAATGACGCTTTATCTTAATAAATTAAATTAGTCACTATTAGTGAAATATATTAATGATATGTAAATGTAATATATTTAATCAAATTTTTTTAAATTCTTCAAATAATTATTATAGTATTAAGATGAGAATATATCCAATTTTATGAATAAAAACTTATATATTTTTAAAGGGTAGTTCTATTACCTTTTAATAGAACACCGATTTTGAATATATTTATTGGAAATTTAATAATTTTTTTTTGTTAAAAACAAAATTATATATCAAAATAAGAAAATAAAATTTTAATTTGGATGCATTTTTTGTATTTGTTTGAGAAATTTTATATTTTGATGAATAATGAATGACACTAGATTTTAATTGAAAACTACTTATTCATCTAAATAATTTATTATGTTAAATTATATTTTAATTTTTTTGAGTAAAAATAGATCAATTTTATATCATTTAAACAAATTTATTTCATTGAAGAAAACATAAAATTATATTTAGATATTAAATTCATGAGATTTTGAACTTTCACTTTAGAAAACATGCTTTGTTGTCCCATCTACGAGATTAATTTTAAATTAATTTCATCCAGAAATGTGATGGAATTTGGAAAAATTGATTCAATATTTGAAATAATAATAATTTAAATTTCTAAAAGTTAAAATTCTTTTTGACCAAAATGATTAGTGAAATTAATTAGAATTAATTATATTTATTAAGGTTGAATGTGTTTACTTAGTGGTTAATGTTTAATCTTATGAGTCCAAATGAACTAAAATTTCTCCAAAACCCATTGGAAAGAAATGAATAGATCATATCGCATATTTAAAACAATTTGGATCATTATTGGAGTCACATAATTTAGGGGTGACCCCTCAATAGTGTTGACTATTTTTATATTTTTTGGAATTTCACTCCCCCTAAACTATAAAAAGGAACTCACCCCCTCACTTATTAACACCTTTAAAGACCTATTGGATCATAAAAAACCTGAAAAATAATCTCTAAACACCCTTATACTCACTATAGAGTCCTAAATATGGGTAAAAATATGACCAATTAATCCCTTTGAGGCAAACCAAAAGGAGTTTCCCGAAAAAGAGGTAACATTATTCATTGAGTATTTATGTTTTATTTATTTATATACCAATTTAATTATTTATTTTAAATGATTATATATTAACATAAATATAATAAATATAATGATATTTTTTATGTTATGGTTTTCACCTAAAACTACAAACACTTCAATCAAATGGGAAATGAAATTACAGTTCGTGTACGACAAACTACCGCCTCACGAAAGGATGCCATTCGTTTTTCCTTTACTAACTCTCGTGGTTGGGTATTTTGATGGAAATAATATTTTTATATTAAATATATGATATTTATGTTTTCTTAATACTTAAAAAATATTTATATAACACAAAAATTTATTCCTTATATTTTGTGAAAGTAAGATAACATCATTTGTGGGCTTGTGAACCCCCACCTTTTGAAAGCGATATGATACGTCACACATTACATAGAATTTACTAAGGAAGGGTTTAATGAATAATATTTAAAATAAAAATAATATATATGATATTAATTAAATTATTACCATTATTGTAATATAATATATAATTTTCATTATTAATCTTTCACACAATGAAAAAGTGATGACATCGTTCATGGACGTGTGAACTACCTCCTCCTTGACACGCAATGATTCCTTTTACATAATAATTATTATATATATATATATATATATGATTAAATAATATGTTATATATGCTATAATTATTATTATACAAAGATAAAATTTACTTTCTTTCTTTCCATAAGGACCATTGAAAAATGGGAACGTTTCTCATGCATACGTCTGACCTACTGTCTCTATGATTGTAACATTGGTTCATTTCTCCTAACCATATTTCATTATTAGTATTAAAAAAATTTATTCGTGTATAAATATGATAAATATTTCATTTATATTATTCTATATATGTTTATATAATGACCTCATTGACCATAGTTTACTTATAAAGTCGGTTTTGAGATATAAACTGAGTATGATAAAAACACCAGACATAAACCTTTTTAATTAAGTAATTATAAATAAATTTTTCACAAGGGAAATAAAATTAATAATAAATTTGGAAAATGTAGTGACGAATTTATATAATTAATAGAAGTTTATTATTTAGGATGATAGAGAACAATCATGATAAATCAATATCAAGGTAAGGGGTTTCGTCTCGATTTACATTGTATTGAGACTTATTTGTTATTACGCACTTAGATACATTTATATAGTGTATATAATGACCTATTAATTTTTATATCCTTATTATAATTTATTTGAGGATATTAAATGTTTCATTTTATTTTATTATTTCACCGATCTCATGATTAAAAAGTTACTCAAGTAATAAGGGACTCCATCTCAATATCCTTTCATTGAGTAATATCTTGACGCTATGCACCTTTATTATTTTATAATTCATATTTACAGCCCATTTGAAATGTTATATAATGACTCTAATTATTTATAATGATATTATAGGTTTTATTTATTGATTATTATTTCCTTGGATTTATGGTTTCAAAGTTACCAAAGCAGTAATGGATTGGTTTCCCAATTTGGGTTCTTTGTGACGTTTGTTGAGTAATACACCAATATTATTTTATAAGGTGTTTATACTACCTATTTTACATGTAATATCATTAATATACTTATTCTCATGATATTATAAGTTTAATTTATTGATATTCCATTCATGGGGTTAATGATTCAAATATTTCAAAGTGGTGTGGGACGCTTTGGAATGTTTAAAGATTATTTTACTTAAGAATGTTTTAATGATATTTTTAGGTAATTTACATTATTAAACTTCATCAGTCATTCTTTTTTACTTATCCTAACTTGGGTAAATTTATATTGATACCGTCCTCATTAATTATTTGGATAGATTATGCTTGTTTCAAAGATATTGTTGTGAAAACTATTTCTTTACCCTGGGTTGATTATGTCCTAAAGAGTTTGTTGTGGAAAATGTTTATTATCTATTTTTTTATTATTTACTAAAAATAATTTTATTTAACCCATTTCATTTAAATGGTGTACTCATGCTTCAAATATATTATTATTTAATCCATTACCTTTACTTGGTTCACTCATGTTTCAAAGAGATTGTTATTTATAAAATCGATTTTCCATGTGTTAGACACGCTTAAATGAGATTGTATTGAACTCATTTATTTTTAATGGGATAATTATGTATGAAAGAGATTTTTAAGGATCCCATTTCCTTTCAAAGGGTTATTCATGTTTCAAATTGATTTTTATGGAACCCATTTCCTTTACATGGGTTATTCATGTTTCAAAGAGATTGTTATGGAATCAATTTCCTTTACACAAGTTATTCATCTTTTATAGATATTTTTAAGGAACCTATTTCCTTTAAATGGGTTTTTAATGATTAAAATATATTATTATAAAACCAAATTTATTTTACATGTATTAATTAAGGGGTTATTGGTTCCTCTAATTAGTTAATGAATGATTTTACATGTGATGGGTTTACAATGGAACTTAGACATTTGGCATGTGGTTATGTGATAAATCAATGATAGGTGGTTCTGTGTTAGACCAAGGATGGGTGGGTCTATGATATCCCTCAAATGCATTGGGTATAGAAGTTGGTCATATGATTATTCCATTTATAAGAGTGAAATATATGGAAGTCAAACATGTGATTATTCTGTTTATAAGAGTGAAAATCATAATGATGTTACAAGATACCTTTATGTGTTTTCTATGCTTAATATGGGTTCAAAATGTTTCTACTTATTTACATTGTTTTCACATGTACCATGATTATTGATTTTGATGAATATTGAATTTTCCATGTTTTCATATCTAATGATCTAGGTTTTGATGGGTATGAGTTCCTTTATGATTGGATCATTCAATTTCATTATTCCATTATAACATTATTGAATCTTATTCTCATTGATGAAATTTAATTGTTAGTGCTTTGGTTTAACATTATAGAGAATTTGAGATCACCCATATTATATGTCCTTTTCCCCATGATTTATAGAATGATGTTGAATGATTAATGTCTATAAATTATTTCTAAAAGATGATGTTGATGACCAATTGTGAGATAATAAAAGCATGGTTAAATGGGAGAAAATTTATTTTAAAGACATTTGAGTCCAAGTTGATATGAGTTTTATATGTAAGAGTTTTTCCTAACTCTCTAAAAATCTAAACCAAAAAGGTCATTGAGATTATAAATTATCAAATTTTTCCAAATTTTTTGTAAGGTTTAAATGAAAAGTTTTTTTCATCATTATCGACATCAAAGCCAAAAATGTAATGTTATTTATTTCATCCTAGTATTCAGGAGTGTGGGTCTTGAGCTATTATAGTTAAGCCACCAACATTATAGTCAAATCCTCCATCAAGAAAATTTAAGTACTCATTCATAAAATCTAATGATTTACTGCATATTATCATAATCACATAGCTGAATCAAGTGAAACTAGATTAATAAATAGAACCCGTGAAGAGTTATAAAAGTTAAATAGTCTAGTGTATATCTGATGTTAAGGGGATCAACCCAATGATTTTCACCCACAAAATTATACTGGAAGAAGGTGATAACAAAAATTAAAATCATATTGGAGACTCACCCCCTGTTGAAAGAGGTCATTAAGAAATATGTTATAAATTTTCTCAACATAGGTATTATATTTTAAATATATGAAAACAATAGGCTATCCCACTACAATTCATACTAAAGAAAGGATACATAAGTGTTATTAAAAACAATAAAGAAAAATTTATCCCATCTCAATGCATTACTAGATAGAGAGTATATGTTGACTACAAGAATCATATTATAGAATCCTCAAAATAAAACTTCCCTCTTCCATTAACTGACCAGATTATTGAGTGATTAATGGAGCATGAATTCTATTGTTTTCTAGATGGATACTTTGGATACATTCATATAATTTTTGACCTATCTGATTAATCAAATAAAAAATTCTCATGTCCCTTATTTTCCTATTGTAGGATGGAATTTGGAGTGTGTATTGAATCAAAAACATTCAAAAGGTGTATGAAATAAAAAATTCATTATATATTTGAATAGATAATTGGAACATTAATGGGTAAAATCTCTTTGTATGGACGATCCTTTGAAATTTTCATCATCAATTTAGAACTTATTATACAATGATGTGAAGATAAATTCCTTGTGGAAAATTGGCATAAATTCTATTTCACGATCCAAGAAGGCATCATCATTGTACATAAAATTTAAAATCAAGATATGTAATTCAAACCCTTGAGAATATAAATAATTAAATAATTACTTGAATGAACAATAGTGAATGGAATTAATAGTTTTCGGGAAAACCAGGGATTCTATGACTACTTCGTTTAAGATTTCAAAAAATATCTCGACCACTCAGACACATAATGCTTAAGGAAATACAATTCAAATTTAGAAAATAATGATAGTGGGAGATAAATACTCCAAAAAATAGCCAAGTGGACACTCCTGTCATTGTATCGCTCGACTGTGACAAAGAATTTGAAATGATGTACTATGCTATTGACTTCACTATGGGTTTTGTTTTAGGATAATGGGTTTGACACATATTATGACCCATTTATTATATTAGTAATACTATTAAATGAGGATTATGTCAATTATAAAGGAAAGTAAAAATATTTTTTAGTAATATTCTTCACTTTTAATAAATTTTGGTCATATTTTTTAATCTCCCATGTCATAGTTTACACTAGTTATCTCACACTAAAGTAAATTCTGAGTAAAAACGAATTCCAAAACATGGTTGATACAGTATATAATACTACTTCATGAGTTTGATATATTCATAAAAGTTACAAATGGTACTGAAAATTTCATTTTTGACCATCTAACAAGACTTCAACCTCTTGATGTTGAGAATGACGAAGAACTCAATATTGGAAAAGATTTCCCTAATAATGAATTTTTCAATATGGGTATATCGACATGAACATGGGTTGAGAATATTGAAAAATATCTTTCCTGAGGATTAATCTACCCACACTTCTCATATTAACTAATTAAGAAATTATTTGTCAATGCTTCATGCTATTACTGGGATAGGCTGCTATTATTTAAATACTATGCCAATGGTTTCTGTGATTCTAGATTCCAGAATATGAAATTAAAATGGTTTGAGTGATCTTACATACATTTCTGGCTAGAGGAAATCATGGGGTAGAATGAATTTTGGCTAAAATCATGTATATTGGACTATTATATCCTATAATACATCTATATGTAATTATATTTTGATAAATTTGTGATAGATTCCAGTAGACATGCACTCTTGGGAAACACAATGAGATTCCCCAGAATCACATCCTAGATGTTGAGATATTCAACATTTCGGGTATTGATTTTATGGTCTTGTTTCCTAATTCCCATTAAATGGTTTTTATCATTGTTAGATTATAATTCATTTCAAAATGGCTTAAAGAAGAATCAACCACCCATGAAACAACTTTGGTAGTCATGAAATTTTTTAAGAAAAAAAAAGCTTTTCCCAATTTGGATTCCCTTGATTACTCATTAGTGATCTGGGAAAACACTTCAATAATTATTACATTAAAGTGTATATTAGAAAATATGTGGTTTCATACAAAAATATCATCCCCTACAACCTGAGGTTTGTTACAAAAGTGTCACCCCCTTCCATCGATAAATAAGAGAGAAAGCTAAATTATCTAATTAGAAGATAAATAAGATCATAGAAAAGATATTTAATATGAGTAGGAATTATTTATCTTTCAAAACTGATGATTAACCTTGGGTGTATCACATGGAATATGAAACATCCATCAGAACAACTACTTTATGAATTTTTTATGGAAATCACTATCATTTACTAGAGGAACTGGAAGACCAATCATATCAGGAAATCAAAAAAATAAACTCAGATGATAAAAAGTCAAAAAAATAGATAATGGTAAAAATTATTGATATAGAATATATTCAAAGGGACCCAAATGAATATGATCATATTTATAAGGGGAAAACAATAGAATGACTGTTTCATCAAGATATAGATATTCACACCAGTTGAAAATGTTATTTTATTTGATTCCCTAATGATTCTATTCAAAGGAAAATTAAAATCATGATGGTCATGAAATTTGGATGTTTTTTAAGATTCTACCATATGTAAAAATAAAAATATAATGTTGTAATGGACCACCCTTTAAATTCAATGGATAGTGATTGAAAATTTACTAAGAATGTCACGACCCATCCTCAGGGCCCGTGTCGTGACTACCCCAAGCCCGCCTTCCATAGGCCAGGGGCTGGCAACTAGCACCAAAGGCGTAAATCCCTAAATAAGGGAAGGCATTGCCTTTATGAAGTAACATCCACAATGAGTACGCAAGTGAAGTAAGCACTAAGTAAAACTGGGTACAAGGTAAGTGATGAAAATTCAATGGGCCAGTATGAAAACCCAACTGAAAATACTGTACAACTGAAAGGAAAGTGCAACAACAGTACGTAAAGCAGAAACACCGAGTCTTCCTCTGGAAATCCCACCTGAAGGGTGGGTACAGATAGTCTCCTCAGCTCCTCGGGTCCAACCGTCCACTCTGTGTACATCCCGCCAAGTGGTCCATCATCGGGTACCATACAGCTCCACAAGCCTCCACCTCGATTAGTGTTGTCTGTCATCTGCATCCAACACAACGTAGTGCGGGCATAGCCCGTGCAGGGGTGAGTATACGATACTCAGTAGGGACCCCGAGACCCCCGAAGGTCTCTCAGAATCCACGTAGGATAAACCACAAAGGAAAGGTACAAACATGAAGTATCAAATGACTCTACTTAGGTATTTTCCCATAAATATACCTATTTCATCAGTTACAAAATGACTCCAACTCTCGAGACCAAGCACAACCCAGTCCACCCAGGAAAACACAACCCAGTCCACACAGGAAAGCAAGTCAATCACATCGATGATAATGATTGAGAGTCAAGATGTAGCTCACACAGGTATACACTTCGTAAGGTGATAGAGATGATCAGATGTAGCCACTAATTCATCTAAGCTGTTGGACCCACATAGGATACAAGGCCAGCTAAGCTATCAGACCCACAAAGTATACAAGATCAGCTACTCTGTCGGACCCACACATGATACAAGTACAGAGGTCAATACTGCCGGACCCACATAGGATACAAGAACAGTAGTCATCGCCGTTGATCCAACGGAGTATTCTAGTACGGTCTTCGTTTCTGCCAAACCCATGGAGGATCCAAGTACAGTCTTCCGAGCTGCAGAACCCACAGATGATCCAAGTGCAGTCGTCATTGTCCCAGTCGAAGCCAGCTCTAGGGTTCCTACACACTGCATGCTCGATTCTGGGAGGGTCCTATCCTCGACCAAAAGAGATTCGATACATCAACTGTCACAAAGTCCAGAGTTGATGTATCCAAAAGTTACGTCTCTTCAAAATAAACCCAACGCGACTGACGGTGCGTCAAACGGACGCGTGGTCTGCGAGTTATTGGCTTTTCCGTCCCAGGGGCCCGGCTGGTTTTTAAGCTAAAAAAAACCCGACCGTACTCCAGCTACATCCAAATATCAAGTGGAGTAATCCAAAAGGACTGTCTCATCAAGAGTATTTCAATGCAGTTGATGACATGTCAAACGGACGTCCGATCCTTATTTTATAAGCATTCCCGCTCCAAGGGCCCTGTTGGTTTCGAGTTCGAACCAACACGGACATACCCAAACATTGCCGAAACCTCGAGTGTAATATACCGAAATGATTGTGTCAGTCCGAGGATTCCTACGTAACCGTCGATGCATCGATCGGAGGTCCATAGCTCAAGTTATGGGAAAAAGACCAAAAATGGTCCAAAGTGGGGGGTCTGGGCCCGGTCTGACCCGGACCAACCCCCCTGGGCCGGCCCGAACCAGGGTGACCCGACCCGGTCCCAGATCCGTCCCATCTGGGCATGGCCCATCCCAGTCTACGCGACCCGCCCCGGCCCGACCGGGGGTGCGCTGGCTCGGCAAGCGGGCCGATCAGGGGGGACGCGGTCCCCCTCCCCCCTTGTGCTCCACGGGCGCTGCGTCTCCCTGGATCCCGCGCGGCCACAAGATACAATTCCCCGCCGCCGCGGCTTCAGCCGCGGCGGCCTCCTGCCGATGGTGCACCGGGGTGCCTCCGCCAGCCGGCGCTGCCACGCCGTCGAAGATTTCTACGGGCCACCGAGTCATTCTGGTGGTCCGTTCTTGCTCCCGTCTGCGCCTGCGGTCGTCTTGGGACCCATACATCACTGTGATGGCCTACATTCGTTAAATTGGTCCTGTTTAATCATCTCCAAGGATTTCGTGCATCAATAAAAAAATAGTGGTGGGTTCGGACTTGTTCGTTAGTCCGCACCCACCGCGTTAGTGGTTCTAAACATCACCAAAAATAAAGCACGCCATGTTGAGGGTATGCAAATCACATGAAGAAATTTATACAAAAACCCCTACCTCAACAGTTGATGTCGGACGTCGGCGACTCGGTAGACGGCGTCGCGGGGAAGAGGATCGTAGGTGCCATCGGAGCGCGCCGAGGAGGAAGCGGCGTCTCCTCTCTTGTCATAGAGAAAAGATTCAAACTTCGAGGAACCGGTGTTCTTCGTTGTTTATCGTTGGAGGCCAACGTTCCTCCCAAAGGCTCCAAGCTCCCCCGATCTCTCTCGCACAACGGAGGCTCTTCCCAAATTAAATAATAGGTTCCTCTTATTATTTAATTACACACACAAGAAACCCCCCGAATTAAATCATCCCAATTAATAAAACGTGTCGAAAATTTAATTGGGGAAGGGAGAGGGAAGGTCCCTATTCAATGTAGGCATTGGAAAATAAATAAAAAGGAGGAAAGAGGAAGGTTCCTCATATTATTATTGGTTGGCATAAATTTAATGGAGAGATTATCATTTAATGGAGGTTTTCCAAATTAATGAGGGGATGTTAAAGAGATTAGAGAGAATTAAACGGTGGGGCTCATATGGGACCCACCTCTCTAACCTCCTCACTTGGTTAATTAAGAAAATACTGGTGCTGCGAGTTCATCGGTGCCATCAGATTTTAATTCTGAGCACCAGTTCAAAAGTTAGAAAAACCCTCTTGTTCGTTCACTGAACGTACCCAAGCTAAACCTCAAAAATTGATTCTGGGCACACCGGGCCTCGGAATCAAGCGCCTTCAGAAGCCACAGACTCGTCAAATTCCAAAGTATTAAAAACAATTCCTTGAAATTTTCAGGTCTTTACATCACTCCCACCTTAGGGAATTATGTCCTCGTAAAGCTACAATATAAACTAGGGGAACAAAAGAGGGTACTAAGCCCGCATCTGAGCCTCCCGCTCCCATGCGCTCTCCTGGAGGTCCCTGTGCTACAAATGAACGTGCACCAGAGGAATCGACCGTCCACGTAGGACCCGATCTTATTGATCCTCGATATCCACTAGGACCTACGCAAAAGTTGCCCATCATCGATTTCCAGCTCCCCGTGGTCGATGATATGTGTCGGGTCATGCACGTATCTCCTCAGCTAAGATACGTGGAAGACGTCGTGCACCCGGTGCAACTGAGGTGGAAGGGCCAGACGGTAAGCCACCTCACCTACCCTGCTGAGGACCTGGAATGGTCCGATGAAGCGCTGAGATAACTTGTCGCCATAGCCAAATCTCTGTAATTTACGTCTAGGTGAGACCCATAAGAAGACGTGGTCACCATCCTCGAACTCCAGTGGTCTCCGCCTCCTATCAACATAGGACTTTTGTCTTCTCTGTGTAGTCCTCATCCTCTCCTGGATGATCTGCTCCTTCTCTGTCGTAGCATGAACCATCTCAGGTTTTACGAGTGCTGACTCCCCAGGGATAGTCCATCATAGAGGTGATCTGCAAGGTTGGCCATATAGTGCCTTGTATGGTGCCATCCCGATGGTGGAGTGGTAGCTGTTGTTGTACGCAAACTCCACCAAGGGTAGGTGATCCCCCTACCTGTGACCAAAGTTGAGGACACATGCACAAAGCATGTCCTCGAGTGTCTGAATGGTCCTCTCCGTCTGGCCATCCGTCTGGGGGTGAAAGGCAGTGCTCAGGCGTAGCTGCATCCTGAAAGAATCCTATAACCCCTTCCAAAGCCAGGAATTAAAGTGAGAGTCTCAACCAGAGATGATAGATGATGGCACACCATGAAGCCGTACAATCTCCGGAATGTAGAGGCGTCCCAAGTTCTCTATGGAGCCCTGCTCTCTGATCGGTAGAAAGTGGGCCCACTTGGTGAGTCGTTCTACAATCACCCAGATGGTGTCCTATCCTCTGGAAGTACGTGGAAGCCCCATCACGAAATCCATGGATATCCCATCCCACTTCCACTCTAGGACCACTAAGGGCTGTACCAAGCCTGCTGGCACTTGGTGATTTGCCTTCACTTGCTGACAAGTGAGGCATTGAGAAACGAACTCTGCCACAACCTTCTTCATACCCGGCCACCAGTACTGTCGTCTGAGGTCTTGGTTCATCTTTGCTACCCTCGGATTTACTGCTAAAGGGGAAGTGTGGAACTCCCTCAACACCTCCTCCTATAGTGCAACTGGTGCCATGATATGTCCCCTGAAGAGGATGACGTGCTCCCCACATTCAGAAAATCCATCTGGTGCTAGCCTTGAGAATATCTGAGCACGTCACGCCCCACAGTCAACTTCCCCATGTTGTGCCTCTCTAACCCGCTGAATTAGTGAAGGTGTGACCGTGAGGGTCTGTAGATTGGCTTCCTCATCTCTATTGACGAAGGATATCGGCAAAGCGGCTAACTGCTTCGTCGCCTCCCCAAGTAGCTGAATGCCCGATCTCCTACTGAGAGCATCAACCACAACGTTTCCCTTCCCAAGAGTATAGACAATCTCAAAGTCATAATCCTGGAGGAAATCGAGCCATCACTGCGGTCTCAGGTTCATGTCCTTCTATGAGAAAATGTACCTGAGACTCTGGTGGTAAGAGTAGACTGTAAAGCGCTCGCCCATCAGATATTGTCGCCACATCTTCAGGACGAAGACCACCACTACTAACTACAGGTCATGGGTAGCATAGTTTTACTCGTGTGGCCTCAAATGACGTGAACCGTAAGTGATCACTGCTCACTCCTTCATTAGGACACACCTGAGTCCGGCCCCTGATGCATCGCAGTAAACTACATACCCTACGCCCTCCTCCGGCAGCCTCAAGATGGGTGCACTGGTCAATCTCCACCTCAGCTCCTGGAATCACTGCTGACATATGTCTGACCACATGAAGGGTTTCCACTTTTTTGTCAAATATATAAGTGGTACTGCAACTCTGGAGAAGTCTGGCACAAATCTACGATAGTAACCAGCCAGACCAAGGAAACTCTGCACCTCTGTCACGCTCCTGGGCGGATCCCAAGAAAGTACCGCCTCGACCTTCATGGGATCCACTGGAACTCCTGCCTCTGAGATGACTTTCCCCAATAAGTGAAACTCTTAAAGCCATAACTCGAACTTCGAGAGCTTACCATAAAGATGGTGCTCTCGGAGTGTATCCAGTACAACCCGTAAGGGGTAGGCGTGCTCCTCCTTAGTAGTCGAGTAAATCAGTATGTCATCAATGAAGACTACGACAAACCGATCGAGGTAGGGCTAGAAGATCATGTTCATGAGACTCATGAACCCATCTAGAGCATTGGTCACACCGAAGGGCATGACCAAGAACTCATAGTGTCCATATCGATACCTGATGGTCGTCTTCTGCACATCCTTGTCCCGAACTCGGAGCTGATGATAGCCTGACCTGAGGTCTATCTTCGAGAACCAACGTGCTCCCTTGAGCTGATCGAAGAGGTCCTCAATCCTCAGAAGCAGATAATTTTTCCTCATGGTCACCTGGTTCAGGTGACGGTAGTCGACACACAGTCACAAGCTCCCATCCACTTTCTTGGAGACCAGAATCGGAGAAGCCCAGGGCGAAACACTAGGTCGGATAAAACCTTTCCCTTGTAAGTCATCCAGCTGTACCCGTAGCTCACAAATCTCGGCGGGAGCCATCCGATATGCTGGAGTAGATATCGGTGATGTCCCGGAGTACAAGTCTATATAGAAATCTACCTCCCTACGAGGAGGTAGTCCTAGGAAATCATCAGGAAAAACATTCGCATACTGATCTACCACAACAGGAAATCCCGGACTCCGCACGTCAACTGCTCCGAGGATGAGACTAGCCAACAGATGTGTGATCGGCTGCCCTCTCCTCTACGTGAGTCCATTATGTGCTGCAAAGGTTCCTTTCTCGCCGTTGAAGGTGAACCTCGTCCCATCCGTGCAGACACACCGCACCTTGCGCCTAATATAGTCGATCTGATTATGGACTGTAGATAACCAGTCCATACCCAAGATGACATCGTAAGGCCTCGACGACGCTACAGGAAGATCCCAGACGAAGCTCTCACCTCCTAGAGTAAGCTCACACTGCCGGAACCAGTGTGTATTCGTCGAGTCTGCTCTCGTAGGAGTCTTTATCTGTATGGTCAGAGCCAACGGCTCTGTCGGAATCTCCGAGCTCTGAATAAGGGCAGCAAAAATAAAATAATGACTCGCACCTGTGTCTATAAGAACTGCAGAAAAGGGTGGAGTATACATAGATAGTACCTCAAATCATCTCGGGTGTGCCATGGTCGTAAGCCTCTACTGCCTAGAGCTGATCCTGACTCTTCCTTCCAGCTCCCTATGGTCGGGGTGGACCTCTTGGGGGGTGATGGTGGTAGAGCCTCGAAGAATCGTCCACCACCTGCTGCTTGGCCAGCTCCTCTTCCTTGTCCGCCTACTCCCTGCGGACTGCCACTGTCGAACCTCTGCCTCTACCTGGGAGGTCCCTCCACGGTCTACTGCTTGTCTGCATGATAGGATAGGAAGTCACGAGCCATGGGGCCCTACCCACAGAATGCATAACACTGTGTGCTCCTCGTAAGGCTGGCTCTACGCCATGTGCCCCGCGCAGCTGAACTCGAATCCTGAGGTCGCCCACCTGTCGGCCTGGTCTACTTGGACCCCTGTGTCATCTATCGACTGCCAGCTACAGAAGAATCCGCTCCGTGTCGTCCTACGGTGGGTCTCGCTGCTGATGGCTGCTCGGTAAGAAATCTCTCCACTAGCAAGGATCGCTCCATCACCCCCACCTGTGTCGAGATGCTAAGTGGAATCGTCAAAGCTAAGATCTCATGCCTCAGTCCCTGCTCAAAGGTCCGGTCCCATAAGAATGGGTCCCATACCAGGTCTGTGGAGTAGAGCGAGTGGTTGGTAAATCTCGTCGAGTACTGGGCTACTGACATGTTTCCCTGCCGCAGCTGTAGTAACTCCTGGATGCGCACTGCACTGGGGGTGGGTGGAACAAACTCCGAGAGGAAGAGGATCTTGAAGTTCGTCCATAGTAGAGATGCCTCATCGTGCACCTAGAGCATCATGCTCCACCATCTACCTACTGCCACGTGCAGGAGACTCGTGAAAAGGATCACCATGAGGTCTGCTGGTGTCCCTACCAACTTGATGACTCTAACGATAGCCTCCATCCAATCCTCTACTGCCTGAGGATCTGTCTCTCCGCAGAATCTGCGCGGCCTCTGTATCTATAACTCGTGCAACGTGCTCAGGTGGCGTGCACTATCCACCGCTGGGGCGGGTAGCATCAGTGGATCAGCGGGTAGAGGTACTGCTGGTGCCTCCGCTGTAATGGGGCCATGTACCAAGGCCTCTTCACTCAGTGTGCTGCCATCCCTCACATAACTGGGAGCCCTAGATGGCTGCCTTCATGGGGCCATCTTGAAAAGAAACAGGAGCACCACAGTTAGCATAGTATACCTGGTGAGCTGACACAAAGTAATCAAAAAGAAAACTTTTGAAAGGAAACACACACACCAACAGTGTTTTCGTGCACTGAGCTGGAAATCCAAATTCAGGGTCCTAGTATATGGATACATCGGCCGCCACACCACCACTGGCCTCCCTGGACTGAAAACCACACTCAATACTCTTAACACTATTGCTTCACAGAGAAGAAATTATCAGAGTCCTAAGTTCTGTGGTAGAACCGACTCCTCTGATACCAATTTGTCACGACACGTCCTTGGAGCCCGTGCCGTGACTACCCCAAGCCTGCCTTCCATAGGCCAGGGGCTGGCAACTAGCACCAAAGGCGTAAATCCAAAAATAAGGGAAGGCATTGTCTTTATGAAGTAACATCCACAACAGAGTACGCAAGTGAAGTAAGCACCAAGTAAAACTTGGTACAAGTTAAGTGCTAAAAAGTAAATGGGCCAATATACAAACCCAATTAAAAATACAGTACAACTGAAAGGAATGTACAACAGCAGTAAGTAAATAAGCAACACCAATTCATCCTCTGGAAATCCCACCTGAAGGGTGGGTACAGATAGTCTCCTCAGCTCCTCGGGTCCGACCGTCCGCTTCATGTACATCCCGCCAAGTCGTCCACCTCGGGGTACCATCCAGCTCCACAAGACTCCACCTTGATCAGTGTTTTCAATCTACTACATCCAACACAACATAGTGCGGACATAGCCCATGCAGGGGTGAGTATACAATACTCAGTAGGGACCCCGAGACCCCTGAAGGTATCTCAAAATCCATGTAGGATGAACACAAAAGGAAAGGTGCAAACATGAATTATCAAACGAATCTACTTAAGTATATACCCATACAAATACCTAAGCCATAAGTTACAAAACAACTCCAGCTCTCGAGCCCAAGCACAACCCAGTCCACACAGGAAAACACAACCCAGTTCACACAGGAAACAAATTCAATCACATCGCTGATAATTATTGAGAGTCAAGACGCAACTCAGATAGGTATACACTTAGTAAGGCGATAGAGATGATCAGATGTAGCCACTGATTCATCTAAGCTGTCAGACCCACGTAGGATACAAGACCAGCTAAGCTGTCGAACCCAAAAAGATACGAGACCAGCTACTCTGCCGGACCCACACAGGATACAAGTAGAGAGGTCAATACTGCCAGACCCACATAGGATACAAGAACAGTAGTCATCAACGTCGAACCCACGGAAGATTCCAGTATGGTATTCATCGCTGCCAAACCCACGAAGGATCCAAGTACCGTCATTATCGCTGCCGAACCCACAGAGGATCTAAGTGCAGTCGTCATCGTCACAGTCGCAGCCAGCTCTAGGGATCCCGCACATAGCATGCTCGATTCCGGGAGGGTCCGCTCCTCAAGAAAAAGAGAGTCGATACATCAACTGTCACGAAGTCCAGAGTTGATGTGTCTAAAAGTTCCGCCTCGTCAAAAGAAACCCAACATGACCGACGGTGCGTCAAACGACCGCCTGGTCTGAGAGTTATTGACTTTTCCGTCCCAGGGACCCGGTTGGTTTTTATGTTAAAACCAACCCGACTATACTCCAGCTGCGTCCAAACCTCAAGCGGAGTAAGCCAAACGGACCGTCTCATGAAGAGTAATTCAACGCAGTTGACGTCACGTCAAACAGATGTCTGATCCTTAAGTTAAAAGTGTTTCTGCTTCAAGGTCCCGGTTGGTTTCGTGTTCATACCAACCCGGCCGTACCCTAAATTTGACGAAACCTCGATTGTAATATACTGAAACGACCGTCTCGATCCAAGTATTCCTACGCAACTAACGGTGCGTCGATCAGAGGTCCGTAGCACATGTTATGGGAAAAAGACCGGAAACGGTCCGAAGTGGGGGGTCTGGGCCCGGTCCGACCCGGCCCAACCCCCCTGGGTCACCGTGAATCGGGTCGACCTGACCCGGGCCCGGGTCCGGACCAGTTGGGCGCGGCCCAACCCGGTCCGCGTGACCTTCCCTGGCCCCGCCGGGGGGTGCGCTGGCTCGTCCAGCGGGCCGAGCAGGGGGGACATAGTCCCCCCCCATTGTGCTCCACGGGCGCCACGTCTCCCTGGATCCCGCACGACAATAGGATCCAATTCCCCACCGCCGCGGCTTGAGCCGCGACAGGCTCCTGCCGGCGGTGCGCCGGGGCGCCACCGCACTGGCGACCCGCGCCGCCAGAGATTTCTGCGGGCCACTGGAGTCATTCTGGTGGTCGGTTCTTGCTCCCGTCTGCACCTACGGTCATCTCGGGACCCGTACATCACTGCAATGGCCTCCAATCTCCAAACCGGTCCCATTTTTTCATCTCCAAGGATTCCACGCATCAAGAACAAAATAGAGGTGGGTTCGTACATGTTCGTTAGTCCGCACCCACCGCGTTAGTGGTTCTAAACATCACCAACAATAAAGCACGCCATGCCGAGGGTATAAAAATCAAATGAAGAAATTTACACAAAAACCCCTACCTCAATAGTTGATGTCGGACGTCGGCGTCGTGGAAGACGGCGTCGCGGGGAAGAGGATTGTAGGTGTCGTCGGAGCGCGCTGAGGAGGAAGCGACATCTCCTATCTTTTTGTGGAGAAGAGAAAGGGTGCGGCGTCGTCAAACGTTGAGGAACCAACGTTCTTTTTCGTTCTTCGTCAGAGGCCGGTGTTCCTCCCAAAGGCTCCAAGCTCCCTCGATCTCTCTCGCACAATGTAGGCTCTTCCCAAATTAAATAATATGTTCCTCCTATTATTTAGTTACACACGCAGGAAACTCCTCGAATTAAGTCATCCCAATTAATAAAACGTTTCAAAAAATTAATTAGGGAAGGGAGAGGGAATGTCCCTATTCAAAGTACGTGTTGGAAAATAAATAAAAATGAGGAAAGAGGAAGGTTCCTCATATTATTATGGGTTGGCATAAATTTAATGGTGATATTGGTATTTAATGGAGGTTTTCCAAATTAATGAGGGGATGTTAAAGAGATTAGAGGGAATTAAACGGTGGGGATCGTATGGGCCCCACCTCTCTAACCTCCTCACTTGGGTAATTAAGTGGTTGTGGGCCCCACACTTAACTACCCATGGGAGGGAATAACCTCCTTTAGAAATAAAAAATTGTTCTGAAATTTTTTATTTATTTCTTAATCAAACCCCCAAAAAATATCTTCTCCACTTTTCCAAATGCATATAAGGTAATTGTCCCCTTAAGAAAATACTGGCGCTATGAGTTCATCAGTGCCCTCAGATATTAATTCCGTGCACCAGTTAAAAAGTTAGAAAAACCCATTCGTTCGTTCAATGAACGTACCCGAGCTAAACTTCAAAATTGATTCCGGGCACACCGGGCCTCGGAATCAAGCGCCGTCAGAAGCCCCAGACCCGTAAAATTCCAATGTATTAACTAAAAAATTTCTTTGAAATTTACGGGTCTTTTCAAAGAACCATTTAATGAAGGGTGTTTCTCACTTTAAAATTAATTTGATTCGAGGATTGTCTTACTCTAAATGTTAAATGAAGAACTGATAGGGAGGAAACCTAGTATTGGATCCTTAGGTTAGAGTTTGTTTTATGAGGTTAGAATGTTTTAGGGGCACTAGTAGTAGGCTAGGGACTCATGGAAAAAATTTTATTCAAAATGCATAACTAAAATCATGTATATCCTTTAAGATTTGAGTTTTTTGGGGTTGGGAAAGAAATAAGTCCTCGATATTTAATTTTGTGAATGTTTTCAGCGTCCTATTTTATCAATGAACCTATGGATCATGGGTGAATAAACATTTTTCTCTATTACTACTCATTCGTCTACAGCATGACCTGAATATTCAAACCACCTATTTAATCCTCTTCCTCTAGCTGTAGAAAACCCCTCTTCTAACCTCCTCCACCTTCCCTGCTCTCTGAATTCCAACTCATTACCATGGCCCACATAAAGAACTTCAATGTGTTTTCTTCCAAATGAGTGGCCTAGTGCGATGATCCTCCTCCACCCAATCACCCTACATTGGGTCCTCTATCACTACAAGAAAAACCATTCCTACAGCCCTCTGTATCATGTTCTTCTTCTCCACCTATTTCCCATCATTCTAATTATTATTTACACAATTCACAGTTTTCTAGATACAATTAAAAGGGAACTACCTAGTCCTCATTGATCCACCCCTACCTCTACTTTTCTTGGCCTATGATTCATCTCTTACTAGTCCATCTTAAGGACAAGCCCATGTGAACTAACAAGATGCTAGACCATGTCATACTTGAGATGATCCTCATGGTCAAGGATGTCTTGGAGATCATTTTGAGCATGATACTTTCTAGTATAATCGATGTAAACGAGGTGATGTACCAGGAGATAATCCTTGAGTTATTGGAAACCTTAGATCTTGACATCACACACACATCCTTCCATCTATATGGTTGTCCATAGAAGCAAAAATTGGGTGATTTCGGTATTGGACTGGGTATTTACACTCACAAATTCATAGATTCTCATGTATATGCCTCATTACATATTGAAATTAACTACAATGATAATATGAGGAGTTGTATGATGATGGCCTATGACCCGAAGAGCTTCCATGACATGTACATAGTGAGGATCACCAAACTATGAGGTACTGCCATGCAGATTATTCATTAGGCCTTGGCCCATTCTTAGATAGAATGAGGAGATTATCACTAGGAGATCTGCCAGATTGAGGTCCTTATTTTAGCTTCCTGGGTGGCCTCACTATCAACATGACAGAATAGTTCACCCTATACTATGCGACCTAGACAAGGAGGGATAATGGCACTTTGATGGGTGAGATATTTTTTACATACCTCTTAGATCACCCACTTTAATAGTTTGGACCATTGATTTCAGATTATTTTATGATTATCTATATAATGAAGATTTATAAAATGATATGGAGGAGTAATGTGTGGTCTCTCGATTATGATGAGGATGTTGATGAGGTGTTAGATCATAATGATCCAGATCATGAGTCACTATCTATTTTTCACCTGAAACAACTTCTACACCCCAAACTACTACCAATACTTAAACCACACCACCCCCACCACTGCCATCCCTTCATCCAAGGTACCACCCCTACCCATTATGAGCCTACCAAACTCTTTCTTTCAAATATCGGGGAGGTGCTTTGCGGACAAAAAAGTGTTCTTCAGTGTATTCTGGAGAACCAAAGTTGGATAAATATTCATTTAATAATTCATTTCACTAAGCCTACCCATAAACCATCCACTTTCCCATCTCATCTAGTTAGCATATGTCCTAGTTACTCACCTTCTGTTGCCACCAAACTAGCTTCATGCTCCATAACGACCCCTTACACAATAACACCATCAAACAACCCATTTGGGATTCTTCTTGGGGTTCATTAATGTGCTTCCCATTTATTTTTTCTCAATGGATCATGTTTAATGGGGAAATGGAATGGATTTCAATTCTAAATCTGAGGGTTCTTTTATCAGTCCCATTTCCAGACAGATGTCCCCTATATTTGTCGACACCTCAAGTCTCGCTGCCTTTGACCCACCAGCACCATTAATAATCGAGTCAGATTCTAGCACTACGAAACCTTATATGGTTGTCAATTAAATGACCATGCCTCACTTTTATCTATTATCATGGAGGGTAAGACTATCCACCCACTATTTGGGAAGGGAACACTGATTCTACTAACAATGATTCATCTCGCTCATATTAGTTTTCTCCTAGTGTTCCCCTCCCAAATTTTACTCTTTTTTATTTGTTTCACTGTATTCAATATATACCATATCCTTGGTTTTAGTTTTTATAAAATATAAGGAAATAGATATTATTTTTTACTAAAAATAATTTTCTTACCCTTTTCTCCATAATTATGCATTTAGTTTACTATGTATTGATCTTCTACCTCTACTTTGGCTATCAATTCACCAACTAGGATACCACATGTCCTTCTCTCAGAAGTATTTTCTTATGTATATAACATATTGGGGAAGCTCCCGGAGCTCCATCCAATTCCTCCACAAATGCTCTAACTTCCAAATGAGATTATTGTCTGAACCATTTCTAAGGTGGTGAAGCCCACCCAATGACAATTAGAGTTTCAATACACTGATTTTGGTTCACTAAAGTGGTAGAGGATAGTTGTACTACTGGAATGCACCAATTGATCTTTTTCCATTTTATTTTTTTTGATGATGTATTGCTATCATTTAATATTAGGAAAAACATAGTTTGATCTTTTCATTTTTTATTGAGTCTATTAGGCATTTTATTTTAATTTTTGAGGATTTAATTTTTGGTATTTTTTAGTAACATAGATTGTATTCTTCTCTATACATTCTTATGTGAGTTTATATAAATTTCTAGATAATATGTGGGACTATACCTATATATTAATTAATATTGTCTATATCCTATGAACCAAAAATTTCTCTTGTGTATGTATATTTTTGTACTAGATTTATTATTGGAAGACTGGTTTAGAAATAAAATCCATCACATTTTCCCATGATAGGATGTTTTTTGGAGGGAGATCATTGTTCCCTACACTACTTTCATACATTACTTTTGAAATTTATTTATTCTAACATTAATATCATTCGTACATAACTTCCCAATATAGTACGAACAATATTTTATTTTATGTATGGTGGGGTGGCGTAAATATTGAGGTTTGTTTCATTTACACCTATATTTTTTATTATTCTCATTATTCAAGGAGATATTTTTAATTTCAAGCCTTCTTTATCTTGAAATATAATTAAAATCATGTAAAGAAGACAACAATTTCATCATGAAAATTTAGAAATATGTAATTTATTATTTCTCCAAACTTTATCATGATTACTGAGTTGTGTAAATTACATATAATTCTATATTATTTCAATTTATTTTGATGGAATTATTATTTTTTACTATTCCTTTAGTGATTTAAATTTTTTAGGTATTCCCATTCCTGAGAGGATTCTGGCCTTTTTTCCTATTCTTTTCAAAGAATATTTATTGAGGGATATTTGGGGCATGTAAAAATATCATAAATTATATTGGAACCTTATTCAGACTATGACTGAAAAATATATTTTTGAAAATATTTAGACATTTTTCGATCACGTTTTCATGAGACCCACTAGTAAATTTATCATTCATTTTCTCATAGAATACATAAATGGCATTTTTAAGATTGATCCATGTAACAAGAAACTTTCATACCTTAATACCATTCTCTTGGTATGATTACCTGATTTGAACTTAAATAGGAATCGAGGGGAATGTAATTTTTGATGGAAACAAGATGCTTATTACTAAGAATATGTGTGGTGATATTTTTACATGATCAGTGTGATGCATTCCATGGTTAATTTGGATGTACATCATGATTATATTGTTTCTCCATTAAAATATTGGGGTGTGTATTAGGAAGGTTAGAAATATCCATTACTAGACCAATAAATCTAATATTATATCATTCATGGTTAGGTGGTGGATGTGAGATATATCATAACCATGAATTTCAAAATAAATATGAGAAAAAAAAAGAAATAAGTTACATTCATTACAATTTTATGGAACATACATGGACCTTACTTGAGATTTTTTGATTTTGTAGTTGATACTTTTTGGGGGACTTCTTCATTTAAATATTTCTAATTATTATGCATTGTACTTGAGAGTTTACCCTCATTTTGAGCACAATTTTTATCATATATCCATATACCCTCAGCCTTAGAGTCATTTGAACCTTATTATTTAATCCCTTATGATGAATTGTTCATTTTTGTTTAGCGAATGGATATGTAAGAATCAATGTAAGCCTATGGTTAAGTGCATGTATTTAGGTTATGAGGATGCATCCAATTTCATTATACCTTGAGTGAGGAGAGAATATTTATGGAATGGTAAATTGAATCATGGGTATAGATGTTAAGGAATAGTTGGAAGAAATTATAATTAAAGGAATAAGGGATTTGAATAAATTTTTTTAGACTAAGTGGCATGATTTATTTTCTATGTAAGAGTTATTTTGGATGAGTATCTTTCTATATTGAAACATTGTTTAATTTTATTTGATGTAATTTATTTTTCCTATTAAAATGTTCTTCATTTGAAATACTTGGGGAGATTATTTTTTCTTGAGGATAATAAATTGATCAAGTGTGGGGGGATTTTATAAGATTAATTAATATATATATATATATATTGGATCTATATCTATAATATTTTTTCAGGCTGTGTAAAATAATTCCTTCGATTTTTGATGGGTTTTTATGAAATAGGAGCTCAATATTCAAATGGATTTCTACTGTTATTTGAGGAAATTAATAAATTTCACATATTTAATACTAATCACAACATGTGATACTTGGATATTTTCCCCAATAAAATGAAATACAAAACATAAAACTGCGTCATGTCATTAATATCTTAGACAATGAAGTTTAGGATGTTAATATCACTCAAAATGCGACAATGTTAACTTCTCTACCAGCTAGACATTCATGAATTATCGATCCAATTAAATACAAAGAAGTCATGAATCCTTTGGCCACAAAAGGTTTAGGATGAAAATCATGTACACAATATGAAAGATTTAATTTTAGCACACAATATTCAAAATAGAATCCATAAAGTTTGGAAGATAAGGAATAATAAATGACATTGAAGATCCAATTACATGAATTGAAATGAATTTAGATGTCGTTAATGTTTTGAGGAAGCTATAATTTAATGTGAGTTTATGACATGAAATCATTACAATCATGATTATATAATACCTATTTATATCTATGTTACTATAACACTATAGTAATGGTTGGGACCATTCTCATTTTATTTCTTTCATAGTTTTGTTTTCCATTACACTCTAAAAACCCTATTTTATCTCATCTCCCACCCATTATTTGTTCATACTCTGTTGCTGCACATCCTTCTAAGTAAGTTTTTATTTCCTTTCCATGAATCCAATCCTTTCAACTTGAATAAAAATTTCAATTATTTTCTATTTATTCCCCCCAAGTAAGTGTGTGGGTTGATTTTAACAACATTAATTGTGAATTTCTTCAATTGTGAATTTCTTATTGAACTTGATGATCTAGATGCTGCAATTTCATTCATTTAATACCATCATTATCATGTGCGGATAACCCACTTAGGTTTAGGGATTGAGTGTAAGGGTAGAATAAACCTAATGAATTATTAAATTAAAACACGAGTAACCCTTTGGATATGAACTAGGTTAATAACTAAAAATAATGTTGTTATTTTTTACAACCATAGACCTCAGAATTAAAATAGGAGGGCCCGTACCTAATTGGGGTTAAGTAGACTAGAACCTATGGCTTGTGACACATTCTACCATTGAAGATATGGCATATAAATCTAGGACATTGACCACCTCAAGAGAAAACAGTGGTTTCCAATAACATAAGGTCCTATTTCTTTCAAAAAAACCCATTTGGGACTTCTACACTACCTCACAGCCTAATCTATAGGAACATCACAAGAACGATTTAGGATTATCCTTTACATAAGCTCTCGAAACTATATCAAGATCTCTCATTTATCAAATGAATTTAAAGTATATCTTCTCACCTTAATAATCCCAAAAAATTGAGAATCATGTGAGTAATCCACCTATATTGTTCTAATTTCAAGGTTACCTACCTTAACTGCTCTTACCTATGGGTTGCACCCTAGAATTCCATTGTCCTACATTTTTATATAGTGGTGCTAGTTGGGTATTATAAATTTTAAATTTGATCAGCTCATATGGGATCACCAATTCTAAATGGGGTGGTTAGTGCCAGATCTTGCATCCATTTATAGTATCTACACATGGATGTAATTTCTAGGGAAATCATATACTCAATACATTACCAAAACATTATAATGTCATCATATTCATAGTATTTTTATCATGGTTATCCCATCCTAATCCCCGAATAAGATACACCCTATTACCATAGAATTAAATCATATAATATCCTATAGGTTTCTCTATCATTATCAAAATTAACTTATCAATGCTTAAATTATCCCTAAAAAACATTGTAATATTCAAAGTCATCCAAATATTTCCTTTGAGACCAACTGTGATGCCTTAGACCCATGATCCCATATTCGGTTCCATAATAAAAAATTTCCATAATTTATTTTATGAAATTAATACAATTAGATATATAACCATCCTTAATTAACAATTCAATGATGATTTTTGGGTATCGTAAAACCTAAGATTTTTTTTCATGTTTTGGGTTATAGAGAATTAGAACAAAAATACTGATAAAGACCATATCTATCTCAACTAATGGAGATCTACTAATGGGAATTTTTATCCATACAAATGGGTTTTAACCATTGGTATTGGGATGGAAACCATTGGTATAGGATATACCGGTGCTTTAGAGAACCGTTGGAAAATATTCCATTAGGATATCACTATATCAATGGTACTATGTGAAACGTTTGTATATAGTGGTAAAATTTCCAAATACCAAAGGATTTTAAAATCATTGGTAAAGCATCATATACCCATGGTTTTAAGACCATGGTTATAAACCCCATATACACCAAACAGCACCAAAAATATTCTTCCACCCACTATTGGTGATATATATATAGAAACCTTAATTGAAAATTTTGTGTTCAACTATTTACAATACTCATTTAAAACATCATATACATTATATTTTAATTTTAATCAGTTGATAGCTAAAAAAAGATTCAAAACACATATATACAGTTAGTTTGAGTCATAAAACCCCATCCATAAAATTTCTCATAAATATCACACTAGAAATAGAGGGGGTAAATATTTACCTAAACACCACCACTACCATATTGATCATCACTCGCATCATGAACATCCTCACTAGATTCCTCATATCTATGATCATTATCATCATCCAGAGAAATGTCACCACCCTGAACAATATTATGACCACCATTTCCATTACCCATTTAATCATACATAGATAACATTATTGAAATACATGTATAAAAACATAGTATCCTATAATGGAAATTGTGGACATAAAGCTATCAAAGTGTTTATGATTTCCACGGTGACCATTTTACCTCTTTCATGATCATTCTTGACTACTATTTTAGTCGAAGATGCTTAAGAATGGGCCTTGTGAAACTCAATTCTACTATATATATAAGGGAATCTCGATGTTGTTGAATACCTAGTGTGTATGTTGTAATTCCTAGGACAAAATTATACTCTCCCTTGGTTTCCATCACCTAATATTTATCTCAAATGATCATTTTGATTGAATATTTCATCTTCTTGATAATCTAGGGCCTCAAAATAATTCTTTTGAGAATATAAATAAGATACTAAATTATTAAATGTATTTCATAATGTAGAATAACCCTAATAATATATATAGTATTTATTATGTTTGTTCATTTGTATCACTCCCATTTTTCTTCTTCCTACTCGAGAAAAACAATTTTTCTTAAGCCACACAATCATCGATGTTTAATACCAACTTCTAAAAATGACATTGAATGTAATAAGAAATTATTCAATTATATTTTTTTAAAGAGAATAAATGTTGAATAAATGGGAAAAAGGAAAAGCCTAGAATATTTTGTTTAGTTCAAGTACTATATAATAATATTCGATTGAATTCATTCTAGTTGGGTTTAGATAAATTTTATTAATTTTAGATTCATTTTACTCAGTTCCATTTTGTCTAGTTAAATTAAATAAAATATGAATTATGTTTCTTTTTCCCTTATTTTTTTTAATTTAGTTCAGTTAATGTTTTATTTTATTTCATAGGATTCGATTTAATTTTATTTGGTCTTGGTTTGTTTAATATTGTCAGGGTATTTTTTCCCTTTTTTTTATTTAAAAAAATGTGATATAATTTAATAAATAGTTTTTTTGATTTATTCTTGTAAGAAATAGTACTATATAATTTAAAAGTGTTATAATGGGTTTTTTAGTATTGTTTTA
Source organism: Viscum album (assembly GCA_963277665.1). Lineage (NCBI taxonomy): Eukaryota > Viridiplantae > Streptophyta > Magnoliopsida > Santalales > Viscaceae > Viscum > Viscum album. The sequence continues at coordinate 1,027,606,593 of OY728158.1, forward strand.
GTGTCCATGTTTTCAAATTGAGAGATTAATATTTAATGATTTAGGATAAACCAATCCAATTACATGGTTGTGATATAAAATAGTTCCATAAATTTTAATTTATATTAATGAATTTATACAACCATTTTATTTTCAAGGAACTTTCAGGTTGTTAAAATTGGTATTTTGTGAATACCCATGTAATTTTTTGGGTTAAACATGAAATGATCTCAGTAGTATATATATTTTTATTCCTAAATTACAAATGATTCAAAATAATTATGTGCATTTTATAATTCATAATTTTGGAAATTGTGAAAAGATTTTTGTTGATTGGATTCAATATTATTTTGAATAAATTCAATTAAAATACATCAATTTTTTTATTTAGTTTTCATAATATTGTTTAAATTTATTTTGTTTCTATTGGATTATATTCTGTTTGATTATGTTCATGTCATTTTGTTTTGGTTTATAATAGTTTAAACCATTTCACATCACATCAATATTATTTTATTTGTTGAAGATAGATTTTGTGTTTTTATGTTTTGATTTATCAAGGTTTTTTTAGTTTAGTTAGGTTTCGAACTATAATATTTTAATTCATTCATTACATATTTGTTCAATTACATTATATTGAATTCGATTCAGGTGAGTTCATTTTATTGTGGTTTAGTTAAGTTATATTTGGTTCTCTGTTGGTTTAGTACTATTCATATTAGTTTATAGTAATTTTTATTTTGATTTATTTTGGATGTTTGTCTTATTGAGTTTGGTAAAAATCTATTTAGTTTTGTTCAATATAGGTCATTTCGTGTTCTTTTGTTCCATTATGATTAAACTCATTTTGAATTGTCTTCGTTCGGTTCAGTTATCAATGGTTTACTTGGGTTGACCTTCATTAACTTTTATTTGATTATAGTTTCATTTAGAATTTATTATGGAATTATTTTTATTTTATTTGATTCATGTATGGGTATTTTTATTGTGATCGGTTTGATTTGGTTTAGTTCAGCTATATTGGTACCTGATAAAAACCAGTTGGTTATAAAACATATCTAGTTTCTCTCATGCTCTTGCATAGTAATGCTTCTCAATGTGTGCATGTATCTTATATCACCATTATGTTGTTTACATATTTCTGATGAACCGTGAAAACCAAAATTCAATATATATTACAATAATTTAATATTAAGTCAAAAATAATTAAAGCTGAATAATATCATAAAATAATTACTCTTTTAATAAGTGATTATTTCCTCATATTGTACAACTTGATAATCGTTGAAAATTGGTATAACCTCAAACTCTACATTGATTTTACTCCTCCTACCAATATATAACACATTCTTATATGATCACTACAATTCCCCTATATCCATCAACCATTTATCCTTCATATCTTTAACAATGGAAAATTAAAATTGAAGGTAAAACTAATTTATTAATTTATATAAATAAAATGATAATATAGGATCGTTTTTCACAAATTTTCTTACCCACAACTCAGCTAATGTGTTCTCCAAGATTGGATTATTAACATGATTCCTTGAGTTTAGTTTTACTTGAATGATGTCCCTATACATGGATAACATCCCCAAGAAACTTCTACATTGCCTTGAATTTTTACCAATTATTTAATTACATTTCTTGAACTCTACTCTGATTTGTTCTTGATAGTTCCAGAATTCACAGACATGGGTATACCCATGACACCTATTAGAATATGATACTAAAAATCATAAAATAAAAACTATAATTAATACACATTACAATTAAAATAAAATTATTATATATATATAACTAATTGAGGATGATAATTAGGATCAAATGTATCTATTTTTCATGTTGTATTGGTATTGTGTGAAATATGTCCATGTTCTAATTCAGGCTCAGGGTCATATAAAAGATGTGGAGTGGAAGTTGAAGGATTAAAATCATCAAATACATGATGAATTATAGTGGGTAATGGAGGTGGTATATAAGTGGTGGGAAAAGGATAAAAGGTATTTAGAACCATAATAATATATTTAAATGGTATATGAGAAGTAGATATAGACTAAAATGATGATGAAGGCATAGGTGGAAGAATACTCAATGCCTCAAGTAGTGGAGTAGGAGGAAAGAGTGTGGTTGATGAGATATTTACTATTGGGTTAGTGTGTGAATGGGTGTGATAGGTGAACTGTGTACCTTTAAGGAACCCCAACTTGATAGGCTATAATAATGAACTCAATTCATAGTCTTACTAGATACCTATCTTGGCTCAAAATGAAGTAATTAAAATAAATTTTTTATAGAATAATTAAATGACATATAATATATCAGAGTTGAAATATTTTATAATTGTTGTTACCACTAAGGGAACTAGGGGATGTAGTCCTAGAGATCACATTCTTTGATCCTGAGAAAAAAATATTTTCCAACATACATCTTTAAAATAATTAATATTATGTAAAGGAATTCAATGAGTTTTTTTTTATTTTAAATACTATATAAAAACAAAAAATTTTATATAAGGTGGTTGAAAATAACTAAGGAATAAGAATTGGAAATCCAAATAATGGAAAATATGTGACATGATGTAACCAAAGAGTATATAATGGATGTCAAACAATGAATATAATAATTCATAATATAATCAAATCATATGAATGTAATGGATTTTTTTAGTATTTTATAGGCGTCACACTATGTAATAGTTATGCTATACAATTCAATCTATTTAAATTTGGTTTATGAATCTAGATACCTTTTAATATGATTAAAATTTTAAAAAATTGGGCTTCTAAATTTTTTTAGCTATTTCTTAAATTCATTTTTAAACTGGTTTTTCAAAACTATTTTAAACATATTCTAAAAACCAATATGGAATTAGTTTGAAAAAATATTTAAATGTTTTTTTAAAAACATTTGTGAAAATGTTTTTTAATAACAATGTTAAAACTATTTTAAAAATATGTTTTAATATAATTTTAAAAAAATGTTAATGTTTTTTTTAATAATAGATTTGTTTTTTTTAAACTGTTTTAAATATGTTTTGAAAACATGTCTAAAACTAGTTTCTCAAATATGTTTAAAACCTATATTTTTATAAACCTATTTTAAAAACTATTTTGTAAACCATTTTAACCCAATTTTTGTAAAAAAATTTAATATCATTTTAAATATTATTTTAAACATTGTTTTAAAAATACCTATTTTAAAAAATTATTTTAAAAATCATTAAACCAATTTTTAAAAATGATATTAAAGAAATTTTTAATGACTTGTTTTTAATTTGTTCTATTTTATCAGTTCAATGATTTTTTTTGTGTGTAACCTTTTTTTTGAAGGGAAATAAATATAAATAAAAAAAATAAAAAATAAATCAAGCATAAACATATAAATTGAAACTATAATAAATAAAGTACAACAAATATCAACCAGAAAGTCCCAATAAAAGATAAACCACATGAATTGATAACACATATTGTTGCTTCTATATATATCCCAACAATACTTCAGGTTCATAATAAACTCTGGATATTTGACTACTTTGGTCATCATATGCATTTTTTTATCAAGACTGTAATGTTCTAAAATGAGAGACACTAGAACAGTGATTTGGGCAAGTATGTCAGATGGCCTCAAGAATACCTCCCTTAAATCTTGAGTCCACCAAGTAGTGTTGATGGTCTAAGGTGGTATGTTGGGAATACTATACTCTCACAATCAGTGTATAAAAATAGGATAAGAAATAATCAATAGAGGAAGTGTAATAAATAAAAGGTAAACAGGGGATAATAAAAGATAAAAATCAATAATAGATAAATAAACAACCATCCATGAACATTCTATAGTCTACAAGAAAGAGGAATAAAATGGGTAATACAATATAGATGAAAAAAATAAAAAAATGGAATAATTAAATAAAAGACTGCATCTTTGGAAGAGTGTCTTGAGTACATGCTTAGACACTACTCCCAAACTCCCATATATTTAAGGAAAACTTCATAGAGCACAAACCATGATCTGTAACATGAAACCACGAGGGTTGTTTGTATACCAAATAGAATCCTTAATAGTGTGTGAGATATAATAAGTAGGACACCACCAATATTTTCTAATGTCATCCTTGACATGAGTATAATATAATCAGCGTGAAGGTATAATAATAAAATCAGTGTAATGAAATAAATAAATATCATCAAATCAGGTTAGGTTTCTCAAAGACACATAGCCGACCATACCAGTGTCATTCTATGTTCGAATATCTCAAAACACATTCCACCTTATATATATATATGAAGTATATGTGTTATAACATATATTGTATTATATATAGAAACCTAGTACTATCTATAACCTAAGGCGTAACTCATGCATCCATGCATAATAATAATAGTGTTATAGAGTAATAAGTCAATCTAGGCCTGAGTATCAGGCATAACAAGTGATGAAATTCTTGAGTATCATAAATAATTTAGGGATTTGTTTCATCGAGGAAAATAGTGTGACTGAGAACCCTTGTCAAGGTAGGTATGGGTTTTAATGATGGATGATTGTGTGGGGTTTATTTAATTCACAATAATCAACATTGGGTTACCTTATTCACTCATTAGTGGAAACTCCCAATGGTTCCCCCATCCGTAACTGCATACAGAACTATTATCCGAAGGTAGGCAATCACCTGGGTTTTCTGGCATGGTGGAACTTGCAGACTCATATTAGTTGAGAGGATGGGCGGTTTGGATCATTTCACCATTTTTGTGGGGAATTATTTCCTACTCAGGGAATCTCTTATAGATTTAATACATGTTGTATAATCTCTTCACAATCCTGATACAGTACCAATTAACCTAAAAAAGTGATTACTGGTTAAGTCTCTATTTGTAAAGAATAAGAGGATATTATTAGTGAATTCATATGTATATATCCAAGGTTGTTAATCCATTTCCTAGTAATTAGAATTTACTTATGTGTTGAATCCATATAACCATGAGCTTCAAAATTTTCTCCCAAATAGGGAGGCTGTTAATATTCAGAGGAGGAGATTGAGCCTTTATGAGGCTTCCTATGTATCCTAGTTATTATAGGGATCAAAACCCACATAGTTTTTAAAAACTATGTTGTTTAATTCTATATAGAAATGACATATTTGAGTTTTATTAGGAATTAGGTATTCAAGATTGAGCCCCAAGGGGAATGTACTAAGTATCTCAATCATGGTGAGAATCAGAGTTGTCATAGTTCATTTGGTTTCATAGTCCACTAACAGATGGGGTAGAATGCCAGCCTATGGTAATGATTGGTTCACAATGGTTGAAACGTCAGAGACATGGAAAGACCAAAACTGAGGTGGATGTCCATTTGATCTTGAGAATTAGAAAGGCATGCTATATACCCTGGTTTTTACAAGAATTAGAGTTCTAGTAGTTCATTAACTTCCTTGGGACTGAACCCAATACTAATTACGTCATATGGTAGAGGTTTATATCATGGAACTTATTGGGGCTTACATAATGACATTTCCATGGACAGTAGAGGTTTTATATGTGAATGATATGTCTATTGCAACTCCCTAAGACAATATGATCTATGCTTGATGTGAGAAACAATTTATAAAAATTAATTTGTCTCACTACATATAGATATAAGACATATTCATTGGAACAACCCTTAGGATGTAACATAGAGACCAGGCCTCAAAGAGGCATCCTATATATCATGTTTATGGAATGAATTTGAGTCATTAAAGTCAAATTGGTTTATCATTCCCTGGAGAAATGGGTAGAGTGATCAGCCCATGTTAATGGTTGGGTACAAATGGTTGAAATGTTAGATACATAGAGGGACATACACATAGGTAGATGCCCATTTGAGATCAAGCATGGGCCTTAAGAAGTAGTCCTATTAATCATGGTTGTGGTAGGAATTAGAGTCATTGTAGTTAAATAGATTGGGAATTACACATTGATGTTTCCCTGGACATTTTAGAGGTTGATGGTGTAGATTATTTGATTATTGAAATTTCTTGAGCCAAGATGATTTTTTCTCTTTGGGAGAAACAAGGTATGGAAAATAATAAATTTCACTACTTGTGGATGTGGCAATTTTATGTTGAGAAAACCCTTGTAGGATTATTATTGGGATCAATCCTTGGAGAGGCATCCTACATATTTGAGTTATAGCAGGAATCATAGTCGTTATAGTTCATTTTATTTGGTGTTACGCACTAATGTTAAACTTATGTCTAGGGATTACACACCGAGGATTGGAAATGTTATCAAATAATGGTATTACCTTTTTACTAAGCCTTCTTCTCTTTCTGAAATGAGTTTATTTTCTTCCATACATTCATTGATTACCTTCTTTAAATGTTAGAGAGTTTTCCTTGATATGTACAAAGGAAATCGTATGATCCATTTGACCTGTACATAAGATTTTTCATAATCTTGATGGAATGATTCAAGGTTGTCATGCAATGAAGGTTGGATTCTCTTGAGTATTTCACAAGGCCCAGAATATTGGACCTAGAAGCCATTGAATGACTTGTTATACTTTTATAAAGGGTGTATCATGATTTGGCTGACACATCCTGTAGTCATTTCAAGAGATGGATGACACACATCAAGGGAATTGTGAGAGTCAGTGTGCCATGTCTGGGAGTGTGTCGTGTGTCCTGGTTGACATTCCTAGAGGGAATTGTGATACCTGGCTTTCATGCCTTGAGGGCCTCATGAGATTCAGTTGACATGCCCTGGTACTACGACAAGATTCATCTATCATGATTTGGTGCCTCCATAAGAATACAGTGACACGTCTAATGGAAATATTGATGATTGAACAATGAGCATAGATGGTTTCATGAAACTTGGGTGGCATGACCGAGAGGCACCATGTAACTTGTTTTGACATTCCCAGAGGACTTCTCATGACCCAAATAGTATACCAATGAGAGGCCATGATATCTATGAGACATTTCTTGGTGTTTTCATGTGTCCTAGGTGGTTCACGTGAAGTGCATGAGGGTCAACCTGTATGTTCTTAATGTAAGTCTCCCACCTTTAGTCTCTGTTTTAGACTTTATTTTTCTAATCTCTTGTATTTTCTTAGTGTCAGATTATTTTTATTCTGACATGATCTAGAAGGTGTGCAGTATTTTCTTCATCTGTCCTTCCATAATTCATTCATGTGATCTATGAGTGATCCTGAGAAGTTCTTATGCATGGTATATGGTTTCTCCAGTTGTTCTCTGGTATATAACCTATAAGAAAACTTATTGGCCGTGAGATCCACCACTCCATGAAATCCCCGCTGGCACTGGGATTAATGATGGCCAACTTCTCATCTAGAGATTAGTGTTATTTATCATGTTTCATTTTTCATACTGTGGTGGTGTAATTATAGGCATTTGCACCCAGGTTGTTCTATGATTTTAATGGTGCATATAAGGAAAATTCAGGATGCAATCAGTGAAGGATTTGGGATCATGCGTCTTCATGGGTCTCTACCATGGATATATCTAAGGGCACCACCATATTTTCAGTGACCATGATTCCATCATATCAAAGCATCATTTTCAGGATTATTTCCTATTAATGGGGACTTTTTGAGTCATTAATTCATGATGAAGGAATTATATATTGTCATATTGATATATATAAGTTCCTTCCTGATATAAGGATGCCTACCAAAAGGCTTTCACATGATCTCTATGCCTTGTACTTGACCTTTCATGAGACAATGATGGATTTTTAGGGGTACTTCATGAGATCAAGATGAATTTTCAAGGGGTCTTATGAGACCATGATGTGGACATACTTGGCACATCACAATAGTTTTACCACCATGAGAGGATCCTGTCTCCTCCTTATTTTATATTATTTGACTAATTTACAATGTTCGGAATTCATGTGAGATTTCATGAGTAATATCAATGATAAATACTCCTATTAGTGATTTTTTACATGACTATTAATTCTTATAGGGATATTCATGATCATTTCCTAGAAAAATACATCCATTTTCCTTAGGGATCCAAAGGGGGAGTTTGAGGTCACCTGGACTGTAAGAACCCGGTTTTTTCTATGAAAGACTTTGAATATTCTTGATGATATTCCAGAGCAGCGCCTTCAGGCGGCGTGCGATTCCGAGCCCCGGAGTGGCCGGAATTAAATTTTCAGTGCGTTCACACTGGAAACGCTAAATAAATGGGATAACTCCTAAATAGAGCTTCAAATAAAATATATGAGTGTATGGATGGGTCCGGAATGGTGTTTTTACCCTAGGAACGACATAAAACTTGTCGGTGCGGGATGTTTGGACCCCTCGCCCGCTTCTGGAACGTTAAACGAATTAAATAAATAAATTTATTCGTTTGATATTGAAACGCATGTATCTCTTAAACGGTGGCTCAGATTGGGAAACCGAGGGCACCGTTGAGTTCGGAATGTTCCGTTTACCCTAGGAGGGGTATAAGTTTCGCAGGTGCGGGCCGTCTGTGAAAAATGGCCCAGGGGAGTTTTCGTAATTTGGCAGCCTCGGGCGCTAAGTTTTATAACTTTTGAATGGGGTCTCAGATTAAAATTCTAAGAACGCCATTGTGCTCAGGAGGTGGTTTTTACCCTATGGGAGGCTTAACCTCGACCCTGCTGAGGGTTTGGGTTCGGGTCGACGGGCAGGTGGTTAAGCGTTTTCTATTTAAACGCTTAACTCACCCCCCTCCCTCTTCTCCTTCCCCTTCCCCCTGGCAGCCCCTCCTCTCCCTCTCCTCCTCCACCTCCGGCGAGGCAGCTCCGGCGAGGCAGCTCCGGCAAGGCGGTGGATCGTGCGGCGAAACATTGGGCGAAGCCCAAGAGGTAGGATCGTGCGTTTTGTTTTTAGTTCCCGCACTATGTTCGTCTTAAATTTGTTTTTTCGATTTGCCATCGAATTTTCAATCAAATCACATGGGTGCGTAGTATAATTTATGAGCATTCTATCTCCTTTTTTGGAATTGAAAACGGAGTTCGGAGGAGCCCGCAACACCTCGTCTACGTTTGCGGGAATTTTGGGGCGTTCCGGCAAGCCAAGTGGCGGTCCGGCGAGCGGCAGGCGGTTCCCAGGGCGGCGACACACGAGCTTCGGGCGGCGGCGGTTTCCAGCGGAGGCGGTGGCTCTTGGCGCAGGGGGCGCTCGGCCCAGCGGCGGGGTCGCGGGTGTCACCGGGGTGCCGCGGAGGAGGCCGATGCGCCGGTCGCGTCTGGCAGAGGAGGAAAGACCCGCGCCGCGCGGGTCTTCCTAGGGTCAACGAGGGCCGGCTTCGGCCGGTCCGTTTCAGAGGAGGCAATGACCCGCATGAGGCAGGTCCTGCGTTGCAACAGGAGACAAGACATTTGGCCGGTCGGATGAGGAGGGTTGGACCCACTTGGGTCCGGCAGTTTGAAGCAGGCTGCGGCCAGCGGGCCGGCGGCTCGGACCGGGCCGGCCGGGGTGGACCGGCCCGAATAGGCCCCCTTGAATTCGAGGGGCCGTAACTCTTAAATGGCGCGTCCGATTGACGTGCCGTCCATAGCAGTAGATCTGTATCGACGAGACGGTGTTTGGGAGATGGTTTCAGGCATTTTTAATTCCCGAAACGATGGGCTTCGTTAGCACGACTCGTGCGTTAAGTAAGTTTGGCGTGATTCCGGGGGTCTTCTTTTGAGCGGCGCAGACGCGTCTGTCCTCCGTTTTAAGTTCCATCAGTGGCGTTGGAACCCTGGCGTCAAGGTGGAGGATTCCAGGGTAGTTTCAGGCATTGAGACTGGATTTGAGGTGTGGGCCCCACGACCCGTCTTTTGAGCAGCGTGCAGCGTTTCATGCCTTTCTCACCAGGCATCCGTTCAGGGCGTGAGAGCAGTCGATTCTGGATGTTTTTCCGAGGGGATTGCAATGGTGCAATCTGACTGCTCTAATTCGGCACGATGGTGCGGGGCCCACGAGGGCCGTTTGGGCGTCGACTGCGATTTTTCATCTTTATCACCGGGCGACCGTTTTGGGCAAGTGAATAGTCCATCTTGTGTGCTTTTTTGGGAGGATCACAATGGTGTGATCCGTTCGTTGAGTTTCGAGACCGAGGTTCGGGTCCCTCGTGGCGCCGCTCGTGTGCGGTGCGTCGGAACACATTTTTTCTCCGGGTATCCGTTCCACGCAAGTAAGCAGTCAATTTGACGTGATTTTCCGAGAGCATTGCGATGGTTCAGTTTGCCCAACCTTTTTTAGGGATGTGGTGTGGGTCCCACCCGACCTAGTTATGGTGAATAGTACCTTCTTCACCGGTTGACCATTTCAGGCGAGTAAGTAGTCTATCTCGCGTGTTTTTCTGCGAGGATTACATCGGTGTGATCCGTTTGGTTGTGCGGGGCCTTATACATGATCTTATTAAATGTGGAAGCATGAAAGGTGCTCTGGTGGTGGTTCGTCCTACCATGTTTGTAGCGGACCCTTGGCGTGTGATCGCGCACTCTTGGGAGAGTGATATAAATGGTTCACAAGATGTGGTTGGCAGTGCCTGGGCCTTTTAATTGGAGATGTTACGTCACGCCTTCGTGTTGACGTTGGGTGCTGTGTGCACAATGGCCCTTGGGCTGAGACTATGGTATACTTTGGGAGTATACGGAAATGCTTGGAGGTGCATGTGGTTGTTCGTACCTGAGAACGTTGGTGCGTTCAGTTGGGGTTGAGATGGGGCCACACGTTGTGTGGGCCCCATGTGCGTGTCGGATTCTGCTTTGCGTACTTTGATCTCTCGCGACGTAGATTGTCCCTCTGTGTGTTTGTTTGACCAGCAGGGTGGAGTTTTTCCCCTGGCTCTATACTCATTTATTTGATCAGTAGGGTTGAGTGGTCTCCCCCTGGTTTCGTTCTCAATGGATTGGCTGGTAGCGGGGCTAGTGACACCCGGTGATGGAACAGGCACTGAACCTCTTTTGGGAGAGTTGTTCTGGAGTTGGGTGGTTGCGTGACACCCAATCCGTGTTCGGTTGGCCAGTGTTGTACCCTCTTATAGAGATTGCCAGAGAAATTCTGAGTTTTACCCTCCAGCGGGGCTGGGCAGTGGGTTACTCATCGACTTCCTCAGGCTTACCCTCTAGTATGGCTGGACAGTGGTTTTCTCACTGACTTCTAGGGTTTACCCTCCAGTAGAGACTGGACAGTGGGTCACCCGACGACCTCTTAGGGTCTACCCTCCAGCGGGGCTGGGCAGTGGGTCACCCGTCGTCTAGTTTCTGGTCTACCCTCCAGCACGGCTGGGAAGTGGGTCGCCTGTCTACTTATTCCAGGTCTACCCTCCAGCGGGGCTGGGCAGTGGGTCGCTTGATGATGTATTAGGGTTTACCCTCCAGCTGGGCTGGGCAGTGGGTCACCCGATATCTGGTTATGAATTACCCTCCAAGAGGGCTGGGCAGTGGGACACCAGTTGGCATTCCAGGCTTAGTCCTTTCAACTAGGCTAGCCTGTGGCTTTCCTCCGTGACTACCGGAGTGGTACCCCTGGTTACGGGTCAGTGTTGTGATGAACTTGACTTTGAGCAGACCTCTCAACTGCGGGGTAGTGACTTTTTTTGGTTGACGTTCTCCCAGAACTCTCAAGTACGAGGAGCGCTTTCCCCCACTGAGACACATTCTTGTGAGGTGATCTAAAACCGTGTGGGTGAGTCAGTTCCACACTAAGCGGATAGTGTCGAAGTGCGGTGATTGATCCCCTTGGATTGTGGTTCAGGGCAGATGTGCGGGATGCTGGGCATCGATGGAGTTTACTCCTGGGACTGTTGTCTATTCTTTTCTTGGGCTGAGCTACAGGACGGAGATCCCCTTACGAGCTTGTTTGGGCTTCTTGTAGAGCATACATATATGTATATACCTTGTTCGAGTACCCACTCCTTGGGTTTTCGTTACTCTCCTTCCAGGAGAGGCGAAGACGCACGGGGTATGCCACATGCTTTCTGTGTCTAGCTTCTCATGGTTGGACAAGTCTACTCTCCTACTATAGGTAGCGAAGACTCGACTGGAAGTTCGTCTTCTCACCGTTTACAACTCCTTGTGTCTGGACGAGTCTACCTTCTTTCCTCTTGTTGGGTTGAGCTGGACTCTTTACTGTACTCTCCGTTGTACCCCTTTACTTTCCTGTTCACTCTACTGCTCACCCTTCGTTACCTCCTTTTGTTGCTCCCTCGAGCCTTTGGGGTATCCTACTGTGTATTTTTGTACTCACCCCTGCTTTGGCTTTGCCCACACTTGGTGTTCCCTTGCAGACGACGGACAGTTGGAGCGTGACTTCAATGGAGCGTAGGAGCTTGGGATCTTGGACTGCGTGTAGTGGTCATGGCCGGGATCCAGGTGGGAGACCCGTTAGCTGTTTCTTTATGTTTACCTATTTCCAGGTTGTGGCACTATTTGGTTGGGTGCGTGTTTTTCCCCTTTTCTTTTCAGGTGGTACTATGTACTGTTTAGAGGACGATGCACTATGGTGGTTTATTTATAGCAGTTTCCCTTTTACTTTCCTTTTTTACTCTGCACTTTTTCATTGAGTGTGCTGCGTGTGGATGTGTACAGGTGCTTAGGAAAATCCTCCCCGAGTTTTTGTGCCTTCGGCGCTGGTCGCCAACCCCTGGCCTATGGAGGCGGGCTTGGGGTAGTTGCGGCTCGAGCCCGAGTAGGGTCAGGTCGTGAAAAAGTGGTATCAGAGGTGGTTCATTCCTTGGGACGTTGTGTGGACGTCCCTAAAAGAGGAATTGGTTGGGATTTAGGGCAACAGTGTTAACGTGTCTCGAGAGTGGATCTCAGGCCAGGGAGTCCAGTGATGGTGCGATGGCTGACGTATCCATTCACGAGGACCTTGATAACCCGCTTGTAAAATCGGCATGCTGAGACACTTGTTGCCGGGAAAATTTGTTTCTAAATCACATAGGATTGAGTCTTTGACTGTCCTTCTTAAGTCATCTCCCCATCATTGCTATTGGTATATACATATGTGCTCATCTGACCGCGACACTCGTTGATAATATTCAGGATGTCTCCGCGAAGACAGTCATCCAGGATACCAGCTTTGGTTCATCACGACGACCCTGTGAGCTACGAGGCCACATTCTAGGACCCGTCATGTTAGCCCCTTTCTCCAGGTGGGCTGGTAGCAGCACCCCCACTTGTTGAACAGCAGGCAGTTTCAGCAGAGCAGGCTGAGCTTGAGCGCAGGTTGAGCGCGCTTCGTGAGTTCTAACGGCAGAGACTGCTGAGGTTCAGTGGTGAGCCAGACCCTCAGGCAGTAGAGGGTTGGATAGAGATAGTAGTTTTCCTTTTCAGGATTGTGCAGACATCGACAAATCAGAGAGCGGCTTTGGCAGCCACCCCTTTTTGTGGATCTGCTTGGCGTGGGTGGAGTCTGGTGACTCGGTTTCTAGACGAGTCGTCGCTTTTGTCGGATGACTTTCTGTTGTAGTTTCGTGAGGAGTTTTCCCCTCCTTCTTGTGCTCCATTCGGATTCAGGAGCTCTTGAAGTTTCAATAGGGGGGATGACGGTGGCTGAGTATGCGGCTAGTTTTGCAAACTGTGCACGCTTTTACCCGGACTTGGTCCATGACGAAAACCTCCAAGCGCAGAAGTTTGAGCAGGGTCTCCGCCGAGAGATTCGTGCTGTCATAGTACCCTTGGGAATTTCCACATATGCTAGGGTGCTAGAGAAGGCGCTGGTGATAGAGGGATTTCTGTCACGTTCTAGTATTGGTGGTGGCAGCAGGCACGTCGGAGCTGAGACGTCTGCCGTGACTAGTGGGCGTCGGCAAGCAGAACCTCGACGCAAGTGGATTTCTGACAACCGGACTCAAGGGCATGGTCATACACCACAGTGGCGCCGGAGGGCACCAGTGCAGCCCAGAGAGAGTCGGTGCTATGCTTGTGATGTGCGGGGTCACTTGGAACGAGACTGCTCGACCCGAGTTGCCGGGAGCTTCGGGCAGGCAGCAGGCGCACCACCACGGCAGAGGCAGCACCGTGATCGGAGTAGTACCCAGGGAGGAGGTGCTAAAAGAGGAGCAGGAGGAGCTGGTAGTGGCAGATTAATTTACAAGATCTCCCCATCACCACTAGGCAGTCCAGGTCAGGCTCCGAGAGCTGACGGTTGGGACCACGGACAGCCGCGGGCTTTGGATGTCTATGATCCTGCAGAGCATGGGATGGATAGAGGTACCCCTTGCGACTCTTCTACTTTTTGAAGTATAATTGTTAGACTCTGTGTGTAAAAGGATTTTCTCCCTGCTCCTTGGTGGAGGTGTTACCAAGGTGATGCAGGGCGTCGGGTGTAACCCTGTGTTGGTAAGGGAAAAGGCGTGAGACCTTTTCCTTTAGTCGATGGCGTTGACTCCTTCGTCTTTTGAGCGTGTAAGAGAGCATATACTGTGGAACCTAGCATGGCCAGATATCCTTGGGTGTTTCACCATATGGATATTCTGAAGGAGGGAATCACTGGGCCTTGTTCCAGGTGCGGGCGGTGATTCCAGTCGCGGCGTGCGATGAAGTGGTTTGACCGGGGAGGTGAGCTACCCCCGAGAGCCTTCGGGCCGTCTGAAACTGTGCAAAAGGATGGAGAGGTTCCCTACCACCTTGCCCTAACCCCAAATTATGAAGTGGGCGCACGACATCGGCAAGGGCTAACCTCGCGTGAATGGATTAATCCTTTGGTCTGTGTGTGGTGACGCAGAGCTGTGTGTTGGTTCTTCTGGGGATGGGAAAGCCAGGTGTGGGCTTAGTACCCTGTGTTGCTCCCTAGTTTTTCTTTTCATGGATGAAAAAAATGAATTAGGGAATGATGTAAGAACCCGGTTTTTTCTACGAAAGACTTTGGAATATTTTTTATGATATTCTAGAGCATCGCCTTCAGACGGCGTGCGATTCCGAGCCCCGGAGTGGCCAGAATTAAATTTTCAGTGCGTTCACACTGGAAATGCTAAATAAATGAGATAACTCCTAAACAGAGCTCCAAATCAGATATCCGAGTGTACGGATGGGTCTGGAATGGGGTGTTTAATTTAGGAACGACATAAAACTTGTCGGTGCGGGACGTTTGGACCCCTCGCCCGCTTCTGGAACGTTAAACGAATTAAATAAATTAATTAATTCGTTTGATATTGAAATGCAAGTATCTCTAAAACGGTTGCTCGGATTGGTAAATCGAGGGCACCATTGAGTTCAGAGCATGCCGTTTACCCTAGGAGGGGTATAAGTTTAACGGGCGCGGGCCGTCTGTGAAAAATGGCCCTAGGGGCGTTTTCGTAATTTGGCGGCCTCAGGCGCTAAGTTTTATAACTTTTGAACGGGGTCTCGGATTAAAATTCCGAGACTGCCATTGTGCTCGAGAGGTGGTTTTTACCCTAAGGGAGGCTTAACCTTGACCCTGCTGAGGGTTTGGGTTCGGGCCGAGGGGCGGGTGGTTAAACATTTTCTATTTAAACGCTTAACTCACCCCCCCCCCCTCTTCTCCTTCCCCTTCCCCCCTGACAGCCCCTCCTCTCCCTCTCCTCCTCCACCTCCGGTGAGGCGGCTCCAGCGAGGCAGCTCCGGCAAGGCGGCGGATCGTGCGGTGAAGCTTCGGGCGAAGCCCAAGAGGTAGGATCGTGCGTTTCGTTTTTAGTTCCCGCACCATGTTCGTCCTAAATTTGTTTTGTCAATTTGCCGTCGAATTTGCAATCAAATCCCATGGGTGCGTGTTATAATTTATGAGCATTCTATCACCCTTTTCGGAATTGAAAACGGAGTTCGGGGGAGCCCGAAAAACCACGTCGAAGTTTGCAGGAATTTTGGGGCGTTCCGGCATGCCACGTGGCGGTCCGGCGAGCGGCAGGCGGTTCCCATGGCGGCGGCGCACGAGCTTTGGGCGGCGGTGGTTTCCAGCGGAGGCAGTTGCTCCTGGCACATGCGGCGCTCAGCTCAGCGGCGGGGTCGCGGGTGTCATCGGGGTGCCGCGGAGGAGGTCGGCACGCCGGTCGCATCCGGCGGAGGAGGAAAGACCCGCGCCGCGTGGGTCTTCCTGGGGTCAACGAGGACCGGCTTCGGCCGGTCCGTTTCAGAGGAGGCAAGGACCCGCATGAGGTGGGTCCTGCGTTGCAACAGGAGGCCGGCCATTTGGCCGGTCGGATGAGGAGGGCCGGACCCGCTCGGGTCCGGCGGTTTGAAGCGGGCCGCGGCCAGCGGGCCGGCGGCTCAGACAGGGCCGACAGGGGTGGACCGGCCCTGATAGGCCCACTTGCATTCGGGGGGCCGTAACTCTTAAACGACACGCCCAATTGACGCGCCGTCCCCGGAAGTAGATCCATATTGACGAGACGGTTTTTGGGAGATGGTTTTGGGAATTTTTTATTCCCGAAACGAGGGGCTTCGGTAGCACGACTCGTGCGTTAAGTAAGTTTGGCGTGTTTCCGGGGGTCTTGTTTTGAGCAGTGCGGACGCGTCCGACATCCGTTTTAAGCGCCGTCAGTGGCGTTGGAACCCTGGCATCGAGGCAGAGGTTTCCAGTGTAGTTTCAGGCATTGAGACTAGATTTGAGGCGTGGGGCCCATGGCCCGTCTTTTGAGCTGCGTGTTGCGTTTCACGCCTTTCTCACCGGGCGTCCGTTCGGGGTGTGCGGGCGATTGATTCTGGATGTTTTTCCGAGGGGACTGCAATGGTGCAATCTTGCTGCTCTAATTTGGCACGATGGTGCGGGGCCCACGAGGGCCGTTTGGGCGTCGACAGTGATTTTCCATCTTTATCACCGGGCAACCGTTTTGGGGAAGTGAATAGTCCATCTTGTGTGCTTTTTCGAGAGGATCGCAATGGTGCAATCCGTTCATTGAGTTTCGAGACCGGGGTGCGGGTCCCACATGGCGCCGCTCGTGTGGGGTGCGTCGGAACGCATCTTTTTCTCCAGGTATCCGTTCCACACAAGTAAGTAGTCAATTTGACTTGCTCTTCCGAGAGCTTTGCGATGGTGTAGTTTGCCCGACCTTTTTCGGGGACGTGGTGTGGGCCCCACCCGACCTGGTTATAGTGAATAGTACCTTCTTCACCGGTTGACCGTTTCAAGCGAGTAAGTAGTCTATCTCGCGTGTTTTTCCTCAAGGATTACAACGGTGCGATCTGTTTTGTTGTGCGGGGCATTATACATGATCTTATTAAATGTGGAAGCATGAAAGGTGCTCCGGTGGCGGTTCGTCCTACCATGTTTGTAGCGGACCCTTGGCGTGTGATCGCGCACACTTGGTAGAGTGATATAAATGGTTCACAAGATGTTGTTGGCCGTGCCTGGGCCTTTGAATTGGAGATTTTACGTCGCGCCTTCTCGTTGACGTTGGGTGTTGTGTGCACGATGGCCCTTGGACTGAGACTGTGGTATACTCTGGGAGTATACGGAAATTCTTGGAGGTTCATGTGGTTGTTCATACCTGAGAATATTGGTGCGTTCAGTTGGGGTTGAGATGGGGCCACACGTTGTGTGGGCCCCACATGCATTCCGGGTTATTCTTTTCGTACTTTGATCCCTCGCGATGTAGATGGTCCCTCTGTGTGTTTGTTTGACCAGCAGGGTGGAGTTTTTCCTTTGGCTCTATACTCGTTTGTTTGATCAGCAGGGTTGAGTGGTCTCCCCCTGGTTTCATTCTCGATGGATTGGCCGGTAGCGGGGCTAGTGACACCCGGTGATGGAACAGGCACTGAACCTCTTTTGGGAGAGTTGTTCTGGAGTTGGTTGGTTGCGTGACACTCACTCAGTGTTCGGTTGGCCAGTGTTGTACCCTCCTATAGAGATGGCCAGAGCAGTTCTGAGTTTTACCCTCCAGCGGGGCTGGGCAGTGGGTTACTCATCGACAGCCTCGGGCTTACCCTCCAGCAGGGCTGGGCAGTGGGCTGCTCACTGACTTCTAGGGTTTACCTTCTAGCAGAGACTGGGCAGTGGGTCACCCGATGCTATTAGGGTCTACCCTTTAGCAGAGACTGGGTAGTGGGTCACCCGATGACCTCTTAGGGTCAACCCTCCACCGGGGCTGGGCAGTGGGTCGCCCGTCGTCTAGTTCCAGGTCTACCCTCCAGTACGGCTGGGCAGTGGGTCGCCTATCGACTTATTCCAGGTCTACCCTCTAGCGGGGTTGGGCAGTGGGTCGCCTGATGATGTATTAGGGTTTACCCTCCAATGGGGCTGGGCAGTGGTTCACCCGATATCTGGTTATGAATTACCCTCCAGCAGGGCTGGGCAGTGGGAAACCGGTTGGCATTCCAGGCTCAGTCCTTTCTACTAGGCTATCCTGTGGCTTTCCTCTATGACTACCAGAGCGGGACCCCAGGTTACGGGTCAGTGTTGTGACGACCCTGACTTTGAGCAGACCTCTCGACTGCGAGGTAGTGACGAGTTGTGGTTGATGTTCCCCTAGAACTCTCATGTACGAGGAGTGCTTTCCCCCACTGAGACACGTTCTTGTGACGCGATCTAAAACTGTGCGGGTGATTCAGTGCCGCCCAAAGCGGATAGTGTTGATGTGAGGTGATTGAGCCCCTTGGCTTGCGGTTCGGGGAAGACATACAGGATGCTGGGCATCGATGGAGTTTACTCTTAGGACTATTGGATACTCTTTTCTTGGGGTGAGCTACAGGACGGAGATCCCCTTACGAGCTTGTTCGGGCTTCTTGTAGAGCATACATATATGTATATACCTTGTTCGAGTACCCATTCCTTGGGTTTTGGTTACTCTCCTTCCAGGAGAGGCGAAGAAACATGGGTTATGCCACGTGCTTTCCGTGTCTAGCTTCTCGTGGTTGGACGAGTCTACTCTCCTGCTATAGGTAGCGAAGACTCGACGGGAAGTCCATCTTCTCACTGTTTCCAGCTCCTTGTGTCTGGACGAGTCTACCTTCTTTCCTCATGTTGGGTTGAGCTGGAATCTTTACTGTACTCTCCGTTGTACCCCTTTACTTTCCTGTTCACTCTACTACTCACCCTTCAGTACCTCCTTTTGTTGCTCCCTCGAGCCTTCGGGGTATCCTACTGAGTATTTTTGTACTCACCCCTGCTTGGGCTTTGCCCGCACTTGGTGTGCCCTTGCATACGACAGACAGGTGGAGCGTGACTTCAGTGGAGCGTAGGAGCATGGGAGCTTGGATCACGTGCAGTGGTCGTGGCCGGGTTCTAGGTGGGAGACCCATTAGCTGTTTCTTTTTGTTTACCTGTTGCCGGGTTGTGGCACTTTTTGGTTGGGCGCGTGTTTTTCCCCTTTTCTTTTTAGTTTGTACCCTGTACTGTTTAGAGGTCAATGCACTTTGATGGTTTATTTATAGTAGTTTCCCTTTTACTTTCATTTTTTAATATGCACTTTTTCATTGAGTGTGATGTGTGTGGGTTTGTACAGGTGCTTAGGCAAAGGCCTCCCCGAGTTGTTGTGCCTTCGGCACTGGTCGCCAGCCCCGGGCCTATGGAGGCGGGCTTGGGGTAGTTGTGGCTCGAGCCCAGGTAGGGTCGGGTCGTGACATGGACACACCTGAGGCTCTTTGTCTGAAGAGGATGGCATGCCGGCGAGCTTTTATGAGATGAGGTGTACATGTCCTTAGAGTCACACGGTGTCTTTTAGATCTCCAAGGGTGCATCGTGTAATTTTTATGACCATGAGTGGCTCTTAACTTCTCTCTTTTTATTTCCATTGTTTAATTTTACAAAATATTGATGGCCTTACAATGTTTCTTTAATGTTGTTAAGGACAATAATTCTATCCATCGGTGATCCATCACATGAGTCTTAAAGATGAAAGTGGCCTTCTTATTTTTGGTATTTCCCTCTCTTATTTTTGAATAATATTTAAATGGGTTTCATGGAGCCTACCATTTTTCAAAACATGCGACCTGTGGGAGATCAGCCAGTTTTCACCGCTCGATCAATATTTTTCTAAGCCGCCTTCACGAGAGTTTAAGGACTTGTCTTAAGAAACTTCATGGGATCTATCATAGGATATGAGATACACATGGATCCATTTCATGAACTTATGATGGTCATTACATCACATGTATCTTAGAGTCTTATGCGATCCATGAGTCTTAATGTCTATCTCCATCCACTTATTTTGCAGAAAAATAATACCAATATCTATGTATTTCTACTTTGTAAATTTATCGATGGTTATCTAGAGGGTGTCATCAAATTCCCCACCTCAGGAAGGATGTCTGTGGGGACATGGTCTCAATTATAATGAATGTAAACTCCCAAATAATCCTTTGGTGTTTTCGAAAATGGGTTTCTCAGGAAATGCTTGATATGTCGGGCAATGCTTAGTATTCCTGTATATTCCCTAAACATTGGAGGGGTATGGATCCATTAATTCACTAGATACTCATTTCTACATATTTCTCCTATCGCGTGCTCTTTTTTAAAGACCCTTCCTTATGACCTGATCATGATACCTCACCGTGAGTTTGCTTTCACGTGGACCGTTCCGAAAGACCACTTTTTCTCATGTCCTCATTCAAATCAACTAAAAACTAAATTTTGTAACTATTTGAACAATAGAAATGAGGATTGTGATTGTATTGAGGCTTTTGTGGACCCTACTAGCATGATCATGTGATTGAATAGAAATCATGTGGCTTGTGTGACCATGTCAAGGTCATACGATCACGATTCTCAAGGGGTCATCTGATTGCATGATGCCCTGTGAGTTTATGAAACCCATGAGACATTGGGGAGTTAATAAATTCATGGATTCGTTATGTAATTTGTGAATCCATTTCTGATTAATGTGTTGAACATGATGCTTCCATTACATTATTTTTTCACACTGAGAAGATTTTTTTTCTTTCTAGCATAATACACTTACTTCTATTCATATGGACTCGATTTCTCACCATGGTTCCTAAAATTTTTCCAATCAAATGTCCATGATTTCCATAAATTATAGTGTTGAACCCCGATATCAAGTTTATTATGGTAACATGTTTATAAATAGGTTACTTTCTTCCATGACTTTTCATTAACCTCTTTCTCTCCAACATCCTCTATATTGGTTTGGTTTTCTAGACATTATTGTCACCCCTCCTTCAAACAACGATCTTCCAAATCAATGTGTGTCAGCTTCTTATTGTTTTCATTCAAATCAAAATTGTCTAGGAAGGTCAACTGGTCACATTTCCACCCCAGGGTTTGTCTTATTTGTTTAAAAACTCTCCCTTGGGACTAGATGGATACGATTTCACTCATCAGACTATTACTCGGAACTAATTGAGTGTATTTTACTATTATATATACAATATGGTAAGCGAATGAAGCTTGAAATGCGATCTTCATCATGGTAGTCAGAGATGGATAGTGTTTTCTAATCAGTTCGACATGGTCCATATTATGAAGCTGTGTGAATTTCCGTGTTTATCATCTATGGAAAACCCAATCTTCTTCGTGAAATAATCATCCATCGGTTCTCTAGTACAAACACATTTAATTTGTCCCATGGTGATGTAGGAATCATCCTATTGGACATCTATCGACTATGTGGGATTCCCCCTATCAGAGATATGTGTTATGAGCTCCTCCTTGTTATAGTTGTTTGGTATGATCCCATGAAGACTCCAACAATTTTGTGAAATATTCCCACCACTGTGAAGGAGGAGCTAAGGAAGGAGCTTATGATTTACTCACTCATCTATTTCAAGGGTTGGATTGATATTTTCTTTTTTCATAGTGAGGTTTGGACAAATACCATATGACCACATTGGTTGCCTTATCAGTATGTATGTGATAGTTCTGGATCGTATTGTTCCATCTTTGAATATAGGGAATATAATTCATAGGGATACTAATTGAACTCAAAGATCTCTTCGAGCCTTATGTTGGAGTGACTTATGGCCATGTTTTTGAATTGATGTCTTTTCACAAGTGGTGATTCATGTTCATGGATTTTCATCAGCACATTAGTGATTGAGGTGTATCTTTTAGAAGGATAGGGCCTCAATTTGGATGTGTCGGTCCCTACACACCATTACAAACTCCTAGGCCACATTAAAATAGGAATCATCCCTATAGGATCAGTTCTACTCTCTAGTTTTTGTTTGGATGGAAAGGTGAATATTTCCATTGTTATAAATACTAAAATGCCACTAGTATCCCTATGGCCTTATACCATACCATAAAACTGAATATATCTATGGTTGTAACTATGTCGCTAATCCCAATCAAGTATAATGATACATTAAAATGAACTAATAGGTTTGATTTTACACCTTACCATGCACTGATTGGGCCTATTATTGATAACGATAGTAGTTCCCTTGATGTGAGGTCATATATGACCTCTCTTAGGGGTGGGGTTATTATAGCTAGGGTGTATAACCTAATCATCTATGATCCTTATAAATATTATTGATTCTCTCATTAGTTTGGATGCACCCAAAGGGTCTCCCCTAATCATTTGGTTTGCGTTCAAGGAGAGTGGAATCCTGGTGTTATCCACCAGATTTTGATTTTGTTGGATTGTAAAGATACTGTGATTGAGATTATAATTTATCCAGTTGATTCTCCCACTTTTTTTACCTAGGATTATGCCCAAGATTGGTTAGAAGATTATTTAGATGGTGTGCTAAGCTAGTTGGTCCATCATGTGGACATGTCATTTTCTTTACAAACCTCATTATCCATGGCGATGATGGAGTTCATCAAAGAACTAGCTGAGATGTCAAAGAAGTTCCCTCATTTTAGTGATGAGTAAACTGATAGTGATATAGAATCCATTGAAGAAATTAGTCTCCTAGAATAGGCTACAGATCATATGCCTATTGAAAAAAGATCATATGCGTCTTCTTCCCCTACTTCTTAATTGACTCAACTCGTTATTTATTTTCCTATCATGCATGCTCAAAAAGTCACACAAGATCAGAAAAAAATAATGATATGGAAATAGCTTCATTAATTTATTACTAAGACTCCTTTGGAAGTATTACATCACCAAGGTGAACACCTTCACTATCTATTCCATGATTTATGGGAAAGTAGTTTTGATTGGAAACAACTTTATAAAATCTTGATGTATATATTTTATCCTATAAATATTTGGTTACCAATGAGGGGGATTTAGATGATCTTGTAAAGTCGGTTCCCTTTTTAGGAATATGAGGGAGATGTTAGAGGAATTGTAGTAGGGTCACTAGTTGATGTATAAATGACATGCTCATATGGATTCCTGGACCGCACAAATATAGAGACACGAGGAAATAATAGCCAGTATGAGGTCCAAAATTTCTACATTATCAACTTCATTGGAAACTTCTCCAAATAGAGTGGAAGTGTTGAATAATTTATTCGACACTCTGAATCCCAGGGTAGAAGCAGGATAGGTGGGGCGAGTGATTCTCTAGTGTTCAATCAATGTTTCCCTCTAGACTCGTACCAACCTGACCAACTCAACCGATTGAATCTTTTTTCAGTTCAATCACTGTCATGTATTCTACTCTTGATGAGTTCATAAAATAGAATCTAAAATATATAGTTTCATACACTTTATGTATGATATTAGTGAATAGATCTTCTTAACATTATATTGGACATCCTATTTTTCTTTCTATCATGATATTCATGACCAATTCATTGATATTATATTATTTGAATTGAGATAAATACTCATCCTTTTCAAAATATCAAGTAAACACGAATTCCTAGATTTTAATGTTGAAATTGTGACAGGTTATTTTGGATAAATTATCACAAATACCCACCAAAACAAGATTTTTTATTGGCAAATCTATTCCATCTATCTTGAGATTACCTAATTTCATGAAGGTCAATTAAGTAGAATATGTGTCCCATAGGCAGAGTTATTTTCTTTGGTAAAATTTGATCAGCTTGGTGAGCATCTTGATGTTTGATAAGTCCATATGGTGGGACATAAAATATCATTTATAATAAACTACTAATGTGCTAAAGTTTGTGTTCTTTTAGCATGAACCTTATATTATTGTAGGTTAGTGTCTTTTATCATAGACATTATATTGATGTTTTTTAGTTTGTTTTAGCTCAGACATTTCTTTGATGTAGTTTAGGGTCTTTTATCTCCGACCTTATAGTGCTATAGTTTAATATCTTTTATTTCAGTTGTTTTATCACTTTAGTTTAGGTAATTTTAGCTCAGACATTCTATTAATGTAGTTTAGGATCTTTTAGATTGTACCTTCCCTTACATTAGTTTTTGGTCTTTTAGATCAGACTTTCTATTTTCATAGTTTGGGGTCTTTTTTCTCAGACCTAATCAATGATCATGGAATATAATGATGACATGCCCATAATCACTCAAAAGGCACTAAGGTGCTTGGTTCTTCTAGGGTGTTTTCAGGGATCACAAGGATAAAAAAATACTTCTTTTATATAGTGACAAATTTGGTTGATAAAAATTTAAACATATGCAGGAGACATAGGCATACATTCATAGTCAAGGAAATGTTTTCTTAAAGCTACGTATCTTTTACAGGGGAAATGGAATATTTATGTGGGTAGTATCAGTTGAGAGAGAAATTTCAGGGATTATCAGTCCACCTAGATATTTGGATTATGGGTGATGTAATTCATAACCCAAAAGTTTGAGTCCATGAATATGGGATGGGGTAGACATTTCGGGGATGACCCATAGCACTCGGAGGTTCCAGTTTCATCCGTAGTGTTTCTAGGGATCACAAGGATTAAAAAACGTTTCTTGTAATGAGATAGTGCCTTTAGTTGATGGATAATGGTCCTTATGCTTCAGTAACATGTTCAATAAAAACACGATATCCACTCCTTTATTAGGGAAAAGAAAGAATTTTTAAAACACAAACATCCAGATGATGAGGTTGTGTATTTGGGGAAAGCTATCCAAGAAGTACCATGGCCCCTTAGGAAATTCATATCTTATATTTTAAAGCTTGATTCCTATTTCATTTGGTTTCAAGTCAAAGGGCATGGCCCATCAAAGTTTTTGTAATTTCGTCTCACATCCAATCTTTGAAAAGTGCACAAAACACAGTGATGTAGTGTCAAGGATGGAAAATCTACTCAGATAGTTTGGTACAAAGATTATAACTCATGGTCCAATGTGTTTGGGCCTAGAGGATGAATTGAGAAAAGTGTAAAAGGAATGTACTAAAGCATGATGGAGTTATGGGTTCTACTATGGTGATGTCAAGGATCAAAAGGAAAACAATACATTTTTTCATAGTGACTCATTTGGTTGATTACCATATGTGCATATGCAGGAGTCAAATGCATAAATTAATAGTTAAGAAAATGGTTTATTGAATCTAGGTATCCTTTCTAGGGACCTTGGAAGGGTTTAGTTAGATGAGGGACTCAAATCATGAAGTGTGATTTGTAGAACGTGTAATATCCAAGAAGGGTTTGAGAACCCTAACATTTTTTTCACTACTTAGAGAACATATTCTCACAGTGAAGAGATGTAGGAAATCATTACTCTATGTTTTTTCTAGAACTATGGGGTCTAGTGAGCAAAGATTTATTTTACCAAGGATACAAATTATACACTATGAGCTTTATGCCTTATTAATTTGCACCACAAATATTTCCTAAACTCTAGATATAATGAGTTTATCAAGGGAATATTTGAAGTTTATTCAGGCCTCCCTTTATGGGTTTTCGACCAGAAAAGTTTTGTGTATCTTTCACTAATAGTTTAAGGTATTGAAATTTGGGTGATTATAGGATAGAGTTTAAAGTCATATAGATTTTACCAACGTTCATGATGTTTAAGGTCATGACATGCACATACCTAATATGAAGAACGATACACAAAAGATGATTTAGGATACCTAGGGTCAAGAGTATTGAAATATACTTCTCATCAAGAGTTGAAAATATTTTAGATCAGATAACAATGTCCCTAGGTCCTGAGTAATGATATGGTACAATCATACCAGGAGTGGTTTAGATTATTTTGAGGTATTGAGTTCTTACATGGTGATGTCAGGGATCACAATGATTATAAATCCCCTTTTCTAGAGTGATGCATTTGGTTGACGACCATAGTCTCATATGTAGGATCCATATACATTCATGCATAGTCATGAAAAGGGTGCCTTGAAGCATAGTATCTTTTCCAAGGTCCGTAGGAGGTTTTTCCTACCAAAATCACCTAAGTCACGAAGAGTGTTTTATGTATTGAGGTTCCATTAAATGATTATGGAATCACCTCGTACACTATATGATCCGGGTATGACAGTTGTGGTCCATAGATAGGGGTTAAAAAACAGGTGATGGATTACATAGTTTATCATCATGTAGTGGGACATTTTCTGTGAATTTAATGTCATGCGGTAAGGACATACACCATTTATTTTATTTTCATGCAGTGAGGATTTTATTATTGTGTATTATTAATGTCATGTAACCCTGATGGTTGCCTTGAAGTTTAACATCATGTGGTGAGGATGTGGGAACTGATGCGAAGAATTTGTTCATGATATATTATGTACCCTAGAAATCCGTATATAGATCTTGATCATACATTGTAAAAATGATAGATTGTGACTTTAATCATTTTCAGTGGGGGTATATTTACTATCGGTTATTGTAGATGGGCCTAGGATTAGAAATCTAGATTTCACTACATATGTTATGATGATAGGAATCAAAAAACACATAGTTCTTGAATGAGAATCACACTACAGTTCTGGCCTGTGCATAGATGTGGGAATTTTTCCTACTATTTATTGTAGTTGGGCTGAGGATTGTATAAATGGTTGTCACTATTTATACTATGATGACAAGAATCAAGCCAAATATATTTCTTTAGAAACTGTGAAGGTTAACCTAATGTGGAAAGGATGTTGTATTCCTGACATGAAAAGGGGAATTGTGGTTATACCCAAGGATATAAATATTGGTGTCACTATATATCCTCGAGAAATAGGAATCAATCTGTACATAGTTCTTGATATACCTTGCAGTTTAATATCATGTGATGATGACAAAGATGAACAGACATGAAGGAATGAAAATGTTTCTACTGGGACCAAGGGTTTAATTTTGGTCATCACTACATATCTCATGATAATGGGAATAAATCCACAATACTTCCTTGAAGGTTCCTTATGCATGTATGATCCGTAGATAGGGAATAGATGGTTTTTAATTATGCATGAAATTGAGACCAGAGATATTGGAATCACTATGTATCTCATTAGAATGAGATCAATCAACACATAGATCATTATTGGAAGAGTGGTAGGAGACCAACACAAAAAAATATGGTCCTATTTGGAAATATTCATAGTAATGTGCATTTTTATGTCTTGTAAGGGAAATTCACTAGGAAATTTAACATCATGCCACGAGGAATTATGGTATACATTTTATTGTCTTACATTCAAGACCATGATGAACTTGTCATTAGATTCTTATTCTTTATTTGTGTGGGGAATACCTTATATAAATTTATAACCTCACGTAATCTATGTTCGGTGTGAGAACCAAGGAATGACATGGGTTCCTATTACTATATAGAGTCAATCAAGGATAGGACATGGGTATTTTGCATAATATGGTTACTAGACAAGGTTATATAATTGATAAATCCCTAAATATCTCATTCAAAATGATAATAAATTTTTATGTAGTTATAGAAACATGATCAATTTAATTTCATTTGTAAAAGACATTTTTAGTGTAGTTTAATTTCCTACGGTAAGGACATGGATCACCAGACATGAAGGGAAGAGGAAGGTTGTGGATGCACCTGAAATTCGTGGTTTGGAAATCACTATGTAACCTGTGATGACAGGAATGAATGTACATAATGATCTTGGATGGAGATATTCCCTATGTAAAGCTGACTCTCACATGGGGATGGGTGCATAAAATCCTTTACTTTCACATACCTATCTCGTGTGTGGTGATTAATTAGTGAGATGGTGTTCTCCATGTAGTTTAACATTATGAAGTGAAGAATTATTCCCTACAGTTTAGCATAATTTGGTAAGGACTTTAGCCATTTAGTTTAGTAACATATGGTAAGGACAATATCTATGTCGTTTAAAGCCTTCTTGCTAAGACAAGAGGCACTTTGAAGTTTATTGTATTATTGTTAGGATGATCTTGTACAGTTTAACGTCATATAACGAAGATGTTCTTGTCTAATTCTACTTCATTTATCTAGGATGAATTTTTATAATTTATTATAATTTAATTAGGGTGAAAGGTACTTGATGATATCTATGAAAAGAATTTCTTGGGAAATCATGCATTAGAGGGTGGTGTGACATGCTCCCCAACCATGGTGGAAAATGAGTAGGATCTATTATGATAGAACCTATGTATTATGTAAGTACCATCCCATTTGGGTTTTAGATTGGAGGATTCTTCCCTAGTATTATCAGGGTTTTGATAGCAAACACCAGTTATCCTTAGAGGAATGAACAAAGAAAGATAGTCATATTAAAGTCTCGTGTAGTCTGATTTTGAAGGATATATTGGTTTTTTGTGAGCGAAATGTGTTCTCATCAACTCATTCTATATTTTCCATCATATTTTTCAATTTATCATCATCTGAGAGCTGTCCATAAATGGATATTTGGACTGAAGGTAGTTTTACCTCTATGGGAAACACTTCCATGGCCCTTTACACTAAAGAGTATGGAATTTATTGTGTAGTAGTATGTGTGGTGGTACAATAATCCCATAAAGCATGATGAATCTTGTTCAACCATGAATATTCATCCTTTTCCCCATTATCTAGATTATGTTTGATAGAGTATTATTAAAGGTTTCTATCTCTCTATTTTACACTACATAATAGCAAGATGAGTGATTGGACTCGATATTGTTCTCTTG
Source organism: Viscum album (assembly GCA_963277665.1). Taxonomy (NCBI): domain Eukaryota; kingdom Viridiplantae; phylum Streptophyta; class Magnoliopsida; order Santalales; family Viscaceae; genus Viscum; species Viscum album. Next base: position 1,027,635,381 of record OY728158.1, read on the forward strand.
GTACATTTTCATAAACTTTGTATAATAGAAGTTAGGGTCATTTTCCATCGATATTGTGTGAGGTACCCCAAACCTATTGATGATATAGGACTTCATGAAGCTGATAATGTTCTTCATCTCATATTATTTGAGGGTTATTTCCTCAAAACATTTGTAGAAGAAGTCGGTAGAAGTAAGTATGTAGTTGAATTACAAAGATTTCGATGGGGTATATAGGTGAAATTTTAGTGGATCTAGAATGAATTAAATTTCATAGTGAATTACATGAAGTCCTATATCAGGGTTTTCTAGAAATATACCAACCTCTTGATTTGGTGGGAGAGTCTAGTCCCATAATAATGAGTGTTGTTGGAGACTATGTGGACTTCCACCATGAATGCGTAAATCTATCTTTATACTATTAATCTAGGGAGGATTCTATAAGAAGCACTGTTGTGGAGGGATTTCTTCTCATTTGGACCATCCTGTAAGGTGATATTCGCTGCAAAAAATTGGATTTATTCTTTTTTGGGTCGGCCTATCGGGAGAGTCCCATTTTAGAGACAATAGTTTATGGGTTCCATTCATCTATGGGTGGTCATTGGTTCATCACGATTTGAGGTAGTGTTGAATTTATTGATTTCTTCAATATCATATATGATGATTGATGATATAATTCTTCGATCTGTGATACAGATGATTGCTTCCTCTTGATCAAAGTCATCCATGATACTGGCTGCATTATCCAATGTATAAAAATGATCATTATTTGATTGTGGGACGTGATTCAGTGTAGGATAAAAAGATAACTCTATAATTATTCCACTGATGTAACCAATGGGAGGGGAGAGTTCTACCTTTTTTATGGAAGACTCTCCATTGATCTGATTTATCACTAGATATGAACCCCCTTTGATATTCATGTACATTATGTGCAGCTATAAGAATAGTTCCAACCTAATGATGAGGTATTGGTATTATAAATCATTGTTTATATATCATTGATATAGTTATAAAGAGTATGGAAAAGATACTTTTTAAATATAGACAAATAAAACCCCAAGACCAACAAGATTGAGCATCGATTTTTCCATCCTTCTACCGATAAGAGTCTAGGAGGCACCATCAAAATATATCTTCAATATAAGGGGAGTGTCATGATCATAAGAGACCTATTCATCTAGAATTCTAGTGTCCACCGGTGTATTCTATAGTGGAGTATGTGATGTGAGGAAATTATCAAAGGATTTACCTTTCACTGACTTATGTGATACAAACTGAATATCGTATTGCTGCAGAATGACCACCCATCTGGAAAAGTGCCCAATCAGTATAGGAAAACCAAGGATGTACTTGAGAAGATCAATTCAAGAGACCATATGGACTATGTATAGCTACAAGTAATGCCTCAACCATTTCACTATGAATTTAAGTGCAAGGTAATTCTTCCCGACATCATTGTATCGGGTCTCAGTACCTAGCATTATCATTACGAGGTAGTATAGATTGTTCTTACTACCCAAGTAATTTTTAAGTATAATAAGGGTTCCCTATGATAATTTCATAGTTTTCACATACAAGATTAGTGGTCTCCCCTCCACTAGCGTCATTAGAACTAGTGGGTTCAGTAGGTGCTCTTTTATACTTTCAAATGATTCATGGAAATCAAAATCACATCGATAAGTTATTTCGTTCTTCATTATCCTAGTGAAGCGGAGATATTTTATGGAAAGGTTGGAGATAAATCGACGAATTTGGAAAGGTTCCCTTAGATACCCATCAGTTCATTGAGATTTTTGGTGGGTTACATTGCTAGAATAGTTCTTGTCTTCTCTGAGTATACCTCGATGCGGTAGGGTAATTAAAAAAATATAAGGGACATTCATGATGTTACCATGAAAGAACATTTCAGCATATTAATCTTTTGATTATGTTTTCCTTCCTTATCAAAAAGAATTTGGAGATACATAAAGTTAACAGATCACTGTCAGGATTTAAAAACTAGGTCAACAACATAACATTCAGAAATCCTTCCTATTAATGGCTTAAAGATATGATACATGAAATGTTGGTATGTGGTTCCTAATTTCTATAACTCAAAGGTAATCACCTGATAGAAAAATATCCCTTGATGTTTTCTAAAGTCTATGGCTTCTTCATATATAGGAGCCATATTTATTTTAATACACCCTAAATACCCATCCATAATGAAAAGGGATTGGAAAATAGATATTACATTGATCAAGAGTTATATGATCAGAAATGGGAAGACATCCTTTGGGAAATTCCGAATAAGTTCTCTAAAATTGACACATACCCCTATCTACCAATTCTTTTTCCTGAAAGGGATGATGTGGAAAATACATCTTGGTTATTTCAATTCCTATACAATGTTTTCATTTACAAATTTGTCAACTTTTCCCTATAATTTGGTGGCTTGAGAGGGGTACAACCTCCTTGTTGTCTGTTTGGATCCTCGATTTTGTTCAGTTTGGCAGAGATGGTGCATTGACATATATAAATCTTGTTCAGGCATTTCAATATTGTTCCAAGAGAATACATGTATATTTTTCATTAGAAACATAATGAACATCTCTTGTTCTTTGAGGGTCATGGAATAACTAATCACAGTAGTTCACATGTCTTCTTCTATTCCCATATTTATCTTCTTGAGCTCATTGATGGTGGTGAAGACACCTTCCTTGAAAATAAAAGGGGCGTTACTGATTTGATCCTCGCTATATTAAAACTCTATGTTTGTGGAGACATTTTTAGGTGAAGATGGATATATGGAGAATTCTCAATCACTATTAGGGTGAGGGAGACCATTAAATGAGACATTATCATCCCCTGCCACCTGAGTTATTGTAGAGAGATGCCGAAGCTGATTCTTCTTTACACTATCATTAGGGATAGGAGGGTCATAGACCTCTAAGACTAAGTCTATCACCTTTATTAGATTTATGGGGATCACATAGTTGCTGTTGAGCATACTCCAAGTGTTTGTAGGGGTTAAACCCAAGTCGTTGAGAGCTACAACTTGTGTATCATAATACATCATTTTTTGTTTCCCTCCCTTTTTTAGAATATCACTTCAACCTATGTGGCCTAATAGGATTTAGAGGGAGAACTATTACCATGTAGTATTTTTACATTTTAATCAATGAGGTTTTTTAAACATTTATGGAATGCCAAAGGTCCCACCATGTTGCAATAAGGCTAGGTGATTCTAAGAAGGTAATTATATGAAGTGTCATGATTGATAACCATAAACTCTTCATCATATGTTATCTCCCCAATTCTAGTTTTATCTTTCAGAGATATATTTTTTCACACTTATCATACCCTTGAATGGCCAGCTTTGGGGGAGACAAATCCCCTTCACTATATCCCAAGCATCGAAGGGTTCCAATCAAGATGAGATTGATCCAAGAGAAATTTTCAATCAGATCCCTTCAGATGTTAGAATTATCGAGTATTCCTATAAAATATTGGGGTATAATGTTCCCCTAAATGACATCCTACTAATCATGCTATGTGGATGATATGGTGATATAGAATTAGGCTGAAATTGTCTCCATTTGATAGACCCAGGATGAAGAGACTTATGATTCAAATTTCTATGGGGTTTGGATGGATTTAACAAGTACCTAATTAAGTTATTTTGAAATATAGGCCACATAAAAGATTGAGATCATGGTCAAGATATACAAAAGCTACTTTAGAATTTCTTAATTTAGTGCCATCGGTTGGATGTTCCGGATGTGGGGTTGATCCTGGACATGTGGCTCAGGAACTGAGGTGCTTGAGGTAGATGGTCATGGTTCATGTGCAGAGGTCATGGGAGTATCTGTTTCCAATGACGTGGGCCATTCCAACCTCCCATCTTATCTAGGTTCATTAGAAAATCATACCCCCACTCGGTGGTCATGAAAGATAGTTGGCCACAAATTACCACTGAAAGGTTTTGAGACACCCCCATGTCCTTGTTGGGATTTCTGGAGTGCCTTCCCACAGGTCTCAGCTCCATATATATCCTCTATGGGGACATTATTGAAATATTGGGTCCGAACATGCCTTTGATTTCCCCTCTATCCTCGGTTCTTACACATGCGGCCTCCAGTTACCTGGTCATGTGGGGGAAACATTTATTCTGAGGCATATTAATCATTGGAGAATGGGTTTACCAAGAGTATCATAATGACATAACCAAATATGAGATCTTATTTTGATAAGGATTCCATTTTGTGGGGTGATTATCATGCTTTAGATATTACAGGGAAGGAATTTTCAAGTGTTCGAGCTTGCTTGGGAGCATCATATGGTTCTTACTCTTCTTTTTCCTCCTACTTCTGGTGACCACACCCACTTTTGGGAGGCATATATGATGTGAACTCTTCTATGTTGGTGCTATTGTTGGACTTTGTAGTTATTCTATTTGAGTGGAATGGGCTCTATGAACTTTTTTCTGATTCATCTAGTTGTTTAACTTCCATACTTTCCTTCACAAGACATTCTACCAACCATCATTTTCTTTTGACTAAAAAATGGTAATGCAGGCCACCTTCTATGAGAAGTTATATAACACCACAAACATATAATTGATCATTCGTTAGAGTAATTATTTGAAGACAAATCAATAATAGATATTATAACACAAGATTATATGGAAGGTGTAGCTGTCAGGATGGTCATTGAGGTTGAATCATCAGGATTTCTGGGTTGTGGTAGCGAAATTTGATTATTGTCTTTGGATGATGCAAAATAACCAAAGAATTTTTCATCATAGAAGGAATATTCATTATTCATCCATTACACAAATTCCGAGGGACCCTGATTTCTCTTTTCTTTTATCTAAGGTAGATTCTGTGGTTGTTGTTGTCCTATGGAAGGCATTGGGCCTTTTAGAACCTCCTAGGTTCTTGGACGTGTAGTGCTTCTGGCTTGAGAGTGACATTTGTAGTTTGTTCCTTGCTTATCATTTTCCCTGGTGATGAGGTAATGAGACCATATTTCGATTGGGTTTGTTGAATTGTGTATTTTGAGACATTTTGACATTTATTTGAACTCATGGAACCCACATGGATACTTAATTTGGATTAGATCCATTAGTAGCTCCTCCGTGAAATTTTCAGGATATAGCTCCAACAATTGTTCCCATGAGGGAAAGATTCTATGTGAATAGGTTAAACCCTCTCACCTTTCTTTGAATTCTGGAACCCTCTCATTATCACATTTCTTACTATTTTTTAGGTTGAAAATTTTCATCTTCAACAGTGCGGAGGTAAACTGATAAAAGAATTGATGAAAAAGGTATTCCTATACTGCAATAGATCTTGATGGAAAACTACTATACCAAATAAATGTTGTCTTGGTAGAGTATTCAAAAAACACATCATATTTTTGACCTCCTATTGATATCAAGGGCCCATAATTAGCCCACATTGGGATAATGTGTGTGTGTGATGATGTTCAGGATTTACATCACTATCAATGATAGAGAAGGTATGATTTCCAAAATTTGGTGGAGGTAAAGTGTCATCCACCCAGTCGGGATGTGGATTTCTCTCAGGATGCATTGGTGTGGGTTTCCCATCCATGGATTCCATTCAAGTACCTAGGGACTCGATGATGTTATGTACCTTCGATGGTACTACATTTTGATCCACCTCCCATGTACATGGAGCAGGTAGGGGCCAATGAGGTGGCCCCGCCTTCATCTCCAACAAATTCTTGAATCTTCCTAAGAATGAATGATTTCCCTGGAAAGGGATAAGTTGTTATCTTAACAGAGGGAATTCATTATAATTTTTGGATTCCTCATATATGAATACTGGTTACCTAGATCTGAAGCTAGTATAATTATTAGATGTCTATTTTTTTGGATAATCAGTTCTTATATAAGGAAGGATATTCACGTCAACCCGAAGATGATACCCAGTAGGGATATTTCCCCTGAGTAGCTCCTCATTGAGTTATCAGAGAGTTTTTATTCCACTCTCATATTATAACAACTATTAATCCATGAAAGGAACCCCAATTATAATAGGCGGTGATTGGGACATGGACACATCTTTCCCATTTTCTTTGGTTGTGTTCCAAAATGGAGGTGGTAACTCATTATTCAGAGGCACCAAATTTCTAAGCCTTCATATGTTCCCAGTGCATGTAGCCTCAGTTGGTGATTACCAATAACCCACCTATTGGGGTTTATTTTCCATATTTAATCCCTTTTCATCTACTACTTGGTCATAAATATTTTCTATATTTACAGTGATTAAATTTAAAGAAGCATATCAGACAAGGGTTGCTGTTCCATTACTTTTGACGCAACAGGATGATTCTGCACTACCTTCATCAGGGCCATTATTCAAAACCCTTGTCCATATTGGACCATTTTAGACTCTGAACCCAAAGAGGTTTTATCCCCTTCGCCATACATTCCACTAGCCATGGACTATGAGTAATGACCATGAGGGATTTTTGGGTCATGGTTTCAGAATGGGACCCGAACAATACAGGTTTGTCTTATACTAGGAGGAAAAAGTTGGATGACCATTTTTGATCTAGTACTCCCATCATAGGGAAGATTTATTCCCTCTATGGTTAGTATGATGGTGAATTTTTTTCTAACCAAATGTATTGGGGGTTATTCAGAGCCATAATTAGCGTTGATTGGTCCTGTTATGGAGGATCCAGTGATTCCAGTCAGGGATTAGATGAGTCATAGGATGTAATTTGAGATATAAATTCCCTCATACCAATGGGATGGGGCGATCTAGAATCACTAATTATCTTCCCAGGACCCTATCAGGGGATGTCGAACCTTATGACGGTGAATAAGATATAAATTCTCTAGCCCAAAAAGTTGGGGTTTTTTTACAACTGTTGAGGATATTCCCTGAATCCTCCTGAGAACTAACGATTCGAGGGGTTGAGGTAGTGGTATATATTACCTTGACCTAGTGGGATATGTTCAATCTTGGATGGTTGCTATTATGGCTAATACTATGTCACAATTTATATGGTACATTTTTTCTCACATAGGAGCTTGGTTCAATGGTATCCCATGATGAGAACCATTTTTTACAGGATGTTTTCCATGTGATCAAAAAATTGGTCTCCATGTCTAAAATGAATTATAATATCTTTTAGGGGATCATTTTGAAATTTTTTTTCTATCCTCTATCACCGTTCATGATTTCTAGGAATCGTTGAATAGAGGGTATTCTATTATAGTGATGAGTTGTACCATGCATTACCTAGTCCCCTAATTTCACCAGAGCCTATAACATCACAGGACGTCAAGTGTGGTTGGTTATATTGTTCTCGGGGAGAAACAGAGTTTAATTCTCCATACTCCCACATAATTAAATTAAGATGCATGGTGTGGCTTTGGAGATCATCATTTTAAGGGTAATGTTGCAATGACCGCAAGCGTTCTGTATATTTTCCCTTTTTATTTTCATGTTTTGGATCCCTGACCATGGAGATAGTGGCATGGTCTAGATGAAAATATAGTATATTTATTGAATGAAGGTGACCCTTGTATCCTAGAAAAAGGATATTTAGATACTTCAGTTGCTGATGAGTATTCCACATATTTTTTCATAGATAAGGCATGAAATCAATTTATATATCATATAGGATCTCATAGTTACAAATGGTGTGGGGCCTTTACATGATTGGGAGGTTGTTTCCAACTATCTATCTCTATATGTCAATGTTATCCTCCTCTTCATCAGACTCACATGGATCTATTAGATGAGACCATTGACGATGCTTCTAAGGGTCACCTACTGACTGGTGTGGAGTTCTGCTATGAGTTGATGGGGAACCATAGGAATTTGACCCCATTTTTTTCGATAACCTCTCTATTCGAAGGTGATAAAGTTTTGAACACCTATTTATACATTGATGTCTAGGAAAGGGGATGATTTCCTTTCCTATGATAGATATCTGTGTGGGGAGGTTGACCATGGTGGATGTCGGGAGAAGAGTACCAGTGGTTTATATCTTCACTACCATGAGGAGGCGTATCATGGTAATGACCTTCTTCTACTTTGGTTAAATTATTGATGGAACCTTGTGGTGTTTGGAATGTGTCACGAATGAACTCAATGACATTGAAATTGTGAAGATTTTGAATATGGGTCTCAATATTCATCGTTACAATAATATTACAACATAACTTTTGGAATTATATAGGTATATGAGCATGCTCTATGATGGTTACTAGAACACTCAGATTACCATTGGGTGTAGCGATAATATGTGCCTTATATTGAGAAGCATTAATAGTATTCCAATGTGATGTCTCATGATTTTTTGGAATATGAGACCATTCTGAGGAATTTTCCAGTCTCACATAGTTAAAATTTATTATAATAGGAGTATGAGCCCAATAGCGAGCCTATGGGATATGCCACTAGTCTTTTTCAGCAGAAATATGAGACTACCCTAAGACATGCGCTCCTCTCACATAGTGAGCCCCAGTTGAAATTGGAATATGATCCTAGTATGGATATGACTTCCCCACCAAAATATGCTGACATACCTCCAAAATCGGTGAAGGTATATGAGCATCATATTTTATTGCTTTATAATGATGCAGGTGTAGTTGTTCGTAAGAAGAAGTAGGATTATGCACCCAAATTCCAGAGTTTGTTGTAATATGCTAGACAGATTCACTGATAGGAATACAAGCTTGTCCTGAGACCAATTTTATTCTCATTTCGTTAGCCCTGGATAGAATGTGTATATAAGCTCAATCCTATACTTGGCGTATGCCGACAGACTTGTTTGATAGGAATATGAGCTTGGCCCAAGGCTTGTTCCATTATCACTTGGTGATCTCCACCCAGAATGAGGATATGTTCTTGATCTCAGGACTTTGGAATATTCCAACGTAATATATTGACATGTATGTTTCTCTATTCTAAGTCATGTGACACTCTCACATAGTGATCCCTGACTGCAACAGGAGTATGAGGCCAATCCGATGGGTCATCGTTTATTAGAATCTGCTGATAATCACCCTAGATGGGAGAAAGAATGAGCATTGTCTCCAAAGTAGCTACATGTTCACAATGATAAGAGTGTTGAGATTTCTTGTATGTAGGTACAAGAGTATTCACCAATCCCTAGATATATTACAATTAGAGATTATGATAGTGGAGTTCTTCATATGTCTGTAAGATGTAATGACATTTTAGCAATGTTTGTGTAGGGATATAAGCTTGATCTTCTTACATCTCCACTATATGCTGGTAGAAATATTGGATTGAAGCATGGATACTCACCCTATTTTTTCCTCCTTGTGGTATCATAATATTCCAATGTGATTCATAAATGGAGGTAGGAATATATGAAACCCACATGCCTTCTGTGTGATAATTCCCACAAACTTGTTCTTAGTGGGAAGGGAAATGAGCCTGCTCACTGGTCACCACTGGATTATACCGATAGATTTTTTTTGCTGGGGTAGAGATATGATCCCAGTCATTGTTATCTAGAGCCTTCCTCATCTGATGTTTCTTCCTTGATTCCATTGAATGAGGGTTAGAGGTGGAAGCATGTTTGGTTCTACCATTAACAGGTGATTGATTGGTATTAGGGGGATGATGCTAGCGACTGTGGTTCACCAGTTCCCTTGGAGGAACCTGTACAAGAAGAGATAAATATATGATTCCATTTTTCACCTTCATCAGGGGTTAAAGGATGCATTTTTCATGCTTTGGGGATATGAATCTGAAGCGGTTAGATATGGAAACTAGAGCCAATGTCTTAGCTACAACTTTCCCTTGGTGATGCAGATTCATCGGTTTTCGTACATGGAGAACCTCCTGGGAAGCCTCTAGGGTTGGGATTATACCACATTGGTTGTATTCCTAGACTATCATTTTTTTTCACCTAATGTTGGACCTATCAATTATGTGATATCATTTTTCATCCCACGAGGGTTAAAATCATTGGTGATTAACTAGAGTGATCACTAGATGAAGAAGAAATTATCTCGAATTGGGATGATGTTGATGAGAGCAGTATAGGTGGTCATGTAGATAATTGGGAACAAGGTTACCAATTATTTCAATATAGTTGGTTTGATATTCTCAATCATATATTCCTAGTTTATATAATTGTTCTTTTATTCCCAATATGACCATTTTGCTCGCTTGGACATGTCAAAGTGAGGATGGAATTATCTCATGAGAACCATGGTTGTAGAGTATTAGTTGTATGATTTGTGTGAGGTATACAAGCTTTGTTTTTGTAGGATACACATAATAAAGAGTCTTGATGTGTGATTACATTATTATTCTATTATTTGAGAGTTTCAAAATGAATTTTCCATTTTTTCACGTATTTCAACCTGAAAAATAACTGAGGGATAATAACCTAATAATTTTTTTATTTAAGAGAATCATGTCGGTTTCACAATTTTTTTTTGTGTATAGTGTTCCAAAAAGGCCTGTAGAATAATAACCCATTCATTTCATTTATTAGAGAGATTCACGTTAGGTTCAACATTTTTGTTTTTTCAGGGAAAAGAGTTTGACTGGGAAGTCTTGTTGGGGTAGGTCAGGTTTGTCCCAACATTCGACTATGGTAGGTTTCTTTCGGGTAAAAGCATCAACATTGGGCTAACATTAGAGAACTTTAATTGAATCTCCCAGTGGTTCCCACATCAATACCTGGGTATAGACTATCATTCCAAAGGTTGTAGGTCATTTTGGTTTTGAAGACTAATGGAACTTGGGGGCTCTAATTGGTTGAAAGGATCAGAGTTTGGGATCATCACACCCTTTTGGGGGGGAATTATTACCTACTCTGGGAATCTTTAATAGAATAAATATATGTTCAAGAATCTATTCCTAATCACGATATAGGACTAGTTACCCTAACAAAATAATTTTGGGTTTAGTATCTCATTGTGCAGAAGATGAGTATCTGATTAGTAAATCCTTATTTATATGTATATGTGGTTCTTTATATGTTTCCCAATAATGAGCATCTGCATATATGATGAAGCCATATAATCAGGAGATTTTTAATTTTTTTCTATAAATGAGTCTATTAATATCCTAAGGAGGGGATTGATTCTTTATGAGGCATCCTACATATCCTATTTATTACAGGAATCAAAACCCATGTAGTTCATTAAACTAATGTAGTTAAATGTCGTACAAAAAATAAATATATGAGTTCTTTGAGACCCCAAATATTCATGATCGAGTCCCAAGGGGGATTTCCTATGTATCCTAATTATGGAGAGAATTAGAATTTTCATAGTTCCTTTGGGTTCTTAGTCCACTGATAGATGTGGTATAATGATCAAACCCTAAGAATGATTGGGTCCTGATGGATAAAAGTTTAGAGAGATAGTATGACCCACACTGAGGTGGATGCCCATTTGAGTTCAATCCTTAGAAAGGCATCCTACATATGATGGTTATGGTAGGTATCAATGTTTTTAAGTTCATTCATGACCATGGGACTAACCCTTAGGTATATTTCCTCTTATAGTGGAGGTTTATATCATGAACCATATCTAGGATTACATGATGATATTTCCCTAGATTGTGTAGGATCTTGATGCGAATGATATGACTATTGTGACTCCTTAAGTCTACAAAAGCTATGATTTAAGTGAGAAACAAGTGATAACAAGTAATCGGTCTCACTTCATACGAATTTTGAAATTATGTATTGGAATATCCCTCAGGATGTAATATAGATCCCGGGCCTTGGATAAGAATTATATGTATCTTTATTATGGTAGGAATCAGAGTCATTGTAGTTCAATTGATTTATCAGTCCACTAAGAAATGAGGTAGAGTGATCTTCCCATGGGAATGGTTGTGCCATAATGGTTGAAATGTTAGAGATTTTGTGGGACTAACATTGATGTGGATTCCCATTGGAGTCTGAGATTGGTCCATAAGAAAGAATACAATATATCCTCGTTATTGTAAGAATCAGAGTCCTCATAGTTCAGTAGATCAAGGACAACACACTAACATTTCCCTAGTCTTGGTAGAGTTTTATGGTGAAAATGATGTGACTTTTTCAATTCTGTAAGACCACATGAGCTATGTTCATTGTGAGAAACAAGGGATGGAAAATAACAATTTCATTGTGGATGTGGGACTTATGTGCTAAGAATACCCTTAGAGGATTATTATATGGCTCAATCCTCATAAATGATTCGTATATATCCTAGTTACAACAAGATTCAGAGGCATAACAGTTCTATTGATTGAGGCTTACACACCGATGTTTCCCATATGTTCGGAGCATACACACCGAGGATGGGAAAGTTCATTCAATCAAGGGATGGCCTTTTGACCTAGAATGATTTTCTACCTAACATGAACTAATTTCCCATTCAAAATGTATTTATTTCTTGCACCAAATGTTTGAGAGTGTCTTGTTGACATGTCCATATGGATTCATATGATTCCATTGATGTATCTATAGAAATTTGGATAATTGGGATAACATGACCATACATTATCATAAAATTCAGGATGGCTTGTCCTGAGGATATCACCAGAACTACACAGTTGGTCCTAGAATCCATAACATGACTTGGATGACTCATATAGAGGGTTTTTCATGATCTGACTAACATATATTGGTGTCATTGGGAGATCAGGTTGACAAACTTGGAGGGATTCACGAGATTCAATGTGACATGTCTTAGAGGGTGTTGTGTCTCTATAATTCCATGCTTGTAGGGAATCTTGAGACCTAGTTGGGAATCCCCAGGGGCATCATGAGATCTAGTTAACATTCCCTGGTGCTACCATGATACTTAGCTATCATGAATTGGTTTCACGATATGAATCCAGTGACACATTTGAGGGACATCATGAAGTTTGAATGAATATCCTAGTAGGGTTTCATGAGACATTGGGGGAATTCACATGGGGAACCATGTGACTCTAATTGACATTTCCAATGGAATTTTCATGACCCAAATATTATATTGAAAGATCATTTTGAGATTAGGGTGACATTTCCCAGTGTATTCTCATGTCTTAGATGGTTCACGTGAAGCACATGAGTGTTAAAATGTATGTTATTCAGATAATTCACCCACATTTAGTTTTTGTTTTTGACTTTATATTGAAAATTCATTATATTTGTTCAGTGTTAGCTTTATTTAGTTATCACATGATCTAGTAGTTTTGTCATATGTTCTTCGTGTGTCTTTACATAAGTTCTTCATGTGATCTATGTGTGATCACATAAAGTGCTTATACATGCTACATGGTTTCTCCAATTGTTTGTCGGTATCTTACCTAAAAGAAAACATGTTTGTCATGAGATCCACCACTCTAAGAAATAAATTCTTGCATTTGGATTCAAGGGGGAAACATATCATATTGGGAGTAGTGGTCATCATCACGGTGCATTGTTTATGTTTGGGTGGTGGACTGATAGGCCTCACCATCCTAATAGTTCTCCACTTTGCATAGAACATATTGTGAAAATATAGGCTGGAGTAAGTGAAGTATTTAGCATCATGTTTCTTCATGACTGTCTACCATGGATCTCTTCAAGTGATTCACTTTATTTCTAGTAACCACAAGGCCATCCCATCAACGCCACATTTATAGAATTATTTCCAATTAATGGGGACTTTTCGAGTCAGGCAGGCATGCTATAAGACTTCTATATTTTAATATTGACATGTCCATGTTACATTGTGATATTAGGAAAATTGTCGAAAGGATTTTGTGTGATCTTTAATCCTTGTTTAGGACCTTTTGAGGGATAAGGATGGCTTGTCAGGGGGGCTTGGAAATATCATATGAAAATTTCCAAGTGGTCTTGAGAGACCATGCTGTGGACATCCCTAGAATGTTGTAATTAATTTATTATTGTTAGATGATCCCACCGTATCCTCATTATTCTTACATTTCTTATTTTACAATGGTCAGGAGTGAAGCAATACTTCACAAGTACTATAGAAGAACAAGACTCCACCAATTGGTGATGTATCGCGTGACCAATAAATGTCATACATAGATGCATAAAAATTTGAAGGACAAGTTCATCCATTTTTCCTTAGGGGTCCAAAAGGAGAGTGTGAGGTCTCCTGGACATACCCAAGGCACATCACATGATGAGGATGGAATGCCGGTGGGATATCATCCGTTGAGGTAGACATGTCACCGAGGTCTCACCGTGTATTGTGGATCACTAGGGTAACTTTTCATGACTTTTATAACAATGAGTGGCTCCCACCTCTTCCCCATATGTTTCCTTTTCTTTATTTTACAAAGGCTCGGTGGTCTCACAATTTTTTATGAATGTTTTAAGGGAAAAAATTATCTCTACTGGTGATCCATTACGTGAGTAGTACGGCTGAAATATCACATCGAATTTTGGATATTTCCCTCCAATTATTTATGGATTTAGGGATGGGTTTCCAGGTGCCCACTGGTTGACAAATTGCGCGACCTGTGGGAACTCATTTAGCTACCACTATGTGATCAATGGTTGTTTGAGGTGCCTTTTCAAGAGAATAAGGTCTTTTCAAATAGACTTCACAGGACCTCCCATAGGCTATGTGTTGCACATGATTTCTTTACTTGGCCTTATGATGGTCACATGATTGTGTGCCATTTAGAGGATTATGCAATCCTTGAGTCTCGACCACATTGTCCATCCTTTTATTTTTTCAGGAAAATAATACCAATATCCAGATATTTATTCCTTTATTAATTTATCAATGAGCATTTTGAGATCATCATCAATATTAATTCCAAGTATCATAAATAATTAAGGACTTCATGTCATGTATCATAAATGATAATGAGAAGGGTCATGCCAAAGTTTTACGAGAGGGTATGGAATATCATATCCAAAAACCCATGTGATAAAAAACTCCATATACAACATCATTGACCATGGGGGTTTGAAGTGTTATGTCTACAATCCTAACATAGGCCCCCTTTTAATAATATAGTATTAGGTAGTCTCACATTCCCTTTGAACCTTTAGCCAAGATGTTTTGTAAGAGGAACCCGACATTGCTCAAGGTGCATTTTACCTCCATTATCAGAACTCATTTAATAATATAACTATGGCCATGAGATCATACATTCAATTATAAATTAAATTTATAAAATTAGTCCAATCCATTTAAAAACAAACAATAATTCCATGGATTGTACACACACCATACCTCATTTCATTTATCTCAAAACAACCACCCCCTTTTTGTAAGGACCTGACCATAGTTTCCCAGAATCAGTGCCATATTGGAATACATTGGCATATAAACAAGGAATATTCATCTCGAAGGACTTATTAGTTTAGTATTATTGGGATAAAGATACATATATATGTTCAAAATTACAACAGGATAATAAAAACAGCATAGAAAATCCTTTGATAACATCGAAAAATCCAAGGTTATTTCGGCATGTCATTCATAATAAAATTATTCATGTCCTGAGAAAATGAAACATAATAAAGGGGTAATCACAAATTATTAGTAATTTTTAAGAAATACAATGGATGATATATAATCATTAGGCATGTTGAATAACTAAAAAAATATCCCTTTTACAAATAATAAACTTAAACACATTATGGTAGGAATAAGAGCTGAGTAAATAATGTCATAATAAAACATAATCATGGGTATTCTAATAATATAATAACCACATGATCCATAAATACTATTTTGATAATGAGGGAATTCATAATGAGGGACATCATCACCGTACCGTCAAGGCCTCGGGCCAATACCATAAATAGTCATTTTGTCATGGCCTTGTGCCAAGACTGTAGTTTGTCTCATGATACCTATCGATGCACCGAGAAGCAATAACAGACCCCACCTGACACTCAATAATTCCAATGCATTCCTCATATGAACAATTATAAATATAAACTACATATACATTCATATTGAAACAAATATATGTAATGTAAATAACTTTCCCTGAATATTATACAAAAATACTAACCATTCAGAGTGAATTGGTGAATGGTTTTAAGATAGAACATCCACTTATAAAAATAATAAATTCCCATTAAATATAGTATGGTAGATGATAACATGAAATTTGAATACAAATAATACATAATAATAAACTAGAGTGTTGAAAAATATGAAGATACTCTTATAAAATCTTCGAGTAATTCTTGAGATAAATACCCTTTTACTTTGAAAAAGATGAGTTATTTTGGAAAATATTTGTATAAAACCAGAAGATATGTAGGGTATTAAATACATAATAAAATTACTTATTTTATAAATATAATGGTCACCAAAAACATATTATAAAGTTCCCTTGAAAATAGGTAAGAATGAGAGAAATTCACTTAAACCAGGCTTGTATTTTGGAAACAACTTTGAATGTTTTTTTAAAACATGTAACTATCCATAAAATAAGGTAGTATTATGGTTGGTGTACATTTATATAATAATAATAAAAAATTTATGAGGAGTATATAACAATACTTAAGCATTTCATTGAGGTAATTATCCAATAAAAGTAACCAGAATGAAAATGGAGGTTTGGGTAGAAAAAGCCATACCTTATGTCTGAATGTGTTCAGCTCTTAAACTTAATGTACTGGAATATGAAATTAGAATTATTAACAACTTAATTATAAAAATATTAGACATTTACTTAGTTAATAATAATCCTTTTTAGTTCATTTATGTCCTTATTTATTGGTTATAATATCGAATTCCATCGTTCACGAGTGTTCATTTTTTTATTTTTATAACCGGTTCACTTGTTTTAAAGTAATGGAGTACATGTTGAATGGTTTTAAATCTCTATAATTGAAATGAAATATTATTAATTGAATTAAACCGTTGTTAATTTTAATTTATATCATTTGGATACATTGAATGAGGATGAATCATTAGATAAAAACCTCTTCGATTATTTGGCGGTATTTGGATTATTATGAACAAGTTTTGTCATATAAATTAATAATATGTACTTATACATGGTCCTGAATATTAATTAGGTTATAATAAATATATTTTATTCTGGTTCAACCATCATAATGGTTTCATTACCAGTAATTAAAGGGAAGTTGAAGAACAAAACTTCATCGTCCATGAAGGTTACAAATTGGAACCACATGGACATTGATTTCGTTTATAAAACAAAAGGGAGAGTAAGAATATTGATGATGGATTTTTGATTCACATGATATAATTATAGTATATATTTGATACTGGATTTATCATGGTAATTTGGATAGAGTATGTGGTAAGAGAATAGAAAATAATGTAAATTGAAATGAAACTAAAAGAAAAAGAAGGGTGCTTTACCACTTGAAATAACCTCCTTGAGAACCTCCTTAAGGGAAGGGGTTTTGGTATTTTGTAAATAACAAGAGATTATTGGACTTGGGGAGTGATTAGGTAAGGGTATTTGGGAAGAAATTTTAAGGGGCTTCATGGATTATAAGAGTTAAGAGAAGAGGTAGTGATGGGGATATTTTTATAGTGGAGAAGAGGAGTGAATTTTGAATATTTTATTCATTATTTTATTAATTATTTCAAAACAACCAATAATGTTAGTTAAAGTTACTCATAATAGTAATAAGTGCATGTGAGTTCAAACAATGTGGCCTTATATAACTTATTATTTCATAAATACTTTATTTAATCGATAATTTTTATAGACATTATTTTACAGTATTTCACTATTCATAAAAATTTCAAGAATTTCTGAAAAATCCCAAAAGTTCACCCTAACCATTTTTTGACGTGTAAAATCAAACATTGAAGTCCATTTTTCAAATTTTTTATGAATATTATTAATTTATTTTTTAAATAATAAGATAGTTAATTTGAAAAATAATAATTTAATTGTATAATTAGTTTGGTATCACATTGAAAAATTAATTAAGATCTCATTATCTTATTACCTTATGAAAATAAAATAATATCATTATTTACTATTCATAAGGGTCATATTACTTTTCATATTGCTATTCATATGGGTATGTTACTATTCACAAAAAAATCATGTTTGTTCTATCAGACTTCAAATGACTGACTGATCCCAACTATAGATGATTGTTTTTTCAAAATTCAAAACATTGTAGAGGAAAAGTTGTATTTAAAATCTAGATAATAAAATGTTTTGTTTTTTAGGGACTCAGTGTTTCATGAATTAAATATTTAGTTTAAAAACCTAGGGGTGTAACATTCTCCCCTTTTTATAAAAAAATTTGGTCCCGAAATTCACAAAATGATACCTAAAAACATTCAGGTATGTCTCTAACATAAGCTACTATGTATCCCATGTTTCCTTATTAATTTTATGATTTCTTCAATGTACCTTCACCAGAAAAGTCATTTTATTTCTCAATACTTGTTCTCTGGTATCAAGAATCATGATAGAATCTTCATAATAAGACAAATCAAGCTTAAGTTCTATTTCTCCATAGGTGGGTACATGCGTTGGGTCTGGCATGTATTTTCTTATCATTGATACATGGAATAAATTGTGAAATTTTGAGAGACTTGGTGGAATTTCCAAATGGTAAGCTACAGTTCCTATTTAATTCCAAATTTCAAATGGTCCAATGTACCTTGGACTTAATTTTCCCTTCTTACCAAATCGTATAATACCCATCCATGGAGGAACCTTTAGGAAAACATGATCTCTTTCTTGAAATTCCAAATCCTTCCTTCGGTTATCAGTATAGCTATTTTATCTACTTTGATCTATTTTGATATGGGTTTGGATAATCTTCACATTTTCTATTGTTTCCTCAATATCTTCTGTCCCTATGAGCTATCTTTCACAAACATCATCCCAGTAAGTTGTTGTACAATATCTCTTTCCATATAACACTTCATATGGTGGCATATGAATATTTTAATGGAAGCTATTGTTATAGGAAAATTCAATGAGAGGTAAATAGTTATCCCACAAGACTTTAATGTCAAGGTAACAAGACCTCAAAATGTCTTCTAAAGTTTGAATAATCCATTTTGATTGTCCATCGGTTTGTTGGTGGTTGGTAGTACTCAAACGAAGATCAGTATCTAGGGCATTCTGAATACTTTTCTATAATTCTGATGTAAAATAGGGATCACGATCAGAAACAATTGATAAGGGTACTCCCTGAAGCCTTACTACTTCATTAATATATAGTCTTTCTAAATGTTCAAGTGGTATATCTTCTCTTATATCATGAAAATGTGCTGATTTTGTATGATAATAAAAAATGAACTATATCGCATCATTCTTTCGTGGAGTCTTTGATGTCCCCATGACAAATTCCATCGTAATATCATCCCATTTCCATATAGTTATATGAAGGGATTTCATGACTCCTATAGGATGTTTTCTTACAGCCAACACCTATTGAGAAACCAAACATCTCTACACGTAATAAAAAAATCTCCCTCTTCAAGTTTTCCCACAAAAAATGTTCCTTTAGATCTTTATACATCATTGTGATCCTAGGGTGTATAGAGAAATTAGAGCTATGAGCATCATCCAATAGTTTTCTCTTTAGATCAGGAATAGAGGGAACACAAATCCACGTTCTGAATTTCAAAATTCCACCTTCATATATGAAGTCAATCAATTTCCCATCAGTTACCACATTAATTTTCTTTTGAAACTCCTCATCATCATCCCGAGAACTTTTTTTCCTTTATAATAAATATTTTTGGAAACTGTTTGGAAATGTAGTGATGTGTTACCTTACTTGATAATTCTTATATCCATCTTTACTATATCTATGAACCAAGTATCCCTTTCAACTCTCATCTTGTTCAGAATTTTCTGGTCCTTTCTACTCAAAGCATCTGCCACCGTATTTTCCTTCATTAGGTGGTAGTGTATTGTGCAATCATAATTCTTGAGTATCTCAATTCATCTTTTTTGTCTCATGTTGAGTTATTTCTGTGAGAAGATATATTTAAAACTCTTATGATCTACATATATCTCACATTTTTTGTTATAGAGCTAATGTATCTAAATCCTCAGAGAAATGATTATTGATTTTAACTCAATATCATGAGTCACATAGTTTTTTTCTTGAATATTTAGCTACCTTGATGTATAAGAAACCACTATCTCATTCTTCATATGGACACTACCAAGTCCTTTATTTGATGCATCACTAATGATCATAAATCCATCATTCCCAGATGACAGAGTCAAGATTGGATCATTAACTAACCTTCTATTCAATTCTTTAAAACAATATTTAAATTCCTTTTTCCATAAGAACATAAACCATTTTTTTGTATTCTTGTTCATTGGGTTGGATAAACGGGCAATGTTCTGAACAAAATGTCAATAATAACCCACTAAACCTATAAAACTATGTACCTCAGTTATGTTTTTTTGGAGTAGGCCATTATTACAAATACTTTGTCTCCATAGGATCTATAGATATTCCATCCATAGAGACAATGTGTCCTAGATAGGAAACTTATTGGAGAAAAAAATCACACATGTTAAATGTCCCATATAATTAATTTCTTCTAAGATTTTTCAGAATAGGGAACAAGATATTTTCATGATCTTCACAGATTTTAGAGTATACCAAGATATCATCAATTCATGGTAGAGGATACTTATTATTTTTTGTAATAGAATTGGTTTCCTTGTAATCCATGCAGAACCACATAGATCCATTTTTCTTCTTTATAAAGAGGACAATAAATCACTATAGAGAAACACTAGGTCGAATAAATCATTTATCAGTCAATTCCTCTAGTTATTTCTTTAGTTCCACTAACTCCACACTGGACATTCTGTAAGGGGTATTTGATATGGGCCTTGAACCAAGAATTAAGTCAATGGAAAACTCAATTTCCCACTCTAGAGGATGTCCAGGTAAATCCTTTGGAAAGACATCAACATATTAATGCACAATAGGTACATATTCTATTTGAGAATTCATTTACTCAACCATTTTTATTGCATTCCATTCCTCCCTAATAGTTGAATTCAATAGAGATACTAGGGGTGGATTTAGATGAGAATAAGATGGTGATATTTCAGCCCTAAAGATAAGGGATTCCATATCATCCTAAAAAATTGTAACCTCCTTCATCTTGCAATAAATGTTCACATAATGGTTTGAAATCCAATCCATACTGAGGATTTTATCAAATTAATTCATGGGTATGACAATAAAATTAATAGACAACACACATTTATATGCCCTAATATGGACTCCTTCACACAAATCTGTTGCGATGATACTTCCCTTAGGAGTTTTGATTAAAAAATACCTTATGAAATCAAATTAGAAATATATTATTTTCTTAGAAAACTATGAAGATTTGAAATAATGTGACAATATTGAATCAAATTAATCATTGTCTATGTTTGATGAAATGATTAATCCACCTGCCACTGCTTCATTAAGAACTTCAACATCTGCAGTTTTGACCACATAAGCTTGGCCTTGTTGCCTTGGCCTTCTTTGGGGAAAATTTTCTGGATTCCTAGGAAATTCATGTGCATAATTTCCCATCTCCCTGAAATTGTAGTATTGAATATTGGAAGCTTTTTCATTCCCCTTACAATCCGGAAATAGGTGGAATTTTTCTACACACTTGTAATAGAATCCCATTCCCTTCAGGAAAGTGCCACGGTGTTTCTTCCCACAATTACTGCAGGATGAATGTTCAACTCTTCCCCTCTTACCAATTTTCTTATTTGATTTTCCAGAGTTTTCAATAACACTATTATTCTCTTGTTTTCCTTTATAGTCATTAGAATTAGAAAATTCATTTTTTGTCTTGATAGAACATGAGACTCTATCTTCATATGATGAGAAACTTTGGGAGACTATTTCCCTTTAGAGGAATGGTTTTAAACCATCAAATAATCGATCAATTTTGATTCTTAGATCTCGTATGTTGTCTGCAACATGCCTTTCTATCCTTGTAAAGTTGGATTCATACTTGGAAACATTTTATTCCTCATTCTATATTAGATTAATGAATTTCCCCTCTATATCTTCTCGTTGTTCACAGGGGAAATATTTTTCTAGGAATATTTCCTTAAAATCCATCCATTCAGTATCGTATATTTCATCCTCCTCCTTTTCATTTTGGATTAAGGACTACCACTGATCCACATCTCCCAATAGACGATAAACAGCCATGAAAACCTTCTCTCTTTCGTTACATCCCAATGTGAGGAATTTCATCTCTAGAAAACTTTTCCATTACTATTCTACAAATATGTATGTAGTCCCATTGAATGATGTAGGCTGTTTCCACCTAAAGAGATCTAACATAGCTCCTCTTTGTGGTGGATCCAGATGCTCTATATGGGGAAGGTTATTGTTTATAACCTGAGTAAGTTTATTTGTATAGTTATAAGCTACTCTTCACCAGATGCATCTCTAGAACCAACATCATTATCTTGCGTCAGAGGGTTATCCCTACATGGGATACGTCTATTCATGTGGCTTCCATTTATTCCACTTGGATCCATTTCTAGATAATGTCATACACTATATTAGGTTATGAATCAAAATGTATAATCTTAACTTAACGAAATACTTAGCATAAATTGAAATCCTATGCATGGATAATCCCATAATCACCAAAAAAGGACTCATTGTGAAAAATTATATTTAAATCCATCAGAATGGATTGTAAAGAAAATATGAATTATCCTAAGAATATCCCCAGGAGTGTTAATACCAAGAGTGAAGCAAGGCCTATTTTCTTGTACCAAGACACCCCGGGTCAAGCCTAAAATTCCTTGTAAGAGTTTTCACTCCTATGCACATATGTGACAGAGCCACCTCTACCTATTTGTATACAGACATGGATTTATTTTCTAGAAATATCCACATAATATATTCCTTACCAAAATTCAAGGATGTTCTTGTATGTTTGTCCTCAAAGACTATTTTACAGACTCCTCCATAATCTATATTTTCTAAAACATGTTTCCATGTTTTCTACTAAACATCCTCTGATACCAACTATAAGGACCCGACCCCAATTGCCCAGATCGAATTCCTTATTTGATTACATTAGCATATAAACAAGGAATATTCATCTCGAAGAACCTAGTAGTTTCATATTATTGGAAACAAGATATATACATAAGTTCAACATTATAACATGAAAAAAATATATAAACTCATTTGACAACATCCAAAAATCCTAGGTTATTTTAGTATGTCATTCATAATAAAATTCATCATGTCTTGAGAAAATGAAACATAATAATGGGGTGAGATCAAACACTCAATAAGGGTAAGCAACAAAGAGTAACATATATAAACATTAGGCATGTTGAATAACTAAAAACATACGCCTTTAACAAATAATAAACTTGAACACATTATAAAAGGAACAAGATTTGAGCAAATATTTCCATAATAAAACATAATCATGGATATTATACTAGTCAAATAACCACATGAACAATCAATACTATTTTTATAATGAGGGAATTCATAATGCAGGACATCATCACCATACAGTCAAGGCCTCGTGCCAAGACCATAAATGGTCATTTTGTCATGGCTTTGTGCCAAGACCGTAGTTTGTCTAATGAGATCTACCAATGCACTGATGGGATGTAATGGGTCCTACCCGACTCTTACTAAGTAAAATTAGTTCTTCATATGAATGGGGGTAAATATAAACACAATATACATTCATATTGGAACTTATATATGAAAAGTAAATAACTTTCCCTGAACATTAAACATAAACACTAACCATTCAGAGTAAATTAGTGAATGGTTTTAAGATAGTAAATCCATAGCCAAAATAATAATAAAACAATAGATTACATATTGTATATGATAACGTGAAATATCAACCCCAATAATACATAAGAATCAACAAGAGTGTTGAAATAGATGAAGATACTGCTATAAAATCTTCAAGTAATTCCTGAGATAAATAACCATTTACATTGAAAAGAAGATTTCTTTTGGGAAATATTTTTATAAAACTATATGTGATGTAAGATAGTACTTTAATAATAAAATTAATGATTTTATAATGATAATGGTTATAAGAAACAGATTATATAGTTCCCTTGAAAATAAGTAAAAATTTGAGAAATTCCCTTGAATAGGGCTTGTATTTTGGAAACAATTTTGAATGTTTCTTTTAAAACATGTAACTATCCATAAAATAAGAAAGGATTATGGTTGGTGTAAATATATATAATACTCAAATAGAATTTATGGGAAGTAAATAATAATACATAATAATTTCAATGAGGTAATTAGACAATAAAAGCAACCCAAATGAAAATGGAGGTTTGGGTAGAAAAACCCTTAACTTGAGTCCGAATGTGTTCAACTCTTGAACTTAAGGTCCTTGAATATGAAATTATAATTATTAATAACTTATTATGAATATATTATACATGTATTTAGTTCACAATAATTCTTTTTTAGTTTATTTGTATCCTTATTGATATGTTATAATATCAAATTCTGTGGTTCTAGAGTGTTCGTTTTCTTGATTTTCATAATAACTTCACTTGTTTTTAAGTAATGGAGTTCATGTGAAATTGTTTTAAACCTTCAGAATTGACATTAAATATTATTTAGGAACATACTGAATTTTTAATGGTAATTTATATCATTTTTTTACATGGAATGTGGATGAATCATTAGATGATAACCACTTCGATTATTTAGCGGTATTTGGATTATTATGAACTAGTTTTGTCATATAAATTAATAATATGTCCATATACTAGTTTCTGAATATTAATAAGGTTATAATAAGTATATTATAGTCTGTTTTAACCATAAAAATGTTTTCATGACTAGTAATTAAGTAGAAATTGAAGAAAGAAACATCATCCTCCACAAAGGTTATAAATTGGAACCTCATGGACGATGATTTCGTTTATAAAAAAGGGAGAGAGTAAGAATATTGATGATGGATTTTACATTCACATGATATAATTATAGTTTAGAGATGATAATAGAGTTATCATGGTCATTTGGACCGAGGAGGTGGGAAGAGGATAACAAAAGATGATAAATCAAAATGAAACTAAATGAAAAAGAAGGGTTTTCTTACCTCTTGAAATAACCTCCTTGAGAACCTCCTTAAGGGAAGAGGTTTTGGTATTTTGGAAAGAACATGATATTCTTGGACGTGGGAATTTTCTAGGTAAGGGTATTTGTGAAGAACATTGAGGTCCTTCAAGGATTAGAGGAGTGAAGAGAAGAGGGAGTGATGGGAGGGTTATAGTGGAGGAGAGGAGTGAATTTTGAATATTTTATTAATTCCTTTAATACTACCAATATTGTTGGTTCATGTGACTCATAGTAGTAATAAGTGAATGTGTGTCTGAACCAATATTCCTTAAATCAATTATAATGTCATAAATAATTTATTTAACTGATAATATTTATATACAGTATTTTACCGTATTTCACTATTCATCGAAAATTCAAGAATTTTAGAAAAAGAACAAAAATTTACCCTAAACATTTCTTGATGTGTAGAATAAAAATATGAAATTAATTTTTCAAAATTAATTTTCTAAATTTGATTAATTTAATTTTTAAATTAAATCTTTTTTATTTCGAAAAATAACAAATTAATGGTATAATTAGTTTTATATCACATAGGAAAATTAATTAAGATCTCATTATATTATTACCTTGAGTAAATAATATAATAAAATTATTTAATATTCATAAGGGTCATATTACTATTCATATGGGTATGTTACTATTCACCCAAAATAATGATTATTATTTCAGACTCAAAATTACATACTGATCAAAACTCTAGATGATCTTTTTTCAAAATTCAAAACATATAAGAGGAAAAGATGTGTTTAATGTCTAGATTATAAATGTGGTGTTTTGTAGGGAATCAATGTTTCAGTCTTCCAATATATATTTTCAAAACCTTGGGGTGTTAAACTTTTCACTAGATAAAATAGTGCGCCTCCAAGGTGGGTTTATTATAATAAAAGGTCAAGGAAAACAATCCATATAATTTTAAATTTAAATATTAAATTTTAAATTACATTTATAACATCATTAAGGCCATGAGAAACACCCGTGACATAATATGACTCATCAAGAAACAATCTGTTACTTAAATTTTGTTTCAATTCAATTGACAAGAATAACTGATTCACAATGTAAAGTATAAAGTAATATTTCACAGACGAGGAGGTTAATGTTTATGATAATATTAATTAATGAATTTAAACAACAGACCCATATGTTGGTTAAATTTGATGTCATTGACCTCTACCAATGTTGTGGGGATATAAGGGCATCATTTTCATGGTCTAAACAATTACAATTAATGAATTTAATAATTTTGGATCAACGTGAGTAATTTATGGTATGCAACAAAATTTCACATCTTATAAACACATGAGACTTTAGGGGAAAGAAAATACACCATCAACATCATGCTTTGGATACTTCAATAATATGTTATATGGATTTGATTCAAGATATAATGGGAGAAATATGAAGAATCAATAAACACACTAAAAATAGGGTGAAGGCTCTGACTTGAAAATAACATCTAATATGGAAATATAAATAGTGAAAATAAGGAAGAGGATAAAATCACATTCCTAGGGTGATCAAATCTGATTGGTGACATTTAATTATAATACTGGGTGAAGTGGGTAGCTCTATGCTTAGAATGAGAGACAATGGAGTCTCCCACATAAAGGAAGAGGTTCTGTGTGTTTTGGGGGAGGAAAAAGAAGGAAGAATCCTTAAAGGTGGCAGGGGTAAAACGATAAAATCAAACATTTTAAATGGTTGCATGGTTTGGACACATGGTTTTCCAAACTATGTGCTTAACCATTCACTTATACTGGTTATGTGGAACTAACCGTAAGGGATAAGGGAATGGTCTTCCAAACCTTGTAAAACTCATGATATCCCCTTTTAAATTTTCTACAAACACCTCACATGGATATGTGGCCTTCATTACCTGGTTTAACTATAATGACCCATACTTTACATACATTGTTAATACTTCAAAATTGAAGCATACTTATTACAACATATAAAAAACCACGAAAGGACCGTATAGGTATAGTATCTTTAGAAACTGGGAAACATAAACAACTCGTTCATAAAGCGTCTACAATGTCTCTCATTTATTTCATCATATCTATAGTCCCTTTTTGGCATATCTTACTTAATAACCTTCTTCCTAACCTGGGGAAAGAAAACATACAAAAGGGTGAGCTCAAATACTAAGTAAGGGTAAACAAAAGAAATATCAATCACATCATATTCATAAGAACATAACTTTTAGAAATCTTAACCTGCAAAAGAGAGCATAATTTCATAACATGGGATAAATCATAGTAGTGAAATGGAATCCCAATAATCATAACATAAAACATGAAACTTTTTGGCATACACAAATAATCATAGAGAATCATTTCTTATTAGTCAAGACTCATTGCCAAGACTATCTTAGTGGACAAAGTCCATTTCTGAACCGAGTTCACTCCTCGTTTCAGTCCTGTTTCACTGAACCAGTATAACCTACCGTTCCAGCCATGTCTATCTCATGAGATATAAAATCTTTACCCAATGCATTGGAGGGAGATATAGGTCCCACCCATCTCATAATGATACCATTCTTATGTGTGCCACAAAATCATAAACCATACATCATAGCATAACCAATGTAATAAAAATGGGAATCTTAAACATCATGACATCATAAAACAAATCATATAAGATAAAGAAATTTATAAAAATAATTCCATCACAACTTAATCAAATCAATGTAATAATAGGGATAGAAACAGAACCCTTTATTATCTTAGATGGAAAATAATTTTGATAAAACACTTGAACTCCATTCTCGAGGAAAATATTTTTTCTACTTCAAAAACAATTTTCCTTTCTTAACAAGTCATACAATTCTAAACTAAAAGAAGGTGATTAAAAATAAACTTGAAAACTTGTAAAGGAAGCTTCTTGGAAATAATGTTTTAAAAAATCCATTCATGCCGTATAAGTTAAAAAAACATTCCTCTCGTACTTTTTTCGGAAAAGTCAAAAGGTACCTCGTACGAAAAACGACAAAAGATTCCTTTCATATCTTTTACTAAAAACTCACCGAAGGTTAAAATTGGATTTAAACAATTGTAGGTTGATGGAAATAATATTACATATTGAGTAAACATGGATGTGGATGATAAAATACACCCCAGTAAATACCAAAGTATAAACAATCTTGGATAAAAATGAGATTGCGATATTTCCCTTACCTTAGGTCCGATTTGCTTCGTAAGTGTCCGAACCTCCTGTATAATGATTTAAATAATGTTATTGAACTATTACAGAATCATACTTATTGTTATGATATCATATATGGTCATATTCTTAGCTTCTTATTAGCAATATTTCATTACTACTTGTTATTCGGGTGTTTATTACTTTTTGTTCTTATGCGTGTTTTGTCGAATAAATTCTTATTCTTCTCATTAGGTTATAGATACCTCGTTTACAGAATGGTATTAGTGTAATATATATCATATTCATTCATTCAATTCATTTATATAATCATTATGAAATGAAGATCATGTAGAACGAGTCACATCACATCATGGAGACGGTATTTCGTACGTACACACGAGTGATGATATCGTTCCTATGATCGTGGAATTGTATTGGAGTGTATGTATACAATTTAAGAATCAATATCACTTTATAATAGTCATATATAGTCATTATTTATACCATTATACCCATCCAAGTAAGGTGGTGGTGGAAAATAGATTACACCACGGCGTGGAGACGGTATTCCGTACGTACGCACGCGCGGTGATTTCTTTTTCTGTAGGATGGATAGATGGTGAAATAGGGTTGTTTTATACTTATAATAACATATCAGTATATGAGTGATACTTATGTTATTACTTCATAATGAAAAAACTAAATAAGTAGAAGTGGAAGAAGAAATAAAGATGAAAGAATCGGTAACAGACACTACCTCTTCTTTGAAGTGCTTCTTTGAGACCTCCTTTTAGGGCACTAAAATTGGTCTTTGAAGAAGACCATAACCTCTATGACGTTTCTAGGGAAGTGGAGAGGAGAAATTGGCAGGGGTTGGCCGAGATTTAATGCTCAATGTGGTGTGAGGAAGAGGGGGAGGAGGTTCCCTTTTATAAGGGAGGAGAGGGGAACCTTTGGAATAACAAAAAATATTATTTTATGATAATGTCAAATTCGGTTTTTAATAGCTCCAAATTTATATATTTCGAATATAAGGTGGGTATGGGTCGAAATACTCTTATCCAATAGAATTTAGAAATGTTTAGGTATCAATTTTAACCTTATCATTTAGATTTAACTTTAAGTTAAATAATTTAACTTTTACCGTGTCTTCTTTTATTCTTACACTATAAGGTTAATAAACTTACCATATCAAGCCAAACGAATTCAAAGTTGTTTATTATTAATATATATAACTGTATCTAAGTCATTTGGCCGAACCTTAGATTTTTAGGAATAAAATAACAATGAGTAATATAATATTTGTTTTAAAAACTATTTTATGTCTATTTTGACACTATTTAGTAATTGATTTTTGTGAAAATGATAACAGAATTATTAGTTCTAAAAAAGTTACTTAAATCAATACTCACATGTCATATTAACCTATAAAATTAGTGTAATTCATAAAAAGTCTCAAATTACATTTATTTGGGTATTTATAACATCAATTATGTCAATATTTCATTAATAAGATAATTACTGCATCATCATTGTGTCCTAAATAAATTAAATTATTTAATGTCTAAAAATTATAAATAAAATATATTTATGTAGGAAATATTATTAGCTTTCTAAAGAATATTTAAAATCGAATTTATCTTATGGATAACCCTATATTAAATATGTTTTAGTAAATAAACTTTGATTTTAACTCTTTTAACTCTTCTTTAAATAAATAAATAATAAATGTTCTAATCTAATCCAAGTGGGCCTAATTGGTCATATTTTATTCCTAAGGTTGTTTTTGGTCGAATTACACTTTTCCAATAGAATTAGGACATGTGTTAGGGTAATAATAATTTCATTTTTACCCTTAATTACCCTATTTACTTTTAACCGTGGTAAAAAAAGTAAAAAGTTACTGTTCACCAAAAAAATTATTTTCATCTCATTGAACCACATTTTACTTACTGACATCAATCGTGTCTCTCGGATTTTCGAAATTCCACTCACAGAAGCGGTAAAATTACGTTTTATGAAAAATTCAGTTTTTTTAACTACAACTTAGTGGTTTCACTATTCATCAAAAATTGAAAGTTTTCAAAAAAATACCAAAATTTCACCCTAGGATAATTTCGATATTCCCAATCCAAAAATGAAGTCCATTTTGAAAAATAAAATTTATAAAATTTTAAAAAGTGGTTATTACTGTTCATAACGACTAGTTTTAATAATATTTTAATAGCGTATCATTGTTTAGTGAAACTCGGTATTGCGTACGACGCAAGCTATCAAGGAAGGCCACGGTTACGTGTAAAGCAATACAAGCCAGTGTCAGTGAAAGATTCCTTTGATTTATATAACATAAAAAAAATATTACACATAAAAGTCTCGGGTGTTACATTCTACCCCCCTTAAAATGAATTTCGCCCTCAAAATTCGTCACTTTGTAACAAACAGATGAGGATACCTCTCCCTCATCATATCCTCAAGCTCCCATGTAGATTCTTCTAATTGGTGGTTCCTCCATAAAACTTTCACCAATCGAGTGGTCTTGCTTGGTAGGACTTTTTCGCTACGATCCAGAATCTCTATCGGCTGTTCTTCATAAGAAAGATCTTGCTCCAGCAGTACAACTTCTGAGCTAAGTACATGTGAAGGATCAGGTATGTACTTCTCAGGAGAGATGCATGGAACACATCGTGAACTTGATACAGATTCGGTGGAAGCGCCAATCAGTAAGCTACCTTCCCAACACGATCCAGTATTTCGAAAGGACCGATATATCTGGGGCTCAACTTCCCCTTCTTTCCAAATCTCATGACTCTCTTCCAGGGAGATATTCGTAAGAACACTTTATCACCCACTTCAAACTCTAGGTCTTTTCTTTGGTTGTCGGCATAACGTTTCTGTCGACTCTGAGCTGCTATTATGTGTTGTTGAATAGATCTGACCTTTTCTGCCATTTCATCAACGAGATCAGGTCCTAATAGCTTTCTTTCCCCAACTTCATCCCAGCAAGTTGGAGTCCTGCATTTCTTTCTATAGAGAGCTTCATAAAGCTCCATATGAATACTGGAGTGAAAGATATTATTATAAGAAAATTCCATCAAAGGTAGGTGCTGATCCCAGCCACCTTTGAAATCCATAGAGCAAGCTCTCAACATATCTTCTAGGGTTTGAATTGTTCTCTCAGACTGACCGTCTGTCTGAGGATGATAAGCAGTGCTGAAACTCAACTCTATATCCATAGTATGATGAAGAATTCACCAGAACTTTGAGGTAAACCTCGGATCCCGATCAGATATAATAGAAAGTGGAACTCCATGCAATCTTACCACATCACTCACATATATCCTGGCAAGCTGATCCAGAGAGAAATCCTCTCTAATAGCAATGAAGTGTGCAGACTTGGTAAGACGATCAACTATGACCCAGATAGCATTATTGCCTTTGGATGTTTTAGGAAGTCCTGTGACAAAGTCCATAGTGATGTTTTCCCATTTCCATTTAGGTATGGGTAATGGTTGTAACATCCCCTTAGACTTTTGTCTCTCAGCTTTAACTTGCTGACAAACCAAGCATCAAGAGACATATTCAGCAACATCGCTTTTCATGCCATCCCACCAGAAGTACTCTTTCAGGTCCCTATACATCTTCGTGCTTCCAGGATGAATAGAGAATGAAGAACTATGAGCCTCATCCAGCAGCACCTTCTTTAATTCTGGGATGGGAGGAACACAAACCCGATTCCTGAACTTTATTATCCCATCACAATCAATGTTGAATTCAGGAACATTTCTCACCTTCTTTTGTAACTCTACATCTTCTTTCTGTGCATCTTTAATCTTCACATGTATAGATGGTTGGACATTCATTTGAGAAAGATAAGATTTTTCCCCTTCCATTATAATTCCAAGATCCATCCTTTGTAAATCCATAAATATTGGATCTTTTGTGATCCTCATCATGGATAAACTGGCATGGTCTTGTCGACTTAATGCATCTGCCACCTTGTTTGCTTTCCCAGGGTGGTAATGGATTGAGCAGTCATAATCCTTAATCAGCTCCAAACATATTCTTTGATGCATATTCATCTCGTTTTGTGTGAAAATATACTGTAAACTTTTATGATCAGTATAAATGTCACACCTTTCTCCATAAAGATAATGCCTCCAAATCTTTAATGCAAAGATTACCACAGCTAACTCAAAATCATGGGTTGGTTAATTTTGCTCATGGATTTTCAACTTTCGTGAGGCATAAGCTATCACCATATCATTTTTCATAAGAAAACACCCCAATCCCTTCTTGGATGCATCACTATAGATCACAAACCTTTCTCCACTACAAGGAAGTGTGAGCACAGGTGCACTGGATAACCTTCTTTTCAACTCCTTGAAATTCTCTTCACATTCCTCCATCTAGATAAACTTAACTCGTTTCCGAGTCAACTTGGTGAGTGGATTAGATAATCATAAAAAATCTTTCACAAAACATCGATAATATCCATCCAAACCAAGAAGACTTCGGATCTCAGTTACTGTTGTTGGTCTTGAATATCTTTCGATAACCTCTATTTTTTATGGATCCACAGATATCCCCTCTTTTGAGATTATGTGACCCAAAAATGAAACTTTTTGAAGCCAAAATTCACACTTGGTAAATTTGGCATAAAGCTTCTCCTTTCTCAGGGTCTTCAAAATAATTCTCAAGTGATCTTCATGTTCTTCCTTGATATTTGAATAAACAAGAATATCGTCTATAAAGACTACCACAAATTGATCAAGATAGTCTCTAAAGACTCTATTCATCAGATCCATGAAGATAGCAGGGGCATTAGTAAGACCAAATGACATCACTATAAATTTATAGTGTCCATACCTTGTACGGAAAGCCGTCTTTGGTATATCCTCCCTTTTGACCCTTAATTGATGATACCCTGAACGAAGATCAATCTTGGAAAAGTATTGAGCTCCGCGTAGTTGGTCAAATAAGTCATCAATGCGTGGGAGAGGATATTTGTTCTTGATAGTGATCCTGTTAAGTTCTCGATAATCAATGTAGAGTCTCATTGATCCATCTTTCTTCTTAACAAATAGAACAGGTGCTCCCCAAGGTGACGCACTAGGGCGTATGAACCCCTTATCAAGATTATCTTGGAGTTGCTTCTTCAATTCCTGCAACTCAATTGGGGCCATTCTATAAGGTGTCTTTGAAATAGCCAAAGCACCCGGTACGACTTCTATTGAAAACTCAACTTCACGATTTGGTGGAAGACCCAGTAATTCCTCCGGAAAGACATCATCAAACTCCCGTACAATGGGCATATTCTTAATCGTGAGTTTCTCACCAACCATTTGAGATAAATAACCTTCATTTAGTGGAATCAAGACCCATAAGGTAGAAGGAATTTCCACTGGAATTTTATGTTCATCCTTGCATTGATAGATGATCATAGATTGATCTGGAATATGAAATGTGACTTCCCTTCTTTGGAAATTGATATGAGCTCCATATAAAGAAATCCAATCCATGCCAAGAATCACCTAAAATTCCACTATAGGAAGGATCACAAGATTTTCAGGAAGCACTTTCCCACAAACTTCGATCGGAGAAGAATTATAAACTTTTGATGCGACTGTTGTGCCATTTTCTGTTGTCACAGCTAACTCAACATATAATTGTTGAGGTAATAAGGTGATACCCTTAGAAAATTATTCAGAAATAATAGAGTGGGTGGATCTAGAATCAAATAAAACATTTTCTACTTTAGAGTGGATGGTAAGTGTACCTTTCACCACATCGTTATCGTACTCCACATCGCTGATAGAAATTGCATGTGACTTTCCTTTGCCTTTAGCCTTAAGAGTTTTTTGACGTCGATCATCATCATCAACCCATTGGATTAGGGCATTTGTTGGAACAATCTTCCATCTCCTTGCACTTGAAACATTGAAGTGTTGTAGGTTCATTCTGTGTATCCCTTCCTTTGTTTGCATCATTAGACATCTTCTTCCCATCATCGCAGCATTCAAATTCCCGATGACCTTCCTTTCCACATTTGAAACATTTACTTGTTCCTTTAAGACAACTCCCTCCATGTTTCTTTCCACACTTTGAGCATAAGGGAAAGATCATCTTCTTTTCAGTGTGCTCTTTAGATTTTCCTTTGAATTCCATTTTCCTCTTCTTAACAAACCCATATGACTGATGGGTTACTCCAATCTCCATCTCGACTTTGAGAGCACATCGAACGATTTCCTCATAGCAATTGAAGTCCCTTATGGATAACGACCTTCGAAGACTTGGTTTTAAGCCACTAAAGAATCGATCGATCTTACTCTCAGGTTGGATAATAATACCAGAAGCGTACCTTGCAAGTCTTGTAAAATTTGCTTCATAGGTACCAATAGATTCATCATCCTTTTGCTTCAGTTCAAGAAACTCTTTCTCCATCTTTGTTCGGAGAATACGAGTGAAGTACTTATTGAAAAATAAGTTCTTGAACTCGTCCCATTCCATGGACTCAATTTTATCCCTTTGCCTCATATTCTTAATAAGATTCCACCATTGATCAGCATCACCTTCCAAATGATACACTGGTAAGATGACTTTATCATGATCAGAACATTGAAGCACTAAAAATATCTTTTCAGTAGTACTAATCCATTGTTCAGCAACTAATGGATCAGTAGACCTGCTGAATGAAGGTGGACGTTGTCTCATGAAGGATTCAACAGAATGTTGCTCCTTCCTTTTCTCGTTTGGAAGTCCTGCATGATTCATATCTTGAGAAAGTTGTGTGAGCATGGCTACAAGATTTTGCATTCCAGCTCCCATAACGTTTGGTTGCTCAGGGGGACAATAATTGCATTTCCCGTCGCATTCTGCATTAACACGGTTCCTTTGGGTTCCAGCCATTGACTAAAACCAAGAAGAATAGTGTGAGCAACACTAATTATAATAGGAAAACCACATAATCAAGAATAAAATTTCTCACTTAAGGTCTTATCCTAGGTTATTCATGGCCATTTCTAAAACACTAATATTGTGTTCTATGCTTAGACTTATGCTTAGGGTTCTTACTAAGGATTTCACATCCTAGTTTCCAAAGATTGACTATACATTTCCTCTGATACCAACTATAACGACCCATACTTTACATACATTGTTAATCCTTCAAAATTGAAGCATACTTATTACAAAATATAATAGAACCACAAAAGGACCGTATAGGTATAGTGTCTTTAGAAACTGGGAAACATAAACAACTGGTTCATAAAGCATCTACATTGTATCCTATTTATTTCATCATATCTATAGTCCCTTTTTGGCATATCTTACTTAATAACCTTCTTCTTGACCTGGGGAAAGAAAACATACAAAAGGGTGAGCTCAAATTCTCAGTAAGGGTAAACAAAAGAAATATCAATCACATCATATTCATAAGAACATAACTTTTGGAAATCTTAACCTAAAAAAGAGAGAATAATTTCATAACATGGGATAAATCATAGTAGTGAAATAGAATCCCAATAATCATAACATAAAACATGAAACTTTGTGGAATACACACATAATTATAGAGTATCATTTCTTATTAGTCAAGACTCATTGCCAATACTATCTTAGTGGACAAAGTCCATTTCTGAACCGAGTTCACTCCTCGTTTCAGTCCTGTTTCACTGAACCGGTAAAACCTACCATTCCAGACATGTCTATCTCATGATATATAAAATCTTTACCCAATGTATTGGAGGGATATATAGGTCCCACCCATCTCATAATGATACAATTCTTATGTGTTCCACAAAATCATAAACCATACATCATAGCATAACCCATGTAATAAAAATGGGAATCTTAAACATCATGACATCATAAAACAACTCATATAAGATAAAGGAATTCATAAAAATAATTCCATCACAACATAATCAAATCAATGTAATAATAGGGATATAAACAGAACCCTTTATTATCTTAGATGGAAAATAATTTTGATAAAACACTTGAACTCCATTCTTGAGGAAAATATCCTTTCTACATCAAAAACACTTTTCCTTTCTTAACATGTCATACAATTCTAAACTAAAAGAAGTTGATTAAAAATAAACTTGAAAAATTGTAAAGGAAGCTTCTTGGAAATAATTTTTAAAAAAATCCATTCATGCCGTATAAGTTAAAAAAAACATTCTTCTCGTACTTTTGTCGGAAAAGTCAAAAAGTACCTCGTACGAAAAACGACAAAAGATTCCTTTCATATCTCTCACTAAAAACTCACAGAAAGGGAAAATTGGATTTAAAAAATTGTAGGTGGATGGAAATAATATTACATATTGAGGAAACATGGATGTGGATGATAAAATACACCCCAGTAAATACCAAAGTATAAACAATCTCGGATAAAAATGAGATTGTGATATTTCCCTTACCTTAGGTCCGATTTGCTTCATAAGTGTCCGAACCTCCTGTATAATGATTTAAATAATGTTATTGAATTATTCCAGAATCATACTTATTGTTATGATATCATATATGGTCATATTCTTAGCTTCTTATAGGTAATATTTCATTACTACTTGTTATTCGGGTGTTTATTACTTTTTATTCTTATGCGTGTTTTGTCGAATAAATTCTTATTATTCTATTTAGGTTATAGATACCTCATTTCCAGAATGTTCTTAGTGTAATATATATCATATTCACTCATTAAATTCATTTATATGGTCATTATGAAATTAAGATCATGTAGAACGAGTCGCATGACATCGTAGAGACGGTATTCCGTACGTACGCACGAGTGATGATATCGTTCCTATGATCGTGGAATTGTATTGGAGTGTATGTATACAATTTCAGAATCAATATCACTTTAAAATAGTCATATATAGTCATTATTTACACCACTATACCCATCCAAGTAAGGTGGTGGTGGAAAATAGATTACACCATGGTGTAGAGACGGTATTCCGTAAGTACGCACGCACGGTGATTTCTTTTTCCGTAGGATGTATAGATGGTGAAATAGGGTTGTTTAATACTTATAATAACATATCAGTATATGAGTGATACTGATGTTATTACTTCATAATGAAACAACTAAAGAATAAGAAGTGGAAGAAGAAATAAAGATGAAAGAATCGGTAACGGACATTACCTCTTCTTTGAAGTGCTTCATTGAGACCTCCTTTTAGGGCACTAAAATAGGTCTTTGAAGAAGACCAGAACCTCTATGATGTTTCTAGGGAAGTGTAGAAGAGAAATTGGCAGGGGTTGGCCGAGCTTGAAGGCTCAAAGTGGTGTGAGGAAGAGGGGGAGGAGGTGCCCTTTTATAAGGGAGGAGAGGGGCACCTTTGGAATAACCAAAAATATTGTTTTATTATAAAGTCAAATTCGGTTTTTAATAGCTCCAAATTGATATATTTCGAAGATAAGGTGGGTAGGGGTTGAAATCCTCTCATCCAATAGAATTTAGACAAGTTTAGGTATCAATGTTAACCTTATCATTTAGATTTAACTTTATATTAAATAATTTAACTTTTATCGTGTCTTCTTGTTTTCTTACACTATAAGGTTATTAAACTTACCATATCTAGAAAAACGAACCCAAAGTTATTATTATTAATATATATAACCTTATATAAGTCATTTGTCCTAACCCTTGATTTTTAGGAATAAAATATCAATTAGTAATATAATATTTGTTTTAAAAACTATTTTATGTCAATTTTGACACTATTTAGTAATCGATTTTTGTGAAAATCATAACAGAATGATTAGTTCGAAGAAAGTTACTTAAATCAATACTAACATGTCATATTAACCTATAAAATTAGTGTAATTCATAAAAAGTCTCAAATTACATTTATTTGGGTATTTATAACATCAATTATGTCAATATTTCATTAATAAGATAATTACTCCATCATCATTGTGTCATAAATAAATTAAATTATTTAATGTCTAAAAATTATAAATAAAATATCATTATGTAGGAAATATTATGATATTTCTAATGAATATTTACAATCGAATTTATCTTATGTATACCCCTATATTAAAAATGTTTTATAAATAAACTTTGATTTTAACTCTTTTAACTCTTCTTTAAATAAATTAATAATAAATGTCCTAATCTAATCCACGTGGGCCTAAATGGTCATATTTTATTCCTAAGGTTGTTTTTGGCCTAATTAAATTTTTCTAATAGAATTAGGACATGTTTTAGGGTATTAATAATAGCATTTTTACCCTTAATTACTCTATTTACTTTTAACCGTGGTTAAAAAAGTAAAAAGTTACTATTCTCCGAAAAATTATTTTCATCTCATTGAACCACATTTTACTTACTGACATCAACCGTGTCTCTCGGATTTTCAAAATTCCACTCACAGAAGTGTTAAAATAATGTTTTATGAAAAATTCAGTTTTTTAACTACCACTTAGTGGTTTCACTATTCATTAAAAATTGAAAGTTTTCAAAAAAATACCAAAATTTCACCCTAGGCTAATTTCGATATTCCGAATCCAAAAATGAAGTCCATTTTGAAAAATAAAATTTATAAAATTTCAAAAAGTGGTTATTACTATTCATAACGGCTAGTTTTAATTATATTTTAATAGCATATCATTGTTTAGTGAAACTCGGTATTGCGTACGACGCAAGCTATCGAGGAAGGCCGCAGTTGCGTGTGAAGTAAGCCAAGCCAGTGTTAGTGAAATATTCCTTTGATTTATATAACATAAAAACAAAATATTTCACATAAAAGTCTCGGGTGTTACATTAACTATCCATATGACACCCCTACAGGGCAACATGGGTTAAGGTGCAAGGTTAGCACTAACCATGTGCTAACCGTGCACAAACCATTACCATTTTAATGATGAGATTTCAAAGAATATTGATTACAAAACTCAACTAAGAAACCTTGGAAAATCTCATGCCTTAAAAACCATATAAAAATAGAAATTTTATGTTCTACAATGTTCAAATTTAAATTATGATACTCAGTTTAAGATTAGACCAATCCATCAAATAAAATGTTAAATTTATCTTATAAAAAATTCATACTTTTCCAAAACACGAGACCTTAAAATTTCACCACCTAAGAACTTATCATCCCTGGGATTCTTTATGGATCAATAAAAACAA
The DNA here is from genome assembly GCA_963277665.1 of Viscum album. Classification (NCBI taxonomy): domain Eukaryota; kingdom Viridiplantae; phylum Streptophyta; class Magnoliopsida; order Santalales; family Viscaceae; genus Viscum; species Viscum album. Next base: position 1,027,674,718 of record OY728158.1, read on the forward strand.
CACAAAAACTAAATGGGTTGTAAATTTACATTGAAATATCTATGTTTTATTTCCAAATGATAAATGCACCTTAATGAGTCATTTTAAGTATACAACACTTAAATCATCCAAAACTGAGCGAATGATTGTAACCACTATCAGAAGATCACGAAACAACTAACCCCTTATTTTATATAATGGTAAAATATCACATCATGGAATATTTCATCTATTTCCCAATGGTGTTTTCCAACATAATTTCTAGGTATGAATGGCCAATTCCAAATGATGAAACTCATTGCCAATCTTCAAATTTCACCAATCTCACCCCAACAGTTTATAAAATGAGGTTCCCTAACTACCACATCCAACTATATGAGGGAATTCAAGTTAAAGAACCATTGGTAAAATATTTCAAAAATACTTATATCTTATAGATGACGTATCACCAAAAATTGATTCTAAAGCCTTGTGCCATGGTGCATTTAGATTATTCAAAAAATTATCACTGATGTCCGTACTCAATTTTTGATGATGTCCCTTTACCGAAACATCCCCCCAAAAAATATTTCATCATACTCTATCACCATCACTAACACAATCCCGATATTGAATGTATGTATCATCATAATCTACCCCATCCACAATTCCCAAATTTGGATTTCAACCTAAACCCATTATCGAACCGATATAGAGAATGTAATAAGGATTCTATTTGCAAACTTATACATTTAGTAATCAGTTAGACGATCCAAAATGACCATAATGTGAATTGTATCAAGGTTCCATGAACCTTCTTGCATGAGGGTCATACTACAAGTGACCGACATCTCGCTCCCCACCATTGGGTCATCCTTTTCATCTATCTAACAGAGACTGGACATGATTAGCACTAACCATTCCCAGATATAACTAATGGAATGGATATTCTAAGAATATTCTCATCTTGATAACTAAGGTAAACCTTACTCACTAATCATTCCCACTTCTCTAGAATAGTTCCTAAGGAGATCTTTTAAATTAAACTCATAATATGGTGTTTCACCCTTAAACGACCAATGGTGTATAAGACACCAAATTGATTTCTTTTAAATAAATAATTGTGTGTACTCCAATGGAGATATTCTCTCAAAAATAAAATATATTTGACTAGATATATATATATATATATATATGATTCTCTCTCAAAATAATTTAGATGATGTCAGGAAATTGGGTATTATCAATACTATGAAGGGAGTATATTAAGAAATTATTGATAGGAATGCATATCTCTCCCAATCTTTATTCATTTCAAACCGGATACATTTTCCATAATTATCCTCTAAGACCAAGTCTCTTAGTAGTTCCTTCAATGGTTCTATCATGGGTCAACTATCACAGGTTACCCTGCTCATTTCAAATTTATCCCTAAATTTACACAAAGCTTCGGGTCACCCTTCTTGCAATCATTACTTCATTACAACCCTCAATCCTTGGATTGCACCTAGTTTTTCATCGATGTTCAATTTTATATAGTTACTATGTGAAACCAGTGTGAACTAACCAATCATTTTAATTTTATGTACATCATGTACCACTCGATTAACGACCTAACTAATTCTCCTACAAGTCATCTATGAGGAAGTGGAAGTTTACCATGCTTTGCGGAACTTTAGTTTTAACACATGAGGAGCTCCCTTGGAAATCCACTACAAAATTAGGTATATACATGTTCCATGATTTATCGAATGACCACCCACCTCAAAGTAACCTTTTTAAAAACTGAAAATAATTAAAACGTAGATCCTAGCCAAACATGATAGAAACCTGAATGATTCTACCCAATGAATCTAGTTACAATATGAAACCAACCTAGCTTTATCCTTGAAAACTCAGTCATCACCATGCCTATAAAACAAAACCCAATAAACATACATGCATTAATCCAAATATGAGTTTAAAAATAGTCTCACTAAAATTACGGAAAATGTAAACCCAATCCAAACTCTCTCATAGGTTTCCCTTGATGAAAGTTACACAACTGATATAATTGGTTACAAATCAAATTTAAGGGAATCATGGTCTCTTACCTAACCTAACCATATTGATCATTATCAAAAAAAGGTACACTAGGTTTTATCACCTATCCCTAAGCTTTCTCACATGAGAACCATATTCTATTTAATGGAATTTATTACAAATTGTCTAATGTTCCTAATAGAATTATTTGATAATAGTTTAAACTAAATATGTAAGGAGGAATCAAACTAAAAGGTTCAAAACCTATCAACATAGATATAACGACATAACCTTCAAATTATTATTCTACTTGGTCAAAGTCATCACTGATTATCCAAAGAGGGGAGTGCATGTTGAATGGATCCAACTATAACACAATGAAAAGAACTAACACTCATTAGAAATCAACATATAGTAATACCACCTCGAGGTTAAACTTACTCGACAACCATCCATCTACCCATGGGTGTCATTTCATCAACTAGGTGTCCTACGCAACTCAACTAGATCAAAAGAAAAACACCTACCATACTTAGAAACTATGCTCAATTGTATATTGATAACCTATATCCATGGGATCTACCAAACTAAAAAGTACTTATGTTTAGGTAATGGAATAAAATTGTAAGATAGATTCATTCCAAAAGACACTAGACCTTACCAACCATCCTTTATGTATAATAAATAGCTGAAAAATCCAAGTGAGACCTATAGGAAATTCTCACGATCTCATTCAAGTGTCTCTCAAAGAAAAAAAGCTAACACTTACCAAGGTATCACACTATAAATACCTATATATGGATTTATTTTAAGTTATTTAAATTATGCTAAAATATTAAAATATTTTTAAGTATGTACTTTATAATGAATATCAAGTACCAATTATGAATTCCATGCAAATCATTGTTTTTTTACAATGATACATGTCACAATAATTTATTACCATAAGGGGAAATGGGTAAAAATATTATAAATAAATAACTCAATAACTGTATGAAGTATAAAAATATCTCGAGGTTAAATAATAATCAATAGTAATATAGGATAATATAAACACCATTCTCTTCACTGGAAACTTGGCCTTTATTTCATGCGTGGGTTGTCCAGAACTTGGCATAAGCTATTTAAAAACTGCTGACACCTTTATATTCACCTATGTATAATCCAAAAATATTAATAAATAAGTAAAATAAATCTCTAAAAGAACTTTGTAACATCTGGACTCGAGAGCCACTATAATGGTTCCTCGAGTTGGTAAGTCAGAATGTCTCATGCGCACCTCCCCATATACCAGAGGCTGTCGAGTGTCAACAATGGTCTATGGTGATATAGTAGGGATTCTATACCCTTATAATTAGCATAGAAAAATAGTATAAGAGATAACAAACAGTGTGTGGTTAATAGAAAAAAATGTAGTGAATGACAACATTATCTTACAATCAACAAGAGATGAATTAATAAAAAAGCATGAATGTGATATAGTGTACAAGAATGAGAAATATAAAAGATAGTACAACATATAAGACTAAATTGAAAAAAAGGAATAAATAAATAAAATACTCCAACTCTGAATGGTGAGCCCGAGTACATGCTCAACCACTACTCCCAATATCGCATTTCCATAAGGAAAACCACATAAAGTATAAAGTGTGATCTTAAAACCATTTCCATGAGGTCTATTTGTCTATCAAACTCCATCCCAAAAAATATGTGAGATATATACTTATTAGGAAGCAACCAATGGTGTCTAATTCAATACATTCTATGAGTTTTAAATAATTAGTGTCCACATATAATGAACAAATAAGTGTAATTAATTAAATAAATGTTGTCATGTTCGATCAGTTTTCTCAAAGACACATGACTGACTGTACCTGCTTCATCCTAAGCAGAAATTTCACTGAACATGTGTCACCATCTATATAACATTATTAAATTATCTCTTAATAAACATCCACTTTCATTAGATAAAATAGGAAACATTAATGGTGGTTTTATTATAAAATAGGTGGGGGTGGGGGTAGAGAAACAATCCATATCATTATCAATTTAACTATCGCAACCCAACCCAAGTCATGGATCAAGCCACAACAACCTAAGACCACCTATAGAGTCTAGTGGGCGGTGAAAAGAACTAAAAGGATATCTATATTGGGGAGGCCTTTTCTTAAGGAATTGTACACATGAATATAGCCAACTGAATGAAAAAGTATAGAGGGAAAGAAGAATGGATGAAACAAATCTATAAAGTAAACCAAGAATGCATGAACCTCTAGACAATAAAAAGTTTGGTAGAGTAAAAAATAAAATAATGTGGAAAAATAAACTCCCAACAAAAAAATATGTCCCATCCTAACAAAACTGGAAAAGACTAAACAATTGAGAGAAACTGACTTTCTGTTTTCCAAGCTACAACCACCATATGCGTTCCAAGAACCCAGTACCTTTAAGCTCCTATAAAGTCTTGGTTGACCTATCCATTGTCTAAAAAATACATGACATGTGTGGGAAAATTCCGTTCAGGGGTGAGTATATACATAACTAGTAAAAAAACCAAAGGGTTAAGGGGGATTAGTAAGAGATACAAATGAAGAGTAAAATAGTAGATAGAACATGGTATCATGAAAGAGTACAACTCAACCCAACAAAGAGGGAATGTAAGATCATAAAATCAGAAGAGAAAGACATAGTGATTAGATGAACTACCCATTAAGCCTTTTCTATCGGTAACAGGAGAGTAGACACACCCAACCCTATGAATTTAGACCCGAAAAGCACATGGTATGCACCACACATCTTATCCACTTATGGAAGGAGAGTATCAAAATCCAAGGTGTGAATACCATAGAAACAATATATATAAATATATTCATAGTCAAAGAACCATAAATGAGATAGTAAGTGGATCTCCATATCATATCTCAGCTGAAGAAGAAGCGTAGCCAATAGTTCCAAAATTCCATCAATGATTCCCAACATCCCATGTGTTTGTCCCAAACACACAAGTCTACGAAACATAATCACCAAACCTTGATATTTTCCACTTTGGTTGGAAATGAATTATCTGCATGGTTTTAGGTCAGTTCACAAGAACTTTCCTTGGTGGGGATTGAATTACTCTTCCTTGTGAGTCCAAGGCTATGTCAATCCATGTCTCGTCACAATTCCACACATTCGAGGGGCTACAATCTCTATGTAAGGATCCCATGCCCTTGTATGGAAGGAGGGTCCTACTCTATTAGTCTTTGAGCAACTCCATTGCCCAACCCCGCTAGAGGGTAACACTTCAAAAAAATCATTAGTGAACTCCACTTCCCAATCATGGTGGTGGGTAATGATCAAAAGAAGGTATTCAGGTAACTCCGCTACCCATCCCTACTAAAGGGTAACACCTGTAGGAATTTCATCAGGGAACTCCACCGCCCATCCTTACAGGAGAATAATACCTGGAAGAAGATCTTTAGAGAACTCCACTGCAAGGCCCTACTGACAGGTAATGTATGAAATGTCAAGAAACTCTATTTCCCAACCCTACTAGAGGGTAACTCAGAAACATCATTAGGGAACTCCACTACCCATCCCCACTAGAGGGTACCACCCGAGAACATCTCTGGTGATCACACCTAATCACTTCCCTCACCAAGAATCACCTAATCAAGATCAATTCTCATAACATTTTACATGGTATCTCAAAACCCACTATGAAGAGAACTATAATTTTCAATGTGGAAAACCAATTAGGATAGGATACTCATCGGCTAACATGTGAGTTCAAATGAAGGAGATAAAGATGTTAAAAAAAATCTTAAAAGGATATCAGGGGAACAAATCATGTAAATGGACCCACACAGCATGTGGTCCCACTTTATCACTTGCTCGTGTCCCTGGCCAGTATATGGAACTGAAACTTTTTAGAGGTACATGCCATGTAAGTGGACTAAATAGGGTGTCCCAGCTAACCAGGACCCAGTCTGTGTCTCTACTTGCTGTGTCTGTGTACTCGGACCCCGTGTCTATGTACTATGGTACATGGTGCATGGATTCACATGGTATTTCACTTGTATACTAAATATATGTCTGTATACTCTTCACATGGTGTGTTCATGATCATGGGATCCATTATAGGGACCACTCACATGTAATGGCATTGCACGAAATGTCACGGAAGTATATGTCGTACCATCTTTAGGGGTTTCTAAAACCCTAGTGTCACTGCTGGAAGGGTCTTCATGCCATTTTTTATTCATTGTACATGGTGTATAGTCATGATTTTTCCAGAAAATCAATATTTATAGATCCAGTATTTATGTTTAAAATATATTTTCTCAGCCATATATCCTGCCATTAATCAGTCTAATTTTTTTTTATCTAAACATGGATTTAGGAATCCTATTGTTTGTCATTGAAAAACGGTCATCGTCATGCATGAGGGTTTGATCAGGCATTCCGAATGCACCTGTGGTTTCCAGTATCAAAAATCTATCCTTAAACCATCAAATCAATCATCTCAATATTAAAATATTCCTTGATTTGTGTTTAATTTACCATTTTATTTTATCTTCATCAGTTTTTCATTAATCTGGGGGGGGGGCTGGTATAACTTGGTACCTCCTCACAAATCGAATCAGGAATTCATGGATCCTTCAAGTGAAGAACGAAAATAATCATTGAGATAAATTTGGGAAAAACAAAATTTTAGACATCTCTTTATAAGAGTTCTTGGACAAAAATTAAGAATTGGGAACTAGGGTTAGAATAACAAGTAATAAATAACTAAATTTCAATACCCATGCACACATAAAGGATGAAATTTTTACAGATCCAAGAAAAAGGATTGATCTTCTCACTCATTTAATATGATGTTGTAAAAAACCAAAAGATGAGTCCAACCTCTATTCTAGATAAAAAACTGGTAAAGAACACACTCACTTAATGATTAGAAATAGATTCCGCATTCATCGTGATTTTATTTTCCTCAATTCAGTTATTCATTGTCATTCGTCGAAGGGAGGAGGAAAGAGCTGTCAACGGTGGATTTTTGAAAATTACAAGCCAACCTTGCCCCAAATTACACAACGATGAACTTGTAAAAATTTTGGTTTATGTTAAATTAATTTAATTAATTAATTAATCCACTTAACTGCACCCCTGACAAGTGAGAGGTCTGAACATCCCGTGCCGACTAACTTTATTTCACTAATATGGTAAACACCATGTTCTCGACACTACCGTGGTTTCATTGATTTAATCAGATAAACTGTTTAAGAGTTGTCTTAATTTCCATAATGTATCATACATGTTCAATATAAAATATATTTAATATTTTTATAAAATTTATTATAGCCACACCATGCCATATAATCGAATATTGTCTTAATACCTATCAATGGAAATATATATATATATATATATATATATATAATCATTAAAAAGGCTTACAAGGAAAATTCGGGTCCTTATATCTTTACCTAAAACATTTTTCCCCAAATAGAAAAACATGGAAAATAATTCGGGGTACTAAGCCCACACTTGGCTCTCCTACTCCCAAGAACACTCCGAAAAGTTTCCATACTACCACAACATATGAACAAAAGGGATGTTCCATCCTGGAAATGTCATCTTTTTTATCCTCGATCGCCACTGTATTCTCCACAAATGTGGCTTCATCCTAGATGTCTATCTCACACTAGCAGATGACATGCAAAGGTTCATGCATGTATCTGCTTATCCACGACACGTGAAATATTTTGTTCACCTGTTGTAGATTTAGTGGAAGGGCTAGGCGGTAGGAAACTTCACCAAAATTTTTCAAGATATCAAATGGTCTAATGAACCTCAATGATAACTTGCCTCCCCAGCTGAATCTTCACAATACTTATTCTGGAGACACTCTAAAAAAGACATAGTCTCCCATCTCAAACTCCAAATTCCTACAAAAATGGTCTTTTTTGGATTTGTGTTTACTTTGGGTCCTCTTCATCTACTCATGGATGAACTAAAATTTCCCTATTGTCTCCTACACCAATTCTGGGACAATTAGAGATAACATGAAAATCTCTATTCAACAAAAGGGTGGCCTACAAGGTATCCCATATAGGGCCTAAAAAGGTTCCATGATGATCGTAGAGTGTTATCTATTATTGTATGGGAACTCTACCATGGGAAATTGATCCTCCCAACTCCTCCCGAAGTATAACACACAAGCGCTCAACATATCCTCTAGTACCTAGATAGTGTGCTTGGTTTTCCCATCAATATAATGGTAAAATTTTGTACTCATCCAAAATTGGGTCTTGAAAGACTTATGTAGGCCGCCCAACATTCCGGACGAAAACCATGTTTCACGATCAGAGAAAATCATTAAGGGTACTCAATGAAGGTGAATAATCTTCCATACATATAGCTACCCAAACTCTCCACCGAACTATGCTCCCTGATATAAAGGAAGTGCTTTGAATTTGTGACCTGATCTAATATCACCCATATAACATCATGGCCATGATTTTTTGCATCGAGTCCCTTAGAGGATGTCTATGGATATTCCATCCCATTTCGACTCTGGGATCTCATGTGGATGAAACAGACCTATAGGAAGTTAGTGCTTAACCTACCCTTGCTAACTTGTGAGGCACCTAGACACGAACTCAGCTATGGTTTGTATCATTTCGGACCACCAAAACATACATTTAATATATCTTTACCTATTCCCCACATTGAGATGTATAGTTAATGGATATGTATGGAACTATCACATCACCTCCTCCCGTAATGTGGATGGAACCACTATTCGGCCCAAAAATTAGATATCATGGCTTACTCCTTCAAAATACACATATGGGGAGTCTGTTTTTGATAAATGATCACATAAGACATTAAAATTGAGGTCTCCCAGATGGGAATATATCACATGATCAAGGGGATAATGAGTTAATACCATTGACTAAATAAAAATTGTAACCTTCTGCTCCACCCAGGTCAGCTGCAGGGATGTTAACTACTTTGAAGATTACTCCACTAAGCGAGTCTTGGACTTCTTATTAATGGAAATTTTTATAAAATTTACCTTCCCTAGATTATAGAATATATCGAAGTCATAGTCCTACAAAAACTCGATCCAAAACTACAATCTCAGGTTCATGTCACTCTTCCTGAAGGCGTAATTGAGACTCTGGTAATATGAGCGAACCACAAAGAGTTTCACAAAAGATAGTGTCTCCACATTCTCAGGGTGAAGACTACCTCTACCAACTCTAGGTCGTGATTCATGTATTTATTCCCATGGGGTCTCAACTACATTGAAATATATATAATTACTTCCTAAAATTGAATCAACACACATATGAGCCCATCTCATGTTGCATCAAAATAAACTATGATCTCAATGCCTTCCTTTGGTAGTCTCAACACTAGAACACTCGTCAGCCTCTTCCTCAACACCTCAAAGGCTGTATGGAACTTCTTAGAATAAGTAAACATCTTCCCATTCTACATCTGGGTATTCAAAGGGGATGCAATCTTGGATAAGTCTACCAAAAATCCCTTATTATACCCCACAAAGATAAGGAAACTCCACACCTCTAACACATTCTTAGTTGGCACCAAAGAAAGCATTACTTTTATCTTCACTAGATCCATGACTAAAGCTTGTTCAGAAATAAAATTCCCCATAAAGATAACATCATGAATCCATAACAGGATTTTTGAGAGCTTTTTAATATGGTGGGGCTCTTGATGTAAATCAAGAACCATCCTTATGTTCTATGTATGCTCCTACTCTATTTTATAAATGATTATTATGTCTTTGATGAAGACAACAACGAAAATTTCCCAATACTGATAGAATACCTGGTTCATTAAATCCATAAATATGGCATGAGAATTCTTCATGACAAAGGGAATCATTAGGAACTCCTAGTGTCCATAGAGACATCATAAATCCAACTTTGTAATACCAGCCTTGCGAACCCACAACTGGGGGTATGAAAACATAAGATCGATATTTAGAAACCATATCATGCCTCACAACTAGTAAAAGATGTCATAAATCCTTGAAAAGGGGTAGTTGTTCGTTATCATGTCCGGTTTCAGGTTATGATTATCCATGAAAACTAGTAAGGTCCCTTCCACGTATTTCACGAACAACACTGGAGATGTCCAGGAGGACACACTTGGTCTGATGAAAACCTTCTATCCAAGGTCCTCCAACCACAACCATAGCTCGTCATGCTTGGTAGCTGCCATACTATATACCATAGAAGACATCAGCGTTCTTCCATGATGTAATTCAATACATAACTCTATTTATCTCCTCAGAGGTAGTCCCGTAATGTATTTGGGGAATACATACATATAATTCTCCACAACTAAAGGAAATTAGATGGCTGATGAGACTACATCACCATGGGAAAACATTTAGAACTTAGGGGGGATAATATTCATACTGCACTTCACAACATCCACCTACCCTTCCGTGAGATCCCACATGATTGAAAAGAAAATTCTCATCCCATCAGTACATAAGCTTCTGACTTGTTTGTGGTGATTGTCAATCCAGGCCTAGACCATAGAAAGATAATTTGTACTCATGATGAAGTCGTAGGGTTACATCATGATGACCAAAAGGTCCCATTTGAACATCTATTCTCCAAGTAATATCTCTCTCCACTGGAAGATGAATGATACAAAAAAAGCATTCCTGGTAGGAATCCCATGTTGAAGCTGATGTTGTACAACCTCAACTGAGAGCTCTAGATCTCACACAAGGAGTCAAGATATGAAATAATGACTGACACATGAGTGTAATAATATATATTTAAAATTATAATAAACAAATATTTTTCCTAAAATCATCTTGTGTTTAGTAGGATCATAGACATATATGGCATGTAGTTGTCCACAGCCCAGACTGCCAGCTCCCTATGCCTGACACAGACTACCTAGTGGTGGTGGTGAAATGATCTCATGAGGGAATCCACAAACCATATCTCCTATTAATACTATACTATATCCTCCTATTTAAGGACCACCTTCTCCACATATAAGATACCCTTGATCATGTAACTACCTCTATCATGACAGTTTACTAGCTATATTCCTTGACTTATCAACATGTATAGTCGGGAAATATCATGCAATGAAAACTATCCCATCACATGCAATGAAAAAACAATTTCCCGGATTCCCTGTTGCTATGTTATTACTAGTCACCAAATGACCGCTTTCCCAAGACTTCTCGTAAAAGGGTATCTTACTTCGAGATCATGGTGACTGACGTCTGCAAGCGGTTGTAAATGTCACAACTCTACTGCGCCTGTTGATAACTCCATCTATCTAGCATCCCTACAGCAGGAAGATGTATATCAAAAGTTCATTATCCATCACCCTAGCATAGGTGGTGATGAAAAAGGGCATAAATATATCCCATACCTCTCTAAGGAGTTCCTAGTCAAACTTCTATTCTTGAAAGTAGCTTTCCTAGATCATGTCAAAGGAGTAGTGTATAAGGTATGTAAACCTCGCCGCATTATCAATAGCCATCATCCCTCCTCGAGGAAGCTCCATAATGACTTATATTTGTACAAATAATAATTAATACGGGTATTAATTCTCAATAAACAACTTCTGGAAAACATCCTATGATAGTGTCGACTCATCACACATTTTCGTAACAAAGATCCACCCACACCCAAATGTTCCATGGAAAATGATGGATTCTAGTTCCATCACTAGATCATTTAAGGTTTAAAGAAGCATGAATATATGATCCACTGACTCTATCCAATCATCTACTACTAAAGGATCTAGATATCTATAAAACCCTAGCGGTCTCTAATGCTTGAAATCAGAGATCGCGCTAATCCTGCACACATCTTCATTCTTCTCTGTCGGGATGATCTACTGCTCAAAAGGTGTAGGTGCTTCTACCTACCCTCCTGGAAGAGGGGGGGGGGGGGTCATAATATAGACCATGAACTGAGACCTCATTGATCATAGGGTAATCATAATGAACCATATATGGTATCTTGGATGGATTCCATTGCAGAGGCATCCGAAACGTTATCAAGGAGTACGGTGGTTGAATGATCATATATATATATACCCACAAAAGGGGAGATGAACCTATAAGGACATTAAAAGACACAATCATATATTATTCATGTACCATTTATCCATAAAAAAATGTCTCAGCTTGATGAGTCGACAAAAATATCATCATGGTTTTGGTGAATGGCTCCATCATCTACTTGTACCATCAATAGACTCCTTGTCTAGAGAGCCGCACTCAAGAAACATTAACACTATTTCCCTAAACCCAACCAATTCACTCTTTAGGATACATCCAAAAAATATCATAAGGATTTAAATTTCTCTGATACTAATTGGTCATGACCCCGACCAAGTTGGGGTGAAATCCGCAACTACCCCCAACCCGCTTCTATTAGCCAAGGGGTGGTGACAAGTATCGAAGGCATAAATAAATCGGGGAGGACTTTTCCTATGAACATGTACACACAAACACATGAAACTTAATGAAAAAGTTAAGAGTTAAATAAGAAAGTATTAAAAACATCTATAATGTAAACCAAGAATTCATGAAACTATAGACAGTACAAAGGAAAATAGTGTTAACTGAAATGTAATGTGAAAAAATACACACCCAAATTGAAATACGTCCAAACCTGAAAAAACTAGAAAAGTGTAAACAACCGATTCAACCATCCTCTTGTATCCAAAGCTATGACCATCGTATGAGGTCCAAGAACCCTGTATCTATAAGATCATTTGAAATCACAATTGACCAATCGGTCATCAGTAAAATACATGAATTTTGTGGGAAAAGACATTATAGGGTTGAGTATATACATACCCAATAGAATTCCCAAAAATGGTGAAGGGAGATTAGTAAGAGAAACCATTGGAGAGAAAAAATATAGATGGAACAATGTATAGTGAATGAGTAATGCTCAACCCAACATGGAGGGAAAGTAATATCATCCAAGAACAAGAGGATAAACATAGGGAGTATATGAACTACCCACCGGTCCTTCACTACCTACAATAAGAGAGTAGACTTATCCAACACCAATAATCTAAAAACAAAAAGAACGTGGAATACCCCACACATCTTCTCCTATCTTGGAAGGAGAGTTTTTTAATACAAGGAGTTAATCAAGTAGAAATAATATATATATCCTCAATAAAAGACTCCAAAATGAGAGAGTAAGGGGATCTCCATCTCACAACTCATCCTAAGAAGAATAGTACCCAAAAGATCAAAAAGTCTATCAATGTTGCCTAGAAACCCACACATCTTCCCTAACCACATAAGTCAAAGAAAATAAATCACCACACCATGATACAGTCTGATTTGGTCTGTACTAACTCGGTTGTATGGTTTTAGGTCACGTCACAAGAACACATCTCGGCGGGGGAGGAATTATTTTTACTCATGATTACTAGGATACTTCATAACACATATCATTACTATGACTCACAGTTTAGGAGCCACAATATTTAGCTAAGGATATCATGCACTGGTAAGACATGAGGTTCTTACTCTGCTAGTCCTTAAGGAATTCCACTCCCTATCGCCACTGGAGGGTAATGCTCAGGAGATTTCATCGGAAAGCTCCACTGCACAATGCCATTGGAGGGTAACACCTAGAAGAAGGTAATTAGGGAACACCATCAACTATACCTTTTAAAGGGATACACCTAGAAGACAGTCATTCTGGAACTCCACTACCCAACCCTACTGGATTGTAATTCCTGAAATAAGTTCATTAGGGAACACCACCACCCAGCCATGCTGTTGGGTAATACATGGAACATCGATGAACTCTATTGCTTAGCCCTATTAGAGGGTAACACCCAGAACATCGAATAATTCAACTTCTATCATCGAGTGCTGCCAAATCAAGATCTATGGTAAAAATATTCTACACCTTATCTCAAAAGCCACTACAATGGACACCAACATGTTCTATGTGAAAAAACAACCCGAATAGTTTACTCACGGTCCAAAATCCTAGTTAAAATGAAAGAGATAGAAATGTTCAAAAAATATTGAAAGGAGATTAAGGGGAACATGACATGTGAGATGACCCACATGGCACATGTTCTTGCTTAACTGCATGCCCATGTCCCTAGACAGATCATGGCACTCAGTCCGTGTAGAGGTACATACTGTATAAGTGGAAGGCATGGTGTGTCTAGGCTAACCAGGACCCAAGTTGTGTCTCCATTGGATGTGTTCGTATACTTAGACCTCATGTACATAAAATATGGTCTGTGAGGGATGGATTTTCATGGTATGCCACCCGTGTACTCAATCTGTGTCTATGTACATATCACATGGCGCGTGCCCAAACATGTGATTCATCACATGACTCACTCACATGGAAAGTTGGTAAAAGGAGTGCCAAAGGAAGTACACATAGTTCCATCTTTATGGGTTTCCAAAACCCTAGAATCTCTACTGGAAGGGGCTACCCACCGTGTGTTGTTCACTGAACATGATGTGTAGTCGTTATTTTTATAGAAAACTATATTTCCATATCTAATCTTCACACTTATAATTTGTTTCTAGATAATAGATTCCTCCAATAGTTAGCCATAAATTCTTTGATATGACCATGGATTTCATATTCTGGTCATAGTTCACTAGAAAATAGTCTCCATCGTGCATGAGGGTCCAATCGGGCGTTCTACACACATCAGTGGATTCCACCATCCAAGATCCAGCCTCAAATTATCGAATTAATGATCTCCATACTACAAGATTCCTAAATCTATGATCGATTCACCATTTTATTGTTGCTTCATCGATTTTTTGGGAATCCAAAGGTCCGGTCAAACTGGGTAGCTCCCGAAAAGTCAAACCAGGACCACGAGGATCCATATGGTGGATAATGTAAAGAATCATTTGGAGAAAGGCACTAAAAACAAGGTTTTAAACATCTCCGACCAATTTTTCATGGCTGAAGATCAATAATATGTCACTAGGGTTATGCGAACAAGTATAAAATAATTAAATGTCATTAATCGGGTATATGAAAAGGTTGCAATTAATGTAGATATATAAAAGAGGATGAATTTACTTAATCATTTAATCTAAGGGTTTAAAAACCAAAATAATATAACTATGTCTATTTTTGATTGATCACTAGTGAAAAATGTACTCGCTCAATGATTGGAAGGAGATACTTCATTCATCATGCTATGATTTTCCTTGATCCAAATATTTGACATCGTTCACCAAAGGGAGGAGGAAGGAGCTCTCACCAGTAGATTCTTGAAAATAATGTGCCAACCTTGGAAAAAATTCCATAGATGTGAACATATATACATTTTGTTTTAGATTAATTTAATTTAATTAATTAATCCACTTAAGCACACTTATAATAAGCGAGGGGCCCAAATGTCCCGAAATGACTCACATTATGTCATCCCTAGGGTTAACACCACTTTTCAGACACAACTGGGGTATCATATCTCTAATATGATAAAATGTTTAAGAGTTATCATGTTTTCCTTTGTGTATCATGTTTGCGCAATATAAAATATATTTAATATTTTTATAAAATTAATTTTGGGAACACCGAGTCACAAAAGCGCACGTCGTCTCAGTGCCTAACTCTATTAATATATATATAAATATTTAAATTTCTTACAAGTAAAGATCGTGGTCTTTAAATTTACTAGGAAATTTTTAATTCAACATAAACAACATGAAGGTGATGAGAAACACCCATCGAATAATTTATCTCACCAGGATGCATTCCAATAAATAGATTCCATTTCAATTCAATTAATATGATTTATTTATTCTCAATGTCACTCATAATTTAAGATATCAAAGACTAGAAGGTTTATCTGTATTTTTTTTAATTATGAAATTTAAATAATACAACCAAGGGGTGGTTCGATATGAGTTTTTTCCTCTAACCATATAAAGTGGGTA
Organism: Viscum album; assembly: GCA_963277665.1. Classification (NCBI taxonomy): domain Eukaryota; kingdom Viridiplantae; phylum Streptophyta; class Magnoliopsida; order Santalales; family Viscaceae; genus Viscum; species Viscum album. The sequence goes on from OY728158.1 coordinate 1,027,690,661, forward strand.
TTAGGTCATGAAGTCCCTAGTCTAAAAAATTCAAATAAAATCACTTAATATTTTAGGAATAATGTGCGTAGAGAACAGTGTGTGAAACAATTGAGTATATTATATACATGAGATACTTCTGGGTAAATAAACTAAACTACCTTCATTATGCTTAGGATTCTTCACTCATCCATCATTGGTATTTTATTTGAGCTAGAATGAGAGAAATCAGAAGCATCAACCAACACCATGAAAATAGAGAGACTAACCTTAAATGGAAATAACATCTAACATGGATTGGTAAATAGAAAAAATAAGGAATATTAATCAATCACTTACTAATGGAGATCAAATTGTTTTGACAACATTCAATTCTGACACAATATAGAGGAGATACCTCCATGCCTAAAAGGAGAGAAAAAGGTGGCTCCCATGGAAGGGAGGATGTGATGTACGGTTTGTGGATGGAAGAAGAATTAGAATCCCTTAAAAGTGGTAGGGGAAGAAATTTAAAATCACACATTTTAAAGGGTTTAATGTTTTTTGCACACATTTTTCTAACCCATTCACCTAACCATCCACCTATACTGGTTTAGTGGAACTGAAAATGTGGACTAACCACATAGTTTTTAAAACCGTTCGCAACCCGTGGGCTCCCCTATAGAGTTTTATATAGACACCTTGAATGGCTATGATACCTTCATTTCATGGTTTAACTAACTATGTGAGGCCCCTAGAGGGCCACCCAATTTGGGTTTCATGGTTATCAATAAACATTAGCTAGCTGTGAGCCACCATTTACTATTAAAAAAGTTGGGTTTTCAATTCCCGTTGCTACCGAAACTCAATGGAGAACCTAAGGAAACTCTTGATCCTTAAAATCCATATAAAACGGACAATTTTAGTTTTTAAAATTATATTTTTTACATTTATAGACTCAGTTTTAAATTCTTCCCATCCAAAAAATGAAAGGTTTCGACACTCTCGGAATGATTTCAACTTGGCCCAAAACACGGGATATTACAATGACTGGTCGGGGTAGTGATTATGTAAATTTCATCCCCACCATCATCAAATATATATGTTGGGATTAATTTATTAATAAATCCAAATTTAAGGCTCAAATGATTATCCACACATGAAATAATATTTTCCATTGATTCCAGAAATATATGGAATGTTTCTATCCATGAGGCAAGTGATGCCAATAACTACAAATCCTAATTACTAAATAAATATACCAGGTCACATCACAAAGTTATTCCACTTTAATTTCATCATAGTTACACAACCATGAGTGTAAAATCCAGTATCTGTATTTTCTCAATAACACCATAATAGGTCACATTATTTTATTGATGCCTACTATATGATACATTAGAAAAGTAGACTATTTTTTGTAGTTAATATAATTCCATCTTGTACTGTTCTCTTTTTAATTAATCTATTGGTTATTAAAAGAATATTCCCATTGATTACAAAGTATTTTCATTCAGGAACCAAATAATTAGTTCCAAAAGGCAATTCTATTAATTCTTAAAAGATAGAGTCAACAGGTAGACTCAATATCTAGAATATGAATGAATATTAATCGTATATTAATATTAGTTTTTTATTAATGTAATTGTCATAGATTTTTTTTTTCAACAAAGAAAAAAACTATTTTCTGTGTAAAGTATCCATCCATCTCAAAAATAACGAATGATGAATTTAAATTTAAAATTCTTCAATTTTTTTATATAAAGTGTTAATAATTTTTTACACACATGTCAAACTATATAATAAGATATAACACCTATATGTTTGAATTAGTTACTTGAAGTAGTTATCATAAAAATACCATTTAAACATGGTTGTGTTTTATCCCGTATCCTGCTCTATAAAGATCAATATAGAAAATGCATACAACAAAGTAATTACCACCATTTGGGGAATATATTGGAAAGTGGGATAAATTTTCTCATATTTCTTATCTTTATTTCTCATTGAATGATTTATTTCTTACGACCACATCAAAAAAATACATTGAAAAAAATCCATACATTCTTTAGAGAAATAACATTTTAAAATGGAACCTTTTAGATTATTATTGTTAAAAACACAATACTTCATTATGTGCGTATTTATTTTGGTTTGATATATCCTCCAAAAAGAAATGGCCCCCCTAAAATAATTTTAATTTTTAGATGCTGAATTAGTTGCAACATGAAATTGAAAAAACAACGAGCGAAAATTTTATATGACTCAATTAATATTAATTGTGAATATTTATTTATTTTTATCAATAAATATATGGAAAGTATTTTATAAAAAAGGTAGTTATAAAAATTTCACATTAGAATCACTGTCATCCTTAAATTATTGGATAGTAAACAATAGATTTCAATTGGAATAAATTCACTAAGAAATATGTGGTAGTCATGAGTTTTTAGGTATTTCAGTTTCAACTCTCTTATGTTGAATCATTAAGATATGTTTCTATAATATCCATAAATAAAATTGCAGTAACTAATACTTCAATTAATTGATTTTTATTTTAATGTTTCATCATATAAAATTATAGGGAACTATCCATTTATTTTTTATCGAGACACACTAGATGTAGTTTTGGTTTAATACACCAATCAACCAAGTCACGATGAGATTTCTAGTCATTTGTTTATTTCTCTTAAAATTTAGAATAATTTAAAGAAACCTTTCACACATATTTTTATCAATGTTAATTATGTCTAAATAATTTCATAACAAATTAGATGACCAATATAGAAAATCAAAAATGGATCCTTTTATTTTTACAACTATAATTAAATTCAGTTGGAACATTCGTCCTCTTTATAAATTTAATATATCCTTTCCCTAATGAAAAAATAAAATCAAAAAATTCAATTGGAACATTATTTCCATACATATGCTGAGTGGTATTTTCAGTTTCAATAATATTTTCAATCCTTCAATAATTTTTCTTGTATGGATGATCCATTGGAAAAAATCATCAATGTACCATGAACCTAAAACTAATATTAATTTTAAGTTTTTTGGATCATGTATTGTTTATAAAAATAAGACATGATAGATTTCCCTCTGTTTTCCAACCAGACATAATTGCTTAAGTTGGGATATCATTTACTATCCACGTAAGAGTGCATGCATCTGAAATATAATTTTCAAAGAATCATCCTATATGCACACACCCACATGAAAAATATAGTTATACTCTTTTATTAAAGGATGAAAGTACACATCTATATCATTTATATGATTAAAATGTCTATATATGAGTATATTCTAGAATGTGAATGGTTTTTTCTTAAACATCCACATAGGAAGATTATAAATGTGAAAGAATATGGCCATGTTCATTGTGAAGTAATAATATAAAAAATTCATTAAAAATGTGAAATGATAGGCCCAACCTAGAATTACACACCAAAAATTCAAAATTAGCAGACCATTTATCAAATACAATCCTGGATAATCCATATTTATGATGAACCTACACATTATTATCCTTCAATCTCTCAGCAACATGCCAATACATATTTGTTGATATTTCAACACACATGAAAAGGTTTTTCATCCAAATAAACAATGGAAAGTGCCACATTTCCTTTTTTGGCACAAAATATGGTGTTCCATCTATATTTGGAATGCATTAAGATATACCAAAATCTTTAAAATCATTTAGGCCCATGTTTTCCCCCCAAAATAAGCTATAATATTTCATACATGCACGAATTTTATTAATAGAAACATAAATATTATTAATTAAATTACATTCCATATAATTATTTGAGGGAATATATATTTCATTAGGAAGTAATTAATTAAAAAAGTAATAATATAAATGATGAAAATATTATAAATTCCATACATGGTTTTCCCTTGACATATTTCTATTTGAAATTCCAAATTTTTCATTTTACTACATTATATATGTAGGTTTCCTTTTATCATCCATTAATTTATTCAATACTTTAATATATGCATTTTAATTTATTTATTAATGTGTAAGGGTATCAATTTATTCTTGTATTAGTACACTGTCTTATTTGTAATGATATATGAAGGAAAAAAAATCAGATATCAAATTCTCTATATCACTCATTTCATTTCTATCATGAATAGTGTCAGATTTCCTCCACTCTGCATTTTGATATGAGATATAATAGTTTTTAACACAAATTTTTAATGGTATATAACATTTTCCCCACACAACCAGGGTATTATCAAAAAAAATAGATTTGGGGAATCATATAATCCCTATATCTGAATCATTTTAAAAAGTAAAATCTAATAAAATTAATATCCTTTTGAAATTAAATTATGATTTGATCAGTTCGATAAATATATCTTCTATCCATTTTTTACATAAATTACATCTTTAGTCATAACATAGTAAAAAACTAATTAAAAACATCATGAAAACCATTATTTTTATAAATAAAAATTAAATTCATTTTAGTTGTTTTATATGTTTTTATGTTGTTTTAATCATTTTTATTGAATTGAATTTTGTTTGTATTTATTTGGATATAAATAAATGAAATTAAAAAAAATTTCTTTATGAAGATTTTGTTAAAAACAACAACCTTTTTTTTAATTATGAATTTAATCCAATTAAATATAAGTATTTATCATGAAAAACATGTACTACAGAATAACAACAATGTCCAATACAACATGAAAACATTTTTTATACAATATTTCATCAAGGAAACATTTTTAATACAAAAAGACATAATTTATTATCACAAGTCTACATAATGTTTACAACAAGATAATCCAAATCCAAATTTTAATTTTAATGTCATAAAAAATTAGTATCTATCTAGAAAAATAATACAAGTTATTGAATATTATATAAATGATGAAAACTAGTAACGGATGAAAAAATTTATAGGACGTGGAATAAGAAACAACTATTTCATAATAAAATTAAATACCTGTTTCTTTGTAAAAAAATTATTATTAACATAATTTATTTATTTTTTATGTTAAATTAATCTAATTAAATACATTTTTATTTATGATGGAAAAAATTTAATTAATAATAATAACAAATACTCACCCAACATGAAAACTATTTCTTTTGAAACATAGGTTTTAATGTGAGAAAAAATCATAATACCATCAAGATAAGATTTATATCACACGTCTACCGATCATTTACAATAATATATTACAAATATATTTATTTTATTATGAATTTCATCAAAAAATTCATGTAGGAATCCAAAAAAAAATATAGATGACATATGATATAATTATTGTATACCAATAATGACCCAAATGAAGTATAAGACAACGAATAAGAAAAGACTAATTCATGATATTACATTGAAATTAGTTATGATGAAACCTTGATAATTAAATTATGAAAATAAAATAATTAAATTAATACTTTCATAACACATAATAAATTAACAAAAAAGTACAATAATTATAAATAACACAATTAGTTAAAAATATTACAAAAAACAACCTTATATTGGATTTATGTAAAAGTTGTGAATAACTAAATTATAAATATATATAAACAATAATAAAATTTATTATTAAATTTTATGTAACACCCCATGATTTTATTGTAATTTATCCCTATAAAGTAGTTTAATAGATTATATTTCATGAAACACTGACTTGGCTTGCGTTATATGCAAGATTGAGTTTCTGCGAAACAACACATTAGTATTATAATTATTTAAATGAAATATTTATTTATCAATTAAATATTGTAATATGAATAGTAAAGAATAAATTTTAAATTTTATTTATAATGTTTTCACATAAATAAAACATATTTATAATGGAATTTATATGTTTTGTTAAAATAGTTTAATATTTAAAAAATCATTTTTATTAAAAGAAATAATTTTTATGTCTTTTTGTGGACAATAATATAATTAATTTTAGACACTAGTAAAAATTTAATTTGATAAAACATGATTCATTTTTGAATTTTTAATATCAAAACAATCTGAGGGTTAATTTTTGTTATTTTTAATAAAACACTCAATTTTTGATTAATAGTGAAAAATATAGCATAGTACATAAAAACCACTTTTTTATTTAAATAATTATTTTTGAATAAAATTTATCATAAAGTCAAAATATATACATAATACATATATCAATCCAATTTATGTCATTTGATTCATTTTATAATAAGATTAGATACATAATATTTTATTGAACTTTATAACGTCTTTTACCCACATTCTAGGCACAATTGCAAATTTGCATAAAATGTAATTTTAATGCTTATGTGAATTGAATTTAAAAAATCATATATTAATTGTTGTCATCATTAAGAATTTTATTTTCAATAGAATGGAAATAAGTTTTGGTGAATAGTATCTTTTGAATTTTATTTACCACGGTTAAATTTATATTGGGTAATTAAAGGTGAAAATAATATTATAATAATATAAAATTACCCCAAAACTTGTCCTAATTCTTTTGGGTAATTTTTTTAGACCAAAATAAAACATAGGAAAAAAATAAGAACCTTTTTTATCCATTTGGGTATGATTATGTCATTTATTATATTTTATTCAAAGAAGAGTTAAAAGTGTTAAATTCAAATTTTAATAACTAATCCATATTTAATATAGGGTTTTACAAAGGATAAATTCAAATATAAATATTAATTAGAAATATAGAACTATTTCCTACATCATAGTATTTTATTTATAATTTTTAGACATTAAATATTTCAATTTATTTATGACACAATGATGACGGAGTAATTACCTTATTAATGAAAGATTAAAATAATTGATATTATAAATTTTACAAAAAATATAAATTTAATCTTTTTATTCCATCCACGAATTTTATAAGTGAATATGACATGTTAGGGTTTATTAAATATATTTTTTAGAAGGAATAAAGTTGTTATGACTTTCAAAAAACAAAATACTAAATAGTGTCAAAATTGACATAAATGAGTTTTTAAAACAAATTCTACTTTATTAAATGATATATTAGTACTAAAAATCTACAATTTGGCTAAATGGATTAGATAATATTAGATATTTAATTAATTAACCACTTGAGGATTTCATGGTATTTTTTAGTATCTATATTAACCATGTAGTATAGAAATACATGAAGACTTGGTAAAAGTTAGCCTATTTAACCAAGGGTTAAGTCTAAAAGATAAGGTTAATATGGTGAGCTGAACATATCTAAAACATATTGGCTTGAAATAATGTGACCCATACCCACCTTATCCTAGAAATAAATCAATTTCAATCTATTATAAATTGAAAATAATTTTATAATAAATTAATATTTCCAGCTTTTCCTAGAGTCCCCCTCACATCTCTTATAAAAGAGAACCTCCTTTTCTTTTAATTCACGCATCCAAAGCCATTTTTCTCAGACAATCCCTACTCAAAGCTCCTACCAACTACCCTTAATAAATCTTATTGGCCTTAATTTTATAAAAAATCTATCCTAAGGATCCATTTTGTTAAAATTAAAAAGAAGCAACCAAAGAAGAGGTAATTATTTCATCACCTCATTCATTGTTCTTTCATTCTTATACTTCCTATTTCATTGTTGTTTCATTTCTAAAATAATACATCCCATAGATTAAAAATACTGAGATTTTATTATAAATATTTTACAACCATATTTATTATTCTATGCATCCTATGAAAGACCAAGTCACCATATGTGCATACGTACGACTTATTGTCTCCACATCGTGGTGTGGTTTGTTATTCAAAACATCATTATTTGAAGGGGTATAATAATGTTTATAATTGATTTAAATAATAAATATATCATTTTATTTATTATGTATATAAAATATACCATCAAATTACATATGATTTCACCATCAATAGAATGATATTGTTGCTTAATCTTACGTACGGCTTACCGTCTCCACGACGCGATAAGATTAATTTTCAACTATCAGCATTAAAGAATATTTATAAAAATGTTTATATTGTTTTAGTTCGAGATATATGAAATAATAATTCTATTGGAATAATATGTATTTATTTATTCCAATATATGTCATTTACATACTTCCATATTATACTATAAGAAAACAGAAACAACGTTATGCGTAAGTATAGACTACCGTCTCCAGGAACGATGTTTCCATTTCATATATCTATCTATTATAAAATTTTATATTTTGAATATATATGGTATATAAATCATGTTTTATATTTTGGAAGTATGTAAATCCTAATATATGCTATACATTCAAGAATACCAATTTAAAATACGTAAGACAACGAAATGGATTATTACCCGAAATGTTACCTAAACATGGAAATTATATTTAAATAGGTAGTGGAAAGTCATAAATTAATCATGTATGATATAATAAATATTAATATGGTTCTGGGATAATTTAATAACATATTTTTGTCGTCATAAAGGAGGTAAATTGTAACCCTAGACTAAAGGAATGTACAAGGTAAGGGTTAATTCCTCAATCTCATTATTATCTGATATTGTTTATGTGTAAGTATTTACAAGGACATATCTATCAGTCATGTAAATATTTCATAAAATATTTTTCAAAAGGATTTTTAAGGGACACTTTAACTAAGAAAAATTTTTAAATTTTTTAAATATTTATTTTTCTAAATCATTCTCATTAATGTCTATATTTTTAAAATTGTTATCTGGATTTATTTATATAGACAAGATTGTTTTAAAATATTAATTCCTTTGAAAAGTTACAATGTGTTATGGGACACTTTGATTCAAAACCCACTTTTAAATGACTTCCTTTATAATTGCGATACTTTTAAATGATTTCCTGAAAAAGGGATATTTCTCTAAAAGAGTTTTACTGATCATCAACATCCCTGACAAGATATTATTATTTATTGGGGTTTATATATTAAAATACAATCTTCCATATAGTATTGAATTATTTATGATATGTTGGACTATGGATGTGATATTTTTATTCCATTCATGGTTTATGGTTAAATTATTGACATTTAGTATGCTAGTTTTAATACGAATGTTTATGTCATGTTTCACCAATTTCATATGAGGAATACATTGGACTTATTAAGTGATGTGCTGGGCCCGATATAGCCCCTCAATGAATTGGTAGGTCTCATTAGAAAAAATAGTGTCACGGAATAAGGCCTTGAAAAACATCATATTTAGGGTCTTTGCATGAGGCCATGACTTTAAGGTTAAGATGTTGAACATTACACATTCCATCACTATGAGATTAGTTATTGATGTTATATATGATTATTCGACTAGGATAATATATATGTGAATAAGTAAATTGATTTTTTTATATATTCCATATTATTATAATGTTTATGTTTAGAGGTCTTGTGTTTCAAATTTATACCTTTCCATAAATGTTTATTATTATTTATGATAGCTTCCACTATATATTTTGTCCTTACTGAGCATTTGAGCTCACCCATTTCAAATGTTTGATTTTCCTAGGATACCAAGAAGTGAATTATGATTGATATGCAGGGTTATGTTAGGGGAAAAATTTCATCCTCAAAGGATTATCTATACTATATTTTTTTTTGTCAGAAATTGTAATGTTATGTTCATGTAAGTAATATATTTTCAAATACCTCTAAACTGATCATTCCTTTGGCAACTAATCTCCTGTGATCATGAAAATGTATTAAAATAATGCACCGGCTCCCAGCATCTAGGGTCTGGGCGTTATTGTTGGAAGAAAAGGAAGATTAGAAATAACCATGGAATTAAGATTTAAATAAAATATGATTATGAAAAATTACCCTATGAAATATGTTGATGATTAATATAGCAAAACCTTCATGAATTTTGGTAATTTAGAGATTATGTGGGTCTTCCAAGAAATACATCCTTGTCTGGATACTACAAGTGGATGTGGTTCTAGGACGGAAATACCAAGGGGTGAAAACTATGATAATGTGTTTCAGGCATGATTCCAGGTAACCTTGTACAGGACAACAGTCTTTACTGCACACCTAATTTGACACTCAAGAGGGGATATGCTTATGATAATTCACATTTTAATTACAAACCATTATGAAAAATGAATGATTAAATATTTCTGTAAAGAATCCATTATTATGATTATGATATAAGGTATGCAAAAATGTTTTTCAATTTATGTTAAGTATTTCAGTAGTTTGGAATCATGAATTATGATTAATAACCTAATCTAGTGTATGACATTGTTTAAAAATGGTGCCTAGTAGAATGAATGACTACCCAATAATGGACATGTTCCCTAGGTTAAGAAGGAACCTGTCTTTCATTATCATAGGCAGACATTTTTAAGTGAAATAACATCCCGTGTATTTTCATCATATGAGGAAACAATATCATGTGTTTATAGGATAAGTAATTAATTCTCTCAGTCCTATGGTTTTGAAGGGAAGCTATAGAAGAAGAGGATAGAAGAGATAAATATTGATAAAGGGATGAAGGGAAAGAAGGATTTTACCATATGTGATAAATGTGAAATGAATAACCTTGGGAAGTGCTTGAAATAACTGGGTGTTTTTTATATGAGTGGAAAAAAGTCTCATCCTGAAGATGAATCCAAATGAAAGTAATAAAAGACTAATATTTAGTGTTTCAACTGTAGTGAAATGGGGCATTACACAGATAAATTTCGTAAGTGTCAAGGAAATATTGATTATAAAAATCAAAGGGATCAAGGTCAAGCATAAGTTGTTACTACAGTTGACGTTGAATAATTAATTTATTTGTGTTTATGGATTAATGAATTATGTCATTTTAGTGTTGTATCAAAGATGTATTGGTTATATTAATTATGAAAGTAAATTGGTATTGCACTACAATACTATTTCATTACGGATTTGAGATTGTATGTTACTAATAAAAGTGACTCAATAGTAAGTTAAACCTTTTTTTTGGAAAATACATGGTTCACAGAAAGATGAACCTTAATATGGTCTTGATACTATGGTAGTGATTTTTGAATAAGATATTATGGATTTGGATAAATTATAATGGATGTTCGTGACCACCTTAGAACTAATTAATTTTTTTTATTCCATAATTCTAGGAGTTTCAACATTTTGGGATTTAAGGAGTATATCTAGTATTCTATAAAGAATAAGGGAGCATTAATGTATTCAATAATGTTTTATGGTAATTTAAGGTGTTACCATGTTTTATTAGAATATATTATGAAGCTAGTCAAATATTATTATGTAGAAAAAATAGATCTTCATTATATTTACCCCCATATAAAGTTTTGGATTGTGAGTTTGGACATAAGTATTTTGGATAAGTCTAAAGGTTATAATAGAGTAAGTTAAGGACTTGATATTTTGTTTGAGGTTAAATTATAATTTATTGGATACTTTGAACTATCCTTTTGGTTTTCCGTAAACATATATAGTACTAAGGAAATAATTGTGGGCCTTATGATTTATATGATGTGTTTCTAGCATAAAAAAATATAATTTTTAATATTTATTTCCTAGTGTAAGGGATGATGTGAAAATATTTTGAAGTACAACCAAATGATGAGATTATGATTATGACAGGTAATTAAATCAAGTATTTTTTCTGAAGTTCTTATCTTGATAGTAAATTAATCTCTCCACTTCAAAAAAGTATCTAAAAAATGTTTTATCTTAATAAATTATGTCTAATTTAACCGATGACAATTTTAATCAACATATATTTATGGTTTTGAAGCCCTTAATTTTCCATTTATTAGTCACTTGTTTGTGATTGGTGACCTTAATCACTCCCTATAAATATTTACATTTTTACTCTAATGATGTGTCTCCAATTGACACAAATGTTCTCTGATTCAAAATCCTAATTTGGCGGTGACTTCTTCATTTTCCTTTACCTCTTATTAAGACAAAATTTTTTAACCCTATTTCCAATGTGGGTATTCCACAAAGTTGTTTTCTATTTTTCAATCTTTTATTTTTCAAGATAAATTTTAAATTGTGATGATGCAATTTATAGGAGGGGAAAATGTAACACCCCAATATTTCATAGTAAAATTTCTCTATAGACTAGTTTAATAAATTATATTTCACGCAACACCAATGTGGATTGCGTTATATGCATGATTGAGTTTCTGTGAAACAACCCATTAGTATTATGATTATTTAAAAGATATATTTATTTATCAAGTAAATATTTTAATAGGAATAGTAACAAATAAAATTTAAATGTTATTTATAATATTTTAACATAAATAAAACATATTTAAAGTGAAATGTATAATTATTTCCAAAATAATTATATATTTAGAAAAACTATTTTCTTAAAAGAACGAATTTTTATGTCTTTTGGGGAAAAATAATAAAATTAATTTTAGACGCTTCTAGAAATCTAGTTTGATAAAATAGACTTTATTTTTGAATTCAGAATATAAAAATTATCTTAATGTGAATTTTAGGTATTTTTCTGAAAACATTCAATTTTTGATGAAAAGTGAAAAATACTGCATAGTACATGAAAACCGATTTTTCCAATTAAATAATTATTTTTAATTAAAATTAATATTATTTTCGAAATAGATAAATAATATATATATCTGTCTAATTTACGTCATTTGATTAATTTTATAATATGATTAGATATATAAAAATTTATTGATCTTTTTAACGTCTTTTACTCAACTTCTAGGCACATTTTCAAATTTTCATAAAACATAATTTTACCTCTTATAGGAATTTAATTTCAAAAATCTGACACACATGATTCATCAGTATGGAAAATGTTGTTCAATAGGATGAAAATAATTTTTGGTGAATAGTAACTTTTGAATTTTATTTACTATAGTTAAAAGTATATAGGGTAATTAAATATAAAAAATAATATTATAATAATATAAATTCACCCCAAAACATGTACTCATTCTATTTTATAAGTTTTTTTAGACCAAAATAAACTTGAAGACTAAATTATGATTTTTTTGATCCATTTTAGTTAGATTAGGACATTTATTATATTTTATTTAAAGAAAAGTTAAAAGTGTTAAATTCAAATTTTAATAACAGAACCATATTTAATATATGGTTATAAATAAGATAAACTCAAGTAAAATATTCAACAAAAATATAAAACTATTTCCTACATCATATATTTTAATTTATAATTTTTAGATATTAAATAATTAAATTTATTTATGACACAATGATGATGTAATAATTACCATATTAATGAAATATTAAAATAATTGATATTATAAATATTACAACAAATGTAAATTGAAACTTTTTATTCCATCAACGAATTTTATAGGATCATATGACATGTTAGGGTTTATTCAATGTATTTTTTAGAAGGAATCATGTTTTTATGACATTCAAAAAACCAAATACTAAATTGTCTCAAAATTGACATAAATGAGTTTTTAAAACAATACTATTTTATTAAATGATATAACCATCCTAAAAATATATTAATCATCCAAATTACTTATATAATGTTATATATTTCACTAATGAATCACTATAGGCTCTCTTGGAATTTTTTACTAACTATATTAACCATGTAGTATAAAAATATAAGAAGAGATGATAAAACATAAACTCTTTATTTGAGGGTTAAGTAAAAACGATAAGGTTAATATGGTGACCTAATTTTTTTTAATAAATATTGGTTGTGTGGATTTAGACCCATACCCACATTATCCACTAAATAAGTTCATTTGATGATATTAGAAACTGAAAATAATTTTGTAATAAATTATATTATCAATATTTTCCTAAAGTGCCCCTCACATCTCTTATAAAATAGAACCTCCCATTCTTTTAATTCACACCTACAAAGCCATTTGGCTCAGCCAAAACCTACTCACATGTACTCCAAAATACCCTCAAATCATCTTATATTCCTTACTTATATCATAAGGCCAACCTAAAGTCCCCTTTTCTGCAAATCAAAGGGAAGAACCCAAAGAAGAGGTAATTATTTCATCGCCTCTTTAAATGTTCATTTCATCTTCTACATCAATTTTCATTGTTGTTTCAATACTAAAATAATAAATCCAGACAATTATATATAAATATATGTTATTATAAATATTTTACAACCATATTTATTATTCTATCCATCCTATGAATGACAAAGTCTCCATACATATGTACGTACGACTTACCGTCTCAACATCTTGCTGTAGTTTGTTATTCAACAATTCATTATTTGGATTGGTATAATAATGAGTACAATTGATTTAAATAACAAATATTAGATGTTAATTATTCTGTATATATAATATATCAACCAATTAAATATTATTTTACCATCAATAGAATGATATTCTCTCTCATTCGTACGTACGACTTACCGTCTCCACGATGCGACAAGATTCATCTTCAAATATCACCATTCATGAATATTTATAAAAATATATATTGATTAAGTATGATTTATATTATATAATAATGATAATTTAATAATATATATTTATGTAATTAAATATATGTCTTTTAATTACTTCAATACTAAATGATATGAAAACAGAAACAATGTTCATGCGTAATTACGGACTACCGTCTCTATTAACGGTGTTTCCATTTCATATATCTATCTATTATAAATATTTATATTCCAAAAATGTATGATATATAAATCATTTTTTTATATTTTGAAAGTATGTAAATCATTTTCTTGGTGATACAATCAAGAATAACAAATGTATGATTTCATAAATATGAATATGGTTCTGGTATAATTTAATAACAAACTGGGATCATTATACAGGAGGTTAATTGTAACCCTCAACTAAAGGAAAGTACCAGGTAAGGGTTAATTCCAAAATCTAATAATTTTATGATATTGTATATGGGTTTGTGTTTAATGGGACAAATTTATAAGTCATTTCCATGTTTCATAAAAGAGTTTTCAAAAATATTATTTTTAAGGGTCTGTTTAACTAAAACATCATTTTAAATGTTTTAAATATTTATTATTCTAAATCTTTTTCATTAATTTCCATATTTTCAAAATCATTTTAAGGATTTATTTATATGGACATTATTGTTTTAAAATATTAATTCCTTTCAAAAGTCTCAAAAGTGGTATGGGACACTTTGATTCCAAAATATCTTTTAGATTATTTCCTTTATAATTATAATACTTTTAAATGATTTCCTAAAAAGGGATATTTCTAAAAAAGGGTTATACTGATCATTTTCAACTATGTATACATCCTTTACTTGATATTACTCTTGATTGGGGTTGATTTATTATAATACAATCTTCCATATGGTATTAAATGATTTATGATATGTTTGACTATATATGTACTATTTTTATACCATTCATAGTTTATCGTTAATGTATTGACATTATGTATTCTAGTTTTAAAATGAGTATTTATGTTATGTTTTACCCTTTTCATATGAGGAATGTATTGAACTTATTATGTGTTGGGAATGACCCACTATAGCCCCTCGATGCATCAGTAGGTTTAATGAGAAAAAGTAGTGTCATTTAAGAAGGCCTTGAAAAAAATTTATATTTAGGTTCATGGCATGAGGCATTGGCATTGTGGTTAAGATGTCTGGTATTATGCATTACGTCATTATTATATTAGTTATTAATGTTATATGAGATTATTCGACTAGTAGAATATCCATGTGAATAAGTAAATGGAATAATTTTATTTACCTTTTCCATATTATGCTGAGGTTTAGGTTAAAAGGGCTTGTGTTTCAATTTTATAACATTATATAAAAGTTTATGATTATTTATGATAGCTTCTGCTATATTTTTTATCCTTACTAAGCATATTATCTCACCGATTTCAAATGTTTTATTTTCCTATTATGACAAGAAGTGAATTATGATTGATATGCAGGGTTAATCTAGGGGAATAATATCATCCTCAAAGGATTATCTATTCTATATTTTATGTAAGAAATTTTAATGTTATGTTCTTGTATGCAATCTATTTTTCAAGACTACTAAAGTGATCGGTCCTTTGGAACCAGATCATTTGTGTTCATGCGAATGTATTAAAATAATGCATCGGCTTTGGGCTTCTATGGTCAGGGCGTTACAATTGGTATCATAGGAAGTTTAGCAATAACCCTGGAAACTAGAGTTAGATAAACTATGATTAAGGAACATTACCCTATGATATACTTTTAGGATTAATATAGATGAACTTCCTAGAATTTTGGTAATATAGAGATTATGGGGGTCTGGCAAGCAAAACATCCCTATCTGGATACTACATGTGGACATGGTTCTGGAACAGATGTTCCTAGGGATGAGAACTACGATATGGTGTTCCAGGCCATACTCGGGGTAACCTTGTACACGACAATGGTCCTTACTGCGAACCTGGTTTGACATTCTCAGGGGATATTCTTAGGGTAAATCATATTTTCATTAAATACCATTATGAAGTATTTATGATTAAATATTTTTTCAAAGAATCAATTCTTATGATTATGAGATTTGGTATGCATAAATTTTATCAATCAATGTTATGTATTTCACTAGTTTGGAATTAGGCATTATTACTGATAACAAAATATACTGTATGAAGTTATTTAGAAATGTTTCCTAGTAGAAAGAATTACTATGCCAAAAATGAACATGTTACAAAGAGTTATAAGGATCCTATCATTCATGGTATTAAGCCAAAATTTCGAAAGGAAATAGAATCCCATGTGTTCTCATCATATGAGGAAATCGAATCATGTGTTGATAATATAGTAAATAATTCTCTTAGCCCTAGGGATTTGAAGGGAAGCTATAGATGGGGAGGATGGAAGAGAGAAATATGTATAAATGGAAGAAGGGAAATAATGATTTTCCCATATGTGATAAATGTGGAAGGAATCACCATGGGAAGTACTTAAAATGACAAGGTGTTTTTTATAAGATTGCAGAAAAGGGTCATCGGGAAAAATAATGAAAATAGAAGAAATAAAAGACTAATATTCAATCTTTAAATTGTAGTGAAATGGGGAATTACACAAATAAATGTCCTATGAATCATAGAAATATATCATATAAGAATAAAATGGATCAAGGTCAAGCATAAGTTGTTTCTACAGTTGATGTAGAATAATTAATGTATTTGTGTTTTTGGATTGGAAAATTATGTCATTTGACGATTGTATCAACAATGCACTGGTTATATGAATTATAGAAATAAATAAGGACTATAATATAGTACTATTTCATTTTGGATTTTATATTGAATGGTAATAATAAAAGTTACCCAGTAGTAAGTTAAACGTTTTTGGAAAATACATGGTTGAGGTAAATATAAACCTTAATATTGTCCTGATACTGAGGAAGCTATTTTTTAATAAGAGATGATGGATTTTTATAAATTATATTTGATGTTATTGACCCTCTAGGAAATAATTAATTGTTTTTTATTCAATAATTGTTGGAGTTTACAGCATTTTTGTATTTAAGAAGAATATCTAGTCTTCTATAAGGAATAAGGGAGCATGAATGTATTCAATAAGGGTTTATGGTAATTTAGGGTGCTACCCTGTTTTATGAGAATACATAATGAAGGTAGTCACATGTTATTATGTGGAAAAATCGATATTCATTTTGTTTAAACCCATATAAATTTTTGGATTGTGTGTTTGGACATAAATATTTTGGATAAGTCTAAATATTGGAATGGAGTAAGTTCAGAACATGATATTTGGTTTGAAGATAAAGTATAATTTATTGGACAATTTGAACGAACCTTTTAGTTTTTAGTAAACATAAAGAGGATTATAAAAATAATTTTGGGCTATATGATTTATTAATTGTGTTCCAGGAATTAAAAAAATAATATTGAATATTTATTACATAGTGAAAGGGTTGAAGTTAAAATAGATTGAAGGACAACCAAATGATGAGTTTATTATTATGACATGTAATGAAATCAATTATATTTTTCTTGAGTTCTTATTTTGATAGTAAATTAATCCTTCCTATTCAAAAAAAGGTATCTAAAAAATGTGTTATCTTAACATGTTATGTTTTGTTGAACAGATGATACATTAAATTATTTTAAATTTATGGCTTTGAGGAACTCAATTTTCCATTTATTGTTCACTTGTTTGTAATTGATGACTTCAATCAATCCCTAAAAATATTTACGTTTTTACTCTAATTATGTTTCTCTAATTTCCACTAATGTTATTCTATTTAAAATCATAATTTGGGGGTAACTTCTTCACTTAATTTTCCCTCTTATTAAGTCTTAATTTTATTAACCCTATTTTAGATGTGGGTTTTCCACAAAGGTATTTTATTTTTTTCAAGGTTTTATTTTTGAAGAACAATTTAAAATTATGAGGATGAAATTTATTGAAGGAGTGTATAATGTAACACCTCATGATTTCATAGTATGTTATCTCTCTAAAGTAATTTAATATATTATATTTCATGTAACACCGACATGGCTTTTGTTATACTCAAGATCGAGTTTCTGCGAAACAACACATTTGAATTATAATTAATTAAAGTATATATTTATTTATCAATTAAATATTGTAATATGAATAGTAAAAAATAAATTTGAAATTTTATTTATAATGTTTTAACATGGATGAAACATATTTATAATGAAATGTATAATATTTGTTAAAATAGTAATATACTTAGAAAAACATTTTTCTTAAAAGAATTAATTTTTATGTCTTTTTGTGAACAATAATAAAATTAATTTTTGACACTACTAAAAATTTAATTTTGTAAAATAGAAATCATTTTTGGATTCGAAATATCAAAATTAGTTTAGGGTGAATTTTTGGTATTTTTCTGAAAGAATTCATTTTTTGATAAATAGTAAAAAATACTGCATTGTACAAAAAACCCAAATTTTTCATTTAAATAATTATTTTTAATTAAAAATTATCTTAAATTCAAAATATATAGATAATATATATATTAGCCCAATTTAATTAATTTGAGTCATTTTATAATAACATTAGATATTTAAAATTTTATTGAACTTTTTAATGTGTTTTGGCCACCTTTTAAGAACATTTGAAAATATACATAAAACATAATTTTACCAATTTTTTTAATTGAATTTCCATAATACGACATACATGGTTTTCATCATCATGAAAAATGTGGTTCAATAGGATGAAAATAATTTTTTGTGAATAGAAACTTTTTAATTTTATTTACCATAGTTAAAATTATATAGGGTAATTAAAGGTAAAAATAATTTTTTAATAACATAAAATTACCCCAACACATGTACTAATTGTATTGGATACGTTTTGTCTGAATAAAATCAACCTTATGAAAAAAAATGATTTTTTGATCCATTTGAGTTAGATTAGGACATTTACTCTCTTTTATTTATATAAGAGTTAAAAGTGTTAAATTAAAATTTTAATAAATAACCCATTTTTAATTTTGGGTAGTACATAAGATAAATTCTACTATAAATTTTCATTTGAAAGATAAATATATTTCATACATAATATTATTTTATTTATAATTTTTAGACATTAAATAATTAAATTTATTTATGACACAATGATGATGTAGTAATTACCTTATTAATTAAAGATTAAATTAAATGATATTAGAAATATTAAAATAAATGAAAATTAAAAACTTTTATTCCATAAAAAAATTTTATAGGTGAATATTACTTGTTAGGATTGATTAAATGTATTTTTTTGAAGGAATCAAGTTGTGATGACTTTCACAAAACCCAAATACTAAATATTGTCAAAATTGACATAAATGAGTTTTTAAAACAAATACTATTTTATTAAAATATATATAGTTATAAAAATCTAGGATTCATCCAAATGACTTATATAATGTTATATATGTTATTAATGAACCACTTGAGGTTTAGATAGAAATTTTTACTAACTATATTAACCATATAGTATATAAATACAAGAAGACATTGTAAAAGGTAACCAATTTATCTAAGGGTTAAGTCTAAAACATAGGGTGAATATTCTTACCTAAAAAATTCTAAAACATATTTTTTGAGGGGATTTATATCCATAACCACCTTATCTCGAAATAAATCTATTTTGAGCTGTTAGGACCCTAAAATCATTTTATAATAAATTAATATTTCATGCTTTTCCTAAAGTTCCCATCACCTCTCTTATAAAAGGGTACCTCCCTTTCCATTGAATCACACACCCAAATCCATTTGGATCATCCAAAAACTACTCAAATATCCTCCCAAAAATCCTAAATTCATCCTATAGGCCTTTCATTGGTCATAAAGCCAACCTAAGGATCCCTTTTTTTCAAATAAAAAGGAAGCACCCAAAGAAGAGGTAATTATTTCATCACCTCTTTCAAAGTTCTATTCTTCTTCTACGTCCTCTTTATTTGTTGTTTCCATACTAAAATAATAAATATTGTACCTTTTACATACTGATATGTAATAATAAATATGGTACAACCATATTTATTATTCAATCCATCATATGAATGACAAATTCACCATATGTGCGTATGTACGAAATACCATATCCACAGAGTGTTGTAGTTTGTTATTCTACACATCATTATTTGGATGGGTATAATAAAGAGTAAAATTGATGTAAATAATAAATATAACATTTTAATGATTATTTTTATATAATATAAAATCTAATAACATATGATTTCACCATCAATATAATGATATTGTCACTCGTGCGTAGGTACAGCTTACCGTCTCCACAACGCGATGAGATTCATCTTCAACAATCACTATTCAAGAATATTTATAAATATATATAAATATTTATTTATTTTGAAAGAGATATATTAAATAATAATTCTAATAGAATAATAATTATTTATGTAGATAAATATAAGTCTTTTACTTACTTCTATACTATATGATAAGAAAATGGAAACAATGTTCTTGTGTACGTACGAACAACCGTCTCCAAGAACAATGTTTCCATTTCATATATTTATATATTATACGTATTTAAATTATAAATATATATGATATATAAATATTTTTTAAATTCTAGAAGTATTTAAATCATTTTTTATGTGATACAATCATCAATAAAAAGTTAAAACACATAAGATAAAGAAAGTGATTATTACTTGAAATGTTACTTTAACATGGAAATTATTTTTAAATGGGTATTATAAAGTCTTAAATTAATAATGTATGGTATCATAAATATTAATATTGTTCTTGTATAATTTAATAACATACTATGGTCATTATACATGAGGTTAATCGTAACCCTCAACTAATGAAAGTACAAGGTAAGGGTTAATTTCTCAATCTCATTATTATCCGAGATTGTTTATGTGTAAGTATTTTCTAGGACATATTTATCATCCCTATCCATGTGTCATAAAAGTGTTATAAAATGGATTATTTTTAGGGGGATCTTTAACAAAAAAATTATTTTAATGGTTTTAAATATTTATTCTTCTAAATCATTCTAATTATTGTCCATATTTTCACAACGGGTTTAATGATTTATTTATATGGATATGATTATTTCAAAATTTTAATTCATTCAAAATTTTTCAAATTGGTATGATAGACATTGATTAAAAAATAACTTTTAAATTACTTCCATTATAATAATGACACTTTTAAATGATTTTGTAAAAATGGATTTTTCTTTCAAAGAGTTTTAGTGATGATTTTCAACTATGTCAACATCCTTTACTCGATATTATTCTTGATTGGGGTTGATTTATTATAATAGAATATTCCATATTGTATAGAATGATTTATGATATGTTTCAATATGGATGCACTATTTTTATACCATTCATGTTTTTTTTGGTTCAAGTATTGAAATTTCGTATGCTTGTTTTAATATAAATGTTTATGTTATGTTTCACCCTTTTAATACGAGAAATGCATAGGACTTAGTAAGTGACCGGCGGGGCCCTCTATTGCCCCTTGATGAATCGATAGGTCTAATGAGAAAAACTAGTGTCTTGGAATAAGGCATTGAAAAATTTTATATTTAGGTTCTGGGAACGAGTCTTTGATTTTGTGGTTAAGATGTATGGCATTATGCATTCTGTCATTTTGAGACTAGTTATTGATGATACATGTGATTATTAAACTACTAGATTTTCCATGTGAATAAGAAAATGGAATTATTTGATTTATCTTTTTTATATTATTATGATTTTTATGTTTAAAGGTCTTGTATTTCAATTTTATACCTTTCTATAAAAGTTTATAAATATTTATGTCAGCTTACACTATATTTTTTGTCCTTTCTGAGCATCTGAGCTCAGCTCTTTCAAATGTTTTATCTTCCCAAGATGCTAAGAAGTGAATTATGATTGATATGAAGGTCTAATCAAGGGGAATAATGTAATCCACAATATATTATATATGATGTATTTTATGTTAGAAATTTTAATGTTGTGTTCTTATAGGTAATCTACTTTCCAAGACTACTAAGTCTTAAAAATCACCAAAAATTCACCACACAAGCTATCCTGTTCGGTTTATCATGTGTAATACTTTTCTCTATAACCTTGGGAAATGGAGACATAATAAGGGGTGATCTCAAACACTTATTAAGGGAAAAACTACAATTGTGGTAATCATGGAGTAAACATTGAATAAATATTATAGAGGGAATAATTAAAAAACTGAATCCATAATCATTTTAAACATTATATATCTATGGAAATAAATTAAAACATAAATCATAATAATATTTATCTTATACTGATGGAATGCCTAATATCTAACACAGAAAAACATTTTTTCAAGGTCTTGTTCTAAGAAATAATCTTGTTATGGGAATGAGTATACACCAAAACCAAACCTTTTTTGTCTCATGAGGGTTTTGGAGAAATAAGGGGTCTATATAATTAGGCCAAATTTTTCACCAAATTATGTCTAATACATTCACTTTAAGAGTCAAAAATAATTTCATACCATTACCAAAGGATCCTTTGGCTGAATAAAAACATGGTTATCCACATAATGAAGAATATATAACATCAATACATGATCAACCTATGTTAGATGTTAATAATAAAATGTAAGGTTAGTAAGTTTCAACATGTCATTAAAATGGGTAAATTGATCCTAAATCATCTAGATAAATAATATGGATAGTCTAATAATAGATATTCCTCTTTCCAATAGTCATATGTATTGGAATAACAATGTCCGGAATGCCAATACATTTACCCTTGTAAATAGAATAAAATTATTTCTATGTGAAGATAATCAAATATAAATTATTTAAAAAGTGATTTAAGTGCCTTTAGAAAATTTATTATACAACTATGCCAATACCAAAATAACTTTATTTTTTTCATATAAAGAAATAAGATAATTGGTTTCAAAGGATCATATCCGAAGAAGTGAGAAATATTTTTCCAAGGGTTTATGTGACAGAAATTTATATACCACAAAGTCAATGAGATTATAAAAAATAATAAAATCTCATGGAATAATGTACAATAATTATATGAAATATGTTCAATAGAATGATCATAAATCAATGAATGAAATTTGAGTTAATTAAAATCATTACTATTGGGAATACAACTGAATCAATAGACACTTGAATAAGGTAACATGGAATGGATAGTAAGACCCAGGAAAAAAAGTAAATAAATTATATATAAATAAAATTATATTAAATCAATATAGAACTACAAAAATGTATAATGGTACATAACATGTAACATGTCTGAAAGAATCGGAATTGAGACCAAGACAACCCATACGACTTTTGAAACATTTGAATCAAACCCAATGAAAGAGTGATATTGTAATTATGTTTAAAATAAAAATATTAAAATATAATTCATGATATTATATCTTAAATATGGAATATATACCCCCCATAATTGAAATTAGGTTCATAATATGGAGCGTATCTTAAAGAGGGGATTTTGAGACGAAAGCCCTTACCATGTATTCCCTATTACTCGATCATTCTCTAACATCATGTATAATAAGAATAAATATTGTAATAAATTATATTATTATATTAATATAAATTAAATAACCATTTTATAATTATATTATAACTATATATTACAAATATATTAACCAATTGTAATTTATTATATTTATCCGATTTTCGAACTAATGGTTGTTTGTTTCATACAAACCACTCGAAAATGGGATCAATTATCTGTAAGTGGTTTCAAGTTCACCAGTTATATATTAATTAAGGTAATATATTATATATATTCATAAATTTTTTATAATGTTTCACTTTAAATCATTAAATGTTTTAATTATTAATCACAAATATGAAATCAATGACAATCTTGTTTCTACTGTTTTTAATGAATGTAAATTAAATATTAATGATTTTTCTTGATATTAACATTATAATTATTGATTAATTATAACAACTTTAATAAATTATAAATATTTGTTATTTTATTTTATTAAATTTTACAACCATTCATTGCATAAAAATATTTATATCATTTATGTTTGAAGTAAAATTGTCCCAAATAAGAGCATGTTCTAACATTTAAATAAATAAGAATATGTTATCAGAAAATTTTAATGAATTTTGTTAAAAAGATAAAAATATAATATATTTCATATACCTCTATGAAAATCATTATTATAACTATCCTTTTTTGGGGTGATGGGAAATGAAATTCATCACTCGTGGAGGAGGTCGTTCGAACATACACACAATTGACGATCCCATTTATCAACAAATAGAAATAATGATGGAATATGATAATTTGAAATTGTATAATCATAATTATATAATATAAACCATATTTATTAATCAAATAAACACTTGATAGAATCCTTGTTTTTTGGTTATGAAAATAACATCATTTTTTAGGCTGTAGTTCATGCACACACACGATTGATAGTCCTTTGAATTATTAATGGACGAGATAGATGAATATACAATGAAAATACCATTAATATAGTAAACATACATTATATAAAAACAATTATATCATTATAATTTTATGATTATAATATATTTACTGAATATAATTAAGGATAAAATCTATGTAGTTGATAATAATCACGTCAGGGGCTTGAATTTTCATTAGAAGTCTCATTGGAAAGGAACCCCTTATGATAAATAATGGATACCAGAAATTTTTAACATGTGAGAGAGTTATAATGTGATAATATTTAATTTTTTTAGGGATATATTAGAAAAAATGTTGAGTCTTGATGTTAAGGGACTGTTACCTTTTTATTACTGAGGAAAAGTGCCTTTTGGAAGCCCCTTTAATATTTTCAATAATGTGATATTACTATTCCAAGGTTAATGACACAAAAATTTAAAAAAAATAGAGGTTTATATTTTTTTGGATAAAAAATAATCAAAAATATCATTTTTTGGATAATGATATATTTTATTTATGGCCTTTAATTTTAACTTTTTAACATTTCCGCAATTTTCTTTTACTTTGGTAATTAATTTTTATCCTATGTAATTAATATTATTGAAAAATCTAATATTGAAAATTTTACATAAATTGATCCTTATGATTTAATATTTGGTAATAATTCCTTCAAATACAATTTATATAATTTCAAAACGTTTATTTTAATATTATCAATCATAATGTGTAATGAAAGTTGTTTTGAACATCTGTGTTGTGAGATTAAATTTTATGTGTAAGATATAGTTATTAAAATGATCAATAATAGTGAACTAATTTGGTTTCTCTTAAAATAAAATAATATTTTTGAGGAATAAATGTAAATAAAAAAATAAATCTCACCATGAAAATACTTTATTCAAATAAATATTGAAAGATAATTTTTATTAATGTGACATTTCACATTAGCTCTAGAAATGTTTGATATAGGTTCTATATGTTCAAAGGATATTATAAAATGAATAATTTTATTCCATAGACTAATATTTTACCACATAAAAGGGTTTTTAATCTTATACATCATTCTTATATATTTATAAAGTCATAAAAATCACATGTTTTTTGAAAACCAAAATTTTTAACTAAAAATCCTTAATTTTAGAGAAAACTGATTGTTTCATCAAAAAATAATATTTTTATTCTAAATCCTACAATGTTTCCGATATTATCAAATTGAAATTATATAATTTAAAATTTCAATATTTGAATTTGATCATAAAATTTAAGGAAAAACAATTTTTATCAGAAAATGAAATCCTCAAATATTAACTATTATTATTCAGATTTCATATAATTTACCAATTAAAATTTTATTAACCAATTATTAAAAAAAGTTATTTATAATCATTAATCTTATTTTTCTTGAAATATAAATATATATCATATAGAATTTTTTTTTTATAAAAAAAAATTCGAAATAATAATTGATATAATTAGCATTATTATGTAAACTAATTAAATTTCATTTATATTAAAAGTTTCATTTATTTTATTTATTTATATATTTCCTAAAATTATTATTACAATTAATTTTTACCAATTAAATGGAAATGATTTGATGTTATTACTTAAATATTTATATTTTCTAAAAATAATTCCCTTTTTTATTAGGTGTTGGTGGAGAGAAAGGTATCATGCACATTTTGATCATTTAAAGTAAGTAATTAATTAAAATCATGGGCTTTTTATATCACATACGAACCTTCTATGTATCTAAAAATAAAAATTATACTTATATTCATTGGACCATAATTAAAAAATAGTTCTAGAAGTATTACCACACCAACTGAGATCCTGTGGTTCGTAAGATATAATTAAATCTACCCGTCTCTATGGAAAATGAAAATCCAAGGATATGTCAAGAGCAAGTAGAGGAAAATTAAATGAATATGTTTGAAGAACTATTTTAGAGAACTTCTTTTAACTCTAAATTCATATTATTATTATAGTACATAACTTTACATTCAATATTAGAAAGGCATTAGATTCACATGCAAGTAACAATACCCTCATGTTATCATCAATGCCTGAAGTACTCTATCGATGGGATAAATGTAGTATTATATGGTTATATCTCCCATTTTCAATCATATGAATCTTAGTTCTTTTATAAAAGGTACTAAACAGTAGATGGTAAGTAATTATTGGTGATTGACTACACATAGAGAACTTCTCTTAATGTCTTGGAAACTACCCTTGTTAATCCATCGATCAAATTTGTTAAAGATTCTTATATACCATCAATCGTATTTAGAACAAAAATCATTTTTTGGGAAAACAATTGGTCATGTTTGTGATATAATTATACTCTCTAATTACATACCTCTCATATTATGTTCAGTCTGATAAAAATATTGAATAACCACTTTTAATAGAATAAAATTCCATGAAACCAATGCAGATCAATATTTCCTCTGAGAATCTCAAACTGATTGTAGTTTTGATTGGTATTTTGTTGACACAACTAGTAATCTTCAATAGTCTAGTTAAAAACCATCGTCGAAAAATTGGTCTTGTGCACCATCACAAACATCTAAAGTATTTCATCTATATCATATGAGACAAAATATTTCCTAAAAGGATGTGATTTTAATGGATGTAACAATTCCACAATATCAACTGCAAAATCTCAAAGAGTGAGTCTTGTTTACATTCCTAGTAATGATGAAAAAAGGAAGATATCAGGTATTCTATACTAACATTGGCGTAAGGTATCAAAATTATTGGTGATGAACATTGATATGTGAATTTAATAATGTAATAAGATCTACAACCCATGTTAATCAATGACTCTCTGATCCTTGAAGAACATGAAAAATACACTACAAATTGAATCGTTACTAAGACATGTTTGTATAAAATTACATGTAAATTTCATGTTTAGATCCCCAAGTGTCTACCCATTATTTTATATATATTAGAAAACCACTATGGTTATAGGTATGTGGAGAAGTGAATACATTCAACCCATGCTACCAAAGTGGAATATGATGTTGATAAATTTATTAAATAAGACATCATCTAAGAATTTAAATACATCAAGTTTATTTTTAATATCATTACCTTCAAGAATAAGAAATGTAAAATCAAGTTATGTATCGACTTCAGGTATTCAAATAATAATTGTACAAAACATGACTTCCTAGTATTTATCTTTAAATTTATAATAAATACATTGACTGGATTCTAAAACCTATCATTAAAGGATGAGTTCAATGGTTATAATTAGATTTATATAGATCAAAGGGATGAATAATTAACTTACTTTATGTCACTTTATATGGTTTACTATTTCGTAGTAACTCCCTTTGGTATAAATAATACTGGAGATACTTATAAAACTTCCATGTACCATATTTTCATTCCATTTATATAAGACAATAAAATTCTCTATGGATGATCTGGTATTAAAATATCAATTCTATTTTGGTCACCCTATTGATAATGACACAAATTTTAATAAATTATGTAAAAATAATGAGTATGAGCCTATTAAAATATTGTTTTATAGATATTTCAATAAAATGTCATGACTTCATGGTATGTAATTATGGAATTGAGGTCGAACCTAAGAAGGCTAAGTTGATACTCAATATGCATCTTCCCCAAAACATTATGTAATTTTTAGGAATCACAGGGAAAATCTCATTATTATGCTGCTTTATAGATATCATATCTAACCAATGTTTTCTATTAATGAATCTAATGAAGAAAGTAATCACTTTCCAATGACATAGAGATCTCTATAAGTCTTTTGATGATATTAAATTGTACATGTTACACCCTCTAGTGTTGATGATTCCTATAGAAGGAAAACCCATGATTCTCTATATACAAACCTAGAGTGATAACTTGGTGAGATCATCACCTATAAAAATGTAACGAGAATGGAGAATAATATCTATTATCTCAATATGACAACGTTTGAATCTGATAACTAATATTCATATAACAAGAATATTTACATTGTGTTGGTCTTCACAATGAATATGATTAGAAATTACCAAAATCATTAAGTGGTCCACTTGGCCTTATGAATTGATAATCTCAAATATATTATTAGTTTCATGATTCTAATTATGAACCTAGTATGGAAGGAATTCATTTGAATTATTTTAACATGTAATTCAGATCTAAAAAAAATTATAGGAAAATAATTCTAATATTTACTAAAACATACCCTATCCCAGCGGAGTCACCATTGTGTTTTTATATTCCTTAAAAATAATTATTCAACTTCCCTGAATTAGCTCGTGTTTCAGAGATCTACTTTTATAGTGCTTATAGTAGCTTATTAGTTAAAAATATGGATAACCCAAATCCCATCATGTTTATCTTGGGGATTATGTTCATATCTTTAGAAAACAATGTTCTTCCCTATTACTTCCAATAGATAGATTGACAAACCTTCAATGAGGAAAAATATTGGGTCCTAGTTGTTGGATTGGAATTTTCCATACTAACACCAATCACCTTATTAAACATTAAGGGTGATTTATAGTTGGCAATCAAAAAAATAAATAGAAAATATGCCACCAAGAAAGAGAAAATGACCCCAACGATTGATTATGTGTAAGGGTTGACATAATAATTCCCCTTTTAACCAACACCATCTTATATACCACATTTTCAGAATTCCCAAGAATATGCATTATCAAATGCAGCTGCATCCTTGGTAGATCTAGAGAAGGAGGATACAATAATTTATATTATCTAATAAATAGTGGTCTCTACCTTCAGAAACAATGATATTGAGGGAATCATTGAATATAATTCTACCCTAGACCAAGACATGACTTTACCCTCTTTTATTTATTACATAATTATTTATATTTATCAAATAATAGATTAAATTTGAAACATGATTATCTTAGAGTATCGATCTAATAATGAATAAATTAGTCAATGGGTAGAAGAATTATTCCGTTATATAATTCTATATTTCATAAGGTTCCTCTAAAAATTTGTTTTTTATGGGGTTTTCATTTTCAGATTTGATATGTTAGAGTCCATAGATATTATGAAATAATATCAACCAAGTTCTTATAGTAGTCACTAGTCGAGAGTTTGGATTTTACACTAGATTTGAGGACATAGATACTTATGGCCTTCAATGATGAAGGATTGTTTGAAATTTATGAAGAACTTCTATGATTGTAATATTTATTAAAATTTCATTCATAAATGACCAAATTTATTGCACACTACCAAATACATGTGGATATTCTCCACATGGTGGATTGACATCATAGGTCTATACCCTCAATCCACTTATAGACAATTTATGTTTATTCATACTGCAATTGATTTATTTTCTAACGGAGAAGAATAAGTTCCCCTCAAGAAAGTTGGGATAAATTATATCATCAATTTTATGAATTATAATATCATTATAAGACTTGGAGTATGTCCCAAAATATTAATAGTAAACAACGATAATTTCTACGATTGTGAACTAAATATTCTATATTAGTAGTATAATATCTATTATTTTCTAGTATCCCACTTCAATATCTAGTAAAACCAATTGATGATAACCTAATCAATCACCAAAAAACATGCTAGAAGCTACATATAAAATAACATTTCCCTAATATGACATGTTATCAAAATATCCCCAATGATTTTGTAGACCAATACATGGGTGGAAACCCACCCGAATCACCATTTGAATTCATCCTTCTACTGGTTCCCACCCCCACCTAGTTCTCATAAAGACCAGCCATTCATAAAATGGAAAAAAAAATCATGTAATAAAATAAATGGGACATGAAATCAGGCCACACAAGGAATAATGTGTTTTAGAGAATTTTTATTATATGAATGGGAGAATATGAAGAATATTTTATTTCATTGGAATATTTCATAATTGAGTTATATGGGAAAAAATACATTAACTAGAACAATGTAACATTTAATACCAACATCTTCCCACTATAGGATCTTACCACTAGCTCTCTCATCATGATGACCCATGATTGAGGGGATGTGATACCTTAGGTATCACCTCACTCCACTAATTCTCCTTCTTGTTATCTACTCATACCCATTTTGAAAATAGTTTAATGGAACCATAAGGCCTATGGCCTTTCACTTATGATGATTTTATGACTATTATGCATTGCCTCATCTTTATATCAACTCTTTTAGTGTATCTAACCCTACAAAAAATGGCCCACCTATCCATATATAGATAATACCTTCTAGTAATCTATTCATTACTCACCTATCAATTCATCTGGATAGAGAACCATTTGTTCTACATCACTCTGATCTATGTGGGAAACCTCACAAACATTTGAAAACATTCACCACCTCAAATAGTGAATATAGTGAATAGTGAAGGTCCCCTCACATCCTTAACCACCTCATGAACTTCATACTACTATTAGAATCTCCCCCTTCTGTGAACATTACTTCTTCCCTTGGAATATTAAAATGTTCTCCAAGAATATGTTTCAAATGATCCTTGTCTACATTACCACACTAAGACACTAATTTTTGTTGTTGCTTCTAACATGCATCTTTTTAACTTACTATCATGTTGTACCTTCCGCTTTATTCACTCTGGTATGTCTATAAAGAGAACCCCCAATAATCTTATTTCACCAACCTAAACTCTAAATACATGGTAAAAGTGTATTGTATTAATCCATATTTTGGAAGTGTTACTTATAGATACATTACTTCTAGATATTTTAACAATTATTCCAAAAAATATTTCTAATAATAAACATAATATTCTCCCACTTAATAATTGTTTTATTAGGTTATTTCTAAAAATATCCCACTTAAATACTAATATCATACTCTCACCAAATTCCCACTAATCAATATGAATCCAACCATGAGGTAAGAACATGGATATCAAATATTTACCTTGTGACCGTCCTCTATAGAATGATGACCTCTCTCAAATAACTCACCATAAAACATCCTTCCACATAAAATAGGTATGAGTTTTGTTCCTATGGATTTTCTAAAGTCCTATCGACATGCTATATCATGCACTGGTTGATGGTCCTACTCAACTAAAAACTAAATTTTCCATGAATTTACCATCAATCTTCAAAAATTTCATGAGTTTTATGGTATAAAAAACTCCATTTAAAACATCAAAAATTCACCTCCATACAGATCATTAGCTTCCAGAACGTCTGGTTCCATCAGATAGAAAAACTCCCACTAAACCTTCACTCAATGAAACCAAAAAATAGGTCCCTTTCTCTAACATTATATCTTCATAGGGTTAAAAATTATAAGATAACACCTCTAATTCACAGGTACTTCTATATCTCATCTAATATTTTAATGATTGTTTCCATAGAAATTGGAAATCCTTAAATTCTGCATTACCACTATTGAAAATAAACCCACCATGGGCATGGGGTTTTCTACTTTTATCATAAACATGATCACAGTTATCTTATAAAAGGAATAAATAATTAAAGAGAAATTTTTTTCCCAAACTACATAAATGGAGTACCTCCACAATATCATACCTCAAAATGTAATTTTTCTCTTTGACACCTTTAGGTGTTCTAGAAAAACCTCCTCATACTATAGGATATCACTATAATAATTCTTTTCATAACCCCCACTTACTTCACACCTCTTATCCCATAGTTATATTCATATAATTTAAACACAAAATTATTCATTTGGGGAAGGATATAAATTTCACTCAGACCCATTTTTTTGAGTAACCACACATGCACATTCATACCACCTCATTAAAGAAGTTACTTCAAAGTAGTAATGTAACTAGTGAAAATACAAACTAGAATTGGTCATTTTGCAGATCAAATATGACACATAATTTTAGAGAAATAACACCTATTAAAACTTATGAATACAAAATTACATGAAATATTGGTACTCCTTACATGCGAGTTATAGATTTCCTTTAGGAAACTAAGGGTTTTCACCCTCCACCCACTTCAGTGATCAATATGCTACACAAGAGATTCAACTACTTCATACATAGACACTCCTTAAATAATTTACCATAAATGGGATCATTATAACTATATCCAATAGAATCTATAAATTTTTATATAGAAACCCAATCCTTCTAAAAAAATAATAATCATATTTTAAAAAAACTAGAACCGTGGTACTCTACATCCTTGAGTACTACATAACAGTCCAACTTCTCCCTCTTGGATGTTGATTGATAAACCCCAAACACACATTTAAAAACCGAGGCATGGTTTAGTGGACACATGCTAATTTATTATATAGCCACCCACTTCAACTATGGTTTTTGAGGATCCTCTAAAAGATATAACTTCCAACCCTGATCAAAAGATCCCACCAGTCCTATTAAACTCTTATTTAGTTTCTTCATGAAACTCCATTCATATAAGAAAGTGCAACTTATTGAATTCCACTCACTCATCACTTGAATGAACTAAGTGACCCTTATAATTTTTTTAAGACTTATATGATCATGAATCATGACACCTTACTCCGTGATCAATAATATCCGTTTTCTTTTAATAATGACATCAAGTATACTAACCAACACATTTCTAGGTGACGTACCATCAAACATAACTTATAAAATCTTCAGGATTATGACCTATAGAATCATCCAATTTTAATATCTTTGACTAGGGAAACATAAAATCAACCTTATCCGGCTTACATTATATCTTTTGGAGATTGAAATATTATTATTTTGAGTAATGTATGGATCAAGAATACCTATTAATGTTTTCAGTAGTCTTCCCATTAATCTATGAAAATTCCATCTGAATGAATGAAACATTATCTAAACTGAAAATTGTATTGTAAATTATTTCATCAATACTATAATCCTTAGTGACACCTCCATCAGCCTGGGTAACAAATTCCAAACACTCATAATCCTCTAAACCAAGGGGAACCTCCATCGTCACCTATTCAAGAACATCTTCCAAATTTTTATAAACATAAAAATAAATGATCTACAAAAAAACAATGATACAAATTATTGGTAATCCCACACCATTTTCTAATAACCTCACCTTATAATAACATCTTCATCCACTAGAATAGACTGATAAGATTGTAGATATTATATAACATAACCTTGAAACCTCATGTGATCAGAAAATGAACTAAGAATTTGACCAGAATATGGGAAGAAAAATACCCTAGTCATTGTATTGAGTCACCCTTCTATTTGGTCTCAGTCCAAAAATAGTGCTCATGAAGACTATCCTTCAATAAAATAAAAATGTAAGAAATTCACATGATAAAAAATCAAACATGCTATCAAAACATATAACGAATTAACTGGTGTAGATTAGGTGTCTTACATAAATAAGATAACACGTAGCATATTTAATTTAATTATAACATGGTAAATATTGGGTACAATGGAAAAACTATTTACTACACATATTTATCCAAACATAACATACCAATTCCATCCCATGATAGGATCTTTCAACTAGATCTTTCATCACTAAGATAAAAAGATGAAGGGTTGTGATCCCCCTGGTGAAACCTATTTTTGGTACTTCAATTTTTGATCATCTACCCCTTCAAGGGATGTTACCATATGCCTTTGGACCTAGGTTTCTAATGTCACGACTCGGCTATCTAGGGCCCAAGAAGCGACTAACACATGCTCACCACCAATAAGGAAAAAGATAGTATCCAACGCTATGTAGGCATATCACACACATGGGAGTCTTTAACCTATGGTAAATATATTCATGCACCTACATAAATTCGAATGAAACAATGTATTGAAAATCATAAGTGAATAAAAAATGAATTCATACAAATATCCAAAAAATAAAGTACACAAAAATTACTGAAAACATAAAAGAGAAAAATATAATCCCACCAACAACATCAACGAGTCCAACTTTCTTTGATGGAGTGGAATGTTGTCAAATGCAATCACCTACACACATCTTGGTCTATCCACATCACTAAACTTTACATACTCTAGGTCCTCTGGGGATTTTTTTTGAAATTCCTATCATATGCACATGGCACAATAAGTCATGTAAAATCTAATGAAGGGGTTTTTATAACAACACTCAGTAGGTGCCTCAAAGTAAAAAATAAAACGGAGAAACTAAAGCTAAACAATCCACTTTACATAGATAGAGGGAACCCCAGTAATATATAATAAGAAACTCTCTCTCGAAAACTTCTTGGTTATAAGTGACTAGTAACCTCATATGCACTTTTTGTATCAATCATGATATGTGAAAACACTTCAATGAATCAATGAAAATACAGATATACTCATCAAAGACTCTAAATATCATGAGGTCCCAACCTCAGATCCAGCTAAAGGATTCTTTTCAAGCTTCTATGGTAACTATCATCCATGATAATGCAGTTCATTAGCCTTTTCATTCTACATGGAACTCATATGAGTGATAAAATACATTAGAAACAACTCTTAATGTCCCATTGTAGCTCCCAACACTAGAGGTCCTAAAAATTCTATCTTGAACCCCACACAATCTTAGGAGAGTCTCACCCCTCTTCGCTACACACATTCAATGGAGAACTTCATCAAACCACTCAACACATGTATCCTCTCTAAGGAGAGAGTCGAGGGACTAACACCACATTGTTTCCTTATAGTCGAGGGAGTAATAACTTCTAACCAACCTATAGAAACCTTTGTGTTAACCATATACAGATTTCCAAACCTCACTACATTGAGGGAAAACTAACTCCTGACCAGGTGTCATGGATAACAAGTAATGGGATCCACTCCTTAGAAATGTGCTCCATAGTTGGGGGAGATCCAACTCTAGTAGAGGACCCTCCCCCCACTTCAACTTAAAGAAATGGGATTACCACTTCATTTATAGAGGAACTTCCCCTGTGTATATTAGAGTTTCATATATTCCGATATAATAGAAATATGTCACATGTACCATGACATGACAAGGTAAAACTGACCTTGGAATTAAGGACCCACACCCTGGTATGATAAGGGAGTACTAAATCTAACTATACCTCACAAACAGAAGACATATTCCCCAGTATGAAAGGGGAGTACTGAACCCACAATAGAGGACACATACCTTGGTGTGATAGGGGAGTACCAAATATATCGAAACATCACGTATGGAGGACCCACACCCTAGTACAATAGGAGAGTAATGGCTCCATGGTTTGGGGACCTACACTCTGTCACCAACAGGGAGTTCCAATTATATTTTTACAATGAGTATGGAGGTAATGCACCATGTTATGGTACAGTATCTCCATCTCAAACTACATGAATGATAAGGGGAAACTGCACCCAGGTCTTATGTTGGAGTAAAAAACATAGGGTAACTACTTCCTGGGTAGAGTAATGACACCCACTATGGGGGAGTTCCGTCCCTACCTATCTGAGAGGTAATGGAAACATGCACCCTAGAATGAAAGGGAAGTACCTATCTAAGATAATCTCTAATATATGAAACAAATTTATGAAATTATTCTTGAATATCTAGAATGACAGTTACACTTACAATGCTTCACGTCGCAACATTTCCATGTGTTGGGGACCCGCATCCTAATATCAGGGGAGCATCAATCTATTGGCCTAAAGAGTATAGGGGACCCACATCATAAGATGATATGAAAGGGTACTAACCATGATATCTATCTAGTGATGCACAATGATAACTACCAATGATTAAGCACCATTGATTCACAACAAGCCAAAAAATCCCCCAAAATATCACAAAAGTGACAATAAAGGATACCTTGGAATTTTACATGAGAAAACACATAGGATAGGCTACTCACTGGTATGAATCTGCATTTTGAGGAAGGAGATACACTAAGAAGAAGTTCCCAAGAACAATAAATATATAGCATGTGCTGGGGTCTACATGATGTGTGACCCTGCCTGAACATATGGTTGTTCCCTCCACTACATGGCTTGGTTGTCCATGTGAGCTTACAAAGTGTGTGTATATAGTGTACATAATGTGTCTCACCTCACCTGTGCCCCTGGCCATGACCTTTACCACATATATCGGCCAACCAAGACATCAAAACTATGTGTATCCAAAGTATGATGCAAGTAATATCTAACTAGAATCTTTGAAATGTCCTCATCTCATGCCTACGTAAGACACCCTATGTCGGTGTCCTCTGGTCGTGTACTCCCACACAAACATGCCCCCTAAAAGGAATGACTATCCATATCCCTCAACCACATAACAGATGCTCACTGCACGTTGTGTTCATGTGGTACATGGAATATGGTCTCCAAAATTAATATTCACTAAAATGGAATAAATTACGACATGTTCCCTCTCACTACACATACTTTGATTGGGAATTCCATGTGGGAAATCACTTTGATCCACCTTCAATTCCCTCATTTCCATTAAAACCCCCCCGATATACCCCCAAGGGACCAATATATGTTGTAAAAGGGATCTAATGACCTCATATAACACATATAAAATGGGATCGAGAATGAAAACTAAAATTATCCTACATTGTGGAGAAACAATGAAGCTTTGGGTGAAGATCTGTGATCTAAAGCCACTACACTACATTCTAGGAGTGATCCCCATAATGTTCAATGTTCGGTGTAACCTCATATCCATGGTTCCACATCAATCTATTAATCATTCAAGAGGGGGGGATTGAGTTACTTTTAATTAAATCAATAAACCTCCACATAACACCCCACCGATGTTCGCCCCAACCGATCACCTGATGCCAAAATATTTTATATCCTGCCTATGGTAAACAAAATGTTCTAAACTCAACCATTACATAAATTTTTCTGAATTATAGACCCATTAGAAGAGGTATTTCACATTTACAAAGAAACTATTTGTGTGTGACAAAAATATATTTAATATTTTTAAAATAACTACATTGAGGATCTATGGGCCCTAAAATCGAGTGCTGAATCAGTGCATGTATTCAAAAATATTAATATAAATATTCCGAAGTCTTATAGAAAAAACCCTAAGTCACAACACTCTTCCCACACTACCCCCAAATCAATAATTTTCAGTGGTTTAAAAAAACAATTGATATTTTTCTCAAAATATAGGTGCGTTTTTTTAAAAACTGCCACTAAAACATTTTCTTAATAATGAAACTTATTCCCTTCCCCCACCTCCACCCCACATAACCGAAACCCCCACCCCTCTTCCACAAAACAATGAAACCCTATCTTCTTCATTGCTGACCCACTTCTCCCCCTCCCTGCTATCCCCATTCTCCCTCACTGTTAGCCCGATTTATGCCCTACTTCTCCGACCCTACCAAAGACCTATCCCCCTTGCAGTGGGCCCCCCCTATCCGTCACAGTCAACCCCCTTCTCCCCCTTATTTCTAATCTAATTCTCTCATGATATACCTGAGCCAGAGACCGAACCACCGACCCCTCTCCCCCAAACTATCATGACCACTACTCGCTAGGCTAAGTAACGGTGTTGTATTACTCTGACCTTGCTTCTTCTATTTTTTACAAATTGTTTTACAATGTTTGTATGTAGTTTTACATACCATGGTTTATTCTTGTCGTGTTTAAAAACTAGACTGTAATTGTTTTCTTTGTTTTAATATTTTTATTGCATGTTAAATATGTTATTAATGTCCAAAATGTGAAATTAATGTATTCTCTATGTCATGGTGAAACCCTCCATGATTTATAATAATTTACATGTTATAAAATCTGTTATGATCTTGCTTGTTGCTTTATTTTCATGCTCTAAATCATAATACAAGTTATAATAGTTGTGAAATTTGATATTAGTAGATTATGAAGCATGATAAAAAGGGATATTATATAATTATATAGAAACAAATTCTCCAGTACACCCATTATTGATGGGTAGGTTGATGGTATGTGATGAGATCAGTATTACTTGGCATAAATAGGATTTTTGAGCTCAAGTTCATCAACAACATGCAATGGATATGCTTTTAAACTATCTTTCATTCATTTCAAATTGTTATTTATTATAAAAAAACTATTTAATTAATAAATTGATTATATTATTATTTAATTCAATAATTTATCATAATTATTCATAGAAATAGTCCTTGGTATTATAATACTCTATAATTTATATAAATTAATGAAATTACTTTTAATTTAAATTCAAATTAGTATACCATATATATTGGAGGCGACATGATGTGTACTATTCTTATTTTATTTATACCAATTTTTTTGTTAAATATTACACTGTATATATAGTCACATGATATAATTCATGTCTAAAAATGTGTATTGTCCATGTCCAATAATATTTCCATTCATAGAATGTTTTCCAACATGATGTGTTGGGGTACTACACCTTGTGTTTTTTCACGGGTCAAGACACACAATTTTCATAGAATTTATAACAACATGGAATTTCTGGAATATACATGGTGTGTACTATTTGAAATTTCCATGAAGAGGAAGGAATTTATGAGAATATTACATTTACTTCATTTTTATAACAATAAGAAAAATAATTATTGAATCATTTAATTGCACACGAAATGCATAAAATCACTCTGCATGTGAGTGGAGAGAAAAACCTTAGTCACAAGTCATGTACAACCAACTACACAATATTTAGTTTTTCTTTTATTTAATTAATTACAATTTATCCATGTTTTTACTCTCCTGAAATGTATTCATTGGCATGTACCTTATATTATCTTTCTCAAGATTCATGGCTTGTATTGCAAGCAATATTTCATGTAATTACTTTCTAGCCACCCATTCTACATTCCTTGGGACTCAACATGCATTACAAATAGGATTTACTGTGTAACATAGAATGTACATCAACCAAAATACCAAACACATCACGTGATTTAATATTGTTTGCTCAAATGTCACTATGAGGCATGATTACTAATTACATGACATATACTTTGACCACATGGATTCCATGATATAAAAGTGGATAAACCATATGGGTTAACATAGATTCTACACCATCTACACACCGTTTAATCACCTCCTAACTATGTGAACAATGGAGGTCAATACAAGGTGAAGATTTACACACCACATACTAACCACCACATGGGGTGTTGTCAGTGTCACAACTCATGGTTGTGTTTTTGATAATGGGTACACATTTTATTTTTTTGATTACAAGTCATGTGACCATGTCTAGTTGTTATAATCTCCAACACCTCTAGATGGGATAAACAAAAGTTTTTCAATTTTTTAGCCTTCTCTTGGTAATATTAAACTCCACAATCTTGGTATCAATATTTTTATATTAAATTTGATATTTTTAGCATTTAATTTCTAAGTGGAGAATACATGCAGGGTCTTTCCACAATTTTTCATTCAAGAGATCCCTCTCATTAATTCTTTATTTTTCAAACTTAGTTTGTGTTTGGTTTTCCTAACTTGTGTATAAGTGTTATTTTCCTACTTTAATGAACCTTATAAAATTTATGGATACTTTGGATTGTGGTCATGTGGAATTTCATGTTCATATAATTATTTTCATTTATTATCATCCAGGTGTCCTCGATAGACATGTAACCATTCTAATGAATAGGTTATTTATGTGAGTAATTACAACTTCTAATAAGTTTATATTGAAATTTTTTCATGAACTCTAATATTTTAGTTAACACTAAATAGGGGGAAATACATCTATTTCGTATTTACATCTCAATATTTTGTATTTACACCAACCTTTGTCAAAAAAAAGTTAGACTTGATGTGTTATGGAGGTATAGTCTGAGTAATATTCAGTTATTTAGTTCATGATCATTATATTTGTGGTGTTTATTAAATAATTATAAGGAATGTTGTTAATAAGATCACTTGATAGATTTGGTATTAATTCCAAAAAATAAAACTTCACTAGAGTGAAGGCTTGTATATTTATTGTTACACTAATATTAAGAAAATTTATACTAATTTCTATGAATTATACTTAATTTTATCCTATATCATATGAATTTTCTCTCAAAATATCTATCAGATTTTGTTCTTTATTAAGAGTAAATTTTCATGAAATTATTATCAGTTTCTTGTTTCTCTATATTATAAATAAATATGATAAATTAGTAGGAAAGGGTTTTAATTTTATATTTAGAGGATGAACTAAAGATAAAAACTACATTTGGATTATATAACTCAATGGTTTACACTTCATATGAAAGAGATGAACTTACAAACACTTTATCATTGAATAAATAGTGAAATCCATCAAATAAATTAACATTTATTTCATCTTTATATGCTTGGATATAATATTTATGTTTTTACAAATTGCTTTTGATCAAATTTTCAGAACGCGATTTTTTTCGAAAATGAAAAATTTATTATATAAAATTACTTTCTTCATATGTATTATACTCATTATAAGGTGAAAATTTAAAAAAAATGACTTCTCTTATTATGGGTACATAATGGAATAAAAATTATTAAGGTGGAAAATATTTTAACCAAAATCCATTATTATTGTACCATCATGGATATTTATGATGGAATATTATATTTCAAGAAATTTTTATCCAAGATAATATGTGACTAAGAGGAGGTACTATTCTCCTCTATGATTAAAACATAAAAATCAGCAGGGTAGATAAAATTATTCACTCACATTAAAACATCTTAAAACACTTTATCCTGAGACGTAGTGGATCAGTTAATTAATTTTAAAAAAAACTTTAGATGGTTTGAGATGTAGCATTTTTAAATATGAAAAAATAAAATGTTACATACATAAATAAAATCTCTTATATCACTACTATAAATTCTAGTGATGCATTATGTGATAACCATATAGCTAGAGATGTGTTAGAATTAGAAATACCCTACAATGGTGATATGGAATTACTTGGTTCACCTAGAATTAGTTACCCTAGGGTGTTCTCCCATAATACCTAT
Source organism: Viscum album (assembly GCA_963277665.1). NCBI lineage: Eukaryota > Viridiplantae > Streptophyta > Magnoliopsida > Santalales > Viscaceae > Viscum > Viscum album. The sequence continues at coordinate 1,027,732,296 of OY728158.1, forward strand.
TATAAATTAATGAATGTATGATTTTTATTTTTCTTCTATTTTACATAATACTATCCATGATTGATTTCCTTTTTTACATTGAAATATTTAGTACTTATATGAATCTTATTATAACTACTTTGGTTGTATTTTTTTCACTTCCATTTATCTATTTTATTACTTAGTAATATGTATGTGTATTAATTTTTTTGTAAAGTGTATTCACATTGTTATATAGATAAAATATATATCCCATTACCAAGGAACACACCACAACATGCTATGGGTTTTGATGAATTTTTAGATTTTTTAATTTCAAATTGATTTGTTGATGGGAGAATAAGATATCAGTGTCCTAAATGTAAATTTAGAATATGTTTGAAGAGAGATTATGTTTATAAACACATGTTATTGAACCAATTCCCAGATCAATATTTGTGTAAGATTTGGCATGGAGAATCAGATGTTACATAATGTTTTATCACTGATGTTAATCTACTGAATGATCTCCAAACTTCATCAACAATGGATAATGAAATAAAAAACCTTATAAATGATACATTCGATATTTTAAGACACCAACATCAACATCAAAACATATCGGAAAAACAAATTGAGGTTGATACAAAAAAAACTTGACAATTGATGTTTTTAGACTATAAGACAACTGGATTATGATTATAATATATCATCAGATCCTTCTCTTGATTATGTGGTGTGTATTACAAGAGAAAAATTCACTAAGAAGAAATATGTGTTTAATGGTTTTGTTGATGATGGAAATCATGAGTTTCATGGTGGATATTTGAAATGTTCAAAACATTATTTTCTTCATAAGTTTTACCGTATCAAAAGTCTATGTGGAATTACGAATATGGTGATATATATGATATTGGAATTATAGTGTGATGCATTTCCTGAAGTAAATATCCCTAAATCATTTTAGGATATGAAAAAACTTGTTAACAATGTTGGACTAAATTATACAAGAATACATGTGTATCTCAATAATTTTATTCTTTTTTGGGGATAGGATCCAAGTAGAGATGAATGAAAAAAATGACCCTTTTCTGGATGGATGTCAATGGGTGATGTTGGAAGTATAAATCAATATAATAATATAAATAAGAAGAATATGAAAAGGAACACACCTACAAATGTTTTGTGTTTTTTCCCATTAAATAATCAATTGAAAATATAATTCATTTCATTTTAAATCACTAAACACATGAAGTGGTTCTCTATAGATAATAATAATGATGGGTTAATGCGACATCCAAGAGATTCACAATTATGGATGAAATTTGATTTATTACATCCATATTTTTCATCTGATCCTAGGAATATTCTATTGGAATTTACTGTCAATGGATTAAACTCCTTTGGGACTTTGATATATAGGTATAGGATTTCTCAAGCTGTTTTGATCCTTTATAATCTGCCTCTATGGATGTGTATGAGAAAAAAAATCTTTTATCATTTCGATGACTATTCCTAGAAAAAAATGTCTGGAAAAGATATTGATGTATACTTATGGACTCTAGTTGATGAATTATATGAGTTTTAGAGAAACGGTAATGAGACATTTAATCCATATTCTAGAATAATGCTTAAAATGAATGTTTCTCTAATGTAAACCATTAGTGACTGCCCTAGACTTGGGAATTTTTCTGGTTGGAACACTTACACAACTATGGATTGTCTTGTTTTTAACATTGATTTTGAGCCAGAATTACTACCTCATAGTAAATTGTTTTTGTTCTTGTATTTTAATATTTATCAATGAATATCATAGATTTCGGTTGAACAAGTAAATATTTAATATCTCTATTGATCGTAGAACACATAAAAAGTTGTTAATTGGTTCTGAAATATTGGAAGAACTTGGAAATGTTGAAACATAATTTCAAAAGGTACACCATCTGAATGGTATTGGGAAATGAGTTCTGTGTTCATCATCTAGTGAAATTAGAATGAAAAAATGTATGAAAAAAGTATAATCATAAAAATTCAAAATTGGGAATTTATTTTTTTGCAGTATAATCTTGCTGTTATCTATAATGAGAATAATTCTTGTGACCATTTGATCTTTATATTTCTAAATGAGCTTGGAAAATTGAAGAACCATCTTAATGCTCGAAAATACATACAAATAATGAGCATAAATAGTGATCTCCAGCTAAATGAGAATTGAAAGTACGATCTGGAAATATTTACACTGAAAAATAGGAATAAAGATACATTCCATCAAATTTTAAAACATGTGAATGTATAAAATGGGTATTCAAGTAACATCTCAGGGTGTGTTGAATTAACGAATCATAGGTTACATGGATTGAAAAGTCAGGATTCACATATTTGGTTTTATTAGTTACTACCATTGGTATTGCGTACATTATTACCTGAAAAGGCTAATGTTGTGGTAGTATAATTTTTTACATTATTCAAAAAAAATATGTGATAAAACTATAAAACAATTTTATCTTTACATCCTTCATGAGATATTTTTATTGGGACTTTGTGTAATGAATATGATCTTTCCTCAGTCATTTTTTACTATCATGATTCATTTAACTATGCATTTGGTTGAGGAAGCTAAATTAGAAGGCCCCTTACATTATCGATGGATGTATCAAATTGAGAGCTACATTATTTTATTGTTTTTAATTTGTGTAAAAAATTATTTACAATTCATTAAATACACTATTATGTTCTTTTATTTTATTTCACAAATTTTATGGGAATTTTGAATCATACATTAAAAATAAAGATCACCTGAAGGCTATTTAGTAGAGGTGTGTCTAAATTTTTTTTCTATATACTTGGATGATATTAAGGAAATATTCCATCAAATTGGATGTGTTCATGGCACATTTAATCAATCTCTACTAAATTGGAAATCAAATATATTTCTTCTTATTTTCTGATCTGTTGGCTGTAGATCAAATGTTACACTGATAAAAATGGTATTATTACAAGAACATAGATATGAGATGATGAATATTGAAATTGATAATCCATTTAATGATGATTGTAGGATAAAAATAAAGAGACAAATGAGATGTTGAACATGAAATAAGAAAGATATAACAAAATTTGTTAATAATGAGCTTTTAGAATGGTCCGCACAACATGTAACTTAATAAATATTTAAATCAATATAGATATTAATTGAAACATAAAATTTATAAATCTAATAATGTATATTAATTTTTTTACGCAATGAATACTGACACTCGAGATGAGTTTTCCGAATATTTGAAGTTTATTGCTCGAGGTCCACTACAATCGGCTAGAAAATTGGATGCTTACAATGTGAATGGATTTAAATTTCATACAGTTGATCGAGAAGAGTGTTTAGAAACATAGAACAGTGTTATTTCTACATTTTTAGTAGTGGGATAAAATGGAATTTGAATAGATATTATCAATTTAAACTAACATGGGAATTTTTCATTTGTTTTATTCATATGAAATTAGGTCTTTAATATCAGAGCTGTTAAAAAATATTCCTTGAAATTAACTTCTACAAACATCTATCACTTTATGGATGTTAGTGACCATGAATTACAAGATCTGTATATCTTATCATCACAATAAAAAATGGTATATTATGTGGATGATGTTGAGGATGAAGGATGGAGTGTAACTTCTCCCATAAAACAAAGAGACTTATAGGATATGGGTGATGAAGTGGTAGATTTGACCTTTGACCTTTAATCCCATCAAGAGGAAGATGAGAACTTATTTTTTAATCAGTACATATAAAATATTAGTCTTTCAAGGGTGGACTAAGTAGATGATGTAATAATGGAGCAGGAAAATTACATGATTAAAAGAGAAGATGATTGTATGTGCAGTGATCCATTCATTTATCAACCACGTATGTAATTTGGAATATCATTAAATATCATAGTTATGCATATTTCGTTTGACAGTAGTTTTCATCTTCTATCATTTCAATTTTTTGTTATATGTGAATTTTATGAAATATATGTTCTGATGTTAATTTTATTTTATTAAATGATAGGAATGCGATGGAGTAAGCATTATACTGATTCCAGTTGACTCTCATTTGATGTTCCCTTGACTATACAAATAGATGACCATCCATTAGTATCCATCCCTGTAGAATCTGATACACCCTCTTCATGAGCCCCTACATTGTACCTTACACCCTCTGTCAGTATCCCATCAGTAGCTCAGCTGATGTCTCCCCATTCAGTAGCCTCAGCAGTGAGGGAGCAGGTCGCCAATACTAGTTCTTCATGGGGATATTGGAGGGTGGTAGTTATAAGTAAAAATTTCAATATTAAAAATGTTATTGCACATTTTTATACAACTAAATATTTTTTTATACAATATAGAAAAAATTATACTATATAGAGAAATATGAAAAGTTCATATTTCTGGAATTTGAACGGACTAAAGAATGGTTTCCCATTTGACTACAATGGGGTCCCAGCGGATTACGTTGCAGGATTATTTGTCTAGATTCTAGGCCAGCTGGTGGAGGAGCCATTTACGTTTTTGATTACGTATTCAGATTGGTGTCATATACCTTAATATTCAAAAAATGATGTTTTTGATTCAAATATAATGGTAATTTTAATACATTATGGTGTAATTTAATGTCATTAGTTTATTAACTTCTAATATTTTCAGAATTAATCTCTTTGTATAGAAGTTTTTTCACTTTATCATTGTTTATCTTATAGCACGAAAGTGGACATTGAAAAAAATGGGTAAGAATTTGAATGATTTTTAATGGATGTTATTGAAAAAATTCAAAGATACTTCATTGAGAACTCAACAACAGTATCATGTGGTACCCAATGGGGTACCTAGAGAGAAATGGAATGTTTTTTTAACATCCATCGTGATGGGAAGAATGTGCTATTTAAATATATATTATTATATTAATATCATTTTATATTTATAAATTCATATTAAAAGGAGATGATACTACACAAAGTTTTATTAAATTACTTGTTATTCATTTTGTGATGTTTCATAGAGAAATGCATCATGTTGAGCTAATAAAATCATCCCTCACACTGTGGGGTCAAAGATTTTTTCTACAAGATGATTGAATATGGTAATATTTTAATTATTCTAAATATATATAATATAATATTATCTATTACATATACTAAGTTGTTGATTTATATTTGTTTGATGTAGTCACATAATTTAGGTCACCATGTCTCCTGAACAAAACTATGGTGGGAAGTTCATAAAAAATCTGATGGGAGTTATGTTAATGAACCTTCCCAAGAGGTCCGGGTTGGAATTCATTTTTAATTATAATAACCAGTTATCCATTATTACTATGTTAATATATGTTGCTTAAAATATTTCTAATATTTTATTTTTTGGTAATATTTAACGAACTATGGGATTCCAATCCCACGCAGTCCTTATCAGTATCCCAAGATGACCTAGTTGGTAATATTCCTGGGAAGGAGTATCATGGTTGAGTTCGTAGGATTAGTTTGGGTCTATTTATATATGAGGTCTTTAACGAACTACTAGGGATGGAAACTGAATATAATCCTTTTTTAGTTACTCCCTACCTAAATATTATCATAGAGATTTTGTATCTATGAAAAATAAAATTCAGGAATAGGGGGCTCAAATATCCACTTTGTAGAAACCGTTGGTTGAATTATATCAGAAGATGATTGGATCTATCTCTGGTGATATAACATCAATGATTGGTATTGAGAAGGTGAATCACACAGCATTAAAATAATTTACATCACAAACATTTATTTTTTTTATATTTAAATTTAAATATACAACACTATTTAATTTTCAATATAATTATCTTGCTGGTTCCGATAGCAGGAAGTAGAGATGGAGATGGAGAGGGCGAGGAGAAGAGTTCATCATCAGGCAATTATTAGTGTTCTTTTTTATCACTTGAACTAATATAGAAAGAGTGGGTTTGTTCATGTATCATTTTTTTCATAGATTATTCACATAAAATTTTCATGATTTCCCATGTTTGAGGAGGCTAAAAACATTTATATCATGATTTTTGGTATAACTGTATGCTGGAATATTATGGTTAGTGTAAATTAATATACTTGTTTATATATTAATACTTTCCATAATTAATTTTTTAGGGGACATTATAGATGAATATGGTCTATGAGAACACTTGAGAAATATATATGATTTTTTTGGGCCTCTTATGCTCAGAATAAGTCCACTTTAGCACTATAGGTAATTAGACTTTTTTGGTGACCATGTCATAGTTGTTAGAGGGTATTGTGTATGTTGAAAATTGATGCATGGTGGTTTATGGATATGAGACTTGATGTGGGTATCCTTGGGTTGTTTCCCTAAGGATAGTTTGATATGTTTCATATGTTTATGTCCAGTGAAAAAATGGGTGAGATGACCATATTGATTAGGATTCGTGAGAAACACCCTTATAAGTGTGGGTTCAGGATTAATGACCACTATGATTGATTTGAGTCATTTATGATGAGAATATTTGTGATAGAGAGGGGTTATAACCGATTGTATGGATTAAATATCTTTGTTAATATATTGTAAATGGAACCCATGTGCAGGTCAAGGGAGTTGTTCAATACATAAAATCATGAAGTAATACCTTTCCCTAAGTAGTTTTACACAGAGATATTGGAACATTCATTGAGTAAGATTGGGTTGTAATAGTGGACCATGTCGAGTAAGAGGGTTGGGTAATTGTATATGGTTATTCATGGATGATGGATACTATCTTGATTAAATAGGTAGTGTTTTAGGATTCAGATGTATGATTTTAGTTTAATTTTTTAGGTAGTGAGTCAAAGACATAGATGATGCCTACCCTGAGTCTTCAATTATGCATCAAGTAATGAATATGGTGATACAAGGTGAGGTGATGATGATATCATGGCATGAAAGCAATGTAGGTATGATAAGTTATAATAGTGTCCCAGTTAGAACATAATGACCTAATGATAATAGTTTCATGGTATCCTAGTAATAAAATTCCATTCATAATCTTATGTGATATTTATTTTTAGCTTATTCATACATGTATATGATGGTGTGTACTGAGGAAACATTCTGATACCCAACTAATATTTTCTATCACACATTTAATAAGAACCTTGATGTGTATAGATTTTTTTTAATTTAGATCATAGGATGTGTAAAGGAATTGGGATATATCATCTTGAAAGGTTATCAGAGTTAGGGTAATGTGTCCTGGGGATTTGAATAGGTGTAATATGTGTATTTTATATATTTTTCATTCATTTTAGATGGTATTGTGACAAAATGTGATGCATGTATGTGTAATGGTCCGGACCTGTCTAGTTCATTACTTTGTTAAAATGTGGTGCTAGAGGTGTTCCGGGAGGTCAGGGTGACTTGGGGGCACCTTTGGGTAGACTTTTAAGGAGAACTAAAGGGTGATAAATTTCTCATAGGAGGAACACGATTTGTCTAAACCGTGCGGGAAAACCGTGTGAGGTTGGTGTTGGAGTCAGTGGATAACGCACGTTTAGCACACAGTTTGTCTAACCGTGCGGACTAACCGTGCGAGGAGTGTTTGACCGGGCAGAAGCTAATGTACGGTCAGCGAATGGTTTTCCAAACCCTGTGAACTAACCGTGCGACCACTTAAACTAGATCCTAAAATTGTAGATCTAACTCGTTTTGCCTCTAAATGGTATGTTTAAGCCCCTAAGCGGCCATAACTCAGGATTACCTTTCCTTGAAGGTAGGAGAACCTCTCCCAAGCGTTTTGGAGGCGATCTGAAGGCTTCCCTTGGTGAATCATAGCCGGTTTCTTGAGGTATGTCATTAATCTTGTCTGGTTGTCAGATCTACTTAGATCAACTCCTCCTCTTCTCTCGTTTTCTTAGATCTTTGCCTATTATGGGTAGATCTATGTGTGTGGATGCCAAATATGAAGAGATTTGGTCTTGGTTGTGTTAGGAGAAGATATCTAAGGAGGATTCATGGAGGATCAGCCCAAGTTTCTTGTGCGTTCTTAGTTTGTTGGGGTTTTCATCAAAATCCTTTGAGGTAGGGATCTTACCATTGTTTCTCTCTCTCTCTTTTGTGCATCATGCAGGGTGGGTGTCCTTTTGTTTTCGTGAGATACGGTTGAACCAGTACATTAAGATATTAGCTAGTTAAAGAATGGGTTCAGAAATATTTTGTAGATATTGTTGTTTTATTTCCATTAATGCTTATCCTTTGTTTATGTTATGAATTGAATAGGATTATGCCTACTAAAAATCACGGTCGTTGGGGGCCTTTTCTTGCACAACTAAATTTTTCCCTGTTTTTATGGATTTTTTTGTGGATGGAATTTCATAGAATGTGGAAATTGGTTAATCATGTACAATTAGATGACTAAATGAATACTTATAACCCTAGTATGATCACCCAAGTTAAACTAAATAAAAGAATGAATTTGTGGGTGCTGATTGGGGTTTAATTATGTGAAGGGGGTGTTTCGTGGGTTGTTGTCGAACGGGTGGGCAGCGGGGCTGCAGTTGGCTTGGTGGTGGGTTGGCATATATGATATGGTTGTGATGGGCATCATAGCTACGAGAAATGGTATCGAATGGATGATAATTTGGTACAGGTATTGTTTCCGAGGTGTTTGTGGTTTTAATGGTTTGAAGCAGGGCTGCAGGGATGGGTTGTGCATATGAATAAAAGTGGAAGAGTTAACTAATGAATTGTGGGGCATGATAGTTGATTAAATATTGAAAATCAATGTAATTGATTGGCTGATAAAAGAAAATGGTATTGTGTTGATTGTTCTTTCCATAACTATATTTGTGGTTGGAAGGGATATGTTTTATGAACTATTGATATGGTTTGGTTGTGGTTAGTTTTTAGGTAGTTAAGGAACTGATTAACTACAACCGTTGAAACATGAAAATCTTAGTGGGGTTTGGGGCTGTTTTTTGTGTGCATAATTTCGTGGTAGCAGTGTCGAGGCATGTGCTCAGATATTTTGTGTAGAAGCCTCCGGATAAGCTGAGTGGTTGATATAATTATATAAATTTTTAGTTCTTATGTTTCTTATTTGCACCCCACCAAAGTTGAGCACTTAGTGATGAACACCCCCATTTCATGGGGGAGGGTTCTTTCCCAACACTCATATGAGTGGCTGGTTATTAGATCCTATTCTTCTCCCTTTCTCGATTAGCCTATGGGTCTTAGGGAAGTCTGTGATGGCCTGAGGTCCATTATAGCCCCAGATTCTTTAGGCAGGGTAGTTGTGGTGGTTGCCCAAGGTGTGTACAGGCAGGTTGTTTCCCATGAATCTTTGGGATGAGGCCCAGCTGTCTTTGGGTGTGGAAGTAGTTGTTCTTTCCTAGGTGTTTGCGGGCGTGGTTACACATAGTGGATGTGGCCCAAGTGTTTGCGGGAGAGATAATGGTTGTGAACTAGGTGTTTGCAGGCAGGATAGTGGTTGTGGCCCAGTTGTTTGCGGGCATGATGTGTGGTTGTGGCCCAGGTGTGTGCGGGCGGGGTGTGGCAGTGGGACTACTGTTAGAATGGAGGGATTGGTTCGACGTGTAGGATTTCTTAAATAATGAGTGGGAAGGTGGCACGGGGTACCCACACATCGATATGCTATTACTATATATTACATGACTTGCGTTATTTGGGGATTGTGATATGGTGAGGCTTGGGTGGATAGATTCCTTTCTAGGCTTTGGTTCCTTCTATTTTCTCACAGGAATTAGGATGTCTCCCCACCTGTGTACGAGAGATTTAGGTTTTCCTATTGAGTATACTTGTATGCTCACCCTACATTTACTTTCAGGTCTTCATGAGGACTTCAGGGACCGTGCGGGACCTTTCTAGTTTGGCATTGGAGTTTTTCTGGTTGCAGGTTTTGCATTCTTTTTGGAACCAAACTTTGGATCATTTCTTGTAATTGTACTTTTGTTTTAGTTTTGTATAAAACATGCATATGGGTTGGTTTTGGGTTTATTTTCATTTACATATTCCTTTTTCATTTGGTGTTTGACTCATCATGTTTCCCGATCTTAATTAATAAAAAGGGTAATGCCTCCAATATTTGTGAAAACTCATACCCTTGGTGCTAGTCGCCACACCAAGGCCTATTAGAGGCGAGACTCGGGGGTCATTATCTCCCTTTCACCATTGCCAGCTCAAGAGGGGCATCTTTGGTGGGAGGGGGTCATGACAGAATGGTATCAGAGGCAAAGGGTGAGTGACAGGATGGTGTCTGGAGTTAGGAATAGTGAGGATTGCATGGGATGGTAGGGCAGCAGTGTCGGGTGATCTTGGAGCGTGAAAATAGGCCACGGAAGACCGGCTAGGACACTAGATTTTAGGGCCCCCAGTGATCCGATGCAAGGAATCTGGACCTACCGAACGACCAATTTAGTCTATACTGATTGCAGGGTAGAGACCCTTGGAAAGGTACATGCATAATAATGACATGAATTATTGTGTTTCAAGGGAATTTGGGGGATTTCATGTGAATAAGGAGTCTAAGAAAATTTATAAACTGTATTCTACACTACTCGGGCTTAGGCATTCCTTGTTTACCTTGTATCTATGTCACCTGGAAGATGATCACTAGTAGTGTGGGTGATCAAGGCCGATGGGGTTGACATGGAAGTTCGACAGAGGGATGACCAAGAGAAGGAGGATGATCAGTGGCAGAAGACGCTTCGTGCCTTTCATCGGCAGACCCTCAGGAAGTACGAGGGAAGCATCTATGACATGAAGATAGAGAGATGGCTAGAGGAGCTAGTGATGGCTTTCAGCTTGATTCGGGCTACAGTGGAGTACTTGGTTCTTCTGTATGTGAGGCAGATGTGGGGAGCAGTGCGTCAGTGGTGGACGCTCTATCTTGGGGAGAAGAGGGAGACTGAGGTTACGTGGGCAGATTTAGAGAGGGAGTTTCGGGAAGAATTCCTCTCTTCCACAATGAAGGCTGAGAAGAGGCAGGAGCTACTCTCCCTCCAGCAAGGGAGCATGTCGGTGAGAGAGTTGGGGATCAAGTTCAAGGATCTCCTCTATTTTTCTCCGGACCTCTTTCCAAATGAGGAGTCTCGGGAAAGACGTTTGGAGGAGGCACTTCGCCCTCCTCCCCAATATACTGTTACTCCCTTAACCCTACCGACATACATGGAGGTCCATGAGAAGGCTGAAGTGGAGGAGAGGATGCACACACTGGGAGGTGTGTCGCGAGAGGGAATCCAGTTGGGCTCGTTTCCATCAGCAGTATGCCTCCAGCATCAGAGCCCTCTAGGTTCCAACTAGTAGGGAACATGCCACAACAATTTAAGTTCAATCTCCCTATCCTCGCTCTTTTCCTTTGGGCCCGGGACCAAGATGTTTCATCTGTGGTAGCCATGGGAACCTTCAAAACCAATGCCCGGAATGAGTACAGTACAATGGAGGTGGACCAGTACAACACCCACCTCAGCCACAATAGTTTCCTGCCAAACCCTTACAGCAGAGCAGCAGGGGCAGCGAGATCCCGCTCCTCCGAGGGAAGACGTTGCTGGAGGAGGCCGACCTCAGGGCACTCCTCAGGGACCACGACTAGCGCATGGTCGAGGAGGTGACCGATAGCCGAGGGGCAGAGGAGTTGGGAGTGGGAAATTTCACGCCGTAGAGGCAACGGTTCCAGTAGGGCCAGAAGTCGTTCGAGGTACAATCAGTTTGTTTAGTACCCTTGCCTATTCCTTGTTTGATTCAGGAGTTGCACACTCCATTGTTGCGCCCAGTCTAGGCTGTTCCTTGGGCCTAGACATAGAGACACTTTCCATACCCCTGGTTTTGAGTACGCCAGTCGGAGGACAGACCAAATTGTCTCGTGTTTTTCAGGGATGTAGGTTGATGTTGGGGCCACACCAATCCAGTGGAGATCTCCTTTTACTACAAATGCAGACATATGGCATCATTCTAGGCATCGACTGGCTGTTCTCGGTGTGTTCCATCATCGATTGTTTTAGAATAAGGGTTGTGTTTTCAAGCGTGGGCGACCAACTTGTGACTTTCATCGGTGAGAGGGGTTTCCAGGTGGGAAGTCGGCGAGGGGAGCCCTTTCTTTCCGTGTTAGTCAGGATATCAGTTGAGTCGCCAGATACAGAAATGTTAGAAGTCTCTGAGATCGTCAGTGAGTTCATGGACGTCTTCCCTGAGGAGGTGGTGACTCTACCCCCTCAAGGAGACATTGTGTTCGGAATAGACATAAAACCTGGTGCCCGTCAGATTTTGATGTCCCACTATCGGATGGAACCTTTGTATCTACAAGTGTTGCGAATTTAGATTGATGATCTAATGAAGAAGGGTTTTCTTCGACCGAGTGCATCACCATGGGGTGATCCAGTCTTATTCACAAAGAAGGCAGATGGGGGTCTCAGGCTATACATAGAGTACTGGAGACTGAACCAGGTAACCGTCGCGAACCGTTACCCCCTCCGGAGGATAGACAATCTCATTGACCAACTGAGGGGATCATTTTGGTTCTCTAAGATTGATTTTTGGTCTGGATATCACCTGTTGAGGGTGCAGGAGGGTGAAATCTTGAAGACTATCTTCTGGTGCAGATATGGGCAGTTTGAGTTTGTGGTCATGCCGTTCGGCATTAATAATTCACCATCCATTTTCATGGGACTCATGAACTCCATCTTTCGGGAATACCTAGACCAGTTCGTAGTCGCCTTCATCGACGACATCCTGATCTTCTCAAGATCAGAGGAGGATCATGCGGGGCACCTGAGAATGGTTTTAGAGGTCCTCCGACAACACCTTTGACCGGCTTGGCAAAGAAGGATCGAGATTTCGTGTGGGATGAGCAGTGTGAGGCATCCATAAGTTATCTAAAGGGAAGGTTGGTTAGTGCCCCAGTGCTGAGATTACCAGAGGAGGGAGTAACGTTTGAGGTATTCTATGATTCCTCGGGCCAAGGATTGGGGTGCGTGCTGATGCAACAACAAGGGGTGATCACTTATGGGTCTAGGCAGTTACTTCCTCATGAACTTAACTATGCCACCCATAATCTAGAGCTTACGGCGGTTGTGTTCGCACTAGAGTTGTGGCGGCATTAACTCATCGGGGAGCGCTTCGTGGTCTTCACGGATAACAAGTGTTTGAAGTATATATTCTCTCAGTGGGACCGTAATTTGTGACAGCGAAGGTGTATGGAGTTCCTCCAGAACTACGACTTTAAAATCTCCTACACTAAAGGAAAGGAAAATGTGGTGGCTGACGCTTTGAGTAGGAGGAATGATGCGGTTCGAAAGTCGGAAGATGTCTAGAAGGTAACGGAATAATTGGCTGAACTACTTCTCGATGTATGGGAAGATGGTGGTAGAGGTTGTCTGTTTCAGATGACAGTGTAGTCCTCCCTACTACGGCAGCTGAAGTCTCAGTGGGGAGACATAGAGAGTGAAGTGATGCGCAATCGGGCTAGCTAGGGAAATGATCTGAAAGGATGGTCGGAGGATGGTCTGAATCAGATGCTTTTCTGGGAGAAGTTGTTTGTTCCAGAGGAAATGTGCAAGATAGTTCTTGGTGAGTTCCACAACACACCCCTGAAAATACACCTGAGAGCTTCCAAGATGTACCAGGGATTGAGAGGGCAGTTTTGGGGTCCCGGGGTGAAACGAGCAATAACAGAGTTTGTGGCCAAATGCCTAGTGTTTCAGCAAGTGAAGGCCGAACACCATATTCTAGGCAGCCTGTTACAATGTTTAGATGTCCCTTAGTGAAAGTGGGATAAAATCACGAGGTATTTCGTCACGAGGCTACCTAGAGTTCAAGGGGGTTGCGATGCCATCTGGGTAGTGGTGGACCGGCTGATGAAATCAGCACACTTCATAGAAATCAATGAGTCATGTACGGTTGAGGCCCTAGCTCAGAGGTGCATGAATGAGGTGGTGCGGTTGAATGGAGTTATGATATCTATAATATCCGACTGGGATACCTGGTTTAGCTCGCGGTTCTGGAGAGGATTGCAACATGCTTTTGGCACCCGACTATGCCTCAACACTGCTTTCCACCCCCAGACAGATGGGCAGACAGAGCCCACCATCCATACTTTGGAAGAAATTCTATGAGAATGTGTTTTGGTCCTTGAAGGATCATGGGTACAAAAATTTCCTCTGATAGAGTTCTCTTAGAAAAACAGTTATCACCTTACCATTAACATGGCTCCTTTCGAATCTTTGTACGGGAGGCCGTTCCTCTCACCCGTATGCCAGACAGAGGTCGGAGAAGTAGGTGTTCTTGGCCCGGAGGTGGTGCAGAGCACGACGGAGAAGGTTCAGATTATAAGAGAGAGGATGAAGGTAGCTCAGGACCAGTAGAAGTCATACGCTGATAATAAGAGGAGACCCTTGGAGTTCGAGGTCGGGGAGCACGTGTTCTTGAAGGTCTCTCCTCAACGCGGGCAGCAAAGATTTGGAAAGGGAATCAATCTTTCTCCCAGGTTTGTCAGGCCCTTCGTGGTGTTGCGGAGGGTTGGGGAGGTGGCTTATCAACTGGCGTTTACACCACCGCTACAAAGGGTGCATGATGTCTTCCATGTGTCTCAGCTCCGTTGGTACCTGCACGGTGATTCACACATCCTCAACTAGGGAGAGCTAGATATCAAGGATGATGCAATGTTCGTGGAGCAACCTATGATGATCAAAGGCTGTGAATAGAAGGTGCTTTGAAGAAGAACCATTCCTTTGGTTCTTGTGTTATGGATGAATGGTGGGCTTGAGAAGAGTACCTGGGAACGGGAAGCACAGATGCGTGCCCAGTACCCAGAGTTGCTATGAGTTTTATCCTTTTTTTGTTTCGTAATTTTTTACGATGTAATGATTGGTCTGGTTAACTATGAAATGTGTTTCAAGTGCATAAGAAGTGTCCTGAAATGTGGGGAGGGGAGGACCTGATCCCTAGTTAAGATGCATTAAAGTGGATGCACCTAAATCCATGTGGGCGAGTCAGTGCCGCCCAAAGCGGATAGTATCTTAACATGGAGGAAGGAAAACCCCTCACCCGCATGATCAGACGGTTTAATATTTTTCTTTGTGTGGTTCCACGGGGGGGAGGAGAGGTATGATTGTGATTGTTCAAGAGATAGGTGAGGAAGGGGGAGATCCTTGGTAACAAGGAGGTTTTCTCCTAAGAGGTATCTTTTGAGGGGGTATTGTTCGGACCCCTCTCCTTTCTTCCGGTCTGGTATCAATTCTCGAGGGTGAGAATTTTTTGAGAGGTATCTAATTTAATGGGATGGACCTCTACGGTCCATTACATTGTGAAAATTTAGTGCTAGAGGTGTTTTGGGAGGTCAGGGTGACTTCGGGGCGCGTTTGGGTGGACTTTTAAGGAGAACTAAAGGGTTGTTGCTTTCTCACAAGAGGCGCATGATTTGTCTAAACCGTGCGGCCAAACCGTGCAAGGTTGGTGTTGGAGGTAGTGGATAATGTACGGTTAGCACACAATTTGTCTAACTGTGCGGACTAACCATGCGAGGACTGTTTGACAAGGTAGAAGCTAATGCACGGTTAGCACATGGTTTTCCAAACTATGAGAACTAACCATGCGGCCACATAAACTAGATCATAAAATTGTGGATCTTACTCATTTTTCCTCTAAATGGATCGTTTAATCCCCTAAGAGGCCATAACATGGGATTACCCAACCTCGAAGGTAGGAGAACCTCTCCCAAGAATTTTGGAGGCAATCCGAAGGCTTCCCTTGGTGAATAGAAGCCGGTTTCTTAAGGTATGTGATCGTACATGTATGGTTGTTAGATCTACTTAGATCTACTCCTCCTCTTCTATTGGTTTCTTAGATCTACACCCGTTATGGGTAGATCTAAGTGTGTTGATTCCAAATATTATGAGATTTAGTCTTGGTTGTGTTAGGAGAAGAGATCTAAGGAGGATTCTTGGAGGAACATCCCGATTTTCTTGTGCGTTCTTCGTTTGTTGGGGTTTTCATCAAAAAAATTTGAGGTAGGGATCTTACCTTCATCTCTCTCTCTCTTTTGTGCATTATGCGGGGTGGGTATCCTCTTGTTTTCGTGAGATATGGCTGAACCAATAAATAAAGATAATAACATTTTAAAGAACAATTTTGGGAAAATTTTGTTGATATTGTTGTCTTATTTCCATCAATTCTTATGCATTGATTATGTTATGAATTGAATAGGCATATGCCTACTAAAAATCATGGTATTTAGGGGCCTTTTCTTGTGCAATTAAATGTTGCAATGTTTTTTGGATTGTTTTGTGGATGGAATTTCATAGAATGTTGAAATTGGATAATCATGTAATGTTGGAAAATTAAATGAATACTAGGAACCCTTGTATGATCACCCAGTTAAACTAAATGAAATAATGAATTTTTGGGTGCTGATTGGGGTTTAATTATGTGAAGGGGGTGTTTTGTGGGTAGTTGTGGAACGGGTGAGCAGCAGGGCTCTGGTTGGATTGGTTGTGGGTTGGTGTGTATGATATGGTGTGATGGGCAGTGGATCTGCAGGAAATGGTATCAAAGGGATGATAATGTGGTATGGGTATTGTTTTCAAGGTGTTTTTGGTTGTGGTGGTTGGAAGTAGGGCTGCAGGGATGGATTGTGCATATAAATAAAAGTGGAAGAGTTAACTAATGAATTTTGGGGCATGGTAGTTGATAAATACAGAAAATCAATGGAATTGATTGGCTGAAAAAAGAAAATGGTATTGTGTTTCTTGTGTTTTACCTAACTATATTCGTGGTTGGTAGGGATGTGTTTTAGGAACAATTGATCTGGTTTGGTTTTTTTTAGTTTCTCGGTAGTTAAGTAACTAATAA
Organism: Viscum album; assembly: GCA_963277665.1. NCBI lineage: Eukaryota > Viridiplantae > Streptophyta > Magnoliopsida > Santalales > Viscaceae > Viscum > Viscum album. The sequence goes on from OY728158.1 coordinate 1,027,749,108, forward strand.
AAAAACTGTTGAAACATGAAAAGCTTAATGGGGTTTGGGGATGTTTTTTGGGTGCATACTTTCGTGGTAGCAGTGTCGAGGCATGTGCTCAGATATTTTGTGTAGAGGCCTTAGGATGGGTTGAGTGGTTGATATAATTATATAAATTTTTAGTTCTTATGTTTCTTATTTGCGCCCCGCCCAAGTTGTTCACTTAGTTACAAACACCCCTATTTCATGGGGGATGATGTTTTTTCCAACACTCCTATGAGTGGATGGTTATTAGATCCTCTTTTGCTCCCTTTCTTGAATAGACCAAGACTCTTCGGGCAGTCTGTGAAGGCCTGAGGTACAATGTAGCCCAATATTTTTCGATTAGGGTAGTTGTGGTGGTTGTCCCAGGTGTGTGCGGGTAGGTTGTTTCCCAAGAATTTTTGGGATTAGGCCCAGGTGTCTTCGGGTGTGGCAGTAGTTGTTCTGGCCCAGGTGTTTACGGGCATGGTTACACATAGTGGTTGTGGCCCAGGTGTTTGCGGGCAAGATAGTGGTTGTGGCCCAGGTGTTTCTAAGCGGGATAGCGGTTGTGGCCCAGGTGTTTGCGGGCTGGATAGCGGTTGTTGCCCAGGTTTTTGTGGGTAGGATGTGTGGTTGTGGCCCAAGTGTGTGCGGGCGTGGTGTGGCAGTGTGACTATAGTGAGAATGGCGGGATTTGTTCGATGCGTAGGATGTCTTAAATAACTAGTGGTAAAGTGGCACGGGGTACCCAAACGTTCATGTGCTATTACTATATATTACTTGACTTTAATTATTTGGAGAGTGTGCCTTGGTGAGGCTTGGGTGGATAGATTCTTTACTTGGCTTTGGTTCATTATATTTTCTCACGGGGAATTAGGATATCTCCCCACCTGTGCATGAGAGCTTTAGGTTTTCCTACTGAGTATACTTGTATACTCTCCCTACGTTTACTTTTAGGTCTTCAAGAGGGCTTCAGGGACCATGCATGACCCTTCTAGTTGGGCATTGGAGTTTTGCTGGTTGCATTTTTCTCTTTCTTTTTGGTACCATACTTTCGATCTTTTCTTGTACTTGTACCTATGTTTCAGTTTTGTATAAAACATGCATATGCGTTAGTTTTGGATTTATTTTCATTTACTTGTTCCTTTTTCTTTGGGTGTTTGACTCATCCTGTTTCCCGATCTTAATTAATAAAAAGGGTAATTCCTCCCATATTATTGAAAACTCATACCCTTGGTGCTAGTCACCACTCTGGGGCCTACTAGAGGCGGGACTCGGGGGTCATTATCTCCCTTTCACCATTGCCAGCTCAGGAGGGGAATCTTTGGTAGAAGGGGGTCGTGACGGTATGTTTTATGTAACCAATGTTCAATGCTCTATTGCATTTTTTATGGAATTATGTTATTGATTTATATTTACTCTGATGATAAGATATATACATTTTGGTATAACTATATGGTGGAATGTTCTAATCTGTGCATTGTTTGTTTTATTCAAGGGTTATAAGGCTATAGATTTTGCGGAATATTTATTTGTAATTCATAATATATCAGTGTTTTAAATCACAATTAAATATGTAATTGTTTTCATGATGGTTTAAATCGCCACAATATTATGGTGTTTTTATGGCAGCGGTTAGAACCGCCACAAATTATGTCACACTATTATCTAGTGAGAGGTTTATTTATTTTAGAAGTGGTATTTTTTTGTGAAAATAAGGATATACCAGCACTTAAAATTTTCCTAATTCCTCATCATTTTTTGGCCCGAAAACACCACTAAAATGAAGAAAACCATCGCTGAATACACATTATACGATGCTTACTAGAAACTGCCCCTAAATTGAGGGAACATTTGCTTATTGGACGTCGGCACCAAATTTAGGGGAAACTTTTTGAAACCATCACAGAACCAGTTGGATGGAGATTAAACCGCCACCAAATCATAAAATAACCACCGCTAAATGGAAATTTTGTTGTAGTTAAACCTTAAAGATTTTCTTCCATGAAGAGTTAAAGTCTATCCAGAAGGAGAAATTTTTTTATCACTAATGGGACTCCTAGGCCAGTGAGGTGAGGAAAAAAGGTTTTTGTGCTTTTTATAGACACACACATAGGGGAACCTCGAAGGAAAACCAATCCCAACATCCATATCAAAATAGTTATACATTGTGAAACCAAGAAGAAACATGTATCATATGTTTTTATAGGTGAAAAAAACCAAGCACTACAGTTCAACTATTGTCATAGGGTCTAGCAGTACATTGCCTTCTAATCTGATGCAGACACAGACATAACCCTACAGTCCTATTTTTCAATTAGATGAACTAAACCATGAAAACCTAAAGAATCTCACATATAACTGCAACCTGATGATATGTTAACCCACCCCAAACACAAAATTCAAAAGGACTCATCCACCATACCTTAACATTATCTGCTTTGGGAGGTACTGACTCACCCACATAATTTTATTTCATGTAATAAGAACACATTTTAGTGGGGGAGGAATCCCTATTCCCCATGAGTTTAAATATAATTAAAAAACACTATCATAGGGTTCTATTGATTCCCCATGTCACACTGAATTTGAATCTAGTGAAAAGTGGATAAAATAGTGTACCTCAAAATAGTATCTAATGATACTAGTAAATAAATTATAAAGTACATAGAGTGTACCTCTAATCATAATCAAACTCTCCAGGTCATAGGCCTATGTAGCCTATAGTTTCCCTTTACCCTATCATCCATCTCCCTTAGCCTAGTGAATACCACCTAGGGGTGGTAGTGGAAAAATAACAAACCTTTTACATGCTCATACATCATTCCCTACTCCTATGACAGACCTTCCATCATGAAAAATTCCATGATACAAATGATATCTCGACCATGGAAATTCATCAACTACCTCCCTCTTAGTAGGATGATAGGTTATTCAATGTTGTCGATGATTTCCCAATCCCTCTCAAGTATAACACCATCTCTCTTCCAGTTGAATGAGTACCTAGAGCAACTAAGATGTTATAGAACCATGTTTATGAGTCTAAGAATGAGTATACCTCATGATCAAGGGTCATGCCAAATTCTATATTCCAGATGATGTAAACATCTTAACCTCATGATCACTACTACCAGCTACATCCACCTTAACCTCCTCCAAGAACAAATCTATCACTATGTCTCAACCTAACACCCCCACATAAGTGGGAAGACATAGAGACTACAACATATCAGATGTCTCTATAAAGGTCCTACTCAATGGTCCGCACTCAGAAAAAGGAATGAAGAACCATATCCAAGGAGTATCACAAAAGGTCTATGAACTACACTGAGAAATCATCAAGGGAAATTTATCCCTTATGATGTTTCAGAAGCTTCTAGATAAACACTGATCTCAAGGTGACATGATAGAAATATTCTATGAAGATCCATTTAAACTCTTTCTATTTGATCATCATCTCATTATAGGTCTATGTCACCAGACTCCACAATCACTTAATCGATCCCTATATAATAATAACAACAAATTCAGCCGTCTGATTAGTTCATGTCATCATGAGGAAGAAAACATTTGTGACTACCTCAATCCTGTCATCAGCTACCTAGTGGTCAAGAATTTCCTAATACCTTAGATGTCTTGAACTCATGTACTGCACTCAACATGTGCTCATCATCAACCTAAATTGCAATGACAACCTATTTTTCAACAGGTGGTGGCAATGATTGAAGACCACCCGTAGGCACTACCTCATGTGCACTTGACTACACTAAAGCCTCATCACTAGGATGATCCTAATAAAAATCCCACCTTGGAACCCTATATGGATTTCATCCTGGTGGAATCATGAAACAAAATCAATTGGTACCAAAGTAAAAGAGTATAGATTGGGAGATTACTCAAGAAGGAAATGGAACCCACTACCCACTCCTATATGATGCATGTACTAAAATTTCCCTCTAACCAGTGTATAAATGTCCCATGTTAAGGAGATTGTTATTAGAGTCCTAGTGAATTGATACATTAGCCTCCACACACGCACTAGAGTCCCTAGTCTAAAATCGGGACTCGAAACACCCTAACATTTTTACCATAAAATCCAAACTAAGATTATAGCTAGATGACCTATAACTCCGATCCTCAGGAGGGACCTCCTCTGATACCACTTTGTCAGGAATCGACCGTCTAGGGCCCATGAAATGAATACCCCAAGACCAACTCTCATAGCCTAGGGGTAGCGATCAGTTCCGAGTAGGAAAATCACACACATGGGAGGCCTTATCCAATTTTACATTTATCCACCCACCCACATACATTTCCATGAAACAATTCGGATATAATAATAAATAAACCAAAATGCATGCATACATCTATCTCACAAACATAATATAATAAAAGTGCAGAAAATGTAAAAGTGAAAAATACATGCACAAAAAAATATAATGATTCTAACATACTCATATGTTGGGGATTACTATCAAATTCAACCACAGACACACACATCATTCTATATAGACCCCTAATCTCTAACTAATTTGGGTCCTCTTGGGAATCCATTAAAATGCCTATTTTCTACATAAGACACAACATGTGTGGGAAAATACTATGTAGGTGTGAGTATGACAATACCCTGTAGGTAGCCAAAAAAACCCATAATAAGAGGGTGAAACTGATGTTCAATAGTTTGATCAACCATAGGTCGACCAAGTATGAGAGAATAAGAAACTTCTACTAGACCACACCTCTGATATAAATAACATGAATTCTCATCTCCACATGGTGTTTCAAGCAAGATATGTTACAAAACCATAATGAATCATAAAAATTCCAAGATATACTCAATATAGAATCCATGAATCATTATATCATGAACTCAATACTAGATATAGGATACTACACAATGATTCATGGTAACGCTAATCCAGATAAATGCAATCCAAAAACCCTACCATCCAAGATGTAAATTATATGAGAGATACACTCCATTAGAAATAGAGCTCTAGGTCCCACTCTAGTTTATAGAACTAGAGGTCCTAACATCATTGTCTTTCACCTTGAAAATGATCAGAATAAGCCAATTGTATAACCCTTCCCTTCGCCACTACATAAAGTTGATGGATCAATATACCATAAAATGAGGGACATCCATCCACTCTATGGATAGAGATAAGGGACCTGAACCATTCTGTTTCACCGCATATAAGTGATTACTAACTGCTAACCAATCCAAGAAATCTCTTTGGTCACCATATGGGAAGGCCCACACCTCATGATATTAAGGTAGAACTAACTATTAACCAGGTGCCGTATATAAAAAGTGGAGAGGTCCACTCCTTGCAATTATACTCCATAACTGAGGGAGATCCAACTGCAATGGATGGACTACTCTTCGCTTCTAATAAATGGTGGGGGAGTATCACTCCATAGATAAGGGACTTGAACCCTTTATATAAGGGAGTTCTATCTCTACATAAATTATCACAAAATGGTACCCACAACCTGACATGATATGAGAGTACTGAACCAAGAATATAGAATATACACCCTAGTATGACAGGGGAGTAATGACTCTAACTGTACATCACACATAGAGGACCCATGCTCTGGTGAGACATGGGAGTAACAAATCCACAAATATAGGACCCACACACTGATATGAAAAAGTTATTCCAACTCTACTGGAATATCATGTATGTAGGACCTGAACCCTACTACGGTTTGGGTGTACTGACTCCATGGATAGAGGACCCACACCCTAGTACCATAGGAGGGGTTCTAAATCTATCTACACAATGAATATGGAGGACCCAATCCTTGATGTAACAAAGACCTCCATCTCCAAATGCACTAATGATACATGGGCCTCACACCATATCTCAAAATGGGAGTACCAACCCTAGGAGAAATACTCTGTGGGTGGAGGACCCTCACCCACTGTGGGTGAGTTATGTCTCTTCTGATCTATCTGGAAAAGGAACCCTATTCCCTAGACTGATACGGGAGTACCGGTCCTTGCGTCTCTATGATAAAAAAAACTATTAAGTATCATTCATGCGTCATTAGAATGAGCATCACGGTTATCACACATTACGATGCAACACTGATTTTTTTCATGTTCTATAGGCTTTTTAACGTCCCTGTTCATCAAATGGAATACGTTAGAACACCTACTATTTAGAGATAGGATGATATTATTTTTGTTTTGTAAGAAATATATCAACACCCAAACCACTACATACAATCCTAATTCAATGTGTTATGTTTAAAACATTGTGGTGCTTTTATTCACCCATAATGGACATCCAAAGTGCATTCTAAAACCACCTATAAGAAAGAAATCCCAACTCAAAGAAAACATTGGCCTTTAATTAGGCATGAATCTTCTCAAGATAGACATGTTTCTATGGATCTCAAGATTTGGAGTGTGATGTACTTCCTTTGGAGTTATTGGGGGTGTACCCAATTATGTAACTCTATTAGTGATCTACTTCATTAATAAAAAATTTGGTTATAAAGGAGTTAACACTTGTGAGTTCATAGTAGTGGTTGATGTAATTAATTGGATTTCTCTCAATTAGTTAGGTTTTAGTTATGGGTGTGTTTCTTAGTATCACAATCCTATAAAGGGGTAGTCTCTATAGTGATAGATAATATTTAATACCATCCACCACTTGGACTAAAATAAGTAGATGTATTGGGTAGAGTCTCTAACAATGACTGGACTCAACATCATTTCTCATATATATCTTCCTTACATTATTAGCTTGAGGAATTTTTTATGGATTGATTTTAAAAAGGAAAAAAATATTAGGTATGAAGGTAAAATAAGTTTAATGGAAGGATTAAAATATTGGATGGCTAAAAAATATGTGAATTAAAAAAATATTATATAATTATGAAAGGAACCAATGATATAAAAATTAAATAGGGAAATAATCCTAGTATAAAAACATTACAAAATAATTATTTCGTGTAAATGATATGTGAATACCTTGGTATTCAAAGGAATATAATGAATTTAATTTATGAATCCATTCATCAATAGAGTGTAAAGGACCATGTGGATATGATAGAAAAATATAAATATTCTATCTAATTACACAAATTAATATGTTGGGGACCCACCTGGGTATTTATACGGGGTTAAAGAATCCATTGTCCATCTATAGTTATTAAAAATTGTAAAAATATTAATTAGTCAACAACATATTACTCAAAATACCTATCTTATTCATTTTGATCAAATCCAATTATTTTGGGGGTAATTTCCTTGCACAAAAAAATAGATGACAAATACTTTGTTAAGAATATATGAAGACCAACGGGGATGAAAATTTTCCACTACATAGAAATTGAAATACTACATAATAGAAAGGTGATTAACAAAAGATTTATATAGAACTACCTTACCTAAATATGATATTTTTGGCTATGTATTTACTTATATTTCCATGTAGGAGGGCCGTGTATCCATGTTAAATTATTGTGATCCGACATATTTTGTGATGTCAAGAGAGAACCCATTTGTGGTCATAAGAAATAGTTTTGTGTAATATAGCTATTTTCCATGTAATGTCTTGTAATATTTCTAAAAAAATTCTTTTAGACTAGGTGCTAAGACGATGTGTGATTATGAGACCTGGTCTCCCAAAAAATTAATATTTCAATTATATAAAATATATTAAATATCTAGAATTCAAAATTTTACTAAAAATTTGAATAACATCTAAATAGTGGCATATATTTTAAATCTATGACTACCGTTGATTTTAGTACATGATATTTACCATAGTAATGACATAACCTTTTTCGCCGAGTGGTGTTTGTGTAAAATTCATCACTGGAATGGATAAAAATTAAATTAATAAAATAAATTTATTTAATTTGAAATGACGTAGTGACCTAGTTATTTTCAATATATATGTGGATATGTGAAATATTAGTCTTATCTACATAACCTTGGAGATGTATACGGTCCATTAGAGAAACTTCCAATGTCGAATGATAACCGGATAGAAGATCGACAACCAGTGTGTGACAGAATTCAAGGATCTTAATAACAACAACGATGTGATTCAGTTTTCACAAGTGATCGGTCCAAATCATGATAGGATGTTGATTTATTTGGATTCTTTCCCCACTGTTTATTTCTATATTTAGTGGTAATGGATCGACCAACATTTTAATTCATGGATCAGTCATATTATGGTATGGGTTTATCTAAAGTGAATTTATTGGAGGAATTATTTATTCTTATTTTTCTATTTCTTTTATATTATGATATCACTGAATTGATTACAACTGAATAGGGTCGATGTGCATTCCTCTTTTTATGTTTCTAAGTTTTATTTCACCATTCTTGTGCATTCATGGTCGATTTTATTTTTGACCGATGATTCGACCACGAGACTAAGAAATCAATTGCTTAACACCTATTTATTAGGTAAATGGTTCGATATTTTAGCTTCAATCATGGTATGACTTGGGGATCATAAAATGAATGAATCGTAAGTGGATTTAAAGGATTTGGAGATACTCGGTCTTCATGTTATTTATTACATGATGAGTTACGTTATAGATGCATATTTTCTAAAATTATTTGAATGATGAATCCCAATGATTGATGATGGAAAGGCTCAGCCGATGGTGTTCCTTGGTTTCCAGCATGTGGTGTGGCTAGATTAACTACCAGAGGTTCAGAAGATGTCATGTGAAATGGATTTGGGATTTTTTGAAAATGTTGCATTACAAAAAATTCATGGAAGATCCACACACCATGTGGGATGCCATGGAATGATTCTAGGTTTCTATGAGAAGATACGTATCACATGGAGTGCGACCCCTGTTACATAGTGCGTGAACCAGCATGGTTCTTGGGTATATACTTGAGGAGGAACACTAGAATGGGGAAGGTTATCTTTATAAGGGAATATCTATCCAGACAAGGACACGAGTAGGAGTACATGATACTAGACACACCATGTACTCTAAAATGGACACAAACATGAGAACATGTTGTAAAACATGGTAATGACTTAGTTTTATAAAAAAATTATGTGTACTACTAGTACATACCATGTACTTATAATAGTTTCCATAGTACGAATTTCCTCCTTATCATGGAAAATTTTAATTAGGGATCATTACCAAGATCTATTTCCTTTGGGTTATTATTGAATCAGGCCCAACACATAGGCTAGTGATCACTTCAATGGTACTTATTGGATATATTTGTTGGAATCCACCATTGAGGCCCTAATTGATTTCATCTATCATCATATTTCCTTAGGTGGAGTTCTTGGAATCATCATTTCCAACCCTATGTGGATGCCGATCCTCTAATTAGTGAGTTACTCTACAATGGGTTATCTATATACACCATGACCATGGGAAAGATCCTCATTTGTATGTCGTTCTATTTTTAATTCAAACATGTACTTATTTTGGAATGATTCAATGTATATGATAGCTTATATGGACACCATCAATGCTATGTAAATCATGGACTGTGTACTATTGGATGAGTGCTTTGTGGAACCTTTGAGATGGATCCCAAGGGTGTAATTCCGATTGTGACTTGCCTTGAGACTGTGTCTCTTTATTGATTATCTTTTTATATTATTGTTTTATATGTTGAAGACATATAACTTTTTTGAACTAACTATTATTCATATTGTTATATTATTAGTGATTTCAGGATGTCCTTATCAGTATTTTTATACTCACCACTATATGGGATTTTCATTAACATTTCATGTCTTATATATACAATTGATCTTTTGATGGAGTCTTGGAGGGACCTAAATCAGATGGATATTAGTGAGCTAGACTGAACGATGTATATTTTGGTAACTACCGAGACAAAATTCCCCTTCTATACTTCATGGTTGGAATTTTTTTCAGTCTCTTTAGGATGGGATGGTATTTATCAATTTTTTCTTTCCAGTACATGTTATTGTACTTTGATAGTGGCATTTAGAAGTATTCATGAATGGTTTATCATATTTTTTACATTTTAGCATTGTATGGTCTTGTATATGTGTGTGTGTGTGTGTAGGTACCTTAGGCTACAGTCTCCCATGTGAGTGATATGACTACTTGATTCTAGTTTCCATCTTATTTCTTATTGATGGCGGGCTTGGGGTAGTCATGGAACTTTCCCCATTATGAAGGATCATGATATAGTTGTATCAAAGGATTTTTTTCTAACATAGGACCAAAGATGGTGAGATTAGTCTGGGGAAACATTGTTTAGTGTTTAGTGTTTGTATTTTAGGCTAAAGACTCCCATGTTGGTGCGGTGGCTGATGTGTCCATATACCGAGATTCTAATCACCTACCTTTATAAATGGTAAATGCAGACACTGTTTTCTAGTAAATCATTGGAACATGAATCATATAAGAATGGTTTTTTGTTTTTGTGTCCTTTTTGAGATAGCTCTCAAGATATAGTCTTTGAACATGGTACATCTTGTCTATTTCAATATTTATCCATGATGTATGGCAGCTAAGATTCAGTAACAAGATTGTGAGGATGATCCACTTAATGATGAGATCTCAATAAAGGGAACTATCTTGCAGTTGTTACCTCCATGTGGTGAACTAGTTACACCACCACCTGTTGAGTAGCATTTGGTACCCATAGTTCCAATATATGAGCAACATAGGTTGAGTAAAATTCACCCATTTCAGTGAAACTGAACCACTAGGTTCTGAGCTGATCCCATCACATAATAAAATGAGGACAGAATTGAGGCATTGATGTGAGTTTCCATATTTTCATGGCACCAAAAAATAAAATAGGGGTCATGGTGGTGATCCTTCTCCTTTTCCCAATAGAATAATGGTAGGTTTTGGATACCCAATCATATGATGAGTCGACTATATCATGGTCATATTTTTATAAAATTTTCCTGGAGTAGTTCTCTCCAACAATGTCGAGGGTAGTATGAATCTATGATATTCTTAGAGCATTAGTGGGGTAGTATGATAGTGTATGAGGATTCATCGAGGTCCACCAACCACTATAAGCATTCCAAGCACAAGGTTTGTGATCATTTCCTTCAAGATCTGACTATCAAGCAAGGGATGCATAGAGAAATCTGAAAAATATTAGAACACTTTACATTCCTACATTTTATGGGATTATAGAGTGTGAATTTGTGGTCAAGAGGGTCCTGGATGAGTAGACACAAAGAGTGGGTTTGACAATTGGAACACAATAGCCGAGACATCGGTCCAACTCTTATGATGGGAGGGGAGATATTTCATGATATTCTTTAACCCAAAAATCTACTGCAAGAGAGACAATAGATGTGCTGCCTATATAGTGGTATTGGAATGAACATACAGGTCTGTATGGATGTATACATGGAAGTGGAGTTAGGAGAGTATCAAGAGGATGTAGTCATTTTGACATGTTACCACCAACACCACTTGGGTGTCAACACTAGGCTTAAAGAGATAGAGGAAAGTGGTGAGTGCAGCTGTAGGTGGTCATGGAATATGAACTAGAGGCTCCAGTGATTATTCAAGGTATGATGTATATCCTTTATACTATAGATGTTGTTAAGATAGACACATGTGATACTCATTCCTTTATTTCCATATATCTGGTTCGATGCGTAGAGATTTTGGCTGATCCATTATCTTGATCCTTATTTTTTGAGACTCCCATGGGATTTAACGCAGTGATAACACATGCTCGAAGATAGTGTGACATGAATCTTGGAGGCAAGTTATTATTCTTGGATCTCTTGGTAGTAGCGATGAGGAATTATGAAGTAATATTAGGTATAGACTAATTGTCTATGGTTAATTCCCATATATACTATTTTAGGTGCAGGATACACTATCTCCACATCAATTGGGGACATGTTTTCATTCATAGGTGAAAAGGAAAAAAAGTAGTGTAGGATAGACTCATGCATATGTGGGTTTCACTGATTAATCAACATTTCGTTAGAATGATCCTCAATGCCATGGGTGCTATAAGTTTTCAGATCCCAATAGTGGTGGAAGTGTATAAGTACATCATTCCTAATATTGTTCGTAGATTACCTCCCCACTAGAGGATAGACTTCCTCATTTATCTACATCCTGAGAAAACCCTAATATATGTGAAAGAATATGAGATATCTCCTGCAGAGCATCACGAGTAGAGGGCATAGTGGAGGACTAACAAAAGAAGGGAGTTTTTAGGCCTAATATTTTACCTTATGAAGCCCCAATTTTGTTATACAAGGAGGTGTAGGTATGTCTAGGTTGTGTATGGATTAACATCTCCTAAACCAAGTGAACTTAAATAAAATGTTTCAATGAATGAGAATCAATGTCCTCTTTGATTTGTTCATAGGGGAATGATGGTTCTTGAAGATGGACCTCTGATCAGGCTATCACTGTTTGTGAGTATGAGATGAGGATATAATAAAGATGAAATTAAAATATCAGTATAATCACTATGAGTACATGGTGATTCTCTTTGGGGTGATGAATACCCCAATATTGTTAATGAAACTCATGAACTAGAACGTTAGGAGATTATGAGACCAATTTATGGCTATCGTCATCGATTATATCTTAGCGTACTCGACATCTGAGGTGGAGCACGAAAGTCACTTAAGGATAGTTCTAGAAGTATTATGAGAGAACAATAATTTCGGGAATCTATCAAAGTGATAGTTCAAGATTCATGGTTTCCACTTTCTAGGATATGTTATCTCAATAGAGGTTGTGGTAGGGGATCATTTAATAGTAAAGTTAGTGTTATTTTAGGAACCACCTAAGACCATCAGGGTGATACAAATATTCCCTGTGATTTTAGGATTCTATCATATATTCATACATAAATTATATCCAATATCATCTCCCTTGACAACATTGACCCGAATGGGGAATCCTTTCCTGAGGAATGGAAAATTATATTAGGGTTTTTAGGAGTTTAGGTAGTGATTGATGGAAACTTCCACCTTGAAATTTTATGGGGGGGGGGGTTTCAGGTATGTAGTGTTCTGTGATGAATCAAGGAATAGACATGGTTGTGTTATAATGTGGAGGCATAAAATGTTTTCCTATGGTTCATTTAAGTTGATACCACATGAGAAGATCTACACGACCCATGATATTGAGTTAACTGTGATAGTCTTCACACTGAAGATGCAGTGACACTACCATATGTGTGAGTGGTTTATCATTTATTCTAGACATGAAATTATCATGTATATCTTATCTCAGAAGGGTAATAACTTGAGATATTGGTGATATTTATAATTCTTATAGAACAATTAAATTTACATTTTCTTCCCTTTGGGGAAGGGAATCGTGGTAGAAGATTCTCTCCGCAAGATATTTGTTCACACCTACTGAGCAAGGTGTTAAAGATGTTACCATCATTGTAGCTATCCTTTATGAATTGGGATGAAATAGCTTACCTCCATCGATGGTTTCTACCCCTCCACTTTTATAGTGAGTTGGGGAGGAATAACTTGGGGATATAGACTGGGAGACCCTTCTTACCTAAATATCAACTAGACATGCTCCTGCTGGATTTTCTGAAGGTGGGGAGCATGTCATTATTTTTAGATGATGCATGATGGTACTAGTGATTTCGTGAGAGTTGGTTCTGAGAGAGTTTCATACATCTTTTTTTTTGTGCATCATGGTGTAGAAAATATTTACTAGTACCTATGATATTAGTTTCGGTGGGTAGGAATGAAGAAGGGAGGTGAAAAAGTTTTCTCTCAATGCCTTACTTGTCAGAAAGTGAAGGATGAGTACATGGTTTCAGTTGTTTTAGCTCAACCAGTTGAGGTTCTAGAGTGTAAGTGGGATAAAATACCTATTTAACTTGTGATAGGGATACAATGTATATCCATGAGACATGGTTCCATCTAGGTGATCCAGGATTGACTCACCAAGTTTTCCCTATTCCTATATATTCAGGATCATATTTCAGTAGAGAGCTTGGGGTGCCTCTACATGTAAGAGATATTATAGCTCCATGGAAATTCTTTGATTATAATTTCTTAATATTATGATAACTAAACATCTCAGTTATGGAATGAAATGAGGGAGGATTTTGGCACTCATCTATGTTTTATCACATCTTTTAAACCCATAATAAAGACCCAACTGAGTGGACCATTTACACTCTGGAGGATATGGTATGAGCTTTAATGTTGGACTTTGTCATGATTTTCTAGGATCAACTACCATTGGTAATGTTTTCTTAAAACAAAAACTACAATTCCACCATTACTAAGGATCCATTTGAGGCCTTGTACGGGTGGCCCAACTGTCACCACTATGTTGGAATGACATAGGAGATTCAGTAATTATGAGCTTGGTGTTGGTCTAAGTCAATATAGAAAAGGTGAAGATCATACAAGAGATAATAAGAACTACACAAAGCTATCAAAAGCCTTATGTTGGACAACAATGGAAGACTTTGTAATTTGAGGACGGAGACCATGTGTTCTTATGGGTTTCACCTCGATGTGGATTATGGAAATTGTTTTAGGGAAAAAGATTATCTCTGTGATTCATCGGGCCTTTCTAGATACTACATAGAGTAGAAAAGGTGGTATAATCACTAGATTTACCAGCATAGTTAGACCAGGTACATGACATTTTCCACAAGTTTCACCTGAGGAGCTATGAGAATGACCCTTCGCATGTTATCGACTAGGGTGAGATAGAAATTAAGTATGGAACCACATTTACAGAGTATCTAGAAAAGAACAAAGATCAACATAAGGGGGTCCATTTTTTCAATCAATTTCCCTAGTGCGTGTTTGGTGGCATCATATGAATCTTCAAGAGAGAACATGGGAGTTAGAGATTCAAATGAATTCTTAGTACCCATCTTTATTTGTAATTGTTTTTCTTTTTGAGACATAAATCCCTATGTTTTGTATAATTTAATGACCCATAAATTTATTTGAAATGCCTTTGAACAAATATAGAAATATTTTTGAGACCAGGAACTAAGAGGACATGTGAATTCAAAGCCCGATGTTCCCAAAATTTATTTTTGTAATAGATTAAATATATTAAAATAAAAACACACACATCTATAATAACATCTAAATTGAGAATAATATTAAAATTATATGAATTATTTTGAGTTAAAATCATGGTTTTTACCCTAGGTATGAAATAACCTTTGTTGACATAGGGTGTTTGTGGAAAAGTCATCATAGGATTGGATAACAAAAAATTTAAAAAATTAATTTATGTAATTTGAAATAAAATAAAAACATAATTATTTTCAATAACCATATTTCACTAGGAATTCTTAGGCATAGACTCATAACCCTTGAGATATGAAGGAAAATTCGAGTAACTCTTTTTGGCGAATGAAAATCAGTTCAAATATTGACAACACTATTAAAAATATGTCCTTTATGAGCACTAGAAAAGTCGATTAATAGCACTAAAGAAGCACTCTTAGTCGTGGAGAAGATAAGGGGTGGGGGTCTCTTTTATCATCGCTTTTTTTAGCATTGATAAAAGTTGATATATATATATATATATAAATATTTTCAATTCTAGGGGGCAACAACAACTCTTGAATCCCCCCTTTAACCGCTCCCACTGCCCATGATAGCCCACACATGCCCCATGCCAGCTCCACCTAGCCCCTCCCCCCTTTAACAGTGCTAGGTAATTCCGAACACCAGCACACATGACCTTCCTCCCCCAGATTCAAATTCGAGACGTCTTGCCTGCGCGCATAAGCATTTACCACTCCACCATATTGCTTTTCTTTTCATTTATTAATATATCTATTTAGTTATATTTACTCATATATTAATATATATGTTTATTTAGTTATATTAATATATATATATCTGAATACATATATATAGTCATATTAATATATACATATATTTATCTATATTAATATATATATATATCTGTGTATATATATATATATATATATATATTTAGTTATAATTTTTTATCTGTATAATTATTTTTATATTAATATATATTAATATATATTTATAGGATTAGTTTTAAATACATTTATAAAATATGTTTTCTTTTGTTTTTTTTCATAAATAAATAAATTAATACATACATACATACATACATACATACTTACATACATACATACATACATACATACATACATACATACATTTATACAACACACACACACACCCAAATATATTTTATATGTATATATACACGTATAATTATACATATTTATATATATTTACAAATATTGTATATTAATATGTATATACAAAAGTGCTAGAAATGGGGTCTCAAAAAACCTAACAAATCGCAGTCACTGAAAAAGACATAACTTCTTATCCGGGTGCCCATATTATCTCTGTGAGTAGTGGAACTGAAGCTCATGGAATGAGATATGATAACACAGGTGATGAAGGCCAAATAGACACACAGATCAGAAGTTATGACCGTTTTAAGAAAAAATGACAGGGGTCTGGACACAGAAATTGGGTTTTGGAGTCCTTCTGGTGGTTTTTTGGGATTTTCAAGTCCTAGAAATGAGTGATACTATGCCTCATTAGTATTTCCGTATATATCTATTCACTGTATTCAATTTGATATGTGATAGATCTCAAACAGACACCCGGAGCGAAAGGTACGGCCATTTGAAGTTGGACTTTTTTTAGAGTGCTATAACTGATATATCTTTTGTTCCTCTCATATTCTAATAGTTTAGACTAGACATGGTTTTCACTCATTTCACGAGCTTCTATTTGAGTAGTCGTGGTGCTCAAATGGAAAACTAGAGCAGAAGTTATGCCCGTTTTAGTGAGTTGTTGGTTTCTTAGGTTTTTTTTGAGATACGAGAGTTGCAAAATTTCAAATGACAATAACATCTGCTCCGAGTGTCCGTTTTGGATCTAGGAAATATCAAATCAAATATTTAAAAAATCTACACACACCACTGATCACTAAAACCCCTTCTCAAAATCTTTGAGGTCTAAAAAGGACCAAAAACCCTTTGAACGGTCATAAGTTTGGCTTCGGGGTCCGTTTTACAATAACTTCTTCTCCGAGTGTCCATTTTGCCTCAAACACATATCAAATAGAATCTTAAGACCATACCTACACTACGGTGACCATTTTAACTCATTCTCATATTCTTAATGGTACGAAAATGTCCTTAATCCATATAATCGACCCTAATTTTTGCTCTGGGGCGTCCATTTTGGGTCTACGACATATGAAATCAATATAAAACATATTTTATAAAATATTTATTATGTTTCTATAAATATAAATATACTTATATGTCAATATATTATTTTCTATGATTTTTTTTGAAATATACACATTTATCAGCGCTAGGAAAATGCGAGATGATAAAACCCCCCTTTTATCTGCACTACTAAAAAAGCACTGATAATGGGGGTGCCTTTATCAGTGCTAAAAGAAAGTGCTGATAAATGGCGGTACATCCCTTGCCTGTTTTTGTAATAGTGAATCTAGTGTGTGACAAAATTTAATGATCTCACCAAGGACAATAATGAGGATTCATTATTCATTAGTGATTGATCGAAATCAAGGTACTATGTTGACATATTTGTATTCTTTTTCAATTTTTTACTTCCATGAAGAACGAGAATCGATCAACTAACAAATTGATTAGAAGACTAGTCGTATTGTGAGATGATTTAATCTACTTAGATTTCATTGGATAAAATTTATATTTCTTTTGGTTCATCATTCATCATTATAAGGGAAAAAATAAAGTCCAACCAAAGATGTACAAAGTTTATTCCACTTTTATTGTTTCTTGGATTTATCCCAATGTTATTGTTTGTTCATCACTGGTATTCATTTTCATTGTATATTCATCCAAATACAATGAAATCTACTATTGGGCACCCGTTTCATATATAAATTGGTGATATTAAAGATTCAGTCTCAGTAAGACTTGGAGATCATACAAAAATAGATGTGTAAGTGGATAAAATGGATATAAAAATTCATAGTCTTCATGTTTTTTGGAACGTGATGAAGGATAACACACGGGGGCATTTTCCAAATGGATTCACAGCCCGGTCTTGATGTTCAATGAAGGAAGCGATCAATGGATGGTGTTCCTTGGTTTCTAGAATGGGGTGTGGCTAGATCTATAAAAATAATAATAATACTATGTAGTGAGAAAAAATATGGGATTCTAGAAAATCTTTCATTAAACGGAATGTATTGTGAATACACGTACTATGTGGTACCCCTGGGGTGGAACTAGGGAATCCGCAATAAGATAAGTATCGAACGTCATGGGACCCTAGTCACATGATGTGTCACCCATTCCTAGTACTTGGGTATGTAATCAGAGATGTACATAGGAATAAGCATGGATATACATAAACATATACAACCATCAGGACACATACATAATTATGAGTACATGGGATCTGATAAACCATGTACACTGACACAGACACAGACATGGGTATGGGTCATGATACGTGAGCAAGACCCAATACTGAAGTGACATTCTATATACTACTCGTACATGTAGTGTAATAATTCAATGTTATCTTAGATCCTTTTTCCTCTTAATATAGTACATGTTTTGTTAGTATGTGTTCCCTAGATTCATTCCTCAGGGGTTAGTATTGAATCACATCATACACAAAGGATTGTGATCCTTTCAGTGTGACTTATTGTATAATGTTTTGGAATCTTTTCTTGTGACCTGGAGTGAGATCCTCTATCATCATCTTACACTATGGGGAGTTATTGGTTTCTTATTGACCAACACTATGTGAACAACAATCCTATACCTTTCGGGTTACTTCAGATTGAGTTGTTGATATACCAGATGGCTTTGGGTGTTATCCTTATTTGTGTATCATTTTCTTTATACTTCCAGTGTGTACTTATTATAGAAATTTCTGAAGAACATAAATCCTCTATTGGATTCCATCAGTGATATAACACAAATATATCGTGTTCTATTGGAAGAGTTTTATGTGGAACCTTGTAGTAGGATTCCTCGGCTGACATTATGGTTTCGACTTACCTTGATATAGTGTTTCTTTATTGTTTATATATGAATATTATTGTTATATGTGGTATTGAAATAAAAATGTGTTGAAATAATTAATATTCCTATTTTTATTGTCTTAGTTATTTATAGGTGTCCTGCTAGGTATTTTTATATTCCCACCTAGATGGTATTTTTCAACATGTGTCATGTCTTATGTAGATGATCTTCCTTTTTATGGAGTCCTAGAGGGACCAGGACTAGATGAATCTCTGTGATCCAGACTGAATGAGGTGTATAATGATTATTACATGGACAACAATCCCATTCTATACTTTTAGATTATAAATTTTTAGATTCTTTATGAATTCACTGTTTTTTTTAGTTTTTTACATTTCAGAATTGTGTGGGCTTAGAGATGTGTGCATGTGTATGAGTACCTTAGGTTAAGGCCTCCCATTTGAGTGATGTAACTAATTGGTGCTAGTATCCATCCCCTTGACTAGTAGAGGTGGGCATGCAGTATTCATGTAAAGGCCTCCATTAGGATGGGTCATGACCTGTGGGCCAGGTTTTATTGTGCTATAAAAAGGTTTTTATTTGAAAAAATTTATATAGATTGAATCCCATTTTCATTTTAAGCATCAAAGAGATCATCCATTGTGCTACTATAATTATTATGTAGTGATAGGTCCATGAAATTATAGGGCAATGGTTTATTATATTTCCAACAAATAGAAACCACAACACCAATCCCGAGGATAATCAATTTTCCCCATTTAAAATCCAGAGAGACATGTCTCATTGTTTATGAACATCATCATTTGAACAATATTTTTACAAATCATCAAGTGTATTACAAATTTAAGCATTAGAGAGAGGGTTGGTGTCCATGTAAGAATTTCATGATGAAGATTTACCCACATATGATATTAGTGTGATTGACTTCCTAGAATCCCATTGAAAAATAAAACCATGTTATTTTTTTTGTAGAGGGATTACAAGAACATGAATCCATTATGGACAAAAAAAAACAAAATCTTGGTTGGACCTCACCCACTTGCATATAACCCCAATATTATGTGAAAATTAGTATTTATAAGGTACATTTTTTCATCTTTACAGTGGTCTTTTACAATGGAAGATTCAACCTATGGTTAGATAGTTAATGATAGATTCCTATCTTGAATATATGGACCTCTTTAATGGCCTCCTCTTCACCCTGGTCACTCACCTGAGTTGAATCCATAACTTAAATGAATTATTTGACCACATTATTATAATTTTTAAACTGATTAAATCCTAGTAAAAAAATGGCATAGTCCAAAACCATTGAATCCCCAGGTATTCCACCATAATAGATATGTTCCTTAGGGTGAAAATAATAATTTTAATAAGAGGATTCCATAGATATTGGATGTAAGTCTTAGAAAATATTATAAATTATATGAAGTGGGAGATACATAAATATCAGTGAACATAATATTCTCAAAAAAATCTTAAATGTACTAGGAGAAAATAATAATATTTGACCCTACCATGAGATTGTAAAGAGAATCAAGATTTTTATTACCATTCCTAAAAATACAAGACACCATATAATTAATTTACATAAAATATCCACTAAAATCATCCTAAGGTAAAACTAACCTCTAGTAGGGAGAGGATGTTTTG
The DNA here is from genome assembly GCA_963277665.1 of Viscum album. NCBI lineage: Eukaryota > Viridiplantae > Streptophyta > Magnoliopsida > Santalales > Viscaceae > Viscum > Viscum album. Next base: position 1,027,769,755 of record OY728158.1, read on the forward strand.
AGCTTTATTATATTCATAATGAAAGAGGAGTCAAGTTTTGACGATAACTTATTTGAACTGTTTTTCTTCACAATCTGAATCTCCAGATTCACACATTTGATAAATTATATATAATAAATGGAAGTACAAAAATCCTTATATAACCAAGAAATATTTCAACCTTTATAGTCCCTAAAAACACCACATAGCATGCAGGAACTGAATTACCTTTGGAAGCACTATCACTATTAATCTTGATCCAATCATTGAGAGGAGGATACCAAATTACCCAAATGAATCCCTTTAAATCCATGAAATCCCAATTAATTCCATGATTTCTATAAATATTGAACTCCATAATGGAGTTATTTAGAAAAAAACATGGTTCCTGAGACTACCATTTTGAAAGAAGATAAGATATATCTAAAAAAATAGGGTGATCGAGGCACTGTACATTATGCCTATACATGTTTTTATTGTTTCAGATTATGTAGAAGGACTAAGACATTGGAATACAAATAAGGTTCCTGAGATGAGTTTATCCTTCACTAAATTCACACCATAGAAGGAGGGATTTAATGTTATATACATTTGATAATCCCACTTCAAAGATATCGAATATAATTATCCATAATTATATAGTAAAATGGAATTGAAAAGAATGTGATCAATACAGTCAACGACTTAGCGACAAAAAACACCTAGAGAACATACTAATCCTAGTAGACATAAAGAAACCATTAATGGGTAGCATCTGATAATTTATTATTTATATCAGTGTAAAACAATATGGACAAATCCACGGCTTGTAAAAGGATATAGCTCAACCGCCATAGCAGTCAGACATCCCATCGAGAAATAATAGAACTTATTACATGTGAGTGTGCTATGTAGATCTAGATCCCAAACCAGAGTATCCCTTATGGTCATGAATTAGAAATTATAAGAATCCTTTTTGAGGGAATGATTAATATGAACCCTAAATGATCTAAAAATAACACTAATTGGGATACTCAGGTCCTAAATAAGATCATTAAACTCATCAAACAATATATTTCCCATCATGTTATCCTTTGAGAATTTGAGGGATGAGTTGAGGAGTCCAGCCATCAACTATGCCTTATGGATTCTTTATAGTTAGTATTTTAACCAAGATAGTTTTAGGAAATGAGATAATTGGGTTTACTTGTTATATAGAGATTAATGACTCTTTAATTAGGTTTTATATTAAAATATTGTATATGGTCAATTTCATTATTTTTTTATTTACATTAATTTAGATAACTTCATAAATATTAAAATTTTCATTACTTTTGAACCAATAAAATTATTTTTCCTCTATATCATACAAGTTTCTTCTTATCAAATTATTTATTATAGCAATTGATACATTTTTTTATACATCAAAAAATAATTTATTTTCAACAAAACCTCATTATAAAAGTCAAACAATAAATTTATACTCAGAATATTTTTTCTTTTATCCTTTAACTTCAATATATTTGAACGACTTAATAGTATTATTTGATTGAATATATTTTATATATTTTAATTTATAAAGAAATATTATTATAAAAACTAAACTAGATGAAACATAATTCCACTAATTAATAAATATTAACCTCACACATGTTTCCTCAAATGTTAGATACTGGAGACTAATGTTGAATGTTTAAACTAAACCCTATATGCATTTAATCCTAATATATATATATATATATATATTTTATTTATCACTTATAAAAAATTTTCATGATCCATTCATACAAAGGATTATCCCACAAATGCACTTATTGAAAAAATAAATTCATAATTTATATAATATAATTTTTTTAACATTCCACACTATATCAATATACCCAACAAAAATTATGAATTATCTCAAACCAATTAGAGTATGTTTATTATCTACTAGATATAAAAAGATACAAATTAAAGTAAAAAAAATAAAAACCAACACCATAATGACTCAAATTCCATCCATTAACTCCACAGATCAATGAAATATCCCAAGAATTCCAAGATAATAATCTGGTCAAAATGGAATACATGAATTAGAACACTAAATGTATTTATTTTGGGTAACCCATAAGAATAATTCATTTTGTGGATGAATTTAATAACATATTATGATATAAATATAATTTTTAGTTTAAATTCAGAGCATGGATATAGTGCACGACTCTACTTTATAAAAATTAAATGATAAAAACTCTATAATGCACGATGGATTCAGTCAATAAATGTGAGTAATCGCCAAAAAATAAATAAAAATATTAGGGATCATAATAAATATTAATCATCAACACAAATAAAAAATTCAATAAATTTTTATATCCTATCCCTCCATCTATTCAAATCACATCATTCAACATAGACCAATAAATTTACATAAAAACTCTAAACAACATAATAAAACATGTGTGGTAATTTTTAGATTAATAATTGATTTCATAAAATTCCATTAAATGAATAAATTTAGTACACTCAACACACACTAGCTACTAATCATAATGAAATTGTGTAATATACTTTTCAAACAACCTTATTAGAATAAAACATATAACATTCCTTAGGATCCCATTATAAACATAAAATATAGAATAGATAAAACATATGTGATAACCTAGGTAAGTCATAAAAAAAAAAAAAATGAGGTTAATCCTCCCATATTACACTTAGATTGTAAGTTAAAGGTTACACCATAATGGTTACCACTTAAGGAAAGAATAAGTGACTTAGGTCATTGGCTTGGAAAATATGAATAACAAACTGTTTTTACCCACCAAAATAGTAATTGCATCTAAATAAAATCCTAAATAATAATTATTATCATGTGGGTAATTTAATAGGGAAATATCAATACAATACGAGCTATTAGTTATAAAATATTATACACCACAAGGACCACAACAAGACAATACTATGGGGTAAATCAATATAGCTAATATATTATCCATTTAAAAAATAATTATATAAACTAATATTGTATAAATGTATCCTAATTGAAACAAAGAATTAGGAATAATCATGGAAATCAAACCAACCAATTTTCATTCACGAAATTAAATAAAATTATATTTCCAAAGTAAAAAATATTAAGGAAACATGACATTATGTAATTCATCCAGCTTAGTCTAAATTATGTTTATGATTATCGACATTACCAAACCCATTAGTCACTATTATTGATCAATTTCATTTCCCCGTATAATTTTTTAGCTAATCATTACTAATTAAATTGAAATTTATGTATTATTTTCATTACCAATACAACGTCACACAAATATTCATCAAGAAGATTTACCCATATATGAATATTTAATTAATCCCTTTTCATTCCATGGAAATTTCAATATTTTTGGTATATAATTTAAATGATCAATCAAAAATTACATTGAAATAGATAACCCATTGATTTTATGACATGCATCATTAAATACTCATGGGAATTGATCAAATTAGAGACCAAAATTATCCCAAACTACACTTGTTACTAGGGAATTTTAATGAGGTTATGTGGGATCGAACCCACATGAAAAATTGGATGATAGAGAACCTAGAAATATTGAATCCATTATATAGGAGTCTTCATGAATTAATTTGGGTTTATGATTTAATTAAATATATTTATATTGTTTTATATTTAGGAAGGATATTGGGATCATGGTTAGTTTATAAGTTATGGTAAAATAATAATCTTATCGTTAACTTGGATTAGTCTTAGGGATTAGGCTACAAAGCAGTGCATAAATCACTAATTTATTATGGTCATTAAAATTTGGTACATCAAATATGAAACTCTTCCTTGTACGAATATGGATAACAACCTAGATGCATTAATATTATCTTCTATAGAAGAAATAGTCATAGGGTAATTCCTGCTCAACTCCAATTTGTCTAGGTACTTTTAATTACACACCCATGGTCAGAATTTAAAAAAATAATTGAATAAATAGTAATTGTTTAAACTAATAACTATCCTTATGGTTACTATATTTGAAATATAGTTCCATTAACTGAAAATGAAATGTTACTCTCAACCCTTACCCTGTGTATATTTTTCATCTCAGGACAATAATAATGAAAAGTATGAAAAGAATAGAAAACATTCTTGGCATATTGATAAATCAGTTGGAATTGAGCAGTTAATAATTGACATTTTTAGAATAAAGCATTTTGATATCAATTCTATTGGAAACTCAATCAAACACTTTGTTGAAAATGTAAAAAATAAAGAACCTAGAATGTGTTAGATGTCTGATGACAAAGGTATTGGAAAACGAATGGCACAATGGAATACATAGATGAAAAGGAAGAAAAATGGATGAATAATGATAAATGACATACAAATATGATTAAAAAATAAAAAGGAATTGACTAAACTTTAGTTAGAAGTGAATCAAATGATAAAAAAAAAGAAAAAAAAGAATATAATAGCTTTTACAAATTCATATTGTGGATTTCCTCAAGGGTCATATAAGTAGACTAGATAATTAAATGATGTGTAAGTTAATAATGTAATGTAACCTTGATCCAAATACTAAACCATGTATGTTGTATATGGTGACTTGTATCTTTGGGATCTAGAGATACTGTATCTTTCATGATGTGTATGTTTCTCATGAGATGGTATATCTTCACAACTTATGTTTTTTGTGGGAATTGGTATTCAACGTTTATGCATAAAATATTTGGGATTCATTTCATGTAATAGTTTATAACTTGTAAATTCTAATAATTTTTTACATTATCTTACAGATATGCTATGAGTGATGAATGCACATTGTGTACATGAGTCATGATATGTAAAGTTCATTTTTTCCATTTTTGATAGCTCTTCCTTTTGTGTCTTGGACACCAATTTTCTGAAATAAACAAACACATACTCATTGAATTTTCTAATAAATCATGATAAAATGATTAAAAAAATGAATACAAATGATATATATAAACTAAACATGTCAAATACCCCGACACATGAATAATTTATTATCCTAAAAAAGATCTCAATAATGATTGTAAAACTAAAGCAATTTATAGATAGAAAACATGAATTCCAACCAGTTCAACAAAACTAAGTGTTAATGGAAAATAGTGGTCATGTAGGATCAGCTATGTAGAGAAAGTTAGTCATTCATCTTGATAAAATTCTATAACTAAATTAATTTTTTTTAATTACAATCTTTCATCATTTGTATAGAAAAAATACCCATGTTTCAATTTATCTAACAATTAATATTCTCTCATCAATCAAGGTATCAAATAATTGGATTTATTCTCATAACCTCAATACATGATCCTAACAATAATATTGTTCTAGTTATATGATCTCTAATATTATAAATAAAAATTTTATATTAACTACTAGATCATAAGAAATAGCCTTCAAATTAATCTAATACTAAGGGTTGGTAGGTAAATGATACAAATAGGCTCAAAGAGGGAGCTTGATCTATAGTAAAATGTATGATTTTTGTGAATAGTGTGATCATAAAACTCCTCCATGGAAAGAATTTCTTTATGATTCCAATAGCTCAACAAAGGTCTATGAATGTGTTAATTAGGCATTAAAGAATTAATGTATCTTTTTTATTTATTTATTTATTTTTTAATCATGCTTAAGATAGGCATGACAACGATAACCTAACCACACATTTTTTCTACGTAAAATAATTGGTTATGAATTGGTGATATTTTACCCTCTGATACACAATCCATTTTTAATGGAACATGGTCATCATAGTGAAATACTGATGGTAATAATGAGATTTTGTTTTGATGAAAAGAATTCTATAAATATCCTCAATATAAAAATCCTGTCTAAGTAGGGTTGAAAAAAATGTAAACACTCATTCACAAGAAAACCATGTATAAAAACAAAAATTAGGGTAAGAAAGGATAATAGGATTAAAATAGATGCAGCCTAAATAGGTCATTCATTGATACTATGAGTTAAATATGGATAAATCTATAGGTGGTTATCAAGATAAAATGGAACAATAAATATTTCCTCAATCATTTTCAAAAATCATTTGTTCAGTCATATCCAATGTAATATCACAATTCCAATTTATACAGGTTTACATTCTATAGGTGTCTCTCAAGAAATATTATTGGATAAGATTATGAAATTATAGGTCCATAATACTCTCATGAATGGGATACTAAAATATAACTTGAAATAAATTATGGAATAACATCAAGTAATAAGTCAATCAATTGAAATTTCTATAATCATGACTAAGAATTTAAAAATTCAGCATATAAATCATGTTGAAATTGTAAAAAGTCATGAAAAAGGATTAATATAAATTTTTCAAAATTTTTATTTTATTTAAATAGAAATAATGATATTAAAATTTTAAATAATGAGCTTTAATTAAATAATATATTCTAGGGAACAAACCATTTTAAGTGCAGTTATAATAAAACGAAAACATCCACCCCCACATAATGTGAAATAGTGTCAAAATTATTTTCTAATGTGTTATGGTAAATAAATAATGGAAAGATTAGAAAATTTAAAATGGTAAATATTTAGTGACAATAAGAAATCAAGATATCCCTATAATGACTTTCATACCAGGGTTGAAATTTGTGGATTGAGATGTTCAAATATACTACAAACAAATTAATTATAATGAACTGATAAATATACTAGATAAACCATTAAGAAATGGGTGATAATAAATATAATTGTAGAGAACATAGGTAGGGGTACAAAATTTTTAGGGGAAGTGAGTTTTGATCTAATATATTCAAATAATTGGGATAGAATAGTATTGTGAGATGCATGTTTTAATGAATGTAAATAAACTAAAGTAAAACATCCTAAACATCTCTATATGGTGAAATAGATAGGTTGACTCCTATAAGAACTATCATAAATAACATCATAAATAGAGATAGAATAAGGATAAATTAATTTCTTCCATCGGCTAAGATCTCTATAGCATCCTACTAGAAGTTCTAGGAACATCCTCGAGCTCTCTAGAATGCCTTCTAGAGTGCATCACCCTAGAAAATGTGGGATGAAAGTACTCATGTGGGAGGAGAAGCATCCAGTATGGTTGTGAAGGGTAATCCAGTCAAGGATAGATCTCCAACTAAATCTCATGAAACTAGTTCTCTATGTAATCCACATTACGATATATCTCACACAAGATACCATATGCTATCTTGGATGATGCATCAAGTTCCAAAAGGGTAGTAGGAGAGGTAATCATGTCAAAAAGACACATAAATTATTAAAATAACTGTAAATAATGAATGGTGGTAAAAAAAGTGCATCAAATAGATAAGTGTCTAAAATAGAGTACAATGGGAAATCATTGATATAATGAAATAAAAATGTTGACCCAAATAGAGTATAGTTGGGGAGGAATAAAAGGAAGATTAATAATCTGGGGAAAACTCATTGGTTACTGCATCTGATGTACCCTCCCAAATAGTGAGTCTCTCAATGTTTTCCACCGTATCTATGTCCTTGATAGATATTAACTTTACATCACTGATCACATATGAAGGAATTTGAGTACTGGAATCTAACTCGGTGTATGGTGGAGGTGAGTTACCAATCATGATGGTGGTTTTGTTTTTGGATGTAGGGTCAATGAATAAAACCTTGTTAGATGGTGGAATAATAGGTACCTTTCCCTATAGAGACGACTCCACAAGGAAAGACCGCTACTCTGGCTTGGTGAGCTCTGAGGGAAGGTCATCTATGGTAAAAGAGGTGGGAGGAATAGAGTTATATGGACAGTCTATAGTGTGGGGTTGATGAAATGTAGAAGGGGTTAGTGGTGAGATATGTGTGGTAAATCGTGGTGGTATAAGGAATGGGATGTCTAGGTGGTGGAAAATCTAATAAAGGCCCTCTATAATTTCCTACCGTATGGTCTAGTGATATATATGGAATGATGGAGTGGGTGATAATGTGTGTATGGTAGTGGTTGATGCATAAAGCATATGGGTTGTGTAAGGGGTAGTCATGGACATAGTAATGGGTCATGGAAGGGTGGTATTGGTGGGGGGATGGGCTGAGACGAAAGTGGTATGAGAAGGGGATGAAGTCGCTATAAAATATGTGGTGGTATCATCTACATGGTTTTCAGGTGCCTCAGTAGTGCCCTTAATGTATGTTATCCCCCATTGGTATAAGTTGTTGTTCTTCCTCAATATCCCCATATTGCTGAGTAATTGGAAGACAATCGACTCCATCGGGCCAGAGGATGTTAAAGGAATTGAAATGGTGAAAATGACAAGATGTTTTGTTAGATTGGTGATGAAGGATCCTCCCATCAGCATTTCTTGAATCCTCATCACATGATACCTATAATATAATGAAAATTAGATTCCATGTTATTGGATAGACTGCCAATATATGAGGTGATAATGAGGTTTCCATCAATATCACACTTTTTTGGGCCTCTGCGAACATAATAAAATCATCGGTCAAGGATCGGTGATGGATCTGTAGCACAGTACCTCAAAGCTATGTGGGTTCTGATTTCCATGGTTTGTGGAAACTTTATTGGTCCTAGGTGACCATCCTAAAAAATCATGCTTCGATTGGCTTTCATGGATTGATTTGAAGAGTCAAAAATACTGGTGAGGAATCATATTTGGTGGAATAGAGGCCATGTTTTATTTTAGACTCTTCGATGGAGACCTTAGGTGGTCTTTCGCTTGTCCAAAAGGTGAGGCTGTCAACGGACAACTCAATGGTGGCCAAGAAATTGAGGATAAGATCCCTAAAAAACCCTCTAATGAAACTCATTTATGGAGGGTAGGTTTAGTCTATAAATGATTTTTAGGACCACCCTGTGTGAGCATGGATAGGTCCAACAACCTTTTGGTCCATATAGGCTTCACCTAAAGGTGGAATAACTGGGCATGTTGCTCCAAGGTGAAAAAATGAATAACAAGGTGTATATAGGGATGTGAATAACCTTTAAATGCATTTGAATATAAATTTGACTAAATAGTGGATAAAATGGTACTAGATTCAACATTGGTGGAGGAAGAGGGTGAAGAAAAGGGTGATGGAGGTGGGGAAGCCTTTCAACACTTGATCAGAGGTGGATCCTCACACTTAGGTGGGAGATCAGTACAAGGGATAAAAATAGTCTTTGTTTATATAATATTTTAGGAACAAATGAGTAGGATTGGAGATGACAACGTAGATGAGTATGTTGAGGAGTAGGAGAGTAAAATTGAGGACGAGGGAGTGGTTGATGTTGGCTGGTCATGCAGAAGGAAGAGCATCGGAGGGGTTGGCAGGGGGAGTGCATTGTACGTCTGGAACTAAAAATTCATGAAATTTAAAATATACTCAAACATTCCTGTCATGTGAAATAACATTAAATGAAATGCATGAATTCTATTTTTTGGTTATGATTCCTACACATTGTGTAAGGGTTATATGACTTATAGTTTGGGAATATTTTCCCCTATGATCCATGTCCTTCATCATTTACTTCCAGTAGACCGTAGGATTTCCCATGATCTAGTCTATCCTATTATATACTATTTTAACTAACATGAAATTCCTTTTAGTCATCACTTTGATTAATGCTGGGTGATAGACATATCTTTTTATAGATGAATCTTAAATTGATGATGCAACCATTGGGGAACTATTCTTGCTATATTTTCGATAATTTTCCATTAAATTTTATGGTTGGTTCTACCACTTTCAAAATATTTATAGTCCTATACAAAAATACCTATATAAACTCAAAGTGCCCTCACCATCTATATTTATTCTTCATAGAGAATACTTTCAATACAGAATAGAATCCTAATAACTTTTCCCCTATATAAATATCTTTCGCATGATGTTATTTTTTTGGAACTTCTTGGCCTTATCATTATGAATCCTACCATTTTAATAAGAATGTTTTCTTATTTAATATAGTTCATCAATTTTTATCATCCTAACTACCCTAGCATTTTGAACATCCATATTTAATTTTATAATTTACCAAAATGAGAGATGATCTTGTTCCATTAGTAAATGAAATGGATTGTCATAGCATAGTAAAAATTGAGTAGTTATGATGACAGATTTATATATTGTGTGATATTACTATAGTGAGTAATCTATTTTTTTGGACCAATTCCTTTCAATTATGTTCATGATTTTCCTATTATTTGTTTTATTTCCCTCTTTTATTACTCATCTTTCACAGTTTTTTTGACTGGTAGGGAGTTATAGTGTAGTATCATATTCCATAAGTTTCAAGTATTCATTAAATTAAATTATTAGTAAAATGTTTTCCCTAATCACTAATGAGAAATTGCAGAAATAAAACTCTCAAATAGATATTAATCTTTTAAATGTTCATCACCAATTTTTCTATTCCATGAGTTGTCTCTTCAGCATCCACCCAGTTCAAAACATTTGAAATGCTAACCATGATATAGAATATAGAACGGGAATTAAAGAATGGCCCCATAAAAAAAAATTTACCCACACATTTAAGATTTCAACTTCCATGATGGTGGTTTGGGGTACTTCATTTATTTTTTATAATGGTGCCTGTTGTTGGGTACAAATCATAACTCTGAAAAATGTTTCGTGCATCTTGATGGAGTGTAGGACAAAAATTTACACATTACAAGATTTTTGATACTGTATGTTTAGGTACATGGTTCCCTCTATTTGGTGACATGTGACATAAGTTGAGAACACTTTTTATTTTTCCTTTTGGGATGTAGTGTTTCATTAATCCATCTGCACAACACTCAAAAATTAGTATCTAATCCTAGTAGAAGTGCACATATTTTTCAAAAAATAACCTCTGTTGATGGTAAGAGAGGTCTAGGTAGAGTTATCCTATGGTGATATAGTTTTCAATATCAGAAAACCATAGAAGTTCCATCATGTTTATTTCATAAATATTTTCATCAGAGAAATCAACCCCTATTTTCATCATATCATCATCCTTAATGATGGGTTGTGGGTGTTTAGATAGATGATTATTAATGACGTTATTACTCCACTCAGTTTCCATTATGATTTTATCAAACTCTCATAGCAATATGAACCACTGTATCAGTCACACTTTAGCATACTTTGTACTTAATAAATATTTAAGGGTTCCATAGTTAGTGTAGAAAAGTACCATGAAAAAAACATGGTATGAGAGAAATTTATTCAATGAATTGAAAACATATAAGAGTTACATATATTTAGTTTTTTAGTTTACCTGAGCAATATTTAGTGTGTGACTGACATTGAAATTGGGATATAAGATGTGTCTAAATCATTATCATAAAAATGTTCCTATAATAATGTCACTAACATGACACGTTGACTTAAAATCTTTGTCCCATTTTAGTGAAATAATGACAGGAGAGGACATTATAATGTTCATTAAAATGTTGAATTCCCACCAACAATATTCAATGAACACAGAATGAATTATTCTTCAACATAATGTGCTTCATTGGGTGAGATACTTTAGAAAAATATTTTACTAAGCGGTGGTAGAATACTATATGGCCCAGAAATCTCTTTATTTCATTTACAATTAATGGATCAAGTTTTTCTTTGATCACATTGATGTTTAATGGATTAACTTCGATGAAATTATTTGAGATTTTCTATTTGAGTACAATGCCTCCTTATACCATTAAGTGTAATTTATACTCATTTAAAACTACTCACTGTTCATCAAAATGTTGTAGGACTAATTCTTGATTATGTAATCATTCCTCAAGAGATATTCCATAAATTGAAAAATCCCAAGAAGATTTGTGGGAATTCCTCCACCATATTACGGAATATATGTTCCATTCACCTTTGAATGGTCCTCTATGCATTACACATACCTAATAAAATATGTTAATTAGTTAATGATCTGAATGGATGTGTGAATTTATTTTTTGAGTAGTTATCTGTGGAAATAGAAATTTGATTGTATTCTGAATATCCATATTTGATATAGTAGTGTTTATGTCATTCCAATCTCTCCAAAATTTGATCTAATAAAGGAAATTAAAAATGATATTTTTAGATTACAGTATTTAGATTTATAAAATCCACACATTCTCTCTATCTATTAGTTTTATGAGTATAGATCAGTTCATCTTCATAATTTTTCACACTTGTAAGGACCCCTTCCATTGGAACGACCTATAACAGACTCACCCACTCGCTGTCCGAGATTGAAAATACTATTTCAGTGTCAAGAACATTCATTACACCATTATTAACCACCTCATTCATTTTAATGGTGAGTCGCCTATGAGGCATGAATTTTGGTTTTTGTAGCTTCTTCCAGTAAAATATTGTGTTTGAAATTTTTTTGGATAATCCCTTAGGTATTAGAAATTCCCCATGAATTTAATTTATTATGCCTTTTAATGATTTTATAAACTTTTAAAACTAGTTCATTTTCTGTTTTTAACTATTGATGACTAGAAGTTCATATTTCACCCATATGAATGAGTACAAGAGTGTACTAGGAGTGGTTTAAGATGTAACATTGGTGGCTAGATGACAAATGGAATGAATGTAGAGATAGTATCCCTTGATAGGGTTTATATTCTGTTCAACTCCTCATAGTAAAATTTTATATTTTCAAAAATATATAGTCTATCAATAATTTTTCTCTTCAGTGGGGAAGATAAAATAACAGTTGAAAGAAACATACACTTGTTTAGTGGCATTCACTATGTTGAACAAACAAAATTTCATCACCTACTCGGTAAATAAATACTCCCGGATTCATGAAAAGTAGTTCCTTTATAGTGGTTACAAATGGTCTTCCTAGGATAATTGTAATGTCTCCTTCTACTTCAATGTCCAATATGAGGAATATTAATGGAAAAATGAATTTCCATACTTTTCAGAGGACATAATTGAAAATTCCCCAAGGATACATTATTGATCGGTCAACCAGTTGAAGTGACACTATTGTTGGATTTAATTATTTGAGTCCCATATTTTGGAATAAAATCATTGGAATGAGGTTAAATCTGACTATAAAGTCATTGAGATGTCTTCTGTGGTATGATGACGCAATGGTGAAATAGATTGAGAATATTTCTAGGTATCACATCATTGGTGTTAGATTCTGCTGAACAATACGAAACCCTTCTTAATTGTGGTATATTACTCCAAGGTATTCCATCATCATCTTTTTGGAGAGTTCATACATTAATAATTTCACATAGGTAGGCATTAGGTAAATAACTTCAGTAGATTGGATGTTGATAAACAATTTCTTGAACATTATTAAAAATTTCTTATATTTCTCTTCAACTTTATGATGCTAAAAAAAATTTGGGAGGGGAAGAGGTAGTTTATAAGATGGTGGTTCTACAAAGATGTATTTTTAGGTTTACATTATGTTGGATTTTTTAAGAGGTACTGATTCCAGATTTTTTTCATAACTAGTTTTTTTCATGCTTTCATTGGTATTCTTTCAAATGATTGTTTCAAATTTCTCAGGATCTTCAGACTTATTTTTCTCCTCCATAGGATTGATGAAAATATAGAACATTACACCTCCTTGGTTCTACTATCTTGGAATAATTCCATTGATTTTGTCTTAGTATTACCAGGTAGTTTACCTGTTAATCTATTTTATAATGAATTTTAGATTTGACCCATTTGGTGTTCGAGGTTTCAGAGGTATTCCATTTGATTCTATATTTTAGATTCTTTGGTGGGAATCCTCTCATTGTTTTAAAAAAAAAATGGTATGAAAACCATCTAGGTGAATTTTAAGTGGTGTGCTGGTGGTGGTGTTATTTTTGTAATAGAATGAAGGGTTTTGTGGGTTCTAGGATGGACAAGTTGTTGGGGTTCAGGTTTTTGTGGTCGAGGAACCAGATTCGTAGGCTGGTATCCTGGTGGTCTTTTTTTCAATGGTGGTGCTTCATGAACACTATATTTATAGTACCCTTGATTATTTTTTTGTCTCCTGTTGAAATGACCACTATTGATATTTATCCTGTCATTGATGGAATTTGTTGTCCTGATTGATTGTAATTAACATAATTACAATATTTTCTTTGAGGTTTATCTAATCCTACCCTGCAATATTAGTATGGGTGTGGGCCTTCAATCATATCAAAATATTGAATCTACATCACTAGAGTAGGAGTGGGTGGTGGTATATCATGTAGCTAAATGGATTGTATCTTCATAGTAAGGGCTTATACTTGTGCTTCTAGGCATGTGCTTTTTGCTACATGGAGGATTCTGGGTTGAGGTGGTCCTTGATCACCCTACCACAGACTAGAGTTATGATAGAACACATCTAGATGTGATCAACCCTCTTCTGGCATTTCTATATTTATACCTCCACTAGTGGAGGAATCTACCCATGTGTGAGAAGAAAGTTGGAGGCCTTAGAAAAATGTTTGCAGCTGAAGCCATACATCAGGTCCATAACATGGGAACTTTTGATCGAGCTCCTTGAACCAATATCAAGCCTCCCAAGATGAATCTCAATCTTTTTGGGTGAATTTTTATATGTCATTCTAGATCTCCAATGTTAATTTAGTTGGGAAATACTAATATAGGAACTTCTGGGAAAGGGAATCCTATGTCATGATTGACATGTGAGCTTGGAGTTTTATCCAATCCTTGGATCAATCGTGCAAGGAGAATATGAAGACTCATAGTCTAATCACTTTAATTGAAACTCTATAGTTGTGAAACATATAAAAAACTAATAGGAAATTGGAGATATTATCATGAGGGTATTCTCTATGAAGGCCACTAATTTGGCCCATATTCTAGATCTTAATGATGAGCCCATGTGGAATTTTTAAAGAATGCACCTAGATAGGAGGACACAAAGTTATGATTTCAACCCCAATGATTGATGAAAAATAATAATCCATGATGGATCACTCCTACATCAAGGATTTCTCTCCAATCAGTTCGGGTGGGGCGTATTGCAATTACACATGTTTGGGGACCCTATGATTACTGTAGTAATCTATACATTAACGATGGATTATTGAAAGATTAATTTCAATATTGAGATAAAATGATCCTTTGTTGAGAATCAAAGAACCTTGATAGTATCATGGGTCCCTAAATCATTCACTAGTATGAAGAATAGAAAAAATACAATGGAATATAAAATAAATAATGAAAAATGAAATGATAAAAAAGGAACGAGTGAGGAAATACCAGAAATGTGATGAAGGTTTCCGAACCTGGGCAATAACAAGTCCCTGAAAATGATTCTATAATTTGATATTTCACCATGAATTCTTGGATAGTTATAGTATTTTAACATGTTATAAATAATAATTATCCCAAACTACACTTTCTACATTGGAGTAGTAATGTGTTAGTGTAGGGTCACACCCTGAGGAAAAAATAAATGATAGGGAAACTAGAAATTTTATACACTTTATAGAGGAGTAATAACAAAAATATTTGGGTTTGGGATTAAATTAATTCTACTTAGATTGGTTTTACATTCAGGAAGGAGATAGTGA
The DNA here is from genome assembly GCA_963277665.1 of Viscum album. Taxonomy (NCBI): domain Eukaryota; kingdom Viridiplantae; phylum Streptophyta; class Magnoliopsida; order Santalales; family Viscaceae; genus Viscum; species Viscum album. Next base: position 1,027,785,211 of record OY728158.1, read on the forward strand.
TCAGGTTCATTTTTTTAGGTTATGGAAGATTGATAGTCTTTGGTTTAACTTTTACTAGTCATAGAGATTAGGATGTGAATTGATGCATAGATATATAATTGATAATTTTCAATCAAATTAAATATATCAAAGATGAAAATATTCCTTGGTCTTGAATTATCTAACAACCAAGATTCATTAAGATTAAATTGTATCATAGAAGGTTTCACATGCTAATGGTCCTAGCCTGCTGAACTCTAATTAGGTCGCATTCATTCAATTACAATTAACATAGATAGGTTTGTATAAATGAATTGATTAAGCACTTAATTTTTAACCAAATTAATAGGCCTAGGGTTACCCTATTTGAAATTATAAATTAAATATTTTCAAAAGAACCCCTACTATTGAACCTTACCCTAAAAGGATTATCCTATAATGATGCTATTAATCTAAATAAGGAAAATAACATAAAACATGATTTACATATTGATAGATTTGTTGTAATTGAAAATTTAAAAATTGATAAGTCCAGAATAAATTAGTTTAAAATGTAATCAATTGGAAATTTAATCGAACACTTTCTTGAAAAGGTAGAAAAGAAAGAATGTGGCACACAATTGATGTTAAATGAAACAATAATGAAAATAATCATTGTAATGGAAAGTATAGAATAAAACGATGAATAAAATATTCAGAGTAATAAATGGAACATAGATTTGAATAAAACAAAAAAAATGAATTGATCACACTTGAGTTGAAAGAGAAAGAAAAAACAAAATTCAAGAAAATCAAGAAAAGGGTGGCTTCGAGAAAGTTGTCCCTTAACTGTCTGTGTGCAGGATATTAATAGACAAGATAATTACATGATGTGTATGTTAATCATGTCATGTAACCTCTATCAAATGTGTTCTCCCTGTATCTTTTATCTGGTGGTCTGTATATTCAACATTCAAAGATATCTTATCTTACATGATGTGTAAGTTTCTCATGACATGTTATATATTTACTTCTTATTTTTGATCAGGAATTCATATTCTATGTTTACAATACATGTATTGGGGATTCTAGTCATGTAATAATTCATGAACAATAAATCTTCATGCTCTATTCTGTACTCTTATATAAATTCTCTGAATCCTGGATACACATAATTTACTTGAATCACGATGTATAAAGTCCATTTTTTCTATCCTGACAGCTCTTCTTTTTGAGTCTTAGACACATATTTTCATTAAAAAATAAACCAAATCTATGTACATTATTTAATAAATCATGATAAAATCATAAAAAAAATCCAATAGATATATATAAATTCATCCTATCTCCCATTATGACATCTATAATCACATATTTTTTTATATAGTGTTTCTCAATCATTTCACATTGAAGAATACTTTTTATACCTTTTGATTACTTTCCATGAAAAAGTTCATTATAATTATGCACATGACTATACCATTAATCCAAAAAAACACCACTTTGGGGACCTATCCATGAAAAAAATCTAACATAGACATCTATAGAAGTTTAGGATAAAAAATATATTTATTACATTGTTTGTAAAATTCATCATGTTTGTATTTATTCCATTCAATATGAATAAATGATTTTATGATGTAAATATAAACCCCCCATATTAATATCTAAAATATTTACAGAGATTAATATTCCAAGGGTTATGAATGATTAATCCCTCACATTAAAATATTAATAAAAAATTAAATTTAACAATTTTATTTATCAATAATACTAAAATTTTTCCCAAAACCAACCCAACTATAGTTCATTAATTAAAATGTTAACTAATCTTATCAGTTTTCAAATCCAACCCCATTGAAAATTTTCATTACACTAATCTATTAATCCACCTAAATAAATGATAATGTTAATGTTTTTGAAGTTATTCTCAAACCACAACTTTTTGACTACATAAATATCCCATTATCTCATCATTTAATAGTAAAATTTATTTTCATAACCTAATTTTAGAAATTAATTCTCTATGAATATTAGTTTTTTGGAATTTCATCAAATCCCTAATAAGAAAATTTCTACTAATAAATCCAATTACCACAATTATATCCTCGATTTATTACTCTATTAACAAAAATAGAACTAACTTTTGAGAAATTAATATGGGAGACTCTCATAATTATATTTATATTTCGCTAGAAATAGTAATATATTGGTTTGAGGAATTTTTTTATATATCAATTTATAAAAATCATGTTAATTAAATAATAATTCTTAAGATAAAAAAAAATTCAAATCCATTTTCTTAAATTCACATTCATTCACTAATTTGACTAAACTTGAGGGAAAAGTATGACGTACTAATAATTTTATGTTTAATTCCCCAAATCCACACCCAGATATTTGGCACGAGAATAACATACATTTGATTATAAATATATGAATTTCTATAAATAATTTTTTTCACACAGTCATACGTTTAGTTTATTTTGGAAGTAAATACATTACATACTATTAAATATTGAAAAATAAGTTATTGGGGGCTTCTTATATATTCAAACATGTTATAAACATGATCCATAGACCATATACCCTTTATAATAATAATTTTTAATAGATATTTATATTGAGAAGAAAGAGTGTTCTTAAACACCCAATGCAATTTCCATGGGGGAAGAATGTCAAAGAAGACACCTCAATTACACAAAATAATGTTCAATAGATAATCATAATTCATAAAACAAATATCATCAATAAACCCAAGGAATATGTAATGCATGATATCAATAGTTAATTGTCATGTTTTAATGATTAACCTTCAAGAAATCATAGTAAAATTCTATCCCTTATCTAACCATATCATAATAGAAAATGATATCCATTTGAACCCCATACAGAGTTTATCTGAATACGAGTCATTACCCAAAGAAGTCTTGGGACATATTGTTTTATTCCAACGCATCTTATATATATTTTAAAATATAATGTAACATAATAGAAAAAATTATTTACATATGATAATAACATAAAATATCTCATCATGTAACTATTCATCATTGTAATGCTCTAAAAGGTGGAAGTGAGTGTTAAAAATCTAATTTAATAATTATATCACATAGAGGAAAATAGTATTCAAATAATATGGAATTTATAGAGAGAGGTAATTGAATGAAATCAATCTCTTTGAAGAATTTTTCTTCATTTTATTATATAAATGAGTTACTAATAAAGTAATGAAAAAACCATCAATGGTCATGGATATGTATTCATACATCGAATAGAATTAAGATATAAAAATAATCTCTAATGATAACACTATATATATATATATTATATATAAAGTAAAACCTTATGACAATAAACCAAGAGTATATTTGATGGTCCTCAAAAAGTCATGGCTAGGTATACACGAAACATATTTTCAAGATAGGGTGACGTCTTAGAATTTTAACACTCTAAATTAAAAAGATATATTAAAAAATATTTACCTATAAATAAATTAATTTTTATGATTTATATGAACCAAAAATAAATAACTTGTTATATAAATAAACATAAAATAATAATTTAAAAGAAGAAATGTTAAAAAAACCTTATATTAAATATCACATTCTAAGTTAAAATACCAAACATCCTTAAACCTTAAAAATTTCTCGAAGATATATATAAAAGATAAAATGAGATAAAAGTATTCTCTAACTCTTGATTATTTATTTTATAATCTTTACATATAGATTATAAGAACTATATTTATGATTTAAAAATTCATAAGTATGTTTCAACCCAGAATATTTTATTTTTATACCGTGGAACACTAAAATAAAAAATTAAAATAATTTAACCTTATAATGAATTATTTATTCATAGAAACCAATTTCTAAAATTTTAAATATGTTTTAGTGTTTATAATTTAATTAATATGAATTTTAAATATAATTTATAAATTTAATTTTAAATCCGTAACTTATAAAATATATTTTAAGTACATAAAAAAATAATTTTAGATATCAAATATTTTTTATATCTAAAATAATTCACATAAAAAAAACAAAGGAAGACATTGTATTAACCATCCACCCAATATTTTTCCATTCATAATTTTTTTTAAACTCTTTACTTACATAATTTTGAAAACTTCTTTCCAAATTTTCAAAATATTTTCTAAAAAAAAACTCTAACTATGAGAAACATGACAAATAATTTAAAAAATAAAACATAAAATAACTTACTCCAGGTGATGGTAAATATTAAACCATTAAAAGAACTATTTATGGAATTGTGATTTATTTATTATAGATAGTGGGGATTATATGAAACCAAAAACTCACACACACTAACTCCCTTGATGGTCGATCCTCACACATCCCCTATATCAATGAAAATAAACCTATTGGAACTATTTTATTACAATACCGGGTAAAAATGTCAAATGTAAGACATGACATATATCATGGATGGCCCTAGGGATCATGGTCTGAAGTCCCATAAACTGACACAATGTCCTAGTGTAACCTAAGCCCTAAAAATGGACCAAATGCCCATAATCTAGAAAACCCGAACCCATCCCTGTCTACTTACACCCATTCTACCAACATTCGGCCCAAACAACCTATTCCAGGCTTTCTAACCCGTGTTCGACGTGGCCCGCCCACCTATGTCCCACTCAGCTTGCCCACAGCCGCCTGTGCCTTTCTACACTTGACCCACGTACCTGCATGTAGTCCACTCAAGAAATAAAACTCATTCCCTACCACTGAATGATGGGATAAATGAGTTTTGGGTGGGATTCAAACCCCCACCGCACATTTTTTATAAAAAATGTCTAATTTTAATGGATACTAAATGATTCATAAAATAAATAGTCACCCCAATGACTACCATACCTCCAAAAACTCCCTTACCCCCAATACCTAGTATTCACTTCCTTAATTTCCATATAATATTTTATTAAAATAATTGTTTTTATTTCTATTATTTTATCTCAAAGATATGTATATCGCACAACATTATGTCTTGTTATTTCGTATTTGAAATTTTTCACATGATCACGATTCTTATTGTGATTCATATTTGAGACTACCCATTACATGACATTTAAATCATATGAGCCATATTTTGATTTTTTTATTATTTCTCTTATATATATAGTTTTCATGGTGGATGAAATATTTTTATATTTATTGTTATATTATAAAATCATAATGATTAATTTTTATCATTTTTAATATTCACAATATTAATATTTTATTTTTTTACTTTAGAATATATAATCATATAGAATAATTAGTTCATATATCAACCTTATATAATTTTTCCCTCTAAAGATAAACTATACATGACTGAAAAAATATGTAACCCTTATTTATTAAATCATTTAGTTCTTATTTTATACTTAAAACATGTGATACCCCACCCATGTCTTCCTTATCCAGGTAATTATATTCCATAAAATTTGTTTCATTTTTTTTAAATTTAGAATAGTTATTTAACATAATATATATCAGGATATAACTATACTTAATTAGGAATAATTATATACTTCAGATGTGATATATAATTATTTAATAGAGATACATGAAAGACATCATATAATTAATAAAGGTTAGGTGGAAAAGAAAAAAAATATGTTACATAAATCATACACTATTATATTTTAAAGGGATAAACATACCTAAAACTAATGTTCAACATTATTTCTAATCCTTGTGATGTATTTCTGACTAAAGATATTCAAGAACAGAAAATACCTAATGTCAAATTTGAACTCATGCCATTTTTGATCCACTATATTACATGATTACTCATATATTATTTAATATATTATAGAATTTGATGAAAATTATTTATTCTCTCTTGAATAATCTTTTGTCGCAGTAATTTCACTTCATAATCATCATTAAAACATGATGTTGTTTGAAACAATTTCCAATATATATGCTCATATGGTTCCATTTGGATAGATGAATGTTAGATATAATAATATAATAATAATAAAAACATAATAAATTGATCCCAACATCTGTTCATATCAACGAATAATTCCCTTAAAAATATTAAATTATTTAAATAGTTCCCGTAGTTTAATATATATCCCAGGGTTGTAAGTAGTGATAAGATACACTTTTTATTAACCCTTGTAGAATATTCCTCCAAAATTTTAATGTGAATATTTGATTATAATTCGGTACAAATGGATGTGGTGAACCATGAATTATCACCACTTACATTATATAAATAATTAGAGTATAATAAAGGTATAAATTGATTAAAATATATACAACGTGGATTGTTTTGTTAGTCTATCAACCATAATCTATATAAAATTTCTTCCCTGTGAAGCATGTGATAATTTTATAAAAAAGTAATAATTTTGTTATCCCTCTTCCATACCAGTATGGGTAGTGTCTACACCATTGTTTTAGATATTTTTTACTCACATTTGACATGTTATTAACTAAAAACATTAAGTATACCAGAAAAATTATTTGATCATTTATGCTTCCAATATTTCTCCCAAATATCCTTATATATATATTAGTGAACCCATAATGCATAAAAAATGTTGAGCTATGGGAGTCATCAATAAATTTATACATTAACTCTAGAATTAATAGAACATAATGTTAAACTCAAGAACCAATTACATTTTATTGTTTAAATTCTATTCACGAACCCAAAACCATCCCAAAGATTCTTATTTATATTATCTAGTAATGATGGTTTTGAAACCATATTGAAAAAATATATTCAATTAATTATCATATGATTCATCGGTCCAAATTTACTATATCGTTGATCATTAGGTGAAGCTCGATCTCCATTGTGGATAAATATTATTAATAATAAATATTTAAGTCATCAATTACCGTATTTTACATCTTAGGATGATAATGGATGAAAAAATCATAATCCTCAAACAATATAACCCCTCAACTAAACCTCATTTTAAACTATTTACTTCTGAACAAATTTTTTAAATATTTATCCAATATATATTTCTTTAATTTTTCTATAGATTTAGAGATTGTAAATTTCAAAGTATATAAAATATACTTTTTCTAGCTCAACATCATGAGTTATAGATTTTTATCAAAAATATTAATATTTTATTATAAACATGTTAACACCTCTTCATTTTCCATTAGGTCATATCATGATTATTTCCTTTAAAGAATACAAATATGTAAAAAAATATTATTCTTCATAATGTGTGTATTAAACCATTGAGATAAGAAACCCTATATTTTATATTGGAATATTTAATCACATTCATTTGAATAAATAATTTTATCATTTCTTAGAGTTAACATTGTTAGATCATTCCATAAACTTGTTTTTGACCAAAAAACTTGATAATAATAAAAAAGTACAAGAAAGATATGGATTGTAATTATAGTTGTTCCTATAAACCACTCTTCCATTAAATTGGGGCTTAAAGGATCTATCCAAATTCATTCAATGATGACCAAATTACCCCAAAATTAAAAATTATAAAACTATAATTTATACTTAATAATTGTTGATCGCAAAGTGAACTTTGATTTTTGGGTAATTTTTGTAAGAAATAATGATATTGTAAAATCTCACTTTAACAATAATGAAGTATCAAATTTTTTTCATAATGTTTATAGGATATTTTTCCGATTATTGATGTGAATAACCAAAACCATTATATGGTATCTTATACTATTTTGTGGTCCATTTTATTATGGAATGTGGAAATGAACTTGATCTGGATATGTAATGAAGAGTAAAGATGATTAATATACACTGCACTAAACATAAGGACACATTCCACAATAAATTCTAAATTAGGATAATAATTTTTGAAGCCTATATAAAAATTTTATAGAGTTTAAACAAAATCCATGGTTATAGTAGTTTCAAATGAAGGAAGAAGTGGATTCCTTATCAAAACAATATTTTATATAAATCCATGTCAGGTAATTTTCATGGGAGGGGGAGGGGTTCTTTATTATGACTTTCAAAAATGAGAAATTGTGGAGAACCATGTCTTGGTTGTACCTATTTTTGATAAATATTTTTTTATTCATACCACTGATAATTGGTAGAATATATTGAGTGGGATATTGTGTAATCCATTTTAGGTTGTTATTCTAGTCAATACAATAAGATCAAGAAACATACAACGGTTGAATATATTTTAAAGGAATATGTTTTATATAATTTATTATCAAAATGGGTATAATGTGTGTGGAGTGTGTTATGGAGGAATATATTTATCTATAATCATAAATATTAATATGTAATGCTCGAGAACCATCCCATGGCAGAGATAAGATACAAAATCACAATATTTGGAATCAGGAGTGATTTCAAAAGATATAAGGCTATGTTATTGTGATAAGAAACCATGACATGATTTAGGTGATGATAAATAATATATGAATATTCATGTACTTTTCACTATAAGAAATTTTTATGATATTCTATGATCATGAAACTTTGGAATTTATCATTAATTTAAAGTCATTTAATAACTTAAATATATAGAATAAAGATTTTATAATAGAGGATATATTAATGATTTTTAATAAATGAAAGTAATATATAATTATGGGATAGAGGGGATATAATAGAGGCAATAAGAGTGATGGAATTATACAATATTATAAATGTTTTATAGGGGAATTATATTTTAAGTAAAATTTATTCCATAAATATACAATTTAATTAGACATTCCCAAAGGGTAAATATGATAATGTTAAATATTAATACAACATGTTAATGGTTTAATCATTCCTTATGTATTCAAGAGAAATTTAATAATTGAAATGTCCTAAATGTTATATAGGGAATTTATCTTTAAGTGATAATGAATCTACTAATAAATCTTCTAATTTTATTATAAATGTAGTTAATTTGTTCGATATGGAAGTGAGTTATTCATACTCACTTAGATTAGTCTTCACATTAATTGTGAACTATGTAAATTTTTTTAATATTTATTCCTATTTATTTAATTTCATGAAAAAAATATGTTTTTGAGATATCAATATAATAAAACTAATAATAAAAAAATATTTTAAAAAAAAGAAAATAGAATATATTCAAAAACACTAATTCATCCCCTCTGAAAATATTCCCTTTCATGAGAAAAAATTGGTATCAGAGAATTATATTTACTATAGGTGTATTTTTTCTCAAATTATTGGACATGGAGAGACACTCCTTTTTTATAATTCAATGAAGATGCCTCTGCGTCTCAACTTTTAAAAAAAATAAGACATGGCAAGACAGAACTGTCATAATATCATTCAAATATTCACTATATATAATTTAAAATTATTAATGAATTATATGTAATATAATTTATGATTTTTAAGAATACTATATCATTCTAATTTTATATATAAAAGTTTTATTGTATAAATGTAATGTTCAATCCTCTCTAAAAAATTTCACAAATTGTTAGATAAAAACACTAAATTGTTATATAAACGATGTAAAGAACTATAATATATAGACTGAATTAATGGTTTGTCATGAAAATCTTGACCGGAGATGTGGGATTATCTATTGTACATATATGAACATGATTCAAAAGTCAAAGAAGGAAAACTCTATAACAAAAAGAATATGTTTAAATATATGAAAATAATTTTTATTTTATCCATTGATGTATTTTTTAATTGAGTAAAATGTATTGTTTATGATATGTGAGTAATTGAAAAATCTATTAAATATTTGATCATTATTAATAATATCCTATGATTATTACCCATCCATTTCCATATGAAAGTATAATTTATATCAGAATGGACTCTTGTAAACATTTCCTTAAATGATATTCAACGAATACTCCTAGAATATGTAATGATGATAATGGAGGAAATATGTTTTGTATGATGAATTACAAGTATATGATATTATATTCCAAGAAATAACTCGTTGTGTATGATGATTCTAAATAAAAATAAGTTCATGATGTGACATGTTTTTTTATTTTATAATCTCAAAATTAGGAAAAAAAATTAAACGATATATTTACACTTTTATGATTTTGATATAAAAATGTTGCACATATCATTTCTTTTTTACTAATGATATATCACTACATAGAGGATGAAAAATAATCTCAAATAATATCTGTAACGTCCTGAGTCCGGAGCCCCTCCACTAGTGCCCCGTACCCGGTTCACCACATGACCTCAAGCACGTTTCCCCGAATGCCAAAGGCTGCCGACAAGCAGCGAGGGCCTTGGTGATTCAGTGGGGAAACTATGACCTCATTCGGTAAGGTATACAAGGTAAGAAAACAACAATAAATAGCGGATGCAGTAAACAACATGCACAACAACAGAAACCAAACAACGGAAGAAATGTAGATATATAACTATGATGAAAATGATGCAGCAGGTACAAGTATCTAAGGAAAAAAAGCAAACACAACAACGTGCTGAAATAAAAATGAAACCAAGTGCAAAAGAAAAACAAAATAATCTCCTCAGCAACGCGAGCCGTGGCTCAGTCCCATGCTCTCCAGCTCCTAATGCAGTCAAGATCCTGAAGTAGAAGGGCGCTTGCCCTTATGTATACATCCAGAAACATAGTCTTCTTGGGCCCAAAAGCATGGCCCAAACAGCGTGTGAGATATAATCCCAGTAGGCAATCACCCAAAGATTTGTGCCTAACAGTTAATGAATACATGGCAGTAATAAAACAAGAAGCAGTAAATGGAAAAGCACAAGCAGCTACCAACCACAGTTCTAACAAGTAAAGCACACAAGTAAGCAGTCAGCAAAAAGAAGAAAATAGGTAACCCTCTGGGTAGCTCTAACAGTCTAACCCCTATGGTTCAACCTCTGAGTACTAGCAACCCTCTGGGAGGCACACACAGTCTCACCCCTCTGGTTCAGCTACGTAAGTAAGTAGACTCTCTGTGGAAGCACTCACCGTCAATTCCCCCTATAGTCTCATATCGTGCTAAAGGCTCTCTGGGGAAGCACTCAACTTCAATTCCCCCTATAGCCCGCGTCATATTTAAAAGACAGTCTGGAGAATCTCTTTCGTAAATTCTCCCCTTGGTCTCGCATCGTGATTAAAAGAATCTCTGGAGAGGCCCTTCCGTCAATTCTCCCTTTGGTCTACTACTCTAGGTTCTCATAGTCCTGAGTATAACTAAACATGCTCAGCGTGTGTATATCGTCCAAGTAAACCCCAAGAACTACTTGGCTATCAAGTAAGGATCAACATTAATAATAAAACAATAGTTCCACTGTCCTACCACTAGGCATGGCAACTGTAAAAATGCCAAACAGGTAGAACAAACATGGAAAAGTAATCTGAGCATAAACAAATTACTCTAATCACAAGAAATAAACTCTACAAAAGAAATCATGAAAAGAAGGAAAGAAAAAAGGGAAAAACAGGAAACATGCAATACCCCGTTCAGGGGTATTGGTGGAAATTGCACAAAATATTCTCCAACTTTCTACGGAAATGCACAAACCACCTCCCTCGATCCGAAGAGATCTATATACGCGAACCTCGATGATATATTCCTCTTAGAACAATGTAGATATGAGAAAACACACAAAAGTTTAATCCCACGATAACATGGAAACGAGGAGGAATAAAGAAACAAGGCTAAAGCAGAAGGAAGAAATAACCGCTACGATTCCAACACAACTGACCGTGCTCGAATCAGAGAACGGACAGCGAGGCAGGACTCCGTCGAAGATCCGGCCGTACGGTCGCTCTCGGATGGTCGAAAAGTGGAGAAGAAGATGGAAATAGGGTTTAGGTGCGACCCCGGTCCGTTTAATGAAAAAAATAAAGTACACGGCATGTACTTCTTGAGTACACGATGTGTACTTCAATTTTTCCCCACTCTGAATAAACGGTCCTCCACCTCAGCCTTACATAGTGTGTGTGTGGCCCAGACACGACCAGTACACGGCTTTGAGCCGGAATAGAGTACACGTCGTGTACCCAAAAAGTACACAGTGTGTACTTTTGAAATTTCCAGAAAATGTATTTCCCTTAAAAACCCCATAAAAAGGGAAAACATACCTGAACGAAGATCCGGGTTCTTACAAACTTCCCCCCTTAAAGAAATTCTTCCCCGAATTTCCCTAATGAGGTGGAGAAGAAGAATCCATGAACAGCTCCGGCCACTGCGATCGTACATCGGCCTCCCTCTCCTAGGTCTCGTCCTGTACTCGCCTGTGCTGCCATAGCACTCGTACCAGAGTAACAGACCGCCCGCGGAGAACCTTCGTACTACGATCGACAATCCGGATAGGATGCTCCTCGAACGACGCATCCGCTTCAAGCTCGACTTCCTCGGGCTGAAAGACATGAGATGGAGTTGAAAAGTAACGTCGGAGCTGAGAGACGTGGAAGACGTCATGCATGGACCGATACCTCTGAGGTTGCTGCAACCGATAGGTGACCGGCCCCACTCTCTCCAAAACCTCAAACGGCCCGAAATACCGTGGCGAAAGCTTAACCTATCTCTGAATCCTTTTGTGTCCCAACCTAGGTGCGACATGTAGGAAAAACTGATCATCGACCTCGAACTCCAGATCTCGTCTCCACTGATCAGCATAAGACTTCTACCAAGACTGTGGTTTAGCCATCTTCTTCTGAATAAGCTCTATCTACTATGAAGTCTCCTGTACAAGACGAGGTCCCAGCAATGCTGCCTCTCCTGCCTCTAGCCAACATGAGGGTGATCAGCATGGACTACCGTACAAAGCCTCTTATGGTGCCATCTGAATGGTCGCATGGAAAATGTTATTGTAGGCGAACTCTGCCAGAGGAATATGCATATCCCAAGATCCTCCAAAGCCAAGGATGCAAGCTCGGAGCATATCCTCAAGCACCTGGATTGTGCGCTCGGACTGGCCATCAGTATGGGGATGCTATGCTGTACTCAAAAGTACCTGTGTACCCAAGGCCTTCTAAAGTCCCTGCCAGAACCGAGAGGTAAAGCGCGAATCTCTGTCTGAAACAATAGAGAGTGGAACTCCATGCAGAGGCACAATCTCTCTGATGTAAATTTGTCAAAAAATGGTAGACGCTGAAGGTCTCCTTGATCGGTAAGAAGTGAAAAACCTTCGTAAGCCTTTCAACGAAAACCCAAACAACATCGTTTCCTCGAGGTGACCTCGACAACCCAGTCACAATGTCCATTACAACATCGTTCCACTTCCACTCTGGAATTGGTAACTACTGTAAGAGCCCCGCTGGTCATTGATGCTCTGCTTTCACCTGCTGACAAGTAGAACATCTCATGAGAAAACAAGAAACATCCTTCTTCATACCCGACCACCAGTACTGGGGATGAAGATCCAGATACATCTTGGTGATGCCAAAATGAACTGCCCAAACGGAGGAATGGAAATTCCGCATCAGCTCCTCGCGTATGTCTGCTGGCACCTATACGCGTCCTTGAAAACACAAGATCTCATTCTCACCCACTGTCCATCCAGGAAGAGGGTCCCCTCCTGACACACTTTCCCGCAGGACTAAGCCTTCTGAGTCTGATAGCTGCCTCATCCGTACCCGATCAAGTAGCGTGGAGGTAACAGCTACAGAAGATAGAAAGGTCTGTCCCTGTCTGTCGTGAACCTCCAGATGCATCTCAGAGAATAGAGCCATCAGCTGACACTCACTACTAGCCTCCTAAACTGCCTGAATCTGAGTTCTCCTACTCAATGCGTCTGCCACGGCGTTGCCCTTTCCCGTCATATAGCCAAGCTTGAAGTTAAGAGATTGTAGATACTCAACCCACCTGTGATACCTCAGATTCAGATCACGCTGAGTGAAGATATACTTGAGACTCTTGTGTTTAGTGAAGACCACAAAGTGTTCTCCCGAAAGATAGTGTCTCCAATAGTGTAAGGCATGAACAATAGCTGCCAACTCCAGATCATGTGTAGGGTAGTTCCTCTCATGTGGCCTCAGCTGCCGAGACCCATACACAATGACTCCATCTCCCTGCACAAGCACATCTCCCATCCTGATACCCGAAGCATCACAGTAAATAGTGTATCTCTTGCCTGGCTCTGGCAAGACTAGTATCAGTGCTAACATCAACCTCCCTTTTAGCTCCTAAAAGGCTGACTCACAAGAATTTGACCATAAGAACTTCTCCCCCTTCTTAGTCAGACCTATAAAAGGTGCTTCTAGACAAGAAAAGTCCTGAATGAAGAGACTGTAGTATCCAGCCAGCCCTAGGAAGCTCCGTACCTCAAAAACGTTCTTCGGATGCTCCTAAGAAACTACAGCTATCACTTTCTTTGGGTCCACAGATACTCGTGCCTCCGAGATTACGTGACCCAAGAAGTGAATCTGATCCATCCCGAAGTGGCACTTCGAGAGTTTAGCATAAAGGTGATGCTCTCTCAGTGAACTCAGAACAATCTCAAGATGTGTGGCATGGTTGTGTCGAGTGTGAGAGTACACCAAGATATCATCCACGAAGACCACAAAGAAGGAATCCAAGTAAGGATGGAACACTCGGTTCATCAGTTCCATGAAAACTACAGGGGTGTTCATGAGACCGAACGACATGACTGTATACTCATAAAGACAGTACCTGCTCGTGAAGGATTTCAGAGGTATATCTGATGGTGTAATGTGCAGATGACGATAACCGGACCTCATGTCGATCTTCGAGAAAACCCATGCTCATTGAAGCTGATCGAAAAGATCATCAATCCTCAGCAAAGGATATCGGTTCTTGACCGTCAACTAGTTCAGCTTCCAATAATCCACACAAATCCGAAGGGTACCGTCTACCTTCTTCGCAAATAGAACAGGAGAAACCCAAGGAGACGTACTGGGTCGGATGAAACCCCTAGCCTATAACTCCTCCAACTGCTTCTTGAGCTCCTACAACTCAGGTGTGGCCATCCTATATGGAGGAATGGACACCGGTGCCGATCCTAGCCCGAGCTCAATAGAGAAGTCTACCTCACGCTCCGGAGGAAAACCAAAAAATTCCTCTGAAAAAACATCCCTGAAGCGATGCACCACTGGAGGAAAGTCCATCTGTGGAGTCCCCTGATCATATAGATAAAAGATAGAAATCTGGGTTGTCACCCCTCCTAGCCCAAGATGCTCGAGTCCCGCCCGACTCGCCCGAACGTCCCATTCGCCTCTATGAAGGAAAGATTCACCTTCTGGTGAAATGAAACTGACTTTGCGGTGATAACAGTCAACGACTTCATGGAAGGGAATCAACCAGTCCATGCCAAGGATGACATCATAGCCTTCCATCTCTAGGAAATTGATATCCCATAAGAAGTGATACCCTGCCATCTCGAGAGGGCACTCTCTACACTGACGTACACTAGATGTCCTCATTCCCAATGGTGTGTCTAGTGTCAACGAGTCAGTAGAAGAAAAGATACAGAGTCCAAGGCTCTCTACAACAGAAATAGAGAAAAAGCTATGTGTATCACCAGTATCAAAAAGGTATGAAGATAAATCTGAGGCTACTAAAATCGTACCTCGAACAGTAGAAGGGTCGGGATCCTGCTCCTGATAAGTCTGATCCACGGTGAAAGACTGGCCCGTTCCACGGCCCTGCACCCATGGCTGACCACTCTGAGCTGAACCTCCCTGCTGGTGCTGAGGAACTGGTAGCTGACTGCCACGACCTCGACCTCCACCTCAGCCCGAACGGCCGGGAGAACTTGAGTTCCATGACTGGTGAGAGACTGGTGGGGCTGATCCTGAATGAGGAGTCGTGGAAGAACCCCGGTCACCAGCTGCTGGTGAGAAACCCTGGTAGAAACCCTGAAGGTGACCCATCTTGCCGCATGATCAGCACTCCACGGGGTCTCTCTGGCACTGCGGCCTCATGTTACCTATCCAGCCACACTGGTATCATGTCACCTGGCTGTCTGATGATGTGTCTCACTTCCTCGCATCACCGCGCGTAGTCTCCCTACGGTGCTTCTTGCTATCATCTGAAGGTAAGATAGCTCTGGAAGCAGAACCACCATGACTCACAGCTCAAGAGTCTATCAGATTGCGCTCCGCAATCAGTGCATGGTTGATGATGGAAGTGATGGAAGTCACCTGGAAGATGTTCACCTGCGAGCGGGTCTCCTACCAGAGTCCATCCTCAAACTTCCTCGCCAAGAACACCCCACTCCCATCCCGAAGGGCGTGTAAAATGCTACAACTCAGTGAAACGAGAGGAATACTCCATGACAGATTGAGTATCTTGCTCTAAGCTCATCAAATCCCAGGCTCGATCGGCTCTCAGGGTCTCTGGGTAGAAGTAGTCATAGAACACGCGCTGGAACTCCTCATAAGCCATAGCCTGCTGCTGACCCGCCTGTGAGATCACGTCCCACCAACATTTGGTAGAGTCTTGGAGCATGTAGGTGGCGAGCTTGACCTACCTCTCTGGAGGCATCTCCAGATGCTCAAAGATAGTCATCATGGCTTCCATCCATGTCTCTGCAACCTGAGGTCCTCCCTCCCCCGAGAACGTGGGAAGATGCTACTGCTGAAAGACCCGCGTCAAGTCTGCCATAGACAAGGCAGGAGGCGGTGCTCCCTGGAAGGCCTGCATCATCCTCATGAAACATTCCCTGAACTGCGCATCAGCGCCTGCGACTGGTACAACAACTGGTGCCAAGGCTGGCTCGGCTGGGGGATCGACAGGAAGTCCTTGGTCATCCCTATCTGGCATCTGATCACTGCCTGATGACAGACGTACGAATGGAGGACGTCTCGGAGGAATAACTCTGAAAGATCAACAGCACACCATAGATCAGGAAAATAAGGACAAGGAACACAAGAGTACAAAAGGGGAACAGGGGAAGAAAAACACACAAGATTGCAAAACATGACTACACGGAGTGTATAACACTACACGGCGTGTCTTCTTAAACCACTGACATGGGCGTGTACTCCCACCCGACAAGTCATGTACACTTCAAAATACATGGCGTGTTGACCCCCACACACGATGTGTACTTGAAAACTATTCCCTTGCCCGAGTCTCCTTACACGGCAAACCCACAGGGTCCGACTCAACCCGATACTACACGGCGTGTTTGAAACAAACATGGCGTGCACTTGACAAGGCTTCGGTGGTCCGTGTTGTTGAGTACATGGCCATCTACATGGATGGACCTTACACGGCGTGCTCCAAACAAGCACGACGTGCATAAGAGAAGACGAAACCATTCTGTGTTGTTCGTGACACATCAGGGTACCTGGGCAAGACTACCCGGCGTGTTCCTAACACATGGCATGTGGAAAGGAAGGTAACACCGGCCCGTGTTGTTCGTGACATGGCTGGGTACCTGGACAAGAATACATGGAATGTTCCCTATGGACACGGTGTTTTCTACCTGGGCTTCCCCGACCCGTGTTGTTAGTGACACGACCGGGTACACGGCTCCGAACTCACACGGTGTGTACCAATGGTACACGGTGTGTTCCCGAAGTTACTCCCACAACACCGTGTTTTGCTCATATGGTCAGTGACACGGCCTGAAAACTACAAGGCGTGTATCTAAAAAGTACATGCCGTGTATTCTGGGATTTTCTGTGCAGTAGCTCAGAAACTACACAGAATCCCAGAACACAAAAACAAGGCGAAAAGTTCCAAATTCCGATCCGTGAGGGCCCATAACACCTCAAGAACCAAAATTTGGCATTCATTTTAATCAAAGAACAAAACAAACATTTTTCTAACATAATAGCAAAGAATCTATCAAGAAACTATCACAACAGCATGCATAATCTACACATAGTCTATCACAACAACATGCAATCGCTAATGCACCCTAGATGGCATGGCAAGACTGTATGTCATGTGATTGATACAAGTGTCTCTATGATTAATGAGATGGCATACCATCATCTCATCGGGTTTTCACAGAAATAGATCCGAAATATCAAAACAATAACCGCACAAGTCATACGAATCACTCTAGGTGAAAACATACCAACCATAAAATCTCAAAACTTGAAAACTATAATTAATGAGGTAGTATGGATTTTCCTTGTACACAGGTTAGAACTCTCGAGCACAACTTAATTCTATGTAAAGAATCTTTCCTATCCCTGGCTAAGGTCTCCAAACAGCAAGACAAGAGAAAAGAACTCCTCTGATACCACTTTGTAACGTCCCGAGTCTGAAGCCCCTCCACTGGTGCCCCGTACCCGGTTCGCCACATGACCTCAAGCGCGTTTCCCTGAATGCCAGAGGCTTCCGACAAGTAGCTAGGGCCTTGGTGAGTTGGTTGGGAAAATTTTCCCTCATTCGGTAAGGTATAAAAGGTAGGAAAACAACAATAAACAGCGGAAGCAGTAAATGACATGCACAACAATAGAAACCAAACAACGGAAGCAATGTAGATATATAACTATGATGAAAATGATACATCAGGTACAAGTATCTAAGGAAAACAACAAACACAAAAATGTGATGAAATACAACTGTAACCAAGTGAAAAAGAAAAACAAAATAATCTCCTCAGCATCATGAGCCGCGACTCTTTCCCTTGCTTCCCCGCTCCTGATGCAGTCAAGATCCTGAAGTAGAAGGGAGATTGACCTTATCTATACCTGCAGCAACATAGTCTGCTTGGGCCCAAAAGCATGGCCCAAAAAGGGTGTGAGATACAAACCAGTAGGCAATCACCCAATGATTTGTGCCTAACAGTCAATGAATACATGGATGTAATAAAACAAGAAGCAGTAAACGGAAAAGCAGAAGCAGCTACCAACAACAGTTCTAACAAGTAAAGCACACAAGTAAGCAGTCATCAACAAGAAGAAAACAGGTAACCCTCTGGGTAGCTCTCACAGTCTAACCAATATGGTTCAACCTCTGAGTACTAGCAGCCCTCTGGAAGGCACACACAGTCTCACCCCTCTGGTTCTGCTACATAAGTAAGCAGACTCTCTGGGGAAGCACTCACAGTCAATTCCCCTTATAGTCTTGTATCGTGCTAAAGGCTCTCTGGGGAAGCACTCAACGTCAATTACCCATATAGCCCACATCATAATTAAAAGACACTCTGGATAATCCCTTCAATCAATTCTCCCATTGGTCTCACATCATGATTAAAAGACACTATGGAGAAGCCCTTCCCTCAATTCTCCCTTTGGTCTACTACTCTAGGTTCTCACAGTCATGAGTATAACTAAACCTGCTCAGCGCATGTTTATCGTCCAAGTAAACCTCAAGAACTACTTGGCTATCAACTAAGGCTCAACAGCAATAATAAAACAACAGTTCCACTATCCTACGACTAGGCATGGAAATTGGAAAAACTCCAAACAGGAAGAACACGCCTGGAAAATCCATCTGAGCACAAACAAATTACTCTAATCACAAGAAATAACCTCTACTAAAGCAATCAAGAAAAGAAGGCAAGAAACAAGGGAAAAATAGGAAACACAATAACCAGTTTAGGGGTATTGGTGGAAATTGCACAAAATATTCATCAACTTTCTACGGAAAGGCACAAACCACCTTCCTCGATCCGATTAAGTTGATATACGCGAACCTTGACGACAGATTCCTCTTAGAACAACGTAGATCTGAGAAAACACACAAAATGTTCATCCCATGATAAATAGGAAATGAGGAGGAATCAAGAAACAAGGCTAAAGCAGAAGGAAAAACTCACTGATGCGATTCCAACAGAACTGACCATGCTCAAATCGGAGAATGGCCGACGAGGCAAGACTCCGTTGAATATCCGGCTGTACGGGCACTCTCGGACGGTCAAAAACTGGAGAAGAAGATGGAAATAGGGGTTAGGCACGACCACGGTCCGTTTAATGAAAAAAAGGAAAGTACACGGCATGTACTCCTTGAGTACACGGCGTGTACTTCAATTTTTCTGTACTCCGAATTAACCGGCCTCCACCTCAGCCTTACACACCATGTGTGTGACCCGGACATGGCCAGCACACGGCTTTGAGCTGGAGCAGAGTACACGGCGTGTACTCGAAAAGTACACGGCGTGTTCTTTTGAAATTTCCAAAAAATTTATTTCCCTTAAAAACCCAAGAAAAAGGGAAAACATACCAGAACAAAGATTCGGGTTCCTACAATATCCATAAAATCTAAATAAAATTGAAGAAATAATCTTATGTGTAAGCCTCAAAAGAGAAACTTTATTTTAAATGAATATGAATCTTTTCATGAGTAGGAAATTGAAGGTATTTAATATTTGGAAAATGAATATTTTTTAATTTATATTGACCAACCAAAATATGAAATTGTCAATGAAGAAGACCCCAAATAGAAAAATGGTTTTGTAATGTTGTAGGTTGACTAAATTATTACTATATATGAGATTGATTTGAGAAGATATCAATTAAATAAATCCAATAATATTTTAAAATAATGAATGGTTTATATGTAAGAATAGAAAGAGGTAATTGATGGATAAATGTTAGAAGATGAGTTCCTCATATATAGAATTACAAAAAAAATCCAAAGGATGTTGTATAATTTAAATTCAACGTGAATTAAAAGAAATTATAGGCTATATAGGTAGAGAGATAAAAAAGGTGGTTTAGCTATTACCATCATCAATTAAATTTTTTACAGATATTTTTATTACTAATTAGTTTTTTATTATAAATAAATCTATTTTTTATCATTGATATTAATGAATATAGTTATTGAGATAAAAAATACTTCTCCCATTGTGATTCAATAATGTATTCGAAATCACATTTTAGAGTTAAATATATTTTTCATAAATTAATTTTTTCAATATTTTTTATCATTGAAAAGAAACTATAGGCAATATAGGTAGAGAGATAAAAAATTTGGTTTAGCTATTCCCATTATAAAATAATTTTTTAACAGATATTTTTATTACTATTTTGTTTTTTATTATAAATAAATATATTTTTCATCATATATATTAATGAATATAGTTACAGAGATGAAAAATACTTCTCCCATTATGATTCAATAAAGTATTCCAAAACAAATTTTAGAGTTAAAGAATCATTTTTCTATCCATGAGGAAGATAATATCCTATCCTATGATGATAAATTAAGGGTGAATATTTCTTCTACCACTAAAAATAAAACATCTTTTATGTGGATTGATTTATAGAAAATAATTTTTCTATATGTTTCTCTTAAATAATGAAATGGTGAAGGAATTTAGATCCTTGATAATGTGAACTCATCCTCTATGGTGGGAAAAATAAAATTTCTCACTATCATTAAGAACAAGGTGGATGAAACTATTTTCTAGGAATAATTGTCTTGATCATATAAAAGGAACTAGAAAATTCAAAATACCATATATAATGACCTACAAGTGAAGGATATTCCCATTATTTATTGTTTGTGTCATATTTCTTTTAGTGTGAGTCTACGATGTGACTCCATTCATATGATATAGTATACATAAAAGAATTTCGCTATCAATGGGAAGGATGAAAATGAGTTCTTGATTATAAATATTATAATAGTTAAATGTTATCAAATTCATTATACAGAATAATATTGTTTAATTTCAACATTAAATGAAAAAACATTAAGGAATGAATGCCTTATCCATATTAATCGACAGTCATTAGACTAATTAATGTTGTGTGGGGTTTCCAAAAAAAATATTTTATGATAATTTGAAATTATTATTATATATGTTAATCTTTATAGGATGTTTAAATATAGTAAAATACATATAAATATAAATAGTAAAAATAAAATAACTTTTTTAGAGTTAGTGCATGTTGATACGTTCAATCCAATTCATCAATAAACCTGGGAAGGATAATTTAATGTCTATTATTCTATGATAATCACATCCAAATTTCATGGGGTTTTTTGATTACTAATAAAACATAAGTGTTATAGTATGTCATGAAAAAAACAAGTAACTAAATAATTATAAGAGAATAATATTCTTACTTCTAGTTATTAAAGTGTATTGTAATTTTAAAATAACTTCATCAATTTATATGTTAATATTAATAATATTTTTAATCAATGTTTAGCTGTTTAACACATAAAAACATTTTGTGGTTGATAAAAGAAACTAAAAAATAATAAAATGTAAGGTAATATGCATTAATATATTACATTGTGATTTTGGATTATGTTTTTCAAAAATAGAGTGTGTTGTGACTAACAATGGAGATTACTTGATATTGGAAGAGTTTAATGGTGTGTTAAAAAAAGATACTAAAAATTAGTTTACAAAATAAGAGTCATTACATAACTACTTATGTTTTTCCATGAAGGGTTGTTTCCAAAAATATAGACAAAGACATGGACCTAAGTAATGATTATAAGAAATTTTAATTTCATGAGAACATGTTTCATACTCTCACTAGGACTTTGTATGTTTCATACAAGGAACATCATAAGAATCATTCATGTCATGAGATGAAAAATCATTACATGATTGTGATTCAAAATTTTAACGAAAATTTCTATACAATTATTTACATCAAAAGACTTGGTGGTTATTCTAACACACATTAAAGAGTTTTCACATTTCAAAGGTTATTGAAGTGGATTTTAGTGGAACAACCCATTTTATGTGCATGTTGTGGAGAGATATCCATGCAACAAGTGTCCATGTGTTGGATTTGATAGTTCTAGTTTATATATGGCCATAAAATATGAAAAGGTTTTTATCGAGACCGGTATGAGGATTAACATATATTTAAAGATCTGTTCCATGAAGGATGGGATTAATACATAATATATTTAAAATATATTTAGTGTATCTAGTTGGTTACCACATGTCGCACCATAAAATAAGTGGTCGCATTGTGAACCATGAAATTCAAGACCACTAATATTTTATTGTTTGAGTTATAAATTTGGGATTATAATGAAATTAGAGGAGATAACACTTCTGGATTGGAATGTTATGACCACATTAAAATTATGTGTTATACCATGATCAATCTTCGTGGTCAAGAGAAACAATGGTTAATCCCATCCATTATAATAATGGACGGATACTTGGAATATTATAAAAAAATAATTGTAGTGGATTCGAGGGAAAAATATGATAATTTACATAAAAGAATACATACAAAAATAGAAATAGGAGTTATAGACTAATTCTTTATAATTAGAAAAAAATAAATGATAAATCTAGATAATATCCTAAGTGTATGATTTATGGATTTATTCAAGTGGAAGAATATGGATAATATTAACACATTAATTTCAGTTTAACCAAACATCTATATTCTTGAGAGTTGAAATAAGATCACATGATAGAGTAGTGTGTACCCATATCATATGAGATTATTAATATTTCATCTTATGAGGGTCGTAAACATGGAGGTTCAGTATGATCAGTCCAAAATTGTTACCAAATTAGGGATATTAATGTTTCAGGTGCATAATAAAATTTCCATTCATGCTGTTTGGATTATCCAATTTTGGTGAACCAAGGAATAATATTTACATATGTCCATTATTATTTTATCTGTATATATCAACCATGATTAATAAGGTGGCATTCCATTCAAAAAAGGGAACATGGTTATTGGAAAGGGTTAAATGAAATAATTTAAAATAACATAATCCTCTCACATTTATCACATTGAAATGATGGAAACCATTTTCAATCACATAGGGATTACTTTAATTGAAGGTAAAAACTTCCAATTATGGAAAAATAGAATCAAATTACACATTTTATTTTTGTAAATATATGTGTACATGATTTCAATACTCATAATTGCCTCCAATCAGAAGGGTGGATACCTATATGATAGTGATCACAAGGATTTGGATACTAAATCTATGGAAATTAATACACTAAATGGGCATTATAAATCCCTATCATAATATAGGTAATGTGATTAAAGAAAACTCATGATATATGGGTGAAACTAATCAATATTTATTAGGTGATTCTAGTGTTCAAGAATAATAAATACTTTTTATATGGAACTAGTATGAATATTCAATAATGAGAGAAAATGAGATAGTATAGGAATTCTTTGAATATGTGAACATTCTTATAGAAGATATGGATTGACAAAGAGAGATTATTGATGAAGCCAAAATCATTTAAAAAATCCAAAAATGATTACCTATAGGTTTCAATGTGAACATATAAGTTCCTAAAGAAAATATATATATAATGGGACACTAGAAAACCAATGTAATACTCTTATTGTATAAAAATTGAGGAATTATGGAATCCATTACATGTTAATAGAGGATTCTTAAGAGGTGGTTTTTAATGATATAAATAAACTTACATTATAAGAGGACACCATCAAAGAATAAGTGGATGATGTAATGTCATTCCTATACTATAATATGAAAATAGGAAAACAAAAACTCAATTTAAAGCTTCCAATTGATTTACTTAAGTGTAAAAAATTTGTCTATTATTCTTTTATGTTTTCTAAAAACTTTTGGTATGATGAGAAAAAATAACCTATGAGGAAAAAATCAAATTAATAAACAAGACAAGAAACTACGATAGATTTTATTCAAGGAAAAGAACATACTTTCAAAGATATTGATAAACCCAAGGAAATTTCATCAGGGGGGTTATGGATTGTATAAATTTTAGAGAATAAGTTATTATTGATATTATAGACAAGCCAAAAGTGGAATAAAATGATAAAAAATGTTCTATTTTCAAGGTCTATGTTATCCACGATAATAGACGTGATGCTAGTTTTGAAGAAATATATATTTGGAGGTACAAAACAAAAGAAAATAATTTAATTGTATTTGAATCCAACATTTACAAACATTAATAATAAGATGTCAAGTCTAACTTAAAATATGATTTTTACTAGCTAAAATATAGATTGTTGAGAAACTCTAAGAAGGAATTTTATCATAAGATGAAATTTAAATATCATGCCTCGATCATTGATGGATTAAAAAATATAATAAAATAAAGTGTTAAAACCATTGAAAAATTCATAGGTGAAGTTATGATATTTTAAAGAAATCCCGATGATCAACAAATAAATTTTTCTTCTGATATGTAACATGAAATTTTGAGTACAATTTCTAATAAATAATCTAATTTTTAGCATGGGGAATCAATATATATATAGTATACTATTCCTAGAGTGCATTGGTTCAACAATAAGGGTAAATATATTTTGGTTCATGATCAAAATAATAAATTAGTGATTTTTGATGTGAGACCACAAACACCCATACCCCAAAAGAATATTTACTGTGAAAGTCACCAAAAATAGAAAAGGAGTCATGTAGAGGAGTGAATATATGCAACAACACAATATGAATCCAATATTAATATTGTGGGAATATGGGGAATGATAAATAGGTGATCTACCTCGAAAAAAGATACATTTAGAAGAATGAACAAGGAAAATGACGAAGTGTAATATCTAATTCTTGATATTCCATAAATTGAAATTTATTTTATTGTGAATTTCATTTATACAAAGAAATAAACTATACTTCATGGTAGAATGTAAAGGTCCCAAAAGAGTTATATAGAAAAAAATGGTAGCGGCAGATGTCATTAAAGGGAATAAAAATTCATAATAAATTTTTTCTTACAAGATGAGGATGAAGTGATAGAACTAGTTGTGGAAGAAGTTCTTTCACCACCAATGGAATATGAGAGATAGATATGGGCTAAGAAGGAAAAATATGAGAATTCAAATATCACTAAATTTTCTTAACAAGAAATAAAGAGAGTTTGAACATTGATTCTAGATAGCGATTCCACATCCCACATAATGGGATGTAAATATATTATCAATGGGATAAATTAAAACTAAATAGTTTTGTTTGGATCAGAAACATCAATGTAATTAAGATCATATACTTTGAGGAGTAAAATATCGGAGGAAGTGATTTGAAGAATAAAAACATTCTACCAGTTAATATCATCATCTATAATATACACCATTTAAGACAATTATGGGGATTAGTACATGTAGTGATGTTTAATTATACATGTATTATCAATTACATGTGTCAAAATTTCATTCATGGAATGAATAAAATGGAAATAATAACATCATTGATGAAGAATATAAAATTTTTCTATTTAAAAAATAAAAAAAATTACGGTGAAAAACGGTTGGGAATTTCATCCATAAATCATTGGAGGAACTAATTAAGAATTAAGGTGATCAATATATCCTTAATCTCACAAGTAATCACACTTAAACATGTAATTTTTACAAAAAGAGGACGATTCATTGAAATAATTAAAAGAAAAATAATGATAAATCTACAAGGTTTCTCATGTATGTTCATGTTGATGTGCGTGGGGTCAGGACAATCAAATCCATGGATAAAAAGGTATTATATATATTATTTATTGATGTTTATAGAAGTATGACACAGATTAGTGTTATTTTTGAAAAATATTATGTGTTCAAATGAGTTTTACTATACTAGAGGTAAGTGCGTAAGATGATTGGTGTGGACATTCAAAAGTTACGAATTGAAAATGGGATTAAATTCACTAACGACTAAGAGAATGGAATATTAAAAAGCATGGGATTTAGCATCTAGTTTTTGTAGTTAAGAATCATAAAAAATAGAATCATTGAGAGGAGGAACTCTATTATCAAGAGCAAATCTCAAAAAAAATCTAAAAAAAACCACAAGAGAATTATTATAAGGCATTGATTCATACATCAGTTTATATAACCAATAGATCAGTGTCAGGTTTGAATAAAGAATAGATACCCTTTTAGTTATAGTATATTAAGAATCCAAAACTCAAATACATTCAAGTTTTTTGAATAAAATTATTTATTCCCAATAAACATAAAGAAAAAATCATGACAATCATAGGGATGATGTTAAATTACTTTTCTATTCATTAAACAAATCAAAGAATATAAATGAAAACAATGGTTTGGGAATGTTATTGAATGCCAAAATGTAACTACTATAGTGAAAATGTATGTTTTATAATATGGTAAGCATAATTAAAAGATTAGTGGTATATACATAGACGAGGAAAGTTATACTTGGGGGATATCATCAAGGGGTATAATGGGGTTATATAAGACTCAGAATAAGACACTGAAACTGGGGAAAACTAATTCATTTAAGTAGCCAAAAATAAAACTAGTATTATAGCTAAAATTGTTGATGAAAATATAAGTTGTGACTAAACATCTCATAATAAAAAATAAAAAATAAAGGCTCAATAAATTTGTTAACTCATATCTCATTTGGATCCTAAATTTTTTAAAGATTTTGATAAAGATGATTATATAGTAAAGTATGTACATAGTGAGAATGACCAAATCAAAAAGTAATAAAAATGGAAATTTATTCCATGGTTAGAGGAAAATAAAATAATAAAAATATATTTGGTGTTTTGGAATAAAATTAATGTATATTGAATGGATACATGGAAAAAATAATATATGATATAAAAATGATTATCCAAAATTAATGTTTTTGTAATTAATGAAATATTTTATGCTATATGGATATTCATATAAATGGCATTTCAAGGAGGATTCAAATTATAAAAAAATAGACATAAAATAAAATTTCATCAACTGTGTACATAATGAGGAAGTATATATTAAAAATCCATATGTATTTCCCATTTAAAAAGTTGTTAAAAATGTGGTTTGGTTGAATAAAAAAATGTATGGACTAAAATAAATAACAAGAGCATGGTACTCTAGGATATATAAATTTCAAAAAATCCTAGATTCCAAAGAGTATGCATTGATCACAACATCTATGTCAATAAGTGAAATGATTAATATATGATGGTTCAAATTTATATGGATGATATTATTTTAAGCGTATAAAATAACGCATAGTGAAAGATGTTTTTAGAATATCTGAGGTGAGAATTTGAAAATTCAATGATTAGGGAGCTTCAATTTTTCCTTTTCTTATAGGTAATTTGATGAAACATGGAATACTTATTTCTCAATCAATTTTTTCCGGGGAAGTTGTCAAAGGGTTTGGAATAGAGGTTCTAAATACGATGAAAACTCAAATGGCTTAACGGATGAAGTTTCTAATAGATATGAATGGAAAGTAAGTTGATGTAATATAGTATAGACATGTTATTTGGTTATTTCGTTACCTAAATTCATAATTGGTGGATACTTTTTTTAACATGTTAATCTATATATTACTAATTATTTCCCTACGAGAGTCAATTTTTCATCAAGAAGATGAAACTTCTATATGTAAAAAATACATTTGTGTTTTGTATATTTTATTACATTTCATCTGAGAAGTCAGTTTTGGTTATGTGGATATAGATTGGGAAACATCAGTTGATGACTGAAAGTCAACATCAATTGGTTATTTTTATCTTGGAAGTTCCTATATTTCAGGGATATATAATAAATTAATAATTTTTTCCTTTATCGATAGGAATGTTTAATACATAGCTACATCTTGAACATTTAATTAGTTTATTTGGATGAATCCACACATGATTATGTTTTAATATCTTTACAAAATCATATTGAGATATATAGTGATATCTTGAGTGCTATAAATATTAGAAAAATATAATTCCTCAATCATGGATGAAGCACATAAATATAAAATTACATTTAATTAAAACAATGTTTTCAATTTCAAGAACAAATATAGTTTGTTTCAACCCATGATTAGGTTGAATATATCATTACTATGGAACTACCCAAAAAAGATTTTGAGAGACAACAGTTGGATCTTGGAGCCTATTTTTTGAAGCTTTCCATCAGGGTGTACATCAGGTCCATGATGTTCCTTCGTCTTTCAAAATTTCCAGTGGTTCATATCCATAAACTATTAACTCCTCCACTTGAGTGGATTGTTTCCCCATACTGCTAATTTTCAATGTTTTAAGTCCATTACCACCATTGTTAAAAATGTCACCTCCATGATAAGAATGGACTGATGCAATTTTGTTTCCTACTTCAAGGGATTCCTCCTGGGTGTTCATTGCCAAGTGAATATATCCCACATATATTTGAGTCTTGTTGGTAAATCCCATTCCCATCACCATCTTGAGGGGGACACCAATTAATTATTCTACTTCCCTCTCAATATGGTAGCTACCAATGGTCAACGCCAAATGGTGATTTTGTACATATCTAAACGTCTATCAATGTTGAGTGTATTTGGAAACTATAAATTATTCCTCTTTTGAATTTGAGGGTATATCATGTATGAGGATTTTTAGGTTTCAGACCCAAGTCATCTCATGTATGGAATGAAGAACCTTTTACCAGGGTTCTAAGGTATTTGATGATTATTGTCTTGGACATCCCATGTTGGCCACACAAGCTGAGGATTATGATGTATTAGGTGGTTCATAGGTTTATGTTCTTTTGGGGACATGATCATTGGTTTAATGTATTTTATGTAAATGCTCACAAGTTTATGGTCTTGAAGGGAAATGGTCATAAGTTTATTGTCCTGTTGAGAAGTTTCAAAGGTACAATTTTTATTTACTAGTCCATATGTGGGTTAATATAACATTGAAATATCGAGGTCCATTAGGGACCTAACGCAATATTGGGGAGGATGAGTACATCCATGGGGAAAAATGATCACACTTAAATGTTTTTGCCTACAAGGGGGAAGAAAATAAGATTTAATGGTGGTTTTTGGGGGTGATCATTTTGGGATTGAACCTCAGGGAATAATCCAACATGTATATTAGAATATCGATATCAAAACATATGTAGTTTATGTGAATGGGTTAAGGTCATTTGAGGGGAACAATCAATACATTTTTACATTAAGCGATAAGGTTGATTGTGTCCTAAAAGGTGTGAAAATAAATGATGCTGACCAGAATAAACACAAAGGCTATATAGAATGACATTTAAACAATTATTTCTTATCACATTTTGAAAACCATGTTAATTACATAGGGTAGGGGTATGTTTTATTTTCATGTACTATGGCCATTATCGAGTAGTTTAATTTCATGTGACTATGATGTTAGGATATGTATTTGATGGTTTTACAGCTTGGATGTAGTTGAGGGATAAACCCATAGATACAATTTCAATGTTAGATAGGAGCATACAACATTATACCTTATCACATAGAAAATTAATTGGTTTTCCATGATGATTCCACCTTCAGGGATTATGTATCTATCATAAAACATTCACAATGTCTAAAAAATACCATATTTGGGTGACATGTAGGGATCCCAATCACAACCTCACCAACCAGTGCCTACCTGGAATGTAGAATTAAGAGCATAAAAAAATCATTGGACACCTCTAATTGGCCTGGGGATGGTGACAATAATCAATATAGAATAACTAAAATGGGGGGCCATTTCATAATGTACCTATATGCACACACCCAACCATATCTATACAATAGTTCATGGATATGATAATTAACATACTACAACATATAGAGTATAATAAGGTATGAATAAAACTCTATAAAATATATTAGAGTAACCTAGTATAAACCAAATAAAAAAAAGGAAAAATACATGCTCAACAAGAAATTAAGTCTAAACCTAAAAACAAATAGGAAAAAGAAAGCTGATAAAGCTTGTCTCTTGATATCCAAGTCCAACCACTGTATGAGGTCAATTCACCCAAGTGTCCCCAAGCACTACCAAACTCACCATAAATCTATCCATCATATATATAAGTCATGAAACTTATGGGAAAATCCCATGCATGTGTGAGTATATACATTCTCGGTTGGATTCCTTGAATATAGTAAAGGGAGTGATAAAGAGATACAAAAAAAGTAAAATCTAACCATTACAAGAGGGAAACAAAACTCATCATATATATATTATCACAAAGAAACATAGTAGAGAGATAAATTATAGTTCCATCCCATAAACTAGTTAAATTTGATGAGTCCATATACAGTTCCAAAAATCTATCTTTGATACCCAAAATCAAATGATTCCTCACCAAAATCTATCTGTACGGGACCACCCCTCATTACGTTTCTCCATAATTGAAGGATCCATAACTCCCATGAAGTATCTGTACACAATTGGAGCATGAATATGGGATAGTACCATGCCACATATAGAAGAATTCCTCTCAATGTGAGGTGATCTGACTCCACCTATATAAAGAATATTGGGGAACCATTCCTTGGTGCGATAGGGGAGTTCAAACCCTGATATATCTCTAATGATCCTATGATAATCACTATCGTCATCAAGCGAAAGCTAATTAAGATTCATTATTGGAACATTTAAAATCATATATCTTAATACAAAATGAATTCCACCATTATTTTCTATGAAGGGAAACACTCAGGATTAACTACTCATGTGCGAAAATACGAGTCTTGAAGAATGTTATATGAGAGATATATATTCTTAACTGAATACAAAACATGTATGAGGGTCTAAACAATGTGTGACCCCACCTCTTCATCTTCCATTTTTTCCTCTGGATAATGATTTAGAATCCATGTCACACTACAAGTTATGCACCATTGGTATGTGAAGTGTCTCATCCACCAAATGCCTTACCATGCTTTTTGGGTCATGTCCGTGTACATCCTCTGATGCCCATGTACAAGGTCATGTCCTTGTATCCTAGAAATGTCTGAGTGCTCTGTCTGTTCCCTTGTTCATGGATGTGTTCTTGGGCATGTACTCTTGAAAGTACACACTAGACCACAAGCATTGTTTCACATGGTGCGTGGTGGGTTCACATGAAATGTGATATTTTTCTTCACCAGAAATGCTATCTTACATTGAGAGGGGAATGCATGGTGTTTGTTTTTCATACTCCATCCTGGGTAGTCATTATTTTCATAGAAACATAAGTTTCTTCCCATGGTTCTAATTTCCACTATTTCTTCCACCGGATGAATCTGTTGACCACTCTAAATCATGCAAAACTGAATGTTAGGTCACCATCCCTTGATATTAGGACTTTGATGTCCAGATATCGAGAATCTGGTCAACAATAGATGGGTCGACATATAATCCATGCACCTTAATTCACATAATTCACATAATAAACATGATCCATGAATCATAACCTGTGATCCATCCTAATAAGTCTATAAATTAAAAATATATTATCGTTCGTGAATATTCCATGAATCTAGGGGTTCAATAACACTTGAACCCACCATAGAAGAGTTACATCAAAACACCATGGTCCAACAGTGAAGAACACAATAAATGAGGGGGGTATAATACAAAATTTGAAAATATTATAGGTTGATGAAATTCTGACTAGCGAATGATATCTCCTAGATCATCAATGATAACATGAAATAATAAATAAACTGAAAAAAAAATCAATTTATTTAAATGCACTCATGGGAAGAACATATAAATCACTAATAAATATAATATATATAAATCAATGCTCCATATTTTAATAAATAATAGGGAAACCACAATGGATGATCTCTACCACGATTTGGATCAATAGTTTGTTATGATTGCATTCACAAGTAGTGAGTTTGATATATTTCATTTGTTTCATCTTGATCTAGCTCTATTTAAAGTCATGTTGTTCTCCAATCTCAATTCTCCAATGAAGGACATCCAAGGGACCTCCCAATTATCCCAGGGTTATTGGGATAACCATGGAAAATTTATATAACAACCATAATAAAGAGGTTTTTTAGGTCATGGAAATTTAAATAAAATAAATAAATTTTGTTATATATATTTTTTTAAGCACACCATTTATTGTTAATTAAACCATAAATATATTATGGACCAACCTTAGGTTACATCGTGGGTGATACCCACAATTTAAAATCAACATGGTCTCAAATTTTCCATCCGAGGTACCAAAAAATGGAAAAAAATAATTCATGAAATTTGAAATAATTAATATTTTTAATATATAAAATTTTAATCTCTCTAAGTCTAGGAATATCATGCTGACTCAACTTCTGATTCTGAAAATATTACTTAATATATTCCAAAGTCATACATGGAAGAAATAGATCCACTATATTCTCACCTCCTTTATGGATTTCCACCTAGAAAATAATGAACTAAATAGAAAGGTGGAGATACTAATACTATGGTTATCTCTCTCTATCCAAAGAGATATCCTTCAAGATATAATTTTAACACAATATTAAAAAAATGTCATGGTTTATCACCATAGGTTCATCTTGTTTCAATCCTCGATCGCCATTGGGTACTCTATAAAGGTGTCTCCATCCTCGATGTCCAGATCACCCCCAATGAGAATATTTCATATGTTCATGCACATTTATACTCAACTGTGTCACATGAAATACATGATGCAGTAGATCCAAATATGGGAGGAAGGTAAAAGTGATATGGGAACTCACTGACTCTCTACAAGATCTTGAACAACCTCATAAACCTTAAATACAGCTTCCCCCCAACTGAATATCCATGACCTTCATCGTGGGGATACTCACAAGAAAACATGGTATCCCTATAAAAAACCTAATTGCCTATGATTTTAATTTACATAATATTTTTATTGTCTAATGGATATCATAATATTCTCAAGGATCACCTAAACCTTCCCCATCGTTTTCAACACTATTTGTTTCTCAAAAAGAGATGTATCATGATACTCAGGAAAGAAATAGGGTCATCTATAGGGTCTCCAGTAGAGGGACTTGAACTATGACATGATGGTAATTGAGTGAAATATGTTATTATACGAAAAATATATTATTGGAAAGTGATCCACCCAACTCAGACTGATTCCGAACACACAATAACTCACCAATCTTCTAACGCTTGGATAGTCTGCATGGTATTCTCTATACATCTAGGGGAGTAACATTGTACTCATCCTAAACAAGGTTCTCAAGCAATCCTAAAAGACTCTACACAAGTATGAAATAAACCATGAAACATGGTTAGAGAAAATCATCAAGGGTAACCGAAGGAGTTAAATAATATCTTGCATGTAAAACATCCCCAAACTCCCCACTGAACTCTCCTCCAAGATAGAAAGGAAGTGTGAAAACTTGGCTTGTCAATCAAATATCATCTAGATATTAATATGGACTCTTGCTCTCTGTAGAATCCCTATCACATTTTCTATATATATGTTTCCCCATTTTCACTCCAGAATCTCAATTAGTTACATAAAACCTACCAGAACCTATTTCTCAACTCTACCTAATGACATGTTAGACATCAAGAGATAAACTCAATGACCCTCCACATCACGTCATCCCACCAAAACTGATGCAAAATCTCCTTGTACATCTTCTCCATTCTAGAATTTACAACCAAAGGAGAAGTATGAAACTCCCTCATTACCCCTCTCAGATCTGAACAGAACCACCTTCCATCCTCAGAAAAGTATGATGATATTCGCTCTTTTAGAGAATCTATCGAGTGCACCCCCTAAGGATATCTAGTCTTGTAGAACCTCACAGTCAATTTTTATGAACTGAGCCTCTCTCACACATCATAGGAGAATATGAGTCAACACCATAGACTGATGAAAATATGCGACCCTCTCCTTAACAAAAGTTAGCTGTAACGAATCCAAATTCTTAGATACCTCCTCAACCATGTGAGAAAGACAAATCCTACTACGTGAATCTACCACCATGTTGACCTTTCCAATATTATACACTATCTCAAAGTCATAATCCTATAGTAACTCTGAGCAATTACTATATATAATGTTATGTTCTATTTGAGTTAAGATGTACCTAAGAATTTGGTGGCATGAGTATAAAAAAATTAATCCACCAGAAGAGAGTGTCACCACATATTCAGAGTGAAGTTTTCCACTTTCAAATCTAGGTCTTGAGTTATGTAGTTTGACACATGGTGTCTCAACTACCATAATTTATATTAAATTACTACCTTCTTCTATGTAAATAAGAAGCCGATCCCATTTTTGGAGGCATTATAAAACACTACATATTCCACACCATCATATGGTCGTATTAACAAAAGGTCACTAGTGAAAATCGGTCTCAAATTCCTAAAGGCCCTCTAAACCTACACAATCCAAGTAAACATATACCCTTTCCATATCTGGGTGGTCAAAGGGGATATTACTCTAGAAAAGGTATCCATGAAAATCCTTTAGTACCATGGAAGGAAAGAAATATTCATTCCTATATCACACTCTTGGGAGGCTCCCAATAAATCATTACATCAATATGTTCTAGGTCAACATCATAAATTTTATTATAAATGATATTCCTTAATATGTAAACTGCACAAATCCAAAACTGGCACATCGAAATCTTACCGTAAATATGGTGATGCTAGAGTATGTCAAATACCATGATCAAGTGCACCGCATGGTCCTCCTATGATGCCGAGTAAATGAGTGTTTTATCAATGAAGGAAAAAAATATTAGTCCAATTGTGGCTAGAAGATTCATTTCCTATATATATAGACATAGTTGGATCATCTATTACACCAAAAGGCATCACTATGAAATCATAGTGTTCATAGTGACATCAGAATTACATTTCTGGAATAAAAACCTCATAAACCCGCAACTGGTGAGTTCCTGACCTAATATTGATCATTGGGAACCAAGTCACACCACTCAATGTGTTGAAGGGCCTTCACTCCTTGACTAGGTGTACCATTTATTTTAATTGTATAGTTTTGGTGAGGATGATAAAAAGAAATCCTTAATCTCTTGTATGATTTTTTCATGAACAAAACAGGTGCTAATTAGGGGGACACAATGGGTCTAATGAAGGCCTCCAATTGAAAGTCCTAAAACTACACCCTCATCTCACATATCTTCATAGGGTCCACACGATATGCTGCTCAATTTATCGACACGGATCGACGGTGCAAAAATATCCTCAGGTAATACATTAATATAATCATCCATAACTAAATAAATCTAGATTCATAAATAGCCAACTACATCAAGGCATGTACTTGTAAACTGATGGGAGATGGGTTGTAGCTTCTAACCCACAAAACCCACTAACTCAGCCATAATATCTTTCACAACCACAAAGGATAATGTCGTCACAACATTTCTTATTCCTCTAGATCATCTATGATGATAGTTAATTTTGGATTGGACTATAGATAACCAATATATACCCAATATGATATCATTATGGCTCATCCTAAGGACCAAGAGGTATCGTGTTAGACACTCTCTAACAAGAGATAGCTTGCACTTACAAAATATATGTGATAAAGAGGATGTTTTCCATGTTGGTACCACTTATCATTTCAACTAGGATAAATTCTCAACTGGAAGCTCCATATTTTTCACCAAGGATATAGAGATGACGAAATGACTCACAAATGTGTCTACTATTATTGAGGAAAGAGTAGAATAAACATAGATCATACCTTGGATCATCACATGCATAACATGGTCATATCCCTCTATGAACTACAACTACCCATGGCCAAGACTGCCATCCATCTGATCCTGATGCGGGCCACCTGGTGGTGGACGTAGCTCATAAAATCACCTTCTAAAAAATTATCCTCCCTCCATTGATTCCCATTCTACACTTCCATCACCACCATTTTCAGGGCCACTCTATCCTTGTCTAGGAGATCTCTGATTGTGGTGCTATATCTACTGGGGTGGTCAATCCACCTTCTACCTGACCTACTCAACATGGTGGGTCATGAAATCATGTTCTATGTGAACCCTCTGATAACATGCATAGCACCAGCCATCACCAGGCAGGATGGATTCTCTATGTGATCCCTGAGCCGTATATCCACACATCTATATTTAAGAATAAGATTGAATATTTTTATGAGACCTTGATTTATGTGTAACGACCCGAGTCCAGAGCCCCTCCACTGGTGCCCCGTACCCGGTTCTCCACATGACCTCAAGTGCGTTTCCCCGAATGCCAGAGGCTTCCGACTAGTAGCGAGGGCCTTGGTGAGTCGGTGGGGAAACTATGCCCTCATTCGGTAAGGTATACTGTGAAAAAACAACAGTCAATAGCGGAAGCAGTAACAACATGCATAACAACAGAAACCAAACAACGAAAGAAACGTAGATATATAACAATGATGACGATAATTCAGTAGGTACATGTATATATGGAAAGCAGCAACCACAAAAACGTGCTGGAATACAACTGAAAAAGAGTGCAAATGAAAACAAAATAAACTCCTCAGAATCGCGATCCACGGCTTGGTCCCATGCTCTCCAGCTCCAGCTTGATCAAGAACCTGATGTAGAAGGGTGCTTGCCCTTATCTATACCTACAGCAACATAGTCTTCTTGGTCCCAAAAGGATGGACCAAACAGGGTGTGAGATACAATCCCAGTAGGCAATCACACAAAGATTTTTTCCTTATAGTCAATGAATACATGTCAGTAATAAAACAAGAAGCAGTAGATAGAAAAGCACAAGAGGCTATAACCCACAGTTCTAACATACAAGTGCACAAGTAAACAACCAACAAAAATAAGAAAACAGGTAACCCTCTGGGTATCTCTCACATCCTAACCCCTATGGTTCAACCTATAGTACTAGCAACCCTCTGGGAGGCACTCACAGTCTCACCCCTCTGGTTCAGCTACGTAATTAAGAAGACTCTCTGGGGAACCACTCACCGTCAATTCCCTATATAGTCTCGTATCGTGCTAAAGTCTCTCTTGGGAATCACTCAACATCAATTCCCACTGTGGCCCACGTCGTGGAACTACAGACTCTCTGAGGAAGCACTCAACGTCAATTCCACCTATAGTCTCGCATTGTAATTAAAAGACACTCTAGAGAAGCCCTTCCGTCAATTCTCCCTTTGTTCTTCTACTCTAGGTTCTCACAGTCTTGAGTGAAACTAAACATACTCAGTGCACGTGTATCACCCAAGTAAACCTCAACAACTACTTGGCTATCATTCTACAACTCAGCAGAAATAATAAAACAATAGTTCCACTATCGTACAACTAGGCATGGCAACTAGAAAAACGCCCAACAGGCAAAACAATCATAGAAAAGCAACCTGAGCACAAAATAAATTACTCTACTCACAAGAAATAACCTCTAATAAAGCAAACAAGAAAAAGAAGGCAAACAACAGGGGAAAAACAGGAAACACGCAATACCCCGTTCAAGGTTATTGTTGAAATTTGCACATAATATTCATCAACTTTCTACAGAAAGGCACAAACCACCTAACTCGATCCAAGGAGATCAATATATGTGAACCTCGACGACATATTACTCCTAGAATGATGAAGATCTGAGAAAACGCACAAAACGTTCATCCAACGAAAAAATGGAAATGAGGAGGAATCAAGAAACAAGGCTAAAGCAGAAGGAAGAACTCACCGCTGCGATTCCAACGCAATCGACTGTGCTCAAATCGGATAACGGATGACGGGGCGGGAGCTCGGAGAAGATTCGTCCATACGGTCGCTCTTGGGCGGACGAAATATGAAGAAGAAGATGATTTTGGGGGTTAGGCGTGACCCCAGTCTATTTAATGAAAAAAAAGAAAGTACACGACGTGTACTTCTTGAGTACATGATATGTACTTTAATTTTCTGTAATCCGAATTAACCGGTGTCCACCTCAGCCTTAAACATCATGTGTGCGGCCCGACATGGCCAACAAATGGTTTTGTGCCTGGAAGAAGTACACGCGTGTACTCAGAAAGTACACGACGTGTACTTAGAAAATTTCCAGAAAATTCATTTTTCTCAAAAACTCCAGAAAAATGAAAAACGTACCTAAAAAGATGATCTGGGTTCTTACAAACTTTTCCCCTTAAACAAATTCATCCCCAAATTTCCCTAATGAGGTGGAGAAGGAGAAACACCGAACAGTTCCGGCCACTACGATCGTACATCGGTCTCCCTCTCCCAGGTCTCATCCTGTACTCGCCCGTGCTGCCATAGCCCTCATACCAGAGGAACAGACCG
Organism: Viscum album; assembly: GCA_963277665.1. NCBI lineage: Eukaryota > Viridiplantae > Streptophyta > Magnoliopsida > Santalales > Viscaceae > Viscum > Viscum album. The sequence goes on from OY728158.1 coordinate 1,027,823,937, forward strand.
CCTACAGAGAACCTTCGTACTGCGATCAAAAATCCGGATTGTATGCTCCTTGAATGACGCATCCACTTCAAGCTCAACTTCATCAGGCTGAAAGACATGAGACAGGTCTGAAAAGTGACTTTGAAGCTGAGAGATGTGGAAGACGTCATGCATGGCCCGATACCACTGAGGTAGCTGCAATCGATACGTGACCGGCCCAACTCTCTTCAAGACTTCAAACGGCCTGACGTACCATGGTGAAAGCTTACCCTGTCTCCAAATCCTTTTGTGTCCCAACCTCGGTGCGACACATAGGAAAACCTAATCTCCGACCTCGAACCCCAGAGGTCATCTCCGCTGATCAGTATAAGACTTCTGCCGAGACTGTGTTGTAGCCATCCTCTTCCGAACCAGCTATATCTGCTCTGAAGTCTCCGGTACAAGACGAGGTCCCAGCAAAGCTTCCTCACCTGCCTCCAGTCTGCATAAGGGTAATCAGCATGGCCTACTGTACAAATCCTCATATGGTGCCATCTGAATGGTCACCTAAAAACTGTTGTTATAGGCGAACTCCACCAGAGGAATATTCTTCTACCAAGAACCACCAAAGTCTAGAATGCAAGCTCGAAGAATATCCTCAAGCACCTGGATCGTGCGCTCAGACTAGCCATCAGTCTTGGGATGGTATGTTGTAATTAAATGTACCTGTGTACCCAAGGCCTTCTGAAGTCCCTATAGAACCGAGAGGTAAAGCGCGCATCTCTGTATGAAACAATAGAGCGCGAAACTCCATGCAGACGAATGATCTCTCTGATGTAAAGTTTTCCCAGATCATCGACACTGAAGGTCTCCTTGATCGGCAAGAATCGGGCAACCTTCGTGAGCCTGTTCACTACAACCCAAACAGAATCGTTTCGCCGAGGAGACCTTGGAAAACCAGTCATAAAATCCATCGCAACATCATTCCACTTCCACTTCAGAATGGATAACTGCTATAAAAGCCCCGCTGGTCGCTGATGCTCTTCTTTCACCTATTGAAAAGTAAAACATCTCATGACAAAACCAGCAACATCCTTCTTCATACATGGCCACCAGTACTGGCGATGAAGATCCTGATACATCTTGGTGACGCTCGAATGAACTGCCCAAACAGAGGAATGGAAATCCCGGATCAGCTCCTCACGTATGTCTGTTGGCACCCATACGCGTCCCTAAAAACGCAAGATCTCATCATCGACCACTGTCCTTCCAGGAAGAGGGTCCACTCCTAACACACTCTCCCGCATGACTAAGGTTTCCGAGTCTGATAGCTACCTCATCCGTACCCGATCAAGTAGCATAGATGTAACAGCTATAGAAGATAGAAAAGTCTGTCCCAGTCTATCGTGCACCTCCAGATGCATCTCAGAGAACAGAGCCATCAACTGCCACTCGCTATTGGCCTCTTGAACTACCTGAATTTGAGTTCTCATGCTCAATGCATCTTCCACGATGTTTCCCTTTCCGAGCTTATAGGAAAGCTCGATGTCAAAAGACTGTAGATACTCAACTCACCTCAGCTGCCTCAGATTCAGATAACGCTGAGTGAAGATATACTTGAGACTCTTGTGGTTAGTGAACACCACAAAGTGCTCTTCCAGAAGATAGTGTCTCCAACAGCGCAACACATGAACAATAGCTGCCAACTCCAGATCGTGTGTAGGGTAGTTCCTCTCATGTGGCCTCAACTACTGAGACCCGTACGCAATGACTCCCTCTCCCTGCAGAAGCAAAACTCCTAGACCGACACCTGAAGCATCACAATAAACGGTGTAACTATTTCCTGGAACCGACAAGAATAGTATTGGTGCTGACGTCAACCTCCCTTTCAGCTCCTGAAAGGCTGACTCACAAGAATCTGACCATAAGAACTTCGCCCCTTCTTGGTGAGACCTGTCAAAGGTGCTGCTAGACGATAAATGTCCTGAATGAAGCGTCATTAGTATCCAAACAGCCCTTGGAAACTCTGTACCTCGAATACGTTCTTCGGCTGCTCCTAGGAAACTACAGCTCTCACTTTCTTTGGGTCCACAGATACTCCTGCCTCTGAGATAATGTGACCCAAGAAGTGAATCTGATCCATCCATAAGTGGAACTTCGAGAGTTTAGCATAAAGACGATGCTCTCTCAGTGTACTCAGAACAATCTCAAGATGTGTGGCATGGTCGTGTCGAGTGTGATAGTACACCAAGATATCATCCACGAAGACCACGAAGAAGGATTCCATGTAAGGATGGAACACTCGGTTCATCAGTTCCATGAAAACTGAAGGTGCGTTCGTGAGACCGAACGGCATGACTGTATACTCGTATAGACTATACCTACTCTTGAAGGCTATTAGAGGTATATCTAATGGTCTAACACACAAATGATGATAACCGGACCTCATGTAGATCATAGAGAACACCCGGGCTCCTTGAAGCTGATCAAAGTGGTCATCAATCCGTGGAAAGGGATATCGGTTCTTGACCGTCAACTGGTTTAGCTTCCGATAATCCACACAAAGCCGAAGGGTACCATCTGCCTTCTTCGCAAACAGGATAGGCGAACCCCAAGGAGAAGTACTGGGTCGGATGAAACCCTTAGCCTGTAGCTCCTCCAACTTCTTCTTGAGCTCCTTCAACTCAAGTGTGGCCATCCTATATGGAGGAATGGACACCAGTGCCGCTCTTGGCACGAGCGCAATAGAGAAGTCTACCTCACGCTCTGGAGGCAAACCTGAAAAGTCCTCTAGAAAGACATCCCTGAAGCGATCCACCACTAGAGGAAAGTCCAACTGTGGAGTCCCTTGATCATCCAGATAAAGACTAGCAATCTGGACTGTCACGCGTCCTAGACCAAGATTCTCAAGTCCCGCCCGACCCGCCCGAACATCCCATTCGCCTCTATAAAGAAAAGATTCACCCTCTGGTGAGATGAAACTGACTCTGCGATGATAACATTCAATGAATGCTTGTAAGGGAATCAACTAGTCCATGCCAAGGATGACATCATAGCCTGTCATCTCTAGGACATAGAGATTCCATAAGAAGTGATACCCCTGCAACCTCGAGAGCGCACTCTCTATACTGGAGTACACTAGACGTCCTCATTCCCAAAGGTGTGTCTTGTGTCAACGAGTCGGCAGAAGAAAAGATGTAGAGTCCAAGGATCTCCACAACGGAAAAAGAGATAAAGCTATGTGTAGCACCAGTATCGAAAAGGTCTGAAGATAAAACTGAGGCTACTAAAATCATACCTAGAAAAGTAGAAGGTTCGGGATCCTGCTCATGATAAGTCTGCTCCACGACGAAAGACTGGCCCGTGCCGCATCCCTACGCCCCTGGCCGACCACTCTGAGCTAAACTTCCCTGCTAGTGCTGAGGAACTGGTGTCTGACTGCCATAGCCTCGACCTCCACCTCGGCCCGAATAGCTGAAAGAACTCCAGTTCCCCGACTGGTGAGAAACTGGTGGGGCTGCTCCTGAACAAGGAGTCATGTAAGAACCTCGGTCACCAGATTTTGGTGAGAAAACCTAACAGAAACGCTGAAGGTGACCCTTATTGCCACAAAAACGGCACACCGCGGGGTCTCTCTAGAACTATGGCCTCGTGTGCCCTGTCCGACCACACTGGTATCACGTCACCTAGCTTCCGGATGATGCGTATCTCTTCCTCGAATCACCGCGTGTAGGATCCCTACGGCGCTTCTTACTATCATATGGAGGAAAGCTAGCTCTGGAAGCAGAACCGCCCTGACTCACAGCTTCAGAGTCTCTCAGATTTTGCTCCGCAATCAGTTCCTAGTTGATGATGGAAGTAATGGAAGTCAGCTTGAAGATGTTCACTTGCGAGTGGATCTCCCGCCTGAGTCCATCCTCAAAATTCCTCTCCAAGAACACCCCACTCCCATCTTGAAGGGGTGTAAAACGCTGTTGCTTGGTGAAACGAGAGGAATAATCCCTGACAGATAGAGTACCCTGCTCTAAGATCATGAACACCTAAGCACGATCGGCCCTCAGGGTCTCCAGGTATAAGTAGTCGTAGAACACATGCTGGAACTACTCCCAAGTCATAGCCTGCTATTGACCCGCCTGTGAGATCACGTCCCACCACCTCTTGGTGGAGTCTCGGAGCATGTAGGTGGAGAGCATGACCCGCCTCTCTGGAGGCACTTCAAAATGCTCGAAGATAGTCATCATGGCTTCCAGCCACGACTCTGAAGCCTGAGGTCCTCCCTTCCCCGGGAACATGGGAGGATGCTGCTGCTGAAAGACCCACATCAAGTCTGCCAAAGACGAGGCGGGAGGCGGTACTCCCTGGAAGGCATGCATCATTCTCATGAAACCTTACCTGAACTGTGCATCAGCGCCCGAAACTGGTACAACAACAGGTGCCAAGGCTGGCTCGGCTGGGGGATCAACAGGAAGTCCCTGATCAGCCATATCTAACATATGATCACTGCCTGAGGATAGACGTATGACCGGAGGACGTCTCGGAGGCATAACTCTGAAAAATCAAAAGAACAACTTAGATCAGGAAATCAAGGACAAAGATCACAAGGGTACAAAATAGGTATAGGGGAAGGAAGAAACACAAGTTTACAAAACACAACTACATGGCGTGTATAAAAACTACACGGCGTGTCTTTTTAAGCCACTGACATGGGCGTGTACTCCTGCCCTACAAGTCGTGTACATTTCAAACTACATGGCTTGTTGACCCCATCACACGGCGTGTACTTGTAACTATTCCCCCGCCCGAGTTCCTTACACGGCTAACCCACACAGTCGGACTTAACCCGAGACTACACGGCGTGTTCGAAACAAACACGGCGTGCACTAGACAAGGATTCGGCGGTCTGTGTATTTGAATACACAACCGTCTACATGGATGGACCTTGAACGGCGTGATTTGAGAAAACACGGCATGTATATGCGAAGGCGACACCGTCCTATGGTGTTCGTGACACGACCGGGTACCTGGGCCAGACTACACAGCGTGTTTTGAACAAACACGGCGTGTGGAAAGGAAGGTAATGACGTCTCGTGTTGTTCATGACACAGCCAAGTACCTGGACAAGACTACACAGCGTGTTCCCTATGAACACGACGTGTTCTACCCATGCTTCCCCGGACCGTGTTGTTAGTGACAAATCCAGGTACACAACTCCGAGCTTACACGGCGTGTAGCTACCGTACACGGCGTGTTTCCGAAGTTACTTCTACGACACCGTGTTTTGCTCACACGGTCAGTGACACGACCTGAAAACTACACGGCATGTTGCCAAAAATTACACACCACGTATTCTGGGTTTTTCTGGGCAGTAGCTCAGAAACTGCACAGAATTCCAGAAACACTAAAAACAAGGAGAAAAAGAGCCAAATTCCGATCCATGAGGGCCCATAAAACCTCAAGAACCAAATTTTGGCTTTCAATTTAAATAATGAACAAAACAACAATTTTCTAACATAACAGTAAAGAATATATCAAGAAACCATCACAACAGCCTACATAATCTACACAAGGTCTATCACAACAGCATGCAATCACTAATGCACCTTAGATGGCATGGCAAGAATTCATGGCATGCGATTCCTACACGTGTCTATATGATGCATGAGATGGAATACCATCATCTCATCGGGTTGCGACAGAAATAGAACCGCAATATCAAAAAATTAATAGCACAAGACATGTGAATAAATCTCAGTGAAATCAGATCAATAATAAAATCTCAAAATCACTAACTGCAATTAATGAGGTTGTATGGCTTTTCCCTGTACACGGGTTAGCTACTCCGGAGCACAGCTTAATGCCAAGTACCGAATCCATCCTATCCCTGGATAAGGTCTCCAAATAGTAAAGCAAGGGAAAATAACTCCTCTAATACCACTTTGTAATGACCCGAGTCCAGGGCCCCTCCACCGGTTCCCCGTACCCGGTTCGCCACATGACCTCAAGCGCGTTTACCCGAATGCCAGAGGATGCCGACTAGCAGCGAGGGCCTTGGTGAGTCGGTGGGGAAACTATGCCCTCATTCGGTATGGTATACAGCAAAAAAAGAAAAAGTCAATAGCATAAGTAGTAAAATCATGCATAACAACAGAAACCAAATAGCGGAAGCAATGTAGATATATAACAATGGTGATGATAATGCAGCAGGTACAAGTATCTATGGAAAGAAGAAACCACAACAACGTGCAAGAATACAACTGAAAACAGAGTGCAAAAGAAAACAAAATAATCTCCCTAGCATCGCGAGCCACAGCTTGGTCCCATGCTGTCCAGCTCAAGCGCGATCAAGATCCTGAAGTAGAAGGGCGCTTGTCCTTATCTATACCTGCAGCAACATAGTCTGCTTGGGCCCAAAAGCATGGCCCAAACAGGGTGTGAGATACAATCCCAGTAGGAAATCACCAAAATATTTGAGCCTAACAGTCAATGAATACATGGAAGTAATAAAATAAGAATCATTAGACAGAAAAGCACAAGCAGCTATGAACCACAGTTCTAACATACAAGTGCACAAGTAAACAACCAGCAAAAAGAGGAAAATAGGTAACCCTCTAGGTAGCACTCACAGTCTAACCCCTATGGTTCAACCTATAGTACTAGCAACCCTCTGGGAGGCACAGACAGTCTCACCCCTCTGGTTCAGCTACGTAATTAAGCAGACTCATTGGGGAAGCACTCACCATCAATTCCCCATATAGTCTTGTATCGTGCTAAAGGCTCTCTAGGGAAGCACTCAACGTCAATTCCCCATGTGGCCCGCATCATGGAACTATAGACTCTCTGAGGAAGCACTCAACATCAATTCCCCCTATTTTCTTGCATCGTATTTAAAAGACACTCTGGAGAAGCCCTTCCATCAATTCTTCCTTCTGTCTACTACTCTAGGTTCTCACATTCCTGAGTGAAACTAAACATGCTCAGTGCGCATGTATCGCCCCAGTAAACCTCAAGAACTACTTGGATATAATTCTATGGCTCAACAACAATAATAAAACAACTGTTCCTCTATCCTACAACTAGGCATGGCAACTGGAAAAACACCCAAAAGGAAAAACAAGCATGGCAAAGAAACCTGAGAAAAAAGTAAATTACTCTACTCACAAGCAATAACCTCTACTAAAGAAAACAAGAAAGTTAAGGCAAACAACAGGGGAAAAATATGAAACACTCAATACCTCGTTGAAGGGTATTTGTGGAATTTTCACATAATATTCATCAACTTTCTACGGAAAGGTACAAACCACCTACATTGATCCTAGGAGATTGATATATGTGAACCTTGATGACATATTCCTCCTAGAACGACGAAGATATGAGAAGACACACAAAACTTTCATCCCACAAAAACATGGGAACGAGGAGGAATCAAGAAAAAAGGATAAAGAAGATGGAAGAACTCACCGCTGTGATTCCAACACAATCGATCGTGCTCAAATCGGAGAACAGACGGCACGGTGGGAGCTCAGAGAAGATTCGGTCGTACGATCGCTCCCGGGCAGACGAAATATGGAGAAGAAGATGATTTTGGGGGTTACGCGTGACCCTGGTCCATTTAATGAAAAAAATAAAGTACATGGTGTGTACTTCTTGAGTACACAGCGTGTACTTCAATTTTCTGTACTCCGAATTAACCAGCGTCCACCTCAGCCTTACAGACCATGTGGGTGGCCCGGCACGGCCATCACACGGTTTCGAGCTGGGAAAAAGTACACGGCGTGTACTCAGAAAGTACATGGCGTGTACTTCAAAAATTTCTAGAAAATTCATTTTTCTCAAAAACTCTAGAAAATGGAAAAACGTACCTGAAAAGATGATCTAAGTTCTTACATTATGACTTCTACTACCTACTGTAGATACCATATAAGCATTATATCCAATATTTACTCTAACTACTCGACATACCATAGTTTCAATGGAATTTGTAACTAAATATCACTATATCACTCTATCATATGTGGGAAGCCATAAAGAAAACATAGTAGCTCGAATTACACAATGTACACCCTTCTAAAAACTCATCTCCTTGACGATGTTTTCTCACACCATACAAGGGGACTATTATATGAGATCTTTAAACCTTATGAGATAATTATCCACTATTATATAACCATATTTTATTTCATGAATCTCATGAATATAAATTCATTATAAGAGATGGGTAATTATAGCACCCTGAGATTTTAAAATAGAATATCTTATTTGATAGAAAATACGAAATTCAAAATCAAAATTAAGTGTGAATATAACACCCAAATATATTCAATATATTTAATTTTAAATAAATTAAATATCTTTAAAATCTTGGGATTCAAACAACACCGGGTTTAAACAAAAGAGGATACTCTATTAAAAAACTATTTTATAAACACGAACCCTTTAACAAAGCCGTTATGTTGGAGGGTTTGAAAAGGAAAACTAAATAATGAAAATTATTTACCATACACTTGTATAAAATTAAATTAACTTCCAAATATTTATTAGAAATAAAATAATAATCAATGGAAATAAAAATAATTTCTTTCTCAAAAACAATATTTTTCTAAAAGATTGTTTAGTCACATATTGTCTACATAATTAGAAAATGTTTTTAGACATTATGAAAATTTATTTTCTATAGAATATTTCATTTTTGAATTAAAATTTTCAAAATTAAATTTTGGGGAAATTTTTCAAATTTTTATGAAATAATAAAATTTTTTATGAATTTTGAAAAATATTTATTTTTATTGAAAACTAATTTTTTTTTTTAAAATATATAAAATGTTATACTATAATTTAAAGTAATATCAAATTAATATTAGTTCAATTATGTTAATTTTAACTACTTTATATCAATGGAATAAACTTCATATTCAATTATGATATAGAAACTATTTTAACTTTTGAATGTTTTTCTTTGGGAAAACATTATTTATGCATCTGTGAGTTGAATTTTAAATTGAATTATTCAAATTTTGTGTATTGAATTTGGAAAATTTTATTCCATATATTGAATCATAATGATTTTTTATATAATAAATTAAATCTAAAATTTTACCATAATTAATAATGAAAATAGTACAAATTGAATACCACGATTACAGTGAAAATGAGTCTACGGGGGGGGGGGGGGGGGGGGGGGTTAAAATAGGAAAATAATGGTTAAAAATGATAATAAAATGTCCAAAAACATTTAATGGAAATGTATAGACATTATAACCACAATTGTTACTAAATGAACTATTTTTGGTTCTGTGTTCTATGTGAAAAATGTGGGTACAATTTTTTCATTTAAAAGCATCAATATTTATCCTCTCCCCCACTTATAAAAGGCCACACACTATAATCCCCAATTATCAGATAAAAATTAATTTATCTAGGCCATGACTTACCCAAATATATTACATAATTTTATACCAACTTACAATAAGAATTGTTTTCTTTATAAATACAACCTAGGAAGGATTTTTGTGCATACATAATAAAGTTTTCTAAAGAAGTTGTATTGATCTTAAATGAGTTTTTTACTTCATTTCTTCTTCCTCATCATAAAAATACAATTCAGTCATGGTAATATGAAAAAAACACAATATAACATATATTGAGATGTCATAATGTTAATGGCATAGCCTATATACTTTTCCCCTTTCATCAAATTGGAAATGAAACTCTCGATTTTGTGTCTGGAAGACTACCACCTCATGAACTGATGTAATTCATGTTCCATAATCAACTTTAAAGGATGAATATAATGATGTATTTAACATATAATACAAATAAAACAATAGATTATGATTGGGGTTTTAGTGGGGTTATGCACAATCCCCTCTAAATTCATTTTAAACGGTGTTATACACAACCCCCTCTAAATTTTTTATTATTATTGTTTTGGTATTTTGTTTGATTTTTGAGGTGATTATTTCCAAAACACCACTAATTTTAAAATTAGTGGCACAATATATCCGGTTGGATTTTAGAGGATCAATATATATAATATTACTTTGGATATATATATAATAACTTTTTTTATATGGACATAGTGGGGTTCACAACCCCCGAATATTTAAGATATTAGAAGGGGTTTATGAACCGCCACTAATATCATGTATTATCAGGTGTTTTAACCCATTATAATTTAATAAATTAGAGGGACCTCTAACTGATGATGTTAGAGGGGGTTTAAACCCCCTATAATTCATGAAATTTGATGGGGGTCTTGAATCGCTGCTAATGCCTTTGATTATAGGGGGTTTTAAACATTGTCTGAATTGTTATTTATTTTTTGAAATTAATCTAAAATATTTTTAAATATTATAATATATATGTGTGCATTCTCTTGTATATATATATCACGTAAAAAAAGTATATAAATGTATTTAAATAAATTATAAACACACACACACACACACACATATAAGGACATTATATAAATACTATCAATAAATTATTATACTTATAAAAAAATAGAAAATATATAAAAATTGGTATAAATAATATAAATGTAATTATAAATATATTTATTCAAATTTACAGAATTTCTATATGCTTTTATAAATACTATATATTTATATAATGATTTATATTATACATATATTTTACTAAATACATTTTTACCATATAATTTTGTTTAAATAAATTTATGCTATATTATGTATACAAAAAAATATGATATAAACAAATTTAAATTTCAATAGTATATATCTATATATTATAATTATATTATATATTATCTTATAAATATTTAACTATATATAAATTTATATATATTATATAATTATTATATATATATTTTTGTATACCATAATAATTATAAATTAATTTAATATATATATATATATAATTGAATTATATTATATATTTCCAATTATATGAATTTAGTTAGTTTTTTGTGTATATATATATTACACAATATAAATATATATAATGACGTACATAAATATATAATATAAATTTATTTAATATAATATATGGATAATTTTAATCATAAAATATATAAATGTATAATATTTATAAAATTAAAATATAATTTTATAGTTTAAAAAATAGGTGTAATAATATTAATAATTAATAATATTATTATTGTGACACAGAAACATACATATACTCAATTATATAAAAATTATTATTTAAATTTATATATTTTAACTATATCATACCGATAAATATTATATAAATACATAAATACCACAATACATACAAATATAAATTTATTTACCAATTTACGTGTAAATATATATATTTTTATATTTAAATTTAATTACACACACAAATATATATATATATATACATATATAATATACATAGATAATAAATATATATATATAGTACCCAAATATATTATATATTATCTAATATTTATGTATCTAATATATTATATATTTATATATATTATAGAAAACTATATACATCATATAATATACACATACACATTATATATGTATTATACAAAAATATATATATTATATATTATACACAAATATATCATATAAAAATATTTATATCTATTTAAATATTCATTCAAATAATATATATTCGAATCACCTTACAAATATATACAAATATAATAATGTGTAACTAATACAACAAAAATATAGAGTGTGATAGTGGCAATTGTGCGGGCTCATTATACAAGTAGTTCAATTTTGGAATCCTAGGAGTGCTAATAATTTCCAAGGGGAAGGAGGCAGTGGTCCTTGACACATACCAGGAGGAGGGAGGCACATGCGCAAAGAAAATTGGGGGGAAACATGGGAACTTGAGGGGAGGGAAGGGGTCATGTGAACGGGCATGGAATAGGAGGGGTGGGACGAGAATGGGAGGGAGGGGTCAGTTTCGGTGAACTGGTGGGAATGAGAGGGTAGGTACGAGACCAAAATAGGGGGATTCTGGTGAACATGGATCCTCATAATTGAAGGGAAAAAAATTAGGGGTGGTTTTCTAAACAACTTCTAATATGTCTTCTATTAGAGGATGTTATGAAATCCTCCTATAATATGAAACATATCCTTCAAATATTAGTGGCTTCCGATCACCACTATTATGTTAAATTGATTAGAGGGAGTTAGAAGCCCCTCTAATATGAGATTACATGATAAAATAAGAAGGGGTTTTAACCACCTATAATATAATTACCACTAATTTATCCATTACATTACCAACAGTTCTTCAAAATAGCCTCTAAAAACAGTAGGCAACAACATTAGTGATGGTTCCTCATAATCGGCGCTAACATGTTTAGAGGGTGTTATAACCCCTTATAAACTAAAAAATAACCCCCTATAATCAGTTTAGTTTTTATAGTGATTAAAATATATAGGACATTTATGAAATTATTATATTTATAGAGTTATTATATCACATACACCACCTAAATTTTCATTCAGTGGGGGGATATGATGACATCACTCATACCTATGACTAGAAAACTGCTAACGAAGCGATGTGATTTTTTATTCACATATGATTTACATGGAAGGTAGAAAAGATAATTTAAAATAATATTTGTGATATTTAGGACAGATCTATAGTTATAAAAATATTATATCCAATATAACTTCTTACCTTCTAATCCATTGGAAAACATTAACGGTGCTTGTTCATATGTGTGGACTACCACCTCCACGTAGTGGTGTGAAAGGTTTTTCAATTTTTTTACATGAATAGATATATGGATTAATTTAATTAATATATATTATATATATAACAATAGTTTTTTGTAATTTAAAATTACCATTTATATCTTTTCATTACACCGATCAATAAAATGGATTCAACGTTCATATGTATCTATGACTTACCGTCCCCTAAACGGTGTAATGGATTTTACATCTTTAACATTTATTGACTGATATAAATACAGATATAATGAATATAAATTATATTTATATAATTTTTTATTTTTTTATATGATGCAACAATAAAAAAGGTAAAGGAATAAAATTACTGAACAAAGACATACATGAAAAACGAAGAAATCATCACCAAAAACATTTATTATATCCATGAATGTCTAGTAAATGAGTGAAAAATGACTATAAGTAAATCATATTTTTTTCTAGATTTATTATTATAGTTATATAATAGATTTATAATAATAAAACATTTATTATACCTTATTTTCGAACATGTATGAAGGAAATCTGACCAGAGGTAAGGGTTTCTCATCTCAATTTTACTTCCATGAGACATATTCCATATTTACCACTTAGTTAATTTTTGTGGTGTATATATACAGCCCCTTTAGATTTTTTATATCATGAATTCATTCTTCATAGAATTTAATGTTTAATTTGAAGTTATTTCTTTCATGGGGCCTATGATTCCTAAATTACCAAAGTGGTAAAGATTTATTATACATTCTCATCTTTTATCAGGACTATTTAGGATTACATTTTCAATAATGAAACCATATTATATATTACATAAGAAACTCCTGAATTTTCATATCCTTTGTTTAATCAAGATCTTTTTATTTAATTGACCCATTTTAACTTTCATGGGTTCTTAATATTATTGTGAAATATTTTTAGAAATTCTAACATCTTTTCTCTCTTCAATAAATAATTTGTTTTCTTCTGAAACTATGTTCTCTAAAAATATTTTATATTTTTTCATTAAAATTATTAAAATGATTTATTAAAGTCATTTATACAAATGATTTAATTTTTAAATGTTTATTTGAAATGATTCATCATGTATTTTTCTAAATAATTCCCATTTTTCCTTTTTTTAATTGTGAAAGTAATATTTTTTTAACTTGTATAAAAAATAAAGAATTTACCATCTCCATGACAACTTAATTATTTCAATATTCCTTTATATATTTCCACAGTTATTTTTAGATTTATTTATTTTCAAATAATTTAAAACTATTTGTTGTAAAAAAATTTCAAAAGGAAATGGTTTATTTCTTCAAGAAATTTTTAATGAAACTTTATTTGCATTTCTATTCATCACTGACATCATCCCTATTTTTTAAATGTGATCCACTAGGGAAAAAATGTATTGATATCATACATAGTATTTATTTGAATGTTTTTTGATATTTTTGATAAGGACGGAAAATTTTATTACCATTCACAATATTAATATGGATGGTTAATGATTACCTTTATTAGATTGGGTATGTATTAATATCTTAAAAGTTGTATTTTCAATAAGAATGTTTATGTTGATTATGTTTCACCCCTAACATATAATGAATTTATTATATTTATAATATGATGGATGGGGCATGATTATAGATAGCCACTCGATGCATCAATGGGTCTTATGAGACAAATCAATTGGCCAAATTAAATAGGGTTTAACCATAATTTTTAACTCTCTTGTGAATTGTCTTGAAAGCATATTTGAGATTTCTATCATTATGAATTCCCTAAATATTTGATCTTATATTTATTTACATGTGATTATTCTATTAGTTAGAATATCCAGTCACAAGATCCATTCTCAAGTGATTATGTACATGGCTTTATTTGATCATGATTTATTCCTTCTATATGATGCTAAAGTTATTATTTAAATAGAATTTTTTTAGTTATTTTTTAATTCCTTATTTATTGTTATTATTTAATATGGATATATTCTATTAAATGCATACACTTACTGAGAATATGAGCTCAACCCTTTTATTACTTTTCCTTATTATTCTAGGATGTGTTTAATGATTGAAATTCATTTATACGATAACATTAATAATTATGTTCTTAAATAAAATACATTGTGTATTTTATGTTTTAAAAAAGTAATGTGAATTTCATGTAACTATCTAGTTTACCAAGGAAAATAAATAATCCAGTCCATTGGGGTATTATTTTATGTATCTAGTGCCAATGTAATAATGTATACATCAGATTCAAGTTATTAGATTTAGGGTCTTTATAGTTGGCATTAGAGTACACTCAGTAGAAACCTAGGGAACTTGATTTAGGGAAAAAAATATTAGGGAATGTAACTCTTTTAACTATTGTTAGGATAAATCTATGTTTATGATAACATCCTAAAGTATTGGTAAGATGTAGATTACATAACGTTCTTAGAAATACATCCCTATCTAGATACTACAAGTGGATGTGGTTCTGTAATAGATCTACTAAAGGTAAATAACTCTGAAAATGGTGCGTCAGTCTTGACTTGAATGTTACTTGGTAATTGAATATGGGCCTTACTACAAACCTTGTTTGAAAATCCTAGGGGATATTAATGGGCTAAATCAAAATTTCAATATAAACAATTATAATTGTTTTGAAAATTCTTCTATGATTTTAAAACATTACAAATTAATTCATGTTTATTATTTTGAGATTAACCTTGCATTAAATTTTAAATTTTTGTTATGTGTTTTTCTAGTTTTTGGATTATACATTATGTTTCATAAAATAATTATCTAATATAGTTTATAGTATAATTTAAAATCATATCCTAGATAGTTGAATTGAAAATAAATAAATTTATGTACCCCATGTAGGGATTTACCAACTAAAAAAGTTAATGATGTTAGGGTTGAAGATAAAGTTGGAACTGATCAAATTATTACGATATTGGGGAAGCTAAGTCATGTTTTGGCTAAAAACCTTGCATGTATGGAGAAACCTTTTGATCCATCACACGGTGTAACAATGTTAGAAAATGTTTTGTGTTACAAAACCTCCATCATTTAATGTGAATACAAATCTATTTGTAGTTGATAAATAGATAAGTTCATTAGAGATGATATTTCTTGCTTGGGGAATCAATGAAAGGGATAATGTTGTCATAACATTTTTTATCTCCAAAGAGATGCAGATCAATGATGGTCATTAATTACAAAAATTTTGGATAAATTAGAAATAAAATTCTTGGAATAGAGGTATTTTAGGTTACACTTATTGTAAATGTATTTTCTTTGTGAGAAACATGCAGATATGGAGATACAATTCTCTAGTCTATGTGAAAAGAAAGATGAAAATATTGATAATCGTGAAACCAACTTTACAAGGATATCAAGGCAGCTATAGAAAACATATGTACTAAAAAAAGGTAATATTGATCATTTCTTTAATGGGTTAAGGAAAATCCTTCAAAGGTAAATAGAATCCATAAAATTCTAGTGATACAAGGACAAAATATCAAATGCTATCAAGATAGAGAAACAATTCTCCAAGGATTATAGCTTCAATGGAAAGAAAGCGGATAAGAGGATGACAAATAAAATGATGGATAAAAAGAATAAGGGAACATGATTTTCCCGAATTTGATAATAATGAAAAGTAACACCCTCATGCTTTTTGAATGAAATGATATTTTTATACTGTTTTGGTCGAAATTCCACCATACTCATGATTTCAAAGGAAATAAATAAGTTTTGAATGTCCAATGGTTCAACTGTTAGGAGATGTGAAACTATAGAACTGAATTCCATAATAATTTTGGGGAATATACCTCCGAAGAAGCTAAGATATCATGGTCAATATTATGCTATTAATATTACCAAAGTGGAATGATTAATGTTAGTTTTATTTTGGATTCATTAATTATGTTGTAAATGTTTTTTTGTCAATGATATTTTTGATATAAGTATCATAAATTGTATAAGAATTTTACTATAGTTGTTTCTCAATAGGGATTTTAATGAACATGTTGAATGGTACCATGAAAAGCGATTCATTAGAATGTAGATCGTTTTTTTAAAACAAATGTTACATCCTATGTTTTTGATTGGGTTAAAATTCTTTAACTATTTTGAATTTTCATGTATGGTGAGTTGTCCAACATTATTTTTTATCTTAAAAAATCCAATACCAAGATTATTATGGATGAAATACCTTGATTATGTACTGGTTTTAGGTTTTGGTATGTGTGTTATGGTTTAAAGTTACTTTCAAATGATGTGGATCTCAAAAACGCCTTCTTGGGAAAGCACAGATAGATGCACAGTCTTTGGACCAATCGTGTGGCCACCTATGAGAAACTATTTGGGAATCCTACACAATTGGACACATTTTACAAGCCTTGAATGTGGGGGAGAATGTGAATGTGATAGCTATATAGTTTTTAACAAAGGGGAATTTCATAGTTTGTGCACAGTTGGGAAAACATGCAGCTAGCCCATGCATGTATGGTGCTTAGAAAGTGAGCAGCACACTGTTGGCCCAAAGTTATCCAAACCATGTTCAAAAACTATGTGGGTCGCACAAAATCAAAAAATCCATTTTGACCATATTTTATATTTATTAATTTTATTCTAATTTATAAAACCTTGTACTGCACGTAAAGGGGGTTCTCTCCCAAATTTTCTTCAACCTAGGATTTGAGAAAAACCCATCATCAATACTTTGATATTTGATCCACTGCTGGTTACATATTCTCATCACTATGTCCTTTGATATACTAGATTTTATTTTCTATTTATCTCAACATACATAACACTAAATCCAAGTGAAATATTTTACCCTATTTTTAGGCTATTTGTTTAAAATATTGGTTTCTATCATTTCATATCAAGTTAGAGGTAAATATCTGATGATAGAAAGTCTACAAGTACTA
The DNA here is from genome assembly GCA_963277665.1 of Viscum album. Lineage (NCBI taxonomy): Eukaryota > Viridiplantae > Streptophyta > Magnoliopsida > Santalales > Viscaceae > Viscum > Viscum album. The sequence continues at coordinate 1,027,841,457 of OY728158.1, forward strand.
GTTAGGAAGTTCATAGTTTTCCCCTTGATTTAGTTGAAATTATGGGGGTGAGTTTTATATATGTTTAGGAGGGTATTCAGAGTGAGATCCTGATTAAATAATTCATTGATTTTAAATTAATAAATTGACTTTTTGGGATGTTGTTGGCCATTCCCTAGCATGTTTATGCATACGAAGATGTGTTATAAGGTTGTACCACTTGGTTAGGTTATGTAAATTGTGTTATTTTGAAATAATTAAATTGTTTATATTTAATCTCTTGGTTCTTTGGGAATGTTATAGGATTTACCTGAGGATATAAGTGATGCTAATCACTTGGAATGAGGTTTTCTGATTCATTTGACTGAGGAAATGGCTGTGATGTAGGAGGAGATGATGATCGCTGGGTCGAGGTGACACGGTGGTCTGATTGAGGATATTAGGTATCCATTTCATGGAATAAACCTAGACCGAGTTGTGAGAAACAAAGCTAGTTTTTCAAGATAATTCCTATTTTAATGAAGTGGCCTTCACAAATACACTGAATCACCAATAAATGTATAATAAAGCTTCTTATGACACTTCAGTCGTTTCTGTTATAGTTATGAGGAAAAAACATAAAGGGAGCACTAAAATCCAAAAAATATATGAGGGTAATATCAAAGTACAAGGATTTTATAACATTTAAAAGGATTCATAGAGGGAATAACTTTTGAGAAATATTCTTTTACTTTACAACATCGGACTCTTGGATGATGTGGATATCCCAACTATTGAGGTTAACATGTAGAGATTTAAATTTTACAACCATTAATAGAATAATATATGGACCATCATTACTAATATCCATCGACTAAGGAAAGAGAAATACATCATTTTCTACACTCTGGGCTGAAGGATGAGGATAATAACTAGGGTGAAAAAAATTTAGTGATGGTATAAAGATTGGGAATTGGAACGAGGTGGAATTTTACCAAATAGTGGGAATAAGAATACTAGGTATGCTTCAGATGTGAATCATATGCGTTTGAGGTGAATCTTATTGGGCTATTTGAAGTAGTATGGATATCCCAATCTCATGTCTATTGTCAAAAAGATATCCTTCAAGTCCTCCTCATCCACAGGTCCTCATATATAAAAACATTCCACCTTCTTCAAAAGGAGGTGGATATATGCCTATGGGACAGGTGCCACATTTGATGGACCCCCCTTATGAGTTTTCAATAGGATGAGTTCATCCCAACACCAAATTATTTGGGGTACATAGTACAAAAATGGGTTTTGGTGGAGATTTTCTATAATAAGATGACCATGGTTTTGATGAATAACCATCCTTTCTACTGAGAAACCACATTCATGATATGGTTGGTCTTATTCATGAATGTTTATATTGACATGATATTGGAAAGTCGCATGTGGTCACTAGGGGTATCATATTGGGAAATTAAGAGATCCCACTATTTGACACTGGAGGAGGGTGGATTCTAGGAATGAGGCTACAACATGAAGAAGTGGCATCTATAGGCCTGATATACAGTGATCCTAGCCACTTTCCATAGTGGGTAGTTGCAGCTTTTTAGGGATACCCATGTGATATTATAGCCTGGTATGCTGGTGTAGGTGATAATTATGGAATTAGGGAACCAACATAACATTGTAGTTTCTGTGATGGAATGTATCCATAACTAGTTGGGGCATGTCATTATGGGTTACATTACCAATCATATTTGTGGATCATTCCATTTCTATATGGATGGATTATGGAACATTTTGGGGGGTATGGGTGGGGGTGAATGTGTTTCTATATTCCCATACAACCCCCATGATGATATTCAGCTATATTGTCTCATCATTTATGGGGTCCTTCCAGATTTCCCTAGTGAAGATAGGGTGTTAAACAACATTAGAAACACTAGTAATTTCAAATTTTGTCCTTTCTCAACCCTAAACGGTGACAAGTTCAATGATTTTAAGGGGACATAAAAGAATGGTACGTATAATATAGCCTCTTAGGGTTGGGTTTTAGTCATGTGGATTGATGATAACTTCTACTACAAACCATATACCCAGGCATATGTTTGTTGGAAGAATGATGAATCAAGTACCCAGTAAGGTGAATGTACACAAGGGTCCATTGAGAAGGGAACCACTTTGTAGTTCATCATATTTAGTGGATATTCATGGATAAGTGGGTGGAGAAGTCATTATGCATCCAATATGAACCCCCAATGTTATTGTCACTCAATAATATGACAATAACTATATTGAGGCTTACTAGGGTGATGTTTTATTCTAGTGTAGGAGGAATGTAACTGTGTTAAATGTGTCACAAGAGTAACAAGGTGGTAGAAGGGATATAATTCACGTTAAAAACAGAGAATCGGGGGATTGGTCTATATAAATGGTGGTGGAATCTCACATACATACCTAACATCCACCTCATAGTGGAGTGGGGGTCCCTCAGAAATGGCCCCAAGAGAAGGGGAAGAGATCATGTGCTAGGAAAATTAAATCACAGGAAACCCTAGGGAAGATATAATTATATCTAGTGAATTCATCATATGATTAAAGCTATATTGAGCTCTAAAATATTTTTTTATGTATTCTTTATCTCATTCCACAAATAACTTCTTACAGAGGTTGAACCGGTGTGGAAACAAGATACCAAATGTAAGGATCACATAGATCATGGTTTTAGTGGATTTATAGGAGTTATACATACCATGAATACATGGGCACTCTGTAATGATATAACTACCAACAATTTATGAATAATACTCTATCAGGATCCTAGAGAATCAACTACAACCAATGATCATGCTGAGGAGCCATAAACTCAAAACACTGATACACAAGGATCTGGTGGAGGGGAGTCCTTGGGTTTTAACTCCATCATAGAAAGATATATAGAGAGTATGGAAGTCACTTTCGGGTATTATGATTTGACTGAGATCCTATTTGATGAAGTAATATTTAATATAATTAAGACTATAATCTATTTCAACTTTTATTTCCCTTTTTAGGCAAAAAGTATAATTTTGACTCACTTAGGAATCAATAGCGGAGGTCCAAGATGTATTTTTTAAGGGTGGTGAATGTTCCTTGATGTTAACTAGAGATCCCATTTTGGAGTCCTCTCTCAAATCTATGATGGGTGAGATTTTTGTTGAGTAGGACGGATTAGAAGCTCCAAATTTCATTGTCCTTCTAGTTTTCTACGGGCGACCAATCTCCATCATTCTGATAGTTTCTCCTTTTATTAGCGGGGCATGACTCCCACGGTAGTAGATCATTGAGACCAATAATTCTTATCAAGGTAATACATTTATGAAATCAATCCTAATTATATAAATACATTAATATTAACCCAACTTTTTGATTATAATAGGTTTTTCCTTTTAAATTTTCTAGGAACGCAAAACTGAGCGATATTTCAACAATTGATGAGGTCCCCACCAACACGTAGGGGTCTTTAGTGATAGAAATCCCTTTTTAATCCCCATACATGGACATTTCAAAGGACCTCATGTGGAATATGACCATTTTATGGCAATTTAAATTTCTTATATTTTCAATCTTTAGGTAAAACATTCAATTCCAACATTATCTAGAAAAGTGTTTAGTGGAGTACACCCTCAATAGTTGACAATTCGTAAGGGATATGAGTTTCTTTCTCTACTGGTTGATCCATTTTTTAAGGATCCAATTGTTTGGGGTGATCCATCCTTGATCCTTTTATAGAATTTGGTGTACATAGAGCCATCATATGATGAGGACAATGCTTCCAATGAAGAGTCGAATGATTATTATATTTCTATTGACAAGGATACTAGCCTATATAAGAGAGTTACCGAGAAGAAACTCACTACTGATGTCTTTGATTCTTTCCCTATGTATGATCCTATTCAACCCAAGGACTTGGATAAATTTGGTTCTGATGTATTGGGCATATGATGATTCATTTTTTCGTAATTTCTAAATCATTTTGATTCTTAAAACAACCTAATTTTAGATACAAATGATGTTTCATTAGGTGGGTCTCAGGATAATATTTATTTGAATAATTATTTTATTCTAGAAACAAATTAATTTTAAATTATATTTATGTTTAATTTTATTATATATTCTAGTCATTTTGATGAAGTCTATAATCACTATTCAAATCCATTCATTCAAAGTAAATATTAGGATCATTAATCCCAATTTTATAAGGATTATTACCTTTGGAACTCTATTTTTGGTCCAAATGTTTGGAGCATATATTTATTAAATAACCCCACATTTTTATATTTAACATATGGTTTATCAAAAAAACTATTCAATTCAACAATACATTTTGAAAAATACTTTTTAATATTATCCCTAGGTAGTGTAACCCTATGTTTGATTTAGTCATATTCAAGATTAAAAATTATGAATTATTTTCCATGATATCTACATTGGGGTTTTCAGAGTAAATATCTCTCTGATTCTTTGTAAAGACTAACTCATAATCCCTTATTAAATAGATTAAATCATTTATATTTCTATTGGAAGTAATGATTTTATAATGGAATTTAAATTCAAATTTTAAACATTTTATGTTTTATAAAGGACTATGGGATTGATTTCAACTGAAGTAAATAATACTTCTTGTAGTATTTTTAGAGTTAGATCTTCCATAAAAATAAAAATCTCTCTATGGTTATATGAAGAGATACACTTTGGGGACATATAATCTTTGATCTAGAGTTTATTTTTGTCTTACCATTTATATATCTATTTTTAATCATTTTCTTGAAGTTTATCGAAGTATTTTCAGAGCTACACATTAGAGACATACAGGATTATCAACTAATTAGTGTTTTATCTACTTTTATAAATGGGTTTCTATTCTATTAAAATGTGTTTTTAGATTATTTTATAAATATAAATGATAATATTCTATTCTAAAGTGTATCACATTGAAGATTTTTGTATACCTCCGAATGACTATTAATTTGATAGTTTTTTCAGCAACTATTTTCTAAATCAATTTCAATAATTATAATGTCATCACATTTTTTATGTCTCAACTGCTTATAATAAGTCATGGTAGAGCATGATATTATCATGCTAATATGTGGTTATCAAGATTCACTAAAAAAGAACCTAAATTTTTATAAGGTGTTAATTTCTCGAACATAGTTTTAGAGGTCTCTAGGGAAGAGTACATGTTTAGTGATAATTATCAAGCTCACTAAATGAGAGTTTGTGGGGGTGGACTAGGTGATATTTTTTCTTTGAACCACTATAAAAATTTGTGATTATCTTATTTATCATTCCACTATATAATCGTTTTAAATAAATATGTATTTTAATATATTAAAAAGCACAAATATGGATTGGGTTTTTTTAAATATTTTCAAAATGAAAAATTTCACTTCTCTAGGGTTGTTGTATTTTTAAAACATAATGATTAGAATCCAAAGAGTTTTATTTGAATTATTCTATTAATCTACAACAATCTTGAGTAAAATTTCTATATAATGAAATATTTATGTGGATGAAATAAAAGGAGTATCAATGATCATAGTAGCATATTTTTGTGGAGAAAATTACGGTCGTTACAAATTTTGAATGATTATATACTTAAGGAATACTAGTTTTAATGTTTATATGAAGATTATAAAGAAATATTAGAGAACCATAAAAATGGGATGGAACTAAATAAGATGAGTATGAATTTATTTTATGAGTAACAAATGCAATATTTCGTGGATTTGTTATGATTTATTTTTATCGATTCTCTCAATATTAAAATAAATTTGAGACATGGTAGACAATTTTTTTACTTATAAAGGAACTAAAAATGTAAGATAGTTGAGGTATAACACAACCAAATTAAAATTTGACACTTCTAGGATGTATAATGTTTAAATATTTACTCAAATGAATGGGAAATTTTCTAAAATAGTTAGTGATGTTTTTCCCTAGGGAACCCCAATTATAGATCCAGATCACCCATTAAATGTTCTTAGAGGCCTTCCCTCAAAATGAATTGAAGTCATTATTGTAATTAGAAACCTAATCCTGTCAAAAAGCTTTAAATGAATGAAATGATAAGAACCTCAATGATATCTGAAGATTAAATACAATTTTATGTAGAAGTTAAATGAATGATAAAAAATGATTATTATTCTCTCAAAGTTACTCCACCAATAAATGAAAACAAATATTAGGAGGATGATGTATCCCCAAATGTACCATAATTTTCATATTCTTAAATGGAATAGGGTAATGTATCAAGATTATTGAAAATGTGTTTTAATAAAATGAAATGATTCAAAAAGTAATTCAAATATTTCATGAAATGAATTCATTGAATCAATTATGTTAGATATAAAAAATAAAAATTGATTGGGAATATCAAATGTGTTTTCCCAAAGATTAAAGAAGAGAAAATAACAATGTAAAAGAAAGAAAAAAGTCCGAAATGAAATATGATTATGAACATAATGAAAAAGAACTATAAATTCTATATTTAGTGTTTCTAAATACTTAGATAGTTCTTATAACATAAAAGGAGAGGGATAAAATTAGAAAGACAATATGTTATTTATGTATAAATAAGAAGATTTAAAATTCAATTATTATTCTTCATCTGATTCTAAAATTTTCTCAAATATTAAATAAACTAATTATTGTTATATGATTGACTAAAAATATGACTATGTAATAAAAAATAATTAATTAATAATGAATATTAATAATGTAGTTATATGTGAAAAATATGCTATTTTAAAATAACATTTACAATTAAAATAATAATTTAGAAAATCTACTTGATGATCCACTATGCATGAAAATAAAATTAAACAGTTGTAGGATGAAATAGAAGCCTTTAAAATTTATAATAGTAAGCTTAAGTATAACAATAATCATTAAATTAAAATCTTGGAAAAAAATTTATAAAAAAATATTCAATAGGGTGTAATTGTGAAAAATATATGTCATATAGAAATTATATTGTTCCTAGTTCATAGAGTTAGAGAATGTATAAAATTACTTATATTTATTATAGAATTACTAGAAATTATGGAAACAACTATTGTTTAAAAAATACCTAGATCAGTATTATAAAGAAATATATTATTTTTAAAAGTATTTCAAAGGAAAATTCTTTTAATTTTGGTAAAATTTGGATGATCTGGTTAACAATATCCTTACTCCCTGACATAGTAAAACCCAAAAAATATTGGGTACCAAAACAAGATATTATTTAATGTTTTTTTGTATAATTCCATAGGAAAAAAATATTAAACACACTATATGAACAATCGATACCCAAGGCACATTAGTGGAGATTCTTCTAATTTCTATATATTGGAAAAGTTGATTGTGATATTGTTTCCTTAAGTGATAATGTTAAAGGAAAAATCATAGGAGTTTTGTTAGTTGGAGATCCAAAGACAATATTGATCAATAATGACCTATATGTTCATGGGTTTAGCACAATATGATAAGCATTTCTCAACTATATAATTATTATTTTTATGTTTTTTTCTAAAGAAGATTTCCCTTCCTTTAAAGATAGAATCTATACATTCAATGTAAAAAGAACTGAAAATATTTCTACATTGGATTGTAATTCCTTATGTGAATAGAAAATTAATTTTTAAATTAATAAAATAATTAAATAATAGATATTGTAATATATTTTCCATATCAATGTTGTCTAAGTAACCTTTAGTTTTTGATCCACCCTATCTTAAATTTGACAAGAAAATACACTGTGATGCTTCCCAAGAAAGGATACCAACATAGATCATATTTTAAATCTATTAATAATGTTTATCTATCTAAACCTTTTGAAATTATCCACATGGTCCTTTTGGACAATCAAGTGTATAAATATTTTATTTCAGATCTTATATTTTAGTTTTTTTAAAAAATATTTTCATATTTACTTATTTTTATTTTCTAAAATATAAAGTGAAGATTTTAAATTTTTTTGGTTTTTTTGTAAAAGGTTTAAAAATGAAAAAGATTTATAATTAATTTTAATAAGAAGTGATCGTGGAGGATAGTATAATAATAATGAATTTAATTTTGTTTACTCAGACTTGGGTATTAAAAAGAATTTTTATACTCTAATAACCCCTCAATAAATTGAATATATAGAAAGAATACATAAAAATATTTATAAAATGGTATGAACTATGTTAAATTAATATAGTATTCCTATATATTTGTTGGAAAAAGATGAAATTATATATTTTCATATCAATAATATATTTTTAATTATTTTTTTAAAATACCAGATTAGTTATGTAGTAATAGAAAACATGATGTTTGATAATTTAATTTTTTTGGATGTACGATTTCTATCTTGAATACTAATGAAAACCGTGGAATATTTGATCCATATGACAATGAACGAATATTTATAGGATATTTTGATACTTTTAATGCTTGTAGTGTATTTAATAAAAATACAGATATAGTCAAATAATATTTTCATATGATGTTTAATTAATGTGATCATTTCGGTCACATCAAAAATCTAATAAATGAAGATATTAATTATTTAAAAAACGTGATACTTGAATCTTATAAATATTTTTTTGAAAACAAATTATAATGTCATAAGATACAATATATTTTAAAAGAAAATTAAAATGAAGAACCGGGAAATGTCTTACCTAGGAATCCTAGAACATTATAGATCCTTCCTTTAGAAATTTTTACAGGAAACCTAGATACTAGATTGAGGACTTTGGGGAATATTGGATACCCACCTTTATTATCTACATTTCTATCCATATTAGAGACCAATACCATAGGATAATCCTTAGAATATGAGAGTTTGATGATATTTATACAGGAAGAACAAAACTAATTAAAAAGAATTATTATTTTAGAATTAGTGGATAATTGATCAAATAATCAATTAAATAAATAAAATGTGTATTTTGAAATAATCAACATGAACGATGTATAATTTCTATAAATAAGGAAAGGTTAGTTTTAAAATGATTTAACAAGTTAAAAGGAATAAATTTTGAGGAAATGTTTTCTTTAACTACTGGATTAGAATCCATAAGGATATTTTTAGCATATGAATCTTATATGAACATTAAATGATATCAAATGAATGTAAACTATTTTTTTTAAAATGGATATTTTTTAGTGGGGGTTTATGTTGTTAACCATCTAGGATTTTAAAACTTCCAAATAAAAACTTTTTTTAAACATTCTAATTCTTTTTATGGCCTTAAACAAGAACGAATGGATTGGTATTAAAGATTATGTTCTTTTCTTTATAAAAATAATTTTTATTTTAATCTCTCCTGGATAATCTATTTTTTTAGATTTATTTATAAATATTTTATTTTTTGATTATCTGGTTTAATATTTTAAATATTAATTTCATAATTTGATATTTTTGAAATTATCTTTTCAATTTTAAAAATATCAATTAATTAAATTGAGTTTTTGGATTGAGAAACAAAAGCGAGGCACAAAAACCACCCAATACAATATATATATATATATATATCTCCCAGCTTTTATATTTCTCCCTTTCTTCCTCATAATCTCAAAATATTTATTCAAACCATAATATTTAATCCAAAAAAAATCTCTAAAAAGGATAAGATTAGAAAATTTGTGGTGCATGAATAAGCACATCAAATCATCAATGGACATTAAGTTCATAAATATTATTTCTTTAGGGTAAATATGTCGAGATCGAATGGATATTAAAGGGTAATATTATAGTGATGTAAAATTTTGGATTCCAAGTCCTACTGTTCATTTTTAATGGAGAAAATACAGAGAATATTTTCAATGTCTAAGGGAAGGAATATTATGAAAATAAATAATTTTATTTTTAGGATTTGAAGTTTTTTATTTCTAGAAATTTAAACTATATGTAATTTTCAATTTTCGTTATGATAATTTCACAGATTTTCCATTTTAACGATAATGTAGAATTTAGCATTAGTATATCATTAATTGGTTATGAAGTTTATATGTCTAAAAATAAATTTTCTTTTATGTTTGTAACTACCAATGTTAAGAAGATGTTGTTGAAGGATCTTGAAGCTTAATAGAGGGTATTAGTGAAGTTTATTCAGAATGTTATAGTTACAAGGATAGATGAGTTAAAAAATATTATCTTCATTGATAGGTACATCATTGTTTATATGTTGAGTGAAATTAATTTAAATTTAAGTAGACATATGTTGTTAAATTTGAATCATTAATGTCATAGGAATTCTAGGATGTATTTTTATCCAAATTCAAGGCTTGTACCTTTATTTTGTTTGATAATAACATTATGATTTAGGACATAAAAACTAGTATTAGATGTTAGTATAGTTATGTTATATTTTTTAAATACTTATATTTCTTTCTAGAACATAGAAAATGAAATGATAATTTATATTGGTATAGAAGATGAAGATTAAACACATTCTCAAGCTTAGGGGGATAAGATAAGCCAATATTCTACTAGTTTAGTGAGGTTTCATGCCAAAGATATCGTAGAATCATCAGTAGAAGGATTTTAATATGTAAGTAGAGGTCTGTATTATTTGAAAACCATAATTCCTATCAACATAGGGGGTAGGATGAGAGTGAATATGGGAAATATATGAATTATAAGGGGCATTCCTCAACTCCAAATATAATTTGAAGAACCCTCTTATGAGGACATCGGTACAACACTTGTTCTAATACTATGAATAATTGAAGATACTATAGATCATGATAAAATTATTATTTTTAGATAGGCATACCAATATATTTTTAATGAAATAGTGGAATAAGTAAGTATTTTTTCTATAAAAATAATATATGGGGTTTAATATGTGCAAATGGATCATGTAAAAGAAGAGGACGTCTATAATTGGAGTAGGTTGATATGGATTCACAAGATGATGATATTATTCACACGCATTTTGGTTAATCAATTGAGCTAATTGGAGATCAAACATTTTTTTGAAGGGTCCTGGTAAAAAACTACAAATGTGGTGGGTTAAGAGATACAAGTCCTTAGAAAATTATCATTGATATCTTGTTAAATAATATAAGTGTAATAAATTCCCTTTGATAAGACAGGTGAACCCTCAAGAAGACTAGAATATGAATCTTTTGATTATTTTGATTCAAAACATTGGGATATGTTTTCCACATTCATGTACATAGGATAATTTAATGATTTATTTCACGGATAGTTTTAAATTTTGAGAAATTTTTTGATGATTTATGGAGTTCATGTAATTAAATATTAGATTTAGAACCTCTATAGAATGTGAAAGAAATATTGATCTAAAAAATATATTTTGATTCTTTTAAAATGGAAATTGATGGTTATATTGGATTTCCTCAAATCTTTTCTATTAGTTATACTAGGTAATTCTTTATTTATAAAAACATTATGTGAACTATGTTATGTCAACCCAAAAAATCATGTTAGAATTTCCCGATAATTATTAGTACCCAAACTTTGGTTGGATAAGCACTTTGAACTATGGTTTGATTTTAACTAATATAGGGGACGACTGTATCGACTAAAGATATATTATTTAGGAATTTTATCCATTTATACATAAATTTAAAATTATTATCTTTATTTAATTGTTTTTAATATTAAGTTGATTTACATAAGTTATTGACCATTTCTTAGATAATATTTACACATTAGCCAATTTATTTTAGTATTACCTTATATGATTTTTAATTTTTTAATTCATGTGATAAAAAAAAATCATCCATAATGAAATAACCATGAATCATGAAAGAAATAAAATAAAAAAGTGGTGTGATCATGAGAATTTACTAATGGTTAGTTTATCTAGTGGATGATAAAATAGTCATCAACCAAGGGAGAACAATCTTGTAAAAATTAAGGTTTGTGTTGATTATTTCCACCTATAAATATATGTATATATATTGCTTTGTAATTCATTACATATAATTTAATCACACTCAGGTGATGGAAGGCATTTACATAAAAAATGATGGGACTGCATTCTAGAAATTTAATTTAATAACAAATTGATTGAAACCAATCACATTTAATGGTCTTGGTATAATATCTTGATCATCCACTACCATGAAATGAATTACACATTTAATAAAATTAATGTTTAATTATAATCATTCTTTTTTATGATAAATTACACTCTTATCAATTAATTATCTTTTATAATCAATAAATTATTTTATCTTAATTATCTTATAAATTTCCTTGATATTATCATCCATATTAATTTTAAAAAATTTAAATAAATTTATTTAAAAGCAACTGTGTACATAAATGTACCTTGGAGGAAATGCATTGAATAATAATCCAAATCTACCCATCATGTATTAAACTTGTATACTTTTTACTCTAATGACATGGATTACACAACCTATCATGTACTTCATAACATATACTATGAAATTCATTATTACACAGATTAAATTATTTTTCAGTCATGTGTTAGGCTTCAATGCACATAATGTCATAATTTTATTATGACTCACATATGAGACAATGATTTTAACATTATGCATTAATTAATTTACTGTATATATATATATATATATTAAAATCCAACACATAGAGATACCTCTCAACAGAATAACCACACACAAGCCCATGATGATAAGGTTTACATGGTATAATAAATTAATATTAATTATGAAAAATTTGGTATAAGTACACAGTGTGTAGGGGTATTCTACATGGAATTTAATTTTCTCACCATCTATCTTCTATGTACACCTTGGGAATGAACATGAAAATCCTACCATGTAAAATATTGGATTACAAAACATGTACATGGGCTATACAGTGTGTGTTCTCTGAGTTACATGGTCCGTAGTCAAGTAGGCTGTGTTAGAAGATACATAACCCATCTATGACTAAAGGAATACATGTCGTGTAGGTCAATCAAATAGCATGTTCTCAATATTACCATGTACCAGGATTTCCAGGTCAACAAGTAGTGTATAATTAAATCTATAGGGTGTAATAAATTAACATTCCTTGAATTAATTTCTAATTAAGTCTTGGTGCATGAACACTAGTACACGATGTGTAAATCTCGGTTACATAATGTGTAGTCTTCTGTTATCCATCCAGATTCATTGGTACCTCTAGTTGAGAACCCCAATTTTATTGTGTTCATAAAATTATATAATTTGATTATATTTATAATATGTGAAATAGGAATAAGAAGAACACTCACTTCATTTTAAATAATGATTAAATCTTTTAAAACTAATTCCACAAATCAATCAATGGTATTAAAATAATTATAAATAATTATGTTACAGCAATGATGCCACATGTAGGTTTTTAGTGTAGAGGAAGAGTGTGATGGGCCTTTCCCAAATATCCATTATTGTGATTGATGATCAACATGAGATTTATTGGATGATAAATTCCATGATCAACATACTTGAATCAATGAAAAAGAGAGAAAAGATAAAATTAATGAACCATAGAATAAGAAAATCACATATTATTTATAATTATTTATTTAATTATATAATTAAATTATAATAATTATTTCTAGGTCGATGTATTTGAAAATAGATCAAGATAGTACCACTATTTTATCAAATTAATGATGAAAATATTCCCGGTAGTGGCAATCCACATGTGTTCCCAAAATCTCTGACATCACTTTAAGAATTTCTAGGTGATAGGATGGTAGATCCTATAACATGAGTAATTTTCCTTTTATGGCCTTGGGAATAAATTCTATGGATTATCATTTATATTTATTAACGTAAGAGTGGAAGGTGGTAGATGATCTCCCTCTATTGATGGGATCATTCTTGGAGAAGGGAGCTCTCTAAGGCTTCAAGATAATTTTCATGATTTGTTTTATACACCAAAACAAATGAATTAACATTCTTATAAAATAAAATAATTGGATTTATTTACTACTAGGGTTTTCAAATAAATATTTTAATGTGTTCCCTTTAATATTTATTTAATACCTAGGGAACCAGATATATATAATAATAACATAATCATTTTTTCTCAATATTCACTTAACATGAAATCTTATTAAATATTATTTACTTAAAATAATATTCAATATATATTAATTTTTTACAACACCATTAATCTCAATCTTCCATTCATCCACAATATTTATCCAGTCTTGAATAGTATTTATTTATTTATTAAATAATTATCACTTCATTATTTTCTAAAAAATAAATTAATATTACATTCAATAAAAATAATTATTAAATATCTCACTCGCATAATATTCACTTGAATAAAAGGTGATAGAATATAAGTGATTAATAAAAAAAATATAATTATTAAACCTTATATGGGAATAATATATAATAAACTTGTTGAATAATAAATCATACTATATTGTTTAACTTAGATTCTTGATACACTTAGTTTGTGACCCTTTAGGCCTCTTTCTTTTTGGAATTAGAAGATGTAACCCAAAGTCCAAGGTTAGAGTATAGAATCACCCCAAGGCACCCATATTAAAATATATTAATGTCACAATAACATAATACCTCATATGGATGAACACTGTGTAATATAATACCTTTATCATGATATATCTAAAAAATAAGGTTTCATGATATGACTATAAACCTATGTGATCGATGTATTTTTATTTGAAATTTTATAGATATCAAACATGCCTATAGAACACCATATCCATGGATTTATTTAGGATATATCATTTTAATCAAAGTGCTTGGGATATAAACATCCATTAAAGAATTGATGGGGAAAACCCTTCCACCCAATATTCCATAATGCAATATTATATGTGACGATACAATCATATCCAACCTCATTTTCAATATAGTTCATCACATTTTTCATCAATACATAAAAGTACATGAATAATAATCATAATTAATAATAATTATAAAGTCGAAGGTTCAATAAAAATGTCCTCAGATAGGAACATCCTAGGACAGATATAAATGTAGACTCTCTTATGGTGGGTCTAGTTATCATATTATATAAATCTATATATTAAAAATGGAATAAACCATGAGAATAAACCTAAAATTTATTTCAGTATCCACCCCTGATATCCGGTATCTTCTGTGTCCCTATAATTATTTCATATGGATGTATAACAGATATTTCAAGAATACTTTCATGAAACTTCTCGGTTCTCATCATAGCGGGGAACTATTATAACCATTAAGTGTAATATCTACTCTTAGGACAATATCAAGTATTATTTTATGTACAAGAACAATCATGATGTCATAAGAAGTTTATTAATATTAAAAACTCTGAATACATTTTTTTATAAAGTACACAGAATCTAGTTCTATGGAACCAACTTCAATAATCCTCGATCTACGCAAGAAACAAAGAGTGGGGAGGAGTTCCCCTTTCCATAAGGGTTGAATGATGAGGGGATAATGATGACACATTAGGATGTTCTTGATAGCCCTAACTTTCCTAGTCATCATGATCAACTACATAGGGGGTAATACCTAGGGTGTTGAAACTCCACTAGAACAAAGGGATGTGGAAAGGGTGGACAACTAGGACTTTTGATATTTTGAATGAAAGGGGGGACCGATGGGTTGAGAATTATTATTTACATTGTTCAAAATATATGTTCCACATTTTCACCATCGAATTATGGGTGATAAAATGTAGGTCTAACCACTGAACTTCTTCTAAACAGAAGAACTTCAATCTTTTCCAAAAGATCCTTTGAGGTGTGTTCTGAGGATAGGATTTGAGCTAGTTTTTTCTAGAACAATCACCATTAGAGGGGCCTATCAAGATTAGGATAGTAATGAGGATCCAAAAATAGGAATTCATAAATTGTAAAAGTTAACATATTTGTATGTTTAGTGGTATTTGAATTATTTAGAGAGTATTACACTATGAATTTGAACATGATTTATGGGTGTATTGTCAGATGAGTACTAGATATATTTCCATGAGGGAATGAAATGGAATATTGATGATTGGTTTGGGTTAAGGAAATGAGTTTGAGGAATATGTATGTATCCCATTATTAATGGGAATAAATCAACATATTGTTCTAAATAATTACATATTAAGAGACCATGGCCGGAAGGGGAAGTGAATCCTCTCCAGTAATAACCCAAGGTATCACAAAGTTTCACATCATGCAATAGGGATTCCGACCATGAAATTTAATGTTTTATGGAAAGGTAATAATAAATGGAATTTAATTTCATGATTTATAGTTTTAAATAATGTCATTATTATGTTGGGTCTTTTCAACATAAATTCATTCAACTTAGAGTTATCAAAATTTTATCTGAAGTACCGTTTGAGGGACTTGTCCTTTGTGGGATGTGTGATGCTCCACATCCATCGTGACACATGAGTATGAAAAATTTTAGTATACATTATAGAAAACCACACATTTAATAAACAGACATTAAATCTTATAAGATTAATATTCATCACATAACATTTTGATCCACACTAAAATCATTTGCATCCAGTATCATTTGAAACTTCAAAACAAAAAAACTTGTTCATAAAAAATCTAAATCATCTCCCACATATTTATTCATAATGATAACCCTTATTAAATATATTATATTTAATACCTTTCTTCATAACATGGGTAAATGAATCATATGAAAATTGTGAGCTCAGATGCTCAATAAGGGTAAACAATTGAGATATCAATTACTATATTACCATAAAAAGAGAATATGGATATAATATCAAGATATTGATAGATAAAAACCATAAAATTCATAAAAAAGATGATAATATCTTGTGATGGAAAGAATATAGGTAGTTAATAAGCCAATAATTATAAGGGGATCCAGGATCTTGAGCCATGGGAGAGAAAATTAATATCATATAAGGTATTGTGCAATACATGTAAGCATAAAAAATAATTTCTTTATTAGTTTGTTGACGCTCCTTTTTCTTCATAGAGTCTAAATGAAATAAAAAGGGAAATACCTCAAACAAAGAAGATTTATCCTTTGAATATACATAAAAAAAAGTCAAAGGGATGAACAAGGAGAACATTCCCCAGAGTTCATGCAAGTTCCATCATGGTCGTGCAAGTACACTTGCGCGCCTCCTAGTGGTCGTGCAGGTGACTTGCGTTCCCTCTTTGAAAATCACCCAGGGTCTTCTCCGGCCTATAAATACCCCCTGTGGGCCCCCATTTGGAGAGGATTTTTTCCAGAATTCAGATACAGAGCTCTGAACACCTAAGTCTCTTCTTCAAGTCTTCTGAACACTTATAAGGAAATTAATTACTTAGAATGGAATGTCTAAATAAGATAAGTAAGGTCTAAGTGTTATAATTCACTAATACTTGCGCGCCTAAATGTTTTACACTTAATGGAAATGGAAAAACTTTCTCACCTCCTTACCTACTCATTGAAAATTGTGCGCCACTCTTCTAGAAGTACCTCAGGATAATTATAAAGTATTTGGTCAAGGATCACCCAAGTATTACCTTACTGAATAAACGTCTCCCAAGTATATAGGTGTCGCGCAAGAATACTTATGTTACCAAGACTTGCACGCCCATGCAGTACTTGCACGACCCCCCTAGGACTTGCATGACCTTCTATTTTTGGGTGCCCTTCCTGCCCATTTCACCTCTATTATCCCATTCTACCTCTCCTATTCAAGATTCAGTCTTCAAAACACTCTTCAAACCCATTTATGGAATATTTTCTTGACTGAATTCCTTATCTGAAAAGAATTCCGTTAAACATATCTCAAAACCTAGTGATTTACAGATCTTTATGTCACTAAATTTAGAGATTTCATTCATTCAATCTCATCCTTTAATATGAGAGACCCCTAACCTGGGATTCCTTTTTAGGAGTATTCCCCAGTCATAATTTCTTTTAACATTGGCCTCCTTTTCAGGAGTAAGCCCCAGTTTAAGTCCCCTTAATTCTAGGCTTCCTTTTTAGGAGTAAGCCCCAATTATAATTTCCCTTAACCTAGGCCTCCTTTTCTGGAGTATTCCCCAGTCTTAATTTCTCTTAACTAGCCTTCATTTAATTTTTATTTTAGTTTCCTTTTTAGGAGTAAAATACAATCATATGTCCCCTCCTAATTTGGGCATATTTTTTCTGGAGTAATCCCCAAGTTAGAGTATCCAAATCTCCATAAAGTACATATACCTTTATAGACCATATTCCCAGGTTTTTTCCCTGAAGAAAATCCTAATCTTCATTTATCTGGGCAGTCATACAAACATAATCCCTACATTATTTCTCATTATTTAGTCTTTCATGGAACAATTGTCTGGTTTTACCAATACCTCTTGTTTCTCATACCGAGAATGAATCACGTGAGCTTATAGTGTAAAAGTAATTATGACATCTTTTTTTGAGTCATCAATTATACATAAATCTCATACTCCCTTACTCTAACAATGTGGGTTCTGATTACTTCTCTAAACAAGGATACGTAGGTATCCCATCTGCGGGTGCTATCCGAACTCTGAAATAATCTACGTCCTTCTGAATGACAATAAAATTCAAGTGCCCCGCTGAGTGGATTTAAAACCACCACGGTTATCATAATGAACAAGAGACTTATATATAATGTATTAAAGGATACCATTGAATAAGAATCTCTAAACAAACACAGATGATTCTCTATCGATGAAGAACCTAGAATACATATAAAAGATTCTCTAAATTTCATACATATTTATCATTGATTGAC
This sequence comes from Viscum album, assembly GCA_963277665.1. Classification (NCBI taxonomy): domain Eukaryota; kingdom Viridiplantae; phylum Streptophyta; class Magnoliopsida; order Santalales; family Viscaceae; genus Viscum; species Viscum album. The sequence continues at coordinate 1,027,860,109 of OY728158.1, forward strand.
AGATCTAAAGGAAAGCTAATTTTAATACTTGGTAATGTAATATGGATTCACGAACATAACATAAATATATAAAGAGAGTCCCAGAGTTGAAAATAATTCCCCTAAAAAATGTGTGATGAGTCTGACCTCCCATCCACTCGACCAATGCAAATTCATAAGCCTCATCAGTGCATAACTAATGAGAGCCTGCCTTCGGAAAGTAGGTCCAAATGAATATGGAATCATTGGATGTTTCCGGTTCTACGAACAATCCCGTTAGAAACCGCTTGGAATGTTTGAACCTTAAACCAACATGGGCATTCCCAATTCTAGAGGGAAACAAAAAATGGTGAACCTGACGTGTATCCTTAACCAAGTTAAAATGATAGTTTACCTACTTGTTGGGACCCAATTTAAAACTCAATGAGAGGGCCAATAAGACAATAAATAACATATGTGTTCATCCAAAAGATGTAGTGGACAGACTTATCATGATTATGTATGTTATATAAAACATGCACTCTTTTACAAGATCGTCTACAATGGCTTCTCTTATGTTCACACCCATGAATACTTCTACTATGAATACTTCTGCTGGGAAGGTCTCTATTGCTACTCCCACTGGATCGTCCTCCACTCTGAGGACAATATCACCTACTCAGCATCTCCAACGCTGGGTATCAAATGCACTAGTTAAGGAGTACCATCAACACAGTACCATTCCAACTTTGGAGGCTGCTCAAAAAGCCCTCCAAGTCAATAAGTCACCTTGGTCATCCGGACAGCGACGACCAGCGATCAAGAAGCAGGTGGTTCCAACCACCGTTTTCAACTGTTTCGAGTCATTATCCCTAGAATGAAATCACTAGTACCTCACATATTCTAGGGAGGTGAATGAGCAGGCCCCTCAGGGCCTTAATTCAAGGATACATGAGTCCTTCCTGAGGGATCCCATCAACAATCGCTGCAAGACTCGTGCGGCAGTGCGCCCTCAACATGATGAGGGTGTCATCTCTAGGCTTTTGGCTCATGTTCCTCGAACCCAAGCAGGCAAGACAAATCGGAAGAGACCAAATCCGGTCAACAGTGAGCAGTTTCTCATCTCTGCCATCTCTGGAGAAGTCCACCAACCTAGCTTGGTGGCAAGCAACGAGCGGGCACATACACCGGTCCGTTTTAATTCCGCTGTCCAGCAGACTCGTCTTGCAGCAGCGCGCCAATCCCGCCCGGAAATTCTGGCAGAGTATTATATACAGGAACATACACATGTTTTTAAATCATCATCAAGTCAGCAGGCTTGTCTAACTACATATGATGGAGCCCACCTACCCAATGTGTTGACCACTGGTAAACATGCACATACACCTACATACACTCATCAATCCTGCCAACAGACTCGTCTGTCAGTTTTAAAGGAAGCTCTTCAACCACGTTCGGCGGACTGCAATCAACAGGCACATACAGCTGCAATTATTGATCAAGCCTACCAACTATCTCGTTTGGTAACATTAGGAGTGGTCAGTCAGAAAGCTCCGGCGACAAACAGGAGGCAGACTCAACTCTCTGCCCCCACACTTGAGTACTGTCAGGATTCAATGATAGGAAAAGGAGGACAGGAGTAGGGACACACACCTACTCCATGCACAGAGTGGACGTATATCCCCATTCTATTAGCTGAAGTCACCAAGCACATTCTATCAATGGTGAAACAGCAGAAGAAAATCCCTACTCATATTCTGGATGCCTGCCAGGATATTATAACAGCTTCAACAACATCTCAGGGAAATACACATAAATCTATCTCTACCAGTGGAGTGACTCATCAACAGATCACTCCGGTGCAGATAAACACCTCTGTTCCCATCCAATAGGGTTTTGGGGTGTACTCTCCCATATCATACAGACAACCAAGTTAGGCACATACACCTGATTTGAGTGGAGATCGTCAGCCTAACATATCCATCTCTCCTGATCAGGCACACACACCTGCTCAGAGTAGCCACTTTTGTCAACAAGTGGTTTCCAAGGTGAGTAAGAAGGAGTCTAAGAAGAAGACCTTCCCAGCATAGTCATGAAATCAAGATCAATTCTGTAACAAGGCCTTTCTCGATGCTGGAGTTCTTGAAGCCCTCAAACAGTTATCTGTTGGAATCCAGGATTCTACTCCCTCATTTCCCAATATAGGGAACATTAATTCCAAATGTCATTGATTAGCCAATAAAAAAACATATTTTGATTTCATTTTAAAGGTATTAAATGTTCAATTTTGATCTTATGGTCCTGAGTTAGTGGATTTTAATTTTAAACATCCATTCTCATCATCTGTGCACTTCATGCCTAATATGCACCAATTTAGGCCCAATGTTTAATCTGATTTCAGAGAATATAATTATCCATATTTTAATTTGATATTTTTGGAAATGGATATAAACTTAAATATGAACATTTTTCTTTCAATGATCAATGGAGGATTCCTAAAGGACGATGGAGATTTTTGGCGAAGAAAGGAAACAATTCTGGAGAAGGTAGATTGGATATCATTCCACTGATGGGAATGTGGGGCCCAAAATACAAGCCCAATGAAGCCCAAAATTCATCGGAGGATATAAGACATATAGAGGAACAAATACACCTTCTGGAGAAAGTGCTAATTCGTCAAAAATTTTGGTGAATAAGGCGGCCCAAGATGAAGATATAATTCTGGGCCAGATTCTGCGGCCCAGAAACAAATCCCACTATTTATATCCTATCTCTCGAACAGATTATTATTTTGGGATGAAAATTTACAGTCTATTAGGGTTCATACGGGGATTCATTTATGTATTCTAGGGCCCAATCAAATTCGGCTTTATAGAAGGTACTTTCAGCGCATCTTTCCAGTGGATGCAAGCTGGCTGCAACTTCAGGGCAAGAAGTGGAAAAGTCTCTCTACATTAATGTTCCACCCACCTTTCCCCAACACAATTAAATAAAGGCACATGGGATGTTTGGGGCTCAACCAAGGCTTCATTTTTTACTATTTAAGGCAGTAGTGGTGGAGGATTTAGGGATCTTGGATCTTTGTTTTGGTTGTAATGTTATTATCCCAAATTGTCTTTGTAGCATTATTCCTTCCCATGTTAGTTGTTCGAATCACCTTAGTTTTTAATAAAAGTTCTTCTTCTTATCTTGATATGTTCTTATTTATATTACCTTGATACCGTTTCCTCGAGGTGTGAACTTTTTGACACCAAACCTTGTGATTTTGTTCACACAACGGTGGAGTGATCGTTATTTTTGTTGTTTTTACTTCTTCAATTCCACCCTCATAAGTCTACTTTCAGCTTCCGTTGAGAACTTGTCATCAATAGAGGGATAGATCTTTTATGGGTTGATCCAAGGGAGTAGAAAGGGGCTGGATTGAATGTTATTTCTCACTCTACAAATGTTATTAAATTCTTTTAATCGAGATTATTTTATTCAATGATTTCTATTCTTCCTCTTCCTTATTGAATTTATTCACCCCAATTTCATGTGATAATTATATCCATTACCTTGGAGTGCTCATGAAAATGATCCTACAAGTGTATAGGTGATTATCATGTGTTTTGAAAGTGTTTAATCATTTAGTTATTAGGTTAGTTTGAATTCATTGCATGAATCCTTCTTGAGTTGATGAAATTAAAATCGTAAAAAAAGGAATTCATTCAATCCACCCCAAGTAATAACCTAGGATCAAATTATTTTATCATAATTTGTATTCACATAGATCTTTTAGTGCTATTTTAAAACCATCTAAAATAAACCCATGTGGGCCACTTCATAGCCAAAAATCCATCTCTTTTTATTGAGTGTCTAAAGGTTCTTCTTAGGTCTCGGAGGATTCGACAACCCAAGATACACTGCAAGCGACCACTTGACCCTTAATACTTGGGTAAATTTGGGCGACACATGTACTCAACAGACACTTCATCATGAAGGCTTTCTTAATGACCATTCGGTTGATCCTGAAATTTCATCTTCAGATGAGAGCTACAATAACCCTCTGTGTGAACAGAAGACCAAGGAGTAAAAGATCTCATCTTTTGCTGTAACCCACTATGGAGGTCCTCCCCATGATGATGAATTTCGTTGCGAATGTCCTCTCCGCAGTAGTGATGTGTATTGCCCAGAAATTCCCCAGTGGACAATGTAGTGCCGAGAAATCCCTCTTATCTTGAGGCACTTGAAATTGCGAAAACAGTCATGTCTGATTCTTTACCATCAGCAAGTGAAATACTTTCTCAATCAGAAGATAGCCCGGGGCATAGGTCATTCTTTGAACCACCCCCGGGTCATTTATCTTCTAGTTTGATTAGTGGATTCTCTACCAATCCTGTTGAATCCGATGAAGCAATAAGGAAGCACCAGCTCTAGTCAAATCAGGTAGAAGAATCTTTATTGAATGATAAAGAGGAAGTGATGAATATGAGAATCAACTGGCGAAAGGTGATGTTCCAGTCATGTTTTGGCCTTTGGCTGACTCTCAGTATGACATTCCAAAGGTGTTGATGAAAGATTGTATTCAAGATATTTGTCTCAACATATGAAAAACTCTTTGTCAGTTGAAAAAGAAAATATTATATTATGATGAATATGAAAATCATGTCAAGATAATATAAGGGTTACAACATCAAATTGACTTGGCATGTCTATCAGTCTCTTGATATCCGAAGGCTGAAGAGCAGTAGAGAGCCCTTCAGTATTCATGCCTTGGTGCACTAAGAAGATTGTGCGAGTTAATTCCCAATGCCCCATCTGGTATTCATATCAGAGGTTGGGGTATTCATGGAGAACTACATTTCATTGTTCTCTCCAGTAATCAAATCCCGCCGAAAATGGTTTCATGCAATGTTATTGCCCATGGTCGGCCACCGTCAATGGGTCTTGTTTCTAATCAAAAGCTTACCCAAGAACAGGCTTCAACTAGTTCCTCTCAAAATCAAGAATATAGAGAACAAGTTGTTGAATTACTCCTGCATCAAGCAGATGATAATATTGAACATGCCTCTCGTGTGGAGCAAGCACATCATGAAGTGATAGAAATGTCAGAAATCATCTAGCATTCATATGAGCTAGGTGATAAAAGTGGATACAGGTTGATTCATACATCTAATTTCCAGACTGAAGTCCACAAAATCAAGTGATCTTTTAAGAAAGTCTCAGACATAGCATGTCAAGAGCTACCCCAGCTTGCCAGACTATAGACTCTTTTAGACCAACCCTCAGAATCAACAAATAGGATTCGAGGAGTTGAGTGGGAATAGCAGGAACAGCCCCAGTCCACCAGACCGGGGACTTTTTCAAATCCTCAATCCCTCCCTCAAAGAAAGTCAGTCTTCTCTCGATTGGGGAAGAAGCCCCAAGAGGAACGAAGATCCATGTTTTTAGGATATTCTCTCCAAATTACGGTTCATCAACAAGTTCCTGAGGGATCGAATCAACAAAAGGCAATATCTCATCAAAGATGTGGAAGAAGACAATATCGCTAAAATGCCGATAGGAGGGATGCAATGTATTATGCATCAATCAATGTCATCAATAACGTTGTTGTTGATCCACCAGATGAGGGTGACTCAGAGGGATCAGATGAAGAGGTTCCTTCTCAAGAAGTTGTAGGAACAGAAACAAATGAAAAGGTCTGCATACACGAAATCAAAGGATTACTCAGAACCTAGGTAATCCTTCAAATAACCCAGTTCCTCCTCTCCAAAAGGGATCCAACAAGGGGAAAAGAAAGAATAAGGTTACATACCCTTCCTCTGGAAAGGCCAATCACTCTCATTAGAGCAACTATTTGAACAACAACAAGAAGAAATGAAGAAATTAAGGAGGATGAATGCAGGAATACTTCAGGGTAGTCTTCATCCTAAACGTGCTAAAGCCAGTTAGCCAAAGGAATTGTTTGTGGCTACTGAGTTGGATCAAGAATATACTTCTTTGTCAGTACACCCTCACAGGTCTAATCCTACGGGTCAAGTGCAACACAAATCGGCAGTGATGCTATCGTTTGCAGTACCAGCTGTCATACCTGTCCATGCTCCAGTAATTGCACATGTTCAAGTCCAAGCTCAACCAGATGTTTTATCAAAAGTTAATAACTACTATTGAGTAATTAATAGCTCGGTTGAAAGATATGGAGGGAAAGCATGCTCAAATTCAACCAGAAAAGAGAGATTACCCTGAATGGGTTGATTCAATCCCTCCCCCATCATGTTCTGGGAACCATGTATTCCCTATTTTCAATGGATCAGGCGATCCTCAACAGCATTTGAGGCATTACGTGTCTTTTTGCGATCCTATGATGGGAACTCCGGAACAGAAAGAAGCAGTGAAAATTAGATGCTTCGTGCGAACCTTGCAAGGACAAGATTTTGTTTTGTATAAAAGCTTGCAATCCTGGTCAATTACCAGATGGGAAGATCTCCGTCAACAATTCCTTGTTTAATTCAACTCAACTTTTCCAAAGACAACAATTTTTGATCTTACAAACTGTAAGCAAAGGGAGAATGAAAGGGTCTCAGATTTCATTTCTCTCTAGAAGGTATTAACATATATCTTAAGCATAGGACTCCCTCAGGAAGAATTGTTGCTAATTTTTGTGGCAAATCTACGTGACGAATTACGCACGCTGTTGATCCCTGTGAAATAAACAGGAGGGTTTCGAGACCTTACTTCAATCGCTCAGCAGATTGAAGATTCCCTTATACAGACTATGGATAAAACTCATGTAATTCCATTAGCTCTAGGAAGGAGAATGGGTAAAGAAGAGACTGCTACAATTATGATTAAGCAAGCACCTGTACCTACTTCTACATCAAAACCATCATCTTCCTGAAGGGCTCCACCTCCTGAGTGTTAGCAACATAGGCCGTTTCTTCAAGACGATCAAAGAGATCAAAGACGGAAATAGATTGATGAGTTGAACAGTAAAGTTTATTATTTCTGAAATGAACAAGTTCTTGGCTACTTCATTTCTGCTCTGGAAAATAATTTGGTTCAGTTGTAAAGGCCCAAATGGCCAAACAAGGAAGGAGATGAAGACCGTCCTAATTATTGCTGCTTTCATCAAATGTTGGGGAATCCCATCCAAGAGTGTTTTTTCTTCAAAGACCACCTGCAAAAGATGGTCGATTTGGGACAAGTCAAACTAAAAGGCTCTTCAGCCCAGGTAGCATGTGTTACTGCTACAGATCCGGAGGAAAGAGGCGGGTGGAAAGAAGTCAAAAGAAATAATGCGCAGAAATATGATGACTGGATGGTCATAAAAATGATCAACCGCACTCATGAAATTTTGCGAACGAAATTGAAGAAACCAATTGTGTCTTTTTCTATAAATGCTGTAGTGAAAACTCCATCAAAAGAAAAATCCTCAAAAGGACAACATAATTTAGGGAAGTAAGAAGAATCAGGAGAAGATGATTATGTTTCAAAGCCTAAGCTGTCTTTGACTCTGGCAGATTTCATGCCATCTACATCGAAGCTATGGGCACCGTCCCACCAAACGGAACAACCTAAATTGGCTAGTCAGGCAGATTCTTCATCAGATGAAGAACTGATCTTCGTTTCTGTTAATATGATTCATTTAACAGATCCTTATGTTAGTCGCAGTTTCAATTTCAATGAGCCAGAATTCCCTATATCAAACAGAGGAATTAGAGGGAGTTCCAAGGGTCTGGGATACATAGGAAGACGTGGATATCCCAGAAGACACTATTCCAATTCTACCCCTACTAGAACTGTGTATGCAACAGAAACTCGTGGCAGAGCCCTTCAATGAGCTCAACAAGAACAAGCAAGTTCTTCCACCAATAGAAAATTCAGTCCTGGAACAGTTATTCTAGAGGATCTGTTGGGGGTTCCACCTTCATCCTATCAAGAAGTAAATGGATCTAATCGGTCTAATATTACAAAGCCATGAATATTTCCAACTCCTATCCCGATACAAGATGCATCAACTTCCAAAGCATCAACTTCCAAGGCACCTTCAAAACCACATGTTCATGTTGGGAAACACCGACCTCTGGATCAAAAGTATGATGTGTTGAAACACCTGGCCCAAGTACCAGCCAAGTTATCCATTCTGTATGCTTTGAATCGGTAAAAAGATCTTCTAGAGGCACTCATCAAGGCCTTTTCAAGTCCTCAGTAGTTTGAAACTGAAATTGCTACAGCTGAAGTATACCATGTTGAAAATAATCTTTCAGAATACCATGCAGTGATATCTTTCATAGATGAAGATGAAGATGATGTCGTGCTTTGGCATATTAGACCTTTGTACTTATCTGTAAAGTTCAATGGTGTCTACATCTGAAGGGATTTCATTGATAATGTTTCTGGAGTCAACCTCATCCCCATTCGTACACTTTGTCGATTGGGCCTCAAGGAATCTAATTTATCTCCTTCTACTATGATGTTACAAGGATATGATAAAAATGAACAAGAACCACTGGGAGATATTACACTCAAAACTCATTTTTGAGTTCTTGAATCCAATTCAGATTTCATGGTTGTTGATCAAGACTCAGCCTTTAACATCTTTCTTGGAAGACCCTGCCTACATCAACATGCAGCTATCCCTTCATCACACCATCAATGTCTCAAATATTGTTTCAATGGTCATGTTGGGACATTGTATGGTGATAAGGCCCCGTTCAATACATGAAAATCTCAATAAATTGAGGCGGAATTCTATCACATGAAGGGAAAGGAGAAATCTAGAACCAGGGAGATTACCAAAGTTAATGCTCCATGTGGTTTGGAGAAGATTCCAGAAAATCCATTTGCGCATGTGAGTACTGATTATGTGTTGCCTATCTATCAAATTAACAGGATAGACTCAAATAAAAATACTCTTATGGAAAGATCCATAATTTCAATTACGACAATCGGGTCAGACAACATGTGAGAAATTGGTGATCGTCTAGGCAATGATGAAAGCTCAAATGGAAATGTCTTCATTTCATCTGCTGAAATCGAACAAGTCAATACTTCTCCAACCAGGTCAGAAGAAGTTATATAAATACCAGAGGTGAATGATGATGTTGATTCTCAATCCATAATCTCCTCTTTATTACCGATGGAAGACCCTTCATCATCAATTGAGTCAGAAATGGAAGCCTCTTCTTCAAGATGTTCAAATTTTAACTTCTATTCTGATCATGGAAATTCTACTTCATCATCTACTATGCAAGTAGAAACAAAAGAAGTAACACATGTTGATGAATAAGAGGAAGACCTTAGAGATTCTCCTCTAGCATTTGAAGAGGGTATGTCTACCACTATGGACGAACTCCGAGAAATCAATCTGGGTACAAAAGAAGATCCACGCCCCACTTTAATCAGTGCGGCCATGACTCTTGAAGAACAAGAGATGTATATTTCCATTTTAAATCAAAATCGAGACATATTTTCTTGGAACTATATAGAGATGTCCAGGCTTGATCCTTATGTTTCTATTCATCATTTGGGTTTAACAGAAGAACATCGAGGATTTACGCAAGCCGCAAGAAGAACACACCCAACCTATGCTTCCAAAATTGAAGATGAAGTGGATAAGATTATCAAATCTAACTTCATCAGGGAAGTTAAATATCCCAAGTGGTTGGCTAATATTGTCCCTTTGAAGAAGAAGAACGAAAAAATTAGAGTTTTCATAGATTTCAGAGATATTAATCGACATTGTCCTAAGGATGATTTTACGGTTTCAATTACAGAACTTTTAATCGATGCAACAGCTGGATATAAAGAGCTTTCCTTCATGGATGGATATTCTGGATATAATAAAATCCTAATGGCTCCAGAAGATGAGGAATCCACAACCTTCAGATCCCCTCAGCGTGTGTTTTGCTATTGGGTAATGACCTTTGGCTTAAAGAATGCAGGTGCAACTTATCAGCGCGCCATGCATCATATCTTCAAACCATTTTTAGGGAAGTTTGTTGAATGTTTTGTGGACGATTTAGTGGTCAAATTCAAACAACATTATAATCACTTAGTTGATTGGGAAGTCATATTATGCAATCTTAGACAACATAATTTGAAAATGAAGCCCTTAAAATGTGCTTTTGGGGTAACCTCAGGAAAATTTATCGTCCTTGTTGTACGCCATCGTGGTATTGAAGTCGATCCTGAGAAGACCATGTCATTCATTGGTATGTCACCTCCTCTAAATTTGAATTAATTAAGTGGACTTCAAGGAAACATAGCCTATATTTGGCGTTTCATCGCCAATTTGGCAGGCAAAAGTTTACCCTTCACCAAATTGATGAAGAATGGAGTCACTTACTAGTGGACTGAAGAATGTCAAGAGGCATTCAAAATTCTCAAGAAATAACTCTTGAGTCCACCGGTACATATGCCACCTATTGAAGGAAGGCCACTTATCCTCTATTTGAAAGCCTTAGAGCGATCATTGGGTTCCTTTCTTGCTTAGAAGAATGATGTTGGGAATGAAAACAAACATTACTATGTCAGTCGAACTATGCTTGATGCAGAAACCCGATATCTAAATATTGAGAAGTGGTTACTGGAATTAATATTTGAAGTTAAGAATTTTAGACACTACTTTCAACATCACGAGGTCCAATTGGTATCTCTCAATAACCCGCTCAAATTCATCTTTAGTCGTCCAATGCTTACAGGACGTCTGGAAAGGTGGGCAGTTATTTTGCAGCAATTCAACATTCAGTATGTGTCTCAAAAGGAAATACAGGTCCAAGATCTGGCTGATTTCCTTACTGAACATCCTTCAGTGGAAGACAAATCTTCAGATGTTGAACTCCCTTATGAGGAAATCTTCTCCATTCAGGATAGTCCTCTAGTATGGGAAATGCATTTTGATGGTGATTCCAGAACTCCAATAGGGAAGAAAATGGAAAATCCTGAATTCAACAAGGTTGGATTAGGAGTTATTCTTATTTCCCCAGAAAAGGCAGTGTTACCTTACTCGTTCTTATTGTGGGAAGGTGGTACCAATAATGAAGCGGAATACTAGGCCTTCATCGCATGATTACAGTTGGCTCTTCAAGCACAAGTGAATCACATGATGGTGAAAGGTGATTCAGACCTGGTAATCAAACAATTCAATGGGTATTATGCAATCAGAAAAGAAGAATTGATCCCTTTGTATGATTACGTTAGAGAGTTAATGGAAGAATTTCCTACGGAACAAACATTTTATTATGTCCCGCAATCACAAAATGCTCAAGCTGATGCACTAGCTAATATAACCACAGCTCTAGTATATCCAAATTGGAAAAAAACATCAGTATTTCCCACTGTCGTACAATTTAACCTTATGTTCAAACCAGAATAGAGGAGAACAATGAAATTAGTCCCATTCCTGAACCGTATGGTCATACTATAGGATGGATGACACTTATTATAGAATACCTTTAAAATGGAACGCTTCCACCTGAGAGAGCATGGAAAGATCAAATCTAGCGAAGTGTGATCAACTTTACTCTTTATGAGAGCCCAGATCACCTAGAGAAAATTCTCTACATGTGTGGTTTTGATGGAGTTCTCTTCAGATGCATTTATGGTGAAGAGACAATGGCTGTCATGAAAGAAGTGCATGCAAGAGTCTGTGGTTCCAACAAGTATGGACATAGACTGTCTAATCAGATTCGAAGGCTTGGATAGTTTTGGCCTTCAATGGTACAAGATTGTGTTGATTTCACAAAGGAGTGTCATTCATGCCATGTATATGAAAATTTCATTCATCAACCTCCCGAGTTGCTTCATATAGGTAAATATTGGTGGCCATTTTACACATGGGGAATGGATGTGGTGGAACCCTAACCTTCAGCTATGACCAAGTAGTTTAAGTATATTCTTACTGATATAGACTACTTTTCCAAATTGGCAGAGGAAATACCTCTAAAAGAAGTCAGTTCTAAAAGAATTGTAAGATTAATCAAGTCTAACATAGTTACCAGATTTGGTGTCCCTCTTCCCATATTGACGGGCAATGGCACCAACTTCTGTTCATCTGAGATGAAGAAGTTTTATAAAGAATACAACCTCAAATTCAACCATTCATCTCGGTATTGTGCAATGGCCAATGTCCAGATAAAATCCTTCAACAAGACTCTTTCAAACATACTGCAAAATATGGTGGATAAAGATATGAAGTCATGGCCTGATAAACTCTTTCATGCTTTATGGGCATATCAGACTACCACCTTCTCTATAATGCGGTCAACTCCATATTCATTGGTATATGGAACAGAACCAGTCTTGCCTATTGAAGTTAAACTACCCTCGCTCAGAGGATCTATTTGTGATCAATCATCTACAGATGAACAATCTCAAAAGCAATTGGATGAATTGGAATAGTTAGATGAGAAAATATTGTGCACACTACACCACTTGGAAGTTTATCATAATCAAATAGCACGAGCTTTCAACAAAAAAGTTCATCTTCGTTCATTCATTCAGGGAGAACTGGTATTGGTTCTCAAAACTCCAACGATACCAGGAAGGAAATCTCCAAAGCTTGAACCAAAATGGGAAGGATCTTATTCAATACATAAGGTCTACTCCAATGGAGTATATTCATTAATCTCAATAGATAGGGAACTCATCACAACTCCAACCAATGACATATTTCTGAAGAAGTTTTTTGTATAAACACAAAATACATTGTTACAGTCCATACATATGACCTTAAACTATTTGTATTACTTTCATCCCACACGACGTTAAACTGTGACGTCCTAACTACATGACGCTAAACTGTACAGAAGTCTCTTATGTCCAGCAAGACATTAAACTGCACCATCTGTGGTCCATACATATAACCTTAAACAATTTGTATTAATTTCGTCCCACATGATGCTAAACTGTGAAAGAGTCCCTAATAGGTCCAACATGACGTTAAACTGTATCCTCTTTTGTCCTTACTGCACAACATTAAACTGCACAGTCCCCCTTCTGTCAAACATGACTTTAAACTGTATTGTCCCCATCATCCTAACTATATGATGCTAAACTGTATAGAAATCCCTTAATATTCCCTACATGACGTTAAACTATATTTTTTCCCTGCTACATTACACTAAACTGTGCAGCACCAATAGTCCTAACTGCAAGACTTTAAACTGCATAGTCCCTTCGTATGTCCTACATGACATTAAACTATGCATCGTTAAGGTTGTTTCTACCTCTTGTCTCTCACACTGAGTATGACTCACGTGATCTTAGAGAAAACATCAACCATAACACCCTCTCTGGGCTGCTAACCATGTGTAAGTCCCAATACCATTTTTAATTCGTTGTCCCCAAGAACAACTTGATCACTAATTCATTCTTTAATTGAACTATGCGGACATTGATCCTTGCCTTCTAGGCTGGGTACGTAGGCATTCTCCCAAGGTTCAAGCCCAAAACCAATCTCTTCACATAGGTTCACCTCTATCGCATACGATGTTGATTCGTGAAACCGCCCCCAGAATCAATATCTTTACATTGGGTCACCTTCGTCCTTGCTATAGGACGTTAAAATATATAACACTTTGTCCTGTACGACAATAAAATACAATATTCTTTGATACCCTCACCTGAGAGGGAATCATTATTTACATTGATTTTCAATCATGTTATATTCCGAAGACTATGTACATACATGACAATACTTGAACCTTTTATCTTTGGTTAAACCATCATTGTACTAAAATCCCCTTTCACCCTTCAAATGTACAAACCAAATCTGTACAGATGGAATTTCTAGAACTACATGGGCTTGATTACCATCCTTATGGGATACATAGGAACATTCGAGTTTCCCTCGAATCCAGCCCCATGTATTTGGGCCTAACCCCAAATTCCACTTTCAGTCCCTTGGCTGAAAAGTCCCCATGAAAATACACACTGTGTATTTCTTATAATGGTCCGAGATCTATGACCCTAATCTAAGATCTCCTATTCTTTAGTCCCGCATGACATTAAACTGTATTTCAAGAACTACATATGGCTTGATTCCCATCCTTATGGGATACGTAGTGAAGTCTAGTACTTCAATTCAAGACCTAGCCATAACGTGATTATGGTTATCATTTATCTATGTATCTTTACATTCATTGAACAATACCCATTTTTATGTGTCATAATCCTAACCTTAAATATTTTCATATCTTCATAACCCTTTTTTCTTGACTTCTAATCACAAAATGTCCAAATTCTGAGAATTCTTTTCCTGACCATGCAACACGTGACCTTAGGCGGCCTTGCATAAACAGTCTACATAACAGACCTTTTAGCCAAAAGATGCTATTATTTGACTGTGCATCCAATGCCCTTAGGCGACCCTACATAACTCAACCCCCTAACGGGTTTGTTAAATAATAGTAATTTCATTCTTAGGATAAAAACCTTTTTTTGTCCTTAGTTGTCTTAATGACGATATGTAGGGATCCACAAAAATAGCCATTCTTTACATATATGTCTCATAATCTTTTTCATGATCTGAAAATATTCAAGTCTATGGTTTATATTTTCCCTTCCCTAAGTTTGGGTCAGACCTTCGTAGGAGTGACATTCATCCAGTTATTAAACAATATTGTTTGGAAATATCTTATCCACATTCAAGTACCTCTCTTTATACAAAAAACTTCATGCTTTGGAAAATTTGAATCTCCATAAACTTCCACTGGCTTTTTAGCAGTAGAAAAGTAACTTTCTGGGAGTTCTTTTGCCTGACTATGCAGCACGTGCCCTTAGGAAGCCTTGCATAATTAGTCTACATAATGGACCTGTCGGCCAATAGATTCTATTATTTGAATATGCATCCAATGCCCTTTGGTGGCCCTGTATAATTCAACCCCATAACGGGTTTGTTAAATAATGGTAACTTCATTCTTGGGAAATACTTCTTCTAATGCCTTCTAGTCCATTTTCATATCATTCCTCAGATTCAAGGTTTCTTAAGTCATAGTTTACATTTTTCCCTTCCATACTTGAATATGGTAATATGTTTTCAAACAAATTATCAAGGAATTGAGACAATTTTTAATCCATTCGGTCAAAGCTATTTCGACCTTAAACATTAGCCTTTTTATGTCCGCTGTGCATGACTTTAAACTGCCCACAAAAGACAAGGGAACTCTGAATAAAAGTCACGTTCCAGCTCACTAAACATACATGTTTTATGATTTATGTAATATTGAGAAATTAAAAGATTCAAATTTTGAAGGGTTATTTATAATAATCCTAGTAAAAAATTCAAACTATGCTTATTAGGCCCATTGGATTAGGTAAAAATCTAAAGCAAGTAGTAAAGGAAATACATGAACAAATGATTGTAGATGAAAAAGTTTTTCATTTGGTGTACAAGAGATTAGAAGGCCCTCCACAGAATGTAGCCTCTTCTCTTTTCCAGGAAATTAAAAGAGGTTGTCAACATAAGTCTTCACTTGATGAATAGCATCCCGAGCTTCATCAGCAACTACTTGAAGATCATGCAATCGACCAACTTCACTCTTTTCAGCCTGATGGAGTTCTTTCTTGGCATCTGCAATGGATTTCATACCATTCGTTTGAGCTCCCTCTAGTGAATTATTGAGTTGGTCAAGTTCCCCAGTAACAGCTTCTAACTGTTGCTGAAGGTGCATCTGTTGGACGACTGTATCATTGATCTTATGCTTCAATTCCTTCATCTTGATATCCAAAACAGCCAAGTCCTAGCATGACGAACATGGAAGACAATTGAGGAATATTTTATGATAGCTCTTCAAGAGGCACATCAGATATGATTTTCCATATGCTATTTAATGCCTTGTGTCGTGAAAAGTTGTGCACCTTAAGCACCTCCGGGTCTGATTCGACATCATCATCACAGGGGGGCATGTAATCTAGGATTAATGCACTTAAGGAAGTGCCATGTTCTGCTCCCCCCTGACCTTGGTTGCTTTGCCTTCTACTAATGTTTAGGCGGAAGATGAGGCTTCACCTCTAGATCTAGCCATTGATGTTGATAGCCATGTTTGATCAATTAAATGTATGGTTAGTTTCATAGAACAATGGAAGTTGGTTGTCTATCTTGAAAAATTAGTACAATCATTACCTAACAGTAGATCAATAGCTTGAGAAGAATCCTCCCCATATTTTCTAGTTTAAAAAGGATCTTCAATATGGGTCTCAAGAGGGTTTACTGGGTTTAGCTCCACTTGAGCTAATGTTTCTGCAATGGTATGGTTGACATTAATGTCCACACCCTCTTCAGGAATTGGTAGTTCAGCAGCTTCTTTGGATGGAACTGCATATTATTTTCAGTCATGATTAGAAGTGTAAATTATAAGAAACTTTACCGAACGAAGGATAACACTGACGCCCAAGATCTTCTAATTCACATGATATCATAGCATGATGAAAAAATTATTCAAAATACATGCCAAGACTCATCATTTCATCCAATGATATTTCAGAATCCTGGTTAGTCTCACCAGTGGGAGCATTTGATGTGTCTTCTTGGCGACCTTCATTTTGCGGCCCCTGACACTGGACAGATTCTTCAGGAAGGATGGCAGGTTCATTTGTCACGGTCGCCAATGATTCTGGTATAGGTGTTATACCTAAAATATCACATAACGGATGTTAGTTGATGTTTTCATTCAATAGTTAATGAAGCATTATATTAAGCATTGTTAAATTACTAGAAGTAGGTTCTTTTATACTGGTAGTAGCAGTAAGAGCATTTCTGGGAATAGATGTTGGCTCTTTTTCAGAAGCAGCCAAGTCAGACAGAATTTGTGTTTGTTCCACAACACCCTCCGTCGTCCTCAAAGGAGGATCAGTCCCCTCCCTCAGATGGTAAATTGAAGAAGCCCCTACAATCCCATGGAAAATGAGCAATCTTTATATGGTTTAATACTCGTGATTATCCGAAGGACTTACCACTACTGATGAAGAATTTAGTCATGGAATTCTTCCTCCGACGCCTTTGTCCCTTTGGATTTTTGGGAGTTTCGGCAGTCTCCATTTTAGGTACCTGAATGGGAGAATGGAAAACCATGCCCAACTCCTCATTCATGGACTGTTGGCCTGGAGATACCTCTCCCAACTCACGAGGAGATTCAGCAGTAGCCCAGATGGTAGTACCACCAGGGCTATACTGTTGTGAAAGAACTTCAGTAGTTCCTTTTCTTGGAAGATGTAGGATAATGAAATTAATTTCCTTGAGTAACAAAGCTTTGACTGAAATCAAGTTTCAATGTAAATAAGGAATGTAAACTTACATCTTCAGGAGCCACATAATCATGACACTCTTCATTAGTGGCATCATGATCCATCATTTCCTTCACATGCTTGGAGATAGTGATAGAATCATTTATGGAATGTATATGGGTCCTCAACTCTTTGACATAGGCTCTTAATTAATCAGGGTTATCCTTGAAATGAATATTTGAAGGAACTTGAAGAGTCCTTACTCTATAAAGATGTAGCCCTTCACATAGCTCCAGCCAGATAGTTTCAGTATCCCAGTATACATCCCGCCATCTCTGGATGGCATCTGGTCGAAGATGTAGAGACCCGAGGCTTATCGTACATGGACATTACATTACTTTTGCGGAATACTTAGTACATAACAAAAACACACACACAAGGATCGTAATAGTTTAGTGTCTTTGGAAACTCGGAACGTAATCTTCTAATCGTGGTGAAAGATCTTCAATATCTCCCATAAAGATCTTCCCTTTTTTTTACCTATAAACCTTTCTTTATATCCTGGGGAAAAGAAAACATAAAAGGGTGAGCTCAAATGCTCAGTAAGGGTAAACAAAAGAAATATCAATCACATCATATACAAAAGAACATAGCTTTTTTTTGGAAATCTTAACCTGCAAAAGAGCTCATAATATCATAACATGGGATAAATCATAGAAGTGAAAATGAGATCCCCATAATCATAACATAAAACTTGAAACTTTGTGGCATGCACACATAATCATGGAAAATCATTTCTTGTTAGTCATGACTCATCGCCAAGACTATCTTAGTGGACAAAGTCCCTTTCTGAACCGAGTTCACTCCTCGTTTCAGTCCTGTATCACTGAACCGAAATAACCTTCCGTTCCAGCCATGTCTATCTCATGAGATATAAAATCATTACCCAATGCATTGGAGGGAGATATAGGTCCCACCCATCTTATAATGAATCCTTTCTTATGTGTGCCACATAATCATAACACATACATCATCGCATAACACATGTAACAAAAATGGCATTCTTGAAACATCATGACATCATAAATCAATTCATATAAGATAAAGGAATTCATAAACATAATTCCATCACAACATAGTCAAATCAATGTAAAAATATGGATAGAAACAGAACCCTTTATTATCTTAGATGGAAAATAATTTTGATAAAACACTTGAATTGAATTCTTGAGGAAAATATCCTTTCTTCTTCAAAATCAATTTCTTTTCACAAAACATCATTCAATTTTAAAAGAAAGAGATTTTATTGAAAATAGTCATGAAATCTTTTAGAGGAAGCTTCATTAAAATAAGGCTTTATAAAACAGTAGAAATCCGTTCGTGCCGTATAAGTTAAAAAAAAACATTCTTCGTACTTTTGTCGGAAAAGTCAAAAAGTACCTCGTACGAAAAACGACAAAAGATTCCTTTCATACGTATTACTAAAAACTCACCGAAGGGTAAAAATGGATTTAAACAATTTTAGGTGGATGGAAATAATATTACATATTGAGTAAACATGGATGTGGATGATAAAATACACCCCAGTAAATACTTACGAATAAACAATCTCGGATAAAAATGAGATTGTGATATTTCCCTTACCTTAGGTCCGACTTGCTTTGTAAGTGTCCGAACCTCCTGTATAATGATTTAAATCATGTTATTGACTCATTAAAGAATCATATTCATTGTTATGATATCATATATGGTTCACTTATGACATTATATTTCCCGTTCTTTTGTAAATTCCATGTTAAAGAAGCGTTTTGGGTAAAATCGTTTCATTTATCGTAGGTGTTTTGACTTGTTGTTCTTGACATCATTATTACTTATATCATGATTTACTTACTTCCAGAATATAAAATATGATTTATATATCATATATATTCAGTATATATATATATATAGTAGGTAGATAAATAAAATGAAAAACACCGTTCATGGAGACGGTAGTCCGTACGTACGCATGAACGCTGTTTTCCTTTCCTTATTGTCTTGAAATGGAAGTAAGTAGATGAAATACATATGTATATATATACATAAATCCAGTAGCTTTATAATGTCATATATTTCATTATTATTTCTTATATATACATTATAATCATTCTTAAATGGTTAACATGGAGAATGAATCTCATCGCGTCGTGGAGACGGTATTCCGTACGTACGCACGAGCGATGATATCATTTCTATAAATATTGAATTGAATTGGAGTGGATTATACAATATATCAGAATCAATATGATGTTGTAATAACTATGTATAGTTATTCTTTACACCATTATACCCATCCATGTAAGGTGGTGGTGGAAAATAGATTACACCACGGCGTGGAGACGGTATTCCGTACGTACGCACGCGTGGTGATTTCTTTTTCCGTAGGATGGATAGATGGTGAAATAGGGTTGTTTCATACTTATAATAACATATAAGTATATGAGTGATACTGATGTTATTACTTCATAATGAAACAACCTAAGAAGAAGAAGTGGAAGAAGAAATAAAGATGAAAGAATTGGTAACGGTAATTACCTCTTCTTTGAAGTGCCTCTTTGAGACCTCCTCTTAGGGCACTAGAATTGGTCTTTGAGGAAGACCAGAACCTCTAGGATGTTTCTAGGGAAGTGGAGAAGGGATTTTGGCAGGGTTTGGCCGAGCTTGAGTGCTCAAATTGGTGTGAGGAGGAGGGGGAGGAGGTGTCCTTTTATAAGGGAGGAGAGGGGCACCTTAGGAATATCTCAAAATATTATTTTATATTAAAGTCAAAATCGGTTTATAATGGTTCCAAAGGGTCTTATTTCGAAGATAAGGTGGGGAGGGGTCGAAATCCTATCAACCAATAGAATTTAGACATGTTTAGGATATTATTGTAACCTTATCAATTAAATTTAACTCTAAGTTAAATAATTTACCTTTTCCCATGTCTTTTTGTTTTCTTTCACTATATGGTTAATAAACTTACTATAACATGCCAAACGAACCCCAAATTGTTTATTATTAATATATATATCCTTATCTAAGTCATTTGGCCGAACCTTAGATTTTTAGGAATACAATAACAATTAATAATATAATATTTGATTTAAAAACTATTTTGTGTCAATTTTGACACTATTTGATATATGATTTTTGTGAAAGTCATAACAGAATTAAATGTTCGAACCAATTTGATTAAATCAATATTAATATATCATAGTAACCTAGAAAATTAGTGTAATTCATAAAAAATCTCAAATTACATTTATTTTGGTGTTTATAACATCAATTATGTCAATATTTCATTAATAAGATAATTACTGCATCATCGTTGTGTCATAAATAAATTAAATTATTTTATGTCTAAAAATTACAAATAAAATACCATCATGTAGGAAATCTTTTTAGCTTTCTAATGAATATTTACAATCGAATTTATCTTATGTATAACCCCATATTAAAAATTATTTACTTATTAAACTTTGATTTTAACTATTTTAACCTTTCTTTAAATAAATTAATAATAAATGTCCTAATCTAATCCAAGTGGGCCTAAATGGTCATATTTTATTCCTAAGTTTGTTTTTGGTCGAATTACACTTGTCCAATAGAATTAGGACATGTGTTAGGGTAATAGTAATATCATATTTACCCTTAGTTACCCTATTTACTATTAACCGCGGTAAAAAAGTAAAAAGTTACTATTCACCAAAAAATTATTTTCATCTCATTGAACCACATTTTAGTCCTTGATATTAACCGTGTCTCTCAGATTTTCGAAATTCCATTCACAGAAGCGGCAAAATTAAGTTTTATGAAAAATTCAGTTTTTTTAACTACCACTTAGTAGTTTCACTATTCATCAAAAATTGATGTTTTTCAGAACAATGCCAAAATTTCATCCTAAGCTATATTTCATATTCCGAATTCAAATATGAAATCTATTTTACCAAATTCATAACATAGAAGTTGCATTAATTAATTTTATAATTAAATCCCGCTGTTAAAATAAATAGCGTGTTTTTAGGAAACAATATATATCAAAAGATTGACACTTGATTATGTCTGGTTTAAATGTGAAATTACAACCAATGACCAACATTGTATTAAATTGTAAAAATATATTCTAAATATACTTTAAAACCACTCAAATTAATAATTTATCACTATTAATTATTTCGATTAAAAAAGTTGTTTTTAATTATAATTTAGTAATTTTTCACTATTCATCAGAATATGAAAGTTATCCGAAAAGTACCAAAATTTCACCTTAGGCTAAATTCGATACTCCGAATCCAAGAATGAAGTTCATTTTGAAATATAAGATTTACAGAATTTTAAAAATTGGTTATTACTATTCATAACGGCTAGTTTTAATAATATTTTAATAGCATATCATTGTTTCGTGAAACTCAGGATTACGTACCACACACGCTATCGAGGAAGGTTGCGATTGCGTGTAATGCAAGGCAAGTCAAGGATGCGTGTTATGCAAGCTCCTTTTGGTGTAGCGTATAACACAAGACATTAAAAAAGAATATTTTTCATAAAATATTGGGCTGTTACATTCTACCCCCCTTAAAATGAATTTCGCCCTCGAAATTCGTCGGGGTTATAAATGGTTTACTATTCGAAAGTTTCTTTAATAGAAACCCACATCGTAAAAGGGAATACCAAAACTTGGCTCTAAAAACTAAAGTATGAAATGTAACGATTACCCAAATAAACTAATCACTGGGTTTCCACATAGGTGAAAATATGGATATGGAAGAGAAATCTAACCATCATGTTCTGATGGAGAGTGGTAGAGAACATGGCTATGGAAAAGCCAGTAATCACAAATCCATAGATTTGTGATGATATAAGGTACCATCTGATTCATCAGGTATAAGATCACTAGGACAACATTTTTTTGGTTTTCAAGATCATTTCCCTAAAGTTGAAAATTTTCTTAGAATAAATACTTACTTTATTTTGGTACAATCTCACTTTTGTTCGTGCCTTGAACAATTTCTACTTCATCTCTTAAATAAATGAAGTTGAATTTGTTATTCGTGAAGTGTTAGCAGATCATGTGATAGAATGACGAGTCATTCCATCTGTCTCAAACAAAAGGTTAGTAAAAATTATATACATAAGTCGATCTATAGTGAGATTAATCACATATGGTTTCTAAAATGGACTTATACTTCATATATCATATTGCTTAATATAATAAAACTAGTTTCTACTAAACAGGGACTTCCTGTAGGCCAGTGGTAGGCGATAAAGGTCAGTCGCACTTCGGTTGTGGGTTCGATTCCTACAGCCTTGTCCGAAGTGATGGGCTGTCGCCCGTCCTGCAGGTTGTCCTTTTTCTAAAACTACGTTACTATGACATCCCATCAATAATATCGAAAATCTTCTATCCTTAAACAATACTAACTTATGTCCAACATAATCTAGTCTAATCTTTAGGCTTATACATAATACTGCAGTCCACTATCATAATATAGTGACATCGATTACCAGAGATTTAATACTGTCGTTGATCCCCACATATCATAAGATATGTCTTGTTGGTCACATTCCAAACATCCAAAGTCCTTAATCGTGTATTCTCTTGAATACCTTAGTGAAAACATGAGTGCAGTTAAAAGTTAACACTTTCCACATACCAAAATCCTCAAAATTCTATATACTCAAACCATGATATCACTTAGTCCTTATATCAATCATGAGCTCATGAATACTATTAAACATTTCATTTTCTCGTCTTCATTATGCGCATATCATCTTATTTCCAAAAAATATCTCAATCACTTTGAATACCACATCAATAAATATTGCAATACTCAATGATACAACATTATCCCATTACATAAACACTTAATCATTCCACCACATCGTTGTCATATTCAACATTGCCAATAGTGATCGCATGTGATTTCCCTTTGTCCTTTGCCTTCAGTGGTTGCTCATGTTGATCATCACTAACCCTTGGATTAGGGCAATTATTAGCATAATGCCCCATTTCCTTGCACTTGAAGCATTGAAGTGTTGGCGGTGCGTTCTCTACAGTGTTTGCTTTATTCACATCATTAGAAACCCTTTTTCCATTACTTCGACACTCAGCTGCTCGATGACCTTCTTTTCCACACTTAAAACATTTTCTAGTCCCTTTAAGACAATCTCCACCATGCTTCTTTCCACACTTTGTGCATAAGGAAATATTCATCTTCTTTTCACCATTATTCTGAGATTTCTCCTTGAACTCCATCTTTCGTTTCTTGTCAAAACCATGAGATGGATATGTAACACCAACTTCCATTTCTACCTTGATAGCACAACGCACAATTTCTTCATAGCTACTGAAGTCTCTTATAGCTAATGCCCTTCGAAGACTTGGTTTTAAGCCACTGAAAAATCGATCAACTTTACTTTCAGGTTGGATGATAATTCCAGAAGCATACCTTGCAAGTCTTGTAAAATTTGCTTCATAGGTACCAACAGATTCATCGTCCCTTTGCTTCTGTTCAAGAAACTCTTTCTCCATCTTTGTTCGAAGAATACGAGGGAAGTACTTACTGAAAAACAAGTTCTTGAACTCGTCCCATTCCATGGACTCAATTTCATCTCTTGGCCTCGTATTCTTGATAAGATTCCACCATTGATCAGCTTCACCTTCCAAACGATATACTGCTAAGATGACTTTATCATGATCAGAACATTGAAGAACTGAAAATATCTTTTCAGTAGTACTGATCCATTGTTCAGCCACAAGTGGATCAGAAGACCCACTGAAAGAAGGTGGACGTTGCCTCATGAAGGACTCAATAGAATATTGTTCCCTTCTCTGCTCATTTGGAAGTCCAGAATGATTCATAGCTTGTGTAAGTATTGCAATAAGATTTTGCACTTCATCTCCCATAACATTTGTTTGATCAGGAGGGCAATCATTGCATTGTCCATTGCATTGATCAACACGGTTCCTTCGGGTTCCAGCCATCGTCTAAAACCCAAAAAGAATAGTGTGAGAGGAAAAAATCATGATAGGGAAAACAACATAATAAAGGGGGAGTACCTTCAATATCCAACATCTTAAGTTTAATTCTATGATCGTTAGCGTAATTCTATTACTATAACCTATACGTATACTTATCCCTAGGGACATCCCTAGACATAACTTAGAAATATCTCTAGGGATCTCACTAACGTTTTCGCATCCTAGTTTCCAAAGGTTGACTAAAACTTTCCTCTGATACCAACTGTAGAGACCCGAAGCTTGACGTACATGGACATTACATTACTTTTGCGGAATACTTAGTAAATAACAAAAACACACACACAAGGATCGTAATAGTTTAGTGTCTTTGGAAACTCGGAACGTAATCTTCTAATCGTGGTGAAAGATCTTCAATATCTCCCATAAAGATCTTCCCTTTTTTTTACCTATAAACCTTTCTTTATATCCTGGGGAAAAGAAAACATAAAAGGGTGAGCTCAAATGCTCAGTAAGGGTAAACAAAAGAAATATCAATCACATCATATACAAAAGAACATAGCTTTTTTTGGAAATCTTAACCTGCAAAAGAGCTCATAATATCATAACATGGGATAAATCATAGAAGTGAAAATGAGATCCCCATAATCATAACATAAAACTTGAAACTTTGTGGCATGCACACATAATCATGGAAAATCATTTCTTGTTAGTCATGACTCATTGCCAAGACTATCTTAGTGGACAAAGTCCCTTTCTGAACCGAGTTCACTCCTCGTTTCAGTCCTGTATCACTGAACCGAAATAACCTTCCGTTCCAGCCATGTCTATCTCATGAGATATAAAATCATTACCCAATGCATTGGAGGGAGATATAGGTCCCACCCATCTTATAATGAATCCTTTCTTATGTGTGCCACATAATCATAACACATACATCATCGCATAACACATGTAACAAAAATGGCATTCTTGAAACATCATGACATCATAAATCAATTCATATAAGATAAAGGAATTCATAAACATAATTCCATCACAACATAGTCAAATCAATGTAAAAATATGGATAGAAACAGAACCCTTTATTATCTTAGATGGAAAATAATTTTGATAAAACACTTGAATTGAATTCTTGAGGAAAATATCCTTTCTTCTTCAAAATCAATTTCTTTTCACAAAACATCATTCAATTTTAAAAGAAAGAGATTTTATTGAAAATAGTCATGAAATCTTTTAGAGGAAGCTTCATTAAAATAAGGCTTTATAAAACAGTAGAAATCCGTTCGTGCCGTATAAGTTAAAAAAAACATTCTTCGTACTTTTGTCGGAAAAGTCAAAAAGTACCTCGTACGAAAAACGACAAAAGATTCCTTTCATACGTATTACTAAAAACTCACCGAAGGGTAAAAATGGATTTAAACAATTTTAGGTGGATGGAAATAATATTACATATTGAGTAAACATGGATGTGGATGATAAAATACACCCCAGTAAATACTTACGAATAAACAATCTCGGATAAAAATGAGATTGTGATATTTCCCTTACCTTAGGTCCGACTTGCTTTGTAAGTGTCCGAACCTCTTGTATAATGATTTAAATCATCTTATTGACTCATTAAAGAATCATATTCATTGTTATGATATCATATATGGTTCACTTATGACATTATATTTCCCGTTCTTTTGTAAATTCCATGTTAAAGAAGCGTTTTGGGTAAAATCGTTTCATTTATCGTAGGTGTTTTGACTTGTTGTTCTTGACATCATTATTACTTATATCATGATTTACTTACTTCCAAAATATAAAATATGATTTATATATCATATATATTCAGTATATATATATATATAATAGGTAGATAAATAAAATGAAAAACACCGTTCATGGAGACGGTAGTCCGTACGTACGCATGAACACTGTTTTCCTTTCCTTATTGTCTTGAAATGGAAGTAAGTAGATGAAATACATATGTATATATATACATAAATCCAGTAGCTTTATAATGTCATATATTTCATTATTATTTCTTATATATACATTATAATCATTCTTAAATGGTTAACATGGAGAATGAATCTCATCGCGTCGTGGAGACGGTATTCCGTACGTACGCACGAGCGATGATATCATTTCTATAAATATTGAATTGAATTGGAGTGGATTATACAATATATCAGAATCAATATGATGTTGTAATAACTATGTATAGTTATTCTTTACACCATTATACCCATCCATGTAAGGTGGTGGTGGAAAATAGATTACACCACGGCGTGGAGACGATATTCCGTACGTACGCACGCGCGGTGATTTATTTTTCCGTAGGATGGATAGATGGTGAAATAGGGTTGTTTCATACTTATAATAACATATAAGTATATGAGTGATACTGATGTTATTACTTCATAATGAAACAACCTAAGAAGAAGAAGTGGAAGAAGAAATAAAGATGAAAGAATTGGTAACGGTAATTACCTCTTCTTTGAAGTGCCTCTTTGAGACCTCCTCTTAGGGCACTAGAATTGGTCTTTGAGGAAGACCAGAACCTCTAGGATGTTTCTAGGGAAGTGGAGAAGGGATTTTGGCAGGGTTTGGCCGAGCTTGAGTGCTCAAATTGGTGTGAGGAGGAGGGGGAGGAGGTGTCCTTTTATAAGGGAGGAGAGGGGCACCTTAGGAATATCTCAAAATATTATTTTATATTAAAGTCAAAATCGGTTTATAATGGTTCCAAAGGGTCTTATTTCGAAGATAAGGTGGGGAGGGGTCGAAATCCTATCAACCAATAGAATTTAGACAAGTTTAGGATATTATTGTAACCTTATCAATTAAATTTAACTCTAAGTTAAATAATTTAACTTTTACCATGTCTTTTTGTTTTCTTTCACTATATGGTTAATAAACTTACTATAACATGCCAAACGAACCCCACATTGTTTATTATTAATATATATATCCTTATCTAAGTCATTTGGCCGAACCTTAGATTTTTAGGAATACAATAACAATTAATAATATAATATTTGATTTAAAAACTATTTTGTGTCAATTTTGACACTATTTGATATATGATTTTTGTGAAAGTCATAACAGAATTAAATGTTCGAACCAATTTGATTAAATAAATATTAATATATCATAGTAACCTAGAAAATTAGTGTAATTCATAAAAAATCTCAAATTACATTTATTTTGGTGTTTATAACATCAATTATGTCAATATTTCATTAATAAGATAATTACTGCATCATCGTTGTGTCATAAATAAATTAAATTATTTTATGTCTAAAAATTACAAATAAAATATCATCATGTAGGAAATCTTTTTAGCTTTCTAATGAATATTTACAATCGAATTTATCTTATGTATAACCCCATATTAAAAATTATTTACTTATTAAACTTTGATTTTAACTATTTTAACCTTTCTTTAAATAAATTAATAATAAATGTCCTAATCTAATCCAAGTGGGCCTAAATGGTCATATTTTATTCCTAAGTTTGTTTTTGGTCGAATTACACTTGTCCAATAGAATTAGGACATGTGTTAGGGTAATAGTAATATCATATTTACCCTTAGTTACCCTATTTACTATTAACCGCGGTAAAAAAGTAAAAAGTTACTATTCACCAAAAAATTATTTTCATCTCATTGAACCACATTTTAGTCCTTGATATTAACCGTGTCTCTCGGATTTTCGAAATTCCATTCACAGAAGCGGCAAAATTAAGTTTTATGAAAAATTCAGTTTTTTTAACTACCACTTAGTAGTTTCACTATTCATCAAAAATTGATGTTTTTCAGAACAATGCCAAAATTTCATCCTAAGCTATATTTCATATTCCGAATTCAAAAATGAAATCTATTTTACCAAATTCATAACATAGAAGTTGCATTAATTAATTTTATAATTAAATCCCGCTGTTAAAATAAATAGCGTGTTTTTAGGAAACAATATATATCAAAAGATTGACACTTGATTATGTCTGGTTTAAATGTGAAATTACAACCAATGACCAACATTGTATTAAATTGTAAAAATATATTCTAAATATACTTTAAAACCACTCAAATTAATAATTTATCACTATTAATTATTTCGATTAAAAAAGTTGTTTTTAATTATAATTTAGTAATTTTTCACTATTCATCAGAATATGAAAGTTATCCGAAAAGTACCAAAATTTCACCTTAGGCTAAATTCGATACTCCGAATCCAAGAATGAAGTTCATTTTGAAATATAAGATTTACAGAATTTTAAAAATTGGTTATTACTATTCATAACGGCTAGTTTTAATAATATTTTAATAGCATATCATTGTTTCGTGAAACTCAGGATTACGTACCACACACGCTATCGAGGAAGGTTGCGATTGCGTGTAATGCAAGGCAAGTCAAGGATGCGTGTTATGCAAGCTCCTTTTGGTGTAGCGTATAACACAAGACATTAAAAAAGAATATTTTTCATAAAATCTTGGGCTGTTACAGAAGATATGCAGGTGTACTAGAAGGATGCGAAGAGGGTCCTACAACCCTGTATTTTAATTTCCTTCTAGCTCCTGCAACTATGAAAAGATAACGAAAACTTGTTACTCTATAAAGTTACTAGCAATTAAATTTCCTCAATAAAGTAACTCACCAGGAGTTGATGGAGTGGCACTCTTGATTCTGAAAGGAGGATTATATACGGCACATGGCCGCTTTGACACATGTTGTATCTCCTGAGAATCTGATGAATTGGCCTCGGTTGAAGAACTCGGTGAACCAGCTTCAGGAGTGGGAGAATCACCTACCACCTGAATTGTATCTTTCTCAATGGTTCTCTTCTTCATCCCCACCCGATAAAAATTTTTATTCAATATTGCCTTAGGATATGATGCTATCCAGTTTTCAGCATACCATATCTCCAAATTTCTTACCGCTTCAGCATCTGGTAAGCCAAAAACTTCCCCAGCCCTTTCCATAGCCATTAGCAACCATAGTTGTCAGGAAACCATTGGATGCTGCTCTGAGCTGACATGCACTGGAGGAGAAACAACAGTTGTCTGCAGACACTTGAATTAGCGTGAAAATTGTTATGGAGCGTAGGCCTCACATATAATTTCCCCATCAATTCTGGTGGCATGTACACCATCTCTGTAGGCCAGCATGTAAGACCTCTGTTCCAAGCTGGCTGATCCATCATCAACAAATCGCCCTGTCATCATATTTCCATAGTGAAACAAGTGGAATTACTTATACATACCCAGCCTTGGCCTAATATCATAGGCATTGAGGAACAATGGACAAAATCCAGAGAAGTCCTGAACAGACAGCCTGAAAGAACTTCTAGGAATCTGTATTCCATTCTGTACAGCATATATCCGGATGTGAGTGGTGATCCATCCCCATAAAACATGGAATGGTCCCACTAATCTCAAAGGAGACTTACGCATATAGACATGGAGTAAGCTCCTGTGAATCTTTTCCAAAAATGGGGTAGCCAACCTCACCATATTCTTCTCAGCCAACTTGGCTGCAATAATAAAGGTCCCTAGCCTGACGCCTCCCTTCAAATCTCTGACTGGTAAAAGATAGACACTGATCCATAAGGCTAAAAAGCCTACCAGATGGGTCTTCTCTGGGATTTTATGATTCACTTCATACCCCCATTTCTTAAAATCTCCTGCTTCCAGAGGCATCCAGAATGTGCCAGGAGAACCTCTCTTATCTGCTCTAGGGCAGCTAGTAGGATGAGTACAAGTGGGCCCCTTTTCCCTCTTCATCTTGAGAAACACATCCATCCATTCCTATGGATGAATATCCCTTCTAGAACGAGTCTTTGAAGTCTATATGATTTTGAGATTATGATAAATCTTCAATAACTCTCGAACCAAATCCGGAGTCTTATTCAGATCATTCAAGGTTGCCTTTGGAGGGATGAATTTGTCATACGTACACCAAAATTGGACCCCCTGATATATTGTAGACATCCCAAAAACTAATGCCTACTTCTCCATGGGTCAGATGGAAAGAATTAGTTTCTGGGCTCCAGCGGCTAAGAAAATCTGATGCAAAATTATCATTACTATAAACATACGTCTTCCCAGCCTAGACGACTTCATAAATTAAAACTCCCTTCAGATACTCGACAAAATCTTGACAAGTTTGTCGCACCCAATAATCCCACATCCATGTTTGGTTCACCCCTCCTCCAGAATGGAATTCCCATTTCTCTTTCCAGCCTTTGTATTGAACCATCTGAGAATTTCAAAAGATTGAGGGATAACAATGTGGTTTCAGCTCAGGTTTGTCAGGTTTCAGATCTAGTGCACATGAGCTATGATGCATTATATAGGCTTTCTTTACTGTTCTATCATTAAAAAATGTTCTTGTGATTGAGACACTTGCTGAGAAAAATTTGTTATATGACTGAAACCAGGAATGCGGGAGATAGTTCTTTGCCTCTGGACTATTGACATCTTGCAGATGACCAAGGCCATACAGAGGCAGATAGATGATGTGCAGGAAATTAATGTGATTCTACTTCAAATACTTGGCTAATTCTGGGATATTACTTTTGCAGGTGGAATAGTAATCCTGGACAACGATGTCCATAATATCATCAATTCTTTTTCTTTCCAGTTTATCAGTCGTTCCGATTCTCTTGGGAGCCATTGGATCTGCACAAAAGTTGAATAATTAACTCTTAAAGTAAGTTAATTTTTCATAAAATTTGTGACGGAATTGAAAAAATTGGCTAAGGAATTTAGGCGCGCAAGCCCCATAGTTGGCGCGCGATTCTCCTTCGGTCGCGCAAGTATTGGGCGCGCATGTATCACCGCGCAAGTCCAAATACCTTAACATAAGAACGACGTAAGAAATCAAAAGCATGGATGCGCGAAAGCCGGGAGTCCAAAAGCACGTCGAGAGAAAAAAAAACAAGCGAGGGCCGGGTGGTTTGCGCAAAGTGAGGCCATCTATTTATAGATAAGGCCATACCCCCGTGCGCCGGACCCTGCGCGCCGGACTCTGCGCGCCCGAAGCCCATTTGTGCGCCATAACCCGCGAACCCTAATTTCCTTTTTTTCTTGTTTTCCTCAGAGTCAAATCCTCATTCGTTTTTGGATCCAACTCTGAGGGGGGACTTTTTTTTATGCTCCTTTTTCTTCATAGAGTCTAAACGAAATAAAAAGGGAAATACCTCAAACAAAGAAGATTCATCCTTTGAATAAACAACAAAAAAAGACAAAGGGATGAACAAGGAGAACATTCCCCATAGGTCGCGCAAGTTCCAGCATGGTCGCGCAAGTACACTTGTGAGCCTCTTAGTGGTCACGCAGGTGACTTGCACGCCCTCTTTGAAAATCGCCTAGGGTATTCTCTAACCTCAAAATACCCCGGTGGGCCCCCCATTTGGAGAGGATTTTTTCCAGAATTGAGATATAGAGCTCTGAACGCCCAAGTATCTTCTTCAAGTCTTCTGAACATTTATAAGTTAATTCTTTACCTAGAATGGAAGGTCTAAACAAGAGGAGTAAGGTATATGTGTTCTAATTCACTAACACTTGCGCGCCTAAGTGTTTTAACCTTAAAGGGAAATGGACACACTTGTGCGCCTCCTTACCAACTCATTGAAACTTGCGTGCCACTCTTCTGGAAGTACCTCGGGATAATTCTAAAGGATTTGGTGAAGGGTCACCCAATTATTAACTTACTGGTTAACTGTCGCCCAAGTATATAGGTGTTGCGCAAGTATACTTGCGCGACCCAGACTTCTGCACCCATGCAGTACATGCACGACCCCCAAGGACTTGCGTGCACTTCCAATTTTGGGTTCCCTTCCTGCACATTTCACCTCTATTATCCAATTCCACCTCTCCTATTCAAGATTCAGCCTTTAAGACACTCTTCAAAGCCATTTATGGCATGTTTTCTTGATTGACTTCCTTATCTTAATGGAATTTCGTGGAACATCTCTCAAAACCTAGTGATTTACACATCTTTATGTCACTAGAGTTAGAGATTTCATTCATTCAACCTCATCCTTTAAGATGAGAGAACCATAACCTGTGCTTCATTTTTAGGAGTAAGACCCAGTCATAATTTCCCTTAACATGGGCCTCCTTTTCAGGAGTATGCCCCAGTCCAAGTCCCCTTAATTCTGGGCTTCATTTTTAAGAGTAAGCCATAGTCATAATTTCCATTAACCTGGGACTCCTTTTCAGGAGTAATCCCCTGTTTTAATTTATATTAACCAGTCTTCATTTACTTTTGATTTGAGTTTCCTTTTCAAGAGTAAAATACAATCATAAGTCCCCTCCTAATTTGAGAATATTTTCTCAGGAGTAAGCCCCAAGTTAGAGTATCCAAATCTCCATAAAGTGCATATACCTTTACGGACCCTATTTCCAGGTAAATTTTCTGAAGTAAATCCCAATCTTCATTTATCTGGGCTGTCATACATACATAATCACCACAATATTTCTCATGATTTCACCTTTCATGGAACAATTGCCTGGTTATACCAATACCTCTTGTTTATCACACCGAGCATGACTCACATGAGCTTAGAGTGTAAATTTATTGTGACATTTTTTATTGAGCCATCAATCATATATAAACCTCATACTCCCTTACTCGAAGCATATGGGTTCTGATTCTTTCTCTAAACAAGGATACGTAGGTAGCCCATCTGCAGGTGCGATCCCAACTTTTAAATAATCTATGTCCTTCTGAATGATAATAAACTTCAAGTGCCCCAATGAGTGTTTTTAAAACTAGCATGGTTATCATAATAACCAAGAGACTTCTATATAATGTATTAAAGGATACCATTGACTAAGAATATCTAAACAAACACAGATGATTTTCTATCGATGAATAACCTCAAATACATATAAAATATTCTCTAAATTTCATACATATTTATCATTGATCGACAGATCTAAAGGAAAGCTCATTTTAATACCTGCTAATGTAATAAGGATTAAAGAACACAACTTAAATCTATAAAGAGATTCCCAGAGTAGGCAATAATTCCCCTCAAAAAGGTGTGATGAGTCCAACCTCCCATCCTTTTGACCAATGAGAATTCTTATGCCTCATCAGTGCATAACTAATGAGAGCCTGCCTTTGGAAAGTAGGTCCAAATGAATATGGAATCATTGTATGTTTCCAGTTCTATGAACAAACCTGTTAGAAACCACTTGGAATGTTTGAACCTTAAACCAACAAGGTCATTCCCAATTCCAGAGGGAAACATAGTCCAAGATATTTTGAATGATTATCATAGTGGATTGAGTTTACTCCAAATAGCATCTTAGTATTCATGGTTCAATATCTTGACAATCATAGTGTAAGAATTCCATTACTAAACTAGGTTCACTCTCCATTCCATTCGATATTATCTCATGAGATATCAATATTTATCCAATGATTTTGTGATAGATATGGGTACATCCTATCTAATAACTAATATCATTCATTTGTGTGACACAAATCATAGATAATTAATAATAATATAACCCAATAAAAACAAGGTTTTCACAAACATTTCATTATATAATAATACATGGAAAATAAATGGGTTCAACAAACACAACACATGGAAAAAAATGGGATTCCTAAACATTGTGTCATCGTATTCATAAAAAATCCCAAGAAATAACAAGATTGATTTCCTTGGATCATATCCATATTAAAGGATAATTGAAATTGATGTTTTTGTATTTTATGAATAGAAAAACTATTACAATATAATTAAAACATTCTATTTGAAAATAACATTTCTATTTTGAAAGCAATTATTTATAAAAATGTGCAATTATAATGGAAAACATTTTCATTCAACATAATTTAATTAATTTATAAAAAAATATTCAATTAAAAAACTATTCATGATAGTGGGAAATGTTTTTCATGGTGTATATGTTAAAAAAACAATTCGATACTTTTTTTTATAAAATTCAAAAAGAACATCATTTGGATTATGAAAAAAAAGAATCATTTCAACCCATTTTTTAAAATGAAACATATAGGAAAAATTAATTTAAAAATTCATATATTAGTATTGAAATCCTATTATTATTTTTTTATAAATAGTTTATATAGAAGAAAAACGTTTTTGAACCGTAGAGAGAAATGAAGTAAATTTTCCATAAAAACATATTTTCGATCTCTTGATTTCACAAGCTGAGGAAAATGAAAAGAAAAAAATGTATTTTAAATAAATAACAACAGGATAAAAAAACTCATTAATATTTTGATTTTTTATCATAATATTTCATCATTATAAAATAATCATAAAAATTCTTGATAAATAATGATATTTTAACATAAACCCCTATACCACTTTTGTAACTTTTCAATCATCGACCTCATGAAAGAAGGAACATTTGACTGATATTTATGTCTGAATAACATTAATAATATAAAACATAAAACACATTCATGGATATTATATAAACCGAAAAATAAATTTTTTTGAATATGACACGAGTCTAATAAAAATACAAGTGAGATAAAACTTCCTTACATTGAGTTTTCCTTTCTTTAAAAGCACTCTAACCATCTCTTATTTGTAATGATTCCATTTGATATCCTCTAAAGGGATCTAGGGATTGTATTTTTGGAATAAAAAATACTCTATAATGTGATAATGGATTTTTATTAAAGAAACTAGAAGAGGTTGGTAATGCTAGAAGGTTAAAAGTCTTGTAATTAAGTGAGGGGGTAGGTTCCCTTTTATAAGGGATGTTAGGGGATCTATCGTAATTTCTCAAAAATTAAATTAAAAAAAATTATCATGGAAAATTCATCTAAATTTATAGGAATTTCACGATAAGGTTGGATATGGTTGTAATGCTATCATCAAAAATAATATTCAAATGTTTTGGTGTAATTTTGAATGTTATCATTTTGATTAACCCTTGGTTAACAAATTTTAAATTTAATAATGGTAACAACTATTTCGATATTAAAGGGTTGTTGTTTTTACATATGAGGTGTAAATTGACCCATAAATGATCACTTTATGAAAATATTGACCATAAAACATCCAAATTTTCTTATTTCAATTTTTCATTATGTATAAACAATTTAATGAAATATTATTTCAATAAAATGTCATTATTGTCAATGTTGACAATATTCATTTAATTTCTCTTAAAAGACCTAAACAAAAAGTTAGAATTTGAATTGAATATTTTTAAAACAATACTAATATATCATATTCACCTATAAAATTCCTGTAACTCTATAAATTACTCATATTATGTTAATTTTATTGTTTTTAAAGTCGTTTATTTTATTTTTTCGTCAATTCATAGAATAAAAATTTTGGTATTTTATAAGAATTTAAAGTAATTATATAAGACATAAAAATTAAAAATAAATTACCATCCTAAATATAATTTCACTATTTGAACATTTAATATCAATATTCATTCAAAACTAGTTTTTTGTCTATGTAAGCACATGAAGTAATTTTAAACTAAAAAAGTAAATTTTTTTAACATTGAACGATTCAATAATATATATGTCATTTTTGTGGAAAATTATCCATTAAACAAAAAAACATATATAATATACTGATATGGTTCGAATTACATTCATTAAATAAGAACTAAAAAAATAATTATGGACTTATCACTTATTATTTATTCAGATTATCCTAATTTACTCCTTATTGAGGTGATAAATTTTACCACCATTACTATTCATATTAAAAAAAATGGGGCCAGTTTATAAAATTGGAAGAAATATATTATAAATATTTAATAAATTTTAAAAAATTCAATACATATAAATAATATAAATTAATTTAAAAGTAAGTGCGAAAAATGTGACAAAATAGGGTTTTAAGATAATATACTTTTTTGAGCATAAAACAAGATTTATTCTTACCCTATAAGTGGAAAAACTATTTTTCAAATGTTTAAAATATTTTATTATATATGTTTTATATAGGATTAATTAAAATAATTTACTAATAGTGATAAATTTATTTTATTTACATAAAAATAAAATGCACACCCAAAAACATTTTTTTAGAAAAAAAACATCACTTTTATTTTCAATTAACTTTTCTATTTTTATTCTAATAATTTGAAAAAAATGAATTTATTTTTTAAATTAGTGAACAATATATTTTTATAATCTAGATATTACTATTCATACTTTTCTATCCAAAGGCTAGATGTTAAAAAATACATAATATTTTCATAATTTTACGTGGTATTTCTAAACTCGATGGTGCTTATAATGCAAGTTATTGATGAAATAAAATTATTTAAGGAGAAATATTTTAAAAAAATATCAAGGTGTCATATTCTACCCCCATAAAATAAAATTCACCCTCAAAATTCATTACTCTAATAAAAATAGATTAGGATTCTTCTACCTCATCACATTTTCATGTTCTCACATAGCTTTCTCAAATTGGTGGCTTCATCCCAAAATATTATTCAAGTTAGTGGTAATGTTTCATAGAAACTTATATTTATAATCAAAATTTTTACAAGTTTTTATTAATAACAATTATCCTTAACTATAGCTGCAACATTATATTTTAGTACATGTTAATTATTAGGTACTCACTTCCCCAAGAGAGATACGTGGAACACATCATGAACATGTGAGAGATTTAGTTGATGCACTAATTGATAAGATACCATCCAGATACGATCAGGAATTTTAAAATGACTGATATACATATGGAATAGATTTCCATTATTTCAAAATATCATCAACCCTTCCTATGATATATTTAGAGGAATAATCTTTCACTATATTCAATCTCTAGATCTTTATGATGATTTTCTGTATAACTTTCTTTTCGACACTGAGCTGTTATTATATGTTGTGGAATTGATCTAATCGTATCTCCCATTTCATCAGCTAGATCATGTCCCAAGAGATTTTTTTTCTATTACTTCATTCAATCATGTTGGATTTGTGAACTTCCTACCCTATATGGCTTTATAAGGATCCATATGTATTCTATATTGAAAGATATTATTCTGTGAAAGTTACACCAATGGATGTTATTGATCCCAACAAAATTTAAAATTCATATAGCAAGATCTCAACATGTATTCGCGAGTTTTAATGGTCCTTTCAGACTAAATTTATATATAAGGATGTTGAGTAGAACTAAAACATAACTCATTATCCAGATTATATCGAATGATTATCTAAAACATCAAGGTAAACCTCATATCTCAAATAAATATAATTAATTGTGGAATAGAATGAAATATTACCACAATTTTAATGTATAACCAAGTAATTTGGTCAGGGTATAAATATTTTCTATTGGAAATAATGTGTATTAACTCCATAAGGTGATAAAGAACAGCCCATATAACATTTTTTCCTTTAAGTTTTTTGGGGAGTCCGATGACAAAATCAAGAGTGATTTTCCCATATCCATTCTTTTTTGGTTAATAGTTTTCACATCCCCTTTGGATTGTGTCTCATAGCCTTAAAATTTTGACCTACCATGAAAAGTGAAACATACCCTCTAATATATCTCTTCATGACATCCCATTAGAAATACTCTCTTAAATATCTAAACATCTTCATAATTTTAGGATGAAAAGTGAATAAAGAACTATGAGCTTCAACCGTTAGCTCTATCAAATGTGGTTCAAATGAGAGACATAAGCTGTTCCTAAACCTTATTATTCCATCAAAATGAAGGTATAACTTAGGATCATGTTTGACCTTATTTTTCACCTATACATCTTCTTTTTTCCACCTCTTAAATCTTACTTGGATTGATTGTTGGACACTCATTTGATAAATATACTATTAATCATATTCCTTTATGATTACAAGATCGATACTTTTCATGTCTATGTGTATTGTATCTTTTATGATCCACATCATATAAAATTTTTTCGGATCTTTTTTGACACAAATCATCCACAACATTGTTTGACTTCCATGGGAGGAAATGTATTGAGTAGCCATAATCATTAATCACCTCAAAAAAAATTCCATCGCACATGTTCATATCATTTTGAGTGAAAACGTATATTAAACATTTGTGAACATTACATATGGGACGCATTTCTGCATATAAATAATGCCTCCATATATTTAATAAAAAAATCAATGAATATAACTCCAAATAATGAGTTGGGTAATTTTTCCCATGGACCATTTATTTCCATTAGGCATGACCTATAACTATATCTTTCTACATGAGGATGCATCCCAATAACTTATATGATGCAACAATATATATTACAAAACCTTCTCTACTATAGGGTAGTGTAAAAATATGTTTTATGAATAGATTTCTATTAAGTTACTTAAACAATTTGTCACATTCATCCATCGAAATAATCTTGGATGCCTTATAAGTTATCTTTGTTAGTGTATTCGATATCAATAAATAATTTTCCACAAAGTATAAATAATTTATTTATGAAAATATAAAAATTTGGATATATTTAATAATGGGTTTTCTAGACCAATGTTCAACAACATATTTCTTTGAAGGGTCTACTAATATAACATCACATGAGATTACATGACATAAGAATTAAACTTTTTAAATCCAAAATTCACACATGGTAAATTTTCTATAAAGACCCCCTTCCTTTGGGTCTTCAATAATATTCTCAAATTATATTCATGCTATTCTTTTCTCTTTGAATAAATAATAATATCATTTATAAATACTACATTAAACTAATAAAGGTAATCTATAAATACTATATTAATTAAATACATGAATATTAATGAGGAATTTGTAAGACCATATGGAATCACTATAAATCCATAGTGTTCATTCATTGTATGTAATGTTATCTTCAGTCAATACTCATTCTTTCCCATCAATTGATGATATCTATAAAAAAGATCAATACTTAAAATATATTGAGATTCATGCAGTTGTTCAAACAAGTCATCAAAAATGGGCAGAGGATACTTGTCCTTGATAGTAATCTTCTCATGCTCATGATAATAAATTAAAATGGGAATTTGTACATATTTTTTTTCTAAAACAATAACACGTGTACCCCTAGGTGATATTCTAGGAAAAATGAATCCCATGAAACGATTCTCAAAAAGTTACTTATGTAATTTAGGCAACTTAACTGGGGGAATTCAATAAGGTGTCTTTGAAATAGGATTAGCACCTAGTATGAGTTCTATTGAAAATTTAACTTCATTGTTTGTTGGAAGGTGAGACAAATATTCTATAAATACATTTACAAATTCCGAAAAAATTGCTATATATTTGATGTTGAGTTTCTCCCCAAACATTTGAGACAAATTCCCCATTAGAATAAGAATCATGACCTAGATGATGAATGTAATTTCTTTTGGATATTCATTTTTTTCATGATCTATATATGAGATTAAAGGTTGTTTCATAATTTCCCTTGCTAAAAAATCGATTTGGGATTTATATAAATAAATAAAATTAATTTACAACTTAACATCA
The DNA here is from genome assembly GCA_963277665.1 of Viscum album. Classification (NCBI taxonomy): domain Eukaryota; kingdom Viridiplantae; phylum Streptophyta; class Magnoliopsida; order Santalales; family Viscaceae; genus Viscum; species Viscum album. Next base: position 1,027,899,719 of record OY728158.1, read on the forward strand.
AATTAATCAGGATGAATAATGATAATAGTTTCTGGATACAAATTACCAAAAACAAAAACCGAAGAAAAATCATAGACTTGGGTTGTGATGAATTTTCCATTAGGTGTTTTTACTACTAAATCGTTATTTAATTTTTTGAGGAGGTACTACGATACCCCTAAAATGTATTTATATATAAAACATAGGGTTCATCTAGAATCCAATAGTACATTAGTAATTATAGAGTTGATGGAAGTGTAACTCTCACCATGTTGTTGTAATACCGCTCATTAGAAATTGTGATCATAGAGGATTTCTATATTCATGTAGGCTTAAGAAGTTGTTTATGTTGATCTTCATCATTATAAATCGAAATTGGTAATTGGTTTGAATTATTCATATACACCTTAAATTTAAAACATTGGAGTGTGGGTGTTCCAATATGTGGATATTTTTATCTATTCTAATCGTTATAGTTCTACTTACCATCACTTAGGAAATATATTTCCTAGTGACCTTCATTTCCCCACTTGAATTATTTATAAGTTCCCATAAGATATATTTTTATTTTTTTTTACTTCAACACATTGAGAATAAAAGAAGGATCATCCTCTTTTACTTATGGGTTTTATAATTTCCTTTTAATTCCAAATTTTTATTCCTATATAAATCTTGAGATTGATGGATATCTCAAATATCAATCTCCACCATAATAGCACATAAAATGATTTCTTCAGATCTACGAAAGTATCTTATGGATAACTCTCTTGAAGGTCTTGGTTTTAAAACACTGCAAAATCAATCAACCATAATTTTAGGTTGGATAGTAATACCAAATGCATACCTCACTAGTGTTGTAAAAGTTTCTACATAAGTACCAGTGAATTCATCATCATTATTCCTTTACTCGAGGGATGATTTATCCATTTATGTAAAATGAATATTGGGGAATTACTTTTTAGAAAACAATTTTTTAAATTATTTCCAGCATATAAATTAAATTACTTATTTTTCCCTCATATTCTGGAAAAGTTTCCACCACTAATCTTCTTTTCCTTCTAAATGATAAACACACAAAATAAGTTTCTCATATTCTAAACACTCAAGATCATAATATATATTTTCAATGGTACTAATCCATTACTCAATGACTCATGGATATTTTAACCCCCTAAATTATGGTGGACATTGCCGCATGAAGGAACCCACAATATTTTGTTCCATAATTCTCATTTTTTAAAGATAAACATCATTAATTTGTTATGAAATATGTGTGAGTATAGAAACATAATTATTCATTCAATCTCTAATAAAATTAAGTTTCTCAGAAGCAAAATAGTTGTATTTTCATGACATTAAGAATTTACAAGATTATATTAGGATCCATACATTGACAAAAATAAAAAACAATAGTTTGGGAAATAATATTTTGGGTGGTAAACCACATAAACAAGATAAATATTATACAAGATATCTAAATTGTTACACGTTATTCTTTCAAACCATAGGTTTAACATATATCATTATGAAAACTCTAGGATATTACCCTATAATGAGAATTATCTATACGGTAGTTAAGAAGGTTATCTCATCCCTATTTCTAAATGGTAAATAAGCCTTTCTCTGATAGAAACTATAATGATGCATACTTTTCATTCATAGATATTTCATCTTAATAGTGAAATATTAATTACATAATAATTTTTTCTATACTAGAATCATTTAGGTATAGTATATTTGGAAATGTGGGAGTATAAAAAAATAGTTCATAAATCATGTACATCATATCCCACTTATTTATGCGTATCTAGAATGCATCTTAGGAATATCATACTCAAAAACATTCTTCTTAACATGTAGAAATGAAACGAATAAAAGGAGTGATATTAGATTCTTATTAAGGGTAAACAAGGGAAATAATCAACAATAATGTAACACTAACATTAGATTAAAGGTAAAAATATATTATTTTATCAATTTAAAACCATACCTTTCAAATAAAAGATAATAATATTATGTCATGGAATATATAGTGGTACTTTATAAGAAATGAATCGTAAGTAAATAGAAGATCATGATCCATAAGAGCATAATGTTAACATAATACATGGAATTGTGGAATCCATATAAGTATAAATATCATTTCATTAGTTTTCAAGGATCTTTAATAATACTATCATACTACAATGGTTTTACTCCCCAAATGATCATAGTAGTAAATTTTCACTATGAAGATAATCATAGTAGAAAAACTCTATTACATAACTAGGTTCACTCTCCATTACAATCATGTTTATCTCATTAGATATCACACATTACCCATTGAATTTAAGGGAGATATAGGTCCACCCATAACATAATTAATGTTAAACTTATTTTCTCCACAAAATCAAAAAGATTTAATAATATTTTTACCCGTGTAAAGAAATAAGTTTCATAAAAAATTAATTAGAATGTAACCCATGGAAGGGAATTAGTTTCATAAACATAAAACGTTGAAAAAAACATGATTAATAAAAATTATGTCATCGTATTAGTAAAACACAAAGATAAATAATATGGGTGGTATAATTATATCCTCTACCAAGTAAATTATAATTTAAATCAACGATTTTTGTCTTTGAATAAAAAAATAACAATAAAAGATCATTAAAAAAATTTTGAAAAAAATAACCATTCAATTTTGAAATCAATTATTTAAAAAAAATGTGCAATTAGAAAGGGAAAATATTTATAATTAAATAAACTTCTAAATATGTAAAGGAAGCTTCAAATAAAAAATTATTCTATTTGGCGAGAAAATCTAGTCATGTCATGTTTGTGAAACAACATATTCATTCAATACCTTTTTCCTAAAAAATCATAAATTACCTCGTTTGGAAGAAAACAAAAATATTTCATTCACACCATTTTATAAAAAGTCAAACATGGGTAAAAGTTAATTTAGAAAAACCTATGTGAATAGAAAAAATATCCATTTAAAAACATTGTGAGAACATTGAATTGCAATAAAAATGTTTTTTTACCAAAGAGAGAAATGAATTAGAGCTTACCTAGAAACATATTCCGTGTCTGTTGAGTACATAAGATGAATAAAATGATTAGAAATCATTTATTTTAAAAAATAACTCGAGGAGATAAAAATTCATGACAATATTGAGTGGTTGATCATTATATTTCATTATCAGATATTAATAAAAAACAATTTGGACAAACAATTAGATTACAATATAAATCCACTTATCACTTTTAAATTTTTTGAATCAGAATCCCCCTGAAATAAATAACCTTAGATAGATATATGAATTGAAATAAAATATATAATATGAATTATAAAACACATTAATGGGAAGTATATACATAAAAAAATGAACAAGTATAGAAAATTGCATGCCTCTTATAGAAATAAAACTGAAATGAAAGTAAATTAACTTGGAGTTCACCTTGATTGAAAGGCAATCTAAGACACTCTTCTCTAAAACAAATCCTTTAGGTTTTCTCTAAAGAGTTGTTTTATGTGACTTTTTGGAAGATAAATACCTTTATAATGTGTTTAGGGGAGTATATAATATAAATTGGTAGAGTTTGGTCGAGGTAATAGGCTCAATGTGGTGTAAATAAGCGAGAGATGAGGTTCCCTTCTATATTCGAGGTGAGGGGAAGTTTTGGAATTTCCAAAAATATTAAATTATGATAAATTCATTCTCCTTAAAAATTTCACTCCATGGATCAGGACTCAAATATAAGGTTATATAGGTTTTCAATACCATCAACCAATATTATTTAATCTTGTTTTGGTGTCATTTTAAACATTATCACATTGATTAACGCTTAGGGAACAAATTGTAATTTTAACTATGGTAAAAGCATTCTCAATATTAAAGAGTTTTAATTTTGACTTATAAAGCCTCAATTTCACCATAAAAGGCATAGTTAGGTTATTTTAGACTATATAATGTCCACATTGACTTATTTAAATATTTTTATGAATTTTAAAAAATTTAATAAAACATTAGTTTGATAAAATATCAATATTTTTCAATTTTGACAGAATTCAATTTATTTGACTTAAAATACATAAAGGGGAATTTTTAATTATAATATAATCTTTTAAAAAAACACTAATATATTATATTCTCCTATTAAACTCATCTAACACTTTAAATTACTCAAATTTTATCACTTTTAAAATTTTGAATATAATTTATTTTATTTTTCCATTAATTACATAAATCTTATTTTGGCATTGTGTAAGAATTTAAAGTAATAATATAATATCTAAAAATTATAAATAAATTACTATCATGAATTTAATTTTATTACTCACAAATTATATTTTAAGATTCATTAAAAACTATTTTTCCCTATGTGAACATAGGATGGATATTTAAAACTAAGAGAGTGGCATTTTCTAACTTTCATTAATTTAAATAATATATAAGTCCTTTTCAAGAACAAGTTTCCATTAAAAAAATAAATTTAAACACAATTGTGAGAAGGGTCAAATTATAATCATCTAATAAGATTTTTTATTAAAAATTATCACCTTATCACTTTTTAAATCTAGATTATCCAAATTTTTCCTTTACTAAGGTGATAAATGTTTCCCAAGTTACAATTTATATTTACCAGAAATAAAAGGGAAATAAATACAAAATTTGATTCTATTGATTATACATAAATAATTCATTTAATACACTTCAATATAGATAAATTGTATAAATTAATTTATAATTTAGTGTGATAATTTTAACAATTTTTTTTTATTTTAAAAATACATTTTTAAGCATAAAACTAGATTTTTTCTTAGATTGTGACTAGAAAAAAAAACATTTATGGTTTGAAACATTTGACCAATTAACAAATATAAAAATTTCATTAAAATAATTCACTAATTTTGATTCATTTAATTTATTAATATAAAAATAAATTATACACATAAGAACTGTTTTTCACAGAAAACATCACTTTATTTTAATTATATTCATTTGATAAATAATTAATTCATTTTATAAATATTATAACTATATAATTTTTAGAATTTAGTTATTAATATTCATACCTGATAGTCAAATGGTTAAAATATAACAGACATATAATATTTTAACAATGTTACACGGATCATCTAAACTCATTGTTCCATGTAACACAAGTTATCAAATAAATAAAATTAATTAAAATGTGATATTTCATAAAAATATCAGGGTGTTATAGGCCTTATTAATTTTATAAGGCCCTTATAAATTGGGTTCTATATTTAGAAGATTCTTTCTAGGATTTATTGGAATCTTAAGTTCCAACACCATATAACACTTATGGAAGCATTAGAGTTAAGAGTTTTTATTGAATTCCCACTCTATGAAATTGTGGGGTCTTACTATGTTTTTCAATGAATTGAACCAATTTTCTTCAATGGATTCCAAATCTGCAAGAAAAAAGTTTGCTATATTGTCTACTATTTTCAGATCATAAATGGTCATTTTAAGAGACAACATCTAAACCACTATAGGTAACATTGTCTCTCTCCGATAAATAAGGGAATATAAATTTGTATGAGTGTATGTTAGATTCATCATATGATAGGTCCAATAGAAATTTGAGAGTTTATTAGGCTAACAAATATTGTTCCAATCCACTATTTTCATCCAGATTTTAAAGAGGGTTTTGTTGAATGGCATAATCTTCCCATTGATCTATGCATGATTACAGGAAATGTGGTTAGAAAATATATTTACTACCTCATACATATTCTATTATAGTCATTAATTTTGGTTCTGTTTTATAAGAGAATAGTGTGAGGAAGAGGAATCCATGGATGATGTGGGACTTCACAAACTCAATCAAGAATTGGGTCTTAAGATCCATAATGGTAATGGATTTTCCATACATTAAGATCAAGATATTTGAATCCATAATGAAATTAGACAATCATATTGTTTCTGGAAGGTAGTGGTCCATGAGGATAAGTCCCTAAACTGTAAAGGTACATGAGTATATGGTGTCATGGAGAGGCTTTAGTGGATGATTCATGTAGTTGTAAATGATTTAGAATGCATGAAAAATTTGGGTGAATTGGATGCAGTCATGGAAAATTATGGGGAAGAAGTGACCAAATCTATAGATATGGTTAGAGATCATCAATCCTTCTTCATGGGACCCAAAGGTTCCAACACAGACCTCATGAATTACTGAAGGTATTTATTTTTCTGGTATGTAGTAACTGAGGATTCCAAAAAATCCACACTTGTAGGGGACATGTTCAAGGTTGGGTCCATCTTGAAGGGTTAATCACAAAACATAAAAATATATTCTCTCACACTTAGCCCTTTTTAGTTTTAGAGCCCCATGATGAAGGTAATTAATGGGTGGAGTCCTCCAAGTGGGTAATTCCTCAGATTCTAGGGAATTTGGGGTCCCTTCTATAGTGGTATCGACAGACAACTAATTTACATATCCATATTCATTATTATAATAGATAGAGATGATGAAACTTTGATATTATACATGAATTAATATGTCATATTGTTCGATCTCCATAAAGGATGCACTGTGATTTCCAAGTCATCATCTTCATCATTATATGATCGAGGAACACTAGTTACCTTCATATAGGAAGGAAACTTGGCCATTTATTCACGAGTATGCTCCTTAAAGGGGCTAGTTTGGGCTTCCTTACAAGGAATTCACTATTAATCTTCTTGATTACTATTTCAGAGTCTCCCTTCACATAATTATAGTGGTTATATCTCTCAAGAGGAATCTAGAAACAAGTGATAAGGTCATGGTACTCAGATTTATTTTTGGTGTATCCTTCCAAAAAAATGAATTAGTATGGAAAGACTACCTATATGGGAGGGATTAATACAATAACAAGGCCCACCCAATTTAGTTTATGCTTAATGACCCTTATATATATTGGGATCTTGAAAGCACTTTGAATATACATATTCTAGCATGGTGCGGTTTGATCCAAATAGAGGATGGAGACATTTGGGAGAACGACATCCATGGGAATTCTCATAGGGGTTTTATGTTCATCCAAGATGTCTTCTTTTTTTTGGAACATACAATATTTTTTGGAGAAAAAAAAAATTTAAAACAACTAAAAAAATAATCACCAACATTCCAATTTCCCTATCATTAAAAGGTGATTAAGGGTTAACATCATAACTTCATCATGAGATACCAGTTGTTATTGAGTTAGAAGTTCTACATTCAAAGCTCTTAAAAAATTATTTTTAAAGTCACCAATCAAATGTATAAAAACAATATTTTTAATAACATTATAATTTTTTTTATTTATAGGTTGTTTTTCTAGAAAACAAATTTTTTTATTGGACATATAAAACATTTTTCATAGGATAGGATATTCTAAAATGTTCCCTAGACAATAAATTTTTGTTGGAACATTGTAAACAGATAGAAATGAACTTTATATTTAGATGGACATGTACTTTTTACATCAAAAACATATTAATTTTATAATTCATAAAAACATTATAATTTCTAACTCAAAATGTATAATTAATTCTCTCTGATATAACTTATAATTTTTTTAACCAGATAGACATTTACTCGATAGGGATATACATACTCTCCAAATGAAAATTTGTAAAAACTATTGAAAATTGATTTTCATTCTACTGGATGTTTAAATTTTATCCTATTAAATATACTATGTTTACTTTAATGGATGAAAAATTTAATAGGCTTCTGTTGATTCTACCAAAATACCAATTAGATGATTTCTTTATAGAACATTCCAAGAGAAGTAACAGTTAATTAAAATCTATTAAATCCAATTTTTAGAATCATGGAATATGATAATTGGATCATTGAATATAAATAGATTATAGTTTTTAGGAGGCGGAATAGAATTATTTTGAAACTCAATCTATCCGAATTTTAGTTTATTTCATTACAACATATTATTAATAGATTGTGATTTATAATATTTATAAAATTATCTATTTTAAGGTATCTGTTTGTGTATTTTAACTAACTTTTTCATTTGTAATGAATGTTTCCAATTGGATTTGATCGACGGATTTTTTGGACAGAAAGATAGTTCTGTGTCCGATATTAATTCTCAAGCGATTCTAGTGATGAGAAGATATTGTTGTTCTCATATTATTGATTGAGGGTTTTTTGGATAAATTAAAATATAATTTATGGTTATGTGAAAATATGGATACCCATATTTTGGTTTTTTGACATCCATAACACTTAAGGTTAATGTGTAGAATATGTTATAAACTTATTCATGTTTTTCTTATCTATCATATTAAATATTTTTTACCTATTTAAATAATATTATTAGTCAACTATTGTATTTTTAAAGAATGATTACGTTTGTTATAAAAATATCTTATACTTTGAAAATCAGATGATCTATATATCAAATACATAATATATGATAATAGGATGAAGTGTGAGTTGGATATTTGATAAAAATGATGATTTTATTTTGTTTTTTGTAGTTTTTAAACCACAATCCTCTAACCAGGTTTTAGTAATTTGAGTACCCTTATGGTCAAAAATTTGATATCAAAGGAGGTTATACAACTATAAAATTCATGGAATTACTTTTGTATTAAATTTTTAGTTTTTATATTTGCATGACCTGTGAAAGAGGGTCTTCTTTCATGAATACCCCAAGACATCCTCTGATAGGACAGGGGCTGACAACTAGCACTGAGTATGCATATCCCATAAATGGGAGGCATTTTCGTATGTACCTGTACACACACACACATCTCCCAGCCCGAAATGCTGAAATGTAAAAACACTATGTAGAAAAGGCATGAAAACACTAAGATAAAACTACATACTATGCCATTAGAAAAATTTGAAAGTGAACTAGGATAGAATAAAAGCCCACCTAAAGAAAGTATTTGAAAATGTGAATTCACAAGTTCTTGAAACTCATCTGCAGAAAACCCTTCCAAAAGGGTAGGATTAGGATAGATGTCTGAAGCCATAGAAGAACACCATGTCTATCTGATCACCCTAAGTTCCATTTAGTCCTGGTCTACCTAGGACTCCATCAAACCATCAATTGTGTGAACAAGACATGACACATGTGGGAAAAGACCGTGCATGGGTGTGTAAAAAAAATAGTTAGTAGGACACAACAAAACTACAAAGGAATAAGACAAAGAAATAAGGAAGTTTTAAAAAAAAATACATTAATTATATCACAAATAAATACATGATGTAAAATCTTGTCAAATAGGTATAAGTCTATACCATGAATACTATTATTATCATAACTAGTTCATAGAACACCTCATATTGATAAGACATGCAATTTAAATAACACACGAAGTGTCGATATCAAAAGTAGTGTCGATAAACAAGGGGGTTTCGATAACATACAGAGTGTCAATATCACATGAAGTGTCAATGTCACAGATAATGTCCATTACACAAAGAGTGTTGATGACACATGAAGTGTCGATAACACACAGAGTTTCTATTACACACAGAGTGTCGATAACACATGGAGTGTCAGTAACACACAGAGTGTCGATAGGTCATTTAGCACCCAGTTTATATGGTCACCAGGTAACATAGTCTCAAGATCACAACCATCCACAGGATTTAGCTCATAGTGCGCTTGTTCCAGGAGGACCTACTCGACAAGACAAAAGGTCAAATTCCAACCTACCCAAAGACTATCTAAGAGTATCTCAAAATGGACTTCTTATCACAAGGGTCAAAACACCCAAAAACATCAAATGGACATGTAGTTTGATATGTATGGATGTTATGCTAAAAAGAACTGACCTAGGTCCAATTAGCGTCTGATTCGCCCCACCATACCCAACCTGACCTGCCAGCTAACCCGACCTATCTTGATCCAGCAGACCTGACTTGACCTAGTCCATTCTACTAGCCTCGGACCACTGGGATATCTATACCTAGCCCACATTCCCACTAGGTCTAACCCCCTAGGCTGCTAGAGTGGCTCAACCATCCTAGTCCGGCCTACTGCTTGTGGGTTGGTTTTCGCCACCAGATAGAAACAACATTGGTCTCTCTCCCTAGTCCACACGGTTGGCCGCAACAATGTGGCTCCCCCATGTCGCTAGGTAAATATTATAAGAACTCAGATCTTCTTTTTAGGTATGAATCTTTCTTTCTGGTTGTTTTTAAGAAAATAATGTGTTTCTGCAAATTTCTGGAGTACACGCTTTGTACTTATAAGTACACATCGTTTACTTGGTTTCCATGGGTGACCATGTACTAGACGTGTAACGGGAATGTACATGGCCATGTAGGGTGACCTGGAGGCTGGATAAATCCAGGCCCAGTAAGGAAAAGTACGCACTGTGTACTTATAATGCACACACCGTGTGCTTTATTTTTTTTAATTAAATGGACCGGGGCCACATAAAATGGATAGAATGCTCTCATTCTTCGTCCGTCGAGACCAGTATCATCCACATGACTGTGGATCATCTCGTATCCCTCAAATCTCTTTCTGTTCTTTGAATCTAAATTTTTCAGTTTCATTGGAATAACATTGGCGAGTTCACTGGTCTTCTTGAATTCAATCTCTTGATTTCTCCTCTTTCGCAAGATATCCTCGGTTGAAATTTTTTAATGTTTTTGAAGATCTAAAAATTTCTACAGACATTCAAGGTCTAAGGTTCATGTATATTGATCTCATAACACTGAGGTGTGAGTTTTGTGTCTTTACGTAGATTGTCGTTGAGTTATATGTGAAATCATTCCCAATAACCTTATTCGGAGTATTATGGGTTTATGGTTTTTAGCCCTTTTATTTCATTTTATGCCTTGTTTTTTAGGATAGAGGTCAATTTTTTGTGAATAGGGATATATTTTTAAAGCGATGGATGTTTTTACCATGTTTTCTTGTTTTTTACTATTTGTTCTAGATTTGCCTGTTAGGCTGCTGCTTTGCATTCCATGCCTAGTATTGTAGAATAGAGTGATTTTATCTAACATGCTATGATTTTTTGTACACTATTTTGGGAATTAGTTCTTGAGGTTTACTTTGGCTGCAATATATTACTATGATCGATTGACTTACACAGGGTTGTGCGAACCTGATGTAGTGGACTATATGAGGAATGGACGTTGAGGGCTTCCCCAGAGTGTCTGTTTACATTAATGTTGCGATACCATAAGAGGGATAGATGTTGAGTGCTCCCTCAGAGTGTTGGTAGTTCCTTGATATGGGACATTGGAGGAATTGTAAATTGAGTGCTTCCCTAGAGTTCCTATTAGTTACTGATACGAGATTATAGGGGGAATTGACAGTGAGTGCTTCTTAAGAGAGTACATGCTAAAGATGAACTAGAGGGGTTAGACTATGAGTACATCCCAGAGGGTTTCTTGTCTAGTTTGGTTGAATCATATGGGTTAGGCTGTGAGTAATTCTTATAGGGTTACATGTTTTTGATTGTCTACTTACTTGATGTATGAAATTGAATGCAATTGAAACCATAGGATTGTTTACTCTTTTTTACACCTTGTTTACTGCTTCTATTTTCTTATTTCCTTCCATATATATTCACTAAATTTTAGGAATATATTTTTTGGTGGTTTTCTACTGGGAGTAGTCTCACACCCTGTTTGGGTCATGATTTTGGCCCCAAACAGAATATATTGCTACATGCATAGATATGGTAAGAACCCTTTAACTTCAGGTACTTGACTACTGTGTAGATGGGGAGCATGAGACCAAGTTGAGGCTTGCGATGTTGTGGAGCTGTTTACTTGATTTTAATTGTACTTTTTTATTACTTTATTCTAGAATTGTGACTTATTTGGCTGCTTTCCTAGACATATGTATCATGCATCATTTATATATGTGCTCCAGTTGTTATTTACTTTCAGTCTTCTACTATTTACTACTATCTGGTATTATTATTACTTCTTCTATTATTGTCTATTTAACTTCCACTATGTTACTCTTCCAATGAGGGAATAGTTTCCCCAGAATCACACCCAAGGCCCTCAATACTAGTTGGTTGCCTCTAGCATTCGGGGAAATTCACTTTAGGACATGTGACCAACCAGGTACGGGTGCGTCTCGGCCGCTTCCAAAAATAGGGCGTTACAAAGTGGAATCAGAGGGTTTCTTTTCTTCTTGACATACTATTTGGAGCCTATAGCCATGGATAAGAAGGAATAGGTACTTGGTAATAAGTTTTCCCCAGGATTATCTAACCCGTGTACAGGGAAAAGCCAATTTACCTCGTTTTTTCATTTTTCTAATTTTGCGAATTTATAGTAGATTGATTTCACCTTGATCAATTCACATGTTTTGTGTTGTTATTGTTGATATTATTGAGGTTATATTCTGTTTCAACCTGATGAGGTGATGGTATTCTATTTCAGGCATCATATATTAACTTGCAAGAAATCACATGTCCTCCATTCTTACCATGCCATTTACGGTGGATTAGTGATTTCATGTTGTTGTGATAGATTTTGTGTAAGATATACATGCTGTTGTTATTGATTCTTTGATAGAATACCAACTATTTGACAAGGTATTTTATTTTTTTATGGTTTTGTTTGAATTAATTCCAAACATTGGTTCTTGAGGTGTTATGGGCCCTCATGGACAGAATTTAGTGGATCCTTTCACTGTTATCCTTGTTTATGACATGTATAAGATGCCAATATTTGATTCATGGAGAGTATGGGCCCTTATGGATTGGAATATGGCACCTTAATGATTGTTTTAGTGTTTTTATGGGTTCGAGAGTAGTATCTAAGGATTACAATTTTAAAAAACCCGAATACACAGTGTTTAATGATGAATACATGCCATGTGTCCTTCTGTTCGAGAAGGAACAATTTTTATTGAGTACATGCTCTATACTGATGTACATATCATGTAGTCTCTAACCATGTCTTTAGCTATGTGGGAAGATACATGGGGTTGGAAAAATATTGGTAGAACACACCATTTACCAGATGTACATGCCATGTTATGTAGACCATGTGTCCACCCGTGTGACTAATGACATGGATGGGTGAAAAAAAAGTCATACATGTTGTGTCAAGCATCAACATGTCATGTAGTGTAACCTTTGATTCCATCCATGTAATGAACCACATGAGTTTGTAATATATTCCTATTAAACATTTTTTCTAGCATAAACATGCCATATAGAGTAAGTCATGTAACCGGACATGTGACTAACAACACGGGTCAGTTATATTCGTCTAGTACATGCCGTATATGGAACTAACAAGCAGTGTAGTCTTATTCTTGGAGAACCGTGAGGCTTATTTGTGTGAAGGAACCCATGTAGGGGAAGACAATTCAAGTACATGTTGTGTGTTAGGACAATGCATTTTGTGTATGGTGGGTTTCACGACCAATTTTGGCCTGAGTACACGCCCATGTGAAGGCTTAAGGTAACATGCCATGTATTTATTATACAGGATGTGTATCCTTGATTTGAAAAACTTGTATGATTTCATGATCAAGTTTCCTTCTTACACTTCTAGTTTCTAGTCCATGATAATATTGATCTAAGGGGTGTGCTTGACCGTGAAGAGTCATGCTACTGAGACATCCTCAGGTTGTACGCCAGGTACAAGGCAGTGATCAAACACCGGATATGGCTGATCAGGGACTACCAGCAGATCCTCCAGTTTTTCCAGTCTAGGCACTAGTCATTATTCCGGACACAAGTGTCGATGCATAGTTATGAGATATATTTATGAGGATCATGAAGAAATTTTGTGGAGTACCGCATCCTGCCCCATATATGGAAGAGTTGACGTGGGTCATTCAACAACAACATCCTCCAACCTTCACAGTGGAAAGAGGACCTCAGGCTGCAGAGTCTTGGTTAGAATCCACTATATCCATCTTTGATCATGTAGCGATGCCTCTATAGAGGAGTGTCAAGATCATTACATATATTCTACGGGATTCTGCCATGAGATGGTGGGAGGTGATCTCATAGGCGGGGCTTCAGTAGGTTATGGCTTGGGATGAGTTCCAGCCTGCCGTCTACAACTACTTTTACCCAAAGACATTGAGGGTCGATCGAGACTGAGAGTTCATGTATCTAAATCTTGGTACTCTTTTTTTGTTATGGAGTATTCTTCTCACTTCATAGAGTTGTAGTGCTTCACACCTATTCCAGGAGGTGATGAGTTATTTATGGCAAGGAAGTTTGAGGATAGACTCATACACAACATATGATTTTAGGTGAATATCTTCAAGTTGACTTTGATATCTTCGATCATTAATTAGTCACTAATCACAGAGCACAACCTGAGGGTTTTTTGGAGCTGTGACCCAGGGCAGTTCTACATCCAGAGATAGTGATTTTCGGCTGACAACAAGAAGCTCCATAGGGTGTCTTCACATGGAGATACAAGTAGGAGGGATGTAGCTCCAGGTAACTAGGTGGTATACTAACAGTGTAGAATGGTTGGCCATACTAGGCCACATTGCCGAAGAGACCCAATGGAGTGTCGATCATGTGGATAGATCGATAATCTTCAGTTCTTCTATAAGATCATCTCACCAGTATCCGGTGACATGGGTTCTTCAATGAATCCTCATTCAAGAGCAGAACCACTTGTTTACCATCAATAAGGAAACTGGAGTTCTTTGGACCATTCAGGCTGATGTGGAGGTCGTGACCATGGTGGTTAGTCACCAGGCTTCCAGCGATAGCAGGGTGGATCAACTCAGGGTGGTCAGATAGGGTGAAAAGGATGCGGTACAAGTTATATATTTACAATGGATCATACCGAACATGATCAAGATCCCAGACTATCTACAGTTCGAGGTAAAATCCTAGTTGCCTCAGTTTTAGTTTCTGCACTTTTCGATACAGGGTATTCCCAAAGTTTCTTATCTGTTTATATTGTGAAGATCCTTGAGCTCTATATCTTTTCTTTTATATACATATTCACTCTACACACTCCATTGAGGACTTGAATGGCTAGTTTACATCAGTGTAAAGCGTGCCCTCTTGAGGTTGGTGGGTGTCACTTCTTATGAGAGCTCTATTTCCTATAGATGACAGGCTATGATGTGATTCTCGGAATGGATTGGTTAGTTACCTTCCATGAAGTTGTTGATTTCAATAACTATAGGGTGAGTTTTACGTCACTAGAGGGTGGTATGTTTCTGCATAGTGGTGAATGGGATGTCCAAGCGAGCCGAGCGGGACCTGAGCATCATGGGTTGTGAGGAGTTACAACTCAGTTAGCTAGTCTATATCTGGATGACTTGGGGACTTTACAAATGGAGTTTCCTCTAGTGATGGATAAATTTAGGGACATCTTTCCAGAGGACATTTTGGGTTTTCCTTCAGAGCGAGAGGTGGACTTTTCAATTGAACTTGTGTTAGGAGAGACACCAGTGTCTATTACTCCTTATAGGATGGTCGAAACAAAGTTATAGGAGCTCAAGAAGCAGTTGGAGGACTTGCAGGAAAAGGGTTTCATCTGAAACAGTACTTCACCTTGGGGTTCTCATATCCTATTTACGAAGAAGGCGGGTGGTACCCTAATAATATTTGTGGATTATCAGAATTTGAACCAGTTAATGGTAATGATCTGGTATCCATTGTTGAGGATTGATGATCTTTTTGATTCGCTTCAAGTATATAGGGTGTTCTCAATGATTTACTTGAGTTCCAGTTACCATCAGTTTCCCGCTAGACAATCTTATATACCTCTTATTGCCATTCGGAGTAGGTATGGTCTATACGAGTATGTGGTTATGTCGTTCGGTCTCATGAACGCACCTATAGTTTTCATGGCATTGATAAACCGAGTGTTCCGTCCATACTTGGATTCCATTGTGGTAATATTCCTAGAGAATATCATGGTGTACTCTCACACTCAGCATGACCATGATATAAATCTTGATATCAGTTAGAGTAAACTAAGAGAGCATCAATTATATGCTATGATCTCAAAATGACACTTTTAGATGGACCAGATTCACTTCTTGGGTCATGTTATCTCAGAGAAAGGATTATCAGTAAACCCAAAAAACTGTGAGTAATAGTTTTTAGGGAGCATCCGAAGAACATCTTTGAGGTATGGTGTATTCTAGGACAAGGTGGTTAATACAGACCTTTCATAGAGAAACTTTCACGCTTAGAAACACCACTAACAGGTCTGACTAAGAAGGGTGTGAAGTACATGTGGTCTGATTCATGTGATTCAGCCTTTCAGGAGATGAAAAAGGAGGTTGACTTCAGCACAGATACAAGTTCTTCCAGAGCCGGGCAAGAGCTATACTGTTTTCTGTGATTCAACAGGTATCAGGCTGGGAGTTGTGCTTATGCAGAGGGAAGGAGTCGTTGTGTACGAGTCTCGGTAGTTGAGGCCACATGAGAAGAATTTCACAACACACTGTCTCTAGTTTGAGGTTGTTTTTCATGCTTTACAATTTTGGATACATTATCCTCTGGGAGATAATTTTTTGGTTTTCACCAAACACAAATGTCTCAAGTGTCTCTTCACCCAGCACGATCTGAATTTGAGACAGCGAAGGTGGGTTGAGTACCTTCAGTGTTTTGACTTTGAGCCTCCCTACACACTTGGGAAGGGAAACAGAGTGGCTGATGCACTGTAAAGAAGAACTCAAATACAGGTATTTCAGGAGGCCAGCAGTGAGTGGAATCTTATGGCTATGTTCTCTGAGATGAATTTAGAGGTGCACGATAGAAAGGGGTAGACATTTCAATCTTATGTAGCTGTTACCTCTACTGTTCATGATCGAGTATGAATGAGGCATCTATTAGATTTATAAGGCCTAGTCCTACAAGAGAGTGTGTTATGAGAGGACCCTATTCTTGGATTGATAGTCGGTGAGGATGAGATCTTGCATATTCATGCCTGTATGTGGGTGTTAGCAGATGTACGTGAGGATATAATGTGATACTTTGATTCCTCGGTATGGGAAGTTCATCATGGTTTCACCAAGATGTGTCGTGATCTGCACCATTAGTATTAGTGGCGAAGTATGAAGAGAGATGTTGCTGGTTTTTTCTTGAGGTTTTCCACCTGTCAGCAGATGAAGGAGGAGCATCAGCGACTAGTAGGGATTTTATAGCAGTTACTCATTCGTGAGTGGAAGTGGAATGATGTAGCGATAGATTTCCTAAAAGGTGTGAAGAGGTCACCTCGAGGTAATGATATAGTATGGATTGTCATTGACAGGCTCATGATGGTTTTTCACTTACTTTCGATCAAAGAGACTTTCAGTTTTGATGATATGGGGAGGTTGTGCATCCGAGAGATTGTACGTTTACATGGGGTTCCACACTTCATTGTGTCAAACGAGGATGGCTGTTTTACTTCTCTGGTCTGTCAAGTACTTCAGAGGCCATTGGGTACACAGGTACTTCTGAGTACAACTTACCACCCACGGATAGATGGCCAATCTGATCTTATGATTCCGGTGCTTGGGTAAATGATTTGCGCATGCATCCTGGATTTTTGAGCTTCGTCAGAGAAGCACATACCTCTTGTGGAGTTTTCTTACAATAACAGTTTTCAAGAAACTATTCAGATGGAACCTTATGAGGCTTTGAATGGTAAGCCATGGCGATCACCCTTATATTTGATGGAGGCTGGAGAGGGAGCTATGATAGGACCTCATCTTGTCAAGGAGACCACATAGAAGATCGATTTGATGTAGAAGAGGACGACTAATGCATAATCTCGATAGAAGATTTATGCTGATCTATGGAGATGACCTTTGGAGATCGAGGTCGGAGATGAGGTTTTCCTACGTGTCACACCGAGGTTAGGACATAAAAGGATTAAAAGATAGGGTAAGATGTCACTGAGGTATGTCAGGCCGTTTGAGGTGTTAGAGAGAGTTGGTTTGGTTTCCTAACAGTTGTAGTTACCACAAAGGTACAAGGATATCCATGATGTCATCCACATTTCATAGCTTTGATGTTACTTCTCTGACCCATCTCATGTTTTCCAACCTGAGGAGGTCGAACTAGAAGTGGATGGATCATTTGAAGAGCATCCTATTTGGATTTTTGATCATAGTACAAAGGTTCTTTATGGCCGTTCTGTTCCTCCGGTACGAGTGCTATGGCTGAATGGGCAAGTATAGGAAGAGACCGGGGAGAGGGAGGCCGATGTACGATTGCAGTAGCCGGAGCTATTTGAGGATTCTTCTTCTACACCGCCTTCATAGAGAAATTTAGGGATGAATTTCCTTAAGGGGGATGTTTTTAAGAACTCATATCTTCTTTTCAGTTATGAATCTTGATTTCTGGTTGTTTTTTTAGAAAAAGAGGTGTTTTGGAAATTTCTAGAGTACACACCGTGTACTTATAAGTACACGCTGTGTACTCGGTTGTTGCGGGTGACTGTGTACTGGCCATGTAATGTCCAAGTACATGGTTGTGTGGGGTGACCTGTAGGCCAACTAAGGTAGGGCTTGGAAAGAGAAATTACACGTCCTGTACTTTCATTTTTACATTAAATGGACATGGGTCGCGTCTAATGGACATAATGCTCTACTTATTTCTTTGTCATGACAAGGAGTGTCCATACGGCCATAGATATTCTCTGAGCCTCGGACTCACCATCTATTCTCCAAATCAAACTCTGTCAGTTGAGTTGGAATAACATCAGTAATTTATCTCTTCTTCTTGAATACCATCTCTTGATTTATCCTCTTTCGCGAGATATCCTCAGTTGAATGTTTTTAACATTTTTGAAGATCTATGGTGTTCTAGGGTGATTCAAGGCCTGAGTTTCACATATACCAATCTTACAATGCCGAGGAACATGGTGTTTTCCTTTTCGTAGATATTCATTGAGTTATATGTGCAATAGTTTCCAATACCCTTGTTCGGGGTATTGTGTGTTTATGGTTTTTATCCCTTTTATCTCTTATTAGGCCTTTTTTTGAATGGATGGAGGTTAATTGTTTGGGAATAGGGTTATCTTGGCAATGATATGGGTGTTTTTCCCATGTTTTCTTATTTTTAACTATTTGGCCAGGCTTTGGCAGTTAGGTTGCTGCATTGCTTTCCATGCCTAGCATTGTAGGATGGAGTGATTTTATCTCACATGTTATGATATGTTGTAGACTGTTTTGAAAATTATTTCTTGAGGATTACTTGGGATTCTACATATCATTGTGATCGATCGTCTTATATAGGGCTGTGGGAACCTGGTGTAGTCGAACATAGGATGAATGGACATTGAGGGCTTCCCCAGAGTTTCTATTTACATCAATGTTGTGGGACTATAAGTGGGATGGATGTTGAGTGATCCCTCAATGGGTCTGTAGTTCTCGATGCATGGAACATGGGGAATTGGATGTTGAGTTCTTCCTCAGAGTTCCTATTAGTTAATGATACGAGACTATAAGGGGAATTGATGGTGACTGCTTTCACAGAGAGTATGTGTTAATGCTGAACCGGATGGGGTAGACTATGAGTACATCCTAGAGAGTTTCTTGTCTTGTTTGGTTGAAAGAGAGTGGTTGGGATATGAGTACTTCCCATAGGGTTACCTATGTGTTATTATCTTCTTACATGATGTATGAAATTGAATGCAATTGAAACTGTAGGATTGTTTACTCTGGGGTAATTCCTTGTTTACTGCTTCTCTTTGATTATTACCATCCATATATATATTCAGTGACTGTTAGTCATAGATATTTGGGTGGTTTCTTAATGGGACTAGTCTTACACCGTATTTGGGTCATGATTTTGGGCCCAAATAGAATATATTGTTTTAGGTATAGATAAGGTAAAGCACCCTTCTACTTCAGGTAGTTGATTTCCATGGAGATGGGGAACATGGGACCAAGCTGAGGCTTGCGATGCTCTGGAGGTGTTTACTTTCTTTTCATTGTACCTTGGTTTATTGATGTATTACAACATTGTGACTTGTTTGGATGCTTTCCTAGAAATATGTATCATGCATCATATATATAGGTGCTATAGTTGTTATATACTTTTAGTCTTCTGCTTTTTACTATTGTCTGGTATTATAAATGTTTCCGCTATTGTTTTCTATTTTACTTATACAGTGTTACTCTTCCAAGGAGGGAATATTTTCCCCACTATCACACCCAAGTCCCGCGATACTAGTAGGAAACCTCTGGAATTCAGGGAAATTCATTTGAGGCCATGTGACTAATCGGGTATGGGGAGCCTCTGGGTGTCTTCCAGAACCGGGACATTACAAATATGGTACTGCTATGTTCCACATTGTCAGTTTCAGCATCCACGGTCCCCATTGCGACCCCTACATCTATGACTCTACATAGTCTAGCAGCTACCATGGGTGTCTTCCTTCCTCCACAACACCAATACATGACCACCACCACATTCCACCATGCACAGTTGTGCAAACCTGGTTGTCTTGGGTCACTGGCGGTTGTTGTTCTTCAGGTCACCCCCATTTCTATGGTGCTCCATCTTTTTAAATAGATCCAAATCCACAATCCTATGGTTGATACCATAAATTCATTGGGATTTGATCTGTCTTGCAAGTACTCCAGGGGTCTGATCATGTTCAAAGCCTCCTGGTAACAGTACATTGTGACCCTGAAGGTCCAACGACAAGGAACACCAAGAATGGGGATGTGAAGAACACATAGAACACTTGAAGAATGGATCTTGGACTTTTTTATGTCATCATTGAGTCATCATTGTTAGAAAAAAGAAAGGGGAGGATAATCACTAAAATCTATCACCTGACAATCCCCATGATAAATTAACCATTCTGCAAGAAAGATTAAACTACGAATCAACTTGTTTCTTTGTTGGTGCATGTTAATAATTTGATCTATTAAGGGAAGAGAAAATCACAAATGCATCAACATCATACCTTGAGGTTTGTATTGGTCATCGATGAAGGTCAATGTTTCATTATCATCATTCGTTAATCAGTCGAATCCTAGAGTTGATGATCTTGATTCGGCAATCCATCAATGTTTGTTAGAGGAAGCTCCATCTCCTTTCATCAAAGGATTTCCTAGGTGATGTCATTCAACTAGATTCCTAATAATAGGAAATACCAAAAATAGACCAATGTAATGTCAAATAAATTATTTTTATTTAATATTTTAATGACATTTACATCCCAAATGAACTTCAACCCTCGACCCTGCACTGATCAAGGTTAGCCCCCACCTAAGATAATGTCACTATTCTGAATGAAACTGTTCCACCAGATTTATGATATGGGAACTGGTTTATTATATACGCTAGTTTAAAGAAAAAACACCCGCATACTTTTTAAAAACTGAACATATTTCATTGGTTTTCCCCGAGAAAAACGAGACTCAAAATATCACGTCGTCTCAGTGCCTAGTCTCATAATTTTACCAAATAATTTATAAAAATAAACTAAAGAAAACATAAAGTCATTTTATTCTCCCCCCTTTGTGATTTATATTCCTAAAATCTAAAACATGGGATACTCAAAAAATAGTGAGGGCACTGAGCACAAATTTTAGCCACTCGCTCCCATTTTCTATCCTAGAGATTATTATGCTACCACTGAACATACTAAAAGAGGACTCGATTTTCTATAAAGAATCATCTCTAATAAATCCTTCATCTCTATTGAGTGATCTATAAAATTCACCACATCGTCAATATCTATCTCTCCCTAGTCGATGATTTCTGATGGATCATGCATGTATCTCCTTAGATACGACACATGGATGATATCATGAACCTAGTGCGACTGTAGGGGTAGATCTAAGTCGTACGCCACCACACTAAATCTACTCAAAATTAAAAAAGGGATGATGTATCTTAGAGATAACTGGCCGCCCCTTCCAAATATCCACAATCCCCGTCAGGGTGATAATCAATGAAACACATTGTCTCCCTCCTCTAACTACAAGGGCATCTTTCTCCTGTCGAAGTAAAAAATATGCCTGATCTTTGTAGTTCTAATCCGATTCAGGATTATCTGAACCTTCTCGACGGTAGCCCACAACAGCATTGGACCCATGATTGCAGACTCTCCTAGGTCAGTCCCACAATGTTGTGACATGCATGGTCACTCATATAAGGTCTGAAATTTTTTCATACTAATGGGGGAGTGGTAGCTATTGTTGTACACAATCTCTATCAGTGTTAGGTGATCCCCCAAACTACATGTAATGTCTAGGATGAAAACACGTAGCTTGTCCTCCAGAACATGAATGGTCCTCTTCATCTGGCCATCCACATGGGTATGAAATGTTGTGCTCATTCTTAATTGAATCCCAAATGCCTTCTCCAATCCCTTACACATTTGGGATCTAAAGCGATTATCACGATCTGAGACTATGATCGATGAGACTCCATGTAGATGAACGGTCTCCTTCACATAGAGGCATTTGAAGCACTCTATCAAAATATTCTCCCAAATCTATAGGAAGTGGGCTGACATGTTGAGTCAGTCAACAATCGCCCAGATGGTATCGTGTCTCGTGGATGTTCATGAGAAACCCATTACAAATTCCATTGATATCCCATCCCACATTGACTCTCGCACCTTATGTGGTTAGGACAAGCCCGTTGGAACCTGCTTCTCAGACTTCACTTATTGATAGGTGAGCAATCGAGAAATGAACTCTACCAACACATTTTTTATTCCTAGAAACAAATAATGCTGTCAGAGGTCTTGGTACATCCTCACCACCCCCGAATATATCGCCAAATGGGATGTGTGGAAGTCCTTCAGACCCCCCCCCCCCCCACAACGGTAATGGTACAACTGTGAACCCTTTAAAAAGAGGTGTGTGATCCCCACAAATCAAATATCCATTAGGTGCATACCCTATGGAAAACTGAGCACGTCAGGTCTCATAGTCGATATCAGCAAGTTGTGCCTCCCTGAATCACTGTAAGAGTGGAGGGATGATAGACATTATTTGGAGGTAAACTTCTCTATCTCCATCCACAAATTATATCTGCAATGTTCCCAACTTCTCCAACATATCACTCAAATACTTAAAACTTGATCTCCTATTTAGAGAATCCTCTACTAAGATTCCCTTTGCAGGACTATATAAAATCTCAAATTCATAGTCCTAGATGAGCTATATCCATTATCACTTTCATAAGTTTAGATCCTTATAAGAGAAGATATACTTGAGGCCGTTATGGATAGAGTATATGGTAAACTTCTCGGTCGTTAGTTATTGTCTCCACATAATAAAGGTGAAGAATACTACTACCATATCAATTTCACCGGCCATGTAGTTATGTTCTTATAGTCCCAAATCTCGTGAACAATAGGTAATCACTGCTTTCTATTTCATCAGGACACAACCATTCTCAGTCTATGATGCATCGCAGAACACTAAATACTCATTAAAACTTTTTTGGAAAAATCAAGATGGGAGTGCTCATCAGCATCTACCATAGCTCATAAAAGAATAGCTAACACTTATCTGTCCACACGTAGGTAATCCCCTTTCGTATCAAAGCCATCAATGGTGCTGCTAATGTAGAAAATTTCAGTAAAAGCCCCCTATATTACCCAATAAGACCTATTATAATATCTCCTTGGTAACAAAATCAAGTGGATTCCATGATATCACCGACTAAATCTTTTCAAGATTCATTGCAACTCTAGCCTCTGAAATGACGTGTCCCTGAAAGCGTACCTCCCGAATCTAGAACTAGAACATCGAGACCTTCCCAAAAATCCGGTCCTCTCAAAGTGTTTCCAAGACTATCCTAATGTGTATTGTGTGGTCCTACTCAGTTTCTGAGTACACCAGGATTTCTTTAATGAAGACCACCATGAACTGGTCTATGTGTGGCCCGAAGATCTGGTTCATGAGTCCCATGAACACTGCTGAGTCATTTATGACAAAAAATGACACGACCATGTACTTTTTGTGTAAATTCCAATATATGAATGTTTTATTTGGGATGTCCTCTTCTCGTACTCAATGTTGGTGATAGCCTGATCTGATGTCTATCTTCGTGAACCACCTCGCTCCCTTCAGCTAATCTAAAAGATCTTCAATCCTCATTTGTAACACCTAGAGATTTTATTTTCATTAATGTCTTGTTTTTTATGCTACGCGAAGATTACCTTGCGCTATACGCAACACCGTATTAGCTTGCAGTATACGCAACACTCTTCTTGGATCGTGTTACACAAAATTTTGATAAAGTTATTCTACCAAAGATTGAGTATATATATATATATATTCAATGTAGAAATGAAATATGGTTGGATTTTTTTATATGAAACAACGAAGGATTCTTGTACAACACGCAACCCTGACTTGGCTTGCATTACACGCAATCATGACCTTTCTCGATAGCGTGTGTTGTATGCAATACCAGGTTTTACTAAATAACGATATATTATAATAATATTATTATTAACTAGACGTTATGAATATTATTAACTAAATTTTGACCTTTATAACATTATTATTCATCTTACACATTTTCTAGAACATGGTATAATAACAAAATAATTTTTTCGCGTAAAATAAGTATTTTTAAAAAAATGCAGTTTTACCTCCTTTTGATGGCGCACCCACTATAAATCTAGTTTTTGACATGTTTATAAGTTCAATTTGACAAAATAAAATTCTTCTTTGGAATCAATAAATAAAAATTTACTTTAGATAAATTTTTCATTTTATTCTGGTAGCTTTCATATTTTGATGAATATTAAAAACATGCTATATTTTAATTAAAAACAACTTTTTCATCGCAATAATTTATATGGTTAAATTATAATATTGAATGGTTTTAAAGTATAAATAGAATATATTTTTACCATTTAATATAATTTATGTCATTAGCATTGATTTTACATTAAATTCATAGTTTAAATCAATTCAATCTTTTGCAATGTTTTAAAGAAAAACCAATTTTCTTTCGACAACGAGATTATTTTTAATTTAATTTATGCAACTTTTGTGTATTGAAATTGGAAAAATGGATTCCATATTTGGAATCAGTAGGTCCAAATTATGTTAATAAGCTACTTTTTATTTTTGGTCTTTATGAAGAGTAACTACGGTAAATTTTATTTACCATAGTTAAAGGTAAATCGGGTAATTAAGGGTAAATATAAGATTATAAAATTAACCAAACACCTGCCAAAATCCTATTAGATGACTAAAAGTCTTCCCATATCACCTAATGGTCAGATTAGAATCATTTAATGGACTTTTTTACATGAAAATAACTTAATTATTATTAAAATCAAAGAAAGTGACAACATGTCACTCTCTTAAATCTTATAAGTATATTAATTATAATTTAGTGATAAACTTCATGAATCATCGAAAAAGAATATTCTCCAGAAAGCTAATGATATTATATACATCATATAAATTTATTTATAATTTTTAGGTATTAAATAATTATCATTAATTTTGACACAATAGGGATGCAGAAATTATTTATTTAGTGAAAAATCAAGAATATAGTTATTATTGAAATATTAATACATATCAAAACGACCAGAAATCTACAAAAAACTAATTATTAGTGTATATATAAACTCTAATCATCCAGGAGCCTAATGTTTGACCATTTGGATCCTTAATAAGATGATTATGACACTTATATTATTTTATTTTAAATGATGCCAAAGTTGTCACCTTCATAATTTAATAAATATAACAATTTAACTAGTATGACTTTAAGATGATATATTCGATTAGATGTATTATTGTGAAAGGTAATATATTTATCTTCATCATAGGATTTTATTTTTAATTTTTAGGCAACAAATAAGTATATTAAATAATTATACAAAAAATGATGTAGTAATTATTTTATTAAGAGATAAACCAAATAAATGGTTTTAAAAATAATAAAATAAATATTATATGAACTATTTAATGTGCTCCACTAATTTTCTAGATACATATGAGATTTTATGAATCTATTAAAGCTTTTATTTCGAACATATCTTCGTTATATATTTTATTTAAATTCAAATAAATGAATAGTGTCAAAATTGACACTATTGTTATTTTATAGAAATAATATATTATAAAATTGTTTAAAAATCACAAAAATATTTAGAAATTATAAATTTAAATTTATATGGTATAAAATTTTATAAAGTATCAAATTATGGAAAATTCACAACAAATAAGTAATTATTTGTTATAATTTAAAATTTAGAATGTCATTGCCACAAATAAAATTAAATTGATTAAATAAGGATAAATCAAGTTGATAATTTTTAAAATAAATTTCGAACATGTCAAAATTTGACTGGTTGATGAGATTACAACCCTATCACATCTAATCATCCGATTTGAGTCATTTTTGGTGGTTTTTAAGTGGGGTTAGATTTATTATAAATTAATATTTTTAAGATTCCAAAGGTGCCCCTCTCCTCCCTTGTTAAAGAGCACCACCTCCCTCTCTTCCACACATCACTTTGAGCCTTCAAGTTCGGCCAAACACTGCCCAATTCTCTTCTCCACTTCCCTAGAAACATCCTAGAGGTCATTACCTTCTTCAAAGACCAATTTTAGTGCCCTAAGTGGAGGTCTCAAAGAGGCGCTTCAAAGAAGAGGTAATTTCCGTTACCGATTCTTTCACCTTTATTTCTTCTTCCACTTCTTCTTCTTAGGTTGTTTCATTATGAAGTAATAACATCAGTATCAATAATATAGTGATATGTTATTATAAGTATGAAACAACCCTATTTCACCATCTATCCATCCTACGGAAAACGAAATCACCGCACGTGCGTACGTACAGAATACCGTCTCCACGCCGTGGTGTAATCTATTTTCCACCACCACCTTACTTGGATGGGTATAATGGTGTAAATAAAATCTATATATGATTATTGTAAAGTGATATGGATTCTGTAATAGTATTCATACACTCCAATAAAATTCCACGATCATGGGAATGATATAATCGCTCGTGCGTACGTACAGAATACCGTCTCCACGACGCGATGAGATTCATTCTCAATGATTAACCATTCATAAATGATTATAAAGTATATATAATAAGTAATCATGAAATATATGACATAATAATGATACTGGATTTGTGTATATATATATATATGTATATCATCCAATTAATTTCATTCAATTCAATGAGGAAACGAAAACAACGTTCATGCGTACGTATGGCCTACCATCTCTATGAACGGTGTATTTCTTTCCATTTATTGATCTATTATATATACATATTTTCTGAATATATATTATATATAAATAATTTTTTACATTCTGGATGTATGTAATCATGATCTAAGTAATCATATGAATAATTACAAGTCAAAACACGGACGACAAATGAAACGATTTTACCCAAAACGCTCTTTAACATGGAATTTACAAAAGAACGGGTAATATAAAGTCATAAGTGAACCATATGTGATATAATAACAATTAATATGATTCTGTAATAAGTCAATAACATTATTTAAATCATTATACAGGAGGTTCAGATACCTACGAAGCATATCGGGCCTAAGGTAAGGGATAATTTTGCAAATCTCATTTTTATCCAAGATTGATTATCCGCAAGTATTTACTAGGGTTATTTCTATCATCCATGTCCATGTTTTATAAAAGTGTTTTCATGTATGTTTAAAGTCCTTTTTACCCATTTTTTACTTTTACTACATTTTATGTAAGGAATCTTTCTTTTGTTTACGTTACAAGGTACTTTTTGATTTTTCCGGCAAAAGTACGAAAAGAATGTTTTTCTTTTAACTTATACGGCACGAACAGATTTTTATGGTTTTATAAAGCCTTATTTTCATGAAGATTCCTCCAAAAGATTTCATGACTATTTTGAACAAATTATCTTTATTTTAAAATTGCCTAACTTTTTGTGAAAAGAAATTGATTTTGAAGAAGAAAGGATATTTTCCTCAAGAATTCATTACAAGTGTTTTATCAAAACCATTTTCCATCTAAGATGAAATTATTTCATATGTGTATGTTTCAAGTGTAATGTCTCTATGATTTACATGGTTTCACCTTTCTTATTATGAAATGATATCCATTTCTTTTATATGGATTATTTGATGATGGGATGATGTTTATGAAACCCATTTTATTCGTTGTGTTATTATGAATGATGTATGTTTATTTTGTTGCACAAGTAAGAATGATTTAATTATGAGATTAGTGGGACCTATATCTCCCTCCAATGCATTTGGTAAAGATTTATATCTCATGAGATAGACATGGAGGGAACGGCAAGTTAAACCGATTCAGTAATACACGACTGGAATGAGGAGTGGACTCGATTCAGAAAGGGACTTTTTCCACTGAGATGGTCTTGGCAGCAATGCCTTGGTTACAATGGAAATCATATCATGTGCTTAATGGTTTCCACAATTACATGTTTTATTCCCATGCTATTTTATCATTCTAAATGTTTCTTTATGATCTATAGCTTACGTACTTCCATGTTTTATGTCATTTCTCAAGATTTTGATGTTTAAACATTATGTTCATGTTTAGAAGTTCAAATGTATATGGTATGTTTTATTTTATCCATGCTTACCCTTACTGAGCATTTGAGCTCACCCTTTTTATGTTTTCATTTCCCCAGGATATAATGAAAGGTTTTATGTAAGAAAAAAAGGGGAAGATCTTTATGGGAGATGTTGAAGATCTTTCACCACGATTAGAAGATTACGTTCTATGTTTCCAAATACACTAAACTATTACAGTCCTTGTGTGTCTGTTTTTGTTATGTATTAAGTATTCTGTTAAAGTAATGTAAAGTCCATGTACGTCAAGCTTCGGGTCTCTACAGTTGGTATCAGAGGAAAGGTTTAGTCAACCTTTGGCAACTAGGATGCGAAAACATTAGTGAGATCCCTAGATATATTTCTAAGGTATGTCTAGGGATGTTCCTAAGGTTAAGTATAAGTATAGGTTATAGTCTTAGAATTGCACTAACGATCTTAGAATTTAATCTAAGATGTTAGATATTGAGGATACTCCCCCATTACTATGTTGTTTTCCCTAGCATGATTTTTACCTCTCACACTATTCTTTTTGGGTTTTAGACGATGGCTGGAACCCGAAGGAACCGTGTTGATCAATGCAATGGACAATGCATTGATTATCCTCTTGAACAAACAAATGTTATGGGAGATGGAGTGAGAAATCTTATTGCTATACTTGCACAAGCTATGAATCATTCTGGATGTCCAAATGAGCAGAGAAGGGAACAATATTCTATTAATTCCTTCATAAGGCAACGTCCACCTTATTTCAGTGGGTCTTCTGATCCACTTGTTGCTGAAAAATGGATCAGTACCACTGAAAAGATATTTTCAGTTCTTCAATTTTTTGAACCTGATAAAGTCATCTTAGTAGTATATCGTTTGGAAGGTGAAGCTGATCAATGGTGGAATATTATCAAGAATACGAGGCCAAGAGATGAAATTGAGTCCATGGAATGGGACGGGTTCAAGAACTTATTTTTCAATAAGTACTTCCCTCGTATTCTTAGAACAAAGATGGAGAAGGAGTTTCTTGAACTAAAGCAAAAGGATGATGAATATGTTGGTGTATACGAAGCGAATTTTACAAGGCTTGCAAGGTATGCATATGGCTTTATCATCCAACCTGAAAGTAAAGTTGATCGATTCTTCAGTGGCTTAAAACCAAATCTTGGAAGGAAATTAGCTATAAGAGACTTCAGTAGCTATGATGAAATTGTGCGTTGTGCTATCAAGGTAGAAATGGAAGCTTGTGTTACTTATCCATCTCATAGTTTTTCCAAGAAACGAAAGATGGAGTTCAAGGAGAAATCTCAGAATAACTGTGAAAAGAAGATGAATGTTTCCTTATGCTCAAAGTGTGGAAAGAAGCATGGTGTAGATTGTCTTAAAGGGACTATAAAATGTTTTAATTGTGGAAAATAAGGTCATCGAGCAGCTGAGTGTCGAAGTGATGGAAAAAGGGTTTCTAATGACGTGAATAATGAAAAGACTGCAGAGAACACACCACCAACACTTCAATGCTTTAAGTGAAAGGAAATGGGGCATTATGCTAATAAATTCCCTAATCCTAGGGTTAGTGATGTTCGACATGAGCAACCACTTAAGGAAAAGGAAAAAGGGAAGTCACATGCGATCACTATTGGCGATGTTGAATATAACAACGATGTGGAGGAATGATTAAGTGTTTATGTAATGGGATTCCAAAATATTGTTGTATATAGTATCGTGGAACATTGGAATATTTATGTATTGGTCTATTGTGGTTTTCAATAATTTTATGGTACCGATAACCATGGAAAGTGATTGAGATATTATTGGAAAAAAGATGATATGCGCATAATGAAGGGAAAACGAGAAAATGAAATGTTTCACAGTATTCATGAGCTCATGACTGATATAAGGAAATAGTTATATCATGGTTTGTGGTTTTGGTATGTGAAAAGAGTTAACTTTTGACAGCACTCATGTTTTCACTAAGATTCAATGGGTATTCATTTTTTTCAAGAGAATACATAATTAAGGCCTTAGAATGTTTGAAATGTGACCAACAAGACATATCTCATGATATATGGGGATTAACGATGGTATTAACATGCTAGTTGAATGGAGTCATTGGTAATCATTTTCACTATAATATGAGTTTGGACAACAGTATTTTGGATAAGCCTAAAGATTGGAATGGATTATGTTGGACATAAGTTAGTATTGTTTAAGGATAGAAGTTTTTTTGATATTATTTATGGGATGTTATAGTAATATAGTTTTAGAAAAAGGACAACCTGCAGGATGGGTGAAAACCCATCGCGTCGGACAAGGCTGTGTGAATTGAACTCACAACCGAAGTGCGACTCGCCTTTATTGCCTATCACTGGCCTACAGGAAGTCCATGTTTAGTAGAAACTAGTTTTATTATATTAACAAGTATGATATATGAAGTATAAGTCCATTTTAGGAACCATTTATGATTAATCTCACTATAGATGGACTTATGTATTTTTTGATAAATTTTCTAACCTTTTGTTTGAGACAGATGGAATGACCCATCATTCTATCACATGATCTGCTAACACATCACGAATGACAAATTCAACTTCATTTCTTTAAGAGATGAAGTGGAAATTGTCCAATGAACGACCAACGGTGAAACTGTACCAAAATCATGAAATTATTTCTTCTTATTCCAATTTCATCAACTTTAGGGAAATGATCTTGAAAACCAAAAATGTTGTCATAGTTCCCTTATATCCGATGAATCAGATGGTACCTTAGATCATCAAAAATCTATAGCTTTGTGATTCTTGGATTTTTCATAGCCATGTTCTCTACCACTCTCCATCAGAACTTGATGATTATATTTTTCTTCCATATCCATATTTTCACCTATGTTCTCCTACGTGGAAACCTAGTGATGAGTTAATTTTGGAAACCGTTACATTTCATACTTCAGTTTTTAAAGCCATTTTTTGGTATTCCTTTTTACGATGTGGGTTTCTATTAAACAAACTTTGGAGTAGTAAACCATTTATAACCCTGATGAATTTTGAGGGAGAAATTAATTTTAAGGGGGGTAGAATGTAACACCCTGAGATTTTATTTTCATTAATGTCTTGTTTTGTATGCTACACCAAGATTACCTTGCGCTATACGCAACACCGTATTAGCTTGCAGTATACACAACACTATTCTTGGATCGTGTAACACACAATTTTCATAACAGTTATTCTACGAAACATTGAGTATATATATATATATATATATTCAATATATAAATGAAATATGGTTGGATTCTATTATACGAAACAATGAAGAATTCCTGCACAACACGCAACCCTGACTTGGCTTGCATTACACGCAATCGCGACCTTCCTCGATAGCGTGTGTTGTACGCAATACCGGGTTTTACTAAACAACGATATATTATTATAATATTATTATGAACTAGCCTTTATGAATAGTATTAACTAAATTTTGAATTTTATAACATTATTATTCATCTTACACATTTTCTAGAACATGGTATAAGAACAAAATAATTTTTCGGGTAAAATAACTATATTTCAAAAAATGCAGTTTTGCCGCCTTTTGATGACACACCCACTTTAAATCTAGTTTTTGACATGTTTATAAGTTCAATTTGACAAAATAAAATTTTTATTTGAAATCAAGAAATAAAAATTTACTTTTGATTATTTTTTCATATTATTCTGGTAACTTTCATATTTTGATGAATAGTAAAAACACGCTATATTTTAATTTAAAACAACTTTTTTCATCGCAATAATTTATATTGTTAAATTATAATATTGAATGGTTTTAAAGTATAAATATAATATATTTTTACAATTTAATATAATATATGTCATTAGTATTGATTTTACATTAAATTCGTAGGTTAAATCAATTCAATATTTTGCAATGTTTTAAAGAAAACCCCATTTTCTTTCGACAACGGGATTAATTTTAATTTAATATCTACAACTATTGTGTATTGAATTTGGAAAAATGGATTCCATATTTGGAATCAGTAGGTCCAAATTATGTTAATAAGCTACTTTTTATTTTTGGGCTTTATGAATAGTAACTACGGTAAATTTTATTTACCCTAGTAAAAGGTAAATCGAGTAATTAAGGGTAAATATAAGATTATAAAATAAACCTAACACCTTATAAAATCCTATTGGATGACTAAATGTCAAACCATGTCACCTAAGGGCCGGATTAGAATCATTTAATGGACTTTTGTCCATGAAAATAACTTAATTATTATTAAAACCAAAGAAAGTGACAACACGTCACTCTCTTAAATCTTGTCAGTATATTAATTTTAATTTAGAGATAAACTTCTTGAAACATCAAAAATGAATAGTCTCCAGAAAGCTAATAAAATTATCTACATCATATAAATTTATTTATAATTTTTAGGAATTAAATAATTATCATTAATTTTGACACAATAGGGATGCAAAAATTATTTATTTAGTGAAAAATCAATAATATAGTTTTTATTGAAATATTAATACATATCAAAAAGACCTAAAATCTGAACAAAAACTTATTATTAGTGTATATATAAACCCTAATCATCCAGTGGCCGAATGTTTGACCATTTGGATCCTTAATAAGATGATTATGACACTTATATTATTTTATTTTAAATGATGCCAAAGTTGTCACCTTCATAATTTAATAAATATAACAATTTAACTATTATGATTTTTAGATGATAAATTCGATTTAAAGTATTATTGTTAAAGGTAATAGATTTATCGTCATCATAGGATTTTATTTTTAATTTTTATGCAATAAATAAGTATATTAAATAATTATACAAAAAATGATGTAGTAATTATTTTATTAAGAGATAAACCAAATAAATGGTTTTAAAAATAATAAAATAAATATTATATAAACTATTTAATGTTCTCCACTAATTTTCTAGATACATATGACCTTTTATGAATCTATTAAAGCTTTTAGTTTGAACATATCTTCTGTATATATTTTATTTAAATTCAAATAAATGAATAGTGTCAAAATTGACACTATTGTTATTTTATAGAAATAATATATTAAAAAATTGTTTAAAAATTACAAAAATATTTACAAATTATAAATTTAAATTTAAATGGTTTAAAATTTTATAAAGTATCCAATTATGGAAAATTCACAACAAATAAGTAATTATGTTTTATAATTTAAAATTTAGAATGTTATTACCACAAATAAAATTAAATTGATTAAATAAGGATAAATCAAGTTGATAATGTTTAAAATAAATTCCTAACATGTCTAAATTTGATTGGATGATGAGATTATAACCCGATCGCATCTGATAATCAGATATGAGTCATTTTTGGAGGTTTTTAAGTGGGGTTAGATTTATTATAAATTAGTATTTTTAAGAATTCCAAAGGTGTCCCTCTCCTCCCTTATTAAAGGGCACCACCTCCCTCTCTTCCACACACCACTTTGAGCCTTCAAGTTCGGCCAAACCCTGCCCAATTCTCTTCTCCACTTCCCTTAGAAAAATCCTAGAGGTCATGGCCTTCTTCAAAGACCAATTTTAGTGCCCTAAGAGGAGGTCTCAAAGAGGTGCTTCAAAGAAGAGGTAATTTCTGTTACCGATTCTTTCACCTTTATTTCTTATTTCACTTCCTCTTATTAGGTTGTTTCATTATGAAGTAATAACATCAGTATCACTCATATACTGATATGTTATTATAAGTATGAAACAACCCTATTTCACCATCTATCCATCCTACGGTAAACGAAATCACCGCGCGTGCGTACGTACGGAATACCGTCTCCACGCCGTGGTGTAATCTATTTTCCACCACCACCTTACTTGGATGGGTATAATGGTGTAAATAAAAACTATATATGATTATTGTAAAGTGATATTGATTCTTTTATAGTATACATACACTCCAATAAAATTCCATGATCATGGGAACGATATCATCGCTCGTGCGTACGTACGGAATACCGTCTCCACGACGCGATGAGATTCATTCTCAATGATTAACCATTCATAAATGATTATAAAGTATATATAATAAGTAATAATGAAATATATGACATAATAATGATACTGGATATATATATATATTTATATGGATATCAACCAATTAATTCCATTCAATTCAATGAGGAAACGAAAACAACGTTCATGCGTACGTACGACCTACCATCTCCATGAACGGTGTATTTCATTCCATTTATCGATATATTATATATATGTATATTATGAATATATATTATATAAAAATCATGTTTTACATTCTAGATTTAAGTAATCATGATCTAAGTAATCATATGAATAATTACAAGTCAAAACACGGACGACAAATGAAACGATTTTACCCAAAACGCTCTTTAACATGGAATTTACAAAAGAACGGGTAATATAAAGTCATAAGTGAACCATATATGATAACATAAAAATTAATATGATTCTATAATAATTAAATAACATTATTTAAATCATTATACAGGAGGTTCGGATTCCTACGAAGCATATCAGACCTAAGGTAAGGGATAATTTTTCAAATCTCATTTTTATCCAAGATTGCTTATTCGTAAGTATTTACTAGGGTTATTTCAATCATCCATGTCCATGTTTTATAAAAGTGTTTTCATGTATGTTTAAAGTACTTTTTACCCATTTTTGACTTTTACTACATGGTATGTAAGGAATCTTTCTTTTTTTTATGTTATGAGGTACTTTTTGACTTTTTCGGCAAAAGTACGAAAAGAATGTTTTTTTAACTTTTACGGCATGAACGGATTTTTACAGTTTTATGAAGCCTTATTTTCATGAAGATTCCCCCAAAATATTTCATGAATATTTTCAACAAAATATATTTCTTTTAAAATTGCATGACATTTTGGGAAAAGAAATTGATTTTGAAGAAGAAAGGATATTTTCCTCAAGAATTTATTACAAGCGTTTTATCAAAACCATTTTCCATCTAAGATGAAATTATTTAATATGTGTTTGTTTCAAGTGTAATGTCTCTATGATTGACATGGTTTAACTTTTATTCTTATGAATTGATATCCATTTCTTTTATACGGATTATGTGATGGTGGGATGATGTTTATGAAACCCATTTTATTCGTTGGGTTATTATGAATGATGTATGTTTATTTTATGGCACAAGTAAGAATGATTTCATTATGAGATGGGTGGGAACTATATCTCCCTCCAATGCATTGGGTAAAGATTTATATCTCATGAGATAGACATGGCTGGAACGACAAGTTAAACCGGTTCAGTAATACAGGGTTGGAACAAGGAGTGAACTTGATTCAGAAAGGGACTTTGTCCACTAAGATGGTCTTGGCAGAAATGCCTTGGTTACTATGGAAATCATATCATGTGCTTAATGGTTTCCACAATTACATGTTTTATTCCCATGCTATTTTATAATTCTTAATGTTTCTTTATGATATATACCTTACGTACTTCCATGTTTTATGTCATTTCTCAAGCTTTTGATGTTTAAACATTATGTTCATGTTTTTAAGTTCAAATGTATATGGTATGTTTTATTTTATCCATGCTTACCCTTACTGAGCATTTGAGATCACCCTTTTTATGTTTTCTTTTCCCCAGGATATAAAGAAAGGTTTTAGGTAAGGAAAAAAGGCGGAGATCTTTATGGGATATGATGAAGATCTTTCACCACGATTAGAAGATTATGTTCCATGTTTCCAAAGACAATAAAATATTACAGTCCTTGTGTGTATGTTTTTTTTATGTATTAAGTATTCCGCTAAATTAATGTAATTTCCATGTACGTAAAGCTTCGGGTCTCTACATCGTTAGTGGATAATTATTTTTCATGGTCACCTGGTTTAGTTGTTGGAAGTTAAAATATAATCTCAGGTTCCCATTTGCCTTTTTCACAAACAAAAATTGTGCCACCCAAGGTGAACCACTGGGTCTCAGGAAACACTTTCTCTACAAGACCTCCATTTGGACCCTCAACTAACAAAGCCTCATAAGAGCCATCCGATATGCAGGTGTCCATATCAGTGTCATCCTAGGGTAAAAATCAATGTATATGTATAACATACTATGAGGAGGTAGTACAAGGACATCTTTAGGAAAGAGTTCCTCATACTCTTCCATCACTACAAGAAACCGATGTCTCCATTCATGCACAACACCAAGGGTGAGGCTAGCCAAATGATCGGTAAGAGGCCGCACCCTTCTATGAGTAAGTCCATCTAGTGCTCTATGTGTTTCCATTCCACCAAAAAAGTAAAACATGGTCCCATCATCATGAACACACCACAATCTACACCTAAAACAGTCTATTTTAGTATGTATTGTAGATTACTATACCACACTGAGAATGATGTCATAAGGCCTCGATGTGGATACCAAGAGATCCCAACTGAAACTATCACTTCCAAGTGTTAGTTCTCAAAGTCATAACTAGTGTGTGATCATCAAATTCCTTCTTGTAAAAGTCTATATGTGTAAGGGTCGAGTTAATGGTTCTATTGGAATATATGAGTCCCGAACACGGGTCGTTGAAAGAAAATATTAATCGAAACATGTGTCTACAAAACATAAGATAGGGTGGAAAGGACATAAATTGTATGTATAATCAACCACATAGCACTGGGGTCATAATCATGCATCACCTGTAGTTGGCCTCATCCCTATCCACTAGCTCCCTGTGCCCATGGTGGACCACATGGGGGTGGTGGTTGTAATAAGCCCACTCCTGCTACCCTACCTGCTCCTATTCCACATCATCCAGCCTACTCATGCCTCCTCCTCTTCCATGGAAGTCACATGATTGTATCCTGATCGTCCATATAGTAGGAAATTCAATTTCATCCCAGATATCCCTGACCATAGCATGAGTAACATTGTCTATCATTTAGCTGACTCTCTCTGCCCTAGGAGCCCCTCACCACTGATCCCATTTCTTATGGTCATCCCATGGAGTGCTTGACCCACTTGGGTCCCTATGTATTCTGTTGGATACCTACCATTGAATATTTAGATGCCTGGTACCTACTGGTAGCTCCCACTTCTAGCATCTTCTTTTCCAGAAATCTCTCTAATATTACAGTGCACTCTAGTACCCCATCATATATAGGGATGATAATGGATATCATTGATGTTGTGATATCCTGGGATAAACCCTTCACTATGGTCTTATCCTGGAATAATGGGCCTCACACCATATGCGTGGAGCAGTGAGAAATATTAGTTATCCTCTCGGAGTACTCCGCCATAGTCTGATTTCTCTATAACAAATGAAAGAGCTATTTTATGTGCACTAAGCCTAACATATTTGGAAATTAATCCTCTCTAAAAATAGAGGGTCACCCTAACATGATTCTGGGTCACTAATAGCCACAATTTCCCTACTAAACCCTAAAGAAGACTCTCGGCTAGGACTTCTGTCTTGTCAGCAGCTGCCCTCACATGGTGGAATACATGAGTCACTGCCTCCGGCCAATCCTCAGTAATCAGGGGGTATGTCACCCGTAAACCTGTGATGTCTCTACCACTTGAAATAATGCAATGCACTCATCCTATGTGCATCCACAACCAGTAGTGATGGGAGTAATTGTTTCTTGATAGGTGATAGCATCACTAGTAAACCACCCTGAGATTCGGTCTCTAATGCAGGGAGTATCTCAAGTACATGCCGCCACTATAAACACATCATCGCTATGTGGATATTCCTTGAAATCACATAATGGAATCCTAGTTGGATGGATCTGAGGAAACATCCTTAAACTGACCACGATGTTCCATAGTTAATAGAATATACCTTGTCATATGAATCTATAATGACATTAGAACACACCCAAATACATTATGATGAATGAACTGTTAATTTCCCTGCAACTAGTTTTTTTGTGAACAAATTTGAAAATAAGGTTTCTAGTGTCTCGGTGAATGAATATGTAGACCTCCACACCAATACTGGATTCCCTATCTTGAAAGCCAAAATCAAAACACTTAACACCGTTATCTGAAACTAACCTCACAGGCTTCTGGTCCTCAAGTAGAACTGACATTGCTATGATAAAACTTTTCCATGAACTTTCCTAGAGGGGAATGTGACTTGAATAACCCAATCCCACCTCTGATAGGATAGGGGTTGGAGAATAGCACTGAGT
This sequence comes from Viscum album, assembly GCA_963277665.1. NCBI lineage: Eukaryota > Viridiplantae > Streptophyta > Magnoliopsida > Santalales > Viscaceae > Viscum > Viscum album. Next base: position 1,027,938,305 of record OY728158.1, read on the forward strand.
AGGAATATCCCACAAATGTGAGGTATTTTCATAAGTACCTCAACACAAGCACAGATCTCTAAACCAGAAATGTAGAAATGTAGAAACACTATGTACAAAAAGCATGCATACACTAAGATACAACTATAGAGTATAACCGTAGGAAAACTGAAAAGTATACACAACCAGAATACATGTCCACCAAAAGAAAGACTCTAAAAAAGTGTATGAAAATTTTCTAAAACTCATCCTCAGAATACCCTATTTGAAGGGTAGTTGTAGGAAAGATGTCTGAATCCATAAGAGCACAAATCATCTGTCTGATCACCTTAATAACCACCTGGTCCTGGTCCTCCTAGGACTCCATCAGAGCATTGATTGTCTGCCCAAGACATGACACATACGGTAAAAGCTTGTGAAGGGCTGAGTAAAATAATACTCAGTTGGACACCCCAAAACCACAAAGGAATACCAATAAGAAATACCAAAAGTACACAAAAAGAAAAAAAAATAATTATTACATATATAAATACATGAAGTACAGTCATCTCACATAGGTATAAGTCTATATAACGAAATTATGTATTATCAGACATTGTCCATAGAACACTGAGTATCTATATGACCTAGAGTTTCAATAACACACAGAGTGTTGATAGCTCATGGAGTGTGGATAACACATAGAGTGTCAATAACATAGGGAGTGTCAATAACACACAGCGTGTTGATAACCCATGTAGTGTCGATAACACATGGATTTTTGATAAGACACGGAGTGTTGATAACACAGAGAGTGTCGATAGGTCATGCATCCCCAAAATCATGTAGTCAAAATGTCAAATAGTCTCATCATCATTTCCAGCCACATGATTCTGCCCATAGAACACTTTTTTTGAGAGGACCTACTCCTCAATCAAAAATTTAACATTACAAATGACACGAAAATTAAATTAGTGTATTCTAAAAGGACCATCTTATCGTAGGGGTAACAACATCACAAACATCTTGTCAAATGGACACACTGTTTGATTTTTTAGATATTTTACTAAAAAGGCCTATCCTAAATTTGAATTGGGTCTGATCTAACTTGTCGGACCCAACCCAACCCACCGGATGACCTCACCCAGTCCATCCGACCTAACACAGCCTTGTTCGGTACAATGGGATCGGCCTATTGGGCTGAGTCCGCTAGACCAGCCGGACCCATCCCACTGCATGTGTGTCAGTTTTCTCCACTGGATGCACCCCTCATTGATCATTCCCCTAGTCCATGTTGTCCACCCTAGCCCTGTGTCACCCCCATGTTTCTTGGTCAACATGGATCCACTATATTCAATGTGGTTGTCCATCACATCCCTAGTCCCCACCACAAACCCTAACTACTTGGATCCACGGAGTCCGATCACGCAACCTTTGTGGTCCGACTGCCACCGCCTTCTCCCACATATGACATTGCAGTCAGCCATTGTCCCCCTCCTCACCCGCATTTGGACACCACCACCTATCAGCAGCCTCCGGTCTGTAGCGAATCTGTTTCCACAGGTCCCCACATTTTCTCTGGTGCTTCATTTTTTGAAACGGTTCAACATCGAATATCCTATGGAAAAGACCTTCATTGTTTTGGAATTTGACCTATTTTGATAGTACCCTGGGGGTCTGATCATGTTCGGATCATCTCGGAAAATTTGCCTCATGTCCATAAGGGTCCAAAGTTGAAGAATTCCAAAAATTGGGATATGTTGAACACATATATCTCGCAAATAATGGATCTTGACCTTGTTTATGTCGGCCTTAAGGTGTAATTATTAGAAGTGAAAAGGTTGGGGGGATAATCACTATGATTTATCACCTAAATCACACAATAAATTAACTATACTGCAAGAACAATTGAAACTAAGATAAAACTGTTCATTGGATGGTCTACATTTGTTATTGGATCTAAGAGGGGTAGTAGAAATCACAAAGTGATCAAAATCCTACCTCGAGGTTTGGATCGACCGTTAATGAAGGGTGAAGTTCTGTCGTCGCTGTTCGTCAATCCATCAAATTTTAGATTCAAAGATCTTGATTCACCAATCTATCAATATTTATCATAGGAAGCTCAATCTCCTTGACTCATAGGACATACATGGTTATGTCGTAACCCTGGATCCCTAACAATAGGTAATACATAAAATAATCCAACACAACATCAAATAAAATATTTTATTAAATATTTTAATGATGTTTACATCCAAAAAATAACTTCTATCCTAAACCTGTACTTATCCTGGTTAGGCCCCTCAGAAGGTAATTTCACTTTTATATATCCAACGTTACCCAATATGTCTTATTCAGGCACCCATTAAAGAGTTATCACATATTAAAGAAAAACCACCCACACTCATCGTTAAAAACTGAATATTTTTCATAGGTTTTCCCTGGGCATATAAGAACTTTGAATCTCATGCCATCACAATGCCTAAACTCATAATTTTCCCAATTAATTTATAAAAATAAAACTAAAGAAAAGTCGGATTCATTACACATATCAGTGCATTTAACAATTCTACAAATTGTTTACATGCAAATTTTGTTAGAAACATTGTTACAATAACATGTTTTTTAGAAAGTGTATATTTTATTTATAAATATAATATTTGGAATGTTGTGACTCTTGAAAATATGAATCCTAGAAGACCGTCAATTTTGATGTTTCTTACTATGAGTATTTGAGAGATAGAATGAAGTCTTTTTTATCAACACACGAGTTGATGATTTTTTCATTCTTAGTGTTAACAATGTAATTCCAATCAAAGAGTGTTCTACATTTAAAAATATAGAAAATTTGGGTGTAAATTTAATTAATGAATTATAAAAACATTATTGTTTTTCAATTTATATAAATATATATATCATTATATTTCCCTATATGATGCTACAAACAGTATATAGAAAAGTTAGTAGTAACTCAATTCGGGACAACCAAAGTCATTGAATCTTTGAGAGCGGTGATCAGAGTAGAATATCAATATTTTGATATTATACTTATTTAATGTATTTAAAATATGAATTATAGGGTTATAACTATTGTTAATAGCCTTCATTATTTGCATGGTAAATATCTTCCGGAGGAAATTTTTTTTGAGAAGATTATTGAGATTATGTCTGGAGAATGGTAGCCAATATACTAAATCTTGATGAGACTATGTAAATTATAAATTTTAGATTATATAATATAAATATAAATCTCATGAAGTATGTGGGTAGATTTAATAGATATGTTAAAAAGATGAAAATTAAAAATGGTGGTGAATTTGTTTCATCCAAATTAGTTATTTCTAAAATAGTAAAATCTTGAAAAAGGTTACGAAATATTCTAGAAATAAGAAAATTAAAGTTGATACTGAAAGTTGTGATTCTAATGAAATTCAGAATGAATGATCCTATCTATCCTAGTGAATGAATAAGATATTCTAAAATAATGATTTTTGATATAAGAACAAAAAAATTATAAGGATAGAAATTAGAAGAAAGACACTTCTATGATTCTCTCATATGAATGCAAGAATCCTAGTCATATTAGTATAGATTTACCCAAGATAAAATTAAAGGATAATAAGTACTTTAATTCAAATAATTTATTGAAATATAAAGTAAATATAAGTATAAAATCTTATGACACATAGAGTGAAAATGGAGAAGATAATTCATCTCAGAGTTCTTCTAACATTGGTAGTAAAGATCAAAATAACATTGTTTTCCTTTCAGGAATTCCAATGTGTAGTAATCAGCTCACATATAATTTGTCTCCTGAAACATTAACTAAACTTCCTTTAAATGAAAATTATCTTGATTCTATGAATGATAATGGCTCTAGATATTCTTCTTCTGAAGAATCTAGCCTATCTAAATATGATTATACTTTACCTAGTTAGGAATACGTTTCAAGGTTATAAAAATATTTAGACAAAAAATTAGTAAAGATAAAATATATTATGAAGATGATATGGTAGAAAATAAAAACAAAATTTTACAATTCTTAATTTTTCCCTGAAGTTACTAATATTTATAGAGTATGAGACAATAAATATAAGGTATATATAAACTAATGATTATAAATATTTAGTGGTTAAAATAAATTAAAAAAAATTAGTTATAAATAAGTAACTATCAAAATTTAATTTAATTAATGAATATGTTGATAACATATATAAAAAAATATGACCTCATAGTAGTATTTTAGTGAATGATTTTAAAAATAAAAAAATCACTGTCAAAATAGTTACAATATTCCAAAAATTGATCTGTTTTTTAAAAATTTTAATGTATGTTTTTTAAATATAGTACAATACTTTGGTTTTCATAAAGATTATTTTTATAAGGATTTTTAAAGACTACAACTTAGAATGGTTTTACATGTGTGGATACCACAAATTTTATTATCTAACAATACTGGACTCAAACATGTTTACCTACCATAATAATGATTTTATTAATTTTTGGTAAATAAGAACAGTACCAACAAAAAATTTCTTACATGGATATTGGAATTTCCCATCACATGATAGGAAATAATCACCTTTTCTATAATATTATATACATTAAAGGTGGTAAATTAACCCTTAATGATAATTTTTAAGTATAAATATTTGGAATATTTAATATCCTTGTTCATGGGAAATCATTAATTTATAATTTATTGTATTTTGTAGGACTTATGAACAACTTTATTAGTATATGAATTTTTTATGAAGGATTCCTTGAGATCTTCCAGTATGATAAATGCACCATTCAATGTTCGGAAGGTAATTTTATTTTTTCTATTGATATGAATGTTAATTGTTACATACTTATCTTAGAACACCTTACTAGATAAGATCTACATTTCTTTATTTCAATGAAAGAAAAGTCTTGGTTTTGAAATATAAGTTTAGAACATTATAAAGTTATTAAATTTTCCTAAAACATTATTGAATGACTAGTTATAGATCTCTCAGATAATTGGTCAAATTTTTCTAAATTCTGTGATACTTTTAAATTTATTATGAAATATAAGTAAAGTTTTATCTTTATTTGTGATGTTTAAACTTCTTATGCTTTATATTTAGTGGACATGGACTTATTTATCTATAAATAAGTTGGTATTATTGTTGTAAAAGGATATATATATGTTTTAGATGATGTGTGCACTAGATATACATGAATCAATTTGTTATTAAAAAACAAAATATCCTTTTTATGTTTTAAAAACAACATAGCCCGTGATAAAAATGAGAAAAATATACCTTTAATATATATTCATATTTTTCTTAGGGAGAATACTGTGATCCTGAATTTGAAAAAAATTATATTAAAAAATATTAATAAATAACATCTCATCACTATAAAAAACTCAATAAGATTTTGTAGTTGAAAGAGAATGTATGATTATTCAGGAGATTTAAAAAACAATGTTCAGTTAATACTCAACGGAAAAACATTTGTGGCATGAATATATTAGTACTCCTTTCTATACTATAAACAAATATTGACTATGAAATTTTATTAAAAAAACATTATATGAGTTGTGTATAAGAATAAATACAAAACATTATTACATTAGAGTTTTTGGGTGAAAATTATTCATTCAGAATACTAATGTTAAATTACATAAATTTTCTCCATCATTTGATGATGGAATATTTTAATTTTATCATAAAATTATCAAGTATTATAGAGTTAGTAACAATACATACATATATTTTTTTGTAAAATAGTTCATGCTAAATTTGATAAAATTTAATATTTTTAGACACCCTGAAATCACATATTATAATGTTACATAAATACCTAATTTTCAACCCTTGATTTAAAATAATTATGATGAGAGAAAATATGAAGATATTATTTCTAATGTTTTAAAAAAATAATAAATTCAACCTATTTTTGAAGAATATAGTTTTACAAACCAATGAAATTTTTTAATCCTTATGAATAAATTACTTCATAACATCATTAGTGTTGTATCTCAACTACTTAAAAGTATATGTTCTTTATGAAATTAAATCGATCGTTTTTCATTCCAATATAAATTTGCACTTAAGACTCCAGATAATGATTTTGGTGATAAAGATTGAATAAAATATATGCTTGATGAAATCAATGAGTTAGAGAGGAATCAAGTTTATAATTTGGTTGAAAATTTTAAAGATTAATCTATAATTGGTGTGAAGTTGGATTCTTGAAATAAATGTGATGAAAATGGGATCATATTTAGAAATAAAGATAGAATTTTTGAAAGGGTTATAATATAAAATATGTCATACAATGAAGAAACTTATACCCTAATATTTAGACATGAAGTTGTTCGTATAATTATTCCATTTATAAAATTTCTTAATTTCAGAATTTTTCCAATAGATGTGAAGAATTATTTCAATATTGGATATATTTAGGAGGAATTTATGTAGAGACTCCCACTGGTTTTAAAAAAAAATAAATCATTTTTTTGAAATAATAAGGATATTTATAGAATTAAGTAAGCCCATGGATCCTTGTATGATAGATTAACCAGATTTTTGTTACAATAATTTTTTAAGGGAGATGTGTATCAAACTAAAATGTTTTTAAGCATACCATAAATTCTTAAATTTATGTAGATGACATTATATTATTTCCAACTCCAAAACCTGTTGTTGATTCCTTTATAGATCTTTTGAAATATTATTTCGAGATGAGCATGATGGTTGAATTATTCTTTTTTACTTGGTATTGAAATTTATCAATAACCAGAAGGAACTTTTATATCTCAACATAAGTATATAAAATATATTCTGAAAATGTTCAGATATGATAATAAAAAATGTATAATTACTTATATCAAATCCCAAATTTTTTTTGACCTTGATGGATCTAGGAATCCAGTTAATCAAATTTTATATTGGAATGATTAATAGTTAACTAAACATAACATATTGTCTTTCAGACTTTATTTTATTTGAATTCTTGTGTGAAATATATCAAGAGAAACTAATGAATCAAATATTTATGTTGTAAAATTATTGTTTTCCACTATCATAATGGAACTATTGGACTTGTGCCCTTTTATTATGTAGTAAATGTTATTGAATTTATTGTTTTATTAGATTCTGTCTTTTGGAGATGTAAAATAGATAGAAAAAGAACATATGGAACTTTTAATTTCATAGTATAATCATCTGCTTCTTGGTCTTGAGAGATATAAAATTCCTCCGAACATTACAATACTAATGTAGAATATGGAGTAGGTGGATGCTATTATTCTCAATGTTTGTGGATGAAACATACACTCTCTGATTTTCACTTGAGTTTTTTATAAAAATTAAATTTTGTATGACAACACAAGTGACATAAAATTAAATAGAAACCAAACACATAACTCATGATCAAATGTTTTTAATAAGACATCATTTACTTTGTGTCCACAAAAAATAATAATATATCATTTTACAATCCATCGAAATAAAAGAATAACATGCTTATATTTTTACAAAATCTATAAATTCTGATAGATTTTATTATATAAAATAGAAGTTAAGAATTGTGACTATTAAAAAATCTTTTCTATATACTTCATTTTAAACCCATATGTTTATAATAATCAAATCATTTTAAAAAGGTGAGTATATATTCTATTTTTGTGAAAATATTTTTCTTTTAAAAAAATTTCTAGTTTTCAAAAATTAGAAATTTTTTAAAAGTTTATCAGAAAGAATTTTGAAAATAAATTATGATAATTTTTTTTGATAATTTTATCAAACAATATTTTCTAAAAGTAGAATATATATATATTTTAAAATAACCCATTGAAAAATTTTTTGTTGCAAAAAAAGAAAAAAATATACGTGATAAAATTTTTAACATTAAATTTAAATTGTAGTCCAAGAGATAATTTGTTAATATATACTCATTACTATCTTTTGTTTTATTTTATTTTATCTTACTTAAATATTTTAAATTTTATAATTTTATGAAATATTTATGATCATTTAAGTTACTTTTCTAGATAATACTCTCTCTAATAATCTATTTTAATAAAACAAAATATGTAAGAGTTTATAAATATATATTAAATATTTCAATGAAAATTAATAACTGTTGTATCTAAATGAGGTTTGTTTTTGAGCTATTGGATCAAAATAAGATGAAGATTCACCCATCGGAGGCTTATATATTGGAGTGTGGGTCACCACTCCCCCTTAACCAATTACTTCTACTACCATCTATCATCAATCAAATTCTCCTCTATTTAATATTTAAAAATTTATCTATTCAGATTTCACAGTCTATTTCTAGAATATGGGAAATTAAGAACATATTTCAAGTATAGAAGTTAATAAAAAATGGTTAATAGAGATATATTTGGATGATAACATATTTATTTTTGGAACAATTATATTATCTTCCAAGGATTGGAATATATTTTAGTTTAAATGAATGATTTTAATATATATTATCCATAAATAGTTAGTGAATTTTTTTCTTCATAACATTTCATTTAATAACATGGTTTGAAAATTATAACCATCAATTTGTTCAAATATTTTTATAATATTACTATTTAGATGATATAATATCTAATTTCAATTCCTACGGAAGGTGTATCCAATCAAATAACTCATATGTTTCAAGGTAAATTAGAATCTTTTTAGTAGTGAAAGGCATGAACTTATCTCTTTCCTCTATAAGATAATGTAATAAATGTTTATCATCATTATTCAGATTCTAGGGAAATTTTTTTGTGGATGAAAAAATTCATATTTCAAGTAAGGTGGACATAGACACATTGATGGTGTAATATATATATTTTAAATTATCTATGAAATATGAGGAAGGTCAATCTAGTGTAGCTTTTATTTAAATCATTTTATTATGTTAATAAAATTACAATAAATGTAAATATACTATTTCTTAAATGTTTCATTAATATAATGTATTTTAACATTATGAAATCTAAAAATATCAAGAATATAAAAACATTTATGAGAGAGATTTTTTTTATTGAAGTTGAAACCATATATTGGATAAAGCATGTGTATTTTTCAATTTTCATGATGTTTATAGAAAACATTAGGAAATTATCATCCAAATTACAAAAATAAAATCTAAAATAAAAGGTGCAAGAGAAAAGGAAACCAACTATAAGTATTCTACCATATATAAAATATATTTTTAAAACTATGTCCAATGATGTTTCAAAGAACTTATGAAAAAAATGAATAGATGAAATCTGAAAATCAAAATTTTCCACTTGATAAGGAAGAATATATATGCATAGAAGAAAAATAATACCAAAATATTAGAGAATATAAGAAAACAAAGTGACAAAAAAGAATATTTACAAAGTAAAAGAAGTAAAAAGTAGTATGGTTGGTGTAGAATAGGTTTATAAAGAATTTAATATAAAAAACTAAGAAGAATAAACATTATGAATTTCTCCAATTTATTTTTTTCATCTAATATCTTCAAAAACCATTCCTCTGGATGTAAAAATGTTGAATGTTTTTATGTCCCCCATCTGTTGAAAAGGACAAGGAAAAATAAGTGGTAACAAAAATATCTCCATCCAAACATATTTAAAAATAAAATTTTAATAAATTTATAAAAAAGAAAAGGAATGTTCCATTATAAGGAGATGAAAAACTATATTTATATATATAATAAGATTCATATGAAGAAGAATAAAGTGATAATTACTCCACCTATTTATCATATCAATATTAGAAGGATTCTGATTTAGAGGCATCAAACATAGAATAATGTTTTGAAGAAAAAATAAGAAGATAAACATTCAGATGAGATATTTTTATAAAAACCACAGTGTAAGGAAAATGTCTATGTTTTAATTGTTTCTAAATAACTTAAATGTAAAATAAATGATTAATATAAAACTTCAAGACCACTCATTCTTCTTATTTACAATGTTTCATTACATTCTACATATTCATCATATTATTAATCAGATGAATGGTTATTAATGTCGATAAATTATATCTGTAATGTTCTATAGAAACTCAAGGATTCAAATTACTTTGTCCCTAAGACAAAAACTCATTTTAAATATAATAACGGAATAATAAATGCTTTAAAAAATTCTAATTACATCAAAAAACATGTAGAGATTCTTTTTCATAATGAATGTGATTTTAAATATTTAAAATATAGTTCAATGGATGAAAGAAAAATATTGGAACAATTTGTGAGAATGATAAAATATAAGGAATGAAATATTATGTTTTATTATTTAAAAATCGAATGGATTAATAATTCCACTTTAATTTTTATTAAAACATGTATAAACATATTTTTAAAAATCAGTGAAGGAACAAACAATACTAATAATCTTAATCATTTTTATAGAATCCAAGAAGAAGAAATAATAGAATAGAAGAACTGAATTATTTATTAGGAAGAATAATTCTTGAAGTTGGAAGTTGAGAATAAAAATGTTTAGTTTCTTGAACAATAAGTAATACAGTTAAATCAAAAGAACAAAAAGTTTCAAGTTTATAGAGATAATATTTCCAAGATATAATCTTCTAACACAATGTAATATAAATTACCTTGTTATTTCAAGAACATGGAATTCATAAAGAAGGTATTATCAATGATATAACAATTTTATCACTTATATATACTCTTGAATAGTTTTAATCAAACTCATTTTTGAATTAATATTATGTATAATGTTTCTTCAAATGTTGTTAAATAATTTTTACCTATTATATTAGATGAATTTTCTATTTTTTATTAATTTCCATTAAAAATAAATTGTTTCATATACTTTTTTCTTGGTATCATTTAAGCAAAAATTTCTATCTACCATTTTTTCGAAAATCAGAAAGAGGTTGAAAATTAATTTAGAAGAGAAAGGAACCTATATTTAGAATATTAGTAAATTATAGTATTCAAAAAATATTATTCAAATTTTTTTTAAACAATGAGGGAGAAATAAATATTATAGAAGAAAAGATAGAAAAAACAAGAAATATTTTGAGAAGGATAAATGAATAAAGATTTTATTTAATTTTCATGTAAGAGGGAATATGATATTTTAAAAGTTATTTTTGTTCCTTAATGGATTTGTTTTGTTCTTTTCAAAAAGGTGTCATTTTTCAAAAAGAATGTTCAACTCGAAAAATGTTCCAACCATTTTGTTTTGAAAATAACAACACACTTTCTAAAAAAAATTATTTTTAAAAACTTTATAATTTCGACATTTTTATAATTACGTTATACATAACATATTTTTTTTTACCAAATTTTGATTATTTAATTACACAAAAATTTATAAAAAGATCACCGAACAACCTATTTTGGATAAAAAATTATAAATATGATGATAAGAACTTTATAATCGGATGGAAATGTACTGTTTTTATTCTACGATGTCATATTTCATCAAATGAAGTTTTTATAATGTTTAAATTTAAAAGTATAACTACGTCTCATTGAATGAAATTATACTTTGTTAACCTATAAAAATTAACTGGATGAAAGTAGACATAATCTATGGATGATCCTTTTAAAAAACTACCAGATGTTGATTCTATTATACTAGACGAATAAATTCTATCTTATCAGAAGAACTGTGATTAATTTTATGGATGGGAATTTTAACAACATTGTAATATTTATACAAAGATTACCATCCAAAAATGTTTTTATAAAAAAATCCCAGATAAGGAAGAGTTCCTCTGAAGCATTTTTATCATACATTGATAATCCTAGAATACGACCATTGAAGAATCTTATATAAATAGAGGTGCATTCAAGGAGGATGAAGAAAATGATTTTGTAACCAAATATGCAAATACCTTTCCTTGACATTCTAGTACATTACATTACTTTTGAGTAATAAATATATATTCACAAAGATCATATTAGTATAATGTATTTGGAAACTGAAAACAGAATCAACTGGTTCATAAAACATAATAATCATTTCCCCATTTATCGTTCATTACTAGAACCCCTTTTTTTACAAATCTAACTAAAATCCTTCCTCAAATCCTGGTGGAAAAGAAAACATAAAAAAGGGTGAGCTCAAATGATCAGTAAGGGTATGTATGGAAACTTTCTTACAAAAAAGAAACATAATAACGTAAAAACATGAACTTAACCTTTGATAAAATACATATCACATCTAAAAAAATACCAAAATAATGATTGTGTGAAATAAATCTTAGAGGTTTATAAAGCATAAATCATAGTGGAATCATGAACCATGAGAAAATATCATTGGTATAAAACCTGGAATTATGGAAAACAAATAATCACATAATATTATTTCCATAGTAGTAAAGGGATTTCTACATATACCATCATTGTGGGAAAATTCCATTACTAAATCATGTTTACTTTCCGTTCCAACCATGTATTATTGAATCAGATTCACTTGTCACTCCACCCCTATATTGCTGAACTAGATTTACATGACATTCCAGACATGCCAATCTCATGAGATATAAATCTTTACCCAATGAATTATAGGGATATATAGGTCTCACCCATCACATAATGAAATCATTCTTACATTTTACACAAAAACACAAACCATTCATCATAGTATATTACAAGTACCAAAAATGGGTTTCTTAAACATCATTTTATCACAATCCATATAAATTGATTTTATAAAAATAATTCAATCATTAAAAAATAAAATAAAAGTAATAATATGGATATAAACATTACCCTATGTCATCTTATATGAAAAATAAATTTGATAAAACACTTGAACTTAATTCTTGGGGGAAAATATCATTCCTTCTTTAAAAACATTTTCTTTTCACAAAATGCCATGCAATTTTAAAAGAAAATAATTTAGTTGAAAATATACCAGAAATTATATAGGGTAATATTCATATAAATAGTTCTTTATGATGATGTAAAAATATATTCATTATGTATAATTTTAAAAAGAATTTTCTGAGTACTTCTGTCGGGGAAGTCAAAAAGTAACTTGTATGGTAGACGAAAGAAATATTCCTTCCAAATCATGTATTAAAAGTCAAGAATAGGTAAAATTTACTTTAAACATACATAGAAAAATATTAATCATTTTAGTAAAACATATTTATAAAACATGGAAATGGATGATAAATATACCCCCAGTAAATAATTACATATAAACAATCTCGGATAAAAATTAGATTGCAAAATTATCACCTACCATAGGTCCGATTTCTTCTACATTGTATAAAACTATTATATAGTGGGTTGACACATATTATTAACAAGTAAAATAACCATAATAAAATTTATGATATCATATATGATTCACTTATGAATTTATATAACCCATTGGTTTATAAATTAAATGTTAAATCAATATTTTGGGTAATAATCGTTTTATTTATCGAACGTGTTTTGAATTTTTAGTCATGATATTATTACATAGATAGTGATTTAAAAACATAAAAAATGTAAACTATGATTTATATATCATATATATTCATTATATAAATATATATAATAGATGGATAAATGAAATGGAATACACAGTTCATGGAGACTATAGGTTGTATGTACGCAAGAACTCTGTTTCCATTTCCCTATTCAATTAAATGGATGAATGTAAATGATATATATATATATAAATTAATAAGAATTATTATTTCATATATTTAATTATTATTTATTATATATACATGATATTTATTAATTAATGGTTAATGGGTAGAATGAATCTCATCGTGTTATGGAGATGGTAAGGCGTACGTACGCATGAGTGATGATATCTTTCACGTAATGGTTAAATGGTATATAATTAGATGGAATAATAATTATATCAAATAATTATAATGTTATATTAATTATTTAAATTCAATATAATCATCATTATACCCATCCAAGTTAAGTACTATTGAATAAAAAATTACACCATGCCATGGAGACAGTAAGGCATACGTACGCATGCATGGTAATATTGTTATTCATAGGCAGGCTAAATTGATGAATAATGTTGTCCCATAATCATAATAACATATCTGTATATAGAAGATACTAGATTTATTAATTTAGTACAAGAACAACATAATAAGTGGAAGTATAGTAAAAAATGAATTTTGAAATAGGTGATAATACAATTACATCTTCGAGTATCTCCTTTTTATTTGCACAAAAGGTCTCCCTAGGATGGATTTATGCGCAAATTTTGTCCTCTTAGACAAATTGAGGTAATTTGGGAGAGTAAATGGGAAGGTATTGATCGAGAAAATTTTCATTAGATTTGTGATGAATAGGGAAGGATAGGTAAGAGATGTGATGGGAACCTTTGAAAATACCAAAACTATTAAATTAATATAAATAAATTTTTTAATTTAAATGATTCCTTAGTGAATTATATAATAGTGAAGATGAGTTATCATCTAAATAATCGCATGCAATAATATTTAGAAATTTTTTGATCTTATTTTAAACCGTATCATTTTGATTTATCATTATTTAATCCATTTAATTTTAATAGTAGTAATAATATTCTAAATAATAAATGATTATAAATATTTACATATGTGTTGTCAACTATTCATAATTGTATAATTTATGACATTAACACCTTATAATTTACACTTTGTAATGTTTATATATGTTGGTGGTTTTAAATTAATTTAATAATATGTTATTTTTATAAAAAATCAATTGTGTCAATTTTGACATTATTCATTTATTTGACTTTAAATAAATTCCAAATAAAAGATAAATTCAAAATAAATATTTAATAAAATTATTACAAATCTTTGGAAGCTATAAAATTATTTTATCCTAATAATTAGTTCATATTTTATTTCATTTAATATTTTTAATAGCCTTTATTTGATATTTATATTAATAAAATAATTTCTACATAAATATTGTGTAATTGTTGATGGTAAAAATTTAATCTCTAAAATTTATAAATAAATTCACATGATGTAGATAATTTCATTATATTTCAATAGACTATTTATGTTTGAAGTTTTATGAAGATTATCGCTATATTAAAATTAATATACTTATAAGATATATGAGAGTGACATGTGGTCACTTTCTTTTGGTTTTATTACAATTACATCACTTTTATGGAAAAAAATAAAATAAATTAATATATTCTGACCCTTGGGTGATATTTGTCGAATTTTATTCCACTAAGATGATATTGGAAGGTGTTAGGGTAATTTTATTATCATTATCGTATTTTTTGTTTATCTAATTTACCCGATTTACCTTTAACCGTGGTAAATAAAAATTACAGTAGTTATTATTAATAATATCCAAACAATAAATGTGACCTATTAAAAAACTTTGAAACCACTGATTCCAAATAAGGAATCCATTTTTGAAAAATCATAACATAGAAGTTTCAAAAATTAATTTAAAATTAATTCCCATTGTCAAAACCAGAACGTAGGTTTTTAACAAATACAAACTATCAAAAGAATGACATGTGTTCATATCAAATTTAAATGTGAAATTACATCAAGGAAAAAATTTGATTAAATGATAAAAAGATAATCCAATTAATATTTGAAACCAATTACAATGATAATCAAATGATAAAAATAAATTAGATGAGAATCTAGTTTTGAATAAAAATGCAGTAATTTTCAATAGTCATTAAAATATTATTTTTATAATAAGAATATAAAAAATTCAACCAAAGTAAGTTTGGATGTCTCTATTCAAAAAAATATATTTATTATGTCAAATAAAATATATAAAAGTGTTAAAAACTAGATTTAATATTGGTTCCCATCAAAAGGTGGCAAAACTGCATTGTTTTTAAAAGTGCTTCTTTTATCCAAAAAAATTAATTTGATCTTATATCATGTTCTAGAAAATACATAAGATGAATGTTAATTTTATATAAAATAAAAAATATGGATAATACTATTTATAACAGTTATTTTATATCCCCTTAAATAAAAATATATTAATAATATACCGTTGTTTAGTGAAAGTCAGTAGTGCTTACAACACAACCTATCAAGGAATGACACTCTTGCATGTAATTAGAGCCAAGGAAATGTTGATTTTAGTGAAATATTCCTTTGGTGTTGCATATAACATAATCCAAACATATTTATTTGATAAATTGAACAAAATCTATACGCAGTGTAGTGTGAAATGAATTCTATCGAAAGAATATGAAATTGTGTGTAACATAAGCTGTGTATAGTGTTGTGTATACTTAAAGCTAATACAATGTTACATATATTGCAAGATAATATTGGTGTAGCATACAATAAAATATTTCAATGAAAATAAAAATAATCACTCTCATAAAATTTCATGGTGTTATCCAATCTATCTAAGGTTTACTATATTTCCTTATAAAGTAGTTTTATTATTTATTTCTCTGTAATGATTGGATAGTTTTATATTTTAAGGTTTTTCTATGAGGATTATAATCACCTACAAACATTTATCATTTGTAATCATCATGTCTGATCAGGTTTTCTTGAGTTATTCTTCGGAAAGTAAGATAGATATATGTATAAACTAGATGATAAAGAGATTTTGAGGATAGGAAAATAGATTTTTTCCAATCTTCATGATCAATGGTTTACATGCTTAAGGGAAAAAACTATATGATTAGGTGAAACTGTGATTACCCAAAGTTAGGGTTTGTAACTTCTTTAACACTAAATATTTTTTTGTGTATATTATTTTAATGACATCTGTAAATTTTTTTATATATTTTATAAAACATTTTTTTTCTTGTTTTTACATGCTTATTATTCCACTTAACTATTTATAAGTAATTATTACATTTTTTATAAAAGTTTCTTATACCCTCATAATTAGATGCTTTGTTGGTCAAATACACAATCTCTAATAAAATTATGATGTATCTATTTGATATTTGATAGGAAAGAGGTTTGGTGTTTTAGTTTGTTTTATTTTCAAAACTAAAATTCACCCCCACTTGTATTAATTTGAGTACAGTTATGATCCTACAGTTGTATCTTGGAGTGTGGAAACAAGTGTCATAACATTAGAAATGAAAACAATAAGGTGAAATAGAGTTTTTTTGCGGGTGTATCTGGTATCCATGTTGAGTATTATGTGGGTGATGAAATACATATTGATTCCATTCCCTTATTATTTTTAAGCTAGATTTGAGATAAAATAATGTTCTAAGGTGGTCGCCTAAAGGAGCAGAGGAATTCCGGGGAAAGGTGGCATCTGGATCAATTGATGAAGAAGATACTTACTAACATCCTAAAATTTTGTCTGGAAATATTCATCCCATTGGTAAATGGTGGGTTTCACCATGATCCTTTAAAAGGGAATATATTTAGTGTCCATATTTTCAATGAATCATTTGATATATTCCAAGTTACCTAGGGGGCCTTGCAACTCTCAAATATTTCATGGAGTAGGCATCAAGATGATATACACGATCTTCAATATTGATGCCTCTATATCTGAAAATTAAGCTTATAAACTTTCCAAGGGTAACCTAGAATGAAAATTTTGGGGTATTCATATTTATGTGATAGTAGAGGAGGTAGTTTAATTTTTTAAGATCCTCAAGATGATCTGGATTTTCCAGATATTTTACCACCAAATCATGCACATTTAAATCAACCAATTCATTTAGGAGTGAATTTAATAGATTGTGTATGGAAATTCGTTATGTTTCCCAAACATTCTTCAAATATAATTTAATGACATAGTATAATAATGTTACCTGAAGTGCTTTATTTTAGGTGGATTATTCATTTTCAGGGGACACATGGATCAGATTCTATGCATAGCACCCACCAATGAAAGACAGGGTATTGACATAGTCGGTTGCATTAACGAGTACTTTGATTACATGAAAGTGAAAATAAACCTTTTATAAGTGGAATGTGATGCTTCAAAAATGTATTAAAACTCTAATCTATCCATTATAATTCCTTACAAGGAAAATATTTTCCATAAACATTGGGTACTAGACTTCCCTACTGAAGTTGGACTTGGGAAAATTTTCAACATTTGCCTCAAATGTGGAACCATGGCATGGGTGAATCTTCATAGAAGTCTTTTTGAAATCATTTTTTCTTGCGGGGAGACCATGTTAATGAATAAAAACCCCAATATCATGCCCTAGTATTTCTTTGTGTCTTTATGAAAGCATGTTGGGGGGTTGGCTTATGAAATCCACATACTACTGCTACTCATATGGGGTCATGAATACACTTATCAGTATCGGACTTGGGTCTTCCTTAATGTCAAGATTCACATGAAAAAATTCAACTATGGTGGTTAATAAAACCTATTCAAAGGTATGAGGGGTATCATTCTAGTCATCTTTTCCATCTGAAATGCAAGGATCAAACGTAGCAGAAAACTCTTTTAGGGACGCTAGCTTGGGAGAGGTATTGTCATCTATTTTGGCAAGGGTGGAATCCGCAATGTGTGATTCCATATCTATAGAGATAGAGGAGAAAACTTCTGATGATACAATTCTATATGGTCTCCACCTATGTTTTATTCTTTTAATATAAAATAAATAAGGGTAGGTTGACCTCCATTGAGTAATCCCTGAATTTTTCACCATGGGAAAGTGTTGCAGATTACTAGCCATGGGGTGAAACTATCAGTATGAACTAAGAATAATATTTTCTAGTCTCAAACATGATTTACATCAATAGGAATATAAAGTGATCTATATGAATTACTTATTCCTAGAGACTACGAAGGATCTCCATTGATTGCAGATTGTTGGATCCAACTAATGGATTTGAAAAATGAGAATTTCTGTCCAATCCACCCAAGGATCATCATAGGTGGCTGTCAGATCATTAAGGAAATTGATATGATTAGTTCCATTGTAATGAAGTTTTTTCATCCCCTTTTTTACTACCCAAAATCTAGTAGTTTTATTTACAAGATTTTAAGGGGGAAATATCACCTTGGAGTACTTCTACTCGACCAATGAGACAATATTTGACAAAATGATAGTATGAAGAAGGGACCATTATGTGTCAATAGATGGAGTGTCTTAATAGTTTGGCCTTATAGGTAGTATTTGGTGAGAATTCCATGAAATAAATTATTTCTATCAAACCACTTAATTTATTCCGCAGCCAAATCTTACCACACTACCTTTTCCCTCTCTTGTCATACACCCTAATTATCAGGTTGGAGGGATACAAATCTGTTTCTAAGAGCCCCATCTTGTGGAATGTTTATGTTGGAATAAGGTTGATGATAGAGACATAATCTACCAGTTAGTGACATATATCAATGCCTTTGAATTAGAATATCACATAAAATGGTTGTATATTCCCCTGAATGGTTTCATTCTATTATTTATTAAAGATGGGAATGATGGATTTGAATTATTCCTACTCAGCTTCCATAGTATGATAGGCCTCATTAGCATATTCCCAAGTCTATAAAAAGAGATGGATCTTCACGGACTCATATAGTTCCTCGCACATATCATTTTACAGTTGGAGTATGTCGTGAATTGATAACCTCTCTAGTTTTCTAGTAAGGTGATTCGATACCTCATAGTTTTAGTTAGTGGGTATGCCCTGACCAATTGAGAGTCACACATCAGAATGGCGTGTGATGTGTGCCATTGAACGAGGCTTTAAAACCTAGATGATACATTACTTGTTCTTCTGTTTGATAGAAAATATAATTTTACAACTATATAGATGAGATTGGGCCTTAGTTGGTTACGGTTGAGGTATAGATTACTGTAGCCCAGCCACACCATCATCCACTATGGTTAGTTTTAGAGGTGTAACCAATAGTTCATCCCACGAGGGTAGTTCCAACTGACCCCTAAACGAGGCATGTTTCTTTGTCTCTGTAACATCCATAGTAATTTGTGAACTACTTTCCTAGACATATTTTCTTCAAACAAGGTGTCAACCCCTCCTTTGATGATGTTGTCAGAGGTGAATGAGGGGTACATACATCATTATAAATTAATGGGAAATATACAAGGCTCCATTAGTTTTTCAGCCTTTATAAGATCATATTACTAGTCCTCAATAATGGAGTATTCCAATATGAAATTAATAATATGGTATTTTCCCATTCCAAGAGTTATGAAGTCACCAATAGTGATAACCCTTTACAAAAATGATGGGGGACTATGATATCACAAGTGATGCAGGTGTCTATTCTTTAAAGACATAAAGAGATGAAATGTAAATGTTGTGGCTAGAGGACGTGTGACAACCTCATTGGGTTATGGTGTATTAAAATGGAAAACAATACTTCCATGGGATTAAGAGACTACTTTACAAGAAAAATATTCAATGTATTTCTTTGTATCTCAACCACGAACACAATACGAGTCATTAGAGTCCTTGTTTTAATAATAAGGGTGGAAGAGACAGGTACCACCTCTACTGGGACACCAATAAACTCTACCAAGCCATGTTCTACTGAGTCCTAGAGTTGATCGTTCAAGATGGAAGACACTTATATTATGCCTTAGAACTATATGACAAAAGAATTAGTTAGCATGATCAGTTAGTTTATCCTCTTATGGCCTTCTTCATTTCGATAGTTTGAGAATTTTATTTTCCAGGGAACAAATAATGTATTTTGCGACATCCACATCCGTGAAAGAGTATGTATTTTTATTCCTCTAAGAGAAGGGAAATCCAAGGGCTTGTCCCCAATTAGGAGCTCAGGTAGGGTTCAAACAATGATGTTGTGCTTGATGAGGTTGTGGTTGGTGTGGCCTATATAGTAGAGGTTATTGAAGGTAGACTGATTGTGGGGCCATAATATATGCAACTATGAATGTTTCTTCTTTCATAGGTATCCATATAAGTTTTATAAAAGTTAATGGGTATGACTACTATTTGTTCTGTTGAAAGGCATATTCTTGACACTGATATCTTTCAATGAATTTTTAAAATACACCCAGATTACATTGGGAGATAATAGTGGGGATCAAATCATCTTTTATATTCCCCATGGACATACCTAATATATATTCATGATATTTCTTAACATGAAGGTAGTATGTGAGTCCCTTCAAAGAAGAAATGATGTTTAAATCTTTCTCATATTCCCTCTATTTTCATTTGGAGACATAATAAATTCGGGTATTTTACATGGTGGAGTTAAATAGGTAGAGAAATTGATTATAGAGATCCTCACAACCAGTAATTAACCTTGGGTCCAGTGAACTATACCATAAAAATGTAGATCCATAAAGGATCTGGAAAAAACAAAAATTTTTGGAGACTTCCTACTAGTTTGGAGTTCATAAAATCAGGCCAAATCACGAGGTGAAGTGGTATATGTGAAACAATAGCATGACCATTCCATTGAACAAGGTAATGCTTGGATTATTTAACACTAGAGGAGGGTGAATGTGATCCACCCACAATGGATACAGTTTCATGGTGGGATTGAGACTTTCTACCCCCATTGAATTCTCTAGATGTAAAGTGAGAGTGGATATCACATCATCCTGGTGTGGTTTAGTAATAAGAAAATCTTTGACTGGACTGCTGTCTCGAGAAGCAAATTGGCCATGGTTCCAAGGTGAGAAGTCACACTTCTCGGGTGGGGTAGAAAGGTTATATCTAGTTCATTTATGAGATCTACCCACAACTCACTAGATCTGTTTCTCATGACCATCTTCCATGACCTTGTTTTCTTGGCCAAAAGGACTACATATTAAGATGGAGGGGGGGGGGGAGGGTCCTCTTGATCCACTACGGGAAAGCTATTTTTTTTCGATGGGTTATTTGCGATGAGTTGATTGTCCCGTCAGAAATAACCACTTGTTTATAACGGGAATATGTGCCCCGTCACAAAATCTTATGCGCAGATTAGAATAGTAAGTGTGCCGAACTACGTGAAATGTTATTTACGACGGGTAGGCACCGCCAATCACAAGTACCGGGAGATAGTAAGAACTCCTTGTGACGGGGGATCCCCCGTCTCAACCAGTCCCAGCCCCGGAGGGTATTTGCGATGGGTGCCATCGCAAATAACCGGTGGCGGTAAAAACCTATTTTTGACGGGATGTTGCCCCTCCACAAATACTGTGTCGGCTGGTGAACGTTTGCGATGGACTGTGTTGAAAATAATCTTTTAACCGCCGACCATAATTAATGCGGCCGAAATTATTTGTGATAGGCCCCGTCGCTAAAAGAAGTATTTGCGACGGGAATCCCGTCACAAAATATTCCTTTCGCAACAAATCTAACTTATATATACCCCATATGCTTTTATTCTCTCCTCTTGAAAACCTTCTTCTTCTACTTCTCTAAACTCTAATTTTAGAGTCAAAATTTTTGGGTGTTACTATTTTTTACGAAGAAGTTGTGAAGCCGCTGACAATTATAAGAGATCATGTTTAAAGATATTTATGTTTTATTTAATTTAATATTTATTTCAATTCTTTATATTAATTATACTTTTTATTGATTAGTTGTAATTAAGTTATATTTAAATTGTTTTGTCATCTGTATTTATTTGTAATAGTAAAATTTAATTATTAGTACTAATACTTAGTAATTAATTATAATTAATAATTATTAACAATAATTAAAAATGTATATAATTAATTAGCGGTAATTAGTAATTAGTACTTGTATATTGCTGTAATTAATAGTAATTAACACTAATTTGTAACAATTAGAAAAAAATATAAATAATTCAAAAAATAGCAATAAATATCTACAATTTGTGATAAATAGTATTAATTAGTAATAATTAGTAATAAATAATAATAATTAGTAATAAATACTAATAAATAGTAATAAATACTAATAAATAGTAATAAATATTAATAAATAGTAATAAATACTTATAAATAGTATTAAATACAAATAAATAGTAAGAATTAGTATTAAATACTAATAAATAGTAATAAATACTATTAAATATTAAGAAATACTAATAAATAGTAATAAATACTAATAAATACTAATAAATATTAATAAATAGTAATAAATAGTAATAAATAGTAAAAATTAGAGACAATTAGTAATAAATAGTAATAAATAGTAATAATTATTAATAATTCCTAATAAGGATTAATAATACTAATAAATTGAAATATATACTAATAAATTGAAATAAATACTAATAAATAGTAATTAAAACTAATAAATACTAATACTTAGGAATAATTAGTAATAATTAGTAATAATTAATAATAATTAATAATAATTAGTAAAAATTATTAATAATTTTAAATTATTAGTAATAATTAGTAATAATTAGTAATAATTAGTAATAATTAGCAATGATTAGGAAATAATTATTAATAATTATTAATAATTAGTAATAAATCGTAATAAATAGTGAGAAATAGTAATAAATAGTAATTAATATTAATAAATAATAATAAATAATAATAAATAATAATAAATAGTAATAAATAATAATAATTAGTAATAATTACTAATAAATAGTAATAAATGGTAATAAATAGTAGTAAATAGTAATAAATACACCCAATTAGTAATAATTAGAAATTCATAGTAATAATTTGTTATAATTAGTAATAATTAGTAATAATTTGAAATAATGAGTAATAATAAGTAATAATTAGTAATAAATAATAATAAATAATAATAATTCGTAATAATTTGTAATAATTAGTAATAATTAGTAATAATTAGTAATAATTAGTAATAAATAGTAATAAATAGTAATAAATAATAATAAATAGTAATAAATAGTAATAAATAGTAATAATTGGTAATAAATAGTAATAAATAGTAATAAATTGTAATAAATTGTAATAAATAGTTATAATTTTTAATAATAGTAATAATATGTAATAATTAGTAATAATTAGTAATAATTAATAATAATTAGTCATAAGTTGTAATAATTAGTAATAAATGGTAATAAATAGTAATAAATAGAAATAATTTGTAATAATTTGAATTAAATAGTAATAAATAGTAATAAATAGTAATAAATAGTAATAGATAGTAATAATTAGTAATAATTAGTAACAATTAGTAATAATTAGTAATAATTAGGAATAACTAGAAATAATTATGAATCATTAGGAATAATTAGTAATAATTTAGAATAATTTGGAATAATTAGTGATAATTAAGATTAATTAGGAATAATTAGGAATAATTGGGAATAATTAGGAATAATTATGAGTAATTAGGAATAATTAGGAATAATTAGGAATAATTCAGAATAATTTGGAATAATTTGGAATATTAAGGAATAATTAGAATTAATTAGAAATAATTATGCATAATTATAAATAATTAGGAATAATTAGTAATAATTAATAATAAATAAGAATAAATAAGAAAAATTAGGAAAAATTAGGGATAATTATAAATAAATATGTATAATTAGGAATAATCAGAAATAATTTTGAATAATTAATAATAAAAAATAATTATTAGGAATAATTTGGAATAAAATCAATTGAAAGAAATTTTAATAACTTCGCACAATTTCGAGTAGATTGATGTCATTTCTTTTTCTCGATGAATCTTCTCCGTTAAACTCTAACCGACTCAAAACATTATTAAAAGTATGATTCTACATATGCATATCCAATCCCACAAACACAAGTTTGAATATTCATTCGTAGGATCAATTTTTTCATAATGTTTTTAGGCGGTGACAGTTGCAAGAAGAAGATTCATCGACAAAAAAGGGGGCTCTTTTGTCCAACTGCTCATTTACTTGCATCTTTTTTACACTGAAATCACAATGAATAATCTTATTAGAGGTACACATATACATTCTCATATGCATGAGAATAAATAATCATACCTCCGAGTAGATTGTTCATTGTAATTTCAGTGTGAGAAAGTTGCAAGTAAATGAGCCATCAGACAAAAGATTATCCGTCAATCCACTGGAAATTGTGTCACATGTAATTAATGGTAATTAATAAGAATTAGTTTTTATTATTTATAGTATCTTTTTGGATAGTGTTTTTATAATTTCAAATTATTCAAAAACAATAATGATATTATATTTTGTAGGAAAATATAAATCAAGGAAGTCGAAAACAATCATTATTAGAGGATTGTGCATGGATAAATAAGTGTAGAAATATAAAATCTTCTGGTTTAAATCCTTTATATATTGAGGGTGTTGAATCATTCTTATCATTTTCATAATCAAAACAAGAATTTGTTTGAGAAGGCACAATTAAGTGTCCTTGCAAAAAATGTGCTCTGAGAACGTTTGCACATTTGAAAATGTTGGGGAACATCTCTTATGGTTAGGTTTTCAACCAGATTATGGTTTTTTGTATCAACACGATGAACATAGTTCCAGAAAAGATACTAATAACTTGATTCTGGATCCATCACAGTTTCAAAATTTATTACATGATGTTGCTATTCCATCTGTTTAACAAACTAAAACTGTGGATGATATTGAATTATCTGTTGATTTGGAACCATCTGAATTTTATGAGTTGTTGAGGGTAGTTGAAGATGCATTATATCATGGTTTCAAGATAAGAAAATTAGAAGAGATTGCAATATTTATGGCTATTAAATCAGATAGAGTAATGTAAAACAACATTTTTGATAAGATATTTTCTTTGGTTAAAACACTATTACCTAAACTAAATGTGTTGCCCATAAATTACTATGACAGAAAGAGGATGGTTCATAATTTGGACTTTAGTCATTAGAATATTCATGCACGTGAAAATTATTGCATCTTATATTCTGGTGAAAATGAGTCGTTATATAGTTATCCAACAGGTGTTTATTCGAGGTATAAAAAAGCTCAATTGGGGATGTCTAGATCGATTCCTATAAAAAAATTGAGATATTTCCACCTTACAGCCAGGTTGCAGCATTTATTTATGTCTCAGAACACAAAAACAATGATGTCATGGAACAAACCAAAGATTTCATCCGATTAATGCTTGAATCATCAATCTGATGGTGATTCCTGGAAACATTTTGACCAAATGCATTT
Source organism: Viscum album (assembly GCA_963277665.1). Lineage (NCBI taxonomy): Eukaryota > Viridiplantae > Streptophyta > Magnoliopsida > Santalales > Viscaceae > Viscum > Viscum album. The sequence continues at coordinate 1,027,964,180 of OY728158.1, forward strand.
GTATTTAGCTTTAAAAGACTGAAACGCATGATTGGGTCTTTCTACTGACGGTTTCTATTTTTTTTGTTCTTATAGTAATCAGTATTCTTATTGGCTTGTATTTATAACTCTATTCAATTTACCTCTATGGATGTTGATGAAATATCCCTATATATTTTTTACCTTATTAATCACAGGACATCTGAAAAAGAATATTGATGTTTATTTGAAACCATTGATTGGTTAGTTAAATTAATTTTGGTGTAATGGTGTTAGTAAAAATGATGTTATTGCGAAACAAAATTTCATATTAAAAGCTGCATTAATGTGGATGATTAGTGACTTTCCAGAATATGGAATTTTATTTGGCTAGAGTACACATTCTCTGAAATCATGTCCTTATTGTATGAAAGACAACAATTCCTTTATGCTCATCAATAGATAAAAACCTTGATATACTGAGAGTCATTGCAAATTTTTTCCAACCAACCCTCCTTTTCGAATGAACAAATCTCATTTCAGAAAAGTCACATTTGAAAGGGATAAACCTCAAAAAAATATTTCAGGTACAGAGTTAAAATCAGTTGTATTTTTATGACCTCCCATCACATTTGGGTCAACAGTAAACCAACATAAAATTCATGGATTTTGGAAATAACATAATTGGATAAAACAGATCACTTTTTATGATCTTCCATATTCGTCTAATTTGTTGGTCCGCCAATGGTTGGATGACATGCATATTAAGAAGAATAATTTTGATAATTTATTTAATATTGTTTAGGATACACTAAGTAATACCAAAGATAATGTAAAACAACTATTAGATATTGCCCAAATTTACAGACGATCAGAACTTGAACTTTTTCAAAATGTCATATCCCAGAGGTTAATGAAGCCAACAACAGCTTATACACTGTAAAAATAGAGTCTCTTTTTATTTTTCCAGTGGATTGTATATATGAGACTTCCAGATGGATGTGCTTCCAATTTGTGAAGATATGTGAACAATGACCATATTACCAGGTTAAAAAGTCATGACTGTCATGTTATAATGGAAATAAATATGCCAATTAGATATGAAGTTTTGTTCAATTCTATGATTTCGGATTCGATAACAGAAATGTCATATTTTTTCGAGACATTTGTGAGGAAACAAAAGAATATAATGCACTAAGTAAACTGGAAGAAGATGTTGTAGTCTTTATATATAAACTAGAAAAATCATCTTGTCGGTATTCTTTGACTCAATGTAATATATGATATTAAATTGTCCACATTATTCAAAATGTGTAGGTCTGGTAAATTTTCGATGGATGTACCAATTCTAGATATTCATGCAAGAATTGAAGAAAAAAGTATGTAACAAAGCATCATTTTAAGGATCAATTGCTGAAGCATATTTTCAAGAGGAAATTTCTTTTTTATGCTAATTATTTTGAATCTGAATATTCCTCAAAACACAACCACATGGGACGGAACAATTGGAATTTTGATGATGAAATGGACAATCGATTATTAGTTTTTAATCATCCAGGGATTGAATTTAGTGGAGTTCATGAATGATGGATTTCATATGATGAACTTAAAATAGCTCATACAAATGTTCAGCTCAATTGGGAAAAAATGACATCATTTTTACTATGAGCACTTATATTACTAATTCTATAATTTATGTTACAATAAGTAAACATATTTTCTTTTTAGGTTATATGATAATCATATCAAGAAACAACATCTATAAATTACAGCAGGTGCTCTTGAAGAATGCTGAAAAAAAAATCCCAATGGATTCAAAAAGTTATACCATAAATTATTGATGGTTTAATATATCAATTTAGTTTATTATTTATTATATTGATAATTGTTTTAAAAATTTTCAGGTCTGTCAACATGTTGAAAAAATTGATATGCGACTGTGTATATTGAGTAGCCTACCATCCAAAATGGTTAAATCATATAATGTATATGTGGTGAATGGTTTTCGATTTTATAAAGGTTCATATAGGGAATAAAAAAAACAATGATCAATAGAGTTTTCTTGAGAGGATCACGTCATAGAGAAATTGAAGATTACTTTTACTTCATACTAGATGAAATTATTGAATTGCGTTATCTCGGAAAAAATTACATAAAAATGTCTAAATGTTGGTGGTTGGATATTGAGAGAGGCTTATGTGGTCATATAATTCATGGAATCCTCGATATTAAATATAAAAGTCTTCTTGTCATGAATAAAATATTTTTCCTGACTCAACAGGCACATAAAATATATCATGCAACGTATTGTGCTACTTAAAGATACCATAGTGATTGGTGGAGCATAATAAATATTAAATCTCATGAAAATCAGTTTACTCAAACATAACGTGGTTTCGATGAAGTACAAGAAATTGAAATATTTCAAGAGACTACTCAAAATCCATCTTTTTTAACAAAGAGACATGTATATCGATGATGGCACCCCACAATTATGGGTCGATGGTGAAAATGATGTTAAGGATATTAAAAATAAATTTAAAATGGAAAGAGATGAGTAAAATGAAACTCATATAGATATTGATGATGCTGATGATGAATAGGAAAAAATTGACATCGTCAGATATGAAGATGATAAAGAAGGTAAACATTAACATAGTTAAATTACAGTTATAAGCATAACTAATATATATCTATATGTAATAGTTATTTGTAAATGTCTGCTAACAACAATCATTTTGTATTTCAGATGGACCCTAAACTATTTCATGAGTTGGAGGAGGCCGAGCTACCTTTAAATGAAGAGGATTTGGGATCATCTAACCCTCATAAAACTTGTTGTTTAGGGGGTATACGGAGGGGGTGCAGTCTTGTGTGACTGATGATTCCTATCTCTATCCATGAGCGACATCCACCTTATGTTTTTATTCATACAAGAAGAGGTATGGTAACTTGTGTATTTCAATTAGCATTAACTAATTTATTTATACGTTATTTTTCTGATTATTTGTTCTTTTTTCTTAGTTTTGTGCATGTGGTTGTTGGATAGGGGAGTCCTATCTTGCTCAATTATTTTTTTCAGCCATGGATCACATGGGAACTGATCCCTATTGATGTGTGACTTGGATTGTTCAATCATTGGATGGTACGTAAATAAATAATATTTATTTCGAAATTTATTTCATTAATAACATGATATTTTAAATTATTTGTAGGGTTTATGGTATCACATTGATGATAGAATGCATGGTGCTATCCACGAGGCATGGGAGGTGTCTATGTGTGAGAATTTCAGTTAGTTTTTTCACAACTTGAGAAGGACATCCATTGAGAAAGTAGGAGTGACAATATTTGATGAATCACGTAGAGCGCACCGACCTGAGTAAATTTAATCTTAAGTTCGGGATGGATTATGTTCACACTGGTTGAGTGGTGGATTTCAGAGGAGATCTTTTTTGGGCCGACATAACTGGGGTAGACCAGAGGTGATACATCGAGCTGGTAGCTTTACATTCAATACCCATAGAGAGCATCTCATAAATATATTTTTTAAATATTTTATATAACATTAAATATAAACAGTTTATTTTATATTCATATAGGCCATTGAGCATCCCAATATTATGGAGTATGATGTTTATCGGAGGATATATAATGATCCATCCACTAGAGAGATTAGAGGAGATCTCCAATGTTAGATTGTAGTCGGTAATATTTCTTTTTCAGTTTGATAATTAACTGCATATAATATTTTCACTATTTTAATTTCAAATTGAAACTGACGGAGTCATATGGGGCCGAAATCTCTCAGACACGGGCTCAGAGTCGGGCCGAGACGGCTGATCAGACTAGTTCCCACCATTTCGATGAGGCGACATGGATATAGGTGAAACATCATGCCTTCGATAAGGGATGAGTAGTTTGTATCATCTCTAATTTGAATCTTGAGACTATTTACGGTACTACTATGATGTCAGTGTCCATCTCGAGAGGATCTCATGGAGATGCATCGTCTTCTTGGTTGCAGTATCAGGAGTATTTTTAGCTCAATTTGAGATTTTAGAGAGTTTGTAGAAGCAGTTGGAAGAGAAGCGTCAGCAGCATGAGGAGGACATTCGTTGTTGGCTGTAGAAACCCCATGAGTAGATGAAGTACATGCGCCATCTGACTCGTACTTTACGGATGGAGTTTCTTCCATCATCTCTCCTAGCTCCTCCAGCTCCTCCAGAAGACTATCCCCTAGTGATTTTTTTGGTCTGTTAAAAAAATTTGAATTGAACATTTGTTGTAATATTAACTATTTATAGTTTTTTCTTTTATATTGGTATAGATATTTCATAATTGTTTTAATATTTTAATATATTTTTTTAATTATTATATTTTTTAATGTTTTTTTATTTTAATAATAATAATAATAATGTTTTATTATTTTTTATATTTTTTTGTGAATATTGATAATTTTAATAATTTTAATATATTTTAATTATTTTAATAATATTAATATTATTTTTCAATTAATCATAATTATATATTTTTTATTTTATTAACTATTTGTGATGGGTCCTTTTGCGATGGGGTCCCAGTGCAAATAGATTGTATATATATATTTAAAGGTTTTTTGCGATGACTGATTTTACCGTCACAAAAACATTTTTGCGACGGGCTTGTCGCAACTGGTTTATAACATAATGATATTTGTGAGGGGTCATCATCCCATCACAAATAATTTTTGTGATGGTCCCATCACAACAGGTTATTGTATATATACTGTATTTAATCAGAGATCTATTTGTGATGGGACTGCTTCCTGTTGAAAGTAATATTTTTTGCGACAGACCTCTCGCAAAAAATACTAGTTACGATGCCATTTTCTGCAATGGGCTATTTGCGACAAGACCCCATTGAAAAGGCTTTTTTGGGACAATATTTCGTTGCAAATAGTCCGTCATGAATAGATGAAATTCCAGTAGTGATCACTGTATCACATAGGGTATTATTCGTTGTGGATCACACATGTGAGCCTCTTCTACCACTCAAGTTCCTTTAGAAAGGTGATCAATATGACATTAGAATTAGTTTCTATCATTTCCTTATAGGGGATGATATATTTAATGATCTCATTTCTCTTATTTTTACATATAAATGAAAGTCAGTGTCCCTTTATAGCGGGAAATCAATTTCCTAGTGTATGTCTTTTTTATGGTATGTGGGTCCCTATTGGAAGATCTCCCTAGTGTTATGTCCCACCTAGGGGTGGATTCAATCCATAATTCCTTGTGTAATTAGGCCATTATCTCTAATAATCTAGGGTAATGATCATGATAAAGTTCATGGTAGTAGTAATTTGAGGTGATCTTTTATCTTCACTAGGAGGGAAAACTAGAAGATTCAATTATTTTCATGGAAGGGGACTGAAATGTACAACGGTGTAATTCCCCTCATCCAATAATTTTTACATGGGGAGAAACCTCATGCATAATTCACAAGAGTATGGTGATGAATTAGATGGAGATCCACTAGAATTTTTAGTAGTATCCACATAAATAATGGCATTGAGACAGTGAATGTGAAATTATATCAACTATCATGCACCGATGAAGGGTTTTTCTGAGATATTCATGGATTATTTAGTATGTTAGTTGGTTGTATCAGATGCATTGGAATGCATCCCAAATATTATAGTGAAGGGAAGGAGAATGGTCTTATGTGAGAGACTTTAGGATGATGAATCATAAGGCCACAAGTGACCAAAACCTGACAAATAGATTCCCAGTGGATAGAATATCCCATGAATCATCCTCATACTCATATTATAGATGGAAATCCTATTAATAATCTCACTAATCCCCAATCAGAGTTAGTTAGGAAACTAGGGGTGGTAGTGATGCAATATTTCTCTATTATTGATTTTTGGAAGAGGATGCTTCACACGAGCCAACCATAATTTGAATGCCGGAGTATCTTCCGGATGCTTGGTTAGATTCATGATAATTTACTTATAGGATGGGGTGATGATAGACTCTAGATGGTAGGGAAAGTAATCATACCTCTGGTGGTGGAAAGGAATGTTGCACAAGGATTACCTAGAAGGAAATCAATACATACTCCACATGAAATTACATATCGAGGACTGGGAAAAATTATATAACATGGTATCAAAAATTTATAGCCTCAATTGATGGGATTATATGCCAAGATCTACAGGTGAGGGAAGAGTGATTTCCATCATGTTCTCTATAACCTCATATTCTGAGAGGTTGATGATGTCACAAACTTTTCCTCATTTATACCTTATCCATTATGGTATTTTCCCAGGGATTTTCCTTTGATGATCCTTAGGATTTCTATCATGTGCATCACATATCTCGATATGGGTTTCCCATCCATGAGAATTGTTTTCCCTCAAACCCTAAGGTATATCTTCAAGATTGGGGATGTTTTTAGCATATGTAGGACCCCTATATTGGATAATATATTTGTATGGAGGATCTCTATGTTGGGATTATTTTTCATTGGATGACCCATTATGATTATTTGTGGAACCCATGATGGGGAGTGTCAACCCAAAAATCTTAGTAGGTGGGTGGGGAATATATCCCAATCAAGTTAAGAAGGTCCCCAGAGCAGTGGTTTTGAAGAATTTTTAAGGTGTTCCATGAGCAGTAGGGGCCACCATATCTAATGGAGAAACATCTTGTTGGGTAGGGTTTATGATGTACCGTTGGAATTAGTGTTGGGTGTTTTGGAGCAGATATGGTGGTGTAGGTGTAGAATTGGACTAGTTATCATCCTATATATTCATTTGACATTATCATTGTGCCTATACGAGATCCATCATAGGAGGCTTCCTAGTAGGGGCCAGGATGGGTGAAGATCAACTGCCCCCTTCAAACTCTTTATTCAAGAGTGATTTGCTGCGATGTTCCATGGTGAGGCTCTAGAAATGACTTTCTATCATGAATATGTGGGTTTACCCATTATGCGAACCTTGAGGGGAGTAGTATTGAAATTGATATGTTTCTTCCTCCTCATATTATTTTATTTCCCCAATTGGTATGAATCCTCACTATGCATAATGATGATCCAAGGAATTAATGTCCCTCTTTTGGATGAAGATAGAGGGAGATACAAGGTAAGGGAACCAATGGCTATGAGAGTGGAGGTTTTTGTAGAAGTATGGTAGGTTTATGGGATTAAAAAACCCAATATTCTCATTCTACCATGAATGTTGTCTATGGTTCATTTATAATTAGCTATATATTGATTCCTATAATATATTGGAAGATAACTATCATTATGTGTTTGATGAAGGTAAGGACCAACTTCAGTCATCCTCTCCCTAGAAGAGGGAGGAACCACATAAATGATGCCTCATACTATGGATGACCAAAATTATTTATTTCCAATTTGTTATATGATAATAAGTTCTTGATGGTCCCAATATTTTGTTTCATGAAGCTTGCAGAATAATTTCATGATCCATTGATGTCCAAATTTGGTGGTGTCAAATGTTACTCATTAACTCACTATTGAAGGAGAAGTGGTTCATGTCAGGTTCTCTATTTTTTATGCTTTCTAATATGGCATGGACTAGGGTCATGAAGATACATTTTATTTCCCTTATTGGAGTGGTTCATATCCTTAGACTAGCCACACATCCCCTAGTGATGTTGGCTTCCCCACATTTACACATTCTATATACGGGTAGCATTTACCACCATGGTCGGTGATGTTGGATCCATGATTGGAACATGATGAAGGGATGTCTGTTCAGGCTTTCATGGACTCCACCATGGATTTAATTGCCTATTCTATGTCTATATGATATATTTGAGTCATTTTTAGGAATACTGTTCTTGGTTCCATCTTGAGGTTGACACCATTTAATTTCACTACCTCTATCTCAATAGGGAAGCTATCAATAGTGAGAGCCATTAGGGATGTTGGAAATATCTATAAATCTGTTTAAATTGGGTGTATCAGGAATCTGCAATCCTCATCTTTTGATGTTTAGGTCATCTCATGTATGAATAATCTTAGGTTTGGGAACCATGTAATTCTATGTCTGTCATGAGGCAACTTGCACTAGTTGAATAAGGAATCTGAGGGACTTTTCCTAGGGAAACCCATGTTCATCGCATGGGGTAGAAATTATGATATATCTGTAACATCCCAAGTAAGTAATGAATAATAGATATTTTTATCTATGTCTATTAATGATTAAGATAGTGTTTTAGAGGCTTAAAATGTAAATAAATCCAATCTTAAGCATGGAATACCCTAATATTCTTAAAAGATTGTTTTACTGCCTTATGATGGAAAACCCTTTTTAAATCTATATTTTGAAAATTTTATAAACTATGTTTGTCAAAATAAACTTATTCTTTATGATTGGGACATAAAAATTTACTTTGTGTGAATTTTTGGTATTTTTCTGACAATGTTCATTTTTTAATGAATAGTGAAAAATACTGCATTTTACATCAAAAATGCTTTTTAATCTAATTTATTTATATGATTATATTATATTTTGAATTGGTTTTGAAGTGAAATTAGAATATATTTTTACCATTTAATCCAATGGTGGTCATTGGAATCAATTTCACTTTGAAATTGGACTTAAACTAGTGTCAATCTTTTGATACTTATTGTTTCATAAAAACACGCTATTTGCTCTGACAGCGGGAATTAATTATTAAATTAATTAATGTGACTTATATGTATTGAATTTTGTAAAATAGACTTCATTTTTTAATTCGTAATATCAAATATATCTTAGGGTGAATTTTTGGTAATTTTATGAAAAACATCAATTTTTGATGAATAGTGAAACTACTAAGTTGTACTTATAAAAACTGATTTTTCCGTTTAAATGAAATTTTTCCATCATTGTGTTTTGAATTTCAAAAATCTGACATACATGGTTGTCATTAAAAAGTAAAATGTGGTTCAATGGGATTAAAATAATTTTTTGGTGAATAGTAACTTATTAAGTTTTTAATCGCGATTAGAGGTAATTAGTGTAGTTTAAGGTAAAAATAATGCTTTAATAAAATAAGATGAGCTTGAAAAATGTCCTACCCTCATTGGTTGTGTCATGGACGACCAAGACAAGCCATGGGTCAACTTGGGGACCCTATGGATCCACATTGTTTGGGAAATGACATAAATAACTTTTTATTTAATGTAAAAGTAAAAATGACACAAACATAATATGTTTTACGAAAACAATTTTTACATGGGGTTATAAAGATCATATTTTTGATTATAAATAGTCATGGGAAAGATAAAATGATTTCCTACATCATAGTAGTTTTTTTATAATTTTTAGACATTAAATAAATTGAATTATTTATGACATAATAATGATGCAGTGATGACATCATTATTTGACGATTTAAATAAAATGGAAATATAATGTAAAATATATGAACTACACATGTCCAAAACCAATTGGATGAGTTTATTTCGAACCCTTATCACCTTATCCACGAATTATATCATTGTGGGACATTTTAAAACGGAAACACATTTTCAAATAAAGTAATATTTCTTTACTTTCCAAAAGTGCCCTTCCTCTCCTCTTATAAAATGCCCCCCACCTCTACCTCATTTCACACACTCCTCAAGACTTTGGCTCAGCCAAACCCTGCCCATTTACTCTCTCCACATCCCTCTCCTCATCTTAGAGGATTCCCTTTGGGCAGAATCCCTTCAAAGGAAGCCTTTAGGCTCAAATCAACAGGAGTTACACTTTTAAAGGTAATTCTTTCTCTCATGTTCATTTGTTTTATTTTGCTTCTCCAACCCCCTAAACTCTTTTTATTTACTTATTTTGTAACAACAAAAGTATCTTCAATATACTAGGATGTTGTTATAATATTTATTTCAACTACACTCTCACAAAACTACATCAAATGGTTAAAGAACATACGGTTTCCGTGGATGGAGAAATTCTGCCTCCCGAAACGATGATTGTTCAATACTCATTTAACACCTTCAAAGGTGGCCATTATGATGTCACTTTTTTGATATATAATATGTTTATTTTTTCCTTAAGCTTCTGTTTTTTTTTTCATTTTGGGCATACCTTTATGGTTCCCCTTATGGGTAAACACGATATCTTCATTTTAGGAAGTGCGGACTACCGCCCCCTGAAAGTGATTTGATTCGTTAATACCATATGTGGGATGTGTAAAGGATAAAGTTAATGATATTATATATGTTATTATAATGGAATTATAATATAATCTTATATCATTATGATTCCATTCCATAAAATACGAAATAGCAATGGAAGTAGCGTTCATGCGTACGTACGGCTTACCGTCTCCATGAACGGTGCATTTCATTTCTTACCTCTGAATGTGATGTAATATTATAAATACATGTATATGATGAATATATATGATATATATGTTCTCCAAATCATTAATATCATCCTGGATATAACGAATCTTTGACCAAATTAACAACATGTAAGTGTAAGAAGTCTATTTTTGACTTAAGAAACAAATACTGAAAAAATGAACATTATTAACTTAAATGATTACATGATGTTCATAACATGGTATAAAATGAATAATAAACTTGAAAAAGGGTTCATACGCAAGTAGAGATTAACTCAAGTTTATTATTCAGAATATTAAAGAACGGTCGGGTCAAGTCGTATACGAGGTATGTGACTTCTTCTCAATCTCCTTTCATTGAGTCATATTTTATTTTATACAGAACTTTCTTTTATACGGTGTATAAACCCCTTTGACTTTTACGTTTATTCAAAAGGAATCTTTTTTATACGAAGCGTTTACTAAACGAAAAAAGGGAATGTTTTTGTCGTACGTATGCGGCGACAACGACTTCTCCGCCGTCGTGACCGTTATTTTAGTTTCGGCTTCCTCTTCAAGCCATACCTTCTTTTTAAAAGAAAAATAAATACCATGTTTTAATTTTCTTTTAATATGGTACTGAAAATGGTTTTCACAATGTTTTTTGTGTTGTATTGATATCTTGTGATTGAAATGTGGAAATGTTATGTTTCCTTTATGCATGTTTTATGTGATACGATTATGTTATGGTTCTTGGGAATTATTATGAAGATGGTTGGTTCCGTGATAAACTATGGGCGGGTGAGCCCGATATAGCTCTCCAATGCATTGGGTAACGCGAAGGAGTGAAACGTTAAGGTTTCTCCGAAAAGATTTAGGGAATATACTGTGATGGGTATTCCAAACGTAACCAAGAGGGTTACTCCCTACGTAAGAATGTTATGAATGCCTCAAGTTACCTTTATGTCTTATGATTTCTATGATTTATTCATGATTTGTTGAGGTATGTTAAAGTGCTTATGTTTTATGGGTAAAGTATGATTTCATTCTTATGTATATATGTACCCATGTTTCCTTTCCATGTTTTTATAACCCATACTGAGCTTTTTATGCTCATCCCAAGTTTTTTTTGAAATGTTTTTCACAGGTCAAGGGAAAGGTACATGATATGATGATAGTATCAAGGAAGTGTCAAGAAAGAGTCCATGTTTTATTTTAAATATGTTTCCATTGATGGGAATGAAGAATACTATCTTTATGTAACCACATTGTTTATGTGTGGAATGTAACGCAAGTTTTATGATCTAATTCTCTAAAAATCTAAACCCGAAAAGATCCTCAATGTGTAATCTTTTAATAACTCAAGATTAAGTAAGGTTTAAGGTTGGGGCCTTATAGTTGGTATCAGAGGTCGGTTTAGATAACTTTAGGAGTTAGATTTCTATTAAATTATTATCCAAAAAAAATATTTTTTTTTGAAATGATATAGAATTTGAAGATTACCATGTTGCTTCATCTAAGACATGTTTGTTCAAAATGGTTTTCCGCTGAGGAAATAGGGAAGCAGTGCTAGGAAGGAATACAGAAGGAAATAACCTTCCGAATCAGCATCCAGATATGGTCAGAATTGGAACTGAACAGTTTGTTACAGTAATAGCGCAGTTGACTCAAGCGATAAATGGTGGTGGTATCCATGCACGAGATCAGCCAGATCAACCGCAGAGGAACATGTCAATGGTGTAACATTTCATGAGGCAACATCCACCATCATTTAGAGGATCATCTGACCCTGTGTTAGCTGAAGGGTGGATTAAAGCACTGGAGAAGATTTTTGATGTCATGGGGTGTTCAGACAATGAAAAGGTTAGTCTTTCTATTTACCGTTTGGAGGGTGAAGCAGATCAGTGGTGGTCTGTGGTTAAAAATATCAGGGACGCCGATGAGATTGATGCTCTTGACTGGGATGAATTCAATGGTATGTTTCTTGAGAAGTATTTTCCTAAGGCTGTTCGAATTAGGATGGAAAAGCAATTCTTGGAATTGAGGCAAGAGGAAGACTCAGTGGCAGCCTATGAAGAAAGGTTCACTCGATTGTCAAGGTATGCTCCAAATTTTATCCGAGACCTTGATAGTAAAATCAATCGTTTTTACTAAGGATTAAAGCCAAAATATCGAAGGGCATTAGCTTCTCGTGAGTTTAAAAGTTATGAAAAGCTTGTTCGATGTGCTGAGAAGGTGGAAATGGAGTTTGCCGATGATCAAGTGTTCTATAACAACCAGCAGAAGAAGAGACCGAGGTGGCAGGAGAAAGGTAAGAATTCTTCAAAAAAGTCTGATGGTAAGAAAACTATGTTTCCAGTTTGTGATAGATGTGGAAAAAGGCATGCTGGGGAATGTCTTCTGAATTCTGGAAAGTGCTACCGATATGGTAAGATGGGACATAAGGCTCGTGATTGCACTGAAAAGGATCAAGGTGAAGGTAAGAACAAATTTGATTTACAGTTAGTGAAATGTTATAAGTGCAATGAGATGGGTCACTATGCAAACGAGTGTCTGACAAAGAGCTTGAGTGATGGGAAGCAGTTAGACTACAAGCAGAAAGGGGTGGTGAAATCCTTTGCAACTACTTCAGCAGATGTCAGGCCATCAAATGAAGTTGTATCAGGTACTTTGTTTGTTTTTTCAGATTATGCCAGTGTGTTATTTGATTCGGGGTCTACACATTCTTTCATCTCTGAAACCTTTTCTAGTAAAATGGGAATACCATCTCAAGAAATGACTCCTGAACTTTTGGTAAAAACAGCTGGGGGAAATGTTGAGGCAAAAAGAATTTATAAGAATCTTCCTATCCTTATCTGTGGAAAGAACCTACTTGCAAACCTTATTGTTCTACCTCTAGTAGAGTTTGATGTTATCCTGGGTATAGATTGGCTCTCTATTTACCATGCTAAGATTGACTGTAGAGCTAAAGAAGTTTCTTTTCAGAAAGACTTTCAGATTGTTTACAAGAATGAACCGTTACTTTTGATAACATATCAAGAGGCCTAGAAACTTGTAAAAGATGGAAATGAATGTTACCTTGCACACGTCGTTGAAAATAAAGGAACTGTTCAGATTAATGATGTGCCAGTGGTAAATGAGTATCCTGATGTTTTTCCTGATGAGTTGCCTGGAATAATACCAGATCAGGAAGTTGAGTTTACTGTTGACTTAGTTCCTGATGCTAAGCCAATTTCAAAACCCCCTTATCGAATGGCACAAATTGAAATTTTAGAGTTGAAGGAGAAATTTCAAGATTTATTAGAGAAATGTTTCATTAGACCTAGAACATCACCTTGGGGTGCTCATGTTTTATTTGTTAAAAAGAAAGATGGTTCTATGAGACTTTGCATTAATTATAGAGCCTTGAATTACATCACTGTTAATAACAAATATCCTTTTCCTCATATCAATGATTTGTTTGATCGGCTCCAGGGAGCTCAGTTTTTTTCAAAGATTGTCCTGAGATCGGGGTACCATCAGCTGAAGGTAAAGGAGTCAGATATTCCGAAGACCACATTCCGTACGAGATATGGCCATTATGAATTTTTAGTAATGCCTTTTGGGCTAACCAATGCACCTTCTATATTCATGGACTTAATGAATAGAATTTTCCATGAGTTCTTGGATAAGTTTGTGGTGGTTTTCATTGATGTTATTTTGGTGTTTTCAAAAAGTAAAGAGGAGCATGAAAGATATTTAAGGGTTATCTTGCAAACCTTAAAAGAAAAGAAACTGTATGGGAAATTCAGCAAGTGTGAGTTTTGGTTGCAACAAATTTCTTTCCTTGGTCACATTGTTTCTAAAGATGGAATAACTGTTGATCCTGCAAAAACAAAAGTTGTGGAAGAATGGCCAAGACCCACAAATGTAACTGAGATTCGTACCTTCCTTGGTTTGGCGGGCTATTACCGAAGGGTTGTTATAAATTTTTCACGGTTATCTAGTCTAATGACTAAGCTAACTCGGAAGGGTGTTAAGTTTATCTGGACAAAAGAATGTGATGATTGTTTTCAGGAATTGAAAAGAAGATTGGTGAATGCTCCAGTTTTGGCACTACCTTCCAGGAATGGTGAGTTTGTTATATACAGTGATGCTTCATTGAAAGCACTTGGTTGCATCCTAATGCAGAATGATCAGGTAATTGATTATGCTTCACGACAGTTGAAAACTCATGAGGTAAATTACCCTACACATGATTTGGAATTAGCTGCTGTTGTTTTTGCTTTAAAAATTTGGAGGCATCATTTGTATGGAGTAAAGTGTGAAATATATACCGATCACAAGAGTTTAGAGTATATATTCACTCAGAAAGAGTTGAACATGAGACAAAGGAGATGGCTAGAATTAATCAAGGATTATGATTGTACAATTCATTACCATCCGGGAAAAGCAAATAAAGTGGCTGATGCTTTGAGTCGAAAAAGTAATGCTTCATTAACAATGTTGCGTTTGGAACATGATCCTTTGGTTAAGGATTTGATGAACTTTGGCATAGAAGTTGTTGGTGCAGGATGTCCGTCTGTTTTGTTTCAGGTATCAGTGATATCTTCTCTATCAGATAGAATCAAGCAAGCACAGAAGCAAGACAGTGAGTTGCAGAAAAAGGTAGAGCTGGTTCAGAAAGGTAAGTTGCCTAAATTCAACATTGATAATGATTGTGTTTTGAGATTTGGGAAGAGATTTTGTGTGCCTTGTGATTCACAGTTGAAGAGAGAGTTGTTATGTGAAGCTCATAGTTCTCCGTTTTCAGTTCATCCGGGCAGTACTAAGATGTATAGAGATCTACGGGAGTATTACTGGTGGGATGGAATGAAAAGAGATATTGCTGATTTTACTGTGAAGTGTTTGACTTGTCAGCAGGTTAAAGCAGAGCGGTAGTTACCGAAAGGGATGCTTCAGCCTTTACCAGTGCCAGAGTGGAAATGGGATAATATATCCATGGACTTTGTTGTTGGATTACCGAATACATCTCGAGGTAATAATGCAATCTGGGTTATTGTTGATCACTTGACCAAATCTGCTCATTTCCTTGCTATACAAGATACTTTCTCTCTTGATCAACTTTCCCGTTTGTATCTTAAAGAGATAGTCAGGTTACATGGAGTTCCTCTCTCCATTGTATCGGATCGTGATCCCAGGTTTACTTCTAACTTTTGGAAAGGCCTTCAGAAGTCATTGGGTACTGAATTAAATTTTAGTACAGCTTTTCATCCTCAATCAGATGGGAAGTCAGAACAAACAATTCCGACATTGGAGGATATGCTACGAGCTTGTTCTATGGATTATCAGGGAAGTTTTGACCAACATCTTTCTTTGGTTGAGTTTTCATATAATAACAGTTTTCATTCCAGTATACAGATGGCACAATTTCAGGCATTATATGGGAAGCGGTGTCGAACTACAGATTTCTAGGATGAAGTGTGTGAAAGGAAGTTGATGGGACCAGAATTGGTAGAAGAGATGACAGAAAAAGTTCAGCTGATTCAGAAACACATGAGAACAGCTCAGAGCAGGCAGAAGAGTTATGCGGATAACTGGAGGAATGATCTATCTTTCGAGGTAGGTGATCATGTTTTTTTCAAGGTTTCTCCTTGGAAAAGTGTGATGAGATTTGGTAAGAAAGGAAAGTTGACTCCAAGGTTCATTGGACCATACGAAATTCTGGAGAGAGTTGGATCAGTTGCATACTTTACCTCCGAGTTTATCTCAGGTACACAATGTTTTTCACGTTTCGATGTTGAGAAAGTATATGCCAGATCCATCTCATGTTTTGATCCCAGAGGTAGTTCAGCTGGAAGAGAACCTATCTTATGAGGAACAACCAGTCCAGATTCTTGACCATAGGGAGCAAGTGTTACGGAATAAGGTGATTAAGCAGGTAAAGGTTTTGTGAAAAAACCACATGATTGAAGAGGCAACATGGGAATCTGAAAATGCAATGAGGGATTAGTACCCCCATTTATTCGATAAGTAAATAAATTGCGGGGATAAAATTTTCTAAAGGGGGGAAGGATGTAACATACCATGTAAGTAATGAATAATAGATATTGTTATCTATGTCTATTAATGATTAAGATAGTGTTTTAGAGGCTTAAAATGAAAATAAATCCAATCTTAAGCATGGAATACACTAATATTCTTAAAAGATTGTTTTACTGCCTTATGATGGAAAACCCTTTTTAAATATATCTTTTGACAATTTTATAAACTATGTTTGTCAAAATAAACTTATTCTTTATGATTGGTACATCAAAATTTACTTTGTGTGAATTTTTGGTATTTTTCTGACAATGTTCATTTTTTAATGAATAGTGAAAAATACTGCATTTTACATCAAAACTGCTTTTTAATCTAATTTATTTATATTATTATATTATCATTTGAATTGGTTTTGAAGTGAAATTAGAATATTTTTTTACAATTTAATCCAATGGTGGTCATTGGAATCAATTTCACTTTGAAATTGGACTTAAACTAGTGTCAATCTTTTGATACTTATTGTTTCATAAAAACACGCTATTTGCTCTGACAGCGGGAATTAATTATTAAATTAATTAATGTGACTTATATGTATTTAATTTTGTAAAATAGACTTCATTTTTGAATTCGGAATATCAAATATATCTTAGGGTGAATTTTTGGTAATTTTCTGAAAAACTTCAATTTTTGATGAATAGTGAAACCACTATGTGGTACTTATAGAAACTGATTTTTCCATTTAAATGAAATTTTGCCATCATTGTGTTTTGAATTTCAAAAATCCGACATACATGGTTGTCATTAAAAAGTAAAATGTGGTTCAATGGGATTAAAATAATTTTTTGGTGAATAGTAACTTATTAAGTTTTTAATCGCGATTAGAGATAATTAGTGTAGTTTAAGGAAAAATAATGCTTTAATAAAATGAGATGAGCTTGACACATGTCCTACCCTCATTGGTTGTGTCATGGCCGACCAAGACAAGCCATGGGTCAACTTGGGGACCCCAGGGATCCACTTTGGTTGGGAAATGACATAAATAACTTTTTATTTAATGTAAAAGTAAAAATGACACAAACATAATATGTTTTACGAAAACAATTTTTACATGGGGTTATAAAGATCCGATTTTTGATTAAAAATAGTCATTGGAAATATAAAATGATTTCCTACATCATAGTATTTGTTTTATAATTTTTAGACATTAAATAAATTAAATTATTTATGACATAATAATGATGCAGCGATGACAACATTATTTGACGATTTAAATAAAATAAAAAGATAATGTAAAATCTATGAACTACACATGTCCAAAACCAATTGGATGAGTGGATTTCGAACCCTTATCACCTTATCCACGAATTATATCAATGTGGGACCTTTTAAAACCGAAATTTTTTTTCAAATAAAGTAATATTTCTTTACTTTCCAAAAGTGGCCCTCCTCTCCTCTTATAAAAGGCCCCCACCTCTACCTCATTTCACACACTCCTCAAGCCTTTGGCTCGGCCAACCCCTGCCCATTTACTCTCTCCACATCACTATCCTAATCCTATAGGATTCCCTTTGGGCAGAATCCTTTCAAAGGAAGCCTTTATTCTCAAATCAAAAGGAGTTACACTTTTAAAGGTAATTCTTTCTCTCATGTTCATTTGTTTTATTTTGCTTCTCCAACCCCCTAAACTCTTTTTAGTTACTTCTTTTGTAACAAAAACAGTATCTTAAATATACTAGGATGTTGTTATAATATTTATTTGAGCTATACTCTCACACAACTACATCAAATGGTTAATGAATATACGGTTTCCGTGGATGGCGAAATTCTGCCTCCCGAAACGATGATTGTTCAATACTCATTTAACTCCTTCAAAGGTGGCCATTATGATGTCACTATTTTGATATATAATATGTTTATTTTTTCCTTATGCTTCTGTTTTTTTTTTCATTTTGGGCATACCTTTATGGTTCCCATTATGGGTAAACACGATATCTTCATTTTAGGAAGTGCGGACTACCGCCCCCTGAAAGTGATTTGATTCGTTAATACCATATGTGGGATGTGTAAAGGATAAAGTTAATGATATTATATATGTTATTATACTGGAATTATAATATACTCTTATATCATTATGATTCCATTCTAGAAAATACGAAATAGAAATGGAAGTAGCGTTCATGCGTACGTACGGCTTACCGTCTCCATGAACGGTGCATTTCATTTCATACCTCTAAATGTGATGTAATATTATAAATACATGTTTATGATGAATATATATGATATATATGTTATCCAAATCATTAATATCATTCTGGATATAACGAACCTTTGAACAAATTAACAACATGTAAGTGTAAGAAGTCTATTTTTGACTTAAGAACCAAATACCGACAAAATGAACATTATTAACTTAAATGATTACATGATGTTCATAACATGGTATAAAAGGAATAATGAACTTGAAAAAGGGTTCATAATCAAGTATAGATTAACTCAAGTTTATTATTCAGGAGATTAAAGAACGGTCGGGTCAAGTCGGATACGAGGTATGGGACTTCGTCTCAATCTCCTTTCATTGAGGCATATTTTATTTTATACACAACTTTCTTTTATACGGTGTATAAACCCCTTTGACTTTTACATTTATTCAAAAGGAATATTTTTTATACGAAGCGTTTACTAAACGACAAAAGGGAATGTTTTTGTCGTACGTATGCGGCGACAACGACTTCTCCGTCGTCATGACCATTATTTGAGTTTCGGCTTCCTCTACAAGCCATACCTTCTTTTTAAAAGAAAAATAAATACCATGTTTTACTTTTCTATTATTTTGGTATTGAAAATTGGTTTCACAATGTTTTTTGTGTTGTATTGATATCTTGTGATTGAAATGTGGAAATGTTATGTTCCCTTTATGCATGTTTTATGTGATACGATTATGTTATGGTTCTTGGGCATTATTATGAAGACGGGTGGTTCCGTGATAAACTAAGGGCGGGTGAGCCCGATATAGCTCTCCAATGCATTAGGTAACGCGAAGGAGTGGAATGTTAAGGTTTCTCCGAAGTGATTTAGGGAATATACTGTGATGGGTATTCCAAACATAACCAAGAGGGTTACTCCCTACGTAAGAATGTTATGAATGCCTCAAGTTACCTTTATGTCTTATGATTTCTATGATTTATTCATGATTTGTTGAGGTATGTTAAAGTGCTTATGTTTTATGGGTAAAGTATGATTTCATTCTTATGTATATATGTACCCATGTTTCTTTTCCATGTTTTTGTAACCCATACTGAGCTTTTTATGCTCATCCCAAGTTTTTTTTTGAAATGTTTTTCACAGGTCAAGGGAAAGGTACATGATATGATGATAGTATCAAGGAAGTGTCAAGAAAGAATCCATGTTTTATTTTAAATATGTTTCCATTGATGGGAATGAAGAATACTATCTTTAAGTAACCACATTGTTTATATGTGGAATGTAATGCAAGTTTTATGATCTAATTCTCTAAAACTCTAAACCCGAAAAGATCCTCAATGTGTAATCTTGTAATAACTCAAGATTAAGTAAGGTTTAAGGATGGGGCCTTATAATATCCAGTGTGGTTTTAGGTTTATGGTGTTTTAGGGACACAATCACAGTTATAATGTCTGGTGGAGATATGTTCAATGGATTAAATTCTTGTGGGGACATATTCTCAGGTCTAAAATATTGTGGGGATATGGCCACATGTTTAAACTCTTATGGAGACAATCCTAATGTAAAAATGTAGCATACTAGGTAGTATATAGATAAGAGTCACGTGTTGACTCTGAGGTATTTTAGGGATATTAAAAATGTGTAGTGAGGTTTAGTGAATGCTCAATAGAAATTAACACACTTTAGAGTTGCCACCTCCAAGGGGGAAGAATGTTAGATTTAAGGATGGTGTTAGGGGACATGGATGTATGGATTAATCCTATAGGAATTATTGTATGTACCCTATTAGGGGACAAGGATAAAAATAAACATGGATTAATAGTAGAGTTCAAGGTCATGTGATAGGAGTTCTCCATGTAGTTTAATGTATTTTGGTAATAATTCATATACCATAAAAGGAGAAACAAATATGAATGGTTTGGGGTTTACTCATAGGGATGCTTATAATAAGGGGAGATTATATATTATCTATCACATGTGGAATTATACATTTATCACACAAGTTAAGGCTATAGTTTAACATCATGTGATGAGGATGTTGTCCTATAGATTAATGTCATGTGACATCGATTTTATATTAGGAAGTTTAAATTACTAAAGACCAGACATGGTTAAGGATTATAATCACTTAAAAAATTCTATGTAGGATAAGAGGATATGATAATAACCCTCATAACATGAAAAGTAAGTTGTTTCCTTTGATTATGAAATATTTAGGTCTGACATGTCTAATATTCTAGTGCTTTTGGATGGAACACGGTTTAAACAATAAAATGTTTGGGTGATGTCCATGGATATTCATGTTAGGGTGACTATTATTAGTAGAAGCAGGAAACACAATTATCAATACCATGATTGAAGAAAAGGGCATGGACACGAGGGTTGATGATATTATTCAAGTGGATAAATACTACATGAGTGAACCCAAAATTATTAGGTGTGGGACACTAGAGCACTTATCTTGTTTGAAAATGTGTTTGGAAGAGGGAGGCATTAGGTTGGGGACCCTAAGGTTGTTCCATGAATCTTAGGAGTTTCACACACAAGTAGAGTTATACAGTACTATGAATATATAATAATGAATCGTAATGGATAATTGGGGCTTGGGAACATGAAATGTTTTATGTCACATGAATCTTGGGGTTTCATGATGTGAACTCATCTTTCAAAAACCCACCTAGATTTTATGGTGGAGTTGTGTGAGGAATTATAAAATATAGGGTGAAGAAAATTTAATCATATGTGATACATTTAATTCGAGCTTTCTACATTTAGGGATCCATTATGAGATGAATCTTTGTGGATTCATGAAATAAGGGGTTGCTGAATTAGAGATCAATGCATCAACTTCCACAGAACCATCCCTAAAAATGATGACTGGGAGATGATAATATAAATATACAAAAAATGGATGGCTGGAAAAATTGGTGCACAACTTAAGCCATTTCATGCAACATATTGTTGATTCATACAAGTATTGTTTTTGGACCTCTCATTCACTTACCATTAGGGAATGATCACATAAGGTAGCAGTTTGACATCTCCTTACATGTGAATGGGACTTGCCTACCAAAATTTGTGTTGCATGGATGTTCTCTATGTTGTGTGCCATATTCACCCATTGTTTTCAATGTCTTTACCAATATCTATGAAATTTAGAACTATATATGTCTCCTTCTACATGAAATTGATCTATTTTCTAAATATGGGAGTAACACATAGTGGATCGCTATTTCACACACTCAATTCCTAGGCCCCAAAATGGTGCATTGTTGATGATATGTGCCCCTATTTAGAAAAACCATAATTTTTTGGATCTTGAGGCACATTTTTAGCACCAAAAGGTTCAAACAACCAGATCCACCTAGATGGTATAGAAAATGGTCCCCCACTCCCCTATTGAATTTTATTTTTTAAAAAATTATGGCATCTATCTCTAGTTTTAATGAATTAATGTCTAACTATATTTTATTAAATACCAGAGAAGTGATATTTGGCGTTTTGATATGGGGAGGAATTTTTTATGTGTAATTTAGTTGAAAATTTCCATGTAGTTATCTTTATTATTAAAATGAAAAAGAAATATTGTTTTGGAAAGAGAGATAAATATTTAATTATTGTTATTGGGGAACAAAGTCATAGAATATTGAAAAATATCATTGATGTCACATAAATGTTTTCATGATAAAATTATGCTATAAATTTAATTTCTCGTTACTATATTTAATCATATTAGATTTTATTTAGTGGTTAGTGAATCATATATTTACTATCAAAAGGTAGACAATATAAAATCATAGAACATGTCAGGACTAGAGTTCATAGTTATGAAGAGGTTAATCTGTATTTTTGATTTAGAAGGATTGTGTATTTGGTAGATCATTCAACAAACCCATGGGGGGTATTGTTAGTGTTGATGTCACATAGTGTCGGTAGTATTTTGTTTAAAAAGAATTTCAATTTGATGGAAGTAGATAAGAAGAGATTAGAAGTTGTTAAGATATTCTCATGAATCATGTTTCTTTATATAAGTGAATTGTGATATGAAGATAAATATTGGTGGTGATATTTATATTTATTTTCATATTTTATATAATAAATGGAGTTAGTTACTGAAGAGTACTTTTGAGGAATATTTATTAATAACAAAAAAAGATTATTGGAATAATTAGTGAATTGAAATTTCTGGATTGATCATTTTTTATAAATAAATTTTTTTGAGAAGTTATCCATTTATTGAACTCCTTAGATAGTTCCACAACTAAAATAGATAGACCAAAGTAAGGGATTCCCAGCTAGACCACATAGGAGGATCTGGGATAGAAGAAGAATTGGAGGATCACTATGTGGGCCACAGTGCACAGAGGTCAGAAATAGTATATATAGAATGCATATGGGTCAGAATATATGTACATTTAGACATTAGTGTATTATATGTGGAGAGAAATGAGAGGTTGAGGGTGAAATAAAATGACCCTATAGTCTCATGCTCCCTATAATTTAATGGGTTATAATATTACACAATAATCACCCATTCCAAACATTGATGTGAGGAAAGTTGAGATTTATGAACTGTTTACTCTCTTAAAATTATTCACAATGATTTTGGACTATCCAATCAGATTATATAGGTATAGTTTATCAAGGCCCACATTTCATATTCAACTTTTAGATATTCTTGGGTTTTTTATGTTTAGTATTTTTCATGTGATGTGATTCATGACATAAAACTATACCAAACCAACCTAACACATGAAGATAATGTAACTACCATGAGTAGGTTCAATCTACCTCATGAATCATATGGTTATGATGATGTTCATATGGTAAGAGAAGTGACCATGAGTAATATGGTTGGTGAAGCTACAATGAGAAACTGACCACATAATGTAATTTAGACTAACTAAATAACGTAATGCTGAACTACCAAATGACGTATTTATGATATATCATATGAAGAAGGTAATAGAATATGTGAACACGTAGTAAGTTGGGTGATCATAGAATTCATGGTAGGGTGATCAACCACTTGACCAATCTTAGGGATGATTTATTCATAGAGTGAAATAGTGACATATAATTTTCACAATAATATATGAATGGATATGAAGACACATATTAGAATTATATTGAATCCATGAGAAAATATCTTCAAAGATGAATAAATCTTGATACTATTATTATGATGATAGTAAATAGATAATTATTTTTGAATTATTTAGAAGCCAGTGATGAAGAAAATTTGAAGTGTAGAATCAAGGTAAATTATATAATTCACTTCCTAAAGAAAGGTAAATATATAATTCCAAATTCTACGTAAAGATAACCTAGATATTACACAATCTATTCCAAGGATTATAGATCAATAATGAAAGATATCTTAGAAAATATTAACCTATTTAAGGGTATGTCAGACTCTTTGGAGGGTAAATAAAATAAGTGATGGAGTTTGAAAGGGTCATGCCCAGAGTACGGTGCATCAAAGAAGTAATTATGAGATTATTTAATTTATTAGATCATTTTTTGAATCTTTAAATTAAGATCGAAATATCATATATAATTTCATGGTTAAATGAATATATAAAATTCGAAAATGTCAAGTGACACAATATCCTAGTTCTCTAATGGTGGGAATTTTGAAATGTTCCACAAAGAAATATTTTGGTTCAAATCATGGATTTCATTAGCTTATTATAAGAAATATATTTTTTAATGAAAACAAATATCATGTTCAATCATGTAATTCATTAGGTAAACTTAATCATGAATAAATAATATTTATTTTTGTAAATATTTTATGCTGCAAATATAGGATTCGATGATCAATGTGCATACTTGTATATTTTTGTTTGTTAAATACAATGGAATCATCTTGGACATATGCATAAGGGGATACAAATAATGAAGGAATAAGAAAACATCAGTTATTCTTAGCTTATTATAGATAAATTTAAATATACCTGATTATTTTGTAGAATTTTAAATAGGGTATTAATTTGGGATTTGGTTAGTGGTGGTGAATGTATATCCCTAAGGGGTTTAATTATCATAAAACATTTTAATAAAATTCATGTGTTTTATACAGTTCAATGAAAACAGATAAAGGATGAAGATATATATAGAGTAATTGACACTAGTATGGTTATTATTGTTATGTATATATAATTATAAGTCAAATAGGAATACACATTTGTTGTTTGACACTATTATTTATGGAAAGAATAAATATTTGTTCCAAGAAGAAGATATAATTGACATTAATATTTTTTGAAGATGCTATCTATGTAGAAGAAAGTGTATAACAAGAGATGAAATAGTGAAATTTATTTATGAAATAAAGTGGAATTACAATTGGAGAAGAGGAAATAATATGTATAAGAAGTGGACATGTGGGCTGTGAATTTCATATAAGAAGAAGGTGATGTGTAATATGGTATTTTCATATGATGAAGTGAAATTAACATTTATAGTAAAAATAATTTTTAGTATATTTTTTATATAAAAATAAAATAAGTTATTTTTCATTGTACAAGGGAGAAAGAAGAATAAAAAGGAAACACATCTAAAAAATGGCATAATTTTACATTGGTGTCAGGATCCCTTGTTGTTATTACAGCTAAAATAATTTTTTGGTGTGGAACAAAAATGTATATAGGATGTACTAAATCATATTTAGGAGACCTTAAAACCAGATTACTAAGGTTATAACCTTCTCATTGTAGCTTAAAATATGAATTTAGGGTGTTATGTGGCCATTGATGTGTGCAGTTCACAACAAGGAGAATCTATCTCTTTGTGAGTGGTGTACATTTTAAATGGTTGTGTGCATGTTTTTTCTCTTCTCTTTAAAAGGGTATGAGTGTGTAGAATATTGAACCATTAACCATAAAAAGTGAAAAAGGTAAATAAAAATGAAATAAACGATAAATTATAATATATATTAAAACTGAATTACCCTAATTCACCCCATATCAGTAGGGTTAATATCCCAATATTTCCTCATAAGTGGAAAGAGATCCAGACTCACTTCTTATTTGATTCTCTATATTGAACGATGTTATCTTTTAATATTTTAATTTTTATTTGTAGATTAAAAATGAAATATATAATTTTTGAATTATTTTATATTTCTTATCATACTTATATTTCTATATACTCTGATGAACATTAGAAATATATAGAGGAAGATATTGAGGAATTTATATATAATGCTCCAATCCTAGAATCCCAAAGCTGATGCCTTACTTTATTAAAATTCAGTTTCCATAAGGAATAAAATTCTAAAGGACTGATCAGTTTATGAGTTTTGGAAAGCCATAATAAATTCATGGTACCCATATTAAATTTGGAAATATAAAATAAAACATGATATATAATATAATTAAATGAACGACATCATTGAAATCTTATTCAAAGATTTATTCTTCATAACCATTGAAAATAAACCAAACATATGGGTGACCTCAAATGATTAGTAAGGGTAAGTGTATTGGAATAAATAATGAATCAATGATAATTAATCATCATTTAAATCTAAATAAAGGGGAACACTTTCGTTTGAATTAACTAGATATGGCATAATTAATAAAGAATGATAAATAACTAAAACAAATTCCATTTAATCAATAAGTTGAGAATGAAATGAATCCATTATTAATGTAAAAGAAAAAATATCATAGATCATTATAATAATAACATAATTTTATATAAATTAAATATTTAATTATTTTATTCCATGATTTCTAGGTACATGTAACCTTTACCATCAAGACCTTTCACAAGACGATTTATCATAATAGTTAGAAACCAATATGATTTAGCCAACTAATTCATCGCATCATACCATCGATGAATAAACGTGATTAATTTAAATGTTTTAAAAACCATTAAATAATATTACAAAAATTTCCTTATATATCTAATAATTTATTTAACTTTCCAGAACAAAGTTCATTATCAAATATATTTATTGAGTAAAACATACTGATTTACCAATATTTCCCCAAATAATCAAATAATTTTCAGGTACATAGCATATCTAAAAATGGTATATGGTTTAGAAAATAATTATAACAATAAGATATTTGTATAGATATATAAAATAAATCATTTTTACAATGGAAAAATGTCATAAGTATGTGACTGTTTCCATATAATGTTAACAATCACAAAAGAAAGTGAGATTCGAAAGATAACTTTTACCCCTTGTTTTCTTTATAGTCAAACCCCTTGGATGAGTTAATTCAAAGAAAAAACATAAACACCATCAACATAAAAGGATTTTTGATATAATATATCATAATTTTCTAAATATACAACACACCAAAAAATTTAAGTTGTGAATATGACATTTATCTCATAGAGATAAAAAGTGAGATGAAAACCCCTTACATCTTAGTAACTTTTGAATAATTATCCCCATGATGAAAATAATTTAAAATGAAACTATAAATACTATGAATATAAATGTATTAATAACCTGAAATACAATGGTTGTAGTATATACCCCACATAATTGAAATTAGAGGAAAAAATGGTGTATGCCTCACAAAATGATAAGTGAGAGAAGAATATCTTACCTTATAATTCCATTTGGTTTAAAGATATTTAATCAACTTTATGATTTATTTAATATTGTTATTTACTTATACTAGAACAATTATAATATTTATAATATCATATATTATCTTTTTAATATATTAATACCTGTTTGTTAATAATAATTCATTATTTTCACTATTTTGGGTGTTAATTTCCATGTTTTCGAGTTTGTTTCTTACTTGTTACTTGTTACTAATTTTAATTCAATAATTATTTAATCATATAAATTATTTAAAATTCTATTTAATTATCATATATATTCATTATATATATATATATTCATAATAAGCCATAAAATTAGGAGATTGAAATTGAAATGCACTATTTATGGAGACGGTAGGTCAAACGTACGCATAAAATGCTACTTCTATTCTAGTATCGTATTTACAAATAATGTGTTATATATATTATCATTAAAAATGTATAATTATTTAATATATTTTACATACAAATTTTTTAAATCCTTGAATAATACAATACATTTATAGTGTGAATAAATCACATCACATTGAGTAGGAAGTAGTCCACACAACCACAAACAATGTTATCTTATTCCCAAGAAATGGAAAACATAATGTTATGTGTCATAGAAATATTAAAGAATAATAAATACATCAAAAAATATCATATAAATAATTTATAAAATATTAAACCTTCATTAATATAAACAATAAAATAGGCAATGGAAGAATGAAGAACATCAGTTCGCAATGTTGTAGTCCGACATACACATGAATGAGGATTGTGGATCCCATTTGAGGGATCTGTGTAAATGTGTTGGCAGAAATATTATAATAAAAAAATACTAGTAGAGTGAACATTTTTAATTTATTATATAATCATGATACAAAAAATATTTAAGTGGTGGATAAGTAAATTAAACAATGGTGATTACTAAAAAACGTTACTTAATATTTGGGTAACTCGGTTTGGTTTACACCAAAAGGCTTCCTTTATTTTCTTTCTTTCCAATGTTATCATTTTCAGATGAGGGGGGTGGGGGTATATTTGAGATCTATTTTTATGTGTATTAATATCCAAATGGCTTGATACATTTGATGAAGTTGGAGGGCTGAGTGCCTTTTTATAGTAGATGAGGAGTGAAATTCTTGTATATATAAAAAGTTAAACACTATGAAGAGGAATTCCTTACCTAATATTCCACTATTAATAAAACAATGTCAATCCAATTTAGTATTTAGTCAAAATATTTTCATAAAATAGGTTTTAACAAGTTTCTAGGTCATTTTGACCCTTTGGTTTAAGGTTTAGTTTGATGTTGAACTTAATTTTACAATAATCACTGTAATTAATTTTATCTACATTTACTAATTTTTTTAGTTATAAATTAATTGGAATGTATTATAAATTATAAAATAACCTGACTAAAAATATGGAATCCACTAATAAAATTTCCAATCATATAATTAGTTTAAATTATTCTTAATATAATCATACATACGGGACGACAATGTATGTTTTAGAAGTAAACATTTTCAAAAGTATGCTTTTTTATTATATAAAATTGAAATGTGAAATAGATTTCAATTACATATATAATACTTAATGATTTATAAATTAACCTATGGTAATTCAAAATCAATTTAAAAAATAATTTATCCATATAAATAAATTAGATGAAAAAGTGATTTGACCTTAAAATTCAGTATTTTTCACTATTAAACAAAAAATTAAACTTCTTGGCAAAATATTAAAAATTAACCCTAAAATAGTTTTTATGATTTTTAATTAAAAAATAATTTTTGTTCACATTAAATTTCTATAAGTTTAAAATTTTATTTTTCAAATAGGTACACCATTAGAAGGTGAAAAAACTACCTTTACAAAAATATTTGGTTTTTGTGTAAAATTTGGTTGGTTCATATGTTATGAAAATAAAATATATTTTATATATATAAAAAAATATTTTAATGAATATTGAATATATAAATTATACTATGATAATTAACTAATAGTTATTAATTTAATTTAAAAGAATAGAACACCTTTGTGAGGAAAATCATTCTCTTTATATTCAATTGGTTTTTATATTATTCTATAATTAATTGGAAACTAATGTATTAATTATATATTTGTGTTGAACATATATTTTCATACATTTTTGACTCATATTTATATTGACTAATTTATCTTCTTTATTATATCTAATTATATTAAATCCTAATATTTTAATAATATATTTTTTACACGAATTTTATCAATTCCATGCTATATTTCGAATCATCTTTTGGTTCTTATTTTTCTCTTGGTTTTTGAGTGTCATGGGTTTAAATATGGGGTCACAATTGTTTTTTATATAATTCATTAGTCTTATATGTCTTGGATTTTATATGGCATTGTCTTTTTTAAAAGTGATGGTATAAGTATGAGGTGGCCTAGAATTTAATTTTTAACACTCCTAGTGGCACCTATGGTGGGGTATGTTTGTTAGGGGTGGTTTATACGCTAGAGTTAGATGATATTTGGGTTTATAATTGTGTTTTAATTTGGGAATTATTTCCCCAATTCATGTCCAATATTTTCCCATATTTCCCCCCCGAATTACTATTTAAATTTAGAGAAAATAGGCATGTTTTTTGGAGGACAAAAAATGTTGCACAATTTGGACGCACAGTTTATAAAACCATGCAGCTAAACCGTGCTGGGTGTCCATCTCATTAAAAATAATTTTTTAACTGTAATTTTCTCTTTTTTGAATAAACCTAATCTGTCCTATTATTCCACCATTCAACCCGGTCATCCATGGGTGTCCTCCATGATCCCTTAAGCTCTAATGGAACCCTTTTTGATGGATTTTTTTTGGAAATCATCATGCTTCTTCACAGTAAGTGATTATTTATTTGTGTACAACCTTTTCTAAGCGTTTATTCCCTATATATTGAATCAATAAATGTATAGAAACTATGAATCCATACCTAGAGTTTATTTTTGAGTTTCTTGGCTCAATCATATAAATTTAGGTTCATTTTCACTCCCTTGTGGTGCAGCGGTGGTGTAGTTGATGTTTCATAAAAGGATTCAATGGTTTTGACACAAAAGGTAAGAGATTCCATGTGTAATAATCTTTTGATGAGTTAGATTTTATTTATTAACATTTTTATCATGATTATAACCTATTATGTGTTGTGCGAGAAACATTTTTGGTAGATTTGGTTATGCGTTTGGTTTTAAAATTGGATGTTTACTCGAAATTGTGTATTTTTATTATGTAACTATTGTGATATATTTTTCGGTCATTTTTCAACTAATAAAAGTGGTTTGTTAAATATTAATATGGATTAAAATTCCGTTTTTGGGTATTGGTGTGATTTTGGCTTTAAAATAGTGGTTTTGAATGAGTTTTATGTGAAAAACCTTGTTATACTTCTTGAAAGTGTTTTATATAATTTTCAATGGTTTTTTAAGCTACACAAAGTTTGAAAAGGATGTTTATCTACCTTTTAGTGGGTTTATTTAATTAACATGGATGTTTTGAAAGTTAAAGAGGTGATTTTTGATGTCAAATGTTTTGATTACATTTTTTGAATTGTTGATCCTATTTATTAAATTGTAGAATTGTGAAAAACAAATTTGTGGACTTTTTGGTGTGAGTATAATGTTAAAAATGTTTTTGAATATAGAAATAGTATTATGTTGAATGTTGTCAGCTATTTAGTGTGTGTATAAATTAGATAAGGAATTTTAAAGTGAAAATGGTATTTGATAACATGTGGAACATGATTGATCACAATGGGGGAAACATTGTTATCTTGGTGGGTGGACTATGACTAGTATGTTAGTGATCTAGAGTGGTTTTGTCACTATTTCAAGTTTCTATTTTAACGATGACAACACAATCTAAACTATTATGATGATCTTGGGGACCACTAGGTTATGGGTATTTATTACTAGTGGATTGTGCATGATAAGGATATTAGTTATGGTCACTTTTACACTATCATATGAGGTACCTAGGGTCCCATACCAAGCTAGCTCCTAGGGGTGTTTCCGTAACTAGTTCACGGTGGATTTTGTTTTCTTATCATCGACATATGTTGTGTTTTGGTGGAAAATTCAGTAAAATGTTTTTTTAGTTAAAACTATTTTGTCATTAATGTTACCTTCTTGAAAACTATTTTCATTTAACGTTTCATCCCATTGAATTTTTTGCTAGAATTTTTTATTATAAAACATGAAACATTTTTGCCTAAAATTTTTTATCACAAAGACACTCTCTTTGTGTAATCCTACTAGGCTTATGTTCACACCCTACCTACACCTTTGTGTGTCAGTATAATTGGTAATTTGTTTCACATGTTTGGGTGTTGATTTTAGTTCCGGTGATTTGAGTTAATAGACGTCCTTCTTGGTGTAGTGTCGTGGAGATGGATTGAGGGTAATTCTCCATTTACTAGAGGTGGACCATGGAATTTATTTGGGATTTCATTCCTTGTGGTAGTATTTGGATTATTTCTTATGTTATGTAATTCAACTCTAAATTTTTGTAAAAATAGTTTGGTTGAGACATTCATATTTGTTTTATTATCCTTGTTGGTTATTTTATATTTCTAAAATCATTTCAATCATTACTAAACATTTATTTATCATAATCGGGCACTTTTTCCATGCCATGGAGATAGGGAATGCCATTTAGACCATTCCATGGACTGGGTTGGGCATCATTTTGGATGGAGACAAGATCTGGTTTGTGAAAAAATTATTTAAAAGGAGGTATGCTCTTTTTGGGTCACGTCCATTTGGGAAACTGTCTGGGTAGACCAATGCTAGGATCATCAAAAATAAATTTTCTGGTAATGAGTAAGGTTCCTGGATGGCACACCTAATGTTGGGACTTGAGTTACCATGGGAATTCGGGTTTCATTTGAGTCTTTTGGTTCTTGTGGTTTTTCATTGTTTTGTAAATGAAATGGGAGTTAGGCCAATGGTATCAGTGAGCTCGTAGGTTCGGGAAAGCGATATGGAGATGGTGATATTTTATTAAAACACTCTCCATGATGGTGGTTTTAATGGTGTATGGCCACAAACCATATGTCCTAGTAACCCATCGACACTGGTTTCTGTTTGATTCATTCGATATCATTATGTATTTTGGAAAATCATTCTTGAAATATGCTATTTGAAAATTGTGGAAAATATATTTTAAAATGGAAGTGGTTTTGAGTAAATGGATTTGTGTTTTTGGAATTATAGTTTCATAATTTAAACATGTGGTTTACTTAAATTAATTATTGGTAAAGTGTATGTTATTTTAATGAGGGTTTTTTAAATCTATTTTAAATGGGATTTTAATGTTGGATTGTTGTAATTTTCAAACGGATTGAAAATGTATTTTTAGAACAGTTTTGAATGAGGTGTTGAAAATGTGGATTTTAATTAAATTGAATTTGTGTAATATGATATTATAATTTTATAATAAAAAAAATTTGTCTTAAAAAACACGATGGTTTTGAAAACCAGGATGTTATTAAAGTGGGTTTTGAAATTTTGTTTTGAGTGGAATAAAATATTTTGGTTTTGAAAAGTGTAATGAACCTTGTTTTGGTCCTCGGTGTTCTCATGGGTGACACCATTCATGGGTTATATGTAAGGAAATGTGTTTGAGTTCTCATTTTTTCCGGAGGTGGGTGCCTATGGTGGCATAAAAACATGAATGTTAGAGAAAATTGAGATACCATTGGTGAATGCACTATCTTCCAACCCTCTTTACATTCAGTGAAATTATTTTTTAAATGAAATTTGATGTTTCGATAAGTATTATTTTGGGGTGGGGTGTCTTATGTGTTTTTGGGATTATTGTTTTGGGATATTTTGAGTTCAAGAATCCCTCTTGTTTGAAAAATGTTTTTTTGTGTGTTGTTGGTATGTTGGGATGACATTTTGGATGGTGGTATTTTGTGAGAAATGTTTTGGGAACACTTTTCGTGGTCCCCTAATGTGATCAGTTCTTGTTTTTGGTTTTTGATGACAACTATACCATCTTGGTTGGGTCCTTGGGTTTCCTTTTTGACTAGGGTATGCCCACATAAAGAAATAATGAAGTATTGAACTGCGGCGACATGGGATTCACTGTTGGAAGACCCTCTACTGGATCAACATGTCGAATTTCTTCTTCTGCTTTAGAAAATTAGTCTACCAACCATCTATTTCGGTTATGTGGATCCTTGCATATAAGGAAAGTGGTTTTAGAGGCTTGAAATAAACCATGGTTCCCAAAGTGTCTTGAGTTTCATAAATCGAAAATGGTAGAGTCTAACACTATTGTTCCTATAAGTTTTATTTAGAAGTGGTGAAGGTGGATTCTAGTGAGGAAGCTGAAAGAGGTTCAGGGTTTTTAGTGCAAGATGTTTTCTAAGTGGGCCTCTGGGCCTTTTGTCAGTCTCTTCAAATCTAGGGATCATGATAGGAGACTAGTTTGGAAAATTAGGTTGTTCATGGCTGTTATGGTTTCTTGAGGTAATATCATGTTACATTGAACTGTATTCAAGGTTCCAATACTAGTAATGTTTCTTTCACCTGTAAGGGTAAGGTTTGGGGGAATCTTTTCATGTTTTATTCTTTTTTATGTGGTTGGATCTTGGTGTAGCTACTTGTGGCAGTAGATGAAGAAGTTATGTTCGAGGGTTTTAGTGTATGACTATGAGGCATGAAATTCTTCAACAATATGTGGTCCACCCATATGTCTTATAGTGAAGCTGAAATGTAGTAAAAAGACCCCATGGGTGTATGAGATCTTAATTTACCTTCTTTCTCTAATGTGGTATGTGGAGACTGTTTGAGTTTTAGATGTGGTGGTTTTGTTCCAAGAGGTCATGTGTGGGGGATAGGGATGTGCATACCATATTTTTTAGGGTTGTATTCAGTGTTAGTGAGGAATTTATGCCTTCGTTATAAGGAGGGGTGGTTTTTTATATCTCAAACAACAGTTCTTGAATCATTATGGGTGAAACTCTCAATATGATTTTTCATGTATGTATTACCTAATATGATCATTTTGATCTCATTCTTGTATTGTCTCAGCTAAGGATGGTGATGCTCATGGGTGTGGTGCAGCATGTTGTGTCACTAATGGTTTGGAGTTTTATTGATCAACCACCATTACTATGGGGATTGGGTCTTATGTGGTATTTTTCACGTCAACCCATGTACGTTGGCTAAGATGGTTAGTTATTATGAAGGAGTGTCCATTCAGGCCTTCCCATTTTGTTTTCATGGTTCTATCATGTGAAATTATGTTGTCTCTTATGTTGGTGAGTCTGTCCGAACCTCCCTGTGTTGGTGTTCTAGTTCAGACTAAGGTGTTGGTGTAGATTTACCCCTAGAGTTTCCATATTTTAGAGAAAAATGTTTTTTTGGGAGTACAGACCCCTGCACACAGTTTGTGGTAACTATTCTCCAGACATGTAAACCATGCGGTACAAGACAGAACCTACTGCATGACCTTCAAACAACTATACTCATCTCCCTAGGTAACTATGGGGTCTTCCCTTCAGACAGAATGGTTAGAAATATTACCCACAGTTCCCCAAATCATGCATACTAACCATGTGGATTTTACTGCACTTTAAAAAAGTTATTCATGTTGTCTTCTTGGTTATATGTATTCTTTTTTGGGGCTATCAAACCACCAACATCCTTCTTGGGAAAACATTGGGACTAGAGCATGCCCACCGGTTTTTTTGAAGTAAGGTTCTGGTGACCACATTCGAATTTTTTGTTTGTTTTAGGTAAATTCCTTGAGCTTTTTCTGGTAGGGTTAAAGTTGTTTTATCTTGGGATGGGGTTCGATTAGGTTATTCGTTTTAGGCATGTGGTGTAAATTCTAGTTGGTTAGAGTATACCTTCCTTTTATGATCACCTGGAGGTGTTTTAGCCTTCTGGGGGTGAGTGAAACATGGGAGGGGAGTCCATCATTGAATATTAGATGGTTTTTTTTCATTTGGCATTATTGTGGATTTCTAGGGGTGAAAGGATTTATAGTGGGGAACATTTTCACACCAAGATTTTCTATTCCATTCTTGGTTTCAAATCTTATTTTGGTTTTTAGTTTTCTCTTCGTTTCTGGGGGTTCCAGGATTAAATTTGGGGACATGGGTGTTATAGATCAAAGTTATTAGTCTTTGATGTCGTGAATTTTATTTGGACATGTCTTTTTTAATGGGAATGTATAAGGATGAGGTTTCTTGGAATTGAATTTGTGATACTCCATGTGGAACCATTTGTGGGGTATGTTTGTTAGGGTGGTTTGTACCATTGAGTTAGATGAGTTTTAGGTCGAATATGGTGTTTTCATTTGGGAATTATTTTCCCCTATTATTGGACAATCTTCCCCAAGGATTCCCATAAGTTCCCCTTGAATTTGGACAAAAAGGGATGTTTTTGGATGGATAGAATAGGCCACACAGTTTACTAAACCATGCATCCAAACCGTACAGGGTGTCCAACTCTATAAATATATATATATATTTTCAATTAAAATTTTCCTTTCAATAAATAAACCTAATCCTACATATTCTTCCCCCACTCTACCCTATAATCCATGGGAGGCCTCCAATATCCCTTAAGCTCCCTTTTATATAATTGTTTCTGTGGGCTTTGGTGGGAAAACATCAAGGTTCATCATGGAAAGTGGTTCCTTCATTGTTTTCTTCTTTTTCCTTAAAGTTTCTTCGCTCTTTATTGAATCTATAAATGTATATAAACTAGGGTTTCTTACCTAGGGTTTATTTTCGAGTTTCTTATCTCAAGAATGTGGATTTAGGTTCATTTTCACTCCATTGTAGTGCAATAGTGGTGCAGTTGAAGTTTCACACAATGATTCGGGGGTTTTTGACACAAAATTTAGGTGATTACATGTGTGATAATATTTTATGAGATATATTTTCTTTCTTAAAATTTTATTAATGATAATTAAATATTATCTGTGGTGCGAGAATCATTTTCTATAGAGTTAGATTAGATTTTTCTTTTAAATTTTTTGGTTTATTGGAAATTGTTTTTTTTCATGTGTAACACTTTTGATATATTTTGGGGTCATTTTTTAATGAATATAAGTGGATTATTAAATATTTATATGTCTTACAATCTTTCTTTGGTAGGGTATTGGCATTATTTTGGATTTAAAATAGGGGTTATGAATGGGTTTTATCTGCAAAACCTTATTATACATCTTGGAAGTGATTTATAAAAATTTTAAATGGTTTATTGAGTTACACAATGTGTGCAAAGGATGTTTATGTACTGTATGGTGGGTTTATGACTATTAAATATTTTTTAAATGTAAAGTGGTGATTTTTGATTTAAATTTTCTTTATTACATTCTATGAATTATTGAAACGATTAATTAAATAGTATGAAAGGTGTGAAACATGCATGTGGGATTTTTTGTGTGAGTATGATGTTAAAAATGAATTTGAATTTGGAATGAGTATAATGTGACATGTTGTGGCATGTTTGGTGTGTTTATAAATTGGAAAATGTACTTTTATGTGAATGTGGTATTTTATAACATATGGAACTTGATTTATCACCAAGAGGGAAACCTAGGTATCTAGGTTGGAAGACTAGGACTAGTATGATAGTGATCTGGAGTGGGTTTTCCCCCCATTTTAGATATAAATTTTGATGATTACAACACTATGAAAACAATGATGATGATTTTGGTACCATTATGATATGGTTATTTCCCTACTAGTGGATTTTTCATGAGAAGGATATTTTTTATGGTTACTTTTACACCGAGATGTGAGGTACCGAGGGCTTGCCAACTAGCTAGTTGCCTAGGGGTTTTCCCATAACTAGTGCTCCATGGATTAATTGTACTTACCATCATCATATGGAGTGTTTGGATGGGAAATTTAGTATCATGATTTTTTTATTTAAAAGTGTTTATTCTTTAATGTAACCCTCTTGAAAACTGTTTTCATTTTAATTTTCAGCCCATTGAATTAGGTACTAGAATTTTAGTTTATAAAACATTCAAGATTATTGTCTAAAAATGTTTTTAAAATATAAACTCTCTAGATGGAATCCTATTGGTAATTTGATCACACCGAACTTACATCTTTGGGTGTATGTATAATTGGTATTTTTTCACTGGTTTGGGTAATGTTTTTAGTGCTGGTGGTTCAGGTTATTAGCAATCCTTCTTGGTGAAGTGTCATGGAGATGGATTGATGGTGATGCCCCCATACCTTGACATGGTTCTTGGGATTTATTTTTGGCTTTCTTTCCTTGTGGTTGTCATTGGGTTCTTTTTTATTTTTTTAATTATTCTCTGAATTTTTTAAAGTATGGTTTGGTTGAAAATTTCAAATTTTTTTATTAGACATGTAGGTTATTTTATGTATCTAAAATTGGGTAAATCGTTCCCAAACATTTATTTATCATACATGGGCACTTATTGAATCCTGTGGGGATAGGGAACACCTTTAGGGACTTGCTATGGATTGGGTTAGGAATCAGTTTTGCTGGAGACCAAATCGGGTTCCTGACAATATTGTTGCTCACTAAAACACGGTATTATATACAACACAAGCTATCAATGAAATTATTTCTTATGTGAGATGAAAGAAAAATAGGTATTCAAGGCACATAAATATACATAATATATTTAATCCATTTAAAATTGTAAATATATTGCAACATATTTGTATATTATAATTCCTTATGCACTTTGTGCTACGTGTCGTACATGTTATCAATTATAATGCCCATATTTTATAATTTCTAGGAGTTACATTATCCTTTTTTCCAAGAGAAGAATAATTTTCCTCAATCCATGATGTAAAATAATATATATTTGGAATAAGTGATAAATTAAATGTTGTTCCCAGTACCACCATGTTGTTAGACGACCCTTCTAACTCAATAAGGACAAGGAGGTCAAGTGATCTTGAAGTATATGAAAAAATAATTTCCAAATTTTGCATAACAGGAAGAAAAAATTTGAAGTTATTATAAATTTTCTGATTCAAAACATATGTTTGTTGAATGATCAAAAGGCATGAAATATTATTTTCCCTAATAAATAGTGTTTTCATTTTTGGTAGTTTTGAAAGCCAGCAAGAAGAGTTCTTAAAACATATAACTGAGGTATATAAATTATAGATATATTTAATAGAGAAAACCCTATGCTATATTAATATTTTTTAAACAAGTTAATTTCAATTTAAATAAGAATGATGATCTTGAAGAGAGATAATCAAATTTTAAAAATATTTTTTCAAATCAATGCATGAAAATATTTAGTCTACTAAAAGAGTTTTAAAATAAGATCCATCAGTTAGAAGGATAATTGAAAAAAATAATTGATTTCAATAAATCATATTTGGTCATTAAATAAAATATGATTAAGGAACATGAAACATTATTATAGGGAAATGTAAAAGTGAATGATGATGAAGTTGGAAGGATGATGAATGATTTTGAATTTGTATTGGAATTTATTGATGATAAAAATAATTTATTCAGTATAATGTGTTATGAATTGAAAATAATATTGTCCAATCTATAAGATATTCATATAGAGTCATCAAAATTAAAGGATAAATAATTTTATAATGGATATTGTTAAATTTAGGATTCTACTACTATAAAAATTTATCCATTATGTTGACAGAATATAAGTATATCATCACTTGATCATCATCATGAAGGATTAAAGAAACCTTCATCAAACATATCTCATTGTAATGATTTATCTAAATATGTTATCTTGTATAATATATTCTAATACAATATGTACAATTATTTATTTGTATAAAGGAATATAATTCTTCCACAATATCTATGATGGATAGAATAAGAAGAAAAAAATTTAATTCCTTAATAAGAGTACAAAAAGAAATGGGGAATGTCAAAAACATTACATGCTATAAAAACTACAAATAAGTATATTTCAATTTAAAATAAATATATTCTGATATATGTTGAAAAATAATAGTATTTGGAACTATGTGATGTAGTTTTGGTGCAATCCTTCAAATTTAATAGCCTGAATAAATACTATTTATAGGAGGAGAAAATATGAAATGAACTACATTATTGGTTTTATAAGAAGCTATATAACTAAAATAGATTTTAAAATCTTGAAGGAATATATTATTTTTCTGGTAGTGGGGGTCAACTAAATAATTCATGATCGTATAATAATGTGGCCAATTTTGATGAGAGAATAAGACCATATATTTTTATGCATAAAGAACATGTATCCTTAGAAAACTAGAACTATACAGAAAAAATATTCAAAATAATTCATGGAATACTAAGAGGGGTGAATCATCACCAATGTCTTATAGACTTAAATTAACTCATGATAAGCCATATAGAAATTTCCAATATTATTCGAATGACTTGAAATATTTTTTATACATTTTTTCAGTAAAACTTATAGATTATAACAAAGATGGAAGTATTTTTAGAAAATATTGTGATAAAGAAAAAGGATATGGTTCAAATGAATTCCCATAATTTTAAGAGAGGTTTTTAATAAAATAAATCTCTTATTTTAAAGAATTTATATGTGATAGATGTATTAATGATAGACACAATATATGGAGTTTTTTGAAAACATATATATCTTATGAATAATTAATCATAATGTTGGAGTTTTCACAAAGTGGTGCATATGATTTAATTGAAAAAGAAAGAAAAATTATCTCATATAATGATACAGAAGGTGTGATGATATCCATGCTACCTCAAAAATATGTTTTAAATAAAAAATGAATAAACATAAAAAATGGGAATCATGGTTGAGATAAACATATAAACATTGATATTCACATTGATGAGAAGAGGAATATACCTTATTTCCTTACAACATGGGTGTTATATTTATTCTTATAGTATAGGTAATTAAAGGGTAATCATGTTATCAAGTTAGGATAACCTAAGATAAGGTGTACTGTAAATATTTGACATCAATGTAAAGAATAAACTATACCATTTTGATCATTCAATTTCAAATATGAATAAAAATCATTTAATAAGATAATTTTTGTTGAAGATGTGAAATTTTTAGAATTTTGGAATCTATATGAAGAAGACCTATTTTAGGATATTATCAACTTTTCATATCATGGGATTTATTTTTAGAAGATAACCATTATTGTGGAGTCTATTTGGAGAGTGTCCTTTATGGGGAGGCAATTTAATAATATATTTAAGATAAATTCAGAATTAAAACCTCATATAAAAATTATTACTCTAGTATGTTCTTGAATAAATTAATTTGAATAGTTGTGTTTTAAAATTTTTATGAATATTGTTACAAAAGTCAGTCCCTAAAATTATGGGGGAGATATTAAATTAATATATTTTATAAAAAGACATTTTCAAACATTTACCAGGGCTATTGATACTTCCATTTTTTTTATGGAATGTTTTAAAATGTGTGTTTATGTGAGTTCGAATAACTCATGTAGATAATTATAAATAATCATTATATCAAAATTGGTATATATTATTTTTCTTAACAAGATATAGTTTGGGTAATAATTTACTAAATCTTAGGAGTTCTAATTTCTGTTGGTATAATTTTATTTATAAGGGAATAATAAGTTTTCAAAATCAATTCCTCTTGTTTTCTACCCCAAGAAAGGATCATGTACACTGATAGTTGACTGATCGATGCCACATTACTTAATAATAAGCTGATAAAACATTATATTGTATATTGTATTTGTTTTCAATAAGGGGAAGATAATGTGAAATGAAATTTTTGATAAGAAAGGAGTGGATATGTAATTAATGGTTCAAATAGATATATAATTTAGAATTTTTTTCAAATAAATACAAATGGATATATTATTGGGACTAATAAGTGTTAAATTTATTTGGTTTTAGAAGAATATCAATATGGTGGAAGTGAAAAAAAGATAATGGAAGTTATTATGAAGTTCCCATTAAGTAACCATGAATGTGTTCTTATTGTAAAAAGTAAATTGAGTTTGGAAGATACATATCAGATGTGGTACTTCGAGATTATTATAATATTTAATATAAAAAATAAAGTTATTTCTTTGGTAAAACATATGAGGTAAATTAATTATTAATTGTTGAAGAATATTTGAATTATTAGTGTTTAAAATTATTTAACTAATCATAGTTTATAAAGAAAATGTTTTAAGGGGTTAAAAATAATCTGTGAACTCAAAATAATGTTTAATACAAAAACACGTCATGCCTCCATAGAGGAATCCCATATATATCACATATGTGTCATCATCCTAGAAATAGTTTTGGATAATAATTATAAGGGACCGAGAGTGAATAGGATAACAACAGAGTGGAAAAAGGAAATGTGGGTAGGTTTATGAGTATGCGTGGAGTTTACCCGCTCATGTGAAGTGTGAAATTGTAGGATGAGGGGAAACACTAGACCCATGTAATCTAGAATTCCCAAAAATGAATGGCTTATAATATCAAGAAGTGAAAAACCTTTCCAAACATGGATGTGGGAAAAGTTGAGATGTGACAACTATTCACCCATCTATAAACAAATTCATATATTATAGACCATCTGATTAGATCATCTAGAATAATTTGATCAAGAGAAATGGGTTATCATTAGTCTTTAGAGAATTTAGGTTTTTATAATCCCATTATTATTTACATGATTTCATTTAAGCTAATATACCATGACATATCATCCAATAATTAGAAGAGTACGGAGTTTCCATGAGTGTGTTCAACCAACCACATGATGTTGATGATTTACCATGATCTACACATGATGGTTGATGTAATCATGAGTCAGATGATAGATGAAACTACTTTAAAAAGTGACTAGATCATGTAATGAAAGAAAAACACATGAAGAATTGAATTCATATCCCCATGAAAAATAGTTGACCTACACCATAAATAATGTTATCGACTATGGTCATACATGGAATGTATAGTTCCCATTGGCTTCACGACTATTAGATCTATCGAATGATCAAACATGTAGAAGATCAAAGCATAGATAGAAAGCATGACATGAAATTTTTACAATAATATATGATTGAAGATGAAAACAATATGTGTAATTACATTCATTAAATGTAAAGTTATCTTGTAATATGATTATATCATTGAATTATAATCATTATTCTTGAAAATTATGGATTCGTTTTATATTACATGTAAGAAAAAAATTGGAGTTGAATCATGTTGTAAAGGGAAACACGATGCTTTACTTATTATGGAAAGGTAAATCCATAATTCTCTATGCTACAAGATGATAAATTGGATATCACACTGGAAAGATCAATTAAAAATAAATCTATTTTTAAATGTAGATTAGAATTTTAGTACCCACATAAGTGTATATAAGACTATAAAAGGGTTACTAAAATGGGAGTATGAGTTTGAAATAGTTATGCCCACATTTTGTTGAATTGATGGTGTTAATTATGAAAAGACATAATTTTGTGGATTGTTATAATAATTTTTTAATAGTGATAAACATATCATAGATAATGTTGTGATGTAATAAAAAATTCCACGTAAAAAATACTAAGTGACACTATACTATAGTTTAATTACTGTGGATTTTTTGAGATTTTTCATGATGAATTATTATGGATTTACTGAAGGATTATATTACCTAATGAAAGTTTATATGTTCTTAAATAAAAAAATAAAATGAAAAATCATATCGTGTTTTGATAATCCTTAATAAAATAAATAAATTTTCTTTTTATGAATAATTTTATTCAATAAATATTGGATACCCTGATCACAATGCATGAATACATATTAATAAAAACTTAATACTTGAAATTAATTATGTGATGATGAAGAAATATAAAACAAGAAATAATTTTGAATACTCAATTAGATATTTTTTTATTCAAAGATAAATTTAGATAAACATAGTTATTCTTTGGATGTTTTAAGGGGATAATAATCATGGATCAGGTAGAAGGTGTTGACTACAGATCAAGGGGGATTTAAATTATAGTCAAAAATTGTATGTAATATAATTTGTCTTATGTGGTTTCGTGATAATATATGAATATTTAAGAAAAATATATATTAACTGATGTTACTTTAATTATTACTATATATGTTTAATTACAGGTTAATGAAGAATGAGCAATTGATTTTTGACTCTATTATAACTAGAAAAAATAATTATTTATTTCATTAAGAATATAGCCAAGAAATTATTCTTTTTTAAATATAGTTTTTGTATCAGATTAAGAGAAGAAGTAGAGAAGAACAAGTTTAATCTATTTATGCACTGATGTAGAATAAAAAGATGAGAAATGGAAAGATGAAGTATAATAAGCGGTTGAGTTGGCCATGATGTTCATAAAAAAGAAGGTGTTGTAAAATGTGGTATTGTTATATGATGTAATGGAAGGAATAAATAGAGTTAGAAGATTTTTTATATGATGTTGTTCATATAAATAGAAGATATTATTTTCTACTATGTTTTAGAAGAGGAATAAAAAAGTGGTAGAATATCTATAACAAAGAATAATTCAACAATGTTTTGAGAAAATGTAATTTATATTTAAAATTATATAATTTCAAGGAGTGGAATGTAATTTTTTATGGGATGAACCATGTCATAGTTAGGAGATCTGAAAACACAATTTTGAAAGTTATACAATACAAATTATATTTCACAGGTAGAATTAATTGGGTTGTGTGATTGGATAGGAATCCAATTAACACTAAGGACCGACTATCTCACATTGAGTGATGAAAATTATAAATTTTTCATTGAATATTTTAATTTTATTTTTTCATTAAGAAATAATTAAGTTAATGATATATAATAAAGAAAATCCGTTCAATAAAAAAATTGATAAAGGTAAATAAATAATCGATAAAAGATGAATAAAATTGAGATTAAAACTCCCATCACTAAATCAACCCCAAGTGTGGGTTATATCCCCACTAAAGTGTGGTTCATATCCGACCAAGCCCCCTTATTTAGAAAAAATCCATTAATGAATTTTTGTTCTGTGTTTGTTAAAAATTTAGTGTGTTATGAATTCTAAATAGATCACATGATAACATAAGAGCTTGATCAACTATCGAAAGAGAATAATACAATTCTATCTATTGAATAAAAGCCATGCCATTAGGGACTATGTTTCATTATGAATGTATATTAAAAAATTGAAAATTCATGTACATAGAAAATGATTGAAAGAATAAATCATTATATTATTATATCCATTTTTGTGTCTGATACATGATAAGGTATATTCAGAAGAAATCATAAGAATCATTCACACTATGAGGTCAAACTTCACACAAAAATATAGTTTCATAAGGATAAATTAAATATCTATAAGGTTCATTACTTTAGGATATTATTTATTTAATACTAGATTATATGAAATAGATTTCTTGAAATGAAGGTGGTAGATATGGATTTTGGTGGAACTCTCCATATGATGGTTACACCTTGGAGAGGTCACCACGCTTCAATATTCTTAGTGTATGATTTTATGGTTCTAGTTTATAGGTGGCCAAATCACGAGGAAAGGTTATTACTCTGAATCATTTGATGATCAATTTTTATTTTCTGTTCATATATATGAAATTATCTAGAATTATATATGCTATTTGGAGTAGATTTAGTGGATTTTATTTATATCATTTTTTTTATCCAGAACGATGAGGTCATGTTAAGAAATGTGACATTCAGGACCATCGAATAATTGTAACTGGAGTTAAAAATTATGAAT
Organism: Viscum album; assembly: GCA_963277665.1. Taxonomy (NCBI): domain Eukaryota; kingdom Viridiplantae; phylum Streptophyta; class Magnoliopsida; order Santalales; family Viscaceae; genus Viscum; species Viscum album. The sequence goes on from OY728158.1 coordinate 1,028,009,007, forward strand.
TAGAAGAAAATTATAGTAGATTAATAGACTTGATTGGAATTGTATGACAACATTACAAATTTGTGAGATAGTTTGTAGAATCATGGTGGTCTTGATAAAGGATAATTAATCATATCCATTGGATTAAGGGTCGGAAACATGGAAAAATTTAATAGCTTTATACAATAGTTTTTTGGAAAATATAAGGGTAATGGATAAAGGTAAATATACAAGAAAACACAATGAGGAGTTCTTGAATTTTACTAAAATGTTAGATTATAATGAAAGAGATATTTAGTAGATATTATCAATAGAATATATTTAGAGTTATTCTAGTGGAATAAAATGGAGTAGATTGTGACATCATTATTGGTGTTATCGTACTCTTATATTCTTGATAATCGATTCAAAAACTCTGGGAGTAGTGAATTCGATGAGATTTTGAGAGGAATGAGATTTAATATTGTGAGTTTTGAAAACTTTTAGGGTCAACATAATCACTATATTATTTTAACCAAAGTACTAAGCTTACTATTTAGGGCGCATAGACATATTGTCATGCTTACTCCTTGGAATAGCCTATTTGGGTAAACCAAGCACAAATATTTTTGTATTTTGATTACTATTTCATCACACTAAATATAATAAGAGAGATGAATATGAATTTATATAAATTATGGAAACTTTTGTTGGAATTTGTTGAGTGTAAGAATTTACAGTACCCTAATTCACCACATCTTAGTGTATTTAACCTTGTTTGGGGCCAAATAATGCTTATATTGAGAAGTCTCACACAATATTATTAGAATGACGTGATTTTTATGGTATTATATATAAAAAATCAGGTATTATTGATCCCCATTGATGAAAACACTCTCTATGAGATATGGTATAATAAAAAACATAGTATAAAATACATTAATTCTGTAAAAATGAAGTGTTATATATTCTAAAAAGACAATGTTACCAAGGTAATCATGGTATTAAATTAAATGAAGAAAAATTTATTAGATAATATTTTATGACAAAATAATTTATATTAAAGTTAATCATGACTATGTCAATTATTTCATGTAATGACCAAGTCCTTACATGTCTATAGAATGAGAGAAAGGTCCAATTCGAATAAAATTAGAACTTGGGTGGAAGTAAAATTTTTGACGTGGAATAGTAATAGAAACTTCTGTATGCATTTGAAATTTTTAAAAATAATTTTTTCTAGTAGATATTTTGGTGGAACAGACACAATGTATAATTTACAGTGTTCAGTATATTATAAGGATAAAGAAGGTGGTTATAGGTTTCATTAGGTACCTGAAGAGAAACCCGTGGGTACCTAATGAGATGTATAGTGGTGTTGAATCACTAAAAAGTTCTATATATAGAACATCAAACTCTATAATTTTTTTTGGGAAACTATGTAGCCGGTGGAGGCCTAACATGTACCCAATCATCCCAAATCCACTTTTTATAGGGGGGGGGGTTGAATGGTCAATTTAAGGACTTATTTTATTCCACACCCTATGGGTTCCCTATGATCTTGTCGAATAAATAATAAGTTGATACGCTCCATTTCTCCTTTAATATAATTATCCATCCCTTGGTCAATTGGGAATCCAAGAGTGTTGATTCGTCAATTTAGATGAGTTTTCTTTTATTTTCCCTTTCTTTCCTTATCACTTCCACTTCAATGATTTTAATATGTTCATTTAGGGATTGATATATTATTTTCCAGTGGCATGGTGAGATAAATATATAATGTGTAATTTATGTGTTGGTTCTATAGGAACTCTTGGAATGATAAACACCCATGGTTTCATGATTCTTAAAAAGAGAAATTTTAATACATGCTTTATTTATAGATTTTGGAATAATGGGATGAAATTTATCGGGGAAATAGAACATGTATTTATGTATTTTTCTTATAGGGTGATCATAGATATTTTATTTTCTCTGTCCTGTCACATAATCTTCTAATGAGTTTCCACCACTCAATGAGAAATTACCCTATTATATCTATTTGAACTAATTATAAAAATTAATTATTTATTCATTATAATTGATTAAATTTACTATTTTAATGTGTTAAGGGATGGTGGATATTGATTATAGATGTATTTTTATGAAAATATTACACATGATTCTTAAAAAGGGGATGACTCTATGGTTATATTATGTGGTTCTCAAATTTATTCATTTTTAATATTTGAGTGCAATAATTTCTTGTTCACAATGGTGTGTAGATGTTTTCTCTAAAATTTAAGACATATTTTAGAGTCTAGTGGGGTATTTTTAAACATTGGGTGGTATTTAGGAAGGCAATTGGGTAAAGTAAACCAATTATGGTGTACCTTTAGTGACCAAGTGATGTTATGGATTTATTGACCTATCCTTGAAAATTAACAGTGGGAACAAAATTGGGTGACCACTAATGAAAATGGAGTATTGAGGTTGTAGTATGTGATTTGAGGCTATGATGTGATAGTTCACTCCTAAAATAGTGGAATGCATTTCATGATTTTTCCATCTTTTCATTTGAATGTTTAAGGTGAGTTGAGACTTAATGGAATGAATGATAATGAGTAATGTTGTGGCATGGAGATGTGACAATTAAGATTTGTGTAATAATGTGTTAATAAATACCATGTTAGGTATTTTAGGGCAGAAACAGATGACTAGGGAACAATGTTTTGTTTATAATCTTGATTTATTATCCCTAATAGATAGTTCTAAATGGAAACATACTTATTTGAGATGTTTTTGGTGAACCAACACATGTCATCAATCGATCTAACCCCCAAACTTACCCTATATAAGCCCAAGGCACGTTCCCTATCACCCCAAGATGGAAACTACTTCCATTGTCTGAGAACTTCATAGCTCAGAATGGTTTCACCTTTAAAAAACAACTACAAAAATGATACAATAACTATATTATAGTAAAAAACATAAATAAAATGAAGAAACTAGATACTAATCAATAAAAGAATAATCACATGAAAAACTGATAAGAATAACATAAAAGGATATACAAAAACTTATCACAAACATCAAGGAAAATAATAAGATGAAAAGAAATCAGAACATAACAAAAATATGAGATATATTCTTATCATATAATCCCCATGGGACCATATATCATCTAATATAATAACCTTGTATTGTGATAATCTAGAAGATTAGACAAAATTTGGTTCCCTTTACATAACCAGTATCATGAAAAATAATGTTTGCATATAAAAAATTGAATATATAGGGTCTGAGGAACAAGGTACAGTAGGATACCACCATGAATCTATATAAGTTGTATACCCATGAAAACTAATAGTTATAATCTTAAAAACTAATTTTTCAAAATAATGTTGACCATAAAAAAGTTCACTTCAAAATAATTCTTAAAAAATTCATTTTTTTCTCAAAAATAGATTATAAATCAAAATCATTGTATCCAAAACTTGTTTTTAAATGTATTTATCAATATGAACCAAAATTAGAAATATATCAATATCGAAAAACATGTTCAATATACCCAAATATGGAATAAAAAAGTGTATTAATAAAAATATCATTACATAACCATGTAATGGAAAACGGGAATAATCATTAATATAGGATACATAGTATTTAATAGAAATGGTTTTTATATTATGTTTTGTTCATGACAATATTATATACTTCATAGTAATAAATAGGGTAAAATCCAAGGCATAACATACACACACATGAAACTAACATCAGGAGTAAAGAATATAAAATAAATCAGGCCAATGTAATGCAAAATATGGGATCTAAACATACGGGTCAAGTGTAATGTTGTATAATTAAATATTTTTAGATGGATTGACATATATATAATGTTTGGAAGCTCTAACTATCTATCTTGGGCCCAACCATCAAATTCCTCTCTTAGTCCTTTGGTCAAGATTGTTGGAAGCTCACATGATCTTCCTCCTCAAAGGATCTCTCAGTTCATTGAGCAACATTGTGGATTCGCACTTATTCATCCTATACAAAGTAACTCCCATTAAATTGAAAAAAAAGATATATAGTATATAACATAAGATACAGTCCCAATTAATAAGTCACCAAACCCTCACCCAAGGATCCTCATGTACATATCAGTTCCTAAAAAAATCTTCACAGTTCCAATCACACATAATCTATTTAAAAATATTATAAAATAAATAAACATGACCATTTTTAAAAGACACCATACATTAAGGAAAAAGTTCCCCTTAAAAATAAAACACATTCCTCATAGAATATACCCTTTTTAAATAACCATATTAAAATAAATTTAAAGAAACAATTCTCATCTCATATGATGTTTTAAATCCAATTTCATTAAGTAGTTATAACTAAACGTGTTAGGAATGATAAAATATGAAATAGTTATTTAAATCCCATTTCAAAATATCATTTGAATGAATTAAACTTCTTTGAACCCTTTTCATAAAACACTGGTGGTGAATTAAAACAAACCCCCTTTGGAAAACCCACTTTAAACATCATTTTTAAAATATAAATCATGAATCACATCCAAAATAAATAAAAAATCATTCATAAATAAATTTTTTGTAAATTTTATTAATATTATTCTATTGAAACTAACAATTCGTGGTTAGATATGGAAAAATATCTACAATATAGACACTTACCTCACAATCGTTTTGAAACATGACTCCTTTAAAGTAAAATTCTAGATTCATGGAGGATATATCTTCACAAAACTAATCCAAAATGACAAAAACCAAAAACACCCATTATTATCTCTATGTTTTTCCAAAAGGAGATTTGGGTCCCCCACTCTCTTTGGAAATGGTATAAAATGGAAAAATAATGGAATATGAAGAAAAGACATGATGATATATACCTTACTACAATCAAAACCATTAACAAATCAAGGGGGATCCACTGTGGATCAAATATGAAATGATCTTAAGTTCTAGGATAGGGATGAACACATATGGAATGAGAAATGAGGGAGCATGACTTAAAATAATTTATAGGAAAATGGGAAATTTCCAAACTTTTTAATGATATTAAAAAAACTCTTATTTTGGCTACAAAGTTAGATAAACAGTGTTCCAACCATGTGAGAGATAACATCTATAAAAAATATCATATTGTTTCCCCTTTACACTTTTACTGTGATATAAATCATCTATTAGGTCTCAATTCCCACCTCACCCTCAAATAGTTAAACAAAATACTTGAATACCATGATCTAGGGTCTTTCATCCAAAAAAACAATATATTCAAACAACGACACCTGGGAACTCTAGAAATAAGAACATAGGAAAATAAAATAATAACATAGAAATAATTGTGCCCCATCTGGTGTCAAACACCTCCACAAAATTCCAAATCGAGCTCTATAATGACCCAAGTCAAGACATAAGAAAAAAATAAGAGGCACATCCTAGAACCTAATGAACTAGTTGAGTTGGTCGAATAACCATTAGATTGTTATCTAGGAAACAAATCAAACAACAATGAATCCTATATAATAAACCATCAAGCCACATGTCCACCAGCTTCCTCCAAGAAGAACCCAACCACTCTCATCGATACAGGACCCCAAAATGGAATCAAGTCTGAGCACAAGTCTCTCCACCACTTAGATACCTCCAAAATAGGAAAATAAATAGGACAACCCCAAAAAAGACACCAAACTATAGAAAACTATCTCCAAAATTTTCAAAGGAACACTTAGAAACCAATTACCACTTTGTAAATGTAACTCTATCCTCCGTAAACAAAACTCCCACATGGTTGTGCAATCAACAAGTTTAACACACACACAAATAATGGATACCTTATGAGAATTAGACCATGATAAATTACATGGGAGCATGGCATGGGTCATCATACTCTATGGATAAACATGGAAATTAACATGGAACTCTATCTCAAAGTGAACCCCTCGAAGCTGGCACTACTGAGTGATAAACACTCTAAATGAACCATTTTTACTAGTTTCCAATCACTAACCCATAAGACACTCCTTGACCATATCCATAATAAAATAACCATATAATGGTTATATTATACGATATGACTATAATATTTTAAGTAAATCAATCAATAAAATGATGCACGCTCTGAATCTCAAAACCCCAAAATAATCATTCAATCCAAAAGGTAAAATATTAAACCACAAATATTCATATTAATAAATAAACAAATGAATTACACGAAAAATAGAATATATTTGTTAAAAATTAAAACAAAAAATAAAATAAAATAAAATAAGACCATTTTTCATATACCCACTTAAAAATCAGAAAATTTTTGGCCTTGTTTGAAATGATTTTTCAATACTATTCTCAATAAACCACCAATTTATTTTCAAATCAAAATCAAAATTATTTTGAAAAAATAACATTAGTATGAATAAAATATTATCCACATAATATTATAAAATATAGAAAATAAAATAAATTTTTTTTCCAAAATGGTCCAATTAAAACAAAATTTCCTTAAACAAGCAATGATAGGTCATATAAGCATGAAATAACCATTGAAAACCCTTAAAACAATTTAAAATAGACACTAAACCATCAAATGAAACATCTAAAAACTCATTTGGGTTTTCACTCATTAGGGTTTTCACTCACCCCTTATATTTTAGAAATCGACCAACCATTCAAAATGAGCCTTTATAAAATGACACGGGAATGTTAAAAACACACTCAATGATATAACTCCCTCTCAAAAAAATTCTTTAAAATTGAGCACATGAAATTTTTATATATAAAATCATCCAAAAAAATTAAAAACCATTGGAAGAAAAATTTCAAGATCAAACACTTATACATTTTAATGTGTCAAAGGGATTAAAACACCCCTTTAAATTCTCAACATAACCCAATTGAGGGAAAAAATTAAAATATTCCTCATTTTAAGAATATTTTCCCCACAATTTCAAAAGAAAATAAAATTTTGAATCACCACTTTAAAAACGATGAATTATATTCTATATGTCAAAAACCACACATCCCATTTTAGTTTATGACCTAAATGTGGTAAAAACAATAAAAAATTATACATTCCAAATTAAAACAACATTCAAAACTACTCCATACTTTTCATTTCATGTCTGAATTGAAATTACTAGTGAAAACCATTTTCCAAGAGAAAATAATACATAGTAATGACATTTAAAAACCAAAAAATAAATTATAAAATGGTTAAAATTTAATATTTGTTTATTTAAAATCTACTGATCAATCATATGCAAAACATATAAGAAAAGGGATAAAAAATGCCCTTCATTCACTAGAATCTTGTTTTAGAGGTCATTTCCTAGAATAATGAACACCCTAAAAAATCTCATGTGATGCTCCAAATCCCATTTATATTCTGATTTCTTTATCAAATGAAAAGTTAAAATATAAATAATGGATGATGTAATAAAATTAGAACTCATAGGGACAACACATTCTCTTCCACAAATTATTTTTTAGGAGGGACTTAGAAACCGAAATGATACATGATCCTAAATTCCCATGCATATTAAACAAATAAAAAGAATACCATAATCAAGATAACTAACCAAGAACCCATTTTTATACAATTTTAAAAATAAATTTTTAAACCACCATGGAAATTTCATTGGGGAACTCAATTTTTTTTCCATAGAAACAATTCAATGACCTATTAGTTTCAGAACCAATTTAAACAATGAGAAATCCACATTATATTTCAAATAAAATTACATAAATTTTATAAAAATGAAAATATGAAAGGCCTTTCCAAAACATTTATGGATATATTCCAAAATCAAAAATCTTTAAAAAGTCCAATATATTTTGAAGTAGGCCACCCAAAATGTATTGGGAATTATTCGCAATTTTAACTTCTGAAAAAAATTAAAAAACACTATTTTAAATAAACTACTTACTAAGAACACTTTCAAAACCTAATTCTTAAAAAATACACAATAGGAATTAAAATCATTCATAAATTAAAAATTTTAAATTAAATACTCTTTTACACAAAACATTTTCCTCATGTCTAATTTTAAAATAAAAAAAACATATAATTTTCATAAAAACTAACTTTTTTTTCCTCAAAACATCATGAAATGTATTTAATAATAAAATCACTCATATAATCCCTATATTCTATTCTGAAAACCCTTTTTTATTTCATAAAAATGTATCAATGGGAAAAAACATGGCACAATGGAATGTTCCTCAAATCTAGCCACATTCGCTTTATAAATGTTTATGAAACCCTATTAAAATCGCTCCAATACTATTAGACAGCAAAGGAATAATCCATTGGAATTAATCCAGAATGTAGTGCTGGAAAAGAATTTCTTAAGGGGAAATTTCTATGAGAATGACTTTTATCAATGGGATGGTAAACCTTACACTGATTATGACACCAATAATATAATTTTTTTTTCACAAAAATTATGCATGGAACCAAATAATTTATTGATGTGTTTAAACCATGAAATCCTACTCTTTTGCCAGTTTTCACATATGAAATTTAAAACTACCCTTTAATCATGGATACAATCATCATGGATAAAATAATCATTAAAAATTATAAAAATACATAAAAATATCCAAAAATGAACTCAATATCAAGACTCAAGAGTGAAAAACCCATGGAAACTCAAGGTTCAGTGTGGCGAAGAGAATTGTAGGCCCTTAATTGAACACTCCATTATATACCTGATGATGATCCCATTATTTAGACTACAAAGAAAAATACCAAACAACAATATTGCATCATACAATACAATTTTTTAGTGAAATTACCCATGTAATAAATCAAGTAGATACCTGAACTAACCCAATACAAACCCAATAAATAATTTTGATTTCCTCATGCTAGAAACTAGAATCAGGGTCATATAACATGATTAGATGGAATAATTTAAAAATTAAATAAATAACTATGTCAATGATACCATAACTACATTATATTAAACAACATAAATAGTCAATCAACTACAGAAAAAATAATAATTGCAACATCCCATGCATATTTTATAAGCCTAACATGAATAAATAAACATCAACTACTCACAAACATCAAGTATAATGAATATCATATAAAAAATCTCAAATAAAAAGTTATATAAATATTATTATGATTTAAACACTTTGAGACAATATATCATCCCCATGATGACCCTGTTTGGTGATAATAAAGAACAATCACAATAGTTGGATCCCTTTCCCTTAACCATGTTTTGGCAAATAGTGTCTGTATACACAAAAAATATTATGAATGGATTGAGGCACAAATATTACTAGGATAACACAATTAATCTATAAAATTATTTTACATATTCAAACCAATAAAATTATTTTAAAAAACGCATTTCTTAATTTCGAGCTAACATCTAATAAAAATTTACTTGAATTTTATTTAATAAATCCTTTGAGTTTTCTTAAAAACAAACCATCATTAAAAATAATTGTAACAAAAATGTGTTTTTCCAAAACATTTCTCAATATATATCAAAATTACAAATTTATCCTTCTAGAACAACATTCTCAATACACCCAAAAATAACATAAATAAGTGTATACATATAAACATACCTACATAAAAAATTTATTGAAAACAAACATAATGATTAAAAAAATGGTTTTAGCATAAATTTATTGGAATTAAATCATCGTAAACATCATAATAGTAAACATGATAAGAGAAAAAAGAATAACATAATCATATATGGAAATGACATCATGACTAAAAATTATAAAATAATGCAAACAAATACAATGTACACTATTGGACCAAACCATAATGGTTTAGTATTAATTCATCTAAAATAATGTTTTCTATATGGATAGGATTGTATAAAAACATCTTTAAGCTATCATGGACTTCCATAAGCCAAAACATCTGATGGCTCTCTCTGAATTTTAGTAAATGTTATTTGAAATCGTTGTTAGTGTATCTCATCAAAGTCTCTCTCACACCCATGAAGTACATTTTGGAATCCTATAATGTATTCAAATTTTAAGGTTCTTTTAGTCCCTCGACGATCACACCATAAATAGTATATGATATAATATTATGCAGAAATCCCAAAGTCCCCTAAAAGACAGCCATGATTCCCCTAGTTATACTGTCCACAAAACACACACATTCACTTGTGACTATAGAAAATATCCATTTCAAAAGACAATTCAATAACCCAACATTCCCATTAAAAAAACACAATTAATCAATGAAAACATGCTACTTTAAAATACAACACCTTCTTTAAGATATATTTTTTAAAATCCTCATCAAAATACATTAAAATATAAAATAAGTGCATGTCATGTGATCTATTTTTAAAATAATTAAAAAAAAGAATTATTCCAGAAAACATGTCTCCCATTCAACAATTTGAAATTTAACTTTAAAAACCTTTTTAAAATCTAATTATAAATCTTTAAACCTATTATAAAATTTTTACCAAATACTTGGAGTTTATTATAACCAATCCATTTGGGAAGCTCATTTAAAAAATAAAATTTCCAACTTAAATAATAAATGACATTAAACATGTATTAATCATAATTAATAAATAAATTTTAAGAAAATATAATAAAAAATCCAAAGGAAACTAAGAATAAAAGGATATAAATTGAAAATCCCATTAAATAAACAAACTAACCACATAATCATTTGGAAACTTGACACCTTTGATGAAAAACACTAGATTAAAGGTGGAGCGTTCCAAATAAAACCTAAACCATAATGAAACAAATAAATACCACCATCATTATCCCTAGGATCATCCAAAAAGAGTTATAGTGATTCAAAATTATATTGAAATAGGATATGGTGTGGGGAATAGAAATATAAACATGAAGAAATAAAGTTTACCACAACCAAAACCATCAAGAAATCATGGAGAATCCGCCATGGAAATAATAAGAGGATTTCCCACACTCAATCAGAGGTATGCATGTGTGGGGAAGGATTAATGGTGTTGAGGGACATAAAATATCCAAATGTTAAAATGGAAAATTCAATAAAATTCAATAACATAAAAAACCACATGGTTTGGCTTCACAGTTTGGAAAACCATGCACTAACCACACAATATATATTGTCTCTCCAAATTTCCCAATGGTATTCCGTAAACAAATTCATCATTAAATAGATTGTGCAATAGGCCACAACCCCTACCTAACACTTGGATTGTTATCAACATAGTTAAACATAAATTTCATCTACCATGGCAGTTTTGTATTATTGAGAAAGAATATTTTCGACCATCAACACTGAGGAACATTGAGAAAGGAAATAAGGGAGAATAAAATCCAACATGAGGTGTATTCATGACCAAGAAGGTCACATAATATATTTTTGTTATATGTGTGTTATCTTAAGTAAAAAATCATTAATATATGGTCAATTTGGGGATGGGGAATCCCTTTGCTGGTTGAACATTATTAGGATTTTATATTTCTAGAACACATATATGATTGAGATGAATTTTTGTTTCTGGACATCAGTTATTGGTTCTTATGTGATTGAGTTTGATGGTTTGTTTGTGTGGCCATGTTTGACTCAATAGTCATCGTGGAAAATTGATGAGTATTTACATAAGAGTAGGTTGATCAATAAGAGTTACTCAAGAGTGGAATAAGTGGTTCTTCGGATGGATGAATTAGATATTAGTGATGAAGGGTTTCTTACATAGGGATAATATATTGTTTCGGTCTATATGAAACATGAGATATGGAGATCACTAGATTTGTGCCATGGTGAGTGGATTCATATGAGAGTTTTTAGGGGTTAAATCAGAATGGATATGATGGTTGTTATTTCTAGTGTGATGATTATTTTATTTTTATGCCTTTTACTGATGGATTTCAAATATTAATAATGCAACTGAGATGTCACAATACTAACTATGTGGTTTTTTCCAAAGGGACCATGTTATAGTATCCCCACTGTTCAAATGATAATTGATTGAGGTGCATTGTGATCTAAAACATAGGCACTCATCAAAGGGAATTGGTTCACAGTAAACCCTCATACAGTATCCCAAATACAATATTATTTACTAAGTGATTATATACATTACACCTTTACCATGATTAAGATAATATTCATGAGATGATGGCTATGTTAGGTCCTCCACATGAGTCTAATTTACTTACCTATATATTGGATTTCTTATTTCCTCTATACAATTTATATTTAATGATTATTTGGGTCTATATGAGTGTCTTATTCAATGATATAATACCTTTTCCCTAAGTGGTTTGTTATGTTACACCCATATCATTATTCATATGTTAACATTGGGTTTATGGGTACATATTGATATTTGCATTTCTTTCCATGAAGTTTTTCTTCAGTAATATCATGTGAATGTTAGTAAACACTATGAATTGTTTCCTAAACAAGTTGGGTTGGGGTTCTTGGAAAATTTTCAAGTTTATGATGATCCAAAATGGGTGTTGACACTAATTATTTTTTATTTATTGTATGTTCATTCACTCACATGTAATCTATGTAACACCATGTGTCTTTATTATTTTTTAGTATTTTTTGAAAAAATTACAAATATTGAATTGATTATGTTACATAAAAAAACAATAAAATCTTGTTTAGTTTGAAAAACTAAGTCATGAATGTGTTACACGCAACCCCGGGTTATCATTTACTACATGAAACACTTAGTTTACTTACGTTACACAAGAAACTGTGTTTTAACAAAACCAAAATATATTATGAATACTACTCAAATGTGAAAATTATAACGTAGCTGTTATACTGAAAAAATAAAAAGTAATATTAAATTTTTAAATATTAATTATAAATTTTTTATATAAAGGAAACATATTTATAATAAGATACATAATTTTTGTAAACTCTTTATATGCTTTAAAACAATAAATTTTGAAATAAATGGTTGTTATTTCTTTTGTGGACAATAAAAAAATTAATTTTTTAAAAATAATAGAAAAATAATTTGAAAATATAAAATTTAGTTTTGAATTAATAATTTAAAAATTATCTTAGGGTAAAATTTTAATATTTTTTTGAAAAGATTCATTTTTGATGAATAATAAAAAATTTGTTTTTTATTTAAAAAATGAATTATTATTTAATTTATTAAAACTTTTACTTTATAATTTAGTTATATTTTAATGTTTAATTAGTTCAATTATATATATTTAGGTCTAATTTATTTCATTTAAATCAATTTCATATTGAAAATGAAAATAAAAATAGTGTATGATTTTGATCATTTTTTCTTTAAACACTAGCTTTCTTCATCACGTCGATGGGACTAATTATAAATTATTTTTCCCACTTATGTGATTCATATTTTTCAAAATATACTAAATACTTGGAATCAAAATAATATAGAATTTATAATAATTTCAGCAAAATGTTTGGCCAAAATTAATAGTGAGTGTAGTTAAAGTTAAATATTTTAGTTGGGGTAAAATTGGTTTACCCAGGAAATAAAAAAATGATAAAGGAAAACATAAAATATAAAATTGGATAAAAACTACTTTTTGGAAATATTTAGACCAAAAATCCTCTTAGGTTTTATAATGGTACACATTGGACGCTTGTGGCATATTAAAAATGAGGGTGTAATTCTCTCTATCAAAACATTACAAAATAGTTACTCACCCCACTTACAAAATTACATCATGTATCCTCCATTCCTCACAACTTAAAACCTATTTTTTATGTAATACTTTCCAAAATAACTTTCTTCCCTTAATTCTATATGCCTTGTTTTAGATATAAACCAAACAAAGATAGAAGGATACCTAAAGAACAAGTAACATTCATCAACGAATATTTTAGTTTTATTTCTTCCAAAAACCCATTCAATAAATTTAAGGTCATTATTATATATTAACATTAGTATATTCCATATAATCAAATTTTTTTGTTAATTTTATGACATTAAACACAAACTTCTATCAAATTTGACATGAAATTATCGTGCATGCGTACATTGGGCAACCGGCTCACGAACTGATGTCATTATTTATTCCCTTACCACCCCTCAAGGTTTGAAATATTTATGGGAATATTTTTTACAAATTATATTTATGATATTAATGATATTATTATGCTTCTGTAATTTATATATAATACATATGTTTTAGCATTCAATTTTCTAGGAATATGATAATATCGTTTGTGTGTACAACAGAGTTCCACCCCACAAAGTGATGTAATTTGTTCATGATTTAGATCTAATGTATTATGGATTAGTTTAATAAAAATATTTCATATATATATATATAATAAATATTGTTATATAATTATAATATATAATTTTATTGTATTTCTTTCAAACCTACCTGAAAATGAAAAACAACTTTCATGTGTACACATGGCCAACCATCTCCATGAACGATAAATTTCATTTACTATCACTATATTTTATGGATTAAAAAAATATATAGTCAATATATATGATATTAATATCAGGTTATAAATTTTGGATATTATGAAATCAAGATTGAATCAATAGGACTAAGAATAATGAGTTAAAACATTTTTTTGAAAAAAATCTGTAATTACCTAAAACATAACAGTAACATGGAATTGAAAAAAATGGGTAATATAAAGTCATAATAAAATCATATTTTGATTAAAATATATGAGTATGGTCCCTTGATATATTTATAATAAAGATAAATTTATTATGCATGATGTTTGAATAAGTATGATGGAAGTCAATATTTATGGTAAGGGTATTCTTAGTCTCACTTTTATTTCCGAGAGACTTATTTTAGATTTACACTCATTTCTTTTTTTTGTGACGTATATACTATCCTATGAAATGATATATAATGAATAAGACTATTTTTTTGATAATAAATGTTTCTTTTTATTAATAATAAATGTTTCCATTTATTTAAATTATTTTTTGGTATTATTATTTAAAAGTTACTCAAGATGTAATTTATTTTCATCTTGCTTTTACATTCTGTTAGAAAAATTCCATATTCACCATGTATTTCTTTTAATTATTGTATATACATTCCATGAATGTATTTTAGAATTATTTTAATTCAAATTATTAGTATTTAGAGATCCATTTTAAGATCATTTTTTCATAGGGTTTACGGCTTAAATGTTACCAAATCATTAAAGGAATTTCATCTTAACTTGCCTTCATTGAAAAGTGTGTTATATTATTCCATAATATTCTTTTAGAAGGTGTATATGAAGACACATATATATGAATGATCCTGAATTTATTAATCCTTTTTATATTTTATGTTTCATTTTATGTACATAATTCATGGGTTTTACGATTAAAGGTTACCAAATTGGTAATGATTTTATGTCACCTTCTCATTGTTTATTGGTATTGTTTATGATCAAGGCTCCAATATTGAACTATCATGATCTAACCCGAAATAATTTTCATAAATTTTCTCCACATTTGTTTATTCCTGATATATTAAAGTAATTGTACCATTTAACAAGATCTCTTACTTAATACAATAATAAAATGATTTTAATATAACCTGAATTTATATCATTCTTAGGTAGAAATTTTTTTTCTTTCAAAAAAGAATTTTTAATTTTTTTTTCTAATAATGTTTTATTACACTCTTATGATTTTTAAAAGTCTTTTTTATCCATGTTTTACATGTTTCAAAATTGTTTAAATGGAATCTTTATGTCTTTTTCCAAAAAAATGAACATTTGTGTTTTACAAAAAATTTGAAAGGAATCATTGTTTTAGAATATACGATGTAAATGAAATTTTCTAACATAATGAATGATCATTGAATCAATGATTCCTTTATTAATATTATATTTCTTTTAAATAATGTTTTTTTTCAAAATTCTATATGTTTTAAAATGTTTTTTCGAAGAGGAAAGGATATTTTACCCAATAAATGTCTTAAATTATTTTTCAAAGATTAATTTAAAAGTTTTTACATTTTTTAAAATATAATGAACTTAAAAGTTTCTATGTTTCAAAAATTAATATAAAAAATCTATTTTTATAATTAATTATTCATGTAGTGGTTCAAAATTATTTTCTATCTAATATGACATTTTATAATGTGACATTCAATTTAATGGGGATATCATCCAAGGTTACAATTTTTTTATTATTTACATGAATGGTTTATGTTTATTATTATAACATGTTTATGAATCTAGTTTCTCATCCATGGGTTATACAATGATAATATGAACAATAAACCTTTAACTATCCATAGGTTATACCATGATATAATTCATGTGAAACTTGTTTCTTTTTTACGTGTTTTGTTCTAATGAAATGATGAAATGATTATGAAACATGTATCCTTCCCACATGTTATGATATAATTAAATTTTTTGAAACCCATTTCATTTCATGAGTTATGATATGATGAATGTTTTTCGAATTATGGTACACATTTTTTTATTTTAATTATGATATGGGTGGGAATTATAACTCCCTCCAATGAATTGGGTGCAAATTTATATCTCATTTGATAAAAATAAGAAACAAGTTGATGAGATTGGTCCATAATGGGTAACCGGTGTATCCTGATTCATAATGGGAAACCTATTATTCATTATCAACTATAGGAACAATGTACATCCAGATCTACTATGTAGAAAATTGCATCATGATTTACTTTGTCGATGGTCTTGGTAGTAAATCTTGAAACATGATGTTATTTTCAATTTTTATGATGTTTACACACTTTTATGACATGAAATTATGTTTCATGATTGATTAATGATGATTTATCATTCTTATAACCCTGGTTTTTGAGAGAATAAAGTTTTATTCCCTGATTCATGTTTATGATCCATGACATGTTGGGTATGAAATTTGTTTGTTATGTTCATATCCAAATACCATAATGTTTATATTATGCTTTTTTATGATCATAGTTTGATATATATTACCTTTAACATTACTTAGCAACTATGATCACACCTTCTTATGTTTCTTTCATTGGGATATAATGAAAGTTTTAGCTAGCATATGTCTAAGAGTAGTACCCTGTGAGAAGATCTTTGTGGAATTTGTCAAAGATATTTCACAAAATTATATGATTATGGTACAAGATTCCCATGTCACTAAACTATTACGGTCCCCATACATTTGTTTCTTTATTTTATTTAATATTTATATAAAAAGATGCAATGTGCATTTATGATAATCCCGGGTCGCTATAATATGATATTTAGGTTAGGGTCATATTGGTGGTATCCTATTGTGTTTTCTACTTACATAATAAACATTAACCTCAACGGACCAGTATACTTAATTATTCATGATATATATTAGGGGAAGATACTTATGAAAGATATTTTAGTTGGGATACATGAATAGGGATATGGAGATGATATTGATATTTTTTGGGATTTATTTTGTTGTTTTTCCTCAAATTTCATTTTTTTGTATATATGATCGATCTATTATAATAATATATTTTCGGATCATTGATGTATTATATTAAATTAAGATATCAATATTTTATTAAATCTTGGTACTATTTAAATATTTTTCATTTAGAAATTATTTTATATTATACTATGGCATGATTTATGTATTTATTTTTTTATTACTAGATTGAAATTATTAAAAGGGTTCAGTCTCCCTAATATATATACTAGATCCCCTATACTATTTTTAAACCAATAAAATATGGGGTAATTTTCATGAAGTATTTTGGTTCCCATGCATAGACTAAGAATCCATAAATAGGGTGTGGAAGTCCAACAACTACTTGAAAGTGTTAGTACATAAGAATGTATACACAAAAGATAAATCAATGGAATAAATACAGAGTATGGGTAATTTACATTTACAAAAACAAGAAATAAAAAAAATGGAATTAATGAGAAAAATAATAAATTATACATCTACTCATTTTTAAACAGTAATGATGAAAAGTGAAAAATTAATAACTTTACTATCTTCGTTGAATCTTATTTTTTTACAAATCTTTAAAATATAAGTGTTGATTTATTGATACAAATGATTTATTTGAAAAAAAATTAGAATAATATGTATATTTTATTCTTATATTAAAGTTGTTTACATGGTTGAAACATTTTCTCTAATGAAAATCTTGTACATGATATGGATCTTCCTCTACATTTTTTTCAGAGAACGTTTTAATTATTCAAAATAGATTTTAAGTCTGCCTTTACCAGTGGAAAATTAAATGAATAAATATATATGGTGAATAAGATGGATTCAAACTTAATAATAATAAATAAAATACTTGAATAAACTTAGAATAACTATATAGATTTGCTCAATCACTGAGGGAATGATACTCGATGACTAATTAATTTTTAATAAACACAATATTGATATAATGATAATTTGATCTTAAATTGTATGTGAACAAGACTCTTAAAGAAATAATAAATGTCCTGGTATATGTTTATGACATAATGTTTGTAAATTCAGGAGAACAAAGTTGTAAATAATTTATATGACTAGTGAAAAATGATTATTAATGTTCCAAGATAAATAATATCACATTTTTTATTGGAATTCAGGTTACTAAAAATACCACTAGAACTATTCTTATATAATCTATATATAAGAAGTTGGTGTTGACTAAATAGAACATAGTAGAAATAAAAGCCATGTTATAACACATTGTAACACAAATAAGTCAGTCTAAAATTTCTGTTGGATGGTCGGTCAAAATTACAAAATATAGGAAAGTAATTGAAATCGTAATCTACTTGAAATTGACATGTGTTAGGTCCACAATGATGAATACCCTGAGAGGGGGGGGGGGTGAATCAGGGTATGACAAATTTAAAATTAATGCCCGTTCTGATCTTGTTTTGTTGTTAAGCAAAACACTCTTCTATATCTTTCCTATTGCAAAAATTAAACAGAAATTAAGGCATGCACATGATACACAAATTTTACATGGTTCACCGCAAAGGGCTACGTCCAAGGAGCATATGCCGACATGTTGCCGGTCGTACCAATTCAACTAATCTTTACTAGATATGGATTACAATGTTCGGGCTAGATCACTTCTATACCCAGGCTCACTGCCTTTACAATGTTTAGGGTCAGCTCACTGCTTTCCCAAGGGTCACTCCCTGTTTCTCTCTCTCTGGCTCACTACCGGTGGAGAGGATCACCTTTTTCCTCTTCCTATTATCACTTCTCTAGAAGGGAATCCACTCACAGTTTATAGACCTATAGGTCTCTTCATTTTCATGAAGTAATTCATCTTCAACTATTGATAGATGCTCCATTGAAGTCCAACTTTCATCGACTGATGAATACCTCTTTGCCTCTGAACAGTGGGAAATTCCTTTTGGAAACACCTTCACAAAGCACCCTACTTCGCGAAGCTCCCAATTTCGTGAAGCTCAAACAAGCCCCTGCGAAGCTCCTGCCTTTTAGC
Source organism: Viscum album (assembly GCA_963277665.1). Taxonomy (NCBI): domain Eukaryota; kingdom Viridiplantae; phylum Streptophyta; class Magnoliopsida; order Santalales; family Viscaceae; genus Viscum; species Viscum album. Next base: position 1,028,028,359 of record OY728158.1, read on the forward strand.
GAAGCACTTTCAGGAAGCACTTTCGCAAAGCTCAAGCCATCGCAAAGCAACGTCCCTCACAATGCTTACTAAGCCAACAAAGAGCTCGCAGGTTTCGTGGAGCTACAATAGCTGCCGCGAAGCTCCTCTTTCGCGAAGCACACTGGCTCCGTGAACCACCTTCACAATACGATAGCAAAATATTTTATCTGAAAATTATCTCTACTTCTCTCGAGGGGGTCAGCCTCTATTTATAGGAAATTCCACCGACCCTCGACCCTTCCGTGCGAAGTCAATTCCACGTCATCACCAATCCTGAAGCTCCGAATTTTCCACCAGAATTCTGTCCAAATCAGAAAGCACCACGGCAATTTTCTGATCGTGGAGCTCGTCGTAATTGCGAATCACTCTGTCAATTACTTCGCACCTTCGCCGTGAGGCTCCCTCACAATGCTCTTCATCTCCGTGAAGCTCCCTTGCAAATCCCTTCACTACCGCGGTGCGCTTCAGCCTCTGCCATTCGCGAAGCTTGTCGTAATCGTGAAGACTCACCACCTCCATTCTTCAGGTCTTCGCGATTTCCAAACCATGCATCATATCTTTGCGAAATTCATGCCTTTTCCATATTAAAGTATGATCTTCATGGAAATCCACTTTTCGCGATGCTCACCAAACTTCCAGATTTTGGACCCCAAAAATTTGGCAAACACTGGGAAACAGCGCCACCTTGTACTGCACTTTTGTATCGCCTCTAGATCACCCTTTCCTTTGTCATCGTTCTTTGTCAACATGGATTGTCAACAACTTCTTGGGAACTAGAAAATTCTCCATGGACACTTGCTTTGTCAACAAACACAATCAACCCAAAAATACTGCAACGTTACCTTGAGGGATTTTTCCCAACAACATGAGTTATCCAAATATTATCCACAGGTTTATTTCTGATGTACCTATTTTTACCCATTGAAATCCATTTATTATAAATAAAATTAATACTCTGGTATATCAAATGTGTGTTAGAATTCTTCATTTTCTAGAGGGGTACAATTGACCATGAATTGTTGGTTTTTATATAAGATTGTTTATTTTTCTTAGAAGATGAAAAAAATCTATATATATTGGTTTATTAATTATTGTAAAAAATTTAATATCATGTGCAAGTATGAATTAATATTTTATTTCATTATGTATAGTAGAGGTGTGGTACATTAAGGAAACTCAATCCTATACCTAGCTGATTTATAAAAATCCACAATTATAAGATATTCGTAAAGATACATGCTCACATATCATGATAATGTGTGGTAATTTTATTGATATAAATATTCTTAAACATTTCATTATTACTAAATAATAAAAGAAAATTGAGATAAAATATAGTTATATAAAAGAAAAGTCGATGAATGAATTGGGAAGTTATATTACATAGGAACAATATATCAAGTTGTATATGTGTTCATTTAATCAACCGCAATAGATATATTTTATAAAAAATTGTTCAAGTAAAAGTTCGTCTCTCTCAATTTACATTATTGTTTAATGTATAATATCCCCTTCTCTCCATGGTATTTGTTTTACAAAAATGGTTTCTAGTTTTTTAGATTTACTAGATGTCATTATATGTAATAAAAATACCTTGAGTTCTTATCTAAGTGGTTAAATTCTCAAATATCTACCAGAAATAATGAAAAATAAAATTTTTTTATTGCGGGAGCAGAAATAAGATCTCATATATAGGGTGATATTTCACATTTGAAGATTTATTAGAGACATGAAATGTAAATAGTGGGGGTGGAATATAAAAAAAGTTTAATTTTTTTTGATATTATTATTATAATGGTTTTAACAATATGTACAAAAAATTAAAAAGGTAAAATGAAGTAAAATAATTTGTTTTATGAATTACATGGTTTGACATTGGTATTTTTGAATTATAATAAATATACAATACATTATATTTCCATGTTTTCAATTGTGAGACATTATTTTGTCCTTTTTTATCACAAAGATCACGAATCATATGAAATTATAGTGTATGGATATTTTTTCCTATTCATGAATATAAAAATACTTCTCTTAATGTCTTGTGATGGTGTTGAAGTTATGAGATGCAACAAAATTTATAAGTTTGTTCCAACAAAGCTAAATTAATATATTTTTTATCCCATGATTTTATAATGTTTTGGTTGAATTTTTAGAAGAATCGAAGATTAAATATCTCATATTAAAATTACATATTTATTGTATATTTTTTATGTTTGAAGGTTGTATTTAGGCTTTTGGTGTGACGATAAGACCATTTCTAGCATCTTATATCATTCCATGATGAATTCCATTATGATCATAGGTAATCATCATGATATTCCCATTGGTTGAAGATGAAAAATAATGATACTACTAAAATTCTGGATCAAGGAATCCTATCACGATCATTTACATTTAAAGAATGGGTTTCTCATAGTAATTATGATAAAAAAACATATTTATTAAATATTTTATTTGATAATGAATGATACAATTTCCTTTCATTGTGATAACTAATTTAATTTAGGGATTATTTGGTTTTAGATAGTTCATTTTCAAATTTGATAAAAATTCTAGTTTTGACTCATTATAGTTCACTATTGTAATTTAGTCATAAATATTTTTTTGTATATAATTGGAACCTGAAATATTTTTAATGGGATTATTCACCTAATTATAAATGAAATTCATTTTATCATACAAGTTGTATCACACATTTTATTGATGTAAATGGTCCATAAAATCAATGTTTTGTAGGACAAACCAAATTGGAAACCAATTGAATATTTGGGCCATAAATTATTCAACCAAGATCGTATTGGTATGAAATATATAATTTAGATAGAAACCAAATTCTATAAAATTAAACATTAAATAAGGATCGATAGTTCATTAATTTTAGAGGTCAAAAGGTTAGTGCATGTGAATTAAAATTTTACCCCATTCACACATGAAATGTTTGCAATATTTGGGATCCACAACACTATATATATATATATATATATATATATATATTTTCTCATTTATAGTGGTATGTATGTGAATTAGAATACTGGTAACATAAGATAACTTGTGCCCTACCATTTGAAGGAACTATTCGATGAGGGAAGCTGTCATGCTTAGATGTCGTCCAAAATGATCCTATTTTACTCATGTTTTTTTGTATATTGTTGTTATTTCCATAAAATATCCTTTAATATATCATTTATTATATTATATTCATTTTACTTTTTATCTATGTTCACTATTTGGGATGAAAATAAATAGCAGAATCATGATTGGGTTATAAACATTCTATGTTAATTGAAAATGGAAGTCGATTCTAGGATGAATACATCACCCATAGAAGACTAATTTTTCTTAGTAATCTATATAACTCCAACATTATTAATTTGTTAGTTTTGTATCAATGATTTAATATGATTCAATAAATAAGATATATGAATTATACTTTTAACATTAATTATACGAATAAATTTATTAAAAAATTAATATAAAACACATGAGGTCAAGTAATGTGTGAATTGAGGGAATGAAATATTAATTAGTAAAACAACAACATGTGAGTGTTAAATAATATTATAAAAACTAATTCATCTTCATTTTCATTATTCCTGTGATCCCTAATTCACCACTAAGAATATCCTATCTTTGTAATGATAATCAATTTTTGGAGATATGGCTTCATGTTCCGAAGCTAGGAAAGGGTTGAATTCATTTCATCTTTGTGGTTGAGGTAAATTATCATAGGGTTTTAATATTATTAAATTAAGGGATAATAATTAAGTTGATGTTAATTTTAAGGATAAATATTAATAAACAAGTGAAGAGATATAGTTGGATCAATTATTCACTCTAAACATATTTTTCATTAAAATAATCTCATTTTGTTTTATTAGTAAAATTTCAAAAATAAAAATAAAAATAAAATATTCTTCCATAATAAATTTTCTAGTTTTATAAACATTTAAAAAACCCCAAATAAGTTTATGAATTTTACTTATTTTACTCTATTTTAATTTCAAAGTACCTTTAATATGTTGTTTACTTCCTCATTTGTTAGATGACCTTGGTCAGCGACATTGCATCACCAAAATTATCCAAAAATGAAACATATTTTGAGAGAACCCATGATAGTGCCATTAAAATTGGCCTTTTATCTTGGGGGCAAGTAATTTATTCAAAAAATTAGATAGATTATTTTAATATTCATTTCATTCAGTTATTCTCTAATTACTTCCTTATTTCTACATTCAAAAACTTTCTTTCATTTTATTATTTTTTGGACCATCAACTATAACTTATAATAATTTTATTATTGAAAACTTTTATTACTTTTATTGTTCATTGAATTATGACAAAAAATAATCAAAGTGATCTATAATATCTTCATCCTATGATGTAATATATCCTTAGGGATAAAATTAGGCATTCTTAGTCAATAAGAAATTTCAACATTCACCCAGTAGTAGAATTCTTTCATTTTGGGAACATTAAAATTGGGAGGACTTATTAATTAGACATAAAACAAGAACTAATTGCTAAAAATAATAAAAATTAACTTAATATAACAATTCAAGAATTTTATTTTCTAAGAGTTAACTGTCAACTAAATTCTATTTCATGCCTAAACCATGAATTAGAATCAAATATAAAATCTACATTAATACAACTGATTTAAAAATTTCATGGCCTCTATGGTGACGATCCCAATAAACATATTAATGAATATAATTTTTTATTCTCAACCTTTATACAAGGTAATGTCTTTGAATATCAAATAAAATTAATATAATTTCTATTATCACTTGATGAAACTAAACAATACTGCATATATTATTTAAAACAAAAATATCTAACATGTTAGAGCAATTTAAATCATATCTTTTGGAATACAGTTTTTGGAGTATCAAGGACCAATACCATTTGAATTGATATCATAGGGATCAAAAAATTATAATTTATGTTAATGTATGATTACTATAATTGATTCATGAAACTGGGTGCATGCTATCTACATCACCAAATCAGTGGGAAACTCCTCTTCCAATACTTCAATGAAGGCCTCACACCTACATAGATGATTACAGTGGATGATGTGGATAGATATGAATTAGTCCAAAAAATTACTGCATATTCACATACATTTAATGAAAATATGGAACAAACTCTTAACAACTTTGAAATTGAGGAACACCACCTGTAAGAGGAGTACATTAGGTATGTCCATCTTCTCTTAGAAATAATTTAATTGAAAACAAAATATACTAATTGATAACTATGGTGAGAATTATTTATTTGGGTAAAAATCAATATCTAACCAGTCATTCAAGGTATAATAGAATTTGATCTAAAATAGACAAACCAGCCAACTATTTCTCTCAATTATTATAGATTGAAGAATGTGTAGAAGTATTTCCTTGGAGAACACTCAGAAGAAACAACAACCACATCCCCAGAAGAAGAATTATTATTTTTACCAACATATAACGGATGGAGGAAAGATCAACCAAACAAGACATATGGATCTGGAAAAATATCCAATTTATAAAAAAACATCCACACACATATTCCTTACCGATTGGGTTTTCAACAAACCCAAAGGAGATTTGAATCCCAAACATTAATAAGTAAATATAATACTAGGGATTTCTCAACCAATGGATAACTCTAATAATGAAGAAATTTGGAATAAATTGTACTTAATCAGATTAATGAACTAAAGATTCAAGGTTATGAGTTGAGGGAGTTGAATCCACAAATAAGTCAAATTCCATTCCCTCCACTCTCAAAATAACTACAAAAATATTCCTTCCCAACATACTCAAAATCCTAAGGGGAATGGCAGTACAATAACATTGAGAAGTGAAAAAAATACTGATAAATCTACAAAAATAATTCCAAAAATATTATAAACAAATAGAGAAGAACTATTCAAGAACAACTAATGATCTTCCAAAGGAGAAAGAAAAATATAATAAAAATATTGATGATATTACTCTAAACCATTTCCGCTTCAAAATAGAGTTTCAAAAACCTAGATTATGGATAAATAGGTGCTCAAAATGTTTTTTAGATACATTCAAGCATGTTAAGGTCAACATTGACCTACTTGAAGAAATCAATAAAATTTCTAGGCATGCCACATTTTTGAAAGAACTATGTATAGATAGAAGAGTGTAACAAGGAAATGAGAATATCAAACTTGGGAAGAAAGTATCTAGGCTCATCTGACAATCCTTTCTTATTCATAAATAATGAAAGGACCTTGGGAAATTCACTATTCAATATAGCATAGATTATTTGGTATATCATATGTTTTATTTGATTTGGGTTCCTATATTAATGTCACACCCCAAACTTTTTCTCTTCCTTTCAGGTTGGAGAGGTTAACCCAATAAGGGTGGTGGTAAAACTAGAAAATAGGGCCACAACATACCTGATTGGTGACGTCAAGGGGTTTCTAGTCTGGGTATGGGGCATGATATTTCCTATGAATTTCAATGTGTGAAATATAGAGGATGATCATTTAATTTAGTATACTACCATCATTATTGGAAACCTTTTATATAAAATAAAAGGGAAACACGTAATGTTTATAAGGGTACACTTTCGATGTATTTCATAGTCGAGATCAATCAATTAAATATTTTAGACACCATAAAATACCCCGTAGAGTACCATTATTTATTCCTCATATACCATTATGGTCCATATTGAAATAAATCTCACAACATTTACATTAATTATATTTAAAATAAGGATTATTCCAGGATTAGAGATATCTTTCAGATTGGTTATATTTTTATGTCATAAAATTCTATCCCATCTATTTATCATAATCAGTCCAAACTCATTTATACTTTTTATGTGGATTATAATTCATGTTCATGGAATATACATTATGATTATAATATGGATTTTGATTTTGATGATGGATTTGATTCATTATCCACTGATACCGATGATGTATATTTAGAGCCCAACATTCATTATGCATATATTTCAGTTCCACATCCCTTCTATTAATATTAAACCCCCACAACCATGAACTCAAACCATTTCCAACCTACATAGAATATTCATACCTGTTTAATGGTGAAAAGTTTCTTTAATTTTTTTTTAATAATCTACTACCAAAACATGATTATTTTTAATGATTTTAAAATAGAATATTAGTTTAATTGAGTGCATCCTAGAAGATGTACCAGGTATTATACCTTCCATTTATATGAATATAATTACTTTATATGATTTAGAAAAATCCGTTAGACAACCCCAAAAGATATTTAACCCCAAAATATAAGAAGTTTTAAAAAAAGAAAGAGAAATTTCTTGAGGTTGGTGTAATTTACCCTATTTACGACTCTTAGTGGTTAGTCCTTATGCAGGTTTTTTCCGAGAATCCTAGGGTCATTGTTATAAATAAATAAATTGATGATTTAGTTTCTATGATATTTAAAATAGTTGGTGAGTATGAATTCATTATAGGTAACTAAATCAATATACTCATAAAATCCATTTCCTACTTCCATTCATTAACCGGATACCTGAGATAATTATTGGAAGTACACACTATTATTTCATCGATGGTTTATTTGGGTATTTATAGGTTCTTATTTAAGCACAAGACTATAAGAATACAACAATCAAACACCGAATTGATACATTTTCTTACCTAAATATTCTATTTACACTTTAAAATTCCTCAAGTACCTTTTAGAGATGCATGATGTATATATTTTACAATTTAATTGGTACTTTCATAGAGGTATTTATGGTTTATTTTATTTTTTTATGGTTAATAATTTTATGAGTTTATCCCAAGTCTAGGTAATGTTTCATATCATTTCATTTTGAAAAATTTGGTTTTGAACATTAAGCAATTTCATTTCCTAGAGAAGAAGTTAAATTCCCTAGGTCATGTAGTGTAAAATCAAGGAATTATGGTTGATATATCTTTGGTAGATGTTATTTAATCATTTTTATATCCTACATGTGTGATTAATATTTAATCATTCTATGGTCATGCTAGTTTTTATCAATGCTTCATCAGGGATTTTGGTAAGATGTATATACCCTTTTCGTGTTTTCTTTTAAATGTTATTGACTTGATATTTATTTTTTTATATAGGGTATCATTTAATGATATAAAGAAGAGTATCACCAGACCTACAATCATAAATTCCCCATGGTGGTACCCCCATTTGATCTTATTTGTGATACTTCAAACCACCCAATTTGATTGGTTTTATCTAATAGGGTGGAAGGGAAGTCCCTTGTGATTGCTTATGCATCAAGGACATTGGATTAAATGAAAGAAAGTTAAACCAAATTGTATAATGGGAGTACTTCAGTTATATTTTCTTTATAAATAATCAAATATTATATATTAGGATCTCAAGGGCCTATTTTCTCTGACAATTCTTCTTTTAGGTACATCCTATTGAATCTATATTAAAATAACTGACTTATTTGTTGTATAACCCTTATTCATGATTCTGAAATTGAGATGAGTAATAGGAATGGTTTTGAGAAATAGTAAGATGACCACATGAGGATGATCACTCACATGTTGGATCATTATACCCCAATCTAGGTACCAATTCAAGACACTTTTCCCAATGATCATCTCTATGTCAGCTTAGCTATGAATCCTTGGTATGCTAAATTATATAAAAACATGGTTTAATATGGAATTCCCACAAAAATAAAGGAACAAAAAGTCTAAATATTTAAGTTTAAATCTAGTTTTAATGTGTGTGATGATTCTTACTATTAGAAAATTTATGGTCACCAATTATTTATGATATATGTGATAGATCATGATTTTGATTATGTTTTCATTTTTTTCATAAACATTATTGTGGTGGACACTTCGGTTCCAAACATTTGGATAGTCAGGTCTTAGAGTCATTACTATATTTTTATACCTTGTATCATGATGTCCATGTGTTTTTTAAGTCATTATCTCATTACTAAAATTCTGGAAACATTTCTAAGAGACATGAGATTCCCCAATAACCCATGTTATTTTGTTATTTTTTATGTACATGGAATTGATTTTATGGTTTTGTTTCCAAGAGAATATGGTTTCTAAAACATTACTATTTTTATTAATTATATTATTAAAAGGGTGGATCCTAAGGCCAGAAGAACTGATAATTCATAGGTTTTAGTAGATTTTGGTAAGGATTAAACATTCTATAGGTTTAGAGTTCTAAAAGATATCATCAGGGACCAAGAGACACACTTTTGAAATGGAAAATTGGCTTCCCTCTATCAAAAGTATGGGTTAACACAAAAAAATCAGCACCATAAAACCCAAATAAAATGGTTAGTATGAAATTCCAAATCCTGAGTTTAATTAGATGTTGGAGAAAACAATGTATCATAACCGGAAGGAGTAGAGGATGCACTTGGGTGAAGCAAACTGGGTGTATCAGATGACATTCAATACTCCCATTAGTATGTCCCATTTTTGGATTTTTTGGGAAATACTTCCATATCATTGTATAAGATGGGAATCCATCATTTTGGATGATAAATATGATAAATATTGATTTATCCCATGTAGGAGATCAAATGAATCAACTACATTAAGAGAAAGACGAAATCCAAATATCATCATAAAAGTACTCTAGTATATATATATATATAGAAAATGTATCACATCGAGAAATGATCTATATGAGTGTGTTACATGAGTGCAACAAATTCATTATCTGTAGTTCATGATTGAAGCTAATACCTTGTAAATTTCATTGCAGGTGGTTAGGTCCTTATGTTATATCTAATTTTCTTCCTTATGGTGAAGTGCATATCATTCAAGAGGCTACAATAATAATATTTATTGTAAATAGGAAATGTATTAAATAGTATATTAAGGGATTATCTACATATATAATTGATTCCATCACTCTACATGATTCTATCATCATAGGAATTTATCCGATTGTTCCAAACCCTTTAACTTTTATACAATTTTTAAAAGCTATAATTCTATATTTCATGTGAATTTATCTTATCAAAGGTTGAAAATAAGGACAATGAAATATTTTAAGTGAGGGGGGATATTTGGATTTAAATTCATTTGGTTGTTCATTTGTGTGTTTTTTTCTGTGATTTCACATTATTTTTTAAAATAATCAAAAACAAGAAAAATAAATAAAAAATAATAAAAAACACGTGACGTAACAAGGTAATTTATATGTGAAGAAAATGTAAAATGAATGATTTTACTTCATTTTTATAATGATAAGCACGATAATGTTTTTATCAGCAAGAGATGATTTTTTATAAAAAAAAATGTCACCGATCATTTGATTTTTTGTTTTATTATAAAACCTTTAGTATTTTGACATTATTCATTATGATAAATTTTCATGGAATTTTTTTTCATTGATTTCACCACACAAATTTTCACACAAAAATGAATTTTGAAAATTTTTATACTCAATTGAATTTATCATCATGTTATGTAAAAATAATTTCATCTTATATCAACAGTTGATACATATGTTCATTTCTCTACCGATCAGTTTCATTACTATACAAAATTAAAAAATTCATCTGCACCTAATGTGGGAAATTTCTCGTACCTAAATACATCAAAATTAAAAAAATAAAATAATATAAGAAATATTATCTTAATAAAACTGGGATTTATGAAATGTACAACACATGGGGAATTCTAGGTCGAGAGTTTAAGGTTTAACTTTTTTAATTGATTAAGTGAGTGAGTCTTGAAATTTTATTGAAAAATAATGTAGAATAGGTTTGGTGGAATTAAACATGGTAATAAGATATTTTTTTACTTTACCTGAACATACTGAATAATAGATGGAGTTATGATCTTGAAATGGTTGACACACACACATGGAGAATTGATGCCATGGTAGAATCATAAGTTGGTTCACTATGATTAGTTTTATTAATCTGAAAAGATTTTTTTGATACTATTTATGATACAATGAATTTAAAATCTATTAAGATGTAATCTTGATGATATTATTACTTTCCATACATTTCAACCGTGGATTGGAAAATATGAACATGCAAATCTTGTTACAATTCTCTGGAATACAAGACATTTCATTTCTCCAGGTAGTGATAAAGGGTAAGTTTGGGGGATTTATAAAAAAAATTCTTGAATGTTATAATGATATAAAATGATATAATTTTGTTACATTGTGTTAAATATTTTTATATATATAATACTTGGGATTAGATCATTCATTTTTAAATTTGATGAAAATTTCTATTTTGGCCCTTTAAAATGAAGTTTTGTATTTTAGTCATAAATAATATTTCGTTTCTTATTTGAACATGATTTTTTTAAATAGTAATAGTCATTTAATGGTTTAAGACTTTAGTTTATATCATCCGAACTAGATTTTTAATTTTGATGGATTAAATGGGACATGAATTCAAGGTTGGGATGGACTCTCCATATTGGACACCAATTCACTATTGGAGCGATAAATTCTTCAACTTGGCCTGGATTAAGCTCAAATATGGAAGGAATATAGAGAAATTAATTCCTAAAATAATATTTATATAATTATAGATGGTTCATACATTTTTGTGGTTACTAAGTTGGTCTAATACATAATAATATGTTTTCCAAATTTATCTTTCAAACATGAAATTTATTAAAACACTACCCTACACTCCACTCAATATATATGTTTTTTTCTAATTTTTAGGGGATTTTTTTTGTGAATTATAGGATTGTTATTAGAGGATAAGTGATGTATAACCATTACAATACATCAATTTAGTGTTTAATCTCACAAGAATATATCTTCTACAAAATTCCCCTGTTTTCTTTACATTGTTGTAACATTGTAGTTTTTGAAATAAAATATCATTAAATATTCCATTTAATATATTATTTTTAATTTATTTATTCTATATTGTTCTTTATTGTGATTTAAATTGAGATTAGAAAATTTATTTGGTTATACCCTTTTTACAAACATTGTGGATGAAAATAATTTCTATGATGACCACATCAGCCACGAAAAGAGTAGTTTTTTAAAATAGCTCATTCAGTTTTTAGCTTATTCATTTATTTTTTTAATCAATGTCCTACTATACTTCCCATAATATGATCTATGAATTTTTTTTCTCATGAATAAAAAATATGAAATCAATTTAAAAAGTAACACAAAACACCTGAGGTCAAGAAATTTGTGAATTTTTAGAACACAATCTTAATTGGTAAAAAAAGACAACAAAAGATCAATTTATAAAATTAAGAAAACAATACCAAAATAAAATCAAATATCATTTAAAAAATTATTAGAACCCTACCACACTAAAGGCCCTAATATATCCTTGGAACAACAATTAGATTAGGTTGCTACAATTTAATGTTCTGAATCTAGCATAACTTTTAATTCATTTCATCGTTTTTGTTGAGGAAAATTATCATAGTGTTAAGTGGATAAAAAATTAGTGGATCGTAATTATGTTGATGTAAATTTTAGGTATACTGATTAATAATTATGTTAAGATGAAGATTTGGATTGATTATTACTTCTAATATTTTTTTCTAAACAAACCCTTTTCATTGTGTTTCATCAATCAAATTTCCAAAAAAACTAAAAATAATAATCTACTTATAAAATATATATTATAGTTATGTAAATTTTAAAAAACCCCACATCATTTTAATTATATTGTTTATTTTATTTTTTATCAGTTTCCATATACTATTAGTATGTTGTTTTAATTACATCCTCTATTGAGAGACAACCTTGGACATCCACTTTGTTGCTCCTTAATTACCAAAAATCCCCACATAATATGGGAGTTTCCCTGAAAACACCAATCACCTTATCCAAAATGGTAGGAGTTTATAAACACATAGTGGTTTTATTCATTTCAATTTAATACCTAGTGATGTCTCTAATGAAAGCATATTGGATAAAACAATATTCCATGTAAAGGATATGGTGGAGGAATAATTTGTTCATTATTATTTTCCAAAATAATGAATTTATAAGAACCATGTCATGGTTTAATCTATTTTATTTTTTTAAAATAATTTTATTCATAATTGGAGAATACATATAGTGAGTACTGGAGGAATCCATTAACATGGAATGATGAAACCTAGAAAGAGAAGAGGTAAAACCATTTCATGGTGGATACAAGACAAATAATCTCAATATATGGAAACATAAAAGATTTAAAAAGATATAATGTTTTATGAAATGTATATTTGTAGTCAATATTTAACTATATGTCCAATGTCTTGGTGATATGAAAAAACAACATGGATTTGGTATTGATAGAAAAAATTTAATATTTTTGTATAATTAAATAGAGATCATAATGAATATAATTTGTGGAAATTAAACATAATATTTGGATGATAAATTTGATATATATTTACCACCATAAAATATAAATTTCATATAATATATATTGAGTATATATTGATAGACTTTTCAACATTGTAAAAAAAATATTAGTAAGAGAGTTAGTAAACAAAATGGTAGTGAGGATAACAAAATTGTTCAATATGATAAATTTTTTTTTAGATAAATCCTTATTTTGAGATATTATATTTCTATAAATTTTAAAAATAATTATTAATTTAAAATGTTGAAAATTATATGGTTCAATTACACACCAACATGTGAGAGATGTAACCATTATCTATGTGTTTTAGATTATTGTTGTAATGGAAGTGAGTCAAACATTGGTGAGGTATGGGTTTATGATTCCACACAAAACTTCATGTAATTATTTTATAATTATACTAAATTAAAGTGATATTGGAGTATTTAATTATTTACCCCTTAGATGTAGTCTATATATTACGGTAAAACAAAGTATTTTTATCAATTATTAATTATTTTTTGCTTAATTTAATAAGAAGGCTTGGTTTGGTGATATTATTGTTCAATAACTAACCATGTGATAATGATTTTATAATCGAGTAATGTGTGAAAGAATATCAAAATAGTTACCCCAATCCACCCCATTTTAATTTATTTCTTCATATTTTTAATACAAAATTATGTAAGTAAATTATTCGTCACTAATTTTTTTATAAGATTACACACGTGTTCTCTATTATCCACTTCACTTTTTGAATTATTATTAATTCCATTTAAAAATAGTAACATGAACTCTTTGAGGAAATTTGAAAAGAATTTACTCATTAAATATATATAAATACCTGGTTTATTTTTCATAAAAGGGCATCAATATAAATTAGTATTTATCATATTTTATTCAAAATTAATTCATTGATAATATTCATTCCTTATCATCTATTGATGATATTATGACATATAATTAATCCAATAGATGTATTGAGAACCATAGATATGGCTAAGAATTTCTTTATTTATTTGGATATTATATTTCAGCATAATTATAATATTATTGAGATATATTTTTTCAATATGTAATCCAATTGAACTATATATTTTTTTTAAAAAGTATAGGATGAACTCATTGTTATGTATTAGAATGAATGAACACCCAGCCCATACATACTTTTGTTACTTTGAAAAATTATTTTAAATAGAGATATTTAATATGTATCCTTTGAAATAGGTTGAGATCCAGACATGATTTAAATAGATAATCCTACTTCCCAGTTTATTGGTTTTATAAGAAAATAATTTGGAATCAAAACTTCTTATAAATGGGTTATATTTAAATAATTATTTAATCTTATACACACTTCCATAGAGAGTAGAAACTATTCAAATAAATTTTTTATACTAATTTCATATCCAAATATGATGTCACAGAAATAATTACAATATTATTTTTATATTTTAATAATATTCTAGGATGAATTGAGAATTATAAAGTAACCACATTTAACTGAGATATTAGATGGAACTTATAGGAATATAGTAAATCCATACCCAATATATTATCAAATTCTATTACAAGTACACTAAAAATAATTTATTCAATTTTTTTTTTATAAATTGTAAAATTGTTTCATATATTATTATAAATATTGAATAATTTTGAAAATTTATTGATAAGTGAACATTTAAAATTTGAGGTAAAATATTCATGTTTAAAATATATTTTCATGATAAAAATGAATTAATATAACAAATATAAAATATGTAATATTTCATTCTTGAGTGGATTCTAAAATATATATGACTAAAAAAGTTGGTTTTCTGAAATTAGTTATTACGGTAATAGACATATGTGATTATCTCTATGGATTTAACTATAAATATATTTTATTCTCATCTATAATACATTTCTTTGGTTTTTTCCAAATTTTTTAATTCATTACAAATTATTTATTGCAAACTGGGTCGAGTATTCTATTTTTTTATTCATCACATGTTTCTACATACTAAATTGGGTTACCCTGATTTTATTCTTGATGAATCCTTGAGACATGATTTCAGTTATTCTTATATTTGACTCATATAATAATTCCATGCATAAATGACTTCCATATTTCATTTTACATCTCTAAGAAGAGGGATGTTCAAACATACCCCTTTACGAATATTTATATGATTTGATTTTAACATGATGTTTTACATCACACCACTTTTTAACTACTCAATGATAACACTAATAATTTTACCACTCCATTATTGAATTCTTAGTTCATCAATAATTTTTATTGATATATTTCAGTCTTTTGTATCACATAAGAGTTGGTAAGGATTGGTTTTGAACCATTATAAAATCTTTGAATTTGAATTTCATGATCAATGAATTATTTAGAAGAATATATTTTTATCTTAGTGATGTCAATATCATATGTCACTATTGAATCATCTTTATTTTGATTTAACTCAAATAAATTCACTTGATAATAATATTAACCATTTATGAGAAATCATTCTAATGAAATGTATTTTTTTTAAAGAAATTCCCAAAATATTAAATTCATTTAATATTAATTATTATAATTATTTATTAGTGTCCACGACTGATCTATTTCTCTATCTTGGTGAAAAATACTAGTATGTACTTTTTTGTTCAAATAATTCCATCAAAATGAATATTTTCTTCTGAAAATAAATGAAAGTTAAATCTACGACTGGATTCATGTACCTACTACATAACAAAGGATCCAATATCATGAATTAATAAATTAATTGAATACCATGATGTAGGGAATACAGTCACTCTATTTGGTTATACATATTAGGTACAAATTATATAATTTATTTTAATATTTCCATTATGTTCTTACATTAACACCCATAATTCTTGGTTATAAATTTATACTATTATTTCATTTACCATAGATTTTCACCAATATTTTTTTGAGTTTCATTTTAATATATCTATATTTAAAAGAATATTATGTTATAATATACTAAATTTTATATAATTTAACCTACGATGGAGGAAATTGAATTAAATTTTATAACATCCCCAGCTCAAGTGCAATTCACAGAGATGATTCATGACACTATGTGATTTTAGATGACGGTATATTTGTGCCAATGGATATTAACTAGATTCCAGGCTTAGGTCAATATTATTGGGAGGCTGTAATATTTATTAATTAACTTCAAATAATTACAAATATATTTTAAACATCAGGAATCACAATAAAAAAATGTAATTTGGAGTTATCATCTAACCATAGATTAGTTGAATCATCACACTATAAAAATTAAACCCATATAATTTCATACAAGTCATATATTAATGAAATTATTTACTAGTGAGTCAATAATATTCATGGTATAATGACAAAAATAAGAATTTATTGAGAAAATAAAAATTGGGGGACCAATAATCACTCAATCCTATATCATAATCCATATCACCAAATATCTACCTCATCCATCCATTATCATGGAATTACATTTTTTTCATTATGGACCATAAATTTTGAACACCAATTGTGGTTGATGTACATGGTGTGAGTAAAATAAAAATTAGGTAAGATCCAATGGCCCACCAAAGAAATCTAATATATACATGGTTCATTTACAGTATGAAATGGAAGTAAAAAAATCACATATTACTCCAAGTCACATCATTGAGTGATAAATAATTAATAATAATTATAATGTTTACCTACTTCATTTAATGATACTGTGTTGGGATAGAGTTTCTTATGTCTGATCATGTGAGGAAGTTGGTACCACTATATAGTGGCTATCCCTTAATTCCCACTTGATAATATGTAGACATAAAAATATTCGTCCCTAGGGAATTTTGTTGAAGTGGTGGGTTAAGAAAAAAAATTCACATAAAATCATAAAGATATCTTTATATTATTAAGGCCTATGACCTACCCATATATACTTATTATAATTGGGAAACATGATCAACAAATGTGTAATCCATCCATCCTAGAACAAATATGAAAAATTATTGAAATACATATATCTAACCCACAGGTAGTGAATATAATATCCCCAATAATTATCCATCATAGAAAAGCCTTCAATAATATATATTTTTTCTTGATCCAACTAATGTCACCAGGCTACCCACAAATCACAAATACATTTTATACCTATATGAAAACAACTTATTCCAAACTACCCCGGGCATGGCTCAAAATATCCCAAGGGCATATTAATATAATTTAAAAGTCTTATTAGACACCCTTTAATGATTTTTAACAAGATTATTCTATTCATTCACCAATCATAATAAGTTACATTCATCATTATAAGATACATGGGACCCCTTATGCCCCATTAACTCATATATCAAAATAAAAAACCTACCATGGTTCTCAACACAAATTTTAATAAAAGGACACCTATAAACGACATGGCCATAAACCACTATGTAATCATGGACTCAAAATCAGAAGTCCAATTATGGGTTAAACGAGACTTACAATGCATTAAGAATTTATTGAATTCACTTTAGTCCAGTACATGGAAGTTTTGACCAACTCTCTATCGATTCTTTTCCACAAAAAAAACATAATAGATAAAAAAGTGAAAATATTATGACCAAATTCCTCAAACATTTAGGTGATGAATTAGAAATGATATTAGGATAACAATTTTTCAATTAATGAAAACCATAAAACAATTCAATTTCCCTAAATATGTATTTAGAGTAGAGTGAAACAAATAAGTGAGAGAACATGAAAAATATAAATCACCGGAGGTTAACCGTACCAAATAAAGATCAACATATTAAGTAATGTTATATTATATCCAAAAATAAAATAGATTAAAAAATGGTTGGTTTAGAGAAAGGGGGGATAATTATACACAGAAAATTGAATTAAGGAGTAAGAAAAACAATGAAACTAAAAATTATCTCAAAAGTCTAAAATCACCCAATAAAAAATTGAGGGAAGGGGATCTATTCAAGAATTTAGTGGTATCAACTAGAGATATAGTGGATCACTATGTCCCTATTGGACACCACTGATCCCCCAGTTTGGGGTGGAAGACCTAATTTTATTCCATTAGAACACAGATGGCCTCTAAATTGTACTCCAATTCTATAATGGTGCACTATTATAATTTCTTCATGATTTTTATATTTTCTAAAATTCAAAAATTCAACCTTCTCTAAATTACTATTCATTAAATATATATATATATATATATATATATAATTATGTAATGTCTCTAAATAAATCATTACACTCTCCCACTAAACTATGAGTTTTTAGGGAATCCACTATATACCACTTTTCCCCTTGATAAGACTCAATGGTCATCCTTGAATGAATTATCTATCCACTATGTTCTCATATTTGACCCTCTCTTCCATGGTTTTTATTGGAAATTCCCAAGACACAACTATAATCATACATGGGGAAATATTATCCTAAAAAATATTTTTTATCACTCTAGTCTACGATGAACATAGACCAATACATAAATAAAACAAGAATATCTTATTCTATATTATCAATCCTAATTTATAAAAAGGGGTCTAGTTAAAATAATTAATGCTTAGATATAAGAAATAAATTATTCATAAAATTATATATTTAAGGAATCACCAATCATTCCTAGAACTGTATCTTACAGTAATAACAAATCATATAAAACTCTATCTATTTTCTATATAATCATTAATAGACTTACATAATTAAAATATAGTTCTCCTTGAGTACCCAAATAATGGTGTCCAAATGAGGTGAAACCATATAGATGAATTGTAATGTCCTACCATAAATCACCTTAAAGGGTACCATATATATTGAAACATAATTAATATTATTATAGGTTTCAAATTCGTTATGGGACCCAATTATTAATTTATTTATTATAATTAATTTTTTATTGAATCACAATAATTTCTCAGAGATCATACAGAATTAATTTATTCACTCTAAGATGATTAAAAATGAGTATACTATTAGAACATATTTAGTTTGTTCATTAAATGTTGGTAAATTTTTTAATTAACTATGATTGAAAATTTGATAATGTCAATAATAGGTCGTAAGCAAAAAAATGATATGATCCTAAGATGAAAAATAAACTGACCACAGGAAGAAAAATTAATTGATATAAAAAAAGGAACTGATTATAAAAAAAAAATAAACCTACCATAAAAAATAAAAACTAAACTACTGTGTGAAGATGAAATTTGAAATTTCATTAACCTACTATATACTTATGTTCAAATAATTAATTTATCTTATTATAGTTCAAATAATGATTTATTTTTCATATTATTTAATATTACAAATTAAATATTTTTTATATCATATTTTATTTTGATTTTATTATTCCTAAAATTCCCAATATTTATTTTGAACCGATATAATTACATTATAAATAAATTATTTTTTATTTATAATTAATTAAATATGGTCATAAATATATTAATACACAACGTTAAGTCTTCATTTTGGAGTTAAGGTTAAAAACTACAAAGGCATGAGCGTCATCCTTTGGAACACCTATAAGAAGACATCTGAGAAGGATGTTCCTTGAGTGTAAGACCTCATAATAGAGAGTAATCCTTTACAAAGCATAATCATTATGAGTGTAAGACATCATGAACAAAAAAACATGAAATTTTTAAATTTTAATTATTTGAAATATGAAAATTCTCTCTTTCATGTGTTATTGGATAGTTCCAAGAACATTTATATTGGTTTTTAAGACTCAAATTTTTACGACATTAAATTTTATAAAAATAAGTGTTGTGAAACCTTTTTTAGTTTCATCTATTTTCTATGTAAAACAACATGGGAATAATGTTCACATTCATTCAATGATGAAATAAAATGTTTCATTTGGAAGGATAAAATAAAATGCGATTCGTGATTTAAATATGTTATACATAAAACAAATAAATATATTGAGTTTACCATAATGAAATCAAGTAAATAAGATTGAGAAAATTCTTGGAATGTACTATTTGATACACCTTGGTGATTAAATAATAATTTATGCGGTACTTGAATAATTAAATCCATCCCTGTTAGAGAGAAACATTTTTTCACAGACACTCAAAATATTTCTTGTTCCTTATGTTTCTATTTTTATTACTTACTTTTATTATTATCCATGATTAATCATTTCAGGTTATACAAACCATAAAAGGTAGGACTTACAATATTCTACTCTATAAAAATGTAATGGGTTCTATGATAACGTGTCAAAGGAATGGGTATCAATTGTGCCTTAGTCTTGGTGAAATCAAAGGTTGGTTTTAACTCAACATCAAAATATAGGATCTGGGTTGTGTTACTATGACTGAAAAAGATAGTGTGATCGGGTTAATCTACATGGTATAACATATATTTTCAGGGTTTGTGCCTCTAAGGTTTAGTAAGATAATTGAAAAGGACCATGACTCCAATAATAAGTCAAATATTTCATATTTAGTGGGTTATATGTCTCATTTTTTTATAGGGGCGAAGAGTAGAATAGGATCATTCCGATATGAACTACTATAAAACACTTCATGATCATTTATTTTTATATTTTTTTGCATTAAATTAACTTTTATAAGTGGATTAAAATATTTTAAAAATTCAATTCACTCCCCCTCTTGACCATACGAACATTCTCATTAGGACATAAAAAATATGTGAATTAAACTAATGTTAGATAGTCTTATCATGATACCTCGAATTATCGGAAATATGCTCAAAAAACATCATCAAGAACCCTATTTTTATGCTCATGATATCTACTAGATAAAGGATCTTATAATATGTTAAGATTTACCTATGTTTCCATTGATCACATATATACATAATTGAAATGGGAAGTGGAAATCATATTTCAATACTAAATGATACTTAATTGAACCCAATGGAGTGATACCATATCTAAAACTTATATCATACTCAAATCATTTAGTTCATATGAATCATTAATCAATATGTATGCAAAATTTTCATCCTATTGACAATGACATGCATGGATTCCCTACCTTGGTGAAACATAGATAGCCCAATCTCAAAATTCATGATGAATTGTTCCAATTTATATTTTTAATGGGAATAAATACTAGATGTCCATCAATCCTTTGATAATTATCCATCACTTACTGATAGATAATTCACTAAATAAAATCATGTTGTTTTTATTCAAATCCACGGATAAAATGTTGGAATATAATATAATATAATATCTTCATGAAACTTTAATATGACATCTATAAAGAGTAATTGGAATTATACATCAGTTCATCCTTCATGTCATTTGGTACCACCTCCTTATCAACGTAATACATGTTATCATATTCAATATGTAACCATCCAAAAATATTATCTCTTCCATATATTATCTCCATCATTACCTAGAAAATTTACATGGTCCTGAAACTCTCATTAACCTTATAAAATACTAATTTCATTATACATAGTGAAGTTAGTGCTTCTATCCCCTAATCCTTAGTGATATCCTAATTAATCTTGAAAAAAAGAATTATCAACTGCCTCTCATCACAAAATTTGTTCACTAAATGTACCATTATTATCTTGATAACTAAATATACTACTAAAATACCCTTCTTAAGGGTGTATTTTATATCAAAATCAATGATTTTTTTGGAACTCTATCCATCCCCTATTTTATATAATCCATTTAGATAATATATTCCTTAGTATTTTATGGTCGGTATAAAACATAAATCCATCAACAAAGACATAACAATTTCAATATTTCATTTTTGGACTAGAATATCTTGCTACTGATTGCATGTTATAAAGTTATTCTTATGATACCTCAACGGAAGAGACATATAAGTTATAACCTAATCATATTGTATTTAAATTCCATTAATCTAATAATCCTATTTTCTTAATATACCATATACCATTTACATTGACAAAACATTATTGGAATTTTAGTATAGGCGTGTCTCCCCATTAACTCATAGTAATCCATCTCTCATTGATATGGAGATTGATATATATTTTATACTCTCACAATAGACCTAATAAATTTTCTAGATTGATTCTATAATACTCTTATTTATGATATTATGATAAGATGATGTTTCAAAATAAAAATACCAAAGAGTTGAAATAAAGGTGAATATCTTGTTCATAAAATCTATCAATACAAACAATGTGTTCATTAGGATGAATGATATCACATAAAACCCTAAAATCCCTACGTTAGTTTAAATGTATTTTGCAGAATATCCTCATGCCTCACCCTAATATGGTGGAAACCAAATCGTACATCAATCATGGATAACCACAAGGCTTCTCATTATAGATTAAATTGATCAATGATAAATTAAAGTTGGTTCAAATTATTGATCATGAACTAGTACAATATATGATAGTCCACACATAAACACTTGCTACTATCACCCCTATTGGTGAATAAAATAGTATCATCCTATAGATAATTGATCAGATAAATGAATCTTTTCTTCTACGAGTATTCCAAATAGACTATAAACTTCCACATATTTTTTGGTTCTATCCTATTTGGTGGATTCAAAACATGATCTTACCAGGAACCTAGTGAATCATAATCATGGCCACCCTCTTTAGACGAAATCACATCATATCCTTTAGTAATTCATAAATCAATCAAAAATAAAATAGATAAAAACACTCAGGACCCCTCCCCTGTCCCGAAAAAAATTCAATCTATCTATAAATTAACCATGACCATATATTGATCATTAGGTTTGAAAATAAACCTATATATCAACCCCATTTTTTAATAAATGTATAAAAAACAATTGAAGTGGAAGTGTAAAAAACCATACAATGATAACGATTTATGAGATATTTGATGCTATCTAGCTAATAGATACTGTGTATTACCCAAAATAATCATTTATATAACTTAGTAAAATCTCATAGATCTCAGCCCAACTAAATATTATAGAAATATCTGAATACCCTAAGATTGTTTCCCATTGGGTGTGCCAATAGTCAACATCTCCATTAGACTATACAAGACCAACCATTAATTACTAAGACTCTAGGATGAAATAAATTTTTGTATCAATCTTTAATAAATTAGATCTATATTAAATAAATATTTCACAAGGATTTTACATGGTATTATCAATGGTCCTCCACCATAAACAGCTAACATCTATTAATTAATAAATACTCTTCCTGAACCTATTCCAAAGACCATAACCCTTAATTTATCACTATGATACATTTTATTTCATATATATTGCAATTAACTCTATGAAACTCATTCTATACTACAACCTATTCACCTTAAATACACACAACTACTTATCCAAGAAGATTCCCCATACATGACCCCTAATTCTTGGGACTGTCATGATCCTGACCCACACTCGAGATGAGGTTCACTCTTCTAGAACCACTAGAGGTGTTACATGAACCCACATTAGAGGCATTAATCTAGTTCCCTTTTATAATAATATAAAATAATTCCAATATTGAAACACTAAAAAAACTCTAAATATGACTTTCCTTGAGGGGCATACCCCTACCCAGTGTTCCATGACATCAACCAACAGAGTGAGTACTATCATATCATCTGATTAAGAAAAAAAATGTCCCACTATACAAACCATTTAAAATTATATAATACCATTCAAACGTACTCTTGAGTAGGTTACCCACAGAAATGGGGGCCCGGTTATCAACCTCAGAAAGATATGTTAGAGTGAGCAGTCTGACGTGAACTCAAACAAGATTCCTCAGATCCATCTCAAAACACCTAACCCCAGAAGCGATATATTTTATTTTTATTTGATTTGAAAATAGAAAATATATAATGAAAATGCCATACACTATCAGTAAATGATCACCTTTACCAAGAAATATGAAATCCCATGCTCAGTTTTTCTATAAAATATCAATGTAAAAATAGCTTAATGAATTGATCCTAGAATTCCATCAATTATAAATCCTCATTTCATCCCACCATATCCTAATTATTATACACACAACATATAGGAGTCGAAATTCACCACCCCTAATCCAAAATCTCGATATTATGAAAAATAAGATGGATTCACTTAATAAATATTTTTATAGTCTATATCAACCATATGAGGGGGGGTGTTGCATCTGGGACTGTTTGGTGTGGGTCAAAATAGTTTACTTACCCCTGTGAATCCATTAGTCCATAGACTAATTCACATGAAGAAATATCACATTTAGATGTTAATCAATCAGATCATAATATTTTTGCCCTTCCCAACATAGATCATATCTACTCATCATTGTAACGCATGTCCACCTAAATTGTGGTTTTTATTTATCTTTATGAATTACTATTCATAAAATACACTTTCACTGGATAAAATGACATAATAAATGTACATTTTAAATAATTAGTATTGAACAGAAAATCATAAGGAATCCATTATTAATTGTTTAGTTAATTAAAATCCCACCAATAATTTTTGTAAGAAAACATAAAATAATTTTATTTTTATATTTTAATTTACTATAAATGATTTCAACAGTAGGTTTCTAACTTAGAAATTGATGTGAACATATCTTGTGAATCTAAATTCTTAATATAATCCTTTTATACACACTAACATTTCCCCCATGTAAGGGAAAAAATAAACAGTAATTGAAAACATCATCCTTCTATAAATGATGAAATAATAATACTTAGAAATAAAATATCACAATCTAAAAACGTTGTTAACATAGAATTTTACCACAACGGTGTTAGTTAAGGAGAAAATTTTTGTACATATAATGTTTCAACCATCCTATATCATAAATCGTTGTAATAAATTAATTTAATAAATAAAGTTAGACACTCTGAAACTATTTTATAATGTTACTAGTTCATATCTCATCTATAAAAATGAGTTCTTTCACTATGTAACCTTACGATTGCCTAAAAATTTTCCAAATTACCTCAGTTTGGGTGAGTGATGGGTTAATATTATCATGGACATGACCCTTAAATACATTGTTGTAAATAAAAATTATTTTGTATAATCCCCTCTATTTAAAAATTACATAATGTAGAATGTATTGTGATGATACAACCATAGATATGTCACATCACATTGATGTACCAAAATTTAACCCATATAATATCATAAAATTCATATATAAAAATAACTATTTCCAAATAAGATGATCTTATATTGAATATAAGATAAAAAAATCTGAGAAAATAAAAATAATGGTCTAATGCCATTCCTAGTTCTATTTCCTAGTCTTTTCCTCCCTATATCTATCTCACCCAGCCACTATTATGACCATAAACATTCCAACATAATAGACCATTAAGTGAGTATACCCATCAATATTCATGTGTAGGGTGTGAGTAAAATACCCATTAGGACACCACCAATAACCCCCTAAACTAATCCAATAAATAATTAGTGATTGTACAATAAGATATATATGAAATATTAATCACAATAATACCAATTCATGACATGAAGTGATAAATAATCAATATTGATAGTGAAATTACCACTTTCATCCAGTGTTAATGTATTTTTAGGGAATTACCAATTAAAATCAAATGAGAAAGTGTGGGAACACCATAAATTGATGACCACCAAATTTTAATTAATAACGAGTTTAGATAAACAAATAGGACTCCACAGAATAATTCACGTTTTTTGGAAGATAAATGTGTCTACCAATAACCTCTTATCATGATTGATATAATATTATGGTTTATATAAAATGCATTAAAAATAACAAAATAATGATATTTGGTGAGTTTGTTAAAATAATTTACCCTAGTATACAGATGAAAAATGAATTAAACACATTAATATATCCCTTGGGTGGTGAATGGAATACTTTCAATCATATAACATGTTATAAAATTATACCATATGTTTGGCCTCAACAATCACAACTCATGTCCCTAGGTTTTCCTTTTGTCATCCTTCTCTCTCCTAATCCAAGTACAACAAGATTGACATCATAAACCTCAGTGAATCTTCATCCAAAAAGATGGTATCACTAATTGAAATTAATAATAATACATTATCACCTTCTATTTTACGGATATCATTACCAATAACCTATCCAAAATATAAAATATTTCAGGTTCAACCTGTGTCCAACCGATAAGAATGCATCCACCATATATTATCTCACACATAACTTGATAGTATAAGTTATATCTAGTCTTTTATCTATCCTATATAATAATTATGAGGTGATATTCATGTAATTCATTAATACCAACGTTTGATTATCGATGATATCAATATGTATCTTGACAATGTTTGTCATCAATTCCCAGTCATTTATAGAATCACACACTACCAACTTATATATCTTTTTACAAAGAGAATATGGCACTGAATGATCCTTACCATGGGTGAATACCATCCCAAAATACAAATAATTAATGTTCTCAACCCATGTACTCTTATAGAGATTAATTTATCATGGATGGAATATATACTTTTGGCTTTTGTATATTTAATAAACCACACATCTCCCCCAAAGAAGATAATGGTTCCATCATTTCAATGTATGTAACACAACTGAATGTTATAGATTGTGGGTTAGATAGTTATTCTCATCTATCATCAACACACAAGATCTATAAATAATAACCTAGTAATCCTATATCAAATCATTACCAACTGAAACACTTGATGCATTATAATACACAATACGTTCATTACCAGGCTTAGGTACTATCAGAATCAGAGTATAGGTAAGCCTCCACGTTAAATTTTAAAATATATCTCACATTAAAAAATCTTGTTAATGTTTATGTGTTTCTTATATAGGGTTATCATGTATTATTTCAATCATGATAATTATCAAATAAACCATTATTAGTAACCCACTAATCACATGATTCATTATATCTCAAATAAATGATTTAGTAACTCATAAAAAATCATAACATTGACATTCATGAAAAATAATAAAATTTCTAAATCATCTATAACGTGAACCAATATTTAAATTCCACATATCCATAAATTTCACATTGAACATTTGACACCATGATGTGTATGTATTTATATCTAGAGAGACATTAAAACTTTATTTTTTTTCTAAAAAACTTATTATTATAAAATATGTAATTTTAGTGTTACAGTTAGAAGTAGAATTATTAGAAGTTATAGTAGTCGTAATAATAATATTATATATATGTATTGGTATAAAATATTTTATTATTTAAAAAAATATAATGAGAGATGGTTGAAAGAGAATATGATGATGAATTGAAAAAAATGGTTTTTAATTAATGGAACACCCATCACTTGATTGTAAATTTAAATAAATTTCAATATGACAGAGGATATTAACAATTTAAATAGAAAAATACACTAACAACCCCCAAGGTGGAATTTTATTTTGTCCTCCAATAATGATGTTTATTTTATGAATATTAAATCAAAATGGTATATAATTGGTAAACATTAATTTAAACAACATTCTATGTCCTCCATCAGGTCTATAATAGAGTTTATTGTATTTCTTGGGGGGTTTTCACATAATTTATAACATCAAACATCAATTCAATTATTAATATGTATAAAACTTTTATACATTTTTCATTAAATAATTGTTTTATTTATTTATTTTCAAATTAATATCCTTTAAGTGGAGTGTTGATTGTTACCCCTATTATGAATCTTTGATCTTATGTATTTGTATTTCTTTTTTTTATATTAACTATTATCAATTTTTAAGAAAAACATTTAGGGGATAATAGGGGTCACATTTAAGAATACTAAGATAGATTCTATAATGAAAATAATTACGACACATTGGTTACCAAGAATGGTTTCGAAATCTCTGTATTTATTAATTTACCATCTTGTATATTATTGAAAATTATTCTAAAAGATTTTTTTCGAAGAGTTAATATATGATATATACCCATATTATTTATTTAATTTTTTTCAGCTATGAAATTTTGTATGCTCAAACAATTCAAAGGCTAAGTAGGAGACACCAACTTTGAAATGTAGCATTGACCATCAAATTCTAGAGTTGTAATGGAATTTTTTTCTTGTTTAATGAGAATGTTCTTATATTATGGGACATGTGTAGGAGAAGTATAATAAGATAGATTATATGAGGGATAACTTGGACTTAAAAGTTATGTAAAAGGGTTTCATATACGGTTCCTCTTATGTGGTGGAATTAATTTTTATTTTTTCTATATTGAGTACTAAAGAGGCATATTCTATTGATATAGAGATTCAAGGTGACTTTTTAGTTGGTGGTTGGAAATATTAACTATATTGGGAAGTTTTTTTGAGAAGAATGGGGATACACAATAAAATGTAAAACATTCAAATTATGATTATTTTTTTCTAATGATCGAAAGATTATGATAATAATTTTGTGGAACATTAAGAAATTAAGAATACTATTTTTATCCAAGAAATAAATATCCAGTTGATGTCTATAGGATTTTATTTATGGACCAAATTTTGGAATGATGATATTGATTAGGTTATAACTATTTTAAACTTAGATGAGGAATTTTAGGAGACTAATGATTATCCATGTTCTCTTTTATTGACAAGGTAGAAAATTTTACTAATGCGACTACCATAAAGGTTAATATATAGTTACATATTTTTAATGATTCACGATCCATCCAAAAAATCATAATTAAATAAAAACTATTTGTGAACATAGACTATAGTGAAGAATAGATCCATTAAAAATTATTTTTCCAAAAAAGGCATAATTAAATATTTTAAAAGATGATAAATGAAATAATGTTGATGGACCTGATTAAGATTTTATCACTATATTAGACAAAAAAATAAATTTCGAAGATATTTCTTTATTTTAGTGATTAATAGGGGAGAGAAATGATATGATAATTCTATAGAAATTTTAATGAATAATTTTGAAAACAGAAATATTGGTTGTCATAGTAATGATTCATTATGAAAAAAGGGGATTATTGAAAATTATATTAGCCAAGACCAAGTGAAATGGGTGAGGAAAAATTACTTAGTATACTTTGGGTAAACTATTTCAGGGAAAAAATATATTAATTATTATCTATATTTGGAATCGTTTTAGATTCTAAAAATAACAACTTTTTGTTTTAGGGGATGATCAAATATCATTATATCGAATAATTTTTATTCAATCGTAGAACAATTTTGTACTAGGATTTGTCACCACTAAAAGAGAAGTTTTAAATATATTTATTTCTAATATATATACATATATGTAATTCAATAAATTATATATTTTAACCATTGTTTCAAAATATGAGGAATGATTAGTCAATATTACACATTTTTCCTTGTTTATTACGATGAGGATAATTTTAAATATAAAAGAGAACATTTTTAAGGAATTTTTGGAATTTTAAATTTTCATATCTTGTGTTTGATGATGAACTATCTTAGGAAAATTAATATCACAGAAATTCATTCATTTTTTAAATATAAAATAATGATTCTCCTCATTGAAAAATTTGATGTTATTATGATGATGAAGAATATAAATAAAATTTTGGAATAATTTACATATATATGCTTTATTACAATGTATTTGAGGATTAAAATTTTGAACAACCATATGAAAGGAAAGATGAGTTTTGGAAAATTATAGTATTATGATTCCAGGTATATGATACTTTTTTATGAGGTTGTTTAATGTGTTGATTCAATATACTAACTTGTTTTGAATTTTGGAATTTATATTTTTTATAACAATAAATCATTGGTTACATGATAGTGTTCTTACATTCTATCCTAAAAAAGGATATGCTATGTATATGTTATGTATCTTATCTATATGTATGTTTTCCTATCAAATGGAAAATCATGTCATATATTTTTCTACCTAAAGGCGTCTCCCTTGATAGAGGGTATCATAATGATGTGGTTTTTCCTAGAATAATTTCCCTTAGTAGAGGGTATTTTTATGGATGAGTGTACATATATTCATGTTGAATAATTTTCCAATCATTTTACATACAATTCTAGTTAGGATTTTATTATCTTTTGTGTTTGAAATTATGTTTGTTTATATTATAATGAAAGATGATGATGTTGATGGTATGTGTACGGTATTCCATGTAGTTATATATAGGTTTGGTACTATGAGATGATTCAACATTTTATTTTTGATGTCATTTCGTGATGGGTGTACCATTACCTTCACACCCACTAATTTAAAATGGTTTTATTATGTGTGGACCAAAATCAACATTGGAAAGTTGACCAACATGACAACTATAAAATTATACCCTCTCTCATCCCACTGGTCGGTACATTTTGTAAATGGATTATTTATATATTAGTTTTCATAGTTTATTAAGATATTAATGTGTATATTTAATGACTATGATAGTGGGTTATATACATGATTTTTGATATTTGGGATGTGAGTACTAACCTATGGGAGTTGGTTTTCCAGGGGACCTATATTTAGATAGGACATATTATATGATATATAATCATTATATGGGGTATGTGATTACTGGTGAGTTTATATATCTTATTATCAAACATACTTGATAAAAATATGATCTCTAACATCTAATATGAGATATTATTTAGTGTCAAGTTTTTACATTTTATGAATATCAAAAATAAAATACATGAAATTCAAATTGTTTATTATCCACTCAATTTTATTATAAATTCAGGATATTAGGTTATTGTACATTTCTTTTGGGAATGGTCAACCGATTATTTGAATAGAACCACCACTAATTTTATATACTCTTATTTAATATAATGTTTATAAAAATGATAATTTGGGATAAATTAGTTCATGGGAATTTATGAGTACTTGGATATATCATTTTCTTCCATTTATAGTTTAGTCATTATAGGTTTTGAGTTATATTCCTTTATTGATATGTAACTATTTTTTACATAGGTAGAATTTTTCTCTAAAATATTACCTAAAAATCATGAATACGATCTTATATTGAAACTTATTGTTTGTGTATCTTTATTATTGATCATAGTTTTAGATTTCATACTTTCTTTTTTGTATTTTGTAGTTCTCTCTAGAGGTTAATTCAACCCATGAGTGAGATTTAAAACCCAAATGATTTTCACCGACCTATGAAATATTAAATATGGTGTTTTAGGGTCATAATCATTTTAATCACTAATATAAAGAAGATTTTTGGCTTGAAGAGTTCATTAAAGAATGGTATAAAATAATTTAGCTAAGTTCAATGTTAGAGTTTAAGTAATCAAATACGAAGTTTGTGTTAAGTTATTGTGGTGGAGGTGTCTTTTAAAATTTATTTTGTAACATAACCATGTGAATAATTATGGATATAGGCATCCAATTACCTCCAATTCATTAAACATAATATTTAATTGAAAATTAATAGGTGATGGGTGTACAATTTTGATTGAATATTGTTTGAATGAGATCATGAGTCATTTATTTTAATTTGTTCTTCATAAATATTCATCTCTGGTAAATAATAATAATTAACATTGAATAAGTTAATTGGATATAAATTTTTTAATTTACATTAATATCGTTGGGTTTTATTTGATTAAGTCTCTCTTATTTTTCCTATATATATGTTACTGTGAAATCATCATATATATTGAGTGGATGAAAAATAGATAATTATTAAGCTATAGTGGTTTTATTTAGAGGTTCTAATTAAAAATATGACATATATTTCATCCTTTATATATTTATAGGTATATTTATTTCCATGATAAAATGATGTATATTTGATCAATAGACTAAAAACTAAATCGATGTGAAAGATACCACTTTATTGCTAGTTCAGACACTAGCTGAGTACCAGGTTTAATTTTTAGTTATCTTATAGTGGGGGATAGTTCTAAAATGGTTTGATCATAATCAGTAGGGGATGATATGAGTCTATGATATAGTGGGAACATAACACGGTTCATAGATGATTTTCTCAAATATAGCTTGAGGGATGAAAATTGAAAATATTTACTAAATAATACTCAATTGGGTGTTAACATTTTTGTTCAGTTAAATATTATTAGTAATGATTAATATTCTATAAAAATTATATAGGATAATGTGTTAATGTATTACACATTACGAAGGAGTTTATTTTACAATTTTAATATTTTGTTGGGATTTTTATGATGAGTATATATGTTCAGGTATTGGAGAAAGAAATGATGGGAGAGAGGAAAATATCCAAGGATGAATCTCTTTAGAATATGGGAGAGTAGTGTTTGGGCCCGATTGATGCTAGGGTGTGTGATTTAATTTATATAACAAGGAATAGTTATAAGAGAAACCATTCATGTTAGGTATCAATATTTCTTATATGGTTCAAAGGCAGTTGTTCCAATTTATATAGCATAGACCCAATCCTTTTTTATATTATATTTCATGGTAAATATAATCAATATAAGATATATTATACTAATTTGGGTATTTTATGGAGACTTTAATTGAGTTTGATGTAAGACAGTCAACCTCACTAGTCTCATACGGCTCTACAACACTTTAAAAAAGTGATTAAACTTCTAACCACCATTATTTCCTCTTGAGTTACAAAAATTCATTCAATTAGAGTTTTTTTGTCTTAAAAAACATCACATAGAAAATAATATAAATAGTTTATTTGATCTAGTTTAAGTATAGTTTGGGGATTAATAGTACGTCCACCTCCTCTTGGTTAAGGCGGAGAAACCATGTCCCTAGAAGGGGATGGGTTTGATAAAAAAACATCAATCAAAACTTATGGTAGAAAAAGATGAACTATATAAAATGTGATGTATGATTTACATTTAATAAAGGATTTATTCTATATTAGTCGATATGATCCACCAATTCCTTTTCCACTATTTCTCTTTTTCTAGCATCAATTTGTTTTACCAAGAGGTTCTATAGACCCCTTGAAATGTTAAACCTCATAAAATTATGTTCATAGTTGTTAAATATCTGTCATAGTTGTGAGTTATTTATTTAACTTGTTCCTATTTCATGGTTGTTTATATTATTACATATACATCCATGAAATGATATTCCAAGAATAGATCAATTTTTGTTATGGTGACACTTTTTCAATTTTTATCAATGGAGAGTTACCATACTTGGTGTGAGAGGTTATCAATTTGTTCGTGTTAATGATTAGGAAAAAAATTTGAGATTTTAGAGGATCAAGACACAATTTTTTATCCATAGTTGTCATATTTGTCATTATGTGAAATATAATTCTGGATAGAGTACTGAAATAGTATTTTACGAAGTTCACTAATGTTTTCCCAATGGAGGTGATGAGTCTACCACTATATTATAAGGTAGATTTAATCATTAAGTGGTATCGTAAAATAAATCGTATCTCCATGGACATATACTGGATGGATCCTTAAAATATTCCAAAAAGGATTCGAATTTATTTTTTTTAAATTGATTATTATATTATTCCAATGTATCTCCATGAGGTTCTCTAGTATTGTTCTCTCAAAATGTGGATAAAAAATTGAAAATATACGATGATTATAATTATATTAATATTGCAAAAATGAAGAACTATTACCCATTACTAACGATCAAAAATATATTTTACAATATAAGGGGTGAAATTTTTTTCTAAAAAAATTGACCATAATCCAATTACCACTAGTTGATGATTTAAGATGAATACATTATAAAAACAACATTCGAATGATGTATTGATATTATGAGTATTTTGTAATTCAATTTTGATCTATGGGTTCTCTAAAAATTTCTAGGGGGTTAATGCATTATATCTTATAGAATTACATGGAAAAGTATTTATTATCTTTGTTAATGAAATATTGAAATTTGTGTGGTTATAATAAAATAATTCCAAATACATAATATTTTTCCTACATTAGTTATAAGAGAATGAACTAACTAAAAAATATCAAAGTAAAACTTTATGATATGAGAGGTACATTTCCTAGGTCACATTGTCTCTAAGAGTGGTATTTATATAGAATTGATAAATGTTGTGGTGTTGGTAGCTTTGTGGAGTATTATGAATGAATTATAGGTCTGAAGTAACTGAGGTTTGTTGAGATACTATTGGAGGATCATGCAAAAGGTCACATGTATCTTTTCTTATTTTCTATGTTCGAAAACGAGTTGATATGATTTCATTTTGTCCACGTAATGTAATTATTCTTTAATATGTTTGAAGGAATGTTTGGCCAATGAAGTAGTTCTATTATTTATTGAATATTAAGTCCCTATGAGGTATGTTGTGACACCTCATACATGGGGGCGTCTAATATATTAATGTTGGAGTGAGTAGTAATTTTTAATTTATGTACATAGTTAGACCCCCCCCCCCTGAGCATAACGATACCAAAAATTAGTTGGATCAATATAAAATAGACTTTTCACAAATTTAGTGGAGACATTATCTACCAGGAATTTTCAATTTAGTCTCTAAAATTTATAAAATACTATGATACATATTTTTTTAGAAGAAATAAAACACATATTAGAAAAGATAAATTGATTTTTTATAGGGCTACTATGTCGAGGACATATATAATCTATGTAAAGGTGAGGTTAAAAATGACTAATTAAGTAGGAATTCATATAAATATATGGATTTAGATAAAAAATAAGTGTACGATGATTTAGAATCTAACCAATTTACATCTTGATAGGGAGTCACATAATTAGGTTTGGTTACATCATAAAATATATTCAGTTTCCTAGGTGGATAGAGTTTTTTTCTCTCTAATGGTGGATCCCTTAATTAATTTTGGAAATTATTTTATTATATAGGGATATATCCGAGATATTTGGATAGAGGATATAAAAAACTAAAGAATATTATGGGGTCAATGATTTGTTCTAATAGAGAATTTGGAGAAAATATATGGTGATTTTCTCATTTATTTTTTGTTATACAACCCCGAGTTGGGGAAATATATCATTATTTTAGACAGAATATTTTATGAATGAGATTGAATTTATAGGTGGAAAATTTTATAGTGATATTACTTATTTATCATAAATAAATGTTGACCATCAATTTAGTGACCACACGTTTCAAACATATATATTAAATCTAAATAGATGACATAAAATTTCAATCCATGCCAGAATCATATAGGTTTAGTGCCTTTAGAATATAGGACACAAGTAACAACTGGTCTATAAATGATCTATACCATATCCCACTTTGTTATTCATAACTGTAACCCTTCATACACATATAATTTCTAAAACCAAACATCATGTCTTTGTGAAATGATACAAAAGAAAGGGTGAGCTCGGATTATCTTCAATGGTAAACAAGGGATATTTCAATGATCATATAATCATAACATGACCATAATGGTGTGATAACATGATATTAACATTATAATTATACACCTTAAATATCATTTATCATAATATTAAATCATTTAATAATTTAAATTAGTTTATAAGACATTAATCACAAAAGTATCAAAGAACATGAGTTAGAAGATAATTTCTTTTGAATATGAAACATAATTGTAGAATAAACATAAATATATATCATTGTGAACATGTATAAATTCAAATAGTTTCACTAATTATGTTAGGGAAATGAAAAAAGGCCCTTAAATCTACTTATGGACATGAAAACATGTCCACAAATGATTATATGGACATTAAATCCAAGTCTAGGTATAAGATTATGGAACGGTAATCTAGCGGCACACATAAAATTTTGAACATGAAAATAATGTCCAAACATAACATATTTACTTTGTAACACCCGAGACTTTTATGTTATATAAATCATCAAAGGAATCTTTTTCTACACAACACTTGCTTGGCTTACTTTACACGCAATCGTGACCTTCCTCGATAGCTTGC
The DNA here is from genome assembly GCA_963277665.1 of Viscum album. Lineage (NCBI taxonomy): Eukaryota > Viridiplantae > Streptophyta > Magnoliopsida > Santalales > Viscaceae > Viscum > Viscum album. The sequence goes on from OY728158.1 coordinate 1,028,064,489, forward strand.
GTCGTACGCAATACCGAGTTCCACTAAACAACAATATGCTATTAAAACTAGCCGTTATGAATTGTAATAACCACTTTTTGAAAATTTATAAATTTTATTTTTCAAAATGGACTTCATTTTTGGACTTAGAATATCGAAATTAGCCTAGGGTGAAATTTTGGTATTTTTCTGAAAACTTTCAATTTTTGATGAATAGTGAAACCACTAAGTGGTAGGTTAAAAACTAAATTTTGCATAAAACTTAATTTTACTGCTTCTGTGAATGGAATATCGAAAATCCGAGAGACACGGTTAATATCAAGGACTAAAATGTGGTTCAATGAGATGAAAATAATTTTTTGGTGAATAGTAACTTTTTACTATTTTTACCGCGGTTAATAGTAAATAGGGTAACTAAGGGTAAATATGATATTAATATTACCCTAACACATGTCCTAATTCTATTGGACAAGTTTAATTCGACCAAAAACAAACTTAGGAATAAACTATGACCATTTAGGCCCACTTGGATTAGATTAGGACATTTATTATTAATTTATTTAAAGAAGGGTTAAAATAGTTAAAATCAAAGTTTAATAAGTAAATCATTTTTAATATGGGGTTATACATAAGATAAATTCGATTGTAAATATTCATTAGAAAGATAAAAAGATTTCCTACATGATGGTATTTTATTTGTAATTTTTAGACATCAAATAATTTAATTTATTTATGACACAAAGATGATGCAGTAATTATCTTATTAATGAAATATTGACAAAATTGATAATATAAATACAAAAATAAATGTAATTTAAGACTTTTTATGAATTCCACTAATTTTCTAGGTTACTATGATATATTAGTATTGATTTAATTAACTTGGTTCGAACATATAATTCTGTTATGACTTTGACAAAAATCATATATCCAATAGTGTCAAAATTGACACAAAATAGTTTTTAAATCAAATATTATATTATTAATTGTTATTTTATTCCTAAAAATCTAAGGTTCGGCCAAATGACTTAGATAAGGATATATATATTAATAATAAAAAATTTTGGGTTCGTTTGGCATGTTATAGTAAGTGTATTAACCATATAGTGAAAGAAAACAAAAAGACACGGTAAAAGTTAAATTAATTAACTTAGAGTTAAATCTAATTGATAAGGTTAAAATAATACCCTAAACTTGTCTAAATCCTATTGGTTGATAGGATTTAGACCCATCCCCACTTTAGCTTCGAAATAAGACCCTTTGGAACCATTATAAACCGATTTTGACTTTAATATAAAATAATATTTTGAGATATTCCTAAGGTGCCCCTCTCCTCCCTTATAAAAGGGCACCTCCTCCCCCTCCTCCTCACACAAAATTGAGCACTCAATCTCGGCCAACCCCTGCCATTTTCTCCTCTCCACTTCCCTAGAATAGTCCTAGAGGTCCTGGTCTTCTCCAAAGTCCACTCTTAGTTCCTTAAGTGGAGGATTCAAAAAGGCGTTCCAAAGAAGAGGTAATATCCATTACCGATCTTTTCAATTTCTTTCTTCTTCAACTTCTTCTTCTTTAGTTGTTTCATGATAAAGTAATAACATCAGTATTACTTACATACTGATATGTTATTATAAATATGAAACTACCCTAATTCACCTTCTATCCATCCTACGGAAAAATGAAATCACCACGCGTGCGTACGTACGGAATACCGTCTCCACGCCGTGGTGTAATCTACTTTCCACCATCACCTTACAAGGATGGGTATAATGGTGTAATGAGTAACTATATATGATTATTATTAAGTAATATTGATACTGAAATAATATATATATATACTCCAATACAATTCCACGATCATAGGAACGATATCATCACTCGTGCGTACGTACGGAATACCGTCTCCACGATGTGATGCGACTCGTTCTACATGATCTTCATTTCATAATGATTGTATAAATGAATTGAATGAATGAATATGGTATATACTACAATAATACCATTCTGGAAATGAATTATCTATAACCTAAAGATAAGAATAAGAATTTATTCGACAAAACACGCATAAGAACAAAAAGTTATAAAGACCCGAGTAACAAGTAACAATGAAATATTACTAACAAGAAGCTAATAATATGACCATATATGATCTCATATCAATATGTATGATTCTGGAATAAGTCAATAACATTATTTAAACCATTATACAGGAGCTTCGGACACGAACAAAGCAAATCGGACCTAAGGTAAGGGAAATATCACAATCTCATTTTTATCCGAGATTGTTTATTCGTAAGTATTTACTGGGGTGTATTTTATCATCCACATCCATGTTCCCTCAATATGTAATATTGTTTCCATCCACTTGAAATAGTTTAAACCCAATTTTACCCTTAGGTGAGTTTTTAGTAAAGAATATGAAAGGAATCTTTTGTCGTTTTTCCGTACGAGGTACTTTTTGACTTTTCCGACAAAAGTACGAAGAATGTTTTTTTAACTTATACGGCATGAATGGATTTTTAAAACATTATTTCCAAGAAGCTTCCTTTACAAGTTTTCAAGTTTATTTTTAATCAACTCCTTTTATTTTAAAGTTGTATGACATGTTATGAAAGGAAAATTGTTTTTGAAGAAGAAAGGATATTTTCCTCAAGAATTCAATACAAGTGTTTTATCAAAATTATTTTCAATCTAAGATAATAAAGGGTTCTGTTTCTATCCATATTTTTACATTGGTTTGACTATGTTGTGATGGAATTATGTTTATTAATTCCTTTATCATATATGAATTGATTTATGATGTCATGATGTTTCAAGAATCCCATTTTTGTTATATGTGTTATGCGATGATGTATGTTTTATGATTATGTGGCACACATAAGAAAGGATTCATTATAAGATGGGTGGGACCTATATCTCCCTCCAATGCATTGGGTAATGATTTTATATCTCATGAGATAGACATGGCTGGAACGGAAGGTTATTTCGGTTCAGTGATACAGGACTGAAACGAGGAGTGAACTCGGTTCAGAAAGGGACTTTGTCCACTAAGATAGTCTTGGCAATGAGTCATGACTAACAAGAAATGATTTTCCATGATTATGTGTGCATGCCACAAAGATTCAAGTTTTATGTTATGATTATGGGGATCTCATTTTCACTTCTATGATTTATTCCATGTTAAGATATTATGATCTCTTTTGCAGGTTTTAATTTTCAAAAAGATATGATATGATTTTTATTTCCTTTATTTGCCCTTGCTGAGCATTTGAGCTCACCCTTTTATGTTTTCTTTTCCCCAGGTCAGGAAGATGGATATTAAGTAGAATATGCTAAAAGGGACCCTAGATATGATGAAATAAATGGGAGACACTGTAGAAGATTTATGAACCAGTTGTTTATGTTTCCCCAGTTTCTAAAGACACTATACCCATACGGTCCTTTGTGGTTTTGTCATATGTTGTAATAAGTGTGCTTCAATTTTGAAGTATTAACAATGTATGTAAAGTGTGGGTCGTTATATACTTCATGAGTTATCCATATTTACAAAATTTATTGGAGGGAGATATAGTTCTCACCTATCAAATAAATAATATCATACATATGTGTACAACTAGATCATAAAATATTCATCACCTTACATATCTTGAAAAGAAATTAATTACAAAAACACTTCATCAAAGTACAACTCATGGAAAATGGAATCACTATCATAAACATCTATTCATTATATATATAATCCTTAGAGAGATAAAAAAAAGTATGGTAACCTTAGATAATACCACCAGAAGATATTATGTATCATTAAAGGATGACATTGTAAATGGTAATTATTTTGAAAGATCACTTGGAATAACTCTTCAGGAAAATAAACATTCTATTTTGAATTTTTTTTACACAACTTCTCACTTAGCTATGAAAACAAAATATTTGAAAATAACTTGGTAAAATTTTAAATGATGAATCAAATAATAATTTATTCTTGGTGGTGGGGAGATAGATTCGTTCTATTTAATATTAAAGAACATTCCATTTCAAAAAGTCGAAACATACCTTATTCAGAAAAAAATAAAAATATTCTTTTTATGAAAAAATTAAAAATATAAACATGGATAAAAGTATATAGAAAACCCTATTGGGAAATAATAATCATTTTCCTAAATAAATTTTAATAAAATATAGATAATGAAAATGAATACCAATTAATTCTCCCAATGGAGGCATAAACATAAGCAATATTGAAGGTTGTTCAGATTGGTAAGTTGAACCCTTACCTCAAATTTTACCTTTCCATGTACACATGAGAACCTTCTATAAATAAAATAAGGGTTTATTATAACTATATTAAATAAAAATATTAATATAATTGATACCATTAATGACTTATTAATGAAATATTTTCACCTTCTTATTAATAATTTTTTATTAAAATCTTTGTTTTGGGTGATAACAGCTTTATTTTCTAAGCATGACTCAGTTCGACAGTACTGATGCATATACATTTATAAAGTTTTGTTTTTTCTAGAATATTAACTATTTTATAAACATAATATATATTAAATATATTTATATTTTTAATAATTATAAAAAATTATATATTTAAAATTTTAATTACCCCTTTTCGGGAGACGGTAGGCTATACGTATACTTGAATGGCTTTTTATTTTTCAACAGATGGAAATAAAGAAAGATAAATTTTAATTCACCATTATAGGATAATTATAATATAATTTATATCATATATATCATATATACACATTAAATATTTCCTCATTACCATTCACATAAAAATATAGATGTAAAAGGAATCACATTGCTTAGTGGAAGTGGTCGTCCACATGTACACATGAATGAGATTGTCATTTTCCTACGGTTTGGAAGGTAATATGGTAGGTTTTATATTATAATTATAGAATATTATTATTTCATAACTATAATATATAATAATTAATCCCATCATAATACCCATACATAAAATATAGGGATAGGAAATGAATTATTTTTCTTCCTCAAGACCAGATGCTATACATACACACAAGCGATACATTCTTGTATCATTTGATAGCAAAGTGTTTGTATAATGATTTGTTAATAACAATGATAAAATTTAAATATTATTGGTATACTTATGTTGCTATTTTATGAAAAAACCCATATATTTATAATATGTATATGAATAAATAAATTGAAAGTGGTGGGGTAAGTCGATTACTCCTTTAGGAGACCTCCTTCAGATCCTTTCTTAGGGAACCTAAGGTCTGTATTTTAAGGAGAATATAACGTCATGAAATTGTATAAGTGTGTTTATAAGTGGAATAGGTAGGTATTTTTCATGTTTTTTGGACAAAGTGGTGTAAATAAGTGAGTGAGTGGTTCCCTTTTACAATTGATGTGAGAGATACTTTTAGAAATTCTTAAAAACAAATATAATAAGACTATTCTAGAGACTAATGCCTAAAAATGGTCATGATTTAGATTAAAAATATTACACGGTTGAGAAAAATTAATGCAATAATTTTATTAAAACACTGGATATCATTTTAATCCATATTTTTTATTAACCTCATGGTATATTATTTTTTAGGTTAATAGCAGTTTCAATTATTTTAATCACAATGGGTTAATAATATTACTAAAAATATAAAAGTGACTCATAAATGGATCGTGGTTGTTTTTCAAATCAAATTACATTAAAATTTTCAAAGAAAACATCTTTATTATTTTTAAATTATTTAATAAAATTATAGTTTGATAGAAAACTATTAATATAAATTTTTACAATATTCATTTAATTTGACTTTAAATACTCCATGAAAAAGGAGAAATTATATTATAATTATATATAAATTCTATAAAATGTCATAAATATTAAAGAAAATTTGTGGTAAAAATAAATTCTTACATATTATATTAGTCCGATAATTTTTAATATCATAAATTACATTTTTATATAAATTAAAAAAATCCATTACCAGCACTAGATAAGATTTAATGGTTATTATATAATTTATATAAATTATAAATAAATTTATATATTTAAAATAATTTAATTAAACTCAGAATTTAATTTTTTCATTGATTTATTACTTTTATCCCAAATGAGGACACTTAATTGATATTTAAAACTAAGAAGGAGAAATTTTATAACATTCATTGTTTTAAATATTGTAAGGGTAATTTTCTTGGAAATGTTCCCACCCAAGAAGTCAATGTTTAGACTAAGTTGATTAGTATAAAATTAAATTCATACACTAATAATAAATTTGAATAGATATTTCCATATCACTTAGTTCTTATCTAGATTAACTCAACTTACCTTATATCGATGTGACAAATTTTACCACAATTACTATTCATAATGCATATAATTAAAGTGGAAAATATAACAAAAATGAACCTCCTAATTCAAAATATTCAATCCATTTTATAAAAATAAGTACCTATAATTTTTAGTAATTAATTTTTAGAAAAGTTTTTGAAAATTGGTGAAATCCATTTTTTAGAAAAATATAGTTTTTCATAAACATGCCATTTTTAATACAATTTTTAGGCAAAATTTAATTATAAAAATGATTAAAATGAGTATAATTGGATAAATAATAATATTATATATATGATTTAACTTTTAAATCATTTTAAAATATTTCTACATTTCAAATCTTTGAAACAACAATAATTCTTTAAATAAAAATAATAATATTTTACTATATACATGAAAATAAATCTTTTCAAAAGAATCATGGATTAACCATAAGATAATTTTTATATGGTGATTTCAAAAATATAATTATTTTTATTAAAATAAATTATAATTGTTTGATAAATTAATTATTATATTTTTTTCATATAAAACAATAAAATCTTCTTTAAGGTGGATATATTTTTGAGGCATAAAACATCATCATAAAAATGAATGATTATTTACTAAAAACTTATCAATAAATTTTTTTTTCATAGTAAAATTCATTATATTTACTAAATTTTTATTTCCTATTTATTCCATTGAAATTAAATACTAGTTTATAACTAGCACCTTAAATAATTACATTTTAATGGGGTTTTATGGTTTATTTAAACTTTTAGTAATGTATAACATTAAATATTGATGAAATAAATTATTTGATGAAAAATATTTTCTAAAATCTCATTATGTTATATTTTTTCCCATTTAATTTATTTCAACTATCCAATTTGATCTTATGATTAGTAATTAGTGGCATGATATTTAAAAAATCCTCTTTTTGAAAATCCTCATCTTAAAGTGGGTTAATCAAATTTCCTCAAAAATAGAGAATTTAAAGTATAAAGGTCATATTGAATAACACATAACCATGTTTACAAATATTATACAATTTTTGGAATGTGAAAACCTGGATATAGAAGAAAACCAAACTCATAAGGTTTGAAAGAGAGTTATAGAGAACACAAACAATGGAATGTTAACCATCATAAAACTGTAAGTCTATGAGGGGTTAAAAGACCACTGACTTATCAGTAAGAGATATATGTAGAAAAATTATTTATTTCAAGATAATTTTCATAATGTTGAGGTTTTTTTACTATCTAGAAAAAACCATTGGGGAAATAAACTCACTTTATTGCATTCAATTTCATTATTATAATATCATCCTTTTCATTTTCCTAGATCTACATCCACTACATATCTTACTCCGGAAAATGTATTTTAATGAATACTTTTTCTTGACTTTTGAGATTTTAAGGAATCATGAGGTCCACAAGTTATTCCTCCACCATCTAAATATTTATGAAACCAAAAATAGTTATAACATTTTATGATGAACTGTACATCAAACTCAAACCATAATATCCAAATTTAAAATTTATCTATTCCTCAGGTAGTTAACCTTAAGACTCATAAAAATTATTATACAACAAATTCAAAACCCAAAATTGATTTTATCTTATATCATTCCATGATCAACGTAACAATAATTTAATTTACTCATAATGTCTCATAAAAAATGTATATAACTTGATCATATATTCTTAAATGTGAACTAATAATTTTCCAAAATGTCAAAATGAAATCATATATGGTTCAAAAAGATAAGTTACGACCTATTATTTAAATAAGCTTTTATATTAGGCATAAATATTCCCATTGGATGTTTGTATTCATTATTTTCATGATAAAAGATGATAGGTTGATTGTAAATATAAAGTATGATTTCATTATTCCAAAAATATATATTGAATATATGGAGTGAAGAATAAAAAATGTTCTGAATCAAATCAAATTTCAAAAAGGGATAATATTTTCATAGGGAATATTCATAAAATTGTCAGGATGGAATCACATATTATAAAGTGGGGGATAATTGTTCCATAACTATCATGATTCAATTAAATTGTTGTAATTTATTAAGTTTTCCATTTGTCTATTGGAATTAGTGGTTGATATGGCATACTATCTTTTTTACCATAGATTAGGAATTTTTTTCACATAGTGACAAAAATATTTGAATTTATAAATCTGATGTGTGTCAGATTCATTTTATTAATATCTACATCTATTCATTTTATTCACTTCCCCTTTATATCATAATGAATTTATTTTTCTCGACTGATATTCTTCCCACACTTGAATCATATTCTTTTTTTCCTTTAAAGAAATCAGTTGAGTTATTTTTTTGATATTTTTTGGAATATTGGAGGTCAAAATACTTACATCCCTCGATATAGAAAAACCACTATAGTTTCTATAAAGCTCTATCTTCATTTTTATATCACCAGAACCTAGAGGGATTCTATATTTAACTTCTACTTTTAATGCACATCAAAAATTTTCTTTATAGCTTCCAATGTCCCTTATGGATAACTCCATTAAATTATTTTGTTTCAAAACACAAAAAAAATCAATAAATTATTCTATCAACGATGAATATTAAACATGTATCTTACCCTGAAATTATAGATAAATTTTTCTCTTAGGTACCAATGGATTAATCATCCTTCTACTTATGCTCAATGAATTCCATCTCAATTTTTTATATAGAAATGAGGGTATTACATACTCAAACAAATTCCCTAATACTCATCCTATTACATTCAGATGATAACCTCATATTTCATTTTATTTTTAATAATATTCCACCCTTAATTTTATTTTCCATTAAGACAATAAAAAATAGGACAACTTTTTTATAGTATGGGTACAAAAAAACTAGATATATCTTTACCATTACATTGATCCGTTTCCAAAAACTAGTAGATCAAATGACTTATCAATGCGTGTTGGTAATTATTTTTTAAAATATTCAATAACATACTTATCCAACTGTGATATATCTTGAATCATGACATGATCTGTGTTACCACCAACATTGTATCACCCCAACCCGACTACCCCATAGACGGTGTCTTCTTTATTACACAGGCATAAGATTCAAGGAATCACTTACCAAAGGATTGAATAGTTTAGTAGTATTTTTAAACTATATACATAGTTATAATTCGAAGTACATTATAAAAAATAAAATAAAAAAGTATTTTTATTGATAATTTCTTTATTCCTCATACTGTATCCCTGAATATCAATCAAAAAACACTTCCTATAATTTTGGAGAAAATAAAAAATAAAAATGGGTGAGCTCAGATTATTATAATGGGTAAGAATACAATAAAAGATATTAATAAATATGGAATAATCAAAATGAAAATGTAAATAATTGAGAAAAATTAATTTTAATAAATCACTTGAGTATTATATGAAAGGGATAAATGATGATCAAATAATTCCATATAAATAATCACATGAGGATGAAATATAACCATGAATATTCTTACTTGTTGAATAATAACATGGAATATCAACAACTAAATTCACAATGATGGAATGTATAATTTTTTACATCTAAATAACACCATAGAGGTCTTGTGTGAAGCAATATAATATTGTCGAGGCCTTTTTCGATGAATTATATACAAATGGGTGAGGTCTCAGAAAAAACCCAATATAATTTTTCTAGTGAGACTTATTCACTCATAAAGGTGATATAGGAGGCCCTTCCCATCACTTACTATGTCCAATACATTTCTGATATGATAATTTTAAATAATAATAAACATAAACCTTTGTATTTAAAAACCACCATACATAATTTTGATACATACCCCAATCAAAAAAACATAATCATAAACCATCAAGAGTAAAAATAAAAATGATAATAAAATTGGAAATATCTAGTAAACATGCTCATAAAATAACTTAAGAACTAATAATTATTATAAAAACATAACATAATATTAGTGTATCATAAGTAAAAATGAGTTTTGATGTCATTGATTAATGTAAACACCGTTAAAAGATCACTAAATTTTTTTTAAGAGGAAATGACATTGCATTTTGAAATTCCATTTTTCAAAGAATTTTTTTTAAAATAATTTTTAAAAAAATTTAATTGAAAATAGCCTTTTGAAAAATTAAAAATAAACATTGAAAATTTTATTATTCATGATATTGGAAAATTTAACTCATGTCGTACAAGTTAAATTAATTTTTCTGTTCACAGTTTTTAGTAAAACCCAGACAAGAATTGTTTTGAAAATGACATGAATATTAATTAAAAATCAAAAATATAAAAAATAGGTTAAAAATGATTATTAAATCATTTTTATATTCCTAAATCATTTTTAAATCATTTTTTAAAACCATGTGTTTTGATAAAAAATTATTTATAAAGGAAGAAAAAAATAATGTTTGATTTTATTAAAATCATTTCCTCAAATATTTTAAGAACCAAAGAATGGAAAAGTTGATATATTAATTGAAAATGTTCATTAATAACTAGAGGAAAATAATGTAAATATTTTAATTATTTAAATATCTATTAATTTCCCATTTGGAGACTGGAACATAAATAATCATGAATAATGATGAGATTTTAAAATAAAGACATACCAATTTGGCACCTTTTGAATTGCAAGACCAATAAAACAAATGTAATATAATAATAAATTTTAATTCCATTAATAACAAAAAATTCATGATATAAAATTTAAAATTAGAAATAAATAAACAACGAAAAATAAATAATAGGTGAATATTACAAATGTCCCATAGAAGTAAAACTGATACGAGAAACCATTACTTCAGCTATGAATTCCATTGTATATATACAAACCTTATTTATAATGGTTTTAATACTTTTTTTAATATATTAAATAACCATAATCATATTTATATTAATATATATGATCCTATTATAACATTTTACACCCAATTTTTTAATATTATTTTATTATTTTCATTATTTCGTTTGTTAAAATTCATTTTTTCTCATGCATATTTTTTTCATGAAAGGAATGTTTCTTGTTGAGATTATATGTATATACATATCATCTACTAAATTATATTAATTTTATAAATATCATATTCAATTAGTAGATATATTTGTTGAATCATTTATGAAATTTGGACATGGAAATTTTTTCACATCGCTTCGTGGATACAATTGGTCATACGTACACATGAGTCACAATATCATTCTATTAATGAATCACATGATTAACGATTGAGTGATATATTAATTTTATAGAATAAATACCATTTTATTTATATCAAATATATCCATTAACCTTATCCTTATTAGGTTCTAGGTAAATTGTTTGTGAATAAAGAATCACATCGCTTCACGAGGCAGTTGTCCATAGTACACACGAGCGACATTATAATATTTGAAATAGAAGGGAACATTAAAAGGTATATTTGATATTAAAAATATATAAGTATAATAATTTGATAAATTTAATATAATTTACTAAAATCTATCATTACATAGATCCTAGAAAATTGGTGATGGAAAATAAACTACTTCATTTCGTGAGGTGCTTGTCTGCCATACACACTATCAATGATTCCATTTTTCATTTTATGGAAGATAATATGGATAAATATTATGAAATAAATATAATAACATATTATTATATGGTATATAATGTTTTCTATATTTTAATTATCATTACATAATTTTAGGTGGAAACATAATGAAGAAAATGAAAAATCATTGTTATGCTAATTACCTTCTATAATTGACACCTCCTTTGGATCTCCTCTCAATGACCCTTGAGATGGTATTTTGAGACTTATATAAGCTAATTAATATGGATTATGATTTTTTATATAGCGTTTTATATGTTTTTCTCAGCCCAAATATCTTAAAGGGTGTGATTAAGTGAAGCGAGGGAGAGACCTTTTATAAGATCGAAAAGGGAACAATCATGGAAATGAAATAGAAATTCCCATAAAAGAGTCCAAAATTATAAATTCATTCCCAAGAAAATTAATTCAAAATGAATGTAGATAAAAATTTGGGATAGATATGGTCAAAATATTTCCAGAAAAGAAATTTTTTAAATATTGGTAAATAATTTTTAACCCTTATCTTCTTAGTTTAACACCACAGAAAAACCATTTTTTCCTCAACCAAGGAAAATAATTTTTACTATTTTGGAAATTCATTTTGATAAAAATATTTGTTGAACAAGTTATATAATAAAAACAATTCTCCAAAATATGGTCTCCATTTCATTAATTACCATTATAATAAGTGTAAAATTTATATTTAAAAATCATCCCACAAACGTGTTGAGAAATTAGGTTTTTAAAGAGAAGATGCTTAAAAGATTACAAGGTTTTTATATCCAGATTCAATATAACATTGATTCCAATGACTCAAATTGTATAAATATATATATAGTTTAACTATTTTTACATTAAAACAAATTTAAATTTTAATTTATCTTTAAAAATAATTTAAATGAAAAAGAAGCTTTCAATTAAAAATCTATATTTTTTTCACATTTCATCATAAAATGATACTTTTCTGAAAAATGGAATCCAATCCCTCAAAGATAATATATATAAGATGATTTCAAAATATTTGATATATTTTTTCAAATATTTTTTTTATAATTGGTAAAAATTAAGGACATATATTTCATGGGTTATTTACACTCAGTGTTGCGTGTAACAGGTTCAAATAAATATGATATTATTATTTTAAAATATCATGGTGTAACATTCGCCCCACCATAAATATATTTCATCCTCCCAGGATAGACCTGATCATGGAGATCAACGTTCTTACATCTGGAAATACCAAAATTGAAAAACGCATATTGTAAAAGGGGTAAAAAATATCCTCTTAAATAGAGATAAAGGGAAGAATTAAGGTAATATGGAATAACACATGGAAAGGTTTCTATATATGATAACACTATTGGCATGTGATTATTAATATGTGGAATAAAAATCTAATGAATTATAGAGAGTGGTAGAGGACAATGATTAAAAGAAACTGAATATATAATGGAATGTTATAGATTACAAAAACCTAAATATGTTATGATTTAAAAGTCCATTAGTTAAACATAAATTAAGGTATAATGATAAAATTTTTAATAGATACATTCATTGAAAAATGATAAATTCATTAAACATATTTACTATAAGGAAATGTAAATATACACACATGATATCTGCCTATTTCATAAGAACAATTAAACCCTTTGGTTGTGCTACGATCAATTTCAAATTCATCATTTAATCCTAAAAAATAATATCCCATGTCTATTTTTTACTCTAGAAGTACTAAAATTAACATTTAATAGATCACATGATACATAATATAATTTTAAATCATTCCATCTGTCTCATGTAATTGTTATAAAAAATGGTTAGTATAGGTTATCCATTATGCATCAATCTTCATATGGTGAAGTAATACATTAATCTCTAAAACCTATACCAAAGTTCAACTTAATAAATTTCATAAATTATCATCCTTTTCTTCTTTACAAAATATTATGACACAAAAAATTATAAATAAGGTCATTAAATTTCCAAAATTTACATATAATTAATTCCCCAAACAATATAAAGTTGCACGTAATCGCTACATACCAAACACATGAATACCTTTAGGATTTGTTCTGTTGAAACCTGATAATTACATTAATTACCATAAAATAGTATTGTAATAATGTATTATTGATTATTTTGAAAATAAAAAAATAATATTTGATATATTACTTAAATCCAAAATGTTTTCTAATACACAAATGCTAGAATAAACTCCATTGTTAACAAATCATTAGTCATTTCAAAGGTAGAAATTAATATCAATTTACATTATCTATAACAATTATCTCTTTATCTAGAATGATTATATAAACATTAAAAATATATTAAAGGTTTTATTTACCTTAATAATGTGTTTTATGAGATGTTAAACCGGGAATTAATCATTCTTTTGGCCATCAGTATTGTTCAACAAATGATTTAAAATACCCAATGAAACGGTAGTATAGTAAAATATTTATACATTTCATAGTTCTTTGAACCCTAATATACTATATAAAATATTCAAATTATTTTATTTTTAATCAAAACTGATGAAAATTAATCATTCAACTTCAACTATTGTAATTGTGAAATCTTGACCATGATCCATTAGTTACTTTTGAGGAATATTTCTTTGATGCTTGGGGAATTCATTAGCATAGTCACCCTTATTTCTATAATTTAAGCATTGTAAATTGTAAAATTTTTGCATTTAAATCATTAACATTTGCAAATTTCTATCCAAACATCTATGTATATCCCTTTACCTTTAACAAAGTACAAAGGAGTTTATTTCCACAATAATCTCATGTGAAAAAATCATTCTTTCCCTTTGTACCTTTATAAATATTTTTTAGGATGTACTCTTATTCTCTTACCTAACATCATATTCATAATACATATAAAATTCATTCCCTTTATTTTTTTATATGATATTATGTTCTAATATAATGAGTGTGTTTTGGAGACAAGTTCCCTTCTAAATTTTATATTAATCGCATCACAGAAAAAATAATTCTAACTCTTTGGATTAAATTAAATGATGAAGTTCCGATTAATTATACTAGGTTCCATTTCTAAATCAGGGAATACACTAGGTTAGATCATATCATTCTGAAATATAATTTATGCTCCCAAAACTAAGAAAACACTTTAAAAATGTCAAAAAACATATTCATGGATAATCTAATAATCATGAACATTGATTATTTAGGGATATATTTATTTTTAAATACTAAATAATGGGTTTTCAAGAAAATATGAATTATCCTACTCATATCCCCCAAGAGTGTAAAATGAGACATGTAGGATGAATTGTTTTTGTGAACGAGGTAAGGATCAGGTGAAGAAAAATGCACCCTTTTTAGAGATATCACCCCTAGGTACATCTAATCCAGAGCGATATCCACCTATAATATGTGGATAATGATTTATTTCCATTTAAACCCCATATATTATATTCCTTAACAAAACATTAAGTTTTTTTTTCTACACATATCCTCAAATTATAATGTATATTTATGTTCCTAATATATGTTTTCCTTTATATAGTGTCATGTTTTTTACTAAGCCACCTCTAACACTAACTATAATTTCCCTAAACCCAGTATCCTGAAGAATATGTCTAATTTATTAAATTAGAATTATAGATAAGTAATCAAATACTGATGGAAATATATTTTATTTGCCTTTGTAAAATAGATACATAATTTATATTCATATTATATTTTAAAACATAAAAGAAAAAGAGTTGTTTTTATTGAGAATGACTTTACTACCCTTAGTGTATCCCATTATTTACATCATGAAACACATCATGGAATGATGTGGAAAATAAAAAACAATAAAGGGGTGATCTCAGATGCACATTAAGATTAATAATATAGTATAATATGTGGATAAACATGGGATAATTTTTATGTAATGGTAAATAAATGAATCACATTCCTTTTAATTAATGACTTTACAATTATATGACCTGAATAAAGGATAATCAAAAATTTTTGTACAAATAATCGCATGTTAATGAAATATAACCCTGGATATTCTAACTAATAAAATAATCAAATAGAATATAAATATCTAAAATTATAATGATGTATTGCATAATGATTTACCTATAAAACATAATATTGAGGCCTTGTTTAAAAGTATCTATATAAATGGGTAAGGCCTTGGCTAAAACCAAATCTAGTTTGTTTCTTGGGACTTACTAAGGCATGACCGGGATATATCCATCCCCACCCATCACATCATAATTAAAATTCATTCCTTATATTATTATATTGAAACATAATCACCTTAAATTTTTTATATAAAATCTAACTTCGAAAATGTTAATACTCTGCCTAATCAATAAACATAATCATAAATGACATTGAGTAAAATTGTGAATGGTAATAAAATTATACATCCCTATCCAAAATCATCATAATACATCTCGATAAATAATAATAATGGTATCAATATAAAATCACATCAATGGATCCTAAGTAAAATAGAGGTTTTATTTCATTGATGAATATAAATACCATGAACAGATCCTTAAAACAATTTTAAAAACAGATTGGGTAGTTTTAAAATTCCCTTTTAAAAAATGTTCATAGGATTTCTTTATAATGATTATCATTGAAAATAAACATTAATAAAATGTAAAATAGAATTAAAAAATTGATTTTTCAGGGTAGTGTAATTTTTTTTCATGTCATACATGTTAAAAAAAGTGATTCCTTTAACATTTTCATGAAAAATCAAAAAACGATTTGTTTTGAAAAAGGCATTAAGGACACTTAATTGTTTTTAAAAAAAGTTAAATGTGACATTACTAATTATATTTTAATGGCTAATTGTGTTCGAAAACATTTCTAGAATCAATTGGTTTTGTTGAAAAAGTATTTTTTATCAAGGATTGAAATAAAGTCTAATTTTCATAAAAAGATTTCCTCACTCATATTAACATCAAAAGGGTTGATAAATGGAAATATTACTTGAAAAAAATAAATTATAACCACGTTTTATGAAAATATAATTACTTTAAGATATAAATATCAACAATTTACCCAATAAATACATATATATATATAAATAATCTTGAATAATGTTGAGATTGTGAAAATAATCCATCCCAACTTTGATATCTTCTGAATCATAAGACCCATAAAATAAATAAAATAAAATAAAACCTTAAAAACCATGAAGATAAATAGATTCATTATATAATATATAAAAGTTGAAATATATACACCACACACAGGATATAGTTGGTGATTTTGGCATATGTATTGTGGAAGTAAAAGTGAGATGAGAAAACCTTAACTTGTGCCTGAATTCCTTCATACATTTTTGTAAGTGCTTTATAATGTTGTTATGATTTTTATTAATTTTTACCATAACTATCATCATATTTAAAATATCATATATTATCCTGTTAAATTATTTTACCCCCATTTGTTAATGATATTTAATTATTTTTATTGTTTTGACAATTAATTTCACAATTTTCTCATAATAATGTTTGTCAAGAAATTTATGGTTTTTGTGTATAATATATATATATATATCACCTAATGAATTATAATAATGTTACTAATATCAAATTTAATCATTATATACATGTTTGAAACCATTTATGAAAAGTATACATGTAAAATTAATTATATCGCATTGTGGAGATGGTAGGTCATGCTTATGCACGAGCGGCGATATCATGGCATTAAAAAGTGAAATGTTAAGAAATTGGGTGATATATTAATTTTCAATAATCAATAACATCTCATATATTACACATATAATCATTAATTTTATCCTTATTACATTCCATGTAAATTTTATGTGGAAAAAATCACATCGCTTCATGAGGTGGTTATCCGTTGTACACACAAGCGATACGGTCATATTTGAAATGGAATGAATCATAATATATGATAAGTGATATTAAAATTTACGTTATATAATAATATCATAAATTCAAAATAAATCTTTTAAATCTATAATTATATCTATCATTTGATGTTGGTGATTGAAAATTAACCTACATCGGTTCGTGAGGTGGTCGTCTGCTATATAAATGATTAATTATTTTGTTTCCCATTTAATATAAGTGAAGAAAAATAAATATTCTATTGGGAAAATAGTAAAATAATAGTATATTTTTTATACTTTTTTTAAAATATTATATGTTTTATGATATAATTTAAGGTGGAAAAATAAGAAAGGAAATGAAAGTGGTTTGTTAAGATAATTACTTTCTCTATGAGAAATTACCAATGGATATCCTCTTAAAGACACTAGGGATGACCTTATGGTGGGGACCATAAGTTCAAGATTGTATCTAAAGATGTTTAGGAAATAGTTGCTAAGGTTTTTTTCATATCTATATGGTGAAAGGTGTGAGAAGAAGTGAGGGGAGGCATTTGCCTTTTATAAGTTGTGAAAGGGAAACCTCTTGGAAATTACATGTAAATTTACCAGTAGAATCTAAAAAGATATAGAAATTCCACTAAAAAATGACTCAATATGATTTTTTAAATTTTAGTTGAATTATTATTAAATATGTCAATAAAGTTTTATTTTTAATATTTTGAGTTCATTTTTAAACCTTATCTTCATTATTTACCCCATAGTAAACTCATTTTACTATAGCTGCGAAAATTTATTTTCACTATTTCACGATTCATTTTGGAAAAAAATTATTTTGGCCTTATGAAAGAAAATAAAATTTTCTGATTCCAAATATGGAGTCTGTAATCCCAAATTTCGTTCACTAATGTTGAAAATTTTAATTTAAAATTATTCCCAAAAAGGTGATGGGAAATAGGGCTTCCAAAGAGAAAATGATCAATAGTTTACAATGTTTTTATATCAAAATTCAATATGAAAATGATTCTAAATTATTAAATTATATTAAAATATATATATATATCAAATTATTTTACATTAAAACTATATCAAAATATAAATGAAATTTATAAATAATTTACTCGAGAAGGTAATTTTTATTTAAAAATATTTATTTTCACTATTCATCAAAAAAATGAAACTTTTTAGAAAAATCACCAAAAAATCACTGTTAGAAAATTTTGATATTATGACTAAATAATTAAGTTAATTTTTTAAAATAAAGTTTCTATAATTGGTAAAAAATAAACAATTTTTTTGGTGAAAAGCACCAATAAATCGTCTTTTAGAGAAAATAATATTTTTTAGAAAATATTACTTTTTTTCTAAATGATTATTATGTTATTTATAGTGAATATATAACAATAATTATCATAATTTATTAATTAATATTTATATCATCCAATTTTACAATTACGTTATAACAATATACTATTTTATTGTTCATTTTGAGTTGGAGTGGTGTGTTTTATAAGCTATCGAAGAGGATAAATTTAAATTAATATATCTCATGGGTTGTTTAAGATCTGTATTTCATACCACCTAGGATATCAAAAAATATTCTTAATTTAGAATTTAGGGGTGTAAATAATATGTTGAGATAGTTGAGTGATCATAGTCACATGATATTACACGCCTTCTCTTATGCCATCCAATTGTTTAGGAGAGTAGTTATTGTATTATCCAACACACTCATTGTTCAACCGATTACATTGGGATAAAAAAATTTATGAAAACAAAAAATCATAGTGTGAAAAATGAAATACATAGTGTAAAATAACATAATCATAGATTAGAAATAATTGGATGTTCAAATCAAGAAGCTTTATTTTTAATATATGACACCATGGTTTTATCCTAGGTCATACATTATCGAATCATTTAGGGTGGTATACTATACATAGACTTTTCCTTAGAGTCATTAATAAATTTTAATCATCCTAGGTTGTAAAGGATAATGAAACCCTTCTCTGATATCGACTATATTGACCAATAATTTTTAAAAATAGATATTACATAGAAATAGATGAAATAAAACTTCAATATAGATAGATTTTTATAGATATATTGAGTTTGGAAATATGGAAATATAAAACATTTGTTCATAAATGATCAATATAATATCCCAAAATGATCTTTATAACTAAAACCCTTCATAGACGTATCATTTTTAAGTCATTTCATTATATCTTGATGAAATGAACATAAGTGTTATCTCAGATTCTCATTAAGGGTATATAATTGATATATCAAAAATCATATAATATTAACATGAGAATAATGGTGTGAAAACATGATCTTAAAATATAATATCTAAAACCTACATATCATAGATCATAATCATGAGAAATTTCATAAACCATGGCATTCCATAAGACATGAATCATAAAAGTATGAAATAACATGATCTAAAATATAATATCATTGTCATAAGACATGGAATTGTGGAAAATAAATAAACTTATAAATTTTTTAAAATGTAAAAATAAAAATAGGTTAACCCATTGAGTTAGGGACATGAAATTAGGCCGTTAAATTACCTTATGGGATTGAAACTAGGTCTACACATGATCATATAGACATGAAATCCATGTCCATGAATAAACACCTGGACATGAAAATTAGGTTCACACAAAATGTTTTTACATCACGAGTTATCCATTGTTAGACAATGAATTAGTGGGATGTATAGATCTCACCAATAAAAAAATCATACATATATGTACCAAAAGATCGGAAACAAGTCATTATATAAGATATCATGAAATGATATGGATTTTATAAAAATTTCGTCAACATATATCATGTGGAAAAGAGAACGGGTATCATCAGTATATTATCATTATAAATATAAACCATATATAGAAAAAATAGGGTTTGTATTCTTGGATAATATCCCTATTAATTCTTATGTAACATAAAAGTATTTCATCATATATACAAATTTATTTTTAAATATCGAATAAAATAATTACTGAGAAAAATAAGTATTCTATTTTGAAATCACATATTTTTCTAAAAAACTGCATATTTATAATAAAAATTCTTTTCTTTGAAAATAAAAATGTATAATTGTAATGGGACCCCCAATAAAAATCTTTTTTATGACAGAAGGAAAATCCATTCAAGTCATATAAGGTAAAAATATTCCTTTCAAAAATTAAAAATATACATCATTCAGAAAATGAAAAAAATATTAATTTTAAAATTGTGTAAAAATATAAACATGGGGAAAATGAATTTAATCAATCATTAGAGAATAGTAAAAATATTAATAAATATAATTTTTTCAAAACATGTATATAGAATATAAACATCATATAATTATCCAAATATGGACTTAAAAAATATCAAATATTGATGAGATTTTGAAATAAAAACCTTACGTTAAGTATTGTGTTTCATTATACACATTAAATTCTTCTTCTTAAAAAATATAGACTTAATATTAATGTGTTAAATACTATATTAATGATTATATGACCATTTGTGTTTCATTTTTGAAATCGTATAACCATTTTATTAATAATTTGTTACTAAAATCACTCTTTTGGGT
The DNA here is from genome assembly GCA_963277665.1 of Viscum album. Classification (NCBI taxonomy): domain Eukaryota; kingdom Viridiplantae; phylum Streptophyta; class Magnoliopsida; order Santalales; family Viscaceae; genus Viscum; species Viscum album. Next base: position 1,028,085,782 of record OY728158.1, read on the forward strand.
GAAAACTGCTTCATTTTTCAAGTATGTTAATCTTTAGTGTTCATGATACATATATTTTTACCATGGTTCTATCATTTCTATAATTTTAATAATGGTATAATAATAATATTTACTCATCGTATGCATATTTATAATCGTTTAAAAATATTATAGATAAAAAAATAAATTACGTCGTTCATGGTGATGGTAGGGCACAGGTACGCTTGAACGCAATTTTATTTTTTATATGGTGCCCCAAGGCTTTCATGGGGTGAGAAAAAGCCTATTATATTTTCCATATTAAATTTAGTATTATTATTAAACAAATGGTTCTCTCCAAGGAGTTTTGGTAAAAGCTTATTATCCTAATAAAAAAGTTAATTATTAAATTTCTAGGACCTTAAAATTGAGAAATATGTATTTTGATTATTATAATATAGAAAGATAGGTGATTTGGATTCTAAGATGGAATACCAATTTTTAATATGATCATAGTAATTTTTGAAATAAGTATACTATTTTCTTAAATGATTATATTAATGAATAAAAAATCAATTTTCCATTTTCACCTTCGATGATGTTTGATCATTAATGATGGAAATCCTAAAAATTTCATTTATCAAATAATCCTCTTTATAGTGTGTGAAATAATTAATGATCCTTGTTTTATATTCATTAAAAATATGAAATCTTGTTTTCATATTCCCAGGAATCCAATTCAGAACATGGTCACCTTCTCACACACTTTTTAATCACATAAAACAGAAAGCACTTTACCATAGATCAACCAATCAGTTTGATCAAATTTCTCGAAGAGGGAGAAAATATTTATTTAATAAATTGAATAATAATAGTAGATAAATATATAAAAACACAATTGTATTCATTTGAGAAATATGGATTTATAAATTAAAATTTTTTAATAATAAAAACGTGTAAATGTATTTTAATAAATTATACTAGAATAAAATATCACAATTTAAGTTCACCTCCCATGCCCAAACTCTTACGGTTTCTACCCCTACGTGAAATAATATATAGTAAAGGTATATGTGATATAATTCATAATAAAAGGAAAGAAATATAATAGCATAAAAAAATAGTAAGAAATAATAGTGGTTGATCTCTTAATCTTTGATTATTCAATTCTCTTTCAATAGAATACCGTTTCTATTTATAGAGGGGAAAGTCACATTTATATCCCATTTTCAAATCAAATTTATCTCATGTTGAAGGATTGAGATATCATCAAAAGGATATTAAATATTAAATATACTTGGACATCAGGATTTCCAAATTCCAGTGTTGACTTGAATTACAAAGTAATGGTATCGGCATCTACCTTTTGGAATATATCACATCTATTATAGTAGAATAATATACCATTATTAAATGGTAGATAATTACTAGTGACATACATTTCACATTGGTGGTAGAAGCTAGTATGAAATCCTACTTTTCGTAACAATGGTAGTATTCTTAGTTGCAAATGCAATGCATCCATGACCTATACTTCCTACTTGTTGGAAAGTATGATAGTTCATTTTTCATGGGGGAGTTTCTTATAGTTCTAAAATTTACACAATGGTTTATCACACCAACCATTTTATATCATGTGTGAATTTTATCACATTCCTCTTAGTGATGTTATCACATCCTGTGTAGGCCATATTTCTTCATGGTTGGAGCCCGCACTATTCTCGGAGAAGCCATAACACAATAGTTGTATGAATGGTGTATTTGGAAATCGGCAAATCCTCTATAATTATATATCATGTTTTAGATTCACTGGTAGATGAAATGGATCTTCTCAACAGTTTTAGGAAATGTAGGGCCAGGATGAGATGCGGCAGGCGAGATTGATGTCAATGGGGATATAATATACTGGGGATTTTAGTTTTCTTCCAGCATTGTTTTTCTACACACGGAATCCACCTGCAGTGAAAAATCATCTCTTGGGATAAATATTACAGCATATCATGGCTTCTCAAATAGTTTTTTCTTCATGTAGATGGATTGTGGATGATGATCATCTCATCATGCATCACATTTCTATTTTTTCAAATGGTATCACGTTGGCTTCCAAAGGTTTGAGAGGAAATAAAATGCTATATCCTTCCACATAATGAAGATATGTCCCAATATTGTGCTCGATTAGTGGATGAAATTTTCTTTCCTGATGATTGTAGAAGGTAATGGTCATGGGTCAAATGGCTGCTATAGTGGCGAGTGGTAGTAAGGTGTGTCTAATATGGGATATCACGTGTCCATTATGAAATAATGATATTTAATTGAATGATGATCATTGAACAAGATATATTAATCCAACACAAATAGTAATAATTTTTTCTACGCTCATTTATAATTAAATCGGTGGAAGTATCTCCTTAGAATCACACTCTGAATATGTAATCATGGTTACACTATATAGCCATATGAATGGCCCATGATAATTCGCATTTCCCTTGAATGATTATGGAAACCTATTATTTTAGATACTCCCCATGGACTCAGTCCATTTCTAACTCTTTGAAGGCCCTCCAACATATCTTTCTTAACCGAGCATCCCTCTTGAGGGTTTTCTAAGTTGCTAGGTTCCCAGTTATTTTAGGGCGCCAGCTAGAAATTTTGGTCCATAAAAACATTAATAAATCATTATCAAAACTCCCAAAAGAAAACATGAATAAAAAAATTATTATTATATAACATTTAAATTATGTTAAATTAAATATTTCTAATTTCCCCTATTTAAAAAAAATAATTTGGTTACTCATTAATATTCATTAAAACTCATTGATAATCATTAATAAAACACTTAAAATTATAAATGCTAAATGAGTGTTTCAAATAGATAGAACAAAATAAAGTTAAATATTAATTCATAAATTCAGGATAATTATTATGTCATATATATCATGTATATTACTCAAAATTTTCACCATAAACTTCCATGTAATGTATAAATGAAAAATTAGTGACATCTCTTCATGGGGTTGGTTGTCCACATCTACACAAGAACGACTCCATAATTTTACAGGGGTTTAGAAGGTAAGAAAGTAGATGTTATATTAACATTTCATTAGTGTAATTATATCATATGTATCATATATAATCATTTAAACACTAATAATACTTGTTCTTAAAATATAGTGATGGGAAATGAATTGTATCTCCATGTAAAGATGATATACTAAATGTATGCATGATCAATACATTCACATATTTTTTGATCGAAAAGATTGTGTATAATGGTGTTTTAAAAATCATGTCCAAAGTTCAATATATTTGTTATACTGATGTTTGGGTTTTATTATAAATACCAATAATTTAGATGAGGTAGTAGAAAAAATTAATTGAATGTGGTATGTTATGATGATTACCTCTTCTTTGGGAGACCTCATTTATATCCTTCCTTAACGAAGCTAAGGATTGTTTTTGCTGAGAGAAACATCTCAAGAACATTGATATTGATATCAAAAAGAGAAATGATCGGTTTTTTGATCTATATTGCTCAAAGTTGTGTACATAAGTGAGGGAGTAGGTTCCATTTTTATAATTGAATTGAGGGGAACATTTTGAGTTTCTAAAAAATAAAAATTAATAACAATATTATAGAGAATAATAATTCTAAATGGTAATAAGTTAGAGTAAGAGGTTTATAGGGTTGTAAAAGTATCAGAAAATAAAATTTAGATAAGTTTTTTATCATTTTAATTTGTTCCTTTTGGATTAACTACTTGGTAAAATATTTTTTACCATAACTACGGTAACCATGATTTTAGTCATAATGGTTAAATAACGATAATAAAAATAGATAAAAGGCTGATAAATAGAATATGGATTATTTTTTAATCCATATTCCATTCACATTGTCTATGATAATATTTTTATGGATTTTAAATAATTTAATATAAAAGAATTTTTACAAAATAGTAATAATCTCAATTTTGACACTTTTCATTTAATATGACTTTAAATACTTCAATGAATGGAAATATAGAATATAGTAATATAATGTTTTTCAAAAATTTAGAATAGATATATAAAATTCATGGTATGCATTAATTATTCCAAATTATTTTACTTATATTATTTTAATAACCATTTATTTTATTTTCTTCTTAATTGAAAAAATAATGTATCAGTATTGCATAAGAATTTATAGACATTATATGATTTATAAAAATTAAATATAAATTTATATCCAGAAAATAATTTCATTAATCTAAAATGTAAAAATTATTATTATTAATATCATTATTTTTTCCCTATGTGGAGACATACTAGATATCTAAAACTAAGCGAGTGATAATTTGTAACCTTATTTAATTAAATATTATAAAGGTCATTTTAATGAAAAAGTGTCCAGGAAAAAATGTTATTTCTATAAAAAGGTTATTAAGGTGGATTTAAATTCATTAATTAGGTATTATGACGAAACATTAGGGCCTTATCATTTATTTTTGACATATATTAACTTTTTTTAACCTTTACCCCTGTGAAAAATTGTACAATAAATTAACATTCAAAATTTCTATAAATTAAAGGAATATATTTATCAATGTTCAACCTCTTACTTAAAAATATCATTTTATAAAATTATTTATCTATATATGGAAGAAAGTAATTTTAAAATAATGTGCAAAATGTGATGAAAACATTTTTTTAGAAATAAAAACATTGTTATACCAAATGTAATTGTAAAATTTATTTGAATTACGAAAATTTTATTATTAATAATAAAAAATAACTAATAATAATTTTTAATCATTTTAAAATATACAAGAACTTTGTAAATGGTTTAAACAATAAATAAATTTTTAATTAAAATCATTTTTCAATACAAACTGAAAATATCAATCTTTTCAAAAAACAATAAGAATGATCAACCTATGTTAATTTTTTTGTGTTGATTTCAAAAAATATTTTATTTTGATTGTATTAAATTTATAAACTATCCATAAAATAATTATAATATAGTTTCACAAAAAAACAATAAAAGAATTTGTGAGGCAAATCTATTTTTGATGAATAAGTTATATTTACTACAAATTTATTCATTTTTACAAATAAATTATCAATATAATTATATTTATTAGGATATATATATATCACTATGTTGTTAATAATATTTGTACCCACAAAATTTATATGATTTTTAAAACTTACCCCATAATTAATAATATTTTAATAATGTGTTATGGTTTGTTTAATCATAGTGTATAATGTATTGTAAGCTGATGAAGAAATAAAATTATTGTAAGAGAAACATTTTCAAAAATCATTGGGTGTAGCAATCAATTTCTTATAGATTAATTTAAAATATTAGATATTATCATGTGGAAGTATTGACATATCTATATAAATTTTGACATGTTTTCAAAAAAACCCAAGGGACAAAATGTTATTTGGGTAGTGCTGGATTGAATAAAAATAGTTACATTTTATCGTTTTCTTTTTTAATGATTTGGTTTATTAATTGTAATAGTTTTATTTTTCAATGTTTGCGAGACTATATGGAATTTCACAGTTAATTGTTCATGATTGTGGGGTTTGGTTTATCTCAATAATGTAGAGTGGATTTTATTTTTAATGTGTTTCCTAGTTGTGCCTAAGAATAAAATTTATCTTATGAATTGATAGAAAGACATAGAAGTGAATTTAGATCCTCGAGGATTTTTTATGGCTAAAAAAATGTATTTTTATAAATCATAGTTATAGAGATATCCAGTGGTGTAATTTCACTATGATAACAACTACCACTTATCTATTTTGATGAAATTATATGTTACATTTTATAATTGGACTTTTCAATCACTATTGTAATTGGTGAGAATTTAAGGATCATCTATTATTTTTCATAATATGGTATTGAGTACAACATATTGAATAATAAAAATAAAGAATGATTAAGGATGGCATGTAGTATATAGATTTCCCATATAGACTATAAATGAATACAATTGATGTTTATAGTGGGTGATCATGTTTTAATGTGAGTTTATTTTAACTTTGTATAGTATTGGTTTGGAAAATTGAGTATCATCTCCATGAGTTTTATAAGACCCTTTATGGTTCAGGAAAAAGTGTATGAGGTTTCATATTGATAAATACTAAATCTACTAATAAATTGGGTAAAAAATATATTTCACATGTAAGAAATATGGAAGTATATATATGATTTCACTTCTGCGATTTTATTTGGAAGTGATGTAGCATGTGGAGGATAATAGCATTCATAGAGTAATGTGTTTAGAATCCTGACCATATACATTATTTTAATCTTTGGCATAATATTCAATTAGATTGACTAGGCTTAGAGGATATAACCTTGGATTGAGATTTTTAGGTGAGGGTGTAATAAACTTTCTTATTTTAGTTATAATCAAATATATTTATTTATCATGGGATTGAAATGGTATATATATATATATATATAGTGTCATGAAATGGATATTTCGGTTATCTTCATTATATTTAATCTAAAACTATTTGACAGTTTATCTGATTTGAAAATTCATGCATAAAAATATATTCAATGCATAATCATAAATAAACATTTTGGGATTTTGAGGTTGAAAATATTTAAAGTATTAAATATTGTAAATGATCAAAATATTTTATCTCATACATCAAAAAAATCATGTTTTTTAAGTAATTTTCTATCTGAAGGAATAAATTGTAATTTATCAAAGTACATGACCCTAATGTTTATTTATAATTATTAATTTTAATTAAGAATATTGTTTTTACCTTGGGATGAATTGATAATCAATTATATGGTTTTTTAATTTCAGTTAATTAATTAATTAATTATTCAAATTCTATATAAACACCATTATAATTCTTTTGGATAAAATCCGTTGATATATTGAAAATAAATAGTAAATATGTTGGTCATATATTATTTCATGGAACATTTTGTTTAATTTATCATCAATATAATGTAATTTAATGATCTAGGGACAAATCCTACCCCCCTTGAGAGGCCATTCCCATCAGTGAATAATTAATTTACCTAAAAAGTAATTATTATGGATAAACAAAAAACAATGAGATTCACTCAAGGAACAGAGAAAAATAGGTTTATACCATTAATAATCTAACTTTTTTTGAATTATTCTATTATTATTTATTGATATTGTTCATTTTAAATTAAATTATTTAGGGATGGAAATGGGTACCCATTAACTGGGTATCTGAAACTACCCAACTTAGTTAAATATGTGAAGGGTAATTGTTAAATTATTATTTATTTCTTTAAGGAAGTAAATTGAAAACACGAATAATAAATGGGTAAGGTTAGGTTAGAACTATTATGATACCATAAAACCAAACTTGATTATGAAAATAAATTTTAATGAATAATTATTTTTACAAATATTAAAAAATAACTTTTGAAAAATATTTTTTTTGAGTTTGGTTAATTTTAAATTTTTAAGTAAATTTAAAATTTTACTTTCTTAAAAATAAACACTTCCAATTATATTGAATTTATTTTGGTAAATAAAATACAATTAAAAATATATTTATTTAATTCTTTTCATATGGTATTTCTAGATTTATATATAAAATTTTAATAATTGAATTTATGATTTGGTAATTAAAATGGATAAAGTAGTTTAATTGTTGGTTAAAAATATAAAAATGTAAGGCTAGTTTTGATAATTTTAAAAATAATCTGGTTAGTGTTATGGTTAGGTATTTATAAAAATAAATGACTTAGGGTACTAGTAACGTATTTTTAAAAGTAACCCAACCAATTTCCATCACTAAATATGTTAGATAATATGGGTGTATAGTTCATTCTAGATGAATCGTCCCTCTGTTGACTATAGTGGCTGGTGAAACTTCCTTCCCCACTAAAACATGCATCTTGAATTTACCTACCATACTGTGGATAAACCGTTATTTTAAAAAAACAAATTAATGATCAAGGATTTTATAGGATATCCTTGAATAATGGGATTGGTAAACAAAATTTGAAGGTGTTACAATATAGTGGTTTTTTATGTGGGTAACATAGTTTCAGATTCTCATTAAGAGGGGACTTACTAAAAGATTATTCTATATCATGACTCCCCATATAAATTATATAAAAATTCATTTGGGATTAATTCCATCAGTCGGCGGTTTGGGGGATGGATGGGGAGAGGCTAGTGGGAATATATCTAATTGTACATATCTTAAGAAAGATGATAATTAAATGAATTAGTATAATAAAATATTTTTTATAATGTATCATATTTTTATTGGAATTTTAAAAAATTATTATTAGAAATAATAATAGCAATAACATTAACTAGTTGGTATTGGGGGAACACAACCAAAGAAATAAAATTCTCACACCTAATGGGTCCAATATATGTTGGATAAGACCTTAACTATACATTAAAAACCCCACTAAAGGAATAAATATTTTCTAATAATAAATTGGATAATAATTATAATAAAACATATCTAGGGAATTTACAAAATTTATGAAGTTTATGAACCCAAATTTTATAAAAACATTGCATTATATATTCTAATGCTTGGTGGAGTCAAGAGTGTGCCTAAATTATTTTCCCTATAGGGTTTTTAAATTTTATTTTTATAGTCACTTGAATGACATTGAAACCAAAATTCTGGTTTTGTGATCAATTGTTTATATTATGTGGTAACCTTTTTCCTTTCCTTGGTCACTTTATCCCATCATGCATACCCTTTTTTCATGGGGTAGGTTGGATAGTCATTCGGTCAGTTGGAATATTCACTTGTTTCTCTTGTGTAGTCAATTGATTTTTTTGGTAGGTAGGTTGGTGATGTTATCAGTTTTAATAGTCACTTGTTTCAGCAATGTAGTCAATTTTTTAACTTCATGATACTAGTTTATTATTTATTAAATATGTTATTTGGTGAATTTAGTTTTGTACTGGGCAATTATTTTTAAATTTATATTTTCAAAAAAACTCCCCAAATATTTTGAATGTAAATTTTTTAAATAAAATTGGTTTTAATGATTTAATTAAGGTTATTTAAAGGATTTTAAAGGGTGATATTTATACTTGTGAATTTCCTTGATGACCAAGGCTGTTAATGAGTCCTTCAATATGAAATTTAATGAAATATACATCAATGGTTGATTTAATTATGACGTGTGATCTAAAATACTAATGATTTTGTATGATGAAATATAAAATTAATATATAACCATCAATCTTTTTTTACTTTCTATTTCCTGAGATGGGAGGATCTAGGGCTATTCCCGTGGAGTGGTAGAACTGGGCTGACATTGGGTTGTGTTCTTCCAATGGTTATTCTATCATAAACACACCCCCTATATTGGTGCAAATAATTGTGTAAATATTCTTTGGGGTAGGGGATCATCATTCTCTCATCCATTTCTGTGAATGTGTCAAGATTTCATGCTATTTATATCTATTTTATGGATATTAAGGGTTAGATTAATGAGTATGAAGAATTGAATTAATTGAAAATTTATTGGAATGTGGAGAAATTGAATGTTTTATTGATTTTGTTATTGTCTATGAGATTACACATTATTATTTTTATTATTAAAAATATCAGCTATTGGGATCCATATTTGTTTGGTATTCGATATATTTGCGAGTCTGATATTGCAGTATATTTTAATCTTACCATGGTTTAATAGGTAAAAAATTTATATACGGATAATAAATTGGTTACCCATGGAAATATTGAATTTTAGTGAGAATACTCAAACCAAGGAATGATGTAATGTAATGTATTCCACTTAACCCAAATGATGGTAAATAATGTAGTCTGGGATGTGTTTCTATGTTTTTTTGTGCTTGTTTTGTTTCTTTATGTGATGTGGGATATTGTGTAGTGATCATGGTGATTGACATATTTATGGAATGTGTGGGGGAATGATATGATGGTTTGTTGGAATGTTATGTGATATGGGTTGTTGTGTGATGGTGCTGATGTGAAATGGTTGTGATGTATGCTTTTACTGATGATATGACATAACATACATGGTGTTTTAGCGATGAGTGATGTGAGTCTGTAGATTTTTACTATGGTTTGGTTTTGTTAGTTTCTTGATAAACCATGTAATGATAAATTACATGATTTAGTAAGTGAATTAAAATAAGATATAATTGGAATATGGTAAATGGAAAAATTAATTAAATGATAAATGAATGTTATTTATCAATATTTAATGAAATGTATTCAAAAATGGTTTTAGTGGGTACTCATTAATTCTGAAAAATAGTTCTCCCTACAATGAAAGAAGAATTGAATGGTGGTGATGTGGTATGATGCATTTAATGATTTCACAAGTTAGGAAAGATGTCTTGTGGTGAAATGGTGGTGATATGATGTACACTATTATAGTTTTTTAATCCCTAGGATTGGAATGGTATTCCTTCTCTCTGTCTATAATATATACCATTTATATATTCAACCCACCATTGTTGGAGAACCTTACCAACACTGAACAATTTTTTTGAGTTTTTTGCGTTTTCCATAACATCTAGGTCGATGATGATACAGATGGTCCACTACCCCCTCTTCCCCAATCTTCCTTCATTCATAGTGATTATATTGGTTGTTTTTTATGATTTCCCAGTTGTGACGAGGATGTGATATGTGGTGGGGGTCATGTGTGGTCATAGGAGGGCATGAGGTTGATTTCCATCACATTCATGATACCCTATTACCATGGATATGTTATGAAGTTACTAAGTGTGTTTATTTTGAGTTGTGATGATGAATAATTCTAGGAAAGTATTATAGAACCTATGGGATGAAGTTATAGGTTGGTATAACTCGCATCCAAAATCAGAGAGATATGGAAATGTGATTAGATATGTATGTAAGGGATGTAAGCACATGACGTTTAATGTTGTGACATGAGAGCACCAAATAACTGTGTAAATGGCTATAGGGAAACATTTTTTTATAATATATTACTATATTTTATGCATGATTCTATGAGGGACCCATGGTGAGTATGGTATTAGTTAATTTACATTTTTAAGTACATATTGGTTCTGTTGTTTTTTCACTAGTGTATTATTATTCTCTTTTCACATGTGTACTTGAGAACTTGTGTATAAACCAAATGAGTGTACATTTTTTGGCCACCCTACATATATATAATCTATTTTCATGTTTCTAGGAGGATTTTGAGCTATTTTTTTGGAGTTATTGTTCCGTTACTTCTATAAAATTATTTTTTGGTGTTTACTTTGGAAACATTTGTATATATATTTTGAAATATTTCATATATAGCGGGATGGTTATGGTTTTCAAATTTATATTATTAGATATATATTCTTGGAGGATAATTATCTCATCTTTTGATTATAAATTATTATAGAGGATAATTATTTCTATATGAGTTATTTTTATAGCATTATTGCTTAACTCCCACCTAGGATCTAATGACGGTGGGACTCAGGGAGTTCATTATTTCCCTTCCTTCATTACAAGCCTAAAAGGGATAAATTTGGATGTATGTGGTAATAAAAATGTGATATCAAAGGTATTGGTTGAGATATTGGTTGTATTTTTGAGTTAGGAACTATGATGATTGTATGGATTGGTAGGTAAACGATTTCAATTGATCTTAGTGTACATCATAGGTTAGGGAGACTGGATGGTGATCGGAATTTTGGGCCCCCCATTATCCAATGAAATGAATAAAAGCTCATTGAATGACCAAGTAATGAAGATATGTTTCATGGGAAGATTCCAAACATAGATACATGAGTCGTTATTGACAATATCAATTCATTGATATGGTGATTTTGGGAAATTAAAATGAACGAATTAAATAAAATTTGATAAATTTCCTAACCACCTGGAATATGTTTCCTCCTTATTTTTTAGAAATGGATATTGGTCTACATTTAGGTGTATTTAAGTCAGTATAGGTTCAATAGGGCGGACTAGTTGATTTTTGAAAATTGAACCGATATAGGAGGATGAGGCATAGTGGAGGGATTTACATGAAATTCAGTGACATGCCTTAGGTAAGTATGAAGGAAGTGTCTCTAATCTGGATACAGATCCTTGGTTGGAGGATATTAATATTTATTTATTTTTTATTTGATATTGGTATTAGTTATTGGTACCATTGGTGGTTAATTAGATGTATGGATATACATGTCAGTGGTGGATGTTTTTTCAAGGTTATTGGAAGAATATTGATGTGTTGTGAATGAAAATTCATAAGGATTTATGGTTGAAATTCATATAATGAATGTTGAATAGTGAAAATTGGACATATCTTCTTTCAATTAACTAGTGGGTCCATAGTGTGAAGGATATTAGTATCTAATTCATGGTCATAATGAACCTTTATCTCCATGTATTTTTTTATGTGTAGTGTTGAGGGTATAGGCTGAAATAATATTTTATTAATGTGATCAGGTATGTTGTCACACCATTTTTGATTTCAATATATCGTTGGGTGAATATGAACATGGTTTTCATATAGAATATGATTTATATCTAAGATGAGCTTCAATAGTGTGGCTAGTATATCATCATTATGGGTAGATCATTCAGATGTGGGTTGAGGATGTTTTGGTAGTTGGGTTTTGACCAATGGGGAACTGACTGTGGAAGATTCGTTCACATACTTTTGGGGTAGGTGGATCGATAGAACCTTCTAGGGGCTCCAAGTTTTCATAATATGTATTTGGAGACCACATACACTTACAAGACAAGTGTCCAACAACTTAAGAAGGATAGTTATAAATAGGTAGTGAACCCACTTTTAGAAAATAATTATAGTTTCCTATGAGCCAGTTTTGACAACAACGTCCATCAAGAGATATTCAAAAGTAGGTGGAAGATAGAGTTAGAAGATCAAAGATTCGTGATTTTTCATATCCTCAGGGACTTTGGATACATTGCAGTAATGGGGTCCTTTATTTAAGAGGTAGAGGAGTAAGGAATGGTTAGATACATGAGATAGAGGTCGTAACACTAGGAAGGATAGAGGTTTTATGTGGTTTGATCAGTTAATCATCTACAATTATTCTCTCCTTGATTGATTCAGAGTCCTAACATCCCTTTTTTTACCCCTCATTTGGTATGTGGCTTTGGACTACATGTGATGTCTCATCCAATACTCTTGGTGTAGTCTAATCCAGTTGGGGGTAGACTATTTTTTTATACATGTGATGGATACAGACTATTGATGTTTTAGAACCAATTAGATAGAAATTTATTTTATCTTTAAATACTAATGTATGATGTTATTCATGGAATGGATTTGTTGTATTCTATTCTAAAATCATTCTATTATCTCCATATGAGAGTTTAATTTTATTATATTGAGTGCTAGTGAGTGGAATTTATTTTCAAGAAGGGTATCAGAAGAGTTGTAGGAAAGAGGAGCCTATTTTTTCATAGTTATTTGAAATTTAAATGGAAGATGAGTCATTAGATAATCCTAGGGTTTTGGTAGAGTTCCTTGTTGTTTTCCATGATGAGGTTATGACACTACCACCTTGACATGAAATCATGTATGGGATAGAGTTATAACAGGGAACATTTTTAATTATTAAGGATCCTTATCGAATGGTTCTAGTAGAGTTTTCTAAATTTTTGTTATAGCTTTATTGTCTAATATATAGGGTTTTCATTTGAAATTTTACCACCATAGGATGATCTAATGTTGTTTTACATGAAGTTGGATGGTAACTAGATATTTTTTAGGGACTTCCGAAGGTTAAATTAAGTGATAGTGAGGAAATGTTACCCTATTTTGAGGATTGAAGTTTTGTTCAATCAGATGATGGGACATAGTAACTTTTCAATGATTTATTTATAGTTTTCATATCTCCATATTTGGGTAAATAATGAGGGTATCTAGAAGATCTCATTTAAATGTAGGTATGTATACTTCAAGTTCATGTTCGTGTCATTCGTTGACAGAAACTAAATAGATATTTTCTTGGGATTATGTAATCCTTATTATCTGAGTTTTGTGTCAAAATTATCTTTTATCTATACCCTTCTTATTTCTTTTAAAATTAAAGACTAGGAATTCATGTGGACTGACCAGTTACAAGAATAATTCAGTTACGTGATGAAGAGGGTGATCAGTCCCTCAATACATCATTTTCTAGACGAGGATGTGATGTTTTTGGTTTTTATGATGTTTCGTAATTGGTTTTTCAATTTATTTTGTTTTAGAAAACGGTAGTGAGCTATTATATGTATAGGAAGTTACTAACACATGATTGTAACTCTACCACCCATGATCTAGAATAGACAATTTTTGTTTTTCCACTAACATTGGGGTGGAATAACATCACAGGTGAGTACATTTAGGTTTCCACAAACCATAAGTAATTAAAATCTGTCCTCTATAAGTGGGATTTGAATATATTCTAGTTTAGGTGGAAGTACATTCTAAAGGATTACGATTTTAGGACCTCTTACAGCAAAGGAATATTGAATTATGTTTTTGATGTATTTATTCAAATGTCTTGAAAAGATCTCTCTTGAGAGTTTAATATTTTTTTAAAGGATTAGAGGTTCTTTTAGTGAAATATCATGATATAGGGGAATGTAGGGGTTGAGGTTGACTTTATTAGATGATTATAATGTAATATTTATGGATTATATAGATGAGCCTCAGTGGGGAGGCACATAAGTAGTAGTGATGCACTACCATGTTGTCCATGATGACTCTCTATAGGGATCGTCAGAGGATGGTTAGAACTTGTTGTTCTTATATGGGAGGACGTTTGTCCCATTAGAAGTGCATGAGATAGTTATCCATGTGTTTCAAAAATAAAAAATAGAGGTACATACCAGTGTAACTAATATACATCATGCCTTGAGGATATTACATTAGTGTATGGGGATGAAATGTTGAATGGGAAAGTTTGTGGTGAGATTTTTAGTTATTCAATAAGTGAAAGAAAAATAGTATGTTTTGGGAGATTTGTTACCACCATTATATATTCGTGAGTTGAAATGGTAGGATATCACAATGGATATTTTTATTAGGTTTTCCTGGGTACATGGAGAAAGTGATGTAGTTTGGGAGATTTTGGATGAACTATAGAATGTTTTTCATTTTTTAAGTCTCCATGAATTGAGTATTGTAGATGTTTTGGTGATAGGATATGTGGACGATGTGGTGAGGATTTATATGGTACAAAGTAACATCAACACTGATGAGTGTCCCAATTTTACATTATGGTTATAGAGGATATTATAGCATGATTTAGGCTCGGAGTTTCACTTTCTCACTAATTCCAACCCTCTCAAATATGGGTAGATAAAGAGGACCATCCAAACATTAGAGGATATGGTGTGAGCCTAAATCCTGGATTTTGAAACATTATGGATAAATAATTTTCCTTTTTGTGAGTTTGACTATAAGAAACTATCACTCAACCATTATAATAACTCCATTTTAGGAGTTTTATGTGTTGTTGTTTCATTCAAAATTATGTTTCATAGAGGTTGGAGAGTCAGCGGTCCATTGACCTCACTTGGTTTAAAGAGTAACCAAGGATATGCAGTTAGTTAGAGATCTTATGGGGGAACTATAATATCCTTATAAATCCTATTCATATTCTAGTTATAGAGCCTTGGATTTTTAGGTTAGTGCCTATATGTTTTTCAGAGTCAACCAATTATGGGGACAATAATGGTTTGGAAGGGGGAGTAAGATTTATCATCATTTAATCATGAATTTTGTGGTTTTTAGGACATTTGGTGATGTGAAATTTTATCTGGTAGTTTCACCACATCTAAAAAGGATCCACAATTTCTTCCTTGTGTCGTAGCTACATTGGTGTCATTACGATGATTCCCATATCATTGAATTGGGAGATTTGGATATCAAGGAGGACACATTATTCTTGGAGTCACTATTATAGGTATTGGGTCAGAACGATTAAGTGATAAATGGATAAATCATCCCTAGTTTTGAAATATCTTTATCCATGATGGTAACACCCCGAGATCTCATAGTACGTTATTTATTTTATGTAATTCAATAACTTGCGCCACACACAACACCATGTTCGAGCGCACCACGATTTATCAAACTAGCCATTCAAAAAGCTGGTATGAATAGTATTAACAGCATTTTGAAGTTTATATACACCATATAATTTTAACATCCATATTATGGGTTTCTTAGACATAGTATAAGAACAAATTCAATTTTTCAAATAAAAGAAGAATTTAAAAAAATTTCTATTTTACCGCCTTTAAATGGAGAATCCTTTTTAAAATCAATATTTGAAACCTTTATATATTAAATTTTACAAAATAAACATATTATTTAGAATCAGGACATACGAATTTAGTTTCCATTAATTTTAGGTGTTTTTTTGATAACTTTCGTAATTTGATGAATAGTGAAAATAGTAAATTTTAATTAAAAAAATATTTTTAATCGAAATAATTCATAGTACTAAATTATAAATTTGAGTGGTTTTAAAGTATAATTAGATTATATTTTTATCAATTAATATAATGTAGGTCATTGGATATAATTTCACATTTAAATTATACATAAACTCATGTCAATAATTTGATTGTTTTTTACTTCTTAAAAACCCGCTTTCTATTTTTGACAATGAGAATTAACTTTAAATTAATTAACGAAACAACTATGTTTTTAATTTTGTAAAATTGAAATCAATTTTGAATTTTTAATATCAAATTTATATTTTCGTGAATTTTTGGTATTTTTCTGAAAACATTCAATTTTTGACGAATTGTTGAAAACATTGCGTTGTAGATAAAAACCAAGTTTTTCATTTAATAATTATTTTAAATTAAAAATTTATCATAAAGTTAAAATAGATACGTAATACAAATACAAGTACAATTCAAGTCATTGGAGTCATTTTATATTAATATTAAATATATAAAATTTTATTGAGCTTTTAAAATTTCTTTTTACCCACCTTCTAGGCACATTTACCTACCTTCTAGGCACATTTGCAAATTTTCCTAAACCATAATTTTACCCCTTCTATGAAATGGATTTTAGATATTTGAGAGACACGATTGAAATCAGTAAGTAAATTGTGGTTAAATAAGATGAAAATAATTTTTGGTGGATAATATCTTTTGAATTTTATTTACAATAGTAAAAAGAAAATAAGGAAATTAATGGTATAAATAAAATTAAAATTACACCAACACATATCCTAATTATATTGGATAAGTGTAGTTCAACCAAAATCAACCTTAGGATAAAACTGAGATCCTTTTGATCCATTAGGGTAAGATTAGGACATTTATTATATCTACTATATCTACTAATCTTGGCTTTCATCCATGCCACGTGCCTTCATTATAGTGCTCCACGTCGATTAGGCCTAACGTGTCACTCCTCCGTTTTCCCATGCCACCTAATTTCCCTTTCTAATTTCCGTTTCTATTCCCCTCAAACCCCATGCCGATCGGGTTTCATTTCCTGAGCAACGGAGCCCTCTTCTTCCCGTTCTCTTCCCCTCAAACACTCTCCGGCTCTGCAATTCCTCCCCGCTGTCATGCCGTATCCAATATTTTTTCACTCGAGCACCTACTCATGATTTCAAATTTCCGTTTCTATTCCCATCATACCCCATGCCGATCGGGTTTCATCTCCCGAGCTACGGAGCCCTCTTCTTCCCGTTCTCTTCCCCTCAAACCCTCTTCGGCTCTGCAATTCCTCCATGCTGTCATGCCGTCTCCATGATGTTTTCACTCGAGCACCTACTCCTGATTTCTACTACAGTCCCGACGTTTTATTCCATTCTTGCTTGCTGTCGGGATCGATATATTCGCTACCTAGGGTTACCGCAGAATCCCGACGTGGTCGAAGTATACCTCCTAGCTTAATTGAATATCATTGTCTTCACACATCGTATTCCTCCATGCACCGGTTGCAGCATTGTCCGTCATCCTGTTGAAATGCGCACTCGGACTTCCAAGGTTCTTAATCGACTCACGATTCACTTTAAACAAGATTTTTCTACATCCAAGTGTTCTTCCGAAAACTCCATTCCCTTCTTTAATATTTGATTTAATTCCATATTTACTGATTGTGTAACAACATGCAGTCCGGTCCTTTGTCCCCCCTATAATTTCCAATTTCAGGCTAGTATTCACACGATTATTAGGTTTTTAAATTGAACGAAAGTCTCACCTCCTCTTGATTTCTACTGCAGTCTCGACATTTTATTCCTTTCTCGCTTGTTGTCGGGATCGATATATTCGCTACCTAGGGTTACCGTAGAATCTCGACGTGGTCTAAGTCTACCTCCTGGCTTTCATGATGATCATTGTCTTCACACATCGCATTCCTCCTTGCAACGGTTGCAGCATTGTCTGCCATCCTTTTGAAACGCACACTCGGACTTCCAAGGTTCGTAATCGGCTCACGATTCCCTTTAAACAAGATTGCGCTACATCCAAGTGTTCTTACGAAAACTCCATTCCCTTCTTTAATGTTTGATTTACTTCAATATTTGCTGATTGTAACAACTTGCAGTCCAGTCCTTCACCCCCCCTAAAATTTGCAATCTCAGGCTGGTATTCACACAATTATTAGGTTTTCAAATTAAATGAAAGTCTCACTTCCTCCTGATTTCTACTGCAGTATCGACGTTTTATTCCTTTCTCGCTTGTGGTCGGGATCGATATATTCGCTACCTTGGGTTACCGCAGAATCCCGACGCGGTCAAAGTCCACCTCCTAGCTTTCATGAAGATCATTGTCTTCACACATTGTATTCCTCCTTTCACTGGTTGCAGCATTGTCCGCCATCCTATTGAAATGCGCACTCGGACTTCCAAGGTTCGTAATCAGCTCACTATTCCCTTTAAACAAGATTGTGCTACATCCAACTGTTCTTCTGAAAACTCCATTCCCTTCTATAATGTTTGATTTAATTCCATATTTTCTGATTGTCACAACTTGCAGTCCAGTCCTTCGCCCCCCCCCCCTACAATTTGCAATTTTAGGCTGGTATTCACACAATTATTAGGTTTTAAATTTCAACAAAAGTCTACTTACCATCTCCACAACCTTCCTACATCTCGTATTCGCACACACATCATCCTCGCTCTTTAGGTATGATCCGTTCCCTTCTATAATGTTTGATTTAATTCCCTATTTTCTGATTGTCACAACTTGCAGTCCAGTCCTTCGCCCCCCCTACAATTTGCAATTTCAGGCCGGTATTCACACGATTAATAGATTTTCAATTTCAACATAAGTCTCCTTACCATCTCCACAGCCTTCCTACATCTCGTATTCACACACTCATCATCCTCGATCTTTAGGTATGATCCATTCCCTTCTATAATGTTTGATTTAAATCCATATTTTATGATTGTATGATTCCGATTCAATTTATCATATTTGGGTTTCTAATTGAGTCTGATTCAATCTAGTGTGCAATGACTTCTGAATTAGATTGTGTTTTTCATTTGTTTTTTGATATATTTTTAGGTAATCAATTCTATGGTTTCATACTTATTTTTTGGTGAATATGTTTTTAGGGTGCTAAATATTGGTATTTGCTGGAATATTTTTAACTATCTGATACATGCAATTTAACTACATTTTATTCTCTAAATTATCATTTCCCAGCAGTCATGAATTTATTTACCAGTGCATTCATTTTTCATGTTGGGATTCAACTTTCTATTAAATGCTCACATGGTTTAAAAAACTAATTACTTATCACTTTAGATGTTTCATACATTGTCTATGGATTTCATATTTCCTTTCTCTAATTATTTAAAACCTTATCTTGATGTGGTTTTGAATTTTTAGGCAGACTACAGACACGGATGATAAAGCCAGTTAAGTGGAATGCTGAATCCGGTTTCACTCCAATTCGTTAATTTTAGTATGTGGTAGTAGATTTTTGAATGTTTTGTATACATTAAATAATATTATTTCGGATTTAATTTCTAATTTGTGAATGTTTTGGATGCTCTAAATTTGTTTTAAATATTTGTTGTTTGATGCTCTTTATTTTTCTAGATATTTATCATTATAAACTGGAGATTGCTCTCTGATTTCTGGTGGACACCTCTTATACATGCCTTCCTATACACAATCGTTCCCATGTTCACTAATGCTGTTCACATGTTGACCTCATACAAATCACCTCTCAGCTGTTGAGATATAGTTAGTTGTTGAATTCTTTGACTAACCATCAGTAAATATTATTAGTCTAGATAACTATTTATTATATTCATGTAGTATCATCATACCTTTCTTCATAACATGTTTTACGGTTCTAATGAATCCCAGAAATTATTCCTTTATGTTGTTTTTCTATCACCTAATAGACATTCTTTCATCACACATGTGATGATAATAATAAGGCCAATTTTCTATTCAGTTTATAGAGTTTAATTTCTCTTGATTTAACTATGATACATATCTATTTTTTAGGTCTGATAGTATTACATATTCCAAACAGTGCTACAATTAATGATACTGTTAATGGTTATTTGATTATCTTCTTCGATGTATACAACTCAATTTTATGTTATTACTTAAATTAACATCTCACAATTTCCATGATTTTCTTTTACAGCACATTGTTTCTTTAACAATCATTCTTAGGAGGGCTTTTCTTGATTTCCTCATCGCAACAAAGCATGCTGCATAGTCCAATAAGTTCAACCTATTCCATTCAATATGGAATTCATATCGTTATTCGTAGGAAATTGTTTGTTCAGATAAAGATGGTACCTAATTCCTCAGTGTCTGTCAGAACTTTCATTGTTATACTACTGTTTTTATATGTTAATTCATACTACAAATATTGATTCATTTTTTTGTATGATGTAGACATAGTGGATATTTTATTTTTTCAGGTTTTTGATGTGTTATTTCTATTGACTTAAGGAAATGAGTATGCATCGAAGAAACAAGATTTGGGATGGGAAAGAGATGGTTCAGAACTGTATCATTATTCTGAACATAACATCTACAAAGTGATTTTTATCAATAATAATGAAAACTACATCAAAATATGTATTGACACCTTAGAACACAATCAGGTAAGTGTATAATTATTACTTATTTCCATTGAAAGCGTAAAATAAAAAAACATTTCAGTTATCTTCGTTACTATACAGGAAGATCAAACAAGTGGGTCCTCAATAGTAAGCAGTGGGGTTGATTATATCCAGGTACCATATCATTCAATTTTTCTAATTTTTTTTCTAAAAAATTAATATCAATTTACTGACAGATTCTTTTTAAGATTTAATGATATGCATATGAAATAGGTTTCGGATAAATTTTCGGTGTTTTTAATTTGTTGATATGAAATCTTTGAAATAACCAGCTGCTGAGTATGGGTCCCCCATCAGTGAACCCACTGATAAATCTTTGGCCACTTAATACTCTGCATTAACTACCCTGGATGGATAGAGATCCTAGATGGGACCAAATAAAAAATTCTAACTAAATTGGAGACCAACAAAAAAACCTCAACTGGTGACACAATGGGACTATTCTTGAAACCACAATCTATGATGTGTATAATTTCACATCACATTCATGTACAATCTAATACCATTTTAATAATTAGGCAACTCATAAACTCAACTATTTCATGATTCGTGTGGATGAGTTTTTTCTTATCTAGACATGATTTCTTTCAGAACATTACTCAGATAAATCATAGCTATCGTTCGAATATGAGGAAGATGGAGTTTATGGTGTATAATGTAATTGAGGTATATTATCATTCATTATGTTGAGTGAAACTGTGTTTTTTGATTTCTATAAACATCAAATTGTTTTATTAACCTTTATCTTTGTGATATATTACATATTTGTTTAATGGTGGACGTTTTTCATTCAGTTTTTCATGTTGGGAGTATTTCATTCTGATGGACGTTACTCATGCTAGAGGAGAAGAATGCTGGGAGTTTATTATTATGCTGGAGGTTCATGCTACTGAAAATTTATGCTGCAGATTTTTGCTGCTGGACGTTTTCTTACATATTTATTATCTCAGGTATTTCATGCTGGATGGTAATTTAATCTGGGTGTTTTGTTGTATTTTACCTTTTTCAAGATTCTGGACGGTTTTCATCAGTTTTGGATTACCAAGTTATCTCATGTTTCTGCATAGTTTTTGATCAGTAGGATTTTTCATGTTAATGGACTGTTTTTCATGATGGTTTTTCATGTTACTGGATTTTTTTTTCATGTTTCCATATGTAATTCAATTATTTTTATATTTCTCAGTTTAATTATTTCAATCACTGTGTTCTATTTAACTAATCTTTTATTTTTTATTCAACGTTATTGTTTCTTATTTAATTTTATGAATATTAATCTCTTATTAGTAGAAGAATACTCTGTAGCAGATGAACTATCTCCCACCTGGAGATCTTAAAACTCTGCCGTCTGGAGAAACAATTCGTACAGTGCATTTTACAGACACAAATTACATCAAACATATTTTTTAACACACATGTAGTTTTTTAACCAGATTTATTTTCCCACACTTTCGATTAACATAAAAAAGTAGTACACTGCAGCTGTTATCTTTTTATATTCTCTCTATAATAGGTTTTTATATTCTTTGCTGACTAGATTCTATTTTGATCATACCTGGATGAAGTAATTTCAATAGTTGTTTGGAATGAATGCGGCAAGGTAGAGAAAACTCCCAATGAATGCGGGAAGGTAGAGAAAACTCCCATGGAATGTATTCTATGCTCTCTTATGGAAAAATTAGTATATGCACAAACATATCTATATGTTATAATAATTATGCTGGATTTGTTTTAATGATTATAGGAAAATACACAATATTTGGGTGAAAATCACCCATTAAACAAAAGCAGAGACGATTACAACCATATTGTAAGGAGATTTTTGGATTTTCTAATATGTATGCACTCCCATGCTGGATTTCTTCATCTAATTTTTTGATTCAATTTCAGTTGTCAGGTCATATGGAGTGGTTGGATTCTCTCTTCATATGATGCTTAACATGTTTGACTGTCTCTATTCAGGGAAATGATATTTGGCTTCCCCTCCACTTAATCAGGATTGGTAAGCGGTAAAAACAACCCATGTCAGTGTTATTTATCTTCAATGTCTTTTATTTTCTGTTCATTTATCTTGTGTGAGACTAACTGGAGGGGTTGCATATGTTTTTACAAGAACAAAATTACTTCTTGAGGTCCTATTTTTAAATGACATGGGGGAACCAAAAGCGAGGCCTCTTAGAAATTCTGCGGAGATGCCGAAGATACTCTAATTTCCAGCACAAAATTATCTGTCATAGCCCCTCGCTCTATCTAACAGTTATTATTTTTACTGATTTTGGATGACTCAATATATCCCTTGTCTTATTTGACATTGAAACATTATGTAAATAATGAATTTCATATTTTTATATTATTATCCAACTGTTCCTCCAATACTTTTCTATCTTTTAGGCATGCATTTTATAAATTCTTGTAAGCTGTATATATAGTTGTATGGATATTTCTTCAGTTGAACGATTATATTTTAGGTAAATGCATATATATCTATTGAAGAATTGACTTTTATATTAAATACATTATGCATAGGACTTCACTTTAGACTATGCAGTATGGAGGTGTTTCAATATTCACTAATTTACATATTAATATAGTATACAACAATATTTTTTGTGAATAAATATTCTACTAAGTGAATTTATTTACATAAAAGGAATGTTTATTCGTATTATGTGATAAAAAGTTTTATGTATACAATCACATTTTTTTATTAATTCATGATGACATGTATCTAT
Organism: Viscum album; assembly: GCA_963277665.1. Classification (NCBI taxonomy): domain Eukaryota; kingdom Viridiplantae; phylum Streptophyta; class Magnoliopsida; order Santalales; family Viscaceae; genus Viscum; species Viscum album. The sequence goes on from OY728158.1 coordinate 1,028,109,543, forward strand.
AAATTATGTATTTTGTTATGCAGTACTATTGTGAACATATATAGAATTTAAGTTCATTCCTGTATTGATTTATTTTCCATATATTCAAATTGGAAAAAATCCAAATTATGGTTAAGTGAATGTGTAACTAAATGATCATGCCCTGAAAATTTAGGGATTGGGTACTAAATATAGATATACTACTCCGGACTGTTGACATTTAGTGAATAAACAACCGTATTCAATTTCTCTTTCTCTATTTTTTATTCAACTTCATGTTGTCAAATAATATGAAGTTGATGTTGGGTATCTTAATATATTTATTTTATACAATTTCATCTTTTGTTTCATCTTTTTCTCTGATCTATATGTCCCTCATTACATATTGTTCAATATACATGATGAATAGAGTCTCGGTTTTTTTCCAGAACAAACCACTCATCCAATTTATTAATATTTCATTTATTTTCACATTTTTAATTTTTATTATTACAACCACTGTCTTATTATTGATTTATATTTCAGTTTTTATTATAGTTCCCACATTATAGTTATTGTGATCAAAATTGAAAATGAATTCAAATATTCTTTCTCAAAATTTATAAAATCATGTACTTTTACACCATCCTTTTTCTTTGTCAACTATTTGATGTTAAGTCAAAAGTCTTATTTTTGACTTCTATATCATGTTTTGGAAATCACAAATGCATTCTATCATGTTTTGGAAATTACATTTTTCTTCTATAATGTTTATCGTATCGTACAATACTGATCGTACTGACTCTGTCAATCGTATCGTACTGACTCTGTCAATCGTATCGTACTGACTCTGTCAATCGTACCATACTGACTCTGTCAATCGTATCATACTGACTCTCCTATTCAGATGTTCATTATTTGTTTTGGTACTTAGTCAAAAACACTCATTGCATATGAATCATACTCATGTTATACTTTTCTATATATCTCTTGTCTTAACAAAATGATGTCGTTGAGTTAGTTACAAACTAATCAAAACGATGTCGTGATTTCTGTTTCAATATGACCGTTGGAGACAATATGACCGTTGGAACCTGAGGCCTATAAATAGGAGGTCATTTGAAGCTGAGAGAACAACGATGAACGAAGAGAACGAATGAAGAGACTCTGTGAACTACCAAGATTCTAGAGAGACACTGTGACTTCTCTCATCTGCCTTGTGCGTCCGATCATCGTATCGAGGGATTTAATGTACTTGAAAGACAGAGGTGTCGATTACCTACAAAATCGAGGGCTGCCGGGGATAGGCAGACAGACGTGCCGATCATCGTATCGAGGGTTGCCGGGGATAGGCAGACAGACGTGCTGATCATCGTATCAAGGGCTGCCAGGGATAGGCAGACAAACGTGCCGATCATCGTATCGAGGACTCACCAAGGTGTTGGTGAGACAGACCTTTTATCCTAGGTGAAAGGATAACCCTTCTCTTTTGGTTAAAAGAATTGTAATAATTATACATTTCCGCTGTTACTTGTATTACAGAGGGATTTGTATTGTTTCCTTTCTTCTTTTCATATTCAATTGTAATTGTTTCAATTACAATCATTCTGTTACATTTTGTATTGATAGATTCTATACGCTTTAAGGTAGAATCATTCAACTTTGTATTACTCTGATTATTGTGTTCACCTTGAATACAATTGTTTTACATTACATTAGTATTACAATACATCATACCTTTTATATTCAATACAATTGCGGGTGTTTGTATTTGTATTAGTTTAAGATCACTTAAACTAATCTTTTTGTTGCTAAAACTCAAAGGTTTTTAAACCTACAATTCACCCCCCTCTTGTATTGTTCCATCTAATAGACATATATATCTACTATTCGATCCAACAATTGGTATCAGAGGAGGTTTTCCACTGATTTTTATTACTAGCTTTATTTCTTATTACTATCTTGAATACTTACTACAATAACGTGTGGAGTGGAAAAGTTTTTTTTGTTATATTAGATGGCAGGAATGAATATTGGGTCAATAGATAATCTGAATCCTTCTAGACCACCGATCTTTGATGGGAATGATTATGAGTATTGGAGAGATCGTATGAAGACTTTCGTTATCAATACTGGTGTAGACAATTTTATTATTCTTACTGGGGGTTACAAAATTCCTGACAAAGAAGTTAGCACTTTCACCAGCCAAGAGAAGCAAGAATATCAACTGAATTACAAGGTACGCAATAATTTATTATGCTCTATGACCAGGAATATATATAGTCAGATATCTTCATGTGAAGCAGCTAACTGTATTTGGAAGAAATTAGAAGTTACTCATTTTGGTACTTCCAAGGTTATAGAAACAAGGAGAGCAATGCTTCGAGCAGAGTATCATTGATTTGTTTTTCCTTATGGAGAGCCAGTATGTAAAGTGCAACAAAGGTTTATGAAAATTGTAAACAGCTTACAATCTATGGGAGAAAAAGGTCTTGATGATGAAGCTCTTGTTGATAAGATTATAGATATTATGACAAATGAATGGGAGTCAAAAAGAACAGCTATTGATGAAAATAGAAAAGTCTCCCAGATTACTCTTGATGAACTCTTTGGAACTCTTCTACATGCATGAGACGAGAATGAAGAGAGATGTTGATTTCAATAAGAAGAAGAATGGTAATGGAAGTGTAGCTTTTGCATCTAAATCTAAAACACCTGAAAGGCTTACAAGGTCTAAATCCAAGAAAGTTGTTATATCTGATTCATGTGATTGTAATCTTTCGGATAATGAGTTAGCCAATCTTGCTCGAAGAATGAACAAGATTGTGGGAAAGAAAGACTTTCAATATAGATTCAAAAAGAAAGACAGGAAAGATAGGAAAGATTCAGAGGTAACTTGTTATGAATGCAAGAAAGCAGGACATATAAGGCCTGATTGTCCATTACTAAAGAGGAAAGATAGAAAAGAGAAACACTCTAAAAGAAACAAGAAAAGGTTTTATAAGACAAAGAAAGTCCTGAAAGCAAATGATACGTGGAGTGCAATTGGTAGTGATTCCTCAGATGATTCTTCAGAATATGAGACATCAGGACAAAGAAATATTGGACTTCTAGCAAAACTACCAATTGAAGATCATTGTCTCATGGCTAAGGTACATAATGCTGAAGCTATTACAAATGTCTCTTTAAATGCAAATTATATTGATAATAGATATTATGAATCTTCAAATGATGAATCTTCATCATCAGAGGATGGTACATTACCTTCTTTTGAAGAGGTCTCTAGATTTGCTAAATTACTTGAAAATGAAAATTCTAAACTCAAAAAGAGATTTGAAAAAGCAAATTCTAGAATTTCAATCATGACTAAAGAAGTATCAGATCGTTCTAAAGATCTTGATGTGAAAACTTCTGATTTTGAAAGTATTTTAAAAACCCTTGAGAAAGTTAAATCTGATAAGGATAAACTTTCTAAGGATCTTGAAAATGTAATTTCGAAGAAAAATATTTTAGAGTCTAACTCTAGTTCAAATCCAAATGTTTTGGAAAACAAGAATTTGGTTTTAAAACTAAATTCAGAGATTTTATCTTTGAGGAAATGTTTGTCAAACTTTACTCATGGAAAAGAAAACTTTGATAGGATGTATTCTCAAATTAGACCTTTGAGAAATCGTTCTGGTCTTGGTTATACTTATTCCAAACCTATTTTTAGCAATAACTATTTTGTTCCGCAAAAAACCATTTTCTGTTCTAAGTGTCAATGTGGAGGACACTGGAGAAGAGATTGTTCTCTGAACAAAACTCAATCTTTAGGATTTCATAAATCTCATTTTGCAAAACAAATGTGGATTCCTAAAATTCTTTTATCTAACCCTTCTGGATCTAAACAAGTTTGGATTCCGAAAATCTAATTGTTTCTTTTTCAGGAAAACGAGAAGTGTACCAATAAGAACATTTGGTACATGGATAGTGGTTGTTCTCGACATATGACTGGAAACAAAAATCATTTTGAAAAGATTATCAAAACAAAAGGTGGAAAAGTTACCTTCGGAGATAATTCTCAAGGAAAGATTGTTGGTATAGGTAATATTGTTTTTCTAGGAAAAGTTATTATTTCAAATGTTTTGTTTGTTAAAGGTCTTAGGAACAATCTCATCAGCATAATTCAATTATGTGATGAAGGTTACCTTGTGAATTTTAGAAATGATAAGTGTCTAGTTCACAATTCCAAGGATGAGTTCATTCTATCTACCCATAGGCAAGAGAATGTTTACACTATTAACTTAGAAGACCTTAGGAACCAAAACATACCTTGTTTAAGTGTAATAGAAGACCAATCATGGCTATGGAATAGGAGACTAGGGCACTGTAATATGAGAAACCTAAGAAAAATCTCAAAAAAAGGACTTGTAAAAGGGTTACCGGACCTTAGGTATGATTCTTCAAAAGTCTGTGATCCTTGTCAATTTGGCAAGCAACATAAAACTAGCTTTAAACCAATTAATGATGTTTCAACTTCTAATGCATTACAACTTGTGCATATGGATCTGTTTGGTCCTTCACAATCTGGAAGCATTGGAGGAAAATACTATGTATTTGTTCTAGTTGATGACTTTACTAGATTTACATGGGTCTATTTTCTCACAACGAAATCTGAAGCCTTTTCCTATTTCAAAACTTTTAGAGCCCAAGTTAAAAATGAGAAAAACCTACCATTGATAACTATTCATAGTGATAATGGTGGTGAATTTCAAAACTCAGATTTTGAAACTTTTTGTAGTAAGAAAGGTATTACTCACAATTTCTCAGCTCCAAGAACTCCTCACCAAAATGGTGTTGTTGAAAGAAGGAATCGTATTCTTCAGGAAATGACTCGAACCATGTTGAGTGAATACTCAATTGCTAAGCACTTTTGGGCTGAAGCTGTTAGTACTGCCTGTTATACTATAAATCGTGTTTTAACTAGACCATTTCTTAATAAAACCCCTTATGAGTTATGGACTGGCCGAAAACCTAAAATTTCATACTTCAAAGTTTTTGGAAGCAAAGTATTGATTCTGAATACAAAAGATAATCTCCACAAATTTGCACCAAAATCTGATGAAGGAATCTTTCTAGGCTATTCTACAACCTCTAAGGCTTATAGAGTTTTCAATAAAAACACTTGTACTGTTGTGGAAACAGTACATGTAAAATTCGATGAAACTGATCCTTTTGTATTCAACCAACCCAATCCTACATCCTCGGATGTGTTTTCTAAAAATGTTTATCAACCTTTATTAGAAGAGCATTCTGACAAGGAAAATGTTCAAGAAAGTATTCCTGAAACATTTACCACAGATGATTTTCTACCATATGTTGATGAACAGGTTTTACAAAACCCAAATCAATTGTTTCTTAGGAATCATCCCAGCGATAACATCATTGGTGATATAAACCAACCTGTAAGGACCAGAAATTCCTTATGAAATGAAATAGAACATCTTGCTTTTCTTTCCCAATTTGAACCTAAAAGTCCAAGTGAGGCCTTAGGTGATGATGATTGGATCAAAGCAATGCAAGATGAACTAAATTAATTTGAAAGGAATCAAGTCTGGACTTTAGTTGAAAGACCTAAAGAAACAACTGTGATTGGTGTAAAATGGGTTTTCAGAAACAACTGTGATGAAAATGGAATCATTGTAAGAAATAAAGCAAGACTTGTTGCTAAAGGCTATAATCAACAAGGGGGAATAAACTATGAAGAAACATATGCTCCTGTAGCTAGACTTGAATCTATTCGTATTCTATTAGCCTTCGCAGCATATTTCAATTTCAAACTATTTCAAATGGATGTCAAATGTTCTTTTCTAAATGGTTTTGTTCAAGAAGAAGTTTTTGTAGAACAACCTCCTGGTTTTCAAGACCCAAAACATCCTGATCATGTTTTTAAACTTACCAAGGCTCTATATGGTCTTAAACAAGCCCCTAGAGCATGGTATGATATACTTAAAGGATTTCTTTTACAAAACAATTATACAAAAGGTACAGCAGATCCAACCCTTTTTATCAAAATGGAAAACAAAAATGTTTTGATTGTCCAAATTTATGTTGATGACATCATATTTGGATCAACTCAGAAATCTTTAACTGATTCTTTTGCAAAATTAATGAAATCTGAGTTTGAAATGAGTATGATGGGTGAGTTAACATTCATTCTAGGTTTTCAAATTTCTCAAAAACCAGAAGGAACTTATATATCTCAACATAAGTATATTAAAGACTTACTCATAAAGTATGGATTTGACAAAACTAAAAGTATTAGCACCCCAATTGGTATCTCAAATACTCTTGATCTTGATGAAACTAGGAAACCAGTAGATCAAACAAATTTTAGAGGTATGATAGGGAGTTTGCTATACTTGACAGCTAGTCGACCCGACTTGATGTTTTCTGTATGCTTATGTGCAAGATATCTATCTATTCCAAAAGAGTCTCACGTAAAACCCGTAAAGAGAATCTTTCGGTATTTAAAAGACACTATGGATTTAGGTCTTTTCTACTCTTCTGGAAATGATTTTGTTTTAAAAAGTTTTTCAGATGCTGACTTTGGTGGTTGTAGAATGGATAGAAAAAGTACATCTGGAACATGTCATTTCTTAGGAGATTCTTTGGTTTCCTGGTCCTGCAAGAAACAACACTCAGTAGCACTCTCCACTGCTGAAGCAGAATATGTAGCAGCTGGAAGTTGTTGTGCTCAAGTATTGTGGATGCAGAACACACTCACTGACTATGGTTTGAGTTTCTCCAAAACTCAAATTCTTTGTGATAATACAAGTGCCATCGCTCTTATTAAAAACCCAGCACATCACTCTCGTGCAAAACATATAGATGTTAGGCATCACTTTCTTAGGGATCACACACAAAAAGGAGATATTATTTTACAATTCATCGGAACGTAAGAACAACTTGCTGACATTTTTACAAAACCTTTACCTTCCGATAGATTTGAATATATAAAACAGAAGCTAGGAATGATTACATTAAAATAATCATTCATATCTACTTCCTGTTTTACATCTCTCCTAATAGTAAGAAACTCCTCGTAGAAAGGGGGAGGACATTTCTTTCTGTCTTTATGTCTCTTTTTATCTTTTGTTCTTTAACTATTTACTCTTTGGATTATTTTTTTTCTGTTTATCGTATTGACAGTTTTATCGTATCATTCATTTTTTTCCTTCTGTTTATCGTATTGACAGTTTTATCGTTTCGTTTTTTTTCCTGTTTATCGTATTGACAGTTTTATAGTATCATTTACTATCGACCGATGATGGTAATCAAATTCTTTTCCATCGTATCAATCAATCTTGGTTTTGTATCGACCGATGATGGTAATCAAATTCTTTTCCATCGTATCAATCAATCTTGGTATTGAATCGACCGATGATGGTATTGAAATTCTTTTCCATCGTATCAATCAATCTTGGTATTGAATCGACCGATGATGGTATTGAATTTCGTTTCCATCGTATCAATCAATCAATACTATTGAATCGGCTGATGATGGTATTGAATTTATTTTCCATCATATCAATAGTTTTGTATCGACCGATGATGGTATTGAGATTGTTTTCCATCGTACTGTCAGTTCATGGTAACGAGATTGTTTTCCATCGTATTGTCAGTTCATGGTAACAAAATTGTTTTCTATCGTACGGTCAGTTCATAGTAATGACTTTGTTTTCCATCGGCATGATGATTTTTTTTCTCCTTACGATTATATTTTCTTTTGATTGATATCAAAACCAACAATTACCTTACATTCTCCGACAAGTTTTTTTTTTCATTTTTTTTAAATTTTTTTTCTTTGTTTTAATCCTAACCATTGATCTGGTTTTCTCTAATCTTGACCGTAGAAGATCAATGGTCACCCTTTTTCGACCGTATAAGATCAACGGTCACCTCTTTATCGCCTATAAATACCCCTCTCCCCTCCCCAAACCCACATTGATTTTTCAGGAATTGAGGCGAAGTTCTGCTCCACCAGCTATAAACCATCGTACGATCTTCTCATCGGCAGAACCTTTATGTCTCAATCCCATGCTAATACTCCCGCCGAAATGTCTTCAAAGACTTTTACAGAGAAAGACTTTAACAGAGAAAGGTTAGTATCTCGAGACTTTTTCGATACGTACGATTCTACAATCAGGAGGATCATTTTGTTTCAAGGATGGGAACATCTGTGTGTTGAAAATCCTGAATCTCAAGATCCGATTCATTTTGATGAAGTTTGTTAGTTTTATAAAACCGTTGCTTTCGACAAAGACATGACTATAAACTTTGCTGTGTATGATAGAAAATTGTCTATGTCTGTGAAACAAGCCGCACATTTTATGAATGTTTCTATAGAAGGGGATTCTTTCTGTCCATCGCACAAACTACCAGAGGAAGTTGGTACGTTTAATAGAGAAAGTGCTGAAAAGACTTTTTTTGTTATTAATGAAGAAAAGAGAAAAGTGTCTCATCTTTCTCCGGATAATTGTTTTGTAACTTTATGGATGCAAGGTTTTCTTATCCCAAGGAAAGGGGATAGAGAAACTCTGAAAGTTTCTGATATCTTTATGCTTGACTATCTTGTGAATATGAGAAAATTAAATCTCATGGGATATGTTTTTGAAACAATTAAGAATGTCAAGACAGGAGGGATTAAGTCCCAGATGATTATGTATCCAGCTATCCTTACGAAATTTATTTTTGAGAGTATGAAGTTTTGTAACATTCCTTTGAAAGGAAAACCCATGGATTTGAGGCCATCATGGATTAGTAAGAGTACGATGAAAAAGCTGAATGTTTGTTTTGATCAGAATTCAAAACTTTTTGTCAGAGATGTAGAAGCTGAATTGGCTCAGAATCAATCGGCACCTATGCCAGCCAAAGACATTCAATCTACCGGTGTTACTCAAAAGTCTAATCCGCAAACCAGTTCAAAGCCGAAGAAGAAGCCAAGGTACAGTAAGGAGGTTGTAGCAAAATGGAGAAAGGATAAGGAACAGAGAAAGGAAGGTGATCCGAAGTTTGGTCTTGACCCTGTTGAGGATTTTGCAGAAAGAGTAAGGGTAGAAGAAACCCTTCAGGATGAAAAGAAGAAGAAGGTTCTTTTAAAAAGAAAGGCTCAGGACATTGATGTCTCTAAAATCTTGAAAGCGGTTGAGGATGCCATTGCCCAACTAACAGAAGAAGTGCATCAAGAGCCCATCGTACAGAGTCTCCCTGAGGAAGGAAAACAAAAACAAGTGATGGAAGAGATAGAATAAGTGGAAGAAGAAGAAGGAGACTTTCTTTTAGAATTTCTTCAAAGTTCAAAGAAGAGTAGAGATGAATCGGTTCAAAAGCTTAGTGAAGGTGTTCATCAAACTCCTCATTCCGATCAGGAACGATATCCGGACAGAATGTCATCTCAAGAAAAGAAAGGTGCTCAATCTTCTCATTCTGATAAAGTTGTTGTCATTAGTGACAAAGTAGAAGAAGAAAGAAAGCACAAAGAAAAAGAAAAAGGGAAACAGCCAGTTGTTGATTCAAGAAGATCGTATGAACTAGCATCGTACGATGAAGATACTGATTCAGAGCATACAATCTCTCTCAAGAAGAGTGATTACATTGTTCATGTTTTAAGAAGGGTTGAGAAGACTATTCCTTATTTCCCGAGGCTGGAAGGAAAGATTGATTTTATCACTGACAATCAAAAGAAGAATTTTGGATCTGTGAAAGAATTAAGGAAAAAAAGTTTTGTCAGTAGAAGCCGATTTGAAAGTTCTTTCTGAAAGCTCAGTTTCTCATAAGAAGGCCTGCAATAAGATGACCAAGTGGTCGTACAAAATAGAGAGCTCAATCAATGATCATGAGATAGCAATTGAAGATATAAGAAGGTTATCAAATGAGCTTGAAATTGCTTTAAACAAGCTTGACAAAGAAACGGTTGAAAGGTTGAACCTTTTGTCTTCTCAAAGAGCCGATGTTCCTTCAGTGAAAGATTTGCAAGAGAGAATGAATGTTTTTCAATCAAAATTCTCGAAGGTTTCATCCTTCAAAGATGAAATGGTTTGGCTAAAGAATCAAAATTCTGTGTTATCCAAAGATAACATGAACTTGCAAAACAGAATTGATACCCTTGAAGAAGTAATCAGAGTCCAGGAGGAGACTATCAGAAATCAAGATCAGATTTTTGTGGACCAACAAGAGATTCTCAAAACTCAGGGAGAATCAATTTCTGAAGACAAGAAGGAGATCAAGAAGATGAAAGCTGTTCTTCATGAGCTTATAAAGAAGGAGAAGGGAAGAGAAAACAAATGATTGTTGTATTTTTTTTCTTTTGAAACTTGTCTTTGTTTTGTAATGACTCTTATGATCCTTTTCTTTTATCCATTGTTTTGTATCGCTTTACTAACTCTTTCAGACAATTCAAGATTACTCCTTTCTTTTTGTAAATCACAAAGGGGGAGAATATTTACAAAGGGGAGAATGTTTTATAAAGGGGGATAATTCTTTACAATGCTCTTAAGGAAAAACTACGAATACAATCCTTAGGAAAGTCCATACCTAAGGGGGAGTTAGTTGTATTAAATTTCTTATTCAGAAGAGTTTTCAATAACTCAGGGGGAGATAAGTATTTCTTGTTACATTTACTTTGTGTGTTGTGCTTTCCAAAAAGGGGGAGATTGTTAAGTAAAAAGTCTTATTTTTGACTTCTATATCATGTTTTGGAAATCACAAATGCATTCTATCATGTTTTGGAAATTACATTTGTCTTCAATCATGTCTATCGTATCGTACAATACTGATCGTACTGACTCTGTCAATCGTATCGTACTGACTCTGTCAATCGTATCGTACTGACTCTGTCAATCGTACCGTACTGACTCTGTCAATCGTATCGTACTGACTCTGCTATTCAGATGTTCATTATTTGTTTTGGTACTTAGTCAAAAACACTCATTGCATATGAATCATACTCATGTTTTACTTTTCTATATATCTCTTGTCTTAACAAAACGATGTCGTTGAGTTAGTTACAAACTAATCAAAACGATGTCGTGCTTTCTGTTTCAATATGACCGTTGGAGACAATATGACCATTGGAACCCGAGGCCTATAAATAGGAGGTCATTTGAAGCTGAGAGAACAACGATGAACGAAGAGAACGAATGAAGAGACTCTGTGAACTACCAAGATTCTAGAGAGAGACACTGTGACTTCTCTCATCTTCCTTGTGCGTCTGATCATCGTATCGAGGGATTTCAAGTAATTGAAAGATAGAGGTGCCGATTACCTACAAAATCGAGGGCTACCGGGGATAGGCAGACAGACGTGCTGATCATCGTATTGAGGGCTGCCGGGGATAGGCAGATAGACGTGCCGATCATCGTATCGAGGGCTGCCAGGGATAGGCAGACAAACGTGCCGATCATCGTATCTAGGACTCACCAAGGTGTTGGTGATACAGACCTTTTATCCTAGGTGAATGGATAACCCTTCTCTTTGGGTTAAAAGAATTGTAATACTTTTACATTTCCGCTGTTACTTGTATTAGAAAGGGATTTGTATTGTTTCCTTTCTTCTTTACATATTCAATTGTAATTGTTTCAATTACAATCATTCTGTTATATTTTGTATTGATAGATTCTATACGCTTTAAGGTAGAATCATTCAACTTTGTATTACTCTGATTATTGTGTTCACCTTGAATACAATTGGTTTACATTACATTAGTATTACAATACATCATACCTTTTATATTCAATACAATTGTGGGTGTTTATATTTGTATTAGTTTAAGATCATTTAAACTAATATTTTTGTTGCTAAAACTCAAAGGTTTTTAAACCTACAATTCACCCCCCTCTTGTATTGTTCCATCTAATAGACATATATATCTACTATTCGATCCAACATTTGAATGGTGAGTTAATATTCTATGCACTCATATTCCATTATCATACACCATTAAATTATAATTATAATTTATTCGACATTACTTTTTATTATCAAATTTTATAAATATTATTCTCTTATTAAAAGAAAAACCAGTAATCAAATGCGCCGTGCAATAGCACGGGCGAGTACTAGTTTTATTTAAAGAAGAGTTAAGAGTCTTAAATTCAAAGTTTATTAACTAAAAAATTATTAATATACGGTTATAGTTAAGTTAAATTCAACTATATATAATAATTAAAAAGATAAATAGATTTCCTACAAAAAATAATATTATTTATAATTTTTATACATTAAATAATTAAATTTATTTATGACAAAATGATGTTGCGGTAATTACCTTATTAATGAAATATTAAAATAATTGATATTATAAATATCCAAATAAATGTAAATTGGGACTTTTTATGCATTAAACTAATTTTATAGGATAATATGACATTTTAGGGTTAAATAATTAATTTTTCTGAAGTGATAAAGTTGTATTGATTTTCACAAATAAAAAATACCAAATAGTATCAAAATTAACATAAATGAGCTTTTAAAAAACAAAAACTATATTATCAAATGATATAATATTCACAAAAATATAAAGATCAGAAAAATGACTTTTAATAAAGTTGTATATATCAATAGTGAAACAATTTTTGTTCTATAGGGATTTTTATGGTACGTTTATTAACTATTTATTATAATAATTCAAGAATACATGATAAAAGTTAAACTATTTAACTAAGAGTTAAATCTAAAAGACAAGGTTAATATGGTGACCTAAAATAGTATAAAACCTATTGTTTGAGAGATTTTTGACCCATCCCTACCTTATACTCTAAATAAATCCTTGTAGAGACATTACAAATCGAATATTATTGTATAACAAATTAATATTTCAAGCTTTTCCAAAAGTGACCCTCACCTCTCTTATAAAATGGTACTTCCACTTCTCTGAAAATCACTCCTCCAAAGCCATTTGGCTCTACCAAAACTTACTCAAATATATTTCCAACTACCCTAAATTCAACTTATAGGCCTTACTTTGATCAGAAATCCAACTTATGTATCCCTTTTAATCAAATCAAAAAGAATCACCCTGAGAAAAAGTAATAATTTCATCAGCTCTTTCAAAGTAATTTTCTTCATCCACTTCTTAATTTTTTTGTTTCCATACCAATATATTAAATCCAGATCCTTTTAGATAATGTAATGTTTTTATAAATATGTTACAAATATATTTTTTATTTGATGCATCCTATGAATGACAAAGTCCCCATATGTGCGTACGTATGACTTACCGTCTCCACGTCTTGGTGTAGTTTGTTATTCAACAGTACATTATTTGTATGGGTATAATAATAAGTATAATTTATATTAATAACAAATACAACATTTTAATTATTCTTTATATATGATATACCATCCAATTACATATGATTTTACCATGAAAAGAATGATATTGTCGTTCTTGCGTACGTACAGATTACCGTCTCCAAGAACGTGATGAGATTCATTCACCATCATAACCATTCAAGAATAATTTTAATTTTATGATTTAGAATAATGTCTATGACCTTAATATAATTCTGGATTTTAATAAGATACATCTTATCCAAAACAAACATGACTTAGATAACAAAAAATACAAAGGAAAAACAATTAGTTAACACCGAAAACAATGATACTACTAAAATAATAATTACAATGAAAAATGAGTAGATAATATATGATATAATTTTTATGTATGTGGTTCTTGTATAATTTATTAAAAATGATTTAACTATTATATAAGAGGTTAATGTATACTTGACTAAAGAAAATTACAAGGTAAGGGTTAAATCCTCAATCTAATTATTATCCAAGATTGTTTATGTGTAAGAATTTACTAAGAAATCTTTATCATCCATGCCCATGTTTCATGAAAATGTTTTCAAAATGGATATTTTATGGGTTTTTTGGAAGTTAATATTTAACAATATAAGAATATTAAAATTTTTAATGATTTATTTTTCTAAAACTATTTAATTAAAACCCATGTTTTAAATTTTTTTAAGGATTTATTTATATAGACATGATTCTTTTAAATGGTTAATTCTTTTAAAAAGTTTCAAAGCGTTATAGAAAAATTTGATTAAAATATATATTTTAGATGGCTTCCTTTATAAATGCGTCACTTTAATATGATTCCACAAAAAGGGAAATTTCTCTCAAAGAGTTTTACTGATCATTTCAGCTCTTTCAACATCCTTTACTAGATATTATTCTTGATTGGGGTTTATTTTTTATAATACAATCTTCCATATTGTATTGAATGAGTTATGATATGTTTGACTGTGGATGATATATTTTTATTCCATTCATGGTTTACTATCAAAGTATTGACATTTCATATTCTAGTTTTAATACAAATGTTTATGTTCTGTTTCAACATTTTAGTATGAGGAATGCATTGGTGTTAGTAAGTGACTGGTGGAGCCCACTATAGCTCCTTAATGCATTATTAGGTCTCCTGAGTCAAAATAGCGTCTTTGAATAAGGCCTTGAATTTTTTTTTATTTTTTGTCTTGGAATGAAGACTTGACTATGTGGTTATGATGTCCAGAATTATGCATTCCAAGATTATGAAATTATCAATTGATATTACATATGATTATTCGACTAGTAGAATATCCATGTGAATTTTAAAAGGAATTATTTGATTTATCTTTTCCATATTATGTTGTAGTTTATGATTAATGGGCCTGTGTTTCAATTTTATACCTTTCTATAAATGGTTATGATTATTTATGATGGTTTATTCTATATTTTTTATCCTTACTGAGCATCTGATCTCACCCATATCGTATGTTTTATTTTCTAAAGATTGCAATATGTATATTATGATTTATATTTAGGATTAAAATAAGGTAATAATTTAATACTAAAAGGATTATTTATGTGGTGTTTTATGTTATATATTATAATGTAAAGTTCATGTATGTAATCTATTTTCCATGACAGCTAAACTGATTAGTCCTTTGGGACATGATTCCATATAATCATGGAAATGTATTAAAATAATGCACATAATCTGGGTAACTAGGGTGGGGGCATTATAGTTGGTATCAGAGGAAGTTTAGTAAAATCCTTGGAAAATAGATTTGGATAAACCCTAATTTTGAAACATTACTCTTAGACAGACATTGAATATTAGTATAGAATAACTTCCTATAATTTTGTTAATGTAGAGATTTTGTGAATTTTACATGCAATTCATCCTTGTATGGATATGAGTAGGTAGAGGCGCCTCTAGAACAGATTTATCTATGGGTAAAACCCAAAAACACTGCTTTGAACGAGATTCAAACAAGAACTGGTGCATGACAACGAGCCTTGGTGCACTCTTGGTTACAACACTTGTGGGGGATATGATTAGTATAATTCTCATTTTATATACAAACCATTAATAATTATTTTTTAGTAAGTATTTATAATTATGGTACTAGATGTGTGGAAATATTAAATTAATGTTGATAATTTTTCTAGTTTTGGAATATAATTTATGATATAATATAACATAGTGTATGTCAAAATTTAGAAATGGAACCCATTAGAACGAATGAGAACTCCAGCAATAGGCTTTATCCAAAGAGAAAGAAGGATCATATCTTTCATGGACTTAAGCCAATATTTAGAAGGGAAATAGTCTCGAATATATTCTCATCATATGAAGAAATAGTATAGTGTATTAATAAGATGAGTGAAGAATTATCTGAGTCTTATGGCTTTGAAGGGATTCCAGAGAACAAAAGGATGGTAGTGTGAAAGATAGAAAAGGGGAAGAAGGGAAAGAAGGATTTTTCATATTTGTGATAACTGTGGAAGGAATCACCCAAGGAAAAAGCTTGAAAGTAATGAAAGTTTGTAATAAGTGTAGAGAAAAAGGACACCAATTTCATGATTTCAAGGTAAAGATAATGGTTTCAAATGTACAATACTTTATCTGCTAGGATTGGGAAACTATGTGACTCAATGTCCCAAAAATCTGAGTAATCCCCAAATGATGGTATTGTATAATAATCACGTTATGATACTACCTAAGATAAAGAGGAATGATTAGTGTACTTAAGCTGATATTAAAGAATTTTTTCATTTGAGGACAGGATATAAGAATTTTAAAGTATATAAGGATTGTACTATAGTACATTTTCATTAAGTATATGAGATTTTATGGTACCAAGTAAAGTGAAATAGTTTCAAGTTAATCATTTTGAAAAATATATTGTTGGGGGGAATATAATGATTAATATTTTTCTAAAACAGAGATAATGATTTTAGAATAAGATATAATTGAGTTGGATAAATTATATTGGATTTTATTGACTACCTTGGAACTAATAAATTGTTTTTTTAATCCATCATTGTTTGAGTTTACAATGTTTTTTCATTTAATGAATATATCTGGTATTCTATAAGGAATACGGGATGTTGAAAATATTTAATAAGTTTTATGGTAATATAGGGTGTTACTATGTTTTAATAGAACACATGATGAAGGTATTCAAATGTTATTACATGGAAGAAGATATTATCATTATGTTTACCTTCCTTATAAATTTTGGGCTCTGAGTTTGGAATAAAGTATTTTGGATAAGTCTAAAGGTTGGAATGAATTATGTTATACATTAGATACTATTGTTTAAGGTTAAAAAATACTTAATATTATTTTTGGATTGTTATAAAAATGATAACCCGGAGGTCAGGGGACAAACTATCTTGTTCGGCAGGGACGTGATACTGGAAACCACAACCGAAGGGCGAAAAGGGTGCATCACCTACCACTGGAATAATTGATGTCCTGTTTTTTAAATGAATTTTTTAAAATGTTTTGATAGATGAATTATAAATTCATTATTTTTTTAACCCTATATGATTAGGATAGATAGAATATTTTTGAAACCTCTTATCTTTCAGAGATAAAAATAAGTTTTTGGTAAAAGTTAGTTGAAGGATGGAACTCTAATTGTCAAGTATTTTTTTTCTTATTCTATGAAGAAATTAATTCTTCAAATTTAGGGAAAGGTTATTAAAACAAAAAATGTGTTATCCAAAACCCATATATTTTGATGAAACAATAATATTTTATGTAATAAAAGATTAATGGCTTTGAGGCCCTCAATATACTATTTATTGTTCACCTGTTTTTTATTAATGACATCAATCACTCCCTATAAATATTTAAATTTTACATACTATTATGTTTCTCAAATTTACACCAATGTTATGTTATTCGAAGTCCTAATTTGGAG
Organism: Viscum album; assembly: GCA_963277665.1. Classification (NCBI taxonomy): domain Eukaryota; kingdom Viridiplantae; phylum Streptophyta; class Magnoliopsida; order Santalales; family Viscaceae; genus Viscum; species Viscum album. Next base: position 1,028,126,750 of record OY728158.1, read on the forward strand.
GTGACGTTTTCATTTCCATTTTCCTCTTATTAAGATTAAATTTTATTAACCCTATTTTTGATGTGTGTTTTCTAGAAATGTATTTTCTATTTTTAACCTTTTATTTTTGATAAAAAATTTAAAATTATGAGGGAAATATTTATTGAAGTATGGGAGAATTTAACACCCCTAGATTTCATAGAATGTTATCTCTTTTAATTAATTAAAAACAAGCACCACACACAACTCCGTGTTCACGCCCCCCACAACATACCAAAAAAGATGTTCAAAAAGTTGTTATGAATAGTATTGAAAAAATTTTAAATTTTAAATACTTCATATAATTTCAACATCCATATTATGTGTTTCTTAGACATAATATAAGAGCAAAAACAAATATTTAGATAAAAGAACTATTTTTCAAAAAATTGAAATTTTACCACCATTGAATGGAGAACCATTTTTAAATCCAATATTTGACACTTTTTTATATTCAATTTGACAAAAGAAACTTCTTTTTTAGAATCAAGGCATAAAATTTTCTTTCGATAATTTTTTATTGTTTTCCTAATAACATTCACAATTTCATGAATAGTTTTTTAGAAAGATGAAACCTTGCCATGAAAAGAATGGTTCCTTTAATTAAAAATAAATTCCAAGTTACATAATCCTTAAAAAATAAGATCTATCAAAATCCCTCTTAAGAAGGGGTAAATGGTCTTCAGGGGGATGATCATACCAGTTGAAATTAGCACCACCAACTCCGTTTTTTTCAAGTTTATCCACAACTAAGTTTGTTTCTCTATAAATTAGGGTGATGATATGATTCACGGTGAGAATATAATCTGAGCATCTAATCCATATATTAGTAATATTATAAGATAAATTATAAGATCCCATTATAATGGTATAAAAAATAACAAAAGAATAACTTTCTAGCCAAATATTTTCACGTCCACAGATCATAGCTTGCTCCACCACAATAATGATACCAATCATTTAAACATTAATTTCAGAGGCTATACCACAAGACCATGAAATAATCCCTTAACCATCACTTGGTGGTCCCTGAAAATGGCACCATATCCAGAGGGACTAGGATTACCCCTTGAGGCCCCATCATAAATAATCGTAATCCATACCAAAAAAGGATTATTCCATAAGACTTCAAAAGTACAACACGGAGGCATCAAAGTGCCTTTTATTCCAATTCGAGTAAAAATTGAGACATCATTAATTGAATTAAAGAAGAACTGCTTTCTAGGAAATCTTGCCACATGAATAGCAGCAAGGATGCTTGAGAAAGCAGCCTTGACAGTGAAATTTTGACCACTATGAAGGATTTGATTCTGAATAAACCAGATATAATGCAGTAGTACAGAAGCAACTACCTGAAAAAGATCCATAAATTGGGGTGAAAGTGGAAGAATATTACAATACTGAAGATAATACCTAATGGAGACTATATTTGTGATGGAAACTTCAAATAAGTTTTCCAATAAATTCCAAATAGAGGCAGCAGTAACACAACTACGAAACCGATGATCAGAATCCTCTCCATGCTGATGGAAAAGAACACAAGAGGAACACAGAGAGATTACAGAATTCTGAAGGTAAGAATCAGTATGAATATTCCTCCGATCAATTATCCACCCCAAAATAGAGAGTAAGGGCTAATAAAAGTTATATGCAAGTCTCTCATCCAAATTTTATCAGAGCTACAGGAGAAAGAGAACTTGTAATAATGTTTTGATGAATGTATACCATTATTCCCAGGTTCCCAGGAAAAAAAATCTTTTCAGTTAGAGAAGGAATATTTATTAAAAATGTTCAAAACTTGATTTGGGAGACCCTTCATGATATCAAGATGATCCTTGATAGAGATATCTAGATCAACACAATCTGCATCGGAAACAAAGTCAACAAGGGGGTTCCCCGTCCAATTAGATTTCTAAAATCTAATAGATGAATATTTAGAAACATGTCATATGGAATGAGAATAAATTGAAGAAAAGATGAACATAAAGTCTGTCCAAACAGATTAATCAATATTAATAAAAACACCATTTTTGAGATGATCCAGAAATTTTTGCCGAAGAAAATTAAGAGCCTTAGAATTGCTGTTAAAGTGTTTTCAAATAAATGAGGCTTGTTGGGATTCATTAAAAAGTACATGATTTTTAATTCCCAAACCCCCTACACCATATGTCTTACAACAATTATTCCATGAAACCATTGAAAACTTTCTTTTCATGATGTTACCACTCCAAATTATGTTTTTTTAGAGACACATTGAGGTTTCTAATCAATGAAATATGCCATTTGTACACCATAAAGGAGTAAAAATGTTTGGAGATAATGACATATTAAATAAAAAAACCTGAAAATCCATAGATAATGACATTCCTTTCCATGTATCAAGATGCCATTGAATATTTCTGAGGATCTCCGAGAAATAATATCCTTTTGTTCTTCAACAAAATAATGGAACCCCTAAGTATTTGAACGGAAGGAACCCAGCATGAATTCCCACTTCCTGAAATATGCCATTCTTCCATTAGATAGTAATGTTTTTTTCCAAAATAAATAAAGCACTTATCCCAACTAATCTCTTGGATAGAGATAAGTTTATAGTGTAAAAGAGACCTATTTTTATTATTAATGTTCCTCTTCTCCCCTATATTGAAGAGGAAAATGTCATCAACATATAATAAGTGGTTAAGAGCATGAATACCTCTACCAGCATTGATAGCTTTCATTTTACTGTTTCTAGCCATAATAGATTGGAGTCTGCTACGATAATCCCCTACAATAGAAAAAATTATTGCATAAATAGGATAACCTTGTCTGATCCCTCTAAAACAAGTAAAATATCCCTTGGGTGATCCATTAATAAGAATGTAAATATGAGCATAGCTATGAAGGGACTTGAACCAAGAAATAAAACTGTTATCAAACCCGAACATGTGAAGAACATTGCAAATGAATCCCCAATCCATGGTGTCAAAGGCCTTCCTGACATTAAGATAAATAACAATGTTTCCAACTATGGATTATTTCTTGAGAAAATTCACACATTTAGATGTAGTAATTAGACAATCCTGAATACATCCCTCTTTGATAAAACCAAATTGATTAAAGGAATCAATATTGATAGTAATTGAATCCAATCTTGTGGGAAATATTTTTCAAATGATTTTGTAAATAGTATTTACCAATGAAACTGGTCTAAAAAAATGAATTTCATTTTAATTTTCCACTTTAGGTATAATAAAAAGGAATTGATCATTGATACCTTGGGGTATGACAACACCCTTGAAAAAATGAATCACAAGTCTACAAACCTAATCATGAATGATATCCCAATAGTTTTGAATGTAATAATTTATAAAATCATCAAGACATAGAGTGATTTCAAATTTGAGACTGAAAGTATCTTATTTAATTACAATGTTTAATTGAATAGAGGTGAGAATGACATTTTCTTTATGATTAACCAATTTAGGAATGATGCCCCCCACTAGATCATTTTGGATAGTGGAACCATTAAAAATATTACAGAAATACGATATAAAATGCTCTGAGAGATCCCTATCATTATCAATAAATCTAATCACCATTCTTAATCATAGAAAAAAGCTTAGAAACCTATCTAATTATATGAAGAGAGTTAAAGATCTTGGAGTTCGTATCACAATCCTTCAACCATTTAGCCTTAAAGATGTCCCTTTATAGGGAATATTTAATGTTCAAGAGGCCATTATGCTTGTTAACAATATCATATTCCCCTTCAATACCATCAGAAAAATTATTCTTGGTGTTATGATATTGAATATGCTATAATGAATTTTCAAGGGAGGAAATATCCTGGTCAATAGAGCTGAATTGATCTTTACTCCAAACAGTCGAAGATATTTTACGATTTTTAAGACTGAAAACACAAGAAATGCCATCATTCTTGTAATTAAAAAAATTCCAAGAGTACTCCACGATGGATCTATAATCTGAATGATTAACCCATGCCTTGTTAAATTTGATGGGAAGTAGAGATTTATAATCCCTACAAATAAGATACACTTAAATCGGGTGTTTATCAAAGTTTATCCTTAGAAGAGTTTTTCATGAAATATAACCCCAAATGTCCTGAAAAACATCTTTTATGAATGCTATGACAATACTACATGCCAAAAATCTATTTAAGAATTTCCTATACCATGTGAACTTTGAGTTGACCATATTTACCTCCAATAGGCCATTGGTGTCAATGTATGATCTGAATTATCAGGAAGAAATAAAATTAGACAAATCTCCCATATTCTCATCAGGATACATGATAGAATTTAAGTCACCATGAATGACCCATGTACCATAGATAGTAGAGTTGAGAACATTAATATCCATCCATAACTGTCTTCGATCTTGACAGTTTTTTAAATCATACACAAAGAATAAGTGCAGATGACCAAGAAACTAGAAGGAACAATTGATGTGCGGCTCACTATTATCAACCAAATTAATGTGTATCAATGACCAAAGAACCAATAACCAAAGGCTCTTGACTTCATAGAAACAAATATTTTAATTCACTAAACAAAATCCTAAATAATCTAATTTAGAAACATTGGAAGAAAAGACTCTTTTAGGCTATGAAATCCCAATGAGGAGATGTTTAAGCTGCCTGATGAAAAGACTAAGGGATCTCAATGTGTCATGATTAGCTAACCCATGAAAATTCCAAAATAAAATCTTCAATGGAATTTGAGAATGGGGTTGGATCCCCCATTTTTGAGTTCAGAAGGTCTTACATTACTAACTTTTGGAGGTCTCCCAACATTCCTTTTAGCGGTATCAGGATCTTGGAGAAGATCCTTCAAATCATGGCTTTGATTAACCTTCCCATGAAAAGCAGATGGACTGACATTCAGGTTATTAACCTACTCAATTATAGAATCATTCTCATCACCCTTTGATACCTCAATAAGATCTTCTTATTGTGAGGGAACCTGTATAATATGATGCACATGAACATTTTCAGGTTGAGGAGGGGTAGAAATAGAGCAAACCATGGTCCCAGAACTGATAAAAATGATAATTTATGAACTGAAAGGAGCAATTTTTGATTGATCAAAATCAATAGGACAACTTGAATTATCTGTATTGAATGTAAGAGTTTTTGGATGAAGGATAACAGTAGGAAAACATAATTTACCCTTGATGGAATCTATATTACAAATAGTAGATTTAGAGGGGATAACAATAGAAAAATAATTTTTATCTGAACTGATAACCACAACATCTTCATCACTACTAGATGCAGGTTTAACAAGTACACATTCACCAATTCTAACCTATTTAGCAGCATGATATATGGTAGGAATAGACTAAACAATTTCATATTTACAGACCATGTTTTGAAAAGGGTTACACCCTTCAACAGTTTGTTTAACTTCCAAATCAGATCAAGGCCTAGGGACAACATCAGAGTGTTATTCACATTGAAGGGACAAGTAGATATCAAATTTTTCCTTCATAAAATCAAGGAAGATGAGATTATTCAGAATCATAGTTTGTAATCCAGATGTTAAAACATAAATAGCAGTATAACATTCACAAAAAATGTCAATTTCCTACTTGCAGTCAAAATCATTGGGGAGACTTCCAACCTTGGAATTATTAAATGAGGTAACCAGTTTGTTATCATCTTTGTATGCAATGTTAGCCCAAGTAGCCTTCTAGAGAGAGGAGGGGCCAAAACGTTCAACAGAAGAAACAATAGGAGCATGGGCATCCTTCTAGATTTTCAAAGGATGAGAAGATATATTCTTGTTTTTACTAGTTTCCCATCAAAAATAACAATGGTATTTTTGTTCCTATGCAATTCATTCAAAACATCGACCTTAGAAGGTACACCCGATTTTTTTTATTGTCACGCAATGAGGAACAGAATGTCCTACAATTTGGCATACCTCACAGAAATATGGAACATTCTCATACTCAAGATTGATTTCAAAATTGCATCCATTGGATGGAAATGGAACGCATTAAGGACTTTTACTCCTAAATAAATATCTACAAGAACATGAGCATAGAGACCAATATGACCATATATGGTTTTCTGATCCATCATAATCAGAGTACCAAGGCACGAGGCAGTGTCATTCAAAATCCTGGGATTCTAGTAAACCCAATTCAACCCATGAAACCGAACCCAAATCTGATCATTGTATTTTTTGATGTCAAAGGGATTCAATTTGATATTCCATTCAGATAATCTATGAATTCCATGTTTAATTTTAAAATTACCATGGTTCTCGGAATTGCTCAGGGGATCCCCAGTCTTAAAAATGAAATGAAAGTATCCTTTTACTATGGGAATAATTTTCCAATTACTCGTTCCCCAACAATGTGATAACCTATTTTTATGATAAGTATATAACCAAGGTTTTTCCCCTTGGAATAGATAATGAGACTGAGTAATGGAAACAAACATAGGTCCATCCGATGTTGCATCACTTCCGAATCTTTAACCACTACGAAACCTCCATTCCAGAGCCTTATAATATTTGAGTTTTGTAAAGAATCAGATTTAATCGGATCTGTATAACCAGATAGGGCTTCCACAAAGGAAAGAGTTTTCTTTCACGAAATGTTGGGTTCAATTGATGCCAAATATTTAATACAATCTTCCAAATAGGAATAGTCATCATTGAAAGCCGATTCCCATTCAGGATCAAATGAACTAATTGAAGAAATCAAGATGAAGTATAGAGGATCATTGATTCATCATTGCCATGAAGGAAAGCAAAGGAAATTCTTCTCAAAGACGACATCCTCCACAGATATGAATTATATAATTTTTTTAATGAATAGTTAAAAAATACCAAATTTATAATAAAAACAACATTTGTAATCAAAATAATATATAGTGTTAAATTATAAATTTGACTGGTTTTAAAGTATCATTAGATTATTTTTTTATAATTTAAAATAATTTAGGTCATTGGATGTAATTTCACTTTTAAATTGTGCATAAACACATGTCAATCTTATGATTGTTTTTACTTTTTAACAATCCGCTTCCGATTTCTGACAATGGGAATTTATTTTAAATTAATTAATGAAAATTATATTTTTTGAATTTTATAAAATTGAAATAATTTTGGAATTTTTAATATCAAACTTACGTTTAGGTTAATTTTTTGTATTTTTCAGAAAAATTAAATTTTTTAAGAATATTAGAAAATAAAGCGTTGTAGATAAAAACTGATATTTTCATTTAAATAATTATTTTTAATTAGAAATTTATCTTAATGTAAAAATAGATACATAATATATAAACATTTTCATAAAAATTCATTGGTGTCATTTTATAATAATAATATATATATATAATTTAATTGAACCTTTTGAATGTCTTTTTACCCAACTTCTAGGCGCATTTTCCCAATATCTAGGCACATTTGAAAATTTTCATAAAACATAATTTTACCAAATCTAGTAATTGAATTTCAAATATTTGAGAAACAGAGTTGAAATATGTAAGTAAAATGTGGTTCAATAGGATGAAAACAATTTTTGGTGAATAGTAACATTTGAATTTTTTTTACCATGGTAATAACTAAATAAGGTAATGAAAGGTAAAAATAATATTAAAATTACCCCAACACTTGTAATATTCCTATTTTATAATTTTATTTCCACAAAAACGAAACATAATAAAAAATTATATCCTTTTGATCTATTTCGGTTTGATTATGACATTTGTAATATTTTATTTAAAGAAGAGTTAAAAGTGTTAAATTCATTTTTTATTAACTGAAACATTTTTTCTACATTTTTAAACAAAATTAGAAAATTGAATCTAAATATTTTTTAGAAATTCAAAAATAATTACTATATAATTTTATTTTGTTTAATATTTTTAGACATTAAATAAATAGATTTATTTATGACATAATAATGATGCAGTAATTACCTTAATAATGAAAGATTAAAATAATTAATATTATAAATATCTAAATAAATGTAAATTGATAATTTTGAGGAATTTAACTAATTTTATAGGTTAATATGATATGTTATGTTGATTAAATAATTCTTTTTCAAAGTGAAAATTTTGTTATGTCTTTCACAAAAACAAAATACCAAATAGTGTCAAAATTAACATAAATGAGGTTTTAAAACAAATACTATATTATTAAATGATATAATATTACTAATAATCTAAGTACCAGCCAAATGAAATGTATAAGGTTAGATATTTCAATAATGAACAACTTGGGGGTTCAATAGGCTTTTCATAGAAAGTTTATTAACCATTTTTTATAATAATACAAGAATACATCGTAAATGTTAAACTATTTAAGTAAGAGTTAAATCTAAAGGATATGGTCAATATGGTGACCTAAAAATGTCTAAAAAATATTGGCGGTGAGTTTTTCTACCAAAACCACCTTATCTTATAAATAAATCTTTTTATCCATAATAAACTGGATATGATTGTACAAAAAAGTAATATTTCAAGATTTTTCTAATGTGACCCTCGCCTCTCTTATAAAAGGGTACTTACCCTTCTTTCAAAGTCACACCTCCAAATCTATTTGGCTCAGCAAAAACATACAAAAATATCTTCCCAAATACCCTCAAATCATTCTAGAGTCCTTGCATTGATCAAAATACCATCCTATGGGCCCCTTTTGATCAATTCAAAAGGAAGCACCCGAAGAAGAGGTAATAATTTCATCACCTCTTTCAAAGTTCTTTTCATCTTCCACTTTCTCATTATTTGTAGTTTATCTTCCAAAATAAAATCTATAGTTCTTAATACATACTATGATGTTATTATAAATATGGTACAATAGTATTCATTATTCTATCAATCCTTTGAATGAAAAAGTAACCATATGTGTGTACGTACAACTTACTGTCTCCACGTCCTGGTGTGGTTTGTTATTCAACACTTCATTATTTGGATGGGAATAATAATGAGTATAATTTACCTTAATAATAAATATAAAATGTTACTTATTTTTTATATATTATCTAAAATCCAATTACATACTATTTTACCATCAATTTATTTATATTGTCTCTTGTGTGTACGTATGGATTACCATATCCACGAATGCGAAGAGATTCAATTCCCATCGTAACCATTAAAGAATAATTTGAATTTTATGATTTAAAATAATGTTTAAGAACTTAATATAATTATTGGAATGAATAAAATACATCCTATCCATAAAAACATTACTTATGTAACAAAACATCTAAAGGAAAACAAACCAGTTATCACCCAAAACAATCACTCTACTGAAATATTATTAACAATGCAATATTATAAGATAATATATGATATCCAATTTATTTATATTGTTATTTTATAATTTAATAACAATTATTTAACTATTATACAGTTGGTTAACATACACTTGACTATGTAAAAGTACAAGCTAAGGGTTAATTCCTCAATCTCATTATTATCTGAGATTGTTTATGTGTAAGTATTTCGAGGAATGTTTTATCACCCATGTCCATGTATCAAGAAAATGTTTTCAAAATGTATATTTTATGATTCTGTGGAAGGGACTCTTTATCAAGATCATTATTTTAAATGTTTTAATGCTTTATTTTTAAAAATATTTTTAATTAATGCCCTTGTTTTAAAATTTATTATAAGGATTTATTTATACGGACTTGATTGTTTTAAAATTTTAATTCCTTTGAAATGTTATAGAGTGGTATTGGAATCTTTGATTCAAAAATATATTTTAAATTAATTCTTTTATAAATTCTTGACTTTTAAATGATTTCATAAAAAGGGGCATTTCTCTCAAGGAGTTTTACTAATCATTATCAACTATGTCAATATCCTTTACTAGATATTTTTCGTGATTGAGGTTGATTTATTATAATACAATCTTCCATATTGTATTTAATGATTTATTATATTTTTGACTGTGGATGTTCTATTTTTATATCATTAATGTTATATGGTAAAAGTATTAAAATTTCTTATGCAATTTTTAATACGAATGTTTATGTTATCATCCAACATTTTGATATGAGGAATGTAGTGGACATTTTATGTGACAAGGGGAGACCTCTATAGCTCCTCAATGCATCGATAGGTCTCGTGAGAGAAATTAGTGTATTGGAACAAGGCCTTGACAAAATTTTTATTTTTAGTCTTGGCATGAGGCCTTGACTAGGTGGTTATGATGTCCGACATTATACATTCCATCATTATGCAATTATATATTTAAATTACATGTGATTATTCAACATTTAGAATATCCATGTGAATAAGTAAATGGAATTATTTTATCTATCATTGCTATATTATTTTGTAGTTTATGTTTGAAGTGATTGTTTTTCAATTTTATACCTTTCTATAAAAGTTTATAATTATTTATGATCTCTTTGGCTCTATTGCTTATCCTTACTGAGAATCTGATCTCAACCCTTTCTTATGTTTTATTTTCCCAGGATTCCAAGAAGTTTATTATGATTTATATGATTGTTTAAGCTAAGATAATAATGTAATTCTCAAAAGATTATTTATGTTGCGTTTTATGTTTGAAATTGTAATGTAAAGTTCATGTATGTAATCTATTTTCTTATAGTGCTAAACTGATCATTCCTTCAAGACATGATTCCTTTTAATCATTCCATTGTATTAAAATAATTCACCGTCTTTGTTGAAATAGGTTTAGGGTGTTACAATACTGGCATGGATGAGAGTACATGGAAGCATGAGATGTAGATACAAGCCCAGCACCCAGAGTGGTTTTGAGTGTTGGATTGTTCTAACTATCATTGATGATTCGATGATTAAAAGTTGATTATTATTGTTATTATCTAACATTAACATTCTAGTACTGTGTGTGATGAAATTTAGTATATGATGGGGTCACAACCCCATCCTAAATAAGACACATAATTCTTACGATATGTTTTGAAATAGTTATGGTGAGTCAGTTCCCTCCAAGGAAAAAATTCCATCATATAGAGGGTGGTTTCCTTATTTTTACCCTCAAGGAAGTTTTTTTGTGATGGTGGTGGTGGTTGTTTGTTTTGGTAGTGTAGAGTATTAAATGGTTGTGTGGTTATTTATGTATAAAAAGTGTTCCTTGTGGCTGGTGAAATATGGGGTGGTGTTTTTTGTGTGGAACATGGCATGTTTTGGTGTGGTGTATTCTGCAAACGTTTTATCTTAGCATGGTTCATAGATTCGTGGTAGAGTTGGGGGTGTAACAAAATCCGTAAGAGTCATCTCACATTATTTATTTATAAAACTATTCAATTTATTTTTGGGTTCAATTTTAAATTAGCATGGATATGAATTATTTGAGAGGAAATTGTTTAGGGATCCCTTATTAATAAAACCATTTCATTAATTTTTATATGTCTTAGTGGAGTCAAGAGGGTTCTTTATGTCTTTTCACTCCCTCTTTACCTATGTTTATTATCACAATTACTTGACTGATCATGAGACCTAAATTTCGATAATGTGGTCAACTATTTACTTTATATGGTCACATGGTTTCTTCATGTGGTCAGATGTTTTCTTCAATAAATCACGTTATTTCATGTGGTAGGTAGGTTGTTCTTGATGTTGGTTTTTAAGGTCACTTGTTTCCATTGTTCCATCATTTTTATGTTCATGTGGTAGGTTTTTTTGTTCTTGCAGTTTCTTTTGACAATCACTGGATTCCTTCATGCAATAACTCTTTATCATTATGTGGTCGGTTGTTTCCACATGTGATAGAATGGTTAGTGTAGTTAGTTCTGGACTTATCCAAATTTATAAAATTTATTGTTTTCTATAAAATACGCCTGATGTCTTGAATACAAAATTTTAATGTAATGGTGGTTTGAAAAAATTATTTTATGCTATTTAAATTCTATTTCGATGATAAAAACATTACCCTGGAATTTTTTGATGGATAGTCATGTTAATGAGTCCATCCACATGGAATATAGTTATATCCAAATTAATGGTTTATTGATGTTTAACATGAGATATGAAATCACGATAGATTCATTTCATTAACAGAAACAATATCGTTCATTCAATCTTTACAACATTCTTCCTGATGAGAAGGAATGTTCTTAAGGCTTTCCCTTAGATTTTTGGAACCCTACAAATGATGTATAGAGTTCATCCTATGGTGAATCAAACCTAGACATCCAAATCCTGTTTTGGTAGAATAGATCATGTGATGCTTCATTAAGGTAGGGGATCATCATTCTATACTATATTTATGTGCATGTGTGGGGAATTCATTCCTTTTCCCTTTCATAGTGGGGATAGTATGAGTAAAATTATTGAATATAATAAATTATAAGAATCTAAAATTTATGGTAATGAGAAGAAATTGAAAGATTTATTAATTTTTTGCTGCTAATGTGATTATTCATTCATGTATCCATTTTTTAAAATTGAATCTATTGGGGGCCTTTCCTATGATTTAGTTGATATAATTACGTGACCCTTTTTGATTGATATTTGATATCACCCTAAATAAAAGGATTATGACATAAATATGGATAATGAATTGGTTTCATTTTCCATCATGAAATTTATGAAATTAACCATGCTAAATAATAATGTAAAGTTATATAATCCCTAAAACCCAAATTATAGGAAATCGTGTATGATGGAATGTGTTGATATATGTTCTTGTGAATTTTTTGTCTCATTATATGATGTGGGTTTTTGTGCGATTATGGTTGTAAATTAATTATTTGTGGAATTTTTAAGGTAGTGATGTAATTCTAGTTCGACATGTGATGAAATGTGCATTGTTGTGTGATTGTGATAATGTGTTGTTGTGGTGACATATGGTTGACATGTTGAAATGAATTATCCCATGTGTGGATTTGGTGATGGTTTATGTGAGAGGGGATATCTATTATATGGTGTGGTTTTGTTATATTATCGATTGGGCATGAAATTTGGAATGACATGCGTGGGTATGTGAATAATAATGGGATGGAATTTTTATTTAGTAAATGGATAAAAAGAATTAAATGATAAATGAATGGGTTGTGTTGATGTGGAGTGAAATAGATTAGTAATAGAAGTTAGTAGGAAATAATTAGTTCTATAAAAATTTTTCACCTATCATTATTATGTAATTTTGTAGTGGTTGTGAGATGTGATTCATTCAGTGGTGTTAGTAGTAGGGATAGATTTCACATTCTATAATGGTGTTGATGTAATGTTTTAAAATTTAGTTGTGGTTTACCCATTCGCTGGGTATTGTGTGACATTAATCTATAATTTATTTTATCTTATTTTTAAATAATCTACCCCCAATTTGTATAATGATTACAATAAACATTTGTATTTAGTTCTAGGTTCTTTCCCTAGTATTCAAGTAGTTGGTGTTACAAAATGATGACTACCCCTCATCCATACACTTTCTTAAGCAGTAGTAAAGATAAAATATGGTGTTGGAGGTTATCTAGTTGTGATAGGGCTGTGATATGTGGTGGGGGTCATGCATGGTGGAAAGAGGGAACATATTTGATGTCCTTCATGTTCAGAATACCCTACTTCCCTGAACATGTGGTGATGTTCCAATGTGTTTCAATTTTCTGAGGTCATGATTAATAATAATAGAACTATACTATAGAACCCATTGGAGGTTGGGATGGGTATGGATACTTCTTACCTAACTTCATAGGTGGATGGATATGTGACGGGATATATATTAAAGCGATGAGACTATAAGACATTTGACATTGTGGTGTAATAACATAAAATCAATGGGGAAGTGGATATGAAGTGCATTTGTTATGTTTTCATTTGAGACTCTATTATTATATTGGATTAATGATTTTTTGAGTGATCCATAGTGAGATTGGGATTGGTTAGTTGACCTATTTAGTTGCATACTGGTTTTGTTTTCTGTTCACAAAAACATTAATATTATCTTTTGTCATGTGCACCTGAGACCATGGGTAGGAACCAACTGAGTATGTTTTTTATTGTCACGCTGAATATATATAAAGGGACTGAGATTTATATTACTGGCTTCAGTTTTGGAGCTGTCCTTGAGTCAATTACGAAGAACTATATTTTTCCCTTTACATGAATGCATTTATTTATATGTTTTGACATTTTTTAGGAATTGGTGGATTGTTTTTGGATTACATTTATATTATTTATTTGATCTTCTCAGTTCTTGATTATCTTATCTCCAAATACAATATTATTATAGATGAAAATGCCTTCCATAAATGAAATTTTTATAAACTTGGCATTTATTTCCAACTTGAGGCCTGTTGGAGGCATAACTCAGTGGTCAGGATCTACCATCCTTTATTACCAACCCATGAGGGGACACCTTAGATGGAGGGGGTCATTACATGAATACCATGAATTAAAACCTAATTTTAAATTATGTTTTTTCATTTAACTCTAACATTAACATTATTTAAAATATTGCATTATGTTTTCAGACAAGATTCATCCAAAATTGATAAATCATTTATCCATTTTCTATGGTTTACATACATTTAGGCCATTCTCAATGATGGCATGACATTCCCATTACACGAAATTTTATCATGGCCTCTACATTATTCCTAAGGAGTTCTCAGTCAACTCTCATTTTTACCATTCATACAGCATTATATGATACTCATCATCAACAAATAATGCACCAATCAATTTTCTATATTAGTTGGTCTGTTATGTATAAATATTCAGAAACCACCCTACCCCGATTAATTCATCTGGGAAACTATGTCACACTTGCTTTTTATTTTATAACTATTCTATTATGGGTAATGCATTTTATGTGTGGAATTTATTCACTCGATGCATATCAGAAACATATAGCCTATTGGAGGTGGATTTTTTGGGGTCAAAATCTATATTTTCCAATCCAGAGTTGATCCATTTTGAGGATATATATTAAATAAATACAATTTTATGTTATATATGAATATAATAAATTATATAACTTATATTTATACAAAACAATATAGTTTTATTACAGAGACCAAAATTTAAATTTTTTAAATTTTTTTAATTACTAGGGAATTTTATTTTTTTTATAGAGGGAAAATAATAATTATTAAAATGTTAGTGTATTCAAAAGTATTTTTTATCTTTTAAGGGATACTAAAATTAGGTATTTACTATTTAGTCTGAATCATAAGAAATTCCAAGATAATTTGTTTTAGCCAATTAGTGAGTAAGGGTCGATGGTTATAAACATGAAAATAAAATAATCTATTTATCCTTTTTAATAATATGTATCCATGGAAACACTAAACACTTATTTATGGAAATATAATGATGCTTTTTGATGTATATTTCTATGAACTCATCATATTCCACAACAATTATTCATTTTTTATAATAATTTCAACGAATTTTCTAAAATTTAATGTTAATCATGATTATTAAATTCACACATAATCCCCCTTTACCAATTTTTTTTAATTTATTAAAATTAATAAGACTTAAATATTCAATTTTTAGTTGAATTACGTGCAAGAAATGTGTATTAATTGATATATTAATGAATTCTCATTCATGTTTGAGTTTTTTATTGTATGATTGTTCTATCCACTATAAAAGGTTTTTGGTAAAAAAATTATGTAAATATATTCTAGAATGTTATACACAAAACATGTATTTTCTCTAAATTAATGTAGATTTATGAGGATCGATATAAATATCCCGTTATTATCTTTATGAGAAAATTGAGTTTTATTATAAGGGGGTGTGAAATTTAGTTCAGGTTTTCATGTCATATAACCCATTCAAACGCCATGTAGTTTATATAATGATAAATATTTTGTCATGTAGTTCATCTAATCTTCCATGTGATGTTTTGATAATGAATTTTGACCTTTATATGTCACATAAAAAAATTATTCATTTATATGTACGTGACCTAAAGGGTTGTGTAGGTCAAATGAATCACATATCAAGTAGTGCATAAGTGTGAAATGTAACACCATAGGCCCAAATACCCATATACCAAACTAGATCACCATAGAATTCACTTTTTTTGCATCAAATCCATTTGGAAAAGAAAGAACTTGAATTTTTCAATCCTAATACTCATTAAAACATTTACTTTTATTACCCACTATCAAAAACAAGTTCCTTATCTAAACTAAAAAAATTTAAAGACCTGAAAATATATTGTACGTACCAAAAAATATATGGACACAAAAAAATGAATCAAAAAATAAATCAGCACTAACATAGTATATAAAAATAAAAAATTATGAAACTATTTAATTTAATGTATAAGGATGATATATCAAAGATTTTATAATAATAGCCATAATTAAAAACAAAATTTGATTCTTTATCCAATATATAAAAAATGTAAATAGATCCAAGTCTAGGATTAAAGGACACACACTATAGAAATATTATCCTATACGAATTCACTAATTATAAAAAACTAATCCCATTATAAAGGAAATTTATTTCTATACCCATCCATAAATCAAACTACATACGTGCAAAAAAAACCATGTTTGTGGGTATGTGAGCGAACAATGACTCAGTAGGATTATTCTAATTCCATAAAACCATAAATATTACTGTGGAAATGATTTATTTATATTCAAATTTACATTATTTATAGAAAAAAAAATTGAACTTAATATAGAAAAGTTTGAAATTTTATACATAACAATAAATCAGATATTTCAAAAGGGAATATAATGTTAATAATGAAGATAAAAAACAATCAACATATATGAAATTTGTAAAACATCCACCTCCTCACCTCTTATTTATAAGTTGTATAGGTAAAACAATATACCAATTATGAGGAAATTATTTCATTTCTAAATATTAAAATACCTAATTTAAATGATATACACTAATAAATTTTGGGTGTGATTGTTTTTGAAAAGAAATAACATTGGATTAAATGGTATAAAATTATTTCAAAAGTATTTAAATTAATAAAAATAAAAATGAAATATTCAATTATAATTTTTATCCATGAATAATATTTATAAGTGGTAAAAGTCCATGTGACAATAATCTAATTAATATAATAGCATATAAAAAAATAAATAATACTTTATAAAAATAAATAAAACTTTATGATAATAAAATTGTTAATGAGGTTTGGGATATTTTAATTTTAATCCCCAATTCATAGGTAAAAACGAATTCCTATAGAATATACTAGAGAAGAAAAATTATATGAGGGTATCGATATAGAATCCATGTTTTTTAAAAATTCTATAAGCTAAAATCATTATAATTGAAAAAGAGAAATTTGTGCACCATACAAAATCATAATCAATTGAAATGGAAAGGATTGTGGAATAAAATCACAAAGACCTCATCTTCCATGATGTTCCTTTATATATTCCTTTATATATTACTTTGATCAATCTATTCAAATATATCTTCTTCTTCTTTTATTTTTCCTCCATTTTCTATCTTAGACACCAAATCATCCTATTCACTCCACTAATTTTCTTTCCATACTTGTTTAAAAATCAATCCTATAAATGTATCTATTGAATTATTTTACCATAAAAATTATTTCCTTGACTGATCCCATCAATGGTTTTAAGAACCATATAATGAAATTTATGAGACATAACATTCCATGTATTAATACAGTTTTCAAGTTTTGTAGTTAGTTTATGGAAAAAATAAAAAGTAATAGATAATTAACTAGATGAATATAAATTATCTCTAAATAATATACCTTTTGAGCCATGTGTCCAACAATGTACACCAGGTAAAAGTAAGGGCATATAAAATATTCAATATAAATATTTTTAGTGGGCAAAATTTTGTACATAATAAAATTTCATGAAAATTAATGAACATACCATTTTTTTGACCATAAAGAATTAATTTTCGTGTAGAAGTTCATAATATATATAATATTTTTGGATTAAATTTGAATGAATATTTTTTAGAATAAAATAGTTGTGCAATATAATATAAGTGGGAAGAACATATTTAGATAGAAATTGTTTCTATAAATTTGACATGGTCTTTACAACATAATCCTCGCATATAAATTGTTTATGGATTTATTATTTAACACAATAAATAATATATTGTCAATTATTGAATATGTTTAGAGTAAGAAACATTTGACCTTCCATAAAATATTTTCCTGGGTCCCCAATAATTTTATATTGAAAACCACACACCACTTCTACGTATTAAAAAATTTGGTACTTATAAGAAATAAACTCTTGGCACTATCCATATAAAATATTTCTGAGACAAAATATTCCCCATTGAACAATATTTTCTTGCAGATGTATTTTTCCCACAATATTATTTTAGGATTAATTTTTTATTTAAAATATAATATTTTGATTATGTATTCAATGATTATAATATATTTTTTGTTAAATAATATTTACCCAAAACATACTTCAAATATAACAAAAACTCACAAATTTTACTTGGTAATTCTCAAAAACACTACCATGACTTGTATATATATTTTGGTTGTTTTTCCTATATAATCCTTAACTTGGGGAACATAATATATTTAAATTATGATAAGCATAATGGTAATTAATTAATTTTTGACTTAGAAATTACTTAATAAATATTTCTGAAAGATTCCCATGTACACATTTTATCAATTAATATCTATTTAGTTCCAATTATTTATCTAAGAAATAAAATAGTAATATAAATATTTGTTATCCTAAACCATATTTTTTTGGTAAAAAAATTTATCCAGACACCAATTACAATAATTTAAATTTTTTTCAAAATTTTAGAAAAAATGTTCTCACATAATACCTTTGAACCATAATGATTATTTTATATAATCTATAAATGCTACAAATTTTGACACTATTATAGATTATTCTAAAATATATTTCATATTGGATATTCATGTATTGTTTAAAAACATGAATTAATTAAAATCCCAATTATTGTATTATTATTCTCTATATTATAAAAACATTAATAATCAAATAAATCCATTAATGAAGATATTCTAATGATTACCACAATTCCGAAATTCCCAAAATTATATCTCATTAGCCAACTCAACACTTTCTAATGGGGTTAAAATGATTTATTTTTATAAAATTTATTATATTACTTACTGAAAGTTTCAATTCATTATGAATAAAAATAATAAACTAAAACTTATTTTCGAAAATAATAAAATTTTAAATATATTATATATATTGTTCATTATAATCTACAATATTCATTTTTGAGTTAGATTACATAATACATTGACCAATAGAATTATACAATTATTTACCATTATTTGTTCAAAATTTATTCATTGTTTTTAAAAGATGTAGTTCTTATGAAATTGATATACATCATTCCTACCTATACCTCATAATAAGCATACTAATGATATTATTTATAGAGACCAATTTTATCATTTCAAAAAAAATTTATAAAATCATCAACATTAATAGTTAGGATCATATAATAATATTATATTTACATATTATTAATATATAATTTCAATAAAATCACATTCTTAACATATAATTTTGAAATTTAAAACATCCATCAAATAAAATTCTAATAACATAATTTTTCAAAATATGAAAATTATATTTTTCATATAACTATGAAAAAGTGAATTTTGAATTGAATTAGAAGATTGAGTAGGATTTTTCAGTGGGGGTTCTTGAAGATTCATTAAATTTCAAGATTAATTTGTGAATTTGGTGTATGTTTGCAACCACACACTATATAGATCTACATTAAATGAGCTTCAGAGTAAGAATATTTTTCCTGAGCATGCCATTTGGATATGGATGTTCGAGATGGTATGGTTCTACCATCAGTACTAGGACCATAAAAGCATACATAGGAAAGCCTGCTGAGAGGTCATATAATGGTGATGGATTTTCATAATGATGTAGTCATTTGGGAGGGGAAGATCATGTAGTCCAGATATAGGTTATCCTTTTTCATTTTTTATTTGTATTTAAGGTTTAGATCTTGTGGTATCCCAATTTTTATTCAAAAGTGGGTTGATAATAAAAAGTTCATTTTTAGTTAGTAAATAGAAATCATGAGTGTTTATATAATTATGTTTTCCCAAGATAAAATAGTAATAAAATTATTTTAATATAAATTTATTACAAATGAGAATATAGGGATGAAATATTATGAAATAATTATTTAATTAAGTTATATTTAAATACCATAAGTAAATTTTTAGTTTACATAGTCACTACACTCTATGTAAACTAATTTACCACCAAATTGATCTTAAATTGAATCCAAATTTCCTTGAATAATAATTTTCAATTTTGTATATCAATATTGATCCTACCAATTGTCTATTTGATGTCTTTTTAACCGCATCCTCAGTATGATTCTTAGTCATGGAATCTATTTCAACATTCTTTTATTTAACCCATTTATTGGAAACACTCCATTATATTGATGCTTTGTTACTTATTCATTTATTATCATGTATTTCTTTAAAAATTGAGAAACCATATATTTCTAATATGAAATAGAATAATATTAGAAGAATATTGATAACCTTGTTATCTCAACCATTACTCTACAACGTCTATCACAATTTTTATTTGAATAGGTGAAACGATGATATGAGATACAATCACGGAGTCCTGGATTACAACAGTTGAAGTATAAAATTTAACCCAAAAATATTATCGATAGGGGGAGAAATTCTAGATTATAGAAAACTGTATGTTCCTCATGAAGATACCCAAGCTAAAATATTTTGAATAGTAAAATAATGTCATTATTTATATAAAAAAAATAAAAGAAATTTCACATTATATAATCATCTCATAATTGTGATCCTCTATGCCCTTTCACATCATCTGACATTATATAATCATCTTCATAAACTTGGGAAAAGAAATATAAAAAATAAGTTATCTCAAAATCTCATTAAGGCATGAATAAACTCATAATCAATGATGAGATCATAAGAATATGTAAAAACATGATCATAATTGAAATATAAGATCATCATGACTGATAACCGTATAACATAAGTGAGATTAAATTTAAATGGAGAATGAAATTAAGGAAAAAATATCGACATGGAAACATAATAGGTATTCTGTGGATTACAATAATATAATATTAACATTTCCTCATGATAGAATAATATCATAATGAATAAGATACATTAAATATGCCCTAAATATTAACATAAGGGAAAATTAATTTTATGATCCACACCATGATATCATAAGATAATAATGAAAAAAATCTTTCAAATATAGCACATATAAAAAAATTTAGAACATTGCATTAATGACACACACCATCGGTGCCCATGGTTACGAGATACTAAAACATACTCATGAGTACATTATTTCATGAGATATTGACTTTTGACCAATGAATTGAAGTATGGTATCCAACACAACCCATCATTTAACCCTACCTACATTTGAAACATATAAATCACTCCATTTTTATATCATAAAGAAACTTTGGAAAAAACGGGTTTCATAAAACGTCCAAGCGAAAATCATTCTATATTCTTAATGATCAGATGGGAATAAAATGTGTTTAAAAAAAAATATAAATTTACATATTTCAGATTACATAAAGAATCATTTTAAATGAAATAGTTTTTATAAAACATCTAAATGGCGTTAAATAAAATAATGAATCAAATCTGTAGATACCAAAAACATGATCACCCAAAAACATCATAAAGCAAAAGGAAAATATAAGCTGAAACATAAAACATAGCTATATAAGAGTTAGTTATTTTTATGACAATTAAAGTAAAATCATGAAATAATATTTTTTCAAAACATTATGCTTTCATCATTGTAATATTCATTGTTATGAGTATACTTTAAAAAAATATCCATTTAAATCAAAATTATTAAATAGGAAACTATTTTTGGAAATGGATTTTTTTTTAAAAAAATTATTCCATATAAACAAATATATAACATCATTCGAAATGTAATTTCTTAGAGGAACAATGTTAAATATGATATAGTATAACTGAATGAAATTATTTTGAGTTACCAAGTCACTTACCTTTACCCTTGACATCTAAAAAAGTATTTTAACATCCTATATCACTAATATGAACATTATAATTTCCTATTTTAGAATCTTATTGATATAAATTTCAATGGTTACTCTTAATTAATAATAATAATATTAATATATTAGGTTTTTATAATCATATTTTGTTTCATTTTTTTTGTAAATAATCATGACCCTTTGATGTAGGTTTATAAAAGTGATGTTGATTTTATTTTTCATGAAAAGAAATAAATTTTCAACCCATTAAAATTACAAGAAAATAATTTTTATAAACACCTATAATGTTATAATTTTATCAACATGGAGTTATAGTATTTTTTTTAATTTGAAATCAACATTGATCTAGTTTTAGGTTATTTACTAATATTGAAGGATTACCCTATAATGATCATTACATTTTCTATTATCAATAAATAACTATATTAATGATATATATTAATTATGTATAATATATAATTATCAAATAAAAACTAAATCATTCCATTATTATTGTAATGAAAAAGTGGAAATGCTTATTCGCGAAGGCAATAATATAAACACACAATTCACATTTTTGGGTTTCTTATTAAAGGTGGGATAAACGGATAATTATTTTACAATAAGTTTATTAATATACCACTATAATAAGGATAGATATTTTATTATTTTAACATGGTGAAAATAAATTTCATATTGAAAAAATGTATATAAGGAAAAAAGAAAAAATGAATAAAGGGTTAGAAATCTATACATCACTACTTGTGTTAACTACATTGTGATGTGGAAAAACCCATTGAAGGATCATATTTTTAGAATAACATGGTATCTTTAAGGCTAATATGTGTAGTTATGAGAGTTATTTTATGATTTTTTTTAAAAATATATAGTTTTTTTTGTTAGAGGAAGTGAGGATAGTACTTTATTTTTTATTATTTAAAATGAGTTGCATTTTTGTAAAATAAAAAAAACCATTCAATAATAGAAATCCAATTTCATGAAAAATGTATGCATAATTGATAAATATTATATATCATAGTATATAAGGTCAATAAATAAACCAAACATCAATTAAAATAATTTTTCAACATGTTATTCCCTTTACCACTTAGGTTAATCATTTTTACCATTTTTGGTTTTCACCATGGTAACTGGTTTTTTCCATCGTAATGTAAACACCATCAAAATATTTAATGTTTACATATTATCTAATTTTAACCTAATTTTTAAAAATCATACATCCATTATATTTTATTAAATTTATAAAAGTAGAAAAAATTAATTTTAAAATACTAAATGTGTAATGTATATTTTTTTTTTGAAAATTATAGATTAAATTATAAAATGTCAAATATGAGTTTAAAAACAGAAAAAATTAAAATTAAAAATAAAATTATATAGAATATACATGGTCTTATAAATTTTTACCATGAATTTAAAATTCATATATATATATATATGGTAATAATATCTTAAATGTCTTGTTGTTTGTAATAATGGTATTTTCACTATTCACCTAGAAATTTATCTTATTAGGAAAATGTAAATTTTTAATAATAAGATAATTTTGAAATTATATATCTAAAATTGAAGTTAGTTTTATATATTTTATATTATAAATTTAAAAATATAATGAAAATAAAAAATTTAATGAAAGACATCTTATATAGAAAATTGTCATTTTTAAAAATTATGCGTTCTTAAAATTAATTCATATAAATTTCTAATTTGAAAGATATTTATATTTTAGTTCATATATAATAATATTTAATTTTTTTTCAATTTAATCTATTTGGATAAAATATAAAATACTTAATAGAAAATAGAAAATACTTTTACACTAACTATGCTTCAGCAAACACCATTAAAATGAAATAATGGAATTATAAAATTTGATTTTACAACTCCATTGATATTGAAATATTAATTTGAAATTTATATATATATTATATGATATTTGTATAATAATTTTATTTTTACTTATATATGACACATAAATTTATATATTTTCCAATAATTTACTATAATATTTTTATTTCATTATGAGCTATACTATTTTAAATTTACTACATAACAATGCACTAATTCAGTATAACTGTTCGATATATTTCCAATGACCATATCTATAATGAAAATATTCATAATGATCATATTTAATTGAAAAATATATATATACTAACTTAATTTATTCCACTTATACTTCCATTTAAATAGTTTTCATTATGGATCTCAAAACATGATTTCCCTTTAAGGGAATTCTTTTTCATTATATATTTTGTTATAAAAATGATGATTATTAATGGATATTGTGTTTCATGTGTGTTATTTTTTCTAAAGATATTATTAAATTAAACTTATTGTTCACTTTTAATGTTTTCAATTTTAATGGATTTAATCATCCATTAAGTGAAATAATCCATTGTATATGATATAATGTTTCATGTACCATTATTGTAATGTTCCGCTTTAATTGAACAAAGTTTCATTATCTTTTTTATATTCTATATTTCCCAATATCTAATCATATATTATTTTTTAAAAATAATAGAGAAACATTAATTATAATTATAAAAAATAATTAACGACACATAAAACATAGGGCGTTACATTCCCCCCTTAATTAATTTGTATCCTCGCACATTTAATTATTACATAACAACATGAATAGTTATGGTCATATAAATTTCAGATATCACTTAGGATATAATTTATAATGATATGTAATCCTCTTTCAAAAAATATCTCATTCCTTACAAAAAACTCATCCTTAATATTACGTTTTTCTATAACCCATTAGGCCAAGTAGCCTTTGTTATTTTTTATCATTAATCATATTATATAATTATGTTCTATATGATTTTTATTATTATCCTTTAATTCATAGAATATCATAGGAAAGTATGATGTTTTTTCTTTACTCCAGGTAATTTTCCTCTATAGGGGTGGAGAATAAATCCTTCACTAAAATCAAAAAAAAAATCTAAAAGAATATAATTATACATTCAAAGGGAAAATTCCTATAAGATTACACTTGGAATAAATTACTCAGATTACCTGAATATTCTTTCAACATCAAAATCATTAGACTGGTTATTTAACAATTTTACAAAACTTCTTACATATGCTTGAGTTCCAAAAATCAAATTCAAATGAAAAAATATAAATATAAGAGTTTTATGGTACATTCACCTTAAATATCAAGAAGCACATAAGAATTATTGATTTCATTGTCATTTCACTTTCCTCTTGGTATTGTGTATTGGTGATGATTTCCATCTTGATTAGTCAATATATTAGGGGAGTCCTTCATTCTCAATCTCATGGAAGGAATCAGTTCTTACCGTTCTCCAATCCCGAGTATCTCCCATCATTTCCAAAGATCTAGTATTCACTGAATGTTCATGAGCTTTTCCAGGGAGCATTGTGGTTCTTTCTTTCCCCAGCAGAGCTCAATCGTGCCATGAATTTAGGAAATATCACGCCGATGGCTCGATTTCATCTCAAAGCGACCTTCGGTTGATGAATTCGATCAGTTTTTTTTGCAGCTATTGGGATCTTCAGGAGTGTGCGGTAGTCTGATTAGTTGACATATAAAACTTCATGATTCGGTTTGAGACGGAGGATGATATGATAACTGCCTGGTCCAATTCCCCTCGATGATGTAATAGAGACTTGTTTTTACTGTTTCGATGGAGTCTCGATATCCACATGAGGCGTGATCCCTCGACGATGGAGACGTGGGTGAGTCTCCCTGGCCTCCCTATGTTATTCCAAAATCCTTCCATTCATTGTGCTATTGGGAACATGATAGGTATATATATATGTGCTCTAATCATCGAACAGAGGTGGTATGTCATCCCATTTGTCCACGGATGTGTCTTGAGATCGATGTCGCACGGTCGATGGTGAAGTGGGTTTGGATCACTGATGGGAAGTAATTTTGGTGGAATAAGGAGGTAATATTTGAATCTTGTTTTCTTTATTATGTTAATTTCAGTCTGTTTGGACATATGTAAATGGTATGTCATAGCAATGGCTTGGCTATGGTTTCACAATAGGCGATGAGGATAGGGAACAGTGATAGTGATGTGCCTGATTTGGCTGTACCAATGTTGATGGTTCCACCGAGTAGTATTCCTTTAAGACATGGATCTATAGAGGGCTCTCAAGAGAAGTGTTTTTGTGTAGAAGGGAAGTCCATCTGGAAGATAGCGTCAGAGGTGCATCACGTGGTGAAGGTAGTTGATGTAGTGGGGAATCGTGGTCCTTAAGAGACCATTGGTGGTGATGTTCAGAAGGAAAAGTAGCAAAATTCCCAAAATCCATTGGTGAGGTAGGTCTTCAGTACTCTAAGGCATGATCTTAGTATTGAGAAGCCTCTCCTAGTTGAGACATCTTGCTACTCTTCTTGGCGAGGACCTATTTTGGACCACACTGATTCTGGGGATGGCATAATTATTGGAGTTTTGGATGCCTGTATTGAGGAGTTGAAAGGGAATGTGGATGGTGTTTCAGGTGTGGTCTTCAATGATCCCACTGGTAATTTATTTGAGTAATTAAAGAATGATAATACTTATAATGTAGAGGGGATTACTACACTGAATAAAAGTTGCAGCAAGAATGCATTTTTTGGTGAAACTGCAATGGATACGGGGAATCATGACGATTATCAATCTACATAACAACCACATTGTCTGGCTATGATTGATGCTAACAGTATTTATTAGAAAGATCAGGGAGAAAATGAGGGGTACCAAGAGTTTCGCATCACTAGAAAATGGGGGGACATCTCTGATAGTTGTAAAAAGAATGTTTGCAGCTTGGTACAACCCTCCTATAGTGAAATTGTTAAGGATGGGAAGAAGATGATGTCTGGGAGTGAAGGATCCATGTCTATTCTAACACGAAGATGGTAGAGGAATGATTATTTCTACCTGAGAAAGACAGTGTCTAACAGGTCTACTATTGGGAAAGAAGGTGGGGCAACCTCGGGCTTGAAAACATGTTTGTAGTTTTCTAAGGTGTTCATTTATTTGGAGAATTAGAATCTTAGGAAGAAATAGGCCACGGTCTTAAAGCACTATGAAAGCTCGGAGTGGGAGTCGGCTACTGCGGAGGAAGAAATATATCTTGGATGTGGTGATAGGTATGACATTTATGATATATAGTTGTTTCTCTTCCATGTAATGCTTGCTGGTGTACTTTTACTTTATATTAATAAAAGGTCAATAGCTTAGCCTCTGGCTGAAATTTTATAAAAATAATTCCCATGTTCACCACACATAAGACATTTAATTATTATTGGTACCTTATAATTAAAACTATTTATTTCAATCATGCTTATCCAGCTCTTTATTTTCATACAACAAATTATTCATGATGAATATATCTTCCATAAATAAAAAATACCGTTAATTCTCTTTGATGAAATTCCCTTATTTCTTATTCCATCATTGTTGACATATAAGAAATTGAAAATTCATTCCTTCATCATCTTCATCACATGATATTTCATTAGAATCTATCATTATCTTCA
Organism: Viscum album; assembly: GCA_963277665.1. NCBI lineage: Eukaryota > Viridiplantae > Streptophyta > Magnoliopsida > Santalales > Viscaceae > Viscum > Viscum album. The sequence continues at coordinate 1,028,154,265 of OY728158.1, forward strand.
TTGGTGTTTTTGGGGCTAAGACTATGTTTAAATTTTTAATCATATTTCATGATTTCTATTTTGAAAAAAATCCCATGGTTTCTCACTCTAAATCCCATTCTGATGGGTTATTCATTGAGTTAATCTACATGTTTACCCTCTGACCCATGGTTCCTTCTAGTTCCAGCCATTACTAAAACCAAATGGGTTAAAATGAGTGATGGATAATTAACAATATTGTTTAATTTTCCTAACCATAAAAGGAATTAAACCAAAAAACACCTTTTCATTTTATATTTTCACATAGGTCCATAGTTATTTAGATATACTTATATCGATATTAGTTTGAACAAGGTTACTTAAGGTTGTGTTATATTACATTCTTTAAAATACTAATTAAAATTAAATAATAAATAAATCCATTACAGTGTTTAGGAATGTGTACATGATAAAAAAACATATCCAATAAGAGCATCAAATTATGTGTTCAATATGGTCTCTTTGTCTTCCACTAGTTGATGATTGAATTAACACCCAACATGCCATTTTTAGGTTTATTATCCATCGGAACATATATTTCAGAGTATGCATCCAATTTTAGTATCCATATTGGGATGTGTATCTAGTCAAACGCATTTAAAAATTACATTAATAGTATTTCAATACATCTTCCAATACTTTGTATCATCTTTTGAGTTATTAAAAAGATTCATTATCCCAAATATGATAGATAGTTAAACTACTCCCTAAAAATAATTAAACCATTATATTATTCCAACTAAAGAGACCCAAGTTAAAAAACATAAAGAATAATAATATTTCATTATTTAGATAATACGTTTACAAAATAAATTACATCAAAATGAACTAAAGGATTGGTATCTTTAAGACTTGCTGCATAAACATCTTTGTTTACAATACTTACAAGAATTTCTAAAAAAATCAGGGTCCTCTTCAATATTTATGAATATATCATGTTTTATAACCATATCTATAACCTATAGAATAAAATCATAATAAAGGGGGAGATAAATCATATAGTGTGGGGTGAAACTACATTTCATCAGGGATGGGTTAATTAGAATAAGTGAAAAATGGTTCTAAGATAAGTATAATATTACGATGAGTGAAAATGATAATTCATACTGAATATTCAATGTATATGTTTTAAGAACATAAATCCTCACAAATTTATCATAGAAACATAATAGATATTACATGTATTAGAATAATTTATTATAAACGAGGAAACATGAGTTCATATGTTCACACTGAATAACATCCTTAAATAATGTAAAAACATTAAATCAAGGATAAAATAATTTTATGATCCACATAATTATATAATAAGATAAAAATACAGAACATATTTCAAATATGGAACATAGATTAGTATAAGGAATATTAAATTCATAAATTACACCATTTATGATGATATATACAAGAAACTAAAACATACCTATGGATAATTTATTTCATGGGATAAAATCTTATAACCAATCTATTAGAGGGGGATATAAGATCCTATTTATCATTCATCCGTACTTATGAGTTTCAATTGAAAATAATTCACTTATTACATCATAAAGATACCATGAAAATAAAATGGGTTTTATAAAACATCAAAATGAAAATCTTCACTTCTTATAAAGAAACAATGGAATGAAAATCGGTTCTTAAAACATCAAAATGGAAATAGTTCGATGATCATAATGAACCCATTAAAACAAAATGGATTTTATAAAAAATTAAAATGCTATAAAATAACATCATGAATTAAATAATTGGACAATAAGTACATGACCACCCAAAATAATATAACAATAAAAGGAAAAATATATTTCTAAACAAGAAATATAACTATATGAGAGATATAAAATTAAAAGATAATGGAAAAATAATAAAAAATATATTTTTCGAAATCATTTTTTATTCATAATTGTAAAAGTAATAGTAATGAGTCAATTTTAAAAAATTCTCCTTTAAAAAGATTTAATGTTAAATAATTTCATGGAAGTGAATTTGGATCAAAAACTATTTTCCCCGTAAATAAAGATATAATATCATTCAATATGGAAAATATTTATCGAATGTTATTTAATAATAATTTATATAAGTCAATGAAAGGAGCGATGTTGATATTCTTTTTTATAAAAAAATAAAAATGATAAAACTATTAAAGTTACTGTAATTGATGTATTATAAATACGTATAGTTTTATAATGTTGTTACTAGGTAAATTTAGCAACATTTCATACAGATGAAATTGGTGTTGAACTAGTTTTAGGTAATTTATAATAACAATGTAATAAATTATAAGGATCATTACATTCTATTTTATATATAAATAACCACATTAATGATATATAATATAATATATATATATATATATCACATATAATCATGAAATATAAACTAACCCATCCTTGACTGGGATAGTGAACAATAAAATACAATTATTCGTGGAGGCAGTAGTCCTCTCATATAAGCAATTTACATTTTTGTACATCGTAATGGATGATGGAACTGTAATTAATGATTTTACAATAAATTTAGTTTGATAATAGTATAATTAGGATATCTATTTTTACATTTTTAGATGGATAAAATGTATGAAAAAGAAGAAATTAATATAAAGAAAAATAAAATAGGAAGACACATTTAGAAATCCAGAACTCCCTACTTGTGTTATCTCTTTTTTGAAGTAGAGAATGACATTGAGGAAAGATATCTAGAGAGTAAGATAAATATTTAAGGTGTTCAGGAGTGTTTAAAAGAGGTAATATTATATTTTTTGATGTGTTTTGGGGGTTTTTTGTGAGAGGAATTGAGGAGATTATTACCCCATTTATAAGTGAAAATGAGTAGAATTTATGTAAATACACAAATATTTACAATAATAGGAAGTGAATCAAAAATATAATTTTTTTAAAATGTATTAATAAATTATATAAGATGGTATAATTTATATAAACACCTTAAACACTAAATGAAACATTTTTTGACATGTTGCATCCTTTACCTATTTGATTACTCATTTTTAAGGTTATTTATTTCAACATGGTAACTATTTTTTACCTTTGTAATTTATCATCTATTGAAAATAATAAAATGGACCTTATTATATAATTTGGAACTAATTATTCCAAATTTTATATCCATTTTATTTATTCATTTCTTAAAATTGATAATAATAATTTTTATATTACTAAATGTATAATGTATTAAAGATATTTTTTATTAAAAAATATTACATAAATTCATAAATGTAAAATATGAGTTTATAATTTAAAAAAATATTAAAATTAATAAATCAATTTTAAAAAACATATTTTTCCATCATGTATTCCTTGTTTATAATAATATACTAATAATGTCATAAAAAAATGTATTTGTAATAACGGTGTTTTCGCTATTCATCTAAAAATAATTTTTAGAAAAACGTAAAACATTCATGCTAAAATTAATTTAACATTCTAAATCCAAATATTAAAATTGATTTACCTATTTAAGATTCTAAAATTTATAAATTCAATTTTTAATTGAAAATAAAAAATATGAATAAAAAAATTTTATTCTTAAAAATGATTTTTGAAAACTTTATGTGTGCTTAATATTATTTTTTATAATTTAATAATTTAAATTATTTAAAAATATTAATTCATAAACAATTATATTTTCAATTTATTCAATTTAATTTGTTATGTAAAATATAAAATACATAACAAAAAAGAAAATCGAGTTTTATAATAAATAAACCTTAACAAATATAATTAAAAGAAATTATTTCGAATCTAATTTTTTTTACCACTCCATTGATATTAAAATAATTATTTGAATTTTATATATAATTTATATCATATAATAATAATAATAATACTTATATGTAAACTGAATGAATATATTAATATATATAATATTTTACTATCATGCCATTTTTTCATTGTGAGTTATATTTTTTTATTGATGATTTGACCATACAAAAATTCATTATACCTACTTTATATATGTCTAATGACCATATCTACAATGGATATATTTTCAACATCCATATTTTAATATACTATAATTATTTTTTATATATATATAAAACTTTATATAATTATTCCATTTACACTTCCCATTTCAATATATTTAATTTTAGATATTACAACATTGATTCTCCATTTCATAGAATTCATTCTCATTTTACATTTTTTATAAAAATTGAGATTTTTAGTAATGATTGTTGTCTATGGCTATTTCTAGTAATAAAAATATTGTCTTTTCAATTTATTATCCCCATTTAGTTTTTCTATTTCTTGTTGATGTAAACACTCATGATGGGTCCAAATACATTGCATGTGATGTATGTTTTCATTTACCTTCATTGTAATGTTTCATTATACATAAATAAAATATCATTAGATTTTTTTCATATATTGTATGGACCAATCTATAATATTGGATTATTTATTTTGAAATAATAGAGTTATATTATTTATAATTATAGGAAACATTATTAATATATCAAAAAATCCTAGGGTGTTACACATCATAACAATCTAGTATGAAATTTAAGAGGTAAGTTTCCATATTCCACACATTCCATGTGTGTTGGATCATAGAACCCTGTCCAAGAATATTCTTACACTCCCTTTAAATTTATAAAATTAACCAGTGGGAAGGGAAACTTTTTCATAAAATCATAAGAGTCAAGGTAGGTTCTATTTCCACTAAATCTAATAGGATGGTTCCATCCCCAAAATGCGCAATAACACTAATAAGTTAATGAGACTTTACTACTAGATGATTTCCATTTATTTAGTATGCACTAAAAGTGAGGATATTGAATCCCCTAGGGTCATAGATGAATTAACTACTGCACATGAATCTATTAGAAGAAGAACCATCTATGTTCATATTATATCAATGTATATGAGTTATATAGAAAACCCACATACAATGGTCTATTTATGGGTGGTTCCTTGGGGAAGATGTCATTCCATATCCTAAAAACATAGTATAGAATGTTTTTCATCATTGATAGTGCATTTAAGAATATATAATATATTCTAATGAGAATATATTGGTTTCATACTTAATTTTTATATTTTATGATGGTATAATAACCATCAGTGAAGGTGACACTATGATTTTTATTATCATTTGGTGTGTTAAACACACGTTTCAACCATGTTGTGAGAAATTTATTGAAAGTTTATACCATGAATTTTCTAGATGATTTTTACCCAATTATTTCCATGAAAAGATATTTCATAGTCTATATAAACAGGTTCATGTAATAAAGGAACATGTATACAAGATGCATGCCTCATTATTGTAATTTATTATGCCTTGGGGGATATCTATAATTGGCACACTAATTTATAAAGATAAATTTTTTAGGGATGATATTATCCCATAAATCATTATACAAATGATCAGTCTCCTAATGAATATTACTCAAATTGTTATAAACATTTATAATTATTTTTTTAGTCATCCATGGTGTAAAAACAAACCATTCAACTTCTTTAAGTTTCAGAGTATTCAACCTAATAAATAAATTTATTTTTGATTATGGGATGATCCATTCCATCTGAAAATCTAATTTGAATTATTGTGTATCTTGGAAGATATAGGGTTGACCAATCCATTTGTATTTATAGAAATAAAGGTCACATCTTCCTGTGATGTGATTAGAGTAAACCAAAACGGTCCTGAAATGATTCCACTATCATATCTAAATGGAGGGTGCATGAATATTCTCATTTCATGTGGAATCAAGAGTATTTGTGTATTGTTTCATAGTGAGTTATTCCCATTGGGATTTCCATCCAAGGACATTCCTCAAAATATTTCCCGAAATATCCTATTTGTAAATAATGAATCATATTATGTTAGTGAATCCTTCCTCTAACTGTCTTGATAGTCTAATCCAACATGTTTATTGGCTTCTCCCATATGAGTGAGAATTCTTGAAGGAATCTAGTAGGTATATTTTCAATATTTATAATAATATTTTTAAGAATGATATAATCAAAACAAAACTTAGACAAATATATGTGATCATAACATTGATCAATGTTATTACTCCCCATAAAATGATAATATATTATTTTGGATTTGGATCATTCTAGTTATCCTATTAATGAGATAAAAATATTATGGATATTTATCCTCTCATTTTTCAAGGGTTAAATATGAATGTCTATTATGATGTTCCAATGAGATAATTAAATCTATATATTGATCATTTAATCAAATTTAATGATAACATACATAAAAAATAAACACATCCCCTAAAAACTTTCTTATCCCGACTACTCCACCATTAATATTTACCAATGAAAACCTTGAATTCAATGATATGTCAATGTTTTAAATTAATAAACAATAACATGTCCTTGTAAAATAAGATATGAAACACCTAGAGGGTCCTATACCTCCCATGGAATTGACTCATTGTTACCTCCTATAACACATAATGAATACTACTTCAGATAACATACTATTTGAAAAAGAAGATGCTTAGTGTCCCAAGGCCACATTTCCTCATTTTTCAAATATAATTGATGAACTAAAATATTATTCCCATGCAGTTAAAATAACATATATTACCAAATCATAGATCCACTCAAAAAATCCAAATAATCACCTAATTTTAAGGAGAAAATTATACTATATCATGTCACACACTTTTTCCAAATCTTGCTTCACTATAATGTTTCACCCCAAGATGTTCTTATTATGATCATCTAACATCTATTTAGAAATTGATATTTTCCATTCATAACAATGCCTATGAAAAATGAGTGTTTTTCTTAGTTATGGATGAGAGAATAGGATAAACCAATCTATAATTCTAGATCATCATAACAATATTTTATATGTTTCACCAGATATTTGGGAGTATTTGATGAGAGTAATGTGGTTTTTATCCTTAATAATATAAAAAGTGTATGTCATTTATAGGGATCGTGGAAATGGAATTCCCTTAAAAATTATAAATATCAAATATTACTAAATTATTTATAAAATTCCATGCCATAATAAAGAAAACCCATGGGAAATATTTAGGTTTAGAATTTGTATTCAAATTCAGGCACTTAATTACTTAGAGAATCTTATCTTGATCAAGGATACTCTAAAAATTTTGATTGATGTTTTCATTAGTGTCTATGGGAATAAAATTTAACATATGATCATCATAAATACCTTTTGGATATCCTCCATGATAAAAATTATATATTACATAAATTAAATTTGATAAATAATAAAGGTAAAATTTCCCTGTGATGTTACCATCATTTGTGACCAATTCATCTTAAATTTGATTGTTCAGATTCACCATGAATTTTCTCCCTTGAATACCTGATTAAAGGAATGTAATGATTATATCTCCCCCCTTTAGCCACAAAATTATTGATCTTTCATGATATAACCTCTCATATGAAAGTTTTTTATTTAGTTTTTATATTTGGTTGTTTGAAATATACATAAATAGTTCATCATCCATTCCTCCTTATAGGAATAGTTCAAGTTGTTCATATCATTACTCTATTTTTAATCCTAACATTGAGGTTTCAAAAACCATTATACCATTCCCAAAGGACGTTATTCAAATTTCTAGGTTAATATTCAAGAAAAATCCAATGATTATATATCATGGTGACATCCCATATATGCTATATCACCTGCATGAACCCCTCATCACAATTTCAGCTTTATGAAAAATAAGTTTTCATGTCTAACTAGAGGTTATGGGTCCTTAATCTATCGATTGACTGGTTTTCAATCATAATAATCCAATATTTTATTTTATGGTAATTTTGATCAATCTCAATTTTATAATTACTTATATATAATAATGCATAAATTAAAATTCAAAAAATTAAAATGATTTATTTTAATGATTTTAATAATTTATCAAAATGATTAAAAAAGTTTAGGTTTGGTTATAATTTATTAATTTTAAAATAATAAAATTATATTGTCACATTAATTGGGGATAAAATTTTAATAATGGTATAATTACCATTAAATAGTTATGCAAAGACAATGCTGTTCTTTTGCAATCAGTAGGAAAAAATACAAAATATTTTATAAAACATTTTAATAAATAATTTTTGAATGAATTGTGATATTACAATAATTTTATATGTAAATATAATGTATAAGTGGTTTTGAAAGGCTATATATTGGAGATAAATTTTATTTTCCTATATATAAATTTGAAATTAAACGAATTGTCCAAAAATGATATTAGTTATATTTTACGATATATAATATTTTATTAAATAATTTTTAAATAAAATTATGTATGAAAATTGGGATGGTATATGGTCTAATATTTCATCCACTGTAAATTTTTCGATAATTGTTTCATTTGAAATAAATTTACATCCCTTAATTATTGTAAAATGTGTTTCTGTAGTTAAGGATAAAAATGGTTAATGAGATGTTAAACTAAAGAGATAGGGGTTTAAATTACCAAAAAAAAGATTTATAAATCATATTGGATGAGTTTATTTGAGTACAATATCATTGATATTTTGAAATTAAGATAATGTTAAACTACGAGTCCCTGAATGTTACTTTATATTATTTTAATGTTTTGAACAATTATTGGAGTTCCCCATCCCTCCCTTTTAAAAGGACAACCCTCCTCTATTTTATATACACATATTGAGCTACTAATCACAACCAAAACCAATACAATTATATTATAAACATTCCTATCCTTGACTAAGAGGGTTTTTCCTTCATAAATTTTCATTCCAAGGATCCTTATCAGTGGATCTAATAAAGGTTTACTAAAGAATAACTAATCATTTTACCCAACCTCCTTCAATTCATTTTTCTTAGAACACCATTAAATATGTTTTTTTAATAATTATATAATAATATTCATATACTCAATATAAAAAAAATGTTATTGGGACTATGGATACACCATTATCTAACCCCTTTTTGTCAAATTTGGAATGAAATTATTGCACTAGCATACGTGTGGAATACCACCTCCATGTGGCGATATGATACGTTTTAAATTAGAAAAATTTATTCCTATTTAATATATGATATTTAATGTTCATATATAATATTTTTTAGTTAATTATTATTATGGATTTATAATAAATTAGCTACCTTCTAACTTATATATTCATTGGATGGTGACAATATCTCTTGTGCATATGTGTGGATTAACACCTCCACCAAGCGATATGATACATTTTTCATTTATTCTTTTCATATATGGTAATAGGTATAGAATGTATAAATATTTATGATATTTATAAAGTATTAATGACCATGTAATGTTAAATTAATGTTTTCTTTCCTTTCATTCCAATCATCAAATGGTGTAAACATAAATCATGCATATGTATGGTCTACCGTCTCCACGAAGTGATGAAATTCATTTTTTTATATCTTCATGATATGCATAATTATGAAAGTGTATAAGATGAATAAATATGAATATTATTTAATTATTAATATTCTATAAATGAGGAAACCATGTCCAAGGTGAATGTACCAAAACCATCAAACCGAAACATGCATGGAAGACTAACCAGTTTTCACCAAAATGTTCAATTTAATGATTAATTACTAATAAAAGTATAATTAAAATTGATAAATGAATGTTACATAGTATATAGTTTATGAATACATTTATGGAATATATTTATATCAAATATATATTTATTGTATTGTATGTGGGAATATGTACAAAGTATGTTGAGACATGAGTTAGAGGTTTATTGTCTTAATTTTATTCCTATGAGATATATGCCATATTCAGAACTTGTTTATTTCATTTCAAGTATATACAACACATTTATTATGAAATAGCTTTAAATTAATTATTTTCATGGTATATATTATTTTTAATATTATTTATTCCAAATGGATTATAAATCAAAAGAAAATATAGTGGTCAGGTGTTTATGTCACAATCTCATTTTTTCGGGATTTTCAACAATAATTATAAATTGATTTTAATTATATGAATATTATCCATCATAAAATATAAATATTATTATAATATATTTATTTATATATTTTATATATTATTACCATTTTCCAAACTTTAGAATTTAATGTTATTTAGAAATTTTTGAAGTAATGATTACATTATTTCCTGTTTAGTGGATGAATGTTTTCCTCCATTAAAAAAATAATTATTTTTTTATAAAATATTTTAAAAATACTTTAAAATGTTTTAGAAATATAATTTTACTACCTTTTTTCTTATTGAAAATTTTTTCAAAATAAATCCTTTAAATACAATATTTTTCTAAACAATTTATATTTTATTTTATAAAAGTTTGAAAGGAATTTTTTTTGTTAATGTATTATACATGAATTGATTATGAAATAGTCATGAAAATTTAATACATTAAATAATAATTAAAATATTTCCACATTTCTTTTAAAATAAAAATTTTACCTTATTTTTTTTGGAAATATTTTGATTTTAAATAATTGATGTCAAAATGAATATGAAAATTTTCTTTTTAAATGTTTTAAGTGATATTTTAAATTAATTCTTCATCTATGTTGAATTAATTTTGTGTTACTTACATTTCATTTGGGATATGATTCTATGATCCATAATTTTTTTTAAAAAAAATAATTATTTGGTCAAAAAAATTCATGAAAAATATATATTTATTAAATCAAATTTTTTACAACAGAAATCTCGATGTGTAATGAACTTACAACGTCTTACAATTACAGAAAACAATTAAACAATAAAAGTCAAATAGAGATGAAAAGCATCCAACCTGCTTCAACTCTGCTATAAAAAATACATAGGCTGCATGAAACAGCATCATCTAATGATGTTATAATTCGATATTGTCATCCCCAAAATACAGATCTACTATCCATCCACTAGAAAAACCCATTGGGAAAATATATGCAATTGGTTGAATGAAAATGAATCAATAATAAATTATGGTGCATCACAACTTGAAGAAGAAAAATCTACATTTGAGTTATATAAACTATGTGCTAGAAGATAAGGTAGAATCTCATAAACAAAAAATCCAAAAAAAATTAGATACAAATAAACAAGGAAATGGCCTTCCAACAAAACAAAAAAAAAGTAGCAGAATAGATGGAAAGCAATCCAAAAAACCAAATGCAAAGAAACCCACCGGAGTGGAGGAACAACAAAACCTCCCACAACCAAATTTGGTAAAATATATACAACATAATCTACCACATAGATTAATTTCTAGGAGATATAATTAAAATTGAATCTTGGATCATATTTAATTTCCTCGGCCACTTTTATGAACATCCACTTTTTGAGATCAAGATAGGTATCAGCTGTCATATCACCATTTTATACTATCTAAATGCAGTTTTATCTTTTTCTTCCATCCATGAGTCAATGTCATTCGTAAAATCCTATTTTTCTTGAATTATATTGGCATCCCTATATGGAGAGTCATTTTAATCATCCTCATTAGATGATGATTCTATTTTAAAATAATCAAAAGAGTTCATTGAAGTATCTAAGAAGGGAAACATTTTATCTGCAGGGGATGTCTGTGGGGTATTTTGTTTTCATCCATCATGATCATAGCTATGGAATTCATAAAAAAATATTCATTCAACATTGGTAATATCCCCACATTATTGGGTGTTTCTAACACTCAATTTGACGTAGCCGTTAGAGTCAATCATTGGTTATTTCCCTTTTCTAGCACTCAATTTTAATAAGTATTATTCTAATTAGAATGATTATTCATGATCTACTTGCAATGATTATTCATGGTCAGATTGAACAAATTCATTTTTTTGTGTAGATTTTCCATACCTCAAGAATGGATGATTCAACATTAGATATATTCTTGGTCTTATTTTTTGAACGATTGAGGTTGCGCAAGGTCTCAGCATCATAGTGGTTGGGGGAATGAGTATTAGAGGGTATAGAGGAAATCATGATGTTAGTGTAGTCAGTAGGGTTATCTTTCTAAGTAACATGGTGAAATTTTGGGGGGTTTATTATCCACCCAAAAAGACATGCAGAGAGGGGGATGCCACAGATCTTTACCTAGATTCTCACATTCATTCTAGGAATGAACAATTGGTGAGTATATTTTTCAATAATTTTGGGACATTATAAAAGAACACATCACGTGTGATACTATTGTCTCCATTTTGAATCCAAAACTATGAAGGCATATTTTTTTAAATATTGATCTTAGTGAAAATCATATCAATAGTAGTGTGTGTTAGGTTTAAGGAGGGAATGTCAATCTTGATGGGTTGACTGAATAGACTAGAATTGCAAAATAAGGGATTATGTTTAAAAAGGTGTAAAGGTATGTTCGAAAACCCTTCCAGAGAGGAACAATGGTGGGCTTAGAATGTAAACAAAAGTCTGAAGACCATTTTAGGGCCTTCATTTCGAAACCACCAATAGACTAGTAGTCTTGAATCCAAAATCTGCAGTACTAATACTTCAATGAATATCGAAACAACACATGCATAAAATTCAATAATCCAATGAGAAAATTAACAAATCCTATTATTTCCACGGGTTTTCAAGGAAATAAAATCTTGGGTCTACGCATAAAGAATGTACCAAACAAATAAAACCATAAATCCAAAGAGATAGTGTGAACCTAATCTTTTGAGAGGGATATTTCTAATAGACATCAGTGGTGATAATGTTTGTGGTCAATGCATTTAGAGGTATTTGTTTTATCTGAAGGAACACAGCTCACGACTACAATCGTGAAGGATCTTGCATCCTAGGTCGTGAATTGAACAACAACATTAGGTAAATAGAGTTAAATAATGAGATAATTATGTTATGCATGAAGTGGATATAATTTTCAAAACAATATGAATGGACATGGGTTTTTGTTTATATGTTTATTTATAGACCTGGTTTCATGTTCATGTATTAATGTGTGAACCTAGTTTAATGTCCATATATTCAGGTGATGACCCGATTTCATGTATACAACATAATGAGTGACCCTATTTCTATTAATACATGTTATAGTGTAATATTATTATTTTTTTCCAACATAAATATTTTTATATTATATCCACATAGATTATTATTGATTATTGATGATCCCACACTCTTATGAATATTGGATTTTTTTTAAAAATATTTATTCCATGAATCATGAGATAATATACTAAATTAATTTGGTTCAACATCTGTATTTAATGATTACCTTTTCATACCCTTATTCTCATGCATGATAATTGACTAATATATCCAATGTTTTCCCATACTAAGAATTAGATCTCTCCCTATATTATTTTTCCTTTTCTTTGGTAATGATGGAATGTTTTATGTTTTGTATAACTAAAAATAGTATTATGTGGGATGATATTTGTGCTAAATTTTGAATTTATTTCATTAAAGAAGATTATTATGTTTCGGGACTCTAAATATACTAAACCTTTATAGTTATGGAACATTTCATAATGTTATATTAGGAATATTCATCTAATAAGATTCTTTATTTATGCATGAAAATTATGGGTCTCTCCATTTGGCATGAGAGTAGGGTTTAGTTAATATTTTTATATTACTATTATAAATCATTGTATAAAACCTTGTGGACAAGCCTATGTATAGAATAAAAATATATTGTTTTTCTAAGGTAGAGATTATGTGGGTTTTTTACCAATACATCCTTGTATTAATACAATTAGGAGAGGTGGTTTTAAAATAGAATAATAAAAGGGTAATAATCATGAAAATATTTAGTTGAGAATATCTCAGCCAATATTTTTGTTCTTGGTGGGACCTTACTATGCTCAGGTTTTATATTCCTAGAGGATATTCTTAGGTTATTTCCAATTATCATTACAAAACATTATGAATGATTTGAGGATTTGATTACCATGAATGACCTATGTTAACCAGTTTTTTCATAGATTAATCAAAATATATCATGATATAGATATCCTATGAAATTTTTAAGGATTAATTTTGTTAGTAGAACATTAATTTTTTCCCACACTTCTATTTTTGGTTATTGTAAATGGATAAGACATAAGATAACCACATCAATGTTGGATGCATTGAAAAATGATGTGATTTTCCTTATAAGAAACCAAATAATTTGAGAGTTATAAAATAAATCATTTTGTTTATACCCAATTATATTTCATGTTATATGATTAACAATGTCATCATGGGTGATATTCTTGAAAACCTAATAAGAGAAAAATGGTGTTTTATGGGATTTCAATTGATGACCAGTAAGAGGGAATGCACATTTATCTTTATATATTTTTTTAATGTGGGAAGAATCAGTGATTGAAATAACTCAAACGGATATGTATATAGTTAATTTATGGAAAATAATGTTGTAGAGCATGTAATTTCTAAGGAAACTTGAAGAGTTCATGATTGGAAATGTAGATCATCCTACAATGCCATTTATCGTTCAATGTCTTAATTGTGAATAATATAGAAATTATCCAATTCAATTCCTTAATATAAGGGTAAAATATTAGACAATGGAATAAACTATACTATTGGAATTGCATAAGTGGAATAATTTCTGTATTTATTTTATAGGACACATTAATTTTGGTTTAGTTTTTTTTATTAATGATATAATGGTCTAAGAATCATGAAATGTCTAGAAATGTTTTAGGGGATTTTCATATGAATTTATAGAAAATTAGAAATGTATTGAAAAACTATAAAATTGATTTAGTGGTAAGGTGATAGTTCTTAAAACCCCATGAGTGAGGGGATTTAACCCTTAAAATGTGTCTCATATCGAGATAATAATGTTTGTTTTGGTGATAAATTGTTGATTTAAATTGATAAAGTAAATTGGATAGTATTTGTGAAGTTGAAATTAATATGATATTAGATGAAAAAGTGATTTACGATAAATTTTTTTTTTATATTTATGGAATATATTCAGTAGTCCTTGATTTTATTTTATGATTAAGGATAGAGTTACTTTTCTTTAGTAATATAATTTTATTGAATTTCTATGGTGATGGAAGTTATTTTTGGGAACTTATTCAACAGTTTTAATATAACATATGATCGTTGTATTCTTGTGTTTGAAATTATATGCTACATTAAGTTGTTTGTAGATAATTGTTAAGTTGAATTTTGAAATTTAGTGACCATATTTCTAATATTTTGGGTTTTTAACGTGGTCATATAAATTTCAGAGGAGTTTTTAATTTAACTACTTATATAATGTTTTAATTTAAAATTTGTGTGATGTTGTTGTGGATTTAAAGATCAGTGAATTATTTCATCAGTGGAAGATTTATCTATATTGGGTAATCAGTTATAACAATTTTGAGTTTGGTAAGTAATTAGAGACAAAAATAAATTCTTTCTATACTTTTATGAATCTTAAATCTACAAAAATTAATTTTTAGGGATGCATCTATGATAAATTCATCTTGAATATTTATTTCAAGAATCAATTGTTGATGTTGAAATTGATCGTAGCCGAAATAAAAAATTAAATTTTATTCATGATAGAGAAAGATATAATGTAAGAGTATTTTCTTGTGTTATATTTATTGATAGTAAAATAATGCATTTAATTTAGAAAAGTGATCTTGAAATAAAATATTTCATCCTCATACCTCATTTATGAGGAATTTTTGGTCATTTAACCCCTCATAGATTTATAGTTTTTTTCTTATTAACTTTCTTGTGACCATGTTCTCTATAATTATCTATTAGTAATTATTCATTATTTTTGTCCTCAATTTCTATTTTTTAACTTCACAACAATTTCCCCCTTATCTTGAACCCTGATTATGTTTTATATAAGGAAGCCTTTATGTTTCCCACTCCTCACTTTCAAATAAAGTTTCATTTCCCCTTTTTATGATGTGGGACTTCAACATTGGAATTATCAAATATATAACATTTTATGAACTAGAAACAATTATGTGGATGAAATTTATTTAGGGTGGTATTTAACACCCCAAAAATATAGTTTAATGTAATAACATTCTTGATATCTTTCATAATATGCAACACCGAGCTTTAAGATGATTTCAATATACTATATAAATATTCTTATTTAAATTTGACTATTATAACCATGATTTAGATTTGGTGTGTAAGATTATGAATATAATAAATATGAAATATATTTAAAATAGTTCTATTAAATAAAAATTTATATTTTAATGTTTGGAAATTATGCACTAAATTTTTAGTACACCTAGTTTATACATCCATAATAATTGTCTGTAAAGAAAATGATGTTTATTACTGCTTATGAGTAAATATTTTAATCAATTTCTCAATTTTTTTTTTATTTTTATTTAAATATATGAAAATAATTTTTAAAATCATCATAAAAAACTATATTAAGGTGAACCATTTGTATTTTTTTTAAATGATTCATTTTTCAGTGAATAATGATTTTTTTCAAATAGTATAATTAATTTTCATTAAATCATGTTATTTATAAGATCCATTATATCATTAAATTGAGATTATTGTGAATTATGATCCTTTTTATTTATAATAATATAATTAATTCCTTTTGAATCAGATATATTCAATATTATGATATAAATGAATTTTAATTCTTAAAAATACATTATGAAAAAAATATTTTTTCATTTCATTTTATTCATTGAAATTAAAAATAATCCATCCAATTATAGAAATTGATTCTTAAAAAAACTAAATACTTGGATTCAATAAGATAATTGTTTCTAAATATGCCCCTTTTAGATTAATTCTTTATGAATTATAACCACTATATATATTTCCCACCTTGGAAATGGTAAACCAGGTAAAACATGGTTAAAAATGGTATATGACTATAAAATTACCATAAAACATGAATTTAATATATTAAATGAGTTGGGTTAAAAAATATTTATCCTATATTCATATTTTATTTAGTTTTTTTCTATTTTCCTTGTATAATGACTTATATACTATTTTTTATAAAAAAATACAAAATGTCACTGTATTTTAATTCAAAACACCTAACATTTTAATATCAGTATAAAAAAGGCCATGGATAGTTTTAAATTTTTATTTTGAATATTAATAAATTATTTTTATTATATTAATTTATTTTTAATGTTTTATATTTCTATAATTATCATAAAATTCTTATGCAACTCTGTCATAGTTCTTGTTCCTGTAGTATACCATTGTTCTAAATAATTTTATAAAACTTACAAAAATTATGTTTTAGATAAAATTTAATGTGAAATTAATTTTATGGGTAATTTAAATTTATATTTACTAGTTAATGGGTCTATATTCCAAATAAATTTTTGGTTGTCATATATTAAAATCAAATTAATTAAAATGGCCATAAAATTACATTAATGATATTTTTTGTAACATGACATTTTCTTAAATGATTTAAAAAACTAATAATATTGAATTAGTACAATTGGGATGGTATGTTGTCAACACATTAATCGCTTGAACATTTTTATTCCAATTCTAAAATTATTAATTAATTTAAAACCTATAATTATTGAAAAAAGTGTTATTGTGATTTTGGATTAAAAATGGATAATGTGGGGGGGGGGAGTAAACAAAGGTGATACTGATTAAAATGAGATAAAAACTTGTATGAATAATTTTGGGTGATTTTATTTCATAAAAATATAATATTTAATTTCCAATTAATCCAATTTGTAACCACAAGTCCATGGATGTGAATTTATAATATTTTAATGATTTGAAAAATTACAGGAGTGTTGATTCCCTCCCTCATAAAATTACACCCATCATATCTTTTATATACACCTTCTTGGGAGACCTATATTGAAAAAATCCAGTCCAAATCTATTTTTAAAATTCATTATCCACTAATAAAGGGTTTCATTTTTCATGAAAGACCATTCAAAGGGTCTTTTAGATGGGATTTAAAAGACCATTGATGAAGAATATGTTATCATCATTCCCAAAATCATTCGATTTATTAATTATTATGCCTAAATTAAATACATTTTATTCATTATAAAATAATAAATTATGTATCCTAAATACAAGTAAATATTATAATGATTGTGATACAACTATTAACCTCCCTCATTTTCATAAAATGAAAAATGAAATTATCACTTGTGTGTGTGGGTGGAAAACCTCCTCCACATAGCTATATAATTCATTTACCATCAACATAATTCATTTTTTTATTATATTGTATTTAATATTTATATATTATATTTATGAGATAATTATTTTATTTAATTATAATATTCTATCTTTCTTCTTACCCTTCGATCTGTTTGAAAGTGATAATATCGCTCAGGTGTACATGTGGACGCCACCTCCATGAAGCAATGTTTTCTTCATTTCCACATTACATAACTGGTAAAATATAAGATATAATGAATATATATTCCATTCTATATATAATTGTTTTTAAAGTTTAATTATTACTTATCATTCTTTTATTCCACCAATTAAAAGATGTAAATATCACTCATGTGTACGTATATACCACTGTCTTCACTATGTGATGTATTTAATTTTCCATCATAAACATATTCGTTTAATTATATAATTTTAAACTACTAATAAATATTATTAAGCCATGACCATGTTTCGTGTACCAGAACTATTAATCCAAAACATGCCTAGAAAATGGGCCATTTCTCACCAGAATGATAAATTTAATGATGAATTTTTTTATAAAATAATAATTAAAAATTAAAATGGAATGGTATATAGTATGTTGAATGTGAATGTGTATATTTAATATATTTATTATAAATATATTTTATTATCCATGTAGTTTTAATGTGTATATTGGAAGATGGGAATTGAGGTAAGGATTTCTCATCTCAATTTAATTTTTATGAGACATATGCCTTATTAACCACATATATCTTTAATGTGGTGTATATAATTATTATATGCTATTATTTGTCATGAGAAAAATAATTTTAATGTTATTTAGTGTTTCATTTGATGTTATTTTTTCATTAGAGTTAGGAATCAATAATTACCAATTCATTAAGGGTTCTATGTTACAATATCATTTCTTTCTTATGAGTGTTTATATTAAATTTAAATTGAAGTAAAATACATTCATTGTATACTTTAAATCCCATATATATTATTATTTTATGGTTATTTATGGAGTTTTTAGGAATTATTACCATGTTCACTCATTTATTTTTAAAATTATCAAGAAAATATATTTAATGAAAAGTCGCCTTTATTTCTTATATGGTCCATGCTTATTTTACTCTAAGACCATACCCTTAAAAATATTTTCTTCAATGATCATACCTATCATTTATTTTTTTTAAGCATATAATTTTCACAACCTTTCAATATATGTTTGAATGACTAAAAATAATCCATTGAAAACTTTTTTTAGAATAAATAATTTTGACTATTACAAAATGTGTGAAATGAATATTTTCTTTTAATGTATAGGTCATAAATAGATTTTTCCACCATCATAATCATTTAATTCCTTGAAGAACCCATTAAGAGTTTAAAATATTATTTAAAAAAATGGTTTCCATAAAATATTTATACTATTTGTAAATGAAATGACTGATTTCAAAAATGATAAGGGTATTTTCTTCACGAAATGTTTTAAGTGATATTTTAACGAAATATTTAATATATGATATCATCCTTTGATGTTACATATGCTTCATTGGGGATACGATTCAAAGATACCATCCTTATTCTTTCAATTTATGGTTCATGGTTATGATGATAAACTATTTGTACAACCATTTTCTTTCCCGCAAGTTAAACTATGCTAATTTGAAAAATTGATTTCATAAATTTGTTATATAAACATGAATATATTATGATTATGCGGTAGGTGGGTCCCTTATATCCCATTAATGTATTGGGTAAAGCTGGAAAAACAATTATATAGCTATTTTACCAGTGATCCTTATTTAATATACATAATACTTTTTATGTATGTAATTTTGTGGCCATATATTTATGCATGGAACCGGTTTCAAGTTCATAAGTACATGTGTGGGCCTAGTTTTAGGTACGTATGTTCATATGAGAACCTAGTTTCATGTAATTAACATTATTATAGATTTTTTTTTCAATTTATAAATGTTATAAATATTATAGTATTATGTTTTTACGACATTCCTATGTTTATTTTATTCTCTCGTGTCTCATATTGATTATTTATTATTCCACATGATTATGAATGTTTTATATTGTTATGAAAAATCATTATTCAATGAATATTGATTAAATATAATTAATGTATTTGATATGATTTTATTATTTTATTATTATATTCTAATATCCTTTGGTTCATGTATTAATATTTATTGATATCTCATACGTTTACCCTATATGAGCATCTAAGCTCAGCCTTTATTTTGTCTCTATTCATGAGGTTATGAAGATAGATTTTTACTAGGTTATTTTTATGAATAAAACATTGTGGAATGATATTTGGGGGATATTTTGATTATATTTCATGAAAAAATATGATTATGTTTATAGTTTACAATGAAATAAAATATTTATGGTTTTTATGTCAATCATATGGTTATTCCATGAACATTATTATAATATGATATAATATTTATCTTAGAAAATAATGTCTAGTTATATGTGAATGTGTTTATATACACTTGAATAATTTGTGTTCATTATGTAACTAAACTTTTAGATTGCATCATAAAACAAGATACTATAATCAAATTACCCTACATGAATCCATAAATGGACAATTTAAGTTTGTAAACCTTAGTAGTATAAATTGGTATTCCAAAACCATGGGGCTATATCATATATACCTCCTTGAATAATGTCTCATTATGGAAATATTGTTTGAAATACATTTTATATATCACAAGATCAAGGAAAGAAACCATAGTAGAATATATCTAAATATAATTTATCATTTCAACATGTAAAAAAGCTTTATACATACTTAATAACATGAAATTTCATATAAAAGTATGCAACCATGTTCGCATTATAGATAAACACAACACCGTGAATATAATTTTTCATATAGAAACTACATTTACATACAATGAGTTTTATCCCATTAGGTGTGTCCACTAAATTTCTAAATAGGTTTGTGTATATGGATTATATTTCAGATTTCATAGGTATTAATCAATTCAAAAAATTATAAATATCAATAAATTCCTATTAGATAGTTGGTTTTCTCCAAGGAAAATTAATTCATCATCATTTAATATATTAGATATATAAATCATTATATTTTGATTAATCTTACAAGATCATTGATGTTATTTTTTAAAATGATACAATTATTCTTAAAAAACAATTTTGATAAACTAAATAAAATATTCACTTTGGAACACTTCACATTTATTGGTTTTAAAAATCTATATTTTCAACTTTCCTCCCACTAAAACCTGTATTTATAGATTAATTTTTAATTCATACACAAGTAAGGTTGAAAAAATTGTGTTCAGCATGATCATTGAACGAATATCATTTAGTTTCCTTGAGATATACACAATATAATCATTAATCGTATTTGGAGTAAATATTACCAAATTAAAATATTTGTAAGAATTAATCAAATCCCCAATTCATAATAAATTAATTAATGGCATGTTTCCCAATATATATCCAATTTGGTGTCATTATGAATACATTAAATGGAATATTGTTTATTATAAATATAATAGCTTCAAAAGAATAGTTTGTAATTACATAGAAAGTTTAGTCTAAATGATAATTTATTGAACCATGTAAATAAAGCTATAATTCAGCCACTCATGCACCCTATTTCATTATTTTGATTATGATGAGTGAGTTATTAAACAATTATAAAAAACCCTAATTTGATTTATGAATTTCAATCTCAAGTAGTCACTTCCCCAATCGAATTGAAAAACATTAATACTCTTTCTAATTTTATAATTTACGTAATTATGAACCTATTTTAATTTTTCTAAAATTTTATAATTGCGTCTCATTAGAAAAATATATCCTTACTAGATAAACTCATTATTTAAGGTAACTAAATACCTAACATTTCAATTTTATTGATAAATCATTAGTCTGTATGAATCACAATATGTGATGTTTTCTAATCTATTATATCATTCACCATATATAAAAAATAAATTTTGGTCATCTCTCATAATAAAGAAGACGGATAATTTTAAAAAAATTCATAATTAAATTGTTCTAATAGTCTCAATGTATAGTGTTTTATGATGTGTGTATCAATTATTTGACTAATTTTATAATGTCAAATGTAGGTGAGATTAGAAACAACCCCGAAATTCTAATTATTAATGATATTAAAAGGATTTTGTAATTATAGAATGTGTAGAATATTTATTATATTCGTGACTATATAAAACATCACATTAATATATATTGAACAATTCTTGTTCTTTGTAGTTAGTGAGAATCACATCTTATCTCGTGAAGATATATAAATCAAATTCATGTTTATAATAGGAAAATAATAAAATTTCTCCAATAATATTGTTAACCCACTTTTTATAATCTAATCATAAGTTCCAAATACAAATGAAATAACTCTTTCTCCATTGTAGACATGAATATCTACTTCATCCTTCATCAATTACCTCTTTTATCTAAGAATATATTTTTCAACGTAATTTTGTAATGGACACCTGAAATTTAATAATTAGGAATCAATGTTAGTGGAATTTATCTCAATAAAATCCACATTTTTATGATCAAAATGAATCTCTTAGAGAATGAAACACAACCCATATACCAATATTTAAATGTTTGGTAGGTTATACCTATATGGTATCTCAATATGATATTCATGATGTATGAAATAGCCTATAACATAGACATGTATTGGTTAAGTATTAGGTATTATAGATTTTTATTATGGACTTTTATCAAATGTACTACAAAGCTATGAGTCCACTTTGGAAATATTGTCACTATTCAGTTATTTATGTCATGAATCATCCCAATCATTACTGTTATTATTCCTGGATAGTTGAGTGGGTAAATATGTACCAAATCCATCATATGGATAAACCCAGTTATATTCCTATTGTTTACTTCTAATGTGTTTCCCATCCATTTTAAAACAAATGAAAACTACAATGAAAGACATACAATGGAAAATCCATTGGAACCTAGGTTTGGAATGACTTACCTTAGGACGTTCTAGTGTCATCTATCACATTATTTACTTACTCAAGGTAATCCATGTGTAATAAGATTTTGAATAACCTACCTGGATTTTTGATCAAGTACTTGACAAGTTTTACTATGAATGGAATATGACACTTAAATTTTAAGGGTATTTTATAGTTTCTCCAATTTAATATACATAAGATGAATATTAAGTTCATAACCATTTAATCTTATAAAGTATTTATCTTCTTAGGTTTTATTCCATTCATCTAAATTATTCTACGGATTTATATTTTTTATACCAATTCAGTCCCATGATATTCAATGTTCATGCCATATAAATTTGAACCTATTTACACAACCCACAATCCTATGTTACATAAAGGAAAGTTGAATACATGTATAACCATATATATATCCAAATGAATATTTTGATTAAGGTAAATAAATTTTTTCATGTAAATGATTTGAGTAATATGAGATTTAAAATATCTATATAATTAATCTCAAAGAGATGGTTAACCAATCCATCACCTTATTTTAACAAGTAACAAGCCAGTAGAATTGTGGGTAGTCTGATTCAACATTCGTCTCTTGGATGAGACATTACTCAAGAGGTAATTCAATTCATGAAATCTATAACACCGAATATAGAAAAATATTATTAAAAAACTATTCTCAATCACTTTAATAAAAAAATTATCTTTGGTTATGGTAGATGAAAAATAAACATTATTGAGTCTCAACAAAAATTTCATGCATTTATTAATCTTCTAGATGCATTTACTCACATATATAAATAAAACACATAATTAACATTCTATACAAAATTTATAAAAATAATATTATAAAGGAATAAATAATTCAATAAATACCATATTTATCATGATAAAAAATATTAACATTCCATGTTTAACATTAGGAATGTATTTTTTTTATTATGAATATTATTTATCTTTTATAAATAATCTATAATATAAAAAAAATTAAAAATTAACTTTCATTTTATATCTAAAAAATAGGGTCGTCTTTTCTCTAGCATACCCAAGAAGACACCTATTATAGAGAAAATGAACAATATCTAGTGTTAGTGAACCATGAGAGGTAGGGAGATGTGTACACTGCATGGTCAACAAAATTATAGAGAGTATAGGGAAAAGCTTATGACAAGTCATGGTACAAGGTCACATGATTATCTTATTGAATATGGGTATTAATGACTCTTATAGACACCCTTGGTGTATTATGGGTAAGGAAAAATCAACCATTGGAAGTGATATTTGATCGTGTATACATTTGGTAGGGATTTGTATATCCATTCACACTGCAATACATCCTTTAATATCTTGTTTAATATATATTTTGTGATCTAAATCCTTACAAAACCCCTATATATTGTGGTTGACATTCTAGATGACCAAAATATCATAAAGAAACTAATCATAAAATTAGTTAGAGAAAAATTATGATATATTTTCTTTGTCATGAAAGAAAATAACCATTATTGCATAATATTAATTCTATTCAACCTATTGATCAGGTTAACAACTTGATGTAATGACACTGATGATGTAAGATAATTTCTAATAACATTAACACATAACTTAAATACAAAACTGTATTGATAAATATATTATGTTCTTCAGTTAATTTTTAAAACATGATGTGTATTTTTCCAATAAAAGTAATTTTATACGAGTGATGGATATTTGAGAATCATCCTTTCATATGATTTCGTGGATGCACACCAAATTTAGGCCAATATAACCTCGAAAGAATAAACATATTCATGAAAAATGGGGAAAATAAAATAAAGTACTTATTGTATATTATTTTTAAATAACCTCAGTCTTCTTGTTTCATATATTATGGTTTAGTGGAGATTAAATAAAAAGAAAACACAGATTCCCTAACTTTTTAATTGATTCATTGGTTAAAGGAAAACTGGTTGTATCATGAGGATTCATGCATGTTGAGAGGGGTGTTAAGGATTTAGTTGTATATGGGTAAATAATCTATGAGAATAAGTTATTTTTCATAAATGTTTGAATGAAACTGAGGATCGTTATCACCTCCAATATGCTAATGATCAACTCATATACCAAAGAAGGAGTTCCCTTTCAATAGGGAATTAACGACACTCTTCCATGATTTTAGAACCTCTCATAATGTCTTGATGTCATTAAATGTCAGATTTGAGTTATGTATTATTGTAAAGTGAGTTTAACTCATTCAAGGAACAAATAAAAATCCATTAATCTACATGATTAAGACCACATGGGACTAATGTGCTAGATTCATATGCCCTTGGGTTTTATCACATGCAACCATTCTATATTGGAATCATTGTAATATTAGGATTTTTCTTCATGATATTATTATCTAATGTATTGTTAGGATATATATATATATATATATATTATATTCATATAATATTTATGTGTCTATAACATATATATTAATTTTTATATAAATATGGGAAACCATAATGTGACATATTTTATGTTTTAATGAATCAACAAAAATAAACTTCCCAAAATAATCTCTGGTCCCCATAAAAAGCATAAGTATTTTTATAGAGAGATGAATAATGGGAAAATAAACAAATACAACTACTATCTTTGGATTCCTCCTCACATGAAGTTTAATAGCTCAACAAGATAGTAGGAACATTCAATTCGGG
Organism: Viscum album; assembly: GCA_963277665.1. Lineage (NCBI taxonomy): Eukaryota > Viridiplantae > Streptophyta > Magnoliopsida > Santalales > Viscaceae > Viscum > Viscum album. Next base: position 1,028,180,004 of record OY728158.1, read on the forward strand.
ATGAATTGATATTCTTTTTTCTATGATTTTTAAATGTTTCCCCTATGTAGAGATTGATATTGAAAGACCTAATGTTTTAAATATAGACCATGACTTGGATTTTTAGATTCTTGGATTATATTAAACATTTTATGATCAGGAATATGGTATAACCTTACCAAAATTTTATAACTTGAATCAATGAATGATACGTTTCTACCAATTGAAATACCTCAATAGAATGTAAATACAATATTTTCCACACAATGATCATATAATACTTAGTGGCAACACAAATAATTATAACATTAGGGAGGAAAGAAGAAGTTATTTTATGTGATCCTTTAATAATCCCAATGAACAGTGTACCCACAAATGTCGACTTTGTAATGACCATACCATCCACCTTATCTGATTTTGAGGAAGAAAATAAATCCTATAATTATATAATAGCTAAGGGGATACAAATTTTGTTGGGAGATCCTTATGTGAAAAGTGGGAAATATATTTATCCAATACCAAAAAAGTGGAATATATAGGGCCACCATATCTATTCAAGATAAAGAGATTCACTATGTAATGAGAAGGTGCTATTGACATGAACATTTCTTGAATAGAGATTCAAAGATGACTAACTAGCCAAAGATTCAAAAATTGTAGTTATATCATGTAAGAAATGTTTTTTATTATAAATACATAACTATATCTCTACTCTAACAATAATCCAAATCAATAACTGAATATTGAATATGTTATGCTAAATATTTCTCAATATTTTTATGATTAATTTATGTTCTATTTAACTAGATGTATCAACCACAATATTGCAACACCTTCATTGTACTTCTTAGGACTAATCATAAAAAAATAATTTTATGGGTACTAAAATTCATCAACTGTGGAATATATTATTTGAAATCTAGATAACCCTATCTGATATTCCAACAATTAATACCCTTTAAACCAGTATGGATAACCAATAAAAATATATTTGATAACACTATGTTAAAATATTAAATTTCTGAATGGGCTCATAAGGAACAAATAAAATATTTAATTTTTTTTAGAACGGTTTTTTTTCAAAAAATATTATTTAATTTTCTTAAATTCGGTACTACGTAATCAAAACCTACTAATAAAGTGAAAAATAAATTTAAAATCCTATATTAAAATGTACTTTGGAAATCTTGATTGGTAAAAAATACATATTATTCTTGAATGATTGTTTTACTCATCCAATAAGAAAAAAATTATTATAATGGGAATCTATAATAAACTTATATCTTAGATAAAATAATTATCATCTATTTTTTGTGAATTAATTTCAACTAAAACCCAACTTATTAATAGTTTTGTTTGTGATTAGTCTCTTCATCATTTGATTTTTACCATATGATTATACGTTTTTAGAGTAATTAATATTTTTTAAAAAATTTTAAATGGAATCTTTTAAGTTGTTATGCATTTAATCTAGGGTACCCTTATACATGAAGAATAATTTAAAATTTCTGATCAATGATTCAATTTTACAATGTTTGTTGAAGAAAAATGAAATTATTTTATAAATAAAATAATTTTACATATAATTTTATTATTTTATTAATTAGTTGAAATATACAAAATTATTTAGATGGAATAATCATTGGTCATAAGATGGTATTATAATGGACACTGCCAATGTGGTACTTCTATTCTATATCTAACCCTTTATAATATTAATATGATGTGACATAAAATATATCTAAATTCCCATTTTTTTAGTTTTAATATAGTTGTGTTGTTAACTGAATATTTATATAGATATAAAATCCTCATTTTTAACTAATGACTTCTTTGTGTTGAAAAAATTAATATTCAATAACAACACAATTGGTATACAATAAATATATAATTTCAATCATTTATGAAAAATTCTTCCTTATGATAAAATTATTATAATTATAGTTATAAAATATCTCAGAGTATAAAAAGTATATTTATATTCAAATTACCCTATTTGTACATTTTTTATTTGTTATAGGACTGAATCATAGAATGGGTACTTTATCAAGGTAAAATATATAAAATAAAGTGGAGAATTCAATATAAGTAAATTGAATGAAAAAATATAGAAAATATAATTTTGTAATAATGATGAATTCATAAACAAAATGAAATAGTTTTAGATTTACTATGAACCATCACAAGATTATGTAGCTAAGATAACGACATACCATTTTTTATTACGACAGTGTGAGATATTCTCAACCACAAAATAAATAACTACACAGATTCTATACATATACTATTTATACAATAAGTATTTCCTAATATATAAACTAGGTTTAAAAAGTGGATATATTTTACATAAATCTCTTTATATTGGAAAAAAATTAGTATTTTACCTTTTTAAGGAGGAAGTTAGTTTAAATAAAGGAATAAGGAAAAAAATCATTAGATCATTGATTATTGATCAATTTATTATGTATTTAACTGATGATATAGAAACAAATCCACCTACCTCTATTTATATGGTTGTTTCTAAACTGTTCTTATTATTTTTATCTATTTATATTATTCTATGTTAGGTTTCTTTGGTTTCATTCTTTCTCATAGAAATTAAGGTTTTTTGTACAATTTTATACCTCTGTTAATAAGTAAATTATAACTAGTTCTACCATGAAAATAAAAGGAAGGGTGATTTGAGGTTTTGTCTCCCACAAAAACAATTTTCTACTAGAGGGTATTACACCCCTTCAAAAGTAAGGATTATCTTACTATTATACCCACATTAATATTATTTAGAGACTATGTGAAGAGTAGAAATGACAGAATTATCCTAAAAACAATAAATATTCATGATTTATTTAAATTCAGTTTTTTATAACATATACTAATAAACTTTTTAATTGACCCCATAATGATATTCAGTTATATTATAATTAAAAAAATAAATTTATTAAATCTTAGACTATGTTGGATATATTATTATGAAAATATTATATCTTTCTCATTTCCTTTAACTTGGATTTCCCAAATGCTTATAAGAAGGGTGATGTTTTGGGACATCAGGAATGCCTACCAATGTTCTAGAGTCTACTAACTAGTTGAAAGGGTCTATAAAAATATTTTTGGAGATTATACCCATGTTATTACAAATAATAAATTATAGGTAAATAATAAAACCTCCATAAACATAATGAAAAATATAGGGCATAAATATAATTACCACCATGGGTAAACCATGAAAAATTAATATGTACCAAAGCTATAATAAAATGATTTTTTTGGTCATAAAACACATACATCATAAGGGATCTCTGACTGGTATGATAGTATATTAAATAAAAAACACAATGGAGACTTATATACAAGGTCATGAGGGCCTCCTTAGCCTTGTCTCCAAAATCCCATCATGACACATGAGCCAAATCACAATTATGAACTGTGTGTAGTCCTAGATATTATAAATGTTTTCCAAATATCCACCATAGTTCAAATTTAGGGTGTGAACATAAAACTAAATAGTAAACTATAAATAAGGATTGTACTAATTTCTAAAATATATTATGTGTATGTTCTAGATAATAAATAAATTATTTACACTCAACATAAGAGTTATCAAATAATGACATCACATGCTAACTAGGATTCTATAACACTTTTAAATATATAATTCAACCATTATTTATACATCATACCCTGATTTTCATGAATAATTGTTATGCATTGATGTACACATACCTTATTCACCAAGTATCCTTTCTTGTATCTTAACATACACATACCTCGACCATAATATATTCTAAACGGTCCCTAAAGATATATGTAGCCTTGAAACCCTGAATTTCAACTCTTATATTTTATAACAATATCCATTATCTAAAATCAATAATAATTATACAACTATCTGAAATAATAATATATTCATATATCTGTAATTACTATATGCACATTTGAGAGATTTTTGGGGAGCACATTTAAGTGGTGGATCTTAAAAACATCACTATTCCTAACATCTAACATCTATAATAAAATTAGCATCATTTCCAGAGGATAAAACTACTTCAAAATCATCAAGAAAACAAAACAAATGAATTACCCATCCAATTCCCTATACAATTCCCAATATCATTCAACCCAATACATCCTCTTTCCTGACTCACAACCATTCAATATAGTCATTCCTATCATAGATCCTGTCACTCATAACAATACATATTACTCACTAAGATACATGTCTAACATCGTATCAAAATAATCAAATCAAATGTCAAAATGGGATAAACTATTAATATTTCCCTTAAGTCTTAAGGGAAACAATCTTTATTTCCACAGACCTAAATGGGTTCTTCCTAATAGAAATCCAAGCATCCCTATTACCAAAAAGTTGACCACCTTACCTGGGAGGCTTAGAATAATATTTTCTCAATAGAACAACCTATTTTTAATATTAATCCTTGACCTAACAACAATTCTAATAACAACTATGGTATCCTAAAGGCATTTCTTATATTCATACAATTCCTTATTCTCATTATAGAATAAATAGTGATGCTAGATTCACATATTAGATTAAAAAAGTTATTTCACCATAAAACACAATTCTACAGAAGAGCTTGATTCAAGATATATGGTATGGAACAAACCAGATTTCTATTAAAATATATCTTTAGCACTAGGGATTTGTTTAATTAACCTAATCTATGATAGTTTCAATATAGAGGAATTATTTTCGACCATGATACCCTCCAGAAACCCTAATAGAATGATCTATATAAAGATACCATGATATAGAAGGAATATCCCACTCATGAAATACCCAGTTCTCTATTTATCACATAATTCCATGGTCCCATGACACTATATATGAAACAAACCACATTTTATCCATCCAGATGGAATAATCATACTAAAACACTCTCACTATCCCATGATATCCCATTTAAGGATCCTTTTAATTTAAATAAATAATATAATATTGAAAATGTGAAGTTATATGAAAAATATTTATTTTGTGTTTTTTATAAAACATTTTATAGATGTTCATGGAGTTTAGAGTCTAGATTGAATAGTTAATGTTCCTAGTGTTTTAAAATTTTTTTGAAACATAAGAAGATTTTCAATGTTATCCCATTTTAACAACATGGATTTCAAACTAGTTAAAGAATTTTTTCAGTAGATGGGACAAGAATCATAATAATTCAAGTGCTCCAAAAAAATCATAGCATGATCCTAAATATTTTAGTCCACTCATGTAAGTGCAGGTTCCGTAAACAGGATGCACTCCAAGAGTAGATCATATATTAAGAATTTAAAAGAACAATAAATGTTATACCATAGAAAGGTGTTATGAAAGTTGGAGTTTTACAATAAATAATAACTAAACCATATCATTTGTAACTTACATAGATAAATAGAATTATTAAGGTATATATGTTTTAATAATTGTTAGATCCATGAAATGGAATTGAGTGAATTGTCTTTGTGAAGGATGTTGCATAAAACATAGGTTTTGACAAACTTAGTTGCATGAACATGGAAAAGAGAAGGTAGTATGGTGTAATTAGATGATAAAATGGGTTGGAAGAACCTTATATGGGAGAACACACATTATATAGGGAGTTAACTGAAAATAATATAAAAAAATGGACTTTAGAGAAGGAAGCTTCATGAATGAACTGAAGGAAACTATATTTAAGGGAAGGGACTCATGTGATATAACTAGAGAAAACATTTCTTAATGAAACCTAAGGGATGGTAGCCCCGTGTATTTCTATAGTTGAATTGATTATATCATTTTATTATTCTTGATATAAGGATTTATTGTAATGAATAATAATCCAGTGTTTATGATGAAAATTAATGAACATCTTTTTGATGATGTGGATTCAACGTTTAAGTCATTAAACTAAGGGAGACAACATCTCAAGAAGTAAGCACGTGCAATTCTATGGATATGGTTTGAGGGTGGAAGTGTTATATATATATATATATATTCATTTTAAATGAAGTATGATTATAGTGATGTGTCTATGTCAAAAGAATTATATACACCTAACTGGGGAGGAATAGTGTATTCAACTACATAGGTACAATTCCTTGTTTATAGTCATCAGACTCCCCTTTAATAATGAAAACGTAAAATCATTATTCCTTGAATTCATTTCGTTAATTTTTTATGGTGGTTGTTCGACTGAATATGATAGGGTTATCATGTTCCAATCAATGTGGGTAGATGATCTAAAGAATATAAAAGAAAAATATCTCACTTTGATTCACCACTCCCCTGATAAGGTGTCCCGAGAAAAAAAAAGCGTATCAAAGCCAAATGGTACCTATGTTATTCTATTTTCTAAAGTCTAATCCTATTGAAAATATGGTCAGTTCCAAAGGATTTATTCACATTTATGGGAGAATCTATCAGATTTTAAAAAGGTTGATGTGATTATATCTTTAGTCTCATAGAATGGATGTTATATTTTCTACTACTCATGGGATTTAATTCAGTGAAATTTTAGGATTGTATGTTTCAAAATAAGATACAGAAATTTGGATTCGTATTGTAAATTTAAATATGATATAGCTAGATCCCAATTAGATAAATTGTTTTTTAAATTTATGAGTTTCAATAGAGATAATACCAAGCCATATAAACCGGATAACATATATGATGGTTATTTATAGGTGAATGTAAATAAGATTCAAGTGATCCAGAACAACGTTTATGATATGAAAGTTATTATTGATGATATATATGATGGATTATTCATCTAAATTAGCAAAGAAAATGAAAACTATTCAGGGATTTGATAATTAAGTAGAATAAATTGATATTATCGAGAGGATATTATGATTGCTTCAACATTTAAAAAACACATGATGTTTAATCTATTAAAGAAAGGGATTGTTTTAGGCTATATCCGGTTGATATGGTAATAATTTTAGTATATTATGTATTGAATGTAAATCTAGTATATAAATCAGATCATGTAGGTAAGGATATTTAATTCAATTACATGGAAAATATAAATATCCCGGATGATTGAAAAGAAGTGGAAGATGTAGAATATGAGAGACTATATCTTGTAGAATGCAAATTTAATCGAGGAAAGTGAATATTTCAAGGTAAGCTTCCCATTAAATGGATTTGGAGGAGAAAGGGTTTACACATTACATCAAGGTTTCTGAGTAGATTTCACAATGACAAATATTATACTGTAGTCATATATTTGATTAAAAGGATATTCCCTCTCAAAAAATTCCAGAAACTAATAATTTCATATATAATGTTTTTATAGGAAAATCATAGATAAAAAGAGTATTAAAACAATGCTAGGTTTCTAAAATAAGTTGAAACAAATTTTAAATAAGATATTGAAGATAAAATGATGGATACTATTGAAATTGAAGAACCTAAATAAGAAATTTTTATGAACCTGATGGAGTAGTATATCTCATGGTTGAACATAAGTGAGATCTCAAAGATAATGGTATAGAAAATGAAATATTAATGTATTTATAAAATAATAATGTGAATAAGTTGACGAGCACAAATCTATTATTGACTAAAAAATAGATACATTATCAATCAATTGGTTAAATAAATTCAAATGAGGAAGTGGTGTTAAAATTTAATAATGAATAATATGATAAGGTTAATAAAAAATATAATGCTTTTATAACATATTGGACATTGAAGGTAAAATATTCTGATGAATAAGTATTTAATTTTAGATAAAATTTTAATTAGAAATGGAATAAGGAGAGTCCAAAAAGAAGATTTACTTGTGGAGGTTCAAAATATAGAGACTATCTAAAATGGTCTAATAGAGGAACTAAAATAATTGGTAAAACTATTATTGAATAAACAACTTTATTTTTGTATTAAAGATGAATTATAAATGATGCTAGGAAATTCAATGAAACTATGGTGATAAATTAGAAAAACGTAAAACAAATTTTTTTTGATTCATGTGCTAACACTAAGACAGTGTTTTCACATACTATGATTGGACCAAACAAAAAGTGGATATTTTGAAACCATCCACATACTCCATGAATTATTCAATAAGAGAGGAGATAAATAAAGTCTAGATAAATTATTTTGAATGAAACTGTAATGAGATTTCAACTTATAAAATTTCAATTTTTTGTATATTTAAGAAAAAATATGTACTACTATAAATTATAAAGGGTATATATAAACAAGGAATCAACTAAAATATAAAAAATTATAATGTGAATATATCATTTAACAAGAAAAATAAATTATTTCTTTGGATATTTATTTCACTATTTTGATTTCATTCATAAATATATTGATTATATACAAAGATTAAATGAAAATTACAACTAGGGTAGTTAATGTAGGATGATTAATAGGTAAACTAGTATGATTCCATTGAGAAACAAATACACTTTACTAGAATGTAAAAATTAATATTATCACACTTCCAATTCAAAGATTAATTATCAGAGTTGAACTCAGACCACAACTCACATGGGTATTTCACAGATGGGAAAATTGAAAAGAGATAAGGGAAATCTTGCAAAAATAACTCTAAAAGATGTATAGACAATTATAAATAGATCCTTGATATTGAGTTATCATCACAAATTTCATTAAATATAACCATGGTAAATAATATGAATGGTATATTTGACATTATAGAGTATCTCAAAAATAATAGAGCACGGAAAATCAGATGAGGTTGAAATACCCGATTGGAAAGTGATGAGATGAAAAATATAGAAGTTATCTATATTGATGGATTGTAACACAACTTATTGAGTATGATTATACATAGTGACTCGTGAATTTAGGTCATAAATAATTAGAACGAATGTATCCCTGAACTCATTGATGAATGGTTATAGAATATATAAAAATATGTAAAACGTAAACATAAAAATTAATTTTTTTATATTATTTAAATAGGATAAAACTTTGGGCATTGGAGGATATGAAACATTCACCAAAACATCATAGAGAATTTATATATGAAAATGGGTTCATTTCATGTTCAAAATTGAAGATGATATCATGAAAACAATTGGGATTCATGTATGCATAGAAGTATGGTCAGATACCATATTTTACAAAGAACAAACACATATAATCTCATAATCATGGTGTATAATGATGTCTATGACCCAACAAATATATTAGTTACATATTGGTAAAGGTATTTTTTAATATTTATTAATGATTTCAGTAGAATGTCTTTTGTTATGTTCATGTAGTGTTAGAGGTAAGTGATGAACCTCATGAAGAGTTACAATAATATATTGAAGAATGTTACTATGCCCACACTCAAAATATTAAGATACAATGACTTGATAGAATATAAAACCATTAAATTAGAAATTACCAAGAGAGACAAAGAATTAAACCAGATGCATCATCTGTATCAACATTATAATAGAATTGGTTTTTTTAATGAAGAAATCACAAGGTGAATTATAAATCCAAAACCTTTCTCATTGAAATTAGAAAATCTTTACACTTTTGAAATGTAGAATTGAATTTTTTAGAGTAGAAAAAAACTAGGTGTTACATAATCTATTTTAAAATAGGATTCCATATGAAATGTGGAATGAAATGAATTCCACATTGAAATTTTTTTGGGTCTTTTGAAGTTGATGTTACATTCAAAAGAAGGATGAAAATCAGTGTAAGTATGGACAGGCTACTGAAGAAGTAGTGTTTTTAAACTACTCCATAGATTTTTATTTCTATAAATTCCTTATAAAGTTGATGGATAGTTTTTTAGGGTAAGGAAATCCTAGTCATTGAAGAATAATATGAGAATAACACGAGGAGTTCAAATTTTGATGACATTTATAATGATGAGGATATATCAACAATAAATAATTTCATTTCACAAAGAACCCAAATTAATAATGACTTTGAGGATGAAATTTAATAGGAGATGATAATTAAAGTGAAAGTAACTTCATCTTAGAGGGAAAATAATAGAGCATAATTTGTACATATAAAAATATAAAAGACAAACTGAACCTATAAAGACACAATAGAGGTTGAATGTTATGAATGCTACTCTATAGTAAATAATGGAACAAATATCATTATAAGAATTATAAAATTATGAATAATAGGTCAAATACACTAAAAATAAATGGATAAAATAAATAATAATATAACTTGGGAGCTATTAAGTAAGAAAGAATGAAACTATGTGACTGGAAACAAAAGATGATTTTCATAATTAAATTTTAAGAGCATGGAAACATGATTCAAAATAATAAAATTCTGGTTTATAAAGGATATTCTTAGAATAAATTATTCAATGTTGAGGAAACCATAACACCATTGGAATTACATATCCTTATAGTTACTGTGATTAAAAGGGGTTTTAGGATTTATTATATGTATGTTAAAGTGATGATCTTCAATGTATTACTTTAATAGGTGGATGAAATTAATCATAACTGGGTTTCTTATCACCTATGATGAATCCATGATTTTATATTTATTGAAGGCATTATATGGTCTGAAACAGGAACCGCATGAATGGTATTTGTGAAAAAACGTGTACCTGGAAAACCTTGAATTTAAATAGGGGTATTTATCACAACCTCTATTCAAAATTATATAAGGAAGACTTTTCCATGGGGATATTATATAGGGATGGAATAATATTCAGGGGTAGAAGGCGTAAATTACTGGAAGAATATTATAGTCTAATGAGTTCAGAAATTGTAATGTCAATGATAGGTGTACTCACATACTTTTTTATATAATAAGAGACTTTGAAGGAGAGATACAGTTTTTCTCCCTTGATTGGTATGTGAGATAGCTACAAAATAAATTTGATATGAATAATTCCAAACCCATGTCAACATTTATTTTATTTAAAGAAAAACATGTATAAAAATGGGAAATTTATAGTCCCCACCTCATATATATAAATCATAATTTTTATTAATATTTGACAGTAAAATTACCATATATTATCTTCCCATCATGATTAGTGGCATCTTTAAAGAGTAATACATTGGAATATAATCTCACATTTGTTAAAATATTTTGAGGTATATGTGGGGTAGCCTTGATTCTAGTTGACTTTTTTGATTCATGGATGAATCAAGAGTTATTTTAGTTTTCAAATGAAAATTAGGTCTACGATATGATTAACCAAAATTCCACAAGTGGAGGTGAATTATTCATTTTAAATTAATCTTTGGGATGATTAAGAAATAAGAAGGAAAAAACATCATTGGGAGTAACATAGGAAAAATACATTGTAGAAAAGAAATCATTCACTCGGCTTCCTTGGGTAAAAATAGTAATATTCTATTTGTTCAGAATTCAAACAGACTATGGTGATCTTTTGATATAATAGTACTATGATTGATATCATGAAAAATATATTACAACACTATTTTAACAATCTTATTGACAAATGTTATAACTTTATTAAGGAAAAAATCGGATTAATGAATGTTCCTCATGTAGTCTTATAGAAGAAATGAGAAACCAAAAGACATCATGAAAAGTCTATTAGCCAATATAGTAAAAGGGTTTCAAAAAGTTCACTTAATAGATTCAAATTAGGATATGTAGAGTTCGAAAATATTTAAGGGAAACATAAATTCAAGACGGTTCTTGACTAAAGGAATTTTATCAAACCACTATTAATAGACCCTAAGTTAATTTTTTATGAAAATTTTAGCATTTTAAATTAGTCTTTTTGGTGGTTATTCTTATAGAAGATATTTATAATATAGAATAATACATTTTAGTTAATTAAGAAAATAAATTTATCTTGATTATATGGATATGACCTTTAATTCATTACACTAAAGAATAATTTATCTAATGTTGTAAGAAAGGGGGAATATTTGGAAGTGATCTGATTGACGAAGTGTAACCACAATTAATTCATTGAAAAGGATGTGATATTGGAACAATGTTTCTATTGAAAACGAATTGTATCAATTGAGTTTATAAAAATTACTGGATTCTATTACATCATTGAAAACATCATTTTAAATCTCCTTGTACTATCCCTTAGTGGTTAAAAAAGTAAAATAATTTGTATTTTTTTGTGCAGGATGAACAACATACTATGAAAATTTTAATGTGTTCTAACTAGTATTAGAACAAGATCCAAAGAATGGAAAAGAAATTGGTCACACACTAAGTGAAACATACCTTCTCAAATTGTCATAGGTTACAATATGTTGTTCTATGAGTGTTATATAACAGAAAATTAGTTTTTTCTCCCCATGGATATAGTTTCATTATGTGATCTTATTATCACCAAACCTAGAAAATAGACATCATTCCAATCATAGTACATACAAATAAATTCCATCTTTCAAATTATAAAACTCTTAATCCCAAAAAAATCCACCCTAACCAAACCCATATATATACATGCACATCACACATAAAAATAGATGATATATTTATTCATGTTAAAGTGAATATAAGCCTTTATTTAACAATTTATATTTTATCTAATATAAGAATTTGAATCATCTTAATTCATATAAAACTACAAAATTAATCAATTAAGGAAAATTCAGTGGTTTTCCCTTGAATAAATTTGAAAAAATAAACTGGTGATAGGGGCCTTAGGATTAACCCGAGCATAACCACATGAGTCCACTATAATATATAGTTTGACAATTGACTAAGAAAGAATTATTTTATAGATAAAATAATGATAGATATTGGGAGGGAAAATAGGAGGAGTGGGGCCCATTTCATGTGGATTAAAAAATGATAAGGGATGTGGGATTTAATTTATGTTTATTAAATTCTAAATAAAATAAAATCTATGAAAAATATGGTAGTGGCCACCAAAATCTCGATGGATTTCAATCATGTTATTAGTGGGTTGAACGGTGGGGGAATTCCATTTTCCTTTCTATTAGACTTCCATTAGTATCACATCAAGATTTTGATGTGATTTTTAACCTAAAATGGGATTTTCAAATGTTTGTACCCCTAAAACTCAATTTGTGTCTTTTAATACACCTCATCCACCACCAGAAAATAAATTTACTAACATTAAGTATTTCTAACAGGAATATATTTCTATTTTTTTATTAATTTTATATTCACACTAACTAGAATTTGATAAAATATTTTTTATTTTAAATTCCTCTATGTTTTAAGAATATGGGTTTTTTAAAAAATTTCCACCATATAAATTCATGTTACTAAGAAGTATCTATGAACATAACTTGACTTATAATCTATCAAATATAGTTCATTACCATTCCATTTTCCCAATATTAGAGTAAACATAGTTTACTTCTCTATGCACCATGATTAATGTTCATACCATTCTACCAAGACCCAAATCATATTAAATAATATCCCTAAATAATTTCACCAAAGGGGTACCAAAAACTCATATTACATTAATATATGAAATAATATATGAAAACTATTAGTTTATTCTCTATTACATCTATATAATCCTATAACACCCTCTACACAAGCACCATATTGTTGTCACATAGTCTCGTAGATGATGTCGTATCATTGGTGGCATCATGAAAGTACCAACCAACTCACATTATTGATTTATCAAATATCCCTATGTAACTTACTAATTAGATCCTCAATTATGAAACCCAATAATGTAATCCACTTATAGGTGATGATATATTTAAAACAGAAGTAGTTCACATCTCATTATCTTAATATTATAAAGGGTTAGTCCAATGAAAATCTGTGTTTTTCAAAAATACAGACTAATTAATAATATATCAATAATTGAGGAACCAGATGGAATCCATATTCTTAATCCTTGGTATTAAAGAAATATCACAATTAAAACTTATTGGTATTTCTATATCTGTTACATACAAGTTTCACTAAAATCAACCTGACCCAATGGTTATACTCTAAGTGTTTGATATGATTCTCCCCATCATAAAGACTATCCATATCATCATCATGTTAACAAAAACCATATCTATGATATCCCAAGGAAAATACATCCCATAAGACTAGAATGAATTACCTATATAGAAAAATCCCACAAGCCTAATTCTAGGTATGAATAAAATGGTGTATCCTATACAAAAAAATATATAATTATAATAAACCATACTCTATTCAAAGTACATCTCAATATTGGACATAAAATTACCCTTCACCCAATATTTGTAAAATAAAATTTGTAAGAACACGGTAACATTCTAGTACATACATTACAACCGACTTTGAGTTAAATAACGATCATATTGACTATATATGACTCACATACTATAATTTTAGCAATAAAATGACACATTAACCACATATATTTATTATTTGTACTCATATATAATAAATAGGGAACATTCCGCCATATGGTTACACTAATTTCTATATTTTGATATTAAAATTGCATAAAATTTACAACAAATATATCTCTATGACTCAGGAATCGTTTTTTACATTCTAATAAAACACAACCTAATATCATAATACCTAGTCAAAATATACAAACCTCAAATACATATCATTTAATCATTGGAACATGATTATTATGCTCCAACCTAGAGTGTAATCCACCACATTTCTTGAGGTATTTATCTATTCTGATTGATTTCCTATTTCACCACATACAGGGACTCCTTTTGATTTTATCATCTAATAGTTTGAGCTACCTCACCCAATGATGTCTAGTCACGTTTATTACCTTTATTTCCCAATTATACTACAATATTAGTAATTTTATTTTAAAATTCGAAAAAATCAACTTATAAAAAATCCACATGACCTCATTGTAAAGTAAAAGGATTCACAAAGATTCCATTTCATATAACAATCACATTCTCAAATTTGACCCTTCATAGAACCACACTAGATCCCCACAATATATCTCCTTACAATCATAAATACTAATTATGACTATAAATTATTCAGCCCCCTTCGTACCCCAGGTGTCTACTAACCATTACAGTTTTTAAAGATTCCTATTCACATCTAGAATTACCTTCCTAACCTCATTTTAGAATTCAAATGAGTTCTCCCTCTCTTGAATTCATGATAACAGTTTACCATGAAAACCATATTTAGAAAGGGTCATTTTACACTATAAATAACTATAAATCCTATTTATTAATTTAGTGAAACCTATGAATCATAAATCTACTCCAATCATATCATAATATCCCCATAATAATTTTAATATAATTAGTTAGAACCTAGGAATTCATTATTTACCATAAAATAAATCAAATCACTACTCCACACTAAATTATCTTAAAACACCATAGAATTTAAAATATTTAACCCAATATAATTCATCTATTGAACCACATACACAAAGATACCCACTAATTTGTCTCTATGAAAAGAGATAATCAACTAACCCTTGATCATGAAACTCTTAACCAATCATTTTAATATGTGTACACTGAATCCTTATGATGATAAAAAAACAAGATCAACCTATGGAGATTAATACATATCAATATCCTGATAAAATCCCCATTTCAACTCAAACCTATCAAGGGTTTTTAACTTTCCAAATAATCCCATGACTACACTATGAAAAATATTGATATACATTTTTAGTACCAATCCAAATTTGGCACATCTAATTCCCAAACTAGTATAGGACTCCAATAACCCCATCTAAATGTTAATTAAAAATAAAATAGTAAAGTATTAAAAATTTACAAATCAACAAAAATTGGTTTAAGTTAAATAACATGCCTCATAATATTATTGACGAAAACATAGAATAACTTATTATTACCATTTTACAGAACTGAAATCTTTATAATTTGTTTTCAAAAAATACACTTTATATTTTCCTTAGTATTGTTTTATAGCTTAATTATTATTTCAAAAACCATTTTACACTTACAACTAGTCATTAAAATATTATGTAATAATTCATGCAGAGTGTGATGAACATATAATTGAATATTATAACCCAAGTCCAATATTAAAAAAAAAAAAAAAAATGTAAATTAATCAATAACACAAATGTAAGAGTGAATGATAATAACTTAAATCTCATAACCATGGTAAATTTGAATTTTAGAGGACCTTTTTTCAAAAATAACAAAGACATAATGTATAAAAAATTTGTACTAGACCAAATCCCATCTACCATATCCTAAAATAATAAAAAAATGAAATAATTGTGTTATAATGTTTTTAGAATCCCCATCCTACATCACTTGAAAATTACATATATATATATATATATGACACTATCTTACCAGGTTATGTCCTCCTTATATTCTAGAGGCATTCATTATATAGGATGGGTCAATAGGTAAAATTTGGGTAGACTAAGACAATGGTTTCTCATGAAATCAATAAATTTTAAATGAAAAAATATATGTCAATAATAAAAAATATATTAAAAACTGGAATTATATATTGATGAAAACCATAATAAAATTAATATACATCCATTACAGAAGAAAATGAACCATGTTTGTCATTAACTAAATACATCAATTAGGATTTAAAATAGTTCAGAACCTATTAAAAATCATAGTTTATACCAATTTAAAAGGTCGCAATTATCAACATGGATATTTATCAAAAATCCCATCAAGCTAGTCTATCATGATCTCATATAAAACTTGTTATAAAATAAGAATATCAAACATTAGGTTTTTACATCAACTATGGTTCATGTGCCCTGAATGAGTATAAAACTCAACCAAACACCATCAACAGGGTCCCCAATATATTCTATGATATATAAAGTTCATTTGTAAGAATGTAAATTAAGCTGTGACACTCAAAATGTTTATAATCAAGTCAGATTCTTGCGTTTTAAATAGACTAACAAAACTTCTGACTATACCAGCTTTCTCTAATATCATTACATCATACTATGAGATCTATGAATAATGGTCAACCCCCAGTATAACTATACCTCTATCTATATAGATCCAATTTATATAATTATCATACACATGCCACAAGCATTAAAAATCTTGTTAAGGTCTTTTACTTACCCATACCTTAAGCACTATGGAACTTATCTAGACCCACATAATACCCCTACATTTAAAACACACGATCCTATTTTGGATGGTAATATATCTATACTTAAGAAATCAAAAATTACATAATGGACCACAGTATAATTATAACTATTCTCTCGTTCCCATAGAACTGATACATACATTTGAAATAATGTGAAAGTACAATTTTCATAATAATTATATGTAAACCTAATAGACTCTTGTGTAATATATTAAAGCAGTGAATATAAATCACCATATTATCTCGTAAATCATTAATTTATTGGGAAAGGAACATTTTATCCACATGGTAATGCTATAACAATATAATCAAGATATCTAAAAATAATAAAATAGAATGTTTACCACTTTAACTGTCCCCCCATTAATATATCGTACACACAATGGATTATATATCTTGACCACCAAGACCTGGATATATTAATCAACAAAATATTTCCAATAACCCATAATATCCATTTACTTTTTTCCAAATTTTGTGACCAATATCATTATTACTTTACTACACCTATTCATTCTTAAAAATATAGTCTATCTTCTATAAGAAAACTATCCTCCTCGAATACCATGACCACATACACCAATGATCAATGATTATATCCAAAAAATGATGTTTTAAATCTAATGAAATAGAAAAAATACATGACTAATCACGTCATATGTTATACATATTCAAATTGTTTTATTTATTTATTATATTCTTAATTTAGTAAAGAAACAATGTACTCCTTCCAAGAAAACTAACATAAACAAATTTGAGTACTTATTATTTCATTAAATTTATCCTATACAAAGTCATTAATTTGATAAAACTATCCTTAACCAAACCATATATTAATTATAAATATGGAATTACCTATGATGTTAGATATAATCTATTTATTTACAACCTAGTATTCATATGATAGCTTAACTTCCTACATTTTTGTATTTTTATATGCGTGACCCACACAAGTCAACAAAACCAACCAACCAATGGGTCAAAATCTAAGTGATCGATAGGATGATACAATCCCTAAGAGAATATATATAATAATCCTACTAATTAATACCCAGTATTCTACATGCTACAAAAAACTATTACTTATGATCTTCGCCCAACATACCCTTATAGAGACATCCCAATAACCTTTCTCTATGTCTAATATCGACATGCATCCCTATAAACCACTATCGTCTAACCATAGAACATTTATTATCCAAATCCCCACTCTATCTCATTCTAAAAACTTTCCATCCACCAGTATTCAAATACTAAAATTACAAAGGATTAGTATTTTATACTCCATAAATATATTGAAATAAAAAATTATTTCAATATTATTAATGATGCAATAAAAATATACGAAAAACATTTGTTATGATAGGTATAAAAAACAATGGAAAATATGAAATTTTAAATAAATCTTGTCTAATGAAGAATTATCCTGAATTTTTTTTCTCTAAAAACTATAAAAAAACATTACATGTATAATATATAATATAAAGAATATAATCCACGAAATAGATATAATGTGGAAACCGGTGTTTTGAATAAGATGTTTGATTAAATGTGATGATTTTATAAAAATTAATATTGATCATTAGGAATGATAATTGTTTTAGAAACTATGGAAAACATTGGTTATGATTTCATACATGAAAAATGTATAGAAACTAGTCCTTGATCAAATTAAGTACATTAGGTGAATTCATTGG
Source organism: Viscum album (assembly GCA_963277665.1). NCBI lineage: Eukaryota > Viridiplantae > Streptophyta > Magnoliopsida > Santalales > Viscaceae > Viscum > Viscum album. The sequence continues at coordinate 1,028,198,652 of OY728158.1, forward strand.
TTAGAATAAAAATTAGATGTACTCTGAGATGTACTTAAAGAACTAAGAGGTTTTTTTAGAGATATTTCTTCTCATCATGAAATGATAATAACACAACTTGGTTCTCAATCCACAAAGGTAAACTATGTTAGGATAATCATAAAAATACAATGGAACAACATTGAATTAACTCAGGTGTTTGCAAGCTATATTGAAATAAAAAAATCAATTAGGTATTCAGTGTATATGTGACTTTTTGAATTGTAGAAATATATAGTTAAATGAATTCGGACCTAAAATATTATCACGTTGTGGAGGAGATAACCACACCAAAAGATTTTAAGTGTAAAAACAACTCAATTTTTATGGATATATATGATTGAGTAGTGGAAATAAATATTTTAATCATGTTATAATTTTTTTTGTTATTCTAAAATTTTGGTTAGTGATGATTTAAAATTCTATAGCAGCAAGTATATTTCACCATTAAGATAAATACCTTTCCATAATAGTTGTTATGTAAGAATAAATTATAAATAAAAATAATAGGTTCAGTCCAAATATTCTAATCCTGATGTGGAGAAGTACATTATAAAATAATTCATGAATTATAAGATAATCTTGTAAGAAATTACTCAAACCACTATAATAGATACCACATTAAAAATGTCTTTAAATCTAAGGAGGATCGAGAGGATACTCACATGATTTTTTCATGAATACCAAATAATATTCTTCAAGATTTTGTGGATATTTTTGTTTAAAATATATCATATTATAAATAAGAAAATGACGTAAAAGTATAATTTTTTATCATCACATTATAATAGAGTTATTTATGTCAATAAGTATGTTATTATAAAAATCGTTTAGAGTCAAAATAAATATTAGATTTAATGGGATTATGTTTAGCTTGGTTGAGTCAATTAGTGATTAATAGATAGTTTAAAAACCTAATCTATGGGTGACATGTGTAAGATTCATGGAATATAATTTGGATGGTTTTCCCTTGACATTTGGATACCAGGGAAGAAATAAAAAAATATTATTTATAAATCTAAACAATGGAAATAAAATGGATTCTTTTATGACGAATTCCATTGCAGATCATGATTTTAAGAAGCAATGAGAGGGATGTGAAAACACCCAATATTTATTAGTTTTTTATTACATAGAAAATTAATTGTAATTGACCATTATCTTAGGATTACTTGTATTCTATTCTCTAAATAATCTGTTAGATATAGAGAAAGAGGGTGTAACCTTAGGATCAATAATGAGTCATTAATGAAACTTGTAATCTACTCTAGTGAGTTGTACAAGTATCTATTATATAGATACAACATCATCATATTATTATTAGAGATGGATTTCTTGGTTAAACAATTAAAATTCACGTGTTGCTGAATTAATATTTCTTATAATGAATACTTTGTGCAGTTGAGATTGAAATGTTATTTGTGTTCTTGATAACATGAGAAAAATATCCCATGGAAGTTAAGAAAAAATATAGAAACTAAACCACCCCCTCTCTTAGGTTGTATTTGGCCTTGAGGATAGAAAAACAGATGATTATATATCCATTACTATGTAACTGTAATGTATATCACGTATTATAATGGTAGTGGATTTAATTAATTAGAAAAAAATTATAAATAATTTATTCAACCAATAATAACATCCTTTATGATGTACATTTTTTTATGTCATGGGAAGGTGGATAAATCACAAGGGGTTTCCCTATACGAGGATCAGTGTGAACATAAATTATTGAGGTTTGAGTGGAGTCTTCTATGGGAAATGTTCAACATTGAGTAGACCACAAAGATAATAATTTTGATGAAAAATGAATAATAGTAAAACCACTTCATAAATTAACATTATGGATATATTTTTTATTAATGGGTTCATTTTCTTAAGTTAATGTGGTATTATTATATAAATCCGTATAGTAATAAAATAGATTCTATCCCTATACTATATATTTTTAAATATTTCATCATTATTTAAAAGTAAAATATTATATAATTCCAAAATGAAATTTATAAAATGGATTAAATATTTTGAATTCAAATGTTAAAATTTGGTAAATGTTTTAATTTGGTAAATTATTCTAAAAATAATGTAAAATGATTAAAAATAGTGAAATATAATGAAATAAAGTAAATATCACATTACAAGAATGTAAGAATGATCAATTCATAGAATATTAGTCATTATAGACTTATTCGTGGATTAACCACTACATTAGGGCATTAATAATGTAATGGAGTATTATAGGCTATTTTAGTGTATTGGGATAACTTCCAAATAAAGATATATATTTTATTCCATGGGACTTCACTCAGTAAATTAATTAATATCCCACGTCATATTCTCATTTTAAAAATATACATGTGTTCCCTATTAATATTTATATTATGGAGTCTCTTATATAGATATATATTTAGTATAAAAGTGTTTTTCGGTTGGAAGGGTTGGTTCTAGTACCATATGTTTAGGTAGGGAACGTGATCCTATATATCTCCCTTCCCTTTCATTTTTAAATTAATTTGTTATAACCTCCTTTAAAATATCATATCATATGATTATATTATTGTAATTAAAAATATTACCATCACATTCATATATTTTACAAGATAAAATATCTATTCACTCTCATTATATGCTTTTATTAGTCCATTACCTTATCAATGTTTGGGTTTATATTCTTATCTCTTTGGAAATTATTTTCTTTTATAACAATATCCATTAAATAACTATTTTATATGATTATATTATAAAATATATATATATATATATTATAATTTATTTTGATATATTTTTCATGATATAGTATTCATCCATAGAACAACTACAAATTAATTTAATGTTGTTTAATCTAATATTTATTATATTAGGATTTTAATTTTCGATTTGGGTTTGAAAAATGTGTTTTGGATGGTCTTTCCAGCATACACGGGTAATGAAAATTAACATTTCCAATCCCATGTTGTTAAATAGTGAATGAAAGTATTTCCATAGGCTTTAATGTAGTTTCATGGGAACCCTATATGGGATTATTATTCATGAATAGTTCCCATAAAACATTAAAAATATAAACATTTATAATTCCTAGAAACCCAAATTAAAGGATATTTTATCTCATTTCTCCCTATTCTTTGGCATACCTATCTAAGCGTCTCTCTACTGGTTTCCTCCCTTTTTTACATGATGGAACACCAAAAAATAGTGATTTCTCTAGGAAAGTCATCCAAAACCCCTTCCTCTCTTCTCCTTTCATCTTCTTATTCCCCTATTATTCTTGTTCATCCATCCTAATTTCTTTATTAGATTAATTTTCTTATAAAATGAATGTTGAACTAGACTTCCAAAATTAATTTTCTTCTAATGTAATAAGTGTATCCATGAATAATGTTTTATTCACTTAACCTTGACTACTTGGTCTTCTTAAATAATTATTTTTAATTAAAATAAATGGTGTAATTTATATCATCATGTCTATGGAATTGATTTTTCCCCATAGTAATATTTTTTCAATTCTGATTTATTGTGTTTAAATTATTTAAACCTAATTTCATATAAACACACAAATAAGATATTTGATAATATATAAACCTTTATTTATAAAGAATATTTTTAAATTAACTTTATAAATTTTTTTATATTGAATTAAAATGACATAACATAATATTTTTATGAAATATTTCTAATAATTTTAGTATTTTCTCTATAATTTAACATAGTTTTTCATTCGAAAATTACATCGAAATGATATTTCCTTTCAGTTTGTTAATTGTTTTCAATGTTAAAAATGGAACTTTTGATGTATTTTTGTATATTTACAATCATAATAAGTTGTTTAAGATATTTTTTTTCCTAATTGGATTAATATTTTTTTGATGAATATGCACTTAAATTGAAGTCCTTTTTTATTTCAATAGTGAATATTTTATTGTTTTTATAGTATATATTGACTATAGATCTTGAGTATCACTATTTTTATATTTTATAAATGTGTTTCTTCTCTTAAACCAAACATGAAAAAACCTTCAATCACTCATATAAAAGTGTGTGTAATGTTTACAAACACTCACACAAAACATAAATTATATCCACATCAATTACCAACCATGTCTTAACTACACATTTGATCATATAGACATGGTCATCCACTCATTTATCGCAATATTACTTACTTTCCCTGACCATTTCATAGCAATGGAACCCCATGAACTACGTTTGATGGTTTTAGAATTAACCAAACACGCTAATTATAAAAAAATATTAAAAACATTTCATAAAATATCTCAATTAAACATTCAAATATATTCAATTAAATGGAAAACAATTTATTGATTAAAATTTATTTTTTTACATAAATGATTTCCACTAAAATAATTTCAAACTAGAATTCATAAATTCTATGATATTGAATTTATATTAAAATACTAAATTTTACGTACTAAACATGATAAATTCTCATTACACTATTTTAATGAAAATTACACTATTTCCAAAAAGTAATGTTTCAAAAAATAAAATCACATAATTGATATCAAATAAATTTTGTTGAATAAAAAAAATTAATAAAATTAAAATCATAATTAATTTTTAGAAAATAATTTAAATAGATAAAATCATTCTACATAGATTTAATTCCTCTAAAATTCAGTATTCTAACAAATGGATGATCTCAAAAAGGTGAATTATTGAGTCCAGTAATCCAAATTTCTTTTTTAATTACATTTAAAAAACTAAATTAACATGACCTTTATTAAAATAAGATCATATAGGTCTCTGTATATTTAGAACTATATACTAATATTTATAATTGGAAAATACAAATTTTTAATGACCCTCATATACCTATTTGGAATGGATTACACACCCTCTGTTGAGAGGCTCGACCCCAATGCAATTTTACATGGAAATTGTGTTACTCAATATTTATTAGGTTTTAAAAAATAAAGGTGGAGGGGTTCAGATAAAATAAGTTTCATAATCCTCATTAAATTTTACATGAAATCATTCAAAAATATGAATATGAATATAATAAAATTTCTTCCACTAATGAATAAATATTCAGTGTAGTTAAAATAAGATAGAACTTGTCTATTACTAGTTTACACATCAACAATAAGATTTATTTATTAAAAACTATCCATTTACATAGAAAATATTCTTATGATGCCTATATCTACATATCATAATAATTTATATATAATATCCTAAATAATTATTTAAAACTTTATTTTATTCAATCACTAATTTATGCACCTCTATTTATTAAAATTTTATGTGAACCACCATTTAATTTATAATACCCAATCTGTCCTTTACATATAAAAAATATAAATAATAAAATGACTCCATTAAATTAAAAATGATCATGATCGTTGTTTTGGTTGTTTTATTTCTGAAACATATTCCAATTCAATCATAGCTTTTCCAGCCTTCTCTTTAATGATATTATATTCAAAATAAATATAATTTGATTTTAAATATTGAAAATGTTTTTTTGATATCAATATCACTATTATTATCAAATAAATAAGTTTTAAGAAATTAAATTTTCACCTCGAGACTGTCTAAAGGTGTGTTTATCCATATTTTTGAGTTGTTTATTTTAACATAACAACATATTAATCCTCTTTTATACTCGTTGAAAAACAATTATTGTTTTTCAATTCCCAGAAATTAATTTTCCTTCCAAAAAATGAAAATCACCGAAATTATAATTTTTATCTCTTATATTATTATCAAAAATAGTATTATAAACCCATATAGTTACAACCATTTATTCAGTCATAAATAAGAGTACTATCAATGGAATATTTAACATACCTGAAAATATTCTAGTATATAATAATATGATGTTGTTTTGGATAAATTTGAAATATAAAATATGTGTTCTGTGAAAACATAATATCAATACTTGAAAAATTTAAGTGTAACATTGTTTCAATAATACTTCTCAATTCATTTTAATTAATATCTTTTCCTAGAAAATCCTTATAAATATTTGTACGAACAAAAATATGTGTGGAGATATATGTTTAATCCTTCATACATAACATCTTTAACAACCTTTTATCAGAATATTTTTGAGATAAAAATGTTCATTATCTTATTTATAAACCAATAATAAAAAAATATAGTTTCATTTTCATTTTCATTTCAAAAATATTCTTTATCTGTGAAGAAAAATATCTTTAAAAAATATCATACATAAATATCTTCATTTCAATAAATGATAAAATTAATGAATCATCAAAATATATATCACAAAAATATATTATATTAATTATCCTTTTTCTAAATTCAATAGTTCTCTACAATTTATAAACATTAGAATACTAACATCCATGATCTTTCTTCAATATATAAAAAAATTTATTTAGTTTTTAAAATTTTAATATCAATCAAAAAATATCATGAAGATAATAATATTCATATTCTTCCATATTCACTTTCAAATATACATATTTAAGATATGTATGAAAAATTATATAGTTCATCTTAGCTATAATTGTATGAAATATCTTTATTTTTTCCAATAGTTTCATAGGTGAAAAATTATAAACCAAATAAAATACAAAAATATTTTAGTATCCTTTACATTCAAGATTACCTATATTTATTGAAACATTAATTTTCTAATTAAAAATATTTTAATAAAATATATACCGACCTTTTGATTCTTGGAATTTGGAATATTATCACAAGATTCTTTTTTTCCAATTTGATCCTTCACAGTACATCTACATGCAATATACATTCGTATTTAAAATCATATTTAGAACTTTTATGATAAATTTGAGAAAATAGTGTTGTTTGATTCACTAATATCTATATTTTATTTCATTCAACCAAAGTACTAGTGTTTTAAATTATATTTATAACATCAAAACGATTTTTCAACATCGGAAAGTTTATCATGGGTTGTTTCAATACCTATATTTATCTGTAATATTTTGATCATAATTTTATAAAATAATTTCAGTATATAGCTCGAAATGTTTAGTATAATATTTCCCTATTAATTTTTTTTCACTCATCATCTTCAATAATGAAATTCATAGAATTTATAATATAGTGATAAAATTATTTTAATTTACTAAATCATTAAAAATATTAACAACTAATCTATTTTTATTGTTGAATCTCATATAGCATATTCTATTAGACAGATATAACGAAGATATTATATCATTATATATTTCTAAAAAAACATTTTCCATCCATTAAAATTAACAACACATGGACTTACAGACCAAAAATTGTTTTACATTTGAATTTATTTTAAAGCATCATTTAAATAATGATATTACAAAATGGGCTCTCAGTAAACTCCTATTATATATATGAAATGTAGTGGTAATTTATTATCTTCTTAAATATATTGATGTACCTTATTTTTCTAGAATATATATTACTATTTCAACATGTGTACAGATCTTCCTATCTAAAACCCTCTTTTTTGTGGTGTATTTGGTGATTCAAATTCATGTAGGATTTGGTGTTTTTAAAATATTAATTGAAACATTTCATAAGTATTTTTGTCTCCATTCCCAATTCTGATATACTTGAAAACACATTTTATTTCTTATTCAATAAACATTGTGTATCATAGGAAAATATAAATAATATATTTATTATGCTTCATAAGCATGATAATTTTTAAACTAGTAAAATCATCAATTGAATATTTAAAATATATATCAAAATAAGTATAATAAGGATATTTGCATCTATATATATATATATATTACATTAAATTATCCCTAACGCCTTCTAGTTTAAATCTACAACCTTCTAGGTAAACTATTGACAAATTTTTCCTTCTAAAAGTAGAAATATTCACCTATATTTCACTTTTTAGATTTGGTACACCCCAAATACAACATTCAGGCATTAATAATCTCATATTTCCTTTATATAAATTTGCAATAATTTTATATTAAAAATACTTTCTTTAATAATAATAATATATCATGAAATTTAATACTCCTCTAATTGAAATAAATATCATTTTATTATTTACTCTTTACTGAGAATCAATAAAAAATTCCTTATTTTCCCAAAGCACCTATAAAATATAAATATAAAAAAATTATATTATCCGAAAATTGAATCACATTCAACTGATTATGTTTAATTTATTAACAAATAATTAGTAAATATACTTTAGAATATGTTTTCCTATGATTTCTGTTCCAATGTCCTTGATTTTAGGTGAAATATTATTTACAAAGACTCAAAAATATTTCCTCAAGTCATTATGATGATTAATATCACCTGTCATAAAAGATGAACATCTATTATTAAGAATCCATGGTTTATCCTATTTTGAAGATTTTAAAGAAACATCAACAACCATATCCTTATTATTCAATTTTTTATTTCTATGAAAAAATGTTTAATTAGATTATACTTATATCTTGTTGGAAGTATGTTCAGTGAATTATTTTCTACATAACCCATGTTATCAAATCTGGAAACAAATTCCCCGATTATAAGGATTTTATTTTATAGTTTTATTTTCAATATTAAAAATTTATTTTAAAAAAGATTCCATTGAGAATATTTTCCCCCGATATCATAATAAATTATATATTATAACATAATTATTCAATATTTCTACTAAACTTATATTTTTTGGAAAATTTCTAAAATAATATATAGAATCAATAATATAGCATAAAATTATTCTAGTCCAGATTAAAATTATTTTTTATTATCTATCTGGAAAACAAATTTTTGACTATTTGATGTCATTATATAAATTGTAACATTAAAACATAATTTTATAACAATTTTTTTATTACACTATGTGTTAGAAGAGATTTTTTTATTATTTAATATATATCCTTTTCATATACGATATCTCTAAAAATTTCTATTCTAATTAAAAAAAATTATTATTTTTTTGGGTTGGTTCAAAGTAAAATGGCGAAAAATTATAACACATTTAAATCATTTAAAATGGTATTATTGAAAATTTAGGTAGGTTTTAATACTCTTTGTAGCTTAAATAACTTTTAATTTTACTTACTGTTTTTTTGAAAAATTCTATCATTAACTTTTCAATATTTAATTTAAATTTCATCATATAATTTTATGTAATTAGATAATTTATTGAAATAGTTTACATATATATTTCCTTTATAATATGACTCATCACAAAATCATATTAAACATTATTCTCTTCATTAATATGATCCTTTAATTAAATAATATCTTAGAACCCTTGGTTTCTCGTAAATTACCCTCCATTCATTGATTTTGATTCTATAAAATTTTGGGGTTATGTTCTAGAAGGTTCCAATGGATATTGGCATGTTGTAGTGTTTTTTACGAAGGGTTAAAATTTTTTCATGGTCAGTATAAAATTTGAAAATCTCCAGAAAACCATGAATGGGAAGACAATTGACACTAGATAGGTGCACAGTTGGTGCATAGTTTGGCCAAACTAAGAGAATTATAAATAGAAACCATGAATCTAGAATAATAGGGGAATGAACTATTGGTAGATAGTTTTTCTGACCATGTGAGTTGACTATGTGTTGTATTATGTTAAGGTAGTATTAATGCAAGGTTGGGGCATGATATACTGAATTACAAGGCTTAATTATGTATCATATAGTTGTTCCTCCATAAATTTTATATATTATCTAACTTACGAATTTGTTCCCCCCCTTTTCCCCTCAATCCTCTCATTAGTAGAATTATATTTTCATTTTGGGAATGATAGATTATCCACTTCTATATAGGAGCTATCTTTAGAAAAATCAAAGTGTATTAGATTCCAAAATTCTCAGTAAATTATCATTCATCCTTAATATTATTTAAACCAATGTACTTATATCTCTCAAAACCATAGATCTAGTCTATTATGTATTGATAAACATGTTATGAGGTTTTTATGAGGAAATATTTTTGGATCTAATTAAAGTACTATGGGTTGTGACCAGATCTTGATGTTTTGTTATTTGGTTCTTAGTTTTCCCTAATTATTGAGAAATATGTGGCTTCTCTCTTGACAACACATGATTTAGAACATAAAGTATTAGTTATTATTAAATCATTCTGTTGAAAATGTTTTGAAATCATTGTTGGATTCTTACTGGTAAATCCCTTTTTTGTATTGACTTTGAAATTTTCTAATGTGATAGATTTTTGGAAAACCACATTGTTTATAAATTTAATATTATTATTTTATAATTATATGTTGGTTTTATTCATGTAATTTAATTTTTGAAATTATTTAATTGAATTATTATTTTTATTGAGTTGAATTTGAAGGATTTTGGTATAAATACTTGGGCATGAGTTGAATCGGATAAATAATAGTTATAAATTATCACCGTTAAAAAGTGTATGGATTATAGACATGATGTTCTACCATCAATAATAACACTAAGTATGAGTGTCTGTGAGTATTTGTTTCTATGGACATGGAAAAGAATATTTTAAATCAAATGAGAAGTATTTTAAAGACTTTATTGATGAATTCCTAAAAAAAATTATGTATTTGATGGGAAATATTTTTATTTCTTAAAACTATTTTATAAATTTTTCTGAGAAGATTTTTCCAAATGGCATGTTTTGGGAAGTCAATGAATAAATACTATTGAGTTTACAGTCACACCATGATTGGACACATTAGTGAGTTTGAAGATTTCATCTATCAAGATTGAATCAAAGGATATGTATCTCAATTATTTATTGAATATTTTTGATATAATTCCATGACATGTGGAGTTGGACCTTGGAGCTGGTGGGGTGTTACTAGTTATTATTACCTTATAGTTTTTATTTTTGAGGATTTTTTTCCCCTTTATGAGGTCATTATTTTCACATATACTCTAATATGTTTTGTAGGTTTGGTAATGTTCTAGGATTTATTATTCAAACATGCATCATATAGAGGTTTGGTTGGTTATTGTTTATGTAGATTGGATGTTTTATCTTTAAAAGAGAAAATTTTCCACTAATATCCTTGAGTCCCTTTGATTTTATTTCTAGCCTTTGTGGTCTTTGTGATGTCACATATAGACTACTGTATCACATATCACTTCCCTATAAAATAATGAGGGGCATGACGTTACAAATGGTGTGACATTAGTTCGTTCCATCTATCATTTTGGGATAAATTATTTAATTCTTGTCAAATTAGTATTTCAATAATAGGACAAATGGTTTCACTATTGTTTGGTTCATGAAAAAAAATGGTGTCTATTTTTTATCTTATTGTTAGAAATAATATCATTTTATATCATTTGATGGTTGTAAGGAGTAGGATTTTAATAAATTTAAATGTATAGTATAAAATGTTATATCAAACCTATTTATGTTCATCTTCAAGTCACCAATTATGCTGGGTGAATGAGTGTCCTAAGTTAATTAATGGGGATATTTCACCTCATTTTTATTGGTTTAGCTGATAATAGTTTCTTCAGATGCTCTAAGGGTAATACTTCTCAATAGAAATACAGTTTTTATTATGATTTAATGATCTATGAAATTGAAAATATGTATTTATATTGGAAAGTAGTGAATATTGTTTCTTTGAAAAGCACGGTGGAAGTATCATAAAAAATGATTAAAATGTTGATGATATTTCAATTGGGTAAATCTATATTGTAATATGTGTTGACGTGGTAAATTAGTATAACTAGGTATTCAGTTGGTAATGAGTGAGAGTAAATAGAGTTTTTTTTCTTGTTATAGTAAATAGAACTGGGTAGCCATCATAGAAACCAAACGGAATAGGCTGTTGAAAATATGGTTTCACCTAAACCAAAGGGGAACCAAAATCTTGTTCAAATGTTTTTTCATCATATCCAAGCCATTGATAAGGGTAATATGAATGATGAACCTCATAAGGAAGACCATTTGGTTCAGTTCCAAAAGAATAATCTAACAATATTTTATGAGTATTATGAATCAAAAAAGGTAGAAGGTAGGTTCTATATGATGATTCCAATATATAATATCCTTCGTAAAATAACAGAGTTTAATTTAAATTTATAAACATATATTCTTATGGATTTGTAACACCAACACTGTTAATTACTAGTTAAGGCTAAATTGCACAAACACATGACATGGAAGGATTTTTGAGGAATGGTTCAGAAACCAATTATCTCTTCTTAATTTTCTAATATTGTGAATAACCAAATTCATAATCACAGAAAAAAGGGAATTTAATGATGATATATTTAATGTTAATATTTAAGAATTTATATTTTTTAACCTATGTGTTTTTTGTAAGTGTATTATAGACGAAATTCTTTTTTTGAATCAGGTTTGGGGACTTACATTTATTCAAAGATATATGTTCTTTGAATTATGGATTATACATAAATGGTCAATAGAGAGACTCTTTTAGAACTGGATATCCTAGAAAATAATATTTACAAGAGCATGTTTATTCCAATGTTAATTCATTGGAAATTTAATAATTAGAATAAGAAGAATAGGGTAACATACTTCCAGAGTGGTGGGACACCCAAAAATTAAACAATTGGATCATCAAATCATTTTCATTGACCCAACAGTAAACAGGGATGTTTTATTTGTGGTTTAATGGATCAAATAAAGAGAGATTGTATGGGACCACCAAGATCATGTCACAACTATAACAAGATGGGACATCTTCATTACTATTTTCACAGTGCTCCAAGGTTTGGGGCTATAGAAACATTTCATGTTTCTCAGGAATCTTATAATTCGACCAGGAGAGTAAAGCCTAATAAATCGCTTAAACATAATATTTAGAGATTAGTATATTCTAGATAAAAAGGCTCCTCAACCAATAAAATATAAATATGATAAAAAAATAGAATTTTTCCATGAGTATGCTATTGTTCAGAGATGATTAAATGACTATGGGTGTCAATCTGGTCCATATTTGGTGATAGGTATGTTTATTTTTAATTCTTCCATTATTCAAGATTTTTTTGAAATATTTAATTCTCAATCATTTATTTATTCTATTATGGTTCATAATATGGGTGGTCATTTTGATATAATTTTTCCTATTTTGAAAATTCAATCCCTCATTGGCCAAATAGAGGTTCGATCCTTTATGTGTAAATAATGTTCTATAACTATCAAGGTGGATGAATTTTTGGGGTTTATCTATTATTGAGAAGGATCTATATGAATTCATTTTTGTTATTGATAATTTTAAATAGTTCAAGTCCCACATCATCTATTATACCCAAAATAATAGTTTCACAAATCTGGATGGATTCTAGAACCACTTCAGAGGAGTTTGGGAAGAAAAAGAAAATGGGGAAAGACATTTGGAATCATTGTTTGGAAATATTTCATATCTGTTAGTAGCACAGATGTTGGAATATATGGATGACATTTGGGGTATAAATATTCAAGCTACGTTTCACTTGTTTTTATATTTTTCCACAAAAATTTTCAAAGGGATTCCATCCAAATGATAAGTGGATTTTATAATTGATCTTATACTAGGGATGATCCATATCAATTTTTTTTCTTATATGATGGAACAAAAATAATTGATGGAATTGAATTTTGGGTTAGAATAATTTGAAGGAAAAGGTTTCATTCGTCAAAAATTTTCTCTGTGGGAATCTCCAAATCTATAAGTAGAGAATTATAATGGATATATTAGTGTTTGTGTGATTTCTCATAAGCATAAAAAAGTAACGATAATGAATCAATATCCACTTCCTTGCAATTGTGACATGTTTGATAATTTTAGGTGAGACTAGATTACACTAAAAGTGGCTTATGTTTAGGGTAACACTAATTTTAAGTTAAGAAAGAGGATATTCAAAAAAATATTTCAAAAATATATCTTGAAATTATGAATATTTCATTATGCCTCTTGGTATTATGAATTATCTAAATATATTTATGGAATTGATGAATATATATTTTAGAGATATTTGGATTTCTTTTTGGTGAGGGTTTTGATGGCATATTGGTGTATTCTAGATCAAAATATGATAATGATAAAAACATGGTTGAAGTATTGTGTATCGTGCTGGAACATTATCTATAGGAAAAGTTATCATTGTGTGATTCTTGTATACAAGGGATATGCTTCCTTGGTCATTTTATTTTTGAAACATGAATTTCTATATATCCAGAAAATATGGAAGTTATTATCTCTTGGTAAATACTGAGTGAATTCATTGAGATGCGTAGTTTCGAAGGATTAATAGGATACTATATATGTTTATTATTTGAATTTTAATGATTTTAATCTCTAATAAAATATTTGATGAGAAAATTAATCCTTTTATAATGTAATAAAGAATATAAAAACTCATTTCAAGAACATAATTTAAAACCTACATCATTACATTTTCTCACATTTCTAGATTTGAGAGAGGTCTATGTAGTCAAGTATGATGCATCCGGGTTAGATTTGGGATGTGTTCTCATATAAAGAGATAATGTTTTTGAATATTCTTCATATTAGTTATGGTTTAATGATATAATTACCCAACACATTATTTATAATTAGTTTTAATTTCCCATGATTTACATGGAATCATTACCTATTTTGTGAGAACGTATGAATGTTTATAGATCCTATGTTTTTGAAACACTTTTTCTCACAAATAGATTTGAATTTAAGAGAATTTATATAGATGAATTATCTACATATATTTGAATTCAACTAGATGTCTATACTAGTAAAAGGGAATTATGTAGAGGATTCATTAATCCAAAATTCATATGACCATTTGGATAAATATGTTTTTAATAGTGGAATATAATGTTATTTGTAGCGGATATGAATTTAGATTTCATGGAATTAGGTGTTGTCACAGTTTTATTTCCCATTTCTTTTGTTCCTGATGTTGTGTACTAGGTTATGGTTTCGTACACATTCAATCTTGTGTATGTTAAAATGCGGGTCAAATTCAATGGTAGGGATACCATTGATAGATGAATCCAATATCTATGTTCATTTGTTTTCAGATATTAAATGGTAATACCTTTCACATAAAAGGAAAAACTTCAATGTATATACCATCATTCGATATTGATTTATCACCATTTGATTCAGATGATTCATAATGCATTGAAATCACTATTATTATGTGTTGGATTGAAAATATATGTAGATGATTATGTCTTCATATTCTTCAAATGTCAACTTGTCGTGGAAGAGAATCAACAGTCACAATGTATGTTTGATGTCTTTACCAATTCCCATGTGATAGTAAGAGAATATTTCCATGTATTTTGTAAAAGGTGTACAAAGGAAAGGTAGGAAACATGATGCCTTATATAGGATAGTGGATTATCTCACACCGATATATCTATTTCTCCTGGTTTATAAATGTAATTCAGTGGAAGACCAGTTAAATATTTAGATTTATGAAATTATAAATATCAACAGATTTCCAATCCTAGCCTTATGAGATAAATACCATGAGATTACATATCATTTTTATAAATCCTTATGTAAAAAACTTGGAAAAAGATTAATATGAGTTCAAGTTATCTTCCTCAAATGGATGGATAATATGAATGAATAATCCGAACATTGGAGGATATTCATATGGATTGTGTAATTCATTTTGGTGTCTCAAGGGAGGAGAATTTTACATTAATATAGTTATTTAATAATAACAGTTATCAATCCATGATACATATTTTCCCTTTTGAAGCATTTTATGTATTTTCATGTTGTTCTCCACTTTGTTTGGTGTAAATAGGCGAGTCATTACTAATTGTACCCAAAATTGGAAAAACGATAATCGAGAAGTTTATTTTGATCGTAAAAAATAACGGTGACATATTGATTTCATAAAAATTGAATTTCGATCATCATAAATGATCACTGTTATTTGGGGTGAGTGATTATGTGTTCTTAAGAATCCCTTAAAGTCTAGGTCATCATCATTTTGGTAATTAGGGAATGTTTTCTCCTCGACACATATGTTCTTTTGAGATAATTGAATGTGATAGAAAGATATAATATCAGTTGTCTTTTCCACCAAGGTTCCATTTAGTGCACAATGTGTTCCATGTGTCTTAGTCAGAAAATTACAAACCTGATCATGACCCTGTAATTTTATGGGATAATGTTGGCTTATAGCTGAATGCATGATATATTAATGTTTCAGATAGATTTTCGATTGGAAAGAAGAGATATTGTTTCTAATAATAATTCGCCTAGTGTAGGTTTTATTGAGACATGGTAATATTCAATCAGATATGTTAGAGTTTTTGAATAAATTTTGATGAAATGCCCCAAAAAATATCACTAGAATAAACATTTTCTACATTATGAAGATTTAAATTCCAATGGTGGTTAGAATATTTCATCCCTAGTTATATGTACATGAAAATTTATTTATGTATTTTAAGTCTATATAGTATTTTTTGTTCTGTTTTGTAATATTAAAATTGGGTTTTCCTATTTTAATGGCCTATATAGAGGATTAGAGTTTCTGACTGGTTTTTAGAAACTATGAAGTATCTCCAAGAAATAAGACCAGGGAATATAAAGGACATGTTATAGGTATGTGGTTGGCCCACAGTTTGTCTAAACAATGAAAATGAGTATATGAAACCATGAGTCGTTACATATAGTGAAATACATGATTGATTAATGTTTTTATAACTATGTCAGCTAGTCATACAAGTTATGGACTTATGATAGTAGAACTACATTTTTTCCACATTATGTTCCAAATATTTTTGCCTAACCATGTGATGTACAATGTTCTATACATAAATTATTAATATAATCGAATTTTACATTTAGAACATTTTCACTAAATCCTACCATAACTCAAATTCTTTTTCCCTCAATTGGTGAGAGATAATACCCTTCCAGATATGAGTGCTCATTATGAAACAAATTGTACATTTTAGGCCCAGATTAAACATATGTTCTTGTTCTTCCATGTTCTTATAAGATCCAAATTTCTTCTATCCCTCTCCCTCTCTCACTCAGATCCATCGATCAAGCATATTGTGAATATATATGTATTTTTTGAATGTTTTTATGATGAAATATTTTTTTGATCTATGGATTGAAACATGGATTGTAATCAGATCTTGAAGACATGTTTTTTATTTCTCAATTGTCACTAATGGTTAAGAGGTAGTTGTCTTTTCACTCACCTCCACATGATTTAGAACATAATTTCATAGTTTAAAATAAATGATTTAAAATTAATGGTGGTGAAATAATCTTTTTATTCTTATTATATATTTATTTCTTGGTTATGTATTGGAAATAATGTAATGTTGTATGTTTTTGGAAAACATTATTGTTTATAATTTTATATTGTTGGTGTTATTTTTTGGTTTAATGTAGATAATGATTCTGTAGTAATTTTGTAAATAAATAATTTTTTTGAATGAAATTAATTGGACTGATATCTAAATAAATGATTGGTTGTGAGTTTATTGGGATGTATAATGGTCATGAAGTACCAATATCAAAATAATATGGAGTATAGACATGAATTTTCACTATTAATGATAACTCTATGATTGAGCATGCTTATAGTTGTGTGTTTGAAAAAAAAATATTCAAAATCAAATGAGAAGTAGTTTGAAGGATTTATTTAATATTTTTAGGTGAAATGTGTTTATTTATTTATTATGAACTATTTTAATTGCTTCCAACTATTTCATTAAATTTGATAACATGTTTTTTTATAAGCGTGGGTTGGGAAGTCATTCGAAAAATCCAACTGAGATTAGAATCACTCATTTCTTACAAAAATTTTTTGTGCTTGAAAATATCATCTATCTAGGAATATGTGATGGAATCATATCTTCATTCATTAGTGACAATTCGCGATACGGTGGCTTCACATGTGGAGTTGGAGCTTAGAGTGGGTGGAGTATTTATGGTTGATGTGATATTGGAGTTTTTAGTTTTGTCTTAATTTGTTCCTCTAATGTATACCATTTGGTTTTCTCTTTTACTTGGACGTTGTTTGTGTATTTGATTATGTTTTGAGTTGTATTGTGAACATATTAATTATAGAGAGGTTTATTTGGTTATTATTTATGTAGTTTTGATGTTTTATCTTTCAATGAGAAAACCATCTCCTTAATATTCTTGAGTCCCTAATGATTTATTGCTAGCCATTGGTGGACTGGGGGGTGTAACATAATACATAATAGTTAACCTTTCTCTCATTTAGACACTCTGGAGGGGTGGGATATTTCAAATATTATTTTCAAAACTATTTTTATACTCTTCAATAATAATAATATTTTGATTTGTTATTTGTGAATCTTTTCCAATAAAAGTATTTTTTTTTTCAAAATTAGTAGTATATAAATCTAGTCCATGAATAATTTCCAGGCTTATATACTATATTTTTGGCTCCTCCACATAATAATCTCATTTATACCAATAATCCTATAATTTACTATTAAATTTATGTAACAAATTATTTTCAACATGATCATCTCAATAATCTTCTTTTAGTAAACTATTTTAACCAAAACATTAGACTTTCATTATCATAAAATGCATTATCTTAGTACTAGAATTTTCTGTATCAGTTTTATAATTAGTAAAAACATATTATTTTTTAGTATCTTTATATTATTATGATTTCAAATAAAATTTATATCACGTTATCAAAACTGATCCATTCCTTGTTTCTTCTGAAATCCAAATACTATCAAAATGTTCAAGGGGAAAATGTCATGATCTTTATCTATAAGTGTATTAACTTTGGGATCATACATATCTATTTGAATTATCATAATCATATTCATCAAACATGAGACTTAAAGTGACTCTAAAAATCATTAACAGTATTAAAAATATCCTTCTAATGTATAAATATATCATGAATTATTTTTCCATTGAACATGTAAATATACACATACTAATCTTACAAGATTTGAATTTTTATTCCTTAACATTATTTCACATTCAATTATTTTTTCGTTTATATATAATGAACTTTTTAGATTTTATTCCCATAATTTTTATATATTAATATTCTATATTGGAAGATAAATTATCTTTCCTAGCACTTCCATCATTATAAATATTTCTCATATAAATAATATTCATAGTTTCTGGTTCATTAAATAATATATAACTATTTGTAGGAAAATAAATAATATCAAGGGTGAAAAGGGAAAGTCCTGGAAAAATTATTCATTTTCTGATTTGATCATTTTTACAATAAAATGATCCATTTTATAGATAAATCCAATAAATTAATGAATAATTAATAATAGAGCCATCATCAATGGAAAATGATGATAACATTAAAACTAATAAAAGTGTATATAGGGTGAATCTCAATACATTTAGAGGGTTGAATAAATGTATACTTGAACTCTCTAATTTTAAAACTAAAATATAAAAAACCATGAACATTATTTATAATGAATGATCATGTATTTGTTTAATAATCATGTGAACATTAAAGTAGGAGAAAATAAAACAAAAAATTTATGATTTAAATTGTTTGCAGCTAATTAAAAGTGAAAATCCATAGAAAATATAAAATTATCTATTTCCATATAGTTTACTATTATTATATCCCATTTATAAACGGTTAGGAAACATGAATGTGATTACACTTGATCTAAATATATCATATTTCCAATACTAATGGATAGATAATGAGTACAATTGAAATTAGAAATAGCATTACTTATAAAAACTGATATAGAAACCATAAGAATTACTTCATTGAAAATGGTACATTTGGATCATAAATATAATTCATATACATTGATCTTCACAAATTGTTATTCCATAAATTACAACCCAAATATCTATTCATTACCTCTTTATATCCAATCTATTCTATCTACCCCACTTAGCATTTAATATTTTTGTGTGCATCCAACAATAAATCATCTTACCCTATGAATTAAAAATATACCAGAATGATAAATAAAAAACAACCCCATTTAAATAAAAAAAATTAACACACTCTTCTGATATGTGAATATATTTTATAAAAAATGTAGTTCACACCATAATCATCATACAAACCAATCAATATCATCTATATCAATAGTTTTTATGAAAAACATTTATTTTATGTCTAAAACTTTACAAGTGATAATGAACATATGATCCCACTTTCAACTACTATCTTTCCCAATGTCTTATCAAATATTTTTTCACACTCCACTAAATGAAATATCTCATCATGAAAGGAAATTTCAACCATTTTGACCAGAAATCATTCTCTAAACACATTAAAAGTTTTAATTAAACATCAATCAACTTTGGTTAACCTCTCCCATTATGTGGCACTCTCATAAAGTTTATGTTTTTTTTATTTCAATGTCCCATAATAGGAAAAACATTTAACTTAATATTAGATTTATTCATATGAAATTTTATATAGATTTTGTATATTTCAATTCACTATTACCTTAAAAATTCAACTTCAAAATCAATATCATACAACATTATAATCTCTTTTAGACTTATTATCACCTTTATATGATTTTATTCAATGATAAGTAGTGATTATAATTTATATAACACACATAAAAATATCATATAATCTTCGTATTAATATTATATTTAATTAAAGATTATTATATTTGTGTTAATGTAATTACTAAAATATATTTAATTTTTTTCGTCTCAATAAAAACATATTGTTAATATTTTATATAACTAGTTATTATACTAATATATATATATATATATTATCAATGTACCATCTATAATTAAAAGATAATATCATCATCATGAAATGACACAAATATATTCAAACCATTCAATGACACTTCAATGTCTCCTTTATATCACATAAAACCATTATACAATAACCTAAAAATTACCAATAACATAGATAATACTCAAAATCACAATTTTATATATCATTGTTGGATTTTACGAATTACCATAGATGGTTATTCATATAATAGCGGGTGAATTGTAGTTTAAAACACAGTAAAAAATGTTTAAACTAAACAGAACACAACTCCCCTTAATGTAACTTCATCAAAATTAGTCTCAATATGATAAAGAGAGTCACTACATCAGAACTAGAAAAAGATTGATTATATCTATGAAAATTTTTAGAATATCAACATATATGATTACTATTAATATATTATTTTTATCATAATCATTGTAAGAGTAAAAAAACAATTTTATAAGAAGCTAAGTAAGATGAATATCTTTTTATTATATTTACAATGGAATAGATACATGAAAAATTACATAAATAAATATATCCCCTATTTATTTAAAAAAATCATACACATAGTGACTATTTAGGACTAAATATCCATGAGTTTTAAATTCTTATAAATATGTTAATGAATATGATGGAGATTATTACAATAGTTCTTCCACAAATAATGAATTCTCCCCATAAAAATATTTATCCTAATAAATATATCTCCCCATTAGATCAAACAAACTCTCTATTAATGTATTTATCTTTCCTAGATCTATCATTCTTCCCATTTTTTATTTTAGTAAGGGATCAGAAAATTAAATATAATGTTTCTTGAAATGTATGTGAAATAAAACATATGGAACAACAATTAGTGAACTAATCATCCATGAGTAAAATGGAAGAACTTGTAACCAATCGGAATTGGATAAAAAATAAAAAAAATGATTTGGATGAAAATTTAATTAATAATAATCATTCAAGTGTTTTAATAAGATATTATAATGAAATACATTTTTATTTCAAAAGAAAAATAATCATTCTTTCATTACAAGAATATTGACGAAATATTTCACCATCTTAAATTGGGGATTTTCATTCTCTAGTATTGAATTTTTTTATTCTAGTTTTGAGTCTTTAACATTTTAACCTCCTTAAATAAATCAATACATTGGCCCCTATATATAATCAATTCATCCTCATAGTATCAAAGACATATTTTCTCTATCTATATATCCCAGATATCTACATTTTTAACACTAACCTCCATAGTCATTTTAGCACTTAAATCAATAAATTCCCCAAAAAAAATAATATTTCATCCATGTATGATGATAACTTTTATAAATAGATGGATGATTATCTCATATGCTTCTTATCTTCTTAAAAATATTCGTTATGCATTCCAATATTATAGTCATCTTGGAGAGACAACTTCACCAGCTAATTATACGATCTTTTGTGACTCTAGGAATTTTTTTGAAAATTATTCAATTAAGTTACAATATAAATCAGTAACTCTATCAATTCTTCTATATATTCCAATTTATTATTGAGATTTTAATGAATTATATGACACATTTCCTGAATATTTTAAAATTATGGAATAATTCTTTATAATATCCAGAAAAAATGAAAAATATAGTCAAAACTATTTTATGTTATTGTTACTGCGGAGTTGGATATATCAGGATCAACCTCAAGAGTTTTTTTCTACTAGTCCTGACCCTAAAATATTTTACTTTATTATAATATATTTTTGAAACTTTCTTAACATGTGACATTTCATTTATTTCAACATCATTATTAGATTCAGATTTATCTAATTTTTTTAACTACTGGTCATATTCATATTTATTTTATAGTGATTGTGATTCTTATTTTGATTAAGATTATTATTTTTAATAACTTCTTTATTTTCAATCATTAGTGTCCTTGAAGAGTAACTTGATGAGGCTGATGATGAGTCTAGTGGTTATTTATTAGACTTAAGTTTCCAAATATCATCTCCTTCCTTATTTTCTTCATCATTCTCTTTTTCTTCATTAACTTCCTATTATTCTTCTATTTCTTCTTTACTATTCTTCTTCTTTTTATTCCTTTTCTTATCCATCAATGTCTTCATTAACATCCTTTTCATGTTCTTCATACAGATATCTTTCCATTCTATAAGTTCCTTTACCATTTTTCTCTAGTTCTAACTCTTTTTTCTAGAATAATAGGGAATCATTCTTCCTTAATAACATTGGGATTTCTCGTATCATCCATAGAAGGGATCTTGATATTGACTACTAATTTATATTCACACCCATAACCTACTTCAATCATAACTATATTTTTGTGGGAAGTAGGAAGGACTATATTATTTGATGTTCTTTCAACCCCTTTTAACAAATCGTCACAAAGTATTTATTATTGTAACATTTTATTCTAATTTATTTTCCTATCTTCTTCCTATAATGTTTCAGCATCAATAATATTCAAATAATTGAAATCTATTTGGACAATTCCAATCACAACATCCCCTTGATTCTTCTAAGCATTACATTTCATCATTTATTCAAAATAATCATCACATATCATCTTTTCTTTATTTCCCTTTTCTGGGGGAGCGGTATCATTTTTTCTCTTATTTTTTTCAACATTCTATAATTTAAATAGTATATTTTCCTCCAATGAAGAACCATTAATATTTTCCAAAAAATTATTTATTGTAGATTGAATGAAAATTTTTATACAAGACATCTCATCGTCACAATTAATGGAATTGTTTTCTTTAACAAGATTTAATGTGTTTTCTACTATAATAATCTCTAAAAATTTTACAACCATTTTTTTATGAAAGTAGAGGACATTGTTATATTGGACATGATTGAGTATATTTTGATGTAATATAATATGATTAATAAGGATTTAGTAATGTCTAAATTCCTCATGTTTTCTAGAAAATCGAGTACGAAAACTTTACATGCTTTTAAATAATTACAATATTCTTTTCTCAGAATTAGATATTCTTTCATCAATGGGAAAAATACTCTATTATATTGAGTGAATTGAGAAAAATTTATATATTTTTCATAATTTAAAAAAAATGAATATTTTTCCTTATTATTTTTAAAGGTTCAATGATTTATTCGTAGGTTATTAGAAGTATAATATTCTTATCCTATTAAATAAACTCCAATAAGATCAGTAATTTTTTGTATGAAAACTTATTGCTCTTTCCAAATATAGTGAAAGAAACATAATCTTTCTCATCCTCCTTAATGAACTATATTGAGGTATAAAACACAGAAACCACTTCAGGATTGTAAATTTTTAAAACCTTTCTACGGTTTTCAACACATAGCAATCCCGAAACCTAAAACGAAATAATTATTTCCAAGAAAAATCATATTTTTCAAACCACGTCTTTCAACAAAACCCTCTCTAAAAATAAACCATTTATTATAATATTCCTTATTCACTATCAGATCTATATTTTGGAACTGAAGAACAACCAAATGTAAAATATTTAATACTAGAGAATTATAGAGTTGAAGTAGCTTGGGAGAAATTTTTTTAGAGGTCCGATATGGATAATGGGGTGACCAAAGATTATATTGGTGCTAGAGTGACTATTAAATATAAATAATACATTTAATAGTTGTTATGAAAAACCAAACTAATAAATTTACCATCATTCATTTAAATAATGTTCATAAATAATGTGTGAACTATCAAAATTTTTAATACTTTTATTAGAGTGAGGTCTATTCCGATTAGGAAATTTTTTACAATTTTGAAAAAACAAATATTTTTATAAATGTAAAATTATAATAACAATAAAAATATTACTGTTATAAAATATTGTAAAAATTATAATAATAAAACCATGCCTATTATAGTGGAATGAATTATTGGTACAATTAACCTGTTACTTTTGGTTTTTGTAGAAATATTATTATAGTTTTAAAATAAATATTTTATAAGATATTTTCAAAAAGAAAAGTAATTACAATAGTGTCGAAATAGAAAATATATACAATAGATTTATTATAGAAACTATTTATGAAAAAATTAATCTAAAAAACATTTAAACAAAACCTATGACTGAGAAATTGTATAAAATTTTGTAACTCTGCAAAAAACAGTTTGAGGATATGGAATCAGAAAAATTTATAAAAGGATTGATACTGGAAAACTGATTACTATAAATGTCTAAAAATAAATATTTAGAACACAATTGTTTTTTGAATAAACACAAAACATATGTACTTCCCATATGAAAAATAGTAACATAACATAATAAGATGGGTTAACAAGAAGAAAAATTTAATGATCACTTATCATTGATCATTACTATATTTTTTTTTTATGTATTGAAATATATCTAAAAAAAGGGTTTTGTAAGATGTTTTGAAACATTTTCATGAATTATAATGATTGTACAATTATATCTCATTTAAGTGCATGATCATGACGTAAATGGTGTCAAAAATAAATGTGTTTAGTACATGAGTGAGTTGATGTATTTTTTCTTAATGAAATGGAAATTTTATTATGAAAAGGTATTTATGTTTTAGTAAAATTTATGGCATTGTCTTAAAATATATGTTGCATCCACAACACTTGAGCCCAAAACATCAAACTACCACATGTTAGGCGTTAGTAATGGAATTTGATACTAAGAATTGTTTCATACAAGACCAAGAAACCGGATAATCTCATAAAAATGATATATTCTAGATGTAATTTTTCTATCCATTATACATCCCTGAATGTTATCATTGGAAAAATATTTAATTCAAAAACATTTCTAGAATAATATAAAAGGAATAAATCTGTAGTTCCCTGAAGATAATGAAGAATTATTTTTACCCCATTTAAATGGGATTCTCTGTGGTTATCATTATATCTTTACCAAAATCGTAAAAAATATTAAATTATGACGAATATCTATGAAGTAATGTAAACTTCATATCATACCTCTAAAAATAGTTTAATCAGTTGATTTTATAACATTATTAGGATCTAAGATATTGGAGGAACCAATAGGATTATGAATAATTTTCATGTTTTAGGATCCAAATTTCCTATGAAGATATTTTATATACTTATTTTGAATTAATAAATTTCATTCTGGTTTTTGTAAAATTTGAGAACCAAGGAAATATATTATCTCTCCCATCATACTCAATTCAGACGAATACATAATTAGATCCAAAAACTAATCTTCTAA
Organism: Viscum album; assembly: GCA_963277665.1. Classification (NCBI taxonomy): domain Eukaryota; kingdom Viridiplantae; phylum Streptophyta; class Magnoliopsida; order Santalales; family Viscaceae; genus Viscum; species Viscum album. The sequence goes on from OY728158.1 coordinate 1,028,224,509, forward strand.
ATATTTTTTAGTTGAACCAATAAAAATTCTATTAACAAATTTTTTTATTATTATAATATTTTTTTAACATCTTATATAAAAATATTTGGATATCTAAATTACTTAACAGAATTGGTTTGTAATAAAAATCTAGTAATCCTATCATACAAATCTATATGGTATTATTTGACTCAATATAAATATTTTATATGTTTATAAACATGTTATGGGTGTTTTTAATTATCAAAACTATGTATTTTTTAAAAATAAACTTCTTCCTAATAATATCCACTAATAAAATCACACTTCACATCTATTTAATTTTTTTTGAAATTAACGAATGATGAAAATGGTATAATTATTCGAATAGATTCAAGTAAAACTACTTCAGGATAGGGTTCCTCATTATCAATTACCTCTTGTTGGTTATAACCCTTAGACAAATGTCTAAATTTATTTCTAATAATTAAATAATTTTTATAACATTTATTATAAAAATCCCATTTTCTACATTTATATAGTTTTCTATAGGTCATTCAAATAATTTATAGAATCTATTTCATTCTGAGTAATTGAGGTCATTCATAATTTCTTTGATAAAATCCTCTTCATTTAAAGCCTTATTAGGATTCTTAGTTTAAAATTTTTATAAGAAAGCTAGTTGTTCAATTTAATTTATTTAGGAACATCTTGTCCTAACTAGTTGATCTAAAAACGCAATGATACTTTAACAAGGATGATTATAATGAAATGACTGACTTATTGGGTTTTCAATAGTGTGTTATTAAATAAATGTTAGAAAATATTTTAGACGAATAACTTCAGAAAAAACTTCTTGAGTTATTTCTTTTTTATAATAACATTCAACAATGTTTGGAAAACAATTTGAGAAATTAAATTGGAAGATATATAGTGATGTTTTTTAAATAAAAGGATCAGTTTCATTGAAAATAAAAATCACATTTTCTTCAATAAAAGAATAATTTTTATTAAAAACACAATCAGCCTTAGAATTAGTGTAATAACCATAAAATATTCCCTCACTTTATTTGGGTGGAAACATATATAAGTTATTTTTAGTATTGAAAATGAGTACTTTACATACAAAAACATTGAATTAAGAAAATATTGGTTTTCATTCTAACCAACTATCATAATGAGTATTATTAAGAAAAGTTCCAATTAAAACACAATATATAGTATAACATGCATTACTAAAAACATTAGACCAAAAATGTTTATAAAATAAGAATTCATTCTGCATTGTTCTAGTTATTACTTGAAGAATAATATTTATCCTTTCAACTACACCATTGGGGGCGGGGTTCCATGTGATGAAAAGTAATAGTCAATACCATTATTAAATCAAAAATTTCCAAATAGAAAATTTTAATTCTCCCCCATGATCACTATGAAAAATTATTAGGGAGATATGTTTCTCATTTTTATCATTGTATACTATTGTTTCAAAATAACTAAATACTTAGGATATATTTTTATGAAAATAAAACCATTTATATCTATTGTAATCATCAAATAAATTATATTCATAGTATTTTACCAAAAACACATTTCAATGTGTGTAGGGCCAAATAAGTCCATGTTCACTAACTATAAATCATGAGAAGTTAAGACTTCACTAAAATATTTAAAACCTGACTCATGCTTCTTACCATATTGACCAGTGTAATATTATTTTTATATATCAAGCATATTTTTTGATAGATTCTTAACATGTCTATTCATAATAAAATTAGATATGTTTCTACGGTTATAGTGTCCTTGCCTTCTATTTCACGACCAAGATGTATCTTCAATTTCACCAAGGCAAGGTATGTCTTGGATCCTAATTCCTTCTTTGATTAATATAGAATAATTCTCAAGGTGATTGGAAAAAAAGAATAAATTCATCCATGGAACTATGCATTAAACATTTATCAATCTTATATCTCATATGGTAACCTTCATAAAATACTAGAATTATTCTTATTAGGTTGTTATTAAGACCTAAAAAAAATAAAACATATTAAATTTGGGATTCTACATGAAGAATAATATTACCAATTCTGGTAGTATATCTCATATAATTATCTTTGAATGTTACTTTACCACCTTTAATAATGATAATATTTTGGAAGAAGTCTTTATTTCAAATCATGTTCATGGAAAATTTAGCATCCCAATAACATATGTTTTTGTAGTTTGTTATATCTTTATTATCCTAAAAACAAAAATATTAGTTTTTTAGAACCTAAACATTCTTAAGTCTGGTATTTTTAGAAAACAGAAAATTTGGTAACCAAATTTATTTATAAAGATAATATTTATGATATCCATGTAATATATCATTATTTAAAGAAAAATATTTCTTTTAGTGCCCACCAATTTTTCACTTAGTAAAAAAGTACTCTTTTTAGAACTATGAAATTATTACTAAAAACTTGTTTTCTATTTATAAAACCAATTCAAGAACATATATCGTGATGCCTAATTTGTTTATAAATTTTTCAAAATTTTTCATTTCCTGTGTTGAAATATAATAAATGGTTCCTCATAAAATATATTTTGTATTTTATTTTGATAACTAATTTTTTATACTAATTAGTATTTGTTTTATAAATAAGTTTTGTCTCAAATTATTTTTCTCATAAATTTTTTTGAAGGTATTTTGAAATATATTATTTTTCATTAATAGTTTTATCTTGATCTTTAGAAATATCTAATATTTCCTTTATAAAAATGGTTATCCTTGAATTTGTAGTAGAATGATTAGTATTAGCGTTATCATGTTTCTTCAAAATCCTTCAATTTTAAATTTTATGTAATTTAATAAATGAGGAAACCTAATCATAACTAGGTATAGAATTATATTTATTTAAATAAGATTCTTCATCAAAAGATATATATTTTTTCAAATATATATTTTCATCATTTAAATAAATGATTTTAAGAAATTCAATTATATGTACCTTTTTAATGAAACATTTATTTAACAATAGTAAAATAGAATAAATTCTTATGTACCTCTTCCCATAAAATTCATTATATGGTGATCATTAAAAAGAATATCCACCAATATAACTTCATGTGTTAAAATATTTCAACAATTTATTGAATTTACATATTTATTATTTCATAGCATTTCATTCTGAATTATTTTCCTTTTTTGTATTTCCTTTTCAGCTTTGGAAAACCTGGTAAGATATTTATAGCTTTCTCATTTTCATAACTACTAAATTCATAAACATTCTTGTCACTTTATTCCTTAGAGCCTTTGTTGTAACTATACTGAAAATATTTCTTACTGAAAATATTATTTATATTTTTGGATAGATTGGATAACTCAATTTTAGAATAATCAAAAGTACTAGAATCATATTAGCCAAAATTTATTCTTGCTCAAATAATTAACACCATTCTCAGCCTACTGAACATTATAAGGTAATGATAATGTTGTAGCAAAATCAACACCACAAATTTTTATTTTTTTCATTCTCAAAATATCTTTCAATCCTCCCATTATACTATAAAAGGGTACTAATTAATTCATCAAGAGTAAGATATGATAACTTAGTCAAATGATCTAGAAACGTTCTATTTGATTCACATTAATTATGAAGAATATCAATAATCTTTTCCACAAGAATATCATCATCAATTTATTTTTATCTAATATATTGTAAACTATTTATAATTTTAATGAATCTTTGGTGCATTTTGGAAACTGAATCTCCAAGAAGAAAATATGAATCCTGATAATCATCACATATAATTTATTTTTCTGTTTAAATTCATTTTCATTCTCTAAAATAAGTAACTTTTAATTTTATTTTAATTATAATAACAGCTTCACGAGAAGATATATAACTATATATATTTATTATCATATAATATAATATGGTATTTCCAAATCTGTAATCAAATTGATATTATTTATTCTTTGCATTATTAAAATATGATTGTTCCTTGTCATAAATCTTGTATATTTTATAAAGTACTATCAAATTACCAAATTTAGTATTGATAATGAAGGAATTTATTATATCTCTCTAATATTAAAATTCATTACCATTAAAATAGTGGTCGACTGGGAATTAGAATGTAAATATAACTGAAATATACACCCTTAATCTTTAAAACGACATCAATTTTTTTTATAAAAATACATTTTAGTGTCAAAAATAATATATACATGACGTTTATATAAAAACATAAAAAATATGAACCATGTTAATAATGTAAAAACTCAACTAGTATATGGTTTGTATAAACATGATTGGATAAAAATTATAGGATCAAAAGAATTATCTAGGATGACTCTACTTACAAGAGGGGTGAATTGCTGTTTAAAAATATAGTTTAAATGGTTTGAACCAAAAAAATCCACTTAATGTAGCTTTATCATCTATATAATCAGTCCAATCATCTGAGTCATGAAATAAGAATGTGAAACATTCTGATTATATCATAGTAAACGAACATAATCCCAATAGACCTGATTAATGAAAATGTATTGTTCTTATTTCTAGTTATATTCACAATAATAAACCCAATTTAATAAAAGTATAAGGATGATAAAAATAATTATATAATATTCATATCATAATAGAAACTAGAAAAAAATTACAATAGCTATGAAAAATTAATAATTTAATACAATAAATTATAAAATGATTTTCCTCTTTTACATTAAGAGTAAGGTATTGAATAACCATGACTAAAGGTATCCATTGTTTTATAAATATTTTCAACTCTATATTTCCTTAATAATAAATCCCTTGATACAATGATCATAATGGAATTTTATTCCTATCTATAGATACCCTTAATATGATGAACAATTTTTTTCATCATATCCCTGTAAGTAATTGATCTGATGTATTAGATTCAACCTCTTCAGATTCATAGAATTCCACAATCATAGAAATGACTGGACATAGTGACAAAAGATAATGTTAATAAGGAAATAAACCATAAACGAATTTAAAATAACTACGAACTCAGTGAAGAATTAAAAATAATAAGAATGATAATTTCACACATTATTAATATTAAGAAAACTTTAGTTGGGAATGAAATCTTCACCAAACTCTTCAAATGGATCTCTATTTATATGTGTTTCTCTGACAAGTGTATTTTTATGTTTGTTATAATAGACTCAGAAGGTTGGTACTTGATAGATTGTTAGTAACTAAATGGCCTATGTCATATTGATTAACACCATAACAATGTTAATGTAATTATTTATAATATAAATAAATCTTCTATATTACAATTATAATGTTTAGATAGTCCAATGGACTTCCTTAAGTATTTTTAGTATGATAAAGATTATGAGGTTATGTTGGATATATCATAACAAGAATTAGTCTCATGGTCATTAACATTAGCAGTATTAATAATAATACAAAAGTGTAACTCCTGTTTCGATTAAAGGTGAGTCTGATTAATAGGATACATTCTCATTCCAATGATAAAAATGAAGAATTTAATTTTTATATTAATATTGCATTACATCTTATTCTTTTTATGGTAAATTATAATTTTTTCTATAAAACCATTCTAAAACACCCAGAACATAAAAACATAGTAAACATGTTTTTTGAAATTTTTTGTGATTTCCAAAATTAGTGTAATGAAAAAAATAAGAAGAAGAACTTCTGACTCAATACTCATATTAATCCAAAATAATTTAATTTATTAACAAAAAAGTTTTTGACGAGTTATATATATATTTTTGTAATTCATTCTATAAAATAATATTCCATTTAAATTATCTAAATAATAAATTCATTTTATAAATAATTTAAAATTCTAATATTATATTAAAACACTTATATTTCCATATCCCATTTATTTAATAATTTTTTTCAAATTTCTTCTTGAAGAAGCCTTAAAATATTTTATTGAAAATAACTCTTTACAAGAAAATGATTTTCAGTGAGGGCTAAATTTCTATAAAAAATCACCACTCTAACCTATGTCATGTTTCCAAGAGCCTATTTTAGGATTTTAGGCTATATACATGCTTCATATATTATTGGATGATGGAATATTTGCATTTAATTTCCATATTTTTTCCATTTATAGTATATATACTTTTTTTATTTCTTGATAACATGATCACTAAATATGTGTTGAATAAATAATAATGGTCTACTTTTTCAATTATTTTTTTTTCCAAATGGTTCAATGACTATATGTGTAAATCTGTTAAATATGTTGGAGAAATATCATTAGTCAATTTTCAATTGATTTGAAACTATCCATGAAGATGGGATGGTCAATAAATTTATGATCTCTAGACAAATCATATGGTGTCAAAAAAATAGAATTTAAATGTTTTTTCATAATTTTTTTACTAACATGGTAATTATTGAAGTTAATGTATTGGTACCATAGATTTTTATTTTATCAGACTCAAGTTTCTAGTTTTTAAGATAATTATATTATTTGTTTGATTAATTTTTTTTGTAAAATAATAAGGAATTCATTTGATAAAAATTATTAAATGGAAAATATGACGAGTTATATAATTATGAACAAGTAAATATCAAGTACATAATATTATTCATAAATAAATTTTAATTATTTTCATTAGCATTGGGAATTGAGTATAGATATGGTCATCGTGTACAAAAAATAACAAAAAAAATCTGGATTAATTAATCCATGGTTTTGAATGAATCAAATGTAATAATAAGTTTAGGATTTACCACAATAAATGGATTACATTATAACACAATATTTATATAGTTTTATAGTATATAAAATAATGGATTCATCCACTCAGAATAAACTTAGACCATCAAAATTTTGTAATGGTTTTTTAATATTGATTTAATTGAAATAGAATTAATATTAATTAAACAAATCTTGGAGAGGAAGGAAATTCAAATATTAATTTACATCATGATAAAATATCCTCCAAGCACTACTTGTTAAACGAGCATGATCATAGGAGTCAAAAGAGGATGAAAATAGACTCAATCATTCCTATTGATATAAAATATTTTTACAAAATGTGGTAGATAAGTGAATATAATTGAAAATTATAAAATAAAATCATTTTGAAAAAAAATAGGGACTGAATAAGAAACACTTGGAATGTTTCTACATCTTCCTATTCCCCTAATGGTTTGAATTGTGAAGCCTTTACTTGTAAGATTTTATGATTTCCACTTCTGTATGTAATTTCAAGGTATGTAGTCAGACAATTATCATCGTTTCTAGGTTTAGAGGTTATTTTTGATCAATATTTGACATTTAAATATCATTTATTAGAGGGGTATGTGGTACAGAGTGTGTCTACCCCCACCCATATAGAATTTATGATTTCAATTAACCACTAATAATATATTATAAGGTTAAATTCATTAAATTGTTTCTTTTGTAAATATGGATTTTAGTTTGGGTATGTTTTTTGATGTGTAGTATCATATGGTTTAGTCATTTTTTATTCATTGTACATTGAGTACGATGGTAGAATTACATGATCTTCAATTCTATTTTATTATATTGTCATCTCTCCAAGTCTATATAATTCAGAATTTATTATTCCAATCATATAAACATAAAAAATTATCAATTTTTGTGATTTAACAATAAGACCCTCAAAATACCAATTCAAATGAATATATTCATTAATGCTTAAATGAAAATCAAATAAAATCATGAAAAAACGAGGATCATAAAATTCCCTCCCATTTAGACCATTTAAATTTTTAGAAAATAATAATTTTTAAAACCCTAATACAAATACCTTTTTTTCCTAAGTAAAACTATCATGCATAAAATAATAGTACTATTCATTTTCTTACATGAAATATGTTCATAAATACTATTCATATTATTTTTAAAAAAAATTTACTTGAATGTATTCATTATTTATATTATTAAGAGTATTTATCTTTAAACATATCTTTTCTCATTGAATAAAGTTCAATAATTATATTTATCTAGTGTTTTTATCAAAACATTATTGATCATACATTTTTCTATAATCAAACTTTTTAAATTTTCTCTACTATCACATTGTATGAAATTCAAAAAATAAAGTTGAATTTTCATATAATTTATATGGTGATGGATGGAAGGTAGATATTTAAATGATCCATATCTAAAAGGACCAGTATCATTACGTAAACATTTTCATGACTAACAAAATAAATGAATCCTCGTTATGCATCAAAATGAATTTATTATATAATAATGATTTTCTTTTCGATTTTTTTATTTTTTATTTTTATAAAATGTAAAATGTATATGTGTATATCAGTATTTAAAAAGTGATCATTAAAAACTTGTTTAACAAACAATTACTCTCATTTGAGAATTTAGGACACTTTTTGGATGACTTTTTTATAAAATAGATTATAAAATAAGTATATAGGTATGATAACATCCACCATTTCACATAAATTTTATGGTATCATAAAGCAAAACATATCAATATTGTATTTCCTCCCACCTTAAATTAAAATAATTTATTAATTTTCATGAATAAAGTGTGAGGTTGGATTTGAGATTAAAATGACCAATTAGTAAATAAAATTTATCAAGGCTTAGGGATGGATTTGATGGATAAAATATATCAAGTGGGTATAATGAAAAATAAATATGTTACAAATTTTAAAAAATTATGTTCTATACTAATTTCTTATTAAATTCCAATGTAATAAATTTAAAAAATATTATAAATTAATTTTCCAAATGGATGTTAATCTATTGATCAGAGTGATATTTTTCTCATTAAATGTAACTCCCCGACCCTAGTTACCCAGAGTTGGTGCATTATTACATAACATTGGCATGATCATAAGGAAATCATGCCTCGAAAAAACTATCATTTTAGTATTATTGGAAACAAGAATCATACATAAGTTCAACTTTACAACTTGAAAAGAAATACCACACAAATAAATTTCATTATAAACATTCAAGCCTCCTATATTATGCATGTAGGTCACTCATAACTAACTTATTCATTTCCTGGGAAAATGAAACATAAGAAAGGGGTGAGCTCAAACGCTCAGTATAGGTAAGTAATACAGTAGAAAATGACATAAATATTAATCATGGTAAATAATTGAAAAAACATGCCTTTACAAATAATATACATGTATAATTTTATGGAATGAATATGAGATGAGTAAAAAATTCCATAATAAAACATAATCATGGGTATTCTACTAGTTGAAAGACCACATGAACCATCAATATTATTTCCATAATAAGTGAATTTATAATGCCGGACATTCTGAAACATTTTGTCAAGGCCTTGTCCAAGACATCTAAAAATGATTAAGGCCTCAGCCAAAACCATAAAACAAATTGGGAAATTCCCTCGGCCAATTCCCCATATAGTTTTCTCATGAGACCTACCGATGCATCGAGGAGCTATAGCGGGCTCCACCCGTCACTTACTAAGTCCAATACATTCCTCATATGAAAAGGTTTAAACTTATCATAAACATTCGTATTAAAAATAGCAAAAGAAATGTCAATACATTAACCATAAATCGTGAATGGTATAAAAATATAACATCCACATTCAAACATATCACAAAACCTTCAATACAATATGGATGTTTTGAATCATAATAAATCAACACCAAATAAACATAAAATCTATCAAAGGATGTTGACATAGATGAAATCAAAACCCTTTTTAGAGAAATATTTTGAAATCATTTGAGAGTCCCATAATTATAAAATAAAAAATTTACTTTGAAAATATTCTTATAAGATGGTAAGGGAAGATTCGACGAGTTTATAATGGCAGAAAATAGCCGCACCCACCGTATAAGTTAAAAAAAGACATTCTTAAATTAATTTTGTTGAAAAGGTTAAAAAGGAACTTGTATGGAAAATGATGGAATGATTCCTTTATAAAATTATTATAAAAAGTCAAACAAGGGTATAAATGAATTTAACCCATATTCAATAAAATAGTAAGAATAATTTGAAATACATTTTTATGAAACATGAATGTGGATGATGAAGAGGTCCCAGAAGATAATTATGTATAAACAACCTCGGATAATGAAGAGATTGGGAAATAAACCCTTACCTTGTACTTTTCTATGGTTGAGGGTTGGTTAACCTCATGAATAATGGTGAAATAATTGTTATTAAATTATACAAGAATAATATACATTTAGATGATATCATATATGATCTTTAAACATTTCTTTTTTAATAATATCTTAGTATTATCTTTGTTTTGGGTGTTAACTTACTCATTTTCTTTCATATGTTTTGTTACATAAGTTGTGTTTTTTATGGATAGACAATATCTTATTCATATAATGAATGATATCAAGTCCTTAAACATTATTTTTAATAATCAAATCATAATTATACTTTCATGGATACGACGGGGAATGAATCTCATCGCGTTCGTGGAGGCGGAAGTCTGTACGTACGCACGAGCGAAAATATCATTCTTTTGTTATTAAAATAATATATAATTGGATGTTATATCATATATAAAGAATCATTTTCATTTTATATTTACTATTTACATGAATTACACATCATTATTTACCCATCCAAATAATAGTGTATTGAATAACAATTACACCACGACGTGGAGACGGTAGGCCGTACCTAGGCACGTATGGTGACATGTCATTCAAGGGATGGATAGAATACTGAATATTGTTGTACCATATTTATAATAACATCACAGTATATATAAGATATTGGATTTATAATTTTAGAAAATAAATAACAATGAAAGAAGAAGTTGAAGAATACAGGAACTTGAAAGAGGGTGGTGAAAACATTACCTCTTCTTCGGGTTCTTCCTTATGATTTGATCCAAAGGGCTCCATAGGATGGCTTTCTGATCAAACTAAGTACTTGAGGTATAATTTAGTGAATTTTATAGAATATTTGTGCATGGTTTGGCCGAACCAAAAGGCTTTGAAGGTGTGAAGAATTGGTTAAAAGTGGTGTCCATTTATAAGGGGATGAGAGGCTCTATAGGAAAACATAAAGTATTATATTATAATAAATTAATATTCAGTTTATAATGTCTCCAAAGTGGATTATTCAAAGTCTAAGGTGGGGGTGGGTTGAAATAATTTCAAACAATAGATTTTAGACATGTTGTGGTCATTATAGAAACCTTATTTTTTTTACCTCTTAGTTAACTAGATTGATATTTACCATGTCACTTTATATTTTTATATTATATAGTTAATAAAATTACCATTTACATCAAAGAGACCCCCAAGTGATCTATTAATGATACACCTATCAATATATAAGTCTCTTGGCCTAACCTTATTTTTTTTAATTTAATATCCATTAATTATTTAATATTTTTTTTAAAAAATCTTTTATGTAAATTTTGACACTATTTGGTATTTGATTTTTGTGAAAATCACAACCGAATGATTATTTAAAAAAAACATAATTAAATGAATAATAACATGTCATATTACCCTATTAATATAGTGTAATTAATAAAAAGGCTCAAATTACATTTATTTGGATTTTTATAATATCAATTTTTTTAATATTTCATTAATTAGATAATTACTGCATCACCATTGTGTCATAAATAAATTAAATTAAATAATCTCTAAAAATTATAAATAAAATATCATTATGTAGGAAATATATTTATCTTTCTAATTAATGTTTAAAATCTAATTTATCTTATGTATAATCCCATATAAAAATTGTTTTTCTAAAAGATATATGCTTATGTCAGTTTTGTATTCACTTTAACTTAATTAATATAAAGTGTCCCTATCACTTACAAGTGGATCCATGGGGTCCCAAAATCGACCCAAAGATTCTCATGGCCGGACCTGTATCCAAAAATAAATTTAGGAAACATTTTAGGGTAATTTATTATTATTATAATATTATATTTTTACCCTTATTTACCGGATTTACCCTTTAACCATGGTAAATAAAATATTTACCGAAGTAATTATTCAAAATGTCTAAAAATAAAAGTTATCTATTTAAACAATTTGGACCACCTAATTCTAAATATGTAATACATTTTTCTAAATTCAAGACACATAAGTGGTAGAAATTAATTTAATATTAATTCCCGTTGTTAAAACAAAACACGTGTTTTTAAGAGATAATAACTATAAAAAAGATTGACACTTGTTTATATCTGGTTTAAATGTAAAATTATGTCCAATGACCAACATTGTATTATATAGTAAAAATATATTCTAAATATACTTTAAAACCACTCATATTCTTAATTTTTCAATATTAATTATTTTTATTAAAAATGTTGTTTTTAATTAAAATTTAGTAATTTTCACTATTCATCAAAATATAAAAGTTATCCGAAAAGTACCAAAATTTCAGCCTAGGCTAATTTCGATATTCAAAATCCAAAAATTAAGTCTGTTTTGAGAGATAAAATTTATAAAATTTAAAAAAGTGGGTAATACTATTAATAACGGCTAGTTTGATTGGTTGTGGTGTGTGTTAGAACTCGATGTTGCGTACAACACACCCTATTGTATTAATCAAAGAGACGTGTACTATGGAAGCTTGGGGTGTTACATTCTCCCCTCCAAATAATTTCACCCTCGAAATTTCTAGAATATTATTACATAAAAAGACTCGGGTGGTTCTTCATCATAAGTTCCTCAGGTTCCCACATTGCCTCTTCCATCTTATGGTTTCTCCATAGCAGTTTTACTAAACGAGTCGTCCAGTTTCTCAGCAGTTGTTCCCTTGTATCAAGAATCCTAATAGTCTCTTCACAATAAGATAGATCAGGTTCCAGTTCTAATTCCTCATATGTCAGTACATGTGTTGGGTAAGGCATGTATTTCCTCAACAGTGATACGTGGAACACATCGTGAACTTTGGAGAGATTTGGAGGCATTTCAAAATGGTAAGCTACATCCCCAATTCGTTCTAAAATTTTGAATGGTCCGATGTACCTGGGACTCAATTTACCCTTCTTACCAATACGTATAACTCTATTCATTGGAGATAGCTTCATTTGACATGATCTCCTACCTGAAATTCCAAATGCTTCCTTCAGTTATCAGCATAGCTCTTCTGCCTAGTTTGAGAAGCTTTGATGTGGTTTTGTATTACCTTCACCATTTCCAGCCTTTCCTCCACCAGTTATGGGCCTACAAGTTTTCTTTCACCAACGTCATCCCAACAGGTTGGTGTGAAAAATCTCATTCCGTAAAATGCTTCATATGGTGCCATCCGAATACTTGAATGGAAGCTATTGTTATATGAAAATTCTACCAGAGGTAAATATTGATCCAACATACCCTGAAAGTCAAGTGAGCATGATCTCAACATGTCTTATAAGGTTTGAATAGTCTGTTCTTATTTTCCATCTGTTTGAGGGTGGTAGGCAGTGCTCAAACGAAGTTCAGTATCCAAGGATTTATGAAGACTTTTCCAGAATCTTGAAGTAAAACGGGGATCAAGATCAAAAACAATAGATAGGGGTACTCCATGAAGTCTCACAACTTCATTAATATATAGTCTTTCAAGGTGTTCGAGTGGTAAATCCTCCCTTATAGAAAGAAAATGTGATGACTTGGTAAGACGATCAACAATAACCCATATTGCAGCGTTCCTTCTAGGAGTCTTTGGTAGCCCAATGACGAACTCCATCGTAATATTATCCCATTTCCACTCTGATTTGGGAAGAGGTTACATGACTCCTCCAGGCTATTGCCTTCCAGATTTCACTTATTGAAAAACCATACATCGGGACAAAAATCAGAAATCTTCCTCTTCATGTTGTCCCACCAAAAATGTTCCTTTAAATCACTTCACATTTTGGTGATCCCAGGGTGTATAGAGAAATTGGAACTATGAGAATCTTCTAACAATTCCCTTTTCAGAACAGTTATATCGCGAACACAAATTCTCTTCCCAAATTTCAAAATTCCATCTTCAAACACAAAGTCACTCAATCTCCCATCATTCACAGCTTTATTCTTCTTTTTAAATTCTACATCATCGGTCTAAGAACTCATTATCTTTTCTAGTAAAGTCTTTTTGGAAACCATTTGAAAAACTATTGAGGTTTCACCTTCCTTGGTGATTCCTATATCCATCCTTTATAGACCCATATATATAGGAACCTTTTCAACTATCATATTGTTCAAAACTCCATAATCATTTCTACTCAAAGCATCTGCCACCTTATTTTCCTTCCCTGGGTGGTATTGTATAGTGCAATCATAATCCTTGAGTAGTCCAAGCCATCGCCTTTGCCTCATATTGAGTTCTTTCTGTTAAGAAATATACTTCAAACTCTTGTGATCAGTATAAATCTCACATTTTTCACCATAGCGGTAGTGTCTCCATATTTTCAAAGAAAATATCACAGCTTCTAACTTGAGACCATGAGTAGGATAGTTTTTCTAATGAATTTTCAACTGTCATGATGTATTGGAAATAACCCTATCATTCTGCATGAGGACACAACCAAGACCTTTCTTCGATGCGTCACTATAAATAACAAACCCGTCATTTCCAAATGGTAGAGTCAAAATAAGTGCATTTACTAATATTCTCTTCAATTCTTCAAAACATTCTTTACAATCATTTTTCCACACAAATTTAACCACTTTACGTGTGAGCTTCGTTAATGGGTTTTCCAACTATGAAAAATTCTGGACGAAATTTCGATAATAACCTGATAAACCAATAAAACTGCATACCTCAGTTATAATCATCGGTGCAGGCCATTCTTGGATTGCTCTTGTCGTAGAAGGATCAACATATATTCCATCCTTAGAGACAATATGGACAAGAAAAGAAATCTCCTGATGCCAGAATTCACACATGCTAAACTTCCCATATAATTCATGTCTTCAAAGAGTCTTCATGACAATGCGCAAGTGATTTTCATGATCCTCGTAGCTTTTGGAGTATAACAAGATATCATCAATAATTACCCCCACAAAATCATCGAGATATTACTTGAAAAATATATTCATTAAATCCATGAATACAGAGGGTGCATTAGTCAATCCAAAAGGAATTTCTGTCAACTCATAATTCTCGTACCTAGTTCGAAATGCTGTCTTAGGAATGTCTTCATTCTTCACACACAACTAATGGTATCCAGATCGAAGGTAAATTTTTAAAAATTATTGAGCTCCATATAGTTGATCAATGAAATCATCAATGCGAGGTAGGGGATACTTGTTCTTTATTGTTATAGCATTGATTTTCTTGTAGTCGATACATAACCTCAAAGATCCACCTTTCTTCCTAATAAAAAGTACAGGGGCTCCCCATAGAGAAACCCTAGGGCGAATAAATCCCTTATTACTCAATTAATCTAGTAGTTTCTTTAGTTCAACTAATTCCACAGTGGCCATTTTATAAGGTGTCTTCGTTATAGGCCTTGAACCAGGAATTAAATCAATGGAATACTCAATTTCTCGTTCTGGGGGTTGTTCAAGTAAATCTTCCAGAAACACATCAACATATTCTCTCACAATAGGTACATCCTATATTTGAAAATTCTTTTCCTCACCCACAGTTTTTTCATTCTCTTCCTCCCCAATAATAGAATTTAGTTGAGCTAATGGGGGTGGATCTAGATAAGAATTAGGTGGTGATGATTCTCCTCTAAAGATAAGGTGTTCTTAATCATCATCATCAAAAATCGTAACCTCCTTCTTCTTACAAAATATTTTCACATCATGGTTAGAAAGCCAATAAATACCAAGGATTATATCAAATTCATTCATAGGTATGACAATGAGATCAGTGGATAAAGAACATTTATGAGCTCTAATGGGGACTGATTCACAAAACTTTGTTGCAATGATACTTCCCTTAAGAGTTTTAACTGACAACCCCCTTGTTAGATCAAATTGAAAATATCGAATTTTCATAGAAAACTTGGAGGATATGAAACAATGAGATGATCCAGAATCAAATAAATCATTTGCTAAACTTGAGGAAACCATTAAATTACCTGCCACCACGTCTTTTGGAGCTTCAACCTCAGTAGTAGTGATTTCATAAGATTGGCCTTGGTCCCTATGAATTTTTTGTGATAAGTTTCCCTAATGCTTAGGAAATTCATTTGAATAATGTCCCATCTCCATGAAATTGTATAATTGAACATTGGAATCATCTTTATTTCCTTTAAAATCACTAGGTAGATGGCCTTTCTGTTCACACTTGTAGCATACTCCTTTTCCTTTTAAACAGGAACCATGGTGCTTCCTTCCACAATTTTCACAAGGTGGAAATTCAATTATTCACTACTTCCCTGTTTCCTTATTTCCTTTCCCATAGTGTTCAGCAGATCCCTTCTTCTCTAGCAATCATTTAAAGTCATAAGACTTAGATAATTTTTTTCTATCTTGATATCACACAAGACAATATTTTCGTATGATGAGAAGGATTGTGAGACCAATACTCGACAGAGAAATGGTTTTAACCCATAAAAGAAACGATCAATATTACTTATTGGGTTAAATATATAATCTGCAGCATACCTTTCTAACCTTGTAAAGTTAGCCTCGTACTTTGCGACATTCTCATCCTCCTTTTGTCTCAGACTCAGAAAATTCCTTTCCATATCTGCTCGATGTTTATGAGGAAAGTATTTTTCTAAAAATAAATATTTGAATGACCTCCATTCCATATTTTATACTTCATCATCTTCCTTCATGTTTTGAATGAATGACCACCATTGATCAGCATCTCCAGTGAGGCAGTAAACTTCCATGATTACTTTTTCCCTTTCACTACTCCCCAAGGCATGGAATATTTTATCTAAAGAATTTATCCATTGCTCAGATACTAAGAGATTTGTATTCCCATTGAATGTTGGGGGTTTTTGCCTCATGAAGTGATCTAACATTGATCCTCCATGTTGTGGATCAGGGTGCTCCATACGGGTAAGGTTATTATTCATAACCTGATTGAGTTGTCCCAGTATGGTGATTAGTTGTTTAGCACCAGTTGCATAACTAGCTCCACTATAATTATCTTGAGCAGAAGGGAAATCCCTAGATGGAGTGTGTGCATTGATATGGTTTCCATTCCTTCTACAATGTGACATTTCTAAACAATTTCATAAACTAGATTAGTTTATGAATTGAAATATATAATTCAAAACATCTAAAACACTTAACATAAATTCAACAGTTTATGGAAATAACCCATAATCATAGAAAAATTGTTTTCTTTGAGGAATTATATACTCATAAACCCTTCATAATGGTTTGTAAAGAAAACGATAATTATCCTAAGCATATCCCCCGTGACTGTCGTAACCTAGAGTGCAGAAATGCCCATTGTCGTGCACCAGTTCCCGTTCGAGTCTAGATCAAAGCGGTGTTTTTAGGTTTTACCCCTAGGTACATCTGTGCCAGAGCTGCCTATACCTACTCGTATCCAGACAGAGATGTATTTCTCAGAAAACTAACAAAATCTCTACATTACCAGAATTATAGAATGTTCTTATATACTAATTCTCAAATTCCATCTTAGGTCTATGTGCTCTAATCAGAGTTTATCTGAATCTAGTTTCCATGGTTTTTACTAAACATCCTCTGATACCAGCTGTAACGCCCTGACCACTGTTACCTAGAGATGGTGCATTATTACATAACATTTGCATGATCATAAGGAAATAATGTCTCAAAAGACCAATAACTTTAGAATTATTGGAAACAATATTCATACATAAGTTCAACTTTAAAAATTGAAAACAAATACAACACAAATATATTTCATTAGAAACATCCAAGCCTCCTAGATTATCACTACAGTTCATTCATAAATAACTTCTTCATATCCTAGGAAAATGAAACATAATAAAGTGATGAGATCAAATGCTCAGAAAGGGTAAGTAATACAGTGAAAAATGACATAAATATTAACCATGGTAAATAATTGAAACCACATGCCTTTAGCAATAATAAACATGAATACTTTTATGGAAATAATATGAGATGAGTAAATAATTCCATAATAAAACATAATCATGGGGATTCTACTAGTCTAATGACCACATGAACCATCAATATTATTTCCATAATGAGGGAATGTAAAATGCAGGACATTCTGAAACATTTTGTCAAGGCCTCGGCCATGACGTCTAAAAATGATTAAGGCCGTGGCCAAGCCCATAAATCAAATTGGGAAAGGGCCTCAGCCAATTCCATGTCTATTTGTCTCATGATACCTACCGATGCATCGAGGAGCTATAGTGGGCTCCACCCATCACTTACTAAGTCCAATACATTCCTCATATGTAAAGGTTTAAACATATCATAAACATTCGTATTTAAACTATCATACGAAATTTCAATACTTTAACCATAAATCATGAATGGTATAAAAATAGCACATACATAGTCAAACATATCAAAAAACCTTCAATAAAATATAGATGATTTGAATAATAATAAATCAACTTCAAATAAACGTAAAATCCATCAAAGAATGTTGACATAGATGAAATCAAAACCCTTTTTAGAGAAATATTTTGAAATCATTTAAGAGTAACATAATTATAAAATAAAACATTTACTTATAAAATATTCATAGAAGCTTGTAAGGGATGCTTCGACGAGTTTATAATCGCTGAAAATAGCTGCACCATCAGAATAAGTAAAAAAGACATTCTACCTTAATTTTTTCGAAAAGGTTAAAAAGGACCTTTTTTGGAAAACGACAGAAAGATTCATTTATAAACATCTTATAAAAATTCAAACAAGGGTATAAATGGCTTTTACCCATATTCAATAACATATTAAGAATGATTTGATATACATTTTTATGAAACATGGATGTGGATGATAAAGAGGTCCCAATAGATAATTACGTATAAACAACATCGGATAATGAATAGATTGTGAAATAAACTCTTACCTTTTACTTTTACTTGGTTGATGGTAGGTTAAACTCATGTATAATGGTGAAATAATTGTTATGAAATTATACAGGAATAATATACATTTATATGATATCATATATTATCTTTTAACATTTATTTATTAATAATATCTTATTATTATCGTCGTTTCGGGTGTTAACTTACTCATTTTCTTTCATATGTTTTGTTACATAAGTCATGTTTTTTATGGATATGTCGTATATTATTCATATATAGTGTGATATGAAGTCCTTAAACATTATTTTTAATCATAAAATGAGAATTATACTTGCATGGATACGATGGGTAATGAATCTCATCGCGTTCGTGGAGACGGTAGTCCGTACGTACGCACGAGCGACAATATCATTATTTTGTTATTAAAATAACATATAATTGGATGTTATATCATATATAAAGAATCATTATCATGTTATATATATTATTTACATGAATTAAACATCATTATTATACCAATCCAAATAATAGTGTATTGAATAACAATTACACCACGACGTGGAGACAGTAGGTCGTACGTACGCACGTATGGTGACATGTCATTCAAAGGATGGACAAAATACTGAATATGGTTGTACCATATTTATAATAACATCACAGTATATATAATATACTTGCTTTATTATTTCATAAAGGAAATAACAAATAAAGAATTCGTTGAAGAAGAAAGGAACTTGAAAGATGGTGGTCAAAACATTACCTCCTCTTCGGGTTCTTCCTTTTGATTTGAACCAAAAGGATCCTTAGGAAGGCTTTATGATCAACCTATGGCCTATAGGGTTAATTCAGTGATGTTTAGAGAATATTTGGCCCGGTTTTGGATGAACATAAAGGCTTTTATGGGGTGATGAATTGGGTAGAAGTGGTGTCCTTTTATAAGGGGGAGGAGGGCCTCTATAGGAAAACTTAAAGTATTATTTTATAATAAATTCATATTCAGTTTATAATGGATCCAAAGTGGATTATTTAAAGTCTATGGTTGGTATGGGTTGAATTAATTTCAACCAATATATTTGATATAGGTTTTGGTCATTATATTATCATTATCTTTTAGTTTTAACTCTTAGTTAACTAGATTGACATTTACCATGTCACTTTGTATTTTTATATTATATAGTTAATAAAATTACAAAATACATCCAAGAGACCCCCCAAGTGGTCCATTAACGATACAACTATCATGATATAAGTCTCTTAGATGAATCTTATATTTTTAAGAATTTAATATCAATTAATAATATAATATTTGTTTTAAAAATTCTTTTATGTCAATTTTGACACTATTTGGTATTTGATTTTTTTGAAAATCATAATAGCATGATTACTTCAAATAAATATAATTAAATGAATACTAACATGTGATATTAACCAATTAAAATAGTGTAATTCATAAAAAGTCTCAAATTACATTTATTTGGATATTTATAATATCAATTATTTTAATATTCCATTAATTAGATAATTACTGCATCACCATTGTGTCATAATTAAATTAGAATATTTAAAGTCTAAAAATTATAAATAAAATACCATTATGTAGGAAATAGTTTTATATTTCTAATGAATATTTACAATCGAATTTATCTTATGTATAACCCTATATAAAAATTGTTTTCCTAAAAGATATATGCTTATGTCATTTTTCTATTTACTTTAACTTAATTAATATAAAGTCTCCCTATCACTTAACAGTGGATCCATGGGGTCCCAAAATCGACCCAAAGATGCCCATGGTCGGACATGTATCCACCAATAAGGTTAGGACACATTTTAGTGTAATTTAGTATTATTATAATATTATTTTGTTACCCTTATTTACCAGGTTTACCCTTAACCATGGTAAATAAAATATTTACCGAAATAATTATTCAAAATTTATAAAAATAAAAGTTTCCTATTTACACAATATGGAACTCCTGATTCTAAATATGGTATCCATTTTTCTAAATTCAAAACACAGAAGTGGCAGAAATTAATTTAAAATTAATTCTCGTTATTAAAACAAAATTCATGTTTTTAAGAGATAATAACTATAAAAAATATTGACACTTGTTTATATCCGGTTTAAATGTAAAATTATTCCCAATGACCAAAATTGTATTATATGGTAAAAATATATTCTAAATATACTTTAAAACCACTCAAATTAATAATTTAGCACTATTAATTATTTTGATTTAAAAAGTTTTTTTAAATTAAAATTTTGTAATTTTCACTATTCATAATAAATGTAAAAGTTATCTGAAAAGTACCACAATTTCACCCTTGGCTAATTTCAATATTCCAAACCCAAAAATGAAGTCCATTTTGAGATATAAAATTTATAAACTTTCAAAAAGTGGGTACTACTATTCATAATGGCTAGTTTGATTGGTTGTGTTGTGTGTTACAACTCGAAGTTACATACAACACACGCTATTGTATTATTCAAAGAGAAGCGTACCGAGGAATCTTGGGGTGTTAAATTAAATTTTAAAGACAAATATTCTCACATGTTGGTTGGGAGGGTACATTTTTCAATCACACAAAAATTTCAAAATACTAACTAAATTGTTAAAATATATTAAAATTATTATATAAATTTTAATTATATGAAATAATTATTTGAATGGTGAAATAATTACTATTATTCTAGTGTGATAAGGATGACCATTCAAAATATCCTTAAATCAAATAATCTAACAAAAATAATATTCACTATAATTACAAAAAAAAACATGGGTGCACCTGATAACCCGGGATATAAAACATTGTTTATAAAAACATCATTGTGGAGTAGGTGACTAATGGTATATGGATTGATAGAATATGTATGCATCATAATCATTACACAAAGATAATGTAACCATATATATATATATAACTACACTATTTCTTAATAAAATAACACGCATTTTTGTGTTTTCTAGAAACTTTTTTTTCTCCGCTAGTATTTCCACAAGAGAAAAATTATCAACAGAAAAAATGAATGGGGTATCTTCATTATTATGCTTAAAAAGTTAAAATATCAAGTTTTTAGAGGTCTTTAGAGTCCTTTATAACTCATGGAGGGTTAATTCTATTATGTAATTCAATGTAGGTATAAGTTTCAATGATTAATGGGATCGACTATGGTTGTATATAGAGAGTATTGTTATCTATTTATTACTAATATTGTGTGGAAGAGAATTATCTCTATCCATTCAAGGATCTATTCATAATAACTAGATAATCCAATAGTGCAGTTCACATAATAATTAGAAGAAGAGTATATGGCTAGTTTGAATGGGGATTAAGTTTCATAAATGATTAAGGGTTAAGAGAAGAAGGGTTTGGGTGGGTGGGTAGTCTAATATTCTAAGGATAGATACCAAATTACTAGAATAAATATGGATTTCATATTATACCTCTTCCTCTACCACTGTAGGAGGGCCCCTCAAGGGAATATAGGTATCCCCGATATCTTGGCCCTTGATATATGGTCATGAATTAGATATTCCCTCTTACGGTTCTTCTTGAATCTATCTCCATGTTCTTAACCATATCATAATACATATTTATTATAATATAGGAGTTGATCTAGAGAGTATTTCTAGGGGATAATGGGGATTACAAGTGTTTTTTATCTTTTTTTCATTAGTCTCGCACTTATATTATATATATATATATATATATGAAATAATGTTATATTTTTCAAAATAAGAATTATATATTATATCCATTGGGATGAACTTATATTCTCATAGGTTATAGAGATGTTAGACACCCTTCACCGATGTTCCAACATGGGGTCATAGAAAATACCATACATTTTATACAAATGGAAAACAAAAAATGGTATGAAAGAATTTAGAAGTAAAAAGTAATAGGTTAGGGTAGGATCGTCAGTGGAAACATGTGTTTATATTCTTATATCCACTGGCAACCAAAACCTTGTCCTTCTAGTGGGAAAAATGATAATATTTTTGAGGTAATGGTGGATGTGGTTTTTGGCATAGAGAACAATGAGTGTGCTACTCTATTAGGTTAAAGCATTTCTAAACTAATGGAATATAAGTTTTTTACAAATATTTATCATAGTAGGGATTTCATCTCTATCATGGAATGTAATGGGAGGAGTGATTGAAGGGGGTATAAAATTAAACCAATGTCCAAATTAGATCATAGTGAATGAAAAGATTCAACAACCAAGGAAAAAGTCATTGGAGTGATCAATTTCCCAAAAAGAGTTTGTATGTATTGGCTCGTTAAACTAATATATTATAGTGAAATACTTGAAAAATTGACACTTTGAGATAGCACATAATTGGAAACATACTAAAATATTTTTGGTTCCATAATCATGGCCATTTAATCTATAATTCCAAAATAGCATAAGATTGGTGGTCTTTATGGATCATCTAATAAATTGGATTGAACTTTTTTTTGTATATTTCCCAGTTATTCATCAGATGGGTTTCACCTATAAAATATTTGATAGGGGTGTACCCGATCTGGCCTAAACTATGATTTCAATTCTAGTTTTGTCTTTATGGGTATTGTTGTAGAGGTATCAAAAGTGGATTTATATGCATGGGTAGACGTTGATGGAAATGCTATGTTAATCTAATGTGTTATAAGCTACTCCACTACCATATCAATCAAAGGTCACTCTCCCTCTTATATACCTATAATATTATATAATGAAAGATACACTATTTTATATGTCTTTGGGTGTTTCTTTCATATAATATTATAGTAAAAATTGGCTATATATACAAAAAAAACAAAAAAAACAAAAAAATCTAAAAACATAGATTATATGTCTTGCTGAATGATATAAAAAATGTGAAATATATATTTTTGGTGACTCATGTACCTAAATATACATTAATTTTATTATTTTATAATTATTTTTGATCACCTTATATTTTTATAAGTAAATACATGTGTCTTTATTTTTTTTCATGTTCTGGATTATACATTGGTTGGGGACTATGATTATAATTGACTTACAATGTATAAACAATAATTTACATTCCATTTATTTTCTAATTTCAATGAAACAACAGTGACATGAAATATAAATATGGATTAAGGAATTTTTTATCAATTTTTACTATATCACTAACTATACACATTTTACCAAACATTTCCATTATTTATTGGTTTTGGAAAAAAATTGAAATAAAATCATAATCCTTAAAACAATTATTTAAATAAAATAAATTTAATGGATTTAATTACCTAGTTCTATAAATTATTTTTGTATATTTAGGCTTAAAACTAGAAAAATTATTTTTTGGAATTTAAGTGGCCAATAAGTGTATGTATGTGTGAAGGTAGGGATTCATATAGTAGAACACATTAGATAATAAAATAAAAACGACATGAACTTTTGATTTTCAATTAAGTATTACACACAACTACTATCTGGATTATTTTAGGATTTATTATTATTATAGTATTATTTTTAATAGTTAATTCATTATTATTAATGTTAATATTTAATATATTTGTAATTGATAATCTACCTGATTGGAATGATCAATATCAGCTTCACCTCCCACTGGTGGTTTAATGCTCTCAATCACCTGAGGTTCCCCAATTAAAATTATGAGTGTGAGATTCATTACCCCAACATATGATGTGTTTGGTGGTTCATGGACCTATGGATGGTATTTTTGTGGTTATAGTGCCAAATTGGTTGTTGTATCCCATTATAAGATATCATTTGAGAAGTTGAGGGTGGCATTGATTAGGTTGGTGTAGCTTTAACGAGGAGGGTCTCTCCTAGTGTTGGATGTTAACGTTGGGGGTAGTGTGGTCTTGATGGGGGTGTACAATCATACTTTTAGAGTCTAAAATATATTTTTGTTGGATCTATGGGTAGTGTCTCTACTTTTTTACAATGGAGTGAAGTGGATACATACTTAAAAACTAGATAGTAAAAAACCCAACACCCTCTAGGGATCAATCCACAGGAAGAAAAACACCCTTTAGGACTTATAGATGTAAGGTGTAATTTGGTCCTCTCTAGGCATACATTCCATTTAATATTGTAATTAGTGACTTAGTGAGTTCACGAGAATTCTAGTAGGGAGGTATGATCCCTGATTCACATTATTTTATACAACATAACAATGTTCCTAGATCTCGTGCTCATAAATATCTTCCTTTTATACCAACTTTAAAATCAATTGATGTATTCCAATTTACCAAACAATAATTAAAATCTATCCAACAAATACATAGTCAAAAATATTCAAAGGAAATTTTATGATAATAATTTTAGACAATTATGATAAATTATATAATAAAAAATCTACTTCCTTTCTCAAAAAATGTATATTTTTTTACAATATATAAGAAACTACTTAATCAATAATAAGTCACCAAGATCTCACTAAAAAGAGAAGACATCTAATTCCAATTAAGGGTAATCATGGTCAATAACAATCAAATAACATGAGTGATCGTAAAATGAGAATAATATGAGTATAAATAATATGGAAAGAATCATTATTCAAAATAATTCCATAATCAAAAGAAACTGTTTGAAAAATATATTCATAGATTACATTTCAATAAATAAAAATATGTATAATAATAACTTGTTCCATGGAGATGAAAATAATAATGCAAGAAAATGATTTTCAACCCCCATACTCTATCATCATGACCTTAGACAACAAGATCTTATTGTCAAGGCCTAGTTCATAGAAAGTATTTGTTTTCATTGTAGGCATTCACCAAAATATCCAAGAATGTTTATCCCATGAGACAAACTGATGCATCGAGGGGTTATTGTGGGTCCCACTATACACTAATTATGTAAATTTATTTCATTAAATTAATAGATGAGTAATATATACATTAAATAATCAATATTACATAACAATCATTATACATGTGCATTATAATAACTAGTATATGGATTTCTAATATTTCACCAATAAATAAATGAAATAACTTTCTTGAAGAACCCCTCAAACTAACACTATATAGAGAAAGGGGTATATGGACAAGTAATAAAATTAAACCATCATTAAACTTATTTAATATATGTTATTTAACTTCAAAAAATGTTCTTAATAATATGGTATTTCTAGAGGAAATGAATTGGATGAAATGACATGCCTATAATAGAGGATGATTTGGAAAAGGAGAAGGAAATGATGGAATCCCAAAATTTTAATCCCCAATATAAAAATATTATGACAATATTTATAAATTAATCAATTTATATTATATAAAATACAATAAAGAGAAACATGGTTAAATACAAATCAAATAACAATTAATTACAATTGTAGTGAAAAAACCCTTATCATAATTGTAATGTAAGAATCAAAATAACCTGATAGGGATACCCTAAAATTTATATATAAATAAAAAAATATATTTCCAATATTACTGATGTTAGTATAATATTTTATACATGATACAAAATAAAATATTCAGAAAAATATCAAACTTGTCTCATGGGATTGAAAATGGAGATCAATAACCCTTAGGAATTTAGAAACATTTGAATTGTAATCAGTAAATAGATTGAAATTAAAATGTAACGGTGAATAATATGAACAAGGAGAGTATCATGATATAAAATATTTATGTTAATGTATTTAAAGATTACATATTTTGAATAATTATTAAAATTTTCAAGGATATAGTTTACTTAGAATGTCTGTAACTCAATTGATGATAATTGAGTGAGTTCAAACCCTTACCTGAATTCCTAACCTAAAATAATGTTCTCTAATATAATGAATAACAAAAATATATATAATTATTAAAAATTTACAAAAATTATTCATATTTATAACCAATTATGAATTTAATTTATAATTATTCATTATATGTATATTATCTAGTTATTATCTATTTTCAACATCTCGTGTGAGTTATCTTGATCATTTTGAATTGGTTTCTTAATAGGAGTGTTGTTTCATTTTGTTATCAAAAGTTTCATCAATACAAAATAATATCTGTTATGTAAATAAATAAATAATATTTATTTTTAAATCACTTATCTTAATCCATTAGTATTTTCTTTATGATGTGTGAAAATGGAATCATTATCTGCATATTTCACGGAATTTAGCAATCGAAGATGATATTCTAATAATAAATTTAATACATAAAAAATTTGAAAAACCATAAAAGAATATTTATTTAAATATAAAGGTATTATAATATTATTATATATTTTCCAACTGAACTCCATGATATAGGTATTTAACATTGTTTAAGTAGGTGGTTTGACCAACCCCAACATGAACATAACATAATTCAATGGGTGTGTATGGATAAGAAATCGATTTTTGACGAAATATCATTTTAATAGAATAATAAAGATGGTATTTATATTTTTTATACTTCCAATTATATTTTATGTGCCACTGGAAATTATTTAAAACTAGTTTGATAAATTAAAAATGATATTTCTTAGAAATGATAGTTTTAACAATACACAATTATTGTTTTTTGATTCCTAATGAAATATAAAAAAGGTAGGGAAATATTTTTTAATTTTATATTAAAAAATATTATATAAATTGAATTTATTCATTAATATTATAAGTATAAACTAGGAAAATAGGTGGTGGTAAAAAAAAGAAGTCAATGCATGGATGTTGTTGTCAAAAAACTCATAATCAATAGGTTCTTTTTTTCAAATTGGATGAGAAGGAATAAATAAGATCCATTCCATTAATATTATAAATTTTCATCTTAGTAATAATACATATGTACTTTTATTAGAATATATTTTTTTTGCAAGTGTAAAATATGGAAGAAAAACTGATGACAATAGAGACACATACGTAGAATATTTTAAACATCTCCAGAAAACATCCTTGGTTTTGAAGGCATTTAAGAGATATTAAGTAGTAAAAGAATAAAATTAATGTTAAATAGTTCTAACTAAATTATAATGTAAGTGTTATGGGTTGAAAATATAAAGTATAGTTGTTTATGAAGTGGTTGAACTATGTCCCTTTGATAAGTGAAGAAAATTCCACTTTTGAGAATTCCCATTAATTTTCAATGATATCATTTATTTATTCATATAAAAATGGATAAAATATATCAAATAATATTGTGTGAGGTGATATTGGGTTGATAAATCCTAATATATGTATTTCTTCTATTTTTATATCATTTTTGATGTCATTTGTTCCAAAATTTTTACTTTTACCTTTTTGTAGGGGTAACTAGTTTTTACCCATGTGGCATAGGATTTAATAATCATATGAAATGACTAATATTATTAAATTTTTTTTTATGAAAATAAATTACATCTCAATTTAATATAATTTTAATTCTAATTTATATATAATTATTTATTAAAATATTATATTATATTTATACAGAAAAACATTTCTGTACAAAAAATTGTTTTCACAATTAACTGTAATTAATATTATTTGGTATTTATTAACTATTTAATTAGTGTTAATTTACTTAAATATATGTTTAGATATTATATTATATTAATATTTCAAAATATTCTAATCGATTTTTTAGATATTAATTACACAATATTAATAAATCTATTCATTTAAAATTGCAATTTTATAATTATGATAATCATTTACATTAATATCAGTAATAATACTTTTCTACCATGAAATTATATTTTTATTATCAAAAAAATAATATAATTTTCATATAAAATATAAAATCTATTTTCTGGATTTATTTTTAACTTGTGATGAAAAATAATTTTTTAATAAAAGTGAATAATTCAGTTTTTAGATTAAAATATTTCTTATGTTTCAAAAATGATAAACATGGGTTTTATAATTAAAAATTAATTTATTTTATGTAATATATATATATATATTTCATTTATATAAATGTTTTTAAATCATTTAATTCATTCTTGTATTATAATAGTGTAATGAAGTGATGGTTTTAGCAATGTGAGTTTTTTCATTGTTCACTAAAAAATAATTTACTTCATAAAAATACTATAAATTATATTTTGATAATATTAAAATTTAAAATAAAAAAAAAAATTAATTTGGTCAAATTAAAATTATAAATTTTTTAATTGAACTTTTAGATACAAATATAATGAAAAAATGTCTCATAGGAAAATAAATTTTTTAAATTTCAAGTGTTTTTATTTTTATTTACTACTAGTTAACAATTATATTTGAGTTATTACATTATTTATATCAATAATATATCTTTTCTAAAATATATCTATTTTTCATACAATATAGTACATTGAATTCCAAAGTTATAGACAAAATTAATTTTAGCATATTTTTTTCTATGTTTTTTATATATATTAACTGAAAATTATCAATTCCTAAATATTTTTAAAGAACATTAGTTTTACATCTACATGTATTAATTAAATAAATTACATTTATTTTTACATAAAATTTGTACAACTATATTTTAATGATTATATAATGTTCTATTTTCATTATTAGTCTTTTGTTGTGTTCATTACAAGCTATCAAACACATTAGGTTATAAAGGAAAATATAATTTAAAAACATGGTGTGTTACGTCCCTCCTAAAAAAATTATTCTCTAACAATTATATTTAATCCTAACCAATTAATTCCATTAGGGTGTTCATAAGATATAAATAACTATTAATTGAATTTCAAATGCGGGTTCATCCTCAATATCCTTGTTTAGACAATAGAACTCCTCTATTCCCACATAATAAGAATCTAACTAATGATGAATTTTGCTTTGATAATTTTTGATAAATACTATAAAATAATGGAATTTATTTCTATTAATATGTTTCCATGGGTTTTAGATGTATTTTAACTTCGTTTTCACCATATTTGATATTATCACATTCCTTATGTAGAGAGATCCAATCAGTGGACAATACATCATCAAATGCGACTAAAGGATGGAAATAGGATTTTATAGGGTGGAAAGAATCATTTATCAGAGAATAGATAACGACTTTAGATTCAATATTCAGATTATTAGAAGTATTTTTATATAATTATTACTATCCACTAAGGTGGTGATGTTTTGTTCTTAGTAATCATTTGATGTATAAAGGATTATATAGAACAAAGATAAAATAAAATTCTCATAATTATTGAATGGATGATCAGTGTTCAACACTCCACATCATCTTTTTAACTCACATTAATTGTTTTGGATTGATTGGAATCCCCTTTTCTTTGAATTTTATGGTGATTATCACCCTTGTTATCTAATGGATAAAGGAATTGCATTGGATTATTCACATGTTTCACACATTTAAGATATTAATCTATTTTTGGTACTTCTAAATGAACTTTGTTTCCTTTCACAATGTCCATTGATATCTTCACTTTTTCAAGATAGGTATCTTCTCTATTCCATATTTTTTCACTCATATAACATATCACATTTTCATTTAGACATTCCCCTTCATGATTCTCACAACCTTTTTAACAAAAAATAAGTTGAATATTCCTTAACTAATCATCTCCATCACCTGATATTTCAGGGGAATCCATAAATATATTATTTAGTTTTATTTAATAATCAACTAATTTTACATTTATAATCATAATCCCGGATAGATGGTTTTTTATAATAACATTATTTGTCACTCTATATCATATATTATTAAGTTACATTTTGGGAAATTGTCACTATTGTCCATGGAATCGATTGTTAACTTCACTCTTTTAGGTTCCATCCATTACTTAATACAAAATGAGTTTATCATGTGTGATAAAAACATAAGAGAATTATTATAAGATAATTATATGGAAAACTAAATTTCAAAATGTCATACTATTAAAAAAAATTATATTTACACATATCCAAAATCACTCTTAGTTTGTTATTTGTTTCTTTATGATGGGATACTTAACGCTCCATAACCTAATTTTGTAACATAACATATCATTGAAAATTTATTATAAATATAATTTGATCAAACAACACATATTCCCTAGAAGTGTCAATCAATGAATCTGTTCTTAGGGACACTCATTATGAACCCTAGTGATGATTGAGTTAATACTATACCATCATTTTTTAGGGTGATTTCCCCTTGGTGCATCTATGTCAAATGGTATTATCTTAAGGTTATCCATATAAGGATGAACTGTCTATTAGAACAACCCAATATCTACTTTACCAAAACATTAAGATGTTATCTTACACCTAGAGTTATCACTGAAACTTATCCCATGGGGTTTCAATGAAGTTATCCTATCCTAAACCCTGAATAATATAAAATATTCAATATTACATCAACTAACATAATGGGTTATCTATAACTATTATGTCATGTTCATCCTTACCTTATCGACTATTATATTATCCTCAAATAAAATAATAACCTATAATGATTTCGAAACAGTCATTATATACCCACTACAAGGCATCTAAACCATGCCCCCACATCCAATGCTCATAGAATCATTATTTACATACTGCATTTGATTTTAAATGGAGTGAAATTTTTTTAACCATTAATAATTACAATCACACTAACAAATACTTATTCACTTTCATTCAAAAGGGTATTTTTATTTATAATTCTATAGATTTTTAAAAAAACCATATACTAATGAATCCAACTTATTTCTCAAATATTGGTCATTTTTTCTATTATACTAGGAACTATGTAATACATAAAAATCATTCAATATTTCTCACAAATTATCCACATATGTTATTTATTATACATATGATGTGTAATACTTTTACTAATAACCTATGAAAATGGAAACATAAAAAGAGGATAACTAAAATTCACAATAATATTAAAAATAAGTTAAAATAATAAAAGATTATAAGTAAGAATAAGATGATAATAAATAACATTCTATTAATAGATATTAAACGTAATTCCCTAATCAATAGAAATTGTGTGTATAACATATCCATGATTGAAATAGTAATAAAAAAATAAATGGTAAATAAAAAATATTTCTTTTGTGATGAAATTCATAATGACATGTATATATATAAATTCCCTAATTCAAAACCTCATGATATTAGACATAATAATCTCCCCTCATGTCCTTGTGACTAATTAATATTTTATTCATGTAGAAACACAACAAAATACATGATATAGTTAGTCTCTTGAGACTTATCGATGAATATATGGGATACTTCAAGACCCACCCATACATAATTATACCCAAGGAATTTATCATATTATGGGATGAATAAGATATACAATAAATAGCAAATTTTCATTTATAATCACTATAAATATCTGTATGTAAATAATAAATATTTATATTTTCAATTATTTACCAGGACAATAAATAGAATAACTATCAATGAAAGAATCCCAAAAAATTAAATCTTATATAGAAGAGGGTATTGGTAAAGTTAATAATTTACCCAATCAATAATCATATGGAATATAAGTGTATTAGACTCAAAAAAAGTATTGAAATTAGTGTAATTCATAGTGTAATGGAATTGAATGAAAAATATTTATTATAAAATAGAATGATTTGGAATGAAAAATAATATGATGTATTTTTAGAAGTTTAAACCCCACCCTCCCAGAGTAAAAAATAATGAGATAATTTATAGATTAATACATTGAAAATATATATCATTCAAAAAGAAAACAATTGGTAAAATAGGAATCATATCACAATGAAAAAAAAATAGATTCAATCACCCATATGGTAATAGTAAGGTAATAATCAAATGAATATGAAAGGGATTCCCATAAATTAAAAATTATTTATATGAAAGATATTAATTATATATGAAGTCATTATAGAAGTGAATAAACCATAAAAAATAAAATATGGTGCATAATATTAAACATTTTTCATGGAATTAAAAATTGTGACAGATAACACATACAACATTAAAAGTTTTTTAATCAAACCCATGTGAAATATATAATTTAAAATGATAATTTAAATACCATTATTAATGATAGTATCATGATACAAAATATTAAATTTATAATAAATATATCATACAAAATAAAACATGTTGTATAAATGAAAATATCTATCAAGGGGATGAAAATTGTGAGAAGTACCCCATTTTGAGTGACATAATATTTTATGGTAAAATCATTTAATAATGAGTTTATAAGGGAAAATAGTATAACCCTAGAATATAAGGATTTTATAACACATAAATTATTCATTTTGTTTAATTAATCAGACATTGGATAATAGATTTCAAAAATAATTTTCGTGACACAATGAAATAAAATTGAGTTATCACATAACCTTATGCAAATTCAAGACTTTCACATTAGCAATTGAATCTTTAGAATAACAATAATAACATTGTTTATGAAATATTTTTTTAATCTTATCCATGTCTATAACTTGTTATAAAATTAAATTTTAATATTCTCTACCTTTATATTTGTTAGATATTATCTATTTTTAATATTATGTGTGAGTTATCCTGATCGTTTTGAACTAGTTTTTGGATAATGTTGTTATTATTATAATTATCACAAATTAAATAATTACGAAATAATTTTATATACTATAATTTATAAATTATATTCATTTATAAATATATTATCTCATTTCATTATTATTTTAGTTACAATAAATGAAAATAGATTCTATGTTATCTTATTTAGGCGATTTCAGTGATTGAATATGACATATTAATAAAAAATTAAATACATAATATAAAATATACAGAACTAGAAATCAAAATAATTTTATTATAAACTATAAAAATATTATTAATTTAATTTCCGTATTCTCCCATGATATTTTTTTAGGATCTTTCTTGTAGGTGGTTATATCTAACCAAACATCTACATACAATTATTCAATGGGTGGGAATGGTTAAGAAAGTACCAATATTGAAATAATATCATTATAAATTAATCATAATGGTATTATATATATGTTTTTATGTTTTTTAATCATATTATAAATGATTTGGAGAAATATTAAAAATCAAGATGAAAAAAAATAGTTTGTGGAGGCGGTAATACGTACAACGTTGTTTTAATTTTTATGATTGGATGAGGTGGAATAAATAAGGGTTTTATTGTTAATATAATATCATTTATTAATAGTAATTATAATGAAATAATTATATTATGACGGACTTTTTGATTGTAAAACAATTAAATAATGAAGAATACAAATGATAAGAAATACACTTACATGGAAGCATTTAATATTTACTTTGTAACATTCTTTATTTTGATGGGATATTGAATTATTAATTACTCAAGGGATAAAAGTAAGTGGATATGGTTATAATGGAAATAAAATTTATTATATTTAGGATTAAAATATAATTTATAGGGTATTATGATGTGGTGGAGGTTTGTCTATTTTATAATTGATGAAAATGTCAATTTGGAGAATGCCCTTAATATTTCAGTGATATCATTTCTGGATTGAGAGAAAAATGGATGAAAACATATAATTAATGAACTATGGGGTGATATTGAGTTTATAAATCCTTAAACAATTATTTTCACACATGTTTTAAACATGTTATAAACAGTTTTTTCTTATATTTTTAGTTTTATCTTTTGTTTTGGTTTTTATAAGGGTGACTAGTTTTTACCCATGCGACTTATGTTTTACTAAAATTATAAAATAAAAACTATGTCTAAATTTGGGTGTAAATAGTCTGAATTAAATTTCAATTTTATATAATTAAAATAATTAATATAAAAAAATTAACTTTTTAATTTAAAAATATAATATATAGAAAAACTACATTATAGAAATATTTTGTTTTAACTATTAAGATTTTTTAATCATATTTACCATTAACATCATATTTAATGAGTGATAATTAATTTAAATGTATTTTCACACATTATATTAAATTCACTTTTGATAAGTCATTTATTATTTTATTACCTAAAAACCCAATATTAATAAAACCATCAATTTAAAATAAAAAATTTACCTTACTATGGTCATTAAATTTAATCATTGAAATCATAATTTTATACCCAGAAATAAAATTAACCTAATTAAATACTAATATTATGTTGATAAAATAAAATAGAACAATTTTTTAGATTTAATTTCCATATTTTAGGAAAACTATTAGTTTAATATGAGCAAAAAACCCATTTTTTAGAGTAAAATATTATATATGTTTCCAAAATTATAAACATGGGGTTATAATTTCAATATAGTAATTTAAAATGGATTATATTACATATAAATATATTCTATTTAAATTAAATCGTATAAAAACATTTATGTCAACATTTTATAATGATAGATTCCTAAATGTGATGGTTTTAAAGACGTCGATATTTTTTAACTATTTACTGAAAATGAACTACTTCATAAAAATAACAAAAATTCAACATGAGATAAAAACTACTCCTAGTACAAAAATTATGTTATTTGGTTAAAGTAAAACTCTAAAATTTAGAAGACTAATTTTTAAATAAAAATATAATGAAAATTATCTTCATATGAACATTTCATTTGAATAGTTCAATTTTTATTATTTTTATTTACTATCAATTTCAAAGTTCATTATTTTTAATACATTATTCTTATCAAAAATGTATTTTCCCTATATTACATCTATTTTGAACGAATAAAGTGCATGGAAATCTAATTTGGTTTTTAAAATATATTTTCGTCAAAAAAATGATCTTCTAACTATTTAGCTATACTAATTAAATTCTTTAACTACATTAATATTCAAAATGACAATTATCAATATTTCTACATATATTTTATTATTTAGTTACCTCAATTTTACACAAAAATTATACAGTTATGTATTAATGGTTATTTAATGTTATGTGTTTATATTACTTTAATGTTGTATTTCTGAGAGGCTATTGAAAACTTTTGTTTTCGAATGAAAAATATTATATAAATTTTTTGGGAGTACTATTCTCCCTATATTTGTTTAATTTTAACATCATAATTTTATTTTGTCTAAAATAATGAAATGTTAAAGGGTTTCCATAAGATATACATGGCTATGAAGATAACTTATATTTTATTTTCGTCCTCAGTATCATTGGATTGAGTAGAAAACTCATCCCTTCCCACATAATAGTAATATAACTAATATAGATTTTTCCTTCAATCACGTTTGATAAATAATCTAGTATAATGGGGATAGTATTTTATAAAGGATTGGGGATTACATGTCCTCCATGGCCGGACCAATTGACAATATTTTCCAGAATACCCACCCTTTCAAGGCCGAGGGGGTCAATTTGATTAGAGGGGATTCCCTCAATCTTTTCTTTTATAGGCCCCCCTAAGGATGCTTGATAGGGTCTTAATTTTATGACTTGTTTTAAAAAAATTTATCTTGGAGTGGAGTTAATAGAGTTCACAATGAATGGATAAAATACAATGCTCGTAAGTCTTGATTGGATGATTAGTGTTCTTCTTTCCACATCATCTATAGAACTAGATTTTATAGTTGTGGTTAAATTGGAATTCCCTTATATTGTAATTTTCATGTTGATATTATCTTTGATATCCCTTTGATTGGGTCATTTTTCTGGATAACGTCCAACTTTCCTATAGTTACAAAATTTATGTATTAGTGGTACCTCTAGATGATTTATATTTTCATTCATCATTTCCACTAATTTCTCGAATTTCCCTTGTAAATTATGTTATATATTCTTTTATTTTCCATGAAAAAATCAACTCTGAACTCCATTATGACATTCGACATGGTGAATAATACAACATTTTTACATGAAAAAAAGTTGATTATTACTTCATTCATTATCTTTGCAGTTAAACTACCAAAGGATGATATACATATATTATTTTGTTTTCTTTAAGAATAAATTACATTCAAATTATTTTCCATAATTATTTATATATGGTTTGTAATAATCATAATATTTTTCACTCCAACTCATATCCTATTAGAATTCTTATCAGGACAATCTATACATTGTCCATAGAATCCATTGTTTACATGGATCCTTTAGGATTCATAAATTTCAAAAAATAGATTTAACTAAGAGTGATGAACATCGTAAGATAATTATTTTAAGATAATTACATGAAAAAATCCAAATCAATATGTATTTATCTCTGAAATTATTGGACTATATTTAATTTCAATATAAATAACTCTCAGTTCAATCTAGTTTTCATTTGATTTGGATATATAATATTCCATAACTAAATTTCAAAAAAAAAAATCCTTTATAATATATTTTCAAGAAAATATAATTAACCAATTAGTATCCCCTTGGAGGGTGTGGGGAGTTATTTATTCTTATAGAAATTAAATGTGTAGCAGAGTAGATATTATGTTAATACTCAACCAGTAATTTTCAGTATGATTAAACCGAGGTGAATCCTTTCTATATAAAGATCCCCTTTACATTATCAATAATGGGATTTCGTTTATTACAGAACCACAAAATATCTAATATATAAAATATTAGGAAATTCATATATATATATATATATATATTATTTTATCCCTATGTTTTAGTAATGTCTCTTTTCCTAATCCCTAAGTATCATAAAATATTCAATATTACTTTCACCAACCTTAAGGGTTATCTATACCATGGAAATTATGACCAAGCATAGATTATAAACCCTTAAACTATCCCTAAATAATATCATAGCATGAAAGCTGTGTAAAAAATCATTTGTTTCCAATGGTGAGGCCTCAAACCCGTTATCCTAGTTTAACTGCACATAAATACATTCTTATAATACCAACATTAAAATAAATAATATTGACCCACTTTTTACCATCAATACATAAAATTTCCCAAACAACTATTAATTAACTAAAACATGAAGGGCCTCTTAGGTTTAATGTTTTAGGCAATTAGGAAAAATAATAAACTATTAAAACCCATGTATTTTTCAACCAATGGATATTTTTAAACTTTATAAGAAACTTCTTAATTCATTAAAAGTCTTCAAAATTACCAAGAAATTATCAAAAAAATTGTCAGGACCCGTCCCAGTGGGGCTCGCACTGTGACTCCCCAAACCCGCCTCCCAAAGGCCAAGGGATGGTGACTAGCACAGAGTAGGCATATTACTACTTGGGAGGAATTGCCTAAGAACCAGTACACACACACATATCCAAGCCCACAAATACTAAAATGTAAGAACCAATAAGGAACAAAATGCATGCATACAACTAAAACCAACCAACAGAGTACAGCGGAATGTAATCCACTATAAATAAACTGGGGAAGAATACAATCCCACCAAAAACAACATGAGTCTGAAAACTGCAAAGTCCAACCTGTAAACACAAGTGGTACTGGGACTGCTACTCATAGCCAAAGGAACACCACGTCTTATAGGGAACTCGGAAAGCTCGGTCCTATCATGGTCCGCCCTGGACTCTGTCAAAAGGCTACTCCTCTACACAAGACACGACACGAGCGAACAAAGCATGTGCAGAGGTGAGTATAACAATACACAATAGAGGACCCTGAAAAACCTAAAGCAAGTATACAAAGGAAAGGCACAGTAATATCTACACAATATATGTCTTTTGAACATTTAATAAGATAACACAATCCGGATATACTCAAAACCAAGACCTGTAGTCTAGAGACAAGTCACACAACCTCATACCCACACTAGGGATTCAGTTCAAATATTTCAACGAAGCACTCATTCCGGGAGAACACACTCCATGAGTCTAGTAACTCTGATGATGTCCATTTGAGATGTACTCTTTTTTATGAAACGTCATGTGAGGTAGTCACACTCATTACAGGAGACACACTCATGAGTGGGAAGATCATGATATATAGATGCAATCATTACGGGAGACACACTCTTGAGTTGGAAA
Organism: Viscum album; assembly: GCA_963277665.1. Taxonomy (NCBI): domain Eukaryota; kingdom Viridiplantae; phylum Streptophyta; class Magnoliopsida; order Santalales; family Viscaceae; genus Viscum; species Viscum album. The sequence goes on from OY728158.1 coordinate 1,028,263,104, forward strand.
GATCACGATAGATAGAAGAACTCATTATGGGAGACACACTCCTAAGTGGGAAGGGTCATGATGCACAAATGAGCATCACTACTAGGGCCATGGTGGATAACATGACTCGTCCAAATTCACCATCTAAGTAGAGGATCAACGCCTAACAGAGTTGGTCATGTTGATTCCTGACCCTACCTGGGGTCAGGAATGGAGAGAGAATATTTCTTTAGGCCTCTTGGAGGGATTCCAACTCTATCATAGAAAGTCCTACTGAATAGATCATACATCTGTAGAAGGAAACAATGCCTGAACTTTAGGGGAAAGTGAATAATGGGAACTGATCCAAATGAAAGATGTCCATGATACAGTGAACAAGAGGACCATTCCATTTTCCCAAAAGTACACGCTTGTGGAAAAGTTACATGTCATGTTGTCTGACCCCAGGTACTGCCCATGTACAACGGCCCGTGTCGTAAAGCTGGTTGTGTAGAAATGTTAGTACAGGGCGTGTATTATAGAGTACACGCCGTGTCTGAGTGACTGGGGTCAGCTCCGTGTACGCTGGTCGTGTGCCCGTACACGGTCATCAACCCATGTACTTCAACCCGTGTAATCAGTACACGGGGCGACCCGCATTACTGGCCTCACCTGGTCATGTGATGGAGTACACACCATAATCTTTATGCCGTGTCTATGTATCCCCTGGATACATGTTGAGTCCCGCATAGCCGCCTCAACCATGCTGCATAGAGAGTACATATCGTGTTGTCTGAAGCCATATAGTCCATCCCATGTCTGTGTACCTTCCAAAAAACACACTGAGATTTGGGGAAAGTCCAACATGCTGTGTGACTAGGGTCACATTCTGTGTGATTCCCCTATGACCCCTGAAACCCTAGCCACTGCTGCCGGTACTACAAGGTGTGTTCTTCGAAAGTACACACCGTGTATTATGGAAATTTCTAGAAACGCAAACCTCCACCGCCGCACCTTCCGTGATGTCACATTCGTCGATCCAGCTATCCGATAAACCTGAAACCCATAGTATTTTTTTCCTCGACACCAAGAAGGTGATTCCATTATTTTCGTACCTCCGATCGACTCTGAAAACACACAACGATCCACCCATGTGAAGAACGGTCGAAGAACGACCCTTACCGATCCTGTCCGATTCATTATCAGCTATCGTCGTCACACCTCCACAAGGTCGTTGTTGGTTGAATCGTCTATTTTGGATCATTTATTCACAAAATGTATGTGCAACGATCCATTATTCATCACCCCAATAATAACACGAAGAACTCCCAAGAGAAAATGGTGGAAGAAAAATCCAATAAGCAAATCGAGGAACGAACCTCCACCATCGTTCACCATGGCATTGATTCGCTCCTGTTAGTTGCATAAAATAGAGCAGAATCAAACACCAAAAATTCAACATGGATCAATTCCCCAAATCATCCTGATAAAACCCTCCCACAAGAACATACGAATCCACGGATCAACTTGTTCATGGTTGATCTGCGTTCGTCGTTTAAAACAAAAGCGAGGAAAAGAAATTAAATATCAAACCCCTACCTCACGAAGGGATCGATTGTCGATGAAGGTATCGCACTACCGTATTCCTCGAGATCCTTCAACTTCCTTGGCGCAACGATTCACATCTCTGATCTGTCATCATACGTCGCTTAGAGTTTGCTTCAATGTGCCATGGATCATTCCCAGAGTTTTCTCCCAATCATCCCCCAACCATCGACATTCCATTATCCTAATAAAAAGTGAAATGTGTTTGGAATTCAAAATTCGATGTTGTATTAATGAGTCAAGATTTTCATTATTGAGTCATTATAATGTGGAATTTATTAACGAAACAGATGCCTCGTCTCCACGCTGCAGTGGATGTTTCCATGAAAAAATAAAATAAACTTTCCCATTTATTTTATTTTATTTTATGGAAAACTTCGAAAATGAACATTTTCCCTCGACCCAGGCCGATCCAGGTTAAACCCATTATTAGGTAAAGTCATAATATCGAACGTAAAGGTGCCTTTAGATTTTTAATCCGGGCATCCATTTATAAACGTCCACAACTGCACACAAGTGGTAACTCACTTAACTAAAAAAAGTTTGAACCACCATTCTACGATCATATGGCCTCAGAATGATGTTTCATCTCAGCCCCTAGTCTCAAAATAAAATTATATAATATATTTAAAAATAATACAAGGAAAATATGAGACATTACACTCTCTCCACCTTGGGGCTTTGCGTCCCCGAAAATCGAAAACAAGACTACTCAAAAAGATGTGGGTAGTAGGAATGGATTTGAGCCTCCCGCTCCCATGTACTCTCTTGAAGATTCCCATGCTGCCACCAAACATACACCAAGGGAATCAATTTCCCATGAAGGGTACTCTCCTACTAATCATCTGTCTCCATTGGGTACTCAGTAATGGTCACACCATCTTCGATGTCTAGCTCCCTCCAATCAATGATCTGCGATGGATCATGCACGTACCTATTTAGCTACGACACGTGGAAGACATCATATACCCGATGCAACTATGGCAGTAGATCCAAGCAGTATGTCACCTCACCAACTCTATGCAATACCTGAGATGGTCCGATGAACCTCAGAGATAACTTTCCACCTTGGCCAAATCTCTATAACCCTCAACGTGGTGAGACCCAAAGAAAGAAGTGGTCTCCCTCCTCATACTACATGGGTCTCCATATCCTGTCATCATAAGACATCTTCAGCCTCTATGCAGTATTCATCCATTCCTAGATGATGTGCACCTTCTAAGTGGTAGCCCTCACCAACTATGGACCTATGAGTGCTGAATCTTCGAGGTAGGTATAGCTAATCATTGACCGGAAGGGTCTCCCATGCAAAGCCTCGAACGGTGTCTTACCAATGGTTGAGTGGTAGATGTTATTATACGCAACTACAATAGTGGTAGGTAGTCCTTATAACTGTGACCAAAGTCCAAGATATAGGCCCTCAACATATCCTACAGAACCTGAATGATCCTCTCTATCTGACCATCTTTCTAGGGGTGAGATGTTGTGCTCAAACGTATCTGAGTCCCAAAGGACTCCTGCAATCCCTTCTACAACCGAACTGTAAAGAGGAAATCTCGGTCTGAGACTATCATTTAGGGGACTCCATGAAGTCATACTATCTTATGTACGTAGAGGCATCCCAAGATCTCTATGGATCTATGCTCCCTGATTGTTAGGAAGTGGTTCGTCTTGGTGAGTCGGTCAACGATCACCCAGATAGAATAATGCCCCTTGGAAATCTATGGTAAGCATGTCTCGTAGTCTATCGATATTAAATCCCACTTACACTCTATAATTACCAGGGGTGAGCTAATACCACTGAAACTTGATGCTCAGCATTCACCTGCTAGCATGTGAGGCATTGGGAAACTAACTTTGGTATTGCCCTCTTCATTCCTGACCACCAGAACTGTCATTAGAGATCCTAGTACATCATTTCTTCTCTAGGATGTAGTGCCAGGGGGTATGTATGAAACTCCCTTAGGACCTCCTCCATCAATTCCACAAGTACAACAGTGCATCCTCTAAAAAGAAGTATGTGCTCCCCACCTTGTGAATATCCATCAGGTGCATGTCCTTTGGATAACTGAGCACATAAATCCACACAGTCAACATATCTTAGTTGTGCCTCCCTAACCAGATGTAAGAGTGGAGGGGCGATAACCATCAACTATATGTATTTTTTATCCTCTCTGTCCATGAAGGATAATTGCAATGTGGATAACTGTTATGTCGCCTCACTCAACAGCTACGAGCTCGACCTTCTGCTAATAGAATCTGCAACCTTGTCACCCTTCCAAGAAGTATAGATGATCTTGAAATCATAATCCTGGAGGAACTCTAGACAATTCCTCTGCCTCATATTCAGATCCTTCTATGAAAATATGTACTTGAGGTTCTTGTGGTCAGAGTAGACGATGAACCACTCTCCCATAAGGTAGTGTCGCCGCATCTTCAATGCGAAGACTACCATTGCCAACTCAAGATCATGGGTCACATAGTTCTGATCATGTGGCCTAAGCTGGCATAAACCATTATAAATCACTACCTCTCTTTCCATCAGGACATATACAAGCCCGGACCTTGATGCATCACAGAAAAGTATGTACTCGACACCCTATTTTGGAAATCTCAAAACCGGGGTGCTAATCAAACATTGTCTCAACTGCTCGAAACCCTGTTGGAACATCTCCATCCATATGAAGGGTTTCCCCATCCTATTCAAGTATTTCATCAGTGCTGATATCCGGGAGATATCAAGAATGAATCTCTGGTAATATCTTTCCAAACCAAGGAAGCTCTGTACCTCCATCACGCTCCGAGGTGGCTCTCATGCTAACACAGCATCCACCTTGGCTGGGTCTATAGCTACTCCATATGTCAAGATGATATGTCCCTGAAATTGGACATCATGAATGCAGAACTGGAACATTGATTGCTTTCCATAATGCTACTGCTCCCGAAGTACGTCAAGAACCATTTGCAGGTGTCTCGCGTGCTCCACCTCTAACACCGAGTACACAAGGATATTGTCGATGAAGACAACTATGAACTGGTCCAAGGATGACTGGATGATCTGGTTCATCAGTCCCATGAAACTGTGGGGGCGTTCGTGAGGCCAAAAGGCATCACCAAGTATTCATTGTGACAGTAGGGGCATCTGAAAGCCATATTCAGAATATCCTCATCCCATACTCGTAACTAGTGATAGCCTGATCGAAGTTCAAACTTTGAGAACCACTGTTCCCCACTCAGTTGGTCGAAGAGGTCGTTGATTCACAGAAATGCATAATTATTCTTCACTGTCACAAGATTTAGGAACCTATAATCCATGCACCACCTCAAACTCCCATATGTCTTCTTGGAAAACAAGACTGGGGCTGCCCATGGTGAAACACTGGGTCTTAGAAAACCCTTTCTCTACAAAACCTCCACCTGCACTGTCAGCTCGCGAAACACTGCAGGAGCCATCCGATATGCTGAGGAGGAAATCAGTTCCGTCACAGGGTGTAAGTCGATGGAGAAGTCAATTTCCCGGTGGGGAGGTAATCTAGGAAAATCTTTCGGGAACGACTTTATCGTACTCCGCCACTACTACTGGGAACTGAGATCTCACAACATATATTTCTCCGAGGGTAAGGCTAGCCATCTAATGAGTGATTGGAGGCACCCTCCTATTCTTGATTCCATTCTATGAAGCCTGCTTCTCCTTTTCTACGACAACGGAAAACCTCATTCCATCATGGCAGACACACCACAATCTTTACCTAAAACAGTAAATATGGGCATGGTCTGAAGATAACCAATCCATACTGAGAATGTCATCGTAAGTACTCAACGCTACAACTAAGAGGTTCCAACAGAACTCTCACCTCCAAGGGTAAGATCAAACTTTCAGAAGAGGTGTGTGATCGTCGATTCTCCTCCCGCAGGTGTCTCCAAGAATAAGGATCGAGTCAACGGTTCTACCAGAATCTCATGGTTTCACACAAGACATGAGGCGACGAAGGAATGACTAGAACTTGTGTCTAAAAGTATGGAATGTATGGTAGAGAAGATATAGATCCCACCTCGTATCATCCCTGCAGCCCCTAGGTCATATGCATCGACCACATGCAGCTATCCACGCCCCTGTCCCCCAGCTCCCTAAACCTGGTGCAGACCTCCTGGGGGTGGTGGTGGAAGTAAGTCGACGCATCTGCCACCACCTGCAACTCTTCCTGCTCCTCTTCCACGTCTTCTGCTTGGCTGGTATTTCTGCTCCATCCCTTACCTCTACCTTGGTGGTCCATCCACCACTTTTCTGTCAGCAGCTCGACGGGTCAGACAATCTCCAGTGAGATGTCCCCTACCGTCTCATTAATAGCACCACTTCTCCCTAGGATGACTGGATCCGGCCTGGGAGACTGGGAATATCGATCCCCTATCCAGGGTCCTCCTCTGACGTCTCTCATGTCCTGATCCAGGCATCTGACATCAGCTCCCTACTACTGAGGTCTCCGCACCCATCTGGCTACTGCTGACTGTCATCGGATTTCTCTGCTCCGCCAAGATGCTCTCGACCACCAAATCTCGCTTGATCACTCTTACATTAGTTGTAATGAAAAGAGTTATGAAACTAGCTCAGATGCCTTTTCACAGACCACGCTCGAAGGTCCAAGATCTAAAGTATTAATCCATGACCATATCCATCGAGAACCTGGCGAGGTTGGTGAACCTCGATGAATAGTCAGCTACCGTCAAACTATCCTGATGGAGCTGAAGAAGCACCTGGATTCATACAAATCTTAGTTTAACTGCAGAGAACTCCTCCCTGATGAGTCGCTCGAACCCTGTCCATGAAGGAGTCTCATCTTCGTGATTTTGTGTGGTTAGACTCCACCATCTTCCCACCGAACCCTGAAGAATGCTCGCTCCTAGGATCACCATCTTGTCTGCTGGTGTGCTCACTAGACGGAAAACCCAACTCACCGCCTCAAGCCAGGCCTCAGCCACTAGAGGGCCAGGATCGCCTAAAAAATGATTGGTCTATGTCTCTATAACTCATAGAGAACACTCGGCCTATGCCCCTCATTGGTCAGTACTGTAGGTACCACGGGCTGCTCCACTGGTGGTGGTATAGCCGGTGCACCACCTGGTGGAAATGCCTGGGGAAGTGTTCCTTGTATCGAAGGCTCGTCTCTGAGGGGGTCATCCTCGTCATCGTGCTGCTGAATCGTAGAGGGTATTTTTCACGAGGTATCCTGTAAGGAAACAAGATGTAACATGAGTATATCAGAATAGCTAACTCAAAGGACATGGGAATCAAAACCCATTCATATATGATGCATGTACCATTATTTTATTTCCCCGCAACTAGTATTTTCATGTACCAAGTCAAAAAGCAGTTTATCAGAGTCCTTGTATATGGCTATATCATTCGCCGCACCAACACTAGAGTCTCTGGCCTGCAAGCTAAGCTCGAAACACTTAACATTGTTTCCCCAATCTAATTTCATAGACTCTTGGTCCTAAGGTAGAACCGGCCACCTCTAATACCACTCTGTCATGACCCGTCCTAGTGTGGCCCACGCTGTAACTCCCCATGCCCGCCTTCAATAGGCCAGGGGATGGTGACTAGCACCGAGTAGGCAGATTACAACATGGGAGATATTTCCTATGATCTAGTACACACACACACATCTCCAAGCCCACAAATGCTGAAATGTAAAAACCAGTAAAGAACAAAAAGTATGTATACAACTAAACCCAACCAATAGAGTACGACATAAAGTAGAGTATTGAAAGTAAACTTTTCCAGAATACGAGCCCAAAAAAACAAAAAGAGTCTTAAAACTGCAAAGTCCAACCTTTAAACACATTAGGTATTGGACTGCTTCTCGTAGCCAAATGAACACCTTGTCCTGTAGGGAACTCAGAAAACTCGGTCATGTCCTCGTCCACCCTGGACACTATCAAAAGGTTGCTCATCTTCACAAGACACAACACTTTTGGGCAAAGCTCGTGTAGGGGTGAGTATAACAATAATCAGTAGAGGACCCCAAAAAACCCAAAGTAGGTATACAAAGGAAAGGAACAGTCAGCTGCACACAATATATGTTTGCTGAACATATAATAGGAGATCACAATCCAGATATACTCAAAGCCAAGACTTGTAGCCTAGATAAAATTTACACAACCTCATACCCCCACTAGGGATTCAGTTCAATGATTTCCACGAAGCATGCATTCCGGGTGAACACACTCCATGAGTCTGGTAGCTCTGATGACGTCCATCTGAGAAGTACTATTTGTTGGGAAATGTCACAAGAGGTAGTTACACTCATTATGGGAGACACACTTTTGAGTGGGAATACCATGATATATAGAAGCACTCATTATGAGAGACACACTCTTGAGTGGGAAAGATCATTATTGATAGGAGAACTCATTATGGGAGACATACTCTTGAGTGGGAAGGATCACGATACACAGATGAGGATCACTGCTAGGGCCATGGCAGTTACCGCAACTCATCTGAATTCACCAGCTAGGTGATTCACCATCTTGGTAGAGGGTCAACGCCCAGTAGAGTTAGTCATGTTGATGCCTGACTCTACCTAGGGTCCAGAATGAATAGAGGATATCACTCCGGGCCCCTCAGAGGGTTGCCGACTCTATCACAGAAAGACCTGCTGAAGGGATCATATTCCTATAGAAGGAACTATGACTGACCTATAGGGGAATGAGAAGAAGGGGCACTAACCCAAATGACAGATGCCTATGATATGGTGAATAGGAGGACCATGTCATTTTCCAAAAAGTACCCAGTGTGTAGAAAAGTTACACACCGTGTTGTCTGACCTCAGGTACTACCCATGTAGAACGGCCCATGTCGTAAGGCTGGTCATTTAGAAATGTTAGTACACGGCGTGTAGTACAGTGTACACGCCATGTCCGAGTGACTGGTGTCAGCTCCGGGAAGGCTGGCCATGTGCCCGTACACGTTCCTCAACCTATGTACATCAACCCGTGTAATCAGTACAAGGGGTGACCTGCCTTACTAGCCTCGTCTGGTTGTGTGAAGGAGTTCACGCAATATACTTCATCTTGTGTCTATATATCCCCTTGATACATGTCAAGTCCCACATATTCGCCTCTGCCATGCTGCGAAGAGAGTACACGCCATGTTTTTTGATGTCATGTAGTCCATCCCATGTCTGTGTACCTTCCAAAATACACGCTGATATTTAGGGAATGTCCAACACACCGTGTGACTAGGGTAACACGCAATGTGATTCCCCTATGACCCTCAAAAACCTATACTCTATCGCTGGTACTACATGGCATGTTCTTTAGAAGTACATGCCGTGTATTCTGGAAATTTCCATAAACGCGAACCTCCACCATTATGCCTTCCGTGATGTCTGGTTCATTGATCCAGCTGTCCGATCACCATGAAACCTGTTGGTTTTGGTTTCCCCGACACTACGAAGCCAATTACATTGTTTTAGAACATCCGATCGGCTCTGAAAATATTCAACCATCCACCCTCTTGAAGAACTCTTGAAGAACGACCCTTCCCAATCTGGCCCGATTCGTCACCGCTATCGTCATCGCACCTCTACAGGGTCGTTGTGGTGTCGATTATTCAATTTGGGATAGTTGTTTCATAAAACGGATGAGCAATGATCCATTTTTCATTTCCCCAAAATGAACACATGAATGAAAAAGGGGGAGGAAAAATCTAATAAAGAAATCGAGGAATGCACCTCCGCTGTTGTTCACCACGGTGTTTATCCACTCCCGTTAGTTTGCTTAAACGGAGCAGAAACAAAAAAAACAATTCATCATGGATCAATTCCCCAAATCATCGTGATAAAACCCTCCCGCAAAAACGTACGAATCTGCGGATCAAATTTTTCTTGGTTGATCTGTGTTCATCGTTTAAATCTAAAGTGGAGAAAATGAAATTAAATAACAAACCCCTACCTCACGAAGGGAACGATCATTGCTGAAGGCATCACGCTACTGTCATCGTCGAGATCCTTCAACTTCATTGGCGCATCGATTCACAGATTCGATCCATCGTCGTTCATCACCGAGAGTTTTCTCCAAAGCACCACAGATTCTCCCCATAGTTTTCTATAAATCTTCCACCAATGATAGACGTTCCATTATCCCAATAAAAAGGGAAACGTTTTTGGCATTCAAAATATGCTACGGTATTAATGATTTAAGCTTGACATTATTGAGTCATTATGACGTGGAATTTATGAAATAAGTAGTTTCCTCGTCGTCGCGCTGCAATGGATGTTTCAATAAAAAAAATAAAATAAACATTGCCATTTTATTATTTTATTTTACTAAAAACGTTCGAAAATTAAATTTTTCCCTCGATCAGCTCCAATCAAGGTTAGACCCGTTATTATGTAAATTCATTATCTCGGACACAAGGGTTTCCTTAGATTTTTAATCCGGGCATCCATTTAGAAACTGCCACAACCGCGCACAAGTGCTGACTCACATAACTAAAAATAGTTCGAACCACCATTTCGGGATCATCGGGCCTCAAGAATTTTATACTATATCAGTGCCTCATCTTGTAAAAAATCCATAATATATTTATAAATAATACATGGAAAATCAGAGACATTAAAAAAATATTTTTTGATATATATATAATATATAATACATTTACTCATAATCCATACAATAGAAACATGAGAATGACTGGGATCACTGTTCAGTACGGGTAAACATAACTGATAACAATCAAAGATCTTAATTGATCATAAATAATATGATAGGAATAGATTATCAAAATAATACCATAATATAAAAATTGTAAAGATAACATATCCAGGGCAGGCATATAAATAAATAAACACATGGATAACAATAGATATTTCATTATTAATGAAAGTCATAATTTCATAAAACTAATTAAATTCTAAAAGACAAGACATCATGAAATTATATATCATGATCATACATTCATGAACTTTTTTCTAAGTAGTATTTTGTTATTGTTATGAATATAAAAAAATATTCAAGCTATTTTGTCTCAAGATACATATCAATGTAGGGTCATTGTAGGACCCACCAATCACGAATTGTGTCTACTTAATTCATCATATAATGGAAATAATATGTTAAAAATACAAAAAAATATTACTTAATAATTAATAAACATCCATATTATAATAATAACTATGTATATTTTTTCAATACTTCTAAAATAAATAAATGCAATATATGTGTTTGTAATCATCACGAAAACTAAGACCGTATAAATAAATGGGTTTAATTTTATGTCTATAATTGTTTAAATCAGTGACGTATGGACTCAATGTGAATTACTATCAAATAATATAGTAATAAATTGGTTTTTCACATTTAGAATTCATAGGATGATATTTCATTCCTAATATAGATGGTGATTTGGAAAGACAAAGGCAATAATTAATTTCAGAAAGATTAGTCCACAATATAAAAATAGTGTCATATTAATTTGAATGTAATTTGTAACAATTATATACACTATAAAAATGAAATAAGTGGTTAAATTTGAATCATATACCAATGAAAAAATTGAGATGAAAACAACCTTAATATAAGGGAAACATTTGAATCAATATAACATATGTGTGGTTCCATGGAATTACAATATTATGAATTGAAATATATTAATTTAAAAATAAATTAATTGGGTAGTTAAGACACAATATATAAAATAATATAGCATAAAGTATCAAACATGTCCCTTGAAGTTGTAAATAAATATAAATAACCCATAATGATTTGGAAAATTTCATGTCAGAACCCCTTAAAGAATATATTTGGAAATGAAACACAAAGTACCATGAATAATTATAAGAACATGTTAAAAAATATTAAATGGGTATAATATACACAACAACAAAAAAACACAATTTATAATAATAAATATCCCAGGGGTAAAAATTGTGACAAAAAACCCCTTTTATGTAAAACAATTTGAGGTATTAATATAAAAATTTGATCGTGGATCCATACAGAATAACTGATAGGGGTGAAATAGTGATTCAATTTATTTTTATGTTTCATTAAAGAAACAACCCACTTCACTGGTTATCTTGATTATTTATTTTTTAGTCATCACATATAAAAAAGATAAATTTATATTTGCAAGGGTCACCTCTAAAAATGAGAAAGATACTCCTTGTAATTTTCTTGATTTCACTAAGATCATACGACCCACTGGTTTCCACAAGTAAGTTCAATGAGTAGTATTTATCCTTTTCATTATTTTATATAATGTCTCATTATTGTTATAGAGAATTATGCACTATTACAATGAGAGTGAAATTAGTATCAATAAGAAGAAATACTTCAAATGATAACATAAAATATTTGGTGTAGTATTTATCTTTATCTTATTCATTATCCAAAAAGTACTAAATTATAATGAGTAAAATATATTTCAATTTTCACATCCCCTTAATCCTACACTTCTATTGTTCTTCCATCACGGTTCTTCATCTAATCCACACACACCAAACTATCCCTTTACTACACATACATAAGCATTATATCTTTTAAAAGAATAAAATAAAAATAATAATAGAAAATTAAAAAAAAATCAAAATCAAATATCCAAATTCCATTATCTAACTTAGTTACACCTACTTAATTTTTGATCCATTGGATCTTCTTGAATCTATTAAAAATAATTTAAATTTCCAAAACAACATTATAGATTAGGTTAGTGGCCCATTAATTCATCCAAGAAACCATTCCATCAATACAAGTCATAACTGAATCAATCCTCTCAACATGAATGGCACTGTGATATGGGTAAAATTGATTGTCTATTTTTCCCGTTAAAGTAATTAACATCGTATAAGTAGTTCCCTATGATATCATTGTTTTTTGGGAACCATTACTTGTTGACCATGACTTCACATAAGGACGCAGACTTTCTCCTTTACCATTTAGAAATACCACAATACTTGTAAACCACAGAAATATTTATACACCAATACATGCATAGTGAGATTCCTCGTTTAACATAGGATGGTTCAATAAATAATATTGGGACTACCACACAAATTTTAGCCTTGGATATTTTTCATAGTTATAATACAATATTACCATATCAAACCAAATGACCATTTTCCTGTGTCTGTATCCCACAAGAACCCCAATAATGCATAATGACCATCCAAAAACCCCCTTCTATTGCTGTGGCCCTTCATGGCTTCTCCAAAAACACCCTCCACCATAAGAGTATCCTTATTTTATAGTCCCTAATTTCTCCAAAGAGCCTTCATAACTCTATGAACATTTTATCAACCATTTTATATCCTTCTAACTTCATAAATTGCATTAATAATGATAAACCAATCCTAATGATTATAACCATAATATAAAATTTCACATGGAATCATTTTATTTAACATATTACATGGTTTATTTATTAATAATATCGTAAAAACACTTAATAAAACCCCCTTCACCAATTCTTTAACCACACTAAATATAATAATCATATCAATACCTATGGGGATCAATAGTATCCCCTTTGGATTATGTATTCAACCAAGGAACATAAATGGGACCCCCAATAATGATAAATGGATATGTGAATAAATGATATGACTCATGTCAACATGGTGCACCATTATTTTCAAGATCAAAACTTATTATAACTCCATAGTTAAGTGTTATTGGCCAGGGGTGGTGATCAAGATGGGTGACCTCGTGAGATGTTTCTTACGGTGTGTGTGAGTGATTAAAAATCATACTTAAAAGAACATGTGCTAGCCTATGGGGATAGTAATTGTTCTGATGAACCATTTAGGCATGTGGGTGGCCCTCAGGTAGGAGAAAATGTGTCTGTCAATGAAACTAGTGTTTTATTGTGAACAAAGACCCAACAACCATATTAAGGTGAGGTGCACATGATATAAACAAAGGCCATTTTTTTATTTTTGTCAAATTAGGAAACAATCCTTATGTGTTGCGGCGTGACATATAGTTGGAAGTATGGCCAAAGTTGAGGAACATTAACTCTATTAGGGGTGAATGGGACACCCCGTAAAGATAAAGGGTTAAATGACTAAATTTAATGACTCTTGTTAATAAAATTAACCTTTATTTTTAGGTGTATACTTGATTAAAACTCCACATTTAATCATGTATGGCCTAGATTGATTATTAGGATGGGTGACCTCATGAGATGTTTGTTAGGGTGTCTACGAGTGGGAAAACAGATACTAGAAAGAAAAAGTGTAAGCTTGTGGGGAAAATCCATTGCCTGATGACTCTTTCAGGCACATGGGTTGGCCCTAGGTAGGGGAACATGTGTGTGAGGAGAAAATGGTGGTACTTGGATCGAAAGGACCTCACATCCATGTTATGGTGAGTTGTATGTGCTGTCAGTGGGGCCCAGTTTTTACACTGGTTTCGAGGTATTAGTGTCCACTAACTTGTATTTTCCACTTTTCCTTGATTTAGGAAATTATATAAAATAAACATGATGGTTTGGACTCAGGGAGGGGAATAAGTTCAGTATCTTATCATCACTTAATTGTAGACCTCTAAGTATCCATAAAATGTGGAAATTATGTTTTGATGTTATGATTGATTAAATTCACATTAGGTGAATAGAATTATGTTGATATAATGATTTATGGATTTTGTTGTATGTTCCTTCGACATGTTAGGAACATAGGTTCACATTATATATATACATGTTTATATTATTATTTAGATCCCAAATAAGTAAATTCATGTTGAAATTATGATATTTTCTTGGTACACTATTTATAGAATTATTTTATTTGAGAATATTTTATTCTATGTGTGAGTGTATATATGTGGTTGTGAATAACGCGAATATGTTGTTAATATTTATTTAATCATTTAATAGGTGGTCATTATTTTGTGTTCTACATTTAATGAGTTAGAATGGAATTAGATTTTTTTATTATAAACACCTATGGTGGTTTAAAAAAACATTATTTAAAAATGGTTAAATTTTAATATGGACACTCCTATGGTAAGGATTAGCGATTACATGATCTGAAATTATTATATAGGAAAAGAATAATTATGGTGGGGAGAACAGTAACACAATAAATTTTAATGGATATCACAATCCACTATTAATAAAAAAATTACATGTATTAGGGTGTGAAATTTTAATTATCCATACTTGTGAATATTAGGGATTTATGAAGGGTTAAAATCCTTATTTAACACTTTGGAATATTCTATGGATTTTTTCCTTGTTATGCATTGAGCCGACAAGAAATTTTGGGACCAGTAGACCCTCGATGTTTAGATATTGACAATATTAAATATATGTTTTTCCAACACATGCATTATTTTAATATAATGAAATAACCCCCAATGGTTGAATCATATGATAAATCAGAGACGAATACAAGGTGTTGAATGCTTGGTTTACCATTGTAGTGGTATAATTTTTATTTATGTTGGGTTTTTGGAAACATCACATGTGATAATACCCTTTTTATATTTAATTATTTTATTATTCCATTTTCTAAAGATTAAATAAATAATCTCTCAAATGGTGTGTTGGATGGGAAATCTAAGACAACATTTAGGTCTGCGATGAGGTTTTTACCATAGGTATGATATAATATTTTTGTGTTTTGATCATCTGGAAACAATACATGTAAGGATTGATTTTAATTATTTTATTATATATTACTTCAAAAATATTTTAATAAATCCCAAATACTGTTTTTGATAAAAATAATATAAATAAATTAGGACTGGAATGGGGGGTTAACCCTAGGTGAAACATAAGTTTTGTGGGTGTCGGATTTTTGGAATCATCATATGTAAGGGTAATAAAATATTTATATAAATATTTTATTTGGTACATAGAAAAAATAATAATAATTTAATTATTATTATTATTATTGTGACGGAAAGAAAATGAAAATATAATTTTGTTATAAATAATGGTGTTAGAGTTGGAATAATGATTTATGAATGTAATTAATGTGATATTATTAATTGGGTTAATTAAATGAATATATATATTTTATATTTATTTATTAACTATTTTCATATATTTTATGGATTCTTTTATTAATATTTTTGTTGTGGTAATAATGGATGCGGTTTAAAAATTATAATAAAATATTTGTGTTATTAGTATTATTATTAATTTGGAAAAATAATATTGGTGTGTATAATTATAATTAATATTTATTTGAAATATATATATACATATATATATATATTGGTGTATATATATATATGGGTGTATATAATTGTGTGTTCATATGTTTTTATACATAATATGTGTATATATATTCTGGTAATATATATATAGATAGGTGTTTATGATTATATATATATATTTATTTATTTATTTATTTCTTGTCAATATATATATTTAATGATGGATTTTATTTAGTCGATTATTAAATTTGTTTAGTTAAGAAATTATAGAAACAGATTAATAGGGGTGGCACATGAAATAGTTAAGGAAGAGTAGAATCAAATAAATTGGAAATTAATTGTGAGGAAAAATTAATTAACTTAATATATATATATATATATATATTAAAGGGAGATTGGGGGTTCATAGGAGGATCATACATGGGATCCCCCCCAATCATATGTTACACTACCCTTCTCTCCTCTCTCTCTATCTCTCTCCTATTATTCATTTTTTTTATTTTTTTTTCTTCTAAATATTAAATCATTGATATGTCCTACAATATTTACTGAATTGATTCACCATCGATATCATTGGGCTGGTATCAAATATCATAATTTTAAACATTTTAATCATAAGGTGATTAGGTTTTGATGGTGCAGTTAAACTTAGACGTCAGGCCTCATGGTCATTCATCATTACACCTAAGGTAGGATTGCCTTGACATTAGCACAAAATTTATAAAATTTATTAGAATGATTACAGTCATTCATGTGTAGATAGAGGGTGTTCTTTTCATTTTTGGATGTCTCATACGGGTTATTGACATGATTTTTTGTGTGCGTGTCTAGCCATAAGAATTATTTGACGTTAGTTCATACTTTATATAAGTTATTTTCCTGATTTCTTTCATGTTTTTCTATATTTTGAGACCCGTGTTTTATGTTTGATCACATGATGTGTTGGTGTGGGTGTGTGTGTGTAGCCTTTGACTGGAGTTTCTGTGGTCTTCGAATAGATTATGATGACTATTATTTTCATGTTTTTTGACTTGATGTGATATTGATCTTTTATTTCCAGTATGTATCATCTATATTATAACTGTTTCTACTATAGTTGAGAATTCAGGTTTGTCCTATTGCCAACCATGTGATACATGACACATGTTCGGTCGACGTGGATGATATGTGAGATGTGGAAAATGTTTGGCACTACTCACCAAGTGGAATATCCCAGGAATTTGGTCAGTGAGTTCATTTGGGCTATTCCATCCAGTGGTACATGTTACATTCTTCTGGACCATCCTCTAATATAGATGTTTTCGACATTGGTTGACATTTGAGATTTTACGTGTGCTTTTGGGCTTTACATCGAGAGTGATATGTATAACATTGGTTAGTATGTACATGGGCTATCCTAATAGGATAGAATATTTCATAAATGATTTTGGTCTATTCCATGAATTTCATGTTTTAGGATGGTTACTGATGTTTCATATGAAATGTGTTGAATAAGGTATGTTTTCTCTCAACATGGAATTGAAGTAGGTGGAGTTGGCCCTAGAGGAACCGACAAGTGTTTATTAATTTTTTGATATATTGTTGTTATACCTACTCCCTATTTATATTCATGAAATAATAATTTATAATTTATTCATTATTTTTTAGGGTTATTGCTGGTATCCTAGTTAGACTTGAACCCACACCCTACATGGGAATTTTGGTGCACTTATAGATTGCATGCTTTGGGATCCTAGGAAGGGAATGAGCCCTGTAGTGGATGGTCAAGTAGGTAGAGAAAGATGGTGCATATGTTAATGTATGTACTTCATGTAGTGACCCTAGACTTTTTCATATAACATTTAATGTATTTAATCATAATTATACATCAGATTATATGCCAAGGATCGTTAAGTCTAGTGTCTTGGAAGACTAGTTTCATATAACATAAAAAATGGGGCTAAAAACATCTTTATTTCATATCCATAAAATCTCCTAACATCCATTGAGGCCTTACATCTGTATATGGTACCCTAAGGAACAAATTAACAAGGGGATGAGATAAAAAGTTCAGTAAGGGAATGAATATAAGGATACATATTAAGCACATGATTTAAGAGGCATGAAATAATGATAAACAAAACAAAAAACATATGAATTCATATCATATATACTTGGGATAATATAAACATTGAATCATATAAATGTGGAATAATCATAAGACATAACTTTATTATGGGTCATGTATATCTTCCAATAACGTTTCTAAATTTTGTACAGGTCAAGGATAACCTCCAATCCTGATTCCTATTTTAGTACGGGTTAAGGATAACCACCAATCTTGTTTCACATCGCATCATATGATACGTAACATTAACCAATGAATTAGAGTGATATCTGGTTACACCCATCTCATTATTTTCATGAATATTCAGGGCACATAAATAATCAATCATAATCAACCATAAAAATACATAAGGGTACCCATGGAAAAAATTAGGTACCACAATCATGACATAAATCATAACCAATTAAAGTATCATGAAAGTGTCCATAAAGGAAATGGATTAGAGCATTCATGGAATTTAATAGGATAAAATAGGCATATAACATGTCAAGTGGTGAAAAACAGATGTGGCAACATATAAAAAATGTATTTGAGAAACATTAGCATTAAAACATTTTTGTGCTCTTTTTAGGAAAATACTATAGAGATTTTAAAATAGAAAAGAGGAGAATATTTTATATAATACCAAAATTGAACCAAGAATGTTATCAAAACAAAAATAATGATTTTATAGAGACAATGTTGTCTTATAAAAAAGGATATAGTGAACTTGAAATTGGGTAACAATTTGGGAAGTTCCCTTAAAACATGTTTTCTTACCAGAAAGTTCTAAGGGGGGAATATTTTAAAAACATGTATATCCCCGAAAGAGAGTGATTAAGGAGTCATCATAAATTAATTATATACAACTAAAAATAATATATAATATTTAAATAAATAGATAAGAAAAATCCATTTAGATATAAAGAAAGATAAGGCAACCTGAAATAACAAAGCAGTTTCGGGTAGAATTCGTTATCGATTATTGCCATGGTTTCATGTGTACAAAAGAGGGCTTGATGAGAGATAAAAGGGGTTTTTATTCACTTATAAATCATGAGAAATGTATGGGCATGTGGGAAAACAAAACTGATAATTTTTATTACACATAAAAAGCTATAGCATTGAGGACAATCTTGATTAAGGAAGAAATGCAGAGGATCCCTTACCTTAAATCTTGTGGTGTTCTAAACATGTTATTAATAACCTGAATTAACCCCTTAGGTCTATTAATTAATAAATCAAGAACTTATTTTATATATAATTTATTTGTTATAACCCTATTTAGTTCTTTCATGACAATTGTGATTTGTTATAAGGCTTAATTTCATTGTTCGGGCTTGTTTGCTTATATGGTTTTAATGACCGGTTTTCTTATATTCGTGTTTAGATAAACATGGAATATGAAAGTGGTTATCTAGAATCAATGTTATATAATATTAGTGAACATACAAGAGACTAAATGGTTTCAAATTTAATTTGGTTACTTATAGTGCAGTCAAATTATTATATAAAACCTTAGTGACAACAACTTTTGTAAAATGGTGGGTTTGATTACAATAAACATGTTGATCTTTATAACATAATACCATTAGTACAAAAGTATTAGATAACCATAACAAGGATATATTAAATATATAATAATCTGGGTCAACGATTACATAAATTTTTTTATTTCCAGAATTAAATATGATAATTTTAATTGAGAAACGGTTGTCCTTGAATGTGCTAAATTAACACATCTCAAAATGTACATACATTTCATTCAAATAAATGATGGGAAAATGAGATAAGAATATAATTTATCCCTTTATAATAATATAATTCTCGTATATTTATGTTACTGGGTTTATCATACCATTTTTTTGAAGGGAGTTGTGGAAAGAAAAAAAAAACATTAAAGAAATGAAAGAATTGGAAAGAGGAATTTAACTTTTGAGTCTACCTCTTCTGAGAACCTACCAAGGGGAGAGGCTTTGGTATTTTTAGGAGTCTAGGGCCCTTTGTACATACAATACGATCTTAGGGAGAGATTTAGGAAGAATATTGTAAATGAAAAAGGCTTGAGGGTAGTGATGAAAAGAAGGAGTGAGGGGGTCTTTTATAGTGTAGGAGAGGAGGATTTTCATAATTTTATAATGATTTGTTTATTGATTTCTTTCAAGACAAGAAAATAGTGATGATTCCATAACCAAAAATTGTAATAAAGTCATGTGAGTTCTAGATTCGTGTGCATACATAATTTTTCATGTCAAGAATATTGGATTTGATTTATAATGTATTTATAGTGTAAATTAAGGTATTTTACTCTTCACTAAAAATTTAAGTATTTTAGAAAAATCCCAAAAATTTATCATAACCATTTTTCAACATGTAGAATCCAAAAATGAAATCCATTTTTCAAAAATAATTAATATGATCATTTTATTATTTAATTAAACTCATAATATATTATTAAAACCCCAGTTTAAAAATATTCATTTTCTTATTCTAAAATATAGGTACATAATAATCTCACATGATTATTATTTTTATACTACCATAGGTAAGGCAAACATTCAATAAGGTATATCACTATTCATAAGGGTATGTAATTATTCACATGGGTAGGTTATTATTCACCAACAATTATGTTTTTCTTATCAGACACCAAAGAATATACTGATCGCAACCTTGTATGTTAGATTTTCATAATTCTAAACACATAAGTGAAATAATTATGCATAAAGGTCACATAACACTTATTAGTTCATTATGAAGTGCTTTCATGTGATTATATGAAAAAATTATACGAGGTGAATTTCCATTTATAAAACATTGGGTCGTTACATTCTTCCCCCCTTATGAAATTTCTCCCCCAAAATTTTGTTTAACATTATAATCCCTAAATAGGTGTGGGTACTTTTCCTTCATTTCTTCCTCCAGTTCCCATGTTGCCTCTTTGTACTTATGATTTATCTATAACATCCTTCCAAATGATTAGTCTTGATATGTAGAACATTGTCTCTATGATCCAATATCTTCACTGGATGCTCCTTATAGAAAAGATCATCCTCTAACTGGACCACCTCTAAAGAGAGTACATGTGAAGGGTCTAGAATGTACTTCCGTAAGAGGGATGCATGAAATAAATCATGAACTTTTGACATGGTAGGAGGATGTTCTAGTCAATAGGACACAACCCCAACACGATCATGAATCTCCAAGGGGTCTATGTACCTTGGACTAAACATACCTTTCTTTAAAAACCTAATGAACTTATTCTATGGAGATATGTGTTGAAATACAATGTCTCCAACATTAAACTCGAGGTCTCATTGATGACTATATACATAACGTTTCTGTCGACTTTGGGATACCATGATATGTTGTTGAATGGTTTTCACCTTATCCACTATTTCTTCAACCATTTTGGGTCCTAAAATATTACGCTCACCTACTTCATCCAAACACGCTGGTATTATACCCAATTTCTCAGAAAGGGCTTCATATGGTTCTATTCATATTCTCGAGTGGAAACTGTTTTTGTAGGACAATTCAACTAGTGGATGATGATGGTCCCACCTTCTATTTAATTTCATAGAATGTTCTCTCAACATGTATTCTAGTGTCTAAATAGTCATCTTAGATTGGAAATCATTTTGAGGATGATATATCGTACTAAAGTTAAGTTCAGTGCTTAGAGTATGTTTGAAACTTTTCTAGAACTTCGAGATGAATCCAGGATCATGATCAGATACAATAGATAGTGGTACTCCATGAATCTTTTCAACTTCATTGATGTAAATCTGTGCAATTTGACCCAATGGGAAGTCCTCTCAAACCATGATAAAGTGAGCTGTCTTTTTAAGACAATCCCCAATGACCCATATAGCATTGTTTTTTCTAGATGTCCTTGTATGTCCAGTGACTGAGACCATAGTAATGTTCCCCCACTTCCATGCTGGTATGGGTAGATGTTATATCACCCTTTTATAATTTTGCCTCTCACCCTTCACTTGCTGACATAATAGGCACTTTGATGTATATTCATAAATCTCCCTTTTCATATTGTCCCACCAAAAGTTTTCTCAGATATCTTGATACAACATCGTTCTCCCAGGGTGGATAGAGTGTGCCATTATATAGAACCTTATTTATCTCTGAATTGGATGGTAAACATAATCTTGATCCGAATCTTACAACTCCTTCCTCATCAATCAATAACTAATAGGATTTCTCATTTTTAACAGCTTGCACCCTCTTCTGAATTTCCACATCCACTCTTGAATCATCCTTTATTTTCTACAAGAGGGATGGTTGAGCTACCATTTGAGAAAGGGTTGATGATGTTTCTTCCTTAATTATTCCCATGTACATCATTTGAAATCTATGAATATCAGTTCTTTTAAAATTCTCATCATTGATAATGATGCGTGATCGTTTCTACTTAGAGCATCTGCCACCTTATTTTCCTTACCAGGATGTTAGTTGATTGAGTATTCATAATCATTGATGAGCTTTATCCATATTCATTGGATCATAATAATCTCATTCTATGTTAATATATATGTTCAGACACTTGTGGTTTGTATATATATCACACTTCTACCCAATGATATAATGCCTCCATATTTTAAATAGAAACATCACAACCGCCAAATCCAGAGCATGTGTGGGATAGTTTTTTTCCTGCATTTTTAGCTACATTGAGGTATAGGCTATCACTTTATCATTTTTCATCATCACAGAACCAAAGACCGCTATTGAAGCATCACTGTACACCTCAAATAATTCTCCACTCATTGGGAGTGTGAGTACAGATGCAGCGATAATCCTCTTTTTCACCTCTTTGAAATGGTCTTCACATTACTGAGTCTAGACAAACATTACTCTATTACGTGTCAGCTAGGTAATAGGGTTTGACTATCATGAAATGTTTTTCAAAAATTGTCATTAATATCCAGATATACCCAAAAAGTTGGGGATCTTCGTTATAGAAGATGGTTTGGGCCACTCTTCAATTGCCTTTTTCTGGAAAGGGCCTACATATATCCCTTAATTGGTGATAACATACCCCAATAATGATACTTCCTCCATCCATAACTCACATTTCTTGTACATTTCATTAATCTTTTCCCTTCACGATGTCTTTAACATGTTATTAAAATTCTCCTCATGTTCCTCCTTGTTCTTGGAGTATATCAGAATATCATCAATAAAGACTACCACTAATTTGTCGAGATGATCAATAAAGATTATATTCATTAATTCCATGAATCTTCTTGAAGAATTAGGGAGTCTGAATGTCATCACTATGAACTCAAAGTGCCTATAACTCATTTGAAAGGCATTTCTGGGAATATCTTCCTTCCCCACCTTTAATTAGTGATAACCCGACTAAAGGTCAACCTTAGAGAAATACCTTGTCCCATGTAGCTATTTGAACAAGTGATATATCCAAGGCATGGGATAATTATTCATTATTTTTATTTTATTGATCTCAAGATAATCAATAAAGAGGAACATTTATTTTTCCTCCTTCTTGACAAATTGGACTGGCACACCCCATGGTGAAGCACTCTGTTGTATAAAACCCTTATCCATATTCTCCTGTAACTACATATTCATCTCTTCCATCTCTATGATGGCCATTTTGTAAGGTGCTTTTGAGATAGAGAGAGATTCATGGATACGTTCAATTCAGAACTCAAACTCTCGGTTTGGAAGAAGACCAAACAACTCTTCATGGAATACATCAGTTTAATCCCTCACGATGGGCATGTCTTCAAGAATTATTCTCTCATTTGTCTCAATAATTTCATCTAGATATTATTTCTCACAAGGCAGAAACATCCACATTTGAGGTAATGATTCTAAAATTGATTCATCTTCCTCCTTACACTTGTAAAGAATTGGTGGATGATTCCGGATGTAAAGAGTGATCTCCCTTTCCTGATAGATGATGTTGCCTTTGTATATAGATAGAAAATCCATACCCAAGATATAGTTTAAGTCCACAAAAGGAGGTATAGAGAGATTTTCTGGGTGGTTCAGTCCACAAACATTATCCAGGGAGGAGTTATAATCCATGGATGCAATAATTTCCCCATTTGTAGTTCTCAAAGATAACTTTTTCTCCGAATTTTTAGGTGGTGTTTGAATAGTTCCACTAAACATCCAAGATATGAATGAATGCATAGAACCATAATCAAATAGTACTTTTTTATTCTTTAATGAATAACTAGCATACCAGTCCCCATATAATTGTTCAGATCCACCACAGCAGTAGTTATACCATAAGCCCTTAGTTGTTTCCTTGGAATTTATTGTTGATTTCCTCTAACAACCCTTGGCTCTGGGAAATTCTTGTGTAATTCCCTTCCTCCTGGAAGTTGTAACACTGAACTATATACTATGTTTTTATCTGAACCATCCTTTTTTCTAACGTATTAGCATGATTCTTCATATCCTGTTGGTAGTTTTTATCAAAATGAACAAACCTTCAACATTTGAATCAATTCATTATTCCCTTTAGAATGTTCCTAAGGAGCTTTATTACACATCCTTTACAAGGTGAAAAGTCGGGTATCATTCCATAATGGGATTAGTATTTCAAAGCCTCCAAGTTGTTCTCTATTTTCCACCTCATGTCATTGGTCCCACGAGACAACTGAGAGTCTCCAATCTCAATTTCAACATTTAGGGAACAACGGACAATATCCTTGTTACCGTCGAAGTCTTGAATCTCCATTTATTTTAGTATACTCATCTTTAGTCCGCAAAAGAAGTGATCCACCTTACTTTCAGTGATCATGACAAAGCCAGAGGCATACCTTGAAATCATTAAGATGTTTTATTCTTACACCCCGATGGAATCATCTGCATTCTTATTGAGTCCAAGGAACTCTCTTTCCAACATGAGATAGAGGGTTCGAGGAAAATATTTTTTGAAAAAACATCCTCTTTAATTTCTCCAAATCCATGGAATTAATTTCTTCTTGGGACTTTGTATTCTTGATCAGTGTCTACCACTAATCAGCTTCCCTCTCAAAGTAATAGACCACCAGTACAACATTCTCTTCTTCTGAGTTCTTGAGGATGGGGAATATATTTTCAAGGGAGTTAATCCATATTTCCACAAGGTTGGGGTTAGAATATCTACTAACCATGTGAGTCCTTTGCACCATGAATGATTCTACGACAACATTTTCATTCCATGGAATAGGAGGGAGTTCCGAATGATTCAGGTTATTATTCATAACTTAATCCAGCTAAGTAAGTATTGTTATGAAGTTTTGAGAACCCACTCCCTTCATATCAAGCAAATCACTATGTAAATATTCACATTGGATATCACATTGATTATTGTAACATGTTCTTCTATTTCCCTGCAATAACTACTAAAAATAACTTATAATTAGATATTATTAATACATAGTTATCGAACATAAAAAAGGAAACTTTTGAACATAAAAGGTTAAACTTGTAGATAAGAACTATATCCTATCTTGTGATTCCTCATGTTTAAATATAGGTTATCCTTGATCTTTTTCTTAACATATATTCCTATGGGATTTTTTGTCCCTTAATAATGGTTTATACTAAGCCCATAAATCTTCCAAAACATACCCCCAGAGAGTTTCATAACCAAGAGTGTTGAAAGGCCCATTGTTTTCCAGCAGTACCCATTCGAGTCTAGCGCAATGAATTGTTTTCAGGTTTTACCCCTAGATACATCTATTCCAGAGCCACCTATACCAACTCATATCCTGACAGGGATGTATTTTCTTGATAAACCACTTACTCAATACTCACAAAAATTTAGGAATATTTTCTTATACATAGTCTAATTCTTAAGGATCTCACTAAGCTGATCTATTCCTAATCTCCAAAAATAACTATATCACCCTCAGATATCAAATATAGAAACCCTATCCTTTTACTTATAACATTATATATTTTTTGTATAATTATACATCAATGTACAAGCTACGGTTTGTTAAGAATTTTGACTTGGAAGACTATGTACATAGAAGATAAAACATGGGGATAAAGAAAAATTCATTATTTAATAATTATAAAGACATCCTAACTTCCTCTGATCCCTTACATCAGCATAGGGTACCCTGGGGAACACATGAACCAAGGGATGAGCTAAAAATCCCAATAAGGGAATGAAAATAACGATAAATCCTAAGCACATGAGTTATAAGGCATGACATAATTATATCTAACGAATGAAAAATATGAAATATATCATACAAGCATGAGATCATATAAACATTGAATCATATAAATGTTTCAAAATCATAAAACGTTTCTTTAGTATGGTTCAAGGCTAACCGCCAATTATGATTCCCATTTTAGTACTGGTTAAGGCTAACTTCCAATCTTGTTTTACAATGAATCTCAGGAGAATTAACATTACCATATGCATTGGAGTGATATCTAGGAACACTCATCTCAACATTTTTATGAATATTCTTTCCACATAAATAATCAAACATAATCAACCATCCATAAATATATGGGTACCAATGAAGAATTGGGTACCAAAGTCATGACATAAAGCATAACCAATGGGAATATCATGAAAGTGTCCATGAAAGAAATAGAGTGGAACAAACATGGGAATTCCTAATGTAAAATATGCATATATAATGGTAATTTGTGTCATATATATGTGAAAATATATAAGAAATGTATTTGAGAAACATTATCATTAAAACATTTTTGTACAGTTTTAACGAATATACTATAGAGCCTTTAAAATAGAAGAGGAAAATATTTTATATAAAAAAATAATTCAATAAGAGAGGTCTTAATAATAAATTAAGATTTTATAAAGATAATTGTGTCTTAAAATATGGGATATATTTCACTTGAAATTTGGTAAAAATTTGGGAAGGTCCCTTAAAACAGGATTGATTATCGGAATGTTCTATGGAGGGAATCTTTTGAAATCATGTATATCCCAAAAATAGATGATGAAATGGTATTAATAAATTAATTTTTTAAAAATAAATAGAATATATGATATGTACATAAATATATAAGATAAATCAATTTTGATATAAGGAAATATAAGTCAACCTGGAAGAATAAAAAAGGTTCGGGTAGATTTCGTTACAGTTTATTGGCATTATGTCACGTGTACCAAAGACGAATTAATGAGAAATAAAAGATTATTTTGTCACTTATAAATCATGAGGAAAATATAAGGGAGGTGTGAATACACATCCCATAATTTAGGATTACACATAAAAAGGCATAACATAGAGGAAAATCTTGACTAAGAGAAAAATGGAGAGGATCCCTGACCTTAAATCTAGTGGTGTTCTCCAATTGTGAATATTGACATAAATAAAAAAATTAGGATTATTAATTAACAAATATGGAACCTCTTAACTATGTAAATTATTTTTTATAACCCGTTTGGTTCATTCAATACCTTTTTGATGGGTTATAAGGATCAATTTCATTGTTCGGGCTCGTTTTCTTACTTGGTTTTAATTACTGGTTTATTTTTATTCATGATTGGATTAACATGTAAGATTGAAGTGGTTGACCAAAATTGATTTTATATCCTATTAGTGAACATCAAGGAGATTACGTGGTTTGAAATTTAATTTCTTTAGTTAGAGTGAAGTCTAATTACTATATAAAACATTAGTGACAACCATTTTTGTTAAACGGTGGGTTTGATTACAATGAAAAAGTTTTGGTTTATAGCATAATATCATTAGTGAAAATGGATTAAAACCCATATAAAAGATATATTAATTATATAATAATATTTTTCTACCGTAACACAATAGGTTTCATGACCATAATTAAAAATTATAATAGAAATTGATAAACTGTTGTCCTTGAATGTGCTAAATTAGAACATCTCAAACGGTGCTTTCATTACAATCAAATAAAATATGGGGAAAGGAGATAAGATAATGAAGTATCCCATTATCATAATATAATTTCATTGAATTTATGTTATTGGAGCTATCATTCCATTTGGGAGAAGATAGGTGAGGAATGAAACAAAATGAAAACAACATAATAGAACTGAAAGAATTGGAATTGGGAATTTATCTCTTGTGTCTACCTCCTCTGAGAACCTCTTATGGGTATAGGTTTTGGTATTTTGAAGAAACTAGGAACCTTTGGACGTGGCGGAGGAGTTTTAGGGGAGATTTAGGGAGAATATTGGAATGTCATAAGGCTTCAGAGTAGTGAAGAGAAGAGGGAGTGAACGGGGTTTTATAGTGGAGGAGAGGAGGGTTTTCATAATTTTATAATCATTAGTTTATTAATTTCTCTCAAGACCTGAAATAGTGACCATTCCATGACCAAAAATGTTAAATAATTCATGTGAGTTTGATATTTGGGTGCTTACATCACTTTTGATGTCAGTAATAGTGTATTTGAATTATAATGCATTTAAATGGTAAATTAATGTATATTACTATTCACTAAAAATTCAATTATATAAAAAAATCACAAAATTTCATTGGAAATTTTTTTCGACATGTAGAATCCAATAATGAATTCTATTTTTCAAAAATATTTTTCTTTGTATGATTATTTAAATATCTATTTAAACTCATAATTTATTATTAAAAACCAGTTTTAGAACATTCATTTACTTATTCTAAAATTTAGGTACATTATACATTAACATCAATATTATTTTTATACAATAATAAGTAAGGTTACTATATATTAGGGTATGTCAATATTCATAAGGGAAGGTTACTATTCATAAGGGTAGGTTACAATTCCCCAATAATTATGTTTTTCTCATAGGACTCCAAATAACTTACTGATCGCAACCGTGTATGTTCGATTTTTGAACTTCCAAACAAAGAAGTGACAAACTTATGCTTAATGGTAACAAAGCTCTTAGTAGTTCATAATTTTGTTATTTCATGTGAGTATATAAAGTATTTACAAGAGATTAATTTCCATTCATAAAACATTGGGTCGTTACACTTCGAGTGGAATGTCAACTGCTACAATTATTTTCTAGATTTACCTGTACCTAATATCCTTTTTTACCAAGGTTATTCTATCATGTATTCAATTTTTAAGTTTATCCAAATGTGTTTTGATATTTATGTTTATTTTTTTTATTATTCATTAGTACCATGACACTATAAAGAGGTTTTAGTCTCCCCACTGATAGGTTTAGACCCTAACTACTAGTTTCAAACCCTTACGTATATGGAGGAATGCATGAGGTCTTGTATCATCCAACTCTGACATCGTGGTTCAGGTCGGTATATTATAATATATCACTTTGAGACATTAAAAATATAACAATGGATCATAATCCAATCATTATAATACCATGTGAGTGTTCTCAACCATTTACAACAATATACAAATAGAAGAAGATAGATGAGATGGAAACCTGATACCAAAGAATTTTCAAGGTTGATGTTGAACACATATCTTCATCCTTAGAATCTAAAATACATCTTTTGATAGTGTCCTAGTGGATACATATGAAGTCTACTCTCATATAGGAAAAAATTCTCATACTAACTCATTCTATTATAATATATATTTGATGTAAGTGATATATAATATCAATGTTCATAATCTTTAATGATGATGTGGATTATGTTAAATAATAATAGAATTTTGGGCATCACTTCTAAATAGTAATGGAAAAATTACTAGAATATTTAAATCTTCTAATTTGGGTTTTATCTACATAATTTTTGTAATTTCATGGGTTCATTCAACATATTATTCCTTGATAGTTTTAAAATATACTTAATGACTCTTATTTTAATGGAAACAAATACATTTTAAAATTTAGCTTATAGAATAATCGTAGAACCAAATATTTTCATTTATACTATTTTAAATTTTTTTTCCTACTAAAATTATTTCATATGTTGGCTTTGAATTATCCATTTCAAACAAATTCAATATTAAATTTGAAAACTTATCCTAAGATAGAAAAATATAACCATACCTTGAGAATTTTTTAAATCCAATAGATTATCTCCTCTAAAAAGTGAAAGAAAATTACAAATTATTCTTTATTTATATAAAAAAACTATTCACAAACCCCTTCATTATATCTCTAACAAAAATATCATATAACTAAACAAAAACAATTAGAAATGCAGCCCTTTTATCATTATTGTAGAGATCGTTGTTAAGAATACCTTTCATGAATTTCACCTTCTTCAAGAAGGTTCCATGATTTTAATACGAAGATCATAAGGCTTACATTAAACCATATAAATAATTATTTATCTGGAAACCCAAATTATCATATTAAATAAGAAATAAACCACATGGGTTTTCAATATACACTTCCTCTTCCAATTCAGCATTGAGGAAGGAATACTTGACATCCATTCTAATGATATTATATTACCTTTGTGATAAAATGAAAATAAATATTCATATAGTTTAATGTATTAAAATTGGATAAATTTTCTCATTGTAGTTAGATCCCTCAACATGTGAAAATCCTTTAAACATCAATATTTATTTATGTATCACAACATCTCATTTTTCATTCGTCTTGTTTTTTAGAATATACTTGGTTCTAAAAATGGTCTTTTATTTGGGATTGGGTAGAAACTCCAAAGACAAATTATTTTCTATTTTATCTAGCTATTAATTAATTTCATCAACCTATTCATAGTGTTTCTTTTATTATTGTAAATATATTGGTTTACCTATAATAAAAATTTATATTTAAGAGAATTTCCTTAGATTTCATATTTTCTTAATCTAATGTATATGATTTCCAAGGATATTTTGTATATGCAATTTTATTCTCAAAAT
Source organism: Viscum album (assembly GCA_963277665.1). Taxonomy (NCBI): domain Eukaryota; kingdom Viridiplantae; phylum Streptophyta; class Magnoliopsida; order Santalales; family Viscaceae; genus Viscum; species Viscum album. The sequence goes on from OY728158.1 coordinate 1,028,293,711, forward strand.
TCTAAGAAGTCAAAAATATTTTTCTTCATCGCTTGAATTTATTGAATCATCTTAATTAAAAATAAATTATTTTTAATTATCACTATATTCTGAATCTTCACCATTCCATTTAAAAAAACATATCCATCTTCATCACTTCATGATTTTTATTCCTTATGTGAGTTAAATTTCTTTTTATGTTATATGACATCTTAATCAATAAAATAAACTCTATTTCTATTTTTATTATTTAACAATGATATCCTTTTCTATTTTGCAAATAAAATCAAAATATACCATCATCACCTCTTTCTTAAGATATCCCTATATTCTCACCTTTAAAATTGACAATACAACTAATGAAAAGACACATAGAAACATAAATATTGGATATGTGTTGTAAGGAATATAATATGATGAAATATATAATTTTTTCAAACAAATGATTTTGGATATATATAATTTCTCCAACAGATTTTCTCTATAAATACTTATATGGTTCATGCGCTAACAAAATAATTTTTTCTATCTCCAAAATGCTACTATTCTTTCCTTAAACAACAACATTTTATAGAGGTATGTATATTCCACTTAGTTCATGATGGATACCATGTTTTTCAAGATAGGATTCAAATAATACATTGGTATAATCAACACCATTGGAATTTTGAATATTCTTCAAAGTGTAACTAAACTCTTTCTTATCACATCACCTAAAACCCTTGAAACATTCTTGTGTATATTATTAAAAATATTTATACTCCAAAAAGTAGAACACAACAAATTAATTTCTCTATTCGACTTATTATGATCAAAAACATTGTCTCTAATAGTAATTTCACCCGTATTCTTTTGTCCATGATTAGAATATATTTGATTCCATAATATTATTTAATATTTTATTCTCACATAAAAACATTCCCCATCATAAAACATAAAATCATTTACTCATATTCGATGTCCTATTTTCAACAAACAAACATCATTAATGATCTTCACAAAAACTGTATATTTATAATAAATTACTACATTTATATAATCACATCACTAAGACACGCTCCATATATTTTGTTTGAGTTCATTAATATAAAGAATGCACTTGTTTTTCTGTGCATCTTTTTCAATCAATGTTAATATGACCCTGTTGATTTTGAGTAATCCATAATTTCCAATGTTTAAAATAACATATTCATATTTTTTAGCATCGTTGAGAATGTTCAACTAACATTTCAAATGTGAGGATCAACCAATGTCCATCATACATTATAATTTTTCTTTTTATGCATTTTAGAGAACATAACAAACCAAATCATTCACTTTTCCTTTATCCATCTTTCTTATGAGATTTATATTGACTATATCTTGAGTAGATTTGTGTTGGTTAAAAAAAGATACCATTTAGAAATATTATTTAGATTCTAAAAGTAATTAAAAACAACATAAAATTGTTGAAATATATTTTCACTTTTCAATCAATATTTCTTACGATATATCTACATTTTAATTTATTGGAAGTGAGAAATTACACTAAATTTAAGTCTCCAAAACCATAAAAACTCGTCATTACATTTTTGGGAACATTGAATTATTTACTATCCACCAAAAAATCATTTCCATCTTATTTTACCTCAACTTTTATATTAGTTCTTCATTATATTAGATGCACTGTAAATTTTTATTATCATGAATATAAGATTATTTTGATATAATTTTGGTGTTTTGAGTTTTTTTCATTATCTTAGACCTATAAAAAGTTGTCTTAATTCTTTATATTTATTTGAAACTAATATTTTCATATTTCTATAAGCCTTGAATTTATATTATATTTCTCCAACTACATAAATAGTGTTATTGAAATTTAACATATATTTTTTCATGTTGACTTTCCATACTTGAGATTTTTTTATAAAATCATGAACTCTGTATCATTCTATTCCACTCCTTCTATATTGATTTTTGAATTACATTAGTCAACAAAAAGTTTATTTACATCATAAAAATCATTCGAGAACTTTTTTTCTTCAATATAAACAAATTAATTACATTTTTAATATTTTTGCTCCTTCTTCAAATTTTTTGTCTCTTTTTCCAACATAGATATCCTTGAGATACACTCCATTAGTTCCCTTTTAATAAATAATTACATCTCAATTTTTTTATTATCTTCAATGTCAATAAAAAATTTATATGTTAATTCTACTTCATTCACTTTAGTAACATTATATTTTTCATCATATTCTCTTATTTTATTTATGTCTTCTTAATTATTATGTTTTTCTCTACTTTATCACCTAGATATAAAAAATCTGTTCCTAAATTTTGGGAATGTCATTATCATTCCTTTAGTAAAAAAACCAATTTTTTAAACTTTTATGATTTCATCATAAAGAATCATTTTGGTGATTTTTCTACCTCTCCACTTAATCTTTATTACATTAAATTCAATAATTTATGGTAATGTATCTAGCTGCCCGACACATAAATCATTTTTTTTTTGAGTTTTTACTTTAAACCAATTTTTGACTCTTGTCATATTTCAATAGATCATAGACATCATATTATCATAAAATCTAATCTAAATTATTATAATTATAAGAACAATAATATTTTTTTCATAAAGGGAAACATTATTCTTAAGTATTTATATCTTTTTGGATTTAAAATCTATTTATTTTTCGTCATTAAACTTTTACATGATAGAATTTTCTTTCCTTATTTAATAAGACATTAGAAAGCTATGTAAATCAGCCAAATAAATATTACTTGTATCACTTTATTACAAATAATATTCCTCAAAATGATACTTATCTTGTAAGATATTGAAAACATTTTCAATAATGTCAATATCTTCAAACTTTTCACCATATCATCGGATTATGTTTACCTAGCCATTTACCATTGTAGGGAAACTATCATTAATTTCATCTATATAAATATGTATTTGATAAAAATTATTCTAAAAAAATGAAATTTTGATCACATAACATTGGTATTTTATTTATTGATACTTTAATATTTATCCAAGATGTAATTAGCGGTCTTGATTTTTTTTAACATCCAAAAACTAAATTTAAATGATTTATGACTGAATAGTTATATTGCATGACTATCAGTCGCCAAATTAATCTTATTTGCTTCTATTATAAAATCACCTCCATCCTGAGGAACAAACTAATCATGTTGACTTCCAATACATTATAAATAATAGATAATAGGTATAGCATAATCATGTGTTTTCATATGTTAATTATTTTCCCATAAGATATAGGAATCTCGTTTCCATTATCAATGTAATTATTTTATATGAAATACTCAATAAATTTATTAAAAACACTTCTAGTAGAGATAAAATCTTTCTAAAACATTCAAGGGAAAATCACTATTGAGGGGAAACCTTCCAATTGATAACACATGAAAATGAACCTCCAAGTTCAGTAAAGAATCAATAGGAGGTGGCGAATTATTAATATAGTTTCTTTTAAGGTTTCTATAAAGAAATAACAATAACCATAGATTAGATTGAATATTTGTTGTTTTCTAACACACACACATAGTAGGAAGAGATGATTTACAAGTTTCACCTTTCAAAATGGGAAGTCTAGTCTTTGGAATGACCAAAATTTTATAAATATCATATAACCCACTACATTCAATATCTACATAAAAAGAGTGGGATTTAACTTTTTTACTCATGATACAAAAATTCTCCCAAATATGTTATTTCTAACTATGCTATTATAGTGATAATAAACATGTTATCCACAAGAATAAATCCTTTTGAACATAGCCTTTATTTTTTATGCATTACTACTCCTTCTCTTCTTCTTAAACCTATTATATCCCTAATTTAATTAATTTTATTTGTGAAAATTTTCACATCCCCATATTTTTTCTCATTTATTATTATTCTTTATCTATTATTCCAAAAAAACACACACAACACTCTATTATTTCCCTTTATATAAATACCCTCTCTATCATTACATTGTGGTAAATTAAAAATTATAAGAATCTATTTTAATTTTCTCACATATGAAATTAAACAAAAAACTTTCTACATCTCATTCAACTAATCCAATGTAATTTTGAGTTATTAAATCTTGATATAATGATTAAACATCATTGATACATCCAAATTGAACTCATATATTTATTTAGTGAGACAATAAATCAAATTAGAATCTATGTAATCAAAATTGTGAATAACTGAATGAATCCTCCCAAAAATACTTCCACGATGGTTTGGTGTAAAATTATTTTTTGTTCATTTCTTCAAAACACAATGCTTCGTCGGAATATTTCTATAAGGATTGGTAGTTTTTAGTTTCACATTACCTATCGACCGTGAATTTTCATAAAATGGGTGTGGTCTTTTTTTAGATATTATAACATGATGCACCACCTACCGATCGCATCCACCTTCATACACTAACATGGGTGTAGTGGGATTTCCCATTATATATATGTGATCTCTACAAGAAACATTCGGACCACCATGAAAATTTTTTCCTTTCATATTTTGAACAGTTACACTATTAATTTACCATGGGAACCACCGTGATTTATTTTCATTATCTATTCCACAAAAGAAAACCAACATTACACCATGAGTATAGAAATTCCCTCGACCATGTGTATTAATTTTCCGGGGTTCTCCAACATTCCATCCACCACAGGTGTGGTCTTCATTTATTGGAACTCCTTTATCCCTAGATATTCCATCCCTCCATGAAGATTCTATCAACTATCTATGTTCCATCTAATATTATAAAAGGAATGAATCTAGATAAAACAATCCTGATGATTATATCATTAAAGAACCTTGCATTTGGAGTCATATAATTTAATATAGCTTAAAATTTATATAGTAATAAAAAATACAACACACTAAATCATATCATCTTCATAATGTCTTCAAACCCATTAAGTATAACAACAATATCAGAACCTTTAGGGATCACCAATACCTCCTAGATTTATAATTCATCCAAGGAATAAAAATTACTATAAAACATTAAAAACATTACAATGGATCATTATCCAATACATCTAATCATGCAAGAGAAAAAAGTGCTGGAAAAAATAATATAGAATAAATAATATCTTTTTATCCATAAGATAGTTTTAGATATGAATATTCCAAAACACTAACTTCACAATAATTAAATAGAACATCATCGTCATGACATATATTTTTTAAAATTGAAAAAAATAATCAAACCCATAGAATAAATTTTAATGTAAGTCATAAAACCATTCACAAAGATTAATTCATAGCTTTATCCTTTTTGTAACTCTCAATAAATAATTGATGACTTCTAAAATATAATTCACTAAAAGGTAACACATATCAATAGATACTCCCCCAAAATTATAAAATCTCTCTTTGAAAAACAATGAATGAGAATCCAAAAAGAAGGATTTATGTTTTCATTATTAATCACCCATTGATATCAATATCTAATGACAACATGGGAGAGGTGAAGGGAAAACCCTTTCCATGGATTTTTAAAGATCAAGGATGAACACCTAATATAAACATCATATTCTAAATTGAGTCCTATGAAAGTGTCTTAGGGAAAACTTCTACAATATTCACCCTTATAAAAAATTTTAAATTTTATTTAACTATTATCAACTATATATATGATAGAGTGATATTTAATATAAATTTTCTATCCTCTTGAATGCTGTATTAGATTCATTAAAGGATTAGTAACACTTTTGTTATAAAATTCCAAATGTAATGGAAACTTCACATAAAATATTAAATATTCTTGATATGTTTCCTTAAGAAAATTTTGTGTGGAAGAAAGGGTGGAATCCATGTATTCATCCTTGATTGTTTTAAATTTGAGTGAATCTTGTATATTTGAATGCCAATAAAAACATACTACTCCATGAATGAAATTTACATCCAATGTGGAAATATAATCATAGACCCTACCTTCCCAATATACATATGAATAAAAAATATATAAAGCATCCATTTGATATCATATTTAAAACTATAGTTCTATATTCCTTTGATTTATTTAACTATTTATACATAACAATGAAATGATACACTTTTTTAGAACATTTTTACTAAGATAAAAGTGTAACATCATACATAATATCCATTCATTAAGATGTATAGTATAGTAGACTACCAATTTTATATTTTAATAAAGATAGATACACATGCCTTCCCTTTTAATATTTATAAGATTTAGTTCCAATAGAAATTGGTGTAGAAATCGAATTCGAATAGTCCATTCCGAACATCATTAATGTTTCATTTTCATACATATCATGAGGGGGAAAATAATCTCTTATTAGAGTGAGTTTTAATCCAATAAAGTATTTCAACTCTCCAATAATAAATATTTCGGAAAGATTCTAATTTTTTTTAGAAAAATATTCAAAAATTATTTTACCATTTCATTAAAAATTAATATCATCTACCTAAAAAATAATAATGAGAAAAAACTCATTATTATCTATAATGTGCGGATTATTGTCAAATCATCCTTAATTGAATTTAAAATTATTATATAAGGTTTCAATCTTTGAATAACAGGATAATGAGGCTTGATTTATCCAATATAAATCCATTTTTTACATAAAAATATAACTCTCATGTTCACAATGTAAGAAACCACATGGTTTTCCAATGTACATTTTTTCCTCCAGTTATGAATTGATAAATTATAAATTTAAATCCATTTGAATGATATTTTATTGTCTTTTTGAAACAATGGAATGTAAAATTATTATTGTTTCATGCCTTACAACTTTTTAAAATTTCTGAACAAATCCAACTCATTCAACAAGTGAAAAGACATTACACAAAAATATTTCATTATTTATAAAAATACACCTTATCATTCATCTTATTTGTTTAAAATCGACTTTGTTAAGATAATGTTATTATATTTGGGTTTGGGTACCAACACAAAAGACTTAATATTTATTTCATGATCAAGATCTATAATCATTTCATTAATCCAATTTGGTTTTTCCTTTTCATTTTTACATCACTTTATTTAGAATTAGAAAATAACGATTTATGAGTTGCTTTTCTCAATGTTCTTACAGTATCAATATTGTTTCCATGATATCCCATGATATTTTAAAACAAAAATTTCATTAGTATCCTTATATGTGGTGAAAAGGAGAATTCTTCATGAATTTGATTTACTAAATTATCTTCTTTAACTTTAACTTCATCATAATATTCAATAATTTCTATAATATCAAATTTCCATTCCACAAAAACTAATTCATCCTCATCACTTTTGAAACACTCTTCTTTACATGATTTATATTTATTTTCATGTTCCATCACTTTCATATAAAAATTAAAAAAATAATTATTTTTTTTATAAAAAATAAATCTTATTCTATTTGAGGGATATCATTGGAAGATACTATCAACACCTCCTATTTCAATATTCCTAAATTTATTCCTTTAACTTTGATAATTAAATGTCTTACAAATACCCATAGATAATTGATACTTAGTTGTTTCTTGTAATAACTGTAGTATTATAGAATATCATATTTTTCTCTATATATTCATCGATTTTGGATATGAACTGCTGCTCCAATAGATTCTATTAGGAAATATTTAGACGTTTCATGATCAAACAATGTAGTATGATCCATCTCTAGAATAATTTTATTCTTTCATTCAGCTACCCAATTTTGTTTTTCATTGTATGTTTCACTGAATTCATGATGGATACCATTATTTTCAAGATAGGATTAAATTATTTTGCCATTATAATCATCACCATTGTTAGTTAAAATCATCATAATAGTGTATCTAAGCACTTTCTAAGAACTTCTCCTAAAGCTATTGAATCTATTTAGAAAATATTATTTATGATTTATAAATATAATAATTGTAATTTTTTAAAATTAATCAAAAAAGTAAAATATAATAATTTTTCCCATTTTTTTGATTTCTTCCATCTAGTCCCTCAAATGTTATAGTAAAATATATCTAAAGAATTATTAGATTGTATTTCTACCATCTTGGGTGGAGTACTCATAATCTTTTATTTTTTGTAAAGTATAAGACATACATTTCCTTTACCTTTTCAATATTGGAATATCACCAACATTGTATCACATTGAAGTCTTACACATATTTTTGGCCATGATGAACAATTCTACAATGCCACTATTGAGTTTCTTATTTCATGGTAAAATAACAAAATTTTCCAACATCACTAATCTGAATAAAATTACCCCATCTTCACTTTCCACTTATGAAGATGCATCCATAATTAAATCTCCTCAAATATTACCGATATTTCTAAAAAAATACCAAAATTTAATTCATTACATAATGGAAACACAATAATAATATTGCGTTTCAGACATTCAATATAAAATCATCTATTTGACTTCATTTGATATTTTTAAATCAATGTAGATTCAACTATATTGATTTTTGGTAATCCATAATATCCATTGTTTAAAGTTAATTATTTAAATTTTTAAACACCCTTGAGAAACTTTTTAATACCACTAGATATTATGAAATAATGTTTTTTATAGATTTAATTTCTTTGATATCTTTTGTTACACAAAACATAGAGTATTAAATAATCGTGAAAAACAATTAATATTATTATTTAAATATGACTATTATTACCCAACTGTTATATTTGTGAAATTAATTGGAATATAAAATATATTAAATTAATTATAATGGTTTTATTTAAATTAATCATATTGATAAAAAAGTAGTTAATTTTTATTGAAGTCTTTATATGTTTTAATAAATTATTTTTTATCAAAAAATTATTTATATTGTTTTTTGTGAAAAATTAATAAAATTAATTTTAAAACAATCAGAAAATTTAGTTTAAAAAACTACATAATTTTTTCAATAAACAAGGAAAATTAACTTAGATTTATTATTTGGTATATTTCTAAAAAGATTAAGTTTTTGAGGAATAGTGAAAATACATGTTTTAATTGAAAACTTCATTTTCATTTGAAGGATTTATAATTTTTTTTTCAAAATGATTTAAAATGTGAAATTATCTCAAATGTGTTATAATTAAACCATTATCAGACATTCTATTCAATTTAATATTTAATTTTGATATAAGGGTTTTTAATCTTTTTAAATGTCTGTATTTGGAAAACTATTTATTCATCTCATCTAGGAATTTAATTTTATACTAATTTTTTTTTAAAAATATGTCAATGAAATTTGGAAAATTGTATTCCTTATTTTTATTAATCAACGTTAAAATTTTATAATAAATTTAACTTAGTTTTTCATTAAAATTAATATTAAAATAGTAAAAAATAATTATCACGATTATGTTTAAAATGAGATTACTTAGGGTTAAAATAAATTGATAAGGGGTTAAATGAACTAGAAACTTTTTCAAAACCCATTTTAAGGAAATATTCCAAAAAATAAATATAAGGATCTATAATTACCCATTTTATTGTTGGAACCATGGCTATTCTATGCAAGAATTGGAGTATAGTTTGTGTTTACTTTCAATCCTCGGTCGAAGTTCATTATGTGTGCCAGTAAAGTGATCATGAATATTAAGAAGACAACAGTATTGAAGGTGGCCCCATTTCCTAGTTTTTGCCAAATTTTTGGGCCTCAAAATAGAAAAATGAGGACATGTATTGTTGGTAAAAGGAGGTGCGCACAAAGAGGAAGTGGTACGTGAAAAATGGTGTGTTTTTCGTGAAATATTTGAGTTGTGCACGACAAAGAGTGTGGTGCACGAAATAGTGGAGCGAGGGTTTTCACCTAAATAGTGTTTCAGAATCAGAACGTCGAAAAATGGCAAAGGAATGGGCTGTGAAAAAAATCATGAGATGTGCACGGAAAACGATACTTGCACGAATTATTACGCGCCAAATGAGAGGTTTTTTACGCCACAAGGGGTTTTGCACGCGGGGGGAGGAGATGCCTATAAATAATAGGTTACCCCCATCAATTCTATACGACTGATGTCCAATATAGGATCCAAGTGCTGATGCACGTAAAAGGTTCGACTAAAGGGGCTTGCACAAAAAATTACAAGCTACTCGAAAAAGCCTGGCTTGGTCGAAAAATTCCGATCAGCGCGAAAAAATCCGGGTGGGAAAAAAATTCCGGGTTATGTGAAAAAGGAAGAGTTACGCGTAATGATTGAGGCGGCATGTAAAATATTCATTTGTGTGAAAAGGTTGTTGTTGCATGAAATATATTTCTACACAAAAAGGAATTATTGCGCGCAATAGAAGGGTCTTGCATGAAAAATGTTGGTGTTGCATGTAATTGTCAGTGAATCCTATTTGCACGTTATGGTTATCCAGTTTAGTGGTTCACTACGTACAAGGGCATGATTTCTAGACAATGATGCAAGAAGAGTCTCATGGTAAGTAGAGGCAGAGACTTCAATGAAAATCTATTGAAGATACATGTATGTCTATAAACTGACTGGCACTTCACCAAAGGCAGTGAGCTAGGGGAGTCAATGGGAGTGACCCGAGGGATGCAGTGAGATATCTCTGAACATTTGAAATGGCAGTGTGCCTGGGACAGAATGACTGTACCTGAACATTGTGATCCACAGCTAGTGAATTTTAGTGGAATTTGGTATGACCGAAAACCTATCGGCATATGCTCCTTGAACGTAGCCCATAGCGGTGAACCATGTAAAAAGTGATGTGTCATCTCTTTGCATGTGAATGTTTGATTTCTTCTCAAATCTGTAATGCATGTTAAACTAGTTTCTACCAACGTGGGAGCAAGATCCATCAGTTTAAAAGAAAATGTTGACACCCTGATTCACCCCTACCATTTCAGGGTGTCTCTGGGTCCTTCATTTATAACCTTTTTGAAGATAAGAAACATGGATACACTAAATTCTATTCATATTTACAACTGTGTCTTCTCCCCCACTTATAAAAGGTAACCATTATTATATCCTAAAATCATATTTAAAACCATTCATATTTGTAAATAAACATCCAAATATCATGAAAAAAATCCCTTACCATATCTTAGAGGCCATATTTTTATCATGGAACCTTCATTTGAAGACATTGAGTATATAACTAAAGAGGTTCTCCGAATAAGAGGTAAAATTATCAAACATGTTTTTTTATTTATCATTCCACATCTTAAAATTTTATTAAACTGTGACAATATAATAATCAATTTATCACTAAAATATTTATATGTTATCATATTATAGGGATGTCCAAAATCTATCTCCTCTTCCATCTAATGGGAAATGAATCCATCGATCATGTATATGGTGGAATACCACCTCGTGAACTGATGTTGTTTGTTTTCGATAAACACATATAAAAGTTGTAAATAATAATGGATTTTATTTTTATATATTATATTTATATACTTATGGAATTTTAATATAACATATAAATTCCTAATTTAAATTCCATGGGAATATAATAATGTTTCTCATTTGTATGGTGGACTACCGTCATGAAAAACAATGTTATTTATTCATCACATAATTACATGATTATTAAAAATATATTTTACGTATGACCTTAAATTTTATTATTTAAATGTAATATATTATTTACCTTATTTTATTTTACTCCATTCAGATAATGGAAACCATTTTCATGCATACGTATGACCTTCCATCTCCATGAGCAGTGTCATTCATTATATGTATATATATATATATTAGATTAATTTAAATAATATTAAAATTATTATATATGATATTTATTTCATGATTAACATTCTATAGTTGATGTAACAGTGATCATAATGGAAGGACTGAATATACCAAACCAAAACAAACCTGAAAAAAGAAGAAGTTATTAACTGAACTGTGATTTTAATAAATAATTGTTTATAAACGAGTAATAAAAGGTCATAAGTAAATAACATATTTTATGATAAATTTGACTATGATTCATTAATATATTTTTAAGACACTTATATTTACTATACATGAGGATGGAACATTTATGAAGTATGTCGAGACTTAGGGTATGGTATTTTTGATCTCTCCTTAATTTTTGTGAGATATATGTCATATTCCTTACATTTTTCTTTTGTGTGGGGTATATAAAACATATTTCACATGTTATATTAGGAATATAATTATTTTAATTATTTATAAATTTTAATTTTATTTTACTATTTATTATCTCTTACAATTGAAATGATTACAATAGTGGTATGGTAATTTCACCTAAAATTATATTCTTTAGGGAATATGATTTGTTATTCCCATATCATCATTTATGAGGATTATATAAAAACCCTTTTAAATGATATATCATCATTTTTTTAATTTTCATGTTATTTACTGTTTAACTTAATGTTTTTCTTTCATGGAAATTATTTTTCAGACCATAGCATAGGGGTAAATGTTTTAGGTTACAATCTCATAGATCATCAGGATTGTTTATGATTATGTTTATGTTAAAAAAAATATTATGATATATATTATTTAATATTACATTTATTTTTTTATCCTCTAGTTATTTAATGAAATAAATTCCTTTCATTTTTTTAGATTACATAATCAATAGTCTAAATTAATTTTTTTAACAAACAAATACTTTATTTATCTCTCCCTTCAAAAATCCTTTTTCATCAAAGTATATTATTTAAAAAAATTTGTAATTTTTTTCCAATTCCCCAATGATTTTATAAATTCATTTTTACATTTTTTATATATTTTTAAAGAACCAATGGAATATTGGCGTTGTTTTTCAAATAAGGCCCATTTGGATTTTTACGAAAAATGTGAAAGTAATATTTTTTTAACAAGTACCGTAGAAATTTTATTTCCCACATTCATGACTAATAAATGATTTGGAGATTAATTTATTAGTTCAAAAAGTTATTTTCAATGAAAAGGATTTGGAAATTTCCCTATGAATTTTTTGTTTTAAAAATATATTTTTAAATTGGAATGTCATTTTTTATCAATAATTGTTTCAAGTGATCATTCAATAAAATTCTCCATCCATGATAAGATGCTATTATGTTACTTATGATTTAATGGTTATATAATCCAATAATAAACATCATATATTTTTTTAAGGATTTATTTTTATCATGATAACATGTTTTTGAAACTCGTTCCCCTTCTACAGGTTATACCATGATAAAATGTTTATGAAATCAATTCCATTTCTATATTTTATACTATGATGAAATATATATGAAGCCCTTTTACTTTTTATAGGTTACGATATGGTTAATGTATTTTGATCTTGTGGCCCAAATATTTTTGACTTATGTGTTGGGTGGTACCTATATATCCCTATAATTTGATGGTTAATGAATAATGGTATATGAGGTCAATGGGTATAGGGGAGGTCATCCTATTCCCAAAGGATGGTACATGAGAGGTTATCCAAATCCCAAAAGAAGATAAATGGGAGGTTATACAAATCCCAAATATGGTGCAAAAGTGGTTATCCCATTTCTAATATGTTATGAATGTCTTGGTGCATAAAATTGACATAAGATTTTATATGCTTGTGTGCATTCCATAAATTAGTATCTTATACTAATTTTATGATCTCAAGGCTCATAACCTTTGAGTTCTTCATGATTCGAATCTTATGAGCATCCAAAATTTATTCCATGAATCATGTTTATGATCTATTATATGTTGGGTATGGTTTTCCAAATGTTAATATCACGTTCTCATGACCTTATTCCTCAGTTATATTGATATCTCCCTTATTAACCCTTAATAGGAATATGGGATTTACCATTTATTATCATTAATTTCCCCATGTTATAGAGAAAGGTGTTCTGTATGATTTATCTAAGAAACATTTTAGTTGTGAAGAACTTAGTGGGCGATCATATAGCTCACTTAAAAACTAATAGTTACAATATAAAAGTTTCAAAGGAAACAATACCTAAATGGTTATTGGATTTATCATTATTTTATGTTATTAGTATTCATATATTCACATGTAATATTCTTGTATGAGACATTAGGGTCTTTATAGTTTTATCATAGAAATGATTAGTTAACTTTTGTAAACTAGGATGAGAAATAATTATTTTGATCCCTAGGGATATGTATAATCATAATTCGTAGGATACTTATAAGTATAGGAAAATATCCTTGAATATCGGTGAAGGATAGAATGGGTAGTTTCTAAGAAACATCATCCTGATTTGAATACTACAAGTGGATGTGGTTCATAAATAGATGTAATAGAGGGTAATAACTCCAAAAAATTCACATTAGTTGTGACTTGAGTGTTACCTATAATATAAAAATGCACCTTACTGAGAACCTATTTTGACACCCATGAGTGTATATTCATAGAAATTCATAAACTATTTAAAAAACATCATGAAAGATTATAATAATTTCCATGAATGGCATGTGATAATCCTAAGGTTTCATTGATTGAAAAGTAGGTGTCATGATTTAGACATCCTATAAGTTATTTTTCATGATTATGTGGTTTCCCACTATGATTAATGTTTATTACACAATGATTTTTGGTATTAGTCTATGAATGGTGCCTAAAAGAATAGTGTTAATTCTAAATTAAAGAGATAATTTATTGATTTTCATTCAAATAAATGAGATGTTATGGGATATGAAATGAAAAATTCTATCTATATGCTCACAAATCTTTCTTAGAAGTTGAATCCTACTGATCTTTAAAATAATAAAATTATTTAACCACATTCTATTATGTCCTTTAGTATGAAACTAACACCTTATTTTAGTGGGTCTACTAATCTAATAGTTTTTTATATATGGATTAGTACCGTTTAAAATGTGTTTTCTATTATTTAGTATTTACGGAATAAAAATTAATTTTTTTCTTCTATCATTGTTAAGGTCATGTAGATCAATGGAGGAATCCTATTAATGATACGAGGAAACTAGATAAAATTGAATTCATGGAGTTTTATGAGTTTAAGATATTACTTTTTCATTAATACTTTCTTTATATTCTTCATATGAATGTGTATAAACAATTATTTTACATAAAACAAATTAATGATGAATATATTGGTATCAATTAAGAACATTTTACAATAATATAATGGTGTACATATGGTATTATCATCCAAAATGAATGTAAGGCTGGTTGATTCATCCGTATTTTAAAATAGTCTCTAAAGGGATTTTTACATAATGAGATTTATTAGTTATGATGAAATCATCCAATGTGGTATCAGGGTAAAAATATAAATATGATTTACCCATGAATCTCATGGAATTGATAGGAAAATAAATATTAAATTAAAAGAAAAATATAAAACCCATATATAGAAGAAGATGAGCCTTCGGTTATTCTGGAAGTGTGTAAGAAATATATAGGAAATTTTATAATGGGGAATACTAAATGATTAATATGTGGAATATCAGTCCATCAAGTGGATAAATGTTAATGTATTTGGAAAAAATTTAACTCATGATATGAATAAATATAAATCTAAACTAAATATACCTCACACATTTTGTGTTTCAAATGTAAGGTGATTGGGAACTATTCTAATAAGTAGTCATGTTTGATGGTTGATAATGATGCTTGAAATCACCATCTTCTTATGAAAATATACAATTGAAAATCTCTTGGGATCACTATTTCAGATTACGGGCATGAGAATGAAATGGTAAATGGGACACTTATCATCCACCCCAGAACTAATAATATATTATTTGACTATGGATATACCCAATCTTGTATATCTGAATAATTTTTATGGTTATAAATATTCCTACTAAACAATTTGATATTGAATTATAAATGAAAACACATAATGATTCAATTATGTCATCTAATGTCTATAATTATTATTTGGTTGTATTTTTTAGGAATGTGCTTTATGAAAACATCGTTATTCTACCTCTCGATGAAATTGGTTTTATATTAGGAATGGATTAGATTTCCCTACATAAATATCATATTAATTGGTATGTAAGGAATGTAAAATTTGATATTCCAAACAGAATTATGACAGAATATGAGTGCAATGATAGATATGAACATCTAGAACACGACAATGAGTTCTTAGTAGAAATCATGCATGGTCCCAAAACTATTGAAAATAATCACTATAGTGTGTTCTAAATTGAGCTACCAGAATTGAAGAAGTAACTCTAAAAAAAACATGGAAATCTATTATTTCATCCAAGTGTGTCACTTTTATATGAAGATGTTATTTTTATAGAAGAAAAATATTAATTAATCTGACTCTGTATTAATTATTTATATTTTAATAAGATCAAAATAATGAAAAATTATCCTCTACCCAATATTTATGACTTGTTTGATCAACTGTGAGATGATCAGTAATTTTCCAAGATTTACCTTCACTCTAGATTTCAACAATTGAGGGTTATTAAAAGTGATATCACTAATACAAATATCTTTATAAGGTATTACAACTATGAGTATATAGTGATTCAATTTGGTCCTCATAATATCCCTCTTATCCTTATGGATTTAATGAATGTATTTTTAGTGATTACCTTTATCAGTTTGTAAAAGTGTTTATAAATTATATTCAAATTTATTTGAATTGAAAAAAAGATCATGAATATGACATGCTAATTTTAATTAAGACCCAAAATAATGATAAATAATATACAAAAGTTATGAACTGTGAAATTTGCCAGAAAATGTATTCATTTTGGGGTCATATAATCTAAAGAGGGGCTATATCTATATATCCATAAATTATGAAGGCTATAAAGTGTTGTCCTAGACCATCCAAGGTTACTGAGATCCATAGTTTTTTTATCTGGATTTTGCCAATGGTTTTTGAGGAATTTCTCAGGGCTATCTAATGGTATCACTATATTATCTGAGAGAGTATTATGTTCATCTAGATAAAGGAATGTGAGAGATATTTCAAGTAACTAATGAATAGATTAGTTAGTAGACCTGTGATTACAAATTGTATCTGGTATCTCTTCTGATGAAGTGCATACCAAATCCACCACATATACTAAACTGAGATTTCATAAATAAAAGAATTATATTTATTATGTGTAACTACAAGTGGATATTTTGGATCGTATTGAGAATGTACACTGAAACAAGACCACTCGGCAGGTCAATTTGTTTTGTAGAAACCACTAGTTAGATGAAGTTCTATGGAAACATGAGGATGTAATATGGGAGAATTAACATATGTTTTCTTTAACCAATGTGATGTAATTTATAGGTATAAATTCATTTTTAGATGGGTAGGATGTATCACCCTTATATTTTATGTAATATATTTTTTGAATAACTTTTATTTCTTCAATGCCTTGCATTATAAAAAACACTGAGTTTTAGGATTCCATGAAAAACTGTAAATATTTTTATTTAAATAAAAACTTTATTACCTATAATTTAAACATGGAATAATAAATTGGAATAATAAAATCGGAAAATATTTTATAAAGGTTTTATATTTTGAAACCACATTGATTAAAATGTAATTTATTTTTAGTAATGTCATTATAAGCTTCAAAAAATATTTTTTTTAAAACGTATAGTATTACACTATGGGAATAAGTAATAAATTTATTTATTTGAAATATAATAAAATTTAATTTAATAAATTAAATTCATTTTTGGAATCAAAATTTCAAAATTTTCTTTGTTTTATTTTAATAATTTTTATGAATAATTTACTTTTTCAATTAGTTGTGAAAATTACTACTTATTATTGAAAACTGTATTTTTTAATGAATTTATAAGGTTTTATTTGTTTTAATAATTTAAAAATTATAATAAGATAAATGATATTATAATTAATCAAATATAGGTTATCTTAAAACATTTTATATTTAATGTTTTTATAAAAACGTTTCAAACATTTGAAAAATTTCTCTATATAAAACCTCTTTTTCATTATGTCTTCTGGTTTAGTTTATAATTAATTTTTGGAAATTATTTGGATAGAATTTTTAAAATTTGATTACGTGTTTAAAATTTTCATAATAAATAATATAAAATCATGTCAAATTAATTTGTGGAGAAAATTAAGTGTAAAAATAGTAAAAACAAATTATTATAGTTAAGGTTACATGAGGTTTATTGTGGATTAAACTTAAATAATATTTGTTAAAATGAAATATAAACTCTTAAGAATAAAATTTATTGCCATATTAAAACTGTGTAAAATAAAATGTTATATTATGACCCATTTTGATCCCTTTTTATTTTGAAAATTGTGGATAGACATTCTTTTCAAAACTTTCATGTACCTTCTATCTCCCACTCATAAATGACCACCACCGCTCCTCTCCTCTACAAAAATCCAAATAGCATTGGTTCTTAAATAAATACAAAAATATCTTCATTAATTCAATATCAACAACTTATATTCATTTTTCAGATTAATAAACCCTCTTATATAGTCCATTGGTAAAACCCTAAAGTGGATCTCCTTAAAAGTGGTTAAATTTCTAAACTTAGGATGTTATTTTATTTCCACTTCAACATACTGAAAATATTAATATAATTTAATAATATAATAAATAAAAAATATAAAATATAATGATGTGGTATTATATTAATGTAATGACTAGCATCTATTTCCTTAACCATCAAATGAGAATTGAAACTTTCGATCATGTGTGGAGGACAACTTCCCTGCGAACCTATGTTATTTATTTTCTATTACCACCTCTCATAGATAGGAATAATTAAGGATTTAATATTTATATATTAAATTTATTATGTTATTATACATATGAAATTATAATAGCACATAAACCTTTTTTACTTTCCATTTCATTAGAATACTATAACATTGCTCCTGAGTACGATAGAATATCACCTCAAGAAGTGATGTTATTATTTCTTCACCTAAAATTTACATGGATGTTAATAAGGATAATTTTAGTGGGAATATATTATATTTATGAAATAAATATGATTTTTATATTTTAATATATTTATTTCTGTTAATTTCATCTATCGAGAAAACAAAGACAACACTCATGCATAGATACAACCTATAATCTCTATGAATGATTTATTTTATTTTCTATATCTAAATTTATTGGATAAAAATAAATACATATATAATGAATATATATTATTTTAATATAATTTTTAACAATTTTTATATTATATAAGCAGGATTAAAATTAATGTATCAAAGCTTCCAAACCAAAATAGACATGGAAAACAAAGCAGTTATTAACCAAAATATAATTTTAACAAGGAATTGTCAATAAAAGGGTAATAAATGGTCATAAGAAATTATTTTATGATATTATACATATGATTATTTTAATGTAAAATATTTATAATAATCCTATATATAATACATAGGATTATTTAATGTGTTTGAAATAAGTCGAGGCTTATGCTAATAGATTTATAAACTCTTTTATTTCTTGTGTACACATGTCTCACTCACCACATGTTCCATTTTTTTGTGTATATACTACCCCTTTGACATGTTATATCATTAATATATTTATTGTAATTATATTTAAAGTTTAATTTGATGTTATTATTTTTTGGTGTTATTTTTCAAAAGATTACCGAAGGGGTAAGTGACATTAACATCAAATTACATTTACTTGGACATATGATTTGTTATGCATCGACATTATTTAATGATGTGTATATATATCCATAATTATATTTTATATAATAATTATATTTACTAACATGAAATTTATATTTCTTTTTAAATCTATCCATTTATGGGTGGTTTTATTTTGAAGATACACTATTGGTGTCATTTTTATTTTAACATCTCACTTTTTATCGGGAATTTTTATGATTGTGTTTTTAATGATCAAATATTTTTATATAAACTCATGAATTTATTTTTCATATTTTAATTTCATGAAAATAAATTTTTTACTTTAATTTTCCCCCTTTACCAGGAAGGCTCAGCTAGAGACAAAGTCCCTGACAATTTATTAAAATAAATGAAAACTAAACAATGAAAACAACACAAGCCACAATTTCTAACTTTTTTTAAATTGTATTGAAATGAATCTTAATGTCATTCTCCAAATAAGGCCCTTTTGGAGTTTTAACGAATACGTAGACATTATATTTGTTTTTATCATTTTGTAGATGAAAATTATTTAAAACTATCATGATTTCTCAATGATTTAAATATTCTATTATTTTTTTCAAATATAATTTAAATAATTTTTTTTTATATTTTTTGGAATATTTTGTTTCGAAAAGTAATTTTTAAATTTAAAAATATAATTTCATCATGAAATTTTTCAAGTGATCATTAAAAATAATATTCCTTCTATACTGACATAATTCGATATTAGTTATGATTTAATGAATAAATGATTGAAGGATACCATCCTTATTCTTTATCTTAATGTTTTATGATAATAATGAATAGATTTTCATGAGACCTCTTTCTCTTTAATGTTTTATGCCTTGATAAAATGTTTGTGAAACCTATTCATTTTCCCTGGGTTATAATATGATGGAATTTTTAGGATACCCATTTCATTTTCATGGGTTATGATATGTTGAATGTATTATAATCATATCAAACATACATGTATGGATTATGTAATGGGTGGGTCTTATATCCCCCTCCAAATAATTATTTAGTTATTAATGTTATATGAGATCAAAGGATAAAGGGGAGGTTATGCCAATATAGAAAGTGCGTACATAGAAGGTTATCTGATGCCCAAAATTGGGTAAATGATAGTTTATCCTAATCTCAAAGTCGGAATATCAGTTTTAAGCCTCTTTTTAACATGTTATTATTATCTTGGTGGATTCCTTACACATAATATTTTTTATGAATATTTTTATGCCAAAAATCCATATCTTATTCTAGTTTTATGATCTCAGGGATCATGTTCTTTGATTCCTTTAAGATTCACATTTTTCAAACATTTATGATTTATGCTCGAGCTGATTTTTATGATATATGATATGAAGATTATGGTTTTTTAAATGTTAATATCATTTTCTAATACCCTTATGATCATATTATGTTAATATATCCTAGGTTTAGCTTTACTAGGAATTTTAACTCACCCTTTCTAATGTCACCCTTCCCTAGGTTATAATAAAATATATTGTGTATTATAGGTCTAGAATTTTCTAGTTATAAAGAACATAGTGAGTGATAATGTAGTTCACGTATGTACCATTTGTCTTTTTGTATAAGTTTTCGACGGAAATAATCCTAAATCATTCTACCATGGATATTAATTTTATGAAATGAATACCATCTATTAAGATGTAATTTCTATTTATGATATGTTTGGGTCCTTAGAAAACATTAATTATCTTTTCATATGTAATGAAAAAAAATATTATTCTTCATCTATGGGAATTATCCTTTGTACAACTCAGAGGAAACTTTACAATCAAAGGAATTCTCATTACCTTTACCTTTATTTTTATAACATTTTACAGCATGATCGCTTGAGAAAATTTAGGATGGTATCATGACAAGACAACCTCTTTCATAACACAACCCATCAGGGTCTCCTAGGTTGGTGGTAGGCAGAGTTTGATACCCCAATCCAACATATAATAGAAAAGGGGATAGTTAACAACATCATGTAAGAATATCACACATAGGGGAGACCTTAGCCTAATGTACCAATAAAAAACACACACATCTCCAAATAGCCCCACAATGATGAAAGGAAATATACCACTAATATTATATTCATGCATACATCTATAACCCACAATAATAGTATTAAATAGTACTATAAATCATATATTGAAAAATAAAATCCCACCAAAACTGTAATAGAGTTCAACCTGCTGTGAAGGATGGTTCTGCTCAAATAAAACACTTCATATGAACCAAGTTCACAATATACCAATATTCTCTTCCTTCTTCTAGTTCCACCCCTAACATTATTTAATGGTACTTCATTTTTCAAATACATGATGCATGAGTATATATCCTATATAAGTGTGAGTATAAAAATTACCTACATGGGAACATAAAATCCCCAAACATAAAGCATCATGATAGTAGTTAACTCTCCAATTCTGATATATGTCAGTCAAAATAGGATTCATAACAATAATATAACCTAGACTTACTCTTGATAGAAACTATGCTGGAAATAGGTCTTAACCACACTAATATCCATAGGATTCTACTCGATGCTTCAAGGTAATTCTCATCTAGAATAACAAACACCATGAATCATTCCATCACTAATGAAACTCATCTGAGAGGTCATTCACATTAGGCCTAACCATGAAGAAGTACCCACTAATGATATTAATATAACAATACACTGATTGTGTATCTCACATTAGGACTCTAGGGTATAACATATCCCCACATAGAATAACCCTCTATGTAGGGTATCATATTCCCACATATGTTGGTCATGAGAATTCCTATAACCTAACCTAGATAATGATAATTAATGATATATGATAAAAAACTAGTTCATATGATGATATTTTGATACTCTATCTGAGACTAATATCATTGGGGTGAACACATCATATTCTTATTACACAATGCCTCACTGTACCCTCATAATGATTCACCATGGGAATTCACCCAAAAAATACTTTCCTATACAGAAGAGAAAGCGTACCTCAATTTTCCTTGGAAAAAGTATATATCATGTACTGGGAATACATGACATGTGTTTTTCTCATCAGTTATTCCCATGTATCATTGTATCACATGAAATTTCTTTCATCACATATATGGCGAGCACTTTTAGGATAAAATCCATGTAGAGGTTGGTTCAGCACTCAGAGTGTGCAACCTTCCCAAGTATGTGTACTCTAACACATACTAGTGCACTTTGGGTTGTACATATATATTATGGTCATTCCCAAGTATGGGGAAATGTTTGATTACTAGGCATTAAACATGTAATCTTGTTGTGCCCATGTTCCAAGCTATGTTTATGGATATTTAGACGTAGTGTACAAGTTGATCCCCCATCCATGGGTCACATGACATGTGTCATTTTTCATTGGATGTAACCCCTATAATTGTTTGAGCATACCACATGGAATGTGTTCTTTAAACTACACAATGTGTTTTCAAGACAATTCTCAAAATCCCAAAAATATGAGTCATCCACATATGCCTCTTATACTATTAAATACACCCTTAAAACATCTAGAAATCCAAATCAGAGGTGATCAAAATCCAATCTTTTTTTATAGTTGGATTCGGTCCACATCCTTTACCTATGAAACAGTATACATTTCATTATTCCACCATCCCATTCCAAACCACAAAACCTGAATCTCCAATTTGAACCTTGATCACCTATGGTAATCTTGGTAAATCAATCATGTCATAGATTATAATCCAAAACATGTAGAGATGATACATTATGAAAAATAATGATTAGTCATCAGTAATTCATTTGTTTTTTTTCCAAACACCAACTAAATAGAATGGTGATGATGAATTCATGGTGAATGGTGGGTGAAAATTAATAAAATACATCCAGATAAATAGACAATGTTCATTGTGCATGTTTTCCTCATTCCATTGTTATTAGAAAAATGAACAAAGAGCTGAAAATGATTTAATAATTATCATATATCATTTGTTCTTGAATCCCTAGAAGAAAAGGAAATACCTTCAAACCATCCATCTTTCTACGAATCAATATTTTTATAATGATTATCTCGCATTATACATTTGATAAAAAAATAGGGATAAAATCCAGAAAAAAACCTAGCTTATGTTCTGATCAATCATGAATGAATAATTGTTCCCTTCATTATCATTTAATGCATCCAAAAGCACTTTTAGTGTAGATATTCCTAGTGTTACTATCCATTAGGTCATGATCTATCGATTCCATAATGTACTCCTTCACTGCTCCTCTCAAATAGCTATGGTTATATAGATATTGCTACTAATTTCCCATAATCCAGTTTAAATAAGAAGATGCTTGCTCTAGTGAAATAAATAAATAAATGAACATATTGAGCCACCCATGAAAACCTGTACACAAATCATTCAAAGTCAGAAAAGGTTATGTCCCACATAGGGTAAAAACCACATTCATTATTTAATTGTAGTATTATAAATTAAATTATTGACTCCATTCAGAAGTTATTCCATTATTTTAGAAAAACTATACTTACGTGAAATAAATTTTTTTAATAATTTTATTATGTCAATATTGAGCTTCTTCAAGCAACATAACCCCTTGATAATTCCGCACCTAGATCTAAAAATATTATTTTATATATTATATTCATTTTCGATGGAAAAAATAATTAATTATATTCTCCCCACCTAAGGTAGTTCCATTTTTAATGAAAAAATGATACTCAAAAAGATATAGGTACTCAGCTCACATATGGTTCTCCCACACCCATGTTCTCTCCAAAATATTCCATTATTTCCACTAGACATGAATTAAGGTAATCAATAACCCATAATGTGTCTTCTCCAAATGATCCACTATCTCTCTTGGCTACTCTACAAAGGTAGATCCATCATCGATGTCTAACTCACCATATTTGAGAACATGCAATAGGTTTCTCAAAAGCCTCATCAAGTGTGATATATATGTAATTGTGTACCAAATTTAACTAAATTTATATGGACAAGAATTATACTACCTCACCAACCCTGTATTGTATTTTGAATGTGATAATTAATCTTGGAAAAAATGTACCACGTGGGCAAAATATCATCCATCATAATTGATGTGATACCTTCAAGAATACATTATCACCTTCCTCAAATACTAAAGTCCTCCATCATCATTCTATATAAGGCTTCGGTTGGATCTTGGTATACCCCATCCACTCATATATAATCTAATCCTTCTCTATTGTATCAAAAAATATCTTTATTACTATGACTGTTGACTCCCCTAAATCATTCTTGCAGAGTTATGACCTATGAGGTCTTTTATACAAGGCCTCGAATGGTGTCATATTGAGAGTTGAGTGGTAATTTTTCTTTTTTATTTTAATTACAGAAATGATAACAGATATTCCCAACTATAGACAATGTAAATCAGGAAATACTATATCATTTCCCCTAGAACTGTATTGGTCCACTCTATCTGGCCATCAGTCTATGGGTAAAACACCATATTCAAATGAAAAAGAGTCCTAGAGGCCTCCTGAAATCCTCTCTATAATCATGATGTGATGTGACAATTTTCATCATAAGATAATTTCTTTGGGAAACTATAAATATGAAATATCAATTTTTTGTAAGTGATTCCAAATATATCCCATAAACAATATTCACTAATATCTAGAAAGTGGTATGACTGGGTGAGTCAATCTATAATCATCTTCATGGCATTGTGTGCCATAAAATATTATGATAAAAATGTCACAACATCGATAGATTTACCATCAATATTATACTCTGTAACCTCAACTGGTTGATCCAACCACACTAGAACCTGATGTTCATCCTTCACCTAATTATAACTGAGGCACTATAGACAATCTATGATAAACACTTTTTAATCCCTAACCACCAGAACATGCATCGTATGTCTTAGTGCATCTTCACCACACATGGATGTACTTCTGAGAGGGGGGGGGGGGGGGGTTTATGAAATTCTATCATCACCTCCTAGTCAAATTTCACAAGTACCATACATAAAATAATGATTTTGTCACCTCTTTAATAAAATCCATAGGTAACATGCCTAGTGGATATCAAAACATACAAGGTCTTATAGTTGATATCTCCAAGAGTATCCTCTCAAACACAATCTAAAATTTCTAGGTTAACAGTTATTAAATGGAGTTTAGTTACACTATCCTCATCTATGAATGGAAAATTATAGTGAGGATAATTTATCGAACACCTCAGTATTTAATTGTTAACAAGGTCACATATTGAGAGAATCTACTATCATGTCCCCCTTAATGGGAGTATAGAATATCTCTAAGTCATAATCCTTGTGGAACTCAAGACATAACCACTATCTCAAGTTAATGTACTTATGATAGAATATATAGATTAGAATCTTATAGTCAGAATAGATGATAAAACACACACCCATAAGATAATGTCACCACATCTTTAAGGTGAAGACCACTAATACCAATTCTATATTGTTGTTATTATAGTTCTACTAATGAGGTATCAGCTACCATGTCCTATAATAAATATACCAATTTATTTTCATCATGAAACATAATAGCCTAGTCCCAAAGTCACCAAAAACCCCATATGCTTGACACCCTCCTCTAGAAGTCACGATGTGGATGTGATTGTTAACCTATACATCAAATCTTAAAATCCTACTTTCACCTCTAAGTTCAAATAAATGGATTAACCTTTTGGGTCACGATAGTTGGGTTCCAGTATCATTGAGAAATCATGAATTAATATAGTGTAGTATCCTACAAACTAATTGAAGCGTTGAACCTCTATTACGATGTTAGGTGGATCATAATCTTACACCATCTTAATATTTACTATGTTAACTATCATATACTTTAATGATATGACATGTCCCCTAAATTGGATGTCTCAAATTTAGAACTTATATTTGGAGAGATTTCTATGAAACTAGTGCTCTTGTATTATGTCTACTAACATTCCCAAATATGTCATGTTCCCCCACATAGATCTTGAGTACATTCGTTGTCATCGATAAAGACCACTAGAAACCAGTATATGAAAATTTTATTTGTCCATCTCACGAGTCCCATTAGCATTATTAGGGATTTATTCATGTTTAAAGGTATTACCATATTCTCATAATGACTGTAGTGACATCAACATTTTATATTTAGTATATCCCCATCTTATATTTGGAACTGGTGATAACATGATTTGTGGTAAACCATCGAGAAAAATCTATCCCCTCCATATTGGATAGTTATTATTCATGTTCACCTAGTTTAGGTGATGGTAACCCGCACATAAACTCGGGATCATGTTTTCCTTCTTGGAAAACCACATTAGGGATTCCCATGGTAACACATTGGTTCTGAATAATATTTTACAATGAAATTCCTCCAATTATACCTTCAGCTCAAAAACATCTATGTGAAACCATTGAAATGTTGGAACATTTATCAGTGTTGTCCCTTGGTGCAATTCCAGACAAAATATTTCTCTTGGTAAGAAGTTTATCATGAAATCTTATCAGTAAATGCATATTTATACTCTACCACCACTATTTGGAAATGAAATATCACTACAAAACTACTCAAAGCATAATATTATCCAACTAGTGTGTAATCATTTTCGTCCTCCTTTATATGAGATCAATATATATTTATAGAGTTATTTCAATCTGATGAAGGAAAACTTATATCTATCAATGTGGACACAATACATCCCCCATCTAATGTAGCCAATTTGTGCATGAATTTTGGAGAGCCTTTCCATATCATGGATCACATCATAAGGACACATAGTGGCTTTAAAAGGATCCCCCAAGTTGATCTCTCATCTAAGAGTTAAATCACACTATTGGAAGAAGTGTGTGATCATTGAATCTCTTCTTGAAGGAGTCTCCAAATGAATGGTTGAAGCCAAAATCTCTATTCGAAGCTCGAAGTCTCAAAGAAGAGATGTGAAAAGGAATGATTGACTCCTAATTTTTTTAACAATATAGTAGAAAAGGTAGAAATAAATATACATAACTAAAATAATCTCTAGACTATCTAGGTTACAAGTATTTTCTACCTTCAGTTTCCTATATCCCAAACCGCCAGCTCACTGAGCCTAGTGTGAACCACTTCAAGGTAGTGTTGGTAATATTTCAAATTTTATACCTTCTTCTGTTGATCTACCAACTCCTATATGAATTATAAATGTCTTTTAAACTCTATCCTCCTACCATTTTCATTAGGTGGGATTTCCATTGACCATCTCTCTATCAGCATCACGACAGGTTGGAAACTATCACACGAGATGTCCCCAACCATCACAACCGAAAAACATGCCTCTATCTCAGGTGACATAAACCATAATTAGATACATAAACTATATAACCTCTATCATGTGACTATCTTCGTATGTTTCTTTCATACCCAGATCACTATGCCTTCTTTTGGTTACCAGTTTTTAATGTATCAACTAATGTTTTCCACAACCATAAATTTGTATCAATGTATTCTCATCCAAAAGTATTCCCACTACCAAATCATTCTCAAGAACACTATCATAGGTGGTAATGAAAATAGTTATCAACATTGACCTCATTTATCTAAAATAAAAGGTTTCCATGGTTTTCCATTAGGGGAAAAAATTTGAACCATGTTGAAAGTGTGTCATGTGAGTTTGGTGAACCATGAAAAATAATCTCACATAGTAATGATACCTTGATAAAGTTAAAGAAACTCCTAAATGTCCACATTTACAATGTGGATGAATATAAATCCTTCCTATAGAGATGCTAAAACCCTATCTAGGATAGATCCATATCATTGTATTTATGTGTCACTAGACTCTACCATCACCCTATGGATCCCAGAAGATTAATCACTTAGGATTTTCATGAAGTTTAGAGGTTTTCCCAAATGGTAAAAAATCTGGTAACTACCATGTTCGAGTCCTCAGCATCTTAGTGGTCTAGATCATCTAAAAACCATTGATTTATCCTCCTCTCAAACTCATGGAGTGAACTCATCTATAACACATCCTTATCCAATATTGTTTGGGAAAACTAATGTTGAATATTTGATATAAATACATAAAAACCACATAAAGGGACAACCTCCTATACATGTCCCTATAAAGAAGCCTCGTCACTATTAATATCATCATCATGATCCTGTTTTGTAATTTTATATGTATTTAATCATGGTGGAATCTTAAAATAATCAAGGAATTCCATGATGAAAGTGTATATCTATGGCACTAACATAAGAAGGATATATAAATCACTGTCCATTCTTATATAATGTGTGTAATAATATCATCCATAAAACCAATTCCTAATTATGAAGTGTCCAAAAGGATGTTATTAGAGTCCGGTTTAATGGATATATTGGACACCACACAAACATTGGGTTCCTTGGCTAAAGATCTGAACTCGATATACTTTATCATTGTGTCCCCTATTCCAAAAAAAACCACAAAGCTAGAAAATCTAAACACTCAAAACCTAAGATGACCTCCTCAAATACTACAATATCTCAACCGGGACCACTTAGGGCCACAAGGATAGTGTTATGCTGAGTTGGACTACCTAAAAATGCCTATAATAGTCTAGGGGAAAATGAACAATGTTATGTAGGTACTTCACACACATTGGAGACCTTTCCCAAAGGTACCTAGACAGACATACACACATCCCAAAATAACCACACAATACCGATAGGTAATATAAAACTAATAATGAATTCATTAATACATATATAAATCACAATCAGTGTATGTAAAAATTATTGGAAAGTATAAGGATACAAATAAAATCCCCCAAAATGTGTAAAAGAGTCCAACATACTATGAAGGAGGGGACTACACAAATTCAACACCTTGAATGAACCACATTTTTTCATGTACAAAATTCCCCACTGACCCGTAGACTACCTAGGATTTTATTGAATGTATTTGTGTCTTTATAATACATGACATGCATGAGAAGGCCTCATAAATTAGTTAATGTAACAATACCCTGTAGGAAATCCCAAAATAACCTTACATAAATTCTTAAGAGAGTAGTTAGCTTGTAGTCACTGTGATATGTCAATAATAATAAGGGGCATAGAAATAATAAAACCAAGATATAATCGATATAGACACAAATTCCTAAAGTGGTCTCAATAATAATCCAAATCATAGGATTCTTCTTCATGATTAAATGTTGAAGTCTTCTTGGAGAACTCACTACTAGATCTATGCTATATTTGATAGAATTAATCTAAGAGGTCAAGGAGAGCAATAATCATCATAGAGAAGTACCCAATAGATCTATAAACTATTGATACACAAATAGGGGATCTCACCTAATGCCTCTAGGGTATAAAAGACACTAAATATAATCAATTTCTTTGTTTGGGTACATATTCCCAAATAAGTTGTTCACAATGATTCCTCAAACACCACCTAGTTAAAGAGAAGAAATGATAGAGTATCACACCCTTGGATACCTGGAGGGATTCCCAAACTCTATTCAAGACTAATCCAATTGATGTGATCATATCCTATGATCAATATGTATTGCCTTACTGTACCCTCATAGTAATGGAGAAAAGAAACACACCTAGCTGATAATAATCTGTACTGAATAGATTTAGTGCCTCAAATTTTCCTATTAAATGTATATGACATGTACTCGGAGTACGCATTGTGTCGTGTCTTCCCTTGATCTTCCTATATCTATTCATATCCCAAAAGTGCCTTTAACAATATATTTGTTGTGTCCTTTTAGGATAAATGGTTCGTAGATATTAGGATTTCCCTAAATCTATGCTTCTTAACCATGTCATTGTACTCTAGACTATGAGCATGTACTTTGGATCATTCCCAAGAACTTTGGTCATGTTAGTGTAACCTGTCAGGTTCGAGTATTAGGTCGTGCCCATATACTCTTCTTGTTCCCTTGGGAATGGATTATTCAATTCTTTTTTACCCTTATGGAACATACCAAGCTTCTATCGATGGGTCACATGGCATGTGACTTGGGTCAAATGGCATGTGATATTCTTTTATGCGTGTAAACCCTATTTTCAGAGGAGGGGACCACATAACATGTGTTTTTAGGACTATATGCAATGTTGTTTGTATTTTTCATAAAATCTTGACACTTAAAAAATAATATAATCACATCACTACCATAATTGAATCCACAAAAATACTCACCGTGGAATTAATATAAAGGTTTATTGAACCCTCATTTTCATCAATTGATGGATTCTAACTACATCATATGCTTGTTTAATGATCATCACTGTGCAATTCCATCACCTCGTTCCAAACCATAAAAATAGGGGTCTTCGATCGGAACATTGATCACTCGTGTTCATTTTATCAATTTAATTTTCCATCAATCCCAATCCTGAAACCGTGTTCATGACCCGTTTTATCAAATAATGATTTTGCAATGATTTTCTACTGGGTATTTTTCGAACCATGGCCCAAATAGAATTCCAAAACTGAATACACAATGAATGGTTGTAAAATCATACAATATATAATGAATAAACGTCATATTCCATCATTTTATTCTCAATTTGTATCCTTTATAATGATAAATAAAGATAAAAAAATATACAAAAATAAAAAAATCATCAATTCTGGAATACTACGAAGATAAAGTAATTCCCAAAAATCAACCATCTATTTGAGAATCAATCCTATAATAAGTACTGACTCATGTTCAAAAAAGGAATAAAAAAAATCGGTATGAAATCCACATAACAACATCCGACCTCAATTTTTGATCAATCACTTAATTTTAATTTGTGAAATCCACAAACACTATTGGCATATATGATCCCATCGTTACCGACCCATTGGACAATGATTCGCAAATGCCTCTATACACTCTTCCATCGACCCTTTGATATCCCTAGGGTTTTATAGAGAACCCAAATATTATCCCATAGTTGGGTTTAAATTGATAGAGGATAGGTTTCGAAAAATAAGTAAATAAATAAATTTCCAAAGTCATTGATGACTACTTTTTACCAAACCACGTATGCTGAACAATTTTATATACTACTTATGGTAAAGCATACATTTCCAATTTAATGGATATATCAGATTTTTGATCCAAAACTCCATTATAGTTTTATTCAATTATTCCATAAAATATGCAAGCATGTGATATAATAAATTTAATATTTTTATTTTATCAATATTAAGACACCCCAAGCCTCAGAATTCCATTCCAACAATGTACCTATATCTAATAAAGTATTTTAAATATTTTAAATCATTATAAATAAAAAATATATTCATTAATTCTTTCACATGACAATAAGGGTTTTCACATATTTCACAAATATCATCAAATGGTTGAAATCTATTTTTAATTTACAATCACTAATTATCAATTTATATATAATTATTTATTCATGGAATGTAATGAATCACAAAAAAAAAATTATCTTCCAGAAAATAAATACTCATTATTTAATTAGTAACTAAACCACTGCAACCTTTTCATACTCTCAGAACATCCACAGTGAAAAAATAACCATACAAAGCATATGTTCTATAAAAAAATCTAGTAATCTAGAACCAAGAACTCATATTTTGACCTTCTTCTCACCATTAATCATTGATCATTCAAGAAGTACAAAATTTTTGTTAATTTCTAAATATTTATTCTCCACATATAACTTCTTTTGAGTAATTTACTTTACAATTTATATATGATTTTTTTATTAAATTAGATGTACACATAATATTAGGAATTTTTAAAATCACATGATTTTTATAAAAACATTTATTTATGAATTTTATTCATATTATTTGACCAATCAAAAGAAATATCAATATTTTTATCATCATTTGTGACTAATAATTTTAAATGTTCATGTGTGTTTTCATTACTTGAGCTTTCGTCCACTTCCTGAGTAGTTTTCTTGGAATTAAAAATAGATTTTTAATGTTCTTTTTCCATACCAATAATATTATTTTATAATATCTATAACTCCTCTTTTTATTTCTATACTTATTCCGTAATCATTTTTGAATTCTATTATTCAATAAATAGTTTATTTAGTTCATAAAATTATTTCTAAAAACTAAAAATGTCGTAATGAATTGCTCCTTGAAGATTGATTTTCCTTTTTTTAATTATTTATCCATTTTTACATCTTAGAGATATTTGATATACAATCCTTGATTTATATTGTCAGAAATAATTTCATCCCAATTTAATCATTATCCAAAACATCACTTCAATGTTCTCTAATAAAATTTTCCACAATGAAATTTTCAATGAGAAATTTTTCATCAATATCTATTTACATTTCTATTTCATCATCTTCATCATTACTGTCACCACATTCATAAATGGATTAAAAAATTACGCTCTTTAATTTTTAAAAATTCATTACCTTCCCATTATTAGAAAGCCATAGTTTTTAAAACATTGATGATTATTTCTAAAAGAATATCCACAACGATTTTTTTATCTTCTATAATGACTCTATCTTCTTTTAAATTCAACAATGTGTAGAAAAATTTCCATCAACTCCACTGAAAATAATTTTAGTCGAATCTTATTATTAATCCTTACCATTCCTATATTCATATTTATCAAGGATAGAGACAAAATATTATCAAATTTATGATCTAAATAATTATTTTGAATGAAGAATAATAATTTTTTTTTCAATAGCAACATTCTTCTTTAATATTTCATAATTGTTTATTTAAAAATTACTTCCATTTTTCCGTAAACATTTTATTAAAAAATATTCATTCATTAATTCGTAAGATATAAGAACACATTATGGATCATAAAGATACATATCACTTGGATATTTTTATTTTAAATAATAGAATATGGCATCAAATATTTCTCATAACATATATAAAATCTGTTCAAACATATCTTCATCTTTCAACTTCTCAATGTAGCTGTTAAATTTTCTCACCACCTAAATCACCCTTCTGTATATTCTATCAATTGTTTCGTCATTATTCAACTAATTATCATCATTATTAGTAATATGAATATATAATGTTTCCCAATTCACTTTATTATTTCATTTGCTGATATTATGAAAATTATCTTGGATGTATTTAGAGGTATTGATTCCTTTGAGTTTCAAAAACTATGTTCTAATAGTTATAATAAAATAGATTTATTTTCATGACCATCATTTTACAAATTCATATTCTCAGTTACTATCATTGAAACACATTTGGTATGCAGAAATAACTAATAGTTGTGACTTTCAATCCATCATAACTGAGATATAATTGGTTTGGTATCATTATTCCTCTATATATGAGATATATTCCCATAAAATTTTGGAATATACATTCCATTAACTTAATTATGGTTTTATATTATATAAAATATTAATTTAGTGAAAAAAACATCAACTAGAGAGATACTCATTCTCAAATGTCAAACATAAAATCAATAATGAAGGGAATTTTTTTTATACCATTTGAAAATGTACCTCCTTGATAAGTAAATAATCAATAAGAGGGTTTTAATAAATGATAAATTTTTTTAAATTTTCCTTGATGAATGAACTCTCAGCACCTTTTCAATTGAATATTGATTGTTTTTATGAAAAAACACAATTAGGGTAAATAATATTTTAAAGTTTTAACTACTTTAATGAGAATGTTATTCCTTGGCATGATATATATTTCACTATGACCATATGATCTACTAGTTTAGACATGTACAAACAACAATTACTATTTATCTATGTATTCATGTTATAATTAGTCTCCCTATTATGACAGTACTTCCTGAACTATTATAATGATAATTAACTTGGTATCAATTGGATAAATCCTTCTAATCATGGAAATAACTAGTTGATGTGATGAATCTATTAATATTTTTCTTAAAACTATAGAAACACTTTTATAATGACTTCAATTTTGGCCAGTTTTCACAGCCCCATATTCTTCTACTTATATTTGTCTCCATTCTCTATTTTTTATCTACTCCATAAACACTAAAATCATCTTTTATCTGCACATACATACCCTATCTTAATTTTTACGACATTTAATCATAGAGTATAAGATCCAATTCAATTTTTTTTAAATTTGAAATGAAACCTCCAACGCCCTTCAACCATATCAAATGCTCATTATTTTAATCCATTTTATATTGGTAGACCTACTAAATATCATTAAAGCATACAATATAGAATCCGAAATCTAATTATTCTAATAAAAAATGTCATCGAAACTAATCATAACTGAATGAATCTACTTTACATGGATTGTAACATGTCCTAATGTAAATTGATTAGTGATGTTCCTATAAAATCACAAAGCACAAAAGTTTTAGAAGTTTTGGGTCCATAAATTATTTCTTTCACCTTTACCTATCAATTATTGTTTTTCCAGAAAACATATATGGTCCTTGTCCTTTGGATGTTTCGACATGTCACAACACATATAGACCAGGAAAACCATTAAACAGCACCACATGAATTGTGGATTTCTTATTTCTCATGGGAAGGATGAATAAACACCATAGGGACTATCACATCCATATTTTCCCTATCCTTCTTGCCTAGGAACACTAGAAGACCACTATGAAAACCACCACCATCATTTTCCCCTTATATGTTTCTAACAAAAATAAAACCAATGAATCATTAAGAAATAATTTTCCCATACCAATGGTGTATTCCCACTTGGGTTCTCCATCATTATCTCCACCATGGACATTCTCTTCCTTACATGGACCTCCATTCTCCCAAGAGACTTCATCACTCTATGAACCATCTATCAACCATCTAGAATCCCTCCGAATTAATAAAATATGTATTCATGATAATAGAAACATTAAGATTATGATCATAAATAAATATAAACATTTAATCATATAATTTATCTTAGAATATTATTTATGTATTGAAAACAAATCTAACACACATTGTTATGTCTTTTTCACTAATTATTTAACCATTCTAAAAAAACAACCATCTCAACACCTCTTGTGCTCAACAGAATAATTTGATAATGAAGTTACAAAGATGAAATGTAAAACTACATAATGTAATGATGAAATACCATAAAAAATATTCATTTTTAGAATTCATAATCCTTGGAACAATATATTTCAATCAGAATGTGTGTAACTCAATGAATGAAAATTGAGTTAGCACATACTCTTACCATTATTCCTAACATTCACCAAAGGAATTGAATTTATAGAATAAAAAATAACTATATTAATTACCCATTTCAAAATATTATTAATTTATATAACCTTTTATAAATAACTTTTATAATTATTTTCTACTATTATATTAATTAGTAATTATATATTTTTAATATCATCTCTCTGTTATCTTGTTCATTTGAACTAGTTTTTTAATATAAGAGTCGTTATTTGGTATTTATGAAAATACCATCATTAATAGATAACTTTAGTGACAATAATTCATAACTTATATATATTTATAAAACTATTATCTCTTTTAATTTTAGTTTTAGTAATTTTTTTGTGAAAATAGAATATGTGCCACCTGATTTCTGTAATTTTAGAGTTCAAATTTGATATTTTAATAACAACATAAATACATAATATGACTATTAAAAACCCATAAAATAATTATAATGTGATTATTAAATTATAATAATGCTAGTATTTATATTCCGATGGTCATCTGTTATATATTTTTACAATATTTTTCAAATAGGTTCTTAGACCAAATCATATTAGAAAATTCCACAACTAGATGGGTGACTATGGGAATGAATTTTTTTTATTGAAGTGATCTCATTATAACATAGTAATAATAAAATTATTAATGATTTGGTATGTATTAATATAACATTTTATTTTTTTGTATAAATATTTTAAATTAATATGAAATTGAAAAGTGTTACTTCATTTAAATGGTATCCCATACACCACAAAGTCAATGTTTTCTTTTCCCAAATAATGGGAGGAAAGGAAATTAGATTATAATACATATCTCCATATTTATAATTATATTATATATTTATGATTTATTCTTCATTTCCTTCCTTATAAACAATGAATAACGTTAGTGGTGAAAAAATAGAATATGTCGCTTTGTGGAGGCGGTGGTTCGCACAACAAAAGATGAATGTTATTTGGTTTTTCTTAGTGGGTGGGAAGAAAGAAATAAGTGATTTCACATTAATATATTAATATTTCATCACAGTAAAAATACTGAATACCTTATATTATAATGTATTTATTAGTTTTAAAGGACAAAAATATATAAGAAAAACAAAAAAAATATACACATTCATAGTAGAATTAAATAATCTATCGAATAATTCCTTTATTTTTAAGTGGTTTTAGAATTAATAATTAATCAGGAGATAAATATCAAGTGATATGTATTTACGTGAAGTAAAATGGATGATATTTAATAAGAAAAATTAAATTATAGGTGTGTATGAGGTAGTGGATATTTTCCCATCTTATAAAATAAGAAAATGGAACTTTTGAGAATACCGTTTATGTTCAATAAATATAATTACACTATTCAATTTTAAATGGCTCGAAAAGATAAAAAATAAAGGATTTAATGATTATTATTGGTCTAAAAATCCTAAAATATCACATTTTTTTAAAATTATGGATGTAAATTTTATAGAGACCCTCTCTTTACAAAAATTAACATTACATAACATTTGAAAAATACTTAAATAGTATAAAAATAGACGCCCAAATACTGTTGTTGGTATAGCGCATTTTGAAACATGGAAACATACACACTAATACATATATGAGTTATATCATCTCTCAATAGGTTCTTATTGATGATAACCCATCTTAGAAATATTAAAAATATTTTATATCATTATAACCTGGTGGTAAATCAAACATAAAAGTATTGAGGTCAAATGTATAGTAATGGTAAAAAAGGGAGACTTTTAAGTTTAAACATGAGTATAAGAGTATGAAATGTGATCATTAAAATAGAATATCATACCCAACATGTCAAAAATCATGGAAGAATATTCACAGTTAAAAAAACATGAATCATAACGAAATAAAGAGCATAAGACATGAAATAAGAATAAGACATGGAATTTTAGCCACACATAAGAATATACTGATTTCCATAGTAGACAAGGAATCACTATCAAGACTATCTAAGTGTAAAAATTCCTTCACTGAATGGGTTAAACCCCATTACAACTGTGTATTATGGAACTGAGTTACCCTAATTCCCTCCATGTATTACTGAACTGAGTAACCCTAAATCCATCGCTATATTACAAAAATGAGTGACCCTCATTCTAGCCATGTATTATTGATCTGAGGATCCCTCAATCCATCCCTCTATTATTGAATTGAGTAACCCTCATTCCAACCCTATTTAATATCATGAGATATAAATCATTATCTAATTCATTGGAGGGAGAAACAGGTCCCACCCATTACATAACGAATTCATACATATATGCACCACAAGATCATAAACAATCATTCCATAACTTATGAAATGAAACATGTATCATAAGAATGTAAACATATCATAACCTATGGACATAGATAGGTTTCATAGTCATTTCCCTAATAACCCATGATAAGAAGTGGGTTTCAAATCCATATAACTTGTGAAATCGATACAGGGATTATAAACATCATGCCATCAAAACAGAATCCAATTAAATAAATAATATGAATGGAAAATTTAAATAATTTCCAAATATAGGAATGGGTAACATCAATAGATTTTATATTATATGGAAATTAAGTTTGAACTATCCTCTCAAAAAAGTTCTAGAGTAAAATATCTTTTTTTGTTTGAGAAGGTTTTTTAATACATAAAACCATTTGGAAATAATTTTCTCTAGAAACACCTTAAATATTATGAAATAATTTTGAAATCCTTTTTCCTTGAAAACATATAAAATTAGAATCAATGAATTTTAAAAATCATTTTATTTAAGAAACATTTTAATACTTAAAGATAGATCTTCAGAAAATTTTGAAAACCAATTTTCTTGAAAAATGTTAAAACAAGCTTTCAAACCATTGGAAAACCATTTCATTGAAAATAAAATAAAAAAATATAAATTGATCTTGAAAAAGCTCTGAAAACAATTTTTCTTAAAAAATTATTTTAGAAACATTTTTATACTTTTTACCCTTTTAAACATTCAATGGAATATTTGAAATAATGATGACGGGTAAATCTGTACATATCGTACGAGGTCAAAATAACATACCTTTTTTATGTTAAAAAAAGGTAGAAATGTTTCTTATTTTGAAAGATACAACATGATTCCCTTGAATAGATCTGTAAAATACAAGAAAGGGTAAATTTATATTTTAATTATTATAGGATAATGGTATAATATTTTTGAAAACCCTTTTTTAGAAAAAATAGATTTCTGACGGAAGAATGGGTAATATCGGTCTTTCTTAAAAAAACATTGTCAACTAAATTTTGTACCAAATAGTAAAATATTATATCAATACGTGATTTTATCATGAAATGATAGACTATAATGAAAATCATGAACATTATTAAGATATGTATCATAATATTTCTTCATGGGAAGTATAAACCCAATCAATCTTGGAATGTGATGAGATTATCTCAATAAACTCTTATAAAATGGTAACATGGTATTTTACTCTACATATAAAAAAAGAAATTAAGTGAAGAATAATATATCTCAAAAATATATATATTCATGATAAAAAATGTAAAATTTAATTATATACACCTCGATGAAGATTTTATGCGCATAACAAAAAATGAATCTCATAGAAGGAAAATTGAGACAAAATTGTTTTTCTGATTAGGTATCTTTTGAAAGCTAAACCCTATGAAAGAAGGATCATAAAATGGGAATGTGAATAACCAAACATTTATGCACAAGTTACCTATAATACCATAATTTTATGTAAAGACACCACTCAAAATGAAATAATGTAGAACAAAGCTTATATCTTATAGAAATTACCTTTGAGATGAAATCCCCTAACCTTATGTCTTGACTCTCATGTACACGTACAAGATTCCAGTAAAATAAATATAAGATTATTATTAATATCTTAAAAAATAATATTATTATACATAATTCCATATATCTTTTTTTAGGACCTTATATTACCCACTTGTTAACGATCATGTATTAATGTTTCACTTTTGGTAAAATTAAATTTCTTCTTCGCATTGTCTTAATTTGTTAAATCTCTCATCCTTATACTTATATCATGATTCCATAATGTAAACCATGATATAAATATCAGTTAGATAAATTATAATTTGACTAAAATAATTTATATAATATAGTAGTATGAAATGGAATACACAGTTCATTGAGATGGAAATCCATATGTATGCAAGAATGTTGTTTCCATCTTTGTTGTCATATTGAAATAAAGAATATAAATGACACACACACACACAAACACACACAAAGATATATATATATATATATATGGATGTATATATGTGTGTAATTAGTAATATATAATTACTATATCATATTTATCATATAAGTTCACTAAACCTATCCTTAAAAAATTCCATGTTGTTTGTGACTGAATCACATCACTTTGAGGGGGCGGTAGTCCACACATCCCCAAACGAGATAATCATATTAACACCAAATGGAAATTAAAGAGATGTGTGTTGTAAAATAAATAACTAAGCATGAATACACATTACATAAATAATATTTCATATATAAATAGATTTACCATTATAATGGCCACCATGATTTGTGGTAAAGGATAAATGAACAATCATTATTTAATGACGAAGTAGTTCATCGTACACAGAAATATTTAGTCTAAATCAAATAGATGGTTGTGTGTGTAAGAGTTGGTACGAATACTTTTATAAAAAATATCCTAATTCATGGAGAATACTAGTGTTTTAACACACGAATGTAATAACGAGTGTTTAAGGGGTGAAGAATGGAAATTATGTGAAGGATCTTGAGAGAAGACGATACCTCTAAATTGGGTATCTTCTTTTGGATTGTGCCAAATGGATTCATTGAGAAGATATCTTCCAAAATTAATGCTTCATGGTCAAAGGGAGGATTTATGGGAGTATACATGGGCATATATTGTACAAACAAACTTTTTTTTATAGGTTTGAGGAATAGGTAGAGGTGGTTCCCTTTTATTGGGATGGAAAAGGACTCATTTAAAATATTTAGAAATAAGTTAGGTGTGAATATGATCTTACCTGAAAAAACTCATAAAAACCGAACTAAACTCAATAATGGATGTTTTATTTATGAAAAAATGAAATTACATTAGTGTAGGTGAAATTTACAGGTTGTTTAGGCCCTTAATTTTGAGGAGTACTCCTTTATTGAGATTAATTTGGTATGAACCGCTATGATTAATTTTAATCACTTTTACTAATATTTTTGTTCAAAAATTAACAGGTTATTACTCTAATATATAAATATTAAAATTAATATAATGTTTTATGTATTATTTTTTAAAGTCAATTTATTTTATGGGAAAATCTTCTATTTGTGCTAATCTCGCAAACGGGAAGAAATAATTGGGGATTAAAGTAGAAAAAATATCACAAGTTTGTTAGGATTTTATATTTAGTTTCATAGTGAAATTGATTATAATAAATTAAATTGTATTAATATATGTAATATTCATATAATTTTAACTTAAAAATATTTATAATATCATTTATAATTAATAAATAATTAAAAAAGTTAGTTTTTAACTAAAATTAAGTTTTTTCACTATTCATTAAAAATGATGTTTCTCCGAAAAATCCCAAAAATTCACCGTAGTATAATTTCAATGTTATGAATTATAAAATGAAGTTTATTTTTATAAAATTAAATTTCTAAATGTGTCAAAAATTATTTTCATTATTATAAGTGGTTCATTCATGAACACAGTGTTGTTAGACATAGGAGGTCCTTACCAAAAAGCATATCTTTCACTATTAATATGTTTTATTTATATATAAAAATTATAAAAATTATTTGGAAATTAATTATTCATATTCCTCTAACTATTTTTAATGGTTAGGTTATAATTATCACATTCAATTAATTATGTATATATTTAAGGTTTTTTTATTGAAACTCAGTGATGTGTGCATTATACGCCATGTCGATGTTACTTATAGTGCAATCCATGTTTGTATTTTGTGTAGAAATAACCAAGTTGGTAATGAGTATAGTACAAGACAAGATGATCATTTGAAGGGAATATTTTAACAATTGTTTTAATATATATGTGCATATAGAACTATTACCATTATCATGTGAAAGTAAAAATATTGAATAGATAAATTAATTCTGAAAAAAAAATTATTATCACAATCTCAGGATGTTACATTCTACCCCCCTTAAAATTAATTTCACCCGAAAAATTCAAATGGGTTATCAAAGGGTTAATACTTGAATGTTTTATTTATAGAAACCCACATCATAAAAATGAATACTAAAACTTCCCTAAAAAATTGAACATTGGAACTCTATTGGTAACCTTATGTCACATATAACTGGGTTTCCACATTGGAGAACACAGGTTGGGTGTGAAGATTGGACATGGAAGAAAAACCTAAATATTTATAAGGAGTGATTGATGTCATCATTCAATAAAAATTCAACTCTCAAAAGAATGTTTAGGGCCTTAAAGTCATAAATCATTGATGATTTAAAAGGCCATCTTCTCAACAAAATTTAAGGTATTAGGATAAAAAAATTAATCACTTTGAAAATGTTGATTAAATCTTGATAATTTTATATAAACAAAATTTTGTTCATGGTTTTTTCATCGAAAAAATTATAATACATCTATTACCTCGTGGAATTAATTTCAAAAAATTAACATTGAAAAATTGAGCACTAAAATACTCTTATAATAGTTCTTATATCACATAAATGAATAAAAATTATAACTATTTGTCTCTTTAAAAAACAACATGCATTAATATACAAAAATAAAAAGTTACAATAATAGTTCATCATTAGTATTTATTAGTTAAAAATAAAAATATATTATCAAAGACATTGTTTAGGCCAGTGGTAGGAGTGAATCTGAAATATTCCTTTGGTCAGGGGTTCAAGACCTGTATCCTTGTCGGACATGCTTGGTTGTCACCTGAAGAAAATTATATCCTTTTGTAAAAACAAAACAATATAATATATAATATGGACATCCTTGAAATAAGGTTAATCATTGATTAGACATATAACCAAGGTCTTCAACAAAGACTCAGGGAAAAAATACTTATTCAAAAGATTAACTTAAATTTTTCAGGAATGGATAACCTTATAATAATTATCAAATATAAAAAATCCAAAAAATTATAAACAGGTTCATGAAATTTGCATAAAATTTATTCCCCTATATAACTCAAAGTAGCTCTTGTTTTTTGAATTCCATGTATGTGAATACAGACATCATATATTCTCTTGAAACCTGGTAACAACATGAATTACCACAAATCATATTGGAAAACATTCATACTTCATTATTCCAAAGTGTGTTGGATCTATTTATTAATTCCAAAAATGATGTAAACGAAATTGGTGGTAGCATAGACCACCTATAAACAAGTACTTACATATTTCCAAGATAATAAATACTATCAAATTTACTTATTCATATCCCACATATCTTTATCCATACAACATTATATTTTAATAAAGATAATATTAACGGATACCTTCCCTTAGTCAAAATATCATCTTGTCATTAAATCACTTCACCAGTCCATAGGGAACATTGAAAATAAACTTCAAAATACTAAGAGAAAAATAGTAGTAGTAAAATCCTTGAATATTTCACCATTCATAACATTTTAATCCAAATACATAAATAATTAAATTAATTCATCATTAATACATTAACAGTAATACAACTTTACTTTCACATTTCATCTATAGTCGTATCATCATTTGGAATGTAACGATTACTCACATCACCTTACTGATTCTCATTAAGAATTTTCCTATTGGGACATTGGGTTGCATAATTACCTTTTTTTCACAATTAAAACACTTATCCTTCAATGACGTCATAGGGAGGCCAAAATTATCATCCATTTATCCCTCTAAACACTTTATTTTCTCCTTGTAGTCAATTTCATTGTGGCTTTCATTTCTATAGTCAAAACACCTTATTATTCCTCTATAAAATTCACATAGGTGATTCATTCATCATTTTCGACATAATGGAAACCAAATCTTCTTTCCTCCATGGTCTCCATTAACCTAACTCTCAAAAAAAAACTTCTTTATCTTCCATGGTTAGTCTGAGAGTTGGTAATGGTAAAAATTATTAATCATGTTCTTCGAAAACTGATTAAGAATGATCACACCATATTTCACCCCACTGATCATCCCACTAGACTTCTCATTAGAAAATCGCCTATCACATTCAACACTAATCTAGTTCTTTCTATTTACCACCATTATCTAAAACAATAATCATAGCGAGATCATTACTTATCATAGCATAAAACCATATAGTAATGAAAATAATTAGTAATAATTTTTCAAAATGATGAAGTCGTCAATAATATATTATATCTTAGGATTATCCTTGGTTATTTATAGCTAACATATATTTAAATAATTCATGATGGTTTCTGATGATTTTGTGAATTCCCAAGTCATATCCCTTAGAAGTGTCAGACCAGATGCACAAAAAGCCCATTGTCGTGTACTATATTACCCCGAGTAATGCCCGGAACATATTTTAGGAGTTGTTACCCCTAGGTAGATCTAATATAGTGACACATGCAATTATAGTATTCAGAAAAGGATTTATTTATTTAAAACCACTAACTCAATCCTTTAAAAAAGTTATAGTCTGTTTTCCTATAATTTGACTTAATCATATACTTATCCTTATACATGTCTTTAGAGTTCTCACAAAGGTCCCCTCATCCTATTTTCAAAACTATTACTTTAAATTTGTTTTGATACCAACTATATAAACACTTGATTTATAAATATTAAAATTATATTACTATTTCGGAATACATAACATTATATAAATTGATTATCAATGACTGTAGTTGGTATAGTTCCTTTGGAAACATGGAATCATAAACTCTAATACATATGTGAGCTACATCATATCCCACTATGTTCTTCTTTTCTAGTACCCTTATTAGACACATCAAACATAATACATAACATCATAACCCAAGGGAAATGAATCATAAAATTGGTGAGCTCAAATTCTCAGTAAGGGTAACCAAGGGAGACATATAAGCATAAAAATGATTA
The DNA here is from genome assembly GCA_963277665.1 of Viscum album. Lineage (NCBI taxonomy): Eukaryota > Viridiplantae > Streptophyta > Magnoliopsida > Santalales > Viscaceae > Viscum > Viscum album. The sequence continues at coordinate 1,028,338,448 of OY728158.1, forward strand.
TAAGGGAATGGGAACATGATCATGAAAATTGATGATCATGCCCTGCATATAAAAGATCATGGCACAATGATTGGTAGTTCACAATACATGATTCATAATGAAATAAACATGATAATACATGAAATCATAACAATTGAATGAGACATGAAATTGTGGAAACACATAAGAATATAAGGATTTCCCTGGGATCTATGAAATTAATACCAAGATCATCTTAGTGGAAAAGCCTATTATTAAACTGGGTAACCATTATTGTATAAATGTATTACTAAAATAAGTGTCCCTCATTCCATATTTATATTACTAAATTGAGTACCCCTCATTCCAACCATATATTACTGAACCGATTTACCCTTGTTCTATAACTATATTACTTAATATTTTAACCCTAATTTTATCCCTAAATTACTGAACTAAGTAACCCTTGTCCTTTCCTGTTTAATCTCATGATATATAAAACATTAACCAATGCAATGGATGGAGATAAAGGCCCCAACTGTCACGTAATGAAATCATACATAAAAATTATACAAGATCATAAATAATCACTCCATAACCCATGAAATGAAATGGTTATCATAAATATTTAAAAATATCAAAACATTTGGAAAGAGAAAGGTTTCATAATCATTTCATTATAACCCATGAAAAGAATCTTAATTTATAGGCATATAACACATGAAAGAGAAACAGACATTATAAATATCATTCAATCAAAACATAATACATTCATAGAAATAATATGAATGGAAACATTGAATTCTTTCCCCATAAAGGCATGAAAAACACCAATAGATGTCATCTTATAAAGATTTTTTTTGAAATATACTCTACAAAATTTTCGTAAAGAAAATATTATTTCTTTCTGGAGAAATTATTTTTTTAATATATAAAACCATTTTAAAATAATTTTCTTATAAAATACATTGAATATTATGAAATAATTTTGAAAATTGTTTCCTTGAAAAAGTAAAAAATATGCTTTAAAGTATTTTAAGGCCATTTTTCTCTGAAAACATATTGAAAACTTATAAAAAGTTCTAAAAATATTTTTTAATGCCATTTTACTTGAAAACATATAAGTGATGCTTGCAAACCTTTTTAAAACCATTTTTCTTGAAAACATATAAAAGAAGCTTAAAAACATTTTTGAAAACTATTTCTTTAAAAATAATTTAAAATAATATAAATAGAGCTTTAAAATCTTTTGACAAAAAGTTTTTCTTTCTAAATACTTTTAGAAACATTTTATTAAAGATGGCCCTTTTAGAAATGAAATGGATGCTTCAAAAGAATTATTGTGGGTAAATTTTTACATGTTATACGATGTGAAAAGAACACTCAATTTTCACCGTAAAAAAGTAAGAAAAATTTGTTATTTTGAAAGAAAAAAGAATATTACCTTAAATAAATTGGTAAAGTATAAAAAAGGATAAAATTAATTTTAAATCATATAATATAATGGAATAATATTCTTGGATACCCATTTTATAAAACAAATATTTCTTATAGAAGAATGGGTAAAGGCAGGCTTTCCTAAAAAACACATTCTTAACTATCTTATGTTACAAATAGTAGAATATATCACCAATACATGATTAAATCATGAAATAATAGTGTACAAGGAATATCAATAATATTCTGGATATTTGGATCATAATAAATCATAAAGAGAAGTATAAACATAAACAATCTCAGAAAGCGATGTGAGTGTCTAAATAATCTCTTATACCTAGGAAACTTGGTATCATACTATCTTTGTAAAAGAAGAACATACACAAAGCATATTATATCATGAAAAGAAGTATATTCATGATATAAAATGTGAAATGGATGTATATAAACCTTGAATAAGTGTTTAGGTTTATAAAAAACATGAATCTCAAAGATGGAAAATTGAGACAAAATCGTTTTACTGATTTCGTAACTTTTGAAAGCTAATCCCAATGAAAGAAGGATAATAAAATGGGAATGTGAATACCCAAACATTTAGTTACATGTTACATATAATAAAATCATGTTCATTACATACACCACACAAAAGGTAAGAGTAGCGAACATAGTTTGTATCTCACAGAAATTAGAAGTGATATGAAATCCCCTTACATTTTCTCTTTATTATCTTCATATGCATACAATACTTATATATAATAAATAGAAGTTCATTATACATCTTTTAAAGAATAATATTCTTATACATAATACCATATATGGTTTTATTATAACCTTATATTACCTATTTCCTAGGATTCTATTCAAAAACGTTACTTTTTGGAGGTGGCTGTCCACAAAAAGCATGGTTAGCATTTTCATCTTCCATCGAACTATAAAAATATTAGTTGAATTACAATTTGAATATTTATATTATAAATTATATTATAAATTTCAAATTTATTATTTAATTCCTATATAATAACTAGTTAAGTGAGGTGGTGGTTAAAACATGAAGATGTTTCTTTATAGAGGTGGTCGTTTGTACAACATACAATCAATGTTCTTTGTTTTCCAATATTTATTTGAGGGGATAAATAATGGTTATTCCACTAATATTATAACACTATATAATGTTCATAATATATAATTAATTATATTATAATGTATATTGTGGGAGGTTAATGAATAAAATAATGAATAAAAACTTATGAGATGTTTGAAAATTAGAAGACTTAAATATTATCTTGGAAACCTCTTGAATTTGAAATCGTTTGATAATTATTATTTCTAGAAAGATAAATTTATAGGAACTATCTAGGAATTGTTAATTAACCAATTTCTAATGATTTGTATAAGCATATTAATGTTCATAATCCTAGGTTGTTTTGCATTTCTAAACCCAAAGCCTCTTTCTTTTGGGGGTTTTATATTATCTATAAGGTTGGATATCAATTTCTGGGGAAATTTTCAACACTTTTATAGGTGGTTTATTTATGGTCCTTTGAACATGAATCTTTAGGGTAGGTCGATGTTATTAGAATTGATGAGAATATTCTTTCATGTATATTTGTGATCGATTGTTTATAGATTTTTGGATCCTTTATTTACACTAAGACCAGATATTAAAATAGGAGGAGTTTATGGAAGTAAATTGAGAGTCTTAAGAGATGATTTTTTCTTCATGTTTCCTTGCTGGTGATTTTAAATGATCCGCTACCCTAGGGAGAAAATAGGTTCACATCATTCCCAGATCTGACATATAGATTTTAATGCTTGATGTTATGATAGTGAGTTGATTTAGGAATGCATGGTTGTTATAAAATAAACATGGTTTGGATGATATCTTAATTATATGGTCTCTAGTAATCTTGGGTGTAAATTTTTTAATAAATTTTCTCCGGATAAGTGGGATTCAATTTATAGCATAACTATTCACAAATTATCACCTAATCATCACCCCATTCTTGTCACCTTGAAGGGTTGATAATAGAGAACACCCCTTCTATTTATTTTTAACAATTCATGGACTCTTCACTGTGATTGTGAAAAAACACATTAATAATTACTAGAACAACATTTATTACGCTAATGGGTCTCTTTGTTACTTATAAAATTGATGTTTCTCAAGTCCATGTTGAATATTTAGAGAATGGAGACCTATAGTGGACTGGATAATGATATTTCCACACTTGAATATTACCGTCATCATCTTCAAGATGATGCTACAAAGGCTGACTTTAATCTTCACTTTTTCAAAGAATATTATATGGTTTCTATATTGAATTCACTATTAGATATGAAGGAAAAGGTTATTGAAGAGACTGTAAAAATTAACTTGCTTCAATAGGGGGAAAGAAACACAAAAATTTCCAATCACTTCAAAGGATTCTAAAATCTTACATGCCATTATCCTTCCTCAATGTTTGTGATCAAATAATTTAGAATAAATATTATATTTCGGGACATATTTTTTATTACTCTATAATATTCAACGGGACTAGATGAGATAGTGGTTTGATGGAGGGAATTATTTCTTCTATGTTTTCTCCTAGTGATAATCTCTTTCTCATTAGTATCCCGTTGGATTTTGAGAAAAAATATATAGTTTTTATACTTAATTCTAGTAGTTCCCCTGGTATATATGGCTTCAACATCTATTTTTTCATAAATATTTGTTGGTTATCAAAGAGGATATCTACAAGATGGTCACATATTTTTTCAAAAATGATGTGATCCCTCGATGCCTTAATGCCCAATTCATCACAATGATTCCCATAGATGATAATTCATATGACATCCACCTCACCAGGGACATTTTCCATGTCAAAAAAAATCTAAAAGGTTAATAGAAATATGTTTGGTAACATGCATTCCATCATTTCATTAGAAATTTTATCATGTAATCAATTTGGATTTATTAATGATATCTCTATTTAAGAGTACATTTTTTCACATTCAGAATGTTTTAATCAAGTTAGAAAACATACAAGAGGGGGGGGGGGACTTCTCTCAAGATGTAAATTAATATGTACTTTGACACTATGGATTGGAATTTCTATAAAGTATTCTTATATGTTTTTTATTTAATAGAACTTTCGTTATTATTTTTTCTTTCATATAATGATATTTCAATGTTTATATACTTATTTATGGTATTTTTCAACAGGTATTTCAAATGGTCTATAGGTGATTCCAATGATACCTCCTCTCAGCTCTTCTCTTATATATTGTTGAGGATTATCATAGTAGGACCATACACATTGGGTATCTTAAGTTAATATTAAGCCAATACAAGTGTCCATGCCTCACATTTCTCCCACTAATATAGTTTAGGCTTATGATATTATTCTTTTCCAATAAGGTGGGTGAGTGAAATTTCTATGTTATGATACATATCTTACTTCACAATGTAATTATCAATGGAAGAAGCATCATTTGAGACAATTCATTCATCTCCTTTAGTACTACTTTTACAATTTCTTGAAAGAGTTACATTCTTTCATATATGGTTATCAAAGAGGTGGATATTCCCTTTAATTACAATAGAGTTACTATTTTTTGTGTAAGATGAGACAATTATGTTATGTTGAAATTGTTGATAGTGTCAATAGTCAACTCTATACATGGAAGGGGAGGAGGATACTTATGGATGAATGGGTTACTCTGATTAATTCCATTATTATTTCCAAATTGGTTTATTCTTGTATGGTTTATAAAAGATCGAGATGTCGTGTAAAGTGTTTAAATGGTGGGATAATGATATTTATTTGGAATGTGGAATTTCTTGAAAGGATATTGGTGAATCACACGTAGATTATTTTCTATAAATAATTACATATTAGGGTAATAGTTATAAAGAATATCAATCCCATCAATAGCATGATACATTCTCGTCTCACCTAGAATCTAATTCATTGTTGTATGAACTACTTGGGGGTACTTCAATGAGATTTTTTATGATAAATTGATTTATAGTAATGATGAATATCTTGTATCATTAATATGTAATGAAATTAAATATTATTTTCAATGTATCATGTCTTGTTTAATAAAGACGGTGAATAAGAACTCCAATATCATATTTTTTCTTGGAAATTAGACTGGTCCTAATTTAAGTGAGGATTTCCATCCCCTTGACATGAACAATGAATTACAAATATCTATTTTTTTTTTCTTCCCCAATCTCTATTGCAGTATGAGTTTCATGAAATTTATGATAATTAAAATTTTGTTTCTTCCTATGATTTTCTATCTTGGGAGATGGATTGAAATGGTATTCTTAAAAATATAATCTAATATCAAAATGTCTCCAAGGATTATAATATATATTTAAATGGATTTCTAATTTATCCCAACATTGGATTAGGCCATCTAGGTTAACTTTCATCTGGAGGCTTTCTCATAATCAACTATCTGGTAACCGTAATTTTCAGAACATTGGTATTACACTCTGCTCTTAGTGCATCATGTTTCATCAGTATAGGGAGGATTCAAAGCATCACTATATCATTTTTTTCAACTACTATGGCCATTTGTAATTTTATCTTAGACACATTTGGTGTGTAAGGATTAAGATTCACAGGACTATAGGCTCTTCTGCACTACTCCTCTCTTCTCCCACGGTCTGCTCAGGTGTATTCCCTCTTCCCTATTGACAATCCTAAATTCCAACATATCATTTCAGGTAATCCCAAAACCCTACTTCTTTTTTATATTACTTTCTTCTTTAAGTTATTATATACACAAATTATTATTACCATCAAAGATTATAATGTGGATCAGATGGGATTTTACAACAATTGTGTATAGGATTTCAGCACTTTGTGAAATTGCGGAGTCTCTGGAAATTTTAGGCCAGTGATGGGGTCCATCAATGTGTTTTGGTTTCTATGACAAATAAATTGGATCAAAATTGACACAAATGGGTCTTCTAATAGAAATATAGTGCCCTATGGTTGTGGTTCAATCATTCCTAACAATGAAGAAAATGTAAAGGGATGTTTTTTATGGCTCTTTTGGACTAACTTATTCCATATAGATAGAGATTCATGGATTCATTCATACTATTTGGCCTTTAAAAAAGAAATGATGGGATATCCTCTCATTTTAAAGTAACTCTTGAAACCTTGTGCAAGTTATTATAAATGGTGAAGTACATTTATCATGGAGACTTACATCTAAATGGATAGAATGCATTAAAACACTACTGATTTTAAACTAAATTATCATGCATGTCATTAGGTAGGCCGACATGGATGCGAATGGAATTTATAATAGGGGCGTTTTTATGAATCTTACATGGTAAGATTCTCTCCCTGATGTTTTTATTTATCTTTATGAATATTATTGAAATAATCTCCCACGCCACTATCTTTTTTATTTTCTTTTCATAAATAAATACCTTATCGTTTTGGTCGAGGGTCTCTTTTTAAAAAAGTGGGATATGGTTTTATATGAAGTAATATTTCATTATTTTTGGATGAAAATAGAAAATATATTCATGTATGAAGTGGTATAATTGTCTCCCTTTTATAAGTGAATAAAAGGGACCTTTTGAGAATACTTTTATATTTTTAATGATATCATTGCACTTTTTAGGGGAAATGGATAAAAAAATCAAAATAATGTGTTTTTTTATGATCTTGGGGCGTGAAATCCACAACCAAGTATTCCCTCAAATGTATTAGATAGGTTATAATTCATTTTTTCTTTTATTTTTTACTTTTACCTTTTTATAGGGGTTACTAGTTTTTACCCTTGTAAATTATATTTTAATAAAAATTAAAAATCCATATTTCCTAATTGGGGTATTTTGAGAATAAATTTGTTCTCTATTTTTTCAAATTAAATTTCTAATTAATATAAATTAAATTTAAAATTTTAGAAATTATATATATAGAAAAAAAGTGTTGTCTAAAAAAACTTCAAAAAAGAATTATTAATCTTATATAGTATTGATTTAAATTTGAATCAGTGACAATTTATTTAAATATGGATTTAAAAATTATATTAAGGCATCTTTTTTAAATGGTTATTTCATTTTAATATAAATAAATTTCACTGTATTAATTAAAAATTCATTGAAATTAATAGTTTTTACTATCATCATGGAAATTTAATTCAATCTTAATAACTAGTGATTATGCTTGAAAATTATGTTGAATTGGATAAATAATATGATCATGGTGATCTAAACTATTAAATTTATTTTTTTCATTTAATTTCTACAAATTATTGAAACAATTTTTTAATATTTGTGAAGAAATCATTTTTTGAGTAGAATATTACATTTGTTAGCAAAACAATAAATATTGATTTTATAATTAAAAAAATAATTTTAATTTATTTATTTTACATATGTTTATATATATTAAATAAAAATGTTTCAAAAAAATTTAATTCATTATTTTATTTGGGTAGTTTCATAAATATCATGGTTTTTGAAGTATTGATATTTTTTCACTATTCACCTAAAAATCTACTAATTCTGAAAAATTTGAAAAATTATTCTTACGATTTAATTTTTATTATAAATTAATATTCCAAATATTTATTCTAATTCAAAATCTATAATTTTGGAATTTAGGAATTGAAGAAAAATATAATGAAAACTTTTTCGAAGGAAAATAAATTTATTACATTTCAATTGATCTTATTCATTTTGTATATAAATTATAATTTAGAATTATGTTAACAAAAAATTCATAAAAAAATATTTTTTATTTATAATATATCTTTTTTATTTAAATGATTCGTATTAGAATCCAATTTTAGAAAGAAATTATTTTTTATACTAAAACAGACTTATTAACCTATTAGTTATATTAATTGAACTTTATCAAATCATTAGTTTTTATAAGGACCCCCATTTATTTCAAAAATATATTTCTATATTTAGAAACCATTTTTTACCCATTGATTTTGCATCTATATTTTATCAGTTATATAGTGGTCCACATTTTGTATTGGTTTAGTGGCATTTTCATTACATGTTATGAAACACATTAGCTTTAGAAGAAAAATATTTTTTAAAATATTGGGGAGTTATAAATAATTCATGGTTTTATTGTTTATATTTTTTATTCCAAGAAACCTTGAATATTATTTAATTTATATATTTTTATTATATTATAAACATATTAAAATAAATGATGTCTACAATAATTTAGAATGAAATTATATAATATTTTCATAAATGCATTTGGATTGACATGATATAGGGTAGAGTAAATGTTTGGATAATGGTCTGACAACAAAATCTAATTTTATCCTCATAAAATTTTTTTTTACAAAATAATAGATAAACAATACAAGTAATGTTAATTATTCATCGTGGAATAAAAAAGGCGACTTCTAAAAATTTGAATGTGTTAAGACTTAAACCCTAATTGGGTCGGTTGTCCGAGAGTCATTGAATCATCAATATAAACCCACTTCACACAATTTTGATGTTATTTTTTATTTGATATTTATTTATAAAATACAAAATGTGTTAAGAACATAATTTAAAAATGTTAATAATATTCATAAAATTCATGGTTGATACATGAATCTGTGAAGGGTATGTCTTTTGGGATGCTCCCAGTCATTAGCACACATGGCATACCATAATATTATTTTAAATAATATGTGAAATATTTAACTAGAATAATTTAGTGTTAAAAATAACTAGAAATAATAATCTTACATGTACAAATGGGTGAGTTGAGTGATTCGAACTAATGATGGATTGGTTTCTCAAGGAATACCTACCCATCAACATTGTCTTCAATTATAATATTTAAAACATTATTTAAATATAATACTCTCTTGTTAATAAACATTTATCAATTGAAAATATTCATATATATATATATATTTCTCTCTGTGTGTGTGTTATTATTATACTTATTATGTATACATTTTAGTTATTTATACATTTTATTATTTATATATATAATAGATGATGTTGTTTAAGATAGGTATGCAACATGTATATGATAATTTATATATTAATTTATATCAAAAGTTAAAAATTATTTTTTCCTTAATAGGATATAGTTTAAAGAAATAAGATATTTCTTGTTCTCTTGTTTCCCCTGGTAGAGACACTATTAAATATGATGAATTTTATGAATTTTACAGTTTCATGCTTCTCATTCCTTCTCCAAATCCTTGGAAATATCGCTCAAACCATTTTTGGGTTGAAATAGGTAAAAAATTATATATTCTTCCTCCTTTTATGAAATATTCCCTTCATTAAAATAGACCATACATTCTGAAAATCTATCCTAGATAAGAAAAAAGTCAATTAAATTTTAAAGATTTAATTGTTTTCTTTTTTTACACTAACATGGAATGATGTAATTCAATTTTAAATTAAATATCTTTGAAATTTTATTATTAAAATAATATAATCCTCAAATATTAATTTTTTTCATCATAAAATAATTCCTTAATTCAGATTTCTCTAGGAGATTCATCTCTATAATTTTTAACGTCCACAATCTCATTTTTTATAATTATCATGAAAAATATTAACTTATTGGTGAGGGAATTGAAATATACTTTTTTTATAATAATATGGACTGAAAAATATTTTATGAAACACACTCGGTAAAACATCCCCATAATTATAAATTTTAATTATTTTTTAAAATTTAAAAAATTTATCATACAAGAGTGCTTAATTTTCCAATTGGAAAGATTGGACTAATTGGTACATGATAAAATATTTCATCATAGAGGAAAAAACATTTGATATGTGTATTATTAAAAATATATTTGAATGGATACATTATAATTGGGGGATGATATATGAACATGACTTGTATTTTTCATTATTCATTCCATTAGTAATAATTATATGATATACTACTCAATGTAAATGCCTATTCTCTAGATTATATTGTATAAATTCCTCTACATGAAATGTATGCAATTTTCTTGTGAATGAAATTTTCACCCCTACAATATAATAAGTTATATATAATGATTCAAAAATATAGTAAATAAATACAAAAAATAAAGGTAGAATAATATAATTTAAAAATTAATCTGCTCTACTAAAAATAAATGTTATAACAGAATAACTCTAGGGTATTTAATTTATAATCTAGTTGGAAAATTTATCATTTCTAGACACATCACAACATACTATAAAATTTAATTTATATTTATTTTAAAAATAAAAAACATTATAACTAGTAAAAGTATTATTCTTGTCCGATAGGGAAATAATTTTTTTTTATTTTCAAGTTAGTGATGTTTAGACTTTTTATAATTATAGATTTATTAATTTTTTAGTGAAGTTATTGTTAATTAATTTGATAAAAAAATATAATATAAATTTATATTGGTTATAGAATTATAATTGTGTAATTAATAATGAAATAATTTTCTCCTTGGAAAAATAATAATTACTATTATATCTTTTAGAAATTTTATATAAATATGATCATAATGTTTAGATAATAATATGATATTTGTAGTATTAATTAATCTTGGTCGCAATATTAATTACATCATAGAATTAGTTTTGTATTTGACAAAATAATTCAATATCATTACATTGTAATGTTTTTTTAGTTTTTTATTAGGGGAACTGTTTATTATATCCTAGATTAATAAAAATTATCCATATTAGTGTGGAGAAGGGATTTTGATAATACAATTATAAAAATGTAAAAATGAATCCTTAAAAAATTGAGAGGAATAAAATTTACTTATCAAAATACATCACAATACAATAAGCCCCCCACATCACTTATTATCGTTTCATTAGAAAGGGAGTCCAAAATAATATGAGTATAGACTCCACCCTTTTAATGGATAAAAGTTAGTTCTAATAATGGTTGGAGGAAATGAGTATCAATGTAAAAAAGGAAATTATAATTAAATTAAAAACCAATATTTTATAAATAACATTTGGATTGTTCCTTTAGTTTCCTATTCTCATTTTAACAGACTCTCCAATATAATTGTTATCAAATATATAACTATATAGAATAAGAATAATTGTATTCCTTTTAGTAAGTAAATTTTCATTATTTCCCGCCTTCCGCGTTGTTTTATCACAAATATTTGTCTTCTTCCCAACAATTATTTGTGGAGTGGGTCGTATATGGCATGTTTTTTAACCCAAACATGTCATGTTGTGTTTAAATCATCTAAAATTCATGGAGTGTGAGGATAATTATATAGCTTGTATAATGAAACCAAAATTAGAATTTTCTAAGTAATCATTGTTGATATGTATTCTCTTAGGTTATAGCCATGTTTTCTCCTCTATATAATGCATATGACTACAGAACTACACAATATAAAACCCATCATTTTTTTATTTTCTAATTTTCTTTTCTGTCAATATATAGATGATAATTATTTTTTGTTACCTTGATTAAAACAATATAATTTTATCACCATCAATTTATTACACTAAACTATAATGAAAATACAAATCGGTGATATTAATGATCAGATTTTAAATGAAAATAATATGAAAACAAATTAATAAATATGTTCATCATAGACCATGATACGAGTATTCTTGATATGGATTAATTTTAATTAATAATGTATTTATAAAGAATTATAAAAGTCAATTATAATTAAATAATGATAGGACATTTATTTATAAACCCTAAGGATAAAAAATATGGTTTTTTCCATCATCCGAGTCTTGATGGACAAGAATATTGTGTATTCATTATTTAAGTGAGAGACAATATTACTAATTAGAAAATTTTAAATTGTTTTATATAAATACATTTCTTTTAAAAAATAATCACATTTAGCTGAAAATTAAAATAATATATTTATTTAGGACGATTTTATGTCATAAAATAGAAGGAGAAAAATATTCATCTAGTGAAAGAAAGTGTATTTTTTAAAAAAAGAAAATGTGTGGCCATAGTTTTCTTGATAATTTTTAAATTTAGATTCAATTATTATATATTTTAAATATGGTTTAATTTCATTAATAATATATATTATCTAAATTTATATCCCTTTACTGATTCAATAAATTGTTTCCCGGTGGTTGATTAATAATATAGATTATTGTTTTGGAAGATATAGGTTCAGTCACCAATTACCTTATGAAATTCAAAATGGTTTATATTTGTGTGATACTACATTAGTGAATCTATGTGTTGAAAATTGACAATATAGTGTTATTAAAATTATATTAAATGAAATTATATCCAGAACACTATATAATTCTTATTAAAATTATTAATTTAATAAGACTAGCTACTCTTATTTCTTATATAATTTGAATAAAATGTAATTTTGTTAGCTCTATATATTTTTTTTGAAAAAAATTATTATTGTTAAATATATAATACATTATTAATTTTTCTTTAATGTGTTTATAATTCTAATTTTAGTGAATTTATTTGGGATGATTTTCCTATGGTGTGAACCATTATTTTTTCATGTTTTTTATAGTTTTAAGGCATTTTTCAGTATTGAATTTTGGAAGAGTTATAGTGAATATTTTTCAATTGTTTGTTAATTACCTTAAATACTTTGTAGAAAAAAATGGTTGATCACTAATAAATTACATTAAATATTTTTATGGGGATTCTAATAGAGTTTTTCATTATTTAAGGGGATGATATTCTCAATTTCTCTCAAAATTTAAATAGAAAACTTATGTAGATTTTTTTTAAAACTTTAGAAATTACAAATATTTAAACAATAATGTGATATATTTCTATTATATAATTTGAATATAATTATTTTATTTTTAGAATTTATAATTATCAATATTATAAATTTTTTAGTATATAAAACTTGGGTTTTAGATATTTCATTTATAAGAAAAACATTAATATTCTCCCATTACTTTTATATTTTTGTGATATTGATACAACTTTTCTCAGTTTAGTTGGAGATCAACCTTTACACACTAAGGAATAAATGAATATTCTATGTATTTTACAATAAAAACACCAGAGTTTCTATCTATTTCATTTAGACATCCATTGAGGGTAATTCATGCATAATGAATGTAACAAATAAAAAAATCCCATGTTAGTAATTATATTTAGTTTATGTATTTATTGTTTTTGGTTTAATTATGAATTAAAACGAATTTGGGAGAATTTAAATAAGGAACATAAGTATGATGAGAGGTTCCTTCGGTGATGTACATCTTTGGATATTTAGTGAATTGGTACCAGGAACCCAGTGGAAGTAGGAGAACTAAAAAACCATAATTAACACCACTTGAAACTCAATGGACTTACACTAAGAGCATGGTGGAACTATATTTTTATTAGAGATAGTGGTATTTTAGTGTTTTCACATCTTAAAGTATCCCAGAATAATACCCTTGATCATGACATTTCTCTCATTATGTTTTCATTGAGTCCATTTAAGAGATCTCATTGTATTAATTTTTATATCTTATGGATCGGTCAGAAACAATAATTTTGGTTCTTATGATTAGTTATAGAATCCACGGTTTTCTAATTTAAAACCATTTTTTGTTGGTTACACCTTGTTTCACTCATAATATAAGGGTATTGGATATAATTGTTATTGTGATGAATGAATTTAATTAGAATAAATGATTTATAAATAAAAAATACTTTAATAAAATTTTACACAAATCAAAGGTCTTTATGGGTTTCTTTAATTTATTATTGTTTTATAATAATTTCATTAGCGGTGTATGCAAATCATTTCCCCAGTTATTTCAATTTATTATATTATTGTTTTTTATATAAGTTTTTAAATTCATAATATTATTTTATTATGATTTTAGCTGCCATAATTTAACTATTATAATAATAAATTTATCTTTCTATATGAGTCATTTGGATGTAATCAATTGTATAACATTGTGTTTTGTTTTTTTGAGATATTAAATGTTCTATATATTTCATGTTAACTTGTAAGTAAATTAAATTGGCTATGTATTTTTAATATAAATTGTTAATCTAGTACAACATGGATTATATTCTAATCAATAGGATGGAATAACAATGCACTGTCATAATATTCCCCCATACCATTTTTCATGGGATGTTCTTTACACTGGAAATATATTATATCTATCCCTATAAATTTGATGTTTTCTGATATTTCGCTAACTCTTAGCATGATAAAAAATACCAGTAAAGACCCAATGTTTTTATTACTATTATGGATCCTCCTTATTTATAGAGGTACTTGTCTTAGTTATTTGTGTTTATATATTACAAAAACACTATAAGTTTTTCAAATATACTTTTCCACTACTGTATAACTATACTTTGGTTACATGAACATGAATTAATGATTGATATGTATGGGTGTATTGGTTATTTCTTAATGGGTTTATCCTATACACACCCTACACATTCTCCCATAATAAAATTTTATATCCTATTTTCTATGTTTTAGGTAATAAAAAGTCTATATATCATAGAATCTATTTCTATATATAGTATGGTTTCTTAGTGAAATCCTTTTATTCTTTTTGGTTGATGAGTTATGCATATGTGAAAGGGATACCCACAAATGTTCACTCGATATTACCAATCAATAGAGCTCAATTATTAAATTCCTTTCACTTATTTTATTAGATACATTATATATATACGTATATATATCACATATGCTTGGTCTCATAATTTTTTTTTGACTTTATAGATATTTCAAGTCATGATATTGTGATGATTCAAGTACACTATCTTCTATGTCCATTTTTATTCATTTTTATTCTTCTATATCCATATAGGTAGAAACAAATTTGGGTTTATACCTTACTCAATTTTTATCATTATATCCGGAGGGAACCCCATATTCTACAAATCTATTCTTTCAACATTGATATTTAACCTACCCTATTACTATCAGAATACATGTATAAGAGTTTTTTAAAACTCATAATAATGTCAATTATTTAATCTAGTTACAATCATTAAAAAAAATTCATTGCTTTTAAGGGTTATTGGTTGTGATATTGAGAGTATCTATGAGATAAGAACATTAAGAATAAATTATTAAGCAATAAATATGGATGAAAAATATAATTATTTTTTATGATTGAGTGTCAAGAGTTAATTGAGCTTCATTATATTTCCACCTTGATTTAGACTCAGGTTTATAAACCTCATGCATAATGTTAGGAATCTATATGTAGGAACTGGTTGGAATGTATATTGTCTTATATACTTGAATTATATATATATATATATTAAATATACAAAATTTTCATAATAAATGGAATATTAAAAAAACAAATTGTTTTTTTATTTTTATTTATTATTAGTGTTTAGGTTAATACGATTCACTAATTTATTCCCAAATCAATATTACATTCATTAAATTTCATGGTAGTAGGTTTTTCACTAATTTGATTAGATAATGATTATATATCACCAATGTACACTAGATGCATGTAATACTATTTCATAATTTTAATGAATGGTGTTTTAAAAATGATACTACATCGATAAATAAATGGGAGTAAGGAATAGAAAAAATGGGGGCAAATATTATATTGTTAATAAAATTAAAAATCCATAGTTTTTCCACAAGGTAGAATTAGATGTTATTATTTAATTCAATATATATTATTCCACCCTTAACATTGTCAGCTATTGTACAGGAAGGGTTATATGAGCATAAATCCCCATCTTGAAATATTGTTGATACCTATGTTTTGGAGTAGATTAATTAATTTCATCATGTTTTTTTTCTTATGAGTTCCTCAAATAGAACCAATAAAATATAATATTATGATATACATTTAATTTCATCAGCCTTTAAAATTCTGGTGTTAGGACTATTCAATCAAATTAAAACATTAGATTGTTTAAATAAACCGTATAATTTAAATCAAAGATACACTCGAGCAATATCAAGTCTCATCATCCAACTTCCTGGTATAAGGGGAAGCTCATCGGTGGTGTAATGTCATTCTAGGAGAAATAAAAGACCAATGACTCACCTATAAAGGCATCCAACACTAATTTATCAAGACAGTTTTCCCTGGAACCCTATGTCAGTTAAAGAGTAAAGTGTTCATGAATCATCACTAATAGTTAAAGACCCATATAATTTATTCTACCATTCAGTGTCCAGATTTATATTTCATCATATCTGAGTGGATATGTGGACTCAATGGCATGTAATTTTGAGATGTCCTTAAAACAACCATTACACAACCAACTGATTATCTTGATTTTTTTGACATTATTTGAAATAGTAAGAAAATTTATCCTCATTATGACAGGGTCTAAAGGAGGTCTTGGAGTGGGAATGTCACTGCCATGTTGTACATCATGTGATTCTTCATCAAGTGTTTGGATGATATGATAGGAAGGCATGAACATGAGAAACATTAACCAGGGAATCCACCAAATTTGGGTACCAAAATCCCCTTGTTTATTATAGTGACTTATTCAATTACATCATTGTTGATATATAGGTAATATAAATAAAAATTACACATATGAGAAAATTAATTTTAATGGTCATTCTTGACATCAATTGTGGTTCTTCAAATAGAATGTATCAACGAGTATTAGGAAACAACCTCAACCGACTCAACCATTACTAGTAAGTTGAACCATCCACTAAGGGATACCAACCACCCTATAGAATATCATGTCAACTAATTAAACAATGAATTTGAAGTATATTGATTGTTTTTCCTAAATCATTAAAAGAATTTCTACCACAGGGTCTGTATGGGGGGTTTCATGGGGTATATAATATATTAGTGTATATATGTATATGATATGGATCCATCTGAAATTAATGTTAATATTATGGTGTATTCTACTTTAGAACGTTCTTTATTTGTTATAGGTTCCTTGAATCCATTTATTTATAAACAACTTTTTTACATTATTGGATTATAATTGGAGGTATCACCAACTTCAATAGGTATTTATAACCCTCCAAGGAAAAGAATAGTGATGAGAAGTAAATGTTGTCCTTGTTATTTGGTAGTATCATCCTATAGAAACATATAGGGTTTTTTATCCTAAATATTGATTCCTTTTATGTTTTAAATTTAATGTACATGTTAACATTATTCTGATAAAATATTGACTAATATAAAACAAGAGAATCTATCTCCTCATATGTTGGTGTTCAGTATATACTTCTTGGAGAGAAATAAGTTTTGAATGGTTGAATAGGTCCAAATTAGTAAAATTATGAGAAATCATAAATGTGTAATCTATTATTATACAGACAATGGTTTATTGTATGGGGTATAATTCATTTCCTCGATTGGTTTATTATTATCTTAAGGTATCTCTTTAAATTTTTTTGTTACCCTCAGAAGTTGGAAGTGAATATCACTATTAATATTTTGTCTAGAAATGAATCTATCATTATTCTTACATATCATATGGATACAAGTTTGTAAAGATAACATAATACTCCTTTATAAGATATTGTGGAAAATGGATTTATCAGAATGATCACAACTCCTTGAGGATATCAAATTCCTTTCACAAAGAAATATGATGAAAGTGTACCATCATAATTGATCATCTATCTTAATAATTTAATTGAATTTGGTTGTTTTATAAAATTAGTATATTTTTATGTTCTCAAAATCATTATGTTAGTTTAAAAAACACCCTAAAAAATATTTTCAAAGCATGTATGCTCATTTTTAGTACCTTATGGTAACTTTTGTCTTAATATACAATCTATCTTTATTCTTGTAATTTATTAACAATTTTTTATCCATTCGAAGGATATTTTTAATTAGATTTATTAACATCCTTATTTAATCTATAAATCAATAATATCATGGTCAACAACTTCAAAATATCATAGAGACCTGGTGATATAATCAATTTTATACCAAACTATCAAAATTATGTTTATGGATCCAAAAAGTAATATTTTATTCAAATCTTATCTCTAATTATTGTATCTTTATAGGTCAATAAAATTTATAGGTGGTGATTTATTGTAATATTACATCGAATGTGATTAAATTTAAGAGCTTCCTTAGGAATGTAGGTCACTATAACTACTTTGTATAAAATGTCTCCAAAATAAATTTTTTCGTGATGGATATATTAAATAAATTATATATGTTTTTATTATAGAAAAAATGAATTTTATTTTTATGAAATATAGAATTCTTTGACCTCAAATACTATTCTTATTATACCTCAGTTATGTGAAGGGTTTTTTGGTTTATTATGATGAATTCAATATCAATATTGGCTTTTTTCTCACATCGGATCCCAATTTGGAAGTGTATCATTCCAATAATGCATATCCTTATAAATGGAATTGTCCTATAAATGTTTTTGAGTTGTAATCTATTGTTTATTATAAAATAAATTGTGACATTATCTTTTGGTGAAAAAAATATATTATTATTTGGAAAAATATTACAAAATATGTTATTTTTAAATCATAATACTATATTATAATGTTTCACAAAGTATAATACCTTTTTTGTTTTGATTTAATATCCATATACACTTTTAAAATGAAATATTTTCGTCGATGCTATCAATATCTAGATTCATCATCATAAAGTACAACAAGAAAATAATGAACATATTTTCTTCCATTAGTTGTTGAACTCTAAATAAGTCAGATTGAGGATTGGATTGTGTTAAATTTATAGCAACATTATATTTCATTATCTACTATGGAATTTGTCATTGCCTCCATGATATATGATCCTGATAGTATCATTATGTAGGAGAGTCTCAATGGTTAAAGTATCCTCAATGGGTGGTTCCAAAATAATTCATATTTTTTATATCTCCATTGAAATTTGGTTGTCCATATTGGTATAAGGGAATAACTGACTAAATAATTTCATTCATATAAACAATTTTTATAACTTAGAATCACATTGTTTTATTCTGATGTTCTGCATTAGTTCAGGTGTTTCGGCATGAAAATGGATATCATGGTGTTTGTTTCTAGATAATTCACATTGTGATAGGTGATATAAAAGAATATGACACCATTAGGTACTCATCATCCACCTAATTTTCATATATAAAAATGGGAGAAAATTAATATGGAATCTATAACCACTCTTCTAACATCCTATGATGTCTATGATATAGTGTGGATAATTATGGGCTGTCTAAATAATATCACCCACTTTTTTATAATTAAATATTTTTTATTTATATATGATATATATTTAGAATAAAATTCATCCTATAAAGTGAAACATATTTTATAATTGAAATCAGTAAAAAGGTGTTGTGATGATAATTAAAACCACTTTCTAAGAGATTTGGTAACATGAACACTCCAAGATAACACATGGGACAAGGAGTATAAAATCATGATTGAATGGACATGATTATTAGTTGAAGAAGATGGTTCAATAATCATGGGGATAGAAATTATAATGGTGGATATGTTATAAATATCATGGCTTTATTGGGATATTTATTATCCTTAATTTCAATATTAATTGGGATAAATTCAGAATTCAAAAAAGTGATTATATTTTGGAGGATAACATAATGGAAAAGGTTAGGCACCTAATGTTCTAGTTAATTTTAGGAACCAAGTTGAATTTTTAGATCTACATCATTGATATAATTATATCTAAGTGCCCACTGGAACTGAACATGATACCCAATGAAATTTTTGTTTATTAAATAATGGGGGTACTTTTTCCTTTTCAATTCCTAAATTTACCCAAAATAGGAAAATTGATTTATATTTCCATTCCATTATCATTTCAGTTATCCTCTTAGGATCTCTCATTCTGTTCATTCTCATCGCTTATGAAGTAATCCTCATCATCGATTTAGATAACCATGATTGGTCATGGAAGGTAGTTTTTGATAATAAAATGATGTGATATTACCATAATCATATATTTTCTCCTCATTATTGTTACAACTGGGACTAATATAATATCATCATAACCTAGGTATTTTGTAAATATAATTAATTATATTATTCTCAATTTAGGTGATTCAAGGGATTTTCCTTTGTAAATAAAACATATATATGTGATTGTTTTCCTCTATTAATGGGAAAAATAAAAATTCTATTCATCTTTCTTCTCATTGGTTTTTTATTTCCTATATGATGTTGTATAAACACATACCTTGGTCCCCAAAAAGAATGATTGTTATATTTTTTTGTAGGTGACCCTTCTTTTCACACATACTATAATTGTCTTCTCTAGAAAATATAGGGAAATATAGATTTAATAAAAATTACTGTTTTATGAACTAAACAAGATCATAAATCATTTTTTACACAAATAAAAGGAACTTTTGGATTAATTTAATTTAATTATGTTTTACAGAAATGTAATTTATAAAATTTAATTTCATGTTTTAGTTGTTTAATTAAATATGATAATTCATAATACTATTTAATTATGATATTTTCTAGTGGAAGTTATCTATTGGAATTGGATATTCCACTTTTTTATGATTAATTTGGTAGTAATTCATTGTATAACTTAATATAATGTTTTATTTGTATAGTAAAATGTTTTATATGATTCATATAAACTTGTAAATGAATTTGAATTTGTATATTTGTTATAAATAAATAGTTAATTAGGTATAACATATTTTGTAGTATTATGGATGGGATGGGATGGGTATGATCTAACTTAGTTTTCCAATTTTCCATTTCCAAGAAATATTCTAAAATATTTCCATACCTCTTATATACCAACTTCAATTTCCTAAGGGATGGTCCCTACAAATTAATTCTATTATGTGTATCCCATTGGATGGGCTATGTTGAAAAATTACCATACCTTAAACCATGATATCAATATGATACATGTATTGATGTTGGTGAGTATAGGTATGGATCCTTATAGTATAGAGTGTTACATGAATTAACCATATGTATCTTTATTTTCATTGATATTATATAATTGTTTCATTCATTATTTTTCTAAAACTATAACACTATTTTATTTTTTCATGTATTTAATTTTTCGGTAGGTTTGTTGGGGTGGGTGGTAACTGTATACTATATATATAATACTCACACCATGTTTTTTCCCCATTGTATATGTGTAGTTCATATTTTCTATGATCAATGAAAAGGAATGTATCCAGAATATTGGATATACATCAATATATAATATAGTGTATGAATGGAATCCTTTTTGATTTTTTTAGTGGATGCGAAGTCTAGATGTGTGGGGGATTATCATGGATGTTCACACTGATGTTACTATCTATAGAGGCCACTTTTTAATTTTTTTAGTTACCATATAGTATGATTAACCTATATATATCTCAGTTTTGTTTAGTCTCACACTTTTTTCCAACTCTATGGGTGTTTTAGTTTCTAAAATAAATTTAGCCCATCTCTTATTTTTATTTCAAATCATAGTTATCTATATGACTTTACATTGATTAACACAAATATTAGTGTGATTTTATACTTATTGTCACATTATATCATGATGGAAAATGACATGCCATGTATAGTTTAATACCCAATATAATATATACCTCCATCTAGACGTTTAGAGGTGATCTTGGGATGTTCTAGTAACATGACCTGATATAATTTTGGAAATTTGTCCATGGGCTTTACAGGTTATGTTTACATGAATAGAACTATCTTAACTAAAATTAAAATAATTATTCCCGTTTTCATGATGTTTTAGATATAACATAATTTTGTTTTAAAATTATTAAAGAACATTTTTCTTTGTTTGAAACTAATTATAAAAACATCTAATTTTACATTAAATCTCATACTCTATTATTTTTTATTAATTTAATGTAATTTATAATTAATGGGTTAAAAGGTATAAAATACGATATTGATCAAGTTTCAAAGTATATAAATGGATATAAAAGGTTAAATTAATACAAATTAAAAAAAATGTTCATGAAAATTCAATATTATTCAAATTATAGAGAATCAATTTATTCACATAATATTTATATGAATAAATATTATCATTGTAACCATTTAATGTAGTGATAAAAAATAATTTGGAATCAACAATATTTAATAAATTGAACTAATTATTTCAAAAAAATAGATTAAAAAAATTTACCTTGTAAGATCACTACATGAAAATATATCACACAATTAGGAACACAAAATCTTAAATTTATATGAAATGAGGATTGGACTCGTTATGTAGAATAAAAATAATTATAATAAAAATATTGTTCTTAAATTCATTAAAGTAATAAAATTAAATAAAAAATAGATATATTATGAAGATTTGGATAAAAAATATGAAATAGGATGAAACTATAAAGAAATAAGACAACATTATAGAAATAGTTTTCATTGGGAATGGTTAAATGTAAGTGAAAGGTTTCGATAAAAAAATTTACTTTTAGTAAAGTTAGTAAAATTTGTAAATCATTTCTAAGATTAATAAAGAATATTTTTATTTAGAGGAAACAACAAACCATTTTAAATATATATATATATATATATATAAGTTGGATACTCCACAATTGTTAAATCAATCATAATAATGAAAGATAAAATGTTGTTATGGGTTTAAATGGGAAACATTATTTTGAAGGTGTAATATATTTAGAAGGGGATGAAAGATTGGTTGATGTGGATGAATGTTTAGATAATGAATGTGATACAATATTTATTTAATACCAAGAAGTAATAGTTGACTCCTATAGTGACGAGGAAAAATATTGTGGTGATAAGGAATAAATGGAATAACAATATTTTTTGGTAACGTAGTTGTAATTTTTTATAAAAAAATATTAGAACTTCATATATAAAATAAAACTATAAATTATGATGATGCTAGAAATAAAAATGAGATAAAAAACACTGAAAATAAATATTACTTTATTAATATTGAATTAATTAATGTTATTCAGCCTTAGAAGGAAAATATAATTGATTAAATTACTTCAAATATATCATCTAAACAATAAAAAGTTCGTACAATTCAATTAGAGGTACTAAAAACTCAATATTAACAAAAACAATTTGTGTTTGATTATGAATAGTATTTTAATGAATTGGAATAGAGTTCAAGATCTATTAATAATAAATTTATATCAATAAAGATAAAATATAAACACATAATAGGGAAAATACTTTGGGAAATATATGAATGAATTATGGCATAAAATAATTTATTGTTCTAAAAGAAAAAATTATGGTACATATTTTTCAAAAAAAATTGAATTTTAACATACAGTTTTGTCAAAATTATCTGAATAAAAATGAAAAAATTTGTAATTAGGTATGAATGATATTAAAATAATATTTTCAAACTCAATATATAATAAATTATAATTAGTAATATTTTTGTTTCACTAAAATAATTTCATCAAACCTCTCAAAACAATTAAAATCACTAGTGATATTTTTCTAGATATGAATTACATTATACGAGAAATTAATTTATAAAATGTTATTTTTTGTGACGGTTAATCATGATGATGTAAAATTCTTATAGTTAGTAGCCCTATTCCTATAGTTGGAAGTTGTCTAGTGTTTAGTCATTGGTAATTATTATCCATAAATTATTAGGAAAAATCTTTTTTCTTCAATTATTCAATTTTAAAACCAACCAAATATTCCATATTTATCATTTATACTAAAATATCATTTATCCCATTACATAAAATTTATAATTTTTATATGATATATGCAATTCCTTCAAGTGTTAAAATTTCTCTCTCATATATTGATTTATAATTTTAAAAAGGATTGTTCTCCAATGGAATTTATTAAATGAAACATCAACTTAGATTGAGTATTATCATCTAAAATTACTATTAGTCTAATAGATTCTTTTCATATTAGACATTATATCCAATCAATATATGATTATATATTTTCTTGATCACTTGAATCCAATATATTTGAAAATATTAATTTTGTTATCATGAATTGGATGATATATTTCAAGAATATTAGTAATTATGATCTGATGATGGTAATGATTCTACTTTTATATATTGTCTTGTCATTATGTAATATTATGATTCTTAAAAGATATTTGTAATTATGTTAAAAAACTGCTCCTCTCTAACTTTTTCACCCAAAATTAATGTATCCTATCACCCATAATTTATTAATTTTAATAGAATTGATTTATATTTTTCTAGGTGACATAAAAATTTTCATTGGGGAACTATATATTATTTTAAAAATAGTTAAATATGAATCTTGATTAAACTTTTACTCAATTTTTTTCCTTCATGTCCATGTTCTATAAAGGATTCAAAAAATAATACATTTCATATTTTATTGAACAATATATTAAGTATGATGAAATGTATAATGCTGTTTTAAAAGGTATGAAGGTGATTTATAGCATAATTTCTAAGGTTTTTGTGATAAATTTACCATATTTTAGTCAAATTAGTAAATAATTTATTGTCCTCCATTTCATTCAATGGGTGGTTGAAGATATTTTTCTTGTTTCTCCTACTCCACTTCTTATATTCAATCAATATTAATTCCCTAAATGGTGGAAATTTTTATTCATATATATAAAAAACTTTATATAAAAATATGGTCAATGTAGCTTACACAATACCTCCATTTAGCAAGATTAGTGGTGTTATTTTCGAAAAAATTTAATATCTTATAAATTATTTCTTAACCATGATATTCCATATGATTTTCCAAGTACAACTTCTCAATCCACTTTTATTATTCATGGTACCTATTATGTTCCTTGGGGGGTTTTTTTCTACATCATTTTATAATATGGATTCTATTTTTAGGTATTATATACAGGGGAATTTTTGAAAATTTATGAGTGATGATCCTTTAATAATAACTAATAGAGGTTACCTGGTTATTAACCCTATTATGTATGCTTTTGTTTTTACTTTTTCTACTCAAGAATGGCCTTTAATTTAACTATAATTTTTTCTATAAATTATCCTTATGTTATCATCTTTTAACCAGTAGTATTTTGTTAATTATTGTAATTTTTAAATTACTAATTTATGTCAATTCGATCTTCTTGATTCTTTTATGAATTTTAATACAAAGTTGATTATTCCTTGAGCATTTATATTCAAAAATTAGAGGCACTATGAGAAAGGAATATGTACAAGGATATATGTATTTAAATAATTTCATTAAATATTTTACATGAATGAAATGTGTAATATGAATGAAATATAAATCAAAAACATTTATTTTTAAGAGTATTTGGAGGATAGCTAAAAATGAAACTAATTATGTAATAATGTTGTTTTGGATTCATAAATAGTAGTATGAGGTGTATCTTGAGAATCAAAACATAAAAATGTCTTTGTCTCAACTTAAGTGCTGAAAATATTATTTTTGAATGGAATAATTTTTTTTAGTTAATATATAAAATTTCATTCTAACTGTGCCTGAAATATCGTGTAATATTTTGTGGTAAACTATATTGATGAGGGTATATGTTCAAAATATTTTCATTTTTAGATTAATCATTGACCTGAAACTCTATAATATTTGGTATATGAATAGTACAAGATTTATTTATTTTTTAGTAATTACCATCTCATGTTTGATAAATTTAAATGGGATGTACCCAGAATAATCTGAAGTGTTTGCAGATAATATGGTCCCCTTTGGTATAATCTAGATTGAATAAGTATTCATTAATTCAATAAAAATATTTGAAATTTGTTTGATTTTAATGATTTAAAATAAATTGATTATTACTTGGAATTTACGAATCATATTGACTTTTATGTTGATATTGAATATTTTAAGGTGCATAATTTTACAAAATAAAGGGAATTTTCTAAAAGTGATACTAATAATAGTAAAGATGGTATTAATATTAATAAATGAAATTTTTTAAGATGATATAAAAAATCACAAAATTAATCATTATTTGATATGGAATCATTTCAGTCTCAAAAACATCATTAGTGATTCAGATTAAGAGTATAAAAACAAATAAATTTTTGGAATAAAATATAAATTGCCTTGCTTGATCATATAGAGACAAA
Organism: Viscum album; assembly: GCA_963277665.1. Classification (NCBI taxonomy): domain Eukaryota; kingdom Viridiplantae; phylum Streptophyta; class Magnoliopsida; order Santalales; family Viscaceae; genus Viscum; species Viscum album. The sequence continues at coordinate 1,028,364,772 of OY728158.1, forward strand.
ATATGATTGCAAGGTTTTTAGAGTAGGTGTTGAATATAATATATGAACACAATATGATATTTATTATAAAAACTAATTAATGAATTTAAGAAAGTACCATGGATACAAATTTTATTGACACAAAGTGGGGTTTCTTTAATATCTAAATAAAAATGGTAACATTTCTTAGAATATGGACACGACAATTTACTAGGTTTATTATTAAGTGGATGGAATTGAATTTAAAGATTTTGTAGCCAATTTTATGTTCAGAAACTATAAATTAATTGCATTCACAAGTATCCAATTTAAATTATTATATTTTCCAAACTGATGTGGAGTTTTAATTTCACAATAGTGATATTGAAGAGCAAGTTTATATTGAACAACAATATGATTTTATACTCTTTGTGAATAGAACTAGAATTTTCATATTGAGTTGGATATATTATGGATTCATTAAATACCATCATTATTGGGTTTCTATTCCTAATACAATTCTAAATAAAATTGAATTTAAAAAGAGAAAGTTAGAAAATAATATTTATTTGTGGGTAAATCACATGAATTCACTCATTATGATTATATATAATTATGAAATGATATTCAAAATAGATCGATTGAAACTATATAATATTTTTATACCAAAATTATGAATTTTTTTTGGTTTTTTAGTATTCCCATTAGATATATTTCATAGACTTTCAACCCACATGTGTTTTTGTAATGATTTTCCAAATATAAGAAAATTTGTCTCCGGATATATATTAATTATTTTATACAAACAGATTTATGTAGGTGTAAAAACTCATGTAAAAGAGGAAAAATAAAAGGTTTATTATAAAATATTATAAATCATAAGTAATATTGTAGTTATATTTAAAATTTTTTATAATTTATAGAATCTTGACCTAAATTGTTATTTGTAGCAAAACTTTTACAAGATTATAAATAAATCTTAAGGAATTCCATCTCTTGATTGAATAGAGTTTCTATTTATACATCAATGGATCACATGGATATGTTATTTATAATGATATAAGGGAACATACTCAATTATATGACTATACTATAGTGGATTGGTTCTATAATGTGGATGGTCTTATGTCCAATTCAATATGTGCATTCTTTCTTGGTGGAATAATCAGGGAATAAAATTATAAGAATAAATTTTGAGTAACCATTATCAAAATTAATTTAGACTATGTGTTATATTGTCAATATACCACACAAATTATCTTAATGAATCCTAAACTTGATTACATGAGAGTAAAAGTATATTTTCCTTTTGAAATTTGTTGTGAGGTCATTGTTCCAAAAAAAATTAATATTTAATTTTAAAAATCTTAGAAAATTAATTAAATTGTTAAGTTAAAATATTTCATGTATAAGGTTGAATATAGTGAGATAAAATTGTTTTTTAATTTAACCAAATAGAAAGTAGTATATATACTCATGAATTTGTGTCTAAGAAATTATTTTAACTCATGTTGTTAATTCTTGGAGTACAATATTTTCCTAAATAAATGTATGCAGAATTGTATTTTTATTTATTTTACTTATTTTTGTTATATTCCAAAAATTAAGATATTATTATACAAATGCCATGTTATATTTATAAAAAAAATGGTATTAATGTCTTTAGAACAGGGGGAATAAAATAAATGAGAAAATTATTTTGAAAAAAAAAGAATGAGTGGATTTTATTTTTAAATGTATTATGAATTTCATAATATAATATGAATATAATTTAATTTAGAGACCTGAAAAGGTAAATAAAAATATTTTTATAATTATATGATCTCTAATACATATTGAATATTTATTTTGTGCATATTTTCAAAAATTCAAAATGGGGTACTGAAGTTACCATATAGTATCTAACACCACACTGTTTTAAATTATTATTATCTTAAATAATTGGTATTATTTAAGAAGAATATTATAAAAAATAATAATTTATGGGTTTATAGTTTGTGGAATATACACTGTAATCATGCATATTGGTGAGTTCTTTAAATATAGTGATGAAATTATGTTTATAGTCCATAGACCATGGATTGAAATAATGAAACCATTGAAATTCACAAATAAAATAATTATTCTTTTGTAGACTTCATAATCATATTTATAAGTATTTAAAGTTTTTATATATGTATATTTTATTATGTATAAAAATATTATTTTTTTGTAATTTTTTGGGTTATGATATTTTTTGGTTATTTTAATTAAATAATAGTATTATCATTAATTTACTGATGTTTCTATTATTATAATAAAATTTATTAAAAACAATTCTACCCTATTCCATCTCATTAATGTAATTTTACTGAGTTAGGTAGTCACCCTAAATTTGTATTTATTTCTCCTTATCCATATGGGCATGGAATTGGGATCCATGTAAGATTATATTTCACTTTTCTTTCTTTTCCATTTACCTTATTCTCTAACCAATATTCCCCCTATGGATTTTTTCATTCTATTCTAGGAATTATTTCATTAGATTTTATATGGTCTATGAAAATTTCTATCAAAAAAACAAATATTTTATAATTTATGGTTATTGTAGGAACGATAAATAATAACACAGACTATTTGATTTCTTATCATCAATAAATGGTTTTCCATTAAGTGTAGTTGAAATTGAACTGTGTTTGGTTCCAATTAATAGTAAAATATTGTTATTATATAAATTATTTTTTTATATCTAATACCTTGTTATATTGTTAATATTAACCAAACATGATTAGAGATCTTACAAAAACTGATGACGTTGGTGAAAAAAACTTTTTCTATCACAGAAATATATTATGATTTTTATTTATGAAAAGCTATTGTAATATTTATTCTCCCATAATATTTTTTAAATAATATATACATATTATTATATTGTCATAAAAAATATTATATTAATTTTTTTATAAATAAAATAAATTATAGAGCATAACATTCATTGGTCAATTAGTTTTTTGTATCCAATAAATTGTTTTATAAATGTATTTAAAAATATTCATGAAATGGGTTATATGTTAAATTAATTAGGTGTCATAAATAACTGAATAGGGTAATCGTATTTGGTTTATATATCATATATGATGTTTTTATAATTTCTTTTATGGAATATGTGATCATGGAAAATGGGCCTGCTATTTGATAGATAAAATTATGATTTTTACTCTAAACATAAATAGAGGATCTAAAATTATTTTATTTATTAAGAAGTGATTATATTGAATAGTTTGTACTTTGCTTTATATTTGAGGAAAATTACCCATGAGTCTTTCCCAACTTTACCTTCATGAGTGGTTATCTCGGGTTATTGGATATAAAATTTTCATGTTACCTTGAAGGATTTTATAGTTTTTATATTTAAATTTATTTAACTTTCATAGGTACGTACATATGTTGATGGGTAATGAATATATTTTAGAACATTAAAATACATCCCTTTTATTGATGGGATTCTTTTCAAATAGAAAATATATTTTACCACGATGTTGGTATTATTTAATATATTTTATTTAACCAAATATATAGATAATTGATTACTGCATTGATGAAATGAATCTTCTGATTCAATTTTTTATTTTGGGATGTTTGGTTCATATACATAGATTAATGTAACATGAACACTTATTTTAAACATCACATGTAGGGTGGTGGATTTACTCATTTATAGAGTAACTAGTGAATGATTCCGGAAAATTTATTTAGGTTTTGTCTCACCCCCTGCAAGTATGCCTTCCTAAACATGTAGTCATTGTTAGGAATTGTAGGTCTGGTATTAGAGGGAAATCATGGAATGAAGGATCGGTATATATGAATGTTCCTATAATGTTTGGAGAGTCTAGAAGTGATTATTCTAGATAAACTGTGTTATCCAAATATTCCTTTTATTATATTTAATTATTCATTATTTATTGGCATGTAAATTACAATTGTTGAACTCGTTGTTATATTACTATTTATTTTGGGAAAATATAAAATGTATATCATCTCTTTGTCTCATTTTATAAAATTATCCTATTTTATTAATCTAATTCAAATATAATTTGATTTAAATTAATCACCTATAAAAACATATTTTCCCTCAAAACTAGTCAATAGCCATAAAAAATTTGACGGAATTCATTATAGGCCGGTAGTGATTTAGATTTGTGGTTAGTAGAGTACATTTTAGGGCATTAGAGTGTATTTTATTGATAATTTTCACTATCAGGACAATTTGTATAATCAATTATTGTAATTATATTAAAACCCCACTCTTTTTTGTTGTGTGGTGACAATAACCTCTATTATGAGAGTAGGATATGGAATTGTTACATAGAATAAAAGAATTTTGAATATTGGTATTTAGTTTTCTACTTCATCACATATGATATATACTCGTTTTTTAATTTTTTAGAACAATGACATTAAATAATTTAATAATTAATTTGAAATAATAAAATTATAAATCAATGGATCTCTAAATGCTTTAGGAAATATATGTTTATATGAGTTACATATCCTGATGAAAAAATTGATCTTTTTATCAGATTTTGTTACATTTTCCTTGAAGATAGATCTTGAGGTGAGTATACATAAGGAGGGTAAGTTGTATTCAATAATTTATGTATAATGCATGTATAAATAAATATTAATTATAGGAGGAAAAAACTAATGTTGTATCCATATGTTTAGTCCTAACAAACATTTAAACTACTTTTAGTGACATGATTCCCTTAGAGTAGATTTATGGTGTGATAGAATCATTAAAACAGAATATAATAAATAGAAAATAAATATAAATTAAGGGTTTTATATTATTAAACTATATATGAAATGTTTTACCAAATTTTAATAAAAATTGAAAAGTTATGAAGATCAATGTCTTTTGAGATGATAAAATAGTTGTGGAATGTATATTTGATGGAAAATTTGTATTTTGTTTAAAAAAATAATTCAATATAAATTTTACATAAAAATAATTAAATGTATATCTAGATATCAAATTTCAAAATCATGAATAATCAACTAAATCAGTAGTATTTAGAAAAATTTATGCATGATTTACTTATCCATATTGTAGTTTGGTAGTTATTTCATTGTGGTAAATGTTGTTTTTGGGGAATCTCTAGATTTACTCAATAGTTACCCAATAAAATTATAGTGGGTAACTATTATTGTGTACAATATCTCATTAAATCAATTATGTTTATCGAAATAATCATGTTAATTTTATATGTATTTAGAATAATTTATTTCTAACTTTTATAAATATAAAAAATATTTATTATTTCGATCGGGGACGTATTTTATGGAATCCAACGTGATTAGAATCAAATAATAAAATATTTTTATATACATTTTATAATGTTAATATAATCTTAATTATTTGGAATCCAAATATATAACTAATGATTAGTGGGTCATGATTGAATTTTTAATTCTAAGAGAAGGTAATTCATATATTATAGTTTTTTGTCAGGTGGGATATCAATCACATTATAATTTCTTCCAATAATATAAGTGGAAATGATACGAAATAGTTTATTTTTTATCACCATTTTAACTTGTAAATATTATTTACAAACTTGTCAAGGACTTATTTATCAATGGTTGAGTATGAATATTTTTTAGTGGGATATTTTTATAATAAATTTACAAATACATTTATGTCATCTCAAGATAATAGATTTCTTCATAAATATAATGTTAGATCCTCAATAATTTCAAATATTGTTATGATTTGTTTTGGTATGGATATAAATATTAGTGAAGTATTTGGTGTTTTACACAAGGTCCTTGTAGTGAGACCTATATTATTTCCAATTTAGATGAATGGTAATGAAATTGGATTATAGACCATTTTTGTGGTTGGAATATTCTTGGTTAGATAGAGTCAAGAATGCATGGGGGCCTTTGATGATGATTCTTGAAATTACTAAAAAAATATTCCATCAATGAATGATGTATGGGGCATTAGTTTATTTTCTAGATGATCAGTATGGACATTATTTAAAGAAAATAAATATAAATTTTCTTAATTTCATTGATGAAATAGTGTCCAAAAAATATGATTAATATGTTATTTTCAAGGAAATGTGTTCCCTTGAATGGATGTCAATATTTGTAGGAAGGAGAAATATTTAAAATCATATTTTTTATTGGTTTATTGGGGAATTATAACATATGCTAGGATTTTTTAAAATGGGTATCATGGTAGGGGAATGATTTCCAACAAAAATAAAAATGAATAAGGGAAAGAAGAACTACTATCTGAATGAAATCCAAAACTTTGGGAAAGATAAATCTTAGTATGAGGTTTATAATTCCAAAACATTAAATAACCCACTTTAATTCACAAACTTTGGGAGCTACCAAAGCATTTATAGTTTATATGGTAATTTTATTTACAAAAATATAGGTCAGAGTTGTACCAAAGTATAAATTGTATTAATAAAGTCTCACCAGTTAAATAATTGGAATAAATATTTTCACTAACATGCTAATGAAACTGCTAATAAAATTAATAAACTGAATTATTTTCATCCCTATGTGAAAATAGATAAAAACATAGTTAGCCATAATCTTTTTTAATTTCCTGATAATTCAATATAGGAATATAAAATAATTCAACAAAATAATAAATGAATGCAAAATGATTTTTTATCCACTCTGGATTGTTTTTATACGTTAACAAATACCCACAAAATCTGAGGGAGGAACTATACATCATTAAGGTGAAAGAAATTAGTAATATTTTGATTAAAAAATCTTTTAATAACTTAAATGTTTTCTTCTTAATTTTGATTAGTGTGTGTACAAGGTTTCTAAACCCTGTTCAAGTGTAATTAAATTATAATAAAAAGGTATAAAGTTAGTTAATATTGGTTATCCTCTCATGTTTTCCACATTTATTTCACATTTTTTATTGATTCCGTAATTTTGAATATGGATTTTTTGTACAGTTTTTTGTGACTATTAATATATATTTTGTAAATTTTATGTATGATTTTTGATAACTAAAAAATGGGAGATGAACAATACATTATTGGAATTTTACTTTTCATGAGATTATTATTAGATTTAATGATTCTTAATGAGGATAATATTATTATTTATGAATCAATTACATCATATGATGACTTATGATTTAAATTTGATTAAATTCTAATTAAGTTCATAGCATTATATAATATTTTCAATCTATTCAATTAATATTTTTATAAAAATATTCCTATGATGTACTTTCCCAATATGAATACACTGTGATGTTTATGAACTATTAATAATGAAGTGATATAATTATGTTGAAATATACTAATGTTACTGTTATTCTTCTCTATCATTCACATTATCAATTCAATAAAATATTTTTGGAGGAAAAATTTGTGTTTATGAGAATATTTATAACAAAATATCAAGTAAATTCCCTTAATTCGATATTTTTTTGAGTTTGATAAAAAAAATAATGACCCGTTTATAATGGTAGATCACCCATTACAAAAAAACAGTATCCTATCAAACAAAGTGGTGGATCATTTAAGAAAATTGAAATTTCTTATTGTTTTTTTATTTTCAATTATAGTGATTGATATATAAGGAAGGTATCTATAGATTAACCAGTTTTAAGAGGCATTTTAATTAGTGTTTAAAAGTGATAAAATATATTAAATTATAATTAAACCCCAAAATTTTCCTACTATAACAGTTCTCTAGATAATGGTTATCTTCACATAAAAACAATGATCCTTTAAAAAATATATCTAATATATTGAAAAAATTATTAAATACATAGTATTATTCTTGATTCATGTCACTATTCATCGGTAAATATTATTAATTTCTCAAAATATGTATTTTCTATATAGAAATATAAACAAAACTCACATTATACACTTCCTATATTTATAAAAATATAGACCCAACCATTTCTCTATATAAATTTTGTGAAATTCCAAAAAAATGTATTTTTTAACATGAGTATAAAAATATACTCTTTAGATATAAAATAACCCTGGTCAATAGAAAAATATAATTTTTATTTAAAAATGGGACGGTTTCCCAGTGTGGTATATCATTCCATAACACCCCATGATTTTATAATAATTAAATTTCTTCTATATTGTATTTTACAAACAATACTGAGTTATCTTGTGTTACATATAACAATTAGTTTCTTTGATAACTAGCATTAAATGCAAGACCAATTTTTAGTGAACCATAAAATTATATTATTATTATTATTTAAAATGATAGTTGTTCCCTAGTTTCTCTAATAGTAGGTATAAATAGGATTTACTGACCTAATAAAGTATATATTTTTTACATATTTAGTAATTATATATTTATTTAAATTAAATAATATTCATTAAAAAAAAGTTTTTCCAAAAAAATTTATTTTTTTCTATAAGATGGTTTAAGCATGATTTTATTAGATAATTAAAATTTTAACATTAACACTTTTACAATATTTATTAAAAAAATATACATAGTTTTTAAAATTAGGTTATCAAAATTTTCTTAGGGAGAATTTTTGATATTTTTCTGAAAACATCCATTTTTTGATGTTTGATGAAAAATACTGGAATTTAACTGAAAAATTCATTTTTGTTTAAATTATTTTTAATGATTAATTATATATTTGAATTGGTTTCAATGTAAAATTATTTCAAATTAATATCAATTAATCCAATTTAGGTCATTATAATAAACATTATATTGAATATAGATATAAAAATGTTGTAAACTTTTGAACATTTTCACTTTAAAACCCTTCCTACTCATCACGTCTACAAGATTAATTTTAAATTAAAATTATCCAATTATTAGTGTTGAATTTTGAAAAATGTATTCCACATTTATAATCATCATAATTTTTAATTTCAAATAACTGTAACTGAATTCATTGACAAAACTTAATATGGAATGCGATAAAAAAATTATTACCACAATTAAGGTAAAAATGGGTTTAGAGGGGGTAAAATAATATTATTAGAGTTAATGTGACCTAAAATATAATATTAATTTTATATAATGAGTTCATTTGAAACATGGAAAACAAATTATCAAAAATATGGAAATTATATTCCACTATCCTTTGAATATGATCCATATAATAAATTAAGTAATGGAAGAGACCAAAAAAATACTTTTGTTACATTTAATATCTATAAAGCCTTTGGAAATGGAAAAAACAACATAGGTTCAGTTATTTAGATATTTTTGAATGATAATTAGTTTTTTATCATCATAATTTATTTTAGTTTTTTTGAGATGATATAATTACTCTAAATGCTTATGAAACCCCAAAAAAATAAATATTGATTTAAAAATTATATAATATAAACGACTATAAAAAAATAAAAAGTTAATTAAATTGGGTAAAATATATTAATATATTAGTTTTTATGTTATATATCATATTAAACCTGTCTATACATAATATATTCTATTTCCATCAATTTCTTGATATTTTTTTAAAATTCTATTTAAATGAATAATGTCAAAAAAATTCAAAATGTTATTTTCTGATAAATTATATTTAAATTATTTATCATCAATAAAATTATTAGATTCATCCAAGTTATTTTTCAATAAAAATAAAAATATTAAATATTATATTCATGGACTTATGTTTCTTCAATAAATTATATATTGACCACTAAATAGTAAAAACTCTATTAGTGGGTTTATGGTTAAGATGTGTTTTGCACGTTACATTTTCTTATATTAAAATTATTTTACAAAAAATTGGATTTCTATCATTTCTAAATAAGGTATTATTTTTATATCAATTGTTTTTAAATTTTCTGATATGTCACTTTTTAGTAAAGGTTTAATATATAAATTACTTAGGTTAAAAATACAGGTTACCATAGTGAAAACAAAAAGTGGTGATGATTTGGAAACATATAAGTTAATGAAATTATGTCTCAAACATCATTTAATTGTGTGGTGGAGATCTAGACAGACCATATAATCCCACTAAACAATTAATTATTAATTTTGGATCCACTTTTTGTAATTTTTGAACTACCAATTTTGAATACGTATTGGTATTTACAAGAATTGAACTCCTCGCCAACTATAAAAGGGCACTCACTCACATAAATTATTCAAAACATAAATCATATTTTGGGATGCTAATACCTAACTAAATTACACATAAAACTATCTCATATAATTCTATAATCCTTAAATTTCCCATATATTCAACCAATGATAGTTTTTTGTGAAAATCAAATGGTGTTACTAAATTAAGTGTTAACTGTCATCAATGATATTTTTTATTTTATTTCATTGTCCACCCACATTAATTCTTATTATACCATACTCATATAAAAACCCCAATATATTACATATATTGAGATATTTTTATTTCAAGGTTACGGTCTAAAACGTCACATGCTTTCATCAAAAAGGTTACAAAATCAACATTCATGTGTATGGTGGACTACCACCCCACGAAATAATGTTAGTTATTTTTTCATTACTATCTTCTAAGGATAGGTATGATGATGTATCTAGAGTATATATATATATATATGATATTTATAACATAATTATAGAACTGGAGTCATTATATCATATATATCATTTTCACATTCTATATCATAGGGTATATGATTATATCCCTCATTTGTACAACATACTACCCCCTCATGAAGCGATATGATTGAATTTCCACCAACACATTACATGGAAGGTAATAAGGTAAAATATTATCAAGACTCATCCAAATTATTTTTTATACACAACTATCCCAATACCACCACCATATTCTAGGGGGTGGTGATAAGCACTGAATGTCATAACTATGATGTGATGCCTTTTCTTAGTGTACCTTTACGAAAAAACCCAACCATCTCCATGCATAAGTTTAAATAAATAATAAAAAAAGATGAAAAATATTGATAAATAACATGCATTTAAAACCTTTATGGATTAAAAGTGTATGATATAAAAATATGATTATTAAAAAGGAATAAATAAATGACTAACCAGAACGATTTCCCAACCTGACAATAGCAGAAAAGTAAAGTGCTAAGAGCGCTCGGATCGAGATCTGCACACTTCGCCCATAGTACATGGTCTAATACATCAGGGTATCACTATGATCATTTATATTAACCACCAAACTATCCTTAATTTTAATAAGACACAAAATGTGTTTTAAAATCCCATGTTTCTGTGAGTATATACATACCTAGTAGATGCTTCAAAAGATGAAGGTGGAGATGTAATAGACACGATAAAGGTTGATAACTCACCCTATAAAAAGAGTGGAAAAATGAACAAACAAAGATATGTTATCATAAGAAATTGAAACGATAGATAAGGAGGATCTTTATCTCAAATTCATTCCCAGGAAAATAATACACCATCAGTTCCAAATGGTCCATCAATGATAACTAGCATCTCGTGTGTCTGTCCAAAAAAGAATCCATGTCAAGCCACGACATTTAATTATAAAATAAAGTTGTGGTGGGGGCCTAATAAAAGGGTATAGGACCCATGGACTAGTACAACAAGATGTTTCCTCTCAATAGATAGATAGAGGACCCACACCCTGACCCACTAGGTGGGTTCCACTCTGATGGTAGAGGGACCATGCCCTTACTCTGCTGGAGAGTCCCACTCTGTAGTAGAGGACTCATGGACCTGACTCCATAGAAGGGTTACTCTCGAAAGGTATAGGATGCATACCCTCACTCAATATGAGGGTTTAAATATAATTATATAGAACCCATACCCAACATGTATAGGATTATTCCAGTTTGATAGTAGAGTACTCATACCCTAACTCTATTGGAGGGTTCTACTCTAATTATAGGGGACTCATGCATTGACTCCATAAGAGAGTTCCACTCTAATGGAAGATGACCCATGAGTTTACTTTTCGAGAGGTTTCCACTATACGACAGGATTGATATAGGACCCATTATTTGATACAATTTGAGTATTCCACTGTATAGAAATCGGAACCATTCCCTTTCCTAGCAGGAGAGTTCACCTCAGAAGACCCTGTCTAATCCCCGCTTTCATAGAGTTCCACCTAAAGGATTTCCACACACCCAATACCTTTAATTGTATCTCAAAGTACACTAGGAAAGAAAAAAATGAATTTATATATAGAAAAAAAACTCTTTATAGGCTTCTCATGGTCCAAAATATATGTAAAAATCAATTAGATATGAGTGGTAGACATTTTTCTCAAAAGGAGTGTACACAACTTGTTAGGGGACCCACATAGTGTGTGGTCCCACCCCACTTCATGGTTGTGTCCTCATGTGTAAATGTATCACTATCCATGTAGCGCTAAATGGAGTGTTCGGGGGATACATGGAAGTTCACAACCACCAGGGGTCACGTCGTGTTTCCGGGTCTTGTTTGTGTCCATCTAGTCGTGTCCATATACACTAGTAGTGGGCCTTTCCATGTCCATGTCCATTTACTCCCAGAGTAAATGTTGGGTCACCAGAACTGAGTCACATGGATTGTGGTTTCCCACATTCCATGTGACATATAAATCACATACAAACCCTAGCATCTGGATCTAGTCTTCTACACATCATTTGTTTTTAGAATACATGGTATTTAGTCAGGTTTTCACAGAATCCCATTTCCACTCCATGCATTCCAGATCTATATATTCAACTAAAAATAATACTATCTGGCCCCTCATAATTGGTTGAAACCTCATCTAGATAATATTTTTGACCTATGATATATAATAATTGGATCTCCTATCAATCTCTCGAGGCTTGCACGTACCCTCATTGCCTGTGGTGGTTCCCTCTATCTCACTGGATCCCCAAATCCAAGGTGGAATAATCTGTATCTTAAAATCTGTCTAAAACCACCCCTAGTATTTAATTCATTTTAGTCATACATGAATTCTTCTTTAATTAGATGATTTGATCGTAATTGATCTCACTCATCAATGTAGAACTATTGTCTCTACAAGCCAGTGGTGATGAACTCAAGGAAGAATAGTGTAAAATCACAATAACCAAGCGTGAAATTTTTTTGTCTAGTTCTTCAGGGACAACGAATTAAAATTGCAAATATCTGGGTTACGATAATAGGGCAATGAAGATTAGTCAAATAAGAATAAATCTAATAATTGGGCATGAGAAAAAGCTCAAAATTATCATAGATTAATGAAAATTAATTGGTTCCCCTCAATCATTCAATTGTATTGGAGAAAATATTCATACAACGAGTCCTACCTCAATTCAGAATTATTTTTGAAGGGTAATGTTCTCACCAATGAATTATAAATATTGGATTGATTCTTTATGCATCGATTCTCCTCGATCTAGTTATTGTTCGTCGCCCAATCTGGATCCGCCAACAATAAATGGTGGCATCTTATTTTAATGGTTCTAGAATTATTTAAATAATCCTTGAGATACACCATAAATATAATTTTATAGAGGAAATTATTTTTTATTTTGTTAATTAATTAAATAATTATTCCACTAAATACAATTACCAATGATAGTTTTTTTCGAATGACTCATGCCAACCCACTTTATGTCCCGCTTAGGGTTAACCATACATTGTGGATTTAAAAGTGGTCTCAAATTTATGATATAAGACATCTTTTAGGATTTTTACAATTATTTTAGGAAAACAATGTTCGTGTAATATAAAATACATTTAATATTTTTATAAAAATAATCATAGGAATACTAGCCCTTAAAATATCATTTTTTCTTAACACCTAACTCCAAAAATATTTCTAGATATATTACAAATTCTTTCAAGTTAAAAATATTTTCGATTAATTATTCACTCCTTTAATCTTTTCATACATAAGAGAAATAAGAAAAAATGATCAGGATATTGAGTTTTCATCTATCTCTCCCTCTCCCAAATGATCTCCTACATGCTAATGTGCAAACACAATACACGATCCAAGGGGATGATCTATCCATGTGAGGTCATATTTTTCAGATCCTTGATCACTAATTGGTACTCTATGAATGTGGATCCTCCCTCGTTGTTCAGCTCTCCCAAGTCAATAACGTGTGGGGGATCATGCATACATCACTCTAGCTATAACACATGGAATATGTCATGAAACCTCTGTAACATTCAAGGTAGGTAATGTTGTTAGGAAACCAGTGAAACCCAATACAAGATCTCAAACGTCCTAATAAACATCGTGTATAGCTTCCCTCCATATCCAGATCTCCGCGATACTCATCTTGGGGAGACTCTTAGGAAAATATGGTCCCCATTCTCAAACTATAAGGGCCTATGAAATACATATTTATAATATTTCTTCATACTCATGGTTGTCTCCATCCACTTATAAATCACCTATACATTCTCTATATTCACCTTCTCCATCTCTAACCCAACATGATATGCCTCAATGATCTCATTCAAGTATTATGGTGTCTTATTGGGTTTCCCATACATTTACTTGATAGGTTCCATAATAATAGTACAATGGTATCTAATAATGTTAGAAAACTCTACCAAGGGGAAGTGATCCTCCCAACTCAAGTAAAATAATAACATAAAAACCCCAAACACATCCTCTAGAACCTGGATAGTGAACTTACCCCACCCATATGTCTAGGGGTGAAAGGTTGTACTCATCATCAACTAAGACACAAATACCTCCAGAATTCCCCTCCACAATGATGATGTGAACCATGATTCATGAATGGAGACAATAATCAAGGGATCCTTATGAAAATAATCAATCACCTATACATAAAACATCTCCAAACTCCCCACTGAAAAATTCACCTTGATTGCAAGGAAGTTATATAAATTTGTAATTACTTAAACTGTCACCCATATAGAATCATGGAATCTCACTATCTATGGAGTCTCAATCACAATGTCCATGGAAATATCTTCACATTTCTACACTGGTATATCAAGAGGTTGCATCAATCATGCCATAACCTAGTGCTCAGCCTTTACTTACTAATATGTGAGGCATTGAGAGATGAACTCAGCCATGCTCAACCTCATGACAGCCCACCAAAACTATTGTTTAAGGTATATGTACATCTTCCATGAACCGGGATGTATAGCTAAAGGATATGTCTAAAACTCCCTCATCACATCCTCCCATAATGTGACTGAAACCATCTTCTATCCCTGAAAAGAGTTACATGATTATCTCCTTCATAAAATCCATCTTGTGAATATATTGAGGTAATATGGTCACATAATTCCTCACTACTAATGTATTCTAATTGGATCTCTCTAAAACACTGGAGATGTGGAGGATCCAACATGATTGACTGAAGAAAATATGCATCCTCCTCTTCAACGAGGATCAGCTTCATGTATTCAACCACTACGATGGATCCTACACCAAATGAGCTTTGGAATTTTTATTTAGGGAATATTCTATCATGTTTCCCTTCCCATGAGTATAAAATATCCCAAATTCATAGTCTTATATGAACACAAACCAGTATTTTTGTCTTATGTTCAATTCTATCAATGTGAAGTTATACCTGAAACTATAATGGTCGGAGTAAAAAAGTAATGCTCCCTCCTAGAATATAACATCTTCATATCCACAGTGAAAATCCTTCTGCAACTAGATATATGATGCGAGTTGCATAGTTATTCTCAGGGGGTCTCAAAATCCATGAACCATAAGCAGTAATTGCTTACCTCTCTATAAATAACTAGCCAAGACCGGCACCATATGTAATAAAAATTACTTCTTACCCCTTCCCCACCTCCAATAGTATCAAAAAATAATCTCTCAGCACCATTATCTACAACTCCATGAAGGAAATCTAGAATTTCTATGACTAGGAAAACAGGTTCCCTTTCATGTCAGGGTGGTCAGAGGGGTTTCAATCTTGTAGAAATCCACCATAAACCTCCTGTAGTACCATTCCCAATATAAGAATACATCACATCTCTAACATGTTATTGGTTGTATTCCATGTACGAATTGTTTAAATATTCACTAGGTTCGCATCTAATCCCTGCTCAAAAATTAAATTCTTCTATAAGGGAAACCTTGTGGTTCATAATTGAAACATTGAGATATTTTTATTATTATTGTGCAACTATGAAATTATACGACTATCATCAAGTAATTTCTATGATCCTATTCTGATTTAGAGTATATGGGTATGTATTCAATAAATACAACAACAATATGTCCGTGTATGTATGAAAGAACCAGTCTATCAAATACTTAAATGACACAGGGGAATTCATCACACTAAAAAGAATCACAAGAAACTCATATTGTCTATAAAAAATCATATTTCTATCTTTCTAATATCATCTAAAAAAATGTCAATTTTTGGTAGCCAGACCAATGATTGATCTTTGAGATCTGTCTCCCACCACATAACTAATCAAGAGGGTCATAAATCCTATAAAGTGATACATGTTCATTATCGTGGCCCGATATAGGTGATGATAATCTAGAAAAACACCAAACCTTCATCACCCTCTTTCATGAACAACACTGGGGATACCTAGGGGGGGAACACTGAGATTGATAAATCGCTTATCTTTAAGGTCCTCCAACTACAACTGTAGCTCCCAGATCTTCATAGGGTCTATCTAATATTCCAAGGAATATATTAGAGTTTAACCATGATGCTTGTTGAATCAAAAACTCATCTCCCACCATTGAGTTAGTCTTATTATTTCTTTCACGGATATGTCTATATAATACTTTACGATTGAAGGGATCCTGATGCATGTAGATCTTAGTGCACAAAGGGATACACTCACAAACTGATTGGTGATG
This sequence comes from Viscum album, assembly GCA_963277665.1. NCBI lineage: Eukaryota > Viridiplantae > Streptophyta > Magnoliopsida > Santalales > Viscaceae > Viscum > Viscum album. The sequence continues at coordinate 1,028,381,501 of OY728158.1, forward strand.
GTTTGAAGACTCATACTCAAAAAACATAAATATAAATCTATGAAATATCTCTCACAAAGAAAGAAAAATCGCATCACATTAGTTTGAAGGAATCTTACTTGTATACGGTGATAGTCAATCTGGGATAAAACTATGGAAACCCATTCCATAGTTAACACTTTGTTATAGAGAATCATAGTGATTATCAAAAGGTCCCATGGGAAACTCTCTCTACTGAGTGATTTCTATAACTACCATCAAATAAAATATATCAAATAAAAGAACATCATATAAACCATAAGGCAATGTTGTTAGGGTAACATATCAATGAAAAGATTAAAATATCACATTAAGAGTAAAGAGATGAAAGAATTACTCCCAATTTTTTCTACTAGTACTGAGGATATGGTAGAAAAAATTTTTATCATACGTGTAATCATCTCATGAGCCAATGTCTAATATGAATATATATCCTATATTTTTCCATAGCCTTGATCAACATCCCCCTAAGACTAACATGGGATTCCTAGTGGTTGTTGTGGAAGGAGCTCACAATGCCATCCACCACCCTCATATCCTCCTCTTGGGGCACCACCTGCTCCTCCTCTAGCTCTTCCTAAATATGGACACCCTAAACTCACTTGGGAGATCCATCACATGACTTTTTATGCAATGTAAATCCATCTGTCACCTTCCTACCATCCTCATCTCATCAGTTTTTGAAATCACATTCCATATGACCATTCCCATTACATGAATCTCACTACCCATAGTTGGGATTCTCTAGTCCCCTGTGAAGTTACTAAGCTGTACAAACACATGTTCAAGTCTATTCATGAAAATAACTCTTACATTGAGATCATACTGACTGACGCCTTCTAGCTATTGTAGATGACTCTTCCCCATGACTCCCACTACCAACTCCCATACCATTGAATCCCTCAAAGAAGAATATCTCTATCACTAGTACATGATCTAATACTCGTACATAGGTTGTAATTCATAGGTTTACCACACTAGCTTGGATGTCTCTACAGAGTACCCTGTCAAATTTCTATAATGAGAAGTATCAATATCAAATCATGTTGAGAGAGTATCGAGTAAGGTCAAAGAAACTTTTTTCATACTCCACATCATTTATCCATACCTACATTGACCCTAGAACCACCTATAACCAAACTAAGTGAAAGCATAAGGGTTATTACTCCTCAAGAAACTGACACTAGAATTTGGTCCCTAAGAGTGTCAAATGATCATGAATCTACATGACTAAACTCCAAAAACATACATCATCTCCTTGGAAAATATAATCATCATGTTAAACAACTAGATCTATCGGTTTTATATTATGTCTGAAAATATAGATCATCAACTCTATCCAATCCTCCATCATGTGGGGATTTATCTCACCACAGAACCCCAGCTATCATTGGTTCTAGACGTAATATTGTTTTCTAATCCTGTGCACATATTTAGTCTAATATAGTAGTATTATTTATTCCTTTATCTGAAGGGGGGATACTTCCTTTCCTCCTAGTGGAAAGATTTTACGTTTTGGGACCTAAAATAAAGACTTATCACTCCTCATATAATTATCAAGATCTAAAATCTGTAAAATGGATGGTTATCATTTCAAAGACATCCTGAAATTCAATCATGATGTACCATGGTCAGATGAGAATATAAATATTGGGATATGACTCAAGAATGATAATAAATATACTAAATCCTATATGATAAATATACCATCGACACCAACAACTAATGTCTTAGCTTTCAGGTTTGAAAAGAAGGTTGTTAAATTTATGGTGAACACATTTATCTGCCACCACACCAATACTAGGTTCCCTGGAGTGAAGCAATGCACTGAAAAAACATTGACAACATTTCCCTAGGATCCAACCAATTCATTCTAAAGGTAAATCTCTAAACACTACCCATGTAATGAACTCCTTTTATACCACTCTGTCACGACCTGACCGAACATGTCTGAAGCCACAACTACATCAATACCACCTCCATAGCCCATGACCTAGGGAAAGGAGCCAAAAGTAATAATTAACATGTGGGACTTCACCTAGTGTACCTATATTCAAACCCCAAACCATCTCCACACAGAATATTAGAGGAATAATAATAAAACGTAAAATATTTAGATAATAACCATGCATGTAAAATTTCTAGGGAGTATAAGAGTAAAAAATCATAATTTTAAAGGTAAAAAAATGAAAAAATATACTTCTATCCAAAAATAATTACAAGCCTAAAAAATTGTCAAAGTAAAGTGCTGAGATATCCTAGCTCTAGATCTCCAAGACCAGACCACCATTTGTGGTCTCATGCACCGGGGTATCCCTATGATCCTCTATAATCACCACTGACCTATACATCGTACGTATTGTTGAGTCAATAAGGTTTTCCTTATGACTTTTCCATTCCTTCTTGTTTTGAAAATCACAAACACCTTATCTTTAAGGAAAATTGCTTTCTTAAGGAAAATTTCTTTTATAAGGAAAAATGCTTTCTTAAAGAAAATTGCTTTTATAAGAAAAATTATCCTTATCATTTTTTCATCCATATTTTTCTTAAGTATAAGTTTCGGATTCATTTTCTCGGAATCATTGAAACTTTGATATAAAGCATTCTGTTTTAGGGTTCGGATTCTGGACAAGAACTATAAGGAAGTTTCATTCCGAATTCCGGATATGAACTCTGACTAAGTTCTATTCCAGATTCAGGATACGAATTCTGTAGAAGAATTCTCATTACGAATTCTAATGAAGAAATTCCATTCCGAATTCTCATTACGAATTCTGAAGAAGAATTCTCATTACGAATTCTAATGAAGAAATCCCATTCCGAATTCTCATTACGAATTCTGATGAAGAATTCTCATTACGAATTCTGATGACGAATTCTCATTACGAATTCTGATGACCAATTCTCATTACGAATTCTGATGACAAATTCTCATTACGAATTCTGATGGTGAATTCTCATTACGATTTCTGATGACGAATTCCTATTCCGAATTCTCATTCCGAATTCACCTATTAAACAGAATCTGATTATCATTGTTTTATATACTCTGAATTTATTACACTCCGAACCTTCACTCCGAAGTGTTCATTCCGAACTTTTCTGTTAGAGTTTAAAACGATGCCGTACATTCTGTTTCACTTGTTTTGTTATAAAACGATGTCGTCTGTTTTGTTATAAACTAACCGTTGTCTAAGTGACACGTGTACAGGTCCCTCCGAACTTTTAGGAAAATATGACCATTGGAGAAGGAGCCGACCTTACCTACAAATAGGAGCTCATTTGAAAGAGCTCGGTGCTGTTGGAAAAACGACTGAGTTTTGTGCCTACATGCTGTTGAAGTAATTTCTAGAGAGAGAGTCTCTTATTAACTCTCAAAGCTTCGTGCGACTCCGAATGTTGGTGATTACATTCGAGGGCTTCCGGGGATAGGAAGACAGAGGTGCCGACTACCTTAAAGTTCGAGGGCTTCCTTGCTGAGGAGGACAGAGGTTGCCAACTACCTTGAAGTTGAGGGCTTGCGGGGATAGCAAGACAGAGACTCCGATCTTCGTATCGAGGGCTTACCCTGGTGTGGGTAAGACAGACTTCCTTGAAATTATAAATCAAGGGACCTTTATCCAAGGTTGTTGGATACCCTTCTCTTTGGGTTAAAAGACTTATATCTTGTTACTAGTAGTTTTACTACTTGTTTTTTATTCCACTGTAATTTGTATCTTAAGGAAAGTATAACTTTCTTATACTTCCTTACTTACTCTTATTCATTTAGATTCTATACGCTTTAAGGTAGAATCTCATATTGTAACTTTTGTTAAGTTTCAAATTCCGGAACCATATTTCCGGAACCTTCTTTTGGAATCTCTTTCCAAGTTTAGTTCGGTGTTAGAGGTGTTGTGAATTTACTTAGTTTAACTTTGTTAAACTCAGCCCTTTCCTTTTCTTAAGGAAACTATAGTTTCTTAACTAACTTTAAAGGTTCCAAAGGAATTTTTAAAGTATACAATTCACCCCCACTCTTGTATATTGAGCATCTCATATTATATTTCGATCCTACAATTGGTATCAGAGGTTGGAAACCTCTTACTCTATATCAATCTTACATTTGGTATCAGAGGAGGTCTCTGAAATACTCGTACTCACATACAAGTTTTTCTTGCTCACTTTTCCATTCCGAACTTTGTCATTCCGATTTATCCATTCCGAACTTTTTTCATTCCGAACTTTGTTATTACGAATCTTTGCTACTAACAAGTTTGTGTGCAAAGTTATTTTTAGTATGGCAGGAATTAATGTTGGTTCGATTGACAATCTGAATCCTACAAGGCCACCAATCTTTGATGGTAATGATTATGAATACTGGAGAGATCGTATGAAGACTTTTTTTATCAATACTGGTGTAGATAACTTTGTTATGCTTACTGGTGATTATAAAATTCCTGACAAGGAAGTCAGATCTTTCACTAACCAGGAAAAGCAAGAATATCAACTCAACTATAAGGTACGCAATACTTTACTATGTTCAATGACCAGAAATATATATTGCCAAATTTCTTCTTGTGAAGCAGCTAATTGTATATGGAAGAAGTTAGAGGTTACACACTTCAGGACTTCTAAGGTGATTGAGACTAGAAGAGCTATGCTTAGAGCTGAATATCATGGCTTCAATTTTCCTTATGGAGAACCTATCTGTAAAGTTCAACAAAGGTTTATGACCATTATCAACAGTCTACAATCTATGGGATAGAAAGGTTTAGATGATGAAGCTCTTGTGGACAAGATAATTGACATTATGCCCAATGAGTGGGAATCCAATAGAACAGCTATAGATGAGAACAGGAAGGTTACTCAAATTACTCTTGATGAGATTTTTGGAACTCTTCTACAACATGAAACAAGAATGAAGAGAGATGCTGACAACATCAAGAAAAAGAATGGAAATGGAACTGTTGCTTTTACTACAACTTCAAATCAGATGAAAGCTAAGACTCCTGAAAGAGTAACCAGATCTAAGTCGAAGAAAGTTATTTTCCAATCCGAATCTAGTGAGAGTGAAGTTTCAGAAAATGAATTAGCCAATCTTGCTCGAAGGATGAACAAGATTGCTGGACAGAGAAATTTCCAATCCAAGTATAAGAAGAAGGATAGGAAAGACAAGAAAGATGGAGAAGTTACTTGTTATGAATGTAAAAGAGCTGGACATATTAGACCAGATTGACCTATGCTCAAAAAGAAAGAATGGAAGGAAAGACATTCAGACAGGAACAGGAAGAAGTATTATAAAGCTAAAGCTAAGAAAGTTCTGAAAGCTAATGACACCTGGAGTGCCAGTGGTGGTGACTCTTCAGATGAATCTTCTGACTATGAATCTTCAGGACAGAAGAATCTTGGTCTTTTAGCCAGATTACCTATTGATAATCATTGTCTTATGGCTAAGGTACGAAATGCTGAATCATTGACCAATTTCTTTAAATCCTAATGATAGTAAGTATTATAACTCTTCTGATGAAGAATCATCTTCTGATGAGGAAAATACTTTACCTACTTATGAAGAAGTCTCTAGGTTTGCTGAACTTCTTGAGATTGAGAATTCCAAACTCAGTAAGAAATTTGATAAGGCAAATTCTAGGAATTCTATTCTTACTAAAGAGATATCAGATCTTTCTAAAGATCTTGATAAGAAAAATGCTGATTTTGAAAATATTTCAAAAAATCTTGAGGAAGTAAGTTCTGAGAAGAACAAACTTTATAAAGAATTTGAAAAAGTAATTTCTAAGAAAAATGTTTTCGAGCCTAACTCTAGTTCTAAAACTAATGATTTTGAGGATAAAAACTTGGTTGTAAAACTCAAGTCCGAAATTTTTTCCTTAAAGAAGTGTTTATCAAACTATACCCATGGTAAGGAAAATTTTGATAAAATGTATTCCCAAATACGACCTTTAAGAAATAAATCCATATTTGGTTATACCCATGCAAAACCTGTTTTCAGTAAAAATTATTTTGTTCCTCAAAGTGCCCCATTTTGTACCAAGTGTCAATGTGGTGGTCACTGGGCAAAGGATTGTTCCTTAAACAAAACCCAATCTCTAGGATTTCACAAAGCTTACTTTTCTAAGAAGATGTGGGTTCCTAAAATTTTATTGTCTGGAAATCTCGGATCCAAACAAGTTTGGATTCCGAAAATCTAATTTTGTTCTTAATTTCAGGAGAATAAAGAAAGTACCAGCAACAATACATGGTACATGGATAGTGGATGATCCCGGCACATGACTGGTAACAAAAGCTTTTTTGAAAAGATTATCAAATCGAAAGGAGGAAAGGTAACTTTCGGAGACAATGCTAAGGGAGAGATTTTTGGTATTGGTAATATAGTTTTTCTTGGTAAAACCTTGATTTCAAATGTTCTTTTTGTTAAAGGTCTTAAGCACAACCTCATTAGCATAAGTCAGTTATGTGATGAAGGTTACCTTGTGAATTTTAGGAATGATAAGTGCTTAGTTCACAATTCCAAGGAAGAATTTATTCTCTCAGCCAACAGGCAAGAGAATGTTTACACCTTAAACTTAGAAGACCTAAGAAGCCAAGATTTACCTTGCCTAAGTGCAATGGAAGATAGTTCTTGGTTATGGCATAGAAGACTAGGACACTGTAACCCTAGGAACCTATGTAAACTCTCTAAGAAGAAACTAGTTAAGGATCTACCGGAGCTTAGATTTGATTCTTCTAAAGTTTGTGATCCTTGTCAATATGGAAAGCAACATAAATCTAGTTTTAAGTCAATCGGTGAAGTCTCAACAACCGATGCATTACAGTTAGTTCACATGGATCTTTTTGGTCCAACACAAACTGGAAGCATTGGAGGAAAATACTATGTGTTTGTTCTAGTTGATGATTACACCAGATTTACTTGGGTCTATTTTCTAGCAAAGAAATCTGAAGCTTTTTCCTATTTTAAAAGTTTTAGAGCTCAAGTTAAAAATGAGAAAAACCTTCCATTGAAAACTATTCATAGTGATCATGGAGGAGAATTTCAAAATTCTGATTTTGAAACTTTTTGTAGTAAGAAAGGTATTACTCACAATTTTTCAGCACCTAGAACTCCTCAACAGAATGGTGTAGTTGAAAGAAGAAATAGAATTCTTCAAGAGATAACTAGAACCATGTTGAGTGAATATTCTATTGCTAGACATTTCTGGGCTGAAGCTGTAAGTACTGCTTGTTATACTATAAATCAAGTTTTGATTAAACCTTTTCTTAATAAAACTCCTTATGAGTTATGGAATAGTAGAAAACCTAGACTTTCCTACTTCAAGGTTTTTGGTTGCAAAGTATTCATTTTGAATACTAAATATAACTTACATAAATTCGCACCAAAATCAGATGAAGGGATTTTCTTAGGTTATTCCACAACCTCTAAGGCTTATAGAGTTTTTAATAAAAACACTTGTACTGTTGAGAAAACAGTACATGTAAAATTTGATGAGTCAGATCCTTTTGTTTTTAAACCATCTCAACCTACATCTTCGGATGTGTTTTCAAAAACTGATTATCAACCTTTGATAGAAGAACCTTCTGATAAGGAAATTGTTCAAGAAGATAATTCTGAAACATTTACCCCAGAAGACTTTCTACCCTATGTTGATGAACAGGTTTTACAAAACCCAAATCAGGTGTTTCTTAAAAATCATCCTAGTGATAGTATCATTGGAGATGTAAATCAACCTGTAAGGACTAGAAGTTCCTTAAGAAATGAAGTAGAACATCTGGCATTTCTTTCACAATTAGAACCTAAAAGCACTGATGAAGCTTTAGGTGATGATGATTGGATTAAAGCCATGCAAGATGAACTAAATGAATTCGAAAGGAATAAAGTCTGGACCTTGGTTGAAAGACCTAAGGAAACTTCTGTTATTGGAGTAAAATGGGTTTTCAGAAATAAATGTGATGAAAATGGAGTCATAGTAAGAAATAAAGCTAGACTTGTTGCTAAAGGCTATAATCAGCAAGAAGGAGTAGACTATGAAGAAACCTATGCTCCAGTAGCTAGACTTGAATCTATCCGTATTCTACTTGCCTTTGCAGCATTCTTTAATTTCAAACTTTTCCAAATGGATGTGAAATGTGCTTTTCTTAATGGTTATGTTCAAGAGGAAGTTTTTGTTGAACAACCTCCTGGTTTTGAAGATACAAAACATCCAGATCATGTTTTTAGACTTACCAAAGCTTTGTTTGGCCTTAAACAAGCCCCACGAGCATGGTATGATAGACTTACTGGATTTTTGCTTCAAAATAACTATGTTAAGGGAAATGCAGATCCAACCCTTTTTATAAAGAAAGATAAGAAAAATGTTTTGATTGTTCAAATTTATGTTGATGACATTATATTTGGTTCAACTCAGCAATCTTTGACTGACTCTTTTGCTAGTCTAATGAAATCTGAGTTTGAAATGAGTATGATGGGTGAGTTAACATTTTTCCTTGGTTTTCAAATTTCTCAAAAACCAGAAGGAACCTACATATCTCAACATAAGTATATTAAAGATCTTCTTAAAAAGTATGGTTATGACAACACTAAAAGTATAAGTACTCCCATTGGTACCTCAAACTCCTTAGATCTTGATGAAGCTGGGAAACCAGTAGATCAAACATTTTTTAGAGGTATGATTGGAAGTCTACTTTACTTAACAGCTAGTCGACCAGACTTAATGTTTTCAGTATGCTTATGTGCAAGATATCAATCCAATCCTAAGGAATCTCACTTAAAGGCAGTTAAAAGAATTTTTCGCTACCTTAAGGGAACCATGGATCTAGGATTATTTTATACTTCTGGAAATGATTTTGTTCTAAAAAGTTTTTCTGATGCTGACTTCGGTGGATGTAGATTGGATAGAAAGAGTACATCTGGAACTTGTCATTTCTTAGGAGATTCATTAGTTTCTTGGTCCTGCAAGAAGCAACATTCTGTAGCACTCTCCACTGCTGAAGCTGAATATGTATCAGCTGGAAGTTGTTGTGCACAAGTGTTGTGGATGCAACACACACTCACAGACTATGGCCTGAGTTTTACTAAAACTCAAATTTTGTGTGATAACACAAGTGCCATTGCCCTAAGTAAAAACCTTTCACATCACTCTCATGAAAAACACATAGATATTAGGCATCACTTTCTTAGGGATCACACACTTAAAGGAGATATTATTCTTCAATTTATCGGAACACAAGATCAGCTTGCTGATATTTTCACAAAATCTTTGCCTTCTGATAGATTTTAATATATTAAACAGAAGTTAGGAATGATAACCGTAAGGTAATCTTTCTTAATTAACTTTCTGTTGAAAAAGTCTCCTTACAGTAATAAACTCCTTTTCATAGGGGGAGTACATTTGATTGTTTGTTTAACAATGTTTTTCAAAATTTGTTTTCAAACTTTTCGGAACAAAGATTTCCGGAATTGAACTTCCGGAACTACCATTTTCCAGAATGGATATTTTCGTACAGAATACTTCTGGAATGGAAGTATTCGTATGGCAAATTTCCGGAATGGAAAACTTTCGTACTGGTACTTTCATAACCAGATTTTTTCGTACCAAGTTTTTTTTCTTCCTCTTTTTCGTATTTACTTTTTCGTTTTTTACTCTTTCCTATTGAGTTTTTCGTATTAACTCTTTCGTATTGAGTTTTTCGTATTAACTCTTTCGTATTGAGTTTTTCGTATTAACTCTTTCGTATTGAGTTTTTTGTATTTACTTTTTCGTATTGAGTTTTTCGTAATTACTTTTTTTTTCTATTGAGTTTTCCGTAGTCATCTTTATATTACCCATTACGAATAACTTTCCTAAGATAATCCGAAAGGTATGATTTCCTTACTGAAGTTTTCGTAATCATATTTTTCTTGCTGGAATTTTCTTGTATTGTGTCTTCGGATTATGGTTTTCTTAATTTTTAGTTTTAATAAAACCTCAAAAAGATCGGATTCAAGCTCTCAACCGTTAGATCTGATCGCAGCTCATTCCAACCGTTATATCAACTATGGAATGTCAACCGTCATCTCGTTGCCTATATAAAGGGGACCTAATTCCTAGTCCCACATCGGTTTCAAGCTCTCGCGTGCTGAAGCTCTGCCCCTCTGATTTAAGGCCGTTCCGAACTTCAGTCTTTTCCGTTCCGAACTTCCCAGAGAACTTCTAATCCGAATGTCTGCAGAGTTATCATCTCAAGAAATGTCTTCAACCAAGCCTATTTCTCAGTGGTTAGTTTACAGAGAAAGGTTAGTTCATCCGACTTTCTTCAGCAACTACGATTCTATCATTTCGAAGAATATCAAGTTGAATGGCTGGGAAGATGTTGCGGTATCAAAAACCGGCAACCAAGATGAAGTGTACTCAGATTTGCTTGTTGAGTTTTATGAGTCAGTTGCTTTCTTCGAGGAAGATAATAGAGAGAAGTTTTCTTTCAAATCGAATGGCAAGACATATAAACTTTCTTACACCAAGGCTGCAAGCTTGGTAGGGTTAAGTTATGAAGGTGAAGCTGAGTTTATTTCTCACGTATTGCCAGACTCTTTGGGTAGTTTCAACAAGGAAAAGGCCTTAGAAACTCTCGGATTGGATGATGACAAGGCTCCGAAAATTGCAAGCCTATCTACAATCTTCCGGATTCTGGAGTTATGGGTGCAAGGGATTATCGTACCGAGAAAAGGTGATAAGGATAGCTTGAAGAAGAGTGAGATATATATCTTAGATTTCCTGATAAATCTAAGAAAGTTTAACTTGATGAAGCATATTCTTCTTAATATTGAAAATTTGAAGAAGGGGAATCTGAGAGCTCAGATCGTAATGTACCCAGAAATATTATCAAAGCTCATAGTTCGGTGCCTAGAATCTTTCAAGGTAGCTTGCAGTTCTAAACCAAGGGTATGTAAGATCATGCTGCTTAGTGATGGCACACTTAAAAGAATGAATATAGTTTTTGACAAGAAGTCTGGGAAGTTTATTGATCTACCTCCACAAGAAGAAGTAGCTCCGAAATCTGCTGATCCGGAATCATCTAAGCCGGTAAGGAAGAGAAAGCTGAAAGAAGTGGTAGTCGAAGCCGAGGAACCTAAGTCTAAGGAAGTCCACTCCGCACCTCCAAAGCCTAAGAAGAAGAAGACCTATCCTGACAAGGTTGTTACAAAGTGGAGAGCTGATAAAGAGAAGAGGAAAGAAGGGGATCCGCAGTTCGGATTGGACCCTGCGGAGGCTAAAGCTTTGAAGGAGAAAGCTGCTGATGTGCTCGAGAAACAATCTAAGGAAAAGAAACTTAAGAAGAAAATGTCAGAAGCTGAGGCAGTCCAAGCGTTGTTGAAGTTCAATGAAATGGTTTCAACAACTATTCCAGTTCCGAGATCTTTCTCCCTGGAATCTCTACCTGAGACTCCAGGAAGAAATCTTGTTGCTCCGGAAGAGGCTGTTGCTACTGAGGAAGTAGAGCAAGTGGAAGAAGTTGAAGAGGCTGCTGAAGGAAGTGGTGAGATAGGAGATGTGCTAAAACAAGTAGATGAGTACAAGGGAACTCCTTCGGAACACTTGTCGCTCCGAACATCTGAAGCTGAATCTTCGAAGTTAGTTACTCCTGCGATGGAAGAAGAGAAAGGAGAAGAAGAAGTTTCTTATCATGGAGAAGAAGAACAAATTTTACATGATATTGCTCAGATGAAAAATGTAGAGGATACTGTTCAGGAAGTTGCTGATGAGGAAGATAATATTTTTCAAGTCTCTGACAGTGAGAAGAGAACTCCAGAACAGGATTCTATTCCGAAAAAAGATAAGGGGAAACAAATCCTTGCTGATACTCCGAGTTCAGAAAAGAGGATGAGAAAGGAATCTGGTAGTTCTTCTAAGAGGAAGTTGGAGCTTATTGAGGAAGAAAACTCTCCGAGCAAGACTTCAGATTCAGAGTCATCTTCGTTGGGGCATGATTTTGTTGTTCAGTCTTTGAAGAAGTTGGTAGGAACCATTCCGACCTTCTCAAGCATTGATTCACGATGCCAGATGCTCCAACATGCATTGAATCTGAAAACAGACTCCGTATCCATGGTTATGGATAAGTGTGTTGAGATTGAAGCCCAATTCAAAAACTTCTTTATTGGTTACGAAGCTCACAAAAGATCTTGCAAGAGGATGACAAGCTGGTCTAAGAAGACTGTGGAAGAAATGAGGCTTTTCGATGAGTTTCAAGATAACATTAAGGATGCCTTTGAAACCGAGGACAAGAAGTTTAATGAGATGACTGCATCCTTTGAAGAGAAGTTGACAGAGGAAAGGAACTTCCGGATCCAAGAAGTCAGGGATCTGAATGGGAAATTGAATTCTGTTTCTCAGAATTGGAAATTTGAAAGGGATCATCGGATCGATTTTGAAGTAAGGATGAAGGCTCAGGAAGAACAGATCCAAGCTCAGGAAGAAAAACTGAAGGCTCAGGAAGAAAAAATTGAAGCTCAGTCCGCAAGAATAGTCGTCTTAGAGAAGCAAGCAGAAGAAGATCACAAAGACTTAAAGAAGATCGAGACGATTCTTAAGGGGCTTATGTCGAAGGAGAAAGATCCGAAATAATCCAATCCGATCTTTTTGTTGTAATTCTTTTGTTGTCCAGTTTTTAAATTTAATGAAAGTCGTACTTGTTGTTTGTATTGTTGTCTTTATTAATCTCTCAGGTACTTTGTTAAGTTTTTCCATTCCCTCCAATTCTTTTTGAAAATCACAAAGGGGGAGAAGGAAAAGATCCTTAAGAAAAAAAGAGGAACTCTAATAAGAGTTTATCAAAGGGGGAGAAAGAAAAAATACCCAAGGAAAAATAACTCTAATAAGAGTTTGTTTAAGGGGGAGTTTTTCTTAAAGAAGACCTTCTTATGAAACATCACTCCGGAAATATGAATATGATCCTTAGAGTTTCAAAGCCTAAGGGGGAGTTAGTCATATTCATCTATATCCTTAAACCAAGGGAGATAATCTTTAATGTGTTTCTTTCTTCTTAGAATAGCTTTTTCGTAAGGATGTTTGTGCTTTCCAAAAAGGGGGAGATTGTTGAGTCAATCAGGTTTTCCTTATGACTTTTCCATTCCTTCTTGTTTTGAAAATCACAAACACCTTATCTTTAAGGAAAATTTCTTTCTTAAGGAAAATTGCTTTTATAAGGAAAAATGATTTCTTAAGGAAAATTGCTTTTATAAGAAAAATTATCCTTATCATTTTTTCATCCATATTTTTCTTAAGTATAAGTTTCGGATTCATTTTCTCGGAATCATTGAAACTTTGATATAAAGCATTCTGTTTTAGGGTTCGGATTCTGGACAAGAACTATAAGGAAGTTTCATTCCAAATTCCGGATATGAACTCTGACTAAGTTCTATTCCAGATTCAGGATACGAATTCTGTAGAAGAATTCTCATTACGAATTCTAATGAAGAAATTCCATTCCGAATTCTCATTACGAATTCTGAAGAAGAATTCTCATTATGAATTCTAATGAAGAAATCCCATTCCGAATTCTCATTACGAATTCTGATGAAGAATTCTCATTACGAATTCTGATGACGAATTCTCATTACGAATTCTGATGACGAATTCTCATTACTAATTCTGATGACAAATTCTCATTACGAATTCTGATGGTGAATTCTCATTACGATTTCTGATGACGAATTCCTATTCCGAATTCTCATTCCGAATTCACCTATTAAACAGAATCTGATTATCATTGTTTTATATACTCTGAATTTATTACACTCCGAACCTTCACTCCGAAGTGTTCATTCCGAACTTTTCTGTTAGAGTTTAAAACGATGTCGTACATTCTGTTTCACTTGTTTTGTTATAAAACGATGTCATTTGTTTTGTTATAAACTAACCGTTGTCTAAGTGACACGTGTACAGGTCCCTCTGAACTTTTAGGAAAATATGACCGTTGGAGAAGGAGCCGACCTTACCTATAAATAGGAGCTCATTTGAAAGAGCCCGGTGCTGTTGGAAAAATGACTGTGTTTTGTGCCTACATGCTGTTGAAGTAATTTCTAGAGAGAGAGTCTCTTATTAACTCTCAATGCTTCGTGCGACTCCGAATGTTGGTGATTACATTCGAGGGCTTCTGGGGATAGGAAGACAGAGGTGCCGACTACCTTAAAGTTCGAGGGCTTCCTTGCTGAAGAGGACAGAGGTTGCCAACTACCTTGAAGTTGAGGGCTTGTGGGGATAGCAAGACAGAGACTCCGATCTTCGTATCGAGGGCTTACCCTGGTGTGGGTAAGACAGACTTGCTTGAAAGTATAAATCAAAGGACCTTTATCCAAGGTTGTTGGATACCCTTCCCTTTGGGTTAAAAGACTTATATCTTGTTACTAGTAGTTTTACTACTTGTTTTTTATTCCGCTGTAATTTGTATCTTAAGGAAAGTATAACTTTCTTATACTTCCTTACTTACTCTGATTCATTTAGATTCTATACGATTTAAGGTAGAATCTCATATTGTAACTTTTGTTAAGTTTCAAATTCCGGAACCATATTTCTGGAACCTTCTTTTGGAATCTCTTTCCAAGTTTAGTTCGGTGTTAGAGGTATTGTGAATTTACTTAGTTTAACTTTGTTAAACTTAGCCCTTTCCTTTTCTTAAGGAAACTATAGTTTCTTAACTAACTTTAAAGGTTCCAAAGGAATTTTTAAAGTGTACAATTCACCTCCCCCCCCCCTCTTGTATATTGAGCATCTCATATTATATTTCTATCCTACACGTATAATGCATGAAATGTGAGTGAAAATCCCATGAAGTGTTGAGTATTTAAATACCCAGTAGGATGACCTGGAATCTAATGGAGGATCATTTAGAGACAAAATAAAATATAAAACCCCACCCATAAAAAGAGAAAAAAGAAAACCCATAAATGGGGATATATTATCATAAAACAAACATATTTGAAATGAAAAGGGGATATCTATATCAAATTAAAACATAAAAAATAATCTTTCATTAGATCTAGAAATCCCATTAACGATTCCCAACATATTGTATGTGTATCAGAATAAGCTGCCATGTCAATAAACACCTTTTCATTATGCTGTAGAGTCAAGGGTGAATAATCTCTAGGTAGAGAACCCATGACCTGGTACAAAATAAGTGTTCCACTTAGTATACATATTGATTAAGAATACCCTATCCTAGTAGTATGGTTCCACTAAAATGGTAGACCACCCCTGAATGAACTACACATTTGGGTTCCACTCTAACGGTAGAGGATACATTCCTGGGCTCTATAAGAGGTTTTCACTCTGATAGTAAAGGTACAATGCCCCTAATCTAGAGGAGGGTTCCACTATTGTGGTAGTGGAATAGTAATCTGAATCAATAGTAGGGTTACACTCTGATCGTATAGGAACCATACACTAACACCACAGGAAGGTTCTACTTTAATTGTAGAGGACCCATTCTCTGACTCCATATAAGGGTTCCAGTCTAATGGAATAGGACTCATGCCCTGAATTTGTAGGAGGGTTCTACTCTATATATTGATATATATAGACCCATTCATTGATATAGATGTTTGGTTCTACTCTATGGGAATATGACTCATACCATGTCCCATTAAGAGGGTTACTCTATGAAGGCCATGCCGAATCACCATCACCGTCGAGTGTCTCCTAATGAAGGTTCACACAAATAACATTTTGTATCATACATAAACAATGCACTCCACCATCACATTTTATTTGAAAAAACACTCAGTATATCTTACTCACATTCCAAAATCTGATTCCGAATTAAAGAGATATGAGAGGTAGAGGTTTTCCTTAAAAAGGAGTGTACAAAACATGTAAGGGGGGGACCCACCCTACGTATGGTCCGACACTACTGTCTAGTTTTTTTATCACCAGTACATAGATCCCAAGCCATGTGGCCCTACACAACATGTTAGGGGACTACACGGTGCAGCTCAACCACTCGAGGAATATCCTTGTTCTCCTAGTTGTGGTTGTGTCCATCGGGATGTTTTTTTATATTGTGGTCATGTGTCTGGTCATGCATGTGTCTCTGTACTCTAATAGTACATATTGGGTCTCTAGATATAGTTCACAAGGAAGGTTGTTTTCCCATAAGGAATGTGATATTTACATCACCTAGAAACCCTACCCATTATAGTCAGGGTTGTACAAATAATGTGTTCATCAAACTACATGGAATGACCTTAGGTTTTTTATAGAATCTCATATCCATTCCACATATTCATGATCAGGATGCTCTGCCTCAAATCCCTTCTCTTTACCACCTAAGATCAGCTGTGTAATGACCCAAAGTATTTTCACAAGAATTACATTATTATGAAATATAATAAAATTACATTAGGATTCATAATGACATATTATGATACTAAATACTATGTGATCATTAAACATAATTTTTGTACTTCTATGTTTTGAATTTCTAAAATCTGACATTCACAGTTGTGTTCTGGGTGATATTTTGGAGTCTAATAGATCAAAAATAACTTTTGGTGAATAGTAACATACTTTTATGAATTGTGACCTACCCTTATGAATAGTAACATACCCTTATCAATATTAATATTACCCATATAAATATTAAACATTCCAAATTAATAGTAACATCACTCGTGAATGATTAAATAAAATTTAGGCATCTTATAAGTGATAATATGAAGAAAAAAAAATGTATTTTTATTTTTGTATGTCATAAATAATTAATCAAAATTAATTAATTAATTTAAAAGAAAATGTATTTTCCTAAGGAAAGTAATTTAAAATTATATGTGTTCTATTTTTATATTAATTTTATAAGAACTTATTTATTTTTTGAAAGTACTATGAAATCAGTTTTAATTTTAAATTCTCTATTTTTCAAGAAAATTATGATTTTAATTGTTGATTAAATTAATCATATTTGGAAAATTGTTTTTGAAAAAGGGATTTCATTTTTGGATTCTATACATTGAAAAATAGTTTGGGGGAATTTTCTGGATTTATCTAAAATACATGAATTTTTTATGAAGAGTGAAATGCTATAATTTTCAAAATAATATAAATACATTAATTATAGAGGGTTGTATGATGTTTTTCGGATGTAAGACCTATAGGTTCGAACTCAAATTCACTTATAACTATTCTTGGTCATTTAATCATCACTATTAATTGTCTTGTGGAGAAAAAATAAATTAATGAATATAATATTGACAAAACCCCTCTCCCCTCCGCTATAAATACCATCCTTCACACCCTCATTTACTCACAAATATCAAGCTTAAAAATTTTCTAAAATCTGTGAAAACATATTCCCTATCCTATCCCCCTCGTCCAAAGGGCATCTGGTGTCATCAAAATACCAATCCAATGTTTCTTAAGGTGGGTTCAAGAGGTAATTCCTCTCCCTCCTTCTTTTCCTTTAATGTCATTTCAATATCAAGTTCATTTCTTAATATCTCCCCACATATCCTCATAAACATGGTATGGTAACTCCATTGTATTACATATAATGTAATATTATGATACTAATGTGATAATATACCACCCAACCTCTTTCTCTGCTTCTTTTTATTTTAGAAAAGAAAACATTGTTCCTGAGGTGTTAATTTATCACCACCAAGAACGACATGTTTTCATTTTCCTTTATCACCATCATATCTGTTCATGAAACAATTTTTATGTTTGAAACATATTAAGTTATATCTATTACATCCTATTTATGGTTATGGAACAAACTGATGTACATATTAATAAATGATTAAATAAAACATGGTCATTGTGGTCGAAAAACCGTCTGAATTAACACAAATGATCATCATTAAAATATTTTATAATTATTCATTGTCATGGTATACAAAAAAATTAAGATCATTTAAAGTTTTTTAAAAGAAAAAACAACGTATAATTACAATTTTGGATGTTTACCCACATTTTAAATGATCTTCTTATTAATGAATACTAGTTAACTGTTCAAGAAAAATATGAAAATGATCATTCATGAACAGTGAATTTAAACTCGATTACCCATCCTAAAGAACATAAATGAACTTAATAAAACCATAATAAATCTTATTAATGTATAAAAGTTTCTTGATTTTTTAATTAATGAAAATAATGTGGTTATATAGGACATTAATGTGAAGAAATCACTCAGATACCAGGTAAGGGAAAATTCTCAAACCCAACCCTCAATCATTGCGTTTTCCCTATTTCAACCCATTTTCATAATGGATAAGCCATATTAATAATTTTTTCATCCCCATATTATGTTTTATGGGATATAAATGCTTTCTAATTTTATTTATTACAAACCTAGTGTTCTTCCAAATGAACTCATCTTTTAAATAAACACCCTTTTTTTACTTCACAATGATTTTTTGTACTTCACTCGTCATTGATTGTTCTAAGTCAAGAATGTATAACATCTTTATTTTGGAAGCCCAATATTTATGAGGTTTTTATTTATTATGTGAAACACATTAACTCCCACATTTGATCAGACTCTCCATCTAGACAATAAAAAACTATTGTCACCTTCTCTATCTCAGAACAGTGAAGCATATAAAATTTCTTCTCCACAGAGTTGACCAACTATTCTGAAACTAGTGGATCAGAAGACCCACTAAACGATGATGGTTGTTTCTACATAAAACACTCAACAGCTAGTTTTTCCCACTTCTGTGAAGTAGGATGTTCCCCATTATTCTTGTTATTGATCATAACCGGATATAGTTGGTTATTCATTGCCATGATGTTTTGAACTCCACCTCCCATAGAATTAGGGATATTGTTCGGGCAGTAATTACATTGGCCCTCACACGGATTTTTGGCATAGTTTCTCATGGTTCCCATAATTTTCTAAAATATAAAAGATTATAACAAAACATAAGTTAATGATTCATGAATAAATAACATATTCATTTGTACAGTTTTTAGGAAAATCATAAAATATGGGATCCCTAAGTAAATATTATCCTGTGAATATTTTTACTTAGTCTCATTCTATGGGTTTGCTCTAGGGTTCACTAATCCTAATTTCCAAATTAACTAAACCATACCTCAGATACCAAATATAGAGACACATATTTTTCTTACATTACAATTACATCATTATGAAGATAAAAACAAAACATTTTTAAAGCATGAGGATCTAGAGGTTTAGTTTCTTGGGAAAACAAGGACCATGCATAAAATTTACAACATCAAACATAAACATTAATTTAATTCATTCTTCTCCATATTCTTATTATCCCTTAAAAACTCTTTAGTACACTTAATCAACTAAGGATATACATAAAAAGGGGTGAGCTAAATGGTTAGTAATAGGTTATATATTAACAATATAACAATGGTTGAACACATTCATAACATAGGAAAATGATCATGAACATGATAAGAAGCATTAATAAAAGGCTTTTAATGTGACAATGCATAAATAATAATACATAATGTCTTAGTGGTCAACTACCACACATGGTTGTGAACAAAGATAGTGTCATGTTAAAAAATCATTTAACTTTATCTCATTAAATTCATCACTTTACCCAATGCATTGGAGTGCTATATAATTTTGGGCGCACCCATCACATTCAATAATTCATATTACGCTATATAAAATACTATCCTACGTCCTTGTCAGAAGGCTCGACAAAGTTATTCCTCGCCTGGTCTCATTTGAGCAGCATGATTTCCTCAAGGGAAAGAGTATTCAAGGGGCGGTGGGCATCGCTAATGAAATGGTGCAGGACATTAATATAAAATCAGTTGGTTACAATGTCATCTTCCAAGTCGACATGAACAAGGATTATGACATGTTTGAATGGGGTTTCATCATCTGGGTCATGAGGAGTTTTGGGTTCAGTGATTTTTTTTTCGATATCTGCTTCAAATTCTATTCATCGCCATGGATATCCATTGCCTTGATGGGAAAGACTTTTGGCTTCTTCAAGACTGTCGGTGGTGTTCTCCAAGGGGATCCCATGTCTCCATTTCTATTTGTTCTCGCCCAGGATGCGGTCTCAAGAAATTTGAAACATGGGATGGATTCATGCCTCATGATCCCCTTCCGTGGAAGGAATAGTGTTACCATTTCCCATCATATTTTTGAGGATGATATTCTAATATTTATCAATGGCAAGAAAAGGTCATTGAAGGCTCTCATGGATTCCTTATCCACCTACGGCAGATTGAGCGGGCAGAGCGTCAACTCTGCTAAAAGCCATTTCTTCACCTCAGACAAATGCCCAGTTCCAAGGAACAAGGAGATTCAAAAGATCTCAGGTTTTTGTAGGATGTTGCTTCCCATTTCTTACCTCTGGGTGCCAATCTCTTGTGGCCGCATTAATAAGGTGCACTTCTCTGTGATCCTTGATCGCATTCTGGGTAGAATCTATAACTGGAAAAATAAGCTTCTCTCATTCAGTGGACAGATTACGTTGATCAATAGTGTCCTCACGTCCATTCCCATGCACGTCTTCTCGGTGATCCACCCTCCTAAGGGTGCTGTGGAGAGAATGGAACATATCCTTAACTCTTTTCTATGGGATTCCAAGGAGGAGGGTAGATACCACTGGGCATCCTAGAAGCGCCTGGCCAGACCAGTGGAGGCAGGAGGAGTTGGTCTCTGCGATATTCAGGGCACTCTTCAATGTCGTCAGGCACGACTCGCTTGGGAGGTTATCGTCGGGGATTCGATGTGGGTGAAGTTTTTCAAAGAATGATACCCGGGGCTTGAAACACAGGGTCTCTAAAGTTCCACGAGGCTGGAAAAGTGTATGTTCTCTCTTATTGACACGTTGTCTGGTCTTGCGAGATGGATCATCGGCGCTGGGAGGATCAGATTTTGGGACACCAATTGGTCGGGGGGAACCCTTGAGATACCCCGACTGTCCTTTTCCGGATATCAACTTCAGTAGTGCATGCGAGGAGTTCTACATGATCAATACTTCTTTGAATTCTAATCAGATGTCTGTGTTCGAAAATATTTTCATGAGTGAGGAACTCAATAGGTGTTGCTTATCGGCTACTAGTTCAGGCAGGCTTACCTCGCAAGGTTTCAGGAGTATCATTTAGTGAGATAGCACCACCAACGCTTGGGTGCCAGCACTCTGGTGCAATGAAATCCCTATTAGAATGAACTTTTTTACTATAGAGAATCAGGAACAGGGCATTACCCACGTAGGACAACATCCAGTGTCGGGGTATTGCTTTGACCTCTCGATGTTTCTGTTGCACTAATCATGCGAGCGAGTCGGCGAAGCACCGGTTCTTTCAAAGTAATTGGGTGATTCATCTTTGGTCATTATTCACGTATAACCCATTCATAAATGATGAAGAGTATTCTTTACAGGAATACATGGAGTGCTGGTTTTCTTGATCGGGGACTTCTGGCCAAGACCGTACAGTTAGAACGATCATCATTGTGGCTTTGTGTTGGGTGCTTTGGGAGGCTCGCAATCAGGTTCGGAGGGGAGAAAATCGTTCGTTGTTGTTCCTCCAAGATATTCTCAAATCCCTCATCTTCGAGCTTTCTTCTTAGATAAATGGTGGTTCGACGTCAACTGCAGTTAGAAATCTGCTAAACCGCCCCTGTTTTCTGAGAAAGGGGACTGGTCAGTGGGATAAATGGCGCCCGCCGGTTATGCGATTCAAACTCAACATTGATGGTTCTTGAGTGGGGGAATCATGAGAAGGGGAGGAGTGCTGTGAGATTCCTCAGGCTCGGTTTTCATTGCCTTTAGTGCCTTTTATGGTCAATGAAACTCCCTGAGTGCGGAGGTCCATGAACTGGCTTCGGGTTTGTCGGTGTGTAGAAGAGGGAAGTTTACAGCATCCGAAATTGAGATAGACTCAGAAACCCTTGTGAAGATCATGAAAGGGACCAGTGGGGTTCCTTGGGAGCTCACTTACCTCCATGGAAGGTGCAAGATCAGAACCTCACATGGGAATCTTATTGATCACAGTTGGAGGGAGGTGAACTTCGTGGCAGACTCCCTTGCTCGCTTGGGTAGGCAGGATGTGCCTCTCATCATTTATGACTCTCTTCTCTCCCTCCCTCCTGAATGTGCCTCTATTGTGTTGGGGGATGCTCTTGGGCTCCACCTGTAACACCCCGAGCTTCCATGATACGCTTCTCATTTAATAATGCAATAGCTTGCATGGTACGCAAGTTCGAGTTCTAACACACCGCAACTAATCAAAGTAGCCGTTATGAATAGTAATAACCACTTTTTAAAATTATAGAAATTTTATATTTCAAAATGGACTTCATTTTTGGATTCGGAATATCGAAATTAGCCTATGTTGAATTTTTGTTAATTTTTTGAGAACTTCTAATTTTTTATGAATAGTGAAAAATGCTTAAAAACAACTCTTTTAATCAAAATAATTTATAGTGATAAATTATACTATTTAGTGGTTTTAAAGTATAATTAGAATATATTTTTATCATTTTATCCAATGGTGGTCATTAGAATTAATTTAACATTGAAATTGGACATAAACAATTGCCAATCTTTTGATATAAATTGTTTCTTAAAACACGCTATTTGTTGTGACCGCGGGAATTAATTATAAAATTAATTAATGCAACTTATATGTATGGAATTTCGTAAAATAGACATCATTTTTGAATTCGGAATATCAATTATAGCTTAGGGTGAAATTTTGGCTTTGTTCTGAAAAACTTCAATTTTTGATGAATAGTGAAACCACTAAGTGGTAGTTAAATAACTGATTTTTTGTTTAAATGAAATATTACCACTTCTATGATTTGATTTTCAAAAATCCGACATACATGGTTGTCATTAAGAAGTAAAATGTGGTTCAATGAGATCAAAATAATTTTTTGGTGAATAGTAACTTTTAAGTTCTTAATCGCGATTAGAGGTAATTAGTGTAGTTTAAGGTAAAAATAATGTTTTAATAATATGAGATGAGCTTGACACTTGTCCTACTCCTATTGGATGATTCATGGCTGACCAAGACAACCCATGGGTCAACTTGGGGACCCCATGGAGCCACTTTGGTTGGAAAATGACATTAATATATATATATATTTAATGTTAAAATTAAATTGACACAAACATGTGTTGTTTTACTAAAACAATTTTTAAGTGGGGTTACACAAGTCCAAATTTTGATTATAAATATTCATTAGAAAGATAAAAAGATTTCATACATCATAGTATTTTGTTTTATAATTTTTAGACATTAAATAAATTATTTTAATTATGACATCATGATGATGCAACGATGACCTCATTATTTAACGATTTAAATAAAATGGAAAGATAATGTAAAATCCAAAGCGTACACTTGTCAAAAACCTATTGGATGAGTATATTTATAACCCTTATCATATTATACTCGAATTATATAAGTGTGGGACCTCTAAAATCCGAAACTCATTTTATAATAAAGTGACTTTTCATTACTTTCCAAAATTGCCCCTCCTCTCCACTTATAAAAGGCCCCCACCTCTCCCACCTCATTTACACTTTCAAACCATTTGGCTCGACCAACCTCTGCCCAAATACTCTCCCAACTTCCCCCTATTACTCATAGAAGCCTCACTTTGGGTAGAAATCTTCCCAAGGAATCTTTTGGCTCAAATCAAAAAGAGTTACCCGATTTTGAGGTAATGTCTTCTCTAATTTTGTTTTGTTTTATTTTTCTTCTCCAACCCCCTAAACTCTTTTTATTCATTTCTTTTGTAACAAAAACAGTATCCTCAATATACTAGGATGTTTTTATAAGAAGTAGTCGAGCTACACTTGCACACACCTACATCTAATGGTTAAAGAACATACGGTTTCTGTGGATGGCGAATTTCTGCCTCACGAAACGATGATTGTTCAACACTCATATAACACCTTCAAAGGTGGCCATTAAGATGTCACTATTTTTATATATGATATATAATATGTTTATGTTTTACTTATGCTTCTGTATTTCTCATTTATGGCATACTTTATGATTTCCATTATGGGTAAAACGCGATAATTTCATTTTAGGAAGTGCGGACTACCGCCCCCTCAAAGTGATTTGAATCGTTAATGCCATATGTGGGATGTATAAAGGATGGAGTAAATGGTATTATACATTATATTATACTGGAATTATATTATACATTTATATCATTATGATTTAGTTCCATTAAATATGAAATTGAAATGAATGTAGCGTTCATGCGTACGTACGGCTTACCGTCTCCATGAACGGTGCATTTCATTTCTTACCTCTAAATGTTATGTAATATTATAAATGAATGTATATACTAGATATATAAGATATATATGACATCTAAATCATGAATATAATTCTGGAGATAATGGATATTCTACCACATAAACAACTTGTAAATATAAGAAGTTTATTGTTGACTCAAGTACCATAGATCGACAAAACGACCGTTATTAACTTAAATAATTACATAATGTTCATATCATTGTAATAAGTGATATAATAAGGATAATGAAATTGAAAATGGTTCTTAATAAGGAATATATTAACTCTAGTTTATTATTCAGGAGGTTAAATAACGGTTGAGTCAAGTCAGACACGAGGTAAGGGAACTTCTTAACCCAACTTCCATTCTTTGGGTTAATCTCCTACTTTCAAATTATGTCATGATATTATTATGTCTTATTTTGTATTTTTACTTTATTAATGTGTAACTATAGTGAATAAACATAATATATCTATTTTATTTTAAAAATGATCTTTGTAAGGACTTCGTCTCAATCTCCTTTCATTGAGGCATATTTGGTTTTATACACAATTTTCTTTTATACGGTGTATAAACCCCTTTGACTTTTACGTTTATTCAAAAGGAATCTTTTTATACGAAGCATTTTGCTAAATGAAAAAAAGGGAATGTTTTTCTTTCCGTACTTATGCGGCGACAACGACTTCTCTGCCGTCGTGACCATTATTTGAGTTTCGGCTTCCTCTACAAGCCATCATTTTTTTAATGGAAAATAAATACAAAGTTTTAACTTTCTTTTATTTTGGTATTGAAAATGGTTTTGAAAGCATTTTTATTATATCAATGTGTTGTATTGATATCTTGTGATTGAAATGTGGAAATGTTATGTTTCCTTTATGCATGATTTATGTGATACGATTATGTTATGGTTTATGATATGTTTACACATATTCATATGAGGAATGCATTGGACTTAATAAGTGATGGGTGGAGCCCGCTATAGCTCTTCGATGCATCGGAAGGTCTCATGAGACAAACTAGTGTCTTGGCACGAGGCCTTGACAAAATCTTATTTGTGGTCTTGGCACGAGGCCTTGGCTACGTGGTTATGATAGTATGGCATTATGCATTCCATCATTATGAAAGTGGTTATTGATATTGCATGTGATTATTCGACCAGTAGAATATCCATGTGAGGAAGTGAATGGAATTATCTCATTTTACTTTTGCCATATTATGTTGATGATCAAGTTTAACAGGCTTTTGTTTTAGTTATACATTGCCTTAAATTTTTATGTTTATTTATGAAAGCTTCCGCATTATTGTTATCCTTACTGAGCATCTGAGCTCACCCCTTTCAATGTTTTAATATTTTTCAGGATGTGAAGAAGTATTTTATGAATGACCTGCAGGGATAGTCAGAAGAGGATATGAGTGTGGACTATGGAGACTTTGTTATTGTAGTTTTTCACTTTATGATGTAATGTAACATTTATGAATGTATCTAGTGTTTCCAAGGCTACTAAACTAATCGGTCTTTCGAGACTTGATCTTTTGTGATCATGCCAATTTTACGAAGTAATGCACCGACTCTGGGTAGCTGGGGTCGGGGCGTTACAGTTGGTATCAGAGGCAGTTTAGTACTAACCTTGGAAGCTAGATTTAGATAAACTCTGATTAGAGCACATAGCCCGAAGATAGACTTTGAGGATTAGTATAGAAGAACTTCCTGGAATTTTGGTATTGTAGAGATGTTGTGAGTTTTCCGAGCAATACATCCCTGTCTGGATACGAGCAGGTAGAGGCAGCTCTGGCACAGATGTACCTAGGGGTAAAACCCGAAAACACCGCTTTCAGCTAGACTCAAACGGGAACTGGTGCACGACAACGGGCCTTGCTGCACTCTTAGTTACGACACTCCCGGGGGATTTGCTTAGGATAATTCTCATTTTCTTTACAAACCATTATGTAGGGTTTATGAGTATATACTTATTCAAAGAAAACATTCTTATGATTATGGATTATATCCATAAAACGTTCAATTTACATTAATTATTTTAAAAGATTGGAATAATTCATTATAATTTATAAACTAACCTAGTTTGTGTCATTGTATAGAAATGGCGCCCAGTAGAAGGAATGTGAACTCCAGCAATACGTATGATCCAAAGAGTAAGAAGGATCGTATCTTTCATGGTATTTAGCCAACATTTCGAAGGGAAATAGTCTCCCATGTGTTCTCAACATATGAAGAAATAGTATCTTGTGTTAATAAGATAAGTAAATAATTCTCTGAGTCCTATGGCTTTGAAGCGAAGCAAGAGACGAAAGGGATGAGGGGAAAGAAGAATTTTCCAATATGTGGTAATTGTGGGAAGAAACATCATGGAACTTGCCTAAAGGGAATGGGAGTTTGTTATAAGTGTAGAGAAAAAGGGCACAAAGTGCGTGACTGCAAGGGTAAGAAAATGGTTTCAAATGTACAATGCTTCTTCTGCAAGGATTGGGGACACTACGCAAACCAATGTCCAAATCATCAGAGTATTCCACAAATTATGTTATTGGATAATAATCAAGTTATGATACTACCACAGATGAGGAGTAATGATTAGAGTTCTTATGTTGTTATTAATGAATTTTGTAATTTGAGTGTTGTATCAATGATGTACTGGTTATAATAATTATGGAGTATATAAGGATTGTACTGCAGTACTATTTCATCAAGGACTTGAGATTGTGTGGAACCAAGAAAAGTGACTCCACAGTAGGTTAAATTTTTGGAAAATATATGGTTGAGAGAAAGATAAACCATAATATGGTTCTGATACCGAGATAGTGATTTTGGAATAAGACGTGATTGATTTGGATAAATTATATTGGATATTCTTAACTTCCTTGAAACTGATTGATGATTTGTATACATTTTTGGATAGAAGGAGTATATCTAGTATTCTATAAGGAATAAGGGATCATGGTAATTCAGTATGTTTAAAAAGAATACATGATGAAGGTGTTCACATGTTGTTACATGGAAAAAAGGATCTTCATTATGTTTACCTTCCTTATAAAATTTGGACTGTGAGTTGGACAGAAGTATTTTGGATAACTATAAAGGTTGGAATGGATTAAGTTGATCTTTGGATAGTATTGTTAAAGGTTAAAAAATTTATGAAGATTATTTTTGGAATATTATAATACTATAGTTTTAGGAAAAGGACAACCTGCAGGGTGGGGCATAACCTGACGCGTCGGACAAAGCTGCAGGAATCGAACCCACAACCATAGTGTGACAGGCCTTTATTTCCTACCACTAGCCTACAGGAAGTCCCTGGTTATTACAAAATAATTTTACTAATCTAAATGGTATAACATTTGGAACCTTATACAATTAGGATAAGTATAATATTTTTGGGTTCTATTATCTTTTTGAGTGAAAGGTGAGTTGAAGGTTCAAACTCTAATTGTCAAGCATAAATATATATATACCTATCTTTTATTCAATGAATAAATTAATTCTTAAACTTTAGTAAAGGGATATTAAAACAAAAAAATGTGTTACCATAATACCTTATGTCTTGTTGAACTGATGATATTTTAAATCAACATAGATTGAAGGCTTTGAGGCCCTCAATTTGACAGTTGATTGTGATTGATGACCTCAATCACTCCCTACAAATATTTACATTTTTCCTCCAATTATATGTCTCTAATTGCCACCAATTTTCTCCTTATCGAGATCATAATTTGGTGGTGACTTTCTTATTTCCATTTCCCTCTTATTAACGCTAAATTTAATTAACCTTATTTCTGATGTGGGTTTTCCACAAAGGTATTTTCTATTTTCAACCTTTTATTTTCAAAGAAAAATTTCAAATTGCGAGGACGCAATTTATTGAAGGAGTGGAGAATGTAACACCCCGAGCTTCCATGATATTCTTCTCATTTAATAATGCAATAGCTTGCATGGTACGCAAGTTCGAGTTCTAACACACCGCGACTAATCAAAGTAGCCGTTATGAATAGTAATAACCACTTTATAAAATTATTGAAATTTTATATTTCAAAATGGACTTCATTTTTGGATTCGGAATATTGAAATTAGCCTATGTTGAATTTTTGGTATTTTTCTGAGAACTTCTAATTTTTTATGAATAGTGAAAAATGCTTAAAAACAACTCTTTTAATCAAAATAATTTATAGTGATAAATTATACTATTTAGTGGTTTTAAAGTATAATTAGAATATATTTTTATCATTTTATCCAATGGTGGTCATTAGAATTAATTTAACATTGAAATTGGACATAAACAATTGCCAATCTTTTGATATAAATTGTTTCTTAAAACACGCTATTTGTTGTGACAGCGGGAATTAATTATAAAATTAATTAATGCAACTTATATGTTTGGAATTTCGTAAAATAGACATCATTTTTGAATTCGGAATATCAATTATAGCTTAGGGTGAAATTTTGGCATTGTTCTGAAAAACTTCAATTTTTGATGAATAGTGAAACCACTAAGTGGTAGTTAAATAACTGATTTTTCGTTTAAATGAAATATTACCACTTCTATGATTTGATTTTCAAAAATCCGACATACATGGTTGTAATTAAAAAGTAAAATGTGGTTCAATGAGATCAAAATAATTTTTTTGTGAATAGTAACTTTTAAGTTCTTAATCGCGATTAGAGGTAATTAGTGTAGTTTAAGGTAAAAATAATGTTTTAATAATATGAGATGAGCTTGACACTTGTCCTACTCCTATTGGATGAGTCATGGCCGACCAAGACAACCCATTGGTCAACTTGGGGACCCCATGGAGCCACTTTGGTTGGAAAATGACTTTAATATATATATATATTTAATGTTAAAATTAAATTGACACAAACATGAGTTGTTTTACTAAAACAATTTTTAAGTGGGGTTACACAAGTCCAAATTTTGATTATAAATATTCATTAGAAATCTAAAAGGATTTCCTACATCATAGTAGTTTTTTTTTTAATTTTTAGACATTAAATAAATTATTTTAATTATGACATCAGGATGATGCAACGATGACCTCATTATTTAACGATTTAAATAAAATGGAAAGATAATGTAAAATCCAAAGCGTACACTTGTCAAAAACCTATTGGATGAGTATATTTAGAACCCTTATCATATTATCCTCGAATTATATAAGTGTGGGACCTCTAAAATCCGAAACTCATTTTATAATAAAGTGACTTTTCATTACTTTCCAAAAGTGCCCCTCCTCTCCACTTATAAAAGGCTCCCACCTCTCCCACCTCATTTACACATTCAAGCCATTTGGCTCGACCAAACTCTGCCCAAATACTCTCCCAACTTCCCCCTATTACTCCTAGAAGCATAACTTTGGGCAGAACTCTTCCCAAGGAAGCTTTTGGCTCAAATCAAAAAGAGTTACCCGATTTTGAGGTAATGTCTTCTCTAATTTTGTTTTGTTTTATTTTTCTTCTCCAACCCCCTAAACTCTTTTTATTCATTTATTTTGTAACAAAAACAGTATCCTCAATATACTAGGATGTTTTTATAAGAATTATTCGATCTACACTTACACACATCTACATCTAATGGTTAAAGAACATACGGTTTCTGTGGATGGCGAATTTCTGCCTCACGAAACGATGATTGTTCAACACTCATATAACACCTTCAAAGGTGGCCATTAAGATGTCACTATTTTTATATATGATATATAATATGTTTATGTTTTACTTATGCTTCTTTATTTCTCATTTATGGCATACTTTATGATTTCCATTATGGGTAAAACGTGATAATTTCATTTTAGGAAGTGCGGACTACCGCCCCCTCAAAGTGATTTGAATCGTTAATGCCATATGTGGGATGTATAAAGGATGGAGTAAATGGTATTATACACTATATTATACTGGAATTATATTATACATTTATATCATTATTATTTAGTTCCATTAAATATGAAATTGAAATGAAAGTAGCGTTCATGTGTACGTACGGCTTACCGTCTCCATGAACGGTGCATTTCATTTCTTACCTCTAAATGTTATGTAATATTATAAATGAATGTATATACTGGATATATAAGATATATATGACATCTAAATCATGAATATAATTCTGGAGATAATTGATATTCTACCACATAAACAACTTGTAATTATAAGAAGTTTATTGTTGACTCAAGTACCAAAGATCGACAAAACGACCGTTATTAACTTAAATAATTACATGATGTTCACATCATTGTAATAAGTGATATAATAAGGATAATGAAATTGAAAATGGTTATTAATAAGGTATATATTAACTCTAGTTTACTATTCAGGAGGTTAAAGAACGGTTGAGTCAAGTTAGACACGAGGTAAGGGAACTTCTTAACCCAACTTCCATTCTTTGGGTTAATCTCCTACTTTCAAATTATGTCATGATATTATTATGTCTTATTTTGTATTTTTACTTTCTTTATGTGTAACTATAGTGAATAAACATAATATATCTATTTTATTTTAAAAATGATCTTTGTAAGGACTTCGTCTCAATCTCCTTTCATTGAGGCATATTTGGTTTTATACACAATTTTCTTTTATACGGTGTATAAACCCCTTTGACTTTTACGTTTATTCAAAAGGAATCTTATTATACGAAGAATTTTGCTAAATGACAAAAAGTGAATGTTCTTCTTTCCGTACTTATGCGGCGACAATGACTTCTCTGCCTTCGTGACCATTATTTGAGTTTCGGCTTCCTCTACAAGCCATCATTTTTTTTAATGGAAAATAAATACAAAGTTTTAACTTTCTTTTATTTTGGTATTGAAAATGGTTTTGAAAGCATTTTTATTATATCAATGTGTTGTATTGATATCTTGTGATTGAAATGTGGAAATGTTATGTTTCCTTTATGCATGTTTTATGTGATACGATTATGTTATGGTTTATGATATGTTTAAACCTATTCATATGAGGAATGCATTGGACTTAATAAGTGACGGGTGGAGCCCGCTATAGCTCCTCGATGCATCGGAAGGTCTCATGAGACAAACTAGTGTCTTGGCACGAGGCCTTGACAAAATCTTATTTGTGGTCTTGGCACGAGGCCTTGGCTATGTGGTTATGATAGTCTGGCATTATGCATTCCATCATTAAGAAAGTGGTTATTGATATTGCAAGTGATTATTCGACCAGAAGAATATCCATGTGAGAAGTGAATGGAATTATCTCATTTTACTTTTTCCATATTATGTTGATGATCAAGTTTAAAAGGCTTTTGTTTTAGTTATACATTGCCTTAAATTTTTATGTTTATTTATGAAAGCTTCCGCATTATTGTTATCCTTACTGAGCATCTGAGCTCACCCCTTTCAATGTTTTAATATTTTTCAGGATGTGAAGAAGTATTTTATGAATGACCTGCAGGGATAGTCAGAAGAGGATATGAGTGTGGACTATGGAGACTTTGTTATTGTAGTTTTTCACTTTATGATGTAATGTAACATTTATGAATGTATCTAGTGTTTCCAAGGCTACTAAACTAATCGGTCTTTCGAGACTTGATCTTTTGTGATCATGCCAATGTTACGAAGTAATGCACCGACTCTGGGTAGCTGGGGTCGGGGCGTTACACCACCATTTCCGACCCCTTGAGAGGATCATGTCTTCCTTCACCTTTTCTTTTCGAATAAAAAATAAACTACTAATACTATTTCCAACGAAAAATTTAAAAAATATGGTTAGAGAATTCATAGATATCAAGAAAAAGGAAAGAGAATATCTCATGACCTATGAAGCCAATTTCACAAGGCTTTCAAGGTTTTCTTCTGGTATTTTCATCAACAATGATATAAAAATTGATTTATTATTTAGTGGATCAAAACAACACCTTCTAAGGCTCCTGTAATTCGAGAATTTGGGAGTTATGAAGACGATTTTTGGTGTTCCCTCATAGTGGAGATGTATTTTGGATAATGGTCCCTTATATATGGTGATAAGAAAGTAAATATGGAGTTTCAAGCTGCAGGATCTAATGATAATGGTGGGATGTATACTCAATAACCCACATGCCAAAAATGTGGGAAGTTGCATCTTGGGAACTACCTAAAAAAGATGAATAAATGATTTAAGTGTGGGAAAGAAGGCGACCATGATCAATAGTGTCAAAAATATGTGCACATGAAAGAAAATGTCATGGAATAAAAGGGCGCCCCACCAATGGATCAATGCTACAATTGTTGGGATCAAGGGCACTATGTCATCTAGTGCACTAAACCTTGAGTCCTCGAGGGTAATCCGAATAAGCAGCCACCTAATCAAAAGGAACAAGTGAAGGATTATTCCATAATTACTGTATAATTGGAGTAATATAATGAGTTTTTATAATGTACCCCTCCTATTAACTCATGAAAGGAAAAAAATATTATTTGATTCTGGTTCAACACATTCTTTATATCATGCAATTTTTCAAGAACTATAGAATCGAAACCCCAAAACCATGCAGTAGGGATATCTATGGTTAAAATCATTCCTTTATATCATGAACTTTTTCTACAAATATATA
Source organism: Viscum album (assembly GCA_963277665.1). Taxonomy (NCBI): domain Eukaryota; kingdom Viridiplantae; phylum Streptophyta; class Magnoliopsida; order Santalales; family Viscaceae; genus Viscum; species Viscum album. Next base: position 1,028,414,293 of record OY728158.1, read on the forward strand.
ATCAAAGCCCTGAAACCATGAAGTATAGATATCTGTAAAAACACCAAGCGGTGAAATCATTGCGACCCAAGGGTTTGAGTCTTTATTGGTTTGCTTATGTGGGAGGATTCTTCAAGATAATCTCATAACACTTACCTTGGTAGAATTCATTTTTATAATGGGAATGGATTAGATCTCACTATATTTAGCACATATCTAGTATCGAGAAAACGAAATATCTTTTCATATTCTGAAGCATCTCATGCTCCTCTACAAATTCAAGGAGGATAATTAATCTCCTTTGAAAAATACTTCAATGGTGTGGGCGTTGAATACCTATGAAAAATCATACCGTTCCCATAATTTTGATTCCAATGAAAGTTATAACCGTGTAGAAATGACCATCGTGAGGTAATATAATTATGTATTTTCTGAAAAGTTACTCAAACTTCTCTCGGATCGTGAGTTAGAGTTCTCAATAGAACTCATACCTGGAGATACTCCAATCTCAAATTTTCCCTATAGGATTTCTCCTATAGAAATAGAGGAGTTAAGGAAGAACCTGAAAGACAATTTGGACAATTGTTTTATATTCCCTAGTTCATCACTTTGCGGTGCACCAGTGCTCTTTGTGAAGAAAAATGATGGATCAATGAGGCTGTGAATCGATTATCGAGAACCCAAAAAGAACACCATAATGAACAAGTATCCTCTTCCACAGATATATAACTAGTTTGATCAGATAAAGAGAGATACATACTTCTCAATGTTGGATTTTTGTTCTGGATATCATCAGCTTAATTTGGAAAAGGAATATATTTTGTATATGGACATATGTACAAGGTATGGGAACTTTGATTTTTTGGTGATTCCCTTCAGAATTGCTAATTCCCATACAATATTCTTGGATTTGATGAATAGAGTCTTTAGACATTAACTCAAAAAATTGGTTGTGTTTAGAGAGGATATTTTCATCTTCTCCAAGAGAGAGGAGGAACATGAATAACCTCTAAGACCTATGTTGGCCACATTGAGAAAGGAGAAGTTGTACACCTAGTTTAAAAAGTGAGACTTTTTTATGAAACAAGTCACATTCTTGGGACATTTGATCACGAGTGAGGGAATTTCTATGGACCATTTTAAAACAAAGGTGATTGAAGAAAAGCCTGGACCCTCTAGTGTCACATAAATCCTTAGTTTTCAAGGATTAGTTGGGTACTTCTGAAATTTTGTGAGAATTATCTCATTATTGTCATGCTCGCTAACTAATTTAACAAGGAAATGTAAAAGGTATGTTTGGATGGAAAATGTGAGGAAAGCATTAATGTGCTAAGAGAAGGCTGATCACTGCATCTAAAATAACATTACCAAAATGTAAAGAATGTTTTGTGATATATTGTGTTGCTTTAAATAATGGTTAAGGGTGCTTACTCATGAAAAATGATAATGTGACAGCTTACACTTTATGACAGTTGAAGATCCAGGAGGAGAACTAACCAATGAATGATCTAGAGCTGGAAGCCGTGTTTTTTTCCCTGAAAATATGGTGGCACTTCCTTTATGGTGATAAGTGTGACATGTACACCGACCACAAGAGCCTAATGTATATATTCACCCAAAAGGTTCTTAGCATGCATTAAAGAAAATTATTATAGATAATCAAAGACTATTATTTCTCTATTCACTGCCATCTTTGAAAGGAGAACAGTGTAGCTGATGCTCTAAGAAGAAAAGAACACACTACTCTATTTGTGTTATGGATTGAGAAATACCCTATATTCTTGGATATTCAATGGATGGTTTTAGAAAACATAGGTTAGGGGAGACATAATACCTTTCTCAAATTATTTCTCAACCATATATCAAAGAAAATTAGAAGGAGGAACAAAGGGAGGATCTGGAGTTACAAAACAAGGTAAATGTATTAATGGATAGGAAGCTGCAAGACATCCGTATCCCAGATGATGGTGTGATTTGGTTTGGAACATGAATTTGTGTTCCTTCACCATACAAGATAAATAATGATCTATTAGACAATGCACATAGCTCAACATTCTCTATCCATCCTAGTCGCACCAATATGTATCGAGATCTCTGATAACACTTCTGGTGGGATAACATGAAGAAGGAGATTGGAAATATATCTCAATTCCCTTGGTATTCCAAGAATTTAAATCAAGGGAACAAAATTCCATATTTATGATGAATCGATTTCATATAACCATGTGTAAATGGTAGAATGAAAATATGGACATTGTCATGGGTCTCCAAAAGCCGTCTAAGGGAAATACTGCGATATGGGTTCTGGTTGACCGACTCACCAACACTAACCATTTTATCGCTATTATGGACGATATCTCACTTGAAAAAAATTAAAATATACATGTGAAGGATTTGGTGAGACTAAATTTTCTTCCACTCTCGGTTGTCTCTCATCGTGATCCAATGACACATCTAAATTTTGGACGAGACTTCAACATGCTTTGAGTACCGAATTAAATTTCAGCACGGCCTATCACCCCAATCTAATGGCCACTATGAAAGGACTATTCGGAAGCATAAAGCTATTAAAATAGAATGATCTTTACTATTAAAAGTTGGATGGGATAAGAATATCCCATTGGTTGAGTTCTCATAGAACAATAGCTTCCACTAGAGTATTCAGATGGATAAATATGATGATTTGTTAGTAAATCATTGTAGAACTATAGTCTGTTGAAATGAAGATTGATAAAGAAAGATACATGGGCTCAATATTGTGAAATAAATGACAACGAAGGTTCAATTAATCTAGAAACACATCAAATATTCTCAGATATGGAAAAAGAGCTACACTAAAAAACATCAAATGGACATGGAGTTTGACATTGGAGATAAAGTCTTTCATCGAATATCACCATGGAAGAGAGGTGTGTAGTTTGGGATGAAAGGGAAGCTATGCCCAAGGTATATTGACCCCTTTAAAATCCTTGACAATATATGATCTATGGACTATTAGCTCGAACTTCAACTGAATATGGCACATTTTCATTATGTGTTTCTCGTATCACTTTTGAAAAAGTACATACTAGATCCCTCATGTAATGACCAAAACTTTTATTCATGAAAAATCATCTTGATATAATAAAATGTATTATTATGTAAAATTATTATCTAACATATAAACTTATTTGTTTTTATTATTTTGGATTTCAAAATAACCTTAATAATTTTTATCATTGCTAATATAGAAGTTAAACAGTGATTACATGATTAGTATTAACATAGGGCTTTAACAAATCCAATTTACTCAGAAAAAGTAAGTGATGTCCTCATCAGGTAGAATTGATCCCCAAGAAGCCTATTTTTCAAAGCTCTGAAAGGTGGTGGCATCATTGTAATTCTCTCTAGACCAATCCCAAGTCAAACTTCAACACGTTATTCTCAAACGAAACTACCTACGAGAGAAGTGGAAGGCCATATAGAATACCACCCTATCAATGTTATCTAAACCACACCAAGAGTTTGTCACCATTGCAACCCTTACCCTTCGGTCTTAATTTGGAGTCATATGGGGTTAGGTAAAAATACCCTATCACTATGATTATGTGTATTAATTTTTTATAAAATAAATAATATACCTTCATTGTTACTTTGTCGATAGTTTTTTAAGTCACAAATAATATTTATAGATAATATTCATTTAAAAAATATATTTTGATGAATTAATTTATTTATTAATTCAGTAATATTTTAATAAAATATTACAAATAAATTAATCTTTATTAAATATAAATGATCATATAATTTTTCTAAATATAATTGGAATTGTTTTATGTTTTGAAAGCTGTTTTTGACAAAACCCAGGAATTTTAGATAAATGTCGGTTATTATTTTAAACGAAAAAATTCAAATATTTAGAAAATTATATAGATAAAATGACTATTATTTTTTGAATTCAGACGTTTAAATTATCAAATGGTTATTTTTTCATAATTTTCTAAGACAGTCAAATTGTTTGATAAAAATTAAATACTCTTTAAATATATAATGTGTTTTAGGACATCATAATGACCCAATAGTGATGTAATAAAAAATTATAATATTGTTTTGGACAATATATGTCTTATATTTAATTTTTTTATTTATTTTTATGGTGCCTTAGTGGACCCTTCATGACTTATAAAACATTTTATCTTTTTATATTTGATTTCCTTGAGTGTGAATCACCTCCACATATGAAAGAAAAATATTTTAATAAATTCGTCCAATTTCCTTGTAAAATATAGTTTTATACACCCCTTTTTCAGAAACCATGGTAAAAACCGTGGGAGTTTTTTTGGTTTTGATTATTTTAATGTTTGTTTCCAAAAACCTAAATAATAAAGAATTCCCCCTCTTTTCCTATATAATCTCACCCAATCTCCCACTTAATCATCACTAAAATCCTTTTTAGCTCAACCAATCTCTTACCTACTCTCTCTAGAATCCTACCATAGTGCCCCAATATCCCAAGATTCCTCTTTCAAGCCCCTCCGAATCCTTTGGGATCACATATCCAATTAAGGGATTTCTTCCTTTCTCATTTTTTTTCCAAATTACCTTATTTTGTTATACCCATTAGTTTTCAATTAAAAATGTTGGGGAATAATTTCACACCTCTCCATACATCCCTCCTTATGTTTAATGATGATATATCCCTTTTTCTCTCATTAATTACTCCCTTTTACACTGGTTATCATGTAGAAATTCCTTAAGGAATTTCTCTCTTCTCATTTTCATTGAAGTAATTATTTTGTATTATGAATCTAAATTTGATTAAATATGCTGGTAAATGTATCTATATGACCCCATTACTATACATTTCATGTACATATTATGAGACTCCCATTTTTATTTCATCAACCATTTTTATGAATTCTTATTTGATTTCGTTATGCTACCGAAATTGCCCCACAATTTTCCAAGGCAAAGTCATTGTGTAGTGAATACCATGCCCATTTCCGTATCAAGTGTGTTGAACCTTATGAACTATTAAAAATTTATTATTGATCTTCTTGTATAAATTACACATTTATTTATCATTGAATAAATGATGATATTTAATGATTCCATGTTATATAATCTATGTTGCACACTTATGCGTGAAATGAAATAATAAAAAGGGTGTACCCTCGTAGCATTCCAATGCTTTGGATGAAGAATAGTATCATGATATCTCAAGTGAAATAATGGTTTAATCATGATAATTCAAGTTAAATGTCATTTTATTTATGATCCATGGGAAATGAGCCTTGGCTTATTCTAATATCATGTAAAATTTTGTTTCTGTATTTCCATGTTATGATAATCATGATATATCATGCCTTTATGTTCATGTTTCTCTTATGCTTCATTGATATGCCTATTGCCTAACATGTATTGTATTATATATTTTCTTCCGTAATTAATCCTTTAATAGGATTTATATATCACTATTTTCTTATGATTTTCCTCAGGTTAACCCATACAATTCTAAGCAAGAGGGAATGTGTGTGGTCATTTCAAAGAAGTTTTCAATAAAGTAGTGTATTTCATGTTTTAAGTTGTCATGTAATGTTCATAATCCCCCAAAACTCTATACATATATATCTTCAATGTTGTATCAATTGAATTTTTTATATAATAAAATATTTTTATGTGTGAAAAAATGATTGGGGTTGTTATACCTCACATGTACCGAACTCAAAGGTGGTACAGCTGGAGGATGAACTCTCTTGTGAGGAGCAACCAATAAGGATTCTGGACAGGAGATATAAGGTCTTATTTAACAATAAAAATTATATTTTTAAAGTGTTTTGGATGAACCATATGTTTTAGAAGCTACATGGGAACTGGAAGGGGTGATGAAGGATACGTACCCTCACTTGTTTGTGTAAAATAAAATTTCGAAGGCAACATTTCATAAGGGGGGAAAAATGTAACGACCCAATGTTTTTTCAAAGGAATCCACTTATTATGCCTAGTATTATAATAATTTTAGGAAGAAAAATGATATATCATGATACTAAATAATATGTGATCATTGAACATAATATTTCCACTTCTATGTTTTAAATTTTGAAAATCCGACATTCACGGTTGCGTTAAGGGTGTTTTTTTTACGTCAAATAGAACAAACATAATTTTTGTTGGATAGTAACTTACCCTTATGAAAAGTAACCTACCCTTATTAATAGTAATACACCCTTTATGAATATTAAATCATCTAAATTAATAGTAACATCACCCATAGATGAGTAAATAAAATTTAGGCATCTTATAAGTGAAAATATGACCATAGTAAAAGTATTTATATTATTGTAAGTCATAAATAAATAATAATAATTAGTTTATTATTTAAAATAAAATTTATTTTCAAAAAATTTATTTATAAATAAAAAATTCTAGGTCATCTTGTTTTATGAAAATATTATGAGAACTTATATAATTTTTGAAAGCATTATGAAATAAGTTTTAATTTTAAAACATGTATTTTTCATGTAAATTATGATTTTAATTAAAAATTATGTTAGTCGTATTTAGAGAATTATTTATGAAAAATTCAGTTCATTTTTTGGATTTTATACATCAAAAAAAATTTTAGGGTGAATTTATGTAATTTTTTCTAAAATACTTGAATATTTGATGAATAGTGAAATGTTATAATTTACTAAATAAGCTAAATACATTAATTATAGTGTCATGTATAATGTTAAGATGATGTAACACTGATTGGTTCTAACTCACATGAACGTATTACTATTCTTGGACATTTAATCATCACTATTACTTGTCTTGTGGAAAAATAATAAATTAATGAATATAATATTGAGAAAACCCCTCTCCCATCCACTATAAATACCACCCTTCACACCCTCGTTTCCTAACACCTCTCAAGCTTCAAGCCTTGCCTGAACACTATAGAAACATATTTTCTATACCCTCCCCCATGTCTGAAGATATTATGGCCTCGTTAAAATACCAATCCAAGGTTCATTAAGGATGATTCAGGTGGTAATTCCTCTCGCTCCCTCTTTTCCTTTAATTTCCTTTCGATTTTATGTTCTTTTCTTAATCTCTTCCCACATATCCTCATCCACATGGTATGTTTACTCTATTATATTACATATAATTTAATTTTACGATAATAATTGGATAATATATCATCCACATTCTTCTTCTATTCTTTTTTTTTCGAAAGGAAAATGGTGTTGGTGAGGTGTTAATTTATCACCTTCATGAATGGCATGTTTTCTTCTTTCCATTATCATCTTCAGATCTAGTCATGAAACAGTTTTTATGGATGAAAAAAATTATGTTATATATATTATATGCTTTTTAATGTTCATGAACTAACATATGTACATATTACAACATGATTAAATAAAACTAGTTTTTTGTGGTCGAAAAACCACCAGAATTAACCCAAACGATCATCATTAAATTATTTTCTAATGATTCATTCTCATTGTATATAAAGAAATTCTTTATAAGATAATTTATATTTATGTAACATATTAAAAACATATTATTATAATTACGGATGCTTATACACATTTAAATGAACTTCTATTCATGATTAAAAGTGAACCGTTCGAGAAAACTATAAAAATGAACATTTTCAAACAATGAATTTAAACTTTATAACTCATAAAAAGCCCATAAATGAACTTAATAAATCCTTAATGAGTATTAATAATTTATAAAAGGTTATATAATTGTTTATTAATGAATATAATTTTGTTATATAGGACATTAATGTGAATAAATCATTCGGATACAAGGTAAGGGGAAATTCTCAAACCCAACTCTAATAATTTGGGTTTTCAATGATTCAACTCATTTTCAGTATGGATATTCCTTAATAATAATATCTTCCTTCTCATATTACCAATTATTTGATATACAATCTTTCTAATTGAATATATGGAAAACCCAATGTTCATTCAAATGAAAACATCTTACAAATAAACACCCTCTTTTTACTTCTCAAATATTAGTTCTACTTCACTCATCATTTATTATTCTAATTCAAGAATGTTATCCCCTATTTATTCTGAGAGACAAATGTGATGAATTTATTATTCATGATGTGAATACCATTCCATTACATGGATTATTTTAAATTTATGTTTTATGTATGTGTGATTCATAATAACAAAAATGTTATGATGTGATGGGTGCACCTAGAATTATATAGTGCAATATGAACGATTGATTGTGACAGGTGGACCCAGAATTATACATATATCCAATGAAATGGGTAAATTGTTCAATATAATTTTTTAAAGTTAAGTGATGTGTGTACATGATTCTAGATTTCTTAAAAACAATGTGTGGTAGTTACCTACTAAAACATGATGTTTCATATTTATGCATTTCCACATTTCAAATCTTTTATTAGTGCTTCCTCTCATATTCATGATCATTTGCTTATATTATGAATGTTCTCACCAATTATTATATTTTTAATAACTATCTTATTATTGGAATTTTATCCCACACCTTTTTGTTGTAAATCCTCAGTTAATAGTGTGTACTAAAGTGTTTTCAAGGGACAATAAGAAGCTGGAAAAGAATGAATTAAATAAATGTTTATGTTTGATGTTGTAAATTTTATATATAGTCCTAGTTTTCCCAAAACACTAAGCCCATAGTTCCCCATGATTTAATACAATAATTTCCTTTATATTCATCATTATTTAATATCAATGTTATAAAAATTTGGGTCACTACAGGTTGAATCCTCATCCTTCCATCATTTTTGACCGTCCAGTGGAATAAAATTAGACATATGGTCCATTTCTCGAAGCCTTCATGTACTATCAATGCTTGTGGTACCTCCCACAGTCTAATGGGGTATCCAAATTTATGGTGGATTCACCATCATCATATAACATATTAAAACCCATCCCTGGATTTCCAATCCATATTTCACACTTAAATATACGACTAATTTGGGGATCTGATCATGTTTAATCTTTCCCAGTAATGTCGAACTGTGGTCCCCATAGGCTAAGGGTGATGAACGAGAATAATCATGGTTGAAAATCAAAAGAAATAAGGGTAAAGAAATTTCCATCCAAGATTTCATTTCAAATGAATAAAAATTAGGGATATTTGGGGTGAGAAACATGGAACAATGGGGATCATTCATATAAAAATAAACAAGAAAGTGGGAATATTCAAAGGCTCAAAATAAACACATATCCAAGAAAATGAATTCGTTCTACTCAATCATTCAATCATAAGGGATAAATTACAATTATAATGAGTCCTAAATAAATTCATATATATTACTTATAATGAAATTTCTCTCCATTGAATGATAAATAACTATTATATTTCTTTCACCATGATTCACCTAGATCAGGTCGTTGACCGTCGCTCGATCTCGATTCACCAATAAAGAACGATGGATTCTCCTCTCAATAGTCCAAGGGTATTCTGGATAACCCTTTAGATAATCATTAATGATTATTGGGTAGAGGAAATATATTTTAGGTCTTTAATTAATTATTCAGTTAATTATTTATGTAATACACTGATCAAAATGACCAATATCTTCTTTATCCAAACAACCAGTGCTGACCCACTTTTGGCCATGCCTATTGTAAATATCACCACCTAGATTTAACCATGGACTAGGATGTTTGATCTTAGACATTGTTTATGATTTATCCCATTATTTATAAATAAACAAAGATTTTTAATATAAAATATATTTAATATTTTTATGAAATTAATTCTAGGATAGTTGCGCCTCAAAATCATACGTATTGTAAGTGCTTAGCTCTGAAAATATTTCAAGATATATTTCAAAGTCATACGTGGAAGTAATGAGGTCTCTATAGTGATAATTAATATATGTTATAAATATTAAATCATTATTATATTCATGAAATTTTTATCATTATATAAATATACCATATCTTTTATTTATTAAATTTTCACTAACTAAATAATTGGTAATGTTGTTCATGGGCCAGTGGACTTCCCCCTTCTTAAAGCAATGTGATTATTTATTTCATCACTACATCCCAATAATGATATATATAAGTATATAAAATTAGATATTAAGTTATTAATGATATTATTATCTGTATGTCAGCTTAAAATATTACTTACCTTAATTCCACAGTGATCACATAAAAATGGAAACATTACTCATGCATATATAGGGCCTACCATCTCCATAATCATAATATAATTTCATTTTTAAAATCCATAAATAATTATTTATAGTAAAATTATAATTGATCTATTAATGTGATTATTAGTTCATCATTATTATTCTATTGATGTTTATATAATGACCTATTTGACCATAGTCAACTTGCCAAAGTCTTTAAGGGAAGATTATCCAAGTATTACTAAAAAATTCAACGTAAACCTAATTAATTATGTAATAATATATAAGACGGTAATATGTAAAATAAAAGAGAAAGAAATATTAAAAATCTCAATAAATTAAATATTTAAAAGTAGTTTATTATTCATGGAGATAAAGACACACGTCACACGTCAGACTCAATGAATGGGTTCTCTCATCTCACTTGTATTTCAATAAGACATATTCCATATTCACCACTAATTTATGTTTTGTGGTCTATATAATTTAAATTATGTTATTGTATAATTATCGTAATTTAATTTATGGGGATTTTATTAATCATCTGAATATTTCACTTTATGGGGGATTAAAGTTTCAAAGTTACCAAAGTAGTGTGATATTTTTGTCATAATTTTCTTTCTTTGGGATGTTTGTTATGTTATACACATATTTAATTTTAAGATTAGTATATACAACCTCTTTGACATTTTATATCATGATTCTCATTTTTTTCTCAGGATAATATATTTATTTATTATGAATTTTCTTTCATGGGTATTATTATTCATGGTTACCAAAGTGGTACAAGTCTTATGTTAGAAGGTCATAATTTATTAAGATCTCTTATGATTATACATCCAATGATGATATCTTATTATCCATCTCTAAAAAACACATTAATATTATTATAATAGGTTAATTAATATTATTTTCATATAATTGAATGATTTTCATCTCTTTGTTACTTAAAATAATTGAGATAATGTTTTAAAATAATTCAACTTCACTTCTATCTTTGGTAGGAATTCTCAATTCTTCAGAACCCTATCTTTTAATTTTATTTAAACTGTTATTAAAATTTTATTAAATATTTTCAAAATAATATTTACTGGTTTTTTCATTTTTTTAAATAAGAGTAATATTCTTTTCGCTCTCTAATAAAGTTTCTTTTCTAACCTTTTTACATTGAAAGAGTTATATTCCTTAAAATATGTATGTAATTACCTGCCTACATGTCCATCATTTCTTCAAATCTTATTTATAATGACTATAGGATTATTTTTAAAGAATTGTTTTTTATAATATTACGTTAATTAATATATTTTAAATCGGTTTATAAATACAAATATTTTAAAAATATTTTTTCAAAACGTAAATAATTTTTCCATAAATTATTTTATAATAATTTTTTAATGGTATTCGTATTCATCAACATCAAAAATCGATGTTGTTAATTATTCTACAATAGGGTTATTTTGAATCGACTCCATCTTTATTCCTTCTCTAGAGGGATTAAGCTTGTTTCTACGAAATTTTAATGAAACAATTTTCATTTTCCTAGTCCAATAAGGTTATAAAATAATAATTATTGGTTTATGAGATTTATGAATAAATCTCAATATAATTTATTCATATTTTGTTTCTTTTTCCATCTTATATTATGGGGTTGACCTTATATAACATGGTAATCTTTTTTCATCTTATATGATGGTGTTTCCTAGATAGGATCGGGTGATCATGTTATATCTTATACAATGGGGAATCATCAATAGCACTGAGTGAGCCCATTATAGATTGAAGGAAGTTTGTTCTCAGGTAGCACTCCCCAGAAATGGGTAATTATTATGTTGGAAGTTCTTGATATGGTAATTCTAATTAAATGTAGTTTAAAAGAGTTTTATGAATATGGTGCTCTATGTTACTAAAAATGGTTATAATTACTTGTTATGGGTTTAAAATGTTTCATATGGTCAAGATTAATATAACATTGATCATGATTATTAATTTTGATGGCTCTTTAATTTTCCATGTTTTCAAATATGTTTATCTTGGTATTTATGGGTATTCGTTCTTTTATGATTTACTGATTCAATCTCATTATTTCCTTATACAATTATGAAGTTCTTATAATTAGTAATTAAATTCATTTTGTAATGATTATTTATACCCTTACTGATCATTTTCTCTCACCCACATTATTTTTCCTCTTACACATGTTTTAAATAGTGAGGTAGAATGAATTTTTCCTAAAAGGGATCTAAAATTGATGATTATCATAATTACTTAATATGAAATAATAAATGATGGGTTAAATTGGGGAAATACTTATTTAAAGTTATAGGAATTATTAATTTAAGAGTTTATCCAAATTCTCTAAGCCTCTAAAAATAAAATGACTTAGAGAATCTAAGTGATATAATTTTTCCTTTTTATATTGTGAGGTTATATGGAAAAAAAGTTGTCACAATTATCATCATAAAAATTTTCAATGTAATGTTTATAAATTTATTACCAAATCCTGGAGTACATTTTTCAGGGATGTTATAGTTTGTATCATAAGAAAGGATTAGATAAATTTGAAGATTAGAATTTTTTTCATAAAATTTTACCATAAGAGTTATGGACACCATCATAGGTCGACAATATATTGTTTGACAATGATTTCATAGCATTCGACACCCTATTTGAGGTTTTGAGTAATAAATATATTATTGGTATTGATGATATATTAAGAGAATTTTTATTTTTTAGGGCTTTTTCAAATGCTAGGACCAGCATAAACTGTTATTTAAGGTGGAATTATTTATTTATGAAAAAATGGACAATCCAAATGTCGGGTGATAAATCATCGGATCCTACAAGGATGCAGGGTTTAAACCCAAAAACAAAGGGTGAGAATAGGTGTTGTTTCTACCACAATCTTAAAAAATTTCTAGGTTAGAATGACATTTTTACTAGTAAATATTATGTTTATTTTTAAAAAATCTGGGATTTTATTTGTGGAAAAACTATTGATTTATATTGGAAGAATATATGAAGAAATCCTTCTAATAATTTTGTTATGAACTTAGTCAATAAAATATTGAAGAATTTAATGAATAGTTTTTTATGGAATTATTTGGTTTTATTATTGGGTGTTACTTTTTAAATTCGATATTAATGTAAAAAATATATGTTATTTTATCTTACATGTGCTAGCCATTTTGGTTTTGGTTAGTGACTTATGATTTGAGTAATGTCTTGTTATGATTTTGGGAATATTTAGTCATTTAGATGTTTATTTTAATGCTTCATGTATGAGAATTCGTCATGTATACTTATTGTTTGTAGAAGATATGATATTGTGGTGTAAATTGACTAAAGGGTAAAATTATTCCCATCAAGTAAGTATATTTACTTCAAATACCAACTGTGTTCTCTTATTTGTAAACATAGTTATATGTTATTCCATTAGAACTTCCTACATATCTTTATCGCAAATTAATAAGATTTTTTATTAACCCTTTTTACGATGTGGTTTTTTAACAAATTTATTATCAAATGTTTGTCCTGTGATTAATGAGAGAAAGTTAAAATTGTGAGGATGGAATTTATTAAAGGGGGGAATATAACACCCCAATATTTAAAAATAAGATGGTTATATTCAATATCTAATGGTACATGAAAAACTGAATTTCCTTACATTACATGTAACAACGAGTTTATACTATATCTTGTGTTACATGGAAGACCGGGATTTATCAAACAACAATGTACTAGTAATATTATTGTTTAATATGATAATTATTATCTAGAAAATCGAATTGCATGTATAAATAATTTTAAATAACATAACAAAAATGTAGTGTAAATGTTATAATTAATCATCTAATGATTATAAATGATATAATAATCATTTAAATCAAAAATATTATTTTTTAAAAAATGGTTTTTTCATAATGTTGGGTTTATCGTGCGTTGTGTAAATTATTTAAAAATAAATTTTATAATTTTATAGATTTTTTTTGAAAATAAATTCTTTTTTTAATAGGGATATCAAAAACTAATTTAGGGAAATGTTTTCAGTATTTTCTAAAAAGTATCATTTTTAAATAAAATTGAAAAATTACTAGACTTTAATTGATAATTTCCATTCAGTTTAAATTATTTAAAATGATGAATTGTATTTTGAATTGTTTTTTATGTAATAATATTTCATAATTATTAAAGTTAACCCAATTTAGGTCATTCGTATCATTTAACTTTTGAATATAGATTGAAAAACGTTGATTTTTTAAATCATTTTCACTTTAAAATCCCACATTCTCGCCATATCTATGAGATTAATCTGAAAATAAATTTTGCAGATAATGTGAATATAATGTTTGGAAAATTATTCTATTTTTTGAATTTGATTAATTTAAAATTTCCAATAATGTTATCATATTTTTGTTTTTGACCAAAATAAAAAGTGAATGGGTTAAAAAATTAATTATCCTAGTTAAGGTAAATATGGGATTATCGGGGGATAAACTAAAAAAATATAAGAGTGAAAATGTCATAAAATATTATATTAATTTTTTAATGATTTTATGTTGACATTTCCCAACAAATTACATAAAATATTGTAATTTCAAACCACTTTTCTTTGAATATAACTATTATAATAAGTTAAGTTATGATAAATGACAAAAAAATTTTATTATTTTTAATATTTATATGTCCTTGAGAAAGGAAGAAAGAAAACATATGTTCTATTATACATATATATATATTTTGAAAGATAAATGAGTTTTCTTATCAATAAAATTTATTTTAATTTTTTAAATGAAATAATTACATTAAATTATTAAGAAATTCAAACTCAATAATTTTATTGTAAACAATAAAATAAAATAAATTATACTACTAATATTAAAAATTAATGTAAATTTTAAAAAAACAATTGTGTTCAATTATTTTTGTAAATGAATATATCTTTTTAAATAGTTGTGAACCTAATTTATTCTAATTCTATCATTGTATTAATATTTTCTAAATTGTATTTAAATAAATAATTTCCAAATTGAATTTAATTTTATTTTATGATAAATTATATTTTCAAATATTTAAAATTACTAAAAAAATTCTTCTACTAAGGTGTTTTCCAAATGATAATAAAAATCACCTATGCACCATTCATGTACAAATGTTTCTTTTATAGCGAATATATTGACCACTAAATACTAAAAACACTATTAGCACGGTTATGGTTAAAGAAGTGTTTTTTAACATTAAATGTGTTTATATTAAAATTAATTTCCAAAACACATTGGGTTTAAAATTTAAAAATTATAAATTCTATTTCTTATTATTGGGTTTAAATTATTTAATATTGACCTTTTTATTTTAGGTAGAATGATTAAATTACATTTTATAAAAATACAAGTTTCTTTAGTGAAAACCAAAATCATGAAGATAGGGAAACTTATTATCTAAGGATCGAAATTTATAAAAATGTATTTAACTATAATTTTGACTCTTGGATAGACGATATAAACAATCCAAACATTTAATTATAAATTTTGGATCCACATTAGCAAATTTTTATTTTGAAACAGTGAATACTTTTTAGTATTTATATGAATTCCACTCCTCCTCAACTATAAAAGTGAACTCACTCCCCTCACTTATTGACACCTTAAAACCTATTTTTCGTGGTTAATACCTACCCAAATGACATATAAAAATTCCATACTTTCTTCATAGAAGCTTTAATTTGGGAATAAGTTCAACCATGGAAGGCATTTGGTACCAACCAAAAAGAGTTACTTGAAGAAGATATATTGTTCATCAATAAGATTTTTTATTTTATTTATTTCTCCGCACATTAAATTCATACTATAATATGAAGATATAAAAATATTAATATAATAAAAGTAGTTTTATGTTAATTTTATAACCTAAAACTAAACACACGTCTATATACCACATTACAAAATATTCATTTGTGCATTTGATGAACTACCTTCCCCTGAAATGATGTAAATCTTTTTTACATTACAACCTAAAAAGGTAGGGTATGATGATGGATATAAATAATGTATATTATGAATATATCATAGTTTTACCTCTTATTTCAATATATTATATATAAAATTTTACATTCCATATCATATGTGATAATATAGCATCCCTCGTGGGTATGGGGGACTGCCACCTCATGTAGCGATGTGATTCGTTTTTCATAAATGCGTTACATGAAAGGTAATAAGGGTAAAGATAATTAATATATGTGATATACATGAAATAATTATGATATCAGTGAAATATTTATCATTATGTAAATATATTATATAATTTTCTTTTTTACCATTTCACTAACTGAAAAAGTGAAAATGTCATTTGTGGATATATAGACTATCACATCCTTATAGGGATATGTTTATATTTTCATCACCAAATCAAAATAATGATATATATAAGTTTATAAAAAAAATATTTATAATATTTATTATGTAAATATAATTTCATAAAGATAAAATATTACTTACCTGCATTCTATAATGATCATTAAAAATGGAAACATTACTCATGTGCACGTATGACCCACCATCTCCACAATCATAACATTTTTTAATTCTGTACAAAGACATCAGTCATGAATAATTTTAAAATTAAAACTTATTTATAAATAGTATAATTATTTCATGAATATTTTACTAGATATTTTAATTATAATTACTACTTTGACCATAGTTAACCTACCAAATTCATTTTTTGACATTTAAGCCAAATATGGCAAAAACATTTGATATAAAACTTTTATATTTATTAATCATATATAAAATTGTAATAACTAAAAAAAAGTGGTAATAAACAAAAAATATGTTATCAAGAAAGTATATAATTTACACATTTTTATTAATCAATAAGGTAATTACCCACATGAAAATTCAGACTCAAGGTAAGTGTTTTCTCATCTCACTTTTATTTCTATGAGATATATGCTATGTTCCACACTTTTTTATGTTTTTTAGTGTATATACATCCCATGAATTTACTACGTAATTTATATAATTAAATTTAAATGGATTTACATAAAAAATTTAGGCTCCCTCTTTCATTATCAATACGCATTCAAAATTATCAAAGCAATGATGAGTTTTGGTCTCAATTTTCCCTTTTTGGGAAGAATGTTACGTTATGAACATATATTCTTTTATGAGGTTTATTTAATAAACAATTGACATGGTAAATAGTTAATATACTTATTTTCATGAAAATATATATTTCTTTTAATAATTTTATTTCATGGGGATTATGATTTGATGATACCAAATTATTAAGAGTATAATGTTAAAATTTCATGGTTTATCATTATTGTTTATGATTTTAATTAATGTCATGAGATATTATGATTCATATCTTGATAAAATCATTAATTTTCTTCTTCTATGGATATTCATGATATTTTCAAGCAATAATACAATATCAAAATCTTCAATACTTAAAATAATTAAAATCATCTTTCAAGAGTATCTATCTTCATTTCTCACTTCAATAGGAAATATTTTTTCTTCCATAAACATGTTTTCTAAAAAAATTACATGTTCAAAATGATTTAATATAGAAATTCTTACCCATTATGTATTATTTAAAAAAAATACAAGGAATCTTAATTTCAATTACTGAATAAAGAAATATTCTAACCTTTATACATTTAAAAGTAATATTCTTTACGACATGTATGGTAATGACCATAGACATGACTATAATTTATTTAAATATTACATTGAATGTTTAAAAGATTTTTTAAAATTAAATTTTTTCTATAGATTAGTGAAATTAATTTTTTATAAAATTGGTTTACAAAGAAAAAAAATTAAAATGTTTTATATTTTTAAAATTATTTTTAAAAATTTAACTGATAATTTCCATAAGAAATAATTTAATGATCATTTAATTGTATTTAAACTAATTATATTCAACATTAATGGTTTTTAATAATATTCTATTGGGGATATTTTGTAATTATATCATCCCCATTCTTTCTCTGGAAGGGTTAATATTTTTTCAAAGTGATTGTTATGAAACTAGATTCTTTTCCCTGGGTTAATCAGGTTATAAATGAAAAATAATTGTTTATATGAGTATAATATTGAATTATATGTATAATTTAATCTTTTTTTAGTTTCTAGAAATATTATATTATGGGGGTATCTTAGATAGTATCGGGTGATACCATTACAACTTATACGCTGGGGCGGCCCAAATAGAATCAGATGAGCACATCACAACTTATTTAATGGGGTGGACCATATTGCACTAAGTGATATCGTAATAGATTAAATTATTCTTTCACACATATAGGGATCCAATTCATTGGTTAATGATTGTTTTTGGAAACTGGATGTATGGTTACTCCAATTGAAAATTATTTTGAATGGGTTTTATGAATATGATGCTACATGTTACAAAATAGGGTTTTAATTGTTTGTTACGTGTTTATAATGTTTATTATGATAAAAATTGAAATCACATGGAATGAGATTTTTTACTCTTATGACTGTTTCTTTTTCTGTGATTTATATTGGATTATCCAAGTATTTATGGATATTTTTACTCTTATGATTTTCTCATGCACACTAATTATATTGTTAGAACCTTATGAGCTTCTTATGTTCATTGATAACATTTCATTATTAACGCTTATATGTACCCTTAAATATCATGGGATCTGAGCATTCTTATGTTTCCTCTTCCTTAGGTTATACTGAATTAGGTTTAAAAAATAATCTCTATAAGGGATCTTATATAGATGATGATGGTGACTCAATGTGAAATAATAAATGATAGGTTAAATGGTAAATATTATCATTCAATTTCATGGGAATTATTTATGCAAAATATTATCATAATTATCTACAAATATAAACATAAAAGTTCATAATGAATTTTAGTGATCTAGTTTTTTATTTTGATGTTCTATGAATGGGATGGAAAAATATTATGTCACAATTATTAAAATCAATACTAGAAAATTAATGTTTACAATTTTTTCACCAGGTCAGAGTGTGATGGTTTTTGGGATATTTACCTTTAATGGTTTCATTATTGATGTTTTTTTAATTTATAACTCATGTAAATTTATTTTAAGAAAAACAATTTTAAATAGACGGGGTATGTCTAACCCCCTACCCATGATTATCCACTATTTGGTTTTCACCAAGTTTTATAATTCTATATAGTCCTCCTTACTCAATATTAATGGATATATATTTAAATTACATATAGTGGTAAGCAAACTATAATTTAATCATTCTTTTTTTCTTTTTTTCTTTTTTATAAATTTTGAAAACTCATTATTAAATTTCATTATTATTTTTGAATTGTTAGGATATATGTTTGGGATTTATTTTACTAATATTAATTAATTATTTGCAAGATTTTTCTTTCATTGAATCACTCAAATTATTATTAAATTTATAAATATATAAATCTTCTATTTTATGTCCAAATGTAATGTTTATTTTGAAATATATTAAATATAATGATTTATGATTATGTAAACTTATTCAATTTAAGCACGGAAATTATTTAATAAACATCCAAAAATTTCATTGGTGACAAATAAATGGTTTGACGAAAACTATTTCTTCAACCATTGATATTATTCTTTATTATTATAGAATATGTTACTGACTTGTTATTTTATTGAGTAATTTATCAATATAATTTTTCATGGATCATAAGAAATTTAATATATGATGGTTTAGATTTTACTATTTTTTGAATTTTCTTGGATTATAGTGAATCATATAATTGTTGTTCGATGTAATTTCCATGAAATTATCTTATGGTTTATGTTATGACATTAACATTTATGGTCTTTGATGGATCAATATATCATTAATATTACTGTGAAAAATCAATGAATTAAATTTTTAAAACCTTATTATTTATTATACAATCAAATGATAGTTTAATATTTTTCAAATCATTAAAATTATTCTATCATGAATATTAATCTTGATTCTTAACTTCTGAAACATTGTAATTTTACATTCTCTATCAATTTTTACAAGGATATCTCCATATTTTGTAAATTTTTATTCAAATAATATAGTTTTAAAGGCGTAGAATGAATACTTTATTTCATTAAATTATCAATGAATCTTGTTTAGTATATAATATAATTTTTTTCTCTAGATGCATAAATCTATTTCCATGAAAAATATATATATTAGAAATATTATTTGATTAGTTTATATAGTATTATAATACATAAATCCAGAATATTTATGTTTTTTAAACATTATGATTTATAATATTTTGCTATATAATTTACTGATTTATTATTTAGTGAAATGTTTTTAATATTTGATGTTTTGAGTGAATATTCTTGAATAAATGTGATGATAAAATTATTTATTGAGTGATTAATTTCATAATTTCCTATTAAAAATATGTGGTTCAATATATTTTTGTTCATTTTAAGAATTGTTCATTAATGAATAATTTTTTTATATTAGTATTTGGGGGATATTTTTTTGATGGTTTATATTTCACGTTTTTTATAATTAGTGTAAAAAAGTTAATATAGTTGGAGTATTTTATTTCTATAGTTATTATTATTAAATAGAAGTTAAATCATTGTTACAAGGTAATTTTCATAACATGTTGACTATTATTATGGAGTGTATTCAGGTTTATATTATTTCTACAGTTCTGATGGTGGGTTTTATTTTAATAAAATAAATTCATTCTCTTTAATTTGAAAATTATGGTATTATTAATATTATAGTGGATATGAAAGTTTAGGATTATATTTGTTCCTTATTGAGGTATTTTCCTCTTCATATTATGAATTGATAGTTGGTTTCATCATTTTATAGATTTGGGATTTAATTATATTTTTTTTATTATCATCTGAGTATACTTATGTTTGTGTTATTGGTTTTTACGTTCTCTCCATATAGTGTATGTGTGGGATATTTCATTAAATAATAGTGGAGACTAGGGTAATGTATTTCTTCTTTTGATGGTATTAGTTTTTATCTTAGTATAACCCAATGAGTATGGTGATAGTTTATCTAAATATGTTGTGAATATAATGACTTTTATTCTCTTAGTGGACTGATGTAGCATGTGTTAAATGCGTATATTCCCATTTGGATTTATATTAGATTTATAATATTTCAAGAGTTTGTTATATAATGAAGGTTTTTTATTAAAACCATTCTTGGTCTTCTTGTAGTATATTGTTTCTAGGATGGAGGTATTTTTATTTTTATTTTGTTTCCTATTGGGTTCAACCTAATATAAATTTTAATCATGTTTAAACATTAGGTTACCCTTTTTGAAATTTTCAATGAGGTTTTAATTATTTCCCACATATTATTATATAGACCATGGACTGAGGTTATTCAATACTGATTTTTCCCTATGAGATGCGATGTTCTCTTATTGAGGCTATATTGATACCACATTTTAATTTTGAGGGGGTATTTTTCTTATATAGGTGGGTCAAGTTGATTTTAGATACCTATGTATTAGTTATATATACATATCAAAATAGAGGTTAGTCCTTTATTTTAATTGTTTTTTTGGTTCTAGACACAACAGAAGCATGTAATGGGTTAGGTCCAACACTAATTTGTCTCATTATGGATTATTAATCCAATATTTTACACAACGTTGGATGTCATTATCCATGAAATTAAATCATTGAATATTAACAAGGGATAAAATGATAAAACTAACAAAAGATCATCACATATTAATTATAATAAATTTAATCCTTCAAATAATTACACTGTGATATATTTTTTACCTGATTTTTAATATTAAGTGGATAAACTTTATTTATTTTTCATGTCTTAGATAATATTTATACATAATATAGTTTATTTTATTTCTATCATATATGTTGTAAATTCATTAATTCATGTGATGAAAACAAATTATCCATAAAAAATCCCCATGATACTTGATAAAAATAAAATAAAAATGTCTTATAATCAGGAGCTTTTAATAATTTTTATTTTATCTAGAAGATGATAAACCAATAATAAAACTACGGAGAAAATACCTTATACCAATTAAGGTTCATGTTTTATGATTCTACCTATCCACCAATGTATCTCTCTTTGATTGGTTTTTCCTCATATCCAAACATGAACCACATCAACTATCATGGGATCTCCATCTATTACATATTATTTTACTTACATGTAGGTGAGGGGAAGGGGATTACATAAAAGAAACAATGGGTACACAATAATAGGAGAGATTGTTTGCAGGTGTTTCGCCTCCTAGGTGGTGCATTTTGAAGCGTCATTATCCATTAAAGATGGTTGAATTCAATCTATGAGGAATTGTTGATCCCAAAGTGTTATTTCATGGGAATCAAGCACTCATGAAACTAGTCCTTCTCAAATATAAATTCCATGAATGGTCTCCAACGAGTTTATTCGTGCATCCAAGAATGCCCAATGGCCCTAGTATGCCTGATTCATGGACCTGATTTCCAATGGAAGGCGCTCATCAGCTGGCGATTTATCCAACGACACATAGGGACTCCATTGGTCAAGATGATGGTAGGTTATGTTCACCGTACCCTTCTGGGGGAGGATTGTTTCCTATTTTGGGACTCTCTTATAGATTTAAGTCTTTTTCAAATGTTCGTGAATCCTTGGTTTAATCTCGAAGAGTGTGTCCCTGAGCTACGCTTGGATTGCAAGATAATCATGAGAATGCATATGTTAGATTTCCTGGAGGTGATGCTTACCTAGCCATATTATGAGGCTCTATAGAGTTTATCATCATCCTGGGGGAGGAAAGTGACTAGATGTTGGTATCGGTCCCACAAGGATGGCATCCTAGGTATCCTCGAGAGTGGAATTAGAACCCATATAGAATGGAGGTGTGGGGCTTACACATGGAAGATTCCCTTTTTACAAGAACATAATTGGGTGGAACCTATTGAATGGGTGCCCTTTTGAGCTCAGGCCTTTTGGCATGCATCAAACATATTCTAATATTGTCATCAATTAGAGTTCCCGTAGTTCATAAGATGTGGGGATTATGCATGGAAGCTGCCCAAATAAGGCAGCATGGTTGGGTGGACCCTTTATGGATGGGCACCCATTTTAGCTTAGGCCTTCTGACATGCATCCTACTTATCCAGATTTAGTCAGTAATTAGAGTTATCATAGTTTAGAAGATGTGGGGATTACTCATGGAAGCTTCCCAATTGAGGGAGCATGGTTGAGTAGACCCTTTATAGATGGGAACCCATTTGAGCTTGGGCCTTTTGACACGGGTCCTAGTATCCTAATTTGTTCAGAAATTAGTGTTCTAGAATTTCAGAAGATGTGGCGATGTTTTAATCTTATCAAACTTTTTATCCCACATGATTCATGCTTGGTGTGAGAAATAGAGGATTTGAAAGATTCAAAAAATGCACATGCCTCCACCCTGTTGGTGGGGGAGGGAGAGACCATGACAGAAGTGGTCGGGGAAACTGTGGGTGAGGGTACATAGTGATGAATCATTCCATGTGAACTGGAATTAAAGTTCATTGGCCCTTTCTCAAAATATTGGGGGCATACCTTTGTGGGAGGGCCTTAGATCATGTTCTGGGAAGTGGAGGAGTTTCTTCCTCACCAATGGGGGGAGCAAACATAACCCCTTTGAATGATCATTATCCCTCATTGAATGGAAACAAATTTATCATCCTCAATCTAAAGAACATGGAGGTTCACGTCGGCATCCCATGTTTTAACTTTGGGTTACCATGGGAATGTATCCTTACAGGTATTACCGAATCCCGCAGCATTGTGGGGAAGGCCTTCGTGAGTCCACTTATTGTGGGTATGAGGACTCAATGGGGTGCACTAATGTGCCTGATGGCTTGATCATACTAGTCTGGTGGATTTGGATAAGGGTTTGGCCTAGTGCTAAGGTACTGTTCAACGAATGGATTTTGGGGAACTTGATGGTAATATATGGGTGATTTTGGAACCGGGGGAACAATACCCGAAAATACCCAATTCTGCATGCTGATTTCTTACTTGGGATTGGAGAAGCTCTGTGTACCATAATGGTATGCGGGAAGAGGGACCGTCCATGTACCTGAGAGGTATTTGGGAATGGGTATCACCAACTGCATACCAATGTGTTATGTGAATAATCATGCCTCTTTGGGTTGTATCCGCGTACTGTTTGGGCAGCAGTGTCTGTTTCAGTCTGCGTAGCAGTCTTCTCCGTGGTGAACCATACTGAAGTAGGGTCTAGGGGATTACTGTTCATGGGAAATTCATCCAAGAGAGGACATTGGTTTGAGTTTTACCAGTTAGGATTGCGGTTTTATAATTTTTACTTGTTTCCCCAATTTTATGGTTTGTGCCCAGCTGTACATGCAGAGGAAGTAGCTCGTGGTTCAGGCTTTCGCAAATGAATTGAAATGGTAGTCAAAGTGAACCCTCTAAATTCTCCTCAAGATTCTGTCACCCATCCTCCCTTCTATCAGTCCCCTTTTACCTTTATACTATTCTCATTTTATATACCATTGTAATGATCATATATACTGGGCACACGACGCCATTTGTTGAGGCCCTTAGAAGTAATATTTTGACCCACAGATGACTAGGTCAACCGGGGCCAGCAGGGATTTTGGTTCGCAATAATGGTTAGTAGAACCATTCATGTCTTCTCAATCCACGAACTGAGGGGTTTTCCACATGGTACACAAACCGTCTTCCATGCAAAACTCCTTTAGTTGTCCAGTTCGTGGCTTTCTCGGCATGCTGGCCATTGTTTCGCGGGCCATTAGTTCGCATACCCTCATATCCTCCGCGTACCATTCCAAGTAAATGGTACACAAGCTACATTAAAACTTGAATTCCTTCAAATTGCATCATATAAATGAAACTCCATTTGTGTCCCTTATCCATGGTAAACTAACAGACATTCTTAATTCATTTTGTAATGTGAATATGGGGGTATTTTCTCCCCTTTGCGGAATTTTTAGGACACTACAAATGCCCCCATAGGAATGGTGTCCGTTCGGATTGAAAGGGGTCATATTTCTATGTAGAAGTGGTCATGAACTAAAATGGTTCGCAGTAGATAAGTTAGAACCAGTAGGATGAGACCACAACATATATAGGGATCCATGTCATTTGTCCTTTACCGTTTCTCATGGTGAAAAAGCACTCTTGATCTCCCAGCCACCTTCTCTGTTCATGTACCATGATCCTTGAAAAAAACGCATTTTTAACTATTTCGTACATTTCGAGAACTGATTTCTTCCCCATATTTCTATCCACATAAAACATTTTGGTCTCACTGAATGAGTTAGTGAAGTTTTTAAAACTATAAATAGGTATTTGCGTAGGAGAATGCTATGAAGTTTTCTTATCCACATAATGAACTTATGTCAGTGAATGAAAACATTCATCTAGAATTTAAAAATTAATCTATAACCCTTAAGCATAATATTATCTGTGTTTGGGGACCACGATTTCTTTCTTCCGTAAACTGTTCTGTTCATTGAACAGTGGTTCGTAGGATAGCACCTCATGGATGCTTTGCACACCCCGGTTGTACACGGTGGATTGAATTTGTGTATTATTACTATAGGGGGTGCACTGCTTAAACGTGTTACATTGTTCACAGAATATTCCTACCACATATATTTTTTTATGAACAGTACGGATAGGCTTTGTGGCCAGGTTTTTAGTGCTTCAGCCACTTTTCCATAGTTTTTATCAAACAATTTCTTATTAGACTAACTTCTTGTTGGCTTCGGGATGTTCCAATACAGGTTACAAAGGCTAACTCATAGATGGGGACAGATTGATGAAGAAGAGGGTTTTCATGGAAATTAATAACGATGATATCCTTTATACCCACATCATTCCTCATGACAGTTTTTAGACGGTCTTCATGATGCCAGATCTTCTAGCTTACCCGTTATCCATGCAATTTACACTATATGGATTTTGACTTCCTGGCGACGTGAATTTGTCGTTTCCTGGTCTCAACCATTATTTCATCCTCTTAGAGGCACCAGAGTATCATGATCATGTCAATATTTCTTCAACCGCAGAAGTCATCTCCACTCCTATTCTAAAAAATGGTTTCATACTAAGAGGTTCGTATTGAACTCAGCGCAACTGTGGGTGCCACATGGTGTCCTGAGACTAAACATTCGATAATACCAATCCATTATCATAATTTCTCAATAAAATCTTAGAGGCAGGTAGAGCACCAAATGGGATTTTCTGGCTGGAGGATGTTTCACTGATGACTGGGCCAAGGAATTCTAGGTGCATCCGAGCAGTCCAGAGTCCCCCAACCTGCTGGAGGTGGTGGGCCTGCACCAGGCATCCTGGGTGTCTCGATTTTCAAACTTCTCTTCCAGAAAAATTCTTCTGGAATTGCTGAGTCAGTGGTGTTTGTGCACCAACACCTTTCATCTACTACATGGTGAAGTGGGGATCAATATGTGGGATATCTACCAGATTATTGGACTTCCAATCCTTGGAGAGATGTACGATGAGTTTCTCGAATCTGTCTCCACATGTAATGACACTGATCAAGTTTCTCCTTTGAAAAAGGACTTACTGGTCATGGAAGCGGGATCACTCGATCATCCCCTCGAAGCATATTCCCTCATCCCATTCGAAGCTTGGATAAGGTTATTCTTGCAGGTGAATAGGCCTAAGCCAAAGTCTCACCACAGTTAAAGTCACCCAACATGTCAGTCCTGTCAAACTCTCGGGTCATACTGTGCTACCATTTATGCAGGGTGGTATGCCTAATCGGGATATGATCTTCATCCCAACATTTCACATATTCTTAGGCTATCGGGTTTCTTCTCCATCTTATTAAGTGGCTGGCTATTCCCATATCTTGATGTATACAGTAGGGTTTGGTTCGAGACCGTGTTGATAGAGTCCATGCTAGAGGAGGGTTGACCTATTAATTTGTCCCTTCCTACCATCACCAAACATTACGAATTTTTAGGGTAGATTCAGGAGGGGAGGTCTATGCATCGTCTCAATGCACCATTCCAATTACATTACTAGTGGATGGCATAACACTTACCATGTTATGAATATCATTATACCACACGGGTTCCCAATTCTAAAATTCATCCGGCTCTCCTCATCCTTTCTGATGTTCGTCCCTGGACTCTGAATATTGCTGACATGGTCGGGAATTTGAATGAGACTTCTTACTTCTCAATATCACCGCATCCTACCCATCATGGATCCTTGATAGGTTACAAGGAAGTTTCTTTGGAGTAATGTTTGTAATTAATCAATCTTCGGGATAGGATGCTCACCGCTCATGTAGAAGAAGTATTTATTTGTGAACCATTCCTCCCCTACCGGTTCACCAGGAAGTTCGGATACCTTCAATAGACTACACTGCATTTGGTTGTTCAACTGAGTGGAGAATCTCCTCCTGTGGTTCTCCATCAATTATTTCTAATGATGCTGCACGAAGATGCTACCAGAGAAATTACCATTCCTAACATCAAGGGTCCCACCTTCCTATCACTAATTTATGCCCAACTATGGGTAAATTGTTACCCTGAGGGGATTTAGAAAGAACAAGTTTAGCAGGTATATAAACCTCTAAATATTTCCTATTGCATTAATTCCCAAATAACCACACCAAACAATCACTTCATCATGATGGGTTAAACAGCCGCGTATTTCACCTCCATCCCTTCAGCAACCAAGATAGATACACCTACTTCTCCCTCTTTCATGGTGAGAAGGTGCTTCATCCATACTCAAAAGCATTTGGGAGGGGTCTTTCAGTACAACCAATTATATTGGGGAATGATTCAGACTTCCCCCCCTCCCATGGATATTTCCCAAGATCATCATGGGAATAGTATAGCCTACGTATCGTCGATCATCCTAGAGGACGCGGTTATTCCTCTACATCTGGATACAGTGGCTAGTCTATCTGAGGGAAAAGAGAGTCTCAATCCTTGGGTGACTAAATTTAGGTCCCTACCCACTCCTATGGCGATGTTCACCACATAAAAATATGTTGCAGTAGAGGAAGATAAATGTGTTGATGATGTAGAAAGACACTAAAAAGTGTGCAAAGTGGCATGGTGCCGGTTGCATTATCTTACCACAGAGACACCACAGGACAATATTGTTGATGTGGGTGACAATTTGAAGATATTATTTATTGAGATGGGTTCTAGTGTCTTTGATAACCAGCCCCTTCACACCATTATTTACCAAATCGTCACTGCCTGAGGTGTCCTCGCCTCCTGCGAGGACGAGCTGACCAGGTTCAATTTTTCCCACTACTAGGTGGAAACTATCTTGGATATTTCGGAAACACTTGATCATATGACGGCCTAGGAAGTGAAGGCCCTTGATTTGGTGGTGGTTCTGGAGGATGATTTTTGGGAGTGTGAAGCTTGCTCAACCAAATTTAGGTGGAAACTGCCTTCGCAATGTGCGACTTATGAAACTATTCAAAAAAAGGGGTGGGACCATAAGGCATTATTCGAGCGGGGGAATATAACAGTTAACGTAAAAAAAATATTAGAGAACTTCCTTGGAACAAACAATCAATGGCCCACGGAAATCACCTTCCAATATTTTGGAAACGGTGTACCAGGCCCTATTTTAGCTTTGTTCCAAATTACAGCATGTACATCCCCCTTTTTTTACTCTCAGGAGACTCTGAATTTGGGATGTTCTTCCATTATTAATAAACTCAATCAAACAAATTTTAGCTTTTAAACACCACTTCTCTACACATTTCTATTAACATCACTTCAGTTACATGTTAATTTTGAACCATAATTAGAAATCAGTATGATGAGATAACCAAATCTAGCTCTAATTTTTTTCTGAGCCAAGGGGATCAGCTAGTGCAGTTCAACAGTTGTTAATGTTTAATGGAATACTGCATGAATGTTTGTTAATTTTTCATTATTAGACTCTATTTTTCTAAACTTTTTTGACATGGGATTAGAAGGAATAACATGGCTCTTTCTTAGGCCTCCATTTGGGGGTTTTCTACCTAACATGATTTATGCCTTTTCTGACGGCTCAATGTTTATTTCTTATTTTTTAACAAATGAATACTTGAATTTTTCCCGAAGGTGCCATTGGAGTATTTTCCATCTGGAGAGCATAACATATCATTTTTATGTGGTCGGTAGTTTAAAGTCCTACTAATAAAACTTGATACTGATTTTTCAGGTCGAACAACTTTGACCAAACATAACAGTGTATGGGCCCAACTCGGGACCATTAGTTGGGAATATTATAGTATTCTTCAAACACTAGATAGGGATTTTTCACGATCCTAGACATGTGGATTTTGGATATTCATGGGGATCAAGAGCTAATTTTGGAATACGGAGGTAGGGAAGGAATCTCCTTGGAAATTGTTTTTCCTTTGACTGGTAGCCGTTTTTGTGGGCGACATATGCCGAGATAATGACGAATGATATGAATTGTCAATAAAAGGATCCCATAAGAAACTAGCCTTCCATTTCTGATGGAATGGTGGGATTTTCCACATTTTGGATTTATTTTATCATTGGGAGACACAATAGGTGGATAGCTTGAGTAGTGTTGTTTGAGAACCTTTAAAACATTCACACCGGCCTTGAGTGGGTAATCATTCCTGCACATTTTTTTCTTGCGTGAGGGAGATATGGAAAGTGGTCACTTTAGTTAAGAGTATCCCATTTTCTACATTAGAGGCACTTTGGAAGAAGGAGGTACCAATGTCATCTTCCAGGATTTTTCCAAATCATGGGGATCAATAAGATGTGAAGGTTATTTAAGTGTATGAATTCTAGAAAGGACACTCCTAGAGATGCATTTTCCATTGATTGATGGCAATTTTTATGGGGGATGTATGTAGAGCCACTAGGGCATGATGCGAATAATTAAGAAAAGGTTTCCCCAGGACACTGTACATCTATTTCCGATGGCCTTTTAGGATTATAATGATTGGGAACTTTCTAAACATGGAGTGTGACCTTCGACTAGGGGTTCACCTATTCACAAGAGGAGGCGTTTTAACATAACTTCTTCAGGGAAACCTAGAAATGACCAGGACCAATCTTACTTTCCATGCGGATCAACTTCTCACATGCAGAAATGGTATCTATTTGAAAACTAAAAAGAGTCTATAGGTGAATCGGGCCCATATGTTCCGATATATCTAGGATCTGTGAAAGAGGAAAATGTAAACCATGAATCTGAGGGTCCTTGAATCGGGAGGGGTGGAATAGGGCTTGGAAGCCTTGGTTGTACTATGATATAAGAGGAATCACCTAGCGATGAATTTTCCTATGATTTGATGACCATTTTTGTGGCTGGCGTATTGAGAGGCACTAGGGCATGATGTGCATAGTCGATAAAAGGTGTCCACTGGACACTAGCCTACCATCTCAGATAGACTTGCAGGGTTATGGGGATTCAAGATCTCTAAAAACACTAAGTTTGAAATATTGGAGGGGTACACTAGGACATATTGGGGACATTTGGGCAATGATTTACTCATGGAATGGTGTCCCCTACGCAGGTCTGACCCATACGTAGGGAGAGGTATTCATTCCATCTTTGGGATACCTGATTGTTTAAAATCACATGTCTAGGACACATGGTTCCTCTTGGGTATGGAACTGTGATATTTCTTTTAGGGTTGTCATGTTGGGACCATGTTCTGAGACCATTTCTCCATAATGGTATGGTGGATCTCTAGCTCAGATCCATAAGTTCACGTGAGTTGCGCTCGGTGTAAGAAACAAGGGATCACAAGTGTTCCATGGTTACCATATAAGAATAGTGAATTCAACCTTAGGGAGAATTTCTAGGCTATAGATATTACATTGATGTTTAGCGTCATGCGGTGAGGATGACTTTTCCCTTGCAGTTTAATGTCATGTGGTGAGGAAGATTTTGGAATTACAGTTTAACGTCATGTAATGAGGATGATTTTGCCTTGCAATTTATCTTCGTGTAGTGAGGAAAATTTTGGAATTGAAGTTTAATATCGTGCGGTGAGTGATATTTTGGCCATGAATTTTAATTTCATGTTGTGAGAATGATTTTGGCCTTGCAGTTTAACGCCATGTGGTGAGGATGATTTTTGCATTGCAGTTTAACGCCATGTGGTGAGGATGATTTTGGCCGTGCAGTTTATCGTCATATGGTGAGGACGATTTTTGCCTTGTAGTTTAACGTCGTGCAGTGAGAACAATTTTAGAATTGGATTTTAACATCTTGTGATGAGGATTATTTTATCCATGTAGTTTAACATCGTGCGATGAGGATAATTTTGGTCATGAAGTTTAACGTCATGCTGTGAGGATGATTTTGGCCTTGCCGTTTAACATCATGCGGTGAGGACGATTTTGGCCTTTTAGTTTAACGTTTTGTGGTGAGGATGATTTTGGCCTTTCAATGGTCTTCAAATGGTTTAGTTTAATCACATTCAGGGTGTTCTGGCATTCTTTAGATGTGAGCGGTGATAGTAGTTGTAAACCATAGTCCTGGGGAAACATGAATCAGGAAGGATGAGATGGTGCTTGGATGTTATTAGGGATACTGAGATAGGAGAGGACTCTCCAGGGGATGAATTTTCCATTGATTAACGGTGATTTTTGTGGGCAATGTATGCAAAGCTAGTAGGTCATGATGTGCATAGTCAATCAAATGTATGTGTTGGACACTGGCCTTCCATCTCAGATGGACTTGGATGATTGTGAGGATCAATGTTTTCCCGAGGTAAGGAGTGTTAAAATTGGGAAAGGTATGTCTGGGTATGTGAGACTACCCATACCATAATTAACTGTGTCCTTCTTAGAGCTTCCATATAGGCCTGACCCGCATGTGGGGGAAAAGGTGGCATTTTGTTTTCATGTGGCTGAGACAAGATTTTGAATCTGAGCATCTCTACATATCTTATGAGCGCAAGAATCAAGAAACACATAGTTCTTAATGTACCATGTACCGAATTAGTTTGGTCCAAAGGGTAGAGGAATTTTCGTTCTACCCATCTCATCTTCCAAATTTATCATGTTACCCACAGTTAAAATTCATAATAGAATATCCACCACTAGTCCTAAGATCACAAGAGTTATAATTGGTTTGAGAAACAAGGAGTGATAAGGGTTTACCTTACGAGTATGGGTAGATAGTGGGTGTGATGTTGTAATTTCATTTTATGATGCGGGATGGGCCAAGATCAATGATCGAGGAATCTCTAAGTACCTGGCCAATGAATAAATCAGGACACACGTAGTTCCATGAGAGGTCATGTAGTTCATTTTCATGTACATAAGACGTTTCATGCTACGTAGTTTAACGTCTTATGGTGGGGACATGTTCTTTACAGTTCACGTCATTTGGAAAACAACCATGACTCATAGTTTTAGGTTTTAGTGTTTGGACCATGATTTTGGGGGCATTTTTATGGCTCATAGTTTAGGCTTGTAGAGTTTGGACCATCACATTGAGAGGACACCCACCTTTTTTTGTTTTTTTGTTGTTACTAATAATTTAACATTGTAGATCATGGACTTTGGCATTGGGGTTATATTTTTATCTCATAGTTTAAGGTCTTTTATTTTGGACCATAACATGGAGATATTTTTTGTGACTCATAGTTTATCGTCATAGAGCTTGGAAATCATCTTTTGGGGAAGATCATGACTCCTAATTTAGGGACAATGAGTTATGACCATGATATGGGATCATTTTTATGAGAATTATTTCTTCAAGAACATTTCATTTGTGAGAGATGTGATGATATTTCCATCCATTTATATCATGACGTATGCTTCATTGGAATGTCCCGATGTATGAAATATGGTCCATCCAAATATGGTTCAAGATTTGGAGGCTTCCTCCCTAGTATCATTGGATTTATAAGGACTAACTTCATTTCTCCATTGATGAAAGATCGAAGACAAACCTTTTTGTTGAAGGCACGTGCAATCTGGCTTTGGTAGATTTCCAAATGGTACAGAGTGTGCAGCCTTTTTTTGTCTGACTACACCAATTCATCAAAACATCTCTGGGATGGCTCAACTATGGACAGTTGACCGCAAATGGAAACATGAAGTGATGGAATTTGGATTTATATAGGCAATAATGCCTTTGACCAGTATACAATGGAATATGTGGTTTCTTGAGTGGCGATGCAGGTTGCGGTTCGGTAAGCACACTAAGTGTAAAAGAGATTATCTAGCCACAATTTCTTATCCTTATAGACCATATTTTGATGTATGTTGGATAGAGTCTTATTGAAAGCCTCTATTTTTTCATTGTCCACCTTGTGGTAGAGGGATGACCAGTTGGCCTTGATTCTATATTCCTTGTACAACTTATACAGCTCAGCAGAGTCTGCTATTGTCCATCAGTATTATAAGAGGTACACCAAATCTATGGATGATGTTGGCCTTCATAAAGCTGGTGATTTTTTTTCCTGATTTTCTTAAGGGGTATGGATTTATCCCATTTAAAAAATAAGTCGGTTGCTGTGACTATGAACTTTATTTGTTTAGCTCTAGATGGAGGATATGGTCCCACGACATCCATCCCCCAGGCGATGAATGGCTAGGTGTATATAGCCACTTGAAGAAACTCTAGGGGGTGGGGTATGAAATTAGCATGAACCTAAAACAAATGACACTTCTTGGTGAATAGGGAATAATCCTTCTTCATGGTGGGCCAGTAATACCCAAGCCTCTGGATTTTGTGGGGAAGCTTTATTGCTAAATGGTGTGCTTTACAAGCTCCGGTGTGCATATCATTCATGACGGAAAGAGTCTATTCTCCGTAAATGTGCCGAAGAATGACTCTATAAAGGCTGCATTTGTAGAGAACCTCCTCTTTTTTCACCCCATTATAAATGGTAATATTGACTGCCTATCTTCATACCGTCTCTCTTTCATCCCTAACTGGTTGGAGTTCCCCGTTCCGAAGGTAATTTGTAATGGGTTTCATCCAATAGGTGGTATGAAAATAAGGTTAAAGAACAAGGATATTTCATCAATTTTCCATGTATTTCACTTGATGAATGGGAAGACTATACGATAGTGAGCAATGCTAATGACTGTTTCATCTAAGTCGGGATCGGCCAAGGTTTTGGATGCAATTTACAAAGCATCGAATTGAGAATTCTGTGGCCGGGGGACATGAGTCAATGTTAGCTCTGATAAGAATTATACCATCAGTTCTCGAACAAGGTTCATTAAAATTCCACCATTTTTTCTTGATAGTATAGTCACCATTAACCTGTTTGATGACTAGCTCAGAATCACCCTTTATTTTTAGGTGTTCATCTCGCACCTGGAGTTCCAATTCTAGGTTGGTAATAAGGGCCTGATACTCCGCTTCATTGTTTGTACACCCTTCCGAATGTAGTAAAGAGTTGGGAAATATGGCATTTCCAGAAGATAAAAGCACAAATCCAAGACCCGATTTTTCGAGCTTGGGATCTTCCATACTTTTCCCTATCGAGATTCAAGAAGCACTGTCAAAGTACATTTCCCACATCCAGGGGTTTTCCTAGACGGAAAAAACTTCTTCATCTGGAAGGATGTAATCAAACAGCATCATCTCTTATGAGGGGTTCACGGTCAGGATGTCTGATAACACCTGGGATTTTATGGCCTTGTGGGGCATGCAGCGTATGACTAACTATTGCACGATGACTTCCCTTCATGATAGGCACCCATTTAGCATGGTATGGTTGAGGATATATTTAAGTGGGTTGCAACGAGAGATCAGGTTGACCTCATGGGGATGTAGGTTATGTCTAAGCTTCTGAACTGTGAAGATTAGGGCCAGGAAGTTATTTTCAATCATTGAATACCATGTTTCAACATCAATCATTGTTTGGCAGAGGTAGTAGTGGTTGTTCTCACAATTGGCATCATTTTTCTGCACGAAGTAGGAGCCCAATGACCATTCCAGGGTAGTAACATACAAAACGAGCAGTATCCCCTCAACTGGCAGCATGACCACCGATGAACATAGGAGATATATTTTGAGTTTTTTAAATGCTTCTTGATAATTGTTATCCCATTCATATGTAACTCCTATGTTCTTGAGTTTGGTGAATGGTATATATTTACCTGCTATGTTGTATACGATTTTTTGAATGTAGGTGAGGTGCCCAGAGAGACCTCTGAGCTCAGTGAGGCTATGAGGAGGGGGCATTCCAAGAATATCTCTTTTTTTCTTGTGATTGAATTTAATGCCACAATTCCATATGACGAAGCTATGAAATTTTCCCAAGGTAAGACCAGAGGCTCAATTCAAGGGATTCATCTTCAAACTGAGTTGTATAAATTTGTTGAAGACAGTTTCAAGGTCTTCATGGTGGCTCGAATGCTATCATGACTTAACCACCTGTTCTTCAACAAAACACTCGACGAATCCTCTGAAAAATGATTAAACATGCAATGCATGGTGGGTTGATATGTGGTGCCATCATTCTTTAGACCGAAAGGGAATCACTTTATAATAGGACACCCCCTGAGGGGCCCTAAAATTGGTAGCTTCTTCATCTCCATGGTCCATATGTATTTGATTTTATCTTGAATAGATTTCCATCAAAGATAGTTCTTTGTATCATGTTTTCATATCGGTCAAAAATTCTGTGATCGGGACCGAGAAGTCATCTTTTGGGAATTGCCGATTAAGGTCCAAGAAATCAACACAGATTAGAATCTGTCCATTATTATTTTTAATAAGGATTATTATTTCCATCTAGATCATATATTATACCTCATGTATGATGTTTTCATTTATCAATTTATCGACATCAGCCTCAGTATTAGGAGTGTCTGTCGGGTGGGTTGTTATGGCTACCTATTTATAGCCCCAGTGATCTTTTGGTAAATTCAGATTATGGGTGGAAACATCATGATTGAGGCCTGGAATTTCTGTGTAATTCCATGAATACACATCTCTATTATTCATTATAGATGAGGTATATTCCTCATGTTCCTCAATCGGTATTTCCAAACTGATTATAGTGGGTCGCATGTCACATTCAGTTCCATGATTTATCTCTTTATGTTCATCGACAGTCATGGAAACACATTCTTCAAATACTGGAGGGGCACCTTTAAGGGCTTCTTATTTTTCTTCTTCTTCACCTTGATCATTTTCCCCTTCTAATGGAGAATGTATTTTTGAGATAGCTTCTACAATATTGGGAAAAAATCATCTTTTTCCTTTGTGTGTGATGCAAGGGTAGCTTGATTTCCCATGTATGGGAAGGGAGCATCTTCTTCAGGGATTTTCATGAAAAAATGGGAGTTATCCTGTTATTCTATATCTTGGGAAACAGTGGTTGTAGCAGAGACAATGTAGACAACTGAGCCTACATCCGGGCTTCTACCCATGCATTCAACCCAGTTTTCGGGTTGTACGTACTCCAGCCCAAGCTGTTGGAAGGGGTTGTCGAAGGCCATTTCAAATCCATTGGTGGAATTGATCCATTAAAATTAGTTGGCTGAAATATGTTTTTATTCCAACTCATTAAACCCTCCATCGATGCAATTCAACTCACAGAATTCAAACATGGATTTATCGATGTGTAACACCCTATTTTTCCATTAGTGCAATATTTGATGCACTAATGACATGAGGATAGAATTGCAGCATGCTGATGCCACCAAGTCCTCCATAACAAAACATTGAATTTCATACATTATCGAACTACTAGGAACTCAGAATCTGATATGTGATATTCGATCTATGTTTTAAACATGAATCATCCCAATGTTATTTTCTCACATTCTTCATATCCCAGCCGAGTTGTAGTGCAGGGTACCATGTTGTATTCACATTATCCTAGTCGACAAAGCACATTTAGTGGCAGAATGTTAACTCCAAAGCTGTTGTCAATAAAGATACATTGAACATAAATTCAATTTATTAGTTCGGGCACTTATAAGGGTTTTTTGTGCCCTTTCATGATGGCATCTTAATCTATGTCTATGAAGGAGATGACAACGTGACATTCTAAGAAAATGTTATTCATCCTGTAGACTTCAGCCGATGATACATCAAACTCAAACTCATGGGGGATTAGAAATGCTTTAATGAGTTCCTCCCTATGACATGTTGACAAACTAAATGCATCCAAGATTGACATCTTTACTAGTACCAAAGCCAACTTCTTTACAATATCATACTTATTCTATAAAGGTTGGCGCTTCCTAGCTTGAGGTTTCATTTATACAGACACATAAGTGGTTTTACCTTTGGAAGTTGATGATCCAACCTTTGTGAATGGTGTGGGTAGTGCTTTATTCCTTTCCAGGTTGGCGGGACAGGACCCCCTATATGCCTTGGATGGTTAAGCGCTTGTTCTTCTCCAGATGTATACTCCTAGATGACTGGAATTGAGTTTCCTCCAATGGGGGTGAAGAAGAATTATGGTTCCTGTTACGTCTGTTGGAGGGTCATTCCATGAGTTTTCGTGATGTTAACAGTTTGACGTTCGGTGCATCTTGGAATTCAACTCCTACCATGACCACGCCTTCCAAGAAACCTATGGCTTTTGCGGCCTCTTCCTCCAACTCTCCAATTGGGCATGGGGAACTCCAGTTCATGTCCACAGGCTTTATTTGAGAAGGTTTCCATCATGTGAATGAAATTAATGGATCCAAATATAAGTTTGTGATCTTACACTGTTCATGTCTGACGACCTCCTTCTGAGGGTACCATTTCATGGGTCAGTGCCTGTTGTACAAATTTTATTGGTATGAACTAAGATAGTGTCAACCCTAACTTTGGATTTGGTACCAACTCATCTAATGGCTCTTTCTTTCTTCCCTTCTGGACTTTAGTATCTCTTGGGGCTAATGAATTTGATTGTGTTGTATTGGGGGATTTTGAAGGCACATTATGATATTTAAATTGTGCATATAGGATGTCTTTGACTCAGTTTATGATCTTATGAGTCATCCATTTGTCATAATGTTTCTCCCTTTTGTTGGCAACGGTTTTCTATTCTTTCTCCTCTCTGGAGACAGAGGTGGAATCATACACCACTTGTGCTGGTGGCAGGATCAACTTGACATTCCCAAGAACCAACATCATTTGTAAGAGATCCATGAAAACAAAGCATTCGTGGATTGTTTTTTTAATTATCCAGTGATATAGACAGTAATTTGGAAGGTCATCGAGACCTACTTCAATGACTCTCTTAGTCTCTAGTTGCCAGAAAAAATTGCAATCCATGGAAGCTATGAAATATCCATAGACCTAGTTGTCTAGGAATTAATAAACTCTATTTTTTCATTCATTGAACTGGTTACTTTTTTCACCCTATCACACATATTGCCAAGGTGGGGGTTTTTTTTGGTGCCAAGGGGGTCATACATGGTTCGGTGGAGGCCTCGGAACTAGGGATTGTACTGGGGGGCTTAAGCATGACAAAAGTCACTTCATAGTTTCCAATTATTTTCCTAGGGGCCAATGGGGACACTCAAGACTTAAGGTTAGTCCATTACAAGGAGTCTTATATCCTATGGGAAATGGTGGAGAAGTATCTAAACCCACTAGTGTACTTCACTAGGATGAGTGGCATTCTCAATTCTTCCCAGTGATTATCAATGCCCATGGAGAGAATCTCATCTTTGCAGAGGGGTCGGTTCAGGGAATATGTCAGGACATTCTACCTAGCAATGAAGTCTGAGCCTCTCTCTGTTTCTCTCTCTATTTGCAGTTTATGAGGTCTCTGACCATTGTATTTGGCAGCGTTGAACTGAACTGGAAGAGAAATGTTCACCAAATGTCCTCCGAAACTATAATTGAATTGGATGGAAGGCTTGTATACCATACAAAGGCCAAGCCTTGTAGTTCTGTATGAATCCCAGAGTTTTACAGCTTCTTTTTGCTCTGGAATTCCCATCATGGGGTCATATTAAGAGGCATAGTGCATAAAATTCTGTTCCGGGTCCCCCGAGCCGTTGAATACTGGGAATATGGGGTTCCTGAAGTTTGGTTGTGGCTGGCCATTACACAACCACTCAAGGTAGGGCATTCACTCTTTTTTTATTGGAGCCCTCCACCCCTCT
This sequence comes from Viscum album, assembly GCA_963277665.1. NCBI lineage: Eukaryota > Viridiplantae > Streptophyta > Magnoliopsida > Santalales > Viscaceae > Viscum > Viscum album. The sequence goes on from OY728158.1 coordinate 1,028,453,466, forward strand.
ATGGTTTCTAGTTGAGCAGTTTGATACTCAATACAATTTTAGATCCCTTGATTCATGTCCTATCGGGCTTGATCTTGAGCTGGTGTGGAATGGTCCAAGATTGGGCAAACTGGTGCTTCTGGTATTTGGTGTGGATACCAAGACGGGGGTATAATTTCTGGGTTTACCTGAATATATTCAAGATTTCATCCCAACAGGGGGATTTTTGGATGTCCTTCTAGGTCCTAGTTGAATTCTCCTCTGATCTAGGCTTCATTCACTAGAATGAGTACATGTGGTATGGGCACCTCTTCTGGGATCACTTGCTGACGTTCCACAGAGGGAACACATTCAGTTAGATAACCCCCTCGAAGTAGCTCAACTTTAATTCCTCAGATCTCTTTCATCCCATCCTCCTGCTTGGTGAACCTTTCCTCAAGGGTGAGGGATGCACAATAATGTAGAGGAGGAGGCGGGTCAAAGACAACCGTAGATTTATTTTTCACTTTTTTGTAGTTTTGTGAGGGAGATAATGGTGGATTGACAGAGGGGCCACCCATATTTAGAGACACCCTCTACTTCCTGGTATGCATGCCATCAGGCACATTGTGTAAGGCCTTGGGAAGGGAATTATCTTCCTTTTCATTTAATTCCTTGGCGTCATTGCCTATGAGATCTGTGGGGTTGATGCTCACCGCGTTCACTGAGGCATACCACATTGGGGGTGGTGTGCCAAGTGCCAAACGGTTAGAAGTATTCTTGCACCCTATATTGGATTTTCTACTTTTATTGTATGTTATGATTCGAGCGTATTGAATGAGATTGACCTGAAGGGAGCCCTGGTAAGACCTCGTAACGCGCCTTTGTCTCAGAGGGTGTGAACCACGAGAAGGGGTGGAACTGATAACTCCTCTATCCATCGGTCTTCCCAAATAGTGGAAGAATGACAACCGCCATGCGGGGATTGGAGGTAAAAATTCCCCCATCCATATGGGCTGGGGATATTCATATTCTCCCGTCGAGGTGCTATGACCTGGATTTATCAGTCTTACAGGGGAATTTTGATTTAAAAATTTTCCTATCCCTAGGAGCTGGGGTTGTTCCCTGATCACGGTGGTTGCAGATGCTATTTCCACACTTTAAATTTCACATACTCTCGCACGTGTGTAATCTGAGTGTGAAATTGGGACTTCACAAGGACTATGGTCTCTTAAATACATGAGCACTACTTGTTGGTTAGCTTCCCTTAGGTGGAAAGCCTGCTAGATGTTCCTGGAAACCTGACTCAGATATTTTTCGATGGCTGGATCTCTTCATCCCTGACGCTATTGAGAGTTACTCTAGGTTGGTTTTTTTCCATAAACCATCTTTCATGAGAAACTATTTCATTTTATTGTTGCCTATTTGTGATGATATTGAAGGATTTCATTTCCATTGGGTCATGCTGGACGAGACGTGGGGTGAACTATAATGCTCGATGTTCTCCCCATCCCCAAATGTGAACTCCAGTCGGAGCGTTTCCAATGAGGCGATGAAATTTATTTAGTGCATTGAGCCAGGCTAGTTCAAGGATCTTCTTTCACCTTTCAGATTGTGCATGACTTGAGGATGGGTGGGATTCTAAGTCGATCATACGGTGAAGATCCCCTATTGTGTTAACATGGTCTGCCTACCCTTTGTAGGGTATAAATATTTCTTTCTGAATTCGAAGAGTTGTCCACATATTGAGGTGAACTTCATGTGTTAATTCCTCAGAAAATTCCCTTGGTATGTCAGAGTGAGAAGTGGCCATAGGCCAATACATCATTGGTATATAATCCCAAGCTAGTTGTCTTCTCACAAACAACGTATCATGTTGTTGTTCTTCTAGAGTCCCCTCTACTTGATATTTCATTCTAGACAGCTTCTTGATGATTTAGATCCACGAAACTAGGCTGGTAAGAGCCTTATTAATTTGTATATGTCATAGGTGTGTCTCCGAAAATGATCATGGCCTTGGGCCATCCTTTGGTTGAGAAAGAATATCACTCATTATAAACAGAGTGCCTGATGGGTCTGACTCTTTTCTGAGAATCTCAGCATAGAAGGGTATTCTATTATTTTATCTTGAAAGGGGAGGACCATCTTTCCATTATGACTTATAATTTCTATGAGGACCTTCACAAGTTGGGCTACAATGGAGAGTTCTTCTTTTACAATTTTTTGCTTGACAGTGGGAATTTTTCTGTCCGGGTTTACCCTGGGGAGGGCCTTCACGTCGGGCGATAGTAAGGGGATGAACATCGTACTGTTTGATGTTACAGTGGGGAGCACCCTCACAGAAACATTCGTTGTGGGGAGGGCCTTTGCAATGACTATCATCATGGTGAGGACTACCATCGTGATCTGATGTCCAGTTGTAGGGATAATTTCTCTAGTTTACATCCTAGGGAGGGCCTTTAAGATGTACTATAATGAGGGGAGGATATTCTCATTTCTTGTTGTTACTGTGGGGAGGACCTTCGCACCAACTTTAATTGCCAGGAGGTCTTTCACAATGACCATCATCATGGCAAGGACTACCATCATCGATTGATATTCGACTACAAGGGGAAGCAAATCTATAGTTTATTTCATGTGGAGGACCATTAGGGTGGATAAAAGCATGGGTATGACCTTCTTGTTGTCTAATATTCATGTTGAGGGGAGGGATTCTCTGATGCATATCAGGAGATAGGCTCTAGTGATTGAACGTTCTTGGCCCATGGAGTAAGCCCTTGTAGTGATCTATGGAGGACCTTTAGAGCTGCTGGTAGCATCATTGCAGGGGGGGACTTTGCTAATACAACTACCAATTCCATAATTCAGTAATGAAATGATAGGGTCTTGAGAATTATTTGATATGTGTTTGAGGGCATTGAGAACCTCAGCTTCCAGCAGAGTAGGATCATGTATCTTCTCTTCATTTTCTGGTTTCCTTTGGTGCTTTTCATTTTTTGGTGCGCTCTTGCGGGTGATCGGGGCCATTGATGTTGGTAGTGTACTTCATATGTGGGTCTCTGTCTTGTGGGATCCCATGATGTGATTGGAATATTCCAACGAGCGTCTTGAGTTCTGATAGGGATATATGCCTTCCCTGGAGCGGCCACCATGTTGGACCATCGTCCACCATTTGGAACGAGTATTTTTTCCCAATCTAGTTGTATGTATGTCATGGTATATTGCTGCCAACCCTCATATACTAGACCAGGGATTTATAACTTATCTAGAGTGTCTAACTTATTTTTCATGTAAGTTATTCAATTCGAGGAAGTCAGGTTGTTGGCCCGATTTCTCACCATTGTTACTGATGTAATGATATCTTGGCATGTTTTGAGGATATAGTCAAGAATCGACATCTGATCTTCCATCATGGCCAGGATGTGTTGAGATACATATTTTTTTAGAGTGGGTATGAAGTCCCATTCTGTTGTTGGAGTAGGATTTTGTGCCTTCTCCGGTCCTCCATGAGTCGCTAGTAGATACTGGCAGTTCTCATGTGCTGGGAAAGAGGCACGAGTCTGTCACCAATTTTTTTCTCTGGTTGCACTGTATTTGAATGGTGGTCTTCATTTTCATGGGATGTTATTTTCATCATCTTGCTTTCGGTTGTATTTTTCTCATTATCATTGTACACATCTACATGAATTTTACTCTTCTCATATTTTTTTCCGCCCTATTTTGATGGAAGGTTTGATGTGCGTCAGCAGGTTTTTGTGCATGGATATAGCCCATTGCTTCCCTATTTAGATAGAATTGTTGAAATGCATAAGTAGGTGTTTGTGCCTGCCTATAGCTTAGTGAATCCCTATTTGGATGGAATTCTTCTTGTTCAATAGGAGGTATTTATGCTTGTGTACATCCAGTTTCCACCCTATTTTGATTGAGATCATGTTGTGTGTCGTCAGATATAGGCATCATCCTATATCTTGCCGCTCTATCTGCACAGCGGGACTATCAAGAACTAGTTTAGATGTGTGTTTGTTTGTATCGTGCCACCATATTTTTGTGGTGGGCTTGAGTGTAGAGGGAAGAGTTATGTGTCTTCCCGTTGAACTCTGTCATGTTAGTACGGTGGAGCTGATTCTCATTAACATGGGTGATAGCATGTACCTGGTTATATGTTTTCCACCCTTGGAGGTCAGCCCAAGGGGCTCGGGTCTCCTGGACTTTGGCAGGTTCCCTCAGCATAAGATCCTCCTCGGTGGGAGGAGGTATGGTCGTATGGTGTCAGCGGCGACGCTCTCTTGCAGGGCCTGTGTGTAGGACCCCTATGCGGCTGGGATGAAGTCATCAGCATAGAAGTCCAGTGTTTCTCTAATATAAGAGAGGTATTCATTTTCACTTTTGGTGGACAGGCTCCCGAAAAGCTGTGAGACGAACATCAGATCCGCCTAGTGCTAGGGTTCCAGAAGCGACTGAAGAGGTGTCTGGTGGACCTTTGTAGACTAGAGGGATTGTATTTCTGCCTCCAGCAAGGGGAGTGTACCGTTTCAGTGGTACTCTTTGATCAGAATATTGGACACCCAAATTTGAAGACGCTTGGTAGGTGAAGGGTTCTTGCTCTACATTGAGGCCCAGACCACCTGTGGGGTCATTTATGACTGCGTCTTCATGGATCTTGGGGATGCCTTTTGGATTGAAGGTCACTCTACTAGAACCTGCAATATATATAGGACATATAGACCACAAAACATCATCAAATTATCACTCATTTAAACATATTCATATTTGGTGATTCAACTTGGCCTCCTTCCCCTTTTCTTTTATTATGGGGGGAGGGGCCTTTGTGGGGTAAGCCTACCACCCTGGTTACGGATTCACGCTAGGTTCACCATTTTTTTCCACCTTCGAGGTGGCGCATTTTGTGCATACCGGGGAAGAAAAAATCCTTCGACGTGCAGTATCCTTATGTCATTTATCATTTGGGTAGAACTGTCACCTTGGTTAAGGATTCACATTGGTTTCACCTTTTTTGTTCCGCCTTTGTGGTGGTGTGTTTTGAAGCGTCTTTATCCCTTAAAAAAAGATGAATTAACCCTACGGGGAACTGTTGATCCCAGCAGGTGATTGTGTGGGGATCAAGCGCTCAAGAAACTAGTCCTTCTCGGATATAACATCCTCAGATGCTCTCCAATGGGTTTATTCGTGGATCCTAGAATGCCCAACGGCCCTGGTATCCATGCTTTTTTGACTTTCTTTCCAAAGGCAGGTGCACATCAGTTGACGATTTTTCAAATGACACTGAAGAACTCCATTGGTCGATAAGAAGGTTAGTCAGACTCACCTCACCCTTCTGGGAGAGTATTGTTTCTTGTTCTGGGACTCTATTATAGATTTAAGCCGTGTTCGTATGTTCGTGAAACATTGGTTCATTCTCGAAGAGTGTGTCTATGGGAAACCCATGGTTTTCAAGATCGTCGTGAGCATAGATATGTTACATTCCATAGAGGTGATGCTAACATAGCTGTATTATAAGGAATTCAAGAGTTTATCAAAATCCAATGTGAATGGAAGGTGACCTGATGTTGGGATCGGTAACACAAGGAGGGATTCCTATGTACCCTCATGAGATGAATCAGAACGCACGTAGTTCAGAGGATTATAGCCTACGCATGGAAGCTGTCCATTTGATGGGAACATAATTGTGTGGACCCTTTTGGAATGGAAACCCTTCTGAGATTGGGCCTTTGGAGGGAATCCAACATATCTTGATTTGGTTTTGAATCAGAGTTATCTTAGTTCAAAACATGTGGGGCTTTTGCATTGAAATTTTCTAATTGAGGGAGCATTGTTTGGTGGACCCTTTATGGATAGGCACCCACTAGAGATAGGGTCTTCTTAAAATAGTCCTACATAGCATGATTTGGTCAGGAATTAAATTTCTCATTGTTCAGAAGATGTGGGGATTATGTATAGAAGCTACCCAATTGGGGAAGCATGGTTGGGTGGCCCCTTTATGGATGGGCACCCATTTGAGCTCAGGCCTTCTGACAGGCATCCTACGTATCCTGATTTAATCAGGAATCAGAGTTCTCGTAGTTCAGATAATGTGGGTATTACGCATCGATGCTGCCCAATTGAGTGAACATGGGTGGGTGGACCCTCTTTGGATGGGGACCCATTTGAGCTCAGGCCTTCTTACAGGTGTCCTACATATCCTGATTTGGTCACGAATCAGAATTCTCATAGTTCAAAATATGTAGCGATGTCGTAATACATACAAACCTCTAAGACCATGTGATTCATGATCGGTGTGATAAACAAGAGGATGTGAAAGAATCGACAATGGACATGTCCCCTACCCAATTGGTGGGGGAGGGAGAGCCCATGGTGGAAGAGGCGAGGCCGACCATGGGCGAGGGCACGGAGCGATGATCCTTTCCATGTGAACTGGCATTAAACCTCAAACGGCCTTGCCTCAGATTATTGGAGACATACCTTAGTGGGAGCACCCTAGAGCATGTTCTGGGAAGGGGAGGAGATTCGACCTCACCAAAGGGGGGAGTGAACATAACCCCTTCTTTGTGATTTTTGACCCTCATTGAATGGAAAATAAAGTGATCAACCTTAATCCTGAGAGTATGGAGGATCATGTCAGCATCCCATGGTTGAATTCGGGGTTAATGTGAGAATGTAGCCTTACTAGAATTCCTGAAGTCCACACCTTATTGGGTAGGGCCTTCATGACTCTGCTTACAGTTGGGATGTGGACTCAATGGGGCACACTAATGCACCCAATGTCCATATCATACGAGTCTAGTGGATTTGGAGGAAGCTTTGGCCTGGTAATGGGGTATTGGTCGGCGGACGAATTTTGGAGAACTGGACGGTAATGGAAGAGTGAGGTTGGAACTGGAGGGAACAATTCCTGAATACAACCCATTCCACGTACTGGTTTCTTACACTAGATAGGGGATGCTCTGCGTACCATAATGGTATGCAGGCAAAGGGACCGTCTATGTTCTAGTGTGGTATGTGTGCATGGGTATCACCAACCATGTACCAAAGTGGTACATGGCTCACAATGCCTCTTTGGGTTTTATCTCCATACCAATTGGGTACGCGGCGCCGGGTTCAGTCCACATAGTGGCCTGCAATGTGGAGAACCATAGTAAAGGAGTGTTCGGGGGATTACCGTTCTTCATAAATTTATTTACATACAATCTCTAGTTCGCTGTTTACCAGTTAGGATTGTGGTTTTATAATTTTTACTCACTTCCCCCATATTATAGTTTGCGTCTAGCTAAACCTGTGCAGGAAGTAGCTCGTGGTTCATGCTTTCACTGATGAAATGAAACAAAATCCGAAGTGTAGCCTCATTATTCTTCTCAAGCATTCATCGCCTATCCTCCCTTCTATCTATCACCTTTATCCATTCTGTTGTGTTGTTTTTATAGAGCATTAGAATGATCATATCTAATGGGCTCGTGGATCCATTTGTGGTGGCCCATTGAAGTAGTATTTTGTCCTATGGACGACTCATTCAACCAGGGACTGTTGGGATTTTGGTTCACGATAATGGTTCATGGAACCCTTATTGTCCTCATAATCCACAAAATGAGGTGTTTGCGTCGTGGTACGGAGACCGCCTTCCGCATAGAAGTCCTTCGGTTTGCATGGTGTGAGGTATTCTCTACTCGATGGCCATCATTTCGTGGGCTAGCCGTTCATATACCCTCTTCTCCTCCACATACCATTCCTCGTTAATTGTATGTGGGATACTTGCAAACATGATTTTCATCAAGTTCCCTCATAGAAATGTGACTACATTTGAGTCCCTTCACCTTGATAAACTTATATAAGTGATTAATTCCTTCTACAAAGTGATTACAGGGGTATTTTCTTCCATTGGAATAATTTTTAGGAACCTATAGCTAGCCAATGATTTGATTTAATAATAAATTAAACGAAACCAATCACATACAGTGGTCTATTCTATGTTCATGATAATCTACAAGCAAGAAATAAATTGCGCATTTAAAATAATAAATATTCAATTCAAATTTTTCTTATTTAATATAATTTGTGCTCGAATCAATTAATTATCTTCTTTAATTAATAAATAATTTTATATTAATTCACATCTAAATTTCATATATATTCTCATCCATTATTATTTTATAAAAAATAATATATTTAATTAAAATTAAATATGTACATAAATGTACCTTGGAGGAAACATGGGTAGTACCCATTTGAACAACCTAATATATATTATACTCATATATTTTATACTCTTGGGTTATTTGGAAAACACAGTTCATCACATTATTTCATGAAATGTATACTCAAATTAAGGAAGTCACATATTAAATTATTTTTCTATCATGTGTTATGTTTCAATACACATTGAGTAATAACTATAATATGACTCATACATGATATGAATACTCGACCATTATACATAAATTAGTTAAATATTAATTTATATATTACAACCTATAACATGATGTGTCCTATCTTCTTAATGAACACATGCTAGCACATGTTGACAATGTTTATGCAGTGTAATAAATTGATTTTTTATTCTTTATAATTTGCTATAAGTACACAGTGTGTACAATCTGGATACATAGATTTTACTATTTTTTCTATCTATTTGTGGAACCTTCCCAGGAAATATGCACATAAATGTGCCATAGAAAATATTAGAGTATATTTCATGTGCATGGGAAATAAATTCTGGGTGCAGCAGAAGCCTAGAAGGGTCGGTGCCCAACATTTATTTTTTCCATTAATCGATGACCAATATAGGATAAATACAGCGATGAATACCAATATCCAGAAAATTCAATCAAGGAGTTAGAAAAAGAATAATTTCCCCCAAAACCAAGATTGTGGATCAACATATTTTGTTAATAGCTAATTTAATTAAATTACATTTACCTCCAATGTGATTATTTCTTTATTGATTCGTTTTCCCACAGATCTTCATGTGTACCATCATTATGTTATAGAGATCATGGGTAGATCTCCTCTATTAGTTATCCACATGTGTTCCACATATAATTGTACATCGTTGAAGGATTCTCCGTGTTATAGCACAGAAGATCCTTCCACTGGAAGTGTCTGCCATCGATCTGCATGAGAAACTCTTCCAAAGAATTCACCTACATATAGTGGAGGAGGATATCTCTCATTCATGAGAGTGTTCTTGGAGAAGGATGAAATATATAGTCTTGAGAGATTTCTCCAAAATATTTTGAACAACATAATCTTCTCTTGGCTAGTGCTTGGCTAATAATAGAATAATATACCAAGGAATTTAATTCACCATCATAATAAAAAATAATTTTCACAAGTGCCTTAATTAGTTTTTTAATCCTAGAAAAACCCTCGTCTCAAATAATAACATCAACACTATTATTTTATTAAATGAACTTAACATCTGAGATATAATTAAGTATTATTTAGTAAAATAATATTCAATATTATTATTTCTCACTAGACACTTTACCCAGTCTACCATACTCCACCATATTTAATGAACAATGAATAATGAATTTTTATTTATTAATTAAATACCACTGAATTATTCTCCTATAAATATATAAATATCATATTCATTAGGTAAAAACATAAATATTTATTAATTATTTGGCCCACATTATATTCCCTCGGTTAACAAGTGTCAAAATAATTTTCATTAGTCATTTGGGAATAACTATTAAACCGTAAATGGGAATAATATTTATTCAACTTGTTATTTAATAAATAATATATTATTTAACTGAGATATTGGATACAATTAGTGTGTGACCCTCCATGCCACTTTCTCAGTGGAATTAGGTGGAGTTACCCAAATTCCATGGTTAACATCTAGAAACATTACAAGGATACCACAGAGAAAGAAGTTAATGATGCAACTTCATGTCACCTGATACAAATTATTTATATGGAATAAAATTCATTTTTCTCGATATCTCCAATCAAGCAGGTTTCATGCAACTTCCACAAACCCATGATATTGTTTTTTCATTCATTAAAATCCTGCAAATGGAACATGCCTTTAGAACAACATGGTTATGGATTTATTTAGGCCATATCATTTCCATAAAAGGGTCTGAGATATCAAATTATTTTATGGAATATAAAGGAAAATTCCTTTATCACTATATTCATTAATGAATTATTACTTTGGATGCACCCAACATATCCTACCTCACTGCGAACATATGTCATCATGGTTTTCACCAACACATCTTAGTGGACAATTCATGCTAACCATTTATAATAATCATAAACTCTAATGACCTATAAACACGTTCAAGTATAGGAACATCTAATGAAACTTATAAATGTGGATTTTTACTATTGGTTCTTGTTGTCATTATATCTTAAAGGATATCCCCAATGATGTACATCATGAGAAGTTTCCTCAATGTTCAATGAGTCTCCACCCTTAATATCCGATATCATTTTATCCTTCAAATGATATGATCTGGCTATAAAACATATATTCAAGAATAGTGTCATAGCACTTCTAGTTTCCCATAATAGAGGGGAACTTCTAAGACCTTTTAGTGTGACAAATACTCTTGGGACATTATCATATAAAATGTTATACCGAAGTACAATTCTGATGTGATAAATAGTTTATTGTTATTAAAAAATCATGAATATTAGTTATATTAAACATACATGGAATAATGTTCTAGGGAATGAACACCAACATTCTCCCACTTTCACTAGAGCCAACTACTAAAAGTCGTTAGTCTGATAGCTCTCTCATGACACTAATGCTTTTGTTGAGATAGGTCTTCAATCAAGGGGTCTTCCATTTTCTCCTCTGTGGATACTCTTCTCTCTATTACTTCAACTCATTGAAAAAAATATATCAATAGGTGATACTTACTAATTATTTTCATTTTAAGTTGATGGGATCTTATATCATTTTCAAGATCCACCAGTATAGTATTATCACAATAAAATGTTATAGGGTCATTCCTACTGGGCACCACATCAATACCCTGGAAAATGCTCAAAATCCAAACGGCTTTATTGGCTGCATCAAAAGCTTCTATATACTCGAACTCCACTATAGAATCAGGGAGAACTTTCTTCTTGGAACTCTTACAGCACTCAACTCTTATGTTAAGACAGAATACATATCCCAATTGTAACATCAAATCCTTCTGATCTTTCTGAATACCAGTATCAACATACCCACTAAGGAAAAAATCATCATCTACTCCATACACAAGGAACATATCCATTGTCCTTCATATTTACTTATGGATAGTCATAACAATAGACCGTGGTTTTTCTCCTAATTCTTCTTGATATCTTCCTACCATGCTCAGTGCATAGGCAACATCATGTTCATTGAATAACATGACATACATGATATATCCAATCACTGATGTATATGAGATCTTATTCATTCTATATTTCTCCTATTATGTCTGGGGATACATTTTCTTAGAAATATGTAATCCATGTAACAGAGGAACCAGTCCCCTCTTGGATTTTTCCATACTAATTATCTTTATTAAATGTTAAATATGTGTACATTGACTAAGTCCAATCAGCCTCTTAGATCTATCATTAATTATCATGATCCCTAGAATGTAAGTCGTTTCTCATTAGTCCTATTAGAGATGTACCTGTTCATCCAGTCTTTAACTGAATGTAATAATTTTATGTTATTTACAATAAGTATTATGTCATCATCATGAACTACTTGGATAATGAACACATTCCCATTAAATATTTTTTAAAAACATGGGTCACATTTGTTCTTAATGAAACCAAGTTCTCTTATGGCTTCATCGAATCGAAGATTCCATGACCTGGATACATTCATCAATACATAAATGGAACTATACAACTAGAAAAACCTTTTCGGTATCACCGCATGTCACAAAAACTTCTAGTTTATTCAAATAGACATATTTTGGAAGGTTCCCATTATGTAATGTAGTTTTGACATCCATATTCCAAATCTAATAGTTATGGTAAGCTGTTATGGAATGTATGATTCTTATATATTTAAACATAGATACTACTGAAATGGCTTCTTCATAGTCAATTCCTTAACACTGTTTAAAACCTTTATCTACTAGAATGTCATTAAAGGTACTTACATTTCCTTCCATATATAGTTTTTTCCATAATACCCATTTAAAACCAACATGATTCACATCAACTAGCATATCGACCAAAAACCAAACATGGTTCTAATTCTTGGAATCCATCTCAAAATTCATATATTATTGCCATATTTCAGTTTATGAGCTCTCTACTACCTATTTGTGGGATATAGGTTCATCATTTTCCAAAAATAATGTGTCACCATAGCCGGTGACTAGAGAACCATATCTCTTTGGTTCCCTTAAATCTCCTGAACTCTTATGCAGTACTTGTGTTTCAGGAATTAATTCATCTATGGGGACCTCGGAAACATGTTCATGTACCATATACTTTGTATCTTGATCATAAATTTCATCAAATTCAATCTTTCTCCCACTAACCTTTTTGAGGATGTGCTCCCTCTCAACAAATATTTCATGTCTCGTGACAATTATTTTTTTTACTAGGGGTTGTATAGGTAGTATCAATTTTTTCCTTGGGATACCCTATAAAGATACACCTTATGCCCCGAGGTACAATTTTGTTTCCTGATAAATCTTTCACAAATTCCTGAAATCCTAATACACTTGAATGTGACAAAATGGGTTTAATTCTACTCCCTATCTCTAAAGGAATTCCATTTTTCACCTTAATTGTTACGTGATTAAATAGTTATATTTGAGTTTGTAATATGTATCCCCAAAAGGATAATGGAAGATCAGCATGACTAATCATCAACCTTACTAGGTCCAACACAGTATGGTTGCTCCATTTACTAACCCCATTCCACTGAGGTATATTAGGTGGAGTGAGCTAAGATATAATCCCAAACTCCAATAGAAAGTTGATGAACTCTTGGTTATGATATTATCCACCTCAATCTGATCAAAGCTTCATTATCTTCTTACCAAGCCTATTCTCTGCATCATTCTTGAATTTCATGAATTTCTCAAAGGACTCAAACATATACCTTATCATGTAAACAGAGGAATATCCACTCAAGTCATTAATAAAAGTCATGAATTTTTAATATCCACCTCCATCTTCTATTGTAAATGGTACACACACATCTATGTGTACCAATCCCAGAATATTTTTTGCCCATTTAACCATCCACAAAATGGTGGTTTTTCCATTTTACCTTATAAACAAGAATGACATATATCAAGTGTTTATATATCAGAAGATTGTAAATAACCTTATTGGAACATATTTTTCAAATAAATCTCATTTACTTGTTTGAGATGGTGATGCCACAACTGGGTGTTATATGTGTTATGTGAGCTTGGTTTATTATCAATTTTAAACATGTGGTTTTCATTATTAAATACATACAGAACGCTATTTAAATGCTTCATTATATTACATATATTCTCCTTATAAAAGAAACAACTTTTATTTCCTTACATGAAAAAACCATCTATTTTCAAGATTAACATAGAAATTGTGTTTTTTGGTAACACTAGGTACATAATAACAGACATTAAAAACCAAAATCATTCTTATTGGTAATGTGAGGTTGTAGTCACCAATTGAAAGAGAATCCATCCTCACACTATGGGCAGCTCACAAATTCACCTCTCCTTTGAAAACATTCCATAATCTACATGGTTCCTTTATTTCAATATAGATGTGAGCACCACAAGTTATATATAATACCAAATGTGTAGAAATGGAATGATTACACTTGATAAATAATGAACCTTATGTTTACCCTTGCCTATGGGTGTAGTTCCACTTCTAATGGCTTGACTTTCCACTTGAAAAGCATACAATCTTTTTTCCGTTCCCTATATATGGATCTTTTTATTCTTGTTTGAATGGTGATTAGGGGATTTATACTATATATGTGTCTTATGCCCATTTTCCTTGTCATTCCTCTTCCAATTCACCATAAGGACTGGAGGTTTTTCATGCCCCATGTCCTTATACACTGGGAGAATTAAACTATGATGTTCTAACAGACTCTTATCCTTATTACTCATATTTTAATTCACTATAAAATTAGTTATAGTCTTGGGAAGTGATTATAGTATGATATCTATATGAAAATCCTCTAGGAATTTAATCCCTATGATGTATAGACACTCAATGTATCCAATAAGCATGACTACATATTCCCTAGCTAGCACAGACACTCCAAGCATAGTGGTAAAAAAATCATTAGAGTTATCATACCTCTTTGGTCTCGCCTACTATTGATAGAGATCCCAAATGTGAGGAATCATTGTATAAGTATCTATTTCCTCTTGTTTCTTGAAGATAACAGTGGTCATGGATGATAGCCTGAGGCACTGAACATTTGTATCATCATTCAGACGTTTCTCATATATAGAGAGTTCTTAATCACTTGCCTCACTTCAAGATGCAACTAGTTATAGTTCTTCTAGCACATATAGTTTCTTTTTATGGTTAAGGATAACCTGAAGGTTCCTTTTCCACTCTTAGATATTAGTTCCATTGATAATTTTTTCTTTCTCGACTTTAGATCATAATGATATATTTGATGTCATTTTTAATTTTGTTTTTACAACTAAGATGAACATATTTTTAGTACATTATATGATAAAATTAATGAAAATAAATAAATAAATATTCATTAGTCTCCAACTATATTATAAAATCCAAATATCCCTCACCCTTCGAATAGGAATATCCAATTTATTGGACATTCTAGTGGAAAAAATCCATATTTCCAATCGAATTACCCCACATTTGGATTGTCAGGAAATTTCAATGTTTTTATGTATGCATTCCAAATGAGAACAGAATTAACTCTTAGCTCCTTGATATGTTGAGTGGAGGACCCAATCCTAAAATCCTTAATTATAGATTTCCTAATCCTTTTCCTCTCAATTGCACCAATATAATGCTTTAAAAGTCAAACCTTGACGTAAACTAAATCAATTCAACCTAAAACCTCAAGTTAAAATTCTCCATTAATTTAAATCACCTAAAATTCTCTGGTCAAGAACATTCAGATATGGTTTTATTATAACCGAAGTAGTGGAAGGCTATACCGACATAATATTTAATTGTGGAATTTTATCCATAATGCATAAATTTATAATTATTATCCTTTCATGAGCATGTTAATATTAATTAAAATAACCTTATGTTATTAACCATGTATTAGATAATATTTAAGCATATGCCAATTTATTTTAGTTCCATATAGAATGCTTGATAATTCAGAAATTTTGTGATCGTGAAAAAATATACAAAATTAATAAACATAAAATTGACAGAAATCAAATAAAGGTTATGATCAGGAGCCTATTCTAATGGTTAGATTATCTAGAGGTTGATATAATAACCACTGACCGAGTGGAGAAACACATTGAACCAATTAGGATCATGTTTAAATCATTCCACATGTACACCTTTGTATATTCATGGATTGGTTTTTCCTTGACAACTAACATGAACCGCCTCTACATGCTTAGAAGCTCCATCCATTACATATGCTTTTACTCACACAAAGGTGATGGGTAAAAGGGGATTGAAGAAAAGAATCTCTGGGTACGCATTCACTAAAATATTAATGAGGATAGAGGGAACACATGACAACAAGATCATTTAAGAAATTAAAAGTAAACCAATCACATTCAAAAGGTCTAGTCTAGCTCATGATCATCCACATACATGCAAAAATTTTATTAATTTAATAAAACTATCATTTAATTCATTAATATATATTATTTAAGATAAATCATGCTCAAATCGATTAGTTATTATATTCAATAAATCAATATTTTTATCTAAATGAATTTATATATTTCCTTGAGATAATCATCCATTATAATTTTAAATAAATTATATTTCATTTAAAATTAACCTTTTATATAACATGTACCTTGGAGGAAACCCGGTGAATGCATATCCCCAACTACCCAAAATCTATTATACTTCTATAAAATTTATTCTTTGTGACATGTAACATGCTCATATAATTATAATTGTAATACAACTCATACATGATGTCCATATTTTTGAACATTACACAGATGCTAATTAAACACACACATATATATATATATCAAACACCCATCACATGTTGTGTACTATCTTTATTCCAACATGAATGTACATGTTTCAATGGTTACGTAATATAATAATAAATTTTAAATATTTATAATTTGGAAACAGTACATAGTGTGTAGATATGACTACATGGTGTGTACCCACCCCGCCCTTCATCTGAAGTACATTTCGGGGAAAATGGTGTGTGATGTATAAATTCTAAATATTAACAGTACAAGACATGTGTAGTTGGAGACACGAAGTGTAGAATCCACATTACACAATCACCATCTAGGCATGCTGTGTGTGGGATACATGAATCGACCCTGACCCAAAGGTACTACATGCCATTCCAAATGGGCTACACGATTTGTAGTCTGATTTCCATAACCCAATTAGTCTTGGTCAAAAACCCATGGATTAATGGTCATTAATGGTGTAATTAATTCCTAATTAACACAAGATCTCAAATTTATTACATAACAAAATCTAGATTCATTAAACAATACTACATGGCCGGTAATTCTAAATAAACAATGTGTATTATGGTGTAGTACGACCATGATCCTTGGGACCTCTGAATGAGTTCCTTGATTTTATTTTATTCACAAAATTGATCATTTCAGTTATATCTGTGAGAAATGGTGAAAGATGAAATATATCTCATAATTCTTATTTAGTAATAATTAAACTCAAATAGAAAAAATAAATTTTGAATGCATAAATCATCAATAAAACTAAATAATCAAAAACAATAATATGTCCCCTCAAATACAAATTATAGGTTCTGGGAACAACAAAGGTGCGGTAAGGTTGGGGCCCAACATTGATTTTTTCTTTAATCGATGATAATTATGAGATCAATAAGATGATGAATTCCATTATTCATGGAATTGTATAAAGGATTTTGTTAAAGAATAATTGACCCTAGAACCAAGAGAGAGGATCAAAATATTTTGTTTGTAATTAATTGAATAAAAGAATAATTACCTCTATGGTGATTCTTTCTACATTGATGTGTTTTTCCCAAATTTATAGGTGTATTGTCATCTCATTATAGAGATAATTTTTAGATATCCTATGACTATGATCCCCACATGTTCCACGTATCTTCGGACATCACTGAAGGAGTCTCTAGGTGGTAGCGTAAAAGATCCTTGTTCTTGCGATGTTCTACATCGATCGCCTAGAGAACCTCTTGAAAAACATTTTAGCTGATCTGGTGGAGGAATATCTCTCTCATTCCTCGGGTAATTCTGGGTGAGGGATGAACTCTCTAGGATTGAGAGCTTTCTGAAATTCTTTTTTCATAACACAATCATCACTTGCCTAGCACTTGGTTTATAAAAGAATAATATAACTGAGCATTTAATTCTCCAGGGTAATAATAAATATTTTTCATATGTTCCATAATTATTTTATTGTCTCTAGAAAAAACCCACATGTCATATAAAAATATAAACATTATTATTTGTTGAAAAGTTCTTAACCTGTGTGTTATAAATAAATATTATTTAAAAATTAATTTTTAATATTATTATTTCTCACTGGACCTTTAATTCAGACTACCAATCCTCCACCATATTTATTGAACTTTGAAAAATGGGTATCTAGTTATTAAATAAATAACCCTTCATTATTATGCAATAAATATATAAATACTATATTAACTAAATTGAATATATATATTTATTAATTATTCCACCCACATTATATTATCTTGAATAACTAGTGTAAAAATAAATACGATCAGACATCTATGAATAATTATTAAACCAAAATCATGAGTAATTTTTATTCAAATTGTAAAATCATAATTAATTTATTATTTAACTGTGATACTAGATACATGTATTGTGTGAACCTCTAGGCATCCTTCTTAGGGTCATTAGGCGGAGCAATCCAAAGTCCTTAGTTAGCATCTATAAATACACCAAGGCACCCATAGAGAATGTTTGTTATGCCACAATGACAAGCCTCCTCATACGAACTCTTACTGTTTAATACAATACTTTTGTACCTTTATTTCCAATAAAGCAGGTTTCATGAAAATTCATCCATCCCATATGGTCGATTTCCCATTCTTTGACGTCTTGGTAATTGAACAGGCCTTTAGAAAACCATGAAAATGAATTTATATAGGCTATATCATTTCTATAAAAGGGCATGAGATATCAACTTCTATTAATGAATCGAAGGGAAACATACTTTCTCACATTATTCATTAATTCAATATCACTAATGATACACCCAACATGTCCTACCTCACCACAAACATATGTCATCCCGGTTTTCACCAATACATCAAAGTGTGTGGGTCAAAATATCCATTAATAATAATATTAAAGTCTAAGGACCAATACACATATTAGTAGATAGTAACATCCAATTATTCTAATAAATGTTGATTTCCAACTATCAGGTCTTGTTATCATAATATCCTACTAGATATCACCAAGGGAATACACCATGAGAAGGTTCCTCGAAGTCATTTAAGTCTCCACCCCTAATATCCTATATCAATTGTGTCCCTCAAATGATATCATATGGTTATAGAACATATATTTAAGGATAATATCCTATCAATTCTAGGTTCTGATCATTGTGGGGAACTATTATGAACTTTTATTGCGATAACAACTATTGGTACATTATCACATATAATGTTACACAGAGGAACAATCATTATGTGATAATAAATTTATTAATATTACAAAACAAAAAATATTAGTTATCATAATCTCCATATAAGTTGGTTCAAGGTCACCTACTCCAACATGAGTTACATGGTAAGTGGTCTCTAAGTCACATGATCACCAATCTGGTTGGCCATGTAAGAATATGCCTGAACCATCTATGACATAATGACTACACATCATGTATAGAGGTTACATAGTGTGTACTCTATTTTACTATGAAATAGGCTATCTTGGTTAACATGTGGTGTAAAATTAAATTCATTGAATTCTATATATGCACGTGACTTTAATTATTCATAATTAATTCTGGTTGAATTCAACAGTAGTAAATGGTGTGTACCTATGGCTTACATGTCATGTAATCTTGTGTCATCTGGATAGATTCTTCAACACCTCTGAATTAGTTCTTCAATTTTATTTTATTTAAATACTTAATGGATTTGATTATATTTATGATAAATGAAAGAGTAAGAAGAGGACCAAAAAATTCAGATTAATGAATGATTAAACATGAATTGAAATCAAAATGAAAAATTAATAGATCAATCAATGATATTTAAATAATTATAATTAATTATGTGATGACTCTAGTTCATCTTGATGGTTTTAGGAGTGACATAAATATGTGATAGATCTTTCCCAAATTTACTTTTTTTCATGATAAATTATTCATACAAGAATTTAAACAATGTTGATCATTGTGATCAATAGAATTAAATCAACCAACAAAAACTAGAGAAAAAAATAGAACCAATATTTTGATCATCACATATTCATTATAATAAATTTTATCTATTTAATAAAAACATTATGTGAAATTAATTTTTCATTAATGGACTTGAAAATGCATCTACATTGAACAGTCAATTTTTTTAAGGAATCAAGAGTAACATACCTCTAGTGGTGATCCACACGTGTTCCACAAATCTTTGAATATCACCATATGAATCTCTAGGTGCTTGCACGAATGATCCTATTACTTAAACTATTCACCTTTGATCGCTATAATAATCACTTACAAAGTATTCTCTTTGATCTATCATAACTCAATTGTGGGAAGTGGAGGAAGATGTCTCTCTGTTCTTAGATGTGTTATTAGAGAAGGAAACTCTCTAGGGATTCAATTGGATTCTCTAGATTCATTGTAATTTATGAAACAAATTGATTTACTCCTCTTTAAAAATAATTTAGTTCTTTTTCTAGGGTTAGAAAGAAATTTTTTCATAAGTTCCATTTAATATTTATTAATCCTTGTAGAAAACCATGTCTATAAATAATATCAATATTATTTCTTGACGTACACTTAACTTTCAAATATAATTAAACCTAATTAAGTAAAATAATATTCAATGTATTTATTATTTCCCACTAGATCATTAAAATTAGTTCCCCATTCGTCCACAGTATTCATCGAGACATGAATAATGATTATTTTTTAATAAATAAATATCTCAGAATTATTCAGTAATAAATAATTAAATATTATATTAAATAAATTATAAAATAATATTTATTAAATATTTTTATCACATAATATTCTCTCAAATAACTGGGGAAAGAATATATGAGTTCAATCAAACATGAATAATTATTAAACCACACGCATGAATAATATTTATATAACATGTTAGATACTAAATATTAATATATTATTTACCCATATATTCTGTAAACACATAGTGTGTGACCCTCTAGGACACTTTCTCAGTGGCATTAGGTGAAGTAGATTAAAATACAAGGCTATCATATAGCAACATGCCAAGTAATCCATAGAGAAATAAATTAATTCCCAACAACATGATACCTTATACAAACACTTATTGTGTAATATAATCCATTTATATTGATGTATCTATAATCAATCAACCTATGGGATCGATGTATATTTCTTTGATTTTTAGATAACGAACATGCCTATAGAATACCATGGACCTAAATTTTGATAGGCTATATCATTTCCATGAAATGGGAAAATATATTGACTTACAGTTATGAATACAAGGTAAAAATATTTTTTTGCATTGTTCATTAATGCAATATTACTCATAAAACACCCAACGTATCATACATCACCATGAACATATGTTATCATGGATTTTATCAATACATAAAATTAAATGACTTATAATACTTAATAATAATAATAATGTGTGAAGAACAATAAACATGTCTATATATAGTAACATCAAATGACACAAAAAATGATGATTTCCTACTAGAAGGTTTAGTTCTCATAAGTTCCAGTACTCGATATTATGATTGGAATACACAATGGGAAGATGACTTCGAGTACTATGAGTCTCCACCTCTGATATCCTAATTCATTTTGACCCTAAATGATTTCATCTGGCCATATAACATATATGTAAGAATATATTATTGGAAAATTTGTTTTCTCATCATAGCGGGGAACTGTTATGACCTTTTAGTGTGAAAACTACTCTTAATATATTATCATGTAATATGGTATACAGATGAATAATATTGTTGTGATAATATGTTTATTAATATTAAAAAATATTAATACAATTTATCAAGAAGTAAAAAATAATTTATTTCTAGGGCACCAAATCCAAAAAACACTACCTTAAACAAGAAAAAACTGCTAACAACCTTCAGTCCTCTATCTCTCACATGATACTCATGATTCTGATGAAATATTCTTTTAGTAAAATGTTATTCTAAGTACTCTTTTATAGGAACTATTCTTACTTCAATTTCACCAATTTTATAAAAATCCTTCAAGATCCGATACATAAATATTATATTCATTTTTTATTGGTGTGACCTATGCTCTTTTGGGAGAGCCATCACTACACTATTATCATAATACAATGTCATATGTTCTATACTTCTCGGTACCATATCAATATCTTATAAAATGATTCATATCAAAATGAATTCCTTGGAATCATCATAATCCTCTATATACTCAGACTCTTTTATAGAATCAATGACTACTAGATTCTTTGAAATCTTCCAGTTCACCGCTCTATTGAGATATAAAACATATCATGATTATTAATTCAAATTATTATGGACTATTTAAAATATAGTGTCAGTATATCCCTTGATGATGATATCCTCTTATTATCCATAAACCTGGAACATATCCTTATTTCTTCTCACTCACATGAGGATAGACTTAACAGTATACTAATGTAGTTCTATTGGATTGTCTTGATATATTTCTACCATGATCAACGCATTAGAAAAATAAAGTATAGTAAAAAACGTGGCATACATGATTTGTCATATATATAAATAATATGGGATCTTAGAGATTTTCTATTTATATTTTTGTGTTTAAGGACACATTTTCTTAGAAAGATGTATACCACATAACACTAGAACCAATCATCTCTTTGATTATTATGTACTAAATCTCATTAGTATCTGGTCAATGTATGTACCTTGACATGGTCCATAGAAAATCTTGGAATTATCATGAATGATCTTGATCCCCTGAATGTCAACAACTTCACTGAATCTCTTCATAGAGAAACACTTATTTAATAATTCCTTAATAGAATGTCATTCCCAATAATTAATATGCCGTCAACAAAAACTACTTGGATGAAAACTATATTTCCCTTTAATATATTGTAAACACATGGATTATATTCATTATTATTGAAACAAATCTTTTTTAGATTCTTTGAATTTAATGTTCCCTGAACTAGATTCTTAGTTCAATCCATAAATGGATCTCTGGAATTTGAAAATATTTTTAGCATCAAATGGAGTCACAAAACCTCCTACATGTTTCATGTAGATATCTTTATGAAATATCATTTTATGGAAAGTTGTTTTGACATAAATTTTTTAAAGTTCATAGTCAGGGTATGTTTCTATAGAATTTATAATTATGATAGATTTAAACGTGGGGAATGGTGATAATGATTCATCATAGTTAATTTTTTGAGCCTTTTTAAACCCTTTATCCAATAGCCTTTCTTTATAGTTATTCACATTACATTTAATGCCAATATTTATTTTGAATACCCATTTTCACCCTTTGAGATTTAAATCAATTGGTTCATCGACCAGAACCAAAACACGGTTCTGAAACATGGAATATATTCCACAATTCATGGATTTTATCTATCTTGCAACTTATGTACTCTCAACTGACTCAATATAGGAGATAGGTTCATCATTTTCAATAAATAAATTCTCACCATATTTGGTGACTACACACTCATTTCTCTCACGTTATCTTACCTCTAGAGTGATTATATGTTTTAATTTTGTTTTAGGAACTACTTCATCCATGGGTAACTATGGAATGACATCACATAAAAATTCTTGTGTATCTTGAGAATCAAATTCATCTAAGTCAACCATTCTCCAATAATAATTTTTGAGGATGTTCTATCTCTCCTTAAATACATATTTTTAGTGATTGTCACTTTTCTTTATGTTAGGTTGTATATGTAGTATCTCTTTTTTCCACATGATAAACTATAAGGATACATGTTATAACCTAAGGTTCTAGTTTTTTTCCTGAGAAGGCATTATAAAACTCCTTACAACTACATACACATGTATGTGAAATTATAGGTTTCATTCTGCTCCATATCTCGAATAGAATTTGGTTTTCTAGTTTCTTAGGTACTCAATTTCATGCACATTCCATAGTTTGTAATGCATATCCTCAAAATGATAACAGAATATTTTCATGAATCAACATCAACATTACCATGTCTATCATTGTATGATTACTCATTTAAAAAACACAATTCCACTATAGTGTGTAAGGTGGAGTGAGTTGAGATAAAATCCCAAACTCATGTAGATAATATTTGAAATCTTGTTTAAGATATTCACCAACTTGATTCAATAGACGCTTCATTATATTCTATCCAAGTTGATTATATACTTAATTATTGATTTATTTTAATTCATATAAGGAAGCAAATAATCTATCATTATGTAAACACAACCATATATTCTCAAGTCATGAGAAAATGTTATGAAGTAAGAATATCCATCTTTGTATTTTACAAAAAAAGTACACACACATAGTTTTGTAGAAATATTTATAGCTCTATTACCACTTTACATTATCAATTGAATGAAGGTTTGGTCATTTTTCCTTTCAAACCAAGATTGACATCATTAATGTTGGTTTAGCTCAGAATATACAAAATAAATATCTTGAAAAATTTATATTAAATGCTTCTCTTTTACATGATCATGATGGTTATTACAAATCAAGGTGTTCCATGAGTCCTATAAACATGATCCTCTATCTATTTATAATACATATATTTCATAATTTAATATATGAAGACCATTATTTAGATGTGCCACATCATAACATATGTTTTCTTTTTAAAAGAAATATCATTTATTTTTAACATTTAAATTAACCCATCTGCATCTAGGAATGATAGAGAAATTTTGTTCTTGGTAAAAGTTTGTAAAAAATATCAATTTTTTATATTCTATATCAATCCTATTCAAAAAAACATTTGTATCCTTTAATGGATAGATCATTAAGCCTCACACCATTGGTAGCTCAAAAATCCACCTCCCATCTAGCAATCATTCATAATATACTTGGTTTCTGTATTTGGTTAAAAATGTGAAGACCAGAAGTTGTATCTAGTACTTAATTTCTATATATTGAAAGATTAAAATTGATAAAAAATATACCTTTACATTTCCCTTACCTCTAGGTGTAATTCTTCCTCCAATGTCCTTTCTTTCCACATAAAAAACACACTTCCTCCCCTACATTACATTTCCAATATATCTTCCCCTTATTATAATGATGGTGCATGTAATCTTTATACATATTATGAGTATTGGCCCCCTTTGACTTGTTATTCCTTTTCACATTCAATATAAGGATCATATTTTTGTCACACCCCATGTTTTTATCTACATGTAAAGTCAAAGTCAAAAATTATAAAATAATATAGTCATTATTTCATATATTTTAATTAATAATTTAACTAGAGACGGTCTATGGATGTGATAAAAGTTTGTTATTTTTGAAAATGACGTTTAGAAATATAATCTTGTGTATTTCTATGTTCTCAATGTACAAAATAACCTTGATTACAAGAGGAGAAATTGGAACATAAAATATAATATTAGTTTTAAAAAAATAATTATATATCTCATATGTCTCTTATATCTCCTAATCTAGATAGAGATCTCAAATGTTAGACATCTTGCAATATGAATCCATTTCATCATGTTTCATCAAAATATTATTGTTAATGGATGATAGAATAAAACATTTAACCCTTGATGAATCATTCAAATGTGTCTCGTATAATGTTAACTCTTCCTCCATGGCCGAATTACCAAGCACATCGGGAATAAGTTCTTCTATCACATACAATTTTGTTTCATGGAAGATGATAACGTGTTATCGGCTTTCCCCATAATGTAAATTTGTGCCAATGAAAAGGTTATCCTTCTCTATTATGGATCGATGTGATATGTTTGAAGTAATTTTATTATTTTTTCTATTAATAAGATGAGTTTAATTTTAGTATATTATCGGATAAAATTAGAGAAATAAATAAATATTATATTTATTAATATACCATAATTTTATCAAAACCCAATAGACCTCACCATTTTCTTTAGAATATCCTATTACTTATATATTATGGTGGAGAGGATCCATATTCCCCTACTCATCACCCCAACATTAGCTGGTCAAGAAATTCTAAGGGTTTTAGGTAGGCATTTCAAATGTGAATTTTATGAAATCATAGTTCCTTAATCTATTTAGTGGAGTCCCTAGTCCTAATATTCATAAAATGGATTAACTGAACACTTTTCCTCTCTCTCACAACATGTCCTTCTTTGGAATATAACCCTTTATGTGATCTAATTTAACTCATCCCAGAACCTCATGTTAGAATTCCACGATAATTGATGTCACCCCAACTTTGGTTGGTCGGTAACTATGAACTATGGTTAAATGTTTACTGATGTAGTGGAAAGATATACTAAATTTATATATATAATGGAGTGATTTAATCCTAATGTGTAAATTTCCAATTATTATCATTATTAAATTTTTATAATATTAAAAAGATCTACTTAATTTATTCATCATGTTTTATATAATATTGACACATACACCATTTTTTTAGTTTTATCTTGCATGAATGTTTATTAATTAATTCATGTGATTGAAACAAAACATATATAATGGAATAACTATGAAAGTTAATAGAAATTTAAAAACTATGTGGTATAATCATGATATTTTAAAAATAGTTCATTTTTCTAGATGATGATAAACATATTGTCTGCCTAATAGAAATACTATCAACCAATTAAGGTTTGTGTTGTAGGTTTCCTCCAGTCCACCTATGAATCTCTCTTGCATGGGTTTTTCCTCTGTTTAAAACAGGAAGTCCAACTACTATCTTGGGACCTCTATCCATTCATTTTTATTTTACTCACACATGGGTGATGATAAAGGGTTTAAATAAAAGAAAACATAGGCAAACATGAACTTATATTATAAAAGAATAGATGAAACACATGCCAATAATTTAATTTAATAATAAATTAAATGAATATAATCACATAAAAAGTTCTATTTTTTTAGGATCATCTACAAGCATGAAATGAATTATGCATTTTATAAAAATATCTATTTATTTGAGTAATTATTATTTTAGATAAATTCCACCTAAATCAATTAATTGTATTCATTAATTAAAAAAATCATTTATCTTAATTATAATATAACTTTCCTCGAGGTTATCATCCATAATAATTTTAAACAAATTAATTAAATTAATTTAAAATAAACTATGTTCAAAATGTACATTAGAGGTAACACGGTCAGTACACATTCAGACAACCCAACATGTATTTACCATTATATTGTTTACACTTATGAAATGTGGTATACATGAGTTATCACATAATTTCATGTCATGTAGTATAAACATAATAATTACACAGATTACATTATTTTTTAGTCATTTTTTATGCTCCAATTAACGTAGAGTAATAACTATAATTCGACTCATACAAGATATGCATTGTCAAAGATTTGATATAAATTAGTGAAACAAACACACACACACACACAAATATATATATATATATATATATATATATATATTAGAACACATAACATGGAGTGTCCTATCAACATAATAACCAAACACTGCCACATGTTCATAACGTCTATAGAGTATGATAAATTATTTTTTACTTCTACATAATGTGGTATAAGTACACATCGAGTACAAGATAGATACATGGTGTATACTATCCCCAACATCTATCCAAGGCACAAGACTAGGGACTCAGAATGTTACAATACCCTTAAAAATATTTTAGTAAATAAAATTTGCATGGGAAACATGGAATGTGGTCTCCAAGTTACATGGTCACCATTCAGGTAGTCCTTCAAAGAAGATACACATACCATCTATGACATAAAGACAACACAACGTGCAAGGATGTTACACTACATGTTCTCTGTCTGACTATGAAATTGGCTTTCCCAGTCTAAAAATGGCGTAAAATTAAATGCACCATCTGTTATAAATGAATCTTCCTTGAATTAATTTCTAATTAATTATGGGTGAATTTAACACGTGTACATGATTTTTACCTCTATGTTATACATTGGGTAGTCTTGTGTTATCTATGAATATTCCTTAGAACCTCTGGACGAGTACATAAATTTTATTTCATTCATAAAATTAATTGATTTGATTATATTTAATAGAAACTAAAGTGGAAGAAGAATATATCACAATTTGGATTAAATAAAGACTTAACAAGAATTAAAAACTACATGAAAAATGGATATATAAATCAATGATATTTAAATAATTAGAAATTCTTATGTGACCGCATTGATACCACATGAAGGTTTTGGGCACAAATGAATCATGTGATGGGGCGTTTTCAACTATTCATTTATTCATGATCGATGGTTAATTTGTGATTTTACACTATTTTTAATACTATGATCAATAGAATTAAATCAAAGAATACCGAAAAAAGAAAATATTATAACAAGTTAATTGATCATCACATATTATTTATAATTAATTTAATCAATTTAACAAATAAATTATGGGAAAATATTTCTTCATTAATGGATCTAAAAAATGATTTACATTTTATCATTGATGTGTTGTAGGAATCAAGAGCAGATTACCTCTAGCTATGATCCACTCATGTTCCAAAAATTATCATCCATCATCATTGGTATCTTCATGTGCTAGTATAAAAGATCACCTTGCTTGATTTTTTCACCTTTGACCACCATCAGAATCACTTTGAATGGTTTCTCTTTGATCAATCTTGATGAAAGTGTGGGTGGTGGTGGAATATTGCTCTCAATTCATTGGAGAATTCATGGTGAATATAAATATCTAGGGCTTTGAGATGATTCTACAGATACATTGTGAACAATAAAACAAAAGATTTCCATATCTTAAGAAATTACAATGTTGGTTTTATTAACCACTATGTTTAGAAAAAATAATTACACCAATGAAATTTAATATTTGTTTAATACTTGCAGAACCCCACATCAATAATAATAATAATAATAATAATAATAATAATATTTCTCAACATGCTCTTAACTTCTACATTTAAATATATTATATTAATCAAATATTATTCAATGTATATATTATTTCTCACTGTTCTATTAAACTAATTCCACCATTCCACCAAAATATTTATTGGGCCATGATTGATGAATATTTATTGAATAAAGAAATTTCACTACTTTTTTTTACAATAAATAAATAAATATTATATTCTATAAATATAAAAAAAATATTTATTAAATATTCTACTCATGTAATATTCTGTCGAATAACTGGTGAAAGTGCGATAAAAAATGAATAATTATTAAAATTCTTGCGGGAATAATACTTATTCAACTTCATAAATAATAAATCGAAATATATTACTTAATTGAAATTCGGGATAAATTTTGTGTGACCATGTAGGCCTCTTTCCTAGTAGCATTATGTGAAGTGGTCTAAATTATAAGGTTAGAATCTAGGAACACCACAAGGTACCCATATAGAAAGAAGTTAATGTAGTAATGACATGATACCTTATATGGATGCTTTTTGTGTAATATAATCTCTTTATCAGGATATCTCAAATTAGTTTGGTTTCATGCTAGTTTCGTCAACCCATGTGTTTGATGTCTCTTTTTTGAGTTTTTGTAAATTGAAAATGCCTATAGAACACCATTGAATTTGATTTATTTTGGCAGTATAATTTCCTTCAAAGGGCCTGAGATATCAACTTCCATTAAAGAAAAGTAGAGAAATATCATTTCATTCATTATTCATTAATGAAATATTACTTGTGATGCACCCAATGTATCCTACCTCTTTGCAAACATATGTCATCAAGATTTTTATAAAATACCTCAAATTATGTGATTTTTAATTCTAATTATTAACAATATTAATGTCTATGTACAAATAAAAACATCCGCATATAAGAACATTCAATGATATAAATAAATATAGATTTCATACTCATGGGTGTAGTTATTATAATATCCTAAACCGGATATTACCAAGGGTGTAAACCATGAGAGGATTCCTCAAAGTCCTACGATTATCCACCCCGTCCAGCCTGAAACATTTTGTTCCTCAAATTATTTCATATAGGAATAGAACATATATTTAAGAATATTGTCATGGATCTTATAGGTTATCATCACAGCAGATAACTAATATGACCATTCAGTGTGAAAGAAATTCTTAAGACATTACCACATACTTTTTTACATAGATAAACAATCATGTTGTGATAAAGAGTTTATTATGTTTCAAAAATATAAATATATGTTATCCTTAGGTACATATAAGTTTTTTCAAGGGAACCAAATCTAGTAGGTTAATGAGTATGATTTTTAATAACAAATATATAAATGTACCTAAAATTAAATTTTTAATTATATTAATTATTTATTTCAACATAATATTAGTCTATTATATTATATATTTAAAATATAATGGATACAAGTGAAATTTGAATAATTTTTCAAAAGTGTATAAAAAAAATATTAGACCATTCCATAGGGAAACTTTCAATTTCATTATTAAAGGTTGGGAAGAAATCCATCCATTTATATTAAGAAACTCTAGATCTATTTCATTTCAAAAATAATAAGTTATTGAAGTTGAATAAAAAATATATGTGACCATGGAAGTTTTATTATGGATGTAATGGGGCGTGAATAGTGAGATTTGGGAATTTATAGAGGCAACAATATTTTTTTTAATGTGTATGTATATTGAAGCATCAAGATGCATTGAAGAAAAATGTTGTGTTCAATAGTGTTTTTAGCAATTCTAGGGATAATTATAATAGATTTAGTAAATGATAAATTAAATATATATCTATAATCACTATATCATGGTTTTTATGTTTGTAAATTTTAAATGAAAAAGGGAAAATAATGAACATATTGGCTGAAATACTATTATTTTACAATAAATGGCCATTGTTATGTTGAAATTCCCATTTTTATAGGGAAATGTCCATTTTTATATTAAAATGTCTTGGTTATATTATGTAAATATAAAAGATTAAGACAATATATGAAATTATAATTGATAACAGCATAAATATAGAGAATATATATAAATATTCAATGAAGATATTTAAAAAAAATGTTGTTTTGACACACACAAATTTACAATCTTTGTATTATAGAAATATTCTATAAATATAAAGGCTTTAAGACATTGAAAACTAATATATATTTTAATAATATTTCTTATAAATGTTATTGTATTTGTAGAATAATTAGGTAATTTAATTGATAACACTTTTAGTTATTTTCAAATAGTGGATTTTTATATTTTAGGTTAGTGAGATATATTCTTTAAATATGTATAATCACTTAATTCTTAGTGGATAAATTTTCTAGTGTTTGGGATGTAATAGAAATGTGATTTATTTAATATATTTTGATTTATTTTAATGAAATATTCATTGATTTTCATATTAATTTTCCAATTCCTATAATTTTTATTATTATTCAATTGATCATAAAAAATGGGTCAAATAAATTCAGGTAAACATATAAACTAAATAATTAATTTCTATTAATGTTCACTTAAGTGATTGAGATTTTAAATATTTAAATATGGCACTAAATCACAATATTATTATTATAATTCACATCCACCCTAAGGAATAAGTTTATTTGAAATTTGTAGAACCATGATTTCATTTAGACATAATTACTATGACAATAAATGATTCACTAGAACTTTTTGTATTTAATAAATTCATGAAATAAAATAGTAGACTCTTTTCACTATTATATAGAAGTTTTTGGTAGAACATTAGGAAATTATATAATGTTTAAAAAATAAAACAATAAAACAATAAAGTCTTTACTTTAAGAATTATTTATTACTCTATGGTTAACTCTTCAATGTGGGAGTTACTCTATACTAACCATTTATGTAACAAATTTTTAACACCATTACTGAGGAATACATGAAATAAGAGAAATATCTAAATCAATAAATTTTTATAATAATTATATTTTTAAATATCTATTTTTATTTTATGTAATTTTTTTTTATTTTTTGTCTGTTTATTTTTAAATTCAGTATTATGAATTTGTATATGTACATATATTTTAATTGTAAAAATATTATTTAATAAGTTACGATACTCTTTAATTTTGATGCCAATATTTCGTGACGAGTTTTGACAAAACTAATAGAGGAAAATATCATTGGTGTTGAGAAAAATCAATAGGTAAATCAAGTTGTGTAGTGAGTACAAAATTAAAAGAATGTTAACTGAGTATGAATGTAAAGACCAAGAAAATCCGTGATTTTGTTTTAATAACATGGGAATTTTGCGAGTCTATAGTTTATGATGGCGCCTGATTCTAAGGCCCAGTGTGCCGGAAATAAATTTTTAAAGTTTTGTTTGGGTACGTTCAGTAAACGTACATGTGGAATTATATAACTTTTGAACTGGTGCTCAGAATTAAAATCTGAGGGCACCATTGAACACATAGTGTCGGTGATTTCATAGAGAGACCTTCATCGCAGTTGCGCTTAATCGAGAGTAGAAGTTATTTTTTGGGGTTTTTTTAAATTAAATTGAATAAAGTTAGTGATTTAACTTTATTTTTTGTTGGTGCTTAAAACATCCATGGGGAGGTTGGAGGTGGGGGCCACCACACCATAACCTCCCATGGGAGGATTATTAGGTGGGGCCCACCCGACCACTCTAACTCCCCTTTAAGCCCATCGAACCCCCAATTAAATTTGGTAAAACTCTCCATAAAGTGGGGGAGCCTCTCCACCTTCCCCCACCATTTAATTGCCAACTCTCCACCGAATAATTAAGTGAATGGTTTCTTTTAATTAAAATATTTTTGAATTATTTTTCCAAAAATTAAATAATGGTTTGGCTTAACCCATTATTTTTTTTGGAAATTTTTTTGGGTGGAAACATGAGAGATAATTTCAACCTCACAACGAAGAACGCAAAGAACGCTCCTTCCACCGAAAATCGACTTTGTCTTCTTCCTACTTCTACTGAGGCAAGGAAAGGGAAGTTATGCCCATGAGGAACGCCGACGTCGTATTTGACTTTTTCACCTTCGAACGCCCATCCACCAATGATGAGTACCTCTCTTCCTCTTCTGACGTTGACGGAAAGATGCCTCCTTCCCGCGACTCCATCAAACGACACCGAAAAGCAAGGTAGGGGTTTCAGTTTTACTCTCAGTTCTTCATTATGCAATTTGGGGATTGAGACTTGCATTGTGTTATCATCAGAACACAGAGGGTGTGGGGCACACGAACAAGGCCCAAACCCCCCGCATTTATCTTCTCTTAATGGCGATAGAGGCGGTGTAGCGGCGCGCTGGATAAACAGGGCGTGGCCAACGGGCCACGGCGATATGCATTGCAACTAGGAACGAGCCAACCGCGAGAAGAACCTGTGGTGAAAAGGCCGTAGGGTCACTGGAGGAGTGTGGAACCGTCATGCAGCATGGAAGATTGGGCAGCGGCCAAGAGGGCCGCAGTGGTGCCGAAGTGGCACGGTGACGTCGCACCGCGCCGAAGGAAGAAGTCGTGGGCACGAAGGCTATGGTGGTCGGACGAATTGGGCGCGGCGCCGTGCTGTCGAGGAGCCATGTCTAAAGGCCACGGCAGACGGAGGAGGGCGGCCGGCTAAGCCTGCCCCCGATGGCGCTCCACAAGGTGGGACCCTAAGGGTTCCTCAGTTTCTTTAGAATCTAGGGGTGCGGCACACCCCCCCCCCCCTCCCCACACGGTGAGGCCGGCCGAGCCTCGCGGCCATCCCACCGTGGCCTGTCGGCCAGGCCGCACGGCCAGCCGCCGATCACCGTGGCCCACTGGGCCAGGCCCCGTGGCCTGTCGGGCCAGGCCACACGTCCAGCCGGGCTGGGGCACATGGCCAGCTGGGCCGGGGCACATGGCCAGCCAGGCAGGGGCACATGGCCAGCCGGGCCGGGCCACACTTCCAGTCGGGCCCCAGCCGGGCCTGGCCACACGGTAAGCCGGGCCGAGCCACACGGCCAGCCAGGTCGGGCCACACGGACAGTCGGGCTGGGCCACATGACCAGCCGGGCCGGGCCACATGGCCAGCCGGGTCGGCCTAGCAGACCGTGTCGGACCCGCAGACTGGGTTGGACCCCTGTCCTGACCCGTAATCCAAAATCACATTTCATCCGTATTTTCGGCTACGAGTGTCCGAACGATGAACTGTCTGCGGCGACGGAAGGCTTAGAGAAGGAAGGATCTTTTGGAATACCCCGTTTGAGTTTTGGACATAGTTGGGGTATGGCTGGTTTGGTTTGAACCTAAAAACCAATCGGGCCCCTGGAACGGAAATGCCAATAACTCACAGACCGGACGTCTGATTGATGCGCCGTCTGTCGCGTTAGGTTACTTTTGATCAGACGGACCTACTGGATACATCAAATCGAGACATCATGGTAGTTGATGTATTTAAACTTCGCTCTAGGAGAAGATACTCTTAGAATCGAGCATGCTGTGTGCGGGGACCCTAGGGCAGGCTGCGAGTGAGATGATAGGACCCTCCGTGGGTTCAACATCAATGATACTGTACCGGGATCCTATATGGGTTCGATCATGACGATATTGTACCAGGATCCTCCGTGGGTTTGACAGGGATGACTAATATACCATGATCCTTTTTGGATTCGACAACGATGACTTCTGTACCAGGATCCTTCATGGGTTCGACAGGTATGGCTTATGTACTAGGATCCTACATGGGTTCGACAGTGCTGATACTGTTCCAGGATCTTACGTGGGTTCGACAGAGGATATGATTCAGTGGCTACAACTAATCATCTCTACCCCTCTACATGAGTTGTATACCTATGTGAGCTAAGTCTTGTCTTTCAGTTGTTATCATTGAGATGATTGACTTTACTTACTTTGTGGAATGGGTTTTGCTTGAGATCGAGTGTTGGAGCCGGACTGTTATTGGTAACATAGGTATATGTATGGACATATACCAAAGTAGGGATGGCTGATACTTCGTGATTGTATCTTACAACTGTGGATTATCCATAGTGGATTCTGGGAGACCTTTGGGTGTCTCGGGGTCCCCTACTGAGTATTGTTATACTCACCCCCGCACGAGCTTCGCCCGCACCATGTTGTTTTCTGTGCAGACGATGATCAACAGTGATCGAGGCTGAGGAAGATGGACAGAAGGCTGCTCTGAGATGGACTAGATTGGAAATACCTCAGAGAGGATTTGTTCGAGTTCAGTACCTACCCTTCAAGTAGGATTCCCCAGTGGATGATCAAGGAGCTGTTTTTCCTTTTTTACTTGTACTTGTACTTTTTGTTCAGTTCGGTCTATATACTGGCCCACTTACATTCAACACAATTTTATTTTCTATATTAGTACTTGTTTCTTGTACAGCTTGTGTTCAGATTGTGTGTGTTATAGGTTTCAGGGAAATGCCTTCCCTTTTTATCGGGGATTCGCATTTGGTGCTAGTCGCCAGCCCCTAGCTATGGAAGGCGGGTTTGGGGTAGTCACGGAACGGGCCCTGAGGAAGGGTCATGACAATGAATTACCTTTATATATGTGGGACTATCCTAGTATCTTATCAACACTAATTATATATAATAATTTCATAATAAATTTAAGGATCATTCAAACAATATGAAATTAAACTCGAATTCATCATGTTGTAAAACAATTGTCCTAATTTACATATAAATTGTTTTCATTAAATTTTTGTTATAATTTCTAATTCATTTTTTTTATGGATTATGTGGTGTGATTTAAATTATTTAGATTTTAATGGAGGTAAAAATAAAATTAATGGATTAAAATCATGTAACCACATTCCATTAAAACACGGGATAAAATTGAATGAGCATTTTGGAAAATATTTATTCCTCTATAAAAATGGATGTATCATTATTTCATAAAATTAAATTTTAATTATTTTAAATTATAATTAATTATTTATTATTTTGAGATATTTAAATTATTTTTATGAATCTTTCTACAAAAATGTATTTATTTTTGGTTGCTTATTCAAATTGTTAACAATTTTTTTATTTAATTAATATGTTAATTATTGATGTTTTCTATAGAGGATATTTGTAGAATAAAGAGTCATTGGTGACCTCTGACTGGTTAATGAAATGTTTTGAAATTATATTAAATGTAAATAATAAATAATTTAACAAAAAATATGAGTTTATATGTTGATTGAGAAAGATATATGGCTACAAAATGGAGATTCTTTTGATGTAATTGAGGTGTGATGATGTTAATGAAACAAAACCAATGTTTTGTTGTGTAATATTATAATTTTATTTTTTTGATAGTAAGAAATAATTTTTAGGTACAGATCCCCTGGAGAATTTATAAATGAACAAAATTAAATTAAAAAACCAATTGGGGTTCTACATATTTTTAAAAACAATCAGGACATGATATTTAAAACGGTAAAAGTATCTCATTAGGGGAAGAATTAGAATGGTCCATGATATCACCAAAGTGATTCTTATAAATCAACAAGATTCAATAATAAATTGGTAGTTTTAATTGGAAAAGTTTTTAAAAAAATTATTTAAATATAACAAGGTGTTGTAATTGGTAAGATAGAAACTAATCCAAATGTATAATTATATACAATTACCCAGAGAAGTGTAAGAGAATTGGAAAAAGATATTTAACTACAAAAAACAATAAGATTAATATGTTGAAGAATTAATCAAAACTAGGAATGGAGAATGTAATAAGATAATATAGATAAATATGATTTATTTACACTATTTATATCAAAATTTCCACTATTTAAAAAATTCATTTCATGGGATATCATGTGAAGTCATTGTAGGTTTCTAGTAGTTTTTAAGAAACTCATCATTAGAATTCTATTTTTTAACTTATATTGAATATTCCCATCTATGA
The DNA here is from genome assembly GCA_963277665.1 of Viscum album. Lineage (NCBI taxonomy): Eukaryota > Viridiplantae > Streptophyta > Magnoliopsida > Santalales > Viscaceae > Viscum > Viscum album. The sequence goes on from OY728158.1 coordinate 1,028,489,729, forward strand.
ATAATTCATATAATATTTGGTTTTAAATATAAATAATATTGAGTATATTGGTTCTATTACTCTTATAATGGAATGTTGGTTATGGTAATGAGAATATTATCAATAATAAATCAAGTTCATTGTAGATTTCCAATAACCTTCAAAAGAATGTCATTTCTATTTGAGATATATTTATGTGATTTAGGTGTGAGTGTTAATATTATATCATAATAAATATTAAATAACATGGTTTTGTAGGAGATTAATCTTATATGATTTTCTCTATAATTGGTTGACCAAGTAGTTAGATTTTAAAAATATTTAATTAAAAATTATTTCATTAACACATATGTATCACTATTATAATTTTTTCATATTAATAACCTATTGGTAGTGATACAAAAAATGTAAAACCATTGATAAAAATAATAATTAGGAACAATTTCAATCCCTACAAATAGAATAAGAAAATGCATCATGACCATCCTAAACCAACTTATATATATATATATTGACTAGTTGAGTTTGTTCGAACACTATTCAAAGAAAATGTAAAATCATCCTTATAATTAAATTTTAATTATTTTATGAATTTTATTTTCTAAATAATGATTCTGACTAGAATATTTCTTTTGAATCACTATATAGGTTACTTTTTTATACAACACAATGGGTGTACAATGATTCACAACTAACATCCTTTTATTGAAAATAGGTTTTTAAAATATATAATTCAATAAAAATTAAATTGTGGGAATGAACTCTAAATGATGATTCATACCAAGAAATGGTGTTCCCCATATAACATCCATTAAAGAATATTTCACATATTTATCACACTTTTAGCATAAATTAATAATAAGAAGAAATTTAAATGTACAAAATGGGTGGTAATTCCTCAATAACATTAGGAAAAATCACAAATTTTTTTGATGAAACATAGATTCATTTGAATTGAGAACTAATAGACTAAGTATTTGTTCCACAACCCTTGAAGTATGGGGAATAAAAAATATGTAGTGACGAGGCCATTAAAACACACTCTTGTCAGTGTAAAATATCTTAATCATATAATGTTCCAATAATAGTCTTATTTTTGATCACATACAAATGAAACTACACCTGGAAACCCAGACTAGTCCATTGGTATCATTTCCCACTATATGATTTTTATTAATGAAGAAAATTTTATATTCAACATGTTTATCCTCTATAGAACTTGTAACAGTCAAATATGGATCCTCCAAAAAGGAAAACCCATCTTACATTGTATTAAGACAACAATCTCATATATTCCCTTTACTAATATTTTTGGAAGATGATTCAATCTGAAGAAGAAGTGAAATAAATAGATCAAACAATACCATATAATATAGAGTATGATTAATATATGGATTTGGAGTCTCTCTTAACATATATTTCACTAGATGAGGTATATTACATGGATTTTGTATCTCCTTGCCAGTGGTTTGATTGAATATATAACTATTTTCCCATATATATTATAGAATTTTATGACCTTATGGCCACACAATTCTTATGGTAACAAATATTTATTTCTGATTAACATGTATTCCTTAATTTGAATCCATAACTTCCTTCACTCAGAACCATGTTAATATCAGTATATGAAAATATAATTCTACTTAAATAAATACTGGAGGTTCCATTATACATCTACCCGTTCTATTTATTAGATCTATCATCAGATATCTCCCAATAAAACTACCAAATCACATAATAATAAAGTTTTATTAAAATATATAGTTAGGACTCTAAGGTACATCCAAAACAATATTTATGAGATTTTTTTTCTCGTAGATGATTAGAGGCCATTATATTAAATTATATCTATAACAATGAAATGAATATTTCAATCTACATCAGGAAATGGAAAAATTATATATATAAAATAACCAAAAAATTATGATGTAAGGGAAGAAAAAAACACATGAAACCTATTCTTCAATATCTATTCATTATTAACATATTTGTTGAAATAACAAATTCATGTTTAGTGGATTCTAAAAAAAGTGATCAATGTAGACAGATAACCCAAAAGAAATTCCACAAACCTGATAGTGGGTAGCTCAATAGATGGAATATAATTAACTAAATTTAGTGGATTAAGGTAACAAAATTTTTTAGAATAACTGTAATATTGTAAAATGGGTGAACGGGGAGAGATTTAATGAGGTTTCGTTGAATATCCCTTAATATGGTGGAAGGTATAATGCACAAAATACCCTTCTAAATATTTACAATGATTAAATTTGTCTCCAAAGAGAGAGAGTGTGTATGTGCCTAGTTAAGGCTGATAAATTTAATTTCTCAATTTATTTTTGTATCAATAGTATATAATAGTAGAATAAAATTCTATTGGAGGACATTTTTATCAATTTAATGTTCTTTAATTTATTTGAAATGTATGATGTTAACCTTGCAAATTAGAAGAGATTGTTTCAAATTAATTGTGGTGTAAAATAATGATAAATGAGAATTTGACTTGGGCGAGGATAACAACCTTGATTTTTTAGAACATATTTTCATTAAAGAAAAAAATGATTTAAAAACATTCAATATGAATTATTTCACTAAAATAAGGGTAGATATAGGGTAAGGATAATATAAAAAAATAAAATAAAGGAATAATTCATGGGAATATTTAACATGTTCAGCAAGTTATTGATAATTAATACATAAAGGATGAAAACATAGTTAGTTATGCATTTATTTTCCAATTTTTAAAATTTTCAAAAACATGGTGGGTTTTTACAATTTAACTAATGAATACCCTACCTTAAGAGTGAAGTTAATATCCCAAAAAATAAAGGTAATCATTTACTCAGATGAATATAAAATATACTATTAATTAATCCTGATCAATTAAATTTTTTATAATAATATATTACATAATAATTAATGAGATAATGTATAGTTTAAATATTTAAAATAGAGAGATATAAACGTTAAAAGATGAGTTTATAATTTTAATATTTTTTTAAATTCACATTAAGAATCAATTTTAATGTGTAAATCAAGCATACTTTACTTCTGAGATCAAATGAAATGAACCTTATACATCGAGGAACTAAATAATAATTTCTTGAGTGTTATATAATTATGTGATAATTGAAATCAATTAACATTTTAAAAAAAATTGACATCATACATATTGTTAAGAAATGGTATTTTTATCTAAGGGTAAAATAAAAAGTGAGAATTTTTTTGATTAAAAATATACATATTTATTTTATTTCAAAATATAAAAATAGTTTATGATATCACATACATGGTCATCCTATCCAAATTATCATGAGTAAGATCACTAAGGATTAATTTTATAATACGTTACTATATTTAAGAGAGATATACGGAGGAAGATGTATATATTTAATTTTAAACCATTCAAAAATGGGTTATGGATTAAGTTGGTCACAATAAGGTGTATATTTAATTGAATTAGTTATTTATGATGATTAATTAAGGCATGTGTAGATCAATTAGACAAGAATAATAAAAATTATTTAAATAACATATTTTTCATATTTTTTTATAATAACTTAATAATAATTTTGTGACATTAGTTATTATTGAAGTGAGATTCTTCTTAGTATTACAATTGGTGTGAGATAGAATCTAATTTTCTATATCATGATATATACTCTAAAATATTTATTAAATAAATATTTCATAGATGATTTAATGGACGTACATACATGAATAAATTTTGTTTGAAAATTTATTTATGATTTTATTGGTTTTTTAATCAAATATACTTCATAATTATAATATAAGTTTATTTTATTCAATAAAAATAATAAAGGATATTGTTTATGAAGTTTTACAATGGGACTGATTTTAGAATGATCCTACTGAGTCAATAATGATGAATACTAACATAATTTTTATATATATCAACGAAAATATGGATTTGAGAATAATTTGTGAAACAAAATATCAAATTAATACATATTTCTATATAGATATTGAATGGGAAAAATTATTATAATAAATTGATATATGTACTATAATTATTTTTGTAAGAAAAGTGTGTGTATTGGAACTAAAAGAAGTAAAATATAGTTATTATAAGTATTTTAGAGGTTGTTTATATTTTTTCTACAAAGTATTGTACCAAAATATTATTGATAAAATATTCACAGAATGATTTAAATGCTAATGTAGATTTAGATATTTATATTGGTTGTGATTCTATATGTCAAATATATTTAACAATGAATTCATTATAGTAATCGGGATAATAACACATTGATAAAAAAATATCCGTTCACTAAAGAGGGGGTTATTAAAGTAATTAATGAAATTAAGTATTATGTCACACATGATAATGTTGTTGATATATTTATAAAAGTAATATCAATGGAGATGTTTCATGAAGTGTGGTAAAAGAATAATTCTCAACCCATCCTTTATAATATATATGGTATTGGAAAGTACCAATCCCTCTAAATTACATTGGAATTTCTTTCAATGGGAATGAAATAAAATATATCGTATCTAGTATTGTATCCATATGTTTGGTTACTTATTAGGATCCATACGTGGTCTTATTGAAGTTATGGGTGAATAAATATTTTTATTAAATAAAATGAATGAAAAATATTGTAATATACGGAGGGAAGTGCATATATATGTGAGTTTTATAAGGATATATAACACACACAAAAGTTTTTACTAAGATATGGGTATTCTTAAAAATTATCATCTAATCTAGTGATGGTGTTCCAAATTATTTATTAATGATAAATGGTTTTGGAATTTTAGGAGTAAATTTTTAAAAATTTATTCATAAAATAATTTAAACCCAATTAGTGAGATTATTAATTAAGTTAATCATGGATATTGATAATATTTAAAACATATCTGGGGGATGTACAAACATTATAAGATATTTAAGAGCCCGTGATTTTATTGATTTTTTTATTAATAATTTTAATCAACATTATGTTTTGTTTTATATAGTCTTAGTATATTGATATATTATATATTGTGATGATCATATAGACCTAATGAATTATTTTACTTATTTATAACAGAGTGGTTCTTAATAATAAAACAATATAGTTGTGGTAATTTATTTTATTATTATTTATTAATCATCAACATGTTGAATTCAGGAATCCTTTGAGTCCTAATGACTTTATATTCTATATATAATAAAATTTGAGAATATAAAAGGAATTTTATTTAAATATTTATAGAGTTTTATTTTAGATAAATTTGAATTTATTGAATGAGTTCTATGAAATTGATAAACAATCTTATGAGATTTAAAGAAGTGTTGGAAAATTAAATTAATTAAGTAATTTATGCAAAGTGGAATTAAACTTATTCACATTGTATTTTGTTTTTCAAATAAGAGACAATACTATACTTAATTAAATTATTTAAAATAAAAAAGGAGAATATGTGTGTAACACATATTAAAGTGGTCTGAGGACTAATGAATATTTTTCTCAAAAAAGTGAATTTAATGTCTGTTGTTACATAATAAAATAAATTTTACTCAAGGAAATGAATATAATTTATTAACATTTCTATTTTTTATATAATATTTGTCATTGTCATACACTATTATAAATATTTATCTACTTGATGCAACATAATTTTTAGTGGTTAAGTCAATATATAGAAGATAATAGTATTTTCAACTTAGTGTAGTGTTAAAACATGTGTAATTGAAAATATTACTCAATGGATGATTTTTTTATGCTCCAAATAAATGTTGATGTTTTTTTAATATTAAATTTTTTCTTCATTTATTATGAAAAATATACAAACCGCATATTGTGTGCTAATATTTGGGTATGATCATTGAATAATTAAATGAAATTTATGTATGAGAATATGGAAATTGAACATTTTTTTAAAATTTTTGTTTGATATAAATAAATATTCATTATTACAAAATATTGAATAGTAGTATATTAGAAGTTATTTTTATCCAATTTAAAATATCCTCTAAATAAATATATTGTATGAAATTATAATTTAAGAAAAAAAATATATTTAAGAGGTTACAAGTGAATTTCTGAGAGATTATAGAACATGTAAATATTTTAGAGTGTTGAAATATTAGGTTTTCTATAGTGAAATATGATACTATGATATTAAAAAACATTTTGGAAGAACACTAAGGAAATTTTTACGAACAAGGTAAAATCAAATTATTAATTGTGAAGAGCTTCATATTTTCATTATAGTATTTATCATTTTAATTTTTATGACCTCGTAAAAATGCGAGAAGATTTTATTTAAAAAATATTTTATATAAATATTGTAGAAAATGTATTATACCTTCCCATATATCATTGTAAATATTTTATTATATCAAAATAATAATCTATCATTGGATGATTTAGGTTTTAAAAATAATGCATTCACCCATATTGGGGATGAAAATGGAAAATCATCTGTGATATTATTATTATAATTTATTTTTATGAATACTATTTTTGAAGTGGTCTAAAAAAGATATTTATTTATTTATTTGTATGTGTAAATTGTGGTTGATATGGAATAAATGTAAAATGAAAAAAACTAATTAACCCATCACCCATATAAGATTCACAACTATCATGGGAACTTAAATAGTATACATTGATAATTCATTTATGTTTATATGAAAAATGAAGTTAAATAGACTAAAATAATTAATAAAAATGAAAAATATTTAAGGGAAGGGTGTTGGTTTTTTAAATATCATATATTATATATTTACAAAATAAAAGTTTTTATTAGAAAAATTTAATCCCACATGTATAAATTTTATTTATATTATCTAATGTGGAATAATGTATTAGGAATATCATAATAACATTTTTAAATTTAATATTTAGTGAATTTAAATGAGTAATATGAAGGGATGATAATAAAAATTATCATGTGAATAATATACCCTTGAATCATGATTGTGGTCAAATAATTAATTCATTCAAGTTTTATATTTCATAATTTTAATTTTAATTTATTTTTTGATATGGGAATTACATTTATTTTTTATTATGTTATGTATGAATTCAGATTTTTTCTATTAATGATGACCACATGAGAATATGTTGGTAAAAAGTGTATGAAAATAATTCAAAAATATGAAAAATCTGGTGATAAAATAAAAGATAACCGTAGATTGACTTTTGAATAAAACCACATCTCAATTAATGTGTTAACTATAAAAATTTGTTTCTTGACGATATTTATATTGGGGATAGAGGTGTTATGATTGGATTTAATTCAAAATGTTTAAAATAAATGTTCACATCACAAAATAATTTTAAAATAATTTTTTTATATGTATCTAGTGCTCATTATTAACAAAAAATTTAAATTAAATTAATTAAATATTTCAAAATAATCATTATAAATAAAACATCAAAAATTAAATTGGAGTGGTTATATGGAAGAAGTGTAGATTAAATTGTTCATTTTCATTATCAACATATAATGGGATTACAAAATTCTATACGTGTAGAGACCCAAAGCTTGACGTACATAGACATTACATTACTTTTTCAGAATACATAATACATGAGAAAAACAGACGCCCAAAGATTGTGTTAGTTTAGTCTCTTTGGAAACTCGGAACATAATCTTCTAATCACCGTGAATGATCTTTAAAATCTCCCAAAAATATCTTACCCTTATGTTTTCTTACCTAAATCCTTTATTTATAACCTGGGGAAAAGAAAACATAAAAAGGGTGAGCTCAAATTCTCAGTAAGGGTAAACATGGAGAACATAAAACCAATCCATAAACATTTGAATGTTAAAACATGAACATAAAACATCAAAATCTCAAGCAATGGAATAAGTATTGGTAGTACATAAGGTATAGATCATAAAGGAAGATTAATCATGATAAAAATCATGGGAATAAAACATATAATTGTGGTAAACCATTAAGCACATGTTATTATTTCCAAAGTAGACAAGGCATTATTACAAAGACCATCATAGTGGACAAAGTCCATTACTGAACCGGGTTTACATGTCGTTCCAACCATGTATTACTAAACCTAATCAACTTACCATTCCATCAATGTCTATATCATGAGATATAAATCATTAACCAATGCATTAGAGGGAGATATAGGTCCCACCCATCTCTTAATGAAATCATTCTTACTCGTGACACAAAATAAACCTAAATCATTCATCATAACACAAATAATAAAATGGGATTTATAAACATCATCCCATATTAAAATAATCTATATAAAACAAATGGATATCATTTCATCATAATAAGAATAAAACCAGATAAATAATAGAGACATTATACTGTAAACATAATCATAATAAATAATGTCATCTTATATGGAAAATAGTTTTGACAAAACACTTGAAATGAATTCTTGAGGAAAATATCCTTTCTTCTTCAAAATCATTTTTTCTTATCAAAAAATTCCATGAAATTTTAAAAGAAAAGGATTTTGTTGAAAATAATCATGAAATCTTGTAGAGTAATCTTTAGTAAAATAAGGCGTTATGAAACCGTAAAAAACTATTCATCATGTATATGTTAAAAAAACATTATCCTCATACTTTCAATGAAAAAGTAAAAAAGTACCACGTATGGTAAACAAAAGAAAGATTCCTTCTATAACACAAAGTAAAAGTCAAATAGGGGTAAAAATTACTTTAAACATACATGGATGAATATTAAAGAAATTTTTGAAAAATATTTTTTTGGACATGGATGAAAAATATAACCCCAGTAAATACTTACTTATAAGAAATCTCGGATAAAAATGAGATTGAAAAATTATCCCTTAAATTATGTAAAATTTATTTTTTATGTGTTAGAGACTCCTGTATAGTGGGTTTAAAAATATTATTAACTTTTAACAAAACCATAATAATATTTATGATATCATATATGATTCACTTATGACTTTATATTACAAGTTCTTCTGAAAATTCCATGTTAAAGCATCGTTTTGGGTAAAATAATTTCATTTAACGTACGTGTTTCGAAATGTTGTTCTTGATATTATTACTTATATCCTGATTTACAAAATTAAATAATGTAAAAAACGATTTATATATAATATATATTCATCATATAAATATATATGATAGATTGATAAATGGAATGAAATACCCCGTTCAGGGAGACAGTAGGTCGTACGTACGCAAGAACGCTGTTTTCATTTCCTTATTGAATCGAATAGAATTAAGTAAATGAAACATATATGTACATAAATATAGTATCATTATTATTTAATATCTTTCATGATTATTTATTATACATAATTTATAATCATACTTGAAAGGTTGATCATGGAAAATGAATCTCATCACGTTCGTGGAGACGTTAGTCCGTACATACGCACGAGCGATGATACCAATCATTTAATATTAAAATGATATATTATTGGATGTAATATCATATATACATAATCATTATAATGTTATATTTTTTATTTATATCATTTATACTCATTATTATACCCATCCAAAAGATGAAATGTTTGAACCACGGCGTGGAGACGGTAAACAGTACATACGCTCGTGTGGTGACTTTTTCATTAATAGGATAAATTAAATAACTAATATGGTTGTACAACTATTATAATAACATCACAGTATATTGAAGATAGTGGAGTTATTATTTTAGAATGGAAACAACAATGAAATAGGAAGTGGAAGAAGAAAGGAACTTGAAATAGGTGGTGAGATATTTACATCTTCTTCTGGTTCTTCCTTTTGATTTGATCAAAAGGGCTCCCTAGGTTGTCTTTATGACTAAAGGAATACCTCTATGATGATGGGAGGAATGTTTATAGGGTATTTGGGTAGGTTTTGGCAGAGATAAATGGATTTGGTGGTGTGAATTAGAGAGAAGGGGGAGTGCCCTTTTATAAGAGGTGTGAGGGGAAACATAAGAAAAACTTAAATTATTATTTTATAATAAATTCATATTCGGTTTATAATCAATTTAAAGTAGATTATTTTGAGGCTAGGGTGGGGATGGGTCGCAATCCTCTCATTAAATTGGTTTTATAAAAGTTTGGGTTACCATGTTAACCTTGTCATTTATATTTAACTCTAAGTTAAATAATTTAACTTTTACCATGTCTTCTTGTATTCCTACACTATATGGTTAGTAAACATACTATAAACTACCATTAGAACCTCAATTGATACATTAATGTCATATATATTATTATATAAGTATTTTTCTAAACCATATATTTTTAGGACCATTATATCAATTAATAATATAATATTTGTTTTCAAAACTCTTTTATGCCAATTTTGACACTATTTGGTATTTTGTTTTCTCTAAATTCATAACAGCATTATTACTTCGAACAAAATTCATTTAACCAACCATAATATGTTATAGTAACCTATAAAATTTTTATAATTCATAAAAATTCTCAAATTACATTTATTTCGGTATTTATAATATCAATAATGTTAATATTTCATTAATAAGTTAATTAATGCATCATCATTGTGTCATAAATTAATTAAATTATTTAATTTCTAAAAAATCTAATTAAAATACCATTATGTAGGAAATCCTTTTATCTTTCTAATTAATATTTATAGTCTAATTTATCTTATGTATAAACCTATATTAAAAATGTTTTAGTTATTAAACATTGATTTTATCTATTTTAACATTTCTTTAAATAAAATAATAATATGTGTCCTAATCTAATACAAGTGGACCAAAGAGGATCATATTTTATTCCTAAGGTTGTTTATGGTCTAATTATACTTATAAAATAGAATTAAGACATGTGTTAGGTTAATAATAATTCCATTTTTACCCTTAATTACCCTATTTACTTTTAACAGTGGTAAATAAAAGTAAAACATTACTATTCACCAATAATTATTTTTATCTTATTGACCCACATTTTACTCATTGATATTAACCGTTTCTCTCATATTTTCCAAATTCAACTCACAAGAGTGGTAAAATTACATTTATGTAAATTTTTAAATGCTCCTAGGAGGTGGGTAAAAGACGGTTAAAAGTTCAATAAAATTTTTATATATCTAAATTAATATAAAATAACTCCAATTAATTACATTGAAAAAATATAGGTATTATGTATCTATTTTTACCTAAAATAAATTTTATTAAAATAAAATATTAATTAAATAAAAATTCAGTTTTAACTAATATCTCAGTGTTTTCAATATTCATCAAAAATTGAATGTTTTCAGAAAAATACCAAAAATTCACCCTATGCTAATTTCGATATTCTTAATCCAAAAATGAAGTCCATTTTTAAAGATAAAATTTATAAAATTTCAAAAATTGGGAATTAAATTTCATAACAACTTATTTATATAATATTTTTATAACATATCATTGTTTAGTGAAACTCGGTATTGCGTACAACACAAGCTATCGAGGAAGGTTGCTCATGTGTGTATTGAAATCCAGGTCAGGGTTGCGTGTAGGGAAAGCTTCCTTTGGATTTTCATACAACACACTCAAAATATAGTTCGCTTATACACTGATCATAATCAATACTCAAGGTTGCGTGGAATAATTTCTACCAAAGAACTTGAAATTGTGTGTAACACGATCCAAGAATATTGTTGCGTATACTAAAAACTAATACGGTGTTGTGTATAGCGAAAGATAATCTTGGTGTAGCGTAATACAGATGATATCAATGAAATTAAAAAAGATATATCTCATAAAAGCACGGGGTGTTACATTCTACCCCCCTTAAAATGAATTTCTCCCTCGAAATTCATTAGGGTTATAAATGGTTTTCTACTTGAAAGTTTCAATCATAGAAAACCACATCATAAAAAGGAATACTATAACATCATTTTAAAAAGAAACATAATGTATACCCAAAATAACTCATCATTGGGTTTCCACATAGGAGAATATAGGTGAAAATATGGATATGGAAGTGAAATCTAACCATCATGTTCTGATAGAGAGTGGTAGAGAACATGGCTATGAAAAATCCAACAATCACCACACCATAAATTTTTGATGATCTATGGTAATATATAGGGAAATGTTTTTGGTTTTATTAATATTATTTCCCTAAACTTGAAAAGGAGTTGAAATTAGAATAAATACATAATTTATTTTGGTACAATCTCACTGTTGGTCATTACTTGAACAACTTCCACCTCATCTCTTAAAAAAATGAAGTTGAATTTTTCATTCGTGAAGTGTTAGAAGATCGTACGATAGAATGATAGGTCATTCCATCTCTCTCAAACATAAGGTTAGCAAAATTTATATACATAAGTCCATCTATGGTGAGATTAATCGTATATAGTTCCTAAAATGGACTTATACATCATATATCATACCTCTTAATAAAATAAAACTATTTTTTACTAACCAGGGACTTCCTGTAGGCCAGTGGTAGGCGATAAAGGCCTGTCGCACTTCAGTTGTGGGTTCGATTCCCGCAACCTTGTCCGACGCGACGGGTTGTCGCCCGTCCTACAGGTTGTCCTTTTTCTAAAATTACACTATTATAACATTCCACAAATAGTATAAAAAGGCTCTATACGTAAACAATACTATCTGATGTCCAACATAATCCATTCTAATCTTTAGGATTATCCAAAATACTTCGGTCCAGGCTCATAGTATAAAGAAAACAATTACTTGAAAGGTCACATAACAAGCACATGAATACCATCATTTATCCCCCATATATCATAAGATATATCTTCTTGGTCACTTTCCAAACATGTGAATACCATAATCAGGGATTCTTTTGAAACACGAATTACCATAGAACCATTGTGAAAACATCAATGCTGTCAAAAGTTAACTCTTTCCACATACCAAAAACCAAAATTCCTATATACTCAATCCATGATATCACTTTGTCCTTATATCAGTCATTATCTCAGTAATACTATCAAACATTTCATTATCTATTTATCCCTTCATTATGCACATATCATCTTTTTTTCAAAGATATCAAAATATCCCTTCATGGTTACCAGTACCATTCAACATATACTTTCAAATACTTTAGGAAAAACAATAGTGTAACAATCCTTAGATATTTCATTATTCCATAGTACCATTAAATTACCTATACAACATAACTCTTGATAAACATAAAATTATTCAACTACCTTCTTAAACCATTGACCGAGCTTCATCATTTTATTCCTCATCACTTCTTTCATATCATGTATCATTTGTAGTCTCTTCATCGTCATCAACATAAATACTACCCATACGACCTTGCTGATTCTCTTCATTAAATTTTCCCTTAGAGAATTTGTTTTCATAATGCCCATACATTCAACATTTAAAAAATTCAACCATTGTTGATGTCTTAGAAATACCATTATCCTTATTCGTGGTGTTAACTGAACCTTTTTCTTTGCAATTACTAGCTTTGTGTACTTCTTTTTCACACCCAAAGAATCTTCCAGTTCCTTTGAAACATTCTCCCTGATGTCTCTTACCCCATGATTAACATGATGGAAATTGAACTTTCATTCCTCTATGATCAACATGAAACTCCATCTTTATCTTATTAGCATAGTCAGGAATCCTACCAAAGTTCAGACTATTGATCATATTATGAGATTGATGGTTAGGCATAATAATGATGTTTGGACTTCCAAATCCTGTTTCATTTGGTTGCTCATGAATAATATCATTCCATTGTCTGTCGTGAATCTTCCTATTTCCAGCTATTTTCTAAAACCCAAAAAGAATAGTTTGAGAGGAAAAAATCATGCTAGGAAAACAACATAATAAAGGGGGGTACCTTTAATATATAACATCTTAGGTTTAATTCTAAGATCGTTACTGTAATTCATGAACTATAACCTATACTTATAGTTATCCTTAGAGACATCGCTAGACATACCTTAGAAAGATCTGTAGGGATTTCACTATAGTTATCGCATCCTAGTTTCTAGAGGATAACTAAACCTTTCCTCTTATACCAAATTTAGAGACCCAAAGCTTGACTTACATAGATACTACATTACTTTTTCGGAATACTTAATACATGAAAAAAAGATTCCCAAAGACCATATTAGTTTACACTCTTTGGAAACATAGAACATAATCTTCTAATCATGGTGAAAGATCTTCAACATCTCCCAAAAATATCTTCCCTTTTTTTTTACCTAAAACCATTATTTATATCCTAGTGAAAGGAAAACATAAAAATGGTGAGCTCAAATTCTCAGTAAGGGTAAACATGGAGAACATAAAAACAATCTATAAACATTTGAACGTTAAAACATGGACATAAAACATAAAAATCATGAGCAATGACATAAATATTGGAAGTACGTAAGGAATATATCATAAAGGAACATTAATCATGATAAAAATCATGGGAATAAAACAAGTAATTGTGGAAAAAAATTAAGAACATATTATGATTTCTACAGTAGCCCAGGCATTGTTGCCAAGACCATTGTAGTAGACAAAGTCCATTACCGAACCAGGTTTACTAGTCGTTCCAGCCATGTATTACTGAACAGGATTCACCTACCATTTTATCCATGTCTATCTAATGAGATTTAAATATAAACCCAATTAATTAGAGGGAGATATTGGTCCCACCCATCTCATAATTAAATCATTCTTACTTCTGCCACAAAATAAACATAAATCTTTCATCATAACCCAAAGAATAAAATGGGTTCCATAACCATCATCCCATCATAACATAATCCATATAAAACAAATGGCTATCATTTACCCATACGAAGAATCAAAACATGTAAATAATAGAGATATTATAATTGAAACATAATCATTCTAAATAATGTCATCTTAGATGGAAAATAGTTTTGACAAAATACTTGAAATGAATTCTTGCAAAAAATATCCTTTGTTCTTCAAAATCATTTTTCTTTTCCCAAAATGCCATAAAATTTTAAAATAAATGGATTTTGTTGAAAATAATCTTGAAATATGCTTGAGTAAGCTTCATAAAAATAATGTTTTATGAAACCATAAAAATTCGTTCATGCCGTATAAGTTTAAAAAAACATTTTCCTCGTACTTTAAACGGAAAAGTCAAAATGTACCATGTATAGTATACAAAAGAAATATTCCTTCCATAACACAAATAAAAAGTCAAATAGGGGTAAACATGACTTTAATCATACATGGAAGAATATTAAACACTTTATGGAAAACATTTTTATGGACAAAGATGAAAAATATAACCCCAGTAAATACTTACGTATAATCAATCTCGGATAAAAATGAGATTGAAAAATTATCCCTTACCTTATGTCCAATTTCTCTTATATGTGTCCGAGAGTCCTGTATAGTGGGTTTAAACATATTATTAACTTGTAACCTATATATAATAATATTTATTATATCATATATGATTCACTTATGACTTTATATTACCCGTTCTTTTGTAAATTCCATGTTAAAGCAGTGTTTTGGGTAAAATCGTTTCCTTTATCGTACGTGTACCGACTTGTTTTTTTATATTATTACATATATTCTTATTTAATTAATTCCCTAATTTAAAACATGATTTATATATAATATATATTCACAATATAACTATATATGATATACCAATAAATGGAATGAAATACACCGTTAATGGAGACGGTAGGTCGTACGTACAAATGAACGTTGTTTTTGTTTTCCTTATTAAATTGAATAGAATTAAGTAAATGAAACATATATGTACATAAAACCAATATCATTATTATGTAATATCATTCATGATTATTTATTATATATAATTTATAATCATACTTGAATGGTTAATCATGAAAAATTAATCTCATCGCGTTCGTGGAGACGGTAGTCCGTCCGTACGCACGAGCGACAATATCATTATTTTGATATTAAAATCAAATAAAATTGGATGTTATGTCATATATTCAGAATAATAATAATTTTATATTTTATATTTATATAATTTATACTCATTATTATACCAATCCAAATGATTAAATCATTGAACCAGGACGTGGAGACGGTAAGTCGTACGTAAGAACGTGTGGTGAATTTTTCATTAATAGGAGGGATAAAATAACTAATACAGTTGTAAAATTTTTATAATAACATCACAGTATATACAAGATAAGTGAGATATTGTTTTAGAATGGAAACAACAATGAAGGAGGAAGTGGAAGAAGAATGGAACTTGACATACGTGGTGAAATATTTAACTCTTCTTCGGGATCTTCCTTTTGATTCGATCAAAAGGGCTTCATAGGATGGATTTCTCACTAATGGAATGCCTCTAAGATGAAGGGATGACAGTTGAGAGGGTATTTGGGCCGGGTCTGGTGGATCCAAATGGATTTGGAGGTGTGAATTAGAGAGAAGGGGGGGTACCCTTTTATAAGACGGGTGAGGGGAACCTTAGGAAAAATTTAAAATATTATTTTATAATAAATTTATATTTGATTTATAATTGCTCCAAAGTGACTTATTTCGAGGATAGGGTGGGTATAGATCTATATACTCTCAAACAATAGGTTTTATAAAAGTTTAGGTAACCATTTTAACCTTATCATTTAGATTTAACTCCATGTTAAATAAATTAACTTCTACCGTGTGTTCTTGTATTCTTACACTATATAGTAAATAAACATACTATAAACATCCAATAGAACCCCAATTGGTTCATTAATATCATATATATTATTATATAAGTTTTTTGGCCAATATTTAGATTTTCAGGACCATTATATTAATTAATAATATTATAATTCTTTTAAAAACTCTTTCATGTCAATTTTGACACTATTTGATATTATGTTTTCTCTAAATTCATAATAGACTTATTACATCGAAAACAAATCCTCTAACCAATCCTAATATGTTATATTAACCAATAAAAGTAGTTTAATTAATAAAAAGCCTCAAATTACATTTATTTGGGTATTTATAATATCAATTATGTTAATATTTCATTAAAAAGGTAATTACTGCATCATCATTGTGTCATAAATAAATTAAATTAAATAAATTCTAAAAAATATAAATAAAATACCATTATTTAAGAATGATTTTTATATTTATAATTAATATTTATAGTCTAATTTATCTTATGTATAACTATATATTTTAAATTGTTTAGTTATTAAACAATGATTTTAACTATTTTAACTCTTCTTTAAATAAAATAATAATAAGTGTCATAATCTAATCCAACTGGACCAAAGAGGTTCATATTTTATTAATAAGGTTATTTTTGTAGAATTAAACTTATCTAATTGAATTAGTACATGTTTTATGTCAATAATAATATCATTTTTACCCTTAATTACCATATTTACTTTTAACCGTGGTAAATAAAAGTAAAAAGTTACTATTCACCAAAAATTATTTTTATATCATTGAACCATATTTTACTTCTTGATATTAAACATGTCTCTCGGATTTTCGAAATTCAACTCACAAAAGTGGTAAAATTAAGTTTTATGTAAATTTTCAAATACTCATAGGAGGTGGGTAAAAGACGGTAAAAAGTTCAATAACATTTTTATATATCAAAATTATTATAAAATTACTCAAATGAATTACAATGAACATGTATATGTATTATGTATCTATTTTGACCTAAAATAAATTAAAATAAAATAAATTATTATTTAAATAAAAATTCGGTTTTAACCAATAACTCAGTGCTTTCACCATTCATCAAAAATTGAAAGTTTTCAAAAAAATACAAAAAATTCACCCTAGGCTAATTTCGATATTCCAAATACAAAAAGGATGTTCATTTTGAATGACAAAATATATAAAAATTAAAAAGGTGGGTATTACTATTCATAACGGGTAGGTTATATAATATTTTAATAACATATCGTTGTTTAGTGAAACTCGGTATTGCGTACAATGCAAGCTATCGAGGAATATTGCTCTTGTGTGTAATGCAAGCCAAGTCAGGGTTGCATGTAGGGAAAGATTCCTTTGGATTTTTGTATAACATACTCAAAATATTGTTCAGTTATACATTGATCAAAATCTATACTCAATGTTGCGTAGAATAATTTCTACCAAAGAACTTGATATTGTGTGTAACACGAGCCAAGAATATTGTTGCGTATACTGAAAACTAATACGGTGTTGCGTAATGTGCAAGCTAATCTAGGTATAGAGTACAACAAAATATATCAAATAAATTAAAAATAATATATCTCATAAAATCATAGGGTGTTAGAATACGTTTCTTAAAAATTCACCCATAATTTAAAATTTTTTAAATTGAATTTGTTATGATATTCAAACCTGATTATTATGTATTTTCTTTATAATTAAGTGATTTTTGTTCTTGAGTAGAAGAAAATATCAAAATGTCGGTGATTTTTATCGCACAAATATACATGAATTTTATGGGTTCGTTTCACTTATTTGATACTTAATTTGTACCGATTTTTTAATTTTATTTTTTAAATATGAAATATGTTTTACAAAAGTGAAATGGAATCATTTAAATTATAAAAAAAATAGATAAATTCACACCATGGGAATATGTACAATACTTCTGTTCATGGTTGAGAATCGACATTGTAATTTTTTTAGTGTCAATAGTTTTATATAATATTTATATAGGGAATGTTTTTTGAAGTTGAAGAGATAAAAACTTTGACCATGAAAATTTTTTATGGAGGTTGTGGAAAATGTAAAATTATGATTGGGAAATGAATAATACCACACTATTTTATTTTTAAAATGGGTGTCATTAATAAATCATAAAAATATTTAAATATAATTATTTTATTCAATGGTGTTATATCTTAGTTTTAAGTATTCATATACTAATTTTGATGAATTAAAATTAAAATATATGATTTATACAAACATAAAAATATATTATAAATTTTTAAATTTTAAATGAAAATTTAAAAAAAAGGAAGATATACAGTGAAATTATAATTTTTTATTTTGAATTTAAAATTTTTATTATGAAATATGAATTTTTATTGTATAATACTATGATTATCATATCTATAAAAATTGAACACCAATAATATAAAAAATACCAAATTTACTTGGGGAAATCATCCAGCCCATGGGCGACTCGGTCAACTGAGGTTTGTGGGGCTAAGGTTTGTGGTGGAAGAAATGAATTACTCAATCCTGCCGATGATGTGGTTTTTGGGATGTCATCGACCTCTCCTTGTTCTACGAACATAGTTTGCAGGGATGGTGAGTGTGGACATATCTCTCCATGAAACGTTTTCCAATGAAATGGTTTTTATGGTCGTGGTTGGTGGTGTAATTTATCTACCTCCATTTCCCCAATGACATGGTTCATGTGGGATCAGAACCATTCCTCTTTTATTCCACGAACATCCTAGTTCAATGTCCAACACTTTTCGAGTCCGTTTTTTCCGAGATGCCTTTGTACCATTCGGTTTGCAGGCAATACCATCCAAAAACCATTCTAGGAAATCAGTACGCGGACCAATCTAGTCCTTTTAATAAATTTGATTTCATTAATCTAATTTTAAAATTATCAATCGATCCCACAAATTATTCTTTCATCAAATTTGTGGGAGTATTTTCCTTCCCTTTGAATAGTTTTCAGGATCGTAAAAATTCCCCCATCATAATGGGTTCCGATCTGGATGAAGAGGAAGTTATTCTGATGTAGAAATCGGTCTTGAACTAAAATATTCTATTGTAAAAAGGTGGACCCGTTGGGGGGACCATTCCTATATATAGGCTGACTAAGACATTCTTCATTTACCATACTTCTTGGGGAAAAGTTCCCCATAATGTTGTCTCATATTTCCCAGCTTCCACATACTAGTTCCTTCACAGAATCCATTGTCTGCAAACTATATTTCACTTTACACCAACTACAAACTCTTCCAGTCATTCTCATATGTGAACTGACATTTGAATCTGTGAACTGAATTGTGAAACATAAAACATACATTTGAACTACATTGTAGTAAGTCACTACATGGTTTTACTACTTCATAGACTAAACCTCAATTCAAAGAACTGAACATTAAATTTCAAACATAAAATATTATGTCTTCACATTAGATGACCGCATAGTGAAGCTCGGTACATGAATCACCTACACCTTGAATATTTTGGGTCACTGGACATTGCCTCATGGGATAGTATCTTGCGGAGCATTTTATGAACCTCTTGTTCCGAAGGAATGCATTCAGCAAACTATTTCTAGTGTTTAGTATGCATAGACTTTCCATGCTGACTTCTTATAGTCCTTTGTCAACATTAATCCTTTTCACAATGATTTTGCTGGACTGACCTTTTGTATGGTATTTTAACATTGAAATGAGATGAATCTTCCCCTTATCACAATAGAAGTGACTTGGAGGATGGAATCTATATTTGATAATTTTGAATACAACCTTCATTCCATTATCATTCTTCATGAGGGTATTCTCATAGACATCCTTTTGAAAAATATCACAACCAGTCCTCTATCTGTTCAGTTTCTTCTCTATAACTTCTACCTCCTAGATCACGTTCCCTTTCCATTTCTCGTTCACAGTACAACTATTTTTTTTCCTAGAGGAATCACAATGTCATGATCGGACCAAAATTTATTCAACATGATAATATTTAAGTTCTTTTATTCAAGATAATGTGTTCAAAATGAAAATATATATGTGATCTTAGAGTAGTCTTTTCGATCATAACCCCTATTTGTGGTCAGTCATCCAGGAGTACACATCCATTGTCAATCATTCATTAGAGAATCCTAGTGGCAGGTGGAGTGCCAATAGGGACTTGTCATTTAAGGGATGCTTCTCCAAGGACTATGAATGAGAATATTTGGTGCATCAGATTTGTTTGAAATCCATTAGCCAATTAGAAGTAGAAAACATATATCTGGTAGCATGGGTTTCACAAGTTTCAATCAACACCCCAGGTGAGATGCTTCCCAAACTACTTATATGTTGGTGTTCAAAAAACAATACCTTAGAACTATTGCACGTGGAGATGAGGATTTTTTTATGGGATATCCATAAACATAGAGGGCTTCCCATTCTAGGACAAATGTATGATTTGATTCTTCTAAATCTAATTCCTGGGGGAATTTTGAAAAAGTATATCTGTTGGAAAATAATTTATTTGTCATCGCATAGGGATTACAAAATCAACCCCTCCATTTCCATTATATTATTTCATTTGAATATTGAATCAGGTTGTTCTTATAGGTGAATGGTCCTAGGCCGAGGGGTCATCACAGTCAGACTCACCTGACTCAAAAATCACAGAAAATCCTAGCTCATACATCACCACCCTCGAGGTGGTCGATACACCACATGGGGGTACAAGATCTGGTCCAACCTATCACCCAAGATAAGATTAGCATGTTTCTTTTCCATGTTTCTATGTGGATGCCCCTTCCCTTATCACGATGAATACACTAATATTTGATCTTGCAATCTGATGACAGAAGTCGCATTAGAAGAGGGACAACCCATTAACTTGTTCATTCCTTCCCTCACTTGAGTCTATGAACTCTTAGCGAAGATACATAAAGGGAACCCCCACATTATCTAAGTGATCTGTTTCAATTTTCAAATGTCTGGATGGTAGACTATTTCCCATTCAATGAGTATCAGCATATTTTAAGGGTTCCTCAGCATGACTTTCAGCCATCTTTTCACAACATTTTCATTGTTCATCACCAATCACTAAGTATTGATGATGTAGTTAAACTGTTGTGTGACATTTCATAGTTTTCTTTCACACCATACAATGTGCCTCGTAGATTCTTTATGGATAGTGGAAGGGGATATTCGGAAGAGCATTCTTATATCCCTAAACATTGGGATAGAGTTTTGTCTTCTCGTGTAGATGGGGTAATCATCTGTAAACCCTATTCTCATTATAGGTTTTCTAGGAAATTTGGATGTTGTCAACATGTCCAACATCTCCCTTCTATTATTTTTAAGAGGGAGTCTCATCATATGATCCTTCTTCAATTATGGTTGCCATGATGTGGGAGTATGCTAATGTGGAATTCCTCATTCCTACCACAATAAACACATCTTAAATTTCATTAGAGTACTCCCAATTGTGGGTGTCTTGCTACCCAAATAGGGCATTGGGGTGGCCTATTTAATAGATTCAGATACTACTGGTTGTTTTCAATCTTATCCCAACCATCCCAATTGTCCTATCTATTGCCCTCCCTATCATGAGAAGACATTCTACCTACCGTCACATGCATTGGGAGGGGGATTCATCCACATAACCCATCTTTATGGAAAGAAACTCGGATCCTTTATCTTTAGCGTATGTGGTCTGTGGTACTACAAAAGCTGGTCAGAGTGGGACATCACCAAGTGTTCATGATGTTGCTGCCAACCACCCTCATTTAGTCTTAGAATCTGAACCATCTATTGAGAGGGAATGTCCCACTAGTTTGGTGAATCAGATTAGGGAGCTTCTATCTATTATAATGATGCTTCCTAATTACATACCATTCTTTGTAAAGGAGGACCAAGAATCAGATTCCATTGTGAGGAATTGAGCTGTGAGAAAATGGTCATGGAATCCAATCCATACTCTTACTACAGAAACTCCCTTGTCAGACTTTTCCAATGACCGGGATAACTTTTTACAACTATTTTTTGATCAGAGATTGCGTGGATTTTATTTCTGATGCCTACATCTCTTTGTGTTCCAAATTTTTATAGCTCAATAGGATCTCACTTCTTGCAAAGGTGGAGTCACTAAGTTAAATTCTTCTCACCACTGAACTCATCCTTTAAAAAATATTAGTGATGAGTTACATCGTCTGGAGGATGAGGAACCTATCACTCATGACCAGGTGATTTCCCAGACGGAGGAATTATGTGAGTGCATGGGTCGCAAGGCCAAACATAATGTTCAACTAGCATCATCATGTGATAATTATAGGGTCTTTAAACTGAATGGTTGAGACATCAAGACTATTATGAAGCGAGTACGCCTGATTATTTATGTTGAAGCTGATCGAAGGGAAATTTTTGAACAGGCCCTTGACAGCCCTCGTTCGGTAGTTATCAACTAGCTAGAAAGATCATGCCAGGACATGTAGTATTCTGATGTGCTTCCCTACACCACCATTGTTTTGACATCTAGGATAGACTCTAGATTGTTTATCCCCCCCCCCACTTTGACTTCTTTTGATAAAATAAAATCATTTTTCTTTCTATTGTTTCTCTTTTACGTTTTCCAACAATATTAATCATTTATGATAAAATTCATTTTATAACATAATATAAACTAGATATCAATTGGATTAATTTTTTCGATAAATGAAATAATAAAATAATTTCATAGTTTTCCCTCAAGTGGAGGGGATCAGTGAACATAGTTTGACTCTTTCCAGGGTCATAGGAAAAACCCTAGAAGCATTGTTCCTTTTTTGTTATCACCCTAATTTTTTCATAATCCTGTTATGGTGTATTCTTAGCAGGTATAAAGGGACATTTTCTTAGTCCACCTTTTTCAGGGTCTTGAACAAAAAATAATTGCATCTCAAGAGGATTTTCTTGATTGTTCTATTTTTTTCCTAAATATTATTTAATATAACATCAGCGAGCTGGTACTTGACTTTTGTCCTAAGTTATTTTTTCGGTTGTCAACTTGGAGAAGGATGTGTATTCTTTCATTGGTAGTTTAAAGTCATTCTAACATGACTATCATTACTAATATTTTAGACCGATCATCATTGAACATGAATTTTGGGGAAATGGCCCCAATTTAGGACTCATTAATCGATAATGCCTCGTCAACTTTCAGACATGGATGATGTTTTTTTCTTGATCTAATGTTGTTATTTCTAGATATGGGACATGATATAGGGCATAAAATTCATGGGGCCTATGAAAATAGAAAAATACATCTCTTAAAGATGAATTTTCCCTTTGTTAATAGGCTGTTGTTGTGGGAAACATATGAAGAGTCATCGGGGCATTGTGTGAATAGTCAAATAAAGGTGTCTACAGGACATTGATCATCCATATCTGATGGCCATGGAATTTTTATAGAATTATTGATTTTATTTTCTGTGGAGAACCATAGTGTGTGGCTTGTAAAGGGTATAATGTATGAGTGTATGGGGGCATTTATATTGGATTTGTTTAGAAACTTCCCCACGTTAATTTGACTTCGGAAAAAGGGGGTTAGTGAATGATTTCGTTTAATATCGTACCACCAAGACATTTTAGAATTTTTTTGTGAAATCATTTCACTTTTACTACAGGATGTTAAATGATTAATATTTTCCACATTAGTATTACCAAATGTGTCCTTATATATTTTGGAATTGAAAAGGGGAAATATTTAAACTATAATATAGGGGGTTTCTGAAACTCGTAAATGAGGTGAGACATGGACATCACAGTGGAAAATAGAGATAGGAAAAGCCTCTCCTGAGAATGGATTTTCCTTTGAATTATAGGATATTTTCTATGGGTAACATATGCAAAGCCAACAGGGAATTGTGTGTATAGTCAAACAAAGGTGTCTACAAGACAATATCTATCCATTTTTAATGGATATAGATGGTTATGGGGATTCAAACCTTTATAGACACATTATATGGTTTGTGAAGAGTGGTTCCGGATCATGAGGAGGGGGAATTTAAGGTTAAACATTACCAGTAATATGTGGAATAATGGGAGGAATTTTTATCCTATCCATATGAGTTTTTTATTTATGAATGTATGACCCTTGCATGGGCAGGGATAAGAAAATATTTGTTTACGGTTGGATCTGACATATGAGAATTGCATGTCACTACGTATCTTGTGATGATAGGAATCAAGTTTTACATAAGTATTTTAAGGTTCATTCCTATGTGGCTCCAGTTCACTCATATGTTTATTGTATTTTCATTTTGGATATAGATTCACCAATGGGGTGGGGCTTATGTCTAACTTTGTTAAGCTGATTTATTTCCAGTGTAGGTTCATAAGAGGAAATATCCTTTTGACATGACCTAACCTAAAACTGAATAACATGTATAGAGTATCGTGTAGTTTAAACATCATGTAATTAGGATTTTAATATAGAATCCTCATGTAAATAGAGGGTAATTGAGCTAGGATGTTCTGACATGTCCAGGATGTGGTTCTGGAGGAGAGTATAATGCATGGGTTTGATGGATCTTAGATTATGAGAAATGACATGGGGCTTGTAATCCATTAGGCATATGAAAATAATAATCGCATCTCTTAAGGATGAACATACCTTTGGCTGAGAGGGCATTTTTGTTTCCAACGTATGTAGAGCTGTCGGGGCATTGTGTGAAAAGTGAAACAAAAGTTTTTGTAAGACACTGCCCTTCCATTATTGATGGCCATGAATGATTATGATCATCCAAGATCACTCATATAATAGAGTTTGATGTATGGAGTGAGTTTTTTTGGACATATCAGAAACACTCAGGCTGTGATGACTCGTGGTATTCGGAGTCTCTCTACACAGATTTTACCTGAATGTATGGTTGGATATTTTGACTCCCTTATCATATTGGGGCCTCATTTTGAAGATCCATGTGTCCCATGATTAGATTCCCTACACAATTTTGGTCCATGCGTAAGGAGTGGGAATTTGTTTTTTTATATTTGGGGTACCATGATGTTTAATGTGATAATTTTAGGACTTTAGGTTTCCCAAAATGAATAGGAAAATACTATTATGCCTTTTAATGTAATTCTAGTAGGTTCAGTCATTTTAGATTGATTCCCCATATCTCTATGGGTATTACCCTACCAAAATTTCTAATCCCACATGAGCCAGGCTCGGTGTGAGAAACAATGGGCGAAAAGGTTTTCACTCACCTACCAAGGGATGGAAGGATCATAGAAAATGGAATTGTTGGGCCATGGAGTTAAACATCATGCATTGAGTATGTGGTGACTTTATGGGAATGAGCTAGTTTTCAGGGTCCATTTAATTTTAAGCCTTGTGAAAAGTACATTGATATATCGGTTTAGTTTAATGTTATAGAAATGAAATATCAAAGGTATCATGTGTAAATATTAGATAATAATGTCAGGATGTTCCTAGTACACCCCAGACAAGAGTTAGGGAAGAAGGCATAAATCATGATTCTAGGAGCCCACAAGACATGAGGTATCATGCGAGGCTTAGGATCCAATAGGAATACATAAGTAGTAAAAGGCCTATCCTAAGGATGAATTTTCTTTTGGTTGACAGGAAATTTTTTTAGACAACAGATGATGAGCCACTAGGGCAATGTATGCATATTAAAAATTGGTGTCTGGAAGACACCAGTCATCTATTTCCAATATCCATTGGTGATTATTGTGATCTTTGATTTCAGAGGGCATGGATTTTGATGGATGTAAAGGGGATGTCTTGGTATGTAAGAGATATCCAGACCATGATTAGTTATGAGTTATGCGATCCACTACATATATTAGATTCATATATAAAGATAACCATGGTCTTTAGACACATTATGAATGTAAGAGTCTATATTTTAAATCCCCTACACCAATTTTCATTTCACATGTAGGGGATTATTAGAATTGTTTGGATACAATATACATGGTTGGACCTATGATTTCTGCCCTGAGTGTCACTACATATCTCGTTATTCCAAGAATAAAGCTACATATAGTTCATAAGATACCATAGAGATTAATGTCATGTGGTTAGGACTTCTTTATCCATTCGATTTTATTTCATGCAGCTAGGACTCCTCTGCACATGCTATTTAACTTCATATAGTTAGGACTCGTGAATTTCCCTATTCAAGTATGGCTTATATGCAGGTGCGGTTTTTGTTTCCTGTACACAAGACATGGGAGGGCCCAAGTGACACTATGTGTCCCAATGATTTATGGTAATCAAGCCACATGTAGTATTGTATCCTATGTAGTTTAATTCCAAATATTAAGGAAGAGAGTGAACCATCATGAAAAGGATGAGGTGTGTGACGTGTCAGGCTTAAACCTCATGGAGGTTTCCTACATATCCCAGTAATCTCGGTATCATAGTCCACGTAGTTATGAAAACATGTTACCTATGCTGGACTAACACATGCAATCGAAATGAGCAGTGTTTTTAATGGAAACTCGACTAGGATAAAGGATCTAGTTGTCACTTCATATCTTGAGAGGGTAGGAATCATGCCATGCGTAGTTCTTGAAAACTCTTCATGTCAGTCTGACCTGTGCACAGAGAGGGGGGATTTTTATCATGTGGTGTCTGGACTAGAAAATAGGGTCCAGGTGTCTCTACGAATCCCATTAATGAATGGGAGTCAGGCCATATGTAGTTCTAGAGGTACCCTTTAGTTTAACATCGTACAGCTAGTACTTTTCATGGATTCCCCTGCACTTGTCTGACCTTTACGCAGGGAGAGGGACATTGTTGACCATGACTGGTGGACGGTCCAGGATGTAGGATCCATCCGTCACTATGTATCCCATTGATGATTAGGAATCATGTCGTACGTAGTTCTAAGGACTCCTCATTCAAGTCTGACCTCCACATGGAGAGGGGGGGAATTTATACCATTATTTCGTGATGATGGGCTTATTATAATCCTCTATGATTTTTTCATGTGGGGAAATACTTACCACCATTCCTAAGCTCCTGTGAGTTATACTCAGTGTTATAAACAAGGAGTGATGAGATATTTCATTGTAGTATAGGGGAAACAAAGGATATAATAGAGGAATTCCATGTCATGTGATGGTTGGACCAATACATAGGGTCAAGTTATCTTTAAATATCTCATTGATGAAGATGAATCAAATCACACATATATTGGTAAAAGGAATTACTTGTTTAGTCTTGGTCCATATGCAAGGA
This sequence comes from Viscum album, assembly GCA_963277665.1. Taxonomy (NCBI): domain Eukaryota; kingdom Viridiplantae; phylum Streptophyta; class Magnoliopsida; order Santalales; family Viscaceae; genus Viscum; species Viscum album. Next base: position 1,028,517,492 of record OY728158.1, read on the forward strand.
GGGGGGTATTTTTTTATATTTTTTTCATATTTTGGTTGTTGGATAAAAACCTAGGATTCAGGCGTCACTACGTATCCTACGAGGGTAGGAATCAATCCCACATAATGTCCGGTAAAGTCCCTTCCTATTCCGGTCTGACCCATAAGTAGGAAGGGGTCATTTTTATCTTTCCCTTGCATAGATAAGATTCATGCGCAACAAGTCATCATTTAGGAAAGAGTGACCACCTTGTAGTTTAACATCTTGCGGTGAGGATGAAGATGCTAATTTGATTAATGTCGTACAACATGGACACATATGTTGCAATGTAGTTTAATGTGAGGTATCTAAGACGTGTTCATAATGCAGTTTAATTTCATGCGATTAGAACAATATCTATATAGTTTATCATCATGTCTGATAGGTGTATGTGTTGTTCTACAGTTTAATTTCATGTTGTGATGACGACATTGATGTGATTATACAAAGTACTTCATCAGAACCATCACATTGGTTGGAGATGTGGTGAGATTTCCATTCATCGAAACTAAGTCATATAATCCATTTGATTAGTCCTTGTGTATTACATATATCCCCTCCAATTTGAGCTCCAACATTGGTGTTTTCCTATGGAGTATCATTGGGGTTCTGAGGACCAATACCATTTCTCCTTTAATGAATGATTGGAGGTCAACCTTTTTATTGAAGGCTCGTGAAATCTGGTTCTGGTGAATGTCAAAATAGTGAAGAGTGTACAATATTTTCACATCCAACTGATCCATCTCATCAAACCTTTTTTATTATTTCTTATCTACAATTAGTTGACCAAAAACAGTGACGCGGATATATGGGAGATGGATTTAAATGGGAAGAACCACCTCGGTTCGGTATACTAATGAGTATGGGGTTTTATGAGTGGTGGTAAAGGTTGTGTTCTTGTAAACCCAAAGTGTATGGCAGATCATTTTTGGCCATGATTTCATGTCCGTGGATACCATTTTTTGGAGTATATTGGAAATGGTTTTATTGAAGGCCTCTATCTTCCCATTGGCCATTGTATGTTAGTGGGATGAACAGTTGGTTTTGATTCCATAATCACAATAGAGTTTGTTCTATTCAACAGAGAAAAAATCAGTTCCATTGTCCATCAGTATTGTATGTGGGACAGCAAACCTGGTGATGATGTTGGATTTCACAATGCTAATAATAATTCTTTCCCTGGAATCCTTGAGATGTTCAAATTCTTCCTATTTTGAAAATAAGTTGGTTACTATGAGAATATTTTTCTATTATCCATCCATGGTGGGAGGGAGTGGTCCCACGATGTCCATTCCCCATATGGAAAATTGCCACGAGTACTTGGTTTTGTTTAGTACCTTCAAGGGATGGTGGGTGAATGTTTTGTGAGTGTGGTAGTAATGACACTTCGTAATGAATGTGGTGAAATCCTACATCAAGGGGTGCCAATAGTACCCAAGCCATCGAATCTGCTACAAGATCATAGACTCTAATTGATGTGCTCTACAATTTCAAGAATGTACTTCTTTAATGATGGTGGTGGTCTTTTTTCCATCAATTCACATGAGATGGAATCCATCAATGTGTCTCCTATGAAAGTCCTTATTTTGGTTTTTTCCATCATACATCATCATCTTGATTTCCAATCTCTGGATTTACTCCCTTCCAGTCTTATCTAGTGGGAGATCTCCCTTTTGAAGGTAGTATGAAATGAGAGTATTCCAGTCAGTTTTAAAACCAAGCATCTCAGAGATAGGATTTATTTCAAAAATTTCATTCATGATGGTATGAATGAATAGTATGAGAATCTGTCAGTGGGCAATACTAATGACAATTTCATTCCGATTTGGGTTGTCCGGAGCCATAGCTGCATTTTCCAATGTATAGTATTCAAAATTTTGTGACCTTGGAACATAAGTCAATGTCATCCATGATTGGAATCCTTCAATTAGTTCTCAGAAATGGATCAAAAAAGGGATCAACTCCTCTTTATTAATATCAAGGTCACCATTGAATTTCTTGATGACCATTTCTTAGTTTCCATTGATCATTGGGAGTTAGGCATGTGCTTGGAGTTCTATATCTAGGCATTCAATGAGGGCCTATTATTCTTCTTCATTGTTCATGAATCCTTCTGATAATAGGAATTAATAATGAATAGCCGATTTTTCTAGGGATATGAGTATGACTCCCAGACGCACTTTATTGAATATGGGGTCTTCCATTATTTTTCCTATCGGGCTTTCGACCGCACCATCGAAGTAAATTTTACAAATTGGGGAGTTATCTTGAATAGAGAACACTTCATCAACAGGTAGCACAGCATCATATGAGGCCACCCATATTTGGGGATGCTCTACTGGGAAATCTATTAATTCCTGGCCTTTTATTGATTTCTGTGATATGAACTGAGTATCAAACTCTTGCAGGATGACCATTCATTATGACCAGTATCTTGTTAACATTGGTGGCTGAGAATATACTTGAGTGTGTTTCTACATGAGAAAAATTGGACTTTGTAGTGTTTTATGTAATTCCTCAGCTTCTAGACCGTAAATATTAATGAATGGAATCTATACTCTATTTTCTTATAATGATACTCAACATTGATCATGGTTTGGCTAAGGTAATAGAGACTATTCTCACTATTTTCATTATGCATCTAAGAGAGGAAGGTGCCTAGGGATCCCTCCATGGTGGTTACATATTGAATGATTGGTCTTCCTTCAACATGTGGAATTATCATTAGTGGACTAAAGAGATATTTATTGATATTTTCAAATTTTTTGGATAGTGTTAATACTGTTGATATTCGACCCCTTTATTTGTCAACCTAATGAAGTTCATTGAATTTCCTATGAGGCTGGGTATGACGTGTCAGGTGTCCTTGGATTCCTCTCAAATTAGTGAGTTTGAGAGGAGGTGACATTCAAAGGATGGACTTTTTCTTCTCATGGCTAACGTAGATTCCCCAATGGCATACAAAAAAACTGAGGAATTTTTTAGAGTTAACACCGAAATCACATTTCTAAGGGTTTATTATTAGAATATGATGTCATATTTTATGGAAGATGGTTTCAAGATCTGCTAGATAGCCCAAAAATTGTTTTGATTTAACAACTAGAACATCAATATATAATTAAATGAACTTTCTATGGAAGTGATTGAAAATGTAGTGCATGGCACACTAATATGGGGTTCCATAATTTTTCTAACTGAAAGGAATTACCATGTAGTAGAACACTCCCTGGGGAGACGTAAAGGTGGTGGCTTCTTAATCTTATTGGGCCATTCTGATCTGGATATATACTAAATATAAATATATGAAATAAAGAGCCTCATATCCATCAGTTTCATAGATTATAAATTCGATGATCAGGATTGGGAAATAATCTTTCAACCAGTTCCAGTTGAGGTCCTATAAATTGATAGAGACCCTATTCATTAGATTTTTATTCTTAATAGGGAATTTTTTTTCAAGCCAGATGGGGTATTATACCTCCAGAATGAAATTATCTATGATTATATTTTCGAAGACAACCTATATTTTGGTATCATGTATCAGGTGCATCCTTATTGCTGCTTTCTTGTAACCATGGTGGTCCTCTGACAGGAATATGTTGTGTGTGGCCACCTCTGGATCTAGACCTTGCATTTCTGTATAATACCGGAGGAAAAAATCTCAATTATAGTGTAGAAAAGTGGTTTATACTTATTTATCTTTGGAAGAAATGGCCACACTAACCAGAGTGGGTTGCGTGTCTTCAACTGTAGCCAAGTTGATTTCTTTGATTTCAGAAATGGTTATAGAGGCACCATCCTCAACTGTTGTAGGGGAATCCCTCAGGAATTCCTCTTCCTATAATGCATGATCCCCATATTCCACTCCATCCTCTGGTGGGGAAATAATCCTTGAAATTATTTCTCCATATTTTATGGAATAATTACAATTTTAGTGTTCAGAAGGTGAATTATTCTCCTCTGCCTCACCTACTGGCAAGGGATTTTTCAGAGAAGATGTACTAAGGGGGTAAAGAGTTTCCTCATACTTTGTGAGTGAAAATAAACTTCTTCCCACCTTAGGTGGTGAGTCATGATTTTTATGAGGTTTAGATGATAATTTGGGGGAATTTTAATATAAATCCCCCCAATACCTTGGGAGTTAGTGAACTTTTCAACATGACCTAGATCAACAAATGTAACTAAAATCATGATGATTGCTGAAAATGTGTCCAAATTTGGACTTGTGATTTCAATTTGATTTATGGGTAGTAAATATTCTGCCCCAATATATTTCAGGGGATCGGTAGGAAACATTTGGAAACCATTTAAGACAGAAAACTAATCAATTCCATCAGATAAGAGTTACTCCCAATTCATTTCATAGAACCCTGGGTTAATATAGTGTGATTCAAAGAGGACGAATGGGACCTCATTTTCATGATGTTTCCCACTCTATCCCTTAATTATATATTTCAAGCACTGATGGTACAAGGAGGGGATTTAGGCATGTTTATGCAGTAAGGGCCTCCCTAGCTGGGTATTTATGGTCATATTATTTCAAAATGCCAGAAAGTATGGGTGAGCATTGAGGACACTGAATATGGTTTCGATCTTATTTTTACCAAATATCTTCTACTCTCTTTTTTCATATCCCAATATGGTCATAGTTGAGGGTGTCAGATCATTCTCATAGTATCCCATCAAATGAAGTGTCTTTAGTGGGAAGAGATTAACCCCATAGATAGTTTCAATGAATACATTTCAGATATCAACATCACTTATTATTACAGACACATATGTGGGTTTGATGTGTCCTTGCATGATGGATTCTGCATCTTGATCTGTGAAGGAGGTAAATGTGTATCATTTTGTAGGATTGGTCTCTGTCTGGTAGGCATCAGCGACGTCCCCCTCATCTTTAAACTCATGGGGAATTAGCAATGATTCGATGAGTTATTCCTAGAGATCTTCTAATAGATTCGATATATCCATTATTGAGATCTTAGTTGGTACTAAAGCTAACTATTTTATAATGTCATATTTCTGATCTAATGGAAAAAGCTTCTCATCTTGTGGATTCTCTTTCATAGGCTCTTTAAGGTCATGAGAATTTGATGAAGATGGTTCATCCATTTGTGTTAGATTCGGAGGAGCTTCGTTCTTTTGTGGATCAGGTTGGGTATATATGCTCACTTTCTAATGGAAACCAGTCATATTTTCTTCATCTGAAAGATATTTCAGAATAATTTGATCAGGGTTTCTTTTTGTGGGGGAAATATATTTTTGTTTCCCCCTTCAAATCAGTTGGAGGGTTCTTCTACAGGGTTCTACAATACTGACGGTTTGAGTGGGGGTGCATCCATAAGCAAGATTTCTTCCATAGTTGAATCTCCCTTGATATCCCTGACTTATGTTGTTTCTTTATTTTGGCACACAATTTGGTGTGGGGAATTCTGTTTTATAATCATATTTATCAATGTATAAGGGATCCATCATGTGAATGATATTGATATGGAAAAAAACTTATCACCTTCTAATAATGACTTTTCCAAATCATCAACTCCTGATGGTGCCGTTTGGTCGGACAACGCCCATATTTTTAGATTAGATGGCATGAAATTTGATAGTGTTAAAGAAAAATTTGGCATTACTGAAAGTCTATCTTCTTGCACTTTCCATGTGACCTTCTGATTAGGATGCTTTTTGGGTGGTTGGCCTTTGTAGGATTATGGGGATGATGATGTTCATTTTGTTACAGTAGGATCCATTGGAGGGAAAGTCTGTTTATTCAACTATTCCTGGAGGATAACATGGGCTCAGTTTATTTTTATCAAGTCAACCAACTATAAAACTTTTTCTCCTTTTTGTTAATAAAATTTTTCCACTCCCGCTCTTCATTTGGGTAAGTGTTGGAAACATATTCCACTTGCACAGGTTGTGGTTCCAACTTGACCTATCCAAAATAATTTATTTGTTGTAGGAGGTCGTTGAAGAAAAATCACCCCTAAATGTTTCACCCCAGTATCCGGTGGAAGGGACAATAGTACAGCAAGTCATCAATACCTACTTTATCTGCCAAATTTTGCTCTAGAAGCAGAAGAGAGTTACAAATAATGGAAGCTACAAATTAGTCAGGGACTTGATCATCCTCTAATGAAAAAAAACATGTTTCTTAATTTTAAAAATAGATTAATCTTGGACCCCTTCACAAATATTTCCTTGGAGTGGGAAGATACTACTATCCAGAGGGCCCTGCATATTTCGGTGGGGCCTTAGAGATGGAAGTGGTGCATAGGGTGTCTTAAGCACGATAGAATCTACTTCATCACATCCTTCTCTTCTTTCTATGGCTGAGGGGGATACTTGGGACATGAGATTAGTCTATTGCAAGGAATATTTTATCATTTGAGAGATATTGAGAATTCCAAGAACACACTTGTATATTTCAATAGAATAAGTGATGTTTTCATCTCATCATGAAGATTGTCGATGCACATGGAAAATATCTCATATTTGGTGACTGGTCTATTGATGGAGTATGTAAGACCCTTCGATCTGACAATGAGGTCTAAAACTCTCTCGTTCTCTCACCGTTGGAAGTTCATGATGTCATTGGCTGCTGTTTTTGGTAGCATTGAGTGGAACAAGAATAAGATTTGGCACCAGAGATCCTCCCAACCTATTATTGAGTTAGATTGCAACCAATTGTACCACACAATGTTTGGACATTGTAGGGTTCTGACAAAGAATATAAGCTTCGTAGATTCTGGTTGCTATGGGGGTCCCATCATGGGATCACAGCAATAAGAGTAGTGCATTATATATTTCTCGAGATCCCCTAATCTATTGAAAATTGGGAATACGAGGTTCTTGATATTTGACAGTTGGGGGACGTTGCTTTCCCAATCTAGTTTGGGCTTCCAATCAGGTTTTATTGAAGTGATTTTCCTTAAATTTCTTCCATTCAAGTTATCAATAACTCGATGATATATAGGATTCTGTGATGCACGTCCAGTTGGACCTGATCACGAGCTGTTGCAATAGGGTCATGATTGGATGTGTCGGTGCTGGTGGAACTTGTGGAAGATACCCAACTAGGGAATCCTTTATAGATTATCCTGAATCTGTTCCAGTATCTTCCCCAAAGGAGGGAAATCATGATACCATCATAGGATTGGGTTCACGTAGACTGATGGTCTATGTGCTACCTTGAATAAACTTTCTATCCTTCCTTCAATTGTCAGGATGATCCTATGAGGATTAGGTACATCCGATGGAAGTGTGTGTTGATTCTCCACATGTTTAACATACCCAATGGGACAGATTTCTCTTAGCATCTAAGTGTTGAGTCGTCATAGATCTTTCATGTTTTCCCCTTGTCGATAGAATCTATCCTCATGTTTGGGGAATACTTTTCATGAGGAGGAGGTGGTGGGTTATATACCTTGTTCCAAATCACCTCCTTATTGAGGAGTAGCACTGGAGGTTGTGGTGGATTAACTAAAGGGGCACCCAAATTGAAGGCAACTCTTTGGTATCTAGTATGTACACCTCCAGGCTCATTGTGGACTGTCTCCATGTGGGAATCGTCTTCTCATGTTACCACATTATTTGTATCATTTGTAGTGACGTTTTTGGGGATGATTTCCTTGATTTTCACTAATTCATACCAAATTTGAGGTGGTGTACCATGTGTTGAATGGTAGAAGAGCATATTTTATCCTTTGTTTGATCTTCTCCATCCATTATGTGATGCTCTTATGGTTTCTTAGCGAATTGTGGCTCATAGAGAGACCTGTTATGACCTTGTAATAGGCCTTCATTCAAATGAATGTGAGTTACGGGACGAGATGGAATAGTTTACCCCACTATCCCTTCTTTTCCCTAGATGGGAGAAGACAAATGTATGTTGGGTGGGAATTTGAGGTAAAAATACCTCCAACCCTGCGAGCTGGGGTTTTTGATGTTCCTCCAAGGATGTGCCTTGACCCGAATCAGCTGTACTTATGGTGGAATTTTGTGTTAATATTCCCCCATCCCAATGGATTGGGGTTGATCCCATGTTTTGGTGGATGATTTTACAATTTCCTCCGTCCTGATCTCACAAATTCCTATAGGGTGTGATCTAGAAATGATGTCGAGTCTATAAATTAATTATTTTCTCCGAAGGATATGAGCAGTGCTCAAACATTTTCTTCCCTTAGATGGGTGGAAAGTTTTATTTTCTTGGAGGCCTAATTTTGGAGCTTCTCTAAGGATAGCTTTCATCGGGCTTGATTCTTATGATATGTACTCAATGTCAATTCATGTCGAGCATTCCAACATTCCTGAGAAGGGACTTAATTTGACTGCCATATAGGGTTGATGACATTAAAATATGTCACTTTCAGATGATTATGCTGGATGAGAAGTGTGGTAAAGTGTAGATCTTGTTTTTATCCCCATACCTGGATATGAAAACCATATGGGGAGGTGACAATAAAGTTCTTCCACGTGTTCAATGCATTGATTCTGACCCACTCAAGGTTTTTATTTCACCATTCGGATTGTGTTTGTCATGCAGACAGAAGTGAATCAAGTTCAATTTGATGACAGAGATCTCCCAATACATTTACTTGGTCACCATACAAATCATAGTGAAAAAAATTTCTTTTAACTGGAATATTTTTTCCAGATATTGGGGCGAATGTTATACATACATTCTTTTGACAACTCTATTGGTATGTTGATTTGAGAAGTGATCATGGTCCAATAAAAAACTGGTATTTTTCCCCTAGCTATTTTCTTCTCCCAAGAAACATATCTTGTAGTTGTTCCTCTAGGGACACTTCTACTTGATCCACCCATTTATACTAATCTTTAATGATTTAACATCAAGAAGTGGGTTTAGTGAGAGTCTCTTTCACCAGTGAATAGTATGAGGTTGGATCGGAAGATAAAGGGGGTCTAAGGAAATCATCTAGTAGATAAAGGATATCTATTTTCATGTAGATATTATCCAACACATCATACTTCAATTTTTCAAGCACCTCATCATTTGAGGGATTTCTTGCATTTGACCAGAAAAATAGAGGGCTTTCTCTCTGGTGTAAATTTTGATTGTGGGGAGGACCTTCACAGTATGTGTTGTAATGGAATGGGCTACTATATCAGCTTAGTGTCTTACCTTAGAGAGGACTTATATGATGTATATCCTAGGAAAGACGTTTGAGGTTGACGGCATCAAGGGAAGGACCTTCTTTCCATATACATCATTGAGGGGAGGGCCTTAAAATCACTATTATCCTGGAAAGGACTAGCATCATATCCCTGGTTGAAGGGAGAGTATCTGTAGTGTACATTCTAGGGAGGGACTTCAATATGTACTACATTTAGGGAAGGACCTTATCATAGCTTTAGTTCACTATGGGATGGGCCTTCGTAGTGACTGCAATCACGGTGAGAACAACCATTACAGCTTGACATCCAACTATTTGGAGAAACCTATATATAGCATATACGCTATGGAAGACCATCATAGCACACATCTTCAAGGGGACAACCTTCGTTCAATATGATATTCTAGTCAAGGTGAGGGATACCCTGATAGACATCAAGAGATAGACTCTCATGATTGATCATTTCGGGCCCATGGAGTAAGTTCCATGTGTGATCTAGGGAGGACCTTTAGAGTTTTTAGTAGTAACATTGTGGGGAAAACCATCAAAAATGAAACTACAACTTGCATAATTTCATAATGGATTTATAGGATCTTGATCATTTATTTATAAATGTTTTATGGCATCATGAAATCTAGTTTCTAGTAGAGTAGAATTTTGAATGTGCTCTTCATTTTCCGGATTTCTTTATTGCATTCAATGTTTGGGTGATCTCTTGTGGGTGACTAGGGATGCTAGATATTTATAGAAGACTTAATAAATGATACACTATTTGGATGGTTCCCACAATGTCACTAGGATACACCGATGAGCATATTGAGTTCTGGCAGGGGTGTATGCATACCCTGGAGAGGCCACCACATTGGACCGGTGTCCCCCAGTTGGAATAGGTATTTCTTCTCGATCCATTGTCCTTGTATCACAAAATATGGTCATCAGTCCTTCTTGAATGGAGTAGGGGTGTGGGTTAGCTCTGAGGTGACTATATGATTTTGTTGATGAATCACCCCGCCCAAGGAGACAGGATCGTGGGCCTAACTCTACATTTTTTCACTAACGCAATGATTTCATAACACATATGGAGGATATAGTCTACGATTGAGATCTGATCATCCATCATGGCCAAGATGTTTTGAGATATGACTTCAGCTAGAAAGGGGATGAATACCAATTTCGATTAAAAGAATATTTTTTCTCCTACTTGGTCCTCCATTAGTTTTCTTTGGGTACAGGAAGTCCTCCTTTGCTGGGATTGAGGAATGATACTATCGCCAGTTATCTTCTCCATTTTCAACCGTATTTGGATGGAGGGATTTATATTTGTGAGCAGGAATTTTCCTCTCCTCATTTTACACTATATTTTTCTCATGATCTTGATTTTTATCCGCATCAATTTTACACTTCTCATATTTCATGATCATTGTATTAGACTTGTGGGTTTCATAGGGTAGGAATGAATTTACAACTACCTTTGGATTGCCACCGAATTTGAATAGTGGGCTACATATGCATCAGAAGTGTTACATGACTACCCAACCCCCCCCCCCCTCCAATTTTGATGGAGGGCATGATGTCTGTCAGAAGGGATGTGTGCCTACTTATATCTTGGTGTTGTTCTATTTGATCATCACCTTCATGTGCATTGGGAGAAATTTTCATCTGCCTATAATTTTCCACTTTCCCTGCATGGCGGTACTGATGAGAATTGGAAGTAATGTTCATTTTCTCATATTTTCCACCCTATTTCTATGATGGGATTCACAGTAGGGAGAGGTTTCATCAATCCACACTTCAATTTTCATTGTATTTTTGTGGGGAGCTTCATCCGGAGCAGATGAATTGTATACAGACCCATTAAATACCACTCTGTCTATGTGAAAGACCTCCTTTTGATAAACCAAGGTGATAACTTGCCCCTAATTATGTTTTTTCCTTGCTGGGTGGTTATCATGAGGGTCCCATATCAATTTGACTTCAACAGGTTCCATCGTCATGGGATCCCCTTCAAATCGAGGATATTGGGTTGTACACTCCGGGTGGCGACGTCCACCGGCAGGGTCTCTTGAGCGAGGTTCCTATGTAGTTGGAATGAAGTAATTGGGGTCACCCTCATATATCTCCCTAATATACGGGAGGAATTCATTGTCTCATTCTAAGGACAGGCTCCCAAAACTATTTGATATGGCTGATAGAGTTGTCAGTAGCTGAAGAGGCAGCTGGCGAGCTTTCACCGATTGTAGGTCCTACCTAGCAGTGTCAACTATTAAGAGAGTACTATTTTGGTATTAGTATTTTATTAGCACATTTGAAACCCAGATTTTAAGACTCTATGTAAGCAAGGGAGGGGATCCTTGGATAATTATTTGGGAAACAGTACTTAATGAATCTATTTGTCATGATGATGGGTTTACAGGCACAACATAACCTTTTGGGGGCGAATTATTTCATAATATGACACTCCATTATATATTTAAGCAGTGTTCATATGTTCAAGTATCCTTGGTTTTTTTACCAAGAATGAATATGTAGATTACAATTGGGTTGCAAGACTAAGAATATATATGAATGTGTCCGGAATTTCTGAGACAACGCTAGTTTAAGACCAATGATGAGGCACTCTGGAGATTATCATCATCTAGGGAGGAATAAATTTACTTTGATATCGAGATAAAACCCATAATAAAGGCTTCTTATGTATCCACACGAAACAAATCAGAACCCACAAAGTTCAGTACCACATAATTGGACACATCACCTTTTATGGTCATGTGATGGAGACCCATCCTTGAAGTTTAGCATAGTGCTGTAAGGACTTCTAGGAAGAAGATTCCTAGTTTAGATTTTCTTTATAGACTTACACTGAAGCAGACCAAAATGCGTATAAGGGACATGGCATATTGGGTGGATATGGCCCAATGAACACTGGGGTGATTTGGGTGTTGGGTTTAGAATAAAGGGGGTTTCCTACGTATCTTTGTTAGTTGGGAATCAAAGACCTCGTAGTTCAGTTTATGAAGGGATTATACCGTAAAGGAGGCTGTGTTTTAGGGGGCATGGATGGGGTTTATCCTTTGAAAACGATCTCCATGAGCTCGGGCCTTTAAACATGCATCCTATGTACCTTAGTTAGAACAAGAATCCGTGTAATAATTTTTCATTTGGGTGGGTCTTATCCAAGGAAGAATCCCACTTGAGCTCTGGCCTTTAGATATGAATCCTATGTATCCTGGTTAAAACTATAACCAGTTTTCTTATAGTTCATTAGGGTGGGGATAACATGTCGAAGTGGCCCACTTGAGGTCAGGCCTTCAAACATGGGTCCTATTTATCCATGATAGAATATGAATTATAGTTTCCTTGTTTTATTTGGTGTCGCGTGGATGTTTTGATCATTTTCAAACCCTAAACCCATGTAAGTCATGCTTGGTGTGATAAACAATAGGAAGTGTTAGATCCAGAAAACTACATACATTTCCTCTATTGATGGAAAATGTGGATGATGGAGGAAGAGGTCAGGGCGACAACTAGACAAGAGAGGGGGGATTTGAATGTTCCTACTCTCAACCGTGATTATACCAATGATAGTCAAGTTTAAAAATATATCTGGGCATGTCCTGTATCGAGCTTCAGAGGAGCAGTAGTGCCACATCCAATAGAAAGGCTATGGGGACACCATAAGGGCTTCCCTAAAGCTGGTTCTGGAAAAGGGTAGAAGAATTGCTCCTCGTCAAAAGTAATGGAATGTATAATATCTTTGACTTATTATTGTACCTAATTGAATGTGAAACCTAGTGATTAACCATGATCCTAAGAACGAGGAGGTTCACATGATTATTCAATGGTTGGGCCCCTGAGTACCATGGGAAGGTTGAATTAAAGACAGTTTGGGGGTCCACTATCTTGTTAGGATTACCAACGTGACTATTCTTACAATGGGTATTTAAACATAGAAGGACACACTAATGGGGATCATGTTTTTATCAAATGGGTATGGTGTCTTTAGATGAGGCTTTGGCTTAATTCTGATTGACTGGTTGGCAGAGGGGGTTTGGAGGTTGGGTTGGAAACATAAGGGAATGATTAGTACGAGAAGGTGGAAATCCTATAGGTACCCTACTCCATGTATCACTTATTTTTTCGGGGTGGGATACCCTTATCAAGGTATACTTCTATGTAGTTGGAGGGGTTGTCTATGTAGTGTGGTTGTACGTGGACCTAGACGATGTCTATGTACCAATGGGGAATGTGGACCGGGATACTCATTGTATACCAATGTTGTATAAAGACTTGGATGTAGTCCACATACTGTAGTGGTGTGTAGTCTTAGGTTCTGTTCACATAAGGTGGTGGTATACAGTGTTGGAGTCCATCTATGTGGTAGAATGATACGCATGGAAGGGTTTCGTCGGTAAAGAGATGTGCTATGGAGCATGCTGGATTAAAGAAGGGTAATTGGTCTTGATGTTCATGGGATGTTCATCCACTAAGGTTTTATGGTTTGTGGTTTTCCAATTAGGTTTTTTGTATTTCCCATATTCTTATTCTTATTTCTTTTTACTGTTAAGGGTGGTTTTATACCTACTAGAAACCATTCGTGGTTCTTTGATTCATCCATATTTTTCCATTGAAGTCTTTCAATAAAAAAATCTAATCACTAGAAAAATATAATCATCCTATATTTTTCCTTTTCTAGCACCCCTTGGGGTCCTTTTATAGATTGATGAGGAGGCAATATTTATGGGTCAAATGACACTCTTTGAGAAAGCCCAAAGAGAAATCGTCTAGCCTGCTGAGGACTCGGTAAATAGAGTTTTGTGAGGATGAGGTTCGTGGGGGGTGAAATTAACAGCTCAATCCCATGAATAATATTTTTCATGGGATGTTGTAAACCTCACCTTTTTCTATGAACTGAGTTTCTGAGGATGGTGTATGGGGTCTTACCTCTCCATCATGTTTTCTCCAATGACATTATTTGCAGGGCCATGGTTCATGGGGTAGTGGTTCATCAGTGAAACGTATATGCCTCCATTCCACCAACAACTAGGTTAGTGGGGGATCGATGTCATTCCTTATTTATTCCATTAAATATCTAGTTCATTGTAAAATTCATCGAGGGCATGTGTTTCATAGGCTGTCCACATACCATTCGATTCTCGGGATATACCATCTATATATCATTCACAAAAATCAATACGTGGACCACTCTGGTCCTTTTATAAATTCTATTTATTCAATATATTTCTCAAATTTTCAATTGTTCTTACCATTTATTCTTTTATCAAAATTTTTAGAGTACTTTCCTTCCCTTTGTGGAGTTTTCAAGACCCATCAATCTATAATATAGTGTGATGAAAAAATTATTCATTATTCTAGTTGAGATATCAGTCAAAAAAATGAATTACAATACAGAATAGTGTTTATATGAAGGTTATTATAGATGTTACACTTATTTATTTACCTATTAGTACATTGATGTATGTCTGGGAGCTGATCTTGGACATTAGGTGAGTTCCACCTATTTTCTCTATGAAAGGGTCCCAAAGGGTTAATCTCAAGGTATGTCTAGAATCTCAAAGAATTATATTAAATTTATGTTTAAAAATAAATATATTCCTAACTTGAAAAATAATAATTATTTAAAAAAATATGATCATTTAAATTCATACACATGATATTACTGTTTAGATTATGTAATTTTTATTTTTTCCTATATTTAATTATTCATTTTCTAATGAATATTTTTTTAATTTATTCACGTATTTATTGAATATGGTAAAATAAAAAAATTATACAATGTTTTTGAATATTAAGATAAATATTTACTCATAAATTGTGTGAATACAATATTTATTATATTTTATCAAATGGATACATTTTATTAAAATTAGGAATTTTTTTTAAAGAATAGATGTCATGATTAAAGATATAATGGAAATGAATTATCTAAAATCATTTCAATATATATAAATTTTTTTATTTAATGATAATAAATTATATCCATATTATTTTATATAATGATATTATAATTATTTGATTTGAATTGGGGTATTACTTATATTAAATTAAATAATAAGGTAATTTTTAAAGTTATCTTTAATTAAACCTACCTATATAATCTGAAATTTATCATTTTTAAAATGAGATGTATTGGAAACTCAGAAGACCTCATCTAAAGCTCACTCAATCTTTAGTGATTATTCTCCTATTTTCCCTTATCAAATGTCGAGATTGAAAAGAATATATCCACAGAGATATTGATGGTAATCAAATTAAATAACTTGATTCTTATATTCAATAATGCAGAAAATCAATAATTTTATTTAGAGATTCATGGAAAAATGTGGATACTTATAGAGGGAGCCTCACCTGTATTAACAATCACAATGACAATTTGACAAGAGTGGTAGCATATAATTTATTAAGAAAACTACAACTGTCGAGGTAATTATATATTTAAAATAATAATATGTTATTTTTTTTAAAATCATATCTATGAAATTACATTATTTTGCATCAAGTTATTCATATATATCTATAGATTTTGATGGAATATAGAAATTTGGCCTCTACCAAATACATATGTTGCATCCCAAAAACTTCATGTGGTATCAATGAAACCTTATTTTAGTTTATTATTATTTATAAATCATTTGAATAATTTTATGTATTAGTTTTTTACTATTATTTTTTGATTTTGGATTTATGTCAATTGGTCAATATGACACATTAATATGACACCATATGACAATGAATTGTAAAAAAACTTGAGAAGAACACATAAAGAACCCATCCAAAAGTTCTAAGGCTGGTTGTTTCATGAAATGAACACAAAAAAATATATTAGAATGATAAACATAATGTGATGAATTTTTATCCACAAAAGGAACACATTTCATAAATCACATCACGTCGTGTGGGTAAATATACAGGGTAATTACATGTTGTGTATTGATAGAAGCAACGTGTTATGTAGTGGTTGTGTAATCCTTGTGTAACGCCACAAAAGGAGTACTTCTGTATTTCATGTTGTGTCATGTGGGTCAATACATGGGGGAATTACACATTTTATACTAACTTCCAACATAAGTTGAAACATGAAATAGACTACATGATGTATTGATAGAGTACACACCATGTGACATGATTCACCCCAGATAAGGTATTTTATTAATAATAATTACCATGTTATGTGGTCCAATACACGATGTCATCACAATCCACATATTGACTACTAGCACAAAATGTGTAATAGTCAATTACAAACTATTTATTACACATATATTTCCAACTGCACTCTCTATGTACATCGACGACATGTTATGTGATTTTTCATGTTATGAAGACTATGTATTTTGACTAAAAAATATGACACCCCTTGTATGTAGAAGAAAAACATATGTAGTTAAATGATTTTTAGTAAATGTTAGACAATTTGGTCCAAAAACACCATGTATCCCATAATGTTTTGTGAGATAGTGTATTTTTTAGTAAATAAATTTATAGTAAATGGATTTAATATTACTCAATATATAAATTCTATTTTTTCCCCTAACTATAATACATGTTCTTAATTATTTAATATAATTGAAAATAACTAATTGGGTTATTAATACATCTCCTAGGACCATACATTTTCACATTATTTTAAATAATGAATTAATTTATTATTTTTCTTGTTAATTTAAATATTTTAAAAAATTATTAAAAGTAATGATTGAAAATGAATACTAATTATGTTAAAAAGAATTCAATGCATGTTGTGAATAATTATGAACTTTATCCAAAATGTTTAAGAGTTATATTTATTTAATTAATTATTTAATTTATTATATGTTTTATTATGGTATAGTTGTTATTAAATTAAATTTTATGATTTGTGAATCATCCCTCTCCCAATTATTATGTATGATCTTGTGTGTCCAAAAATTATTTAATGTAACCTTAGACCCTTGGTTCCACTCACTTCCATTTGTGTATACATGTGAAAAGTATGGAGATCCTAGTTATACGATATAGTTTAGAACATGGTATAAGATGAATCCAAATAAAGATATACATAGTAGAATTTTGTATCCTACAACTCTAGACATGTTGGGGATTAAGTTGTTGTTTCACCTATGATCTTGGAGGGTTTATCACTACTTGATAAACTAAAAAGTAAATAAAGACATATATTATTTTCAAATGTTTATATTATTCATCAATGAATGGTTATATATTTATTTATGTGATTAATTGTTTATTTATTTTATTAATTAAATTAAATCACGTAATATATATTAATAAATAAGAATGATATGATAAAATAAATTAATGTGTATAAGATATATTTTAACAAGTAGAGTTACCTATTTTCACAACTAATATAATTAATAAGTGAAATAATGATAGAATAAAATATATTATACGAGGTAATTTAATTCATAAATAATTTTACTTGACATGGATATTTATTTTAATAAGATTCACCTAATCTTAAGAAGAAAGTGAGGAATAAAATAAAAACTATTAACAAAATATTATATGAGATATCATAATATAAAATATTAATTCATGAATTTATTTTTATCACTTATGTTATAAGGAAACAATCATTCAAAGTACTAGTTTGTCCTTGGTCAAAATATTATAAATAATCGGGGAGTTTTACTAAACTTTTTGGGTCAACATTACAATATTAGCATCGAGAATATTTCCTCTTGCATGATTAGTGTAATTTGGAGGCATGTGTTGAATAAATCCAAGTATAAGAGATCATTATTGGGGATTTTTGTTAATAGGACAAGGAACAATGAGTTATTACAATTTGAAAAAATAAAATCAACTTAAAGATATATGAAAAACATGATAATTCATCCATCTGGGTTATGAAAAGATAAATATTGATATATTCCACTAAAATATATGAGTGAATAGATATTCAGAATCTGACCATGAGAGTTGATGGGATTTGATAAAAAAATTTGTTAGATAATTAAATCATAAATAATTTCATAATATATAATCTAGATAAAATAAAAAATAACTACTTTAATTATTATAGAAAATGGAAATGCACACCATGAATTAAATATCAATTCGATAAATCAAGGAAAATAGATTTTTTGAATTAATTTTGACTTTAATGACAAGTAAATGTGACTACACACAATACTATGTCATGAAAGGTAGTTAAATTAATTAGACCTACATATTCATGTTGATCCTACTATGGATATTAGTGAGGAGGAGGAAAATGTTTTTTGGAAATATTTGTATGATGAATTGGATTACTAGTTCCTAATGTTATTTTCCATGCCTATTAAGAATTATATGTTTCACAATGACAAGTATGAATATATTATATTGTATAATAACCAATATATTTATCAAGAGAAATAGGGAAAATATTTTTATGGAATATTGAAATAACTCTTTGCATCGATGTTAGGAGAAGTAATCCATGTCGTACCTCATGAATATGGAATGATTTGGTTCATTGAGCATTCATAGGATTTTTTATTCATGCTAAATAAAGAGTATTAAATAAAACTCATACTCTCATATCTTATAATAATCTTCTTAGTATTCCCTGTTAATTTAAATATTGAAAATATTGAGTGTTCACTCACATATACTTTTACTTTATTTCATCATGTGGATAATGATGTGAGGCGTGATAAGTATTCTATCATAATGGTGAACAAAATTAATGTTAAGTAAACATTGAAAACTTAGGATCTAGTCCAAATGCATCTATTAATACCATTTAAATAAATAAAACTTTTAGAGGTGGGAAAATTGGTAGGATGTAATTATTTTTCTTATGGAAATATGGAATACTGGAAGAAGAACTATAACTTAGTGAAGAAGTAAAGGGAATCTTTAGGAACTTTTGTTATGAAATATAATCTTTCCATTTCTAATAATTATATAAAACATATCAATTTTAATTCAAAAATTTGTATCTAAATATATGAACCAAATATATTCTAAAATATTGCGAAATGTGATATGAATATTTGAGCTACTAATGGAGTGATATTAGATACTTTGGATATAGGTGACTAAAATATATAATTTTCAATTGGAATTATTTCAATGTTAATTAATTATTATAATGTGTCTATTGTAATTAAAAACATCATTCTAATGTGGGTTTTATATATGAACTTATATGTGATCATGTTTGGAAATAAATTTTTAATCTTTTATAAGGAAAACATTTTTTAGGGTATGGTATATCCAAATAACACCATTTAAATACTGTAATTTTAAAGGAATATTGTTTCCGACGCTTTCGCCGGGGCACGCGCGCACATCCGTCCATCAGGGGGGGACGCGCGGCTTCGTTGCCCCGCATTCCCGCTTTCCAAAGGAGGGCGGCATTCGTTCCTTGTTCAGGTACGTCTGCTCCTTGATCGAAACGGGATGATGGGATGTCGGTTCTTCCTTCTGTGGATTCCTCCTCAGAACTCATCACCTAGTCCGGGTCTCCCTCATAGATTTAATACGTAGTTCGTGAAACTCTTCACAGTGCCATGTTTCCATGGACTCCGGTTAATTACACTGCTTCTGTCGGGACATTCCAAAGGGTCCAGTCAGGGCAGCAACCTTCGGTCAGGGGAGTAGTCACGTTGAGGCATCAGTAGCGTGTCTGGATGCTGGGGTACTTGGCATGTCTGTCGGTTATCCTTGATCACAAGGCTTCTCGAGGGCGTGGAGGCCCGAGGCATCCCACATCGAGCGCGGGGAATTACATGTCATGGACACGTATCTGAGGTTTTCCTCAGCTTCCCGTGTTCAACACAGGGTATGCCGCGAGTTTAACGTCCAGCGGAGACGGATCAACCCAACCGGAGCATTAGCTGGGAGAGATCGGATTGAGGGATCCTCCTTGAAGGGATATTGACGCCGGGGCTAGCCCGTGGGCGACAGTGAATGGAGTGAAAGGAGAGTGAAGTGGAACCATCTCAGGGAGGGCGACAGTAAAGTTGGGCTTGAGCCTTGACGAGGCTTCCTACGTATCCCCGTGGCAGGGAATCAAAGTCCGCGTAGTTCGGGATGGTGCAGGTAAACCGACGTGAAGCTGGACCTTGGTCCGATGAATGTCGTCAGCGTACCGACGTGAAGGTGGACCTTGGTCCGATGGGCATCGTCAGCGTACTGACGTGAAGATGGACCTTGGTCCGATGGGTGCTGGGCTTGAACCTCATAAAGGCTTCCTACGTACCATGCCTTGACACGGATCAAAGACCTCGTAGTTCGGAGAATACAGTTTAACGTCATGCGGGACGATAGTGAACCCTGACGTGAATGAACGACGGGTGGGCTTGAACCTCATGGAGGCTTCCTACATACCATGCCTTGACATGGATCAAAGACCTCGTAGTTCAGGTGGGTTTCGCCGGTAAACCGACGTGAAAGTAGACCTTGGTCCACTATTGGTGGGCTTGAACCTCGTGGAGGCTTCCTACGTACCATGCCTTGACATGGATCAAAGACCTCGTAGTTCAGGTGGGTTTCGCCGGTAAACCGACGTGAAAGTAGACCTTGGTCCACTATTGGTGGGCTTGAACCTCGTGGAGGCTTCCTACGTACCATGCCTTGACATGGATCAAAGACCTCGTAGTTCAGGTGGGGTTGGGTCGCAATGGCTTACCATTGGACCAGAATGTAGTTTAACGTCATGCCGGACGGGGGTGAAACCCGACGTGAAAGACGGGTGGTCTTGAACCTCATAGAGGCTTCCTACGTACCATGCCTTGACATGGATCAAAGACCTCGTAGTTCAGATGGAGCTTTGTCGGTGAACCGACGTGAAAGTAGACCTTGGTCCACTGTTGGTGGCCTTGAACCTCATAAAGGCTTCCTACGTACCATGCCTTGACATGGATCAAAGACCTCGTAGTTCAAATGGGGTTTTTCAGGGTCGGTGCTCACTCTAAGCCCACGTGAGTCATGCTCGGTGTGAGAAACAAGAGGTTTCAGGGACCTGACGATCACGTCGCGAAGGGTGCGTCCGTGAGAAGCGAAGAGGGGCTTATGCGTTGGGTGGCCCATGGTGTTGGGACTTACTCCAGGATGGAGGCCCATGGCGCGACAAAGCACGGGAAAGATGGACCTTGGTCCGACAATGGGAGGTACCTCGTTCCCTATCACATCCTCCGCTGACCTTGGTAGTGGGGAAGTACAGAGATGCACGGGTGCAATCATCCGTACCAAAGGTTAGGGCTTACGCTCTGAGGCAGCCCTCCCCCTGCGAACATACACCACTCCGACAAGGATGATCTCATTCCATGTGCGGAAGAGTTCCATTCCCGTGGAGACGAGTGGTGTAACGAATGTTCGAGCTGGGGGTACCCTTCGTGAGGGAGATGAGGTTGGGTCACAGTTTAACGTCATGTGTTGAGGACGTGGTGCTTGGCAGTTTAACGTCCTGCAGCTCGGACGAGGTGGGTTCACTCCACACCCCTAGGGCTTACATAACCGGTACCCTCTGGTCCTTGGGGAAGGGAAGGTGTCGGTAAGGCCATGGTAAAGGGGGGTCGTGGGACGAACCATCGAGGGGTCCACGTTAGCGTGGCTATGCGAAGAAGCAATAGCCGTTTGCGTGGCTATGCAAAGAAGCATTAGGCGAAGCAACGCTACGGGAGGTGTTGTCCATGGGACTTTGAAATCGCATCGTGCAAACCTAGAGGGTCGCACGGAAAGAGGAATCACTAAGCAGAGGATTGTTCTTTGCGAAGTGGGGTGCCTTGGCCTTAGAATGGGGCATTGGTGTGAGTGGGAGGCGCTTCGCGAAGTGAAACAGTGTTCGCGGAGCACTGCCTCGCGAAGAAGGAGTGGTTCGCGAAGCAGGGTCCTGCGAAGTAGTGTGCTTCGCGATGCATAGTTATCCTGCCTTGGCATAGGGATTACTAGCATGGGTTGGGTGTTTCGCGAAGCATAAACGCTCCGCGGCTTCCCGGGTTCCCTTGGGAATCCCCTTCCTTTGCGAACGCCCTTGAGCTTCGCGAAGGGCATCCCTCTCGGAAGAGGGGCTCAAAACGAAACAAATCAGAGTCGTCTCGCGAAGTAGAAATACCTCGCAGAGCTCATGATTCCCGGGGCAAAGCGTGCTTCGCGATTCGGGAGAGGAGAAGCCGAAAGGACGGGTTGTCCGTCCTCGGGACTCAGGGGGAGTCGAGTATTTATAAGGAAGGGGCGCCGCGAAGCAGGGCTCGCGCGCCGCCTTCGGGGCTTCGCGGCGGCTCGCGAACGTCAAACGGATTCGTGGAGGATTACCACCTCCCGAGCTTCGCGGCGGCTCGAGAACGTCAAATGGGTTCGCGGAGGATTACCGCCTCCGGAGCTTTGCGGGGTCGCCATGGTTGGGGCGCTTCGCGGCGGGGCTTCGCGGCTGCGCTTCGCGAGGCAGCGCGCCGGCTGTCTTTTTCGTTCCTTCCTTTCGGGCCACATTTTTGGCGCCAACAAATGCCCCCCCTCAGACTTGGAGCCGCAGAGGGCGAAGGGTTGAAGTCTGAGGGATAATCGCCAAAATTGTCGGTGGTTCGCGATGCGGCATCGCGAAGGGGGGCCGCGATGCTCGCTGGGGCCGCGGATCCGGACGCGCAGCGATGCTTCGCGCGGGTGAGGCGCACTGCGATGCTCCGGGGTCGTCGCCTATAAATAGAGGGTCCGCCCTCTTTTGTCATCACGTGCCTTCCTTGTCTTCTTGCGCTCTCGATTTCGCGAAGCTCCACGTACTCCGCGACAGCCCTCCGCGAATCGAGCTTCGCGGCGAACCGCGAGTCTCCGACTCCGCGTCCGCGCCAAGCGAACCTTTGCCTGTCTGCCTTGGCCGGCCTTCGCGGTTTGAACATGCAACCGGCCTTCGCGATCCGGCTTCGCGATCGATCTTCGCGATCGAGCTTCGCGATCCATCCGAAAGAATCCTTTTCTGAGGGCCAGAGTTGAAATGGCCCATCAAGAAGCTGTCTTGGGGGTCCTCGCAGATGCTGCTCATCGAGATGAGATGGCCAACCGTCCAAGCCTGGGGGAAATGGTTCGGAGCCACTCGGACCACACTTCCTTGACAGACCTACTGTCGGAAGGTCAGAAGGATTACCCGCAGTGCAAGAAACTGCCGTTGTACGGCTTCGGGCTGAGGGATGACGTCTTCATCCCTGAGGCAAGAAGGGATGAACCATCTTGCTGGTTCAGGAGCACACCATGCCAGCACCAATGGTTCAAGGCGGCCGATGGTCATGGACGGGAGAATTTCACACCCTTTACCGCTGATTGCCTCTACAATCATGTGAATGACATTGACGGGAGGCCACTGCAACTGGAGACGTCCCCTCCTCTCTACCGCACCATGCTGAAGGCGGCTCTGCAGGATCCAAAGAAGGGATGGTCCGATGAGTGGGACCTGCGCCAGGGCGGCAACTTTACCGATGACTGGGCCTGGGCCTACTGGGTAGGCGCCTCCTGCGGGGAGTTCGAGGCCGAGCTGAGGAGAGTGGGATTGTATGAGGCGGAATGGGCCTCTCATTTCCACATTTACCAACCAAAGCAACTGATGCCGGAACTGTTGAGTAGATGGTCGTCCAGGACCAACACTTTTCACCTGCATCATGGGGAGGTGGGCATCAGCCTGTGGGATGTCTACCAGGTTTCTGGGGTCCCGATCTTGGGGGCCATGTATGACGAGTTCCTCCCCGTTGCCAGTGTGTGGGGAGATGCTGAGCAGATGCCACGGCTGGCGTCAGCGCTGATGGCGCGCGTCCCTGGGGAGGACAAGGAGGCAGTGAGGGACGTCCACTTCAAGAGGTGGTTCAAATGCTTCCTGAACTTCCTAGAGAATCGAGAGTTCCCTCCAAGGCCTCGAACTTGTCCGAGGGCAGCCCAACGGGGCAAGGGGCACTCGTATTGGCAGGTTTTGGAGGACAGCCAATGTAAGACTTGGGGTTTCAGCGTCAGCACCGAACAACAGCCAATAGTCAGGCTGGCGGCATTCATCGCGGCTCTCATCTGTGGGTGGATCCTACCAGTGAGAGATACAAGCATGGGGGTACGGCCCAGCTCGTTCATCATGGCATCGATGTTGGCCATGGGGCAGCGGATCAACCTGGGGATCCCGATGCTCGCCAAACTATACAGAATGCTACGGCGTATTAGCGAGGGCAAGAAGCCGCCAAGAATATGCGGGCCCTTCCAACTCCGGTATGGGTGGATCGCGACGCATATCAGGGGGATTTATGAGTATCCAAACCCCATTTCGCCACCGGGATCAGACTTTCGCCCCTCCATTCTAAACGCAGTTGGGAGCTTCCCATTCAAACTGGTCGTTCCGATGGTGCTGAATAGGGCGTGGAGGGCGGACGAGTTCAACTTTAATCCCTTCCCGCTGCCGACGGGGAGGCTTACTGATGATGGACGGGGAACGGAAGAACATCGGGCTTACCTCCTGGCCTTCCGAGGTGGAGTTTTGGTGGCTCGGATAGATCGTGAGCCAATCTGTGAACCGTACACCCCGCATCGTTTTGCAAGGCAGTTCCGGTGCCTCCAGCGGCTGACCCCACAGGTATACTGGGAGGTGCGTCATGAGGAGCACCCGTGTGTGATGAGGTAGCTGTGGCTCATGTTCACACGTGAGGATGGAAAGATGCAGATCGCATTGCCTCCGTCCACCGCCGCTTTTGGATTAGTGAAGGAGTACGCCATCAGCTGGGAGGCCGCTTATCCCGGGGAGATGCTGAAGCAGCCAACGATCCGGGTTGGTGACGGTGGGCCTCCTTTATCTCGAGGTCGAGGTCGTAGGGCATCTAGGGCCGCTTGCAGCAGTGAGGCTGCCATGGCGGAAAGACCCGCACCGGCCGAGGGCATGGCAGCAGCGGCGGATCCGGTGGTTCCGGGAGAGCAGGGTCATCCGGAGGGGCGGCCACCGAGGGGATTCTGTAGGATATCCACTCAGGCTCCGGGGAAGCAGCTGCGTCATATCGATATGGAAGAAGATGCTGTCATTCCGGAAGCTTGGGACATTTGGGATGTCAACCGGCAATTCCTCAGCCCACCTGAGATGTGGGCCCACCTGAATCGCCTCGGGATGGAACTGCCGGGCATAGGCCCAGTTTGGGCTGGATTCGTGGTGCCTCCGGCGGAGGCAGAGCAGTACTTGAACGAGCTGGAGGATTACGTCCACTCTAGTGGTGTCCCTCGCCCAATGACAGACCGGGTGAGGGTACTGTTGAATCAGACGGGGCCCCCGCAGCTATCGGCTGCCGATCTGAGGGAGAGCTTCCCCTTGCCGGAGGAATCAGGGGACTCTTCTCGGGAGGATGAGGCTAGAGGAGGGAGCCCGTTGGAGGAGGGCGAGGTCAGAGACCGAAGCTCAGAATCCGACGACTTCGCGGAGGCTCTCGAGGTAGCATTCCGAACTTCTCTTCTTACGATCTGTTCTTGAATCCCTATGGACTTCTCACCAATGTTTGAGCCATGCAGGAGGAACTTGTTCGTAGGCCTCGTTCTCGCTCCTTGTTGGGTGATGTTGCGGGACCTTCAGAACCCGCGCCTATGGCTGCGTCCAGTTCTGCGTCTGGTGGGACCAGGGGGTCTGAGGCGGCTCCTCTGGAATCTCCAGACCTTCCAATAGTATACGGGGGGCCTCGTCTCGGGGTCCCGTCAGTACCGGCCCAGGAGCAGTACTCGGAGGTCGATCTTCGTAAGTCTCCTCCACCGGTCTCCTCGTTGCCACATGTAGGCCATGCCAACCAACGTTTATGTCTCTTTCTGTCATACAGTTCTCCGACTCGCGTGGGCTGCTGCAGCGAGGCTGGTCTGGAGTTCTGGCGGCGTCCCTCCCAGGGGCATGCCGGTGATGGTGACGATAGTCCCTTCACCTCCTCAAGCTGCGGCGCACACCATCACTGGCGGGACCACCAGCAGGGCCATACCTGAAGTCATCGAGGTGGACTCTGAGGAAGAGGATCAACCGGTCGGTCCCCATCCTGTCGTGCCTGCGCCGGCGTCAGGTGTCGTACCAGACTCGACACCAGATGCAGATCCCGCTGAGGAATTCCTGCAGGCATATCCTGCGTATGAGCCTGCCGACCGCGCAGATTGGGACGAAACGACCTCTGATGAGGAAGACAGCAGCATAGTCCGCCGCCGGTCGTGGATGCTGATCACGCGCTATATCAGGGACACTCCCCAAGCGCAATGGCTGGCCGAAATGGATAGGCTCCGCTCGCGGTTGCGCGAACTGTGTGCCGGGGGAGTGGATGCCCAACGCCCTCACGCGCTCATCCGAGACCTCATGGCTGAGAAGATCCGGGAGCATGATCGTGGGTTGAGCGTGGGATGGCAGCGGAGGAAGGCGACCAGCATTAGAAATCTCCAGGAGGCTGAAGGCGAGGTCCAACAGATGCATATCCGGGCCAACGAGCTTTCAGCCACTCTCGATGCGCAGTCCGAGCTGGTCTCACGATTGAAGGCCCAGCTAGCGGAGGCTGAGGAACATATGGGGCAAACCTCTGGAAGGATGGCTGCCGTCCGGGCCGAGGTAGAAAGGGCCAGGGTCAGAGTTGACGAATTACGCCCCTCCGCTGCTGAAGAGGAGCGGGAGATGAATCAGCGGGAACAGGCTTTGGACGCCGCAAGCCAACGGGTGGTGGAGCTGCAACGGTCCTTTGATGGAGTCAACACGTCCATGGGGGAAGTCAACCCCCGAGTATTGTAGCGAACCCGAAAGAAACTTTTATTAACACTTTTGTGCTTCAACTCTTACTTCCTCCTTTGTTTTGAGTTCCGTGGCACGCACGATTTCCACTTTTGAATTGCCTTGTTACATCCCTACATGTATGCGGGACGTTTGGCGACAATTCCTCAAGCCAGTCCAGATTCCCGAAAGATGGGGAAGGCTTGATCGGAGGAGGAACTTCGAGGATAGCCGAATTACCGTTTCTCCAACGTGCTCTTATGCACGAACGGGGCAGCACCAGGGGCGCTGAAATCGGTTCAAACAGATGAAAATGGGAAGTGTGAATCACGATGCCCAAATTTGGAACACTGTGGGGATGGCGTGAAAATAAAGGACAACTGCTAACCGTGGAGGACAAACGGTATCCTTACTGCGTTAGCCTGAAATGGGGACAACAAATGAGCATCGACCGCTGACCATTTTCACAACGCGGGATTTTATCAATTTTTTGTCGATCAATCTTCCAGGATGTTGGCCCAGGACAGTTGGTGGACCATAGGTCAGACATCCATACTGTTAGGGGGTCCTTCCAGACATGACCAGTCTTCCGGAACATTGGCCCAGGACGGTAGGTGAGCCGATGCGGCATAAGACCAGGCCGTTAGGGGGTTCCTTCAGACATGAAAGAGGACGAGGGTCCGAATAAGGGACACACAAAGCATGGAACATGGAGTGGTGGTTTGTTCAAACAGAATCCAACACATCGGTAGTTGCACCACCGTGGTGGGAGTACGCCAGATGGGCGCATCGGCCTGTTCACGGATCATTCTTTCTTCCAGACAGGGCCTCTGGCGAGGGCTGGAAATGGGGAGGAACAAGATTTCGTGATTCCAGGGGCTGAACCCTAGGTGAAATGCCTGGGTGTCTCTACGTATCCCACGTGATGATGGGAATCAAGCCGCACGTAGTTCTTGAAGCGCAGTTTAACGTCATACTGGACGAGGAGCAGCCTGACCGTGTCGGTACACATCCAGCCAAAACTACTAAGCCCACGTGAGTCGTGCTTGGTGTGGGAAACAAGCAGTAGTGGTGGGAATTTCCCGACGCAGAGAGGCAGGTTGGGGAAAAGGGATGCTCGGTGACTACCAGCCCGATGGCTCGGTGACTACCAGCCCGATGACACCAACACGATCATTTAGCGCACCTAGATGCGCGAAGAGAAAGAGACGAGTATGATGAAGTTCCACTTGAACATAAGGAAGTGGAAACGTGTGAATCATGACGCTCAAAATTCGGATCACGATGATGGCGGCGTGGCGATGAAGGATTACTGCTGACCATGTTCGCAATACAGCATCCTATCGCGTTAGCCTAGAATGGGGACAGACAAATGAGGGTCAACCGTTGACCATGATCGAAACACGGGACCATGTCACAAATGTCGTCAGATATCCATGGGGACATTGGCCCGAAACGATTGAAGGGTCCTTAGGTCCAGCATTCATGGAGAGCCCTTAAGCTTAGTATCCACGTCGTCCGAGGGTCCTTTTGGATGCGGAAGAGGATGAGGATCCAAATAGCGAGCTCACGAAGCTTGGTCATGAGGTGAGGGGAATGTCCCTGTGAAAATCCCATGCTTTGGGCTTTTTGTCAAAACACATCTGAAAACGGTAACGAAACGTATTAGAGAGAGGGAGCAGATTCCTTTCCCTTGGGTGATCTTAGTTTAGGGTCATAGAACTCGGACCATGGATGGGAAAAGAGATCAGGGGATGCATGACATCAAAACCTGATGTGAATGAGGACATAGTCCTGCTTACTATGCGTTTTCCGAGGAAATGCTCGAGTCGACGGACCGAACACAAGGGTTAGGCTGGGCCCGCGGGGAAGTAACCGGGCGCTCCTACGTATCTCATAAGGATGAGAATCAAGCCATACGTAGTTCTGGAAGTGACATGGTAGGATACCAGTGTCAGGGGAAAAGGGGAGTCCGGACGTGGCCCTTGCACTAAAGAAGCGGAATTTGATGTATCTTGTTTGTTCTTTAAGGTGAATGGATTTTTTTTTGTGAAGCGACAGGCCTAGAACAGTAGGTCGTGATGTCGCCACAAGAGTCAAGCCGTGATGGGCATTGACAAATGGCATGGCACGTGACCAATACCCAACGTGATGTCCTCTACAGTGAGGTCACCACAATGCGGTGCCGTTTTTCGTCGTGCGGCCAGGACGATAATGTCACAGTTTAGGGTCGTATGATAGGACCAAGCGTGCATTTTATCGTCATGCAGCGCGGACGTAGCAGAGACGATGCTAGGCGGGAAATGTGCGCAGTGTTATAAAACACAATTGACAGAGACCTGATCCCACATCAAATTGTACGCCATCCAGAGAGGGGAACCTTAGGCCGAGGGGCCTACACGGAGGTGAAACAGGGAGAGAGACTGGCTTCCTGAATGGGTCGTACCCAGAGACAGGGCGTCTGGGCGGTCCTACGTGTCCCATGAGGATGGGAATTTGAACGTAGTCCCGAATGGGTCTTAGTTTATGGTCTTAGAGCTCGGACCGTGGGAGTCCCAAAGGACGCCAGATTGCAGCTTTGTCCCCCTAGCATGCAAAGGTGCACTGAGGGATAGCGCCAAAAGTGTCGAGATTCCACCTGGACACGATGGGGTGGAAAATGATGTGAATCATGCAACCAACATTCAAGGACTGAAGGGGCTGGCGTGACGACAGAGGATTACTGCTGACCATGTTCGCAACACAGCATCCTGTCGCGTTAGCCTGAAATGAGGACTAACAAAACGAGCATCGACCGCTGACCATATTCGCAACGCGGTATTTTATCGATTTGTTGTCCGAAACCCTATGGGCGTTGGACCGTATCGGTAGGAGAGCCCTTGGGCGTAGTATCCAGGCCGTTCTTGGGGGTCCCTCCGGGTGTGCAAGATGATGGAAGTCTGAATAGAGGGGAACACGAAGCTTGACAAGTGGAAGGAACTTGATCAAGTTGAATCTGACACTCTTGGTCCTAAACTAGAGTGCTCTTAATACATGGGTGAACCACTGCAGGGAGCCAAGAGACTCAACCTTGAGAGATGGCAGATTCCCAGGGGAAGGGGGCATGGTGCCCAAAACCTTGTATCATACCTACACACCCCCCCGCTGGAGAGGGACGGACCAAGTGGCCTAGGTGACCGGGAAATCAGGAGATCTCCCAGAGGTGGGGCTGGACCCGAATCTTAAACATCCAGGTGGTCCTACGTATCCCATTAGGATGAGAATCATGCCATACGTAGTTCTAAAGGGTGCCTTTTAACGTCATGCAGGACAGAGAACAGGAGGACTGAACCTCAGAATGGGGGCGTGCGTGGTGCAGTCGTTGCAAACCCGACGTGAATGAGGACGTAGTCCTACACTGCGCCACGCAGTCCTGTGATCGGGGTCCTGAAAGCAGGATTAGAGAGGCAACTTTGCTGAACTCAAGCTGGGTCCGAAGACAAGGGGTCTTGAACGTGGTTCCAAATGAGAGTCTTAGTTTATGGTCTTAGAGCTCGGACCATGGGTGGTGAAAACTCCCGAGTAAGCACAGATGTTAACCCAATCCCAAAGCCCACGTGAGATAAACTCGGTGTGGAAAACAAGGGGGGTATCCTCATTGTAATACTAGGGGCGTCCATCAAAAGGGAGTCAGCAGAGAGTTTCAAAGGACACCTTTGACGTAGCTTGTTCCTCCAACGCGCAGACGTGCACGGGGGAAAAGTACCAAGAGTTCCGAGACTCTACTTGGACATGATGAAGTGATGAAGGGTGTGAATTGTGTACCCGGCATTTGGGCTTAATGGGTTGGCGTGACGACAGAGGAAAACTGTTATCCATGATGGAAACATAGCGTCTGTATCGCGTTAGCCTGAGTTGGGAACAACAAACGAGCATCGACCGCTGACCATATTCGCAACGCGGGATTTTATCGATTTGTTGTCCGAAACCCTCGGGGGCGTTGGCCCGTATCGGTAGGAGAGCCCTTGGGCGTAGTATCCAGGCCGTTCTTGGGGGTCCCTCCGGGTGTGAAAGATGATGAAATCCCTGATGCGAGGATACGCAAAGCCTGGAAAGCGAGTGCGGACGTGTCCGAGTAAAACCTGGCATTCCAGGTAATAAACCAGAGTACTCTTAAGCACATTGGTGAACCGCCGAAAAAGAGGGATTGACGAAACAACTCAGTAGGGGGTGGGAGCATGGCGTGGTCATCACGAGACCATCGTGAATGAGGACGTGATCCCACACCACACCATATGGTCCCCTCATGGAGGAAGGATAGGCCAAGGGGCCAAGATGGGATGGGGATTCCCGAGAGATGGGGCTGGACCCGAAGCATAGACGTTCAGGTGATCCTACGTATCCCATTAGGATGGGAATCAAGCCACACGTAGTTCTTGAAATGCAGTTTAACGTCATACTGGACGAGGAGGGGAGTAATATACCCCTAAACAAGGGAGGTGTATGTCATGGTAAAGAAGCCGTTGTGAATGAGGACATAGTCCTACGTCACACCATACGATCCTATAAGATATGTCCTGGGCCGTGGCCCGGAAAGGCCAAGGGGCCTGAGGCTGGGCCTCGTAAAGGGAGTCGTACGGCATGGTACATGATCCCGACGTGAATGAGGACGCAGTCCTACATCACACCGTATACCCTTACGAGGAATCCTGGGCCGTGGCCCGGAGAAAAGGGGAAGTTTGTCACCTTGGGATGGGGCAGAGGGAATCACTGTTCTTGATGCCTGGGGCATCTCGGGGTGGACCCGAAGATCCAGGACACTGTTGACCATGTTCGAAACACAGAGTTCCTATGGTGACCCGCATGGGGGCAACAAATGAGCGTCGACCGCTGACCAAATTCACAACGCGGGACTTGTATCGACTTGTTGCTTAAGAAAACCCTCGGGGGCGTTGGCCCGTATCGGTAGGAGAGCCCTTGGGCATTGTATCCAGGCCGTTATCGGGGGTCCCTCCGGGTGTGAAAGGGTAACAGGATCCCAGTCAAGGAGTGGGTGAAGCTCAGTTGCGTTCATCCACGAAAGGGGCAAACACCTCCAGGGGGAATGTGCAGCCGGGTCGAGGCTTGCTCGACGTGGGTCGAGGCAAAAGTGTGCACCCTGCCATGTCTTGACCCGAGGGGAAGATTTTGGCTTTTGGGCTGGGCCAACGGATGAAATGTACGGGCGTTCCTACGTATCTCATAAGGATGAGAATCAATCCATACGTAGTTCTTGAAGGCCATGCAGTTTAGCGTCATGCGGTGAGGACGTAGAGGGAGAAGAACGGGAGTGGGTGCATGGTGCAACCTTTACAATCTTTGCGCGAGTGGGGTTGCATGAGCGGGGCCAAGAAAGCCTACTCCCTGCTACAGAAAGATCCTCCAAGGAGACTATCCCTAGGGGGAATAGCGGAAGAGAAAAGCTTGGGGCTGGGCTCAAGACGAGGCGTCCGAGCATTCCTACGTATCCCATGAAGATGGGAATCAAGCCATACGTAGTTCTTGACATGCAGTTTAACGTCATGCGGGACGAGGGGCATCTCATTCGGGGATGTGTACGGTATGGCACATGATCCCAACGTGAGGACGTAGTCCTATGCCGTACCGTACAATCCTGTAAGAGGGTAAGTCGGAGAGAAACGAGGGGGCCTGGGGCCAGACCTCGGTGAAGACGGGGCCAGGGGACCAAAGAGGCCGAGGGGCCTGAGGCTGAGCCTCGGTCAGGAAGACCTGACTGGCTTGCAGTTTAACGTCTTGCAGTGAGGATGGAGAGGCAGTTTAAGGTCATGCGGGACCAAGTCGCAGTTTAGAGTCATGCAGGACCCTCTCGCAGTTTAGAGTCATGCAGGACCCTCTCACAGTTTAGAGTCATGCAGGACCCTCTCGCAGTTTAGGGTCGTGCAGGACCACTTTTTTGCCCTATGCAAAGTATCGCTTGAGGAATTTGGCATTGGTGGGAGGAGTTACACTCTCTCCATCTGTGGTCACCAAGGAGTATGCTCCGTTGGGGTAAACCTTATGGATGATATAAGGCCCTTCCCATTTGGGTTCTAACTTGGGTGGTTTCCTACCGGGAATCATTGGCGCTCGAAGGGCCAATACCAGGTCACCCTGCAGAAAAGAGTGGGGACGAACCTTCTTGTCAAAGGCTCTCGCTATCTTGTCCTGATGCCTTTCCAGATTGTGCAGGGCACGAAGCCGGTTCTCGTCCAGTGCCTCTAATTCAGCTAGACGGATCTCGGCTACCTCATCTGATGTCTGGTGATCATAAACTGCAGTGCGTAGCAACGACAGCTGGATCTCAATGGGTAGGACGGCCTCAGCTCCATACACCAGGGAATATGGGGTCACCTGGGTAGAGTTGCGAGTCGTCGTCCGGTAAGCCCAGAGGGTGTTGGGGAGCTTGTCAGGCCAACTCTTCTTGTTCTGACCAACCATCTTCTGCAGAATGTTAGAGAGGGTCTTGTTGAACGCCTCGATCTGTCCATTCGCCTGTGCGTGGTAGCGGGAGGTATGGTTCGACCGGATGTCGTACTTATCGTACAATTTCTTCACTTCAGCTGCTCGGAAGTTGGTGCCGTTATCGGTGAGGACAGCGTGAGGGACTCCAAACCGGTGGATAATGTTGGAGCTCACAAAGTCAACGATGGAACGTGCCTTTACCTCTTTGAGCGGAACTGCTTCTGCCCACTTGGAGAAGAAATCCGTAGCGGTCAGGATGAACCTACACTGGCGGGCTGTTGCTGGCGGATACGGTCCCACTACATCAAGTCCCCATACCGCAAATGGCCAAGAGTACTTGGTGGGGTGGAGGGGATCTGGCGGCCGATGCAAGAAGTTGGCGTGTACTTGGCACGCGTGGCATCTCTTGGCATATCCAATACAATCGTGGATCATGGAGGGCCAGAAGTACCCTAACCTCCGGATTTGCTGGGACAGCTTCGGCCCAGCTTGATGGGCGCCACAGGAACCGGCGTGAACCTCTTGCATAACTTGAGGTATCTCTACTCCCTGGATGCAATGGAGGAGGACACCGTCGAAACTCCGTTTATAGAGGGTCTGCTCAAGACTGGGGCCGCTCTGGAGGTTAAATTGCAGCGCGCGGCGTCGTATTCGCTCGCGTTCGGCCCGGTCGTCCGGGAGTTGACCATTTTGGAGATACTCGACAAAAGGTGATCTCCAGTCGGGGGTGATTTCAACCACTGCGTCTGACGAACCCGGGACTCCCGATATGGAGGGTCCGGCGGTGAGATGACTTACCCGCAGGCTATCACGGTCCTCTTGGGTGACGGGAGCAATGACTCTCCGGTGGGCCACGTGTATGACCAAATCATCTTGCTCGGGTTCTGCGAGCGACGCGGCTAAGCCAGCCAGGGCGTCCGCTTGTCCGTTCTGCGATCATGGAACATGGGTAACCTCTGGCCGAGGAGAGAACTGGGCCATTAGGAGGAGGGTGTACTCCAGTAACGGTGCAAGCTCTGGCTTCCTGACGACGTAGTCGCCATTAACCTGTTTGATCACCAGCTCGGAATCTCCCTTCACATGTATATGGGGAACATGGATCTCAAGGGCCAACTCGAGGCCGGTGATGAGAGCCTGGTACTCTTCCTCGTTGTTTGTACAACCTCCTGACAGCAGGAACGAGTACGGCAGGACGGCTTGTGCCGGGGTAATGAAAATAATGCCCAGACCCACTCTGTTGAGCTTGGGGTCGTTGAACCTTATACCGGTGGGACTCCGGGAGGCGCCGTCGAAATGCATTTGCCAACACGGGGCAGCATGATCGACTGAGAGGATCGTCTCGTCGGGGAAATCCAGGTCCAGGGATTGATCCGCGGAGGTTGGATGAGCAGCTAAAAAGTCTGCCAATGCCTGTCCCTTAATGGCCTTCTGAGGTATAAACCTGATATCAAACTGTTGGAGAATCACCGCCCACCGTGCTAGTCGGCCAGTCAGCATGGGGCGGTTCAGGATGTACTTCAGCAGATCTACCCGAGAGATTAATTGTACCTCGTGGTGTTGCAGGTAGTGCCACAACTTCTGCAGGGCGAAGACGAGCGCAAGGCAGCTCTTTTCGATAGGGGAGTATCTAACCTCCGTATCGAGAAGCATGCGGCTGAGATAGTAGAGACTGTTCTCAGTGCCCTCATTATTCTTCTGGGCGAGCAGCGCACCGAGGGATCTTTCTAGGGCGGTCACGTAAAGGACCAGCGGCTTTCCGGAGACGGGTGGCATCAAGACCGGAGGTTGGAGGAGATACTGCTTGATTTCCTCGAAGGCGGCCCGACACTCCTCATCCCATTCGTAGGCAGCGTCTTTCTTCATGAGCCGGGAAAAGGGCTTTCACATGCCAGCCAGATTTGCAATGAATCGGCGTATATAGGCTAAGCGGCCTTGCAGGCCTCGAAGCTCCCGAATGTTTCTCGGGGGAGGCATTTGGCTAATGGCCTTGATCTTCTCTGGGTCGATCTCGATACCTCGGTATCTGACAACGAAGCCCAGAAACTTCCCGGAGGTGACTCCGAAGGCACACTTCAGTGGGTTCATCTTCAGGTGACGGGAACAGAGGAAACCGAACACTTTCTCAAGGTCTTTGAGAAGGTCCTGGCGCTGGCGTGATTTGACTACAAGGTCATCCACGTAGCATTCCACCAACGTCCCGAGGATCGGTTTGAATATGCGATGCATGGCCCTCTGATAAGTGGCACTTGCATTTTTCAAACCGAATGGCATTACCTGGTAGAAAAAGATACCCTGGGGAGCCCTGAAGGCAGTGGACTCCTCGTCTTCGGGGGCTATCCGGATCTGGTTATACCCGTAATACCCATCCATGAAAGAGAGGGCTTGGAATCCGGCCGTGGCATCAATCAACAGCTCCGTCACCGGCAGTGGAAAGTCATCCTTTGGGCAGTGGCGATTAAGATCGCGGAAGTCGATACAGACTCTGATCTGCCCATTCTTCTTCCTGACCGGCACAATGTTGGCGAGCCATTTGGGGTACTGGACCTCCTTAATGAAGTTGGCTTTGATAAGCTTGTCAACTTCGGCCTCCACCATAGCGCCATGGGAAGGGTGCATCCTCCTGGGGGGCTGCTTGAACCCACGATGTCTTGCTGGGAGGCCCAGGCGGTGAACGGCCACTTGGGGGTCCAGCCCTGGCATCTCATCGTAACTCCAGGAAAACACATCGCGGTGCTGTTTGAAGAAGTCTACATACCGCTGTCGCTCCTCGAGGGACATGGCCGCACTGATCAATGTGGGTCTTGGATCTGCCTCGCTACCAAGGTTCACCTGTACCAGTTCATCAACCGTGGTAGAGACGCCTTCTTCAAAGGCTGGGGGAGCATCCTCCAAGTCTTCCCCCCCCAGCCGTGGGGGGACTTCCCGCGACGGAAGATACTTCTGGGCTCTCAAAACCCGAGGGGCAGCTGGTGCCGGCTTGGGCAGCAGCGGTCATCACATCAGGAGACTCACTTGTCGTTGAGACCATAGCAATGAATGCATTTGATCCGATCCCATCTGGCCTTCGGCCTAAGGGGCCACGTTTGATGACATCAAAGCAGTGGTGACGCGTCGGCCTGAGTCGGTTAATTCCAGCCCGGCGAAAGAGACACGTATGGCGCACCGTCGTTGCCATCAGCTTGACGTCCCGGTACCGTACAGGGGTAGGAGGTTCCGGGATGACCCGAGCCTGGTTGATGTAGGAGTACGAGGTGATTTTCCGCCGTCGCTTGGACACGGGAACATACCTTCCTTGCGTACCCGAAACAACAAAACATTGCCCCATATCGGGGGTCGTGGCCTCCAACCGGTGGATCGGGAGGATGTAGGCGTCATCCATGCTTGCCCAGGGATCATTTGTGATCGGGGCAGGCTCATCCTCGCTTACCAGGATTTGCTTGTCCTTACTTTTGTAACCACCCGCATCCAGATAGCGGGCCTCACAAGGAGCGAAAGGGGACGCGTCTCCTTGGAGCACGCCTACTCGACCGTTGAGCGAGTACTTAAGGCACTGGTGATACGACAAGGGGACCGCTGCATGCAGATGGAGCCATGGCCTACCCATCAATGCATTTGTAGGCGGTGTCCTGAGAAACAACCATGAACTCGGTGCTGGCAATTAAGCCACTGAACTGGGTCTTCAGGCGGATCTTGCCGACTGGGGTTTGCTCTGTCCTGTCGTACCCCTGGATCCTGAGGTCAGAGGGAGTTAAATCACCTTCGGACAGACCCAGCTTTCGCAGCGTCCGGGTCGGAATTAAGTTGATTCCAGAACCCGTGTCAACGAGGCATCGGAGGACTTCCACACCGTTAAAGTGGCCAGTGATATATAGTGGGCGAATGTGCCCCTGTATAGGGGGGTCCTCATCTTCGCCGGAGAACGAGATAACCGCCTGACATTCGGAGTTTTCAATCGTCTCGGTATGGAAGGCTTCCGCGGCTGCCACTTCCGTCTCGAACTGGAGGGGGCTCTTTAGGGCCTCGGCAAGTGCCTCATGCATTTCAGATGACAGGCGACGAGCCTTGAGGATGGAAAGCCTCGTCGGGATGCCGGCCAGATGCTTCAGAACATCGTACTTTCGTGCCAAACGCGAACCTCTGCTTACAGGAGGTCGTTCGGCATTTGGATGCACAGCGGGTCCGGCTCGCTGAACCGGCGAGTAACTAGTACTGGGTACATCTTTCTGCCTACCAGTAGAAGCCTGAAGAGTAGTCGCCGGACTAGGATTGCACAGCAGAGGATGTCCTGTTGCCGGGCAAGACTGGCTGTGATACGAACGAGGCGGCTCTCCCTGATCCAGCAACACGAACGGCGGTGGAGGTAGAGCCGAGGGTGCTGGATGGGTCTGCGCGTGCTGAGATCTGCGCTGAGGCTGCTGCCTGGTCTCGGTAGCGTGCACAGCTTGGCCATAAATGCCTGCTGACGTACCTCGATGACCGGCACGATTTTGATTCCGCCGACGTTGACGTCGGCTGGAAACGTTGGGGAGGTCTGCTTGGGGTTCCCCCTCGTCGGGGGTCATATAGGGCTTTACCAGCTCCACGGTGTTAACCGAAGCGTACCCTTGACTGTCGCTCGAAGATTCATCCACCGCTGGGCGGATTCTGGGAGGAATGCCCATTTCGGGAGGCATGAAGTCGCCAAGAGTGCGGGATGACGACGGCACTGGCGGTGCATGTTGCTTCTTCTTGCGTCGCCGCTGCTTGCCCTTTTGGGCAGAGGTCGACTGTGAAGACGATGCTGAGGCACCGGCTACTTCTTCTGAAGGTTCTGACTGCTTCAGGCGTGCCCGGATAACACCCTGGGCACGGACGACGGTTTTTCGAGCCATCCAGTTGTCGTATTTCTGGGATCCGCGGCTAGGGACCTGCTGCCACTCGCCTTCGCTGTCGCTGCCGATTTCTGATCCTGCAAAGACACCTGCCACTTGCGCTGGTGCTGGGCCCAGCTTGACTATGTTGTTGTTGACCTGGTCCTGAAGCCAGTCTTTAAACACATAGCATCGCTTGAGGGTGTGCCCCAGGATTCGATGATAAGGGCAGTAGTTGGGGTGATCGGTGAGATGCGCCTCTGTCGGCCTCCTGCACTCAGGCAGACACACAATCCTTTGCTCTAGAGCACTTCGGAAGTAGCCAGGGACCTGATTTTCGTTGAACGAATAGGTATGGTACTTTCTTTCCGGGTAAGGAGCCCTGGGGGCTTGGTCCTGTCGAGGGACCGGAGGGGCCTGCCGAGGAGGCGGCGCCTGGTTGTCTCGCCTAGGTGGCGGTGGCGCATTGCGCGGGGGAACCTGTCGGTTCTGAGGCGGTCGCTGTTGGGCAGGAGCCTGTGCTTGAGGTGGAGGACCTCTGCGGGGTTGCGGGGGTGATGCCGCCGGTAGCAATTCCAGCTGCCTCGGGGCTTCGGGTTCAGCCCTGGCGGCCCTCCTGGCTGGGATCATAGGGGGCAGCAAACGTGCCTGACTAGCCTGTTGCAGGGCCTCCTCGTGGCGCTAGGCCTTATCCGAGAAATCTCTGAACCCTCCAGGGTAGTTCTGGGTAATCAAGGAGGGTACCAACTCTGTCTTGACATTCCCCACACACATCGTCAGTAATTGCTCCTGAGTCAGTGGCATATCGAGGGAATACATAAGTCCTTTCCACCGGGCGATGAAGTCTGCAACCCGCTCATCAGGCCTCTGTTTGCACTTGAAGAGGTCCGCAATGCTGGTCTTTCGCGTGGTGGAGCTGAACTGGTATAAGAACTGCCGGCGAAGATCCTCCCAACCGGTCACCGATCCGATAGGGAGCTGGCTGTACCAGACAAATGTCGGACCTTCCAATGTCTGTACGAAACATCGGAGCTTGGCGGCTTCTTGCTGAGCCGGGGTCCCCAGCATGGGGCCACACCTGGAAGAGAAATGAGCCAAGTGCTGGGGTGGGTCCCCTGTCCCGTTAAAAGGCGAGAAAGTGGGGTTCCCAAAACCCGGAGGGGCAGGCATATCATCCACCCACGCGGGATAAGGCTTGCCATCCGGTGGGACCGCCACCTGCCGTGTTTCCAACGCCTCGAGGCGGGCTGTGAGTGCCGAAATGAGGTCCTCTGGGTGGGGGTCCCTGTCTTGACGGGGGTCCCTAACCACAAGCGCATTGCCAGGTTCTTCAACACGGTAGACGGCTTTGGCCGCTCGCGGGTCAACTGGCTGGACGACCTGCTGGGCGACTGGGGGAACCCGGGTTGGATTCTTCAGATTGCCCCATCGCTCAGGGGGGTTTGGCGAGACGTATCGCGCCCTCTTGCCGTATGTTTCGGCTTCCGCACTGTCCGCGGTAGTAGCATGATCAGGGTTTCCCGGAGGCATCTCACCGGGGGTAAATTGTTCCTGCCCCTATTGCCCCGGCCTGGGATTACCATAGTCGGGTCGCCGCTCTGCGGCGCGTTCAGCCAAGAGTTCATCGACCAGCCTCTTCTGCTCAGAAAGCTGCTGGCGTAACATGGCCTTCTCAGGATCCTCGTCTATTTTCTGCACAGAGGTGGACGGGTCGGAGTGCTTGACGGTTCCGACGTGCTCTTTACCTTTTCCGGTGTTTCGACTGAGTACCAGCGACTCGGTGGATACGGGGAGGCCTAGCAGGTTCCTCTGCTGACGGGTGACTCTCCCTGATGGGTCGAGTAGTGGCGGTGCACCCTCTGGGGGGAAGTCTCCATCAAGGAATTCCAGTTCGTCTTCCCTGTCCACAATGTCGGCCATGTGGACCGCGATTCCTCTCGAGGGCATGTCCTCGATGTCGCATAGCGAATTGGGCTGTCGTCGAATAGGATCGAACAGAAGGGCATCATAGTGTCCCCAGCCACGGACTTGCACATGGGGGGTGGCTTCCCTGACGATCTTGCGGAGTGCCTTGAAACTCTGAACGCATTTTCGTTGGAGGGCACTCTGGCGACCGGGCGACTCGGTGTGCTGGGCCACAAGGAGCGCCGCTGCATCAATCAGGCGGCACTGTTTACCAATCTCCTCGAAGTGCTCTCGACTCCTGGGGTATACTACCCATTCACAGCGGAGGCGGAAGTGCATCGCCCACAGGGTTCGACAAAAGCATCCCACTTCTTCAGGGGTAAGCGACTCGGGTATTCGGAAATTCAGCGCCGCCGTGGGCCAGAACTTCTCTGGGAAGTAGTCCGCTGCAAGAATACTCCAGAAGCTCCTGGGTTCGTCCTCGGGGTCTGGCCCTGTGTTGCCCCACTCGTCAACCGGGGGCGGCTGAGGAACCGGAAGCGGTACCGAGGTGGACCTTTGGGATAATAAGCTCGGCGGTGGAGAATGCGGCGAGCGAGCAGACTGGCCGCCGAATTCTGGGCCTTCCTCTGAAGAGCGAGGTGACCTGACCACAATGTCACGATAGGACGGGCTAACAGCCACTGCTTCGGGTATGGGAATCGCCGTTACCGGTGTCCGGTCATGTCATGGCTCTACCGCCGTTGACCCCCAAAACAGCTCCTCGTGATCCCGAGTAGAGGTAGAGGGCGCTTCGGGTGACGATGGCGGTGACTGCGCGGTCGAAACCTGCGAAGTTCTCAGAATCTCTTCCTCCTGGATGTACCTGCGGAGAGAGACGGGAATCCGGTGGACCTCAAATTCTGGGAGAACGAGGCTGACGCGTCTGGTTCCTGCCCCAGTCCTTGATACGAAGGAGCTGGGAGAAGGTTCCATCGCTGAATCGCATTCCGCTTCCGAATCGGAGAAGCGGGAAGGTTTGATCTCCACCTGGGCCTTCCCAGGATTCTTCTTGTGGCGGTGACGACCCGCTCTTCTGCCCCTGGGTGGCTCTTCGGGACAGGGCTGACCTCTACCAGGCAGACTTGGGGTGGCGCTGGCGCCGTGACAGAGAGGGCCCCCACTCGAGACAGCCGGGGTGCGAGGGGCACCAGGGAAAATGTCAAAGGGTACATGGGGAGGACCTCCATGAATAGTACCCATGTGGGCGGGACCTCTGTCGGAACTAGCAGGAGCATAGGGAAGACCTACATGGTCGATGCGAGTGGAGCGAGGCTGGCCTTCACTCCTCGAGTTGCTGGGGCGAGGAAGACCTTCGCCGGTTGCAGAGAGGACGTAGGGGGGACCCCCACGTTGAAGAAAGACCGAATGGACGGTGCCTTCAGAAGGATGGACTCCATACCCTGTACAGCGGGCGCGGGAAATGTTTCTGCGCTGAGCATCACTGCCACGGGGCAGGTCTTCCTGCAGGATGGGGGCAGCACGAGGCATGCCTCCATGACGAACCTCGGAGCGGGGAAGGCCCACGCTCTGTGGGGTAGTGGTACGGGGAGGACCTCCGTACGGGGTGGCATCACCGCGGGTTAGCTCGCGATGATCACTACTTGGGCCTGCAACCCGGAGAGTCAACCCAGCCTGCCCGTGGGGCGGTTGGGGTCTCGATCCTGGTTGGGTGAAGGGGTTCCCCTGCTCAATGTACGCGGGGGCTTCATAATGTACGTCGGCGGTGGCTCGGGCCACTGTAGCTGTTGACGTGGACGCGCCTAGGTGAGCGTCCTCAGCCCGGGCCCGGCGCTGACGTCGGGTCAGGAGGGCCGGTGCAGGTGGTGCAGGGACGTAGTCTGCCTGGTCTTCCTGCGGGGCCGGACGACGGTGCTGACGTGGCCGGACGTGAGTTCTCGCCTGGGGGCCCTGGGTCGGGGCCCTGAGCGGACTGAGCCGGACAGCGCCTGCCTCTTCAGCGTAAGGCGGAGAGTCGTCAAGGCGTTCCGGAGATAGGCTCCCGAAACGGTTGAACGTCTGGGTGGGGAGCAGGGGCTCCCTGCGCGGCCGGTTAGGGCGGCGTTGATGGCGGGGCCTGGAGGCCTCTAGGTCCAGGCGGGCCATATCCCTGGTCGGGATGACCCCTTCCTCCTCGTACCTGTGCACGAGGCTGTTGATCACCCTTCGTTGGATGACCTCTGATGGGGAAAGGGGACGTGGACATCCCGTATTCCGTGATGTGGTAGTCGTCGTGGCGGTGGTGGCGCCATGTGGAGTGGCCGTCGTGGTGTGGCCCCTGCCCCTGCGTGGGCGAGGAGCGGATGGTGACCGCATCTCTGAAACAGCAACCTAGTTCCTGAAAAACAAAGGGATCAACTCATCAGTGCTGAGAGGAAAAGGATTGACAGCCAGTGCCCCAGCGTTCTTCCATCCTCCATGTCTGTGAGAAGGATCCACGCCAACACGCTGCAGAGCGAAGTGCCCCACGTTCTACTACCCCGACTGCTGGTGAGTTTCACGATAGGCCCGCTATTTGCTTGGCGGGACCGGGCAACGGATATCTGGATCCGGTGACACGTCAATCTACTGGTGTCTCGAACGCTACTAATCTCCATGCTGAGGAGAAGAATTTCACGTCGGGTTCACCATTTCTGTTTCCGACGCTTTCGCCGGGGCACGCGCGCACATCCGTCCGTCAGGGGGGGACGCGCGGCTTCGTTGCCCCGCATTCCCGCTTTCCAAAGGCGGGCGGCATTCGTTCCTTGTTCAGGTACGTCTGCTCCTTGATCTAAACGGGATGATGGGATGTCGGTTCTTCCTTCTGTGGATTCCTCCTCAGAACTCATCAACTAGTCCGGGTCTCCCTCATAGATTTAATACGTAGTTCATGAAACTCTTCCCAGTGCCATGTTTCCATGGACGCCGGTTAATTACACTGCTTCTGTCGGGACATTCCAAAGGGTCCAGTCAGGGCAGCAACCTTCGGTCAGGGGAGTAGTCACGTTGAGGCATCAGTAGCGTGTCTGGATGCTGGGGTACTTGGCATGTCTGTCGGTTATCCTTGATCACAAGGCTTCTCGAGGGCGTGGAGGCCCGAGGCATCCCACATCGAGCGCGGGGAATTACATGTCATGGACATGTATCTGAGGTTTTCCTCAGCTTCTTGTGTTCAACACAGGGTATGCCGTGAGTTTAACGTCCAGCGGAGACGGATCAACCCAACCGGAGCATTAGCTGGGAGAGATCGGATTGAGGGATCCTCCTTGAAGGGATATCGACGCCGGGGCTAGCCCGTGGGCGATAGTGAATGGAGTGAAAGGAGAGTGAAGTGGAACCATCGCAGGGAGGGCGCCAGTAAAGTTGGGCTTGAGCCTTGACGAGGCTTCCTACGTATCCCCGTGGCAGGGAATCAAAGTCCGCGTAGTTCGGGATGGTGCCGGTAAACCGACGTGAAGCTGGACCTTGGTCCGATTAATGTCGTCAGCGTACCGACGTGAAGGTGGACCTTGGTCCGATGGGCATCGTCAGCGTACTGACGTGAAGATGGACCTTGGTCCGATGGGTGATGGGCTTGAACCTCATAAAGGCTTCCTACGTACCATGCCTTGACACGGATCAAAGACCTCGTAGTTCGGAGAATACAGTTTAACGTCATGAGGGACGATAGTGAACCCTGACGTGAATGAACGACGGGTGGGCTTGAACCTCATGGAGGCTTCCTACGTACCATGCCTTGACATGGATCAAAGACCTCGTAGTTCAGGTGGGTTTCGCCGGTAAACCGACGTGAAAGTAGACCTTGGTCCACTATTGGTGGGATTGAACCTCGTGGAGGCTTCCTACGTACCATGCCTTGACATGGATCAAAGACCTCGTAGTTCAGGTGGGTTTCGCCGGTAAACCGACGTGAAAGTAGACCTTGGTCC
Organism: Viscum album; assembly: GCA_963277665.1. Taxonomy (NCBI): domain Eukaryota; kingdom Viridiplantae; phylum Streptophyta; class Magnoliopsida; order Santalales; family Viscaceae; genus Viscum; species Viscum album. Next base: position 1,028,561,512 of record OY728158.1, read on the forward strand.
ACTATTGGTGGTCTTGAACCTCGTGGAGGCTTCCTACATATCATGCCTTGACATGGATCAAAGACCTCGTAGTTCAGGTGGGGTTGGGTCGCAATGGCTTACCATTGGACCAGAATGTGGTTTAACGTCATGCCGGACGAGGGTGAAACCCGACGTGAAAGACGGGTGGGCTTGAACCTCATAGAGGCTTCCTACGTACCATGCCTTGACATGGATCAAAGACCTCGTAGTTCAGATGGAGCTTTGTCGGTGAACCGACGTGAAAGTAGACCTTGGTCCACTGTTGGTGGGCTTGAACCTCATAAAGGCTTCCTACGTACCATGCCTTGACATGGATCAAAGACCTCGTAGTTCAAATGGGGTTTGTCAGGGTCGGTGCTCACTCTAAGCCCACGTGAGTCATGCTCGGTGTGAGAAACAAGAGGTTGCATGGACCTGACGATCACGTCGCGAACGGTGCGTCCGTGAGAAGCGAAGAGGGGCTTACGCGTTGGGCGGCCCATGGTGTTGGGACTTACTCCAGGATGGAGGCCCATGGCGCGACAAAGCGCGGGAAAGATGGACCTTGGTCCGACAATGGGAGGTGCCTCGTTCCCTATCACGTCCTCCACTGACCTTGGTAGTGGGGAAGTACAGAGATGCACGGGTGCAATCATCCGTACCAAAGGTTAGGGCTTACGCTCTGAGGCAGCCCTCCCCCCTGTGAACATACACCACTCCGACAAGGATGATCTCATTCCATGTGCGGAAGAGTTCCATTCCCGTGGAGACGAGTGGTGTAATGAATGTTCGAGTTGGGGGGACCCTTCGTGAGGGAGACGAGGTTGGGTCACAGTTTAACGTCATGTGTTGAGGACGTGGTGCTTGGCAGTTTAACGTCCTGCAGCTCGGACGAGGTGGGTTCACTCCACACCCCTAGGGCTTACATAACCAGTACCCTCTGGTCCTTGGGGAAGGGAAGGTGTCGGTAAGGCCATGGTAAAGGGGGGTCGTGGGACGAACCATCGAGGGGTCCACGTTAGTGTGACTATGCGAAAAAGCAATAGCCGTTAGCGTGCCTATGCGAAGAAGCATTAGGCGAAGCAACGCTACGGGAGGTGTTGTCCATGGGACTTTGAAATCGCATCGTGCAAACCTGGAGGGTCACACGGAAAGAGGAATCGCTAAGCAGAGGAGTGTGCTTTGCGAAGTGGGGTGCCTTGGCCTTAGCATGGGGCATTGGTGTGAGTGGGAGGCGCTTCGCGAAGTGAAACAATGTTCGCGGAGCACCGCCTCGCGAAGAAGGAGTGGTTCGCGAAGCAGGGTCCTGCGAAGTAGTGTGCTTCGCGATGCATAGTTATCCTGCCTTGGCATAGGGATTACTAGCATGGGTTGGGTGTTTCGCGAAGCATAAACGCTCCGTGGCTTCCCGGGTTCCCTTGGGAATCCCCTTCCTTTGCGAACGCCCTTGAGCTTCGCGAAGGGAATCCCTCTCGGAAGAGGGGCTCAAAACGAAACAAATCAGAGTCGTCTCGCGAAGTAGAAATACCTCGCGGAGCTCATGATTCCCGGGGCAAAGCGTGCTTCGCGATTCGGGAGAGGAGAAGCCGAAAGGTCGGGTTGTCCGTCCTCGGGACTCAGGGGGAGTCGAGTATTTATAGGGAAGTGGCGCCACGAAGCAGGGCTCGCGCGCCGCCTTCGGGGCTTCGCGGCGGCTCGCGAACGTCAAACGGATTCGCAGAGGATTACCGCCTCCCGAGCTTCGCGGCGGCTCGAGAACATCAAACGGGTTCGCGGAGGATTACCGCCTCCGGAGCTTCGCGGGGTCGCCATGGTTGGGGCGCTTCGCGGCGGGGCTTCACGTCTGCGCTTCGCGGATGTGCTTCGCGAGGCAGCGCGCCGGCTGTCTTTTTCGTTCCTTCCTTTCGGGCCACATTTTTGGCGCCAACAAATATATTTGAAATCGATAAAAAATCAGAATACTAAGACTTAAATAACACCTAGTTAATGAAAAATCAAACATATTATGTAAACTAAAAGTTATTTATGTGATTATATCAGAAAAGTTGTTGAAAAATTTTTTATTTGAAACCCTTCAGTATATGTAATGCTTGTCTACAAGGTAAAATGGTCATGTTTCGTTTCAATATAAAAGGTTATAATTTTATAAATACTAATGATTTTTTTAAAAAATATGTGTGTGGGTCTTTTCCTACAGCAGATAGAGGTGTGTTCACTTATATTATTACATTTATTTTCAATTTAAGTTGATATAGATATATCTAATTGATGAATTATAAATATTATTCCCATAAGAAATTAGTGGCATACATAGATAATGAATAGAAAAAAAATTTCAATAAGATGAATAAACTTCACTCGAATAGAGGTCAAGATATATTATCAAAGAGTTTACCAATTATATTAAAATATTTGGGAAATTAACCAAACTCACTCCCCTTTATTTGAAAATAGTAGAATGGTTTTATTGAAATTGGTAATCACACCTTATTAGAAATGGTGAGATTGATTATCTATTATATAATTATTCAATTTTTACTTTTTAGGATATTCATCTTAATTTCTGATAAGCATACTAAATTGAGTTCCAAACAAATTTGAAAAAAGAATCCCATATGAGCTATAATGTCTGAAGAAATTTAATCTATAACAAATTCATATATAATAATAAAATGAATTTGTTAAGGATAAATCTATAAACAAACTTTCATCATGAGGAATAAAGTGTATGTATATATATAAGATATTCTAAAGAGATAAGAGGATATCATCTATATGATAACATAGATTAAAAAAATATGTTTTGAAAGATATTCAATGTTTTAAGAATGTGATAGTATATCCAAGTGATATAATGGGATTACAATATATTTTTATGAAGTCGAGGCTCAAGATGATCAAGATTTGACATTGGAAAAAATTCCACAAGACTCAGTGGAAAGAGTTTTTTAGAGATATAGGTAATGTGTTGGGGTACTAGAGAGGTTTGAAAACCATATAGATATGGTTTCATTATCACCAAGGAACATAAAGAATAATTTTATGACAGAAACAGACTTTTTCCTATAATTATGTCGAAAATATATTAAAATTCATAATGTGTAAGGAAGATATGAATTATTAAATGGATTATAGGTACCAAAATCATGTTTTAGTGTCGTTAGATTCTTTAATTGATGTAAAACTCATTGGGTGTAAATTTTTATTAATAGAGAAAAAATACATGTATTATAATGTTAATACTTATAATGAAAAAATAGTTGCAAAATGTTTTAATAAATTTCATGGAATAAACTAAAATGAAACATTTTCACCAATTTCTATGACAAACCCCATTATAATTATACTTTCCATATAGTATTTCTATGATTATGAAAATTAAAAAATTCATGTTGAGGACATATGGTTTTGTAGTGAAAATATTATGGAGGGTGTTATATGGAACAATTATATGTCTTTAAAATTAAAATAGAATACAATAAGGTATGATGGTATTAAATATCCATGAATGGGTTGAAGAAATAATCAAGATCATATAATATTAATTTTTAAGAATCAATATGAGAGGTTGGTCTTATTAAGAATAAAAGTGAGTTATGTGTATATAAGAAGTTTAGTGGGAATTATATTGTTTTCTATGTGAGATATGTTTCTATTATATTATTAATAGAAAATTACAAAACAGCCTTATAATCAATTAAGACATGGTTTCATAAATTCCACTTCTTAAAGGACTCACGTGAAGTGGCCTACAATCTACGTATCAAGATAAATATAGATAGATATAAGAGGATTATTAGACAATGATAAGAACAATAAATTTTTATGTTATTAAAAATATACATGTATATCTCCTTAAGAAAATAATTCCACAAACACAAGATTTGAGACAAATAATTAGTAGAATCTATTAGACCTCAGTGATTGGGTCTATCATTTATTTCACTCTATATACTATGATTGAAGATTCCAATAATTTTATCCCATAGCCGATAATTAAATTATTACAATGGAACTAGATATAAGTGATCACATCCCAAGGGAACTAATAGTTTAATAGTATTATTATACTAGATACATACTTTCATCTGATGTCACATTTAAAAATATAATGAAAAGGTGATACATTTATAGAGAATATCATTATTATATATAGTATATCCTTGCATATCATTCATTATAATCATCCCCAGTTCTCGGGGAAAAGAAAAACAATAAAGGGGATTTATTGAATGAGAAATAAGGGTTATTTATAGTGGAATATATCATAGAATAAGTATGTCATGAATAATATGGAAAGGTAAAAAATGAAGACAGGCGGAATTTATTCAATAACTACACCTTGCAAAATAATATGACATAAATAAATGATAATCAAATTATTCCATATAAATAATCACATAAGACTGATAATTAGACATGGATATAATTACTATTAAAATAATCACATGGAAATTAATAAATTGTTTTATAAATATGGAATATATAATGTTGAGCATCTTAAACTAATTTTTGACGCCTCATTACATGACATCTACAAAAATCGGTTAGGCCCCAACCAAACAAACAATTTATTTTTCATCACAACACATACCGATGCATCATGGGACTATTTAATTTATGTCCACATAGTTTAAATAATAATTTCAATGCATTTATCATATGAATCAATCATAAAACATAATTAATATTGTTTAATAATTATTAATTATCTGTTTTGGAACAACTAGAATATGAAAATGTTGACAATTTCCCCAATAAAACTAATAATAACCTACCCAGAGAAAGAATGAGTAGGTTTTCATTAAAATATATTCCCAGTGGATCGAATTTAAAAAAAGGTCTTTTTTGGTGGAGTAATAAAAACTACGATAAAAAGTTCATTAATTGAATTCTTCATGGAAATACCCTTTTCACTTTCATATTCAGTTTTATGAGCTATGAATTTCCAAAATATTTGAGAAAATATTTTATTTCAAAAGCGTCATGTAATATTGTAAATTAATTTTAAAAACATTCGGAGTTAATGATGGAATGAAATAAGTTTGATTCCATGTATGCTAAAATAATGATTACATTCAATTTTTTGATAAAATTCAAAAGAACCCCATTCGAATATGAAAATAACATTACCATCGGTCCATTTAATAAGAATTCCAAAATATAAACTTATTTTTAATGAACCATTATATACTTTTTAAAATATTCTTTAAAATGTTTTAATTTAAATATGGACATGGAATATAAATATTCCTGACCAAATAGAAAAAAAGAGTTGGATACCATAAATTTTGTTTCCAGTTTATTATGAAAAAAAAGAGAGGAAATAGAAGGAAAACATGTAATTTAATTAAAAACCAAAACTGAAAAAAATATATTGGGTTTATTGTATAATTATCAAATAATTCCCCCATTGGAGTCTTAGAAATAATAAATCTCTAATAACGATGATATTATGGAATAAACTCTTGCCTCATGTCTGACATCCTTTATATCTATTGGATCATACCATGTAATAAATATGTATTTTTTAAAATAAACTCTATAAAAATTATAATATATATCATACCATATCATATTTAATTATAAAATATTATATTCTATTTATTAACAATTTTTTATTAAAATCTACGGTCTGGCTGATAACTGCTAATTTTTTCACTTATATTTTGGTTTGGTAGTTTTTGTCCTTATACAATGTTAATGTTTCCATAATCCTTATAATGTTAATCATGATAAAATTTTCATATGTATTAATAATATATATATATAATCATCCTTAAAAGGTATAATCATAAAAATTAATTACACCGTTTATAGAGATGGAAGGTTTTACGTACGCACGAGTGATGCTTTCATTTGTTGATTGCTGTAAAAAAAATAAAGGTAAAAATTAATTTACATTTAGAGGTGGTAGTCCACACATAACCATGAGTGATGTACTCATTTTTCAACATATGGTAGGGTAATATGGTAGTTATGGTATTATAATTCTTAATAGAATTTATTTCATTAATATCATATATATACATTAAACAAATCATAATAACCTTCAATTAAATATGGGGACTGTAAATTAATTGAATTGCCTCATGGAGGCAGTAGTCAATAGGTATGGGAAAGCGATAATTTCAAATTATATTTCATATAAAATAGGGTCGATAATGGTGGTTTCTTAATCATAATAAAATTTATTTATATTTATGATACATCATTTATTATTGTAAAAAAAATTCTATTTACTACGATGAGGTAAATAAAAAAGTTAAAAAGAAAGTGACATATTCAAGTTATTATCTCTTCTTTGAAAGAACTACTTTAGATCTCATCTTAAGGACTCTATGTTTAGTATTTTTTGGAAGAACATAACATCTATAACATGTGTCATTATTTTGGGTAGGAATGTTTCTAATGACCTAAAATTTTATAAACAAAATTCTTCTTTTAATTTAACTAAATTCAATATTATGTATTGTGGTTATAAAAAATCATGCCCTTATTTGGATTTTTTATGTTATATCAGATTTAAAATACCATTTATAATAATAAATATTAATTTTGAGGTTTTTAAAATGATCTTATGATTAGTATAAATATATGGTTTTTACAAATACAGTTGATACATACAAAGAAAGTGATGGCCCCAACTAGTAAGATCGTACCGTATGAAGCTCATCTATGAGAAATTCTAAGGGAGATAAAATCACATGGATTTTTCCATCAAAAATTCCAAGGATATATAAAACAACTTAAGGGCATGTGAAATCATTTATGACATAATTTAAATCTCATCAAGATCTAAGACAAAACTATATATGTCGAACAACCCCATGAAATTATCACAGTCACATACCTTACTCATAGGGCATTTCCTGGTGTAATATAGGGATATATACCAAGACCCTAATAGTATTAATTTTTATATTAATTTTTTATAAAATAATTGTTATAATTACATCTACTTCATTAATTATTTTTAATTTTATACCATTAGTCACAAATTGAATTTTTCTGTAATATTCAAATTCTGTTAAATAATTTTATTGAATAATTTTTATTATATATAACTGATCATGTATTTTTTATGAAGTCAAATGTAATTTTTATAAGGGTTAGAAAACTTTTATCGTCATGAAGCCCAACATTTATTAATAAATTTTGATTCTTATTTAAATGTGAAAATTCACATAATTATAAATTTCATGTATAAAATAAATATTTTTTTCAGAATAAGAACACCAAATTTATCAGCAAGTGAATTTTTCATATTTTTCAGAGACCGTCGAATTTTCAAGTAAAAATAAAATTTGATATTAATATATGGTGTATATTATGACATCATAATCACCGAAAATAGTGTCATAAATTATATAATATGTATCCATAAAAAAAATATTGGTTTTCCTTTTAATATAATTCAATTATAAGTTTATTTTATATATTTTATAAATCCTTAATTATTACTCCAAAACCTATAATAAATTTTATGGTTTTGAAGTCCTTTCTTTAAGAGCATAAATAACATCCACATCACAAAGTGTAAAATTTTAACAAGTTTGGACAATGACAGTATAAATTAATATAAACCACTCCCCTTTGGCATAAAAATAGTTCAAAAACCATGTGAAGGTTTTTTGTTTTGATTAGATTATTATATTTATTCCAAAAAACCTATGTTTGATAAATAATAAGTAACCCACTCTCTTTTTCAATATAAACCCACACATGCTCCCAATAATCTCCATTAAAAAACCTCAGAGAATATCCTTAATATTCCCCACCCTATCAATATTACTCCCATGGTTCCCCAAGGTTTTCAATTATCTCCTCCCAATCATTTGTAATCACACAATAACGATAAATTATGCCCCACTCTTCTTTTTATTGAAGCACCTATTTTATGTTATGTCTCAAAATTTCCATTATTTAATGATGGGATATATTCTTCCATATCCACATTATAGTCCATTTTATATCTATATGATGAGATACCCCTTTCACCCTTATTAATCTCTCCCATGAACCATTTTGTACACTTATTACCATATCAAAATTAAATAAGGGATCCTCTCCTTCTCCTCTTTATTCAACAATCTTTATTATATTATGCCTTATATCTCCATTTCCTATTGTTTGGATATGTTCTCTCAAGTCCCTTTTCATCCAGTATTATTTCTAAATGATGAGAGAAACCTTTAAGTCTAATTATTCCCTCCCATGTGAGATTTTCCAGTTGGGATCAGTGTATCACTTAGAGGGGGAGTGGGTGAATCAATGAGATATTTTCATTTAAGTTTCCTTACATGTGAAAAAACATTCACCTCTGAATAAATAGTCATAACGTCTCTAAAAAAACAATCACTCATCCCTAGGAACATAATAATTAACAAGGTTTAATAATCAATATGAGTATCTACCTCCTAGGTATGGTTTGGAAGAAATCCAATACCACACAATCCAATAAAAAATCATTTTGTGGAGACACAAAATGAATGATATACCCATACACTTGTGTAGAACTATTTTTGATACAACAATGTATGTACATCATATATCAGGAAATTATGTAGTGAATTGTTTTCTAAAAGTTAATAAAATTTCACCAGATGCATCAAAACATGTTACTATGATTCCTTATAAACTTTCAAAAATATGAACATCAATAAAATACTCACTTTCCTACCCAAAAAACGGTATCAAATTATTTATACATTTTAATGATCATAATTCCTATACCCTATTCTAATTCTCCAGTCTGACTATGTGGTCAAATAATATATCTCTTCTAGAATACCATAGATAAAATTAAGAACTGATTCTATCTAACTTTGGGATTCCCTTCCTGATTGCTCAGTCTGATTTGAAAACTCTGAAAATGATCTTCCCTCCTCAACTTATGTCCACAAAAATTACTCATAAATTCTAGATCCAGAAACTCCTTCCCTGTAAAAACATGAAATTCTCAAAATTCATTCTTCACCCTTCAATAGTAAAAGTGTTAGAAAGTACAAATTACAATCCTCCTTCTATATGTTATAAACAAATGGGTTAAGGGATAATAAGAAAAATTTTACCACTTAATTTTTTTTAAAACCATTAAATTCCCTTAAATTTGAGATAAACTAATGACTTGTTCCGCACTTCTCAAATCACCATGATTCAACAAAAACCTTCTTGAATATTCTAACAACATCATATCACTTCATATTTTCTAAACTTTTATTTGTTCGATTCCGATTTTTATTCCATTTTCATCATTATGATGAAGAAATTTCTCCAATAGCAAATTCTTAATTATGTTTCTCTATGCCAAATAAGAAAATAATCATATAATTTTGATGCTTCATACTAGCTATTATACATAATCATTGAAACCATTCTTCCAAAAAAATTATTTCTACTTCATTAAAATTAGGTTTTATTTGTTTTTCCCTAAACATAGCCACACTTTTTAAATATATCATAACTTCAAAAGTTGATTCAAATACACTTTATACAAGCACATTTTCAACTTATTCAAGTAGTTACCTTTTCATATTTTCATTAGACTGATGATCATCTGTCCACTAATTTTATTGGTGTCAGCTTGTGTCTGAGGAATCTCTCTCTTGACCCAATTGTTAAGAAAATTGACTTATTTTCCTCTTGAACAAATTGAAGCAGAAAAAAATCAACCTGATGAAATTTTTTTTCTATATTGTTGATTGATCTATGATTCTTTTATTCATCACTCCCAAAAACATATAATTTCTTGTTAGTCCATACATCCTCCACCTACTAATCTTCATCAAAACAATTCTACATCTGATCCTCTTTTGCAACCAACACTGAATCTGATGATCGATTTCAGTATTACCCTAATGTTTGGTGGCACACCATGTATGATGAACCAGCGTAAGAAGTAACTTAATTCCATACCAAAATCTTTCTCTAATGATATTTAATTTTTTTAATATTGGAATTATTAAAACCAACATTTTTTCACACGATCCAAACAATACATCACAGACTTGAAAAACTTCTTCATTTGGAAATCTCACACCGATATACTAAGACAAAAAAGAATCAACTTCTGAAACATCCTTATATCCAACAGATCCTCAATAAGATTGGATGTACTTGTTCTCCCCCTTTACTTTATAAGTCTTTTATCAAATTTTTTTGAGACAAATTATGATTTTTTCTAATTACAATTCAGAAAACCATCATCATATTTCTATTAGGGCCATGCATAATTCGATATGGATTATCACAATGATTAAACTATTCATTTTGGACCCAAGGAGAGTTCAACTGACCTTTTAACCCTGAAAACATCTTCTCAGATCGTTGGAATTTATTAAGAATTTGTTTCTTAATAACAGGACTACAATGGTGAGTTTGATCATACAAAATGTTACAAAGTTAGTTGATTCATTTCTCTAACAATAAAATGAAATACATTTCATCTCAAACATCTTCTAGCTTCCAAAAACAACTTCTTTCAAATTTATTCTAAAAAATATACCCCTTTGAATTTTTTTTAATCCTCTGATCATAAATCACTAAAACATATAACTTTTATCTATGGATTAATTATCAATAATTGTAAGAGTATGTGAGGTAACTCATTGTAGGAAACACAATTAATTGATAGAAAACCTATTCTATCCAAAAGTAGTGACTCATGAAACATCTTGTTCTTTTATTCAGATCCTCCTTCACTTCTTCAACTTTATTGTAAGAAAACATTTCCAACATCCACTCCAAAAAATGTTATAATAATTCCTAAATTTACATGCTAAATTCACAACATACCAAAAAATATCCTTAAAAACATGCTTCCTTAAAAGGTTTATCACATATCAATGGATGGATTTATGAATCAATTCACCCCCTTAACAACTCTATCCAAACCATGGATGATAGAGGGGAAAAAATTAATCACAACATAGAATAGAAAGAGGTTGGATTCCCATGTTTGACATTAGTTTGATAAAGTATTACTTAACTTAAGGTTTTTCGAAAATGTGAGAAACTTTTTTTGAATTACGAACATACTTGAGCTTCAATTTTTTTCACTAAATTATATTTCGTGAAATGATATTTTATATCAATATTTTTTGAATGAAAATATTGTATTGGGGTTCATGTAAGGTTGATAACACTTTTATTATCACAACCTAAATTAAAGGGAAACATTACTTAAATAAGTAAATATTCATACTGATTCATAATCCATATAAGTTGGGAAGAATCGTGAGTGGAATCATCATATTTAGAAGAAGGAATGCAAAGGGTTACTAAATTTTGTTTCCTTGAATTCTAAATAACAAAAAATATTTCATGGTAAGAAATTGCACCAAATGTGGATCTTCTATCGTCCACATTTCCATCCAAATCAGTATATGAATACCAAAAAAAGAAAATATTGACTATGCTTTCATAGCTTTTTCTGAATTTTTTTGAGACTTTGATATATGTGGGGATTATTTTTCTTATTGAAAGATTTTATTATTTTGGGGAACATTGAAATCATTCACATAACGTAACAACATAAATATTGTTAGGTCTTGAGGTTGTCAAATATAAAAAACATCCAATAGGTTTTAAAAATTAATTAGAATCAAATTTATATAACTATCCATATTTTTTATCTTGGTTCCTAATGAAATCAGTGTGGAAGAAGTTTTTTAATTTTCAATGTCAAACTTCTTTAGAACCTCCTTAGTATAATTTTATTGAGAGAAAAATTTTTGTTGCTTAATTTGTGATTTTTTTATTCTAGGAAAGTATTTTATTCCACCCCATAAGGGGTTTTAAAATAAATTTTTCATCTCTTCTGAAAATCATTCACATGTTAATTCAATATTCCTAAAAAAGATATTTTCATCAACATAAACAATTACAGTGATGGAAAACTCCAGACTGCATTAGATGTATATATTACTATCAACCCTACATTTATTAAAACTAATCTTTTTTTAAGATGATATCTAATTTGGGATTCTATTCCATCAAATCCTACTTTGGTTCATACAATGATTTCTTCATCATAGAAACATATCTTACATTTGACCCAACAATAAATCCACATAGTCTTTCAATGTAAACATCCACATCATGTTCAACATTTATATATTCTGATTTCTCATCCATATGAAAATATTTATAACATAAATATGCATCAATATCAATAAAATTTAAGATTTTATCTAACATTTCCACAAGATAAAAGGATTCACAAAAAATAAATTCCCTCTATCTATGGTTAAACATTGATCACTAGTATTTATTTATTTCTAATAACTTCACATTCTTTATTAGTCTTGATCTAGAAAACCCAGATTCTAATGATAAAAAATCATTTCTTTTAGGTATGAGTTCCCATGTGAAATTCTATTATATCTCATGGAACTCTCCAGTCATAGCCTAAACCCATTTTGGTTGCTCAAAAGCTTCACTAAAATATTTTAGCTCAACTTGAATAAAATAAAGTATATATAATAACTTATAATATTCATTCTATTTCAACCTTTTGAAGTTAATGACCAATAATGTTCTGAGCTTCCACTGTCTTCATCAGTCTAGGAAGAGATTTACAAGATTTTTCCTTATTAATTGAAAAAACCATGTCTGTTATGAACCATGTTGGAGTGTCATCTGAACTGGAATCTGACTTGATCTGTGGCATTTCCCAAAGGGCATTCCTGATCCCTATAGGTCCCCAACGAGTCCTCAGTTATCAAAAACAAGAATGTGAATGATTTTCTCCAATTTCATTATCATAAATTACAGTCAAAATAAAAAAATGAAATTTAAAATATATAATCAAAGTAACGCCCTGACCCCAGTTACCCATAGTCGGTGCATTATTTTAATACATTGGCATGATTACAAGGAATCAAGTCCCTAAGGACCGATCAGTTTAGCAGTCATGGAAAATAGATTACATACATGAATGTTACATTACACTTTATAACATACAACACAACATAAATAATTTGTTTATGAACACTGTTATTCTGTTTTCTTAACCCTGCATATCAATCACAACACACTTCTTGGAATCCTAGGAAAAAGAAAACATAGAAAGGGGTGAGATCAAATTCTCAGAAAGGGTACGCAATACAGCGGAAGATAACATAAATATTATGAATGGTGAATAATTGAAACCACGTGCCTTTACCAACAATAAACATGAATACTTATGGTAGGAAAATGAGATGAGTAAATAATTATATAACAAAACATAATAATGGGTATTCTACTAGTCTAATGACCACATGAACCAATATTATTTTCATAATGAGGGAATTTATAGTGGCAGACATTCTTTAACATTTTTCAAGGCCTCGACCAAGATGTCTAAAAATGATTAAGGCATCGACCAATACCAAATATCAAATTGGGAAAGGGCCTCGGCCAATTCCTTGTCTAGTTGTCTCATGAGACCTACCGATGCATCGAGGAGCTATAGCGGGCTCCACCCATCACTTACTATGTCCAATACATTCCTCATATGAAAATGATTAAACATATCATAAAAATTTGTATTAAAACTAGCATACGAAATGTCAATACATTAAACATAAACCATGAATGGTATAAAAATAGCACATCCATAGTCAAACATATCATAAAACCTTCAATATAATATGGAATATTATATTATAATAAATCAACCTCAATAAAAAATAATATCCAATAAAGGATGTTGACATAGTTGAAAATGACGAGTAAAACGTTTTGAGAGAAATATCCTTTTTGAAAAATCATTAAAAATTCACACATTTATAATGGAAGTAATTTAAAAGATATTTTTGAATCAAAGTTCCCCATACCACATTGAATCTTTTGAATGGAATTATCATTTCAAAACATTCATGTACATATAAATAAATCCTTAAAATCATTTTGAAAACAAGGACATTAATTAAATAGATTTTGATAGATAAATCTATAAAACATTTAAAATTCTAATCTTGATAAACAGTACCTTTCACAAATCCTTAAAATATTCATTTTGACATCATTTTTATGAAAAATGGACATGGATGATAAAAATGTCCTAGTAAATACTTACATATAAACAATCTCGGATAAAAATGATATTGAGGAATTAACCCTTACCAATTTGGTAACATACAAAACATAGACCCCATGAAATAAGTATCATAAAATTAATATTTAAATACATATTAATTATAGTATATTTCACAATGAATACAATTATGGGCAGTAAATACACCACACAAAAGGTAATAGTGGAAATATTGCATGAATCTCACGGGAATAAAGAGTGAGATAAAAACCCATTACCTTGTACTTTTCCTTGGTCGAGGGTAGGTTAACCTCCTATATAATAGTTAAATCATGTTTATTAAATTGTACAAGGATAATATACATAAATAGGATATCATATCTACTCTTTTAATATTGCTTTGTTTATAATATTTTAGTATTATCGTCATTTTAGGGGTTCACTTACTCGTTTTCTTTTATATGTCCTGTTAAATAAGCCATGTTTGTTATCCATAGGTTGAATCTTATTAATATATAGATTGATATCAAGTACTTAAACATTATTTTTAATCATCAAATGAAAATTAGACTTGAATGGATATGATGGGGAATGCATCTCATCGCGTTTGTGGAGACTGTAGTCCGTACGTACGCACGAGCGAAAATATCGTTATTTTGATATTAAAATCATATATAATTGGATGGTATATCATATATATAGAATAATTATAATGTTATATTTATTATTTACTTCAATTATACATCATTATCATACCCATCCAAATAATAATGTTTTGAATAACAATTACACCACGATGTGGAGACGGTAAGCCGTACGTACGAACGTATACTGAAATTTCATTCAATGGATGGATAGAATACTGAATATGGTTGTACCATATTTATAAAAACATCATAGTATATAGAATATACTGTAGTTATTATTTTATAATGGGAATAACAAAGAAAGAAGAAGTGTAAGAAGAAAGAAACTTGAAAGTGGCTGGTGAAAACATTACCTCTTCTTCAGGTTCTTCCTCTTGATTTGATCAAAAGAGCTCCGTAGGTTGGATTTCTGACCAAACTGAGGCCTTTAGGTTGAATTGAGGGATGTTTAGAGATTATTTGGTCCAGGTTTGGCTGATCCAAAAGGCTTTGAAGATGTGAATTAGAGATAAGGGGGAGTTCCCTTTTATAAGAGGGGTGAGGGACACCTTATAAAAAACATAAAATATTATTTTATAATAAATTTATATTAGGTTTATAGTGGCACCAAATTGATTTACTTCTAGGATAAGGTGGGTGTGGGTCTAAATCCACTCAACCAATAGGTTTTAGAAAGTTTGGGGCACTTTATTTACCTTATCTTTTAGTTTTAACTCTTAGTTAATTAGTTTGACATTTACCATTTATCTTTGTATTTTTATATTATATGGTAAATAAACATAATATAAACTTCCAATCGACCCCCAAGTGGTCAATTAATGATACAAATATCATGATATATGTACTTTATCCTATCCTTAGATTTTTAGGAATATAATATCAATTAATAAAATAATATTTGTTTTAAAAACTCTTTTATGTCAATTTTGACACTATTGTGTATTTTGTTTTTGATAAATTCATAAAAGCATTATAACTTTGGAAAATATTTTTATAAAAAATAATAATATTTCATATTAACCTATAAAATTATTATAATTCATAAAATGTCTCAAATTACATTTCTTTGGGTATTTATAATATCAATTATCATAATATTTCATTAATACGGTAATTACTGCATCATCATCGTGTCATAAATAAATTAAATTATTTAATGTATAAAAATAATAAATAAAATATAATTATGTATTAAATATATTTATCTTTCTATTCAAAATTTATAATCTAATTTATCTTAGATATAACTTTATTTTGAAAAAAATTAGTTATTAAACTTTAATTTTAACTCTTTTAACTCTTCTTTGAATTAAATAATAATAAATGTCCTAATCTAATACAAGTGGACCTAAATGATAATATTTTATTCCTAAGATTGTTTTTGGTCTAGATACACTTGTCCAATATAATTAGGACATGTGTTATGGTAATATTAATAACATTTTTACCATTACTTACCCTATTTACTTTTGACCGTGGTAAATAAAAGTAAAAGGTTAATATTAACCAAAAATTATTTTTATCTTATTGAACCACATTTTACTCCTTGATATTAACCCTATCTCTAAAATTTTAGAAATTCCACTCACAGAAGCGGTAATATTATGTTTTATGTGAATTTGAAAATTCTCTTACGAGATGGATAAAAGACGGTGAAAAGTTCAATAAAATTTTTATATATCTAAAATTATTATAAACTGATTCCAATGAATTACATTGAAATTATATAGGTATTATGTATCTATTTTGACCTAAAATAAATTTAAATACAATAAATAAAAATTTAAATAAAAATTCGGTTTTAAACTATAACTCAGTGTTTTTCACTATTCATCAAAAATTGAATGTTTTTAGAAAAATACAAAAAATTAACCCTAAGCTAATATTGATTCTCCGAATCCAAAAATGAAGTCCATTTTGAATGATAAAATTTATAAAATTTCAAAATGTTTGTATTACTAATCATAACGGCTAGTTTGATTGGTTGTGGTGTGTGTTAGAACTCAAAGTCGCTTACAACACACGCTACAGTATTATTCAAAGAGAAGTGTATGATGGAAGCTTTGGGTGTTACATTATCCCCTCCTTCAATAAATTGAATCCTCACAATTTATGTTCGGTATTGGAAACTTTGGGTTGACATTTCAAAATATCTTAGTTGAAATCCCACATCAAAAAATGGATTAATGAGGCCTCTATTTCAAATAAAGAGTGGTACGTATGAAGGTTACCAAAAATAACACATACTAGGGTTCCATGTCAGAAAAAAAGATATGGAATATAAATATAACCATCAATATCTGATGGAGAGAGGTAGAGAACATGGCTATCAAAAGTGCAACAATCACAAAGCCATAAATTTGTGATGATCTAAGGTACTATCTAGGACAACGTTTTTGTTCAAAGTTACTTTTCTTAATGTTGAGGAATTTATTTATGAGATTGGATAACATCATAAGGAGATATAATTACTTTATAATTATAGTTTTATCCATTAAGAAATTTCTACCACAAACTCATCCTTCACTCCAAAACATAATACAACTCAAAAATACACTATTTATCCTAACCGTATAGGGTTCACTACTACAAATATGGCTTTTATCAGTGCTAAAAACGGCCATTAACAGCGCTAGAAAAAGCACTATTAATGCCGGAAAAGAAAAAGGGTGGGTACCCTGTATCAGTGCTCCAAAAAGTGATGATAAAAATAAAAAAAATAAAAAAAATACAGCCAATCTCTGGGGGGGGGGGCTTTTTACAGCGCTTGAGCCCCCATTTATCATCTTTCACTACAAAACATAATACAACTCAAAAATAAACTATTTATCCTAATCGTATAGGGTTCCAAATATAATGAATTTATAATTCACATATAATACCCTTTAAAAAAACAAACATCAATATACCATCCAAGAACCTCAGGTAGTCCAGTGGTAGGCGATAAATCCCAATCGCAATATGGTTGTGGGTTTGATTCTCGTAGCTTTTTCTGACACGACGGGTTGTTACATGGTCTTCATGTTGTCCTTTTATAAAAATAAAAAAATAACCTTTCAAACATAATCCATTCCAAACTTTAGACTTATCAAAAATAATACTATCCAAACTCACATTCCAAAATTTATAAGTAAGTTAAACACAATGAAGATCCTTTTTTCCATGTAATAACATGTGAACACCTTCATCATGTATTATTTTAAAACATGGTAACATTATAAATTACCATAAAACCTTATTGATTAGATTCATGCTCTCTTATTCTTTATAGAATACTGGATATACTCCTTCTATCCAAAAATGTTATAAAATCCAACGATGACAAATCATTAATCAGTTTCAACGTAGTCAAGAATATCCAATATAATTATTCAAATCAATTATCTCTTATTCCAAAATCACTACCTCATTATCGGGACCATATTAATGATTACCTTTCCTTCAACCATGTATTTTCCAAAAAGTTTAGCTTACTATTATGTCACTTTTCTTAGAACCATATAATCTCAAATCCTCAATAAAATAGTACTGCAGTACAATCCTTATTTATCTCCATTATTCATGTAACTAGTATAGTGTTGATACAGCACTCAAATGAAATAATTATATAACAAAAACATAAGAACACTAGTCATTCCTATTCATCTAAGGTAGTATCATAACTTGATTATTATCCATTAACATCATTTGTGGTATACTCTTATGAATGGGACATTGAATTGTGTACTGTCTCAATGCCTTGCAGATGAATCACTGTACATTTGAATTTTTTTTACCCCTACAATCACATACTTGGTGTCCTTTTTTCCCCACACTTATTACAAGCTCTCATTCCCTTCAAGCATTTACCATGGTGATTAATTCCACAATTATCACATATGGGAAAATCCTTCTTTTCCCTCTTCTATTTATCCATATTTCACTCTTCCATCCTTTTCTTCTCTTGCTTCCCTTCAAAGCCATAGGACTCATAGATTTCTTTACTTATCTTATTAACACATGATATTATTTCTTCATATATTGAGAATACATTTGAGGATATTTCCCTTCTAAATGTTGGCTAAATTCCGTGAAATAAATGATCCTTCTTTCTCTTTGGATCATACGTATTGTTGGATTTCACATTCCTTCTATTGGGTGCCATTTATATACAATGGCATACACTATGCCAGTTTATGAATTGCAATTCATCATTACAAACATGTAAAATACCTAACGTAAATTGAATAGTTTATGGATATAATCCATAATCACAAAAATGTTTTCTTTGAGAAGTTATATGCTCATAAACCCTTTATAGTGGTTTGTAAAGAAAATGTGACTTATCCTAAGCATATCCCCAGGGAGTTTCGTAACCAAGAGTGTAGCAAGACTCATTGTCGTGCACCAGTTCCCATTCGAGTCTAGCTCAAAGCGGTGTTTTCAGGTTTTACCCATAGGTACATCTGTTCCAGAGCCACCTCTACCTACTCGTATCCCAACAGGGATGTATTTTCTTGGAAAACTCACAAAACCATTACATTACCAAAATTCTAGGAAGTTCTTCTATACTAATATTCAAATTCTATCTTACGGTAATGTGCTCTAATAAAATTTTATCTAAATATAGTTTCCAAGGTTATTGCTAAACTTCCTATGATACCAACTGTAACGCTCCAACCCCAGTTACCCAGAGTCGGTGAATTATTTTAATACATTGGCATGATTACATGGAATCAAGTCCCGAAGGACCGATCAGTTTAGTAGTCTTGGAAAATTGATTACATACATGAATGTTACATTACACTTTATAACATACAACACAACATAAATAATACTTTATGATCCATTATTCCTTTAGCGTAACCCTGCATATCAATCACAATACACTTCTTGGAATCCTAGAAAAAATAAAACATAGAAAGGGGTGATCTCAAATGCTCAGTAAGGGTAAGCAATACAGTGGAAGAAAACATAAATATTAAGCATGGTGAATAATTTATACCACACAACTTTACCAATAATAAACATGAATACTTTTATGGCAGGAATATGAAATGAGTAAATAATGCCATAATAAAACATAATCATGGGTATTCTACTAGTCGAATGACCACATGAACCAATATTATTTTCATAATGAGGGAATGTATAATGCAAGACATTCGGTAACATTTTGTCAAGGCCTCGGCCAAGATATCTAAAAATTATTAAGGCCTTGGCCAAAACCATATATCAAATTGGGAAACGTCCTTGTCCAATTCCATGTCTATTTGTCTCATGAGACCTACTGATGCATCGAGGAGCTATATCGGGCTCATCCCGTCACTTACTAAGTCCAATACATTCCTCATATGAAAAGTTTTAAAAATATCATAAACATTCGTATTAAAACTAGAATATTAAATGTCAATACATTAAACATAAACCATGAATGGTATAAAAATAGCACATCCACAGTCAAACATATCACAAAAACCATCAATATAATATGGAAGATTGAATTATTATAAACCAACCTCAATCAAAAATAATATCCAGTAAAGGATGTTGACATAGTTGAAAATGACGAGTAAATTGTTTTGAGAGAAATATCATTTTTGTAAAATCATTTAAAAGTAACACATTTATATAAGAAGTAATTTAAAATATATTTTTGAGTCAAAGTGTCTCATACCACATTGAAACTTTTGAAAATAATTATCATTTCCAAACATTCATGTCCATATACATAAATCCTTAAAATAATTTTGAAAATATGGACATTAATTAAAAAGATTTAGATAGATAAATATTTAAAACATTTAAAATTATGATCTTGATAAAGAGTACCTTTCACAAATCCATGATATATTCATTTTGAAATCATTTTTATGAAAAATTTACATGGATGATAAAAATGTCCCAATAAATACTTACATATAAACAATCTCGGATAATAATGAGATTAAGGAATTAACCCTAAAAAATTTGGAAACATACGAAACATACACCCCATGAAATAAGTATCATACAATGAATATGTAAATACATATAAATTATAGTGTATTACACAAAGAATATAATTATGGGCAGTACATAAACCACACAAAAGGTAATAGTGGCAATATGGCATGAATCTCACGGGAATAAAGTGTCAGATGAAAACCCCTTACCTTGTACTTTTCCTTGGTAGAGGGTAGGTTAACCTCTTGTATAATAGTTAAATCATTTCTATTAAATTTTACAAGAATAATATACATAAATATGATATCATATATAATGTTTTAATACTGCTTTGTTAATAATATTTTAGTATTATCGTCGTTTCGGGTGTTCACATACTCATTTTCTTTTATATGTTTTTTTACATAAGATGTGTTTGTTATACATAGGTTGAATCTTGATAATATAATTATTGATATAAAGTCCTTAAACATTATTTTTAATCATCAAATGAAAATTATTCTTGAATGCATACGATGTGGAATTAATCTCATCGCGTTCGTGGAGACGGTAGTCCGTACGTACGCAAGAGCGACAATATCATTCTTTCGATATTAAAATCATATATAATTGGATTGTATATCATATATACAGAATAATTATAATGTTATATTTATTATTTACTATAATTATAAATCATTATCATACCCATCCAAATAATAATGTTTTGAATAACAATTACACCGCGACATGGAGACGGTAAGACGAACATACACACGTATGGTGACATGTCATTAAAAGGATGGATAGAATACTGAATATGGTTGTACCATATTTATAATAACATCACAGTATATATAATATACTGGAGTTATTATTTTAGAATGGAAATAACAAATAAGTGGAAGAATAAAGGAACTTGAAAGAGGGTGCTGAAAACATTACCTATTCTTCGGGTTCTTCCTTTTGATTTGATCAAAATGGCTCGATATGTTGGATTTTTGATCAAACTAAGGCCTCTTGGTTGAAGTGAGGGAAGTTGAGAGAATATTTGGGTAGTGTTTGTCCAAGCCAAAAAGCATTTAAGTTGTGAATTAGAGAGAAGGTGGAGTTCCCTTTTATAAGAGGGGTGAGGGGCACATTTTGAAAAACTTAAAAATATTATGTTATAATAAATTTATATTCGGTTTATAATGGCTCCAAATTTATTGATTTCGAGGATAATGTGGGTATGGGTCTAACTTCACTAAAAACATATGTTTTAGATAGGTTTGGTTCAATTTATTAACCTTATCTTTTAGTTTTAACTCATAGATAATTAGTTTGACATTTACCATGTCTCTTTGTATTTTTATATTATATAGTTAATAAACTTACTATAAACTTCCAATCGACCCCCAAGTAGTCCATTAATGATACACCTATCATTATATAATTCCTTTATCCGAACCTTAGATTTCTATGAGTAGAATATCAATTTATAATATAATATTGTTTTTAAAAAAACTGTTTTATGTCAATTTTAACACTATTGGATATTTTGTTTTTGATAAATTCATAAATCATTATTACTTTGAAAAAATTTAATATAAACAATCCTAATATGTCATATTAACCTAGAAAATTATTGTAATTCCTAAAAAGTCTCAAATTAATTTTTTTTGGGTATTTATAATATCAATTATCTTAATCATTCATTAATAAAGTAATTACTGCATCATCATTGTGTCATTAATAAATTAAATTATTTAATGTCTAAAATTTATAAATATAATACCATTATGTATGAAATCTATTTAGCTTTCTAATTAATATTTATAATCTAATTTATCTTATGTATAACCCTATATTAAAAAAGTTAGTTATTAAACATTGATTTTAACTATTTTAACTCTTCATTGAATTAAATAATAATAAATGTCCTAATCTAATCAAAGTAGACCTAAATGATAATATTTTCATCATAAAGTTTTTTTTGGTCGATATAAACTTGTCCAATAGAATTAGGAAATGTGTTAGGGTAATATTAATATCATTTTTACCCTTAATTCCCCTATTTACTATGGTAAATAAAAGTAAACGTTTTCTATTCACCAAAAATTATTTTTATCTTATTGAACCACATTTAACTCCTTGATATTAAACATGTCTCTCGGAGTTTCAAAATTACACTCACAAAAGCGGTATAATTATGTTTTATGTGAATTTTCAAATTCTCCTACGAGATTGGTAAAAGATGGTGAAAACTTCAATAAAAAGTTTTTATATCTAAAATTATTATAAACTCACTCCAATGAATTATATTGAAAATATATAGTTATTATGTATCTCTCTTGACCTAAAATAAATTTCAATAAAATAAATAATTATTTAAATAAAAATTTGGTGTTAAACTATATCTTAGTGTTTTTCACTATTCATCATAAATTGAAAGTTGTCAGAAAAATACCAAAAATTCACCCTAGGCTAATTTCGATTTTCCGAATCCAAAAATGAATTCCATTTTGAATGATAAAATTTATAAAATTTCAAAAGGATTGTTTTACAATTCATAACGGCTAGTTTGATTGGTTGTGGTGTGTGTTAGAACTCGAAGTTGTTTAAAACACACGCTACTGTATTATTCAAAGAGAAGCGTACCGTGGAATCTAGGGGTGTTACAATCAATCATGTCATAAGAAATTTTCAAGATTTCAGTTTACAACACTAGGTAAAAACCAAAAAATATTCCACAACAAAGGAGAATAAAAATATTCAAAAACCACCATGTGAAAAAGGAGAATCACCCTCAAGACACCACTAGCAATACCTCACAAGGAAGACCACTAAATGCCCAACCCACCATCTCCAATTCCTTGACCTTACCTGGGTCAAACATAACCAAGGTCCACATACAATGAATGTTTTATGTATGGTGTAAGCCCAATCCCATTAGGATGCCACACCATAGAAGGATTAAATGATATAATATTAATGAAAATTTTTCATGCCCATTTATATAAAAACCTTGGAGACATTTACAAAAAAAATTATTTAATGAATATTTATTTTTAAGGGAACACATTTAAGGAAAAACATTTCTCAAAAAGTATTCATTTAAAATAAAATACACTCAAGGTCCTCCACATTTTGATGGAGGGAACCATGTCATATAATACAAAAGTCATACATGATCACCATGGGAAAATCATTAAGTGTAATCTATCTTAAGTAGGACACTAGAACCTCATGCCTAAGGGTTGGGTGGTATAGAAACCACAATCACATCATTCTCATGCACTATCCATTGGGAGGGGACACCAAAATTTTCTTGTGGTCTCCAATCATCATCATAGATTAGTTAGTGTTTTATGTGTCAATCCATCTAAGTCGAACCGAGATTTTCCACTTCCGATTCTCTAGAATTCTAGAAGTAGTCATCCTACCATGATACCCAGGATTCCCTTGTGCTCAATCCCATTTCACATGTCACTAAAACACACTTTTTTACGAACACATTATAAGAATCATAAACATATTGGGAAATTACCATTTTCCATAAACTATCCCACATACCATTTTTCCTATTCCATAAAAACCATCGAATACATTTTCCTCCACTTACACAATTATAAAATACCTGTTTGAAAATTCATATGAAAAAACAATTGATCGACCGATTCCATGGATCGAACCCATTTTAAATTCCACAAAAAACCAAGTTTATTTTTAAAATATAACTTAAATAATTTAAATAACCCATAAATAATATTTCAAGGATCTCTATAAAAACTAACATTCCAAATTAATTCATATTCTTTTGGAAAACCCTCTATAATTACATTCTCACCTCATGTGCCTTGGAAAACATGGTTCTCATTTCCCAAACAACTCATAATACCCCACCAAGAATAACCACAAAGTAACACACCCAAAACATAGCCATTATCCATTATGAAATCCATTTACATCACTTAATAATGTGAAAATACTCCAAAAAAATATTACACACCACAAAATTAAACTATATAAGATGATTAGATACACAAAAAAATCATATTAAAAACCTAAAATATTGATATTTCTTGCAGCCAACTACCTCATGCATAGAAACTTATGTAAATTTGTGTGAAACCACATAATCCCCATAAAAATACCCAAGAATGTAAATATCTGAACAAATACATCAAGACCAATCCCTAATATATAATGAAAACCCCTAAATCGACCACCCAACCTGATAAAAAAACAAAAACCGAAATAAGAATTGTAGAAACCCAAGAATATAGGAGGAAAATTTACAGGGGCTTATATCAGGGTTTCATGAAGAATATGAGCCAAATACTCCCAAGGAGGAAGCCTAGGGGAGAGGCGAAAGAGTGGTGAGGTGTGTCTATGGAAAACTCTTATGTGGGGTGAGAAAGGGGTTCTTGGTGTTAAAATTGGGGAGAGATAAAAAGAGAAGCCTAAATTTTAATAACATAGAAATACCATTCCATTAGTCCACATGGTTTTTAAAACTAAGCACGAACCATGAAAACCTCTCTAAATAGGTAGATACCTACAATAGTGTTGATCCACATGGCCTAACTTACCATATGAGATCCATGCAGTAGCTTTTGGATGGAACTCTGAAAGTACAGAAAAGTTAATTTGGAAAGTCACAGGGTTTATACTAACCGTGCACAAATCATGCGCCACACACATTCCACACAAAAACTTATTTCATTCTTAAATATTTAAGGTGAAACTCAGGGAAAATAACTAGAATAATAATAAACAATAGAAATTCCACAAATATTCAAACCCGTCACCCCCAGTTCCTAACAAAATCACATAGAACCAAACATGAACTAGAATGAAGGGTGATATCCAAAACCTAGGAGAGATAATTATCCCCACCATAATATCTTACATCCTCAGAAATCCACAACAAGGCCTAATACAAAAACAAACTGACACACCTTTATAGGTCGTGAAGATTCCCAATGAATGTCATATAAGAAAAAAGAAAAATGTTACGGGTAGGAAAAGAGGTTTACAAGTTGAACTCGGGAGACTAGAATGGGCTCCAAACTATGTGCCTGCTTCCCCCAAAAGATAAAACACATCTAGTTAATCAATCAAATGAAACTAACTCTCACAATTCCCAATCCAACCTCTTGAGTTAAAATACCATAGACATTACCAAATGAAACTCATGCCACTTACCAAAAATGAGAAAATGAACTCAAAACACATTTCGATTAATAAATTAATAACCTTACTTCCACAAAACATTGAGGGCCCTCCAATTCCAAAATTTTCTCAATAGGTGAGCTTGGGGTAATATTGCATTGAAAGAGACTACCTACTTCTAGGCCAACACAAGAAATGAAAAAAAATATCAACATGGGGCGGCCTGAACAACCTCCCCCATAAGAAACATGGTAATTTAAATTCACTCCCAATGAGTTTCAGTGAGACCCATGGTAGGTCACCCCAATATAAAGAACAAGGAGCCTTACCAACTAGCATAGACCGATGTGCGAAGTCCGACATGGGCCAGCTTGGGAACTACCAAGAATGACCAAATCCCACACCACAATGGACCCGAAGAAAGAATATCCAAACCAAATAGAAGATGATATGTGGTTCACTACTCCCATGGGATTATCTCATCATTAGATAGGGCCAAACCAAAACCAAGATCGATTCATAGGGCTTTCCCTGAAATGTACATCAGACAAAGAGTTACACCTAATAAGGCACAACTACTGGTATTTTAAGAAGACAACATGAGCAATCCATCATATAACCATGCAGTAACTCTTACACCCAAACGTGTGGAGACATGGAGATAAGTTCCCCATGTCTCATTCAAACAAATGTATCTATTAGAAATGAATAACTACATATATGGATTAACTAAATATCTTTACTCC
This sequence comes from Viscum album, assembly GCA_963277665.1. Lineage (NCBI taxonomy): Eukaryota > Viridiplantae > Streptophyta > Magnoliopsida > Santalales > Viscaceae > Viscum > Viscum album. The sequence goes on from OY728158.1 coordinate 1,028,587,989, forward strand.
ACTGAGGATAGAGAACATACCACCATCGATTACACCCCCGGGGCTTCCTCATGACGTGTGAACTTCACTCATGGATCAATTACTATACCTCTAAGATTTGAAGCATCTCTTGCCTCACTGTCAAACATCAAAAACCCACTATCAAAACTCCTCATTTTGATGTCACAAGTAACAACACCACAATACACATGACACCAACAATACACAACACTACTCGGGACCCTATTTGGCTCAACATGGACCACCACCCCAACAAGGAATTATAAGAGGCACATTCATCATCCAATTCTTGTGAGGAACTAAAAAAAGGACCAAACAATACAAAAAACACCAGATTGGATGCGTTCTTTTAAATGTTTTGTGCACAACCCCCTCTAAATTAAATTTATTGTGGGGGGTTATGAAAAACCCCCACTAAATTATTTTTACAGTGGGTTCACAGCCCCCTGTAAATTTTTTAGAATTATTTTTTTAATATTTGTTTTGAATTTTGTGTTATTTATGTTAATACCGCCACTATTTTCATTATTAGTGGAATTATATATTTTGTTGGATTTTAAAAAATCTATATATATATATATAATTATCATATTTATATATATAATTTATTATTTTCCAAAGGGAAATAGAGGTGGTTCAAAAACCCCTATAATTTATGATATTATAGGGGGTTCATGAACCACCATTAATCTATTAGATTAGAGGGGGCTTTCAACCCTTCTAATTTAAGAAATTAGAGGGGATTTTGAAACCCTTATAATTTAAAATTTTTTAGGGGGATTTGAACCCCTTCTAATTTATGGCATTATAGGGGATTTTGAACTCCCTCAAATTGATGGCATTATAGGGGTTTTGAACCCCTCTTACCTCAGGACAAGAGAGGGGGTTTTAGCCCCCTATAATTGATGACATTAGAGGGGTTCTCAACCCCCTCTAATTCATGACACTAGAGGGGATTATGAACACCCATTAATTTATGACATTATATGGGGTTGTTAACCCCCACTAATTCAAGAAATTTGATGGGGGAATTAACAACTACTAATCCATCTGATTGGAGGGGGTTTCAAAACCACTCTAATTTTTTTTAGTTTTTAAAATAAATCTCATAAAAATTCAGATTTTATATTATATATGATTCAGTGCACACATGTGTTTGTGTGTGTGTGTCTATATATATATATATATATATTACATAAAAAATTATATAAATATATTTATTTACATTATAAACACACATATATACATGGATATTATATAAATAACACAAATAAATACATATACATATAATAAAATGTATACATATATAAATATTGGCATACATAATATAAATATTTTTTTAACTATATTTATTCAAATTTATTAAATTTATATATGGTTTTATAAATATTATACATTTATATTATAATTTATATTATACATATATTATATTAAATACATTTTAATTTTATATTTTTTAATAAAAACATTTATATTATATTATGTATACAAATATATATAATATAGAAAATTGAAATATAAATATACAAAACTATTTTATATAATTATATTATATATATAACATTATAATTATTTAATTATATATAAATTTAAATATGTTATATATTTATTATATTTATTTATATTAGTATGCCATATTATTTATAAATTATATATATATATATATGTTTCATTTCAATATATTATATATTTCCAATTGTATGAAAGTATTTATTTTTCTCTGTATATATATATATATATATATGATATAATATAAATGTATATAATAACATACATAAAAATTTAATATTAACACATTTCAAATAATATATGTATAATATAAATCATAAAATGCATAAATGTATAGTATTTATAAAACCAGCATATAATTTTTATAGTTTAAAAAATAGTGTCAATAATAATAATAATAATAAATATTGTTATTATTACAAACACATGTAGATATATAAAAAATATAAAAATGATTATATATATTATATTTCTATCCAATCTATTAATATCATATAAATACATAAATACACACACATTCAAATATAAATGTATTTACAAATATATGAATAGATTTATATTTATATATCAAAATATAATTATTTATTCCTGTATGTTATTCAAAAATATATATATTATATAATATATACACAAATAAATATATTATAAAAATATTATATTATACACAAATATATATTATATAATAAACACAAAATAAAAAGATATTATTTTATTTATATTTCCATAAACATATATATATATAATCTAATATTTTAGTATGTGTGTTGACACTCTGTTCCATCAGAGAGTTTTAAAAGTGAAAAAGGGAAATACTAAAGAAAATATAGGAGAAAACACATGAAGAAAATCAAGGTATGCAAAGGCTTGACCGTTGGATCTCTTTATTCAATCCAAACATCGTCGATGCAGAAGGTACATGGACGCCACAATTTGGTATGCAAGACACTTCTACAACCAAATCCCTTTTTTCCGAAGGTCCGGTTTTTTCCTATAAATAGACCTATGGGCCCTTCATTTGTATAGAAGAATTTCCATGAATTCTAATTGATGCTTTGGTTGCCCTAGTGATTCATCCAAGTCTTACAAATCATTCAAGGTAGTTCATTAACACATAAAGCAAATGAATTGATGGAGAATCATAGGACATAACCCTTTTAAATGTTTGAAATCCATTACACTTGTGCACCTATTGTGCCTAACCTCCCTAAATCAGAAACACTTGTGTGCCACCTATTTCCCTCACAGAAACATGAGCGCCCCGCTTTTGGGAATACCTGTGAATACACATGAAGGCTTGACTTCGATCTCTCCCACGTATTAAAATCTTTGTTTTTCATCACTCAATTGAACATCAGTTCACCCAATCCTACATGCACGCCCATACTTGCGCATCGGTACCTACTTGGGTGTCGCTCGTCGATTCACCTAATCTCTTCTTTGTAGAAGCAATTGATCCCTCTTCAAAGCCATTAATGGCAAGGATTTTTCTTAATTAGCTCTCTTGTATGAAAGGGATTCTATTGAGACATCCACCAAAACCTCCTAGCTTATCAAACCTTTGAGAAAGGAACATCAGAATGTCACACCTTGAGATTTTATGAGATATATTCTTTTTTAATTTCTTTTATGTTTGCTATTGTACACTTCACAAATATTATCTTGTACTTACGCAACACTGTATTAGCTTGCAGAATACGCAACACTATTCTTGGCTCGTGTTACACAAAATTTCAAGTTTGATTTGTAGAAATTATTCTAGGAAACATTAAGTATAGATTTTCATTAATATATAAATGAAATAAATTTTGATTGTGTTATATGAAACACCAATGTGATCTTGAACTACACGTAACCCTGACTTGGCTTGCATTACACGCAATCACGACCTTCCTCGATAGTGTGTGTTTTATGTCATACCAGGATTCCCTAAACAACGATATATTGTTATAATATTATTATGAACTAGCTGTTAGGAATAGTATTAATAAAATTTTTAATTTTATAACATTATTATTCATCTTACAAATTTTATAGAAAATGTTTTGAGAACAAAATAAAATGTTTGGGTAAAATATGTATTTTTCAAAAAATGCAGTTTTGCCGCTTTTTGATGGCGCACCCACATTAAATCTAGTTTCTGACATGTTTATATGTTCAATTAGACAATATAAAATTCTTCATTGGAATCATGATATAAATATTTACTTAGGCTAAATTTTTCATATTATTTTTATAACTTTCATATTTTAATGAATAGTAAAAACACGTTATATTTTAATTAAAAACAACTTTTTTCATCGTAATAATTTATATGGTTAAATTATAATATTGAATGTTTTTAAAGTATAAATAGAATAAATTCTTACCATATAATATAATTTATTTCATTATCATTGATTTTACATTGAACTCATAGGTAAAATCATTTCAATCTTTTGTAATTTTTATACATTTAAAAACTATTTTTCTTAAAAACGGGATTAATTTTAAATTAATTTCTAAAAGTTCTGTGATTTTAATTTGGAAAAATTGATTCCATATTTGGAATAATTAGGTATAAATTATGTTAATTGGATACTTTTTATTTTTGTGCACAATGATTAGTAACTAAGGTAAATTTTATTTACTATAGTTAAAGGTAAATCGGGTAATTAAGGGTAAAACTATAAAATTACCATAACACTTGTAATAATATAATTTTATGATTATATTTCGTCCTAAGGCATATTTTGGTCGAAATGATATCCATTGGAACCCACTTAGATGTGATTAAGACCTTTAATTTATTTTATTTTGATGAAAATGAAATATGTCTCACTCAATATTTAATAATTAAAGTATTTTTATTATAAGGATATACAGAATATAAATTAGATTATAAGTAATAATTTGAAATAAAAAATGTTTTTATTTGTTATGTTAATTTATGTGTAATTTTTAAGAGATATGTAATTACATTAATAGATTATACATTAATGATGCAAAAATTATTTATTTAGTGAAAAATTAGTCATATAGTTTTTATTAAAATAATATTACCCATTAAAAGGCCCAAAAACCCAACCAAAACTTATTGGTCGTATATATCTAAACCATAACCATACAGTTGTAGGATTATTGCCAATTTTGAGCTTTATAAAAGTGATTATGACACTTATATTATTTTATTTTAAATGATGTCAAAGTTGTCACCTTCATAATTTAATAAATATGAAAATTTACATGTAGTCATTTTAAGATGATAAATTCTAGTAAAAGTATTATTTTGAAATATATTAGATTTATAATCATCATAGTACTTTATTTGTAATTTTTATGCAACTAATAAGAATATTAAATGATTATACAAACAAGATGTAGTAATTGTTTTATTAAGAGAAGTATCAAATAAATGGTTTTATAAACATTAAAATAAATATTTTATGAACAAATTAATATTCTCCACAACTTTTCTAGATTACTATTACATTCTAGGAATCTATTAAACAATTTGGATCGAATATATCCTCTGTGTGGATTTTATTTTAATTCAAATAAATGAATAGTGTCAAAATTAACAATATTGTTATTTTATAAAAATAACATATTATTAAATTGTTTAAAAATCACAACAATATTTAAAAATTATTAATTGAAATTTATATAGTCCAAAATGTCATAAAGTATCCAATTATGGGAAATTAACAACACATAATTAATTATTTATAATAATTTAATATTTAGAATATTATTTCCACAAATAAAATTAAATAGATTAAATAAGGATAAATCAAGTTGATAAGGTTTAAAATAAATTACCAACATCTATATTTTTAATGGTTGATTATATTACATCCATATCTCATCTCCTCTTCGAATTGAGTCATTTTTTAGGTTTTTATATGGGGTTTTAATTTATTATAAATTAAAATTTCTTATATTTCCAAAGGTGCCCCTCTCCTCCCTTATAAAGTTGTAGCTCCTCTGTCTCCTCCTCACACCATTTTGAGCCTTAAATCTCGAAAAAACCCTTCAAATTTCTCTTCTCCACTTCCCTAGAAAACAAATAATGGTCATGGTGTTCTTCAAATACCAACTTTAGTTCCATAAGAGGAGGTTTAGAAGAGGCGCGTCGAAGAAGAGGTAATATCCTTTACCCATTCATTCTAATTAATTTTTTCGTCTACTTCCTGTTATTTTGTTGTTTCATAATAAATTAATAACATAAGTATCACTCATATACAAATATGTTATCAAAAATATGAACCATCCATATTTGACCTTCTATCCATCCTACGGAAAATGAAATCATCGCACGTGCGTACGTACGGAATACCGTCTCCTCGCTGTGGTGTAATCTGTTTTTCCACCACCACCTTACCTGGATGGGTATAATGGTGTAAAGAATAAATATATATAGTTTTTATAATATTATACTAATTCTGAGATGTTATATCATCCACTCTAATTCCATTCAAAAATTATGGGAGCGATATCATCGCTCATGCGTACGTACGGATTACTGTCTCCACGACGCGATGAGATTCATTCTCCACGTTAACCATTCAAGAATGATTATAAATTATATATAATAAATAATAATGAAATATATGAAATATTAATTATAATTTATTTATGTATATTTTATTTACTTACTTCCATTCAATTTAATAAGGGAATGAAGTCAGCATTCATGCGTACGTACGACCTACCGTCTCCATGAACGGTGTATTTTTTTCCATTTATCGATCTATTATATATATGTATATTATGAATATATATTATATATAATACATGTTTTACATTCTAGAAGTAATTAATCATGACATATGTAATCATTTGAATAATTAAAAGTCAATACATAGATGATAAAGGAAACGATTTTAACTAAAATGCTGCTTTAACATGGAATTGACAAATGAACTGGTAATATAATGTCGTAAGTGAATCATATATGATATGATAAATATTATTATGGTTCTTTTACATGTTAAAAATATGTTTAAACACACTATACAGGATTCTCGTATACATACGGAAGAAATTGGACTTAAGGTCAGGGATAATTTTTCCAATCTCGTTCTTATCTGAGATTGTTTATTCATAAGTATTTACTAGGGTTATATTTAGCATCCATGTTCGTGTTTTATAAAATTGTTTTCATAAAGTGTTTTATATTCCACGATGTATTTTTAAAGTCATTTTTACCCCTTTTTTAGTTTTACTATGTAGTATAGAAGGAATCTTTATTTTTTTTACCATACAAGGTATTTATTTGACATTTCCGGCAAAAGCACGAGAAGAATGTTTTTTAACTTATACGGCATGAATGGATTTTTACAGTTTTATTACACCTTATTTCCATGATGCTTCCTCTACACTATTTCATGATTATTTTCGAAAAAAATAATTTTATTTTAAAATTTCATGGAAGTTTGAGGAAAGAAAATGATTTTGAAGAAGAAAGAATTTTTTCCTCAAGAATTTATTTCAATTGTTTTATCAAAACTATTTTCCATCTATGAAGAAATTGTTTAATATGTTTATGTTTCAAGTATATTGTATCTATGATTTACAAGGTTTCATTTTTCTTATGATGAAATGATCTCCATTTATTCTATATGGATTATGTTATGATGGGATGATGTTTATGAAACCCATTTTTTTCATTGGGTTATCATGAATGATTTATGTTTAATTTGTGGAACATGAAAGAATGATTTCATTATGAGATGGGTGGGACTTATATATCCCTCCAATTCCTTGGGTAAATATTTATATCTCATGATATAGACATGGATGTAATGGAAAGTAAAATCTGGTTCAGTAATACAGGGCTGGAACGGCATGTAAACCCGGTTCAGTAATGGACTTTGTCCACTGTTCTAGTCTTGGCAGGAATAACTTGGCTACTATGGAAATCATATCATGTTCTTAATGGTTTCCCACAATTACATGTTTTATTCCCATTCTATTTTATCATGATTAATGTTCATTTATTATCTATGACTTATGTACCACCATGATTTATGTCATTACTCATGATTTTGATGTTTTATGTTCATGGTTTTACATTCAAATGTTAATGGGTTGTTTTATGTTCTCACTTTTTTCCTTTACTGACCATTTGATCTCACCCTTTATATGTTTTCTTTCCCCAGGATTTAAATAAAGGTTTTAGGTAGGAACACAAAAGGGGAATATTGTTATGGGAGATTTTTAAGATCTTCCTACATGATTTGAAGATTGTGTTCCGAGATTCCAAAGACAATAAACTAATACAGTCTTTGGGATTCTGGTTTTGTTATGTTTTAAGTGTTTCCAAAAAAGTAATGTAATTTCCATGTATGTAAAGCTTTGGGTCTCTATAGTTGGTATCAGAGCGAAGGTTTAGTCAACCATTGGAAACTAGGATGTAAAAACTTTATTGAGATCCCTAGAGATATTTATAAGGTATGTCTAGGGATGTCCCTAAGGTTAGGTATAAGTATATGTTATAGTCCTAGAATTACGGTAACAATCATAGAATTAAACCTAAGATCTTAGATATTTAAGGTACACCCCCTTTATTATGTTGTATTCTGGGAATGATTTCTGCCTCTCACACTATTATTTTTGGGTTTTAGAAAATGGCTAGAAACAGGAAGATTCATGTTAATGGAGAATATGATGGACAATGGAATGATAATCTTCGTGAGCTACCAAATGAAACGGTATTTGGAAGGAAAAACATCGTTATTATTCCTAATCAGCAATCTCATAATATGATCAATAATCTCATCTTTGGTAAGATTCTTGAATCAGCTAATTAGAGAAAGATGGAGTTTTATGATGATCATAAAGGAAAGAAAGATCAATTTCCCTCATGTAAGTCATGTGGGAAGAGGCATCAAGGAGAATGTTTCAAAGGAACTGGAAGATGCTTTGGGTGTGGAAAAGAAGGACACAAAGCTAGTAATTGCAAAGGAAAAGGTTCATTTATCACAATGTACGAGGATAATATTATTTCTAAGACATCAATAATGGTTAAATGTTTTAAATTTGTAATGTATGGGCATTATGCAAACCAATTCCCTAAGGGAAAATCTCATGAAGATACTCAACATGGTCGCATGGGTAGTATTTATGTTGATGATGATGAAGACAGTACAAATGATATATGAGATGAAAGAAGTGTTGAGGAATAAAATGATAAAGCTCGGTCAATGGTTTGAAAAGGTAGTGGAATGATTGCATGTTTATCAAGAATAATGTATGGTACTATAAAATAAAGAAAAATCAAATGATTGTTACACTGTTGTATTTCATTAAGTATTTGAAAGTATATGATTAATGGTACCAGTAACGATGAAAATTGATTAAATTATTTTTGGAAAGCAGATGATATGCGAATAATGAATGGATAAGGAGAAAATAATATGTTTGATAGTATTAATTAGCTCATGACTGATAAAAGGACAAAGTGATATCATGGTTTGAGTATATAGAAAATTTGGGATTTTGGTATGTGGAAAGAGTTTCCTTTTTACAACATTCATGTTTTCACTAAATTTCTATGTTAATTTATGTTTCAAGAGAATACATGATTAAGGTATTCACTTGTTTGGAATGCGATCAAAAAGATATATCTTGTGATATATGGTGGATAAATGATGGTACTCACATGCTTGTTATGTAACCTTTCTAGTAATCGTTTTTTTATACTATGAGATTGGACAGATGTATTTTGGATAAGTTTATAGATTGTAATGGATTATGTTGGACATTATATAGTATTGTTTAAGGCTGGAACTTTTTTCGATATTATTTCTGTAATGTTATAATAGTATAGTTTTAGAAAAAAGAAAACCTGCAGGATGAGCGACAACCCATCACGTCAGACAAGCTTGCAGGAATCGAACCCACAATCAAAGTGTGACAGACCTTTATCCCCTACCACTGGCCTACAAGAAATCTCATGTTAGTAGAAACTAGTTTTATTTTAATGAGCAGGATGGTAGATGAAGTATAAGTCCATTTTTTTGAACCATATACAATTAATTTCACCATAGATGGACTTATGTATATACCTTTTGAAAACCATATGTTTGAGACAGATGGAATGAGCTATAATTCGATCACATGATTTTCTAACACTTCATGAAAGACAAATTCAACTTCATTTCTTCAAGATATGAAGTGGAAATTGTACAAGGCACGAGCAACAGTGAGATTGTACCGAAATCAAGTAAGTATTTATTTTAATTCAAAAATTCTTCCACATTTGGGAAGTGATTTGGAAAACCAAAAATGGTGTCCTAGTGCCCTTTTATCTGATGAATCAGATGGTACCTTAGATAATCAAAAATTTATGGCTTTGTGATTTTTGGCTTTTTTCATAGCCATGTCCTCTACCACTCTTCATCAGAAGTTGATGGTTATATTTCTCTTCCATATCCATATTTTCACCTATGTTCTCTTATGGGGAAACCCAGTGATGAGTTAATTTGGGTATCTGTTATGTTTCTTAGTTCACTTTTTAAAATTATGTTTTAGTATTCCTTTTTATGATGTGGGATTCTATGAAAGAAAATTTAAAGTGGTTAACGATTTATAACCCCGATGAATTTCGTGGGAGAAATTCGTTTTAAGGGTGGTAGAATGTAACACCCCGAGATTTTTTGAGATATATTATTTTTAATTTCTTTGATGTCTTCTATTGTACACTACACCAATATTATCTTGTACTAAACGCAACAACATATTTTCTTGTAGTATTCACAGCACTATTCTTGGCTCATGTTACACACAATTTCAAGTTCATTTTATTGAAATTATTCTGTGCAACATTAAGTATAGATTTTGTTTAATGTATAAATGAAATAAGTTTTGATTATGTTATATGAAACACCAAAGGGAGCTTCCACTACACACAGCCCTGACATGGCTTGCATTACATGCAATCGCGACCATCCTCGATAGCGTGTGTAGTACGTAATACCGGGTTTCACTAACCAATTATATGTTGTTATAATATTTTTATGAACTAGAAGTTATGAATCATATTAACTACATTTTGAATTTTATAAAATTATTATTCATCTTAAACATTTTCTAGAACATGGTATAAGAACAAAATAAAATTTTCCGGTAAAAGATTTATTTTAAAAAAATTCATGTTTTGTCTCCTTTTGATGGCGCACCCACATTAAATCTATTTTTTGACATGTTTATAAGTTAATTTTTAAAAACTAAAATTCTTCTTCTGAATCAGGATATGCAAATTTACTTTGGATAAACTTTTCATATTATTCTGATAACTTTCATTTTTTAATGAATAGTAAAAACACGCTATATTTTAATTAAAAACAATTTTTTTCATCATAATAATTTATATGGTTAAATAATAATATTTAATGGTTTTAAAGTATAAATATAATATATTTTTACCATTTAATATAATGTATGTCATTATCATTGATTTTACATTGAATTCATAGGTAAATTCATTTCAATCTTTTGCAAAGTTTAAACTTTTAAAAACTCATTTTCTTAACAATGGGATTAATTTTAAATTAATTTCTGAAACTTATGTGATTTGAATTTGGAAAAATGGATTCAATATTTGGAATAAGTAGATCCAAATTATGTTAATGGGCTACTTTTTTATTTTTTGTCACTATGAATAGTAACTACGGTAAATTTTATTTACCATAGTTAAAGGTAAATCTGGTAATTAAGGGTAAAATTATAAAATTAACCTAAAACTTGCCTTAATATAATTTGATGACAATATTTCATCATAAAGAATATTTGGGTTGTAATGGAATCCATTGGAACACAGTTGGATGTGATTAAGGCCTTTAATTTTTTTTATTTTAATGAAAGTGAAATATGTCTCACTCAAACTTTAATAATTAATGTATTTTTAATATAATGTTATACAGAATATAAATTCGATTGTAAATACTCTTTCAAAGGATAAAGCGTTTTTATTTGTTATGAAAATTTATTTGTAATTTTTAAGAGATATTTATTTAGCTTAATATCTTATACATTATTGATGGAGAATTATTTATTTAGTGATAAATCAATAATAGAGTTTTTATTAATATGATAATACCCCATAAAAGGCCCAAAAACTATACAAAAACCTATTTTTCGTATATATATAAACCATAACCTTCCAATGGTCGAATTATGGACCATTTGGTGGTTTATAAAAGCGATTATGACACTTATATTATTTTATTTTAAATGATGTCAACGTTGTCACCTTCATAAGTTAATAAATATAACAATTTACATGTTGTGATTTTAAGATGATAAAATATAGTAAAAGTATTATTTTGAAATATATTAGATTTATCATCGTCATATTATTTTATTTTTAATTTTTATGAAACTAATAAGTATATTAAATGATTATACAAAAATGATGTAGTAATTGTTTTATTAAGAGAAATATCAAATAAATGGTTTCATAAATATTAAAATAAATATTATATGAACTAATTAATGTTCTCCAAAAAAATTTAGAATAATATTAAATTCTAGGAATATATGAAACATATTTTTTCGAATATATACTCCCTGTCGATTTTATTTAAATTCAAATAAATTAATAGTGTCAAAATTAACACTATTGTTATTTTATAAAAATAACATAGTATTAAATTGTTTAAAAATCACAAAAATTATTTATAAATTATAAATTAAAATTTATATGGTCTAAAATGTCATAAGGTATCCAATTATGGACAATTAATAACACATAAATAATTATTTATAACAATTTAAAATTTAGAATTTTATTTCCTCAAATAAAATTAAATAGATTAAATAAGGATAAATGAAGTTGAAAAGGTTTAAAATAAGTTACCAACATGTCTAAATTTTATTGGTTGATGATATTACAACCATATCTCATCTCATCTTCGAATTGAGTCATTTTTTGTGGTTTTTAGGTGCAGTTTGAATTTATTAAAAATTAGAATTTCTTATGTTTCCAAAGGTACCTCTCTCCTCCCTTATAAAAGGGAAGCTCCTCCCTCTCCTCATCACACCATTTTGATCCTTCATGTGTGGAAAAACCTTGACAATTTCCCTTCTTCACTTAACTATAAGCATACTAGAAGTCTGGGTCTTCTTCAAAGACCAACTTTAGTTCCCTACGAGGAGGTTTAGAAGAGGTGTGTCGAAGAAGAGGTAATATCTTTTACTGATTCTTTCAAATTAATTTCTTCTTCTAATTCCTTTTATATTTTTGTTTCATAATAAATTAATAACATCAGTATCACTATTATACTGATATGTTATTAAAAATATTAACCAACCCTATTTCACCTTCTATCCATCCTAAGGAAAATGAAATCACCGCGCGTGTGTACGTACAGAATATCGTCTCCCCGCCGTGGTGTAATATGCTTTTCCACCACCACCTAACTTGGATCGGTATAATGGTGTAATGAATAACTACATATGGTTATTATAATATGAAACTAATTCTGAGATATTATATCATCCCCTCTAATTCCATTCAATAATTATGGAAATGATATCATCGCTCATGCGTACGTACGGATTACCGTCTCCACGACGCGATGAGATTCATTCTCCAAGTTAACCATTCAAGAATGATTATAAAGTACATATAATAAATAATAATAAAATATATGACATATTAATTATACTGTATTTATGTATATTTTATTTACTTACTTTCATTCAATTTAATAAGGAAAAAACTTCATTTATGCGTACGTACGACCTACCGTCTCCATGAATAGTGTATTTCTTCCTATTTATCGATCTATTATATATATGTATATTCTGAATATATATTATATATAAATCATGTTTTACATTCTTTAAGTAATTAATCATGTCCTAAGTAATCATATGAATAATTACAAGCCAAAACACGAATGATAAATGAAACGATTTTACCCAGAACGCTGCTTTAACATGGAATTGACAAATGAACGGGTAATATAAAGTCGTAAGTGAATAATATGTGATATCATAAATACTATTATGGTTATGTTACAAGTTAATAATATGTTTAAACCCACTATACATGAGTCTTAGACACATATAGAATAAATTGGACATATGGTAAGGGATAATTATTCAAATCTAGTTCTTATCCGAGATTGTTTATTCGTAAGTATTTACTGGGGTTATATTTATCATTCATGTCTATGTTTTAAAAAAAATTCATAGAGTGTTTACTTTTCCTCCATGTATGTTTAAAGTCATGTTTACCCCTTTTTTACTTTTACTATGTAGTATGGAAGGAATCTTTCTATTGTTTACCATACGTGGTACTTTTTTTACTTTTCCCACAAAAGTACGAGAAGAATGTTTTTAACTTATACGGCATGAATAGATTTTTACAGTTTCATTATGCCTTATTTCAATGAAGCTTCCTATACCCGATTTCATTATTATTTTCAGCAAAATCCTTTTCTTTTAAAATTACATGGAATTTTGAGAAAATAAAATGATTTTGAAGAAGAAAGGATATTTTCCTCAAGAATTCATTTCAAGTGTTTTATCAAAACAATTTTCCATCTAAGAAGATATTATTTAATATGTTTTTGTTACAATTATAATGACTCTCTGATTTAAAAGGATTCATTTTTATTATGGTGAAATGATATCCATTTATTCTATATGGATTATTTTATTATGGGCTGATGTTTATGAAACCCATATATTTCATTGGATTATGATAAATGATTTATGTTTAATTTGTGGCACATGAAAGAATGATTTCATTATGAGATGGGTGAGACCTATATCTCCAACTATTTAATTAGGAAAAGATTTATATATCATGAGATAGACATGGCTGGAATGGTAAGTGAAATCTAGTTCTGTAATACAAGGCTGGAACGACATATAAACCATGTTCAGTAATGGAAATTGTCCACAATGATGGACTTGGCAGGAATGCCTTGGCTACTATGGAAATCATATCATGTGATTAATGGTTTTCCAAAGTTTCATGTTTTATTCCCATGTTATTTTATCATGATTAATGTTCCTTTATGATCTATGCCTTATGTACTGCCCAGATTTATGTCATTACTCATGATTTTGATGTTTTATGTTCATGGTTTTATGTTAAAATGTTTATGGGTTGTTTTATGTTCTCTATGTTTTCCCTTAATGAGAATTTGAGATCACCCTTTATATGTTTTATTTCCCCAGTATTTAAAGAATTAATTTAGGTAGGAAAACAATAGGGGAAGATTGTTATGGGAGATGGTGAAGATCTTTCAACATGATTAGAAGATTATGCTCCGAGTTTCCAAAGACACTAAACTAATACAGTCTGTGGGCATCTGGCTTTGTTATGTTTTAAGTATTTACACAATTGTAATGTAATGTCCATGTACGTCAAGCTTTGGGTACCTACACAGAATGTCTCCCATTTGAGATTGTATATCTGGACTTAGAGGTTTCCCACATTGGTTTCTCATTGGGTATAGAATTCCTAGAGTGTCTTATGGGTTTGTATATCAGCAGTCACATGGAACCTCAGGTCTCTAGTAGGGAAGGTATGGTTCACACTTACTTTTCCTTTTTAACAAAGGAGAAGTCTCCCTCCCCTACCAAGACCAATTCCAGGGCAACAATCCTGGTGTAAGCCTCTTACCTTTCAAGTTTGAGGCTCCAGTCTTTCTTCTATCTACATACTTCAACTCCTCTCCATTACATTGGTTCTTTTTCCAATGTAGATTTAATATAGGGAAGCCACATCGCCTCTCCATATTCCTTGATCTCCTCACCCTCATCCACCATTGCTGCTATAGGCACACCCTCTTCCAACAAAAGTGGGGGAAAAGTGTGGGTGCCTTTGTTGAATTTTTGACATCCTCTTGTTTCTCACACTGAGAATGACTCACACGGGATTAGTGATTTATCATGATCAATAAAATTCACAATCCCACATGAATTTCAATAACTCGGATTCCTGTTCAAACTAGGATATGATGGATTCCTACTTGAAGTCCGGAGCTCAAAAGGGTTCCCTTCCAAAAGGGTTCACCCAATCATATCCCCTACAATGGGAAGCTCTCACGCATAAGCCCCAACACAATGGATGAACTAAAAGAACTCTAATTCACAACAAAATTGTGATACGTAAGAAGCATTATTTGGGATGGAGCTCACTGGATATCATCTTCTGGAATATAACCCTAATTCCCTTAATCTGGGAATCCTCCACTGGATTAAGCCCCAAATTAAACCCAAAATCTTCAAGACGAACTTTTTAGTAAGTAAACAGAAAATAATTTCTCTTAAAGGACTATACTCTCCTATGAGACTAAATAAACTATGAGAACTCTGATTCCAAACATAAATGGGATATGTAGGAAGACCTCTCAGGGCCCAAGATCATGGTATATCCTCTATAGAAATCCATCCCTAATTCACTTAATCAGGACATCCTCATTAAGAATAATCCCCAAATCAAAACCCCAAATCAACAAGATGTCATTTTCAGAATGTAAGCCCAAACTCATGTCTCTCAAAGGACATTACTCACCTATGAGACACATTGAACTACATGGGCTTTGATTCCCATCTAAATGTGATACATAGGAAGCCTTTTTTAGGTTCAAACCCAACACTTCAAATTAACCATTTTCTCCTTGGGCCATATTCCCAATTGAGTCTAATCTTACATTGAAACCCATATTATTTCCATGTTCATTGGGATTCATAGGCATATGTCCCACATGAAGCCTTGGATAAGCACCTTCTGCATATATGTCCTTACGAAATGAGATTAAATTGAATGCTTATTTCCTTATCACATGACCTTAAAAGGCATGATGTTTCCCATTAAGCGGCACCGAACTATGAGGGTTTTGATTCCTTTCACAAGGATACAGAGGTATCCCATTTTATGGGTATGATTCCTTTATCAAAACAATCCTTCTTCTACCTGGATAACAGAAAATTCTTGAGTTCCCCACTGAGGGTCTTAAAAACTAGTACAATCATAATGATTATTAAAATAATCTCTAAATATTATATTAGAGGATACCATTGATGGAAAACCTCGAATACATATGGATATCTCTATTAATTAAGATCCTTAAATGCATACACATGATTATAAATTTCACACATGTTAAGGAGTGATTGAAAATTACATCGGAAAACTATGTTATACTTGGTGGAATTAATAAGTATTCATGAAAATATCTTATGTTTATAATGAGAGTCCTATAGTAGACAATAATTCCCCCCAAAAGGGTGCTATGAGTCTGACCTCCCATCCTCTCGACCAATTCAAGTTCTTAATTATCGTAATGTTAAAATGTAACAAAGGCCTACCTTTGGAAAGTTGTTCTTTTATTGATAAAGAACATTAGGTTTTTTGTTTTGTTCCAGGAAAAAATAAAACTGAAACCACTGGGAAATAGTGATTCTTAATCTAGAACACATGTTTCAAGAAACTAAAAAACAAAAAATGGTGAACCCGACGTGAATCCTTAACCATGTTAATAATGTTACCCACCTATTAGGCCCCAATAAATTGATAAATAACGTCCAGACAAAGAAATCAATCATTCATGAATCCATCTAAAAGATGTTTCATTAATGGTGTTTATTATTTTTCATAGTTTTTTCTCTGAACTCCCTTCCCTCCAAAATGGATTTCTTCAAGAAGACTCCTTTAATTTTCTCATCCGCTGCTCAAGCTGGATCCTCATCCATGGGAAGGGAATCATCACCCACTCATCATCTTTAATGCTGGGTATCAAATGTGCTGGTAAGGGTATACCATCACCACGGTAATATCTCAAACATTAGTGGCTGCCTGACAGGCTCCCTAGGTTAATAAAAACCCTCAATTATCCAGTCAATGATGACCGATGGTCAAGAAGCAGATAGTTCCAACCACCGTCTTCAACATTTTCATATCCTTATCCATGGAACGCGACAACCAGTTCCTCCCATAATACAGGGAGTAATATTAATAGGTCACCCATGGACTCAATTCAAAGTTACATTGGTCCTTCCCAAGGACTCCCACCAACAATCACCGCCATTAGAATAGTGTGGTAGTAAACCACCAACATAATGGGGTTCTTACCTATAGTTTTTTGGATCAGGTATCCCGGACCCGATCATGCAAGAAAAACCATGAAGGATAACATTCGGTAAACAAGGAGCTGGTTTTTATGTTTTCCCACTCCAGAGAAGTCCATCAACCTAACATGATGGAAAACAATGAGCAGGTGCATACACCCATCTGTCATAATTCTGCTCCCCAATAGACATCTCAACCAGCAACCCACCAATCCTACTCAGAATATCTTGTGGAGTACCTTGAATAGGCACATAAAACTATTAACAAACTATTTTCCAGTATACAGGCTCATCTGACTGCATTTAAGGAAGCCTGCCAATCAAAAGTGGTGGAAACTAGTAAACTAGAATGTACACTTGATTACACTCACAAATTCTACCCATAGTCTCATCTATTAGTATTGAAAGAGTTTTTTCAACCATGTTTGATGGAAAATAGCCATAAGGTATATATACCTGCCATCATTCCTCAACCCTACCCACATTCTCATTTGGAAGCACCCAGAGAAGTCTGTCGGAAATCTCTGATGAAAAATCTAGGATAGACTCAACTCTATACCCCTATAAATGAGTACAATCAGTACACATTTATAAGAAAATTAAGACAGGATAAGTCACATACACCTAATCCCAATACGGAATAGATGTATATTCCCATTCTAGCTACTGAAGTCACCAAAACACATCTTAGAAATGGTGAAAGGAACACACAAATTTATGCCCATATTATAGAAGCACGGTAGAATATGATAATAACAACATCAGTAGTACCAAGGGAACAGACACATAAATATGTCCCCATGCCTAGGATGACACATCGGTATGCCAAATGGGAGCAGATGAATACCTCTTTTCCAGTTCAGGATTGTTATGTGTCATACTACCATATATCATATAGACAATAGGATTAGGAACATGCACCCTTTCCAATTATAGGTAATCAGACCATTCTGATGACCACTCCATGGAAAGCACAACACATGCCCATGATAACCACTTCTCCCAGTAAGTGGCCCCAACTATTTATAAGAGAGGATCCAAGAAGAAGTGACTCCAAACACAGTTGGAAAATCAAGAGCCAAGATGTGATCTGGATCCTCTTAATTCAGATGTTCTCGAATCCCATAGACATTTATCTATTGAAGCTCAACATCTTAACCTCTCATTACCAAATTATGGGAGTAGTATTAGTAATTCGGAAGTTCCTCATCGACACTTCATCATGAAGGCTTGATTTATGTAAATTTGGTCAATAAAGAGATCTTATCTCTGTATGAGATCCACAACAACCCTCCTTCTGGAAAAAAGACCACAGATAAAAGGGATTTATCAATTGTTATAATCAAACATGGTGGTCCTCCTCAAGATGTAATTTGATGTGAAAGTTCTCTCTGAAGTAGTATTTCACATTGTAAAGATAATTCTATAATTGACAATGTAGTAATGAGAAAGTCTTCTTATATCTAGGCACTTTCCAACACAAGGCCAGTCATGTCTTATGCCTTTTCATTAAAAGTTAGAATACTTTCTCAACTAGGGCACATCATATGGGAAGGATCATCCTTTTATCCTCCTTTGGGACATTTTTCTTCTAATACCGTAGTGTAAAAATTAGCGGATTCCATTGTTTTTAATAAAACAATAAAAAAATCAACTTTGGCCAGACCAAGTGGAGAAACCTCTAGTAAAATATGAAGAAGATATGTTAAACATGATAAAATGATTGGCTAAAGGAGAAGTACTAGTCACGTTCTGGCCTTGAAAAATTCTCAATATAATGTAGAAGAATTGATGGTAGAGGATTGCATTCATTATATCCGCCTAAATTTATGGAAGACTCTTCATCATTTGAAAACCAAAGTATTACCTTATGATGAATATCAAAATCATCTAAAGGAAATAGGAGGGTTGAAATGAAAAATTTACTAGGCATCTTTATCCATTCCCTAACATCAAAAGGATGAAATGTATAAGAGAACCCTTCAGCATGCATGCCTCAATGCTCTAAAAAGGTTATACTAGTTAATTTCTGATACCCTATCAGGTGTTCTTATTAGAAGATGGGTTACACATGGAGAATTGCATTTCACTGCACCCCAGAATCACTGATGTTTTCCAAAAGTTGTATCATGCAATGTTATGGCCCACAGTCGACTACAATCAATAGATTTTGTAGGTAATCAAGTATACTCTCAAGAACTGGCCTCAACTGTCTTTTCTGAGAACCATTCCCAATAAAAGAAATATGTTGAGATACTTTTCCAACAAGAATCTGAAAATCTTATAAAGGCCTTTAGGTTATGTTATGTCAGTCATTAGATGACACATATTTATTAAATAGAACAACAATCTTCTGAAATAGGCAATTTTAGTGGTTTTTGGATAATGCACCCAGAAAATGTATGAACCCACATTCATCAAATTAGAAGAGTAGCTGCATGAAATTCAGATATAGCAGCTCAACATCCACCCTGACCTGCAGGGTTGGGGGATTGTTTAATTCAACCATTGAATTCTATAAAAAAAAGTTCTAAGGATTGATGAAAAAGAACAGAAACAACCTCAGTATGTTGTTTAGGGGGATTTTTCACATCTACAATACCCTCCTCAATGAAAATAATTTTTTCCCAATTATAGAAGAAGCCATGGAGAGAGCTAACAATGGAACTATCCAAGGATTCCCTTTAGGTAACATTCTGTCAAACAGTTCCCAAGAATTCATCATATAGGAGAGTATAGTCTCATGGAAGATATATAAGGATATGATCTTACAAAGATGATAACAAAATACCATCAATGCATTATGTTTGAGTAAATGTGATTAACATCATTGAAAAATATCCTCCAAAAAATGAGTCTAGAAAAGGGGAATCAGAAGATTATATTATTATCCATAGTGTTGTACACACTAATGAAAATGAAGGAGGTGGGTGTACTCGAAATTGAAGGCTTACCCAGAATCTAGATATGCCATCAAATAATCTAATCCCACCCCTTCAAAAGGTATTTAACTACGGGAAAGGTAAAATAGAGATCATGTTTCACTTTTCCACTAGCAAATGTCAATCTCTTTCACTTGATGAAATGATTTTCATAGCAAGAAGAGGATATGAAAGAGTTTAAAAGACTCAACATAGAGTTAAACTAAAGAAGAATATCAACTAGACATACTTCCTAGGAAGGTCCTCAACTTGAACATCTTGTAGGCACTCATCAGCAAAGATGATTTGAGGTAACTGCAGATGTGGGTAATGAATTACTTCTATTGGGTACACAGTCAGGGCAGGATCAAACACATCCTTATAGTCCTATTCCCATGGGTTATCCAAGACAAATACTATCCATACCACCACCAGCAGTTTAGTCAGTCATTGAACTAGTTCAAGATCTACCTTTTGTACCTGTATAGGTCCCAGCTCATTTAGATATTTCAAAAATATTTATAAACACAATTGAGGCATTAATAACTTGAATGGATGCTATAGAAGAATGGTGTGCACTAGTTTAGCAAGAAAAGAGAGATTACCCAGAGTGGGTGGATCCGATTCCTCCCCCACCTAATATTAGAAAGAAAACATTCCAAATATTTAATGGTTCATGAAATCCATAGAAAAACTTAATGCATTTTGTTTCATTTTGTGATTCGATGATGGGGACTCGTCAACAAAAAGAACCAGTAAAGATTAGCTTCTTTGTATAGTCATTATAGGAACTGATTTTGTCTAGTATACATGTTTACAACATCGATCAATTACTGGATGGGTAGATCTCCATCATAATTTTTTTCTTCAATTCACCACAATAATACCGAAGACACCCATTTTTTACCTTAAAAATTGTAAAAAAATAGAAAATTAAAGAGTTTCAGGTTTCATTTCCTGAAGGAAAGGATTAACATATTCATTAAATCTAGATCTCTTCAAGAAGTGTTGCTGCCAATTTGTGTGGAAAACTATATTATGAGTTACACTCAACATTGATCCTTGTGAAATACATGGGAGGGTTTCGAGACCTTGCTTAAATTTCCCAAAAGGAGGAGGATTCAATTGTGGAAACTAAAGCTAAATATCTTGTAATTCCATCATCTCCAAGAAGAACAACAGGGAAAGCAGAGGCTGCTACAGTCCCAATAAATCATGAACTAATACCAGATTTCACTGAAAACATTCATCATATCAAAGTTTTTCACTGCCTGAGGATTATCTCAATGAACGCCTCATCAATATGATCAAATGCCTAAATGATGGAATAATTTTGGGGAGTTAAATAACAAAGTTAATTATTTTCATAATTAACAGGTTCTCAGATACTTCATCTAATCTTTGGAAAACAATGTGGTTAAGTTCCCATGGCAGAAGAATATATAAAAAAGAAGATGAGGATCTTCAAAACTATTTTCCCTTTCACCAGATGTAGGGGAATCCCATTCAGGAGTGTTTGGTTTTCAAAGATGTCCGATAAAAATTTAGGACTATTTACAAGTGAAACTGAAATGTTCTTCAGTGCAAGTAGCATGTGTTACTTCTGAAGATCCAGAGGAAGAGGGAGAATGATAGGAAATCAAAGTTAAGAAATTCGTAGAAATATGATGATTGAATGACCAGGAAAATGATCAACAAAACTCATGACATTCTATGAACACATTTGAAACAATTTATTGTGTCTTGTGCTACTCCGTCTCCAAAAAAACCACCTTCATCAAAAGATCAATCCACCAAAGTTCAGTCCTCAAATAAGTGATGTGATTTTATGGAAAAAGAGTATTCATAATAAGGAACGGTCGTGTTAAGGCCAAAGTTTTCATTGAGTCTTGCATATTTCATGACATCTTTCTCAAAATAACGGGAATCGCCCCACAAAATGAAACAACCAGAATTGACCTGTCAACCAGAATGTTTATCGGATAATGAATTCATCTTTGGTTCCATCAATGTTATACTCTTAACTGATCCCTATGAAAATGGTGATTCTGGTTATAATATGCATGAGTTCCCTGTACCTAATTGGGGAACTAGTGAATGAAGCCAAGGTTGAGGATACATGGGAATACTTGGTTATTCTAGAAGCCAAAATATTATCTCAACCCATTCTCAAACTGTATATGTAGTGGAAACTCGTGGGAGAGAACCTTAGTGGGTTTAACTAGATCTAGGGGAATCTTACATGCATGAACAACATGATCCTGATATGATTATTTTTGAAGACCTATTAGGGGTTACACATTCTTTCTCATAGCATGTAGATAGAATTAGTCAGTCTAATCTACCAATGTTAGGAGTATTTCCAGTTTCTGCTCAAACATAGGGTACATTTACATCATTATCCTTAAATTCAATGGCACCTGAAAAACTACATCTCCATGCTAGGAAACATTGACCTCTAGACCAAATGTATGATTTCTTTAAATAAGTGTTCAAATTATCTACCAATTTGTTGATTTTGGATTCCTTGAATCTATCAAAAGATTTTCGAGAAGAAATTATTGAGGCATTGTCACGCACTCATGAGGTTGAAACCGAAGTGGCTACTGGTGAGGTTTACCATATAGAGAATTATCATGAAGAATGCCTTCCATTTATAGCTTTTATGAATGAATATGAAGATGTTGTTGTACCAAAAATATCAAGCCATTATATCTATATGGAAGGTTCAATGACATAGACATCTAACGAGCTTTCATTGATAATGGATCAAGAGTCAACCTCATTCTTATTCGTAGTCTTCGTCGATTGGGCCACAATAAATATGACTTCTCTCCTTCCACTTTAATGTTTCATGGTTATTACAAGAATGAGAAAGAACGTTTGGGGGATAGTACACTCAAAACACAATTCGTAGATTTTGTATCAAACTACTATTTTATGGTTTTCCGCCAGGACACAAACATTAACATTCTTCTTGGTAGGCCTTGGCAGCATCAACATGCAGCCATACCTTCATCATAACACCAATGTCTCATGTACTATTTCAATAATCAAATTGGATAATTGTATGGTTAAAATGATCCATCCAAATTTTTTAATATCAATATATTGAGGAATAATTTTATCACACGAAGGGAATGAGGTCTGTGATAAAGGAGGTAACTAGAATCAATGCTCAAAATGGACTAGAAAAGTTCCTAGTAAACCAATTCAAACATTTGAGTATAGATTATGTTTTTCCAATAAATAAAATTGAAATGATATACCCAAATATGAACACTGGTCTGGTGAATTCCAAAATGTCAATGGCGCTAATCAAACCTAACAACATAAGAGAAATTGTTTATTTACCATGTAGTAATGGAATATTAAATAGAGATACCTTCATTTTATACACCTAATATGAAAAATCCTATGTTTTACCAATAATACTTGAAGAAGTTGTAGAAATACATGAGAAAGAAAAGGATGTTGATTACCAACCCATAAACTCCTCATTATTACTCCACGAAGACCCTTCAACATTAGTAGGATCAGAAATGGTGGCCTCTTCTTCAGGATGTCCAAATACTGACTCCTCCACAAGAATTGAATGTTTTTCTTCTTCATCTACTATTCAAGTGGAAAAACAAGAATTAACATGTATGGAAGAAGAAGAGTAATATCTCAGGGATGCTTCTCCAGTATTTGAGGAATGTATCTCTACCACTATGGATGAGATCAGAAAATAAATCTGGGTACAGAAGAAGATCCACACCCCACTCTAATTAGTTAATCTATGACATCTGAAGAAGAAGATATGTATACATCATTTCTAAAGAAACATCGAGATTTATTTTCATAGAACTATATAGAAATTCTATGTCTTAACCCCGATTTATCCAATCATCATTTGGGTTTTCTAGAAGAACATCAAGGATTCACATGGGTAGAAAGAAGAACACATCCAACTCATGCCTCTAAAATTGATGTTGAAGTTGATAAGAATATATAGGATAACCTTTTCAGGGATGTTCAATATCCCAAATGGCTGGCCATCATTTACCTAGTGAAAAAGAATAATGGTAAAATCATATTTTTCATTGATTTCCTAGATATTAATCGGCATTATCCTAAATATGTCTCTCCAGTTAAAATCATAGAAATGTTAATTGATTAAATATTTGTCTTTAAATCTCTTTCCGTCATGGATGGATACTCTGGGAACAATAAAATCCACATGGCCCTAGAGTATGAATATTCTATAGCCTTCAAATCCCCTCAAGGTTTGTTTTTCTATCGAGTAATTCCATTTTGTTTAAGGATTTCAGGTTCAATGTATCAATGTTCCATGCATCATATCTTCAAACCCATCTTAGGAAAATTTAAAGAATGTTATGTTGATGATTTTTTTGTTAAATGCAAACAATGTTTGGATCACTTAGCGGATCTAGAGATCGTATTCTATAAACTTCAGCAAAACAATTTGAAGATGAACCCAATGAAATATGCTTTCAGGGTAACCTCAGAAAAATCCCTCATATTGGTTGTACGCCATCGTGGAATCGAAGTTGATCCTGAGAAAAAACATCAATCCTGTGCATGTTATCTTTTCAAAATATGAAATAATTATGAGGAATCTAAGGACACATGGCCTAAATTCAGGACATTATCGTGAAATTAGAAGGAAATTGTTTTCCCTTCAGTAGATTAACGATGAAGGGAGTTACCTATAAATGGACTAAAGACTACCAAGATCCATTTGATACCCTCAAGAAATATCTCTTGATCCCACCAGTATTAAGGACACCTGTTGAAGAAAAACCACTTAATTTTCAATCTGATAGCTTTAGAGAAATGAATGGGTGCCTTCCATGCCCAAAAAATGATACTAGGAATGAAAATAGACTTTCCTATCCCAATTTAACTATTCTTGACATAGAGAATCGATATTCAAGTATCGAGAAGTTCTTCATGGAAATAATCTTTTTAATTTAAAAATCGAGGAACTACCTACAACATCATGAGTTCCAATTGGTGTTTCATAATGATCCTCTCAAATTTATCCTCAGTTTTTCTGTGCTTATAAAACATTTGGCATGGTGGGAAGCTATTTTGAAATAGTGTGATATCCAGTTTGTGGCTCATAAGGAAATAAACGGCCAAGATTTGGGGGTATTCCTTACTGAACATACTTCTATAGAAGACACATCATTGAATACTAAACTGCCTCATGAAGAGTTAATCTCTATTCAAGATAATCCCCAAACATGGGAAATAAAATTTGATGGTGACTCCAGAAGTCCAATATGGAAGAGAATGGAAAACCCTAAATTGGACAATGTTTGATTAATAATTGTACTTATCCCCCCAGAAAAGGTAGTGTTTCCATATTCCTTCTTATTGTTAGAAGGTGGTACCAACAATGAAGCAGAGTATCAAGTTCTCATCGCATGCCTGGAATTGTAACTCTAGGTATCAGTGAACCACTTGAAAGTGTTAGGTGATTCATAATTGGTAATCAAGCAAATCAATAGGGATTGCGCTTTCAGAGAAGAAGAGTTAATTCATTTGTGTGAATAAATAAGATGGTTAATGTATTAATCTCCCTCATATCTGATATTGTCTTATGTCCCACAGTCAAAAAATTCCCAAGATGATGCACTAGATAATGCAGCCACAACCCCTATAGATCTGAATCGAGAGGAGGCAATCACCGGTATTTCCCTGTATCATGTTGTCCCACATTTTGTTCAAACTAGATTTGAGGAAATTAATTAAATTATCCAAATTTCTAATACATATGATCATACCACATTATGGATGACACCCATCATAAAATAAATTCAAAATAGAGTACTTCCATCTGATAGAGATGAAAAAGAACAGATCTAGTGATGGGTGGCCAATTTTACCCTTTTGGATAGTCTAATTCACCAAAAGATCCTCTAAAAACAAGGTTTTTATGAAATCCTCTTCGGGATTATTGATGGAGAAGAAATTCCATCTGTCATGAAAGAAGTACGTGCAAGAGCTTGTGGTGCTCACCAGTTTAGGTATAGACATTCAAATCAAATCTGAAGGCTTGAATACTTCTGGACTTCAATGATGTAGGATTGCACAGATTTCACAAAGCAATGTCATCCATGACAAGTGAATGCCAACTTCATTCATCAACCCCGGGAGTTTTCACATGAATCTAAATAATCCTGGCCATTTTACACAAGAGGAATGTGTTGGTCGGAGTTGTTCAGTCAAGAGGGGAGGGGTGAATTGAGTGACTATAACAATTTCTGTTAAAAGAATATTATTTTAAATGAAATGGTATCCCCAAAAATAGATACAGCCCATTTAATAAAGGTTATAATATTATAATAGTTTGACTATTTAAACCACTTCTTAAAAGATTTATTAATTCTCAGTAATCTTAATATGTATTATTAATATTACTTTTGATGTTATCCTATTAAGACAAATTAGTTATAACTTCTTTCCAAGACAAACTATCAAAGTGAAATTAGTTTTTTTGGATTATGCAATAATGCAGTAAAATAGAGAAGACTAAATTTAAATAGCACAGTGGATATGAAACAAGTGGTTCAGTCTCAAGCCAAGACCTAATCCACTCCACTTGGTGATCACCTACCACCAAGAAGTTTTTTATATAAACTATGATCCACACTATGGATTGGGGTTAAAAATAGTACACAGACTGTCCTGGTCACACAGGGACCCCTTCCATATTTTTCGTGGGTAATCAAAATAATAACCAGGCCACACAGGGACCTCTTCCACAGTTTTCGTGGGTAAATAAAAGTATAAAGAGTTGGGTGTAAGGATTTATAAAACCATCAGTTTATCATAGGAGTCAGTCAATGTATGGAATATACAGAGTACACACACTGATCAAAAATTAAGTAAACAAATCACTGAGAGAGAGTGGATATGAGTTCAGAATACTCTAGTGATTTGAAGTGCAGCTCTGGACTCCTTTGATTAAACAGAATTGCATCTGATTCCGTATCTGGTTTTTGTATTGAAAAATAGAGTGTCGCAATTCATCTTGTGTTCTTTACAAGTGTTGACAATGTCAAGATGTTCTCTGGATTCCTGTGTACTTCATATTTTCTTCAGCAGAGTTGGATTGCATGTATAAGAGAATGCGTTCTTTAAAGATCTTTCAATGTGTTCTTCGCAGTCATGAAGACAGGATTGTTTTTTGTTCAGTACTTCGCTATCTTGTTCTTGGGAACTCTCCACACATTATCTTCGAATGCATGAGTTTTATCTGACAGGTTTCATGTGTTTCATACCTCATACCTCATACTATGTCTACAATGAAACATTAATTATGTCAGTGCATTAAAGGCATCAAATATGACCGTTAAACATTAAATTGAAAGACGAAAAAATAGTTTGTGAAACGGTGTCACAGTATGTTATGAAAATAGTGTCTCCTTCATGTTGTCTTGCTCATAGTGTCTGGTTGTCACGGTCTGAGTGTCACGATGTCTTTATCACGGTGTCTGAGTTTCATGGTCTGATTGTCACAGTGTCTTGTTCACGGTGTCTGAGTGTCATAGTCTTAGTGTCACTATGTCTTTTTCAGGGTGTCTGAGTGTCACGGTCTGAGTGTCACGGTGTCTGGATTCACGGTGTATGGATTACTGTGTTAGGATTCATGGTGTCTTATACTTAGTAAAATAACTGTATTCATACTTAAAAAGTAATATGCATGAAATGGGTTGATCTTAACCATTATAAAGCATGAGAGAACTTGAAACATAAATACAAATGATTGGATATAATTTTGGATTTAACTAGGTTGAATGAGATTTGAGATCATTAATGAGATTTGTGATCATTAAAACATGATTAATACATGAGGAGTCCAACAGTGTACCCTTTTTTGATGATCACAAATCATACACAGTTAAAGTGTAAATTAGAGGCAAATATAGAGAAAATAACTGAGAGAAACTTTATGCAGAAATGAAAAAACTTCTCCCCCTTTTGGGATTATCAAATAGTTGATGTAAGAGAGGGTAAAAAGTGAAGATTCCATTAAGAGTAAACAATGCTGTACAAAATAAGGAGAGATTCCAAGATAGTGAAATCCCCATCAAAAATTAGTACGCACCGGTATTCTTCAAGGATTGTCCTTCAATTTTCCTTTATCTGTAGAAGAAGAGGAAGCCATAGCGGTAATGGTTGATGTAGAAGAGGGAAGAGAGGTGGTAGATAGAGAGGGTAAAGGGAGACCTTCAATGACTGAGGGAGCCAAGGTAGGTGCAGTAGATGATCTAGGCAGTTGCTGATCAAGAATCACAGGCCTGATCTGACTGAGATCTTGGCCAACAAAGATAGTAGTTGAGGCTAAGGCAGAGGTGAATGTAGGCAGCCCAGGTCTGAGAGGTTTAGAAGATAGAGCAATAATTGATGTACTCTAGACATGCCAATAAGGTCTCAGGAGTTTGATGAAATCTGCAATTATCTCCCCACCATATTGCATGGCTTTTTTGAAGTCATCTTTGATTTCAAAGAACTTTTCCAACAATAGGGTAAACTCAGTTAGCTTCTGGGCATGGTTTTTGAAGGCTGGAGTTACAGGAGGAATTTTTAGATTCTCTATAAGGTATTTGAAGTGGTTGGTCATATCAGTCTTGGAGAAAATTAGGTTGAAATAGGAATCCACTTTCTTAGAAATCTCCTGTTAGGCATCATTTGCAATCTTGGATTGAATTTGCACAAGGTCTAGAACACTATCATTGTTCTTGAAAACTTTAGATAAAGAAGTCACATTAAAGCCACTGAAAGTAGTCTGAAGCTCTTATTTGACTATATATCTATGAAACATACTTTCCAAGGAAGGTGTAGAGGATTGACCAGAGGTATTAGAAGCTTTGATGGCTATTGTCACAGATTTGAGCTGATTTAGTACCTTTTGAAGACTACCAGTGTACTCATCAGTGAGTTTGTTAAGGTTTACCACAAGCTCTCTCATTTCCTTCAACATATGTTTGTGCCTTTCCGTAATCTTTTCATCGAAGGATAACAGATAAGGGTAAATCTAGGATACAACATCTCAATAGATTTGATAAACAGTAGGTTCTAGAGGAGGTGTAGCAGGCTCTGATCTCGAATGCATCAATTTATGCATGTCTTTAACCATGCTTCTCAGGGTTGTGACTTCATTACCAAGAAACTTATTTTCAACTCGTACTTCTTGAATTTCATGGAGCTTCTTAGGTTTTATTTTATAAATGATATTTTCCAAAAGTAGTGAGGCATCCATCTCACTCAAATTTGTCACCGGACGAGGTTGGGAGTTCATAAGCTTCTCAACTCCATGTAAGATAGTATCTCCAAAATCCTTCAAACCATCCTTACTGACAATGGATAGTTGTTCCAGTAAAGGTTCAGGTGTAGGAATTGGTACAGGGACAAGTTCAGGTTCAGGTTCCTTCTCAGGTGAAAAGTTAGAAACTAACTTAAACTGAAACAGGTAAGAGAGATCAAACCTGGTTGCAGTAATCTATTGAGACTCACCCACATTATAAAAACATGGAAATTTTTATTGAGTGTCCACAGGATTTGACTCAGTTGGATGTGAGGCTTCACCAAATTCAATATTTTGGGTTTTCTCCCCCTCAACAGGTGCCTCCTTCTAAGGACTGAGAGACTTAGTAGCTTGGTTTAAATCCACAGTTTTATCTCTATGTTCCTCAAGCATTTATTGTCTAGCCAGATAAAAGGCTATCTCCATACTCTTTTTAGTAGAGGGTGTTATTTCAGGAACAGATTGTTCCACATGGAATTCTTCCAGATTTCCTTCTTGCATAACAGGGAGTTC
The DNA here is from genome assembly GCA_963277665.1 of Viscum album. Classification (NCBI taxonomy): domain Eukaryota; kingdom Viridiplantae; phylum Streptophyta; class Magnoliopsida; order Santalales; family Viscaceae; genus Viscum; species Viscum album. Next base: position 1,028,618,328 of record OY728158.1, read on the forward strand.
TTCTAGATTTTCTTCTTGAATAACATGGAGTTCTTCTAGATTTCCTTCTTTCATAGCAGGGAGTTATTATATTATAGGCTCTTCCATGGCTTGCTTCTCAGATTCGGGGACCACTGATTCTCTTTCAGCCTCAGGTTGGATTTCTAGATTAATATCATCTCTAGGGTCATGAGTTTCTTCTTCAAGAACAGTATGAGTAATAATAGTCCTTTCTTCCTCAACAATAAGTTCTTCCCTATCTAGTACTTCAGTTTCTGCTTCCTCTTCTTCTAGATACTCACCAAGTTTATTTGGTTCCAAACCAGGATCGGAAATGTCTTTTTTCCTTGATGGATAATCCACAGGATTAAACTTCTCATAAACCTTATCGTTGTCTTCCACCCATTCCTTTTTCCAAGGATTCCAGTTTATCTTTATTTTCCTGATAGTGTCTTTAGAGATACAATACTCACATTCCCTAAGCACTTCTTCCTTATGTCCATCTACGACTGTTGCAATAAGCATGGATGATAGTAACTGAGAGTAAAACAGAGAGGTGGAATTGGATGTCACCTTGTTCAACTCACACATATGGTGATTGATGTACTTTCATAGGTTAATCTTGTGTCCATTCATCATAATATTAATGAAGAAAACATCTTGATACATTAACACAATAAAGTCGCATTTCCTTGGACTAACTATATTTTGAACAAACTTAAACAACGGCCTTGTTTCTCCATCAATTTCAGCAGCGATGGCCTTTCTCTTGGTGCCATTTCCGGTTAGGGTTTTCAGAGCATCTTTAAGATCAAAGAAATCAGTTGTACGTGGTGGTTCTATCTAATAATCATCACATATTACTCTATGATGTATCCTAAGGCATGAAGCCCATAACCTCAATGAGAATGAGCATCTTTGGCCATTAACCAAACTCCTCACAACATAACCTTTATCAGAATCAATCGAGAACTGCATGTACTGGTAGAACTGAGCTACTAGCCTGGGATAGATCGGTCTATTCTCCCTTGAGAACCATTCTAACCAGACTTGTCCTTTTAACACATTCAAGACCAGAGATATACTAGAAAAAAGCCATTTGGGGAAAATTTATTCCTCAGGAACAACACTTCGATTTACAGATTCTGATTTAATGGTCCTTCAGGTGTCATCTTAGAAGCAATCTTATTCTTCTTCGGGCGGCGCTTATCAGGTGTGGATGACGACGGACATTTAATTCTTGTCATCCACTGAGGGTTCGAGAGAGATAGAGAGAGAGAGAGAGAAAGGGTTTCATGGTTGAAAGTGTTCGAAACGAGAGAAAGTATGAGTGAAGAAATGAGTGAAACTTTTTGTTTTATCATTTGGGAATGCCAATCCTCACAAATATAAAAACACGGGAAAGTAAAAGAGGTGAAAAAAATATTACTGCGATACGGGTTTAAAGAAAATCCTAAATAATTTTCATGGTGAGACAGTAAGTAGTTGTCATGGTGAGACAGTAAGTAGTCGTCACAATGAGACAGTATGTAGACTTTTCAGTGTGCGTTACGTTGAAACAATAATTGGCAGACCGTAGGTACAAAGTGCTAACGGTGAGACCGTAAACATGAGAGACAGTAACTGAGAAACCATAATTAGGAAATAGTAAAGTAAAACATAGTAAAATGTTGAACAGTAAGACAAGTAAGATATCTATTTGAGATTGATCATGCCAAGATCATATATGATGTAGTCTATTCTCTCAGAATTTAATGGTTTAGTGAATATATCAGCAAGTTGATATTCAGTACCAATGAATTCCAAGGTGATATCACCTTTTTGATAATGATCTCTCAAAAAGTGATGCCATACATCAATATGTTTTTTCCTAGAATGAGAAACATGATTTTTTGAGATGTTAATTGCACTTGTGTTGTCACAATTTATTTGTACTTTTCTGCATTGATATCCATAATCTTGTAATGTGTGTTTCATCCACAAAATGTTTACACAACAACTTCCAGCATCTATGCATTCAGCTTCTGTAGTAGATAATGAAACATAATTTTGTTTCTTACTACACCAGGATACTAGTGACTTGCCTAAAAGTTGACATGTTCTAGAGGTGCTCTTTCTATCTAAATTACAGCAACTAAAGTCAGCATCAGAATAACTAACTAGTTCAAATGATTTTCCTTTAGGAACAAATAGTCCGAGATTGGGTGTATTCTTAAGGTATTTGAAAATTATCTTTACAACATTTAAATGAGAATCTTTAGGATTTTCTTGAAAACGTGTACACATACACACACTAAACATAATGTCCGGACGGCTAGCAGTTAAGTAGAGTAAACTGCTAATCATTCCTCTATAAGTGGTTTGATCAACAGATTTTCCATCTTCATCAAGATCCAACATACAGGTGGTTCTCATGGGAGTGTCACTACTTTTAGTGTTATCCAATCCAAAACGTTTTAGAAGATATCTAGTTTCTTTACTTTGATTTAAAAAAATTCCTTCATTATTTTGAAATATTTGAACGCCAAGAAAGAATTTTAGTTCTCCCATTAAACAAATTTCAAATTCATTTTACATAATTTTAGAAAAATCAATACATAATGAATTTTTTGGAGATCCAAAAATAATATCATCTACATAGATTTGAACAACTAAAACATCATTGAAAATTAGTTTTATAAAGAGGGTAGGATCTGCTATTCCTTTTGTAAAACCTTTGGAAATGAGAAAAGTACTCAATATGTCATACCAAGCTCTTGGAGCTTTCTTTAAACCATATAAATATTTTGATTGTTTGAAAATATGATTGGGAAAATAAGGATTTGTAGATCCAGGGGGTTTTTCAATGAAAACATCCTCAGCTATATACCCATTTAAGAATGCACTCTTAACATCCATTTGATATAGTTTGAAAGTTAGATGTGCATCATAAGCCAGTTGGATTCTGATGGCTTCAAGTCTGGCTACTAAAGCCAAGGTCTCCTCATAGTCAATTCCTTCTTCTTGACTATAGCCTTGTGCAACTAATCTAGCCTTGTTATTAACTATATTTCCATCTTCGTCTACCTTATTTCTAAACACCCATTTAGTGCCTATGATGAATGTGTCCTTGGGTCTTTCAAAAAGTTTCCAAAGATTGTTTTTTCAAACTGATTAAGTTCTTCTTGCATATCCATTACCCAAAATTCATTGTTGATGGCCTCATAAATGTTTTTAGGTTCAAGTTGTGACAAGAAGGCTTGATGTTCAACCTGATATCTAAGAGAAGCTCTAGTTTGTGTTCATTTCCTTATGTCTCATACAACAACATCTAAGGGATGGTTTTTAAGGGTTCTAAAATTTCTAGAAAAAGAGGGACTAGTAATTTCTGGTTCATCAACTGATTCAGGTTCATTATTACTCGATTGTAGAGAATTTCCATAATTGGATGTTTTCACAGATTTTTTCACAGAGGAATTTGAGGATTTTGAGTTGATGTTCAGATATGATACATCATCCTCCAGATTTTCTAAGATGGTTCTAGTCTCATGTGGATCTGTTTCATCAAACATTATATGAATATATTCTTTCACACATTTATTTCTCTTATTGAATTCTCTATAATAATTACTTAATATTGTGTAACCTAGAAATTTCCATCATCAATTTTGGATAAAATTGTCAAGATTATCCTTAGTGTTCAGATTAAAGACATTTCAACCAAAAACTCTAAAGTAATTAACCTTAGGCTTCCTATTGTTCCAGAGTTAATACAGGGTATTTTTGAGAATTGATCTAATCAATACATTGTTGATTGTGTAGAATGTTGTATTAACACCTTCTACCCAAAAGTAAATAGGTAAGTCATATTCACTAAGCATTGTTCTAGAAATTTCTTGCAGGGTTCTATTTCATCTTTTTACAACAACATTATTCTTAGGTGTTCTAGGCATAGAGAAATTATGACTATAACCATTTTTTTGAGAAAAAGGATTCAAACTCGAGATTTTCAAACTCATGGCCATGATCACTTCTTAAAGATTTACTTTTAAGGCCACTAAGATTTTCTAAAGACTTGGAATACTTAGTAAAATAAAAGCAGGCTTCACTTTTGTGAGCCATGAAGAAGGTCCATGTATATCTAGAAAAAGCATCTACCAGAACATAAACCTAGTGCTTCCCATTTAAACTAGAAACTCTAGATGGTCTATACAAATCCATGTTAACCAACTCGAGAGGTTGAGAAGTAGAAACTTCTTTCTTTTTTTTAAAATATATTTAGTGTTGTTTTCCCTTTTGACAAGGATTAAATAATTTGTCATGTGGAAACTCAGGTTTGGGTATGTATTTAACTAGTCCCTTTCTAGTTAGCTTTATAAGGGAGTGAACATTACAGTGTCCCAGTCTCCTATGCCAGAGCCAAGAATCGTTGTGAAATACACTTAAGCATGATGTATTTTGAGAATCTAAGGAATGTAAATTAACAGAATAAACATTCTCATTCCTTGACATAGAAAATACAAATTCATCATTATATTTAAATACATTACAAAAATCATTTTAAAATTTAACATGATATCCATCATCACATAATTGAGAGACTCTAAGCAAATTATATTTTTATCCATTAACAAGTAGTACTTTAGAAATTAAAATCAAATTAGTGTTACCAATATGGCCTAATCCAATGATATTCCCTTCGGCATTGTCACCAAATGTGACATGTCCTCCATTTACTTTTATTAGGTTCTTGAAGCATGAGTAGTCTCTTTTCATTTTCCTTGAACATCCACTATCCAAGTACCATAGAATTTTGTAGGAGATATTTAAGAAGCTTTCCTATAACATGATCAAGAAAAGATAGATTTTGGTACCCATACTTTTTTGGGTCCAGTAACAAAATTAATAAGTGCTTTAAGAAACCATTTTTGTCTCATAGGTTTCCTATAAGCATTATGTAAAGTATTTGAAAAATAAACTGTATTTGGTCTACAAAAACGTGAAATTGTAGAATATGTATCAAGACTTGAGCTAGTTGAGTTGTGTTCATAACTTGGAACAAAACTATATGTACTAGACTTGGAAGCAAAATTTATTCTACCAAGGTTTCTTTTTCTAGGTTGATAACCAATGCCAGTATTATATTTGGGGGAAATAGGTTTTCCTAGCATTTGGTTAAGGGTATTTTTCCCATTAGTAAAATTTTCTAGGTCACTTTTAAATTGTTCATTAGAAATTTTTATTTCATTTTTTTCTTTGAGGAGTTGAGCATTTTTCTCCTTTTCAGTAGTAAGTTCAGATTAAACATTTACAGTGAGAGCATGTTGTTTCTTCAGTGATTTATATGTATCTTTCAATTCATTGCATGTCTCTCCAAGCATGTTACAGTATTCAATCATTTCTTCATTAGTCATATTTTCATCGTCACTTTCCTCTTCAAAATAGTATGAATTATGTACAAAAGAGTTCAGTGTTACCTCAGATGTGTTTTTCATAAAACACATAAGGGGCTTTGTTAGCCTGTTCATCATGGGATGTCTCTGATCGCTTGAATTGTCCGCAGAGGCACTCTAGGTTGGATTCATTTCCTTTGTGTACTTCTTATCCTTTTCCTCATATTTCTTCTTATAATTGATCTTTGGAAAGTCATCCATTATATGTCCTTTGAATTTACATTCATAGCATACAATTTCATCAATTTTTTCACTTCTTTTCTAGTCCTTGTTCCTGTTTCCTTTTATATCATATTTTCCCATGAAGTTAGGATTTCTAAAAGAGTTCTTATTTTTGTAAAATTGTTTGAATATTCTGGCCAGTTGAGCCATCTCCTCATCACTTTCAGGTGATGATTTTATAGTGGTGGATATTTCTACAGAAGCCTGTAGTTCCCCTTTGTCTTTTTTCTTCGATAAGGTGGTCTTGAATGCTACAGATTTACTCTTTGCTTCATCCTCCTCTTCTTTGTTGACTTTCAACTCTTCCTCATACATCATCAGTTTCCCAATTAGATCTCCTATAGGTAGCTTACTAATGTCACACGATTCTCGATTAGAGTCAAAGGTTCCCCTCCATCTATCAGGTAGACATATAAGGATTCTCAGGATCTGTTCTTTTGCAGTGACTTATCTTCATATAGAAATCATTGTGTTGACAATCTCATTGAACCGGAGATACATGTCAAATATAGGTTCATCAGGTTTCATTTTAAAATTATCATATTTTACAGTATATTTATTAAGACTCATTTCCTTTACACTATATGAGCCTTCATGTGAGACAGACAAGGTATCTCAAATGTCATGGGCAGTTGTACAGGAACAAATTCAATTACATTATTCATATCCTAAGGAACAGTACAACGCATTCATGGCTTTAAATTTTTTATTTTAAGCAAGTTTGGTAGGTTTATCCCATGTAATTCTATCAATCATAGGATGTTTTTATTCATCTATAATGGATGACCAAATTTCAAAGCTCATACTCTCTGGATGCATTTTCATTTTAATTTTCCCTTGAGCATAATTGGTTCCATTAAAGAATGGTGATCTATTGGTTTCAGCACCTTCCAATATATTATCCATACTAACAAATTAAATTCAAAGATCTAGAAATTTAGAATTAACAAAAATTTACAGATCTTTAAATTACAAATATAATCACAATTGAGTAAGATTACACATAGCCCTAATAAATCTTCCTCTGATATAAAATGTTGGTCGGAGTAGTTAACTCAAGAGGGGAGGGGTGAATTGAGTGACTATAAAAATTTATGTTACAAGAAAATTATTTTAAATGTAATGGTTTCCCCAAAAATAGATACAACCCAGTTAATCAAGGTTATACTATTATAAGAGTTTGACTGTTTAAACAACTTCTTATAAGATTTATTAATTCTCTGTAATCTTAATATGTAATATTAATATTACTTTTAAAGTTATCCTACTAAGGAAAATCAGTTATAACTTCTTTCCAAGACTAACTATCAAAGTGAAATTAGAGTTTTCTAGATTATGCAATAAAGCAGTAAAACTGAGAAGACTAAATTTAAATAGCACAGTGGATATGAAACAAGTGGTTTAGTCTCAAGATGAGACCTAATCCACTCCATTTGGTGATCACCTACCACCAAGATGTTTATATAAATAAACTTTGATCCACACCATGGATCAGGGTTAAAAATACTACACAGACTATCCAGGTCAAATAGGGACCCCTTCCACAGTTTTCATGGGTAAAAAAATAATAACCAGGCAACATAGGGACCTCTTCCATAGTTTTCGTGGGTAAAAAAATTATAAAGAGTTTGGTGTAAGGATTTATAAATCCTTCAGTTTAGCACATGAGTCAGTGTGTGTATAGAATATACATAGTACACACACGTCTCAAAAAGTATGTAAAATAATCACTGAGAGAGAGTAGATATGAGTTTAGAATGATCTAGTGATTTGAAGTGTAGATCTGGACTCCATTGATTAAATAGAATTGCTTCTAAGTCCTTCTATGGTTTTTGTCTTGAAAAATAGAGTGTCGCAATTCAGCTTCTGGTCTTCACGAGTGTTGACAATGTGATGATGTTCTCTGGATTCCAGTTTCCTTCATGTGTTCTTCAGCAGAGTCAAATTGCATGTATGCGACAATGTTTTCTTTGAAAATCATGCAATATGTTCTTCGCAATCGTGCTCACGGGCTTGTATTTTTTTTCAGTATCGTGCTCTCTTGTTCTTTGGCACTCTCCATGATTTATCTTCAAATTCATGACTTTTAGCCGATAGGTTTTATGTGTTTCGTACCTCATAACTTGAACTATGTCTTCAAAGAAACATTAATTATGTCAGTGCATTAAAGGTATCAAATTTGACCGTTAAACATTAAATTGAAAGACGAAAAAATAGTTTAAGAAAAGGTGTCATAGTATGTTATGAAAACGTTGTCTCCTTCATGGTGTCTGAGTGTCACAGTTTCTTGTTCACAGTGTCTGAGTGTCACGGTCTGAGTGTCATGGTGTCTTGTTTACGGTGTCTGAGTGTCATGGTCTGAGTGTTACAGTGTCTTGTTCATGGAGTCTGAGTGTCATGGTCTGAGTGTCATGGTGTCTTGTTCACGGTGTCTAAGTGTCGCGGTCTGAGTGTCACTGTGTCTGGCTTCACGGTGTCTAGCTTACTGTGTAACGCCCCGACCCTAGCTACCCGGAGTCGGTGCATTACTTCGTAGCATTTCCATGATCACAAAAGATCAAGTCTCGAAGGACCGATTAGTTTAGTAGCCTCGGAAACACTAGATACATTCATAAATGTTACATTACATCATAAAGTGAAATACTACAATAACAAAGTCCCCATAGTCCACACTCATATCCTCTTCTGAAAATCCCTATAGTTTATTCATAAAATACTTCTTCACATCCTGGAAAATATTAAAACATTGAAATGGGTGAGCTCAGATGCTCAGTAAGGATAACAATATTGCGGAAGTTTTCATCAATAGACATAAACATTTTAGGCAATGTATAACTAAAACAAAATCCTTTTTAAACTTGAACTTCAGCATAATATGGAAAAAATAAAACTAAATAATTCCATTTACTTACTCACATGGATATTCTACTAGTCGAATAATGATGGAACACATAATGCCAGACTATCATAACCACGTAGCCAAGGCCTCATGCCAAGACCACAAATAAAATTTTGTCAAGGCCTCGTGCCAAGACACTAGTTTGTCTCATGAGACCTGCCGATGCATCGAGGAGCTATAGTGGGCTCCACCCGTCACTTATTAAGTCCAATTCATTCCTCATATGAACAGGTTTAAACATATCATAAACCATAACATAATTATATCACATAAAACATGCATAAAGGAAACATAAGATTTCCACACTTCAATCACAAGATATAAATACAACACATTGATATAATAAAAATATTATCAAAACCATTTTCAATACCAAAATAAAGGAAAATTAAAACTTTGTATTTATTTTTTATTTAAAAAAAGTTATGGCTTATAGAGGAAGCCGAAACTCCAATAATAGTCACGGCGGCAGAGAAGTCGTTGTCACTGCATACGTACGGAATGAAAAACATTCATTTTTGACGTTTAGTAAAACGCTTCGTATAAAAAGTTTTCCTTTTGAATAAAAGTAAAAGTCAAAGGGGTTTATACACCGTATAAAAGAAATTTGTGTATAAAACAAAATATGCCTCAATGAATGGAGATTGAGACGAAGTCCCTTAAAAGATCAGTTTTAAATAAAATATATCTATTATGTGTATTCACTATATGTACACATAATGAAATTTCAAATACAATATACGACATAATAATATCATGACATAATTTGAAAGTAAGAGATTAACCCAAAGAATGGAAATTGGGTTAAGAAGTTCCCTTACCTTGCGTCCTGTCTTGACTCGGCCGTTCTTTAACCTCCTGAATAATAAACTAGAGTTAATTTATAATTGCTTAAGAACCTTTTTCAAGTTTTTTATTCCTTTTATATCACTTATTACCATGTTATGAACATTATTTAATTATTTAAGTTAATAACGGTTGTTTTGTCGATCTTTGGTACTTGAGTCAAAAATAAACTTCTTATAATTACATGTTGTTCATGTGGTGATATATCCATTATATATAGAATTATATTCATGATATTGATATCATATATCTCATATATATCTAGTATATACATGCATTTATAATATTCCATAACGTTTAGAGGTAAGAAATGAAATGCACTGTTCATGGAGACGGTAAGCCGTACGTACGCATGAACGCTACATTCATTTCTATTTCATATTTAATGGAATGAAGTTATAATTATATAAAGGTATAAAATAATTCCAGTATTATATAATGTATAATACCATTTACTCCATCCTTTATACATCCCACATATGGCATTAACGATTCAAATCACTTTGAAGGGGCGGTAGTCCGCACTTCCTAAAATGAAATTATCGCGTTTACCCATAATGGAAATAATAAATTATGCCATAAATGAGAAATAAATAAGAATAAGTAAAACATAAACATAATATATATATCATATATGAAAATAGTGTCATCAAAATGGCCACCATTAGAGGTGTTAAAACAATATTGAACAATCATCGTTTCGTGAGGCAGTATTTCGCCACCCACAGAAACAGTATGTTCTTTAACCATTAGAGGAAGGTGTGTGTAAGTGTAAACAAAATACTTATCATAAAAACATCATAGTATATTGTAGATACTGGTTTTGTTACAAAAGAAAAGAATAAAAAGAGTTTAACAGGTTGGAGATGCAAAATAAAACAAAACAACATTAGAGAAGACATTACCTTAAAATCAGGTAACTCTTTTTGATTTGATCCAAAGGCTTCCTTGGGAAGAATTATTACTAAATTGAGGCTTCTAGTAGTAAGAGTGGGATGTTGGGAGATTATTTGGGCAGAGTTTCGCCGAGCCAAAAGGCTTTGAAAGTGTTAATGAGGTGGTAGAGGTGGGGGCCTTTTATAAGTGGAGAGGAGGGGCACTCTTGGAAAGTAATGAAATGTTACTTTATTATACAATGCTTTTCAGATTCTAAAGGTCCCACACTTATATAATTCGAGGATATGGTGTCAAGGGTTTGAAATATTCTCATCCAATATGCTTTGGACTAGTGTAATGCTTATATTGTACATTATCCTTCTATTTTATTAAAATCATTAATTAATGAGGTAATCGCTGCATCATCATGGTGTCATAAAAAATTTAATTTATTTAATGTCAAAAAATTATAAAAAAAATAACATTATGTAGGAAATCTTTTTAGCTTTATAATGAATATCTATAGTCAAAAATATGACTTGTATAACCCCATTTAAAAAATTGTTTTAGTAAAACGACTCATGGTTGTGACATTTTTATTTTAACTTTAAATAAAAGTTATTTATGTCATTTTCCTACCAAAGTGGCTCCCTGGGGTCCCCAAGTTGACCAATGGATTTTCTTGGTCGGCCATGACTCATCCAATAGGGGTAGGACAAGTGTCAAGGTCATTTCATATTATTATAACACTATCTTTACCTTAAATTTCACTAATTACCTTTAATCGGGATTAATTAAACTTAAATGTTACTATTCAACAAAAAATTATTTTAATCCCATTGAACCAAATTTTACTTCCTAATGACAACCATGTATGTCAGATTTTTGAAAATCAAATAACAGAAGTGGTAATATTTCATTTAAACGAAAAATCAGTTATTTAACTACCACTTAGTGGTTTCACTATTCATCAAAAATTGAAGTTTTTCAGAACAATGCCAAAATTTCACCCTAAGCAATAATTGATATTCTGAATTCAAAAATGATGTCTATTTTACAAAATTCCAAAAATATAAGTTGCATTAATTAATTTTATAATTAATTCCCGCTGTCACAACAAATAGCGTGTTTTTAAGAAACAATATATATCAAAAGATTGACAATTGTTTATGTCCAATTTCAAAGGGAAATTAATTCTAATGAACACCATTGGATAAAATTGTAAAAATATATTCTAATTATACTTTAAAACCACTCAATAGTATAATTTATCACTATAAAATATTTTGATTAAAAAATTTGTTTTAAGTATTTTTCACTATTCATAAAAATTTGGAAGTTCTCAGAAAATTACAAAAAATTCAACATAGGCTAATTTCGACATTCCGAATCCAAAAATGAAGTCCATTTTGAAATATAAAATATATATAATTTCAAAAAGTGGGTATTACTATTCATAAGGGCTATTTTGATTAGTCACGGTGTGTTAGAATCTCGAACTTGCGTACAATGCAAGCTATTTCATTATTGAAAGAGAAGCGTATCGTGGAAGCTAGGGGTGTTACATTCTCCCCTGCTTCAATAAATGGTGGCCTCGCAATTTGAAATTTTTCATTGAAAATAAAAGGTTGAAAATAGAAAATACCTTTGTGGAAAACGGACATCAGAAATGAGGTTAATAAAATTTAGCCTTAATAAGAGGGAAAGGGAAATGAAAAAGTCACCACCCAATTATGATCTCGATTAGGAGAACATTGGTGGAAATTAGAGTCATATAATTGGAGGAAAACGTAAATATTTTTAGGGATTGATTGAGGTCAGCATTCACAAACAAGTGTCAAATTGAGGGCCTCAAAGCCTTCAATCTATGTTGATTTAAAATATCATCAGTTCAACAAGACATAAGGTATTAGGATAACACATTTTTTGTTTTAATATCCCTTTAATAAAGTTTAAGAATTAATTTATTAATAGAATAAGATATAGGTATATATATATATTTATGCTTGACAAGTAGAGTTTCAACCTTCAACTAATTTCTACCACAACTCATCTTTCACTCAAAAAGATAATAGAACTCAAAAATATTATATTTATCCTAATCGTACAAGGTTCAAAATATTAACACATACCATTAAGATTACGAAAAATATTTTGTAATAACCAGGGACTTCCTGTAGGCTAGTGGTAGGTCATAAAGGCATGTCGTAATATGGTTGTGGGTTCGATTCCTGCAGCTTTGTACGAAGCGACTGGTTATCGCCCAACCTGAAGGATGTCCTTTTTCTAAAACTATTTTAATTTTCCAAAAAAAATATTCAGAAATGTTTTAACCTTAAACATTACTATCCAAGGTTCAACATAATCCATTCCAACCTTTATAGTTATCCAAAATACTTCTGTCCAACTCACAGTCCAAATTTTATAAGGAAGGTAAACATAATGAAGATCCTTTTTTCAACGTAACAACATGTGAACACATTCATCATGTATTCATTTAAAACACTGTAACATACTGAATTACCATAAATCCTTATTGATTACATTCATGATCCCTTATTCCTTATAGAATACTAGATATACTCCTTCTATCCAAAAATGTATACAAATCATTAATCAATTTCAAGGAAGTTAAGAATATCCAATATAATTTATCCAAATCAATCATGTATTATTCCTAAATCACTATCTCGGTATCAGTACCATATTATGGTTCATCTTTCTCTTATCCATATATTTTCCAAAAATTTAACCTACTATGGAGTAACTTTTCTTGGTTCCACACAATCTCAAGTCCTTGATTAAATAGTACTGCAGTACAATCCTTATATACTCCATAATTATTATAACCAGTACATTATTGATACAACACTCAAATTACAAAATTCTTTAATAATAACATAATAACTTTAATCATTCCTCATCATCTGTGGTAGTATCATAACTTGATTATTATCCAATAACATTATTTGGGGCACACTCTGATGATTTGGACATTGGTTTGCATAGTGTCCCTACTCCTTGCAGATGAAGCATTGTACATTTGAAACCTTTTTCTTACCCTTGCAGTCACGCACTTGGTGTCCTTTTTCTCCACACTTATAACAAACACCCATTCCCTTCAGGCAAGTTCCAATGTGTTTCTTCCCATAGTTATCACATATTGGAAAATTCTTCTTTTCCCACGTCCCTTTTTCCATCATTCTCTCTTCCCTCCTTTTCTTCTCTTTCTTCCCTTCAAAACCATAAGACTCAGAGAATTATTTACTTATCTTATTAACACAAGATATTATTTCTTCATATGTTGAGAACACATGAGAGATTATTTCCCTTCTAAATGTTGGCTTAATACCATGAAAGATATGATCCTTCTTACGCTTTGGATCATACGTATTGCCGGAGTTCACATTCCTTCCACTGGGAACCATTTCTATACAATGGAAAAAACTAGGTTAGTTTATGAATTGCAATGAATAATTCCAAACTTGTAAAATAAATAATGTAAATTGAACGGTTTATGGATATAATACATAATAATAAAAATGTTTTGTTTGAGGTATTATATACTCATAACCCTTCATAGTGGCTTGTAAAGAAAATGAGAATTATCCTAAGCATATCCCTCTGGAGTGTCGTAACCAAGAGTGAAGCAAGGCCCGTTGTCGTGCACCAGTTCCAGTTCGAGTCTAGATCAAAGTGGCATTTTTGGGTTTTACCCCTAGGTACATATGTGCCAGAGCCGCCTCTACTTCCTCGTATCCAGACAGGGATGTATTGCTCGGAAAACTCACAACATCTCTATAATACCAAAATTCTAGGAAGTTCTTCTATACTAATCCTCAAAGTCTATCTTTGGGCTATGTGCTCTAATCAGAGTTTATCTAAATCTAGCTTCCAAGGTTAGTACTAAACTACCTTTGATACCAACTGTAACGCCCCGACCACAGCTACCCGGAGTCGGTGCATTACTTCGTAGCATTGGCATGATCACAAAAGATCAAGTCTCGAAAGACCGATTAGTTTAGAGTCCTTGGAAACACTAGATACATTCATAAATGTTACATTACATCATAAAGTGAAATACTACAATAACAAAGTCTCTATAGTCCACACTCATATCCTCTTCTGAAAATCCCTGCAGGTCATTCATAAAATACTTCTTCACATCCTAGAAAATATTAAAACATTGAAAGGGGTGAGCTCAGATGCTCAGTAAGGATAACAATATTGCGGAAGTTTTTATCAATAAACATAAACATTTAAGGCAATTTATAACTAAAACAAAAGCCATTATAAACATGAACTTCAGCATAATATGGAAAAAATAAAACTAAATAATTCCATTCACTTACTCACATGGATATTCTACTAGTCGAATAATCACATGCAATATCAGTAACCACTTTCATAATGATGGAATGCATAATGCCATACTATCATAACCACGTAGACAAGGCCTCGTGCCAAGACCACAAATAAATTTTGTCAAGGCCTCATGCCAAGACACTAGTTTGTCTCATGAGACCTGCTGATGCATCGAGGAGCTATAGCGGGCTCCACCCGTCACTTATTAAGTCCAATTCATTCCTCATATGAACAGGTTAAAACATATCATAAACCATAACATTATTATATCACATAAAACATGCATAAAGGAAACATAAGATTTCCACACTTCAATCACAAGATATTAATACAACACATTGATATAATAAAAACATTATAAAAACCATTTTTCAATACCAAAATAAAGGAAAATTAAAACTTTGTATTTATTTTTCATTTAAAAAAATTTATGGCTTATAGAGGAAGCCGAAACTCCAATAATAGTCACCGCGACGGAGAAGTCGTTATCGCCGCATACGTACAGCAAGAAAAACATTCCTTTTTTTTGGTTAGTAAAACTCTTCATATAAAAAAGTTTCCTTTTGAGTAAACGTAAAAGTCAAAGGGGTTTATACACCATATAAAAGAAATTTGTGTATAAAACAAAATATGCCTCAATGAATGGATATTGAGACGAAGTCCCTTAAAAGATCATTTTTAAATAAAATATATCTATTATGTGTATTCACTATATGTACACATAAATAATGTTCAAATACAATATAGGACATAATAATATCATGACATAATATGAAAGTAGGAGATTAACCCAAAGAATGGAAATTAGGTTAAGAAGTTCCCTTACCTTGCGTCCTGTCTTGACTCGACCATTCTTTAACCTCCTGAATAATAAACTAGAGTTAGTTTATAATTTCTTAAGAACATTTTTCAAGTTTTTTATTCCTTTTATATCACTTATTACCATGTTATGAACATTATGTAATTATTTAGGTTAATAACGGTCGTTTTGTCGATCTTTGGTACTTAAGTCAAACATAAACTTCTTATAATTACATGTTGTTCATGTGGTGATATATCCATTATATCCAGAATTATATTCATGATATGGATATCATATATCTCATATATATCCATTATATACATGCATTTATAATATTCCATAACGTTTAGAGGTAAGAAATGAAATGCACCGTTCATGGAGACGGTAAGCCGTACGTACGCATGAACGCTACTTTCATTTCTATTTCGTATTCAATGGAATGAAGTTATAATTATTTAAAGGTATAATATAATTATAGTATATTATAATGTATAATACCATTTACTCTATCCTTTATACATCCCACATATGGCATTAACGATTCAAATCACTTTGAGGGGGCGGTAGTCCGCCCTTCCTAAAATGAAATTATCGCGTTTACCCATAATGGAAATCATAAAGTATTCCATAAATGAGAAATAAAGAAGCATAATGAAAACATAAACATAATATATATATCATATATGAAAATAGTGTCATCAAAATGGCCACCATTAGAGGTGTTAAAAGAATTTTGAACAATCATCGTTTCGTGAGGCAGTATTTCGCCACCCACAGAAACAGTATGTTCTTTAACCATTAGACGAAGGTGTGTGTAAGTGTAAACCAAATCCTTATCATAAAAACATCCTAGTATATTTTAGATACTGGTGTTATTACAAAATAAAGGAATAAAAAGAGTTTAAGGGGTTAGAGAATCAAAATAAAACAAAACAATATTAGAGAAGACATTACCTTAAAATCGGGTAACTCTTTTTGATTTGAGACAAAGGCTTCCTTGGAAAGAATTCGTCCTAAATTGAGGCTTCTAGGAGTAAGAGTGGGATGTTGGGAGAGTATTTGGGCAGAGGTTGGCCGAGCCAAAAGGAATTGAATGTGTGAATGAGGTGGTAGAGGTGGGGGGCTTTTATAAGTTGAGAGGAGGGGCACTCTTGGAAAGTAATGAAATGTTACTTTATTATACAGTGATTTTTTGATTCTAAAGGTCCCACAATTATATAATTCGAGGAAAAGGTGATAGGGGTTCTAAATATTCTCATCCAATAGGCTTTGGACATGTTTAATTCTTATATTGTACATTATCCTTCTATTTTATTAAAATCGTTAATTAATGAGGTAATCGCTGCATCATCATGGTGTCATAAATAATTTAATTTATTTAATGTCTAAAAATTATAACAAATATATCATTATGTAGGAAATCGTTTTATCTTTCTAATGAATTTTTATAGTCAAAAATATGACTTGTATAACCCCATTTAAAAATTGTTTTAGTAAAACGACTCATGTTTGTGACATTTTTATTTTAACTTTAAATAAAAGTTATTTATGCCATTTTCCTACCAAAGTGGCTCCATGGGGTCCCCAAGTTGACCCATGGATTTTCTTGGTCGTCCATGACTCATCCAATAGGTTTATGACAAGTTTCAATGTCATTTGATATTATTATAACACTATCTTTAGCTTACATTTCACTAATTACCTTTAATCGGGATTAATTAAACTTAAAAGATACTATTCACAAAAAAATTATTTTAATCCCATTGAACAGAATTTTACTTCCTAACGAAAACCATGTATGTAGGATTTTTGAAAATCAAATCACAGAAGTGGTAATATTTCATTTAAACGAAAAATCTGTTATTTAACTACCACTTAGTGGTTTCACTATTCATCAAAAATTGAAGTTTTTCAGAACAATGCCAAAATTTCACCCTAAGCTATAATTGATATTCCAAATTCAAAAATGATTTCTATATTACAAAATTCCAAACATATAAGTTTCATTAATTAATTTTATAATTAATTCCCGCTGTCACAATAAACAGTGTGTTTTTAAGAAACAATATATATCAAAAGATTGACAATTGTTTATGTCTAATTTCAAAGTGAAATTAATTCTAACGAACACCATTAAATAAAATGGTAAAAATATATTCTAATTATACTTTAAAACCACTCAATAGTATAATTTATCACAATAAAATATTTTGATTAAAAAAGTTGTCTTAAGTATTTTTCACTATTCATAAAAATTTGGAAGTTCTCAGAAAATTACAAAACAATCAACATAGGCTAATTTCGACATTGCGAATCCAAATATGAAGTCCATTTTGAAATATAAAATATATATAATTTTAAAAAGGGGTATTACTATTCATAAGGGATATTTTGATTAGTCGTGGTGTGTTAGAATCTCGAACTTGCGTACAATGCAAGGAATTGCGTTATTGAAAGAGAAGCGTATCGTGGAAGCTCGGGGTGTTACATATTGTGTCAGGCTTCGCGGTGTCTTGTACTTAGGCAAATAATTGTATTAAAACTGAAACAGTAATATGCATGAAATGGATTGAGCTTAACCATTATAAATCATGAGACAACTTGACACATAAATACACATTATTGGATATAATTTAGGATTTAACTATGTTGAAGGAGATTTGTGATCATTAATGAGATTTGTGATCATTAAAACATGATTAATACATGAGGAGTCCAATAGAATGGATGTAGTAGGGCCTTATCCTCCAGCTATGACTAAGCAATTAAAATATATTCTTACTACTACTGACTTCTTCTCCAAATGGGAAGAGGCTATAGCTCTCAAATAAAATCGGATCCAAAATCATTATTTTTTTTTCAAAACTAAATTAATGACCAGATTTGGTGTCCCTCCTAATATATTGATGAAAAATGGCCCCAAATTCGGTTCTACTGAGGTTAACAAGTTATATCAGGAGCATAATATCAAATCCGACCATTCATCCTACTATCATGAAGTAGACCATGGATAGATAGAGGCCTTCAATAAAACACTATCAAAAATACTCTAAAGGACAGTGAATAAAGATAAGAAATTATGGCCTAATAAACTTTTTCATGCATTATTGGATTATCAGACTACTACCCATACTACCACTTAAGAAACCCATTATTCATTGGTGTACATAAAAAACCATTTTTTTCAATTGAAATTCAATTTCCTTTACTTAGAGTTGCAATCTTTGATCAGTTTTCTACAGATGGGAAGTCTCAGAAATGTTTTGATGAGCTGGAACAATTAGAAAAAAAAATATTGAATACTTTGAATCATTTAAAAGTCTATCAGAATATAATAGTGTTAGCCTTTTACAAGGAAGTTCTCCTCCATTAATTTCTTCAAGGAGAATTTTTATTGGTCCTTAGGACTCCAATGATACTAGGAACGAAACCTCCAATGCTTTAACCAATGTGAGAAGGTCCTTATTCCATACATAAGGTCTACTCAAATAGAGCTTATTCCACAATCTCAATGGACTGAGATCTTATTACAACTACAAACAATGCGAGATTCTTGAATAAAGACCTTTTTAATGGATAAAATGACGTAGATACCAGACTATAAACTAAACAAAAAAGTGTCCTAGTCACACAACATTTAATTTCAAAACAACCGTAAATGTCCATGTTGCATGATAATAAAATGCATAGAATATTTGTCCTTGTTGCGCGATGTTAAACTGCATGACATAATGTTTCCTCATATCATAACATTAAATTATATGATTAACTTCTTCCCTATTTGATGTCAATTTCTTCCATATGCATTAATAATTTACATTATATCTCCTCCATAGTGGAACATGACTTCTATTCATCCGTATGTTTGAGTCAGATCTACCTAGGGGCCTCTTTTTATGAACTAGGTGTGGCTTGATTCTCATTCAAATGAGATATGTAGAGATTCCTATATCTCAAATCTTGGGCCCATCCACAAGAAAAAAAATATTTTTACCCTTTTCCTCGTCCTTTATATGAACTATTTCTATACAGAGCGATCTTTTATGGTACATGACTTGATTTTCATAAAATCTTGTGTCTTAAATTAAAATCATTCTTCTAGAATGTGTTTAAAGCCCTCGTCTCCCACATAAAACTAAATTGGTGTGATAAAATAGTGTTCAAGAACTACGTTTGGCTCGATTCTAATCCATATGAGATACATAGAGACTGATATATCTCCAATATTGGGCTCAACCATGATAAAAAACCCCTTTATTCCCTATGTAAGAATCAAACCTGCATAGGGAATGTTTAAATAACTTTGTATGGCTTGATTCTCATCCATATAAGATATATAGAGACATCTCAGTTTAATTCCATGGTCTAGACACAATATTCCCTTTTTTTCAGAATCACTTCATGTCCTCACTATATGACTCTAAAATATAGATCATAATATTGATTCAAAGGAAACTAAGAAATTATCCATTTCTCATTTGAGTCATGTCTATTTAAAGGAATCAAAATTCATGGCTAATATTGATTTAAATATTTATTATGATTATTGAGCATTATCCCATTTCGTATATCACACTATTAACATTGAATATTTTCATATCTTTATAAAATTTTTATTGTTTTTTTTGGCAGAGTTTTTGATATTTGAGAACCCTTTTTCCTGACAATGCAGTGCGTTCCCTTAGGTGGCCTTGCATAAGTTTCCTACATAGTGGGTCTGTCAGTCAAAAGATGTAACTATTTGTCTATACAGTACATACCCCAATTGGCCTTGCAAAATACAACCCACATAATTGGATTTTCAAGTAATGGTAATTTTGTTCTTGGTTAATGTCATTTTTTCCCTTTCAAAATTTGATAACAATATATAAGAATCTATATTTTAAAACAGTCATTCTTGTATATGTGTCCAAATACCTTTCTCTCAATCTCAAAGTATTCTTGACTATGGTTTACAAATTTCTTTCTCTATGTGTTCAAAAGAAAATGAAATAACCTTAGATCATTAGACAACATATGATATACTGTTTCCATTCCTTGTCCTAGTTTTATGAACTAAAACTTCAAACACCATACTCCCTACATTTGTGTCAGACATTCATAGAATTCATACTATTCTGATTCCTTGGAAATCATGATTGGAAAGACCCTCCCCATATTCAGGTACATTTCATTATAAACCAAACTCTGTGCTTTGGTAAATCGGAATCTCTATAAACATTCTTCAAATTTTAGTAATAGAATTTCAATCTTCTGAGATTTCTTTTTCCTGACTATGCAGCACATGCCCCTAGGTGGCCTTGCAGAAAATTTTCCTATATAATAGTCCTACCAGTCAAAAGATTCCTTTATTTTGCTATGTCTCATATGCCTTAGTAATCCCTAAATAAAAAACCCCATAATGGGGTTTTCAAATAATTGTACCATCATTATTGTAAAATACTTCTTCTAATTCCTTTATCCCTTTTCCCATATTATTCATCGAAATTACAAATTCTTAAATCAAATTTTATAATTTTTCTATTCCGTACCTAAATATGGTAGTATGTTTCCAAAAAAATCATCAGGAAATTGGGAGAGTCTCATGCATTTGGTCAAAGATAATGACCCTAAATTAAAGCCACATAATTTCCTCACAACATGACTTTATACTGCAAAGTACAACGTCACCAATGAATGATTTAAAACTACACAGTACAATGTCCTCACTGCATTACATAAAACTGCACAGTACAATGCCCTCACTGCATGACTTAAAACTGCACATTATAATGTCCACACGGCATGAAATAAAATTAAATAAGATGAAATCAGAAATTCTCCTTTCAAAAAAATTTAACCATTCCTTATACACCAAATTTTTGTAGAATTTATATTCCTATTCATGAAATATGTTGGCATAGATGAATCTTCATTCTTAAAATCAGTTTTCTTGGAAAAACCACCCATTGTGGTCTTGATTCACTCAAATCTTATTTTCTTTTTTCATTTAACAAAAAAATGATAAATTACTAAGAGATCTTTTTTCCTAACTATGTTGTATGTTCCCTTTGTTGTCATTGGATAAGTTGCCTACATAACAGGAATGTTAATCAAAAGATGCCACTATTTGGCTATGTAGTATATTCCATAGTCATCCCTGTATAACACAACCCACATAACGGTTTTTTCAAACAATGGAATCTTTGTTATTGTAAGAGACTTTCTTTATGTTTATACGAGATTGAGATTTAGTGACCATATAAATCATGGCTCAAGATTCACCTTGGAAATATTTAAAGAAAATTAGAGAAATTCTTATCCACTGAGCCTTGTTTGGGATCTAATTTCAAAAAATTAGGTCAAATTTGATCAACCTGAAACACTATCCCTTTATATTTTAACAAGCCTTAATCTAAACTTCTAACTACAAGAGACATGGTACTCACTAGATTAGGAACCCGCAATGGGAACTCTGGAAAAAAGTTGAGTCTGAACACACTAAAGATACTTTTTATATGGTTTATATAATATTGTGTAATAAAAATTCAAAATATACAATGTTTGTGGGGTTTTGTGTATAACCCTAGTAAAAATCAAACTATGTTTACTAGTCCCATTAGCTTGGGTAAAAAAGGATAGCAATAATGAAACCACATACAATTAAAGGTGAAATTATATTCATTTGTGAGTAAAATAATTCACAGAGGAACATCCACAAAATAGAATCTCTATTCTATCAAAAATAAAAAAATGGTTTCTACATGACTTCTCATTATTCAAAAACCTCTTGAGTGCCATGAACTTCTTGTTGATGTTCGTTTATCTGACTAGCTTCATTCTCTTCTGCATAAAAAAGTTCTTCCTTAGCATCTGAAATGGATTTTTCACCATCCTCTAGACATCTCTTATTGTGTTATGAAGCTAGTAAATCTCCTCTTTGATAATATCGAATTCCTATTGAAGTCATAGTTATGGAAAATTATTTTCTTTAATATTCTACTTCAGTTCTTTAAAATTTCCAGTATGATTTTCCTCAGCTCCAGGAAAGATTCTTGGAATTCATTAGTTTTGATCAACATTTTGTTTTTTATCATATCATACAGAAACATTTTCTCTTTCTCCCTCTTTTAGATAATATCCTTCATTGTGGTATAAATTTCAATGTATTCAAAACCACCAAATCTCAACGTGAAAAACAGAGATGAAAGTTGGGGAATTATTGAAGGAAGTCCCTCCATGGGAATTTTAGATAATATTTTCCATATATTTTCCATGAATTGTGACATGAAAGAAGATGGGACTTTTGTAGTTCTAGGTCTGATTCTGAATGATTTTCATAAGGAGGTACATATTCTGGGATTAATGCACTTAAAGAACGGCCCCATTCATCTCCTTTCTTAACAGAGGTTAGTTCAACTTATAAATTGTTTGAGGTGATGTAGAGGCTTCACCTCCAGATCTAGTAATTGAAGTTGATATCCCTATTTGGTGAAATAAATTATGGTTATGGTTCGTTTCAAGGGATAAAAAATTAAATAAAATTGAAATATTAGTATCTCTTACCTATCAATAGGTCAGAAACATGATAATAATCCTCCCAAATATTCTCAATTTCAAAATATTTGTTTGGTGCTTCTAGGTGGGGAAATCTCTCTTTAATTTTATCAATATCCTTATAATGAATCTCAATAAGATCTTAAATCCCATGATTCACCTAATCCATTGTCTCTGCTATGGTAGGATTGAAATTAATGTCAACGATTCCTTCAAGAATCACAACGGTAGTAGTTTTTTTAGAAGGAACTGCATATTACAACCAATCATGGTTATAAATTTATTCATAAGAAGATTAAAAGGATGAATACTGAAAAATCACATCCATTTGATTCCATAAAAGGAACTCCAAAATCATCTAAAGCATTTGTTATATCAACGTGTTTTAATACTTCTTCGAAAGGCATGTTAATATTCATCATAACATCCAATGATATCCTAGATCCCCAGTTAGTATCACCCATGGGAACACTCAGAATGTTTGGTTTGCAACCTTCCTCCAACAACCTTTTACCCTAAACAACTTCCTCAGCAACTTTTGTGGGGTTAGCATCAGTTGTCGTAGGATTTTCTTATTCATGTGATGAACCTAAATTATCAAATGATAGAAGTCAGTTGTTGACACAAATGATGTCTTATAAAGAACTGTGGATTTACCAGAGGCCTCCTCTCTTCTGATAGTAGGAAGAAGAGCAGTTCTAGGAACAAAAATTGGTTTCTTTGGCCTCAATGCCTCTTCATGAACCACCTGGTTAGCAGTAATTTTGTACTATTCAGAAGCACCCTCCATAGTTTCTCTAACCCTGTTAGTATTTTATTAGATAAGAAATGGAAGAGGCTATGACAATTCGAAGAAGTTTATACAATTTTTTATGAATAAGTCTGCAAGTCATGTTATCAGGAAGGATTACCGCAACAGAGAAAGATTTAACCATGTTATTCTTTCTTCAATGCATTTTTTTCTTCACCCTCCTAGGAGGACATGAATCATCATCTCCAAAAACAGGTATTGGGGACTGCAATTCCCTTTCTACCTCATCCACCATGGGATGTTGGCCTATTGATATTTCTCTCAATTCACAGGGTGATCTAGTAGCACCAAGAGTAATGCCACCAATGTTATATCATGGTGATGGAACTTCAGTGGATTTTACATTAGCCAACTGAAAGTTAAGATGAAGTTTCCCCTATGTAATAATGATTTGACTAAATTCAAATTGAAAAGCATAAAATAATGTGAGAAAATATGAACATTACATATTCAGGATCCACAAAATCATTCCATTCTTCATCAAATGAAAGATCAATCCCTTCAGTGATTCCACGATCTATCATTTCCTTCTCCCACATCTTGATGGGAATTGTTTTTTGATTGGGGGTATAAGAATTTCCAACTCTCAAATGAACGTTCTCAATTAATTGGTATTGTTCTTAAATAACATATAATAATAAGCTCAAAGATCCTCAATTCCTAGAATACACATCCATTCACATAGATCTATCCACATGGTTTCGACATCAAAATATAAATTCATCCATGTTCGTATGGCCTATGGTCGTATAAATTTAGAGTACATTCAAGAGGGGTGTGAAGAGGATCCTTAAGTCTTGGATTTATGATTCTTCCCAATTCCCACAGTCACAGATGGGGGATGAGAAAATGGGACTCATCACTCTTCGGAATGATGACAACTAGATAGTTTCAGTACAACCTTAGTAGGGATCTATGGGCTGTCTCTCTTAACTTTTATTGATGGATTATATATTAATCGAGGTTTCTTCAGTGAATTTAGAGCCTCTTCAGCTCCACACTCTGACTCTAGTGAGATGGCCCCTGAGGATGAAGAATTACCTTCCAAACAAAGGGGTTCCATCCTACTATCTCCCCTTATCCCCACCCACGGGGTAATGAGGTTTAATACCCCTTCAATGTATTATGTGACCTATTTTACAGCATACCCGACAATCAATATGTTTATTACATCAATGGTAAGTAACATAAATATTTCCTCAGTCTTCTCTACAGATGTTAGCAACCGTAGTTGTCGGGAAACTATTAGATGCTTCTCTAATCTGACATACACAGGGGTTATATAGTAATCTATTTTAGAAATTTGAATTGAGGCGCAAATCTATAATGAGCATAGGCCTCACATATAATTTCTCATTGAATCCTTGTGGCCAACACACCATCTCTACAAGCTAACATGTACGCCCTTAGCTCTAAACTAGTCATCCCATCATCAATGAATCACCCCATAGGTGGATTCCCATAAGGGAATAGGTGAAATTCCTTATGCATACACAACCTACCCTTGATATCATAATAGTTTAGAGAAAAAGTTGAAATACCATAAAATGTCTGAAAAGATTGTTGGAATAAACTTCCAAAGTCCTATACCCACTTTTCATTGAATAAGTTCTAAAATGAGTGGCGATCCATCCCCCATAACACCTAGAATGGTCTAGCCATTCAAAAATGATACATCCCTCTATAAATATTCTATAATATACTTTGAATCGTTTCCAAAATAAGAGCATCCAACCCTACCATCCTTCTCTGGACCATCTTGGTCGCGACAACAAAATTTCATGGCATCACACCTCCTTTGGAATCTTGGAATAGTAATAAATACATTATGATCCACATAACCAGGAAACCATCCAGACGTGTCTTTGTAGGAATCTGGGAATTGACTTCATATACCCACATGTCAAACTCTCATTTCATCAATGTTGGCCCAAGAGTGTTAGGTGTACCTCACTTCTTAGCCTTTGGATATATGGTTGGATGAGGGCATGTGGGACCTTTTTGCTTCTTCTTTACCAAGAATATTTCTCTCCACTCCTCTGGATGAATATCCCTTCATGGGTGGGTCTTTGTGGTGGTCTCATTATTGAGTTTATAAAATTTGTTCAACAACTCACGAACCAAGGCTAGTGTCTTCTCTGAGTCATTCCATGTCAACTTGGGGGTGAATAAACTCATCGTACATATCTCTAAAGAATGAATCACTAGAGATCTTCTAGAAATTGCCCAAACTGATGCCCAATTCTCCATGTTTCAAATGGAAAGAGTTAGTTTCTGGACTCCATCTTCTTAGCGACTCCATCACTAAATCGTTATTCTTATATACATAGGATTTACCAACACAAATAGCCTCATAAATACCAACACCTTTTAAGTCCTTCGTAAATTCCGCACACATCTTGTGACCCCAATATGCCCACATACATGCTGTTTTTATACCCCCTTCTAAGCGGAAACCCCTAATTTTCTTCCATCCTTTGGATTGATCCGTTTGAGAATCTTGAAAGATAGATGAATAACAGTGTGGTTGTAGGTTGGGTCTATGTGCTTTCAAATATAGTGAACCTAGGATGTGATGCATGATATGAGCCTTATCGTTTGTCCTAGAATTAGCATATGACCCTCCAACAGAAACATTGGTAGATAATAAGTTGGTATATTCTTGAAACCATGAAACTACAATATAGTTATTCGGTTCTGTATTATTGAAATCATGTAGATGACCATATCTATACAAAATAAAATAAGGGCTCTGGGGGAATTTGAAGTGATATTTCTTCATATATTTTTCCATGTTTGGGGGTGTGGTGTAATAAATTTCAAAATAGACATAGAAGAAAATGTTCATCAAGCCATCAATCCACTTACTAGCCAATTCATCAACTGTTCCGATTTTTTTGGGATCCATTGGAACTGCTAATAAGATAAAAAATCATATTTAATGTAAGGTCATTTTTTAGGTTTGGAAAAAATAATTGAAATAAAATTGACCAAGGCCTTAAGGTTTGAAAGTATTCACTTGGAATGTAGGTATAAAACAATGCACAAGTATGTCACCCTAGTTATATCATGAAAATGAAAAACATATAGAAGAAGCACGATTAAAATCATAGTGTCAAAACAAAAGGACATGCACACCGAGAGATAGACTTCCGGATGGCATGAGAATTTTTGCAGAAGTGAAGCCAATATATATAAGTGATGAGAGTCACCGTATGCTTCATACTCATGCACACTACCACTAGTGCACACTATTTACCCTTCGTGTTGAAACTTTCATGACACAGTCCCCTCTTTTTTCTTGTTCATTACTTTACCCCATTATAGGATCCCCTTTTCATTCTGAATCCAATTATGAGGGTAGGCTTTTGCTGACCCTATGTTCCATCACATAGTTTAAAAAATCACAAAGGGAAATACCTTAAAAAAACTATGATAAAAAAAATGAAAAAAATCATGTTTTAAAAATGCTTGAACATTGAATCACCTTTGTCTATGTAGACCCCGGAAAACGCGTCCCCAAAATTTTCCAAATGCTTCCATACATGATCCAAGATCGTAGTCCATTTCGCAAGCTTCGATTTGGTAGGTCGTAGGGCCTGAACGGAGTTAAGGATTAGGAGTTATGGACGTTTGAAGTTGGGCTGGAAATCTGGTTCGCGAAGCCCATTCGTGAAGCCCCCTCCATGATCACGGAGCACCGCCGCGATGCAATGAGGCGAGAGGCTCCGCGAACCCGTTTGATGTTTGTGATGCGCCGCGAAGACCCCTCGCGAAGCACTAATGCGAAGCACCGATGCGAAGCACCCGTGCAGCGCGGTCCCGCGAAGATCCGGAGGTGGTAAGTCTCCGCGAACGCATTTGACGTTCGCGAGCCCGCCGCGAAGCTCCGGAGGCAGTACCTCTCCGCAAACGAATTTGACGTTCGCGAGCGCGCCGCGAAGCTCCTGAGGCGGCGCGGGAGGTCTGCTTCGCGGCACCCCCTGCCTATAAATACCCATCTCACCCCCCTTCTCCAAGAGGACGGCCACGACCACTTCGCCCCTTGGGCGGCCGAGCGGAGCTCCGCATTGCGGCTCCGCGAAGCCATGCTCTGCGAGCAGCTTCCTTCGCGTTGCTGCTCCGTGAGCCGAGACTCCGCGTGAGCCCTTTGCCCCGCGAAGGTACTTCGCGAGGCCTTTGCTCCGCGAAGCTACTTCGCGGGACCTTTTCTCCGCGAGCCCATGCTCCGCGATGTTGCTCCTAGATGCTGCTCCGCGAGACCAAGCTCCGCGAGACCCCTTTGCTCCACGATGCTGCTCCGTGAGACCAAGCTCCGCGAGACCCCTTTGCTCCGCGAGAGATCATTGCTCCGCGAGGCCATGCTTCGCGAAGACCTATCCTTCGCGAGGATCCTAACTTCGCGCCCACCGGTCCATACCGCGGGGGGCTACGCCCCCGCACCCCCACTCGGGGTTAGTGCCGGCCCTCCGGGGTGGTCCCTTCGCTACTGTCAAAGACCCCCATGAAAAATAGAGAGTCGCACCGCGTACTTTTCGGGCCGAGATGCCGCGATTTTCCATTGTGCCCTTATACGCTCCCACCTTCAACCTATGGAATACCATGATTAGAGATACTCCTCCACACACCATGAAACACCTTGAGTTAACATATTCCTCTGGGTTTCGTTCTATGTCGTGAGTTGAGGTTCTCATCATCAATTCCCCGAGTACCTTGAGTTGAACCATTCCTCAGGAAACTCCTCCAAACCCAATCACTTGGCTCCTATGCCAGGTTGAACCAGAAAGGGCCGCCCTTGCGTAAGTCCCAACACCAACCATTTCTAGGCACCTTCTGCCTAACAGTCCTTTCTACACAACTCTAAACTGTAGTAATCCCTATGTTCCAAGCATAGGATGCCACTTGCTCCAAATAAGAGATGCCTTATGCTCCAAGCATGAGATGCCAATAGTCCTATCTACATGACTATAAACTGTAGTACACCCTATCTAACAAATGATAGGATGCCTCTTGCCCTATACGAGAGATGGCTTATGCTCCTAGCATGACATGCCAATAGTCCTACCTACATGACTCTAAACTGTAGTATTCTCCCTATCTAACAAATGATAGGATGCCCCTTGCTCCAAGTAAGAGATTCCTTATGATCATAGCATGAGATGCCAATAGTCCTACCTACAAGACTATAAACTGTAGTATTCTCCCTATGTTCCTAACGTAGGATGTCTCTTGTTCCAAACATGAGATTCCTTATGCTCAAAGCGTAAGATGCTCAATGCCATGATTACAATGGCCTGATTCCAACGCCCCTTGGCATTTTCCCTCTTGTGTACCAGTGCATAAGTGAAGGCCTCAACTCACCAGTGAGTTGGGATGCCCTCATGGCCTGACATGAGGAAGACATTATGGGCAGCTTCTTGCATAATCCCCATTCACCATTGCCGCTCCATAGCGGCACCCGGGAAGCTCCTTGCGTAAGCCCCATTCACCCTTGCCGCTCCATAGCGGCACCCGAGCAGCTCCTTGCATAAGCCCCATTCACCATTGCCGCTCCATAGTGGCACCGGGCAGCTCCTTGCATAAGCCCCATTCACCATTGCCGCTCCATAGCGGCACCCGGGCAGCTTCCTTGCGTAAGCCCCATTCACTATCGTGACCCCATTTAGCGGTAAGACGTTCACATCCTTATCCAGTGGTAAGCCGTTGTGACCCAATCCAGCGGTAAGCCGTTGTGACCCCATTTAGTGGTAAGCTGTTCACATCCTTATCCAGCGGTAAGCCGTTGTGACCCAATCCAGCGGTAAGCCGTTGTGACCCAATCCAGCGGTAAGCCGTTGTGACCCCATTTAGCGGTAATCCGTTCACATCCTTATCCAGCGGTAAGCCGTTGTGACCCAATCCAACGGTAAGCCGTTGTGACCACATTTAGCGATAAGCCGTTCACATCCTTATCCAGCGGTAAGCCGTTGTGACCCAATCCAGCGGTAAGCCGTTGTGACCCCATTTAGCGGTAAGCCGTTCACATCCTTATCCAGCGGTAAGCCGTTGTGACCCAATCTAGCGGTAAGCTGTTGAAACCCCCAATCGGCGGTAAGCTGTCATCAGAAGAACTACGTGGTCTTTTATCCATGTCAAGGCATGGTACGTAGGAAGCCTCTTCAAGGCTCAAGCCAAGAATCATCATCATTCTTTTCCATGGGCCTCCATCCTGGAGTAAGTCCCAGCACCATGGGCCGCCTAACGCGTAAGCCCCTCTTCACTTCTCACGGACGCATCCTTCGCGACGTGATCGTCAGGTCCTTGCAACCTCTTGTTTCTCACACCGAGCATGAATCACGTGGGCTTAGAGTGAGCACTGACCCTGACCACCCATCCTAGTGAACTACGAGAACATTGATCCATGTCAAGGCATGGTACGTAGGAAGCCTCTATGAGGTTCAAGCCCACCCATCATTTCACGTCGGGTCTCACCCCCGTCCAGCACGACGTTAAACTGCATTCTGGTCCAGTGGTAAGCCTTTGCGACCCATCCTAGATAACTACGAGGTCTTTGATCCATGTCAAGGCATGGTACGTAGGAAGCCTCCATGAGGTTCAAGCCCACCCGTCATTTCATGTCGGGTCTCACCCCCATCCAGCATGACGTTAAACTGCATTCTGGTCCAGTGGTAAGCAGTTGCGACCCATCCTAGCGAACTACGAGGTCTTTGATCCATGTCAAGGCATGGTACGTAGGAAGCCTTTCAGAGGTTCAAGCCCACCAATCATTGGACAAAGGTCCACTTTCACATCGGTCCACCGAAAAAGCCCCATATGAACTACGAGGTCTTTGATCCATGTCAAGGCGTGGTACGTAGGAAGCCTCCACGAGGTTCAAGCCCACCCATCATCCAATTCACGTTGAGTTCTATTTACGTCCACCACGACGTTAAACTGCAATTCCAGTCCGATGGCAAGCCGTTGTGACTAACCCGAACTACGAGGTCTTTGATCCATGTCAAGGCATGGTACGTAGGATGCCTCTACGAGGTTCAAACCTACCATCCGGTCATTCCGACCTCATTCATGTCGGTTCACCCCCGTCCCGCATGACGTTAAACTATATTCCATAACCCGAACTACGAGGACTTTGATCCATGTCAAGGCATAGTACGTAGGAATCCTCCCAGAGGTTCAAGCCCGTCTTCCGTCGGACCAAGGTCCCACACTTACGTCGGTTAGCTGACACCCACCGCCCGTCGTTTATTCGCGACAGGGTTCACTATCGTCCCGCATGACGTAAAACTGTGTTCCATCAATCCCCCGAACTAAGAGGACTTTGATCCATGTCAAGGCATGGTACGTAGGAAACCTTCCCAAGGTTCAAGCCCACCACTAGTGGACCCAAGGGTCTACTTTCACGTCGGTACGCTGATGATGCTCATCGGGCCAAGGTCCACCTTCACGTCGGTTTATCGGCGTCATCCCGAACTACGCGGACTTTGATTCCCTGCCAAGGGGATACGTAGGAAGCCTCTTCAAGGCTCAAGCCCAACTTCACTTTCGCCCCTGCGATGGTCCCATTTCATTCCCCCTCCACTTCATTCATCCATCCATCACCCATCCTGATTCTCGCCCGGGCCGCCACATCCCGGTGGGATCATGCCATCCACCTCCTCGCTGCTCCTAGCGGCGCATGGGCCGCATTCCATGTGTAAGCCCCAGCATATCTCGGGGTCGTTGTCCTCTGTGTACACCCCGATTCATCACCCTTTCGAACTACGTGGGTTTTGATCCCTATCCTCTACACAGGGTACGTAGGAAACCTCCAAGAGGTTCAATCCCAACCACTGGTAATGTACCCCATCCTGGGGTGCACTTCCCCTGATCCGCCCTCAGTGGTGTTCAGATCATCCATTATGGTGTGACATCTCCCCTCTACGGGGCACACCACCATCGATCCATCTCTACGGGATGTTCTGATCACCCTTATTTCGTCTCCGCAAGACGCTAAACTCGCAGCCTACCTTGTGATAAACATGAGATGCCTGAGGAAAACCTCAGGTACACGCCTTTGGTGTAACCGTCTCTGCTAGACGTTAATCTTGCAACATACCCTGTGTTAAACACGAGAAGCTGAGGAAAACCTCAGATACATGCCTCGGGTTATGCACCCTTGAGATGCCCTCTTATGAGGAAGAATAAAGGTTCCCCTGTGTCCACTCACCCAGAGATGCCCAGACATTCCTGATGTTGTCGTCTACTCTGACCGAAGGTCGCTACCATGTCAAGACCCTACGGAAAGTCTTGACAGAAGTAGTGTAATTAACCAGCGTCCATGATGATATGGCACCAGGAATGAGATTCACAAACAACGTATTAAATCTATGAGGGAGACCCGGACTAGGTGATGACTTCCGAGGAGGAATCCACGGAAGGAAGAACCGACATCACATCATCCCGTTTCGATCAAGGAGAAGACGTACCTAAACAAGGAACGAATGCCTCCCGCCTTTGGAAAGCGGGAATGCGGGGCAACAGCTGCGCGTCCTCCACGGACGGATATGCGCGCGCCCCGGCGAAAGCGTCGGAAACAGTCTATCTAAACACTATCGTCATGCAAGGTACTTGTGTGTCCAAATCTATTTCCATCTAGGTTCCTATTTTTTCCTATAAATAGAACCTTAGGGCCTTCATTTGTGTGGATGAATTTTTCTAAAGCCTACTTTCTACTTTGGTCATTCTAGTGATTCTCGCAAGTCTTTTGAAACATTCAAGGTAGTTCTTTACAACATAAATAAGAGGAATTGAAGGAGGATCATATAAAATATGTCCTTTTAGTGTTTTAAATCCATAACAGTTTCACGCCTAAAGTTCCCAACCACTCTAAATCAGAAACACTTGCGTGCCACCTATTCCTATCACAGGAACTTGAGTGAACCACTTTTTTGAATACCTATGAATACTCTTGAAA
Source organism: Viscum album (assembly GCA_963277665.1). Classification (NCBI taxonomy): domain Eukaryota; kingdom Viridiplantae; phylum Streptophyta; class Magnoliopsida; order Santalales; family Viscaceae; genus Viscum; species Viscum album. The sequence goes on from OY728158.1 coordinate 1,028,651,049, forward strand.
GCTTTAGTTCGGTCTCACCCAAGTACTAACATCTAGGTTGTTCATCACTCTAGTGGACATCAGGTCACCCAAGACTACTTGTGTTCCCATACATTGGTATAAACACCTATATAAGCACCCCTCTTTGATTCCTCAAATCTCTTCAGTCTAAAATCCATTAATCCTTCTTCAAATCCATTCATGGAAAGGCTTCTTCTTCATTGGCTCCCTTTTATGAAAGGTATTCTTTTGAGACCTCTACAAAAAACTCATGAGTTATAAAACCATTGGGAAAGGCACATCAGTGTATCTTTCATTTGGGTTTGTATAACTATATTCAGAGGTTTTCCACATTTTTTTAAAATGGGGTTAGGATTCATGAAGTGTTTGTGGGTTTGTATATCTTTGGTAACATGGACCTTTCTTCCAGGAACAATGTTGGGAAGTTCTCGGTTTGGAGGATTTGGGTTTGGGTTCTAACCGCTCCATATTGTCTCTAAGACTCGGAACCTCAGCTCTCTGGTATTGAGGTATGATTCACAACGACTTTTTTCTTATGAACAAAAGAGAAGTATTCCTCCCATACCAGAACTAATTCGATGGCAAACATCCATGTGTATGCCCTTAACCTTTCCTGTATGAGTTCTCATTCTTTCTTCTCTATACATCTTTCACCATCACTCTTTCCTTATATTGGATCCTTTTCCAGTGTAAATTGAATATAGGGAGGGCTCATACCCTTGCCCAATTCCCCGGTTGCATTTCCCTTGTCCACTATAATCTCCATAAGCATGCCCTCTTCCACCATCGGTGGAGGAAAAGTGTGGGTGCCTTTTTTGAATTTTTAACATCTTCATGTTTCTCCCACCGAGCATGACTGAAGTGGGATTAGAGATATTTCATGATTACAGCATTTTCACAATCCCACATGAACTACGAGAACTTTGATTCATGTTCAAACAAGGATATGTAGGATGCCTGCATGACGGCCTGAGCTCAAAAGTGTTTCCTTCCAAAAGCGTTCACCTAATCATGGCTCCTACAATGGGAAGATCTCATGCATATACTCGGAAACAATGAATTTACTATGAGAACTTGGATTCTGATCATAATTGGGATACATAAGTAGCCTTATCAGGGCCGGAGATCACTGGAGATTTTTCCAAGAATCCAACCCTAATTCTCTTAATCTGGGCATCCACTTTTGGAATAATCCCTTAATTAAACCACCAAATCATCATGGCATCATTTTTATAATGAAATCCCAAACTCATTTCTCTTAAAGGACTATACTCTTCCATGATTCTCAATAAACTACATGTACTTTAATTCCCATCATAATTGGGATATGTAGGAAACATTATTAGGGCCCGAGCTCACTGGATATCCTTTTCAAGAACCCAACCCTAATCCCCTTAATCTGGGAATCCTACTTAGGAATAATCCCTAAATTAAACCCCCAAATAATCGATGCGTCCTTTTCAGAAAGTAAGCCCAAACTGATTTCTCTAAAAGGACTATACTCAAATATGAGACTCATTGAACTACGTGGTATTTCATTTCCAATGAAATTGGATATGTAAGAAGCCTCCTAGGTATTCGAAGCCAACACTTCAAATCAACCATATTCTACATGGGAGATTTTACTTATCAGGTCTAATCTTACTTGAAAACCCATATTATATACATGTTCCTTCGGCATTGTAGGCATAAGTCCCACACTAAACATTGACTAAGAACCATTAACATAGATTTCCTCACTACGTGACATTAAACTATATGGTTAGGTCTTTATCACATGACATTAAAAGGTATGATGTGTCCCATTAACCAGAACCAAACTATGAGGGTTTGGATTCCTTTCACCAGGATACATAGGTAGACCATTTTATGGGTACAATCCTAATAACAAAACAGTCCTCTGTCTCCCTGGATGACAATAAATTCACGAATTCCCCACTAAGTGGCTTAAAAATTAGTACCATTATAATGTTTATTAAAAGAATCTTTAAATAATATATAAGATGATACCATTGATGGATAACCTCGAATACATATGGATATCTCCATTAATAAAGAACCTCAAATACATAAGGACAATTATATATTTCACACATGTAAATATGTGATTGAATATTCCAAGGGAAACCTATGTTATACATGGTGAATTAATAAGGATTCATGAAAATATTTTAAATTTACAAGGAGCTTCTCGGTTTAGACAATAATTTCCTCCAAAAGGGTGTGATGAGTCTAACCTCCCATTCTATCGACCAATGCATGTTATTAAGTATCTTAATGTTCAATCATAACGAATGCCTTCCTTTTGAAAGTGGATCCCTTTTGGATAATGAATTGTTGGATGTTTCCATTTACATGAATAAATCCAATGGAATCTACCTGGAAAAATGATTTTTAAAATAGAACACATATTAAAAGGAACTATAAAAAATATTAGTAAATTATTATAATTTTATAATTTATAATAAATGTGTTGCAACCTAGTTAAAAATGCGATAAGGCTTTCTCTGATAGGACATGGGTTCGTCTCAAAACAACGGAACGTTTACTTTCCCCATGTGGTCTTGGATTTCCTTTTTCATTTCATGGCCTATAGATGAGTTTTGTCATTATACTGGGCAGGGTGGTCCCTGTGTTGTTTTTTTGGGGTCTGTGGGGTGTGTCTTGTAGGATTCATGGGTGTCTGTGGGTTTTTCTCGGGTCCCAAGGGTTGTCAATTGGGCCTCAGTGGGGATTTTGGGTTGTGTCTAGGTGGGTGTTAGGGGGGTCCCGTTGGATGTCATTGGTGTGTCCCAGTGGGTGTCAGGGGGTGTCAAGGTGGTCTTTGTGGGGTTTTTTCAAGTGGGTTTCGGTTGGGTTGTCAGGGGCTCTCAGTGGGGGTGTTTGGGTTGTTGTCCTAGGGTGTCTTGGGGGGGGCTCTCATTGGGGTGTCTAGGCTGTCAGGCTGGTGGCTACGGGATCTAGGTGTACAATATATATATATATAAGTGTAGTTTAGAGGCGGCACAATTATAACCACCCATAATCATGGTCCTGATACACTCAAATAGGGGTGCTTATAACCACCTCTATTGTCATGTTCTATTTAGAGGTTGTAAAATCCCTCGAATATAAAAGTTTACGATGAATTTAGAAAGAAATTATAGGGGCTTAAAACCCCCCGTAATCTCGCTACCACTAAACACTGGCATAGTTTACCAGTTTGTACCCATTACCACGCCTAATCAGAGTAGGAAACAACTTTATATGCGGTTATGGGTAACCACCACTAAAGTATTTTCAATGGGTTAAAACACCTTATAATTACCATTTTTTATTGTGAAAGTTATTTTATGATCGTGGACATATCCATCGACATCAGACCACTTTCCACTTCCCTCATTATAATTTTATTCACCAAATAAAAACATGACCTTTAGGCTTAAATGTGAAAATCTTCTCCTTCGGTGACTCAGTAAAATCAATAAACTAAAGTTTCATTCAATTCCTTATGCATATAATTTTCCACTAGGAGAGGATATGAAAAACATAAAAGAGAAGAGGTTGATTCAATTACCAAAACACAAATAGAATGTCCTTACGTTTAACAAATTGGGGGTATGGAAACAACAAATCATATGTGGTCTCGCTTCAAACATTAATTAATTCATTGTGGGAGGTGTACACAAGACAAAAAGGAAAACCATGTACCCAACTCAACTGGTCCATTGGAAAAACCATAACTCAAATAATCATTGATCCCATAGAGGGAATCAACTCAAGGATTTTTCAACCCATCCTCAGGAACACGCTTACCATTATCCCAAAACTAAATCACTGATAAGAACTCAACCAGAAACACCAATCAACCAAAAAGTGGTTTTATTCTCAAATTTCCCCACAATAACATTCCAAAAATACAAAAAAGACACATCACATAATCATCAGTTATCATAACACCACATTTTCCTCTAAAATAATTTAAAAAAAACAAGCTTGGTGAGTTTGAAACTCATCGATGGTGTACCATGAAGCCTCACACATTCATATTTTCATGTTACACTAGGAAATGATCCACTATCACTTACATATTCCATAATTTTTTCACTCACAAAAATTCCAAAGTTTAAAAGAAAACATTTCCACTTTCCAAAATAAATCTTCTACCGATATTTCCATTTCAAATACCACAAATCACCTTTTAAATAAATCCTAGCAATGAAACCCAAAACCCATTTTGAATATAAAAAAATTATAAAAGAACCAACCAATCAAATATAACATATTTTCAAACTTTACACATAAATTTCCATTCATTTCTTCACATTCAAAACTATAGAAATCATTTTACTAAATCCCATTTTAAAAAATTCCATAACCCTCTTTAATTAAATCAGTGTTTTCCAACCCACCAATTTTTTTTACCCACTAGTTTCAATTTAAATAATATAGTATTGATAATAAAGTCCCACAATAACTCAAAAAACCATGGTAGAGAAATCCACATTCTAAAATCATCCTTTAAAATGATTTAGAAATTTCATTTTCCACATTTCCTAAACAGAATCATTTTTAATTTAAAATCATGTTTCCATAATTCCAAAACAAGAAGAATAGTCGTAGAAAAGTTGGTGAGAACTCAAAAAGTGCATCCAAGAGACCTGAGTTCAAAACAGGGTGGAGACATAATTTATGGGATATTGTAGCAGGTACCATAGAAGGAAATATTTGGTACTATAGCAGCTAGAACTGTTCATCTGTTTGGTATTTTGGGTCCCGAGTTTAGGCCTCGGGTACTTCAAGGCCTTCAGGCCACCCAAACCTCTGAGAAAGTAAGGCTTTAGGGCCACCTCAAGGCCTTCAAGCCACGAGAAATTGTGCATAATGACTAGGAAACTTTATAAGGAGTAATATCCAGATAGGGATTCATAATAGGTGCATTCCTAAAAGTAAAATCTAAGAAGATTTTTTTAGAAATAAAGATTGTGGAATTGTAATCAGGACCAACCTTTGTATTCAAGGGAAGCCTAGCCGAACAAGCCTTGTGAATGTGGAGAGCTGACATCGGTTTAATAAAGCTAAGGAGGAGCACTTCCATGTAGTTATAGTATGTATTTTTCCTAAGACCTATAGGTCATGTAATATCTAAGCCTACAATCCTTATAAGGGTTCCCCCTCATCCCTTGAAATGGGTGTTATCAAAAATAAATAAAAATATAAGGCATTGAGGCCATTCCGATCCATAATTCCGACACAATGTCTTTTCAAAAATATTTATGAACATAAATAGACACCAAAAAATTCAAGAAGAAATTAGTTTTAATTTTTACAAGTACATATGGATAGAGGCTATAAGCTAGTCACACCACCATCACAGTGAGTGTTTAAGGACCATGTCCCCAGCTCCCCATGGCTTGCCTGGCCTTGTGAGCTCAATAATAACATTGGCCCAACTCCCATTTCATTTCCCAAACAATGAGAAACCCCAAGAACCAAATGTCAAAAAAACCCAAATTCCCATGGAAACTTGAATCTCTTCATGAGGTTTACTAGCCATGCACCATTCTCATAACCGAAACATCATGTCTTAACAGTCTGAGCTATAATATACAATGAATTTTCACCATGTAATGTGATCCGAAAAGACTGTAACCTACCCTGATACCATTTTGTGACAATACAATCTTAGGTGTCATCCGAACCAGCACCCGACCCAGTCTGTGGTATGGTGTATGGTCCTTCCCAATCCCCAGGGGTTGGTAAAGAGTTCCCATGTATCAACAACAACCATGGGTAGGATTTTTCCTGATTTGTTTATTAAAACCAACCATAAAAATATATAAATTTTAATTGAAAATATATAACCAAACATATAATATTAAATTTTATATATTTGAGTTTATAATAATAGACAAAAGAAAAAAATGGGGCTACAAAAAATGATGAAGAAAATACCCCAAAAAACACCATATAAAACAAGGAGTGTCTCCCTCATGCCACCACCAACAATACCTTATCAGGGAGACCACTTACAACCCAAACCACTGTCTACGTATTCCAAACATAACCAAGGTCTACATACACCCAAAGGTGTATGTAGGTTGTGATCCAAATCCTATTAGTATGCCACTCAATGAAGGATTCCATGATATAACATTAAAGACAATATAACATGTTCATTTATATAAAAAACTAAACATTTCTACGAATGACTTTTTAAGGCAAATCATTTTTGATGAAACAATTTTAAATAAAATCATTACCCAATAAGCATTATTTGAAAATAGAATGAACTAATGGTCCATCATATGCTGAAGGATTTCACTATGTCATATAATCCATAAGTCGTACATGAGAACCTTGGGTAAATACCTAGGTGTAATTTAGCTTGATTTGGGCACTTGAACATCATACCTCGGTGAAGGGCAGTATAAAAACCACAATAAAAGATTTCCCATAGACAAGACACTATAAATGGACACCCCAATGTCCTAGTGGTCTCTAATAATCATCATAGTTTAGTTACTCTTTTAAGTTCCAATCAGGCTATGTGAAACAATGAATTTACCACTTCTGAGTCACTAGTGTACTAGAACAATTCATCCCGCAAAGATACTTGGGATTCCCCTATGCTCAATCCCATTTGACATGTCACACAATACACCCTTTTGAAACACACATTCCAAGCATCATAATGATAATAAGAAATCACTATTTTTCATAAACCAACCCACATCCTAATTTACAAATACAAAAACCTTTTTTAAATACATTTACCACCACTTACACAACACATAAATACCTATTATAAAAATAACAAGAAAATCACACAATTGATCAACTAATTCCATGGTCTAAGACATTTTAAAATTCTAACCATAAACCATGTTATTTTTAAAATATCATTTACATCATTTACACAACCCATAAAAGAAGTTTCAAAGTTCTCAATAAAAATAAACATGCAAAAATAATTAAGCTTATTTTGGAAACCCTACATTAATTACATTCAAACCTCAAGTTATTAGAAAACATGTTTCTCATTTCTCAAAAAATTCATAAAACACTACCAAGAATAACCATAGTGAAACACACCCAAAATATAACCATTATCTTTTATGAAATCTACTTCCACAACATAATCATGCCAAAATACTCAAAAAAAAAATTTGAAACCACATAATAAAATTATAAAACATGATTAAATACACAAAAAAAATAATAATAAAAACATAAAATAATGTAATTGTATGGAACCAGCTACCTGATTTATAGAAAATTCATGGAATTTTTTCAAAATGGTACCACCAAAAGAACCTATAAATGTATGATCTGACCAAAAAAATCAACATCAAAGTCGAAGGAGAGAAACCCTAAAATATATGAGTAAATCAAGAGGGGGGGGACTTACATGAGGGTTTCTTGAATAATCAGATTCAAATCCTCTGAAAAAAGGAATCACCGGGGATATGAGAAAGAGGGGAGAGGTGCGGGTAGGGAAATATCACGAGTGGGGAGGGGAAAGTAGTGTTTGGGGTTTAAAATCAGAGAGAGATAAAAAAGATAAAGAAGAATTTGAATGACCTAGACCAACATCACGATTAGTCTGCATAGTTTTTCAGACCATTCAAAGACCATACACAGTTGATCCACATATCCTCACATACCGTTCAGAAGTTGTGTGATAGCTTCTATATGAAACCCCCAACCTACTGCATGGTTACCTGGGCGGGGCGCATAGTTTCTACTAACTGTGCACTAACCATGTGCCACACACTGCCGTCCCAAAAAAATATATTTTTCTTTAAAATTGATGTTAAAACTCATATAAAAGCACTATACAAAGAATAAAAAAAGGTAATACATCAAAAATTCAAACACTTCAAACCTGGTTTCCAAGAAAATAAACAAGAACCAAACTTGAACTAAAAAAAACAGGTGAAATAAAAAACTAGGTGTGAAAAAGTATAATTATTCTTCTTATATAGGATTTCAATTTTTTGCATTTATACCGTAATTTTCAATAGATATTAATTCACCCTATTCATCTTCCCTATCTACATATGTTTGTTTAACATCTTCTTAGCTTTTTCAAAAAACATCACATCGATAGAGTCAACTAATCTTCCAAAATATTTGTTGAAACATATATACCATTTTATTTCTTGTGAATGGCCATGAAAAATCCCATCTTCACCTTTCTTCTAAAAAACTCAACCATTTCCATATTTATTCTCTATGATGCATGGACACCCAAAAAATAATAATCTTTTCAATCTTGTATTTATAAAAAATTTCATATATAGTCATATATGAACTTGGTCTGTAGAAACAACAATTTTGAATATTCACACTAGTATTCATGGATTGCCTGCAAAAATTAAAGAGAGATAATATGTTTAGGTCACATTGTTCTTTGTATTTTATCCCAACATTAATTTTTCCTTTAAACAAATTGTTTTATGAGGAGTGTAAGGTGTAATGAGCTCATACTAAATTTCATGATCCTCAAGATAACATTCAAATTATTAATTATTTTATTCACCATCATTGTATGTTCTCAACTTATTAATTGAATATAGAAATTCCATCTCATCTTTCCTCTGTAAAATTATAAAACATTTTAAGAGCATCTGACTTATATTTCTTATATATTATACAAGTAATGCATGTAAAATCATCAATAAATTTAATGAAGTGATTGTCTATTTGATTTTATTTTTTTTACCATTGACCCATAAATATCAAAATTAATATGTTCCCAAAGTTGTTTTGAGAAAATTTACACATTCATAGGCACAAAGATTTTAATCTATCAATTATTAGAAATTTTGCGACACTGTTATCTTCTTTTCGACATTTCAATAGTATCCCCAAAACAGCCTCAATTCATGAACTTTCTTCTGTTTCATTGACACATTAATTCCAACCTATTATGCCACATCTGATTTTCTTTTATCATGGTCATGTAATAATATTTTTGAACCTAGACAACTTGGAACACGTTTCCTTTTATATTTTGGCATGTTGTAACTATATTTCCATCTTCCTATATTTTCTCAACAATCCCAAATTATCAAAAAATGACTTTTTTTCCTTTACCATAGAGTTTTGAAACACTTATCATGTTGTGTTTCATCCCATAAACAAAATAAATATTTTGTGTAATTTTATTTTAATTTTTATTAATAAAAAATCCATTATGTTTTATTTTGAGAGATTTAGAATTTCCAAATTCCACATTTCATTCATTGAATCTGTCACATTCTTCAAAAATGTTAATTATCCTTTCATATGAGAAGAGCAAACATTATCTATAATCTATGGTCATTCTACTTTTGTAACATTGAGACCGATTTCTACCACAGTAGATTTTTTTTCCCTTTATCTTTCTTCCCATACAACTTAAAAGAATTGTTAAGAATATTTTTTTCCTGAAAACAAAACAAGACATCCTTTTGTGAGATGTTTAGGTAGTTAAAGACTTTAACAAATTGTTTCTATTAGTTTAAACCTATTTTAATCTTTTACATCATCCCACTAATATTTATTTAAAATATTATTATCATACTTCTTCCATTGATGGGTTTAACACCCCCTTAATATTTTTCCTTGTATAATATATTGAATATTTATAATGTTTTTTATTAATACAACAAATATTTTATATGTCCCCAAATCTACTACAATACCAGTAGTATCCACAAAAATAATATTTTCTTCTATAACATCCATAATGTCTATTTTTTCATATGTTGCTCATGAATTTTCTTATATCTCTTGTCCGAAATTTTTTGACCACAAAAAAATCTTATCTAAACCAGAACCATATAGTTCCTCATGGTTATCATTTAGTCTTTGATGAAACTAGAAATAGTACAAACTTTTTTTGTCTCAATTTTTTAGAAACTTTTGACTTTTCTGCTTTGCTGGTCATGGAAACATTAATAAATTTACCATATATATTGTTTTAAAGAGAAATTTTAGATTTCCTCCCAACCATTGAATGTAATTTTTTATCATTATTAGGTTCACCCTTTCCCAAACCATCACTAGATTCCAAAATAGATTTCCTAAATCTTATAAAATTTTATTCATATTTAGAATTGTTTTTGGGAAACAGCCAATTATTCTTGTTTTCTTTCAGTTTTGCATCCAAAATCTCATTCCAATTATTTTCTTTCTCTATAGGTCTCTCTAAATTATTCATTCCTTCTAGAAGGTTTATTTTATGATTAGGAAAACATTTTTGTTTTTTATGAACATTCATTTTTCAACTTCTTGATCTTGATCTAAATCATTTTAATCTTTCTCCTAAATCATTTCCATTATTCTTTTATATGAGATTTTAATCAGTGGTATTTCTCTTTTGAACTTTTTCTTCAACAATATTCATTTCTAACTATTGAAAAAAAGTATTTTCTACAACATGCCAAGAATATTTTTCAAATTCAATTCCACTTTCTTCTTCTACGCCATCTTTAGTCAAAAAACTGATCCTTTTATATTTAAATATCTCTTTATATTGGTAATAATATTTTTCCATATCACCTAGTTTCTTCCATGATTTTATATATCTTTAAATCATCTTCATCAATATCTTCTTATTTCTTTATGTTAGGAAAATTAGGTGCAATGTTCCCTAGATCTCTATTGTCAAAACATTTTAAGGGGAGTTTCCCCTTACATTTAATTGTACCTCTTATAAACTTTTTTTTTGAAAACAAGGATAAAATATCATCATGATTTTTATATTGATAATTTTTTGGATTAGAATCGACACCATATTTGTTAGGAATTTTTGGAGGTTTTTCTTTAATGACCACCTTGAAATACATTTCACAATCTTATTTTATTTTGTCCCTTCCTAACATTTTTCCATACCAATTCATATGTAATGAAAGTTCTATGAAAATCATATGGGGATTGTGTTTCAAGACCTATATCCTACAATGTAAAAGCTTTGGCATCATACTTGTCTATAATAATTCTCAAGATCTTTTCGACAATAGTAGAATCTTCCAACATATCACCAAGACATATAATTGTGCTGATAATGTCATTCACCAAGGTAAATAATTCAACAACTAACTCATACTCACTGATCATTAATCCTTCATACTTCAATATCCTTATTTGATACATTACCTTATTCGATTTTTTATTTCCTTCACAAATATTCTTTAGCTTATCCTAGAAACCTTTGGATGTGTTAACACCCTTCACTCTTGAAAACTCACTTTCATAAAGTGAAAAGAGTAATGTATTATTTTAACTTCCATCATTCTGAGTATTCTTCTTTTCAACAGATATAAGAAGAGGTTTTTTATCAACATAAGGAAATCCATTTGTTTTATCTCCATGAATGTCACACCAAAGATACATAAAATATGGAAACATTATATCATTTTATATATGATAGTTCTTACCATCGAAGTCTGAAATCCACATACTATTCACAAAATTCAAATTATCCATTACAACTTCTCTTAAAAGGTATAAAAAAGAGTAAAAAGCAGACCTTGTCTATAATACCAATTGAGATTGCAATGTTAGGATCAATGTGTCCCTGAGAGGGGGAGGGTGAATCAGTGATAGCTTTTTCTTTTATGTTTCATTCTTTTTGAAACAATCTTCAACTCATGTTAAATAGTTTTCACCATAATGAAAACAAAAAATCACACATTTATAGGAACATTAGAAATTACAAGGTTCAATACTAAACAATTGTAGCAACATCCTTGGTATGATTTGGAATCAATTTAATACCACACAATAACCTAAAAAACAATAATTTTATGTGGATATAAAATTTAGTATATACCCTTACACATGTGTAGAAAAATATTCAATTCAATATTTCATGTGCCTCAAGTAGAATAAAAATGATGTAGCATAAATTTGTGTAACATGTTGTGATTATTTCACCAGATTCTTAAAAACCTGTTACTATGCTACCATATTAACTTTTACAAATATGATCTAAAAAACAGTTATTCACCTTCCTACCCACCAACAGGTAATAAATTCTATTTAATTTATAATAATTTTCATTCTTATATGTCATTTCGATTCAACAGTCTAATTACTCAGTCTACTAATATAACACCTCTATAATACCACTAAAATAATTCATAACAACATCTATCTAAGTATGGAAATCCTAGTCCAATTTTGATTTGGAATTCTAATTCCTCAGTTATGCAAGATCTAGAAACTACTTCACCCAAAAATATTTCTTTGATCTGCCTTCTCTCTTCACCAATGAATAGTAAATGTGTCATAAAGTAAAAAATTATTCTATTCCTTTTATAGGTGTCCTAAAAATGGGTTATGGAGGAATCTTAAAAGCTTTCTGACCTAACCAAATTTTGAGGAGATCCAAATTCTATTAAATATCAGATAAATATTTGAATTATTCAGTGCTTATTAACTATTCCTGATTATCCTCTAATAATCTTGAATATTCTCACAACATCATCTCACTTCAGGTCTTATAATGTTTCTTCAATCTGATTTTGATTTCCATTCTGATTTATCATTTTGATGCAGACATATGTAAAATAACAGATTCCTCGTTAAATGTTTCTATACCAAAGGAAAATACTATATTTTTATTCCAATCCTATATACCAAATGTTAAATTTAAAAATCGATACCATTCTTCCAAAAATATTATTGATACTTCTTTATACTTTAATTGCCTAGGTTTTTCCATAAAAAAGTGGCTAAAATTGTAAATATTTATACACTTCAAATCCAAATTCAAAGCCTCTTTCACAAACACTTTTTCAACTGATTGAAACAATTCTCCTTTCTCCTCTTCCTTAGAATGATGATCCAACATCAGATGAATTTTATGAATATCATTCCGGGTCTAATGAATCGGTCTCTTGAAATAATTGTTAGCGAAATAAGCCTTCTTTTTTCATTAACCTAATTGAAGAAGAAACAAATCAAACTTATGAAAATGGCTGACTATATTTGTGATTGATCAGTGATTCTATTCTTCATCAGTCCCAAAAAATTATACTTTCTCATTGGTCTCAACATCCTATACTTACTGATATTCATAAAAAAAACTCTACCTCGTATCCCATTTAGAAAACAACACCGCATCTAATGATCGATGTTAGGATTACTCTGATGAGCAGTTGCACACCATCTCTGATGAACCCGTGTTAATAGAAGCTTCCTTACTTACCAACATTTTTCTCTAGAAATTTATATCTTTTAGATTATTGGTTTAACTGACTTCCATCATGCTAGTTTTATGACTATTAAAACAAAACACCATAGAATTCAAAAAATTCTACATTTAGTGATCTCACTATGATGTACTGAGACCAAAAATTTTCAACGTCATAAACATCCTTTTTACTACCAAGACTTAATATAATTGGAAGAACTTGTTCTCACCCAATTAATTTATAAGGGTCGAATCACAAGTTTCTCATAAAACATATGACTTTTTTTGAATTAAAAATCAACAAATAATCTTCTAATTTTTATCTGATCCATGAAGACTCTGATACAGCATCTCATTATGTTTTAACATTTCATTTCAGAAAAATGTGAATATGATGAATGTTTTTACCCAGAAAACATCTTCTCAACGTGAAGAAATTTCTTAATTATTTAGCTTCTGATATTATAATTAAGATGGTTTATATGATCATCTAAAACATTACAAAGTGAATTTATTTCATTTTTTAACAAGAGGAAATAATTTTCAGAAAAAAAACATTGTACAGATTCCAAAAAACAAAATCTTATCAACTTCCACCCAACACCATGAACATTTATTTGACCTTGTTATGCTATTACAATTTCTCCCCAATTTCCCATGATAAAAAATTGGGTAGTGAATACCCATACCCATTTCCTATCATGTTTTTTCACCTTTATCAACTATACATATTTGATTGGGGACTTAAATTTATTTTTTCAATACCCCTTGATCATGGAATAAAATGTCTGGATAAATGATACCATTTTTTCATGATCTTTGTGGCACACTTATTCATGTGAATAAAATGAATGTGATGGGTGTTCCCATAAAAAAATAGTTCTTCAATGCATTGGTTAATGTTTTAGTGTCATGAGACATCAAATCAGGTATTGTGTGGTGAACTAAATCCATCATGATACTTCTTCCACCCTGATGTTATGGTGGTTATCCTTGAAATATGTTTATAATACCATGTTTAATTTTTTTATAACATCTCACATGTTGCCTTTGTATTTTAATTGTATATCATTCCTCATTGTTCATTTTCATGATTCTCACCACTTTTATTTATCATTGATATGACTTTTATCGAACTTATAATCCTTTCTTCATGTTTTTACATGTTTATTCCCCTAATGGCCTTTATATCTCACCAATTTATTATTTATGTCCCCAGTTTATCCCATGCAGTTTTATTTATGTTGGAATAACATGAAAATATTTAGCAAGTATTCAATATTGGGGAGGTAGTCTATATTTTATGTTTTTATCTAATGTACCAAATTCTAAAAGATACTAGACTTATTGATCTTTTGGGATGTATTATGTGTAATCTTATGTAATAAATCATGACGTAATGGGTAATAAATGGAATGGTAATAATAATTTTGGTAGATTTTGGTCGAGATAATTCCCACAAAATGTATGAATAAGTGAAGGAAGGAGTATCCCTTTTATAACAGAGGTGTGTGTTACACTTTTAATTTTTCCTATATTAAAATTATTTTTATTAAAACTGTTTTCTAGAAATATTTATCAAAAATGAATCATATGGGAATTTTATTTGGATAAAGTCAAATTAAAACCAACTAATGGGGCTTAAGAATGTTTTTATTTTATTTTAAACCTTGTTTTTTTAGATTAACCCCTTGTAAAATAGTTTTATGTTTCACGATGGTAATAACTTTTTTAACATCAAAGGGTTAACATTTAACACATTTGTTTTATATTGGTTAATAAATGTAAATTGGATGAAATAATAGACTAATTATAATCCTACTTTTCCAAATGAAATTTTGTTATAATTTTTAAATAATTTAATAAAATATTAATTTTCATAAAATTCGATTATAGTTGTGATTGATACTACTCATTTAAGTTGACTATAAAGACATCAAGAAAAATATGCATCTCAAATATAAATATTTAAAACACCCCTAATATTTTATTTTCATCTATACAATTCATGTAACATAATAATCCATCTAATTTTTATTACATTTAATATTTTTAAAATTGTTTACATTATTTTTCTATTAATTGAATAAATAATTTTTTGGGGTTCCATAAAAAAGTTAAGATAATTTTTCAATAAATAATATGAAAAAATTAATTACTAAGATAAATAAAATTAATCCAATGTTAAATTGTTAATTTTAAATAAACATAACGACTTTTTATCCTAACAGAAAAATATAAGTGATATTAAAGTCATATGTGAGATATTCTATTTTTATTTTTCTCATAAAGAAATAAAATGAATAGTATCCTAGAAATGGTACCATGTGGCCATATTTTAAAAAAATTGATGCAATATTTTAAACTAAATTAGTTTAATAGTTTAAAAGAATTTTTAAATGAAATTTAAAATCCTCATCATAATTTTTTATCCTTTTTTCCTATTTTAGTCGTACTGATGTGACAAATATTCACCAATGTTACTATTTATAATGAACAAAAATAAAATATTCTTATTTAATTAATTTTATCCTCCATATTCCAAATATGTAACTCATTTTTAATTATTTAACTTACATATGTCTAATAATTTAATTTAAAATCAAACCCAAAAAACATGATGAAATGCAGCTTAATAGAAAAAAATGAGTAGTAATTTTTTATAAAAAATTACTAAAAACGATTTTTTCCAATAACCTTAATTGGATTTCTCATATTATAAATGAAGTTATGTTACTTTTTAAATCATTTTAAACAAAATGAATATTTTTAAAATGTTTAAAAGAGAAATAATTTTTCAATAAAAATCAGTATTTTCACTATTCCTAAAAGAAGAAATATTCTCTGAAAATTATTATAAATTGAGTCTAAGGTAATTATGAAATGAATATTTAAAAATTAATTTTAATTTTTTAAAATAACTTTTCAATATTTTTTAAAAATTAATAAATTATTTTCTAAAGAATATGAATAAAGACCATTTTTTAGGAAAAATAAATTCTTAAATCATATAAGGGCATCAGAAAAAAATGAGTACTTATTTATCAATAAATTTTATTTATCTAAAACCATAATAAATAATTTTTTAAATTTTATAATTCCGGTTCCTTCAACTAATTTAATATCCTTTCTATAATGATATATTATATAACAGTTCACAAGGAATCACAGTTTCCGGAATCAAAATCAATCGAGGAAATAACCTTTATTTGAATATAAATGTATCATGAAATGTCTGCATAATTTATTCTACCACATGAAATATATTTCGTGCCTATATTTTTAACTAAGTCATCAAAGGTTCTACATTTTTTGAAAACCTAGGTCGTTTGGAGGGATAATAAAACTTCTTTTGAAAAGAGAAATTAGGGAAAAAATGTTACCTCAAGTAGAACATGTTTAGGTTCTTTGATAAGGGGAACATTGGTGGAAAGATAAAATATATTCATGGAGGATACAAATAACATTCAATGACTGATAGATATTTTACAGAACATAGTCATGAGAAAGTTAACAACCATAGTTTCATTAATTAGTGAGTTGTGAAAAGACCATCAATTCATCAGAAATGAGTTACATTGAATATCATTTGTATTTGAAGGTATTTTTCCTAAATTTGAGGGTCTCTTTTACTATAAAGATAGATAAGACCATAAAATTTAATTACTTGATTTTTTTCTACTTCCAATGAAATATTTAATCCATTGATTGTTCTTTAATCAATTTTCATTTCATCTCATAGTCCATGAAATGAATATTGAAGATCAATTTTCCATGTCTCAAGCACAAAAGATAACTTTTAACGGATCATAATATATATATATATAAATGAAAATTTTATAATTATTTATCTTAATATATAATAAAATAGTTATCATAAGATATATAATAAGGATTAATATAATACAATAATCTATAAAACATCAATAATTACCCCCAATGTTGAACTTAATCCATTCTATAATTCGTTAACCTAATGAATCCTCAAAAATATGTTTGGCCATAATCTAATCCCAAAAGTATGAAATATTTGACAACATATATTTTTTAAGATCAAAATTATAATATATACCTAGATATCATAAAGAAACTCATAATTTCACAAACCAGACATGTTAAAATATTGATAATATATTCTCTTAAAACGTACAAATAACATGAATAATTGTAAAACCCAAATGAAAGAATTTTTTTTCTTATAACTTTACACAATAAATATTCTTCAAATAAAATAAGATAATATTAAATATATTCTATAAATACAAAAATATGTAACAAACTTCATCAATTATAACCTAATTCACCATATCTTCAATCACTATCAAATTTCAAGGTCACCAATATATCAATTTTACTCAATCAATTTCAACAATCTATTTATCCCAAATAAACAATATTAAATACAACTTAGGAACATATTAGTGGTTTTATTTTCCTTAATCGTGCATTCTAAAAATATATCACCTTACTACTAAGTCACTTTTTTTGGTTATTGGTACCATTCTACATATACTTTCAAATCCTTAAATAAAATATTTTATAGAATAATCATTATTTATTTCATGATTCTTATAACGATAATATCATTATTATGGAACTTATATAACCTATTTATTTAATAAAAATACTTAAAAAATTTAATCATTCTGCCTTAATTATTCGAATAACAATGTAATTTCATTGGTTTATGAGTTAACATTTGGATCCAGGCATTAACATGGATAATTCCCATGTTCCCTAAACACAAGAAATTAAAATACTAAACAACTCATGGATCAATGACCAATCATATTCCCTTTCCTATATGGAATTATCTTGGGGTTTTCATCCCATATTCTGGAAATGAATAAAATTGAACATTATTTACTTTATGGTTATTACTACATGAAAATCCATTAATGTTTTTCATCCTCTTATTTGACGCGTTTGGAATCTCACTAATGTTTACATTGAGAATAATATATCATGATAAATAATAGGCATAATCACATGATTTTTCCTTCCAAATACCATCTTATTAAGTTTCTTAGGTGAAAAAACATTTCATTTTCCATGACATTTAGTATTAAAAAATTCCTCTTACTTTCATCCATCGAATAAATCCAAATAAAAAACATTTTGTGAGAAATAATTATTTAATCAGGTAATCCTGAAAAATCACCCAAAATAATTTCATATTCTATTTAATCTATGGTTCTGTAGGATTAGTCAAGTTTATTTATGGTTATCATATATTTAAATCATTCATAATGGTTTATAATGAATATTTTAGTCAACAAAACCATATCCATTGAGTGTGTCCAACTAGGATTGATGTATGGTCACATTCACTACATAGTAGAATGTTTCTCATGATATATTTAATCTTCATTTTTCTTCATTATTTACCCTAGATACATCTATTCCAAAACCACATACACTTATAGTATCCTGATAAAAATTTATTTATAAGAAAATGTCATAATCTCTACATTTACCAAACATTAGGATATTATCATATACATTTATTTATCTAGGAATTTATCCATGGGTTTATATTTCCAAATCATTGTTTTCCTAAATTTAGTTTCAATGGGTTCAATTAAAATTTCTCTAATACCCTATATAGTGACCCTAACTCTTGTATCCTAGATTTGGTGGATAATTTATTAGATTGGTACTAGTGTTTTTTTATCTCATCCCAAAGGACTGAATATTTTAGATTTCCCAATAAATTTGAAAACGTAAAATAAAACAAATTATTTTCTTTTATATCATCATCATTTCCTCTATAATACCCTTTAATATCATTCACAGTAAACATCCTTAGTTCATAGGAAAAGAAACATAATAAATGGGTGAGATTAATTGTTCAATTATTGTTTTGTAGAATATAAGAAATCATAGAATAAATAATGAATTGATAACATGATAATGTAAACAACTAAAATTACACATCATTTGAAAAATATATCGAGCATTAATAATAATATGGAAAGAATAAATGATGATCAAATAATTACATATAAATATTCACATGAGTATGAAACATATCCATGGATATCGTAACTTTTCCAATTATCACATTGATATTAGTAAATGATTTTATATTTAGGGAATGTATAATTTTGGTCATCTTAAACATATCATTGAGGCCTAATATCAAGAAACTTATTTAATGGTTAAACCTACAATCAAAAACCAAACATGTTTTGTCTCATGAGACCTAAAGATGAATCAATGGAGTATAAAATTCTAGGACCCACCAATTACATATTAAATCTAATTCATTTATCATATTAATAGATAACACAATATAGAAAATATTCCTTAATAATGAATAAATCCCATAATGGAAGAACTAACATATGGAATATCAATACATTATAAAGTAAAACTAATCATAAGACATATAAGTAAATAATAATGATTATATCGTTAAAACATATCCCCAATAGAGTATATATAAATTAAAATTTCATCATCCTTGGTGAAAATAACTACCATAAATAAATGTTAACAATATTATTTAGAAAAATAAACTCTTGACCCTGAAATTCACTTTTTATAACTGCTAATTTACATAATACTAATAAAAACATTTCATATGAAAAATTTAACCAAAAATAAAAAATTAAGTATTAAATAATTAGGTGTTCATTATGGTGGGAAATTTATCTCATGTATTGTACAATAAAACAAATATCTTTTCAGATTTTTGGTAAAATTAAAAAGTACCTCCATCGGAAAACAATAAGTATATTACTTTTAAACGATTTTTAAAAAAGAAAAAATTAGGTAATTTATTTTAATAAATCATTGTAGAATATTAAAACCACTGTTTAAAATGATTTATGTAAAATATAAAGAATAAATAAAATTATTTTGGATTGAGTGGAAAGAAAACATTGGTTTTATATAAAAACATTATTTCAGTATATTGAGTCCTTACAAAGATGAAAATGATAGTAAAACCTTTAATTAATAAAAATGATTATAGGATTTTTTTTATGATTCAAATATTAAATAATTCCCCTCGAGGACACTTAAACATAAATAATCTAATATAATGATAAAATTGTCGACAAAACTATGACCTCATGTCTGACTTCATTTTTATGTTTTAGAACCTCCTAGATAATAAATATGGATTCATTATACTGGGAATTTTCAGTCAGAAGAAAAAGATTATAAACATTTATTTAATATAAATAATAAAGTTAACAAGGATATAATATGGAGGAGAAAACAATTTCCCATATCCAGCATAATGAAAAACTAAATATCATATTATGATAAATTATTCTCAAAACGAAACTTTTTATGAGTTTCCCATTCAGATAGAAAATTAATTTTGTTGAATACATTAAGTATTTATTCATTTTTCATTCTTGAAACATTATAGGAGGACCTGATAGACACGATATTTTCCTCATTATATTATTCCTTCCTCTGTCTTCTCGTTCGGGGGGACAGAGCTGAATCTCTCACTATCAACCATCTTCTTCTTTCCATCTCTAATAATATCATTTTATATTGCTTTATAACAATCCAAATAATTGATAGGGGTGTTCTCCATTACCGTTTAATCATCACAAACATCCACCCACTTATCTAATATTTTCATGTATTTAAAACATTTCTAGATATCCTCCAAAAAATTAGTAGTTTTTGCATCAGTATTTCATTCATCATCTTTTGGGTCATGGCCTGACTCAGAATATCTGGGTTGTATAAATCCTCTCCCCAAAAACTGGGGATATAAATTAGTGTGTTAAAAAGACACACGTTGAGTGATTGAATAATTAGTGTGATACAATAGGGATATTCTCATTCAATTAATCATCCTTAAAATGATTGACAAACCCCTGCTGCATTTCCCGATTGACATCCAATGTGATCTCCCACTCTCCAATTCTAAAACAAACATCATGAAACACCCATGTTCCCATTTAACTAATATATTTATCCACTACTACATCATTATCGATGGAGTGAACTTCACATGGTTGGGGATCAAGAACTCTTACAAGATTATTTCGCAATTCAACTTCACTACACTGATTCATCACTTCACCTGGAGAACTCGGCCCCCATGTCATTTTTTAGCCTTCTATAAATTCTAGTGATTTTCAGACGAATAGGCATATCCCTTTAATGAATCTTCATCTCCTGGACTATTTTTAATGAGATCATGGGACCAACATCCTTATCAATAGACCCTCTACCATGTCCTGATTCACTTGTAATTCTTCTAAGAAAACTTCCTATTTCATCGATTTCCCACTCCCACATACCTCCAACCTAGGACCTATTTTCTTACACATATGATTGAAATCAAAAAAAT
The DNA here is from genome assembly GCA_963277665.1 of Viscum album. NCBI lineage: Eukaryota > Viridiplantae > Streptophyta > Magnoliopsida > Santalales > Viscaceae > Viscum > Viscum album. The sequence goes on from OY728158.1 coordinate 1,028,672,543, forward strand.
ACTAAAAAATCAACTGATAACTTATATTGAAACTCCTCAATAATATAATACTCGATGGAATCAATAGGTGGCATCAACACATCCACATCAATACAAACCCTTGGTGAAATCAGGTTGTAGAAAGCTTTGGTTCTACTATCAAAACATAGATAACACCCTACGAGTTTACCTAACATATGGATAATGCAAGGATTCTATAAAGGAATTGTATGTTTTTTATTTCAATCCCAAATATCCATATTTGAAAAAATTCACTTCATTTGGAAATTATACGTTCATTTAAATAGAAGAAAATGGGATCCATTGAATATTCCAGGCATGCTCGACCATTCCATAACTTGATCATCTTTAGAACATAATCATTTCATAATGTTATTAGAATAAAGGATCCATGTATTTTTCCACTTCTATAAAACTTAGGATTGATATATGAGATGATCATTTGAGTCTACCGATGGTCGTTATTGTTTGAATTTCACTATCATTGTCAGATGTACCAACGAGGATGCTTCAGTGAATTCAAATGTGGAAATCAACTGTTCCAGGGATCTAGAAAAACAATATAGATCTTTTGGAATGAGGGAGTTTTAAGGTAATTAGGGAATTCAATCTAAGTTCAAAAATGGATCAATGTGTGGAGGTTTAATTCCTTTGAGAGATGTCATATGTCTCTTCACCAACAAGGGAGAGGGGCTAATACAGTGACCATTGACACATAGGGCTTGGATCGATGTTCGACTTAGAAGATCCCTTCCTCTTCCCCTATTAGAAAATCAGATTTATGATAAATAAATATATTAAATTTACTCATATAAATAATTCCATATATTATTTAATTATAGCCTTTTATCACCCATTTATTAAATATTATTTATTAAAATCAATGTTTTGGGTGATAATTTCTTTGTTTTTCATGTACGTTTCTATTCGGTAGTTTTTTCCTTAAACAATGATCATGGTTTCATAATATCTAAAATTTATAACATGATATAAATATTATATATATTCATTATATATATTTATAATCATCCATAAAATGTAGATATAGAAAAATGTGTTACACCATTCATAGAGATGGTATGTCATATGTATGCATGCACGTTGTTTTAACGTTTCGTCGAAATAAACAAAAGAATGGTAAATAATAATTCACCATTCATTAGTCATTATTATATAAAATATATAATATATATTTATTAAATATTTCATTATTAAAACATATGTAAAGTGGAAATAAAAAAAGAATAACATCGCTTTGTGGATGTGGTAGGCCACATGTATGCACGAGGGACGTTATAATTTCTTTTAAATGGGATGGTAACAAGTTATATATGAGATTATAATTACATAAGAATAATTATTTCCTAAATATCATATATAAACATTTAATCAATCAGAATAACCTTATGTGAAAAATTTTATAGAAAATTAATTGTTAATTTTTATGTTGGTGGTAGTCTACACATAGGAAAGAGTGATACTTTCCCATCACATTAGATGAAAAATAGAGTTGATAATTGGGGTTTAATAGTCATAATAAAATTTCAGTATATTTAGGATTCTAAATTTATTATTTAATAATAAATATTATATATTAGGCGGAGTTGAATGAATAAGGAAAAAAAGAAAGTGAGTTGTTGTGGTGGTTACCTCTTCTTTGAGGGAACTCCTTTGGATGTCCAATTATGGTTCAGAGTGTAGATCTTTTCAGAATAATAAACCCTTTATAAATTTTATGAAGATGTTATGTATAGATTTTTTAAGGAATTGGTGATGTTAAATGGCTCAAAAGTTTCTAACAAGTTAGGGGAGTAGGTTCCCTTTTTTAATTGAGATGAGTGGCACACTTGTGAGTTTTTAATGATTTAAAATATTATTAAGTATATCTCTTAAAAAATGTCTCCAAAATGACTAATATTTTATGTTTATAAATTTAAGGATAAAATTAAACAAACAAATGGGTTTTCATAATTTTTTAGGTCATTTTAACCCCTATCATTTTAGATTATTCACCAGTAAACCTATATTAAATTCAATTGTGGTAATTAGTTTTTTAATATTAAAGGGATATAATTTTACTTATAAGTTATCAGTTGGATCATAATATTATGAGGGATGAAATTTTATTCCAAATATAATCTTACATTTCCTATTAATATATTTTTAGGATTTTTAATAATTTAATAAAAAAATTATTTTTCATAAATTTTTACTAACGTAATTTTTATACTATTAATTTAATTTTACCTTAATGATTTCATGAAAAATATGGAATTCAAATATAAAAATTTAAAACATCCCTAATATATTATATTTATCTATAAATATCTTTTAACATAATAATTCATCCTATTATTATTTCTATTATTATTTCTAAAATCATTTATTTTATTTTTCTATTAGTTGAGTATATACTAAGTCAGTGTTTCATAATAATTTAAGCTTATAATTAAATCACTAAAATTCTAAAATTAATTCAAATGATTTGAAAATTAATTCATATTTAATATGAAAACATTAATCCTAACATAACCTCATTTTATCCTTATGGAAAAATATTATAGATATTAAAGTCAAAGTTGTGATATTTTCTTTTTATTCCTTTCTTAAAGTAAAATAAAGGATAATATCAAATTAAAATGGCCCAAATTGAACATATTTTTGAGAATTGGATGGAACTAGATGAAATAAATTCATAATGTATGATAACATAACGTGTTATATAAATTTAAAAGTATTATCCCATTGTTTTAACACTGTTCTACAAGTTTTACCCTCAGTAAGGTGGCAACAATTCACCAATGATACTATTCATAATGATTAAAAATAAAAGGATCCTATTGACCAAATATGATGATCCTGTTTCCAAATATAGAATCAATACTTCAGGGTCTAATTTATAGAAGTTTGTGTATTTTATTTAAAAAAGAACAGTGGAAATGTGACAAAAATAAATTTTCTTTAAAAAATATGTATGATGCATTAAAGTTTTTATAAAAACATCTAGCATAAAATTAATACTAATTACTTTAATTGGATTATTAAAAATAATAATTAACTAATTTTGCTTTTTTAACCAATTAAAAAAAAGGATCACAATAACTTTTTTTTTTAATTAAAATAATGTTTTCAGTAAAAGTATGTATATTTTATTATTCATTAAAAAATGAATATTTTCAAAAAAAATAGCAAAATTTCACTCTGATATAATTATGACATGGTGATTTAAAAAATGAATTACACTTTCTCAAATACATTTTTTTAAAAATTCTATGAAATTAATTATATTATTTCTTCATAAAAAATTACATTTTTGAGGAAAAATTTATTTTTGATGCATATTAAAATATTACTAAAAATTTAGTATTTATTTATAAATATTTATTTTTTTATCTAATTTTTTTTATATAATTTTAAAGATGTGTTTATTATTATTAATTATTCTCATATAATGTCTATGTTATAAAGATATAAATCATTATGGTTCGTTTATAATTGGGGTTGTGTGTATTAAAATCTATTGAGGAAATTATATTTATTTGAAGAGAAATGTATTATAAAATAATGTGGTTCTACAAGATGAGGAAGTGTTTTTTGAACTGGTACAGAAAAAAATATTTTTAAAAAATATTATAATTACATAAACTTACTAACAAGAAATGTTTATTATCACAATATGGGAGATGCAACCATGAATATTTCTTATCATCCATCAGTCAATGATTCTACAGCATAATAAAAGTACACTATCCATCTCGATGCAATTAAAAAATAGAGCATGGATATATAAATTCAAATTGTATATTGGATATGAAGTTATAATTGAAAAACAACAAATATGAACAAAGATAATATTGAAAAAATTGTTCTAGCTTAGGATTTCATGTCACTTCAATAGATGGAAAATATACCTCTAAGGTTCCATCTCATTATAGATTTTACTCAAAGGGTTGAACTAGTAGTTAGTAGAGTAGCCATAGAGGAAAATATGAAAACTCCATTAACATACGCAATACATTATTAAAATCATGAACAAGATCTAATAGATTGATTATAAATATATTTTTTATAGTTGGATCAAGATAAAATGAGATATATTGGGGTTGGTTCCCTATAACCAACCTACAATATAATTTTTAATTAAAAAATATATTTATTCTTATTAAAATTTATTATTCTACTATGTAATATAATTTTGATAATTTCTTAAAAATATTTTTCACATATATGCATTAAACTGATAATTTGGAATAATTAGAACAAGGAAATATAATGAAAATATTATTAAATAACTATGTTATATAGGCCAGATATATCAATCTGATGGAACATAAATGATGTCAGACTACCAGGTGTTAGGGACACATAATGATTCAAACTTATTTTTATGATGTTTTCACTTTTTGACATCAAAGATGTATGATTGTAGAGGAATACCCACCAAGTGAACTATATATGTTTTAAGAAGCCGGGTTTTTAGAACGAGTCAAAATATTGACCCTGTTAGAATTTTTGACTTGTTTCTGAAGAAAATTGGAAAATCTGGGATGTACTAGAAATTTCCGGACTACACGCCATTTACTCTAAAGTACATGCCGTGTATGGGTTAGGAGGGTACCATCCATGTGCTCGCTGAGTACATGTCAAGTGGTGACCATGTATGAATTTCCTACTACGCAGCGTGTAGTGTTACTTGACACGTCGTGTACCCTTGCCATGTGAGAAGGACATACATGGTGTGTAGGCATGTTCTTGGGGTAGAATGTTTTTGTCAAGTACACGTTGTGTACTATTTGTACATGCCGTGTAGAGTGGACGTGTATGGAGATATACATGGCGTATTGGGGATATCATCTGGGGAAATAAGTACATTCTATGTCCCGTAGGTACACATCGTGTAGTCAGTCTGCAGGTCCTCAACAAAATATAAACCGCCTTATGAATAGTAAAATGATACACGGCGTGTAGTCATATGTACATTCCAGGTGTTTTTTCTCTAAAATGGGAAGTAGCCTCGTTTGAGGTAGAAACCCAAAAACATTATGGGTTTGAGATGGCAGAGCCGGACGTAGCTCGTGTTTTCTCCCAATCATCCATTCGAACACCATTTCAATCTCTGTCAGATGTGTTAGAACCCCCTTAGTTTGACCTTGATTCTTCCTAAGCCGTTATTATTGATTTTTATTCTAGAATGAGTTATAGGGGTTTGATCATTTTTGACTCTTTTGTATATCTACCACGTTATAGACCTAATTGGAGGCACTTATCAAAGGAGTATCATTGTACGAGTCTCAGGTAGGCAGTGCATACCTCTTTTTGTGTTTTCACAAAATTTTGGGTGGCGCGCCCTTTGGTGCATTTTCAGGTATTTTGAGTGTGACCCTATTTTACCTGTTATTTCATGTTTAACAATTATTTGAACTATGAGATACCTTTGGGTATGCCATGTTACCTATTTTTCTTGGGTGGGGCTAGGCGAGTGGTCGTTACTCATCAGGGCATTTTGGTCGGGGAATGCCAAAATGGTTATAAATGTTTTTGTTTGACTAAACTATTGAGTTTAGTTTATTAAACCTTGAAATGAATTGTTAGAGGCATTCATGACCTCAGTACTGTTGGTTGATAACCGTTGGGATAGTTAAATTCAACCGTTTAGATTGTTTTCATGTTTATGGGTTTTGTTTAAATGTGTTATTTATGTAATTATTGAATTGCATATACTGGGACCTTTGGGTTGTGTTGGGCATGCCCCGAATATTCTTGAGTGATGTTGATCACCATTTGGGATTGGACCAGGTTACATTTGGTGGTTCTGACAATGGGATTGGGCGTCATAGATGTCATCTTGAGGTATTGTGACTGTTAAGTAGGGCATGGCCCAGGGCACTTCGATGGCAGGGCCATCAGACTTGAGCGACATGGTTATAGGGGCATTAGGAGTCAGTGATGTTGTGTCTTGAGTACTATTTTGGTGATTACTGCTCACCCAAAACTATGAGTAGTGTGCACACATAGAGCCTCTATGATGATGTTATTTTGACCACTCGTGTGGGTAGAGGACCCCGTTAGTTTCCGTTTAGGTACTTTTTTTTGGGGTTCTTGATGTAGGAACCCACATGGAAGGTAAGGAGCCTTCATGGGATAGTAGTGAGGCTACTAGGTTGGGGGCAGAGGCTTGCTGTGAATTGAGGCCAGACATTGTTGTCCCTTCGGTTACTTTATTTTGAGGGAAGACATCAATGTCCCTCCAGTTACTTATTTTGATGTAAAACATCGTTGTCCCTCCGGTTACTTATTGAGGAATGAAATTGTAGTTCCTCCGGGTTACTATTTCGTGGGAATGCCTTTGAGTTGTTTGTACTTGAGACACACGATGTTAGGGGGCACTTGGTGTCAGGTTACATGATAGAGATTTTGGCATTGGACGAAGTGGGTGACACGTCATGGTGGCTACTGAGCACCAGTACAGTTTGTGTTTATTTTTGAATTATATTGTTTACTATTTTCCTTATAAATGCATTCCTGTTTAAACACTTATATTTGGTACACACCTTTGGGTGTTATCCTACTGAGATTCTTCTCACACACTGCCCGGGCCCTTCAGGATGCTTGCAGACATTATGGATTTACGTGTAGGAAAGAGGTCAGATACAAGAGCTGGGCTGCATTAGCTTTTGCATGGAGATGGTATGGACCATGAGGTATTGCCTAGCTAGAGTTACTTTGTTTTTCTTACTTTCCTTTATCTGTATGCTTAATTGTTTTGTTGATACATATGGTGAGCCATTGGCGCCTTAACATAAGGATACGTATTACCTTCTTTGGATGCTTGTTGGTTATTCAGTGGTAGTTACATGTGATAAGCATGCTTTTGTGTTTACTTGACGATACTTTTGTTCATATTTATTTCTTCCACTATTTATCGATATTGAATGCGATTCTACTTTGCGGGACTGGTCCGAGTCAGCAAGGATGTTTATTCCATTGTATATTTATTATTATACTCAGACCAGTATCATTATTATCCTCTAAGAGGGTATACCCTCCCCACTATACCTAATAAGACCCTTTCTGCAAGTCAGCAGCCTTTGGAATTTGGGGAGGTTCACCTAAGGTAGTAACACCAGACCCATTTAGCAATGTTTGGGTGGCTGTTCGAGTCTGGGTCGTTACAAAGTAGTACCAGAGGAGTTCTTGATAGGGATTTTGTAGTAGTGTTTTGCTGGATACTAATGATATTGAGGCTTCTCTATTATTTTTTATGGTTTTACTATTTGGGATATGGTAGACTGGAGATAGGTGGTAACTGGAACATGGTTTCTAGCTTGTTCCTGAGTTCCTGCAGCCCCAGGTACAAGGGATAGACCATGTTTTCGTGGGTGGGAATTACTGTTTTCTATTTGTTTAGATTGTAGTTTATACTATTTTCACGTCAGTTGATCACCTGATGTGTGATGTTATTGATTATGATATGTGCCCCTTGACCCGGTGAAGTAAAGAAAAATTTGACCTTGGCCTGGTGTGGAAAGGTTGTTTGTTTGTCATTTGATAGGCACATTGTTAGGGTAATTCAATTTCACAACAGCATTTATTCTTTGTGAAGTGATAATTCCATGCGAATAATATCAAATTTCAACGCATTATATTTTTGTAGAATTCCATGTGATAGTGTATTTGTGTCTGGCCCATGTATGAGCAGGCAGGTACTATTGGATGAGGGGATTTTTATCACCAGGATTGGGAGGCTTGGTCAACAGTTTGAGGCAACATTGGTTGTTGGGACATTCATGGCCCAAGGTACTTTAGATAATTTTCTCTGTTGAGGGTGGGTAAAGAGGCCATGAGGTTGGGATTCCATGGGCATGGGTTGCGATAGGGGGGAGTAGGGGTAGTTGTTTTATCTGCCTCTTTACTGCTTTCCTTATCTTCATAAAATATATATTCTCATATATATGGGATTTCTGTCCATTTATGGTATTTAGTGGGTTCCTTTTAGCCGACTCAAATGGAGCGTCAGGTGGGAGATGATACAGTGCTATAGATGCTGGATCAGTTCTAGGATCTGGTGGAGGCATAGCGTGAGCCGCAAGTACAAGCTCCAAGACTGGATCAGGTTTAGGATACAGTGCAGGCAGGACAACAACTAGGTTTGGCAGCATTCGGACCATGGCTCGATGAGTAGCTCTGAGCTAGTCGGGTACATTTCATGCAGGGGATTGATAATGGTGTGTAGGGTACAGATCCTTCTATGGAATATCTGATATGGGAGTTACAGTCGCAACACCCGCTACTTTTTCAGGGTGAGGGTGGTCCAAATGTGGATGCGAATTGGATAGGGAGCATGCAGATGATCTTTGAGCAGCTCGACATGCCTCTAGGGTAGAGGGTCAAGCTGGAGACGTACATGCTGAGAGAACCGATGAAGCATTGGTGGGATGTGTAAGTTCAGGACTTCATGCATGAAGGACTAGCATTAAAAGACTTAGAGGACATGTTTTTTGAGAACATTTACCCAGCTACACTTAGGGTAGAGAGAGCTCAGGAGTTCTTGAGCCTTCAGTAGGAAGACATTTCCATTATGGAATATGCAGATACATTCCCTGAGTTGTCTCACCTTTCACATGGTATGGTAAGAGATTACATGACAAGTGTGATGCGCTTCGAGGATAACACGTGAAATTCCATTCAGATACATGTGAATATCTTCATGGGGGGTTCTTTTTCCAAGGTGGTGAATCACGCACTTATAGTGGAGGGTAACCAGAGTGATAGGCCCTAGGTTGGCCAAATTATGGCTTCAGGTGATGGTTCAAATAATAGGAAGCGAGGAAGGGATGAGTTCAAGTAAGGCAGTCAACCCCAAGACTCATCTAGACCACCTCGTAGTAGTTTTTTAGTGATTTTCTTTCAGTGTGGATAGCCATGACATGTTCGGACTCAGTGCAATAGGCCTCCAAAGGAGTGATAGACATGTGGACAGGTCGAGAATCTTGAGAGGTTTTGCAGGCTGCCTTCTTAGACAACCTGTAAGCAGGGACCAGGACAAACGCTGGAATCTGGAGTTGGTTCAGGTTCGGTTCTAGGAGAGGGTAGCTGAGGTTTATCCGCACGTGGGGGACGTGACCGAGAGAGTGGGATCCAACTGAGGGGTCATTTATTGTTGACTAAATCCGCACTGTAAGAAGATCATGAATCAGACAGTCGTACTTCAAGATAGGTGCACGCCGTGGAGGTGCCAGAGGCTGAGCAGGATGGTGAGACAATGACAGTTATAGGTACACCATGGGTCTGGCCATGATATCAATGTTTTCTTTTTAGAATGACCTGTATAGGCTTGTCCGTTTTGAGTGCATGTGATGCACCAGACTTATGCGCACAGACTAGATGCTGGTGAGTGGGATTGTAACCATATCAGTTGCATGATATATTTATATATATGTTTGTGATGGGTAGAATTAGGGGCATCGGGAGTGAGGGTTACTTGAGGTTCATGGCATCAGGTTTTATTCTGAGCATCCATGGGATGCAGGACCTTGTGGAGGCTGACACTGATGTGTTGTGGGAAACATTGGGTGTAAGGAATTACACAAGAGAACCAATTAGGAGTATGGGTGATGATGTGCCATGAGAGGACCATTCGTCCAAAAAAATATGCTAATGAACTTTTCTTGTTTTATGTTTTGTCAAGTTAAGACTGAGCTAGGAAATTCCTAAGGTCGGGATCCCCATGAGGAATTTATCTAGAACCTTTGAGATTGAGGATGTTCTAGTTAATTTGATCGGGATGGTATGTTTAGTGTCGTCTCCGAGTTTTATTTGGAAGCTCGGTGAAGAGATATATTAAGGTGGTGAGAATATAAGAACCCTGGTTTTCAGAATGGGTCAAAATACCAAACTTGTTTGAATTTTTGACTTATTTCATAGAAAACATGGAAAACATGGGATGTTCTAAATATTTCAAGACTAAACGCTGTGTACTCTAAAGTGCATTTCATGTATGGTAGCTCGAGGAAGAGCTATATTAAGGTGGGGAGATTGTAAGAAGCTGGGTTTTTAGAATCGGTCAAAATCACAACCTTGTCTGACTTTTTGACTTGTTTCTGAGAAAACTATGAAAATCTGGGAAGTTCTAAAAATTTCAAGACTACACACCAGGTACTCTAATGTATATGTCGTGTATGGGTTAGGCGGGTACCTGCTGTGTGCTTGTCGAATACAATCTGTGTGGTGACAGTGTTGGAATCTCCTACTACGTGACGTGTAGTGTTTCTAGACACGTTGTGTACCCTTGACGTATGAGAAGGCCATTCATGGCATTTAGGCCTTTTGGCAGGATAAAATGTTTTTAGAAAGTACACTCCATGTACTATTTTTACATGCCATGTAGATGGGCCGTGTATGGGGATATACATGGCGTGTTGGGGATGTCGTTTAGGTAGAGAGGTACACGCTGTGTAACATAGGTACACACCATGTAGTTAGTCGGCAATTCCTCAGCAAAATATCAACCTCATTACGAACAGTAAAATGATACACGACGTGTAGTCATATGTACAAGAAATATATTGCCTTTTTTTCGCTAAAATGGGCAATATCATCATTTTTAGGCAGAAACCCAAACCCATGATGGGTTTGAGCGAGGAGAGCCGATTGGAGCTCGTTTTTTCTCTTGATCGTTCGTCCAAACTCTGTTTCAATCATCGTCATATGCATTAGAACCCCCCGATAAGACCTTGATTCCTCTTTATCCGTTCTTTTGATTTCTATTCTAGAATGAGTTATATCGGTTTGAGAGTTTTTTACTCTTTTGTAGATCTACCACGTTTTAGACCTAATTGGAGGCTTCTATCGGAGGATTAGCATCATATGAGTCTTAAGTAGGTTGTGAATACCTCAGTTTGTGTTTTTAGACATTACGATGGTGCGACCATTGGTGAATTTTTGGGTATTTTGAGTGTGACTCTATTTTACCTGTTATTTCATGTTTAACTGTTATTTGACCAATGGGATGCCTTTGGGTATGCCCTGTTACCTATTTTTCATGGGAGGGGTAGGGTGAGTGGTCATTTCTCATCGAGGAATTTTTTCCCAGGAATGCCAAAATGGTTATAATTGTTTTTGTTTGATTAAACTGCTGAGTTTAGTTTATTAAACCCTGATAAGAATTGTTAGAGTCATTCAAGACCTTAGAACTGTTGTTTGATAACCATTGGGCTAGTGCAATTCAATTGTTTTGATTGTTTTTCCAGTTTAAGTTTTTTTAAATGGTTTATATATGTAATTGAAAAATTTCATATTCTAGAACCTCTGGGTTGTGTTGGGCATGGAACAAATATTCTTGATTGATGCTGACCACATTTTGGGCATGGACCAAGTTATGTTGGGTGGTTTTGACCATGGGATTGGGCATCCTGGATGTCATCTTGTGGTAGGGTGACTCTCAGGTTGAGCATAACCATGGTTACTTGGATGGAAGGGACATCAGACATGAGCGAAATGGTCACAGAGGGAGGAGGTGTCAAAGATGTTGTGGCTTGGGTAGTATTTTGGTGATTACCACTCACCCGAAACGATGAGTAGTGTGCACACAGAGAGACTCTGTGAGGTGGTGGGTTTGACCACTCGTGTGGGTAGAGGCCCCTATTAGTTTTGTTTTAGGTACATTTGGTTTGGGGGGGGGGTTTGCTATAGTTATCCACGTGGAAGGTGAGGAGCCTTCGGGGGAGAGTAGTGAGGCTATTGGGTTGGGGGAAGAGGCTCTCTGTGATTTGAGGGCAGAAATCGATGTACCTCTGGTTACCTTATTTTGAGGGTAGACATCACTGTCCCTTTGGTTACTTATTTTGAGGGCAGACATCACTGTCCCTCTGGTTACATATTGAGGACATGCATCATTGTTCCTCCGAGTTACTATTTCATGGGCGTTCCCTCGGGACGTCAGTACTTGAGACAGGCGGTATCATGGGGGCACATGGTTCCAGGTTAAATGACAGAGATTCTGGCATTGGCGGAAGCAGGTGACACTCCATGGTGGATGCTGAGCATAAGTGGAGTTTGGGTTTATTTTTGCATCATATTGTTACCTATTTTCCTTATAAATGAATTCCTTCTTAAACACTTATGTTAGGTATGCACTGTTGGGTGGTATCCGACTGAGATCTTTCTCACACCCTACATGGGCCCTTCGGGACACTTGAAGACTTTATGGATTTACGTGCAGTAAAGAGGAAGACATCAGAAGATGGTCTGCATTAGCTGTTACGTGGAGATGGTATGGACCTTGAGGTCATGCCTAGCTGAAGTTACATTGTTCTACTTACTTTCTTGAATTTTTATACTTACTTGTTCTTTAGCTACAATAGGTTAGACATTTTAACCTTTACATGTTGATATGTATGACCTACTTTGGAAGTATGTTTGTTATTCAGTGGTAGTTACTAGTGATCAGAACATTATTGTGATTACTTTTGGATACTTTTGTTTATGTTTATTGCTTCTACTGTTTATCGATATTGAATGTACTTCCGATCTATGGGTCTGGTTCAAGTCTTCTTAGTCATTTATTCTGCTGCATCTTTATTATTATACTGGGACCAGAACCATTATTATCCTCCGAGAGGGTATAACCTCACCATGACACCTAATAATACCCTCCCCGCTAGTCCATAACCATTGGAATTCAGGGAGGTGCGCCTAAGGTAGTAACCCCAAACCCTTTTAGCACTATTCAAGTGGTTTTTCGAGTCCATGTCGGTACTTATGTTTTATGTGTCATTGGATATTATTATATATAAACTTGTGTATTATCACTTATACTTAATATCATTATTAATATGCATCACAAATTATTTACTCTGATGAATAGATGAAAACTGTAATGATATATTCTCATGGAGGGGTATCATATGTTAGGTTCTTAATAAGAGATATGAAATCCATTGAATTTTTACGAATGTTTTTCCCCTTATAATTTATTGGAAGAATATATCTCTATCCATTCAATTAAAATGGAACAAATTGAAAAAAAAAATGTCCATGGTAGTTTATAGACATTTTTCTAAAATTCAAAGAATGATAAATCAAGAATATAGGTTGACGAAATAATCATGTGGCATAGATGATAATATATTAGTTTATAGAATAGATTATATTAAAAAATTTATTCTAATGAAATTGATTTTAGTTTATAAACATATTTATTTCTCTATAGGTGAATTGACATATTATTAAATACTAATCATGGACTTTAGGTAAGTTCTTCCAATTTCATTGGAGAGACTTACCAATATATACAAATAAATCATGTACCTATAATCTTTATATGTTATATTGAATTTATTCTTGAAAATAAATCTATTCCAATATTAAAAAAATAATATTTATTCATGTAATGTTAGTCATATAAATTAAATCACGAGATATTCGAGTTTATAATTTGTGAGTTTAATTTCATATCTTGGTAAATTATTCACAAGACAATGAATATAAAACATATTTGTTTTGAAGGTTAGTAAATATGGTAAAATAAACATTTTATGCATCTAATTTGAATATAAAAATAACTATTTACTTTTAAGTTGAGTGAATATAATATTTTTTATATTTTATTGAATGGATATATTTTATTCAAGGTTTGATAAATTTTATGAGAGAATTTAGACTGAGTTTATTACTCCAATGTATATTAATTATTTAATATCATTTAACAAAATTACTATTTATTTATTTAAGAAATGAAATTAGATTAAATGAATGTCATGGTATGTAATATTATTATTATAATTATATTTGTCACGGGGTATTACATAAATTAAATAAAATGAAAAAGGAATTTTTGAATTTATTTTTATATAAACCAAATTATGTGTTGGGAACACTTTGTTTAGGAATATGGTATTTGTGGTCAACAGTTGTCAATACTTGTCAAAATGAAGAAGGATATGAAGAATGACTAAAATGTTGATGGAGATTGGCTTGAAGTGATGTTACTTGGGGAATTGTTAAGAAATTATAGCATTTGATGTCATACTTGATCAATTATCTAAGAAGATCAATTCAGACCATTGATGCACTGATCCTCAGTTCGAAGAACATGTGACAAAGGTGACAGATAGTTTACAACAATGCAGAGTGGTGAGGTATCATCTATCTGAGGATGATTGCCGAAGAAAGGGGATTTGAGGAAGACCATGCAACTCTTCAGGATTGCATGAGAACCATGCTAGATCTTACTTGAATAATAGAATAATATTATTTTCATGATGTGTAGAATGATGTTTGAAGAAGAAGAGAGAATACGGAAGGGCTTCGCATTCTGAGGAGTCATGCATTTCACATTGTATCAAAACCTGACTATGTTTAGCTGATATGTATTTCACAAATATCATAAGTTTGGAGAACATGTGATTCAAGCCATAGAAAGGAAATGGGGAGAAATGATGATGTCAGTCATATACTGTTTGGATTGGAAGGATTGATACTGCTGGAAGATAGAAAGGTTTCAGTACATTCCATTGAAAATCGGATGATGCTAAAGCTATTCAATCAAAATATACATATCACGATAGTGTATTTTGTGATTAATGTTTAAGAATTATTATGGGATGCATTAAACAGATCAATGACAATGGAACATACAATATGGATGCAGCATAAAATAAAAGTTCAAGGTGGAATTGTTTTCTAGTTTTTGCCAATTTTTTGGGCCTAAAAATCGGGAGATGAAGAAACATGCTTTTGGAAAAAGAGGTTGCGTGCAAGATCTAGGGCTGTTTGGAAACTAGCTTGAAAGGAATTTTTTAGGAGCAAAACATTGAAAAAAAGAAAAGGCATGAGGGGCATGAAATATTGGATAATTGGTGCGAAAGATGAGGTTGTGCGAAATATTGGAGAACTGGTATGAAAGAGGAGGTTGTGAGAAATATTAAAGAATTTGTGTGAATGAAGAGGCTGGCACGAAAGAAACATGGGAGCCAAAGGTGACGTAAAATGGTTTTTTCATTCCATTCATTATTTTTAGTCAAAACTTAAAAAAATGGAAAAGGACATAAGCATGCGAACGATATCAAAAGTGCGTGAAAGATGAGGTTGGATCGAAAGAAACATAAGAGCCAAAGGCGATGTAAAACGGGGTTTTTCATTTCATACATGATTCATTTTACAAACTTTGGAAAATGGGGAAAAAGGAAGCATACAAAAGATTTCAAAACTGCGCGAAAATGAGGTTGCCGCAAAAAAAAAAGGCTATGTCAGTCGGGATTTTGTGTGATGCGTCAGGATCTTGTGTGACCCGTTGGGGTTTTGGGCGCAGGGGTCAATGTGGTCTATAAATAAAAGGTTACCCCTCACATTTGATATGATCAACAATTTAAAGAAATTAGAGCACCAAAGCACATATGAAATATACTCGAAGGCAGTTGTGAGAATGAAGTAAGAGTGGCGTGCAATAAAGGATAGTTTCCAAAAGATGGAAGTTGCGCGAAAGAAGTTAGAGTTGCATGTAAGAAGGGATAGTTACGTGCAAGAAGAGAGTTGCGCGCAAGATAGATGTTTCATGCAAGAGGTCTTTGGTGACAAAAATTAAATGTTGTGTACAACTCATTAATGTTGTGCGCAAGTCTCCCAAAAGTGGGAGCATGAAATACTGGGGTTCCGCAGGCCTTCAACAGGTAAATAGCACTCTCAAAGTGACTTTGTGAAGATGGAAGTACCATGAACCATTTGGTATCACGAAGAAAAGCAGAACCGCACTCACACAACTGGTGTTTAACAATGTCATTGTGCTTTTTGAAGTGAAGAAGAACTAGACGTGCTACTAAATTCATATATGCACAAAGAAAGAAATTATTTTACCGATACACTCCTATGTTGGTATTGAGAATTGAAGAAATAGAATATGAAGCTACAGTGCCATTCAATATTATACTGTGTACAAGAAAAATAAGAGAAGAAGAAGAAGAATAGGGTATGCCCAATTGAATGCTGATAATTATTCAGTGCAGTTAAATTCAGATGATGCCAAGTGAACTGATCATGATTTCCTGAATAATCACATTGGTGTATGTGATTCTTTCCCAGAAGAGAGATTAAGTCTAGTGCAGTTTTTTTTGTACTAGAGAAGAAGATAAAGAACGAAGGAAGAATTACTTGCTTAATTCTTTGCAAGTAATCATGTGAAGATAACTAAAGAATACCAAGAGCAGAACCTACCATTTGAAGAAGGAAGAATATTATCTCCGTATGTCGTATAATGAACTAGCTAGAGGCCACAAGTTGGGCTATGTCATCACCAGTTTAGAGAAGAGGGTTGTTTTCTACCCCCCCTCTAATGTGTAGGGACTCAAACTGGCTATAGGATTTCTTTCTTAGCCACTCCACTGTAATAGCATAACACATCATAGTGGAGAATCCATGCACTGGTCATATCCAAGCATTTCAAGGATGTATCTACTCTTATTGAGTGGTTAACCTTGTAAAAATATCATGTGCATATTTTTACTGTATTCTATTATTGTATGCGACAGGGAAAATATAATAAGATAATCATGACTATTACAGGTCATGAGGTATAGGGATAAAAGTTGGAATTGGTTTAAAAAGTCCCCAACATTGATTCACCCGCATCTGAATGATAGGTATATCCCAAACTGATCCTCTCATTATGTAATCTAAAATATATCATTTTCAAAATAGGACTTGTTATTTTTACACAATATAATTTCTAAAGTTTATTAAATCCCTAGAGACAATATTCTCTTTTTTCCGCCAATAATTGTGAATGAAAACAAGTGATATGTGTTGAAATAAATATATAATGACGTAAAAAACTTGATTCTTCCATGCTATCATCCAAGACATCTTGAAAATTATTCAGTAATTCATTGAGCAAATGTGGATGTGTCTCTAGAGATCCATGGATTGATTATCCATTACAAAAACATTGAAACAAATGAATAAACAATAAATATGATCAATAATAATACTATAGTCAAGGTAATTATTTATTAAAATTAATTATAAATTAAATGTTCAAGATTATATCTTTTAATTTTTTGAGTGTTTTAATTTACTTCATTAAATTTATACTTTTATTTACAGAAAAATCTAAAAATTTTCCTCAATGTAATGATCTACTCAAACATGTAACATTCACCACCCCATATGCATGAGATTACTAACTAGTAATGATGGTATAATAATATCATTTATAACGATTAACTCCTATTTGACTTGGAATAAGATATAAAGTAAATAAAAAAAAATATAATACTAAAAAAGCTATTTAGTACAACATGGAATTATATTCTAGGGTTTTCCATGATACAAAAAATACCATGGTGAAAAGATGAAATGGACGGAACATATCATGTAGTTATACATAAAAAAAAGACCACCCAAAAGGATGATCTTATAAATGATATAAATAAAAGTATAAAATAAAATTAATAAATTACTATTATTACTATAGAATAAACTAGTATATTCTCCCCAATCATATTGTGATGCTCTATTTCATTACCTTTTACTGACGATCTTGTTATGACCATCATTCATTATATAGAGTATACAGGTCCACTAGGGTGAATGTTAAAGTTGTGAGTATATAACATTGAATCCTACAACCAACATTGATACAAATATAAAATTATATATATACATGCATCCATAGTAAGAGATGAAATACAACTAAAAAATTATGTTAGGAATAAAATAAAATATAATTCATTTATACAATAATTCTAAAAAAATAAAAACACTTACCTTTGATATTGGACTCCAATGTACATACCGAATCAATATGGGAACCAACCATACAAAATTTTAATAATTCTATTAATCTATAATGGTTAGAAATTACTAAAATATAATCATGAGTTATAGGCGTATCTATATAGGGGAAAAATAATATATCACTTTCCCACATGAACACCTATTTTATGAATGGGAAAAACTAATAATGTTTCAATATATACACCCTTATATGGTAAAGGAAAACAAATATCGACTTCCCCATGTAATCCTATATAACTCCTTGTAATATCCTTCATCAAAAACATTATTAGAGGCCTTTTCATCAATGAATAAAAGAACCTGAAAATAATTATATATATATCTTCATATCACATACATGCCAAAAAATTTATAATAGAATATTAATAACCACAATAACTAGCATAAAAATTTAAAAACAAAACTTTGTGATGTTACCCTTCCTCAAAATTTTTTACAATATGTGTTTGAATATGTTTGGAAATAAATATAACAAACTATATAATCATCATAAAAACCCAACATTTCAGCATGGAAGAAATAAAATTCCCATTAAACAACCTCAAAAGAAAATATATTTAGTAAATCATGATTAAAAGATTGTTTCCCTCGGAATCCGGGGATGACCGCTTTGATGGGAGGTTCAAATATTCTGATCGGTTTATAATGGGTTTTTTCGTTGAACCGGAAACATCAAATGATTCCACATCCATTCGGACCTACATTCCAAAGGTAGGTGCTCATTAATTTGTGGACTGATGAGGCTTAAGAATTTGAATTGGTCGAGAGGATGGGAGGTCGGAATCATCATACCTTTTTGAGGGGAATTATTGTCTACTCCAAGACTCTCTTTATAGATCTAAGTTATGATCATGAATCCTTATTACATTACCATGTATAAAATGAGCTTTCCTTCAGATATGACAATCAATGATTAAATATGAAGGAGATTTAGAGAATCTTTTATATATATTCGAGGTTATTCATCGATAGAAAATCATCTGTATTTATTAGAGATTCTTGGTCAATGGTACCCTTAGACACATTTATATAGAAGTATCTTGGTCATTATGGTGACCATGCTGGTTTTAAAGCCACTCAGTGGGGTACTTGAGGTTTATTGTCATTCAGAAGGACATGGATTATTTTAGAGTTGGGATCGAACCCGTAGATGGGATACCTATGTATCCTTTGTTTAGAAAAGGAATCAGAACCCACGTAGTTCGAGTAAGGGAGTATAATGTTTATGATTGATGGCTCAAAGAAGGATGTCACAATTACTTTTACACTCTAAGATCACGTGAGTCTTGCTCAGTGTGAGAAACAATTGGTATTGGTAAAAATTAGACAATTGTGCCATGAAATATGCAATCATAAGAAATAATGTGGGGCTTATGTATGTATGACAGCCCAGATAAATGAAGGTTAGGATTTAATTTAGGGAAGAAATCCAATAACAGGGCCCATAAAGGTATATGTGTGCTTTATGGAGATTTTGAATACTCTAACTTAGGGCTTACTCCTGAAAAGGAGGCCCAAATTAGGAGAATACTTATGATTGTGTTTTACTCCGGAAAAGGAATCCCAGATCAAAGATAAATTAGGACTGGTTAAGAGAAATTAAGACTGGGGCTTACTCCGGAAAAAGAGGCCCAGGTCAAGGATTAAGGCTCGGGGCTTACTCTTGAGGAGGATGCCTAAATTAGGGGACTGGGACTTACTCCTAAGTAGGATGCCCAGATTTGGGATCTTTAATAATTGGGGCTTACTCCTAATGAGGATTCCCAAGTTAAGAATTATGACTGGGTCTTACTCCTGAAAAGGAGGCCCATATTTGAGACAGTGGCTTACTCCTAAAAAGGAAGCCCAGGATAAGAGAATTATGGTTGGGGCTTACTCTTAAGGAGGATGCCAATATTTGAAACTGGGGCTTATTCCTGGAAAGGAATCCCAGTTTAGGGGATCTGGCGCTTACTCCTAAGAGGATGCCCAAATTAGAGGAATTATGACTAGGGATTATTCCTGAAAAGGAGACCCAGGTTAAGGATTTTATCATCTTAAATAATGAGGTTGAATGAATGAAATCTCAATCTTTAGTGACATAAAGATGTGTAAATCACTAGGTTTTGAGAGATATTCCACAGAATTCCTTTCAAATAAGGAAGTCAAATCAATAAATCATTCAATAAATGGCTTTGAAGAGTGTCTTGAAGACTGAATCTTGAATATGAAAGGTGGAATGGCCTAAGAGAGGTGAAATTGGCAAGAAAGGCACCCAAAAAGGTAGGGGCGCACATGTCCTGGAAGGCGTGCAGGTACTGCGTGGGCGCGCAAGTTTGGTCGCGCAGGTATGCCTGCACGACACATGTTGTACTTATGCGACGGTTAACCAGCAGGGTAATACTTGAGAGACTCTCGATTAAAGCCTTTTTAATCATCTTGAGGCACTTCCAGAAGATGGTAGCGCAAATTCTATTGAAGGAGCAAGGCGTCAAGCAAGTGTGGCCTTTTCCCTTAAGGGTTGGTCACTCAGGCGCGCAGGTATTGATGAGTTTCAACACTTAGGCCTTCCTCCCCCTCTTTAGATCTTCCGTTCAAGGTAATAAATTACCTTAGAAGTTCTTCGGAAGCTTTGAGAAGAGACTAGGGCTCCATGAGCTCAAATATGAGTTTATGGAAAAAATCCTCCTCGAATGGGGGGCCCACAGGGCTTATTTATAGGTAAGAGAAGACCCCAGGTGGTTTTCACTTAGGTCGCGCACGTCACTTGCGTGACCAGTAGATGGCGCGCAAGTGGACTTGCGCGAATATGATAGAACTTGCGTGGTGCATGTCCTTTTGATCCCTTGTTCATGCCTTTGTCGATTTTTTATATTTTCTTGAAAAGATGAAATCAATTTGTGCTAAGTCATTTCCCTTTACATTCCTTTGGACTCTGTGATGAAAAATGAGCGTCAAAAAAAGTCCCCCCTCAAAGTTGGATCCGAAAGAAATGAGGATGTGACACTGAGGAAAAGAAGACATCCAAAGGAAAGGTGGCATGCAAGTCTTGATGGCGCAGAGGGTGGCGCGCAAGTGCGCATCGCGCAGGGCCTAGAACGCAGGGGTACGGCGTGCAGGGTTCTGGTCGCGTCTATAAATAGAGGGCCTCACTTCTGTACAAAGCATCCAGATTTCCAGATTTCAAACCTTCAAGCTCTCGCTGCGCAAGTCACTTTAGCCGCACAGATGGCTCTGTTTTCCGATGTTTCATTCCTGTCGCACTGCTGTATAGGTATTTGTACCTACGCGGTTTATAATTGCGCGTCAAAAAATAGCGCGACACATGAAAACTTGCGCACCAAGTTTAGACTTGCGCGCCTTAATTCCTTTTCCATTTTCTCGAATTCTTTCACAAATTTTATGAAAAATAAACCCATTTAGTTTATTCAAATTTTGTGCAGATTCAATGGCTCCCAAGGGAATTGGAACGGCAGATGAACTGGATAGCAATTGGATTGATGACATGATGAACATCATTGGCCATGATTACTATGATATATGCGACAACACTTTCAGTTATGCTGTGCATTAAGAGCAACAACAATGGTGTCAACTTTAAAATTCTTCCTCCAGGGCATTTCCTTGCAAATATGAAAATGGAAAACCCATGGGCTGAAAAAAAAAATTCTTCCGATTGGTGGAGAGAAGACAAACAAGGCATTAAAGAAATATCTGAAAAGAGTACTCTCTCCAAATGGCTCTTTACTTCCAATGCTCCATTCTCAAATCGATGTATCCTTCTTCCAAGACTCTTGGACAGAAATAGAGTCATTGTTTGATCAACAGAAAATTTTCTCAAACCGCACTCAAGAACATCCTTTTACAATTTTTCCAAGAAGATCTGGTATCACTACATCTCTTATTGTATCTAGTTGAATGAATGAATTTCAGGTGGTTGCTGATGAATCTCGGGATTCCGTAAATCATATTAAGAGTTATGTTGAAAGCCTCTTGTAATTCTTGAAAAAGAGAAGAGACTCCAGTCTGTGGATGACCTTCTATCTCCTATGTATCAATGAAAAACACTTTCATCTTCAATCATTTGTACCTGAATTCTCTTTTGCTACATGATTTAGACTTTACCTAAGCCAATGGGCCTAGTAAGCATAGTTTGATTTTTACTAGGATTAATGTAAATAACCCTACAAACTTAGAACCTTTTAATTGCTCAATGTTACCTAAATCATACAAAATGTATGTTTACTGAGCTGGGAACTTGACTTTTATTCAGAGTTCCATTGTCTTTTGTGGGCAGTTTAAAGTCATGCACGTCAGATATAAAAAGTCTAATGTTTAAGGTCGAAATAGCTTTGACCGAAATTGATTTGAATTGACTCCATTACTTGAAAATTCATCTGAAAACATATTACCATACTCAAGTATGAGGGAAAATATGTAAGCTATGACATAAGAATATTTGAATCTGAGGAATGATATGAAAAGAAGATAAAAAGGCATTAGAAGAAGTAGTTTCCAAGAATGAAGTTACCATTATTTAACAAACCCGTTAGGGGGTTGACTTATGCAGGGACACCTAAGGGAATTGGCTGCATAGTTAAATACAATAGTATCTTTTGGCTAACAAGTCTGTTATGTAGACTGTTTATGCAAGGACGCCTATGGGAACGTGTTGTATAGTAAGGAAAAAGAACTCTCAGAAATTTACTTTCCTAGTGCTAAAAGCCAGTGAAAGTTTATGGAGATTCAAATCTTCAAAAGTATAGAGTTTGCTATATGGAAAGAGGTACTTAAATATAGAGAATATATTTCCAAACAAGATTATCGAAGAACTGGATGAGTATCACTCCTACAAAGGTCTGACCCAAACGTAGGGAAGGATAATATAAACCATAGACTTGAATACTTTCATATCATGAAAAAGGATATGGGATAAATATGTTAAGGATGGCTATTTTTGTGGACCCCTACATACTGTCATTTAAGACAAATAAGGAAAAAAGAGGCATTCTTCCCAAAAATGAAGTTACCACTACCCGACAAACCCGTTAGGGGGTTGAATTATGCAGGGCCACCTAAGGGCATTGGCATCATAGTGAAATAATAGTATATTTTGGCTAACAAGTCTGTTATGTGGGCTATTTATGCAAGGCCGCCTATGGGCATGTGCGACATAGTCAGACAAAAGAACTCTTAGAAGATTGACATTTTTGTGACTTGAAGTCATGAAAAGGGTTATGATGATCTTAAAATATTTAAGGTTAGGATTATGACACATAAATATGGGTATTGTTCAATGTATATAGAGATACATAGATCAATGCTAACCATAATCACGTTGTGGCTGGGTCCTGAATTGAAATGTTGGACTTCACTACGTATCCCATAAGGATGAGAATCAAGCCATACGTAGTTCTTGAACTAAAGTTTAATGTCATGTGGGACAAAAGGATTAGAGATCTATGTTTAGGGTTATAGAGCTTAGACCATTGTAAGAAATACACAGTGTGTGTTTTCATTGGGACTTTTCAGCCAAGGGACTGAAAATGGAATTTGGGGTTAGGCCCAAAGACTTGGGGCTGGATTCGAGGGACACTCCAACGTTCCTATATATCCCATAAGGATGGGAATCAATCCCACTTAGTTCGAGAAATACCCTCTAGAAAAATTTTGTTTGTACATGTGAAGGGTGAAAGGGGACTTTAGTGTAATGATGGTTTAACCCAAGATAAAATGTCCGGGCATTTCCATGTATGCACGTAGTCTTTGAAATGAAACATGATTGAAAAATCAATGAAAAAAATGGTTCCCTCTCAGGTGAGGGTATCAAAGAAATTTTTAGTTTATTGTCATACTGGACAAAATTGTTGTATAGTTTAACGTCGTATAACAAGGACGAAAGTGAACCAATGTAAAGATATTGATTCTAAGGACGGTTTCACGAATTAACATCGTATGAGATGGAGATGAACCGATGTGAAGAGATTGGTTTTGGGCTTGAACCTTGGGAGGTTTCCAACATACCCAGCCTAGAAGGCAAGGATCAAAGTCTGTGTAGTTCAATTAAAGAATGAATTAATGATCAAGTTGTTCTTGGGGAAAATGACCTAAAAATGATGTTAGTACTTACACATGGTTAGCGGCCCAAAGAGAGTGTCATGGTTGAGGTTTTCTCTAAGATCACATGACTCATACTCGGTGTGAGAAACAAGAGGTAACAACATCCTTAACGATGCATAGTTTAATGTCATGTAGGACATATAAAGGGACTATGAAGTTTAAAGTCTTACAGTTAGGACTATTGGTGCTGCACAGTTTAGTGTCATGTAGTAGGGACAAAATATAGTT
The DNA here is from genome assembly GCA_963277665.1 of Viscum album. Taxonomy (NCBI): domain Eukaryota; kingdom Viridiplantae; phylum Streptophyta; class Magnoliopsida; order Santalales; family Viscaceae; genus Viscum; species Viscum album. The sequence goes on from OY728158.1 coordinate 1,028,696,660, forward strand.
TAATGTCCTGTAAGACATATCACAGACATTCTGTACAGTTTAGAGTCATGTAGTTAGGACGATGGGGACAATAGAGTTTAACATCATGTTGGACGAAAGGGGGACTACGCAGTTTAATGTCATGCATGGAGGACAAAAGAGTACACCATTAAAAGTCATGTTGGACGTAGTGGGTATTTTTTCCACAGTTTAGCGCCATGTTGGACGAAAGTGCGAGTAGTTTAAGTTCATACAGGACCATTGATGATTATGTAGTTTAACGTCTTTCCGGACGTAAGGGACTTTTATACAGTTTAGCGTCATGTAGTTAGGAAGTCATAGTTTAACGTCATTTTGGACGTAAGGGACTTTCAAATAGTTTAGGGTCATATGCATGGACCGTTGATGATGCATTTTAAGGTCATACAGGACCTAGTTGCAGTTTAAGGTCGTACTGGACCATTTAAGGAACTTTTTCATAGTTTAACCTCATGTGGGACGAAAGTAAAAATATTTTAAGGTCATATGTATGGACCGTTGCTGTATAGTTTAACATCATATAGCAAGGACGAGAAAGGTACTTTTCAGTTTATAAAAAAAATACTTCTTAAAAAATCTACCATTGGTTGGAGTATTGATGAGTTCTCCATCCATTGAGATTAATGAATAAGCTCCATTGTAGTAGACCCTATGTATTGAATAAGGTCCTTCCCATTTTGGCTCAAGCATGGGAGGTTTCTTTCCTGGTATCATTGAAGTTCTGAGAACTAATACCAATTCTCCCTGAGTGAATGAACGAAGACGAACATTTTTGTTAAAATCTCGTGCTATTTGATTCTGATAGACTTATAAGTGGTGTAAAGTGCACAATCTTTTCTCATCTAACCGTTCCAATTCATTCAATGTCTTTTGAGATTGTTCATATGTAGATGATTGATAACAAATGGAAGCTCTAAGCAAGGGTAGTTTAACTTCAATGGGCAAGACGGCTTCCGTTCCATATACCAATGAATATGGAGTTGACAGAGTTACAGTGCAGGTGGTAGTCCGATAAGCCCATAAAGCATGAAAGAGTTTATTAGGCCATGACCTCTTATCTTTATCTACCATCTTTTGTAGTATATTTGAAAGAGTCTTATTAAAGGCTTCTATCTGGCCATTGTCCGCTGCATGATGCCGAGAGGAATGGTTGGATTTGATGTTGTATTCTTGATACAACTTCTTCATCTCAGATGAACAGAAATTGGTGCCATTGTCCGTCAATATGGTATGAGGGACACTAAATCTGGTAATGATGTTAGACTTTATAAAGCTAACAACGCATTTAGAACTGACTTCCTTGAGAGGTATTGCCTCTGCCCATTTGGAAAAGGAGTCAGTAGCATTAAGAATGTACTTAAACTGCTTGGCCGTAGCTGAAGGGTAGTCCCACCACATCTATTCCCCATGTGCAAAATGGCCATGAGTATTTAGCTGTATGAAGCAACATTTGAGGTTGATGAATGAAGTTGGAATTTACTTGGCATGAATGACACTTCTTTGTGAAATTGACACAATCTCGTATCATTGAAGTCCAAAAGTATCCAAGCCTTCGAATCTGATTAGACAGTCTATGTCCAGACTGGTGGGCACCACAGACTCCTGCATGCACTTCTTTCATGACAGCCATTGTCTCTTCACCATCAATGCATCTGAAGAGAACTCCATCAAAACCACATTTGTAGAGAATTTCCTCTAGGTGATCTGGGCTATCATAAAGAGTAAAATTAACCACACGTCGCCATATTTGTTCTTTTTCAGCTTTATCAGGGAGAAGTGTTCCATTTTGAAGGTATTCTCTAATAGGTGACATCCATCCTGTAGTTAGACCATACAGTTCAGGAATGGGATAAATTTCATTAATTTCCTCTGTTCTAATCCGAACATAAGGTGAAATTGCACGACGGTGGGATTACTAATGGTTGTCTCGTCCCGATTTGGATCTACCAGAGATGTGGCTATATTAGCCAATGCATCAGCTTGAGCATTTTGTGATCTTGGGACATAAGAAAATGTCGGTTCCAAAGGGAATTCCTCCATTAATTCTGTGACGTAATCATACAAAGGGATTATTTCTTCTTTTCTGATGGCATAATCCCCATTGACTTGTTTGATTACCAGCTCTGAATCACATTTCACCTTTAAGTGATTCACTTGTGCTTGAAGTGCTAATTCCAAACCTATGATGAGAGCTTGGTATTATTCTTCATTATTGGTACCACCTTCCCACAATAAGAATGAATAAGGTAACACTACCTTTTCTAGAGAAATAAGAAAAATTCCTAATCCAACATTGTTGAATTTAGGATTTTCCATTTTCCTCCCTGTTGGACTTATGGAATCACCATCAAAATACATTTCCCATGCCTGAGGACTTTCTTGAATAGAGAAGACTTCCTCATCAAGGAGTTCAATATCTGAAGATGTGTCTTCCACTGAAGGGTGTTTAGCTAGGAAATCAGCCAGAGCTTGGCCCTTTATCACCTTTTGAGACATATACTGAATGTCCAATTGCTACAAAATAACTGCCCACCTTGCCAAACGTCCTGTAAGCATTGGATGACTTAGGATAAATTTGAGCGGGTTGTTGCGAGATACCAATTGGACCTCGTGATGTTGCAGGTATTGTCTCAACTTCTGAACTGAAAAGATTAATGCCAGACCGCACTTCTCAATACTTGAATACCGGGTTTCTACTTCAAGCATGGTTCGACTGAGATAGTATACGTTGTTTTCATTCCCAACATCATTCTTTTGAGCAAGGAAGGCACCCAATGATCGCTCTAGAGCTATCACGTAGAGGATAAGTAGTCTTCCTTCAATAGCTGTCATGAGTACCAGTTTACTCAAGAGGTATTTTTTGAGAATATCTAATGCTTCATGACATTCTTCAGTCCACTGATAAGTGACTCCCTTCTTCATCAATATGGTGAAGGGTAAACTTTTGCCTGCTAAATTGGCGATGAAACGCCGAATATAGGCTAAGTTTACTTGATGTCCTATTAATTCATTCAAATGTTTAGGAGGTTACATACCAAGGATTGACTTGGACTTCTTAGGATCGACTTCAATACCACGATAGCATAGAACAAAGCCAAGAAATTTTCCTGAGGTTGCCCCAAAAGCACATTTCAAGGGGTTCATCTTCAAATTATGTTCTCGAAGCTTGCAGAATATGAATTCCAAATCAGCCAAGTGATTAGAACGTTGTTTGGATTTATCTGCCAAATCATCTACATAGAATTCAACAAAATTCCCTAATAAGGGTTTGAAGATACGATGCATGGCACACTGATAAGTTGCACGTGCATTGTTTATGCCAAAGGGAATTACCCAGTAGAAAAACACACCCTGAGGGGCTCTGAAGGCTGTAGATTCCTCGTCTTCTAGGGCCATTCGGATCTGATTGTATATGGAATATTCATCCATGAAGGAAAGTGCTTCATAGCCAGCTGTTGCATCAATTAGATGTTCTGTAATCGGAACTGGGAAATCATCCTTAGGACAATGCCGATTAAGATCTCTGAAATCGATGCAAACTCTAATTTGTTCGTTATTTTTCTTTACAGGGACAACATTAGCCAACCATTTGGGATATTGAACTTCTCTGACGAAGTTAGCTTTGATAAGCTTATCCACTTCAGCTTCAATTTTGGAAGTATAAGTTGGGTGTGTTCTTCTCGCGGCTTGCTTAAATCCGTGATGTTCTTCAGGTAAACCCAAATGATGAGTAGAAACATCCTGATCAAGCCCGGGCATTTCTGTATAGTTCTAGAAAAATATATCTATATTTTTCTTTAGAAAACAAATATACATCACTTTCTCTTCAAGATTCATGGCCACACTGATTAAAGTGGGGTGTGGATCTCCTTTTGTACCTTGATTTATTTCTCTGAGTTCATCCATAGTGGTAGAGATACCCTCTTCAAATACTGGAGGAGAATCTTTGAGATCATCCTCTTCTTCTTCTTCATGTTTTATTTCTTCCATTTCTAGTTTCATAGTAGATGATAATGTAGAATTCTCATGATCTGAAGAGATGTCAAACTTTGTATATCTTGAAGAAGAAGCTTCCACTTCTGACCTGATTGATGATGAAGGGTCTTCTTTGGGTAATAAATAAGAGATGATGGATTGAGAATAGACATCATTGTTCACCTCTGATGTTGCTATAACTTCTTATGGCCTAATTGGCGAAGCATAGACTTGTTGGATTTCAGCAGATGAAATGAATACGTCACCATTTGTGCTTTCATCACTGCTTGGTAGATTACCAATTTCTCCCATGTTGTCTGGCTCGATTGCTGTAATTGACATTACGGATCTTTCCATAAGAGTATTTTGATTTGGGTCTATATTTTCAATTTGACTGATAGGCAACACATAATCTGTACTCAAATGTGTAAATGGATTTACTGGAATTTTTTCCAAACCATATGGAGCATTAACTTTGGTAATCTCCTTTTTATGGATTTCTCTCTTTAGCTTCATGTGATAGAATTCCACCTCAATGTATTGAGACCCACATCTCTTGAACGGGGCCTTATCACCATACAATGTCCCAACATGACCATAGAAACAATATTTGAGACATTGATGGTAAGATGAAGGGATAGCCGCATGTTGATGTAGCCAGGGTCTTCCAAGCAAGATGATGAAGGCTGAGTCTTGATCAAAAAACATGAAATCTGAATTGGATACAAGATCTCCAAACTGAGTTCTGAGTTCAACTTCACCCAGTGGTTCTTGTTCATTTTTATCATATCCCTATAGCATCATGGTGGAATGAGATAAATCAGATTCTGTGAGGCCCAATCGACGAAGTGTACGAATGGGCATGAGGTTGACTCCTAAACCATTGTCAATGAAAGCCCTTCGAAAAACCACGCCATTGACCTTTCCAGACATGTACAATGGTATAATATGTCCATGAACAACATCATCTTCATCTTCATTAGTAAAAGATATTATTGCATGGAATTCTGCAGGATTATTCTCTATGTGATAGACTTCAGCTACAACAATTTCAGTTTCAAACTCCTGAGTATTTGACAAAGCCTCGATGAGTGCTTCCCGAAGATCTTTTGATAGATTCAGGGCATCCAGAATTGATAACTTGGCTGGTACTTGGTCCAAGTGTTTCAATATATCATACTTTTGATCCAGAGGTCTGCGTTTCCCAATAGGATTATATGGTTTAGCAGGTACCTTGGAAGCATATGCTTTGGAAGTTGATACATCTTGTATTGGGAAAGGAGTTGGCAATATTCCTGGTTTTGGAAGATTAGACCGATTAGACCCATTTACTTGCTAAGAGGAAGAAGATGGAACTTTCAACCAGTATTCCAAAATAACTGTTCCAGGACTGAATTTGCTATTGGTAGAAGAACTTTCTTGTTCTTGCTGATCTCGCTGAAGGGCTCTACCATGAGTTTCTGCTGTATACGCAGTTCTATTAGGGGTAGAAATGGAATAGTGGATTCTGAAAGATCCACGACTTCCCCTGTATCCTAAGCCTCTGGAACATCCTCTGATTCCTCTGCTTGATACATGGAATTCAGGCTCATTGAAATTGAAACTGCGACTGGAATATGGATCTATTAATTGAATCATATTAACCGAACCAAATATTAACCCTTCATCTGATGAAGACTCTGCCTGATTATCCTATTCAGGCTGTGTCGTTTGGTGGGGCGGTGCCCGTGGCATTGAATTATATGGCATGAAGTTCGCAAAAGTCAAAGACAACTTAGACTTTGACACATACTCATCTTCTTCTGATTCTTTTTCTTTCTTTTAATCATGTCATTTCTCTAAAGAATTTCCATCAGACGAAGAGGGTTTTTCCACAACATTCATGGCAGAAGACACAAATGGTTTCTTTAATTATGTTTGCGAAATAGCATGAGTTCGATTGATTGTCTTTCTGACCATCCAATCATCATACTTCTGTGCATTTTTTCTTTTGACTTCTTGCCATTCACCTTCCTCCTCTGGAACTGTAGCAGTGACACATGCTATCTGGGCTGAGGAGCCTTTCAATGTGACTTGTCCCGAGTCGACCATCTTTTTCAGGATGTCTTTGAAGACAAAACACTCCTAGATGGGATGCCCCAACATTTTATAAAAAGGTTAATAATTGGGACGGTCTTCATCTCCTTTCTTGTTTGGCCTCTTGGGCATTGGCAATTGAACCAAATTGTTTTCCAGAGCCAAAATGAAATAACTAGGAACTTGTTCATTTTAGAAAGAGTATGTTTTTCTCTTCATATCCTCAATTTTTTTCCGCCTTTGATCTTTTTGATCATCTTGACAAAAAGGCCTTTGTTGTTGCGCTCAGAAGGTGGATCCCTTCGATAAGATGATGTTTTTGAGGTAGAAATAGGTACAAGTGCTTGTTTAAGCATAACTGTAGTATTTTCTGCTTTACCCATTCTTCTTCCTGGAGTTAATGGAATTACACGAGATTTAGCCTTAGCCTATCTAAGGGAATCTTCAATCTGCTGAGCGATTGAAGTAAGGTCTCAAAAACCTCCTATGTATTTCATAGGGATTAATGGCATGTGTAATTCGTCACGCAGATTTTCCACACAGATTGGCAACAATTCTTCTTGAGGGAGTGCTAAACTCAAGGAATATGTTAATCACTTCCATCGAGCAATGAAATCAGAAACCATTTAATTCTCCCATTGCTTATAGTTTGTAAGATCGAAAACTGTTGTCTTTGGAAAATTTGAGCTGAACTGAAGGAGAAGTTTTGGTGAAGATCCTCCCATCCGGTAATTGACCGGGATTTCAAGATTCTATACCAAACAAAATATGGTCCTTGAAAGGTTCGCATGAAGCATTTGAGTTTCACTACTTCTTGCTGCTCTGGAGTTCCCATCATAGGATCGGAACAAGACACATAATGCGTCAAATACTGTTCAGGATCACCTGATCCATTGAAAATAGAGAATACAGGGTTCCCAAAACTGGATGGAGGAGAACTTGAATCTACCCATTCTGGGTAAACATTCATTTCTGGTTGAACTTGCACACACTTCCATTCCATAGTTTCTAACCGAGATGTTAATGACTCAATAGTATATATTAACATTTGAGAAAAATCCGGTTGAACATGGACTTGGGTAGGTGCAATGACTGGAGCTTGGACAGATGTGGCGATTAGTGTTGCAACTGATGGTAGTACTGCCAACTGTTGTTTCACTTGACCCGTAGGATTAGACCTGTGAGGGTGTACTAATAGAGGAGGATATTCTTGATCTATCTTAGTAGCTGCAAAAAATTCCTTTGGCTGACTGACTCCAGCATTCTTTAAGAAGAAGACTACTCTGAAGTAGTTCTGCATTCAACCTTCTTAATTCCTTCATTTCTTCCTCTTGTGTGTGAAAACCTCTGCTCTAATGAGAGTGATTGACCTTCTCCAGAGGAAGGATATGTAACCTGGTTAATTCCCTTCCCTTTGTTGGATCCTTTTTGGAGAGGGGGAAGTGGGTTACTCGAAGGATTACCTAGGTTCTGAGTAATCATTTGACTTCATGTACGAACACCTTCTTCATTTGTGTTGGTGCGTACATCTTCTTGAGCAGGAACCTCTTCATTTGAGTCCCCTGAGTGAGCATCATCTCGTGGATCAGCAACAACGGCATTGATGACATTGATTGAGGCATAACTCATCACATCCCTTCTATCAGCATTTCTGTGATATTTTCTTCTTCCATGTCTTTGATGAGACATTGAATTTTGTTGATTCAATCCCTTAGGAACTTCTTGATGAACCGTAATTTGGAGGGAATCCCCTGATAATTTGTCTCTTCGTTTCTCTTGAGGTTTCTTCCCCAATCGAGAAAAGACCGACTTTCTCTGAGGAAGGGATTGATGATTTGAAAAAGTCCCCATTCCAGTGGACTGGGGCCGTTCTTGCTGTTCTCGCTCAACTCCCTGAATCCTTTTTGTTGATTCTGAGGGTTGGTTTAAAAGAGCCCCCAGTCTGGTGAGCTGGGGTGGTTCTTGACATGCTATGTCTGAGACTTTCTTGAAAGTCCTCCTGATCTTGTGAACCTTAGTCCAGAAATTAGCTGGATGCATAAACCTGTATCCGCTTTTATCACCTAATTCAAAAGAACTTTGGATGATTTCTGACACTTCTGTCACTAGGTGACGTGCTTGATCCAAACGAGAGGCATGTTCAATATTCTCGTTTTCTTAATGCAAGAGTAATTCGACAACTTGTTCTCTGTATTCTTGATTTTGAGAGGAACTAGTTGAAGCATGTTCTTGGGAAAGCTTTTGATTACAAACAAAGACCATTGACTGTGGCCGGCCATGGGCAATAACATTTCATGAGACCATTTTCGGCGGGATTTGTTGACTTGAGAGCACCATGAAATGCAGTGCTCCACGCACACCCCATCCTATGACACGAATACCAAATGGGGCATTGGTAATTATCTAACGCAATCTGCTTAGTGTGCCAAGGCATGAACGTTGAAGGGCTCTCTGCTGCTTTTCAGCTTTCGGATATCGAGAGACTGATAGAGATGCCAAATCAATCGAACATTGTAACCCTTCTATTATATTAGGATTATTTTCATATTCATCATAAGATAATACATTCTTTTTAAACTGATAATGAGTTTTCCATATCTTGAGATGAATATCATGAACTTCGTCTTCCGTCAACACTTCTGGAATATTATACTGAGAGTCATCTAGAGGCCAAAACATGACTAGCACTTCACCTTTCATCAGTTGTTTTCTCATGTCCAACATTTCCTCTTTATCATTTGATGAAGATTATTCTACCTGATTTGACCAGAGTTGGTGTTTCCTGGTTGCTTCATTGGATTCAACAGGATTGGTAGAGAAATCATTGATCAAACTAGAAGATGCATGACTTAGGGGTGGTTCAGAGAATGACCTACACCCTAGGATATCTTCTGATTGAGAAAGTATTTCACCTGCTAGCGATGAAGCTTCAGACATGATTGGTTTCGCATTTGCAAGTGCCTCAAGATAAGAGGGATTTCTCGGCACTATATTGTCCACTAGAGAATTTTCCGGGAAATGTGCATCACTACTGTGGAGAGGAATTTTGTAGAGAAATTCATCATCATGGGGAGGACCACCATAATGGGTTACAGCAACAGATGAGATCTCTTGCTCCTTGGTCTTCTGACCACACAGAGGGTTCCTGTGGCTCTCATCTGAAGATGAAACTTCGACATCGTCCGAATTTTCATAAAGTAAGCCTTTATGAGGAAGTGTCTGTTGAAGACCTTTGGAATTAATGTTCCCACTATTGGGAAATGAGGGAGTAGAATCTTGAATTTCAATAGATAATTTTCTGAGGGATTCATGAACTCCAACATCGAGCAAGGCCTTGTTACAGATTGTCTCTTGATCTCCTGACTGTGCTGGGCGGGTCTTTTTCTTAGACGCCTTATTACTCACCTTGGAAAACACTTGTTGATGAAAGTGGTTGCTCTGAGTAGGTGTATATGCCTGATTAAGAAATATTTTCAGGTTAGGCTGACGATCTCTACTCAAATCAGGTGTATGTGCTTGACTTGGTTGTCCGTATGCTATGGGGGAGTATGCCCCGCAACCCTCTTGGACTGGAACAGATGTGTGTGTCTTTTCTGGAGTGAATTGTTGATGAATCACTCCACTGATAGGGATAGATTTATGTGTCTTTCCCTGAGATGTCGCTGAAGTTGTTATAATATCCTGGCAGGCATCCAGAATATGAACAAGGATTTTATTATGCTCTTTCACCATTGATAGAATATGCTTGGTGACTTCAGCTTCCGGAACGGGAATATACGTCCATTTCGGGATTGGAGCAAGTGTATGTGCCTGCTCGTGTCCTCCTTTTCGTGTTAGTGAACCCTGAAAGTACTCAAGTGTGGGGGCAGAGAGTTGAGTCTGCCTTCTATTTGTTGTCGGAGCTATCCAACTAACTTCTTCGAATGCTACCAAGCGAGACTGTTGGTATGACTAATTAATACTAGCAGGTGTGTGTGCTTGCTGATTGCACTTCACCAAATGTGGTTGACAAGATCCATCATATGTAGTCAGATGAGCCTGCTGACTAGTTGATGATGTATAAAAAGGTGTATGTTCCTGCCTATAGTACTCCGCTGGAATTTCCTAGCAGGATTGGCGTGATGCTGCCAGACGAGTCTGCTGGACAGCGGAATTAAAATGGGCAGGTGTGTGTGCATGCTCATTGCTTACCACCAAGTTAGGTTGGTGTACTTCTCTGGAGATGGCGGAGATGAGAACCTGCTCACTGTTGACCGGATTCTGCCTCTGGTGGTTCGTCTTGCTTGCTCGGGTTTGAGAAACCTGAGCTGAACGCCAGGTGTCGGTACCCTCATCATGTTGAGGGCGCACTGCCGCACGAGTCTGGCGGCGATTGTTGGTGGGAGTCCTCAAAAAGGACTCCTATCTCTTTGAATTGAGGTCCTGAGGGACCTACTCATTCACCTCCGTAGAATAAGGGAGAGAAAGTTGATTGCGTTCTGGGGATAACGACCCAAAACAGTTGGAGACGGTAGTCAACACTGCCTTCTTCTTGATCACTGTTCGTCGTTGTCTAGACGACCGATGTGAGTTGTTTACTTGGAGGGATTTTCGGGCTGCCTCCATAGTTGGGATGGTACCGTGTTGATGGTACTCCATAACCAGTGTGTTTGATACCCAGCGTTGAATACGCTAAGTAGGTGATATCGTCCTAAAATCGGACGATGATCCAGCAGGAGTAGCAGCAGTGGCATTTGTAGTAGCATTATTCACAGGTGTGAACATGAGAGCAGCCATTCTAGAAATGCAGCAGATCTTGGGAAAAGAGTGCCTTTTTGATATAACAGACGTAATCAAGATAAATTCTGCCACTACATCTTTTGGATGAGCACATATGTCAATGATTGTTTTTTTTGGCCCTCTCATTGAGTTTTAAATAGGGGCCTAACAAATAGGTAAGACATCATTTTAACTCGGTTAAGGATTCATGTCGGGTTCGCTATTTTTGTTTCCCTCAGAATCCGGGGATGACTGCCTTGATGGGAGGTTCAAACATTCCAATCGGTTTCTAACGGGTTTGTTCATAGAACTGGAAACATCTAATGATTACACATCCATTCGGACCTACTTTCCAAAGGTAGGTGCTCATTATTTTGTGGACTGATGAGGCTTAGGAATTTGCATTGGCCGAGAGGATGGGAGGTCAGACTCATCCCACCTTTTTAGGGGAATTATTGTCTACTCTGGGACTCTCTTTATAGATCTAAGTTATGTTCGTGAATCCTTATTACATTACCAAGTATAAAATGAGCTTTCCTTCAGATCTGACAATCAATGATTAAATATGTAGGAAATTTAGAGAATCTTTTATATGTATTCGAGGTTCTTCATCGATAGAGAATCATCTGTATTTATTAGAGATTATTGGTCAATGGTACACTTCGACACATTTATATAGAAGTCTCTTGGTCATTATGGTGACCATGCTGGTTTTAAAGCCACTCAGTGGGGAACATGAGGTTTATTGTCGTTCAGAAGGATATGGATTATTTTAGAGTTGGGATCAAACCCGTAGATGGGCTACCTATGTATCATATGTTTAGAAAAGTAATCAGAACCCACGTAGTTTGAGTAAGGTAGTATGATGTTTATGATTGATGGCTCAAAGAAGGATGTCACAATTACTTTTACACTCTATGCTCACGTGAGTCATGCTTGGTGTGAGAAATAAGAGGTATTGATAAAAATTAGACAGTTGTTCCATGAAAGATGAAATCATAAGAAATAATGTGGGGCTTATATATGTATGACTGCCCAGATAAATGAAGGTTATGAATTACTTTAGGGATGAAATCCAGGAACAGGGTCCATAAAGGTATATGTGCTTCATGGAGATTTTGAATACTCTAACTTGGGGCTTACTCCTGAAAAGGAGGCCCAAATTAGGAGAAGACTTATGATTGGGTTTTACTCCTGAAAAGTAATCCCATATAAAAGGTAAATTAGGACTGGTTAAGAGAAATTAAGACTGGGGCTTACTCCTGAAAAAGAGTCCCAGGTCAGGGATTAAGATTTGGGGCTTAATCTTGAGGAGGATGCCTAAATTAAGGGACTGGGGCTTACTCCTAAGGAGGATTCCTAGATTTGGGAACATTATGAATTAGGGATTACTCCTAAGGAGGATTCCCAAGTTAAGAATTATGACTGGGACTTACTCCTGAAAAGGAGGCCCATATTTGAGACTGGGGATTACTCTTGAAAAGGAAGCCCAGGTTAAGAGAATTATGGTTGGGGCTTACTCCTAAGAAGGATGCCCATATTTGAGACTAGGGCTTATTCCTAGAAAGGAAACCCAGGTTAGGGGATCTGGGGCTTACTCTTAAGAGGATGTCCAAATTAGAGGACTTATGACTGGGGATTATTCCTGAAAATGAGACCCAGGTAAAGGATTCTATCATCTTAAAGGATAAGGTTGAATGAATGAAATCTCAATCTTTAGTGACATAAAGATGTGTAAATCACTAGGTTTTGAGAGATATTCCACAGAATTCCTTTCAGATAAGGAAGTCAAATCATGAAATCATGCCATAAATGGCTTTGAAGAGTTTATTGAAGACTTAATCTTGAATAGGAAAGGTGGAATGGCCTAAGAGGGGTGAAATGGGCAAGAAAGGCACCCAAAAAGGCAGGGGCGCGCAAGTCCTGGCAGGCGCGCAGGTACTGTGTGGGCATGCAAGTCTTGGTCGCGTAGGTATGCCTGCGCGACACATACTGTACTTGTGCGACAGTTAACCAGTAGGGTAATACTTGAGCAACTCTTTATTAAATCCTTTTTAATCCTCTTGAGGTTCTTCCAGAAGAGGGGAGCGCAAGTTCTATTGAAGGAACAAGGCATCGCGCAAGTGTGGCCTTTTCCCTTAAGGGCTGGCCACTCAGGCGTGCAAGTGTTGATGAGTTTCAACACTTAGGCCTTCCTCCCCCTCTTTAGATCTTTTGTTCTAGGTAAGAAATTACCTTAGAAGTGCTTTAGAAGATTTGAGAAGAGACTAGGGAGTCGGGAGCTCAAATACGAGTTTCTAGAAAAAATCCTCCTCGAATGGGGGGCCCATAGGGTCTATTTATAGGCAGGAGAAGACCCCGGGTGGTTATCACATAGGTCGTGCAAGTCACTTGCGCGACCAGTAGACGGCATGCAAGTGGACTTGCACGACTGTGATAGAACTTGCGCGACGCATGTGATTTTGATCCCTTGTTCATGCCTTTGTCGATTTTTGATATTTTCTTTAAAGGATGAAATCAATTTGTGCTAAGTCATTTCCCATTACATTCTTTTGGACTCTGTGATGAAAATGGAGCATTAACAAAGATAAATTCATTTTCAAATTATAACTCATGATACCTCATTTATATCTTTATAAAACATTGGAAAATATGTTAGAGAGAAGTAATAATCCTCTTCAAACTGATCATCTCTTAAGAATGCCTATGATCGTACCCTAAAATATCCACATATAAACCATTTTATCATTAATTACTTTATTAATGGTGATGTGGAATCCATATACCACTTTTACCCTTTTTTACTTAGTATATCAAATTAACAGACTTATTCGGATACCACTAACTAAATTTACCCACAATAAATTTAAAATCTTATAAAAAATTCCCAAAACCCCTACTAACTAGAAACATCACTTAGAATGTAAGTTTCCTCGACAATAGACACAATTTATTCAAAGAACTACAACCAAACCTATCTGATTACCTCAGGATGACAAATTAATGTCAATAGAATGTTTAACATCATTCCATAAAACAAAAAAATTCCACATAAAATTCAATTAAAAGTATTACTCCCTTTAAGGGTTTAAATGTCAATTATAGTTAATGACACTATATAGATATAATTATGGAATGCCTCTAATATAAATGAACATTTAATGTGTTAGGAATATATTGGCTCTATGAATTCTTAGTAAAACTGCACATGATCAAATTGCGACATGTCAGCACAATTCAAGGTCACATATTCCCACATACCCTACTTCTCCATTATGCCCAACCTGAATGCACACATAAATTTGTTTAAGATGCAATAGAATTCCTACATTATATTATTAGAAAAAATCTAATCCGTAACCCCTCATCAAATCTCTATCAATCACATAATATTATAAAATATTTGAAAGCTTCTAAATTAATTTATTCAATAAAAAATATTGAAAAAAATTAAAAAATAAAAAAGGTGTGTGTGGGGTTATGCTTATCACCAGTAGTCAACAGCCACAGAAGATAAATTTTTCAGATAATATCGGATGATATATAGGTGGGATAAGATATAAAGGTGGATAGATCTCAGACTTATCTCGGTTATCCATTTATGGAAATTTGGGTTGTATGGGATAAAATTTAATTAAAAACAAATTCAAATTCAAATTCAGGTATACTTGTACATTTAAATTTAGAAAAATATTATATGAGAGACCACTATGAACCATATTGCCATCAATTGGTATGTAGTGTTAAAATGAACCCATATTGGATGTATAATGAATGTATGAGGTTCTATCATAGTCTTTGGAACTTTTAAATTACCACTATTTTCCAAATTATCCCCCAATGCTCTCTAAGGGTATTTTTAGTATTTTACTATATATATCACTATCTTATGACCTTTAACAATGACCTTTTGTTATCCAAATATCAAATCTCTTATAAAATAATCCTTAATTATATCATTACGCATCAGAAATTAAATGAAAATATAAAATCACATAAACAATCATATACTTTATTTCGTACAATATTGTATTTATCCAAGTACATTGAAATATTCATGTATTGGTCAATAAAAACACCACACATTAATGATTCTTGTAAGGTTCTGTCTTTATCCTGGGTACTTTACCAATTTATATTTTTATGAATCATTTTAATTTCTATAAACAACCATTTTTCTTGGTTTAAAATGGTGTTTGAAATTTTCATGTGGGATCAGAGGATATAGACTACTATAATACAATACTTTCATATAGAAACAGAGATGATATGGTTCCATTGGTTGGGTGGTGCAGTCCACCGAAAATTTGATAGATTGATAAGTAGATCACAAATCTTATAGATGGATAATAGGCTAGACGATGGATCCTTGGTAGAAGGGATTTACAATTGGAAACCCACCATATATCTTGTTTCCTCGAGATATAGGGACATTACCTTTCACTATTGTCGAGCCTGTGGCTTGCAGGTGGAACTAAGCTAGGGGAGAAAAGTGAGGTGTAGAATCTTATTTTCAACCTTTAAAACTCCCATTTACCTGTTAATTATCCTCCTTCCACCATAAATCTTGATTTATGATCTTTAGTGAAACTCCATGGCTTCCATGACTTCTCCAATGTCAATCCATGATCTACATGTGTATTCTTTGATTTGGAGATCAAGTCTCATTAATTTATCTTGGTATTTTTGAATTTAATTATTCTTCTTCCAAGATATTTTTATTATAGAATTGAGTTCATTGGTTGATAATTTTTTAGGGAACCATGAAGTTTTGTATCAATCTAGATGATCAATCGTGTGGTTTAATTTCCTTTGATTTAAGGTAGGTGGTCTTAAATGACTCTTTATGGTCTTCCGGATTTTCTTTTTTGGGTCAACATGTATGATCATCCAATTATTCCATAAAAATACTAATTTTAATTTTAATACTTTTTTATGGATTGAAACCTTATGATTAAAGCTCTCATAGATTCTATCATGTCCATTGGTTATGATACCTAATACATTTAGCCACTAAAGGTGTGTTGTTAACATTAAAACTAGTTTAGAACCTGTAATGTATGATCCTAGATCCATGTATTAGTGTTTTTTTGATATGTGAAATAGTCTTTTACTTAATTGGAATGTGATTAAAAATTTCTAGAATTATTATGAGAATTGTTAACTAGGTAGAAAATGGTATTTGGATTTCCAATGGTATGTTTACATAAAGCTTGTGATTGGTATAAAATAATAATAGAATATAAATAAAATTGGAAATATAATTTGTAATTTTCCTAAATTAACCAAAATGGGGTATGTAAACATGTTTAGTGTTTTTTATGCATTGGATATATCATGGTTCCCGAGGGTGAGATGCAAATAGGACAAATGTTTGAGGGAAACAATCTTTGTTTCTTAATGTATAAGGGCGTGGCACATGTTTTCTTTATGATTGTATATGAGATTCATGATTAACTGATGTGTGGGCATAATATTCATAATTACTGATTCCAATGGTCGGGATGTTGGGTTTAATTATGCATTAGGATGAGGTTCTTGGTTACTCAAGGATTGAGGATGAGATTAATTTTCTCTTGGTGCCTAAGGGTATGATATATGGTTATACAAGATGCATGAGGGAGATATTGGGAGAATTAATTGGAATCAAATTTTAGGTATTTGAAATTGGGTGAATAAATGGACAAATTCAACATTAGACTAAAATAGATATGACTGAAGCTGAGTGTCAATTTGGATCTCAATAGTTAATAGGTTTATTTCTATGTTTTTTTTAGAATTATATTTTTTCACCTATTTATCAAACTATTTCATGCACTTTAACTCAGATAAGATTTTTCATACACATTGGGTAGTGGAATATTAATTTTTACCCACATCATGTGTGGTCCATTTTTATTACATGAGTATACTATATAGTTGCTAGTTTGGAAAAAGGAAAGGATCCCCACACTTGATGGATTCAATTATTTTCTTAGAATAGAGCTTATATGCTATAATGATAATATGGTTCAACACAGAGTTTTGGGTATCTTTTTTGATTCTTTAATTCTTTTGGTTTATTATATTACATTTATTATTCTGATTGGAATGAATTTCATGGTTTCATTATTATTATTTCATTTTGTATTTCTAAATTATATTATAAATTTATTTTATAAAAATTGTTAATAAATTTTTAGCTTTTATTCATAATATTTACCTATTTTTATAATCACCCCAATATATAAATACTTGACCCTCTCCACTACTTGTTAGACTCTTTCATATTTGGAGGAGAACTTGAGGTCATGTGTTGACCAGTCTTGGTCATTTGAGGGAGAACTATCATGGGGATGTTAAAAAGTAGTTTCATGGTAGTTTGTTTATGTTAAATTACTATTTTGGTGAGGTTGATAGGATAATAGGATGTATCAAGTATTAGTAATGGGATCATACTTGGGATTAGCTGGCCCATGTGCTGGGGAAACCCAAATTTCCAGGTATTGGATTATTATTCTTGAGGTTCTCCTATTACAATTGTAATTTTATTTTACCTTTTATGATGTAGTTATTAAGTGATGTTACTATTTTTATGATATTTTAATTAAGGTTTGGTGTGTCATGAGGTGTGTATGAATGAATCATGATAATCACGTATGAGATTTTCATCTTCACTGTAAAAAATAAGAACTCATTCAAGTGCATATAAAAATATACCTATTTAGTTTATTCATGTTAATCAAATGCTATTGATACCATATTAATGAATAATTGTTTTCTTATTTTATAGCATGTGAACTAACTGTTTAATCCTAACTTGATATCTTTCTGTGACTCAAATTTGATCATTAAATCTAGGATAGTGTGTGAACATATTAGAACTAGCTTGGACTATGTTATAATTAGGGAGAAATTGTTATATTTAATAATCCAAGTATTTATAAATGATCCTTTATACCTTTTCCATTTTCTAATTTTGTTGCATGAGGTGGGAATTAACCTATGTAGATAAATTCCTCTTGTCATGTTTTTGATGTCTTGGGGAGGGTTCTGATGAGAAAACACCTAACGTGTCAATGTAAAATCCACCAGTAGATTAGAGGGACATTATTGATTATTAGGAACGGGATTGGTGCTTGAAATTATGCTAGTCCAAGAAAAGGGATGTTTATCAACGATAACTAACCATGTAAAAACTTATAAGGGTGTTTGATATGTTCCACCAACCCAAATTTAAAGGGGAAGATGACCATGATACAGTAGATTTTTGTCTTGAATCTATCCAAAAAATCTTCAACCACATGAAGATATCTATTGATAGGAGGTTGAGTCTCAGGATGTACAAGTTGAGATGACCACCCAAGAGATGGCGGGACATCTTGGTTCAAGCTAATTACCTTTAGGGGATAACTTGGTAGAATTTCCAAATGAATCGCCCAAACCATTTTTTCCTAAATATGCTATGGAGGGATATAGACATGGAGCTAATGAACCTTATACAAGGGTGAATGATGGTGATCGATTATTCTAGTCTTTTCATAGAATATATAAAATTTTGATCTATCATTGGATATATATGATGAATTTATGGAGAATTGAAACTAGGAGGGTATTAGATAAGATATAATGTCTTAGTTGAATTCCTTTTAGGTGACCAAATTATCTGACATCATGAATTTGGTTCTCATTTATAAAAGGGAACATGGGAGAGGCCCCGAGTGTTGGGAAGAGAGCCTCATCTCGGTTGTCTGGTAGCAATCCTTCTAGTAGTAGGAAGCATCATTTAAAGCCTTACCATAAGGATGGTTGTTGGAAGAACAATTAATGTAGTTAGTTATCTTTTCTATTTGGTGACCAGGGGAGCTTATATTGGTGTGGAAGGAATAACCATAACTGAGATAACTTCCCTTGACCACCTATGGAGTGTCATTCTCCTATGGAGTGTCATTCATGTGGTGGGATGAGGCATGGGCAAGGGTTTTATAAGAACACTAAGTTGGAAACCAATGATGGGGGAATGAGAAAATTTTTTGAGACAAGAAAGGATATTATTACTCAGAAGAAGATGACAGAAAACAATTTAATTCTCATAAAAATGAGTTATAGTACAAGGTACTCTAGGGAATGGAAGGTAGAACTAGTTGGGTGGTATACTGTAGGGATGACTAGAACAAGATCAAGGTAAATTCATGACAGAGATTCATGTGGTATAGTATACACATAATGATATGGTTGATTGAAAATCTAATGTTTGATGTATGATTTTAGTAACATATACCATCAGAAGTGCTCTTTTTGATATAGGTTAATAACACACTTTTATATCAGATCAATTTTTCTAGTCTTGGGTTTGGTTGTGAAGTGTCTATTTGGAGTTATATATATCGACATGCCACTAACGGGACCTTTAGAGGGTATTAAAGACTATATTTAGTGTTTTCTAGGGAATTATTACAAAAATTTAATGTATGATCTATTTCTTCATGAGACGGACATAATTGACCGCATCTTACAGATGGACTGGTTACTTATATACCAGGATCATAACAATTTATATGAATGTCATGATTCCTTCACACCACCTAATTGTGAATGTTACATCGGCCATGGTGAATGAGATAATATACCAGGATGGATAGGACAATCACAACTGTGACTAGATGGGCTTACAACTTTGGTATCTAGCTATGTGATAGATAAAAGATAACCGGTGTAGGGATTTATAACTCTAGTATTAGACTATTATTAGGATGTATTTTTTTTGTAATTAATTATCTTACCTCTGTATCATAAGATCAATTTTATAATTGATTTTGTGGAAATATTTGAGCTTTATTTGATACCACAAAAAGGGATTGACCTAGTAGAGATTCTTATATTGAATGATTAATTGGAGTATCTAGAGTGCATATATTTTTTATGTTCTTGTAAGTCTCATAGGTACTCTTTGGTATCTTTTCCAAAAAAATCAGATAGGTATTTTCATCTTTTTCTATTATCAGAAGATTAACCATATGATAGTCCATAATAGGTATCCAATTGCTTGAATCAATGATATTTTGTATAAGATAAGGATTTCTAAAGTATTATATTAGATTGATTATAGATACATGTACCATCTGCTATGTTTAATTTCATCTAAAATAACATATACCACCTTCCAATGTAATTATGGTCTGTTTGGTTTTTTGGGGTTCCTTTCAGATTGAAAAATGTAATGGCGGTGTTCATGGATTTTATTAACCCCATTTTCTAAATGTACCTATAATATTTCATGGTTTTCTTTGTTAAAAAAATCTTAATGTACTCTAAATCCAGGTATGATATTTCATGACTTATTGATACTGTCCTGAATTCACTAATTGAGCATTACATTTATGAAAACCCATCAAAGAGTTCCTTTTGGATTGATCATGCACACTTTTTGGGCCATATTATTTCAGATATGTGAATATCTTTGGATTCAGAGAAGGTTATCACAATTGTTTCTTGAGACATTCCCAATAATGTTTTTTAGATTCCGTGATTTCTTGATAAAGTGTGATATTATCAATGATTTATATTTAATTTATCATGAATAAGGTCACTGACATACAGTCTGACAATGAAGGGAGAACAGTTCAAATTGATAGATGGATGTCTGATATATTTTCAGGAGATGAATAGAAATTTCATGTCAGGAATGATCCAAACCTTACCAGAGCCTAGTGATGAGTACACTATGGTTTTTAAGGTCATTAAAATTAGATTAGGATCATTTGTATATTGGACAGGTTTGTGATCACCTATGGCTCTAGTTAGTCGAGACTAAATGAGCCGAATTATCCCACCAATGAACTATACCTGTCTATTGTAGTTGATTCTCTAAGATGTTTTTGTCATTACATGTTTAGATAAATGTTCATAGTTTATACTGATCATTATATCTGAAAGTATATATTTTCACATAAGGGTTTAAACCATTGGAAGAGGAGGTGGGTAGAGTAATTTTTGTCTTTTGATTCTGAGTTTTTATACAAACCCTAAAATAGAAATACTTTTAGCAGAACCATGAGTATAATGGTGTAGACATAAGTAGTATGGGATTTGAATGATGAATATTTTTCATGGAACTATTTTTTTATATGAATTTGTATTTCTATCACTACCAAGGGTGATTGAATCTAGCTTACTTCTCAGTTGTCCTAGCTATTTTAAATAGGATCAAGAGGACCCATATAGTGGATCAAGAAGGCCTTCCTCTTAGTAAGATATAATATATTAGGGATCCACTATCTGTTTAGACCATTGTTGAGGTTGGAGTTATTCATGTTCATTGGTGTTTGTTGGATTCCTCTGATATTCATGAAGTGATAATGACATAATATCATGATTTCCTATGGGTTGTACATATTGGTTTGACAAATACATATCATGATCTTCATAGGAAATATTAATTGTTGGGTATTAAAATAATGATAGCAGGTTTTTTGACCCCATATATTATCTGTTAGAAGGTGAAGGAATTGTATCAGTGGAACATAGGCTTGTCATAGAAATTATTCATTTCAAAATTATAATGGTATTATTTCAAAAATAAATTCATGAAAAGTATACAAAGGAAACCACATAAGAATTATGTAGCTTGGGAGATAACAGACTGACTGATGAAGGTATTCTATTTCCTACCTATCTAGGAGAAATTATTTATTGATGAACTAGGTATCCTATTTGTATGGGATATAATAAGTCTATATGGTGAACTATAGAGTATAGTATAGGATCATGATCCTAATTTTGTATCATGTATCTGTCAAGGGATACAGAAAGAATTTGGTTCACAGGTTTTTTTGAGTAAAACATACCATGATCATACTAATCGAAAATCTAAGGATACCGTTCCGATCTAAGAGGTTATGTTCGGAGATTGTGTCTTGTAATTTGGAATTTATTTAGATAAATAACTAGAACATTTGGAGTTCTCCTACCAAAACAATTAACATGAAACAATCCATAAGGATACTTTTGATGTGTTATATAGTTGGTTATCTCAATCACCCTTGTGTAGGTTTGAGGATGGATAATCTATAATTATTGGAATATGAATTTTTTATGATACATTTGAAAATATTAATTTTATATATATTTAGAGGGAAAACATATATAGTAGGTTGAATTCATATGCAGAACATCAGAGATTACGTCAATAATTTGTGGTTAGTAACCAGGTTTTTCTATGGATGTCTCTAAGACTAGGTCATCATCATATTCTAATGTATGAAAATATTGAAACTAGGTATACTAGTCTATTTGTGATAGTGAAGAATGTTATATTTGTGTCTTACTGATAGGCTTTTCCAAAGTTATACATTTCTAGGAATGATGTGTTTCATATCTTATTGCTTCATATATATCACACAAAATCTTCTCATGTGAAAGATATTAATGATGTTCATGTTGGTTTTGATGCATCCTTCAATGATCGTATGATATATATCAAGGCCCATAGTGACAAGAATCTCTGTGGAATAACCAATTATATGGGGAAAATGATGAGGAACCATGGGTGTGTTTAGAAGGATACCAAGGAGAGAGAGTTAGATATATGGGTGTAGTACCCTTAGTTGGTCCCCAATACCCCTCATTGATTCCTAGAAGTATTGCTTGGTGGTGGTCGATATTATTTTATGGAGGTTTTAGGACAATATATTTGGGTAATGTAGTCTCTGTCTCAATGTTGTGTTAAACCATTTTAAAATCTGTAAATATTCATTGTTCTTGGTTTAAAATAGTGTTTCAGAGGTTCTTAAGAGCTAAAAAGAGGCACACAAGTGAAGGAGAGAAATATTATATCGAAAGGGAGATAACACAATGCCAATGGCTGGTTAGTGCATTCCATCAGTCTATCAGCAGATAGAGAAGTAGGTCATCAGGCCTACCGAAGGCCCATTAGCGATCCAATAGAGCCCAAGGTTATGTTTTATCCTATAATAAAACCACATTATAGCTTTTAGGGTTCGAAAATTTGTAGTCACTCTTCTTGTCACCACTAGCCATCTGATAGAAATCAACGGATATCTTATGGTTCTATGGTAGTCTAAAAAAGTGAGGGGATGGATGCTATTTTCAACACTTGTAACCCCCATTTAACTCTAAATTACCCCACTTAGAACACTAAATTGTGATTTATGATCCTGAAGGACTCTCCAATGATTCCTCATATTCTCTAATGTTAACCCTCAATAAACTGATCCTTTCTTAGATCTGGTGATCCACTTTCAAGATGTTTTAATTGGAATTGATGAATTCCTTTGGTTCTCGTCCTAGAAAATATTCTTACATACATTATGTTGTGGATGTATTGATATAAACAGGTAATCATGGTTCATTTTCATTGATATAAATTCTCAATCTCATGTTTCATCTTTTATTCATTGAGGTAGGTGGTATAAAAAAGATCCCCTCACTCTGTTTGGTTTTCTACAATTTGCAACATGTTTGATTTCACTGACATTTCATTCACATTTCTTAATTTAATTTTAATTGTCCTATTTGGATTTAAAAATTATTTTTACAACACCAACTTATATAATTAGGCCTATTTGGGATGAGACCCTACACTTTCAGGCACTTCTGTTTTGTACCATGCCATGACTATTGGTTGGGACCAAGAAATCACAAACCTAGATCCTTGTATTTGTCAAGGTCCGATATGTGAAATAGTTTTGGGATTAATTTTAATTTGGCTGATTTTTTTACGGTTGTTATGAAAGTTGGAAACATGAAATAAAAAAAGAAATTTATCTTTCCAATGGTATGTTTTCATGAAACTGGTGATTGAATTAAAGATAGTATGGAATGTAACTAAAACTGATAAGATAGTTATTAATTGGAATTAATTAACATAAATGGAATATATTAATATGTTTTACATGCTTGGAAATCTATTATGCATTGGATCTCCTTTGGTTCATGATAGAGAAACACATTTTAGCTTAATTATTGTGGGTGGGATGCATGGATGTTTGATTCCTAAGGGTGAGATGAATATTTTCTTGATTCCCTAGGGTGAGATGAATTCGTACATAGTTCATTAGGGTGAGAACTATATTTTTCTAATTCTAGAGGGTTAGATCATGTGTTTCTGGAAGCCTGAGATAAAGGATGATGATTACTTATGGCATACAGAAGATATTCATGGTTACATAGTCTATAAGGGTGTGATTTATTGATTTATGTGATACATTAGGGATGTATGGGGGAATAAAAAGGTGTACCTTTCTTTTTATTTACATGACTGTGAAAGGATATAGACATCTTGAATTGGAAATAAGTTGGTATTATAGGCCCTGAGTGTCAACCGAGATCTTGAGGGTTTATAGATTTTTTTACATATAATTGTATTATATTCCCCAATTTATCATAACCCTCCATGATCTATTACATTGACTATATTTTTTAGATAATATGGTTTGTAGTCTATTGGGTTTTACATGATGTAACGCCTCGATATTTTGTAATTTTTATGAATTAATTTTATCGTTTTGATATTTTTTTCATTTCAATAATCACCGTATATATCCTTTATTATGTGAATTCACTAATTAAAACACCCTTTTTACATGGCACTGACTTGGTTTATTTTACATGCCTTACTGACATGGTGTGAATTACATGCAACCCAATGTTTCTACGAAGAATGATTTTATTGTTATATTTATATAAATGAGATAATTATAACCTTCATATTAAACATATAAATATAAATAGTGTTAAATAATTTTAAAATATATTTTAAATTTTTTTATAAATCAAACATAATGATAATGTAAAATAAAAATTTTAGTAATGTATTTATATGTTTTAAAATATTATTTTCTCAAATGAACAGTTTTCCAGGTCCATCTGTGAAAAAAAATAAAATTAATTTTGAACACATTTTTAAATTTAATTGGATAAAATATTTTTTATTTTTTATTTTATAATGTCTATATTATATTAGGGTGTATTGTTTTATGAGAAACTTCATTTTTTTGGATGAATAGTGTGAAATACTGAATTTTAATTCAAAACTTATTTTTCATATAATTTATTATGTCGTAAAATTATATTTAAATTTATTTTAAATTAAAATTAGATAAATAATACATAAATTAATTTAATTTAGGTAATTAGAACAATCTTAA
This sequence comes from Viscum album, assembly GCA_963277665.1. Lineage (NCBI taxonomy): Eukaryota > Viridiplantae > Streptophyta > Magnoliopsida > Santalales > Viscaceae > Viscum > Viscum album. The sequence goes on from OY728158.1 coordinate 1,028,721,634, forward strand.
CATTGAAATTGTATATAAAAATATTGAATTTTTTTGAATGTTTTTATTTTATAACCCCATATTATCTCTCCATCTGTGAGATTAAATTTAAATTCATTTTTACTATTTATGTGATTGAAATTTGGAAAAATTGATTCTATATTTGGAATGATAATAATTTATAATATAGAATAAGGAAAATATAGTTTTGACAAATAATATTAATGAATGTAATTAAAATTAAATATGATGATTAAGGAAAAATTGAGCTTAACAAAGGAATAAACCTGAAAAATTAGGGACTGAATGGCCTATACACTTTTTTGACACCCATTTTCTATTTCTTATTCATTATTTTTCCTTCCATTCTTGATTTGTTTGGTTTTTCATGACTTTTTTTAGTTAAAAACGGGGATATACCTATCTAGTTTTTCAAAATACCAACTGAGTCCTTTCCCTCCCATATATAAGGACAACACTTATCCCCCCTTCATAAAGAAACTAAAACCCATTAAGTATGGAAAATATATGGAAAATAAATTTACGAACATCTCTGACTTACTACTTGAAGCCTCCCTTTTGGGCAAAATGAAAATCTATTAAACTCTTTGGTGAAAATGAAAAGAAGTTACTCAATGAAGAGGCAACATCTTCCCTCAAGCTCCATTATATTATTTTCATTATCCACATCCTAAAATCTTCATATTACATTATTAGAAAATAAAACCAATATCATATATATAATGATATTTTTATGATATGTTTTTGAGGCACACTTACCCACACTTCCATATAAAAGGTAATGAATATACTATTTTTGTGTATGGAAAACTATTTCTCCACGAAATAATGATTGTGCATCCTTACATTACCACATACCATGGTGGGAATTATAACCAAAACACTATTTATTAATGATATATATTATACTCATTTTGTATTAAATATTACATAATTACTTTATAACATGTATCTTTATACTTTCCATTTTGTGTAAATATGATAATTTCGTTTGAGGAAGTGTGGACTAACGCCCTCTCAAAGCTGTGTGATTCATTCACACACTACATGGAATATATTAAGGATGGAATTATTGAACTTATATGATATAAAAGACATAATAATTCTCTTTTAATTATTTTATATATACATCTATTTTATTTACATGTTTTACATTCAATATTAGAAAATGGAATCAACATTCATGCATAAGTATGACCTACCTTCTCCATGAACAGTGTATTCTATTTTATACATATATATTTTATATATTTTCATAATACACATATATATAATTTAAATTATATTTATATCATTTTTTACATTACGGAAATACTTATATAGATATATTGACCAATGATATAAAAAATTAAGACACATGCGAAAAACAAAGCAAATATTACCCGAAGTGAAACCTTAACATAGAATTGTTAACAAGAGGGTAATATAAATTCATAATCAAACCATATATGGTATTATATATAAAATTATGGTTCTTTTATGTATTTATAACAAAATTTTATTTATTATGTAGTATTTTTGTATGTGTACGGTGAGAGTTAATACACAATGTAAAGGAATTTTATCTCAGTTTTTATTTTCGTGAGATATGTTATTTATTCACAAACAATTTTTTTGAGTTGTGTTTATACATATAATTTATGTATTTTATGATTATTATAATTAAATTAATTGATATTTACATATCTATTTTATGAACTTTAATTTATTGGTTTTATGTTTAAATAGTTACCAAATCGGTAATGTAATTTTGCCTCAATTTCCCTTCTCTAAGACACGTGTCATGTTATGCAACTATATTTTCCCATGAGGTGTATATACTACCATGGAAATGTTAAATAGTGAATCTTTATATTTTATTGATATTTAAAGATTAATGTAATTTAATTTTCTTAAATGGGGTGTATGGTTCAAAGTTACCAAGTGGTATGAGTTTATTGAAATAATTTCATCACTATTCAAGATTATTTATGATTATACTTCATTTGAAGAAATATTATGATCTATATATCAAGTAAACTCATGAATTTTATTATCCTAAATCTATTAATGATATATTTAGGTATTGGTGACATTGTTTTACTATTTGGTAAAAAATATTGTTAAAAACGAGTTTTTATAAAAACCCAAATTTACCATCTCTTCAGTTGAAAATTTTTGTTACACTAATCCATATTATCTAAAAAGAAAAAATTCCTAATATATTCAAATATTATCCTATGATATTTACAAAAAATTCATCCCCCACATTAAATTAAAAAAAAGGTTTATTTATAAAATCTTTATTCTTGCAATTATTTGTTCAATGAACTTTTCAAAACATTTTATGGTTTAAAATTAATGTTCATCATGTACCGATTTACCCACCATCATCACTATCATTCCCTGGAATCTTCCTATACATGATTAAAAGGTATTTTTAAAAAAAAATTGTTTCCTACTATTATATAAATTGTTTTATATTGGTTTTATTAAAAAAAAAATTTAAAACAAAATTGTTTAAAAACTAATTTAAATGATTTAATAGCTTCTATTATATGTTTTCAATGAATTTGGAAGGAAAATTGTTTCAAAAGTCTTTTAAATATTAGTTTATATATTTTCCCAGAAAATGGTTTTCAAAATGTTTTCAATATTCTTTACAAGATTTCATGACTATTTTCATGAAAATAGTTTCAAAAGTATCTATGTATAATTTTATTTCCAATTATGAAAATATATTTTCATCAATAATGGTTTTTAAAAGACACTGAAATTTTTTACATCTAATATGAAATCTATTATCCTTACTCATTTCTTTATGGGAAATTATCCAAAGGATCCATTAATATTTTTTCTTTTAACGCTCTATGTTTTTATGGAATGATGTTTATGAAAACCCATTTCTATTTCATATGTTATATATTTATGAAACATGTTCCTATTCTATTGGTTATATTCTTATGAAACTTGTTTCTCTTCATTAGGTTATATGATGATGAATTCTTATGAAACATGTTTCCATTCATGGTTTATTCTAGGATTATATAATTTTGAAAAATATATATTTTCCATCAGAAATGAAACTATTAAATATTTATGATACCCATTTCATTTCATGGGTTATTATACGACATTTAGCAAACCCTTATATTTTTATGGGTCTAGTTATGATGAAAGTTTTATTATCTTGTGAAATATGTATATATGATTTTATCATGGGATGGGTGAGACCTATATATCCCTCCAATGAAATGGGTAATGATAATTGTTTTATCAGCTCAAGATTGTACATAAAATATCATCCCAATCTCAAAAAAAGAGATTACATGGGAAAGACTCTCATGCCAAAAACAAGAGGGCATCTTTAAACTGAAACAAGAGGGTACACAGGTCGACATAACCAACCCAAAACAAGAGGGTATAAGGGAGTTCAACCCATTCCTTAGTTAGGTAGAAAAGTTATCATCCCAAGCCTAACATGTTGTGTAGGTATTGTTAGGTATCCTTGAGACATTATTTTCTATTTTTATGTATATGCCAAGGAATTCATGTAATTTTCCTATGATATGATTATTCTATTGTTTCCCTTATGGTGAAAGTATTATGAACTGCCAATATTTATCCCATTATTCATTTGTATGGCATTTAATATGCATGGTATGATATTTTAATGTCATGATCACATTATCATACCCTTATTCTCATATTATTCTTACATATTTCCCTTTTTACCCTTATAGAGCATTTGAGGTAACCCATTTTTTGTTTCCTTCTTTAGGATATAAAGATGTGTATTAAGAATGATGTGTCTAAGAAGGGTTCTTTCCAGGAAGAACATAGTGGGACATAATTTAGCTCACTCATGTATCATGATTTTTGTTTATATATTTACAAAGGCACTAAACTAATATGGTCTTTGGGAATCTATTTGTGCAATGTTTTTTGTATTCTTCAAAAATGATGTAATTCCTGTGTATATTAAGACTAGGTTGTTATAGTTTATATTAGGGAAAAGGTTTAGTCAACCTTTAGAAACTAGGATGAAAAAACTTTAGTGATAATCTAGGTATATTCTTATGTATATGACTAGGGGTGTCTCTAATGATAATTGTATGGATGAGTTAGCATTTAAGAAAAAGTTATGAGATTTTGGTAATGGATAGAGTGAGTGTTTTCCTATAAATACATATATGTTTGGATACTACAAGTGTATGTGGTTATGGAATATATATATATATATATATAGGATTAACAACTCCATCATGGTGTGTCAGGCCTAACTCGGTGTAAACTGGTACATGACAATGGGCCTTACTGCGCACCTGGTTTGACACTTGCAGTGGATATGCTTTTGGAATTAACAAACTCATCATAAACCATGATGATGGATTTATAAATATATTTCCAATGAATAACCTAGGATAAACCTAGGGTTTCATTGATTAAGGAATATGTCATGATTTAGACTTCATATAAGTATTCAATGCTCATGATTATGTGGTTTTCCAGTATGAAAATTGTTTCTCACTCTATGATTTTTGTTTTAGTAAATGGTTGAAACCCAAAGGAACTCTGTTAAAGGTGATTGAAACATATAATGAAACATTTTCCCTCCTGGTAAAATGATTGATATGGGAGTAGTAATGAAAAATATCATTTCTATACTCACCCAAATTTCTGAAGATATAAACTATGTTGGACTCCCAAATGAGTAAAAGAGAGAACACCATTCTATTATTTCATTCATGAGGAAACTTCCTCCATATTTCAATGGGTCTTCTTATCCAATTTTTTCTAAACAATGGATCTATACTACTGAAAATATACTTTATGTTCTCTAATTTTTTAAACATGAGAGAGTCATTCTGGTAGTTTATTATTTTAAAGGTGATGTCGATCAGTGGTATACTCTAATAAATAATATAATTTAGCAATAAAAAATTGGATCTATTTATTGGGATGAGTTCAAGAACCCATTTTTTAATAAGTAGTTTCCCCGAATTCATGGTGAATAGTTAGAAAACGAATTCCTATATATTAAGGAAAAGGATGATGAATTTGTATGTGCCTTTGATGAAACTTTTGTAGGGATTTTAAATACACTTCATGTATTATATTTCAAAACAAAAGTAAAGTTTATCAATTCTTCGATTGCCTAAAACTGTGTCTTCCAAAGTAATGGGATATAAGAGTCTTTATCCTCTATGACTATGTTGTTAGATGTGCTATAATGGTTGAAATGTAGGGTAACATTGTGTAACAATCTGATTGTTTTGACAAAAAAGGAAGATGGAGTTCAAAGGAGAAATATAACAATAATGGAGAAAAGAAAATAATTATTTATTAGGAAAAAATAATTGGAATAAACATGGATTGAATTGTCTTAAGGGGACTGCTAAATATTTGAAGTGTGTAAGGGAAGGTCATCAAGTGGCGTAATATCAAAGTGATGAGAGAAAGTTATCTAATGATGAGAAAATGGAGAAATCCCAACAGAATGTGCCTCTTATACATTATTTGTTTAATTACATAGAGTTTGGACATTATGTTAACATGTTCCCCAATCCAAGGACTAATGTGAATTAAAAGGCAAAAAAACTCTGAAGGAAATAGAAAATGTGAAAGCATATTCTATCATAATTGATGAATTGTACCAAGCTAATTATGAAATAATCAGGCCCCTCTATATATTGGAATTTTTTATGTTTGATTTTTTATGAATAATCCCTACGAAAATCTTATTGGTCATCCTTTGGTGGGATTTCATGTGTTGATCTTCCCCTACATTGATTAGGGAATAATAAAATCACATTTGATATTTTAACAATATAATGATGTAACTATGCTTCCAATGAAAAAGTTTTTTCTATAAGATAATAGATTATTTAAGGAATAAATGGAGAATTCTATTTTGGAAGGGTTGCATGGTTAACAATGTATAGAAATATCAGATTAAACATCAGATAAAAATTGTGATATTAAATTATTTTCTCCCGATATGAGGTTTTAGGCATCTTAGGTAACATTTACTAACCTTTTTTGTGATAAAGACATATGGAATGACCTATCATTCTATTTATAGATATCATGATCTTTTTATGTTTCATGAATAAAAAATTCACCTCTATTTCAAGGAATAATAGATGATGTGGTAGTTTATCAAGGAACAAAAAATCACGAGAGTGTGCTGAAATCATGTTATTATATCTCCTTTTTAAAATTCATAAACTTTAGGAAATGATCTTGAAATAAAAGTTCATCTAGTTATCATCATTTATAATGATATAAATTCCCTTTTTCAGTACTCTTTGGGTTATGACATTCATTTCTAAATTTCTACTAACCATGTTCTATATCAATCTCCATCAATACTAGATGGTTATATTTTGTTTCTATGCCCAATTTTTCACTTCCCACCTATGTTCTCATATGGGGAAACGTAGTTATGTGTTCCATTGGGTAACTGTTATGATTCCAAATTTCATTTCTAAAGGTATATTTAGTGTTTATTTTTACAATTTGGATTTCTATGAAAAGAAAATTCATGTAAAACTAATTTGATAAACCAGATGAAATTTTAGTTTAAAATTAATTTTAAGGGTGAAGAATGTAACAACCTAAGATTTTGTGAATTGTTTTTGAATTAATTCAATATTTTTGATATTTTTAATTTTAGGAAACATCATATATAGCTTATGTTATATGAATCCACTAATTCAAATATACCTTTCACATGGAACCACATTGGTTTTTGCTACGCGCAACAATGACTTGGTGTACGTTACACACAACACTGAGTTTCTACAAAGCAAAATTTTATTTCTATAATTATTTAAATTATATAATCATAACCTAGCCATTAAAATTAGTAATATGAATATTAATAACTACAAATAAAATTTTATTTATAATGTTTTTATATAAATAAAATCTTATTATAATGGAAAATATAATTCTTTTAAAATAATTATATGTTTAAAAATACTATTTTCTCATATGAACTACTTTTCTTGTACTTTTGTGAAAAATTCTAAAATTAATTTCAGAAAATTAATTTTATAAAATAAAATTATTATTTTGAAATTATCCTGGGTTGAATTTTTTGGATTCATCTATGAAACATCATTTTCGATAGAATATTAAAAAATACAGAATTTTAATTCAAAAGAAATTTTTTTGTATAATTTATTGATATAGATATATTATATTTTAATTTATTTTTAATTTAAAATTAGATCAAATATAAATTATTTATATCCTATTTATATCCTTTTAACCAATTTCACAATGAAATTGGATATGAAAACATATCAAACATTTTTAACATTTTATACTTTAAAAACATGCATTGTTATCCCGTGTGTGGGATTATATTTATTTGAATTTTTTCCAATTAGGAGATTTTAATTTGGAAAAATTGATTCCAAATTTCTAATCATAATTATTTATAATTTAAAATACCATAAATATAGTTTTGACCAAAAATATTAGTGAAAGTAATTACAATTAATTAAATGATTAAAGAAAAATTAAACTTAACAAGTGACTAAACCTTAAACATAAGGCCCCAAATGACCTAGTAAATTATCCATAACACATTTTCTATATATTATTTTGCATTAAATTTACATCCTTGAGTTTTGAATGTTGTGGATTACTTTTTTAAGTAAAAATAGAGGTGCACCTAACAAGTTTTCAAAATTACCAAGTGGGTGATTTCCCTCCCTATAAAAGGCCACCAACTCTCTCCTTAATCACACCAATCAAGAAACTTAGTTTCATCCATGATCTTCCCAATTAAATTACCAAAATCCAAAAATTTCAATTTGAATCATCCCTTTATTTAGAAATCCATCCAAGTAAACCTTTAGGTGAAAAACAAATGGAGTTACTGAAACAAGAGATAACATCCTCCCTCAAGCCCCTTCATCATATTTTCATTATCCACCCCTCTACTATGATTATTCCATGTTTATAAAAAACAATAGTATCCAAAATATACTTATATGTTTGTATTCTATGTTTCTGACCTAATCATAAAAATTCATCCATCTAATGGGTAACGAACATATTGTTTATATGTACGATGAATTACTCCCAAAAAAAGATGATTGATTTTCCTTCCATTACCACCTCCCATAGTGGAAATTATGATGGAAAATATGTTAATATATGATTTATAGGATAATTATTATTTAATTAATATTATTTAATTTTTTTACAACAAACATATTTAATCTTTCCACCTTTGGTACATATGATAATTTAGTTTGAGTAAGTGTGGACTATCGTCCCCTCAAAGAGATGTGATTCATTCACAAACTATGTGAAATTTATTTAGGATGGGTTTAGCTAAATTATATTATATATATGACATAATACTTATACATTAATGATATTATATATACATATATGTCATTTAATTGTTTTACTTTCAGTGTTACAAATATAAATTTAAAGGGTGTTCATGCATATATACGACCTACCGTCTCCATGAACTATTTATTCCATTTCAAACATCCATATTCAAGTGATTATTATATTTAAAATATAATTAATATAAATAATATTTAAATGATTTTTTATATTTTTTAAATAATTATATATGTATAAGGATCAATGATATAAAAAATTATGTCACATGCGTTAAACAAAGCCAATATTACCCAAAGTAGAACCTTAACATAGAATTATTAACATATTGGTAATATAAAGTCATAATAAAGCCATATATGGTATTATATATAATAATATTGTTCATCTATATATTTATAATATATTTATATTTATTATATATTATTTTTTTATGAGTACAATGAGAGTCAAGACACAAGGTTACAGAATTTCATCTCACATTATATTTCTTTGAGATACATGCTTTATTTACCAGCCATTACTTTTTAGTACTGTTTATACTACCAAGGGATGTATTATATGATTATTATATTTAAATTTAATGGTATTTAAAGAACTATTTTAGGACCTTTATTTCATGTTGTTTATCTTTCAAAAGATACAAAATCGGTAAGGTAACTTTGACTCAATTTTCCTTCTTTGAGACACATGCCATGTTATGAACCTATATTTTTTTGTGAGGTTTATATAATAAATTTTAAATGCTATATAATTAATCCATTTAGTATTATGATATTTTCATCTTCATGTAATTTCATTTTCTTTAATGGAGACTATGGTTCAGAGTTACTAAGTGGTATGTGTTTATTGAAACAATCACATCGTTTTTTGAGATTGTTTATACTTATACTTAAATTTATGAAATATTATGATAAATATCTCAATATAAATCATAAAGTTTCTTATACTCTGGTTATTCATGATATATTCTTGAATTGTTACACTTTTTTCACTCTTTTATATAAAAAATTATTTAGATATTGTTTTTAAGAGATCCTTAATTTACCCTCTCTTCGGTTGGAAATTTATGTTCCTTCAAACCATGTTTTATAAATAAAAAAGTTCCAAATAATATTATAATATTATATTATGATATTTAAAGAACATTTTATACATTTTTTAGTCAAATTTTTTTTAAGGAATATTCCTTTCATTTTCTAAATGAGGCACTTTTCTAAAAATTTTATAATACCAAATGAATGTTCAGCATTTTTGGATTTACCCACCGTCGTGACCGTGATTCCCTTGAAGCAAACTCTAAAAGATTAAAAAGATATTTTTTAGAAAAAATTTCCATTAGATTATAAAAAACAATTTTATTAAAGTATTTTTCAATTAAAAAGGTTTTCAAATTGTTTTATATTTTAAAAATAATTTTCAAAATTCGAAAATATATTTTCCTCGCTATTGTTTTTTAAAATATATTAAAAAACTATTTCCCATATAAGATGACATCTGTTTATGTTACTCATGCCTTTCTGGGATGTGATCCAATATTTCCATTCATATTCTTTCCCTTAATTGTTTATTTTATTTATGTAATTATTTTTATGAAAACCCATTTCTCTATCTGGGTAATATTTTTATGATACTCTGTCCTCTTCCATAGGTTATATTCTTATGAAACTCATTTAATTTCAATTAATTATACCATGATGAATGCTTATGAAACCTGTATCCTTTCACGAGTTATTTTAGGATGAAATTATTATAAAACCTATATATTTTTTATAGGTTATGATATTATAAAATGTTTATGATACTAATTTCATTTCATGGGTTATGATATGATGTTAATGAAACCCATATTTTTATGGGTAATGTTATGATGCAAATTTTATTATCTTGTGTTCTTTGAATGTATGATTTAATCAGGTGATGGTTGGGGAATATATCTTCCTATAAATAATTTTTTAATGATATGTTTTTATGATCTCAAGAGGGTACATGGGAGGGAATCCCAAGCCTAAAACAATAGGGTACACAGGGGGGATCCCAAGCCCATAAGATGACGATATTTAAGCTTAAAATAAGAGGGTACACTGGTGGAAATCCCATGCCCAAAACAAGTGGCTTCATGGGAGGGCATCCTAATACCAAATAAGGTAATCAATTCATTATCCCAATCCTAACATGTTGCGAAGCTCTTGGTAGGTAGGCTTGACACGTGATTTTTTATGTTTATGTGTGTGCCATGAATGTCATGCCTTATTCCTATGATATGAATATTCTCTTGTTTACCTAACAATTCATTATTTATTAACTACAAATATTTATAACACAATTTCTGTTTATGATATTTGATATCCATTTTATGATATTATAATGTCATAATCATATTCTCATTGCCTTATGCTCGTGTTTATGCTTACATATCTCATTTGTTTACCCTCACTGGGCATTAGAGTTAACCACTTTTTATGTTTCCTTCTTCATGTATGAAGATACGTATTATTTATGTTATGTCTATGAAGTATTTTAGTCATTAATAAATTAGTGGGAGATAATTTAGCTCACTAATGTATCAGTTTTTACGTTTTTGTGATTCCAAATGTATTAATCTAATATAGTATTTTGGTTTCTGTAGGTGCAGTGTTTTAGGTATTCCACCAAAATGATGTAATTTCTATGTACACTATGACAAAGTTTTTATTCTCAGAAAATATTTTTGATACTATTCGGTGCCTAGGTAGACATCATGGAGGTACGTCTGGACAATTTAAAGGTTCTCTTTTCTTGATTATTCTATTAGATTAATTAACAACCATCACTCTAAAAAATTCTTGAAATTATAAATTTTATGATTATAATGTGACCCAATTCCAACTAAATGCATCCAAATAAAACCAAAAAATAACATTCACCTTCTTATCAAATTATATCTCATATATTTTATCTTAAATCTACTGTTATGCTCTAACTATAACTAGTATGGATCTAACTAATATACCTTCCATGATTCTCATCCAACACTAATCAATAGATAGGTCATATTCCCAAACAAATAGTCGTGTAATCCCCACTATAAGACTATATTTATGTCTCCCTCATAAATAACTAACAGATAATGCTTCCATTTTTACTCAAACATCACTGATTAATGATCTATACACATGATTATATTAATAGCTAACTTCATATGACTTACCATAGGTCAGAATGCTTTATGGTTTTCACCCTTCCATTAAATAACATATATTTGATTCATTTAAATTGATCCTATCTTCCAAAAATAGATACAATATAACATAAACTTATGATAGTGATACTACAAACCTATCACTACATCTCTGTTAAATCTCATGTATATGAACCATATTTTTATGTCTGCAACACCCCATTGGTTATTTTGGACATAAGGTTCATACATGTACTATACTTTATAATTATATGTTCTAAAAATGAAATTTTGTTATAGGTTTAATAGTATTATAACTTCATAACTGGATGGTATAACCTCAAATATCCCAAAAATAATAACCCTTATTATAATTCCATCCAACTATTACATTTTTATCCATTGTAATGACGGGTAAGGAAACATCCACCTATAATAAAAACACCAACTTGACTTCATCAGAGAAGTTTTCAAGCTTGATGTCATTATACATACTCATAAAAAAAATTAGGTATATTTTTGAAGTAGTGTGTTTTTTCATCTATTTAAATGACCATTTGATATGAAGTAGAATAAACTTTAAAATTGGGAAATATTAACTATCATTGATCAACTAAGATATCGGAGCTCCATGAAGACTCTAGCCCACCTTTGGGTTTCTCATATCTTAGTATAACATCAATTATGAGGAGTATAAATCCATCCAAGATGATTCTACATTTATTTTTTCATTTTTCATGGTTTTCCAATATTTAAATGTGTCACTTTTCAATTTAAAAAATTAAAAGAACTCATGTAACTTTCTAGGAGTACTTATTAATTTTACAAATAATTTTATACATTAAATATAATTTGTAGTGTACAAGGTCTCAAAAACACAAGAAAAATTTTGATAGGATATCTCACTAAGATAATAGATTCACCTAGAATCCACCTTACTTCCATTGATTAAATTATTGTCAAGGATTTATAGAATCCATAGTGAATGTTAGACAAAAAGAATATTTATTGGGTTTATTTTTATACCAATCCTAATGGATCTGTTATAATGTTAGAAATATCAACCATGTACTATTTTCTCCCTCTAACCATCTTAGTATAAAAATATCATTCATATGGCATATATAACTAGAAAACCATAAAAAAGTGTACAGAATTTAACTAGTTGGATACCCGATTAAATCATATCTAAATGAGTCTTATCAAATTGTGGATAGAATCATATACATAATCATGTTGGTTAGTAATCCCACATTCTTAACTTTTATCACACCAACCATCTTTCATATCACTATCCATTATTTTTAATCATTGGAACTCAAGGAAATCCAATAGCCTAATCAAAACCCACATAATATTTTCTCATGATCACACACATAAAAATATTGGTACAAAACCATGGAATCAAAATCAATATCAACATACACACATAAACACCATCCAAGAACACTATCTTTCTTAGCATAAATAAAATAGAACATATCTCAAAGAAAAATGTTTTTTAGATTTTATAAAATGGTATCTGACCAATAATAATTCCTCGAGAATATGATTATATAGTGATAATTATTTAAAAAATTATTGCAAGTGGGTATAATTAACATAAGGGTCGACCAATAAATTATTTAGAAAACACTGATTAATGTTTTATTGAAATTTTAATTCATAGAAACCTTTTTTATTTTAAAAATACTTCATAAAAAAATCTATGAAAAATTATACTCAAATTTAGGATTATATATTTTTGACTCAAATAAAATTATTTTTTGAAAAAAGGATTAATTTCTTATTGATACTTTAAATAACTATAATTTTATTTTATAATTTTATTTCTTAAACACATTTCACAATGTTTTAGTAAAACAATTATAAAATATTTTATCGAACACATTTCTTAATTTTTAATCAAATACATTTTAAATGTCTATTTACCAATCACACGGTAGCATTCACATTTTATGTTAACTTTCATGTTAACATGATGAATGTATTCATATCTCTTTCCACCCTGATCTATGAATAAAATAATAAACCATAACTCACAAAATTGTGTTTCATGAAATTTAAAAACCATCATTAATAAAAACAATCTACCATAATCTTATTCCTTTTGACTTTGAATTTCATCATATATTTTTTACCAAAGTATATGGTTGATTTATGTTTTAAATTCAAACTATCTTTCCTCATTATTCTATGTCCAAAATAATTAAAAAAAATATAATAAAATTATTTATCATCAATTTATAATATCCTTAACCTAGATACTATATTTATTTAATGATTCTTGTCATTACATGACCCTAAGTACACTTACACATACGCGAAAGACTGATGATTGGTAGTGAGGCTCTATTAATTTTTCTTGAGAGATTTCACTATTTGAATCAGGGAATATAATAAAAAATAAATAGCAAGAAATTATAATATAGATAAAAAATAATAGTAAAACATGGAACTATAGTTGAAGACATATTATAATACATAAATAACCATCACACAATATAGAATTGAGACAACATGCCATATAATTTTATATCAAAAAAGAGATTAAAAAATAGAAAGATCATAGAAACACATAGATAAATGTAGAAAATATAAATAATTAACTATAACTATGAGGTCCTAGATCTAAAAGGATCAACCCTTTGCATGTTTCCAAGTCTTTCAGATCTCGGAGGAGGTTGTGGGGAAGTTTTGAGGTACTCAGGTGCTAAAAACCGGTTGAAAGAAACATTCATGATGTTAATGATGGATTTGTGATGTGTAATGAAATTAAATTATGTGAACGGGGGTTCCATGACATGAAATATTTGTGTGTTTGAAGAGTAAAATAAAATGAAATTTTTATTTTTTTCTCATCAATAACTAACCTCGGGGCATACATGATACGAAAAGGGGATTACATGTCATGTAATACCCCCAATGATGTAATGTTTTTTGTGATTTCTAGATTCTTGGGTTATCAAAACCTATGGTTTTAGCATCCCTCTCAATCATCCCAGGTGACTCGGTAGTCCCGTATTTGTAATCATAGAGATCCAATTTATGGGAATCGATCTCAGGATTCCATCTTCGATCCTTGCTGACCTGGCTTGATCCAGTGTCTATGTTCCTTTTTTTAGCGGTTTTTTCCAGATCGATATCTTTTTCCACCAATTCTTCTATACATGATATGGTGTTTGCTTACTTGTGATTCTAATGGGGTTTTTATCGGTTTTTGTTAATTTAGAGGTTCCTCAGAATCCTCAAAATGGATGAATATTTAGTAAGAGGTGTTAATAATGATTCATTACATGGTTCATTCTCCTGTGAAGAACATCGATGATATTTTGAATTTGGGGATTCATTTCTTCTTATTTACATGAAATCATCGATTTCTTATGATTTAGCCTATTGGATCTCAAAGAAGATAATCTAACTATTATTTGAACTAAATTAAATAAAAGTTATCAATCATATAGCAATGTTTCTGCTTTGTACCATGATAACAGATTAACTCTAGTTTTTCTAGAGGGTGTGATATATATGAATTTATTAGAATATAATGTTATTAATGATGGAAATTTCTAAAGAACATAAAGATGGAATTAATTTATATGTAATTGATTAATGAAATTATATATGCGTGCTTAATGAATCTGGTTTTCACTGTTTGATTTTGATTATAATCAAATTTAATTTGATATGCATGTTTAAATTATTTTTTTAATGAATCTGTAGCATGTTGATTCTTGTTGATAAAATAATTAATGTCATTTTAAATTAATTGGGTAATTTAATTTCTATATTATGGTATATCTTATATCTTAGGTTTCCCATAGTTGGAACCTGTGAATAATGAATAGGCGAACTCGAGATGGAATCAGAACTAGTTGTGAGATAAAAGATATTTCATTATAGGGCCTAAGATTCCCTCTTTCTTGTAAAGGCCATGTTCATTGTGCATTGGATCCATGATAGATAGTTGACTGTAAAGGATTGATTCGTTTATTTAGGGTTGAGATCTTGCTTTCTATTTTTTTCTACTATATGTGATGTGTTGTTATCTAGGGATAGATGATCCAGAGGGATGTTGCGGTATGTGTGGCAGGGAGGCCCGTATGTGATGAGAGCCAATGATGGTTAGTCCTGAAGGTTTGTTGTGGAATGTGGGGTAGGGAGGCCCTATTGTGGTGGCAATAGTTGACTCCTGGAGTTGGGAGATGCATCGATATAACCATGTGGGTGTGGGGGAGGACACTAGAGATGATGGAATGCGTTGAATCTGGGCTTACCAACAGATATGAAATATTGATGCTTGTTTGAATATTTTTTTTGGATGGTGGCCTGGTTTTTTGTTTATTTTCATTCCATTACCCACTGATTGAGGTAGATGGACATATTTGGTTACATTATTTCTAAATTTTTCGATGACATGTTAGGTGTTCCATGTTCTTTCCGTGTTTATCCCCTCGTGGTTAGTTGACTTTACTCTCCTCCTATAGGTGGCGAAGACTCGACGAGTAGTTTATCTACTCACCGTGTTGAGACACTTTTGTTTGGGGTAATTAGAATAATTTCCTAGATCACCTGATTATTTGGAAATTAATAATGTTAATAAATGAATAAATGTTTAACCCCATTGGGTGAGAGCATGCTCGGATGCAATGATGATGATGAAATTTGAAGAAGTCGTGGACTCAGTTTTCTTATTATTAGATGCCATGTATCATTGTTGGAACCTTAATAATCTGTAATGTATAAATGATAATGGTTAATTTATGGTTAAGAATTAATAAGGTTAAATTTAATATTATAAAAATGAATAATATAATGCAATGTATCTCGTTAAATGGTTTTGTGCTTATAGGATATCTTGTCTTATCAGTGGCTACCGGGAGTCTAGGAGATGTTAGTTGCAGTTGTTTTGAGACTAGAATATTCCCATAGTGTGGGTGTGACCTATACTATATCATGTACATATTGAGTTTCTATAAGATACTCCACCATATTAGTCCCTAGGGATTCTGATATTTGGGAGTTCATTCCTGAACCTACCGATTGGATGATCGATTGCTGACAACCCCTTTTGGACATGCTCTCCTATCTAGGATGATAATTGTGATGGTTTTCATGATGGTTAGTTTTCTCCATGTATGTTTGTATAGGGTTGTAATTTCTTGTGGTTATTTCACACAAATATATTCCATTTATAGCTTCCTAACAACTACTATAGGTGTAATGTTTATAGGTTGTGATGTCTTGAGGATCTTTACTCGATGTATGGGCCCTAATGGCTTGATGCATAATACTTGATGAATGATACATGTTATGTGATATATGGTATCTGCCAATAATTTCCTGGTTATTTTTTTATGTAGATGTGGTGGTGTGTTTCATGAGGTGCATGTTGTGGTGCTTCACTCAGGTGTCTGTGTGCTAGCCTTTTTGGAGGGAGATGATCCGGTTGTGAGATGCTGGGGAAAAGAGGAAAAACAGTGAGGAAGTAGTCTCAGTGTACCCTTGATATTATTTATTATATTATATGATCTTATATGTGATAAATGGTGAGTGTAGCCATAGTGTGGTTGGAAACTTAGTATACTTATTTAGGTGATGAGTTAGTTTCACTTGTGGTTCAATGTGCTTTAGAATTTATTCTTTTCCTTTTACATGAAGCTTTAGGGAGGATCCTTCTTAGCATACTATTATACTCACACTATGTATATATATATATATACTATTTTAAGGTCAGTTAGAGAAGGTTGGAAATGTGGCTGGTTACTACTACCTAAGGGTTTAGAAAAACTTATTTGGGCTTCGTGTTCTCTACTGTCTTTTCCATTATTTTGGTACCTGAAATTTTCCCTTTCAATTGTAGTAGTTAATTCATGAAATTAAATTTGTGTAATTGGGATTTGATTTATATTTTATTCTGATAATAATTTAGTTGGTTTTATATTATCTCTCTCTTCCACATGTGTTTATATTGGTGGATAATGCCTCAAATATACTTGTTTATTAATCCCTCGGTACGAGTTTCCTACCCAGGGCCTACTGGAGGTAGGGAATGAGGTTCAATGTATCAATTATCCCATTGTTGTCCTAGTAGGCATACACATTATGGGGAGGGGTCATGATAGAGTGGTATTCGATCTCTATTTATAGGATATGATAGAGTTAGAATTTAGGCACATTTCAGGTTGCATGGGCTGGTACAGAAATGGTGAATGCTATGTTTAGAAAGCACAGTAAATTGGGGAAACAAGTTAAGACATGGGTATTTAGGCCCCCTTCTGATCTGATTCACAAACCTCTAATCATAAAATTACTATTAAACGAAGTGATACTATTTGTGGGTTCAATACATAGGAAAATATCATGAATCATTCTTCTTAGTGCCAATTATTGAATGTGAATAATTTTGGATAGGTTAACCTGAAATGAATTAAATGAAATAATTAATTAATTTTAAAGTATTAGATATTCTAGGTTAATAGATCTAATTAGTTGTTATTTTTCAATCATGGATCAATGTTGATGGCCTCATTTTTTTTTCATAAATTATGTTCATAAATTTGTGCTAGAAGATCCCTACAGAGTAGAGGATAACGAAGAAGACGCTTGGAAGATGACACTCTGAGTGTTTCAGCTCCAAAGTCTATAATGGTATGAGGTCACTGTTTCAGATGTAGTCACAGAGGACTGGTTATTGGAGGATGAGTTATCCATTAGTTCGATCCAGGCTCGTAAGGATCACTGGGTATTGTCAGATTTATTGATGTTGTGTGGATATGTGAGGCAGTTGTGGTTCTTGTTCATCAGAGATCAAGAGGAGTCGACCGTCTCGTGAGAGGATTTATGAGACCAGTTCAATGTATAGTTTATTTATTTAACTGTGATGGAATCCAAAATCATTGAGCTACTTACCATTAGATAGGGGAGCATTAGTTTGATAGTGTTCAGAATCTGTTTCATGAACCTTCTATGATATGCTTTGGACATGTTTCTAGACAAGAAGGTTAGGTAGTGGAAATTAAAGGAGGCTCTTCATTTAGAGATCCAATGTTAGGTCACCCTTCTTATATTGAAGACATATATCAAGGTGTTGGTGTCATCATAGGTTATCAATATGATGTTATCCATAATTGGATTGTCCCGAGAGGGGAGTTGTGAGGATTCATCATGAAGAAGAGATGTGATATGGGGTTCCCAGTTGTTATGACCGAAGAACTTCCGATTAGTCGTGGGTAATTCCCATCCATCAGTGTCTCATTCCTCTTAAGAGAAGTATATATCTGGCCTATTCTAAGGGCCAATATCCATTTTTTATGGAGGCCTAGGTTATCAACCATGAGATTTCTATACCATTATCAGATGTCAGCATGTGTTGGTTATTCTGCTTCAGGTTCCTCCACTGAGGTAGTTCCATCCGAGGCAAGAGAAATTTTTTTCCCCAGTTTGGGATCTATAGAGAGTAGTTATGGTAGGCATAGGATAGCCCCAAGATGCTCCCCATCCTTGGATAGTAAACCACAGTCATAGAGGTGTTTATCAGCATGTTCTGAGAGGTCATTGACCAGGACATGGTTAGCTACAGGCTTTATCATTTCTATCACTAGGTGAGCAAGACATCATTCGAGGTACACTTTACATATTTTATGATTTTGAATTCTTTTTTTGATCTGGGAGTGATGAACTCTTCATATCAACTGCCAATTTCGATGTTATGTGAGTAGAGGTAGAGAGACATATAGTCCCCTTGGTGTTGAATATGCTAGTTGGAGGTCATGCTGACATGTTCAATTCTGTAGAGATTGTGAGGTATTGTTGTAGTTCCACCGCTCTTGGGGAAATTTCATATTATTATGGATATAACCATATGACATCATCTTCGACATGGATTGGTTTTATTCAGTGTAGGCTATCATTGATTACTTCAGGATGTATGTTTTGTTCATTGATACTGATGGAGAGTTGGTAGTGTTTGTTGGTGAGTGATACCCTCTGTTGGGTCATTAGAATTTTCCTTATTTATCATATTTAATGGATAATCTGATTCAATGTTCATCAGATGCTTAGTAGTTGGATTTTCCTTGGGTCATAGAAGAGTACCATGATGTCTTTCCCAATGAGGTTGTAATGTTACCCCCTCGATGAGAGATCATGTTTGGGAAATAACTATAGTCATATGTAATCATTATATACACTTTTATAACCTTTTAACTATAGTATTGATGAAAAATGAGTTACATCACTTCATTGAGATGGTAGTTTATATGAAAAAAATGAACAATGTGTTGATTATCCAAAGAATGGAAAAAATTAAAGGTAAATAAGAATATATATATTTTAAACTATAATAATTGAATATATAAAAATGTATTAACTAAATACATATATATATAATTCCATGAGTTATTTTTATTAAAAATGAAATACATCGCATTTTGGATGTGGAAATCCGTATATATCTAGGAGTGATGATTTCATTTCTCATAGGATAGGAACAGTGATAAAAAAGTGTTTTACAATAAAAATAATAACATTTATGTATATTTTATATAAAAATTTACAATAAAATTAGGATTAAGATAGTATTTATATAGGTAAAAGAATAAATAAACTTGAAAACCCCTAATTAAGAGTTATACCTTTTCTTTGGAAGACCTCCACTAGCATACAAACATATGACTTCTAGGTTGGTCTCTTGGTGAGACCAAAAAATATATTAAAATGAAAATAAAATTTGTAATTAATTTTCATAGGTAATTTCACAAAAATGACAGATCAAGTGTTGTTGATTCGTGAGAAGAGGAAGTGACCATTTATAAGTTATGGGAGTGGCACACTTGAAATTAATATTAAATTTTAAATATGATAAGTGTCTTACAAAAATAGAAGTTTAAATAAAAATACTAAATTTATAATATAATGTGATAATGGTTGAAATAACCAAATCTAATAAGAATTAATCTGAAAATTTGTTACCTCATAACAAGGATTTTACAACAATTAACATATTTCAGCCATTAATGGTTTTGACAAGTTATTTAACATAGTTACTATTCATAATGAACAAAAATGAAATTGAGATCATCAAAATATTTGAACCTACTAATTCAAAATATTAAATATATTTTTCAATATTCAATTTTTATAACTATAAGAAATTAATATTTAAATTAATGTGTAAAATACAATGAAAAAACTTTTTAAGAAAAATGAATTTTTAGGTATAAAAATAAACTTATACAAAATGAAATATAATTTCCATTAATATGTAATTTATTTTATTTTTTTCTATATTGGTGTTTTGTACTTAAAAAATCAAAATGAAATGGGATTTTGAAATTTTTTATATCAAAAAATGAAAAGATAGTTTTGAAAAACAAAATCAGATATTTTCACTATTCACTGTAAAATAAATAATACATTTAAAATAATTATCAAAACAGCACTCAATGATAGTATTTAAATAATTATTTAACCCATTTTCAAATAAAATTTATAAAACTGGTTGAAATTATCTATAATATCTTCAGACAAAATGTAACAAAAAACACTTTTGAAGCATAAAATGAGTTTATTCTCATTAATTAGATAATAACAATAATACAATCCTTGATAATTAATTTTAATTGATATATAATATACTCATTACATTACAATAATTTATTAATATAGATTAATTTAATCTAATGAGATTAAAATACATTGTGCACATAAAAACACATTTCAAAAAATATTTCTTTTATCTTCAAAATAATTTATCTTCATTTCTAACCAAATAATAATCAATATATGGTTGATAAATAATGGTATTAATGAAAAAATTATAAATATATTTTAAAATTACAACATGGTTTATCTAATAATGGTTTTCTATATAAATAAAGTTATCAAAAACATTAAATTGAAAAAAGATAAAATATATGTTATAAAATATTAGTGTGTTACATTATACCCTCATTATAATAATTTATCACTTAAAATTAAGTTATTAAAACAAAAAAAATTGTGCTTCTATATCATCACATTCTTGGCTTCCCACATAGCATCCTCAAACTTTATGGTTTTATCACAAATCCATGAATAGATAAGTTGTCTTGTTTCACAACACTTTGTCTCTTAGATTTTAAATCTCTTCTGGTTTTTCTATATAAGAAATATCATGATCCAAAGATATAACCTATGAGTTTAGTAATTGTGAAGGATCAAATATGTACTTACTTAAAATGGATACTTAGAATATATCATTAACTTAAGATATTTTTCAATTGTGTTATTCGGAATTAGCTACCATTTTGATACAACCAAGGATTTGAAAGGGATTTATATATCTTATGATCAATAATCCAGTACATCCAAATATCATAACATCATTACAATGATATGTTCAAAGTATTAAATTATATCTAACTTCAATCTCTATATCTCACAAAAAATTGTTACTATTAAATTTTGTTTGACTCTGATCTTCCCTTATGTGTAGATAAATAGATCTAACATTCTCTAACATTTACTTAACTAGCATAGGTACCAATTTATTTTTTTATCCAACTTATTCACATCATTTTGGAGTCTTATAATTCTTTCCACATTTGAATTCATAACAAGCTATCTTAATTCCTTAGCGGATGTTATTGTTTAAAAAAATTACAATCTGGGGAGGGTGTTGATCCCAGAAAACATTGAAATGTATAGATCAAGATATCAATATATATTCTAGGGTTTTAATGGTTATATTTGACCAACCATATCTATGAGGATGATATAAATTTATAAAGATAATCTCAGTTTTCAAATATCATTGAATACTTTACTCAAACATTGATCTAAACCGTAGATTTTGATTAAAAAAATAATGTGGTACTTCAGGTAACCCGACCACATACATGATTTATATTCTAAAAATCTCATTAATAGAGAAGTATCCTCTAGTATTTATAAAATTATGTAACTTTGGGTGTCAATCAACTAAATCCCAAATGTTGTTTTGGTCTATAGATATCTTGGAGAGTTAAATGAAAAAAAAATATTGAAGTTTTCCCATTTAAATTATGGTTTTGGTAATGGATATAATATCCCCTTATACATTTAAAATTTATCCCTAACTAGAATTCATATTTTAAATCAAGATACAAACTCTTCAATATCTCTCTTTGTGTTGTCCCTCCAAAAATACTCTTTATGATCTCTATACATCTTCGTGCTTCTAGGATGAATAGATGATGATGATTTATGTGCTTCATCCAAGACCTCATTACTTATTTATTATATTTTTGGGATACCCACCATGTTCATGAACATGGTCATTTCATTGAAATCATAGTTTAACTGGAGAACACAACTTGCCTTTTTTGGTTTATCAAAATATTCCTTTTTAACCTCTTTAATCATCACATAAATGAGTATTTAAACATTCATAAAATAAGTTTAATACCTTTCCCCTTTATTTATAATAAAAAATTTAAATCCACTAAAATATATAAGTATTTCATAACATTTATTACTCTTTATGGAAAAATTATAATGGCCCCTCAGACCCATAACATTAGCCACCATGTTCGCCTTCCATGTGTGGTAATGTATTGAGCAGTCATTATCTTTAATCAACTGAAACCATATCCTTCCAAACATATTCCTTTATTTATATGTGAATATATATTTCAAGATTTTATATTATATATATATATATATCAAACCATTCAACATATTGATAATTCCTTCATATTTTCAATGAAGAAAATACTACTACAAGATACAAATCATGAGTTAAGTATTTTTTTCACATGAAACATTAACATTTGTGATACATATGATATCGATATGTTGTTTATTATAATAACAAATCCTAAGACCTTATTTTAAGTAACACTATAATTCAAAAACCTATCACAACTATAAGGTATGGTAAGAAAGGTTTCGGTGACCAATATCTCTTAAATTACATTCAATTTTCCTCACATTCCTATATTTAAAAGAATTTAACTCCATTCTATATCTACATTGTTATTATATTTAACATCTATGTGGAATTTAAAAAAAATAATCAATAGTATCTATCTAATCCAAAAACAACTATGTATTTTGGTCTCCATGTCTGGCATTGGAAATTTTTTAATAACTTTATTCATAGAGTAATCCAAAAAAATACCTTTCTCATGATCACATGATCCAAAAATTATACTCTATTTATAGAATATTCACACTTGATAAATTTTTCATTAAGTCTCTCTTTCATCAAGGTCTTAAAAAAATCTTCAATTGATCTTGATTATACTCATTTCTCTAGGAATATATAAAAAATTTATCTATAAAGACTACCAAAATTGATCAGGGTAATTCCTAGAGACTCTATTAATTATATCCATGAATATATTGGGGGAATTGTTATGGTCGGATGGTATCATAGTAAATTCACAATGAACATACCTTATATAGAAGGTCGTCTTGGGTATATAGTCATTCTTGATACTTAATTAATGATATCTTGAATAAATCTCAAAATAGGAAAATTATTAACCTTTGTATAGTTGATCAAACAATTCCCTAATATGGGTTAATGGATACTTGTTCTTTATAACTATCTTCTTGTGTTCTTGATAACTAGTACAAATATGAATTTAGCCATCATTATTCTAGACAAAAGGTATATGTTCACCACATGGTGATGCCATTGGGTTACTGAATCCAATTACGAAATTCTCTTTGAGTTTCGTCCCTAATACTCACAACTCAGTAGAGGCCATTTATAATAAGTTTTTCAAATTGGTATATCAACAGTTATAATTTTTGTAAAAAAAAATTCCTGATTTGGAGAAAGACATGAAAATATTATAGAAATATATTGAAATATTTCTAAAAAATAGGAATATCTTTAATACTGAGATCTACCCACCTATTTGAGAAAAATACCACACATGAATAGGTAGTAAGACCCATATAATGAATGTAATATTCTTAGGAATTTCATGTTCATCCTCAAACCCATAAAAATCATAGTTTGATAAAAAAAATATAAAATATAGATTCCCTTTGTCTGTAATTGATATGGGATCTATATAGATAGATCCAACGTATTTAAAGAATCACCTAAAATTAAAATAGAGGGGGGATAATATTGTTCTTAGGGAAATTATCCCAATAACATTTTATTAATGATGTGAAATAAATATGATATGTGATCATCATACCATTAAGAGTTTTCAATGATAATTCAACGTCTGATTTTTTGGGATGTGATGTGATTCCCTTATAAATTCATTAGATATAAAAGTCTGGTTATAACTACAATAAAATAATAACTTTTTATTTATAAAGTGGATGATAAAGGTACATTTCAACACTTAATTATCTTGAACCACTTCAGTAGTCTTGATCACATGGGAATTCCATTTCTCTCTTGGCTTAAGAGGTTACTAACACTAATTTTTCTCATCAACCCTTGGATTTGTGAACTGATTTACATAATATATTTAATCAATTAAATAATATATTTGGAGTGTCGGTGGTGCATTCAGATGATAGTTCTCTATATTAATTTCATTTACTTAACTCTTCACATCACTTTATACTTAAATATACCTATGACCTTATTTTCCACACTTAAAACATTTAATATTCCCATTAATGAAATTTCCCCCATGCATCTTTCCACCCATTCAGCATAAATTATGATTTATTTTCTCTCCTCAATGGGTTTTATTAATTTAATTTCCTTAAAGATCAATATTTGACCTCTTTTCCTCATAACCATGATAATAATGAGAGTTCCCACTTTTCATTTCTACTAGAATAGAACACCAGATGATTCATGCAATGTTAAAAAAATATCCTTATGGATAACACATTTTGTAGACCTTGTTTTAAGACACTTATTAATGGATAAACTATTCTTTCAATTTTGATGATAGAACTATAAGTTTACCATTCAAGTATATAAAATTTTTCTCATAAGTTCTTATGACTTCATCACCCCTCTACTTAATCTTAAGAAATTTCCTTTTCATTATTTTATGATGAGTTTGTGGAAATATATTATTTAAATTTAATCTCTTTAATTATTCCTTTTTCATGGTTTCAATCTATTTATCATGAAATGTGTACTTAAAAATATTTCATAATTCATTAGATTCACCTTAAAAATAATGAACAATTTTAAATGGTCCAATAAATAGGGAATGAAAAATAAAATTTATGTAGTATAAATCTAGTAATAAATAATTAGTGGATCAGAGGACCCAATAAATAAATGTGGGAGTTTCGTCAAGAAATACTCAATGGTTCATTTCTCTTTCCTAGGGTCTTCTATAATCTTAGCTTGACTCATAGGTTAAGAGAGTTGTGTGAGTATGATAATATAGTTTTTCATTCCAGATACCATTCTATTCATTTCCTCTGATCAAAATAATTTCATTATTCTTTAAATTTATTATTAACATGATTCTAACATGTTCTATCCATTTTTTAAAACCAAAAATTAATGAGTAATAATCAAACATCCTTAATCAAAGTGAGAAATCATATAATAAAAAAAAATCCTTATATTTCATAAATTATGAAAACTTCTTACCAACATTTAAAACTTTAGGTTCATCCTATATTTCTTTAAGTTCATAATAGGTTTTTAGGGGTTCTATCATCATTTTCAACATAACCTAATATCCAAAAAAACTAAAACATTCTCTAATACCGTGTTAAATGACCCAAGCATTACATAAAAAATTATTACATCATATTAGATTAATATTCTATACATATTACAATAATAAACTCATTAAAACCATAATTATTTTTTTCTTTGAAAACTAGATACGAAAAATTCATGAATGATATTCAACATCTCCCAGATATTTGTCGGCACATAGTACCTTCATGGAAATAACCAACACAATAACATTATTTATAACCTTGGGAATGGTAACATAAAAACGGTGTTCTTAGATGGTCAGTATGGGTAAACATGGTATATATCAATTTATGGTCATATGTGAGAGTAATATAATCACAAGGGAAATAATAAATTTTCATAATATATGAAAACATACCTAACATATCATGGACCATAAATCATAATTCGTGGAATAATAATTTTTCATAAAAAATATCAGTTATCATAGTGTGGAATCATAAATAATAAATCATGTGTCATCAGATCATATCATAATCATAATAACCTTATTGGAATAATAATATGTAGAGAAAACCATCTCATTAGTCGATTCTCAATATCAATAGCACTGTCACATAGTGGACAATGTCCCAAAACATATTGGGTTCACTCCCCATACACTTCCATAATATCTCCAGAGATATCAATGTTTCCATAATTAAGTGGATGGATATATAAATTTTGTACCACCCTTCAAAAAATTAAATCCATAAATAATTGGTCCATATGATTATAAAAACATTCATCATTTCATCATAGCATAATTATCACTTGTTAATGGAATGGTTTTCATGAAATTAACCATAAAATATCATCATAAAAATACATACAGTTAAATTAATTGAATGGAATAATAATTTCAGATTCCCAATGATGTGTAAAAACCCATAAATTATGTTTCCATAAATTATTTATCATTTTTATAAAATCATTTCAAATACACTTTAAAAATCATGAGAAAATATCCCTTTTATTTTAGTAACTTTTAAAAACTACAAATATAAAGAATTGTGAAGAGTGTATTCTTTGTAAAACCTATGAGACCTTTAACCAATGCTTTATTATTATCAAAGAACATAATAGTGGTAAAATAAATTTTCTTCATTTTCATTAAAAAGTAACATTCTTTTCACTCTTGTAAAAAAACAAAAGTGTGTTGTATTAAAACATTTTAAAATATTACTTTTAATCAATTATAAATAATGGAAAATGTAGTAAAAATACTTTTTTAATATTTTATGTGTTTTTTTAAAAAGCCATAAAATAATGTTTAAGAACATTAATATGGAAGAAAAAGATTCCCGACTAAAAGAAGTTAAATAGGGTTTTATATTCTTAATAACATTATATCAATAATTTTGATTGCCAAAGAGGAAAAATGGTAATAATAAATGAGAAATATTTAAATTAACAAATTAGAATAATAGATAATTAATTAAATATTTAAATAATATATAATTTCTTACATTTTATATTAAAATGTAAATAGTCCCAATAGAAACGAGATTAAAACATAAACCCCTACCTCAAGTCCTTAATTTATTCATATATTATCTTAAAATAATGTATAATAAATAAGGATTTGTTATAAATAAATACTAGTACCATATAATACATGTATTATAATATATAACTCCATTTTAACTTTTAATTACCCATGTATTAATACATATTTATTAAAATTTACATTCATGGTGAAAATTGTTTCGGTTACCATGCATGTTTCAGCTCAATGATATAGGTAGGTTCACATTGGTCATGGTTTCATCATATAAATAATTTTAATTATGTTATAATTATCATATTTATTCATTATATACACTTTCATAACTGTTCATATAAAATGGTGATGAGAAATGAATTATATCACTTTATGCAGACAATAGTTCATAGACACACATGAATAATATTTTAATTTTTAAAAGAATAGAAATAATGTAATTTAAATAATAATATTAATTTTTAAAAATATAAATATCATCATAAATATAATAATAAATATCATATATATTTATTAAATATAATTATGTAACCATTTATGAGATATGGAGATGAAAAATTAAACTCATCGATTCCGGGAGGTGGCAGTCGACACAAAAGTACGGGTGATGTTTTCATTTCCCATGGGATATAAAAGAAGCTGAAAACGGGGTATACCATAAAAAAATAAAATTTATGTATGTTGGATATACCTTTTTTATTATACAATCAAGGTTGTGATATTTTTTTAAGGAGGAAGAAAAATAAATAAACATAAAAGGACTTGATTAAGAGTTATTCCTCATATCTGAAAACCCTCCATTATAATACTCCTTAATACATCTAGATCAATCTTTTGGTATGGTATATATATATATGTATTATCCTATCTAAATATCTCATGTATTTTGGATATGTGATAAGAGTAGGTTACGTTTTATACATGAGTAAAGTGGAACACTTGTAATCATTATTAAAATTAAAATATTATAAGTTTTTAATCATGGTAAAGTAGAACTAAAACTATTATATTTAAAAAATTAAGGTTATAAATTTATAAATACACACATTAAATAAGAATTAAGATGATATTTTTTGACCATATCAAAAAAAAATTAATCTTATTTAACCCGTTTACCCTTTTATGGCTGTGAAAACATTTCTACCAATATTGTAATTCATAATGACCTAAAATGAAAGTGGAATCATTAGTAAATTTTAAACTATTGAATCAAAATATTAAATCCATTTTTTAATATTGAACTTCTAGAATAATTATAAAATAATTTTAAAATATGTGTTCAAAGTGAAATGAAAAAGTGTTTTTTTAAATATAATTTTTATGAATAAAAAAGAACTAACACATAAATAAAATATAATATTGATTCATATAGAATTAATTATATTATTTTTAATAAAAGGGACCTATTTTTTACATTTAAACTAAATAAAAAACATAATTTTACTTCTAAATTACATTATTTAATGAAATGAAATGTATTTTTTGAAAAAATTACCATTTTACACTGTTCATTACAAAATCAATATTTTTTGAAAAATAGAAAAACAAAACTCTAAGATAAATTTGGCATTATGATTTCCAAAAATATTCTCAAATTTTCATATAATATTTATAAAATTGGATGAAATTAACTACAAAATATTTACACAAAATGAAATAAAAACATTTCTGAACAAAATGTTTTTGAAGCATAAAATGACTTTATTGTCATTCGTCGACTAAAATAATAATGAAGTGAGTGATAAATCATTTTATTAGAAATATAAACTACTCATTTCATGAGAGTATACTTTCAATCATGATTAATTTAAATTATTAAGATAAAAATATATTTTTTAAATTAAAATAGTTTTATTAATAATATATCTTGGACCATAAAAGGGTTTTTTCATCATTTATAAACAAATGATAATCAATTTATGACTGATTATTTATTTTATTAATAGAAAAATTTATACATATATTTAAATAGTAAAAATTGGTTGTTCTGTGCATGGTGTGGAATGTAAAGAAATCTATCAACTAGTTAAAATTTAATATAGATAAAATATATATTCTAAAATCTTGTGGTGTTACAACTATGTTACATGATAGATTAATTTTTTTAGAGAAAAACATCTCTTTATGCTAATAAAATTACTATATTTACAATGTCTTATTTAAAAACATTAAAACCCTCTATAAATCCTTCAATCTCATCAAAGGATATTTAATTATCTATTTTATTTTTTTTGAATTGGCTTGTCATTAATAAATGAGTTATCAAGACATATCCCCATTAATTAATCTACCATGGATATTCTATCCACATTTGTGTTATCTTCTAATTTCATTGAATTATCCCCCTTTATAAGAAAAATACACATGATATTCTCTGAATTTATTTATAAATTCAAAGTACTGATATAGGGTAATATAAAACAAATTCGTACAATTTATTTGGGAGATAATGACCTCCCAGAAACACTCTCAAATATAATATGATTCAATTTATTATTTAACTTTAAATTATATTAATGAATTTATTATTTTTTTATTCATACTCCAACTTAATATTTCAAAATTATACCCTATATTTGATAATGTGGTATATTATTTTAATATGGTTTGACCTTGATTGTTCTAACTAATTATTTGAAAAAAAATCATATCACATTTTTTATAACACATAATAAAAATGGATATATGTCTGAAATCTCAGAATCATTATATTTTTAATTATTTATTTATAATACAATTCTCTTTTAAATTGGGATGATGGGGAACCCTTACATAACCCATAGTCCTTGTGGGAACATGGCATAATTACGTGATCATAAAGGTTCCAAGTACCTAATACCACCAGAATAGTCCCTCCCTATAAAAATTGGTATTTTGACCTTGAACCCAACCTTGTAATGTTGCACAACTATCATTACCCTGTGTAGAGATTCACTATTCTTAGTACCAATGGAAATGTTGCACCCTTTCATACAT
This sequence comes from Viscum album, assembly GCA_963277665.1. Classification (NCBI taxonomy): domain Eukaryota; kingdom Viridiplantae; phylum Streptophyta; class Magnoliopsida; order Santalales; family Viscaceae; genus Viscum; species Viscum album. The sequence continues at coordinate 1,028,752,285 of OY728158.1, forward strand.
CCAAATATAGTATCCCTATAATTGTTTATTATAGCTCTGAAACCTCATCTAGTAAGCACTTCAGGTAGAGGCCCGTATTTTTATTTCATTGAACCTGTCTTATGCATAATTTCCCCTCTACCGATGCTTCTTCAAGAAATCATACAGTATCATAGAACACATTACTGCCATCATATCTGTCCATCACTATACTGGGATCTCATTGAAACCATAAAAAAGAAACTATCACCCACATATGATTCATCCCCAATGGATCAACTAATTCTTTGTCATCTCTATAAGCAACATTGTGTCTAACAAAGTCATTCCTCCTCAAAGCACATCGACAACGTCCCCTGCACTGGCGTGGTTCACCATCACCACCTCTCCATTTTCTAGTAAACTCTTAACATCATCATTCATCTCTCACAACGGCCTTCACCCTAACCCTTCACTTAGGGTCAATAGATTTATCTTCTTATAATATACTAAACGTCACTTCTCTAAAAAAGACTAAAAATTTATTCTTTATGTGTCAAGCAATATAGATTCTTAAAATATATAATAAACATCAATCAGTAAAATTTTAGTCTCCCACACACCTACCCAATATTTTAAAAAAATATATAGTTAAATATATTTATATTTTTTATAATTCAATCCATACTCTAGAGTTCCTATTATATTATACAATAACTACTTCATTTCCATATTATGTGAATCCTCTAGGATTCTTTAGAATTAATAATAATTTTTTTTTTATTTTTTCATATTTTGTCTTGAAATGATTAAATAGAGTAATTTTTTATCATATTATTAAACTTATTTTTATTCAAAATCAACTCTCATAATCTATATAAAATTTCATCACAACTAATATGGGATGATATACCTCTCTTGTTTCTTCCATTCCCAATCAATTCAACAAATCATGAGCATATTTTTCCTGAAAAATAAGTATATAATTTGTTGTATTCAAAAATAATAATGAAGAAAAATGAATTCTTACAAATCATTTACATTTTAATGTGTTATTTATTATTGAAGAAAAGTCTTTAAGATAATTAAATTCATTTTAATTAAATGTTTTTATCAATTTACATTATCTTAATGAGTGATTTATTATTATTATTTTAAATTATATTATTACCCCAAATGAATCATTCAAATTTCATGCTCCTTAGGTTAATAAATAGATTTGAATACAATGCTTATAATTTTTTTTATCACAATATAGTTCTTTCTTTAGGATGTACACTCACGAACCATCATTATAAAGAATAAATACATCCAATATTTATGTTTAAACTTCCACATAAATATATCCATTCAAGAATCCTGATAAATTGTTCACCTAAATATCCTTGTAATTAATTAAGTATATTTTTAGACAATGATTATTATTATATAAATCCTTTAATATGTTGAAAAGATTAAATTTTACACTAAATTTAATAATACCTCTTCTAAACTATTCAAGATTTATTCCATTACACAATGCCTTTCTTATTGAAATGATTTCAAAAATATATAATTTTCCCAACTCAAATTATTTTATTTAAGATAAAGAAATAAATATCACGTTTCATTTTTTTGATCTAATTAACATCTCTTTCATATGTGAAATATAATCCTTCTCTTTAATTATTCTTTAAAACTTTTTAGTTACACTTATTAGAGTAAGATTACATGAGTTAAATACCTCAAAGTTCTTCTTTTTTAATAAAATTTATTATTTTATCAAATAACATACTTATAATTGACATATCTTATATGTATTAAGTACTTATAACCTCTTTTTATGGTTCCTCCTCATAAATTCAAATATAAAAATCACCATGTACTACACGTGAATCAACGACATCATTTGATGTTATACCTTTTGATCGTCAATTTATACATGAGCTTGATTCATTGCATTATCACAAAAATTGATATTTATAATGAAAAATGATCCTCCTTTAAAATAACATATGTGTTATGATTGATATTAATGATATTGTTTTTATATTTTTCAATTCATTTACCGTCTGTATAACCAAAAAAATACATTTCCAATTTGCTCCTTGAATTTTCATTGTGATTTACATTAATTTTGATAAAAGGGGATAAAACACTCTCATGATTCTAATGATTTGATTATTTCTAAACCATAACTCAAACAACATTTTCAAAAAAAATTGTAATAAAAAACTAATTTTTTAATTTCCATAAACACTATTATGGGTTGCTTCCAAAAATATTTTCAATTTTAATTCTATGATAACATGGTTCATTCTATATCAAAAACACTATGATTACATGACTCCACTGATATATTTTATTGTGAAATGTATATATATATATATATATAACTATATTCAATATATATTTCATGATTCTCCAGTTTTCATTCAAACTCTCTATTTGTGAACCAAAATCTTTTATCAAACTAAAATCATTTTTTTATTCCTTTTAAAATATCATTGATATATTCTAATTCTCTCAAGAGACATTAATTTCATCTAAATTAATGAAACATATGTCATATGAGTAAAATAATTGACAAAATTAATGAAATAATATTCTTCATTGGTTAATTTATGGTTCATTGGACATATATATGGCCAAATATATGAGTTCATGTGGACAACATGTTTGTTCTCTAATAGTTTCTAACATTTATTAAATATTTTACCCTTTTGTGAAATTTTTATGGATTTTTTGTTTTTGGGTTTATATTTTTAATATTTATTGTAGTATTATGATGAAACTAATTTTTATGTTATTTTTATTGAAGTATCCAAGTATTTGGTTCCATAAATCATTTTACTCTTTCAATCACAAGTAAAAATAGTTTTTATCATTATTAATTTGAAATTAATTCTAAATTATTTGCTAAAACTTCATAATAATAGCATCATGAATTAATATACTAATGATACCACCATTCTCAAAACATGTTAATCATACCAATTATCTCACAATTTAGATATAATAAATATACAATGCACTAACCCATCAATGAATAGAATATTCATTGAATTGATCTTCTCCTCACTGATATGAGTGATTTTAATTCCTTTTCAATTTATATATTTATCACTAACAAATGTTATTTTTCTTACATAATATTTGTGAATTTGTTAAAAAGAATATTATTTTTTATTATACATGAAAATAAACTACTATGAAATATCCTACAATTTTTTGTATTTGTTAGATTTTAAGAAACCACAACAAAAATCATATGTTCATGTGCACTCCTTTTATTTTGACATATGAATTTTACAATCTTTTAGAATAAATTTTTCAAAAATTATGAAAATAATTTGTGGTGTTCTGTTTTTAAGAACATTAAAAAGGCTACTCAGATTCATTAAAACTATTTTTAACTTTTTCTTTCTATTTGGGTAGATAAGCTAGGTTTTAAAAAATTCTAGATTATCCCCCCCCCTTAATTCATATATGATATATGACGAATAATAATACATTTTAAACCAGAAAACATACTTTTTATTTCCATATATATAATAACACAAATATCTTCCATTAAATAATAACTTCCTCATAGGTTATAAATTTTAATCTTCAAAACATACTTGGTTCCTTTTCATTAGTTTTAAACTATAATAATTTTTCAAAAAATATCATGTTTTGTTGAGCTTTTATTCATAGAAACTATTCCCTTGGTATTATCCTAAAAATTAATTTTTATTCAATACACCATTATTTTTATGATTTTAAATACAAGAATTAGATGAAATAATGTGTTTGTGAACTTTCCTGGATAAGTTTCAACTATTTTCAATTTTTTCCTAACAGTTTTCATTATTTATACATCATCGTGTGCCTAAATTGATTACTAAATTCTTATTGCGATAATAATAACTTATATTAGTCTCAATGAAATATTTCTATGTTGATTGTTTTTTGGATATATCCACTAAATTAAATAAATTTTTTACATATAATTGCAATTTTTATAATATATTCCAACTTCATATAACCATGCTTCAAAATATTTTACCACCTATTAATTTTCAATTAATGGATATATTATATCATTAATAATATTTCACATTTCAATTATTATGGAATTTTGACCACTAATATTTCTTAAGTTTTCATGTTCAATCTATACAATAATCATGACATTTAATGTATCAATAATTTTCTTTAATGTTGCTTGTTATTTATCAAGATTTATATTTTATTTCAAGAAAACCATTATCTTCTTTATCTATTATAAATCCTTCACCATTATTTTTTCCTATTTATCTACTTTATTATCTTATTCTTTACTAGTATGTTTAATAAAATTTATTGGTTATATCATGAAAGTTTTGTCATATCTATCCTCAAAATCTTCCATTTATTCTTTAATTTATATATTATAAAACAAAACGTCATATTTATATAGATACTACTATTTTTCATGGATTTTTACACACCCATACCATTTGAAAAATTCCTTCCCATGTGACCACTATCCATCTTTTGTATCATTAATAATTATATTTTTGGTTAACCAACCTCATAGTCGTCATTTTTATTTTCAAAAAAAATCATAAAATTTCTTAATATTTCTACAATTTAGATAATTAATTGCATGTTTTTCTTAGTAATTAAAGTTATATTTTTAAAATAAATTAGATAACAATTTTATAAAAAAAATTAAATTCATTCCATACTCATAAACTATATATTATTCATCATGGTACTTCTTTTTTTTTATTGATCTTCAAGACATTGGTGTCTTAAAATTTAGCTTATATCCCCTATATTTTATTATTATTGAAGTTCAGTCCTCTTTTAGTGTCATTAGAAATCAATATTTTGTTAATTTTTGCAATAATTAAATAATCAAGTCTCAATCCTTAATAGTATAAATATTTATATTAAATTTATTAGATAGGATTTTCATAAACTTGTTCATAATGTTGGAATCATGAAATGTTTATCTATATCATATTATAGAGATAACAAATTTGGTTTCTTATCTAAAAACTGCCCCTACTAATTCATCCCCATTCATTCATATGTATTTAATTTGATCATGATAAATTTGAGTTCAGGACCCTCTAAAATTCATTTCATATTCATGAGTATTCAGTAATGTATTCCAAATATTTCACACTAATTTAGAAAATAACACTTTAATCTACTTTTCATGGATTAATGAAATTAATTAATTGATATCTCTTTCATCATCTTTAATATTATTTCAATACTATTATTTAATGTTAATTTATTCTCTAGGAAATTTTTTATCATTATGAATGATTACTAGAACCACCAATCCTACGGATGCAATGTAAGAAATAGTGCTCTTTTTCAATAAGTAAAATCATTTTCCATCATACATGATAACTCCACTTTATTTAAGGAAATGATCGTAATAATGATAATTACTCAATTAAAATAATATAAATAAAAAATAATAAACTCATATCATCATGTATGGTACTTTTATTTGATTTCAATCAAATACCATTTGATGTGAACATAGATTATCTATTCTAATACCAATTAATATTCTAGTATATAAAAATGGATAACATTTATAAGGGTAAATTAGTTCTCTCCAAAAACCACAAAATAGCTTTACAGTCATGTCAATTAATTTGTTTAATGTTCAAATAAACCTGTAACATAATTAGATATAATAGAGAAATAAAGAAGAATATTTCAACATAATAAATTTTTCATGTTTCATTATTTTTTATGAATAGCTAATCCTTGGTTATCAGTAGTGAGTATCACACATCACATGACTTATGTATTATTATTAGTAAAAAAATTTAATAAGACGATGGTTTTGGACTCTTTTATAACATATAAATAAAAATTATTATTATCTCAAGTAATCATGGATTACATTATTCCATTTTACACAATTTAGTTCAATCCAATAACAATATATGTACACTATTATTCACTCAAATATGAACTTTTATCCATATAAATATCTCTAGAATAATTGTGTCACCATGTAATCACATTATCTAAACTGAACATTATTTTATATAATTCCTTCCAAACCATGATGTGGTGACTATAACTGGGAAATCGTTTCATGTGGTAAATGATAAATTTCAAAACCATAAAAAGAGTCTTAAAATACCTAATAATATGAAATACATTTTAATTTTAACATTTATGTAATTGATATAAATTGTGACATAGTTTCCCCTATACCAAAATGTGCTCACCTACATTATAGAAATTATAAATTATGATGTGATCATTAAAACCAAGACATTATTTTTTAGTGTGTTGATAAGTGACTTCAAAAAGGTTTTATACTTTATTATAAAATATTATTTCATTACTATGATCATTTTTATATTATACAATGACATAATTGAAAAATTCATGGTTTTTTTCTTTGTGTTGTGGAAAAATAATCTCAATAATATTATCCAAAAAATTATTAAACTATTATAAGAAACCCTAACAGTTTTCCAAAAACAGGGACATAGTTTCTGAAATCAAAAGTTGGGTTTTCTCTTCATGGACACAAATGAGTGTAACACTTTTTATCTCATAACCATGGCCTAGACCTTAGATATTTTTTCCCGTTAAAAAATTATTTTACTCATTATTGGGTTGTGATTCATTTTAAAACAAAAAATTGTTTGGAATGATTTTATTATTATTTCTTCATTAAATTACATATTGTTCAATTATAATTGATATTAAACCTATCTTTGAGAATATAGTTAATAAATAAATAAAATAAAGGCCATGAATCAATAACTAATGAAACAAATCATATTATTCCCAAAAATGAGATTTATCTAAATACCACATTACTAGAATGAGTAATGTTTTTGAGGGCTCTCCAATACATAGTATAATGAACATTACATTGTTGATTGAGTCACATTGTGGTCGCTTTAAACTCCCTCATCAATCCTTCAGTCAAATAACTTTTTATTAAAAGGACATGGAATATATTTCCTTAAAATGAATATATAAAATATTCCATTAACATAAGAAAGGTTGTTTGGAAGGCATGGATGATATATTGATACTCTTATATGCTCTAATATTTTAAAAGTAACATTGTAACATGGAATAATCTTACTCTTATCTCTAAATATTGTAACCCTTTTATATGGAGGAATCCTAAGAATAAATTATTCCACAGGTGTAATCCATGTTTATTCCTCTAGTAATCATCATATTTCTTATCTATATTGATCTACCTTGATATGTGTGTAGATTGATATTTATTTTTATGAGATATATTATATAATATTTAAACCCAATTAATTATCTTTTCTAACATCATCACAAAGTAATGGTGTATAACACCTCTTCCCATAAAAGACTTAATTAGGAGTTATTTGAATATTTTATTGATGAATAGTATTGTATGAAAATTTTACTATAGGTAAATATTTATTTCAACTTCATTATAATTCATGTGAGTATGAGCTTAACATGTCTTCCAATATTTGGTTTTTCCATTTTGATGACACATCATTTTGAGGATGTTGAGATGTTCTAATATTTACCTCTATTTATAAATCCTTTTAAAGAATCCTTAAAAATTGGTACATGAGCCTAGGACCATAATCAAGTACTATTAATTCAATTTTACCATTGTATTATCATAACTTAATTTATATAAAACCTTTAAAGATGATCAATAGGAAAATATTCTCAATGTTATGGGAAATAAGAAAACGTTATATTTTGGTTTAAAATGTCCCATACTAAATTATTCCATTTATATATATTAGAAATCACACTGAAAAATTATATAGTAATATTATCCCACTTCCAATATGTTACAGATAAATGTTTTATAACTCCTTTTTTATTTTTCTTTTAACCATAAATCTGTGGAATTCCATGAATATGGTCATGCAGTCCTCAATATCTTACTTCATATTTTCTTATAGCAAAACCTCTTAGATATCCATATACATATTAGTATTATCATGGTTTATAATGAAATTTTAACTATTAACATCATCTAATATGTATGTCTTTACCTCATGTATTGATATAAAAAATAATCTCATACCAAATCATAAGACCCCAACATTAAAAATGTTAATCTTTACCAGCTTCCAATTTTATAATGATTTCTTCTACATTTATTCAATATCATTATACTATTGAGAGTTCTTAATGTTACCAAGTGAATAATTTTGGGTATCCATTTAGAATAAATATTGTGTTTCATCTTCAATTATAATACCCATGTTCTTCCTTGGGAACTCCTTGATAAGTTGATCAATTTGATACCTTCTTCACAAACAAGTCACTATAGTATTTTTTACCTAATTAATATTTCATCTTATTTTATTTAACAAGGAAATAATGTATACCACAATCATAATCCATGAGTTTCTATATATTTCCTTTTTCACACATGTTGAAATTTTTCTATGTAAATATATCTTTCACTGTCTTTTCATAGGTTTCTATATCATGTTGTTTACAAAGATATAGGGTTTAATTTCATTTGTTTAAATATAACCACTGGTAAATCTAATTCATGATTTAGATAATTTATCCCATGGGTTTTTATCTATCATGACACTTAATCCACCACTCAGTTATTTTTTATAACAAAAAATAAAATCCTTTTTTTGTGACGGAACACTATAAATAAATAACATTTCATTTCTATATTGTAGATTATATGGTTTTATATTTACTAATACATATTCAATTAAAAAAATTTAACTTAAAATTAATTTTTATATGTTAATTTTAATTTATTATATCATACATTAGTTAATAGTTTATATAATCGATATATGTTTTCAATAAACCATTGATAGTTTCCTTATAATCAGTGGAACCTATGTATTTCAATATTGTTAGATGGCCTTTTCAAATACATGAAATCATTTCCATTTTAAGGGTTGATAAAAATACGATAAATGGATACAATATAATAAAATAAATAATATTATTTAAACCAATAGAATTTAAAATATATATACTTTTTTCCTTAAAGAGAAAAAAATATTTTATAAATAAGTTTCATGATCTTCATAACACTCATAGTATGAAAAAATAACATTTATAAATACCACCAAAATTTGATCAATATAAATATTGACAATTTTATTAACCAAATAATTAAACAGTAAGGGTTTTTTAGTAAACCCCAAATTAATTACTATTATATCACAATGATCATGCCTTATAAAAAACATTGGTATATTATAATTTTTAACATTTTAATAATGATAATGAAAATGTATACCAATCATTTAGAATTATTAAACACATTTATGTTGATAAATATTTATATCAACACATTGGAATGGATTCTAATTTCATAGTAATGTCATTGAATTTATAATTTTCAGTGTGTAGCCCCATTGATCCATCCCTCTTCTTTATAAATAAAACAAGCCCTCTTTAAGGTGAAACACATTGTTGAATGGTTCCCTTATCATGTAAATATTATTGAATTTTATTAAACTAAACTAATTATAATATATTTATTCTATATGGTGGCTTAAATATTGGTTTTCCATAACAAATTAGTTAAATAGGGCATCCAACAACTCAATAAAAAAAATTTGGAAAATCATAATGAAATGCATCAATGTATTTTGGAATTATGGGTCTATATTCTATTATTAACATCCTTCCTCCATTATTTTATATAAAATTTATTTAATCATATTATTTACAAAAAAATTCACTGATATAAGATACTAGAGGTTCATTCTTACAAGATTCAGTAAAAAAATATCCTCTATAAAACATGTAGAGACCAAGGGTTTTTTTAAGAGGTTGACTTAGTCCATTCTTGATTTTTAGGTTCTCTAAGCCCTTCTAGGGTAAAACAAAAATTTTATCATATTAAAGTAACTTAAAATTTTTTATAAGCCTCGAATAATTATTAAATAATGATTTTTACCCATGTTATGAGGTTCTGTGAGATTATGAGAAAAATAATTTATAAGAGATTATTTAATGTTTATTAAATTAATAAATTAATCTTACACATTTTAAGAGAGTAAATAATTAATATAAACCAAATATATCCCTATATTGAAAATGTATCACCATATTTTTAATTGTTTTGAGGGTTTATCCTAGGGTACTATTAATTAAGGTTCTGGTTTCAGACCTTGAAATGGGCCTGTTTTTGGGAATTAATTAAAAATATTGGTTTAACATGATAATTATTATAAATTCAATATTAACTCTCCAAATTTAGGTTATAAAACATTTTTCCATAAATCCTAATTGATGGGGAGATTTAATTATTTGTTGGATTTCATTATTAATGGATTTGATATCTGATTACAGAGGAGATGTTGATCATGAGGCAATGATGATCAGATGCCTAGGTAGGGATTTGTTATTTTCATGATTCGTTCAACTGGAACATTAAATATAATTATTCATTATTTAATTACTCTTACTATATAAATCATTATTATGTCCCACAAGATTATTATATAGTTTGATTTGTTATTTCATTGTTATTTTTATTATTGTTGTTTTTTTGATGTTGTTGTTGTTTTCTTCATTGTTATTTTTATTTTTGTTTTTGTTGTTGTTGTTTTTGTTGATATTATTGTTGTTGTGGTGGTGGTTGTTTTTGTTGTTTTTATTTTCCCAGATTTCACAATGACCAGTGGTGGATGTAATTTTTGGATAGTATACTATTTTTATGGATTGATAGGAGACCATCACTCTCCACCATTATAAGATCATTATATAGGTGAAAAATTATACAACAAGCAAAATTGGGATATTATTTAGGATTGAGGAGTGGACATCATAACTCGACATCCATATATCCCACCCACTCATGGTGTAGCCAATTGAAAATTACTTTGATACTTTTGGTGTTTAGATATATAAATAATTTTATAAGTGGCCCATATTGTGTTGTGGTAGGGTAGATAATGAACATGATATTGATAAATTTATTCTCAGGAAAACACAAGATCGAGTGTCTCCTAGTAGATGATGAGCAGAAGTGTCTGGAAAAATAGAGAAAATCTGGATAATGGGAATCATCCTTATGATTATAATATATTGGATTGAACCCCACATAAGAGGTCGTAATCTCTCATCTATGGGTAGACCAAGAAGCACTGGTAGTCCCAATGTGTAAATCATGGAATGTATTTTTTCAATAAAACCACACATGACATTCAAAAGATTTTTATGGTAGATCACCCTAATAGATTGATTATATTGACCCAACATGATTGGGGGTGTGTGGTTGAAGCCCCCTCTGTGTGAAATGTCCCACATTATGGGAGGATGTAGGGCCTATAGCTTGGTCTAAAATGACCCAAAAAAACATGGGGTAGGTTTTTCCTTGTTTTTTATCTATAAATATACTTACCCGCATGAGGGTAGTACATGAACCCAATGGTCACACAGTCTACCAACTCACAGATCCATGTGGCATGAATCACCCCAAGATTTTAGAATATTTTTTCTTTTATATATTTAATGTCGTTGATGACCTGTGATGCACACAACACCATACATATGTGGATAATGGTTTGTCAATATAAAAAAGGGAATATGTCACGACCCACCTCCCCAGGCCATGAACCTTGTCATCTGACCCCATGGGTCTCCTGTAATAGCTTATGTTGTGCTAGGAAGGCAACCAAGGTTTTACAGGATGCCCATGGGGTCAGATAACAAGGTTCATGGCCTGGGGAGGCGGGTCGTGACAATTTGAATCAGAGCCAATACCCACCCGGAAGTGATTAAAAACTGCCTGAGTTTGAGGCTTGGGGTCCACAATGAGGTAGTTGTGCTATAAAGGGGTGGATAATGTAATACCCTTAGAAAATTGAGGCTTAAAAGGCTAAATTTTACTACCCATGTCAACAAGGTGCACCTTTATTTTTGGGAGCCTACCTGATTAGAACTATATAGTTAATCATGCTTGGCCTGGAGTAGTAATCCGGATGAGTGACCTTCTTGGAAGTTTCACAATGTGTGTGTAAGTGAGGAAAAAACACACTTAAAGAACATATCTTGGCCTATGGGGATAGTCATTAGTCTGATAAGCGACCCTAGTGAGTAATATCTTATGGTGTGATGGAAAGGTAACCAAGGTATTACAGGAGACCCATGGGGTTAGATGACATGGTTCATGTCCTGGGGAGGCAGGTCGTGACAATTGGTATCAGATCCAATACCCTGCTGAAAGAGCTTAGGGACTACCTAGGTTTGAGGCTTGGGGTCTACAATGAGGGCATTGTGCTTTAAAGGGGTGGATGATGTAACCCCCTGGAAAAGTGATACTTAAAAGGATAAATGTTACTACCCATGTCAAAAAGGTGAACCTTTTGTTTTCAGGAGCCTACCTGATTTGAACTCCACAGTTAATCTTGCTTGGCCTGGAGTAGTAATCAGGATGGGTGACCTTCTAGGAAGTTTCCCAGGGTGTGTGTGAGTGAGGACAAAACACACTGAAAAAACATGTGTTGGCCTGTGGGGACAATCATTAGTCTTCTAAGCGACCCTAGTGAGTAATAGCCTATGGTGTGCTGGGAAGGAAACCAAGGTATTACAGGAAACCCATGGTGTAAGATGACAAGGTTCATGGTCTGGGGAGGCGAGTCGTGACAGAATATGATATTAGATATTTAAATGAAACTATTTTTAAAAAAGGGCCAAATTTATTTAAGAAAAAAAAATTGATTATATAGAGACAGTTTTAAACTATTTTGTTAAATTATTAATTTTCCGTAAATTTAATAAATTTGATAATATTATATTAATAAATATGTATCCACATATATTCAATAATTCTTTTTAAAATAAATTAATAACATCTATATAATTATTAATAAACTATAAAGAATGTTAATTTAATTAATGATGACTAAAAAATTATTTTTTTAAATATTGTATTTATTGTATATTATATATATTTTATTTGAAATAGAAATGTATAAATACTATAATTTTAAATTAATAACAAAAGTTTATTTTTTAATTAAATAATTCAAAATTATATTAAGGTGATTCTTTGTATTTTTCTGAAATAGAGGATTTTTTGCAAAATAGTGAAAATTACTAATTTTTTAATAATGTAATTTTATATCACAATCATGGTAAATGAAAAACATGAATGTTTAAAAAATATTTGGCAGTGATAAAATATTTATTTTATAATTAATATTATACATTTGCAAATATATTGGTAGGAAATCTGAGTAATGTTTTCATGGAAATAGAAATTATTTTTGATTATTCAATTTTAATAAAGAATTCACAATGTTGCTTTAAATATTATTTTATCATAAAAGTAAAAATTAAAATAATTAGATAAATAATAATACAATTAATTCCATTGGGATCAATATCATACTTGATTTTGGTGTAAATCGTTTTAATGATTAAAAGTGAATTGTTTCAAAAAATATATTATCCATTGGGTTTTGCAAAATTATAATAAATGTAGCTATTACAAATAAAATAAATTTACTCTTGTAAAATGGATTCCATATTTTGGATTAGAATATTCATATTATTTAATAATAACAATTTTTTGTTTTTCATTACTAATAGTTACCATGGTAAAAGTTTGTTTCTTAGTAAAGGGTAAAAAGGTTAACGATGGGTTAAACTAAGGATTCAAATATCTTTAAATCATGAGTAGATATGATTTTTTTATTGGATATAGACCATAAATTAATCTATCTTCAAAATATGAATAAATTTTTTCCACTTCCCATGAAAAATATACTTACAATTTTTTTTAATTTCATAATATTTAAAAGGGTTTCGCCCCCCCCCCCCCCCCCCCTCACATATAAAAGGTCACAACCACTTATCAATTTTTCCACCTCACATAAGCACATTATCTAAAAAATTAGCTAAAACATACCTTATAAACTATCCTTCTTAGGTCTTAAAGGTTATTTTAGTCCCAAATTACACTTCCAAGAATTCATAAGGTGTTTTTAAGAGGATATTATAAAGGGATGTGGTATATGTTTTTACCAACCCTTTTAAATATAATTTCTTCTTAAACCTAATCTAAATAATATATAACCATATTAAAATAATTTTACTCGTATATTTAAAAATTGAAATTTCTTATTTAAATTTTATAAAAAATCTATCTCTTTTCCATCTAATAGAAAATGTAAACATTGATCGTCAGTGTGTGCGAACTACAGGATCCCTGAATAAATATTTCGGATTTTTTTATTATTTTATACCATAGATGGTTTTATATATGGATCTGATGAATTTATATAAAATTAATTATTTTTTTATTTTTTAATTATTAATAATTGGGTACCTCTTTTTCATTCCTTCCATTGAAAAATAAAAAAAATCACATATGTGTATATGCAGACTACTACCTCTATGAAGTGATATGTTGCAATTTTCGTCACCTCCATAAATGGATGATTCTAATAATTAATATAATGAATAAGTTTGAGATCTATAAAAAAATTATATTCTAAAATGGTGATATTATCATTATAAAGTTACATTTTCTTTGTCATTCACTCAATTTAACATGTTTATGGTCTGTTTTACCACATACATAAACATAATTATATTGTTTATGTAATAAATGATTAAGGAATGTAATTTAATAGTAATATAATATAATATGGATTAATTTTAGATTTTTTCATTATACAGGTGTTTTTATATTAAAAATTATATTTATCTATAAATTTGATTCAATTGTTAAATTCAATAATCACTAAAAAGGAATTTTTAAGCGTTCCATGTGAACCATTAACATAAGTTCTGTAAAGTTATTATGAAAGTGAAAAAATATAAAAAAATTTAAATATTAATTAATATTATTCATATCATGAAAACATTAACAAGGTTCCAGGACTAGAACCATTAAATCAAAACATTCATGGAAAACATAATTGTTAACACGATAATATTGATTTAAAGAAATAATTTCATTTAAATGATTAATAATAAATTAAATGGAACTGATATATTAATATAATTATGAATATGTTTTTGGTATATATTTATAATAAATCCAAATTTTTTACTCAAAAGGCTGTACTTTTTCGACCAAGAGGAAGTCAACGGTAAAGGTTTTGATAACTCAATTTTTTTCATTGGGTTATATCACTTCATAATTAATTATGTCATTTCAATATTGTGTTAATTATAACAAATTATCATTCATATTATGTTTACACATATTTTATAAGGATTTATATTTATTTATCATAATATTTTGATTGATGCATTCCCAATTCAGATGTTATGAATCTTCATAAGGTTGTATCATCTCACTTTTATTTCTTTGAGAAATGTGTCATATTCACCACTTGTTATATATTTTTTGGTTTACATAAAACCCTTTTATGTTTTAATCATAAATTCATGTAATAATTTTGGATTTAAAAATATGTCCCATTTTCTATATTTCATTGGATTTTGATTCCAGAGACACCAATGCTAGAGGCGTTCCTTATCCCAGTTTCTCATTATTGAGACATCTTCAATATTCACCACCATATTTATTTTTTGTGGTGTAATTAATTTCCATAAATTTATTTTATAAATATATTCAATAAAATTATATGGATATAAAAAAAATTAATGTTTTTTTTCCTAAGATTCTGATTCAATGATTACCAAGGCTGGAAGATTTTCTATTACAATCTCACTTTATTTTTTTAAGGTTGGGGCTAAAGCCTCATGTATTATTAATGGAAAGAAAAAACCTCTTCAACTAGGTAGAGGTAGACCCATTACATAACATGAAGGCCTGGTGGGCATTTATCCTATTGCATGCCCCGTAGGCCTAATTTTATGGCCCAAATCCCATTCTATATCCATTTTCTTTAAAAAAATATACACCTACTCATTCATGATTTAAAATTTTATTTTTATAATACCTCTGAATTTATTTACAAATTATTGAGTGGATAATTTTAAATTTCCCTTTATATGACTCACTGTTTAATTTTCACAGAAGTAAGAAAGGTAACTTTTTAATAATTATGAATCCACGACATTTTCCCACTATCTTGAATATCGTTAATTATTAAGATTATTTTAAAATTTTATATGCTTTTTTAAGGAAATTAATATTCCCAATGTTCTAAGAATTTTTAGTTTTAAAAAATACCAAAATAAATTTATTTTTTATCTTTTTTTGAAACATAATTCTAGTTCTTTTATAAAAATATTTTTTATCATTGTCGAAAACCATTAAGGATTATTATGCTTCACTAGGGATATTATATTTTATAACATCTACTTATTTTATCTCTAATTTGTTATAATGATGCTTCTTTAACTGATATCTCATGAAACCCATTTCTTTAACATTGGTTAAATGAACTATGAAGAAATGATGAATTCTATTTTTTCTGTAGAAAATAATTGAATGATTTATTATTACGTGATGGGTGCATATTTTGTATCCCTTCAACAATTTGGGTAATGTTTCATGTCTCATGTGATAAAATGGTGGACAAGAGTTTTTTACAATCACAACGAGGCTATACGAGTGATTATCCAAAGACTAATAGATAACATGAGTTGTTTTACCAATCCCAATAGGGTACACTGGAGGTTCCCAAATGACCAAGATCCTGCACAGGATGTTTTTTCAAGCCTAAGAGGCTACAAGGGTAGTTATCCAAAGAATATTATGTGATGTATTTCATGGTGAGTATCCTTGATATATTATTTCAATGTTTATGGGAATAGGTAGTGATCATAATGCCCTATGGGACTCTATACACTCTTATAGTATTGTTAGTGATCATTGACTAAGGAAATTATATTCTATGTCTATTTTTATGTCATACTTTTATGCCAGAAACATATTTCTTATGAATATGATATGCTCGTATGTATTGAGATTGATTATTGATGATTCCATGCACTTATGAACAAATTTCTTCTATTATAAGAAAGCCTTATGAAATGACACATGTTTTAGGGTTTATAAATTAGGAGTATAATCTCATTTGTTTTGATTATATTCACATACACTTCATCTAATATTATTCTCAATTATGATCTTCGATTTATAATGCATATGATTACCCTTACTAAATATTTCGTCTCACCATTCTTATTTTCTCATTTCCCTGAGTTATGAAGAATTATATTATTTTAGATATATATATATGGGTACCATGTATGAAATTATTTATAGAGATGTTCAAGAATAATTAAGATATAAGAAGTTATTTTTATAATGGAAAAATTACTATTTGATGTGAATGACATTGGTATTTCCATTTAAATTATTTATATTAATTCTCTAGAACTATAAAATAAAAATATTCTTCGATATTTTAGTGAATAAATATTTATTTTTTAGTTTTTTAATTGTGTAATTTTAAAATTGGGTATTTGTAGTCGGTATCACTGAATTTATATAAAATAATATTATTTTTGATTTTGTATCCTGTAGATAATATATCAAACTTTCACAATTGGTATAAAATTACGGTTTAGATGATTTTATAGGTAGTGAAGTTATTAGATTAGGGAAACTTAATAGTTTAGGATACCATAATGTTTTTATAATTGATTTCAATAATAAAGAAATATGTATTGTTTTGACGTTTCATTTGATGGTATCTAAGGTGATTAAGGATATTTTAAGTTTTTTTTTATGGGATAATTGTTGTATATGGAGGAATTATATTTAACATGTGATTTAGTGTGAAGGTTATTTGGGAATAATGTTACTTTACTTTAATGAATATAATCAAAAAGATACAAATAATCATTAGGATTAATAAAAAAATTTATTTTAAGGTAATTTTTTTCAATTATGTTTGTTACCATAAATAAAACACCCAATTCAGTGAACTGATGAATTAATTTCAAGAAGATGAATCCATGAGATCCTTACCACCCGTCAAAAAATTGTTGGTCCATATTCTTTTAGGAGTGAGCTGAAACTTTATCCCACCAAAACAAAACTTATTACAACAATGACATTTGTTATCAATATTGAACTATAATGGTGAATCTATTTTTATTCACTTAAAGAAATTTTTAAAAAAGAATATTTCCTCTATAAAAAACTAATAGGGATATGTTGAATTTTAATAATATAGGATTCTATGAAATCTGTGTTTATACCATGAAATTTAGTCATAGGTAGGCCCCTAAAATTTTATTAAGATAAAATAAAAGTACATCAAGCACACACAATAGACCAGAAAACAGATTACATATCATAATAGTCATACCTATCACCACCCCCACAATAGACTTCCTCCACAGTGACTGTGTAACACCCCGACCTCTCTGGGTTGGAGCAGGTGCATTACTTTTGATATTAGAATGGTTAGACTGGATGAAAATCCCGAAGGAATCATTAGTTTAGTAGTCTTGAAAAAACTAGATACATAGATGTTACTCAAATTACATTGGAATGGTTTACAAAGTACAATACACAATGAAAACTAAAAACTGCATCCACAAGTACTCAAAAATGATCTCTTATTTGTCACCAGTTGAAAGTAATAAATGAAAGGGGTGAGATCAAACTCTCAATAAGGGTTAAAAATAGAGGAAGCATGAATTTAATAATAAGTAAATCATAGTCAATCTGACATAATATATATGGAAGGGAGAATAAATGAAACACTAATGCCATAAATAAACTAAGAATGAAATTGCATCCGTAGATTTTGTCCTACTGAAAACCTCATGGATAATAATAAAAATTGATAATGAATAAAGAGAATTCTTATTAATTGGATGTCATGTATCTGGAACATGAAACCATAATACCATAAAACGGTTTAGTTCTGTGGGTAGAACCCCGTCTAATTTTTGGAAACAAACTCGAAGGGTTTGTCGCCAACTGATTTGTCTCATGAGACCAACTGACGCATTGAGGGGCTATAGCAGGCCCCACCCACCATTGCATGTACAAATCATTATTAATACATTGATTCAATATAGTAGCAATATGCCTTTTCATATATATATATATATAGAAGTGTATATGGATTCATCTATATTTTTATAATTAAAATAACCTTCAAAATAAACACCGTATGTCAAATTGTATGCAGTTTAGAAAACAAACATCTCCATGATATGAGATTATGGATATTTAATATAAATATAATTTCAAATGAAAAGTGATCTCAAACGGAAAGTAGTTACACTACAAAAGGATTATTAGGTGCATAAATCAAAGTTTGTCACAACAAAATAGTAGTTTAAACAAAGTCTCTTACCACAATGTAATCGGTTGAATCATATAACCAGAACATAATAATCCTCAAATGAATGATTTAATAACACTAATATAAAGAGTAAAATGTTATTATATTCCAAATGGAAGTACAAATATACCACATAACATGAAATAAGTGGTGCACAATGAAAATCTCACAGAAATAAAAGTGAGATGAGAAACCCCTTACAAATATTTTCGCATTGTAATGAGTGTTATTGCGAAGGATTAATAAAAAGTAAAGGGTATTACATTTTCTATATGTCACAAGGGAAGTATGGGGAAGGTTCAAAAACATACCCCATAATTAGGAATTAAAAATAAAAGGGAACAATATAGGGGATATTCTGGAATAAAAGTGAGAGAGAGGATCCCTTACATTATGTTTGAAGGTGTTCTTGACTTGTCATTAAATAACTGAGTAAACAAATTAGGCTTTTTAATTCATAATTCCAGAACCTATAATATATTTAAATTATATTTTATAACCTTATTAGGTTTATTAATGGAATTTTTGATGGGTTTAATGGATTTAATTTTATTGTTTTGGAAACATTTTCTTACTTAGTTTCATGATCAGTTTACGTGTATTCATTAATGGAAGTTTATTTTAAATGAGTTTAAACATAAATAATTGTTAATATAAATTATTAGTAACATTAAATAGGTATAAATGATCTTATAATGATTCTGTTTATATACAATGAGGATGACTCATTCGATGAGTTAAAAATGAACGCTTGAATTTGGCTTGGCGGTTTTGTGCACAATAAAATTGTTTTATATTTTTATTCCATATTATGAATGTTTAAATATTGAAAAACATTAATAAAGATGCGATAAATATATTATGAACTGGTTCAACCATTGAAGAGGTTTCATGACCAGTATTGAATATAGTAATGCAAATTGAATACCCATCTTCCTTGAGTGTGATAAATTTACACATCTCGAACAGCGTTTGTATTTATTGTATAAATGGAGGGTAAAAAAGAGCGATTATGATGAAATATTACATTAGCACGATGAAAATATAGTAAATGTAAGTTTATGGAATTATCATGGAATTTAGATGAGGGGTGGTGAGAAGAGAGAACAAAAGAATAAAACACTGTAGAAGAAATTGATAGAAAATAGAAGGAAGGTTCACCTCTTGAGTACTCCACTTTGAGAGTCTTTTTAAGGCCTTTGTTTTTGGCCGTTTGGTGAGACCAGTTGGTCTTGGACGTGGGGAGAGGGCTTGGAAAGATTATTTGGCAGAATTTATGCAAGGGTTAAAGCTTGAGTGCTGTGGGAGGAAGAGGGGGTGAGGGTGGTTTATATAGTGGAGGGGAGAGGAGTTTTCTTATTATTATAATCCTTATTTTATTATTTCCTATGAAGACAAAAAATATTGAGAATTAAATGACCAAGAATAGTAATAGATGCATGTTAATTTGATCCAATTGGTCTTACATCAGCATATGATCATCAATGACTCAATTAATCCATTATTTAGCAATTATAGTGAATTATCAGATTTTACTATTCATCTAAAATTCAAGTATTTCAGAAAAATCCCAAAAAATTCACCCTTACCATTTTTAGAAATGTAGAATCTAAAAATGAAGTCCATTTTTCAAAAGTAATTTTCTAAATATGATAAATTAAATATTTAATTAAAATAATTATTTAATCAAAAAATATAAACACTTAAAATATTCATCTTCATTTTAAGGTGCCTAAATTCATTTATACCCTCAAGGGCATGGATACCATTCATCATATTCATATTACTATTCATAAGGGTTAATTACTATTCATAATTTTAGGTTACTATTTATAAGGTTATGTGACTATTCACCGAAAATTAAGTTAATTCAATCAGACTCTAAATGTCATCTTGAACAAAACCATGTATGTCATATTTTTAAAATTCAAATCACAGAGTTGGAAAATTTATGTTTTGTGGCTAGGTTATGGATATCTCCTATAAGTAACCATGTTTTTTTTCATATAGGCTCAGTGATTAATGAAATATTAGCTATAACTAGAATGAATTTAAGGGAAACATAACATGAAGTGTTTGGGGTGCCACATTATTCCCTCCATCGGAAATTTCTTCCTCAAACTTTTATGTATGAAACTCACCAAAAAGATGTGGGTGAATATTTTTCATAACATCCTCAGGTTCTCATGTATCTTCCTCCATATTTTACTTTTTCCAAAGAAACTTCACTAGGAGATTTTCTCGATTTCTCAATACTTTCTCCCTTGTGTCAAGAATCCTAACAGGATTTTCACAGTTTTGAAAATCAGGTTTCAGTTCTATTTCTTCATGTGTGAGTACATGTGTTGGGTCTATCATATATTTATTTTAGAATGATACGTGGAACACGTCATAAACTCGGGATATATTTGGCGGCATCGCTAAATAGTAATCTACAGCTCTGATTCTTTCCAGAATATAAAATGGTCCGATGTACCTGGGGCTCAGTTTCCCTTTCTTACTAAACCTTAATACACCCTTCCATGGAGATAATTTCAGAAATTCATGATCTCCCCCTTGGAATTCCAAGTCCTTTCTCCAGTTTTCAGCATAACGCTTCTACCTACATAGAGATGCTTTAATATGGGCTTGTTTTTTCATCATCTTTTTCGGGGTCTCTTCAATAAGTTATGAGCCTATAAGTTTCCTCTCACCAACTTCATCCCAACAAGTTCGAGTTCGAAATATATTACCATATAATGCTTCATATGGAGCTTTTTGAATACTATAATAGAAAAATTTGTTGTATGAAAATTCCACCAAAGGCAAGTATTGATCCCACATACCTTTGAAGTCAAGATAACATGACCTCAACATATCTTCTAGAGTCTTAATAGTCCTTTCAGACCATCCGTCAGTTTGGGGGAGATATGCAATACTTATATGATGCTCGGTATTCAAATCCTTCTGGAGACTTTTCCATAATTTTGATGTAAACAAGGGATATCGATCGGAGAAAATTGATAGAGGTGCACCATGATGTCTCAAAAAATCATTAATATAAAGTCTTTCCAGGTGCTCAAGTGGTAAATCCTCTCTTATTGGAAGGAAATGTGTTGATTTTTTGAGACGATCAAAAATTACCCATATCGCATCATTACTTCTAGGTATCCTCGGTAGTCTGGTGACAAAATCCATTGTAATGTTATCCCACTTACACATAGAAGTAGGTAGACGCTACCTCACTCTTTTGGGATGTTGTCTCTCCACCTTCACTTGTTGAAAAACAAGACAACTTGACACGTAGTAAGCAATTTCCCGCTTCATATTATCCCATTGAAAATATTCTTTCAGATCTCTATACATCTTTGTTCTACCTTGGTGTATAGAGAAATTTGAGTAATGAGCATTGTCTAGTAGTTACCTTTTTAGCTTAGGTACTGAGATAACAGATAACCTCTTCCCAAACATTAGAACCCCTTCCTCATAAAAAAGTTCTTCCAATCTCCCGTCCTTAACAGAAAAATATTTCTTGTATAGATTTTCATCCTCATATTGAGAGATTTTTATCTTCTCTAGTAAAGATGGTTTAGCAGTCATTGGAAAGAGGAACGATGTTTCCCCTTCCTTAACAGTTCCCATATCAATCTTTAGTAGGTCCATGAATATAGAATCTCTTTCAATCCTCATTTGAGTCAAAAGGCCATGATCTTTCCTGGTTAATGCATCTTCCACCTTATTCGCCTTTCCCGGGTGGTAGTTTATTAAACAATCATAATCTTGGAGTAACTCGATCCATCTTCAATGCCTCATGTTGAGTTATTTTTGTGTGAAAATATATTTAAAACTATTGCAGTCTGTATAAATCTATCATCTCTCTCCATAGAGATAATGCCTCTATATTTTTAGAAAAAATATTTCGGCTGTTAACTCAAGATCATGATTTGGATAATATTTCTCATGAGTATTCAACTGTCTTGATGCATAAGAAATAACTTTTTCATTTTTCATAAGGACGCAACCCAATAAATTCTTTGATGTGTTGATGTATATTAAAAATACATCACTTCTAGATAGAAGAGTCAAAATTGGATCATTGACCAGTTTTCTTTTCAATTCATTGAATCATTCTATACATTCTTTTTTCCACACAAACTTAACTGCTTTACATGTGAGCTTGGTTAGCGGGTTAGCCAGTCAGGAAAAATTCTGAATGAAATGCCGATAATATCCTGTTAAGTCAATAAAACTACGTACCTCAATTATGTTTTTTGGCATGGGCCAATCTTGGATTTCCATTGCCTTTGCATGATCAACTAGGATTCTATCCTTAGAGAAAATATGGCCTAGAAATGAAACTGATTAAAGATAGAATTTACACCTGTTAAACTTCCCATATAATTTATTTCATCTATGAGTTCTCAGAATAACCCGCAAGTGATTCTGATGGTCTTCATAGCTTTTTAACTATACGAGGATATCATCGATGAATAACGCAACAATGTTATCAAGATATTCCTTGAAAACTATTTTTATTAAATCCATGAAAACAGAGGGTGCATTTTTCAGTCCAAAAGGAATCATTGTAAACTCGTAATGCCCATACCTGGTCTAAAATGCGGTCTTAGGAATATATACTTTCCTCACATGCAACTGATTATATTTGGATCGAAGGTCAATCGTAAAAAAGTATTTATATCCATGAAGTTGGTCAAATAAATCATCAATTTGGTCCAGAGGATACTTATTCTTTATTGTAATAGAATTTATTTCCCTATAATCAATGTAATCCCTCATGGATCTATCTTTCATCTTGACAAAGAGGACAGGGGCTCCCCATAGAGAAACACTATGTCAAATAAATCCTTTTTCACTCAGATCCTCCAGTTTTGTCTTTAGCTATACTAATTCCATAGTGTACATTCAATAGGGAGTCTTTGATATAGGTCTTTCATCAGGAATTAAATCAATAGAGAACTCAACTTCCTGCTCTGGAGGATGTCCAGGTAAATCATCTGGAAGTACATCAACTTACTCTTGCACTATGTTCAGATCTTCAATTTGAGGATTTCTTTCCTCGCCCATAGATATTGGTTTATCTTCCTCTCTATGTATTGAATTCAGTAGAGCTACTGGGGGTGGTTCTAGATAAGAATCAAGTGGTTAAGTTTCTTCCCTAAAGACAAGGGATTCTACTCCATTTTTAGAAATTTTAACCTCCATGTTCTTACAATAAATCCTCTCATAATAATTTGATAGCCTATACATACTACGAATTATATCAAATTTAGTCATTTTAATGATGATAAGGTTAGAATGTAAATCATGTTTTGGAGTCTGGAGGGGTACTAGTTGAGATGCCTTTTTTGCAATGATACATCCACTGTGAGTTTTGACAGACAACTCATTTATTAAATAAAATTGCACATATCTAATTTTCATGGAAAACTGGTAAGATATAAATGAATGTGACGATCCATAATCAAATAAATTGTTGGCTACGTTTGAGGAAACAATTATAGTACCTTCCACCAAGTAATTATGAACTTTAATCTCCGTAGTTGTAATCGCATAGGATCTCCCTTACTCTCTTGTCCTTTTCTAATTCAAGTTTCCTTGGTGCTTAGGACACTCATTTTTATAGTGTCCCATCTCTCTGTAATTTTCATATTGAATATCATTGAATTGTTTCTTCCCCTTGAATTCATCAGATCAATGACCCTTTTCTCTATAGTTATAGAAGACTCCCATGCCATTCATGCATTTCCCGAGATGATTCCTTCCATTGTTCTCGCATAATGGGAATAACTTTGTTCTTTTTCTCTCCTTTGGTGCTTTTCCTATTCCTTTGTTATCAGAGTACTGCTTCTTATTTTGGTTTCCTTTTAAAATATTTGATCTATAAAATTCCCTCTCGGTTTCTATGGCACTTGATAAAATTTCATCATATGATGAAAATGATTGAGAAGCCAGTGCCCTTCGAAGACTTGTCTTAAGACCTTCAGAGAAATTATCAATCTTGTCTACTGAGTCATGTACGTAATCTACGGCATACCTAGCCAGCCTTGTGAAAGTAGCCTCATACTTTGCAACACTATCTTCTTCCCTTTGTTTTAAGCTAAGGAATTTCATCAACATTTCAGTTCATTTCTCACGAGGGAAATATTTTTTGAAGAATATTTATTTAAAATTTCATCATTCCATATCATCTATTTCTTCTTCCTCCATGGTATTCTGAATCATGGACCACCATTGATCAGCATCTCCCTTGAGACAATATACTACCATTATTACATTTTCATTTACATTACACCATAATGAAATGAATATATTTTCAAGGGACTTGATCCATTTCTCATCAACAACTAGGTTAGTTGTCCCACTAAAAGATGGGGGCTTCTGTAGCATGAAACGATCAAACATAGGTGTGGAATGGTTATTCATTACAACCTGATTAATTTGTCCCAATATGGTCATGATGTGATCTGCTCCAACATTGAGTGTGTTGACTTGCTCATTTGGGAGATCCCTACCTTGCCCATGAGTATTGATTCCCCTTCATTAGTTAGATTCAATTTCTAAATAATGGTATACACTAGATTAGTTTACGAATCTCAAATATAATCTCACTCAACATAGATTGAAATTCTATGCATAGATAATCTTATAAACATGGTTTCTCTAAGGAAAAATTTACATTAAACTCCTTAATAATGGCTTTTAAGGAAAATCGGAATTATCCTAAGCATGTCCCCTGGGAGTGATGTAACCAAGAGTGCAAAAAGGCCCATTTTCATGTACCAGGATACCCCGGGTCATGCCCGAAACTCCTTGTCAGATTTTTCACGCCTAGGTACATATGTTCCAAAATCACCTCTACCTGCTCCTATCCAGACAGAGATGTATTTTCTAGAATGATTCACATAATCTATTCCATACCAAAATACCAATACGTTCTTGTACAGTTATCCTCAAATACTACATCAGGGCTTTGTCCCCTACTATATATTTCCTACTCTAGTTTTCATGTTTCCTACTAAACTTCATCTAATACCAACTATAACACCCCAACCCCTCTAGGCTGGAGACGGTGCATTACTTGTGATATTGGCATGGTTATAAATAATGATAATCCTGAATTAATGATCATTTTATTTTTCTTGAAGAAACTATATATATATGTGTTACTCAAATTACATTGTAAATGTTAACAAAGTACAATACACAATGAAAACTAGAAACTGCATCAACAAGTACTCAATAAATTATCTCCTCTTTGTCACCTGTTGAAAGTAAACATTGAAAGGGGTGAGCTCAAACACTCAGTAAGGGTTACAAATATTGGAATCATGAATGCAATAATAAGTGAATAATAGTCAATCAATCATAATCTATATGGCATGGTGAATAAATGAAACAATAATGCCATAAATAAACTATGAATCAAACTGCATCCATAAATTTTATCATAGTGAAAACCACCTGAATAATAATAATAACTGATAATGAATAAAGGGAATTATTATTAATTGGACATCATGTATATATCACATGAAACAATAGTACCGTAAAAACCGTTTAGTTCTGTGGGTAGAAACCGGTCTGATTTTTGGAAACAAACTCGAAAGATTTGTTGCCAACTGATTTGTCTCATGAGACCTACTGATGCATCGAGGGGATATAGTGGGCCCCACTCGCCACTTCATGTCCAAATCATTCTTTATAAATTCATTCAATACAAGATAAATATGCCTTTTCAATATCCGAATAGAGTAATGTATACAGATTCATCAATATTTCTATAATTAAAATAACATTCCAAATAAACACCGTATGTAAAATGGTATACAATTTAGACAACAAACATATCCATGATATGATATTATAGATATTTAAAATAAATATAATTTCAAATGAAAAGTGATATCAAATGGGAATTAGGTACACTAGAAAAGAATTATTTGGTGCAGAATACAAAGTTAGTCACAACAAAATTGTAGTTGAGACAAAGTCTTTTACCACAATGTAATCGGTTGAATCATATGACCAGAACTTAATAACCCTCAAATGAATAATTTAAAAACATGAATATAAAGAGAACCATGTTATTAAATATCAAATGTCAGTACACATATACTATATACAAGAAATATGTGGTGAACAATGAAAATATCACAGAACTGAATGTGAGATGAGAAACCCCTTATAAATATTTTGGAATGGTAACGAGTGTTATTACGAGGGCTTAATGAGAGGTGATGGTGTATTACATTATCTATATATCACTAGGGAAGTATGGAGGAGGTGAAAAAACATACCCCATCATTAGGAATTAAAAATAAAAGGTCCCATCATAGGGGATATTCTTGAACAAAAGTGAGAGAGAGGATCTCTTACCTTTGGCTTGAAGGTGTTCTTGACTTGTTATTAATGACCTGAGTAAACAAATTATGCTTATTAATTCATAATTACAGAACGTATAATTTATTTAAATGATAATTTTTAACCTCATTAAGTTTATTAATGTAATTTTTGAGGGGTTTAAGAAATTTAATTTTATTGTTTTGGAAGCATTTTCTTACTCGGTTTCATGATTAGTTTACTTGTATTCCAGAATAGAAGTTTATTATAAATGTGGTTAAACATAAAAAATTGTTAATATACATTAGTAGTGACATTAAAGAGGTATAAATGATCTTATAATGATTTTGGTTATATACCATGAGGATGACTCATTCGATGAGTTAAAAATAAACGCTTGGATTTGGCTTGGCGGTTTTGTGCACAATAAACTTGTTTTGTATTTTTATTCCATTTTATGAACGTGTAAATATTCAAAAACTCTAATCAAGATAAGATACATATTTTATGACCAGGTTCAACCATTGAAAAGGTTTCATGTCCAGTATTGAATATACTAATGAAAATTGAAAACCTGTCTTCCTGGAGTGTGATAAATTTGCACATCTTGGACGATGTTTGTATTTATTGTATAATAGGAGGGAAAAAAGATAGATTACGATGAAATATTTCATTAAAACAATGATAATATTTTACATTTATGGTGATTGAATTTTCATGGATCTTGTATAAGGGGATGTGATAAGGGAGAACAAAATAATGAAACTTTTTAAAAGAAATCGAATGAAAAGAGAAGGAAGGTTCACCTCTTGAGTACTCCTCTTTGAGAATCTCTGTAAGGCCTTTGTTTTTGTCCTTTTGGTGAGACCAGAAGGACTTGGATGTGGGGAGAGGGCTTGGGAAGAGTATTTGTCTTAATTTAGGCAAGGAGTGAAGCTTGAGTGGTGTGGGGGGAAGAGGCGGTTAGGGGTGGTTTATATAGTGGAGGGGAGAGGAGTTTTCATAATATTATAATCATTATTTTATTATTTCCTCTCAAGACAACCAATAGTGACTATTAAATGACCAAAAATAGTAATATATGCATGTGAATTCGAAAAAATTGTGCTTACATCAGTATATCCTCATCAATGACATAATTAATACATTATTTATCATTTATTGTGAATTATCGGATTTTACTATTCCACAAAAACTCAAGTATTTCAGAAAAATCCCAAAAATTGACCCTAACCATTTTTCAATGTATAGAATCCTAAAATGAATTATATTTTTCAAAAACATTTTTCTATATATGATTAATTAAATATTTAATTAAAATAAATTTTTAATCGAAAAATATAAACACTTAAAATATTCATCTTTATTTTTATGGTGCCTAAATTCATTTATACCTTCAAGGGCATGGATACAATTCATACGGGTCATATTAATATTCATAAGGGTAGGTTAGTATTCATAAGGGTAGGTTACTATTTGTAAGGGTAGGTTAATATTCACCAAAACTTATGTTAATTCTATCAGAGTCGAAATATCATCTTGAACACAACCATGTATATCTGATTTTTAAAATTCAAATCACAGAGTTGGAAAATTTATGTTTAGTGGCTAGGTTATAGATATCTCCAATAAGTAACCATGTTTTGTTCCATATAGGCTCGGTGATTAATGAAATATAGGCTATAACTAGGATGTATTTAAAAGAAACATACCATGAAGTGTTTGGGGTGCCACATACCGACTCTCATTCCGAGCCTTCATATAGTTTTCGAATTTTTGCATACTTCCTTCTAAGTGTCAATTTCTCAAAATATATTAACTCCTGCGAAGACTGATTGAAACAGGACCTAGTGGACATCGACAATGGTAGGTTAGAGTAGTGCTTCCTCCCCCTTCTGATTTTTGTAAGGGACTTCTTATTTCCGGACTTCTTCTTCCCATCCTTGACAACATCTCTATAGGAATCCTTAACTATATCACTTTGGTTTTCCTTGTCACTGTCCACGACATGCCCCCAATTTCTAGAGTCAATGACATCTTGGGAACCATCAATCATCTTCCGGACCTTCTCATGTCTCCTATTACACTCAATTATGGTCAAACAATTTGATTTCTCCACATCCTCTTGGCCAGCATGCACCTCCTTCACTGCATCAACTAAAACAAGATGCATAGTATCGTCTTCTTTCATTGAAGACTTATCTCCCACTTGATATATCTCTCCAAGCTCCAACACATGAAACTCGTTGCAAGTATCAACTATATTTACTAAACCATCAAGCTAGAACTGCACATTAGGCCCCTTACCCACCAAACACGGAGCTAAATCCATAATTTTCCCATCACCGACTGAGTATTAAAGCATCCCCTCCTCCTGTAGATCAGCATCATCAAATCCATCATTAGAAACACATCTTTTAAGATCATTATCCCCATAAATCATTGAAACCCCAACATGATTTTCCACTTCTTAAGTTCCACCATGCCCATCACCACCTTACAGAATAACATCATCCATATTATCACAAATCACACCATCCTCGAGGTAAGGTCCTGTTTCAGCCTCTCAAACACCAAAACTACTATTGGGTTGGAAGTTTCCATTGATGAACAAATCAAAACATTTCTAGAATTAACAGCATCAGCGAGTTTCTGTCCCGAACAAGGGACCTTACCAGTTCTCCCCACCATGACTGAAGTGTCTCCAATGTGGCATTGATCATCCCAGTGACTCAGACGATGGCACCTCAGGTAGTAATCAACCCACGCTTCAAAAACAATCGCTTACTTCCAGTGTAACTCTTCACCAATCGTGATCCAAATCCACATAACCAGCAGCTTCGAATCGTCCACTTCAACATAGAATCATGGACTAAAAAGATAACGTACTGATGAAGTGCATGCATCAGAGCACATAAATCACCCCACCATATTCCCTAAAATACAAATTATATCTAGATTCTGAAAAGTCATAGTAATATGAGGAAGGATTACCCAGGTCGTGATAAAGGGAGAATCTCGATTCAAACACAGATCAAATGTCCATCAGAGAAGAAAGAACCTACAACTGCTATATCAGTGAGGATATTTAGACCAAGCATAGACCAAATCATCCTCTGAGCAGAAGTGTATCATCAAATTACGATTATCAAGAAAACCCACAACTGCGTGATCCTACAGATCCCATTTACTGAAAACAAATCTATGAAATGCATCAACCGAAGGCCTTCGATGATTGAAGCGAGCCACCAGGGTCATTTTCAAGAAACTCGAGGCCTCAGAAAACACCGGCAGTGAAATCGAGAGTTTAAGGTCCCCAAGATGCATGTCTCAAGCATTTGGGCTTAAAGATATCGATGGAAATCTATTGAGAAATCCAGGGTTAGAGTAAAATTTCAATAATTAAATAGAATGTATCATGGTATGAAATGAAGGAGTTATTAAGAGTCATATATTTTGAAAAAATAAATTTTATTTTTGAATTCATCATTTCAATATTATCATAAGGTGGGTTTTTTCGGTTATTTTTGAAATATTTTATTTTTTTGGTGAATTGAGAAAAAATATTGATTTAACAAACACTATAGTTTATGACAGTATAATCATAGAGTAAAGGATTTAAATTTAATGAAACCTTTTCTATAGAACAAATAAATATGTAATAGGTAATATAATATTTTAAAAAATATAATTTTTGACATAGAAATATAGGTTTGAGGCTTATGAAATCTATGTAATGTGTTTTATTTAGATAAAAAAATATTGACGGTTCTTCTATTTTAATCAAGTATTCAATGTGTTACATTCAATTTTTTTTGGTTAAAATTGAAATAAATATCTTATTATTATTAATAATTTAATTAAATCCATGAAAATCGATATTATACTTGATTTTGGGATAAAATCATTTTTATTTTTGAAAGTTTCATTTTTCTAAAAACTATGTTCATTGAATTTTTCAAACATATATTATAATTAATTTTACCACTTTGTTAAATTTAATATTGTAAATTGAATTAAATTTTTTATATCAGAATATTAAAATTATTTAACAATTTCTATTTCATTTTTTAGTCATAAATAATTATTACCATAGAAAAACGGTTGTTACCATTGTATTGGTTTAAAGGGTTAAGGGGGATTAATCTAAGAGAAAATGATTCAAATATCCCTAAATTCTATCTAAATTAGATTAGTTGTTTTTATATATAACATACTTCACACTATATTTTAAATTTTACTAAATTGAATCCATAATCCATTAAAATACATTTATTAAATCTTAGGGTTTTAGTATTTTGGAAGGGTATCCCTCTCCTCACATATAAAATAGAACTTATTCTTATCACTTATAAACACCACTTGAGTGAATTAGATATTTAAGATATTACCCAATACCTTCTTAAATCTCATCCCCACATCATGAAGGTCAGGTTCCTCTAAAAAAGACACATCCAAGAATTCTCTAGTTTAATTTAAATGGAGATTATCCATTGAAGAGTTATATGTTCTTACCAACCTTTTTCATGTTTCTTTGTTATTAAACCTCCTAAAAATATTCTATAACCTTCTAAACATAATTAACTCTGTATATAAATCACATTTAACATGTTTTGTATTAATGGTGCAACCATTTTCTATCTCTTTTAAATATAATGTAAAATTTAAACCTCGAACATGCGTACATACAAATCACCGCCTCAATGAAGTTATATTTTTTATTTTTCATTTTCATATGTTAGATATAGTTATAGATATTGATTTAATAACTATATATGATATATATGATATATCTATATTTATTTAAATAAAAATATTACTTACCCCTTTTATTATCCATCCATTGAACAATGGAAAAATCAGACATGCATATGTGCAGACTATCGCTTCCACAAAGTGATTTTATTCATTTGTCATCACCTCCTTTCAAGGATGATTCTGAAAATTAATACAATAAATAAATATGATATTTTTAAAGTTATTATCCATTTTAAAAGTAATATTATCATTATAAAGTACCATTTTTATTCTTATTCACTCTTTATAACATATTTCTGTTTTGGTCAGTTTTACCACCTAAATGAATATTGTTATAATGTTTGTGAAACAAATTATTAAGAAATCTTATGAAATATTAATATTATGTATTAATGATTATTTTAATATTTTTTTACCATTTTTTATGGTCATATTTAAAAGTATATTAATATATAAATTTAATTCTTCTATGTAATTCATCAATCATTAAAAAGGTAAAAAAATTTAAGTGTTCCATGTAAGTCGTTAAAATAAGATCCATAAAGTGGTTAGGAAAATATAGAACTATTTAAAATCTTGATATTAATATTCATGAAAATTATGTAGATGATGAAACCATAACCATAGTTCATGGACTAGAACCATCAAATCATATCATTCATGGAAAACTGGATAGCTAACCTAAAAATAATGATTTGATGAAATAATTACTATTAAGTGGGTAATAAGAAATTATAAGGTATCGATATATAGTAATATACCTATGAGTAGTTTTATATTATAGATTAATAATGAGTATATTTATATTATACATGATGTTATAATGTGTTATACCAAGAATAAGTACTGTGTATTGGAATCTTTAGCAGATTTTCTATTCACTAGGTTATGTTACATTTCAATTCAATGTATTATACTAAGATTATATGTGTTATGGACTATGATTATTAATTTTTTATTTAAACTTATTTTATGTGGATTAAAATTTATTCCACAAAATTTATTCGTTCATGGAAATTTATTTCATGTGTTATGAATCTTCATAGGGGTCTCTCATGGAACTTTTATTCGTTTGAGACATATAACATATTCCCCACTTATTTTATATTGAGTGTTATAGATACATTCCTAAAAATTATTTTATTGTAATATCATTAAATTAAAGGTATTAAAACATACATATCAGGTTATATCCTCTATGCTATTTCAATTCAATAGATTCTAATGTTGTAAGGGTTTACTCACCTAAATCTTGGTTCATTAAGATGTATTCTATATTTTCAACCTTCATTATGTTGTGTGAAGCATATTCTTTTGATGAATTACTTTCATAATAATTTTCATTAGAATAATTATTATTTTAAATTAAATAAATGTTTCTTTCTTTCATGAGGTTTTTATTCAAAAATTCCATAGTTTTAAGGGATTACTTAGCAATTTCACATGTTTTTTGAGATTATTTATGTTTAAATTTCCATTGGGGGAATTTATTTTTAATTATATATTAAACTGGTTATATTTTCTTCTCCTCTAGTAAATTCTCGGGTTTTCAATTATTGTTTTTGTTCGTAACCAATTTTTTTCTCCAAAAAGATGATGAAATTGTTTTAATAAAAACCAACTTATTTATTCTTTTTGGTTGGGAATAATTTTCTTATATATCCATGCTCCAAAAAATTGGTTTATATAAGTTCTTATCAACATTAACATTATTGATAAATTTAATTTTCTATTACCATTTACTATATTTTAAAAATATGAAAATTAATATTTTCCAACATTTTTCATATGACGCAATTTTGAATTTTTAAAAAATAAGAAAAAAATGTTATTTAACATTTATAGATTAATTTATTTTTCTCAGTATCATGACCATTATTCATTACCAATATAAATTTAGATGTTTTAGTTGTTATTGAAAGGTAATATTATTTCCATTTTATAGTATTTTTTATTTTTAAAGGATTCAAAACTAAAATGATGTATTCTTTTTTTTCAAAGAATAATTTTAATTTTATTTTAATTCTTTCCATATATATAAATATACTCTAGGGGTTGTTATTATTCCTCAGGGATGTGATCTTAAGATACAATATAATTTCTTTCTATGTATTTATCATGATGATTTTTTTAAATTATGTCTCATGGAACACATTTATTTCTCATGTGCTAGTTAAACTGTAAAGGAGTATTGAATGATATAATGTTCTATAGAATATAAATGAATAGTTTATTATTATGTGATGGGAGATCCATTTATATCCCTTTAATGAATTTTTTAATGTTTCATATCTCATGAGATCAAAAATTAAAATAGGAGATGGTACCAAAATCGAAAATGGTAAATGGGTGATTATCCCAAGACCAAGAGTGTACACAGAAGGTTTCCCCAAGCATAAGAGGGTAATACTAAACCCACTATGTGTTGAATTTCATTGATAGAAACATTGAATTATAATTTTTATATTTATTTGATTGTGTTGTTAATTCTATCCTCGATAGAGCTCTATATACTATGACAGTCTTGGTAGTTATCCTTGACTAAGGAAATTATTTTTTATTCTAATGTTAATTCCAAAATGTTATGAAAAAAACATATGTCCTAATCTTATTATATTCTCTCATCACTCATGATTTATTATTGGTTATTTTACATACTTATGTATCATATCTTTTTTTATGACAAATATGTATATCTTGAATCATGTTTTATGGTTTATCTATAATTTAGTATGATCTCACAAGTTATAAAGAAATTTCTTATACCCTTAAGTATAACTTATGATCACTTGTGTTATTTTATTGATAAAACCTATATTTTACCTTATTGATCCTTTAATCTCACCCTACTTGTGCTTCAATTTATCCCTGTTATAAAGAATGATTATATAAGATGGGTTTACTAGGGAATTATTTGTGAAACATTATGTAGTAGATTTAAATGAATTATTATTAAATAATATGTTATTGATATAATTGGAAAATTTCCCATTTCCGGAGAAAGAAATTGGTTTTTTATATAAGTTTATTTCATAGTTATCTAGAGATATAAACCTAAAATAGTCATGGGTATGTAAATGGATCCATATTTTATTTTCATTATATAATTATGTATTCTTAAAATGGGTCACTATAGTTGGTATTAATTCTTAATTTTAAATATTTTTCTCACAACATACCCAAGATCCCAGGATCATGATATCTTATAAAGCACCCAAGGTATCCCCACATGGACCAATGTTTTCCTATTAAGTAATTTTAAAGATATTTAACCATTTTTTGGAATTGGATAGTTCAGTAGCCTATACTGATAAATATTCTATATAAAACACAACAATGTGGTATGTTTTTTGATTATACACAATTTATGATATTTTTTAATGGTTTGAATTCTTTAGCATTATAGTGTGAGATACTTATTCATAAAAGATAATAAAAGTGGACATGGGGTTTTATAATCCCCAAAACATTTATTGATAATAAAAAATAGGTCCCTCTCACAATTTATATTGTGTGGAACTTTCCCTAAAAACAATTTTCATGGGTTGTCTATTTAATATATGGAATCAAGAAAGTTAATATGGGGTTTCCTTGTAAGAATATATTATTTTAAGGTTTATTATAGATTGATAAGAATATTATATAAATTTATTCATCTAAAACTAATCCTTAGATGAGGTTCATATGGATATCTATGAGATGATAGATATTGGTAAATGGTTTCATGTATACACTGATCATAAAATCCAAAATGAAACTCAAAGGTGAGTTTTTATTTTATCTTTCCTTATCACATTAATACTATGGATGAAATAGACTGATCCTTTTTATAGATGTTTCTTGATTTCACCATTCCACTGATTCCTGGGGTTCAGTGACTATAAGTAAAGGAGAGGTGTGAATTTAAGGTTAAAGACTCCATCATTTGTTTTAGAATTGTGGTAGTGTGGGTTTCCTATTTGTTGATGATGTTGTGATGGGGTTTCACTATATTTGGACTAGCATTTATAAAATCCCGTGGTAATTATGATATTGATAGGGTATAGATTTTACCTTATATGTAATGGGGTTAGGAACCCTCCCATGGGGTGGATTAAAGATCATCCATATCTATAGCCAGTACTCCCTTGACCAATATATGACTTCTTAGTGTGGCATAGGTCATCCACCATAGTCAATCATCCAATGTTTATTACTTAGCGAGAAGTATTATAAAAGTATATTATATAAAGTTGTTTTAAAATTAGATATGCATTATAATGAAATAATATGTGACCTTCAGGTCCAATGATAATTATTTATAGTGATATTTTTAAATTCAATGTAGTTTTAGATTTCATGAGTTCAGGTTCTACTATATGGATTACCCACGGAGTGATATAAAGTCTACAAGTTATGGTTTTTTCATATAATTATGATTCTCATCAAACTTACTTGTCTAGAGTGAGTAGAGATATCTATATTTTTCCCTTAAGGATAACGAGTTTATTTTGGGGGATCATTTGATGATGATGATGACATCATATTAGGAATCTCCATTACACATTCCTCGTTTTTATCACATATTTTTCATGGAAAACATAGATTCATGGGTTTTATGATTTTTATATTTCACAAGTTACCTAAGGTTACATGAAATATATAGTCTTCAGTGATAGATTTTTATTTTGGGAATTTTTTTCTTGATATTATCAACGATTAAATCCTTTCTAGGTTTCGGAATATTTATTTTCCCTTGTTTTTTAATAACATGTAATTCCTTCATTTATCTGGTCATCCTACATGGTATGTTTTATTATTCAATGCATAGGAACTCATTCGACATATATTAATTTCTAAATATACAATATAATGTTTTCGGTTGATTTGGGAGGACATGAAGTCAGTAGAGTTTTTGTTTAGTTGTGCTTGAAAAATATGAAAGTAGTTAGTGATTGTGATGAGAGTTATTGTGATGATGAGGAGACCATTAAATAAAAGTACTTCTAATTTATCTATGGGGCATTTGGTAAACTGAAATATAATTTTCTCTATAATTTATACATGTTTAATTATTAACAATTGGTATTTACATCATATATTTAAATTAAAATTTTAATTATCATTTATATGATTGATAGTTTTATTTTTCGATGTTGATATATATGGTTGTATTATAGTATTATAGTCCATGGACTCCGATGGTGTGTATTTTCATTTTGGTGCTATTCCTCAGACCCTAAACTATTTTTAGTGGCCTTAGAGTGGCACATATGGATTATTTTTTATCATGAATGTGGTCTTGATGGGTTAGTTATGGGGTGTAGTTTTCTGGTAGGAGTCATGTGAGTTTTTCTTTAGATAAGTTATTGAAACAATGTTATAGGTATTTGAGACTAGTTTTCAAAACAAAGAGACCAAATTGTGGATTGGTGGACAATGCATTCCTATAAGAAGGATTTGATAATTATTTGACTAACAAAAGTATTTAAAGAATTGTTCATATGGTACATATATTTTGTTTCATGCATTATATAACAGTCAGGTAATTGTAATTTTAATGACGAACCATTCTAATAGTAGGGATGTCACTATATAATGAAGAAGTAGGAAACATAATGGAAATTGTTTCATCAAAATCATAGTAAAAATCATCTATAAGTAACATTAATATTAAATCAATTCATCATAGTGTTAGTTTTTCTATATTGTTTCCTCTCAAAATATCAGTAGACCATCTCCTATATGATTTTCTTCGCATAAACCTAGCATTTGGATATATATCAAGGATACATTGAGTGCTAATTATATACAAGTGGTGTTAAATTCCCTTATCAATATATATTTGAAAAGGTTAGTGCCCCCCCCCCATATACATAAAATAGCAAGGGAATACCTTTATCATCAAATCATTGACAATGAGTGATTCATCTATAATATGGATAGGGTAGGTACTCTACCGATGACCAGGGAATGGGTACTCCAATAGTTAGATTAGGTACTCCCTCTAATTACTGAGGTGTAGGTTCTATCATAGAGAAATTATTTAATCTCACAAGAACTATAGAGTGACTCTTCCATCAATAAGAGTATGTACTCCCCTAAAAAAGGGATGCATGTACTCTATAAGTAGAAGTATTTACTACATTGACAATAGGGTAGGGGTCCTCCATCAGTTTGTATATTTATTATCCCAATGATTCGGGTGTGTTTCCCCCATAATAATATTAGCGTACTCCATTTATCAGTGTATATTTTCATCATTGAGGTGAGGTTCCTCCAAAATAGTTCAATAATTAGTAGAAACTTATACAACATAAGTTAAATTTTAATATCTTATGGATGAGAGTATAGTCCTATGAGTTTTTTTAAGATCTGTGTATATCATTGAGTTGTACCATTCATGAATTGATTATAATTATGAGTTTAATTCCAATAATGGGATCCTATAATAGATGTGATTGGTTTTATTTTCCCCTCTATATATACATGAAACATACATTTTTATTGAGTGGAGTCCAAGATTAACTGATAGGGGATAAAATTTAGTTTTAATAAAAATTATTATCTATCAGTCACGGTTTTCTTCATTTTTTATCTTGGTGTTATTTTTTTAGTTTTGATCCACAATGATTTTTGATGATGTGGTTTTTTTATGTTCAAAAATAATTATCTATCTCCATAGAGTTTCAATAAAGGTATATTTTGTGGCTCTAAGGTCCTTGATAAAAATTTTCCTTTCCATATAATTTCATTCAATTATATTTTTTTCTAGTAGATCTAAACTATTTGTATATAAATATGATTTAGTTCTTCATAAAAGGTAGTGTGATTATATTTTGAGGTCTAGTCAGTGTGTGTTTTCTTCTAGTAATATTTTCTGGTGATCTACAGTAGGGTGTAATGGTAAGTGACCTGATTTGAGTTCATATTGTCGGAGAATGGGTTTGAAGAAGAATGAAATGAATCAAGTATTTAGTCATCTATATTATGTGAAAACTCTAACTAAATAATGAGAAAATTTGATATGGATATGATTTAGTGATATATCAAGAAATGTGATGATATTTTACCCTATAATAGAGTTGAAAATTTTCTTATCAATTACTCCACTAATTTAAATAAATTCTAATGTCAGACATTTAAGAATGGGAATTTAATGTTATATTTGATTGTATGGGGTGTTTTTATAGTCCCTTGATTTGTATTAAGGGTTATCCTGGGGTCTAGCGATAATAGATTGTGTTTATCTGAATTGTTCATATATCATCCCAGACCTAGATACATGTATGACACCCAACTCAAGTAACTACTACCATAAGAGAGAACACTGATCTAATGGGGAAGGTGATTAACAATTTAGGTATTATTATACTAGTGGGTATTGATATATCTACTATTTAATTACACAGAATTCATGATTGGAACCTCTCAGGAATTGGCTGTGACTCATTGGTAATTTGTAAATTTCTAAAATAAATTTAAATACAAAACAAGTTATAAAAATATAAAAATGTATAATATACAACCAAAAGCACTATATGAGTTTTTATCAAATCAAAAGACATTAAATACATAGAATAAAAATATTTTCAAAATAGTATTATATCAGGACATAGTATAAACATATAGAAACTATAAATAAATAGGTAATAATCCAAAAATGATATATAAAATGAACATCATCCACTCTAACACCACAATGGAGGTCAAACCTGAATCTAGGACATTTATTACCAGTCCATGAAAATATAGTGGCTATGAGAGTATTGATTTGTACTTGAAACACTATAAAGGAGAGTATGAATCTGCATTGGGGATTCCATGTAGAGTGTTAGAATAAATTCCTTGTAGGGAGCCATTTAAGGCAGCTCAACACACATAATGATAAATTAGTGTATGAATAAATATGTTTATAAATTTACATATATATATAATATTTTTTTTCAAAAA
Source organism: Viscum album (assembly GCA_963277665.1). Classification (NCBI taxonomy): domain Eukaryota; kingdom Viridiplantae; phylum Streptophyta; class Magnoliopsida; order Santalales; family Viscaceae; genus Viscum; species Viscum album. The sequence goes on from OY728158.1 coordinate 1,028,792,460, forward strand.
AAACATGCAAGGATGAAAGTAATTTAAATTCTAAAAAATAAGGTAGAAATATATTGGTATAAATTTTGTTATGTTAATTCTTCAGCATTAAAAAAATATAATAATATAAAAATGCGTCCAGGGACATCATTTAAACCAACTTGATTTCAATATCTGAATCCAAGGTGGATACCTCTTTAACATGAGGGAAATTCTCATCAAAAATGTACCACCAAAAATATCCTCTATAGAATTTAGTTCCTATATATATATATATGTGTGTGTTTGTGTATATATATATATCGAAATATATTTATGTATGTATATATCTATCTATAATCATACTCCTAAGGAAGGATGTATACTCACTCTAACCTAGGAGGCTATATATCCCTTTCAGAGATATTTTGTGTCTCTAGTTTGCATCATCCTCACCTGGGAGGCAGTGTATATCTATATATATATTCATATTATATGCGTGGAATGTTTTTTAACACTAACCTAGAAGGTCATATTTCATCTATATGGGGAAATATTCATAGTTATAAGTGAAACAACTATGTTTAGCTAGTAAAAATATGTTGAGAATAATCATGTGAATAAGGATCAACAACTACATATACAATATTGATAATGGAGACGAATCACTTATACAACATCACAAGAGGATGCCTCTATAAATGATAATCACCTCCACAATAGAAAAAGAAATTACCATACATGGTTTCTATATTATAATGATAAACATGCAATACTACCACAATAATCATGCTCAATATCAATTGTAGAAATTTCTTGTTTCATTAATAAACTTGCTCCATTAAAACCCATTTAAATGTTTCTTGCTATGATTTGAGAAATTTTCCACATGAGGTATTATACATTCCCAACAAAATAAAACCTTAACCATGTCCAATACAACCATCCGTAGCATCAACAACCATGAGGGGAATCAATGACGTATTTGACATGTCAACTATTAGGATACTCCATTGAGAAAAAAATTAAAAAAATTAAATATTCATTTAGGTATCCATTTAATGATTTTAATGAATAACATAAACTATAGTTAAAGAATAAATAGATTAAGATAAACACAACACTAGGAAATGCATAAGCAATAACTGACATAGTCTATATATAACAAAATATTTACTATAAACCTCAGACACCATATTACCACACCTGGGTATCCTAAAATTGGTATATTAAATCAATTAGTGGATATAGTTTGTGTTGTTCATTACATTATTCTATTAAATTATTTTTAAATAACCCCATGTTACCACTATTTTATATGAAAGGGATACACTTTTCATACACAACTTAGTGTCCATATTCCAATAATTTAGAAATTTCACATACCAATTCACATTGACATTTATACTAATTATACTTATATATGTTCTTGATATCAGTATACTCTTATAATTTTTCATATCAAGTGTAACTAATACATATATAATTATAAAATTAAAATAAAATATGAGATATTTATATGCCACTCCTTTTTAAAAATTTATTTAAGATAAAAAAAATGTGTACACCCCATGTTTCTACATGATTTTATAGTAGGGGTTTCAAATGAAACATTACACAAAATCAATGAGCATGATTGTTTTACCCAATGAAATGCTTGGAAACCCACATTATGTATCACCTATTTATCTAGATATATATAGCACATCTTTATGAAAAGTTGTTTTAGGAGTTGAGGTGTGTGTTTTTAGAATAAATAATTGGAAATCCTTTTAATCAAAAATAAGGAAAATAATTCACCTAATAAAAATAACTCTTAAAGGATTTATTTAAAAAATAAGATTTTTCTTAAATCTAAACTAACATTTGACTCTCATGAAAACCATTTTATTTATCATATTACAATGATATAAAATTTTTAATCCATCATGTTTTTCATGTTAAATCACTCTTCAGAACTTATTCCACCCTATCATCACTCTGACAATGAATATCCCTCTTGAACATATTTTATGTGTGGTTTTTTGTCTTATAACTCATTTGAGTTTAACTATGAATGGGTGACGCATGTTCCTTAAATGTATCTCAAAACCAATAAGTTGTATATTATATATTCAAAGTTGAACTATATATGGGTCTTATAGACAATCCCTCTAATTATATAAGTTATCCATAAGGCAGGTTGGTATAAGGAACCACTTATGTTTTTCATATTAAACCCCATTAATATCAAAATTATATTTCAAGAAATAGATTCTTAATAGGGTTTCATGGCATGAAACTCCATAGGCCACTCTATAGACACTATAATGTAAAAAATAAATAATGAAATAATGTTTGGTAAGTAGTCAACCATAATAATAAAGATCATGTGGGCTATAAAGAATAAGGTAAAATAATTAAAAACATAGTACCATATGTATTTTTGTTATAGAACTACGTATTCTAAAATAAAATACTATTTTAAGGTCATCAATTTATATTCCAAAATATATCATAAACATTAATAATTATTTTCAAAAAAAAAGTTTCATTAATGTCATTGTCATATCAAAATAACCTATTAGTAGTTCAATACCACATAACAATAGAAATTGAATGAATTACTATACTTCTAAAATAAATATAGAAATATTTAATACTTCTAAACAATATTTTTATAACCAAAATTTTTAATACCAAATACACCATGAACATAGAATTACCAAAATATGAATGAAATTTATCTTAAAAACTCAAAAAATACATAAACTAATATTTTATCTAAAATATTCAATTTATCTCTTTAAAAAAATATTTAATTTTCATCAATTAATATGAAATACGAAAAACTAATCCCATCAAATCTACAAACAACCAAAAAAATGATGAATGTTATGAAGATGATCTTATATTAAAACCTCTATCTAAGAAAAATATAACTGACTTCATTTTGAATGAATTCCCCTATAACCTGTTGTAAGTAAAACTAAATACATGAAAAAAATCATTAGAAATAAAAAACAAATATGTAAGAGTGGATATAGTAAGGTTGAGTAAGTTAATGTTTGATTCAATGATGATATGTCTTCTTATAACCCATTGATTGAGGGAGGTTAGAGGAGGTGATTAAGGATATAAAATAGATCCTGGTAATGGCAACATAATTGTAGTAGGAAGAATTCGGAATAAGTTTGAATATTAATGGTTAATATTAAGAGGTGAAATTACAAAATGTTCTTCCATAATTGGAAACCAAACCTAGGCCAATTAGGTTCCTAGTACGGCGCCACTGTGTACTTAGTGGATCCCTACCTTTGACCCATATAATATCCAATCCGTTGAGTACCCATTGAGATTTCACCAATTACCTAGTTCCTCTTATAATCTTGGAACTAAAGGTTCTACAATTGTGGTCCAATACTGAACCACCAATCTCTATTTGAAATACCAAAACATATATAAAACTACTTATAAATTAATCCTCAAAATTCAAATTTCTAGACCGAATGATTAAATTAAAACTGACCCTATCTTATTATATAGAATTCATAAAATATTGTATTTCTATCACATTCATTTGTAAAATTTTCCAATATATTAGATTATTGGGACCTGTGTCATTAAAAACTCCTCACAATACAATATATCATCTTTGAGAAGAGCAACGAGACATCTACCCAAATATCATTACATTTTTCAATTCTATGAAACTATCTAATTATAAAATTAATTTACCATATAACTGAGCTTGTACTAGATTCCCAAAACCAAAATTGAACACAATTTATAAAATACCACATGGAACTAACATCCATAAAGAATACCAATAGCTAATACATCAGTATGTATCCTAAATTCATTACAATATCAATTAAAAACTCCCAACACATATATGAATCACCAATAATCTCAAGGTATCGACATCCCTTATGATTCCATATATTCCATAAAATAACTAGGTAAACCATAATATAATTTTATCCTACCATATTACCCCAAGGGATATTTATGCTTATCTTTACACTATATTTTTCAGTTTATCGAAACATTAATTTTCCATAATATTTTTCAAAAATCCAAATGCCATTTCCAAATACAGAAGTCAAAATATTTTTAAAATATTCTCATTATATGAAAAAAAAAATTCGTCAATCCAAATTTTAGAAATAATAATTCATGATTCACTTTTTTGGAATAGAAAAATACATCATGTTAGCGTCCCCATCCATTGATTTTTTTCCTTTTTAATTTTAAAAATAAATAATTGTGAATAAATAATTACTTTTTAAACCAACATACCATATAAAATATGGAAATTAAAATTTTTTTACGTAATATTTTTCTCTTTTAAAAATTTAAAATCAAAATTCCAATTTAAAAATTTTAAGCTCTTCGTCAAATCGATATTTTTATAAAACATATTTTATAAAAATATCCCATTTAACATTAAAATAATGGGTTATAACAATATTCCATAAAAATATTCATTCTATATCATAAACATCAATATGGTTAATCTAGTAAAATTTTATTCCCTAAAAATTAATGGATTGACACTGTTATAACTCCACTATTTCTTGTATGAAGATGCATTTACACATGAACATTAATATATTCCATATAATTATTTTTATATGAAAACATATCACACATAATTTATCAATTATGATGGAACCTAAAGAATATAATAATAAAAAGGAGCAACATAAAAATGGATTTCTAGTAAATATAAAATAAATAAAAGTAGCAAGCTCAACTATAAATCACTAAATAAAACAATTGGATTCATGCTCCTCAAGAAAGCCTCAAACATGGAAACAAATAATACACTTGGTATAAATTAATAAAAAACAAGTATCATGCTCAATAGTTAACACTAACTTTTAATTTAATAACATGTTAAGAGATACATTTTAAATAGAACACAGGGAGTGTGGTATACATTATATCATCAATCCATAAAAACTGGCAATTAATAAAAATATACCAGGTATATAAAATTGATAGAATCATTAATTAACTCATATTAAACAAGTCATCGCAAAGAGATAAATATGAAAGAATAATTTTTGTATTTCTGATTTCTCAACTGATATAAATATTCAATTGATTCCAACTATCACATAAACAACCAATGGAAATAATATAGTAATTCATACTCTCCTACCGGAACCTACAATAATTCCTATTCATGATGTATGAATCTTTAAATGCAATCACTCCCTCATGATCCAAATATACCTATTTATTCTCACTATATCATACTTGAGACATCCTAATGAATTAATCACATAATATTATGGTTCTTAAACCAAACACCCAGAAAACCCCTTGTAACATGATATTTCACCATAATTTGGTTGATTATACTTGTTTATGAGTTACTTATCAAGTCCAAATATCCCATGATTTTATTTACGCAACCCATAAAATCTTAAAAGACTACTCTAATTCCACTTTGAAGTATCCAAAACTCAGATACCCATATGAAACCCTAGTTATGTAGTTACTACTATAAGATAGATCCCCAATCTCTAAGGGATAGTGACTAGCTCCACATGTATTATTATACTAGTGATAATTTTTTTACCTGTTTTGAAATTCTATTGAATTTTTTCTCCTATCCCCTAAAAAATATGGAATGAATCATTGATAATTTTGATGTTCACAAAATGAAATATTACAATAAATAGGTTATTCAAAGATAAATTAATGTGAAAAATACCACCAGGATCCCAATGTAAATTCTCATCATACCAAAACCCAACCAATTCATAGAATACAATGAGACCCTAAATTGGGTTTCATCCAAATGAATCAATAATAAAAATAGAAATTCATTGGAAATAATCTAGATATTCCCCCAAAATGAACAATTGTGCACTCTAACACAACTTTATAGGCCAAACATGAATCTATGTCATGTGAAACATAGCAAGTAACATCCAATTGATACTATATGTCACAAATTTACTCGGGTTTACCTAAACTATCACCCAAGACGGAAGTACACATGGCCTAAAGGAAATTCCTAAACAATATGTACCAGATAATAATGAACAACCTTTAGTGAATGTTTTTCCATGGTAAACTAGTGTGACCCCTTTATGAAATTATATGGACACGCCAACATAATCATTTTCAATTGAATGAATACGCATAAAATTAGTGTAAAACATAAATTTCTAATGGTAGGTACTATAAACAGTTCTACACACTATACGTAACCTGCCATATAGGATACCTATACATGGTATTGCATGTTAGAAGCTCAATACCTAGAAGAGGGATCAAGACCTAACATAGCTTAAACAGAAAACCCAAAGGTACAAAAAGCCCCAAAAAAACTGCTCATGTGCTATCTCGGTGAGACATATCCTACATCAAAACCTTCAATTATGGTAATCAAGGATATCCACCAATGAACATATTTCCCTTGACATTACCAAATGTACTAAAAAATTCCTAAACACAAACAAAATCATATATATAATGTATGGTACAAATCTTAATAGGATACCACAATAAATCTATTTATTTTTTTAAATCATGAAAACAAATAAACTAGTTTGAAAACACATTTCCAAAAAAAATTAACTTTTGAAAATTTAATCATTAAATAAACCCATTTGGTTTTTTTTCTTTAATGAAAAAATAAATTCTAATAAATTCTCAATATCGCTCATGTAATGAAATAATTCCATTTGGAACAAAATGGTCAATAACCCCAAACAATTCATGAACAAAAGTGTATCCATAAATATAATCATATAATCAAATATATTTAAGTTGTCAGAACACAATATATCAAAACAAAGAAGGAATATTCACAATATATGAAGGCATATAGATAAATTGGGCATAAGTAATATGAACTATTTTCTCTAACCATAAGGTTCTAATTTGGGTGTTCCTAAATAAAAAATAATTTTCTACAAAAGAAGTTGAGGCTCTCAAAGTCTTCCCCAGGCCCAACTCCAAAGATATCTCTTGGTCTCATGGTCAATGAAGTGTAAAATTTCCCAGTCTTCTTCTAAAATCTTCTCTTTTCCACATGTACATCAATATGGAATATCCCTCAGTCTTCCTCGCAATGCCTATAAGGGTACCTTTAAAAGTACACTCCCACACCCTAGGTATCCCTTATTCTAATAAATCACAAACATATCCACATCATAAGCTCCACATATAAAAATATATTTCAGAATCCATTTTAATAAATAATCATTCCCGTTTTTCATACAGTGAATTCCATAAGGTAAAAATATCTCTATAACCTCTTTTTAAATATATTTAATTCCATAAAACCATTTTAATCCATTGTATCAAAATCTTAGAGTACACTTACACCACCTCCCTTTGGAAACCCCACTTTAAACTATCCAATTTTCATATCAAACCATGGATAACATCCAAAAGGGGATAAAAATAAATAATAAATCATTTAAATAAGAATTTTATAAGTATTACCCAAAAGAGATTATGAATTCATATGTAAGACATGGAAAACACCTTTATATAGACACAACTACATATGAAACTATTCTAAACTCGTCGTATTTGATGATAACCACCTAATTTATGATGAATAATACCTCACACACCCAAATCAAAATAAAAAATCCAAATACTCTATTTAAACCCATTATATTCAAATGACCAACCTTGTAGGATTTAAACTTTCAATAAAAATTAAATAACAATGAACAATAGGGTAAATGAGGAAGTCATAAAGAAGGAGTCTTACATCATGTGAAAACATCATAGAATCAACAAAATACACCATGTGGAGAGGGGAGAAGCTCCTAATCCAAGGGAAGTGGTTATAAATGAAATGTGATTGAAATGGGAGAGTTCAACTTAAAATATCTTAATTGAATTTTGGTAAAAAGACAAAAAATTTAAAAATATTGGAAACATGCATAGTATTTCTCTATGATTACGAATACCTTACATCAACCATGTGGGTTCCCCATTATCCAAAAAAGCCTGAAAATATCCCCTTAGCCTCACAGAGTTTGGAAAACCATTCTCAACTTTTGAACCTGGGCTTATTTTCCCCAAAAACGTTTTTTTAACCCCTGTCAGTTGGGAACTTGGAGGAAGAACTAAAATTTTAAAAAAAAGACAAAATATATGATCTAGAAACCCAAAAATGTGTCCCAACCCTCCCCAAAAATCAACTTTCTACCCATAGAAATTTCATAGGCATCCTCTAATGAAAACAGGTGAGGAAACTGCTTCCTCAATAAATCATCCCACTCCCATTTCTCATGGTGGCCACTATGATGATACCAAGAAACATGAACCAATAGAATCAACTTACCATGAAACACCTTTCTCTGATAATACATAATATTAACTGATAATATAAAATAGTTAAATAAGGATCAACTTCCAAAACATACCCCTCGATCACATGAGATGGCTCTAGAAGGTATCTATTTAACAAAGAAATATTAAAGAATTTGTGAATTGAGGTCAAACATAGTGTAAAATCCAACTAATAGGATACCTTACTAAGATGCTTCACAAATTTAAATGTCCCAGAAGAACATGGTTCCAATTTCTCCTACATTCCTAATAGATGGTGTTGTAGTCAAATAGATACCTAATGAAACAGATGATCACCAACCTCAAAATCCAAATGGAAACCACATCAATTGGATTATTATTTAGGGGGACTCAGGGTTTTTTACAATAATTTTGTGAAACAACCCCACAATCTTATTTGTATCCTAGATGATTCTTGTTCCTATTATGGAATTCTAACCCAAATTATACCAACACAGAGGGGTTTTACATGGCTACCCATATAATGCCTCAAATAATGTCATCCTGATCAAGTTATGGTAACTATTTTTATATGAAATTTTATCCAATTATTGATGACTTTAATCTAAACCTCAAAAGTCAAAAACACATTCATAGAGAATATCTTCAACTGTCTAGATGGTTTTCTCTAACTATCCATCTATTTATGGGTGATATATAGGTCTTATCTTTATCTTGGTTCCCAATAAATCTTGGTGTACCTTCTAGAAACAAGAGGAAAATTAGGAATCCCAGACACAAACTATTTTTAGCAGAACTCCATTAGTCCTAACAACTTCTCAGACATACAGGTGTCCCCACTCCCCTACCTTCATCGACTCTATGATGAGAATAATATGTGATGATTTTGTTGGAAATATAGCAATCACCCTTATAGAATCTATCCCATTGGATTATGAGGTAGTATAATCATGAAATCCATCAAGATCTAATCCCAATTCCACTCAATAATGGGAATATGTTTTAATAACGTAGATCATCTCTTGTTATTAGCTTTGATTCTCTGGTAGGTCAAACATCCAGAAATAAAGTCTCTAGTAGAATTCATCTTCCCAGTCCACCAATACAAACCTCTCTAGGTAAAATACATTTGGTCAACCATGGGTGAACTACCAAACTAGAATAATTTTACTCACTTGAAACATCCTACCTAAATCTAAAAGGAACCACCAGCAACTTTTTGAAAATGAGATATACATCAAAATATTGAGACCAATCACCCGAGGTCTCAACACTATTTAAACACTACTATTCTACTGGAACCATGGGTCATATACATGCTCACCACTAACCAAATCGATAAGTGAGGTAAAGATATTACATTGGTAAATAACACTTTTTATCCATCCTACCCCACCTTTATTCTCATATTATCAAATAATTTCATCTAACCTCACTCATTCCCTGATTTTCGAATAGCTTGTATAATATGATTCTGACTCAATCCATTTGTGGCTAGGAGCTTCCTACCAGGTATATAATAAATGTTAAAAAATATTCTAGATATAATCTACCCAATGTATTTATCTAAGGTTCATGTATCTCCAAGTAATAATATTCTTCGTGATATTATAATTTTAATAAACTATAAAACACTCCCAAAATAGGAAATGAAACCAAATCATCATCACAAGCATCATGGATTCTAAATATAAGTTTTTGATGGGAAAATTCATCTCATGTGGGTGTACATTTCATGACATATAGGAAACCATATGGTCATCCTTTTTCATCACACCTCCCAATCCCACACAATGTGAATCACAATACACTTCATAAGTTCATCTAGGAAGAAGATAAATCAAAACTCTCTTAAATGTTATATGTCCCTATAAATACTCAAAATAGTGCTGACAATTCTCATCCCACATGTACATCACCCCTTTCCTAACAAAATAATTCAAATTTTAATCTATCATAGAGATATCTTAAAAGAAGAATGAATGTTACATGGACAACAACAAAAATCATTGTATATTAAATTCATTCTAAGGTTACTCCCAAGACCTGTCTGCTCAAATATTCTCATGATCCACTAAAATTACCCACTTGGAAATCTCATGGCCTTTGAAATTTAATTCTTGCATCTAGGATTTAAATTTAGATATTTTTTCATATAGATAATGGTCCCTAAATACTCAAAAAACAACCTCACGATATTAAGCATCGTCATATGACATTTTGAAATACACCAAGATATCATCAACAAACACAACCATGAAAGAGTTGAAAATTTTGTGAATGATCTGGTACATGAAGAGGATAACAACTATAAGAGAATCAGTAATAAAAAATGGAATAATTTAATACTCAAAATTATTATACTGTATTTGAATGCTTATTATTGGGAAATGCATATCCTAGACCCTTAACATTCAATACCTAATTCTCAGGTTGTTCCTATAAAACAAAAAGACTCCTCTGAGATGATCTAATGTAGCATCAAATATTGGGAATAGGTATTTATTATTTATAGTCACCTAATTATTTTTATGATAATATTTGTAAATTTAATGGCTTCCATTTTTCTCCTTTGAGCATAGATGTAATGACCTGATCTTTTTGAATGATAATTGTTTCCTAAAAATGTATGTTATATTATTTTTTTAAAAACATAACAATATCCCTTTAATAATTAAGTGAGTATAATTGAAATGTGACCTTTGGGTTTAAAATGTTATATGACCTTTGGTCATTTATGACCATTGGAAAATATGACCATTGATCAATATGATCGTTGTTCAATATGATTTTTGGTAATTATAACAATTGGGAATAAACTATTAATAATAATTTTAACTTTACAATTAGTACTATAAATAGAAATTATAATGGTTATTTAATGTAGAAAGAAGTGTCGATGGCTTCATCCAGTAGATTTGTATCATATGAATCCCATTTTTCAAAACTAGTGAAGGACATAGAATCTCTGGGCTTCTCTCTTTAACAAGCCTAATCTGAGCTTCAACATCTAATGCTTCAACAAAATCACCTATGGAAGAAGTTCAAGTTGGTGGTGATTACCACCCAAATGATGTTATCAAAGTTTCCCCAAGATTTTATCACCATTTCATACCTTAAACTTAGGTCATATATGGTTTTTATAAGAGGTTATGTGTCAAGTACTTAGTCACATATTATATAATACATTTTTTTAAATAAAATTTTTATTCCACTATTTTCATTTTTTGAAAATTGTTTTCTCAAAAATTGAGTTTCAATTTGATAAATTCAAGTTTTTTGTAAAAAATGTACTTTTTATAGAGATGTAAATTTTTAAATTTAAATAAGGTTTTATTAATGATTGTTAAAATTTAATAGTATTAACAAAACACTCTTATTTAATAATAAATTATAATATTATTTTATTTTATTCAAGTGTTGAAGATTTTACTATTGATTTTACTATGCATTTTCGGTCCGCTATTATATTTCATAAATAAGAATTTTTTTATTTAAAAATTATATTTCTCAAATATAGATAATTATTATGAAAAAATAAACGTATCTTATTAAAATAGAAATATTTATATTAGGTTTGGGACAATTTATGAAAATTTTATAAAATTCTTTAGTTTTTTGTGAATAGAAAAAATACAATTTGACTTTTTCGGTATGTTTAATGAAATCATAAATATGTCATAATAATGTAATGAGTATTATCAAATTTTGGTCAACTATTGTGGATTAAAATAATTTAATATCTATCCCATGTGCCCAATAACATGAGAAAATACCATAGGCAAGCCATGATTTTTTAAATTCCACTAATGATGTATCTAAGGAAATTTTAAAAAAACAACTTCACTTTTTGTATCAATACCAACCCATTACATCATTTTAATTCATTCAAAATTCATCCTTCTCTGAATCTATGATAGTTTTACCATCCATGGAATCCTCTAAAGGTGTCCTCCATCCCTCGAGGACACAATATTCTAGTTTTAGGAGTCACTCTTCATGGAAAAGGAAATCTCAACATCTCTTTTCCTTTCAAGTTATCTTTTTTATGTGGTATATCATTTAAATTCCTATAATATGTTATTATATCAATTTTATTCTATCCCTTTACTATATTAAGATTATTTTATGAATGGTATACCTTTTCCTTCCCTTTTTTAATGTTTTCTAAAACCGGGTTTCATACCCATTATTTAGCCAATTTTACTTCTCAGAATCTCTCTCTTTTTCACAAGAAATTGTTTTATTTTATTTTTTGAATACCCAATCATATTTCCTCTTTATATATATATTAAAATTTATGTAAAAACGGTATATTTCATCATGGTATTTACATACATGAAATCGTTCATCCTTTTCTATTGGTTTTAAAAATATATAATGAACCTGTCTTTGAGAACTTCTTAAAAGTGTCAAGATTTTGATATGAAATCCATTTCATTTATTCCCCGTGGGTTATTTATAAAATGTTTTATTATGGTATATATTGCTCACATTGATTAATAAATATAAATGGTTCTCCCTGATATCACTCTAATGCATTGGGTAATAAATTTAATATATAGAGATGACAGGTTTTATGATACCTTAGGGAATAACCTTGGTAATATTTATGACACCTTGATGATAAACCTTGGGGATATGCTTATGAATGACTCAATTAAATGTTATAGTCACATTTCCATGTTATGATTCATTTTATTATTATGATATGCCACTTTCTCTTTCCTTTATGATATTCCATAAGTTCTTATTGGTATTCCTCAATATCACAAGTAAACTATTTCCCTTGTTTTCCCTTATAGGGCCATATGCTCACACATTACATTGATGTATGTACCTAGATTATGAGACGAAAGAAATTAAATTATCACAAACCTTAATGAATTCATTTATGTGGAATAAAATAATCTTTTTGTGTTTTTGTGTATTATGTTCCTTTTTTCCAAGACAGTAAACTTTAAAAGATCCCCTATTTGTAAAATTTAATGAAAATTTATGTAATAAATAGGTAGGATTCCATAGTTGTTATCAATGGATGGTTTATTTATTTGTGAAATTTATTATTTGAAAACATTAGGAATAACCCTTGTGAAAAGTTTAAATATAAGGAAAAATCCTGGTATTTCGGTGAAATATTATATAAGTGGTTTCTAAATAAATAAGTCCCTATCTGGATTCAAATAAAGGGATGTGTCTCTAGCACAGACATATATATGCCAAATACTCAAAACACTTCATTGAGGTAAAATCAAATGGGAACTGGTGCATGAAAATAGGCATTGATCCACTCCTGGTTTGACACTCCCTAGGGATATGTTTTGTTAATCGCAAGTTTTTTATGAACCATTATGAAGGATTTATAGAAAATGTAGTTGTTGTTAAAGAATAAAATATTTATGAAACATTTTTTAAGATGTGAAATTATTTTAGGCTAATAATTTTATTAAATGAAACACATTTCTCACTAAAGTTTTCTTCTTTTAGAAAATGGAGAGAAATAGTAGAAACTGCATAAATGGTGAGAGCAAAGGACTAGGTGCTAATGGCATACTAATGAAAGCTGGAATAGAAAAGTTCAAGAGAATGAGGAATCAACTGACTCAAGTTATGAGAAATATCTTAAATCATGATGAGAGATCAAATTAACCTCAAAGGGAAAAACATTCTATTTAGTCCATTATGTGTCAATGAACACCAACATTCAATGGATCAATTGACCCATTGATTGATGAATAGTGGAAAGTCTCAATATAAATGACCTTTTCTATACTCAGATGTTCATAATAAGAAAATTTCACCATGGTTGTTTACCTCTTAGTGGTGGAATCTGATAAATGGTGGATGATGAACAAAAATACAAAACAAAGTGATCAAATTGAATCTATGTAGTTGGATGCGTTCAGAGGAAATTTTATAAAATAATATTTCCCTTGTTCAATGAAAACAAAAATTGAGAATGAATTAATAAAGCTGAAATAAAAGGAAAATAAATTTATGGGAAGCTATGAGATGAAATTCACAATAGTTTTTTCTACACATATAGCTTTGTTAGGTAACCTAATGTAATTATTGAAAGATTCTTCAGTGGACTAAAACATCATTTATAGAAGAATATTTTTAATCAATACTATGAAATCTATGAGGAGATAGTACCAAGTGCTATTAAACTTGAACTGGAGTTAGGTGAGAAGGAGTGGTCTTCAAAATAAAATGAAAAGAATAGATATTCGGGGCCAAAAATTTATAACAACTTTCACCAAGGAAGATAAGGAAAGCAAGTGTCATTTTTGACATGACACAAATATTGAAGAAGAATTTGTGGAACTTCCTGATTTGTATTGGGAAGTGTTACAAGTGTGGAATAGAATGATATATCACTCGGAACTATTTTAGTTACGTGAAGACAAAACTAGTCAATGGTAATGACAATGGGAAGATATTTCATGCCCTACCTAAATTCAAATTCATCAAGTGTGGACAGGTTGGATACTTTTCCAAACATTGTACAAATTAAAATGTAGTGAAGTAGAATCACCATCAACCTCATCATTGGCCAAGGGAGAATGTTTGTGATTTTTCTATCACAGAAAATGAAGTTAAATCTCCAAAATATATATTGGAAGTTACTCTTGTTGTTCTCTTAAATCTAGAAAGTCCATGGTTTTATTATGGTTCTTTGCATTACTTTATTTCCTCCAAGTTTTTAATGAATATAGAGTAAATACATGAACTTCTATAAGTAGAACTATCAATAATGACTCCTAGAAGGATTATCCAAGAATCATCAGTTTATAAAAACTATAGTATACACATTGGTGATCACAATATCATCACAAATATATAAGTCATTTCCATGGTTGAATTCAAAATTATACTAGGGATGGACCAATTCTCAAATTATAATACTAAAACAAACTATATAAGCCAGGAAAACTCAGAAGTCATGAATAGACAACCACCAGTCATTTTCAAATGAGATATATCTTGACTAGATATTTTTCTAGAAGAACAACATGTAGCCTTATTTATGAAAATTTTTGGTGAATATAAATAATTAAATGAATGTATATGAATATAGAATGTCCCAATCATCTATGAATACAGTGGTGTGTTTTCTGTGGAGTTACTTGCTCCTCCTCTAGAAAGAGAGGTAGTGTTATCCTTTGAACTCATGCCTAAATCGAAGATGATATCAAAGAACCATATAGAATAGAAAATATGGATCTGGTTGAATTAAATAAATAACACTATAATCTTTCGAAGAAGGTTTTTATCCTTCCATGTGTGTCTCCTTGGGTAGCACCTGTTCTCTTTGTGAAGAAGGATGGATCAATGCAGTTTTTCATTGATTATAGAGAACATAACGGGATCACAATGAAGAAAAAAATACCATCTTCCATGAATTGATGATTTATTTAACCAGGTTTATGGGGATTAATTCTTCTCTAATATATATCATTGATCAAGTAATCATCAATTGAGGGTGATGAAAGAATATATTTTAAAGGCTACCTTCTGATCAAGATATGGGCCTTTTGATTTTGTTGTTATTCCCTTTGTCTTGAATAATGACCCTCCTATTTTTATGGATTTTATTAATATTTTCATTAAATACTACCTTGATAATTTTTTGGTATTTTTTATTTTTTACATTATGATATATTCCAAAATTCATGAGGATAATCAGGATCATATAAGGGTTATATTTATATTTCTAAGGAAGGAGAGGTTACTTGGAAATTTTAGAAAATTTAAATTTTGGATACAACATGTTACTTTCATAGGGAATATTATAACCAATTAATGATTATCTATTAACCCTAAAATTATAATTGTTGTGGATGAGTGGAATCTTTTTATTAGAGTAACTAAGATTTATAGTTTAATTTGTTTATTAGGGTATTATAGGTAGTTTTAAAAAAAATATTATGACTTTAAAATCCATTAACCAAGTTAAATTAAAAATGTTTCAAGTTCATCTAGAAAAAGGAGTGAATAATGTCTCTTAGATCTAAAGAAGATATTGGTTACTACACCCTCATTAACTCTACCATTTATCATAGAAGAATTCATTATTTTTGGCAATGCATCTCCGAAAGGTCTTGGGTGTGTCCTCGTGAAAACTTACATTGTTATTTCTTGTGCATCTCAATAGTTTAAACCTCATGAGAGGAACCATCCTACACATGAATTGGATATGGATATGGTTTTATCACTAATTATTTGTAGGTAGTATCTTTATAGAGAGAAATGTGATATATACAAATCCTATAAAATTTTGAAGTACATTTTCAGGAAAAAAGAAATTAAAAAAGAGACAGAGGATATGTTTGGAACTTATTAAGGACTAAGACTATTCAATTAATTATCATCTCAAGAGATAAAATAAAGTTATTTATGCATTAAATTGGAAATACCCAATAGTTTTACCAGTGATAAGGATTCAAGGAGATTATTTGATCAAAGACCTAGTAAAACTGGACAAGGTCATCGTAAGGGAAGGGACATTATGAAACCTATCCCAGATGATTTCACAACCATAATTACTAGAGAAGTTCAAGAAATATTGAGTAGAATATATTTTATTACAGAAGAAGATAAAGGATATGAAGAATGGAGTTCAACATTGACAAAGAAGGTGTACTGAAATTCCATACATGACTATGTATTCTATCTATTCCAGAAATAATAAAGGATATGATGGATGAGTCTCATAGCTCTACATTCCCTATACATCATTGAAGCACTAAAATGTATGTGGACCTTTGTGATCATTACTGGTGGGATAACATGAAAAGGGAGATTGGTGACTACACTACATGGTACCTATTGTTTCAAAAAACGAAGGAAGAGTTAAAACATCATGAAGGGGTATTACAACAAATACCCATACCAGCATGGAAGTGGGAACATTTCTATATGGAAATTTCCATTGGTCACCCAAAAACATCCAAAGAAAATAAGGTTATATGAGTTATAGTTGACCATTTCACCAAGAATACCCATATTATCTATATTTTACAAGATTTATCTCTTGAACAACTCACCAAGATATTCCTAAAGTAAGTGGTAAGGTTTTATGGAGTATCAGTTTATAGCATATCTAATCGTGATCCAATGTTTACATCAAAGTTATAGATAAGTTGTCAACATGCTCTGAATACTGAATTGAATTTCAGTATGGCCTATCGCCATAAAACTGATGGTCAATATGAAAGGTCTATTCATACACTTCAATATATGATGAAAACATGATAAATGGAATTTAAAGGATGATGGGATCTACATATCCCATTAGTTCAGTTCTCATAAAACTACTACTTCCACTAGTTTAATCAAATGCCACCCTATGAATCTCTATTTGGGAAGCAATTAGGAACTCCCACTTGTTGCGATGAAGCTGCTGGGAGAAAGCTTCTTTGGTCTGATATTGTGTAGTAGATCACATAAAAGTTTCATTCCATCCAACAAGACATAAAGGCTACTTAGACTAGAGAGATGAGGTATACTAACAACCATTAAAGGGATTTACAGTTTGAAGTTCACGACAAATACATCCTTCGAATTTCACCTTGGAAGAGATTCATGAGGTTTGAAATGAAAGGGAAGCTTAGGCTCAGGTACATTGGCCCCTATAAAATCCTTTATTGTATAAGAGTGGTGGCATGTAGTCTTTCACGTCATCCAAATCTAGCTCAAATTCATTACGTTTTCCATGTATCTCTCTTGAGGAAGTGCATACCTGACCCTTCACATGTACTGAATTTGAAAATGGTAAAATTGGAACATGACCTCTCTTATGAAGAGTAATTAGTGGATATCTTGGACCGTAGAGACAAGATTCTATTTAGTAAGACAACCCACCTATTTAAAGTGTTGTGGAGGAACCAAAAATATGAATAATCCATATGGGAACCAGAGGAAATAATGAGGGAAAAGTAACCACACATTTTCCCTTCTGAGTTCACAAGTTAAAATTTCAGGGACAAACTTTCTTAAGGAGGGAAGAATGTAAAGACCCAAACATTTTAAATGATAGATATTTCCTCAAAATTTTTATTAAAATATTTATTACACACAAAATTATATACATTTAATAATTAAGTGAGTTTAATTGAAATGTGACCTTTAGGATTTGAACATTATATTATTTTTGGTCAATTATGACCACTGGTCTATATGACCATCAGAAACAATACTCTTATTAACAATTCCAATCTTATAATTTGTATTATAAATATAAATTTTAATGGTTAATTAATGTATAAATAAGATTCGATGGCCTCATCTAGTATAATCATGTCATATGAATCCCATTTTTCATAACATGGTATTATGGTAGAATATTTTGTCTTCACTCTTGACCAAGCCCAAGATGATCTTCAACATGTTATGTTTGAACAAAATCACCTACTAAAGAAGTTCAGGTTAGTGGAGATTACCACTCGGTTGATGTTATCTCAGCCCCCCCTAAGAGTTTATCATTATCATACACCTTACACTTAAGTTGTGTGAAGGTTTTATAAGGGGTTTTTGTCAAGTCCAAAGACACTTAATGTGTAATCCCTTTGTTTAAATATAATTTTTATCCCCTCATTTCTGTTTTAATAATATTTTTTCTTAACATTGAGATGGAATTTGATATATTAATTTTTCATATAAAAATTTTTCTTTTGAGAGAGATACAACTTATTATATTAAACTACGGTTTTATTAATGCATATTATCATGATATTGTATTATTGAAAAAATATTATTTAATTAACAATGATAAAATAATTTTATTTTTTTCAAGTGTTGAAAATTTTACAGTAAATTTTACTATGTATTTTATGTCCGCTATTATTTTTAATAAATAAGTATTTTTTAGTAAAAAGATTAATTTCTCAAATTTAGATAATTGTTATGAGAGAATAAATTTTATTTTTGAAATGATAACATTGATATTAAGTTATAGATCATTTATGATAATTTTATAAGATACTATATTTTTTCGTGAATAAGAAAACTGTAGTTTCAGTTTTTCAGTATATTTAATGACATCATAACTATTTCATAATGATTTAATGAGTATTATAAAATTATACTATAATATTGTGGATTAAAATAATTTAATTGGTGTTTTAATTTTCCAATACCATTTGATATTCTAATATTATGAAAATATCACTATAGAGGTCTATTGGAAAATTATTAAAAAACTCCCCCACTTTTGCTAAAAATATCAAGCCATTTCATTATTTTCTTTTATTCCAAATTCATACTCTATTAATATCTAATATTATTACCTACCATGGAGTCTTCCCAAGGTGTCCACAATCCCCTGATGAACTCCCAATTTAGCAAACATGAATCCATTTGATCACATGATGCATAATAATAAACACCAAGCCTTATAGGCTATGCCTTAGGTGATTTTCATATATAACCCAGGGGAAATAATGTATATTAAAGTTATTTTTATAATTTGATGATAAAAATCACCATAGGAAACCATTTTCTAAAATTCATCATCAAAAACCTTGGAAAAGTACCTTACTGACAAGAAACTCATGATAAACTAGATCACGGACTTGTTGAACCCAAGTTATTCCCAAGTGAACACTCTCCCAACACATTGAGGTTATATTTGGGTGTCCATTCACTTATTTATCCTATAAGTGGTCTTACATATCCATAAGGTCCCTCATAAATGGTGGTAAAATACTCAAAGTTATAGTTCTTCCTACTAACCTATATATATTACTCAGTGCACCTTTTCTTAAGTCATTCATTAGATGTCGCACCTAGTTTTCTGGTCCCACCATCCATGGTACCCAAGTCACCCCCTCTTTATTGATCAATCCCATTCTATATTCAACATACTTGGGTTCATTAGTAACCCATTTTAGTTATGCGGGATAAATTAGTTCTACAAAATATATTATAAAAACTCTTTTACGGTGGAAAATATCCAAGGAGCCTCATATTCCCATATACCCACCTAAAAACCTAAAATTTGTGATTTTGTAGTTGATTATTATATCATTCTCTCTTAAAATCATGTAATACTTTTATAATTGGAATTAGGTATCCTATAATTTATTTCCCACAATTTATCGACCCTTATTAGTAATTTCCTTTGTGTAAATTTAGTTATGTAGTCCATTGATAATGAGGATCTATATCTTTAGAAAATTCATGAGATTCATTATATCATAAGATACTCATCCTGACATCTCCAAATAAGATCCCACAGTACACAAATGTTTTTTCAAACTCCCTAGTCTCATAAATGAGAAATAAAAATCAAATGGGCCGCCAATTGTGTGTAATTTTCAATACTTTATTCATTGTTATGCATCACTCATTTTTCTATTCATCCTCTACGGTCTAGTTATCAAAAAATAGAAGAAACACCAAATGGGCCACAATCCCATTGTAACCATCAATCTTCTTACACATGGCCAATGTTTTAGGTCAAAATAGAATTTTTCACTCATGCATGATCCTTACACCAAACCACTATTATGAACTAGTGCTTAATAGTCTATATCACAATACATTAATAAACTTGGAAATGGTCCTAGATGCATGAACAAAAATTTCACTTCGTTAATCCAAAATTTATGACCTTAAATTGAACCAAATAAATCCTAGAAATATGAATTTAACATTAAATTATTCAATCATGGTTTTATAACCTTAATGGTACCACCACGATCCTTTTCACGGGAAATTTAAAACTATTACCTACCTTAGTTTATAGAATTGAACTACCTTGCTTTTAATTCCCTTAATAAGGATAAATTAGTATATTTTATCATGGTTGTAGTCTATAATACACAACACTAAATACCTACCTATATGAAAATAAATCCAAGAGTTCCAAACTATATGTATTTATACTATTAAATTGCTAAATAAAAAATTAGGGTCAATATGTAGAACCACCCATATATATAGTTCCAGTCACAGGTGTTCTTAATGAAGTCATGGTGTTAAAATATCACATTTATAATAAGTTATTGTAATGGATTTTTTGAACATGTCTTAAATTTATAAGAGTGTCTTGGATAAAAATAATAAGCTACTTAGTGGGATGAATCGAGCTCTAATCCTCTTGATTTTTGATGTGAAATTCCAAGTGCCTTTAACTCACATAAATAAAAATTAGGTTTTAAAAAGTGTGTTCAGGATAAACCAAAAATCAGTAGTAAATACCCAAGAAACAAAAATGGTGAACCCATATTGAAATCCATTAAATATGAAATATAAAAATTATAATTACATTTTAATCAATTATACTCAATTCCTTGGTATACCATAGATGAATTTACTCCCATATCATTTATCCAAACAATGTCATTAGGTAAAAGGGTCTACCAAAGGCCATTAAATATCATGGACTGATAGTATACCCCTGATCCTAAGGATACAAACATTCCCAAAACCCACCTGTATACCCTGATGGTGAATTGGGGATGATTTAAAGTCACTATTGTCAATAAGACTCAAATTATGTCAAGTTAGGCACTGGTGGAAATTTCAAAAATCCTTTCACTAGTGATGGAATACAATAACAACTATCAAGATCATTCCCATGGTAATATAGTTATTTTCCAAATATTTCCTCATTATATCACCCATTATAGAGGTCCTTAATAAGATAGTGAAAATTCCAACAACAAAGGTCCACCTTATGGTGAAAACCTATAATTCACCAACCATGGAGATCCTCCTTATAGCTATGAATATGTGACAAAATCGAATGGTTCTCCATAGAATCCTCTTTATGAAAATAATATTTATATAAATATCAATAAATATCACAGAGGTCATCCCCATGGTATCACTTCATCTAAATAATCATGAAGGTCAACCCCTTGATTCCATTTGTGGATATCTTCCCCAAGACGAAATGGTAAACTAATTGGGAGTTCCTTTATTTATCAAGAATATAAAAATCTGTAACTATGATGGTCTTCCACATGGTGAAAACTATATAATACCTCTATGTAGTGAGATGAATAGATGAAAAGGATGTCCTCCTCAGACCAATGGTAAAGAAATAAATAACCATAGAGTTTTTTCCTATGATGATCAAGAAATTATAGAAATTGTTGTCCCCTACTATGACAGAAAATAGGAAATAAAAAAATAGGTCCCCCCCATAGTTTTCAATAATATAAATAATATATATTCCTTCCTTGTAATTATGAATAAGAAATAAGTAACTATAAAGTCCTTCTTTATGGTGATCAAGAAAATGGTCATCGTGATCTTCTTCCTCTAACCTAGGAATTGAAGGATTACAGCCATGGATGTCATCCACATTAAACTCATTGTTAATTTCCTCCCGAAAAAAATAAATCTCATAAGCCTGAAATTTTACCCCATTTTCTATTCATCCTAAATATTCCCTCATACTGGGAAGTAACTAAAATGAATAAAACAATCCACAATAGGCTCCAAAATTAACACGTGTTGTTTCATCACGGATAATGAGAAAGTTAAGGTAGTGGTCATTATTAGTGAATCCACCAAACTGTGTAACCATGAATATCACTAAAAAAATTCAAAATTATCATGTTATACTTAAAATATTGGTTTTATTTTAATCTATATGATTAAAATGGGTCAAATAACCACTAATAAAAGATATTGAAATATCCGGCATCATGTGTAGATAATTGATTGATACTAAAATCTTTACCATTTTCTATCCCATTTCCACTCTACAATATTTTATTCCTGATATATTGATATATTAATTTATACCTATTCTCTTATGTAACCTAAAAGAGAAATTTCACTACCTCAAATTTTGGAACAATCCTTATAAAGGATATGTCAATCATTTTAAGGCATTAGATAAGAAATGTATTTATATGTATCAAGATAGTCTCTTAGTTTCTTATAATACAAAATAGAAAATATATAATGGATATTTCTAGTATACCGTATAAGGGTCTTTGTATGAACCTCTAAAAAACAAAAAAGTCTTTGTTAGATGTTTGTATTATGGGTTTTGGAGAATTTGTAACATTGTACTTCTATACAATATGTGGTCTTAAAAGATATTCTGATGAATAAATTTTCAATTCCATTCCATTGGGATACTTCAATATATAAATATAGTGAAATTATAATTGGTAAATCCAATGAAACTACATCCTCCATAGAGAACAGATAATATTAACTCAATTGCTGGACAAATTGACATACTTCTACACCAAGAAATAGAAAGGTGGAGATAAAAGACAATTTAAGAAGGGGATCTTCTTCACTAAATATAAAACACTTCTAATAGAGGGAAATTTTTACTTAGAGTGTTAATAATGGACACATTACCTAGATCATACCTAATTGTGATCATAAAAAATAAATACAATGATCATGATAGAATAAGAGTAACCCCATCCTATTGGGATGAGGGATTTTTTACCTTCACTATAACCATAATAAGCTTAAAGTAAACAAAGGGACAACCCTACTTCTATAAAAAGAATAATATAACTCATCCTTGAAGGATGGTGGAATTTTTACCCACACCACTATGTAGGTTTCTTGAATTCAAGTATGGGGAATCACCATAAGAAGTGCCCTTGTGTTTTGATCTATTATAATTTCAAGGCTCAACCCTACTATCAAGGTTTAATTTTGTAGATTTTATAGAATACTCTAAAAATAATGGTCTATGAATAGCATGCTACTTTAATGAAATGGTTTCACTAAAAGGAGTTTCCAAATAATCTTTAATACTGTAAGGAAAAACAATACTCTATGAATGAAAAATCAGTGAATTATGATGTGCCTTTTAAGGGATACAATGAAGTTGAAAAATTTTCTTACTAATCTTATATAGATATATATATATATGGATGTTTATTATTTTATATAATCAATATGAACCCCATAAGTAATATGGGGTATCACATTTTTATATAGTGTAATTAAAAATATGATACATAATCTTAAACTTCCATATGTACTAATGTGTGACAAATGGGTGTTTTCACGTAAAATTAGATAGGGAATCATAGTTTAGGATCTCCTTCGATCATTCTACTTGGGGCCACTCATTAATCCACTGGTATGTAAAAGGGTAAAAATGTGCCCACATCCACATCCCACCTACTACCAGTATGTCTGAAGCCTATTTCCTCTATGGAAGATATTTTCTATTGTGAAGAAGAGATAAAAATTTAAACATTTCTCAATTTCATGATACATAATAGAAACACACACGCTGAGTGAAATTAACAATAAAAAAGATGATATACATCATCTAGAAAACCCCTTTCAATGGGAAACTACAATTCAACTAATAAGGTAAGATTCAATCCATCCAATCATATGTAAAATCACTCTTTCTACCTAGCACCATTGAATTTTTTTATTATGAGTTTCTACAAGAAATAATATTATGTGATACTCCATTAAAAATTACCAATAACATAACTTTAGTGTACCAATAGTTTCTATATTTGATTACTTATATAATGGTAGCTATGGAATGACAGTGTGATCTACTATAGTTATAGATAAGTCTGTATCATGAGTGGGTGGATTTCGATCCACATCCACCCATATTTGGGAATATAAAATTCTAGATGATTAAAGGAATGAAGTATCTAGAAAATAAATATATAGGTTTTAAATTTATATGTCTCTCAATAATCATAACATTAGATAAGCAAGAGGTAGTGAAACTCAGGTGTTCTATATAGAATTTGGATGGACCAAAAACATTGTGTAAAAATCTTGAAATAGGGGTTTTTACTGGATATGAAGACCTCCAATTGAAATTACATAATAAGTTCATATAAACACTAATTAAAATTAACATATGGGTCCTATTAAATTCCATTAATGTGAGAATGATAGAGTTATAGACAAGATCACTAGATAGAAAGGTTTAACCTATTCCTTAAATATACGGTATCAATATGAACAACTAATTGATATATATAACATGATAATATCAATTATGAAATGAAAATATCAATAATTCCCTTAAAATATCCTAAAATGTTTTTAGAATATTTTTTAGTGGCATAGAGCTTGGAATATAACCATTATTTCTCTAAAGCCAAATCCCTGTCCATATCATCAATACAAGGAAATAAACTTAGAAAGGTACGAAGTATAACAATTATTTTTAAACCAGTATTGTTTCCAAAACAATATTTTGAACCCAAAAAGTATAACATATTTTTTCATCCTAGGAAACAACAATGGTTCCAACGTATTTATTAACAAATTAAATAACTTATAAAATAAATAAAATCGATAAAAATTCAAAAATAAGAAGAATAATGTCTATTATATCCACATGGAGAAATTCCTATGGTATTTTATTGTTTCTTTAGAAGATAATGTTTTACATTTTTTGATATTAAATTTCTCAATTAAGTGGTATTGATAAATATACATTATTACAGCACTTATAATTAAATATTGTGGAACAATATCATAGATTGTTTCACCTTCAAGGACATTATCTATAAAATTATTAACAGTGGAAAAGTAAATAAGGGATATTCCCTAGACCATATGAATAGTATACCTAATTCCACACCAAAATAACTGGGTGAATATAGGTATTCCTAAAAAATAAAAGAATTTTTCTGAGTAAATTACCATGAAATCAATTAATAAAATGCATGTAATCATCATGTTGTGATTGAACAATCCATTATCTACTCCAATTGCCTCTAAATCTCCTTCAATGAAATTTTCATCATTATAGCCTTCCAAATATTGTTTTAATGATCAATAAAATCATAGGAATAATATTCACTACAAGTATGTTTGGGACGTGCATTACCCCCACCAATTGAAATTTACATCAGGTGAGGAACTAAAATATGGTTTTTATAATATCATCCACCTAAAAAACCCCTTACCTGATAATGATGGTTCCAATGAACAAGTGTTTTCTAACAAAAATCATGGAGGGTGATGAAAAGGTCATCTAATACATGATCATGGTGAATCCCACAATTTTGTTTTCATTCACACTAAAATCATACATGTGGATAAAACTAAATAAAAGGCACATTAACACAAATAACCCTAACCCAGAGACCCATATAAAAACTTAACAAATGTTATAAAAAATAAAATTTAATAACTTGTTCCCCAGGGTCTAGAAACTAGTTTTTTGTCTCCTCGATTATTCATAGGGAATTATTAACCCATTTTGGTTAGGATTTTATATTGTGACTGAATTAATCTAACGGGACAACATGAATCATCTGTATGTTGGAAATTTTGAAAAATAAATAAATAAATAAACTAAAATAACTAAATAAATAACTGAAATAAATAATTCCATCTCTATATAGATGATATTATAATATAAAATACAATTCTTCATGTAAAAACATAGATAAAAAGGTACAACTAAATAGATCCAACATAACCAAAATTAATTGGGGATTCACCCCCAACAACTTATACAAATAAGGCTTCCTACACCAATATTGTGTGGACTCTTGATACAATAACCTATACTAGGGTAATATCTAACTATCATGGAATATTATATAAATCAAATTTACCCATCGTACCTCAAAATATTGTAAATGAAGTTGTCTGCCCACTAAAGTGTCCATGAAGTGTGTGAGTATATACATACTTATTAGGGAACCAGTAAAGTGTCTCAATGATATAGTTAGTAGGTAGGTGTATATAAGATCATGTATATTCATTACATATATAAATAAATAAATAATACAAGTAGTCTCCAAAACATAGAAGAAAAAAAGGGAATAAAAATATAAAAGATAAATATTGAACCACTAAAATTTAATCCCCATATTAAAATTATTTGTTCTTATTTTACCTACGTTGAGTCATGTGATTGAAATTCAATGTAAAATGGTCTGGTTAACCATGATTTTTGTCCTGTAAAAATAATATAATAGAATTTATTTTTAGGACTCGGTCAAGGAAAAACCTTATCTTCTAGAAAGTTGAAGATTTATACTTGAGCAAGGGAACTTCCAGCTTATCCTGTGGAAAAATGGGAATCTGTATTCTCTATTATGTTATTACAACCCACCACATGTATTATACCTACTTATGTAATTTATAGAAATACTAAAAATAATATAAATGAATTAATTAAATACATATAAACACATGATAAAATACAGAATTATCGTTCTTTTCATATTAAACAAATAGTATTTATAAATATTAAAGAAGTAAAACCTTCTTCAATATACTAATATAGTTATCATATCAATATAGAATAACACAATATTACACATAAACATGTCAAAAATGTATATAATACAACAATATGATATTATTAAATCCAAACAAGTAAATAATTTCCAATAAAAACATTTTACTAGCCATAAAAAACAACCTCCTAGTGTGTTCCAATAATAAAAAAGACCAATAATTAGACCCATAGGGGGTTTCTTTTATGTTTAATTATTATCTATCCAAATATACCACTAAATATGTGGTGTAATCCAAATTTATTCCTAATTGGTAAACTATGTAATAGATTTAGAATGGTATTTTTCATCCCCAAAACATACCTGCAGTAACCCAAAAAAATAATTAAATAAGATATAAGGGATGAATGAAGACATTCCTTTAAAATTAATGATCTTTTCAAAATAAATTTTCCATCCTTAAAACACAGTTTTGGAAAAATTTCCATTTATAAAAATGCATTATAATGTTTCAAAATCCTAAACATTAAAACATTTCTGTAAATATGGAATCACATATAGTTTTTATTAAATTTAGACTCTACTTAAATTATATAATAGTACATTGTTATAAAATAATTGTGGTTTTATAAAAATAATTTATAAGTTAAAGGTATGAAACTAAAAAATAAAAAGATTCAGAATTTATTGAAATAAACCAATTTATTTATGTAAAATAATAATTTCTGTTTTTTACCCCATTTTAGGAAATAAAATATATTTAAGATCCATTTTATTTATCTCTGAAAATCTATCCTAGCTGTCATTATGACACATGATCAACTATTAATAGAGAGTAATTTTGGATCATTAAGTTATAACTCATTCATAATATTTTGTAAATAAATAAATATATTTAGAAAAATATGTCAAGGTAATATTAGAGTATTATTATATAGAACGTGACAAAAATTCACAATATTTAACACTTAATGTTATAACATATTTAAAAAAAGTAATATGAGAAGACAGTGCATGAATAACCCTATTTACATATTTTTACCCAAATAAAAATTGAATCATGGAATCATATAAAATGATTTATGACATTAGTTAAAAGTTGACTGCATAAATTCTATTTTTATGAAACCATGGAAAGAAATTAATAAATCATTACTAAAATAAAACATTAAATGGAAACAAGTTGTTCTTGTGAAATTAATACCTTACCATATCCTACACAGCATAACGTTTGAAGTAAATATTATAAATCCAAAAATTACATATAAAACATCCTGAAAGTTTATAATGAATCATATTTAATAAACATTAACTAGTTATATATAATTGTAGTTGAAAACCTTCCATTCATAACATATATAAATATGATATAATAATTAATTGAAAATTTGGAAAATAAGTGGAAACCACATCCCAAGCATTGCCTATAAATTCATTAGAAGAGTTGAGACCCCCATAAACAAAAAATTATTGATATTTTACAATATATATGATCTATAATGTGTAATATAGTTGATTATATACTAGTCATAAAAACCATATGACAAGATCCCATAAACAAAGAATTAAAATATTTTAAATTCAATTATCACATAATAATAAACCTCAATAAAACCCACAATGGATTACTTCTAAAATCCATTAAATACCATAAAATCAATAATTCAATCCCAAACCCATATAATAAATATGTTAAACCATAACACAATTAATATATATCAAAAAATGATTCATTAAGTGTAAAGAACTGAAAAAATGATTCCTTTAAATAGGGGAAGAAGAAGACCCATGATTATAGGTGATTTTACTATGTCATAATGAAATCACAAATAAATAGACATAACCAAGAGAAAAGAGAATGGAGGATTACTACAGAGAAAATAAGAGTATGTGGTGGGGAAATATTAACATAGATTTCACTTGTATAAACACCCTTTAATTCACCTTGAATCACATGGATGAAAAAGGGAAATAATATATCCCCTAGGGTCTGTGATATGTGAATCTTGATAGACATGTGAGGAATGAACAAAATAAGTGGCCAAATTGGAGATAAAAGGATGAGGTAGAGTGACCAAAATTATCCTTTAAATGAAAAATTATAATTGTGTTTACCAGGTACCTGACCAAGGGCCACTGAGTGCCTAGTTCCACCCACAAGGTGTAATAACCTGGGTTTTCCATGAGTTATGGATCTTTTGAATTTAATTTTAATAAATTATTTTTTTCATAATGTAAATTCCTATTCAGTTCATGAGAGTTATTAGTTTGTCAGAGGCTTGTTCGAAGCCTAAAGTACTAATTTTTTGAAATGTAATCTAGGTCGCATTGTTAGTAGAAATCATGCACCCAGACCACATGGTTTGAGTAAACTATGAGGGTGGTCCAGGACTCTTTTAGAGACCCGAAGCTTGACGTACATGGACATTACATTACTTTTGCGGAATACTTGGTACATAACAAAAACACACACACAAGGATCGTAATAGTTTAGTGTCTTTGGAAAATCGGAACGTAATCTTCTAATCGTGGTGAAAGATCTTCAATATCTCCCATAAAGATCTTCCCTTTTTTTACCTAAAACATTTCTTTATATCCTGGGGAAAAGAAAACATAAAAGGGTGAGCTCAAATGCTCATCAAGGGCAAATAAAGGAAATAAAAATCATATCATATCTTTTTGAAAATCATAACCTGCAAAAGAGATCATAATATCTTAACAAGGAACAAATCATAGAAGTGAAAATGAGATCCCCATAATCATAACATGAAACTTGATACTTTGTGGCATTCACACATAATCATGGAAAATTATTTCTTGTTAGTCATGACTCATTGCCAAGACTATCATAGTGGACAAAGTCCCTTTCTGAACCGAGTCACCCTCGTTCCAGTCCTGTTTCACTGAACCGGTATAACCTACCGTTCCAGCCATGTCTATCTCATGAGATATAAAATCTTTACCCAATTCATTGGAGGGAGATATAGGTCCCACCCATCTTATAATGAATCCTTTCTTATGTGTGCCACATAAATCATAAATCATACATCATCGCATAACCCATGTGATAAAAATGGGAATCTTTAACGTCGTGACATCATAAAACAATTCATATAAGGTAAAGGAATTCATAAAAATATTTCCATCACAACATAATAAAATCCATGTAATAATAGGGATAGAAAAAGAACACTTTATTATCTTACATGGAAAATAATTTCGATAAAACACTTGAACTCCATTCTTGAGGAAAATATCCTTTCTACTTTAAAAACAATATCTTTTCTTAATATGTCAAACAATTTTAAACTAAAAGAAGTTTATTAAAAATAAACTTGAAAACTTGTAAAGGAAGCTTCTTGGAAATAATTTTTTAAAAATCCATTCATGTCGTATAAGTTAAAAAAAACATTCTTCTCCTACTTTTGTCGGAAAAGTCAAAAAGTACCTTGTACGAAAAACGACAAAATATTCGTTTCATATCTTTTACTAAAAACTCACTGAAGGGTAAAATTGGATTTAAACAATTTTAGGTGTATGGAAATAAAATTACATATTGAGCAAACATGGATGTGGATGATAAAATACACCCCAGTAAAAACCAAAGTATAAACAATCTCGGATAAAAATGAGATTGTGATATTTTCCCTTACCTTAGGTCTGATTTGCTTTGTACGTATCCGAAGATCCTGTATAATGGTTTAAATAATGTTATTGACTTATTCCAGAATCATACATATTGATATGATATCATATATGGTTATATTCTTAGCTTCTTGTTAGTAATATTTCATTGTTACTTGTTACTCGGGTCCTTATTGCCTTTTGTTCTTATGCGTGTTTTGCCGAATAAATTCTTATTCTTCTTTTAAGGTTATAGATACCTTATATCCAGAATGGTATTAGTGTAACATATATCATATTTATTCATTCAATTCATTTATATAATTACTATGTAATGATGATCATGTAGAACGAGTCGCATCACATCGTGGAGACGGTATTCCGTACGTACGCACGAGTGATGATATCGTTCCTATGATCGTGGAATTGTATTTGAGTATATATATATTATTTCAGTATCAATATTACATTATAATAATCATAAATATTTACTCATTACACCATTATACCCATCCTTGTATGGTGATGGTGGAAAATAGATTACACCATGGCGTGGAGACGGTATTCCGTACGTACGCACGCGCGGTGATTTCATTTTTCAGTAGGATGGATAGAAAGTGAATTAGGGTTGTTTAATATTTATAATAACATATCAGTATGTAAGTAATACTTATGTTATTACTTTATAATGAAACAACTAAAGAAGAATAAGTTGAAGAAGAAAGAAATTGAAAAGATCGGTAATGGATATTACCTCTTCTTTGGAACGCCTCTTTGAATCCTCCACTTAGGGAACTAAGATTGGTCTTTGAAGAAGACCAGGAACTCTAGGATTATTCTAGGGAAGTGTAGAGGATAAAATGGAAGGGTTTGGCCGAGCTTGAGTGCTCAAATTGGTGTGAGGAGGAGGGGGAGGAGGTGCCCTTTTATAAGGGAGGAGAGGGGCACCTTAGGAATATCTCAAAATATTATTTTATATTAAAGTAAAAATCGGTTTATAATGGTTCCAAAGGGTCTTATTTCGAAGCTAAAGTGGTTATGGGTCGAAATCCTATCATCCAATAGGATTTATACTAGTTTAGGGTATTATGTTAACCTTATCAATTAGATTTAACTCTAAGTTAAATAATTTAACTTTTACCGTGTCTTTTTGTTTTCTTTCACTATATGGTTAATACACTTACTATAACATGCCAAACGAACCCCAAATTGTATATTATTAATACATATATCCTTATCTAAGTCATGTTGACGAACCTTAGATTTTTTGGAATAAAATAACAATTAATAATATAATATTTGATTTAAAAACTATTTTGTGTCAATTTTGACACTATTTGATATATGATTTTTGTGAAAGTCATTACAGAATTATATGTTCGAACCAAGTTGATTAAATAAACACTAATATATCATAGTAAACTATAAAATTAGTTTAATTCATAAAAAGTCTTAAATTACATTTATTTTGGTATTTATAATATCAATTATGTCAATATTTCATTAATAAGATAATTACTGCATCATCTTTGTGTCATAAATAAATTAACTTATTTGACGTCTAAAAATTACAAATAAAATACCATCATGTATTAAATCTTTTTAGCTTTCTAATGAATATTTAAAATCGAATTTATCTTATGTAAAACCCTATATTAAAAAGGTTTTAGTAAATATACTTTGATTTTAACTCTTTTAACTCTTCTTTGAATTAAATAATAATAAATGTCCTAATCTAATCCAAGTGAGCCTAAATGATAATATTTTACACTTAAGGTTTTTTTGGGTCGAGATACACTTGTACAATATAATTAGGACATGTGTTAGGGTAATATTAATATCATTCTTACCCTTAATTACCCTATTTACTTTTAACCGTGGTAAATAAAAGTAAAAAGTTACTATTCACCAAAAATTATTTTCATCTCATTGAACCACATTTTACTTACTGACATCAACCGCGTCTCTCGGATTTTTGAAATTCCATTCACAGAAGCGGTAAAATTAAGTTTTATGAAAAATTCAGTTTTTTAACTACGACTTAGTAGTTTCACTATTCATCAAAAATTGATGTTTTTCAGAACAATGCCAAAATTTCATCCTAAGCTATATTTTATATTACGAATTCAAAAATGAAGTCTATTTTACCAAATTCATAACATAGAAGTTGCATTAATTAATTTTATAATTAAATCCCGCTATTAAAACAAATAGCGTGTTTTTAAGAAATAATGTCTATCAAAAGATTGACACTTGATTATGTCTGGTTTAAATGCGAAATTACATTAAATGACCAACATTGTATTAAATTTTAAAAATATATTCTAAATATACTTTAAAACCACTCAAATTAATAATTTATCACTATTAATTATTTCGATTAAAAAAATTGTTTTTAATTATAATTTAGTAATTTTCACTATTCATCAGAATATGAAAGTTATCCGAAAAGTACCAAAATTTCACCTTAGGCTAAATTCGATACTCCGAATCCAAAAATGAAGTCCATTTTGAGATCTAAAATTTCTAAAATTTAAAAAGTGGTTATTACTATTCATAACGGCTAGTTTTAATAATATTTTAATACCATGTTGTTGTTTCGTGAAACTCAGTATTGCGTACTACACACGCTATTGAGGAAGGTTGTGATTGCGTGTAATGCAAGGCAAGTCAAAGATGCGTGTTGTGCAAGATCCTTTTGGTGTAGCGTACAACACAAGACATTAATAAAATTAAAAAGAATATTTTTCATAAAATCTCGGGTTGTTACATTCTACCCCCCTTAAAATGAATTTCGCCCTCGAAATTCGTCGGGGTTATAAATGGTTTACTATTCGAAAGTTTCTTTAATAGAAACCCACATCGTAAAAAGGAATATCAAAACCAATATTTAAAAACAAAAGTATGAAACGTAACGGTTACCCAAATAAACTAATCACTGGGTTTCCACATAGGTGAAAATATGGATATGGAAGAGAAATCTAACCATCATGTTCTGATGGAGAGTGGTAGAGAACATGGCTATGGAAAAGCCAGCAATCACAAAGCCATAAATTTGTGACGATCTAAGGTACCATCTGATTCATCAGATATAAGATCACTAGGACAACATTTTTAGTTTTCAAGATCGTTTCCCTAAAGTAAAATAATTTGAATTAGAAGAAATATTTAGTTTATTTTGGTACAATATCACTGTTGTTCCTGCCTTTAACAATTTCCACTTCATCTATTAAATAAATGAAGATGAATTTGTTATTCGTGAAGTGTTAGCAGATCATGTGATAGAATGACGGGTCATTCCATCTGTCTCAAACAAAAGGTTAGCAAAAAAATTATATACATAAGTCGATATATAGTGAGATTAATCATATATGGTTCCTAAAATGGACTTATACATCATATGTCATATAGATTAATATAATAAAACTAGTTTCTACTAAACAGGGACTTCCTGTAGGCCAGTGGTAGGCGATAAAGGTCAGTCGCACTTCGGTTGTGGGTTCGATTTCCACAGCCTTGTCCGACGCGATGGGTTGTCACCCGTCCTGCAGGTTTTCCTTTTTCTAAAACTATATTACTATAACATCCCATCAATAATATCGAGAAAACTTCTATCCTTAAACAATACTAACTTATGTCCAATATAATCCATTCCAATCTTTAGGCTTATCCATAATACTGCAGTCCACTCTCATAACATAGTGAAAACGATTACCAGAGATTTAACACCATCGTCGATCCCCATATATCATAAGATATGTTTTGTTGGTCACATTCCAAACATTCAAAGTCCTTAATC
This sequence comes from Viscum album, assembly GCA_963277665.1. NCBI lineage: Eukaryota > Viridiplantae > Streptophyta > Magnoliopsida > Santalales > Viscaceae > Viscum > Viscum album. Next base: position 1,028,827,299 of record OY728158.1, read on the forward strand.
GTGTATTCTCTTGAATACCTTAGTGAAAACATGAATGCAGTTAAAAGTTAACACTTTCCACATACCAAAATCCTCAAAATTCTATATACTCAAACAATGATATCACTTAGTCCTTATATCAATCATGAGCTCATGAATACTGTTAAACATTTCGTTTTCTCATTTTCCCTTCATTATGCGCATATCATCTTATTTCCAAAAATATCTCAATTACTTTGAATACCACATTAGACCAATACATAAATATTCCAATACTCCATGATACAATATTATTTTGGAATCCCATTACATAAAAACTTAATCATTCCACCACATTGTTGTCATATTCAACATCGCCAATAGTGATCGCATGTGACTTCCCTTTGTCCTTTGCCTTCAGTGGTTGCTAATGTTGATCATCACTAACCCTTGGATTAGGGAATTTGTTTTCATAATTCCCCATTTCCTTGCACTTGAAGCATTGAAGTGTTGGTGGTGCATTCTCTGCAGTGTTTGCTTTATTCACATCATTAGAAACCCTTTTTCCATTACTTCGACACTCAGCTGCTCGATGACCTTCTTTTCCACACTTAAAACATTTTCTAGTCCCTTTAAGACAATCTCCACTATGCTTCTTTCCACACTTTGTGCATAAGGAAACATTCATCTTCTTTTCACCATTATTCTGATATTTCTCCTTGAACTCCATCTTTCATTTCTTGTCAAAACCATGAGATGGATATGTAACACCAACATCCATTTCTACCTTGATAGCACAACACACAATTTCTTCATAGCTACTGAAGTCTCTTATAGCTAATGCCCTTCGAAGACTTGGTTTTAAGCCACTGAAAAATCGATCAACTTTACTTTCAGGTTGGATGATAATGCCAGATGCATACCTTGCAAGTCTTGTAAAATTTTCTTCATATATACCAACAGATTCATCATCCTTCTGCTTCAGCTCAAGAAACTCCTTTTCCATCTTTGTTCGAAGAATACGAGGGAAGTAGTTACTGAAAAACAAGTTCTTGAACTCGTCCCATTCCATGGACTCAATTTCATCTCTTTGCCTTGTATTCTTGATAAGATTCCACCATTGATCAGCTTCACCTTCCAAACGATATATTGCTAAGATGAGTTTATCATGCTCAGAACATTGAAGAACTGAAAATATCTTTTCAGTGGTACTGATCCATTGTTCAGCAACAAGTGGATCAGAAGACCCACTGAAAGAAGGTGGACGTTGCCTCATGAAGGACTCAATAGAATATTGTTCCCCTCTCTGCTCATTTGGAAGTCCAGAATGATTCATAGCTTGTGTAAGTATAGCAATAAGATTTTTCACTCCATCTCCCATAACAATTGTTTGTTCAGGAGGGCAATCATTGCATTGTCCATTGCATTGATCAACACGGTTCCTTCGGATTCCATCCATCGTCTAAAACCCAAAAAGAATAGTGTGAGAGGCAAAAATCATGCTAGGGAAAACAACATAATAAAGGGGGATTACCTTCAATATCTAACATAATAGGTTTAATTCTATGATCGTTAGCGTAATTCTAGTACTATAACCTATACGTATACTTAACCTTAGGGACATCCCTAGACATACCTTAGAAATATCTCTAGGGATCTCACTAAAGTTCTCGCATCCTATTTTCCAAAGGTTGACTAAACCTTTCCTCTGATACCAACTGTAGAGACCCGAAGCTTGACGTACATGGACATTACATTACTTTTGCGGAATACTTGGTACATAACAAAAACACACACACAATGATCGTAATATTTTAGTGTCTTTGGAAACTCGGAACGTAATCTTCTAATCGTGGTGAAAGATCTTCAATATCTCCCATTAAGATCTTCCCTTTTTTTTAACTAAAACCTTTCTTTATATCCTGGGGAAAAGAAAACATAAAAGGGTGAGCTCAAATGCTCAGCAAGGGCAAATAAAGGAAATAAAAATCATATCATATCTTTTTTAAAATCATAACCTGCAAAAGAGATCATAATATCTTAACATGGAACAAATCATAGAAGTGAAAATGAGATCCCCATAATCATAACATGAAACTTGAAACTTTGTGGCATGCACACATAATCATGGAAAATCATTTCTTGTTAGTCATGACTCATTTCCAAGACTATCTTAGTGGACAAAGTCCCTTTCTGAACCGAGTCACCCTCGTTCCAGTCCTGTTTAACTGAACCGGTATAACCTACCGTTCCAGCCATGTCTATCTCATGAGATATAAAATATTTACCCAATGCATTGGAGGGAGATATAGGTCTCACCCATCTTATAATGAATCCTTTCTTATGTGTGCCAAATAAATCATAAATCATACATCATCGCATAACCCATGTGATAAAAATGGGAATCTTAAACATCGTGACATCATAAAACAATTCATATAAGGTAAAGGAATTCATAAAAATATTTCCATCACAACCTAATAAAATCCATGTAATAATAGCGATAGAAAAAGAACACTTTATTATCTTAGATGGAAAATAATTTCGATAAAACACTTGAACTCCATTTTTGAGGAAAATATCCTTTCTACTTTAAAAACAATTTCTTTTCTTAATATGTCAAACAATTTTAAACTAAAAGAAGTTTATTAAAAATAAACTTGAAAACTTGTAAAGGAAGCTTCTTGGAAATAATGTTTTAAAAATCCATTCATGTCGTATAAGTTAAAAAAAACATTCTTCTCGTACTTTTGTCGGAAAAGTCAAAAAGTACCTTGTACGAAAAACGACAAAATATTCATTTCATATCTTTTACTAAAAACTCACCGAAGGGTAAAATTGGATTTAAAAAATTTTACGTGTATGGAAATAAAATTACATATTGAGCAAACATGGATGTGGATGATAAAATACACCCCAGTAAATACCAAAGTATAAACAATCTCGGATAAAAATAAGATTGTGATATTTTCCCTTACCTTAGGTCTGATTTGCTTTGTACGTATCCGAAGCTCCTTTATAATGGTTTAAATAATGTTATTGACTTATTCCAGAATCATACATATTGATATGATATCATATATGGTTATATTCTTAGCTTCTTGTTAGTAATATTTCATTGTTACTTGTTACTCGGGTCCTTATTGCCTTTTGTTCTTATGCGTGTTTTGCCGAATAAATTCTTATTCTTCTTTTAAGGTTATAGATACCTTATATCCAGAATGGTATTAGTGTAACATATATCATATTTATTCATTCAATTCATTTATATAATTACTATGTAATGATGATCATGTAGAACGAGTCGCATCACATCGTGGAGACGGTATTCCGTATGTACGCACGAGTGATGATATCATTCCTATGATCGTGGAATTGTATTTGAGTATATATATATTATTTCAGTATCAATATTACATTATAATAATCATAAATAGTTACTCATTACACCATTATACCCATCCTTGTAAGGTGATGGTGGAAAATAGATTACACCACGGCGTGGAGACGGTATTCCGTACGTACGCACGCGCGGTGATTTCATTTTTCCGTAGGATGGATAGAAGGTGAATTAGGGTTGTTTCATATTTATAATAACATATCAGTATGTAAGTAATACTGATGTTATTACTTTATAATGAAACAACTAAAGAAGAAGAAGTTGAAGAAGAAAGAAATTGAAAAGATCGGTAATGGATATTACCTCTTCTTTGGAACGCCTCTTTAAATCCTCCACTTAGGGAACTAAGATTGGTCTTTGAAGAAGACCATGACCTCTAGGATTATTCTAGGGAAGTGGAGAGGATAAAATGGCAGGGGTTGGCCGATCTTGAGTGCTCAAATTGGTGTGAGGAGGAGGGGGAGGAGGTGCCCTTTTATAAGGGAGGAGAGGGGCACCTTAGGAATATCTCAAAATATTATTTTATATTAAAGTCAAAATCGGTTTATAATGGTTCCAAAGGGTATTATTTCGAATCTAAAGTGAGTATGGGTCGAAATCCGATCATCCAATAGGATTTAGACAAGTTTAGGGTATTATTTTAACCTTATCAATTAGATTTAACTCTAAGTTAAATAATTTAACTTTTACCGTGTCTTTTTGTTTTCTTTCACTATATAGTTAATACACTTACTATAACATGACAAACGAACCCCAAATTGTATATTATTAATACATATATCCTTATCTAAGTCCTTTTGCCGAACATTAGATTTTTAGGAATAAAATAACAATTAATAATATAATATTTGATTTAAAAACTATTTTGTGTCAATTTTGAAACTATTTGATATATGATTTTTGTGAAAGTCATAAAAGAATTATATGTTCGAACCAAGTTAATTAAATAAAAACTAATATATCATAGTAACCTAGAAAATTAGTGGAATTCATAAAAAGTCTTAAATTACATTTATTTTGGTATTTATAATATCTATTATGTCAATATTTCATTAATAAGATAATTACTGCATCATCTTTGTGTCATAAATAAATTAACTTATTTGATGTCTAAAAATTACAAATAAAATACCATCATGTAGTAAATATTTGGATCTTTCTAATGAATATTTACAATCGAATTTATCTTATGTACAACCCTATATTAAAAATGTTTTAGTAAATATACTTTGATTTTAACTCTTTTAACTCCTCTTTGAATTAAATAATAATAAATGTCCTAATCTAATCCAAGTGGGCCTAAATGATAATATTTTACACTTAAGGTTGTTTTTGGTCGAGATACACTTGTCCAATAGAATTAGGACATGTGTTAGGGTAATATTAATATCATTCTTACCCTTAATTACCCTATTTACTTTTAACCGTGGTAAATAAAAGTAAAAAGTTAGTATTCACCAAAAATTATTTTCATCTCATTGAACCACATTTTACTTACTGACATCAACCGTGTCTCTAGGATTTTTGAAATTCCATTCACAGAAGCGGTAAAATTAAGTTTTATGAAAAATTCAGTTTTTTAACTACCACTTAGTAGTTTCACTATTCATCAAAAATTGATGTTTTTCAGAACAATGCCAAAATTTCATCCTAAGCTATATTTCATATTCCGAATTCAAAAATGAAGTCTATTTTACCAAATTCATAACATAGAAGTTTCATTAATTAATTTTTTAATTAAATCCCGCTGTTAAAACAAATAGCGTGTTTTTAAGAAACAATATCTATCAAAAGATTGACACTTGATTATGTCTGGTTTAAATGTGAAATTACATTCAATGACCAACATTGTATTAAATTTTAAAAATATATTCTAAATATACTTTAAAACCACTCAAATTAATAATTTATCACTATTAATTATTTCGATTAAAAAAATTGTTTTTAATTATAATTTAGTAATTTTCACTATTCATCAGAATATGAAAGTTATCCGAAAAGTACCAAAATTTCACCTTAGGCTAAATTCGATACTACGAATCCGAAAATGAAGTCCATTTTGAGATCTAAAATTTCTAAAATTTAAAAAGTGGTTATTACTATTCATAACGGCTAGTTTTAATAATATTTTAATAGCATGTCGTTGTTTCGTGAAACTCAGTATTGCGTACTACACACGCTATCGAGGAAGGTTGCGATTGCGTGTAATGCAAGGCAAGTCAAAGATGCATGTTGTGCAAGCTCCTTTTGGTGTAGCGTACAACACAATACATTAATAAAATTAAAAAGAATATTTTTCATAAAATCTCGAGCTGTTACACCTCTGTCCCAGGACACACACCCGTGAAAGAGCTATATGGTTTTTAGAAGAGTATAAAATCATGTTTTTTATGGGTTCTCAAATCTTTCAAATGAACTAAGGAATATGGGTTTTTAAGAGGTGAGGTGTGCTATGTTAGAATACGGTTTGGCCAACCACACGGCTAAACCATAAGACACCTGTATTTTGGTTAAATTAACCTTTCTCCCTTAAAATTATATTAACCTAAAAATTATTCTCTTACATTATTTACTGCATTTATGGGATCTTTTCCTCCTCCCATTTTATATTTATTCCAACTTAATTCTACGTTTGATTTTTATTTTTCATCCAACCAGATAATCAATTTCTTATTATCTCATTGGATAGTAGGGAGTAAGTTATTCACTTTTTATGATTGTTTATTCATTTTTTATTATAAAAATATTGTTATTTTGTTGAATGATGATATTCATTATATCTAGAGTATTTATATGTCTCTATTTTTTCTTCAAATTAGGTTCAAGTTAGGAGCTGATACTAAAAACGTGTTATACCACTGACTTGAGGTTGGTGGTCTATACCTTTTCCTCTAAAGTCAACATGTTTTATTTTTATTTTCCATTGGGCCAAATTCTATACATTTCAGGTATTATCCATAAAATTAATTGAATTCCCTGATTAAATTATTTTACTCTTTATATGTTTTTCACATAGCACTATGATATAGTTGGATGTTTTCAAACTCAACCCAAACAACTCATGAGTTTGTTTACATATCTTCCCCATGATATACCACCTTGTAGGGTTTGTGTTTGTGAGCTCTCTATCTGAGTGGGAGATATGATGAATTTAATGAGATGTTTGTGTAGGGTATGTACCTCCTTTTACAAATGTTTTCATGATCTAAAATGATTAAATGTATTAAATGGTAAATGTGGAATGAGTTTGATGAACATGTGGATTTTTCATGTTTATAAAATGGGTTATGATATTATTATTGGTTGGGATAATGAAAGGGGTTTAATTATATTTAATTTCACGTACATTGATATTTCATAGATTCAAAACTATATTGAATTCCATGTACATTTCTACTCTACATATTTAGAACTACATTGAATTCCATGGACATTTCTCCTCCATGAATTTAGAACTATATTAAATTCAATTGATATTTCCACTCCATGGATTCATGATTTTATTAGATTCCATGGAAATTTCAACTCCATGGATCATAATTAATTTGGATTCCAAGTACATTTTTAGTCCATGGATCTGGTCGTTGGTTCTCACACATGATTACACAAAATAGTCCATTGAGGGTGCATTGGACATTTCAACCCCTTTCATTTGGCCCTTATGGGTCTAACATTGGATTACTCAATATAATCCACAGTTGATGTTTTATCATGAATTATAGATACACCCAATATGGTTTTCTGAATATATTTGTTAGACAGTATTGTATTACTCCTTCTTTATCATGCTTTATAGTTATCCTTCGATGGTTGGATAATATCAAATTTACATGTATCACACCTTCTTATTTATTTAAATTAATGTGATATAGTGCACACTCATTCTTGTTATATACACATATTATCATTTATTATAGACACTGTTAGTGGTGGAATACTGAGTGTTATATCTCACCCTATTTTGGCCATTGTTGGGTACCCAGATAGACTTCATGTAAGAAGGTATGGATCGGGTAAAGCGTCTTCTTCATGGAGCTTGATTGATATGAAAGCGTCAGGGGAGAACTGGACCGAGCTATACTAGTGATTCTATTTAGAGATATTTCTTTTTGGTCTCTTCGGTATTTTGATATATGTATTGTATTAGTTTCTTATTATGATGTATTTCATACCTTTTTTCATAGATACATGACATGTTCATCATATTGTATATGCCACTGATTTTGGTTTTGATCATTATTAATGTCATCTGGATGTTATCTTCTATTGAAGTTTTATAATATGCTTCCTCTTATTTATTTACTTTTGATACCGCTGCGTTACTTTTATCATGAGGGTATAGTATCTGCATTGTATCATTACAATCTCTCGTTTCTATTAAATAGCCTTTGGAATATGGGGACACACACTTGAGAACATGTGACCAACCTTATCATGATACTTTTTAGTGGAATTCAGTTCAGGTCATTAAAAAATGGTAGCAAAGGATTATCCTTCATTATTACTATTTTGAGATAACAAACATGAGATTAGGAAAGTGTTATAATATGATATTGAGACGTTCCTCATAGTAGCTTACACACTTGAGGTTTGATGTTTCTTATGGTTACAACTATTTTTCTCTATGGACCAATGAGATGAGGGAATTCCATATTATGGATCATTTTCAGCCACCTTTTAGGATTGATATTCCATTAATCATTCCATTCCATATATGATGCATTGCTTGAATGAATAACACAATTATAAGTTCCTTGATTGATATGAATGGTATTCGACTAATGTTTTTTGGGGTATTGAGAAACATAATTGGAACATAATGTTTCTGTATAAACCTAAATAGTTTTTTCCTAGCTATCCTACAATAGATTCCTTAAGCAGTCAATTATGGAATGCTGATTCATAGACCATTTGTCACATTTGGTGGAATGTTTTGGGGTTGGGATTAAATATATGTCACATTTCGATTTATAAGGTGTTTTGGCCCTTATAAATTGGAAGTGGTGATCCATATGGTTTGACCATTTTAAAAGTAAAGGTGATATAAATATGAATTTAAATGAAATTTAAATTATAAAATGGAATGGTTGCATATAAATGGAGTTTCCAATTTCAGTTGATCATGAATATAACAGGACCTATGATTTTAAGCATAGAACGTTTCCCAGAATGACATTAGTAGTGGGATGTAAGTAGTGTCTCTGGTATTCTATATGATTGTTTCTTTTACCTACTCCTACATTTTTGTGTATAAAATGGGGTTTCCTATTTATATGAAGTATTGTACCTAACCTATGTTTATATCTATGATCTGGATGTTACTGATTCTTTTCTAGGGCATGTGTTTGGAATTTTTTCAGATATGTCATCTTAAAGGCCTCTAGAAATATTCCAAGAGATTGGTGAAGACCATGCTTCGGAAGTGGTGGTCCCAGAGGTATTAGTATAACATCCAATAATTTCAACTAAGGCACTACCCCTTTTTTGATATGGGTATTGATTTCTAGTTTTGATAGAGTTTTCTACACATTATGAAGACCATTTAGGGAGAACCACAACTGGCCATATTTATTATAAAGCTGATGTTTGTGTTCTGTCAAAAACATCCGCTCACTTTTTTAGGGAGTAGTGGTCCACATGTTGTTGATCTGTGGTTTGAGACTATTTAATCAATTACTGATAACTTTGAGGATCCTCTAATGTTGAGAGTCAATATTGTGATGTATATGCTATGGGGATCCTCTATGCACTGGGGGGATGTTCAAAACCATAATGATAGGATTTGAGGCATGGTATAGATGGATTTCCAATCCATTTTTATTACCACTTATTTTCAAAGAATCTAATAGTTGAACAAGCTAGTGATTTTATGCATCTAGATCAAGATGTGATGACCATTATAGAATATTCACATCAATTTAAATAACATCAATTCTTTGTTCTTGTTTACCTTGCCGATTAGTATTCTAGAGATATATGTTTCATAGAAGGGATCAAGAATGCATTATGGTCATATGTGAACATGTTTTGGTTGACTATAGTTACTGAGATAGTAAATCAGTTGGGGATTATTGAATGTAGTTTGAGAGAATATGGGGAGGACAGAGTAGGGTAGTCCAGATTATTAACCCATTCGTTCTATGTCTAGTGATAAGAAATAACATATTGAGTCTCTCAAGTGGGAATAACCAACCATGGTGTGATTTATGGTAGTTATATATTCTTTCATAAGTGTGGAAGGTGAGGAGACTGGAAGAGATAGTGTGGAAGAGGCCTAGTCGAGTGTCATGCTTGAGGTAGATAAGTCCATGTGATGTGTTTTTGTTGGGAATTTCCTCTATTAGATTGTTATGGATGGTCGACAAGACATCATGGTTTATGAGTGGGTTTTATATCTTTGTGTTATGATAGGATACAGTTTACAATTGATCGTTCTATGAGAGGTGGTGGTCATGGTCGGTGGATCTAGATTCTAGTTTCACATCTACAGCATAGTGGTCCTACTTAGGGTAGTTAGGATTTTTGTCAGGGCCACAGTTCTAGAAAATAATATATTGTATAGCCTAAATATGATAAACATAGAATTTGGTCATATGTATAGAGAGGTAAAATCTTAGTATATTATGCTCTATTTTATGCCCTTTTTGATATAGGTTCATCACATTAATCATATTTGTATTGGTTGTTGATATCCTTTTATCGATGTACCATTTTATAATGGCATTATGACACTCAATACTCTGTTGAGGATACGATCGGATGGTATATGCTAGTGTAGGGAGTAACCCCTTGAGGTTGGTGGGTGTCACTTCATATTGGATCTCTTTATCTTCGAGATAAGGTGATTTGATGTCATACTCAGAATTTATTGGTCAGTTTCATACCATGACCATGTTTATTTCAATCTCCATAGGGTATAATTCACATCACTAGAGAGAGGTAGGTATATCCACAGGGGTGAGTAGGATTTCGAGGTAGGTAGATCTATACTAGATCATCGTAAGATTGGTGGTATGATAGCCTTGATTGATTTCTAATATCTAGATGATCAAGGAATGCGACAGGTTGAATTTTCCTCATCAATAGATCATTTCATGTTAATATTCCTAGATGAGTTTTAGGGTTTACATCCAGAGAGATAGGTGGAGTTCACTATCAAGATAGTTTTAAGAGATACACCAGTATCCATTCCACTTTATAGGATGGATACTATTGAGCTTCATAATCTCAAGTGAGAGCTACAGGACATGGAAGAAAAGATAATTTTATGAAATGGTACTTATCTACGGGGTTATTCATTCCTTTTGTAGAAAAGGTGGATAGAAACCATAGGATATTAGCGTATTACTTGATATTGGTCCTTTTTATGGTTTAAAACTGGATCCTTTTCTGTAGATTTATGATCTCTTCGACTAGATTTGAGGAGATTATGTTTTCTCAAAAAACGATTTGAGGTATGGTTATCACCAGATATGTGTTCATCCTATAGACTTAACTCATATAGATTTTAGTAGTACATATAGGATGTATGAGTATCTAGTTATTTCATTCAGTATTACAAATGTTCTGGAAGTTATCATAGCACTAATGAACTGGATTTTCCATAAATATCTGTATTTATTTTTTGTGGTATTCATGGACTATATCTTGGTGTATTCTCACAATCGACGCAACCATTCCGATCATCTTGAGATCATTTTGGATACACTTAGAGAGAATCTATTATATGATAACATCAAAAGGTGACACTTATGGATGGATAATATTCACTTCTTGGGTCAAATTATCTTATATATAAGAGTATGAATTGACCCAGATTAGGTGAGAGATGTAGGTTCCTGGCAATATCCCAAGAACATATGTGACATACAACATTTTGGGGGATATTTGGATATTACAGGAATTTAAAAAAGTAATTATAATTCCTATAATCACATCATAAAGTCCGGACTAAGTTTTTGGTGATGTTCTCATTGTCATATGCCTGCAATATAGCCTTTCTATAGAATAATGGGATACTAGCTTAAGGGTGGGTCCTAATTCTGCCCATGCCAGGTGGGATCTATATTGTATATTGTGATGCATCAGTAATATGGCTAGAAGAAACTCTGCAGTTGGGGGATTGATTTTTGGCTTATGGGTCTCATCAATTGGGACTACAAGACAGTAATTACCTGATGAAAAAACTTGTGCTAGACATTGTTGTTCATGCCATATGTTATTAGAGGAATTACTTATTGGGAGAGATTTTTTTGGTGTACACAGATTAATAAATCCTCAAGTACATAATTAAGAAGTATGAATTGAAAATTTGGAAATGATGGAGGGATAAATACCTACATTATATTTAATTTTATATTTCATATATTCCCACAAAATGGAAATTTTGGGGTCGATGTACTGATCATGATGACTTAGATACAGGCAGTTTAAGAGGCCAGTAGTCAGTGGAATCTTATTGCATTATTTACATAGATGCACTTGCAGGTGAAGGATGGTCAAGGGAATACATTTATCTCATACTTAGTAGTTAATTACACTCTTCTAAATAGGGTGAGGATATAGAAGTTGTCATATTTTGAGGGCCTAGTCCTATGGTAGAGTCTGGTAGGTGAGGACCCACTTCTAAGTTGGACTATTGGTGAGGATGAAATTCTAATTATACATGGTTGTATTTTGGTTCAAAAAATATATTAATAGATATGATATGAGATATCCATGCCTTATCATGGCTAGTGCATCCAAACATAACCAATATTTATTGAGACTTATGACATCAATACTGGTGGTTGGGTATAAAAAGAGAGGTAGCTATTTTTGTCACTAGGTGCTCCACCTATCAGCAGGTGGAGGAGGAACACCATTGACCATATGGGATTTTATAGAAGTTACCATTTGTTTATTGGAAATAGGATGATGTTTTGATGTATTTAGTTATTGTATTAATCAGTATTCTTTGAGGTAGTGATGCCATATGGGTTGTTGTGGATTGTCTCATGAAGGTCATCCACTTCTTGATGATCATGGAAAGCATCTCAGTATATTTGTTTGGGAGACTTTATATACATCAAATTTTGTGCCTTATGGGTTTCCTCACACTGTTTTATTGAATATCGACACTCGGTTTACATATTGGTATTAGTGACCCCTGTAGAGTTTATTAGGTACATAGGTTCTTTTGAGCATGGAATACTACCCTCAAGTCGATGACTAGTCAAATTCCACAATAAAGGTTCTTGAGTAAATGCTAAGAGAATGTGTCCTTTATTGTGAGGGTTCTTGAGAGAGGCATATTCTCCCGATTGAGTTCACATAAAAAATAGCTATAAACTGACTATAAAAATGGATCCCTTTGTGGATTTTTATAGTATTTCATGCTAATCACCTTTGTCTTTGTTAGAGTTATGAGGGGTAGTACTTTTTAGACCATGTCTTCTACATGAGGCAATAGAGCATGTCCAGTTTATCGAAAATTGGATACATATAGCATAGTCTAGACAAAACTCTTATGATTTTCGTTATTAACAACCTATATAGTATGAGGTTAGGGATTGATTATTTTTATATAAATCTTCAAGGCTAAGAAACATAAATACATTGAGACATGGAAAAAGTTCACTATGATACGTAAGACCTTTCATGATTCCAGAGAGAGTGGTTCTACAGCCTATCAGTTTCTACTACCTCATATATACTGATCCATGAACAACATCTTCTTTGTATCTTAGTTATATTGTTATAAATCAGTAACACCTCATACTCTTCATCAATATGATATTAATATCTATGTAGATGATTCCTTTGAGGACAATCATATACATATTTTTTATCGAGGAATGCAGGTGCTTCAAGGATGGTCAGTTCCTATAGTATGGATGATAAGGTAGCACAGTCATATATGGGATGTGAAATAAGAGTGGGAGGCTGACATACTTTCCATGTTTTTGGATTTATTCTAATATTATTATCGACTAAACAAGGAAGGTTAGTCTAGGGATAAATTTCATTAAGGGGGAAGATTATAATATTATATGGTTCTTGAGGTATATATATTTTGAATTTGGGTTTAATTTTTTTGTGCCTAATGTGAAGTCTTAATGGTCTCATGGTATTTTTTGGGGTACCCGAATATTATTCAAATCCCATAGGATCGCTTTTTCTTAAAAGGAAGCTGATCTACATTGTTAGTAGAAACTAGGAGACCCATGCCGCAAAAATTCTATAAACCATGCAAGGATTTCCGTGCCTCCATCTAGGGCCACACAATTTGAGGAAACCATTAAACTTGGGCCACACACCCATTAAGGATGTTTATAGTTTTTAGTATAGTTGAAAAGAAATGTTTGTTCATGGTTTCTCAAAACAATTGTGATGGGTTTTGAGGAAGTGAGGTGTGCATGGTTAGTACATGATCTGGCCAACCATGCAGCCAAACTATGAGACGCCCAAATTTTTGGTGAAATTAACTTTTCAAACATAAAATTTTTTTACCTAAAAACTATAGTTATTTTTTTATACTATGTAGAGGATATTTTCCTCCTTATTTTTGAGATTTCTTCAAGCCTAAAGCTTGGATTTTGTTCTAATTCCCCATCTGATATTGAAATCAACTTCTGATAATCTCATTGGATAGTTTTTGGTAAGTGATTCACTGTATTGGAGCATTTAATTGTTTGAATATATAACAAAATTGTTATTTCAGTGTAATATGAAATGACTTATTTCTATTTTCTTTTTCTATCTCTTTATTTTCTTCTAATCAAGGTCGAGTTAGAAGCCAATACAGTATGAGTGTTCTACCATGGGCTTTAGGTTGGTGGTCTATACATTTTCTTATAAAGTATAATTATTTTTAGCTAGTTGTCATTATGTTTCATATTGGACCTTCCAGAACATACCACTAAAATTAATTGAATCACTTGATTAAATTATTATAACCTTGATAAGTACCCCCCCCCCCACTAAACACCATGATATGGTTGGAGGTGGTCAACCTTAACTCAAACCACCTGTGAGATGTGTTTACCTATCTTCCCCATGGTATACCACCATGTTGTGTGTGTTTGTGAGACATTAATATTAGTGGGATATACAATGAAATTAATGATATATTAGGAGTGGTTTTATACCTCCTTTTCAATGTGTTTACATGATTTTAAATGATTAAATAGTAAATGTAGAATGAGTTAGATGAAATCATGAATTGTGCATGTTCATGAGATGGGATATGAAATGGTTATGAATTGGGTAAATGAAATAGTTATAATTTTATTGTATTTAATTGAAATTTCTACTCCATGCATTCAAAACTATATCAAATTCCATGAACATTTCTACTCCAGGTATTTAAAACTATATTAAATTTCATAAACCTTTCTACTCTATTGACTCCGAACTATTTTGAAATTCATGGAAATTTCTACACAATAGATTTATGATTTTATGGGATGTCATGGGTATGTCTGGTTCATGGTTCCCAATTATATTGGATGTCAATGAACTTTTTACTCATTAGATTCATATGATGGTTTTGACAATTTATTACATGAAATATGCCATTGAAGATGCCTTGGACATTTCTACTCATTGGAACTAACCGTTGTCGGTCTTACACAATATTATTTGGAATAAATCATAGTGGATATTTTATCATGCTATAAATATATCCCCAGTATGGGTTTTTTATTACAGTTTCAAGACTGGATAGTATTACTCATGATTAATCATGATTTATAATTAACTTTGGTAGTACAAGAAGTATCACATTTATATATATCACACAAACTTTTTAATTTATATTATTGTTATACATTATACACTAATTCTATATATATACATGGAATGGATTGGTTACAGACACTGTTGGTATAATCCTACATAGTTTTATATAACACCCTATTCAGGCCATCGTTTCATACATGGAGAGACTTCATGATTGTAGGTAGGGATTGGGGAAATCATGCTATTTATGGTTCTTGATTGATATGATTGGAATAGGGAATCCCAAAGATGATCTATGCTCATCATTGACTATAACACCCGTTGATTTTAGATTATTTATTACTTAATAAATTTGATTTCTTTGTAAGAATTCGATGTAGGAAATAAACAAGATAATTGAATAATGATTCACTAATAAAAAATATAAAAAATTATTAAATATTTTTAATGAAATGACCTTTTAAATCGGGGTCAAATTCACTTAAGAAAATACAATTGATTCTTAATAGATTGATTTAAATTTTTTATGGAATTTTGAATTTTTTTAAAATCCAATACATATGAGAAAAGTATATAAATTAAATATATCTTTAAAATTTAGATAATTACTAATAAAATAAATTAATAACATACACATAATTATTGATCAAATATAATTAATTCAAATTTATTAATTCATGTCTAAACATAAATGTTTTGTTTAAAATTATTGTTTTCATTTTATATTATATGTGTTTTATTTGATAAATACATTTATATATTTTATAAATATGGATTTAAAAATTAAACTTAATTTTTAAATTAATAATTTAAAATTTTTATTATGTTTAATTGTTTTCTATTTTTATAGAAATAGATTATTTTTTGTGGAATACTGAAAATTTCGGTTTAAAAATTATTATCATTATATGACATTGTAATGATGTAAAAAATGAATTTTAAGTATACTAATACTTTTTTATATAAAAAATATATATTTAATAAGTTATATAATTTATTTAAGACAATAATTTTTAACTTATCAATATATTTTTCATGCTTAAAAAATATAAGTAATGCTTTTATTCATATATAAACTTTTTTTTGGATCTTCTCTTTTAATAAAGTCTTCACAAGGTTACTTTAGGTTTTGGTTATTTTTTAAAGTAAAATAAGTCTAATTTTATTAAACATAATGTAATTAATTCCCCAGTAATTTACATGATAATTAATTTTGGTGCAAAATCATTTTCATTCATAAAATATATTTTTTATAAATCCTTTTCATTGTGGTTTGTGAACTTTTATTAAAGGTAATATTTTTTACCAATTATGGAAATGAATATTTTCGAATGGAATCAATATTTTTGGATCATAATATTCAAATTATTCAATAATTCCTATCTCTTTTTTTATTCATAATGAATACTTACCATTGAAAAACATTAATAACCACGGAAAGAGTAAAAAGGGTTTGTGGGGTGTAGAACTAGGATATAAGTATTAAAATATATCTATAAATGAATAAATTGTATTTAATACATTGATTTAGACCATTAAATATATTATATTTTAAATTTGAGTAAATTGTAACAAATTTATATGATAAAGATATTTAATATATTTTAAATTTCTAAATATTTACAAGGGTTCCACTCCCCTAACTAATAAATGGGAACTTCCTATTATCACTTATCCGAACCACTTCAGCACCTTATATCAACCAATATCTACCCAAATTTCTTCCAAAATAAACTAAATACATCCTATATTTTCTTATATTCCAATAATACCCATCCAAGAATCCATAAGATATTTTTCAAAAGTGATTACCCAATGAAGTGGTATATGTTATTACAGACATTTATCATATTCTTTCTTATTAAGCCTTATAAAAATATTCTATAACCATATCAACATTATTAAATAAATTTATTTATTTTAAATATATTTAATTATGTTACTTTTATAACCATTTTATATATTATTTATATCTAATTGAAAATGTGAACTTCGATAATGCGTGTATTCAGACTACTGCCTCCCGGAGGTGATATTTCTTATTTTTCATTATCATAGCTAATATATGGATATATAGATTTATTTAATTAATATGTGTAATATTTATCATATATTTATGATTTTATAAAGATAAATTATTTTTTACTTCACTTTCGTTCAATCTATTGAAAAATGGAAACATCACTCATGCGAACTGCCACCTCCACAAAGTGATGTGATTCATTTTTCG
Organism: Viscum album; assembly: GCA_963277665.1. Classification (NCBI taxonomy): domain Eukaryota; kingdom Viridiplantae; phylum Streptophyta; class Magnoliopsida; order Santalales; family Viscaceae; genus Viscum; species Viscum album. The sequence goes on from OY728158.1 coordinate 1,028,844,608, forward strand.
TCACTACCATACATGGATGAAATGAAAAATAATTATATGAATAAATATGATATTTATAACATGATTACTATTATTTAAAATTTATATTATCTTTATTAAATTACATTTTCATACTCATTCACTTGTTATAATGTGTTTTTGTTTTAGTCAGTTGTACCACCTACATTAACATTTTTTAACAATTTATGCCATGAATAATTAAGGAATTTTATATAATTATAATATTAAGTAGTATTTAAAAATTTATTGTACTTTCATAATTATATTGTTTAAATATTTGAAATTAATTTCATATATAAATTTAATTATTTTCTTTGAATTATTAATCACCAAATAAGGAAACTTTTACGTGTTACATGTGAACAGTTAACATAAGTTCCATAAAGTGATTATAAAAACAAAAATATATATGTCAAAAATAAATATTTAAATATTAACTTCCATTATGGATATGATGAAACCATGACAAAGGTTCAACAACTAAAAGCATTGAATCATAACATGCGTGTAAAATATAATAGTTAAACAACCAAATATTAATATTAACAAATAATTAATATTAAGTGGGAAATAAGAAATGGTAATGGAGTGATATTTAGTAATATAAGTATGTATATTGTTTTTTATATATGTATAAAAAATCTAAATTAATTATATCGGAGTCTAGAATGTGTTCGACCAATAGAAAGTCTGAAGTATGAGAATTTTTAACTAAATTTCCTTTTATTGGGTTATATCACTTCTCCATTGACTATGTTATGACATGATTAGGTGATTTAAAAAAAATTATTATTTATGTTTAATTTAAATTTTTTATACTGAATTACATTTATTGCACATAATCCTTTCATTAATGCATTCTCATTTTAAATGTTATGAATCTTCGTAAGGGTTTCCCATCTCAATTGAATTTTTTAAATACATAAGTCATATTCACCACTTATTTTATATTATGTGTTTTATATACTATCCTCTGGATATTTTTATCAACCATTTATGAAATTAAATTTATTTAAAAATCCATCTCAATTTTAATTTTTCTTGTGATTCTAATTCGAGATATTTCAATCATGTAATGGTTTCCTCATCTCAATTTTTTTTCCTTGAGATATATTCTATATTAACCACATTATTTATTTTTTGACGTTTATATACTTCATAAGGTTTTATTTTATGATTATTTTTATGAAAATAATTTATACTAAAAAAAATAAAAATAAAAATTATTTCTTTCAATAAGTGTTTATTCAATGGCACCAAAGTTGTACGGGTTTATGTTACAATCTCACATTTTATTGGGATTGTTTATGTTATAATTTAAATTAGGGTAATTATATTTTATTTTTCCCTTAAGCAACATATATTTTATTCTATATAGGTTATTTATATGTCTTTCAAGTATTCATTCCATTTTTACCCCTTTTGTTACTCAAAATGAAAAAATAAATGTTTTTAAAGAATGTGAACCTTATTTCTCTCTTCTAGTCACGAATATTAATACTCTATATCATTGTTCTTAAAAATTTTCTTATTAAAGTTATTATCTACTTCTAAATGATTGATAATGTTATTTTATACTACATTGGACATTCTATAAAAATTATTTAAAAGAATATTTTCAAAAAACATTCATATAACTCACTATTGATTTTTTAAAAAAGTAAAAAAAAATTTTTTTTAAAATTTATGGATCAACCACATTTTTCTAATATCATGAACATTTTTCATTTTAAATATTCATTTATATTTTTTTATATTTTTTCAATTTAAATATTATTTACATTATCATGGAAATTTTTAGTTTTTAGAAGATATCATTCAAAAAGGATTGTTTCTGTTATTTTTCAAAGCAACATTTTAATGATTTTAAAAAACTATTTTTCATCTATGTTAATAACCTTTAAGGATCATTTTTGATTTACTATGGACATGATATTGTGATATTATCTAATTCCTTTCCCTATATGGTTTATTATGATGATGTTTTAAATGATGTCACATAAAACTCATTTCTTTTCCACATGTTAATTTAGATATAATGGAATGTTGAATGAAATTATTTTCTATAGAATATATATGAATAGTAAATTATTATATGAAGGGTTGTTATATTTATCCAATCAAGTAATTGGATAGTTTCTCCTGTATCATGTTCTTAAAAAGTTATAAGGGATATTTTTCTAAGCACAAAGAGGGTACATCGATGATTAACCATGGAACAGGACTGTACACCTAAGGTTTTCCCAATCATGAGAGGGTACACATAATATTTTTCCAAGCCCAAGAGTGCACATGTTATGTTGTACCAAGCCTAATAAATTACATAGGTAGTTATCCTGATCCAACTATGCGGTGAATTCCACTATGTGTATCCTTTACATATGATTTCTATGTTTATGGGAATGGTGGGTGAACAATATAAAAAATGGAAATATATCTGTAGACGCCGGAAAAGTCCGTTGTTCCCAAACGAAGCTCCGGATGCGGAAAGCGAAGTGATATTTTGAGTCAGAGGCACGTTCCGGAGGGCCCGGAGGACTTGCGCGAAATTTCAGAGGCTCGCGCGCAAAGTTGAGTCGCGGCGCGCAATCCTCCCGGGATGCGCGCAATGCGCGGGGCCGGCGCGCTATTTTGCGCGCCCGTGGCCTGCGCGGCGCCCTTGCGCGCCGGGTCCTGATTTCGCGCCCGCGAAGCGAATTGCGCGCCCGAGGCCGGATTCCGCGCCCGGGGTTGCCTATAAATATAAGGCGACCCCCGACGTTTTGGAGGTTGCCGGAATCCGAAGCGTCGCTCGTTCGCGCAATCCAACCCCTTCCGCGCGCAATGTCGATCTTCAGGTAACCTCCTTTCTTTCGCGCAATAGAGCCTTGGGGTCCGCCTTCGCGCGCAATCCCTTTGGCCCATTTCCTTTGAATAAATTTCAACCCGAAGGCCTTTGCGCGCAAAAGAAGCCTCTTGCGCGCAATTTCCCCCCGGGTGCGCGCAATCCAGCCCGATTGCGCGCACCCCCCATTTTCAAAGTGGCCATTCGTTAGAGAATGATCCGTTGCCCCCGCGCGCTACCCGAAGCCCGGTGCGCGCAATCCCAATCATCCGCGCGTGAAGCGCTGGCCCAATTGCGCGCCAGCCCACCATTTTGCGCGCCGACCCGCGGTTTTGCGCGCAAAGCTCCTCTTTTGCGCGCAATCCGCCAGGGTCGCCTCCCTTGACCCCCTGAGGGTACCTGCCTGCGTGGCGCCCGATGATCCTCATCCTGGGTGCCCGCACCGTGCGCTGTCTTCCCGTGCAGGCTTCCAGGCTCGTGCGAAGTGACACGGACCCATCGGCGGCAATTATTCGTCCAGCATGACGTTAAACTGCATATTCGTCCAGCATGACGTTAAACTGCATATTCGTCCAGCATGACGTTAAACTGCATATTCGTCCAGCATGACGTTAAACTGCATATTCGTCCTGCATGACGTTAAACTGCACAATGTCCAGCATGACGTTAAACTGCCCATACGTCCAGCATGACGTTAAACTGCACATCCGTCCAAGCTGCACGACGCTAAACTGCCTAGCCCCCATCGTCCGCGCTGCAAGACGTTAAACTGCCAAGTGTTTCGTCCTCAACACACGACGTTAAACTGTGCTTCGTCCGGCAAGACGTTAAACCGTCCGCTTCGTCCTCAACACACGACGTTAAACTGTACTTCGTCTGGCAAGACGCTAAACCGTCCGCATCATCCGATCCTGTGCTCTGCACGCAGGGTCTCCCCCGGTTTGGATGTGGCCCCCACCCGCTCGTCTCTGCAGGGATGTCGGGATTGTCCCGCTTTTGGGACGATTTAATGGGAGTGGCTTTTCCCTACGGGGGAAGGGTATTACAAACCCCTAGTTTCTCGTGGGAGGCTGCACATGTGTATCTCCATTGCGCCTCCCCACTGCCGAAGCCAGTAGAGGGTGTGACTGGGATCGAGGTGTCTTCTGCTTTCGGTCCAAGTCCCTTCCAACTGAGTTTTGCCGCATCCGGGCTGCCTCAAGTGCGTAAGTCCTGACAGAATGAACTACGTGGACTTTGATCCCTGTCTTCTAAACAGGGTACGTAGGAAGCCTTCTTGAGGTCCAAGCCTGCCACCTAGTCGTCCCGGTCGTATTTACGTCGGTTCGTCCATCAGTGGACCCCTCCAGGGTTCACGCTTGCGTCGATTCACCTATGAATCCGCCCCTGTGGGAGACTGCCCGTGTGTGTCTCCATTATGCCTCCCCACAGCCCCTTTTTCCATTTCTCCTTTTATCGTCCAGCATGACGTGAAACTGTGATCCACCCGGCCGTTCCATCCCCCTCTGTGCGAGGTGGTTCGGTTCAATCCTCCGCCCGGCGGCCTAGACCTCTTCGTGAGTCGGCTTGCCGACGTCCAGCATGACGTTAAACTGTATACCCGAACTACGTTGACTTTGATCTGTGCTAACGCGCGGTACGTAGGAAGCCCCTACGGGGTCCAAGCTCTTCACTCCATCATCCATCCTGATCCTTACCCGGGCCGCCACATCCCGGTGGGGGTCATGCCACTTCACTCCACTCCACGTTACCTGGGAAGCCGCCCATGCGCTGGCCCCAGCGTCGGAGGTTCCCTGCAAGGGGTTCTGTCATCTGATCCACTTTTCGTGTTGATCAGTCCGATGCCGTCCCCGCTGGATGTTAAACTCGCGGCATACCCCGTGTTAAACATGGGAAGCTGAGGAAAACCTCAGGTGACACAGTTCCCCGCACCCAGTACGGGATGCCTCAGGCCATCATGCCTTCGAGAAGCCCTATTAGGGACGGAAGACAGACGTGCAGAGCCGCAGTGTTACGACACGCCCCCAGCACCCAGAGCCACCCGGCCTTCTCACCGCAGGTTGCTGCCCCGAACAGACTCCTTGGAACGTCCGGACGGAAGCAGCGTAATTAACCGGTGTCCATGAAGATATGGCGCCGGGAACGAGATTCACGAACATTCTTAAGTCTATGAGGGAGACCCGGATTAGGCGACGAGTTCCGAGGAGACGTCCAAGGAAGGAGGAGCCGACATCCCATCATCCCGGTTTCGATCAAGGAGCAGACGCCCCTGAATAAGGTACGAATGCCGCCCGCCCTTGGAAAGCGGGACTGCGGGACCACAAGCCGCGCGCCCATCCCCTCGGGTTGACGGGTGCACGCGCGAACGCGTCCTGGCGGAACAGCGTAACCCGACGCACATCCGCACCGAAACAGAAAAATGGTGAACCCGACGTGAATCTATTCTCCTCGATACGAAGACCGATGGCTTTCAGAGGTGTTGGAAGACCGGCATGTTTCCCGGCCAAGCATTCAGTCTTACCCTCCAGGGGCTGGGGAAGTGAAATCGGGCGCTCCGTCTCGCAACGTCGAGGGCCTGGGTTCCCCCCACGGAAGGCATCGTGGCGCTAATGGCTGGTTGTCAATTCCTTTTTCCTGTCAGTGTTAATGGGTTCTTCTCCCTGCTTTCAGAAATCAGGTCGCCCAATCCAGTGCCCGATCGCCACCCGCCCACTGGCGCAGGGATAGGGGAAACACCGACGCGGCTACTCCGCGCGGTCCTGCCCGTTCCACAGTTGTCCCAGCAGCCGCAATTGTGGGACGACCACGCCCTCTCTCCCCCTCGGAGGTCATCCAGAGAAGGGTGATCAACACCCTGGTGCGGAGATACGAGGAAGAGGGAGTCATCCCCACTAGGGAAATGGCTCGCCTAGACCTTGAGGAGGCTGCGCCTCGCCACCACCGCCGCCCCCGAGGGCCGCGCAGGGAGGCACCGCTGCCTACCTCAACGTCCAATCGCTTCGGGAGTTTATCCCCGGAGCGCTCTGACAGTTCCCTTCCCTATGCGGATGAGGTGGAAGATGCCCGGGATCACCCTATCCGGGATTCGCTCCAGGGATCTACGGTAAGGACTCCCGCCAGGCCACGGCGACACCGCCGCCAGGCCTCTCCAGTCGAAGAGCGGGCTCTCCACCTGCCCGCGCTGCTCATCCCGACTCGTCTGTCTCGACGCCAACGTCGGGCACGAGCGGAAGAGGATGCCCACCTTGGGGCTCTAGCAACAGCGGCCACATTGGCCCAAGCCACTGCTGGCTCCAGTCGCCAGGCCTCTGCGCATCCTGAGCAGGGGAACTCCTATGCCCGACCTGGATCGAGGCCCCGACCGCCCCAAAGGCAGGTTGGGTCGACTCTCCCGGTTTCTGGCACTGGCAGTAGCCACCGCGGACCACCTCGCGGTAGCGCTATTCACCGGCAGGATCTACTCTGTGTGGCCGATCCAGGAGGCATGGGTCATCCCACCTTCCGGTCCCGGCCCGGAGGCCTGCCCGGAATCATCTCTCCCCGCGTCCCCTTTTGATATCTGTCCCGGTGCCCCTCGCACCTTGGTTCCCAGTCCTCTTGGCCCCAGCACCAGTGCGGCCGGAGGACGCCAGGACAGAGATCAGCCCTGCCCCGAAGAACCACCCAGGGGCAGGAAGGCAAGGCGTCGACGCCGAGGGAAGAATGTTACGGAATTCCGGACGGAGATCCGACCGGTTTGCTTCTCTGACTCAGAGGCGGAGTACGATTCAGCGACAGAGCCCCTTCCCCAATCCCTCCAGTCAAGGGCAGGGGTAGGAATGCGGCACGTCAGCCTCGTGCTCCCCGAGAGCGAGATCGATGTGATCCCCGCTTCTCTCCGAAGGTATATCCGGAGTAATGAGGGCCTGGTAGACCCCCAAGGATCAAGCTTGCGGTTGGTACCGGCCCCTCCGGAAGTGCCTTCCGTCTCGATCGGAGAAGCCGGAGACTTTTTCTGGGGACCGACGGTCGAACCACGATTTGGTGCGCCCTCGGCGAGCACCGATGCTACGGCAGGATGTTCGCTCGCCGGCCCGTCCTATCATGATGTGGTAGCCAGGGCACCGCCACCCTCAGAGGGTGGCCCAGGATATGGAGGCCAATCGGCCTGCTCGCCGTATTCACCGCCGGCCAGCCCGTCAGCCCGGCGGCCTGCCTCGGCACCACTACCAGTTCCCCGTCCGTTCCCAGCCATGGGAGAGGACCAAGGAGATCTGGGTCCCGAGTTTGAGTTGTGGAGCTTCTGGACCGTCCTTGCAGAGGGCCACTTCCCTGAGAAGTTTTGGCCAGTCGCAGGACCGGGCTTTGATGCACCCGAATCGCTCACCCCGGATGAGTTCGAATGCTTCCGCCGAACTCTCCGGGAGACTCGCTCCTGTCTTCGCCGCCTACAAATGCCATACCCCGGGAGTCAATCGCACCTGGAGGATATTGGTGAGCAGTGCCGTCAAATTGACCTGGCCATGCTCCCCGCGGTTCGGCACCCCGGGTCATTTGAGCACCACGAGGCCCTCCAACAACGATGCGTTGAGTGTTTTCAAGTACTCCGCAAAGTTATCGAGGAAGCCACTCCCCACGTGTATATCCGTGGATGGGGGCAGTACGCTGCCCTACGCTTCAGTGTGATTCGCCGACAGCCCGATTCGCTGGGTGGCCCTGAGGGTATATCCCCAGGGACAGAAACAGTCAATATGGCTGACCTGTCGGGAGAGGGGAACGACTTGGAACTTCTCGACGGGGGCTTCCCCCCCGAAGAAAAGTCGTCGTCAGATCCATCGGTGAGAGTTACTCGTCATCAGAGGAACCTCCTGGGGCTCCCCGCAACCACTGAAGCACTGACGTTGAGCCGAAACGTCAGCAAAGGAAAAGAGCACAACGAGGCTATAAGGCCCGCCGACCCATCTGCCTCCATGCAGAGGGTAGAGGAGGATCCCGAGAAGGCTACGCTACGTCAGCAGCTCGCCGAACAGAAGAAGCTGGTTGACCAGCTCCTCGCCGAGCGCGCTGCAGAACGGCGGCCTGACTACGGTGATCCCAGGCCAGGACAACAGGGACCGGAACAACCGCTCCTCGATGAGACTCTCCCGGGCAACCGTGATTACGCCGTGTTCGCCGACAGGAGAGAGGCCATTGCCTATGGCAAGAGGGCGCGGTATGTTTCGCCACACCCTCCCGAGCGGCGTGACTACCTGAGAGATCCCGCTCGGATTCCTCCCGCTGCCCCAAGGGCCGCTCCGCCCGCCATCCCACGAGCTGCCGAGTTCGACGACCCGGTCGACGACCCGATTGAAGGGCCATGCAATGCGCTCGTGGTTAGAGATCCTCGCCAGGACTGGAACCCATGTCCGGACGATCCGATGGCGGCACTCATTGCCCGCTTGGAAGCCTTGGAGACTCGGCAGGTGGCAATCCCACCGGACGGAAAGCCCTACCCAGCATGGGTGGATGACATGTCGGCGCCTCCGGGATTCGGGAATCCCACTTTCGCCCCCTTCAACGGAACTGGAGATCCGCCACAGCATTTAGCCCACTTCAACTCGAGGTGCGGGCCTATGTTGGGGACTCCGGCGCAGCAGGAGGCCGCTAAGCTTCGCTGCTTTGTTCAGACACTGGAAGGGCCAGCATTTGTCTGGTACAGCCAGCTCCCCGTCGGGTCGGTAACCAGCTGGGAGGACCTCCGTAGACAGTTCCTCTACCAGTTCAGTTCCACGACCCGAAAGACAAGTATCGCAGACATCTTCAAGTGCAAGAAGAGGCCTGATGAGCGAGTCGCGGACTTCGTCGCCCGATGGAAGGGTCTCACGTATTCCCTTGACATGCCATTGACTCAGGAGCAGTTGCTGACAATGTGCGTCGGGAACGTCAAGACCGAGCTGGTCCCTTCCCTGATCACTCAGAATTACCCCGGAGGGTTCAGGGACTTCTCAGAAAAAGCTCAACGTCTTGAGGAAGCCCTGCAACAGGCCAGCCAGGCACACCCGCTGCCTCCTATGATTCCTGCAAGGAGAGTCAGTAGGGCTGAGCCCGCTGCTGTTGCCCAGATAGAGGCCCCCAGGCCGTTGGAGCTGCTGCCGGTGAGGCCAGCTCCACAGCCTCACAGGAATCCGCCTCCAAGGGCTCAGTTCCCGGCCCAGCAGCGGCAGCCCCAGAACCGGCCGGCCCCTCCGCGTAATGTACTGCCACAACCCAGGCGAGATAATCAGGGTCGACCTCCTCGGCCGGCCCCTCCAGCCCCTCGTCAAGACCACGCTCCCAGGGGCCCGCGACACCTGACTTACTCATTTCATGAGGATCAGGTCCCCGGTTACTTCCGGAGCGCCCTGGAGCAGAGGATTGTGCGATTGCCTGAGTGTTGGAGGCCAGAGGAGGCACATCTCACGAATAACCCCCGCTACTGCCCCTACCATCGGGCCCTGGGGCACACCATCCAGCGGTGCTATGTGTTTAAGGATTGGCTCCAAGACCAGATTAACAACAATGTAATCAGGTTGGGCCCAGCTCTAGCACAAGTGGCGGGCGTGTTCGTGGGATCAGATGACGATAGTGGCAACGAGGACGAATGGCAGCTGGTCTCCGACCGCGGATCCCAGAAGTACAATAACTGGATGGCCCGCAAGACGACCATTCGCGCCCATGGAATCATCCGTGCGCGCTTGAATCAGCCTGAGCCCCCAGAACCTACGGGTGCTGCTTCGGCATCGTCGTCCCAGCCTGCCTCTTCCAAGAGGAGCAAACGGCGGCAGCGCAAGAAGGAAGAGTGCGCCCCGCCGGCTCCGCCACTATCCCGCACTCTCAGCGATTTCATGCCCCCGGAGATGGGGGTCCCTCCTCGGATCCGCCCGGTGATGGATGATTCGTCCGATGACGGTATTGGGTACGCTTCGGTTAATACCGTCGAGCTGGTAAATCCCTTTTCGGTTCCCGACGTTGAAGAACACCAGGTGGACCTCCCTAGTGTCCCCGGTCGTCGCTACCGTCGGAAGAACCGCAGCAACAGGAGTCACCGGGGCACAGCCGTTGGTACCTCCAGCCAGGCCGTGCACGCCACTGAGACTAGGCAGCAGGCTCAAAACCGAGATCAGCGCGCACAGCCCCCCCATCCGGGGATGACGGATTCGCCTCCGCCACTGTTTGTGGTGTGGGACCAGGCAGAACCGCCTCAGCCGCGTCGCGACCAGCTCCGCCCTGCCACGAGTCCATCCCGGCCTCCTGACTCCAGTACGGTGACCATTTCCCGGACTGCGACCAGTGAACAGCGAGATGCGCCAAGTACCAGTCGGCCGCCGATCCAACCGGCAAGGCCCGTCATGCCACCAACCGCAGAGCAACCTCCTGCAACCAGGGGCTCGCGCTTGGCCAAAAAGTATGATGTCCTGAAGCACTTGGCCGACATCCCAGCAAGTCTCTCCATCCTTGAGGCTCTGCGCATGTCATCTGAGATGCGCGAGGCACTCGCTGAAGCCCTGAAAAGCCCCCTCCAGTTTTTGACAGAGGTTGCGGCTGCAGAGGACCTTCACGCCGAAACGATCGAGGACGCCGAATGTCAGGCAGTTATCTCGTTCTCTGGTAAGGATGAAGACCCTCCTATACAGGGACATATCTGTCCGCTGTATGTCACTGGCCAGTTCAATGGCCTTGAAGTCCGGTGCTGTCTTGTCGACACGGGGTCCGGGATTAACCTGATCCCAACTCGGACGCTCCGGAGATTGGGGTTGTCTGAGGATGACTTGATTCCCTCCGACCTCAGGATCCAGGAGTACGACCGCACCGAGCAAACCCCGGTCGGCAAGATACGTTTGAAGACCCAGTTCGGTGACTTGGTTGCCAACACCGAATTCATGGTAGTCTCTCAGGACACTGCGTATAACGCATTGATGGGCAGGCCATGGCTTCACCTTCACGCGGCGGTTCCCTCATCATACCACCAATGCCTCAAATACTCCCTTAATGGTCGAGTAGGCGTGCTTCAAGGAGATGCCTATCCTTTTGCCTCGTGTGAAGCCCGCTATCTGGACGCGGACTATTACAAGAGCAAGGATAAGCAGATCCTGGCAGGTGAGGTTGAGCCTGTCACTGTTGCAAGTGATCCCTGGGCAAGTCTGGATGACGCTTACGTCCTCCCGATTCACCGGTTGGACGTCGCCATGGTCTCGACGGTCCGCGAGTCTCCTGATGAGATGGCCACGACCGCCCGCGCCAGCACCAGTGGCCCAGCAGGATCTGGTAGCCCCAATGCAGTTTCCAACGCAGTCTCTCCCGTGGACGATCCCTCCCCGAGTGGAGAGGATATGGAAGACGCACCCCCAGCCTTTGAGGAGGGCGTCCCCGCCACGGTCGATGAGTTAATACAGGTGAACCTTGGAACCGAGGCCGATCCAAGACCCACATTGGTAAGTGCCGCCATGCCCTCTGAGGAGCAGCAGCAGTACGTGGACTTTCTCAGGCAGTACCGTGATGTGTTCGCTTGGGGCTATGATGAGATGCCGGGGCTAGATCCTCAGGTAGCCGTCCACCGCCTTGGTCTCCCGGCAAACCATCGCGGGTTCAAGCAGCCTCCGAGGAAGATGCACCCATCCCACGGTGCCATGGTTGAGGCCGAAGTTGACAAGCTTATCAAATCCAACTTCGTGAGGGAAGTTCAGTACCCCAAATGGATGGCCAACATTGTGCCGGTCAGGAAGAAGAACGGACAGATTAGAGTCTGCATCGACTTCCGCGATCTCAACCGCCACTGTCCGAAGGATGATTTTCCCCTTCCAGTGACAGAGCTGTTGATTGATGCCACGGCAGGGTTCCAAGCCCTCTCCTTCATGGATGGATACTCCGGATACAACCAATTTCGGATGGCCCCTGAGGATGAGGAGTTCACTGCCTTCAGGGCCCCCCAAGGTACCTTTTGCTACCGGGTCATGCCCTTCGGCCTGAAAAATGCAGGTGCCACCTATCAACGGGCGATGCACCGCATATTCAAGCCAATCCTCGGCACACTGGTGGAATGCTACGTCGACGACTTGGTTGTCAAATCGCGCCAGCATCAGGACCATCTCAAAGATCTTGAGAAAGTGTTCAGCTTCCTCCGGTCTCGCTGCCTGAAGATGAACCCGTTGAAGTGTGCCTTTGGGGTCACCTCCGGAAAGTTCCTTGGATTTGTGGTAAGATACCGGGGTATTGAGATCGACCCAGAGAAAATCAGGGCGATTAGCCAGATGCCTCCCCCAGGTACCGTCCGGGAACTGCAAGGGTTCCAAGGCCACTTAGCCTATATACGCCGATTCATCGCGAATCTGGCCGGCAAGTGTAAGCCCTTTTCTCGGCTCATGATGAAAGGTGCCACTTATGTATGGGATAAAGAGTGTCAGACCGCTTTCGAGGAAATCAAGCAGTACCTGCTTCAACCTCCGGTCCTAATGCCGCCCGTATCCGGAAAGCCGCTGGTCCTTTATGTGACCGCCCTGGAACGGTCCCTGGGTGCCCTTCTCGCCCAGAAGAACAACGAGGGAACAGAGAATAGCCTCTATTACCTCAGTCGCATGCTCCTCAATGCGGAAGTTAGGTATTCCCCCATCGAGAAGAGCTGCCTGGCGCTCGTATTTGCCGTACAGAAATTACGGCACTACTTGCAGCACCATGAGGTACAGTTGGTTTCTCGGGTAGACCCGTTGAAATATATCCTGAGCCGGCCTATGTTGACTGGCCGCCTAGCGCGGTGGGCTGTGATCCTCCAGCAGTTCGACATCAGGTATGTGTCTCAGAAGGCCATCAAAGGGCAAGCATTGGCAGACTTTCTGGCAGCTCACCCGACCTCCACGGATCAGCCGCTGGATCTAGGCTTTCCTGATGAGGCCATTCTCTCGGTTGATCGAGTCGATCCATGCTGGCAGATGAACTTTGACGGTGCATCCCGGAGCCCCACCGGTAGAAGACTCGATAATCCTAAGCTCAACAGAGTGGGCTTGGGCATCGTCTTCATTACCCCGGAGCGAGCCGTGCTGCCATACTCTTTCCTGTTGTCAGAGGGCTGTACCAACAATGAGGCGGAATACCATGCCCTCATCACCGGCCTCGAGTTGGCTCTCGAGATCGACGTGCCCCGTCTGTGCGTGAAAGGGGACTCCGAGCTGGTCGTTAAGCAGATCAATGGCGACTACGTTGTCAGGAAGCCGGAACTTGTGCCATTGTTGGAGTGCACCCTCCTTCTGATGGCCCGGTTCCCTTCTCGGCCGGAAATTGTCCATGTTCCCCGGTCGCAGAACGGTCGAGCAGATGCTTTGGCCAGCCTCGCTGCGTCACTTGCGGAGCCTGAATAGGACAACCTGATCGTCCGCGTGACGCGCCACAGGCTCATCGCTCCCGTTATCCCGGAAGAAGATCACAGCCCGTTGGTAAGTAACCTCACCACGGTTGCCCCTATGCCCGGAGCCCCGAGTACCCCAGATATGACAGTCGGATCAGCCCCTGATTGGAGGACGCCTTTGGTTGAGTACCTCCAACATGGCATTCTTCCATCGGATCGGGCCGAGCGCGAGCGAGTTCGACGCCGCGCATCGCAGTTCGTCCTCCAGAGCAGTCCCGGCCTGGAGCAGATCCTCTACAAAAGCGGATTTGATGGTGTTCTCCTCTGTTGCCTTCAGGGAGTTGAGATCCCACGAGTCATGCAAGAGGTTCATGCTGGTTCATGCGGCGCCCACCAGACTGGGCCGAAGCTGTCCCACCAGATTCGGAGGTTGGGATACTTCTGGCCCTCTATGATCCATGACTGCATCGAGTATGCCAGGAGGTGCCATGCGTGCCAGGTTCATGCGAACTTTGTGCATCGGCCGCCGGAGCCTCTCCATACCACAAGGTATTCCTGGCCCTTTGCAGTCTGGGGACTGGACGTTGTGGTACCTTACCCGCCGGCGACAGCTCGCCAGTGCCGGTTCATTCTGACCGCCACGGACTTCTTCTCCAAATGGGCAGAAGCGATTCCGCTCAGAGAGGTCAAATCCTGTTCGATCGCTGACTTCGTGTCCTCCAACATCATCTATCGATTTGGAGTGCCTCACGCTATCCTCACGGATAACGGAACCAATTTCCGAGCAGCCGAGTTGAAGAAGTTGTACGCCAAGTATAACATTCGCTCGAACCATACATCTCGCTATCATGCGCAGGCGAATGGACAGATCGAGGAGTTCAACAAAACCCTCTCTAACATTCTGCAAAAGATGGTTGGTCAGAACAAGAAGAGTTGGCCGGACAAGCTCCCCAACACCCTCTGGGCTTATCGGACGACGACTCGCAATTCCACCCAGATGACCCCTTATTCCCTGGTGTATGGAGCTGAGGCCGTCCTGCCCATCGAGATCCAGTTGCCGTCCTTGCGCACTGCGGTCTACGACCAGCAAGCGCCGGACAGAGTTGCTGAAACCCGTCTAGTCGAGTTGGAAGCACTGGATGAGAATAGACTTCGCGCTTTGCACAACATAGAGAGGCATCAAAGCAGAATGGCTCGAGCTTTCAATAAGAAGGTTCGCCTCCGCTCCTTCCTGCAGGGTGATCTAGTGCTAGCCCTAAGAGCGCCGATGATCCCCGGCAGGAAGCCGCCCAAGTTGGAGCCCAAGTGGGAGGGACCTTTTGTTGTCCACAAGGTCTATCCCAATGGCGCGTACTCCCTAGCGACTATGGATGGTGAGCGTGTCACTCCTCCCACCAACTCTAGGTTCCTCAAGCAGTACTTTGTCTGAGTGTGCCCACGTCCTGCACGACATTAAACTGCATTCGTCCAGGCTACAAGACGTTAAACTGTTCAGCATTCGTCCGCGCTGCAAGACGTTAAACTGCCAAGTGCTTCGTCCTGCATGACGCTAAACTGCACTACGTCCGAGCTACAAGACGTTAAACTGTTCAGCATTCGTCCTGCATGACGTAAAACTGCCCCTCAAGAACTACGTGCGGCTTGATTCCCATCCTTATGGGATACGTAGGACCGCCTGAACATTAATGTTTCAGGCCCAGCCCCATCCTTCGGGAATTTCCATCCCATCCCGGGCCCTTGGTCCAGTTGCCTCTGGGTATGTGGCGTATCGCGTGCGCGGGGGATTATGTCCTCATTTACGTCGGTTTTCTCGCCACGCTGTACGCCCCCCACGTTTGGGGATGCCTTCTGCTCCCCCCTTCTTTTTCCCTCATCGTCCTGCATGACGTTAAACTGCCTCTCAAAGAACTACGTATGGCTTGATTCCCATCCTTATGGGATACGTAGGACCGCCTGGACATTCATGTTTCAGGCCCAGCCCCATTTCCCGGGAATCTCTATCCCGCGTTGGGCCTCTGGCCCTAGTTCCCCTCCTTTTTTGTGCGAGGCGTATCGCGTGAGCGGGGGATTATGTCCTCATTCACGTCGGTCTACTGGCCGTGCCGTACGCCTCCCCCGTGTGTGGGACTACCTCACACCCCTCATCGTCCTGCATGACGTTAAACTGCCTCTCCAGAACTACGTATGGCTTGATTCCCATCCTTATGGGATACGTAGGACCGCCTGGACGCTGATGTTTCAGGTCCAGCCCCGTCTCCTGGTTGATCATGGGGATCTGCCCTCTTTTGGTTGCTCTCAGGGTGAGTCCTCCGGCCCTTTCCGGAGATCTGTTAACATGTTTTGGGTACTTCGGTCTATGACTCGTAGTGTCAGATTCAATCCCGACAAGTCCTGTGTTGCTTGTCAGGCCCCGCGCTTCCTCTTGTTCGAGCCTCCACTCAAAGGGATCCTCGTTGGCGGTTTGGGTACGATGCCTCAGTGCTCTCCTACCGCTCCGGGTCGATTTACCGGCGAGTCCTGGGCCGCAAATCGATATGAATCATGTGATTGAGCGGTTGATGCTCGTTTCCTTGCCCCGTCTTAGGCTGACGCGATCGGATGTTGTGTTGCGAATATGGTCAGCAACGTCCTTGATCGCCATGTCGGCTCTTTCAGGCTCTGAACATTGGATTGCGCAGTCCTCATCACACTCCGCCTTTATGCGTTGTAGTGGAATCTCGACACTCTCTTCATACTGACCTCCAGTACACCTCTACACGTTAGGCAGACCAACCAGGGTAATGACGTCGTTCGAGGCTCCCATGATCTGAGCACCAGGGATATATGCGGATATCCTCCCTAAGGGCCATGCGTAGCTGGACCCTCATCCCCATAAGGAGGAGGGAGTCGCCCGAACAATCGCGTTCTGGGCCCAGTATATCTGGAGGCTAGCATCTCTGCCCCTCGGGTGATGGACATATGCAGACCCCTATCCCAAGACTCTTCTCCGGGAATCGTGCGTGACCGCAGGGCTGGGTAAGTTCCCACCTCCGCCGTGTCCGCCGTACCGCAATAAGCGGATTCCTCCATGGTCCGAACCACACGACCTTAAACTGTGTTGTCTGGTCCTACCACACGACCGTAAACTGTGATCGTCTTGGCCGCCCGACGAGAAACGGCACTGCATCGTGATGTTCTCCTCGGGGGACACTCATGTTGGGCGCTGGTTAATAACCACGCCATTCATCAATGCCTTCCATGGCTTGATTATTGTGGCGACGCCAGAGATTTCTCAATCACAGGCGTGTCGCCGCACAAAGAAAAACCATTCATCTTTAAGGACAAACAAGAAATATCAAATGCCGCTCCTTCTGTGTGCGAGGGTCAGACCCGCACTCTTCCCCGCGCTGGTGCCCGATTGTGTTGCGCCGCGCTTCAAGAACTACGTGCGGCTTGATTCCCATCCTTATGGGATACGTAGGAACGCCCGGATGTTTGAAACTTCGGGTCCAGCCCCCCACCTCTTAGAGATTCCCCCTTCTCTGGGGAATCCGCCGCCTTCCGGTCACCCTCAAGGCGTGTTCCCCGACCCCTTGCAGTGGTCCACCGGTGTCAAGAGTACTCTGGTTTATTGCCAGGAGGGTCAGGATCCGCTTGGTCAGGTTTCCTCCGCTTTTCAGGCTTCGTGCTCCCTTTCGTTCGGACCCATCGTCTACGCCCTGGGTGGAGCCCCCGTGAACGGTTCGGACACAATGCCTCAGTGCTCTCCCACCGACTCGGGCCGGTACCCCCAATGGCCTCGGGCAGCAAATCGATATGAATCCTGCGATTGAGCGGTCGATGCTCATTTGCTGCCTCATTCCACCAACGGTTAGTGCGATATTGATGCTGCTTTTCTGCCACGGTCGGCAGTACTCCCATATCGTTTCGCCAGTGCCCCCAGTCCTTGAATGAATGGCCGCATGATTCACATTTTCCACCTCCCATTCCGGCCAGGCGAAACCTCGACACTCTTGACACTATCCCTCAGTGCATCTTCGCATATCCAGGGGATATGACCACGATGTGGCGTGCTTTGAGGTCCTTATGGTCCGAGCTCTAAGACCTTAAACTAAGATCTCTCCTTATGGTCCGAGCTCTAAGACCTTAAACTAAGATCTCTCCTTATGGTCCGAGCTCTAAGACCTTAAACTAAGATCTCTCCTTATGGTCCGAGCTCTAAGACCTTAAACTAAGATCTCTCCTTATGGTCCGAGCTCTAAGACCTTAAACTAAGATCTCTCCTTATGGTCCGAGCTCTAAGACCTTAAACTAAGATCTCTCCTTTTGGTCCGAGCTCTAAGACCTTAAACTAAGATCTCTCCTTATGGTCCGAGCTCTAAGACCTTAAACTAAGATCTCCCCTTATGGTCCGAGCTCTAAGACCTTAAACTAAGATCTAGCCCTTATGGTCCGAGCTCTAAGACCTTAAACTAAGATCTAGCCCTTATGGTCCTAGCTCTAAGACCTTAAACTAAGATCTAGCCCTTATGGTCCGAGCTCTAAGACCTTAAACTAAGATCTAGCCCTTATGGTCCGAGCTCTAAGACCTTAAACTAAGATCTACCCCTATGGTCCGAGCTCTACAACCCTAAACTACGATCTCCCCAAATGGGGTCCTACGTCCTGCATGACGTTAAACTGCACTCTCAGAACTACGTGTGGCTTGATCTCCAGCCTGATGGAGTACGTAGGAACGCCCGGGAATTCCGACTTGGGTCCAGCCTCAGGGATCGTTAAGTCCCGCCCCTCCTCGTCGCCGGCCGTCTGGCCTGACTTCGGGTAGAGTGGTGCAGTTGTGATATTCTCCCCGATTCAGCTCGGGATGCCCCATCGCAAGGATGGGAAGCGACGGTTTCCTCGTCAGAGAGGTGCTGTCTGAGAATTGAGGTGACTCACGGCCAGATTAGTGCATCCGCCTAATACACTCTCCCCACGGTGGCGCAATCTTGGGAGCGTTGGATTCTGTCCGAACAAATCGTCACTTCGCCCCACGCTTCGCATGCCCTGTTGATCTGGATTTCCACCCTTGTGTCTGAAGGAACCCCAAAGCGGTATTCATGATGACATGTGGTCCGCCTCCTGCAATATGAATGATGGCCTTTTTCGGTCCGTCTATTGTAGTTGTTATGGTCGATCCACTGTCCGCCTACCGTCTTGGGCATTTCCTGGAAGGCCGGCCGTTGTGGATGTCTGGATTCGGGACGCGCGATTCACCCTTTCTCATTTCCCTATGTTCGGATAAAATCTCAACGCCCCTAGCATTGTCTCACTCGTGTGTTGGAACAAGTTGGGGGGATGATACATTGATTAGGTCTGAGGTCTCCTTTCCTAGGAATGACCTCCCTCTTTTCTCCAGAAATCCAGGCCCAATTATAGATGCCTGATGCTTGGTTAACACTCCCGCAAGACAACGAATTGTGGTTGAGCATGTTAAACCAAAAGATGCAGATAAATATATTGATTCATACAGATGGATCAAAGTAGCGGAAGCAAATGTTTTGGGAATGGAAAAACAAAGCCCTTAGGGATTAGCGTGCTGAATGAGTCTTTCTAATGCCGCTACCCTTTGCCTGGTGGCCTCCAGAGCTGCTTCTCGCTCTCTGCGTGCCCTCTCTTCGTCGGCGGTCGCAGCGCACAGTTCGTCGATTCTGGCCTGTGCACGCTCCCGCTCGACCTGAATTGTGACCATATGTTGGCCCGCCTCCGTCAGCTGTACCTGGGCGTCAACCAGCTGGGCTGCTAGTTGCTCCACAAGCTCGGTACACATTGCGACGAAGGCCTCCTTCTCTGCCGCCTGCCCTTCGAGGCGCCGGACTTCCTGCTCCGCCGCGAGGAGCGCCCGCGTGCTCTCCGACATGTCCCGACTTTGTGTGACGTCGGCACGCCGGCAGCTCTCGCTCATCTTTTCAGCCATGAAATCACGGACCGTTAGATGGAGGCGTTGAGCATCAGCTCCCCCGGCACACAGAAAGCGCAGCCAGGTTTGAAGTGATCCCATGCGCCCCAGCCACTCCGACGGGTCTCTCTTGAGGAAGCGCTGGATGCACTTCCACCCCCTACGGCACGTTATCCGGCTCTCCTCGACTGCCTCCGTGTCTGAGTCGTCCATCTCCTCGGGATCGGCAGGCCGGTAGGCAGGGAAGGCAGCCAGCAGGTCTGCTGCAGGGTCCGCCCCTGGGAGGTCCTCACGAGGGATAGGTTCCCCAACATCCGGGCGACCTTCTTCTCTCTCCCCAGCGGCGCTGACACCCTCGTCAGCCCCCAACCTCTCTCCGATGGCAGCACCGTCGACGTCCGCAGCCCCTTGATCAGCAGTTGGTGGGGCCGGCTCGGTTTGGGAAGTCTGTTCCGGAGCAGGCGGCATGTCTGCCACCGGTCCACTCGTGGAGGGCCCGGGTTCGGCAACCCGATGAGCCTCCAGTGTTGAGATCACTGCGCAGGGCATGCCATGGTTAGCCACGGATCGTCAACGGCAAGCACCAGCATTAAAGTAGGGAGACTTACGGGAGTTCGGAGTGTCATCTTCCGCTATCCCGGTCGCCGCAGGAACAGTTGCAGCAGGGGACCCCTTAGCGCTTGTCAGTTCGATAATGGGTGTCTGGCCCCCGCCTTGTCCTGCTGGAGCCTCTCCTACTCCCGCTGAGGACGCCTGACCGACATCCGTGTGCTCCTGAGAAGGATGGAGAAATGGGTTAGAAGCTGCATAAGAGAATGGATGAAGCAGATTGAGTAGGGATAGAAGCGGACCTCGAGGAGCTCAGTGACATCAACGTTGTCAGAGCCGGCCACCTCGCCGCTCTCCCGTGGGCTCCCCTGATGGGATCTTCCCTCGGAGCCTTCATCCTCCCCCATTTCCTCCTCTTCTTCGGAGTCGCTGCTACTGTCATCTTCTTCCGGCGGCATCTGTTCCGGAGCGGGCTCGAGACCGAGCATCACCTTCACCAGAAGGGATGGCTCCGCGCGCTGACCACGTTGGTGCGCGTACTCGTCCATGGCCGTCAGATACGCATACTGCCGGTTGAAGTCCACTCTGTCGGCAATCTGGAGGCGCCCGACCTCTGGCAGATAGATTCCTTCTCTGAGTATCTTTCGCCAGATGGCGTCGGTCCCCAGTGACTGCCGCAGAGTCATCCAGGCCGACCACAGCGCCGGGAAGACCGCATCGTGGGAGGGTTCGAGCAGACGTCTCACCTGCTTCCCGGGCCGCTCGTCGACCACCGCACGTGCCCCCTCTCTGGGCGCTGAGGTCGTGGCGGCAGCTCGCTATTTGCCCGCCGCCGAAGTCCCTGCCCGCGCCGGCTCCGCTGTTTGGCGCGCCTCCGTTCTCCCCCGTGTGGCGGCGCCTCGCCTCCTTCCTTGACGCCCGGTCTCCGCACGGGTAACCTCGAGCCGCCGAACTAGCTTCCGCAAAAGCCCCTCGGGGTACGCGATGGCCCAGTGTTCGGCGTACTCGGTTGCCAAGCCTGCGTCAACTCCGGTAGGAGGGAGAGTGATGACGTCGCCAGAGCCGAAAGCGGCAAA
This sequence comes from Viscum album, assembly GCA_963277665.1. Taxonomy (NCBI): domain Eukaryota; kingdom Viridiplantae; phylum Streptophyta; class Magnoliopsida; order Santalales; family Viscaceae; genus Viscum; species Viscum album. The sequence goes on from OY728158.1 coordinate 1,028,865,307, forward strand.
CATCAGCCACATCTGACGAAGGACGCCAGGGTTCGTCTCCTCCCGGACAGTAGTGAATACCCTCTTCGGCATCCGTTGAAGGCACCCAAACTGCCTGGCGAAACGGGTTGGCACGTAAGGCTCGCAGATCACCTTCCCGTCGATCCGAGCCACGAGCACCCCGCCCCGCATGTTCAGGAAGTATTCATGCTGCTCCAGCGGACCCTGCCCATTGTCGATCATCTGGCCGATGGGAGTGGGGAACGGACTGAAGTTGAAGTTGGCATGATTGCCAATCCGGATCCGCACGCCCTCCTCACTTAGGGTCATCGGAGCGACCCCCGCGATGTTCAGCAGGGAGGGTCGCAGGCCGTTGCCCGGAGGGATGATGGCGTTCGGAAACGTGTACCCACCGAGGTGAGCAGCCACCCAGCCGTGGAAGAACTGAAAGGGCCCACAGATCCTTCGTGGTGACCCCCCTCGTGAGATGCGTCCCAGGATGGCATACCGCCTCGCCAGCACTGGGACCCCGAGGTTGTATCTCTTGTTGGCGGCCATAGCGCCTGCCATCGCCAGTGTCGCCGGGCGAACGCCCATTCTCGCGTCCCGCACTGGCAGGAGCCACCCACTCAGAAAGGCGGCCAGGAACGCCGTGTACCGGACGTTTGGGTCCCGGGCCTCGATGACGCGGTACCCCCATGAGCGGTAGTCGCCCGTCTCCAGGACCCGCCAGTACGACCCGTTCCGGCTCCTCTGAGCTGCGGTCGGGCACCGCTTCCCCCTGCCTGGCATCTTGACCGCCGGGTCATGCTCCAAGAACTGGCCGAACAATTCCTTGTAGGCTATGTCCTTCTGGAAGTCTTTGATCCCGAGCCGCTGCGTAGCCAGGTCAAGGAGATGCCATGTCAGGATAGGAGTCCGTGACCTGTCTTCCCAGATGTTCTTCGGGGGCAGGAACTCATCGTATTGGTAGCCCTCCAGCGGGATACCTCCGATGCAGTGGATGTCCCAGAGACCGATGCCGACCTCCCCATGGTGAATATGGAAGGTGTTGGTATCCAGAGACCATCGGGTGAACAGCTCCGGCCCGAGCTCGGACTGCTGGTAGAAGTGGAACTGCGACGTCCACACCGCCTCGAACAGGCCGATGTACCGCAGCTCCTCTGCGAAGTGATCGCAAGTGTGGCGTACCCAGAACGCCCAGGCCCACTCACTGGTGAAATTTCCCCCAGACCGCAAGTCCCAGTCCTTCAGCCAGCCCTTGGTGTCGTCAGTGACACTCTGGCGATATGTGCTCGAGTAGAGGGCTGGAGAATTCTCCGCAGTAGGCTCACCCCCGTCAATGGTCCGCGTCCTCGGGTTCAGGACGTAGACATCCAAGTGCCTGGTTTCCCTGGCAGGATGCCCATTGTTGGTGATGTTATAGCGGTGAAGCTCGTCCTCCCGAGTCACCCAGGTCCGTGGCGCATCAACCTCGAACCCTGGCACCGGAACCTCATCGAGGATGCCGTAGTTCCAGAGTGGCAGGTTGTCCGACAGTGGATATGTCTTCTGGGCCGGCGTTAGTAAGTCGAACAAGGATTGATTGTTGGAAACAATCTCCTTGGCTCCGTAAACCTCCTCGTTCGTCGCCATCTCAGCCCTGCGAGTGGCGGCATCCCCCTCATTTCCACTGTGCGCGGCCATCTCAGAAGTTTCGGGAGTCGTGCGGGTTAAGGGATGAAGCGTGCGGGATCGGACGAGGCTGGTAGAGAAGTTTGAAGGTTGGCGCGCAATCCAAGTGGACGGCGCGCAATTGGAAAGAATGTCGCGCAAAGTTCCGGGTTTTCGCGCAAAGGCAGGCGAATTCCGGATGGTTTTGCGCGCCGATCGGGCGAATTTCTCACTGGAAAAGGCAATTTCGCGCACGAGAGCGTTGGAGCTTATCGCGCGGAAGGCCTGAGTACGGAACGCGGGACCCAGGGCCCCTATTTATAGGCGAGGCCAGGGTCCGCGCTGCGCGGAAAGCGCTTTGCGCGACCGCAGCGGCGAATTTCGCGCCCGACGCCCCTTTTTGCGCGCCTAAGCCCCGCGCCGCCCAGGACTTCGGCATTCCGGCGTCTCCCTCGGAACCCGATCGTTGCGACCTCTCGCCGACCAGATTCCGAGGGGGGGCTTTTGTAGACGCCGGAAAAGTCCGTTGTTCCCAAACGAAGCTCCGGATGCGGAAAGCGAAGTGATATTTGGAGTCAGAGGCACGTTCCGGAGGGCCCGGAGGACTTGCGCGAAATTTCAGAGGCTCGCGCGCAAAGTTGAGTCGCGGCGCGCAATCCTCCCGGGATGCGCGCAATGCGCGGGGCCGGCGCGCTATTTTGCGCGCCCGTGGCCTGCGCGGCGCCCTTGGGCGCCGGGTCCTGATTTCGCGCCCGCGAAGCGAATTGCGCGCCCGAGGCCGGATTCCGCGCCCGGGGTTGCCTATAAATATAAGGCGACCCCCGACGTTTTGGAGGTTGCGGGAATCCGAAGCGTCGCTCGTTCGCGCAATCCAACCCCTTCCGCGCGCAATGCCGATCTTCAGGTAACCTCCTTTCTTTCGCGCAATAGAGCCTTGGGGTCCGCCTTCGCGCGCAATCCCCTTGGCCCATTTCCTTTGAATAAATTTCAACCCGAAGGCCTTTGCGCGCAAAAGAAGCCTCTTGCGCGCAATTGCCCCCCGGGTGCGCGCAATCCAGCCCGATTGCGCGCACCCCCCATTTTCAAAGTGGCCATTCGTTAGAGAATGAGCCGTTGCCCCCGCGCGCTACCCGAAGCCCGGTGCGCGCAATCCCAATCATCCGTGCGCGAAGCGCTGGCCCAATTGCGCACCAGCCCGCCATTTTGCGCGCCGACCCGCGGTTTTGCGCGCAAAGCTCCTCTTTTGCGCGCAATCCGCCAGGGTCGCCTCCCTTGACCCCCTGAGGGTACCCGCCTGCGTGGCGCCCGATGATCCTCATCCTGGGTGCCCGCACCGTGCGCTGTCTTCCCGTGCAGCCTTCCAGGCTCGTGCGAAGTGACACGGACCCATCGGCGGCAATTATTCGTCCAGCATGACGTTAAACTGCATATTCGTCCAGTATGACGTTAAACTGCATATTCGTCCAGCATGACGTTAAACTGCATATTCGTCCAGCATGACGTTAAACTGCATATTCGTCCAGCATGACGTTAAACTGCATATTCGTCCTGCATGACGTTAAACTGCACAATGTCCAGCATGACGTTAAACTGCCCATACGTCCAGCATGGCGTTAAACTGCACATCCGTCCAAGATGCACGACGCTAAACTGCCTAGCCCCCATCGTCCGCGCTGCAAGACGTTAAACTGCCAAGTGTTTCTTCCTCAACACACGACGTTAAACTGTGCTTCGTCCGGCAAGACGTTAAACCGTCCGCTTCGTCCTCAACACACGACGTTAAACTGTACTTCGTCTGGCAAGACGCTAAACCGTCCGCATCATCCGATCCCGTGCTCTGCACGCAGGGTCTCCCCCGGTTTGGATGTGGCCCCCACCCGCTCGTCTCTGCAGGGATGTCGGGATTGTCCCGCTTTTGGGACGATTTAATGGGAGTGGCTTTTCCCTACGGGGGCAGGGTATTACAAACCCCTAGTTTCTCGTGGGAGGCTGCACATGTGTATCTCCATTGCGCCTCCCCACTGCCGAAGCCAGTAGAGGGTGTGACTGGGATCGAGGTGTCTTCTGCTTTCGGTCCAAGTCCCTTCCAACTGAGTTTTGCCGCATCCGGGCTGCCTCAAGTGCGTAAGTCCTGACAGAATGAACTACGTGGACTTTGATCCCTGTCTTCTAAACAGGGTACGTAGGAAGCCTTCTTGAGGTCCAAGCCCGCCACCTGGTCGTCCCGGTCGTATTTACGTCGGTTCGTCCATCAGTGGACCCCTCCAGGGTTCACGCTTGCGTCGATTCACCTATGAATCCGCCCCTGTGGGAGACTGCCCGTGTGTGTCTCCACTGTGCCTCCCCACAGCCCCTTTTTCCATTTCTCCTTTTATCGTCCAGCATGACGTGAAACTGTGATCCACCCGGCCGTTCCATCCCCCTCTGTGCGAGGTGGTTTGGTTCAATCCTCCGCCCGGCGGCCTAGACCTCTTCGTGAGTCGGCTTGCCGACGTCCAGCATGACGTTAAACTGTATACCCGAACTACGTTGACTTTGATCCGTGCTAACGCGCGGTACGTAGGAAGCCCCTACGGGGTCCAAGCTCTTCACTCCATCATCCATCCTGATCCTTACCCGGGCCGCCACATCCCGGTGGGGGTCATGCCACTTCACTCCACTCCACGTTACCTGGGAAGCCGCCCATGCGCTGGCCCCAGCGTCGGAGGTTCCCCGCAAGGGGTTCTGTCATCTGATCCACTTTTCGTGTTGATCAGTCTGATGCCGTCCCCGCTGGACGTTAAACTCGCGGCATACCCCGTGTTAAACATGGGAAGCTGAGGAAAACCTCAGGTGACACAGTTCCCCGCACCCAGTACGGGATGCCTCAGGCCATCATGCCTTCGAGAAGCCCTATTAGGGACGGAAGACAGACGTGCAGAGCCGCAGTGTTACGACACGCCCCCAGCACCCAGAGCCACCCGGCCTTCTCACCGCAGGTTGCTGCCCCAACCAGACTCCTTGGAACGTCCGGACGGAAGCAGCGTAATTAACCGGTGTCCATGAAGATATGGCGCCGGGAACGAGATTCACGAACATTCTTAAGTCTATGAGGGAGACCCGGATTAGGCGACGAGTTCCGAGGAGACGTCCAAGGAAGGAGGAGCCGACATCCCATCATCCCGGTTTCGATCAAGGAGCAGACGCCCCTGAATAAGGGACGAATGCCGCCCGCCCTTGGAAAGCGGGACTGCGGGACCACAAACCGCGCGCCCATCCCCTCGGGTTGACGGGTGCACGCGCGAAAGCGTCCTGGCGGAACAGCGTAACCCGACGCACATCCGCACCGAAACAATATCTATTATGATATTTTTAGTCATGATACTTCACTAAGGAAATAATTTTCCAGGATTATGTTTATTCTAGAAACTTATGTCTTGGGATTATTATTTTCATTAATTTATAGTTGTTAATTATAGATGATTTTTTACTCTTATGACTTGTGTCTTTTATTATGATAAACACCAATTCATGGACTCGTGTTTTATTATTAATAGATTATTAGGTATGGTCTCAAAAATTTATTATCATCTTTCGATGACCTTATGTTTGTCTTATTATCACTTATGATCTTGAATTGATGACTCCCATGTTTAAGCTTACTAACTATTTATGTTATCCCTTCTTATGATTCTATTTCCAAATATTATAAAAAAATATAATGAAAGATATATCAATAATTTTATTATTTGTGGAGAATTTAGTTAGATATGTTGAAGACTTATTAGAAAATAAGATGTTATAGGTGTAATGGTAAACCCTCCATTTGAAAATAAATACATGGGTTTTTATAAGTGAATTATTTTAATAAAAATATATATCTCTAAAAAAAGGACTTGGTTATTTAAGAGAACCAATATTTTATTTTTATTTTGTAACTATGGATGGTTATAATTGGGTCGTTATAGTGTTTATCAATGATAGTATGTAATGATTTATTTATTTTTTACTCTAGATCTGGGTATGAGGGTCTTAGGTATTCTATGTCTGCATTTGAGTGGGGTTAAGATAAATTTAAAGGATTGGGAGTTATCAAGTGATGATTATTTAATATTTTATGGTAACATTATGGGTTTATAGGTTTAGGTCTATTAAAAAAGGAAAATATTCTCTTTCGGGTTTTATGTGATGGGATTTGAACATGAATAAGAATATTTTGGTAGATTTTTATTAGATCATCAAGGTGTATATTACTCATAAGATTCAAATTTTATTTACTGTGATGTTTATTTGGTGATAATGTTACTAAATATTCTAGGATATTAGGTGATAAATATTTACAACCTTTAGGCTTAATTATTACTTTGATATTAATGTAATTATGTTAAATTAATAAAATGGGGTAATCAGTTTTTGTAATATTTATTGTAAAATATAGATAACCATGGGAATCGAAAAGTAATTTGGTGAAAATAAATTCATCTTATTTTTTGAAAAGATTAATATCTATTGGATTTATATATGACAAAGGTATTTATTGATTCATGTATGATAATTTTTTTGTGGGATAAGGTTATGATAAATTTTAAAATTATGGGTTTCTATGGATTTGGGTTTTAGAATATGGTAAAAAATATCATGAAAATGATTAGTTGGTTATTTTCTGGTCAGTAGAGGAAAAACATGAGGAGATATGAGTTTAACTAAGAGAGAGTTATTGTGTCATAATTAAACAGAATGAATCATCAGTAAAAATGAGGGTGTTATAGGCTAATAAAATTTATTATTGTTTTTACTCATGATATGATGGTTTACTTTCATTATTTATTAATGCACACATTAAATTTTTTAGGTTTTAGTCAATGGATGGAATTAGGGGAATTTCACTAATAATGAATATGAAACACAATGTTATTATCATACTCATGAAAAGAAAAACGAAGTGGGGGATGTGATGAGAAAACATAGTATTTTTCATAACCATATATCTGATTTTGTTATTTCAAAATTAAACTTTTCAATACTCTAAAAACATTGAATTAAAAAATGGAGTTTTATGAAGGTTCGGATGTTTCAAAACATTTATGAAAGAAAATATATAATACTAAATGTATAAAATTAGGGAAAATTATAGAGTAATATATTTCCATGGAATAAGTAAATGATTAATGTGTATAAGGTAATTTTATCAACCACATAAATTATTGTGTATATATAAATCATCCCACTAAAAACTGAAGGGGGGAAATCTTGGTCAACGGTTCCAGCCACAATATAATTCATCAATGGTAAGGATTGTGGAAATTATGTGAGAAAGTATACCAAACATATGGTTAATGATGATAATAGACATAAAAAACACAAAAGAAAAAGGATAAAGATAATTTTTATGAATTCAAAACTACTAAATTGATTCAATAGAATGATGTTTTTATTTTATATTCATCATCCACTCGTGAACTAAACAATCCCAATTTGATTTTGGATATACATGCTCTTTTATATAAAGAAAGTTTTTACCGGCACTAAATCACCACCCCAAGGATTAGATAAGAAATTATATATTAAAGATATTATTTATATGATTATTTTGTCTTATTAATATAACCTTTTTTAAAGTAGAATTTTATGTGAATGTTCTTCCTAAAATCTTACTATGCTCCGTTTAGTAAAATTTCCTATGATTGTTGGCATGGATTGGACCTCCCTAAAAAGAGTATATAACAATTAAATAGGTAGGTAATTCAAATTTCATATGATCATTATGTATGATTGGATTAGTATGAATTCAAAATGGAAATTACTTCCATTATATGAGTCTTAATAGCTCTTTATATGGGTATTTAGCTCAAATGGTTGGGAAGAAACATAATATTAAGGACATGTTTATTATAAGGATAAAATATGTGTTTCATATTCCTACCAAATATAATAATATTTTTATCTCATCATCAACCTTTACTATCTTAAATATATCATTTTATGTTTTCTTTAGTAAGGGATAAGTAAAACACTGCACTATTTATTAAGGGGGGAAATGTAACACCTCGAGATTTTAGAATATTTTATATTTGATTAATATGATCTGTTTTATGGATTATAATGTATGAAAAACAAAAATTAAGTGAAAAAATATTCAAATATATAAAAAATTATTATATAATTAAATTAAATAACTTTTTAAAAAGGTTGAACATTCACTCAATAAAATGCAATCGATTCTAAAGAGATTTTTTTGAATTATTCTATTGAAATATGCATTTTTTATAAATTAAATACATTCTATAAAATGATATCAATAAAATTTATTAAAAAAATTACACTAATTATTGTCAACATAAATTAATAATAAATATATAATTATTAAGAGACTATAAGGAATGTAAATCTAATTATACTAGACTAAACCAAAATGGTGTGTTAAAAAGCATTGATTTTAATGAATATTATATATGTTTTATATGAAAGATAAATTTATAAATGTTTGAATATTAATTTGAAAATATTATTTTCATTTTTTAATTATTAAATTAAAAAAATATCTTAATGTTAATTTTTGGTATTTTTCTGAAATATTTAATTTTACGGGGGATAGTGAAAAATTCCGATTTGAAAAATTCTCTCATTTTTTATATTATAATGATATAATTATGCCATAAAATTTATAAAAACATTTGATATACCAATTATATATTTAATAATATATATAATGAATTTAAAAATATATTTTTTAACTAATAAATCAATGTTTGACACTTTGTAAATCGAAGTAATTTTTTAATTGATGTGAAATTATTTTTGGTTCTTCTCGATTGATAATGTACTCACAAGGTCCTTTCTGATTTTCAATTTTTTTAAAGTAAATAAGACTAATAAATTAAAAATAATACTATTAATTCTATTTTAATCAAAATTATAATTAAGTTTGGTGTAAAATATTTTTTATGCTTAAATATGGAACTTTTCTAAGAATAGGTTTTTATTATGTTTTGTGAACAAATATTAAAATTATATTTTACCAATTGTAAAAATTTTATATTATAAAATATAATTAATTATTTTTGGTATATTATGAAAATTATTTAATTATTTCCCTTTTATTTATTATTTATAATGAATATACCTATAGAAAAAAAGTTAGTCACTGTGGTAAGGGATAAAAGGGATAAAAAGAGTGTCAAACTAAGAGATAATCCATAAAATATATATAAAACTTGTGTAAATTTGACGTTTTGAGTTTTTTTTGACAAAAAATAATACTATTTTATATGTTTTATTAAATTTGGTATAGTTTCCTTGATAAATACATTTATTATATTAAAATGTTTTTTAAATTTTCAAGGTTTCCACTCTGCTCATTTATAAAAGGGATCATCCTCTGATCACTCTTCCACACTACATATAACAATCCTTATCATTATTAAACACTAATACAAAATTCAATTAAACAAATTACACTAAATTATACCTAAAATATTGATAATTCTAGTATCTTTGTGAATTATGTACATTGTATTGCACCTTTAAACATTAATTACAACATCATTATTGAAAACTTTTTTAACATGCTTGAGCATAAAACTGCATTGGACATCCTAGGAATATACATAAGAAAGCGATGATATATAAATCCTAGTAATGTAATAAACATGTCATATAATTAAGATAATAATACATATTAGACAAGTCATATCAGTGAGGCATAAAGGAACATGAATATTAAGGCATGGTATAACATGATAATCATAACATTGGGAATGTGGAAACAACTTCAAACATTATATCATAGGTCAAGAATAAAACCCAAAGTCTCCATGGTGGAAAATTACTATGAATGAATCATGTAAAACCATATCACAAGATGGCATATCATGATACTATTTATTACCCAATGCATTGGAGTGCTATATTATTATGGGCGCACCTATCAGTTTTATTTCACTCTTATGCTTATGTGCGCCACATAAATCCTAAAACATATATTCATTAATCATCATAATTTATTCCAAAATAAGGGATTGTTTATTAAATTAATTTAATTCTTAGTTAAAAAGGTATATGTTCATAAAATTGAACACCCTTGATAAGAAATTGGTATGGTATTCACAGGTTTGGCATGGAAAATCGCAGTACAAATTTGGAAGCATAATGGTGTCATTTAAAAAATTAATAAAATAGTTTTATTAGAGAGAAATGGATCAATGATAATTTGAAAATACATTTTATAGTAATTTGGAAATTTAATAAATTTCCACACATTTATAATTAGAAAAATATGGAAGGAGATAATAAATAAGCTCGAAGAAAAAATAAAGGAAATGATGCTTTCGAAAGTTTTTAATGCTAATAAGTTTACATGAGAGGGATTAATGAGAGATAAATGGGTCTTTAATAATTTATGTATAATAATTATAGTATTTAAGAGGTGAAAAAATCATAACCCATTATTATTAATTTAAAATAAAAGGTCAAAACAAGATAAAGAAACTTTGATAAAGATGAGAAAGGAATGAACCCTTACTTGAATATGTGGATCTAAAATCATGAAAGGGACAGATTGAGAGATTGGGTTGTCTTGTGAGGATTATAGAGATAGTATTTAATATTAAGGAAGTTCTAAAATGAATTTTAGTGAAGAAAAGTGGTATCTTGGGTGGGTTTATATATGAAATGATAGGTATTTCTTTCATATTTATGTTTTGGACTCTACAAAATAAATTATTCAAAACCACAACCATTTCCATATTCTTTTCTCATGGTTTCTGAAAAAGGGGAGTGTTTGAAATTATTTTATTATTAAATGGTTGGAACTTATTAAAATAATTCCCTTTCATCTATGTAGGTCAATCAGACTTCTAAATATATGAATTTAAAACTCTAAAATATATTAAATGTTTTGTAGGATTCATAAAGGCTTTATAAAATAAATCAAGTAAACATAACATCACAATATTTTAATTTTAAAACATATATTTTTTGTGGAGTATACTCATTAGAGTATTTATTACCACATTTTTTTGTTCATTATGACATCATATAACACAATTTGTATTTATATAGTGTTTAATTTTTATACAGAAAATTAATTGTCTTAGAAAATTATGAAAAATTCACCATAGTATAATTTTTACGTTCAGATTCCAAAAAAATATATATTTTTTATCTAAAAAATTTTATAAAAATTTTATTTTTTACTTGTAAAATATTATTCTATATTTATTAAAAAAATATGGGTTTTTTACAATAATAATTTTAGAATACTTATAACAATTATATATCACTTATTAAAAATTAAATGAAAATTTAAAATTAATAATTCGAATTTAATAATAAAATCTTATTCAAATAATATTTATTTAAAAAATCAATTAATTCATCAAAATAAATTCCTTAATTTAATTCGAATATTACCAAAAATACAATTTGTGTTTAATTGAATCGAAATTAAAATCATTTATAAAGTAATAATAAAAATGAAAATAATTTTACTATTATATTAAATAAACATAATCGTATTATTAATTTCTTGATACATATCACATTATTACACCAGTATATTTCCTATGAGTATGGTTCGTGATGGTGAGACATTCATGAGGTCATTTGACGAACATGGTTGGGGTCATTATCTCAATGATCTTGAACTAGTCTTGTAAATGGTTTTTATAATGCTTAATTTATTGTATCTTAGCGTGGTATTAGTTAATGTAAAATCATAGATATGATATTTTCCTTGGAATCTCCAATAAATGTCCTTCATAGGGCATGATTCTACTAGTTAAGGTCATCACTTCCTTTTTCTGAGTCAATTGGATTTGTTAAAATCCCAATATTAGTAATAATCATGTTATAAGTATTCAATGGATATATTAATTGTGGTAATATTATTAATAGTATTTTAAATAAAATGATATAACATATTAAGTTCATGTGTTTTCTATAACCATATTACAGAATATATCATTTAATTAAATCATAAATGGAAACATCATTTATAATAGTTTTGGTTGTTACGACCATTCCCCCTTATGAAATTTAATCCCAAAAATTTTCAATTCCCCCCCCAGAACATATGATGTTATTTTTGTCTCATCACTTCCATCGGTTCCCACATTACTTATTCAAACTTTTGGTTTCTCCACTACACTTTGATAATGTGCATTATCTTATTTACTATAACATTGTCTATATGATCTAAGATCTTTACTGCATGCTCCTCATTGGAAATATCATTCTTCAATGGTACCACCTATGTATTGAGTGCATGTGAGGGGGTAGGTATTTACTTCCTCAAGAGTGATACATGGAATACATCATGAAATTGGGATAGGTTAGGTGGGAGTGAAATTTGATAAATCATTGCACTGATGCGACCAAGGATCTAAAAGGGGTCGATGTTTCTTGGACTAAGATTTCCCTTCTTCCTAAATCTCATCACATTCTTCTATGGAGATATATATTTGAGTAAAAAGTCTCTAATATTTATCTCTATATCTCATCATTGATTATCAGCATAACTATTTTTCTATCTCTGAGTAGCCTTTATGTCTTACTGAATGGTATTAACCTTTTCCACCATTTCTTCAACCATTTCAGGTCGTATCATTTTTTGTTCCCCAACTTTATCCTATCATATAGGTGTTCTTCACATATTCCCATAACGGTATTTATAGGGATACTTTTTGATTCTAGAGTGGAAACTATTGGTGTAATATAACTCAACTAGAGGAAGATATTTTTCCAATCCTCCTTTTAAAATCATTGAGAATGCTCTCAACATGTCCTCTTATGGCTAGATAGTACACTCTGATTATCCATTATTTTGTGGGTGATAAGATATGATGAAGAACAACTTTTTTTATATCATGTCGATGAATTTTCTAGAAGTTGGAGGTGAGTCATGGATCTTGGTCAGATACAATCAATAGTGGTACTCTATATAGACTTACCACTTCCCTGATGTATATCCATGCATGTAGATCGAGTGAAAATTCCTCTCATATAAAAATAAAGAGTGCAGTATTTGTAATATGATCCACTACAACCCATATAGAATTATTCCCTCCTGATAACTTTGTATGATTAGTGATAATGTCCATCGTGGTGTTTTTCCATTTTCATGTAGGTATGGGTAATTATGGCATCATCCCCTTGGATTTATTCTTTTTCTCTTTCACTTGCTAACATACAAGACATCCAAATATATATTATGCAATATTATTCTTCATATTGTCCCAAAAAGTGTGTTATTATAGATCTAGATTTATCTTTGGGCTTCCTGGGTGGATTGAGAATTTCTAGCTATATGCAATATCCAACAACTCCTTCTTTAACACAGAATTTGATGGTACAGATAGTACTGGCCCAAATCTCAAAAAACAATCATCATTAACATTGAATTATGACGATTTATACGTATTTATAACTTCCACTTTATTCTTAATTAAAACATCATCTCTTTGAGCATCCATTAACCTCTCTATAAATGGTGGTTGAGTAATAATTTGTGAAAGGATTGATTGTGTTCCTTCATTTATGCTTCCATTGTACATTCCTTCCAAATTTAAGAGATCAGATCCCTCACAATTCTCATTATTGAAAGAATTTCTAGATCCTTTCTCCTTAGAGAATCTTCCACTTTATTCTCTTTCCTGTGATGGTATTGAATTGAACAGTCACAGTCTTCGATTATCTCTAACAATCTTTGTTGTCCCATGTTCAACACTTTCTTTATGAATATGTACCAGATAATTTTTTATATGAATATATTTCACAATTCACCCAAAATAGATAGTGGCGGAAAATTTTCAATTGAAAATCACTACAACCATCTCCATGTCATGTTTTAGAAATTTTATTCATGAAAATTAAACTACTTTAAAACAAAGGAAATGAATTTTTCAGTTTTCATCAACACACATCCCAAGCCCTTATTTGAAGAATCGTTGAATACCAGAAAATATCTCAATTTGTGGGTAGTGTGAGCATATTTGTAGTGATAATCTCCCTATTCGAATCCTTAAATCTCTCTTCACAATCTTCTTTCAAAGAAAAAATTATACCCTTCCAATTTATCTTGGTAATAGGGTTTCACAATTGTGAGAAATTTCTAACAAATAAATGATAATACCCAACTAACCCAAGGAAAATATGGATATATGTCATATATTTTGGTCACATACATCTTTCAATTGATTTTTTTGAAGGGTACATAGATATCTCATTTCTTGTGAAGGTATTTCCCAAGAATTATACTTCCTTCAACTAGAAATCATAATTTTGTTTCTTTACATAAAGATTATCCCTTCATTAATTCTATAACATATCATTCAAATACTCCCCATGATCCTCCTTTATTTTTAAGTATATTTTAATATCATCTATAAATACTACCAACCATTTGTCAAGGTAATTCTTAAAGACTCTATTAATCAAGTCCATTAATACTTATGAAGTATTGGCCTATCTGAAATGCAACACCATTAACTCATAGTGCATGTACCTTGTATGAAAAGTAGTCTTGTGGATATCCTCCTTCTTCACACTAACATGGTAATGTCTTGACCATATATCCAACTTGGAGAATTATCTTCATCCATGTAGTTGATAAAAAAAAATCATCAATCCAAGGTATATGATACTTTTTCTTTATCATGATCTTGTTGAGATCATGATAATAGATTCTAAGGTGCATTAAACTATCATTCTTCTTGGTGAGGAGGACTGGTACACCGAATGGTGAATCACGTGGGCATACGAACCCTTTATCTACATTCTCTAATAGTTGTTTCTTCTTCTCCTCAAGTTCCGTAATAGCTATTCTATATGGATTCTTGGATATGGTTAACGACCCAGGTATAATATCGGTTGAAAATTAAAAATCTCAACTAGGATGAAGATTAGTAAATTTCTTAAGAAATACATCAATGTATTCCCTCATAATGGGCATGTATTCAACTATGATCTTTTCGATAGACTCAATAATTTGAGCTAGATACTTTTTCTCAAAGGGAAATAATATCCATAATTGAGATGATGGTTATAAATAAGAGTAATCCTCCTCCTTTCACTTTAACAGAATCAGTGGTCAATTCACAATATAGATAGTGATTTCATTCTCATGTTAATTTATGTTGCCTCTATATAGGGAAATCCAATCCACACCTAGAATTTCATCAAATTCCACCAGATAGATTATGATAAGGTTCACCAGGAAGATCATCCCACAAACATTGATAGGGGATGAGTTATATACTTAGGATATAATAATTTAGCCATTTTCCATTTTCATCAAGAAATCTACTCCAATTAATTGTGGTGGTGTATGGATAGTTTTGCTAAATTCTCATGATATGAAGAAATGTGTAAAACCAGGATAAAAAGTATATTCTCTGTTCTATAAATGAATAAAAAGATTACCTATCACCACATAATTTTCTGGATTCACTTCAGTGATAGAGATGGAAGAACCTCACCCTTTCTCCCTTAGAGGTTGTTGGTTGTCTCCAAAAACCCTTGGCTTCATGAATTGGTTTGGAAAGTTCCCTAGTTCCTTGAATTTATAGAAATGAACTATACACTAAGGGTTGATCAGAGCATTATTTTTCCCCTTCATAGTAGGGGGTTTCTCCTATTGACAATCACCAGCTAGTTTCATTTCTTTTTTGCACCTAAATCATTTCCTCATCTCCTTCATGAAATTTTCAAGGTTCTTATTTACACCCATTTGGAAAGTGGGATGTTGAAATTTCTTGGAACCATTAGATCATTTTATTAGACCATCATAATTAAAGTCCAATTTAATATTTTTATCATCATGATACCCCTGAGATTCTTTGATATTCATTTCATATTTGAGAGAAAATCAGATAATTTTCTTATAGCTATCAAAGTAATGGATGTTAAGGGATTTTCATAGGCTTTATTTTAACCCACTGAATAAGTTTTCAACCTTTCATTCGGGTGTAACAAAAAAGCTTTAGGCATATGGTGAATGTCTTGTAATGTTTTCCTTGTATACCCCAATTGATGTTTCATCGTTTTTCTTGAGGGAAAGGAAATCCCATTACACATTAAGATTAAGAGTGTAAGGAAAATATTTATTAAAAAGCATTTTCTGGAAATCCATCCACACCATTGCTTCTATATATTCGTCGCGATTTATATTTTTTATCAATTTCCACCTTTGAAAAGCTTCAAACCCATATGATAAACATCCAAAATAACTTTCCCTTATTTAGATAATTTTTGGATAGATAAAATATTTTTAATAGATCTAATACCTTGTTTGGTGATTAAAGGATCGGATGATCCATTGAAAGTATGTGGAATTTGTTGCATGAAGCTCTAAATTATGACTTATTATCTTTTTGGGGGGATTTAGACACTCTTCCCGATTTAGGTTCCTATTCAAAATCTAAGTCATATAGTATAGTGACACCATGAAGTTCATGATTCACGCTCTGATCGGGATGGGCATCTAATTGGGGTAGTCATCACATTACCTTTCACTGTGATTTTTTACCTAATTACTCTTATTTCCATCCAACCTCTATAATAAAAGGAAAATTAGGGATGAGTATATTTAACTTTTATACATATAAATCTGAATTTAATAACATTAATTGTATAACTTATAACATAATTTTATTTCCATAACATATAGCTTTCTATGCTTTAGTATTTGTTATACATGATATATTTCCTAACATATACTATTATGAGAATTTTCTACTCCCTTAATAGTGGTTCATAATGATCTTATGAATTATTAAATAATATCCCCCATGAGTGTCAAACCAAGTTCATAGTTCGACCCTTTGTTGTCTACTAGGTTAGCATGAGTTAGGCCTGGAACAACTTGTAGATGTTGTTACTCCTTGGTAATCTATTCCAGAACCATGTCCACTTTTAGTATACGTACACGGAATAATTTTCATGATAACCCCATACTATATACTAACCTAGTTTTAGGAATGTTGTATTATTCTTTGTCTTATCCATAATGATTTCTCTAGAGTTTCCTAATCCTAATACCAAATATAACTAAACATTTCCTCTGATACCAACTATAACAACCCTTATCTTAATTAAACTCTGATAAATTATTTAACTATATAAAATTACACTTTATACAAAACAAATTATTTATTAGTATAGTGTATTTAGAATTAGTTACATTTCATTATAACATTAAACATGAATTACAACATCTTTATTGAAAACTTCTTTAACATGCTTGAACTTAAAAATATATTGCATAACCTAGAAAATACATAAGAAATGGGTGATCCATAAATATCAGTAAGGTAATAAAAATAGAATATAATGAATATGATAATACATGTTAGATAAGTCATATCAATGAGGCATAAAGGAACATGTATATTAATAAATGATATATAATTATAATCATAACATGGTGAATATGGAAACAACTTAAAACACTATGTCATAATTTAAGGTTAATTCACTAAGATTTCATGGTGAAAAAGTCCCATAGAGGAATTAGTTATACCCATATCTCAACATGAAGTATCATGATGATAAGTATTACCCAATGAACTGGAGCACTATATAATTTTGGGTTCACCCATCACAATCATTTTTTCTCATACTTATGTATGCCACATAGATCATACAATAAGGACTCATTAATCATCATAATTTATTACATGGTAAAGTAGTGTGTAATAAATATACATTAATTCACATTAAGAAATTATATGTGTATAAAAGTTAACACCATTGATAGTAAATGGGTATGGTAATCATTACATAATTGTTTTGGTATGGAAAATCACAGTTAAAATTTGATATCATAAAAATGTCACATATAAAATTAATAAAATGGGTTAATGAGAAATAAATGGGTATATAATATTTTTTACATGAATTGGAGAGTAATTAGTATATTTAATTCCATGTAAACACATTTATAATTAGAAAACAAAGGCATATGATAATAAATAAGTTTGAAAAGAATGGAAAGGTTTGTTGGAAAATTTCTTCATGGTAACAGGTGTACATGGGAAGGATAAATGAGAGAAAAAGGGGTATATCATCATTTATACATAATAAGATTATTTTGTGGGATGTTTGAAATCATACCCCATCATTATTAATTGAATAAAAGGGCATAAAAATATGAATAAACATTGATACAGATGAGAAAGAAAAAAAACCTTACTTGAATGTGTGGATCCAAAATCTTGAAAAGGATTTTCTTGAGATATTAGGGTGCTTTGGGATGATTATAAAGAGGTTATACAAGATTAAGGAGGTTCTAAAAGGATTTTTGTGTGATGATATGTGGGATATTAGGTGTGTTAATATAGAAAATGAGAGGGATTTCGTTAATATTTAGGTTTTGGACTCTATAAAATAAAATATTCAATAAAATAAATCATCCCATAGTTTTTCCCATTGTTTATTCCAAAGAGACGTTTTATTAATTATTTTATTAGTAAATTGTCGGATATTTTTAAAATAATTCCCTTACATATGTGGAGGTGATTCATTGCTTAAAATAGATGCTTTTAAAACACAAAAATTTATTAAATGTTTTAACGGATTCCAAAAATATTTATAAAATTAATCAATTAAACTTAAAATCACATTATATTAAGGGTAAAACATATATATGTCCTATTATATCAATTATTTTATTTATTAAATCATTTTTTTTCTTTATGAAGTCATAAAACAAACTGTATATTTATACAGTATTTAAATTTTAGTCAAAAATTCGACTATATTGGAAAATTATGAAAAATTTCCCATAGGATAATTTTGGAGTTATGATTCCATAAATAATATTTATTAGATCTAAATAATTACTTAAATATATTAATTTTTACTTTTAAAATAATATATTACACTTATTGAAAAATGTTGGTTTTTGAAAATAATATTTTTTGAACCCTTATAAAAAGTACATGTCACTTCATAAAAATTATATGCCCATTTAAAATTAATAAACATTATTTAATAATAAAAATTTTATTAAAATACTATTTATTTCAAAAATAAATTAATTCATCAAAATTAATCCCTTATTTAAATTTTAATACTATCAAAAAATATAATTTGTGTTTAATTTAATCATAATAAAAATCTTTTACATAGTATCAATAAAAATGAAAATAAATTCATTATTCAATAAAATATACATGTTAGTATTATTATGCTTTTGATTCATATCCCTTTATTACACTAGTGTATTCCCTAAGAGTGAGGTGCTTGATTGTGAGACTTTCATGTTTTCGTTCGGCTAACATGGTCTGGGTCATGATCTCGATGAGCTTGAACTTATCTAGTAAATGGCTTTTCTCATGCTAAATTTGTTGGATCTTTAAATGTTATTGGTCAATGTAAAATTAAACAGATTTAATATCCCTCTAAAGCTCTGATAAATGGGCTTCATAGGGCATGATTCTATCAGTTGAGTCCATCACTTCTTTTTTCTAAGTCAATTGAATTTTTTAAAATCCATATATGTATACTAATCATGTGTTCACTATTCAATTTCTATATTAACAACCAATATATTTTTTATGTTATTTTAAATAAAACTATATAATCAATTAAGTGAATGTGTTTTCTATAACCATATTACATAATATAAAATTTAATTAAATCATAATGTAAAACATCATTTATAATAGTTACGAATGTTACACCACTTGATCACCTTATCTTGACCATGATCTATAAAAATACTTTAAAAATTCTCCAAACCATCTCATATAGGTTATTATCTTCCAAAAATACAAATCAATGATTTCTAAAGGTTTTTTTTCAAATGAGATTATCCAAGGAAGATGTATGTGTTTTGTGTATACCTTTTTCTCGTTCCTTTATTACTAAACCTCCTCAAAATAATATCTTTCAATAATAAAATAATTACATCTTTATATTTAATATACTAAAATGTTTTTATGTTAATGGTAAAACCATTTTCTATTCCCATCCCATCTAATGGAAAATATAGACTACGCTCTCATGTAAATGTGGACTACTGCCTCTATAAAGTGATATTTTTCACCTTTCATTATCATCTCATTGATGGTTATGTATATGTATTTAATTAAAACATATTATATATTTAATATTATTTAAATATAAAAAAAAATTCCCTTTATTTCCCTCCTTTGAAAATTGGAAACATCAATTTTTTGTACATGCAGACTATCACCTACAAAAAATGATGTGATTCATTTTTTATCTCTATTTATATGGATAGTTCTAAAAATTCATATAATTAATAATTATGATTTTTTAAAAGGTTGGGGCCAAAGCCTCAATTTATTATTAAAGCAAAGACATCTTTAGAGTGGGTAGAGGAGACCCATTACATAGCCTAAAGGCCCAAGGCTAAGTGGCCTGAATACAAGGCTTGAAAGCCCTTTTTCCCAAAGGACCCCTCAGTGAACAGTACTGCTACAGTACCCACGCTATTACATTACCCGCCGCTTCTATAGTAACCTGCAACAATTCCTCTGCCGCAACAGTGCCACCACCACTATAATTCCGTCGCTGCTACAGTACCCTGCTACAGTAAACTGGAAATTCATCCCTGCCCGGATTTGATCTCGTGTCTTTTGGATGCCAAGAAGGATCCAGTACCACTTGGTTACATGGTCATTGTCTAATTAAAAATTATGATATTTATAACATGATTAGTAATAAATAATATTCATATTACCATTTTAAACTATAACCTTCTTACTTATTCACTTGTTAAAACCTTTTTTTTCTTGGGTCAGTTTTACTGACTACAAGAACATTGTCTTAATGTTTATCTCATGAATGACTAATGAATTTTATGTACCCATAATATTATATATTAATTAATATTTTAATGTTTTTTTAATAATTAATTAGTGTTAATATTAAAATTATATTTTCCTATAAATTAAATTTTCTGTTAAATTCAACAATCACTAAAAGGGGAATTAATAAGTGTACCATATAAACCGCTAACATAAGTTACATAAAGTGATTTTCAAACTCACGAAATACATAAAAATTAACTTTTTCTTTGTTAGTATTATAGAGATGATGAAACCATGACCATGTTGTAAGGATGGGAGCTTTCAAATCTGAACATGCATGGAAAACTGAATAGCTAACATAAAAATATTTATTTTAACATAAAATTACTAGAATGTTTATGATAAGACATATTAAGGGAGTGATATATAATATTATAAGTATTCATATAGTTTAAATATTTTTTATACTAATTTTAAATTAAATATATGATAGGTTATGAGGTATTCAACCAAGAATAAGTATGAGGACATAGGATTTTTAACTCAATTTCCTTTTGGTTATATCATTACTCCATTAACTACGTCCTGAAAATATTTTTTATGTTATTGAATCTGATTTTTTATATTTTATTTAATATTATTTAATTTTTATTAATATTTATTCAACATAATAATTTCATTTATGGAATAGTATTTCCAATGTTATGAATTTTCAAAAGGTTTTCTAGTCTCATATTTATTTATTACATATACGCTTTTAACGACATGTTTTATATTATGTCGTATATATAATACCATATGGATGTTATAAAATAATTTCATTAAATGAAAAGTATTTAAAAATAAATCTCGAGATCTATAATTCATGGGATTTTGATTCAATATAATCCAATGTATTAAGGGTTTCTTCACCTAAATTTCTCTTCATTGAGATATTTTCAATATTCACCATTTTATTTATTTTATGGGAGTATATACATCCCTTTAAAGTAATTATGAATTATTTTAATTTAAATTAATTGCATTTATAGATCTATATAATTATATTTCTTTCATTAGGATTTTATTCAAATATTAAGAAAGTTATAGGGTTTGTGTTACAATATCACTTTTTATCGAGATTTTTAATGATTCAATTTACATTGTGGTAATTCTATGTTATTTATATCTTAAATACCATATATTGTCTTCTAATCTAGTTTTCTGGTGGGGTTTCTAGTATTATTTTATTTTTACCCCTCTTAGTACTCAATATGATTGAAGTAATATTTTTAAGAAAAGTGGAACTAATTTCTCAATTTTGGATGGGAATCTAATCTTTTGATGTACATGTTCATTAAAATCGTTTTATATAAGTTCTTATATTATTTTAAATTATCAATAAATTTATTTTTAGTTTAGATTTTATTTTATTTTTTGAAAATAATTAAAAGAAATATTTTTAAATGTTTTCTGTATGACTCTCTTTTTACTTTTAAAAAAAATAAGAAAATAATATTTTTTAATGTTTACAAATTGATAAAATTTACATTCTATCATTAATGTTATTAAGTATCAATATTCTGTTACAAGTTTCGATTCTTTTTCAATGAAAATCATATTACAATTTTTATGGAAATTTTCTGTTTTTAAAAGATATTAATAGAAACAAAATTTTTCTCATGCCTTTCAATGAATAATTATAATGCTTATATAAATGTATTTTTATCTATGTAAACATCCTATAAAGATTTTTATGATTCATTTGGTATATGATCTTATGAAACAATCCACTTCTTTTATCTGGATGGATTATAATGATGATTTTATCAATTATGTCTCCTGAAAACTATTCCTTTCACACATGTTAATAAATCTACTTTGTAATGATCATTTATCTTATATTCTATGGAATATATATATATATGGTTTGGAATATGTTATGAGTGGGTAACTTATATCCCTATAATGCATTGGTTAATTATTCATGTCTCATGAACAGAAAATGGTATATAAGAGATTTTCCCAAACCTTAATAGTGTACACATAGGAGTATATCAAGACCTAGAGGGGGCCTGGGAGGTTTTAAAAATCCCACGAGGGTTCATTTAAGGTTATCCCAATCCTAAGAGTGGTGCATGGGTGGTTGGAACAATCCAAACAAGATACACTGGTAGTTATCCAATGCCTGTTATGTGATGAATTTCATTGTTAGTATCATTGACGTATGATTTTTATGTTTATAGAAGTGGTGAGTGAACCAAATGATCTATTGGACTGTCCACTATGATAGTATTTTAAGTTACCCTTGAATAAGAAAATTATTTTTCATACGTATATTTATAATATACTTTTATTATATTGATATATGTGCTTTTGATATACTCTTATGTATCCTGATTGATTAATGTTGATTTTATACTCATATGACTTGTGTATTTTACTATTAAATAGCCTTATGTCATTATTCATGTTTATGGTTTCTGGATTATTAGATATGATCTCATAATTTATGAAAACTTTCTCATACCCTTATTCTTTTCTTATGGTCATGTATGATCTTCTATTAATAAATCTTATGTTTACCCTTACATATAATTTTTTCTTACACATCCTATGTTTACATTTTCCAAGGATATACTGAATAATATTATATAAGATACTTCTAAAAGGATTTAATTTGCGGATAATTTTATAGAATATTTTGAAGTGTTATTATGGAATAATATGTTCTGGGAATAATGGTAAAATTCTCATTTGATGAGAAATACAATGGTTTTCTAAGTAAATGTTTTCCTAATTTTTTATTCCTCTAAACATAAAAGGGTTTGGGGTATATAAGTGTCTTGATATTTGTTTAATATTTTAATTATTTATAGTTAAAATTAGTTCACTATAGTTGGTGTCAATTATATTAGGTAGAGATTTGAGATTCTGACACTAGATCTAGGATCCAGGGTCTCTAATTTTATCATTCAGATATATATGAGTGACTTTAACTAATTAAACAACTCCTCATAAGGTATTCAGGAAAATATTTATTACTATAGTTGTTTATATTTAATTAATTAACTTCATTCAGATATAATGATAATAATATATATGAATTTCATGTCTCCTCATGTTCTACTAGACCATATGATGAATGAATTGATGCAAGGAGTGGCTTCTGAATAATCCTTGCAACCTTCTTCCCAAATGTTTCAAAATTCCATTTCAAAATACCATAATATATTGCTGACTCATTCTCATGGGTTATAGATCAAATTAAGAAACACCCAGTGTAACTTAGGATTCAATCATGGCCACGTTGGCCAGACATGCAAAAAATTATACACCATAAGTCCTAACATCCTATCATTAATTTATAAAGACAAAATCCTAGAAAATACAAATTTTGGATCTGATGGAATTTTGTAATGACCCTAATCTAGATATGAATACGGCACCCAACCCATGGAACCAAAGACCCTAGGAGTTCTCCATCATTCAGAGGGGTTAGAAATTAGCACCATGGGATTTATATTAATATTGTATAATGATTTAAATGTTTTGATTGGAATGGTAAATTATGACATAATTCATCTGATGAATTGATGTGACTCATCCATATGTTATATATTTTCACAAATAAATGAATAATCATTATAATAAAACGTAACAAAAAAACTTTCTCTATATAAATGAAATCAGAAAATAAAAAAACCATTCCACATATAGAAAAAATAGTAAAAATATATAAATAAACAAACTATACATAACCTAATGGAATAGGTGATGTTCCTTTACTACTCCAATCAATAAGGGCCCTAGTTAAAAACTATATAGACTCTAAATACAAGAACACATAGGGTAACCCAACTAATTAGAACAATATATGAAAACTATAAAATGTACTTGTAATACCTAAAATGAAATGAATGAAGATACATGTCCATTGAAGGGTCTAAGAAATGTCAGACAATAAACATACTTCGTAGGGAATCCCCAACAAGTCTCAATAGTATAGTGAATTGACTGGCGTATTCAAAAACATTTATACACATTTAATAACATATATAATAAAATAGTTTTATAATATTAAATTAAATAATATAAGAATAAGTGAATAAAAATTTCTAGATAAATATAAACCACTATAATTAACTCCTCATATTGGGATGATCCAAACCTCTTATACCTATTTTGATCCTCGCCCTCATAATTTTAAAATTCACGATTAGTGGAATAATGATTCACAACCCATAAAACTAATCTCATGAAATCTCATCTCATGGATGAGTTAGTGAAAACCCCTATCTATTTTAAAGGGAAAGTTGTATATTAGAGTCAAATCACTACCATGTTGTCCCAAATAATGGGTGAAGGGGTATACTCAGTTAGGTAATTACTACCCATCCAATGTTTTTCATACTTAACCAATTTATAATAATTCCCAATATAACCTAAAATATCAGTTCATTTACATCAATATGATGTATAAAATAAAGAATTTTCATTCTTATCATTTTAAAGAAATAGTCATTTTCAATGATTTAAAAGATATACATGATTCCATCTGTTACTCCAGACACCATATCAATATAACATAACACCAAATTATACCAAAACATGAATAAAACATCAATAATGAAATGATATGATTATATTAAGTGAAAAAAAAGTAAATAAAGAAAAATTAATTGGTGGTACTATTTATGGAATATGACTACCTTGGGGTGTTCTAATAATAGTCCAGAATAAGAATAGTCAATGGTATCAGTGTCCTCAATGTTTCATTAATCATTAGAAAAAGACAGAACTAATAATGTTATGGGAATAAAAATTAGGAATAAGTTATAAACAAACTACGTTATTTAGAATGGTTTTGAACATAATCCATATATACTTGTAGTAACCCAAATAAATAATTAAATGAGATGGGAATGATGAATTAAAAAAATCATTTAAAAGTATAGTTCCTAAAAAAATTAAATCTTACAACCTTTAAAATTAATTCAATAAAAAAACTATAAAAACAATAATGAGTAAAAACCTTACACAACAACCCTTTATTATAAATATGGATTCATTTATAGTTTTCATTCAAATAAATATTTTTTTAAACAAGAAGGATTTTATTATTCCAAAATAATGGTGTTTTCATAAAATTAATTTACAAGGTAAATATTTCAATTAAGATAATACAAATATTATTTATTTATATTAATAAAAAAATAATTTCATGTAAATATAAATTTTTTTTATGTAAAAACAAATTTAGGAAATAAATTTTTTATAAAAACCAAATCATTTCTTTCCATCAAGATATCCAAGTCATCACCTTTCCACTAATGTACCTTTTAACAGATGTTATTTTTTTATCATTTAAATATTAATTATTTAAGGCTAAAAAAGGAAGGAAAAATATCTTTTTAAAAAAATATCAATGGTATGGAGGAGTAATCAAAGATAAAACATTACCAATCTATAAATAATTTAACATATAAGTCATTTTCAATTAAAAAGTATTAATTCAAGCACGGATGATATAAATAAACTAATTTACATCTTGCATCACAAATAGTAACCTATAACATTATTAGGAATATAATATTATAATATGGTTTATTTCAATAATTATCGGCGATATGTATAACTTATATGTTCATAAATATTATCAACAAAAATTTTTACTATTCACTTTACCATGATGGCCATAATATAAGACTCACATGGATGACATGGGTAGAGTTAAAGTTGAAGGATTATCACCCTCAATAAAAAAATATTTTATATGGATATTTATTTTTCGAATGAATTATCACACTCCAATGGATTTATATCCTTTAAAAATGTTACCTAATTAGGTGACATGGTGGTAAGAACCTACCGCAATGATAAGGCCACAAATATCATCCAATATTAAAGAAATGTTGGTCCAAATTGATGATATGTATTTGGATCTTTTTCATACATATTTTAGACTGTTAATATACATAGTATTAATAAAATAAATATCCAAAAGCATCACTCAATTAATAGAATTTTAATTTACAACTAACAGAGCACAAACAATCTTATGGATCAAACGACCTAACAATTCGAAATTGGGATTTTATGATATTTTTTTATTGAAGTCCATGTTTTTTTCACCAATCCAAATGTTTTAATCCATTTTATCCCTTTTATACACACCCTTCCACATATTCTGAAACATATTCATGTTCCCTACCATTAGTCCCCTAAAATACTCTAATGTGTGTGTACCTTGGTGAAGAACCTATACACCTAAGAAGTTGTAAGAAGTTACCACCCAAATTTTTGTTCCCATGATTGGGATATCCTATAAATAACCCCAACACTAAATTTTTTTATGTAATTTCATGTTTTAATAACCATATTACATATATTAAAGAAATACATTTCCATGTCTCCACGAATAATCCATTAGGTTATTTTCCAATCAATCGCCAAGGAGAAGTGATATAATGGTGACTTCACAAACCCTTATTGAATAACCTTGTAATGACCAAAAAATTTATAAATCTAAAGACATAATTTATAGTTCTATTATAATTATTTCATATAGTATAAAACACATACATATCATAAAGAACCTAATAAAAACATCATTAAGAATTAAATATGTGGTATTTACACAAATTAAAGATCTTTTACCAATATAATAGTATCTTAACCTTTGGAATAGTTATGTGACCATTGGGAATTATAAACCATAAAACAGATTAGTAACCTCACCTAGTAAATTATAAATAAATTTTTTTAATATTGTAAATGCAAATATTATATATTTATATCATGGAATAAATAAATAAATATTTTAACAATGATAAATTAAGTATTGGTATTTTTAGTGAAACCTAAATATAGAATTATAATATTATAATTAATATAATAATTTTAAAAAATATCTTTTCATAAAATATACTCATAAATTAATATTTTATTTTCTAATGATTATAACATAATTTAATGAGACTTTAATTAATTTTTCAAAATATCATAAATTCACTTATAATTTTAAAATATGTATTTTTTTTAATAAATGATGATTTTAATTATAAGTTTAATTTCTCATATTTAGAAAATTATTTTTTGAATGTGAAGTTCATATTTGAATTCTAAATGTCAAAAAATGGTTAGGGTTAATTTTTGATATTTTCTAAAATAGTTTAATTTTGTGAATAGTGATATACGGTAATTTACTATATTTAAAATTTTAAGCCAAATTTAGGCTTCTTTAAGTCCTGAATGATGTAATATACCCTTAGTTCGAACTCAAATGCACTATTTACTATAATTATTCACATTAATCTTCAACATATAAATTTTAGAACCAATATAATAAACTAATGAGTAAAATAGTCAAAAAACACCTCTCTCCTCCAATATAAATACCTCCCCTCACAACCTCATCTCATCACACCTAAAAATCCTTGAATATACTCCATATTCAAGACAAATAATCTTACCAATCCTCTCCCACACTTCCAAGATCCTTTTTTATCAACAAAATACCAAAATCAATTTCTCTAAGGAGGTTCTCAAGGAGGATAAATTCGAGAGATAAAATCTTCTTCCCTTCTCTTTTGATTTATTTTATTTTATTATTATCTCCCTATATCCTCTATTAAAAATGAATTTTAACTCCATTATATTATATATATATTAATTTTATTATGTTAATGTAATATCCATCATCAAATCCCTTCTAATCCCTATTTTATTCCAAAAATTAAAACATTGTCTGTGATGTGTCAATTTACCACCATCGTGGACAATGCCTTTTCATGTTCCATTAACACCTTCAATAATGGACATAAAAATGTTAAAATGATCAAATAATATTTTTTTATAAATATTATAATTTTTATAATGTTCTATAACCAATATATATTCCTGATAATAAATAAAATTATATAAGTTCACAATGGTTGTAAAACCCACCAAAATAGTTAAATTAGTTTCTTTAACATTTTATCTAATGAATCATCTTCATAACAAAAAGAAAATTATATATGGAACCATTTAAATTTATTTAAGTGAATTATTACCATATAATTTTATTTCTGTATATTTATTACACTTTTAGAAGAACTTGAAAAATAAAACTAAAGGGAACTAGTCATGAAATCCATGAAACAAACACTCCTAGGAAAAAAACTATAACTCAAAAAAAATAGCTATAAAGGAACCTAATAAAATTATAATAAATAAAATATATGTTTAATAGGTTATTAATTAAATTATTAATATACTAATTTCATTATCTTGAACATGACATACTAGTTCAGAATAGTTTCAGACATAAAGTA
The DNA here is from genome assembly GCA_963277665.1 of Viscum album. Classification (NCBI taxonomy): domain Eukaryota; kingdom Viridiplantae; phylum Streptophyta; class Magnoliopsida; order Santalales; family Viscaceae; genus Viscum; species Viscum album. The sequence continues at coordinate 1,028,893,991 of OY728158.1, forward strand.
ACAAATTCTCTTGGAACCTTCATTTTTCACTTCGGTATAAGCTTCATATATCCATACCCTAATTTAATTATTAATTATTCTTATTTAATCCTACTAAAATATTTTTTTTATGTTCCATAAATATTTTCTTTCTTAAGTATTCTTTCTTTGATGAGGAAATTCATGTTTCCTTATTAATTTCTCTTAAAAAGTAAGTCTGGTTAAAGGTAATTTCCCAATTTCTTACTAATTTTCAAGTACCATACATAATATGTTTTAATATCCCATTATTCTTCTCAAATCAATAATTTTATCATGAAATATATCTTACTTCATTATTTGTTTTATGAAAATTATTATTTATTTCCACTTTAAATGCTCTATAATATGTTCTTTGAAACAAACTAAAATGTTTCATTTCATAATGTTTATTAAACACACTTTTTATATGTTTTCACTTTATATTGACATAAGTTATTATAATGTTTTCTTAATTTAAATTATTAATTTCCAATTATGATTTAAATATATTCTTCCATATACACCATTATCATATTACGTTTTATTATGCCTTAGGACAATATTATGATAAACAATTATTTCCATGGGTTGTGTTTAGGCTTTATTCTTTATGTGGCACCCATATTCATTAACGTGTTACGATGGGTACACACATATATCACTCTAATGCATTGGGTAATGTTTATTCTCATGATAATTCATGTTATGATATGGAGTAAACATGATTCATTTATGGTATTTGGTCCTCAATGTGTATTGGTATTGGAAGTTATCCTTGAATCATGAACCTCCATATGTTATAGTCTAGGAAGTTATCCTTGAATCATGCTTGTTTTATGTTTTATGTTGTTTCTCCATTCCTGTGATTCCATGATTACTTGATACCTTGTTCCATATGTTATGAATCTATATGTTTATTCATGTTCTGTTCCTTTTTATGTCTTCCTGTTATGTATTTTAAACCATATGTTATGGTTTATTCTCATGTTAGTTTCCTTATTATTCTTTTCAGATCATCCCTTTTTTCTATGTATTCCCAAGGTTATCCTATATAGATTTAAGGGATCAAAGGAATTCAGTATCTTATTTTTTAGGATTAATATAAATATTTTTATTCTATTTATATGCTTTGAGTTTTCTATTCCTAGTCATCTATAGACACTAGAATTTGCAGTGCTTATATTGTAATGGATGGTTAATTATTTTTAAAATCATAAAATAATATGTGTAGAAGTCTACTTCCATTATAGATGGTATCACAGAAAGGTCTAGTTATTTTTAGAGATAAGGACTAGAAAATATTTGTAAGAACCCTATGGATAATTCTATCATCATAGATAACATATATTTAAACATATAGAATCACAAAATAATATATACTTTCCATTAAAAAGTTTATCCTTCTATGTTCAATGTTTCATTTTTATATTTTTATTAGATGAGTATTGAATCCCCCCTAATTTTTCATACTTTTTATTAGATTGTGGATGAAAATAGTGGAACCCCTGCCAAAAATCAATGTTATAGGAAATGTGATTATTTCATAAATGAAATTCCAAATATATTGGGAATGGGAGATTAAAACATCATTATAGTACTCGATCAACAAGATCAATTTATGAATAATAACTTGAATCTGATCGAACTCAAAACTTCTCAAAACAACGAGAAATTTGTGGTGGATTACTTTATGTAGAATAAACCTCTATTGTTTTTGGGATATTCAGATAACATCATCATGGAACAATGGATTGGTTCCATTGAGATTATATTATTTTTCCTCCAGTACTCAGAAGAATAAAAATTTGTGCAGGCGGTATATTGTTTTGATGGGAAAGTGGATCAATAGTGGAGAATGATCAAGAACATGAAGTCTACGAAGGAAATTGATTCCATATAATTGAAATATTTAAAATACATATTTTTCTATAAATATTTTCCATAGACACTCTATCTTAAGATGGACGGATAGTTCATAAGATTGAAACAAAAGGAGTAAAAATATATCAGGGCATATGAGGAAATTTTACAAGGACTTCATGATACACCTCTAGATTTTTCATTAAAACTAATATCAAGGTGGTTCACTTATTTAGTGGAATAAATCAAATACTATGAAAAGTGTTGGAGATTCGAGACTTTGACATTTATGAGGAGATTTTCAATTGTTCCCTTATGTTCGAAATGGAGATCGGAGACACTTAGTGGTCATGTATACCTAGAGATTAAAAGATGAAATGTGGTTCAATATGTGTGGATAAATAGAGAAATATCATGATGTAAAGGAAACACAACAACCCACATCGCAAAATGTTGGGAAGATGCATCCTAGGAACTTTTAAAAAAGAACTATGAGATGCTTCAGATGTGAAAGAGAGTGCAATCTAGAAATAATTTCAAAATTGATATGAATAATCCCAAAAAATTATAGGATTAAATAATATTATATATCAAAACTCATCATAGAGTGTATTGTTTCAATTAAAATGAACATGGGAATTTTTTTAACCAATTCCCTAAGACAAGGGTTTTGAAGGCAATCAACAAAAACAAACTCCAATGAAACAAGGAAGGGAATATGCTATCAATACTACTGAGGTAGAACCTCAAAATTATGTGGTGAAAGGTATATAAGTTATTAAATAAAAAATAGAGATAATTATATTTTATTCTGATTCTATGAATTCTTTCTTATCTTTCAGTTTTAGTATAATTATTAAAAGAGAACCTCAAAATATGAAGGTTTAGTTATCTATGAATCATAAAATGGAGAAATTAATACATAAAAAGTATTTAACTCATCCTTGATTAATGTTTTTGGAATGAACCCCCTTGAAAATATTGTTTTACCTCCCTTGGTGGAGTTTGATTATATATTTGTAAGGGATTTTCTATCATTAAACAAATCCAACATCAATTCTCAACAAGGGGAGATAACTCTTCACATCCCAAAGCATCCTATAATTTTGTAAAAGTGTAAGGGGGAAGATGAATATCCTTTATAATCATAATCTATATTTTTGGATATTATTTTCTTATAAAAAAACAATATTCATCTAAAATTATTGATATTAAGGGGATAATCATGCTTGAATACATGCCCATTGTGTGGGACTACACAGGTGTGTTCCCAAAAGAATTAGCCAGTTTTCTTCTTAAATGAGATTTTTAGATCTAAATTTAAATTATTCTTGGATCTTTTCCTATATCAAATGAACCTTATATAATGGAAATTGTGGAGTTTGAAGAACTGAAGAAGTAGTTACAGGAGAATCTATTGTATGGTTTTATATGCTAGAGTGTTTCATTGTGGGGTGTGCCAGTCCTCTTCATCAAGAAGAAGGATGGATCAATGTTCGTATTCATAGATTATCATAATCTCAATAAAGTAATGATAAAGAAAAATTATATCCTCCCCTGAATAGATTACATTTTTGATCAACTACATGGAGCCAAATATTTCTATATGGTGGACCTTAGGTCAGGATATCTCCAATTAAAGGTGATGAATGAAGATATTCCCAATACTGAATTTTGAATAGGGTATTGACGCTAGGATTTCATAATGGTTCCCTTAAGAATCACTAATGGACCAAAAAATTTCATGTACTAAATGAATAGATTCTTTAGATTTTACTTCAAAAAAATTGGTAGTCATTATCGATGATATTCTAATATACTCCAAAAGAGTGATAGATCATGAAGAGCAATTTAATACTATGAAAACAACTTTTCAAAGGGAGAAAAACTATGAACATTAAAGTAAATGTGAGTTCTAGGTGGAGGATGTATCATTATTGGGGCATGTTATTGCCATCAAATGAATATATGTTGACCCTTATAAGACAAATGTAATCTGATAGTGTGAGAGGAAAACATATGTAATAGAGATCCATAATTACTTTGGTCAATATAGGTGTTACTGAGGTTTTTTGAATAAATTATAATGAATTTAAAATCTAATAACCAAGATGACTCAGAAGGGATAATATTTTATCAGGACTAGTCAATGTGTATACTTCTTCAAATAGTTTAAAAAGAGCTTTATCACTGCACCAGTACTCACACTTCCAACAAGTGGGAACTTATTATGGTATAAAATTACTATTAAAATAAGGTATTAGGGTGTGTAAAGATATAGAATGATAAATTTTTAGAATATTCCTCAAGGATGTTTAAAATTTATGATCAAAACTATCCTATGCATGATTTGGAGTTGGCGGTTATGATCTTCGCATTAGAAATATGGTGGAATTGTCTCTATTCAGTGAAGTGTGAAATATATACTGATTATTAGAGCCTCAAATATATATTCAAATAGAAGTAGATTAATATGAACGATTAAATATAGTTAAATATCATAAAGTATTATGACCACATAATACACTACCATCTTGGTGAAGAAAATAAATTGGAATATTCTCAATGGATAAAGGATCATGTAACTTTATCAATGATGAGAATTGAGAAGGATATAAGGTATTATATTTTAAAAGGCTAGACATGGGAATAATTAAGGAAGTAAAATAAAAAATCATTTCTTAAATGATTTATCCACCACCCCTTTTGTTGAAAATAAATTATTTTCAAATAAATGATGAAGAAATTTAGAAAAAATGTAGAAGCTATCCAAAAAGGGAAAACCTTAGAGGTAAAAATTGATGAGGAAGGAATAAAAATATTTGGTTCATGAATATTTACACCATAAAATCAAGAGATAAATATAGTAATCTTAAATGACGCACATAGTTCAACCTTCTCTATTCACCCTGGGAGCACAATGATGTATCATGATCTTTAAGAGTTCTATTGGTGGGGAAATATAAAGAAAGAGAGCATTGAGTATACATCAATGTTCCCAATATTTCATTAAGTGAAGTTTGAAAGGAACAATTATAAGGGAATGATGCAATGATTACTCATACCAACATGGAAATGGGAAAATATCACCATGGAGATTGTCACCAGACATCCAAATACATCCATGGGAAAAATAATTATATATGGATTGTTTTGAATTTTCATTCAAAGACCTATAACTTTATCACAATTAGATAGGACTTCTTAATAGATAAACATGCATGGATATACATTAGATAAATAGTGAGGATTCATGGAGTAACACTATAAATTCTATCAGATCAATATCCATGATTCACCTCCAAGTTCTAGAAAAGTCTCAAACATGATCTAAGCACTGAGTTGAACTTTAGTATGGCATATCATCCTCAAACTGAGGACCAATATGATCTCACTATTTATAACCTAGAATACATGTTTAGAGCATGTTCTTGGGACTTCAAAAGTGGTTTGGACCAATATCTTCCTCTGGTTGAGTTCGCCTCCACCAATATCTTCCACTCGAGCTTCCAAAAGTCATCATATGAATCCCTTTATGAGAAATGATGTAGAACACCTAAATGAAGGGGTGAATTCAGTGAACTTATGTTTCTATGAACTAAAATGGTTGAAGAAATGATATTAAAGGTGATGACCATTCAGTAGTACATCAAGGTAGCCCAAAGTCAACAGAAGATCTATGCAAACAACCATCGATGGGACTTAGAGTTTATGGATGGAGACATGGTATTCCTTTATATATCTCTATGGAATAGGATCATGAGATTTGGGATGAAAGGAAAGCTAACTCCCAGGTACATCATACACTTAGATATTCTTGACCATGTCAGAGTTTAGGTATATCAACTAGAACTTAAAATTACCATGTCTCAATTAAATTAGGTATTCCATGTATCCCACTTGAGTAAGTACATACGAGATCCCTCAAATGTACTGAATCTAGGGGTGGTACAAATAGATAATGACCTCTTGTATGAAGGGAAGTCAGTGAATATCATGTAATATATAGATAAATTTATATGAAATAAGACTACTCACTTGGTTAAAGTGATACAGAGGAACCATAAGTATGAAGAGGCAATATGATAACCATAGAAAATGATGACCGAGCAGTACCCTCCATTGCTTCCACCATAGTACGTAAAAAGAAATTTTGAGGGAGAGATTTCCTAAGTGTGAAATAATATAACGACCCAAACATTTATCAATAAAATTTTCACTTCATATAATTATGTTATATAGTATAAAACACATACATCACTTAGAGAACATAATAAATCATTAAGTACTAAATAAGTTGTATTTATTGAAATTAAGGAAACTTTACCAATTCAATAGTAACATAACCTTTGGAATATTAATGTTAGAATTAGGAATACTAAACCATCTAATTCAATAGTAAACTCACCTATAAAAGTATAAACAACATTTTGGAATCTTTGAAATGATAATATGGTATAATTATATCATGTTATAAGTAAATAAATTTTTTAAGAGTGATAAATTAAGAAATGTATTTTTTGGGAAACCTAAATGTTTATTTGAAATTTTTAATTAATAAAATGATTTAAAATTAAATTTATTTTCAAAAAATAGTTTCACAAATTATTATTATTTTTCTTATTATATAATGTATTTTTACGAGATTTTAATTTGTTTTTCATAAATTATAATTTTAAAATCAATATTTTTTTAATAAACAGTTATTTTAATTAAAATTTGAATGTATCATATTGAGAAATTTATTTTCATAAAATTGAGTCTATTTTTAAATTACACATGTCAATAATGGGTTAGGGTGAATTTTTTTTATTTTTCTAAACAAGTTGAATTTTTTTGAATAGTATAATGTTGTAATTTATGGTATTTAACATTTTAAACAAAATACATGAATTTATGAGTCATGAACTATTTGAAAAACCAATGTTTAAAAGTCACATGCACTAGTTACTATATTTAGTCACATCAATCCTCATTTTTTATAGTCTTGAAACAAAATAATAAACAAATGAATAAAATAATCAAAAAAATACCCCTCTCCTCCACTATAAATTTCACCTCTCACCACCACTTCTTCTCACACATCAAACACCATTAATCTTGTCCAAATTCTACCCAACCCTATTCCCAGGTTTCCCTCCCCATGTCTAGGATCCTTTGGTCTAAATAAAATACCAAACTCAAATTCCCTATAGAGGTTCTCAAGGAGGAGAAATTCCAGAGGTAATAACCTCTTCTATTCTCTTTTAATTTCTTTTATTTTTTATTCTTCTCCTTAGCTTCTCTATCTAAAAAATAATGATAAATATGTTATATTATATATAAAATGGTTTTTTATTATTTTAATGTAATATACATCATCAAATCCATTCCCATATCCATTTTATTCCAAAAATGAAAACACCATCCGTGATTTATTGATTTACCGCCATCATGGACGATGTGATTTCATTTTCCGATACCACTAGCAAGACTTGACATAAAAAAATTATTATGGTTAAATGAGATTGTATTATACATATTATAATTTATATAATTTTCAGGAACCAATTTATAAACATGATATTGAATAGAATGATTTAATTTTATGATGGTTGTAAAACCCCCCAAAATAATCTAACCTTTTTCATTGAACTTTTATCAAATGAATCATCCTCATGTCAAAAAAGAAAATGATATGTTTAAAAATTTAAATTTTTTTAAGTGAATTTTTACCTTGTAATTTCACTTTTTTGGGATTCATTACAATTTGACAAGAACTTAAAAAATAAAACTCAAGGGAACCGATCATGAAATCCATGAAACAAATGCTCTGAGAACGACAAAATTAAAACTATAACTCAATGAAATTGCTATAAATAAACCTAAATTTTTTTTAATAAATCAAATAAATGGTTAAGATGTTATGAATTAAATTATTAATTAATTTAATGTCATTATACATTAGATTGAGTAAAATTGCATAATATTTTCGGATAAAAGTAAGAGATTCTCTCAGAACCTTTATTTTTCACTTTGGGCTATGTTCTCTCTCTCTTTACCCTAATTTAATTCTTAATTATTATTTTCTGCTCCACATGGTTTTTTAATGTATTTTCCAAGAATATTTTTCTATTTCAATTATTATTTATTTTATGGGGAAATACATATTTCCTTCTCAATTCCTCTAAAAATTAACTGCTGATTAAAGGGAACTTCTGAATTTCATACCCCTTTTCACATACCATCGATAATCTTTTTTAAGCCCCCATTATTTTTCAAAAAGAAATAATTTTATTTTTAAAATCTACCTTGGTTCATTTATAGTATTATATAAAATATTGTTCCTTTTACACTGTAAATTCACTTTAATGTTTTCCTTAAATTGTATTAAAATGTTTCATTTTCTAGTGTTTATTAAACACCCTTTTTACATGTTTTCACTTTAGTTTGACATCTATTATCATTATATATTTCCATTTCCCCTTACGAATGTCCAAGTATTATTTAAATCCATTATTTAATGTACAACCTTATGATATTATCTTTTTTATTCCGTATGAAATGATTAAGATACCCAATTCTTTCCAGGGGTAACCCTTATGCATGATTATTAATGTGGCACACATATTCATAATCATGTTATGATGGGTATGCCATTAAAGCACCCCAATTCATTGGGTAATGTTTAGTCTCACGATACCTCATGTTGGGATATGGAATAAACCTGATTCCTATATGGGACTTGGTCATCCATGTGCAACGGTCTTAGAAGTTAGCCTTCCCTCATGATCCTCTACGTGCATCGATCTTATAAATTATCCTTGAATAATTCATTTTTCATGATGTATACTATTACCTAAATATTGTGATTCCATGATTACATGATCTTATTTTATATATGATATTATTACATATGTTTATTCATGTTTCATGTCTCTTTATGTCATCATGTTACACCTTCTAACCCATGTGCAATGTTTATTCCATTACTTTGATTTTTAAAACATCCCTTGTTTTCAATGTATTCCATATGTTATCTAATACATATTTAAGGTCTCAAAGGAAGTTAGGAGATTATTATGTATGATTAATATGATAATGTTTTATTTTATATCAATATTTTTTGTTTTATATACCTAATCATACAAATACGTTATACTATACGATCCTTAGCTTGTATTTGATGGTTAATTATGTTAAATACCAGTAAAATATATGTTTAAAAGGTTAAGGCCATTATAAAACTAGGTGAGGTATTTTAGAGCACATCCTCTTTAAAAATAGACCTTATTCCAAAACATTGAGCCCCATATCATCAAAGTGACATGGTTATCAAAATAATTTAATTTGGAGTTATTCCAAGACCCATCTACTTAGTATATCACATTAAATACTATACCACCAGAGAAACCATCCATCCTGGTGAAAAATCACCTAATCACCTAAACAGTTAGAAAACAACCACCGTATCACTAAATCACATCGGCACAGAATTCCCAAGACCTAGCCTACCTAGGCGAAAAATTCATAAGGTGTTCACTACATGGATGTTTGACTATCTGGGTTCCCTATTCACCCAAAAACCCTACTCAAGTGCCAAACCCCAACAGACACCAATCTTGGCACTGATTCTCCCATGCCACTTATTTAGGAATACACTACTCCAATTTCAATTACATGGGTTATAATTTTCATATTTCGTCTAAATGGGATCCTAGTTCAACTAAGTCACCTACCTCAGTCCCTAATTTTCCATATTATAAGGCCTCTACCCTCCATCCCTCAATATTGATCAGTGATACGTTGTATTATCAAGCCTTCATTTTGATCCCTTTACATATACTAGTGTCCCTTATAAAAAACCAAGAATCGCAAAATGAAATTTTTGGTTTGGGTAGAATATTATTTAGATTTGGATACCTATAAGAACAATCATAAACCTATATAATTACATTATTTGAGGAAATCTTCTTGGTTTCCTCATATTATTTGATCTAACATACTCTTCTATGTAAAACCTAGATATTTTTATGAAATATTTTCTCTAAATAATTTTAATTGTTCAATAGCTTGAATTGCTTACAATCATTAGTTTAAGTGAACCACGAGATTTCCTTAGTACAAATTGATCATTTTAACCAAGTAGTTGTGTTAGTGGGAATAAATATAACTAACTTGTGAAAATGTATGGTGAAGTCATTATCTACCATTTATTTATGAATAAAATATAAATCAATTATATATTTGCATTTTTCTGGTATAAATAAATTTAGTGAATTAATATAAGTAAATAAATTTGATGAAATATATATTTTATATACTTAGTAAAATATTTTTGATATTTATACAATAGATATTTTTTCATTGGGAAGGAATAAACCCTATTTGACTTATAAAAACCTATATTTTTCAAAACAGTAATTTTCCACCTTTTAATGGAGAACCCGTATTTAATTATGATTCTTACATATTAATAATTTTTATATGATAACATAAAAATTATATTTGGAATAAAGATATAAAAATTTACTTTGGATGAAATTTTAATATTTTTCTAATAACTTTCAGATTTTGATGAATAGTAAAAATATACTAAATTTTAATTGAAATAACTTTTATCATCAAACTAATTTATATTGTTAAATAATAATTTTGGAAAGATTTAAATTATAAATATCATATATATTTATCATTTATCATAATGTATTTCATTAGAATAAAATTACATTGAATTCAGATGTAAAAACATTTCAATCTCCTGCAATGTTTTAGCTTTTAAAACTCAGTCTATCTTTCAAACCACAAGAATAATTTTAAATTAATTACTAAAAATAATGTTTTTTAATTAATAAACATGGATTCCATATTTGGAATCAGTAGGTCCAAAATATTTAAATATAATTTTTTATTTTTGGGCATTATGAATAGTAACTTCGGTAAATTTTTATTAATACGGTAAAAGAGTAGAATGGGTAATTAAGCATAAGAATACTATTATAAAATTACCCTGTTACTTTTCATAATATCATTGGATGATTTTTTTCAACTTAAATCATCCATGGGTTGAAATGGTTTCTTTTGGAATCCACTTCAATGAAATTAGGACATTTAATTTATTTTATTTAATGAAAAGTTACGTATGTCTCACTCAAATTTTAGAAAATAAATCACGTTTTATATAAGGTTAAACAGAAGATATATTAAATTATAAATACACATTTGAAATCTAAATATTTTTTCTTGAGCATGGTAATATATTTATAATTTTGGTAAAATAGATAATTACATTAAATACTTATACTTTGATGGTGTACAAATTAATTAATTGATGAGAAATCAATAAAATGATTTTTATTAAAATTTTAATATCCATAAAAAGACCCAATAACTTGTAAAAAAATTACTTTTTGATTATATCTTGACCATAACCATATAAGGGTCAAGTTAGTGACCATTCATAGCCTTATAGAAGAGATTAGGACACTTATATTATTTTATTTAAATGGATGTTAAAGTTGTCTCATTAATAATTTAATAAATATAACATTTTAACTGTTTTATTTTTCAGAAGATAAAATCGACAACTTATATTCATCCGAAATATAGTAGATTTGTCTTCGATATTGTATTTTATTTTAAAATTTTCTTTAAAAAATATGTATACTAATTAATTACAGAAAACTGTTGAAGTAATTATTTTATTAATAGATATGTCAAATAAATATAATTAAAAATATTTAAATAAATATAATTTTCGATAATTAATGATTAAAATTAATTTTTAATATTACCTTTACCTATTAGTAATATAATAAAATATTTTCTTTGAAGTTAAATTATTATCACAATTTTTTTAAAATTACATGAATTGAATAGTGTCAAAGTTGACACTATTGATTGTTTATCAAAACAATGTTTTATTAAATTTATTAAAAATAAAAAAACATAAAAATATATAGAATAATTATTATATGTTCCAAAAAATATAAGGTACTAATTTATGTTTTAATGGACATCAAATATGTAAATAGTGCACCCTTTTAAAATTGAAACATGTGTAATCGTAATTAAAGTTAAATAGAATAACAAAGTGTAAATTAAACTTATAATGTTAAAATTGACATAAACACTTATCTAAAATTTATTGGTTGATGAAATTAAAACCCTATGTCATATAATATTTTATATTGAGACATTTTTGTTGTTTTTGGGTAGCGTTTGATATTGTTATAAATTAATATTTTTGAAGATCCCAAACGTGCCTCTCACATTAGTTATAAAAAGAACATCATCCCTCACATATTCACTTCACATTGAGAATTAAATATCATACATCCCTTACCTTTTTTCCTTAAAAACATCCTTAGTAACATTCTCTATGCTCTTTTATTCTTCCAAGACCAATTCTACTTCTCTAAAAAAATATTAATAGGAAGCTCATTGAAGAAGATGTAATCTCCTCAACCGATTCTTTCAAACTTCTTTCTTTATCATTTTCATATTAATGGGTTATTTCATTATAAATTAATAACTCCAATATCACATATATTATAAGATTATATTATAATTATGAAACAACCATATTCCACCTTCTATTCATCCTATAAAAAATGAAACCCCCACGCGTGCGTACGTACGACTTACCCTCTCCACATCGGGGTGTAATCTATTTTTCATCACTACCTTACATGGAGCTGTATAATGAGGGAAATAATAATTGTATATTATTATTATAATATGATATTGATTTGAAATATTATGCATTATCCACTTCAATACCATTCAACAATTAGGGGAATGATATCAGCGTTTGTGCGTACGTATGACCTACAGTCTCCACAATGAGATGTGATTCATTATACATGATATTCATTAAATAATGATTATATAAAGGTAAAAAATGAATAAATATAGTACATATTAGGCTAATATCATTTTTTATGATATAAATATGACCTAAGAAGGAGAACCATAACTTATTCACTAAAACATTCATAAAAACATAAAGAATTTAATATCTGAATAGTGAGAAGCAATGAAATGTTACTATAAAACAGATGAGCATATGATCACATAAGATAATATATTAGTTACTCTGATTATAGAATAACTCAATGAAATGTTACTATAAAACAGATGAGCATATGATCACATAAGATAATATATTAATTACTCTGATTATAGAATAACTCAATGAAATTATATAAATAATTATACAACATGTTTAGATACATATGCATGATATCGAACCTAAGGTAAGGGATAATTTCACAATCTTGTAATTCACCGAGATTTTTTATACGTAATTATTTACTGGGGTATAATTATCTTTAACGCCCATGTTCCCTAAATATATAATTTTATTTATATTCTTATAATAAATTTATCTTCAATTTCACCCTTGGGTGAATTTCTATTAAACGGTATAAAATTAATCTTTTTTCATTATTCTATATGAGGTACTATTGAATTTTTAAGTAAAATTATGAGGAGAATGTTTTTTTAAAATTATATAGTATAAAAGGAATCTTACATATTCATAAATCATTACTTCCATTAACATTCATCTATATGATTTCAATTTTATTTTCAAATAAATTATTTCCTTTTAAAATTGGATGGAATTTTGAGAAAAGAAAATTTTTATAAATAATAAGGGATATTTTCCCCAAGAATTAATATCATGTGTTTTTATCAAATTTATTTTCTATCTAAGAAGACATTATTTAAATAAAGTTATGTTTATATCCCTATTATTACTATGGTTTTATTGTGTTTATGATGTAATTATATTTACAAAATCCATTTGTTTTATATGGATTTTGATGGAATGATGGTTAAGAATCCCATTTTATTCCTTGGGTTATGCTATGATTTATGTTTTTGTGGAACATCTTAGAATTATTTCATTATGATATAGGTGGGACTTTTATCTCCCTCAAATTCATTGGGTAAAGATTTATATCTCATGATATAGACATGGATTGATGGAAAAATATATTAGTTCAGTAATACAGGGCTAGATCAAGGAGTTAACTAGGTTTAGTAATGGACTTTGTCTACTATGATGGTCTTCAAAAATGAGCCTTGACTAATATGAAATGATTTTCTATGCTTATTTGTATTCTACAAAACATCATGTCTTATGTTTTGACTTTTGGGATTATTTTCATTTATTCTTATGAAATTTTATGAATTATCCCAAGGCATGATGTCATGATCTTACATATACGGGATAAGATTTCAAATCATATGTTCTTATGTCTTATGATTTTGATATGATTTATATCTACCTTTTTTACCCTTACTTATAATTTGAGCTAACCCTTTCATATATTTCTTTCCCCCATGTCATGAAAAATGGTATTAAATAAGATATGTCAAAAGGGGATCTAGTTATGATGAAATAAGTGGGAGGAAATGATGATGTCTTATGAACCAGTTGTTTATGTTTCCCGGTTTTTAAATACACTATACTGATATAGTCATGTCATGGTTTTGATATATTTTTAATGAATAGTCTTTAATTTTGAAGTAATATAAATTTTTTTAAAGTATGTGGCGTTATAGTTGGTATTAAAGGAATTGTATAGTTATCCTTTGGAAACATTGAAGAGAAAATGATATAAAGAACCCAAAGTATATGTCGAATAATAGGTTAAAATCCTAGTGTTTCAGAAATTATCATGAATAACCTATGATAAAACCTAAAGTGTCTTAAATTGAACTTTTGTTCTTTATTATTTTCTTTTCCCATTTTAATTAGTGCTTCTCCCACTATTCTTATTGGATTTAGTCAATGTAAGGAACCAAAAGGATCCAAGTTAATGTTGAATGCAAGAGGCAATGTAATGATTGACCTCATGAGAAACCAAATGTTAAGGGAGCTAGAATGAAAAATCGTGCAGCTATTCTCACACAACTTTCTCAAGCTAGGAATCATGTAGGACTTATAAATGAGCAAAGGAGGGAACAACATACCCTTGATTCCTTCATGAGGCAGCATCGGCCTTCTTTCACTGGGTCTTATGATCCATTAGTGGCTGAATAATTTATATTCACCACTGAAAAGATATTTTTAGTTCTCCAATGTTCAGAACATGATAACGCCATCTTAGTAGTCTATCGTTTGGAAGTATAATATATTCAATGGTTTGTACTTATCAAGAATATTATGTAAAGATATGAAATTGAATCCATGTAATGGGATGAGTTTGAGAACTAATTATTGGATAAGTACATTCCTCATATTCTTCGAACAAATATGGAGAAGGAGTTCCTTGAATGTAAGAAAATGGATGATGAATCGATTTTTACCTACAAAAAAAATTTAAAAGATATTCAAGGTATGATTATGGAATTATTATCCAACCTATGAGTAAAATTGATCATTTATTTTTTGTTTTAGAACCAAGTCTCTAAAGGGAATTATCCATATGGGACTTCAATAGCTATAAAGAAGTTAGTCAATGTGATCTCAAGGTTGGGATGGATATTAGAGTAACCCATCAGTCCTTTGGGTTTGATAATAATAGAAAAATTGAATTCAATGGAAAATTTAAAGACCACTCTGAAAAGAAGATGATTTTTCCATTATGATCAATTTGTGCAAAGAATCTTTGATGGAATTGTCATAAATGGGGTAGTAAATATTTTAAATGTTGGAATGAAGGTCATCAAGTAGTTTAATGACAATGTGATTGGAAAAAGGTGTAATTATGCGAATAGAAAAAAGGCTACAAAAAATGCACCTCTTACACTTCGATGTTATAAATTCAAGTATATGGGTAATTATTCCAATCAATGACCTAATCCAAGGGTTATTGATGAAGATCAACGTCAGTAAACTCTTAAGACGAAAGAAAAATGCAAGTCACTTTTGATCATTATCACTGATGTGGTGTACGATAATGAAGTCATGAATGGTACACTTACCATCCACTCTAATGTAGAAATTGTTTTATTTGATTCTGTATTTACCCACTCTTTTATTTATAAAGAATTTTCTAAGTTTATCATCATATTACTTCAACAATTAGATTTTGAGTTAGTCGTGATGAATCATAATGGAATAACTATCACATCACAAGTTTATAATTATTCTCCTATTGACGTTTGTGGGAAAAGTGCTTTCTATAAATCTTGTGATCCTTCCTATAGTGGAATTTTATGTGATTATGGGCATGGATTGGATTTCTCTATATGGATATCATATCAATTTCCAAGTAAGGGAAGTCTCATTTTATATTTCTGATCATTCTATAATAATCTATCTGTGCAAGGATGAATATAACCCTCTAATATAAATTTCATCCATATTATGGGCCTTGAATCATATAAATTAAGAATATTTATCTCAAATGGTTAGGGAGAAACTCGTTATTAATAATACACCTATTAGTAAAGGATTTTGATGATGTCTTTCAGGATGAATTGTTAGGTCTTCCCCGAAATTGTGATGTTGAATTATCAATAGAAATCATACCGTGTGTTATACCTATTTCAAAGATACCTTATCAAATGAAACCAATTTAGTTTCAACTATTAAAGATTCAACGCTAAGAGAGTTTGACAAGGGATTCATATTCCCTAGTGTATCGCCTTGGGTTTCCCCTTTCTTGTTTGTTAAGAAAAATGATGGATAAATGACACTCTACATTAATTATCAAGAACTTAAGAATATCACTATCAGGAAAAAATATTATCTTCCCCAAATAGATGAATTATTTGAAAAAATACATAGATATTGATAATTTACCATTGTTGATCTTAATTCAGGATCTCATCAACTAAGAGTCAAGAAGGAGGTCATACTAAAGTCGATATTATGTACAATTCATGGACATTATGAATTTATAATGAAGCCTTTTGGTCTTAATCATGCCCCACTATCTACATGGATATAATGATTAGATTCTTTAGAGACTATCTTGATTAGTTTTTGGTAGTCTTTATATGTGATATTATTGTTTATCTAAAGATAAAGTAAAAACATTAAGATCACTTGATAATTTTACTGAAGACACTAAAAATGAAAATATTTTTGGAAATTTTACAATGTAATAATTTTATCTTCATAAAGTTTCATTTTTGGGTCACATAATCTCAAAATAGAAGATATATGTGGATCCAGTAAAAAAAGAAGTTGTTTAATGTTGGGTGAGACCAAAAATTGTAACTGTGATCTGAAGTTTTCTTGGTTTGGTTGGATATTATCGACATTTTGTGAAATATTTTTCATGGTTATCTATTCTACTCACCTTTTTGACTTAGAAAGAAGTTAAGTTCATGTGGACGGAGGAATGGGAAGATTATTTCAAAGAGCTCCAAATAAGGTTATCTGGTGCATCTTTGCTCACACTTCCCTATGGTGGACAAAGTTTTTTCATCTATAGTGATGCATCGCAAAAAAGGGGCTAGTTTGTGTCTTTATTAAAAATGATATGATGATATCTTATGCCTCACGGAAATTGAGAATCCCTAGGAAAAATTACCCAAATCATGATTTGGAGTTATCTGCGATAATATTTTCATAAAATATATAGAGGCATTATCTTTATGGTAAAACATGTGATATTTATACTAATCCTAAAAAATTAAATTATATTTTCACAAAAAAAGAGTTGAATATGTATCGAAGAATATGATTGGAGTTTATTAAATATTAGGATTTCTCAGTATATTATCATCCTGGGAAAGTGAATAAGGTGGTAGATGATTTGGGTTTAAGGACCACACTAGCCTATCAATGATTAGAATCACAAAAGAACTAATGTTTATTGATATTAAAAGAATAGATCATGAAATTTTAATGGAAGGGGATAAATATTATCTTTCTAAAATGAATTTTCAATCATCCATACATGTGGAGATTAAGGAGCCATTAAAGGAATATATAGAGATATAAAATAATGTGATTAATTTTCCTCAATTCAAACTTGGTTGTGATGTAAAAATAAGGTTCAAGAAATAGGTTGGTGTTCCTCCGATTCCAGAATTAAAGAAGGACCTATTGGATGTGTCTCATAGTTCATCATTCTCTATTCACCATAGAAGCACAAAGATGTACAGAGACCTGAAATAGTATTTATAGTGGGATGGCATGAAAAGAAATGTTTCCAAATATGTTTCTAGAAGCTAGGTTTGTTAGCATGTTAAGGCTAAGAGATGTAAGTTTAAGGGGATGTTACAACCATTACCCATACCAAAATGGAAATCGGAAAAATCACTATGGACTTTGTCATCAAACTTCCTAAAACATCAAAAGGAAATAATTATATCTCGGTTATTGTTGATGTTAGGTATCTGAGGCCCGCAGCAAAAGCTGGTGAGCCAAGGATTTTAAAATTTTCATCGGTGAGATGACGGAACTTGTCATCGCCGACGATCCGATCCCCGAAGAGGTCTGAGAATATCACGTAGATTGTAAAGAGCACTAAATTAAAAGGAAAAACTTCCCCATTTCATATATGAAGCCATTATCGACCGCAACTTTTCAATGGTGATCATTGTACGAAAAATCCATAGTAGGATCCCTCTTGATCTTCTACACACGCTTTAGAAATCTGCAGGAACACTGATCATCGAACTTTAGGTGCTAGCGCGGCGATCCAATGATATATTCGACGTTCTGACGATCACCGCATCGTCGATATTGCGATGCGTGATTAGAAACTCGATCTGATCTCGGATTGAGAGCTTCTCTCTCTAGAGAGCGGGAGGAGAGATAGGCTCTAGACAAATTGACATGAATAGTACTTTTGCTTGATCCCCTCTCCTCTATTTATAGCGGATCATGGAAATTGCCCAGTTGGTTTCCCCAGCCCCCGTTAATTCCACGTCCACTAAATAAATAACTATGACGACTTAAAACTGTGTCAATATTATTTATTTATTTTATCACATAATTTTAATATATATAATATATTACGTGATAAAATCTGAGCCATTTAACTTGACTCGCTATCCTGCTTAATATTAAACGAATGTTGAATATTAAAATAATATTCGTTCGATTAATATTTTCTCGTATTTACTGAACTCGTAAATAAATTAAATTAATTCAATCCAAAATATTCATAACTTGAATATTGATGAATTTATTTAATTCTTTTGGTGATCGACAACATGGAAAATGCTCGGACCCTGTGGATGGGCCCACTATGTCTATATACTTATTCAACTGAATAGGGAGGATTCATGAATATGCTATTGTGTGTGACCCTCTAGGCCCTTATCTCCATGGTAGTGAATAAAATCCATAGAACAAGAGCGGGCTCTAGCAACCCGTCATGGCCCCTAAAGAGATAAGGAGAGTAATTGCAATGACTACCAACCTATGAACACTGACTGTGTACTATATTCTCTTTGTCATTAAATATCTCATAAAGTAGGACACACTCGTGTCATCATCCATATCTTGCTTTATTATTTGTTGATATATCTGGATGGATTTTCCTTTATACTGCTTTGGCCAAAGACTTATGAAGGAGGCACCATCCTGATCAACCAGACCTGAGATATACAACTTCCTAAACTTGGAAGCAACAAATCCTATCTTGATCATTCAACAAACATCATACTGCCACCGATGCACTCAACACAAACTACCTCGCCACGACATTACTGCCATGTATTTTTCCTAGCATCAAAGTATGTAATTAAATGATATACATTGGTAATGGTCTCAAGTCAGGAGACCGATACACATGTTTGTAGGTAGGAACAAACAATGACCCCCAAAACATGTGGTGTTCCTATTGACGGGTCTGTCCTCGTGATCTCACAAATAGAGATCACCAAGTGTGAACTTCATGAGAAGAAGTCTCAATGATTATGAGCCCCAAGCACCTGATAGTTAGACATCTACTGTGTCCAGTCATTAAGATGTATCTAGACTATAGAACATATATCTAAGATCAAGTTCAATGTATCTCGAGGGTCTCATTATAGCTTGGGATCTCTTATAACCTCTCGACATGATAATTAACCTTTGGATATTACCATTATTATAGTGGACGCAAAAAAGTCTGCACTATAATGGTAAGATATCATCATGCATATCTAACTGTATACATGATACGGTAATCCAAATTACTACATACTTGGTTCTAGAGAACCCACTATTTCAAAAAAGTCTGCACTATAATGGTAAGATATCATCATGCATATCTCACTAGGTGTGAATCCAAGAATTGGAACAAATCACTGTGATTTATAACTGCTTCTTAGCTACCTTAGAAGCTGTAATGTACTCGGTATATGTAGGTATGGCTACCACAATCCTTTATGAGATTGACTCACTCATCTCCTTTTCCTAACTGTGATACTAAATCAAATTGATCTAGGGATTACTAGTATGTATCCCACCATAACAAGTATACCTTCCTCTCCATGTTCCTGGTACATATCATTTGTACTTTACGAAGTACAAGATGATACTTCTGACTGCATCATTTGCAGTGCTCCTAGAAATAATTAATATATGCCTATTATAAATTATATCCTGACAGTATCAATTATTGTACATATTATGACATATGTGATTGATCCATCACTAAAGCATATGGTATCAATTCACAACTTTAATCTCTACACATTCTCTGAACATGTTAACCTAGAGAGATTAATCCATGTTACATAGGCAACAATTCTGAACATGAATTGTTCCAACTAGTATTTTTCAATACAATGTCATTATATATACGATTAACTAGGACCAAGCAACCTTTGGATCTACATGAGTGGATCTTTTTCCCAAGAACATAGGTTGTTACTTGAAGTCAACCATTGGAGAATTTCTTTGAACCTGATCTTATCTAACTGTAAGGTCAATATTTGACTTCCATATGTTGTTATACATATTTCATTTATAAAACATTGCCGCTCCCACTAACCATTGGTACACACAAGTAAAAGTCTCATTTATAATGAATGCTCTAAGATATTGTTGCTTACTGGATTTCAGTAACTTGCAACCCTTATTGGCATCATTCTATGTCATCATCTCTTTCTGGTTGCGTCGTATAAACACCTTCAATGAAAAATTGTATTGACATCCAATGACCAATACAATGATCATAGAAGTTCATATATGACAAGTAAAATTCTAATAGATTTAGGCATACCAACATGGTATAACTAATAGATCCTTATTGGTACCATACTTGTACCATTGATGTATCATTTCATTTGAATACCCACCGTAGTATTCAATTTATAATCCCCTTTTCAATTTGATACATGGAATCTATTATTGAATGTTATTTGATCATGTCAATTTTAGCTCGTTTCCATATACTGATTTCTTGTAGGATTTTTTATTCTCAATGAATAATATATCACCCGTCGTGGTGAATATAAAACCATCACAATGGTTTCATTCTTCCTACACAGTAAGTGTCTCTGGAACATGCCACTTCTACATGTACTTGTGGAACTTATTCCTTATGCCAACCATTTGTGCATCTTGAGCATTGACTAAGTCCAAGTCAATTCAACTCCCACTATCTCTAATAGAGATGTTCACCCTTGTATAGAAATGTAGTCTAATACTTGACTACATCTTTTCTATCTTATGGATTTGGGTACTATCTTAATCAATCGTTAGGATAATTAATTTAGCTTCACAACATGTTTAACTTTATGCAGGTTTGTTTAAATCCTAACAAACACTTTTCATCTAAACATGTCCGATGACATAATGGATTTTCCATTATACTATGACTCATATGATATATGTTTGTTATTTTAGTTGGCATATTGGATATGGGATTAAGCAGTTATTTGGAAAGCACGTCATGAAATATAATGGAAGTTTCTACAGGTTGTAACATTGATACAACTTACATCATAACTTTGATGTGTAACATATGAATTTAGGAATTGCTCCATGCTACATGTTTATTGACCAATGTTAATGTGTAATACTTTATCATCGATCCTCCTTATCAATTTCAACACAGTGATGTAGATAAGGTAACATGCATTTAGGAATTACTCCATGCTACATTATCATGATCAATGCTTGCTTGGTCAAGATATTCTTCGACCTGCCGATCCGAAACAACTCATATCTTCTGACCAAGCATATACTTCATTGGTAAATTCCATAATGACTTAAAGGAATATTATGAAGTATCTTTACCTCTAGATTTCTTTGGAACAGTTCACAATCTTGTGTTGAACTAACCTCGGAAGCTTTGTGGCATACCTTTATTTCTATATGCGTCTTTGTCTATAGTAAGAGTGTCAATAATACAATAGGTGTTTAGCTATGCCCAGCCTAAATACCATACTGGGTATATATTTGACGTATGCTTTTAGTTTTACTTGACAAATAATCACATTTCCACAACTATATAGGTCTTACATTTTATATTCATCATGTATTGCCATTGATTCAAATAGTAGTGAACTATTTGTTGAGTATGTTACCACAAACAACATTCATTACAAAACATGGAATAATGTCCCATCATGTCCAAATGGGCACATGAGATAAATGTTTTTGGTTATACTCCAAAACTTGTTCAATTTGAATCAATCACATGGCAATTAGAAATTATATGTTTCTCACCGCTGACATGGGAATAACACTTTCTCAGTTGCTTGGAGAAGACACTTTACTTCTAGTAATGTTTCTCACCTTACTTCGTTATTTCATTTCAATACATATATGTGAAAAGCATATTGTATTTCAATACCCAAAAAGTATTCGAGAAAACAATACTTTTATTTGATGAATATAAACTGAACGAAAAGAGGGTACTTGGTTCTTGTATTTCTGTTTCTAAACGTCCATGAATTTATTTAAATATTTGATGCAAATAACCTCTTATTAAATAACCAACCACTTTAATTTTAAGGGAATGAAGATGGTGTCTTTGGTGTAACTTGTCATAGGCCTCTTCGCCTTGTCATTTATTCGCCATAAGAGTAAAATATGGCATTGTCTGCAATATTCTTATTACATGGAAAATCTAAGAAAAAAGTAATGAAGTGCTTACTCCAAACCGTTTTTTTGTATCCATAAACAAAAATATATTAATTGGGTGTAAAAGGTATAAGAATGGGATTTCATGAAATATTGTGAACCGCCTTTCACTTTAAACAAATCGAGTACAACCATCACATTCAAATCTTGCTTCTCTTTCTCCTCGAAAGGATCATGGAGATGAGACTACATGTGATCATCATCCATGTCATGATGTAGTGACCACAACTAACATCAGTATTTGATGATAGCATTATGACCGAACCATCATATGGTTTATTCATGAGTCTCCTGAAAGCAGTTTTACACCCTCGCTTCCTGAGGTGGCTTAACAGGTTGGGACACAAGCACCTTGAATTTCCATTATAGTAGTAATTTGCGCAAGCACCTATACAACATTTAGGAAATTCATGCTTAGTTTAGACATTAACTTTGTCTGATTATTATCGTAGTTTTATTATAGTATTGCGTTCTATTATCTACAAATATAATTTAGCAGATTGTACTTTTATGTGATTACCTAATGTGACATTACTCATTATTTAATAATTAAATGTCTCCCACTAATTTTTTGAATTCTATGAACCCTCTGTACTAGAATCGGAATAATCTTTGAGTATTCTAGTGGCAAGGATCCATGAACCTCCCTCATAGTCTACAAGCTAGGGCTACGCCACTACTTGGAGGGTCCAAGGTAGGCTTTTCACTAGCCAACCGCATTAGCTCGCATTTCCATGATCTATTGAGTGAAGTCCCAACTTCAAAAGTCATTTAATGATTTACTCAATGCTTGCTTCTAAAATTAAAACAAGCTAGGTGAGGCTATTCCATTGCTACAATTTTAGTTATGTCGACCCACCACACGAATAAGAACTCCCCAGTAGTAAGGGGGAACCCTTAGCGGAGGCATGAAGCGGTACGTCGAACACCCAGTTTTGTTCAAACTAGAATGATGGAAGGTTGTTTGTGACTTAATATTTTCATTGAGGGTTTTATTGGTTTTCTCTTGAAAAATGTGATCAATTTCTATTAAACATGTTCATCTATATTATCGCGCTAACAATAGACATTTAATAGAAAAACATATGATGCTTCTTTATGCATTTTATTATCCATTATTTTATGTATTTTTCCTACTGCTCTAAAATGCATAAAATAATAAATAAATGCATAAAGGTAAAATTACTACCTGAACTGGTCTTGAGCATCTAAACGACCTAAGTGCATCGTACCTGAGTCGTATGCTTGACTCTTGATGCAGCTTTCCCTATCATGTATGTTCGCTGGTCTTCGGCAGTATCGAAGTCACTTCTTGGAGTACCACCTTATCTTGGTGGAATCCATGTGTCGTCTTTCACCATCGTACACCCCCTCATCTTGGTGGGGTCCACGTCTCTCTCTGTCTTCATCCAAAGTACAAATATACTCGCGCCCAGGTGAGGGGAACTCGGGTATAAATGTACATCATATAAATATTGGGTGTGCATGCCCTTATACATTTTAACAAAAAAATAGAAGATGTGCAGACAGTATTTAGATTAATTTACAGACATCGCATGCATTTAAATAACAAATTAAATAAATAATTAAAAAGCAGACATACGGGGCCAATGCTCAAGACCAGTTGTCGGGTATAAAATATTGTGTGATAAAAATTAAAATGCATAAATAATTATTAGGGTTATTCAATTAAATAAATTAATAAATTCAAATAATTTAATTAATTATTGATCATGTAATTAATTTAATTTTAATACTTAACATTAAATTAAATAATTAATTAATTTAATTAGTAAAATTAAATTAATTTTAACCTCGGTTATTAAATTTTATTTTCACTACAATTAATATATTATTTAATTTAATTATTTAAATTAGTTAATTATATTAATTGATTTAACTTAACCCCTGGGGTTACATGCCCGCTCGGAGGACCGGGCGGCGGCCGGAGGTAGGGACACCCGTGGTAGCCAATATGTAATGGTGGCGTTGCGGGGTCTTGTAGTGCGAGGTACCCAGGAGGCTTCTGGCCATTTGGGTCTTCAGCGGGAGTGTTCGGCCAAGGTGTGGCCGAAGCAGGGCGGTGCGTGGCGGGGAAGCGCTCGGAGCGGTGAAAGTCGGCGCCTTGGCTGGCTGGCGGTGTGGTGTGAGAGGAGGGAGGAATGTTCGGGGCGCCATGGTCTGGTCGCTGCTTGCCGCGTGAGGTGCCTACTCCGGTGGGCTCGACCGTTGCTGTCCTGCGCCAAGGAGGAGGAGCTGTCCTTGTTTCGACCGGACTCGAAGAGCAGTCGGTGGCCTAAGGACAGCAAGGCGGAGCTCAGCCTATGCTGCCTGGTTTGGTCGTGGCTTGCTGCTCACTTGGGGGAGGAGACGACGGACGGAGGCGGGCGGCCAGCGGAGGAAGGCCGCCGGGTCGGCCGGCAGAGGAAGGCCGACGGGCCGACCAGCTATGCGCAGGTCTGGCCGGAGCTAGCTCAAGGGGCGCCTGGCTATGTGCGGTGGCCTGGGGTTCCTGAGGAGCGGCCGTGCAGGTCCTCAGGGAGAGGGGTAGCCGGATACTAGGCGCTGCACTGTGCAGGTCCGCAGGGAGAGGGGCGGCGAAGGCCTGTGGGGAGGCTGATGCGCGGCGTGGTCAGAGCAGGCATAATCGGCGGGGTGCAGGTGCTGCTGTAGGGAGTGCGGTTAGAGGGGCAGGAAGAGGCGGGAGGCATGGGAGGTGGCTTGGTTGAGTGGTGACGCTGGCCTGAGGAGCGGCTGCGGCGGCCGCCGCACTCCCTTGGCGTGGTGGTGCACCCGACGGTGCTGCAGTGCGCCACGCAGGAGGAGGGAGGGTGTCCCCTAGGACCCCTTGAATGATTCCTTTTTTTTGTTTCCGTTTCCACATGCAAACCCCCTTTTTGATTATTCTTATTATTATTTTTCTCTTTTTCTTCTACATCTTCCACCGCCCAGCCCTCTTTCAATTTTTTACAGACTTGACCAGCAGGTCAAGTCATCTCAAACCTTTTTAAAAAAAATCTAAAGGCTATTAGCCTTTTATTATAATAATACATAAATAATTATAATATAATAATAATTTATTATTATTGTAATCATATAATTATAATAATTAATTATAATATTATTATTATAATTATAATTAAAATTATAATTATTATAATGATAATAATTATAATTATAATAATTATAATTTATTAAAAACATTCATTATTTCCGATAAATAGAAATATTTAACAAAATTTAAAACCCAAGTAAAAACACGAACACGATCTATTCCATAAGTTTCGAATGACCATATCTTGGTTGTTCGAAATCGTATTTAAACACAGTTCGATCCGTTTTGACCATTTTTAAACCCTCTACATAATTTTATGCAAATTAATTTTATTTGGCTCAAAAAATCTACGCAATCCATCTGATACCACTATAAGGTATCTGGGGCCTGCGGAGGAAGCTGGTGGGTCGGGGATTTAAAAAATTGCATTGGCGAGACGACGGAACTGGTCGTCACTGATGATCCGAGCCCTGGAGAGGTCCGAGGATCTCGCATAAATTGTAAAGAGAACAAAATTTAAAGGAAAAACTTACCCGTTTCAGATCGGAAGCCGTTGTCGACCGCAACTTGTCACCAGCGATCGTTGCATGCAGGATCCATAGCAGGATCCATCTAGATCATCCACACATGCTTCAGAAATCCGCAGGAACACCGATCGTCGAACTCTGAGTGCTAGCGCGGCGATCTGACGATATATTCGACGTTCCAATGATCACTGCATTGTCAATCTTGCGATGTGTGGTGAGAAACTCGATTCGAGCTTGTATCGAGAGCTTCTCTCTCTAGAGAGCAAGAGGAGAGAGAGGCTCTAGACAAATTGACATGAATAGTACTTGTGCTTGATCCCCTCTCCTCTATTTATAGCAGATCATGGAAATTACCCGGTTGGGTTCTCCATCCCTCGTTAATTCCACGTCCACTAAATAAATAACTATGACAACTTAAAACTGCATCAATATAATTTATTTATTTTATCACATACATTTAATATATATAATATATTATGCGATAAAATCCAAGCCATTTAACTCAAATCGTTGTCCCACTTAATATTAAATGAACCATGAATATTAAAATAATATTCGTCCGATTAATACTTTCTTGTATTTACTGAACTCGTAAATACATTAAATAAATTCAATCCCAAATATTTGTAACATGAATATTAATGAATTTATTTAATTCTTTTGGTGATCGACAACATGGAAAATGCTCGGACCCCGTGGAGGGGCCCACTATGTCCATATGCCTATTCAACTGAATAGGGAGGATGCTAGAATACGCTACTATGTGTGACCCTCTAGGCCCTTATCTCATTAGTAGTGAATAAAATCCACAGAACAAGAGCAGGGTCTAGCAACCCGTCATGGCCCCTAAAGAGATAAGGATAGTCATTGCAACGACTCCCAACCTACGAACATTGACTGTGTACTATAGTCTCTTTGTCATTAAATATATCATAAAGCTTGACGCACTCTTGTGTCATCATCCTTATCTTGATTTATTATTTGTTGATCTATTCGGATGACTTTGCCTTTCTACTACTTTGGCCAAAAACTTATGAAGGTGGCACCATCCTGATCAAACATGCCTGAGATATACAACTTCCTAAACTTGGAAGCGGCAAATCCTTTCTGGACCATTAAACCAACGTCATACCACCAACGACGCACTCAACACAAACTACCTCTCCACGACATTACTGCCATGGTTTTCTCCATTCATCAAAGTACGTAATTAAATGATATACTATGGTAAGGGTCTCAAGTTAGGAGACCAATACACATGTCCATAGATAAGAACAACCAATGA
This sequence comes from Viscum album, assembly GCA_963277665.1. Lineage (NCBI taxonomy): Eukaryota > Viridiplantae > Streptophyta > Magnoliopsida > Santalales > Viscaceae > Viscum > Viscum album. Next base: position 1,028,921,695 of record OY728158.1, read on the forward strand.
CACCCAAGAAAAGTGGTGTTCTTATTGACGGGTCTATTCTCATGATCTCACTACTAGAGATCACCAAGTGAGAACTTCATGAGAAGAAGTCTCAATGCTTATGAGCCCCCAGCACCTTTTAGTCAAACATCTACTGTGTCCAGTCAGTAATATGTATCTAGACTATAGAACATATATTTAAGATCAATGTCAATGTATCTCGAGGTTCTCATTATAGCCTGGGATATTCTATAACCTCTTGACACAATAATTAACCTTTGGAAATTACCATTATTATACTGGATGCAAGAAAAGTTTGCGCTATAATAGTAAGATATCATCATGCATATCTAACTGTACAAATGATATGATAATCAAAATTACTACATAGTTGGGTCTAGGGAACCCATTATTTCAACAGTTGACTACCTTAAGATGTCGAAACACTTAATTGCAATTAGAGAAGATTTATCTATGGATCAAATTTCCAATATATATGTAAAGTAAGTTGTAAGATTTCATGGAGAACCACTTTCCATTATATCTGACCAGGATCCAAGGTTTACCTCGATGTTATGGTGAAGCCTTTAGTAGGCTCTGGATATAGAGTCAGGTTTCAACAATTCTTATCATTCTTAGTTAGATGATTATACTGAGAGAAAAATTAAAACTCTATAAGGTATGTTGAGAGCTTTATCTATGGATTTTAAATGTGGTTTGGATCAACACCAAACGTTGATGTAATTTTCTTTCAAAAATATCACTCACTTCAGTATTCAGATGGATCTTTATGAATACATATATCAAAATAAGTGATAAAATCTATATTCCTGGGATGAAGTTGGGGAAATGAATATATTAGGACCTTATCTTTTTTATTAAATGGTAGAAAACATCAGATCAATTCCACAACACATAAGATCAGCTCAGAGTCGATAAAAAAAATTGATGACAACTGAACAAAATACCTAGATTTTGAAGTGGGTGATAAGGTTTTTATATGAATATCTTCCAAGAATAGATTAATGATATTTTGAATTAAGGGAATATCGATCTGTAGGTAAATTGGTACTTTAGAAAATCCATATTGTGTTGGGAAGGTAGATTACTGATTGGTGCTTTCATAAAATTTCTCTCAAGTAAATAATTTATTCCATGTATCAATTCTGATAAAGTACATACCTGGTCCTCCACATTTACTAAAATCAGATGTTGTACCACTGGATCATGGTCTTTCTTAAGAAGAAAAACTGATAGATATTCTGGATCGTAGCGAAAAAGGTTCTGTGAAACAAGACCACTCTATTGGTTAACGTTTCGTGGCGGAACCACTAATTTGTGTAAACTACATGAAAACTTTAGGATGTGATGAATGAGATATATACTCATCATTTTGTATCCAAGAGATGAATTTCAAGGGTGAAATTCAATTTATGGGTTGTGGAATGTAACCCATAGATGTTTTTATGAAATATTTTCTATAAATAACATTATTTCTTTAATAGATTTCATTTCTCTAAATCATTTTTTAAACAAAACATGATATTTCCATAGTATAAAATTACCATTTCAACCTAGAAAATAGGCTATAAAGAATAAATACAACTAACTTATGAAAATCTATGGTGAAGTCACTCGCTACAAGTTATTTATGAAAAAAATATTAATCACATTTATTTTTTTATTTTCTTCTTGTATTAATAAATTGAGTGAATTACTGTTAGAAAATTAAATTTGTGAAACATATAGGTCATATACTTAATAAAATATTTTTTATATTCATTCAATAGATATTATTTGTCATAGGGTTTTAATAAATCCTATTTGATGTATAAAAACATATATTTTTCAAAAGGGAAATTTTCCACCTTTTAATGGTAAACCCCATTCAAATTAATATTTTGACACATTAATAATTTTTATATGACAATATAAATGTTTTATTTGAAATTGGGACATATAAATTTACTTTTGATGAAATTTTAATATTTTTCTGATAAATTTCAATTTTTGATGAATGGTAAAAATATACTAAATTTTTATTGAAATCATCATTTTTCATCGATATATTTTATATAGTTAAATTATTATATTGAATGATTTTAAAGTATAAATATAATATATTTTAACCATTCAATATAATTTATTTCATTATAATTAATTTAACATTGAATTCAGATGTAAAAAGAATTTAATCTTTTGTAATTTTTTATTTTTTAATACTCGTTATCTCTTTTCGATGACGATATTAATTTTATATTAAATACTACAAATTTTTTGTTGTAAATTCAGAAAAATATAATACATATTTGGAATAAAGAGGTCCAAATTATTTAAATAACTTAGTTTTATTTTTGGGTATTACTAATAGTAACTTCTGCAATTTTTATTAATATGGTAAAAAGGTAAAATGGGTAATTAAGGGTAGGAATACTATTATAAAATTACCCTAGAAATTTTAATAATATCATTGGATGAGTTATTTTCTCCATAAAACATTATTGGGTATAAGTGGTATCCTTTGGAAGCCACTTGGATGAGATTATGACATTTAATTTATTTCATGTAAAAAAAGATAAATATGTATCACACAAATTTTAATAACTAAATCAATTTTTATATAAAGTTATATAGAAGATAAATTAGTTTATAAATATTTATGTGAAATTGAAAATATTTTTATTTTACTAGTTAATTTATTTGTAATTTTTGGAAAATAAATAATTACCTTAAAGACTTATACTTTGATGAAATAAAAATTAATTAATTTATGGAAAATCAATAAAACAATTCTTATTAAAATACTAATAACCATAAAAGGACCCAAACACTTGAAAAAATATTATTTTTCAAGTATATATTGACCATAATCATCCAAAAGTCTAGTTAGTGACCATTGTAATCTTTATAGAATAGATTGTGATATATAGATTATTTTATTTTAAGTGATGTTAAAGTTGTCACATTTGTAATATAATAATTATAAAATTTTAAATGATGGATTTTTCATTAGATAAATTCTACTAATTATAATATTATAAAATATAGTAGATTTATATTCATCATATTATTTTAGTTTAATTTTTCTCAACAAATATTTATACCAAACAGTTACACAAAAGTGATGTAGTAACTATTTTATTAATGGAGATATCAAATAAATGTTATTAAAAATATTTAAATAAATATAATTTGTGTTGATTAATATTTAATAATAATTTTATATAATACCTTTACCTATTATAAATATAATAAAATAGATATTTCTAATTTAAATTGTTATATTAATATTTTTAACAATAAATGAATTGAATGGTATCAAAATTTCCACTATTTCATGATTATCAAAATAATGTTTTATTAAACTATTTAAAACCCATAAAACATTTTAGAAATATATATATAATTATTATTATATGTTATAATCTATTCTAAGGTACTAATTTATGGTCTAATTGACATCAAATATGTAAATATTGCAACCTTTTAATATTAAAATATTTTTTTTCTTGATTAAATTAAATAGAATAACTAAGTGTTAATTGGAATTATTATGTTCCAATTTACATAAACACATATATAAAATTTATTTCTTGATGATATTATAATCCTATATTATGTAACCTTCAAAATTGGGACATTTTGGTGGTTTTTTATAGGGTTTTATTTTATTATAAATTAATATTTTCTTAGATACAAAAAGTGCCCATCACCACAATTATAAATGGACACCTCCTCCCTCACCTATTCACTTAACTTTTAGACATAAATATTAGAAATCCCTTGAATTTTTTCATTATAAACTTCCCTATCAACATTATTGAGGTTCTGATCTTCTTGAAAGACCAAGTCTAGTTCTCTAATAGAATATTTAGAGGAAGCACGTCGAAGAAGAGGTAATATCCTCTACTGATTCTTTCAAACTTCAATCTTCTTCTACTTCCTCTTCAGGAGTTGTTTTAATATAAAGTAATAATTATAGTATAACATATATACTGATATGCTATTATAATTATGAAACTGCCAAATTCCACCTTCTATCCATCTTACAAAAAATAAAATCACCGCACGGGCGTAAGTACGGCTTACCATATCCACATCGTAGTGTAATCAGTTTTTTCCCACCGCCTAACGTGGATGGTTATAATTATTGAAATAATATATATATATTATTATTATAACACGATATTTGTTGAAAAATATTATATACCATCCACTTCAATACCATTCAATAATTATGAGAATGGTATTATCGCATGTGAGTACATATGGCCTATAGTCTCCACGATGTTATATGATTCATTATACATGATATTTATTAAATAATGATTATATAAATGTAAATAATGAATAAATATGGTATGAATTATTAATAGTATTTTTTTAAGGATATAAATATTATCTAAGAGGAATAACTAGAACTTATTCACCAAAACATTCAAATGAACCTAAAGTAGTTAATATCTGAATAATGAGAAACAATGAAACGTTACTAAAAAAATATGATAATATGATCATATATGATATTATAAAAAATATTATGATTCTGGAATAATTCAATGTCTTTATTTAAATCCGTATACATGTTCTTTGGATACATACAATGTATATCAGATCTAAGGTAAGGTATAATTTCACAATCTCATTATTATCCAAGAATGTTTATTTGTAAGAATTTACTGGGGTAAATTTATCATCCATGTCCATGTTTTATAAATAAATAATATAATTTCTATTCCATGAAAATTTTTAAAGAAAAGTTTACCTTTTGATTAATTTTTATTAAGTGGTGTGAAAGGAAACCTTTTCCATTATTCAATATGAGGTACTTTTCACTTTTCAGGAAAAAGTATAAGGATAATGTTTTTTATCTTATACAGAATGAACAAGTTTTTACAACTTTATACCATTTTATTTATATGAATCATCTTCTAACTTATTAAAAGATTATTTAAAATAAATTATTTTCTACAAAAATTTCATGTCATTTTGAGAAAAGGTAATGTTTTTGAAGAATGAATGATATTTTCCCCATGAATTAATATCAAGTGTTTTATCAAAATTATTTTCCATCTATGATGCTATCAATTAAATAGGGTTATGTTTCTATCCCTATTATTATAATGGTTTTATTGTGTTTATGATGGAATGTTATTTATGAAATCCATTTGTTTTATATGGATTATGATGGAATGATGTTTAAGAAATCTATTTTATTCCTTAGGTTATGATATGATTTATGTTTTTGTGGAACACGTAAGAATGATTTCATTATGAGATGGGTGAGACCTATATAACCCTCCAATGCTTTGGGTTAAGATTTATATCTCATGAGATAGGTGTCACTGAATGGGAAATGATATTAGTTTAGTAATACAGGGTTGTAATGAGGAGGGAACTCAGTTCAGTACTGGACTTTGTCTGCAATTATTGTTTTGGAAATTAGCCTTGACTAATATTATTTTTTTTATGATTTTTTGTATGCCACCAAAACTCTAGGTATTATGTTATGACTTTTGGGATTATTCTCATTGATTCTTATAAACTTTTATGATTTATCCAATGGCATGATATCTTGATCTTTCATATATAGAATAATATTTTCAAATGTGATGTTCTTATTTCTTATTATTTTGATATTATTTATATCTCCCTTTTTTACCCTTAATGGGAATTTTTTCTCAAACATTCATATGTTTTTTTTCATAGGTCATGAATAAGTGTATTAAATAAGATATGCCGAAAATGGGTCTAGATTTGAAAAAAAAAGTGGGTGGCAATGAATATGTCTTATAAACCAGTTTTTTATGTTTCCAAGTTTCTAAAGACACTATACATATATGGTCCTATCATAGTTTTGATATATATTATATTTAATATTATTCAATTTTGAAGTAATATAAATGTATGTAAATTATTGGGTGTTATATCTGGGTTTCCTTATATTCCTTGAGTTCATATTATCTTCCTGGATTCCTCATATTACTTATGTTAATATACACCTATTGGATTATTTGTATGTATTTATTTGATAATATCATCTTGGTTTAATCATATTCATTTAGTCGAAATACGCCTATTAGTACCTACATATTCCTTGAGTTGAGAAATTCCCTTGAATTATAGAAAGACCCTCACCTGATTTATATGTTAGGTTAAACCAGAAAATAAAAGTTCAACATAAGTCTCACTCTTCCCATTAATGGGTACCTATCACATATTATTACACTCTATATTAATTTAAACTAGTAGGAAGTGGTCATGTATACATGATCTTAAAATCTCCACTATATTCCTCACATGAATTTAACAGGGACAATTTTTCATTTTAAGTGGCACTAGACTATATGGCATGTTATTACTTTATATAGATATTTAGGAGACCCCTTTAATAGTACCAATGTCAACTCAAGAACACATTAAACCACGTTTTTCAAGATCTCAACACCTCCCTAGTTAGAGAAAAATATTATAGTGCATTCCAATATAAATTTAAATTATACATTAACTATATAGTTGGATCAAATGGGAGAAAATATAATTCCCATGTGCAAAGTCCTCTTAAATTCATGTTGTTGGTAAATCAATTTCACTAGTATTGTTATTGATAATGATTTCAAAAAAATGTCTTAATTCTATAAGAGAGTCTTAGACCAGTAAATAATACATCATAGTGAATAAGATGACATTTTATCCTCTCTTTTGACAAAGGTTTCATTATTACCACCCTAGGTGATTGAGGGATAATCTACCTCTAAAAATTGGGAGTCTCATATGAGACATATAACAACCAAAATGGTCTTTTGAGAAATCAATTCAACAAAAGAAAAATTGTTAACTTGAGATAAATATGTTGCATAGGAATTATATTGACCGACCATTCATTTTTACTAATATATTCCACTAGTAGGATTCTTATTCCTCTATTAGAATATAAATGTCACGTGCAATGAAAATTCCATGAAATACCAGGCTCTCCAACCATACTGGGGGAAAACATACTACAATGAGGATTTCAAAAAGCTATTAGTCATTGGAACCTCAATCCTACATTTTCATTTTTTTTCATCTACATATTCTTTGAGGCACATATATACATTTTAATCTAATATATGCTTATAAAGGTGGATGGTGAATGTTATGGTCCAATTGATCCTCTACAAAAGGATAGTCCCAAACATGGAAAGGATCTATGCTAATTTAAATGGTTTAAAGGTATAAAGTCCAACCATACATTGATAAGTCAGAAAAGGTTAGGTATCCCTATATTAAAATAGAACCTCTAATGGTGTATCTCCCTAGATCAAGAGAATAATTTACTTTATTATCTTAGATAAGTTTATTAAGACATAAATAACTTATATAAACCCACCAAGGAGATACCAAATATGTATATTATTCATTATGGTTATCAGAAAAAAATTTGAACCCAATTATATTCCAAGCTTATGATAAATTTATCTTAAATCCAATTATTTGGACTAAGACAACTGAAAGAAGTGTTCCCACATGGAATCCAACCATTGAACCTAAAAAAGTAGTTTCACATACATATAACTACCAGTATCCAAAATTCTCATAGATTTATCATAATAGTGTTTTAGATTAAATTCCATATCATCATGATCTAAAATTCTTTATCTCCATAAAATATGACCTTGGTAAATGATTCAATAAACCTCATATCAATGTAGAGGTGTATCAACTCATACAGAGTTCCATATTATTGTATGACACTACATATATCACTTAGTAAAATACATGGTTGGGAAGTTAGAAAATATTTAATTGAAATTAAAAAACCCCATGGGAAACCCAATCCCATAGTGTTTGGGGAATTTTTATCCCCACGGTTATCCCATGTATCATCTATTAGGAATAAATGTACTAAAATTGAAGATGTACCACCTCCAAAAATATTTATGTTTTCTATTGAAAGTTCAACATTTGAAAATTTCATCCCCGATGACCCAATAAATTCTGTAAGATTTGATACTCACAAATAACATGAATAAAGATTATTTATGTATAGATAATGTCACTCACATGGTGGTGTGTGAGGAAAGATTATGTAACCATAATAAATTGTATAACCATGATTTTGTATCCCCTTTAAATATTCCACCATTATCCATTCAATAGTAAGGTTCCAATATAAAATTAAAATTCATGGATATATCCATAGTACACCCACCACCTTAAGATGGTGAGTTCATATCAACAAAATATTTTCTTAATATGTTCATGGATATAATAGTTAAGCATGAGAAAACAAATAATTAATTTATTTGGGAAAACATGCCCACAAAATATGATTTTATGAATGAAGATATCAGGCCACTTTAGCTGAAAATATTTAATAATGGGATATTTAATTTCCCACAAATTTGGAATCAATCCACCACATTAATTTCATTAGGACATGAATGAATCAAAAATTCATTCCATTAATTTCCTCCACCACATCGATTAAAAAATACTTTACTTATAATACTCCTAATACATTACATAATAAATATAGGTTAGACAAAAATAATAAATAAACCATAAGGATTAAAAATAATTCTAAAATATCAGGTACTTAATTCCTCTTTTCTTGGTAGAATTATCATCAACCCACTAAATGAGACTATATGAAACATCCCACCAAATGAGATTTTAATCATCATCTAGACATATGAGACAATGGTTATTATCCGACCAAACAAGACTAGAAGTACCATACTATATAATAAATTCATCATTTAAATAGGATCATCAATTAAAATCTATCAATGTTATCAAATTGATGGAAAAATACACTAAATTGGGTGAGTTTTAGGAAATAGGATCCTCTCTCTCTATCAAAATTGTATCATCCTTAGAGTTTCTCAAAGATACACAACATACCTCTAGAAAAAAAATTATACCCTTTTCTAATTATATAAAATTAAATTTAGATAATACATAAATTAGTGCTAATGTATCTATGAAAAGAATAATCCATACAATAATATGTGAAGATGGATTTTGTACCCAGTTTCAAAGGCAGATCTCACCATTGAGGTCCATACCTAGACTCCCATCATCATCCACATGTCAAACCACAGGGAAAGGAAATAGTTTTTTCATGTATTCTTCATGTCATCCACTTAAATTTTTATAGTACATCTTTGATGAGGAAGATATTTCTTAGTTTTGATAGGAATTTAAAAGTATCTATAAATTAATTTTTTAATTTTTTAAAATATATAATCCCATATGGGGAAATTCCATCCTTTTGTAACATTGGTCCTATATATATTAAATGATCCCATCCATAGGATTACGTGAATTTTAATTTTATCCACCCCTCATCAGATGAATTATAAACATCATTTGTATAGTGAATTGAGTTTTTCATTACATAACTATTACATAATTTATAAATAAACAACAAAATAGCAATAAAATCCAGAATCCAAAGGATTAGTATCTTTGGTAAATTAGGATCAAACCTAATTTTTACATGATAAAACTAAAACATTATTTAACTCCTTCTCTCTCATCATATTGTCTCTAAAATTCTATTTTCTAAAATTAATAACCTGAGGATATACATCAATAAATATTGTGAGCTAAATATCCAGTAAGGGGTGAAATAACATGGGGTGAATATAGGAAATGAATCAAGAGTATATGGGTGAGAATAATCAAATCATAAGAATTAGATCATATTCAAAATAATGATTGAAATTTTTGATAAAGGTATGTAATTTTTTATGTGCATAAATGAAATATCATTTCTTAACGGTCAAATACCACACATCGGTGGGAATAATGCAAGCATCGTGTTCAGACATAACACATATATACAATGATAGAATCATCATTATAAAAAAATATAGCATTATGTAACACATATTTCTCTTAATCTCATGATATATATCAAATTATCAAATCCATTGGAGGTCTATATAATTTTAGGCACACTCATCACATCAAAATATTTACATAATCATGCATGACACATAAAAGGTATAAAAATTACTGTAATTAAGTAAAACATAGAAAGGAATGGGTTTTATAAGGATTTCATAATTCATAAATTCGAGAATAAAATTTTTGGTTCCCAAATTAGAAAGGGAGGTTATACATTCCAATAAAAAGGGAAAAATTCTTTGTATAAGAAACAATATATAAGAGTTCATAGATTTGTTTGGGATAGAAAATCCTTTTGGAAAAGATTTTTAGTTTGATTAAAAAAGCAATGTTGGAACATATATATACACAAAAGAAAATTGAATTGTATTAAAATGATATTTAAGTAATATTATAGGAAATACACATTTAATATGTCATGAAAGAGGGATAACCCAAAGAAAGGGAGTTGGTTTTGAGAATACCCTCACCCTATATCCTGTTTTATTTTTTTCCTCCTCCTAAATAATAAACATATGTTTATTAAAATATTGTTCTGAATGTTAATTATATTCATTTTTTCCACTATTTATCCATTATTATTATTTTATTCCATTTTATAACACTCTTTGTTAAACACAGATTTTTTTGATATCCTCTCTTCATTAAGTTTCCCATTTTTTTTAATTTCACAATTTTCATTCAAATTAATTTTTAAATAAGTATAATTAACTAAAAAATTGTATAATATGTGTAACTAAATATTCATATTATAAATCAATTAATGTTTTTATATATTTGACTTGGTAATTTCTTTCTATGTGGTTATCAAATCATTCATGGGATATTTTTGAAAGAGACGGAAAGAGAAATTTCAAATTTATATATATAGAAAAAAAATACTAAAAATAGTTTAACATTACTAATATAAAGATAAATTAATTCCAAATTAATCTTATATGTTTCTATTTTGAAGGGGGTGGTGAAAAAATAAACATAAGAAGAAAATATATTTAATTAAAACTAACTTAATCCTCGATATAACTTCTCTTGTATGACACTAAAACTCCCGTGATTTTTTAAGTCGGATTACTACCTAAAGTACCTAAGGATGATAAGGAGGTTTATAAAAAGGATTTTATTAATAGGTTAGGCTTTTCAAAGTGGGGGATGAGTGATTTTCCAAGGATATGGAGTGGAGTTATTTATACTTGATAAGATGGGTATTTTCATAATAAATTGTTAAATAAAAAATATATCAATGGTAAAATTTGTAATAGTGAATTTTTGAAAATATAAATCATATATAATTATAATATAATGCGTTTTAATACATTAAGATTCTTTATAATTCGATTTCATTAGATTATTAAAATGGAATGTGGAATGAAAAAAAATAGTTTTCTCAAGGTATCACTTTTGGCTTTAGGTTTTGAAAAATGCTTTTCAGGTTTGGAATTTAAGTTTATTTAATTTGAATTACTCTATTATGAAATTATATACATCATGGGATAACATAAATTTATAAAAATTATTAATTCATTATTATATAATGAATTATGTAATTTAAGATACAATAGGTATGTGAAACTACATTTTTACTAGTCACCTAGAAATCAAAGTATTTCAAAAAATTAACAAAAATCACCCTTCAACAATTTAGATATGGTAATTTAAAAAATGATATCAATTTTATAAAAATTAATTTCTAATAAAAAATTTCTAATATAAAAATTATTATTTTTATGAAATTGTTTTTAAAAAGTGCTTATATTTTATTTATGTTTTTTAATCATGATATTTATTTTTTTGGAGTTATAGTTTTTTTTATTTACATAAATAATCATTTTAAATATTATTTATATTAAAACCTATTTTATTGAGGTTACATTACCAGCACAATTGCTAGGATACTATTCTCAATGGTTAGGTTACTATTACCAATAGTCATATTCATATTATAATGGTCACATTACCTCTTATATATAACACATAATTATTTCACAAAATCTTAAGTAAAATTCTAGATAAGTTGATATATTTCAATTTCCTATGTTTTTTATTGGTTTACAAATATTTTTCCTCATTTTTAAAATACTAGTCATGGGGGAAATTATCACAGTGTATTGGAGAAATCCATATTTCCCATTTTAACATTTCTATTTTATATTTTTTGTCAAACTTAAATGTTTTCTATTTTAATTATTTTTTATAAAAATAATATAATGATATTTATTAATTAGATAAGGGTTTTTTTGGTTTCTCTATAGTTTATATATGTATAATATTATATAATATTATAAAATTAATATATCTTCATGAAACAAATATTTTTAATAATAAATGTGCTATTACATTCTTCCCCCTTTAAAAACTCCATCCCCTAAATTTCAACTCATATTATTGGTTAAGAATACATGAGGGTAATTATGGTTTACTGTATCCTCTAGTTCCCATGTTTCCTCTTCTTAAATAAGTTTCTGCAATAACACTTTGACAATGTGATATGTCTTGTTGTGTAAATATTTGTATCCAAGGTCCAGGATCTTAGCTCGAATGGCTTGAAGGCATTCTTCTTATTGATTTTTGATAACCCCTCTTTCAATGGATGAGGGGGGACCCTTACAGGGCCTATAGGATTAAATATTACATTACCCTTTAGTGTTAGAGGAAATATCTAGACTATAACTATAGGTAACTTCTCCTCCCCATTATCTACATCGTGATATCAGCTCTATACCTTCACATGTCTATTCAGATATGCTTCATGTGCATGAACAGGGTGGTCCCGATAGCAATGTATTACCCACTCTTTATTCCACATCTGTTAGCTTCTTCTCTGGTGAATACGCCTACTCTGAATCCTCATCTAATGTTAGCTCCTTGTGGAGTCTGCCTGTTCTGTTAAGCAAAATTTCGGGTGTCTTGAATGCCTTGAGGTAGCCCGAAGGCCTTGAGGTGTACTGAATTCCTTACTAGCCCGAAGGAATTGAGTGGATAGAAGTCCTTGAAAGGACTTGAGGACCAAACCAGTGGCATGGAATCCAAAACAGATGAATTTTTATGGTTGCTACAGTACCTACTACATGACTCTCTTCCATGGTCAAATTCAATGGAAAAAAAATTCTTCCATATTGACCCCAAATTCCATTCAATAGTTGTCATCGTAGCTCTTTTTCTGAATTTGAGAATATTTTATACGTTGTTGGATGCCTTCAACCTTATCTATTATCTCTTCCACATGATCATGTCCAAGTATCTTTCATTCACCATGTTCATCCCAAAAATTATGACTTCTACATTGCTTCCCATATAGAGAATCATATAGATTCATTTTAATACTCGATTGGATGTTTTTGTTGTATGAGAACACAAATAATAAGAGATTTTGATCCCATATACCTTTAAATTTCCTTAAGTAGGCCCTTATATTTTAATCGAGCATCTGAATAGTCTTTTTATATGGGACATGAGTTTGGGGGTGATAGGTCATACAAAAATCCAATTCATCACTCAATGCATGATGAATAATTCTTAATAATTTAGATGTGAACCAAGGATCGTGATTAGATACGATCAAAAGTGGAACCCCATATATCCTAAACACTTCCTTTACATATAACATTGAAAGATTATTATGTTGAAAATATTCCTCAATATTAATGAATTGGGAAGAATTGGTGAGTCGATCCCCCACAAACCATGTCATAGTGTTTCCTTTAGATGTATTTAAGAAACCAATGAAAAATTCCATCGTGATGATCTTCCATTTCCATGTTGGTATGAGTAATGGATTCATTATCTATTTGGATTAATATCACTCCACTTTTACATGCTAACATACCAAGCATTATGAGGTGTAATCAGCAATCTTCTTATTCATCTTGTCCCACAAAATGTTCTATAGAAGATCAAATTAGATCTTGGTGTTTCTAATATAGATAGAGAAATTTGATATATATGAATTGTTAAATAGATCATTCTTTATATTTGGAGATTTCAGTACCTAAAGTCTAGTTCCAAATTGAATTACACCACCATCATCAATGTGGAACACATAAAGTATTTTTCCTTTACTTCTTTCACCTTCTTTTGATGAACTAAATATTCCCTTTGTGCCTCCTGGATATTTATTGGATAGATTATTGAGAAATAATTTTGGAAATGTCGGATGTGTTCCCTTCAATTTTGATTTCCAAATACATCATTTTCAAATCCAATAAAATTATATCTTTTTCAATATGCATCATGGATAGAGGAGTAGGTTCTTTTCCGCTATGAGCATTTCTAACGTTATTTTACATTCTAATATGGTAGTGAATAGACAAATAGTAGTCCTTGGTCATCTCTAACCATCTTCATTGATTCATGTTGAGCTTCTTATATTTAGAATCTTTTTATCTATATTTATATCACCCATTTTACCATAAAGGTAGTTCCTTGAAATCTTGTAAGTAAAGATCACAACTACTAACTCCATATCATTCATTTGGGTAGTTCTTCTCATGGATCTTCAACTACCATGACTAAAAGTCTAACACTTTATTATTTTAAATGGGTTTGTGACTAAATACATTCTTTTAAGAATCAAAATATATCACAAAACCTTCTCCACTTATTGGTAGTATGAATACTAGCACAGTGATTAGCCTCTTCTTGAGCTCCTTAAATCATTCATTACATTCTTTTGTCAAGACAAAATTTGACCATTTATCTGTTAACATAGTTCGAGAGATATAAAATGTGATATATTCTTCACAAAACATTTTTAGTACCTAAATAATACTAAAAAACTATGGATTTAACGGACACTAGTGGGACCCGACCATTCCTCAATTGCATTTTTTTAATGGTCCACAAAACTTCTCTCACTTGTGATCATGTTCCACGAGAATGTGACTTTCTGCATACAAAATTCACACTTTTTAATATAGAATACATTTTATCAATATATAATTTCTCTAGAACGATCCTTAGATTCTATTCATGTTACTCCTTACTCTTAGATTATATGAGAATATCATCAATAAATACAACAAAAAAATTTGTATAGATGGTATCTAATGACTTTATTCATCAAATAAATGAGTATTGAAAGGTAATTATTAAGTCTAAAGGGTTTCACTATTTACTCATAGATTCCATGCCTTTTATAGAAGGTTATTTCCTGAATATCGGTCTTCTTTACCTTTAGTTGATGATATACAGAATGAAGAATCACCTTTGAGGAAAACTGTGTTCCTCAAGGTTGATAAAATAAGCTTTCAACCCTTGGTAGAGTATCATTTTTCTTTATGGTGATCTTATTTATCTCTTGATAATAAACACACATCCACATTGATCCATCCTTCATCTTGAAAAAGTGCACTAGTTCACCCCAAGGTGATGCACTAGGGAGTATGAACCCTATGTATAAATACAAATGATGAATATTCTTTATCTACTTTAGTCTATCCTATAGAAGAATTTGGAAATAGGTTTGGAATTGTCTATAAGCTGTATTGAAATATCTTCCTCATGATCTAGGGAAACATAGGGTAACTCTTTAGGAAATGAATCACTATATTCCCTCACAATAGGAATTTCTTCAAGAATGGTACTTTGCTTGAACTCAACCATTTTGGTAAGGTATACTTCTTTCTAGGGTATCATCAACCACACCTTTGAGGGAATTTCCAAATGAGATTCATGATCTTCCTTGAATTTTTACATGAGCATGGGATGGTTCAGAATATAAAAAGATATTTTATTTTCTTGATGGCTGATGTGAACTCTATATAATGAGTGAAAATACATAAATATATAGTCAAATTCCAACAAGGGAAGGATTATAAGATTCTATAGAAGAATATTTCTATATATTCTAACAAGAGAAGAGTCTAACATGTGGGTTTCATTTATCACAAAACTATATTTATTTAGGGATATATCTACTTCAAGGATTCAAAGTTTTGATCCAGTAGTTCTATAAAACGTTCAAGAAATAAAAGAATTCATAGAACCAGAATCAAATAAAAATATTTCCATTATTGTGTGAATATGAAGTGTACCTCGTACGACTTAATTTTCAAGATCCACATCAGCAATGGTGATGGAATAAAATTTCCCTTAGTGTTTGGGATTTGGTGGTTGTTGGTGCTGATTACCCTCAAGGTGTCATGGTTTAGGTCCCCATATTGTATAGTTCCCTTGCTCCCTATAGTTGAATCATTGAACCATGGGTAATGCTTTCCTTTCGAAATTCACATTCTCTGACTTCTTTATGTTTCTTAAAAATTAATTATATTTGTGTCCTTATAATATAGACTTTTATAATTCCCCTTTCCCTCTGTGGTAGTTCACATGATGCTTCTTCCAAAAATTTTGACATGTTGTAAATTCATCCTTTTTTCCAAATTATTCTTTAGATCCTCTATCTGGAAACTCCATATTTTTTTTCTTATCTCTATTTCCTTAAGACTATTCTCCAAAATCATTTTATACTTTGAGAGAACATCAAGAAACCTCTTCTTTTATTAAAAATGCCTAGATATAAATATCCTTTTGGAGGTTGGGTTTTAATCCACTGAAAAATCTATTGTTTTTCTATAATTTTCTACAAAAAAACCTGTGGTGTAACTTGGAATACTTATAAACTGTTTCTCCTAAGAAGTTATAGATTATACATCCTTTTTCATAAAATCTAGAAACAATCTATCCATCAATTTTTGAAGTGTTTGGGTGAAATACTTGTTATGTAATAACTTCTTGATGTCATCCCACTTCATTTATTCCATTTCATCCCTCATCTTAGTATTATTTATAATCTCCCACCATTGATCGGCCTCTCCCTCCAAAAAGTAGATGACCAAAGTAACGTTCTACTTCTCAGAAGAATATAAAATAAAAAGGATATTATATTTTAAGTTTACCCACTATTCGGTAAAAAGTGGATCAGAAGATCCACTAAACCATGGTGTTTGTTTTCATATTTGATGTTTCACATTGTTTAGTTTATTTTTTTTAAGCTTTATATGGATGGTTAAGAATCACTATAATGTTTTAAACTCCACATCCCATTGAAAAGAGAGTATCATTTGAGTAATCATTGAATTTTCCCTTACACGGGTTATTGGATTGGTTTCTCCTAGTTCCCCCATTTTCTAAAATAGAAATTTTTTGAACATAACTCAAAAACACATGAATAAATAAGGTATTCCTTTTCTCAATTAATTATAAAGTCATATATTATGGAATCCCAGATATTGGACTTTTTCATAAATGATACATATATTATCATTTACATTGATATTTTTCTATCTTAGAAAATGAATAATTACTTTAGCTATATATTCTTCATAAAGGTTAGTAATACTGTTTCAGATTAACCAAAGCATTCACCCCAAAAATATCAAACTAGGTGTGCAGTATGGCCTGTTTCTATGTAATAGTTTCCAATCGATTCGAGCAAAATATGGTATTTATAGGTTTGTTATACCAAGGTACATATGTTCCAAAGTCATATCCACTTTCAGTATCAAAACAAATATTTCATTCCATGGAAACCATACACTCTTATACTTTACCAAAGAATTGGATGTTAGGATATACAAAGACATATCCTTAGGGTTTTCCACAATCATTTTCTAATCATAATTCCAAAATTAAATAAACGTCACTATGATACCAACTATAGAAACCTAAATTTTTCATTACATAGCTATTACATAATTTTAAAGATAAACAACATAATAGTGATACAATCTAGGGTCCATTGGTTTAGTATCATTGGTAAATTTGGTTCAAACATCACTTATAAATAATAAAACTAATGTAATATATAATTCATTATTATCTATCATCTTATATTCCCTCACATTATTCTCAGTACAAGTAATCATCTAAGGATATTCATCAATGAAATGGGTGGTATAAAATCCTAGTGAGGGAAGGTATAACCCGGTGTAAATAAAGGACATGAATAAAAATTTCATGGGTAATCATAAGAATATCATAAGAATATGATCATAAGCATAATCGTGATGGAAAATTTTGATAAAGGCATGGAATTTGTCATATGCATAAAATCAAACATCATTCCTTAGTGGTAAAATACAAAACATGCTTGTCAACAGAGATATCATCATGTTCAGGATTAACATATGTTGTATAGTAAATAAATAATCACTATGAAAAAAGATATTGTCATGTTCAGACATATTGTTTGTAATCTCTATATATATATCACATTACCTAATATATTGTAGGGATATATAATTCTTGTCCTACCTGTCACATCATTATATTTACATAATCATATATGCCACATATATCATATAAAAATTATTGCCATCAAGTAACCCATGTAACTATATGGGTTGCATAATGATTTCATAATTCATAAACTCATAAATAAAATTTTGGGCTCTTAAATGAAAAATGGAGATCATATTTTGGATCAAAATAATAGATTTCTTTCGATAATAAAAAATGAGGAGTCAAATATTTTTTTGGAAGTAAAATTATTTTGGAAATTATTTTTATATTGATTAAAAATCAAGGTAAAAACATGTATATCCCTGAAATTAAAATTAAATAATATTGAAATAATATTTAAGGAATATTATAAAAATTTCCACATTGCATATTTTTTGAAATATGGATAACCAAAAGAAAGCATGTTTGGATTGAGAAAACATTTACCTTAAATCCCACTTTATTTTTCTACTTTTATACCTCCTTAATGATAAACATAGTATTATGAAAACATAGTTCCTATAGTGAATTATATTCATTTTTACCAATTTATCAATAATAATTATTTTATTATATTTTATAACACTTCTTATTAAACATGAATTGTTTTGATATCATGTTTTCATTAAATTTTCCTCTTTTGTTTTGATTTAACTATTTTTCTTGAAATTAATTTATACATATGTATAATTCAATCCAGAATGTTAGAATACATGTAATAAAATTTAAATACTCTCCATACCTGAATTTGGTAATAATAATTGACATATTAATGTATTTGTAGGTGGTTAACCGACCTTTAATGACACAATATCAAAAGAGAGGGAAAGAGAATTTTGAAATATATATATATATATATTAAATACATTACAAGCACTAGATTAAAATAATTAATACTGTTCTAAAGTTCGTAATAATTATTCTTATATGTTTTTTTTAAATGATTTTTTAAAAAAGAAATGTGATAAGAAGAAGAAAAAATATTTAATTGAAACATACTTAATCCTTGGTGTAGCTTCTAATGTAAGAAACTAAAACTCAATTAATAGTTGTAGTAAGATTACTCTAGAATGTCCCTTAGTATTATTAGGGTATTTAGATGAATTATATTGAAATAGGTTAGGATTTTTAATGTGTTTTATGAGTGATTTTTCAAGGGGATTGAGTGGGGTAATTTATACTTGAGGAGATGACTATTTTTAGAATATGATATTAAATAAAATAATATATCGGAGGTAAAACTTGAAATAGTGCATTTTCTACAATATAAATCATATATAAATATAATATAATGACTTTTTGACTTTAAAACTCTTTATAACTTGAATTCATTTGTTTATTAAAGACTGTAGTGGATATAAACAATTTTTTATTTTAAAAGATTGCTTTTGATTTTAGGTTTTAGAAAATTATTTTCAGGTTTGGAATTTATGTTTATTTTATTTTAATGAATCATTTATGAAATTAAATTTACATGGAATATACCCAATTTATATAAATTATTATTTTATTATGACATCATGAATGATGTAATTTAAGATACACTCATTATGTGAAAAATAGTATTATTACTACTGACCTAAAAAATTGAAGTACTTCAGAAAATTATTAAAAAATAAACCTTGTAAAATTTCACATGATTATTTTGAAATTGATATTAATTTTATCAAAAAATATTTTTAAGATAGGTAATATTAATTTTTAATATAAAAAATATGATTTTAGGCAATAATTTGAAATATAACTCATTATAAATCTACTTTTATTTTCATTGAGTTTTTTAATATTGATATTTTTTAGGAATTATAATATTTATATTTATAAAAATTACTCTTGATAACTATTATTTATATTACAATTTATAATTTTTTGTTAAATTTCACTTCTAAGGGTCATTTTATTATTCCTAATTATAAGGTTGTTATTCTCAATGGTCATATTACTATTACAACTGTCACATTACCTCCTATATATAGCACTTCATTATTTAACTCAATATTCACTATAATTCCTCCCATGGGTATATCATAGTGACCAATATTGACATACATGGACATTACATTTCATTTTCAGAATTCTTAATACATTACAAAAATATACACTGAAAGACCGTATTATTTTAGTGTATTTGGAAACATGGAACATAATCTTCTAACCCGATGAAATATCTTCAACATCTCCCATAAAGATCTTCCCCTTTTTATTTTCCTACATAAACCATTGTTTATATCTCAGGGAAAATAAAACATAAAAAGGGTGATATAAAATGTTCAATAAGGGTAAACATGAATAACAACAAACAAAACATAAACATAAGAATGTGAAAACATGAACAGGAATGTTGAATATCAAAATCAGGAGTCATGAAATAAATCTTTTAAGTATGTAAGGAAAATATTATAAGGTAACATTAACCATGAGAAAATAGAATTTTCACAAAACATGTAGTTGTTGAAAATAAATAGGCACATAATATGATTTCCAAAGTATCCAAGGCATTGTTTAAAAGATCATCATAGTAGACAAAGTCTGCTTTTGAACAGGGTTTACTTGTCATTCCAGCCAATTATTTCAGAACCGGATTTACTTTTCATTCCATTCATGTATATATCATGACATATAAATCATTACCCAATGAATTTGTGTTATATATAGGTCCCACCCATCTCATAATTAAATCATTCTTACATATTCCCCAAAAACATAAATCATTCATCTATGCATAACCCATGAAACGAAATGGGTTTCTTAAACATCATTCCATCATAATCCATATATAATAAATGAATTTCATAAAAATAATTCCTTCATAAACAAAATAAATTAATACTAATAATATTGGTAGAAAAATAACTTGGTTTCATCTTAAATGGAAAATAATTTTGTTAAAAAACATGAACTTAATTCCAGAGGAAAATATCCTTTCTTTTCCAAAAATGTTTTCTTTTCTAAAAATTCCATGAAATTTTAAAGGAAAAGAATTTATTTGAAAATAAACTTGAAATATTATAGAGTATGATTCATGTAAATAAATTTTTATGAAGATGTAAAAATATATTCATGGCTTATAAGTTAAAAAACATTTTTCTCGTACTTTTGCCAAAAATGTCAAAAAGTTCCTTGTATGGTAAGCGAAAGAAATATTCCTTCCAAACCATGTAGTAAAAGTAAAAATGGGTATAATTGACTTTAAAAATACATATATGAATAGTAAATATTTTATTAGAGTATTTTTTTAGAAAACATGAAAATGGATGATAAATATACCCCTAGTAAATACTTACGTATAAACAATCTTGGATAAAAATACGATTCAAAAGCTATCCCATACCTTATGTCTGATTTATTAAGTATGTATCTAAAAATACTTTATAGTGGGTTTAATAATATTATTAAATTCTAAAAGAACCATAATAATATTTATGAAATCATATTGGATTCACTTGTGATTTTATCTTACCCATTAATTTATCAATTCCGTGTTAAAGTAATGTTTTGGATAAAAATGTTTTATTTATCATATGTGTCTTGAATTTTTATTCTTGATATTATAACATATATCCTGATTTAAATACATAAATAATGTAAAAAATGATTTATATAACATATATATTCATTATCTAAATATATATAATAGATTTATAAATTAAATGGAATACACCATTCATGGAGACGGTAGGTCGTACATACGCATGAACGATGTTCCTGTTTCCTTATTGAATTGAATAGAATAAAGTAAATGAAATATATATTTATACATAAATACAAAAGAATTTATTTAAAATATTTCATGATTATATATTATATATACATTATAATCATTCTTGAATGGTTAATGTGGAAAATCAATTTCATTGCATTGTGGAGATGGTAGGTTGTACATATGCACAAGTGATGATATCATTCCCTTGATGGTTAAATGGTATGTAATTGGATGGAATATTATTTATAAAGAATAAATTTCATGTTATATTCATTATTTACACCCATTATACTCATCATTATACCCATAAAAATTATGTATTGTTGAATAACAAATTACACCACGGTGTGGAGACGGTAAGTCGTACGTACGCACGCATGGTGATAATATTATTTGTTGGATGGATAAAAGAAGGTATAATGTTATCCCATAACTATATTGACATATATTCATGTATAAGATACTGTATGAATTAATTTATTATGCAAGAAACAAAATAAGAGGAAGTAGAAGAAGAAGAAAAATTGAAAGTGGTGATAAAATAATTACCCGGATCTACTTTTCATTTGCACAAAAGGTGTCCTTAAGATGGATTTATACCCAAATGGTAGAATCTATGATGAATTCAAGGAATTTGGTAGGTTTTTTTGGTAGGTTTTTTCCTATAAAAAGGGATTTGGAGGTTTAATTAAAAGATAATGAGATGTTCTCTTTTATAAGATAGGGGAGCGGTGCCTTTGGAAAGTCTTGAAATATTAATTTATTATAAATTAATTTTCTATTTATAATGATACAAAACTATTTTATTTAGAAGATAAAATGATTGTGGGTTGAAATAATCACAAACAATAAAATTTATATAGATTTTGTTTTTAAATTATCATTTTGATGTATCCATATTTAATATATTTAATTTTATTTGTGGTAATAATATTCTAAATATTAAATAGTTATAATTTTTTAATTATGTGTTTCCAATTGTCCATAATTGGATATTTTATTCATTTTTAGACCATATAATTTTAAATTTTTCATATTTAAATTTTTTTTGTTATTTTTATAAAAAAATTAATAATATGTTATTTTTATAATAAAATAATAATATGTTATTTTTAGAAAAATATCTACTATCGGTTTTGACACTATTATTGTATTTGAATTTAAATGAAATCCACATAAAATATAAATTCGAAATAAAATATTTAATACACTCCTAACATGTCATAGTCACCTATAAAAGTCTTATAGAACCTTAATTAGTTCATATGATATTTATTTTAATATTTTTAAAACCATTTATTTGATATTTCAATCAATAAAATAATTTCTACATCACTATTGTTCCATCATTAATGGTAATTATTTAATATCCAAAAATTCTAAATAAATTCACATGATGTATATAATTTCATTATATTTATAGATAACATTTGTTTTATATGTTTATTATATTTATCATTATATTAAAAAATTTATACTTATAAGATATATGAGAGGGACATGTTATCACATTCTTTTTTTTAATTATAATTACCTCACATTCATGGAATAAATGCTCATTAAATTAATAAATTCAGACCCATATGTGATATTAGTCGACTATAATTCATCCAATAGGATTTTTTTAGGTTTTAGGGTAAATTTATTATCTTTATCATATTGTTAGTTACTCTAATTTACCAAATTTATCTTTAATTAAAGTAAATAAAAATTACAGCAGTTACTATTCATAATATCCAAAAAATAAAAGTAACCTATTAACATAATTTATACCCACTGATTCCATATATGGAATCCATTTTTGAAAATTCAAAACACATATGTTGTATTAATTAATTTAAAATTAATTCTCTTTGTCAAAACCAGAAAGTAGGTTTTTAAAAAGTAAAAACTAACAAAATATTGACATGTTTTTATGTCCAATTTAAATTTTAAATTACATAAAATTACCAAAATTGTATTAAATTAAAAAAACATAATCTAATCACACATTAAAAACAATTAAAAAAATACAATATAACTATATAAATAAATTTTAAGAAAAGGTTGTTTTTAATTAATATTAAGTATTTTTCACTATTTATTAAAATATAAATATCATCAAAAAAATGAAAAACTTTCAACCAAGGTAAATTTTATTGTCCCAAATAAGAATTTTAATATGTCAAATAGAACATATAAAATCATCCAAAACTATATTTAAAATTTTTTTTCCATCAAAAAGCGGTAAAATTAAATTTCTTTGAAAAGTACTTCATTTATCGAAAAAATTGAATTTATTATTATATCATTTTCTAGAAAATACATAAGATGAATTTTAATGTTATATAAAATTCTAAATTTAGTTAATAATATTCATAACATCGAGTATATATCCCATTAAATAATAATATTTTAATAATATTTCGTTGTTTAGAAAAACTCATTATTGCGTTCAATGCAAGCTATCGATGAACGTCAATCTTGCATGTAATACAAGCCAAGTCAGGGATTTTTTCGTGAAATATTCCTTTGGTCTTCCTTATAACATAATAAAAACATATATTTTTTATACATTGAACAAAATCTATACTTAGCATTGTGAGAAATGAATTCTACCAAAATAACTTGAAATTGTGTGTAACACAAACTATGTATAGTGTTGTGTATACTACAAGTCAATACGGTGTTGCATATAGAGCAAGATAATATTTGTGTATCATACAACACAAGATATAAAATAAATTAAAAATAATATATCTCATTAAATCATGGGGTGTTACGTTATACCCCATTTAAAATGAATTTATCCCTCGAAATTCATCGGGGTTATAAAGGTTTTACTACTTGAGTGTTTCCTTTATAGAACCCCTCAATGTAAAAAGGAATACTAAAATATCATTTTAAAAAGGAAATTTTGAAACATAATGGTTACCCAAAGTAACTCATCATTTGGTTTCCATATAGGAGAACATAGGTGGGAATTGAAAACATAGATATGGAAGAGAAATCTAACCATCATGTTCTGATGGATACTGATAGAGAATAAGGTTTGGAGAAAGATAACTACAAAAAATCAAAAAAATTGTGTTGATTTAAGGGAACATATGATTAATCAGATAAAAAGGTGCTTGGATAACATTTTTGGTTTTCAAGATCCTTTTCTTAAAGTTCATGAATTTTTCATGAGAATAAATACTTACTTGACTTTGGTACAATTTCACCATTTTTTGTGCCTTAAACAATTTACAATTTATCACTCATTTAAAGAAATGATGTTGATTTAGTCATTCTTGATGTGTTAGTAGATCATGTGATATAATGATTGGTAATTCCATCTATTTCAACAAAAAGGTTAGCATAGATAATAAAATACGCATAAATCCAATTATAGTGAGATAATAAATTAATCTAAAAATGTCAAACAGAATATAACTTATACCATCCATAAATGGATAACATTACAAACCTTCCAAAAACTATAAATATAAAACTTTATAATTATGTGAACTAAATCGACATAACATTTATCTCTTATTTCTCATAAGTTATTTCTTTGTTGTCGTATTCCTAACACGTGAATACCTTAATCATGTATTCTCTTCAAACATGATAATAAAATGAATTACCATAGAACCTTCGTGAAAACATGCATTCGATAAAAATTAACTCTTTACACACACCAAAAAAAAATAAAAAAAAATCTATATACTCAAACCATGATATCACTTTGTCCTTTTATCAGTCATCAGATCATTAATACTATCAAACATCTCATTATCTCCATATTCCTTCATTATGTGCATATCATGTGCATTCAAACAATATATCAATCAATTTTCATGGTTAATGATATCATTCAAGTTATAATTTCAAATACTTAAGGAAAAAATAGTATAACAATCCATAGTGTTTTATTTAATCCATAATACTATAAAATTACTTATACAACATTATTCTTGATAATCATTTAATCATTACACCATCTTCTTAAACCATTGATTGAGCTACATCGTTTTATTCCTCAACACTTCCTTCATCTCATATATCATTTGTAGTCTCTTCACTGTCTTCAACATAAATACTACCCATACAAATATAATGATTCTATTTATTATATTTCCTTATATGGAATCAATTTCTATAATGCAAGTACATTCTACATTTAAAACATTTAATCATTGTTGATGTCTTAGCAATACCATCATCCTTGTCCATTATGTTAACTGGAAATTTTCCTTTACAATTACTAGATTTGTGCCCTTTTTCCACACCCAAATAAACTTCCAGTTCCTTTTAAACATTCTATTTGATTTCTCTGACCACATGATTTATAGGACGAAAAATATAATTTCATTCCTCTATAATCACCATGAAACTCCACCTTTCTCTTATTAGCCGGGTCAGGAATCTCACCGATTTTTTTGATTATTGAACACATTATGAGATTTCTGATTATGAATAATAATGTTGTTTCACCTTTTAACTCCCATTTCATTTGGTTTCTCATGGTGAATATCATTCCATTGTCCACCATATTCATCATTAACCAGAATCCTTCTGTTTCCATCCATTTTATAAAACCCAAAAAGAATATTGTGAGAGGTGAAAATAATACTAGGAAAAAAATATAACCAAGGGGGAGTACATTCAATATATAACATATTAGGTTGAATCCATGGTTATTCATGAAGTTACAATAATTATAGGACTATAAACTATAGTTATACTTAACCTTAGGACACCCCTAGACATAATTTAGAAATATCTTTGGGGATCTCACTAATGTTTTCAGATACTAGTTTCCAAAGGTTGAATAAACATTTTCTCTAATGCCAAATATAGAAACCCAAGAATTACATACATGGACATTACATTTTGTTTTAACATTACTTAATATATTAACCCAATATATGCCCAATACTGTATTAGTTTAAGGCCTTTGGAAACTTGGAACATAATATTTTAACTTGGTGAAAGATATTCAACATCTCTAATAAAAATCTTTCCCATTTTTTTTCTACCTAAAACATTTATTTATATCTAGGGAAAATGAAAACCTAAAAAAAATATGATAAAATGCTTGTTAAGGGTAAACATGAAAAATATCAAACAAAAAATAAACATAAAAATGTGATTACACGAACATGAATTTTGTATATCAAAATCATGAGTCATTAAATAAATCATCAAAGTACGTAAAGAATAGATAAAAAGGGAACATTAACCATGATAAAATAAAATTGGCATAAAACATGTGTCTGTGGAAAATAAATAATCACATAATGGATTTCAATAGTAGTTAAGGCAATGTTGCCAAGACCATCATAGTGGATAAAGTCTGTTACTAAAATGGGATTACTTATCGTTCCAGGCATGTATTACTAAACCATATTTACTTTCCATTCCAGTAATTTCAATCTCATGAGATATAAATCTTTACCCAATGCATTGGATGGAGATATACATACCAACCATCTCATAATGAAATCACTCTTACTTGTTCCACAAAAACGTAAATCATTCATCATGTCATAACCCATGAAATAAAATGGGTTACATAAAAATCATTCCATCATAATCAATATATAATAAATGTATTTCATAAAACAAATTCCATAATAAACACAATAAAATTTAATTAATAATAGGGACAAAAAAATAACCCTATGTCATCTTATATGGAAAATAATTTCGATAAAACCCTTGAACTTAGTCCCTCATTAAAATATCCTTTCTTCTTCAAAAATGTTTTCTTTTCTCAAAATGTCCTTGAATTTTAAAAGAAATGAATTTAGTTGAAATTAAAATTGAAATCGTGTAGAATATTATTCATGTAAATAAGGTGTTTTGAAGATGTAAAAATCCTTTCATGTCGTATAAGTTAAAAAAACATTATTCTCGTAATTTTTCTAGAAAATTCAAAACGTACCTCGTTTGGTAAACGAAAGAAATATTCCATCCAAACCATGTAGTAAAATTAAAAATGGGAAAAAATTATTATATACATAGATATAATAATATTAAAAAAATTATGAGATTTTTTTTTTAAAAAACATGGACATGGATGATAAATATACACCAAGTAATTTAATACATATAAACAATTTCGGATAAAATTCAAATTGTAAAATTATCGCTTACCTTAGGTCCAATTTCTTATGTATGTGTCCAAAACTCCATTACAGTGTGTTTAAACATAATATTAACTACTAAAATAACCCTAATAATATTTATGACATCATATTTCATTCACTTAAGACTTTATATTACCTATTAATTTTTCAATTCCTTGTTAAAGAAATGTTTTGGGTAATAATAGTTTCATTTATGGTGCATTTATTGACTTGTTATTCATGATATTATTAATTATATAATTATTTAAAAACATTCATAATTTAAAAAATGATTTATATACCATATATATTCAGTATAAAATTATATATAATAGATATATAAATGAAATGGAATACACAATTCCTGGAGACGGTAGGTTGTAGGTACGCATGATCATTGTTTTCGTTTCCTTATTGGATTGAATGGAAGAAATTAAATGAAATATATATATATATACATAAATCTAGTTGAATTATCATGTACTATATTTAATTATTATTTATTATATATAATTTATAATCATTCTTGAATGGTTAACGTGGAGAATGCATATCATTACGTCGTGCAGACGGTAGGTCATACGTATGCACGACTGACTGTGTCATTTACTTGATGGTTAAATGGTATGAAATTTTATGGTATATTAATTATGTATAATAATTATCATATTATATTAATTATTTAAATCCATTATAATCATCATTATACCCATCAAAATTAAGTATTGTTAAATAAAAAATTATACCACGGGGTGGAGATGGTAAGTCGTACGTACCCACGCATAGCGATATTGTTATTCATAGGATGGATAAAAGGAGGTATAAGGTTGTACCATAACTATAGAAATATCTCATAATATAAACAAAAATTTATTTATTACTTTATTATGGAAGCATCATAACAAGAGGAAGAAGAATAAGAAAATAATTTTGAAAGAGGTGATAAAACAATTACCACTTTTTTGAGTATCACCTTTTTATTTGCACAAAAGGTATCCCTAGGATGGATTTCTGACGAAAGGGTGGACAATAGGATAGTTTTATAGATTTTTTAAGAAGGTTTGGGTAGTTTTTGGCCAAGCTAAATAGCTTTGGAGGTGTGATTAAAAGAGAATGGTAGGTTTTCTCTTATAAGATAGAGGAGGGGATCCTTTGGAAAGTATAGAAATATTAATTTAATATAAATTCATTTTATGTTTATAATGCACCCAAACTCTTTTATTTGATAATATGGTATGATTATGGGTATAAATTCTCTCAGAAAATAAAATTTTGACATATTTTCATTTTATTTTAAACATTATCATTTTTATTAATCCTTATTTAATCTATTTAATTTTATTTGTTGTAAAAATATTGTAAATTTTAAATGGTTATGAATATTTTCTTATGTGTTATAAATTTTCCATAATTAGATACTTTATGAAAATTTAGACTATATTATTTTCACTTTTAAATTTTTAAATATTTATGTGATTTTTAAATAATTTAATAATATGTTATTTTCCAAAAAAATATCAACAATGTCAATTTTCACACGATTCATTTATTTGACATTAAATGAAATCCGACCATAAGATAAATTCAAACCAAAATATTTAATACACTAATAAGATAAAAAAATCACCCATAAAATTCTTTTAGAGCATTAATTATTTCAAATGATATTTAATTTAATATTTTTAAAACCATTTATTTGATATTTCTATCAATAAAATAATTTCTACATCACTATTTCATCATCATTAATGGTAATTATTTAATATATAAAAATTATAAATAAATTCCCATGATGTTGATAACTTCATTATATATCTAGATACTATTTAATTTATATGTTTTACCATGTTTATCACTATATTAAATTTATTATACATATAAGATATATGAGAGTGACATGTTCTCACATTATTTTGTTTTAATTATAATTACATCACTTTCGTGGAAACAACATCCATTAAATGAATTAATTCTGTCCCATAAGTGATATTGGTCTACATTAATTCATAAAATATAATTTTTTCAGGTTTTAGGTAAATTTTATAATCTCTATTACGTTGTTATTTACCCTAATTTACCTAATTTACCTTTAATGTGGTATATAAAAATTATCATAGTTACTAATCATAATATCCCAAAAAATAAAAGTAACCTATTAATATAATTTGAAACCACTAATTACAAATATGGAATCAATTTTTAATAATTCAAAATCCAGAATTTGCATTAGTTAATTTATAAGTAATTATCATTTTCAAAACTAGAAAGCGAGTTTTTAAGAATTAAAAACTATCAAAATATTGACATGTGTTTATGTAAAATTTAAATGTAAAGTTAAACCCAATAACCAAAATTTTATTAAATGATAAAAACATAATCCAATTACACTTTAAAACTAGTTAAAAAGATAATCTAACTATATAAATAATTTATAAGAAAAGTAGTTTTGAATTAAAATGCAGTATTTTCACTATTGATTAAAATATGAATTTCATCAGAAGCATACAAAAAATTCATCCAATGTAAATTTTTATTTCTCTCTTCCAAATAAGATGTTTATTATGTCAAATTGAACTTATATAACTGTCAAAAAATATATTTAAAAAGAGCTCACCATCAAAAGCTGCTAAAATTGTATTTCTTTGAAAATAATTCTTTTATTTGAAAAATTGAATTTGTTCTTATATCATGTTCTAGAAAATACATAACAAATAGATTATATCCCCTTAAATAATAATATTTTAATAATATATAGTTGTTTAGAGAAACTAGGTATTGTGTACAATTCAATCTATCGAGGAAGGTCGCTCTTGCGTGTAATGAATATCGGGCCAGTGTTTTATTTAGTTAAAGAATCTTTTAGTGTTCCTTATAACATAATCCAAATATAGTTCTTTTATACATTGAAAAAAATCTAAACATACTGTTGAGAGAAATGAATTCTACCAAAATAATATAAAATTTTGTGTAACATAAGCCGTGTATAGTTTTTTATATAATGAAACCTAATATGAGGTTTCTTATAGCGCAAGCTAATCTTGGTGTATCATAAAACACAAAATATCAATGAAATTAACTAGAATATATCTCATTAAATCTTCATGTGTTAAATATATATTTTCATTTTCTACAATTTTGATTGGTTTACTAATATTTTTCTTCCCTTATATAGTGTTCACCATGGTGGCAGTGATCCTTACAGATTAGGGCTATTAAAAGTTTCCCATTTCAGCTTCCCTATTTTATATTTTTTATAATTTTATTTTATTAAATTTGAGTATGTTTCATAACTGACTAATGTAATGATATTTATTAACGAGATAATTTTTTTGTTTGTTTCTCTATATTTTTTATGTATCTAATATTACATAATGTTATAGAACACACATTTCTTTTTAATAAAAATATTAATAATAAACACTAGGTTATTACAATTTGACCTTCATGATCACCAAGAAGCCCCCAAGATACTTGGATTTCTCCATTATTTGGGTGGCACCATTGATGCCTCAATCATCAAGTGACATGAAATTTACCACCAAATTGATTGAGACTAAGAATATATCAAAAATATATCAAATTAAACTATGATTCCATATAAATTAAGTAATTTTTGATGAAAAATCCCTAGCATAACAATCATATATTTTACATAAATTCCATATGTTAAACATTACATCTCAAAATTAAATCCATTATCCGAGAACCCAAATTTTTATTTTCTTTTGACATTAGATACACAAATTTATTATTACACATCATTTATTAAATATATCCCATAAAATACTCCATCTATAACATCCGTATAAATATGTTCATATATGTAATTCCACAAGGAAATGAAAAACATAAGGAGTGATCTCAGATGCTCAGTAATTGAAATCATTTTCAGTCGGTCATAAAAGAAAAGTTCAAAAGAATATAATAAAACATCATCATATTATTAATATGTTATTAAAAAGATCATGTGATGATAATAGATGATAATAAGACAAGATAGAAAAATATAGATCATTTTATAGGAATATAGGACCACAAAACAATCATCATGGAAGAATAATACATTTAATATGAAAAGGAATAGGGTAACCAAAACAAAATAGCAAAGAAACATTACACAAGATTGTGGCACAAACATAAACATATAAAACATAACATTTATCAAGGATAAATATAAGACCATCAAAACATAGTGTATTATTCAACATCGTAACATTCATCTTATAAAATTTTGTATTAGGATTGTCAACCTGCGTCTCATAGTGGATCATGTATCACAACTCACATTCCATATTTATCGCATGAGAGGTAGATAAATACCTGTTATATTAGAGAGATATATTATACCTACCCATCATATAATGATAGACTATAAATATTTGTTCCACATGGAATTAATCATAAAATTCATCATGAAAACCCCATGGAAATAATATTTGTTATATAACATTTTAAATTTGTATCGCATAAATAAAAATCATTAATTAGATAAGCTAATACCAAAAAAATTATCTCCAAAAATAATTATATAATTAAAGTATTATGGGAGTTATTCATGAAACATAACTCTATAATAGATAGATATTTTGGTTATAGATATAATGAAATGGATGAAAAATCAAAAAAATGGTTTTCATAAAAAAAAATAATTTCGTAAAAATATGAAGATACAAGTCACATTAAAAACCCCATTTTTGAAAACTAAAAACATAAAAAATTGAAAATATTATTTTAAAATAATCCCTAAAAATGGATCCTTGAAATAAAATAATGTTCATGTAAGGAAATTTGGAGTGAAAGATAAAAAATAAAATATACTGAAGTAAAAAAAAAGATATTCTTTGTTAATATTTTTATGAAATTATAAAGAAAACCACCATTGATGAAGGAGTTATGAAAAATTATTTTTTAATAATATAAATAGAAATGTGAGATATAATCCCCACAAATGGATCCTTGAATTAAAATAATTTTTATGTAAGGCAATGTGGAGTGGAAGATACAAAATAAAATATACTGAAGTAAAAAAGATATTCTTTGTAAATATTTTTAAGAAATTATAATGAAACCCAACATTGATGAAAGAGTTATAAAAATAATTTTTTAATGATATAAATAGAAATATGAGTCTTTAAAAGTTAGAAAAAAATTATTTCACAATAATATAAATAAACATCAGTGGTAATAAAGAATACAGACATAGAAGAGAAAGTGTCAATTTATAAGATGAGAATTATTCTAGACAAACAATTTCTTTTTATAAATAATGAAATTTAAAAATAAAAAATTTTTGACATGTATATTTAAGTTAAATTTATATTAATATAAAATAAAATATGAAATAAGGATAGTTAATAATAAAACATACTTATAATAATGTATTCATGGAAGAGAGATTATGAACCAATGAAATGGAAATTGAGCTAATAGGAACCCTTACATTTTTAAGAAAATAATTGATAAAACAATAAGAATAAATATTAATTTTTTAAAAAAATGAATAATTATAGAGTTATATTTATATATATAACAAAAATATATGGAAGGAATTTTAATCAAGGATAAATCATTAAAAATGTGTAAAACTCAACAAAAGAAGATGAGTTAACAAAAATACATTATGAATTTTGAAAAATTTGGTTTAAAGATACCTTCAATTATAGAACCTAAAATATATATTTAAATATCAAAAATTAATATATAATTATGAATAAAATTTCAATGAGTGAGTATATGTATTATATAAATGAAGATATATGCAGAATATGAAGAATTTCTCAAATAATGAAAATTGAGATGAAAAACGCATACCTTGAATTTTTATTGGGTTGGACACAATCTATTCTTATATATAATAACTTTAGTCTTTTTATTCATATATAAATAATAAAAATATTTATTTTTATTTTTATTGATACAATTTAATTATAATTTCTTAGCATCCATTTATTAACTATCTGCTTCCAAAATAGTTATTCAAGTGTCAATTGTCATGTTTGTTATATTCTAGCTTTGGTATGATGGTTATGTTCCTTAATAATATCTTATTATTTAATCACCTCAATATTAATCATGGATTTTACATTAGGGTATTTTATATTTTTCTAAAATCCCATCACCATTTTATGGATGTTCTAGTGACGGTAAGTAAAGAGCAGTTATAATGATCATTTTTTGTGATTTTTTTAAATAAAAAGAATTGGTTTTGTTAATGAATATACTTATATAAATTACTAATATAGAATTATGAAAACATATTAAATTATTCATTATTACATAATATTATTTGGGTTTATTTTTTCTTAATCACTCAGGATATTAACATTATAATAACATTCACTTAGTTGGTCGAAAAAACCCAAACAAGAATGTGTTATAAAGAATGAAGGAACAAGAACTTTTTATGGTATAGATATTATCAAATTTATAATTTATGTTTAGTTTAAAAATCATTTTATTAAATATATAAATCCTATTGAATAATTTTTAGATGAAAATAATAGAGAATAAATTATTAGGGTGTGAATAATACTTATATATACGACTTAAATTTTCTCTTAGAGATAATCTTGGAAATAAAATCGTTAGGAGCCATTATTATAATAAAGGGATACCGAATGTAGGAGGGGTTTTAGGTATATAATAAGGGTAGGTATTCAAGAGATAATCAAAGGAAATTGTTTCCTTGAAGTGGGTATATTTTAGGTCCTTTTATTGGTGAGATGGAGTGGTATTTATTCAAATACACATATCTTAATGAATAAGGAATGTAATTTATCATGGAAATTGGATCCAATGTGAAAATATAATATAGTTAAGAAACTTTTAGGTTGGTAATTCCCTCATACACACATTTATAGATAATTTTTTATGAAATTTAAATTACTTTACCCTATAATTTAACCCTTTTACCCCATTTTTTCATTATTATCATAACTGCATTTTAACCTCAGAAAAGTTTTTTATGTCTAAAAATGGAATTGATATAATTTCTTAATTTGTATTATAAATATTCATAACATAAAATCCATTTTGTTAGATTCAATTTTTAAAACTTATGAAAATTTATTTTAATATAAGAACGCATAATATATAAAAATTGTACTTTTAATAATAAATTAGATTTATTTTTATTTCTTGCAATTTAGTAAAAATTAGATTCATTTTAATTTATTTCTTATATATATTATCATTAAATTTCAATAAAATATTTTTTTATTAGTGATTAATTGAATTTCATAAGAGAAACATACATTAAACAATTATTAGAAAAATATATATTTTTATCATTACATTATTCTATTTCTATTTATTTATAATTTATTATTTATTTAAAAACATTAATGAAATTTTATTAGTATATTTGTACTAAAATAAAATTTATTATTTAATTAAATTAATTATTTGAAACTAAATTATAAAAATGAAAAATGTATAAAATACATGTTATAATGAAAATATATATGACATTTATTATAATAATAATTATATGTTTATGTCATACTAGCTTATACATAAAAAACACTCAAGAACTATTTATAATACCTAAGGTTGAGATAATAAATGGTGTTTATTATGAGTTGAAATTCAACTTGTACTGATCATATACCAATCTCTATGAGTTTGAACTTATTTCTTGAACAATTTCTCTCTATTTTTCATTATTAAAGATCATATAAGGATTGGTCTTGGGAAAATCCTAGTGTTGATACCTCCCTTCTATGTTTGTTAAATGATCCTCATAAATAAGACTTATAATACTCAATTATAATTTTCCCCGTTCTATATAGTTATCTTAAAGAATTTAAATCAATTTATACCCTCTAATTCAATGGTAATATTATAACAGTTATATTTTAATAAAATACTAACTAAAAACTAAATTTTTTTTAACGATAAAAGAAAAGGGAGAGTCCAAGGTAGTCTGAAATGGTGCTGGCTAAGAATATACTCCACAAAAAACAAATTATAATCATGATTCAAGGATCCTAATGAATAAAATATTAATATATGATTTGAATAACCTCCTTTATAATCAAGTTTAACTACTGCCTTTTTACCCTTATTCTTGGCATGATGAATTGCAACATTATAATTAAAAAGGTTTTTTTAATTCCTAATGATATAAGTTCTGTATTAAGGTTCGGTATATATCCATCAATAAAACCGATGATCAAATTGCTTTCAAATTTCTCCAATAATAATTAAACACCCCTATATTCCCAAATTTAAATACCACTAAATAAGTTTTTTGTGAAGTGAATTACATTCCCTATAAAATTACCTAAGGGAAATAATGACCAATACATGTTTGTCCTGAATAATGTATATGTCCTATATAATTCAGTTTAAAAGGGTTTTATCTCTGTTGAGATTTAATACAAATGAAGAGGGCTATTGGACCTAATGGTTGTGACAATGATTTTGGGGTCATTAAACCACCTCGAATCGAAAATAAAGGTTCCAGATAAAATTTCACTTAAAAATCATATCTATATCATGGATCACCTTGACAAATTATATTCCATGGTATTGTAAATGAAACATTGCTCTTGATGTCTATAACCATTCTGGAACTCCCAAATGACCCCGAAACAAGCAGTGATAGAATAATTGAATATGAATCGAAGATCCAATAAGATCTTAGTACATAAAAACTAAGAATACATGAAGAATTAAAAGGATTAAAAAAATGGTTTTATACCTATATTATCCTTTAGAACGTACCAGACATATAAAGCCCAATATCCATTTAAAAGTATTTGTCCTTTAGTTTTCAATAGATACTATCAAAAATGGAACATTTGGATTCCAAATAAACTTCTTTACATTGGATTTCATTGACTATAAAATAGCATAGTGGAATGCATGAAAGATTAAGAAGTTGAATTTTCCATGTATGACTTTTTCCTAGAAAATCACACCTCAGTGATCAAAATATTAGAATATTTAGAGGGTCTTACAAAAATATTTTTTGTTGAAAGAAATCATGCTTGAAAAAGTGAAATAGAACTATTCCTCTCTATCTATAAGTGATATAATACAAAACCGATTTTTATGTTCATATGAAATCATGTAGTTGGTGAAATAGGGACACCATTTAGCCTCCACGATGTTGATATCAAAATAAGGATAGTATGGAAAAAAGAGAAGGTCCTTATACAAATTATATTTCTAGAATAAAACATTTTCATTCCCAATAATCCAACATGAGGAAAAGATAAGGGTATGATAATACCTAGGAGGCTACACCAAAAAAGATGACATAAACAGAAACCTACTGGTGGGTGTCTATGAAATTCATATATTTAAATCTAGTGTACAGGGCCTAAAGGGAGTCACTAGTTATCGCATCCCAAGATATTTTTGGATTATATCACTATAATTGATAAATTATGCCTCCTTATACATATATGTCATTATTCAACCGTTTTATCAAGATGGGAGAATATGTCTCAATGAGACATAAATTATTGATGGGAATCTCATAGGAATGTATTAATGGGTTTTTAATGTAACAAACAACATGATTAATAACTCTCAGGAAAAGTATAATGGCATGGTCATGGAAGAGAGGATGGAGGTTATGAGTGCAATGATACAAACAAATGAAAGAAGAAAACTCTTTTAATTAGTAATTCTTCCATCAATTGTCTAGAATAAATTATCCAAATTTTTATTTTTAATAATTTCATAATGTATAAAATTAACAAGATAATACATCAAGAATGATATTCATTTGAAACCCATCTAGTCCTCTATCTAAATGATGTTCCTCCCTTTGAAAAAAAAAACAGAAACAAACCAAATCTATTGGGAATTATATCATTATATCTAATCCATTTTTACTGTTATTTAAAAATAATTATGAATCAAATGATTGAAACATACTTTCCATTTATAAAAAATATCATTTTATCATAAAACATTAAATAATAAATACTAGTAGTATCAAACCTACCCTTGAAAGTAGGGTTTATTTCTTCTGAGAGAGGATTGTTGAAACTCCTTCTTAGAGAGTCTTGAAAAAGAATAAATAAACCATGGGATATAAGGATACCTTGATGAAGTCCAATGAAGGATTTAAATAAAAACAATAATTTTCTCATCAATGTGAATGATAACCACATAGCCGATAATAGTGGAAGAATAAATAACAAAAACACCCTAATAATCATAGGTTTAGTATGATTTTGAGGATAAAGCTCCACTCAATGGTATCATAAGCTATTGAAATTTCCTCTTCAACCAGAATGTTGGAACCAGACACCTTTTTTTGATATCCTAATCCATTTCCCAGGCCAATGTAATACCACCTAGAATTTTATTATTCTCAATAAACCAGTGTTGTTCATCAGAAACTAGCTATGTTCAAAGGAGAATAATACTATCATTGATGATCTAAGGGAATATTTTGTATGTGAAGGTGTATAGGCTAACTTGGATGAATTAAATAAAAAACCATAGGATATTTAACTTTTGGGGTGAGAATAGGGGTAATATCCTTATAATTTTTTAATATAGAGACTGATAAGAAATAATTTTTAATATTTGTAATAAAACCCTCTTTAATAATATATCATGTCACCACTAAGAGGGAACCAGGAAAACCATCAAGTCTTGGGGATATATCTGAATTAAGGGGGTGTCTTTGAAATGAATTTCAATCATATGTGGTATGGTTTCAAGATATAAATTGTTTTTCATCAATAATTAATGGGATATTTTTGAAAAAAAATCAATGTCTTAATCCCTATGATACTATACCTAGTGATATTACATTCCTATATATAACCTCTAAAAATTCATCAAAATCACTCATCTCAATCATCCATTTTTATTATAATAATTCATTCCATCATTCTCAATTTTTTTCATTATATAATTATAACAGGATGTATGATTTATAACAAAAACCATGAATATGATAATTTTATGTTAGTAGTCTTCTTATTTACATGTGGTTTTATTACTCATTTAATTTTTCTAATTATATTTCATGTATACATATTGTAGTGTACTTTATTTTTTATTAAAATTTTATAACTTAATGATATATGTTAATTTTCAACATTGTTTAATGTTTTCTGTAAAAAAAATCCATCATATTTATAAAGTTAAATTCAATATAATAATTT
Source organism: Viscum album (assembly GCA_963277665.1). Classification (NCBI taxonomy): domain Eukaryota; kingdom Viridiplantae; phylum Streptophyta; class Magnoliopsida; order Santalales; family Viscaceae; genus Viscum; species Viscum album. Next base: position 1,028,960,724 of record OY728158.1, read on the forward strand.
TGGGGTGTTAAATTTTAGTCAAATTAAAATAATTTCACCCTCATAATTTTATAACTTTATTGAAAAAAATGATGGTAATTTTGTCTAGGTATAACTTTAGTTTTCCACCAAGCTTCTGAAGTTCCCAAATAAGATCCAGACCATTGAGAGGGGGTGGGTTAGTGGTTACTCTTTCTTTTTAAAAGAACGTTTCTTAACTTATTTAGAAAACGTTATTAACATAACTTATTAGAGTTCCAATACACTAAACTATAAATATCAACCACACATTTTATATGAAATAAATATAAATATATATTATAACAAGATATTTAAAAGGTTTGGTAAAAATATATACTCCATGCAATATTGGTTTTTCCCCCAACATGAATTCATTTAATAACTTCGTTTAGGAATATAAAGGAAAAATCGAAAACAATTTTAAATCATGGAAGAAAACTTTACTGATATCATTTCATATGGCCCCCAAATATCTTTTCCATATCCAATTTCCCATAGTTGTTTATACAACCTAGTTTATAACCTTTTCAGTAACTAGTTATACCCCCATCTACAAGCTTCTTTTCTTATTTTTTGATCCACCTCATAATGTTCTTCACTTTTTACACAAGTAAGATAGATCAACATCCCCTATGAAAAACTTTGAAGAATTTTCAAAAACACTATTATGATTTTTTTTTGTATTAAAAATTATTTCAGTTCTTTATAAAATATGAATATTCTCAATAAAAAATTCTATAACTCTGGTCCTAAAAACATACTCAACAAAATTCAGTCTAATTTGGACTTCATCTAGTAACCTCGGTCTTATGGTCTCTATCTAATTCACCTCTATCCAATTCTTCTTCTATTATTCTTGCATCAAATGAGTATATACTCAATGGAAATCTCATAACTTCTATATTTTATAGACCAACTTTTGATGGAACTTTCTCTCATAAATCTCACTTCAATGGGACTCGCTCCAATGGATCTCGATCTGATAGAAGTCATTCAAATGGGACTCTCTATAATGGATCTCTATTTTATGAAATTTTCCTTTAATGAAAACTCTTGTTGGAATATAATCCTATCATAAAAAATTTATAATCTCATATATCCCCATATGTTAATAGATATAATGTCTAAATGTATTGTGCTCTCAATTTATGGGTATCCCAAAATGGTAAAGGTGGGAAAACTGATTATTTTCCCTAATCAATGAAATTCATAATTATGAATTTCTAATTCATTTGAGTTTTATCTGTGACTATTTAAACTCTTCTCAATATTTACAGAGCATTCTCGAATATCCCTCATTCTTATCAAAAATTCAACATTCATTACAATCTATTCTACAGACCGATTATTCTTTATCTAGTGACTCTGATTGTTCTTTTTGCCTGAAATTTGGTTTGATGGACTTTATTCAACAGATGGATCAATGTGAGATTCATATTATGAATCAGTGTCAAATATTTTCTAATGGATCAATATATCATAACTTCAATATTTTGAAATCTGAATCCTTTTATCTTAACCTAATTGAATATATTTCATATCTTTTTCTCTTGAAAAACTGAAGAATAAAACCATTAAAATGATTGCTCACTCATATGATTAGATCTAGTTGAAAATGGTTGAATACATTATTGAATAATTTATAGAATTCAGTCACCTTAAAAAATTCTATTATAATCTCAACACTTCTCACATTTCCAATCACTTTATCACCATGACAGTACTCTACACACATATTATTAGTCCAATCTATTTTCTTAAACTACTACATCCAATGAATTACGAGTTTCATAAACATTTAATAACCTATTAGTGTCAACAAACCTAGTTCATCTGCTATTATTCATCAGATGTTTTATCAGTTTGAAGATTCTATTTGATGGCTTGGTTCTTATTCTCAGTCTAATGGATTGGAATATACATCGAGTATAATATATTTTCCTATGAAGATGATTTCATGGAACAAGCTCATTTGATTTACCATCTCGACTAATACATTTCAAATTATTTGAACTTAGCATGTTTCTCCCCATTTAGGATTTTTGAAAACACCTACACCATGTGTTCCTTGTTCTGATTACCTGAGTCCAGAACAATTTAATGTTGAAAACATTAGAAACAACCATTTATTCCTTATAACCACTCCATATTTTATCATGATACTTCAAAATGATTTAGTGACATTGAATGATCAGCAATGAATCGTCATATTTTATTTGACCAAAACCCATGTCTGATATTTTGTGTCAAATAATCTATTTATGGAACCTTGTTTCTATTTATTTTTTGTCTGATATTCTACATCTGGTACATATTCTTGGTAATTTTGTTAGATATATTCTAGAAACCAAATCTCCACTTTCTCTCAACTTTAAACATATTTGATCTATTAATAAAAAATGAAACCAAAACAAAACTAGGGCTTTACAGTCTCCCCCTTTGTGTTTTTTTTCAATACCACACAATACATCCAAAATAAAACTCTAAAACATATACATACACAATATTAATACGCATATTTTCCCTTCCAAAATCATTTTCTTACTCCCCCTATTTTTCTTCTCCCCCTTATTGGAAAGAAAATTCAATGGGTCCACTCATTATTACTAGAAATTTACATCTAGAGAACTATAGTATCATACGAGTTTCATAAAAAATATCCTTTGAATAAATATCTATATTTTGACATGCGATCCTCAGTGTATGAAATAATATTTTAAAATTAAGGTGATCGATTTTTTCATTAACCCACTTTTCATGTAATAATTTTCTTCTGTTCATTTTTTATTCTTGTGTCTGGTGAAATATGAGAAGAAAAAATTAAGATAAAAACAACATGTACCCATCTTTATAAACATATCATAAAATTTCAAGTGTATAATCACACCTTTCCAAAATATCTTTTTCTTAAACCCCATTAAATTTATTTATAAGAATAGTAATAAACAAAAACCTTGATATAAAATTTTCTACTTCTCAACAGCATCCCACAAGTTTGTACTGTAAAACATCTACAACACTCACATAGATTCCTTGCGTTAACACCTTCAATTCCCTCGTCAATAAGTACAAATTAAATAGTATTTTTGGAATAAAGAGGAACCTAAGTAGATTCTTAGAAGAAAAATTCATACTAAGAATCATCTCTCATCCATTAATTTTTCTAATTTTTCATTGATTTTTCATTGGATATATTTTTCTCCTTCTGTTCATCCTTTAAATTTTTTGTAACATTTTTTTATCATCTATAAAATCACTGGATGTGGATAACAACTTCTCTAAAACATTAAAAAAAATAGTGATTTTATAACAACTTCTTCATGTTTTTTTAATTATTATGGTGATATAATCATATAACGTTTACTAACAAACACATATTACTCACATATATTTTGATTTTTTTAATCATCAAACTACCAACTATTAATTTCTTTTTATCAAATTTTTTCTCATATTTATAAAAAATTTACTTTAATTTTTCTTCATATGACTTTTGTACTTTTTATAACCTTTTTTCCATGAAGACTTGTCGGGCCAAATAACTATACACTCTTTATTTTCCTGTTAATCATTTTTACTTTTCCCAAATTTCTTAATATACTATACTTTCCTAATTTTTTTCATTTTTCTTTTTTGAGGCTTTAGAATTATTCACTTTCTGAATTTTCCATTATAATTTCACAATTGTTTTATGAAAATTAAATCTACTTTTACCATCATAACTCCCACTTGATTCGTACATATTCCCTGGTAAATACATTTTGTATCAACATGAATAGTTTTTGTGTCCAAAAAATTTGACAACACCAATAGTGACCACTGAATCTTGATCTTTCTAACTGATAGTAAAACTGTAAATAACTTTGTTTTTGTTGTTTATTCATAAATAATAGACCATCTGGATCTATGAGATACTTTCTAATGGATTTCACTCTTTCTTTTTGGATGATGAACTCTCACAAATCTTTATTTTTTAACTTATATTGTTAGTAGAAACATATTTACATTGTTATTTTTTAGTGAAATGACTGACCTTCTTCTAGGAACTTTTCTTTTCACCATATTTATAAGTTTCACATTTTACATAAAATATTATAGTGAAGTCTTACCTTGTTTTTATTTACTCACTTTATGTTGTATGAAATAGTGATTGTGTTTCTAACAACTCATCTTCTTTCTTATCCAAAATATCTTTCATAAAATTCACCATATTCTCAAACCCATATATATTTAAATTGTTCTATTTACTTTGTTCGACATGTGTAGATTTGATAATATTGAGATTCTCATCAGTAGTTGATTTTTGTTAATTACTTTTCAAATTCATTTCTAACTCACCAATAAAAATTTTCTGAGAACTAAAAAAATTGAGGTTTAATTCCTATTTCATCATTCGATCGCCATTATCAAAAATGTTATCTTAAACATCTTTATTCAAAAAAAACTTTTATGAGTTTAGTTCCGAGATCAATTGTTTTTTTTTCAGATTTTTTTAAATGATCCCCAAATGTTTTTTCCTCTCTTCACAATTATCATCACTTACAGATTAAATACTTTCATTTCTAACATGAGGAATGAATATTACTTCATTACTAAATGAGTAATAATTATTATTTTTTATTCTAATATAACTTCTCATATTATTTTTATGAGTAAATTTTTCATTACGCTTATTCCACTTTTGTTTCTGAGATTTCTTGTCATCTTCTTCCGACTTATACTCTCCAACTTTCTTCTTTGTATAATTTTTTGTAAAATCTCCTTCTCCTTCAAAATTCTAACATTATAGATAATTTTTACCCTTTCCCTTCTAATTTACAATAAATTATTTCTTAGAAGGGATGGAAATAATATTTTTGAAATCTTATGATTCTTTCACTTCCTCCAAATCACTTGATTCTTCTTAAACTTATTTACCTTCATTTTTTCCATTTTAAAAAATATTTGAAGGATATTTTTTTATCAATTTTTTACTTCAAAAAAGTTTTCATCCTTATCTGGTATTCCATAATTATATTCTAAAGTTCAATAATATATAACACTTAATGATCTTCTAATGAAAAAAATTAGGATTAAATTTTTTTGTATAGTTTCATATTATTTTCTTAACAATAGAATAATATTTCAGTTTCTCACCAAAAAATTGGATGTTACTCACAAAATCATTTACTCTTTTAAATTCATATTCAATTATTTCATTATCATCTACTTTCATATGTTCAAATCTACTTCTCCATATTTGAAATAAGGATTCTTCATGTTTTTCATTTCTTTCATGTCTACTTCTCAAATTAGCCCTCATTTTCTTATCTATTAAGAACCACATGATCTTTGCATAAAAATTTTCAGTAAAATCCATAAATATATAACTATAATATTTTCCACTAGCTTATAAACTTCTGTTGTCATTATATATTAATAACATAATTGATATGAGAAAATCCCACTATTTCTGCATCTCTAACTCCAAGGTTGAGAGCTAAAAGATATGGTAACATCCTATTCTTTCAATGACGATATTTTTCCATCAAAATAGACATACCCTATATTGTTCACTAAATTGAGATTCTTCATTCTTAGAGATGGATATTCCATATGTAACCATGGCTCTGATATGATTTGGTGTTCCCAAATATGATTGAGAACACTAATTGGGGGTGAATTTGTGGTTCCTTTTTCCTTTTATAAGAAAGTTTAATAAAGTATTCCAAAAACTCTATTAACCTCTGAAACATGTTAGAGTTGGGATTGAATCAAATATAAATCTCAAACACACCTTTAATATGAAAAAAAATAAAAATATGGAGCAGTACATGAAATTTACAGGGTTTGGTGTAAAGACCTACTCCTTTCCACGTTGGTTAGTCCGCCAAATATGGATTCCATTACTAAATGTTTTTTATAACACAAATGAAAAATTAGGAAATAGTTTTACAAAATATTTGAATAATATTTTGTTGTAGTTGATTAAAACTTTATCTATCATTTCTATATCCCCTTTTCCCATTGTTGGTTATACACCCAAGAAAAAAATAGTTTTCAAAAACTAGTTATACCAAACACCTAAAAGATTGTTTTTTATTATTTTAATCCACTCTAGAAAGTTACTCACTTCCTCTACAATTATTTTGGATCAACTTCACCTATGTACAATCTTCAAGATATTAAAAAATTCTTCTAATAATTTTTTGGAATTGAAAATTCTCTCATATATTTATCAAATATAAATATGCTCAATAACAACTTCTAGAAATTCTGTCTTGAATACATACTCTAAATAGATCTGTCTAATTTGGTCTTCTTGTAGAAAACTAAGCCTGATTTTCTCTATCCTATTTACCTCCATCCAATTTTTTCTTATGTTCTTCCTACTTCAACTAAGTAGAGTCTCAATCAAAAAATCACAATATCTCTATATAATGTTCCTACATAAAATATAAACCACTCTTTCGGATCTCACTCTAATGGGGAATGCTCTGATAGATCTCGTTCTATTAGAACTTACTCTCATGGGACTCACTCCAATTGATCTTCATTTTTTTAGCTTCAACCTGTAAGAAAACGATGGTTGGGATCTAAATCTATCACAAAAATGTTATAATGTTATCTCTCCCCTCACATTAGTTGATAAAAATTACTAATGTATTTTCCTCTCTCTTTATAGGAATCTCATAATGTAAAAGGTGGAAAATCAAAAAAAATCCCACTCAAAAAATTTAATAAATATGAATTTATTTTTCATTTGAGCTTCATATTTAACTATTTCAACTCTTATAAATATTTTTGAATCCTTTTAAAATATTCCTAAATCCTCTTAAAAATCCATCCTTATTTACAAACAATTCTCTAATCAGATTATTCTTTTTTCGGTGACTCTGATTTTTATTTCTTCCTAGGATTCATTCTAATGGACATTATTAATCTGAAGGATCAATGTCATGTTTGTATGATTAATTGGTGTCTGGTCGTTTCCAATGGATCAGTATATCATAAATTCACAACATTGGGCATTGAATTGTTTTCTCTTAAACCAATTGAAAATAATTCATATCTTTTTCGCTTAACCCACTAAATCAAATCTAATTATTTATTCCTCTAATGATTTTAGCCAATTGAAAATGTTTACCAACATTGTTGTATCTGCTATAGACTTCAGTCATCTACAACCATTCTAGTATCAACTCAAAACTTCTTAAATTTCTAATAAATTTCCCAATATGATAGTAATATTCATAAATTTTATTAGACTGACAAAATTTCTTAAACCGCTACTTTTGGTGGTTTATTAGTGTCATCACTATACGATGACCTATCAGTGTCAACAGCTCTAGTCCATATGATGTTCTGCATCCAATGATATATTTTCGTGAAGCATTTATCAGATGAATTAGTGCCAATTATTAGTTATATAGATTGGTATCTACATAGATTTAGATGGATATTTATATAAATACTATATAATGGATTGGACTCATCTGATTTATCTTTCCAATCATTACTTTGTAGATTCTTTGAACTCATCATATTCCTCCTTATTTATAGATTTCTAACAACTCCTGCATCTGATCTTCCTTATTCTGATGACTTAAGTCCAGAATAGTTTATTATTAAAAACTATGGAAACTTTTATTTCCTTATTTTACTCACTCTAGATTGTATCATGACACTTTTTTATGATTTAATGATAATTAATGATTTGTAATGCATCATTATATTTTATTTGACTAAAACCTGTTTCTGATATTCGGCATATAGAAATATGTGGTTGGACCCTTTTTATCTTTGTGTTAGCATCCAATTCTCTATTTCCATTGTATCTTCATCTTCAGTCTGATAAGGTCTATCTAGAAATCAAATCATCACTTCTTCTCAACATTAAACAAATTTTACCTAGTGAAAATAAATAGAACCAAAATTCTGCATTGTCCAAATAACATCCTTAATCTTTTGGTTTGACTATATAACTTTATCTAGAAGGGTGTTCTTATTTCACATCAATTTTTCTAGTTGGTCTAATATCTCAATCAGTTGATCCTAATAAGTGGGATCATGTTCCAATTTTGAGTATTCTGATTTTAGTATAGTGATGGATCTAGTATGTACATCCTCAAAAGTGATACATCGAACACATCATGCACCTGCCATATTTATGGTGGGAATTCTAACAAATAATCTATAGTCCCTACATGATCAAGAATATAAAAGTTACTAATGTATCTAGGGGTCATAATTAACTTCTTCTTGAAAATCACATCCATCTTATAAGGTGATATTAGAATGAATGCATTATTTTAAACTTAAAAATATAGATCTTGTTGAATTTTATTATCATAACTCTTCTATTAATTTATCAATTCTTTAATAAGTTTTCTAAATGCTTTGAACCTTCTATGTCATTTATTAAAACAAGATCGTTTCATACAATCTTTCTCTCTCAATATTCACCCCCCCCCCCATGTTGGAGTTTTAAATATATTACCTCATAAAGATGTATATAGTACCATTTGGGATTTAGAATAGAAATTATTTTTAAACGACAACACAAGTAGATGAATATATTGATCCAAAATTCTTATTAAATAAATGGAGAGAGATTTTGTTGTATCACTTTGAGTTTGAATTTTCCTTTTATATTTCCCATTAGTTCGATGATGATAAGTTGTGTTAAATCTTGAATTTGTATCCGATATTTTCCAAATAATTCTACATGATTTTGATGTGAACAATAAATCCCAATCATAGAAAATTTATAGTCGTACTCTATGTGGTCATACAACTCATTTTATGTATACCTTGTTAAGATTATTGAGTGATGAATACTCTCAAATATAAATGGAGTACACTAACTTTGTAAGTCATTCAACCACTACACAGATGGAGTTTTTTCCTTTTAAATTCATAGGAAAACTTGTGATTAAATATATGGTAATGTTCATCCATTTTCATACAAGTATAGTTATTTATTTAACCATCCCCTTATATTTATATCATTCATCATTTACTTATTGTAATACCAAGCATTGAGGTATATAATCCACAATATCACACTCCATGTTTCCAAATATAAATTTTTCATTAAATCTCTATAAATTATTGAGTTTCTTTGGTGAATATAGAAGGAGGATCTATGTAAATATTTAAAAAGTACCTTCTTCAGTTTTGGTATGGTTGGGACACATATCATGCTCCCAAATCTTATAGATCCATCTCTATCAATGTTTAACTTTAAAATAATGTATACTTTCTTTATAGATATATATCATCTTTTTTGGGCCTCCTTAATCTCTTCATTGATGGAAGGTTGAGAAACCATTATGGAAAGATAGGATTTTGTCTCTTCCTTTATCATTTCCAATTAAATACATTATAAATGTAAGAGTAATATATTTCTTTCAATCCATATCGTGGATAAATTATTATGATACTTCCCACTCAAAGCATCACCCACCTTGTTTTCCTTTCCGAGGTGGTAATGTACTCAACAATCCCAAACTTTGATTAACTATAATCATATCCTTTGGTTCATGTTCAAATATTTTAATGTGAATATGTACTTTAATATATTTTAATCAATATATATATATAACTCTTTTAACTATAGATATAATTCCACAAAATATTTAATGCAAATCCTTCTCTACTATAAGGTGGTATAATTATAGGTGAGTTGACCAACATCTCCATAATCTCTTTGAAGATATCTTCACATTGTAATTACTAGATAAACCTCACTCCCTTCCACATTAACTTGGTTAATTGGTTTTAAAATCTTTAAAAATATTTAAAAAATCATCAATAATATCCAACTAATCTATAAAAACTAATTATCTCAATAACATGGGTATGTCTATTCCATTCTATTATTACCTATGTATTTTAATGATTCACTAATATTCCCTAACATGTGAATATTTTACCAAAGAAGGATACTTTTTAGCAATAATTCACACATGATGAACTTATAACACAATTTACCCTTTCATAAGACCCCATTTTATCCATTATCCTGGAATATATTAGAATATAATAAATAAAAACTACCACAAATTTTTCAAAGATATATCTATAGACATTATTCATCAAATTCATAAAGACATTAAGGAAATTTCTATGTTTAAATTGAATCACCATGAATTAATAGTTCCTTTATCTTGTGTGTATTATTTTACAAGTTATATATTCTCTATTTACCATTAATCATTGGTATCAAGATTGATTATCCACCATTTATATGTATTTATCCTTTCTAAGTTAATAAAAAAATAATCAATATGTGATAAAGGATTTTTTTCAGGATTTTTATCTTAGTAAGTTAACTATAATCAATGAAAAGATACATTGACCCATTCTTCTTCTTAGAAAAGTTGATTGATGCACCCCATTGTGAATCACATAAACTTATAAAACCATTTTCTAGATTCTCCAATATATTTTTAATCAGTTATTCTAATTTAATGAGTTTCATTCTATAACAAATCTTTGATATAGGCATAGATCCAGGTATGAGTTCAATTAAAAACTCAACCTCATTTTCTGTGGGACGTCAAGGTCTTTCTTTGGAATGTAAATTAATTTATTCGCATATAATTATAATGTCTTAAATTTTGAGTTTCTCCCAAACCATTTGGTCCAAGTATCCTTAATTAATATATATCATATCCTACATTAAGGAATTTTTTTCAAAAGGGATTCCATCCTCATACTTGAATCGATATTGGATCATTGGATGATATGGGATATGAAATGATATTTCCCCATCATAAATTTAATATAATCTCTATGTAGAGATACTAAATTAATTTCTAGTATCACATTGATTTCTACCAAGGGGAGATGAACTATATTTGATATAATAATACTTCCATAAATCTTTATTGGAGAAGAGTTATATCCATTGGATTAAATCATTGCGCCACTAGGTGTTTTTACCAATAGTTCAATATAAAATATTTGAGGATATAAATTAATGTTATTATTTATTATAAAATATATGAATAAATAAGTAAAACTATAATAAAATTATATTTTTATAATAATGAGAATCCTATAACCACCTTAATTTCAATATTCTATTTTAATTTATTTACTAAAAACCCTAACAGTTAACATGAATAATAAACAACAAATTCTTATTAGAATTAGAGTGAATAATCATATGAATATGTCAAATAACTCCTAATATGTCTTACTCTATGTGACCTACATTTTATTCTATGATTCCTTCGGTTAAATTAATGTTGATTTAATTTTTTTTCTCTTATAATTCTTAACCAAATTCCCAAAAACAACTAAACCCTACTCTAATTCCAAATGAAGAAACTTGGTCATAATGAGCTTGTATTTTACATCAATTTAATAATTTAAACCTTAAATCACATAAATAAACACACCATATTAGATATTAAATGTTTATTTTCTTTTGATATTAGCTACATAAATATTTTATTACATGTCATTTCTTAACAATCACCCAAAAAAATCTACCCATGAAATTATTCTAAACATGTTACATTATATAACTCTTGGAGGAGATTATAAACATAAAGAGTGTGTTCAATTTATGAGTAATAGAAAAATTTATCAATATTTCATAAAGTTTTATTTCATAACTAAGTGAGAAAACCTGATAATTTGAGAAATATCTGATTAAAAATATCATAGTATCATTATAAATATTTATAAGACATTTTAGAATATCATAGATCAAGGTATATGAATATAGTACCATAAAAGGATCTTCATGGAAGTGTAACACATATAACATTTCATATAATTATGTAAAACAATTATATACCATGGAAAAATATAGTATTTGAAAAAATAGGATCACCCGTATCTTTGTAATAGAAAATACGTTGTTTATTTATTTAGGCCAGAGCATGTGGTCGCATATTTTATTTTTTTATTAGAGCCTAACCTTATTGACCCTATAAAGATCATGATACCTAAAGAGTAAATTTCAACACATCATCCCAATTATTATCCATAACACTAAATTTTTGGATAAATAATTATGTTATTATTTATGTTTAAGTATTGGTTGAAATAGTAGATGGATGAAGGCATGATTGAGTTAGAGAATCCAGATATTCATTTAATAACTTTTTGATCCATTATCACTCTAATATAATAGTATCAGGCATGACGACCCACATCAGATTCATGAACTCCTTCCTATATAACTCTATATTGTACAACATGAATTCCTTACTGTATAACTCTAATTTCAAAAGAATAATATCCTTACTATATTAATTTAAAATTCATAAAATAAAATACTCATTCTAAGACTATAAACTATATGGAATAAGTTCTTAGTTGTAATGCCTTAAACTATGTGATATGAAATTACCACCTAAAATTAAATAGAACAATGTATGCCGTATATTGTATGGCCTTAAACTACCTATAGTGTTCAATAAAATTTAACCTTTAATAGAGTTCATCAATTTTAATAAGGGGTTATTCATCAAATGCCCCTACTATTTTATTTGGGAGAGTCAAAATCCATTATGAAATCCATTTTCTATATTAAAAGTGATATAGTGTATATAACTAATGATAAATATGCCTCCCATTATATCTTGATTCCTCACATTATTTTTTGAGAAGTTTAATATACCCTCTCCTAGTATTAATATATATTTCCTTTACCCTAATAGTATTCCTACTACATGATAGTGTAAATATATAATATTCCAAACCCTTTTAGATATAATATCTTACATCAAAAAAACTTTATACATTTTATTTACCAATTACCATAAACTAAAATTCATCAATTCAATATCCATCTCTTTATAAATTCAAAATCCTTGTATTTTTATTCCTCTATGGGAAACCCATAACCTTGAGTTGAGAATTCCTTCTTGGTGTTCAAAAAAAATCATTCATACTCAAATCATTTCTAAATCATAGTAATTGGAAATGGGTTTATTTAATCATCTTGATAGACTCCCCTAGGAATAAATGTGGACGTCAAAGATGCCTTTGAGCCACTGAGTTACCCCTACCGAATGTTTTCAGTCCTAAAAGAAAATCTAAAAAAATGTGCTATTTTCCAATAGTGTAGTGGTGGTTTCTCCAATAATAATGGTCATAATAATCTCTCTATTCAACAATAAATTATCTCTAATTCATAAATTTAATATAATTATTTACATTATTCATATCTCCTATGTTTTATCAGATCTAATATTTCCCCAAATTTTATGCCCTTTAACATTACAGTCACTATTTAGGAGGCTCCAAGTCACATGATCATAAATTTTATGACACTTTTTTCAATGTTTTAAATCCTAAAACAATATGAATGAAAATTCATTGTCACAATACATTATATTTAATAACAAATGCTTCTTACCACATGAACATAAATTGTATGGTACATATTCATCCCATGTGCCTCCAAACTATTCATAGTGTTCCATCCTAAATGACTTTAAAATACTTGGATAGGTTTATTTAATGTGACAAAAAATTATAAAATATTACCTTATTTCAGAACTCAATATATATAGAATTTCACTTTCTTATGAGATTAGATGGCTATAAGGAATCTTCATACCCTAATATCATGGTTCTCCCAAACTATAATGAAACTTCTCCTTCATTAAAACTAATTATGTATTGATTCTAATTATAATTGGATATGTAGTGATGTACAGGTCTCTTATCATCATCGCATTCATACATTCCATTTCCATGCCTGATTCTGCCTCAATAGTGAGACATTTACCAATTCACATTTGAATTAATTCTTCATTATCTCTCCAAAGAACCCATAAATTAATCTTATTAAATATTATATAAAATAAAGAACTATATAAATATCTCTAGTCACGAAATACATGTGTATTGATTCCATTTACCACAGGATACGCGGTCATTCCCATATTTCCCAATCTATTCCCAAGAGTAAATTTCATTACTATCAACCCATATTTAGTGTATGGTTACATCATTCACTTTAATTCTATCTATTTTTGAATTTATCTTAGGACAATATATTTTATTTTAGAAATACATAAGGATTAATTACTATTACCACAAGATATATATTTATTCTAAGATCTCTTATCTTAGATCCAATTGTAAATTTCCTAACCATTTGATCCTAAATTAAACCCCAGTGTTTAGATCCTATTAATTAATATTGGAACTAGCCTCTTATCACAAAATAGTGTACCTATTTATCACATTAAATATTATTCTATATATGATATATACCTATGCAGAGTAACTTGTGGATCCTAACTTGGTTTAATAACTCTGACCATATATATTGTGGTCCTCTTCATGAGTTTTTCTATATCAATATATGACCTTTACTCATTCACATCAGATTATCACCTTTCCTTTATTGGTAAATGTTACACAAAATCATTTTAGTCTAAGTTCTATAGCCTTAAACTTTGTGAATTTGTATTTGAGATTATCTAAATCAACATCAATATATTAATTCACACAAGGTTCTCCTTACTTTTATTTATATATAGACTATCTCAACTTCTATTTTATGTTTTGTGGCCACAAATATCAATAACTTTTGTTTAAATATATTCAATCATAAACATCAATTTTATTGATATGGCTTTCTAGACCTTAAATTTATAAATGAAAGAAACATAGCATTTTTATGTTTAAAATCTAAAATCGGGATCTAGGCAAAATATTGACTCTCCAATTTCTATTAATTCACTCTACATAACATAGGTAAATTTTAAATAATTTGAAAAATATTTAAAATTGAATTATTTTTATTAGAAAAAAAACTTCCATAATATAGCCTAAAAAGTTTGAGTTTATACCTAATAATCCTCTTCACATTCATTGTATTGGAAAAAGTTAGACCCTGGATTCAAAAGTTTTAAAGGTTTATCTGGTTAAAATACAAAAAATTATGTCTTGAAAAAAAGTCATGTATCCCATCATTGACACTACCTATTTTTTGTCTGATTAAAAATATTGAGTATAGATGAAAAATAAACCAATATTTAAGGTTCCAATACTTAACAATGTAAAAATAAAGTTATTCTTATTGGAACTGTTGGCCATGAAAAAAGTTAGATTAGAAATTATTTTCCAACCGTATGTGAGATTAAATTATGACATGGGTACATTTTTATTCCTGAAAATGACACCTCTTCACAATAAATAGTCCCTCAATTTCAAATGATCATTTACTCAAGTAATTTCATGTTATATATCTTATCCTTGATAATGTTTTCACTACATTGTTGAATGACCATTAGAGTGCTAGAACCCTTCGAAAATGCACTATTATCTATGAAAACTACTCCATACCTCTGATGTTTGAATCTTCACTATCCCATATAAATAAATTGATACTATCCTCGTATAATTCCAAAAAACCTTGATCATATCATCATGATTCCCCCTTTCATAAAAATTTATAATTAGTGTATCTGATTCCAAAAGTACTCCTCTGCTTGGTAATGAAATCTATGCCATGTGTCTGATTTACCAACTATAGGTGTGAATTCATACTGAGTAGAAGATCCTCTAATCCCATATGTTATTTATTAATGATTTGGTGGTAATCTATACATTAACAGTGGTTAACTTATTTGCACATATCTCAATTTTTAATCAACCCATACATTCTTATGTTATGATATATACATTCCATAATCCAATTATTAAAGTGGATTAAAATAACCCTGATATTACATATTGATTCATTATACCCATTATCAAATAAAAATTATTATATATTAAATTTTTATCCATTAATATATAGGAATTTACTTTCATTGAAGAAAAAACATCCTAGAGAGTATATCCTCTTCTCAGAAACCTACATGCATAGAGTCAACATACTCCTCTTATCAACAAAAAATAATTTTATACAAGATCCTCCTATTTTATATAACAATTCATTGTCTATAGATACTCCTCTTGTAATCCCAAATTCCATGAGTTTAAATTCTCATCTTGTAAACCTCAATTCCTAAATTGAATATTATCCTCGTTAAATATTCTTAGTTTGTTCATGGTCTTTATCACGTGATGAAAAACTATATGGAACAATAGTCTGATTGGTAAGACTATAAACTACTTATATTATTCTATTCCATGTTTTCTAATTCCATTACATAAGATATATATCTACATAAGATCTCCTAGTGTATAGGTTTACCATTTCACATTGGGTTTTCTCTAACAACCTGTCACTAGGATAGAAACGTTTTATTTTATATTGTATTTGATATTGATATGTGTAGAGACACTTTATGAAGGACTATGTGTGGATACATTTCTATATTTACATGATACATCGTGAAATATTGACCCCTTTTTATATTCCCATCCACAATAACTCATTTGAACCATGTTCTTGATGTTGAGTCTTTTACCGATTATCATTATATTTTATTATACCCTCTCACACCATGGAATGAAATTATTCTATTTCATTTTACCATGTGTTTGAGTAAAATCTATGAATAAAATACTTTCCATGAACTATTTGTTACTTTATTCTAATTATTATTGGATACATAGTGAATTTTGGATCACTTATCTCAGACCTAGGAATATATTTCTATTTTATCCAAACTTTTATAGTGTATAGTATCCATATTCACGTAAAAAAATTTATAGTATTCAAAGATTTTAAAACCATATATGAAATACCAAATCACTTTTCCTTTTTATATCCATGTAGCTTATTCTGGTAATTATTATATATCTAAATGAAACTTCCCACATAAGAACTTTCTATTTATTGATTCAAATTTTTATAAGATATATAGTGCCGTTTATATATCCTATTATAGAATTAGGAATAAATTTTAATTGCATTCCATTCCAACTACCATTCTAGTTTTTTACCCTACTAATTCACAAAATATATTCCCCTATTATCGTGATAATAGGATGTCAAATTCCTTATCTCGATTATTCCTCATTCTAATTCATAATCCTTAAGTTGAGATTCTTCTTCTAGAAATCAAAAATACTTGAGTTGAGATCCACCTATAGGTAATACAAAATACAAGAGACGACATCCACCTAAGAGTAATAAGAATCCATTAAATTAGATTCTCCTAAGGTAAATACAAAATATATTAGTTGATATTCTCCTCTGGGAAATAAAAAATCACTTTTCTTAGATCTTCCCAAAAAAAATTAAATGTCCTTGAGTTGAGATTCTCCTCTTTGTAACCAAAAAAATCATGAGACAAGGTTTCCATCATGGAAATAAAAACTCCATACATTTAGGACCTCATGTTACTATATACCTTTTTAATGATCTTGATCCAAGAACCTACATGACATTAGAGGAATATAGAAAATTTATATATTATGACTCAAAATTAGATTTTATTTATTCCAAATGAATCCAATTATGTGTGGGTATTTATTAAACCTAAAAAATGTGTTCCATGCACTTTTCAAAGGAATCCTTGATAATTTTATCCCTTAGATAATAGAAGTAAATTTTAGGAAATAATGTGTCTTTGTATATGGGGAAGCAGTAAATGGGATATATATTTTTCGCATGATTTTTCACTCACCAATAGATGAAATTTCATCAAAACTGCTTCCTAATCTAGTTATGTAGTTTTGGGAATCTCCCATTTAAAGTATACCATGTGTTTTATTCTTAATTAAAACCATTAAACTAATTTTTAAGGGTTTTTGGATACTTTTGGCACATAAAACCCCTTATATTAGTAAGCCTTATAATTAAATGTGTGTTTTTTCATGGTTCCATTTAAATGGTCATCAAACTAAAACATGTACCTATATTAAAAGTTACACTAAATTGATGTTGTAATTTTTTTATGATATTTGGTTATAGTCTATTCCTATACCTTACCTCACATACTCAGCCTCATGCACCATGCCTCGTGCACCCCACCTCACATTTCCAACTACTTGGAAACCTTTCCTTATCCACCCTACTGCACGTTAACCCTACGTTATGTTCCAAAACTAGCATACCCATACCCATTCCTAGGAAACCAAAGTGGTGAAAAGTGGTTAACATACATATATTTGTACCCAATATAAGTTTTTAATATAAAATTTCAACCTTGACTCACATTTTTGACATCCTAAAACCAAGTGAAGGTGTTATCAGAAATAAAACCTGAGCATCATAGAACACATGAAATTAAAACTCTCCTTCAAGTGATATTTTATTCTATATATAACGATAATTCATAGAAAATTGAATACTCATTCAGTCTTAATTGGAATCATTCATGGGTCACTAGATCACTTTAGTGAAAACCATCCTAAGTGATAAATACATTGGATCTGAACACTTGGGTGTCAGATCACCTAGGAACTAAACCACCTATGTAGTGAACAAACTGAGCTTCGACCACCCTATGATCTATAAAACATGGGACATATACAACTTCAATGTCTAATAATCTAGGTATCTATCGCCCTAGTAACTAACTACATGTGTTCCAGACCACATGGGCACTAGATCACCTAGAAACTACTTGTCTTAGTCACTGAACACATGGGTTCCAACCACTTTGGGTGTCAAACACATTGGGTGTTGACTACCCATGAATTAACCACCTCAACTTTTCCACTTAATAGGTTTCCACTTCACCCAATCCACTCACCTTAGTTCACCATTCACCCAAGATTCATTCCTGGGTAACAAATTTTCCCTAATCTCCCACCTTGGTGCCAACCATTCTAAGACCTCTTACCAGGGGATCCACTTCACACAGGACATATATCTGAGTACCCATACCTAAAAAAGGTCTACACAATGGGAGGTAATCCATCAAATAACAATTTGGTATCTGTGGTGATTTTGATCTCATTCCTTCAACCTAATACTCATAAATCTATCACAAACCCCCATGAAAAATCAAGATTCACACGATAAACTTTTCAGGGTGGATTAATCATTATTTAGGTTGTGATACCCAAAACATCAAAATTGTTCCCCAAGGACACCAATATTTAAGACTATATTCTTCGTTTTCCTAAACAAATTGATTCAGGATACTCCTCATGGATCCCCAAATTACATTCAATTAATATTATCCTCTCAATTTTTTCAAAATCCTTAAGTAGGGAAAATACTCTTGGTTTACTCAAATATACCTTGTGTTGAGATCCTTCTCTTTACTCAACATAATTCCTACAGTATAGATACTATTATTAGTTTCCTCAAATACCTTGATTTTATATTATTCACTTTTCTCCATGACATTCCTTCCCTATACTCATATATC
The DNA here is from genome assembly GCA_963277665.1 of Viscum album. Lineage (NCBI taxonomy): Eukaryota > Viridiplantae > Streptophyta > Magnoliopsida > Santalales > Viscaceae > Viscum > Viscum album. The sequence continues at coordinate 1,028,979,962 of OY728158.1, forward strand.
ATGTCAAACTTGATACAAAAACTTTATCTTAACTCTCATACCAATACATTTCTAAACACCTTTCACCTAGTACTCTAATCTGTATAAATTTAGACTTCATGTATGATTTTATGGATAAAGGACCTTAATAAGAACCTCTATAGTCCTTATATACTGACCATAAAAGGGATTATGTGTCCCATTAAATGGAATAAAACTATATGTGTTTGGATTCCCTTTCTAGGGATAAATATGAATCCTTTTTCATGGGCCTGATCCCAACTACAAAACACATCCCGAATATTTTCACATGATTCCAACACCTCCCTAGATGGAGATATGTTCCAAAGATCCTTCTTATATATCTCAAAACAATAGATTAACCAAATACATACATCAAATAAGTGATTATATAATTCACATGTGTAGATTCCTATAATATGCATGTTTTTATTCATTCAATTTCATTGGTAGTGTTACTAGAAATGATTCATGAACATTTATTAAATATTTAATGTATTTATGTAATAAAAAATAAGACCCCATGAGATATAATTTCAACTCCCATCATCTCATCTGATAAAAGGCTCCATTGTCACCACCCTATATGATCCAAAGGTTTTATAACATTGTAAATTATGAGATTTATGTGAGATATGAAACTAAAAATGGTTCATAAAAAACAAAAACTCATTGAAATTAAATAAACCGTAAAAAATAAATCATTAAAAAATAAAAAACTAAATGGAAACAAGTTATTTTTAGGTAACTGATAATTTATCACCATGAACACAACATAATGTTTGAAGTTATAATTTAAAATTTAAAAATTATATATAAACCAATATGAAATTTCAAAGTAAATAATATTTGAAAACTTTTATCACTTTATGTAAAAAAAATAGTCAAAAATAAACCATTAATAACTTTTTAAAATAGTATTTAGTCTTTATTATTAATTTGGAAAAATATGAGGTGGTCATATCCCCAGAATATACAAAAATATCACATGAAGATTTGAAAAAACTATTCCCAAAACATTGGTGATATTTCACCAATTTGATGATCTAAAAAGGGTATTCCAATAGACACAAAATAAATACTAACAAATATGAGACAATATCCTATAACCAAATAATTCAATGTAAATAAATATCATAATTTATGAAGATTAAACATCAATGAAAACTAAATCAGTTTACTTATAAGATTTATTAAATACAATAAAATCAAAAAACCAAAATTTAAATCACATAATAATCCTAAAATTAAATACCCAAACCATTAAATTCCTAGGTTAAACCAAACCCCAATCACTATTTGTAAAAAATATTATTTATAAAGGGTAAAATATCATATTAGAATCCTCTAAATAAGGAAAGAAGAATCCATATAATAAGAATTGATTTCATCATGTAATGGTGAATTCAAAAATAAAAAACCCTTACCAAGAGGAAAGATATTAGAAGAGGTGAAGGAATAATGGTTGAATAGTGGAGGGGTAATATTTCCTTATATTTGGTCTGAATAAACCCCCTTGAATCCTTCTTGAATAGCATAGAATAATAAATAGAAGAAGATGAACCAAGGGATCCATATGAGGTAGATCTAGATGGTTGTTAGAGGAATGGAATGATGGAGGGTCTAGAAGCAGGATAATTGGATGATGTGTAATGGCTAATATAGCCCCCCCCAATTAAAAATCTATTCAAGATCTACCAGGTACCTAAAAAGGGGCCACTGGGTACCTAGTGGGGCCCCAAAGGCACCCACAATTCTTCCAAGCTCATTGGGAACCCAGTGCCACCTACTGTCCTGGAACTGTGAGTGCCACCACCTTGATCCAAATTCAAACTTATAAGCCTCCCTCCAACCATCAAATAATGTTTAAAACAAATCTAATTATATCCCTAAACATTATGATTTAATTATGAGATACAAACTTAAATATAATTGAAACTAAAAAAATATAAAAAAAACACTCACTTAGATCACTTAATTTTTACAAATTTTTAATATTTACTACTTAATTAGAACCATAAATATATTAAGAATTATATAAATAATATAAATATGAGAATAAATCCAATTCTGAATCCTTTATGGATCATTCTAACCCAATTGAATTAGTTGATTGACAAGAGAACATGATGTCATCAAGTTCATCTCTAAACGTGGGAAGTCCAGCTCTCCCTAACTCATAGATGACCATAACACCCCCCCCCCCAAATATTAATTAAGCAAGGGGTTCATCAAAATTTTCAATCTATTTTCTAATATAGGGAATGGAAACATGGTTGAAAACCTATCTATTATTAATTCCATCTACCTCTCCAAAGACCACATCAGACCTTTATACATATTTGTAAAGATAAATGACATGGTTATTCCTCAATCCTTGGTAGACAATGATTCCAAAATTAATCTCATTTCAGTATAGACCCTATATTAATTAATATATTGATATGTTGATCTAGATCATTCCATTTTTACAATCTAGGGGAATGATAAGATATAGAAAAATTATATTGGGGAGATCATGACAAGAACCAGGATTTGGGACCTCATATCAAATTCAGCATTCATTTTAGTCCACTAAAATGCTACCTTTGAATACCTTTATTTGAAGTCCATGACTTCTACTTCATGAATTAACTCCATATTCTTACCATAAATTTCTAAAATATTCTATTTAAAGTCTAGTTAGGTTGATTTACAGTGAAATATCCTCTTTTTAATCATATGGATATCAATAATTTTATATAAGGTTATATAAATGTGAATGGGACCATCCATTTAAGAATATCTCGATGTAAATTACTATCCCTAATGACTTATAATTTGTTCATATAAATCTATATAATTATTTGGTTGTATATTTTTTATTCTTAATCAGCCACATTAAATAAGTTACTTAAGATTTAGGGAGTCACTTTTCATATTAGCCACTAAACAAGACCCTATAACTACCTTACTTTACTATGATGGGAAGGAAGAACATTCTATTGATATAACACTATATCCCAATGAAAACCATTCATATCAATCATTCCATTTAGTGGATATAATTGAATTTATTCTTGATGGATATTTCGTAAATGTTTCCATGACTCGTTGATCAGTTGGAAATTAATTATTATTGGGGAATAAATAAATTTGGTTTTTTTTCTTTATTAATATAATGTTGATTGGGAATGATGATCCCTCAAATCCTTTCTCTATGTGTAACCAGGATTGGGAGGATGGAACATCCATTCTATCCCCCTAATCTAAATGATAAATTCAATCTTTTACATTATATAATGAAGAAGAGGAAAATATAATGGATGCCCCACATGCTTTTTAGGAAGGTGTTTTAACTAAATAGGACCCATGGTTGACATTTATCACTGAATTTGTATCTGTCAAAGAATAATATAAATATAGAATATTCCCCCAACAATAGTTGAATGTTTTCTTATTAAATTATCTTGAAATATTTTACCTAGATCCCCATGTAATCATTCACCACTTGGGTCTACCATAAAACCACCATGGCTTCAAGAAAATTGTGGGTAGAATGTGTCGGAATCATGCCTCTAAGGTAGAATTTTATTTTGAAAAATTAATTACAACATTATCTGAGATGTTCAATTTCCCAAATAACTTGATAAAATTTTATTCACTAAAACTGATAATGAGAAAATTAAAGGTTCCAATAAGTTCAGTGATTTAAATCACCATTTTCCAAAGGATTATTTCCCAGTCCTGATTTGATATCTATTAATTAATTTAATGGTCAGTTCTCTATACCTTTTATTCATGTATGGATACTTTAGTTACAACCATATTTGGCTTCACCTAAAAGATAAAAATCATTATCGTCAGGGAACCGGGAGGCGTATACTATTACCTAATAATACCCATTGATTTAATGAATTAAAGCGTATTTTCATGCCATAAATTATCAAGTACTTCCTGGTGAAAAGATTGGAATAATATGTGGATGATATGGTAGTAAAATAACAATATAATTTGGGTCACCTTTTTAACCTTAACACAGTGTCATCCAAACAATGACCACAAAATTTGGAGATAAATCTATGAAAGTGTGTTTTTGGGGTCACCTATAGGGAATTCCTTAGGAGTTGAGAGGAGTTAAATCACACCTCATATACATTAGGTACATCATTTAAAACCTCACTGAAAAATGTTTTATATTCATGAAATTGATGAATAATTAATTAGTATATTAGGTCGATAAGTATTTATAAAGGGTGTTCCAGTATATCAAAAAATTATCATTTACACTTAGTGGTATTGATTTAAACCACATATTGAAATTCACTTATATTTTATGTTATAACAATGGAATGATCTCTTACAACCCTCCATGACCAAAAATAATGATTCAATCAACGTTAACAGTTTGTACCATCTTTACATAACTATACCTGAAAATGATACCTGATACACTAACATTGAAAATAATTTACCCATGTTAATCATTACAGGAAAATTATTTTCCAACATCTAAAGCATCAAGAATTCCCCATGGTCTCCCATGCGGGTTTGAAAAAATATATCCTCAGTAACGTTGTATTGATAATATGATTACAAATATGGGTAAGGGATGCAACAAACTAGAATGTATCTGATTATATTCCTTAATTATCTTACACATAAGACACCATGATAAAAGAAATATAATCAGCCATCTCATACAAATCCATCAATACTAATGTCTCAATTCATGATACATATTAGAATTCATAGGGTGAACTAACCAACATTAATATTGTCCATTGTCCATAAACTCCTATGTTATAGAAAAAGAAACAACCATCATTCTTTAGAAACAAAAAGTGCCACTAGGAGATTGAGACCACTCACCTATGATCTCCCCTCAATTTAGGATTTTCCTAAATCACTAAAACCTGGTGTTGGGTGTTAATCAATCTAAACCCACTAATATACCGATGTTTCATCCTTTTTGAATCCAAGTATTCTTTTCCACCTTCATCTCCCCCTCCCAATATCATCTTAGAAAAACTCATGAGAGACCACTCTTCCCCTGATTCATTCAATGCTTGTGTTGGTAATTTCCTTCTTAACACAACGATGACCACATTACTGTGCATGTGAGTATAAGAAATATCAAAATTAAATGTTTGGATATACTCAAAAAATCCTATTCTTTTCATGTTTATATCACTATGATTGAAAATATACATTCTAATTTTATGATCAGAATACACTAAAAATTGCTCCTCAAAGAGGTAGTGACACCATATTTTGAGTTCATGTATATTCGCCGCTAACTCAAGAACTTGGGTAAGGTAGAACTTCTCATGATTTTGTAACTAGATAGATCCATAGACCACCACATATCTCATTACATAAATACACACCCCAATATTATTCTAGAAGCATAAAAACATCATTTCTAGAACCTAGTTCTAAAAGAAACAAAACTAGAGACAAAGTAAACCACATATTCAGATCTTCAAAAGATCTCTAACATTTTTCATTACACCCACACTTTACACTATTATGGGTTAAATATGTTGTCAAATATTAAATCATGGATAAATAATGAACAAACATACTATACTAACAAGACATCCATAAGAAAAATTAAATGGAAAACTATTAGTACATAAAAACTTTTATCTTATCAAAATACAATGTGATCCCCCTCGTATAAATAACATGCCCTAGAAACATTACTTCATGAAACCAAAATTCACACTTGGGAACAGTAACATAAAAATGATGTTACCTTGAGGTTATAATAATTATATCCAAATGGTTTGTGTGATTATTCTTTGAATTTAATTATACCAAAATATCATCCCTAAACAAAATAATAAAAAATTCCAAGAACTCCTGAAATATCTAGTTCATCAATTCCAAAAATACCGCTGGAGAGTTAGTGAGACCAAATGGCATAACCAAAAACTGAAAAGGCCTATTCTAACTCATAAATATTTTCTTAGGTATATCCTCTTCTCGAACTCTCAACTGATGGTACTCTGACCAAAGGTCAATCTTTGAAAACCAAAACACCCCTCTAAGATGATCAAAGAGTACATCAATCATGGGAAAGGGATAATTGATCTTAACAGTCTCCATGTTTAACATTTGTTAATCCATACAATGTATGAATCACTCATCTACCTTCTTAGTAAAGAGGATATGTGAAGCCCAAGTGACACACTAGTATGAATAAATCCATTAGATCCATAAGCTGAAAATTAAGTTTCTCTAACTCAGTATGTGTCATACCATAAGACAATATAGAAATGGGAATCATACCAAGTAGTAGGCTGATAGTAATGTAAACATCCCTTTATGTTGTTAAAATAAAAAATAACATATGCAATGTCATCAAGGTATGCACACACCACCACAAGAAGTAGAAAACCGAAACAAGGATTAACATAATCAAGGAATATATTTAGAAACTAACATGAGATCACCCCAGCATATGGAACAGTAGGACCCACTCTCACAGAACTAGATTCCCACTAACCCTAAAAGACCTGAGTGACTCCATAAAGAGATAAAAATGAATATGATAATGAAAAAAATTGATTTGGTCCTTAAATTTTATTATACAATCTATTCTAATAATTAGCTCGATGATATCAAGATCAACAACCAAGAAGTCTCACTCCACCTCAAAGTCGGTTATCATCACTTGACATGTGGGATCCTTCAAGCCTTTTTTGGAAATACTTCCTAAAGGTATAAAAATATCCAAAATTTTCGTAATATAATCCAAACATAGACCCAACATGTACACTAACTTTGATGACATAAATGAATGAGTATCACCTATATCAAATAGAACTATCACCATAGAAGATGAAACAAAAATCGTACCTCTAACAATAGTTATCCCTACTTTATATTCCTTTGATGCATACACCACCACATAAATATGTTCATTGTAAACTCTTAAATGGGATTCCACACATTATATCTCAGGATAAAATTACTACTATATTATTTTCATGAAGTAATCCCATGTAAGATTTTCATTGTCACGAACCAGCCCGAGTCGACCCTAAACCGGTTACCCAGGACAGCCTGCGACAAGTCCTGAGAGGTGTTCCTGATCCTCCCGAGATAGAGACAAGACACAAGGGAATCAATAATGTATACAAGGTAACGATTTCTCCCATATATAAACAATCAAACAAACAGTGGAAATAAATGGACAGCCCAAAATGGATTAATATAAAAATTGAACTAAACATTATATGTACAAGAAACTAAAAGTAAAACTAAACCAACAACTCAACTAATAAAACCCTATAACCAACTAACTCCATGTGACAGCACTGGTCACTCTCCAAAAAAATGATCACACGTTGCCCAAGGCGATCGAACTCAATCTAAAACCTGCACAAGGGATAAAAAGAGAAGAAGACTATAGGTGTGAGTATTAAAACTCAGTAGGTTATCCCGATATTCTATTCCCAATGAACTTCATTTATAATTAAATAAAAATCAATTTCATGTTTTAAATAAAATATTTAAAATTATGTTTTTCAAATGAGGTTCCATTCTATAATAATTATCAAACAAAAACATGCATGTTTTATAAATAAAAATTCAAGTAACAATTTTTCGAAGAGGTGCAACATCAAAATGAAAATTGTTTTAATGAGGGATGAAATAAATATTGTAAATTTATAAATAAATAACATAGACTACTGAATTTACCAACCAAACACATGTTATGCCGACGGTTAGTAAAAAATAGCCAATGAGCACAACTCAAGGGAACACCCCTAGGCACTAGTGAGTTGTGAACCCCAGGTACCTTATATCTCAGTGAAAGTAAGCATAATAAATGTCTATTCTTGTGCACAAAAACCACTAGTAGGGATCATACCCATAAACAAGTGGTCCCCCAACATCATCATAATCATAGTTTAGTTAGTGTTGTCATCGTCAAACTTGCTACGTGAAACAGGGGCCAAACCCCATGGAATCACTAGCATACTAGTATACGTCTGCCCAACTAGATACCCTGGATTCCCTTTAGTGGTCAATAATGTTACACATATTATCAAATACACATTATAAATCAAAATTTCATTCCAAAATCATGAACACACAAATATCCCACAAACATTCTTCACATTTCTTTCACAAATCAATAAACCACTAAAAATTTTCATAAAACAATTTCAAGGAGTATCACAAGACCTTGCACATAAAATACATTCAAAGATTCTCTTTTAAGGAACAAAACCATAAATAACATAAAAAAAATATTTAGAAGCCCCAAAAACAATTAATAAATCATTGTCAAGGACCATAAAACTTCCCAAAAAGATAGAACCAGAAATATGCATGGAAACCATTTTTACAAAACAAAACAAATGTCAAACGGGCCTTTAAGCCTTTCTCAAAACTAACATTTGACCACGGTATGAATTAAATTTTATTAAAGAGGTGTATAAAAACCATTTACAGAAGCAAAAAAAATTCATAAATCCCTTAAAACACTCAGGTTACATATTCAAAACACAACCATTTTCATAAGGATGTGAAACGGACAATTTTCTGACAACTCTGGCCAAAACATGTTGTAAACCAAAACCCATTTGTTTGTAAAAACAAATACAAATTGGAAAGACATATAAGGGCCCAAAAATGAAATTAATAATTATTCCAATTCATTTATATATCAAAACAAATAATTTTTAAATCACACATCACACATAAAATCCAACCAGGCATTTTACCAGACACATGGCATGCCCTTTTTAAACAAAACAATTTATTTTAAGAACTTGAAAAGTAATAAAAAACCAATTGAATGCCATATTTTAATCAAGATACCGTAACATGTTCAAAATACCATAAAATAAGCTTATAAACCTCACAAAATAGTTTTTAAAGATTGTGGAACATTTAAAGAAACACTTGGTGTGCACTTTTATTACCAAACAACACTACCTTACACAAAACAAGGCATAAACAACCATTTTTCACACCAATAAAACTATAAAAAGGCTGAAAAACAATAATAAAAATATATATATATCAGGTTTTAACAATAAGAAAATGGCGAATCTTAAATAATAAATGCAAGTGCAAGGGATATCGTACTTCAAATCCTTGTCATAATGGAAACTCACACACAAAATCACTATCTTAGGGTTTACAAACCCTAAACCTATGACGAAAAGACCAAAATGAATAAAACCCCCATAAAAATAATGGAATAATAGAACCCTAAGTCGAACAGTACAAGGGGAGATTATAAAACCAAGAAATAATGAAAGGAGGAAGAGGATGGAGGATAAAGGAGAAGGAATCTCACCTTTTCAACTAGAAAACTCTTCTTATTCCACTAGATCTACACCCTTAGATAAACGGTAATGGATGGAAACTTATTTTAGAGACTCCTACAGTTTTTATGAACCAGGGAAAGAATATTGTGGACAAAATAGTAATAATTGATTGATTAATTAATGATACAATTTACCTTGTCAATTCTGGACGATTTCAGAGACATTGAGAATGTTTCCCCACTCCGAGAATATTCTGAGCTCCAAAGTGTGAAACTCAATTATGGGGGTGAGTATAGATATATTGTAGTCCGGTGGGAGGTGGAATCACAGAAACATTGTAAATATTGAATTAGATATAAAATAAACAATTTATTGTTTTAAAACTGGAAATGGGCCCATGGGCTGGCCCAATGCCTAAATAAGTAACTCCAATTCACCATGATTATGAATTATTAAGGGTTCCAAAAGGATATGGTAGTTTTTATATATCAGTTTAGGCCATTTGGGAAGTGTAATGGGTGAAAAAGGTTGAAAAATGGAGTTATAAAAGAAATAAATTTGGTTTTTAAAACTGGAGATGGGCTCATGGTTGCCCAAATCATGAAGTAACCACCATTTCTCCAAAAACTACTAAACAAGAAATGGGGGACCCAAATTAGGGTCATTAGACATAGATGAAACTTAAAAACACAACATTAATCTCACAAAACACCCAACAAAACTATCGGGATTTCAAATGAACTGGATCAAAACAAAGACATGAAAAACCGGGTGTGGCAATTCTCCCCACCATTAAAGCTTTCCACCCCCAGAAAGCCATAACACTTTCCAGCTGAAATATAGAAACCTAAGGAATCCTCATCAACATGATCCATCCTATAAATATAGTAAAATAGAATTTTATATCAATATAACTTAATCCTATTTCCCAAACAAAACACAAACTCACAACCACTTTTTGAAAATCAAAGGAACGGTCAAGCCACCACCTCTACAACCAGGACAAGAACATGATTGTTGGGACATATCCCAATGAAACAAATAGCCACCCAAACTAAAGAGAACTCAAGAAAACCAAGAAATATAGGGGAGTAAAAAATGGAATCCCCAATATTAATAAACAACTATAACTAGACAAGTTCATATGAGGAAAAATCAATGAGGCCTGTGGTGGGTCTCCCCACCATTAGAACCCAACTAGCAACGAGAAAAAAAACAAGAACTCAATATTACCTCACTTTCACAAGTCTAAAAAAACTCTCCCACAACAATCCACCAACCCAAGTTAATAGGGTTACAACATGAACATATAAACCACCCACTTTTGAACAGAGGGGATGAGAACATGTCCAACACGTTCAGCACGGATCCAGACCCCCGCCACTCACGGAGGTGAGGGAAGTGGACCCAATAATTTGGCCACTGAAACCATAAAATAAACCATGTAACTATCCAAAACTATCCACCTATGAATAGGTAACACCAAGAGCACACCTGATTTATGGAGGCAGTCCACAAAGGGATATTGATCAGAAACCCACATCCATGAAGGCATAACCATAGACACTGTGTGAGGGGTAAGTCCACCACACTTGTTGTGACAAATTCAAATTCATAGTAATGAGGAACCACAATATATACATAGAGACTACCTTACCATAATGGTGGAGGTAGGATCCTGGTCAAGCGCCCCACACCTCTCCATATTTCCTGAATGCATGAAAAGCTTCACTTCGAGGCCTATGGCTGGAGCCTTAAATCATGAAGCATTTGCAGCCCCATGGTCAGGTTCTAAGTATCACACCACTCAAAAAAACGCACCTTATAAAAAAACATTCATCTAAATAGGAACTCATAGATACATATCAAAATTCTATCTCACTTGAAACAAGGATCATAATGGACAATGAATACGGTGAAAAGCATCAACATCAACGAACACAACTGCTATGTCCATAAGAATTATCACGAACTGGAAGCACTTTAAATTGATCCCAAAAACTCTCTATTTAGACTGATGGGATGAGGAATTATTTTAGGAGGTTGATCTAGCTTTTGAATCATGAGAAATAATCCTTAGGTTTAACAATTGGAAGTCTTGCAAACATAGAACTATCTGTGGCCACATCACAACATCCAACACATCTTTAGAAACCCACTGAACATTACTCCTAACCCGATCCACAAACAAGATCCCATCTCAAGATGAAACAACAGTATGAATTATAGATCATAAGGGAGGATACTGAATAAACAACACTACTAAGACATAGGATAAACCATCTACATAACCGTTGGTTCAAAAAAACACCATAATTGTTCACTTAAAAACACTTTTGAAAAAAAAACTAACTTCGTGGATTTTCACATTCACCAATAGTGTTTCATCAAGTCTCACTCACATGAACATTTACGTGCCACCCTAGGCACTCAACAATCATTCCATATAGGACATCCTTCCATATATCAATAAAACCATGCATGTGAGAATCCATGAAAACACCAAAGGCTAAAACAAAACAACATCATTCCAAAAATCATGTACCATCAAAAGGAACAAAAACCACCAAGTCAAAAAGGCTTTTCATATTCCAAAAAGCAAACCAAACTTCATAATGAACCATTTGATAAAAAACAATACATTTCATTTAATAGAACTTACAAAACCAACCATTCTATTAGAAATATCCCTTTCTAATTTTTAAATTTTTTTAGCAAGGTCTCATTTCATAATCTGAAAACCACAAAATCCAAAACCCCTTTCCAGAAAAACACCATCTTCACAAAAATGAATTTCCAAAACCTATTCATCAGATTAAAAAACTTTTCAACAGACCAAAACACCCCATTTAAAAAAATGTTTCAGAATTACTTTAAAATTATTCACACTTTCAAAACATTTTATTCTAATAAACCACTAGTTCAGATTAGGGAAAATCCAATCTTGTTAAATCATTTCCACTTCCTCCCCAACATTTGTTTAAAAAAACACAACCTTACCAAAACCATTCTTATATTTAATTTTAGAAAACCCCTTTTCTACTTTTCCAAATCCAATCCTACCTTTAAAACCCATTTCCATAATTCTCACACAAAGATTTCCAGAACAAAAATTCAGAATTCATTAAAGGTCCAAGAAACCCACAAAAGGGAACTAGTGTCGGTGGGTGACATGACTATATGGTCGGTGTCCATATGTCAAACACAAAACCAACACGGAGAGACTTATTAGGACCATGCCCCAGATCCTCAAGGCTTTCCAGGCCCTGCAAGCTCACAGATGCCATTAGTCAGACTTCCCTTGTCATATCCCAACACCAAACAATTAGCAAGAACAAAGAACACTAATAAAACTAGACTTCCCATGGAAACCTGGCGATCATAACGAGCAAGAGTTCGCGACGCTCATCCCACACATACCCCTCAAGTCCCAAAAATCCTACTCCATCTACCCTGACATCCCCAAATAACTAGAGAGATCTAAAAAGAATGTTATGATAAGTGTTCACCTCCTTTGATACCATTTTTTCACGAACCAGCTCTAGTCAACCCTGAACCGGTCACCTAGGCCAGCCCACGACAAGTCTCGAGAGTCATTCCCGTTCCTCCCAAGATAGCAAAAAGAAATAGGGGTATCAATAGAGTATACAAGGGAACTATTTCTCCCATATATAAACAATCAAACAAACAACAAAAATAAATGGATAGCCCAAAATAAGTTAATATAAAAATTGAACTAAAAATTATTTGTACAAGAAACTAAAAGTAGAACTAAACCAACAACTCAAATAACAAAACTCGATAACCAACTAAATCGATGTGACACTGTCGGTCACTCTCCAACACAATGATCACACATCACCCAATGAGATCAAACTCAAGCTGAAACCTGCACAAGGTCTAAAAACAGAAGAAGACCATAGGCGTGAGTATTAAAACTCAGTAGGTTAGCCTGATATTCTATTACCAATGCACATCCTTTAAAATAAAAGAAAAATAAATTTCATGTTTTAAATACAATATATAAAAGTATGTTTTTCAAATGAGTTTCCACGCTATAATAATTTTTAGACAAAAACTAGAATGTTTTATAAACAAAAATGCAAGTAACAATATTTCAAAGAGGTGCAAATTCAAAATGAAAATTGTTTTAATGAGGGATTCTTTAAAGATTGTAAACTTTTAAATAAATAACAAAAACTTATAAATTTTCCAATAAAACACATTGTATGTCGACGTTTAGTAAAAAATAGCCAATGATCACAACTCACGGGAACACCCCTAGGCACTAGTTAGTTGTGATCCCCAGGTACCTCATATCTCGGTGAAATTAACCATAATAAATATATGTTCTCGTGCATACGAGCCACTAGTAGGGAGCATACCCAAAACCTAGTGGTCCCCCATGATCATCATCATCATAGTTTAGTTAGTGTTTTCATCATCAAACTTGCTACGTGAAATAGGGGCCAAACCCCATAGAATCACTAGCAAACTAGTACACGTCTGCCCACCTGGATACTCGAGATTCCCTTCAGTGCTCAGACAAGTTACACATATTATCAATTACACATTACACATCAAAATTTTATTCCAAAACCATAAACACACAAACATCCCACAAACTTTCGTTACATTTCTTTCACGAATCAATAAACCACAAAAAATATTCATAATATAATTTCAAGGATTATCATGAGGCCTTGCACATAAAATCCATTAAAAGATGCTCTTTTAAGGAAAAACCCAAAAATAACAGAAAAACCCTTATTTGGAAGCCCCAAAAACAATTAATAGATCATTTTCATGGACTATAAAATTTCCCAAAAAGTTATAACATGAAATACACATGTAAACCATTTTTACAAAACAAAACAAAAATGCCAAATGGGCCTTTAATCCTTTCTCAAAACTAACATTTGACCAAGGTATGCATTAAATTTTATTAAGAAGTTGTATACCAACCATTTACAGAAGAAATCCAAATTCATAAATCCCTTAAAATACTCAGGTAACATATTCAAAACACAACTATTTTCATAAGGATTTGAAATGGATCATTTTCTGACAACTCGGGCCAAAACATGTTGTAAACCAAAAGCCATTTTTTTTTGTAAAAACAAATCCAAATTGGAAATACATATAAGGGACCAAAAATACCATTTATAATTCTTCCAATTCATTTATAAATCCAAAAATATTAATTTTTAAATCACACATCACACATAAAATCCAACTTAGAAATTTACCGGACACATGGTATGCCCTTTTTAAACAAAACAATTTACTTTAAGAACTTGAAAAGGAATAAAACACCAATTTTATGCCATATTTTAGTCAAGATACTGTAACATGTTCAAAATACCACGAAATAGCTTATAAACCTCACAAAACAGTTTTGAAAGATAGCATATCATTTAAACAAACACTTGGTGTGCACTTTTATGACAAAACAACACTACCTTTCACATAATAAGGCATCAAAAACCATTTTTCACACCTAGAAAACTATCCAAAGGCTGAAAAAAAATAATAAGAATATATATATCAGTTGTTAAAATTAATAAAATTATGAAACTTAAATAATAAAGGCAAGTTCAAGGGATATCCTACCTCAAATCCTTGGCGTAATGGAAACGCACAAATGAAATCACCATCTGAGAGTTTACAAACCCTAAACCTATGACGACCAGACCCAAATGAATAAAAACCCCATAAAAATCAAGGAATAACAAAACCCTAAGTTTAACAGTACTATGGGAGATTATAACACCAAGAAATAATGAAATGAGGAGGAAGATGGAGGATAAATGAGAAGGAATCTCACCTTTTCAACTAGAAAATTCTCCGTATTCCACTAGATCTGCACCCTCATATAAAAGGGAAAGGCTTGAAACTTATTTAAGAGACTCCTAAGGTTTGGGAGAACTAGAAAAAGAATATTCATGGCCAAAATAGGACTAATGGATTGATTTATTAATGATACAATTTACCTTGTCAATTCTGGATGATTTGAGAGACATTGAGAATGTTTCCCCACTCCGAGACAATTATGATATCCAAAGAGGGAAATAGATAATGGGGGTGAGGATAGGGATATTTTATTATTGTGGTAGGTAGAATCACTGAAAAATATTTAATATTGAATTAGATATAAAATAAACAACGTATTGTTTTAAAACTAGAAATTGCCCCATGGGCTGGCTCAATGTCTAAATAAGTAACCCCAATTCACCGTGATTATGAATTATTAAAGGGTCCAAAAGGATATCGTAGTTTTTATATATCAGTTTAGGCCATGTGAATAGTGGAATGGGTGAAAAATGTTGAAAAACAAAGGAGTTATAAAAGAAGCAATTTTCGTTTTTAAAAGTGGAAATGGGCTCACGGTGCACCCAAATCATGAAGTAACCACCATTTCTCCAAAAACTCCTAAACATGAAATGGGGAACCCAAATTAGGGTAATTAGACATAGATAAAACCTAAAAACTCAACATTAATCTCACACAATACCCAATAAAAGTATCTGTATTTCAAATGAACCAGATAAAAATGAAGACATGAAAAACTGGGTGTGACACTAATGAAACTTATCTTTCACAATAGAGTCTCACATTCTCATTCCTAGTCCCTAAAGAATACTCATTTTAAAACCCACCATAGAGTCCTAAATATAATTTATAAAGTTATATATTCTCTCAGTCTAATCAATCAAATCCATATATTCTTGTGGTCCTTTGTCTCCATGGAATATGGGTGGATTATTATTTGTAAATTCTGGTCTATGATCAAACGCTCATCCTAGATTTCCAACACCAACTTGACCCAGAGTCTGAATAGTGCATATTGAAACTTCCACCAAAGAATATTCCACTGGATTATTCTCTTATAAAACTATTTTTTTTTATACTCACTTGGATTCAAAATAGATATTTTAGGATTCATTTTCTACTAATCACAAGATATAAACCAATCGGACTAATAAAAAATTACAAAATGATATAAACATATATATCTTTCCATATCAATTCTTTTAAATGATATGAATATAAATCATTTTTAGATTTTATGTACAAAATATTGTAAAAAATTAAGGATCATGTTTATTTAAATATACTATATATCTGGTTCATTCACATAACCTCAACCACTAATTATTAATATTAGTACAAATACATGACAACCCATGGTAACTCAGATGCATTTATGAAAGTGAGCTAGATAAGCACCTATTCTACATATACAATATAAATTTTGATGGCCCTAACTCTTGTCTCCAAAGAGAAAAAATGAATCTCATAAAGAGTGACAACACATCAATTTCACTAACCACTTAGATAATAATTGGTAAGGAACCATCCCAAGTCAACTATACATGTCACCCAAGGTAGTCTTCCACATGGTGATGTATAAAAATGAGATAACAACATGTATCATGATAATATTGAATAATGAAAACAACATGGTATATTGAAAAATAACGAGAACATATCTATGATACATAAAAATTAAAGTAAAACAATCCAAACCAAAAATATAAAACTTGATAGGTCTAAATAAGACCCTACATAACAACCTGTCACCACCAAACCATCCAACTACAAAGACTATGACATCAAGAGAACCCAATATACTACAATGTTTCCTTCTCTTTAACTGAGTCTTGAAAAAATCATCTACAACTTCCCAAATAAAAAACATATTGTTTTATAACAAATACTAGTATGATTCCACTAAAGAATCTACACAAGTTCTAATATGAGAAACACATTAGTTATTGTTTTAAAAAAAATATTTTACAAAAAAATCATAAAATAAATCCATTTTGTAAGACATTAAATTTTTTCATAAAATCATACCATATTCTCCAAATCTAAAAATATGTCATGTGTGAAGGAAAATATTTAAATAACCATGGATACACCATAATATAATCATTTGATAAAATAACCGTGAAAATAACATCATGAGATAAACCAATAATAAATTACAAAGCATAGTATTTGGGATCTAACCTAGGAGTATATGTGCTAAGTATAATATAAAACCCCCAATCCAGGAAAAATGTGGAGAAAACCAATATAACCTCTACTGGAACTTTTCACACTAAAGTTACATAAGACCTCTTGTGGCATCACACAAAAATACTGACAAGTCTATTTCTCGATGCATCCAAGGTTTCCCAATGTACTAATGTTATCAAAATCATTTTTAAAACCATGATCACATTTAATAAAACATTTTCACATAAAATACATTCTGCTTCTAGGATCTAAGACACATTTAATAATTCAAAACCATTATTTAAATGATTTAATCAAACACTTGGTTTCCGCAAATGTTCTTTAAGAAAACCACCATAAAAACATGAATCTCTTCCATAAAATATATTCTAATGTAACATCATTAATTTCTTTTGAAAACCCCAAATAAATTACAAGAAACTATAGTAATTCAATAATTAACCACTTTTATAGAGACATCTACCTCATAAATTGTAGAAATCTAGTCACCTTTAAAAATAGATATTGGAAATGAGTAGATAGGTCTTTAAAAGATAAGGAATAAGAAAAGCTACAATGTATCAATAGATAAAACCAACCAATCATAAAATTTATCAACAAACATATCCAATGATGTTTTTTTAACCAACGTAAATGAAGAATAAGAAAGACCGCCTACTTGGGAGTAGAGACGTAATCATCACTATAATAAAATGCCAAACGGAGCAATCCTTGAAGATGGATATCATCTAAAATTGTTTAAAATCCCCTTATGGTTTGAGAGGAAATCCTACATTATGAATTTAGAAAGATTCAGGTGTGAAAAAATAATAAAATCGATAGATACATAGTATTCATGTTGTGAATCCATTTCAGGGAAAGAATTATATAAATTGAAAATATGTTAAAAACCCATCACTTATGGTTATATAAATAATAATCAACCAATTTATAATGTGACAATAATTCACAAGTTTTAATTTTTCATGATTTATACTGAACTCATGGAATCATCTTAGTAATGGATTCATGATGTCTTACCTATTAATGATGTGATAGTATCCACCAGATAGTGCATAGTCTACGTTCTGTATAAAATCCTCAAACCAACTATGAAGCCCTCCATTAAAAAATAGATTCCTTTAAAACATTTCAAAAATTTATACGCAGGCTCCATTAATTAAAAAACATGCATCCCTAAACACTAAAACAAATCAAAGGTCAATATTTACCTAATTAGAGATAACGGTATGTTATAATTCTCCCCTCTTTACAAGAATTATTTTTGGGAAAAAATTGTATGATTATGTTTTTGGACAAATGATGTATTTTCTTTTTTTTCAAGAAATTTTGAGAAGAAAGGAAATCACTTCACTTTGTATAAGTGGGTGACGAAAGACAGGAAAGTTACAATACATTCCATAGTAAATATGACGATGATCTTATTGTCTATATTTCACAAATATCATATGTTGGTTGGAGAAATTATTATGCTATAATTATAAATAAAATGGTGAGAAATGATGCATCCAATCAGCATTGTTGGTCTTGCAGAAGCAGGTGTCTAAGGTGACATAGTTTCCCAGTGTTTGCCAAATTTTTGGGGTCCAAAATTTGGAGTTGGGCTAGCATCGCAAAAGGTGGATTTTCATGAATAGCATACCAAAATATGGAAAAGGAATGAATTTCATGAATATTGTCTTCATAAAGTGTATTTATCAAAGGAATGAAGAAATTTTATGGTGTTCTTCATGATTATGACGAGCTTCGTGAATGGCAGAGGTGAAGAACTTCGTAAGAAAGCATTGCGGCACAAAGGAAGAAGGAGCACCGTGGTGGGGAAAAGGAAGAAAGGAAATCTCGACTCAAAGGAAGGAATAGAATCATGGAAACAAAAAGTATTTTATGGAATGCTTCAGGATTATGACAGGCTTCGAAAATCCAGAAAATGTTTATGGTGCTTTGTGAAATAGATTGAATTTCAGCAGAAATTTTGGAGCTCTGCGATTTGATGCTGATGTGGCGCTAAGGTGGCAGGAAGGTTCTAGAGCCAGTGGGAAAATCATATAAATAGTCCTCTAACCCCTCAAGTGAAGTTGAGAGACTTAATGATAATTTTAAATCTCTCGAATTACGAAGAAGTGTCGTGGAGGACGTGAGCTATGCGAAGGTAGTAAGCTCTGCGAAGGAAAGGAGCTTCATAGCAAGCTATTGAGCTTTGTGAAACAAGAACTTTCAAAAGGAAAATTTTTGATCCGAGAAATAGTGAGATTTGTGATCTAGTGACATTTATAAACTATGTATCATTATGAATTAGGGATCTTTGTGAACTAGAGTGCTTCGTGAAGCTGAGAGCTTCATGAAGGACCTCTGCAAGCTAAAGATTTGTGTACCCAGATCAAGTGAAAAGTGATTTAAAGTGTATCAAGATATGATTGGGGTATAGAAATAAGTATAATTACAAAGTCCAAGTAGTTTCTATCAACTTATGGATAGGAAATAGAAGAGTTGTTTTCAATGCTCAGAATTTTAAATGGTAGTCATGAAGTATAGAGATATTACTTTACCCTATTTGTGCTAAGAGGGTGCACACATACTTGAAAATTATCCCCCAAGTACAATAAGAGTGAAATGGAATATACTAATCATTGTATTCCATATAAAAGGATTGTTTTCTAGTGGATTTTTTGGTACTGGATTGTTTCTATACCATTCCATGGATGTAGAAACTCTTGTTGAGTAGTGAACCTCGTAAATCTTGTGATCTTGTGGTTGTGTGTGTTCATCAATGAAAGAACTCTTTAATCAGAGGCTAATGTTATTTCAAAAAAGGGGAAACATAAAAGAAAAATATATCACTAATTCACCACTCCCCCTATCAGTGATACTTTGGTCCTGACTAGGTAACTTCATTTATGTCCTAATAAATTCTTCAAGATCCTAGACTCTCAAAAAGTGAAGGTCACTTCTACCTCATCCAAAATTTCATCCCCCTTGTATTTTTCATATCCTGTTCACATTTCCATAGTACATGGACCATGGAAATTATTTTACCATGAAGTACCTTATCTTGATGATACATAATATAAACAGGTTTCTTAATCACAGTGGTTTTGGAATCAAGATCACTATCCTCCTAGAAAATCACTTGGAAAAATTTCTAGACAATACCTCCTCTATTTGGAAACATGAAACACATCGTGAACAGAAGTAAAATAGGATGTAAATTACAACTAATATGAGACCATTCTGAGACACTCCACACACTCAAAAGGACCAAAAAAATATTAGTACCAACATACCCTATCTACCCAACTGATAGTTTCCTAAGTGAGGTGAAACTATGATAAAAAACTGATCACTAACCTCAAACTCTAGAATCAAACAATGATGGTATTCATAGTATTTCTGATTATTTTTTTATAAGATTAATATATTTCATATCAACTTCACCTTTTATTCATCTCTTGAATAATATGTTTCCTAACCAAGAAGCACTTTCCCAACTCTACCTAGTGAAAGGGAGATCTACATGGTCACCCATACAAATCCTTAAAGGGAATCATTTTATTTGATTCCTGGTAAATATTTAAAAATAAAAACTTGACCAATGTAAAATTCATTTCCCAAGAACTACCAAAATCAATGACACGTTCCCAAAGAATATCCTCAAGAACCTGGATAACTCTCTCTTCTATCAATCTATTTGTGGATGGTATATAGTGATCAATTTCAACTGGGATCCCATTTCCTTTTCCAAACCACTCTGAAACCAGAGTGTTAACCTAGGATCACTATTATAGGAATTCATAGAGGGAACCCCATGAAGTCTTGTAGCCTCTAATAAATACGAGTCCCTTAGCTACTTCACTTTCATCATCTCCTTGATAGGGAAGAAATTCACTGAATTATTGAATTGATCAATGATCACCCAAATATCATCCTTCATACTATGATTCTATGGTAAAAAATGATGAAGACCATTTAAATCTCATCCCAATTATATATCAGAATGGGAATAAGCTACAACAAACCAGCTACTCTCCAATTATCTGCCTTAATTCATTGGCATTTATGACATCATGATACAAAATCTTCAATCGATCGTCTCATACATAGCCACCAATACCAACATCTCAATTCATGATGCATATTGGTAGTACTAGGGTTCATGGAACAAGATGAAAAAATTTCCACTATCCATCAACTCTTTCCTCATAGAAAAAGGTAAAACCTACTTGATTTGGAAACAAAAAAACATCATTGGGATACTTAGACCACTCACATGAGGTATCCCAACCATTTGAGATTTTAATAAAGTTTTAGAAATCAGTTTCAGGTACTTGCTTGAGATTAAACCACTCATAAAACAATGTGACTTCTATTTTCAAAGCCAATAACACAAACCCACCATAATTCTCCACTCCTAATCTTATTTTAATAATAAGAAACCTCAAATTCCACTCTTATACTCATTCCTTCACTACTTTCTTTATTAATCTTCTACTCAACACATCAGCGACCACATTCCCTTTCTTGGTAGTATGTGAAAAATAAATATCAAAAATAATAAAGACACTTAACCCAACATATCTACCATAAGTTCATATCCCTCTAATTGAAAATATACTTTAGGATATTTAAATCATAATACACCATAAACTTCACCTCAAAGAGGTAGTAATTTGATGTTTTGTGTTCATGCACTACCACCTCCAACTCAAGATCTTGGGTATGGTATTTTATATCACCAGGGAAAAAATTACTATATTTATAGGCCACTACTTGTCTCTCCTACATAAAGACACACCAAAAACATATACCAGAAATATCACAGAAACCATCATAACCCAAACCTGGTTCTGGAAGAATCCAAATTGAAGTTTAATTCAACTTCTTCTTTAGTTCCTCAAAATATATCAAACATTTGTTATTACAAAAAAAACTCTACTCACTTAAGGGATTTATCTATCATAGGAGATTATATCTAGGAAAAATATTGAATTAGAGGACTGTAATAATAAGTCAATCCTAATAAATTTTAGATCTCAAACACGTTTATGGGATTCTTCCAAGACATAACCACTTGTATCTTTTCAAGATCTACTAAAACACCTCCCTAAGAAATAACATTCCCCCAAAAAATAATTATTTAATCCATATTTTTCAATTGAAAATATTACCATAAAAATAATGTACCCTCAATGTTTTATTATTGATATCCAAATGTTATATGTGCTCCTCTACTGACTTGGATTACACCAAAATATTATCAACAAACACAAAAACAAATATTCCCAGAACCAATGAAATATCTGGTACATCAAGGCCATAAGAAACATTCGAGAATTAGTGGGCATGAATTGAATAACCAAAAATTCCAAATGTTCATAATTCCTTCTAAATTATTTCTTAGGTATATCCGATTATCATACTCTCAACTAATGGTACCTTGATTGAAGGTCAATATTTGAAAACCAGCATTCCCCTCTAAGCTGATCCAAGAGATCATCAATCCTAGGAAAGGTATATTTTTTATAAATGGTCCCCCTTTTTTAATTTAAATAATAAATAAAATGTATAAGTCCCACATCTACCTTCTTATAAAAGAGTATAGGCAAAGACCATGGTGACACACTAGGATGAATAAATCCCATATCCTCTTGGGATGTAATCTAAACATTGAGTTTCACCAATATATAAAGCATCATATAATAAGACAATATAGAAATGGTTTTCCTACCAGGTAGCAAATAGATGGTAAAATCAACCTCTCTACATGGTAGTAATCTAGAAAAATCTTCCAGAAATGCCTCGGGGTACACACACACCACCTTGGGAAATGTAATTCTCAAAAAAATATCAAAAGCATCAAGGAACATCTCTAATAACTGAAATGAGTTCACAATATAATATGGAACAACAAGCCCCACTCTCCCAAGGCTAGAATCCCACTCACCCTGAAAGACATTAGTGAATCCATCCAAAGATAAAAATTAAATTCATTGATGATAAAAATTTTCCCAGGCCTTCACACAGATCATCTAATCCATTCCAATATTTAGGTTTAAGATATCAATATCAGGCAATAAGAAGTACAACTCAATCATAAGTTCGGTTATCGTCACTTGACATGTGGGACACATGAAACCTTGTTTGACCATATTTCACAAAGGTGTGAAAATATTCAAGAAGAATGGAATAATCCTCAAATTGAAGACCAATAATTAAACTAACATTGATGATATAAAATAATGAGTTTCACCTATATAAAACAAAGCTGGGACTGGAGAAGATGAAATAAACATTGTACCTCTAATAGTAGCTATCCATGCTTCAACATCCTCTTTTCCATACTCCGCCTCATAAATATATCATTAATTAGATCCTCCCAAAGATTTTGTATCCATGTGAATATCCACCTTGTCCTGAGATTAAGACACACAACCCTTGTAAGAATCATAATAAACCTACACACGCTTGGTGAAAAAAGATCTAGCCTTGCTGCCTTTGGACATCCTTCCTCAAACATTCTTTAAATGGAAATATTTTCCATGATTATGGAAAGTCTTTGGAAGCATCATAAAATTTGTATTTTTATGAAAAATACTTTTAAACTAATATAAAATTACCTTCTTCTCTCTTGATGAATCCCCTGCAACTGGTTTTGATGAAAAATGGCTTCATTTGTGCTTCCTTTTCTGGATATAAGACAAAGCCTAATGAACAACCACATCAACAAATAATCCACCCAAACATATTATTCCATCTATTTATACCTATTATATAGTTTATTTATCAACCACATCCACAACATGTTATAAGTAACATGAGAACTAGCATCAACCAAATATCAGCCCTCAACCCCATTCCAAAGCTTCTAGATTTCAGATAATCATCGGCAACACACTCTTTTTCCAAGTTCACCATTATAGAAATGAATGATGCATACTATAGAAGGGAATGGTACCCTTTATCAAAGGCTAGAAACTCTCAAATATTTTCCACATGTTTGGTATCTGGATAAAACAACTATTTGAATATTTTCTTGAAGTAAACCCATATAAGATCCCCGTGAAACATAGATTAAACAATATAGTCCCATCACCTTTTTCTTGTTCCGTCAAGAATATGCCTGGAAACCCCATATTAGATTCCTCATATGTATTTAGAATGTTGTAGATCCTCTCAATCCTCTAAATCCACTCCTATACTTTTTTGGTTTCCTTTATCACCAAGAAAGAAGGTCGGATTCTTCTTATTAAATTTTGATTTATGATCCACCTCTCCCCAAAGGGTTCCAACACCATCTCGACCCATAATATAAACACTTTGGATTATATCTTTCATCATAGAAGGGTCCACTGGAGGATTATCTTATGGAACCTATCTCATTGGTTCCTAACTCAGATTTGAAAGATCTTTTCTTGGATTCATTGTCCAATAATCACAAAAAAGAAATTGGGTCAAGATCAAATTCCAAAATAATATGACCAAGACTAGGAATACATATCAATACTTTTAAAAAACAAGAATTTTAATCAGTTATGGATTTTATGAAAACAAATATTTTACAAAAGGAAAGAACATTTCCATTTAAATAAACCCCATATCTAGTTCATTAAAATTACCTTTAACACTAAGTTTCAATATTGGTTAGAATCCAAAACCACACTTATTAACCCAGATTTAGTCACAAAGGTGAGATATCGAGGACCCTTTTCCACACATTCTACCCAAATTTTGAAGATCCTAACTTCGGTCTACTAATACATCAAAACAAAACAAGGTAGTGACACAAAATATCATTATAGGTAATCTCTATGATAAAAATTTGATAATAACCAACTCGGTTAAACAAGACTAGTTGCCCAAGGTGGTCTTTCACATGGTGAAGTAACACAATGAGATAACAACCCATCATAGGATAAAACTGAACAAGAAAAATCAACTCGTTACATTGAGGAAGCAAGTGAACATATCCATGATACATACAAATTGATGATAAATAGTCCAAACTAGAAATCTAAAACATGAAAATTCTAGACAAGTCCCTTTGTGACCATCCGTCAACACAAAACTATATCTCGATGAAGACATTCCATCAAGAGAAACAAACATGCTATAGAATAATCTTACCTTTACCTATTTTTTTCAAAACAACATCTATAGTTATCCAATGTAAAAATTATGGTGTGAGCACAAAAAACATGAAGATACCACCAAATACTCTATGAATGTTTAAAAATTAGGAATGCATCAGTTTTATCTTTAAAACCAATATAGTTAACAAAGAAATTACCTAAAATAAAATTATTTTTTAGAAACATTATATTTTTTCACAAAATCATTCCATATTATCCAAATATAGTAATATTTTAATTATGTTATAAAATAGGTAAGAAACAATGGATACACCGTAAGATAAGCTTGCGATAAAATAACCATGAAAATTTCATCTTCTGATAAACCAATCATATATGAAAAGGCTTGTTATTTGGGCCCTAACCTATGGTTATATTTCTTATATGTAAAATAAAATCCACAATCCAAACATAATGTGGAAACAACTAATATAACCTCTAGTGGAATTTCACATCTAAAGTGACATAAAACCTATTGTGGTATCACACACATAAAGAGTGAGAAATCTATTTCTCCATGAACCCAAGGTTTCCAAATGTGACATGTTTTTTCAAAATCCTTTTTAAAACCATGATCACATTTAATAAAACATTTTCACTTAAAATAATTTATACTTCCAAGATTCAATACCAATTTCAAAACCAAAAAACACATTTTAAATCATTTAATCAGGCACTTATTGTAAAAAAATATGTTTTGAAAAGAAAACCCATTTAAAACATGAATCTCATCTTACCAACCCATTATAATGTCAAATCTCAAATTTCAATAAATCAACTAAAATTAATTGACAAGAAAATATTTCAATTTATGAATAACCCATTTTTATAGAGACACCTACCATAAAAAAGAAGGAAACCTAGTCTCCTATGAAAACAGATATCAGAAAAAATAAGACCAGCCTCAGCAAGATAAGGAATGAGGGAACATATTAATGGATATTTAAATACACAACCTAGTACTAAATGAGCAACAAACATAGAAAATTACACTAACGTGACCAAGGGAAATGAAGAAGAAGAATGACTACTTACCATGGAGAATTATCACGACCTCCATGGTTATCTAATGTTGAATGGGGCTAACCAGAAGAATTATGATCACATAAAATCACCTAAGGGCTCAATAGGTAGGCATTAATAATGAATGGTGAAAGAATAAGGAATGAAACATGAATAAAAACAATGGACATGTAGGATTCATGTCATTAATTCCTTTTACATTGTGAATTCTACGAATTAAAAATACACCAAAAAAGGAATCTCCATAGGTAAAATTAATCCTGGTAGACCCATTCATGACATGAAAAAAAAATTACATATTTAATTTTTTTATGCTCTATTAAAAACTAATGACATGTTTACAGTATATTATTCATGTTTTGTAACTATTTCATGACATGAAAGTGTCCAGTGGGAAGTGAACAGTCCAAGTTCATTATAAAATTCCCAATTCAACTCTAAATTCCTTTAAACCCAAATAGAAACCTCTAAAACCTTTGAAACGTTTATACTTGAACTCCATTAATTCAAAAAATGTACATATCCAAACTTTATATCAAAAAAGGGTCACGATATACCGGAATAGAGGTAACGGGATGCTAAAATAAACCCATATTAGTATAAGAAAAAGAATAGTATTTCACACCACATGTTGTTTTCTTATTTCATAAGTAACGGTGTATAAAATATCAATGAAGTAGATTTTACCTCAAGACAATGTGATTATTCATCCCTATCAACTAATATAATATTCAATTATATGTCTCCCATAATGTAGTGTCTGAAAAATAGGATCCATTCAAAATATTTATCTTAGAAGGAGAAAAACCATTGATGGGAATAAATTTTCATCCATTATAGTGCTCCAAATCTAATAAGTTCATCCATAAATGAGGATTTTATGGGGTAATCCTTAAGTGAATTTAACAAGTAGAGACCTTCACAATCATGCAAGAATTCCATAATTTCACTGGTGATACTCATTGGAGTGTATCAAAGATCATCCACTAAAATAAGAGACTTGGGTATTTTTATCCAACAATGTTGCGTGATTTTATGGAGTTCACCAAAATGTTTCCTTCACGTATGATTGATGATATATTTATCCATTAATCCCTAAATGTTTTTCAAACTACTAGATACTCCTAGAAATTCCTTGTTTGTTGGATTGATGTTATGGGTTCATACCTTCCATCCATTTTTAGGTATTTCAACTCTATAAGTAATATTATTGACCATTCATTTAAAAACTCTAAAGATGTACCCATAAAAGAGGTTTTTATAAAGGGTGTGATAATTTTTATGAAATTCCACATTACTAAAAAATTTGGAGTCCCTAGTATATTCTTTATGGATAATGAAAACAATTTCTATAATATTAAGTTGATGTAACTATATTCAGAGTACAATGTTCAGCCTAATCAAAATTCAATATATCGTATAATAGAGAGTGGATAAATATAGGAACTTTAAAAAATATAACCAATATTATTCATAAAAATTTATGGATAATGATATGAAATCATATCCTAATAATATTCTCCATGATTTGTGACTGTATCATACAAATATTCATACATCCACACAAGAAACCCCATATTCACTAATGTATAGTATCATAGTAGTCTTACCTATTGATTTTTAGTTTCATTCTCTTAAAATAGTCTTTTGAAATATATTGACTAAATATGAACAGTCCCAAATCCATCTTGATTAACTAAAATAAATCAATGAGAAAATTTTATACAAATTTCATAACCTCAAAGGTTGTAAAAATTGGGTTGTATGAGCATTAAATAAAAAGGTTAACTTTTTATTATTCATTCAAGGATAAATAATGTTTTCCATGAGAACACTGATGATACCTGGAAAAAATAATTTGAAGTTAATGTAAAAACGTGAGGAACTATACATCATACATAAGGTCTGCTCTTTTGGAGAATACTCCATAATAAAATTGGATAGGGAGCATATTATGGTTAAAAATAATATAACATTTTAAAAGAAATACTACATATGACCTCATAAGGATACCTAAAAATCCTTATCAGATGGCCCTAAACTATATGGAATCAAAGTACTCACGACATGAATGTAAAATAAATATCATAAATTCCATATTGTGTGATGTTAAATTACATGGCATCATGTCTGGGTAGTATGAATTTAAACTACAATATGCTAAATTACCATCCCTATGATCTCATAGAATATAGTGTTCACTATTTATATTAGGATTCCATAAACAAACCTATAATAAAATAAATATTCCCATGCCACCATTTATTCAAGAACTGTGTGTAGAGTGATTATTATTATCATAGGATATATAGTGATGCAATGTTCAATAATCGTTTTCCCAATAAACAATTTCATCTATTGTAACATTCTACTCTATCCTTGTGTTAGGAACCTCAAAAATTCACAAAATATCCCAAAAAACATCTCTACACTAGGATATAAATATTTCATTTCACCCAAGTATTGAGGCATTTACCAATTCATGATGGATTTCATTCTTCCTTCTCTCATAAGGGACTTATTTATCACCCAATATCTTCTTCACGTGAATTCATTATATATAGAGATACTTTTCAAAGAATTGTGTGTGGATTTATATCTATTATCAATGCCTACATAGTAATATATGAATCTTCAATCTCGGACCTAACCATAAATTACCTCACAATTAAACCCACACCCATTGAATGGTCTCCTCATTCATGTCAGGTCATTTTCAATGGACTCTACACTAGGATAATAAAAACATTTCCTAGATCAGGTGTGGCCTCATTCCAACTATTTTAGGATATATTAAAACATCCATTCCACTAATCCTAGGCCTCACCCCAACTACTTTTACACTTTTATTCCCCTACAATAACCTATGATGGCCCAAATTTTTTAGTACTGATTTGGAGTATTCTAAATACATTTTAAACTTTCTCTTCCCATATATCATAGTTTTACCTTGAGTGTTTGGATCTCTAAAAACCCATCATGGATACTAGTAATAAATACATCTAATCCAAAAATATACCTTCATTTATTGATCATTTATATGCCACATTGTTACCCACTTATAACTAACCAAAGGTATGTGTTTAGCCTATGAAAAATATCCGCTATACCCATGCATCTTCAACTTCATTTCATTGGAACCTATTATTGAAATTTAGTCAATATTCATCCTAGATATTCTCATTTAATGTTATGGTAATATATCCATAATTAAAACATGATCGGTGGTTTCCCTATTAAATCCCTCATCATTTCATCATTCTCAAATTTAAATAACCCAATTTACAATTTAAATTACTCTCATAAATATATTTATAGATGTTGAAATACTTTCAACTCCTAGAACCTTTTTTAAAATTATTTCTTTAACATATATAGTATTGAGTTCTATAAACATAAATTATATACACCTTTATTATAAATAATTCTATAAAAACATTGGAATCCTCATTCATGTTAGGTTATCCTTTCTCTCATCACTATATAATAATCCTATCTTCTAGTCAACTTTTTAAAACCATAGACATGATTATTAATTTGGTTAAATTTTTATGACCTTAAACATAATCCCCCTTTCAGTACATACTTGAGATTAGAACTAAAAAATGATAGATGCATAGAAACCACCAATTTGAATACCCGTAATGGTTATACTAGAAAAACGTTGAATCTATACTCACTAGGATTTTACATTCAGGAAATAGGAAATATTTATAGTGTTTGAAATGGAAAAAGGCATAAATCTTATAAGGTTAAAAATTCAAAAATATTTACCTAAGAAAAAGAAATTCTCAGGATTTTTAAAACACCTATTTCATGGAATAGGTAAAAAATACATCATTGAAAATTAAAATACACAAATCCAATAGGTATTGACACATATCCCAAGTAACCTTTATGATGTCTCTTTTACAGATTCACCCATTATCTTATGTTTAAATACACTATACTTAGCTTATAATGATGGTAAATACATTTAATATACCAATCACATGTATCTATCAATGAGTATAGGTTTAGGAGGAGATAAAACCCCATATTATATTATATCAAATAGGTTTACCATAGCTTATAGGGATGACACCTACACTACATATCATTTCCTTCAATACTCATCCATGAATATAAACTTCAGAGAATAATTGAGAGATCAATTGTCACATCATTGAATCAGTTGTTTTTAAATCAAGATTTATAGAAAACCATAACCATTCAATTTTTAGATGGGTTTAAATACTTTTTTAATTATACCTTGTGAGTTTTGAAAAGATCTCATAAGTAGTTTTTAGAATGAGAAATATTTCAGGTTAATTTTAAAAAAGTCAGTATTTCTTAAGAGCAAAAGTTTTTTTCATTAATCATAATATAGAATTAAAATTATCCATAATTCAAAGAATATCACAAGTTAACAATAATAAGAATAATATAACAAATGGAAATGCTACCATAAAGTTCATTATATTAATTCTCAAGATAATATAACCAGTCTATTTGAGTCATAAAAAACTTGAAAAATGGTGTAAAATATCAATGATTCGGTCTCTTTATTAAAGCATAGATTCATAGCCCTTGTGGTAGAATTATTTTATAATTACTTATCCAATTCAATATATTTCTGGTATTTTTTATCATTATCCCCAACCTTGGATGGATATTAATGATGGTTTCTTTCTTGGGAAATTATATCATCATCAAATTGTTAATATTCATCCACTACCACTTCTTGATTGGAATATTCTTAGAATTATACATCCCAAATTTTTATAGGGTAAACTAGAGTCTCATCTATAAAGAGGATTATTAATAGATTATATAATTGATCCAATTCATCAATTATTATCTTCATAGTGGCTTGAATATCACAATAGTAGAACCTTCTTTATTCGAGGGTGATGAACATGTGTTGAAGTCTTTATAGTTTGCGGTGTAGTTCTTATACAGGTGTCTCATGAATTAACTTCTACACATCCTTCCTCACAAACTATATCATAGTTTATTGAAGTAAAAGGGACTCATGATCTGAATAAAATTTCACTAGGGATAATGATATGTAATTTGGTATTAAGTCACTCAATTTGATAAAAGATTAATGTTTTCTATATTTTTTGAGGCCTTTGAGTATTGTTATACTAGGGAGGGAACCTCATAAACATTGAACTCCATTGATTGCAGTAAAATAACTAAAACATGACCTAAGAACACACAAACGCACACGCAGATATATATATATATATATATGTGTGTGTGTGTGTGTGTGTGTGTGTTTCAGTTATCTTGTGAAAGTAATAAAGGTGAACACCTTCAATACATACCTCTATGATCCTAAATTCCATCATATCTCATATCCAGTATAATACCTGGTGATCTAGTGGAAATATCATCCCAAACTAGTATTACTTCTTATATTTCCTCATTATTTCATAAAAGGGATTTTATTTTCCTTTTAATTATTATTTTATCAGTTTGAATGGTTAAGGCTTCCTCTATAGGAAATCCTCTTTCATTACCATCAATTAGTGTTCTTGGAAAGCTTGGAAAGTCCTCATGAACCTGATTCATTGAGTGAAATATGTGTCAAATCATGAGAGAGTTAGACTGGTATCTTCACATTCAAGGATATATCCATCAAAGGTTTTGATAGATAGATCTATATAGTCTTGAGATTTAAATAATCATATAATGAAAGGGGATAATTTGGTAGTATTGATGGTAGAACTTATGTTACTTTATGTTTTCATTAAAATAAATGAAATCTTTAAGGGGTAATGATTGATCATCAGTGACCATTCTTAGATCCAATCAAAATCCATAATCTACCTATTCATTCCCCATGAGTTATAAGGGATCCATTATTAAAAATAATAATTATATTCTTCATGATACCTTAGCAGTATAGTTAACAATATACTAACAAGTTCCGACCCTGGATTACTAGATGTGGTAGTTGAATCTAGTTCTGATATCTTATGTTTTGTATATGAGAATCCTATATGAGTTTAATATACTTCCTCCCTAATATTTTGAGAAAACAATATCACTCATGGGGCTCTCTTTTCATTCATTAGGGCCTTTGATATGATAACAAAGACATATTCTTGAGAAATGATAACCACATCAATGATGGTGCAAGGTTTATCATAGAATTTTTGGATTTCCATTCCAGAAGTTGAGGTTACCAATTTAATACCTTATGGGGTTATAGAATCTCAATATGCATCCTACTCATTCTCACTATATCCACTTGATGAATAAGTATCTATAATCAAAAAATGATAAGGGTTCAATTACCTAATGAGTAATGTAGTAGGGAATCAGGTTAGAGATCGAGATCTAGATTACCTGAAGAAGGTATGATGTTGGTATAAAAATAGAAATTGAAGTATAAAAATCAAGAACCAAACCCTTTCACATGTGGGAATGTTTGTAGAGATTATTTCATTATTTCATCAGTGTCTGATCAAACATAGTTTTCTATTTGGGATTGTCTCTATCTTAGGTTTTTCTAGTATTATGAGCGTATACATTGGATGTATCCCCTATAAATCAATTATTTATCTATGACCAAGTAATGGAGCCAATTATATTGTTCTTACCGAATTTATTTAAAATCCACACAGGGTTCCATTCATGGTATGTTTTAGATCAGATAATAGTGTATATTCCACCTTCTAAAATTTTATGAAGAGTAAAATTAGATGTAATCATTTTTACTATGGTAATTTGGGGAGGATAACATCACACACAAAAATATTTTGGTCAAACATATTTAAGTCCATGGATATCATCCCACTCTTCATCAACTAGATTTTTTCTCACCCCTTTATCATTTTTATTCCCCAAAAACTATTATACATGTTTTTTGATTGAAATCTTGTTATTGGTAGCATAAACTAGCATATACAACTCCTTAATGTACATGAGACCCTATTTTGAGTTATTTTTGATATTTATGTAAGTGGTTTTCTTAAAATTATATATATATGGGATACACACACCACCTTAGAGTGAATACAATAGATATTATAATACCTTTAATGATAGATAGTTATCCAAAAAAATTAAACCTAGAGAGTATAAATAACTTAACAAGATAGTTGGAGACTCCTACAATGGTCAAGGAATGGTTGTGGGAACATTAACCTTCAAATATGTTTTCTAACTCTCATCTTCTTTTGAAGCATCATCTCAATGCCCCTGGCTAGATCACCACACATAAGACTCATGTTGTGTTGTTTTCTCAATTATGAGTTTTAAAGAGGATAATATTTATTGTCAGTCCAAACAATTTGATACCTTTATATTGGTATTCCCCTTTCAAGGCTTTATAGTATCATTATTCCCATTGTATTCAAATTTAGACCCATTAAACTTGATGAAATTATTTGATATTATATTATAGGGATAGGATGAGATCTAACCACTAACATATTTTTATGTTCTCCTAATACAAACACATAAAAAATGTAGTGTGGGTTTAGAGTGAGTGTTCTCATGGATCATTATTGACCATAATTACATAGCCACCACAGGATGAAAATACTTCCATGAATATTAAAGTTGTGTTGGTAATTATTTTTTGTAGAATCTAAATTAATAGGAGAATAAATATCATATATAGGTTTCATATATAATATCACAATTGATCTTTGAAGATAAAACAAAATTTCTCAAATTAATCATATATGAGGACCTATCATATCCTCTATAATCATCATCTATGATTTTTTTCGTTTGCAAACATACCATAAGTGAATAATTTAAACTCTTAGTGTATTTATAAATCTTTGATGATCATTGGTTCATCCATTGGATGTACCTAGATGTCAGAGATTTATTGAATGTGTGGGATGAATAATTATCTTTGAATCTCAAGTCTGTTTTGAAATTCACAAAATTTTACGTGTGCTATGATCCAACCAAAAAACACATGGAATGGTCCAAAAATAGAGAATTATTAATTCCCATAATAAAGGTATAACATGCACCAGTTTTATATTTCCATCATTATAACCCCCTAACATATGGTACACCTATTCACCAACCTTATTTCCATTAAAAATGGGCTTCATCTTACACCCATGTGTAAATATAGGGTTTCTAGTATGCATCCTCTAATACATATGGCTTGGAATCTAGAGAGATAGAATGGAATATATATTAGGGTTGACTCTATAACTCCACTTCTCATACTGAACATGCTCATTTTTGGGTTAGTAGGTTCCTATGGTTCCTATTTTCTTCATGGTATGAAACATTATTAATAATTTATTGGTTAGCAAATCAGTATGCTTAATTCATAATATTTTTATCCATTATTCAAAAGTGATTCAAATATGTTGATGGGATTTCTAATTTTAAAATTTCTTAACTTCTTTATAGAAATCATAGTCTAAGGATATTATTCACTCATTATATCCCCAAACAACCTCAGTTACGAGGAATTCATCATACATATCCCCAAGAATTGGTTCCCCTAATATTTTATATATGTCTCATAATATAATTTCTACTTCTCTAATTTTTGAGTGAAAAGTATTAGTTTGGATACTCTAATAGATAAGGAGGTTAGGAATAAAATCTATGTTCTTGTAAAAAAAAATTGGAGTCGAAATAGATTATTATATTTCCATGTCTTTGAGAAAAAGTCCAAATTAAATGCTTGTCTACCAGGGCCAATATTCCCACATAAACTTTAGTTTAAATCTATATATTAGGTGTAGATATCAGCCAATGTTGAATATCCTAAGTCACTCAAAATTAGTATAATGATAGATGGGAAGTGTAGTAATGTGTTAGAGTTTCAACTCATGTAGATATGTTTCTACAATGGCCTTCTTATAACAGTTTATGTATACTAGATTCATATAGTATTCTCTAGAATAGGATCCCTTTACTAAGACATTTTCCCACTTTAAACTTGAATAATGGGTAAACATAACTATTAAATTATTGTGTAATGATCATGGGATATCAACATCAATTTGAATTCTATCATCAATGAGAGTTACAAAGTCAAATAGTGGATAATTTCAATGATTACCTGGTAGGGTTTTCATATGTTCTGACATATATGGTCGGTGTTATTGAAGGTTATCTAAAACAATAGTATCAACCATATCTTTAATAATATTTCCCAAAAATTCATTAGAACTTATGTTCCATGTGTCATCCATTTCATATGAAAAAATTAACAATTTTTTTAATAAATATTATAGAATGATAGTAAGAAAGGTTGTATGTGTAGGAAACAAAATTGGGAAAGGAATGAAGAAACTTTGATCAAAATTTCACTAAAAATGAATTTATTGATACATTATCACACTTAGGTCATGGTTTAGAGGTCACCCATTCCCAGACTATTGCACTCAAATGTTATCCCCATGAACCCACACCTAGTATCCCACACCAGGAACTAATGCCAAATTTTACATTCATAAGAACTTGGACCCTGGAACTTGCACCATGTTTCTCATTTCTATTTAATTTATGTGTACGCTTAAAATTTTATGGATCATAACTTTGGTGAAAAGAGATATTCAAGTCTAGATGATTTATCTTGGTTATTTAAGATCCTAGATTATAGGGTCTTCTCTTACTTATAAGAAATTAATATAGACACTCAACATCCCACATCAACACCAGATACCCAAAAAGGGATGAATCCACTTATCAACCTAATCATGCACCCATCATTTAAACTTGAGAATAGTCCTATAAAAAAATTTGGTCATATGTCATGTCTTCCTCGTAATTTGATCCTATTTTCTTTTATCAGACCCAATTTTATGGGTCTTCATTTTTTGATGTACAAATTTCATTAAATGGAATCTCCATAAAGACCTATGAGAATCAAAAATAATAATTGGAATGATGTATACATGGGAACCCAAGTATAATTACCTATTCACTAGTGTCCAGTCACATGCACTATTTCCATACCATGTTATTCATTCCCAATCATTCTTCATATTTATCAAGAACAGTCATGGGTCGGGTTATCTGGGTCCCCCAATCATGTACCCTATTCAAAATAACTAACCTCTTGAGATAGTTACCAACCATTACCTAGGATTCTAGTTTCTTTTTCTATAATAGACCTTACACCCTCTCATTTTGGTAGAGGATAGTCCATAAAAGAATCTATGGTAATGCATCTTTAAAAATATTCACTCATACCTTCTTAGCATCCCATTAATTGTTTTTTAGATCAAAACCTTGGGGAAAATAATTTAGATGAAGGGAATTTGTTTCTTTAAATTATAAAAAAACATCACAATATAAAACTTTTTCTAGGTAATCATCAATGACTATGGTGAAGGACCATCCACAGAAGGATCTCCCAAGTAACTAGAGTGCAGCCGCATGTCACCCAAATTATTTATAAGTGAATTCACACCCAAATATTCAAGGTTATATTTGTTTTCAAATTTACCTAGGTGTCCTAAAAATGGTCAAACTAACTCACAAAACTGAAACTAAAATATTCATATTCGAAGGTATACCTAATTTCCTAAATATATAATTGGGAACCCCTTCACTCAGATGTTCTCTATGAGGTCACAGTTAGCTTCCAAGGTCCACTAACCATGGATTTCAAGTCCCCCCCCCCTCTATGAAGATCATGCACATCCTGCATAAAATATTCCGATTTTCCCCATTCACCATGGTTAATTTTTTAAATAATTTGCAATCCTAATCGATCCTTTTGAGACTATTTTTCTCATTACAAACCTCTT
This sequence comes from Viscum album, assembly GCA_963277665.1. Taxonomy (NCBI): domain Eukaryota; kingdom Viridiplantae; phylum Streptophyta; class Magnoliopsida; order Santalales; family Viscaceae; genus Viscum; species Viscum album. The sequence continues at coordinate 1,029,017,144 of OY728158.1, forward strand.
AGTATACACATATTCTTATGCCCCCTCCCCAAACTGCTGATAAATATGATTGGACCATTTAGAAGACTAGAATTATCCTTTTTTATCATGAATTACTTTGATAATTGTAATAAATCATCCTATAGAGATATTCCACAATTTATCCTCTATAACTGGTAAGATCCTTGGGATATTATCTTTCTTGTATTCCCTAGGTACTGACGATCCATTCCATTAGTAATGAGGTTCCAACAATTCCAAAATACTCATTCTAACAACTTCAAACAAAATCCAATAGTTATATATTATCCATATAACCTCCCTAGTCAATTTAATGAGTAATAAAAACAAAATGGTCCTCCAATTTGGTATAAGATCCAAATATTATTTCACCAGTGCACATCACAAATGGGTTAATTCATATTTCATGTTCTAGTTATCAATGTATAAGAGAAAAAAACAAATTCCTCTAGAATATTATAACCCACAACCTATTATAACACCATAAAAGTTTATGAATTATTTTTTCAAATAAATTTAATTGCTTCGATACCTTGAGATACACACAATACTATGTTTAAATGAATCATGATATACTATTGAAATATTATTATTTAATGTGACAGTTTCATCCAAAATATTAGATTGGAGAGTATGAATAGTATTAACCAAACTTTGAAAAATTTATGTTTTACACATTTATAAAATTAGTTCATTAGTTATCTATTGATTATAAATTAAAATAAAAAATATTCGAAAGTAAAATAGATGTTGTTCTGAAAAAACAATTATGCCCTCAATGTGCTTTTATATTAATAAATTAAATTAATCACTATTTATGAATTAATTTTATAAAAATTATATAATATATATTCAAGAAAAAAAATTAACACTCATTTAGTTTGTTTCCATTCATGATATAAGAATATTCATATTTAGTTTTATGCTTAAAAATGTATTTCTCAAAAACTGATTTTCATCACGTTTTTCACACTTATTTTAAAATGAATTCTCACCACTTATAGAAATTTAATCATGAAACATGTATTCCATATTTTTTTTCAAGAAGATCAAATTAAGTAAATATTTTACTTTTATTTTTTGTTAAAATGAATAGTAACCTTATTAAATTTGTATCACCCTAGTAGGAGTAAAATGTGTAAAATAGGGTTAAAATATTGCGATAAGGCTTTAAACTTTCTCTAAAACTTGAATATATACTATTTTATGACTGTACCTTTTAATTATAGAGTATTTGGACACTTGGTGCGATATTTCATTGGTTATGACCTTTATATAAACTTAAGAAAAGAATAAATTTAAAATTCCCCACCCTTGACTTTAATATCTATAAAATGTTTATAGAACGATAAAAAGAATATAAGTTCATTTATAAATATTTATTTGATAGATAAATTATTTTATTATCATATTAATTTATTTATAATTTTTATTTATTGAATAATTACCTTAAATTCTTTTGCAATGCTAACACTATATTTATTCAATTAATAGAAAAATAAAACAAATTATTTCAGAGATATTAAAAGTAATAAAATTTGGGTGAATGATTGTGTTCCAAAAATTATAAAGATTAATAAAACATAATAGATTCATTGTAATGGTTTATATTATAATTATATTGTTTTCCTCTTATATTTAATATTTAATTAACATAATTGTTTCAAAAATCGTATTAGTGATATTTTATGAAAATAATATTTTATTAAATTATTTAAAAATAATAATAATATTTAAGGTGAACAAAGTTCAAAATATGTTGTCTAAAATATAATCCATTTTCCATTAATAAACCAATTTTCACCCTATAATTTAAATTATAGCCCTTTAATTTTGAAAAGGTTTTTTCTATGGTTATATATAAAATTTGTTAACCAATTAGTCAATAAAAAAATATATCATTTAAAATTAAACAAAAACCTATAAAAATATAATTAGTTGACGATATTTGAAAATTATTCTCTTTTTAGTTTAATATAAGTCCATTTTTAATACTTTTTTATAAATATGTTAACAATGTTCATATATTTTTGGTAATTCAATGTCTGTCTTTTCCCTCCCTTATTAAAGGACACCACTTCATGGTTTTCTTTACACCACATTGAGCCATATTGATAAATAAAAACCTACTGAACTGTCTTATAAACTTCCATATCCATTAATTTTATGTGATTGTTTTTTTTAAACCATTCCAAATGTCCTTGAGAAAGGATATAAAGGAGGGAATCCAAAGGAGGGGTAAACATCTAACCCAGCCTCTATCAATTTATTTTATTGTTTAACTTAAGTAAATAAATGGTATTAACCATAAAGTAGTAACTTAAGTATAATAAATTTAATAAAATTTTATTATGCCTATGAAAATAAATTTTTCCACCTTAATTTCCATCAAATGATAAGTTAAGGTAGCATGTGGACATACTTGTGGACTACCACCTCAATGTTGTGATATAATTCATTCTCCACCACCATCATTCTTGGATGGTTATTATGATGGGTTTAAAGTTTATATATTATATTTATAATATAAATATTAATTTAAAATTATAATATCATATCTACCTACTTACCTTTCTTTCAATTATAAAATGATGATATTGCTTATGTCTGTGTGTGGACTACCACCTCCCCGAAGCGATGTGATCAGTTTTACATTTCCTCGTTACATGGATGGTAATATGGATAGATTTAATGAATATATGTGATATATTTATATTATAATAATTATTAATTAAAGGTGAATTATTGTTTACCTTTCTTTCATTCCAGTCATCAAAATGTGAAAATAACGTGTATGTGTACGTACATCCTACCGTCTCCATGAACAGTGTAATTCATTTTTATATATCTACCTTTTATGAAGGAATCTATATATATATATAATGAATATATATTATATTTTAAACATTTTGTATATTTTTTAACCATACTAAAATTACATGTACCAGAACTATTGAACCGAAATTTATATGTAAAATGAAACAGTTAACGCCAAGAAAGGATGATTTTAATACTCGGTTATTAATTAATTGATTTTGAAATGTTATAATTTGGTATGGTATGATATTATAAGTATTTACATGATTATGATATAGAATTAAAATAATTTTAATTTTATTATATATTATATTAGAGAACTTTTGAAGCAATTAGAATACAATATAAGGGAGTTTAATCTCACTTTTATTTCCTTGAAACACATGTTATATTTACCACTTATATATTTTATGTAGTGTATATACTTCCTATAAATGTATTTTATAATTATTATAAAAAAGATTATGGGATATGAATATCGATTTAGCGTTATTTATTTCATGGGTCTTATGATTAAAAAGTTACGAAATTTGTATGGGATTTATGTTATAATATCATTATTTATCAGGATTGTTTATGATCAAGTTTCCAATAATGATATTTTTCAAAAATTCTTTAAATTAAAAAATGAATTTAATATACACTTTTTATTACTATAAATTAAATATTTTCCTTTTATTTTCCTGTATTTAAGTTCTCAATAGGTCAAAATAATATTTTTAAGTAAAATTGTATTTCTTTCTTTCTTCGGTCCAAAATCAATTTCTTCCATGTCCATGTTTTCATAAAATGTTTTCAATAATTTTTTAATATTTTTACATGATTGTTTAAATTCATTTTTACCCATGTTTTAATTTTTAAAAAATATATAAAAATAGATCTTCATTTTTTTTCTAGAATCATGTAATCTTTTCCTTTTACCAAAAATGTGAAAGGAATATTGGTTTGATCTTATACGAGCTGAAAGGAATTTTCCACTTTCATGACCGCTCAATGATTTTAATATTTAATACAAGTTTACAAGGTTATTTTTAAATAAAATTTTTTGATTCATATTTGATACATTTTTAGATTTTAAATAAGTGATTTAAAAGTGAAAAGGTTATTTTCATCAAGAAATGTTTCAGTTATCTTTTAAATGTATTTTCTATTTAGGATAATATCATTTGATGTTAACTATACTTTACTAGGGTTATATTGAAATGATATCATCCACATTAATTATCTGGTTGGATTATGATGATGATTAAAGGATGATTCTATGAAAACAAATTCATTTTGATGGGTTAATAAATATATGATAAATGTTTATGAACCTAATTTATTTTACATGTGTTATGATATGTTGAATAAATTATGATCTTATGGCTCACACATTTATGATTTTCATTATGTGATAGGTGGGACTACAATTATATATTCCTTCAATTCATTGGTTAAATATGGATATCTCATGAGACAAGAAGGACTTGAATGTGGATTGAACCCAGTTCAATAAGTGACTGATTCTGTTGTGGTAGTCTTAGGAGTGATCATTTACTAATATGATGGAATGGGGAGTGGAACAAATACACTGTGATAATCTTGTAGTATATCCTTTAATACTAATTAAATTATTTTCTATGATTATTTTTATATCAATATCATGCTCTCATGTATCATGTTCTTTGATTCCTTTATGATTCGGGTCTTATGAACTACCAAGATTTATTCCATGACTCAAGATTATGATCTCTGATATATAGGGTACGGTTTCAAAATGTTAATATCATGTTTTCATACCTTTATTATCATGATATACATATGATATAATTGATATCTCCCTTTTCAACCATTACTAATCATCTAATCTCACTATTTCTTATGTTTCCCTTCCTCGTGATATAATGGATGGTTTTAAGAATGATATGTATATGAAGGGTGAAAGTTTTAAATAATTAATTGGGAGATGATCTAGATCTTATATGAACACGCTTTTTATGTATCCATGTTTTCAAAGGAACTAGACCTATACAATTCTGGCATGGATCATTATTTAATGTAATGAATATTTGTTTAATAAGATGTAATATTTATATATGAAAAAGTATGGGTAACTTTCGTCGTTATTGTGGAAAGGTTTAGTAAATTTTGGAAACTAAGATGAAATTTTTTTGTGATATCCTTCAGGATAATCTTTAGTATAGTAGAATTAAATATGTTGTGGTAAATAAATGTGTTTTCTTTCATATAAAAATATCCATGTATGGATACTACAAGTGGATGTGGTTTTGGCATAGATGAATCAAGGGGTAATAACACTAAAAATAGTTTATTGGGTAAATATTGGATATAATTCAAGTTCAAGGTGAGTATACCCTTAATACACACCTAGTTTAGCAGTCCCAAGGATATTCTTGGGATAATAAATATTTTATTTTTGAACCATTATAAATTATTTGAAATTTTGATTACCATGAATGGTCTAGGTTAAACCTAATGTGTCATATATAAAAAAATATGGTGTCTTTATTTAGAAAAATTATAAATGATTTCTTTATAATTTGTGTCTTACCACTATGATTATTTTTTCTCACAATATACTTTTTTGTTTTAGTCAATGGTTAGAACATAAAGAAATCACGTTAATTGTCAATGTGATAGACAATTAAATTATTTTCTTCCTAAGAAAATATTCTTATAGGAGACGGAATGTTCAATTTAATTTCTGTTATTATATAACTTTTTCAATCTATTAATCATGATATGCTTAAAAATTAGTAAAGGAGGTAACAACGTTCTTTTGATTCCTTCATTATGCAATATCCACCATCTTTTAGTGGGTCTATTTATCCACTAGTTACTAGTAATGGATCTGTACCACTAGAAATATATTATTTTATATCCAATATGGGGAACAATAAAAATTTATTTTGGATGTTTATCATCTGGAAGGTTAATCATATTAATGGTGTACTCCAACAAAAAATATGTAGTAATGGGTAGAAATTGGCTTCCGGTAGTGTTAGGATTTTGAGATCATATTTTCCAATAACTACATTCCTCATATTCATCATACGAAAATTGAGAAGGAATTCCTTGAGCTGAACTAAAAGGATCATGAATCCATTAGTTCCTATGAGAAAAATTTTAAAAGACTTGTGAGCTACTCTTTTGGTATTACCATCCAACCTAAAAGTAAGATTGATCAATTATTTAGGGGCTTCAAACCATGTCTCGGATGGGTGTTTTCTATAATGGATTTAAATATATATGAAGAAAAGTTTGTATGTGATATCAAATTATATTTTTAGATTAGAGATATCCATAAATCTTATGCTTTTGATAAGAAAATAAAGACTTAATTCAATGAAAATTTTAAAAAACATCGAGAGAAGAAGGAAATCATTACATTGTTCTTTAACTGTGGAAATAAACATAGTGCGAATTATCTTAAGTGCGGTGGTAAATTTTTTAATTATGCAAAGGAAGTCCATATGGAAATATAATGCTAAAGTTATGGGAAGAATAATTTAGATAATGATGGAGATAAATCACCATAAAATACATGAATCACACTCCAATGATTCAAATGAAAGGAGTATGGTAATTATGTTATCTATTGTTCAAATTTAAAGTTTAAAGATGATGATCAATAGTATTATCCTCTTAATCCTAGAAAAAAATGTAAATCACATGTGATCACTATTAATAATGAGGGTTATTATATTTTCAGGGTGCAAGACACACTTATAATCCACTCTAAAATTGATAACGGATTATTTGATTATAGATCAACCCACTCTTTTATATCATAAGAATTTAATAAGGGTATCCAAATTCCACCCTAATGATTAAATATTAAATTAGTAGTGAAAAAACCTAATGTTACGATAATTGCATCTCATGTCTATGATTCCTCTCTTATTAAAATTTGTGGGAATTTTCTTCCTAGAAACCTAAATATTATCCCACAATATGAGTTTGATATTATTTTGGGCATATATTGGAGAAGGTTTAATATTTCAAACTAACAAATAATCTTTAATCAATGTTATAATAAATATGAATATCCTATGGAACCCACATCCAATATATGGGTCCTGATTTCTATTTAAAAGGGGTGTTTATCTTAGATGGTTAGAGAAAACTCAACATAAAATAAGTTTCTATCATGCTAGATTTTGTTGATTTTTAATGGAAGTCTTTCCTAGTCTTTCTACAAATCATCAAGTATAGTTTTCAATATAAATCATACCTAGTGATAAACCTATTTTAAAGACTCTATATAGAATGGCCTTGATTAAGTTGGATGAATTGAAGAAGCGATTCTAGGAGAATATTGACAGAGGATTCATTTAACCAAGTGTGTTTCTGTAGGGTGAACCTATTATTTTAGTTAAAAATAAATGTTGATTGATAAAACATTTCCTTGAATATATGGGATTGAAAAGTATCCCAATCAAGAGAAAGTATCCACTTCTCCATATCGATTACTTGTATGACCATCTATTTGATGATCAATACTTTTCCAAGATTGATTATCATTATAGATATCATTAATTGAGGGTCGTGATGAAGGATATACCCAAGACATCATTCCATACAAGGTATGGAAACTATTAATTTATATTAATTTCCATTTGGTCTTACTAATTCCCCTATTAGCATAATGGATTTAATGAATAGATTAATTAGATACTACCTTGATAGGTTTGTGGTTATATTTATAGGTGATATTCTAATATATTCAAAGACAAAGGAAGAGCATAAACATCACATGAAAATTTTACTAAAGACCCTAATTAAGGATAAGCTATATGATAATTTTATAAAGTGTGAATTTTGGCTATATAAATTTCATTTCTGGGATATATAATCTCAATAGAGGGTATATTTGTGGATCCATAAAAGATGAATATTATTAAACATTTTTCTAGACCTAAAATAGTTATTAATATTTGTATTCTTCTTGGCTTGGATGGATATTATCAATTATTTGTGGATAATTTCCCATGATTATATAATCTAATAACCATGTTAACTTTGAAGGGATCCATGTTCTTTTGTATAGATGAATGAATAGAATACTTTAAGGAACTAAAGTGAAGGTTAGTCAATACACCTATGTTTACAATACCGTACAGTGGAGAAGAGTTTTTGATATTTAGTGATGTATCAAAGAAGGTACTCGGGTGATTAATTAGGAATAATTATGTGGCTATATCATATAACTCATTAAAAATTAAGGTTCATGTCAAAAATTACCTAACTCGTGATTTAGAGTTTGTTGTGGTAATTGTTTCATTAAAGATATGGATGAATCACATTTATGTAGAAAAATGTGGTTTATATAAAAATCCTAAATTTTTAAAATATATATTCCCTCAAAAAGAGATAAATATGCATCAGAGATGTTAGTTGGAGTATATCAAATATTATGACTACTCAATATATTACAACCATGGGAATGTAAAAAAATGTTATGATTCCTTTAGTCAAAAATATATTTTAAGATTACCTATAATGAGGAACAAAAATGATGTAACATTTATAGATTTGAAAATGATGGATGTAGAAATAATTAAGGAATAGGAGAAATAATATCTTTCTCAAATGAGTGTTAAACCATCTATACATGTGAGTATTAAAGAGTTATAGTAGGAAGATGTGAAACTACAGAACAAGGTCAAAAATGTTTTTAAGTTTGACCTTGATTGTAATAGAAGATAAAGTTAAGTAAAAGTGTATGTTTCTAATCAATGCCAGACTTTAAGAAGGAATTTTTGGATGAATATCATAGTTCAACATTTTCTATTAATCTTAGATGTTAGAAGATGTATAGAGATATTAAGGAGTATTACTATTCGTACAATAGGAAGAAAGAAATTACAGAGTATGTATCTTAGTTCTTAGTATTTCAGAAAGTTATGGTTGAGAGACATAAGTCTAAGAGGATGTTATAAACATTACTCTTACCGAAATGGAAATAGGAAAAAATAACAATATTTTTTTTCTGCTAACTCCCTAAAACATCAAAATTCTATAATTCTATTTGGGTTATATTCAATCACATTATGAATTCAAAAAACTATTAGTGATATTAGAGAATATTTATCTCTTGATTAGTTTACGATAATATAAATTAACTAAGTGGTATGGTTTCATGGAGTACCACATTCTATATTATATAATTAGGATCCATATTTTACCTCGATCTTTTGGTGAAGTCCTCATCAAACTCTGGATATAGTGTTGAGTGTCAATAATTCTTATCACACTCTAATAGATAGTAAATCTGAGAGAACCTTTTAAACAGTATTGTATATATTGAGATCTTTCTCTATGGATTTCAAATTTGTTTGTGATCACCACCTTCCTCTAGTAGTGTTTTTTTAATACAATAGCTTTCATTCTAGTATTTAGATGTCTCCTTATGAAACTCTATAAGGAAATAAGTGTCAAACACAAATGTGAATGGATAAAGTTAGATAAAAAATTTTGGGACCCGTGCTCGTCGATGAAATGAAAAATAAGTTCAGATTTATTTTGAAGCATATCGAGGAGGCTCAGAGTTGATAGTAAAGTTATGTTGAATATAATCAATGATATTAGGAATTCAAAGTTGGTGAGAAGGTATTTATATAAATTTATCCCTAGAATAATGTTATGAGATTTGGAAAGAAAGAAAAATGGATCCCTAGGTATATTATTTCCTTTGGGATTATTAATCAAGTATGGGTGGTAGATTATCTCTTGGTGCTTACACTGAACCTCTCTAATGTTCATGATGTATTACATGTCACTACAACAAAACTAGGTTTATCCAGAAATATGGATTTAATAGTGCTGGATAAAACCACTGTTAAAAAACTCCTTTATAAGTGTTAAAAAAAGAACTAATAAAGGTAATTTTCAAAAAAAATATTTAATTAAAAATAATATACTATTATATTAATATATAAATATATTTATATATTTATATTGATATAAATATATCATATATATTTTAAAATATGTTTTAGATAGGGTAAATAGAAATTTACACTTAATATATTATATATTTAGTGAAAAGGATTATAAAATTACTAAAAAATACTTTTAATTAATAATTTTCTTATTTCTACTGAGTAATACTCATTTAAAAAATATTGAAGATAATGAAAATCAAAAGATTAATAAAAGATCTAAAATAAGTTAAAAATGTAACTCGAAATTCAAACGGACAAAACTTCTGATCCGGGAGTCTGTTTGGGCTCTACCACATATCAAATTCAATCTTGTGATGAGATCAATGCCCTTTATGACATAGGTAAACCTCTGTCATAATTTTCAAGGCCAAAATAGGCCTAAAAGTCCTTCAAAAGTAATTTTTTAGCCGAGGAACCCTACTTTTTTTTAACATTCAATGAATTTCCAGCCTTGTTTAAGGGGGTATTTATACACTTTTTCAAAGGGTACTGAGTCTATTCTCAGGTATTACATTTATATTGAAATAATTGATCTGTAATTTAATCATTTTTACACCATAATTTTATTTATAGTCAAATATATGCATGTTTTCTCATATTTACTTATAATAAATCACTCATATAAATATAAATATCAACATATTTAAATAAAAATGTATATTCTAATATATCAAAATAAATATGTATTCTAAAAATGTATTTAAAACAATATATATCCTTTTTTACAATATGAAAATATATTTATAATGTTTATATAAAAATATGTGTGTGTAGTAATAAATATATATTTATATTTATATTGTTTTCTTGTATAAGTAAATGGATATAATATATAATATATTTAAAAAAATGTAAATATATATATAACACACACAAATATATTGTATTAATTTATTTAAAAATATATGTGTAAATATATATATATATAAAGAGAAATATTTTTAAACAGATAGAAAAACAACATGGTGTATAGGTAAAGGTAGTCCATACTCTAAAGAGAGGTGCATGGTTCAAATCCAGGCAAGAACACATGAGACTAGAAATTTTTAAAGCACTGATAAGGCGGTGGAGCACTATTAAAGTGTTCATGGATGTGCTGATAAAGGGGGTGGATCACTATTAAATGGGTCATGGAAGCGCTGATAAAGGGAACGGGCTCATAGGTGTCTAAAAAAATATAATTTTACTCTCTTTAACAGTACTCTCATTATCTATTCGAAAATAATTATGTTAAAGGCCCCCATTTATAGTTCTTTTTTATCGTTGTTAAATGATTTGGGCTTTTAACTGTGCTCTAATTATCAACTATTTTTAGCACAGATAAAGGATTATTCTAGCACTATTAAGGACCTTATTTTAGTAGTGTGTCTCGAATATGTGGAAGTGCATACCTGATCTATCATATGTATTGAAATCAGATGTTTTACTATTGGAGCATAATCTTTATTATGAATAAAAACAAGTAGAAATCCTAGATTATGTAGATAAATTACTATCGAATAAGACTACGAACCTGGTTAATGTTTTTTGGAGGAATTATAAATTCAAAAAAGAGACATGGAATCCTATGAATTTGATGAAATAGAGATATCCCCATTTTTTCATAATAGAGTGAAAACAATTTGCGGGATAAATTAAGATTAAGGTTCTAGAATGTAACAACCTAATATTTTATGAAATATTTTTTTCAAATAATTTTAATTTCTTTGATATCTTTTGATACACACAACACCGAGTTTAAACAAACTATGACATAATTTTGATATATTATTATTTAATGTGATAGTTATCAACTACTCATTTGATTAGTGGGTGTAAATAATACTAACAAAATTATGAAAACACTATTTTTCATACATATATAAAATTATTTCATTGGTTATCTACAAATTTTAAATGAAAATAAGAATCTTTTCAAAGTAAAAGATATGTTATTCTGAAAAACTATTTTTATGCGTGCAAGGTGTTTTTATCTTAGTAAGTTAAATTCATAACTATTGGTGAATTATTTTAATAATATTTTTATATTATATATTACATCAATGGTTTTAACATTCATCCAATATTTTTCTACGTGTGAGATAAGAATGTTTATTTCTAGCTTTATGCTTAAAATTTTATTTTACAAAAAAAATGGTTTTTGTCATGTTTTTCACACTTATTTTAAAAGTAATTCAAAACCCTTATAGTAAATAAATTTTGAAAAATGGATTCTATATTTTTAATCATGAGAATCAAATTTGATAAATAGTTCCTTTTTATTTTTTTCAATATGAATAGTAACCTTAGTAAAAAAATTCTCCTCAGTAATGGTTAGATGGGTAAAATATGGTTAAAACATTGGGACAAGGCTTTAAATTTTCTCTACAAATTTCTTTAATCTGATTAGATGAAATTATTTTAGACATTTCCATCCAATTCTCTAATAGTTGGTCACTTGGTTCCACATTTCGTTGATTATGACCTTTATATAAATTTATGAAATGAATAAATACAAAATGTCACTCTCGTGACTTTAATATCCCTAAAAAGTTTACAACAGAATAAATTTTATATAAGTTCATTTATAAATTTTTATATGAGATAAAATTTAATCATTTTTAATATTAATTTATTTATAATTTTTTATTGAATAATAATCGAAACTTCTTGTGAAATGTAGGCACATTATTTATTCAATTAATAGAAAAATAAAACAATGTTATTAAAAATATTAAAAGTAATAAAATATTTTTGAATTATTTTTTCCATGAATTTTATAGATTAATATAAAATATTAGAGTTCTGTTGAAGTTTAATATTAAAATTCCATTATTATTTTGTTGTCTTTAAAGTGAAATTAAATGAATAGTCTCAAAAAAGTCCTTAATGATATTTTAGGAAAATAATATTTTACTAAATTTTTTAAATCATAAAAAATATTAAATAGTCCATGTTGGAAAATATATTGTGAAAATAATCCCTCTTCCATTTATGATCTTATGTTCACTTTATAAGTAAAATTATAACTCATTAATATTGAAAAATTGGTTACCATAGTTAAGGATAAAATTATTTAACCAAGAAGTTAAACAAAATGATTAGTATTAAATTGAAAGAAAATGTATAAGTATTATTTTTTTATAATATTAAGAAACTATTTTTTTATTCAAATATATGTCCATTTGGAAGAATATTTCTTGATAAATACATTAATTATATTCGTATAATTTTTGTAATTCCATGTCTTCCATTTCCCACCCTTATAAAAGGAAACCTCTTATCTCTTTTATTTACACCACATTGAGCCATATAGTTTAACAAAAATCCTACCAAATTTTTCTCTAGAAATCCCTATAAATGAGTTGAATGTTTTGTTATTTTCAAATAGCCACTTCAATGGTCCTTAAGAAAGGATTTAATAAATTCATACTTGTGAAGTGTTAATCCTCCTACACAAACTCTTTCAGTTTATTTTTTATTATAAATTCTATAAATTTATGTTATTAATAATAAAATAATTAATTAAATATTATAAATGTACATAAATGTTTTCTTGATTATGAAACTACCTTTATTAGACCTCAATTCCATCAAATGGGATGTGAAATTATACTGAATGTGTATGTGTGGATCACCACCTCCACATAGTGATATAATTCATTGCCCTTTAAAAGATTTCATGGATGGTTATTATGATGTTTTTAAAGTTTATATATGATATTTATGACATAATTAATCTTCTGTAATTATTATATCATATCTACGTTCTTACCTTTTAATCTATTGGAAAATGATATTGTCGTTCATACGTGTGTGTGGATGGCCGCATCCATGAAGGGATATGATTTGTTTTCCATTTATGATTTACATGGATGGTAATAAAGAAATATTTAATTAATATATATGATAAATTTGATATAATAAAAAAATTTAAGGTAAATTATTATTTACCTTTCTTTCATTCCATCCACAGAAAAGTGAAAATGGTGTTCAAGCATACGAATGACCTACCATCTCTATAAATGGTGTAACTAATTTTTATATATTTAAGTTTTATGTATGACTTAATATATATATATGATACATTAACATTATTAAGATTATGGAACCATGATCAATTAACAATTACCAAAGCTACCAAAAAAAATTCTCAGAAAAAAAAACTTTTAACACCTAGAAATGATGATTTTAATAAGGAATTATTAATAAATAGGTGTTGAAATGTTATAAGTTGTTCATGTATGATATTATAGGTATGTTAATTTATATTTTATATTATTATAATAATTTTGAATTTATTATATAGTAGGTTATAATACTTTCTATGTAATTCAAACTTGAGGTGAGTGATTTTCATCCCACTTATTTTTGTGATACACATGCCATTTTCACCACTAGTATTATTTATGCAGTGTATTTACTTCACATGAATGTATTTTATGATTATTATGATGAATATTATTGGATATATATATATATCCATATAATTTTATTTATTTTAGGGGTATTATGAATCAAAATTGACCAATTGTTTTATGTATTTATGTTATAATCTCATAGTTTATAAAGATTATTTATGATCCAGTTTCTAATGATCAAATTTTATGACATATATCTCAAGAATCCCATGAATTTTCTCCTAATATATTTATTTCTATAGATTAAATTTTTTCCTTTCCTTTTTCTTTTTTTATGTACTCAATAGAATGATATAATATTTTTAAGAAAAACCATATTTATCTCTTTCTTGGTTCAAAAATATTTTTCCTTATATGTCCATATTTTCTAAAAACTTTTAAATAATGTTTTCTTATAATAATATATTTTTTTAGTGTAATTATTAAAAAAAATTAATTTTTAGAAAATGTCTTAAAATAAATCTTCTTGTTATTTTTTTAAACTAGATACTTTTTAATTTTTACTAGAAATATAGAATGAATCTTTGTTTCAAAGTAAAAATAATGAATGGAATTTTCTACTATCATGAACAATCAATGCTTTGAAACTTTCATTAAATTTTTCAAAAAAAAATTTTAAAGAAAATTTTTTCCGTAATTTTTGAGAAATTTGTATGTTATATATAATTTATTTTAAAATAAAAGGGGTATTTTCCTCAAGAAATATCTCAGTTAAATTTTAAATATATTTTGTATCATTAATAATATCCTTTTATGTTAGTTTTACTTTATTGGCGTTATGATTCATTGATATTATCCAGTTTTATTCTTGGATGTCATATAATGTTGATCTACTGATGATTCTATGAAATACATTTATTTTATATGGGTTAATATATATATGATGAAATGTTTATGAAACCAATTTCCTTTCCATGGGTTATGATATAATGAATTTTTTATTATCTTATTGGCAAAAAATTATTTTTATAATTATGTGAAAGGTGGACTCTAAATTATATATCCTTCCAATGAATTTGATAAATATGGATAACTCATAAGATAAATAAGTCTATAATGGGGAGTGAACCTTGTTCTATAAGGGTCTATGTCTACTATGAAAGTCTTGGGAGTTAACCTCAACTAATATGATGGAATAAGGAGTGAACCCAATCCAATAAGATTGTCTTGATAGTGAGCCTTGACTACTAAAGAGATGTTTTTCTATGCTTATGTGTATTCCACAAATATATTTCTTAATTAAATTTTATACTTTGATTGATCCTGTTCTTTGATTTGTTCACGATTCATGTCTTATAAATTTCCATGTTTTATGCCACACCTCAAGATTATGATCTATGATATGTAAGGTATCATTTTCAAAAGCTAAGATCATATTTTCAATACCTTGTTGTCAAATTCTTCTTATTTGATGATTTATATACCATTTTTTACCCTTAATAAGCATATAATCTTACCATTTCCTATGTCTCCCATCCCCATGATATAAAATATATCCTTAAATATGATATTTATAAGAAAGTTGTAAGTTGTGAATAATTTTTTTAAGATGATGTAGATCTTATAGTAAATACTTATTTATGTATCCAGGTTTCCACATGCACTAGATCAATATTATTTTGATGTGGATCATTATGACATATAATGAATATTAATATAACAATATGAAATATTTATGTATGAAAAGTATGAGTCACTTTACCAGCATTTATACAACCAATCTATGAGGTCAAATTAGAAAGTATTACTCAGGAATAAGACCCACAAAAAAATGATGATTAGGGACTGGGGCATATTAGTCTATTATATAATACTTCAAACTACATTAAAGTGGTCATGGACACCCAACCTCAAAGTGGATATCATTTTTCCTATAGTAATGACCTTAAAAAGATTTTCATCATTGATATATGTGTAATATTAAAAGGGACTTATTTTTTATGGTTTCATGACATGAAAAGGTACCACCATGGTCCTTTTCACATGACCTTAAATGTTATGATGTTCCTTGTTAAATGGAACTAAACTACTTGGGTTTTGATTACCTTCATAGGGATACAATGGTATCCTTTCTCACAAACACAACACCAACTACCACCTTATATGATGATAAATCACATAGTTCCCAAATTTGGATTTAAACTATAGAGTAACTAATCTACTAATGAGAGTGAGTAAAGAGAACGACTAATATATATATATATATATATATAATCTCATACATACTCTCAATAAATGAATTCATTCAATTCATCACCTTTATAATGAGGATAATCAGTATTTCTATTAGGAAGGATTTTACCAACACATCTTAAATATATTAGAGAGTATCAAACTATATAATGAGATCCTTCATGGGATGAGTCGACCTCCCATATTATCAATTTTGGTGTGAAATTAAAAGTATTATTAACACACATTAATTACCAACAACCATTTGAAATTAGATCTATTATAAAAAATCCTCACAAACACATCACAAATAGTGATGCTCCCGAAAGGTGCCTTTTTCAATAAACCATTGTGTAGTTAATGTTGATGTTTCTTGGTTATATTTCACACTAAAACATAATAAATGCTATGTGGATAGTAAATTCACTAGGTGATAATACCAAAGCAAGGTTCTTAACTAAGAGCATATTCTTTTTTGGAAGAAATTCCTTGAATAGATCCATATTTGATTGTTATTTAATGGTGATAGGATTCCAAGAAATAGAATTCCAAATAAAAGTGCTCTAAAGTGGATGTTTTTAGTTATGAATTCATACTATGATTACCCTTGCAGATTTATAAAATAATGGATCATATATGATGGTTTTTTATCCATTTAACATGAGGATGGATTATGAGCTCCCAAATTTAGTAACTCATGTTGATTTATTTTCAAGGATGAAAGTTTAAAGAAATGGATAATTTAAAGATTTTGATGTATTTTTAAATGAGGATAATTTAACACATTAATTATTTTTAGAGTCACCAATACCCCTAAGGGTACAATATTAATTTTAACATAGTAAACTAAATCATCATAAATACTGAGGGATCATTCATTCATAGAGCATGGTGTTTACACTAGAGCTGATGTTTAGTGAGATTTTGAAATTAATAAATTTTAAAGGATTAGTTAATATTTAATAAATTATTTCTACATTAAAAAAATATTATAAATCATTAATATATCCAAAATGGATCCAAGGAAGGATAATACATCACTTTAGTTCAACTTGGGATTGAGGGATTACCTTGGGGAGTCATAATTGGTGTTTGGGTCTAAAGCACCAAATCAGACCTATCTCCGGATTTTAATTAAAAAGATTAGGTCACCTAAATAATCTCTATAAATTTATCATTAAATATATAAATTATTATTATCTAGCATTTTATCTAGAAACCTTAATTTAGAGAAAGATTATAATACATGGGGGAGCCTGTTATTTTTAGAATCAATATTCGATCAAGGAGTGGGCATGAATCATGAGGAACTAACCATTTGATCTTAGGGTAAGGCTTTTTTATTTTCATGATCAGTTATTTATGTAATATAAATTAAATTATTCATTCTTGAACTACTGTCAATATGTTTAATTATTGATTGTGTCCTAAAAATTTATTGTTTTTGTTGTTGTTTTTTTTATCATTGCTTCTCGATTTTTCAAATCATAGAGGTATGATGGAATTCAAGGATGGAAGATCATGTGGCCAAATTGAATAAACACCATACCTTTCCTTAATTTTTATTCCATCTTCCAAGTTCAGTATAAAATTATAGCTAGATCAGGCCATTATTCATATGTTAAGGGCATCTGAGACTCCTTGACCATCACATATCCTCTAATTATATATATATATATATATATTTGAAAAATTATTTCACTGTTCCTCATGGGGAAAGGTGGGAGGAATTTTTTTATAGATGGTGTGGTTTAGGGAATAGTAGTGGCCATGGTTGACACAGTAATGGAAAATATAGGCGTCGGGGAAGTAAACTCACAAATCTCTATGTATGTAATGAATGGTGATAGTGATTAGATAGACGGTTAGTGGAGGACCCATGAGCAATAGTTCTAGTATAGGGTGTAGTGAGAGTTTTTATTTTATTGTATGTGTTATGGTTTCTATCTTGGTAATTTTGGATTAGATACTATTTAACATAAATCCATCCACTCTAAATATCTGAGGGATCGAGCCCCACCACTGAGGCCATAGTGGTAAAACACAAAGCAAGACAAACAGTATGGGCTAGTCTACTATAACACTTGACCTAGTCATGTCACGTAGTGACCTAATGGGTCTAGAATTCTAGATCATTCTTATTGGAGGTGAACATGTCAGATAATCGAATGGCCTCCCCACCCCCACCCCTCGAATAACACATGGGGACATGCTAACCAAGCCCCCACTATGTGTAGGCCTCCCCCACTAAGTGAGTTAGAATACCCATGGGCCATTTGCACACCGACCCAACCTAGCCCCAGTGTAGGGAACAGATGGAGTTAGTTCTCACAACATTCATTCCCATGTAATGGTAGAATAATCATCCTGAGGGAACACTACCCACTACATCACAACAACACATGGTACACCCGAGGTACCATCATGTGGCCAATTTTATTTCTTCTTGGTTTTTTATACTCTTATTCATGTGGATCAAAAATATACATGTAAATATCATATAATTTCAATTTATTCATGTAAAATTAAATAGTGGAAATATTTTTTCTAATATAGTCCATTTAAAATATTTTTATAATTTTTTAATTGTTTTCCTCTATATATTCAATGACTATGTCTAAGTGAGATGATCAAAGAATACATGGGGTTTCGTACCCTCTCCCCCTAGTGATTTATAAATGGAAGTGTGTGTATACCTCACATGCATTATAGAATTTGGTACTCCCCCTAGAGTAAAATGTTTTTGCCCTCCATTCAAAGAATGGGATCTAGAATGTTTTTATGAGGTTTCCTTGCAATGAAGGAGAAATTAGAGGTGGATTATATCTCACCAATTAACTTATATAAATTTATGTATACCCATATATCCCTTATGTATGGTTAATAAACATATTTATGATAAGAAAGATGTTATTCGTTGGTTTTCAATATGTCTCAGTTTTAATTTCCATCATGAGACATGATGGTGAGATGTTTCCTTTGTCTATCATTCTCACAAGAATACCCTATAAGAAAGATAAATCAATCCACTTATTAAGAGTTTTCATGGTGGTATCATTTCACTAGTTCTTAGGTTTTGGGGACTATGAGGTAATGTCTAGTGAAAATCAAGGTTAGGTACTCCCTCAAAAATTATTTTGTTATTGAATTGTGATTTTCTCATGTTTTAGTTGTGTTATCACTTCTATAAGGGTTGGGGGGATTCTAAATAGGTTAGGATTTAGGGTTAAATGACTTCCATATTCCTTATAATATCTATAAGGAGTGATTTGTTTCTAATTTCTAATAGTATAACTTATTGTTACCTTCTTTCATGAAATTATTATCTCTTTTCTTTATTTCATTTTTTTTTGATTGTTTTTATAATTTCAATATTGGAGAGATTTTATTAGGGAATATGACTTAATGTGCGGGGATATAAGTTCTTTATGAATTTAAGGTGTCTTGTTGTAAATGTTTCAAGGGTTTTATAGGGTACCTATTTTGGATTTGGGGTGATTTGGAAGTTGTTCGGTGTTTATATAGGCATTTTTTTGTGATGGTTACAGAAAGAATTTACATCGCAAATCCTTTATTTATGACATAAATTTCCTGATGGACACAATCTATGAGAATGGATTATGGTTTAAACTAATTTACACTATAAAATATGAACTTATGCCATAAATTCATTGTTTGGTATATTTTTTACCCCTGGTGATACCTTTTTCAGTGTATATGAAATGTGATTAACATACATCATAAACCCTTGATTTACAACATAAATGACTTACTACCAGTGATTTCATTTTTCTTTTACACCTGATTTCATTTGGCATTCTATAGGCACTTCTCCATAGAAACCAAGGCTTCCTCCCATGCATATTGAAGAATTTTTTCCCTTTTGGACATCTCGATTTGGCATTTAATCCCTAGTAAAATACTTTGATATGTTTTTATCCTCTTCTCCACAACACCTTTTTTGTATTGATATGATCACATGTTTGATAATTGAATTAGAGTGTTATATTTTTTTATCAACTATTTCTTTATGGTCTTCTTCTCCTATGTTTTTCATTAGTGTTTTCCCATTGCGAGTGTTTATTTTATTATTAATTGAAAGGTAGGTGGTTTCATATGATTTTACCCCACATTTGAAACATTTAATTGATTTATTGATTTGAAATTATTTTTAAATGACTTGGAGATGATTTATAAAATCATTTTGAAAAATTCATAGACATTCTGAAAAAAAAACCAATTTCAATTGAATGGAAATCTTTGGATGGATTCGGGAAAAATTGATGAATGGATTTTGAAATTTATTTTTAGGGAAATGGATTAAATTTAATGATGATTTGAAAATATAATTAATTGATGAGAACCTGTGA
Source organism: Viscum album (assembly GCA_963277665.1). NCBI lineage: Eukaryota > Viridiplantae > Streptophyta > Magnoliopsida > Santalales > Viscaceae > Viscum > Viscum album. The sequence continues at coordinate 1,029,037,853 of OY728158.1, forward strand.
ATTGTTTTTTAAATAATAAATTAATGATAAAAACAAAAGGTGGGAAATTTTATTTTTAAAGGGTTGATTTTTTCATGATTGATCGATTGATTCACTAAAGCACATGTAAGACTGGGTAGAGAGTGAGTAATTAGGAAAATAATTCTATGATTTAACCCACTAAAATGATATTTATGATGAAAACATTGACATAAACATATTGAGGCATAATGTTTTCCTTGATGGGGAGTTGAGTCCTGACGGCTTGAGTTGTGGGACATGTGGACACATTGAGCAGAGATCTATGATTGAGTAGGGTAAGGATCCTATTATCAAGAAATAATTACTATATGGATTTATACATGGTGTTATATTATACATGAATTGATTATTGTATTCCATTTATTTATATAATTGTTCTTTTCATGCAAACTTCTTTAAAAAACTATTTTATATAAACATACACATAAGATAGTTTTGATATATCTTCCATATTTTTATTTTAAATTCATGTTATGTTGAAAATATGTAAATATTATGCTCGGAATTATTTTATATAAATTGAAATAACATTTGGTTTAATTGTTATGGAATTCATTATGGAACACTTGGTGAGACCCTACTGAGATTTATAGATCTCACCATACCTTTTCCATTGGTCATTTTTAGATTATTTTATGTCACGTCCAAGAAAAGGAAAAATTGTCACTTACAGGTGGTGGATGTTCTTGATCCATGGAACCCAAAGTAATGGATATGATAAGTGGATATGTGATCCAATTGTTACATAGGTTTATATTTGATCCTTATTTGGTAGTTGTTGTCTGTTTTAATTATTTACTATTTGAGTACTATTTTACCTATTTGATTCTAGTACTTTATCCCTTTGGAGTGTCGAGAATATTGACATGTATCTTTTATCTTATTCATTATTATGGATAAATAATTCCCTCATAATTCTTGTATGATATTAGGTTCTTATTTACAGCCTGTGGAGATCGAGAACACCCTTTGGGACATGTCATAGTCATCCTGTGTATCAGGGTACCTGGATATCCATGTTTTTTTAGGATAAATTGGTATCAAATGAGGTAAGGTTTTGTACGTATCCTTGATATTAGTATATATTTGGGTTGTCCTAGTTGATAGGAGGTAGGTTTTATGGGACTTTAGAGGTAGTTTTAAGAGATTTCCTAGATATCTCTTATCGTAACAAGCTTTAAGTCACCATGGGAGTTTGGGAAAAGTGTCTTCAAAAATGTTTTTATCTTATTCTATACATTTCACAACTTCTGATCTGAGTATGTTAAAACCCCAATCATAAATTATTCTTGATTTAATTGATATTCTTGAAACGTTGTTTTGATTTGGTGATCTATGTATCCTTAATGATACTTTTAGTGTTTTCTATTGACATTGTTTAGCAAAATTCATCTGAGGATATGTTTGAATATGACACAAGAAGAAGTTATTGGATAACCATAGTATGTGAATACTATATTCAACCAAAATATTGTTGAGATATTGGTGTGTGTTTTGCATGTTTTGGGATATGGTTCTTAACTCGTTCCCATTCAAGCTCTGATATTGGAACCTTAAAGGGATGAATGTAGAGATAATTCTCAAGAGTTTCTTCACTAGAAACCATTGGCTTTTCAATGTTTTATTGATCATCAAGATAGTGAGTATTGGATGAAAAATATTGAACTTATTTTTCTGTTCATAGAGATTCTATAATCTGTAAAGGTGAAATGTGCTACCTTTAAGATTAAGGGACCTAGTAGAAGATGGTGAGATTCTATGGTGATGGTAAAGAACCATGAGGGTTTGAGAAGAAGGATTTTAATTTATTTTAACTATTTTGTTGTATCTAGAGTTGATGGCCTTTGAAATATCCATCGATTTTCTCAACCTCTATGAGGAAAATATGATCATGACAAAGTATATGAACTATTTTTCAGTGTTTTTTTAGTTTTCAATTGTGGTTTTATCTAATGAGAAGGTGAGGGATTGAAAATGTGATATGTGTATTGGTCCTAATATTTGACCACATATTGTTTACTGAATATCACTTCTTATACTAATTTTATGGATATAGCCTTGATGGTTGAGCTTGACCATGCAGGTAAGTCAGGGTTAATAAGAGTTCCTTTTTCTCCCAACATTATTTTTTTGAGTTCCTTTAAATAAAATAGAAACCAGGATGTGTACCATAATAGTTATCGATAGTAGGTTTCATCCAGACTATAAGATTCTCATTTAATTTCTTCCATTGTGGCATGTTTGGGTAGTCAAAATGGGTTTTCACTTAGGAACCCAATATATATTGTTTTTGAGGTATCTCAGGACAACTATGGAAGTTTTCCCACTTCTATAATTCTCTATTTAGTGGAACGGGATCATCAACACCAAAACGTACTGTTGTACAATTGGATACTTCGAGAACTAATGGTTTCTAGCCAGAGATACCTTGAATGAAGCTTCTTCATGCTTTAGAAGCCACTCGGGAAAATAATGATGTGGGTCCAGTGACTATGAGAGGTACCATCACTATAGCTTCATCAATATTGACTTATTACATTGATACTGAGGCATCTCAATCATTTATTTCAACCCATGATGTGAATTTTCTAAATCTTCTCATGAAATTTTCGTCTTGTATATTGGATATTGCTATGGACCTCAGAATGAAGAGAGAGAAGGGTCTTCAGTGACCTTCCTTTGTATTCAGTTTATCATAGATTGGTCTAACATAGAGATTTATCATTCTTGAAATTTAACCTCTTGACATCATCTTCGGGATGTATTGGTTGATTTCTTATAAGGAATTGATTAATTGTTATCCTCAACAGGTCTACTTTGTTGTGCCCAATGTGGTGTTTCGTGTCTTTCAAGCTGAATGAGACCTAAGGTTGAGTAGATTTAGAAATACTTTTCTATAGTTGGGAAGGGTAATATTGGTTGTTTATTTTTACTTAGAGGTGGAATAATTGAGTAAAAATATCCTTATAGTTTTTATCAAGTTTCCCAATGTTTTTTCCATGGATTTCTCTAGATTTACACTGGTAAGAGAGGTGGGGTTTTCAATTGATTTTGTAACTAGTACTCATACAATGTCTATTCCTTTTTATAGTATAAAACTAGTGAATTTGATAGAGATTAAGTCTCAATTGGATTATATTCTAGATAAATTCTTTATATACCTCAGTGTATCACCTTGGATGGAAATTGGTCTCTTTGTAAATAAATATGATCAAACACTGCATGTTTGTGTTAGTTATTGAAAACTCAATTTATTCATGGTAAATAATAACTATCTATTATCATGTATTAAAAATATTTTTAACCATTTAAAAAGGGAGAATTAGTTCATGAAGATTGATCATTGATATGATTATCACCAGTTTAGGATAAGAGTGTATGACATTTATAAGAAAAGGTTCCTGAGTAGGTATATCCATTGTAAGTATCTTATTATGCCATTTGATCTAATAAATGATCTTTTAGTTTTTATGTATTTGATGAACCGAATATTTCAGGACTACCTTGACTCATTTGGGATGGTATTTGTGGATGAAATTCTAGTTTACTCTCATACTGAAGAGAAAAATGTGTTTTATTTGATAGAAATTTGGAAAACCTAGAGAAATCATAAAAATTAAATGAATAATTAAAATTGTAATATATGGATTTGGTAAGTGATGTTCTTGTAACACATGGTCTCAATACATGGTACTTCGTTTGATCCTATGAAGGTAAAAGCTGTATGACATGGAAAAAACTGCATAATGTTTTCAAGATTTATAGATTCTTGTTCTTGGAGAGATATAACCATAGATTCATCAGATATTACTCAAAGTTAGATTCCATGATAACTGATCTCACTCAGAAAGCATTGAAGTTCATTTGGGATGAGAAATGTTAGAGTTATTTTTTTGATCTGAAATTTCTTTTTTACTTCTATGATGGTGTTGGCTCATCTTGAGGCCAAGTAAGGCTATGTCGTCTCCAATGTGCATGAATTTTGTGTGTGTTCGTGTCCTTCTGTATAGTGATCATATGGAAGAATATAGTTCTATATATCATAGGCCACATGAGAATAAGTATACAACCCAAGATCTCAAACTTACAGTTGTGATTCATATATTACGATTTGGTGGAATTACCTTTTTGGTTAAAGGTTTATCATCTTTTCTAATCCAAAAATATTATGTTGTATCTTCTCTCAAAAATATTTGAACCTCTAAAAAAGGAAATTGGTGGATTACGAGAAGTCTTTTGATTTTGAAATTGCCAACACCCCTAGTGATGTGAAACTCATTGCTCATTCTTTAAGTAGGAATGTAGAGACCTTGTTTTTTTCTAATAAGACATTGAAATATTTCTAAATATTATTCCAGATCCAGGTGCTGATATGGTGTGCGATTTTGAGAGTTGGTGTTCCTGTAATTAATTTTATAAATATATGAAATATATTTTATATTATGCACACATAGTTGATTAATGAAAAAAGAATATCTCAAAAATGTTTGATCGGATCAGAAATCCAAGAACATGGTTGTGTTTGAAACATAGTGTGTACCCTATGTGTGACATTAAATGATTTAGAGCGGGATGTTTGGACCCCTCACTCATTGCAGGTGTGTTAAATGGATGAATTAAATTATTAATTTATTCAATTAATAGATCAAATCCAAATAAATCACGAACAGGGACTCTGATGTGAAATATAATACCATAGTTGAGTTAATAATAGAGGTTTTACACAAGGCGGGGTATAACCATTGTCAATATTGGGAGTTCGTCTTATGTTCCATCATGATTGAGTTATTAAATAATTATTTATTTAATATTTTATTAATACATTAACCTAATTGAGAGTTATAAATTTTCATTTTAGCATAATTTCCTTATAACCCTGTTTTTTCAACAAAGACGGCTACATATCCTCTTCTCTCTTTACCGTTGATAAATACTGAATGGAGAATGATGTCAGACCCTTGGATCCAGTTGGATCGCAGCATGACAAATACCGCACCTTCTTCTGATAGTTGCGCAAGTGTAAACTTCATTAAAAATGATCGATCCAATCCCGGTAGGACTTTTTCGTTGTGTTCTTACACCCTGAATTAAACTTCAAGAATCATTTTAGTAAATTTTTCAACCTACTCTATTTATCAAAGCTCTTCATAAGAACAAGTACCAATTTAATTTTGTTTATCAATTTCCCTAACATCGATACCGTATTCTGGATCACCATCCATGAATTATTGGATGATGATGAATAAAACCCTTTGTTATGGGGCCTCCCCCACCCCCTTTCTTTTCATTTTTCATAGTGGAATCCCTATGGATTTCAGTTCGACGATTGTTATGCTACCCGAGCTCAATTGGGTGGCCAGAACGAGATGGATTCATGTTGGAATCATGAAACTGAAACAAAATCATCATTGGAGAATGTATCTTCATAGATCATGACCCAAGGATTGCAGATCTGAGATCATTTCATAATTTCAGGTTGGATTGAATGTTTGGTGGCTCATAGATGGTGTTGGAAGCACAATTTTGACAGGGCGATGGTCCAGCGCAGTTCTGGTGAGGCAAGCAGGAAACCCACAGTGGTAGGATGAAGCGCCTGAGTGACTCCAGTCTAGACGGCGGTGGTGGATCAAGGGTGAGAATTCTCAGGTTGTTTGAGGTAGATTTGGAAATTCGAGTTGACTTCAATGGTTCGAGGTGGCATGTAAGAGGGGGTTGACATGAGCAGGGAGGTCTAGTGGTGAAAGTTCGATGCAACAGCAGGCTGAGGTGGCTGTAGAGGTGGTGCATTGGAGGCACAGATGGTAGATGGCATGCTGTAGTCCAGGTAGGTGGCCACTGGGTACGCAAGGGTAGTGGACCATGTGAAATGAGGAAGGAAACCCTAGTGAAAAATGGGATAAACGAGAGAATTAAATGAAAAAATTATTATTATTATTATTATTATTAATCTTTTAACCCCCATACCACCCACTCGGGGAGTCTAATTGATGCTTCATTAGTAGCGGCATGACCCCCTTTGGGATACGGTCATTTTAAGATCATTTCAAATAATATTCTTCAAATTGGGCATGGGTCCATGAAATTCCTATGAAATAATAGATTTAATATTATTATTTTATCTTTGACCCACCATAACTCATGTATGTGACGTCACATTGTCATATTTCCAATGGTGATGTCACTCTATATTTAAGGTGGTCAATTCAAGACCAATGATGGATATTGGATTCTAGTTCATCATTCAGTTACATGAAACACCCAATAATATTATTATTATTGTTTTATAATTCTTTAATCAGTCTTAACTATTCAATACGATGTTCTATTAAGCCACCATTAGTGACGGCGTGACCCTGGTCCTTGAGAAGACTTTTCAAGACCTTTTTTGTGTGTTCAAAAAGTCTAGGTGTGGCTTCCATGGGATTATTTTCAAGAGAAAAGAGGTAATAAACAATTTTCCCATCAGATGCCCATTTGGGGTGAATAAATAGTTGAACTTGCATGTTTTTTCAAAAGAATCATAACGGTGTGATCTATTTGGATGTGTGGAGCCTTATTTCAAATCTTATTAAATGTGGGAACATGAAAGGAATAGTTATAGAAGATCCTTTTGATGTGTTTGAAGTTAATCAATGTATTATATCTGAGATGGCTCTTTTAAGAGTGGATAAGATGTATGAAGAGATGCATTCAAAACATCTAGGGTCGTTCAAGGTGGCATGTCAGTGAAATTACATTTTTCCCTTTCGGATCAATGACAAGAATTGTGCACTCATAAGTCTCCCAACTAGATGTGTTGTGTACTCTTCAAGTACAATATCATGCCTAGTGTTACTAGTGAATAGTTTAGTACCTGAGTATGGATGGGAACATGGCCAATTGACAAGGTTGGGTCACACATTGTGTTGGCCTTGTATTCACCATATACGAGTTTATAAATCTTCTTTCTCTCATATATCCTTCTTTTGGGCTCGTATTTTAGCCCACAAGTAGCATATCCTGAGCACTTTTTCACATATAAAGCAATGGTTCCCCCTTATAGTGGCTTTTGAGATGAAATGTGAGATGTTCTGGGTGTGACGCATATCTTGGGTGATGCCTTATGATGGCAGTGATGTTCATAAAATCATCAGAGTAGTATTGGCTTACCCTACAGTGGGACTAGGTAGTGGCTTTCATCAATGATTCTTCAGGACTTACCCTCCAGCGGTGTTGGGCAGTGGCAGTCATCATTTATTCTTTCTGAATTTTCCTCCAGTATGGCTGGGTAGTGGCATTCACTAGTGACTCTTTAGGGATTACTCTCTAGAGGGGCTAGGCAGTGGCATTCACTGTTTACTCTTTTGGTTCTACCCTCTTGCAGGGCAGGGAAAATTTTTTTACCAATGAATTGTGACATGTCCTAAAACTATAATGGTAAGAAAGTGTTTCCCATAGAAGATAGCATCAAGGTGCGATGATTGATTCCCTTTTACTTATAGTTCAGAGTAGACATGTGAGGTGTTGGGCATTGAAGATGGATTTAAATGGAATTATTGGATACTCAATTTCATGGATTGAGATGTAATATGGAGAGCCCCTTACTATCTCATTTGGGATTCTATGACTGAGCATTTATATATTCAATTTCCAATACCCACTCCTTGGGTTGTAGTTTCTCACCTTCCATGAGAGGTAAATATGTATGTGGAATATCACATGATTTCCATGTCTAGATTGTCATGGTTGGGAAAGTCTACTCTTGTACTATATGCAGTGAAGAATCAACAAGAAGATCTTCTTCTCACCATTTCTATCTCCTTATGCTTGGATGAGCTTACTTCACTCTCTTGTTGGGTTGAGTTTCTCCCCATTTATGGTACCTTGTCCTATCTACTGATTTCTTTTACAGAGTATATCTTATGGATCCCCCTTCACCTTTTAGGGGAGTCCTACTGAGTATTTTAATACTCAGCCCTGTATGGGATTTTCACGCACATGTTGGACCTTATACAGACGATGGACAGGTTGATTGTGACTTTAGAGGAGCATAGGGATATGGGTGCATCAACCACGTACAATGGTCATATCTTGGGATTCAATAGTGGGTCTCTCTAAGATGTTTTACTATTTTCAGTTATATCCAGTTTGTAGAACTTTTCTAGTTGGGTGTGTATTTTTTCCCTTTTTCACTTCAGTTTACTCTACTGTAATTTTACTATTTTTCATTTCATTCTTTCTTGGTTTATTTATAGTAGTGTTAAATCTTAGATTCCTTTCCTTATGCACTTTTTCCATTGAGTTGGATGTGTGTGTGTGTGTGTAAACGTTCTTAGGTAAGGGCTTCCATGAGTTTTTTGTACCTTCCGCACTAGTTTCCATCCCCCAACCTAAGGGGGTGGGCTTAGAGTAGTTGTAGTTTGAGCCCAAGCATTGTTCGGGTTATGAAAAATTGGTAAAAAAGGTGGTTTGACCCTTGGGATGTTGTTTGGATGTTTCCCTAAAAAAAATTTGGTTGGTTTTAGGGAAAGAATGTCGAAGTGTCTTGAGATAGGCTCTCAGGCCAGGGAGCCCGGTGATGGTATGGGTGGCCGATGTATCTAATCACTTGGACCCTGATTACATGCTCGTTGACTTGGAACCCTGATACACTTATTGTAGGGGACAATGGTACATGAATTATATAGGATTGAGACTTTGACTACCCTTTTTGATGCATCTCTCCTTTTTTTGTTCTGGTTATATATATATTCTCATATAATTATAGTAATCCATGAAAAGTTTCATGATGTCTTCATGAAGACAGCCTTTCAAGTTACCCACTCCAGATCATGACAACAAACTTTTAAGCAATGGGGTCGCAGTTCATGGGCCATCACATGATCTCTTTCTTCGAAGTGGACTAGAATCAGCACCTACAGATATGGAGAAGTATTTAGTAATAGTATTACAAGTCAAGGACGAGGGCAGGTTGAGCGTGCTTCACAAGTTCCAGAGCTAGAGGCCATTAATGTTTTGAGTTGATCCAGACCCCTCGGCAGCGTAGGACTAGTTGGAGTTAGTATTCCACCTATTTATGCTTGTCCATACACCAAAAGACCAGATAGTGTATTTGGAAGCTATTTTTTCTCTCAATATGGTTGGTTACTTGTGGAGTTTGATTACCCAGATGCATGATGAGTTAGAACTCCCATGGGAAAATTTCTATCATTTCTTTTATGAGGAGTACTTCCCCTCATGCTTGTGATATGTTAGGATTCGGAAGCCTCTTGAGATGAAGTAGGGACCCATGACAGTGTATGAGTAGGTGGATATGTTTACATACCTTACACACTACTCCCTAGATATGATCTCTGATAGTTACTTCCAACCGTGGAAGTTCGAGCAGGGTCTCTATTGAGAGATCAGTTTCAGTATAGTGCCCCTGTGCATCCCAACCTATGTCGGGGTGATGTATTAGGATCTTTTGATGGATATTTTCCTATTGGAGGGGCACTGGTTTTCTGGGCTAGACAGTGGTACCTTCTGATCGGAGACATCTATAGTAATTTGTGGACATCAGTTAGTGGTGCCATGATAGAAGATTCATTTCTGGGATTAGGCTCATCCATGTGGTTAGACAAAAATAGGAAAACATAGATAACTGGTTCAGTCCAAAGATGGTCAATTCTATGCCTGTGATGGCTGAGGTCATATAGCATGAGACTGCTTGACCCGAGGGGCTGAGCAACCCGGGCAGGTAGTAGGTGGACCACCACAGCAGAGACAGTTCCATGACCACGGTGGTCCCCAGGAAGGCGGTACTAGCAGAGGATCAAGAGGACCATGTGGGGGGGGACGATGCTATGAGATCCTCTCACCACCACAGGGAAGCCCACATCAGGATCAGGGAGTTGGAGGATGTGGCTATGGATAGCTATAGAGCATGGATTTCTATGATCCTCTAGATTTAAATATGATAAGAGGTATGCCTTTTATCTTTCCTACAATTTTTAGTTTAATTTGTGTGGAACTTTCCGAAGTAATCTTTTCTCCCTACTCCTTACTTGAGGTTTTACCAGGGTGATGCGGAGATTGGTGTAAACTTGTGTCGAGGTTGTTCTATGTTACTTTGAATACACAAAGAAAAGGGTTCCTTCCCCGACCGGGACATGTTTTTTTGATGTGAGAAAAACTATGAGGGTGTTTTAGTGCTTCCCAAAGAGGATAGTATCGAGATGTGGTGGATGAGTCCCTCTAACTTGCACGTTTAGGGTGAGGTTGGATGATGGTGTGTCGGATCAGGTCCTACCATTTCCAATGTAGTTTTTCTACTTAACCTTTTTTGGGAATGTAACTAGTGGGTACAGAAGAGTGTATATTAAGAGGATTACTATAATACCAAGGGGAACCAATACATAAGGGGTATTCCACGTGATTTAAGGGTGTAGCTTCTTGTGGTTGGATGAGTTTACTCACCTACCATGTTTTTCGGTACCTTTTCATGATCAACATAAACAATTATAGAATAGTTATAAAGTACAAGTTAAGGTTACGGAGACTCCATGAACCAAATGATGTGGCTCACCATATGGTGTTTTTTGAGGTATCCTTTTATCTAAGAATGCGGAAATTATATCTTATGGGGGATCTCCTTTTGGTCTGTTCAGACAATCATAATTTTGGATAGGTCTTCACCCAGAGAGACTTGAATTAGATTATGTGCCACTGGTCAAACTTCCTACAGGACCATGAATTTGAGATATCCTATAATTTGGAAAGAGGAAGGGTTGTAGAAGATTATTTTAGAATGAATTACCATGCTCACCTAGGGTGGGACGTTTGAGAGTAGTTAGCCTCCTGGCAGCTGACCCTAGTGGAGCAGGAGGGTACATTTTTTCTTCAGTCAGTGGTGTTGACTCCTTCCCTTCTTGAGTGTGTAAGAGAGTCTCACTAATGATACATAAACTATGAAATTTTTTGTGTCCAGATACCATTGGGTGTATTACTATATGGATATTCTGAAGGAGGGAATCACAAGACCTAGTTCTAGGGGAAAATAGTGATTCTAGTCGCGACATGGGATATAGAGGTTCGGCTCAGAAAACAAACTTTTCCTTGAGTTTAATTGGTCCATTCAGGACAATGAAAAGAGATAGAGACGTTTTCTACCACCTTTCCTGACCCCCAGTAGCCAGATTGGGTGCATGACACCTCACACATGTTGTAGCTGGGCAGAAATCTGCAAGTTTTCATGGGGATGGGAGAGAAAGATGTTGGCTCAGTATCCAGAGTATTTGCTTAGTTTTTAATTTTAGGGAAGAAAATAATAAAGGATGGAATGATTTAGAGACCCATTTATTACTAATAAGTCTTTGAAATACTTCTAAATAAAATTCCAGATCCATGAACTGAGACAACATGCAGTTTCGAGGCCCGTTGTGCTCGGAATGAATTTTATAAAAATATTAAATATATTTTATATTAAACATGTATAATTGATTAAAGAAAATAGAATATTTCATAATCGATTGATCAGATCAGAAATATGATACAATGGTTCGGTTGGAAATGTGGTGTTTACCAAAGGTGTGACGTAAAATGAGTCAGTATTGTACATTTGGACCCTCGATCATTTGTGGTGTGTTTAAGGGATGAATTAAATTATTAGTTTATTCACTTAATAGCTCAAATCCAAATAACTCATGAACAGGGACTTGGATGAAAAATATGATACCACAGTTGAGTTCAGAGCATAGGTTTTACCCTAGATGGGGTATAACCTTTTTCGGTGTTGGGAGGTCAGCTTATGTGCTATCGTTGCTGAGTAATTAAATAATTAAATAATTATTTATTTAAATATTTAACTAATACCTTAACCTAATTGAGGGTTATAAATTCTCATTTTAGAGTAATTACCTTATAACCATATTTTTCCAATGACGAAGACCCCCTCTCTTATCCTCTCCTCCCAGTTGATGAACGATGAACGAAGAATGATGACGGACCCTAGGATCCAGCTGGATCGAAGAGCGACGAACGCTGCAACTTCTTCTGATCTTTGGGAAAGTGCGATCTTCATCAGCAAAAATCGATCCAATATAGGTAGGACTTTCATTGGTGTTATTATTCCCTGAATTAAACTTTAAGCATGTTTTCAGTAAATTCTTCAACTTACACCTTTGATCAATCCTTTTCATGATCCTAAGTACCAGTTTACTTTTGTTTATCAATTGTTCTAACACTGGTACCCCCATTTTTGATCACCGACCATAAATTCTTGGTCGGTGATGAATAAAATATTTTTATGGTGCCCCTACCTTATTCATAATTTTTGTCACTATGGAATCCATGTGGATTGCTGTTCGACGATTCTCAAGTAACCCAAGCTCGATCGGGCACACGGAACAATATGGATTCATGTCGGAATCATGTAACAGTAACGGAATCACGAGCGGAGACTGGATCTGGGTAGATCGTGACCCAAGGATCATATATCTAAGATCATTTAACATATTTGGGTTGAATTAAATGTGTGGTGGCTTACAGAAGGTGTTGCAGTGCGGTTTGGCCAGGGTGATGGTTCGGTGTGGTTCTGGTGAGGTGAGGAGGCAACCCGTGATGGCAAGGCGAGGTGCCCGAGCAGCTCCAGTCCGGGTGGGGTGGTGGATCCTTGGAAAGGAGGCTCCGATAGTTTAAGGTGACTTTGGTGGTTCGAGGTAGTGGGGTAGAGTAGTTCGACATGATCAAGGTGGTCCGTTGGAGCGTGGTCAGTGCAGTGATAAGGTGAGGCGGCTGCAGAGGTGGCACAGCAGAGGCACAAGCGGCGATTGGCATGCGACGGTCCAGGTAGGCAGCCACCGGGGTGCATAGGGGCGGCGGCCCACATGAAATAGGAAAGGGAAACCCTAGAGGAAAAAGATAAAGAATCAAAAATAAAATGAAAATATTATTATTATTATTATTATTATTATTATTTCGATTATTATTATTATTATTATTATTATTATTCTCTAAACCCCCATAACTCCTGTTCGGGGAGTCTAATTGATGAGTAGTTAGTAGAAACATGACCCTATTTATGATACGATTGTTTTAAGACTGTTTCAAATAATTTTCTCCAACTCATGGAATGGGTCCATGAAATTATTATGAAATAATTGATTTAATATTATTATTAAATCTACGGTCTTCCATAACTCCTGCATGCGACGTCCAATTAACATATCTTCAGTGGCGATGTGACTCTATCTATAATATGGTTGACTCAAGACAAATGTAGGATATTGAATTCTAGTTCTTAATTTAGATCCAACAAACTCCCAATAATAATATAATTATTATTGTTATTGCTGAATTCTTGTATCTGTTGTAACTCTTCAATATGACGTCTGATTAATGCGTTGTTAGTAGTGGCGTGATCCTAGTTCATGAGCGGACTTTTCACAACTATATTCATATTTTTAAACTAAATTTGAATCATGGTCCCCATGGGATGCTTTTCAATAAAAATGTGGGAAAATTCAACGTTCCCATCGAATTCCCATTTTGGGTGAGTAAATAGTCGGCCTTGTGTGTTTTTTCCTAAATATCACAATGGTGTGATCCATTTTGATGTGTAGAGCCTTATTAATGGTCTCATTAAATGTGGGAACATGAAAGGAATATTTATGGAAGATCATTTTAATTTTTTAAATGATAATCCATTTATTACATTTGAATCGGCTCTTATGAGACTGGAGAAGAGGTAAAAAAGATACATTCGAAGCTTATGGGTCCATTCAAGGTGTCATGATAGTGAAATTATGTTTTTCCTTAAAAACAATGACAATCACCATGTGTCCATTATTCTCTCAATTAGATGTGTCATGTACTCTAGGAGTACACTAGCACACCTAGTGTTACTAGTGAAAATTTTACTACCTGAGTATGGCTGGGAACATGGATAAGTGATGAGGTGGGGTCACATGTCATTTGGGCCCTACATAAACTATTTACCACATTATGAATCTTATATCTCTTGTATCACCATCTTTTGGACTCATATTTTGGTCTGTGAGAAGCCTATCTTAAGCTCTTTTCAATATGGAATATGATGGTTCCCTATATAGTGTATTTTGTGATGCAATGTGTGGTGTTCCAGGTGTGAAGCATATTCATTGAGATGCCATATGACCATACTAATGGAAGTGATGTTTTTAGAATCACCGGAGTAGTACTGGATTACCCACCATATGGTTTGGGAAGTGGATTTCACTGATGATTCTTCAGGGATTACCCTCAAGAGGGGGTCGGCAGTGGCGTTCATCATTTATTTTTTAGGTAATACACTTCAACAAGGTTTTTCAATGGCGTTTGCTGATGAATCTTTAAGGAATACCCTCCAGTGGGGTTGGGAAGTGTCATTCACTATTTACTCTTCTGATCTTACCCCAACGGGGTTTGGAAATGGTGTTTGTTGATGTATTGTGAAAAAACCTAAAACTGTGAGAGAGAGAGACAGTGACACCCCAAGTGGATAGTATCAAGGTGTGGTGATTGAGTCCCATTGACTTGCAATTCAGAGCATACATGTGAGGTGTTGGGCATTGCAGATGGATTTACTTTGAACTATTGGCTACTCACTTTATTTGACTGAGCTGTGAGATAGAGATCCCCTTACTCTCTCATTTGGGTTTGTTTGATTGAGCATATATATATTCTACTTCCAATACCCACTACTTGTGTTTTAGTTACTCTCCTTCTAGGAGAGGCGAAGACGCATGAGTTATGCCACGTTATTTTTGTATCTATCTTCTCATGGATGGGTGAGTCCACTCCTCTACTATAGCTAGAGAAGACTCAACAAGAAGTTAATATTACCATCGTTTCTATCTCTTTATTTTTGGATGATTTTACTTCACTCTCTTGTTTGGTTAAGATGCACTCCTTTTAGTTTACCTTTTCCTATCTACTTCTTTCTTTTTTAGGGTATCTCTTATAGCTCCCCCTTTACCATTTCATGGTGTCATACTGAGTATTTTTAAACTCACCCCTACATGGGTTTTTCCCACATGTGTCGTGCCTTTTGAAATCGATGGACATGTTGATCATGAATTAATAGGAGCATAGGTATATGAGTTCTTGGACCATTTATGTTTGTCATAGCTTGGGATTTAGGAGTGGGGCTCTCTTAGTTGTTTTACCTTTTTTCAGTTACTTCCAAGTTGTGGAACTTTTTTGGTTGGGAATGTATTTTTTTTCCCTTTTTACCTTCATTTTACTCTACTATACAAGTATTATTTAGTGGTTTATGTTTCTTTGTTTATTTATAGCAGTGTGAAATAGTTTTTTCCTTTCCCTCTGTAATTTTTTCATTTATTTGTCTGTGTGTGTGTGAATAGACTTTTAGGAAAAGGCCTCCCAGAGTTTGTTATTCCCTCGACGCTAGTCACCAGCCCCAGGCCTATGGAGGTGGGCTTGGGTTAGTTGCGGATCAATCCCAAGAATGTTTCAGGTTGTGATAAGGAAGGTTTTTAACCATTTCATTAAATCATAATCAAAAGAGTGTGATTTTATGGCTATCTTTTCTCATTTTTATTTGAGTGTTTGAGAGAATGAGTCTGAGGTTGTTTTGGAAAGTGTTTTGTTGACCTTCTCTCTTCCTAAGATGATTCTTATATAGAAGTATCTTAATGATGAATTTTTTGGAATTATGGACTCTCTTCATGGTGGGGAGGCGATTGTTGAGTGGTCATTCTATTTGTAGGATATCCTATGTTTCCAAGACTAGTTTGTTATACCTTTTCTTATGACAAAGGCTATGATTGGGGATTTCAAAAATAAAAAATGCTAAGTGAAACTTGGAACCATGAAGATGTTAAATGATATTTGGTGATGATTATATTGGCCATGTATAACTCAATACATCACTAACTTTTCCTCTCAATTTTATACCTTCCAATAGTTAAAAGTCAAGCACTAGAGACCATTGTATTTTCTTTAGCTTCATTTAGTTGTGACTTAGAATTGGGATGAACTTTCTATGGATTTTATGTTTAGGGATGTCTTGTACCACTCTATGGAAGAATTTGATATGGGTTTTGATTGATAGGATGACCAAATTGGCTCACTTTATACCCATTCAAGATGCGACCAAAGTTGCAGACTTGGGACCTCTTCACTTGTATGAGATTGTTAGAATGCATGGAGATCCATCATTTATATTCTCTGATAGAGATACAAATTTCATTTATCTCTTATATAGAGGCCTCTAAGAGGCCATAGGATCTTAGGTTCATTTTATCAGGAAATATATTCTATATATGGATGGCCATAAATAGTGATTTATACAGATTCTTGATGACCTTCTACCAGATTTTGTTCCTAACTTTAATGGAGCTTGAGATGACCATTTGGGACTGGTTTATTTTTTCTATGACAACATTTACCAGTCCACTATCATAATAGATCATTTTTATTCATTTTATGTCCAACCTTTCATATCTCTATTTTTTGTCAAAGATTAGTGAAATTTCCTTCCATAGATCGAGTTTACTATAAGATTTGATGACGAAGATTTAGTTTATTAATCAGTGAATATTAATGGAAAAGAGTTGGTATAATTCTCATTATTATTATCAATAATGATAGTTTGAGTTTTTAGTTCGTGACTAGGTTTTCTTGATATTTTCACCTTATTTGTGTCATTGATTCCTTGTAAAATAGGGATAGTTTATACTAAGGTGTGGTGGTCCTTTTTATATTGTTGAGCATGTGGGGAAAGTGACCTACCATTTGTATCTTCCACCATATTTTACTTTAATCCATAGCATATTTCATGTATCATAGATTATAAAGTAACTTTTTAATCCACACATGTTACGATCCGGTAAGATCTTGATGTCAATTTTGAATTATTAATGACTGAGTTTCTAGTTAGGATTTGTTATTCTGAGATAAAGCTTCTTCATGAGAAGATGATACATTTGGTCCAATTTTTATGGTATAATGGTTCTAATTCTCATGAGAATTGGGAGCATGAGGCACTGATGAGAAGGCAGTGGCCTTGTCTCTTTGATATGGAAACCTCTTAACATTCTTCTAGGGGACAAGAAGTATTTATGGTGGAGAGTTTGTATCATCCTGTTACCTTATTTCAATAACTTCTTGACACTTTTTTTATTTCTTAATTTTTTGAGAGAGTGTATCTATTTTTTCAAGTATAGAAATGTTTTATTAGGTAAAATTACCTAATATCTAGGGAATGATGTTTTTCTAAATTAATAGAATTTGGGTATAAATAAGTTAAGGGTTTTTTATGGTTCCCTTTTTGGGTTTAGGGTGATTTGGATGTTGTTTGGTGTTTTTGTAGGATTCTATTCCTATACATTGACTAAAGAAATAATTTAATATTTAAATCCTTGATCAATGAAATAAATTATATTTTGGCTACAACCTATGATAATGGATTATGGTGCAAATTAATTTACATTTTAGATGATGAACCTGCACCTTAAATCCATTTCTTGGTGTATTTTTAATCTAAGGTGATTCTTGTTTCTAAATATTTATAACTTGATGCATTTACACTATAAACCAATTATTTATGAATAAATGACTTATGACCAAGGATTTTCTTTCTACTTTCCTAATTCATTATAAATTCCATAATTGCTTCTCCCAAGAACCCTAGTCTTTATCCTATGTGCAGTGAATGATTTATTCCCTTCTAGACATCTCAGTTTAGTATTTGATCTCTAGTGGGCTCCCTCTCTAACTTTTTATCCTTTTCTCTGCTACCCATTTTTGGAAGAGGTATAATCTCATGTTCTTAGATATAATCCGAGTTTCATATTGACGTTTATGATCTATTATTTACTTTTGGTATCCTTCAACATGATTCTTCCTTAATATTTTCCTGTTATGGGCATTTATTTGATTGTTGATTTGAAGGTAAGTGGTTCCATGTTATTCTTCCCTAAAATTTAAAACTTGAGTTTCATGATTGATTTTAAATGAGTTTTTAAATGATTTAAAAACCCAGATTTGAGATGATTAAAGGTTGATTTTGAAAAAGGAATTGATATTTTGAAAACAAATCCCAATTTCAATGGAATTTAAATCATTGGTAAGATTTTAGAATGATTGATGGATTGATTTGGAAATTTATTTTGAGATAAATGCCTTAAATTAAAAGGTGATTTAAAAAGTTAATGAATTAATGAAAACTTATGAATTGGTTTTGAAATGATAAAGGCATGTTGAAATTAGAAGTGGGAAATTATATTTTGAACTGATTTGAAATGATTGATTTTCCCATGATTGATTAATTAATTAATTTAAGAACATGTGAGCCAGGGTATTTAGTGGTTAATTAAGATAAATTCTTGGATACGGCCTCTTATAAAAGGATTAATAATGACAACACTTGCATAAAAATACTTTAGCATTATTCTTTTCCTCATGGGGAGTAGAGTCTTGATGGCCAGAGTCATGGGAAAAGTGTACACATTGAGATGTCATCACCGATTGAGCAGTGTGAGGATCCTATTACCCAAAACTAAATTTTCATAAGGATTAAAACATGGTAATATGATATATATGATTTTAGGGTTATAGTAAATTAATTTTTAGAACTATTTTATTCATGCCAATTTATTTAAATAAATGTTCTATATAAAAAGTTCATTTAATCTATTTTTGATATATCACCCATATTTTTATTATGAAATCATGTTTAGTTGAAAATATGTAAATTTTATTCCATTCCTTGTTTTATTAGAATTTAAATAATATTTGGTTTAATTTGTATGGAATTGATAATTGAACCCTCGGGGACACCCTATTGGGATTTATAGTTCATGCACTACCTTTTACTTTAGACATTTGTAGATTATTTTATGATAGGTATAATAAAAGAAAAAGAGACACTTAAAGGTGGCAGGTGTTCTTGATCCATGGGATCGATATTAATGTATGTGACTGGTGTTGTAACAATTCTAGCTGTTATAAATAAAATTCTACTTTTGTTTTAATTATAATCTATTAATATGTATTATGGTTATAGAAAACATATACATATATTTGGTTTTATTATAGACTATAGTATTTAAAATACTGTAAATAATATTTACCATTGATAATATAGTCATTGAATAGTGATCACATGATTAGTACAAATATAGGGTTTTATCATATCCAATTGACACGAGAAAAGGAAGTGACAACCTCACCTATTAGAATAGTACCGTATGAAGCCCATTTATCAGAAGATATCCAATAATTTAAGCAAGATTGAAACCATTTATGGGTGAAGTTCAATCTCATCGAAATCACAACCGAAACCATGTTCGTCGAAACACCACATGAAAGTCTCACCATCACAAACCTTACCCTCAAGAATTTTTCTTCTGTATTAAAGGGATATGTATTAATACCCTATAAATATGAGTATTTACATTATTTTTTATAGAATAATAAATATATATATAATTATTGACATAAAATGAATATTATTTTTGTAATTATAAATTTGAAATTATCCAATGGTTAATTTTTCATAATTTTTTGAGACGGCCAAATTTTCAGCTAAAAATTAAATGTTGTATAAATATACGGTGTGTATTACTACATAATAATTACCAAATATTGATGTAATAAATAATATAAAGGGTATAAATGACCAAATATATATTTTCCCCTTTAAAATAATGTGACTTTATGTGTATTTGGTTAATTTAATAAAGCCTTTATAAATCCTCTAAAACCATTAATATATTTTCTTTTTTTAAAGTCCTTACTTTGGGAGTATGGCTCACTTACACATACCTAAGTGAATTATTTTATTAATTTCGGCCCTTGTACGTATAAAATAATTAATATCACTTCCATTTGGAAGAAAATATGGTAATAATCATTGTAAGATTTTTGTTATTTTCTATTATATCATTTAGGTTTCAAAACATATATTTGAGAAATAATAAAGAAATACCCACTCATTTCCTATATAAAGCAACCTAATTTCGCATTTATCTTAAATACAAATACTTTGATGACATCCTTACTCTTACATATACTCTCTAGAAACCTCTCAAGGTTCCCCCAAGCTCTCATAAATATCCTCCTAACCAATTGGAGCCACACACTCAACTAAGGGATCCTAACCTTCTCTTATTTATTTTCATTTTTTATTATCTTTTACCTTCTACTTACAATTCCTAAGGTTGGGACATTTTCTTCCATTTCCAAATTAATTCCAATTTTATTTTAAAATTATTATATTCTCATTTTTCTCTGCCTGAATGGCCCGAAGGCCTTTATTGTATAGTGAATACCATACCCATTTCATATCAATGATGTTTGTCTTTATATAGTTATAATTATTTTAATTTGTACTTACATATATTTATTAAACATTTATTTATCATTAATGAAATATTATGATGAATGAATCTATGTTGTATGATCTATGTGGCACACCAATGCATGATAATGAAATGAAAGTGATGGGTGAACCTATAATTATATAGTGCTCTAATGTATTCAATGATGTTTCTTCTCAAGAGATGTCATGTTAGAGCAGGGAGTTAACCTGATTCATTTATGTTACTTTTTCTATCATTATGTATTATAAGGTATCCTTTACCTATGTTTATGATATAGGGTTCTAGTTGTTTCCACATTTCCCATATTTCATTTATCATGCCAAATCATTCCTTATTATTTATGTTTATGATTATCACTAATTTTATTCCCCATTGATATGACTCTTTTATAACATGTATTTCTTTATTCATTTTATTCCATGTTTATTCCAATACTAGGATTTATTTATCACCCCTTTCTTATGTATTTCCCTAGGTTATCTCATGCAGTTTCAAGTATATGCATGTTAAGAAGGTTTTCAATAAAGATGTTGTTTTTCCAGTCTAAATTGTTATGTAATATACCTAATTCCCAAGGAACCTATAGTTATCAATATTATTAGTCGTATTAATTGTAAAATTATGTAATAAATCATGAATTAATGTGTAATAAATAACTATGTTGTTATATTTGTTATCAAAGTAAAAGTTTAGTTATTTATGGTATTAGGATTAGAAAACTCTAGAGAAAATCTTTGGGATAAGACTAAGTATAATAAAAAAATCCCAACATTTTAGTAAGTATATAGTAAGTGGTTTATGAAGAAAATAAATCATTTTATAGATACTATAATTGGAAAAAAAAATTGACACAGATGTACGTAGGAGTAAAAACTCTAACAAGGTGTGACGATCTTGACTCGATGTAAGATGGTACATGATAATGGGCCTTACTGCAAACCTAGTTTGAAACTCTCGAGGGGATATAATTTTTTAAATTAATAAGCTCACTACAAAACATTATTAAGGGAACCAAAAATGACCATGAGAATATATGTTAAGAAATATCTCATGAATAACATAGATTGAAGACTAGAATTTCTTAAGTTAAGAAAATAAATGTAAGTTATAAGTTATCCTTTTAATGTCATTAAACTCCCATTTATGTGTTTAATAGTTTAAAAATATTCACCCATAGCTTTAAATTTATTCTAACCAATTTCCATAAATATGAGTAATTAGGTAAACAATCAATGTGATGGACAATGTCATGATTGCCCCAATGAGATACCCAACCCAATGGGAGAAGGAATCCAGAACTTTATAATGATACCCTCTCAGCTAAATCAGGTTATGAATAGAAAAAAATATCATGAGGAGTGTCTAAATCCCCCTAATAGATAACAAGTTGGGATTTAGACCTTTATAAGATAAATTCCTACGAATTTCAATGGATCATCTAATCCCTTAATTGTTGAATAATAGATCAACTCCATTGATAAGATCTTATCTATCCTTAAATGTACTGATCAAGTGATATTTCTACTTTCTATTTATCATATTAAGGGATAAGTTGATTAGTGGTGGACATTGATCAAGAATATTAAGCCTATGGAATAGATCTAAGTGATGGAATGTCATTTTTTCCATAAAACGTTTTCTAATAAATATGTTCCCTGCACACTCTATCCTAAAATGGAAAGGTATTTCCTTGACCTCAAGAAAAAAGTTGATGAATCTATCAGGGTGTTTGAGGAAAAATTCACAATACTTGCACGATGTACCTCCAAATTTTTCATTACCACTGAATGCAAGGTTGAACAATTCTCTAGGGAGATAAAACCTTGACTACGAAAAGCCTTGGTGATCTGAGACTTTGACAGCTATGAGAAAATTGTCTAATGTTCCCTCAAAGTCAAAATAGATTTTGGTGAATTGCAAGGGTTTCATAGGGATAAGTATTGTAATGTGGAGTGTAATTATAGCATCCTTGTGGATAAACAAAATAGTGCCAATAAATTTCAACATCTCACTTTTCAAAGGTGCTGATAGAAAAACCCTAGAAATGTTTTAAGAGGGATGAGGAAATGTTTTAGTTGTAGGAAAGAATGGAACCTAATGGGAACTTTCTAATAGGATAACCCCACTAATGCGATGGAGGTAAGTAATTCTCCAGTTAACCCTTAACACATTGTTAATTACTTCAATTGTAAGGAACTACGGTACTTTTAAAATCAATGCACTAAGCCACGGTTTTTCGGAGACAACCAACATCCTCTAAAGAGGAATGGCAGAGATGTTTCCATAACAAACACTAAGGTGGATCCTAATAAAAACATAGTGATAGGTATGCTAGTTAATCATTCAAGTATAGCTAAATTAATTTTTTATTCTATATCTATGCTTTCCATCATATCATGAAGGTTTAGTAGAACAATTCAAACTCCTCTAAAAAACATGGTAGTGTAGTTATCGATGAAAATTGAAAATAGGGAAATTATTAATTCCCAAGTATATAAATCCACTCCCCTATTATAATTTGTGGGATGAACATCCCAACGAACCTTTTTATACTCACTTTGGTGGAATTTCATGCAATTTTGGGTATGCATTGACATTCCCTATATAGATCAAAAATAAATTTCCATGACAATTAAATCACTCTGTGTACCATGAATGAACCCATGATTCTCTAAAAGTGCAAGTAAGAGGATGAATCTTCTTTAACTCCTACAACAAAATCATGGATATTGTTTCCCTTTGAGAATATGTATCTAGGTCAAATGAATGAACTTAATGAAATAAATATCCTTTATGACATTACTATTGTGGGAGAATAATATTATGTGTTTCTCGAGGTATTTCCTAGTCTTCCTTCTAGTCAAGTGGTTGAATTTTCAATTTATTTTATACCTATAGAGTTACCATTATCTAGGAATATATATAAAATGGCTATTGTGGAACATTAGAAGCCTACGAAACAACTAAAGGGGAATTAAGATATAGGTTTCATATGCCCAAGTGCTTCACCATGGGGTAAACTAGTCATTTTCATCAAGAAGAAATATGGGTCAATTAACCTTTACATTTATTATCATGAGCATAACATGATTGAAATTAAGAGCAAGTATCCTCTTCCACAGATTGATGAATTTTTTGATCATCTGTGTGGAGCACAATACTTCTCCAAGGAGGATTTTTTATTGGGATATTACCAAGGTAGGGTGAAGAAGGTGGATAACCCCAAGACTTCTTTTTGTACAATTTATGGGAACTATGAGTTCATAGTAATGCCTTCTAGACTCATTAATGATCCGTAAATCTTCATGGACTTGATGAATAGATTCCTTATATAATACCTCAAAAAGATGTAGTCTTTATATATGATATTATGATACTCACCAAGACCAAGGAAGAGCATGAATATCATCTAGTAAATGTACTAAAGGCCTTACAAAAGGATAAGCTTCATGTAATGTATAGAAAATGTGAGTTCTGGTTGAAGAAATTCTCATTCTTGGGGTATATCATGAGAATAAATGAAATATCCATAGACCCTTCAATTACATAAGCTATTGAATGGTGGTTGAGGCCAACATCTATGATAGATTTCCGTAGTCTCCTTGGGTTATCATTATATAATCAATTATTTGTGTGAAATTTCTCACAGTTTTAAAACCCTCTAACCAAGCTAACTCATAATGGGGTCATGTTTTCTTTGAATTATGAGTGTGAAGAGAGCTTCAAGGAACTGAAAAGCAGGGATTTCACTACCCTTGTATTCACAATACCCACTATTGGAGAACTTTTCATGGTATTCTGTGATTCCTTAAAGAAGTTCTTGGGCTATTTGTTAATACAAAATAACAAATTCATATCTTATAATTCAAGGTAGATGAAAGTTCATGAACAAAACTACCCAACTCATGATCTAGAGTTAGCTACAAAGATCTTCACTTTGAAAATATGGTTAAATTATCTCTTTGGGGATATGTGTGAAATATATACTGATTTTAAAATCCTAAAGTATATATTCACATATAAAGAGATGAATATTTTCCAATGGAGATGGTTAAATATTATCAAGAACTATTATTTATCAATACACTACCATCTGGGTAAAGTGAATAATGTGTCAGATAATCTAAGTAGAATGGATCCATCAATTCTATCATTGATGATAATTGAGAGGGATCGTATCTTGTTTTCTTTTAAAAGGATAGAAATGGGAATCATATAGGAATGAACATCATTAATCCTTTCAAAAATGATTGATCAACCATCCCTTATTGAAATTATAAAGGATTCTTAGATAAGTGATGTGGGAATTCATAAGAAAGTGGAAAATATAATAAAATGGGAATCCATTGAGTTCAATGTTAATGAATAATGATTTGTGAGATTTTGGTCAAGACTATATGTACCATAAAATCCGGATTTAAATAAGGAGTTGTTGGATGATGCACATATCTCAACCTTGTCCATCCACCCAGGAAGTAAAAAGATTTATCGAGATCTCTGATAACACTATTGCTGGGACAATATAGAGGGATATCACATAATATACATCAATATTCCTTGTATGTTAGCAAGTGAAATCAGAAAGTAAAAAATATAACGGGGTTATGAAACCATTACCCATACAAACATGAAAATTAGAAAAATTCTTCATGGACTTTTTCACTAGTATTCTGAAGACATCAAGGAAGACAAATACTATATGGGTTTTGGTGGATCATCTTAAAAAGACTACACACTTCATAGTGATTTGAGAGTATTTATCACTACATAAACTTGGAAGGATATACATCAGATAAGTGGTGATGCTTCATGGATTACCACTATCAATTGAAGTAGATCAAGATCTGAGATTTACCTACAAGTTATAGAAAAGTCTCTGACATGCTCTTAACACTGAGTTAAACTTCAG
Source organism: Viscum album (assembly GCA_963277665.1). Taxonomy (NCBI): domain Eukaryota; kingdom Viridiplantae; phylum Streptophyta; class Magnoliopsida; order Santalales; family Viscaceae; genus Viscum; species Viscum album. The sequence continues at coordinate 1,029,063,107 of OY728158.1, forward strand.
TATGGCCTATCAACCTCAAACTGATGGACAATATGAGTGAATAATTCAAATATTAGAATACATGTTCAGACCATGTTCTATTGACTAAAATGGTGAGTGGGACCAATATCTATCTTTGGTCAAGTTCTCATAAAAATAGTTTCTTCTTAAGCATCCAAATGTCTCCCGATAGATCCCTTTATGTGAAGAGGTAAATGACACATACATGCTGGGATGAAGTTGGGGAATGAAAATTGCTTGGTTTTAAAATGGTCAAGGGAATGGTTGAAAAAGTTGTGACCATTCATCCTCAGATCAAGGATACTCAGAGTCAATAGAAGAGCTACATAGAAATTCATTAACAATACCTAAAGTTTGATGTTGGAGAGATGGTATTACTCAGTATATCTCTATGGAATATAGTGATGAGATTTGGGAATAAGTGAAATCTTAGTCCAAGATACACCATCCCCTTTGAAATCCTTGATCGCAACGGAGTGGTGTCATATCAAATGGAACTCTCACCGAACCTATCTCAAGTACATGATATATTCCGTGTATCCCTCTTGAGGAAGTATAGACCAGACTCCTTACATGTACTCAATATAGAGGTGATACTGTTATAGAAATACATTTCCTAGGAAGAGAAGCTGATGAAAATCTTAGATCAAGGAAACAACGTTCTACAAAATAAGATAATGCACCTTGTCAAAGTATTACAGAAAAACTAAAAGATTGAGTAAGAGATATGGGAACTAGAGGAGTTGATTAAATAGAGTTTCCCTCATCTTTTTTATTGTGGTAAATTAAAATTTTGAGGGAATAAATTCTTAAGGTGGAATGTTATAATGACCCACACTATTATACAAAAAATATCCTTTTTTTATTTAAAATTTATTATTATGTACTATGGTTATAGAAAACACATGCACTTATTTGGTTTTGTTTTATCCAATTAGATTTAAAAAATGATTAATAATATTTATCATTGATAATATATCCATTTAATAGTGAACACTTGATAAGTATAAAAATAGGGTTTTAACAAATCCAATTGACATAGACAAAAGAATTGATGGCCTAAAATAGTAGGATTGTACCCTATGAATCCCATTTATCAAAGCATTAAAGAGATATATCATCACTTGTATTTTTCCTTTACTAAGTCCATGATTTGATCCAACAGCTTAAGCATGAGTGAAATCATTTACAAGATATGTTCAGGCTCGTCAAGATCATGTATCAAACCATATTCATTGAACTACCCCATGAAAGTATCACCACGGTGCACCTTACCCAAAGGGTGTTTTTTGGTTTTTTAAATGGGTATGTATCAATACCCAAGAAATATTATTATATACATTATTTTTTATAGATTAATGAATGTATTTTCATCCTATTATTGTTACTTTATAAATGATTTTTATTTTGATATAATAAAACACAAATTTTATTTCTAATTAGTATTCAGTTTCTATTTGTACATTTATTTTGGTAAATAAATGGGTTTTTTAAATAAATAATATTTTATAAAATATTATTATTAAATATTTCTTAGTCAATATAAATTATCATATAATTTTTATGAAGTCAAATGTAATTTTTATAAGGGTTCAAAAACTATTATTGTCAAAAAAACCAGAATTTATCAATAAAAGTTGATTCTTATTTGGAAATTAAAAATAAAATTATTTATAAAATTATTTAAATAAAATGAATAATGTTTTTGGAATCATAAAATCAAATGTATCCAATGCTTAATTTTCATAATTTTCTAAAATAGTCAAATTTTCTATTAAAACTTAAATACTGTATAAATAAAATGTGTATATTATGACATTAGAATGACCCAAAATTGATTTAATAAATACTATAAAGTTTATAAAATATCTAATATATATTTTAACATTAAAATAATTTTATTTTATTTTCATTTGGTGAATTTTATAAATCCTTTCTGAATCCCCCAAAACCATTAATATATTTTAAGGTTTTTAAATCCCTTCTTTAAGAGTATGACTCACTTACACATAATAATGGGTATTATTTTATTAATATAGGCCCTTTACCTTATAAAATAATTAAAACCACTCCCATTTGGAATAATCCATAGGAAAGATCAAGGGACGGTTTGTGTTTTATAGTTATTTTATTATATAGAGTCCAAAACCTGTGTTTGAGAAATAATAAAGATATCACCTATCATTTCCTATATAAACCCTCTCAATATATAATTTCTCTTCACTGAAAATACATGTAAAACATACTTACTCTACCATATAATCTCTATAGTCCTCCAAATTTTCCCCCAATATTTTAATAAGCTTCTCCCAAACATTTAGAGTCAGACACTCAAGTAAGGAATCATCAACTTCTCTTCTTTATTCAAATTTTGTTATTATCTTATTCCTTATATTTAAATTTCCTAATGTTGAGAAATTTATTTAAATTTACGTAATACTAATCATTTAATTTAAAATAATTTATATACCCATTTCACTCTCATAAACCCATTTTATAAATTTTAAAGTGACATTGTTATGCTGCTGAAGTTTCACCTTGATTTTCTATGCCAAAATAATTATGTAGTGAATACCTACCCATTTAATATCAATGATTTTCACCGTTATACACTAATAATTATTTTAATTGGGACTTACTTTTATTTATTCTACACTCCTTTATCTTTGAATGAAATATGATTAGAAATAATCTATGTTGTATGATTTATGTGGCACTCTTAAGCATGAGAGTGAAATGAATGTGACGAGTGCACTCGGAATTATATAGCACTCCAATGCATTGGGTAATGTTTAGTCTCATGAGACATCATGTTAAGATCGGTCATGAACCTGATTCCTTCATTGTAATTTTTCAATCATGATTTCTAGGAAGTTATCCTTGACCTATGGCAATGATTTATTATTTTAAGTTCTTTCCATATTTCCCATGTTACCTTTATCATTCTATATCATGCCTCATTGATCATGTTTATGATTTTTACTCCTTTTATTATCCATTGACATGCCTATTGTATAAAATGTATTACCTTATTCATGTTATTACAAGTTTATTCCCTTAATGAGAATTATAGCTTACACATTTCTTATGTCTTTCCGTAGGTTATCCCATACAGTGTTTAGTGCGAGCATGGTAAGGAAGTTTTCAATAAATATGTTGTTTTTCCTATTTAAATTTCTATCTAATGTACCTAATTCCCAAATACAATATAATTGAATATATTATTGATTTTATTAAGTGTAATATTATGTAATAAATCCTAAATTAATGAGTAATAAATAATTGGGTTGTTATAGGTGGAGATGTGATCTACATGACACATGGGTTTTTCTTTGAGCCTTATTTTGGTAGAAGTTATTTATTTTTATGATGTTATATTTGAGTATTGTTTTACCCGTTTTATTTTGGTAATTTATCACTTCAGAGTATTGAGCATAGTAAATTTATATTTTATCATCTGTCTTATTCTCTAAAAACCATTCTTTCATGATTCTTGTATGATGACATGTGCTTGTCACCAACTCATCGGGATTGGGAATTCCCTTCATTCCATGTCAAAGATATATTGGAATCAAGGAACTATGGTATATAGGATGGTTTTTGAAAAATGGGGTAGATAACTCCCCCATGAGGTAGTGTGTGGGTCACCCATCTCTAGATTCATTACTCCTTACATTGATATTAGACTCTTTAATGAAGATTGGGCCCTCCCCCATAGTTATCCATCAAACATAGTTTTCTTATAGTGAAGTGTTATGATGGTATATCAAATGAATTTTTTTTGTATGTATAGATTCCTTAAAATTAATATCTTTATGTAAATCATTTCAGGTGAGAGATATTTATTTTTAGATTATTTTAATTCATATAAATAGTGAGTTCAAGACTTTGATTTCTACTCTATAGATTACCCTATAAGTGATGTGGTACTTCGTGTTATGGTTTCTTCTTACAATTTATATATTTTCACCCTTATCATTTCAAGGATGAGAAAAGGTATATGTAGTAATTAACTTGAGATTTGGGGGTTTCGTTATAGGGATCTTACTATGATGATTCAGAAAATTTACCTTGTTTTAATTTTTCATTCCCTTAATAAGATAAAATGGTTTTCAAGGTGTTTGGTGGTATTGAATCTATAAGTCATTTATTTCACTGGTTGAATAGGTTTACCTTTGGAAAAAGATATTTTTAGATCTAGGATGTGATGTTGTGAATTCATTGTTTCTTGACTATATCATCCATTAAATCCTATATAGGTTTGGAATTTTTCATTTTTATTTCTTTTTAATTTAACTAAAATGTCTAGGTGAGAGTCGGAAAAAACAAAGAGTTGAGTGATGTAGTGTTAAAAAAGAAAACCAATTCCTATAATTATTTCATATTCATGTTTTCACGAAAATTTTCTCAATGGGGATAATATAATTATGTGAGAAAGAGAAAAAAATAACACACACAATAAATGAAAAATATAAGGTTCCCTGACTCTTGTTATCAAGTGGCTAATCCATGTTGTTTAATGATTATGATCCCATTTTCCAAATTCCCATTTTATTATCAACAATAAAAAGTAAAGGATTAGGGATATGGATCTAAACATCCATGTATAACATGGAATTAAAATCATGAGAAAAATTATCAATCTTCACTTCCACTACCTCAAGTACCTCTAGAATCATGATTTCATCTAAACCCTCATTATTATTCTTCAATATTTTCCAAAACCTCCTTCAAATTATACCTATAATGGATGTTAATCTAACTCAATGATTCATTATAGTCACTTTAACGTTGTTTTGAATAAGTCACCCTTCTATTTATAGAGAACACATGTGTCGCAACATGACTCTTACCACATATAATAATAGAAAGATTTTAAAGATATGGAATTGAATCCTTAAGATACTTGGACACCAATATGGAATAGAGAATGAAATTATGTATTTATAACCATATATTATTGATATTTCATTATATATATGTAAAACAAGTTACAACATGGATATAGTGTTTGAAGTGGGAGTCATTTGACATCATATTCCACATACCCTTTATTCCATGAGTCATTTTATTAGAGTGTGAGTCTATTTGTCTCTCACATAAGTAAGTAAATGATTTTTCACGTGCTAGGATTCATAGTAAAATTCACTCCCAAAAATATCTTAGATAGATCCTTCATGAAAAAAATTATCCAATTTTTCCTTTCCTCTATATCAAGTCATTTACAGTGAAACCAAGCAAGTTATAGTATGAGATTCTTTGTTAATGTGATACTCTTTATCACCAGTACTCTTATCACAAAAAACATCACATCCTTCATACGGTTATGTGATTTAACTCATCAAAACACATTTATTCTGCTTATTTAATGAATCAATGATGTTATCAATAAATAAAACATAAAATCACTTCGAAAACCCATGAATTAATTTCCTTGTAATTCTAGTCATAGCATGCCTATGATGTGAATAGTGATTATACACCACACCATAGGATATATTGTTGTTTTTTATTGTAATCTAACATTAATTTAAATATTAGTACCAATTTACCATGTACCTATTGAGATCGAATCATAGAACCCATTTATCAATTCACTTCTTGAGGGTATTTTATAATCTATAACACTCATCAATTATCCCCAACAATCAAAGATATTCAATGTAACTAGTAAAATTTAACCTTCTCTATTGGTTATTTTAGAATCATTCAAATCAATTAAATATCTCTATAATATTCATCTTTATCTACCAACAACTCAAGTCTCCCCTAGATCATCACTTGAAAAAAGAGATTATATTCTCACCGCATTTACAAAAATTGATCCTTTTTATCATCCCCATTTGTTATAAATTAAAACTAATGAAAGAGAGAAAACAAAAAAATTATAAAATTTTTAGGAGATAATTTACTCCCAAAAACACTCTCAAGTGACATAATCCATCCTTTATATGGAGTTTTTTAAGATATTAATTACTTTATCTATGGCTAAATCATATTCCATTGAAATTTCACGTTGTTATATCTTCTCCATGCAATCCTGGTACTTCATATTAATATGAATCAACCTTGAGTGTTGCAACATATTCTTTGAAAAAATTCCTTAACATTGCTTATCACACTCAATCATCAATTAGTATGTGAAATTCACCCTCATGTATTTGCGCTACAACTTCTATCACATAATTTTCATTATAGATTATCGATAAAATAATTTTTATGCACCATGCTAAGATAACATAGTTTTCTCTATTTCCACCAAGATCTGGTTCTTACACTTATTTACTATATTTCTTTAACATTTTTATAGAACACTATATTCATTCCTTACACCATTATTCTCAATAAGTTCATAAATGTATTTATTTTTTATATTTTAATCTATTTTTTTAATGGAAAAATATTATAGCACATCCAATTTTATTATCATCATTACATTGATTGTGTATGAATCTCTCAAGATCTGAAAAAAAATTCAACATAAAATAGATATAATTCATATGAGCGATATCATGAAAAAAAATAATGAAATACCTATCACTATTATATGAATTCAAGCTCATTGATATACATGCATTTGAGTTCACTAAATCACAAATTTTATTCATATTGATCTGTACCTACTTGTTTCTCTTGGTCACCACTTTTATTTTGTGACATGTATCATAAGTTTTAATACGTTTATGGTCTATCCATAGTAGATTCCTCTCAACTTTATATTTTATTAACTTATCCATTTTTATTTTTCCTCAAAATGTAAATGTATATTATTCCATTATTTATTTCACTCCTTTATACTCAAGAAATCATTTACTTTGATCATTGGTAATCCAAAATATATTGTTAATTGTTTATTTTCCCCCATCAAGATTGTTTTATCCTTTAATATCCTTATGAAAGAAGTATACTGATGAAATATCACCTCATCACTTTTTTAAAAACCTGAGCAATACATATCATATTATGATTTATCACATCAGTAAATTGAATTTCATTGGATTTAAATTTTTTCTTTCCAGACTTGGTGCAACCATCTCAATTGAACACAAGTGATCCATCATTTCGAAAATGTGATAACTCCAACATCATACCATATAAACTTTCCTTGGTGTTTTTGATTAAGTGATTCTTTTTATTTTTTTATCAACAATATTTAATCTCTAGAAATATGTTTGGGAGGATGAATCTAGAATTTATTAAGATAAAGAATCAATTAGAATTTTATGATTGATGTGTTGATTTTCAAGGAAACTAAGGGAAAGTTATTATAGATCTAAAGACATAATATATAACATTTCGGAAGAGTTTTTTAGTTGTGTGAGGATGGATAAATATGGTTTTATTTGATCCTATTTTGAGTTAATGAAATTCTTTCATTTTCAGACTGATTCAAGTGTATATTTGATCAACTACCTGAGGATCAATTTGTTTTGTTCACACGGTTGATCTTAATTTTCGATACTTTGTTCATATAGTTGATGTAATATGTTCTCTTGACTATCTCATGGTAAATCCAAAAATTTAGAGTTTTATACATTAATTCAAACTATATGGTCACTTTTATACCTCATGGTTGATCTAAATAGTTGATATATGGTACATGTAGTTGATTGAAGAAATACATTATCAATTATAATTAATGTGCAGTCAATTTTCATTGTCGCTCGTCAGGCATGGTTGGTTGAGGACTTTGAACACGTGTTCAATACCTTGATTTATTACATTAGGATGATGTTCTTCTATGTAAAAATGTATTGATATATGATGGTCAATTTACACTATTAATCCTCATGGTTGATCCTCACATTCACTTAGATTCATAGAGACTTTTTATGAAGTCAATCAGGTGAAAATCCAAGTTTAAATAATTTTTTTATTCCAAAAAAATAATTATAATAATTATTTAATGACCAATTATATCTTAAATATCATGGGTTTAGTAAAATACCTATTTAAAGATGATATTTATGTAATTTTAAATTATATTAAATGATAAGTATCATGGTTGTTTTTCTTGGTCATTAAAATTTGATGTTTGAAATAATTTTTTATAATAAAATATTCAATTCTTCGGAGATCATTGATGCAAATAAGAATCAAGATAGTTTCCATATATAATTATAGAAATATAATTTTCATAATAATTAGAATTTAAAAGGGGGAAGTGGAATAAGAAAATTATTCTTTGTGATTTGAGATATAGTTGATACTCTACTAAAATTTAAATCTTACTTGTATTGATGAAAACTAATATTAAAAATATAGAGATGATAAGTTGAATCCGTTTTTGATCATCTAGGTGCCTTTGGATGATGTTGAAAGTGTTTTATTCATCATTGAATTCTCTTGTGTATGAATATATCATCTTGAAGAAGTTGAATGGGAGATTAATATGTTGTTATGAAACCATAAACATTTGGTAGTTTAAGTTTCTTCTAAATAAAATATAATCCTTGATCAAAGGAATCCCAAATCACTCTGAATATCATATTTTTCCAAGATAATGGTTTTAATTTTAGATAATAGTGGTATTAGGGTAAACAATACCATTTATCTTCTATTTTTGTTCATGTTAAAGGATGTCACCTAACAATACTTTGTGTTGGCCATTAAATAGATCATCAAAATTCAAGTATGAACACTTCTACTCTCTTGTAATAACTATTTTATTATTGATTATACTATTCATGGAACCCAACCGAACAAGGCCAATATTGGGGTCTCTTATTAAGGTATAACCTTCTAAAATTATTTTGTACTACTTGATCTTTATTTTTTGTTCATACGGGTGATGAATATATTTAATGAGTGAATCATGAATCTAAAAAGATAAAGGTGGTTAATTAAAAAATAAAATAATTTATAAACATCTCCACTAATTAACCCACCCCTACCCCTCTTAGACATGTACTAATTGATAACAGCACTTCAAGTGGTATTAGAGCCCCAATCCACCCCCCCCCCCCCCCCGATATCGGATTTCCACCCATTGTAGAAGATGGAAACCCAAATACAATAACATAAAAAAGGATAAATAAATGTGTCTTAAGGCTAATAATTATTATTGAAAATTAAATATTGATTATAAAAATGAATTTTAATTAAAGGTTAAGTCATCTCAGAATTATATAAAATGTTGTGAACATTGTTAGGTAATTTATACAATTACTCAATTTGAAAATTTAAATTTTGTATAATCTAACAATATAGGACCCACAAGACAAACATGGGTTCATAAAAACATATATAGGAAGTATAATTTAACCATGTAAGTGGATAATTATAATAAATAGAAAGTTTATTTAAAACCATAGTAAAAGAAATTTATTATTGCATATATATTGTAATAGGAATATTAGGAACAAGCTTGATAGTTTTATATTAGAACTAGTTTTTGGTTATACTTATGGTTTTGAGGAACTTATGGACACAAAACATATTCCTTTTGGTATAACATGTACCTCCATAGGAGTCAAATAATACTATAATTAGGTAAATCTACTCAAATGATAGAATAAAAACCCGTGGGAAGAAAAACAGATAATATGAACTCATATAGGATGCATGTCCAAAATAGGTTTTATTATCTTAAGGTTATATATAGAACATTTGAATCACCTTATCACCTTGAGGAAGAGTTTTTGAACCTAATTATACTTCAACAACATCAGATAACTAAGGATAGGAATAATCAATAAGAAATCAAGGATGAGAGGTCACTCATTGTTTAAGTGGCTATCAACACTAGTAAGTGGAGAAATCCATGGATCCTTGATTGTAGATGCTCGTCAAACATGATAGGTGATATAAATATCCTTAAAAATATTGAAGTACATGATGGTGGTGTAGTGAATTTTTTCAATTAAATATCTCTAAATATCAAATTTATAGTAATAGCAAAAATGAGGCACAAAAAAGGAAATCAAATGATTTTTTATTTATTGATGGGATCAATCATAATTTTAAAATTTTAAGTAATTTTTTTGATGATGGTAATGTGGGAGTTTTTAGGAGAAATATTTATACTATAAAAATAAATAAATATAGTATGTTCATTTATTCTAGTTAAAGATCCAGGGAAATATTTTTTGGATTGGAGACTAAATAGATTTATGTTACTTGAGTTAAAAAGATAAAAAAATACATTTTAATTGAAATTTGGGTCATCTATTTCAAATAATTTTTACAAATATTTAAAAGTGTGTTGTTGGGAAGGATTTAACCCTCCATAAAATAGAAAATGAAGCATTTTTTTAGGCATGATATAATGGGAAAATCGTGCAAGGGAGGAAAAAAGAGTTGAGATTTATCACCAAACCTCTAGAATTAATACGTCTTGATTTGTGTGGACCAAAGAGAAATAGGTACACCCATATTGATTCATATTTCATCATATATACTAATTATTTCTCAATAATGACCAAATTTATGTTTATAAAACACAATTATAAGGTAACTAACATGTTTAAAAACATCAAAATAACAGTTGAGAAATAATTGGGCATGTGCAGTAAGAAATTAGCATCTGATAATGGGAAATAATTTTCCAGAATATATTTTGAATATTATTTTCAGAAAAATATTGTAAATAATAAGTAAATAAATCCATATAATCCAAAAAAATAGATAATCTAAGATAAATAATGGGATCTTGGTGGATATGGGAAGAAAAAGTTTATCAGAATATGGACTGAAAACTTTATTAGAGAGAAGTCATGTGTACATTGTTTCATGTTCATGATCAATTCTTACTAATAAATAAATTTAAAATGGACTATTATGAATTATGGTATAAAAGGAATCTCATTTTACACCACTTTATAGTTTTTGTAAGACTCTATTTTATCAAAATTATGAAATCAAACCCAGTAATGTTTGATGAAAAATATTAAGAGGGTGTCTTTTTGGATATCTAACAAATGGAAAAGGCTAAAAATGTTGGACAAAATAGGTTTAAAAAAAAATTTTAAAGTAATTATGTGAAAATTTATTTTAAAACCCCTATTTTAAATTCTATTATTGTAGTTTATTTAGTATTTGAATATAAAAATTAAAATCAAGATTTTGAAGAAGAAAGTATTATTCAATCAGAATATGAGTAGCATATATTTAAAATTGAGAAATATTGGACCAGTGATGATGTGGTGGTTATTGACAATTAAAAAAAATAAGTTTTAAATCTTCAATAATCATATGGATATAGATAATATCATTTCAGGATGTTCTTCACCCGTTCAGGTGAGATGAAATTTTAGATATGATGAGCACATCGTATATCCAACCATAAGAACATTGAGGTTTGAAAATAAAACCTCAATTTTTTCTCAATTTGATACTAAATTAGAGAGTAAATCCTAATAATAATGATTTTATTAATGATATGGATGAATAAATACTAGAAATCGAAAATAATTCCCTATGGTATCTTGTTCCTAGGCCTGATGAAAAACAAATATCCTTAAAACTATGTGGATTTTCAAGAACATTCTAAATGATTAGTTAAATTTTATCAGGAAACAATTCATACTTTTATACAATGGATGCTATTAAATAGAAGGTGTTGGTGTTTAAGATTCTTTTTCTCTATTTTCAATGTTGAAATACGTTAGGATGTTTCTTATTGTGTTAACCAACAAGCAGTACATGATTTTTCAAATGGATGCCATGTATGCCTTTTATAAAAATTGATATTGAATAATAGGTGTACAAAGAGATACCTGATGTGTTTATTCTTGATAAAGATGAAACAATAGTACATAAATTGTATAAGGTTTTTTATGGATTAAAACATAATCCAATGGTCTATTATTCAAGGCTTAAAAGCTACTTAAAGGAGTTAAAATTCATCAAAAACAAAGTGAACAATAGACTGTATCTAAAATAAATGGATATAGATAAACTTATTATAATTTTATATGTTGATGATATCATTTCTACAGGTGATCATGATAATTTTTGTTAAAAAAATTTCAATTAAGTGAGTCATCGATTTTAGATGTCCATAATAAGTGAGAAAAGTTTCTTCTTGGGATTACAAGTCATGAAAGCATAAAATTTTATATTTTTATCCCTAGATATTTATTCTAGAGAATGGATGAGTAAGGATTAGATAGAGGAATAAAAACTAGTGTCTAAAACCATTAAAGTGGGACTGAAATTGTCTAAATATAAAAAAGGTGTGAATAAAAATCAAAGAGACTTTAGAAGAATGATTGGAAGCATGATTTATCTCATAGTCCCTAGAAAATATATTTTTTATGTTGAGGTTATTTCTTAATTACATAAAATTGACCCAACATAGTCATGTATTATAGATTTTAATATTTTTATTATATATTACAAAGGGACCAAGAGGAATGGGAGGCTTTACAATAAGGTAATTAAGTTGAATTTATTTGGGTTTATAAATTCATATTACATAGGTTATTATTATGATAGATGGTCCGATTCAGATGAAATTTTTATCTTCAAATATAATTGTGTGAGTTAGAACCTCAATAAACCAAACTCAATCACACTAATTACTATAGATGTAGAATATGTTTCTATTACCAATGCTTGCATGCAAATGATTTGGATGAAAGATTTTCTAGATTATTTGTGGGTGATCATTAAATAACCTCCTATAATTCATTGAAATGATCAAAGTTTTATAAACCTTTATAAAAATCCTATGCAATACTCAAAGTCTAATAATATTGGACTAAAATATAATTTCATTAAAGAGAAGTTGGAAACTAAATACATAAATCTAGAATATATCCCTACCTAAGACCAGTTGGCTAAAATTTTCACTAATGTTTTCACAAAGAATATATTTGAGTGCTTGAGGATGTACATAGGTTTTCATCTCTTATCAGATAATTAAGAATACTTGGGATGAACCCCCACTAAACTATTATTTTTTTTCAAAATGGGGTAAAATGATCATAAATCATTACATAAAATATGCATTTTATTCCTTATCTATCCAAGTTAAATGGGTGTGTTTTTTTAAAAAAGGGTGTGTTATTTGAGGAGTTCAGTTCAATGGTTCATATGGGAATAATCTAATCACTTATAAAAAAATATTATCTCCAAGTAATGGAATAATCTCAAAAAAAAATTATCGAGTTTCATATTGAAATTTTTTTCTCTTCAGTGATAGTTTGTGATTTGATGATTCTCATTCCGTGTGTGTGATTATGAGAATATATGAGTTTATTTGGAATATTTGAGTGATGTTTCCAAAAAAATAAAAATTGGGAGATTAAATTACCATTAGAGTTGTTGTTGAAGTGGTTTTTGGTTTTCATTTGTTTTCAACATGCTTGAAGATCTAAAAATAGGTTCTTGAGGTAGTATGGTGAAATTATCAAGCAATGAAATAATGAAAATTTGATGACTAATATGTTGATATTAAATAAAATTAAAGGTAAGTATTTTTTAATATGTGGCCATTGTCCCTAATAACTTGTAATAGGTTTGGACTTTTTTGGGGAAGGCTAAATATTGTTTGATAAGCCTTGGGTTGTGTTGATAAAAGTATATAATTTCAAGACTCATACAAACATACTATCGATTAACTACCATACGATCAATCTAGTTTTCTCACATAATTGATATTCACAGTCAATACTATGTTCATTAAGTAAATCTAATATGGTTTCTTGTCTTTGTGAAATTTGATCTATATGGTTTGTGTTTGGTACATGTATTCAATTTATTTGGTCACTTTTTTACCTCACAATCGATAGTTTGTACATGCGGTCAATCCTGGAAAGGCATGGTCAATTGCAATGAATTTGTGGCCAATATTTATAGTCAATTGTCATGGAAATTAGTTTTATGACTTTGAAAATATATGCAACCCCTTGATCCACTTAAATTATGACTATCTAAACATGAACTGAGATGGGATGGTCTCTTCATACGGTCAACACTCATAGTCGATCATCATGGTCATTCTTCTAATTAGATATTTTTTTATGAATTTTTATTAGTGAAAATATAAGTTTCCATAATTTATATTTTATAAAGAAATTAATTTTTATGTTTTTTTTGATTGAGTGTATCATCTATATTATGATTAGGGTTTTATCCTTGATTAAAGATGTGATTTATAGAATTTTTAATGATACTAAATAAGAAGGTGTGTTGCCATTTTTTATGTGATTTTATATTTTATATTCAAAATCATAATTCTTGGTCAAAGATGTAATTATTAATGGATTATTTATACATCCAAGAATCAGGAGAATTTTAATAAATTTATGTGGAAATTTCATTTTCATATTAATGAGAATATAAAAAGGGAATGTGGGAGAAGATAATTTTGGTTTGTTATTTGAGATATAACTGATACTCTAATACAATTTAAATCATTCATTTAATGAATAAAATTGAGATTAAGAAGACAAATAAAGTAAGATAATTTTGGTGTTGATTATCGGGGTTCCTACTATTGAAAATAAAGGAGGTTGATTTGTGTGTTCATACTCTCATGTATTAATAGATCTCCCTAAAGAAGTTGAAATGGAGATCGATTTACCATTTCACACTCATACACTTTTGGTATATGAAGTCTCTACTAGTATAGACCTATCCTTTATTCAAATGTATCCCAAATAATTTTTATGATCTAATTAGTTCAAGAGTGAGGATGCCATTTTATATTTTAGTGGTACTAGGGTAAAAATAATCATTCATTTATTATTTTTATGTAAGTTAAATTATGTCTCATTACCTTAATTTATAGTATTAATTAGATATCTCATCAATATAAATGTATTAACACATCCCCTCTCTTATAATATTTATTTTATTGATGATTATCCAGGTCTCCAATCCCAAATGAACCTTGTAAGCATTAAGCTCCCTAATTGAGGTCTAACCTTATAAAATTTATGTGTGATACTTGAGATTTATTTTTCATATGTAATGGTGAGGAAGATATTCTATGAACGGATCATAAATCTAACAAGTCAAAATGGTTAAATTTCATAATGAAAAAAAATTGCAAAATCATCACTAATTACCCCCCCCCCCCCCCCCCCTCTACTGGTGTACTAGTTAATGTAGGTGATTCACTATTATATGTACTTCAATAGATTATAGTTTTCATTCTTGTGTAATGAAAAACCACTAACAAGTATCCAAGGATTATACCCTTTTTTATATTTTTATATATCCTCAACCAACATTTCTTTATCTCTCATATTATTCCTTATGATAGATTTGGTATTTTATTTTTTCATTGGATACGCCGGTTTAATTATGAGACACTTATTGGTGGTGTATCTAGATTTATCAAACCTCCGACAAGTTCCCAAAAGTGAATCATGTGTATTATAATATTTTACCATACCTTTTAGTTGTTTTCTCAGTTAGCCTATGAGAAATTTAGGTTGAATATCCATTGATCGAAATAATCTCTTAAATAAAAGAAGTTTAACATGGTACTATCACAAATATACTTTTCCCCATAGACTCTAACACACTGACATATTCTTTCAATGTGAAATCTCTTAAGTTAATTAATAAATTCTTAAACAATTACATGATGTCTTTATTTCTAATTTTATATCTATTTATTTTTTTAGAAATCTTATACCTATGATATTTTCCCTTCACCTTAACCTTGAATTTTGACCTAGACTTTTTTTTCATATTCCCCCACACCAAATTTATTTTATAATTTTTTAAACCATTATAAATTTTAGAAAAATTTTATTTTTTCATCATTGTTAATGTAATAACTTTATTCTTCCATGTTTTTTTATTCCATCATTTTTTTAACAAGCTTGGGTTTAAAAAAATTGTTCATGATACTATAGTATAATATTTCAGTTGCATGGTAGCATTACCAACATTTTCTATTGATTTATATCTTTTACCAATTTCAAGGAAATAATTTTGAAACATTTGGTGTGTGGTACTCAAGGTATTTTCAACATCAACAAACTTTTCCTTAAGTTATTTTATTTCGTTATTTTTATAAATTATATTTTTTTATGGTAATATATAGTATATTATATATAGCCTCAAGTATTGTTTTGGGATATCCAATATTTCATTTAAATTACACTTAAATATCATAAATTGATTTATATTTTGACTCATCAATATATTCCCTTAGTAAATCATTCTCAAATTTCAATAATTTTTTTAACCTCTTGAGTATTTAAGCTTTCTTAAATCATACCAAATATACTATTAAAAATTGAAACTAGTATAGTGTTTCCTAATTATTTATTTCTTCCTCTTGACTACTCACCTTCTTCTTATTAATTTGAGGGATTATTGGGATTGTTTTATTTATCCATAAAGGTCATTAGACCTTCATCGTCTAATACCTCTTTCTCTCTTTCACTTTCTTCATCATAAGATATGGAATCCTATTTTGATAAAAAAAAGTATTCTTAAAGTTATTGTACTTTCCGTTACCATTGAAGAAATTTATCTTAATATGACTCCAACCCACCTTGTTTCATCTTGAAAACCATTGAGATTCGAATTCATTTTTTTCTTCTTTTTCTTTATTTGGGAAATTTACTAAAAAGTGTCTAAATTTTTCTTATTTAAGCACTTTAATGGAATATTTACCTTATATTTAACTTTTCTTCATATCATTATTTTTGAAACTAATTATATTAGTTCATTTAAATTCATAGGATAATCTTCGAAATTGGTGAAATTCTCATGATAATCCCTTTTATTAAGATTTTTTATGAATTTTGATACTTTAAACATTGTCTCCTTATCTGATTTACCTATAATTTTTACAGTTGGACCTCTTATTATCTCATAAGAAATCAATATGTTGTTTATTTTTTCTATGTTCTAATAATCCAGTTCTTGATCCTCTAAGGTAGAAATATTTGAGTTAGATTAATCCAATGGGACTCTTATAAAATTCTCTATCGTGCTATAATTATCAGTAAATTATTTGATATATGATATAGTCTATGATTTATGGATATCAATAAAGGAAAGATATTGTGGTGGATCTTCTTAACACTCACCCTTTGTTTAGGGTTAGAGTTCGGTGTTAGTGACTATAATCCTCACCCATTAATCTGGGTAGAGAATGAAGATGATATATACTTGTATCTACTTCATTAACCCATATATTTTGGTTGAGATGGATTAAATATCACTTGAAGATAGTTTTAGATAGTTACTTTATCCAACATCTCTAGTGTAGGTTAGGTATATATGCATAATTCCTTTAGTGTCCCTGATATGAAAATATGATGGATGAGATATATAGATATGGTCAATTCCTATAGTATCTGTGATGCAAGAAAATGATGGTTTGGATTGGTGGAGATAGAAAATTCTTCGCATACCCTTATTATGAGAATGAGATGGATAGTAATTTGCCTTCATGGTAGCAGCCCTTATCTCTCTAGAAGGTATCAAATTGAAAAATGAAGAACCAAATGCTATCTCTTCTCCTCCACTGCTCTAGGATTCAGAACTATATGTATAATTGTAGACCTAATGATTTTTATTTCGGCTAGTGTTATTTTATGCATCCTTACCCATGAAGATTTTAATTTCCTCTAAATTTTGAAATATATATTCTACGAGATGTAGAGATGTGTATTTACATAAGTAATTCTAAGATAGTTTGATATTTTTATATAATCCAATGCTTACAAGATATTTATAGCTGTGTATTTCCTTGAACATCTCATGATAAATACATATTGGGTGAATTATTGACCAGAAAATAAATTTTGGGTTTTGTGATCTAGTTTCTATTCTCTCTGTGGGATCTTTGTTATTTGGGGAGTGCTTTAAAAGTGAGAATGGGTAGATTGATTAGAGTTGTTGATATTTCTGATGAATAAACTTGGTAATGTTGGGTTTTTTACACTTCACTTACTATTTATGTATATATAAACTAGATGTATATGGGGTTGGCTCACTACTTGGGATATCTATATAGTGGTTTGTTATACTCACCCACACATGTGCACTTTATTGTTGTTCACTTTGTTTCCATAATGATCAAAAAATGTGGATGTTATATGATCATGAATCCTTTATTTAGATAGCTAATGTGGATATCTAATGGAGTGGATATCTATAGATGATGACCACCATCGTGTAATTGGGATCAGGATTACATCTGTTTAGGCTATGTGAGTTGTATACAGGGTTTTATTTATATCATTTCACATTATATCATGAATATTTTTTTATATAAATTTTCTATGTGGTTTAGTTTTATATTTCATTCATGTATGGTGGATGGTGATGTGTGATTGTAGGTGAAATATTTATTTTGAGATAATGTCTTCCATATTATGAAAATACCTTAGCATAATTTGTTATCCCATAGTTTAGTAGAAGATATATTAGAGAGTTCACCAACCAACAATTTGAGAAATGAAATATTTTTATCAGAGTGAAAGGATGGAGTACATAGTAAGAAACATGTTAGTACTAGAAAAGTCCCAAAGTCATTCTTTTGGATTCAATACATAAAAATTATATTTATTTTTTATTATTATAAAATAAAAAAGAAAATTACAAAAAACATCTAACACTCGATGACCTTTTCTGATCTTGGTTTCGGAGAATTAAAAAATTACATTACAATTTAACAAAGATATAAAAAATTTAAACAAATTTATTCATGTGAACTGTCTCCTTATATGAAAAACACACAAAAATTAAATTATATTAAACCTGTGAAAAATAAATTTAAAAAATAGGGTGAGCATTATTTTTCCCAGTAAGGGGTTTTAAAAATCATTTGGAAATTATTTTCCTTGAAAAATATAATTTTATGAGTAAACATTTATCAAATAAATAATTTGATTAAACCATCACTTAAAAAATGGTTTTTAAGAGAGTTAAAATATTTTCTAAATATCATCACATAATTTATATTACTTTTAAAACTATATGTATTCAAAATAATACTTCTTTTGAAATACTAATTTGGATTTCTCTATTTTGAAAATAATAATTTTTATGGATTAATCATAAGACTTAGCAGGTCGCAAGAAAAACCATAATTCCACTTAGACATTTCACACATGGGACATCATCCCCTTGATGTCATGGGTCTACTACCCATACCACATCATACAATTTCATACTCTAGTGCCATAATTCTAAAAAAACATTTTAAATGGTCATGCCTTTCTCACCCATAATTCAAAAACAATTCAAAACCATAAATAAATTATTTTCATAGAAAAAAATAATTCATTAACCTCTAATCTTGACAAAAAATTATTTTTATAATAAATCCATTTTCCAAAAAATTATTTCTTACACAAAACAGAAACACATTGAAATTAAAACAAAAGCTTGTATAAAATACATAAAATGACAATAAAAATTATAGATTTCGGCTATATATACAATCATGAAAGAAAATAAAATATTTTAATTGAAAATATAATATTTTATAATAAAAACCATTTCAAAATAATCCCTTTATATTGAGACTAACTCATCACATACATTTCTTTATCTTCTTCGGAAAATAACTTTACTTAACACCTTAAGACCACAAAAGATGGTGTTATATCTAAACTAAGACTTCTCGAATGTGGGTATTGAATTGTATAAGATAATTTGGCATATAATAATCAATAAATATAGCTCAATTTATGGAAATTAAGTTAATAAAATAATCCCTTTTTATAATATTGGTAACAAGTAATTTTGGAGTTACATAAAATATAAAAATTTAATTAATATAATATAGGGTTAAAGACTTCAAATTTGACTAAAATGATAATGGGATTAAATTTTTTACACAATAATATCCTATTTAGAATTATTGAATATTTTTGGATTTTTAGATAATTTAATAAAATATTTTATTCCTGAAATATTATTCTTGTCAAATTTTAACACTATTCATTAATATGACTTTAAAAACTTCACAAAAAAATGTAAAATTAGAAAAAAAAAATATTATATCCTAGAAATATCATATTAATATATGAAATTCAAGTATCACTTTCAAAATCTCAAATTATATTTATTGAAATATTTTTAATGTCATTTATTTTATTTTTTCATTAATTAAATAATTAATCTATCATCATTGTGCAATCCATTAAGGAAATTTTTTTCCCTAAAAATTAAAAATAAATTTCAATGAAAATTTAAAATTTCTTATATTTAAAATTAATATTTATTTTTGAATATATTTCATGGAAAACCATATATTAAAATAATATACATTTTAAAAATTATAGTGGGAACAACTTGACTTTCTTTTAACTAAAATATTGAAATGGGTCTTAATCATATCAAAGTGGCTTCAAATGGTAATTAATTCAACCCTTGGAAAAATATTATCTAGATAAAATGAATAATAATAATATTTAGCCATGTTTCGGGGTTATTTAAGGGTTCTTATATTTTAAATTTAAATCATTTTATTTGTTTTTCTTTTTCTTGCATAAGTAGTGAATCGACATTACATAAGCAGTAATGTTGATAGTTTTATATATATAAATTAAAAAAATTACTATAATTAAAATAAATTAATTAGGTTTAATATAAAAATTTACATTTTTTAATTAAATATATTTACTCATATCATTTTCAGTAATATAACTTTAATTTGTTAATTTGGATTTTCTTGACTTGCTCAAGGATTGCACATGCATTTGGTTAAGATTCATGTTATATAAATCTAAAATTAGAAAATATCATTCAAGGATATAAAATATACATAATAATTATTGAAAATACATGAAAATACTTTTTATCACTCAATAAGTATCTATAAGGAACCAAATTTTTCTTTGTCAATGATGGGAAGGCACTCTGTCAAAACTGATAATGATTTGTATTCTTATCATGAAATAAATTATAATTTTCATGTTAAGAATTATTTTTTGTGAAATATTTATATTATAATATCATATTTTAGTCATTACATATGTTTAAAAAAATTATTCTTTGATGATATCACAAAAGATATTGTATTTTATTAAAAACTGTATTGTTTTCTATTCACCAAAAATTCAATTTTTTATAAAATTTATCAAAATCTCACCATAGGATAATTTTAATATGAATATTTTAGAAAATAGTTTAATTTGATAAAATAAATTTTATAAAATGTAGAGAAATTAATTATATTTTTTACACAAAAAATAATAAATAGAATTTTTGAATAAAAAATATTTCTAAAGATTAAAATGACTTTACTAAACCTTTTGTTATAATTTTATAATATTTTACCAAAATAATTATATATATTAGGACCTGAAAATTTATTTTATAAATAATTTAATCTTATTCATACCTACTAAATTAATGGTAAGGTTATAACTATCAAATTTAAATTATAATATTTAATTTTTCATTTAAGATTGTTGTGACATATCTTAAACACTATCAAACATTGTGTTTCATTTTAAAAATTTGGAATTTTACATTATACCCCCCTTAAATGGATTTATCCATCTAAATTCATTCATGTGAATTTATAAAATTATGAACTTCCATCATTAAAATTTATAAAAACTAGAACTTACAAGGGAACTTAGTTTTCTAATTAAAATTCTATTGTGTCAATTTTGTTTTCCTCAAAAGGAAACGTTTAATTTTCCAATTTTTCTAGACTCTTTATATGATTCAAAGTGTGAATCCCTGAACCTGTTCTTCCAGATTCATCACATACAAATTCTATGTATTATTTTTATAAAATAAAAAATAAAAATACACAAAACATCTCACATACAAGGACCCTTTCTAGTCTAGGTTTTGGAGAATTAGACAATTTCATTACAATTAAAATAAGATGTACAAAAAAAATAAACAAATGTATTTGTTTTTAATGCCTCCTTATATAAAATATACACTAAATTGAATTTCTACTAAACATATGAAAAATAAATTTAAAACATAGAGTGAGAATCAATTTTACCAATATGGGGTTGTAATAAAATTTGGAAAATTATTTTTTTGAAAACTATAATTTTCTGTGAAACATTTATAAAATTAATCATTTGATAAATCCATTAATTATAAAATGGTTTTCCTTAAATTGAAAAAAATTATAAATATCTTTAAATGGTGTATATTACTTTGAAAACCATATATATTCAATGTAAAACATCTTTTGAAATAAAAATTTGGATTTATCCATTTTGAAAATAATAATTTTTATAGATTAATCATAACACTCAGTAGGCCATAAAAAACTATAAGGTCGCTTATCTATATCACATGTGGTATAGTATCCCCATAAGTCCCCTTATATATATCAACGTAACATTTAGTTTTTTCTTAAATATGTGTGGAAACAAAAAAACTAAATTTGAAAAACATAGGAGATAAAAACAAGAGGTTCAGTCTCAAGCAGAGACCTAATCCTCTCCACTTGGTGATCACCCACCACCAAGAAGTTTATATTAATAAACCTGATCCACACCCTAGATCTGGGTTCACAACTACACACAAGTCTATCCCAATCAACAATAACTCTACCATAGTTATTCGTGGGAAACAAAATACAACCAGGCCACATGGGGACCTCTTCCACAGTTATTTGTGGGAGAAAATGGTGTAGAAAGATGAATAAGTTAGGATATCTGGTATCCTCTAGATTATCTTTAGAGATAGTGTGTGTCTATCATATAGATACCCATACTTCTTGACAAGTATTTAAAATTTACACAATAGATACCATATTTTATAAACAAATGTGTTTTTTACTATTTAGCAAAAAAATTAGTTTTTTCAAAAAAAAGTCAACATTTTACTATAACGGCCCATATTTTACATGTAGATATTAATTAAAAATTAAATAATATTTATCACATAACATAACAAAAGCCATTCCAATATTTTATAGTTTTAGTGTCTTTAGAAAATGGGAAACATAAATACTTGGTTCATAAAACAACTATATTATTTTCCACTTATTTCTTCCAAACTAGACTCCATTTTGAAATAACTTACATTATACCCTTATTCGTGACCTGGGGAAAAGAAACATATGAAAGGGTGATCTCAAATTCTCAATAATGGTAAAAATGGAAATAGCAATCATATCATAATCATAAGAACATAAACATTTAAAAATCTTATCCTGTATTTAAAAGATCAGAATATCATGTCAAGAGATAAATCCTAAAAGTAACATGTAATCCCTATAGTCATAACATAAGACATAAAATTTCATGGCATACACACATAAGCATATAAAATCATTTCACATTATTCAAGGCCCATTACCAAGACCATCGTAGCAGACAAAGACCATTATTGAACTGAGTTCACTCCTCATTTCATCCCTGTATTACTGAACCATATTTACTTGTCAATACAATCATGTATATATCATAAGATATATTCTTCATCCAATTAATTGGAGGGATATATAGGTCCCACTCATCTCATAATGAAACCATTCTAATGTGTTCCATAAAAACATTCACCATAGCATAATCCATGAAATAAAATGGGTTTCTTAAAATCATTCAATTATAATTGATATAAATCAAATGGATTTCCTAAATAACACACAATAAAATAATGGAAATAGTAGGGTTATAAATATAACCCTAATTAAAGAGTGTCATCTTATATGGAAAGTAAATTTGAGAAAACACTTGAAATTAGTTCCTGAGGAAAATATCCTTTATTCTTCAAAAATATTTTCCTTCCTCAAAATGAAACAGAATTTTAGAAGAAATAATTTTATGTGAAAATTACCTTGAAATATTGTAGGGGAAGCTTAAATGAAATAAGTCATTATAAAAGTGTAAAAATATGTTCATAATGTACAATTTAAAAAACATTCTTCTCGTACGTTTTCTAGAAAAGTCAAAATCTACCTTAAATTGAATAATGATAAAATATTCCTTTCATGCCATTTAAAAATTAACCAAAGGTTCAAATTAAATTTAAAACATTGTATAATAATGGAAATAATATTAAATAATTAGGAAACATGGATGTGGATGATAAATATACCCTGGTAAATACTAACGTAAAAATAATCTTGGATAAAAATGAGACTATAAAATTATCCCTTACCTTAGGTCTGATATCCTTCATATGTATCTGAACCTCTATTATAATGATTTAAATAATTTTATTGACTTATTAAAGAATCATAATCATTTTTATGATATCATATATTATTATATTATCATCTATTTGTAAGTAACATGTCTTTGTCACTCGTTATTTGGATATTAACTGCTTTTTGTTCCTACGCAAGATTTATCAGATAAGTTCATGTTCCAATTCTTAGGTTATAGTTAAATAATTTAAATAATTATATTATAATAATATATATCATATTTATTCATTCAATTCATGTATATAATCTTGGTTTAATGAATATCATGTAGAATTAATCGCATCGCATTGTGGAGATGGTAGGTTGTACATACGCACGAGCGATGATATCATTCCCAAATTTTTTGAATGGTATTGAAGTGGATGTTGTATAATATTTAATAATTGGTAACTTATTATAATAATAATATATAGTTATTATTTCCATCATTATAACCATCCATGTAAGGTGGTGGTGAAAACCGGATTACACCACAGCGTGGAGAGGGTAAGTTGTATGTACACACACGCGATGATTTCATTTTTCATATGACGGATAGAAGGTGAAATATGGTTGTTTCATATTTATAATAACATATCAGTTTATTATTTATACTTATTTTATTACTTTATAATGAAATAACTAATGAAGAGGAAGTAGAAGAAGAAGGAATTTTGAAGGAATCGGTAGAAGAGATTACCTCTTCCTTGATGTGCTTCTTCTAAATCTCTTCTTATAGAACTACATTTAGTCTTTAAAGATCACTAGAACCTCTGGAATTAAAACAGGGAAGTTGAGAAGGAAATATGGCAGGGTATTTTTAATCTTTTTAGCTCAAAATAAAGTGAATATTTGAGGGATGAGGTTCCGTTTTATAATTGAGGTGAGGGGCGCTTTTGGAAACTCCATAAATAATAATTTATAATAAAATAAAACCCAACTCAAAAAGCTCCAAAATGTCCTAATTTCTAATATGATATAAAATAGGTTTTTAATCTCATTAACCAATAAATTTTTCACAAGTTATGTTTTCAATTTAAACCATATCTTTTTAGTTGACACTTAGTTATTCTACTTAATTTTAATTATGGTAATAACAATCTAAATATTTAACAGTAACAAATATTTACTTATATGGTGTTAATTGAACATAAAAGGATATTTAATGAAATTATACACCTTATAATTATCACTTTATAATTTTTCAAATATTTTTATTATTTTTAAAAAAATTAGGAAATTTTTTTTTATAAAATAACAACAGAGTCAATTTTGATACTATTTATTATTTGACTTTAAATAAAAAAATTAAGATAAATTCAAAATAAATATTTAATACACTCCTAAAATGTCATAGTAAACTAGAAAATTCTTGAATCACATTAATTAGTTCATATGATATTTCTTTTAATGTTTTTAAAACCATTTATTTTATATTTCTATTAATAAAATAATTTTTACATCACTATTGTGTTGTATTTAATGGTAACTATTTAATCTCTAGAAATTATAAATAAATTTATATAATTTAGGTAATTATTTTCTCTCTCTAGAGACTATATATAGTATATATTTTCTCTTATTTATCCATATATTAAAATTAATATACAATATAAAATGAGATTGTGGCATTTTGTCACATTCATTAGTTTTTATTACATTCATGTCATATTCATAGGTAAGTGGCCATAATGTGATTCAATTTTGAATAATAGATTATAAGGGTCTAATTTATTCATAAAATATGATTTTTACAGCTATTAAGGTAATTTTATAATATTATTTTTACCATTAATTACCTGATTAACCTTTAACCATGGTAATAAAAATAATTACCGAAGTTACTATTCATAATTCCCAAAAATAAAAAGTAGCCAATCAACATAATTTTTGAACTAATGATTCCAAATATAAAATCAATTTTTCAAAATTCCAAACACATAATTTTTAGTAATTAATTTAAAATTATTCATGTTGTTGAAATGAGAAAACGTGTTTTAAAAGTTAAAATACTACAAAATATTGAAATTTTTTTACATATGAATTTAATATAAAATTAATTCCAATGACCTAAATTATATCAAATGGTAAAAATATATTCTATTTATAATTTTAAACCATTAAATAATATAATTTAACCCTATAAATTTTTTCAATGAAAAAAGTTATTTTAAATTAAAATTTAGCTTGTTTTTACTAGTCATTAAAACATTAAAGTTATCATAAAAATATCAAAAACTCATCCAAAGTAAATTTTTATATCCCGCTTCAAAATAAAATGTTTATGTTTTCACATAAAAAATATTATTGTGTAAAAATTTTAATTTAAAATTTGTTCTCTATTCAAATGTGTAAAATTGAACTAAAAAATAGGTTATGATACATCAAATAAGGTTTTATTCATACCATATGACTAAAATATCGATTAGATGAATATAAAAAATACTCTATTAAGTATATAACACATATATAACACATAAATTTCATTACCAAAAAGTTATTCACTCAAAAAATACAAATATCAAATTGATTTATATTTTTCATAAATAATTGATAGCCAATGAATTCACAATGAATTTTCATAAGTTAATTATAATTATTTTCACTAACCTAACAGCTTGTCTATAATGGTAATTTTATAATAAGGGTGTATCACAGTTTGTTTAAACTCACAATTGCGTGTAATGAAATCTACTGAATAATAAAAATTATTTAAAGAAAATATTTCATAAAAACATCTAGGTGTTGCATTTTATCCCCCTTAAACTGAATTTCACCCTCAAAATTCATCACTTGGAAACAAACAGTTGAGTATAACTCTCTATCATCATATCTTCAATTTCCCATGTAACTTCATAAAATTGGTGGTTCCTCTATAAAACATTAACCAAGAGAGTGGTCTAGTTCCGTAGAACTTTTTCACCACGATCCAGAATCTCTATCGGTTGTTCTTCATAAGAAATATCTTTCTCCAGCAGTACAACTTCTAATCTTAGTACATCTGAAGGATTGGATATATATTTTCTCAAGAGAGATACATGAAACACATCATGAACTTGAGAGATATTATGTGGAAGCGCTAATAGGTAATCTATGTTCCCAACATAATATATAATTACAAAAGAACTGATATACAAAGGGCTCATCTTCCCTTAATTACAAGTCTCTTTACTCTCTTCCAGAGAGATATTCTTAAGAACATCTTATCACCCACTTCAAAATCTCTGTCTTTTTTTAGTTGTTAGCATAACTTTTTTTAGACTCTGAGCTACTCTTATGTGTTGTTGAATAAATCTGATATTATTTACTATTTCATCAACAAGATCAAGTCCTAATAGATTTCACTTCAAACCAAGAAGTTGGAGGTCTGCACTTTTTCCACATAGGGATTCATAAGGATCCATATTAACGCTAGATTGAAATTGGTTATTATAAAAAAATTACACTAATAGTAGTTGTTGATCCCAAACACCTTTGAAATCCATAGAGAAAGCTCTCAACATGAATTCCAAAGTTTGAATTGTCCTCTTAGACTGAACATATGTTTGAGGATGATAAGCAGTACTGAAACTTAACCCTGTATCAAGATCATACTGAAGGCTTCACCAGAACTTTGATGAAAACCTATGATCTTGATCAGATATAATGGAAGGTGGTACTCTAGGCAATCTTACCACTTCCTTTAAATATATCTTGGTAAGATGATCAAGAGAGGAATCCTCTATAATAGTAATGAAGTGTACCAACTTCATAAGGTGATCAAATATAACCTAAATATCCTTATTTACTTTGGATTTTTTGGGATGTCTGATGGAAAAGTCCATAGTGATGTTTTCCCATTTTCATTCTGGTATGTGTAATGGTTTTAACATCCCCATAGACTTTGGTCTCTCAGTCTTAACTTGATGAAAAACCAAGCATCGAGATACATATTCTGTGACCTCTTTTTTTATGCCATCCCAGTAGAAGTACTCTTTCAGGTCCCAATATATTATTGTGCTTCTAGGGTGAATAGATAATGGACAACTTTGATCCTCATCTAATAGCTCCTTCTTTAATTATGGTATAGTAGAAATACAAACTCGGTTCTTGAACCTTATTATTTCATCACAATCAAGGTTTAATTTTGGAACATTTCTCACCTTCTTTTGTAACTCTACATCTTCCTTCAACACCTCCTTAATATTCACTTGTATAGATGGTTGAACATTCATTTGAGAAATATAATATTTCTCCCCTTACATAAAAATTTCCAGATCCATCCTTTTCAAATCTATAAATATTGGATCTTTCGTGATCATCATCATGGATAATCTAGCATGGTCTTTTTGACTCAAATCATCTTCAACCTTGTTCACTTTCCCATGGTGGTAATGTATTGATAAATCGTAATCTATAATCAACTCGAACTATCTTCTTTGTTTCATATTTAGATCCTTTTGTGTGAAAATATAATTTAAAATTTTATGATTAGTATAAATATCTAACATTTCACCATAAAGATAATGCCTCTGTATCTTTAATGTAATGATTACTGCATGTAACTCCAAATCATGAGTTGGGTAATTTTTCTCATTAATTTTCAACTGTCGTGAGTCATAAGTTATCACCATATCATTTTTCATGAGAACACATCACATCCCCTTTTTAGATGCATCATTATAGATCGCAAACCCCTCTCTACTACAAGGCAGTGTGAGAAAAGGTGCATTGGCTAACCTTCTTTTCAGATCTTTAAAATTCTTTCCACATTCCTCTATACAAAAAAAACTTAACTTCTTTTCAAGTCAACTTGGTGAGTGGATTAGATAATCATGAAAACATATTTCACAAAACATCGATAATAGCCATCCATACCTTGTACAAAATGTTGTCTTTGGTATATCCTCCTTTTTGAACCTTAATTGATGATATCCTAAATGAGGATCAATCTTGGAAAAATATTGGGCTCTGGTTTTTTGGTCAAATAAGTCATCAATGTAGGGAATATGATATTTGTTCTTGATGGTGATCTTGTGAAGTTATCGATAATCAATGCAGAGTCTCATCAATCCATCTTTATTCTTAATAAGTAGAATAGGTTCTCCCCAAGGTGACACACTAGGGCATATTAATCCCTTATTAAGATTCTCTTGGAGTTTCATATTCAATTCTTGCAACTCAATTAGGTCCATTCTATAAGGTTTCTTTAAAATAGGCATAGCACCCGATATGAGTTCTATTGAAAACTTAACTTTACGGTTTGGTGGAAGACCTAGAAATCCCTCCAAAAATACATCATCAAACTCCCATAAAATGGGTCAATTATTAATCATGAGTTTCTCCCCAACCATTTGAGATAAATAACCTTCATTTATAGGAATCAAGACCCATAATATGGAAAAAAATTCTACTAGAAGGTTATTTTCATCCTTAAATCGATAGATGATCATAGATTGATCTGGAATTTGAAATGTGACTTCCTTTCCTTGTAAATTGATATGAGATCCATATAGAGAAATACAATCCATGCCAATAATCACATTTAATTCCACTATAGGAAGGATCATAAGATTTTCAGGAAGCACTTTCCCACAAACATCAACCGAAGAAGAATTATAAACTTCTGATGTGATTTTTGTGACATTATAAGGTTTCATAGCTAACTCAACATCTAATTATTGAGTTAACACAGATATACCCATATAAAATTCATTGGAAATAAAATATTGGGTGGATAAAAAGTCAATTAAAACATTTTCTACTTTAGATTGGATAGTAAGTGTACCTTTCACCACTTCATCATCGTACTCCACATCACAAATAGTTATTGCATGTGACATTACTTTTTCTTTGGACTTAAGAGTTTATCGGCATCGATCATCATCGATAACCCTTGGATTATGGAATTGATTGGCATAATGACCCATTTCCATGAACTTGTAACATTGAAGTATAGGAGGTGCATTTTGTGTATCCTTTTCTTTGTTCGCATCATTGGACATATTTTTTCCATCACATCATCATTGAACTTCCCAATTACCTTCTTTTCTACACTTAAAAAATTTTCTATTCCCATTATGACAATTCCCTCCATGTTTCTTTCCATGATTTGAGCATAATTAAGAACTCATATTCTTTTCTATGTGGTCTTTATATTTTCCTTCTAATTCCATATTTCTCCTCTTATCAAACCCATATGACTAATGGGTTAATCCAATCTAAATATCAAACTTGACGGAACATCGAACAATTTCCTCATATCTATTGAAGTCCCATATGGCTAATTCACTTTAAAGACTTTGTTTTAAACCACTAACGAATAGATCAATTTTACTTTTAGGTTGGATAATAATTCCAAAAATGTACCTTTAAGGTCTTGAAAATTTTTCTTCATAGGTACTAATGGATTCATCGTCCTTTTTCTTAATTTCTAGGAACTCTTTCTACATATTTTTTCATATAATATGATGAATTTACTTATTGAAATATAAGTTCATGAACTCAACCCATTCCATAGACTCAATTTCATCTCTTTGACTCGTATTCTTGATATGATTCAACCATGGATCAGCTTCACCTTCCAAACGATATACTAATATGATGACTTTATCCTGTTCAGAACTTTATAGAATAGAAAATATATTTTTAGTGGTACTGATCAATTGTTCAACCACTAATGGATCATAAGACCCACTGAATGATGGTGGACATTGCCTCTTTAAGGATTCAATAGGATATTGCTCCCTCTTTTTCTCATTTGGATGTTTGGCATGATTCATAGCTTGATAAAGTTATGTGATTATGGCTAAAAGATTTTTCATTTCATCTCCCATAAAATTTTATTGCTCATGGGTACAATCATTGCATTTCCCATCGCATTTAGCATTAATGTGGTTCCTTTGGGATCTAGTCATTGACTATGACCAAGAAACATAGTGTGAGAAACACTAATCATAATAGGAAAAAACATTATTCAAGAATAAAATTTCAATTTAGGACACTTTAGGTTTTATCCTAGGCTATTCATGAACATATCTAAAACACCAGGATAGGATTATAACCTATACATAGACATATCCTTAGGGTCCTTACTAAGGTTCTCTCATCCTAGTTTCCAAAGGTTAACTATACCATTACTCTAATAGAAACTATAACATCCCATAAATTACATACAGATATTACATCAACATTGAAGAATTTTTATTACATAACATAACAAAAACCATGCTTAGAATATATAGGTTTAGTGTCTTTAGAAACTGGGAAACGTAAAAAACTGGTACAGAAAACATCTACATTATCTACCAGTTATTTCTTAAAAACTAGAATCCTTTATGATATATCTTACTTAAGACCCGTCTTCAAGATTTGTGGAAAAGAAACATATGAAATGGTGATATCAAATTCGTAGAAAGGGTAAACATGGTAAATATCGATCATATCATAATCAAAAGATCATAACATTTGAAAATCATATCCTAAATATAAAAGAACATAATATCATGTCATGGGATAAATCATAAAAGTGAAATGTAATCCCAATAGTCATAACATAAGACATGAAATTATGTGTCATACACACATAATCATAGAAAAGAATTTCATATTTGTAATGGCTCATTTCCAATACTATCATAGCAGAAAAATTCCATTACTGAACTGAGTTCACTCCTCGTTTCAACCGAGTATTACCAAACATGATTTACTTACAGTTCCATTCATGTATATATCATGAGATATAAAACTTTACCCAATTAATTGGAGGGAGATATAGGTCCCAACTATCTCATAATGAAACGATTATTAGGTTTTCCACAAAATATAAAAACATTTACCATAGCATAACCCATGAAATAAAATGGTTTTCTTAAACATAATTCCATCATAATTGATATACATCGAATGTATTTCATAAATAACACACAATAAAATCATAGTAATAACAGGGTTATAAATATGACCCTATTTAAATATTTTCATCTTAGATGAAAAATAATTTTGGGAAAACACTTGAAATTAATTCCTGAGGAAAATATCCTTTCTTATTTAAAATTATTTTCCTTCCTTGTAATGAAAAAAAATTTAGAAGAAATAACTTTATGTGAAAATAAACTTGTAATATTGTGGGGGAAGATTCAAGGGAATAAGGCATTATTAAAGTGTAAAAATATTTTCATGTTATAGAAGTTAAAAAACATTCTTCTTGTACTTTTTCCAGAAACGTCAAAAAGTACCTCAAATCGAATAATGATAAAAGATTCCTTTCATACTATTTAAAAAATAACTGAAGGGTAAAATTAACTTTAAACAGTTTTAGAAGAATATAAATAATATTACATAATTAGGAAACATGGAATTGGATGATAAATATACTTCAGTATATACTTATGTATAAACAATCTCGGATAAAAATGAGATTGTAAAATTATCCCTTGTCTTAGATCTGATATCATTCGTATGTATCTGAATTTTCTTATTAATGATTTAAATAACGTTATTGATTTATTCTAGAATCATAATAATTTTTATTATATCATATATGAATATATTTTCATCAATTTATTAGTATCATTTCATTTTCATTCGTTATTCGGATGTCAACTGCTTTATGATCTCATACAAGATTTGTCGGATAAGTTCATGTTCCACTTCTTAGGTTATAGTTTAATAATTTACAGAATGATATTAGTATAATATATATCATATTTATTCATTAAATTCATCTATATAATCATTGTTTAATGAATATCATGTAGAATGAATCACATCACATCTTGGAGACGGTAGGTCGTACGTACGCACGAGCGATGATATCTTTCCCGAAATTGTTGAATGGTATTAAAGTGGATGGTGTATAATATTTAATAATTAATAAAATTTTACAATAATAATATATATTTATTATTTCCATCATTATACCCATCCAATTAAGGTGGTAGTGAAAATCATATTACACCATGGTGTGGAGATGGTAAGTCGTACGTACGCATGCGTAGTGATTTCATTTTTCATAGGTTGGATATAAGGTGAAATATTTTTATTTCATATTTATAATAATATATTAGTATATGAGTGAAATAGATGTTATTAAATTATAATAAAATAACTAATAAAGGGGAAGTATAATAAGAATGATGTTTGAATGAATTAGTAGAAGAGATTACCTCTTCCTTGACGTGCTTCCTCTGAATCTCTTCTTAGATCAATAGATATTGTCTTTCAAGATGACCAGAACCTATAGGATGAAAATATGGAAGTTGAGAAGGAAAAAGGTCATGGTATGTTTGAGATTGAAATGTCAAAATTAAGTTAATTAGTGAGGGAGGATGTTCCCTTTTATAATTGAGGTGAGGGGCACTTTTGTAAACTCAATAAATAATAATTTATAATAAAATCAAACCTTATCCAAAAACCCCCAAAATGTCCCACGTTAGAATATGAGATGAGATGGGTTTGTAATATAATAAACCCATAAATTGTGGGATTGTTATTTTTTCAATTTAAACCATATTTTTTAATAGACACTTAGAAATTCTATTGAAATTTTAATTATGGTAATAACATTATAAATATTTAATGGTTATAAATATTTACTTATATGGAGTTAATTGACCATAAATGGATATTTTATGATATTTTAGACATTATAATTATCACTTTGTAATTTTTAAATATTTTGATGGTTTTAAATAATTTAACAAAATGTTATTTTTATAAAATAACAATAGTGTCAATTTTCACACTTTTTTTTATTTGACATCAAATAAAATCCAAACAGAATATAAATTCAAAATAAATATTTAATACACTTATAAAATGTCGTATTCACCTAAAAAATTAGTGGATCACATTAATTAGTTCATATGATATTTATTTTAATATTTTTAAAAACATTTATTTAATATTTATATTTATGAAATAATTTTTACATCACTATTGTGTCTACTTTAATGGTAATTATTTAATCTCAAAAAATTATAAATAAATTTCTATAATGTAGTTAATTATTTTTTATTTCCATAGACTATTTATAGTTGATATTATATCCTATTTATCCGTATATTGAAATTAATATACTTACATAAAATGATATTGTGACATTCTTTCACATTCATTAGTTTTAATTACATTCATTCCATATTCATAAGTGGTCATCAAGTGATTCCATTTTAAAGAGTAGATGATAAGGGTATAAATTATTCATCCAATAATATTTTTATAGGTGTTTAGGTAATTTGATACTATTATTTTTACCTTTAATTTCTCGATTTTCCTTTAACTATGGTAATAAAAATAATTAACAAAGTTACTATTCATAATGCCCTAAAATAAACGTATCTTATTAAAACAATTGGACCTTATGATTCCAAATATAGAATACATTATTCAATATTCAAAACACATAAGTATAAGTTATTAGTTTAAAATTAATCCCGTTGTTGAAATGAGGAAACGGGTTTTAAAAGATAAAATATTGCAAAAGATTGAAATGTTTTTTACATCTGAATTTAATGTAAAATTAATTACAATGACCTATATTATATAAAATTGTAAAAATATATTCCATTTATAATTTTAAACCATTAAATAATTTAATTTAACCATATAAATTATTTCAAGGAAAAAGTTATATTTAGTTAAAATTTAGAGTATTATTACTCTTCATCAAAACCTGAAAGTTATTAGAAAAATATCAGAAATTCATAAAAAGAAAAATTTTATATCCCACTTCCAAATAAATTTTTTTTGTTTTCATATAAAAAATATTAATGTGCCAAAATATTAATTTAAAATGGGGTCACCATTCTAAGGTGAAAAAGTAAACCAAAATAGGATTTGATACATCAAATAGGGTTTTATTCATACCCTATGACTAAAATATCCATTGGATGAATATTAATAATATTTTATTAACTATATAACACATATATATAAACTTAATTTCATTACCAAAAGTAATTCACTCAAAATAAAAATATATAATTGATTTATATTTTTCATAAATAATTAATATCCAATGAATTCACAATGTATTTTCATTAGTTATAATTATTCTTGCTAACCTAAGGGCTAGTCAATAATTGTAATTTTATAATAAGGGAATCTCAGAGTTTGATTAAACTCATGATTGTGTTCAAAGCAAGCTACTAATGAATAAAAATTGTTAAAAGAAAATATTACATAAAAACATCCAGGTGTTACATTTACCATAGGATAATTTTGATATTATAATTTCAAAAATGAATTTAATTTTATGGAATAAATTTTATAAAAGTTCCATAATTTAATTATATTATTTTTACATAAAAAGAAATAAAAAATTTTAGAAAACATATTTATGAAGATTAAATTGAAATTACTAAAAATTTTGTTATTATTTTATAATAATTTTCCAATAAATTTATATTTTTTAGGACATGCATATTTACTTAATAAATAATTTATTATTATCCATACCCACTAAATTAACAGCATGTTTATAACTTTCACATTTAAATAATAATATTTAATTGTTTTTT
The DNA here is from genome assembly GCA_963277665.1 of Viscum album. Taxonomy (NCBI): domain Eukaryota; kingdom Viridiplantae; phylum Streptophyta; class Magnoliopsida; order Santalales; family Viscaceae; genus Viscum; species Viscum album. Next base: position 1,029,098,651 of record OY728158.1, read on the forward strand.
AAGCTTGTCGTTACGTATCTTATGTGATATCGAACATAGTGTTTCCTTTTAAAATATCATGATGCTATAGTATTTTTTGTGATAGTCAGATTCAAATTTAAAATCAGATATTTTAATACCTAAAATCATCTAATAATATGTAAACATTACATCCCTAGACAATTATCTGATGCACATCTTATTATTCTATAATTATAATATAACTAGATCATGGTAGTATTTCAAATTAAAATTTATAGATTTTTTAATTTTAACCTGATAAAATGGATATTTTTTTGAGTTCATAAGGTTGAATTTAACTTAAGGTGATTTTTTGGGATTTTTTAAAATTCATTGATTTTTGGTAAATAGTAAAAGTGCCTTGTTTTTGGAAAACTACCATTTATATTATTTCTAATTATATTTTTGAATTTTTAAAAGTTATAAAATATTTATTTGATTAAACATTCTCTAATTTATTTCATACTAATCCATATTATATTTCATTTTTCTATAAGAACATTTTTATGCTTAAAAGTGTGTTTTTCTAGAAAAATTGTTTTTCATTACATTTTGTGAACTTATATTAAAATTAATTTCTTCCACTTATACAAATTTAAACTAGAAATATTAATCCTATTTTTTTAATTTTGAGGATAAAATTTATAAATAAATAAATTTTAATATTTTTTCATTATGAATAGTAACATTGGAAAAAAATTGCCACCACTATAAAGGGGTAAAATGGGTTAATTAATGTTAAAACTATGTGATAAGGTCATGAAATATAATCTTAATTCTTATTATATGAATTTATTTCAACCCTTATAACCTTATATCTTAAATTTTATTGTTTAATTTTCATTTATCCATGATTAAGGCACTAATAATACTTAATAATTAAGAATAATAACAAGTGTTCCAATTAGCTCACTTATAAAATAAAATCTTTGATTCTCTCTTCTTCACACCACTTAATAAATTTATTTTAGATAATATCTACCAATATTCATTTCAAAAATCACTCAACACATCTTATAGTTCATAATATCCCCAAAATACCACCTCAAGAAGGATTAAAGTGTAATCCAAAGGAGGTTACCAAAAGGGAATGTATATTTTCATACCGATATTTATCAAGTAACATTCATCTTAAACCTCCTAAAAAACTTTAATAACAAAATTAACATAATTAAATAGTTATATTAACCATACTTAAAAAATTATGTTAATGTTTCATCAATTTTCTTTCTCCTTTCAATCCTGTGGAAAATAAAAACATCAATTGTGCGTATGTATAGCATATTGTCTCCATAGAGTGGTGTAGTTTTTCTTTATCAGCACATTATTTGGATGGTTATAAAAACTTAATAAATGAATATACAAGATATTATATAATTATTATTCTTTAAATAAAATATATTATCTACCTTCATACCCTTCCTTCTATTGGTGAATGATTACTTCATTCGTGTGTATGCTTGGACAACCACCTCCGTAAAGCGATATTATTTGTTTTTATATTACCAAATTTAATGAATGATTAAAAAATTTATATAATGAAAAAATATTATATTAATGAAATTATTAAAATACTCGGGATGATGAAACATTTTATAACACCATTAAACTTTGTCAATATAATGATATATTTTTGGAGAAATTGGCTGACCAACATCAATATAAATAAGAAATGTTCAATGAATGAATAAAATATTCTTATAAAAGGACCTTAAAAAATTAAATATAGATATAAAAGGATCTTAATAAAGTATTTAATACATTTAAATTGATTATTCATGTGGATATAACACATACAATCATGTGAAAGTTCAAGGTGAGGGTTTATTCTACTATATCATTTTTATTCACAAATGTATATGTTTAAATTATCATTGGAGGAAATTATTATGTATTTCTCCTTTAAACTTCCTATATTTTATTCTTATCTGGTTATATATAGAATTTAATTTTTGGTCATTCCATTTTTTATTTTTGGTACTCAAAATGAAAAAACATTATGGAAAAGTGACCCTATTTCCCATTTTGGATAGGTGTCTTTCTCCTCCATATCCATGTTCTCTATAGTGTTTTAAAAAAAAGTGTTTACTATGTTCAAATTATTATTTAACATCATTTTAATCTATATTTGACTTTACTTACAATGTTTTAAAAGTATATTATTATTTTCAAATAGGATTAATATGAATTTTTAACAAAAGGGTGAAGGGAATATTTGTTTTAATGTTTTCTAAATAGATGTATTTTTCCAACATAATAACTATTCTTTACTTTATATATTACTTTACATGTTTCGAGGATTATTTTAAAATAAAGTAATTTTCTCAGTATTCGGGAAATTTTTATTTAAAATGTCATCAAATGAAAAGGATATTTTTCTTAGGTTTTCATAGAAAGGATCAAATTCATTTTTAAAGGTATTCTTATCTATGTCATCATCCTTTAAGGATTATTATGATTTTCTGGGGATATATTCTAATGATACAATCCACCTTATTTCTATGGATGTATTATGATCATGTTGTTCTATTTTTTGATTGATGAAAATTTTAAAATATTATATAGAAGTTTTTCAATATGAATGTTTATATTGACTATTTGTTAAATTTTTATTAATTTATTTAATATGATGATTTTATTAGACTTAGTAACTTATGGTTTGCTCCAATTATATCCCCTAAATATATTGGTAGGTATCATGAAACAAACTAGTTTGGGTATTTATCATACGTCTTACCTACTTATGTATGATTCTTGGCATGAGGTCGTGATGGTAAGAATATGATGTTTAACATTATTCATTCTATATTTATGAAACTAGTTATTGTTATTCATGTGAATAATTATGTTGTTATGTCATCTATAGATATAATCACGTTTTATGATATTATTTATATGAAATATTTTATTGTTGTTCATCTCTGTAATATTATTTATTCTTTATTTATTCTATGATATCTTTTTTTACATGTTTTCTTTCTGAGCATCTGAGTATGACCTTTATTATGTTTTCTTTACTTAGTACATCAAGAAAGAATCTATTAATTATTTTAGAGATATACTAAAATTAATAATAAATTTCTCACCAGAATTTTAAGTTGTATTTCATGTTTTCAAATGTAATGTAAAAATCGTGTATGTATATAGTATCCCAACACAACTAAATTAATTGATACTTTGGGGTGTGATCTATTATATCTTGTGATAATTTAAAAAAATCTCAACTAGTCTAGGTTAATAGATTCGGGGAGTTACATTCAGTGTCAAAGGAAGATTATTATAAACCTTGGGAACTAAATTTAGAAAAACATGTATTGGAGAACATAAAAATATAACATACTCTAGAAATAAGTTTAAGTTTAGGATAATATCATAAAGTTTTAGTAATATAGAGAATGTTTGTCTTCCTAGAAATGGAATCTTTGTCTGAATATGTGTAAGTTGGTGTGGCAATGGCATAGATTCACCTATGGGTAAACATCCTGAAAAAGGTTTTTTGAGTATCTACTCAATCTTCACCTAATTAATAATGAGTGGGCATAAGTCTACAAACCTATCTGGAGACTCCCATGGGATATCATTTGGCTAATTCACATGATCTTTATAAACCATTATGAAATATTTGAAAATATATTTTTATTTTAAGATATTATCGATGATACTATGATTATCATTATAAAATTATCTATGAATAAATTTTCAATTTGTGCTAAGTGTTACCGCAGATTTATAAATATAAATTATGATTAAAATTCATAAAGTTGTGATCTAATTAAGTATGTTCTATTATTTGGAAATGGTGCTTGCTGTATGGAATGTAACCCCTATCAATAAAACTAATATATGAAGTTATTTCCCACTGGATAAAGATAATTAGGATGGATCTAGAGATGAAACAATTATAATAACATCATCATAGTTGATTCAGGATATAAAAAATAACCTCACTTGTATGAATCAACCTATTCATACCCAACATGGTGAAACAATGTGGTATTGTTTTATAAGATAGAATCCACCATAATTCAATGGGAATACTAATCTATTAGTATTTGAGAAATGGACCAAGTACTTGGAAGAAATATTTATTGATTAGGTAAGTAGTGAAATAGAGAAGGTTGTCATAGAATTTTATCAATTTAAGGGAGATTATGATAAATATTGGTTATTGATCCAGAATTCTAAAGATCTAGAGGAAATATATAGTTTATTTTCGAATAATTTCACGGAGGCATACTTTGAAAAATACATTCCTCACAATAAAGGACCACATATGGATAAGAAGTTCTTAAATCTAAGGAAAAAGTTGTAGAAAATATTTTCAAATATGAAGCTATCTTTAGAAGGTTCTCTTGTTGTGGATTGTGTGCATAATATAATTATTAATATTCATCACTTGTATGGTTGGATAAAACCTGGATTTCAAAAATAATTAGGCTCTCATAAATTTTCATTATAAGAGTTTATACTTTCAAGTTACAACAATATGGAGAAATAATTATCTAATTATTATGTTTTCTATGAAAAAAATAATCTGGTGGCTAAGCTCTCAGAAAAAAAATACGTAAAAAAGGGAAAATGGATGGTTGGAAATTCCAACATATAATAATTGGGGAAAGAAACACCATGGAACATGATTTATATGAATTGAAGTTTTATTCAAGTGTATATAGAAATCCCATCGGGCACATGATTTCACGGGAATGAAAGAAGCCACAAATGTTCAATGCTTCAACTTTAGTAATATTGGGAACTATTCAAATGAGTTCCCCAATAATCAATGGAATTTACCACAAAAAATGAAAAGGCTATAAGGCCATGTTTATGTGATCACTACAGTAGAGGCTAAAGTTCCTAAAAATGTGGTGGTGGTGCTTTGATAACAAATTTAGGTTTAGATAATGATTTATTTGACAATAAATCTTCACACAATATTATATCTTCCATTTTATCTATAAAAATTGGTTATTTCCCTATCACCTTAAGAAGGCAGTTGTCAATCAAGACACATATTGGAAATATTATTGGAATAAGGATATATCAGTAATCCCCCATATGATTCATAGACATACCATGTTTGAAACATGATTATTATACCTACGTTTTTATTTTATATAACCCTTGGAATAGATTGGATTTCAAATTATAATGAAAAAAATTATTTCCTAGAGAAAGAGATTACGATTCAATATAGAGATATAGAATACCTTGTCTTCATAGGGGAGACTACATCATTTAAATCATGTTTGTATTCACCTCTAGTGACTCTCTGTAATGAAATTCTTGGAGAAGAAGAGAATATTAAACCCTTTAATGGGAAAGGTATCTATAGAGTGGATGATTTACCAACTGTTTATGAATACACTGATATGTGTACCAAATAACTAGCTAGAAATAAACCTGATTTTAATGTTCAGTTTTCCATTAATCTCACCCCAGATGTAAAGCCTATATCTATTCCTCCCTATAGGATGGCCATAGTAGAATTTGTGAAACTCATGAAACAACTACATGATTTGTATGATAAGGGATGTATAAACCTTATTATTTCACCATTGGGAGGCCTCTTTATTTTTTATAACAAGATAGATGGGTTTATGAGGTTATGTATCAATTATAGGAAAAAAATGTAATTTATATATATATAAGTATCCTATACTCTACATTAAATACTTGTTTATCAACTTCAAGGAGATCAATATTTTTAAAAGATTGATCTTCATTTTGGGTATCATCAGCTACAAGTAATGAAGAAATATATTCAAATGATGTAATTTCATATAAGGTATGGGAAATATAAATTTATAATAATTCCCTTTGGATTGACTAAAGATACCTCTATTTTTATAGATCTGATGAACAGAGTATTCCATGATTATCTCAATAATATCATAGGGTTATTTATTGATGATATATTGGTATAATCATAAAGTTATAATGATCATAAGATTCATTTGCGAATCATTCTTGAGATTCTAGAGAAAATGAGGTGAATGTTAAATTTAGTAAATACTAATCTAGATTTTAGAATTTTATTTTCATAGACTTGTTCCCTCTAAGGATATAAAGTCAGTTTATCCTTTAAAGACAAATACAATGATGGAATGACCAAAACAAACAAATATAACCGAAGTATGTAGTTTACTTTGATTAACAGGTTTTCATTAATGATTTAATAAAAAACTCAATCATCTAACCTCTTAATCATGTATACACATAAAGGGGTTAAGTTCATATGGTCAGAATAATACAACAAAATTTTTAAAGAATTAAAGAGGATATTGGTTGGTTCATCGATATTGAATTTACCATCCAAACGGTATATATTTATTTTATATAGTGATGCATAAAAAAGAAACATGGATGTGTGTTTATACATAATGATAGATTTGTTTCCTATGCATCCAAGAAGTTAAATATTCTTGAATGGAATTATCCAACACATGATCATGTGTTAGAAGAATTAATCATTAAAATGAAGATATAGAGGTATTACATTTGTGATGAAAGATTTGAAATATATATGGAGCACAAAATATTATAATCCATTTCTCATAGAAATAGCTCCACATGAGAAGGTGGGGGTTATAACTAATCAAGGATAATGATTTCACAATACACTACCACACAAGGAAGAATAATAAAGTGGGTTATTCCTTGGGTAGGAAATATCATGGAATTTTGGAAAAAATTAGGATTGAAAAAAATCATATATTCATATATTTAGTAAAGTTTTATATGGGAATCATTAAGGAAGGGGAAACACGGCATATATTATAAAGGATTTCTAAAATATACTTATTAGGGAAAATAAAAAATTCATAGCTTCATGATGTGACTATTTAAAATAAAACAAAAGTTGTGAATGATATGAAATGAGTAGACTTAATCTATAAATATGGTAGATTAAAATTTAGAAAGAGGTTATGTGTTCCATATGTTATAGAGTTGGAAAGAAAATTATTAGAAAAATATCATAGATCAAATTTCCCTATACACCATGATAGCACCAAAATGTTTCAGTTTTTTAAGAAACATTTTTTGGGATAATATGAAATGGGATATTGTAAAATACATGTCATGATACATGGTTTTCTCAATAGGTAAAGTCTAAGATACAATATCCTAAAAGAATTCATGAAACCTCAACCTATTACTATGTGGAAATGGGATGATTTTAAAATAGGATTTTTCACTAGGATTCCAATGATTCCTAGAGAAAAATGATTATGTATGTGTTATTATTGATCACCTTACCAATTAAATATATTTCCTTACTAAAAGGGATGATCTACCTCTTAAGTACCTCACATGGAACATATTAATGATGTTTTGAGACTTCATTGTATACCTCTTTCGATTGTATCTTAATGTTATATGTGATTTACATTGAAATTATGGAATAATTTTTAGATGGCTCTTGACACCACACTATATTTGAGCACTTCCTACCATTCTAAAATTGATGGGAAGTTTGAAAGTGAAATTAATATATTAAAAAATATGTTGAGGTCATTATTTATTTAATTTCAAGGTAGGTTGGATCAATATTTACCTTTAGTGGAATTTTAATATAATAATAGCTTTAATTTATGTATTTAAATGGGACCATATGAATCACTATATAGAAAAAGTTTTCATACTCCAACTTTATGGGTCGAAGTTAGTGAAATGAAGATTTAAAGAACAAATATCATTGAATAGGCAATGGTTAAAGTAATGAATATTTAGAATCATATTAAGGAATATATAATTATAAAAAATGATATGTTTATAACTAAAGGAATAATTTAGAATTTAAAGTGGGAGATCGTGTTTTATTGAAGGTGTAAACATGGAAGAGTGTTATAATGATTGGAAAGAAAGGGTAATTAATTCGTAAGTACATCTAAACTTTTGAAATTATTTATATGATTCCAGTTATGGATTATTATTTTCCAACACCACCTTGCCTCTCAAAAGTGCATGACGTGTTCTATATCTCTTTATTATAAAAGTACTTTCTAGAACCAAATGATGTGATCACATTGGAATAAATAGAATTTAAACCTGATTAACTTATTATGAAGAACCTATCACGATTATTAACACTATATAACAACTCTTGAGGAATCATATGACTCAACACGTAAAGGTACTTTAGAAAAATAATAATCTAGAAGAGGATACATGGGATCCTAAAGAAGCTATGAGGTATAATCACCTAAATTTTTTTAATAAATTAAATTTATCAAAATTTCAAGGATAAAATTATTTAAGTGGAGGTGAATTTAATTCCCAATATTCCCTAATAATAGGTACACGTTACAACCCAATAAAATTATCCAATTTAAATCCTATTATATTATCATTAAATTATAAATAGTACATGGTTATATTTAAAATTAAATTTTCTAAATTTTATAATCTTAATTTTATTAAATTGATATAAATTTTTATTTTATAAGTTTAATTTATCTTAGATTGGATTTTTTATTTTTCATAAATAGTCGGTATTTGGGTGAATAGTGAAAATGTCGTATTTTTAGTAAAACTATAATTTATTTTTCTTCCATTTATATTTTAGATTTTTCTTAAAGTAACATAATATCCCTTTTATTAAAAATAATATAATTAATTATATAGTAATAATTATTATATTTTATTTTTTGTTATAAGAATACATTAAAGCTTAAAAACTGATTTTTTCTAAAAAACTATTTTCATTACATTTTATGTAATTGAATTAAATTTAATTTCAATCAATTATAAAAATTATATAATGAAAAATGGATATCAAATTTAAAATTAGGTGGTTAAATTTTTTAATAAGTTAAATTCCATTTTTTTCATTATGAATGGTAACATTGGTAAAAATGTCCTAACCATGGTAAAGGTGTAAAATGGGTTAATTATAGTTAAAACCATGTGATAATGTCATAAAATCTCATATTAATACATATTGGATGAAAATATTTATACCCTTATAACTTTATCTCTAAAATTTAATTTTTTAAGTTCCAATTATCAATGTGTAAGACACTTAAAATACTTAATGGATAATAATTATTACAATTGTGTCACTCACCTCACTTATAAAAGCGAACCTCCTTTCCTCTCTCCTTCACACATCTTAATCCATTTATATCAACCATGATCTACCCAAATACCATACCAAAATACATCCCCATGTCTTATATTTCCTTGTCTCACCAAACCACGACTTCAAGAATTCGTAAGGTGTTAGCTAGAGGAGGTTGCCAAATAAAAAGTTGTATGTAATTACCTAGATTTTTCAAGTTACTTTCTTAATAAAACTCCTTAAAATATTCAATAAAAAATTAAAATAATCATATAATTATATTAACCATGATTATATGTTTTTATGGTAATGGGTCATTTATTTTATATCTCATTTCCATACTATGGAAAATGAAACTGTCTCTGCCACGTTTGTATGACCTATCATCTCCACGTACAAGTGTAATTAGTTTTTTCATCCCCGATTTACATGGATTGTTATAAAGATAAAATTAATTAATATAAATGATATTTATGACATAATTATTATTTTTAAAATATAATATATCATCTACCTTCTTACCCCTCCATTAATTGGAGAGTGATAATGTTATTTATGTGTACTTGTGGACTACCACCTCCATAATGTGATGTGATTTGTTTTTTGATTACTCGATTGTCTGGATAATTATAAAATTGTATATGATGAGAAAAAATTATTTTCATTCCATTATTAACATTATATATATGTTAGAACCATTTCATAACATATTTAACCGTGGTCAATATAGTGAAGAAGTTTTGGATAAATTAATCTAGCAACCTTAAGTGGCCAACATAAATAAGAACTATTCAATGAATGAATGAACAATGATTATAAAAGAACCTTAAAAATAAAATATATGTGAAAAAAAAATAATCAACTATTTAATAAATTTAAATTGATTATTTTGAATGATATAATGTTTCCAACCATGAAAAATTCTAAAGTAAGGGTTTATTCCACAATCTAATTTTTATTTTGGATTTTTTATGTTAAATTTTACATTGAAAGAAATTATAAGATATTTTTATGTTATGATCCATATATTTTCTTTCTCTATTTTTTATATATTTATTGTATATGTTTTCGATTCATTTTCCTCTATTTTTTACTTAAAATGACTAATAAAAGTTTGTTATGGAAATATGACCATATTTCTCCATTTGGTTGGGAATCTTACTCCACCAAATCTGTATTTTCAATAATTTTTTATAGAATATTTTTAAAATGATCCAATGATTTTTTAAAGTAATTTTGAAATATATTTAACATTTTTACAATGTTTTAAAATGAATATTCGTGTCGCTTTCCAAGAAAGATACTTTTGAATTTTTACTAATAGTGTAAAGGTAATCCTTTTTTTATATATTTACTGAAAGAACATATTTTCGCACTATCATAACTATTCATTTATTTAATGCTTCCTTTAATATTTTATATAGTTATTTTTAAAAAAATGAAACTTTTAAATATTATAGAAATTTTATTTAAAATGTTATCAAAAGAAAAATGATATTTTATCAAGTTTTCAAATAAAGGATTGAATGTTCTATTAATGTTATTTTCACCTATGTTAATATACTTTGATTATTCTTATCATTTACTGGGGATGTTCTCTAATGATACCATCCAACTTATTACTCTATATGGCATATGATCGTGTCATTCTATATATTTACTGGGGAAAATATTATCACTTTATGTGCTATTCTTTTAATATGAATACATATGTTTATTATGTGTCAAATTATTATTAATTTCTTCCATATTATGAATTAATTAGAATTATTAATTGATAGATGGGTCCCTATATCCCCCTGATGTATCGGTAGGTCTCATCAAACAAACTAGTTTCTATATTTGGCGTATACCTTAATTATTTATGTTTAATTTATTTACATGAGGCCTTGATGGTAAGATTATGATGTTCGAAATTATGCACTCTATTATTATATAACTATTATTTATTATCCATGTGATTATATATATTTTTATGTCATCCATGGACATACTTAGCTTTTATTATAGTAGTTATATGTTATATCTAGTTATTGTTTATCTCAGTCATATTATGCATGATTTATTTGTTCTATGATATCTTATGTTGAATGAATTCCCTTACTAAGAATATGATCTCCCCATTTATTATGTTTTCTTTTCCCCTAGATACTGATAACAGATCTATGAATGATTTCATAGATATATTAGATTAAATAATAATGCTTTCACTAGAGAAGTAAGTTGTATTTCATGTTTTAAAATGCAATGTGAGAATCATGTATATATCCAATATCTCAAGAGTCTCAAACAATTCAGTCCCTTGGGATGCGATCTCTTGTATATATTTTCAATGTATAAAAATTAATATCTAGTCTGGGTTACTATATTTTGGGTGTTTCATATATCTATAACTTGTATTAATAGTAGAGGAATTTGAAAATCTTTTAGTGACCATAATATTTCAGAGAATGAATCTCATTGAGACATGATTTAGGAATTAGAATTTCAACTATGACTATAAAGGGGGAATCATGAATTATATAGATCCAAGAAAAGATTCCATTATTTCATTATCAATTTTATTACATCTGTGAGCAGTCATCATGGTCTAGACTAGTGGTAGATCTTTTAACCTCCTCATCAATTGATATAATTTTGATATCAAGATGTTGTATGCGAGATAGGGGTAAGGATTCTCAAGATCATTGTGTTATAGTGTATATCTATGGTTTAAATGGAAACTTATATAAAAATCATTAGAATAGATCTAGATAAATAATTTTAATTCACCCAAACAAACACATATTGTATTCTTGTTATATGGTGGTATCAATTCCCTATGGGGTGGTGGAGAAATTCATTGAGGTTTTTTTAGATTTATCTCTATGATATTTTGAGTTTATTAAAAATTCATAATTATTTCTTGAAATATATTTTAAATTTAATAGACTTATAAGTGAATTCAAGATATATATCACTAAGAACTTATCAGTGGGTATTTTGATGTTGTTGAATATCTTTGATATGAGTATCATCGTGAAAGCATGGTGGGAGCTATGAGATCTCTAACAATGATACATGAGCTTCTGTGGAATCATTTCTATAATAGAAATTATCATAGATTAAATTATATAAATAATTATATAAATAAAAGTAAATATCCCATTAACTCTATGTTCTAGATAAGGAGACTCTACATGTAAATGTACTGTGATGCTTCTCATTTAGGTTGAGACTATTTATGGTTTAGGATCTGTGCAAATATTAAAAATACACTATTGATATTAGTGTGTGCATCATAGAAAAAATGATTCTAGGTAATTATATAGAATATTTTTCTCACTTTTCTCTATCCTAGACATATTATAGAGATTGGACTACACTAAATGAGGTCATTTGATCATAGACGGGATCATCCACTTTATATTTAGTGTCTTGTGTCTGGATAAACAATTAAACATTGCATTAAATGGTTGTAAAAACAGGGTTTAGATGTAAAATAACTGCTGGAAGTAACTTCCTATATATGGAAATGTTGAGTTAAAAATATTTTTATCCAAGTATATGAAATCATGATTGAACATGGTTTTTCAAAAATATATTTTTTTAGAAGGATAGAAAAAGTTGTTTTGGTCAAGAGATCATAGTTAGCGAGCATTAGTGTGATGACTGTGAAGAAGAATGGGGTCAGTGTTTCACCTTTGATATAATTCATAGATACGTTATGATCACTATTCTTATATAGCATATAACTAATAGTTTTTAAAAATTATAATTTTTATTACACTGTGTGATGCATGTTCATTATTTCCATGTGTGTTTATTAGTGTATAGTAGTTATAATAATTGAGAGTAAAGAATATTACTGTGATAGAATCTTTATTATTCTGAAGATATCTCATATATATGAGATTGGTATTAGTATTTTTTTCTTATTATATTACATGATGATTCCTATGATACAGAGTTCTTTACATAAAGTAAATGCACAATTGTAAACATCAAAAGTGAATTCCTATTATTATAACATCCATCATCACCACCAAGAATTGAATTATTATTTGAATATGATATTTATTTTTTATCTTTGGATTCATTGTACGGTGTGAATTATCCTTATATTTTTTATAATATGACCCTTATAGGCCCCTTGGAGACACCCATGTATACCCATGGAGTAGGAATTTACATGGTAATGGAGGATTGAATTAATTATTTATGGATAGTTAGGATAGTGTTAATATATTATTGAGATATAATGAAATTTAAATTAGTGGTTTACTTGATAAAATGATAAATTTTTTTCCAAGTGTAATTTCTTTTTGGAATGTGATCTAATGTATAGTTGAGATTATATGGTTGCATTGAGGTAGTCTTTTTTGAATGATAACTCTAATTGGTATTGATTTTTTTTTATCAATGATTTCGTTAATTATTTTATTTTTTTGATGATTGATATTTTTTGCCTATTTATAGTAGAAAGTACTTTATTTTAGAATTAATAGGTTTTTAATACTTTCGAGAATATTTTTCAAGAATTTGGTTGAGAACATGAGTTGGTGAAAGTTAACTAGTGTGAAAGGTTTTTATTCACAAGTAAAGAGTATACTTATGAAAATTATCAAGTTTTGGTTCCCAATATATGTGATGTTTTCTACTAGAATAATTGATCATATAGGGTTACATTCCTACCTAGGTTTCTGACTTAGCCAAAAAAATGGGATGGAAGATGTTTGAGATCTATTCAAGTCATATCCAAGTACTTCATATCGTGACACACCTTAACTTGAGATGTGTAATATTTTACCATTTTCCATTAAAATATTAGATTTCAACTTCATCTAGGGGGTGAATAATATATTTGGTAAATAAATATATGTGTTTTTAGAATTTTCCATTTTATAAGATTTTTTCATTACAGAATAACAATAATTATTGAACTGTGATTATTTGTAAAGAGGTCCTCATTCTTATATGTCATATTTTATAAATAATGGAAAAATCTAGGGCATCAGGTTTTATATTTAGCGACTGGGAAGTAGGATGGATATTGTGACACAAATTTTTACGTTGCACAATATTGATACAAAATATTCTTTCCAAGGTTGAGAATTTGGAAAAGTCTCAGTTCACCATGATGTCAAAAGGGATTATTTTCCATTTTAGAAGTTATCACAATACATGTCATAACTGATCCATCATGATATAGAGGGTTGTAAAATAGAAGAGACGTTATAATTGGGATACATGATCCCCATTCCATGTTTGATCCACCGTTTCTTATAGATCCATAAAATGGAAGAGGCATGAGATTATGTATATTGACCTCCATTACATATCACTACTCCACAACATAACTTTATCAAGGGTTTTTCAAATCTAGTCAAACCATGACCAAAAATATTATAATGAATAAACAATGATATATAATATATTAAAGTTTTAAAAGTAGATATTTTTAATTCACATTATGTTGAACAACCTAATTTGTGAATTTAATCAACACTCCATAGAAAATTAAAATTTAATAGTCTCACACTGCAATCACTTTGGTTATGTTGTGGTAATAACTAACCTATTAGTTCAGAAGACTACCAACTAGGAGAAGGATCCGGATTTTGGAAACTCATTGAGATGGAACACGTAGGAATAATGTGTAACACCCATAATATTTTTATGAAATATTTATCTTTAAATAATTTGATTTCTTCGATAGCTTGTGTTGCACACAATAGTGAGTTTAGATAAAATGCGTAAAATTATTAAAAATTTATTTGTCTGTTATCACCTATAAATTGGATTGGAAGGTATGAATAATGAAAACTAAATTATGAAAAATATATTTTCTTCAATTTTATAAAATATTTAATTATTTATCAAATTATTATAATTAAAAATAAAAAATGGTCGAAAAAAATGATGTTTTTTATGAGAAAGTGTTCGTATATGCGCAAAGGATTTTATATCAAAAAATTAAATTAATCACAATAAATTATTGATTTTAATGAAATTTATATATTATTTTCTTGATCAAATATTATAGGCAATCAAAAAAATTCTAAGCATAGGATAAGAATAAATCAAGTTTTATGCTTAAACATGTATTTTTTCTAAAAAGTGGTTTTTATCTCATTTTTCACAATAACATTAAAAATTAATTTCTTCCATTTATAGGAATTGAATTAGATTAAATTAATTAAATATTTAGAATCATGTGGTAAAATTTTGTTAAATAGTCTTCTTTTATTTTTTTCAATATAAATAGTAGTCATGGTAAACATTTTCACCTTAGTAAAGGGTAAATCAGGTTAATATAGGTTAAAAAGGGTGATAAGGGAATAATTATTCACATTAATTATTATTGGATGAATTTAATTCAACACTTATAACATTAATAATTTATTTTGTTTAATGAACAGTATTTCAGGAAAATGGCTTATATATTATTTACACCAACGAAAGTTACAAAATATCACTCTCTTTGTATTTAATATCTCTTATATGTTCACATAAGGAATAAGTAATTTATGAATGACTATAGGTATATATTTTTATTTTAAGAAAAAAATTGATAAAATTTTTTTAAAAAAATTAGTAATTATTTAATTAATATAAAATATTATACAACACTTATGTAGTACTTCTTCAATTAATAAGAAACAAAATAAAATATTTTAAAATTTTTAAAAGAAATATAAGATGAATTATCTAATGTGTTTCACATATTTTATAGGTTAATCTGACATATTATTTTTTTAAAGGATTATATTTGAATTTAATTTTTTTAATTATTCCTTTTAAGTCAAGTTAAGTGAATAGTGAAACAAATGGCAAAAATAGTATTTTATGAGAAGAATATTTTATTAAATTACCTAAAAATCATAAAAATATTAAAATTGTACAAATAGGATAATATATTTTCAATAATTGTATCATTTTCCCACTTATATGTCGTTTGGGACCATTTTTTCAGAATGAATTTACTATAATTTAATCTTTTGTGAAATTCAAAGTGTCTCATTCCTCAATTATAAAAGGGAAATACTTACCTCGCTTATTTACACCACTTTAATCCTTATAGATCAAAAAATATATACAAAATTAACTTATAAACTTCCATATAAATAGTATATATATATATATTTCTTCCCAAAATACCAACTCTAGAGCCCTTTATAGGAGATCTAAAGGAGTCTTTTCTAAAATGGGGTAATCACCTAAACTGATCTCTTTATTTTATACCCTTATTTTCCTAATATAAATCTATGTTATTTGTCATAAAATAAAAAATTAAGTATCCTAAATATGTTACAATATTATTATGATTATTAAAACACCATTATACACCCTCTTTTCTACCAAAGGATAAGTGAAAGTGTCGCTCGTACGTTTGTAAGGCTTACCATCTCCACGTAGAGATACAATTCATATCTCATCACTATATTTTTTGGATGGGTGTTATAATGGGTTTAATTATTATATATGATACCAATGAAATAATTGAACTTTTATAATAATAATATATCATCTAACTTATTACCTTCCAAATTATTGGCAAACAATAACGGCGTCCGTGCGTACGTGTGGACTACCACCTCCACGAAGCGATCTGATTAATTTTTTGTTTCCATTTTACATAGAGAGAAATAATGATATATTTAATTAATATTTATTATATATATAAAAAATTATTATATACATGTGTATTATTATTTACCTTTCTTTAATTCCATCCATCAAAAAATAAAACAGTGTCCATGTGTACATAGGACCTACCATCTCCATGAATGTTGAAATTCATTTTTCAAACTATAAATTTATGAATGAATCTAAATATGTATAAAATGAATATATATGATATTTATATCATGATTAATATTATTTAGGTGATGGATCCATGATAAATGGTCAAGGATTGAAACTACTGAACTGAAATACTCATGATAAGCGAAAAAAGTGAACACCTAGAAATAAAACAACTAAAAATAAATTATTGATAAAGAGGGGTTTTTAAATGTTATAAATCAATAATAAATGATATTTTAAGTATTAACATGAATCTGGTATATAATTAAAATAAATTTAAATTTATTATACAAAAATTTAATGTGCTTTTGAAGCAAGGATAACATGAGGTAAGGGTTTTATTTCACAATCTCATCAATATTCTGGTCTATTTATGTTTAAGTACACTCTGGGGAATAATCTTTCTCCATATCCATATTTTCTAGAAAATATTATTAATATTATACTATTATTTTTTAATATCATTTTTACTCATGTTTTAGTTTTTACAAAATGGTATGAATTGAAATTTTTGTTGTTTTCCAAATGGGGTACTCTATGAATTTTCTGACAAAGGTATGGAAGGAATGTTTTATTAACATATACAGAATGAATATATTTTTCCTCTATCGTGAATAATATTTTATCTCTTTCTTAATTTGAAATTATACAAGTATATTTCAAAAGAAAAAAATTTCCCTTTATAATTTCACATTTTTTAGACGTTATTTTAAAATTGAATGACGATTTTCCTATTGAATTATTGAAAGTGGTATTTTAAAATCATTTTCCATATAAGATGAAATAATTTGATGTTATTTAACATTACTAGTAATATTTTCTAAGGATACTATAATTATTCATTCTAAATATGGTTTATGTCTATGATGACATGGTGTCTATGAAATAAATTTATTTTCATGGTTTATGATCTTTTGGAACACATATGTGTAATTTTCATTATGTGATGGGTGAGAAAAATATCTCCATCCAATGAATTTAGTAAATTTTTATATCTCATGAAAAAAATATGGGATTCAAGTTAATGATCTTGATCCACTATGGGATGTAAGTCAATGATTTTGATATACTATGGGATGTAGGTGGTTATTCTTAATCTGTTATGGTTTGATGGTCATATTAGTTAACCTTGACATTATGAAATTTCTTAATACCTATATTAGTAACACACTTTTATGATATCATATTACAATTCATGACTTATTTATGACGATTTTTGGATCTTATGATCTATGTCTCTTGAAATGATAATGCTTTATTCTATAACTCATATTAATGATCTATGAAAGATTGGGTATGAACATTGTAAGTTAAATTAATGATTTAATAATCTTATTAATGTATTATTATTTAATATGATAATAGATCAATATATCTTGTGTTTACCCTTACTGAGCATCTTAGATCACCCTTTTCTTACGTTTATGTTATCTAGCTTAGGAAAAATGGTTATAAGTAGGGTACTTATAAGAAGGGTGTAAAAATCTAAGAACTTAATAGGATACAATAATGAACTAGTTGATTATGTGTCAGTGTTTCCAAATATCCCATACCTATACGGTTTTGGAATGGATCATTATTATTTTAATAAACATTCATCTATTAATATGTGGTATCTATATATGAAAATTATGGGTTAATATAGTTGGTGTCATAGCTATATTTATTTTACCTTTTGAAACTATGATGAAAAAAAACATTATTAAGAACTTTAGAGATAATTATAGGATAAAATCTTAAATTTTTATTAGTGGTTATGAATGAATTGTTTTAATCCTATGGTTTCATAGAAGAATGTGTTGTGGTATAGAGATTATATAGATAATTTTCCATGATTATCTCATTTTCCACCATGATTAATATTGATCATAATATGTTTTTTAGTTTTATTAAATGGTTGGATCCTGAATGAATCATGCTAATGAGGAATTAAATGGAAAATAAAATTATTTTCCTCCTGAACAACCAAATGTTTTTGGATATGAAATTTAAAAAAATCATTATTATTATCACTTAATGATCTCAAGCTATAAATCTTTTTGTGGTTTCAAATGAACAAGGGAGGTAACAATTTTCTATTAAGTCCTTTATGAGGAAATGTCCAAATTTTTTAGTGGGTCCACTGATCCACTAGTCACGAAGAAATAGACCAATACCATTGAAAAAATATTTTTTATTTTTCAATGTTCTTAACATGAGAATGTTATTTTAATGGTTTATCATTTTTAAGGTGAATAAAATTAATGGTGTACTCTTATAAAAAAACTATTAAATATGATAAAAATGTCTCCATTAAGTGTAATGAATTTAGTAAAATATTTTAAGAACTTTCTTTGTATTATTTATACAAAAAATGGGTAAGGAATTCCCTAAGATAAACGGAAGGATGTTTAATCTATTGGTACTTATGAGGAAACTTTGATAAGACTTAAAGGGTACTCTTTCCATATTATTATCTAACCTGAAATCAAGGTTGATTGATTCTTTAGTGTATTAAAACAAAGTCCCCCAAAGGAATTATATATATAATACTTTAATAGCTGTAAATAAATTGTTTGATGAGAACTCAATGTAGAAATGGAAATTAGAGATTCCCATAAATTTCATGGTTTGTATAGAAAATGAAAATCGAGTCTCAGGAATACATGAATAAATCACATTGTGGAATGAAATTATACACATCTACATGCCAAAAATGTGGATATAAATATAAAGGGAACTACTTTAATGGGACTGGCAGGTGATCTATATGTGTAAATGGTGTTCATAAATCATGCAACTATTGAAATGTGGAGAATTGTATGATAAATGAAAAGGAGGAAAAGAATGCAATAAATAATACACCACCTATTCTCTAATGATAAAAATTTAAGTAGTATGGGAATTATTCCAATAATTGTATGAATCTAAATCAATTTTATGATCAGTTCCAATAGACTTCTAAGCCCAAAGGCAAAGGGAAATATCTTGTTATCATGACTATTGAAGGGGGTTAAAAGAATGACATGGTTAAAGATAAACTTATCCTCCATTTTAGAATATAAAATCTCTTATTTGATTTGGGATCTACCCACTATTTTACATGTAAGGAAATAAAAAATTGTACTTAATTACTAGATTAATATTTATATATTTATTTAGTTATAAAAACTCTAAATGGTATTATTATTGAATCTCAAATATATAGTTCCTCCCTAATTAAAGTTTGTGAGAAAGTTATACCTAAACATATTTTTATTCTCCCATTAGTAAAATTGGATGTGATTATAGGCATGGATTGTATTTCTTTATATAGAGATCATATCAATTTCTATGGGAGGGAAGTCACATTTCACATTCTGAAAAAAACCATTGAACACATATTTTTGTGATCACAAAAATAAACTTTCAATGGAAATTACATCAATCATATGGGTCATAATTTATATTCATAGAGGAAATCTATCTCATATAGTTTGGGATAAACTCAATATTGATGATACACCTATTTTTTTGGGAGTTTCTTATGTTTTTTCAGAATATGTTTCTAGTATTTCACCAAATCATGAAGTTTAGTTTCCATCAGAACTCATTTCTAGTGCTTCACCTATTTCAAATACTCTTTATATAATATCCTCAATTGAGTTGTAGGAATTGAAGAAGAAACCCCATGAGACTCTTGATAAGGGATTTATATATCCTATTGCAAGACCTTGTATTTCCCCTATTCTATTTATTAATAAGAAATATAGATAGATGTTACTCTACATTTATTATTAAGAACATAAAAAGATCACTATCAAAACCAAGTATCCTCTACTACGTATTGATTACTCGTTTGATCAATTATGTGGAGATCAATTATTTTCTAATATTGAACATCATTTTGGATATCATTAATTAAACTTTAAAGAGGATATACCCAAGAAGAAATTTTTTATAAGGTATAGACATTATGAATTTATAGTGACGTCATTCAGTCTTACTTATGCCCCTTCTATTTTAATGGATTTAATGAATAGAGTCTTCAGAGGTTACCTTTCTTAGTTTTTGGTAGTATTTATAAAATATATTATTTTATATTCAAAGACTAAGAAAGAGGATGAATATCATTTGATAATTTTGATGAGACCGTGGTGAAGGAGATGCTTCATAAAAAATTTACCAAGTGTGAATTTTGGCTTCAAAAAGTTTCATTCTCGAGTCATATAATCACAATTTAGGGTATATCAGTAGACCCTTAAAAGATAAAAGTTATTGAACATTGGCCTAGAAAAACCACTATGATTGATATGAATAATTTTATTAGTTTTTATGGATATTATTAGTTCCCTAGGTATAATTTTTAATGGCTATTGAATCCACTCACCAAGTTAACTCGGAAGGGATCCATGTTCCATTCAATGAATGAATGTGATGGATGTTTTAAGGAACTTAATATAAGTCTAATCAATGCATTGATTAACACACTACCCCATAGTGGAGAAAGGTTTGTAATATATATTAATACATCAAATAAGTTGATGGTTTTCATCCTCATGTAGAATAATATTTTTATAGCTTATGCCTTATGATGATTGAAGGTCTCTGTGAAAAAATACCCAACTCATGATTTGGAGTCAACTATGGTTATTTTGCTATTAAAGATATGGAGGCATTATCTCGATCATTAAAAGAGTGACATGTATATGGATCATAAAATTTTGAAGTATATATTCATATAGAAATAGGTAAATATGTGCTAGATAAGATGGTTAAAACAAATCAAAGATTATAACTTATCAAAACATTACCACTCTGGGAAAGAAAAAAATGTGGTAGATTCTATCCATTTAAAGGATCATTTGATATTATTTATTATGAGGATTAAAAAATATCTTATATTTCTATTTTAAAAGTATGGATCTTGATATCATGAATTAAAGGTAGAAATGTTGTCTTTCCCAAATAAGCATTCAATCATTTATCCATGTTAAGATTAAAGAGGAGTAAAAGTAAGATGTAGAGATGAAAAAGAAGGTTAGAATTTTTCCTGAGTTCAACCTTGATTATGCTGGAATAATAAGATTCAAGAATATTGTATGTGTCACTTAGGTACTAAATTTAATGAAGGATTTAATGGATGGAGCTCATAGTTCTTCATTCTCTATTCATATTGGAAGTACGAAGATTTATAGATATTTAAAATAGTATTTCTAGTCGGATGTCATGAAGAGATATATTTCATAGTATGTTTCTTGGTGATTGGTGTATTAGTAATTTAAGGATGAAAGTTAAAATTCTGAGGGGATGTTACAAAAAATTACTCATACCAGAATGAAAATGGGAAAACATCATCATGAATTTTTTCATCAAAGTACCCAAAACATCTAAGGGGAGTAATGATGTATGGGTAACAGTCAATCAACATACAAAGTCATCACACATCATTTCCATTATAGAATATTTTTCTCCTCATCAAATTACTTGGTTATACATTAACAAAGTTGTAAGATATAATGATGTACAACTATAAATTATATCTTATCAAGATCTGAGGTTTACCATTATTTTTTGGAGAAGCCTTTAGTAAAATATGAATATAGAGTTATGTTTCAGCACTACTTATCATCCTTGAACATATGGTCACTCTATGAGGATCATTAAAAATACAAAAGTCATTTTGGTAGATTGCCTATGGATTTCAATGGTGCTTGGGATCAATACATTACATTATTAGAATTCTCTTAAAACCATATCTTTCACACCAATATTTAGATGGCTCTTTATGAAACACTCTATAGTAGGAAGTGAAAAACTATAAAAGAGTGGAATGAAGTTACAGAAAAAAACCTATTGGTACCTGATCTAGTTGAGGAAATTTAATACAAAGTTATATCTACTCAACGAAACATTATAATAGCTTAGAGTCGCAAAAAAAATTATGTTTACAATCATTGGAAAGATCTAGAGTTTGAAGTTGGAGACAAGTAATTCCAATGAATATTACCCTAGAAGTGTGTGATGATATTTGGAAAAAAGGTAAATCTAATACCTAGTTATATTGGTCCTTTTAAAATTATTTATCATAGCGGGATGGTATCTTATCAATTGGAACTTCCACCGAATCTATCTAAAGTATATGATGTGTTTCATGTATCTCTCATGGGTAAGTACATACATGATCCTTCATATGTGCTGAACATAGAGTTCGTACCATTAGAGTAAGATATTTCTTGTTAAGAACAATTGGTAGAGATTATGGTTCTTAGAGAGAATGTTCTATGAAAAAATGAAACTCACATGGTCAAAGTTTTGGGGAAAACCACCAATTTTAGGAAGCCGCATGGGAACGTGAGGATGTGATGAGGTAGAAGTATCCCTATATGTTTTTATCATAATAATGAATTCTAAGGTATATATTCATTTTTATAGGGGTATAATGTAACACCATGATTTTTTTATGAAATATTTCAGTTTAAATAATATGTTCTCTTCAATACCTTTCATTACACAAAGTATTGTGTTTAGAAAAACTGCATAACATTGTTAAAATATGATGTGTCTCTTATGACCTAGTCATTGGATTGGTGGGTACGAATAGTGAAAAATAAATTATGAAAAATATATTTTCTAAAAAATTATAAAATGAATTCATTAGTTATCAAATGAATATAATTAAAAATAAAAATTATTTGAAAATAAAAGTGGTGTTTTTTTAGAATAAATGTTGTTATGTGTGCAATGTATATTATATTAATAAATTAAATTAGACCCTATTATTGAATTATTTCAATGAAATTTAAAATCAAATTAATTTATCGAACATTTGAAACATTTAATAAATATTTTTTAAGCATAAATGTTGTTATGTGGTACACCATGCAGTCTTACGACTTCTTTGATGTATATATGTGCCAGTTGATCCAATGAAAAATCCTCTCAAATTAAAATTAAGTGTACAGACTTTGTAAGACAATCCACAACAACCCATAAAGAATTTTTTCCTTTGGATTTCTTCAAAAGTCTAGTGACAAATTCTATGGTAATGTTTTCCCATTTCCATGTGTGTATGGGTAATCATTACATCATACCCTTATACATCTACCTCTTAGCCTTCACTTGCTGACATTCGAGTAAATTTGATGTATATATAGTGATATCCTTATTTATTTTATCCCACCAATAATGATCTTAGATATCTTAATATATCTTTGTGTTTCATGGGTGAATGGAGAAATTTGAACTATGTGCATTATCCAAAAGTTATTTCTTTATCTCCAAATTTTATAAAACACATAGTCTTGACCCAAATCTCACAATTCCTTCTTCATTAACATTTAACTCAGAGGATTTACTTATTCTGGTAGTTTCCACTTTCTTCTGAATTCCCATATCATCTATTTGAGCATCCTTTAACCTTTATAAAAGAGATGGTTGAGCAATCATTTGTGAAGGGATTTATAAATTTCCCTTATTTATGATTCCCATTTCCATATTCATCAAATTTAAGAACATTGGATTATTTTTTATTCCCATCAATGAAATAGTCTCTCGATCCTTTTAACTTAGAGCATCTGCTGTTTTATTCATTTTCCTCAAATAGTAGTGAATTGAGCATTCATGGTGTTTGATCGGCTCTGACCATCTTCGTTGGTTCATATTCAAATCTTTCTATGTTAATATATACTTGAGGATTTTTTGGTCCATATATATTTTACACTTTTCCCTAAAGATGTAATGTCACCAAATTTTAAAAGAAAAGATCACTTCATCCAACTCCAGATCATGTGATGGATAGTTCTACTCATGAAATTTCAATTACCTTGAAGCATAGGCAATGACTTTGTCATTTTTCATCAACACACAGCCAATTACCTTCTTCGAAGCATCACTAAATACCCCATAAAGTACTCCACTAGTGGGTAGTGTGGAAATGGGCATAGTGATAAGCCTCTTTTTCAACTCCTTGAAGCTCCCTTCACATTCATCATTCCAAGAAAACTTGAATCCCTTCAGAGTTATCTGGGTAAGAGGGTTTGATTATCATGAAACATTTCTCACAAATCATCGATAATAACCAACTAACCCAAATAATCTATGGATATCCATCACATATATTGGCCTCATCCATCCCTCAATTTCATTTGTCTTGGAGGGATCCATATATATCTCACTGCTTGTAATGATATGACCGAAGAATGAGAATTCGTTCAACCAGAACTCACATTTTTTGTACCATTCATAGAGTTTCTCCTTTAATAAGGTCTCTATTATAGTGCGTAGATGATCCATATGTTCCTATTTGGTTTAGTAATATATTATAATATCATCTATAAATACTACCATAAATGTTTTGAGATAATATCTAAAAACGCTATCCATCAAATCCATGATGATTTCTAAGGCATTAGGGAGTTAGAAAGTCATTACTATGAATTCATACTGCTCGTACCTTGTACGAAAATTAGTCTTGGGTATATCCTCCTTATTCACCCTTACATGGTAATATCCCAACCGCAGATCCACATTGGAGAAGTATTGTGCTCCACATAGCTGATCAAACAAGTCATCAATTCTTGGAAGAGGATAATTTTTACTTATTATGATTTTTTTGAACTCACGATAATATATGAAAATGCTCATTGCCACATCCTTCTTCTTAACGAAGAGGACTGGAACACCCCATGGTGAAGCACTTGGGCATATACAATCTTTATCTAGATTCTATTGTATTTGTTTCTTTATCTCCTCAAGCTCCATAATATCCATTCTATACGAAGTCTTGGATATTGAAAATTCACCATGTATAACATCAATCAAGAATTAAACCCCTCTTCAAGAAGGATGACCAGGAAATTACTCCGGAAAACACAACAGTGAATTCCCTCATAATATACATGTCTTAGAGGATGGTTCCTTACTTATAATCAATCATCTGAACCATATATGAATCCTGATAGGGAAGTAATATCCACGGTTGAGATGATGGAACTAAAGAAGATTCATCATCCTCCTTGCACTCGAATGGAATCAATGGTCGATTCACTATATAGAGAGTGGTTTCCCTCTCATGGTAAGTTATGTTGTCTCTATATAGGTAAATCTAATCCATGCTATTAATTGCATTAAATTCCCCCAGAGGGAGTATGAAGAGGATATCTAGGAAGTTCAATCCAAAAATTGTGATAGGTGAAGAGTTATATTCATTGGATGCAATAATTTAATCATTTTCCATTATCTCTAACATCTCTTCTTGCATGATTTGTGCTGGTGTTTGTATTATTCTATTAAACTTTTAGGATATAAAATAATGCATAAAACTAGGATCAAAAAGTACATTTTCTATCATTGAATGAATAACTAGTGTACCTATCACCACTTCATTATTGTCATTAACTTCAGTAGTAGGGATGGTAAAAACTCTCCCTTACTGCCTTGGATATTTCTGGTTTCCTCCGAAAACCCTTGTCTTAGGGAAATGGTTCGCAAAGTGCCTTGGTTCTTTGCAGTTACAGCAATGAACAATGCACTAAGGGTGGAATGGAGTGTTCATATCCTCTGTCACAGTAGTAGATTTTTCTTGTCAGCAATTAATGTCCATGTGCGCTTGTCTTCTACACCTAAAGCATTTCTTATTCCCCTTCAAGAAATTTCTACGGTACTTATTTCCACACTTTTGGAAAGTGGGGAGCTATAATTTCTTATCATTGTTGGATTTATCCATTGGATCTCTAGTATTAAAGTTCACTTTTCTCTTCTTATCCCCATGATACCCCTAAGATTTTCTGATCTCGATTTAAACTTTGAGGGCACATCGGACAATTTTCTCATATCTATCAAAGTAATGGATCGCAAGGTATTTACTTAGGCTAGGTTATATCCTACCAAAGAAGTAGTCAACCTTGAATTTTGGGGTAACGACAAAGCTGAAGGCATATTGTGAAACCCTTGTGAAGTTTTCCTCGTACACTCTGATGGATTCATCATATTTTTTCTTGAGGGAAAGGAATTCCCCTTATATCTTAAGTTGTAAGGTACGAGGAAAATATTTAACAAAATTCATTTTCTATAAATCCTTCCCATATAACACCTCAATAGCTTCCTCAGACTTCTTATTTTTTATCAATGTCCACCAATGATCATCTTCACTATCCATACTATAAGTGGAGTTCAAATTTGATGAAAAATGTAAGGAATATTTCTGGTAATTAAAGATAAGTTTAGTCACTACTTCTATCATGTTACCACTAAGTTGGGAGGAACTATTTCAATTGATATGTGATATTAGTAATTATACAATGGGATTATTTCTAATATAAATAAGTGATAGAATTTTTTAACCTGTCTAATATTAATAAAAGACTTTGAAACAATAATAGTTGAATTACACTTCTATAAGGAATGAATTATTCGTAGTGGTATTTTATTTTAGAAATTATAGACCCTGCCTTATACCCTCTAATGTTTCCTTCCATACTAATCATGCCGCATTAAAATATTTTTCTTATGATGAATGATTCCAATACCTTCTTGATCAAGTTGATTATGTCATTATAGGATTTTGATATTGAGGTCTGAGATAAAAAAGGATAGGATAATGTGGTTGTTGGCCATATTTCAAGTATAGAATTCCCCAATATGATTGAATAGAAAGTGGTAGATATTGGGGATAATTTTTGGAATTAGAATTTATTTTTAGTAGACCTCACACCAAGACAATAGACTATTTGGCCACTAGGACTATCTACCCATAGTTCTATTACTAATAGAAGAAGAGAATTTTAGCTGACATATTTCACTACTTATGGAATGATTCACTTATATTTAAGTATTGAAGTGATGGGATAACTTGGAGATGCACTATTGAAGGTGAAATTGATATTAAGTTCCCTAGAACCTCATTATGGAAATTAAGTTATTTGATGTAAGGAAGACTGAATTCATGGGTTCTTTCCCCATCTATTTTTGAAAACATACATCTCAGTATGTGTTGATTATGTTTCAAATTAGATTGAATTCTAAGCCTCTATAGAAAACACTGTAAAAGTGGTTAGTAAGTTTCTAAAGAAGAAAATATTTTCTAGATTTTTGGTACTGAGGTTGTTGATCAGTGATAGGGGAACCCACATTGACAATAAACTATTGTGATAAGTAATATTGAAATAAAAGGTTTTTTACAACATGAGAACCCCATATCATGCACAAACCAAAGGAAAAATGGAGCTATCAAATAGATATTTGAAATGGATTTTGGGAAGACTGTGAACTCAACTTTAAAGGATTAGCTAAGAAAACTTGATGATTCCTTGAAGGCTTATCGAATATCCTACAAGATACTGTTAGGAATGTATTTATTTTTCTAGTATAACAATCTTGATATTTATTACACACTTAAACATGATTTATTACATAAACCTGCACTTAAGGAGACTTCAAGGATTGAGAGGTCAAGTTTCTTGGGAAATTAGGAACATTAAATAACAACTTAAAATATGAAATACAACATATTTATTTCAAACTTCTTTGACATGAAAAACTCATGCCTTCATACTTAAAACTGCATGGGATAACCTAAGGACATTCATAAGAAATGGGTGAGCTATAAAGCCCAGTAAGCAAGTAAATAAGGAATAACATGAAGAATAAAATACATGTTAGGTAGTCAGCATATCAATGGAGAACAAGAGAAACCTAAAAAAGGCATGATATAGCATGATTATCATAACATGTAATTGTGGCAATATAAAACATGTTATTAGCATAATCCAAGGCTCGTTGCACATGGATTAGCATGAGTAAACCCTCATTTCACATGAATTAGCATGAGTAAACCCTAATTTCACATGAATTAGCATTATTAGACCCTCATTTCACATGAAATTTCATTATTAATCTCTCATTTCGCATGCCACATCATGATAATAAACATTAACCCATGCATTGGAGTGCTATTAGAGAATAGCCTTTATAAAAATTTCATTTCATGCATAAGTGTTCTGCATGGACCATATAACATGGAATCATTCAATATCATAAGTTATTCCATGATTAAGTAATGTGTAATACATACATGTAATTACCATTAAATATGTTTATGTTCATAAAGGTGAATACCCTAGACAGAGAAATGGGTTTGGTATTCACTATACAATGATTTTGTATTGGAAAATCACGGTTTAATTTCGGCATCATAACGTCGTCATATAGAAATTCATAAGTTGGGTTTATGAGAGAGAAAGTGGTATCTAATAATTTTTACATGAATTAGACATCAAGGGGATCTTGGAACATAATATTCCAACATATTAAATGGAATTTAGATTCATAATATGGGATAAATACTTGAATAAAAATAAGAAGAGAGAAATACCTTACGGAATTTCTTTATTGTAACTGGTGTACATGAAAGGAATTAATGAAAGAGAAAGTAGGATATCCTAATTCCAAAATAAGGAGGGAATTATAGGGAGGTTTTAAATCATACCCCAACATTTTTAATTGAAAATAAAAGGGTATAAACACATGAAGAAACTTATATAAAAATGAGAAAGGAAGTGACCCCTTACTTGTGTGTGTGACTTCAAGAGCTTGAGGAGGGGATTTTTGAGAGATTGGGATGACTTGGGGGGATTATACAGAGATGAGGGAAGATTATGTACATTCTCAAAGGATTTTGAGTGATGATAAGTGGGATCTTGGGTGGGTTTATATAGGAAATGAGAGGGGAATTCTTTAATATTTCACAAACTTAGTTTTTGGAATCTATATAATTAAATATTCAAAACCCCAAAAATTCCCTTTTTTGTCCATGGTTTTAGCCAAAGTGGAGTGGAAAACATTATTTTATAAGGCCAATGGTGTAACATATTAAAATATTAGGATTTATTATATGGAGATGAGTCACACTCTCAAGGAAATCATTTTAAAATGTTAAAATATTTTCTAAGTCTTAGAGGGTCCACTAAGGAATTGTAAAATTAATAAAAAATTAACATTATTTTAATGGTAAAACATATTTTGGCTGAATATATGTTTTATATTATTTTATTACATCACTATTGGGTCATTATGAAGTCATAAAACATATTATATATTGATACGGTATTTAATTTTTACCCAAAAATTTCACTATCGCAGAAAATTATAAAAAATTAGTGTTGGATAATTTCAATATCCTGATTAAAAAAATAATATTAATTTTATCTAAATAATTTAATAAATATTATAACTTTTACTTTTAAAATAGAAGCCAAAATTTATTGAAAATTCATGGGTTTTGAAAAAAACAATTCTCAAACCTTAATAAAAAATACATTTGACTTCACAAAAATTATACTCATTTATTATTCATAAAATTAATTTTATAATAATGTTTTATTAAAATATTAATTATTTCAAAAATAAATTAATTCCCTGAAATAAATTCTTTAAATACACACTTTCTGTTTTATTATATAAAAAAGATGTAACCTTATTCAAACCGATTACCTAATCATTTATAGATAAGAAACTAATGTAATCATCATTTATAATAATTTTTTTTATAATATTATTAATAAAAAAACTTTTTATTATATAATAATGTATATATTTCTCAAAAGTACCATTTTTACCTGAAAAATCAATTTATCAAATTTTTCATTTTTTTAAGAAAGACTATTCTTATAAAGGAATCGATGGAATAAGACTTTTATTTATAAAAAGTTATTACACAATAAGTAACTAATTCCTTATTACATAATCCCTTATAACACCCTCATAAGACCTAATGGTAAGGTGTGCAATGGTGACAGACTCTTGGGGTGGCTCAGATAACATCGCTCGGGTGGTAATCTCTATTAAGTTGAACTCCTATCATAGGCGATATAGTTCAAGATTAATGCGTTGAATATCATCTTGGTCTTGGTCAAGAGAAATTCCCAGTGACACTGCCTCCTTTTCGAGCTCCAACAAATGAGCTTTGTATGGCCTGAGTCTACTGGATGTGGCCATCCTCTCCATTGTCTATGTCGAAAAGATTCTTTTTAAAAATATAAAAAAATTTATCAGACCTGTGATCATTGTTCAACAATTTTATTATCAACATTAATCATACTTATTAGTTATTTAAACCCAATAATAATAATAAATAAATAAAAAGATCACATGTGTTTTCAGTAATACATTAAAATAAAGGGAATTTTATTCATAAAAGATCGGGTAGTTACAACATTCCCCCCCCCCCTCCTTAAGAAATTTCCCCCTAAAAATTTACTTTTTCCACACTAAAATAGATGAGGGTAACTCTACCTCATCACTTCTTCTGATTCCCATGTTTCTTCTTCAAACATGTGGTTTCACCACAACACCTTAATGAGGGACATCATCTTATATCGTATAACTTTTCCTCTATGATCTAATATCTTCATTGGATTCTCTTCATTAGAGAGGTCATTCTCCAATGGTACCACCTATGGATTGAGTACATGAAATGGGTTAGTTATGTACTTCCTCAAGAGTGATACATGGAATACATCATGTACTTTAGACCGGTTTGGTGGGAGTGTTATTTGATAGGCCACTCCTCTGATGCAATCAAGGATCTCAAAAGGGTCGATGTACCTTAGACTAATCTTTCCATTATTCCCAAATCTCATAACACTCTTCCATGGTGATATGTGGAGGAATACCATGTCTCCAAAATCAAACTCTATGTCTCATTGATTATTATCAGCATAGCTCTTTTTTTGATTTTGAGCAGCCTTAATGTGATGTTGGATGGTCTTAACCTTATCCATAATTTCTTCGACCATTTATGGACCAAGAAGTTTTTACTCCCCAACTTCATACCAAAATTTGGGTTTTTTTCACCTCTTCCCATAAAGTTCTTCATAAGGATACATTTGGATACTTGAATGGAAACTGTTATTGTAAGAGAACGCATCTAGAGGAAGATGTTGATCCCATCCTCTATTAAAGTCTATTGAGAATGCTCTCAATAATTCCTCGAGTGTTTGGATAGTCCATTCAGATAGTCCATCAGTTTGAGGGTGATAAGTCGTAGTGAAGTTCATCTTAGTATTTAGAGCATGTGGAAGACTCTTCCAGAATGTAGAGGTAAATCTTGGATCTTGATCAGATACAATCGATAGTGGTACACCATGCATCCTTACCACTTCTCTGATGTATATCTATGCTAATTTATCCAATGAGAAATCCTATTAAATTACAATAAAGTGTGTAGTCATTGTCAGATGATCCACAACAACCTAGATAACATTGTTTCCTTAGGATATATTCAGAAGTCCTGTGATAATGTCCATGGTGACGTTCTCCCATTTCTGTATTGGTAAGGTTCATTGTTTCACCATCACCTTATACTTCTTCCTCTCAGCCTTCACTTGGTGACATACCAGGAACATTGATGTATACTCTGCAATCTCCTTCCTCATGTTATCCCAACAATAATGCTCTAAGAGATCTCAAAACATCTTTTTTTCTAGGTGAATGGAGAAATTTTAACAATGTGCATCATCAAAAAGTTCATTATTTAGCTCTGGATTTCAGGGAACACATAGTCTTGACCCAAATCTCACAATTCCTAATTCATTAACATTGAACTCTGAGGATTTTATTTTTCTGATAGTTTCCACTTTCTTCTTAATTCCCACATCAACATTTTGATCATCCTTTAACCATTCCAAAAGATATGGTTGAGAAATCATTTGTGAAAGGATTTATTATGTTCCCTTCTTTATGATTCCCATGTCTATATTCATCGAATCTAAGAAGATTGGATCCTTTTGAATTCTCATCAATAAAATAGTTTTTGGATCCTTTCTACATAGAGTGTCTGCAATTTTATTCAGTTTACCCATATGGTAGTGAATTGAGAACTCAAAGTCTTTGATCAGATCTAACCATCTTCATTGGCGTATATTCAACTCTTTCTATGTGAATATATACTTGAGGATTTTTTGATCCTATATATTTCAAAATTTTCCCCACAGAGGTAATTTCACCAAATTTTCAATGAAAATATCACTACAAACAACTCCATATCATGTTTTGTATTGTTCTTCTCATGAAATTTCAAATTTCCTTGAAGCATAGGTAATGAAATTTTCATTTTGTAACAAAACACAACCTATGCCCTTCTTCTAAGCATCACTGAATACCATAAAAATTTCTCCACTTGTGGGTAGTGTGAGCACGGGTGCAGTGATAAACCTCCTTTTTAACTCCTTTAATCTCTCTTTACATTCATCATTCTAAGAAAACATGACTCTCTTTTGAGTTATCTAAGTAAGGGGGGTTTGAAAATTGTGATAAATTTCTCACAAATCAGAAATAATATCTATCTAACCCAAGGAAGTTACGGATATCCTTCGCAGATGTTGGCCTCATCGATCCCTCAATTAACTTTTTCTTGGAGGGATCCATAGATATCTTATTGCTTGTGATGATATTCCCCAAGAATGATACTTCCCTCAACCAGAACTCACATTTTTGTACTTTTCATAGAGCTTCTCCATTATCAAGGTCTCTATTAAAGTGCTTAGATTCTCCTCATGCTCATCCTTAGTTTTAATGTATATTATAATATCGTCTATAAAGACTACAAAAAATTGGTTGAGGTAATCTCTAAAGACTCTATTCATAAATTCCTTGAATATTTCTGTAGAATTAGTGAGTCTTAAAGGCATTACTATGAATTCATAGTTCTTGTACCATGTATGAAAAGTATTCTTGGGGATATCCATCTTCTTCACCCATAATTGTTAATATCCCAACCCCATATCAACCTTGGAAAGGTATTGTGCTCCACGTAGATGATCGCATAAGTCAAAAATTCTTGGGAGAATATACTAGTTATTTATCGTGATTTTGTTGAGATCATGATAATCAATGCAAAGGCACATTGACCCATCCTTCTTCTTGATTAAGAGGACAGGTGCATCCCATGGTGGAGCACTTGGGCATATAAACCCTTTACATAGATTCTCTTATAGGTGTTTATTTATCCACCTAGGGTCCACAATATCCATTATATATGGAGTCTTGGATATTTTAAATTCCCCAAGTATTAGATCAATCGATAAATCAACATCTCCTCTTGGAGGAAGACCAGAAAATTCCTCAGGAAACACATCAGTGATTCCCTAACAATAGGCATGTCTTCATGGATGGTTCCTTTCTTATATTCATTCATCTAAGACAAATATTCTTGCTCATAGGTAAGTAATATCAACGCTTGAGATGATGGTGCTAAAGAATATTCTTCCTCCTCCTTGCACTCATACAGAATCGATGGTCGATTTTCTATAAGGAGAGTGGCTTCCCTCTCAAGACAATTTATGTTGGATCTATATTGGGAAAGCCAATCCATTCCAATAATTGTATCAAATTCCACCATAGAGAGTGTGATGAGGTTTTTCAGGAATTTAAATCCCCAAATTGTGATAGGGGAGGAGTTATATTAATGGGATACAATAATTTCCCCATTTCTTGTTCTCACTGACATCTCTACTTCTATGATTTGTGGTGGTGTTTGGATTGTTATAACAAACTTACAGGATATAAAAGAATGCATAAAACTAGAATTAAAAAGGTGCTTTTTATATCCTTGAATGAATAACAAGTGTACCTGTCACCACTTCGTTGTTAACATTCAATTTAGTATTAGTGTTGGAAACATATCTCTCTTAATACCTTAGAGTTTGTTGGTTTCCTCTTAAAACCCTTTGCTTAGGTCACTAGTTTTCATTGTGCCATGGTTCTTTGTACTTTTAGCAATGAACAATTCATTGAGGGTCGAACAAAGCATCTCTCTCTTCTATCACTATAGTGAGTTTTTCTTGTTAGAAATAAATTATCAGGTTCCATTCTCTTCCACAGCCTAAATAATTTCCTCATCCCCTTCAAGAAATTTCAGTGGTGCTTCTTTCCACACCTTTGGTAAGTGAGGTGCTGAAATTTCTTATCACCATTGGATTTACCCATCGAACCTCCATAATTAGAGTCAAATTTATTCTTCTCATACCCATGATACCCTTAATATTATTCAATCTCCATTTCTACTTTTAGGGCACATTGGACAATTTCCTCATATCTATCAAATTCACGGATCGCTAGGGATTTCATTAGTCTAGGTTTTATCCCACCAAAGAAGCAGTTAACCTTGTATTCTAGGGTAAGGACAAAGATGGAGGTGTATCGTGCAAGCCTTGCGAAGTTTTCCTCATTTGATCTTATAGATTCATCTCTTTTTTTCTTGAGGTCAAGTACGTCTCTTTCTATCTTAAGTCAGAGGGTGCAAGGAAAATATTTATTGAAAAACATTTTCCAAAAATCCTTTAATTCCAAAGTCTCGATCTCTTCCTCAGGATTCGTATTTTTATCATTGTCTACTAATCAGCTTCACCCTTCATATGATAAGAAGCTATAAGATCCTTATCTTGTTTGTAACATTGAAGGATAGAGAATATCTTCTCAATTGAGTTGATCCATTTTTCAGCGATTGAGGGATAAGATGATCCATTGAAAGTATGAGGCCTTTGTATCATGAAGCTCTCGATTGTGGATTGATCTTTCTTAGGGGGGTTTGAACCTTCCTCTTGACCCGTTTTTTCTATTCAAAACATGAGATAAATGAGAGAGTATTGTGAAAAAGTTTTTGATTCCCTCTCTCATCAGATTGGGAATCTCATTAGAACAGTCATCACATTCATCATCGCATCTATTATTATCCCAATTCCTCCTATTATCGGCCATTGGATAGAATAAAAGGAAAATTAGGGGTAATTATTTTAAACTATTAAAAACATAAGGGTAATCCGATGAAAAAAAGGAATAAATTATAAATTACACTAATTTCCTTAACTTATGAATTTATACATTTCAATATATGTTATCCATGATCTATCTCTAAATATATATTCTTAGGGGAATTTTTTATTAACGTAATAATGGTTCGTACTAATATTATGAATTTTCCAAATCATATCCCCTGGTAGTTTCATACCAAGAGTGAAAAAAGTCTCATTGTCGTGCACCATTTATCATTCTAGTCTATCTCCAAGTGGTGTTTTTAGTTTTTACCCCTAGATACATTTGTACCAAAGCCACCTCTACATATTCGTATCTAGATAGGGATGAATTTGATTGATAAAACACTTAATCTACAATAACCAAAATTTAGGGATGTTTTTGTAGTACTTATTCTTATCCATAAGGCATCCACTGGGGTTTTCTAATACTAATCCCAAAAATAACTAAACCTATCCTTTGATACCAACTATAACACCCCTATTCCTTATTACACACTTAAACATGATTTATTACATAGATTTTCACTTAATATGACTCTGATGATTGGGAGGTCTAGTGTCTTAGAGAATTAGGAACATTACATAACAACTTAAAACATGAAATACAATATCTTTATTTCAAACTTTTTTGACATGACCCACTCATTCCTTCATACATAACACTGCATGGGATAACCTGAGGACATACATAAGAAAGGGGTGATCAATAAATCTCAGTAAGGGAGTAAACAAGGAATAACATGAATAATATAATACATGTTAGGAAATAGTTATATCAATGGAGCATAATAAAAACATGAACATAAATTCATGATATAGTAGGATTATCATAACATGGAAATGTGGAAACATAAAATATAATATTATCAAGAGCCAAGGCTCATTGCACGTGGATTAGCATGAGTAAACCATCATTTAACATGAAATAGTGTGAATAAACCCTAATTTCACATGAATTAGTAGGATTAAACCCTCATTTCCCCTATTATATCATAATACTAAACATTACCCAATGCATTGGAGCGCTATTAGGGTGCACCCTTTATAAACATTTCATTTCATGTATAAGTGTGCCACATGGATCATATAACATGGAATCATTCAACATCATAAGTTATTCCATGATTAAGTAATATGGAATAAATACATTTATGTACCATTCAATATGGATATGTTCATAAAGGTGAATACCCTTGATAGAGAAATGGGTATGGTATTCACTATATGATGATTTTGACTTAGAAAATCATGGTGCAATTTCGGCGGCATAACGTCATCATATAAAAATTCATAAGTTGGGTTGATAAGATATAAATGTGTCTATAATAATTTATACATGAATTGGATAGTAATTTTATCATAAAACATAATATCCCAACATATGAAATGGAATTATATGCATAATATGAGAGAAATAGTTGAATATAAATAAGAAGAGACAAATCCTTAAGGAATTTAGGTATGGTAAAAGGTGTAAAAATAAGGAATTAATGAGAGATAAAGTGTCATATCATCATTAAAAAATAAGTAGGGTTGTATGGGTGTGGTGAAAAACCATACCCCAACATTTTTAATTGAAAATAAAATGGTATAACCCCATGAAGAAACTCGGATAAAAATGAGAATGGAAGGAATACCTCACTTGAGTGTGTGACTTCAAGAGCATGAAGAGGGGATTCTTGAGAGCTTGTGACACCTTGGGAGGATTATAGAGAGAGGAGGTCATAGTAGGGACAATATCCAAGGATTTTCAGTGAAGTGAAGTAGGATCTTGGGTGGGTTAATATAGTAAATGAGAGGGGAATTCTTTAATAATTAACAAACTTAGGTTTGTGAATCAATATAATTAAATACTAAAAACCACAAATATTCCCATGGGTTTTGCCCATTTTTTCCCAAATTTGAGTGGAAAAAATTATTTTATAATTCCAATGTCCAAACATATTAAAATATTAGGCTTTCTTATGTGGAGGTCAGTTACACTCTCAAGGAAATCCTTTGAAAATATTAAAATGTTTTATAAGACTTGGAGGGTCCTCTAAGGCATTATAAAATGATAAAACAATTATCAAATTGTATTATTTTAATTTGAAAACATATATTGGCTGGATAAACCTTTTATATTATTTTATAAAATCACTATTGGGTCATTATGATGTCATAAAATAGTTTATATATTTATACGGTATTTATTTTTTACCCAAAAATTTGACTATATCAGAAAATTATGAAAAATTCACCATTAGATAATTTCAACATTTATATTCCAAAAATAATATTCATTTTATCTAAATAATTTCCAAAATATTTTATTTTTTACTTCCAAAATGGAAATTTATATTTACTGAAAATACATGGGTTTTGACAAAAACAGTTCTCAAACCTTAATAAAAATTACATTTCACTTCATAAAAATTATATAATCATTTATTATTCATAAAATTAATTTGATAATAATTTTTTGTTAAAATATTAATTATTTCAAATATTCATTAATTCCTTAAAATAAATTCTTTAAAAATACACTCTTTGTTTTATCGTATAAAAAATATCTAACCCTATTAAAATGGATTATCTAATCATTTACAGATAATTAATTGATATAATCATTATTTATAAAAATTATTTTTGAATATTATTGATAAAAACACTATTTTTATATGATAATATATATTTCTCAAAAGTATCATTTTTACCCAAAAAATCAATTTTTCAAATTCATCATTTTTTAGAAAGGATATTCTTATAAAGAAATTGATGGAATATGACTTTTATTTATAAAAATGTATTACACAAAAAGGAACTAATGCCTTATTACATAACCGCTTATAACACCTACATATGACCTAAGGGTATGGTGTGTAATGGTGACAGACTCTTCGGGTGGATCGGATAACATCTCCCAGGTGGTAATATCTATCAACTTTAATTTCTCCCATAAGTGATTCCATTCAAGATTATCATGTTGAAGCTCGAATTGGTCTTAGTAAAGAGTGAATCCCATTGAATCTACCTTTTTTCTAAGCTCTGACAAATGATCTTTGTACATCCCAAGCCTATAGGATGAGGCCATCCTATCCTTTATCTGTGTCTGAAGGATTATTTTTAAAAATATTAATTTTATATCAGTCATGTGATCACTATTCAACAGATATATTATCAATGGTAATGATACTTAATAGTTATTTAAACCCAATAATAATAATAAATAAATAAATAAGAGTGCATTTGTTTTCAATAATACATTAAAAGAAAAGGAATTTTATTCATAAAATATCAGGTCGTTGCAACATTCCCCCTTAATAAATTTCACCCTCAAATTTTCCTTTTCCACACTAAAAATATGAGTTTAACTCTTCCTCATCACTTCCTCTAATTCCTATATAGCTTCTTCAAACTTGTGGTTTCTCCACAACACCTTGATGAGAGAAATTTTCTTATTACATAGAAATTTTTCTATATGATATATGATCTTCATCGACTTCTCGTCATAGGAGAGGTCATTCTCCAATGGTTCCACCTTTGGATTGAGTACATGAGATGGTTCAGTTATGTAATTCTTCAAGAGTGATACATGGAATACATCATGTACTTGAGACATGTTTGGTGGGAGTGCTGGTCGATATTTCAATGTTCTTATAGGATCAAGGATCTCAAAAAGGTCGATATACCTTGGACTAAGCTTTCCCTACTTCCCAAATCTCATAAATATATTCCATGGTGATATTAGTAGGAATACCATGTATCAAAGATAATACTCTAGGTCTCGTCGATGATTATCAGCATATCTCTTTTTTCGACTCTGAGTATCTTTAATGTGCTTCTGGATGGTCTTAACCTTCTCCACCATTTATTCAACCATTTCTGGGCCTAGAAGTTTTCTCTCTCTAACTTCATCCCAACATGTCATTTTTCTACACCTCTTCCCATAAAAGTATTCATAAACATCCATTTGGATGCTTGAGTGGAAACTGTTATAGTAAGAGAACTCAACTAAAGAAAGATGTTGATCCCATTCTCCTTTGAAGTCCATTGATCATGCTCTCAACATGTCCTCAATTGTTTTAATAATCCACTCATATTGGCCACTAGTTTGAGGGTCATAATTCTTACTAAAGATTAGATTAGTATTCAGAGTGTGTTAGAGACTCTTCCAGAACATGGAGGTGAATCTTGTGTATTTATCGGATAAAATAGATAGTGGTACACCATGGAGCCTTAGGACTTCTCTGATGTATATCTATGCCATTTCATCCAATGAGAAATCCTCTCAAATTGAAATTAAGTGTCCAATATTTGTAATATGATCCACTACAACCCAGATAGAATTGTTTCCTTTGGATGTATTCGGAAGTCTAGTGACAAATTCAATGGTTATATTTTCCCATTTCCATGTTGTTATGGGTAATGGTTTCATTGTCCCCTTAGACTTCTACCTCTCAGCCTTCACTTATTGACATTCGAGGTACTTTGATGTATACTTAGTGATCTACTTATTTATGTTATCCCACCAATAATTCTCTCAGGTATCTCGATATATCTTTGTGTTTCATGGGTGAATGGGGAAATTCAAACTATGTGCACCATCCAAAGGTTCTTTCTTTAACTCTGAATTTTATGGAACACATAGTCTTGGACCTAATATCAAAATTCCTTCTTCATTAACATTGAACTCTGAGAATTTCCATTTTTTGATAGTTTCCACTTTATTCTGAATTCTCATATCATCCTTTTGATCATCCATCAACCTTTGTAAAAGAGATGGTTGAGCAATATTTTGTGAAAGGATTGATGATGTTCCCTTCTTTATGATTCCCATATCCTTCTTCATCAAATTTAAGAACATTGGATCCTTTTCAATTATCATCAACGAAAGATTTTCTTGATCATTTCTACTTAGAGTGTTTGATACTTTATTCGTTTTCCCTAAATGGTAGTGAATTGAGCATTCATGGTCTTTGATCAGCTCTGACCACCTTCATTGGTTCATATTCAACTCTTTTTGAGTGAATATATACTTGAGGCTTTTGGGGTATTTATATATTTCACACTTTTCCCTAAAGAGGTAGTTTTTCCAAATTTTCAAAGTGAATATCACTTCTTCTAACTTCATATCATGTGTTGGATAGTTCTGCTCATGAAATTTCAATTTCCTTGAATCATAGGCAATGACTTTTTCATTTTTCATCAACACACAGCCCATGCCCTTCTTCAAATCATCAATGAATGCCACATAAAGTTCTCCACTTGTGGGTAGTGTGAGAGTAGGTATAGTAATAATCCCCTTTTTTAACTCCTTGAATCTCTCTTCACATTCATCATTCCAAGAAAACTTGACTCTCTTCAAAGTTATCTTGGTAAGAGGGTTTGATAATTGTGATAAATTTCTCACAAATCATCGATAATAACCAACTAACCCAAGGAATCTATGGATATCCATCACAGATGTTGGCCCTATCCATCCCTCAGTTGCATTTGTCTTGGAGGGATCCAAAGATATCTCACTACCTGTGATGATATGCCTCAAGAATGAGACTTCCTTCAAATAGAACGTACATTTTTTGTACTTTTCATAGAGCTTCTCCTTCCATAAGGTGTCTAGTACACTGATTATATGCTCAATATTTTCCTCCTTTGTTTTTTAATATATTTGAATATCGTCTATAAAGACTACAACAAATTTGTTGAGGTTATATCTAAAGACTCTATTCATCAAGTCCATGAAGATTTCTAGATCATTAGGGAGTTTGAAAGTTATTACTGTGAATTAATAGTGCTCATGCCTTGTATGAAAATCAGTCTTTGGGATATCCTCTTTATTCACCCTTACTTGGTAATATCCCAACTGTAGATCCACATTGGAGAAGTATTGTGCTCCATGTAGTTGATTGAACAAGTCATCAATTCTTGTAAGAGGATACTTTTTCCTTATTGTGGTTTTTTTGATCTCGCTATAATCAATGAAAATGTGCATTGACTCATCCATCTTCTTGACAAAGAGGACTGGGGAATCCTATGGTGAAGCACTTGGGCATATACAAACTTTATCTAGATTATCTTGTAGTTGTTTCTTTAGCTTCTCAAGCTCCACAATAGCCATTATATATGAAGTCTTAGATATTGGCATTTCCTCATGTATAACATCAATAGAG
The DNA here is from genome assembly GCA_963277665.1 of Viscum album. Taxonomy (NCBI): domain Eukaryota; kingdom Viridiplantae; phylum Streptophyta; class Magnoliopsida; order Santalales; family Viscaceae; genus Viscum; species Viscum album. The sequence continues at coordinate 1,029,140,422 of OY728158.1, forward strand.
AATTCAAAATATCCTCTAAAAGAAAGATTAGGCAATTCCTTGGGAAACACAATAGCGAATTCCCTCATAATATGCATGTCTTCAATGATGTCTCCTTACTTATACTCCAATCATCTCAGCCAGTTATGCATCCTCATAGGGAAGTAATATCCACAATTGAGATGATGGAGCTAAAGAAGATTCATCTTCTTCTTTTCACTTGTATGGAATAAAGGGTCTATTTACCATATAGAGAGTGACTTCCCTCTCATGGTAATTTATGTTGGCTCTATATAGGGAAATCCAATAGATGCTCATAATTGCATCAAATTCCACTAGAGGGAGTATGAAGAGGTTCTCCAGGAAGTTTAATCCACAAATTGTGATAGGTGAGGAGTTATATTCATTGCATGTAATAATTTACTCATTTTCCATTCTCACCTACATCTCTACTTCCCTAATTTGTGCTGGTGTTTGGATTGTTCTACTAAACTTTCGGGATATAAAATAATGCATAGAACCAGAATCAAAAAGTTCATTTGCTATCCTTGAGTGAGTAACCACCATCCCTATCACCACTTCGTTTTCAGGATTCACATTAGTAGTAGTGATGGCAAAATCTCTCCCTCACTACCTTGGAGGTTGTTGGTTTCCTCTGAAACCCTTGTCTTAGGGCACTAGTTTTCAAATTACCCTAGTTCTTTGTAGTTATATCAATGAACAATGCACTAAGGGTCAAACAGAGCATTCATCTCCTCGGTCATAGCAAAAGGTTTTTCTTTTCAGTAATTAATGGCCAGGTGCCCTTCTCTTCTACACCTAAAGCATTTCCTTTCCCCCTTCAAGAAATTTATGGGGTGCTTTTTTACGCACCTTTTGAAAGTGTGGTGCTAGAATTTCGTAGCATTATTGGATTTATCCATCAGATCTCTAGTATTCAAGTATGCTTTCCTCTTCTTTTCTCCATGATACTCCTCAGACTCACCTATCTCCATTTAAAATTTGAGGTAACATCAAACAATTTCCTCATATCTATCAAAGTCACGGATTTCTAGGGCATTCTTTAGGATAGGTTTTATCCTACTAAAGAAGTAGTCAACCTTGAATTTGGGGGTAACGACAAAGCCGAAGGCATATTGTGAAAGCCTTCGGAAGTTTTTCTCATATGCTCTGATGGATTAATCATCTTTTTTTAGGGAAAGGAAGTCCCCTTCCATCTTAAGTCATAAGGTATGAGGAAAATATTAAATAGAAAACATTTTTCGAAAATCCTTCCCTTCAATTGCCTCGATCTCTTCCTCAAGCTTCATATTTTTGTTCAATGTACACCATTGATCAGCTTCACCCTCCATATGATAAGCATATATAAGAATATTATCTTGTAGAGAACATTGATGTATGGAGAATATATGCTCATTGGGTTTGATCCATTGTTCAGTTATTGAGGGATCAGATGATTCATTGAAATTAGGGGGCCTTAGTCTCATGAAGCTCTAGATTGTGGCATGTTATTTCATAGGGGGGGTTGAATGTTCCTCATGACACATGTTTCTATTAAAACTTGATATAACTAATAGAGTATCATTACAACGTTTTTGATTCATGCTCCCATCGGATTGGTCATCTCATTAGAACAGTCATCAAATTGATCTTCGCATCGGTTGTTATCCTGACTCCTCTGATTACAAGCCATTGGGTAAAATAAAAGGAAAATTATGGGTAATTATTTTAAACTATTAAACACATAAGGGGAATCCAATGAGAAAAAGGGGAAACTTATAAATTACATTTATTTACATTACTTTTGAATTTATAGGCTTCAATATATGTTATTTGTGATCTACTTCCCAACATATATTCTTAGGGTAATTTTTTATTCGCTTAATAATGGTCCACACTAAGCTTATGAATTTACCAAAGCATATCCCCTAGGAGTGTTGAACTAAGAGTGCAGCAAGGCCCACTGTCATTCACCAGTTCTCATTCAAGTCTATCTCAAAGCATTGTTTTCATGTTTTACCCCTAGATACATCTCTTTCAGAGCCACCTGTACATGTTTGTATCCTGACATGGATATATTTTCTTGATAAACCACTTACACTATAATTACCAAAATTTAGGGATGTTTTTATTATACTTAGTCTTATCCTTAAGGATTCCACTGGGTTTTTCTAATATTAATCCCGAAAATAAATAAACCTATCGTTTTATACCAACTATAACAACCCTACTCTTTATTATACAATTAAAATTGATTTATTACATAAACATGCACTTAAGACAACTTTGAGGATCAAGAGGTCTAGTATCTTGGGAAATTATGAACATTACATAACAACTTAAAACATGAAATACAACATCTTTATTTCAAAATTCTTTGACATGACCAACTCATTCCTTCATACTTAACACTGCATGGGATAACTTGAGGACATACATAAGAAAGGGGTGAGCTATAAAGCCCAGTAAGAGAGTAAAAAAATAATAACATAAAGAATAAAATAAATTTTAGGAAATAGAAATATCAATTGATCATAACATAATCATGAAAATAAAGGCATGATATAGCATAATTATCATAACATTGAAATGTGGCAGCGTACAACCTAATATCAGCATGATCCAATGCTCATTGCACATGGATTAGCATGAGTAAACCCTCATTTTACGTGAATTAGAATGCTTAAACTCTCATTAAACATTAATTATCATGTGTAAACCCTCATTTCACATGGCATATCATGACACTAAACATTACCCAATGCATTGGAATGCTATCCGGGTTCACCCTTTATGAACATTTCATTTCATGCATAAATGTGCCACATGGATCATATAACATGGAATCATTCAACATAATTAGTTATTCCACGATTGAGTAATGTGGAATAAATAAATTTAAGTACCATTAAATATGCATATATTCATAAATTTTAATACCCTTGATAGATAAATGGGTATGGTATTCACTATACGATGATTGTGGCTTGGAAAATCGGAGTGTAATTTCGACAGCATAACGTTGTCATATGGAAATTCATAAGTTGGGTTGATGTGACAGAAAGGGTCATATCATCATTTATACATAAATTATACAGTAAGGATATCAGGGAACATAATATCTAAATATATGAAATAGAATTTAGATGAATAATATGGGTGAAATACTTGAATTGAAATAAGAAAAGAGAAATCTCGTATGGAATTTCGGTATGGTAATGGGTGTACATAGAAGGAATTAACAAGAGAGAAAGTGGTATATAATCATTAAAAATAAGTAGGTAAGTATTGTGGATGTGTGAAATCATACCCCAACATTTTTAATTGAAAATAAAAGGGTATAACCACATGAAGAAACATGGATAAAAATGAGAAAGTAAGTAATCTTTTACTCGAGTGTGTGACTTAAAGAGATTGAAGAGGGGATTATTGAGAGATTGGGATGCCTTGGGAGGATTATATAGAGATTATGTAAGATTAGGGATGTTATTCAGGGATTTTGAGTGAATATAAGTTGGATATTGGGTGGTTTTATATAGGAAATGAGAGGATAATTCTTTAATATTTCACAAACTTAGGTTTTGGAATCTATATAATTAAATATTCAAAACCACAAACCTTAACATGGTTTTTTTTCATGGTTTTTACCAAAGTGGAGTGTAAAAAATTATATTATAAGGCCAATGGACAAACATATTAAAATATTAGGCTTTCTTATGTGGAGTTGAGTCACAATCTCAAGGAAATCATTTTAAAATGTTAAAATATTTTATAAGTCTTGGAGGATCCACTAAGGCATTATAAAATCAATAAAAAAAATTTAAAATCACATTATTTTAATGGTAAAACATATATTGACCGAATATCCCTTTTATATTATTTTATTACATCACTATTGGGTCATTGTGATGTCATACAACACATTATATATTTATACAGTATTTAATTTTTACCCAAAAATTTGACTGTCTCGGAAAATTGTGAAAAATTCCCCATTGGATAATTTTTATGTCTTGATTAAAAAAAAATATTAATTTTATATAAATAATTTCAAAAATATTTTAATTTTCACTTTTAAAATGGAAACCAATATTTATTTAAAATTCACGGGTTTTGACAAAAACTATTTTCAAAACTTAATGAAATTTACATTTGACTTAATAAAAATTATATACTCATTTATCATTCATAAAATTAAATTCATAATAAAATTATATTATAATATTAATTATTGCAAAGATTTATTAATTCCTTAAAATAAATTCTTTAAAAATACACTTTCTCTTTTATCGTGTAAACAAGATGAAACCCTATTCAAACACATAATCATTTACAGTTAAAGAACTGATATAATAATAATTTATAATATTTTCTTATAATATAGTTAATAAAAACATATTTTTTATGATAATGTATATATTTCTCAAAAGTTCCATTTTTACCCGAAAAAAATAAATTTATCAAAATCATTATTTTTTAAGAAAGAATATTCTTATAAATGAATTGAGGGAATAAGAATTTTATTTATACAAAGGGATTAAAAAACATGTAACTAGTTCATTAGTAAATAACCCATTATAACAATGGCATAAGACCTAAGGGTATGGTGTGCGATTGTGACAGATTCTTGGGGAAGCTCGGATAACATCGCTTGGGTGGTAATCTCTATTAACTTGAACTTCTCCCATAGGTGATTTTGTTCAAGCTTAAAATGTTGAATATTGGCTTGGTCTTGGTCAAGAGAGAATACCAGTGATGTTACCTCCTTTATGAGCTCTGAAAAATGAGCTTCATATGGCCCGAGTCTACTGGATGGGATCCTTTTCTCCTTTGTCTGTGTCTAAAGGATTCTTTTTAAAAATCGTAAATTTATATCAGTCATGTGGTCACTGTTCAACAACTATATTATCAATGGTAATGATACTAAACGGTTATTTAAACCCAATAATAATAATAAATAAATAAATAATAGAGGATGTGTTTTCAAAATACATTAAAAGAAGGGGAATTTTATTCAAAAAATATCTGGTTATTATGACATTCTCCACTTAAGAAATTTCTCCCTCAAAATTTTCTTTTCCCATACTAAAATAGATAAGGGTAACTCTGCCTCATAACTTTCTTCTAATTCCCATGTTTCTTCTTCAAACTTGTGGTTTCTCTACAATGATGAGGGACATCGTCTTATTTTGTAGAACTTTTTCTCTATGATCTAAGATCTTTACCGACTTCTCTTTGAAGGAGATGTCATTCTATAATGGTACCACATCTGGATTGAGTAAATGTGATGGGTCAGTTATGTACTTCCTCAATAGTGATACAAGGAGTGAAACATGTACTTGAGACAGGTTTGGTGGGAGTTCTAGTTGATAGGTCATTGCTCCAATGTGATCAAGGATCTCAAAAGGGATGATGTACCTTGTACTAAGCTTTCCCTTCTTCCCAAATCTCATAACTCTCTTCCATGGTGATATGAGGAGTAATACCATGTATCTAACATCAAACTCTACATCTCTTTGTTGATTATTAGCATAGTTATTTTGTCGACTCTGAGTAACTTTAATGTGTTGTTGGATGGTCTTAACCTTCTCCACCATTTATTTGACCATTTCTGGACCTAGAAATTTTCACTCCCATAATTTGTAAAGAACTGTATTTTTTCCATTTAAATTGTTTTTAGTTATATGGTAATTTTTCAAGTCTGTGAAAATTGACGGTGCAGGATTCTGAGGCCCGGTGTTCCCGGAATGAATTTCTGAACTTTTTTTCAGGTACGCTCAGTAAACGCGCGAGTGAAATTTTGTAACTTTTGAACCAGTGCTCAAAATTGAAATATGAGGACATCTTTGAACTCACAGCATCGATATTCACTTAAGGAGACCTTCACCTTGACCGTAGTAGGTTGAGGGTGAAATTTAGTTTTTATGTTTTTCATGGGAAAGTTAAAAGAATAAAAACAAAATAAAATAAATTTCATTTTATTTTTAAACCCTCTCATTTGAATCATGAAGGTGTTCAGGCTTTTAATGATGGGAATTAAATGACCGGTTACACAAAATGTGTAACCACTTTCCTCTTTAATTAATAGGATTCATTAATTCTGAATTAATGAATCAACTTGTTAAATTAAGAGTTATTTTTTTATTAACTCTTGGAATCTCCCCATTGATGTGAAAATATTAAATCTTAACATATTAAATCGGAACCACACCTCATGCGGAAAAAAGGATTGGAAAAGGAGAGCCTTTAGAGAAACATCCTCCAAACGAAGAACCTCTCCAATGAAGAACGCTCTCTGGATCAAGAATGAGGAAACGACTTTGGAGCATGTTGCGGGAGCAAAGGACGTTGGCGACTTCATCTTCATCTCCTTCCTCATGTCATCTCCAACGAGAAAAAAAGGTAGGGAAATTGTTCTTTTTATTTATTCTTCATGGTGAATCATTGATTAAATCTTTGAACCACCCGATACCAACATAACATGGAGGGTGTGGTTCGAATGAACATAGCCCGATCCCTCTGCAACTTTATTATCAATGTGTTCTCCACGAGCTGCGATGACGGTGGCATCGCAACCACACCGCTGAAGGAGACAATGACCTATTGGCCACGGAGGAGAGAAGACAGTGGTTGGCACGCTGTCCAGCCATGAGGAGGTGGGGTGGCGTGCATCCACACCACCGATTGAGCAGGAGGGTGTGGCCTATTGGCCGCAACAGAGCAGGTTGGCGGCCGACATCTGGTCAGTTGTGTGGCAGAGCGGCGGCGCGCGTCCACGCCGCCGGAGTAGGAGGTCACGGCCACTTGGTCGTGGTGGAGGTCGAAGGGAGGATGACACCCAGTCGGCCGTAGGTGGATCAGCGGTGCGCGTCCATGCCGCTGGGAGGAGAACTGGTCGGCCGTTTCGGCCGGCCTTGTCACACCGAGTGGTACCACCAAGCGGTCATGTGTGCTAGCAGGGTGATCGAACGGTCCGCTGGACCTTTCAGGTAAACCAGAGGGGCGCCTCTCCCCTAGGTGTCGGCTAGGGAGGACCCCACCACAGCGGGCCACCCGACCGCGGGATACATTTTGGACCGCCCAGTGGGCCGCGCCTAGCGGGCTGGGGTGGGCCGCACCCTTCGCGGGCGTCGTCGAACCATGGCCCGGCAAGTCGGGCCCGCCACGGCCCAGGCCATCCGGGTCGGCCCAGGCCGGGTCAGGCCGAGTCAGCCCAATCTGGGTCAGGCCAGGATGGGTCGCCCCAGGCCTGGTCAGGCCAGGTCGGCCCAGGCCGAGTCAGACCGCACCCGGGCCCATCCGGATCCAGTTTCTCCTTTTTGAAAATAACTTGTGATCTGGGTGTCCGTTTGACGAACCTTCTACGCCATTGGAATCCTTCGATGGAGACGGTCCTTTTGGTATACTCCACTTGATTTTTGGGATAAATTTGGAGTATAGGCGGGTTGGATTGAACCTGAATCCAACCGGGCCCTCGGAACGAAAACGCTAGTAACATACAGATCGAGCATCCGATGGACACGTCGTCTGTTGCATTGGGTCCCTTTTGATGTGGCGGGCCTTTGGGATGCTTATTTTTGGAATTCATATCATTTTATGTTTGACCGTTGTCTTGAGAATTAGTTCTCCCAAATGTGCTATTAGCGGGAATCCAGTGGCTGGCAGTGAGGCAGCGGTTTAAAAACAAATCATATAGAGGTTAGTACCAAAAGATCTTGTCTTGGTCAACACTGATCATGTGTGGGTCAAATCCTGTGTGGGTCAGCGCTCAATGATCCTGTGTGGGTCAGCGCATACCAATCGTGTGGGGGTCAGATACTGTGGGGGTCATCACTCAGGGATCCTGTGTGGGTCAGCGCATATCGATCATGTGTGGGTCAGATCCAGTGTGGGTCATTGTGGGGGTTATTACCTATTGATCATGTGTCAGTAAGACTCCATGTGGTTAGTCAAAGTGCTTATTGATAGAATATGATGATCTAGATTTAGGACTGATCATATTTACTTCTATACTTCACCAATATCTGGTGTGAGATGGGTTTTTACCTTTTTGGTATTCTTTTGTGTGACGTACCTTTGTGGTACTTACCTTTTTTGTGCTACCTTCGTGGTAATATTTCCTTCGTGGAACAGTTGAGTTTTGGTCTAATGATTTGTTCCTTGTGTTTCCTCATGGATTAGATGGGTATACTTGATAAATTACATATATGTATGGGCATATACCTAAGTAGGGTTGACTGTTGTTTCCATGATTCGTGGTTTATCCATTTTGGATTTTGAGAGACCTTCGGGGGTCACAAGGTCCCTACTGAGTATTTTTATACTCACCCATGCATAGGATACGCCCGCACCTTGTTGTGTCTTATGCAGACAACGGACAATGTTGACTGAGGATGGGGGTACCAGGACTGGAAGCTGCACGGAGGTGGACCTTAGATGAGGCATATCGCAGAGACGACCATTCAAGAGTTGTACCTACCCTTTAGGTAGAATCATTGGCGGGTGCTCACTAGAGTTGTTTTTCAGTTTTACATCTACTTTCCATTTTTACTCGTACTTTATAGTTGGTCTTGTATTCTAGCCCCTTTACTTAATATACTCACTCTTTTTACGATACATTTTACCATGTGATTATATCTTCAGGTTTGCTTGGTTGTGTGAGTTTACATGTTTTAAAGGAAATGCCTTCCCAGTTTTAGGGATAAGCCTTTTCGGTGCTAGTCGCTAGCCCCTGGCCTATGGAAAGAATGGTTGGGGTAGTCACGACATGGGCCCTGGGGGACGGGTCATGACAAATTGGTATCAGAGGAGTTCTATTCTACTAAATAACTTGGACTCTAATCTTTTGATTCGGGAATAGTGTTAAGTTTGATGAGTGTGGTTTTAAGTTTGGGGAATCCAGTGTCGGTGCAGCAACCAACGTATCCATACACCAGGACCCTGACTTCTAATTTCAGACTAAGCGCATGAAAACACTAATTGCATGTGTGTCTTTGTAAATATTTCTTTGTGAACTCTTCGAGTCAGCTCGCCAGGTATAACTTATTAACCGTGGCGCACTTGTTTCTTTCAGGATTCCTCCACATAGATAGCCATCCAGGGTTCTGTGTAGAGAATGTGATGACAGCCCACCGAGTGAAGAGTCTTCAGTGCAGGGCCCCCTTTCGACAGTTATAACGTCGGGTGGTGTACCAGCAGTACCACTACCTGTTGGGCAGCCAATGCCACCAGCCCCAGTAGCAGATGGTGCACGCTGCATGAGTGTGTTTCACGAGTTCTAGTGCCAGAGGCCACCGAGGTTCTGGGGAGAGACATATCCACAGGATTCTAAGGATTGGATGGAGGCTGTGGTTAGAGTTTTCTGACAGGTAGGGACACCATCTGATCTCATGGTGATTTTTTCTGCCAGTCTTATTAAGGAAGGAGCAGACATATGTTAGAGCTTGATGCTCCAGGTTCACGAAGAGGTGTCTCTCATTTGGGAGAACATCAAGACCCTTTTCATGGAAGAGTTTATCCCAGAAACCCTACGCTTAGTGAATTTACAGGATCTTCTCTACTTGCAGCAGGGTAACATGACTATAGCTCAGTATTCGGCAAGGTTCACTAACCTCTCGCGCTACTCCACTAACATGGTGTGGGACCCTTTCTTCAGGGCCCTAACCTTTGAATAGGGCCTCCTACGGAATATTAGAGCTTTGATGGTTCCTCTCAGCATCCCGGCGCAGGTAGGGGTGTTTGCGAGAGCACTCTTAGTGGAGATCTTCCTGGATGAGCAGTCATTGGAAATGAGACCCACCACCGGATGACACGTAGAAGAGTCATCGGCAGCTGGCAATAGACAGATGACACAGAGGTCCAAGAAGACCAAACCTACATGTGGACGACTGTAGGATACAGGGTCGATGCAGTGGGGATCTTGAGACAGAGTAGGACAGGTGAGGATCAGGCAGTGTTACTCATGCGGTGGGTAGAGTCACATGGCTCGTGACTGCGCAACCTACCATACGGACGACCAGCAGATGGTCTAAGGACCTCCTGGGAAGAGGTGAAGATTCGATTGATGAGGTCCGTAGGCAGGAGGTGGACATGGTAGTGGAGCAAGCCAAGAAGCAGGTGGTGGGAGACAATTAATGGTTCTACCACCACCACCTCCAGGTGGTCCACCTCGACCATAGGGAGTAGGTGAACAAGGGTGAGCTCAGCTCCAGGAAGCTGAGTCTTATGACCACGGTGCTCCAGAGATGATACGATGTATTATCTGCGTCTACTCTACCTTATTTGAAGTGCTTATATACACAGGTTCCAGTCATTCTTTTATTTCCACGGCCCTCGTTTGGAGCTCAGAGATACCAATGGAGATGTTGTCTCGATCCTTACAACTAGAGATACCTATGGGAGCGGATTCAACGATTACACACTGGTGTTGGTAGTGTCATCTTACTTTAGGAGGTGAGAGCTTCGGATGGTATCTTCTAGTAGTGGCATAGAGGCCTTACGATGTCATCTTGGGTATGGACTGGTTATCTACAATTCATGCTTAGATCGACTGTATTAGGAGAAAAGTGTGGTGTGTCTGCATGGACAGGACCAGGTTTTCCTTTACCTGTGAGAAGGGAACCTTTGCAGCACAGGATGGACTTACCCGGAGGAGGGTGCAGCTGATCACACATCAGTTGTATAGCCTTACCCTTAGAGCAGTTGATGTTGAGAGTCCGAGCTATCCTGTAGTGGTGGACCAGTACAGTAATGTTTTTTCAGACGATGTTTTTGGTCTACCTCCTCGCAGTGAAGTGTACTTTTACATTGACTTTTACCTCGGGACAGCACTAATATCTAATTCAGAATATCGGATATCTCCCACAGATCTTTGAGATCTGTGAGTATATCTAGAGGACTTATAGAGCAAGGGGTTCATTAGGCACAATGTTTCTCCTTTGGCATCCCTGATTTTGTTCGCCATGAATGTGGATGGGAGTTTGAGACTCTGTGTAGACTACTGGTTCTTGAACCAGGTAACTGTGAATAACAAGCAACCACTCCCCAGGATTGATGATCTCTTTGATCAGCAGAAGGGAGCACTGTGGTTTTTTAATATAGACCTCAGATCAGGCTATCACCAGCTCAGGGTACAAGATGAGGATGTGCAGAAGATAGCCTTCATATGTCAGTATGGCCACTATGAGTTCTTTGTAATGCCATTCGATGTGACCAACACCCCAGAAGTGTTCATGGGACTCATGAATAGGATCTTCCATCCATAACTTGATTGCTTTCTAGTAGTCTTTATCGACGAAATCTTGATTTATTCAGCGACGGAGGAGAAGCATGCCTATCATCTGCAGATAGTTCTGGACACACTCCAAGAGAATTAGCTCTATGGTAAGCTCTCTTAGTTCCAGTTCTGGATCTAAGAGGTTCACTTCTTGGGACACATCATCTCGGAGTCTGGATTTTCAATGGATCTGGGTAAGATTGAGGTTGTACTTTCTTGGGATACACCAAAGAGTGTGATAGAAGTGTGGAGTTTCCTAGGTTTGGCCGGTTACTACCAGAGTATTGTGCCTGAGTTTTCTAGAGTTGTGGCACCCTTATCAGCATTGAAGAATAAGGGGAAACCCTTCGTGTGGTCGGAGAGATGCCAGCGGAGTTTCCATGAGTTGAGGCTGAGACTGAGGAGTTCCCCCCATGTTGAGTCTACTGGACGAGGGTGTTGGGTACGTAGTCTACTGCGATGTGTCAGGGAATGGACTTGGTTGTGTCCTGATGCAGGAGCAAGCATTGATCACATATGGGTCTCGACATCTGAGATAGCATGAACAGAACTACGCTACCCATGACCTGGAGTTAGTAGTTTTGGTCTTCGCCTAGAATATGTGGCTACATTACTTGATGGATGAATGTTTTAAAGTTTACTATGATCAAAAGAGTCTTAGGTATATATTCTCTGAGAAGGACCTGAACCTGAGACCGCAGCATTGGCTTGAGTTCCTCTAGGACTATGAGTTCGAGATAGTTTATACTCTTGGGATGGGGAATTTATTAGCATGTACACTCTCCATTAGGTTTGGTATACAGTTGCAGAGTGAGGCGACAGAACAGTTAGCTGCATTGTGGATATCCTGCGTGGATCGAGATGGTCCAGCTTATCTTCAGTCTCTGATAGTCACTCCCTCTCTCCTTCAGCATGTCAGGGAGGCACATCTTGTGGACACTGACTATGAGGCTTGACGTGCTCAAATATCCACAGGACAGGCACCTGATGGATTTTATAAAGGTAGGGAGCATGTCATCCTCTTCAGAGGACGTACTATGGTATTGGTGGTTCTTAGGGAGGAAGTATTGAGGGAGTTTCATATGTCCCCTCTAGTGGTACATTTAAGAGTGTAAAATATCTACCAGGACCTTCGGCATTAGCACCGGTGGTCGGGAATGAAGAAAGCACTGGTAGAGTTTGTCTCACGGTGCCTCACTTGTCAGCAAGTGAAGGTAGATCATCAGGTTCCAGCAGGCTTAGTTTACCCACAAGAGGTGCCAGAGTAAAAGTGGGATAGAATCTCCATGGAATTCATGATAGGACTTCCATGCACGTCCAAGGGGCATGATTCCATCTGGGTGATCATTAACCAACTCACCAAGTTTGCATACTTCCTACCTATTAGAGAGTAGGGACCAATAGAGGGCTTGGGACACCTATACATGTAGGATATTTTGTGGATTCATGGGGTGACATCTATGATTGTATCTGATCGTGATGCACATTTTACTTCCCAGCTATGGAAGGGGTTATAGGAGGCATTCAAGACATAGCTTTGGTTGAGCATAGCCTTCCATCCTCAGACGGATGGTTAGAATGATAGGACCATTCAGACCCTTGAGGACATGGTTCGTGCATGCGTCCTAAATTTCCTTTGCAGCTGGGATGATCACTTTACCTTGGTGTAGTTTTCATACAACAATAGTTATCACTCCACCATTTGTATGGAACCATTCGAGGTGTTGTACGGTTGACCTTGCAGATCACCTCTGTGATGTACTGACCCAAGAGAGTCAATACTCATGGGACCAGAGATGGTGTGGGATACCACGGAGAAGGTGCATATCATCCAGGAGTGGATGAAGACTACACAGAGTAGGCAGAATTCTCATGCTGATAGGATATGGAGACCTATGGAGTCTGACGATAGAGACCATGTCTTTCTATGTGTCTCACCTCGACAAGGTTTGCAGAGATTTGGTCTGGGCGGAAAGTTATCTCCAAGGTTCATCGGAACCTTTCAGGTCCTTAGCAGAGTTGGCAAGGTGGAGTACCACCTATCCCTTCCACTGTATTTGGAGAAGATGCACGATGTTTTCCAGTATCCCAGCTGAGTAGATACATACATGGTCCTTTACACATCATTGAGTGGGGAGAGATGGACATCGACGATGGGGCGGCGTTTTCAGGGGTTTTAGTGGACATTGAGGATCGACATGAGAGAGTCCAATGTGGTCAATAGATACCTCTAGTGCGCGTACAATGGAAACATGGGAACCTCCAAGAGAGCACATGGGGGCGGGAGGCTCAGATTCGTGCTCAGTACCCCCACTTGTTTCCCTAGTTTGTGTTGAGGCTTTTAGGGACGCAAAGCCCTGAGGTGGGGAGAATGTAAAGACCCATATTTTTTTCCATGTAAATGTTTCTTAAAATATATGGGAATTTTTTGAGTCCGAAAAAATTGACGGTGCATGATTCCGAGGCTCGGTGTGCCCGAAATGAATTTCTGAACTTATGTTTTTCGGGTACGTTCATTAAACGCGCGAGAGGAATTTTGTAACTTTTGAACCAATGCTTGGAATTGAAATCTGATGACACCATTGAACTCAAAGCACTAATATTCACTTTAGGATACCTTCACCACGGCCATAGTAGGTCAAGGGTGAAAGTTAGTTTTTATGTTTTTTTGGGAGAGTTAAACGAATAAAAAAAATAAAAAAACTTTTATTTTATTTTTAAACCCTCCCATTTGAATCACGAAGGTGGTTGGGAATTTCATGTTGGGAATTAAATGCCTAGTTACACAAAATGTGTAACCACTTTCTTCTTTAATTAATTGGATTCGTTAATTCTAAATTAATGAATCAACTTTTTAAATTAAGAGTTTTTTATTAACTCTTGTAATCTATCCATTGATGTGCCACTATTAAATCTTAAATTATTAATTTGGCATCACACATCTCATGGGGAAAAGGATTGGAAAAGGAGAGCCTTTGAGAAACATCCTCTAAATGAAGAACCTCTACAATTAAGAACGCTTTCTAGATCAAGAATAAGGAACTGAATTTGGAGCCTGTTGCAGGACCAACAGACGTCGGCGACTTCATCTACATATCTTTCCTCATGTCGTCTCCAATGAGAAAACAAGGTAGGGAAATTGTTCTTTTTATTTATTCTTCATGATAAATAATTGGTTAAATCATTGAACCAACATCTAATGACTTAACACAGAGGGTGTGGGCCGAATGAACATGACATGATCCCTCTATAACTTTATTATCGATTTGTTCTTCACGGGCAGCGATGACGGCAGCGTCGCAACCGCGTTGCTGAAGGAGACCGTGATCCATCAGTCGTGGCGGTGAGAAGATAGTGGCTGGCATGTCGACTGGCCGTGATGAGGTGGAGCGGCGTTGTTGGCGCCAAAATATTTCACGAAAGGAAGGGACGGAAAAGAAGGTCGGTCTGCTGCCTCGTGAAGCACCGACGCGAAGCACCCCGAGCATCGTAGTCTCGTGAAGCTCCAGAGGCGGTAACTCTCCGCGAACGCATTTGACGTTCGCGAGCCCGCCGCGAAGCTCCGGAGGCGGTACCTCTTCGCGAATGACGTTGACGTTCGCGAGCATGCCGCAAAGCACCTGAGGCGGCGCACGAGTTCTGCTTCGCGGCACCCCTTCCCTATAAATACTGTACTCCCCCTGAGTCCCGAGGATGGACAATCCGACCTTTCAGCTTCTCCTCTCCCAAATCACGAAGCACTCTTTGCCCCTGGGAAGCATGAGCTCCGCGAGGTACTTCTACTTCATGTGACGCCTTCTCTTTGACTCGTTTTGAGCCCCTCCTTCGAGAGGGATGCCCTTCGCGAAGCTCAAGGTCATTCGCGAAGGAGGGGTATTCCCAAGGGAACCCGGGCATTCGTGGAGCATTTATGCTTCGCGAAACACCCAACCTGTACTAGTGATCCCTATGCTAAGGCAGGATCGCTACACATCACGAAGCACACTGCTTCGCAACACCCTGCTTCGCGAGGCACCTCTTCTTCGTGAGGCAGTGCTCCGCGAACACTGTTCCACTTCGCGAAGTACCCTCCACTCACACATATGCCCTATGCTAAGGATAAGGCACTCTGCTTCACGAAGCACACTCCTTTTCTTGGCAATTCCTCTTCCCGTGAGACCCTCCAGGTTTGCACGATGCGATTTTAAAGTCCCACAGACAATACTACTCGTAGTGTTGCTTCCCCTAATGCTTCTTCGCATACGCACGCTAACGGCTATTGCTTCTTCGCATAGCCATGCTAACGTGGACCCCTCGATGGCTCACTCTACAACCCCCCTTGACCATGGCCTTTCCGGTACCTTCCCTCCCCCAAGGACCAGAGGGTACCAGTTATGTAAGTCCTAGGGGTGTGGAGTGAACCCACCTCGTCTGAGCTGCAGGACGTTAAACTGCCAAGCACCACGTCCTCAACACATGACGTTAAACTGTGACCCGACCTCGTGCCTCTCACGAAGGGTCCCCCAAGGTCGAACATTTTTTACACCACTCGTCTCCACAGGAGTGGAATCACCCTTCCACGAGGGATGATATCCTCCTTATTGGAGTGGCGTGTGTTCTCAAGAGAAGGGCGACCCTAGTTCCCCAACAGATGGCTGCACCCCTGCATCTCCGTACTTCCCCACTACCAAGGTCAGTGGAGGGCATGATAGGGAACGAGGCACCTCCCATCATTGGTCCCAAATCATTCTTTCGCTGCGCTTTTTCGCACTCCGGGCCTCCATCCTGGAGTAAATCCCAGCACCATGGGTCGCCTAATGCGTAAGCCCCTCTTCGCTTCTCACGGACGCACCCTTCGCGATGTGATCGTCAGGTCCTTGCTGCCTCTTGTTTCTCACACCGAGCATGACTCACGTGGGCTTAGAGTTGGAATTGGACATGATAATACCTCGTCCAGCATGACGTTAAACTGCATGCCCTCATCTATCATGACGTTAAACTGTATGCCCTTGTCCTGCATGACATTAAACTGCACACCCATTTGAACTACGAGGTCTTTGATCCATGTCAAGGCATGGTACGGATGAAGCCTCCACGAGGTTCAAGCCCACCCGTCATCCAATTCACGTCGAGTTCTACCTGCGTCCAGCACGACGTTAAACTGCATTCCAGCCCGACGGTAAGCTGTTGTGACCCTTACGAACTACGAGGTCTTCGATCCATGTCAAGGCATGGTACGTAGGAATCCTCCCAGAGGTTCAAGCCCATCTCCCATCGGACCAAGGTCCCTCATTTACGTCGGTTCACCGACACCCACTGCCATTCTGAACTACGAGGACTTTGATCCATGTCAAGGCATGGTACGTTGGAAGCCTCCATGAGGTTCAAGCCCACTGCCCGTCGTTTACTCACGTCAGGGTTCAATACCATCCCGCATGACGTTAAACTGTATTCCATAAACCCTTTGAACTACGAGGACTTTGATCCATTCCAAGGCATGGTACATAGGAAACCTTCCCAAGGTTCAAGCCCACCACTAGTGGACCCCCAGGTCTACTTTCACGTCGGTTCACTGACGAAACCCTTTGAACTACGAGGTATTTGATCCATGTCAAGGCATGGTACATAGGAAGCCTCCTCGAGGTTCAAGCCCATATCTCATTGGACCAAGGATCACTTTCACGTCGGTTCACTGACGAATCCTGTCCTTTGAACTACGAGGTCTTTGATCCATGTCAAGGCATGGTACGTAGGAAGCCTCCCCGAGGTTCAAGCCCACCACCCATCGGACCAAGGTCCACTTTCACATCGGTTCGCCGATGAATCCCCTCTGAACTACATGGTCTTTCATCCATGTCACGACATGGTACGTAGGAAGCCTCCACGAGGTCGAATCCCACCACCACTAGGACCCTCCTGGTCCTCCCCATTCACGTCAGTTCGTTGATGATTCCCATCGAACCAAGGCCCACCCTTATGCCGGTTCATCGGCACCATCCCGAACTACACGGACTTTGATTCCCTGCCACGGGGATACGTAGGAAGCCCCTTTAAGGCTCAAGCCCAACTTCACTGTTTCTCTTGAGATGGTCCCTTTCCATTCCCCCTCCACTTCATTCGTCTATCCATCATCCACCCTGATTCTCGCCCGGACCATCATAACCCGGTGAGACCATGTCGGTACGATCCTCTTCACAGCCGCCCATGGGCTGGTCCCGGTATCGGCACCCCTTCAAGGGAAATCCCTCAATCCGATCCATTCTAGCTAATGCTCTGATCGGGCTGATCCGTCTCCGCTGGATGTTAAACTCACGGCATACCCTGTGTTAAACACGGGAAGCTGAGGAAAACCTTAGATATGTGGCTATGGCATATAATTCCCCATGATCGATGTGGGATGCCTCGGGCTTCCATGCCCTCGAGAAGCCCTATGACCAGGGATAATAGACAGACATGTCGGTTCCCCAGCATCCAGACATGCTTCTGATGCCTCAACGTGATTACTCCCCCGACTGAAGGTTGCTGCCCTGACCGGACCCTTTGGAATGTCCTGACAGAAGCAGTGTAATTAACCGATGTCCATGGAAACATGGCACTGGGAAGAGTTTAACGAACAACGTATTAAATCTATGAGGGAGACCCGGACTAGGTGACGAGTTCTGAGGAGGAATCCACAGAAGGAAGAACCGACATCCCATCATTCCATTTCGATCAAGGAGAAGACGTCCCTGAATAAGGAGAGAATGTCGCCCGCCTTTGGAATGCGGGAATGTGGGGCAACAGTGCAGCGTGTCCTCCTCCGCAGACGGACGGATGTGCGTGCCCCGGTGAAAGCGTCGGAAACAGAAATGGTGAACCCGACGTGAAATTCTTCTCCTCAATCTGGAGATTAGTAGCGTTCGAGACACCAGTAGATTGATGTGTCACCGGATCCAGATATCCGGCACCTGGTCTTGCCAAGCAAATAGCGGGCCTGTCGTGAAACTCACCGGAAGTCGGGGAAGTAGAACGTGGGGCACTATGTTCTGCAATGTGTTGGCATGGATCCTTCTTACAGACATGGAGAATGGAAGGATGTTGGGGCACTGGTTGTCAATCCTTTTCCTCGCAGTGCTGATGAGTTGATCCCTTCATTTCTCAGGAACCAGGTTGCTGTTACAGAGACACGATCACCGCCCGCTCACCTACGCAAGGGCAGGGGCAACACCGCCACAGCCACCCTGCATGGCGCCGCTACCGCCACGACGGCTGCCACATTGTGGAATACGGGGTGCCCACGTCCCCTTTCCCCATCAGAGGTCATCCAGCGAAGGGTGATCAACAACCTCGTATGCAGGTACGAGGAGGAAGGGTTCATCCCAACTCGGGATATGGCCCGCCTGGACCTGGAGTCATCTAGGCCCCACTGTCAACGCCGCCCTAACAGGCCGCTTAGGGAGCCCCTGCTCCCCACCCCAACGTTCAACCGTTTCGGGAGCCTATCCCCAGAACGCCTTGACGACTCCTCGCCTTACGGTGATGAGGCGGGAACCGTCCGACTCGTCCCGCTTAGGGTCCCGACCCAAGAGCTCCAGGGAAGGGCTCTCGTCCGGCCGTGTCAGCGCCGTCGTCCGACTCCGCAGGAAGAGCAGGCAGGCCATGCCCCTGCACCACCTGCGCTAGCTCGCCTGACCCGACATCAGTGTCGGGCCCGAGTTGAGGATGCTCGCCCAGATGCGTCGACGTCAACAGCTACAGTGGACCGAGCCACCGTCGACGTGCATCATGGAGTCCCTTCATACACTGAGTAGGGGCACTCTTTCACCCAACCAGGATCGAGACCCCAACCGCCCCACGGGCAGGCTGGGTTGACTCTCCGGGTTGCAGGCTCGAGTGGTGATCGCCGCGAACTAACCCGCGGTGATGTCACCCCGTACGGAGGCCCTCCCCGTACCACTACTCCATAGAGCATGGGCCTTCCCCGCTTCGAATCTCGTCATGGAGGAATGCCTCGTGCTACCCCCATCCCGAAGGAAAACCTGCCCAGCGGCAGTGACGCTCGGCGCGGAAACCTTTCCCTCGCCCACTATACAGGGTATGGAGTCCATCCTCCTGCCCCCAACCGCCGATCTGAAGGCACTGTCCATCCGGTCCTTCTCCAATGTGGGGGACCTCCCTACGTCCTCTCTACAACCGGTGAAGTTCCTCATCGCCCTAGCAACTCGAGGGGTGAAGGTCAGCCTCGCTCCGCCCGCATCGACCATGGAGGTCCTCCCCATGCTCCTGCCGATTCCAATAGAGGCTCCACCCACATGGGTGCTGCCCATGGAGGTCCTCCCCGTGTACCCTTTGACATTTTCCCTGGTGCCCCTCGCACCTCGGCTATCTCGAGTGGGGGCCCTCTCTGCCACGGTGCCAGTGCCACCCTGAGGCTACATATTAGGGATCAACCCTGTCCCGAAGAGCCACCCCGGGGCAGGAGAGCGGGTCGTCACCGCCACAAGAAGAGTCCTGGGAAGGCCCGGGTGGAGATCAAACCTTCCCGCTTCTTGGACTCTGAAGCGGAATGCGACTCAGCGATGGAACCATCTCCCCACTCCTCCGTATCAAGGACTGGGGCAGGAACCAGGCGCATTAGCCTCATTCTCCCGGAATGCGAGGTCCACCAGATTCCCATCTCCCTCCGCAGGTACATATAGGAGGAAGAAATCGTGGAAATTCCGCAGGTCTCAACCGTGCAAGCACCACCATTGTCACCAGAAACGCCCTCTACCTCTACCAGAGATCACAGAGAGCTATTTTGGGGTCCAACGGCGGTAGAGCGACGACATGACCTATCACCGGTAGTCGCGACTCCTGTGCCGGAAGCTGTGGCTATCAGCCTATCGTATCGTGACATCATGGCCAGGTCACCTCACTCTTTAGAGGATGGCTCGGAATTCGGTGGCCAGTCAGCTCGCTCGCCGTATTCTCCGCCACCAAGTTTACTATCCCAGAGGTCTGGCTCGGTACCGCTATCGGTCCCTCATCCGCACTCGGTTGACGAGTGGGGCAATATTGGGCCAGACCCCGAGTCCGAACCCAGGAGCTTCTGAAGAATTCTCGCAGCGGATTACTTCCCGGAGAAGTTCTGGCCGACGGCGGCACTGAACTTTTGTGCACCAGAGTCCCTTACCCCTGAAGAAGTGGGGTGCTTTTGTCGAATCCTATGGGAGACACACTTCCACCTTCGTTACGAGCGGGTGGTGTAACCAAGAAGTCGAGAGCACTTTGAAGAAATCAGCGAGCAATGTCGCCTGATCTATTTGGCCGCACTCCTTGTGGCCCAGCACCCTGAGTCGCCAGGCCATCAGAACGCCCTTCAAAGGAAATGTGTTCAGAGTTTCAAAGTACTCTGCAGAGTCTTCAGGGAAGCTACCCCCCATGTGCAAGTCCGTGGTTGGGGACATTATGCTGCTCTCCTCTTTGACCCTATCCGACGGCAACCCGATTCGTTATGCGACATTAAGGACATGCCCTCGAGAGGGGTCGCGGTCCACATGGCTGACGTAGTGGAAAAGGAAGACGAGCTTGAATTCCTTGATGGAGACTTACCCCCTGAGGGCATACCGCCACTGCTGGACCCATCAGGGAGGGTTACCCGTCAGCAGAGGAACCTGCTAGGCCTTCTCGTACCCACTGAGTCGCTGGTACTCGGTCGAAATACCAGCAAGGGTAAGGAGCACGTCGGAACTATCAAGCACTCTGACCCGTCTGCCTCTGTGCAAAAAACGGACGAATATCCTGAGAAGGCCACGTTACGCCAGCAGCTTGCTGAGCAGAAGAGGCTGGTTGACGAACTCTTGTCTGAGCGCGCCGTAGAGCGGCGACCCGACTACGGTAATCCCAGGCCGGGGAAGGAACAATTTCCCCCTGGTGAGATGCCTCCAGGAAACCCTGATCATGCTACTTCCGCAGACAGGGCAGAATCCGGAACTTACGGAAAGGGGGCGTGATATGTCTCGCCAAACCCCCCCGAACGACGGTGCAATCTGAAGAATCCAGGCCGCGTTCCCCCAATCGCCCCACAGGTCGTTCCGCCAGTTGATCCATGAGCTGTTGAAGCCATCTACAGTGTTGAAGAACCTAGCAATGCACTTGTGGTTAGGGATCCCTGTCAAGACAGGGACCCCCACCCGGATGATCTTATAGCGGCACTCACAGCCCACCTCGAAGTGTTGGAAACGCGACAGGTGGCGGTCCCACTGGATGGAAAGTCGTATCCCGCGTGGGTGGATGATATGCCCGTGCCCCCGGGTTTTGGGAACCCCACTTTCTCTCCCTTCAATGGGACAGGGGACCCGCCGCAGCACTTGGCTCATTTTTCTTCCCGGTGTGGCCCCATGCTGCGGACCCCGGCTCAGCAAGAAGCCGCCAAGCTCCGATGTTTCGTACAGACATTGGAAGGTCCAGCATTCGTCTGGTATAGCCAGCTCCTTATCGGATCGGTGACCGGTTGAGAGGATCTCCACCAGAAGTTCCTATACCAGTTCATCTCTACCACGCGGAAGACCGGCATTGCAGACCTCTTCAAGTGCAAGCAAAGGCCTGATGAGCGAGTCGCATATTTCATCGCCCGGTGGAAGGGACTTACGTATTCCCTCGATATGCTACTAAATCAAGAGCAATTACTGACGATGTGTGTGGGGAATGTCAAAACGGAGCTGGTACCCTCCCTGATTACCCAGAACTACCCTGGAGAGTTCAGATATTTCTCAGATAAGGCTCAGCACCTTGAGGAAGCTCTGCAACATGCTAGTTAGGCATGTTCGTTGCCCCCTATGATCCCAGCCAGGAGGACCGCCAGAACCGAACCCACCGTGGTGGCCCAAATAGAAGACCCTAGGTAGCTGGAATTACTACCAGTGGCACCATCCCCGCAACCCCACAGAGGTCCCCCACCTCAAGCACAGGCTCCTGCCCAGCAGCGACCGCCTCAGAATCGACAGGTTCCCCCGCGCAATGCGCCACCTCCACCAAGGCGACACAATCAGGCGTCGCCTCCTCGGCAGGCCCCTCCGGCCCCTCATCAGGGCCAGTCCCCTAGGGCCCCCTGTCCGGAAAGAAGGCACCAGACTTATTAATTCAATGAAAATCAGGTCCCAGGCTACTTCCGAAGTGCTCTAGAGCAAGGGATTGTGCGCCTGCCCGAGTGCAGAAGGTCGGCAGAGGCGAATCTCACCGATCACCCCAACTACTGTCCTTATCATTAGATTCTGGGGCACACCCTCAAGAAAATTTATGTGTTTAAAGACTGTATTCAAGACCAGGTCAACAACAACATAGTCAAGTTGGGCCTAGCACCAGCACAAGTGGCGGGTGTCTTTGCAGGGTCAGAGATCGGTAACGACAGCGAAGGCGAGTGGCAGTAGGTTCCCAGCCACGGATCCCAGAAATACGACGACTGGATGGCTCGAAAAACCGTTGTCTGTGCCCATGGTATCATCTAGGCGCGCCTGAAGTAGCCGGAACCTTCAAAAGAAGTAGATAGTACCTCTGCATCTCCTTCACAGTCTACCTCTTCCCAAAAGGGCAAGCAACAGCAAAACAAGAAGAAGCAACGCACACCACCGGTGCCATCGTCATCCCGTACTCTCGGCGACTTTATGCCCTCTGAAATGGGGATTCCTCCCAGAATCCACCCGATGGTGGATGACTCGTCGAGCGACAGCCAGGGGTATGCTTCGGTTAACTCCTTGGAGCTGGTAAAGCCCTATATGACTCCCGATGAGGGGGAACGCCAGGCGAACCTCCCCAATGTTTCCAGCCGACATCAACGTCAGCAGAATCGCAACCGCGCCGTTCATCGATGTACATCAGCGGGCACTTTCATCCAAGCCGTGCATGCTACTGAGACCAGAAAGTAGGCTCAGCGTAGAGCTCAGCACGCACAACCCCATCTAACGCCCTCAGCTCTACCTCCACCGCCGTTTGTGCTACTAGATCAGGGAGAGCTGCCTCGTTTGTATCACAGTCAGTCTTTCCCGGCTACAGGCCAGCCTCCACTGTCTGATCCTAGTCCAGCGACTACTCTCCAGGCTTCAACTAGTAGGCAGTAGGATGTACCCAGTACTAGCCGATCGCCGGTTCAACCGGCAGGACCCGCTATGCCTCCAAATGCCGAACGACCTCCTGTAGGCATAGGTTCGCGTTTGGCACGAAAGTATGATGTCCTGAAGCACCTGGCCGGCATTCCGGCAAGGCTTTCTATCCTTGAGGCCCTTCGCCTGTCATCTGAAATGCGCGAG
This sequence comes from Viscum album, assembly GCA_963277665.1. Classification (NCBI taxonomy): domain Eukaryota; kingdom Viridiplantae; phylum Streptophyta; class Magnoliopsida; order Santalales; family Viscaceae; genus Viscum; species Viscum album. The sequence continues at coordinate 1,029,163,921 of OY728158.1, forward strand.
GCACTTGCCAAGGCCCTAAGTAACCCCCTCCAGTTTGAGACGGAGGTAGCAGCTGCAGAAGCCTTCCATGCCGAGACAATTGAGAACGCTGAATGTCAGGCAGTTATCTCATTCTCCGGTGAAGATGAGGACCCTCTTATACGGGGACATATTCGCCCGCTGTACATCACTGGCCACTTCAATGGTGTGGAAGTCCGTCGCTACCTCGTTGACACGGGTTCCAGAATCAACCTAATTCTGACTCGGACGTTGCGAAAGCTGGGTCTGTCTGCAGGTGATTTAACTCCCTCTGACCTTAGAATCCAGGGGTACGACAGGACCGAGCAAACCCCAGTCGGCAAGATCCGCTTGAAGACTCAGTTCAGTGGCTTAATTTACAGCACCGAGTTCATGGACGTCTCTCAGGACGCCACCTACAACACGTTGATGGGTAGGCCATGGCTCCATCTTCCTGCAGCGGTCCCTTCATCGTATCACCAGTGTCTCAAATACTCACTCAACGGTCGAGTAGGCGTGCTCCAAGGAGATGCGTCTCCTTTCGCCTCTTGTGAGGCCCGCTATATGGATGTGGGTTATTACCAAAGTAAGGATAAGCAAATACTAGTAAGTGAGGATGAACCTGCCCCGGTCACAAGTGATCCCTGGGCAAGCATGGATGACGCCTACATCCTCCTGATCCACCGATTGGAGTCCATGACCCCGACATGGGGCAATGTTTTGTTGTTTCAGGTACACAAGGAAGGCATGTTCCCGTGTCCATGCGACGGCGGAAAATCACCTCGTACTCCTACATCAACCAAGCTCAGGTGATCCCGGAACCTCCTACCCCTGTACGGTACCGGAATGTCAAGCTTATGACAATGGCGTTACGCCATATGTGTCTCTTCCACCGGGCTGGAATCCACCGACTCAGGCCGACACGTCACCACTGCTTTGATATCATCAAACGTAGCCCCTTAGGCCGAAGTCCAGATGGGATAGGATCGACTGCCTTCATTGCTATGGTCTCAATGGTGAGTGAGTCTCCTGATATGATGACCACTGCTTCCCAAGCCGGCACCAGCTGGCCCTCAGGTTTTGATAGCCCAGAAGTATCTCCCATCGCAGGAAATCCCCCCAAGGGTGGGGAGGAAGACCTGGAGGATGCTCCCCCCGCCTTTGAGGAAGGAATCTCTACCATGGTTGATGAATTGGTACAGGTGAACCTTGGTAGTGAGGCAGATCTGAAACCCACATTGATCAGTGCAGCCATGTCCCCCAAGGAGCGGCAGCAGTACGTAGACTTTCTCAAAAAACACCGTGACGTGTTTGCCTAGAGTTACAACGAGATGCCAGGACTATATCCCCAGGTATCCATTCACCGTCTGGGCCTCCCGGCAAACCATCGTGGGTTTAATCAGCCTCCCAGGAAGATGCACCCTTCTCATGGTGCTATGGTTGAGGATGAAGTTGACAAGCTTATCAAAGCCAACTTCATTAAGGAAGTCCAGTACCCCAAGTGGCTTGCCAACATTGTGTCAGTCAGGAAGAAGAATGGGCATATCAGAGTCTACATCGACTTCCGCGATCTTAATCGCCACTGCCCAAAGGATGAATTCCCACTCCCGGTGACGGAGTTATTGATTGATGCCACAGTCGGGTTCCAAGCTCTCTCTTTCATGGATGGGTATCCCGGGTACAACCAGATCCAGATGGCCCCCGAGGACGAGGAGTCCACTGCCTTCAGGGCTCCCCAAGGTACCTTTTGCTAACAGGTTATGCCATTCGGCTTGAAAAATGCAGGTGCCACTTATCAAAGGGCCATGCATCACATATTCAAGTCGATTCTCGGGACATTGGTGGAATGCTACGTAGATGACCTAGTGGTCAAATCATGTCAGCGCCAGGACCATCTCAAAGACCTCGAGAAGGTGTTCGGTTTCCTCCGTTCCCATCACCTGAAGATGAAACCGTTGAAGTGTGCCTTCGGGGTCACCTCTGGGAAGTTTTTGGTCTTTTTTGTTAGATACCGAGGCATTTAGATCGACCCAGAGAAGATCAAGGCCATCAGCCAAATTCCTCCCCCGAGCAACATTCGGGAACATTGAGGCCTCCAAGGCCACATAGCCTATATACGCCGATTCATCACGATTCTGGTCGGCAAGTGTAAGCCCTTTTCCCTGCTTATAAAGAAGGGTGACGCCTACGAATGGGATGAGGAGTGTCGGACTGCCTTCGAGGAAATCAAGCAATATCTGCTCCAACCTCCGGTTTTGATGCCACCCATCTCCGGAAAGCCGCTGGTCCTTTACGTGACCGCCCTGGAAAGATCCCTCGGTGCGCTGCTCGCCCAGAAGAATAATGAGGGTACTGAGAACAGTCTCTACTATCTCAACCGCATGCTTCTCGATACAGAGGTCAGATACTCCCCTATAGAAAAGAGCTTCCTTGCGCTCCTCTTCGCCGTGCAGAAGTTGCGACATTACCTGCAGCACCATGAGGTGTAATTGGTCTCCTGGGTAGACCCACTGATGTATATCCTGAACTGCCCCATCCTGACAGGCCGACTAGCACGGTGGGCGGTGATTGTCTAGCAGTTTGATATCAGGTTCGTACCTCAGAAGGCCATTAAGGGACAGGCGTTGGCAGAATTTTTAGCTGCCCATCCAACCTCTGCAGATCAGTCCCTAGACCTGGATTTTCCTGATGAGACGATCCTCTCAGTCGATCATGTCGTCCCGTGTTGGCAAATGCATTTCGACGGCGCCTCCCGGAGCCCCACCAGTAGGAGGCTCAACGATCCCAAGCTCAACAGAGTGGGAATTGGTATTGTCTTCATTAACCCAGCGCAATCCGTCCTTCCATACTCGTTCCTGTTGTCAGAAGGTTGTACAAACAACGAGGCAGAGTAACAGGCTCTCATCACTGGTCTCGAGTTGGACCTTGAGATCCATGTGCTCCATCTACATGTGGAAGTAGATTCCGAGCTGGTAATCAAACATGTTAATGGCGACTACGTCGTCAGGAAGATGGAGCTTGTACCGTTGCTGGAGTACACCCTCCGCCTAATGGCCCAGTTCTCTTCTCGACCAGAGGTTACCCATGTCCCACGGTCACAGAACAGTCAAGCAGATGCCTTGGCTGTCTTAGACGCGTCGCTCGCAGAACCCGAGAAAGATGATTTGATCATACATGTGGCACACCGGAGAGTCATCGCCCTCGTCACCCAAGAGGACAATGCTGGCCTGCGGGTAAGTCATCTCACCACTGGACCCTCCACGTCAGGGGTCCCAGGTTCGTCAGACACAATGGTTGAAGCCACTCCCGACTGGAGGGCACCTTTTGTCGAGTATCTCTAAAATGGTCGCCTACCGGACGACCGGGCTGAGCGCGACCGAATCTGACACCGCGCGCTTCAATTTACCCTCCATAGCATCCCCAGTCTTGAACAGATCCTTTATAAGTGGAGCTTCGATGGCGTCCTCCTCCGTTGCATTCAAGGAGTAGATATTCCTCAAGTTATGCAAGAGGTTAACGCCGGTTCCTGTGGCGCCCATCAAACTGGGCTGAAGCTGTCCCATCAAATCCGGAGGTTGGGGTACTTCTGGCCCTCTATGATCCACGATTGTATTGGGTATGACAAGAGATGCCATGCGTGCCAAGTTCACGCCAACTTCCTGCATCGGTCGTCGGAGCCCCTCCACCCCACCAAGTACTCTTGGCCATTTGTGGTATGGGGACTTGATGTAGTGGGACCATATCCACCAGCAACAGCCCGCCAGTGTAGGTTCATCCTCAGTGCTACAGATTTCTTCTCCAAGTGGGCAGAGGTAGTTCCACTCAAAGAGGTCAAGGCTCATTCCATCGTTGACTTTGTGAGCTCTAATATTATCCACCGGTTTGGGGTCCCTCACGCCATCCTTGCCGATAATGTCACCAACTTCCGAGCGGCTGAACTGAAGAAATTGTACGCCAAGTACGGCATCCGTTAGAACCATACCTCCCGCTACCACGCGCAAGCAGACGGACATATCGAGGTGTTCAACAAAACCCTCTCTAACATTCTGCAGAAGATGGTTGGTCAGAACAAGAAAAGTTGGCCGGACAAGCTCCCCAACGCCCTCTGGGATTACCGGACGACGACTCACAACTCTACCCAGGTGACCCCATATTCCCTAGTGTATGGAGCTGAGGTCATCTTACCCATTGAGATCCAGCTGGCATTGTTACGCACTGTAGTCTATGATCACTAGACATCAGATGAGGTAGCCGAAATCCATCTAGCTGAATTAGAAGCACTGGACGAGAACCGACTTAATGCCCTGCACAATCTAGAAAGGCATCAGGATAAGATAGTGAGGGCCTTCAACAAGAATGTTCGTCTCCGTTCTTTTCTACAGGGCAACCTAGTACTAGCCCTTCGAGCGCCAATGATTCCCGGTAGGAAACCGCCCAAGTTAGAACCCAAGTGGGAAGGGCCTTATATCATCCATAAGGTTTACCCCAATGGAGCATACTCCTTGGTGACCACGGATGGAGAGCGCATAACTCCTCCCACCAACGCCAATTTCCTTAAGCAATACTTTGCCTAGGGAAAAGGGTCCTGCAAGACCTTAAACTGCATCTTCGTCCTGCAAGACGATAAACTACAAAATGGTCCCACATGACCTTAAACTGCAAGTTATGGTCCAACACGACCTTAAACTGTAAGGTCCTGCACGACCTTAAACTGCATCTTTGTCCTGTAAGATGATAAACTGCAGAATGGTCTGAGCTCTATGACCTTAAACTAAGATCACCTCCCGTCCTTACTGTAAGACGTTAAACTACAAGCCAGTCAGGCCTTCCTAGCCGAGGCTTAGCCTCCGTCCCCTTGTACTCCTTGGGCCCCTGACCCCCATCCTTACTGCAGGACGTTAAACTGCAAGCCAGTCAGGCCTTCCTGACCGAGGCTCAGCCTCAGGCACCTTGGCCTCCTCGGGCCCACGACCCCTGTCTTCACTGCGAGACGTTAAACCGCAAGCTGTTCAGGTCTCCCTGATCGCGGTCCGGCCTCAGGCCCCTTGGTGTTCCCCGACTTATCCTCTTGCGGGATTGTACGGTATGGTATGGGACTACGTCCTCATTCATGTAGGATTACTTGTTGTACCTTACATATCCCCAAATGAGATGCATCCTCATCCCGCATGATGTTAAACTGCATCTCAAGAACTATGTGTGGCTTGATTCCTATCATAATGGGATACGTAGGAACACCCAGACGCCTCGTCTCGAGCCCAGCCCCAAGCTTTTCTCTTCCACTATCCCCCCTGGGAATAGTTTCCTTGAAGGATCTTTATGTAGCGGGGTGTAGGATTTCTTAACACCACTCATACAAGGGTTGTAAGGGTTGCACCATGTGCCCAATCCCGTTCTTCTATCCTCCCATGTCCTCACCGCATGACGCTAAACTGCATGGCCTTCAAGAACTATGTATGGCTTGATTCCCATCCTAATGGGATACGTAGGAACGCCCAGACATTTTGTTTGTTGGCCCATCCCAAAAGCCAAAATCTTCCACTCGAGTCAAGACATATGGCAGGGTGCATACTTTTTCCCCAACTCACATCGAGCATGCCTCGACCCGGCTGCACATCCCCCCTAGAGATGTTTGCCTCTTTCGTGGATGGATACAGCTTTGCTTCACCCACTCCTTGACTGGGATTCCATCATTTTTTGCACACCCAGAGGGACCCCCAAGAATGGCCTGGATACTACACCCAAGGGCTCTCCTACCGATACGGGCCAACGCCCCCGAGGGTTTTCAAGAAACAAGCCGATACAAGTCCTGCGTTGTGAATTTGGTCAACAGTCGACGCTCATTTGTTGCTCCAATATCAGGTCGTCATAGGAACGTTGTGTTTCGAACATGGTCAACAGTGTCCTGGATCTTTGGGTCCACCCCGAGATGTCCCAAACATTGAGTGCAGTGATTCGTTCTACCCCATCCCGAAGTGACAAACTTCCCCCGGGTGGTGCTAGCGATCGGTCCCATGGCCCCGATTCCCCTATAAGGGGTGTACGGTGTGGTGTGGGACTATGTCCTCATTCACATCGGGATCATGTACCATGTCGTACGCCTTCCCTTACGAGGCCCAGCCTCAGGTCCCTTGGCCTTCTCGGGTCCCCGGCCCCCGTCCTCATGTAAGACGTTAAACTGCAGACCTGTCAGGCCATCCTGACTGATGCCTGACCTTAGGCCCCTTGGCCTTCTCAGGCCCCTCCGCCCAACCTCTTACCCAGGGTGTATGGTGTGGTGTGGGACTATGTCCTCATTGACGTAGGGATCATGTACCATGCCATACGCCTTCCCTTACGAGGCCCAGCCTCAGGCCCCTTGGCCTTCTCGGGTCCTCGGCCCCCATCCTCATGTAAGACGTTAAACTGAAGACCCATCAGGCCTTCCTGACTGATGCCTAACCTTAGGCCCCTTGGCATTCTTGGGCCCCTCTTCCCAACCTCTTACCCAGGGTGTACAATGTGGTGTGGGACTATGTCCTCATTTACGTAAGGATCATGTACCATGCCGTACGCCTTCCCTTACGAGGCCCAGCCACAGGCCCCTTGGCCTCCTCGGGTCCCCGGCCCTCGTCCTCACTGCAAGACGTTAAACTGAAAGCAGGTCAGGCCTTCCTGACCAATGCCTAACCATCAGGCCCCTTGGCCTTTTTGGGCCCCGTCCCAGGTCCTCTCTTATAGGAGTGTATGGTGTGGCGTGAGGTTATTTTCTCATTCATGTCGGTTTATTCGCCGTACATTACACCTCCCTTGTTTGGGGGTATATTACTCCCCCCCCCCTCATCCTGTATGACGTTAAACTACATCTAGAGAACTATGTGTGGCTTGATTCCCATCCTCATGGGATACGTAGGACCACCTGAATGTCTAGGATTCGGGTCCAGCCCCATCTCTCGAGAATCTTCATCCCATCATGGCCCTATGGCCTACCCTTCCTCCATGAGAGGATTATATGGTGTGGTGTGGGATTATGTCCTCATTCACGTCGGTCTCATAATGACCATTCCATGTACCTCTCCCTCCTGAGCTGTTTCATCGATCCCTTTTCGGCGGTTCACCAATGTGCCTAAGAGTACTCTGGTTTATTACCTGGATTTCCAAGCTTTACTCAGACACGTCCACACCCTCTTTCCAGGATTTTTGTATCCCTACATCAGGGCTTCCATCATCTTTCACACCCGGAGGGACCCCCAAGAATGGCCTGGATACTACGCCCAAGGGCTCTCCTACCGTTACGGGCCAACGCCCCCGGGGGTTTCGGACAACAAATCGATAAAATCCCGCATTGCGAATATGGTCAGCGGTCGATGCTTGTTTGTTGTTCCCACCTTAGGCTAACGTGATATGGGCGCTGCGTTTCCACCATGGTTAACAGTTTTCCTCTATTGCCATGCCAATCCATTAAGCTGAAAATGTCGGGTACACATTTCACACCCTTCATCACTTCACCGTGTCCAAGTGGAGTCTTGGAACTCTTGGTACTTTTCCCCCGTGCACGTCTGTGCGTTGGGGAAACAAGCCGCGTCAAAGGTGTCCTTCAGGGCTCTCTACCAACTCCCCTTTGATGGGTGCCCCAAGTATTGAGATAAGGATGCCCCACCCCTTTTTTCCCACACCGAGTTTAACTCACATGGGCTTAGGGATCGGGTTGATGTATGTGCTAACTTGGGAGGTTGTTACCATTCATGGTCCGAGCTCTAAGACCATAAACTAAGATCCATCTGGAACTACGTTCAGCTTGATTTCCATCCTCATGGGATACGTAGGACCTCCCGGACACCCTGTCTTCAGGTACAGCCCATTTAGGGAGCCAGTCTCTCCTCCTGTTTCACCTCTTACCTCTATATAGGCCCCTCGGCCTAAGGTCTCCCTCTCCGAGTGGCATACAATGTGATGTGGGATCATGTCTCCATCAATTGTGTTTTATAACACTACGCACGTTCCCCTCCTAGAATCGTCTCTACTACGTCTGCGCTGCATGATAATAAAATGCATGCTTGGTCCTATCATACGACCCTAAACTGTGACATTATCATCCTGGCCGCACGACGAAAAACAGCACTGCATTGTGGTGACCTCGTTGTAGAGGACATCACGTTGGGTATTGGTCATGTGCCATGCCATTTGTCAACGCCCATCACAGCTTGATCCTTGTAGCGACACCATGGCCTACTACTCTAGTCATGTCACTTCACAAAAAAAACCACTCACCTTAAAGGACTAACAAGATTTATCAAATTCCGCTTCTTTTAGTGCAAGGGCCACGGTCGCACTCACCTTTTCCCCTGGCACTGGTATCTTACAATGTCACCTTTAAGAACTACATGTGGATTTATTATCATCCTCATGAGATACGTAGGAGTGCCCGGGAACTTCCCCACGGGCCTAGCCTAACCTTTGTGTTCGGTCCCTCGACTCGAGCATTTCCCCAGAGAACGCATGGTAAGTAGGGCTTAGGTCCTCCTTCATGTCGGGTTTTGTTGCCATGTGTCCCCTGCTCCCTTTACCCATTTATGGTCTAAGGTCCATCAAGAGCTACGTGAGGCTTGATTCTCATCCTTATGAGATACGTAGGAGCACCCGGGCACTTCCCCGCGGGCCCAGCCTAAATTTCGCTTTCGGTCCCTCGACCAAAAACCTCTCCTAAGGAGGTCGTACAGTGTGATATGGGATTGTGTCCTCATTCACGCCGGGTTGTTCATCGCACCGCACACACCCCCTATTCCCATTCACGCTAGGTGTTTGAGTTACTCCACTATGTGCCTCTTATGTCTCCTCCCATCCATGGTCCGAATTCTACGACCCTAAACTAAGATCTCCCTATGGGAAAGGAATCTGCTCCCTCTATCCAATATGTCTTTTTGTCGTATTCAGATGTGGTTTGACAAAGATCCCGAAGTGTGGGATTTTCATAGGGATATCCTCCTCATCCCATGACCATGCTTTGTGAGCTCGCTATTTGGATCATCATCCTCTTCCACATCCAAAAGGACCCTCGGACGACATGGATACTAGCCTTAAGGGCTCTCCGTGAATGCTGGACCTAAGGGCCCTCCAATTGTTTCGGGCCAACGTCCCTACAGATCTCTGGCAACATTTATGACATGGTCACGTGTTTCGAACATGGTCAACGATCGACCCTCATTTGTTTGTCCTCATTCTAGGCTAACACGATATGGATGCTGGTTTTCCGCCACGGTCAATAGTTATCCTCCATTGTCACGTCGCCATCATCGTGATCTGAATCTCGATCGCCATGATTCACACATTTCCACTTCCTCATGTTCAAGTGGAATTCCATCATACTCGGCTCTTTCTCTTCACGCATCTAGGTGTGCTAAATGATCGTGTTAGTGTCATTGGGCCGGTATTCACAGAGCGTCCCTTTTCCCTAACCTGCCCCTTTTTGTGTCGGGAAATTCCCACCACTACTTCTTGTTTCCCACACCGAGCACGACTCGCGTGGGCTTAGTAGTTTTGGCGGGATGTTTACCAACACGGCCAGGCTTTTCATCGTCCCGCATGATGTTAAAATGCGCTTTCATAACTACGTATGGCTTGATTCCCATCCTCATGGGGTGCGTAGGAATGCCCGACCACTCTGCTTCAAGCCCAGCCTAATCCTCACTCTTGGTCCCTCGACCTGAAGAGTTTCCTCCAGGGGTACGTGGTGCGATTTGGACTCCAAGTCCTCATTCGCGTCGGTTTCATGTCTACCACACCACATGCTCCCTAGGATCTTCCCATTTATTCCACGTCCTATCGTATGATATTAAACTACAGGAGTCCATGTGTCCTCAACGCATGACACTAAACTACGGTTCTACCCTGAACAAATTCAGGATGCCCCATGTTAATCATGGGATGCACCAGAGCCTCTACCAGAGAGGATTTCACCTGTCAGTGTCGGTCTATGACTGAACTGTGCTCCAGAACTGCGTATGGCTTGATTCCCATCCCCATGGGATACGTAGAGAGACCCTGGTATTTTTCCTAGGGTCCAGCCCACAGAACTCATTAATCCCATCCTTCCCCTTTCCGGCCCCCTGGCCGGACCCCTCGCCAGAGAGGCCCTGTCTGAAAGAAGGAATGATCCATGATCAAACCAATGCACCCATATGGTGTACTCCCACCACGGTGGTGTAACTACCTAAGTGTTGGATTTTGTTCGGACAAACCATCACTCCATATTCCATGCTTTTTGTGCCCCTTATTCGGACCCTCGTCCCTTTTCATGTCTCATGGGACCCCCTAACGGTCTAGTCTCATGCCGCATCGGCTCACCTACCGTCCTAGGCCAATGTTCTGGAAGACTGGTCATGTTTGGAAGGACCCCCTAACAGTATGGATGTTTGACCTATGGTCCGCCAACTGTCCTGGGTCAATGTACCGAAAGATTGACCGAAAATATTTGTGACATGGTCCCGTATTTCGAACATGGTCAACGGTCGACCCTCATTTTTTTCCCCATTACCGGCTAACACAGTGAGGATACCATTTATCCACCATGGTTAACGGTTGTCCTTTATTGTCAAACCATCCCCTCAGTGCTCCGAATCTTGGGCATCGTAATTCACGCTTCCTGTTCCCGTCTGTTCGGACTGATTCCAGTGTCCCTGGTGTTGCACCGTTCGTTCATGAGGGTACGCTGAAGAAACGGTAATTCAGCTGTCCTGAAAAGTTCCTTCTCCGATTAGGCCCCACCCATCTTTCAGAAATCCGTACTGGTAATCCAAATCCCAGATGCCCGGAGCATGGTCTTCACTCCTATGTTAGGTGGGACGAGAAGGTAACTGTCTCCTGTTTCTCACATCGGGCTCAACCCATGTGGGCTTGGGGAATTATCGACGAACGTCCCATAAACATTGTGGGGATGTAACGAGGAAATTCAAATAGTGGAAATCGTGCATGCTACGGAATTCAAAACAAAGAAAGAAGAAATTGAAGCACGAAAGTACCAATAAACGGTTTTTGGTTTGTTACAATACCCGGGGGTCGACTCCCCCCATGGACGGGTTGACCCCGTCAAAAGAGCGTTGAAGCTCCGCCACTCAGTGGCTTGTGGCATCCAAGGCTTGCTGCCGCTGACTTAGCTCCCGCTCCTCCTCAGCAGCGGTGGGGCGCAGTTCGTCAGCCTTGGCTTTGGCCCTCTCTACGCCAGCTTGAATGGCATCCATCTTTCCAGAGGCCTGCCTCATATGCTCTTCTGCCTCTGCCAGCTGGGCCTTCAACCGTGAGATCAGCTCAGATTATGCATTAAGAGAGGCTAAAAGCTCATCTTCCCAGGTCTGCATCTGTTGGACCTCGCTTTCAGCCTCCTGGAGCTTCTTGATGTTGGTCGCCTTCCTCCGCTACCAGCCCACGCTGAGCCCATGATCATGCTCCCGGATCTTCTCAGCCTTAAGATCTCGGATGAGTGCATGAGGACATTGGGCATCCACTCCCCCAGCGCACAGTTCGCACAACCGTGAGCGGAGTCTGTCCATTTCGGCCAGCCATTGCGCTTGGGGGTGTCCTTGATAAAGCGCGTGATTATCTTCCACGACCAGCGGCGGACTATGCTGTTGTCTTCCTCGTCAGAGGCCATTTCGTCCCAGTCTGCACGATTGGAAGGCTCGTACACGGGATACGCCCGCAAGAAATCCTCAGCAGGATCTACATCTGGTGTTGAATCCAGTACGACATATGGCGCCGAAGTAGGCGTGACAGGACTGGGACCGACCGGTTGATCCTCTTCATCGGAGTCCACCTCAATGACTTCGGGCACGACCCTACTGGTGGTCCCGCCAGTGATGATTTGTGTTACAGCTTGTGGAGATGGGGGACTATTGCCACCATCACCGGCATGCCCCTAGGAGGGACGCCACCAGACATCCCGACTAGTCTTGCCGCAGCAGCCCACGCTATTCGGAGAACTATACAACAGAGAGGTACATAAACGTTAGTTGGCATAGTCTACATATGAAGACAAGGAAACCGGTAGAGGAAACATACAGAGATCGACCTCCTGGTGCTGCTCTTGAGCCGATACTGACGGGACCCCGAGGCGAGGCCCTCCGTATACTGTTGGAGGGTCTAGAGATTCCAGAGGAGCCACCTCAAGTGCTCAGGTCCCACCAGACGCGGAACTGGACGTAGCCATAGGCGCGGGTTCTGAAGGTCCCACATCATCACCCGCTGAGGGGCGAGAACGAGGCATGAGAACAAGTTCCTCTTGCATGGCTCAAACATCGGTGAGAAGTCCATAGTGGCCTGAGAACGGACCATAAGGGAAGAAGTTAAGAATGCTACCTCGAGAGCCTCTGCGAAATCGTCGGAATCTGAGCCTTGATCTCTGACCTCGCCCTCCTCCAACGGGCTCCCTCCTCCAGTCTCACCCTCCCGAGAGGAGACCTCTGATTCTTCTGGCAGGGGGAAGCGCTCCCTCATATCAGCAGCTGATAACTGTGGGGGGACTGTTCGATTCAGCAACACCCTCACCCGGTCGGTCATTGGGTGAGGAACGCCACTGGAGTGAACGTAATCCTCCAGCTCGTCCAGGTATTGCTCTGCCTCTGCCGGAGACGCCCTGAATCTAGCCCGGACTGGGCCTATGCCCGGTAATTCCATCCTGAGGCGATTCAGGTGGGCCCATATCTCAGGTGGGCTGAGGAATTTCCAGTTGACATCCCAAATGTCCCAGGCTTCCAGGAAGACGACATCCTCTGCCATGTCGATATGACGCAGTCGCTTCCCCGGAGCCTGAGTGGATATCCTACGAAATCCCCTCAGTGGCTGCCCCTCCGGATGGCCCTGCTCTTCCGGAATCACCGGATCCTCCACTGCTGCCGCACCCTTGGCCGGTGTGGGTCTCCCCGCCATGGCAGCCCCGCCACCACGAGAGGCCCTAGCTGCCCTCTGACCCCGACCTCGAGATAGAGGAGGCTCACCGTCACTGACCCGAATAGTTGGTGGCTTCAGCATCTCCCCTGGGTAAGCAGCCTCCCAACTAATGGAATACTCCCTCACCAATCCGAAAGCGGCGGTGGATGGAGGCAATGCAATTCGCATCTTCCCATCTTCCCATGTGAACATGAGCCACAGCTGCCTCATCACACATGGGTGATCCTCGTGACGCACCTCCCAGTAGACCTACAGGGTCAGCCGCTGGAGGCACCGGAACTGCCTCGCAAACCGATGCAGGGTGTACGGTTCATAGAGTGGCTCACGATCTATTCGTGCCACCGAAACTCCACCTCGAAAGGCCAGGAGGTAAGCCCGATGTTCTTCCATTCCATGCCCGTCGTCAGTAAGTGTCCCCATTGGCAATGGGAAGGGGTGGAAATTAAACTCATCTGCCCTCCACACCCGATTCAGCACCATCGGCGCGGTTAGTTTGAACGGGAAGCTCCCGACCGCATTTAGGATGGAGGGGTAGAAATTTTATCCCGGTAGAGAAATAAGGCTTAGATACTCATAGATCCCCCTGATGTGCGCTGCGATCCACCCATACAGGAGGTGGAAGGGCCCACATATCCTTGGAGGCTTCTTGCCCTCGCTAATGTGCCGCAACATTCTGTACAGTTTGGCAAGCATTGGAATCCCCAGATTGATCTGCTGCCCCATGGACAACATGGACGCCATAATAAACGAGCTGGGCCGCACCCCCATGCTTGTATGCCTCACCGGTAGAATCCAACCGCAGATGAGAGCCGCGATGAATGCCGCCAGCCTAACTATCGACTGTTGTTCAGTGCTGACACTGAAACCCCAAGTCTTCCATTGGCTTTCCTCCAAGACCCGCCAATACAAGTGCCCCTTACCCCATTGGGCCACCCTCGGACAAGTTTGAGGCCTCGGAGGGAACTCTCGATTCTCTGGGAAATTCAGGAAGCACTTGAACCATCTCCTAAAGTGGACATCCCTCACTGTCTCCTTGTCCTCTCCAGGGATGAGTGCCATCAGCACTGACGCCAGTCGCGGCATTTGATCTGTATCCTCCCACGCGCTCATGACGGGGAGGAACTCATCATACATGGCCCCCAAGATCGGAACCCCAGAAATCTGGTGGACATCCCACAGGCTGATGCCCACCTCCCTGTGATGCAGGTGAAAGGTATTGGTCCTAGATGACCATCTTCTCAGCAATTCCGACATCAGTTGTTTCGGTTGGTAAATGTGGAATTGGGAGGCCCATGCCGCCTCATATAACCCCACTCTCCTCAGCTCGGCCCCAAACTCCTCGCATGAGGCGCCTACCTAGTAGGCCCAGGCCCAGTCATCAATGAAGTTGCCGCCTTGGCGCAGGTCCCACTCATCGGACCATCCTTTCTTCGAATCCTGCAAAGCCGCCTTCAGCATGGTACGGTAGAGAGGAGGGGATGTCTCCAGTTACAGTGTATTTCCATCAATATCGTTCACATGGTTGTAGAGACAGTCAACGGTGACGGGTGTGAAGTCCTCCAACGCATGACCATCGGCCGCCCTGAACCATTGGTGGTGACATGGTGTGCTCCTGAACCAGCAAGCTGGTTCGTCCCTACTCGCCTTAGGGATGAATAAGTCATCCCTCAACCCGAATCCGTACAATGGAAGCTTCTTACACTGCGGATCATTCTTCTGACCTTCTGATAGCAGATATGTCAAAGAAGCGTGGTCCTAATGGCTTCGGACCATCTCCCCAAGGCATGGACGGTTGTCCATCTCATCTCGACAGGCGGCATCTGTAAGCACCCCCAATACAACTTCTTTATGGTCCATTTCAATTCCGGCACTCAGAAAAGAATTTTTTCAGAACAGATCGCGAAGCCAGATCGCGAAGGTCGGTCACGAGACCAAGCCGCGAAGTCTATCCTCGGCCGAAAAGCAAAAGTTCTCTTGGCGCGGACGCGGAGTCGGAGACCCGCGGTTCGCCGCGAAGCTCGATTCGCGGAGGGCAGTCACGGAGTACGTGGAGCTTCGCAAAATCGAGAGCACAAAAAGACAAGGAAGGTGCGTGAAGACAAAAGAGGGCGACCCCCCTATTTATAGGCGGCGACCTCGAAGCATTGCGGCGCGCCTCACCTGCGCGGAGCATCACGGCGCGTCTGGATCCGTGGCCCCAGTCAGCACCGCGGGCCCTCTCCACGAAGCTGCATCGCAAACCGCCGACAATTTTGGCAATTTTCCCTCAGACATTGACCCTTCACCCTCCGTGGCTCCAAGTCTGAGGGGGGGCATTTGTTGGCGCCAAAATATTGCATGAAAGGAAGGGACTAAAAAGAAGGTTGGCCCGCTTCCTTGCGAAGCACCGACGCGAAGCACCCCAAGCATCGCGGTCTCGCGAAGCTCCAGAGGCAGTAACTCTCCGCGAACGCATTTGACATTTGCGAGCCCGCCGCGATGCTCCGGAGGCGGTACCTCTTCACGAACGACGTTGACGATCGCAAGCGCGCCGCGAAGCACCTGAGGCGGCGCGTGAGTTCTACTTCGCGGCGCCCCTTCCCTATAAATACTGGACTCCCCCTGAGTCCCGAGGACGGACAATCCGACCTTTTGTATTCTCCTCTCCCGAATCGCGAATCACTCTTTGCCCCTGGGAATCATGAGCTCCGTGAGGTACTTCTACTTCGCGTGACGCCTTCACTTTGACTCGTTTTGAGCCCCTCTTTTGAGAGGGATGCCCTTCGCGAAGCTCAAGGGCATTCGCGAAGGAGGGGGATTCCCAAGGGAACTCGGGCAGCCGCGGAGCGTTTATGCTTCACGAAACACCCAACATGTACTAGTGATCCCTATACTAAGGCAGGATCGCTACACATCGCGAAGCACACTACTTCGCAGCACCCTGATTCGCGAGGCACCTCTTCTTCGCGAGGCAGTGCTCCACGAACACTGTTCCACTTCGCCAAGCACCCTCCACTCACACCTATGCCCTATGATAAGGCTAAGACACTCCGCTTCGCGAAGAACCCTCCTTTGCTTGGCAATTACTCTTCTCGTGCGACCCTCCAGGTTTGCACGATGTGATTTCAAAGTCCCATGGACAATACTACTCGTAGCATTACTTCGCCTAATGCTTCTTCGCATAAGCACGCTAACGGCTATTGCTTCTTCGCATAGCCACGCTAACGTGGACCCCTCGATGGTTCACTCTACAACCCCCCTTGACCATGGCCTTTCCAGTACCTTCCCTCCCCCAAGGACCAGAGGGTACTGGTTATGTAAGTCCTAGGGGTGTGGAGTGAACCCACCTCATCCGAGCTGTAGGACGTTAAACTGCCAAGCACCACGTCCTCAACACATGACGTTAAACTGTGACCCGACCTCGTGCCTCTCACGAAGGGTCCCCCCAGCTCGAACATTTTTTACGCCACTCGTCTCCATAGGAGTGGAATCACCAATCCACAAGGGATGATATCCTCCTTATTGGAGTGGCGTATGTTCTCAGGAGAAGGGCGACCCTAGTTCCCCAATGGATGGCTGCACCCCTGCATCTCCGTACTTCTCCACTACCAAGGTCAGTGGAGGGCGTGATAGGGAATGAGGCACCTCCCATCATTAGTCCCAAATCCCTCTTTTGCTGCGCTTTGTCGCACTATGGGCCTCCATCCTGGAGTAAGTCCCAGCACCATGGGCCGCCTAATGCGTAAGCCCCTCTTCGCTTCTCACGGACACACCATTCGCGACGTGATCGTCAGGTCCTTGCTGCCTCTTGTTTCTCACACCGAACATGACTCACGTGGGCTTAGAGTTGGCATTTCCCATGACAATACCTCATCCAGCATGACATTAAACTGCATTCCCTCATCCAGCTTGATGTTAAACTATATGCCCTTGTCCCGCATGACATTAAACTGCACGCCCATTTGAACTACGAGGTCTTTGATCCATGTCAAGGCATGGTACGTAGGAAGCCTCCACGAGGTTCAAGCCCTCCCGTCATCCAATTCACGTCGAGTTCTACCTACGTCCAGCACAACGTTAAACTGCATTCCAGCCCGATGGCAAGCCGTTGTGACCCTTACGAACTACGAGGTCTTTGATCCATGTCAAGGAATGGTACATAGGAAGCCTCCCAGAGGTTCAAGCCCATCTCCCATCAGACCAAGGTCCCTCATTTACGTCGATTCTCTGACACCCACCGCCATTCTGAACTACGGGGACTTTGATCCATGTCAAGGCATGGTACGTAGGAAGCCTCCACAAGGTTCAAGCCCACCGCCCTTCGTTTATTCACGTCAGGGTTCAATACCATCCCACGTGACGTTAAACTGTATTCCATAAACCCTTTGAAGTACGAGGACTTTGATCCATGCCAAGGCATGGTACGTAGGAAACCTTCCCAAGGTTTAAGCCCACCACTAGTGGACCCTCGGGTCTACTTTCACGTCGGTTCACCGATAAAACCCTTTGAACTACGAGGTCTTTGATCCATGTCAAGGCATGGTACATAGGAAGCCTCCCTGAGGTTCAAGCCCATCTATCATTGGACCAAGGTTCACTTTCACGTCGGTTCGCTGACGAATCTTGTCCTTTGAACTACGAGGACTTTGATCCATGTCAAGGCATGGTACGTAGGAAGCCTCCCTGAGGTTCAAGCCCAACACCCGTCGGACCAAGGTCCACTTTCACGTCGGTTCGTCGATGAAGCCCCTCTGAACTACGTGGTCTTTGATCCATGTCACGACATGGTACGTAGGAAGCCTCCACGAGGTCCAAGCCCACCACCACTAGGACCCTCCAAGTCCTCCCCATTCACGTCAGTTCACTGATGATGCCCATCAGACCAAGGTCCACCCTCATGCCCATTCACCGGCACCATCTCGAACTACGCGGACTTTGATTCCCTGCCACAGGGATACGTAGGAAGCCCCTTAAAGGCTCAAGACCAACTTCACCGTTGCCCTTGTGATGGTCCCTTGCCATTCCCCCCTCCACTTCATTAGTCTATCCATCATCCACCCTGATTCTCACCCGGACCGTCATATCCCGGTGAGACCATGTCGGTACGCTCCTCTTCACAGCCTCCCATGGGCTGGTCCCGGTATCGGCACCCCTTCAAGGGAAATCCCTCAATCGGATCCATTCTAGCTAATGCTCTGATCGAGTTGATCCGTCTCCGCTGGACGTTAAACTCGAGGCGTACCCTGTGTTAAACATGGGAAGCTAAGGAAAACCTCAGATATGTGTCTATGGAATATAATTCCCCGCGCTCGATGTGGGATGCCTCAGGCTTGCACGCCCTCGAGAAGCCCTATGACCAGGGATAATAGATAGACATGCTGGTTCCCCAGCATCCAGACATGCTACTGATGCCTCAACGTGACTACTCCCCCGACTGAAGGTTGCTGCCCTGACCGGACCCTTTGGAATGTCCCGACAGAAGCAGTGTAATTAACCGGTGTCCATGGAAACATGGCACTGGGAAGAGTTTCACGAACAACGTATTAAATCTATGAGGGAGACCCGGACTAGGTGATGAGTTCTGAGGAGGAATCCACAGAAGGAAGAACCGACATCCCATCATACCGTTTCGATCAAGGATCAGACGTCCCTGAATAAGGAGCGAATGCCGCCCGCCTTTGGAAAGCGGGAATGCGGGGCAACAGTGTAGCGCGTCCTCCTCCGCGGACGGACGGATGCGCGCGCCCCTGCGAAAGTGTCGGAAATAGGAACGCGTCTGCGCCTCTGGTTGAGTAGGAGGCCGCGACCCATCGGCCGCGGTGGAGCAGGGTGGCGGCAGACATCCGGCCGGCTACATATTAAAGCAATGGCGCACATTCGTGCCTCCGGAGCAAGAGGTTGCGGTCGCTTGGCCGCGGCGGAGGCCAGAGGGTGACCAGCACCCGACTGGCTGCAGGTGAAGTAGCGGCGCGTGTCTGTGCCCCTGGGAGGAGAAACGGTTGGTCATTTCGGTTGGCCTCATCACAAAGAGCGGGAACGCCAAGTGGTAACGCATGCCAGCAGGGAAACCGAATGGTCTGCATGACCATTAGGGTAAACCGGGGAGGCTCCCCCCCAGGTGTCAGCTAGGGCAGACCCCTCCACGGTGGGCCACCCAACCGTGGGTTGTACCGCGGGTTACCCTGCAGGCCGTGCCCAGCGGGCTAGGTGGGCCGCCCACTACGTGGTCCGGGCCCACCGTGGCCCAGACCATCCTGGACGGACCCGAATCGGGTCATCCAAGGCCAGGTCGGGCCAAGTCGGTCCGACCCGATCAGATCGAACCTAGGCCCATCCAGACCTAGTTTCACCTTTTTGGCCATAATTTGAGATCTGGGCATCCGTTTGACGAACCATATGGGGCACCAAATTACTTGGATCAAGATATTCCTTTTGGTATACTCCACTTGAGTATTGGGATAAAGTTGGAGAATGTCCGGGTTGGATTGAACTTGAATCCAACTGGGTCCTCGGAATGGAAATGCTAATAACTTATAGACCGGGCATCCGATTGATGTGTCATCTATTGTGTTGGGTCCCTTATGACATGACGGACCTTTGGGATACTTGTTCGTGGAAATTTTTGGTAGTTGTGGTTCAACCAATGGCTTGAATAGCGGTTCTCCCAAATATGCTATCAGCGGGAATCTAGAGGCTAGTAGTGAGGCAGAGGATGGAGACAGATCATTGGGAGGTTAGTAACGAGTGATATTTTTTGGGTCAACACCGATCCTGTGTGGGTCAAACCCTATGTGGGTCAGCGCTCAGAGATCATATGTGGGTCAGCACTTACCGATCTTGTGTGGGTCAGATCCTGTGTGGGTCAACGCTCAGCAATCCTGTGTGGGTCAGCACATTCTGATCCTATGTGGGTCAGATCCTCTATGGGTCATTTCGAGGGTTAGTACCTATCGATCTTGTGTGTGTGAGATGTCATATGATCAGCAGTATTGCCTATTGACAGAATACGATGATCTAGCTTTGTGACTGATCATCTGTACTTCTATACTTCACTAGTATCTAGTGTGAGCTGAGTCTTTACCTATGTGGTATTCTTCTATGTGGCGTACCTTTATGGTACTTACCTTTGTGGTGTTAGCTTCATGGTAATATTTCCTTCGTGGACAGTTGAGCTTTGGTCTAATGAGTTGGGCCTTATGTTTCCTCATGGATGAGATAGGTATACTTGATAACATAGGTATATGTATAGGTATATACCTAAGAAGGGTTGACTGTTGTTTCCAAGATTAGTGGTTTATCCTTTGTGGATTTTGAGAGACCTTTGGTTTCATGGGGTCCACAATAAGTATTGTTATACTCACCCCTACACAGGCTACACCCACACTTTGTTGTGTCTTGTGAAAAATAAAGATAGTGTTGACTGAGGATAGGGGTGCCAGGACTGGAGGATGCTCGAAGGTGGACCTTAGACAAGGCATATCACATAGACGACTATTCGAGAGCTGTACCTACCCTTCAGGTAGGATCCTTGGTGGGTGTTCACTGGATATGTTTTTCAGTTTTACTTGTACTTTCTAGTTTTACTTGTACTTTCAAGTTGGGCTCGTATTCCAACCCCTTTAATTACTGTACACACTCATTTTACTATATAGTTTACCTTGTGCTTGTATCTTGTTGTGTGCTTGGTTGTGTGAGTTTATAGGTTTTAAAGAAAATTCCTTCCCAGTTTTAGGGAAAGCCTTTCTGGTGCTAGTCACCAGCCCCTAGCCTATGGAAGGCGGGCTTGGGGTAGTCATGAAACAAGCCCCAGGGGACAGGTCATGACATAATTCAACTCAATATTTCGGTGTTCTCCACCTCTTCCCATAAAATTATTCATAAGGATCCATTTGGATTCTTGAGTGGAAACTGTTATTGTAAGAGAACTCAACCAGAGGAATATGTTGATCCCATACTCCTTTGATGTTCATTGAAAATTATCTCAACATGTCTTCATGTTTTTGTATAGTCTACTTAGATTGACCATTATTTTGAGGTTGATAAGTTGTACTAAAGATCAGATCAGTATTTAGATCATGTTGGAGACTCTTCTAGAACATATAGGTGAATCATGGATCTCGATCGGATATAATAGATAGTGGTATACCATGTTTTCTTACCAATACTCTGATGTATATCTGTGCAAGTTGATCTAATGAGAAATACTCTTGAATTGAAATGAAGTTTGCAGTATTTGTAAGG
The DNA here is from genome assembly GCA_963277665.1 of Viscum album. Classification (NCBI taxonomy): domain Eukaryota; kingdom Viridiplantae; phylum Streptophyta; class Magnoliopsida; order Santalales; family Viscaceae; genus Viscum; species Viscum album. The sequence continues at coordinate 1,029,185,059 of OY728158.1, forward strand.
TGATCCACAACAACTCAGATAGAATTGTTTCCTTTGGATGTCTTCAGAAGTCTGTTCACAAAGTCCATGGTGATGTTTTCCCATTTCTATGTTGGTATGGGTAATGGTTGCATCATCCCCTTATACTTCTGCCTCTCAGTCTTCACTTTCTAACATACCAGGCACTTTGATGTGTACTCAGCAATCTCCTTATTCTTGTCATCCCACAAATACTTCTCTTAGATATCTCCATATATATTTGTGTTTCCTATTTGAATGGATAAATTCAAACTATGTGCATCATCTAAAATTCCATTCATTAACTCTGGATTTGATGGAACACATAGTCTCAACCCAAATCTCATAATTCCTTCTTCATTAACATTTAACTCTAAGGATTTCCCTTCTTTGATAGTTTCCACTTTCTTCTAAATTCCCACATCATCCTTTTGATCATCCTTTAACCTTTCCAAAATAGATGATTGAACAATAATTTGTGAAAGGATTGATAATGATCTCTTCTTTATGATTCCCATGTTCATATTCATCAAATCTAAGAAGATTGGTTCCTTTTCAATTTTCATCAATGAAAGAGTTGCTGGATACTTTCTACTTAGAAATTCTTCTGCTTTATTCACTTTCCCTGGATGGTAGTGAATTGAGTAGTCATAGTCTTTGATTAGATCTGACCATCTTCTTTGGTTCATATTCAACTCTTTCTGTGTGAATATATACTTGAAGATTTTTTTATCCGTATATATTTTACACTTTTCCCCAAAGAGGTAATGTTTCCAAATTTTCAAAGTAAGGATCACTGCAGCCAACTCCAGATCATGTTTTTGATAGTTCTTCTCATGAAATTTCAATTGCCTTGATGCATAGGTAATGACTTTTTCATTGTGTATCAACACACATCCCATGCCATTCTTCAAAGAATCAATGAATACCACAAAAACATCTCCACTTGTGGGTAGTGTGAGCACAGGTGTAGGGAAAATCCTCCTTTCTAACTCCTTAAAACTCTATTTTCATTCATCATTCCAAGTAAACTTGACTCCCTTCCGAGCGATATTGGTAAGAGGGTTTGAAAATTGTGAAAAATTTCTTACAAATCGGTGATAATATCCAGCTAACCCAAGGAAGTTATGGATATCCATCATAGATATTGGCCTCATCCATACCTAAATTGTATTTTTCTTGGAGGGATCCATAGATATCCCATTTCTTATGATGATATTCTCCAAGAATTAGACTTTCTTTAACCATAACTCACACTTTTTGTACTTTAAATTGAGATTCTCCTTTCAAAAGTTCTCTATTACACTAAATAGATTCTCCTCATACTCCTTGGTTTTGGTGTATATTAGAATATGGTCTACAAAACTACCTTATATTTGTTGAGGTAATCTTTAATGACTCTATTCATCAAGTCCATGATGATTTTTAGAGAATTAGTGAGTCCAAAAAATTACTATAAATCCACAGTGCCCATACCTTTTATAAAAAGAAATCTTGGGGATATCCTCCTTCTTCACCCTTACTTGGTAATAACCTGACCGCAGATCCACCTTGGAGAAGTATAGTTCTCCACATAGCTAATCAATCAAGTCATCAATTCTTGGTAGATGATACTTTTTATTTATTGTGATTTTGTTGAGGTCACGATAATCAATTCAATGGTTCATTTGCTCATCCTTCTTCTTGACGAAGAGACCTAGTGCACCCCATGGTGAAGCACTTGGGCATATAAACCCTTAATCCAAATTATTCTATAGTTGTTTTTTTAGCTTCTCAAGCTCCATAATATACATTCTATATGGAGTATTTGATATTGTAAATTCCCTAGTTATAAGATCAATTTATAATTCAACATCTCCTCTAAGAGGGTGACCAAGAAATTTCCCAGGAAACACATCAGTCAATTCCCTCACAATAGATATTTCATCGAGGATAGGTCCTTCTACTCAATCATTTAAGCCAAACACACATGCTTATAGGGTAGTAATATACGTGCTTGAGATGATGGTTCTAAAAAAGATTCATCCTCCACCTTGAACCCGTACAGAATTGGGGGGTCGATTATCCATATGGAGAGTGATTTTCCTCTCAATAAAATGTATGTTTGCTCTATATAGGGAAAAACAATCCATTCCAAGAATTACATCAAATTCCACCAGAGGAAGTATGAAGAGGTTCACTGGGAAGTTCAATCCACAAATTATGATAGGGGAAGTTAAATTCATGGGATGAAATAATTTCCCCATTTTCTATTCTCACTAACATCTCTACTTCCATGATTTGTGGTAGTTTTTGAATTGTTCTACTAAACTTTTAGGATATAAAATAATTCATAAAACCATAATCAAAATGTAAATTAGTTATAATTTAATGAATAAATATTGTACATGCGACCACTTCATTGTTGGGATTCACATTTATAGTAGTGATGGAAAAATATCTCCCTTTCTGCCATAGAGGTTGTTGGTTTCCTCTGAAAACCCTTGTCTTAGGGAAATGGTTCGCAAACTATCCTAGTTCTTTGTAGTTGTAGAAATGAATAATGAGTTGAGGGTCAAACAATGCATTCTTATCCTCTGTCATAGCAGTAGTTTGTTATTTTTAGAAATAAATGGATAGGTTCCCTTATCTTACACACCTAAATCATTTCCTCATCCCCTTTAAGAAATTTTAGAAGTGCTTCTTTTCTCACCTTTGGCAAGTGGGTTGATGGAATTTCTTTGCACCATTGGAATTCTCCATCAGACCTCCAAAATTAAATTCCACTTTCCTCTTCTTAACCCCATGATACCCCTAAGATTCGATGATCTCCATTTTGAATTTGAGGGAACATCAGATAATTTCCTCATAGCTATCAAAATCATGGGTCACTAGTTATTTCCATAGGTTAGGTTTTATCTGACCAAAGAATTGGTCAACCTTGCATATAGGGATAATGAAAAATCTTGAGGTGTATTATGAAAACCTTGTGAAGTTTTCCTCATACGCTCAGATAGATTCATAGTCTTTTTTCTTGAGGGAAAGTATGTCCCTTTCCATCTTAAGTTGAAGGGTGCAATGAAAATATTTATTGAAAAACATTTTCCGAAAATCCTTCCATTCCAACACCTCGATCTCTTCCTCAGGCTTTGTATTTTTTATCAATGTCCACCATTGATCAAAATAACCCTTCATACGATAAGTTGAAAAAATAACCTTCTTTTTTCATTACATTAAAGGATGGAGAATATATTCTCAATGGAGTTGACCTATTATTTAGAGATTGAATGATCAGATGATCCATTGAAAGTATGAGGCCTTTGTCTCATGAAGCTCTTGATTACGGCTTGTTGTTTTTTAGGGGGGGGGGGGGGTTGAACGTTCCTATTGACTCATGTTTCTATTCAAAACTTGAGTTAACTAATAGAGTATCATGAAAAAGTTATTGATTCCCTCTCCCATTGGATTGGGCATCTCATTAGAACATCCATCACATTAATCTTTGCTTCGGTTGTTAGCCTGAGTCCTCATATTACAATCCCTTGGATAAAATAAAGGAAAAGTATGGGTAATTATTTTAAATGATTAAACAATATGAAGGGAATCTAATGAAAAAAAAGGCATAGCTTATAAATTACATTGATTCCCTCAACTTATGAATTTACAGGCTTCAATCTATGTTATCCATGATCTACTTCCCAACATTTATTCTTAGGCACATTTTTTTATTCCCTTAAAAATGGTTAATAAAATCTTATGAATTTATAAAACAATATACCATGATAGTGTCAAACCAAAAGTGAAGTAAGGCCCATTTTTGTGCACCATTTCCCATTTGATTCTAGATCAAAGCTGTGTTTTGGGTTTTACCCCTAGATACATTTGTGCAAGATCCACATTTACTTGTTCATATCTATACATAGATATATTTTCATCATAAACCACTTAATCTATACTAACAAAAATTTAGGAATGTTTTTATTATACTTATTCTTATCCCTAAGGCTTCCACTAGGGTTTTTAAATCCTAATCCCAAAAAAAACTAAACCTATCCTCTAATACCAACTATAACAACTCTACTCTTTATTTCACACTTAAACATGATTTATTACATAAACTTGCACTTAAGATGACTCTGATGATCAAGATGTATAGTGTCTTTGTAAATTAGGAGCATTATATAACAACTTAAAACATGAAATAAAACATCTTTTTTTCAAACTTCTTTGACATGACCAACTCATTCCTTCATACTTAACACTACATGGGATAACCTGAGCACATACATAAGAAAGGGGTGAGTTGTAAAGCCCAGTAAGGGTGTAAAAAATGCATTACATGAATAATAAACTAAATGTTAGGAAATAGTAATATCAATTTAGTAGAAGAGAAACGTGAACATAAAGTTAAGATATAGAATGATTATCATAACAAAGAAATGTGGCAATATACAGCATGATATTAGCAAGAGCCAAGGATTATTGCACGGGGATTAACAAGAGTAAACCCTAATTACAAATGAATTAGCATGAGTAGACCCTAATTTCACATGAATTAGCATGATTAAACCATCATTACACATTGAATATCAAGATACTAAACATTATCCAATGCATTTGGGGCTCTATTAGGGTGCACCCTTTATAAAAATTTCATTTCATGCATAAGTGTTCCACATGGATCATATAACATAGAAACATTTAACACCATAAGTTATTCCAAGATTAATTAATGTGGAATAAAAACATTTAAGTACCATTAAATATGTATATGTTCATAAAAGTGGATAACCTTAATAGAGAAATTGGTATTGTATTCACTATATGGTGATTTTGGATTGGAAAATCATGGTGCATTTTTGGCAGCATAACGTCGTCATATGGAAATTCATAGGTTAGATTGATGATAGAAAAATAGTTCTCTCATAATTTATACATTAAGTATAAATTAATGGGATCATGGAACATAATATCTCAACATATGAAATGGAATTTAGATGCCTAATATGGGAGAAGTACTTGAATGGAAATAAAAAGAGAGAAATCCCTAATGGAATTTCAGTATGGTAACGGGTGTACACAGAAGAAATTAATGAGATATAAAGTGGTATATCATCATTAAAACATAATTATAGAAGTATGGGGGAGGTTTTATATCATACAAAAACATTTTTAGTTGAAAATAAAAGATTTTAACCACATGAAGAAACTTGGATAAAAATGAGAAAGGAAATAATCCCTTACTTGAGTGTGTGACTTCAAGAGATAGAAGAAGGGATTCTTGAAAACTTGGGATGCCTTGGATGGATTATAGAGAGATTAGGGAATATTTTGGATGTCATGAAAGGATTTTTAGTGAATATATGTGGGATATTGGGTGGGTTTGTATAGGAAATGAGATGGAATTATTTAATATTTCACAAACATAGCTTTTGGAATCTATATAATTAAATATTCAAAACCACAAACCTTCCCATGGTTTTTCCAAAGTGGAGTGGAAAAAATTATTTTATAAGTCCAATGTACTAAAATATTAAAATATTAGGCTTTTGTTATGTGGAGGTGAGTCACAATCTTGAGAAAATCATTTTAAAATATTAAAATATTTTATAAGTCTTGGAGGGTCCACTAAGGAATTATAAAATCTATAAAACAAATATAAAATCAAATTATTTTAATTTAAAAACATATATAGGTAGAATATATATTTTATAGTATTTTATTACATCACTATTGGGTAATTATGATTTCATAAAACACATTATATATTTATACAGTATTTAATTTTTACCTAAAAGTTTGACTAAAATTACAAAAAATTCACTGTCGGTTAATTTTGATATCCCAATTCCAAAAATAATATTCATTTTATCTAAATAATTACCTAAATATTTTAATTTTTTATTTTAAAATGGAAACTGATATTTATTGAAAATTCACGGGTTTTGACAAAAATAGTTCTCAACCCTTAATAAATATTACATTTCACTTCATAAAAATAATATACTCATTTATTATTCATAAAATTAATTTGATAATAATTTTTTATTAAAATATTAATTATTTTAAAATTTTATTAATTCGTCAAAATAAATTATTTAAAAATACACTTTATGTTTTATCATATAAAAAAGATGTAACCCTATTCTAATTGATCAATTAATCATTTACCAATAAGGAACTGATATAATAATAATTTATATAAATTGTTTTTATAATAGTATTAGTAAAAACATTATTTTTATATGATAATGTATATATTTATCAAAATTACCATTTTTACCCGAAAAATCAAATTTATCAAATTCATCATTTATTTAAGAAAGGATATTATTATAAAGGAATTGATGGAATAAGACTTTTATTTATAAAAATGGGTTACACAAAAAATAATTAGTCCCTTATTACATAACCTCTTATAATACCCACTCAAGAGCTAAGGGTAAGGTGTGTGATGGTGAAAGACTCTTAGGGCGGCTCGAATAACATCTCTCAGGTGGTAATCTATATTAACATGAACTTCTCCTATTGGTGATTCCATTCAAGATAACGTCATGAATATTGGCTTGGGATTGGTCAAAAGAGAAGCCCAATGACACTACATCCTTTATGAGCTCCGACAAATGAGATTCATACAGCCCGAGTCAACTATATGAGGGAATCCTCTCCTTTGTCTTTCTCTAAAGGATTATTTTTGAAAATATTAAATTTATATCAGTCTTGTGATCACTGTTCATTGGATAAATTATTAATGGTAATGATACTTAATGGTTATTTAAACCTAATAATAATAAAAAAAATAAAAAAGAGCGCTTGTGTTTTCAATAAGACATTAAAAGAAAGAGAATTTAATTCATAAAATATCAGGTCATTGCATCTGGTGTATGGGAAATTGTTAAACCTTTCAATATAGATCACCCACCGATCATTTTGAGTATTCAAGCCTATAAATTTGGGAGAATTTGAAGTTTGAATGAATTAGTTACTAGAACTAGATAAACATGAATAAATTTATATGGATATTTATACAATTGCTAGTATTTACAAAAAAAAGACAATAATGTGGAATGGAAAATACAACCAAATAAAAAACATACATCCAAAATATAGGTTTCTATTATTTAACACACATTTTTTATTATTTCCAGTAATATAAGGGATTACATGGTCAGTTTTTTTTATGATTATACATGTGTTCATTCATGGAGTTTTGGAGATTCAAAAGGATGAATATCCATCTCTTAAACTAAATATACACCATCTAAAGCTATATATTTATAACTCATAGGAGGGTAATGTTATTTCACTAGAATTTTAATAAGGATAAAGATATCTGAATCATTCACAATTAAATAAAAAACTTATTGGGAGGAAAAATAGGTAAATTTTATAATATAGTTAAGAAATTTTGTTTTGATTCACAGAATATATTTCTTTAGCATCATAGAGTCATCCTTTGTGTCTCTGAATTGTACTATTTTGAATCCCTATTAAACATATATAGCCTCACCAAAAGAAATAAAAAAAAATTATCCATTGGAAAATATTATTTAGAGGGTGGAAAAATAATTTCAAAAACCCAGTTAAACAATACCATAACAAAACCGTCTTGATGTTAAGGAGGGAAGTTGTGGGTGAAGTGTAAAATTTTGTTCTGGTGATTTTGAGGTGATCATATCATATCCCTAGAATTATATCACAGAGCCCTAGTGGGTAGGAAGGTTACCATTTAGCCACTCTAGAAATTTTGGTACGAACATATTACAGCATGTTCACATGTTTGGAACCTCTAACCAACTAAAATAGAAAATTCAAATCCCCAAATGTTCTCTACATACTCCTACTCATTCAATCTAATCATGTATAAGGTTTTTGAATTAATGGAAATTCAAAAAACGTTGTGACATAGGTCATACTTACATATCACAATTCTATAATGGGTATTTAAGAATTAGGTTCTATAGAAAATTGGGAACCTCCACATTATAGGCAAAATTTTCACATTGAAATATGTAGTGCTCAAGGAGTTTGGAATAAAAGCACAAAACGATAAAAACATTCATGGAATAGTATTTGCTTATGATTGAAATTACAAAATTTTGAGGCATCCCCCATGCCACAAAAATGTAATTCCACACTATAACAGATTTTATTACTATAAATATACAATTGAAGCCCTAATTTCATGTCATAACCTCTAATATACACAGTTCTGGAGTTCTTATTACTTAGACTCTCAAGAATCTTCAACTCATTCTTCTTTTGTGGTTTTACATAATAATATAATCTTACATATTCTATTTTAATCATTTTCCCCACCTAAAAGAGGTATCATCAACTTTTCCTTTCCCTACCCAATTTTGCTAAACTGTCACCCCATCCACTGAAGCATGTGAGATTCTTTCCGACTCCTAAAACCTCTCTATCCTCACCCTCAACCCAAAACACTAAAACATATTCATATTAATATTTAAAAAAACTCACCTTCATTGTAAAAAACCCTCAAATTAAATAAAAACCCCCTATAATACCAAATATACAACCACATAAAAATCTCTTTAAACCAAGCTACTAACATCTCACTAAAGGATGAATCTTACCCCTTACCCTGAACCTTCCACTAAGCCTAACCCCCCAAAAAACAAAATTATTTAATCCCATTATGCATTCCATAAACCTTCAAAACCATAACAAACATCCTCTACATATATCCTTTTCCCATTAATTTAATCTACCCAAGCCCAATACCATCGATGCTTTACGTGCAGTGATATATCTCATTTATTGTGGATAGAGAAATTACAAAGGAAACCCCACAGACCAAAAATAATACTATATTTAAATCATATGTGGAACATTAGTATAGAGGAAAATTTCATGGAGGCCCTTGAAGCAATGGATCATAATAAAATCATTCAAGTGTGGAAGCAGAGATTTAGAGAATTAATGAGGGAATTATTGACCACTATAAAGTTGTGTATGATATTTATTAGCTTATATTGGGTAGGAAAAGTATAAAATGAAACCTGATGAGTTTGGTGTCAACCTTGGTGTCTATATTTGATATTTTGTGGGAAAATTGGAATTTGTATCATTATATCCTGATCCTATTAGGGATCATGTTCAAGATATGTGGCAGTTTTTGTTAGTTGATCTTACAATTCATCATAATTTCATAATGATAACGAGTACTTAACTGATGATATATATTTGGAAAATTAACTATAGGTTTTTCACCTATACCAATCCTGAAAATGGTGTTTCACATGGCTGAATGATCCAGCCGCATCTACATATTTTTTAATCTATCTACTAGTTGAAAATTTTGAAAATGGATTAACATGATTCTTTATATTTTTAGGGCTGGAAGAAGAATCATAAGAAATAACTCATTAGTGATAATTATACAATAAACATGGCTATACATTTAAATATTTTTATTAGATCCTAGTCACATACCTATCTTAAAAATATTAAATTGATTGATCTAAATTCACCAGAGAAGATAATACTTTATAGAAAGGAATGTGATCATTATGTATGGTTCAATGAGTACACACTTTATTTTTTTATTGATGAGGGTAAGTAAAACTTATATAAATTCACATCTAGCCCTCTAATTTCTCCTGAGTTCTCATTTCTAGATATAGTTCCATCATCATCTCAGTAAATTCTATAAGAGGAGTTGAACCATCATTTTAAAATGGAATTTCAGTCTCTTTTCGCCATTATAGTCTATATTTCAGATGGAATGGGCCTCAATTTTGAAGATCTATCAGCACCACCATATTAATTATACCCAATACTCCCTCATCTCAACCAATTCAGGCCCTTTCACCCACATTTATGCCGACTTCTTTCTTTGATCCTTCCCAACCCCTACATAGTCTACCCAGAGGAGTCCCCCACCTATTTTCTTTGGGCATACATATTAGTGGAATCCTTATTAAGACACAACTCCTATAGCCTTGTATTATCCCATCAATCCTATTATTCATCATTCTTTAGATATTTATAACCAAAAAATTGTTATGGGATGAAACCTGATGCACCCATAACATCCCCTTCATAGACCCATCCACTATTCAGATGATCTCTATATTGATTAGGGAGATTCCATAGGGTGAATAGATTGAGACCCAAATACATGCATCTAAAACTAAGAAAAATTAGATAACTTCTATAGAGATAAACCATACTCCATAGGTGATAGAAATTGTAGATTCACTTTCATATGAACTTGTTTAGGATTATCTTGGTGGGGATCATGGAGAGAACACTAAGGAGTCTTATGGATTTCCACTACCCCATTTTGATCATGTTGAGTCCAAATTTTTTATTTTTTATCATGTGCATATTGGTCAATGTAATTGATGATGACTGTATTATTTATTTTTCTTATGATTCATGAAGCACCCTGAGATTTTAATATGTAATTCTCATTTAAATAATATTATGTTTGATAGATTACATTACATGAAAAACTAAACTAAAATGAATCCTGAAATATTACAATAAACCATTATTAAATATAAAGATAGTAATTAATTATGATACTTAAATTGAATTATTATTTTTTTGATTTATAAAATTTAATGACTATAAAATAAATAATAAATTTGATATGATTAAAAACATTCAATGTTAAAAAGGGGGTATTTTCATAGAATTGTTTTTCAAGTGTTGTTTATTTTAGTAAATTTATCACTTTTAAAGGAATTAAATTTATAAACAAATAAATAAATAATAAATTAAATATAAAAGGATATGAAATAATATTATAAGCACTTGATATTTAAAAAGGTTATTTTTCTATAAAAGAGAATTATATTTATATTTTTTATTTTTATTAAAAATAAAAATAAATGAATTTTAAAAATTAAACTTGATGAAATGATCTTAATTTTTGGTCTAATAATATGAAATTTATATTATAGTTTAATTTTGGTAATTTTCAAAAATAGATGATTTTTTGTGAATAGTAAAAAAAATATCAATTTCACAAATACCGTCACTTTAATGGAATTATCATGATAAAATAATCTCTTAAAATCTTATGAAAAAAATATAACAAATATATGTTTAATAAGTAATATAAATTGTTTTAAAATAATAATTTTTAACTTATAAATATATTTTTGAAATTTTCAAAATCTAAGTAAACATTTTATTCAAAGAAAGTCTATTTTCAGTTCTTCTCTATTAATCAAGTATGCACAAGGTAAATTTTTGTTTTGGTATAGTTAAAAGTAAACTAAGTTAACTTTTATGAAATATAATCCATTTAATTACATTTGAATCAATATTATATATTATTTTGGTATAAAATAATTTTTATGCTTAAAAGGGGCATTCTTGTAAAAATAGTTTTCTATATTTTTTGAAATTATATAAAAATTAATTTTTAACTATTATATAAATTTGATATTATAAAATAGATTTTATATTTTTGATCAGTATTTTATAATTCATTAATTAATTTAATATCATTCTTAGTTCTAATGAATAGTTACCATGATGTTTGTCATTAGGGTAAAGGGTAAAAGGGTTAACAATGGGGGTTAAACTAAGAGATAAAGATTCAAATGTTTCTTAAAATTATATAAATGTTATTGGTTGAGTTGATTTATTTATTAAATTAACATATATAATAAATTATACCAAATTTTATACACTTTATATTAGAAATACCTTTATGATATTTCAAATTTTTATATATTGACAAATGTGTCACTCCCCTCACTTATAAAAGGACACCTCATCTTCTCACTTGTTCACACATCCAAAGCTCCGTTATATCAACCAATATATACCAAAATACCATCTAAACACACTTATCCATTAAATATGGGCTTTGGTCTTACCAAAAGATCCATCCAAGAATCCTTAAGGTTTAATCCAAAGGAAGATATCCAACAAGGAGGTAAAGTCTTAACTAAATTCTTTCATATTTATTTATTATTATAACTTTTTAAAATATATTACAACAATACTCATATAATTTAATAGGTTTATTTAATTTTCAAAACAAATATTTTGTTCATAGAAGAACTTTCTTCAACCTACTTTTCATCTAATGGAAAATGAAAATATTGCTCACGTGTACGTATGGACTGCGGTCTCCATGAACCGATGTTTCGACTTTTTTAAAACCACCTCACATGGATGTTTATAAAGATGTAATTAATGAATATATTTCATATTTATAAAAATAAATTATTATTCTATAAATATAATATAGTATCTACCTTCTTAACCTCTCATCTATTGGAAAATGGAAACGTTGCTCGAGCGTATGTGCCGAATATCGCCTCTACAAAGCGATGTAATTCATTTTTCATCAAATTCTCACATGGATGGTCATAGGGATGAATTTAATGAATAAATATTAAATATATTATATTATTATTATTATTTAGGGTAAAATTTTACCTAATTTATTTTCTTTGTATCCATTATAAAAATGAAAAATTCACTCATGTGTGTAGACTACCGACACTATAAACGTATCTTATTTTTCATAACTTCCTTACATAAATGGTTATAAAAAGTTATTTTTTGTATAAAAATTACATATATATAATAAAATTATTATTTTTTAGGTGATTATATCATAAACATGGAGCAAGGACCAGAACTACCGGATCAAAACATGCATGAATAATGAAACACTTTACACCTAAATAATTGATTTTAACAAACAATATGAGTAAATGGATATAAATAAGTAATGGATAAAGGATATAAAATAATAAATATATAGATATAGATATTATATATTTTAATGATAAATATAAATTTATTATACATGAGGTTATAACATGTCTGACCAAGCGAGAATCCAACGTAAGGGTTTTCTAATCTCAAACTTCTTCTTTGAGACATGTTTTGAATTATCCACAAATTTCAATTACATGGTGTATATGATGCCTATTTTAAATATTATATCATTTTTTAGTACTTAATAATGGTAATAAAAATTCCATTTCATGTTCTATATTGAAAGATAATTTCAATAAAGTGTTATAAAATATGTAAGGGTTTATTGTAGAATCTATATCTTTATCGGGATTGTCTATGTTTAAATTGTCATTTGAGGGATTTTATGTTATTACTCTACTAAACCTGACATATTTTTTCTCTTATTATAATTTAAATGTTTTAAAGTATTTTTTCTATTTTTCCTCTCTTTTGTACTCAAATCGACCAAATGAATGTTTTAAAGAAAATACATCCTTATTTATCCTCCTTAATCAGGAACCTTTCCTTTCCATATCCTTATTATTTATTTCAGGAAAGTCCTTTTGTATAATTTAATGATTTTTAAAGATAAATTTATATTATATTATAATTTATATTTAAAATTTTAAAAGTAATAGTTTAAATTTTTTTAAAAATGTATTTGTTTACTTTACAAAATTTTGAAAAGAACATATTTTTTAAAGTTTTCAACATAAATAGATTTTCCTTTCATCATGATCATTAATAATTATTTAGATTCATTTATAAATATTTATGTTTTTTAAAAATTATTATATATTCCGTTTATTCATTTTATTTTTAAAAATAAATGGATTTTATTATCTTAAATGTTTTGAAAATGGATTTCATTCCACTTTTATGTATTTTTATCTTCCACTCAATATTTTCTTATTTAAGTGTAATATATTTCCAATATCTAATTATTTAAAATTATTTTAAAAATAATTTTTTAGAGGTATCCTTGAGTTCTCATGAAATTATTTTTTAAATAATTTTTTAACTTCATTTTGCTACAGTGTTATGAAATCTTTAAATGAAATTCTTTTAAAAGCATCGTTTTCATTTTACTCTCTGTTTTTCAAATAATTTATCTTTATTAAAACACCATAATTTAGGATGGATTTATGTTATCCTTCATATCCATGTTATTTATTATCATGTATTTATTCTATATAATTTTTATTATTGACTTATTCATATACTAATTAATCTATATGATGTAAACACCTTAATTTACAAAAATAAAATTAGGGGTGTTTACCAAAAGAATACCTCATTTATTGATTGTCGGAAGATTCAAAATCCATATAATATTTAGTTTTATATTGATTATTATTAAATATTAAGTCAATTTTATTGTACTAGGGAAATATTGACATCTTGTATGATTGTTTTTTAATATGATTGTTTATTAATAAGTTATATTGATTATGGATTGTATTGTTATTAATTTATTCCAAATTATGATTGCATTGGACTTAGTAAGTGATATGTGGGACCCAATATTAGATAACCCCTTGTTCCATTGGTAGGTCTCATGAGACAAACTAGCTTGGGTATTTGGTGTATTCTATACCTATTTATGTATGATTCCTTGAAATGAGGCCTTAACGATAAGATTATGATGTATTACATTATGAATTCCGTTATTATGAAATCAATTATTACTTTCCATGTGATTACTATATTGATATTTTCCATGGATTAATTTCATTCTCAATTTTAGTAAAAATTAATGATTTATGTATAAATAACCATATTTATTATTATGGTATTTAATGTTAGTGTATTTAAGGTTAATTGGGAAAAGGGGTTGTTATATTTTTGGTAACATGTGTTTTATTGTATATAGACAACCATGGGATTAAAAAGTGATTTGGGTATTCGGTGGTTAAATTTGTTTTGGAATAATTTCATTGTATTTTTTCTAACATTATAGTAACTAAGGTAAATGTTAAATTATTAAGTGATATGGGATTTTATGTAAAGTTGGTTAATATTAATTCATGAATAAAGATTGAGTGAAATTATGGAAGTATATATATGAATTGTTTTCATTTATAGTGATTTAAGTTATTTTTGGAAATATTAGTATATTTTGGAGAATATATTATTAGGCTATAAAAAATTGTGTATTAATTTACAGTGATTACCTTTATTTCTAGATAATTGTTAGGTTGTTTTTGGAAGAATATGTGATCAAATATTTTAGATTTTTGGGTTTTTAACTTAGTTAGTAATATTTTGAATATTTTTCATGTAAGATTTAAGTTAAACTATGGGTGTTAATATTGACGATTTATATATTAATTTATTATTTCTTTATATGAAGGTGGATTCATATTTCATTTGGGTATTATCTCTACTTGAGCTAACAATGTTTTGTTTTAGTAAATGTTTAGAGACCACATGAATAAATTACCACCCCTTTTATGGATCTTATAAACCATTAAAATTTAGTTTTAGTGCTTCAAGCATGAAAAATTCATTATGATATTTATCATTTAGAATATTAGATGAATCAAAGTTGTAAAAATGCTCAAAAACACAACTAAAGGATGAAATTGTGCTTGTTTAATGGAATGAAATCGAGCAAGTATATTTTATATTTATTCCACTATCTTGATAGAAAAATAGTACCTCAAATCAAGCAAGTAAAAAATAAATCTATTGAGTATTATATGGAAAATTGTGTTCAACTATCAAGGTACGATTCTAGAAACTCTATGTGAGTATTATAATAGTACATACATTGTTTTAAAAATATTTAATTATGAAATACTAAGTTTTCTAGTAGTAAAATTGAGATTATTGATCTATATATAATTATAAAACTATGTCAAGATAGATTAATTTTGGTAAGGACAAATTAAAATTAACAAGATTCAATATATTTAAGGGGGGAATATAAAATCCTAACATTTCAATATGTAATTATCCTTTAAATAATAATATGTTCGATAGCTTACATTATACGTAACACTAAACTAAAATGAGTCGCAACACATTACAATAAACCATTACTAAAAATAATGATATTAATAAATTATCATAATCAAATTTTATTATCGTTTTATACTAA
Source organism: Viscum album (assembly GCA_963277665.1). Lineage (NCBI taxonomy): Eukaryota > Viridiplantae > Streptophyta > Magnoliopsida > Santalales > Viscaceae > Viscum > Viscum album. The sequence goes on from OY728158.1 coordinate 1,029,200,879, forward strand.
TGAAATTTAATGATTAGAAAATAAATAATTAATGTGATACAATTAAAATCATTCAATGTTAAAAGGGGATATTTTTCAAGGAATTTTTATTCAAGTGTTTTGTATTTTAATAAATTTAAATATTATAAAAGAATTAGATTTATGAAATAATGAATTAAATTTCAATTAATTATAAATTTCAATGACATATTATTATGATCACATGAATTTTAAAAGGTATTCTTTTTGTAAAAGTGGGTTTTCATTATAATTTTAACTTTAATTTTAAGATAAATTTATGAATTTTAGAAATTAAATTTGATCAAATGAACTATATTTTTTCCTTCTTAATATTAAATTTATCATAGGGTGGAATTTGAGTATTTTTCTAAAAAATTTCATTTTTGGGAGAATTGTTAAAAAACTAATTTTACATATATTATCAATTTTTATGACATTATCATGATACAAGAACGAAATTAAAGTTTATTAAATGTTTTTATAGACTATATATATATATTTAATAAGTAATATAATTCATTTTAAAATATTGTTTTGGACTTAAAAGATTATGTTTGATATTTTGTAAATTTAAGTAATATTTTTATTCAAATAAAAACAATATTTGGTACTTCTATTTTAATCAAGTATTCAAAAGGTTCCTTTTTTATTTTGTTTTTGTTTAATAGTACAATAAGTTCAGTTTTTTAAAAATGATACAATTAATTCTAGTGGAATCAAAATTATACATGACTTTGTTATAAAATAATTTGTATGCTTAAAAGGGGTATTTTTCTAAAAATTATTTTCGTGACATTTTTTGTACTTAAATAATTAATTTTTAACAATTATAGAAATTTATTCTTATAAAATTGATTCTATATTTAAGATTATAATATTCAAACATTTTAATGATTTTGGTTTCATTTTTATTCATAATGAATAGTTTCCAATGTAAAATTTTATCACCATATTAATGGATAAAAGGGTTAATTAGGTGGTTAAACTACGAAATATGCTTTAAATATTAATTAAACTTATATAAATGTGATTGAGTGTATGTAGACATTAACCTATCCTATACTTTAAATTATACAAAATTAGAGCCACTTTCCATTAGAAATACATTTATCATATTTTAAAGTTCATTATATTTAAAAAGGCGACACTCCCTCTCTTATAAAAGGAAACCTCCTCTCATCACTTATACACACATCCAAATCTCCCTTATATTGAAAAATATCTACCCAAAAACCCTAAAAACACCCTTATCTATGAAAAATAGGTTCTTTTATTCCCAAATTTTCCATCCAAGAATCCTTAATGTGTAAGCCAATGGAAGATATCCAACGATGAGGTATAAGTCTTAACCAAATTATTTTAATTTTATTTCTTATTATACCGCTTTAAATTAAATTATAACCGTCATAATATAATTACATTGGTATATTTAATATACTAAAATTTTATTATATTTATGTAAAACCTATTTTATACCTTCTTTCCATCTAATGGGAAATTAAAACATCGCTCATGCATACATATATAATATCATCTGCACAAAGTGATGTATTTCATATTTCAACACTACAACATGTAGTTATTTATAAATATTTAATTAATTAATATATATTCTATTTATGAAATAGTTATCATTTTTTAAAGGTAATATATTATCTACCATATTACCCTCCCATTCATTGAAAAATGGAAACATCACTCATATGCACGTGCGGAATACCGCCTCCATTAAGAAATGTAATTCATTTTTCATTATTGAATCAAATATATGGTGATAAGGATGAATTTAAAGAATAAAAATGATATTTAATATATTATTATTATTCTCTAATGTTCAACCTTTTCCTGCTTTATTTCCTTTTCATCCATTATAAAAATGAAAACATCGCTCATGCGTACATGCAGGCTACCATCTCCATGAATGACATGTCTCATTTTCTATAACCACCTTAATGGGTGGTTATAAAAATTTAATTAATGTATAAAGATTATATATATTATATGATTAAAATTCTGGTGGTGATTAATTAATGAAAAAGTTGTAAGGATTGGAATCTCTGAATCAAAACCTACACGATAAATAGAAAAGTTAACACCTAAATAATTGGTTTTAACAAAATATTATGACTAAATGGGTAGAAATATGGTATGAATAAAAGTTATATAGAAATATATATATAAATATTGATCTTATATATATTAATAATAAATTTAAATTTAGTATACATAATTTTTTAATGTGTCCATCCAAGAAGGGATCCATTGTAAGGGTTTTCTCATCTCAAATTTCTTCTTGGAGGCATGTTTTGAATTATGAACGTATTTCTATTATATATTTTATATTATAAATCATTGAAATATTATATAATAATAAAATATTTAATTATGGTAAATAAATTTCCATTTCAAATTCTCTATTTCAATATATTTATTCAAGTGTTATAAAATCTGTAAGGGTTTATTATACAATATCACTCTTTAATGGGATTGATTATGTTTCAATTTTTATTATGGAATTGTATGTTATTACTCTACTAAACCTTATATATTTTCTTCTAATGTGATTATTTATTGGGGTTATAGGTATTTTTTCCATTTTCCAATCTTTAGTACTTAGATCGACCAAAATAATATTTTAATGAAAACCTGACCGTATTTCTCATTTTTGGTCAGGAAACTTTCTTTCCATATCCATATTATTTATTTTAGTAAAGTTGTTTTCTATCATTAAATGATTTTTAAGGTAAATTTCTATTATATTTGACTATCTAATAAAAATTTTAAAAGGAAACTTTAGGTTTTCAAATTAATTCACATTCTAATTTCTTTACAAAAGTGTGAAAAGAATTTATTTTTAAAATTTTTCCACATGAAGAGATTTTCCATCCACTATTTACATTATTCATTATTTAGATTCATTTAAAAGTTTTTATAGTTTTTAAAAATTAATATATATTCCCATTATTGTTATTATTTTTCAAAATATATGGACATTATTTTCTTAAAAATTATTAAAATGGATTTCATTCAACTTATGTATATTTTTATCTTCCACGCCAAATTTACATAAGTGTAATTTATTTACAAGATTTAATTATTGTAAAAAACTGATGTTTTAATGGTATTCTTGAAATCTCTTGAATTAAGTTTCTAAAGTGTCTTTTAAATTCATTTTTTCAATAATTTTGTAAAATATTTAAAGGAAGTTATTTTAAAATACTCACTTACATTTTCCCCTCTATTTTATAAATTAATTATCTTAATTACAATTCCCTCATTTATGATCAATTGATGGTATCCTACTTTTTCATATTGTTTTTTTATTATTAATTAATTATATATCATTTATATTATTGGATTATTAGTATAACCACAACTCTATGAGGTGAAAACACCTTATTTTACATAAATTAGAGTAGGAGGTGTTTACCAAGAAAAATACCTCATTTACTGACTGGGGAAACATTAACTGTAATGTCTCGGATTTCTCTGTATTTTATTTTTAATATTATGTGGGAATTCTTTCGAGACCAAGCTCTGAGACGGTGTGAAGTTCTAAGGCCCGGCGAGCCCAGAACAAATGTTTGAATTTAATTAAATAATTAAATTACACGTGCATGTGGTTTTCCTAAAAAAGTGGCATAACTACCGAACAAGTGCTCAGATCAGAAATCTGTGGGCATCGTTGCGTTTAGAACTGCGATTTTACCTTAGGCGAGGCCTAACATCGGCTGGCACAGGTAGGTGGTGAAATCTAGTTTTTGGACGTAACCGTAATAAAATATTTAATATAAATATTTTATTAAATCCTGTTGTAGTGGATATATTTTATCTTTTTAAATAGAGTTTTGCGCAGGGGTCTAGGGTTGCAGACTTCATAACCCTGAAACCTTTGGAGGCTCTATAGGCTCTGGAGGAAACCCCAACGAGGAGACGGCGTTCTTGACGGGTTTCGCTGGCGACGACGACATGGCGACCGGATCTTCACCAAAGAACTCCGCAGATCTAGGTAGGGAATTTTATCTCTTTGTGATTCCTTCCCCATTATTGATTCCTACAACGAACGCGGACTAATCCGCGAATCGATTAGCCCGCAGATCGATCATTTTGCAGGAGGGTGTGATTCTGGGTTTTATCGGGAGATCCAATGCTCGTAATTTATAATCTGTTAATTATTTTGGTTCTGATCTAATGGTAATGAACCCGGATCATCACAAACAACGATCAAGGTTTGTCCCTCTTATTCTATTTTGTGATTATTTCCTCGTGTTCTTCATATGTGTTCTACGCGTTCTTCATGGAGGTATGAACGACGGATCTTCGTGCATCCATTGCACGACGCAACGATCCCAAATTGAAGATATAGCATTGGAACAACCCCACGGAGGTGCGATGATGGTTTCGGCAGATAGATCGAAGCGGATCGGAAGATATCGTTCTTCAAACGATTTCTACACGGGTGATCGGAATTGGATTTCGGAGCCGATCGAAGGCCCGAAACCCATAGATTCGGAATCACGACAACGAGGCGACCCCCAATATTGAGTTTCGCTGCAAACGGACCATGGAAAAGTAAACCTGATGATCGGACGAGGTGCGAGGAGGAAGACGACGGTTCTGTAAATTTCTCGACTACACAGTGTAGTATGGGCAACACAGCGTGTGTTCATCGGCAGGACACCTGGCGTGTACTCCGGGAGTACACGGACACGGGTTGGGTACACGGCCAAGGAAACGGCGTGTATACACTTCCCCGGCCAGATACATGGGGTACCCCGTGTACTGGTACATGAGAAGGCGACTTAGACAAAGACCGTGTACGGGCACATGGCCAGCGTACATGGAGCGAACCCCAGGTGCTCAGACACGGCGTGTAATCCTACTACACGTCGTTTAGTTGCTTTTTATATGGAAAGCCTAATGACATGGGCCGTTTACAAGGTCAGTACCTAGAGTCAAGGAACACAGCGTTTGATCCTTCTACACGTAGTGTAGTAGAGTTTTACACGTCTTGGACGGATGACACGGGCCGTTTACACGGGCAGTACCCAGAGTCAAGGAACAGGGCGTGTAACCATACTACACGTCGTGTAACCTGTTTTACATGGATTGATCTTTTTTTCTTCCATGACTTGGACTAGGTTTCTTAGGGTTCGTACCCCCTGGTCTTTCCCCTGAATGTTCTGGTATCATTTCCTACGTACAGGAGTATGATCCCTTCAGCAGGACTTCCTGAATAGTGTTTTTGGAATCCCCTCTATGAGACTTAGATCTGAAACCTCTATTCATTCCAAGAACCCTAAGTAGAGTTCTTGGTATCGATGTGACCTACTTTACCCAGGCGTCGATCCTCTGCTTATCGGATTAGCTCAGACTGAGTTGTTGGAATCACCCCATGGCTATTGGTTGTGATCCTCATCTGAGCATCATATTCTCAAGTACTTTTGGAGTTTGTTCTCTTGGAATGAGTACTTATAATCTCTCTCTTCAGACCAAGGAGTTTTTTCTTCTTGTTACATTCTTAGTGTAATCTTTGAGCTGGATCTTAGTGGTGGTTTCGTGATGGTCGATCGTGTGTGAGTATATCTAGATATTCTTGTTATAAGTTCTGTAAAAATATACTGTGTAGAGATGATTGTATCTTTCCTTTGTTTTGTTTCCCATGTTATATTTCTTTGTGGTTTCGGGGTGTCCTACTGGGTATTGTTATACTCACCCATGCACGGGCTTTGCCCGCACATGTCGCGTCTTGTGCAGACGAGCGATCCCTTGACAGGATTCTAGGCAGACAAGGAGTGGACAGTGCTCAGTGAGATCAGACAGGTCGAGGTGTGTTCCTACGGATAAGGATTGTAGTCCCAGTACCTTTCTTTATAGGTTGGACATTGTTATAGACTCTCTTTTGGTGGGCTTGTACTTTTGGACCAGGGTTTTACATTACTGTACTTTACTTTCCTGTCGTACTCTGTTGTTTAGGATTTTAGTGTATGCATGCATTTCCATTTTTAGTAGTTTCTTCTTTTCATCTTTGTGGACTTGGAGATGCATGTGTGTGTGTGTGTGTGTGTGTGTGTATAGGTTTATTGGCAATGACTCCCATGTTAGTAACATGCCTACTTGGTTCTAGTCACCAGCCCCTAGCCTATTGGAGGTGGGCTTGGGAAGTTGCGGATTGGGCCCCACTGGGACGGGTCATGACATAGTGGTATCAGAGGCGGTTGGTTATACATTAGGACCAAGAGTCTGTGAGTTGGTTTGGGGAAACATTGATAATTGTTTCGAGTTCTGCCTTTAGTCCAGAGGCCCCAGTGTTGGTACGGGCGACCGACGTATCCATACACCAAGACTTTGATAACTTTCTTTTCGACTTGGAACATTAGAACACTAGTTACAGGAGAAAATAATGGTGCATGAATCATATAGGAATGGGTTGTGGTTTCCATGTCCTTCTTGTGTTAGCTCTCAAGATATACTCACTGACTGCAATACATCTTGTTACTTTACAGGATGCCTCTGTGATGCGTACCCGCTAGGATCCAGCAGCTCAATCATGAAGATGACCCCCTCGGTGATGAAGCATCGGTACAGGGACCAGATCCCCCAGTTTTACCATCGAGTGGTGTTCCAGTTATTCTACCACCTGTAGAGTAGTGTTTAGTGCCTGTTGTACCAGTAGAGGAGGAGCACAGGCTGAGCGAAATCCACAAGTTTGAGAGATAGAGACCCCTCAGGTTTCAAGGCAAGCCTGACCCTCAGGCTGTAGAGGACTGGCTTCAGACAGTGGCCAGAGTCTTCAGTTTGGTCAGGACACCAGCAGACCAGATGGTGATCCTGGCAGCGAGCCTTCTATAGGGCTCGGTAGGGCGATGGTGGAGTTTTCTTATCCAGACTCATGGTGAGGTGACTCTTGTGTGGTCAGAGTTTGAGCATCTCTTCAGAGAGTATTTTTCACCGGTTACCCTGAGAGCGGTACTTATACAAGAGCTTCATCATCTCCAGCTGGGAACCATGATGGTGGCTGACTATTCATCGAGGTTTACTGACCTCTCATGGTACTCGATTGATATAGTCAGGGATTATTACTTCAGAGCTCGTACTTTTGAGTGGGGATTTCGTAGAGACATTCGAGCTAGCATCATCCCTATGAGCATTCCTACTTATGTTGGGGTGATCGAGTGGGCTTTGGTGGTCGAGAGCTTCTTGGCAGAGCAGAGAAAGCCGGCAGTTGTCAATAGTGAGCAAGCTGGAGCAGAGACCTCAGTAGCAGGGAGATGATGTCAGGGACCCAGGCATGGGAGATGTTTTCAGAGGAGATCCTAGGATAGAGGATCTGACTTACAGGGTTCACAGGGTGCATCTATCCATCCTCAAGAGAGGCGATGCTACTCTTGTGATGGTAGGGTACATCTCGCTTGAGATTTTCCGACCTGCCATACTACTGACATGGGATTGGTGGATGGACCACCGAGGCAGAGGAAACATGTGGAGCAGACATATCTGCAGGGTAGCGGACGTGGTAGAGGAGCTGGGAGAGCAGCTGGACGTGGTCAGCATTTTGACCTTTTACCACCACCACCCTCAGGAGGTCTATCCCAGGTTCAGGGAGCTAGTGGATAGAGGTAGGGATAGCTACAGGCAGTACAGGCTTATGACCCAGGTACTCCCGGAATGATTAGAGGTACAATATGTGTCTTTTCTACTTTGGTTGTCATACTGATAAACATGGGTTCTAGTCATTCTTTTCTGGCTTCTTATCTTGTTTGAGACCTTGAGATTCCATTTGATCCATTGACTCGGCCCTTACACTTAGAAACACCCAATGGAGAAGATTCAGAGATCACACACCTTTGCAGACAGTGTGACCTGACCCTTGGAGGCGAGAGTTTCGGTTGGAACCACTTGGTGGTAGCGTCTAGGCCTTATGATGTTATTATTTGTATGGATTGTCTCTCCACAGTTCATACCCAGATTGACTGTTTTAGGCGAAGGGTGTGGTGTGTTCGCAGTGATGGAACAAGGTTCTCCTTCGTCGGTGAAAAGGAGACCCAGGCAGCGCAGGATGGACTCGTGCATAGGAAGGTATAGCCGATTTCACATCAGTTGGCTAGCCTAGACCTTGGCTCAGCAAATGTTACGAGTTTCCAATTTCAAGAAGTAGTGGCTGAGTATGAGGTTGTATTTCCAGAGGATGTCCCCTGACTACCTCCCCATTCGGAGATAGATTTCTGCATTGAGTTGCATCCTGAGACGACACCGATATTGGTATCAGCATATCGGATGGCTCCTGCAGAGCTTCGCGAGATGAGAGTGCAGGTGGAAGACTTGCAGAGGAATGGATTTGTGAGACCCAGTGTTTCACCCTGTGCGGCCCCAGTGTTGTTGTCCAAAAAGGAAGATGGGAGCTTGATTCTGTGTGTGGATTACCGGTGCTTGAATTAGGTGACCATGAAGAACTGGTATCCACTACCGAGGATTGATGACCTATTCAACCAGTTAATAAGGGCACGATGGTTCTCGAAGGTTAATCTACGATCAGGCTATCACCAGTTTTGAGTACGGGATAAGGATATACCAAATACGGCTTTCAAATGTCGCTACGGTCACTATGAGTACTTAGTGATGCCCTTCGGCATGACGAACACCCCGGTAGTGTTTATGGGGCTCATGAACCGGATCTTTCAGCCCTATCTAGATCGGTTCGTAGTGGTCTTCATCGATGATATCCTTGTGTACTCTACATCCAAGGAGGAGCATGCGAGGCACCTAAGGATGGTTTTGGACACACTCTGAGAGCACCAGTTGTACGGGAAACTCTCGAAGTGTCAATTCTGGATACAGGAGCTCCACTTTCTAGGGCACGTTATCTCAGCAGATGGTGTAGCAGTGGACCCAGCCAAGGTAGAGGCAGTGTTATCATGAGAGCCACCCCGGAGCGTGACGGAGGTGTGGAGTTTCCTTGGGTTGGCAGGCTACTGTCGTAGATTCATTCTTGATTTATCCAGGATTTTATCACCCTTGACAGCTTTGACCCAAAAGGGGTAGCCATTCGTGTGGACCGGGAGTTTCCAACATGATTTTTATCAGTTGAGATAGAGTCTGACAAGTGCCATGATCCTAAGACTACCAGAAGAGGGTGTCGAGTACGTGGTGTTCTGTGACGCATCAGGAACTGGGCTTGGTTGTGTCCAAATGAAGAGGCAAGCGGTGATTTCCTATGGCTCATGTCAGTTGAGGCCACACGAGCATAACTACACGACCCATGATCTTGAGTTGGGATTGGTATTCTTCGTGTTGAAGATGTGGCGGCACTACCTGATGGGTGAGCAGTTTACCATCTACTCAGATCACAAGAGTCTCAGATATATCTTTTCTCAGAAGGATCTAAATTTGAGATAGAGGTGATGGCTTGAGTTCCTCCAGGATTACGACTTTGTGATCGTTTATACTCCTGGTAAGGGGAAAGTTGTGGCAGATGCTCTCGGCAGGAAATCCAATTCACAGTTGCTGGATGAGGCGATGAGACAGTTGGCCTCTTTACAGTTATCCTTCATGGATAGAGATGAGGGATCTTACCTTCAATCGATGGTTGTTACCCCTCCACTCTTACAGTGAGTCAGGGAAGTACAGCTCGAGGATGCTAGCTTCGAGAATTTACGTGCCCAGATATCCTCAGGCGATGCTGCTGATCGATATTCAAAAGGTGGGGAGCACATTGTTCTTTTCAGAGGGTGCACAATAGTACCAGGGATGTTTCGGGAGGGGGTTCTAATTGAGTTCCATACATATCCTTTGGCGGTGCATCCAGCTGTGGGAAAGATGTACCAGGACCTCTGACGTCAGTTTCGGTGGCCAGGAATGAAGAAGAGTGTGGAAGAGTTTGTTTCTTGTTGCCTTACTTGTCAGCAAGTAAAGGTTGAGCACCAGGTTCCAGCAGGTTTGACTCGTCCCCTTAAGGTGCCAGAGTGGAAGTGGGATGGGATATCCATGGACTTCATGACGGGTTTACCACGTACGTCCAGGGGACATGATGCCATCTGGGTGATTGTTGACCGACTCACCAAGTCGGCCCACTTCCTAGCCATACGGGAGTAGAGTTAAGTAGAGAGCTTGGGACGCCTCTACGTGCTGGAGATAGCTCGACTTCATGGATTTCCCTCAATGATCGTCTCAGATCATGATGCTCGTTTCACATCCCATTTGTGGAAGGGATTGAAGGAAGATTTTGGGACTCAGTTACTCTTGAGCATAGCGTTTCATCCTCAGACTGATGGTCAGACAGAGCGGACCATCCAGGTTCTGTAGGATATGCTACGAGGTTGTATACTTGACTTCAGTCATAGTTGGGAGGATCACCTACCACTGGTGGAATTTTCTTATAACAACATTTATCATTCCACTATTGGTATGGCACCATTCGAGGCTTTGTACGGGCGACCTTGCATGTCACCACTTTGCTGGACTGACCCAGGAGAGTCAACACTCATGGTCCCAGAGACGGTGTGAGCTACAATAGAGAAGGTGTAAGTCATCCAAGAGTGGATGAAGACTGCACAAAGTCGGAAAAATTCTTATGCCGATAGTAGATGGAGGCCCTTGGAGTTCGAGGAGGGAGACCATACGTTCCTTTGGGTCTCACCTCGACGAGGACTACAGAGATTCGGTCGAGGAAGCAAGCTATATCCGAGGTTCATCGTCCCTTTTCAGATTCTGAGTAGAGTTGGTGAAGTGGTGTACCACTTGGCTATACCTCCTTAGATGGACCGGGTACAAAACGTCTTCTATGTGTCGCAGCTGGGGAGGTAGGTGCATGATCCATCACATGTTATCGACTGGGACGAGCTGGACATCGATGATGGAGCAACCTTTGCTGAGTACCCAGTGGATATCGAGGATCGGCAGGAGAAGATCCTTCGTGGGCGAGCTATTCCCTTGGTGCGTGTCCGGTGGCAGCACGAGAATCTCTAGGAGAGCACGTGGGAGCGGGAGGCTCAGATTCGTGTGCAGTACCCACGTCTTTTTGAGTAGCCTTTGTTTTGGAATTCTGGGGACGTAAATCCCTAAGGTGGGTGTGATGTAATGTCTCAGATTTCTCCATATTTTATTTTTAATATTATGTGGGAATTCTTTTGAGACCAGGCTCTGAGACGGTGTGCAGTTCTGAGGCCTGGTAATCCCGGAACAAATGATTGAATTTAATTAAATAATTAAATTATGCGCGCGTGTGGTTTTCTTGAAAAAGTGGAATAACTCCCGAACTGGTGCTCGAGTCAGAAATATGAGGGCACCATTGCGTTCAGAACAGTGATTTTACCTTAGGTGAGGCCTAACATCGGCTAGCACATGTCGATGGTGAAATCTAGTTTTTGGACATAACTGTAATTAAATATTTAATAAAAATATTTTATTAAATCTTTTTATAGTGGATATCTTTTATCTTTTTAAATAGAGTTTTGCGCAGGGGTCCATGGTTAAAGACTTCATAACCCTAAAACCTTTGGAGGCTCTGGAGGCTCTGGAGGAAACCCCAATGAGGAGATGGCGTTCTTGATGGGTTTCACCGGCGACGACGACACAGCGACCGGATCTTCGCCAACGAACTCCACGGATCCAGGTTGGGCATTTGATCTCTTTATGATTCCTTCCCCCTTCTTTATTCCTACGATGAATGCGGACTAATCCATGAACCGATTAGCCTGTGGATCGATCATTTTGCGGGTTGGTGTGATTTGGGGTTTTATCGGTAGAGCCAATGCTGGTAATTTATAATCTATTGATTATTTTGATTTTGATCTAACGGCAAAAAACCTGGATCATCACGAACAACGATCAAGGTTCATACCTCTTGTTTGATTTTGTGATTCTTTCCTCACGTTCTTCGTATGCGTTTTACGCATTCTTCGTAGAGGTATGAACGATGGATTTTTGTGCATCCATTTCGGGACACAATGATCCCAAATTGAAGATCTAGAATCGGAACAACCCCACAGAGGTGTGACGACGGTTTTGGCAGACAGATCAAAGCGGATCAGAAGATATTGCTCTTCGAACGATTTCCTCACGGGTGACTGGAATCGGATTTCGGAGCTGATCGAAGGCCTGAAACCCACAGATTCGGCATCACGACGACGAGGTGACCCCTGATCTTGAGTTTCATGGAAAATGGACCATAGAAATGGAAACCAGAAGATCGAACGAGGCGCGAGGAGGAAGACGACAGTTTTGGTAATTTCCCGACTACACAGCGTGTAGTATGGGCTACACACCATGTGTTTGTCGGTGGGCCACCTGGCGTGTACTCAGGGAGTACACGGACATGGGTTGGGTATATGGCCAAGGACACGACGTGTATACCCTTCCCTAGCCAGATACAGGTGGTACCTTGTGTACTGGTACACAGGCAGGCGACTCAGACAGAGACCATCTACGGGCACATAGCCAGTGTACACGGAGCAAACCCCAGGTGCTCGGACATGGCATGCAATCATACTACACACTATGTAGTTGCTTTTTATATGGAAAGCCTAATGACATGGGCCGTTTACACGGGCAGTACCCGGAGTCAAGGAACACGGCGTGTGATCCTTCTACACACCGTGTAGTTGAGTTTTACACATCTTGGATAGATGACACGGGCCATTTACATGGGCAGTACCCAGAGTCAAGGAACACGGCGTGTAACCATACTACACGCCATGTAACTTGTTTTACATGGATTGATCCTTTTGTCTTATGTGACTTGGACTAGCTTTCTTAGGGTTCGTACCCCTGGTCTTTCCCCTGATGGTTCTGGAATCATTTCCTACGTACAGGAGTATGATCCCTTCAGTAGGACTTCCTGAATAGAGTTATTGGAATCCCCTCTGTGATACTTAGATCTGGATCCTCTATTCATTCCTAGAACCCTAAGTAGAGTTCTTGGTATCGACGTGACCTACTTTACCCGGGCGCTGATCCTCTACTTAGCGGATTACCTCAGACTGAGTTGTCGGACTCACCCCATGGATATTGGTTTTGATCCTCATCTGAGCATCATATTATCAAGTACTTGTGGAGTGTGTTCTCCCAGAATGAGTACTCTGTATATCTCTCTTCAGACCCAGGAGTGTGTTCTCCTTGTTACGTACTTAGTGGAATCTTCGAGCTGGATCTTAGTGGTGTTTTTGCGATGGTCGATCATGTGTGAGTATTTTTGGATATTCTTGTTATATGTTCTATAAACATATACTATGTAGAGATGAATATATCTTTCCTTTGTGGTGTTTCCCTTGTTGTATTCCTTTGTGGTTTCGGGGTCTCGTACTGGGTATTTTTATACTCACCCCTTACATGGGCTTTGCATGCACGTGTCGTGTCTTGTGCAGATGAGCGATCCCTTGACAGGATTCTAGGCAGACCAGGACCAGACGGTGCTCAGTGAGATCAGACCGGCTGAGGTTTGTTCCTACGAATACGGATTGCAGTCCCAATACCTTTCTTTACAGTTTGGTCTTTGTTACAGACTCTCTTTTGGTGGGCTTGTACTTTTGGCCCAGGGTTTTACATTAATGTACTTTACATTCCTGTCGTACTCTATTGGTTGGAATTTTAGTGTATGCATGCATTTCCATTTTTAGTAGTTTTTACTTTTCAGTTTTGTGGGCTTGGAGATGTGCGTGCATGTGTACAGGTTTATAGGCAATGCCTCCCGTGTTAGTTGCATGCCTAATCAGTGCTAGTCACCAGCCCTTGGCCTATTGGAGGCGGGCTTGGGGAGTTGTGGCTCGGGCCCCACTGGGATAGGTCGTGACATTAACAATCCATATACTTGTTTTTTATATGTGGATTATTATTTATTTTTAAATTATATTTATTATGTACTAGTAAAAAACTAATATTTTATATTTTATATTTTCAATGTGAATGTTTATTAATGATGCATGTTGATTATGTATTGTATTATTATTCATTTATTTCATGTGATGAATGAATTAGAATTAGTAATTTAATGGTGTGGCCTAAAATTATATATCCCTTCAATTCATCAATTTGTCTAATGATAAAAACTAGCATGGTTGGTTGGCTTATGCCTTATATATTTATGTATGATGTCTTTTCATGAAGACTTCATGGTAAAAATATGATTTTTGACATCATGAATTCCATTATTATGAAATCAGATATTATTTTCCAAGTGATTACTACATTGATATTATACATATATGAATTTCATGATCAAGTTATTAATTAAATGGAATAGGTATTTATTATCCACTCTTCCATACTATTTATGTCTTATGTATTCATGATTTCTTCTGTTATATGGTTTCCCTTACTAAGCATTTGATCTCACCCATTATTATGTTCCCATTTTCCCAAGTTATGAATAAGATTAAAAAATATGACATATTTAGAAGGGTATCATGTGTGGATAATTTTTTGGGAAATTCTAGAGGCCTATTATGGAATAATAAAATATGGATATAGTGATAAAATTTTCATTTGGGTTAGAAATATATGGGTTTTTTTAATTAATAATTTAATTAATTCTGAAAATATCTAAACCTAAAAAGGTCTTGGGTATGTTAGTGAATGAATAATTTCTTTTATTTTTTATTTATGGGTTTTAAAAATAGGGTCACTTTAGTAGTTATCAAAACCATTATGTAAAGATTATGTCTTTAGCACTAGATTCAGGTATAGAGGTCTGGGCTTCTATAATTTACCAACTAATATATATGTAAAACTTATAAATAATCACTCTTATTTATATACTTAATTTGAAAAGTAAATTTTTATATCAAAATTATTTAAGTGTAGGATTCATATTCTTTGACCTATATTTCTGACACATACAATGATTTCACTACTATAAATACAATCTAAAGATCTTGGAACAAAGGATTCATTTTTTAGGGAATAATTTATTTTCATTCATGTCTTTTGGACTATTATTTTACAAATTTAAACTGTTAATATAACTACAAATCTTCCACTTTGTTCTAAAAATTATGTATCATGTTCAATATAAGTTTTGGGGAGGGATCTTAGGCCCCAATTGAATTTTTTCTCCTTCACTTATCTAGGAAACATCATTAATTAGAATAAATATTTTAACATGTTATAAATATTTGATTAATTATAATCATAATTAATCGATACATTGGTATAAATTTGAAATATTCATGATCATTATATTTTTTAAGTTTCATTTAAATGAATATTGATATGATTATTATTCTTGATTTTGATTCTTATAAATTTAAAATTAGAGGACTAATTGTTTGTGTTTATTCCATGACCTAATTTAACATTATATTCTGATTCCAATTCCTAAGAGATACGTTAATCCTATAAAAATATTCTTTATTATACCCTCTTTAGAATTCTCCATATATGCATTTATAATAGAACATGCTTGTTTCTTCATCAAAGCAATGTGATTTTGAACCACATTAAAATGTTTGAGGTTATAAATTAAATGCAATTTATCCCATTTGATTTTAAAAGTTTCTATTACACTATATCCTTTTAAATTACATAGATACCATTAATTTTTTTAAAGGAATCTACATTATAAGAAAATTATTCCTCCTTGTATTATTTCTTTGGTATAAATTCAGGATGTTAATTGTTTTTATAGGGGTATTTGGTTATTTTAATTGTGTTTCTATAATTATTGTGGTGGAATGAAGAGATTTGTTTTTTCACCTAATTATTTGGGAAAAATTTTAATATCTATTTATAATTTTGATTTTATTAATTATATATAATTTTAATAAAAAGGAAAATAATGCAAAAGTGAGAAAATTTGAAACCTTGGATTGAACTGGTACTCGAAACACCATCACCTTCTTGTATTATCCCTTACAATTTTTTTTTATCGGAGATTTATGGTGTGGATTTAGTCTCTTGTTGGTTTCAATTAAATGGGTGAGAGAGTTTTTTTTTTGCACACATTCTATTAAAAATAAAAGAGAATTAAAATTCTAAGAGAAAAAGAGGATAAATCTTCATTGTTTTACATGTTCATGTTGTGATCTATTATGGAAGAGATGAAGGAAGTGGATATGATGAAATTTAAATGGAATTTAGAAGATTATATTTACTTTATTGAAATAATTTGAGTATATTTCATTGTATTTTAAGTTATTATCCTCCTTTTTCTACCTTTAATCTAATTTTCACATTATTATAAACATTCGGTTAGCCTCATATTCATTATAAACTCAATGAAAGTCCTTTTTGTGGTTTAATTTATATGTAGATATGTAGATAGCTTTTAATCATGTAGATAGAGTGAATATACTTTATATTAATAAAAAATCTAATCAAATGTTCTTAAGTGATTTTTGAAATAATTTTTAGGTATGGTATATCATATATGGAATACGTATTAATGAAAATTTGAATAATGTGAGTAATAAATGGGAGAATTATTAGATTGATGTTATATAATATGAATTATTAGAACACTTTTAGTTGGATTATTTTTGTTATTTTGGAATCCCCATATTTGAATTTATGTTTATGAGTATATTACTCTGAATTTTTTCATTGTGAAGTTTCTATGCATAGATTATATGCATTATTAATATGGATGGTTTTAAATATGTGTTGGAGAAGTATGGGAGTAATGATCGAGGTTAATCCATATTGATTTTTAATGGAAGATGATGGAGAATATTTTTCTACTAAAGAACTCTTGAGGATGCATTTACATGATGGACAAAGAGGTAACATTTATACTTCATTTTAATGACCTGAAAACATTTCTTTGTTCAATGTATCATGATTTTTGGGATGTGATTGATGATAAATACATTTTATAATATAGGATACATTGTCTAAAATAGTTTGGAATCTTTTTGTAATAATCCATATTTTTTAAAGATTGAGAAGGCTCGGATATGGATTTAGTACTATTAGGATCAAATTGAGTGATGTTTTTAAATACATACTAGTGATTAATGTTTAAAAATTTATGATTGCATAAAATTAATTTAGAATCTATATAAGATTCTTCATGAACATTATAAGACTTAATGAAGAGAAAATAATCAAAGGGAGAACTGTGTATGATTCATTTCCACAACTTCATACATGTTAATCAATTCTACATATGAGTCAACTAAGTTATGTACAAGTGATTTTCAAAACTACATATGATTCAATTGGACTTCATACAAGTCACTATAAAGGTTTAGTATGAGTCATCAACAAATTTTTATGAGCCATTATACACTTAGAAAATATTTAAAGGATAAATTAAATGAGATATTAAGAATTAGTAGTTGGTTTCTTTGGAAATTTTATTTAAGAAATTTTCATGTATTGTTATTCGTGATTAAAATATCATGACTAGTTTAAAATACTATGAATTGAGAAAAGGTCATTTGTTACCATATTAAAAGGGGGATTTCCATATTAAAACCACATGATTGGCATTCATACATGTATGAATTTTATAACAAATAAGACCAAAAAAATCATAGAGATAAATAAGATTGTAATATTTGAATTATCATGTGAAAGAAACACCTGCTTCTAAAGGAGAAACATTACAATATTTGACTAAGGATTTTTAATGAAAATCCTAACTAGAAATTATCCACTATATTAAATGAAGATAATATCACTACAAAAAAATAATAAATATTTGCAAAATTAAAAATGAAAATAATATTCATGATTATTTGAAAATTAAATAAGTATGTGATTAAAAATAAAGAGATTAGTAATAGATAATACGAACTTATTTTATGATAATTCCTATGGGAATCAAAGGGGAATATCTAATTTCAATTAGAAATTCCTTATACATCAAATAAGAAAGCGATATAATTTGTCCAAGAAACACTAGTGAATTGAATAATATTGAGGAGATAACCAGTATAGAAACTAAAGCATTAGGGTGATAAAGGCTAAGTAATCCAAGATATACGAAGAAGGTTGGACATGTGGATTTGAGGACATACAAGGCCAGCATGTATACTAAATTTAGAGACAGATTTCATTTAAGACTTTTTCAAGGTGTATTTTGGGAGTAACCTTGAATAATTGTTAAGGGGAAGTATAAATACCACATTGGTAGGTAGTAAGAAGATTTCTAGTTGATAGCTTTAACTGGTAGGAGCTCGTATAAATAACCTATTGGGAAGTATCTGTAATATTCACTACAGACCAGACATTCTAAGATATTTTCTACCAATATTTTTTTGATATAGTGTGTACTTTTACTCAATGTTTTATATTATAGAAACTAGGTCTTAGAATTAGACCCAAAACCAGTAAGGTCTAATATTTCAAGGATTAACTTTCAAAATATGCATGTATTATCCTTACATTCCCTTTCTTGCATATTGGAAAGAGTGGGATAATAATAATGAGAGGGTAGTTATCATAACTTGTCAAATTTTTTGATTACAGTAGAATAATTCATAAAAAAGAAAAAGGGATTGATAATTCATGATATCACCCTTTCATTTATCTTATTAGACCTAATCACTAAAAGTGGTATCATAGCTAATCCAGGTCACTTATAAAAGATCAAAAGAGAAGCATATAGAATCTTAATCTTGTAAGTAATAGAGTAATACCTATTTTATGGAAATAATTTTCAATGATGTAAGTCCTGGAAGCTTCTATATATACCATCACAAGTCTTGGAGGTAAGTTGTGTTTTCATAGTGGGATTTAATCCACTTGGAATGGATTCTCCCCCGATTTATACTAATAAATAAATCTTGAAGTATACGTAAAATATATAAATTCCCTCATATCACGACTATTTAGTATATTATACACCAATATAATGGGATTAAAAACTTCCAACGAGATGTGAGAGAACGTATAAAATATTTAAGAAGGAAATGTAAAGATTACAGAGGCTAAACTTCATATTTCGAGATATAAGTTTGAAAACATATGGATGGATGATGATGAGGTCCTTGGTGACTAATTTACCAAGATTAATGATATTTTTAGTCATATTATTATGTTTGGAGGTAATCTAATTGATTCAACTATGGTAAATAATCTCATAAGGAATTTCACATGTTGATTTACACCAAATATTTTAGTCCTTGGGGAGATTGTAGATTTATCCCTTGATGAGGTACATAGTACCCTCCTTTACTATGGAATGAGGGAAGAAAATTAATTCAAAAAGAAATAAAAGTGATGATATTAAAATCAAATAAATGAAAAATCTTAAGTAAAGGGAGGTTAAATATGATTTAGATTTAGAAAGTTAATATGAAAGAAGTGAGGATCATAATAAATTCATGGCCTTTGTCTCCAATAAAATTGGAAAAATTGTGGAAAATACAAAGGTATTCTTCCACTTAAATGATTTATTTTTTGAGGTATTGGTAATTTTTTAAATTTATTTCTAAAATAAGAAATCTCAATGAAACTGAGATTGATGATTAGTAAGAATACTATTCAAAGGGGATATCTAGAGATTCAAGAAAAAGTGACTCTAAAAGAAAGATGAAGTATTCAAGAGAAATTGGATGAGAATAAAAGAAAGTGAAGAATCGACATATTTTAATGATTTAGATATAAAGGTATCTATAAAAATTAAAAAACCCTTATTACACAGGTTAAAATATATAAAGAATTATCAAGGAGTAATGAGAAGGGTGAATAATGATGAATAGATTGTATATTAAGCGCTGGACCAGTATTCCCCCTTAAGAAAAATTCTACGTTCAAGAATAGAGTTAATCTACTAGAAAAATATCGAAGAATTTATGATGAGAATAAGAGTGATCTCATCATTGAGATCAAATATTTCAAGGTAAAATTATATTACATCATAATATTGTAAAAGAGATTAATGAAAAATTGATTTCCAAGGAAGAAGAAATTCATGAGTAACAATATAGGTGTCTTAATGTAGATAACTCCTTGAAGATGATTATAAAATAATTTGAGAAATTTTTAGAAAATAAATATGAACCATCCAAATAAACTAAGAGTATTAGTCTTAAGAAAGAGGTAAAAACTAGTTCCATTTTCTTAAGTGAAAATGAATCTATTTTATTTAGTTATGCAATCTATAAAACTTGAAATAGAGACATTTGAGCTAAATAAAATAATAAAAATTTCAACCCCATTATAAGAATTAATGGATATGAGTTTATAAATATAAAATCCCTAAGAATATGTAAAAATAAAGGTTTTTTATTATCTACAGACAAAAAAAGTTTTCTAGTAGGTAAATAATAATTATTTAAGACCATGTTTTAATGGATATTTATAATGCTATGGATGAATTGTATACCAAGATGATAACTTCTTGAAAAAAATTCATATCCATAAACTAACATGAATCAAGGGAGAGATATCTAGAAAATAAGAGAATAAAATATGTGATAAATGTAAATAATCTCAGGAAAAAGAAGTTTTTTTCTAAAAAATCAATGGTCCTATCTATCCAGAAAAAATTCATAAGTTGGAAGAAACCTATGGAATATTTGATCAAAAATGACACCATAATAAAAGGTAAATTAAATTTATTTCTGGATAGTCTTTATTAAATGTTTAATCTGATATAGTGTTGTGTGGGAATAATGGGTAACCTAAACAGATTTTTAAAAGTTTTTCATAAATTATTCTAGATTAAGCTAAAGTAATAAAGAATATATAAAAAGTTTCTATGTAATAGTGTTTATGTATTAATAATATCAAAAATAAATCTTCATGAAATGAGTATTTTGAAATAAAGAAGTAAATCATACTGACCTAAGGAAAATATACTTGGATAAGTAAGAAAGAGGATAGCATAAAGAGCTTACCCAAACCTAGAGTTTAAAAATACTGGAAAATATTGGTTAATATATAAGTCTTAAATTTTCTACTATCAATAAGGATAACAAAAAAAACCCTTACTTATTCCCTTTTTTATTATCTTGTACTAAGTGTGTAATTTAAGGAAATATATCGAATGGGGAGCTTATGAGGTATGGCGGTCACTATTTATAGTGAGGAAATAGGTGTATTCATTGTATTTTGATAAAGAATATCAACCATGATCAAGAGGTGATGAGATGAATGACTTTAGGGGGATATAGTATGAATAAGGATGTCTGATTTATTATTCTAGTAGATCTATCATTTCTTGAAATCATACAAGAAAAGTTGAAATTTAGGTATTGTAATCACCCTTTCTACCCTTGTTTTTATTATATGAACCATATTTGTAATGGGTAGTATTGGTTGATGAAATGATGAGAAAAAAGATACATTTTAATATGTTGTGCATGAATTTTTTTCATGTGTGTTTTCAGATTAGTGAAAGCTACAATATCTTCTAAGTAAATCTATTAAATAGACCCTAAAATGAGATGTTTTGGAATGGTATTGAATGTAAGGGGTTTTATGGATATCATTGATTCCCTTGTGAAGTCTCTCTTATTTTATATATTGGGTTAGGCCACATATTTTATTAACTAAAGAATCTTAGATAATATGCATGTGTTTTAATCCTTCAATCAATAATATATTGTTGTTGTAATTTAGATATGAAGAGGGCAGGAATTTGATTTCAAAATAATTCAAATGGGTTAAGAATACCCCAAAATTCCTTTACATATATTCTCAATAAAGGGGATAAAATAAATGAGCACACATATTTCTATAAGAGGATTTTGGTGGTATTAAAAAATAAAAAGGGTGTGATTGAATTTCCCATGCATGGATTATATTTTTTTCAATAAGTAAGCTTTTAAATATGTGTTATAGAAGTATAATATAAATGATAAAGGTTATTATATGTTTATTAGCAATGGAATATGGTGAATAAGCTACTACCATTAAAGAACTATTGAGGATTTACTTTATGATTCATTTAAATGATGGAAAAGGAGGTGATATTTCTACTACATTTAAATTTATATATTCAATTTAGAAGTCCAATATGTGATGATTATTGATTTTTTAATCAACATAAAGACATATATTAATGAAAGAGACATTTTTCTTCTATTGTATGGAACTTTTTTTTGAATAATATAAATGTTTTAGAGATTTTGAAGTCTTGGAGGTGGATTTAGTGAGCTTTATCTTGAATTGAGTGAGGTCTATAAATATAGAATAGAGCATAAAATTTACAAAGGGATTATTTTACATGGGTAAATTTTACTATGAATAAGATTAATCTTGAACAACATATGATTCAAAGAAGTAAGAAATGTAAAAGGGATAATTATGTATGATTCATTACCACTACTTTTTATGTGTCAATGAATTTTGTGTATAAGTCATCTAAATTGCATAATAGTGATTTTCAAATCAATATATGAGTCAATTGGACTTCGTATAAGGCACTACAGAGGTTCTATGTGATTCATATAAGGTTCATATAATTTATCAACAAATACATATGAATTATCCAACACTTAGAGAATTTTTAAATGTTGAATTACATAAGATATTAAGAATTAATATTATGATGTTTTGGAGAATTTAATAAGATGATGTTCATGTGTTGTTCTTCATGATTAAAATAGCATGATTAGTTGATAAGATTATGTTTCAAGCTCATGATATTTGTTAACACATTGTAATAAGGACTTCTATGTCACGGCCGCATGAGTATTATGAATATGTGGAGGAATTTCAAAAGAAATAAACCCACTAATTTTTTAGAGATAAATAATTCCATGATATTTGAATTATTTCATGAAGGAATCACTAGATCTTAAAGGAGTATATCAAATCTATTTGAATGATTATTTTTTTACGAGAATTAAAATTAGAAATTATCCACTGGTTTGAATGAATAGAATCTTACTACTGAAAAACAAGATAGGTTTCCATAATTCAAAATGAAAATAACTTCCACAATTCAATAAAAATTAAATATCTAGGTGATGAAGAATAAAGATAGTGGTAATTTAGAACTTTATTATTCTTTAATGAGAATACCTACTAGTATTGATGGAGAAAAGTTGATTATATTCAAAAGTTCCCTATGAATCTAAGAAGAAGAGAAGATAAATCCAGGAAACACATGAGCATTGAACAAGGTTTAGTAGATATTCATCACTGTAACTATTATGATTGAGTGAGAAGGTCCAAGTGTTCCAACCTATAGAAAAAAATGTTGTACATGTGGACCTAAATAAAGAAAAAAACACACAATTTGTATCAAAAGATATTCATGGTTAAAGACATTCTCAAGGAGGATTTTGGGATAACTCTTGAAGAACTATTGGTGAGAATGTATAAATTCCTCATCAGGTGGTGTAAATAAGATTTTGGGAGATATCATAAACTAGTGATAACCAGTATAAATAACCCTTAGGGTGGTTGTTTTTGTATTCACCAGAGACCAGGCAGTTTATAAGATTGTCTTACAAGATTTTTAAGAGATAGGTTGTACTTTTACATGGTGTTCAAGAGTGAATAAATCAAGACTTAAAACTTGAATCAAACTTGGAAAGGTGTAGGAATTAAAGGCTGATACTTGTAAATATTTATGTTTTTTTAATTTAATATATATAATCGAATATGATAAAGGGTGATATAACAAGAATTAGTGGATCAAGATCTTAACCAATCACAAAGTTTTATTATATGAGAAGAATTCATAAAATTAAATAAGGATCACTAATTCATCCCCCCCCCCCAATGATCTCACTAGACCTATAGACATCACCTTATTATACTGTGGATTCTTGTTAGTTATTTTGAAATAATTGTGATGATAATCTAAATTTGGGAAAGACAGCATGTGCATAAGGTTTTAATTCATAGGCATAGAGTGGGTTTTGGAAAATCCCCAAGTCATGGTTTCTGCTGTACATTTTTTCTCTCATGGAATCATTTTTCATATGTATGATTCTACACCTATATAAGTTTTTGAATTGGATAAAAAATATAATGGGTGATTCAAGAGAGAAGGATACAACATTGATAAGGATTTCATGTTGTGAGGCACATGAACCTATTATGTGTTATATTTTCTCTTTTTCTATTCTAAGAGAAGAGTGGTTCTTACTCTTTGAGGTGTATAATATCTATGGTAAATAAAAAATTCATCAAAATATTCAATTTTAGAATTGTTTCACATTGTGATACAAAGAATAGTATTTCACTGTGATTATTTGAAATGATTTCTATGTGATTGATACATAATATTATGAAATTCTTCTCTAGAGATAGTGTGTGAGGTTTTATGCATATCCAATGGGAATTTGGATTGAGATTGTGTCACAACTTATTAACTTTCACCATAGTGATACATAATATTTCTTGTAGGGATAAGAATTGCTGAAATTGATAGGACACCAAGATATTGCTTGGGATTCTTTTCCATTTGATGAGGAAAGAATAGTTCCTGACATAATTGATCCAATACTGCATGGAGGGTCATGAAATGGAAGAGCCACTAGAATTGGTTTACATGACCCCTAATATATAGCTAATCTACTATGGTATATTGGGTTATAAAATGGAAAATGAATATAATTTAGGCTATTTACCCTCAAACCGCAACACTACATTGTGTCATAACCTTCTCTATGTTTTTTTTAAATCTATTCAAACAACATCAAAAATCTTGAAAGGAATACATCATGATATCTAGGATTATCGAGATTCAAAAGGAGATATTTTTCATTCGCACTATGTTTCACTAGCTACATCATAATTTTAGTAGACACCCTATAGAAAATATATGTTTTTACTACTACATGACTCAATCAGCATGGTTTTTTCATGGTGATTAATGGCCTATTTATTTGGAAGACTATTTTCTATGAGGAGGATCCAAATTTTGGAAAATAATTAAGAGATAATATAAACCAGAAGATGAAAGCATTATGAGAGGAGACTTTTAAGCAGTGATTTGAACATTCCTATGAGATTTTAAAGTTTTGATTCATGCTTGTGGATTAATATAAAAGTGTGTATGGTAGTAAAGTTTTATTATTTTCCTTATATTCTTGATTTTCATTCTATTCCTTTGTGTATATATCCTCCATACATCGAGTCTATTATTTCACTTATGATAGATGAATAGTCCATCATGAGTGAGTATTCACCTATGCTATGGTGGATTCAGAGTAAGAGGGTAATGATTTTACTTCAACGATTAATATGATTTTTGAATTGCTTGTGTCATAATTAATATCAAATTGAGATAAATTCAATCATACCCCTTATTATCCAAGATAAAGTAGTGTTGATTAGGGGATATACGCTAGTGTGGTTGAGGTGGATGGGAATGTAAGAGATAGAAATTAATTATACCTTTACTTTTGATATAAAATCTAATGAATTTATATCTTATTAGGTTACCTTAATGAGAGAAATAAAATTTACCAAGGTAGTCCTAATTTTCACTGACCAGGTGGGATTATTTATTTTAAGAATTATTGTAATTAATCAACATTCTTGGTAAAAAAACAAATACATCATTTTAAGAAAAAAATTTATAAAATTGATTTATCATTTGAAGTTTTTATCGATATAATCTTGTTCTCTGAATTTTTTCCATCCATTCTTTGTAATTTTCCAAAAAAAATTAATTTTTTATACATCCATCTATTCATATAAATCAATAATTGAAAATAATTAAATAGGTTAGCATCCTTCATGTTCCTAGTGGTTCAACCTCAAGACTCTGAGTTCCTTTACTGCAATTTTTTAAGATAAATATTTAGGGTTATTTGTTATAAATTTTAACAATAACCAATACACCTAGGAGTGGGTGATGACCATGGATGCATCACCAAGAATTTATGGTCCTTGAGTTTGGTGTAACATATTATGTAGTGGTTCATGAGATATCTTTTTATGATTAGATGTATTTTAATGAAAACCTTAATACTTTATTTAAATATAAGGATCATGATACTCTTTCCAGAGATGTATCGTAAATATTAATGGGATATAAAAGAATTTTTTGAGAGATACTCACACTTTGCATTGATAATAACCCAAGTTTATGACTTTAGTGATAGAATAATTTTGTAAGAAGATTATTTTATCAATTTTTTTGAGTACTAGTATAGTAAATCCTTATGATGGATATTTCTTATTATAGGTATGGTTTTGGAAATTTGAATTTTTTCTCATGTTTAGTTGAATAGATAAATTTTTATTAAGAAGAATCCCAGAATTAAATATCTTAGTGAGGGGAAGTATATTTTTCTATATATTATCCTAATATTTTATAATTTTTTTTAATAGTTGTTTATTGATTACTTTACTGAATATTCATCCCATGTATGGGTACATGATTGTTAGTAAGAATCCTTTTTTATGATGGAGGACTGATGAATATTTTTTTAGGATATATATGGTTTTTTGTTTGAAGTATGAAAAGTTTTAATATGAGGAAGATGTTATATACTAGGTTTACACATGAGGTTTAATTTTCCTATAATAATAATTTAATGCATTTCTTCATATTTTTGGATTGATTGACACTCTGTTGAAATAAATAAAGTTCTTTGGTGTCCGATTTAGATCATTGTGAAGAGTTTTATGAAAAAACATAATATTTGATCAAGGAAATCATAAATTTATATTCTTTGGGGTGTCATATTTAAAAAATGTCATGATGTTTTTTCTAGAATATATTTACCCAAGGGTAGGTGATTGTATGGTTTTGGGATGTGATCACGATGGTTCATAATGATGGAGAAATTTTTTTAAAGAATTATTAAAATAAATAATAGTTATTTTTTTATTGGCCTATATATCCCTATTATAACTTCATATTTTAAATATACTCTGGGATTCAAGGGAGTATTACTAGGGAGGTACTCGCTGTAGGAATCATTGGATATCAAAATTTCATGGTTGGAAATTTTCAGATCATCACGAAACAGGTATTATTCTTGGATCCAACACCTTTATTTCAATACCAACTTAAATTTTTCCTAATTATTTATCAAATAATTGAATCTTGGAAGGAAATTTTAGTATGTTATTATATATTTTATAATGAAACCACTACCATTGGTTTTTTCATAATCTAATTAATGTATTTAGACATAACCTAGAGAGAAGTTTTATGGACATTTTTATAAAACTATTAATAATATTATCATTTAAAATAATAACTAAACCTAACAAAATTCACTAGGAATCCATCAATGAGAAAATACTAACCCCTTTGAAATCACTCCAATCTTAGTTATATTTAAGAGAAAACATTGAGATAATTTGTATGATTTTATAACTTCTCTCTAAGTTTTTCAAAAACTAAAAAATATATCATAAAAAACTAAGGTTATATATATAATTAAGAGGTATAGATATACACATGCCTGCATTTTAGTGCCCATAGATGACATTTAAACCCAGTTAAACCACTTTGGTTGGCGGTGAATGGTGACGGTAATGGTAGTGGTGGCATCGTCAGGGGAAATTATCAGCTAATTGATTCCCCATTAAATAACCCCAGTGGTAATATATGTCCCAAAGGTTAGGATCAACCACAGGTTCCATGTATGGTAGTGTTAGATTGTTCCACAGTGCTATAAAATGGTAGGGTGTTGTATACTACGACCACATAGCCCTAGTGGAGATGCATGGGTGGATCCTAGATGGTTTGAACCATTTAAATATAATCCATATGATCTTTATATTTGAAGGATATAATCGAGTCACATTAGTGGAATTAATCAGGGGAGGTGTGGGACACTAGAAACCATATGATCATAAAGGCACTCTGGTCAGAAGGTCAAGAGTAGGGTGGGTGAGTAATTCACTGGATAACACATATGTTTTTGTGTAGGGGTGTCATGTGGCACCCTCCTACTGGTAGAATAATCATGTGGTGCATGGAAGTGTGTGGAGGTCCAAATTAGACCCCAAAAGTTATATAATACTACTTATGACATCCTAAAACTAATGAAACTGAGTTTGAGTCTTTCTGAGACTATTTTGTGGATGAATTAAGTGTCAAATGATGAAACTAGTTGAAACCTTATTATCATAAATACCATAATAATTTCAATTTTCTAAAAAAATGGTTATCATGAATTATCACCTCAGTTCACTGGATATAAATTTATGATATGGTATGTAATCAATGGAACTTGAATTACTCTACTGATATGTCATAATTTCTTGGGTGATAATACAATTTTATTATCAGTATTGAATAATAATATGTGATAGGATAATGATGAGATATAATTAAGAAGCTTGAATTACTGATCTGAGATGAAATAATTAACCATGAGAGGTAATGAATATACTTAGTTGGAAATCGATGATTCTGTAAGGTTTTCACTATCCATTAGATAAGGTCGATGACCATGATAATTATGCTTCTCTTATATGTTGATATCACTTGTAAAGTCCATTATAAAATAATAAACATTATAATACGAATATATGAATGGGTTTAAGATAATAAATGATGGTTTAAAGGGGAGATAAATATGTTATGAAGAATGAAACTATATACAGTCAAATAAATGATATAAATATGATCATTTCTATCAATACATGGAATGAATTTTATTAGAGTAATAAATGTGGATAATGTGACTGAATTATAAAGGGTGATAATGGAATATAATATTGTAATTAATTGATGGGAATCAAATAATGATACAACATTAAGGAAGATTATACCCTCAAATAGTGTGAAATTATCAAAAAATGGTGGCACTAAATTAATTTCTTGTAATTGATGAAAACATAATAATTAATGGTAACTTTAACCCTATTGACTAGTATAGTAGAATCTTTCTAGTAAATAATACAATAAATAATGATAATGGTTTGGTAATGTGATGAAGTGATATTAGTTAATTGATATGACATTAATGGAACTCAAAATAATTAAATTGGTATCATAATTTCTTGAAGTTTATAGATAAATAAATCTATAATAAAATTTATCATTATTGAACTATTATCTCTATCATGTGACAAGTTGTGGTTATAGAAACCTATTGGGGGTGTTTTGGAATCTATTAATGAACAGTTTGATAGTAGTATTAGTTGTTTAATAATGTGATGAGTAGGATAGTTCAATAAAAAAAATCATTAGTTATTAAATTATCATTGGATTCCTATGAGCTTGGTCAGTGGTAATCTGATGAGGATGGTGTTGCAAATTTTTATTTCTATATGGGAAGTCTTGAAATAATGATAGGGGATCCTTTTTTGTGAGGATTTATTGTGTGAACACGTCTTTATTTAGATTTAATTCATACTGTAATTGATGGATATTGATAGAGGTAGGATATGGTGAACGATATCATCTATACTCACCCTCTATCTCAAGTTTAAGTGGGATGTCAATGACTATACTCATTCTCACCCATAGATATTTGTAGAGACTGGTGATTAATTATACATGTGTATACTTATACTCACCCATAGTTATGGGTTGAGATGGATCAAATATCACTAAGAGATATGTATATATGAGAAACCCCTCTCACATATCTTGTGAGAGATAGAGAGTGATGGGAAATTCCTGTGGTTTCCCTAAAGTGAATACATGATGAATGGGATAGATATAGATGGGTAATTTTTATTTTATCCCGGATGAGAGAAAACGTTGGATGGGATAGGTGGATATGGGTAATTACAAAAGAATAAAAAATATAAGAATGAAATGTATGGTAATTTGCCTAAGTGGTTACACTCATTCTCTATCCTAGCAGGTATTAATGTAGATGATGATGCACTAGATATTATCTCTCCTCCAACCACAACTCTAGGATTCATTTCAATTGGGTACATATCTACAGCCTTGGATATCTGAATTTCCTCTAATATTCTAGTATACAAATTTATCCCTAAATATAGTTATTTCCTCCAGTGTCCATACATGTATATAGTGATAGTAATAGAGATATATATTTCCTCTAGTGCATCCAAGATAGGTGGAGATGTGTATTTTATCCATTTATTTATGATGGTTATAGATGTGTATATCCCCCATCATATCATTATTATTACATCTAGGTTGAATTACCAAATGTAAAATGTAGGATTATTTGGGACATATGTTTGTTATTCCCTTCCCAAAAACCTTGTTATTTAGGGAGTACTTTGTATGTGGGAATGATTAGATTGATTTGTAATTTTTATACATCTAATGATAAAATTCGGTGATATTGAGTTATCTACAGTTTACTTACTATTGATTCATATAGACACTATATTTATATGGGATCATATCACTAATTGGGTGAACCATAATGGGTATTATTATACTCAGCCTTGTATATACACATGAACGTTGTTCACCTTTTGTTATGCAAATTAGTAGATATAGATTCTGGATAATCATCGAGCAGAGAGGTGGATGAGTGAAATGAATATCTTGTAGAGTAGAGATATCATTATGACATACACCCTAATGTAATCAACATTGATATTTGTTATGGAAAAATATGTGAGTGATATCATAGATTTCATTTGTATCAGTTCATACTGTATCATATATATATATATATATATATATTCATTTGTTACATTGTTTAATTTTATATTTCATGAAAGTATAGTGGATGATGATATATGAGAGTATGTGACATGTTTATTTAGAGGTAATACCTCCTATGTTGTGTGGATAACAAAGTGTTGGTTGCTAGTCTTTGTCCTAGTAGTCGAAGGTTTGGAGAGTTAACCTACTTCTAAGCTAGTTCATGATAAATTCTC
The DNA here is from genome assembly GCA_963277665.1 of Viscum album. NCBI lineage: Eukaryota > Viridiplantae > Streptophyta > Magnoliopsida > Santalales > Viscaceae > Viscum > Viscum album. Next base: position 1,029,231,509 of record OY728158.1, read on the forward strand.
TTCAAATTATTTTATTTTTCTATTGAAAACAAAATTAAATACCTTGAATTATATCAACCAATGTAACACCATCGGTAACATTCACTACAACTCTATTAAAAAAAATTCCATTACAAAACACCCCAAGAAATTTATTGCTCACATATTTTTGATCAAAAAAGAATACCTATTTGGATTTTTATTAATAAATGAACATAAATCACTTTCATTCAAAATATCTTCAAACTTATAAATGAATCATTACTCAAACATTATATGACTACATGAGTGTACTCTATGTAGGAAATAAAAATGATAAATAAAAATCACATTGTTGCCTATATAATAACCCAAATTCTATTTCAATAATCTCTTTTCAAAAGAAACCCCCCTATATATATTCTAAACACATTCCTAAAACATATACTCAGAAAACATATCAATTTGTTTCATAAAAATTGTATATACATGCATGTTTAACTTGTATCTTCACACACAAACAGCTATGTATACATTGAAATCATATCTTACCCATTTTAAAAACAGCTCATAAATATATACTCAACTTAATAAATTATATATTATCCATAAGGAAAAATATATATCTTTAGAGTCATGTTGTTATTTTCCACTTTGTTAACAATAATATAATGAACAAGTAAAAAGGGTACTAAACACCATACCTTATTATTTGAATGGTGAAGAAAAAAATTCCTAAACATAAATGCCTTAGCAGTAAACTTCCCCTTTTACTGAAAATACCTATTATCAGTCACATTCTTCTTCACTCATCATTTAAAATTAGGATAAATTTTATTCTACACAACTTCACCATGATAAAATAATAAAGACTCATCCTTTTTACTACACTTCATTTTATCTTCTTTTTCAAAATATTTGAAATGTAATCTTAAATCTATATCACCTTATTCATCTATTTAATTATTAATATTTCTTTGTTCTAATAAATTTAAGACCATTCTTTTCACTATGTTCATGAATATAATTTCTCTTCTATCCATATTAGACTCAAGAATATCTAATGACTTCACATTCACATATAATATATTCTTATAAAGAAACTCATTCTTTAATAAATTCTTTCTCATGTATCTATTATAATATCCCCATGGTTTATGTTTTTAAAAAAAATTAAACTAAAAACATTAGGATTCAGTCCCCAAAAAATTAACCATTTGGACACACCTTCTACACACTTCATTCAATCCATTAAAATAATTCAACAACTTAGCATTTCATTGTTTAATTACATTATTTTGATATTGTTTCTTTCATAAGGGACATATCCCCCTAATTTGTTTTCCTTAAATATATTCTCATGGGTTTAAATGGACTTACTATAAACAAGAAACTCCACCTCATGTGATCGTAGCCTTTAAAAACCTATAAATGACCATAAAAGGCTAATTTTATCACTAAAATATGTAACTATCCATTAGAAATAATTTTCTAAAATTCATCATTTTGAAAGATTTTATAACATATATTTAATAAACCCTAACTATTAAAAACTCTATGCATATTTATCCTTATTGTAGAATTTTCTTAGTCACACACAAAAGATGTTTTTTTCTTCAAAGCTGGACTTTCCATAAAAATTAAAATTATGAATTATATTTTTTATGTGTCTTTCATTACTTTTTTATTTACTTGTCAGGCACCATCATTCTCTTCTACAATGTAAAGGTATTTCTTAACTATCAAGGGATATTTTTTTTTGTTGGGTGAATCGCTTGAAACAAGCATTATTTCACTTCATGTATGGAATTTGAAATATCTTAATGGGATATGTTCATATGATATTATTTTTCTAGAGACTTTACTTTGATATATTAAATCTCTTTATCTTTTACAAAAAATTTATCTTCAGTAACTATAATATTTTTCTTCTTTATAGTTAGTAAATAACTAATTTAGTTGTTTTTAAAGAGAAAATTGGATTCCTTAAATATTTAGCCTCAACTATTTTGAATAAATTAGATGAAATATTCATGATATCATTATATTTATCTAACATAACAAACTTTGGAAATAAAATTATTGAATTTATTTTTCAACGTGAATATAATTTGAGATTTATGCGCCTATTCAAGACTTCACTCTTCATTATTTCTTGATAAAACATATTCATATTTGTCTAAGTATTTTTTATTTATTAAATTTATAAAATATTTTCTTGCAATGAGTGTCTTCGCACCTTCAACACTTGAGGATCCATCATTCCTTCTCCCATAACTTGATTTAATATCCACATTAATACATAATTTATTACTTTTTTGATTTAATAATTTTTATCCAGTTTTATTAATGAAGTTTTCCCTCTTATAAAATTTTTATAATTCTTCCCCGAAATTTTATGTCAGTACTCTTTTTCATAATCAGAATTATTATACTCTCTAAATTTATATTTATATTTTATAAAAAAAATTTAAATTTGGAGCATACACTTTTCATCCATCACTTCATCATATTATATTAATCAAATTAAAATAATGAAAGCTCTTATATTATTGGAACTAACACTATGATTATGAAAGAATAGGTGTATTATTAAGAATTAAAAATTAGTTTCTAATTATTTTTTGAGTTTACACTTCCCTCTAAGTGATCCTTTTTAATAATAATAGAAAAAATAATTCAAGTGAGATGTCTTTAAATTACTTAAAACCAATCTCCTTGCACTCCTTGAATTATTTATTAAGATATCTAACATTAAAAATTGTGGTAGATCATTTATTACACTATTCAAAGACTTTAATAAAACGAATGTCACCTATTATTTAGGATGAACACCTATTATGAAGTATCCATTGATGGTCTATTTGAGCTTCCAAAAATGATACTAACACCAAAAGTACTTTCTCATTTACTCGTTCTTAATTATCCTAAAGATATTGATTATTATTCATGATCAACTATACTAGAAAAATGGTAAGTAATTTTTCAACCAAGTTAACTAGCTAATCAAATATTCCATGAACATCATTCAATTACTAAAAATGATTCATCATTTGAACTCTTGAATTTTTAGTATCTCTATAAATGTATCTTATTTAATCAGGTTTCCTCCACCTAAAATTATACATTTCAAAAAAAATTAATAAATTTAAATTAATTTTATTAAATTGAAAAATCTTTAACATATTTCCATAACCATCACAACACTAATAATGGATAAAAATTAAAATTTATAAAAAAAAATCTTGTAGTTCAAATTAACATAATTTATTTACTTAACCTTATTAATCACTAATATGTACAATATTTTTTGAATAAAAATTATTTTATATTCTTGACATATTCCCCTATATTCTAGATTTATTTTTGGAATTTTTTAAATTCCCATGTGTTGTATATTTATTCTTCAAACCAAAATTTGAATGGTTTTTATATTTCTAGAGTTCTTATTAAAATTTTCATCATATATATTTATTTATAATTATCCTTATTATATATAACGTTAAGATACGGGGAAACTATAGAATAAGGATTTTGATGACTAGAACAATTACCAAAATTCATGGATGTTTCACAATTTTTTTTTACTTTTCTTTTGAACCTTAATAAAATTCTAACATAGATCATTAAAAATTAAAATTGAAATTATTTAATTCATCTTCATCCTCAAATTTTTTTAAAAAAACTAATAATAATATTTTTACTTTTATTTTGTGATTTTATTTAGTTGATCATTAACCTTCTCACCCTAATAAAGTTAGTCATTTAAACACTCAATTTTTTTCCAATATTATTTTCCAATATCATTGGCTATCTCAAACACATTTATTATTTAAGGTAACTTCCACAAATTATTAGTTTCCTTTTATAAAATATAGATATTTGTCATAAAATCCCCTAATTCAAAAATTATCCTGAATTACATTTTTACTTCTCTTTCATCTTCACGATCACTTTCATCCCTTGAAAACACGTTTCCATTCACATTTACAAAATTTTATTTCATTTCCCTTGAATTATAAGTTTCATTATCCTTTTCATCACAATATTCATACTAAATATTTTAAAAATAAATTCTATTTTATAATTTTTAGAAGTTGTTTTCCTTTCACTTAAGAGAATACTTCTAATTATATAATTTTGACCTCTTATTATTAGAGAATTCCCTTAATGGATCAGCCTTATCTTCACTTTACACATCCTTAAACATATAAAAATTTATAGAAAAATACTTAATAACTCCACAAATAAAAAACATTAAAGGTAATTTACCATGAAATTTACCTTTTTTCTTTCAAACAATTCATAATATAAGTGATATGAACCAATTAAACTTTACCTCAAGATATTCATATAAATTTGAATATTCATAATATTTGAAATCCATTATAGCCTTCATATTTTTCAAAGATTTGAAATAATTTTAATTCTCACTCTTATTTATCTTATTAAAATAATTTCATTTCCTCATCTTGTATGTTACCAACACTCTATGATAGTCATATAGAATAAATGAATTCAAATAACGATATTTAAGAGATAAAAATTTTACATCAAACCTATTTAGTAATATAAAAATTATCATTATAATAATCATATAATATTTTAGATTTTATAAAAAATATCTTATAGATCTTATAATCCCATCCACACTAGTAAATAAATCATCCACTATTTCTCTATCAATTATATGAATATCATTAGATTATACAGGTCAGATCTGAATTTTTTCAACCATTACTCAAACATTGCCTTTATAAATATTCCTTATCTTTTCTTAAAAACATCATATAGTATTGATACTCATATATTTTATAAAATAATTTTTTGAATGTGATACTAGTATTTTATTTCTTGTGTAACCATCAATCTCATTGTTCTTTATATCAGCTTAAGTCATCACAACACCTTCTAGAATAATAGTTAAACCATCAGTTTGTATATCAAGCATATCCAAACCTATTAAATTTAAATATGGTGGTATTATTTACTCCCAAAAATTTTAATTTTACCTATAAAATATAGGAATAACTTTTTCATTCCCAAAATTAATATGGTCCATAATTAATATAAAAAAACTTAACCCAAATTTAGCTTCCAAAAAAATATTGACACCTTTAACTTGATTCATATTTAATGTATTTGAAGGATAAATTGAACAATAATTTGATACCAATTATAGATACCAATTGAGATCCCATAAGTATTCACTTAAAGTGAGATGAGACTAAGAATTAATCTCTTTTATAATTTCCCTAAAAACAACCATCATTGCTGATTAGGATTAATTACTATCTATTGTATCACAAAATTTATTTATAATGTTTAATTTTATGAGGTTAATAAATTCAATTTAGTAATGTAACACCCCATGTTTTCAAACCATGGGAATTCTCTAAATTAATTTTAAATTTTTGTTTAGTGGAAAGGACATTATCTAAACTTATATTTGGAATGTAAATATCATATTTAGAACACTCAAAAGTGTTATTGTTTTGTGTGGTTTGAGGATTGAGATGTGTATTGGGAGTTCAAATAAGGTTCAGGGGCATCAAGCACTGAAAAATATGTTTCAGGAGAAGAAGAGTGGTGCATAATTGTAAAATGGTTCATAGTAATAGTGAATAACAAACCATGTGGCATGTTTTCTATAGGGGAATTATTTGAAGAATTCATACATCCCTTTAGGGGAAACTAATCATCTTTGATCAGGGGATTTAAGGGTTTTTCATGGTTTTTCAAACCCCAAACCTAGGGTTGTATAGACAAGTGATAGGACTATTGTAAATTTCATTTGAGGGAACAAGGGTTATGTAGAATTTGTAAAATCGTTCACCTATCCCACATAGCCATTTCCACTTAACTAGTATCACCACATAGCTAGTGTATAGTTAGTTCAAATCAAGCATGAAAATCATACAAGGTATGGATCTTGGGTAGTGTGAGATGCATGGTTGGTGCATCGTAAGTTAAACCGTGTATCCAAACCATGTGACTCAATAAAATAGAGAAAAATAAATTTCCCCCTCTGATTTTAAATGGTATTTTCCCCATTTTTTACTCCCCCATTAATCCAGGATCTTCTTGCATGCACCACCACTCACTATCCTCTTTCTATGGAGGATCGACTTCATCTAGTGTCAAAATCAAGCACTAGAAGATGTATTGTAAGTGTATCAGTGATTCTAAGACTCCTCCTTCTAACTTTCTCAGTTTCTTTATCTGTATTTAATTCTATCTTCAAGAAAGGTAATTATCCCTATTTTAATGGAGTTTGTATAATATTATTATTTATCTCATTCTATCTAGAATCAAAGCCTGATATTGGTCGACTAGACCATCCTAAGAATGGGGTTGGTGGTCTATGTGTTTTCCCTTAAAGTATCACAACTTTATAAATTATTCCATTGTTCTATATGTAGAACTTTCTTTGTGTTTCCCATAATATGTAAAATTAATTATGTGGAACCTAATACCTTTAATTTAATAGAAAATGTGCATTAATTTTCACGATTGGAGTTTTCTCATCTCAACCCAAACCATCCCTTTTGGTGTGTTGATTATATTACCACAACCTAATCCTTGTCTAGGTAATTAAAATCACCATTTTGTGTCTTAATTAAAATTATTAATTTAATATTCTATTCCTACTTTTTTATCACATTTGAGGTGTGGTTTATTAAATCTACTATAAGAGATTTTGATGTTGAATTAAATGACTTGTTATGGTAACCATGCCCTCTTTTGTAAAAAAACACCTATGTAGTGTGTTCTCTGTCTAAATAAAAAGGGGGAATTCAATGTATATTCTTAAAATGAAAAAATTAATGGATATTCCAATAGACTTCTAAATTTATTTGTAAATTAAATGAATTAGATGCCTAAATTCTGATATTGAATGGGTTATCTCATGTCCATTTTTATATTATCAAATGAATTATGTCACGCCTTGAGTGATACTTGGGTTATTTTTTATGTAATGATTTGGATAGGCTCATAGGCTATTTGAGATTATTGGTACCATGAGTGATATCGATTTCCTCATTATGAAATTCCATGGATGGTCTCATAGGTCACTTTAAATATGTTACACCTTGAGTAATACTCGAGTTTCCTTTTATGGAATTCATTGGGTGGGATCATAGGCTAGATGATTTTCCTCACACTCTGAGTGATACTTGGGTTTCCTTTTTATGGAATTCCTTGGACAGGGTCATAGGGAAATTAGAAGTTACAAGTGATATTGTGGTTTTATTTTTATGAAATTCCATGGATTGTCTCATATAATAAATAGGATTGCATTACTCACTGGGAAATACCTGGGTTCCTCATTACAGAATTCCATGGATGGGATCATTGTAAAAAATAATTCTATCATTCTTGTTTATTAATACACATTACTAGTGTTATCTCTTTATGATGATTACTATGTAAGGATGCCTTCGATTATACCTCAATTCATTTACCAACTAATGTTATAATGATTTTATATAAGTACCCTGAATTTCTATGAGGTTTAGATACCCTCATTATACATGGATTTCATGGGTTTTCCCTAATCCCCAAAAAACTATTATATTTTATGACCTTGAATCAGTTCCCTAGTTAGGATGTCATTGTTGATTTACATAATTAAATAAATGATCCATGTGTTTTATCACATGGATGAATTTCTATTATGCATCGGATCCTCACTGGTTCATGTAAGCCTTTTCATGTATATTTTTCATATATTCATATATATAATGGCAAGTCAAAGATATCCCATATTAGGCCGAAGAAGGTATGGTCAGCTATGTTTCCATAAGTAACTCAATCTGACTTATTTGCATTCACTTTCTTACTTATTTTTTTATTATAACTGCAGACTGCTGTATTTTATATTCACAGATAGGATATCATTAGACACCATTGGTGGTGGAATAATGAGTATATCTCACACCCTGTTTAGACCTCCATTGTACTAGGGTACCCAAAAAGACCACGTGGTTGTAGGTTCAGGTCCATGGATTATGATTGTGTTGTCACATTCATACATGGGAGCTTAGGATCACAAAGATGAGCCAGATCTCATGATTCTTTTGGAGATATCCTTTGAGGATTTTTTCTTTATTTTTTAATCATTTATTGTATCACCTTTTTTATGTAATTATCTTGTTCATTATAGCATAACATGTCCATTCATGGTTATTCATTCATTTTTTATTATTGTAACCTTTTTTTGCTTGGTTATTCATCTACTTCAATTGTTGATTGATTTTTTTTATAACATTGTATCACTCTGATCATGAAGGTTTAGTCTCCCCACCATACCATTATTGGACCCCCACTTCTAGTCAACAACCTCTAGTTTACAGGGAGGCGTTTAGGAGTCCATGTGACTGAATGGTTTAGGTAACCATTTTAGTGGATCCTAGTTTGGGATGTTATAAAGTGGTATTAGAGGGGGTATTTTTCTTTTGTATTACATTTTGGGATGGTAAAAAGGGAATAGGAACATTTCAATGATTGATAAATATTCGTGTCTATAATAGATCAACCCACACATGGGGGAAGGACCATGTTTCCAGGGATGGAACTGTTGTTCGTGTTGTTTGTGATTACAATTGATTATTTTTTCACCTCAAGTGATTGGTATACTTTATGTTGCATACTTATTTATTATATTTAAGGTATTTTACCTTTTAACTATTATGGAAAGGAAGTATTTATACATGCATCATTATATTCACATAGATATTAACATTTCATGTATATTACATTCCATGTACATTTCATTTCTTGACTGCCTGATAACATGTTAGGTGTACCTTTTGTAATTTTGAAGTATGTTTATTTGTATACCATGTTTGGGGGATTATTTAGAATTATTTTCTTATATACCATGATTTTGTGAGTTCATTTTTGTAGGTTTGTATTATTTTGTTTCTTTTTTATAGCATTATTTGTTATTATTATTATGTAGGATTAGTTATAAAAGTTGCAATGTCAACCTAAATGGTTTGTTCCCATATAGCTTGATGGTGGAACATTAACTAACCAACCAATACATGCTTGAGCCATGGACCATTGGAATAATGGGCTAAAACATTTATGGTTTTGATTAAATGGGTGATAATAACATTTTATAAGGTGTCTAGGCCCTCATAAATTGGGAAGGGTAACCCATAAAATTAAAACAATATAAATGAAATTACTATATTTTGAAAAAAAAGGTGAAAAATTGGTTGTAGCTATATAAAATCCAATTGTAACTTATAAATGATGGTGTCTTTATATGTTGGGAATGGTAGTATGTCTAACTAAACCATGATATGTTCTTAATTAAAATCCTTATAAGAATTATTCCTTTATAAAGCCTTGTACATCTATTATTTGTTCATGATAACCCATATGGATAGAACTCCTATATGCAGAACTGGACCTAAGTTGGTTTGTTGGGGTATGTTATTATATAAAAAACCCATTCAGGGTGTTTGAAATTTTAATAATTTAATTATTATGGGTTTCACTTAACTAAACCTAGATTATGTTGATGGGACCCTAGTATGTCGCCTTTGTTTTTTATGTTTTAGTTATAAACCCCAAGGAGGTATACTCATGCTAACGAAACTACTAGAATTTGAGGAATTTGTGATGGGATATCTGTGATGGGATCCCTTCGCAAATGATCTTTTACGATGGGACCCCATCTCAAATAGCTCGTTGTAGAAAAAGGCATCGCAAATAGTTTTTTTTTGTGATGGGCCCCTCGCAAAAAAATTAGTATTTCAGATGATACGATTTCTCATCACAAATAGTTATCTCATTATATATATTATATATATAAAAACTTGTTGCAACGGTCCCATCAAAAATATTTTTCTAATTATATATATTATATATATCCAAACTTATTGTGATGGGCTTGTTGCAAAAACATATTTGTGACAGGCCCTATTTTCCCATAGCAAATAGTTATTTAAAAAATATATAAACTATTTTCAATGGAAACCCGTCATAAAAAATCTCATTGCAAATACTTAATAAAATAAAAAATATATATTCAATAAAATTATGATAAATTAATATCAGAAAATAATAATAATATCAATACTATTACTATAAATAATATAATATTATATAATAATAATACTAATATTAATAATATAAAAAAATTATATGATTATAATATTAATAATAATATAATACTAACAATAATAATAATTTTATTATTATTATTAATATGAATGAAAAACTAATATTAATATTATTTAAATAATAATAAAATATTAAAATATTAAAAATTCTCAATATTCAAAAAAATATTAAAACATAAAAAATTATTATTATTATTATTAAAATAAAAAATTATAAAATAGAATACTAATAATAAATATTAAAATATTAAAATATTAAAAATAAAGAAAAAATTAAAAAAAATTATGAAATATTTGCAACAAAATAAAAGACAGAAATTTTAAATAGTTAATATTACAAAAAAGTTTGAATTCAAATGTTTTTACCCTTAAAAGAATTCACTGGGGGATAGTCTTCTGGAGGCAGTGGAGGAGCTGGAGGACATAGTGGAGGAAAATTCATCCCTAAACTATTAGTCAGGCAACGAATGTACTCCATCTGATCGTGATGTTGTTGATGTCATCGATGTGTCTCATCCTCGTACTGCTGTTGTTAACGCATCTCTTCCTGCAGCTTACGTAAACTCTCTATAAGCTCACTCTAAGCTTGCAACTTCTCCTGATACTATGAGCCAGAAGATGATGCCTCTCCACGATCTCCTCTCGAGCTGGACGTTGACATCGCATCAGTACCATAATAAGTTTGAGGAGTCAAATAAGAGATGAAACCAACTACTCAGTCCTTTTTGAAGCCATATTGGGTCGCCTACATCTACGCCACCTCATTGAAATGGTGGTCACTAGTCTGATCAGCCGTCTCGGACTGACTCTCATCCTGTATCTGAGAGGTCACAGCCTCATATGACTCCTTCTGTTCCAATTTAAAATTAAAATAGTGAAAATATTATATCATGTTAATTTTCAAAACTGAGAAAGAAATAATACTGACCACAATATGAGAATGGCGATCACCTTTAATCTCTCCAGTGGCTGGATCACTGTTCATCCTATGATAAATGTCGTACTCTGTAATATCGGGATGCTCAACTACCTATATAAATATAAAATAAACTATTTATATTTAAAGTTATATAAAAAAATTTAAAAAAGTACTTACCAGATGCTCTCTATGCGTACTGAGTGTACGGATACCGTATTGATTCGTCACCTCCTGTCTCCCTCAGTTCTGTCAGTCTAATGAAGATCTTCTCTAAAATAAACCACCCAACCAGTGTGAACATAATCCATCACAAACGTGGGATGAAATGTACTCTGGTTGGTGGGCTCCACACGACTCATCAAATACTGTAACTCTTGCTTTCTTCATGGTCGTCCTTCTCAAATTGCGAAAAAATGACGAAAACGGTCACGCATAGACACCTCTCATGCCACGTGGATAGTATCATGTATGCTATCATCAATGGAATGCCATAAACCCAACAAATTATATATAATATAAAGTTATTAATGAAATAAATTTCAAAATAAATATTATTTATTTACGTACCATCCAATGATTGAACATGTTGAGTTGCACATCAACAGGAATCTGTTCCCATGTGATCCATAGCTGAGAAAAATAATTGCACAAGATAGCGCTCCCCTATCCAACAGCTATATGCACAAAACTATGAAAATAGAACAAATAATCAAAAAATTGGTATATAAATAAATTAATTAAAGCTAACTAAAATATACAGGTTACCATACCTCTGCATGCGTGGATCGAAGACAAGATGTGGATGTCTCTTGGGTATAGGGTCAGGAATCAATAGTCACACAAGACTGTGCCCCTTTCATGTACCTCCTTAACCTTCAATAGGCTGAGGGTCATATGATCTCAAATCCTCCTCATCCAAAGGTAGCCCACCCTCCTGCAACAGATGAAATAGATCATCGTTTATCTAAAACGCAAAATGATTTTTGTTAGAAAATAGTTAAAAATAACTATTATATATTGATATATATTAGTTATGATTATAACCAGCATTTAACAATGTCAATGTTCACCTTCATCATCATATTCATATCAAACTATGTCAATGTCTTCATATTCCTCCTCAGCATTATCAATATTCATTTGAATTTCAGTTTCATCATCTCTTTCCATTTCAAAATTATTTATAACATCATTAACATCATCATCATCATCAACCCTTAATTGTAGGATGTCATCATCTATATTCATGTATTTTTGTGAAAATAATGGATTTTAGTAGTCTCTTTAAAATTTTCAATTACTTTCACTTCAACGGAACCAAAATCACTTTGAGTGAATAGATTTTCCAGAGATTTCATTTTTATTATGCTCCACCTGTCACTCATGTCTCTTTAAATAGCACAGTACTTTTTATAATAAATTTTATGTGCTTGTTGAGCTAGTAAAAATGGTTCATTTGCTGCAAGAAGACTTTTATATTTAATATCCATGATTCCATTAGTTGTATTAACATGCTAGCCTATCTAAGTATCCAACCACCAATATTTAAACATCATTATGTAATTTGGTCCTAGATAACATAGTTCAATAATTTCATCCAACATGCCATAAAAGTCAACTTCAGTTTCTCTATGATGAGATCCTCTCAAGAAAACTCCACTGTTCTTTTTTTTATTCCTTATATGAACGTGTATGAAATCAAAAACCATTCACTACATATGAATTATAAAATTTAACCATTTTGGATGGTGGGTTACTCAATATACACAGTCGCTAGTCAAATTTACCAGTATGTTAATACACCTGAAATTTTTTAAAATAATTATCAATATAATAAATAATAAACCGAATTGATATGTTAACCCATCAATAATTTATGTTACTGGTTTTTGGAACCATTGAGAAAAAAATCCAACATTCTTCAAGATCAGCTACTGTAATTTGTGGAAGATGTTTCTTGATATGATTATCATATAACCTACAAATAAAATAAGTTTACTTACTGTAACATAAATTATAGAATAAGTGATAGAAGCACTCACTATACAAATTATTTCATTTCTTCACAGATGAGCAGAACATATGTATGAGCTCTGTGATGTTCATCATCTGAAAGCCGTCATTCATGAACTCCATTGAAGCCTAGATCTATATGATTAAAACTGATAGTTGATTTATCATTTCATCATCAACATTCCCCTAGTTCCATCCCATGCGGTTGTGTTTTTGAGTGATATTCTGGTTCAAAATAATGAGAGCATAAAAAAAAATTTCCTATTGTGAATAAACTTCAGCAGTTGAGCCTTGAACTAATGATTTGGTATGTACTTTTTTCTTCAATTTATGCATGAATATCTCGAATGGGTACATCAATCAAAACTGTACTAGACCTCCACATTTTTCATCATGTGTCAAATGTAATATCAAATGTTCCATTGAGCCAAAGAAAGTCGGAAGAAATATTTTTTCCAGTTTACATAGAATTACAACAACATCTTCTTCCAGTTTTCTTAGTGCATCGTAGTATGTTGTCACCGCAAAAATGTTTTAGAAAAAATATGATATGTCTTTTATCGAATCCCAAATCATATAATTCAACAAACCTCTTAATTTAATATGCATAATTATTTTCATTATAATATGACAACCATTACTTTTTAATCCGGTAATATGACCATTCCTAACACATCTATCCAAATTGTAAGTATAGCCATCTGGAAGTCTCGAATCTGCGATACACTGAAAAAATAATATGTGACTCTCTTTTGACAGTGTATAAGATTCTTTTGGCTTCACTAACCTCTATGATCTGACATTTTCAAATAGTTCAAGTTCTGGACACCTGCAAATTTGGTCAAGATCTAATCGTGCCATTACATTATCATTGGTCTTACTCGGTGTATCCAAAATTGTATGAAATAAATTATCAAAACAATTCTTTATGATATACATGACATAAAACATGTGGTAGACCAAAAAATCAAACCAATATGGCAGATCCAAAAAAATTATTTGTTTTATCCAATTTTGTTCATTCCCAAAGCCATGAATTTTCTATTTGTTTATTGTTGGTCCAAATGTGATAGGTGGTAATGAAAATACAACTAATTTTAACTCTATTCCTAAGATCATTTTTAGAGGTCCATCACTTTCAATTGCTCCTTTTCTGAAATGAGATTTTTTCCTCCAAAAAGTAAGATCGGTTGGAAGAAATATACGATGATAGTCAAAATAACAAGGTTTTTTCCATTAATGTGCATAAATTATTTTTTGTCACTCATACAGTAAGGACATGATTTCAAACCATGTTTACTGTAGCCAGATAATATGCCATATGCCAGAAAGTTACTAATTGTCCACATCAATGCATCTTTTAGTTGGAAATTTTGTTTCGCAGCAACATCATATGTACTAACACCATTACTCCACAATGAATTTTACTCATCAATAAATGGTTTCAAATAAATATCAATATTCTTTAACAGATGTCTTGGGATTAATAAGGTTAAAAAGATATAAGGCTCTTTCATCATCATCCATGGAGGTAAATTGTACGGATTTATAAAGATTGGCCAACATGAATACTGACTACCATAAGAACCAAATAGACAGAAACCGTCTGTAGAAAAACCCAATTAAACATCCTGAGATTATGAAGCAAAAGACAAATTCACTTGGTCAAAATGTTTCCATGAATCACCATTAGATGGATGATTCAAGATTTTACCAGTTGAAATCTTGGTTTTGTGCCTTGACATCATTGTTTCTATGTTCTGAGACATAAATAAATACTCCAACCTAAGTGTTAGTGGGAAAAATCTAAACTGTTTTATAGGAATCAATCCATATGTCCTCGGTTGAGCTTCTTTATACCTTGATTCTCCACATGTGGGACAACTATCCAATAACTCATTTTCACTAGAATATAAGATTCAATCATTTGAACATGCATGAATCTTCTGATAACTAAGTATTAGATTATGAACTGGACTCTTTCCATCATATCAATATGCAAGAAACACATTTCCTTCAGGTAGCAATGTTTTAACCAAAGAAAATATCTGATCAAAACAGTTGTTTAACATTCCATTATCTGATGTAATAGCCATAAATTTTGCAACAACTTCTAATTTTCTTATCTTACAACCAGGATATAATGCATTCTCAGCAGACCTCAACAACTTATAAAAATCATATTGTTCCAAATCAAGAGTTAAATCAATATCATCTCGAGTTTCAGTTTGTTGAACAGATAGACCTGCCACATCATGTACTCAATTTTGAAACTATGATGGATCTAGAATCAAATTATTAGTATCTTACCTGGAAATGTGCTCACCGTTTTGATACAAAAAACATAATCCGGTTGAAAACCAAAATTCCAGAGATGTCCTCCAATGTTGTCAAATGTGTCAAACGTTCTTAGAGAACATTTTTTACAAGGACATTTAAGTGTACCTTCTAAAACAAATTCTGGTTTTGATGATGCAAATGAAAATAAAGATTCAACACCCTCAATATATATAGGATTTAAACCAGAACTATTTGGATTTCAGTGTTGATTTATCCAAGTGCGGACATCTAATAATGACTGTTGTCAACTTCCTTGTTCCATATTTTTCTAAAAAATATAAAATCAGTATTGTTTTTAAATAATTTGATAAAAGAAAAACATTATCCAAAAAATATAATATAAATAATTACAGCTACTTCTTATTAATTACCACTAATTACAAGTGACATAATTTCCAGTGGATTGGTAGCTATTTTTCTATCCAATGACTCATTTTCTTGCGACTTTCTCACACTAAAATCACAATGAAGAATCTTCTCGAAGTTACACATATCCATTCTCGTGAAAATGAGAAAACATAAGCGTACCTCCAACAAGATTCTTTATTGTGATTTTAGTGTGATAAATATTCAAGTAAATGAGTCATCGAACAAAAGCGTCCCCTTTTCAACGACGAATCATCTCCTTTCAACTGTCACCACCTGAAAACATTATGAAAAATGTGCTCCTACATATGCATATCAAATCTCATTCATACGAGATTGGATATGCATACATAGGATCACATTTTTCATAATGTTTTTAGTTAGTCATAGTTGAAAAGAGAAGAGTTATTGAGCAAAATAAGTGATGCCAATCCATTGGAAATTATGCCAGGTTTTTACAGTTTATTACAATTATCCCTATTTATTACTAATTCATTCATTTATTACTACTTTGGGCTAATTATAACTATTTATTGCTAATTATTAGTAATTATTTACAATTATTAGTAATTATAGCTTATTATTACTATTTATTGCTAATTATAAGTAATTATTACTAATTGTTAGTAATTATTACTAATTACAAGTAATTATTACTAATTATTCGTATTTATTGTTAATTATTAGTATTTATTGATAATTATTAGTATTTTTTCTAATTATTAGTATTTATTTCTAATTATTAGTATTTATTTCTAATTATTAGTAATTATTGCTAATTATTAGTATTTATTGTTAATTATTTGTAATTTTTGCTAGTTATAAGTAATTATTGCTAATTATTACTTATTATTGATAATTATTCATAATTATTCGTAATTATTCTTAATTATTTATAATTATTGCTAATTATTGCTAATTATATCTAATTATTATAATTATTGCTAATTATTTTTAATTATTGCTAATTATTGCTAATTATTTCTAATTATTGCTAATTATTCCTAATTATTCCTAATTATTCCTAATTATTCCTAATTATTTCTAATTATTTCTAATTATTGGTAATTATTGCTATTTATTAATATTAATTGATAATTATATCTAATTATTCCTAATTATTTTTAATTATTAAAAATTATTACAAATTATTACAAATTATTACATATCATTCCAAATTATTTCAAACGATTGAAAATTATTCCAAATGATTCCAAATTATTCCAAATTGTCCCAAATTGTCCCAAATTATTCCAAATTGTCCCAAATTATTCCAAATTGTCCCAAATTATTCCAAATTGTCCTGAATTATTACTAATTGCCCCGAATTATTACTAATTGTTCCAAATTATTACTAATCATGCCTAATTATTACTAATTATTTCTTACTGTTACTAATTGTTACTAGCTTCTACTAATTTTTACTAATTGTTACTAATTATTACTAATTGTTACAAACTATTACTAATTGTTACTAATTACTACTAATTGTTACTAATTGTTACTAATTGTTACTAATTGTTACTAATTATTACTAATTATTACTAATTCTTACTAATTTTTTCTATTTGTTACTAATTATTACTAATTATTACTAATTGTTACTAATTATTACTAATAGTTACAAATTATTAATAATTATTTCAAATTATTACTAATTGTTACTAATTATTACTAGTTTTTATTGATTATTACTGATTATTACTGATTATTGATGATTATTACTGATTATTAGTGATTATTACTAATTATTATTAATTATTATTAATTATTACTAATTATTACTAATTATTACGAACTATTACTAATTATTAATATTTATTAAATTTAGTGCTATTTATTACTATTTATAGTTAATTATTACAATTTAGTGCTATCTATTACTATTTACTACTAATTATTATTATTTACTGCTAATTATTACTATTTATTGCTAATTATTACTATTTATTTCTAATTGTTACTATTTATTGCTAATTATTACTATTTATTACTAATTGTTACTATTTATTGTTAATTATTACTATTTATTTCTAATTATTACTATTTATTTCTAATTAATACTATTTATTACTAATTAATACTAACTATTACTAATCAATACTAATTATTTTTAATTATTACTAATTAAAACTAATTATTACTAGTTATTACTAGTTATTACTAATTATTACTAATTATTACTAATTATTACTAATTATTACTAATTATTGCTAATTATTACTAATTACTATTATTATTTACAAATTATTACTAATTATTACTAATTTTTAGTATTTATTAATAATTATTAGTATTTATTACTATTTTTTACTAATTATTACTATTTATTCCAAATTATTACTAATTACTGCTAATTATTACTAATTAGTTTTAATTAGTATTAAATACTGCTAAATACCGCTATTAATTACTAATTATCACTAATTATTTATATTCATTTCTAATTATCGTTAACAATTCCTAATTACCACTAATTATTAATAATAAGCACTAATAATTTAAATTTATTACTACAAATAAATACTCATTACAAAATATTCTAAATATAATTTAATTACAACTAATTAAAAAAATTAAAATAAATATAAAAAATAAAACAAATATTAAATTAAATAAAACATAAATACCTTTAAACTTGATCTCTTACAAGTGTAGACGACTTCAAAATCTCTTTGTAAAACAAATTTAACTCAGATAAATTTTAACTCTAAAATTAGAGTTTATAGAGAGACAAAGTAGGAATAGAGTGGAAGAATGGAAAAAATGATGGGGGTATATATAGGTTAGATTATTTGCAATGGGAGTCCCATCGCAAATACTTTCAGCCGCATTAACTAATGTCGGCGATTAAAAGGGTATTTTTGACGGGTCCCGTCGCAAATAGTGACATGCCAACACACTATTTGCAATGGGGGAAGATCTTATTGCAAATAGTATTTACCGTCGCTGGATATTTGCGACGGGTGGTATCTCCCCATCGGAAATAGTATTTACCACCGCCGGGTATTTGCGACGGGAACCACCCCCCGTCGCAAATACCCTCCCCATAGTTTGACACAGAAACCGCACCACGTTGTGCCAATCCTTTTGTGATGGGACCCCTAATCCCATCACAAAAAACTAGTTATTTGTGATGGGATTAGGGTCTCATCGCAAATAATCTCTTCGACGGACTATTTGCAACGGGAATAGATCCTGTCGCAAATAACCCATCGCAAAAGGCCATTTTTCCGTATTGTGAATTGGTTATATAATGTGTATGTAGCTGCATATATGGTGTTACATATAGATTTATGGTGGCATATTACTTAAAAAATCCCCCATAAAATGATAAAAGAACCATTATCTACTTTTGAGCTTTAATATATGAGGATTTAGTTAATTAAAATTCCAATTTCAACCTAAATGGTGTTTTCCTCTATAGCTTGGAATTGACATTTTCTTTAACTAAACCCAATTTTGAGATCCTTATGGAAAAATAAAAATGGAAAAGAGTTAATTTATAGGATAAATTTCCTAATTATGATCGGAAGTCATCTAGAAAAATAGTACTTGAAAGGAAGTTTGAAATGACTTGCCTATGTGCCTTGGGGCGTTGGCTAAATAAATTACAAAGAACTTTTTCCTTATAATTGGTACTAGATGTTCTTCAAATTGAGCCTTTGAAATGTCTAAAAATAAAATATGAATTAGTATAATGAATTAAATGCAATATTAATGTGGTGTTCCTAGTTTCAACCATCGTGTAATGGTTAAACCTTATGTTTCCTTATTTATTTCCTCGGAACAAGAACGTGATTATTTCCCATAAACTTATTCTTCTAATAATTAAACCTAATGATAGGCAGTATGGAATATTAATATTTTTAGTGTGACCTAGATATTTGGTCGACACTTTCTATTTTAGTAAGGGGATATACCAGTAGAGGTAACACCCTTATAAATTAAAAAGAATTGTTAAATTATTAATAGGATTTTTAAATGTGAGGTGTTGTTTGGGTGTCGTTCATCCTGTGTAGGACTGTTAGTTTCCAAAGAGACCCCCTGGTTAGATGGGTTGTCATTTGGTAAGTTGATCCTTATTGAAGGATTTGAGCATTATATAATGCTCCAATTCAATGGGTTATACATGCCTAGATCATGGTCAGCCACTTAGTAGGTCGTGTGACCCTTCGCCTTCTTCTTTAGTGATGGACGACTCAGAAGGTCGTTAGTCGGATTAACAGTCATATGGGTTTATATGACTCTGGGCTTCAATATTTTTTATTTTCCATCATATATTAGGATACACAAGGATAATAGACCTATTGATGGTATCAAATAACATGTCGCTTTATCTTACAATCTCGGGGTAGTAAGTGTTGAAACATGTATTACCCATCAATTTGTTTAATTTGTGCAGTGAACTATATGGTTTCAGTGGAATTGTTAAGGCCTTGAGAAGTAAATCTATTTTCATAGGTCAATTCTATAGTAGAGTGGTCTGGGTAGTGTGAGCTCATTGTGAATGTTTTAGCTTCAAGTTTTTAATCAGAAACTGAGTTTACCAGTGATTCAGGGTGATGTTATAAGAGGATAGGGTGTTGTAACACTACTAATCAGTTTAGTTTTTTCTTAAATTATCGATACAAATGATGTGAATGAGCCAGGATTGGTAGATAATTATGCACACATCTAGAGTAAATCTGAACTAGAAAATTTTTAAGCATCTAATTTTCCTCTCTTTTTTGGTTTAGAACTTGGTAAAAGTGTGTCAGACACATCCATAAACTGTATTCAGTAGTGGATGGAGTGTGTACCATGGTATGAGTTCCCATTCTAAGTAAACAATGAATAAGACACTACTAAGGTGGGGATCATTGTGTCAAATGTGTTTCAGTGTGTCCTTCCAAGTAGAGGGAGTGAAACTGAAAAAGGCCATCTGAATATGGTAAGAACATTTTCTAATATTCAGTGAGTCTAGAATTTAGGTAATATTTTCCTTGAGATGATTCTCAAGATAAAACCAGGTTATGGGTTTTGATGGATTCTATGGGATAGATTCAAAATCATAGTGCATGAGAAACCCAGAGAGTGTAACACTTCTGAGGCAAGTCGGTGATGGAAAGGTAGAATGATGGTGAAATTTTTGGATATGTACATAACCTTTAAAGATGTCATTAATTGGGTTGGACTTCACTGGTTGTGCTTTAAAAATCATAGGATTCCTTGTTAGTGTGGGTATCATGGTCAGTTAATGATGACGTGTCGACGGGTGTAGCTGATCTCTTTAAAAAAAGTCAGCTACTAGTAGTTTGAGTTCTCTTCTTACTTGTAATTAGTTATGGTTTGATTGAAACCATACCGAGAACTTCTTATTGGATATGAAAGGAATGAATTAGGTATTGTTGGTAAATTTTCTACCCTCTTATTGTACTCTTGGATTAGTGATGATCATTACCATTATCTTGACATCATCTAGGGTACACTAAAAGAGTATCGGTTTTATGCTGAGAAAAATAGATGAATTAAATGACCTGATGGATGGAAAAATAAAATCCTTCAAAATTTCACTTTGGAAGTGTGGAAAATAATAGAGTTGTATACTATCATGAGTGATACTAGGATTCCATTATAGGAAGGCCTTGGATTAACTCATGGAAAATATCCAATTTTTTTACTCGATCTCTAGGATAGATATCATTGTTCATCTCAATCAGTGTTCTCGATATGTGGATGTCTTGGTTATGTACCAATGTATCACTTGTAAACAATGTAGTATGTACTACCTTGGATGAGCTCCTTGGACTCCAGTAGATGATTCTGAGTTTACCCCAAACTTAAAATCAGGATTGGTTCTTTTAATTAAAGGGTGACAATACAAGGGTACTGGATTAGTTATACGCCTATGTCTGTGATTTGGCATAATCATATAAATGATGTGTTGGCCAGTGACATAACCAAAATATGTTTATAGGATTTTTTTTATTAGGTTCAGATAAGATCTTGTGGTACATTGATTTAAAGGCATCAGAATCTATCTTTTTTAATGCATCGTATTTTTATGCTGATCATTTTTCAATGTAGTCGACTAAAGGTGGATCAACTTAGGATCGCTCTTTTTTGTTACATGCAGTCAGTGAGTAACCATGTCTATCATGCCATTGGTTTGATATGTTCATAATGTGAATGTAAATTGAGGATTTTTCATGTAAAATTCAGCATGACCAAGATGAATTTTGGTTGATTGGGAATCAACTATTCGATCTAGTAAAGAAAACGTTCCAAGAGTTTCATTTGAATTATAAGGTCATGCTTAAATAGAAAATTACAATAGTGGAGGTATTGTATCTCATAATATTCCATTCAAGATGTATTATATGGTTAAGAGTCACTTAATATAAAAGGTGAAAGAGATGATGATTTGGTCATTTCTTGAGATAGACAGGCTCATTTAAGAGTCATCTCAATGTTTCAATTTTAGAATAGGAACATTGTATTGAGTTTTATTGACTTAATCACTACATTGTTAAAGTATAACTAGAAGATGTGTTGGGAATTTAAAATTAAATATGGCCATTTTAGTAGAATTTTCTGACCTAGGTAGGTCATATGATGTTTTATTATTTCCCCAAGGCTTCTCAAGGTTGATACATTCTGAGGTGGGTAAGTTATAACATCCCATGTTTTCGAACAATGGTAATTATATGAAGGAATTTGAAATTTCTATTTGGTAGATATAAAATTATCTAAAATCATATTTTAAATGTAAATATGATCTTTGGAACACTCAAAAGTGTTGTTTTTAGATATGGTTTACGGATTAATAAATGTCTCGAGAGTTCAGATAAGTTTCGGGGGCATCGGGAACCAAAGACTCTATTTTAGGAGTATCAGATAGAGGTAAATAGTTAGATAATAGTTAGTAATAACTATGTGGAATATTTTATATAGGTTCATAGTTTGAAGAAACCATGTGTCCCTCTAGGTAAAACTGTGTGTCTTAGATCAGGGGCCTGAAGGGTGTCGCATAGTTTTTCAAACCTTTCACTCAGGGCCACATGGATGTATGAGAGGACTATAATAAATTGTAAAGTTTTGTGTACAGTTTTTTAATGGGTCATTAAAATTTATTCCTAGACCACATTGTTAGATCCACTTATCTAGTAGCATTATATTTTTGTCACATGAATAGTTAAAACCATGCAGGAAAACCGTGCAGGTATATCTCTTGGGTAATGTGAGCTGCATGGTTGGTGTATGGTTAGTTAAACTATATAGCCTAACAATTCTCCTCATTAAAATGGGGGAAAATACCTTTTTCTTCTCTAAACATTAATGGAATATACCCATTTTTACTCCCCCATTCGACTAAGATTACCCTGCATGCACCTCTCCTCCCTCTCCTCTTCCCATGGTGGAACTCTTTCATCTGGTGTCTGAATCAATTGTTGTCGGATGTGTTGGAAGAATATTGGTGAGATTATGACTCCACCTTCCTCCATTATTAGTTTCTTTATACATATTGAATTCAATCTTTTCGTGATATAATTTACCTATTTTATGGGAATTTGTCTAATCTTATAATTTCTCTTATTCCATCCCAAATCAAATCATGATATTTGATGAGTTGACCATTTTAATCATGAGGTAGGTGGTATGTAGATTTTCCCTTAAATTATCAACTCTTTATAAATTATTCCACTGTTCTACATGTATTTCTTTCTATTTATTGCCCATAAATTTTGAAATTAGTTATGTGGAACCCAATTCCTTGAATTTAATAGCTATTGTGCATTAATTCGCACCATTTTAGGTTTCTCACTTCAACTCAAACCACCCCTTTAGGTTTGTTTCTTATATATTTATGATCTAATCCTTGTCTAAGAAATTTAAATAACCATTTTTGGTGTTGCTTCAAATTCTTGATTTATAATTCTCTTCTTACTTTTTTATCACATTTGAGGTGTGGTTGATTAACTCTACACAATATAAGTTCATGTTGAATTAAATGAGTTGTTATCATAACCAGGCTCTGTTTTGTAATAAAATCACCTATGAGGTATGATGTGTTCTTAAATTAAAAGGTGAAATTAAATGTAAATGTTTTAAATGACAAAACGAATGGAAATCCATGTGGACTTATAAATTTATTTATAAAGAAAATGTCCTAGATTCTTAAATTGTAATATGGCATGGATTATCTCATGGTGGTTGTTATATTATCAAATGAATTTTATTATGCCTTTAGTTATGCTCATGTTAATTCTTATAGAATTCCTTGGATAGGATCATAGGTTGTTAGATATTATTGGTGATATGAGTGATATTGATTTCATCATTTGTGAATATTGTGGATGAGTTCATAAGACACTTGAAGTATGTTAGTCCTTGAGTGATACTTTGGTTTAATTTTATAGAATTCTTTGGATGGTATTATTGGTTATATGATTTCCCTTATTCTCTAAGTGATACTTAGGATTCCTTTTTACCAAACACTTTGGATGGGATCATAGAGAAATTGGAATTTATGACCGATATTTGGGTTTTCTCCTTACGGAACTCCATGGGTAGGCTCATAGAATAAATAAGATTATATAATCCTTGGGTGATACCTAGGTTCTTCATTATAGAATGCCTTCTATTGGATCGTAGGATAAATGAATTATATCATGATTGTTTGTTAATGTATATGACTAGTGGTATCTCTTTATTATGATTATTATACCAGGACTCCTTGGCTTGTACCAGTGGCCTTTTAACAACTAATGTTCTAATGTTTTGATACATGTGACTACCTAGAATTGATTTGTTGTTTATAGAACCTCATTATACCTAGATTTCATGGATTTAACCTAGGTCCCATATAACTATTATAATTTTATGAAATTTTCTTTGTTCCCTGGTAAGGATATCTTGGTTGATTACCTTAATTAAATAAATGCTCCTTGTGTTTTACCATGTGGATGTCTTAGTATTTTGCATTGGATCCTCACTGATTCATGTATATATTTATATATATATATATTCATATATGAATATATATGCATGATTTCATTTTAGAGATATTATGGATTATGTAAAAGCATGTATGGTAAGCTAGGTTTCCTTGAGGAATCTAATCCAACTTATTTACATTCACTTATTTACTACTTTATTTATTATACCTACACACTATTGTATTTTAAATTTAGAGACTTTATAGCATTAGACACCATTGGTGGTGGAACACTAAGTATATATCACACCCTTTTTAGGTATCTATTGCATTGGGGGTCCCGAACATACCTCATGGTTGCAGGTTCAGGTCCAGAGATTATGCTTGTGATATCATATTTGTACATAAGAAATTATGAGAACATGACATAGTCTGAGCTCGGGATGATCAAATACATATCCTTTGAGGATTTCTTCTTTCTTTTTTATTGTTTATTGTATCACATATTGTAGTTAATTTTCTTGAAATTATAGAATCATGTTCTCATGCATGTATTTCAATCATATATTATTAGTGTAATCTTCTACTACTCATTTATTCATCTACTTCCACTATTTATTAATTTATTTTGTTATACAACTATGAAACTCTAATTATTAGGGTATAGTATCCACAGCATACAATAATTTTACCCTTGATTCTTGTTGGAAGCCTCTAGTGTATGAGGAGGCATGCTTGAGGTCATATGATCGACCAGTTCTGGGCACCTTTTTAGTGGGTTTTAGGTAAAGACGTTATAAGAAACATGTTCTATAAATACACAAAACTAAAATTAACATGTCATTTTACTAGGTTCATCATTAAAAATAAATGGATACATCCTAGGTTAGAAATGGTATCATCTATTTCCATAGGATCTATCGATATTATCCAATGGATAAAACAAGAAGTATTTATCCATGAACATCATGAATAAAAATATCTCCAAAAACTAATAATGTGATATCACACAAATGTAAAATAATTATTTGATGGTATAGAAAATAGATACATTAACCTCTAATAATAATTGATATGATATTATCAAAATAATATTTTTTCTGATCATCCTCTTTCAATACTGAAACTCTAGAGTTTTCTGAACAAACACTACTCTTTGATCACCATACATCTTACTTAAACTTATATTGAGATATATTGATGTGTAGATGAGTGTTTTATTATCAAAAAATTAAAATAAACTCAATTGATCACAACACAACTAAAATAAATCATCATCCTCTTCAAATTAATCCTTTTGTATTCATTTTCTAGGTAATCCCAATTCAATAAATTCTTAGATAAAGTATGATACTTAATTAACTCTTCTTTGGGTGGAATCTATTTTCCTATTAACTATCACCCTCTCTTCTTCCTCACACTTGAATAATTACAACTTATGAATTCATGAGATCATTTTAAATAAATCAATTCTTTAGTTCTTAATTAATCAAGAAATTTTATCCCAGTGTTATCCATAGTCACTCTTCTTCGTATTCTCTATGTAAATACAATGTCTTCATTATTTGGTACTCTAATTAATGTAACACACCTCTATAAAACAAAATATTCTCTTCAAAGTTAAATTTTGTATTTAAAATTAAAAAATGAACTTACATCTCAACTTCCATCATCTCCCACTTTAATTTGAATTATTAGGTCAATTTATACCCTTAAGACACCTTATATGTGATTAAGGGATGTTGGATATTGTATTTAAATAGACCCACCAAGCACCAATAAACCCATGTCATCAAATAAAATTCATATAGTACTGAAAAAATTTATTCCATGATAAATTATGTTGTGGTAGGGTAAACCACAAAAACAAATTATTTAACTCACTCAAATTATTTGAAATGATTCTAATAATTTAAAAACCCACATCCAAAATAGTAAAAGCATAGTTTTTTAATTTTTCATTTTCCTTGAATACATGAACCATAACCTTTATTATCATGGGGTTCATCTCTAAGTGGTGTACTGGAGCACTAAATTAATACATATTAAAATAATATTAACTAGTACAACATGGTTTTTATGGATTTTACATTTTTATTAACATATAAGTCAAAAATCATAGGCACATCTTGTTTTATTCAATGTGATGTAGAACTATGGTCATTTTCATATTAAACCTCAATAATTTTCCTTATAAACCATTATATGGTTTAACAAACCATGGTTTGGTTTGATTTCCCATGGAATCTAATAAATCATTCAAAAATATCCAAAAAGGATAGACGTAACTCAGACCATTTTCTCAATGTCTTTAAAAACTTGTTTGTTGAGACAAAAAAACATGATGTTTTTTTACTAAACTCTATAATATATTTTTGTGAAACATTACTAAAATCATCTTCCAGTGTCAAATGTCACTCTAATATTCTTTATTCACTTTACATATCAAATGATGATCATTAAAATACTTCAAATGAACCAAATCACTTGAAATATTTTGATATTGAATGTGATTTATATTTTGGAAAAAAAATACAAATCCTTAAAATATATCATCTTATTTGACACCACCAATCACATCCACTTTAGTTACTTCAAACAAGAATCTTTTAAAAAACACATCAATCAATTCCTTGGCAAAAAATATCAAAAAGACATATTCATGGTCAAAACATTAAGGATATAATTTCCATAACATAGATACATGAAAATATATTATAATGGATCTTGAATCATGGGATTATTTTTTTATAGTAATGAATTATGAAAAGTAAAAAATTATAGTTATTGAGTAATATTTTATAGATAATGCATTGATGGAGTCTTTTGTAGGACCAAGGAAAATTTAATTTATTAACTTCCAAGACATAACATAGTATCTAACCTAAAGTTGACATCAAGGAGGCATGTGTTCATCATAGTGAATTCATTAAAACTATTTTTATGCTTTTATTTATTTTTAAAGAAATAAAATTTTGAGAATAAATATGATAAAGAATAAATGAAGACAAAATCATGAAAACAAGCAAATTAAAAATGAAGATAGTAGTTATAAGGAAGTTGTATAGTGTTTTGTTGTCCTTATTTTATTTTTTATATCACATAACTACTAAAGGATTTAACAATCATAAAATAACCTCAATAAAGGAAATAATTTATGTGTCAACTCAAATCACCTCACTCACCTAAAACAATTAACACTCATTCAAGGATATCTCACACTATATAAAATACTATACCAAACTATGAACGTAAGGACTCAATCAAACCAATTCTCACAAGGATAAATATTAGGAATAAATGATCATGTCTATATCATAAAAACACAATAATACACTCACTTTAATCTTCTAACAGAAAAACATAGTGAAGAAGATAGAGAATAAAAGTTATAGATAAGCATACAGTGTCTATAAGTGAACATGTCATTGGATCCCTCTACTTCACCATAATTTCCTTCTTAGAGTGAAGAAATAAGTTGATGATAACATTCTTTTTCAATTCTTTAATAATCTTAAATATTCACTCTATTTAATTATTTAGTGATTTATCCCTCCATTTATGGAGGTATAAAATCCCTACATATGAGAGAAACACAATAATTATATTTACAACATATAAATACACCATCAAAATTTTAGAAAATATCCCATAAATATAAACCCATCTATAATTATAAAGACCATAAAAAATTTCTATAATCCTTCCTTAAAAACACCAACCACTATTAGGAAAAAATTATGAAGGTATTTTTGAGGTTTTTGGAATTTATTTTGAAGAAATTTGGTTGGCTTGTTTTTGAAAAAGAAGGTTTGATGGAAATGGTTTTATTTTATTTTATTAAAAAAATCACATCGCTTTATAAAATTTTCAAATAAAGGAAATTGGATAGAGATTACATTAGAAAGATAGAATCAGATAAAGGTTTCAAAACCTAATTCCATCAAAATAACTTTATGTTTTGATGAATTTTATAATAAGTTTTGCACTAAATTTTTATCTTATTAAATTTCCAAAGTTACATTAGATATAATGTTTTATAAAAAAATCTAGAAATTATTTTATAATATTATGTTACTTATTTCATGAGTTCTATAAATCTCATGTTACTATATTGTGTAAAATGCGGAGAATTTAGATTGATATGAAAAGTGAAAAAAATTTATTAATTAGAAATAGAGAGACAAGTGTTTCTAAAAACATATATATATTCAATAAAATTATAAATTTTTGGAGGTTTGAATTGTTTTCATTAAGTTGAAAATTTAATAAATTCATTTTTATATAAAAATTTTATACTATGAATTTATAAATATAAAATTAGAAAAATTTGTGTTGTTTGTTTGAAGAAGTTTTTTGAATAGAGGAAAGTTGTTGAAATTAAAAAGTTGAGTTACTGAATATTTTTCATCAGATGAAGTACCATTAGACTAAGTACATTATAAGCACAATGTTCCTTCTATGAAGATCTGTGGATGTTCACCGGATATAGTTTTTTGGATTAGTTTATAAATTTTTCGGAGTTATGAAGTTAGTGTTTAATCATTATAAAGTCTAGAGGACAGTGGAAATGTTGTCAAGGTTAAAAGGGAAATTATGAGGATTAGTGAAATGGAAGTATTTTATATATTAAATCAATTAGAAAAATTATTTAGATTGATTCCATTAGAAAAATTCTTTTTAGGAAGTACATCATACAAACTTTTGAACAATTTTGACAAACATGTATGAAGTTATGAAGTTAAAGTTACTACAATATGATTAGAAAAACATTTGGTATAAATATCAACGGACAGAAAATGTAATATAAAGTAAACTATGTAGAAAATTTCTGATTCAAGTCATCAAAAAAAGAAAGGATTAGTATAATAATATTAAAAATGAACTATCACTAGATGAAGTAATATCAGATGGATAGTTTCAAACATAAGAATTGAACATAGAGGATAGAATAGAGTTTTATAAGTATAATATTTTTCTAGGTTTAAAATATATTTATAAAGTTTTAGTAAATATATTTAATGTGATAATGATAAGATGATTGATTAACATTCATAAAAACCATGAAGGAAGGTTTGTGATTCTATTTATTACAAGGAAGGATGTTAAAGTTTAATAGCACTAAAGTTAAGTAAGTTTGAAGAAGGAGGTGGATGTTGGAGAAATTGTTATGAGTGGGAGTTTTAAAATTAAAATTTTCATTATGCAAGAAAATAAATTGGAGTTCCAAAATTTTCCATTTCGAGCTAACCTACAAAATGGGGTGTATGATCAACCCAAAATGGGATTAATGTTCACATGTTCAAAAGTGGAGGTGTTGCATAATTGGTTTTGGATAAAGATACTAGATGTAATTTTAAAAGTATAATTTGAGAAGGAATATTCCAAATAATTAATATATTTGATGATGAAGAATTATAAGAAGAAGTTGGTTTTGATTATAATATTTATAATCAAAATAAACAAATGGAAAAAAATATCAGAAACACTTTTATAACATGTGGAATTGGAGGAACAAAAGTGTGAGAAATGTTTCACTGAATGAACTTTAAATATGGATAAAAATGACATAGAAAGTATAAAATATATGAATGGATATATATTTTATAAACAATTCCAAGAATAAAGTTCTGACCTAATGCTAGTTAATAAAGTGAAAGAAGAAGTGTTATTACAAGAAGATAAAAAAAAGTAAAGTTCGTAAAAGAAGAACAGTGATAACATTTTGATCCTATTTGTGAAGGTTTATAAAGTTATTATTAAATAATTGTAACATATTATATCTTTTCTAAAAGAACATTCACTATTATTTTGATAAAAGTGTAACACAAGGGTAAGGATATTCCTTGCTTGTTGTAACCATATAAAAATGATTTTTTTTCTAGATGATTCTATGGTTTTGGATTATTTCCAAACTATGTCAATTACTATATACTCTTGTTTCTTATTGAACTCTGTAAATTATTGTATTCTAGTGGTTGTACTTATGAGTCTGTTTTTTATAAAATTTATAACTCTTTAACAAGATTGAAAAGTTGTTTTATAAAAATTAAAACTTAAAAAAAATAGATCACATATTCCCCCCCTCCCCCTCTAAATGATCACACAAATCCTACTTGGGCCTTTCAATTGGTATCATAGGAAATTTTAACTTTATGGAATCTTTGAAAAAAATTAAGAAAAGGGAAGTTTCTATAGATTTTTATAATTCTATGAATAGTAAGGCTATTCCTATTTTCATTGGAAAGAACTATCATATTTGGAAAGACATAATATTACCATATCTTATATACATTTCTTATTATGTTCTTTAACATCAATGACATTTTAAGCACCATAATATTCCTTGGTGAGTAGTAGGAAGATTTAACTATTGGTCAAAAGATCTTACAAATTCATTCTAAAAATTTTGATACCAAAGTTTCATCCTCAGAAGATCTATACCCTAAAACTCTATCTCTAGATGATCTTCAAATCACTCTCATCACATATGAAATGAGAATATAAAAATATATAAAGTTAAATATAAGTCTTAATGGTAAACTTCATTCAAATATGCTAAGAAAATAAAATCAGAGAAATTTCTGGAAGATGAATAAGTTAGTGACTCTGATACTAAAGATGGGGTAAGTAAAAAAATTTATGAATTTATTTCCTTATGTTATAAATGTATAAAAATGATCACAGTAAATTATAAAGGGAAGTTACCCTGGAATTGTTTTGGTTATAGAGTTATTGGGCGCTTTTTTAAAAAATTCCCCCAAAGAAAGGAAAATGGAGAAGGGGTGGATAAGATATAAAGTCAAAAATAGACTTTAATAAGAATGTTAAAAAATCCAAATCCTATATAAATGGAAAGCATATAAAGTTATAAAAATACAAAATGATAATATTTTTGTCTAAATTTGTTGAAGATGAATACAGTGAAGAAAAATCTTAAAACTTCAGTGATAAAACTACTTAAAATACCTTAATTAAAAAATTAAATGATGAACATTTCATAAGTAATAAAATAAGTTGTTCTGAAGAAGAATAAGAAGAGACTCAAATGGATTTTATACTAAAAATATAATTGAAATAATTCCTTCCAAATATTCTAAGACATGAAAGGGAGAAAAAGAAGTTGAATAAATATAATCTCTTAGTAAACAATCAATAATTTTTTCTTGAAGAAAAATCCAAGTTTCTTAAAGAGTTTGATGTTCTGAATAAGAAACTTGATGAAGATAAAAACATTAATATTTTGATAGAAGAAAATTTGAAGGTAAAGGAGGAATATTTAGAACTTACTCAACAAAAAGTTACTAAATAAGAGCAAGAAATTTTAAATTTCAAAAAATAAGTTACAAAAGCTGGTGAAAGTTATAAAATGTGAAAACCAAAGAAGGAACAACAAAATTTATCCTCAAATTTTGATAAGGAATATGAAGTTATTCAAAAGAATAAAAAATTCAAGAAAAACATGTATGTAACTAAAACAAGTGGAGTTTAAAAACTAAAAGTTTCTACTATAATTTATTCTTTTAATTCTAATAATAATATCACAATAAGTATCCAAAAATTTTGTGTGCAACGAAATACCAAAGTAAAAGGTAAGAAAGTTGATGAAAACTAGAAACACAAATTTGAACATAATGAAAGCTATATAGAGAGATATGCCTTCTATGGTGACTGTTGGAATTGTGAAGGATTTGGTAATACAACAGATATGTTTTTGTTTAACCATCAATATTATAATTAATCCATAAGATGTTAGAGGAAAAGTTTGAGGGGAAGTCAACCCACTCAAAAGATACACACTAAGAAATTTAGTATGAATATTGAAAATAGATTCAAACCCTTAGAAACTATTTATAAAATAATTTAACAACCTAAACATTCTGAAAAATTATTTTTATCATTTTTTCAAAACAACAGAGTTTTTATAACAAATCTCATAATACATATGTGAAGAATAAAAACGGAAAAGAAAATTCTATTGTTGTTCAAACTATTTTCAAAGATACAAAAATATAATGAACATAGATTTTGTACAGTTTGTTCTATTTACATATGAAAATATATTTTAATCTATTGAAGAATGTGAAAGATTTTAAAGAAGGTATAATTAATTTTGGAAATTATGATTCACTCAAAATCAAAGGTGTTGGATCTACCATCATTGGGGAAGAAAAAGATGAAATCCAAAACATCCTTGTTTGTTGATGGGACAAGACAAAAAAATTTATGTTTTTCAAAACTTTATGATGGATTTAGTAAAGTTATTTTCATATAATATTGTTTTTTAATGAGATTTTAATATGGTAAATTTGTTATGAAATTCCAATGAACCCAGTGAAACTTATTTCAAGTTGGTAGTGTAAAACGTTCATTTTATATGAACATGATGGAAGAAAATACAAAAGGGAATAAGAGGCTGGGACACATGTGTCAGAGTAATATGAGAAAGCTAACAAAGAGAGATAGTAATAATGATACTTATGATATGAAAAGAATAAGATGTTGGTATTGTTCCATTTTCCAGAAATAGAAGATAAAAAAAATCATCTCATAAAAAAGTTTAGATAAGTTCAACTCGTCCCTTGGAGTTGATTCACTCTGATGTATATGGGACAATGATTAAAAAATCAAAATATATAGATAATTACTTTATTTATTTAATTGATTATTTTACTCATATTATAAGTATTATTTTTTAAAACCCTAAATTAGAGGATCTAAAAATGTCTAACAGTTTCAGAAGAGGAGCATAAAAATAATGTGGATATTATATGAAGAAGTTATGAACTAATAGTGGTGTTGAATATAGAAATGAGGATTTAATATATTATATTAAAAATCATGTAAATCTTCATGAGTTTATTTCACCATAAGCACCATAGAAAAATGGTGTTGCTGGAAGAAAAAATGGAATTTTAGTGGATATGGCATGAACAATATTGATCAAACATGTTACTTCTCATTATTTTTGGATGAAAAATGTTAGTGAAATAGTGTATATTTAGAATTGATGTTTCTATAGAACAAAATATTATATTAATTCTTATAAAATTTTTTACAATGAAACTCCAAGTTTAAATAACCTAATAGTGTTTGAAATTCCTTTCATTACAAAAATCAAGGGTGGAAATATTGGGAGGTTTAATTAGAGAGGTGTTGATGAAATATTTATTAGATATTCTCCTAATTGTAGAGGATATAGATGTTTTAATAAATAAATAGGAAATATATTTCATTATACATATGTAAAATTTCTTGAAAAATTTGATAATAATTCTTCAAAATAGATAAAAATGTGGAAGAAATGGAAGATGAGGTGGTTGTAGTTGAGAAACATGAAAAAGTTCTTAACAATGGAAACAGTTTTGATGCTATAAAATATGAGTCTTTGAAATAATCTATCTCAAGTGATGTGGATCAAATTAATACATCTCATCTGAGTCTGAGGAAATAGGTGGAATTTAATAACATCATTGGAGATGAACAAAAAACACGTTCAGATTAGAAGATATTCAATGTTTGTTTTACAAACTCTATAATTTCCATAGGTCGATCCAAAATATATTTATTAAGCTTGGAATCATCAAGAGTGTATTGATGTTATGAATAAAGAGTTGGATCAAATTGAGAATAATGATACTTGGGAACCTATACCAAATCCAAATAATAAAAATATGATTGGTACAGTGTGGTTATTTTGAAACAAGTTAAATGAAGATGGTGAAGTGATAGGAAAAAAAGCATGACTAGTTTGTAAATGTTACTCCCAAATTGAAGTTATTGATTTTGATGAGACATTTTCTTTAAAAAAAATTGAAAACAATTAAAATCTTTCTATTGATCACTACACAATGAGCTTATAAAATTTTTCAGATGGATGTAAATTCATCTTTTCTTAATGGAGAGCCTGATTAAAAAGTTTATATTTAAAATATGTGTGTTTTAGTGATTGGTAAAGATTAAAGTTATGTGTGTAAGTTAAATAAGGAATTATATGGGTTGAATATAACTTTAAGATATTGGTATTCTAAATTGTATACTTTCATAATGAATTTAAACATTAAGAAAGGAATATTTTCTAGTAACCTCTACATGAAATAAAATTATGAAGTTCCCCTCATTATCATTGTTTATTTTGATGATATTATCTTTTCTAGTAATGATGAATAAACTTGAGAATACAAATTGAGGATTTAAAAAATTTTATTTGAAATATACATGTTTGGAGAGATAAAATACTTTCATGTTATACAAATATTTAAAAAGAAGTATATTTTCTAATCTCAATAAATGTATGATAATAAACTTATACAGAAGTTTGGAATGGAAGATCCAAAGCTAGTTTCCATTCCAATTTCAGTGGGAAATAACTTTTTAAAATATGGATAAGGTATGTAATTTGATCCTAAGGAGTTTAGGAAGTTGGTTAGAAGCCTATTATATATGATGAATTATAGGCCAACTAGTTTTTATATTGTTACTTTGTGTTCAATATTTCAAAGTTATCTAAAATAATCTCATATCTTGGTAAGAAAAAGGATTCTTAGATATATCAAAGTCATAACTGATTTTGTTATAAAATTTGAAAAAATCAGGAAATATTGGTTTTTTTGGTTATAAAGATGTTTATTTCACCAGCAGTGTTGATGATAGAAGATCCACATCTAGAGGATTTTTCTTTTTAAGGGAAATTTATGTGATCAGACATAAAAAAAGAAAAAATAAGTAACTCTCAATATGGTTGAAGGTGGGTATGTGGCTTCCACTCAAGATATTATACAACTTATGTAGATAAAAACATAATTGGAAGATTTTTTTGTTGAATTTAATTTTCCCCAACTCTTAGGTTATTATAATAAAAGTTCTATAAATCTCACAAAAAATTCAGTACAATAGTCTCATTAAAATCATATTAATATAAAATATCACTTCATCAAATACCATGTGGAGAATAATAAACTAAAGCAGGAATATACTTCTAAAATAGAATGATTTTCTGATATATTCAATAAATAATTACTGGAATAAACATTTTATAATTTGATGTTGAACATGGGAATACAACCTCCATCTCTTCAATGTTAAGGTATGTGAATATGTCCCATATCTCATCTTATCTTTGGATAGTTTTATCAAGGGTGAGAAAAATGATGTCATATAAATCCATTAATTGGTACATGCTTAACCTTTTAAGGAGATCATATATTTAAGGGGAGTTCTTAAATGGGGTAATCTTTGATTTAGACATGTGTGAACTATTTTAACATTTTTTTAATTAAATGTTTTTAAAAGTTTGAAGTTTAAAAAATAATTTAATTAAGTCACTCTTTATGGATCACATGGTTTTTCTATTCAATGATTATCTTTTCCTACATCGAGTTCATTCATGTGGGCTTTGAATTCTTGGATAATTAATCCATATATTGAGTTAAAAAGTTTCAATGATTTAAATTCTTGGTTGAAAACAAAATCTAAAGGGGGTATTATTAGGACCAAGTTGGCTAAAGGTGTTTTTTAGGCTTCTAGATGTTCTTTTGAATAATTTTTCTTGTATTATTTCTAAAAAATAAGTTTTACTTGAAATGGATTTCTTTTTTTCATAAAAAAATCACATCACATTGTAACTTTTGCTAAAAAAGGCAATTAGAAAGAGATGGAATCCAAAGGAGGGGATTAGATGAAGGTTTCCTAACCTAATTCCATCTAATAAACGTTTTGTATATAAGAATTTTGGATGAAGTTTAGTGTTAAATTTTTATCTTCTAATGTTTCTAGAGTTCCATTAGAAGTAATGTTCAATAAAAAATATGGTGATGATTTACTGATCTTAAGTTCCAATTTTCCATAGTTATATAAATCTCGGGTCATTACCTTAAGTAAAAGGAGGAGAATTGATCTTGAGATGAAAAGTGAAATAATTTTCTTAAGTATAAAGGGGGAGAAAAATGTTTTCACAAAAAAATATATATTTGATAAATTTTTAAAGTTTTTGAGGTTCAAAAAAATTTCAATAAATTAAAATGGGGATAAATTAATATTTATATAAAAAAAATTACTACAAAGTACTAAGGAATAAATCGGGAAAAGTTTATGTTATTTTTTTGAATAATTTTTTTGAACAAAGGAAAGTAATTGAAATTCAAAAGTGAAGTTGTAGAATATTTATCATCACAAAAAGTCCCATTGAATTAAGTCCTTTAAACACACAAATTTCCTTTGACAATGATTTATATATGTTTATCAAAAAGAGTTCTAGTTGAGTTTATGAATTTGTCGAAGCTATGAAGTTAGTGTTAAAGCTTTTTAAATTCTACAGGATAGAAGAAATGTTATAAAAGTTAAAAGGTAAAATGTGTTTCAATGGGGAAATAGACAAACTCTTTTGAAAAATTCTATCGGATGAAGTACATAGGATAAAGTATTTAGATAAATTCCATCGTACAAACTTTTTTACAATATTTATCGGATAAAAATGTATAAAGTTGTGAGGTTAAATTTTATTCAAGATAATCATATGAAATTTTGGTATAAATATAATATGATAGAAAATATAATATAAAGTAAATTGTGATAAAATTTATAATACGATTCATTAGACAAATAATGGAGAAATAGAAGAAGATTATGGATTAACTACCACCAGATAAACTGATATCAAATGGATAGTTTCATATGGAAGAATCAAACAGAGAGCACCAGACAAAGTTTTAGAAGTATAATGTTTTTTCAAGTTCAAAATAAATTTATTGATGATTTTAATATGATATTTAATGTGATGATTCTAATATTATCATTCAACATTCATAAAAATCGTGAAGCAAGGTTTATAATACTTGCGATGAGAGGGTTGTTTAAAGAAGAAAGTGGATTCTAGAGAAATATTTCTAAGTGGTAGTTTTGAAAATCAAATTTTCATTAAATATGAAAATAAATTGGAGTTCCCACCATTTCTATATCGATATATCCTATATAAAGGGGTTTGCGATCAACCCAAAATCAGTGTACTATTCACCTGTTCAAAAGTGGAAGTGTAGCAGAATTGGTTTTAAATAGAGATATTGGATGAACTTCTAAATCTATAATTTGTGTGGTAATTTCCAATTAAAAAATATTTTTTTTGAATAAGAAAAGGAAGAATAATTCAGTTTTTATTGGAATAATTTCAATCAGAATAAATGGATGAACAAATTTTTTATAAGACAAACTTTTATAACATATGTAATCGGATGAAAAAAAAGTGTGTGGAAGTTATCACTAGAAGAACTTTATGAATGGAAAAATTGGTACATAAAATGGATGAAGTGTGAATGGATATATTTTTTATCAAAAAGTACAATAAGAAAGTTCTTACCTATTTCTAGGTAATAAAGTGAAAGAATATATATTTTTTCAAGAAAATAAAAAAGTGAAGTTTGTATAAGAAACACAGTGAAGACATTATAATACTATTTGTGAAGGTTTCTAAATCTGTTACAAAATATTTGTTACATATTTTATTTTAGGTCAGAGTAAGACACTCAAGAGGGGGTGAATTGAGTTCCTATCAAAATTTATTTTAAAAACATTATTTAAAATGTTCCCCGATTTAAAATCTAAAGAGCCCAGTTAACCAAAGTAGAAGATTTATAAGAGTTTTGAATGTTTAATTAATTTCTCAAAATATTTATTAATTATTAGTTAAAGTAATTTGAAATATTGATACAACTTTTTAAATATATTTACTAAATAAAAAATTGGTATAAACACTAACTAAGATTAACTATCAAAGTAACATTTATTTTTTCTAAAATATGTGCTAAAACATAGAAAACTAAATTTGAAAAACATAGTGGATAAAAATAAGAGATTTAGTCTCAAGAAGGGAACTAATCCTCTCCACTTGGTGATCACCTTCCACCAAGTATTTAATATTAATAAACTTGATTCACTCCTTGTATCAGGGTTCATAATAGCACACAAGGCTATCTAGGTCAATAATAACTCTACCATAGTTATTCGTGGGAAACAAATACAACCATGACACATAGGTAACTCTTAAATATTTATACATGGGAGAAAATTGTGTAGAATGAATAATGAGTGAGTATATATTGTATCATTCAGCTTAGCACAAGAGACAATGTGTTTCTATGATATAGATACACACACTGCTCGAAAAGTAGTTAAAATGTACACAACATAGTATAAATAATGAGAAAGGGTTTAGAATTCTACGTGTGATGTTCTTGAATCTTATGGACTTCTTCGATATATTATATGAGAAGCTCAAGTCCACATCTGGAAATAAACACAAAAAACAGAGTATTGTGGATGCTCTGTGTTCTGGTTTCTAGTGAGGTGAGAAACTCCTCAGAACTCCTCTTCAATTGGATATATTTTTGTAAGGATGTTCTCACTTCTCTTTACAGTAAGTTATTCCTTGTTCACTTTTAGTGGGATGGGTATATTCTATGTTTTTAATTCTTGTTCTCATGTGTATTTTTATTTTCTTGCACACCACCTTATTTATTTATTCCTAGATATTTTTCTTTTATCCAACAAGGAGCTTGATCTACATCACATGAAAGTACCTTGTACCTCGTGCTTCCTACCGACAAGGCTGAAAAAGATCATTAATTTTATTAGTATCATTAAACAGATCAAATATTACTATTATTAATAATTTTAAATTTAAAAGGTAGATGGAGAAATGACTAAGTCTTTAATGGTGCCATAGGAGCGGTGACACAGGAGTGGTGACTTTTCCTTTTTTCCCTAAACAGTGTCTTGATACTAGTGTCTTAAGAGTGGTGACTTTTCCTTTTTATCTAAATGGAGTTTTTATAATAATATCTTATACTTTGAGAGAATTCTGGAATTTTGGAATGATGTCTTAATAACGGTGTATTAGACTTTGCGAAAATTATGGAATTAAAGAACAATGTCTTAAGAACTGTGTCTTAGAATTTATGAAAATTATGGTTTGGTTGGTTGATACAACTGGGTCTTGTTCTTTCATGAAAATTATGAAAAAATAGGTTACTATAATGGTGACTCATACTTTTCTAATTTTCAGACTGAACGGTGATTGTGAGTCCTCTAACTGGTGATTGTGAGTTCACCTTAATGGTGACTCATACTTAGTAAAATATTTTCAACCATCCTTGTAAAGTAACACTTAATAGAATAGATTAATATTATACATAAACATAATGAAACATGATAAAACAAGATTAAAATTTATTTCAGAGCATTAAAACTAGAGGATTCCAATAATCTAACCCTTTTTGGTGATCAAAAATCATGGCATTTAAAATTCATACATAATGTTCATAGTAAAGGATAAGTATTTTTCTTAAAATATCAGATAGGTTATGAGAAATCAAGATATAAACAAATATTAATTAAATTATACATAGAAAGAATAATATCATTACAATCCATTATAGTATCATAGAATATATATGAAATACCAAAACTCATATGTTAGTATTAGAGATTATATTATTAGTATAAGAGCTTCATATAGTAGATCATATAAATACTATAAAGATTATTAGGTGAGTTAAATTTCATCTATGAGTTCTCCCTCTTTTGGAATTATCAAAAAGAAAATCGGGGAAAATTAATAATAAGAACAAAATTTCATCAATAAGTGAATAAAATTTTGATCACATTTAATTGAATACATCAATGTAGTATAATCATAAAAATTACATCATAGAATTATCAAAAATCATCAAATAACTTCAGATCTAAGTCCACCACCTCTTTTTCCTTGTGAGAGACACCAGGTGTAGAAGAAGTAGGTATAGAATTGGTAGTGGTTGGAGGTTCAGAGTGGATACAGAGAGGAGGTAGAGGCACTCCTTTAATAATAGAAGGAGTAAGGCTTGGTTTGGAGGAAGACTAAGGTAAAATCTAATCAGTAATGACTGGTCTAATCTGGCTCAAAGCCTAAGCAGGGGTCATGGTAACAGCTGAAAAATAAGTATAGGTAAAACAAATTAGGCTAGGTCTCAGAGGGCCAGCTTCTTGAGAAACAATTATTGTTCTATGATAGTGTAAGTAAGGATTCAATAGATTGATGAAGTCCTTGATGACCTCACCACCATATTCCATTTCTTTCTCAAAGTCATCCTTTTTTTCATAAACTTCTCAAGGGTAGGGTTAAAGTACTTCAATTTATTGGCTTTCTCCTTAAAATATTGATTCACTAGAGGTAGCCTAAAATTATCCACTAAATACGTAAAATGGATGGTTATCTAGTTCTTGGTAAAGATATTCTTAAAATAGAAATTCACTTTCTTTGAATTTTCTGCTTTAGCATCAATGGAATCTTTTGTGTAAGATCTGACCATGTCATGCACATGCTCACTATTCTTTTGAATCTTACCAAGGATTTCCTGATCAGAACCACCAATCAAATATCGAATCTCTTTTCTAATCACAGATCTGATCATTACACTATATGAAGACTGAGAGGTCTGTGCAGAAGCTAATTGAGATGGATCAGCTGATATGAAGGCATTAAGCCTTTTAAGAACCATTTCTAAAGACCCTTTATATTCATTTTTCATTCGATTGATGGAAGACACAAGCCCATGCATTTAATTTGATAATTTTTTATTGTGATTTAATTCTTCAACAACTAAAATAAAATTAGGTTGAATTTGAGATACAACATTTCATGAGATCATGTCAATTTCATCCTCACATAGACTAGTAATCGAAGCTAGAGTAGGATTGGCTCTCAAGTCCTTCCTCATCTCCTCAACTGATGATTTTAAGGATTTCAATTCATCATTCTACTGTTTATTTTCAATTCTTTCCTCTTGTATCTCATGAAGTATCTTGGGTTGAGTTCTCCATGTTGACTTCTCCAGAAGCATTCCAGCATCCCTTTCACTAAGGTTAGTTACAGGAGCAGGTGGTGTAATTTCCCGGTTCCGGAAGCCACCCAGAGGCACCCCGTACCCGGTTGGTCACATGGCCTCAAGCGCATTTCCCCGAATTCTAGAGGTTACTGACTAGCAGAGAGCGCCTTGGGTGTGCTAGTGGGGAAACTATGCCCTCATTGAAAAAGTACACAGTAGAAGTAAAAAATACATACAAGAGTGGAAGTAGTAATAACGACATATAGTAGTAACAGCAGAAAAATGAAAGTATAAATTGGAGAACATATATAAAATTATGCATGATACATATGTCTAGGAAAACAACCAAACAAGTCACAATTCTGGAATAAAACTTTGTTAAACCAAAGTTCAGAAGAAAGCAGATAAACTCCTCAGCATCGCAAGCCATAGCTTGGTCCCATGCTCTCCAGCTCCATAGCAAGTCAGGTACCTAAAGTAGAAGGGCGCTTGCCCTTATCTATACCTGCAACAATATAATCTGTTTGGGCCCAAAAGCATGACCCAAACAGGGTTTGAGACTAAATCCCATTAGAAAATCACCTGAAGATTTGTGCCTAATGATCGGTGAGTATATGGAAGGTAAAAGTACAGAAATCAGTAAACATGAAATCACTAAGCAGTAAACAATCCATAGTTTAAAGCATTCAAATCACCACACAACATGCCACAACTAAACAAAGCAGATAAACACAACAGGTAAACCTATGGGAAGTACCCATAGCCTATCCCCTCTAGTCCTACCTAAAAACACAAGAAATAAGCTTAACACAAGGTAACCCTCTGGGAAGTACTCACAGCATATCCCCTCTGGTCCTACCTCACACGTACAAGAAACCCTCTAGGAAGTACACTCAGTCTAACCCCTCTGGTTCAGCTTAAGCATAGACTCTCTGAGGAATCACTCACCATCAATTCCCCCTATAGTCTCGTATAGGTACTAAAGGTGCTCTAGGGAATCACTCAATGTCTCAATCCCCCTGTGGCCTACGTCAAGAAACTACAGACACTCTAGGGAAGCACTCATAGTCAATTCCCCCTATGGTCTCGCAACGTAAAATATAAAGACACTCTGGAGAATCCCTCATCATCCATTCTCCCTATGGTCTATATACTAGGTTCTCATAGCCTTGTGTAAGTCAATAAAGTGTAGTAACACATAACAGCCAAGGCAAACCTCATGAACTACTTGTCTAGCATTCTACAGCACAATAGTATAACAGAAAAACAGTCACACCATCCTATAATACTAGGCTGGGAAAGTAAACAGCAGCCTAATAGTCAAACAAGACCCAAAGGTCAAAATAGAAAAAACATGCATGGGAAATACATCCAAATCACAACAATTCACCCTATTCATAAACAGTAATAATCAACCCAGGCATACCAGCATAGTAGAGAAACAATAGGGATAAAACAGTAAACGCGCAATACCCTATTCATGGGTATTGGGAAATTTTGCACA
Source organism: Viscum album (assembly GCA_963277665.1). Lineage (NCBI taxonomy): Eukaryota > Viridiplantae > Streptophyta > Magnoliopsida > Santalales > Viscaceae > Viscum > Viscum album. The sequence goes on from OY728158.1 coordinate 1,029,274,524, forward strand.
TAAAACTCCAAGACTTTCAACCGAATGGAACAAACCACATACCTTGGTGTTAGGAGATCAATATACTTGATCCTTGAAGCTTGAATCTCCTTAAAATATTTTAGATCTGAGAAAACAATTAAAATGTTCAACCCATGATAACTTCGAAAAGAAGAGGAATCAGAAGATGATGTTCTAGGAGATGAGAGAAGTCACTGATGTGATTCCAATGCAATCAATGGTATTTGAATCGGAGATAGGATATATTCTCAGGGGCTCAGAGAAGGATCGCGGTCGTACGGGTTCTCTCGGACGAAGAAAACCTAAAATAAGATGGTTTTGGTGATTAGACGCATCCCCGGTGCGTTTAATGAAAAAAAAAGTACACGGCGTGTACTTTTGAAGTACACCGTGTGTACCCACCATTTTTGTACTCCACTTTAGGCGGCCTCCAAGTCACCCCCACACGGCCGTGTGCATGGCCGCTACACGGCCAGCACCCAGCTACCTATGGTAAAAAAGTACACAGCGTGTACGTATAAAGTACACGGTGTGTACTTAGAAAATTTCTAGAATTTCCTCTTTTCTGAAAAAATGACCAGAAAAGGAAAAACATACCTGGAAAGAAGATATGGTTCCTTACAGACTTCCCCCCTTAAAGAAAGTCATCCTTGAATTTTTATAGCGTGACATAAAAGAAGAACCCTCAAACAGTTCCGACCACTGTGATCGTACAGAGGCCTCCCTCTCCCAAGTCTCGTCCTGTACTCGCCCGTGCTGTCATAGCACCCGTACTAGAGGAATAGACCGGCCACAGAGAACCATTGTACTGCAATCCACAATCTGGATAGGATGCTCCTCAAATGACGCATCCACTTAAAGATCAACCTCCTCGGGTTGAAAAACATGAGACAAGACTGAAAAGTAACATCGAAGCTAAGAAACGTGGAAGACGTCGTGCATAGCCCGGTACCTCTGAAGTAACTACAACTGGTAAAAAATCGGACCAACTCTCTCCAACACCTCAAATGGCCCAACGTACCTCAGTGAAATCTTACCTTGTCTCCTAATCCTCCTGTGTCCTAACCTCATTGTGAAACGTAGGAAAACCTGATCTCCAACCTCAAACTCTAGAGGTCGTCTCTGCTGATCAGAATAAGACTTCTATCAAGACTGTGAAATAGACATCCTCTTCCAAATAAACTCAATATGCTATGTGGTATCCTAAACAAGACGAGGTCCCAATAAAGCTACCTCTTCTACCTCCATCCAACGTAAGGGTGATCGGCATGGACTTCCATACAAAGACTCATAAGGTTCCATCTGAATAGTTGCTTGAAAAGTATTGTTTTAGAGAAACTCCACAAGAGGTATGTGCTTCTCCCAAGAACCTCAAAAATTCAGAATGTTTTCTTAGAGCATGTCCTTAAGAACCTAAATTGTATGCTTGGACTAGCCATCTGTCTGGAGGTTGTAAGTTGTACTCAAAAGTACCTCTGTGCCCAAAGATTTCTGAAGCCCCTATCAGACCCAAGAAGTAAAACATCCATCCTGGTCTGAAACAATGGAGTGTGTAACTCCATGTAGATGTACAATCTCTCGAATGTACAACTGTCCCAACTCATCAACATTGAAAGTCTCCTTGATCAGTAATAAATGAGAAACCTTCATGAGTCTGTCAATAACAACCCAAACTGTGTCATTCCCTCAAGGAGACCTCAGAAAACCGGTCACGAAGTCCATCATGATGTCATTCCACTTCCACTCAGGAATGGATAACTGCTGTAAAAGCCTTGCTGGTTGCTGATGCTCCGCCTTCACCTGCTGACAGGTGGAACACCTCATGAAAAAACCAGCCACATCCTTCTTCATACCTGACCACCAATACTGATGGTGTAGATCACGATACATCTTGGTGACGCCAAGATGAACTGCCCAAACTGAAGAATAAAAATCCCGCATCAACTCCTTGCATATATCTTTTGGCACCAAAACACGTCCCTATAAATGCAAGATATCATCCATGCCTATGGTCCATCTAGGAATAGGGTCATATCCTAACACACTTTATCTTAGGACTAGGCCTTCAGAATCTGATAGCTGCCTCATTCGAACTCGATCAAGAAGAGTAGAGGTAACAGCTACACAAGAGATGAACGTCTTCCCTTGACTATTGTGAACCTCTAAATGCATCTCAGAGAACAGAGCCATAAGCTGCCACTCACTACTGGACTCCTAAACTGCCTGTATCTAAGTCCTCCTACACAACGCATCAGTCACTGTGTTGCCTTTACCATGCGTATAGGCAAGCTCAAAGTCAAAGGACTGTAGGTACTCAACCCACCTGTGCTGCCTCAAATTCATATCTTAATGAGAGAATATGTACTTGAGACTTTTGTGGTCGGTGAAAACCACAAAATGCTCTCCTAGAAGATAATGTCTCCAAAAGCGTAGGGCATGAACAATAGCTGCCAACTCTAGATCATGCGTCGGGTAATTCCTCTCATGTGGCATCAACTGCCGAGACCCGTACACAATGACTCTATTTCCCTGTATAAGCACAGCTCCTAGACCAATACCTGGTGCATCATAGTAGACAGTATAGCTCTTTCCTGGCTATGTAAAGACTAGTATCAGTGCTGAAGTCAAAATTCCTTTCAGCTCCTGAAAGGCTGACTCACAAGAATCTGACCACATGAACTTCGCACCCTTCTTGGTTAGACCTATCAATGGTGATGATATGCGTGAAAAGTCCTGTACAAAATGTTTATAGTATTCATCCAGCCCTAGAAAACTCTGCACCTCAAAGACGTTCTTCGGCTGCTCTCAGGAAACTATAGCTCACACTTTCTCTAGGTCTATTGATACTCCTGCCTCTGAGATGACATGACCCCAGAAGTGAATCTGATCCATCCAAAAGTGTCACTTTTAGAGCTTAGCATATAACTGATGCTCCCTCAGTGTACTCAAAATGATCTCAAGATGTGTAGCATGGTCGTGTCGAGTGTGAGAGTACACCAAGATATCATCCACGAATATCACCACGAAATAATACAAGTATGGATGGAACACTTGGTTCATTAGTTCCATGAAAACTGTAGGCACTTTTATGAGACCGAACGGCATAACTAAGTACTAGTATGTACCATACCTGCTCCGGAAGGCTGTAAGAGGTATATCTGATGGTGTAACGCACAAATAAGGACTACCAAACCTCAAGTCAATATTCGAGAACACCCAGGATCCTCGAAGATAATCAAAGAGATCATCGATCCTCGGTAAGGGATATCAGTTCTTAACCGTCAATTGGTTCAACTTCCGATAGTCCACACAAATCCTGAGGGTAGCATCTACCTTCTTTGCAAACAGGACAGGCGAACACCAAGGAGAAGTACTGGGTTGGATAAAACCCTTTGCCTGAAACTCCTCTAACTACTTCTTGAGCTCCTGTACATCAGGTTTAGCCATCCTATAAAGAGGAATGGACACCGGTGCTTCTCCTAGAACAAGATCAATAGAAAATGCTACCTCACGCTCTGGAGGCAAACCTTAAAAGTCCTCTGGGAAGACATCTCTAAAACGAACCACCACTGGATGAAAGTCTAACTATGAAGTCCCTTGGTCATCCAGATAGAGACTAGAAATTTGGGATGTAACTCCTCCCAACCCATGATGCTCTGGACCTGCTCTGCTCACCTGGACATCCCATTCGCCCCTATGAATAAAGTATTCACCCTATGGTGATACAAAATTCACCCTTTGGCGATAAAAATCGGTGACTGCCTAGAATAGAACTAACCAGTCCATCCTGAGAATGACATCATATCCTATCATCTCTAGGACATAGAGGTCCCACAGAAAGTGACATCCACCAACCTGAAGAGGGAACTCTCTGCACTAACGTAAACTAGCTGTTCTAGTCCCCAACGGAGTGTCTAGCGTCAAGATATCAACAGAATAAAAGATGCAAAGACCAAGTCTTTCCACGACATCAACAGATGTAAAGCTATGGGAAGCCCCTATATCAAAAAGGGTAGAAGCTAAAACTGAGGCTACTAAGATCGTACCTCGAACGGTAGAAGGTCCGGGATCCTGTGCCTACTGGGTCTGCTCCACTACAAAATTCTGTCCGGTACCGCAGCCCTGTGACCCTGCCTGACCACTCTGAGTTGATACACCCTGATGTCACTGAAAACTGGGCGACTGGCTACCACGGCCATGTCCTCCACCTCATACTAAATGGCTGGAGGAACTCCAGTTCCCTGACTAGTGAGAAACTGGTGGCATTTCTCCTAAACGATGAGTCATAGAAGAACCCTTATCACCAGCTCCTAGAGAGAAGATCTAACAGAAGCGATGAAGATTACCCATCTTGCCGCAAGATCGGCTCTCCAATGGGTATTTTGGGAAATGTTTCCTCATATGCCCACTATTTTCACACTGGTAACACACCACCTGGATACCAGAAGAAGTGTCTCACCTCCTCGGATCCCCGTGTGAAGACTCCATGTAGCACTTCCTACTGTCAGTAGGAGGAATGCTAACCCCATCTATCGAGCCTCCCTAGCTCACGACTCCAGAATCCCTCAGACTGTGCTCTGTGATCAGTGCCAAGTTGAATATAGAGGTGATAGAATTCAAGCGTAAGATGTTCACCTGTGATCGGATGTTGTGCCTTAAACCATCCTTGAACTTCTTTTCCATGAGCAACTGATCAACTCCCGGAATAGGCGTGAAGCACTGCAGCTCAGTAAAGTGGGAGGAATACTCCATGACAGAAAGATTACCCTGCTCCAGACTCATAAAATCCTGGGCTTGATCGGCCCTCAGAGTCTCCAGATAGAAGTAATCAAAGAAGGTGCACTGAAACTCATCTCACGCCATAACCTGTTGGCGTCCCGCCTGTGATACCACATCCCACCACCTCTTGGTGGAGTCTCGAAGCATATAGGTAGGAAGCTTGACCCTCCTCTCGGGAGGCATCTCCAGAAGCTCAAAGATCTTCAGCATGGATTCTAGCCATGACTCTGCAGCCTGAGGTCCTCCTTCCCCTGAGAAGGTGGGTGGATACTGCTGCTAGAAGACCCGCGTCAAATCAACCATCGACGGGGTAGGAGACGGCACTCCTTGAAAGGTCTGCATAATCCTCATGAAGCCTTCCCTGAACTATGCATCAGCACTGGTAACAGGTATAACTGTTGGTTCCTAGACTGGCATAATTGGAGGATCTACAGGTGGTCCCTGATCGGCCATGTCTGGTGTCTGATCACCATCTGGAAATTGGCGCACAACCGGAGGAGGTCTCGGTGGCATGACTCTGCAAGGTCAAGCACACACCTTAGATCAAGATTAGAAAGGACTGAAAACAAGGAGTGTAAGAAGGGAACAGGAGAAAGAAATCACTCAAGTTTTACAAAACATGACTACACTATGTGTACATTTCCTACACGGCATGTTCCCTAAATTCATTTACATGGGCATGTACTCCTGTCTAAACTGGTCGTGTGACACCGTAGACACATGGAATGTTGTCCTGACACACGACGTGTACTTGAATCCTCTTTCACTCCCCGAGTCCTTCTATATGGTTAAGCCACACGGATCTGCTAAGGCAAGACTACATGTTGTGTACAACTAGTACACAGCTTGTACTAGACAAGCTTCACCTGGACCGTATTGTTAGTGACACATCCTGACACATGGTTCACACTACATGGTGTGTTTCAGATAGACATGGTGTGTATGAGAAGGGATAACACCAACCTTTATTATTCGTGACATGTCTGGGTACTTGGGACAGACTACACAGTGTGTTCAAAAGGCACACGGCGTGTATTAGACAAGGCTCGGCCAACCTGTGTTGTTAGTGACACGGGTGGGCACGGGGTCAACACTACATGGCCTGTTCTACAGGTACACAGCATGTTCTCACCAGACTTTCCCCATCTAGTGTATCTTCCCACACGGCCAATGACACGGTTAGAGACTACACAGCGTGTTCGATGGGTACACGGTGTGTTCCCACCAGACTTTCCCCATCCCGTGTCTCTTCCCACACGGACTATAAAACATTTAGAGACTACACGGCGTGTACATAAAGTACACGGTGTGTACTTAAGAAAAATAGTTTCTTCCCGAACAGAAGAACACACGACATGTAATTAACACTACACGGTGTGTATTCTGGGTTTTTATAGACAGTAAGCCTCAGAAACTACTCTAGAACCCAGAAAACACTGAAAAGAGCATAGAAAGTTCCAAATTCTGATCCGTGAGGGGCCATTCTCCCCGTGAATCAAATTTTGGAATCTTATACACATTATAACATGGAAACCAAGACAATGATCCACCAAATTCTGGTCCATGAGGGCCCATAACACCTCAAGAACCAAAGTTTTCCATTCATTCAAACAAATCTCTACACAAACAATACCCTATCAAACAGAAGGTATTTCTATCAAGGAAACTATCACAACAAAATGCATATTTTACACATCATCTATCAAAAAAACATGAAATCGCTAATTAATCCTAGATGGCATGGAAAAAATGCATGACATATGATTTCTAGTAAGTGAATATATGATACATGATATGGCATACCCTCATCTCATCGGGTTGCAACAGAAATAGAACCTCAATAACATCAAAAATAACAGCACAAATGATTTGAATCACTAAAGTTAAAATTAAATCAACTATAATAATTGAAAAACCAGAAAAATTTCAATTTAAATGTGGTAGATTGTGTTTTCCCTATACATGGGTTAGCTACTCCCGGGAACAGCTTAATACCAAGTACCTATTCCATCTTATCTCTGTCTAAGGCTACAAACATTAAGTTAAGAGAAAAGAAATCCTCTGATACTCTAAGGAACCAGTTCGAGTAATGAACCACTGAGAGGGGGTGAATCAGTGGTACCCCTTTTTCTTCTTTTAAATTCCCTTAAAAAGAGAACAACATTTGTCTCTTGTTAAAGATATACTTCCCTGGTGAGAAACAAACACACATCCAAAGGAACACAACAATTTACAAGGTTCATTATTCAATAATAATAACTACGTCCTGGGTATGGTTGGAAAAAATCCAGCACCATTCAATCCACTATGAAAACAATCCTTCGATTACAACGAGTAGGATATACCCTTGCACTCGTGAAGCACTGTGAAACAATCACTCCAGTGTGTGTGCACCTTCTTAGCACAATAGTGAAAAGTCTTGTTTCTTGTAACAACTTAAGTTACCTACACTTCCTTTCAAATACACAAGTTTAAGCAAGTTCAGTACAAATCTTCACTTCCTTACCCAGAAGAAAGGCAAGGAATCCTTGGACTTGAAATAGATCAATTACAGTCTAAACTTCCCATTCCGAATCTCCACTCCGAATTTTTCCAATCTGATTATTCAATCTGAATCTTCCTCAATCTGAGAAACTCAATATGGTGACAGCCAGTACTGATTCCCCATTCTGAATCTCCACTTCGAATTCTTCACTCCAAATTCTTCACTCCGAATTTTCTTCTTCACTCTGATTCTTCAATCCGAATTTTCTTCTTCACTCTGATTCTTCAATCCGAATTTTCTTCTTCACTCTGATTCTATAATCTGAATTTTCTTCATCACTCTGATTCTTCAATCCGAATTTCCATCTTCACTCTGATTCTTCAATACGAGTCTTCCTCAGTCTGATAAACTCAATACGGTGATAGCCAGTACTGATTCCTCATTCCGAATCTCCACTCCAAATTCTTCACTCCAAATTCCACTTTCACTCTAATTCTTCAATCTGAGTTTTCTTTAATCTGAGAAACTCAATACGGTGTCAACCAGTATCAAATTCTCGTTTCAATTGAAACTGTAATTAAAACTCAGTCATCCACACACTTCATTCTCTCTCTATATTTTCATAGCTTCTCTCACTATAGCGTCATCAATCAATTTACTTAGTACTCGGATCTCCTTTTATAGGTGCTCCAAAGTGTGTTGAGGCGGGAAACCAAAATAATTTTCCTGCTCACTTAAATTCACCCAAATCTTAATTTCTCCTGAAATCTCAGAGTAATTAAGACTTTTTCAATGCTTCTAGAATCTTATAGAATCTTCTTACCCTTATCTTGATTTAGAGATTTGGCCTTTTCCAGATCCAACCTTGTTCCACAGGATTCTCAGAGTCACATTCTCAGATCCACTCTTCTTATTTCTCGGTATGACACCATTTCAATTCTTGGTATGACCCTTCTTTATTCATCGATACCAAAGATTTTGAACTCTCGATATGAATCCTCTAGATCTCGATACAACTTCTGGTTACGAATTCACCAATTCTCGGCATGACTCTGCACTTCTGCCCACGAACTTCAGGTTCAGGAAGTCGACTCCAGAATTTGTCACTCCGAACTTCTGACTCGGCAAGTCGACTCTGAACTTCCCTCTACGAACTTCTGACTCAGGAAGTCGACTCTAAACTTCTCACTACAAACTTCTTCTTCACTAAGACGACTCTGAACTTCCCGCTACAAACTTCTGACTCAGGAAGTCGACTCTGAACTTCTCTCTATAAACTTCTTTTTCAACATATCTTCAACCAGCTTTTATCATGAAATTTTTCATGATTTGTGAGAACTTTAAGATCAGCAAATCATTGTCAGATTAAGGGCCTTCACATATCCTATCAGCCAGCTTTCAAGAATTTTCAATATCCCGGTTCCGAACTTTTCAATTTCCAGACTCCGAATTCTTAGAAATTCAAGGTGTCTTTACTTTATGAAAACTTCCTCAAGATCAACAAAAGACAAATCATGCAAACCATCTCTTCCTTCAGCTTGGTCCTAACAATCTCCCCCTTTGTATTTTGTTGTCAACCAAGTTTTCATAAATCAGAAAACTTTGTAACCTTAAGAAATGGATTACTTATCAATAATTCTAAGCCTACATGAGCTAATACATTGTAGGAAACAAGAATCATTGACATCAAAACCATGTTGTCCATAGGTAGTGAAAATGACATCTTCAACTTCATATATCTTCAGATCAGCTTCATATATCTTCAGGTTCATACATCATGTAAACAACTTCAAGTTCTTTCCTACAACCACTCTAACAAACAGTTAGAATAGTTCACATACACAAGCAGTGTTGAGTTCACAGCTTACCCACAACTCTCTCTTTGAACAATAGATTTATGATAAAAACAACTTCTCCCCCTTGAGAAAACAATCCAAAGGTAAGAAGAGAGAGGGGGCGGAACAACATACCTTAGCCTTGAAGAGAAAGAGGTTGGACACCCATGTTCAACCTCAATCTTGAGAATGATTCCTTCAGCAAGGGTATTGTGAAAATATCAGCAACTTGTTCAGCAGATGAAACATATTCAAGTTTCAGTTCATTCTTTTCCACATTCTCTTTGATGAAATAATATTTGATGTCAATATGCTTTGATCGAGAATGTTGGACTGGATTCTTGGTAATATTAATTGTTCTTTGATTATCACAGCCCAAGAGCAAGGGCAACTTCACTTCAACTAACAAATCTTCCAACTGTGTCTTTATCCAGATAAGTTGAGTGGCGTCCATGGTGGCAGCAACATATTCAGCTTTATCCGTACTAAGTGTCACATAATTTTTCTTCTTAGAGTTCCAGCCAACACAACGTTTTCCTATAAAGAATACTCCACTAGATGTGGATCTTTTATCATCAACATTTCCCGCCCAATCTGCATCTAAATAGCCAAATAAATCAATGTCATTTGATCCACTATACTTGATTCTGAATTCTACTGTGCATTTTATGTATCTGATAATTCTTTTTCTAGCAACAAGATGTGATTCTTTAGGAGCACTCTTAAATCTTGCACATAAGGTAAGAGCAAAAAAATATCTGGTCTTGATGCAGTCAGGTATAACAAACTCTCAATCAGCTTTCGATATTCTTTCTTATCAACTTCTTTTCCTTCATCATCATTGCTTAGCTTTGTTCCCACTGAGATAGGAGTTGATACAGGTTTTGAGTTTTTCATCCCAAACTTTTTAAGAAGTTCCTTAGCATATTTTTCTTGGGAGAGAAAAATGAATTCTTTCTATTGCAAAATTTTTAACCTAAGAAAGTATCTCATTTCACCCAACATGGACATATCAAAGACATTCTTCATTTTTTCAGCAAACCTTTCACAGCTTCTTTCATAATTCCTAGCAAAAATAATGTCGTCAACATAGACAATCACAATGAGAGAAAGAACTTGGCTTTACTTGATGTACATATTGATTTCAACCCTCCCTTTCTTGAAGTTCATATCCTTTAAGTAAGTATCCATTTTGGAATACCATGCTCTTGGAGCTTGCTTTAGCCCATACAAGGCTTTCTTCAACCTTCACACATAACTTTCATTATTCCCAACAACAAAGCCACATGGTTCCTCAATATAAACTTATTATTTGAGATCACCATTAATAAATGCGGATTTAACATCCATTTGAAAGATTTTGTAGCCTCGTTGTGCAGCAATAGCAAGAAAGATTCAGATAGTTTCTAATCTGGCTACCGGAGCAAAAGTATCTTCAAAGTCAATTCCTTCAATCTGAGAGTATGTCACGACCCGTCCTCGGGGCCCGTGTCGTGACTACCCCAAGCCCGCCTTCCATAGGCCAGGGGCTGGCGACTAGCACCAAGGAGTAATTCCCGGAAAAAGGGAAGGCATTGCCTTTGTAAAGTAAACAAACACCACAGAGCAAGAAAGCAGTAGAAGTAAACACTAAGTAAAAACTGGTTACAACAGTAAGTGCAGAAAAGTAAGTGGGCCAGAATACAAACCCAAACTGAATGTAAAGTACAACTGGAAAGGGAAAACAACAACTGAAAGTAAAGTTGTAGCCTCGATCCATCCACTGGAACTCCCACTTAAAGGGTGGGTACAGATAGCCTCCACAGATCCTTGGGTCCAGACGTCCGCTCCGAGTACGTCCCGCCCAGTGGTCCACCTCCAGGTACCGTCCTGCTCCGTAAGCCTCAACCACGATCAGTGTTGTCCGTCGTCTACAACCAACACAACGTAGTACGGGCATAGCCCGTGCATGGGTGAGTATAAGATACTCAGTAGGGACCCCAAGACCCCCGAAGGTCTCCCAGAATCCACAAAGGATAATCTACAAAGGAAAGATACAATCACGAAGTAACATCTGACACTACTTAGGTATATGCCCATACATATACCTAAGTCATCAATTCCAGTTCGACTCCAACATCCGAGCTCAAGTACAACCCAGTCCACACAGGAAATCACAACCCAGTCCACATAGGAAAGAAAAACATAATCCACACAGGATAGCACAACACAATCCACATAGGAAAGCAAAACAGGATTCAGCTCACACAGGTATACTTCTTCTTTTGACGATAGAGATGATCAGATATATCCACTGATTCATCTATGCCGTCGGACCCACAAATGATCGATAGGTACTAACCCCCGCAATGACCCACAAAGGATCTGACCCACACAGGATCGATAGGTAACTAACCCCCTCAATGACCCACAAAGGATCTGACCCACACAAGATCGATAGGTAACTAACCCCCGCAAAGACCCACACAGGATCGGACCCACACAGGATTTGTAGGCGTTGGCCCACACAGGACCGCTGAGCGCTGACCCACACAGGATCGGAACCACACAGTATCGGTAGCACTGATCCACATAGGATCGCTGAGTGATGTAGTCGTCGCCGTCGATTCCACTGAGGATCTCTGTACAGTCGCCGTCGTCGTCGCAGACGCAGCCAGCTCTAGGGTTCCCGCACACAACAAGCTCGTTCAGGAGGGTCCGCTCCACGATCCGAGAGGCTGATACATCAACTGACACATAGTCCAGAGTTGATGTATCCAAAATTTCCATATCATCAACAGGAACTCAACGTCGCAGACGGCGCGTCAATCGGACGCCCGGTCTGAGAGTTATTGGCTTTTTCGTCCTAGGGGCCCGGTTGGTTTTTAAGTCAAAACCAACCTGACCATACTCCACCTGCGTCCAAACCTCGGGCGGAGTAAGCCAAAAGATCCGTCTCACATAGAGGAATCCATCAAAGTTGGTGGCACGTCAATCGGACGTCCGGAGCTTAAGTTATGAGTGTTTCTGCTCCGAGGGCCCGGTTGGTTCCGTGTACGAACCAACCCGGTGGAACCCAAAGTTCTCCGAAACCATGAGTGTAATATGTCGAAACGACCGTCTCGATCCAAGGATCACAGTTCCGCTGACGGTGCATCGATCGTAGGTCCGTAACCCAAGATATGGGCAAAATACCGAAAGGGGTCCGAAAACGGGGGGTCTGGGCCCGGACCGACCCGGCCCAACCCCCCACCCCCCCCCCCTCACGGGTCGGCCCGAACTGGGTCGACCCGACCCGGGTCCGACTCGGATGGCGCGACCCGGCCCGGCCGGCGCGGCGTGGCCCGGCCTGGCCGCAACCCGGCTGGCGCTGGCCGGGTGGCCAGCGGGTCGGCTAGGCCGTTACGGCCGAGCGAGGCGGGGGGCGCGCTGCCCCCGCGTGGAGAGACCGTGGCCCCATGTGGGGTCACCCTTGCCAGCGGATGCGGCCGGCTGCCGCGTCCCATTCCTTCCGGTCTCGCGCGGTCGCGGGACCACGGCATGCCGCCGCGGCTTCAGTCGCGGCAGCTCCTTCCGGCGGCGCGCCGGCGGGCCGCTCCACGGACCACCGGACGAGTTCTGGTGGTCGGAATTGTGTGTCGTCTTCGCCAATGGCCCTCCCCGGGCCCGTCCTTCACTGCGAGGACCTCACATCGCCCGTGAGGCCTGCTTTGTCATCGCCCGCTAATCCGCTCCCCAAGAACGAAGAGTCGGTGGGTTCAGACTTGTTTGTTGGTCCGCGCCCACCGTGTTAGCGGTTTTTAAAAAGTCTTCCAAAAAATATTTTAAACATATGTCGTGGGTATAAAATCACGAGATTAAGAATGTACCATTTAAAATCAAGCCAAGGATATAATTCACGAAGAATTAAAAGAACCGCAACCCCCTACCTCAATCGGTTGTTGATCGAAGATTGTCGCGGGGAAGGAACGTCGCGGAAGAAGGATCGTTGGCGTCGTGGTATACGGCATCACGTCGTCGATCTCCGAGGGTTCGACGCTCTTCGTCACCCTTCGTCGGAGGTCGGCGTTCTTCTTCGGCGATTATGTGTTCTTCGTGTTCTTCACGTTCTTCGCGTTCTTCACGTTCTTCAACGAAGGAGGATGAAGATCTTCAAGCTTTAGAGTTTCTCCAAATCCTCTCAACAAGCCACCCTCATGTAAAACAACTATTGGTATTATTTTATTCCCGATGCCAACAATTAGAAATTCAAAGTTAAGAAACGAACAATTAATTCTATGAATTAATTGTAACGACTTAACTTCCCAATTAATAGGGTTGTTTAGTATTTAAGAAAACGCACAGGTTGACTTTATTTAAAAGAGGTTTTCGCGGGTGCGTTACTTAGAGGGAAAGAAACAGTGGGGCTCGTGCGGGCCCCACCTAACAAATATCCTACCAAGTGGGTAGGATATATTGGGTCCCACCTTATCCACTTAACCTGGCTTAAGTGGCTTTAGGTGGATTTAAGTGAAATAAAATAAAGTGTCACACCACTTTTATTTTATTTCTTAACTTAACCCCAAAAATTAAAAACCACACCCGAGCAAACACAACTCCGTAAAAGGAGTTTCTAAGAAAATATCGGTGCTGTGATTCCATCAGTGCCCTAGGAATTCGATTCCAAGCACCGGTTCAAAAGTTATAAAAACTCGCTCGTTCGTTCACTGAACGTACCCGAGCCAAACTTCGGAAAATGATTCCGGGCACACCGGGCCTCAGAATCAGGTGCCGTCAGAAACTGTGTTCTTTTAAAATTCCAAATAAAATTAAGAAAAAAATTCCCTTGAATTTTACGGGTCTTTACATCACTCCCACCTCAGAGCTTTACGTCCCCGTAAAGATACATCAAAAACTAGGGAAACAAAATTGGTTACTGAGCACGCATCTGAGCCTCCTGCTCCCAAGTGCTCTCATGGAGGTTCCCGTACTTTTATCTGATGTGAACTAGAGGAATTGACCATCCACCTAGGAACCACTCCTGCCGATCCTCAATCTCCACCGGAATCTCCGCAAAAGTCTCCCCATCATCAACATCCAGCTCCCCATGGTCAATGATATGCGATGGGTCGTGCACGTATCTCCTCAGCTGAGATTTGTGGAAGACGTCGTGAACCCGGTGCAACTGAGGTGGTAGAGTCAGGCGATAAGCCACCTCGCCAATCCTGCTAAGGACCTGGAATGGTCCGATGAAGCATGGTGACAACTTGCCACCTCGGCCAAATCTCTGTAACCCATGTCGAGGTGAGACCCACAAGAAGACGTGGTCGCCATCCTCGAACTCCAGTGGCCCCCTCCTCCTGTCAACATAGGATTTATGCCGGCTCTGAGCTGTCCTCATCTGCTCCTGGATGATCTGGACCATCTCTGTCGTGGCCTGGACCATCTCTGGTCCCACAAGTGCTGACTCCCCAGGGTCTGTCCAGCACAGCAGTGATCTGCAAGGTCGGTCGTACAACGCCTCATATGGTGTCATCCCGCTGGTGGAGTGGTAGCTGTTCTTGTACGCGAACTCCACAAAGGGTAGGTGGTCCTCCCAGTTGCTACCAAAGTCGAGGACACATTCACGAAGCATTTCCTCGAGAGTCTGTATGGTCCTCTCCGTATGACCATCTGTCTGAGGGTGAAAGGTGGTGCTCAGACATAGCTACATCCCGAACGCCTCCTGCAACCCCTTCCAAAGTCAAGAAGTAAAGAGATCATCTCGATCAGAGACGATAGATGATGGCACACCGTGAAGCCGTACAATCTCCTGAACATAGAGACGTCACAAGCTCTCCACTGAGCCATGCTCTTTGATGGGTAAGAAGTGAGCCGACTTGGTGAGTCGGTCGACAATCACCCAGATGGAGTCGTGACCTCTAGAAGTGCGTGGAAGTCCAGTCACGAAGTCCATAGATATCCCGTCCCACTTCCACTCCGGGACCTCCAAGGGTTGTACCAAGCCTGCTGGTACCTGATGCTCTGCCTTCACCTGCTGGTAGGTGAGGCATCGAGAAACGAACTCTACCACATCCTTATTCATGCCCGGCCACCAGTGCTGTCATTTGAGGTCCTGGTACATATTCGCCACTCCAGGATGTACCGCCAAGGGAGAAGTGTGAAACTCTCTCAGCACCTCCTCCCGTAATGCAACTGGTACCAAGGTACGTCCTCTGAAAAGGACGTCGTGCTCTGCTCCAAAGGAGAAACCATCAGGTGCATGTCCTGAGGATATTTGTGCACGTCGCGTCTCATAATCAACATCCCCACGTTGTGCCTCTCTGACCCGCTGCAGTAGTGGAGGGGTGACTGTGAGAGACTGAAGGAAGGATTCTCCATCTCTATCCATGAAGGATATCTCCAAAGCGGTTATCTGCTCTATTGCCTCCTCAAGTAGCGGAATGTTCGTCCTCCTGCTGAGA
This sequence comes from Viscum album, assembly GCA_963277665.1. Taxonomy (NCBI): domain Eukaryota; kingdom Viridiplantae; phylum Streptophyta; class Magnoliopsida; order Santalales; family Viscaceae; genus Viscum; species Viscum album. The sequence goes on from OY728158.1 coordinate 1,029,290,045, forward strand.
GCATCGGATACTACGTTCCCCTTCCCAGGAGTATAGACTATCTCAAAGTCATAGTCCTGGAGGAACTCGAGTCATTGCCACTGTCTCAGGTTCAGGTCCTTCTAAGAGAAGATTTACCTGAGACTCTGATGGTCAGAAAAGACTGTAAAGTGCTCTCCCATCAGGTAGTGTCGCCATGTCTTCAGAGCGAAGACCACTGCTGCTAACTCCAGGTCATGGGTAGTGTAGTTCTGCTCATGCGGCCTCAACTGATGTGATCCATAGGCGATCACCGCCCGATCCTGCATTAGGACACATCCAAATCTGGTCCCTGATGCATCGCAGTAGACAGCGTACCCTACTCCCTCCTCCGGAAACCTCAAGATAGGGGCACTGGTCAATCTCTGTCTCAGCTCCTGGAAGCTCTGCTGACATCTGTCTGACCACACAAAGGGTTTCCCCTTCTTCGTCAAAGTTGAGAGTGGTGCCGCAACTATGGAGAAGTCTGGCACAAATCTCTGATAGTATCCATATAATCCCAAGAAACTCCGCACCTCCATCACGCTCCTGGGTGGCTCCCAAGCTAGCACTGCCTCGATCTTCGTAGGATCCACTGCAACTCCCTGAAAGAGCGCTGTCGTGGGTGCCCTCAAATGATTAGTGATTTTGGGGTACTTAGGTGCAGCAGAGTGGCTGACCAAGGTCGTCTCTCAAAGGAAGAAGTGAATTTAAACAACTTCTTAGAGGTATTTTAAAAATTAAAATAAAAGAGAATAAAAACACTAAGTGAATGGATGGGGGTTGTTTATAGTTTATAGATCTAGAAGAAGTTTGTTGGGAGAAGATTGTATATATTTTTTTAGTTTTGAAATGAAGTTCGATTGAAATTACACAACAAAAAGATGTTTTTTTAGAAATCTATTTTAAAAGGCGTAATCGATCTAACTCTACCTCTTCATTAATTTATTAATCATTATCATTTAAATTAATATTCACTTAAGTATGATCCCCTAATTTTTTATCCCTCGAACCCTACGAGAGTTAACTTAACCACAATGATGAAATTACTTAAACCCTAGGCTGGCTTCGGAACACGCAATCGCAGCACCCTGCTTTGATTGTTGTTCTAAGGATAGCTTATGGTCAGTGGTTAATTAGAGCACATATCCATTCTGGAAATGTGGATGAATTGTGTTTAGGTATTATATTTGAACTCTACAAATTTATCCTGCGTGGTCTTGTATTACCGATTAAGATCGCGCTCTCACAATTTACACAAAATCTCGACCTCGCGTGTTTTGTATTAATTGTTAAATTGCTTTCTTAGTTTCTAGTAATTTAAAGACACAATTCATGGATCATATTATGTGAATTAAAGTAGCTCATTGATTCAAAATAAATGAATGAAAAAGGATATAGGTCGATCGATTACTAAAAAGAACTACTCTTCCATGGGTGGCGTAATCATCGTAGAAGCGTTTTGCATGTGCAAAGGTTTAAAATGGGTATAACCCAATAACGCTTCTACTCAAGAATTCCAGCCCAAATAGGAATATTAAGAGAAGAAGAAATTTAAACAAAACAGAAGAAAAGAGAATAAATAAAATAAGAACAAATAATTTTATTACATAAACAAAATCATTACAACATGAAGGAGAAGAAGAAGTCTTCGTCGAAGAGATCCTTGCTTCAAGAGCTACCCTTATTTAAATGTTTGTAGAATTGGAGTGGATCCACTTCTCCTCTGCCCTCAACTTCCCAATTCACGTCCCAACCCCTTAAAATAAGAAAAACTCCAATTTATAGAGGGGAGGGGAGGAGAGGTTACAAGTGGTTTCAAGTGTGAATGTGAAAATTCGTCCAAATATTTTATTCCAACTTTTACCTCCCATTTGACCGCCGAAACGCGTGAATTGGCCGGCCTTCCATAAGGAAAAAATCTGAGTATATATGTCCTCTATCTCCTCTCCAAATTTGGGCTCAATAAAAGCCAATATGAAGGAGTTATGGCCGCAATACCGAAGCTTCTCTATTCTGGAGAGTCCAGCCCAACTTTGACTTCATGGCCCATTTTCAACAACCAAATGCACTCTTTAGCTCTAGTGTCCTGAATAAAAGTTGTAGATAATAATTGCAGGAACACTGTTACAAAATTTCAAATTCAAATAATAAATATAAAAACATATATCTTCGAAATACTATAGTGAACTATAAAGGGTAAAACTGGAATTTTCATCAAATATTCAAATGAATGATCTAATCCCAAATATTTTATAAATAAACATATTTAACACAATGTGAGGAAATTATATCATTTATTATCAATATAATATTCAATAAAATAGTGTTTTATCAACTCTCCCACACTTACCCTTTTTCACTCCTGAGCAAAATCTCATATCAAGTAAACATCAATATCAAATCAAAACCAATTTTAAAACACATATCTTTGAGATCAAACAATTATACACCAAGAAACAAAATATATCATGCCTCATAAAAAACCATTATTTCAAGTTCTTCATTTATATTATTCAATATATTTCCACTTCATTTATCCTTCCATGCACAAAACACTTACCTCGCTTGAATTTTCTCTCATCACTCAAATATCAATTTTTTTTTTGCAATGTCTTTCTCATCCAAACTCATACAAGGGTCACCATAGGCTTGATAAATTCCTACATCGCCACCCGATGTGAGTCAAGGACATATTTTTATCATGAGGACTTTTCAGGGTTGTTCTGTGGCTTTCGATTTGTAGGATTAAGATGTGAAAAACTCTGAGGCTGAAAGAGGAGGGATTGACTCTTTCTGAAGCAAAATTGCATTAATCTAATTTTCACTTAAATATAGTATTCTCCTCAATCCCCATAGTATCAATTCAGCTCCATCATCATGAAAATTCATGAAAGGTTTACACCATTCATCATTTCAGCATCAAAAATTTCAATATTCTCAAACATGATTTTCTTGAAAGCTCCAGATGGGCACAACTTTCCACCTCAATTAGAAGCTCCAGAAAAGGCACAACTTTACTTGTCATGAAAGCTCCAGAAAAGGCACAGCTTTCAATATAATGGCTTTCTTCAGTAGAAAACACATCTCTTCAGAATTTAATTTTCCACCCAAAGTATCACATAATGTGGTGGCACAATACAATACAGCTTCCCCCACACTTAATCTCAACTAGATTATGCAATTTCACTTCAAGAGTTGGATGGATAGGGAAAATCAGCTTGTAATGTGACTAACCTAACAGGCTGTGCATGGAATCTAAGGGCTAAAAGTATTAAATATTCAAGGTAGGCCATTATAAAAAAGGATTCCTTGAAATAGGGGCTTTAATACCAAACAAATGCCTCAATCATTTAAACATATGTACCTCAAACCATCAATTTTTGACAGGAATAGATCAAATTCTGTTTAAATCAAGCATGGTTTGGTTCTCTCAAGAAGTGAGGTGAATGTAAAGAATATGAAAATAATGGTTCAGAAGCCTCACAGGAAATTGATTTCAAATATAAAGACAGTGAGATGTGGCATGGGATTCAAAATTCAGTGTACTTTTCATGAAATTACTAAATATTTGAACTTGAAACAAAGTCATTTCAGCATTCATTTAAGCTTAGTTTCAAGGGATAAATCATTTCACTCATTGATATGCATTTTTAAAATTGTGATGAGAATCATTTCAGTTCAAAAGTTTCCAAAACACAAATAAAATTGAAAAATAAACACACAAAATTTGAAAAAACACACAATTTTTGTTTTTTTTTGTTTTTTTTTTAAATCAGGAAAACAATTGAAATTAATAAACTAAAAGGTTCCATACCCCACACTTAAAATATTGCATTGTCCTCAAAGTGAACCCATGAGATGATATATTCACATGAAATGCATAATTTTTAAATTGGACAAATAATATTAAAGTGAAAGGGTTAGGAACATCCTGATGTGCTCAAGTGATGATGGGGTCATGTAATGTGATAAAATCCACTACATCAGTAGGAAGTCCATCAATGTATCTCTTCAATCGTTTCCCATTGACTGTAAATATCCTTCCAGTGTCCTCTTGTGTGATCTCCACTGCACCATAAGGAAAAACATTAGATACAATATAAGGACCTAACCATCTGGAACGCAACTTACCAGGCATCAGCTTCAGTCATGAACTGTAGAGAAGGACTTTCTCTCCAACATGAAACTCCCTTTGTTGGATCATTTTGTCATGATCTACTTTTGATCTTTCCTTATAGAGCCTTGATTTCTCATATGATGACAGTCGAATCTCCTCAAGCTCTTGAATTTGCAACTTTCTTTGAATTCCAGCTTGGGCCAAATCCATGTTGCATTTCTTTATATCCCAATATGCCCGATGCTCGACTTCCACTGGGAGATGACATGATTTCCCAAAAAAAATCCTAAATGGGTACATACCAATGGGTGTCTTATATGCTATCCTATAAGACCACAATGCATCACCCAAGCACTTGTTCCAATCCTTCCTATTTGGCTGCACTGTTTTCACCAATATTTGTTTCAACTCACGATTTGAAACCTCAGCCTGGCCATTTGTTTGGGGGTGGTATGGTGTTGATGTTTTGTGTGTCACCCCATACTTTTGAAGGAGGGAAGCAAATTTCCTATTGCAAAAGTGTGTCCCTTGGTCACTGATGATGGCCTTTGGTACTCCAAACCTGCAAAAAATCTGTGCTTTGACAAAGTCCACAACAACATGAGAATCGTCAGTCCTGGTGGCCTTGGCCTCCACCCATTTACTCACATAATCAACAGCAACCAAAATATACAAAAATCCAAATAAACTAGGAAAAGGACCCATAAAATCAATGCCCCATACATCAAAAATCTCACAGAATAGTATGGGTTGTTGGGGCATCTCATTTCTCCTAGAAATATTCCTAGTGTGTTGGCAACGAGATAATGACTTACAAAACACATGGGAATCATGGAACAAGCTAGGACAATATAATCCAGAGTCCAAAACCTTCCTAGATGTCCTTTTGGGTACAAAGTGTCCACCACAAGTAAGTGTATGACAGAAATGCAAAACAGACTCAAACTCATGATCGGGAACACACCTCCTAATGACTTGGTCACTACACATGCTCCAGAGGTAAGGATCATCCCACACATAATACCTAGACTCACTTTTTAATTTTTGGACATGATATTTCTTTAAATTTGCAGGGATTTCAGAGGCAACAATGTAGTTCACTAAATCAGCATACCAAGGATGCATACCTGAGATGGAATAAAGATTCTCATTGGGAAAAGTGTCCCGAAGTGGTACATGGTCCAAGGTGTCATCCTCTAGTGTGTGAGTAAGCCTACTCATGTGGTCTGCCACCAAATTCTCTGACCCTTTCTTGTCCTTTATCTCAAGGTCAAACTCTTGAAGAAGGATCATCCAACGGATAAGTCGTGGCTTTGCATCTGGATTCTTCAGGAGGTACCTCAAAGCTGCATGGTCAGAAAAAACAACTACTTTAGAGCCCAATAAATATGAATGGAATTTATCTAAAGAAAATATGATAGCAAGAAACTCCTTTTCTGTGGTTGTGTAGTTTGATTGGGCTGAATCCAATGTCCTTGATGCATAGGAAATTACATGTGAACATCCTTCCACCCTCTAAGATAAGACTGCTCCAACCGTGAAGTTAGAGGCGTCACACATAAGCTCAAATGGAAGGTCCCACCGTGGGGTCTGTATGATCGGTGGAGTGTTCAGACACTTCTTTAGCTCATCAAATGATACCCTGCATGAATCATAAAAATTGAAGTCAATATCTTTTCGAAGCAATCGAGATAAGGGTAGAGCGATCTTACTAAAATCTCTGATGAAGCGTCAATAAAATCCAGCATGTCCAAGGAATGATCGAACATCACGCACACATGTAGGATATGGAAGGGATAAAATAATGTCTACCTTAGATTTATCAACTTCAATTCCATGTTGTGAGACTATATGACCTAATACAATTCCTTTTTCGACCATGAAATGATATTTTTCAAAATTTAAGACCATATTCTTCTCAATACAACGATGCAACACATCACTCAAACTAGAGAGACAATCATCAAATGAGGATCCATAAACTGTAAAATCATCCATAAATACCTCCATGCAGGTCTCAATGAAATCTGAGAAAATACTCACCATGCATCTCTAGAAGGTACCTGGGGAATTGCAAAGTCCAAATGGCATCCTTCTGTAAGCAAAGGTACCGAATGGGCAGGTGAATGTTGTCTTCCCCTGGTCCTCTGCTACAATGGGAACCTGAAAATATCCAGAGAAACCATCCAAGAAGCAATAATGTGTCCTACCTGCAAGTCTCTCAAGCATCTGGTCAATTAATGTATGTGGTAAATGGTCCTTACGAGTGTATTGATTCAGTTTCCTATAATCAATACACACTCGCTAACTATTTTGAACTCTCACAGGAACTAACTCATCATTTTCATTTTTTAAAACAGTGAAACCAGTTTTCTTAGGCACAACCTGAATTGGACTTACCCACTGAGAATCTGAAATAGGATAGATTATACCTGCCTCAAGCAATTTTGCAAATTCTTGTTTAAAAACCTCCAAAAGTGTTGGATTGAGTCTCCTTTGTGGTTGCCTCACCGGTTTAGCCCCATCCTCTAAGAGAATCCTATGCATGCAAATGGAGGGGCTAATACCTGATATGTCTTCCAATGTCCAACCAATTTCCCTAATGTTATCTCTCAATAGATTCAAAAGTTTTTCTTCATGTTCAAAAGAGATATTGTTAGAAATGATAACAGGTAATCTATCACCACTCATCAAGTATGCATATTTAAGATTTGGGGGCAATGGCTTGAGTTCCAATGTAGGGGGTGATGTATGGATGGAGAAATTGATGCAACAGACATATATGCACAATGAACATCAGTATCAGAATAAAAATCATCATAATCAGAGAATAAAGCATCAAATCCATCATCATACTCAACATCCATGTCATAATCAGAGTGAACATGATCAAAATCAGAATATGAATCCACATCAAAATCAAATCCAAGAAAGGATTTTGTATCAGCAACATGTGTGGAAGTGCTCTTAGACATCAAACTCGAACCAATACTCATAATCTCCCTAATCATAGGACAATAAAATTCTATGGAATTTTTATTTGGTGGTTCAAAATGGGAGATAACAAAAGCAGAATGGTCCTCTGAGGGGTACTTCAGGGAATCCATAACATTAAATATCACAACTTCATCTCCAAATTCCATGGAAAGTGTACCCTCATTGACATTTATGATAGTTTTTGCAGTTTTGAGGAAGGTCCTACCTAAGATAATGGGGTCATGAGAACTTACATGATCATCCTCCATGTTAATCACATAGAAGTCTTCTGGAAAGATCATGTCTCTTACCCGGACAAGTACATCCTCAAGGACACCCGCTGGATATGTCGTAGCTCTATTTGCCAACTGCACCACTACTCTTGTCGGCTTCAACTCACCAACCTGCAAGGAAGAGAATACAGAGTGAGGCATCATATTTATGGAAGCTCCCAAATCACAAAGAGAATCATAGAAGTGCAACTCCCCTATGGTACATGGGATGGTGAATATCCCGGGATCCTTGCACTTTGTTGGAATTGCTAGAGTTAGTGTAATGAGTGCCGAGACATTCCTTCCAAGGTTGATCCTCTCATTTCCCTTGAGCCCCCTTCGATTGGTTCAGAGTTCTTTTAAGAATTTGGCATACCTTGGAATTTGCTTATTGGCTTCAAGTAGAGGAATGTTGATCTCCACACACTTGAATGTGTCCAAAACCTCTTTTTGCATTGCTTCTTCAGCCATCTTCTTGTTTTGAACAACCCTGTTTGGAAAAGGAAGGGGTTTAGGAGGAACATCATCAATCTTTTTCTTACCTTTATCTTTCTCCTTGGATTTATCATCAGTTGGTATGGAATGTGGCTTCTCTGGAGTTGAGGTGAATCCCGGTGGAATGGTAGGTACAGATGTATCATTCATTTGCTTCCCACTTCTCAATGTGATGGAACTAACATTCCCCTTTGGATTTGGAGTGGGTTGGGAAGGTAGATTTCTTGAATTCTTACTTACAAGTTCATGGAGGGCAGTGGCAATCTGGCTCATTTGAGTCTTCAACTCTCTCAGCTCCGAACCTTGACTCTTTAGCTCATTCTGTTGATTAAGAACAATTTTCTTCAAAAGGTCATCAGTGTTAGAATCTACCTTGGTTGGGGGATTTAATTGTTGTTGTCTTGTTGATGTTTGAGCTTCAAATCTCCTTTGGGGTTGTTGGAAACCCTGCTGGTAAAGCAGAGGCTGCTGGAAGTTTGGTTGAAAAGGGGGAATTTGTTGTTGTCCAGAGCCATACCTCATGTCCGAACGATCTTTCCACCCTTGGTTGTATGCTAGATCAAAATTCTTTTGGGGATATGGTTTTTGTTGCTGCTGAAATGGTCTCCCTGGGAATACTGATGCACAATCCTCTGTCTCTTGTAGTTGTGGGCAACAGTTAGTTGGGTGGCTTGTCTCAGTGAAAATGCCACATGGCCTTGAAGGAGGGGGTAGAGATGTATTTTGTGCCAAAGAAATTTTCCTCACCATGGTTGTCAATTCTTCCAACTTGGTATCAATCAAATAACTCTCAAAAGAAGAAGGACTTACCTGATGTACTCCCCTGATATGTGGTGTACCTCGATCACCAAATTGTTGGGAGTTTTGGGCCATTTTGTCAGTCAATGCACGTGCGGCTACTGGTGTCTTGTCCACCAATGCTCCTCCAGCTGCAGCATCCACCATGCTCCTCTCCATGGGTGTGATTCCTTCATAGAAGTACTGAATGAGGAGTTGTTCACTGATTTGGTGATACGGACAACTTGCACACAACTTCTTGAATCTCTCCCAATACTCATACATTGACTCCCCTTGTGCTTGCTTGATCCCTGATATCTCCTTTCGAATGGAATTGGTCCTTGATGCTGGAAAAAATCTCTGCAAGAAAAGACGTTTCAAATCGTTCCAACAAGTTACATCTTCGGGTTGTAAATAATACATCCAGTCTTTTGCAGCTCCATCAAGTGAGAATGGGAACGCTCTTAATTTTATTTGATCTTAAGAAACATTTCTTGGTTTAAGGGTTGAGCAAACCACATTAAATTCTTTCAAATTTTTATTGGGATCCTCACTAGAGAGGCCATGAAACTTTGGAAGTAAGTGAATTAACCCAGATTTTAGTTCAAAGTCTGATTCGAGATTTGGGTATGCTATACAATTTGGTTGATAGTTAATATCAGGTGTATCCAATTCTCGAATGGTTCTATTAAGTTCATTTCCATTGTTTTAAGCCATTGGTTCTTCTTTTATGTTTGAATTTGAATTGCTTCCAATTTCAATGTTTCCAGAATAGAGGAATTCACCAATTGGTTGAATATTGAAACTTCCCGTGGATTGAGAATGTCTGATTCGTGCCCTAAGGCTACGTTCAATATCAGGGTCAAGATATAAGAGATCTTCGAGATTAGTTCGTGTCATAGATCAAATAAAAATAAAAATAAATAAATTGGACCATAGTAAAATAAAAATGAGAAGTTTGAGTTGATGGTCCAAAAAAAAGTAGAAGAAAATAAAAGAAGAAGAAGAAAAATCAGATTGGGTAAAGAAGGAAGAAAGAAGAGAGGAATAGAATAAAATGTAAAATAAAATAAATACCTCTAATTGGTTGAAATAATTACTTGCCTCCCCGGAAACGTCTCCAATTTGAAAGAGCGCTGTCATGGGCGCCCTCAAATGATTAGTGATTTTGGGGTACTTAGGTGCAGCAGAGTGGCTGACCAAGGTCGTCTCTCAAAGGAGGAAGTGAATTTAAACAACTTCTTAGAGGTATTCTAAAAAATAAAATAAAAGAGAATAAAAACACTAATTGAATGGATGGGGGTTTTTATAGTTTATAGATCTAGAAGAATTTTGCTGGAAGAAGATTGTATATTTTTTTTGTTTTTAGTTTTGAAATGAAGTTCGATTGAAATGACACAACAAAAAATATTTTTTTTAGAAATCTATTTTAAAAGGCGTAATCGATCTAACTCTACCTACTCATTAATTTATTAATAATTATAATTTAAATTAATATTCACTTAAGTATGATCCCCTAATTTGTTATCCCTCGAACCCTACAAGAGTTAACTTAACCACAATGATGAAATTACTTAAACCCTAGACTAGCTTCAGAACACGCAATTGCAGCACCCTGCTTTGATTGTTGTTCTAAGGATAGCTTATGGTAAGTGGATAATTAGAGAACATATCCATTCTTTAAATGAGGATGAATTGTGTTTAGGGATTATATTTGAACTCTACAAATTTATCATGTGTGGTCTTGTATTACCGATTAAGATCGCGCTCTCACAATTTACACAAAATCTCGACCTCGCGTGTTTTGTATTAATTGTTCAATTTCTTACTTAGTTTCTTGTAATTTAAAAAAACAATTCATGGATCATATTATGTGAATTACAGTAGCTCATTGATTCAAAATAAATGAATGAAAAATTATAGAGGTCGATCAATTACTAAAAAGAACTACTCTTTCATGGGTGGCGTAATCATCGTAGAAGCATTTTGCATGTGCAAAGGTTTAAAATGGGTATAACCCAATAACGCTTCTGCTCAAGAATTCCATACCAAATAGGAAGATTAAGAGAAGAAGAAATTTAAACAAAACAGAATAAAAGAGAAGAAATAAAATAATAACAAAGAAGTTTATTACATAAACAAAATCATTACAACATGAAGGAGAAGAAGAAGGCTTCGTCGAAGGGATCCTTGTTTCAAGAGCTACCCTTATTGAAATGGTTGGAGAATTGGAGTGGATCCACTTATCCTCTTCCCTCTACTTCCCAATGCACTTCCCAACCCCTCCAAATGAGAAAAACTCCAATTTATAGAGGGGAGGGGAGGAGAGGTTACAAGTGGTTTCAAGTGTGAATGTGGAAATTCGGCCAAATATTTTATGCCAACTTTCACCTCCCATTTGACCACCAAAACGCGTGAATTGGCCGGCCTTCTAAACGTATCCAATGTGCGGATATGGGTCCTCTATCTCCTCTCCAAATTCGGGCTCAATCCAGGACAATATAAAGGAGTTATGGCCGAAATACATAAGCTTCTCTATTCTGGAGAGTCCAGCCCAACTTTGACTTCATGGCCCATTTTCGACAACCAAATGCACTCTTTAGCTCTATTGTCCTGAATAAAAGTTGTAGATAATAATGTCAGGAACACGTTTACAAAATAAAAAATTCAACTAATAATTATAAAAATATTTACCTTCGAAATACTACAGTGAACTATAAAGGATAAAAATGTAATTTTCATCAAATATTCAAATGAATGATCTAGTCCCAAATATTTTATAAATAAACATATTTAACACAACGTGATGAAATTATATCATTTATTATCAATAAAATATTCAATAAAATAGTGTTTTATCACTCCCACCTCAGAGATGATGTGTCCCAAGAAGTGGACCTCGCGTATCCAGAACTGACACTTCGAGAGTTTTTCATAAAGCTGGTGCTCTCGGAGTGTGCCTAGTATAACCCGCAAGTGGTAGGCATTCTCTTCCTCAGTCATCGAGTATATCAAAATGTCGTCGATGAAGACCACGACAAATCAATCGAGGTATGGCTGAAAGTTCCTGTTCTTGAGGCCCATGAACACTACTGGAGCATTGGTTACGCCGAATGGCATAACCAAGAACTCATAGTGGCCATACCAACATCTGAAGGTCTTCTTCTACACATCCTCATCCCGAACTCTGAGCTGATGATAGCCTGACCTGAGGTCTATCTTTCAGAACCACCGTGCTCCCTTGACCTGATCGAAGAGGTCATCAATCCTCGGTAGCGGATACTTGTTCCTCAATGTCACCTGGTTCAGGCGACGATAGTCGAAACAAAGTCGCAAGCTCTCGTCCGCCTTCTTGGCGAACAATATCGGGGAATACCATGGTGAAACACTGGGTCGGATGAATCCCTTGCTTTGCAAGTCCTCCAACTGTACCCGTAGCTCTCGAAGCTCGGAGGGAGCCATCCGATATGCTGGGGTGGATATCGGGGCTGTCCCGGGGTACAGATCAATATAAAAGTCTACCTCTCTGCGAAGAGGTAGTCCTGGAATGTCGTCGGGAAAAACATCCGCATACTGATCCACCACTGCAGGAAAACTAGGACTCCGCAGGTCAATTGCTCCTAGGATGAGGCTAGCCAACTGATGAGTGATGGGCTGTCCTCTCCTCTGCGGAAGTCCATCCTGTGCTGCGAAGGCTCCCTTCTCGCCGGTGAAGATGAACCTGCTCCCGTCGGTGCGTACACATCACACCTTGCGCATAATACAGTCAATATGTTCATGGAATGTAGATAACCAATCCATGCCCAAGATGACGTCGTAAGGCCTCAACGTCGCTACAAGAAGATCCCAGCTGAAGCTCTCGCCTCCTAGAGTAAGCTCACACTACCGGCACCAGTGCGTAATCGTCGAGTCTGCTCCCGTAGGAGTCTCTAGCCGTAAAGATCGAGCCAACGACTCTGTCAGAATCTTCAAGCTCCGAACAAAAGCAGCGGCTATGAAAGAATGACTCGCTCATGTGTCTATAAGAACTACAGCAAGGGTGGAATAGACACAGATAGTACCTCGAATCATCTCGGGCGCGCTGTGGTCATAGGCCTCCGCTGCCTGGAGCTGTGCATGTCTCTGCTCGCCAGCTCCCTGTGGTCGGGGTGGAATTCCTGGTGGTGGTGGTGGTAGAGCCTCAAAGCGTCGCCCACCACCTGCTACTCGGCCACCTCCTCTGCCTCGTCCGCCTGCTCCCTGCGGACCACCACGGTCGACCCTCTGCCTCTGCCTGGGTAGCCCCTCAACTGTATGCTGCTCCTCGGCACGGTGGGTCGGGCAATCACGAGCCATGTGGCCATGCCCGCCGCATGTGTAGCACTGCCTACCTCTCGAAAGACTGGCTCCGTGCTGTGTGCCCCGCACTGCTGAACTAGTGTCCTGAGGTCGTATGCCTAAGGGTCTAGTCTGCCTAGACCCATGAGTCATCCATCGACTGTCTGCTGCAGAAGACTCTGCTACCTGCCACCCCGCAGTAGGTCTCGCTGCTGAAGAAGGCTCAGCAAGAAAGCTCTCGATCAAAAGGACTCGCTCCAGTACTCAAGCCTGGGTCAGAATGCTGAGGGAGATCAGCGATGCCCTGATCTCATGTCTCAATCCCTGCTCAAAGATCCAGGCCCGAAAGAATGGGTCTCGTACCATGTCTGTCGAGTAGCGTGAGACATCAGTAAATCTCGCCGAGTACTGGGCGACTGTCAAGCTGCCCTGCCGCAGCTAAAGAAGCTCCTGGATGCGCACCGCACGGAGGGTGGATGGGACGAACTCTGAGCAGAAGAGGCTCTCAAAGTCTGTTCAGAGAATAGATGCCTCATCGTGCACCTGGAGCATCAAGCTCCACCATCGGCCCGCTTCCGCATGTAGTAGGCTCACTGCGAGGATCACCATGAGGTCTGCTAGTGTCCTCACTAACCTGAAAACTCATACCACTGCCTCCAGCCAATCCTCGGCTGCCTGGGGGTCCGCCTCCCCGCGGAACCTGGGCGGTCACTGGCGCTAGAACTCGTGCAGTGCACTAAGGCGACGTGCATCATCAGCGGCTGGGGATGGAAGTATCGGTGGCTCGGCGGGTAGAGGTATTGTCGGTGCCTCAGCTGTCAAAGGGCCCTGTACCGAGGCCTCATCGCTCGGTGGGCTGTCATCACGCACAAATCTCAGAACCCTAGCTGGCTGCCGTCGTGGGGCCATCCTGAAAAGGAAACAGGTGCACCACGGTCAAAACAGTATACCTGGTGAGATGACACAAACTAATCACAAAGAAAACTTGAAACACACATGCAATCAATGTTTTCGTGCATTAAGTCAGAAATCAGAAGTTAGGGTCCTGGTGTACAGATACGTCAGTTGTCGCACCAACACTGGACTCCCTGGACTGATAACCACACTCAATACGCTTAACACTATTGCTTCACTTAGAAAAAAGATCAGAGTCCAAAGTTCTGCGGTAGAACCGAACTCCTCTGATACCAATTTGTCACGACCTGTCCTCGGGGCCCGTGTCGTGACTACCCCAAGCCCGCCTTCCATAGGCCAGGGGCTGGCGACTAGCACCAAGGCATAATTCCCGGAAAAAGGGAAGGCATTGCCTTTGTAAAGTAAACAAACACTACAGAGAAAGCAAGCAGTAGAAGTAAACACTAAGTAAAAACTGGGTACAACAGTAAGTGCGGAGAAGTAAGTGGGCCAGAATACAAACCCAAACTGAATGTAAAGTACAACTGAAAAGGGAAAACAACAACTGAAAGTAAAGTTGCAGCCTCGAGCCGTCCACTGGAACTCCCACCTGAAGGGTGGGTACAGATAGCCTCCACAGCTCCTCGGGTCCAGCCGTCCGCTCCGAGTACGTCCCGCCCAGTGGTCCACCTCTATGTACCGTCCTGCTCCTCAAGCCTCAACCACGATCAGCGTTGTCCATCGTCTGCAACCAACACAATGTAGTGCGGGCATAGCCCGTGCAGGGGTGAGTATAAGCTACTCAGTAGGGACCCTGAGACCCCCGAAGGTCTCCCAGAATCCACAAAGTATAATCCACAAAGGAAAGATACAATAACGAAGTAACATCCGACACTACTTAGGTATATGCCCATACATATACCTAAGTCATCAATTCCAGTTCGGCTCCAACATCCGAGCTCAAGTACAACCCATTCCACATAGGAAATCACAACTCAGTCCACATAGGAAAGCAAAACATAATCCACACAGGATAACACAACACAATCCACATAGGAAAGCAAAACAGGATTCAGCTCACACAGGTATACTTCTTCTTATGACGATAGAGATTATCAGATATATCCACTGATTCATCAATGTCGTCGGACCCACGAAGGATCGATAGGTACTAACCCCCGCAATGACCCACAAAGGATCTGACCCACATAGGATCGATAGGTAACTAACCCCCGCAATGACCCACAATGGATCTGACCCACACAGGATCGACAGGTAACTAACCCCCGCAAAGACCCACACAGGATCAGACCCACACAGGATCTGTAGGCATTGGCCCACACAAGACCACTGAGCACTGACCCACACAGGATCGGACCCACACAGGATCGGTAGCATTGATCCACATAGGATCGCTAAGTGATGTAGTCGTCGCCGTCGAATCCACTGAGGATCTCTGTACAGTCATCGTCGTCGTCGCAGACGCAGCCAGCTCTAGGGTTCCCGCACACAGCAAGCTCGTTTAGGAGGGTCCGCTCCACGAGCCGAGAGGCTGATACATCAACTGACACATAGTCCATAGTTAATGTATCCAAAAGTTCCGTATCGTCAACAGGAACTCAACGTCGTAGACAGCGCGTCAATCGGACGCCCGGTCTGAGAGTTATTGGGTTTTTCGTCCCAGGGGCCCAGTTGGTTTTTAAGTCAAAACCAATCCGACTGTACACCACCTGCATCCAAACCTTGGGCAGAGTAAGCCAAAAGATCTGTCTCACTTAGAGGAATCCATCAAAGTCAATGGCACATCAATCGGACGTCCGAAGCTTAAGTTATGAGTGTTTCCGCTCTGAGGGCCAGGTTGGTTTCGTGTACGAACCAACCCGGCCAAACCCAAAGTTCTCTGAAACCATGAGTGTAATATGTCGAAACCACTGTCATGATCCAAGGATCACATTTCTGTTGATGGTGCATCGATCGGAAGTCCGTAGCCCAAGATATGGGAAAAAGACCGAAAGGGGTCCGAAACCACCGTCACGATCCAACACATTTTTGTTGTATGCCCGAATCCACCACAATACCAACAGTACCCATAGAAGGAGTACCTTCCTCTAAATATTTTGTTCTGATACTTCTTTTTTGATCTTTCTTCAGCCCCACCAACCATTATTTTGTTATAAAAATTGCTCTGCTGGAATTATGCCTTCTCTGATTTTTCTTGTTTTTCACCAGTGTTAGACTTAGGTTTCCTTGAAACTTCAGAGTTCCCAGTAACGTTGGTCTTGGAAACATAAGTAACTTTCTCATATTTCTTCTTCACAGAAACCACATTTTTCTTCTGTTGAATTTTCTCAGAATGTGCTTGTTGAGAGCCTTCACCAACATCAGTAGTTGAGTTTTGAAAACAAATTTTTTTTATTCAACTTCAGAGAGATTCTTTTGAACGAGTTCTAATTCTTTCTGTTTTGCCTTCAGCTCAACTCTCATGTGCTCATTTTGATTTTTCTCATCTTTAAGAGACTTCTTCAAGTCTTCAAGCTCATTCTCAAGTTCTTCTTTATCATTGGCTTGATTGGATGCTTAGAAACATTCATCTTCCAAATTTTTGTTAAGCTTCTCCAGCCTTCTGATCTTCCTTAAACATTCCTTCAATTCTTCTTCCAGATGCATCTCAAGCTAAGTTTCTCCTTCTTCTGAGCTGCTACTTCCGAAATCCTCATCATTCACTGTTGCAATGAAATTATTCTCAACACCATGCTCAACTGATTTCTTGGATTCAGCATCACTTTCTTCATCTTCTTCATTTATGGATAGGAAGCTTTTTATCTTGAATTTGAAGAACTTATTTTCTTTCCCCGACTTTCCTTTACCACCCTGATTCTTCCATAACTTTCTTGGCTTTCTTCATTCTTCATCACTATTTCCTTCATTCTTCCTTCATAGAAAGTTAGTTCCAAATTGACCAATGCCTCCACATTCAAAACATTTCAAGGGAAGTTTTCCCTTGTATTTCCTTGTGCCTCTTTTAACATTTTTTGAAAATAAGGATAAAATATCGTTAAGATTTTTACATACCTCGCTTTCAGAGTTAGAGTCACCACCATCTTCTTTAGTCAATATCTTCTTAGATCTCTCCTTCTTCATGGCTTTGAAAGATAATTCTCTGTCAACCTTTGTATTGGTCTTCGTAGCTTTTTCCCTTCTCATTTCATAAGTAATAAGTGTACTATGAAAATCATCAAGAGATAGAGTCTCTGAGTCTCTGTCTTCTAATGAAGATACCTTCGCATAAAATTTATCAGGAAGAATCCTCAAGATCTTTTCCACCACAATAGAGTCTTTCATCTCTTCACCACGACATATGATGGTACTAACAATATCGTTTACCCTAGTGAAGAAATCCCCAACAGATTCATGCTCTCCCATCTTCAAGTCTTCATACTTCAATCTCTAGATTTGAAGTTTTGCCTTATTGACTTTTGTATTGCCTTCGTATATGTTTTTCAGTTTGTCCCATATACCTTTGGCTATGGCCACTCCTTTTACTCTTAAGAATTTACTTTCAGAAAGTGAAGACAATATAGCATTCTTGGATCTTCCATCATTCTCAAGAAACTTCTTGTCAACAGGTGTAAGTGGAACATTGTCTTCAATGGGGGGAAACCCAACTGTTGCAGCTTCAAGAACTTCATAACTAATAGACATGAGATATGGTAGCATTATGTCCTACCAGATGTGATAGTTCTTCCCATCGAATACCGGAATGCCTTTATTGTTCACATAATTCATATTCTCCATCAGCAAGGAAAACAAAGGTAACCTGCCTCTGATACCACTTGTAAGGACCCAATTGGAGTAATGAACCACTGAGAGGGGGGGTGAATCAGTGGTACCCCTTTTTCTTCATTTAAATTACCTTAAAAGGAGAACAACATTTATCTCTTGTTAAAGATATACTTCCCTGCTGAGAAACAAACAAACAAACAAACACACATCCAAAGGAACACAGCAATTTACAAGGTTCGCTATTCAATAAGAATAGCTACATTCTTGGTATGGTTGGAAACAATCCAACACCATACAATCCACTAAGAAAACAATCCTTGGATTACAACGAGTAGGATATACCCTTTCACTCGTGAAGCACTATGAAACAATCACTCCAGTACGTGTGCGCCCTCTTAGCACAATAGAGAAAAGTTTCGTTTCTTGTAATAACTTATGTTACCTGCACTTCCTTTCAAATACAAAAGTGTAAGCAAGTTCAGCACAAATCTTCACTTCCTTACCCAGAAGAAAGGAAAGGACTCCTTGGACTTAAGATGGATCAATTATAGTCCAAACTTCCCATTCCGAATCATCACTCTGAATTTTCCCAATCCGATTATTCAATATGAATCTTCCTCATTCTGAGAAACTCAATACGGTGATAGCCAGTACTAATTCCCTATTCCAAATCTCCACTCCAAATTCTTCACTCTGAATTATTTACTCTGACTTTTCTTGTTCACTCTGATTCTCCAATCCAAATTTTCTTCTTCACTCTGATTCTACGATCCGAATTTTCTTCTTCACTCTAATTCTTCAATCCGAATTTTCTTCTTCACTCTGATTCTTCAATCCGAGTCTTCCTTAGTCTGAGAAACTCAATACGTTGACAGCTAGTACTGATTTCTCATTCTGAATCTCCACTCCGAAATCTTCACTCTGAATTCCAATTTCACTCTGATTCTTCAATATGAGTTTTCTTTAATCTGAGAAACTCAATACGGTGTCAACTAGTATCTAATTCTCGTTTCAATTGAAACTGCAATGAAAACTCAGACGGCCACACACTTATTTCTCTCTCTATATTATCAATGCTTCTCTCACTACAACATCATCAATAAATTTACTTAGTACTCTGATCTCCTTTTATAGGTGCTCCAAAGTGTGCTGAGGCGGGAAACCAATATAATTTTCCCACTCACTTAAATTCAACGAAATCTTAATTTCTCCTGAAATCTCGGAGTAATTAAGACTTTGTCAACGCTTCTAGAATCTTCTCAAATCTTCTTCCCCTTCTCTTGATTTAGATCTTTGTCCTTTTCCGGATCCGACCTTGTTACACAGGATTCTCGGAGTCACATTCTCGGATCCACTCTTCTGATTTCTCGTTATGACACCATTTCAATTCTCGGTATGACCCTTCTTTATTCATCTATACTAAAGATTTTGAACTCTCGGTATGACTCCTCTGGATCTCGATACGACTTCTGGTTACGACTGCACCAATTCTCAGCATGACTCCGCACTTATGGCTTCAAACTTCAGGTTCAGGAAGTCGACTCCGAACTTCTGACTCAGCAAGTCGACTCTGAACTTCCCACTAAGAACTTTTTGACTCAGGAAGTCAACTCCGAACTTCTTGTTATGAACTTATTCTTTAGAAAGTCGACTCTGAACTTCCCGCTACGAACTTCTGACTCAGGATGTCGACTCCGAAATTCTCGCTACGGACTTCTTTCTCACCATATCTTCAACCAGCTTTTATCATGAAATTTTTCATGATTTGTGGGAACTTTAAGATCAGAAAAGCATCGTCAGATTAAGGGCCTTCACATCTCCTATCAGACAGATTTCAAGAATTTGTAATATCGCGGTTCCGAAATTTTCAATTTCCAGACTCCGAATTCTTAGAAATTCAAGGTGTCTTTCCTTTATGAAAAATTCCTCAAGATCAACAAAATACAAACCATGAAAACCATATCTTCCTTCAGCTTGGTCCTAAAAAATTCCACTTCGTAACATCTCGATTCCGGAAGCCACCCAGAGGTGCCCCATACCCGGTTGGTCACATGGCCTCAAGCACATTTCCCTGAACGCCAGAGGCTGCCGACTAGCAGCAAGGGCCTTGGGTGTGATAGTGGGGAAACTATGCCCTCATTGGTAGAGTACATAGTGGAAGTAAACAAATACATACAAGAGCAGAAGCAGTAATAACGACATACAGCAGTAATAACAGAAAACTGTAAGTATAAACTGGAGAACATATATAAAATGATGCATGACACATATGTCTAGGAAAACAGCCAGACAAGTAACAATGCTGGAATAAAACTGTGCTAAACCAAAGTGAAAAAGAAATTAGATAAAATCCTCAGCATCAGAAGCCATATCTTGTTCCCATGCTCTCCATATCCACAGCAAATCAGGTACCTGAAGTAGAAGGGTTCCTTCCTTTATCTATACCTGCAACAATATAATCTATTTGGGCACAAAAGCATGACCCAAACAGGGTGTGAGACTAAATCCCAGTAGGAAACCACCCGACGATTTGTTCCTAATAGTCAGTGAGTATATGGAAGGTAAAAGTACAGTAAGAAGTAAATAGGAAAGCACTAAGCAGTAAACAATCCACATTTTAAAGAATTAAAATCACCACACAACATGCAACAGCTAAACAAAGCAGATAAACACAACAGGTAACCCTCTGGGAAGTACCCACAACCTATCCCCTCTGGTCCTACCTAGCAACACAAGAAAGTATCTAAACACAAGGTAACCCTCTAGGAATTACTCACAACCTATCCCCTCTGGTTCTACCTAACAATTAAAAGCAACCCTCTGGGAAGTACACTCATTCTAGCCCCTCTAGTTCAGCTTAAGCATAGACTCTCTGAGAAATCACTCACCATCAATTCCCCCTATAGTCTTGTATCGGTACTAAAGGAGATCTGGGGAAGCACTCAATGTCTCCTTCCCCTAGTGGCCCGCGTCGATGAACTACAGACACTCTGGGAAGCACTCATCATCAATTCCCCCTATGGTCTCGCAACGTAAAATATAAAGACACTTTGGAGAAGCCCTGATCGTCCATTGTCCCTATGGTTTATACACCAGGTTCTCATGGCCCTGTGTATGTCTCGAAAGTGTAGCAATGCGTAACGGCCAATTTAAACCCCATGAACTACTTGGCTAGCATTCTACAACACAACAGTATAATAGAACAACAGTCACACCGTCCTATAATACTAGGAATGGGAAATTAAACAGCATCCTAACAGGAAAACAATACCCAAAGGTCAAAACAGGAAAAACATGCATGGGTAATACATCCAAAGCACAAAACTTCACCCTATTCATAAACCATAATCATCTACTCAGGCATACTAGTATAGTAGAGAAATAATAGGGCTGAAACAGTAAACGCACAATACCCCATTCATGGGTATTGGGAAACTTTGCACATAAAACTCAAAGACTTTCAACCGAAAGGCACAAACCACCTACATCGGGGTTAGGAGATCAATATACTTTAACCTAGAAGCTTGAATCTCCTTGGAATGTCATAGATCTGAGAAAACGTCTAAAAAGTTAAACCCATGATAACTTGAAAAAGAAGATGAATCAGAAGATGATGCTCTAGGAGAAGAGAGAACTCACTGATGCGATTCCAACACAATCAATGGTGTTCGAATCGGAGATTGGATAAAGTCTCGGGGGATCGGAGAAGGATCTCAGCTGTATAGGTTCTATCGGACGAAGAAAACCTAAAAGAAGATGGTTCTGGAGATTAGACGCATCCTCGGTGTGTTTAATGGAAAAAAAGTACATGGCATGTACTTTTTAAGTACACGGTGTATACTCAATGTTTCCGTACTCCACTTTAGGCAGCCTCCAAGTCACCCCCACACGGTCGTATTCATTTCCGCTACACGGCCAACACTCAGCTGCCTGTGGTTACAAAGTACACAATGTGTACGCATAAAGTACATGGCGAGTACTTAGAAAATTTTCAGAATTTCCTCTTTTCCCAAAAAATGACCAAAAAAGGAAAAACATACTTGGGAAGAAGATCAGGGTCCTTACAGGTGGTGACTTTATAAGATTTCCAATTCCAGATAATATATTTTTTCTTAAGGTTTTTAAATCTTCATGACTCACATAGTTTGGGGTTTCTTATGTAGGTGTAGGAACAGGTATTGTCTCTTGAACAGAAACTAATTATTTAGATGTGATAGGTTTTAGTTGAAACACAGTTGAAAGATTAATTTCTTTAATTGGGGATATATGAGAGACATAAACATCAAAATATATTGAAAACTTGTACTAGGAATCTACTGAACTTGGATCAAGAGGATTTTGAAATTCAATCCTTTCCAAACTGAGGTTTTTCTCCCCCTCAACTGATGATTCCTTTTGATAATTAAGAGACACCATATCTTAAACTCTTTTTATAGAATATTACATATCTTAATGAAATTCAATATCAGCTACATTTCCTTCTAATTTATCAACACATTAATTACTCTTTTCAGTAGGTAAAGATACTTCTTGTTTATCAGATTCTTTGAATTTACCAACAGTGGTTTCTTCTTCTACAGTTTCTCCTTCTGCCTGTTTCTCATTATCAACATTTTCTTCTACAACAACCTCTTCCTCATTAGTATCTTCACCCTTAGTTTTATTTTCTTCACTTTCATTATTATCACCTTCAATACCTTTCCTATTAGAAACATTATCTTTTTTAACACTAGATTTCATTTCCTCATCTAAAAATTCTATTATTTAATCTAGATCCAAACCAGGGTCAGTGATATCCTTGGGTCTCAAGGGATGATAAATAGGATTAAAATTTTCGTAAATATTTTCATTGTCTTCAACCTATGTCTTCTTCCAAGAATTCCAATTAATCTTCATTCATCTGAATATTTCTTTAAACAAAAAAAATTATAATCTACAATAGTTTCCTTATTTTCCCTTACCAATCCTTTGGCTTGCATTATTGTAGAGATGAACCATGAATTGAATAAGGATGTGGATTTTGAGGTTGTTTAGATCATATCACACATATTAAGGATAAGATATTTTCACAAGTTTATCTTATGAATATTTCTCAAGAGATGTAACAAGAACACATCTTGATACTTCAAGGTAGAAAAATCACCTTTCCTTAGGCAGATAAGGTTCTGAATGAACTTAAATAGCAATATGGTTTCTCCATCCAACTCACCAATAATAGGTCCTATATTCATTCCATTTCTTATTAAATCACCTAAAGCCTCTTCAATGCTAAAAATATCACATGGAGGTGGAGTACCTCCTTGATGATCCTTAAAGATGCCTTGATAAGTTATATTTAAACAAGTAGCCAACATCCTTGAAGAAAAGGAAAATCCTTGTCCATTTACCCAACTTCTAACCATGAAATCATCATTGTATTGAAAATCAAACTCAAAATAATAATAAAAATCAAAAACAAAATTTGGGTACAAGGGTATAATATCATTGGTAAAACATTTTATCTCACCCTACTCTTCCAATACACTATGAAAAAGTGACTTACTCGAAAGAATCCACTTTGCAAACACTTACTTCTCTAGAACGATTACTTGATCTGTGAGACCAGGGTTTAGAGGTTCCTTAGGCATTTTGATCAGATATATTTTCAATCTCTTTGATGAAAAACATTTCTATAGGGTCGAAGAAGATGGACGCTTCAATATTTCCATTCCCAACATATAGATAGGGTTTGAAAGAGAACAAGGCATTTGAGAGAGAAGGGTTTGGTTTCGGGAGTCAAGAGAAAGGGTGAAGTGATAAGTGATATGGATTGACAAATTTTTATCATTTAGGGATTTTAAATTCATAAATATAAAATGTGGTATAAATTAAAATGAAATAAAATAATTAAAAAAGAGGTGCAGGAAAAATTACTAAGTATAAAACAGTGAGTCCTTACAGTGTGTTGTTAACGATGTCATGTTGAATGGTGAGACATCAACTGGTGAGACTGAAGATAGTGAGAAAGCAACTTGTGATATTGAAAATGAAGAGATAGTAAACAGTGAGACAGCAACTGATGAGAAAAAAATTGGTCACTCAAAATTTATCATACATAATTCATGTATGATGTATCTCATTTTTTAATAATTTAATGGCTTAGTGAAAATGTCAGCAAGATGATGTTCTGTGCCAATGAAATCTGAAGTAATATCACCTTTTTGATAACGATCTCTCAAAAAGTGATGTCCTACATTAATATGTTTTGTTCTTGAGTGATAAAATGGATTTTTAGAGATGTTAATATCACTTTTTTTATCACAGTTTATAGGGAAATATCTAAATTGATATCCATAATCTAGCAAAGTGTGTTTCATCCAAAACAATTGAGAACAATAATTAGCAGCAGCTATTTATTCATCTTTAGTAGTACATAATGAATAGAATTATGCTTTTTACTACCCCATGATACTAGTGACTTGACCAAACAGTGACATGTTTCATATGTGCTTTTTCTATCTAACTTGCAACTGCCAAAATTAGCATCAGATTAGATAACTAAGTCAAATGATTTTCCTCTAGGATAGAATATTCCAAAGTTGGTAATATGTTTGAGGTATTTAAAAATTCTTTTAACTACATGACTCTTTAGGATTTTCTTGAAAATGAGCACACATACATACACTTAACATAATATCATGTTAGCTAGCAATCAAGTAGATTAGACTTCCAATCATCCCTTTATAATTAGTTTGATCAATAGACCTTCCATGTTCATCAAGATCCAACTTATAGGTGGAACTTGTTGAAGTATCACTTCTTTTAGTGTTATCCAAACCAAAAAGTTGTAGAATATCTTTAGTATATTTACTTTGATTTAAAATAATAATCTCATTATTTTGAAAATTTTGAAATCCAAGAAAGAATTTGAGTTCACCCATTAAACTCATTTCAAACTCATTTTGCATTATATCTGAAAAAACAACTCATAAATAACTTTTTGAAGATCCAAAAATAATATCCTCAACATAGATTCGGACAACTAAAACATCTTTAGAAATTATTTTTATAAAAATGGTAGGATAAGCTATACCTTTTATAAAACCTTTCAAAATAATAAAAGTGTTGAGCCTATAATACCAGGCTCTTGGAGCCTATTTTAAACCATACAAAGATTTTGTTAATTTAAAGAAACAATTTGGAAAATTAGTGTTTGTAAAACTATGGGTTGTTCAATAAAAACATCCTCAACTATGTAACCATTTAAGAATTTACTTTTAACATCCATTTGATATACTTTCAAATTGAGATGAGCTGCATATTCAAGTAGGATTCTAATGGCTTCAAGTTTGGCTACAAGTGAAAAAGTTTCTTCATAGTCAATTTCTTCTTATTAACTATACCCTTATGGAACAAGACTTTACTTATTTCTTAATATGGTTCCAACATCATCAACTTTATTTATAAACACCCATTTAGTGCATGTGTTCAAGGTGTCTTTGGTTCTATCCATTAGTTTCCAAACTTTATTTATTTCAAACTAATGTAATTATTCTTGCATAGAAATTACCCATAATTTATCATTGATTTCATCATTGATGTTCTTAGGTTCAAGTTGTGACAAGAATGCTTGATGTTCAACCTGATTTATGAGAGAAGCTCTAGTCTGAGTATGTTTATCTAAATATCCAAATAAATCATCTAAATTATGGTTCTTAAGAGTTATAATAGGTCTATAAAAATAAGGGATAGTCCCTTTAGGTTCTTCTATAGGTTCAGGTTCTCTATGGTTAGAATCTGGAGATCTTACAGAACTATTTGATTGTTTTAAAATAGAATCAGAAGGTTTAGGATTTAAGTCTAAACAGGATAGGTTGTCCTCAAGGTTTTATAAGGAGTTTTTAGATTCATGTGGATCTATTTCATCAAATTTGATATGCACATATTCTTTAACACATTTATTTCTTTTATTAAAAACTCTATAAGCTTTACTAGATATTGAATAACCTAGAAATATTCCTTCATCACTTTTGGATGCAAAATTTTCAAGATTTTCTATAGTGTTAAGAATATATACTTTGAAACTAAAGACTTTGAAGTAACTAACTTTGAGTTTTCTATTGTTCCACAACTCATAGGGGGTTTTCTTAAGGATATCTCTAATTAAGACTCTATTAATAATATAAAAAGTTATATGGATATATTCTTTCCAAAAATAAATAGGTAAGGTATAATCATTAATCATAGTCTAGACTATTTCTTGTAAGGTTCTATTTCTTCTTTCTACAACTCCATTCTTCTAGGGTGTCCTAGAAGCAGAGAAGTTATTACTATATCCATTTTTTGAGAAAAAAGATACAAAATCTTTATTTTAAAACTCATGTCCATGGTCATATATTAAGGATTTAATTCTAAGACCACTTATGTTTTCTAATATTGTAGAATACTTGATAAAATGAGAATAAGCTTCACTTTTGTGAGCTAAGAAAAATGTCCAAGTATACCTAGAAAAGTCATCTACTAGAATATAGATATATTTCTTCCCATTAATAATTGAAACTATAGATGTTCCAAAAAAATTCCATGTGAACTAACTTGAGAGTTTGAGAAGTTGAAGATTTTCTCTTTGGTTTGAAAGATATTTTTTGATGTTTTCCTTTTTGACAAAGATTGCAAACTTTATTGTCTTGAAATTCTAATTTGGTTAGATATTTGACTAACCTTTTCCATGTAAGCTTTATAAATGAATGAGTGTTATAGTGGCCTAATCTTCTATTCCATATCAAATACTCTTTGTGAAAGGAACTTAAGCAAGAAACATTTTGAGAAACTAAGGAATCTAAATTAACATTATATACATTTTCATTTCTTAAGGCACTAAAAACTAAATCATTTTTAGAATTAAAAAAATTAAAGGAATAATTATCAAATTTAACATTAAAACCATAATCACATAATTAAGATATTCTCATAATATTTTATTTTAAACCATCAATAAAAATAACTTTAGTAATTAAAACTAAATTAGAGTTACCAATTTGGCCAAGGCAAATTATTTTTCTTTTTCAATTATCCCCAAAGGTGACATGACCATCATCTATATTGATATGGTTCTTGAGGCTTGGATAGTATCATGTAATATGTCTTGAAAATCCATTTTACAAGTACCACAATATCTTATAGGAACTCTTCAAGTAGAATTATTACAAAAAACATTTAACCGGGAAAAGACTTTAGTACCCCGATTTTCTTGGGTCCAGTAATATTAGTGATAAAGTCTTTGGGAACCCATATTTGTTTCATAGGTTTCTTATAAGAAGTTTCTAAGGATTTTGAAAAATAAACTTTATTTGAACTATAAATACTATAAGTAGTGAAATATTGTCCATTACTGGAACTAGTAGAAAATTTATCATTTTTAGTCACAAAAACTGATTTTCCAGATTGTGTTGCAAAATTCCTCTTTCCGGGTTGGTATCAAATATGAGTATTATATTTTGGTGAAAAATTTTTACCAAGAATTTGTGTGAGAGTATTATTTCCATTGGTAAACATTTATAATTAATTTTTTAATTTCTCATTAGAAAGTTTGTGTTCGTTGTTTTCTTTAAGCAATTGAGCATTCATTTCTTTCTCCACAATAAGCTCGAATTTAACAATAGAGGTAAGAGAATGTTGTTTCTTTAAAACATTATATTTATCTTTTAACTCATTTCAAGTATCCTCAAGAATTATACAATACTCAAACATTTCTTCATTAGTCATATTTTCATAATCATATTCATCTCTAGAATAGTAATAATTATGTACAGTAGGTTCTAGTGTTACCTCAGATGTTTTTTTTCATAAATCACATATTGGATTTATTAGCCTTTTCATCATGTGAGAGTTCAGACTCACTGGATCTATCCTCAGAAGCACTCCAGGTGGCCTTCATTGCCTTCTTATACCTCTTATCTTTGTCATCATGTTTCTTATTTTACTTTAATATAAGACAGTCAACCTTTACATATCATATTCTCTTACATTCATAACAGACTATCTCATTAGATTTATCACCTCTCTTTCAGTCATTTTTCCAGTTTCCCTTGTATTTATACATTCCTGTGTAGCTAGGCTTTCTGAAAAACTTCTTCTTATATAATTTTTTTAATCTTATGATTATCTGAGCCATTTCTTCATCACTATCAGATTATGATTCTTTATTTCTTGAACTTTCAGAATGAGTTTGTGCCTTCTCCTTTTCTTTATGTTTAAAAGCAGTGGTTTAAAAATCCACTGACTTTCTATTTGGTTCATCATCCTCTTCTTTATTGACCTTTAATTCTTCCTCATACATCATCACCTTAACTATCATCTCCTTTACTATAAACTTACTGATATCATAGGATTATCTAATCAACACTGAGGTTCCTCTCCATCTATTTGGTATACATCTGAGAATTCATAATATTTGTTCCATGGTAGTAACTTAATTTCCCTGAGAGATCATAGTATTTACAATTTCATCAAACCTAAGATACATGTCATAGATAGGTTCATCATGATTCATCTTGAAGTTATCATATTTAATAGTATATGTATTGAGTCTCATTTCCTTAACATTAGTGGTTCCTTCATGTGAAACAGCTAAAGTATCCCAAATTTCATGGGTTGTTTTACATGCATAAATCCTATTGAATTCTTCATCTTCCAAAGAACAATATAAGGCATTCATTTCTTTACAGTTATTATTATAAACAGTCTTCGTTGGGTCATCCCAAGTATTTTGGGAAGTTTCAGGAATCTTATATTTATCTACAATTGAATACCAAATTTCAAAACCCATACTTTATAAATGCATTTTCATCTAAATTTTCCACTGATCATAATTAGTTCCATTGAAAAATGGAGGTCATTTGGTTTCAGTACCTTCCAATATATTATCCATAATAAATAATAAATAATAGATTTATAAAGATATAAAATATTAGAACTAAAATTAATTTAGAGATATTTAAAACAAAACTAAAATTATAGTTGAAAATATTTAAAAAAAGATTTGAAAAATTTGTAAATAGAAGATTAAAAACAACCTTTGACAGTAAATGTTGTTAGGATTAGGAAACTCAAGAGAGGGTGAATTATGTTCCTATAAAAAAATTTGTTAAACCCCATATTTAAAAAATTCCCCAATTTAAAATTTAAATAGCCCAGTTAACCAAAGTATCGGATTTACAAGAGGTTTGAATGTTCAATTAATTTCTCAAAAGATTGATTAATTCTCAGTTACAATAATTTTAAAGATTGATATAACTTTTGAAAGTAATTTACTAAATCAAAAACAGGTCTAAACACTAACTAAGATTAACTATCAAAGTAACATTTAGTTTTTATGAAATATGTGTGAAAAAAAAAAGAAAACTAAATTTGAAAAACATATCGGATAAAAAGAAGAGGTTTAGTCTCAAGAAGAGACATAATCCTCTCTACTTGGTGATCACCCACCACCAAGAAATTTATATTAATAAACATGATTCTCACCCTAGATAGGGGTTCACAATGGCACAAAAGGATATCCAGGTCAACAAGACCTCTACCACAGTTATTCATGGGAAACAAAATACAACCAAGCCATATAGGGACCTCTTCCACAGTTATACATGGGATAAAAATGGTGTAAAAAGATGAATAAGTTAGGATATCTTGTAACCTATAGATTATCTTAGAAGACAGTGTGTTTCTATGATACAGATACATGCACTGCTAAAATAGTATTTAAAATGTAAAAAATAGAGTAGAAAAAATGAGAAAGTGTTTAGAATGCTCTATGTGATGTTCTTGATGCACCTAGAATTTTTTGATGCAGAAGATGAGAAGCTTGAGTCCAATTCTAGAAACAGACACCAAAAATAGTTTTTTGGATGCTCTTTTTTCTAGTTTCTAATTAGGTGATAAACTCCTCATAAATCCTCTTAACTTGGATATTTTTCTGTAAGGATGTTTTCACTTCAGTTCACAGTAAGTTCTTTATTGTTCACTTCTAGTAGGATGATTATATTCTATGTTTTTACTAATTAGTCTCATATGTATATCTATATTCTCGTACACCACCTTATTTATTTATTCATGGATGTTTTCTTTTAGCCGATAAGGAGCATGATATATGTCCTGTGCAGATACCTTGTACCTTGTACTACCTACTCTCAAGGCTGTAAAATATCATTAATTTTATTAGTATCATTAAATAGATCAAATATGACCATTAGTAACAATTTTTAATTTAAATGGTAGATAAAGAAATGACCAAGTCTGGAATGGTTCCACAAAAATGGTGAAATATGAGTGGTGACTTGTCTTTTGTCCTTGAATGGTTTCTTGAGACCGGTGTCTCAGGGGTGGTAACTTGTCCTTTGTATCTGAACGGTGTCCTCATAATAGTGTCTTAGACTTTGCAGAATTTTGTAATTTCGGTACAGTGTATTTTACTTTGCTTAAATTCTAGAATTTAGGAATGGTGTATTAGGAATGGTTTCTTAGACTTTACAAAAATTCTAGTTTGGTTGGTTGATGCAACATTGTCTTGGTCCTTTGTGAAAATTCTGAACCAGTGGGTTACTCCAACGGTGACTCATACTTTACTAATTTTCAGAATGAATGGTGACTGTGAGTCCTCAAACTGATGATTGTGATTTCACCTTAACGGTGACTCATACTTAGTCAAATATTTGAAACTGTATTGTGAAGTAACACTTAACATAATAGATTATTATTATACATAAACATATTAAAACATGATAAAATAATATTAAACATTATTTGTGTGCATTAAAACTAGAGGAGTCCAACATTTATCTATATGAAAATAACATGAACTATTGTTTTGATAAAAGTGTAAAATACGTGTAATGTTATTCCCTGTTTTCTATAACCACATAAAATGATTTTTTCTAGTGTATTGTCTGGTATTATATTATTTTCAAACCATGACAAGGACTAGCTACTCTTTTTGAGTAGTGAACCATTTAAATTATTATATTCCTATGGTTGTTCTTGTGAGTTTATTTTTCATCAGAATTATAAATAATTAATAGGAGGTGAATGTTGTTTCAAAATAAATAAAACATAAAAGAAAAATATATCACTTGTTCACCCCCTCCCCCTCTTAGTGATCATAGAGATCCTACTTGGACCTTTCAACCACTCCATGTTTCTCAATATCCATCAATAGTAATTACTCAATCATGAGCCTGTATAGAATCTTTAACTGGTCCAAGGAACACCTTATTATACCCTTGAGAAAATTTATTAGCTATCAACATCAAAATGTGATCCTCTACAGATTTTTTACTTTCTTTAAATAACCCAAATTCTTCAAGAGGC
This sequence comes from Viscum album, assembly GCA_963277665.1. Taxonomy (NCBI): domain Eukaryota; kingdom Viridiplantae; phylum Streptophyta; class Magnoliopsida; order Santalales; family Viscaceae; genus Viscum; species Viscum album. The sequence goes on from OY728158.1 coordinate 1,029,321,017, forward strand.
TCAATTATTTCCACAGAGAACATTTAATATGGAGTTACCAAATATTGGAATACTAGATATGCATAGATTTAATACCCTTATCTCAATATTCGACATATTTGACACATGGACTTGGATCTAATCCACAACTCTAGATGGGTCTCTTTATCCTTATGGTTTCTTCTTGTGAACTCCCTTTGATTCTTAATGGAGCATGTTCATCTCCATAATCTTTTATAAATGCTAAGATGATTTTAATTTTAATATCATGTAGCTCACTAGGCCACACCTCCAATACCTTGAAAAATGAATATATATTATGTAACCTATGGTGATTTTGAATAAATACTACATATTATGTCATGGTATTTGGATTCCAACTCAGTTAAAAAAGAATAAATTTTAAATATCCATATTTATAGATGAGAAAACATTATGTATACTTCGGCAGTAAGAATTAATCCTGCATATCACAATGCAACTAAATATTTTTATAACAGAACTGGTTCCTCCAAGAATAAATATTATGCCTGAGATATTATATCAGAAATAAATAATTTTTTACCCAATTAACTCTTATTCAAGGCCCTCTATGGCTAATTTATTCTCATGTAATGATTCAAAAAATAGTTTAAATCACATGTGAGGACTTTTTTCACCTAGGTAATTCCTATGTAACCTCTTATGTGACTAATTTAATCTCGCATATCACCTTCTATATTAAATTTAATGATATAAAACATTATAAAAGAATAATAATTCTTATTTAGTTCTATATATATGGAATTTAATCACACGTATAGAAATTTTAATGATCTATATCCCTTGATAATAGTAGATTAATCACATGTAGTTTCTTTATTCACTAAAAAACATTCAAAATAATAAAAAATGTAAAGGTAGAATAAAATTATAATTATATAAGTGTATTATAAAGAAAACATCAAATATTTATAAATAAAAATTACTTATATAAAAACACAAAAAACTGAAAACAAGTGACAATGCCCAAGAATCAAGGATCAAAAGTGGGAAGTAATCCCTGAAATATTATATAAGAATGTAGTAAAATATGGTATTATCATACATAAACATAATGATATTATATATTATAGAGAAGGATAATATCATAATAAATGGAATTTAAAATTATATTATGAAAAATGAATTATAATAAGAAAATAAAAGGAGTGGAATAGGAACCCTTACCTCACATAAGCTTCCTAGCTTTGAACTAGTCCTAGGAACCTCCAAAACTGTTAAAGATTAAAGTGATATATATTGCAGATACTCATTGAGAAAACTATTAATATAAAACTCAATATCTTTTAAAGAGAAGTAAGAGGATAGTATGTTTAATTATAGGTGTGGTGAGTGAAATTTCATTGAAAAAAATTGAATATATAATTTTTTTCGAATATCCCAAGTGATCCACTAAAACCCAAATTTCTCTACTACCTGCCTTGATACTCCACTAAAATAATTAGTGAAAATATATTTTAATATCTATAAAATAACTATATCTTGTTCTTGATTACCTATTTATGGTGTCATATTTATCATATTCTACTATTTTTTCATTTTTTACCTATTTTATTTTTACTAAAAATACAAAAAATCACCCCTTAACTAATATTGATGAACTGCTTTCAAATCTGTAATCCAATTTATTGAATTCATTTTTAAATTATGATAAATTTATACATTAACTGAATATAATAAAAAAATAGAAAATATAATATCTGGTTAAATTTTCATTTTACAATTAAAAAAATCTACACATAAACACCACCTTAACTCCAAGATATGTGACCCTTTATTACACTAGAATAAAACATGAGGGCAAGGTTTAAAATGGTGATAATTTTATGGGGTGGTTTATATAAATATAACCATGTAGTGATTTTAAATAGCTTAAACATCTCATATGGATGATTTTACTTAAGACTAAAATATTAAAGTTTATATTGGAGCCGGTCTAGGAAAACCCCGAGTGATATACCTCCTTCCTAAGATTGAATAAATTAAATTTATATGGGATGTTAATATTATTTAAAGTAATGGATTCTTTATTCTATATAAATTAACTCAGGTTATTACCCTCATTGATATACACTAATTCTATTGGTTTCCTTATAATGGCCATATTACCATTGAATTTAATTCCCAATATTCAAACAATGAAAATATACCATTTAATTCAAATGAATTCACTTTATACCTACACAAAAAGTAAACTTTATTGTTCTAAAGTTTATTTATATCATAATTTACATTTTTGGATTGTCTTATTTTTATTTTATACTTTACTCTTAATATTTATGATATTCATTGGAGAATCTGAGTTTAGAGAGTTTTACATTATATTCATTTTTCATTTTTTCTATTTTTTATTAATTATATCAATTTTAGGGAACCTTTATCATTGATTTTTTAATATACCATCATTCACAATTAAAAATTATTTTTTATTACTTTCATTTATTATGCATTATATATTTTATAATACATATTGTCTTTAAGAATAACTTCTCATTAGTTGTTATTTAGAATTAATTAGAAGAAAAATTATATGGTTCATCGGGTGTTTTCCTAGATAAAGTTCAAAAAAAATATATAGAAGAAACTATAAAACCTTGAGATTTTAAATTACATTATCTATTAAAACCAATTGTGTTCAATAGCTTTCTTCATATGAAATAGTGGACCAAAACAAGTTGTGGGACATTATATAACCTCTAAAATGTAGTTGTTGAATTGGTGGATAAAAATAGAGATAACCTCATCATTAAATACATGTAGAACTAAAATAAAGTTCATTTTTAATACTAATGCATTCATAAAATTAGTATCAATACATAACTTATAAGATCATTTTATGCTAGAAATATATTATCCTCTAAATTTGAATTTTTATGTACATTATTTTAAAGAATTAAATATAATATATATATAAAATATATTTTTGATATGAATAATAGAATAATAATATTTATATTAGTAATTTATAGGAAATAAGAATGAGAATAATTAATATCTAAAAAGCCATTTTCCTTTTAAAAAATTTTTATATTAAATTTTATATTTCCATTTAAAAATTAAATTCCTAAATTATAGAAGTAAAATTTGAAAAAAAAGGAACTTAATTTTTTTATTTTTAATGTTAATATTATATTTTTTTTTGAAAATAATTTATTTTTAAATGTATAGTGAAAAATCTAGGTTTTGTTAATACCGCCACTTTTATGAAATTATCATTATACAAGAACTAATTTAAAGTTATTGAAACATTTTATATATAAAAATATATATTTATAAATTAAAATAAATCATTTAAAAATACTATGTTGAATTTATAAAACCCATGTTTAACATTTGGGAAACTTAAGTAATATTTTACTCTAAAAAATATTTTCAAAAATTAGTTTTCATCAGTTGTAGAAATTAAATCTAATAAAATGGATTTAGTTTTTTAAATAACCACATTAATATTATTTAATAAGGTCAATTTTATTTTTATACATAAAAATAAAATTACTAGGATTAAATTTAATTACCATGATAACAGTAAAACAAATATTTTTAAATAATTTTTTATTATGATTATGTAGTTTTTGTCAAGTAAAATACATTAATACATTATCAAAAATGAATATTATATAATTTTTAAACATGTATATAAATATATTACCACTTATGAAATCAGTAATCAATATAAAATAATATTAAGAATGCTTAATGGTAAAAACAATATTTTTCTATAAAAATAGTGTCTTATATATTAAATGATTTAATTTAAAAGATGATTTTATATTATTTTTAAATTTAATTGGATTAGGTAGAGGCTAATTATAGGTTCATAACACCAAATTTAGTATGATTTTTATCTTATATTTTTTGTAAAACTAAATTACTTAATTAAAAAAACTAGTTACCAAGGTAAATACCAAAACGGTAAAGTGTAAAAATCAAATGTTAAAAGTATCAAAACAATTTTTTAAACTTTTTTAAAAATAAATGGTTGTGGCTTCCTCAACCCTCACCCCTATCCACTCAATTATGTACCACTTTTTGAGCTATTTGACCTTAAATATTTTCATAGTATCATTGATATGTAATGGGTATTTACAAAAATTTCATGTTCCTCCACTTATAAATGAAGATCACTTAAACTATACCAATAATAAACTTCCCCTTATAAATTTTCTTGAAAATTTACCAAATTTAACTCTCCCATAAGTCCTTTTCACTTCCATAATCCCTTGGAATCTAGAAGTTACCCCAATCCCTTCATTTTCATGAATACTTTCAAGAGAAATTCCAAGATCTATACGAAGTTAAGTGAACATGCAAAATGAATCAGGACTCAAGGAAAGGGACATTCTATATCACCCTCATTACTTTTGAGTTACATGTTGTAACACAATAAGTTTCAGGAAATTAACCCCTTTTATGTATTTTAAGTATATAATGTTATTAGGTTAAGTTTGAGTAGGATTGATGGATTTTTGACAAGATTTTGGGGATTTTCTGTAGGTTCACAGTTTGATAATGGTTAGTAAAAAAACATAAAATATCTCTAAAACTGTGCAAAGGAAAATAGTGGGCACTAGGTAGGCACACATTTGGCACATAGTTTGGGTAAATCATGCAGCCACCCAGGAGAAGTCGTGGAAAGTGAAATAAAGGGGAGTAGCATAGTTGGTGCATAGTTTGTCTAACCATATGTTCCAATTATGTGAGAAGTGTTTGGAGGAGGTGGTTGGCACATGGTTTATTCATGATTTTCATAATCGTGTTCCTAAACCATGCAACGTTAAAAATTTGTTTTTTTATTTTTTTGATTGAATCCAAATCTTCCCCTTAACCTCTCATTCTTCCCCTAAACAGTCCCTAACTCAATTTCTGCTCCTCCCAAAGGCTATGGAGGCCCTTTATCTTGGTCCATGACTAATATGTTGGTGAATCTTGGTGAGTTAGAGGCCATACTCCTTGGTAAGTTCTTGTTCTTGGTGGTTTTTCCTTAGTTTTTTATTCTTCCATCTCATAGATTCATATATCTAATTTATTCTGATTTATCTATGTTAATTGATGCTAATCATGTTGATATATTATTATTTGGGTGATAGGTAACAATATCTAAAGTGGGTTTTGGAAGCTTTAATCCATGTTTTTGGAGTTTTTGTGACATTCTTCTTTTTTTCCTAAGTTGTGAGGTAAGTGGCTTTACACTCAAATATTATTGCTAAAAATATATGTATTGATTTAAAATTGATTGAATTGCTTGAAAGGAATTGTGAAATTGCTGTGAAATCTTGTTGGAAATCCTCTTTAGTGATAGATTTTGAAATTGTGGAATTTAGTGGTTTTGTGGAAAGTTAAATTGGTTTCATAATTTTAAAATTATTATTTTAACTTTTTATTTGGTTTTGATTCATGGGAAATTTGTTAGAAAAATGTTTTCAATACAATTATGGTTTTATGGAAATATTTTGGCATAATTGGTTTGGTATGTTTTTGGAATATATGGTTGGTATGTGTTTATATGAATTTGTGATGGAAAAGGGAATGAAGTTTCCCTCTTCAAAAGTGGGATGGATAGGGAATAAAGTTAGCCCCATCAAAATTGTTCACCAAATGATGGCTTGGTGAAAAAATGAATCACCGCTCAAAAGTATGGGAAGTTCCGTGGTTTTAGGTATGTGTGTATGTGTGGATATGTGGAATTGTAATGGGTATGCCAAAATGGAAGTTGTAAATTGGTTTTAAATAATTTTTTTGTTTCTTTCCTAGGAAAGTTGTTTGGTTTGGAAAACTTTTGTGTATTTGATATCAACTGATTTTAAATTTTTTATATACATTTTTTTATATAAATGTTTTAAAATATTATATCCTAGTGGCATATTTAGGGAAGTCATTTGGGGAAATCCTACTGATTTTTATACTCACCCCCTACTTGGGGACTTTGGTTTGTTTGAAGATGTGATATATCGAGACATGGGTAAAGGAAAGGTATATCATTTCTTTAGTTATTAATCATGATAACATGGGAATGGATTTTGGATTTTGAGGTTGGATCATGTTGGGAGATTTTGAGTTTATGTCTTCTGCGTCTTTGTGTTTTATTGGTTTTAGTTTCAGCTTTGCACTCTGATATGGTTCATGGTTGTATTTTGGTTTTGTTATCAGTGGGTTATACTTTGAATTTTTTTACTTGTTTACATGTATCATATAGTGGTTGTTCCTTTATGTTATTCTTGGTATGGTGGTTTTTTTTCAAAGGTAAAATTTCCCCCGACTATTTATAAGTCTCATAGCATTTATTACCATCCTTTAGTGTCCTGGGGATGTCACTAAAGGCCTAGTAAAATATCTGCCTCTTCCCAAGATAATGGTGAGGGGAAGGATGTTAAAAATGTTATTATTCTTGGTCAGTCCACTTTCATTTTGGTACAATTATATTGTTTGGTCTTGGAGTTTTAAATTCATTCTTATGTAGTCCTTGAGTTAGATAGGTAGAAGGGAGTAGGATTTTTGGAACTTGAAATGTAGATAATAAAAAGTTGTATCTAACCTATTTATGTTGAACCTCAAGTTACCAAGGAGTTGAGTACATAAGTGTTTTGAAACACTTTTAGGAGTTATAACCTCATATTCATGGGTTTATCCAATTATAAGAGCATGGAATTCATTGATATAAATGACTTACCACTATATTTTCATTATTCTTTTTGAGTAATTATTTATGATTTGGTGAAAATTTGAAGATTTTTTAAAATAGTTAAAAATAGTTTGATTTTCAAAGCGCATAATGGAATTTAAAAAAATGGTTGAAATTGGAAAAGTGTTGAATTTTGTAAATCCTTGTTGTGATATGTGTAATGTAGTAAATTTGAAATTTTTAATCATTTATTTGGTAGATAATGAGATTAAATGGTGTTTTTTAGTGGTTATAGAAAATGGCACCTGTTATGCATTGAAGAAATCAACCAAAAAAAGAAGTTGAGAATGCGGTTTCACCTGAGACATAACTGAATCAAAAAATGGTTTAGAGTATTGTCTATGATTTTCAGTTAACTTATAGGGAGAATAAAAGGGATGAACCAAGGTAAGCAGATTAGTACTTTCGTTTCTAGAAGTAGAATCCACCCATCTTTTGGGGTGATTCGGAACCAAAAAAATGTAGGTGTGGCTGAATAGGATGAATCGAATATTTGATTTCCTTGGAAAACTATCTGAGCTAAAAAACAATTTGAATATGTACATGCTAGAGGATCTTGTATGACAATGATGGGATTTATCAGTTTATGCTAAATTAGACCAAGTCCTGACAAGGGAGGATTTTGAATAATTTTTCAACAAAAAATTCTATCCTTGCATGTTCAAGATTGATATAATAATGGAATTTTTATTCTTCATGAAATAAAACCTCATAGTGACAAATTATGTGGAAAAATTTATGAATTTATTCTATTTTTTCACCCAAATATACTACAAGTGCATCCTTAAAGGAATTCATTTTTTGAATCAGGGTTAAGGCTAGATATTCACGTGAAGGTTTTTTTCTTTGTATAATGGATTATACAGAGCTAGTTAATAGAGTGATGGTGGAAGAAAGAGAAATATCATTAACTGAAAGTGGATGAATCATGTTGATACCTATCATAAATGGTTGGGACTCTAATGTTGGAAATAATTTAAAGAGGGAAACCTAATTCTAAGGTAGTGTAATGACTCGGAATCAAATAGATGGATTGGTGAATCTTATTCCTAAACCTAAGATAAATATTGGATGTTTTAAATGTGTTTCTTTGGATCACATCAAGTGATATTGTATAACACCACCTATATCATGCTACAATTGAAAATAGATGGGGCATCTTCAACGCTACTATCACGGTTCTCTAAGGTCGGGTGTTCAAGACACATCTCATGTTTTACAAATGTTGTGTACTTCAACAGAATGAGGGAAGAATAATAATTCTCATCAGTTAAACCAATGAATCCATGGTGATTCTAGGAATACCATGACTCCTCAACTAGTAAAATCTCAATAGGGCAACAAATACTAAAGTGTAGCGAGTAAGAAATTGTATGGAGTTGAGAAAGTGATTGTGGATGATCAATCTGGACCATTGATGGAGAAAGGTACGATTCTATTGAATTCCACAATTATAAAACCTTTGTTTTAAATTGGTGTATCCCATTCATTTATAATTCCTCAAGTTGTTAATCTTCTGGGTTTTCATGTTGAGATGATGCCTTCTGTTTTGAAAATTAAAACTTTTCTTGTCCGAAAAGAATTTCAATCCCTTAGATGAAAAAAAATGTTCTATAAATATTGATGGGTATAAATTGATTTGGGAATTATATGTTCTTGAGATTTATTCCAATGAAATAATCCTAGGTTTGTATTGGTTTATAATTTTCAATTCTCACATCCAGGGTTATACCTGAAGGTTTAGTTTTACAATTGATGATGGCATTGAACATATCTTTAGAGGAGACCTAAATGTAAAAGGTGAGCATAGTAAGATTTCTAGAACCAATATTGGAAACTATCTCATACCAGTTGGAAGCAGTGACCTTGGAATCGTTGGATGAGATCAAGAATAGTGGTTTTTCATCAGTTTTTGATCAGTTTTTATATGTTTTTCCTGAAAATTTCTCTAGGTAGCAACCCAAAAGATAAGTGGTGTTTACTATTTATTTCCTACCATGAAACATTCCTATTCCACATCCATATTATCATATGGAAACAATATAATTAAGGTAATTAAAATTCTAGTTGGAAGAACTGAAAAGAAAAGGGTTCATTCAGTTGAGCATGTCTCTATGGGAAGAAATGATCTTGTTTGTGAAAAAGGTGGATAGAAACCTAATGATTTGTGTGGATTGTCATAAGATTAATCAAGTTACAGTAAATAATTGATATCTAATTCAGTGAATTTATGATCTTTTCAATCAATATATGGGAGCCTAGTTGTTCTCCAAAATTTAATTGCATTCAATATATAACCAATTGTGGGTTTAAAAGGAGGAAATTAAAAAGACATGTTTAAAGAGTATATATGGCCATTACGAGTATGTGTTCATGTTTTTTGGTCTTAAAAATTCACCAACAGTCTTTATGGAATTGAGGGATTAGATATTTCAAAGGTATTTGGATTCTTTTATATTGTTATGTGTGGATGACCTATTTTTTGTATTCTAAGACAAAGTTTGAGCATGAGAAACGCTTGGAGATAATGTTGGATATCTTGTGGGATCATTGTTTGTATTCCAAACTATCAAAGTTTTATTCTTTGATATAATTGGTGTGTTTCCTTGTCTATGTTATCTCTAGAAAAGGTGTTTATATGGATCCATAAAATATATAGGTTGTGAACTCTTGGTAACCACAAAATAATGTATTTGAGATATGTAGATTCCTTAGCTTAGCTAGTAATTAGTGACATTTTTTCATGATTTTTCATGACTAGATTCACCAATGAAAACTTTTAAAAGGAAATGAGTTCCATTTAAATAGAATGATTAATGTCAAAATATTTTTTAAGTGATTAAAATTTTCATTACATCAGTACTGATCTTGATATTACCATAATTTGGACAATGTTATGTGGTGTATTGCGATGCTTTGGGATCTAGGTTGGGATATGTTCTCATGTAAAGAGATCATGTTGTCGCTTATAGATTACTAAAGTTACTATTTCATGATAATAATTACCCAACACGTGATTTGGAATTAGTATTTATAGTCCATAATTTCAAGACTTAGTGTCATTACCTCATTGGTGAGAAATTTATAGTGTTTATAGATCATAATAGTTTGAAACACATTCTCTTAAAAAGATATTTGAACCTAATACAAAAAAGATACATAGATTATCTCTAAATTTTTTTACTTTGACTTGATGTATACATCAGGTAAAGGTAATTTGGTGGTAGATAAATTAATCATGAATTCATAAAGTCATTTAGTGAAAGAGGCTTTATATCAGTGGTAGTTGTTTTCAGTGATAGATGATCTGTACATGAATTTTGAAGAATGGGGTAGTGTTTTAGTTTTCTTTCCAGTTTATTTTATTCTTGATTTGGCTGAGAAGGTTAAAGGGGAATAGAAATCTGATTATGAATGTATTTATATGAGGTAAAAAGTCAATGGTGGGGAGACCATTGATATATTGAAGTAATATGGGATTTTAGTTTTGTGGTTTAGAGATCATATGGTAGTACCTTTTTCTTTCCCAGAACAACTTCTTCATATGTACCACCATTCAAGATGGTTTTTTCATCCTAGAATACAAAATATGTATAATGTTTTGAAATCATAATTTTGGTGGATTGGCATAAAAAGAAAGGTGGCTGAAATTGTTTTGAAATTCCTCACCTATCAGTAGGTTAAGGAAGAGAACCAATAGCTAATGGTTATGTTTTATTCTTTACCTATTTCTATTTATAAATGAGATAATATAACTATGTATTTTGTAATAGGAATACCAAGGAAGGTTCAGAAACATGATTTCAAATGGGTGATAGTGGATTATCTTATAAATTCATCCCATTCTGTTATTATTCATGAATCTTCTATGGTTGAATACTTGTCAAAAATATATAATAGATAAGTGGTAAAGAGGCATGGTATACCAATATCAATAGTATTGGACCGATATCTGAGTTTTGTGACTCGTTTCTACAAATCCTTACAATAATCTATCAGGACCTAGTTGACTATGAGAATAATATATCATCTTCAGAAGGATGGATGATCATAAAGTATGATAGAAATGTTGGAATACATGATTCGGGATTGTGTAATGGATTTTGGTTTCTCATGGGAGGAGAACATACTGTTAGGGAAGTTCTTGTATAACAATAGTTATGAAGAAATAATATATATTTCTTTTTTGGAATCATTGTATGGGTTTACTTTTTGTTCTCCACTTTATTGGGTGGAAATATGTGAGACTTAACTAGTTGGACCAAGCCTTGTGTAAGAGACAATAGAGAAAATTTAGTTTATTGGGAAAAGAATAGAGACGGATCAAAGCCATCAGAAATCACATGTGGATCATCATCGATGGTCAATTTCATTCTAGGTGAGTGATCATATGTTATTTATAATCTCTCCGAGGATTGGGCATTGTCATTTTGGTAAGTATGAAAGTTATTTCCTCAATACATAGGTCCTTTTGAGATACTTTAGTGAGTTGGTGAGGTGGCATATTAGTTTTCATTTCTACCAAGGTTCAGTTTGGTGCATAATGTGTTTCTTGTATCTCATTTGAAAAATTATTAGCCTAATCCTAACCATTTGATTTTATGGGATCATGTTAACCGGGATCCGGATGCTAGGTTGGTTCATGTGCCAGTGAAAATTGTGCATAGATGATAGAAATATTGTGTGGGAAAAGCATCAGTCTAGTGTGGTTTTTATGGAAGCAGGGTTAAATTTAAGAATAAAAATGAGAACAAAAAAATAAAATAATATAGAAATTGCCTGAACTCTTTTATACCAATGTTAGCTGTCAAATTTTCATTGATGGAAAGACCAATAGTTGAGAGAATGTGGCACCCCTGTTTTTGAGTAATTAACCCTTTATTTTTGTTTTTTAGGTATATAATGTTATTGGGGTAATTTGGGTAAGTTTTAGAGAAGTTTTTAAATTTTTTGTGTACTTTATATAGGTTCAATATTTGAGAATGGTTAGTATAAACCATGAAACGCCACCAGGAAACCATTCAAATTGAAAAAGTGGGAACTAAGTAGGCGCACAGTTAGTGCACAGTTTTTTCAAACAGTGTGGCCACCTAGGAGAATCCGTGAAAATTAAAATAGGTGGTCTTAAAATGGTTGGCATATGTTTTTCCCAACCATGTTAGCCAACTGTGGGAGGGGTGTTTGGTGGTAGTGGCTGCCACACAGTTTTCACATGTTTTTCTTAACCATGTTCCTAAACCTACAATGTTAAAAATTAGATCTAAATTTTTGGATCTAATATAGATCAGCCCCTTAACCTCTTTTTCCCCTAAATAGAACCTAACTCTAATTCCTATTCTCCCAAATGTTTTTTAGGACCTTCCTCATGATCCATGAGTGATCTGTTGGTGAATCTTGGTGTGTTGGAGGCCGGATTCCTTATCAAGTGTTCATTCTTGGTGGTTTCTCCTTAGTTTCTTCTTCTTACCTCTATTGGATTCATATATATAATATTTTGGGGGTATATCTATGTTTTTTTATAATAATAATGATGAGATATGATTTTTTGGGTGATAGGGAACAATATCTAAGGTGGGTTTTGGAATATCTAAGCCAAGTTTTTGGAGTTTTTGTGCCATTCTTTGTTTTCTCCTAAGTTGTGTGGTATGTGGATTCACTCTTGAATCTTCTTGATATAACTAAAATTATTGATTTTAAATTGATTTAATTTCTGTAAATTAATTATTAAATTTATGTACAATCTTTATGGAAACCCTATTTAGTGATGGTTTGTAAAATTTTTGAATTTTTTGGTTTTGTGAAAAGTGAAATTGGTTTCATAATTTTAAAATGATGATTTTAAAATTTTAATTTGGTTTTTATGCATGGTAAATTGGTTGTAAAAAATCAATAAAAGGATGGTTTTATTGAAATGTTTTTTTTAATTAGTTTTTCATGTTTTTGGAATATATAGTTGGTGTGTATTCATGTACATTTGGGATGGATAAGGTCATGAAGTTTCCCTCATCAAAAGTGGTACAGATAAAGGTATAAAGTTACCCCCATAAAAATGGTTCACCAAGTGATGGCTTAGTGAAAGGATGACTTGCCACTTGTGAGTATAGGGAGGTATATGGTTTCATGAATGTGTGTATGTGTGGATTTTTTGAATTTTAATGGGTATGGGTATGTCAAAATGGAAATTATAAATTGGTTTTAAATACTTGTTTTTTTCTTTCCTTAGAAAATGATTTGTTTTAGAAAATGGTGTCAAGTGATTTAAAATTGTTTTTATATAAGTTATTTTATATTAATGTTATAACATGTTATATACTAGTGGCGAGAGTAGGGAATTCATTTGGGGAAATCCTACTGAGTTTTTTTCTCACCCCCTGCTTGGGAACTTTGGTGCATTTGCAGATGTGATATATCTTGACATGGATAAAGGGAAGGTATCTAATTTCTGTAAGTATGCATCATGATACCTTGTTCATGGATTGGGAAGTTGAATCTTGGATCATTTTGGGAGCTATTTAGTTGATTTATTTTTCATCTTTGATTTTTTTTATCTTAGTTTCAACTTTTTGCTCAAATATGGTTCATGGTTGTATTTTGGTTTTGTTGTTTGTGGGTTATACTTTGAATTGTATTACATGTTCACATGCATCATATATTGGTTGTTCCGTTATTTTATTCTTGGAATGGTTATTTTATTTTCAAAGGTAAAATCATCCCCCAACTTTTTATAAATCCCATGGAATTTATTTCTACCCTTTGGTGTCTTGGGAATGTCACCTAATGCCTAGTAATGTCTCTGCCTCTTCCCAATCCAATGGTGAGGGGAAGGATGTTACACATGCCCTCTTCATTTTTATATATTTTCATAAATAATCTTCTTATGTATTTCTTCCATATTATTTATATATTTTACTTATATATTATTACCTTAGTGTTGTATGTATTCTTTAGTTTGATCTTTTATTATCCACTGGTTTATTCTAGGGGTTTACAGGAGTCGTGGGTTGAAAAGTTGGATTCTTGGATAAAATAGTCTATGTGAACTGTTTAGGCACATGGTTTGTAATAATCATTTGGTAACCATGTGATATGGTACTATAAATTTCTAGTGTAATTTATCATGGTTTGAGCAAGGTTAGTCAAACTATATGACTCGCCAAAGAAATTGTGTAGTTGTCTGGGTGGTTATCTAGAGGTGTCACAAGGCGTGATCATGGTTTTACCAAACCATGTAGCTCTTACTAGGTAATCGTGCTCCTAATTTTTCAAAGGTATATATTCCACACATGGTTGTTTCGTGGTTTTTTAAACTTTGAATCCTATCTTTTTGACCCAATATGATCCTCTAAAAATGTTCAATTTACCTCTTTTCCCTTGGTCATTTTTATATCCAATCACCTAAAAACCCTCATTAGGATTTAACTAAACTTCCCCATTGATTTATAGTCTTCTCCCTTCCTTACTGGTTTTCCTTCATTATTTATCGATCTCTTCAAGGTATTTTCCACTTTTGATCTGATTTTCTCTTCTCTTCTTAGATCCTTACTTGTTCTCTTCTCTTTTTATCTCGTTAGATCCCAATTGGGCTGAAGTAAATGAATATAAGGGTTTTGATAAAGGATTGATAATTTTTCTTATGGATCTAGGATAATTAGTATGAGAAATAATCAATTCTAATCTTTTTTCTTATGGGAAACTAGTTTTACTCTATTCTTAAGGTAGGTTTCTCTATACAAAGATTCTAACTCAATATTTACTTGAAGTTATTTTTAATTCATTTGGTTTGTTTAATGAAGTTGTTTGATTTAATATCAAAGTGGAACTGTTTGATGATATTCATGTATTTAAATTTGTTTTTATTTAAAAATATACTTCTGAGGACTATGTATTTAATGAAGTTCCTTAAAGATGATTTTGGGTTTAAAATGGAATTTTCAAGTACGGTAGTAATGATGCTTCACTGTAGAAAAAAAATATAAATTATGATCACAGTTTTAAAAAAAATTGGTAAACATAACACATTTTAAACCTTGGGTGCATCAATTTATGGACATATGAAACATTATTGAGTGTGGAACACTAGGTTTTATTTTGTTTATATCGATAGACTATTATAGGACTTTATATCGGTAGGATTCATGTTATGCATGGATTAGTGATCCTTTACATGTTAGGGTATGTATTCCAATAGGCTAGATCTCATCTTGTGCTTTTCCATTTGTGCTTGGTTTTATACATGATGTTAAATTTCGTGTTCTTTTTATCTCTTTTTTATATTATATTATATCCAAGGATGGTTTTGATCATTATTTCATGCTATCTCACATGCACATTTCATGTTATTGGTTTATATAAATATGATATGTTTTTATAAAAACCAAATTATTTTTTAAAAAATTATTTCACTTTCAAAATTTATTTATTAACTGGGTTTGTTTTAGGGCTATAACTAATGATTTCATGATATTAGAATTTATATAAATTATTTGGTGAAATCATTCTTGGATTTCTTCTCCACACTTATTTTTTATTTGTTTATTTGAATATGTAGTTTTATAGGAAACATGTAAATGGAAGTGTGTCATGTAGTTTAATGGATCCTCCTAGTTGGCATTGACTTATTAGTGATATGGATTGGTGGTGACATATGATCACATGGAGACTCATATTTTTTAATTGTATTTTTTTACCTTCAGGTTTATCCTTTTGTATTGGATTTTTATGTCTCATGTATGTATATTATTCTTATTCATTGTACTTTGTTGGTTTATTCCTATTTGGTTATTCATGAGACTCATTTGGTTTTTTATTGATCATTATCACGTAACGATCCAATATGGGTCACATGTAAAGTTAACCTGGGTAGGTTCATTAAAAAATGGTATCAATGGAGGAACCCATCTATAAGTGTAGTGGAACTACTTGGGTTTGGTTTAGGGTCTATGGTATATAGATTTTGGATGATCAAAATTTGGGCAGTAAGTGATGGAGGGTTCCTAGCCAGCTTACTTATGTGTCTGAACTCAAGCTTCCTTGGGTGTTCAAGGATTCTTTCCAAGCTTGAGACATTTTTTATGGTTATTTAAATGAAATTGGTTTGAGGTTTATTTAAAAGGATCTATTCCTTTATATATATTTTTTAAATTTTTAGAATCCATGATTTCGTTAGATTATTGTCATTTAAAGGCATTGGTATGGATTCTTGAATTTTTTATCTTGACTATATACTTTTTCTTAATCTAATTGGTTATTATCTTTTCTACTTATTATATAATGCCTTATAGAAGATCTCTTCTGAATCTAAGAAAGGAAGATGTGAGAAAATTAATGCAGGAAAATCCTTCAATGTACCCTTCTTTAGTGTAAGTTGTTTTCCATACTATTTAGACTCTTGGTCAAGTGGGTGTTGGAAAACAGGGATGAACAGTGGATCATGGCTCAAAGTTTACCAAGAATTATCCACCAATATTTTGTGTTGACAAAGGACCCCATGAATCCAAATAGTGGCTCAATATGATTAAAAGGATCTTCGATTTTCTAAAAACTCTATAGGAATATATGTGGTTTTTTCAACATTCATTTTTGAAGGACTGGGAAAGAAATGGTGGGAATCTATCATAAAATACAAGCTTTGAAAATATATCACCTAAAATTCTTTAAATAAGATATTCAACTTTTATTTTTATCCTAAAACATTTTGTGTTGCAAATCCCATGAATTTTTGACCTTGGAGAAAGTGAAGTGTTTGGTTTTAGAGTATTCCACCCATTTCATCGAGTTGGTTCAACTAGAACCCAAGATTACTAGTAATTATTACCTTAAATCAGGGAGGTTTGAGATGGGTTTGAGGGGAAATATTCAATTAATTCGATTCTCTTATGCCTCCCAGCCTTTATAGTTTTATTCGATAAAGATGACATGAATGAGTCAAATATTTTGGTAAAACAACTTTAGGTGGAGATTTGGTTATTGTAGGTGGTAGACAAGGCCTATCTTCAGGATATAAAATGAAGCATAAGTTTACTCAATTTTCTTTATGACTAGTTTTAGAGGATTCTTTTAGAGAACATCAGGTTTTTTATATCAGTGTGAAAGGTTTGGTCATACCAAGCCTAACTATATGTAAGATCTCATGTCCTTCCATTTCTATGAAAAATTCAGGCACCTTATGTGCTTTTAAAGGAGAATGTCCCAAGGTATTAGAGATGGATCTATACTCACCAAAGCCTCTAGAGTTTGTTATGATTCATAAAAGGGTGGTGGATCTCATTATCAATACAAGGGGGATACTCAGGTAATGAGGAAATCATAGGGAGGAGCTGAGACTAGGTGTATTT
Organism: Viscum album; assembly: GCA_963277665.1. Classification (NCBI taxonomy): domain Eukaryota; kingdom Viridiplantae; phylum Streptophyta; class Magnoliopsida; order Santalales; family Viscaceae; genus Viscum; species Viscum album. The sequence goes on from OY728158.1 coordinate 1,029,338,051, forward strand.
ATATAGTGGAGTATTCTCTAGAAGAATCTTAATCTTGTCTGGCTATCATTAGAGGTTTAGTGTTTATTTTTTCATCTATGGTATTATCTTTATTTGATATAGGTGAAACTAATTATTTAATATCTTCACATTTAATTGATGTATTGATCTTGTTCTTGAATCTTATTTCTTTCATGTTGTATCCTTCCACACCTTTTGGAAATGGGTTCGAACAAGGTTTTATATATCCCACATTTCGAGTGATGATAGCCGACCTTGAAGTGGTGTGCGATTTCTTTGTTCTTGTTCATGATATCTTCAACCTTATTATTGTCATGGATTGGATGATTAATGTTAAGGTATATATCAATTTTAATCATCATCAATTTTAGTTTTTATCTTCCGATGGGGTCTCTCATGTCCTTCAGGGTGAGTGGGATCGTAGATTTGGGAGATTGGGGAATATTGTTTCTTAGTCAAGAATGATATCATATCAGTTGTTTGATATATTCCAAGATAATGTTTATCCTGGTTTGAATAGACTACTTACTATAGCGGAGATTTCATAACATTAGGTCTTTCCTGATGATTTTTCTAGGATACCTCTATAGAAAAGGTTGATTTCACTACTGAGCTACTCCCTAGAATGATTCTCATTTCTATGACGTCATATCACATAGAACACATTGAGTTAACAGAGCTTAAATTTCATCTTATTAACCTTGAGTACAAGGGATTTATTTGTCCTATAATTTCACCTTGGGATTCACCAGTATTCTTTACCTAAAAGGAAGATGAAAGTCTCAGAATTTTTGTTGATTATTGAAAGATTAATTAGGTGATCATTAAGAACCAATACCCCTTGCATAGGATTTATGATCTTTTTTATCAACTCAAAGGGGCTCATCAGTTTTTCAACATTGACCTTCATTTGAGGTACACCATTTGAGAGTTCGAGAATAGAATATACCTAAGATAGTGTTTAGGATCGATAATGGACATTTATAGTTTCTTATTATGAAATTCAGTCTCACTAATTCTCCTATGGTGTTTATGGAACTTACGAACTAGATCTTTCTTAGGTTTTTTGGAATATTTTGTTTTCATTCTTGCTTATAGTATTTTTGGTGTACTTAAATTCATGGGATAAATACATGGATAATTTTAATATCATATATATAATCCCAAAATAATATTTATTATGTGTTAATCCTTCTAAATGTGGCTTTTTGATCTAATAAGTGAATTTTTTGGGGCATTTTATATCTTAGAGGGGAATCTTAGTGGATTCTAAAATGATTCTGGAGGTAATGGCATGGGATTAGCCTAGAAATTTTTTTTGAGATTTGGATATTCTTTGGATTCTTGGGTTATTATAGGAATTTTTTTCAAGACTTCTCCAAGTGTGAATCTCTAATGATAGCTTTGAATTGCAAGGGTGTTAGTATTCAATGGGATAAAAAAAATTAGATATATTTCTAGTATCTAAAGAAGAGGTTGACTTAGGATCCAGTTTTAATTATCCCATAAACAATTTTAGCTTATGATGTTTTATGTGAAGCCTTAGGAATGAGATTAGGGTGTGTCTTGATTCAAGTAAAATAGTTAGTGGCCTATAGCTCTTTCCAATTAAACCCTCATGAGAAGAACTAACCTACTGAAAACCATGAGTTTTTAGTTTCCATTAATTCTCTCAAAACTTAGTGCCACAATCTCTTTTCAGTACGATATATGGTATACTCTAATAATAAGAGTATTAAGTACATTTTTACTCACAATGATATGAATTTTTGAAAGAAATTCTGGTTTGAGTATCTTTAGATGTTTTATTTGGATATTTTTTATACTCCCGGAAAATGGAATGTGATCACTAATATGTTGACTGAGATATTAACAACTAAATCATTAAAGGAATCAGTAGAGAAGTGGTATTTAATGATTTTGTTTACTCAGATGATATGAGGATTGGAAGAGCCTGGTGTGAAGGTGTTTTAGCTTATATGAAGGATTGATTTTTATTTCATGATTGTATTGATTATGAACAAGTAACAAACATTGATTTCCAACACTTTAGGAAAATTTTAAATAATGCATAGACCTTGGGTGATTAGACTCGATCTCCTACTAGAATTTTTTTTCTAAGTAAGGTTGTTTGTTCCTATATCACTAAGGTGGGAAATGATTGATATTGGAAATTGTTCATGTTGGTACATACAGCCTAGGACAAACCATGATGTATCATGATCTAATACATTGGTATTGTTGGTTGGAATTATGTGGTCAATTACTGGTTTCATGTCACGGTGCCTTAAAATCTAGAGAATTAAGGCATATCACCAGACCTATTGGTTTTTTTCAACTGGTTCCCATTACAAATGGATGTATGATGGTATTTATATAGTCTTTTTTATTGTTTTACCATAGAATCCTAGTGGAAAGTATGTGATTTGGGTGATCATTGACCAACTTATTAAATAAGATCATTTCCTCCTTATCAACAAGACAATGAAGGTGGAGAAGATTAGGCACTTATATATCCGAGAGGTTGTAAGGATTTATAGAGTTTCCAATTCAGTTATTTATAATAGGGAGATATAGTTTACATATAAGTTTTGGAAATGTTTATAAGATTTTATGGGTTTAGGAATTTAAATTGAGCAGAGCATATCATCTATGGATGAATGGTCAGACTGATCAGACTATTCATATCATGGAGGATATGATTCGGGTGTGCATACTTGATTTTTGTGGTTTATGGGAAAGTTATATACCTCTTGTAGACTTTTACTATAACAATATTTATTAGTATTTGATTAAAATGGGTCCCTTAAAAGTGTTGTATGGGCATACAGGTAGATCTCCCTTGTGCTAGCAAGATTTGGGAAATCATTCATTGTTTGGACAAAACCTTTTTCAAGAGATGATGGAAAAAAAGTGTAGTTAATCTATAAGGATTGGTGACTACTCATACTCATGATAAATACTATAAGAATCGTCATCATTACCAGATATAGTTTCATGTTAGTGATTAGTTATTTCTCAAAGATTTGCCTCTCTTAGGAAATTATTGATTGGGTAAGTAGGGTAAGTTGAAATATATATTTTCTAGACATTTTTAGAACATTTAATGACTTTTAAAGGTGGATTATCGGTTCTAATTACTATAATTATTAACATTGAATCATGATATGATCCAAGTTTCTTGTATGAGGAGGTATCAAATGAACCCTTTCCAGCTGATTAAATAGGAAGATGGTGATCTTCAGCGTGACACTAGTTTGGTTAAGAAACCATTTTAGATTATAGATCTCTAATATAAAAAATTTCATAGTAAAAAATTCACATGGTCCATGTAATGTGGCAGTGTAGAATGGATATTCATGATATGTGGGAGTGGGAGTTGTTGTTAAGGCAGCAATGGCATTCTATTTTTGTGTGTTCATAATAATGATCACTTTAATGGGATAAAAAACTTTTATAGTGGGGATAATTATGATTCCCTCCATACCACAAGTATTATTTAGTTTGATCTTGGTTTATCCATTAGATAATTCTATGGGTTTCTAGGATTAGAGAGTTGAAAAATTGGATTTTCAAAGAAAACAAGTTAGGAACATGATTTAGGTTCACGGTTAGTACTAACTATGTAGTAATTTTGTGGTATGAAATTGTGAGTGTCTAGTGGAATTTTGAACAGTTATAACATGGTTAGTCAAACCATGTGACTCTCTAAGGAAACTCTTTAGTTTTCTGGGTGGTTTTCTATAGGTTTCACATGGATTGATAATAGTTTTCCCAAACTATGCATCTCTTCCTAGGTAATCGTGCACCACAATTTTGAAAGGGATAGAGGCCATGCATGATTGGTGCATAGTTTGTTAAACCATGCAGCCTCACTATGTGCCTTGATATAAACCTTCAAAAAGTTATAATTCAACCCTTTAACTTTATATATATATATATATAATAACCTCCTCGTATCTATTAGTCTTTAACTAAACTTCCACAAGTTCTTTAGAGTCTTCTCCCATTGATTCCTTGGTGGTTTTCATTCATTCTTAATGGATCTCATAAAGTTATTCTCCTCTTTTGATCTTGTTTTATCTCCTTTTATTAGAAACTTTCCTGATCTCTTATCCCCTTTTCTAATTGGATCCCAATTTGTATATGGTTTTTTGATATAATGGGTTTGATAGAGAAATGATTTCTTAATGATCTAGGATTGTGAGGACCTAATCTACTCATTTCTAATCTATGTTCTCAAAGTTGACCAATTTTCCTCTATTCTTAAGGTAAGTGTCTCTATAAAAATGTTCTAACTTGTGATTTTCTATAAATTCTTGTGAATTATTTTGGTTTTTTAATGAAATTGTTTGATTTTATATCGAAGTATAATTTTTTCTTGATATTTCTATTATTAAAAAGGTTTTTTCCCTTAAAAATAGATTTTTTCACACTATGCATTCAACGAAATTTCTTAAAGGCTATTTTGAATATAAAATGGAATTTTCAAGCATGGGAGTGGTGATTCTTCATGGTGAATTTTTTTTATAAATTTTGAGTAGGATTTTCAAATGGTCTTTTAGAAAACATAGCACATTGGGAACCTTGGGTTTATCTAGTTATGGACATATGCATTCTTAGTGAGTGTGGAACCACTCGGGATTATTTTTTTGATAATGATATACTATGGTAGGGCTCGATATTGGTATAATTCATGTTATTCTTAGCCTAGTGTCCCTTAACAATTTTTAGTACATATTTTCCTTGGATATAGTCCATATTGTACTCTTTTATTTGTTCTTTGTTCTATAAATGATGGTATATTTCATGTTTAGTTTCTCACTTTTTATCTTATGGTTTATCCATGGATGATTTTGGTTATGTTTTTCATGTTATATCACATTTACTTTTCATATCCCTGGTTTATGTGAATATTATATGTAATTCCCCAACCCCAATTTCCTAGAGTTGGTGCATTATTTTATTACATTGGCATGATCACAATAAAATCAAATCCCGAAGGTCCAATCAGTTTAATAGCATTGGAAATACTAGATACAAACATAAGTTTTACATTACATCTTGAAATAAAAAACAATATATTATCCCCTTTTAAAATTCTAATATCCCTTATATTATCACTGCATGTCAATCATAATATACTTCTTCACATCTTGGGGAAAAGTGAAACATAATAAAGGGGTGATCTTATATGCTCATTAAGGATAAACAATATAGCGAAAGCTATCATAAATAACCATGAACTTTTAAGGAAATGTAGAAAACTGAAACACCAGACTTTTAAACATAATATTCAACACAATATGGAAATAATAAATCAAATAATTCCATTAAAACTTTCACATTTATATTCTACTAGTAGAATAATCACATGAAATATCAATAATTAATCTTATAATGAGGAAATGCAGAATGTCGGACATCATAACCATAGCGTCAAGGCCTCGTTCTAAAACCATTACTAAACCATAAAGGTCTTGTTCCAAGATACTAGTTTGCCTCATGATACCTACCGATGCATCTAGGGGATATATCAAGCCCCACCCATCACTTACTAAGTCCAATGCAATCCTCTTATGAAAATGGTGAAACATAACATAAACTAGCATATGAAATGTTAATACTTTAAACATAAACCATGAATGGTATAAACATAGAACATCCATAGTCAAATATATCATAAACCCATCAATACAATATGGAAGATTGTATCATAATAAGTCAACATAAAATAAGCAAAAATCCAACAAATTATTTTGATATGGATGAAAATAATTTAATAAATTCATTAAAACTCTTTGAGGGAAATATCGCCTTTTTTACTTTGAAATAATTTAAAAGTTGAAAAATTATAAAAGAAAACATTTATTTTGAAAATATCCTTATAATATTGTTATTAAAGCTTCAAAATATTATGTAATCATAAAGGAATAAAATATCCACTTTCGCCGTATAAGTTAAAAAACATTGTTCCCTTACATTTGTCAAAAAGGTTATAAATTACCACGTTTGGAAAATGATGGAAATATTCCTTTAAAAACATTTTTTAAAGAGTAAAACATTGGGTAAAAATGAATTTAAAAAAAATTCAAAAATATTTTCAATTAAATTTTAAGAGACATAGACATGGATGATAAGGATTTTCCAGTAGATACTTATATATAAGCAATCTCAGATAATAATGAGATTGAGAAATTAACCCTTACCTTATACTTTCCTTTAGTAGAGGGTGATTTAGCCTCTTGTATAATGGTTAAAACATGTTATTAAATTATACACAGACCATATACATATTTATGATATCATATATTATCCTCTTATATCATTTTTTGAATAATATTTCATTATTACCATTGTTTCGAGTGTTAACTGCTTCGTTTTCTCTTTCCTGTTTTGTCATGTAAGTAATGTTTGTTATGAATATAATATATTTTATTCATATAAAAAAAATAAATTAAGTTCATAATTATTATTTTTACTCATCATATAAGTTTTATAATCATTCTTTAATGGTTAACATAGAAAATTAATCCCATCACATTGTGGAGACAGTAAGTCATATGTATGCACGAGTGACGGTATCGTTCCCTTAATTGTTAAATGGTATGTAATTTGAAGGTATATTAATTATATAGAATAATTATAATGTTATATTCATTATTTATATCCATTATACTCATCATTATACCAATCCAAATAAATTAGTGTTGAATAATAAATTACACCATGACGTGGAGACGATAAGTCGTACGTACGCACGCATGGTGATATTGTTATTCGTATGATGGATAAAATGAGTAATATGGTTATAACATGATTATAATAAAATCTAAGTATATGTGTGATTCTAGATTTATTATTTTTATATGGAAACAACATATAAATATGAAGTAGAAGAAGAAAATAACTTTGAAAAAGGTTATAAAACAATTACCTCTTTTCCAGGTGTCTCCTTTTGGTTTGCAAAAAACGAATCCTTAGGATGGATTTATTCCAAAATTTTGTCCTATAAAGTGAATATAAGGAAGTTGGGAGAATAATTGGGTAGATTTTTTCCAATCCAAATGGATTTGGAGGTTTTAATTAAAGGGAAATAGAAGTACCATTTTATAAGAGAGGTGAGGGGTACTTTTGGAAGATCTTAAAATATTAATTTATTATAAATTTATTTTAAGTTTCAAAAGGATAAAACAGTAATTTATTTAAATTATAAGATGATTATGGGTCAAAATCCTATTATCCAATGATTTTTATACAAGTTTAGTTCATGAAATTGACCTTATCTTTTGGTTGTAACCCTTAGTTAAACAGTTTAACTATTATTGTGTCTTCTTGTATTTTTACACTATAAGATTAATATAGTTATAATAAAATTAAAAAGGAACCCTAATTGAATAATTTATGATATATTTAATACTATAATAGTTATATTTCCTAACCTTATATTTTTATTAATTTTATAACATTTAATTAAATATTTTTTTTTAAAAGTATCATTTATGTCAATTTTGATACAATTCAAAATTTGTATTTTTAAAAATATCAAATCAAAATGATAACTTTGAAAAAATACTTTTAACATGTTAATAACATTTCTATGTTATATATATAATTATTTTATGTCATTAATTAAGTCAAATTATATTTATTTTAATATTTTAAATATCATTTAATTGATTCTTACTTTCATAATTCAATTAATGTATCATAATTATGTCACCGTTTAATTTAATTATTTATGTTCTAAAATTATAAAAAAATATGTAGATAATAATTTTATATTCATAAATAATATTTATATTCAAATTTATCTTATTTATAACTCTATATTAAAAAATATTTAGTTATTAAAATTTTAATATGACATTTTTAACTCTTCTTTAAATAAAATATAATAAATGTCTTAAACACAAGTGGCTTAAAAAAAGATCATAATTTCTACATAAGATTGATTTGTTTCGAAACATACTTATCTAATGAAATTTTTATAAGTGTTAGGGTAATATTATATTATTATAATATTAATTTTACCTTTAATTACCCTATGTACCTTAACCATGGTAAACAAAATCCAAAATCTATTATTCACAAAAAGTTATTTTGATCTTATTAGACGACATATTTCATACTGATTATAATTATGTTTGTCTATTTTTTGAAATTAAATTCACATAAGTGGTAAAATTACTTTTAATTCAAATCTTATAGATGTGGCTAGAAGACGGGTAAAAGAGACGTTCAAAAGATTAATAAATTTTTATATCTAATTCTATTATAAAATGATTCCAATGAACTATATTGGATTAATATATGTATTATTTATATATTGTACCATTAAAATTAATTTATAGTAAAATAACTATTTAAATTAAATAGTCTATTTTTAACAACAATGCAGTATTTTTCACTATTCATCAAAAATTAAAACTTTTCAGAAAATTACCAAAATTTCACCCTAAACTAATTTTGATATTCTAAATTCAAAAATGAAGTCTATTTTGAAATATAAAATTTATAAATTTCATAAATTGGTTAATATAATTCATAATTTCTTTTTAAACGGCTAGTTTGGAAGGTCACGGTGTGCTCGAACTTTATGTTGTGTGTAGTACAAACTATTGAATTATTTAAAAGGAAGTGTATCGTGGATTTAACACCCAGATGTTTTATGAAATATTTTCTTTAAATAGTTTTTATTCTTCAGAATCTTTCTTTGCATGCAATCATAAAATTAAACAAACCACGAGATGTCCTTATTATAAAATTACCATTATAGCCTAGTCGTTAGGTTAGCGGGAATAATTATAACTAACCTATAAAAATACATTGTGAATTCATTGGCTATCAATTATTTATGAAAAATATAAATTAATTAAATATTTGTATTTTTTAGTGAATTTATTTTTTTAATGAAATTAATGTGATATATATGTGTTATATAATTAACAAAATATTTTTGATATTCATACAATGGATATTTTAGTTATAGGGTATGAATAAAACCCTATTTGATGTTTCAAAACCTTTTTTAGTTTAATTTTACACCATTGAATGGAGAACCCCTTTAAAATTAATATTTTGACACATAAATAATTTTTATATGATAACATAAACATTTTATTTTTAATTAGGATATAAAAATTACTTTGAATGAATTTAAGATATTTTTCTGATAACTTTCATGTTTTGATGAATAGTGAAAATATGCTAAATTTTAATTGAAAATAACTTTTTTCATTAAAATAATTTATATGGTTAAATTATATTATTTAATGGTTTAAAATTATAAATATAATATATTCTTACCATTTGATGTAATGGAGGTCATTATAATTAATATTAAATTAAATTCAGATGTAAAAAAATTTCAATCTTTTGAAATATTTTAACTTTTAAAACATGTTTTCTCATTTCAACAACGAGATTAATTTTAAATTAATTACTGAAACTTATGTGTTTTTAATTTTCAAAAATGGATTCCATATTTGGGATTAGTAGGTCCAAATTATGTTAATAGGATACTTTTATTTTTGGGCAGTATCAATAGTAACTTTGGTAATTATTTTTATTACCATGGTTAAAGGTAAATCGGGTAATTAATGGTAAAAATAATATTATAAAATTACCTTAACACATGTAAAAATCCTATTGTATGAATAAATTATACCCTTATCATCTATTTTTCTAAATTTCATCACTTGATGGCCACTTTTCTATGAATATGACATGAAAGTGATAAAAACTAATGAATGTGACAAAATGTCACAATCACATTTTATATATGTATATTAATTTTGATATATAAATAACTAGGAGGTAATATCAACTATTGATAGTCTATTAAAATATAAAATAATTACATACATTATATATGTTTATTTATAATTTTTAGAGATTAAATAGTTACCATTAAAGATGACACAATAGTGATGTAAAAATTATTTTATTAATAGAAATATCAAATAAATGGTTTTAAAAATATTAAAAGAAATATTATATGAACTAATTAATATGCTCTCCAAATTTTATAGGTTAATATGACATTTTATTAGTGTATTAAATATTTTGGTTTGAATTTATCTTCTGTGTGGATTTCATTTAAAGTCAAATAAATGAATAGTTTCAAAATTGATACTATTGTTATTTTATAAAAATTGAATTATATTAAATTATTTAAAAATAATAAATATATTTAAAAATTAAAAAGTGATAATTATAATATCTAAAATTTCAGAAAATATCCATTTATATTTAATTAACACCATATAATTAAATATTTATAACTATTAAATATTTATAATGTTATTACCACAATTAAAATTAAATAGAATAACTAAGTGTCAATTAAAAATATGTTATTTAAATTGATAAAATAACTTTTCCAAAATTTATTTTTTGATGATATTACATCCCAATATCATCTCATCTTTAAAATTGGTACATTTTGGAGGTTTTTAGGTAGGGTTTTGTTTTATTATAAATTTTTATTTATAGAGTTTCCAAAAGCTCCCCTCACCTCAATTATAAAAGGGCACCTCCCCCCTCACCTATTAACTTAATTTTGAGCCTTCAATATGAGCCATACCCTGTCCTTTTTTCTTCTAAAATTACCTATTTTCATTCTAGAGGTTATGTTCATCTTCAAAGACCAACTTTAGTTCTCTAAGAAGAGATTTAGAGGAAGCGCATCAAAGAAGAGGTAATATCTTCAACTGATTCCTTCAAAGTTCTTTCTTATTCTACTTCATATTCATTATTTGTTTCATTATAAAATAATAACATAATTATCACTCATATAATTATATATTATTATAAATATTAAATAACTATATTTCATCTTCTATCTATCCTATGAAAAATGAAATTATCGCGTGTGCATTCGTACGGCTTACCGTCTCTATGCTATAGTGTAATTTGTTTTTCACCACCACCTTACATGGATGGGTATAATGATATAAATAAGAACTATATATGATTATTATAACATGTTACTAATTATTAAATATTATAAACCATTCACTTCAATACCATTCAATAATTTTGGGATTTATATCATCCCTCATGCGTTTGTACGCCCTACTATCTCCACAATGCAATGAGATTCATTCTACATGATCTTCATTAAACCATGATTATATACATGAATTTAATGGATAAATATGATATATATTATAATAATATCATTATGTAAATTATTTAACTATAACCTAAGAAGTGTAATATGAACTTATCTGACAAATCTTGCATAAGAACATAAAGCAGTTAATATCTAAATAACGACTGGTAATGAAACGTTACTAACAAACGGATGATAATATAATCATATATGATATCATAAAAATTATTGTGATTCTTTAATAAGTAAATAACATTATTTAAATCATTATACAAGAGGTTTGGATACATACGAAGGATATCGGACCTAAGGTAAGGAAATATTTTACAATATCATTTTTATTCGAGATTATTTATACGTAAGTATTTACTAGGGTATATTTATCATCCACATCCATGTTTCATAATTATGTAATATTATTTATATTATTATACAATTTTTTTAAGTTAATTTTACCCTTTGGTGAATTTTTAAATGGTATGAAAATAATCTTTTATCATTATTCAATTTGAGGTACTTTTTTACTTTTCCGGCTAAAGTACAAGAAGAATGTTTTTTAGCTTGTACAGCATGAATGGATTTTTATGCTTTCATAATGCCTTATTTCATTTAAGATTTCCCAACAAGATTACAATTTTATTTTCTCATAAATTTATTTCTTCTAAAATTGTGTGTCATTTTGAGGAGGGAAAACATTTTTGAAGAAGAAAAGATATTTTCTTTTGGAATTAATTTCAAGTGTTTTTGAAAAATTAGTTTCTATCTAATATGACACTCTTTAAATAGGGATATATTTATAACCCTATTATTACAAGGATTTTATTGTGTTTTATTTAGGAAATCCATTTTATTTATATCAATTATGATGGAATGATGTTCAAGAAACCCATTTTATTTCATTGGTTATGCTATAGTGAATGTTTTTATGTTTTTGTGGCACACGTAAGAATGGTTTTATTAGGGGATAAGTGGGATATATATCTCACTCCAATGAATTGGGTAAATATTTATATTTAATGAGATATACATTACTAGAATGGTAAGTAAATTTAGTTAAATAATACAGGGCTGGAATGAGGAGTGAACTCGATTCAATAATGTAATTTTTTTATTATGATGGTCTTGGAAATGAGCCTTGAATAATATGAAATTATTTTTCTATGCTTATGTGTGTATGCCACAAAATTTCATGTCTTATGTTATGACTATTTGGATTACATTTCAATTTTATGATTTATCTGATGACATGATTTTCTAATCTTTTATATGCAGGATAAGATTTTCAAATGTTATGTTCTTATGATTATGATATGATTGATATTTACCTTATTTACCCTTACTAAGCATTTGAGATCACCCTTTCATATGTTTCATTTCCCCAGGTCACAAATAAGGGTATTGAGTAAGATATGTCAAAAAGGAGGCTAGTTTTGAATAAATTAGAGGGAGATAATGTAGATGTTTTATGAACTTGTTGTTTATGTTTTTCATTTTCTAAAGACACTAAACCTATACGGTCCTAGAATGGTTTTTGTTAGGTTATGTAATAAATATTCTTCAATTTTGAAGTAATATCTATATTTAAAGTATGGGATCTTATATTTGGTATCAAAGAAAAGGTATAGTTAACCTTTGGAAACTAGGATGAGAGAACCTTAGTAAGAACCCTAAGGAAATGTCTAAGTATAGGTTACAATATTATCCTAGTGTTTTAGAGATGTTCATGAATAACCTAGGATAAAACCTATAGTGTCCTAAATTAAAATTTTATTCTTGAATTATGTGGTTTTCCCATTATTATTACTATTTCTTGCACAATGATTCTTGGTTTTAGTCAATGGTTGGAACCCAAAGTAACTATGTTAATGCTGAATATGATGGGCAATGTAATGATTTTCCCCTGAGAAAAAAAATATTATGGGAGATGGAATGAAAAATATTGTACCCATGATCACACTACTTTCTCAAGATATGAATCATTCCTAAATTCCAAATGAGAAAATTATGGAGCAACATTCTGTTGAATCATTCATGAGGTAGAGTACACCTTCATTAAGTGGGTCTTTAGATCCATTAGTGTCTAAAAATGGATCGGTTCCATTGAAAAGATATTTTCAATTCTACAATGTTATGAACATGATAAATTCATATTAGCAGTATATCATTTAGAAGGTGAATCTGATCAATGGTGGAATCTTATCAGAAATACGAGGCAAAGAGATGAAATTGAGTCCATAGAATGGGATGAGTTTAAGAACTTATTTTTCAATAAGTACTTTCCTCGTATTCTTCAAACAAAGATGGAGAAGGAGTTCCTTGAACTTAAGAAAAGGGATGATGAATCTGTTGGTACCTATAGAAAAAATTTTACAAGACTTGAAATGTATGATTTTGGAATTATTATCCAACATAACAGTAAAATTGATCAATTTTTTAGTGGCTTAAAACCAAGTCTCTAAAGGGAATTAGCCATAAGGGACTTTAATAGCTATGAAGAAATTTTTAAATTTTCTCTCAAGGTTGATATAGAGATTGGAGTAACCCATCAGTCATATGTGTTTGATAATAAGAGAAAAATGGAATTCAAAGGAAAATATAATGACCACACTAAAAAGAAGATGAGTTTTCCCTTATGATCAAAGTGTGGAAAGAAACATGGTGGGAATTGTCTTAAAGGTACTAGTAAATGTTTTAAGTGGGGAAAAGAAGGTCATCGAGCAGTTCATTGCTGAAGTGATGGGAAAAATACTTCTAATGATGAGAACAAATAAAAGGCTACATAGAATGCACCTCATACACTTCAATGTTACAAGTTCAAGGGAATGGGGTATTATTCCAATTAATGCCCTAATCTAAGGTTTATTGATGATTATTGACGTCAACAAACTCTTAAGGCCAAATAAAAATTAAAGTCACATGAAATCACTATCGGTGATGTGGAGTACAATAATGAAGTGTTGAAATGTAGACTTACCATACAATATAAGTAGAAAATGTTTTATTTAATTCTGGATCCACCCACTCTTTTATTTATGAAGAATTTTCAAAGGGTATAACCATATTACCTCAAACATTAGATCTTGAGTTAGTTGTGACAACTCCTAATGGAACAATAGTCACATCAAAAGTTTATAATTATTCTTTAGTTAAATTTTGTGGAAAAGTGTTTCCTGAAAATATTATGATCCTTCTTATAGTGGAATTCGATGTGATTCTGGGCATGTATTAGGTTTCTCTATATGGATATCATATCAATTGCCAAGGAAGGGATGTCACATTTCCTATCCTAGATCAATCAATGATCATCTATCGATGAAAGGATGGATATAACCTTCTAGTAGAAATTTATTCCATCTTATGGGTCTTGATTCCTATAAATGAATGTTATTTATCTTAAATGGTTGGGGAGAAACTCATGATTAAGAATACACCCATTGTACGAATGGTAGTTTGATGATGTATTTCCGGAGGAATTTATAGGTCTTCCACCAAATCATGAAGTTGAGTTTTCAATAAAACTCATACTGGGTGTTATGACTATTTCAAATAAATATTATAGAATGGCCCCAATTTAGTTGCAAGAATTGAAGAAGCCACTCCAAGAGAATCTTGATAAGGGATTTGTATGCCCTAGTGTGTCACCATGGGGAGAACCTATTTTGTTTGTTAAGAAGAAAGATGGATTGATGAGAATCTGTATTGATTATTGAGAACTTAAAAAGATCGCCATTAAGAACAAATATAATCTTCCCCATATTGATGAATTATTTTACCAACTACACAGAGCTCAATAATTTTTCAAGATTGATATTCGTTTAGGATATCATCAATTAAGGGTCAAAAATGAAGATATACCAAATACGGAATTTAGTACAAGGTATAGAAACTATTAATTTATAGTGATTCATTTTGGTCTTACTAATTCCCCTAATATCTTCATGGATATAATTAATAGTCTTTAGAGACTATCTTTATTATTTTGTGGTAGTCTTTATATACGATATTCTTGTCTATTCAAAGAGTAAGTAAGAACATGAAGATCGCTTGAGAATTGTATTGAAGTCCCTTAGAATGGAGAATCTTTATTCCAAATTTACCACGTGTGAATTTTGGCTTCAGAAATATTAATTTTTGGGTTATATAATCTCAAGAGAGGGGATATCTGTGGATCCAGTAAAAATGGAGGTTTTTAAAAGATGGTCGAGATAAACAACGGTAACTGAGATATGAATTTTTCTTGGTTTTATTGGATATTATTGACATTTTTTGAAATATGTTTCATAATTATCTAATCCACCCTCCAAGTTTACTCAGAAAGGAGTTAAGTTCGTTTGGACGGAGGAATGTGAAGATAATTTCAAAGTGCTAAAAAAGTTTAGCCAATGCACGTGCTCACACTTACTTGTAGTGGAGAAAGATTTCTGGTCTACAACGATTAATCCAATAAGGGGTTGGGGTGTGTTCTCATGCAAAATTATATGGTGATAGATTATGCCACACAGAAGTTGAAAATTCATGATAAAATTTACCCAACTCATGATTTGGAGTAAGCTAAGGTAATCTTTGCATTAAATATATGGAGGCATTATCTTTATGGTGAAAGGTGTGATATTTATAATGATCATAAAAGTTTAAAGTATATTTTCACACAAAAGGAGACGAATATGTGCCAAATAATATGGTTGGTGTTGATTATGATTTCTCAATATATTACCACCTTGGGAAAGCGAACAAGGTGGAAGATGCTTTGAGTCAAAAAGATCATGCTAGCTTATCCATCATGATGATCATAAAAGATCCAATATTTATGGATTCTCAAAGGATGGATATGAAAATTTTTATGAAAGGGGAGAAATATTATCTTTCTCAAATGAATGTTCAACCATCTATACAAGTGAATATTAATAAGGCACATAAGGAATATGTAGAGTTACAAAATAAGGTGAGAAATGATCCTAAATTCAACCTTGATTGTGATGAAATAATAAGGTTTAGGAACCAGGTTTTTATTCCTCCCATAATAGAATTAAAAAAGGAGCTATTGGATAAGGATCGTAGTTCTTCATTATCTATTCACCCAGGAAGCACAAATATGTACAGGGACCTGAAAGAGTACTTCTGGTGGGATGGCATGAAAAGATATTTCACTGAATATGTCTCTCGGTGCTTGGTTTTTCGGAAAGTTAAGGCTAAGAGATAAAAGTATAAGGGGATGTGACAACCATTACCCATACCGGAATAGAAATAGGAAAACATCACTATGGAATTTGTCATCAAACTTCCCAAAATATCCAAAGGAAATAATTCTATCTAGGTTATATTTGATTGGATTATAAAGTCATCACACTTCCTTGTTATTAAAGAGGATTTCTCTCTTTATTATCTTGCTAGGATATATATAAAGGAAGTGGTAATATTACAGGGAGTACCACTTTCCATTATATCTGATCGAGATCATAGGTTTACCTCAAAGTTCTGGAAAATTCTTCAGCATGCTCTGGAAAAAGAGTTAAGTTTCATCACTACTTATCATCCTCAGGCAGACAGTTAGTTTGATAGGAAAATTCAAACTCTAGAATACATGTTGAGAGCTTTCTCTATGGATTTGAAAGGTGGTTGAGATAAACACCTACCATTAGTGTAATTTTCTTACAATAATATATTTCACTCTAGTATTTAGATGGTCCCTTATGAATAACTATATAGAAAAAGGTGAATAACTCCAACTTATTGGTATGAAATTGGGGAAATAAAGTTATGGGGACCTAATAGTGTTGATGAAATGGACGAAAAGGTTAGATCTATTCAACAACACATAAGAGCAGCTCAGAACCGAAAAGAAACATTATGATGACAAACTAAGAAAAGGCCTAGAGTTTGAAGTGGGTGATAATTCATTCTTCTGAATATCTCCCTGGAAGAGAGTAAAGATATTTGGAAAGAAGGGAAAGCTGAGCCCTAGGTATATCGGTCCTTTTGAATTTATGGATCATGTTGGGAAGGTAGCTTACCGATTGGTGCTTCCACTGAATCTATCTCAAGTTCATGATGTGTTCCATGTATCTCTTCTAAGAAAGTATATACATAATCCATCACATGTACTAAGCTCAGAAGTTGTGCCGCTGAAGCAAGACCTTTCTTATGAAGAACAAGCAATAGAGATTCTGAATTGTAGCAAAAAAGTTATACAAAACAAGACCACTCACTAGGTTAAAGTTTTATGCAAGAACAACCAATTTAAATAATCTACATGGTAACTTGAGGATATTGTGAGGTGTCACGACCCGCCTTCACCAAAAGCAGGGAAGGGATAGCAGATTTCCAGACCCTTCCTTCTTTAAGTTGAAGGAGAGATAATGACCCCCGAGACTCGCCTTCAATACATCCCGGAGTGGCAACTAGAACCAAGGGTATAGAATCACACACAAGATGGAAGGAATTACCCTTTTTATTTTAATAGGATTGGGAGATAAGATATAAAATCCCAAACAACACCAAAGATGGAGGTAAAGTTAAAGCCAAAAGTAACCCATTCCCATATGCATGTTCAACAGTAAATGATACAAGCCACAAAAACTCCAAAGGTAAAGTACCAAGAAAAAGGAAAGCGACAACAGAAACTTCCCTAAGGTCTGAGCTAGTACAGTCCCGCATGATCCCTGAAGTCCTCCCAGAAACCTGAAAGTAGTTTTATATACGTAGGGTGAGCATACAAGTATAATCAGTAGGGAAAACCAAAAGCTCCCATGCACAAGTGGGGGAAGCATTCTAATGCCATGTGAGAAAAGAGGAACCAAAGCACCTAGCAAGGAAAACTATCCACCCAAGCCTCACCAAGGAACACTCCCCAAATAATGCAAGTCAAGTAAAGTATAGTAATAGCACATTGATATTTGGGTACCCCGCGCCACTTTCCCACTGTTTATTGAATACATCCTACGCATCGAACCAATCCTACCATTCTCACCACAGTCCCACTTCCAAACCCCACCTGCACACACCTAGGCCATAACCGCACGATAGTCCCACTACCAAACCCCGCCTGTAAACACTTGGTCCATAACCGCTATCCCGCCCGAAGACACCTGGGCCACAACCACCATGCGTAACCACACTCGCAAACACTTGGGTCAGTACAACTACTGCCACGCCCGAAGACACCTGGGCCTCATCCCAAAGACACTTGGGATACAACCTACCCGTAAACACCTGGGCCAACCACCACAACTACTATGCCCAATGATTCTTGGGATAATAATGGACTTCAGGCCATCACATCCTGCCCGAAGAGTCTTGGGATATTCGATAAAGGGAGTAGAGAAGGAGATAATAACCAGCCACTCATAGGAGTGTTGGGAAAAACACCCTCCCCCATGAAATGGGGGTGTTCGGCACTAAGTGCTCAACTTGGGTGTGGCAAGAATAATAAACATAAAAACTAAAGATATATGTATAGTTAGAAAGCACTCATCCCAACCTAGGGTTCCAAAATCTAAGCACAAACACCCTTGTTACTATTAATTCATAAAGGAAAAGCACAACACTCACAACCAAGTCCCAAATTATCCCCAAAACCAATTCCCCATTTAAAAAATTCTTTTTTCATTTTCAAGTGACCTCACATAAGTGAATTTTGGGCAACTAATAGGCATAAACAAAAACCAGTAAAAGAGAAACACCAAAACATCAACTTAAGCATTCACACTCGGTTCTTTTGTGAAGTCACAACAATAAAGGGATAAGTGAGATCCCTCAAAGTACTGGAACCAAAGAAAACCTCACAAAAGGGATAAGTGAGATCCCTCTAAGTACTGGAAACAAAGAATACCCTGAGACACAGCCCCATGCCCCCAAAACCAGGAACCAACCATTTCTCAACAATAGAGGATTCCACCCCAATTCGTGTCACAAGCAGAGCAACCACACAGCTTCAGATTTACAACCAACAACTATACCACAATAGAGGATCCCATCTACATCCACATCTTCCCATAATCACCAAGCATAACAACACACTACCACCAAACAGAGTGGAAAACTTCCAGGATCAAGCACATCATTCATTAGGTTCTTCTTTCTGTTTGTTAACCAGGGTGGTCATACAGGGATTCTTGTTTTACTAAACATCCATTTAAACCATCTGAGTTTAAGTGACTAACCAATTACACATTATAGTCATTTAATCATCACAAAAGACATGTTTCATTAGTGCACAAGGAAATACCACCAATGACCATGATTTTTAGTGATCATAGGCCCGCACAATTCACAACACATATCAATGTAAAAGAGTACAGCAGAACATAGATCACACCCCATTCCCTTCATTATTTAAAGTACGTTCATTATCTTAGTTAAGTTTGGATTAATAAATCCCCGCAGAAACAAAATCATACCCACCCCGCATGATACATAGTAAGGAGAGACGAAGGAAAATCCCTACCCGATTGATCAAAGATCGAAGTTCTTCTCCACACGCCAAGAATAGGGAAAAGTGTGACTTGCATGGGAGGGATATCAGGAACTCCAAATGCACTAAGAAGAAAAGGAATCCAGCCAAGAGGAAGAAGAAGGAAGAAGAAATTACAGTGCGATATATAGATAAGATCCCATTTTTACGGGATATGGGGATCTGAATGGCTTTAAATTCGGATCGTGGTTCCCCATTCGGTTGGGTGGTTACACATGATGGGATTAATTGTTATTTAATTCTCCATTTAGGAGGTTCCTAGGGATTTTTGGGTATTAATTATGGGATTTAAATGGCTTTGAACCACTTAAAAAGGGTTAAAAAGGCCCAAAAGAGGCGTTACGGGAAAAATTGTAGAAGAGAAACCCAAAAACGTTGGGTGATACTGATCGGTCGTGCCGATCGGTCGCGCCGATCGGTCATGCCAATCGGTCGCACGCCGAAATGACATCCTACCACCAAGACGTCACGCCTAGGATCTAAAATTTGGCAAAGGGATAGATCGTGAGGGTCTGGTTTATCACATCAGATACCTCTCAAAGCATTATCGCCCTTGAGAATTTAAAACCAAACCTGAAGAAAGGAGGGGGGGTCTGAACAACTTCCCCGGAAGATACCTCTCAAGAGAGAACCCGAACAATTACAATCACTACAAAATAAAAGATTAAACCGTCTGGTCATGTGGTGATGTGTTTCCCTTCCTCCATGTTAAGATACTATCCGCTTTGGGCGGCACTGACTCACCCGCACGGGTTTAGGGGCATCCACTCTAATGCGTCTTCACTAGGGATTAGGTCCTCCCCTCCCCACATTTTAGGACACTTCACACACATGCACAAAAAAGGAAAACCACACATTCCATAGTTAACAAGGTAAAGTGTTCCATCACAACCAAATACAACAAATAGAACTACTCAAAACATATCTGAGTACTGGCCACGCATCTGTGTCTCCCATTCCCAGGTACTTTCCTCAAGCCCACCATGCCTCCACAACACACGAACCAGAGGAATGGTTTGTCCATGGATCACCTTCTCCATGCGATCCTCGATCATCACTGGTCTATCCACGAATGTTGCATTGTCTTTGATATCTAGCTCTCCCCAGTCAAGGACGTGTGAGTCATTGTGAAGATATCGACGAAGTTGGGACACATGGAAGGCATCATGCACCCTTTGTAGTTGTGGTGGCAACACAAGCTGGTAAGCCACCTATTCGACCCGCTGAAACACCTCGAAGGGTCTGACGAACCTGGGAGAAAGCTTACTTCCCCTTCCAAACCTCCACTGCCCATGCCAAGAGGAGACCTTCAAGAACACATGGTCCCCGACCTCGAACTCCAAGGGTATCCTCATATCATCAGCATACGACTTCTTCCGGTCCTGAGCCGCCTTCATCCTCTCTCGTATAAGTTGCACCTTCTCCATCGTGCTCTGCACCACCTCCGGGCCAAGGGCGCCGGCCTCTCCAACTTCTGTCTAGCACAAGGGTGAGCGACATGGCCTCCCATACAAAGCTTCGAACGGAGCCATACCAATGGTAGAGTGGTATCTGTTATTGTAGGCGAACTCTACCAGAGGAAAGTGTCGCACCCATGATCCCCCAAAGTCCAGAACGCATGCTCGCAGCATATCTTCCAAGGTCTGGATGGTACGCTCTGTCTTTCCATCTGTTTGGGTTTAGAAGGCAGTGCTAAGTCATAGCTGGGTGCCAAAAGCATGTTGCAATCCCCTACAGATTCGTGAGGTAAACCGTGCATCCCTATTCGAGACTATAGACCTCATAACTCCATGCAATTGCACCACCTCATCCACGTAACTCTGTGCTAAGTCATCCACTGCACTCGACTCCTTGATCGCCAGAAGGTGAGTCAATTTTGTCAACCGGTCCACCACTACCCAGATAGTGTCACAGCCTCCTTGAACCTTGGGTAGTCCCGTGACGAAATCCATCAAGATTTCATCCCACTTCCACTCAGTAACGTCTAAAGGTTGCAACAAGCCACCTGGAATACAGTGTTCATCCTTCACCTGCTGACACACTAGGCTCCTTGATACGAATTTTGCGACTGCCCGTTTTACCGCGGGCCACCAAAACTCTCTCCTCAGGCCCTGGTACATCTTGGAAACTCCTGGGTGCACTGCTAGGGGTGAGTTGTGGAATTCACCAAGAACTCTCTCGCGCATCGCCTCCAGAACGAAAAACATCCCTCAGAAAATCATCTGATTCTGATCATCCTCCATCCACCCTTACGGAGCATCACCTTGGTTAACCTTGTCACGCACCACTTCGCTTTTTGAGTCTCCCCACTGAGACTCCTCCACCTTCCATAGTAGAGAAGACTGCACTGTCATATGATACAGGCAACCCCTTCCACCTTCCATCCTTACATCCAGGTGCAGGGTAGCCAACTCCTCCATTGCCTTCCAAGCATCTGCCGACTCTCGAACCGCATCCTTCTGTGATTTTATGCTCAGGGCATCAGCCACCACATTCCCCTTTCCTGGGGTGTAGGAAACCTTAAAGTTGTAGTATTGAAGTAATTCCATCCACCTTCACTTCTATAAGTTCATGTCTCACTGGGAGAAGATATACTTCAAGCTCTTGTGATCCGTGAAGACCACGAAGCGCTCCCCAATGAGGTAATGTTGCCACAACTTTAGTAAAAACACGACCGCCGCAAGCTCCAGATCATGGGTGGTATAGTTACACTCATGGGGACGTAACTTTCTAGACCCATAGGAGATAACCCCTTGCTACTGCATCAACACATATCTGAGTCCTTGCCCTGAAGCATCACAGAACACCTCATACATTTCCCCTTCTTCTGGAAATCTCAACACTGGGGCACTAACAAACTTCTCCTTCAGATGGCTGAAGTCTGCCTCGCACTGCCCATCTCATACGAAAGCTAAATCCTTCTTTTTCAAAGTTTACAAAGGTGCTGCAACTCGGGAGAAGTTGGCCACGAATCTCCGGTAGTAACCTGCTAGCCCGAGGAAACTACGAGCCTCCGCCACGTTCTTGGGTGCTGCCCAAGAAAGAACTACCTCAACCTTCGATGGGTCCACTGCTATCCCCTGCTCAGACACCACATTCCCAAGGAAGTGCACTTCTCGTGTCCATAACTTGCACTTGGACAACTTCCCATAGATTTGGTGTTGTCGGAGGACCTCTAAAACCGTTCTCAGGTTCTCGGTGTGATCCTCCTCTGATCTAGAGTAGATCATGATGTTGTCAATAAAAATGACTACGAACCGGTCCAGATATTCCCGTAAGACGGATTTCATGAGTCCCATGAACATAGCTGGCACGTTCATAACACCGAACGGTATGACTACAAACTTAAAGTGCCCATATATGTACCTGAAGGCAATATTCGAGATGTCACCCTCCCTCAACCTCAGCTGGTGGTATCCTGACCGCATGTCAATCTTAGAGAACCAACCTGCTCCCTTCAGCTGTTCAAAGAGATCATCTATCCTTGGGAGGGGGTAACTGTTCTTGACTGTTACCTGGTTCAGTCTCCGGTAGTCTATGCACAGCCTGATACCACCATCCGCCTTCTTAGAGAATAGGACTAGAGCACCCCACAGCGACGCACTTGGTCAAACAAAACCCTTATTCATCAGATCGTCAATCTGAATCTGCAAATCCTGTAGCTCCAAAGGTGTCATCTGGTAGGGATCCATTGAAATAGGATGAGCACCAGGTTGCAAGTCTATCCCAAACTCGATGTCACATCGAGGGGGTAGAGTCATCACCTCTTCAGGGAAGACTTCCATGAACTCACTGACAACCCCTGGAACTTCCACCATCTCGGCATCCACCGACTCCACTGATAGTTCAGCTAACAAGAAGAGGAGGGGTTCTCCTCGCCTGCTGCTCCCCTGGAAACTCTGCTCACCGATGAAAGTAACTCATCGGCCGCCCAAGTCTGAAAACACAACCCTTCTTTATAATCAGTCAATGACGGCACATACATAGAACAGCCAGTCAATGCCTAGGATGACATCGTATGGCTATATCTGAAATAGTAGAAGATACCTGACTAACTGATGTGGCCCTATCATCAGTCTACATCCTCGGGAAACATACAACAACTTGGTCTAACCTTCGACTGGTGTGCTCAGCACCAGGGGCACCAGAAGTCTCTCAACATCTAAACCCAGAGCATGGGCCAGACTAGGTGTAACAAAGGACTGTGAAGCTCCTGTATCGAACAAGGCATATGAAAGGGTACTAAAAAAGCTGATCATACCTCAAACGACCTCTGTCCCTACAGGAACTTCTGCCTCCATGGTGTGCAACTTCACACGCCCAACTCCTCTACCTCTCGGCTGTCGGCCACCTCCCCAACCACGCCCAGGTCGAGGTCCCTGAGGAGTGCCCTGAGGTCAGCCTCCCCCTGCAATGTCTGCCCTCAGCGGAGCGGGAGCCCGCTGCCACTGTTGTATCTGCTGAAAGGGCCTCACTGGGAACTGCTGTTGCTGAGGAGGGTTTTGGACCTGCCCACCTCCTCCGTACTATACTCCGTCCGGGCACTGATTCCGAAGGTGACCATGGCTTCCACAGATGAAGCATCTCGGCCCTGGGCCCGAAAGAAAAGGGCGAGGGCCGGATGGTCGAAACTAGAACTGATGAGGCATACTCTCTGCTGGTCGAAACCTAGAGGGTTCTAATGTTGGAGGCATGCTGCTGATGGCCTTACCCTTTTACGAGCCCAACTGGATCCCCTCTCGTGACACACCTACCAGTGTGTGCATCCTCTCCACCACTTCAGCCTTCTTCTGCACCTCTAATTATGTTGATAGGGTGAAGGGAGTAACAGTGTACTGAAGAGAAGGTCGGAGTGCCTCCTCTAAACGTCTCACCCAAGACTCCTCATTCAGAAAGAGGTCTCGGGCAAAGCGAAGGAGATCCTTGAACTTGATCCCCATCTCTCTCACTGATATACTTCCCTGCTGGAGGGAGAGTAGCTCCTACCTCTTCTCAGCCTTCATCATGGAAGAGAGGAATTCTTCCCAAAACTCCTTCTCGGAGTCTTCCCACATCACCTCGGTCTCCCTCTTCTCCCCAAGATAAAGTGTCCACCACTGACACGCCGCTCCACGCATCTGGCTTACATCCAGAGGAACCCAGTACTCCGTTGGATCCCAGATCAAGCTGAAGGCTATCACTAGCTCCTCTAGCTAGCTCTCCATCTCCACATCTGAGATGCTGCCCTCGTACTTCCCGAGGGTATGTCGCTGAAAGGATCGAAGCGTCTTCTTCCATTGATCATCCTCCTCCTCTCATTTGTTCCTCTGACGATCGGCCAGGTCAACCTCCTGGGACTCGATCACCCGCACTACTCGTGGTCGCCTCCCGGGTGCCATAGCTGCAAGGTAAACAAGGAATGCCTAAGCCCGAGTAGTGTCGAATATTGTTCTTAAATTTTCTTAGACTTCTTTATTTATTTTGAATACCCAAGACAC
This sequence comes from Viscum album, assembly GCA_963277665.1. Taxonomy (NCBI): domain Eukaryota; kingdom Viridiplantae; phylum Streptophyta; class Magnoliopsida; order Santalales; family Viscaceae; genus Viscum; species Viscum album. Next base: position 1,029,363,117 of record OY728158.1, read on the forward strand.
CCATGAAACATAAGAACACAAGTCATTATGATTCATGTACCTTTCCTAGGGTTTCTAACCTGCAATTAGTATAGCCTCACTTGGTCATTCGGTAGGTCCAGAGTCCTTGAATCAGATCACGGGGGCCCTAAAATCCCGTGTACTAGCCGGTCTTCCCTGGCCTAATTCATGCACCAAGGTCACCCAACACTGTTTCCCTACCACCCCATGAAATCCTCACTGTTCCTAACTCCAGACTCCATCCTATCTCTTAACCACTTCCTCTGATACCATTCTGTCATGACCCGCCTTCACCAAAAGGAGGTAAGGGACAGCAGATTTCTAGACCCTTCCTTCTTTAAGTTGAAGGAGAGATAATGACCCCCGAGACTCGCCTTCAATAGGTCCCAGAGTGGATACTAGCACCAAGGGTATGTAATCACACACAAGATGGATGGAATTACCCTTTTTATTTTAATAGGATCGGGAGATAAGATAGAAAATCCCAAACAACACCAAAGCTGGAGGTAAAGGTAAATCCAAAAGTAACCCATTCCCATATGCATGTTCAACAGTAAATGATACAATCAACAAAAAATACAAAGGTAAAGTACCAAGAAAATGGAAAACGACAACAGCAACTGCCCCAAGGTCTGAGCTAGTACGGTCCTGCACGATCCCCGAAGTCCTCCCAGAAACCTAAAAGTAGTTTTATATACATAGGGTGATAATACAAGTATACTCAGTAGGGAAAACCAAAAGCTCTCATGCACAAGTGGGGGAAGCATTCTAATGCCCTGTGAGAAAAGAGAAACCAAAGAACCTAGCAAGGAAAACTATCCACCCAAGCCTCACCAAGGCACACTCCCCAAATAATTCAATTCAAGTAAAGTATAGTAATAGGACATCGATATTTGGGTACCCTGCGCCACTTTCCCACTAGTTATTGAAGACATCCTATGCATCGAACCAATCCCACCATTCTCACCATAGTCCCACTTCCATACCCCGCCCGCACACACCTGGGCCATAGCCGCACTGCAGTCCCACTACCAAATCCCGCCCGCACACACCTGGGCCATAATCACTATCCCGCCCATAGACACCTGGGTCACAACCACCACACGAAACCACACCCACAAACATCTGGGTCAGAACAACTACTGTCATGCCCGAAGACACCTGAGCCTCATCCCGAAGACACTTAGGAAACAACCTACCCGCAAACACCTGGGTCAACCACCACAACTACCATGCTCGAAGATTCTTGGGCTAATAATGGACTTCAGACCATAATAGCCTGCCCGAAGAGTCTTGGGCTATTCGAAAAAGGGAGCAGAAAAAAAAGCTAATTACCAACCACTCATAGGAGTGTTGGGAAAAACACCCTCCCCCGTGAAATGGGGGTGTTCGGCTCTAAGTGCTCAAATTGGGTGGGGTGCGAATAAGAAACTTAAAAACTACAGATATATGTATAGGTAACAAGCACTCATCCCTGTTAGAACCGGGTGTGCAGCGAAAGTCCCAAATAGGTGGGTTTTTAAAAAATTTCCACCTCCGTTCGCCGTAAACTTGCCGACGTCGAAGAAGAGCAGCCCGGTCAAATACGAGGACCACGTGTGGAGGATTTTAAGCACAAAATTAAACCGTAAAATACCTGGTTTGAATCAAAAGTCGCGCACGACGTCTGCTCGTCGTTGGGGATCGCTGCTCGAAGAATCCGAAGCTGAATTCCTCTAGATCGTCCACACACGCTTCAAGGAATCCGCGGGAGCGCCATTCGTCGTAATCCGGGTGCTAGCACGGATTTGCGACGATGCCTTCAACGCTCCAACAACCACCACATCGCTTCGCTAGAGATGCCCGAGAGAGAGCTCCATCTGAGCTCCTTGGATCCAGAGCATCTCTCTCTAGAATGTGGGAGAGAGGAGAGTAGAGATAAACTCCATGAATAATCTTTGGCAAATGCCCATCCTCTTATATTTATAGTGCTCAATTAAAATACCCGGTATCGCCTCGCCGGCCCCGAATACTTAACGCACTATTAACGACATTTTATGACTACTAAAATGAGCCATAAATATTATTATCATTCACTTGTAATATATTAAAATATATTACATGATAATAATTAAGTCATTAACCTGACTCGTCGCTCCCATAAATATTAATTGAACCTTGAATAATTTAATATTCGTCAATTAATATTTTTCATGTATTTACTTAAAACTCGTAAATAAATTTAATAAATAAATTCAATACTCATTATTCTAAACTCGAATAATATGAATCTATTTATCGCATTGGTGATCGTTTAACTTTGGACAATTCCCGGACCCCTGTAGCGGGGCCCACTATGTTCAATACTCCTATTCAACTGAATAGGGAAGATTCTTGAATATGCTGTTGTGTGTGACCCTCTAGGCCCTTATTTCGGCAGCCGTGAATAGTATTCACAGACCAAGAGCGGGATCTAGCAACCCATCATGGCCCCTGAAGAAATAAGGATTGTCACAGCAGCGACAACCAACCTACGAACACGCACTGTGTAATATAATCTCTTTGTCTATAATATCTCATAAAGTAGGACGCACTCTCGTGTCATCGTCCTTTTCTTGCTTTATTGTTTGTTGATGTAACTGGATGAATTTACCCTCGACTGCCATGGCCATGGTCTTATAAAGGTACTACCATCCATATCAACATGGCCTGAGATATATTACTTCCATAACCCAGAAGCGACAAATCCTTTCTTGACCATTCAACCAATGACATGCCACCAATGACGCACCAGACACAAACTACCTCGCCACGACTTCATTGCCATGGTTTTCGTATTGCATCAAAGTACGCGATCAAATGACATACATTGGTAATGATCTCAAGTCAGAAGACCATTACACATGATCGTAGATAGGAACATCCAATGACACCTGAAACATGTGGTGTTCCTATTTGTGGGTCAGTCCTCATGATCTCACTACTAGAGATCACCAAGTGCGAACTTCATGAGAAGAAGTCTCAATGCTTATGAGCCCCCAGCACCTGATGGTCATACATCTACTATGTCCAATTAGTAAGATGTATCTAGACCATAGAACGTATATATTTAAGATTAATGTCATAGTATCTAGAGGTTATCATTATAGCCTGGGAACTACTATAACCTTTCGATACAACAATTAATCTTTGGGCATTACCATTTCAATAGTGGATGCAGAAAAGTCTACACTATAATGGTAAGATGACATCATGCATACCATACTATATACACGATATGGTAATCAAAAGAACATAATATTTGGGTCTAGGGCACCCACTATTTCAACAATCCCAACCTAGGGTTCCAAAATCTAAGCACAAACACCCTTGTTACTATTCATTCATAAAGAAAAAGCACAGCACTCACGGCCAAGTCACAAATTATCCCCAAAACCAATTCCCCATTTAAAACATTCTTGTTTTCATGTTCAAGTTACCTCATTTAAGTGGATTCTACACTAATGGGCAACTAAAAGGCATAACCACAAACCAGAAAAAGAGAAACACCAAAACATAAACTTAAGCATTCACACCTGGTTCTCTTGTAAAGTCACAATAACAAACGGATAAGTGAGATCCCTCAAAGTACTAGAACCAAAGAAAACCTCACAAAAGGGATAAGTGAGATCCCTCAAAGTAGTGGAAACAAAGCAGACCCCGAGACACAGCCCCATGTCCCCAAAATGAGGAACCAACCATTTCTCAATAATAGAGGATTCCACCCCAATTCGTGTCACAAGCAGAGCAACCACACAGTTTCAGATTCACAACCAACAATCGTACCACAACAGAGGATCCCATCCCCATCCACATCTTACCATAAGCACCAAGTAGAACAACACACTACAACCAAACAGAGTGGAAAACATCCATGCTCAAGCACATTATTCATTAAGTTCTTCTTTCTGTTTGTTAATCGGGGTGGTCACATGGGGATTCTTGTTTTATTGAACAACCATTTAAACCATCTGAGTTTAGGTGACTAACCAATTCCATATTACAGTCATTTAATCATCACAGAAGAAATGGTTCATTAGTGTGCAAGGAAAGACCAGAAACGGCCATGATTTTTAGTGAGCATAGGCCCGCACAATTCACAACACATATCAACGTAAAAGAGTACATCAGAACATCGATCACACCCCCTACCCTTCATTATTTCAAGTTCGTTCATTATCTTCGTTAAGTTTGGTTTCATCAATCCCCACATAAAAAAAGCATACCCACCCCACATGATACACAGTAAGTAGAGACAAAGGAAAATACCTACCTGATTGATCAAAGATCGAAGGTCTTCTCCACGTTCCAAGAATAGGGAAAAGCATGACTTGCAGGGGAGGTACGTCGGGAACTCCAAATTCACTAAGAAGAAAAGGAAGCCAGCCAAGAGGAAGAAGAAAGAAGAAGAAATTCCCATGCGATATATAGATAAGATCCCGTTGTTACAGGATATGGGGATTTGAATGGCTTTAAATTCAGATCGTGGTTCCCCACACGGTTGGGTGGTTACACACGACGGGATTAATTATTATTTAATTCTCCATTTAGGAGGTTCCTCATAATTTTTGGGTATTAATTATGGGATTTAAATGGCTTTGAACCACTTGAAAAGGGTTAAAAAGGCTCAAAAGATGCATTACAGGAAAAATTGTAGAAGATAAACCCGACAAGGCTAGGTGACACCGATCGGTTGCGCCGATCGGTCGCCCCGATCGGTCGCGCTGGTTGGTCGCCCCGATCGGTCGCCCCGATCGGTCGCGTCGCCAATCGGTCGCACGCCGAAATGACGTCCTACCACTGAGACGTCACCCCTAGGATCCGGAATTTGGAAAAGGGATGGACCATGAGGGTCTGGGTCATCACATGAGGAATATATATCCTCATCTATTTTTTTCCAAGTGATGAATTTTGAGGGTGAAATTCAATTTTTTAGGGGGGTAGAATGTAACACCCAGATGTTTTTATGAAATATTTTCTTTAAATAATTTTTATTCTTTAGTATAATTATTTGAATGAAATAATGAGTTTAAAAAAACTGTGAGATGCCCTTATTATAAAATTACCTTTATATCCTAACAGTTAGGTTAGTGGGAATAATTATAACAAACTTATGAAAATGCATTGTGAATTCATTGGCTGTTAATTGTATAAGAAAAATATAAATCAATTAGATATTTGTATTTATGAGTGAATTACTTTTGGTAATGAAATTAATATGATATATGTGTGTTATATACTTAATAAAATATTTTTTATATTCATCTAATGGAAATTTTAGTCATAGTGTATGAATAAAACTCTATTTGATGTATTAAAACCTATTTTTTAGTTTAATTTTACACCTTTGAATGGAGAACCCCTTTTAAATTAATATTTTTACACATTAATAATTTTTATATAAAATTATAAACATATTATTTTCAAGTGGGAAATAAAATTTTACTTTTTTATGAATTTCTTTTTTTTTGATAACTTTCATGATTTGATGAATAGGAAAAACATGCTAAATTTTAATTGAAAATAACTTTTTTCATTGAAATAATTTATATGGTTAAATTATATTATTTAATAGTTTAAAAGTATAAATATAATATTTTTTCACAATTTGATATAATTTAGGTCATTTTAATTCATTTTACATTAAATTCAGATGTAAAAACATTTCAATCTTTTGCAATATTTTAACTTTTAAAACTTGTATTCTCATTTCAACAACAGTATTGATTTAAAATTAATTACTAAAGCTTATTTGTTTTGAATTTTTAAAAATGGATTCCATATTTGGAATCAGTAGGTCAAAATTATGTTAACAGGCTACATTTATTTTTGGTCATTATGAATAGTAACTTTGGTAATTATTTTTTTTACCATTGTTAAAGGTAAATCAGGTAATTAAAGGTAAAGATAATATTATAAAATTACCTTAAAACCTCTAAAAATCCAATTTGATGACTAAATTAGACCCTTATCATCTATTTTTATAAATGGAATCACTTTATGGCCACTTACCTATGAATATGACATGGATGTAATAAAAACTAATGAATGTGAAAAAATGTCACAATCTCATTTTATATAAGTATATTAATTTTAATATATGAATAACTAGAAGATAATATTAACTATAGATAGCATATGGAAATATAAAAAGAATTAAATACAATATATAAATTTATATATAACTTTTTGAGATTAAATAATTACCATTAAAGATGACACAATAGTGATGTAAAAATTATTTTATTAATAGAAATATAAAATAAATGGTTTTAAAAATATTGAAAGAAATATCATATAAACTAATTAATGTGATCCACAAATTTTATAAGTTACTATTACATGTTATGAGTGTATTAAATATTTTTTTTCGAAGTTATCTTCTTTTTGGGTTTTATTTAAAGTCAAATAATTGAATTGTGTTAAAATTTGCACTATTGTTATTTTATAAAAATAACATTTTATTAAATTATTTTAAATCATGAAAATATTAAAAAATTACAGAGTGATGATTATAAGGTCTAAAATTTCATAAAATATCCATTTATGGTCAATTAATACTATATAAGTAAATATTTATAACCATCAAATATTTAGAATGTTATTACAATAATTAAAATTAAATATAAAAACTAAGTGTCAATTAAAAAGATATGGTTTAAGTTGAAAAATTAACATGTCAAAAATTTATTGGTTGATGATATTACAACCATGTCTCATCTCATCTTAGAAATTGGGATATTTTTTAGGTTTTTGGATAGGGTTTTATTTTGTTATAAATTATTATTTATAGAGATTCCAAAAGTGCCCCTCACCTTAAATATAAAAGGGCACCTCCTCCCTCACCTATTCAATTAATTTTGAGCCTTCAAGCTCATAAATCCCCTACCATGTTTCCTTCTCAACTTCCCTATTTTCATTCTATAGGTTCTATTAATATTAAAAGGCCAACACTAGTGCTCTAATAAAAGATTTTGAGGAAGCTCATCAAGGAAGAGGTGATCTCTTCTACCAATTACTTCAAACTTATTTATTCTTATACTTTCTATTAATTAGTTGTTTAATTATAATGTAATAACATAATTATCACTAATATACTTATATATTATTATAAATATGAAACAACCATATTTCACCTTCTATCCATCCTCTGAAAAACGAAATCACTACATGTGCGTACGTACGGCTTACCGTCTCCACACTGTGGTGTAATCTATTTTTCACCACCACCTTACTTGGATGGGTATAATGATATAAATAATAACTATATATTATTATTATAACATGTTATTAATTCTTAAATATTATACACCATCCACTTCAATACCATTTAAGAATTTTGGGAATGAAATCATCGCTCGTGTGTACGTACGGCCTACCGTATCCACAATGTGAAGTGGTTCATTCTACATGATATTCATTAAACCATGACTATATACATGAATTTTATGAATAAATATGATATATATTATACTAATATCATTATATAAATTATTTAACTATTACTTAATAAGTGGAACATGAACTTATCTTACAAATCTTGCATAAGAACATAAAGCAATTAATATCTGAATAATGAGTGACAATGAAATATTACTAAAACACGAATGATAATATAATCATATATGATATCATAAAATTGATTATGATTCTATAATAATTCAATATCATTATTTAAATAATTATATAATATTTTTTGGTACATACAAAGGATATTGGACCTAAGGTAAGGGATAATTTTACAATTTCATTTTTATCCAAGATAGTTTATACATAAGTATTTACTGGGGTATATTTATCATCTATATTAATTTTTCCTAATTATGTAATATTATTTATATTATTATACAATTTTTTAATGTTAATTTTACCCTTTTGTTAATTTTTAAATGGTATAAAATGGGTCTTTTATCGTTATTCAATTTAAGGTACTTTTTGACTTTTCTAGAAAAAGTACGAGAAGAATTTTTTTTAACTTGTACGGCATGAAAATATTTTTAAGCTTTCATAATGACTTATTTACTTTAATATTACCCTATAATATTATAAGGTTATTTTCACATAAGATAATTTATTCTAAAATTTTGTGGCATTTTGAGGAAGAAAAACATTTTTGAAGAAGAAAGGATGTTTTCCTCAGGAATTAATTTCAAGTGTTTTCTCAAAATTATTTTCCATATAAGATGAAACTATTTAAATAGGGTTATATTTCTAACCCTGTCAGTACTATTATTTTATTGTATGTTATTTAGGAAATCTATTTGATTTATATAAATTATTATGGAATTATTTTTAAGAAATCCATTTTATTTCATGGGTTATACTATGGTAAATGTTTTTATGTTTTTGTGGAACACATAAGAATGGTTCCATTATGAGATGGGTGAGACCTATATCTCCCTCTAATGAATTGGTTAAAGATTTATATCTTATCAGATATACATGACTAGAATGAAAAGTAAACCTAATTCAGTAATACAGAGATGGAACGAGGAGTGAACTCAGTTCAGTAATGGACTTTGTCTGCTATGAGGGTCTTGGAAATGTTCCTTGACTAATACGAAATGATTTTCTATACTTATGTGTATAGGCCATGAAATTTCATGTCTTATGTTATGAATATTGGGATGACATTGCACTTTTTTGATTTATCCCATGACATGATATTCTGAACTTTTATATGCAGGATAATATTTTAAAATGTTATGTTCTTATGATTATGATATGATTTATATTTCCCTTATTTACCATTACTGAGAATTTGAGCTCACCCTTTAATATGTTTCTTTTCTCCAGGCCAAAAAGAAGGGTATTAAGTATTATATTTCAAAAAGGAGTCTAGTTTTGAAGAAATTAGTGGGAAGCAATGTATATGTTTTATGAACCAGTTGTTTATGTTTCCTAGTTTCAAAATGCACTAAACTTATACGCTCCTGGTAGGGGTTTTATTATGTTATGTAATAAATATTATTCAATGTTGAAGTAATATCTATATGTAAATTATGGGTTGTAATAGTGGAATCTTGGGGTGTTACATTCTTCCCTTCTTCAAATAATTTCATCCTTGAAATTTCTATAATATCACTTCAGAAAAAGATTCGGGTGGTTCTTCATCATAAGTTCTTCATGTTCCCATATCGCCTCTTCTGTTTTATTGTTTCTCCAAAGAAGCTTTACTCGATGAGTCTTTTGATTTCTTAACACTTGTTCTCTGGTATCAAGAATCTTGATAGGCTCTTCACAATAAGATAGATCGGGATCCAGTTCTATTTCTTCATAGGTGAGTGCATGAATTGGGTCTAGCATGTATTTCCTTAACATTGATACATGAAACACATCATGAACTTTGGATAGACTTAGAAAAATTTCTAAACGATAATCTACATCTCCAATTCATTCCAAAATTTCAAAAGGTCTTATGTACCTTATAATTAATGTACCCTTATTACCAAATCGTATAACATCCTTTCATGGAGATACCTTTAAGAAAACATGATCTCCCACTTGAAATTCAAAATCCATCATTTGATTATTAGCATAACTCTTTTGCCTATTTTGAGATATTTTGATATGGGTCTAAATAGTTTTTACCTTTTCCATAATTTCCTCAACAAGTTCTAGTCCTATAAGTTTTATTTCACCAACATCATCCAAACAAGTTGGTGTACAACATCTCTTCCCATATAACGCTTCATATGGTTCCATCTGTATACTTGAATAGAAGTTATTGTTATAGAAAAATTCTACTAGAGGTAAATACTAATCCCACATACCTTGAAAATCATGTGATCAAGATGTCAACATGTCTTCTAAATTTTGGATAGCCCTTTCTAATTTTCCATCAGTTTAAGGGTGGTATGCAGTGCTCAAATAAAGCTCAATATCTAGAGCCTTATAAAGAATTTTCTAGAATTGTGATGTAAAATGGGGATCACAGTCAGAAACAATCAATAGGGGTATACCATGAAGTCTTAAAACTTCATTAATATATAGTCTTTCTAAACGTTCAAGTGTTAAAATTTCTCTTATAGAAAAAAATGTGCTGATTTGGTAAGACGATCAATAATAACCCATATCTCATCATTTCTTATGGGAGTCTTTGGTATCCCTATGACAAGGTCAATTGTAATATCATCCCATTTCTACATAGGTATAGGAAGAGGTTTCATGAATCCTCTAGGATGTAGTCTTCCAGCCTTCACCTGTTGAAAAACCAATCATCTCGACACATAATCAACAATCTCCCTCTTCATGTTGTCCCACCAAAAATGTTCCTTCAAATCTATATACATATTAGTGCCACCGGGGTGTATATAGAAATTAGAGCTATTAGAATCATCCAATAATTATCTTTTTAGCTCAGGTATAGTAAGAACACAAATCATCTTCCCAAATTTTAAAATAACATCTTCAAATACAAAGTAAATTAGTATCCCGTCATTCATAGGTATAATTTTCATTTGAAACTCCTCATCATCAGACTAAAAACTTTTTATCCTTAATATTAAAGATGTTTTGGAAACCATTTGAAAAAGTAGTGATGTTTCACCTTCCATTATAATTCCCATATCCATATTTACTAGATCCATAAACATAGGATCCCTTTCAACTCTCGTTTTATTTATAACTCCATGGTATTTTATACTCAAAGAATCTACCACCTTATTTCCCTTCCATGGGTGGTAGTGTATTGTGTAATCATAATTCTTGAGTAGATTAATCCATCTATTTTTTCTCATGTTGATTTCTTTCTATGGGAGAATATATTTTAAACTCTTATGATCGGTATATATCTCACATATTTCACTATTGAGATAGTGTCTCCATATCTTTAGAGAAAAGATTACTAATTCTAACTCCAAATCATGAGTTAGGTAGTTTTTTTCATTAATTTTTAATTTCCTTGATGCATAATCAATAACCCTATCATTCTTCATAAGGACACAACCGAGTACTTTCCTTTATGCATCACTATAAATCACAAACCCATCATTCCCAGATGGTAGAGTCAAGATTGGAGCATTGAATAATCTTCTCTTCAATTCTTCAAGACATTCTTTACACTTTTTTTCCAAATTAATTTGACCTCATTAAGTGTGATCTTGGTTAATGGGTTTTCCAATCAGGGAAATTTTTAGACGAAATGTTGATTGTAACCTACTAAACTAATAAAACCATGTACCTCATTTAAACTCGTCAGTGTTGGACATTCTTGGATTGCCTTTGTATTTTCAGGATCAACATAAATTCAATCCTTTGATACAATATGGACAAGAAAATAAATTTTCTGAATCTATAATTCACACTTGTTTAACTTCCCATATAGCTCATTTATTCTAAGAGTCTTTAGAACAATCTTTAAGTGGTTCTCATGGTCTTCGTAGATTTTGGAGTATACCAAGATATCATCAATAAATACTAAGACAAAATCATCAAGATATTCTTTGAACACTTTATTCATTAGATATATTAAAACAGAGGGTACATTATTCAATCCAAATAGAATTACTATAAATTCATAATGACCATACCTTGTTCAGAATGTTGTATTTGGAATATCTTTTTTTTACACATAATTAATGATATACATAATGAAGTTAAATTTTTGAAAAATATTGATCTCTATGAAGTTGATCAAATAATTCATCAATGTAAGGCAAGGGATACTTGTTATTTATTTTAATATCATTGATTTCTATATAGTCAATTCATAGCCTCATTGATCTGTCTTTATTTTTAACAAAAAGAATTGGGGCTCCTCATGGAGAAACACTAGGGTGAATAAATCTCTTATTACTCAACTCCTCTGGGTTTTCCTTCATCTCTACCAATTCTATAGTGTCCATTCTATAATGACTCTTTGATATTGGTATTCAATTAGGGATAGAAAACTCAACTTTACGCTTTGGGGTGTCTAAGTAAATCTTTAGTAAAATCATCAATGTATTCATTTATAATCGGTACATCCTCAATTTGAATATTTCTTTCTTCATCCCTATACATTATTTCTTTTGACTCCCCAAGAATCTCATTCAGTAAAGCTATTGGGGTAGATTTTGATAAGAATAAGGTGATGAAGTTTCTACTCTAAAGATAATTGATTCTACATCATCCTCACAAATTGCAAATTCCTTCTTCTTGCAATAAATTTTCGCATCATATTTTGATAGAAAATCCATACTAGGATTGTATCAAAGTATAACATATGTATAATAATAAAGTTAGTAGATAATGAATGATTATATGTCATAATGGTAACTACCTAACACAGTTTTATTTCAATGATACATCCCTTAGGGGTTTTGACTGACAACTCCCTTGTTAAAGTGAATTGGAAATATCTAATTTTTAAAGAAAACTGGGAAGTTATAATGGAATGTGAGGATCCAGAATCAAATAAATCTTTGCCTAAATTTGAGGAGGTGATTATATTACCTTCCACAATATTATTAGGAGTTTCAACCACAATAGTTATGATCACAAAATCTTGGCCTTGATCCCTTGGCTTTTTCTTAGGTAAGTTTCCTTGATGATTAAGACAATCATTTTAATAATGTCTCATTTCTTTACAATTGTAGCATTGAACATTGATAGCTACTTTCTTCCCCTTGCAATCATGATCTTTGTGGCATTTTTTCCACACTTGTAACAAACTCTCGTCTCCTTTAGGAAAGTATTAGGTTGTTTCTTCCTGCAATTACTGCATGGTGGAAAGTCAGATTTTACCTTCCTTCCCATATTTCTTTTCCCAGAGTGTTCAGAGTCCCTTTAATTCTCTTGATTCCCTTTATGTTATAAGACTTGGAGAATTCATTTTTTTCTTGATAGCACAAGAGACTATATCTTCATATGATGAGAAATATTGTGAGACTAATTCCCATTGGAGGAATGGTTTTAACCCATAAAATAAGAGATCAATATTACATCTTGGGTTATATATGTAGTTTGTAGCATGTCTTCTTAACCTTGTGAAGTTAGCCTCATACTTTGTAACATTATCATCCTCTTTTTCCCCAGAATCAGAAATTTTCTTCCCATATCACCTCTCTATTCACGAGGAAAGTATTTTCCTAGGAAAAGTTCTTTAAACTCCCTCATTTCCATATTTTCTACTTATTCATCCTCCTTCGTGTTTTGTAATAATGACCACTATTGATCCACATCTCTTGATAGATTATACACTATCATGAAAACCTTTTCCATTTCGTTAATCCCTAAAGAAAGAAGTATTTTCTCTTGGGAAATTATCCATTACACAGCTACAAATTAATTTTTATTCCTATTGAATGTTGGAGGTTTTTTTCTCATGAAGTGGTCTAACATTGACCTTATGTGTTGTGAATCAGGGTGCTCCATATGAGTAAGTTTATTATTCATAACCTGAGTCAGCTATCACAGTATGGTTATAAGTTGTTTAGCACCAGTTTTATCATCAACTCCACTATAATTATCTTGAATAGGAGGTAAATCCCTATAGAGATTACGTGAGTTGATATGATTTCTATTTCTTCCACTAGGCGCCATTTCTAAATAATGGAATACACTAGATTAGGTTATGAATTATAATGCATAATTCAAAACTAGTAAAATACTTAACATAAATTAAAAAAAATTATTCATATCTAATCCATAATCATAAACATGTTTCTTTGAGGACATAGTTAATCATAACTCCTTCATAATGGTTTGTAAAGAAAATATGAATTATCCTAAGCATATCCCCCAAAAGTGTCAAACCATGTGTCTGGTAAGGCTTGTTGTCATGTACTAGGTTGCCCTGAGTGAATCTCAGAACACCTTATTGGAGTTTTCACCCCTAGTTACATATGTGCAAGAACCACATCTACTTGTAGTATCTATATAGAGATGTATTTTCTAGGAATACCCACATAATATCTATATTACAAAAAATCTAGGATTTTTTTCTATACTTATCCTCAAAGTATATCTTAGGGTAATATTCCCTAATCAAGCTTGTTTTCTAAATCTAGTTTCCAAGGTTTATACTAAACATCCTTTAATACCAATAGTAAGGCATCGACCCCAATTTCCCAGAGTTTGCGCATTATTTTATTACATTAGCATGATCATACAAAAATGAAATCCTCAAGGACTGATTGGTTTATAGACTTGGAAATACTAGATATAAACATAAGTTTTACATTACATATTGAAATGAAAAAAAATATTATCCCCTTTGAAAACTCTCATATCCCTTAGACTATCACTGCATGTCAATAATAATATACTTCTTCACATAATGGGGAAAATTGAAACATAAGAAATGGGTAAGCTCAGATTATCAGTAAGGATAAACAATATAGTGGAAGTTAACATAAATAAGAATAAACTTTTAAAGTAAAATTATAAAACTGAAACACAATATTGTTAAACATAATCTTCAGCACAATATTGAAAGAATAATTCAAATAATTCAATTTAAACTTTCATATGGATATTCTTCTTGTCAAATAATCACATTAAATAACAATAACTAATCTCATAATGAGGAAATGCATAATGTCGGACATCATAACTATACCATTAAGGGCTCATGCCAAGATCATTGTCATACCATCAAAGCCTTCTGCCAAGACACTAGTTTGTTTCATGAGGCCTACTAATACATCGAAGGGATATAGAGGGCCATGCCTATCACTTACTAAGTCCAATGCATTCCTATTATGAAAAGTTTGAAACATAACATAAACTAGCATAACAAATCTTAATACTTTAACCATAAACCATAAATGGTATAAAAATATCACATTCATAGTCAAATATATCATAAACCCTTTAATAAAATATGTAATATTGTATCATAATAATTCAACCTTAAATAAGTATAAAATCTTACAAAGGATGTTGATATAAAATGAAAATAATTTAATAAATTCATTAAAACTCTTTGAGGGAAATATCCCCTTTTTACTTTGAAATCATTTAGAAGCCCCACAATTATAAAAGAAAACATTTATTTTAAAAATAACCTTATAATATTGTAAGGAAATATTCAAAATATAAATGTGTTATAACGGAAAAAAATAGTTTCTTGTGCCATATAAGTTAAAAAACATTCTTTTCTTAAATTAATCAAAAAGGTTATAAAGTATCTCATTTGGAAAATGATGGAAATATTCCTTTAAAAATGTTTCGTAAAAAGTAAAACATGGGTAAAAATTACATTAAACAATTGTTTATAATATTTTGAATTACATTTTAAGAAACATGGACATGGGTGATAAGTATATCCTAATAGATACTTACATGTAAGTAATCTCGGATAATAAAGAGATTGTGAAATTAACCCTTACCTCATACCTTCCTTTAGTCAAGGGTGAGTTAGCTTCCTATATAATGGTTAAAACACGTTATTAAATTATTCTAGGACCATATCCATATTTATGATATCATATATTATCCTCTTCTATCATTTTGTTAATAATATTTCTGTATTACCATTGTTTCGAGTGTTAACTGCTTCGTTTTCCCATTCTTGTTTTATCATGTAAGTCATGTTTTTATACAAAGGATATATTTTATTCTTATTCAGAATCAAATTGAGTTCATAATTATTATTTTTAATCATCATATAAGTTTTATAATAATTCTTGAATGGATAACGTAGAGAATGAATTGCATCACATCATGGAGATGATAGGCAGTACGTACGCACGAGTGACAGTATTGTTCCCTTAATAATTAAATGTTATGGAATTGGATGGTATATTAATTATATAGAATCATTATCATGTTATATTAATTATTTATATCCACTATACTCATTATTATACTCATCCAAATAAAGTAGTGTTGAATAATAAATTACACCACGATGTGGAGACGGTAAGTCATACGTACACATGCATGGTGATGTTTTTATTAATATAATGGATAAAATGAGTAATATGGTTGTACCATGATTATGATAACATCTTATTATATGTATGATACTAGAGTTATTATTTTTATATGGAAACAACATATAAAGAGAAAGTATGAGAAGAAAAGAACTTTGAAAGAGGTGATAAAACAATTGCCACTTTTTTAGGTGTCTCCTTTTGGTTTGCACAAAAGAACTCCTTAGGATTGATTTATACGCAAATTTTGTCCTGTATGATGAATTGAGGTGAGAGACACTTTTGGAATATCTTAAAATATTAAATAATTATAAATTGATTTTTGATTTCAAAATACTAAAAAGTGATTTATTTATAGAATAATATGAGAATAGGTAGAAATCCTACTAGAATATTATTTTTAGACACGTTTAGGTCATGAAATTAACCTTATCTTTTGGGTTTTACCCTTAGTTAAACAATTTAACTCTTACCTTATCTTCTTCTATTTTTACACTAGGGTTAATATAGTTACTATAAATTTCCAAAAGGACCCCAATTGGATAATTTATGATATATTTAACACTATAATAATTATTTGGCAAAACCTGATATTTTTATTAATTTTATATCATTTAATTGAATATTATTTATTTTAAAGTATCATTTATGTCAATTTTGATACTATTCAAAATTTTCATTTTTAAAAATATCAAAACAATATGATAACTTCAAAAACATAATTTTAATATATCACTAAAATGTCTATATTATCTATAAAATTAGTTTATGTCATTAATTAATTCAAATTATATTTATTTTAATATTTTAAATGTCATTTAATTGATTCTTTCTCAAATAATTCAATTACTATATCATTATTGTGTCACCATTTAATTTAATTATTTATTTCCTAAAATTATAAAAAAAATATCATTATATAGATAATCATTTTATATTTCTAAATACTATTTATATTCTAATTTATCTTATTTTTAACCCTATATTAAAAATGTTTTAGTTATTAAAATTTGAATATGGCATTTTTAACTTTTCTTTAAATAAAATATAATAAATGTCTTAATTTAACACAAGTAGCCTAAAAAAAGAACATAATTTCTACCTAAGGTTTATTTTTTAAAAAACAAACTTATCAAGTGAAATTAAGAAAAGTGTTAGGGTAATATTACAGTATTATAATATTAATTTTACCTTTAATTACCCTATTTACCTTTAACCGTGGTAAACAAAATCCAAAAGTTACTATTCACCAAAAATTATTTTGATCTTATTAGCCCATATTTTTTCTACTGATTACAACCATGTATGTTCATTTTTTGAAATTCAATTCACATAAGTGATAAAATTATGTTTAATGCAAATCCCATAGATGTGGCTAGAAGGTGGGTAAAAGAGACGTTCAAAAGTTTAATAATTTTTTATATCCAATTATATTATAAAATGGTTCCAATAAACTATATTTGATTAATATATATATATATATTATTTATCTATTTTAACTTTAAAATTAATTTATATTAAAATAATGATTAAAATGAAATAGTCAGTTTTTAACAATAATGCAGTATTTTTCTCGATTCACCAAAAATTAAAACTTTCCAGAAATTTACCAAAATTTTACCCTAAGCTAATTTTGATATTATGAATTGAAAAATGAAGTATATTTTAAAGGATAAATTTTATAAATTACATAATTTGGTTAATATTATTCATAACTAATTTTTAAATGGCTAGTTTGAAAGGTCATAGTGTACTCGAACTCGGTATTTCATGTAGCGCAAGCTATTGAATTATTTAAAAGGAAGCATACTATGGAAGATTAGGCTATTACATGTGATTTTTTTATAAAAACAAAAGGATATTTTAAAAAATGATTTATCTTTAAAAACTGGTTTATTAACTGTATTTATTTTAAAGTTAGAAAAAATGGATGCATGATATCAGACTTTGTATAGATTATTTGGTAAAATCCTATTCAACTTTGTGTTCACACCCTACTTTTTTCTTTTAGTGTTTATAGATGTGTTTTTACATGACACAGGTAAAGGTAAGGGTGTCATATAGTTTGTCAGCTTCTCTTGGTTTTTTTCTCTTATTAGTGAGATGAACTGGTTGTGATGGATGGTTACATGGAGACTCAATTTATTTTACCATCATATTTAGCCTTTTGTCTTAGCGTTGTATGTATCATGGATGTATAATATTTTTTCACATTGTAATTTACTGATTTATCTCTTTTTGGTTGTTCATGAGACCCGTTTGGTTTCTTATTGATCGCTATTATATAGAGGTCCGACTTGGGTGATGTTTAATGTTTACCTGGGCTAGTTATTTACATTACATATATACCTAGTTTACTTTACCTTTATTTTATGTATAATACATGTTTTAATTTCCCCTCAAAATTCTCACTTTTTTGTAAAAATGATTTCATAGAACTTTTTTATTTCTTATTTCATTAAAAGTGTCACCTATATAAAATGTCTTAACTATGAATATATTCCAAAAACACTCATTATTTTATAGATAACCCTCCTATTTTAATTCTAGTTTAAGGAAAATATTACTTTATTTCCTTCTTCAAAATAAAATTTTATCATTTTGAAAACCACCACCTATATGGTTCATTTTTTTATTACTTACCCTTGATCCCACTCAAAAAATTTAATACATTGGAACTCAATATTAAAGACTTATGATTCTTTATTATAATATTTTCTTACAAAATTATTTAATTCCTTCTTCTATTGGTAATCCTAGTGATATAGCCTTCAATTATTCATCGAGACAATATTATGAAAACCACTTATTTCTCATTGGTTTTATCATGATTATTATTTATGTATGGTTTCTTTTCCTCTATTAGAACATGTATAAATGTGCATATTATGGATTTAATTATGTTATGGGTTGTCTTTAAATTATATTTCCCTACAATTCATTGGTTAAAGCTTTACATATCATGGGATAATATAAAATGAGTTGGGGAGTAAACCCAATCCACTATAGGAATTTATCCACTATGTTTATGGGAATGGGGAGTGAACCCAATCCAATTTCAACTATGTTTACAAGAATAGGTAGTGAACCCAATCCACCATGGGACACTTTCCACTATTGGAATAAGGAGTGGACCCAATATACTATAGGACTCTATCCACTATAATAGTCTTTGTAGTGATCCTTAACTTATTCTTATGATGTCGTCTGTTATGTTGATTTCGCATATTTTTTATTCCATGAACTTTTGATATCATTCCCTTATTATATGTTTTCATTATTATATCACATTTTTATTCTATGGTATATTTTTATTCATTGATATTCCATGTTATTCTAGCGTGAGTTAATGAAAAATCTTGTTGTTTTATGTTTTTTTAATAAGAAATTTCTTCCCTGCCTATGTTTTCTCATATTAATATAATCTAATTATTGATTAAATTTTAATGATTTTTTCCCTTACTGATAATTTGAGCTCACCCCTCTTTATATTTACATTACCTAGGTTATGAAGTTGAGTATAAATTATGAGGAGTCTAGAAGGGAGTTTCGTGTGGGTCAATTATGGAGAAATGTCCACATGTATTGTAAAATAAATTTCTTATGTTGTTAGTCCTCAAAGACACTAAAACTTCCATTCTTGGGATTGTGAGATTATTTTTGGAGATGAAATGATTAATATATGTAAGTAATCTAATATAAAGATATTTTTACCTTGGGTTTTTTTATGATTTTTTTAGTTATATTTTAGGATAAATATTAGATAACTTTAGTGAAAAATATAAGGATGAGTCTAAGTATAGTATAATATCCTAAAGTTTTGATAAATTTGGGATTGTGTGGTTTCCTAGAAATTTAATCCCTATCTGGATACTAGAAAGATGATTTGGATATGGCATAGAAGTGCCTAAGGGTAATCACCCTGAAAAACCCTGCTTGAGTATTAACTCGATCTTCACTTAGTGTATAATAAATGGGCCTAAGACTTTACACCTAGATAGAAAATACTAGGGGATATACTTAGGTTAATAATATTATCTTTAGATCCATTATGAAGGATTTTTTATGTTAATGAATTAGGTTAATTATTTTGAGATAATCCAACCTAAAACCCCATGATTGAACTAAGAGTAATTTGGGATGAAGTGAAATCCAATGTGATGGTTTTAAAGAGTAATACATTTAAATGTTGAGTTTTTTATAATATAATGTTTGATAAATCACTTATTATATTAATTATTCATCACTCATGTTAACCACATTTATTTTTAGTAATGTATGGATCCAAAAGGAACCAACTTAACAATGGATGTGATGGGAAATATAGGGATATTTTCTAAGAACAATCTAATAAGATAAGAGCTGGAGTGAGAAATATTCTGATAATTCCAGAACAACTACCAATAATTATTATTAATAACATAAAGTTGGTTTATTTTAAAAACAAGAAAAATAATATAATGACAAATTCTCATGTAATATTAGGTGATCAAGATGGTTAAAGAAATAATAATAAATTTCTTTAGTGTCAAAAATGTGGGAAGCGACACCAAGGGGAATGTCTCAAAATAACTAGAAAATGTTTGATATATGGTAAAGGAGGGAATTGATCAAAAATATTTCAAAGAAAAAAGAAAGATTTTAGTTAACATTATGAGGGGAAATGATGTTCTCCCTAATAATCCCTTGGCAATTTGATGTTTTAGATGTGATGAATTTTGGAATTATGAAAACCAGTGCATGTATTCAAGGGATTGAGATGAAAATCGACACCACCAACCTCTTAGACCATAGGAACAAGTAAAATTTAATTAAATGACTATTATTTAAGTGTATATTGATAATTAATTAGTTCGAGGTTCACTTATTTATTACTCCTAATTTATGGTAATCTTATGTCATGTAATTTTTCACCAACTATTAGCTATTAAGTTATAAATAAAAATCTCTTAGTGGTATCTTCATTGTATCCAAGGTATATAAATATCTTTCATGGTTTGTAGAATTATAATTCATTAAAGTCTTTTTATCCTTCCTTTAGATGAATTTTATGTGATTTCAGAAATAATTTAACTATATTCACATAGACTACATAGTAATGAAATAGAGAGATCATATTTTATATATCAAATAAATTTATAATCGCCTATCACTGCAATACTTTTGATGAACTCCCTATGAAAATTAATTCCATTATATAGGCCTTAACCCCAATCATGAAAGTATTTATATTATATGGTTAGGAAGAAACCTCATATTTTTATATATCTATTTTTAAGGAATATATGATTTTCCTAAACATACGCAAGATACTCAGATTGATACATCATTAGAAATAAAATCATGAGTCATGTAAATATTAAGGTAATCCTTAAATATTTTATTAGTGATTTTTCATTAAAATTTTGATTATGGAATTTATTAATTGCGGGATAATATAACACCCTAATATTTTAAATTACATTTCACTTTAAAACCTAATGTTTTCAACTGCTTGCTTCACACACAACACCGAACCAAAATTAATTGTGGGAAATTATATAACCATTAAAATGTATCCATTATATTGGAAGGAAAATAGAGGTAATTTTATTATTAAATACTTTCATAAATAAAATAATTTTCATTTTAAATATTAATTAATTTATAAAATTAATGTGACTAGATAACTAATAAGATCATTTTATGATTGAAATATATTTTTTATGAAATTGGATTTTGATGTGTGTTATTTGAGGAAACAAAATATCTTAAATATAAAATATATTTTTTATATAAATAATAGATTAAAAATAATTTAATTATTAATTTATAATAAATATTAATAATAATAATGAATATTTAAAAATATATTTTCTTATTAAAAAAAAATTTTAGTTATATTTGATATTTCTGTTCAAAAGTAAAATTCCTAAATTATTGAATTTGAATTTAGAAAAATGAAATTCATTTTTGGATTTAAAATTTCAATATTATATTAATATTATTTTTTTGGATTTTTCTAAAGTAATTAATTTTTAATTGAATAGTGAAAAAATATTTATTTTGTTAATACCGTCACTTTTATGACATTATCATAATATAGTAATAACTTAAAATTTTTTGAAAACTTTTTTCTATAAAAATCTATATTTATAAATTAAAATAAATCATTTAAAAATAATATTTTGAATTTATAAAATCCATGATTAACATTTTCAATGCTTAACTAATATATTACTCTAAAAACAATTTTTAAAAATTTGTATTCATCACTGAATAAATTAAATTTAAAAAAAATATTGCATATATTAGATAAACATGTTCATATTATGTAGTGGTTTTAATTTCATTTTTAGGTATAAAAATAAAATTACTTTGATTAAATTTAATTACCAAGATAATGGTAAACCTGTTATTTTCAAAGAATTATTTTATTAACATTGTGTAATTTATTTCTAATAAAATAAATTAATAACTTCTATAAAATAACTATAATATAATTTTTAAACATATATATGAATATATTTTCACTCATTCAAATAGTAATCAATACTAAGTAAGATTAAGAACACTTGATGATAAAAATGACATTTTTCTACAAAATAGTTTATTTATATATTAAATGATTTAATTTACAAGTATATTTTATATTATTTAGAAAATTAATTTAATTAAATAAAGGATAAATTTAGGTTCATCACACCCAAATTTGGTAAGAGTTTGTATCTTATATTTTTAATAAAATATAAATTACTTAGTTAAAAATCTACTTACCAAGGTAAAAAACTAAAATGGTAAAGTATAACAATATAATGGTAAAAAGACTCAAAACATGTTTATAACACGTGTTAAAATGCATTATTGTGTATTGATTGGACCGCACCAATATACACTAAATTTAGACCACTTTTGGAGTTATTAACCCTTGAATATTTCCATAGCATCAATAATATGTAATGATTATTTACAAAAATGTCATTTTAATCTACTTATAAAAGGATATCACTTCCACCCTTCCAATGCTACACATACCCTTCTAAATTTTCATGAAAATATAATAAATTTAATTCTACTATAAATCAATTTCATGTTCATAATACCATGGTCTCAATAAGGTATCTTATGACCATAATTTCCAAGAATAATTTTAAGAGAAAGTTTAAGTTCACCATGAAGCTAAGCACACACGTAGAACAAATAAGGGCATAACGTAGTAAGGTGTCGTTCTAAGCACCCTCATTACTTTTGAGTTACATAATCTATTCATTTTTCTCCATATTACTCAATATAATTATAATTTATTTATTCCATATTATTTTTATATTTTCTTTACATATATACCTAGTATACTTTACCTTCCTTTTGGGAATAATACATGTTTTAATTTCCCTTATAAATTCCCACTTTTAAGTAAACCCAACTTAAGGTTAATTTTCAATTTATTATTTCATGACAAGTTTAACCTCCATAAAATGTTTTTAATAATGAATATCTTTTAAAACCCATCATTATTTTATAAAGAACACTCCTTGTTCAATTTTACTTTAAATGAAAATAATACTTCCTTTCCTTTATTAAAATGTCCTTTTCTCATTTCAAAAATCATCACCTATATGATTCATTTTTATTTTTACTTATCCTTGATAATTCACATGAATTTTTCTACATTTGAACTAAATTTTCAAGACCTATTCTTCTTTATTAAAATATAAAAATTTAAAATTATTTAATTCCTTCTTTTCTGGGGAATCCCTGTGATATAACCTTTAGCTATAATTTGAGACATTATTATGAAACCCACTACTTTATAATGGTTTTTAGCATGATTATTCTTTATATATGGTTTATTTTACTCATTTGGAACATGTATTCATTTACATATTATTATTTTAGTTATGTTATGAGTGGTCTCATAAATATATATCCCTTCAATGCATTGGATAAATCATTATATATTATGATATAATATGAAACAAAATGGGGAGTTAACCCATAAAACATGGGGGTTTGTCTACTATATTTATATGAATGGTTAGTGAGCCTAATACACTATGGGTATCTTTCCACTATGTTTATCGGAATGGGTAGTGAATTAAATCCACCATGGGACTCATTCCAATATTAGAATAGGGAGTAAAACCAATCCACTATGGGACTCCTTCCACTATAATTTTTTTGGCAGTGAGCCTTAAGTTATTATTATAATGAAGTATTTTATGTTTATTTCACACATTTATGATTACACAAACTTATTATATCATTACCTTTGTCCTTGTTTACATGATTATCCCATAATCTTATACTATGGTATATTCTTGATCACAGTGATTCCATGTTATGATATCGTGACTTATAGAAAAATAATATTATTTCATGTTCTTATTAATAAGAAATTTATAATGACATGTGCTTAACATTCATGTATATTACTTCATTTTAGATCAATATTCATCACATTACACAAATAAATGTCTGAGAACTATAATAGTTTAGTGTCTTTGGAAATGTAATTTTCTAAATTCATGAAATATCTTCAACATATCTATTAAAGATATTACCCTATTATTAATCCTCCTTAAAACCATTCTTCAAAACCTAGGGAAAGGAATAACAATAAAGGGGTGATATTATATGATTAGTAAGGTTAAACAAGGGAGATATGTAATCATAACATGAGCATAAGTGTATGAGAACATGATCATAACATTAAAATATCATACCATGCATATCAAATATTATAATAAAGAGTCAGAGAATAAATATCCATAGTTCATAATACATGAATCATAGGGGAATAATGATCACAATCTATGATAGACTAATAGAGTAATAAGACTTGGAATTGTGGAATAAACATAAGCATAGAAAATATTATGTAAATGCTACCTACCAAGAGCTTCATAACTTGTTAGGATTAGGAAAATCACTCATGTACCTACTTAGGGATTGGTATTCCCTCCCATATACCCTATTTTTTTGGGCTTGGGATGCCCTCCCATGTACACTCTTGTTTGAGGATTAGGATTTCCTCCATCATACCCTATTATTTTGAGCTTGGGATTCGCTCCCATGTACCCCTATATTTTGGGATTGTAATAACCTCCTGTGTACCCTCTTATTTTGGTATTAATATTCCCTCCCTTATGCTCTCTTGTTTTAGGATTGGGATTACCTCCCATATACCCTCTTGTTTTGGGCTTGGGATTCCCTACCGTATACCCTCCTGTTTCGAGATTGGGATTCTTTACCATATACCCTCTTATTTTAGTATTGGTATGCCCTCTCATGTTCCCTTTGAGATCATAAAACATTTATATTTACCCAATAAATTATATGTAGATATAGGTCCAACCCTTCACATAATGAAGCCATATATACATGTGCCACAAGATAACAAAACATTCATTATATCAAGACCCATAAAAAGATACGGATTTCATAAACATCACATAATAACCCATGAAATGAAGTGGTTATTATAAACATTTCATCATATTATAACTTTTTAAAAATATACAGGCTTTATAATCATTTCATTATATAATAACCCATGATATGAGTTGGGTTTAATAACTATTTTAACAAATTATAATCCATGAAATTGAAATGGGTTTTATTAAAAACTTGTCATCATAACATAAACCATTCGAAGAAATAATAAGAATGGTTTAATTGTATCATATCCCTAATAAATAATAAAATATATAAAAGTATTTCAAATTATTTTGAGAATGATTTTGAAAGATCACATGAAGAATTTCTTAAGGAAAATAACTTTTTTAAAATAATTTTTTAAAACATAAATCCTTTTCTTTGAAAACCCACTTAAAAACTTGTAAAATGAGATTTAAAAATCATTTAAAACATTTCTTTAGAAAATATCATTTTTCCCTTTAAAAACACTTTTTAAAATCATAAAATAATTCTAAAACCTTCCTCTTTGAAAATAACCTTGAAAAGTTATAAAGGAATATTTGAAAATCATTTAAAACTCTTTTTAAAAATAAAACCTTTTTGAAAAAACTTTTCTTTGAAAACCACTTTAAAAAAATTAATTTCAAAAATATTAGGAAAAAAATTAATTAAAAATAAACTTGTAAAATTTAAAAGGAATCTTCAAGGAAATTACAGTCATGACAGTGGATAAATCTGTACATTCTGAACATTCCTTTTTCACCATAAAAAGTTTAGAAAAGTGCCTTGATTGGAAAATGAAAATGAGATTGATTTTAAAATATTTTTTATAAAAAAGGTAAAACATGGGTAAAAATTTCTTTTACACATAATAGTAAAAAAATTAAAACTTTTTTATAAAACATAGTTTTTTTAATAAAACAATATTTTTTCTGAAGAGAGAAATAATGTCAGATTTTTTTTAAAAATGATTTCTTAATTATATTAAGTACCAAGGAGTGATAAAATGGTACCAATACTTGTAGATATCATGTATGACTAGAGGAAAAGAAAATTCATGATATTTCTTGTGATATGAATCATAATATTTCATTAATTTAAGCATAATAATAAACAATCTCTATAAATGGTGAGATTATAGCAATAAATTATTGCCACTTTGGTAACTTTAAATCATAATCCTATAGAAATAATAACATTAAATAAAGCTTAAAATATCATTAAAATAATTTATCCATGGTATAATAGTTAAAAGGTAATTATATACACTTAGTATAAGAATATAGGTGCATAATATGGAATGTGTCTCAAAGAATTCAAATTGAGACAAAAATTACTTTACTGATTTGGTAACTTTTGAACCATAAACCCCATGGAAGAGAGATCATAAAATTGATATTTAAATTACTATAAATTTAAGGATAGTTATCATAAATTATATTCATGGTAATTATATACACTACACAAAATAAAAGAGTTGTGAATAAGACATAAGTCTCATGGAAATAAAAGTGAGACTAGAAATCCCCTTTCTACTTTAGTAACTTTTGAATCATGAGATCCCTGAATGAATAGAATCAATTGAAACTTTTAATATCAGGAAAAACAATTCATTATATAACATGTCATAGGTAATTATACACACCACACAATAATAATAAGTGGTTAATATATCATATATCTTAAAGAAATAAAAGTGAGATGAGAAAACACTTACCTTAAGTCTTGACTTTCTTTGTACAAATTCAAATATACCATATAATAAATATAATTTTATTATAAATCTACCAAAAACCATATTATTATATATAATACCATATATTTTTTCATTATGACTTTATATTACCCATTTATTAACAATTCCATGTTAATGTTATGTTTTAGGTAATAACCACTTTGTCTGTTGTATATGTTTTGACTTGTTATTCTTGATCCACTTACTTAGATAATGATTTAATTATTTTAAAAATCTAAAACAAGATGTAAATATCATATATATTCGTTAACTATGTATTTATAATAATATATAAAATATATAAATATGAAATAGAATACATCATTCATGGAGATGATAGGTCGTATGTACACATGAACATTGTTTCTGTTTTCTTATCATATTAAGAGAAAGGGAGTAAATAAAGTATCTATAAATATATATATATATATATTATAGTATAATCATCATTTCATATATATCATATATGTTTACTAAAACCATATTTAATACATTCCATGTAAAGTGTTAATGAATCGCATTTCTTTGAGATGGCGGTAGTCCACACGACCACAAACGAAGTTATCATATTCCCGAAAAATGGAAATCAATAAGGTAAGTATTATATATCAACTAAATAAGAATAAATACATCATCATATCATACGTATCATATAAATATATAAATTCCATCATTATTTCCTACCTTGATAGGTGGTAGTGGAAGAATTAATGACATCGATTCGTGAGGCTGTACTCTATCAAACACACGAATGATAATTGTGTATCCCATTAGATGGAAGTGTGTGTGAGTATAATTAAAAACCTTAACATAAAAAAATATAATTGTAATTATTATACTTAGGTTATTATATAATCATGTAATAATGATGATTTTGGTGGTTTTTATTGAAAATAAAACAAAATATTTTGTGTAAGGATGTTACTTCTTCTTTAGGTAACTCTTTTTAGTTTGCACCAAAGGGATTCTTTGGTTAGATTTATACCATAATTGAGTCATATATGATGAAGTTAGGATATTTTGGTGTAGATTTTTTATGGTTTTTTATGATAAAAAGTGGCTTGATATATGTGATGATGTGAGGGGGTGATTTCCTTTTTATAGTGGAGGAAGAGTGGCATTCTTGTAAATATAAAAAGGTAAACACTATTGAGAGGCCTCACTTACATAATGTGTCAACAATAATGGTCCATTTTAGATAAAATGTAGTATATGGTCTAAATATGTGTAGAAAATTTCTTTTGGATAAGTTTATAATTTATTTTTTCCCTTAATAATAACGTTTAACCACTAAGTAAACTTATTTTTACCTTCATTACTATAATTAATTTTAATTAATTTCACTAATATTTTTGGTAAAAAACTAATTTTACCTTAATATATATTGTAAATTATTATAATTCCAAATATGTAATCCATTTTTTTAAATTATAAACATATAAGTGGTAGATATTAATTTAAATTTAATCTTGCAGACGTGTCATGAAAGAGGATTTTTAAAGTGAAAAGGATCAAAAAATTAAAATGTTTTTATATCCAATTTCAATATAAAATTGGTTAAAATTATATAAATTGGATTAATTTATTTAAAATTGGTATTATTAAATTTTAAAACCAAATTAAAATATAATTCAACTATTTAAATAAATTATATGAAAAGGAAGTTTTCAATTAAAATTCAGTGTTTTAAATATTCATGAAAAAATGAAACTTTTCAAAAAAATACCAAAAATTCACCCAATGTAAATTTTTGATATTAATATTTCAAAAATTAATTTTATTTTTAACTTCTATTCCAATGGATAGGTGGTAACTATAATAACCTTTTAATGACAATATTAATAGTATATTATAGTTCAGTAAAACTCAGCCTTGCATGTAACATGATCTATCAAAGAAACTTGACATTGTATGTAACATAATCCAAACATAGTGTCGTATATAGCTCAAGCTAATATAATTGTTGTGTGTAGTGCAAGAATAACTTTTTGTTTCATGAAACGCAAGCCAAGTATAGTGATTTCATATAACATAAACTATATTTAGTGTTGCATGAATACAGAATATAAAAACGATTAAATTAATTCAAAAAATCACATAATAAAAGTTTTTTACATTCTACACCCCTTAAAATTAATTTCTACAGAGAATTTGGTTTGGTTTATCAAAGTTTTAATACTTAAAAGTTCCTTTTATATAAACCCACAATGTAAAAATGAATAATAAAACTTCCTTAAAAGGGAAATGTGGAACCATAATGGTTACCCAAAGTAACTCATACTAGGTTTCTATATAGTAGAACATAGGTGAAGATTTAGGAATGAAGTAAATGCATAAATAATTATAGATAGTGATAAATATCACTGATCATAAGATAGTGGGTGATCTATAGAAAGTTAACAGTCACAAAACTAGAAACCAAAGAGGTATGAAAGAGTTCATCGATTAAATCAAAAATGATAATAATAGGACAACATTTTATTTCAAGACCATTTTCATAAAGTTGAATAATTTTCATTAGAATATATATTTTCTTTATTTTAGCACAACTTCACCCTTTTTGTGCCTTGATCAATTTCCACTTCATCTCTTATTCTAGGAAATGAAGGTGAATTTTTCATTCTTGAATCATTAGAAGATCATGAGATCCATAAATAGAATTATGGGCCAATAAATCTATATTTATCATAATGAAATGGTTATAAAAAGTTATCCAATATTCATAAATCCTCATATGGTGAGATAATAATTTATTCTCTAAAACCTCATCAGAATTTTAACATAAACCATTCCATAAATGGTTAACGTTGTGACCCTTCCAAAAGATGAAAGTCCAAATCTTTAAAAAGAATGTCACTAAATTTCTCAAAACCATATTAACATTGATCCACAATATATCATAAAGTAACTCTTATTTTTATATACAAAACATTTTAATACTTTTATTTTGTATTCTCTTGAAACATGGTATCAACCAGAATTATTATAAATCCATTTGGAACACACGCATAATTCCTTATTCCAAATATTACTGAATATATTCCTTAAATCCAAGAAGTTATAAACTTCAACCTTGATAATATAGACCACTTTTTCAGAAAATCAGTAATCAGTTCCATAGTAATCAGTACTATCCAACTTGATTTATCCATATCAATCATCTCTTTTTCTAAGGTAAACACGATTTTCTCAATATCAGGAATACATTAATCATTTCCTTACCTTAATCAAAATATCACCATTTCATTTAATCACTTTTCTAAGTCTTCAAAACCATTCAAAATATCTTTTTAAATACTTAATGAATATCTTATACGAAAAATAATTATAAATTTCATGATTCTTATAACATAATCTTTGAATTACAAAACATATATACTTCAATAATGCAACATTGTTTATAAACCATTACTCGAGCTTCATAATCTTACTCCTTAATATCCCTTTCCTAGAATATGACATATGAATCAAGTATTATGGTTCCTCAACATCAATATAATAATTCTTCTTATGTTTAATGAGAAAAATACTATTATAACATCCTATAATTTTCACATGTTGTTTGAATTTCCTTTATCTTCAGTAGTATAACCAATGCTTGTACCACCTTCTTGATTCTCATTATGATATTTCCACTTAGGAAATATATTTTCATAATGCCCATAATTTCCAAAACTGTAACATTAAATATAACCCAAGTTATTTCTATTTCCCTTAAATGACTAAAATAATAATTCATAGGGTGACAAACACTTACCATAGCAGAAAACCTCATAATCATGAAAAATTACTTATGGGATGCCTAAATCATGACACCTAATTTTGAATTTATGACACCTTAGGCTTATCCTTAGAGAAATACCTATACATATCCTTAGAAATATCCCTAGGTATATCACTAAAGTTTTATTATCCTAGTTTCTAAAGGTTGAATAAACCTTTCCTTTGATACCAACTATAATTACCCAGACTTAACATATATGGATATTACATCATTTTAGATTAATATTAAGCACATTAAAAAAATACATCTCTGAAGACTGTAATAGTTTATTGTCTTTGGAAACTTGGAAATATAATCTTATAACTTGGTTAAATATCTTAATAATATCCCTTAAATATATTCCCATTTTAGTAATCCTACTTAAAACCTTTCTTCATGACCTGGGGAAAGGAAACATAATAAAGGGGTGATCTCAAATGCTTAATAACGGTAAACAAGGGTGATATGTAATCATAACATGAGCATAAAAGTATGAGAACATGATCATAAAATTAGAATATCATACCATACATATCAAAGATCATAATCAAGATTCATGTCATAAATATTGGAAGTTTATAAGATGTGAATTAGAATGGAATCATGAGCACAATCCATTAGAGAATAATAGAGGAATAAGACATAGAATTGTAGTATATACATAAGAATAGAAAATCCTATATCAAGGCTACCTACCAATACCATAATAACATGTTAGGTTTGGGATAATCACCCATGTACCTACTTTGGTCTTGGGATTCCCTTTTATATTCCCTCTTGTTTCGGTATTGGGATGCCCTCCAGGTACCATCTTGTTTTAGGATTGGGATTCCCTACTATGTACCCTTTTTTTTCAGGCTTCATATCCCCTCCCATGTACCCCCTTATTTTGATCTTGGGATACCCTCTCATGAACTATATTGTTTCGGTCTCATATACCCTATTGTTTGGGGTTTGGGATGCCCTTCTATGTACCATATTATTTCGGGATTGGGATTCCCTCTCGTGTAACCTCTTATTTTAGGCTTGGGATGATCTCTTGTGTACCCTCTTGTTTTGTTCTTCAGATGACCTCTATTATACCCTCTTGTTTTAGGATTGGTATTCCCTCCAATATACCCTCTTATTTTAGTCTTGAGATTCTCTCTCATGTACCATTTGATCTAATAAAACATTTATCATTTCCCAATTCATTAGAGGGTGGTATAGGTTCCACTCATCACATAATGAAATCATACATGTATGTTCTACTAGATAAAAAACATTTATCATATCATGACCCATAAAAAGATATAGTTTCATAAATATCACATCATAACCCATGAAATTAAATGGGTATTATAAACAACTCATCATATCATAACTTATGAAAAAGATATAGGATTTATAATTATTTCATCATAGAATAACCTGTGAAATAAAATTAGTTTCATAATCATTTTATCATGGTATAACCTGTAGTAGAGAAACAGGTTTCATAAACAACTTTTCATCTTAACATAAACCATTAAAAGAAAGAATAAGAATGGTATCCTTGGATTATATCCCTATTAAATAATAAACTATATCAAATAATTTCAACATAAATGGGGAATTATTTTGAAAGATCACATGAATTATTTCTTAAGGAAAATAAACTTTCTTTAAAAATCACTTTTTAAACATAAATCATTTTAAAAATTCATTTCTTTGAAAACAAACTTGAAAAATTATAAAGTAATACTGAAAACCCATTTAAAAATTTTATTGATAAAATATCTTATCCTTTTTAAGAACACTTTTTAAATCATAAAACATTATTCAAGTCTATCTCTTTTAAAATAACCTTGAAAACTTATAAAGGAATATTTTAAAATCATTTAAAACTCTTTATAAACATAAAACTTTTCTGAAAAAACTTTTTCTTTAAAAAAATTTTAAAAAAAGAACTTCTAGAATATTAGGAGAACATTTTATTTAAAAATAAACTTGTAAAATTTCAAAGTAATATTCAAGGAAATGATGATCATGATGGCTAGTAAGTTTGTACATGTTGAACATTCCTTTTGTACTGTAAAACGTATAGAAAAGTGCCTTGATCGGAAAATGATAAGGATATTCCTTTAAAAAAAAGGGAAAACATGGGTAAAATATATTTTACATATTATCATAAAAAAATTGAAAATGTTTTAAGAAAACATAGTTTTTTTAATAAATTAAATTTCCAACCAAAGAGAGAAATAAAGTTGGATTATCTTAAAAACACTTTCTTAATTATATTAAGTACCAAAGAGTGTAAATATGATACCAATACATGGATATATCATGGATAAATAGAGGATAATAAAATTAACGATATTTCTTAATATGTGGATCATAATATTTAATTAATGGAAGCATAATAGTAAACAGTCTTTATAAATTATTAGATTATAATAATAAACCATTACCACTTTGGTAACTTTGAATCAAAATACTATGGAAAGAATAACATTACATGAGGATTAAAATATAATTAAAATAATTATATTCATGATATAACATGTAAAAGTTAATTATATACACCTTGGAGAAGAATATAGGTTCACAACATAGAATTTGTCTCAAATAAGGAAGATTAAGACAAAATTACTTTACTAATTTGGTAACTTTTGAACCATAAACCCCATAAAGGATAGATCATAAAATTGATATGTAAATACCCATAAATTTAAGTATGAGTATAATAAATTAAAATCATGTAAATTATTTACAAAACACAAAAGAAACGAGTGATGAATAAGTCATAAGTCTTGTAGAAATAAAAGTTATATTAGAAATCCCCTTACTACTTGAGTAAATTTTGAATCATGATATCTGTGAAATAATAGCATGAATTTAAAATTTTAATATCATAAAATAAATTAAATTCATGATATAACATGTCATGGGATAGTATATACACCACACAATAAGAATAATTGGTGAATATAGCGTATATCTCAGAGAAATAAAAGTCAAATTAGAAAACCCTTACCTTAAGTCTTAAATTTCATTATACACATTAAAACCTCATGTATAATAAATATAATTTTATTATAAATCTACAATAGAACCATATTTTAATATATCATACCATATATTATTTTATTATGAATTTTTATTTCCCATTTATTAATAATTCCATGTGTATGTTATGTTTTGGGTAATAACTACTTTTTTATTCATTTATGTTTTGACTTGATATTCTTGATCCACTTACTTAGATAAGGATTTACTAGTTTAAAGAATGTAAAATGATATAAATGTCATATATATTCAGTAAATAAGTATTTATAATAATCTATAAAATATATAAATATGAAATGGAATATGTCATTCATGGAGACGGTAGGTCGTACGTACGCATGAACATTGTTTTCGTTTTCTTATTATACTGAAAGAAAGAAATTAAATGTTGTATATGTATATATATATATATTATCATTAAATTATAATTATTATATCATATATATTGTATACATTTACTAAACTCATCCTTAATACATTCCATGTAGAGTGTGAACGAATCGCATCGCTTTGAGTAGGCGGTAGTCCACACATCCACAAACGAAGTTATCGTATTCCCAAAAAATGGAAAGCATGAAGTTAGGTGTTATATAATAATTTCAAAAGCATAAATGCATCATAAATATTATATATATCATATGAAAATATAAATTCCATTAATATTCCCAAAATTGATAGGTGGTAATGGAAGAACAAACAACATCAATTCGTGAGGCGATAGTCCCCCATACACACAATTGATGATTGTGTATCCCATTTAATGGAAGTATGTGTGATTATAGGTTTAACACCTAACATAAAAAACATATAATTATATTTAGGACACTTATATTATTATATAATCATGTAAAAATAATAATTTTGGTGATGAATAATGAAAACAAAACAATGGAAGGATATTACACCTTTGTTGGGTAACTTATTTTACTTTGCACCAAATGGATTCCTTAGCTCGTATTATTCCTAAAGTGATTCCTCTGGGATAAATTTATGGAATTTTTTAGGATATGTTTTCAGTTTTTTGATGAGAAAGGGTATCTTTATATGTGTAAGGAAGTGAGGGGGTGAGTGACTTTTTATAGTGGATGAGGAGTGACATTCTTGTAAATATAAAAAGGTAAACACTATTGAGAGGTATCCCTTACATCATGTGTCAAAAATAGTGGTCCATTTTATATAAAAAATAGTATATGATCAAAATATGAGTATCCAATGGATTTTAGACAAGTTTATAGTTCATTTTTTCCTTTAATATTAAAGTTTAACCACTAAGTAAACAAATTCTTTTCTTAAGCATTGAATTTAATTTTATTTAATTTCACTAATATTTTTGGTCAAAAAATAAGTTGACCTTAATAGAAATTATAAATTATTCTAATTCAAAAAATTGAATCCATTTTTCCAAATTTTAAATATTTAATTGGAAAAAAATAATTTAAAATTAATCCTACAAACGTGTTGTGAAAGAGGGTCTTTAAAGTGAAAACATTCAAAATATTAAAATAATTTTATATCTAATTTCAATGTGAAATTGGTTACAATGAACTAAATTGGATTAATTAATGTAAAATTTATCTAATTACAATTTTAAACCAAATTAAAATATTATTTAACTATATAAATAAATTATATGAAAATGTTGTTCTCAATTAAAATTTAGTGTTTTTCATTATTCATCAAAAAAAGAAACTTCTCAGAAAAATACCAAAAATTCACCCAATGTAAATTTTGATATTATGATTTCAAAAAAAAATTATCAAATATAAAATATAAAATTGTCAAAATATATATATTTAACATGGGTTCTCCATTAAAAGAGGTAAATTTTCCTTTTATAAAAAACATCATTTCATTCATAAAATTGGAATTAATCTTATCTTATGCTTATAAAATATATTGTGAGTGTCAAAAAATATTGAATATATAATATATATTTTTTATTAATAAAATGCATTAAAAAAATTTAATTTATTTAGATAAAACGTTTTTGTACATAGAAAAATGGTTTTCTTAAAAAACCATTATTTTTAAATAGTTCTTACTTTAATTTATAACGTATTGGTAACCAAAGGATTCATTTTTTTATACTTGTGTGAATAATATTTTCACAATTTAATTAATCTTATTTTTAATTTCCATTCTAATGGTTATGTGGTAACTATAATAATATTTTAATGAAAATATTAATCACATATTATAGTTTGGTAAAACTCGTAATAGTGTGTAACAAAATCTATCAAAGAAACTCATAATTGTGTATAACACAAGACAAAAATAGTGTTGTGTTTACTACAAGATCATCTAAATGTTTGTTTTAGTGAAAGAATAACTTTTTATTACGTAAAATGAAATCCAAACTTAGTGCTTTCATATAACACAAGATATATTCAGTGTTGCGTGAATGTAGAATATAAAAAATAATAAATTAATTCAGAAAACAATTCAAAAAAATTCATGGTGTTACAAAGTTTCTCCCCAAACAATGTTTTCTCATATTCCTATTATATAACCATTTATGACATGTTGATTATATTTTCCATTTACTGATAATTTTATCTCACCCCTTTTTATGTTTTCATTCCCTAGGTTGTGAAGCTGAGTATAACTTATGAGGAGTTTTGAAGGGAGTTTAGTGTTGCTCAATTATTGAGAATGTTTACATGTATTTTAAAATAAATTTCTTATATATAAATTCATTAAATACACTAACCCTTCCATTCATGAGAATGTGAAATTATTTTTTGAGATATAATTTTTAACTTATATAAATAATGTAAATTAAATATTTTTTTAACTTAGGTTGTTATCGAAACCACATCATGTACAAGACTAAAAAATTCCATGGTTATAGTCAAGGATCTAATATTTATTATAAAAATGGCTTCTAAATTTTTTGGATATGAAAATAATTGAACTATGGTTTTTAGATCTTGGTTTGACTGGAACGGAAATATTATGGCACAAATAACCATGTTGAGGTTAGTGAAAGTATATTTAAAATAAATGTTTTCTAATCTAATAATGAGATATATTCCCACAAATTTTATAGGGAATTATTAAGACAAAATATTCAATTCTTGAGTAGAAAATGAGTGTATAATTCATTAATGGGTCAAATTCACTTGTGGATGAGTAGAAACATCATTTTTCTTAGGATATATACTTATTTTCTATCTTATTTATGATGTTTTATGATTATAATATCTTATAACATGAGGTTATAAGAAATAACTTGTAAGGGGTTCAAGGTAATATCATTTCTATTAACATTATTCATTGATAAAAGACAAAGACCATGAGATGTGGGATATCACTAATCAATCACCAAGGATTGGTCACTTTTAATAGTTGGTAAACCTTATAAAATCTAGTAATTTGTGTGTGTTTTATTATTACTTTATTATTCATTAGGATTTAACAGTTTATGATATATTCATGTGAATTAACCAATAATGAGAGAAAAGTGTTTTTTAAAAAGGTAAATAATTTGTGATAAAGGATTCAACCCCCACCCCTGGTGATCCTTTTATTCACCTAAGTATAATAGAATATATAATATATATGTACCCAATGGATTATTTATAGAATTGTAAATTTTATAATATGTTTCAACTATAAATAGAAATTTGATTTTTGTTTCTAGATTATATAAAAATTAATTTTCTTTTATGATTAAGAAAAAAAGTTGGTTTATGTTCATGAATAAAACATTTCATTGAATTATACATATGATTAATGGTGTATATATTCTATAAATAAATAATTTTAGTTATAATTTGGAAAATTAAAATGTTAATATTAACTATTCTAACATAAATTATATTTAGAATTGTCACCTATGTGATATAAATGAGGAAGGCATTCAAAGTATTCATATGGGTGTTTTATTATAATTGTTTAATTATGAACCATTTGATATATGTGAATATTTTTTGTTAGGAAAATGGTAAAAGATGCTTTTAGTGTAAAATGAGAAATTTTTAGGGAGCTTTTGGGTATTGTGCCTATAAAAAAGTGCCAGTCCTATGAGAATATAGAAAATTTATGTCTATCAATACTTTATAACTTTTAAAAACTATTTTAGTAGGTATGGTTATATGTTTTTTAATGAAGAAAATGTTTTAAACCATTAAAATTTTTAAAGTATTCCAACATGAATTATAAAATCATTTTAAAAAAATTATTAAGATACTTTGATTATAATGAGGTGGGGAATACTTAAGTTAATAATTTTTTGATCATCCAATAGAATATGTAATTCTTCCCAATTCACTCCTCTAAGTATATTATAATTAAATATCATGTCTAAAAGGAGGAACCATATATTATTAGAAATTTATTAATAAATAGTGAGTCATGAAACACCCCAACTTAGTTTTCCTGAACAGTGACTAATCTGGTGGTGCCATGTGACCTTAGGCATGCCTCCCTCTGTACCAGAGGCTATCGGATAGTGGAAAGAGTCTATAATCAACCTTGGAGAGACTATAATCTTGATATACCAAAATATTGAGAAGGTTGGGGTTAAGAAAATTTATTAAAAATATAAAAATAAATCAGAAACCCCTTTTGAACTGGGTAAGGGAATACCCATTAAAAGTATATAGGATCATAGGCC
This sequence comes from Viscum album, assembly GCA_963277665.1. Taxonomy (NCBI): domain Eukaryota; kingdom Viridiplantae; phylum Streptophyta; class Magnoliopsida; order Santalales; family Viscaceae; genus Viscum; species Viscum album. The sequence goes on from OY728158.1 coordinate 1,029,401,534, forward strand.
CGGAGGCACATAGCCTCAGAATTCAGTGTCCCAAGATCCCATATGGACAAAACCCATTACAAAGTTGAATCCCATAACAAAACCAAATCCCAAAGCCAAGAAAATAGTATAGAACCCAAGTTCCTGAGCACCACCATACCGAAGCAGAGTACACAATATAATTATAGATATGAGTTGACCATAACAAAAATAAACATACATCCATACTATAACAACATAAACTATATAGGTCCTGTATCATATAAATCACAAAGTATTTTCCATTGGTTTGATCATGTATAAAATAAAAACCAAGCTAAAAAAATATAATATAAATCCCAACTAAAACTAACAAGGCTCTACTCAGACTTATCTCCAAAAATATGATCAATCCACTTTATTCGGGTCACTAATATAATGTTACACATACATTGAACATATTTTCTTCACATCCACCAAGTTTCACATGTAATATGTGATAATAAATCTTATTAGGGAACCATAAATGGTAAACCTAATATATTCCATAATATATTGGTGTATATATGAGAAAATAAATAAAGAAGTAACACACAGCATAAAACAATCACATTGGGTTATTGGGCTTCTAACCAGGCCACTATAACACCCAAACTTACTCAGTGTGTAATGACCTAAAATTTATTTCTATTATTAGTAAAATAACTCATATTCACAATGACTATTTTATTATATTTTATAATAGAATCAAATAAAAATACATTCATTTATTAATAAAATTAAACATCATGAAATAATATTAACCATAATAGGTAAGAATAATACAGGGAGATAAACAACAAAGAATAGGATCAATACAAAGTTAAACTCTATAGGTTTGCAATATTCTGTAAAGATCACTCCTTCTATGATGAATATCTAAAGAAATTGAAGAAGTAGTAATATCATAAAAAATATCATGGGAAGTTTAGAACCTTTATAAGTGAATCAGTGAATAGTGCTGTATGATAATGGTGGAGTATGTAGTTTTTAAATGGCAATGTGACCATTATTATCTGATTGTTACATGATTTTTACCTATTATTTGTAACATGACCGTTATATGATTATTGGAATAGTAAAAATACACAATAGAATAGTAAACTAACAATTTAAAAGGAAATTAAAAAGTATTATATATAATAATTATATTTTAAATATGTTATTATAAGGCCATGTACTCTTCAATAATCAATATGTATTAAATAATAAAATTTTGAATTTTTATAATAAATAAATAATGTGTTTCCTTTTAAAATAGTATTTGATAATAAATATATATTTTTTATTTAAAATAATTATTTATAATACATAGTAATTTATTTTTATAAATTATAAATATTATTTTAAAACAGAACATTGAAATTAGGATAGATTGAATTATTTAGAATTTTCAAAAATACTTTATTTTTAAGTGAATTGTAAAAATATAGTTTTGTATTTTTGGTATAATTTATGACTTCAAAAATATGTAATAATGATTTGATAAGATATATTATGTTTTTAATGACCTAATATGTTTAAATAATTGTTTTACTTTTTTAAGTATTAAAATCGTTTTAAAAAACTATAAATAAGTTCTAAAGACAAAAAAAGGACTTTTTGAATTTTAAAAATAATTTTTAATGAATAAAGGTTCCTTTTGTTGTAAAATTAATATATAAAATATAAATTTCGTTTTTAAATTATAATATTTAAAAACCATGTTCCTAATGTCATAAACCATGAGCCAAAAACATATGTGTCCAATAGAAAATGTATTTTCCAAAACCTATAATTTCAAAATCTATATTTAAAAAATAAAAAAAATTATCCTCATTTTTCTATAAACACCCACTTATACTCCACATTTCATTCAATTAAAAGCTCATTATATCATCCCTTAATATCTTAGTCTCTCATTAAGTCTTTTTTAGAATCCCCAAAACTCTCAAGGACTCACCCCTCTAAGCTTAGGAAGCGATATATAAAGTAAGGGGTTCTCTCCCTCTTTCCTGCTTTTAATTTAAGTACTTCCTTTGTAGTGAGCCTTTTTCTTCAACTTATCATGTTTTCATGTATTTATAATCATTCAATTATTATCCAAATTATGTTTTATTAATGGTATATTGTCATTCTCTCCCAATAATCCCATTACATAATCTATTTTGTATACCCATTATATTGCCATAATAATTATTTGATTTTCTATGCCATACTTTTATATTTAAAAAACCAAAAACTATTTTCATTTAAGGGTATTAATATATATATATATATAATTAATTGGTTATTTTTATTTATTAAACTCATATTAACTACTCATGGGTAAAAAATAATGAAAATTCCATGTCTTTAAACTCTTATGAATGTAATGAATTTATATGAAACATGTTATTTATTCTCCATGGGTGATATATGAAATTATTTATTATGATATATGATCTATGTGGAACACATAGATTTAGGCATATGAATGGTGTTCCCTGATATTACTCCAATTCATTAGTTAAATAATTAAACTCTAGATATAAAATGTATATAATACCATGGAAGCACTCCTTGATAATGTTTCCTGATACCTTAGAGAATTACCTTGGTAATATATTTTATATAATCTTGGTGATTAACCATGGTGATATGATTATGATCTCATTTTTATTTTGTGTACATGTTTCCATATTATGCCTCATTTACTTTTGATCATGCTCTTATGTTATGCCTCATGATTTATCCATGATGATCACTTACTTTCCATTTCCTTTTTTACCCCTTATTGGGTATTATTATCACCCTTTCCTTTTGATGAATACCCTTGAGAAGTCATATAAAGTTTGGTGAACAAGAATGGAATTTTAAAGGGGACTTTTAAGAGGATTAAATAAAGTTTATGTGTGATCTATGTACTTTGTGTATTATATATATATATATTCTCCAAGACAATAAACATCAAAAGATACTATGGAGTTTATCAATGAAATAATTTGTTAAGGGATTGTGTAAAAAAACATGTATAAAACATGTGGGAATTAAAAGTTTGTATTCAAGGTAGCTTTAGTAATTTATGGAAATTGGGACTAGAAAAACATTATTGAAAACCCTATTAATAAATCTAAATATAGTAAAATATCCAAAAAAAAATTGAAGTATAGAGTGTATGGTTTCCTAGAAATAAAATCTCTATTTGTATATGAAAAAGTGGATATAGGTTCCAGATCAGATTCACGTAGGGGTAATAACCCTGAAAAATTTCTGTTGGTTATTAACACATTCTTCCCTCCGTGCATAAGAAATGGATTTAACTACACATGGTTTAACACTCATGGGGTATATGTTTTGGTCGATCACATGATCTTTATGAACCATTATGCAGTAATTATAGATAAATTTGTTATTTATTTATTTTAAAGATAGAAAATATTGAAGTATATAATCCTAAAAGAATTATATTATAAAATTTTAGGATTAAAATCCACTTTAGAATTATTATCATAAGATCTCCAATAGTATTAATTTTTTTATTTTAATTTTTATTCTTTTATAAAAATAGTAGGAAATGTAAATAATTCTATAAACAATGGATGTGGAAGATAAGGAAACAATGGAATCCCAAATATTATGGAATCCTAAGTTGAAACATTCATGATAATGTTGAATAACATATCTCGAGTTATGAATAATAACATAAACAACATAGATTATTTTTCTTCACCAAGGAAGGAATAACTAATTGTTGAATCCTTCATTCATCAATAACCACTAGATTTTAGTGGACCCTCCAATAACTTGATCATAGAAAAATATATTGTCACTAGATAAAAGATATTTTAAATACTCTATTTTACTGAGTAGGAGAAAGTTACTTTGAAAGTTTATTACTCATAGGGTGATGTCAATTAGTGGTGGGAACTGATCAAAAAGATGAATCTAAAGAATAAAGTTAAATCTATGGAGTGGACTTGTTCAAAAAATAATTTTTCAATAATATTTTCCTCATACCCTTTGAAATAAAATTGAAATTTAATTCCAAGAGCTGAATAAAAAAGGATAATAAATTAGTCTGAAATTATAAAATGAACTTTCAAAGCCTTATGTGGTATGATTCAAGTTTTTTAATAAATTCTGATAGAAATATTGATCGATTCTTTGGTGTACTAAGAACCCATCTATGAAAATCTCTATAAATCTGAAACTTTGGGAGTTATGAGGATATAGTGTGGTGTTATCTCAAAGTAGAAATGAAGTTTGGATATATGAAATGGTCTCATGGACTAAATGATAATAAGATAAGAATGGATTCAAATTTTGGGAGGAATTTTGACCATGAAATATGAGGTAAGAAACTAAAACTTCCTATGTGCAACAAGTGTGGGAAGAAACATTTGAATAATTTTCTACATTGAAGTGGAAATTGTTACAAGTGTAAAGGTTGGACATATAGAACAAGACTATTGTGAAGACATAAATCCTTATCATTCTAATGAAATTTACAAAGGAAATATAGTATAACAACACCCTTTAGTATAATAATTCAAGTGTGTATAGCATTGATGCATTGTTAACCAATGTCCATATCAAGAGATAATGGAGGGAAACTACCATCATCCCTAATATACGATAAGGGATGAAGGTTGTGCTTTTTCAATCACAACAGTTAAAATTGAGGCTCTTAATAGTGTAGTGGAAGGTACACTCATTGTACACTCAAATATAGAACATGAATTATTTGATTCCAGATCTATGAATTTTTTTATTTCATTCAAGTTTTAAAATAATATTGAATTGAACACTAAACTTCTAGAAGTGGAGCTTTTAGTTAAAACTTTCGTATGGTTTATTCAAGAAACATGGGTATATAGACATTCCCTTATTAACTTTAGTGAGTGTTATCTCATTATAAACCTGGTGTTCATTACAATGATGTAATTTTACATAATAATAGGGTTCTATTGTCTCTAAAATCATAATTACAAGATAAATTATATAAGTAAGTAAATTTCAAATGTCATGAAGGGATAACATTCAATTATTCTTAAAGGAGAGATATATCAACCCGATTTTTATATATAACCACATCCTATAAATTTATTTATGTGAATTATTATTGGATAAGGGAAAGAAATTGACAATGTAAAGATAGGAAATAGCCATTTTTTAGGAATACATTGATGTATTCTTTAAAGAATTATTTATACTTCCCCTAAAATAGGCATAATTCGTAATTGAACTCATACCTAGATCCAAACCAATATTGAAGACCCCATATGGAATTTAATTTATGGATTTTGAATAATTTAAGAAAAGATACAAGATATTTTAGAGAAAGGTTTTATTCTATGAATTTTGTCTCTTTGGGGATCAAAAATTCACTTTGGGAATAATAAGGATGGATCAATGTAGCCATGCATTGATTATAGATAACTTAATGAGATCATAATGAAGAAGAAAAATCTCTCTTACAATGATTGATTATTTATTTTACCAGCTTTGTGAGGATTAATTATTCTCCAAGATTAACCACCAATATGGGTATCATCATTTAAGGGTGAAGAAAGTGGATATCTTGAAGGATGATTTCCAGAAAAGATATGAACTTTGTGAGTTTTTTGTTATAATATTTGGATTTACTAATTCTCATGCTATATTTATGTATTTTATTAATATAATTTTTATGGACTTTATTAAAAAATTTGTGGTGGTATTTATTGATGATGTCATGATATATTCCAAAAATCATGATAAACACATAAGGATCATATAAGGGTTGAGTAACCCTAGACCCATACTCCCAAATATAGTGCTAAAATACCTTTATTTAAACAATGTATTTGATACAAGGTGAGATGAAATTATCTTTATTTTACATCATTTCTATAAGTTAAACATTAAATCTCACAATAAACACATGATCCTGAGAATATGAGGTTTTGTGTATTTGAGGATTGAATACATATGTAGCTAATTTTATAATAATTTCGAACATTTATTCATAATTAAACCACACTATACTCCCTTCTAGTATCTTAATAGGTTATACTCATCTTCATAACTAGTCAAATGGAAACATAAGAAATAAGTGAGATAAAATGTTCATTAATGGAAAATTAATTAATATGTCAGTAGGGTTTAGATCATAAGAATATAAGAAAACATTCTAGGGGATAAATATCTTATTAAAAATTTCATAAAAATAATAATATTTGTCCATAAGTCATGATATAAGCACATGTAAACTCATATGAAAAAACATATACCATTAAATAAGAGTGTAAGATAATAAGCATGATCCATGGACCATAATCATAAGAATATAGAAATTAAATGTGTTATAATAATAAGAATAGGAATCATAACATAGTGGATTAGGAATAAAAACTTATTTCCCTTAGTTATTCAAGCATAAATACATGTTTCCTTTTCTAGATCAGGATTCATTATCTTTTTCCCTTAGTGGATCATATGTCACTACAAGTTTCCCTTGGTGGTTCCATATTCACTACCTCTTTCCCTTATTGGACTAGGCATCAATACCTATTTATCTTAGTATATTAGAATTCACTACCTATTTCTCTTAGTGGATCAAGCATCACTACTTGTTTCCCTTAGTGGAACAAACTTCACTAGTTATTTCCCTCAATGGATCAGAAATCATTACTCCTTTACCTTGGTATATTAGGATTCACTACCTATTTACATTAGTGAATTGGATTTCACCACCTATTTCACATGGTAGATAGATATTCACTACATATTTTTCTTAGTGGATAAAGAATCACTATCTGTTTTCCTTGGTGGATTAGGTTTCACTATCATTTTCCCTTAGTGGACCAAGCATCACTACTTGTTTCCATTAGTGGATCAAGCATCACTACATACTTACCCTTATTATATCATGAGATATAAATATTTACCCAATGAATTGGAGGTTTCTATAGTACCCACACATCACATAATAATCATTCATACATATAAGTTACATTAGAACATGAAAAGAAATCATAAATCAAACATCACTTAATTAACCCATAGAAAATATATGGGTTTCATAAAAAAATTTCCTAAACATTTATGTAAACCATACATTGAAAAAATTTGGATGGTATATTAAAATTATCTCTAGTGTAACATAAATAGCATTAAGTATATTGAAAAGGATGAAAAACGTTTTATGTCCATTGGATAAATCACTTGAAAATGAGAGGAAATACTTATTTTTTGAAATGATTAAAAACTCATTAAAAATGTTTTATTTGGAATAAAATAATTTGAGCTTAATAAAAATTACACTCTAAAACTAAAAAAATTACTTTTAGAAAAAAAATAAGATAAATGTGTTTTCAAAAACATTATTTGAGAAGGAATAGAAATACTGGATAATTATTTCTAAAAAACACAACAATTTAAAATCTCTAATAAAATCAAGATTTCCATTTTAAAAATAAAACTTTTACTTTAGAAAAATATAAGAATATTTCATTTTAATTTAAAAACAAGAAAGAGTTTATAATAATTTTCAATTCTATTTTAAATTATGGAAATGAAGCTTCATAAAGAAAAATTCTCATATAGTGAGATAATTTTTAAAAGAGTTTTTCGAAAAAAAAAATTATCATACTCTTAAAAGATGAATTAATGGGTCACATTCAAAATCCATTTTCAAAAAGGTGAAAAAAAAACTTTTTAAAAAATTTAATTTTAAAAATTTTCTTAAATAATGTATCCTTTAAGTGTATATAATGTTTTTTAAAATAAATTTGGAGTGGAAGATAAAACAAATGATGATGAATGAGAAAAAATTAATAATTTAAAATACTCTTGTTGAAAACTCACATCATAAATAGGGATAATGAAACATACTTTTGAAAATAGAAAATTTGAAATGTAAATTTCACATGATATAACACATAATTTGGTTTCCAAATATAAAGGGAAACATTAGTGGGAAAGAAAAATATGGACAAAGAGCGTAAACTGTCATTAAAGAGGAAGAAGATTATTATCAATAATGGTGTAATTTTTTAGGAAGAAATTCATCAAGGTAAAATATTTTAATTAAATAATTATTATCCCTATATATGATTATAAAGTACCATGAAATAAAATCTTAGTTTCAAATAAACCAGTATTGGAATAAATAAGATCAATAAGAAGCATTATAACTCAATAAAGGGATTCTAGTTAACAAATAGCCTTACAAATTTGGTATCTTTTGAATCCTAATATCATGAAATATATAGTGTGATATAGATTTTAAAATCCCTTAAATTTAATGAAAAATATTAAAAAATTAAATCCATGGATAATATATTACACTAATAAGGAAATAAGTAGTTAATATGAATCATATCTCAATGAATAAAAATTGAGATGTAAAACCCTTAGCTTTAATATTGATTAGTCGAACATGATATAACCTCATGTATAACAATAATAAGTATATTAATAACCTATTTTATAACCTTATTAATACCAATAATATTTTAAAAAATTCATTTATATTCATTTATTATAAATACATTAATTATTTATATTGTATTTTCATCATCAGATGTTATTAGTTTCAATTGTTCATTTTGTACTAGTATCGAATGGTAGTGTAGATTCTTGTTTATAGATTCCAAGTTCATAATTATAAGATAATTATAGGTAATAGAATAATTTTTTTATAATGATTTATATTTTTTTTATTTCATTCCATAATATTTTTAGTTATAATTTGTGAAAATGGAATCGGTACCAAGCTTGTTATTTATAATGTTTGATTAAAAAAGTTTTTATAATAATTATGAGTCAAGAATTGATATAATATTTAAAAAAAATTAAAAAAAAATTATATGATCATTAATGTCCAATAATACTAGTATTTAAGTTTCTATAATCATCTATAATATAAATTTATAGCATTGTGTATGTAGGTGGTTAAATCGATCTAGAAAGAACAATGTATAATATAAGGGTGAGTATAGTTAAGAAATTTATTATTGGAATGAAATAATTATCACAAAAGTTTAATTATATTATTTATATTTTATTAATGTTTTTATCCATATTTTAATTTATTTTTATACATAATAAAATAAAAGATTAAAAAATTAAATGTCTCTCTTTTATAGAGGTGGTAGTATACATATACGCACGGACGACGTATTCATTTTCCATTGAACAAGAAGAAGGTAGATAATGGTTTATAATTTAATAATAATTATAATGTTATAAATATAATTATAATCTATTAAATACCACATTTAACCTACCATCCAAGGGATAACTAAAAATAAAACACATCGACGTGGAGGTACTAGTATGCACGTATGCATGACAATGTTTTTATTTTTCTTAGTAAAAGAGAAAGGGTAGTTAATGATTATTTGAAAATAATAATTACATTTAAGTATATTAATAATAATTTTTTTATTATAATATAATTTATAAAATATATCTTAAATATGTGTAAAAATAAAGAAAATGATTGAAATAAAAAGAGAGTAATTAGGAATTTTTATCTTACTCCTTGAAAAGCTATTTTTTCAAAAAGGATTAATCCTTTTAATGGCGGTGTTTTGAGAAGACCATGAAATATAGGACATTGATAATAATTTAGGGGAGATATTTCAATATATATTTTTTCAATTAAGTGGATTTGTGTGTGAGTATAAGTGGGATGGTGAAGGTTCCTTGTATAAGTGAATAAAATACCATTTTGGTCAACACCCATTACTTTTTTAATGATGGAATGGCACTATTCAAGGGTAAATGGCCCCAAAAGTGGTAAATAATTAAGTGTGGGGTGATTTAATGTTGATAAGTCCTCTAACATTCATTTTCAAACAAGTTTCAAGTCTTTTACCACTTTATTTTTACATTTTACCATTTTGGTTTTTTACCTTGGTAACTAGTTTTTGCCCAATTAATTTATATTTTATTAAAAATATAAGGTTTGACATCTTATAAAATTTTGATGTTATAAAACCAAATCTAAAATAAATATAATATAATTAAATTTATAAATAATATAAAATTAACTTTTAAATTAATATAATTAATATATAAAAAACTGTTTTGTAGAAAAATATTATTTTCACCATTAAGTGTTATTAATCTTATATAACATTAATTACCAATTAAATGAGTGATAATATATTTTTATATATTTTTAAAAAAAATATGTAAAATTAATTCTATAAAATATATCAACTTAATTGATTTATAGAAAATGTACAAAAAACTAATAAAAAAACATTGAAAATAACACTTTAACCATTATCATGGTCATTAAATTTTGTCTTTGTAATCATATATTTATGAGTAAAAAAATAAATTGTCCTTATTAAAAAATATGCATGTTTTGATCTAAAATATTAAATTCACTTTTTATATTGAATTTATATAATTGATGAAATCTAATTTTTTTTAATATATGTGAATAAAAACAATTTTTAGATTAAAATATTGTTTAAGTTTCTAAAACAGTAAAAATGGGTTTTATAAATTCAACATAGTATTTTTAAATGATTTATTTTACTCAATAAATATGTATTTTATATATAAAAAAAATTCAAAACTATTTAAGTTTTTCTAATGTTGTGATAATGTCATAAAAGTGGTGGTATTAGAAATATCGATATTTTTTTACTATTCACCTAAAAAGAAATTATTTTTGAAAAATCTCAAAATTTTACCCTAAAATAATTTTGACATGATGAATTAAAAAATTAAGGTCACTTTAAAAAATTAAAATAATAAAATGAATAAATTTATCTTTTAAATTAAAATAAAATATACAAATGAAAAATGATTTTATTAAAAAAATATCTTATAAAACTGTAAGTATTATTAATACCATTTTGTATCCAATTACAATTAATTTAAATTTATTTATTTACTAGATGTTTTATTATTCACAATTTTTCTTAATAATATTCATATAATATATTGTGTATTATTTTATTTCATTGTTGTAATTGAAAAAATATATCAATACAATGTTTATTTAAAGGAAAACATTTTCAAAAATCTATAGGTGTTATTTTCTCCCCCACCTATAAATAAATTTCATCCTCAAAATTTTAATTATAAATTACTAATGAAAATATCTAATGGTATCTAAAATATATTCATGAATCAAGGTATAATTTCAAATGAGGTATCTACGTTAATATCTTAGGTACAAAAAGGAAATGCATATTTTATGTTCATTGTGTTAACTGATTACTTCATATTTCCTTGGAAACTTGCTACTTTATTCCCTCCTTTTCCACAAAAGAAACATATTTGAGTTACTTTGATAAATTATCATGGGTGTTTATTCCCACATTTTTTACATGAATTAAATTGATTATTCTTTCCTTCATCATCTTGATCACCTAAAATTCCATGATACTCGATTATTCTCTTCTTTGGTGTGTTTCGAAACTTAACAAATTTCACATTGTTAATCATAATTCATGATAGAAAGTTAGGTATTACCATAATATTTCTCACTCTAGATCTTATCCCATTAGGTTCGTCATTGGAAAAACCTCTTCATTATCTATAGAACTATTTTTAACCCAGTTCCTCTATTATTCATCAATTATTAAAACCAAAAGGGTTAACAAGAGTAATAACATCATAAGAGGTATATATTAAATAACCACATGATAATTTAACCCAAATATCTCAAACTATAGTTCTTTTATTTCAATCCTATATCACTCTTAGTTTCATATAGGCAACTTTAAGTTGTGTTCTCTCATCCCTTAAATAAATTAGAAAATATATCTTTCATAATGGTTCATAAAGAAAATATGATCAACCAAATCATATCCCTTGAGAGTGTATATCTAGGTGTATATTCTTAGTCCCACTCATTACGAACTGATCAAGTTAATGCTCAACCAGTTTTTTTAGGATGATTACCCCTAGGTGAATTTGTGCCACAACTGCATCCTCTTTCCAGTATTCATACAAGGGTGTAATTTCTTAGAAAACCACATACTCAAAAATTTACCAAAATTCCAAGATGTTGTCTTATACTTATAGTTATATCTAGGGTTTTCACTAAAATTATATTATATTAATCCCTAAAATAACTAAACTAACCCTCAAAAATAGCAAAACCTTGATCCAATACCAACTAAGTCACACCATACCCACACTCCTAGATCCTATACTAAAACCAATTTCTTTAAAAATTGATTTGATAAAAAGTGAGATGAACCTATTTTTATTGTATAGAATATCCATAAGATAAACATTACACCTCATAATAAACACATAATCCATGGAATGGAAGGTTTAGTGTCTATGGATTAATTAAATAAGAAACTTATTTTACAATACTTGTGTACATTTCTTCATAATTTAAATTCACTAAATACTTTACTATACTCTTTATAACACCCTAATATTTTATGATATAGTTTTCTATAAATAAATTTGATTTCTTTAATAGATTTCTTTACACATAGAATCAAGTTTCAGGAACTATGATATACTATTGAAATATTATTATTTAATGTTAACTTTATCACCTAGATATTGGATTGGTGGTTATGAATAGTACTAACTAAATTATGAAAAATTTATGGATTACACGTGTATAAAATGAATTCTTTGGATATATTTTGATTGGAAATTAAAATAAAAAACATTTAAAAGCAAAATATATGTTTTTCTATAAAATTGTTTTTAGTTGCTCAATGTAGTGAATGATTTTAATGAAATATATAAACTATATATTAGATAAAATGTTTAAATATTCATCTAATGTTTTTATATTCATGGGATATTAATAAATCTTATTTTAAGTAAAGGAAATTCAAAAATGTCACTCTCTTGAATTTAATATCTCTAAAAATTTTACATCAGGATATATAGGGGATAAGTTCAATTATAAATATTTATTTTAATAATAAATTAATTTTTTATTATGGTAATTTATTTTAAAGTTTTAGTGATAAAATAATTACCTTAAATTCTTACACAATATTGATATAGAGTTTATGTAAGAAATATAAAAATCATGTAAATGTTTGTAAAACTCTAAAAGTATTATTTTTTTGGTGATTTATAGTTACCCAAAAAAATTATAGATTAATATAACATATTATAGACATTTTAAAGGTTTATATTTTAATTCAATTGTTTTCATGTTGTTTCCATAGTAAAATCATGGGAATAGTTTTTAAAATGATATTAATGGTGTTTTATGATAAAAATATTTTACTAAATTATTTAAAAATCATAAAAATCATGAAATACAACAATTAAAATGATAAATGGTCTAAAATTTTATACCTTAGTAATTTATGAGATAATTTTTACCTTATAAGTAAAATTATAACCATTTAATATTAAAAAATTCATTACCATGGTTAAAATTAAAATTGGTTAACAAAGGGGTTAAACCAAAATATAAGGTTTAAAATGACACCAAAACCTATATAAATTTAATTTTATGATTATAGTTTTACCTTATAATCTTTTTATTCAAATATATTTCAATTTGAAATCATTTTCAATGATAATGAATTAATTATATTTTAATCTTTTTTTAATTTCAAATGAATCCTTTCCTTCTCTTATAAAAGGACACCTCATAGATATTTTCTTTACAGAAATTTGATCCATATATATCAACCCAAACCTTCCCAATTATCTTATAGTATTTTATATCCATGATTTATTTTTTTTTTCTTCTTTAAATACCATTCCAAGGGTCTTTGAGAAGGGATTTAAAGGTAACCAATTGAAGAAGATGTGATCTTCCTACCTGACCTATTTTAATTTATTTCTTATCATACCTACTCAAAATATATTTTATTCATAAAAAAATAATAAATTAAATATCCTAAATATATGAAAATGTTATTATTATTCTGTAACTACCATAATCTACCCTCTTTTCCATTAAATGTGAATTGAAAATATCATATGTGCATCATGTGGACTACCGCATCCACGTAGTGATACAATTCATTTTTCATCATCATATTTCATGGATGGTTATTATGATGATTTTAATGTTTATAAATTATATTTACGAAATAATTATACTTATATAATTAAAATATCTTATCTACCTTCTTAGCTTCATATTTTTTGTAAAATGATAATGTTACTCATGTGTACGTGTGGAATACCACCTCCACGATGTGATATGATTCATTTTTCATTTCTCATTTACATGGATGGTAATAAGAATAGATTTAATAAACATATATTATATATATTATATAATAATTATTCTAGAAATTTTAATTATTATATAAATTTCTTTCATTCTATTCTTCAGAAAGTGAAAATAGTGTTCTTGCATACGTATGGTCTACCGTCTCCATGAACGGTGTAATTAATTTTTCAATATATATATTTATGGATAACTATAAATATAAAAACAATGAATATATATGAAATTTATATCATGATTAAAATTCTTAATATTATGTAACCATGATCAAAGTAAAAGGACAGGAACTATCAAATTGAAATTCTCATGAGAACGAAACAATTAACAATAAAAATGATGATTTTAATAAGAAATTGTTAATATATGGGTGTTGAAGTGTTATAAAGGGTTAATATATGATATTATAATTATGTAAATTATTTTTGTATATAATTATAATAAATTTAAATTTATTATACAGGAGTTTATAGTGCTTTCTAAGTAAGTTGAACTTGAGGTAACAGATTTAAGTTATAATCAAATTGTTTATCATAATTATTTATGATTACGTTTTTTATGATGAAATTTCATTATATATATCTCATGAATCTCATGAATTTTATTCTTCTCTAGTTATTTATTTATAATACATGTTTTATTTTCTTTTTACTCACTTTAATTACTCAAGATACTGAAATAACATTTTTAATGAAAACTGGCTTTATTTCTCTCTTCGGTCAAAAATCCTTTTTCTTTCATATCCATGTTTTCTAAAAATATTTTCAAGAATGTTTTTACTATTATCATAATATTTTTTAAATTCTTTTTTACCCATGTTATACTTTCTAAAAATGGTTTAAAATTAATCTTCTTGATGTTTTTTAAATAAGGTACTTTTGAATTTTTACCAAAAATGTGAAAGGAATCTTTGTTTTAACATGAAATTCATGAATGTAATTTCCCAGAATAATGACCACAAAATGATATTAATCTTACTTTAAAATTTTACAATGTTCATTTCAAATAAAGTTTTTTCTTCAATATTTCGGAAAAATTTTGATTTTAATAAGTGATTTAAAAATGAAAAGGGTATTTTCCTTGAGAAATATTCCAATTATTTTTAAAGTAAATTTTCATATGTGATAAAAAAATTGATGTTACTGATTATTTACTGGGGATATGATTCAAGTATACCACATTTATTCTTTTTATAGATGTTTTATGGTTATGGTGATGAAAATTTGATAAAAATTGTTTTCTTTTCCATGGGTTAAGTTATAGTGAATGTATTTGTGATCTTGTGTCATACATATGAATGAATATAATATTATATGATAGTTGGACCTATAATTACATATTCAACCAATTAATTAGGAAAATATTAATATTATATGAGCTCACATAGTACAAAAGTGGTTATCCAAATCCAAAAATAGGGTACATGGGAGGTTATCCCATGCTCAAAAGAGGGTACACAAGAGGTTATCCCAAGCCTAAAAGAGGGTACATGGGAGGTTATCCCAAGAATAAAGTAGGTAAAAAATATTTGATCCCAATAATAACATGTTATTAATGTCTTATAATGTATCCTTAACATAATATTTCTTTGATTATTATTATTCCACACTTTATTCCACTCTTTTATGACAAGATCTTATTCAATGTTATATTATCATAGATCATGTTCTTTTATCCCTGTATAATTCATATCTTATAAACTAAAAAGATTTATTCCATGAATCATGTTATGATATAAGAATTTATGTGTAAGGATTTCAAAGTTTAATATAATGTTTTTATACCCTTTATTTTCATGTTATATTTAAATGATCATTGATATCTCCATTTTTTACCCTTATAGAGCATCTGAGGCCACCCTTTATTATGTTTTATTTTCCCCAGGATATGAGGAATATTTTTAAGTATGATGTGTCTAATAAGGTTTCTATTTGTGAAGAACTAAAGGGGAGATTATGTAGATCTATTATGAAATAGTTTTTTATGTATCCAAGTTTCCAAAAAATCTAAATATTTATAGTTTTATCATGTAAAATAGTGTTATTTAATGAATATTCATCTAATAATATGTAATATTTATGTATGAAACGTATGGTTCACTATAATCCTCATAGGTTATACTCATATTCATAACCTATGGAATAGAAACATAATAAAGGGGTGGGATAAAACACTCAATAAAAGAAAATTTCATTAACATGACATAAAGGGTTAGATCATAAGCATATATAAAAACATGAGTAGGGAAAAATATCTTATTAAAAATATCATGAAACAATAATAGTTTTCCATAAGTTATGATAAAATAATATGTAATCTCAAATGAACAAACATATACCATGGAAAAATGGTGTGAGATAATAAACATTATCCATGAATTATAACCATGATCATATAGCATAGAAATGTGTCCCAACAATGAGCATTGGAATCATAACATAGTGGATCAGGCATCACAATGCATTTCCCCTAGTGGATTAGGTGTCACTAATTATTTCCCTTGGTGGTTCAGGCTTCACTACATATTTTCCCTTAATGGAGTAGAAATCATTACATGTTCACTTGGTGGATCATTATTCATTAGTTATTTCCCTTAGTGGATCATGTTTCACTACATGTTTCCCTTAGTAGATCAAGATTCACCACTAATTTACCTTAGTGTTTCAAGAGTCATTTCCTATTTCTCTAGGTGTACCATGCATCACTACATATTTCCCTTGGTGGATCAAGGGTCATTACTTATTCCCCTTAGTGGATCATGCTTCACTGCCTATTTCCCTTAGTGGATTAGGCATCACTTCCTATTTCCCTCAAGGGATCAAGTGTTACTAATCATTTCCCTTTATTATATCATGATATTTAAAGCTTTAACCAATTAATTAGAGGTTTATATAGAACTCTACCATCACATAATAATCATCTATACATATATGTTCCACTAGAATGTGAAAATATTTATACATCAAATATCACTTAATTAACTCATGGAAAAGAGATGGATTTTAGAAAAACTTTACTAGAACATTCCATAAGCCATCCAAAAAAGAATTTGGATGGTGGATTAAAAAAATACCTAGTTTAACAAATACAATATTAAGTATGTTGACATAGATGAAAGAAAAATTAATTTTTTAAGATAATTGGATAAATCACTTGAAAATGAGAGGAAATAATCTTTCTTGAAAGGAATGAAAACTCCTTAAGTATGTTTTCTTAAAAATTAAATACTTTGAACTTAATAAAAATACCACTTTAAAAATTAAAAAAAATACTTTCAGAAAAAAAAAATATAATATAAATATGTTATCAATAACTTTATTTGAGAATCTATAGAAATAATGAATAATTATTTCTTAAAGCAAAAGCCTTTAAAATATATTTTAAAATAAAGAAATCCTTTTTAAAAATAAAACTTCTACTTTTTAAAAATATCATAATATTTATTTTTATTTTCAAACTAATCAATATTTAAAATCATTTGAAAAATAATTTTAAAACAATTAAAGGAGGCTTCATAAATAATAATTCTCATATGGAAAAGGAAACTATAAAATAGTTTATAGAAAACGTTTTTACCATACTCATAAAATAAGAAGTTAAAAGTTACATTCAAAATCTATTTTTATAAAGGTGAACTGGAATTTTTTTCTTTAAAAAAGGATCTTAAATAATATATCCTAGCATATTATATTTAAAAAATTCAAATAAAATTGGAGTGTAATATAAAACAAATGATCATGAGAGGAAAAAAAATAATACTTTAATTTTTTTTTTGAAAAC
The DNA here is from genome assembly GCA_963277665.1 of Viscum album. NCBI lineage: Eukaryota > Viridiplantae > Streptophyta > Magnoliopsida > Santalales > Viscaceae > Viscum > Viscum album. Next base: position 1,029,419,457 of record OY728158.1, read on the forward strand.
CCTCATCATAAAAAGGGATAATAAAAATTCCTTTGTAAAATAGGAAAATGAAAATATAAAGTTCATATTATATAAAACATAATTAGGTTTCAAAATATAAAGTAGAATATTGGAGGGAAAGTAAAATATGGACAAGGAGGGTAAATCATCATTAAAGAGGGTGGAAATTATTCTCAATGATGATATATGTTTTTAGGAATAAATTTATTACTGAAAATTCCCTAAATTAAAAATTCATTATCCCTAGAGATAAAGATAAATTACCATGAAATAAAATATAATTTTGGAAGTAACCAATATTAGAATAAATAAGTTTCTATAAATTAAAAATTTATTATCCCTATATATGATGATAAATTACCATGAAATAAAATATAATTTTAGAAGCAACCAATATTAGAATAAATAAGTTCTATAATAATCATTATAACTCAATGGAGTGAGTTAAGTTAACAAAGACCCTTATAAATTTGGTATCTTTTGAATTTAAATCCCATAAAATATAGAATGTGAGATGTATTTTTAAATCCCTTAAATTGAATTAAAATTATTAAAAAAAAATATGTATCAAATATATACAGCACAAAAGAAAACAAGTGGGGAATATAAATCGTATCTCAATGAAGTAAAATTGAGGTGAAAAAACTCTTACATTTAACCCTGCTTAGTAGAAAATTCTCTAACCTCATATATAAAAAAATAACTATCTAAATTTTATATTTAAGAAAATTATTCCTAAATATATCCTTTTTTAAACTTCATTTATTACAAATACATTAGTTAGTTATATTTTATTTTCATTGTCGGATGTTATTTGTTTCGATTATTTATTTTATACTGGCTTCGAATAATGGTGTTGTTTCTTGTTTATAGATTCAAATTTCATTATTATAATATCATTTTAGGTACAATAATATATTTTTTATAGTTATAATATTACAAATTAATTCCATGATACTTTTAGTTATAATTTGTGAAAATAGAATAGGTGGAAAGATTGTTTTCGATAATTTTTGACAAAGAAAGTTGATATATTAATAATAAGTTAAAAATTAATATAACCTAATAGAGCCTTAAATAAAACGCTATTTGATAATTATTATCCAATAATAACACTATTTAAGTTTCCATAGTCATCCATGATATAAATTTATAGTGATTTTCATGTAGGTGTTAAATCGACCTAGAAAAGAACAAGCTATAATCTTAGGGTGAGTATGGTTAAGAAAGTAGTTATTTTGGAATAATATCATTATCATGGAATTATAATTATATTATTTATATTTTATAAAAGTGTTAAACCATATTTTGAGAGATTTGGATACATAATAAAATAATAGAGTGAAAAACTAAATACATCACTTTCATGGTGGCAGTAGTCCACATGTACAAATGGGCATCGTATTAATTTTTCCTAGAATGGTAAAAAGGTAGGTAATTGTTTAAAATTTCACAATATTAATAATATTATAAATATAATTTTAATATATTAAAAATCTTTTTATAACAAACCATTCTTGTTAGTGATGAAATATCAAACATGTCATTCATGGAGGCGGTAGCCCGCACATATGCATGATGATGTTTTTGTTTTTATGAGTAAAAGGGAAAGGGTAGCTAATGATTTTTCCATCGTCATAACAAAATTTAAATATGTTAATAATTCTGATTTTATTATAATATAATGGATAAAATATATCCTAAACAGTTGGAAGAATAAAGAAAATAATTGAAATTGAAAGAGAGTAATTAGAATTTTTTCCTCACTCTATAGAAAACTTCTCTTTCAAAAAAGATTGTGATTTTTAAGGATGGTATTTTGAGAAGGAAATAACCATTATGATAGGGATATGAATATTTTTAAATACCCATTACTTTTTTAATGGTGGTGATACACTATTTAAGGTTTAATGTCTCCAAAAGTGGGAAATAATAAAGATTCATGTAAAATAAGGTTGATAAATCATGTACCCTTCATTTTAACACATGTTTTAAACATGTTTTAAGTATTTACCACTATATTTTTTTCATTTTTTCATTTCAGATTTTACCATGGTAACAAGTTTTTAAAAAATTAATTTATATTTTATTAAAAATATAAGGCAATAACTCTTACCAGATTTTAATTCCATGAAACTATGTTTAAGCTCCATATAATATAATTTATTTTATCAAAAATAGAAAATTAACTTTTGGATAAAAACATTTAATATATAGAAAACTATTTTGTTGGAAAATGTTATTTTCATCATTAAGTGTTCTCAATTTCATATAACATTAATTTTCAATTAAATGAGTCATAATATATTTATATATATGTGTAAAAAACATATTAGTTTAATTAAATAAAATATATCAATTTAATTTATTGGATAAAAAATACACAACATTAATAAAACAATTCTTTGAAAATAAACCTTTCACCATTATCATGGTCATTAACTTTAATCTTAACAATCATACTTTTATCCTTGAAAAATTAAATTAACCTTATTAATAAATGTGAAAAAAGTTATCTAAAATATGAGATCTTTTTTGTTCGATTTAATTTCTAAAAGTGATAAAAATAATTTTTTTAATATAAGTGAACAAAAACTATTTTTAGAGTAAAATATTACTTAAGTTTATAAAACATTAAACATGGGTTCTATAATTTCAAAATAATACATTTAAATGGTTTATTTTACTTTATAAATAATTATTTTTTATATTATAAATATTTTCAAATAATTTTAAGTCATTATTGTGTTATGATAATTTCATAAAAGGGATCTATAAACAAAATAGGTATTTTTCACTATTTAACTAAAAATAAATTGTTTTAAAAAAAATATAAAAAAATCACTTTGAGATTTTTTTTACATGATTAATTCAAAAATTAATTTCATTTTATAAAATTAAAATTATAATGTTTATAAATTTTTCTTTTAAATGAAAATACAACATATAAAGAAAAACTGTTTTAATTGAAAAAGGCTCTTTTAAAACTGAAGTGTTATTAATACTATTTTGTATGATTTTCTAATTTATTATGATATTTTTATTTACTATATGTTTTATTATTATTAAATTTTATTATTAATATTCATATAATATATTGCGGCTCATTTTAGTTCAGTGTTGTGAGTGAAAACATATATCAATACAATGTTTATTTAAAAGAAAATATATTCTGAAATTTCAAGGTGTTACAAGGGTTGTATTATAAAATTTTAGGAAAGAGTATTTTTATAAATTTAGTGAATATGAGTTCTTGTTATAACAAGTAGCTTTATTGGGACACATTATTATCGATGAATGAATATCAGTTAATCCAATTAAGTCAAGGGCCATAGAGGAGTGGTCTCATTCTACAATGGTGACTAATATTAATCATTTCCTTGGTCTAAAAGGATACTATATGAGGTTTTTGAAAAACTTTTCATGAATTTCTATTCAAATAACCAAGTTAACTTGAAAAGAATTTAAGTTCATCTGGATAAAAGAATTTGGATAAATTTTACAAGAACTGGGAAAGAGGTTCGTTAGTCAGCATTTACTAACTTTACAATCTGATTGAGAAGTATTAGTCATTTATTATGATTCATTAATGAAAGTAATTGGATTTGGACTCATGTAAAATTAATATGTGAGTGATTATGTGTCTATATTGTTGAATACTCGTTAGTGGAATTATCCCCTCCATGATTTGGAGATATCTATAGTTATTTTTACATTAAATCAATAGATACATTATCTTTATAAGGATAAGTGTGATATATACATGGATCACTAAATTCTGAAGTACATATTCAAACAAAAGGAATTGAAAATGATAAAAAGGAACAAGTACTGAGGAATAAGAATAATCTAACACAAATACTCTATATAAATGGTTCATATTAAGAAACTATATGTCAGAACCAACACATATACCTGAAAAAATAGTATGGAATTGGAACCTAATCTATCATATGAAGAAGAACCTTTACAGATTCAAGATAAAATGGGAAAAGTACTAAGGAACAAGACAACATGACTTGTAATAGTCTTGTGTAAAAATTAAATGTTTGAATAAGTGACCTGAGATCCCGAAGAAGAAATAAAGGGAAAATATACCCATTTATTTTATGACAAGTCATAAAGGGTAAAATTTTTAAGAGGGGAGAACAAAACAACATTAAATTTCATTCTATTATTAGTAAAATAACTTATGTTTCACAATAACTATTTTATTATGTTTTAAAATAAAAGCACATAGAAAGACTATTTTATTTCATAGGACCATTAGGCATCATGTGATAATATTAACCATAATGGATATGAATAATATAGGGATATGAACACCAAATAATTGTACCCATACAAAGGTAAACTTTATAGGCTTGAGTTCTCTCATAAAGAACACTACTACCCTAAAGACTTTTAAAAGAAATAGAAGCATTAGGAATACGATGGCCATTATCAAGGAAGTGTATACCCTTTCTAAGTGAAATAGTAAATGATAATGTATGATAATAGTAGAGTATATATAGGTTATAAAGGGAAATGTTACCATTAACATTTTATCATTACATGGTTGTTACCCGGCCATTTCAATGTGATAGTTATATAATCATTGGAACAGTAAAAATACCCAATAGAATAGTAAAATACCGATTTAAAAGGGAATTAAAAGGTATTATATAAAATAATTATATTTTAAATATGATATTATATGTTCATATACTATTGAATAATGAATATGTATGATATTATAAAATATAGAATTCTTTAAAGTAAATAAATAATGTGTTTCCCTTTAAAAATAGAATCTTATGATAAATATGTAATTTTTTATTTTAATTAATTATTTCTTATATATAGGAAATTATTTTCAAAAAATATATTATTTTTAATAAACACATCAAAATTATATTAGGGTAAATTATTGATAATTTTCTAAAATACTTTATTTTTTAGTGAATAGTAAAACATACGTTTTTTTGTTTTTGGTGTATTTTATGATTTCATAATTATGAAATAATGATTTGATAAGATATATTATGTTTTAAATAGTGTTAAATATGTTTAAATAACTATTTTATTGTTTTATAAGTATATAAACCATTTTTCAAATCTATAAAGAAATTCCAAAGTCTAAAAAGAACGTTTTGACTTTTAAAAATCATTTTTAATGAATAAAGGGTCCTTTCTATGGTCAAATTAATATATAGAATAGAAATTACAGTTTTAAATTTTAATATATCAAAAAAAATGTTATTAATGTCATAAAATAGGATCCTAAACCATGGGTGGTCTATGGAAAATTTATTTTTCAAAAATTATAATTTTAAATGCTATATTTGAAAAATAGTAAAAAATTATCTTCATTTTTATATAAATAACCACCTATCTACCCCATTTAATTCACGCCCAAGATCATTATCACCTCCCTCTATCTCTTATTCTCTCATTAAGTCTTTTATAAAATTCACCAAGCTCTCAAGGAATTACCCCTCGAAGCTTAGGAAGTTGTACTCAATGTAAGAGTTTATCAACCTTTTTCCAACCTTTCATTCAGGTACTTCCTTTATAGTAAGTTTTTTTTCAAATTATTATTTTTTCTGGTATTAATAATAATTTCATTTCTTTCTAAATGATTTTATATTAATGAGATACTACCATTATCTACTAATAATTCCATTTCATAATCCATTTTGTATGCATGTTACACTTCCAAAATCATTATTTGATTTTCCATGCCATAATTTTATATTGTGAATACCCAATACTTTATTGATTAGTTATTTCCATGTATGAAACCAAAATTTCTTACTTTTGGATTAAAAATGATTAAAATTTCATTTCTTCAAACTCTTATGAGCTCAATGATTTTATATGAAACTCATTATTTATTCTCTATGGGTTATATATGAATGCTTTCTTATGATGTATAATCTATGTATCACAAATAAATTTATTCATATGAACGGTGAGCCCTGATAGCACTCCAATTCATTGGGTGAATAATTAATCTCTATATATAACTTGTTTATGATACCTTGGTAGCATTCCTCTGTAATGTTTCATGATACCTTGGAGAATAACCTGGGTAATATGTTTTACGACACCTTGGTGATGAACCATGGTAGCTTGATTAGGAATGTATAATTTTTATATTTTGGCCACATTATTATCTTAATTTACTTATGATCATGCTCTTATGTTATACCATATTATTTACCCATTAATTTCCATTTCCTTCATATATCACCTTATAGAGCTTTATGATCAACCATTCCTTTAATTTTTTTTCCAAGAAATCATATGCAGTGAGGTGACCTAGGCTAAAATTATAAATTAGTCTTTCAAGAGGATTAAATAAAGTTTATTTTATCTATGTACTCTATATATTATGTACATAGTTTTCAATACACTAAATATCAAAATATCCTGTAGAATTTATCAATGTAATAATTTTTTAAATAATTGTGTTAAAAATAATGTATAAAAAATGTGGGTCCTCATATGGTGATTAAAATATACCAATGAATCATTGTATTCATACCTAAGATATAACATATACTAGAAAGGAGTCTCAAAGTACAACTATTATGTCTAATCCATTAACTATAAAGGATTCTCGGTATAAAACTATCCAATCTAAAAAATGTACTAGTAAGGAGTCTTGGTATAAGACTTATTTTTTCAAGACATGGACTATAAATGATTCCTAGTATATGATCGGTATGTCTAGGTTGTATACTATCAAGGAGTTTTTGTATGTAATTGATCTGTCTAAGCCATGAAATAGCAAGAAGTATCTATATATAACCATTCTTTCTAAGACATGGACTAGAAAATAGTTATGGTATATAACCAGTATTTCCAAGACAGAAACTAGAAAGGATACTTGGTATAGGATTGGTCAAACAAAAACATAGAATAAAATCTCTCATCAATAACTCAAATTTGTTCCTTCGGTCTCATGCATTTGAACTACCATCAAAATATCATCATCATTATATATGCACAAATCATCATAATATGATTAAGATAATAATAAATAATAAAAATGGAATATACAACATAATCTCTATAAGTTTTCTAGCATCGTGTGTATCCTATGTGTTCCATATCCTGACTCACAGTCTGGTCTTTATCCATTTCCTAACATCAACTGCTTTACCAATTTATAATAACTAACCAAAAAACCACTTTATATACTCTCATCATACCAAGTACTAAATAAGAATCCATGATAAGATGAACTAATGAGATTTCCCTTTTTATCATAGAAATTATATCGCTTGGTCCCTTAGATATAGGGTATTTGGGGATCATCTAATGATTATTTTAAGTGAAAAAAATCCATGAAAATACTTGATCTATAATCAAGGATAAAACATGTAAACATAAAAAAAATGGAATATATGTAATGCACAAACAATGTCTTCCATCTTCTATGGATTGTGCTTGATAATGATCGTGAAGTATAAAACAAGTGCTTCTTACCTCAAAGGGATTACACCAGCCAATGGATCCCATTTCCCAATGCGAGTATACTTATATTATTGAAGGGGTTCTATCACTTTAACTGGGTTTTATGAATGATTATTTGGAGAAGATAGTTTATAAAAATATTTTCATGAAATTGATAATCATCACCACCATAATGAATGAGGGAACCCATTCCCTTTCAACACTCCTCCCTAAATAAAGAATGCATCTTCTATATTGGGTGTTATCATATTACACCCATGAATAATTTTCTATTTATGTAACTATTAAACTCATTAAATCAATTTTTATGTTGTGTTCAATCCATTCATAATGAATTAAACACTAAAAGGGACTGTATAGAAGCATCTACTGACAACATGCATCCCATGTAATCAAATCATAAGGAATATTTGTGTTGTATTATATGATACACATGATAAAGTATTTATAAACCTTCTTATGATTCAATCTAATCATAATCCACTACTTTAATCCCATGAAATTCGTAGCATATTTCTAAATTATATTTTTTCTATTTTAAAAAAAAATAAGGGTTAAATGGGAACCCGTACAACCAAATAATAATAACCAACTTAAACATTAATGAAAAAAGTTGAATAAATCTAAAGAAACTTTCAATTGTTAGAACCTTGTTATTTATGTAGACTATAATAAATATTGAATATATCCTACTCTGGATCCTCTTGAATTAAATCCTCAAAATCCTAATCTATGTTTTGATAAAATTCTATGGATTTATCTTCCCTTCATTATAATAATTGGGTAAATTTTAAAATTAACCTTCAAACCATATCAATTTATCTTTCAAGATTCAATATTAATCTTCCATTCATTCATCCTTTCAAAATAATCTTACTCAAAATTGAAAATATAGGGATCATCCACCATCTCTTCCTTGAAGTGAAAAAGTATGACCCAAACAGTAGTGGGGAATTCTCATCCTTTCTTCTTGTGCCTCGTCCATACTTTAACTGAGTCAAGTTTCTTTATGCCTCACTGGATTCCCTGGGTCCCTCAATCATGGAATTCCTATCAAGATCACATTCAATCCCATTCTTTCATTTTTTCCTATATACAATTACCTTTCTAGTCGATCTAGTAGTCATAATCTTGGGATGTTTGGAATAATATTTTTTTTACCTATATTTCTTAACTTTATTGAGAAAACACACCCTAATCACAGTTTCCTTTCTTCACATTATTTTTACCTAAACAAAAAAATCTATAGTTTGGATATCCTCATCTAATTTAGAAGAATTGTTATAAGGTTACTCTACTCCTTTAAATTCATCAAAGGAAAATTCAGGTTATAATCCTAACAAGTCCTCCTAAGGTCCAGACTCAAATCTTTCTCCATAGACTAGTTTTTGTTTCTATAGAGAAATTACATCCTAACATATATATAATTTCATGTTGACCACATAATATTTTTATAAATTCATGAATTGGTTCTATAGGGTGACTCTAAAAAAGGTCTATTGTATATCAACCAACCCAATAAAATCATTCACTAAGATATTAGGTAGTTCTATAGATGAAACAAGAGACTATAACACTCCCTAATTCTTACCACTATTTTCATAATTACCCCTAGGATTGGAACTATCCTGAAAGGATCACTATAAAGATAGGGGTAGCTAACTCATAGAAATTCCAATTTCTTACAATGTATAAGAACCTACCCCATTTTTTAAATTACATATAGACCCACTCTTGATGAAAACATTGGTATACGTTTTATCAAAAAAATGATTACTCCTAAGGTGACTAGGTCTCTACTCACCCAAGTCCCCTCGATGGAGCACCACTTCTAGAATATCCTTCTCCTTGAGGGATAAAAATATCTACCTAGTATTTCCCAAAGTATACTTCATTAATACTAGTTATTAAGGGATTTGAAACACCTTATGAGCCTAGAATTTTTGGATGCAACATGGGAGGACCGTCCTCCCTTTGAAAAGAAGCTAAGACTGTTGGCATACTAGTATCATTAAAAATCTTAGTTTATTCACCCTAAAAATAAATAGGCTCTCATAAAGAATCTATAATGTTTACAATATAAAGAATATTTTTATGACACCTCTAAGATGAATTCCCTTTTTGAAGACATTTTAGAGAGAATTTAGTCTAGGGTTCATAATTGACCCCCTTATTATGCTTATAACAGCCTTAAATCTTGAAATACAATGAGGATTTGAACTATCGGTCTCTAAACAATACAAGGGGTGATGGGATGGTAAATTTATTGAGTTCTCTTATCCAAGAATAAATGGAAATAAATTAAATTCCCAATAATTTTGAGGATAGCTAGATTTTGGAAGGGGAGAAAGATCGGGAAGGCTTACCCAAATTACAGAAGAAGGTGAGTCATGGTTCATATGAAAGTTGAACATCCATAAAAGTAGGTAGAAGTGAACTGATTAAAATAACTGTGGATCCATAGACCATAAAAAATCATATCATATTCATTTGATAAGTATATCATGAAATTCTGAGAATCGGGTAGCCCCACCTCCATGTTCTCCCATAGGTCACATGTTTTATTTACATACTTCACAAAGTCATAAATGGAGGTTTTATGTCATGTAAAATATACTATTATAGAGAGGTTAAGAAAGGATCATCATTTAGTGAACTCTGATGGATTCATCATAAGTGAAGAAATTTCATTGAAGCATTCAATGACTTTATTAGTAACAGAGATAATATGAAATAGTGGAAGGGATTTAGGATTCATGAAGGGGAAAATTCATATGGAGGAACCTCACAGGTGAACCAAGGGTGAAAAGGTATTCCCCTATTCCTCTAGTGTGGGGAACTACACTATCCTCCATTCAAATCCCTATCTTGAGATCCATGAAGAGTGTTGAGGGAACCCCAAAACCATCATAGCATACAACATGGGGTATATCATTAACTATGGTATACCTTTTGTTTAAAAGGTTGGGGATGAAGCCTCATTTTTATTATTTAAAGCAAATACCTCTTTATACTGGGTAGAGGGATACCCATTACATAGCTCGAAGGCCCAAGGCCAAGTGGCCTGAAGACTAGGCTTGAAAGCCCATTTTTTTAGCCCAAAGAGCCCCTCTGTGAATAGTACTACTACAGTAACCAGGCTGCTACAGTACCTCCACCGCTACAGTGTCACCGCTGCTACAGTTCTACCACTGCTACAGTGTTGCTACAGTAACCCGGAAATTAGTCCCTTCCCGGATTTGATCCTGGGTCTTTTGGATGCCAAGTAGGAGCCTGTACCACTAGGGTATACCCCTTTAATAGAATATCCAATAATATCTCACTTTAAATTAAATCTAATAAATACTTATTTTAAAACTTCACAATTATTTATAGATCCATTCAAAACTCCTTTTGGAGATGGTTTCTTTGAACTCTATTTATTTCAGAACAAAAAAAATTCCAAAACAAAATACTTATCTAAAGGACTAACTATGTGACCCTATGGGCCTTAGTAGTGTTAAAAAAATATGAAATCTCTATTTTATAGATATATGAAAAGAGTGAAATCTATAAAATCATCAATACTAATCAATCTATTAACGGTTCTAGTGTGATCTTCATTAAATATACTCTTATCTCTATACGATCATATCCATGGTAATATGAATCATATGCATCATGTTTATAACTATATAATCCCTTTTTCCAATGACATAGAGTGGCCACTATACATGAAAAAAATTAAATCTAGTATAATACACCTTATATTTTCTTTATTCTTAGAAAAATACTTAGAATGTAAATGAATACATCACATTTCATTCATTTAGAAGATGATAACATCACTTGTACCTCATCTAAGTAGTTGAACATGTTATATGTGACTCAACTAAGAATGGAAATGAATTTCCTCAGTCTAAATCAATGATGGGATATATGTTTTAACTTGTTATACAAGTGAACAAATCCCATATTGGTTGTAATCTAACTGATGACATGGTTAAAAACATACACTAACACCACATGATTAATTAAGTCGCTTATGAATTGCATAATAACTGAATCAAAGTAAATGGTTATCATGTTAAGTAACTTTATGACCTTAGGTAGTGGGGATTGATAATAAGAATACACTCCTAAGTATATCAATGATTATATTTCAATCCATGATATATAATTTTTTATGAAAATCCAAGTAATAAGTCTATATTCTGTTGGGCATGTATTGTCTCAATAACACACTCTAAATCTTATTGATTTCTATGATCACAAATACCCACGGTTGTTTTAATAATTATATTACTTTAAGTGTATTTTAATAAATTAATACTCATTGAAATATTTATTCTGTAATTATATTAAATATTTTAATTCGTTAAAGTGTTTGTAACATGTTTTAGTGTACTCTGGAAACACTGATCATACCCTACGTTGATAAATGAAATGTAAGGAATGAACTCTATGCTTGAAAACAACATGTAAATAATGAAACCTACATTCAGAATAGTACGTATGGATCTTTAAACCTATGTTATCATAAAATTATGGTTAAAGAACCTTATGTTTGGATGGAACCTTACATTTTTAAGAGAAGAAAGTATGGTTAAGGAATCCTATATAAGTAAGGAACCCTATGTTTGAGAGAAAAACGTATGGATCATAAAACTTAATTTTATGATCAACCATAGATTGTGAACCTTACATTTTGAGAATGAAAAATGTGTAGTTGAACCCTACCTTTGGTATTTTTTTATTTTGTGAAGGAACCCTATGTTTGACTATTCAACGTCGGAGATTTAAATCCGTGATTTTATCTTAGTTTTCTGCAATGGTCTTGACAGAGTTTTAGGATGATTAAAGGATTGTTTATAATCAATTAAAATCCCATTTTTATTGATTCAAAGAAAATTATTCACCATATAAAATCTCTCCTATTATTAAGGTAATTTATTACTCCCCTGTATAATTTTGAATTTGAATATCCATGATCTATCAGGTGATTTTCTTGGATCTAGAATACTGTATCAAGTAGACTATGATATATATTCTAACTGTGTATCTTTTCAACATATGGTGATAAAAAACATTCAAACATATGATAGTATACTTTTAAATATCTTTTACAGATATTCTTAAATAAACGATTGACTCTTTTATTTTCAGAAGAGGCTACACTTTGCAGATATACATATTTCAAACTTATGTTGCTAATGCTATTTTTTATTGTTATTATTGAAGATCATTTGAAACTGAGATCACTTCAGAACTATTATTTATATAAGACTTTCATTTTTGAAGAATAATATCTATCTACTATCAATTTTTGTTTCTAAAATTGTGAATTTCAACTCGAACCATCAAAAAATCAAACTCTTTTGATTTATTGGAGGATTAACTTCTCATGCTCTGTTGTAGTTTAAGTATCATATTCTTGTACAAAGATGTGGATAAATGGTTCCCTATTAAATAACTATAAGTCTCTATTTATCCTTGATTTTAAAGGTTTCAACTGCCTACACTCAGTTGTGGATTTTAAGGTCTAGTGATAAGAGGACCTTTCTAGATAAATTCACCAAGCTAGCAGAGAGAGCATTGGTGGAGTGAACTAGGAGATCTTTGTGCCCCAAACCAATATAAAATTATTGGTTTCATTCTTTCGATTTATCCACTTCTTATATTTATTATATAAGTAAACATTTTATTTCTTCATAAATATAAAAATAATTCAAAATTAATAATCTACCGAGATTTTTGAAAATACACAATTCACCCCCCCCCCTTCTATTATCTTTGTATTATTTTGACCTAACATATTTGTGTTAACCTTAACCTATCATCAAAATCCATTATACTCTTTGATGATCATTTATTAGGGACAAATAAAATTTTCACTTTGAGGGGATATTATCATTCGAATATTCATATAAATTAAAATTAAACACACATGAATGAATAATAAATAAATTTTTCCATTTACTATAATAACATGATGCATTTATAACCATTACAACAAATCTATCATGTGTTTAACACCCAAAGAATATATATAACCCTCATATTTTTGTTATAATGGTTTCATCAATGGATCCGCTACATTTTTCTATATATCCACCCAAAAATATTTATATTTCCTCACTCAATGATCTATTATATGAGATAGTATTTTTGAAGTATGTGTTTATTCCTTTAATGAGACTAAGGTCCCTTTTCTTGAGTGATGGATCCATTGTTTTCACAATAAAGATAAATTACTCCCTCAATTATAGGAACCACATCTAATTCATAAATTAACTTCTTGATCCAAACCACTTCCATCACAGTAGTGGATGTAGCGATGTACTCTACAACTATTTTTGGGTTCGATATGGTGTCTTGTTTATAACACATTCAGCTAATTGGTCCACCATTTAGATAAAACACGAAACTATAATGAGACTTTATATAATTTCTTTTATACTAGAAACTTACATCTATGTAACCCTTTATATAGATATTATCCTCTCCTCTAAAATATTAAGTATATATCCTTATTCTTTATCAAGTACTTAAGGATGTTCTTTACAGTAATCCAATGTCTTTCACCAATATTATATTGGTATCTACTTGTTAGGCTAATCATATAAAATACATCAAGTCGAGTACACAACATGATATACTTGATAAATCCTATAATAGAAACATAGGTAATTATATCCATCCTATTTAATTCCTTGGAAGGATCTTAAATCTTCCTAATATTAATGTTATATAACACTAATAAAGTCCTTTTCTGGGAATTCTCCATGCCAAATCTATTTTGAAATTTAATAATGTAAGTATCCTTACTGATTCCAAGTATCCTTTTATATCTATATCTATAGATATTCATACCTAGTATGTAGGTAGCTTCATCCATGTATTTCATTGAGAAGAATTTACCCAACCAAATATTTACAAAGTGAATTTTCAAGATATCATTTCTAATAAATAGTATGTCCTCTGCATACAATATTAGAAATACTTGTATTCTCACACTAATTTTCTTATATAAACAAAAATAATTTGTGTCATTGATAAAACCAAACTTTTTTATCTCATTATCAAATCAGATATTCCAACTCCAAGAAGCTGGCTTCAATCCATAAATGGACCATTATAGCTTGCATACCTTAGTAGTCTCATTTAAAATTTCAAAACATTTCATTTGTATCATATACATGTCCTAGACTAAAATATCATTAAGTGGGTGTTTTTTCCATCCATTTTATATATTTCATAATCAAAATGAGTTATTATGGCTATAAAAATATGAATGGGATTTATTATTGCAACAGGTGAAAATGTTTATTTGTAGTCAATTTTCTTGTAACCTTTTTTCACCATGAATGATTTATATATAGACACTCAATTATCCATGTAAATCTTATTATGGAAAAACTAACTTTAAAATATGGTTATTTCCCTTTTAGATGCATCTACCATGTTCCAAACATATTTAGTTTACATGGATTCCATATCAAATTCCATGGGTTTTAACCATTTCTTAGAATTAAAAATCACAATGGCCTCCCAGTAGCTGGTAGGTTCATTATCTATGAAAATTAATTCATTGTTATTATTTATTAGAAACCTATATCTCACAAGATCTTGATGAATCCTGTTATACCTTCAGTTTACTATCTAGCATGATTTGAAACTTCTTTTACAAATCTTTGTGGAACTAGCTCAAGCATTATCTCAAGAATACTTCTTGTTTGTTGGTATTGAACTTCCCCAATTTCATCATTCCTCCTAATAACTCCATGATTAATAAATTACTTATTAAGTAATATTTTTAATCATTCCACAAAAACTATATTATCAGTAAAATTATATAAATAATATCCCTTAGTATCTTTGGGATAACCAAAAAATAATCACTTATCATATTTGGATTCAATATTACCAAAATCTAAACGTTGTATAAATACTTAACATCCCTAAATTTTTATAAAAGAAAAACTAGTATGTTTTCCACATAAAATATTATATGGTTTCTCTATGACTACTTTAAATGGAATATGGTTTGCAATAATGTAGAAACTTCTAAAGAATAACCCAGAATGAAATAGGAAGTTCACATTGACTCGTCATTGATTGAACCATGTATAAAAAAAATTAGTATTCCTCCTCTCAGAAACACCATTCCATTATGGTTTTATAAGAGGATTGAGTTGTTAAAAATTTCCACAATACCTCTGATGATTAGTGAATTATTGGCTCAAGTATTCACCGCCCTAATCCAATTGGAGGATCATGATACTTTTACCCTATTGATTATGTACTTGGTTATGAAATTATTTAAACTTTTAAAAAATTTATACTTGTGTTTCATCAAAAAAATATATTTTTACTGATTAAAATCACAGTTAAAGGTAATGAAGTACCTAAAAACACCACTTTATTGTGTTCTCATTAGTCCACATGCATCACTATGTATGAAATCTAATATTTCACCAGCCATTTTAAACTTTATATTAAATTTTATTTGGTAATTTTTTATAATAAATAGAATTAAAATTTTTTAAATGATTCATATTCGAATGAGACAAATAATCCATCTCTATAGAGTCTTTAGATGTGTTTATTATTTATATAACCAAAGAGATAATTACAAATATATATGGGATCAGAATAAATCTTTAACTTCTTCCTATAAATATTATAAGTAGGATTTTCAAATTCTAGAATATATAAACTATTTATCATATTCCCAATTATAGAAAACATATAATTCATATATATATATATAAACTCTTGTTATTGATAGTGAATGAGAATCCATTATTATCCAAACAAGATGCAGAAATAAAATTTATTTTTATAGTGGGAACATAATAAAATTTCTCGAATTCTAGGACTAATCCACTGGGTAGGCTTCAATCATAAGTGTTTAAATCTAATGCAGAAACTCTTTCACCATTACTGATAGGAAAATATACTTCACCCTTTTTTAAATATCTAATATCTCTAAGTTTTTTTATCAGTAAAAATGTGTGATTCACACCCATTATTTAATACTCAAGAGTCATAGTTAGTGGAATTGATCTCTATAATATTCAAATTCAGAAGATTTAAATACTTATCATTGATAACACTTCTAATATATAGATACTAATCTCTAAATATTTTATAAGACATTCCTATGAGGGATATCAATATGATTATCATTAAATAATCCATAACCTATAACAAAAACATATATATGGGTGAGTATCATGTATTATATCATTCATTAAAGGACTTTTAAATGAAAATAATTCTACTAAAAATGATAACCCCATAAATCAAATCTAATTAGTGAAATAATATCCATATTTAACTAAGTGATGAGTCCACTAGGATTTTATTCTCACCACTTAGTTATTTAGGTATAGAATCATCCCAATTGTAATAGTTATGATTATTATATATTTGAGTGAGAAATAATTTTCCCAAATCATATAGACAAACTCAACTATATCCCTTTGGTATC
The DNA here is from genome assembly GCA_963277665.1 of Viscum album. NCBI lineage: Eukaryota > Viridiplantae > Streptophyta > Magnoliopsida > Santalales > Viscaceae > Viscum > Viscum album. Next base: position 1,029,436,396 of record OY728158.1, read on the forward strand.
CTAAATCTTATGGTTTCCTAGTTAAGTGTTACCCAAATATGAAAATGAGATTTGGTTTCCTAACTTTTAGAGTTTTCCATTTCCACTATGATTTACACAATATAATACATGGGAACTCTATTATGATAGAACTTACTCATGTTGAATGATCAAGGTCTTTATAAGTTCACTTTGGAAGTAATCTCTCACTTGGTATTTCAAATGGTTTTCCTCTTAAAAGTATCACCAACTTAATATACATTATAAACATATTAAAATCATAACTATTAAATATTATATAATATTTATATTGTTAGTTTTTATTCCTTTATGTATGCATTCTTCTAATGATTTAGTTTTGGAATCCAAATTGTATCTGATAAATTAATGTGTTTAAACTATATTAAAGTTCAATTATTTACACAACCCACAAGTTTGTGTTATTCACCCAGAAATATAATCCATACATATTCATGCAAATTCGAATACATATCATGCATAAGGTATATAATCTTTTAATGTAAATGTATAGAGTTATATGATATTTACAATCAACACGTGATTAAGCTCATGGAAATAGATATCCAACACCTCACCTTTATAGAATAAGTCATAAGCCTCTTGGATAGTGGGTAGTTTAACCCCAAGTCCCTCTCCTCAGGGATACTTTACTCAAGATAATTCAATTCATGATACTTGTTACACCTAATATACACAAACTATATTTTAAAACAATTCTAAATATTATAACACTAAAAATAAACTCAGTTCAAGGTATATAAAAACTAAATCTTATAAATTCGTACATAGAAATTAATACAAGGCTTTATCTCCTAAAAGAAATTTAATATGTAAATTTAAGCATAAAAAATTATTCATATTTATTAAACAATTTAATAAAAATTAATATAATAAAATAAACTAATAAATAAACATAATATTTAATTTCAAAAACATGAAGAACAAATGTAAAATTTTCAAATTTTATTTTGGCATGAAAAATCCTATTTTACATGAAAAAATACTTATAATTTAAAAAATATATATAATTAAAAATATTATAAATATGAAACTTTTTGAAATTTGTTTATATGTCATATTTTATGAATGATAATATGATTATCAGTCATAAAATAAAAATGATAGTATAAGAATAATCTTTTTTGTATTTATTTTATCTTAAAATATGATATTAAATCATAAAATATGACTCATGTTGTTACTTAAGATGGGTGTTATCATATAACACTATTTTTATTCTATGATATAGAGGATATTATAAATACGCTATGTCCCCCTATTTTTCAAAAACCCTAAATCAAACTTATTCAATGATATCATATATCATATGATATTATCAAGATCAAAAAATTAGATTTACGATATATCATGAATTATGATATAAATGTGTAGTATATTATTTAAAAGAAAAAAGGATTCTATATACCATATTATATGATATCATTGAAAAAACTTAGGAAATTTAATTTCTTAAAATAAAGTAAATTTAATACATTTAATCCTTCAAGAATAAGGCTCTAATACTAATGATGGGGTTTTGGGGGATCATCTAATTGTCATTAGTAGTAGAAATAACCCATGAAAATGATAGATCTATCTTCAAGGATCAATCATAGAAAAGTAAAAGAATAAATTTTTACCTGTGACACATAATTGGTGGCATCCACCTTATGTGGATAGTACTTGATGATGGTTATTATAACAACCCTACTTTTTATTACACACTTAAACCTGATTTATTACATAAAACCTTCACTTGATAAAACATAGAAGATCGAGAGTTCTAGTGTCTTTGGGGATTAGGAACATTACATAACAACTTAAAACATAAAATACAACATCTTATTGAAAACTTCATTTACATGACCACTACATTCCCTCGTACTTAGCATTGCATGGGATAACCTGAGAAACATTCATAAGAAAGGGGTGAGCTATAAATCCCGGTAAAGGAGTAAAAAAGTCATAACATGAAGAATAAAATACATGTTAGGAAATAGGAATATCAATAGAGCATAAAAGAACATGGGCATAAAGTCATGATATAGCATGATTATCATAACATGTAAATGTGGTAAGAACACTTAACATGGAATTAGCATGAGCCAAGGCTCATTGCACATGGACCATGAGTAAACCCTCATTACACATGAAGAACAATTAAACCCTCATTTGACTTGAATTATCATGAGTAAACATCCATTTCACATGACATATCATGATACTATATTTTACCCAATGCATTGGAGTGCTACTAGGGTGTACCCTTCATAATCATTTCATTTCATGCATAAGTGTACTACATAGAGCATACAACATAGATTCATTAACATCATAATTCATTAGAAAAATAATATATGTAGAATAGATAAATGTAATTCCTCAATAAACAAGTACATGTTCATAAAGTTGAATACCCTTGATTGAGGAGTGGGTACGGTATTCACTACACAATGATTTTTGGTATGGAAATGTTGGTGTAATTTCGGCAGCATAATGACATCAAATAGAAATTCGTAAAATGGGTTTATGAGAGTGAAAGGGGGTCTCTCATAATTTAAAAATTAAATGGACAGTAATGGCATCATGGGACATGATATAACAACATATGTAATGGAATTTATATGCATAATATAAAATAATTACTTGAATGTAAATGAGGAGAGAGAAATTCCTTACTGAATTTCGGCATGGTAATGGGTGTACATGAGAGGAATTAATGAGAGATAAATAGGGTAGATAATTATTAGAACATGAATAGGTAAGTATGTGGGAGTTTTTAAATCATACCCCAACATTTATAATTGAAAATAAAAGGGCATAACAATATTTAAAAACTTGGATAAAAAGAGGATGGAAGGAATCCCTTACTTGGAAGTGTGATCCCAAAGGCTTGGGAGAGGCTTGAGAGAGGCTTCTTGGGAGATTGGGGTACCTTGATAGGATTATAGAGAGTGTATAGAAAAGTATGGAAGAACTTCAAAGTCTTTGAGTGAAGAGGAAGTGGGATCTTGGGTGGGTTTATATAGGAAAGGAGAGGGAATTCTTTATTATTTAGGTTTGGGACACCACACATTAAACTAATCAAAACCACAAACCAGCCTATGGTTTTTTTCCATGGTTTTGAAAAAGGGGATTGAAAAAAATATTTTATAATTCCAATGTCCGAACTTATTAAAATAATAGGTTTGCTTATGTGGAGGTGAGTCACACTCCCAAGGAAAACAATTTAAAAAGACAAAATGTTTTATAAACCTTGAAGGGTCCACTAAAGCTTTGTAAAATAAATCAAACAAACCCAAAATAACATTATTTTAATGGTAAAACATATATTGTCTTAACATAATGTTTATAGTATTTTATTACATCACTATTGGTTCATTATGATGTCATAAAACACATTATATATTTAAACTGTATTTAATTTTTACCCAAAAATTCGATTGTCTCAGAAAATTATGAAAAATTCACCATTATATAATTTTGACATCCTTATTCCAAAATTAATATTCATTTTATCTAAATAATTTTCTAAATATGTTAATTTTTACTTTAAAAATAAAAACCAACATTTATCGAAAATTCATGGGTTTTGACAAAAACAACTTTCAAACCTTAATAAAAATTACAATTGCATTCATAAAATTATATGATCATTTATATTTAATAAAATTTAATGTAATAGTAATATTATTATTTATTAAAATATTATTTAATTCAAAAATCCATTAATTCATCAAAATATATTTCTTAGTTGAATATTAACTAAAAATACTATTTTTTATTTAAAAACTATTAACAAAGTAAAAATAATTAAAAAATGTATATTATATATACAATAATAATGTACATAATCATAGTACTAGGGTATTATTAAATAACCCCTTAAAACACCTACATAAGATCTTAGGGTAAAGTGCGCGATGGTGAAAGACTCTTGGGGTGGCTCAGATAGCATTGCTCGAGTGGTAATCTCTATCAACTTCCACTTCTCTCATAGGATGTTCTGATTGATCTTAACATATTCAAGCTCAGGTTGGGCTTAGTCAAGAGAGAATCCCAATGATGCCACATTATTTCCGAGCTCTGACAATTGGGCTTCGTATGGGGAAAGTATACTAGATGAGGTCATCACTTCCTTTGTTTGAGTAAATTGGATTTGTTAAATCCCTATATTTATAATAATCATGTGATCATTGTTCAACGTCTATATTAGAAATGGTCATAATTCTCAACGGTATTTTTAAATCCAAAACATATAACCAAATAAGTGCATACGTTTTACATAACCATAAGAAGACATTTAAATATACCAAGAAAATTTTTCATTAATGAATTTTTGGGTCGTTACAATCTTTCCCCCTTAAGAAATTTTGCCCTCAAAATTTCTTTTTCCTACAATAAAACAGATGTGGGTAACTTTTCTTCATCACTTCCTCTAATTTCCACATCGCTTCTTCAAACTTGTGGTTTCTCCACAACACTTTTATGAGGGTCATTGTCTTATTTCGTAGAACTTTTTATCTACAATCTAAGATCTTCACTAATTGATCCTCGTAAGAAATATCATCCTCTGGTTGTACTACCTATAAAGAGAGTACATGTGAAGGGTCAAGTATATACTTCCTTAAGAGGGATACATAAAAGACATCATCTACTTAGGCCATGGTAGGTGGAAGTTCTAGTCGATAGGTCACATCCCCAACATGATAAAGAATCTCGAAGGGGATGATGTACCTAGAACTTAACTTCCCCTTCTTTCCAAACCTCATAAACTTCTTACATGGAGATATGCATAGAAACACCATGTCTCTAAATTTCAACTCAATGTCTCATTGACGGTTATTCACATAACTCTTCTGTCAACTTTGGGCTGCCTTGATATGCTACTGAATGGTTTTCACCTTCTCCAGCATCTCTTCGACCATTTTAGGTCATAGTAGCTTATGCTAACCAACTTCATCCCAACACGCCGGTGTTATGCACCTTTTCCCATAGAGGGCTTCATATGGTTCCATTCGGATTCTCGAGTGGAAAATGTTATTGTAGGAAAATTCAACCAGTGGAAGATGTTGGTCTCATCCTCCTTTTAAGTCCATAGAACATGATCTTAACATATCTTCCAGTGTCTGAATAGTTCACTCAGATTGGCCATCAGTTTGAGGATGATAAGCCATAATGAAGTTCATTTCAGTTCTTAGAGCATGTTGGAGACTTTTCCAGAACTTCGAGGTGAATCTCGGATCATGATCGGATACAATAGATTGTGGTACTCTATGCAGTCTTACCACTTCTTTAACGGAAATCCGTGTAATTTGATCCAATGAGAAGTCCTCTCAAATTGTGATAATGTGAGTTGTATTCATAAGACAATCCACAATGACCCATATAGAATTTTTCCCTTTGGATGTCCTTGGAAGTTCAATGACAAAGTCCATGGTAATGTTCTCCCATTTCCATACTGGTATAGGCAATGGTTGCATCATCCCCTTAGACTTATTCCTCTCTATCATCACTTGCTGACACACCAGGCACTTTGATGTATACTCAACGATCTCCTTCTTCATATTATCCCACCAACAATTCTATTGGATATCTCGATACATCTTTGTGTTTTCTGGGTGAATAGAGAAATTTCAACTATGTGCATCATCCAAAAGTTCCTTCTTTAGCTCTGGACTTGATGGAACACATAGACTTTTCCCAAATCTCACAATTCCTTATTCATTAACATTGAACTCCGAGTATTTCCCTTTTATAATAGCTTCCACTTTCTTATGAATTCCCACATCATCCTTTTGAGCATCATTTAACCTTTTCAAAAGAGACGGTTGAGCAATCATTTGTGAAAGGATTGATGATGTCCCCTTCTTTATGATTCCCATGTCCATCTTCATCAAATCTAAGAATATTGGATCCTTTTCAATTCTCATAAATGATAGAATCATTGGGTCTTTTCTAATTAGAGCATCTGCCACCTTGTTCACTTTCCCAAGCTGGTAATGGATTGAGCAGTCATAGTCTTTGATCAGGTCTAACCATCTTCATTGGTGCATGTTCAACTCTTTATGTGTGAATATATACTTAGGCTTTTTTGGTCTGTATATATTTCACACTTCTCCCAAAAGAGATAATGTTTCCAAATTTTTAAAGTGAATATCACCGCATCCAACTCCAGATCATGTGATGGATAATTCTTCTCATGAACATTCAATTACCTTTAAGAATAGGTAAAGACTTTGTCATTTTGCATCAACACACAGCCCATTCCCTTCTTCAAAGTATCACTGAATACCACAAAAAGTTATCCAATTGTGGGTAAAGTGATCATGGGCACAGTGATAAGACTCTTTTTCAACTCTTTAAAGCTTTATTCACATTCATCACTCTAAGAAAACTTTACTCCCTTCTAAGTTATCTTGGTAAGAGGGTTATACAATTGTGAGAAATTTCTCACAAATCATCGATAATATACAACTAACCCCAAGAATCTTCAGATATCCATTACTGATGTTGGCCTCGTTCATCCCTCAATTATACATGTCTTTAAGGGATACACAGATATCCCATTACTTTTGATGATATGACCCAAGAATGAGACCTCTTTCAACCAAAACTCACACTTGTTTAACTTTTCATAGAGCTTCTACTTTCGCGAGGTCTCTAGTATAGTTCTTAGATGCTCCTCATGCTCCTCCTTGGTTTTGAAGTATATTAGATTATCATCTATAAATACTACCACATATTTGTCGAGGTAATCTCTAAAGACTCTATTCATCAATTCCATGAATATTTTTGGAACATTGGTGAGTCCTAAAGACATTAATATGAATTCATAGTGCCCTTATCTTGTACAAAACTTGGTCTTGGGGATATCTTCCTTCTTCACCCTTACTTGATAATATCCTGACCGCAAATCTACCTTGGAGAAGTATTGTGCTTCACACAGCTGAATGAATAAATCATCAATTCATGGTAGAGGATACTTGTTCTTTATCATGATTTTGTTAAGCTCACGATAATAGTTAAAAAGGCACATTGATCCATCCTTCTTCTTGACGAAGAGGACTGGTGTACCCCATGGTGAAGCACTTGGGCATATAAAACCTTTATCTAGATTCTCCTGTAGTTGTTTCTTCAGCTTCTCAAGCTCCACAATAGCCATTCTATATAGAGTCTTGGATATTGGCAAGGCCCCATGTATAAGATCAATTAAGAATTCAACATCTCTTCTAGGAGGAAGACCAGGAAATTCCTCTAGAAACACTTCAGTGAATTACCTCAAAATAGGCATGTCTTCAAGGATGGTTTCCTCCTTAGACTCAGTCATCCAAGCCAGATACGCATGCTCATAGGGTAGTAATATCTACAATAGAGATTATGGAGCTAAAGAAGATTCATCTTCCTCCTTTTACTTGTACAGAATTGGGGGTCGATTATCCACATGGAGAGTGATTTCCCCCTCACAGAAATTTAAGTTGGCTCTATATAAGGAAATCCAATCCATGCCGATAATTTCATCAAATTCCACTAGAGGGAGTATGATGAGGTTCTCTAGGAAGTTCAATCCACAAATTGTGACAGGGGAGGAGTTATATTCATGGGATGCAATGATTTCCCCATTTTTCATACTCACCAACATCTTTACTTCCATGATTTGAGGGGGTGTTGGGATTGTTCTACTAAACTTTAGGGATATAAAAGAATGTGTAGAACCTGAATCAAAAAGTGTGTTCACTATTCTTGAATGAATAACTATCATACCTATCACCACTTCATTGCCAAGGTTCTCTTCGGTGGTAGTGATGGAAAAAGCTCGCCCTTGCAACCTTGGAGGTTGTTGGATGCCTCTAAAAACCCTTGGCTTAGGGAACTGATTTGCAAGATTCCATAGTTGTTTTTAGTTGAAGCAATGAACAATGCGTTGAGAGTTTAACAGAGCATTCATCTCCCCTATCACAGCCATGGGTTTTTCTTTCTGATAGTTAATAGATAGGTTCCCTTCTCTTCCACACCTAAATAATTTCCTCGTACCCTTTAGGAAATTTCTGAGGTGCTTCTTTCCGCACCTTTGGAAAGTGGGGTTCTGGATTTTCTTAGCACCATTGGATTTATCCATTGGACTGCCAGAATTGAAATCCACCATATTCTTCTTATCCCCATGATACCCCTAAGATTCGCTGATCTTTATTTCACCTTGAGGGCACATCGGACAATTTCCTCATAGCTATCAAAGTCACGGATCGCTAGAGATTTCCGTGAGCTAGGTATCAGCCCACCAAAGAAGTGTTAAACCTTGCATTCAGGGGTAACGACAAAGCTAAAAGTATACCATGAAAGACTTGTGAATTTTTACTCGTATGCTCTGATAGATTCATCGCCTTTTTTCTTAAGGGCAAGTAAGTCCCTTTCTATATTAAGCCAGAGGGTGAACATAAAATATTTATCAAAAAATATCTTCCGGAAATCCTTCCATTCCAATGCCTCGATATCCTCCTCAGACTTAGTATTTTTGATCAATGTCCACCATTGATCAACTTCACCCTCTATACGATAAGCAGCGAAGATAACCTTCTCTTGTTCAGAATATTGAAGGATGGAGAAGATATTTTCAATGGAGATGATCCATTGTTCAGCGATTGAGGGATCAGATGATCCATTAAAAGTAGGAGGCCTTTGTCTCATGAATCTCTCGATAGCGACTTTTTCTTTCTTAGGGGGGTTGAAAGTTCTTCTTAGACCATGTTTCTATTTAATTCTCGAGTTAACTGAGAGAGTATCATGAAAACGTTAGCAATTTCCACTCCCATTGGATTGGGGATCTCATTAGAACAGTCATCACATTGATCTTCACATCGGTTGTTAGCCCGAGTTCTCCTATTACTGTTCATTGGCTAAAATAAAAGGAAAGTTAGGGGTAACACATAAAGGGTAATCCAAAGACAAAAACTGATGACTTATAAATTACTTTTATTTTTTTAACTTATGAATTTATAAGCTTCAGTCTATGTTATCCATGATCTACTTTATAACATGTATTATTAGTGGTGTTTTTTTTTTAAATTACCTTAATAATGGTTTATACAAAGATTGTGAATTTACCAAATCATATCCCCTAGGATTATTGTAACCAATAGTGCTTCAAGGCCCATTGTCATGTACCAGGATACCCCGAGTCAAGCCCAAAACTCCTTGTCAGAGTTTTCACTCCTAGGTACATCGGTGTTAGAGCCGCCTCTACCTTCTCGTATCTAGATAGGGATGTATTTTCTTGATAAACCACTTACTCAATACTCACAAAAACTTAGGTATGTTTTTATTATACTTATTATTATCCCTAAGGCTTTCACTAGGGTTTTCTAATCCTAATCCCAAAAATAACTAAACCTATCCTCTGATACCAACAATAACAACCCTACTTTTTATTACACACTTAAACATGATTTATTACATAAAACCTTCACTTAATACTATATATAAGATCGAGAGGTCTAGTGTCTTTGGGGATTAGGAACATTACATAACAACTTAAAACATAAAACACAGCATCTTGTTGAAAACTTCCTTTACATGACCACTACATTCCCTCGTACTTAGCATTGTTTGGGATAACCTGAGGACATATATAAGAAAGGGGTGAGTTATAAAGCCCAGTAAGGGAGTAAACAAGGAATAACATGAAGAATACAATACATTTTAGGAAATAGGCATATCAATGGAGCATAAAAGAACGGGAACATAAAGGCATGATATAGCATGATTATCATAACATGGATATGTGGCAACAACACTTAACAAGGAATTATCATGATACAAGGATCATTACACATGGAGAATGAGTAAACCCTTGTTTCACATGAATCATGAGTAAACCCTCATTGCACTTGAATTAGCATGAGTAAAAACCCATTGCACATGACTTATCATGATACTATATTTTACCCAATGCATTGGAGCGCTATTAGGGTGCACCCTTCGTAATCATTTCATTTCATGCATAAGTGTGCCACATAGATCATACAACATGGATTCATTAACATAATAATTAATTAAAAGTATAAAAGATGTGGAATAAATAAATTTAAGTCCTAAATCAACATGTACATGTGCATAAATGTGAATACCCTTGATATAGGATTGTGTATGGTATTCACTACACAATGATTTTGGCATGGAAATTTTAGTGTAATTTCAGCAGCATAATGACGTCAAATATAAATTCGTAAAATGGGTTGATGAGATTGAAAGGGGTATCTCATAATTTAAACATTAAATGGATAGTAAAGGGATCATCGTACATAATATACCAACATATGTAATGTAATTTAGATGCATAACATAAAATAATTTCTTGAATATAAATGAGGAGAGAGAAAATCCTTACGGAATTTCGGCATGGTAATGGGTGTACATGGGAGGAATTAATGAGAGAGAAATGGGGTCTCTAATCCTTAAAACATGAAGAGGAAAGTATTAGGGAGGTTAGAAATCATACCCCAATATTTATAATTGAAAAATAAAAGGGCATAACAATATTAAGAAACTTGGATAAAAAGAGGAAGGAAGGAATCCCTTACTTGGAAATGTGATCCCAAAGGCTTGGGAAAGGCTTGAGAGAGGATTCTTGGGATATTGGGGTGTATTGGGAGGATTATAGAGAGAGGAGAGAAAATTTTGGACGAAATTTAAAGGCTTTGAGTAAATATTAAGTGGGAACTTGGGTGGGTTTATATAGTAAAGGAGATGGAATTCTTTATTATTTAGGTTTCAGACACCACACATTAAACTAATCAAAACCACAAACCAGAACATGGTTTTTGAAAATGTTTTTAGCCAAAGGGTAGTGGAAAACAATATTTTATAAGTCCAATGGCCTAACTTCTTAAAATAATAGGGTTGATTTTGTGGAGGCGAGTCACACTCTCAAGGAAAAAAATTTAAAAGACAAAATGTTTTATAAGCCTTGAAGGGTCCACTAACGCTTTGTAAAATAAATCAAACAAACCCAAAATAAAATTATTTTAATGGTAAAACATATATTTTCCGAAAATAATTTTTATATTATTTTATTACATCACTATTGGTTCATTATGATGTCAAAAAACATATTATATATTTAAATGATATTTAATTTTTACCCAAAAATTTGATTATCTCAGAGAATTATGAAAAATTCACCATTGGATAATTTTGATGCCTAGATTCCAAAAATAATATTAATTTTATCTAAATAATTTTCTAACTATTTGAATTCTTACTTTTAAAATAAAAACTGACATTTATCAAAAATTCATGGGTTTTGACAAAAACAGCTTTCAAACCATAATAAAAATTACAATTGCATTCATAAAATTATACGATCATTTATATTTAATAAAAATTAATTTAATAATAATAATATTTTATTAAAATATTATTTAATTCAAAAATCCATTAATTCATCAAAATAGATTTCTTATTTGAATATTAACTAAAAATACTATTTATTCTTTAAAAACTATTTACAAAGTAACAATAATAAAAAGAATGTATATTATCTATACAAGAATAATGTGAATAATATTAGTACTAGGGTATTGTTACATAACTCCTTAAAACACCCTCATAAGACCTTAGGGTAAGGTGGGTGATGGTGATAGACTCTTTGGGTGGCTCGGATAGCATTGCTTGAGTGGTAATATCTATCAACTTTCACTTCTCTCATAGGTGGTTCCACTCGATCTTAACGTATTCAAGCTCAGCTTGGGATTGGTCAAGAGAGAATTCTAATGATTCCACCTCCTTTACAAGCTCTGAAAAATGGGCTTCGTATGGGTCAAGTCTACTAGATGATTTGATTTCTTCCTTTGTCTGAGTAAATTGGATTTGTTAAAGCCCTATATTTATACTAATCATGAGATCATTGTTCAATGGCTATATTAGCAATGGTCACAATTCTTAACAGTATTTTAAAATCCAAAACATAGAACCAAATAAGTGTATACATTTTACATAACCATAAGAAGACATTTAAATAGACCAAGAAGAATTTTCATTAATGAATTTTTGGGTCGTTATGGTTATGAAGTAGAAAACCAATGATTCCTACCTATAAGGGATTACACCAGCCAATGGATCCTGGTTCAAAATTTGGGTATACTTGTAATCTAAAAGGGGTTATAGCACCTTTATTGGGGGTTATGAATGAGGATAGATAGAAGATAGTTTAAATAAATTTTTATATGAAACTAAAAAACATCACCACCATAATGAACAAGTGAACCCATACACCTTTATAAGCTTCTTTAATGATACTCCTTAAAAAAGAATGTGTCAACCATGTCACGTGACAAAAATTTCCACCCATAAATAATTTATTGTTGATATATCCATTGAAATAATTCTATGGATATTCATGTCATATTTACTCCAATCATAATGTATTATACACTAAATCAAACTTCATGGGAGTATTAGCCAATTGTATGCATCGCATGAAATAAAATCATAAGGCATATGTATATTATATTATATGATACATGTGGAAAATAATTCATATGCCTTCTTATGATTAAATACAGTTTTATTTTATGACTTTATCCCATGAAATTCACAATATATGACATGTAGTTTATCATTAAAAATGATATACCCATTTAAGTGCATATCCAACACTTATGGCCTACATTGGGATCTCACATATGAATTATAACCAATACCTATTTTCTTCTTAGGGATTACAAATACCACAGTCTATATCCAAATATTTATTATAATTCCTAATAAATACATATATTCTACCCCAATTGTACTTAACCTCCACCCTAGTTGTTACAAATATAGGTTTAAGTACCCAAATGGATTTGGAAGTGGATTATTTTTTTGTTTTCAATAAATTTTGTGCAAAGGTAAAAGTAAATGTGTAGTAAATATGAGTGATGAAGTGACTATCCACACACCAAAGGTTGAATATGTTTCCCATGACTTTAGTTATTAAAATAATAAATAAATTCTCCTTAGTGAGTAACCCACTATATCATATGATTGATAGATATGATCCTTTTAGAAGTGAGTGACTAGTCTTAATGGAAGAAGAATAAATTTTATACAACAATTGATAGAAGTGAAGAATATTTTTTCTTTAAATTTATTTAAAATATATAGTAATATGTGTGAAAAGTTATCTTTGTTAGGGATATATAAGAACAAAGTCATTTAGAAACCATCCTAGTGTTACCAAGCATGTTGATCTTGAAGGTTTCTAAAACTCAGTGAAAACTATCACTTAGATAAAGGCTGAAGTGAATATAGTATATTGAGTAAGTGAAGGGTTATGAGAATCTAAAAGTTGATAATATATGTTATAATAAACTTTTAATTTTATTTGAAACATTTTTTATTTTATTTTTTAGTTTCCAAATTCATTTAAAGTCATTTGGAGGTGATTGGAAGTATTTGAGAATGCTATAATTTTATTTTAAGTGATTTTGAATTAATTTTAATTAATCTAAAATTCTTGAGATAAATATGAAAATGGATAATTTTAGTAATTGAATTAATTTTTGTAGTTATGTGTATGACTTTTTTAGATCTTATTTAATACTTAATATGTGCATAATACTTCATTGTTTTACAAAATTTGTAAACCCATAATATTTTTAGAAGAGCATATGACTTTTCATGAGTTGTGTATAAATTTTGTTAGAACTTCAGTCTAGGTGTAATAATTTTAAATTATTTTCATATGACTTTACTTATGTATAACTATGTTAATTCAATATAATACTTTGAGATGATCATATGAATTTTTATTTTTCTACATTTTATTAAAGGTTGAACTTGTATGACTTCTATCTGAGTCAGGAAAAACTTTGATATGGGTGTATAAATTTAAGAATCCATACATATATTTTATCATAGGAATTTATATGCATATAATACTTAAATTGGAATAATTATTTATGTGTGTCACATAAAATTTCACTACATAGTAAAATTCATGAAATATGTAAGATAAAAAGTTAAGTTTTAAAAATTACATTATAAAGAATAGTTTTTTTATAATGAAATTGTTGATTTTAAATTTTTTAAACATCAAAAACACTTAAAAGGGAATGTGATTTAAGACATAGAGTGATGAGAACCTGATATTCAAGCTATGAAGAATATTATTAAATTAATAAGTTGTATAGAATTTAAATATAGTTCAAATTGGAAAATTTTAGAAAATGAAGAATATTCCAAAAGCTCAAAGAGTTGTTCTTAATTATTTAAAATATCACAAAAAAAATTTTGGTTCATCTTGAGGATGAAGAATGAAGTGTTGAGTTTCTCTCTAAATTTAAATACCATATTTAATTTTTTATTAATATTCACTGAATCTATTGAGTAGTGAATAATGAGTTATGCTATGAATTTTAATGCTATGTTATTTTAATATATTAATGATAAATTTTTTTTAAGATTTATATAGAAATGTGGAAGAAATAAGGTGGCTATAGGATTGATGGTAGAACTTTCTAGAAGAACTATTGGTCAAGATAAAATTAGAAAGAAAGATAATAAGGCCACTCCTTGAATTTCATATGAGATAGTAGTTAGAGACAAAATGAATAATGAAATTGTGGGAGGCACATACTTATAGAAAAGTTGAAGAAAAAAAGAGAAATGAGATATTGGAACCAAAATTTTATGTGAGATTTTATATATTATAAATATATAAAATTCTTTTTTGGGTGACCTACATATAAAATAGAAAACAAAGGAGAGAGTGAGAAGTTCAAATAGTGATAACTGAGCGCCTATGTACAATGAAGAAAAAGTAAATATATTTAAGTAATAGAATAATGAGTTGGATCACATATAAAACTAAAAGGAAGATCATGTGGGTATTTAATATGAAGTAATAATAGGATATTGTAATAACTAGTGTTGTAGAATCAATTATAAGAAAGAATAAGATAATGAGGAGAGACCAAACATGTTGTACATGAACATGATTTGGTTGTAAAACCTTTGAGTTAGTGAGGAGTTTTGGAATTCATAATGATTAAAATATATCAATTTTGAGTTTAGAAATATAGGTTATCATTTTTGATGAATATCTATATAGGTTAGCTAAAAATAGAGACCGGTTTTCATGCATTTTACTTGAAGAGATGGTGGCATTCAAAGACATTATTGATAAGGGGAGAGATCATTCTGTGGATGCAATGACTTCCTTTTCAAATCATAGATCAACTTTAAAAAGTTTAGAAGGAAAAAATTTCTTATACATGTTGGGAAGTTAGGGAACCAATGAGACTCTATGTATATAAAGAAATTATAGTGTTAATTTGTGACTTTACTGTGATGTTGATTGTGTGAAGTCCAATGAGATATTGGAAGTTGTAAACATGGTGAAATGTTGTGTAGGTGTGATATGAACTAAACCCATTATAATATGATATTGGTTATATTGGATAATCTATGATTGGTTTAAATAACCAATCATGGATAAGAGTATGTTTCCTATGGAGGTTCCAATCCTTGTAAAAATATCATGGGCCAAATTTAATTACTTTACTTGTATTTCATGTCATTGTTTTATATTGGGTAAGAGATAAAACAGATTCATTCATATCATACCAGGTACCAAAGTTTCAAGTACCAAATATTATAAGATCCTAAAATAGAAATTATAATTTGATATAAAAAATATGCAACACCTAATTCACCCCCTCCCCCCTCATATGTATTCATTCGATCCTTAGGGTAATTTCAATTGGTATAAAGGAAAGGTTCACCTCTAAGTAGATATAAATTTTTCTTCCCTTGGTACTATTATTATAATTTTATAAAGTGTGTATTTGAAGTTTTTGAATAATAATTCAAAAATGAGAATTATTTCTATATTCCTACTGAATCTGAGATGGTAGTTTCATCCAAGGAATTACAAAATATGAAAAATAAAGGGGAAATGAATATGAGGAAAATATCAAAGAAGATGGAGGAATCACAACTATATAAAGGTAGTTAGATTGGTATTTTTTGGATGAATATTTTTATTATAATTTCTATGATGATTCATTTTTATAATATAATGAATATGAAGAATACATGCATGAAAAATCACTTATATACTTTTACTCTCAAGTGAAATAGTATCTCTACATGGTTTATCTATAAGTTATTAAATAAATTCTTGCATGTGTTAATAATATACAATATGAAAAGTCAAATCTTGAATAAGAATTTGATTCTATGGAAGATTCATTATCTGAATATGATGGAAATTCCAACACTCTCTCAAGACTAGTGAATAATATAAGAGAAGCAGTTTCACTTTGAAATGGAAAAATTACTATGTTTGATGAAGAATTTAAATGATCATATTTTAATAATTTTCATTAAAGAAGTGATTCATTCATTTTAGAAGTAATAGAGTCTCTATGGATATCAAATGTACATATAGGAAGTAAAAATTAAGAGGATAGAGGAGATTGAAAGTAACTTACAAGAGAAAAATACAATGAATGAGAATATAATACATAAGATTAAATTTTATTGGGAAGGAATGATTAGATCATTTTAGGATGAGAATAAATCCCTCAACATGAAGTGTAAGGGCCTAGACCACTTTATTCCATTCCTTTACTGAAATCTGGTGTCTGAGGTGTTCTAGGAGGTCAAGGTGACTTATCCCCAACACTTTTCCAAATTTCCAGTTCTGTGAATAGTGTTTCCAATTTTGTGAATAGTGGCATCTGTGAGAGATATGTGAATGGTCTCATTGGTGAGACAGATATGAACAGTGTCATCAGTGAGACAGATGTGAATAGTTTCATCGATAAGACAGGTTTGAAAAGTGTCATTGGTGAAATATATGTGAATAGTGTCATCAGTGAGACATATGTGAATAGTGTCGTAGGTGAGTCATTTGTAATGTTGGTGTCAATGAGTCATTTTTACTATCGGTGTCGATGAACCATTTGTACTTTTAGTGTCGATGATTCATTTGTACTGTTGGCATCGGTGATTTATTTGTACTGTCAGCATTAGTGAGTCATTTTTACTGTCGGTGTCGATGAGTCTCTTGTATTATCATCGTCGGTGAGACATTTTTATTATCGGCATCGGTGAGTCATTTGTACTATCAGTGTTGGTAGGTGTACATTGTTTCCATCCATCGGTAGGTGTACAGTATTTCTAACCATTAGTAGGTGTACAATGTTTCCAACTTCCTACAGTTCACCCATTTAACATTTTATTTGATGAAAAACACATTCAAGGCCTTTGTTTAAAGGATTTAAGGATGATTCAAATCCAATAAATCCTATATTAATTTTCCTAAGCCTCGGGATTCCTTTACTTGGTAAAACTGTGTGGATTAACGTGATCTGCATTAATGGAAATCTTAAACCATTTCAAATCCCATTAGTCTCAGATCTAATCCTTCAAATTCTAGCACCTTCCCTTCTTCCATTCCTTCTCCTTTCTCTCAGTGTGAGGTGCCCCGAGAAATTATTCCCATAAAAGTGGTGTGATTGAACCTTAATCCTTGGATTGTTTCCCCTTGAAGTTTATTCCTACTGCATGCACACCCCCTATTTTGGTGCAAGCAGTAAGTGTCGATCCATCATCAATAGAAGGTATGATCTACCTATGTTCTTGTATTTCCTTCGATTCTATTTATCCCATTTCTCCTTGTCATGTTATGGAATGTGACCTACATGTTTTTAATGAAAATTTCCATGGGTTTTGGTTGGTTCGGTCGTTCCCCAACATCCTTGGGTGGATGCAGTTGTCACGGGGGGAGGTGATCGTGATCTGTTGCATGGATTGTTCTCATGTAAATAATGTCAAGAACCTTTTGAGGTAGGGGATTCTTTGCTTCTCTATTCTTTTGCATGAAACTATGGATTTATCATGTTTTATCCCATTAGATCATAATGGAATTGAAATAAAAAATATATGAACTGGATAAATAAATTGGTATCGATCGTATGTTATTGCCTCTTATTTTTCTAGATAGTGTGATATCTATTCTTTCCTTGTTTAGCATGTCGTTATTGACAGAAATTGGTAAATAATGTAAATTAGGATTAATTGTAATTATTTTTCAATAATAACGATACATGTAAATGAATCTTGTTTCTATAAATTGATGATAATCAAATTGATGCAGTAGGCATGTTTAATTAATTTGTGATAGTTATGATAGATTCCTATTTAGGTTTCCCATAGTTGTAACCTAATAATAATGAATAGGATAATTTAATATGGATTAAAGAGATGGTTGATTAGTAAAAATTAATTCCTTGTAGGGTTCTGAGTTACCCTATTTCTTGTAAGGCTGATTACCTTCTGATTTGGAGCCATGAGAACTCGTTGCGTGTGAAGGAATAATGCCTTATTTAGGGACAAGAGCCCATTTTCTTTATTTTTCCTGGTTCTTGTGATGTGTTATAAGCCTGGATGGATGTTTTGAGATGTGGGGGCAAGGAGGCCTAGTGTTTGTGGCAGCAGTTGATTCCTAGAGTGGTGAGATTCATCGATTTATGCATGTGGGTGTTGGGAAGGACATTGAAGATGATGAAACGGGTTGGATATGAATGATTGGATGCTTTCTAAATCTTGTTGGTTGTTTATATGCTTTACATTCCCCACTGATCAAGTCAGTTGGTTTTGTAACCCACCTTCCAAAAAGTGTCAAAGACGCATGGGGTATACCATGTGATTTTCTTATTTAGCTTCTTGAGGACGGATGGGTATTAGCTCTTATTATAGATGGAAAAGACTCGATGAGTAGTTCACTTACTCACCATGTCGATCCCCTTGTGCTTGGTAGCTTATAATGTTTTCTAGAATGCCTTGGAATATAGGAAAGTGATAATTCTGTTAATAAATTATTGAATAAATGATGTTAACCCATGGGGTTGGATCTTGATGGGACTCAATGCTAAGGTTGCAATTTAAAAGAACAGTGTACTTTGGGTGTGATTCTAAGGAAATATAATTTGGAATTGATAATGGTTAGCTAATGTTTGAAGAATTAATTAACGTAAAGTGAAACTAATAAAAAGGAAATAAAGTAATATAATAAAGCTCTTTAAATGGTTGTATGCTTATAGGATACCTAGTCTTAGAAGTGGATGTCAGGAGTCTGAGTGAAATTAACTGTAGTTGAGTTTAAGACCAGGTTATTCCCATAGTGTGGTTGTGAGTTATAGTATATTCTATACTTTTTGTGTTTCTATACGATACTCCATCCCTTTAGTTATGGAAACTGACACCCTAGGGACTCTGAGCCCTAGGGGGTGTTTTCATCAACATCCTGATGGGAGGATGGATGGATGACTACCTCCTTTGGCCCCGCTCTCTTCTCTTGGTAGCTACTTGTGCTGGTAGGCATAGTAGTTAGTTTCCCCATATATGTGTGTAGAGGGTTTTAATGGCTTGTGGTTATTCACAAACATATATTTTGGATATATTTTTCTATGGACTACTATAGATGTAATGTGTATAGGTTGTGATGGCTTGAGGATCCTTAATCAGTATATGGGTTGTAATGGCTTGAGGTATAATGTTCGATGTATGATACATGTTATGTGAGTTGTGGTGGCTCCTGGAAAATACCTGGTTACTTTGGTTACATGGACGTAGTGTTTGTGTTGTATGAGGTGCATGTTGGGGTGATTTGCCCAGGGGTCTACGGGCAAGCATTTTTTGAGAGAGATTCTTAAGACATGCGACGTTAGGGAAAAGAGGCAAACTAGTGGGGAAGTGGTAGCGGGGTACCCTTGATATTATTTATTATATTATATACTCTTGTATGTGATACTTTTTTAGAGTATCCATGGTGAGGCTGGGAACATAGTATACATGTTTAGGTGAAGAGTTTGTTTCACTTGTTGTTCATTGTTCTTTAGCATTATTTCTTTAATTTTTCACGAGAGGCTCTGGGGAGGATCCTACTGAGTATACTATTATACTCACCCTATTCATATATAAACTATTTTTCAGGTCACTTGGAATAGTTTGGAGATCGGGCTTATTTCTACTAGCTTGGGATTATAGGAGTTGTTCGAGCTTCATGGTCACTGTTGTTTTTACTTTCTTTTGGTACTTTCATTTTTTCATTTCAGTTGTAGTATTTCTTTCATGAAATTTCATATGTGTACTTGGGATTTATTTTATATTGTAGTATGATTTGGAGTTAGTTGGTGTATTTCTTATCTATCTCTTCTGCATGTGTTCTCTTAGAGGGTAATGCCTCTTATTTTGTGTGTTTACTATATCCTCAGTGCTGGTCAGCAACCCGGGGCCTACTGAAGGCAGGAATTGGGGGACACTATCTCCCTTCCCGCATTTCTGATCTAGGATGGATAAACCTTGTGGGTAGGGGGTCATGATAAAGTGGTATCAAAGGTCTATTTGTGGGATAGGATGGAGTTTGGTGTTAGGCACAGGTAAGGTTGCATGGTTTGGTGAGGAAATGGTGTTATTTGAGTTTATCAAGTGATGTAAACACTAGATACCAGTTGAGACATAGGCGTTTAAATCCCCTTGTAATCTAATGCATGAACCTTTAAGTTTATATTGTCTATTGAACAAGTTGATATTGCTTTCATGGTAGAGAACTTGGAAAGGATCATGAATCATTCTTCTTTGTAATTGTGTTTGGATAGTTATACCTTGGGATCGGTTAACCTAAAAGGAATAAAAGAAAACAATCAATTAATTAATGTGATTCTTACATATTCTAGGTTTATGAGATCTAACTATTTGTTATTTTCTAGGTATGGATCCAGGTCAACATCCTCATCAGGTTCGCGTAGAATATTTCCAGTAGGCTCTTCCAAATCATCATTGTATGGTAGAGGTTGATGATGAAGACACTTGGAGGAGGACGCTCTGAGAGTTTCAATTCCAGAGTCTATTTAAATACGAGGGATTCATTTCAGATACATCCATATAAGACTGGTTGGAGGAGGTTGAGATAGCCTTCAGTTTGATATGTGCTCGGAAATAGAATTGGGTGTCTTTGGTTGTGACAATTCTACATGGGGTAGAAAGGTATTGGTGGTTCTGGTTCCTCGAGGATCGTAAGGATTCAGTAATCTCATGGGAGGAGTTTTGAGACAAGTTCATAGTCAAGTTTCTTTCTTCAACTATAAAGGTGTCCCATTTCCATGAGCTTCTTACCCTTCGATAGGGGATCTCTAGTGTGAGATAGTTTTTAATACATTTTAGGAACCCTTTACGATATGCTTCAGATCTATTTCCAGATGAGGAGTCTAGGGAGAGGCATTTTGAACAGGCTTTGCATCCAGATATCTAACACCAGGTCACCATGTTTATGCTGAAGACATATCTTGAGGTTCTGGTGAGGGTAGAGGTCATCTAGAGAACATCTTCTAGAACCACATCATCATGATATGGGAGTCATCAAGATTTATCATGAAGTAGATCTATGGTCTGGGGTTCCCTTTTTTCAGGGCAAAAGAGTTTCCGTTCGGCTGGGGGGTCGGTCCCAGCCCACAGCATCTCATTTATTTAGGGGTATCATCTCTTAGGCCTATCCCAAGGGATCAAGAACTTATTTTTCTTATGGATTCCAAGGTCATTAGTAGCGACAGTGCCCGACATTTCAGAGTGGTCAGTGTGTACAAGGTGTTCCTCTCCAGGTTCCTTCGTTGAGGCAGTTTCATCTGAGGTAGAAGTAGTAGGTTTCATTGTCTTTAGATCAGTAGAGAATATATGGGGTAGGTAGAATACATCCTCGTGATGCTACCCATCCTCATAAAGTAGAGTGAGGTCATGGTGGTGATCTTCATCAAGTTCAGAGAGGCCAGAGATCAGGTCGTTGTCAGATTCATGCTTTAGCGTTTCCAGCGCCAGGTGAGCCAGATGTCATTCGAGGTACCCTTTTCTTTTGTTCTACTTTGGTGTATTCCTTTTTTGATTTAGTAGAAACTCACTCCTTTATATCACCTTCCCTTTTACATTCTATGGTACTTGAGGTAGATAGGCTTCCAGTGCCCTTGGCGTTGACTACACCAGTTAGAGGTCAAGATGACTTGTTTGAAGTATGTAGAGACTATGAGCTAGTGTTGGGGAAGCACTACTCTTGGGTATATTTCCTATGTTTATAGATAAAACCATATGATTTCATCTTCTACATGAATTTATTGTATTTATTTCAGGATATTTTGGATTTCTTCAGGAGTCAGGTGGTGTTCTTTGATGCTGATAGAGATCCAGTGGTGTTTGTTGGTGCGCGAGACCCTTAGATGGGTCAAAGGTGTGTTATGTACTTGTTATCCATGATGGCTGAGATGATTCTAGGTTCTTTGGAGTTTTAGAAGTTGGCGTTTCTCAGGGTCATGTAAGTGTACCCTGATGTTTTTACAGAAGAGGTTGTAGCATTACCCCCTCGACGAGAGATCGATTTTGGGATCAAGCTACAACCAAGATCATATCCTATCTTTATGTATCCATATAGGATGGACCCTTATGAGTTATGGGAGCTGTGTATACAGATCGATAGTCTATTACAATGTGGTTTTTTCGGACGAGTGTGTCACTATGGGGAGCACCGTTTTTGTTCATAAAGAAGGCTGACGGAAGTTTGCGTTTTTGTATCGATTATCGTCACTTAAACAAAGTGACAGTAAAGAATCTCTATCCTCTTCCATAGATTGATGATTTATTTGATCAAATAAAGGGTGAAAGTTGGTTCTCAAAGATCAAATTTTTTGTCAGGATATCATCAGATTCATGTGAAGGATGAGGATATCCTGAAGACTACTTTCTATTGTCATCATGGTCATTACAAGTTCATTGCAATGTCGTTCAGTGTGACGAATGATCTAACTATGTTCATGGGGTTGATGAATGTTATGTTCCATGAGTTCCTAGATAAGTTTTTGGTGTTTTTCATCAATAAAATCCTTGTGTACTCCGCATCTAAGGAGGATCATGCATAGCATCGTCACACCATTTTGGGAGTTCTTTGTCAACAGTAGCTATTTTGGAAGTTGTCAAAGTGTGAGTTTTGGGATCAAGAAGTTCTTTTCTTGGGGAATGTGGTGTCCAAATAGAGATTAGTTTTATATATGTAAAATATAGAAGCATTTGTGTCTTGGGAATCCCCCAAGATAGTGGTAGACATGTGAATTTTCCTTGGTCTTGCAGGCTACTATAGGATTTTTTTAGCCGATTTCTCTCGGGTTGAGACTCCTCTAACAGCATTGACCAAGAAGGATCAGAAATTTTTGTGGACTAATCAGTGTCATGAAACTTTAGAATATCTAAAGAAGAATTTGGTCAGTGCTCCAGTTCTTTTTCTTACAGTAGATGGAGTTCAGTTTGATGTTTTCTGTGATGCTTCATGTCTGGGGTTAGGTTGTGTTCTAATGTAGTAGAGATCAGTTGTTTCTTATGGGTATCATAATTTGTGTCCCCATGAACGTAACTATTCCACCCATGATCTTGAGTTGGCTTTTGTGGTGTTTTCTCTGAAATTTTGGAGACATTATCTCATTAGTGAGTTCTTTTTGGTTTTCACCGATCATAAGATCCTGAGGTATGTTTTCTCCCAATGTGACTTGAACTTATGGAAGTGTCAGTGGATGGAGTTATTATAGGAATACGACTTCAAAATATCATATAAACCTAGAAAGGAGAATGTGGTAGCTGATGTGCTAAGTAGGAAGTCATGTAGTGATGCAATGCATTAATCTAGTGATTCCTAGAGAGTGATGGAAGAACTTTCAGTATTACATATTGATATGGGGGATTTGGGGGCAGAGGTTGTCTTTTTCAGATGATGGTGAATTCATCTCTGGTGCAGTAGGTGGAAGAGTCCCAGTTGGGGGATGTAGAGGTGGAGGTCTGGAGAGACCGAGTTGTTTGTGGTGAGGCCCCTGATGGTTGTCCTGAGGATGAACAACCTCGAGTGTTATATCAGAGAAGACTTTTTGTTCCTTTGGCGATATGGGATATGGTTCTCATAGAATTCCATAGTTCTCTTTTATAGATTCATCATGGTGTGATAAATATTTATTGAGCATTGAGTAGTCAGTTTTGGTGGCCTAGGATGAAGCATACAGTTACGGATTTTATGTCTTGATGTTTGGTCTTCCAGAAGGTGAAGGTTGAGCACTATGTTCCCGGTGGGAAGTATAGGTTTGGTTGTGGGAGTAAGTTTTCTCCCCAGTTTTTGGGCCATACAAACTCTTGAAGACATGTTGTTCTCTTGTGTCCTAGATTTCAGAGGCTTTTGGATGAGGTACTTACCGTTTGTGGAGTTCACTTACAACAATAGTTTTCACTCCACCATCGGTATGGCGTAATTTGAAACCTTGTATGGATGACCTTTCCATTATCCATTATTCTAGATTGGGGTCATAGAATCAGAAATTATTGGGCCAGAATAGGTATATAACATGACAGAGATGGTTCAAATGATCCATTAGAGGATGAAGGCAGCACATGATCATCATAAATCATACATTGATCAAATGATGAGACCTTTGGAGTTTGATGTTAGGTATCACATGTTTCTGAAAGTGATTCCCTATCATGGGAAGCATAGGTTTGGTCGTGGGAGTAAGTTTTCTCCCCAATTTTGTGGTACTTTTGAGGTGTTGGTTCATGTTAGAGTTGTGGAATATCGGGTAGCAATTCACCCATAGATGATCAAGGTACATGATGTTTTTCATGTGTCGTAGCTTCATCATTATCTCCATAATGACTCTCACGTCATCGATTGGGTAGATATCGACATTGAAAATGATGCGACCTTTGAGGAGTGTCCTATAGAGATCCAGGACCGCAAGTAAAAGGTGTTTCACAGGAATTATATCCCCTTGGTTCATGTCTTGTGGAAACACAGTGGCATAGAAGAGAGTACATGGGAATGTGAGTCACAGATACATGCTCAGTACCCCGAGTTTTTTGATGTTTAACTCTCTTCATATAATGATGTTTTCTTGTGATTGGAAACCTTTCGTTTTTATGAGATGGCTTTCTTTTGTTTCTTTTTTGACTTTCTCTCTTTTGAGAGGTATCTTAATGGGTGGTTGTTCAGACACCTTTTCTATTTCCTTTTAGGTTGGTTTTGAATTATTGAGGATGGGAATGTTTTGAGAGGTATCTGATGTAATGGATCGAACCTCTCTGGTCTATTATTTTGCTAAAATCTAGTGTTTGAGGTGTTTTGGGAGGTCATGGTGACTTATCCCCAACACTTTTCCAAATTTCCAATTCTGTGAATAGTGTTTCCAGTTTTGTGAATAGTGGCATCGGTGAGACAGATGTGAACAGTGTCATCGGTATGACAGATGTGAATAGTGTCATCGGTGATAGAGATGTGAATAGTGTCATCAGTGAAATAGATGTCAACAGTGTCATTAGTGAGAAAATGTGAATAGTTTTATCGGTGAGATATATGTGAACAGTTTCATCGGTGAGACAGATGTGAACAGTGTCATAGGTGAGTCATTTGTACTATCGGCATTGGGGATTCATTTGTATTTTCATCATCGATGAGTCATTTTTATTGTCGGTGTCGGTGATTTAGTTTTACTGTCAGCATCGGTGACTCATTTGTATTATCGGTTTTGGTGAGTCATTTGTACTATTGGAATCGGTGATTCATTTGTACTGTCAGCATTGGTGATTCATTTATACTGTCATCCTTAGTGAGTCATTTGTATTTTCGGAATCGGTGAGTCATTTCTATTGTCAATGTCAGTGATTCATTTGTGTTGTCAACATTAGTAGGTGTATATTGTTTCCAGTCATCGATAGGTGTACAGTGTTTCCAACTTCCTACAGTTTTCCCATTTAACATTTTATTTGGTGAAAAATGTATTCAAGGCCTTGTTTTAAGGGATTTAAGGCCGATTCAAATCCCATAACTCCTATATTAATTTTCCTAAGGCTCAGTATGCCTCTACTTGTTCAAACAGCATGGATTAATGTGATCCACATTAATGGATATCTTAAACCATTTTAAATCCCATTAGTCTCAGATCTAATACTTAAAGTCAAGTACTTTCCCTTATTTCATTCCTTCTCCTTTCTCTCAGTGTGAGGCACCCTGAGACATTCTTCCCATAGGATTGGTGTGGTCGAACCTTAATCTTTGGACCGTTTCCCCTTTAAGTTTCTTCCCACTGTATATACACCCTCTATTTTGGTGCAAGTAGCAAGTGTCGATCCATAATCAATAGAAGGTATGATCTACCTCCATTATTGTGTTTTATTTGATCCTTCTTCTCATGTTTCTTCTTACCATGTTATAGAATGTGACCTCCACGTTTCTAATGGAGTTTTCTTGGATGTCAGTTTGTGTGGTCGTGTTGCGGAGTCCTCATGTGGATGCAGTTGTCACAGGGGGAGGTGATCATGATTCGTTGCATGGATCGTTCTCGTGTAAAGAATGTTAAGAACTTTTTGAGTTAGGGGATTCATTATTTCTCTATTATATTATATGAAACTATAGAGTTATCATGTTTTATCCCACTGGATCACAATGGAATTTACATAATAAATATTTGAAGCGGATAAATAAATTGGTATCGATCGTATGTTATTGCCTCTTATTTTGCTATATAGTGTGATATCTTTGATTTTTTTATTTAGCATGTCATTATTAATAGAAATTAGTAAATAATGTAAACATGGATTAATTGTAATTATTTTTCAATGATAAAGATTCATGTAAATGAATTTGGTTATTGTTGTAAATTGATGATAATCAAATTGATGCAGTAGGCATGTTTAATTTTTTGTTTGATAGCTTGCTGTTTAGGTTTCCCATTATTGGAACCTAATAATAATGAATTGTCTAATTCAATATGTATTAAAAATATATTTGATTGATAAGAGTTAATTTTTTATAGGGTTCTGAGTTACCCTCTTTCTTGTAAGGCCAAGTACCTTCTTCTTTGGAGCCATGAGAGCTCGTTGCATATGAAGGCAGAATGCCTTGTTTAGAGACAAGATATCATTTACTTTGTTTTTTCTACTTCTTGTGATGTGTTATGAGCTAGGATGGATGTTGTGATATATGGGGGAAAGGAGGCCCAGTGGTTGTGGCAGCAGTTGATGCCTAGAGTGGCAAGATGTAGTGGTTTATGCATGTGGGTGTCAGGGAGGACACCAAAGATAATGAAACGGGTTGGATATGAATGATGGGATGCTTGATGAATCTTGTTGGTTGTTTATCTTCTATACTTTCCCCATTGCTCATATCATCTGATCTTGCTATCGTCCTTCCAAAAAGAAGTGAATATGCACGGGATATGCCACATGATTTCTATTTTTATCTTCTTGAGGGTGGATGGGTCTTCGTTATTACTATAGGTGGAAAAGACTTGACAGGTAGTTCACCTACTCACTGTGTTGAGCCCCTTGTGCTTGGTAGCTTAGAATTTTTTCTAGAATGCTTGGGAATATGGGAAATTGATAATGCTATTAATAAATGATTTAATAAATGATGTTAACCCATGGGGTTAGATCTTGTTGGGATGCAAGGCTAAGGTTTCAATTTAAAGGAACAGTGGAATTTAGGTGTAATGATAATGAAATATAATGTGGAATTGATAATGTTTAATTAATGTTTAAATAATTAATTAATTTAAATTGAAACTGATAAAAATATAATGATGTGATATAATAAAGATCTTTAAATGGTTGTTTTCTTATAGGATACCTATTCTTAGCAGTGGTAGTTGGGATTCTGAGATATGTTAGCCGCTGTTGAGTCTAAGACTAGGTTATTCCCATAGTGTGGTTGTGATATATAGTATATTTTTTACATTTTGTGTTTCTATATGTTACTCCACCTTGTTAGTTAGGGAAACTGACACCCTGAGGATTCTGATCACTAGGGGTGTTTTCCTCAATATCTTGATGGGAGGATGGATGGATGACTACCCCCTTTGGACCTAATCTCTCCTCTGGTTATTTACTTATACTGTTAGGCATAGAGTTTAGTTTCCCCATATATGTGTATAGAGGGTTGTAATGACTTTTGTTTGTTCACACATATAATCTGGATATAGTTTCCTATGGACTACTATAGGTGTAATGTGTATAGGTTGTGATAGCTTGAGGATCCTTATTTGGTGTATGGGTTGTAATGGATTGAAGTATAATGACCAACTTATGATACATGTTATGCAGTCTTTTTTGGATCATAGAAACTACATGGTTACTTTGGTTATATAGACTTAGTGGTTTTGTTGCATGAGGTGCATGCTTGGGTGCTTTGACCAAGTGTTTGTGGGCAAGCCTTTTTTTAGAGAGATTCTTAGGACGTGTGATGTTGAGGAAAAGCAGAAAACCAATGGGGAAGTGGTAGCAGGGTACCCTTGATATTCTTTATTATATTATATACTCTTTTATGCGATACTTGGTGAGAGTATCCATGGTGAGGCTAGGAACATAGTATACTTGTTTAGGTGACGAGTTAGTTTCACTTATTGTTCATTATGCTTTAGCATGCTTTCTTTACTTTTGCACGAGAGGATCTAGAGAGGATCCTACGGAGTATACTGTTATACTCACCCTACAAATATATAAACAATTTTTTAGATCATTTGGAGTAGGTTGGAGATCAAGCTTGTTACTACTAGCTTGGGGTTGCAAGAGTTGGTTAGGCTTCGTGGTCACTACTATTTTTACTTTCTTTTGGTACTGGTAGTTTTCTATTTTAGTTGTAGTAGTTCTTTCATGACATTACATATGTGTAATTGGGATTTTTTTATATTATAGTAGGAGTTGTATTTGGTTGGTTTATGTCTTATATCTCTCTTCTGCATGTGCTCTCTTAGAGGGTAATGCCTCCCATTTTGTGTTTTAACTATACCCTCAGTGCTAGTCGACAACCCAGGGCCTACTGAAGGTAGGACTTGAAAGTCACTATCTCCCTTATCACATTGTTGGCCCATGAGAGATACACCTTGTGGGAAGGGGGTCATGATAAGAAGTGTCTACGGATGGAGGTAAAAATAAAGAAATTAAAAATGACATAACCTAGAACTTCCCAAGATTCTAAAATAAGGAGTGCTTTAACATGGGTTTCAATGATGTTTTTTCCCTGAAAATGGATTTATACTGGTGGTAAAGTGAGTTTGAGAACATAATGAGAAACCTCCTCCTATTTCACATGGAAGAAGCTATTCCACTGCTCAAATAAATATATTGGTACTAAATTTGTTTTTATTTATAAGTAAATTATAAAACTAAATATATTTATAAATATGGGTAACCAAAAATTCTAAGAAACATAGAAACTTATCAAGGGTGAATGTGAGAATGTCCAATAATATTATCTACCCAAATAGATCCCAAAATAGTAGTGAAAATAATCAAAAATAGAAGGTGTTTAGGACTAAAATTAAATAGACAAAAAGGATATTTATTGGCCATTTTTTATGTTTTTGGTGGTTTTTGAATATATCCATTGAGTTTTGGTATAATATATTAACTTATGAAGACAATAAAATACCTAGAATAAGGGAGAGTGCTGAAACATGAGAAAACCCTACTAGTATGAATTATTTTTCACATAACAAAACAAATACATCAAAAATAGATTTAACTAACTAGAATATTTCTATGTTTATTGAAAAAAAATATAGATACACATATGATGAATGTTGGTATGTTCCAACCAACCAAAACTCTTATAATGATGTGAATAGGAGGATATAATAGCATATGAAAAGGGAAAATATAAATAAAAGTATGGCTTCCTTGAGGAATAATGAAGTGAAGAAAGTTTTTTTAATATTATTACCAAGAATTAAATGATAAAGGTTAAGAAATATGTCACACTAGAGAAGAAAAGATACTTCTATTTTGGTATAAAAGGTAACATCATAGTCCATTATAAAATGTACATGAATAATAATGTTCAAGGGATCAAGCGGGAACCAAAAATGGATTCAATAAAAGTAAGTCAGAAGAAGATTTAAATGGTATAATACATCATAAATGATGAGTTTGAGATATTTTCTAAGAAATTAAACTCAAAATCTAGTGACGAAGTTTGTATAAAGTTTAAAAATATTTGTTATAAATTTGTTAGATGTATTTCATGGATGTCTAGACAAAAGAAATATATGAGTGAAAAAAGGAAAATTATCATTGATTTCAAGTACCAAATATGATGCTATAAAAAAGAGGCCCATATATAAAAATAATGAACAACATATTCCAAAATAGTATTTAGTTATATGTCCTGATTAGTTGGATTTGGATAAGAAGATGGATAAGTCTAAAAATAGTTAAAGTTCATTGATAGATCAATTAAAGAATCCAAATCTAGTTAAAATGAAGGTGATACAAGGAAAGAATGCATATTGAATAAATATGTTCAAATCTATAAATTAAAAGAAAATAAAAGTGTGAAAATATTAATATAATTTAGATCTACAAAGAAAGATGTTGTTAGGATGATAAAGAAGTATCATTCCTTCTTCTACGTCTAAGGAGATGAAGAATACCCACCTTATTCTCACGCAATGTTTGATTTTTATCTTAAATAAGGGAATAAAAGGTGAAGTGAAAAATATGGAAGTAGTTGAAGGTTGTGATTCTTATGCATCTAATGAATAATCCATCATGGTGTACTAAAAATTCAATTGGTGTTTATTTTTAACTAGTATTAGAAATCAACTGGTATTAAGACTAATTAGAGTATATTGGTGGAAGAAAATTTATATAGTGAAGGAATATGGAGACCATCACTTGAGGAACAGCTATCAAAGTAGTACAAGTTGGTAGAGGATATCAATTTTTAATGAAATATAGAATCTAAATAGGGCTTGAAAAACTAGAAGATGATGTAGGATTTTCTCTCTCTAAATCACTATTTTTATTATTTTAAATCATTTTTTAAGGGTTTATTATCTAAAATGGTGAAGAAAACACACTTTCACTTGAACATGTTTAATTTGTTTTATGAAATTGATTATATAAACAAAAAAATTCATGAAAAAATATATTTGTATAACCCCTAAGTTAATTTTAGAGTTTTTATCTCATTAAGAAATATATATTGATAAATTTTATTCATTGGTAGAGTAACTATTATTTTATACACTAGGTAAGCTCATGTAGACTGAGAGTTGATTTACTTAAGGATCATTGCTAAGAATATTATGGTTACATCCATCTCTAAAGAAAGGAAGTGAACATCAAGGGGAGAATAATTAGGTTGAGAAAGTTGAAAGAATGATATATACTTCCCTTATATTTAAATTTTTAATAAGGGGGGTTAAAATATTTCCCCTTCACGTTTCTTGTAAATTAGGGGGAGAATTGTTACATTGAACATGGATAAAATTAGGTATTTATAAAAAATCCAAAGGGGGGTTTGAAGTACCAAAATGGTTTTAGAATATGATTTTTGTTTTTATTGTTAATAAATATTATATAAAGGTGAAATTAAATGTGAGTAAAAGATGGGTGAGATTGTGAGTATCCACACACCAAATATTTAAGGTTTTTCCCATGAATTTGGTTAGTTAAATAATAAAGAAATTCTACTTGTTGAGAATCCCACTAGATCATATTATTGATAGATTTGATCCTCATGGAATTAAGTGGGTAGTTTTAATGGAATAAGGATCACTTATTTACAATATTTTATAGAAATAAATGAATTTTATAATATAAATATCTTTAATAATTATAGTAATATGTGTGAAAATCTTGCATGATTGGGAAGATAGAAGACTAAATTTGTGGAGAAACCATCCTAACGTTACTATGAATGTTGAGCTTCAAGGTTATTCAAACTCAATGAATATGATCACTTAGATAAAGGCTAAAGTGAATATGGTATATTGAGGCAATGAAGGGTCATGATAATACTCAAAGTTGAGTTTATATGTTGTAAGAGAATTTTTATTTAATTTTTAATGATTTGTAATTATTTTATTAATTTTTATTGTCATTTTAAGTCATTTGTAGGTCATTGGAAGTATTTTAGAAATCCCAGAGTTGATTTTAAATGATTTTGAATTAATTCAAATTAATTTTTAATTCTTGAGATAAATCTGAAAAATGGATAAGTCTGGTGTTCTTATGACTTTGGGAAGTTATGCATATGAATTTTATAGATCATACATAAGACTTAATATGCACATAAGACTTCACTGTTTTCCAAAATTTGTGATCCCATGGGACTTATGAAAGAATATATAACTTTTTATAAGTCACATATGACTTATACTAAAACTTTTGTCAATACATAAGACTTTTAAATGAGGTATGTAATACTTTCCATGTGCCTGAATTTTAGAATCTCATGTAATACTTTGAAATGGGTGTATGAATTTTGAGTTTTCCACATTTTGGAAAAGGATGAACTCATATAACTTAAGCATGATCCACATAAGACTTTGAGCATGGAGTATTAATTTAAGAAGCTATGTATAAATTTAATTTTAGGACTTCATATGTTTTAAAGACTACATGAAGTGTAAGACTTTATGTGTTCCATGTAAGACTTAACCAATTAGAAAAAATTGTGAAATATGATGGATGAAAAGTGAAGTTTTCATAATTATATTCTAAAGAATAATTTGATTCGGATGATGTAATATATAATTTCCAATGTTCTAAAAAACACAAATAGTTAAAAGGCTGTGTGATTCAAGTCAAAGAGTGATGAGAATATAATCTTAGAGCTATGAAGAATAATATCAAAGAATGAATGTTTATAAAATTTAAATATAGTTTAAATGGATAAATTTCAAAAGAAAATAAGATTCCATATTATTATTAATTATTTAAAATATCACAAAATGTGTCATGATTCGTGATGAGGATAAATAATGAAGTGTTGAGATTCTATCTAAATGAGTAGATCATATGGAATTTTGTACTGATATTCACGGAATCTATTCAATGGTGAAGAATGAGTCATGTCAAAAATATGAATGTTATGGGATTTTAATGCATATATGATAAAAAAAATTACATATCTATATATTAATATAAAGAAAAAAATAAATATAATTGAGTTATGTTGGTAAAATAATCTAAAATAACTATTGGTAGAGATAAAATGATAAATAAATAATAATAATAACACTCCTATAATTTCAAAAGAGACATTCATTGGAGACAAAAAAGAAAAATGAGATCATAAGTGACACCCACATACAAAAAATTTGAGAAAAAATAGAAATTAAATCGATGAAATAATATTTGAGGTGATATTTTCAATATTCTAAATATTAGAAATGTTATTTTAGGTGACCTATATATAAAATATAGAAATAAGAAGAGTGATAAGTTTATATAGTGAGAATCAAGAGACTGTGTGCATTTAAGAATAAGTAAGTCTCTCTAAGTAGAAGAAGAATGGGGTTCATACAATATAAAACTGAAGGGAATATCATGTGGGTATTGAAGTTGAAGTAAGAATAGAATTATGTGAAAATTAGTGTTGTATAAGCGATGAAAAAAATCAAATTATTGGGAGAATATCCTAACCATAATGTGCATGAACATGATCTAATAGTAAATCCTTTCTATTAGTAAGGAGATGTGGGATTTTTGAAGATCAAAGGATCTCTATTTTGAGTATAGAAATCCATGTGAGAAATTGTGAAGAAGATTTGTGTAGATGAGCTGGAAATAGATATTGTATTGCATACATTGTATTTAAATATCTACTAAAATTCAAAGACTCAGATTATGAGGAAGTAGATCATTTTGTGGATACAGTGACTTCTAAGTGATAATAAGAGATCAACTTAAAATGGGTTAAAAGTAAATATTTTTGTATCTATAATGGGAATCACTGGAACTAGTGAGACTCTAGGTATGAAAGGAAATCATAGTGTGAAGTTATAGATTCTATGAGATGATGATTGTATATAGTCTAGTGAGATGTTGGTAGTTATAAACATAAAGAGATACTATGTAGGTTTGGGATGAACCAAATCCATGATAATATAAGATTAATTATAGTGTAGAATCCATGATTAAGGAGAATAATTAATCATGGTAAGGATTAGGTCTCCCATAAAGTGTTTGAATATAACAACCCATACTTTCCATACATAGATATTGAATCTTATTATATGAATATTCAATACATAACATGATGATCCATGTCAGAATCATATAGGTCTAGTATCTTTGGAAACATGGATACATAAACAATGGTTTAATAAGATATTTACATCATCTCCCTCTTAGTTATTCATAACTAGAACCCTTCTTAGACATATCATACATAATAGCTTTCTTCATAACCTGGGGAAAAGGAAATATAAGAAAGGGTGAGCTCAGATGCTTAGTAAGGGTAAATAAGGGATAAATTAATGATTACTTGAGTATAACATGAGAATAAGGGGTATGAGAACATGATCATGACATTTGAAATTCATACCCATCATATCATAGATCATAATCTTGTGTCATGGCATAAATATTATTAGTTTATAAGACATGAATCATAAAAAAATAAAAGAACATGATTCATGAGATCATAATCATTATCATAAGACATGATTTTGTGGCATACACATAATCTTGTAACTTTTTGAACATGTATAAATTGAAACAAGTTCACTCATAAAATTAAGGACATAAAATCTGGACCTTTTATAAACTTATGGACATGAAACCTCATCCATGTATAATATTATAGACATGAAATCCAAGTCCATGTATAAACGTATAAACATGAAAACCAGGTCAACACATAAACTTATGGACATGAAAACTAGGTCCATCTATAATATTATAGACATGAAAGTAAGGTCCATGCTTATTCTTATGGACATGAAAGTAATCCCATACATGAAATTTTGAAAATGAAATCAGGTTCACACATATCATATTTACATCATGAGTTATCCATATTTACCCAGTGAATTAGAGGTAGATATAGATCCCACCTATCACATAATTAAAATAATACAAATGTGTGCCAAAATATTATAAAACACTCATCATATCAAAACCCATGAAAAGAAATGAGCTTCATAAACATTTCATCATGGTATAACCCATTGAAAAGGAACAATTTTCATAAATATCTTATAATCATAAACATAAAACATCTAAAGTGTAAGGACCCGACCCCAGTTTCCCAGAGCTGGTGCCTTATTTGATTACATTGGCATACATACAAGGAATACGAATCCCGAAAGACCGAGTATTTTAGTATTATTGGAAACAAGTTACATACATAAGTTTAACATTACAACGTGAAGGGAAACAAAACACTATTTTAATCCACTATAAACATCACGTTTCCAAGATTATGCTTGAAATTCATTCATAAATTACTTATTCATGTCCTGAGAAAATGAAACATAAGAAATGGTTAAGCTCAAACACTCAGTAAGAGTAAGAAATATAGCGGAAGATAATATAAACATTAGACATGGTGAATAATTGAAAACACATGCCTTTAATAATAAACTTGAAACATTTTATGGTAGGAATATGAGATAAATAAATAATTACATAATTAAAAATAATCATGGGTATTCTACTAGTCGAATAACCGCATGAACTTAAAATACTAGCATCATAATGAGGGAAGTTCATATGCTGGACATCATAACCATACCGTCCAAGCCTCATGCTAGGACCATAAAATAATCATTTTGTCAAGGCCTCGTGCTAAGACCATAGTTTGTCTCATGAGACCTATCGATGCATATAGGGGATATATTGGGCCCCACCCATCACATAATAAGTCCAATGCATTCCTCATATGAGCAGGTATCAACATAAACAACATATACATTCATATTGAAACTATCATATGAAATGTAACTAACTTTCACCAATTATTGAACATAAACACTAACCATTTAGAATAATATGATAAATGGTTTTAGGATAGATCATCCACAATAAATTTATTCATAAACCATTAAATAAAATATGGTATATGAATTCATAAATTATTAAACCCAATAATACCATGGAATCAATAATAGCATTGAACGAAAATACTCTTATAAAATCATTAAGCAATTTTGAGATAAATACTCTTTTATTTTGAAAAGAATATTTCTTTTGAAAAATATTTGTATAAAACCAGAAGTGAAGTAAAATAGTATTTTCATAATAAAATGAGTATTTTTAGAAATATAATGGTTTCCAAAAACAGATTATATAGTGCCCTTGTAAATAGATATGAATTGGAGAAATTCCCTTGAATTGGGCTTCTATTTTGGAAACAATTTTGAAAGTTACTTTTAAAACATGTAAATATCCATATAATAAGGAAGGATTCTGGTTTTTAAACATATATATGATAATCACACAGAATATATTAGGAGTACATAACAATACATAAGAATTTCATTGAGGTATTTAGACAATGAAAGTAACCCGAATGAAAATGGAAGTTCGGTGAAAAACCCTTACCCTAACTCCAAACATGTTCCTCTCTTGTACTTAAGCTCCTGGAATATGAAATTATACTTGTTAATAACTTATTTCATAACCTATTATACATGTATTTAGCTTACCATAATTCTGGTTTGTTCATTTATGTCTTTATTGACAAGTTATTGTATTGAATTCCGCCGTTCTGGAGTGTTCGTTTCCTTTATTTTTCATATTCGGTTCACTTGTTTTTATGTAATGAAGTTCATGTGTAATGGTGATAAATCTTCAGGATTAGAATTATATATTATTTATGAACATAAATAATTTTTAATGGTCATTTCTATCATTTGGTTACAACGAATGGGGATTAATCATTAGATGACAACCACTTCGATTATTCGGTGGTATTTGGAATATTATGAACCAGTTTGGTCATATAACTTAATTATATGTACATATTCTGGTTCATGAATATTAATTAGGTCATAACACATATATTATAGTCTGGTTCAACCATGAATATTGTTTCATGACCAGTAATGAAGAATAAATTGAAGAAAGAAACTACGTCGTCCACGAAGGTTATAAATCGGAACCTCATGGACGTTGATTTCGTTTATAAAAATAAAAGGGAGAGAATAAGAATAATTATGATGGTTCTTCCATTAACATGATATAAATAAAATATATATATGTTACTGGAGTTATCATGGTCATTTTTATAGAGGAGTTGAGGATAGAAAAAAAAGAGATGAACTTGAAAATAAAATAAAAGTTAAAAGATCCCTTATGAAAATTCGGCAGCCTAACGGCGTCACTTAAAATTTCATAAAATCAAATTATGAGAAAAAAAAGGGTATCTCATCATATTTAAATCAAAAGGACAATAATAATAATGAATAAAATCAAACCTAAATATATGAGAAAGTAATTTTAAATAGATAACATAAAAGAAGTATCGACTTAAAGAAGAGAATGAAGGATTCCCTTACCTTGTAGAATAACTCCTAGATCTTGAAGGATGGGACCTTGGGGGATTAGGGACACCTTGGGAGGACTCCTAGAGAGGTAAATCCACCAGATCTTATAGGATGAGTGATTTCGAATGAAATAAAACGAATGGATGAGTGGGTATTTATAGAAAAAGAGAGGTAATTTTTTAATAATTTCAAAGGGACGCCTCATTAGTGGTTTTTGCCAAACCATGGGCTTTCCCATGGTATTTGCCCATGGTTTAAGCCAAATGGGACACCTCATGTCATAAGTTACTATAAAAAAGTCGAACAGAATTTTATTTTAATTATTATGTCATTATGATGTCATTAAACTACTAAATACTCAAAACTGTATTTTTCACTATTCACGAAAAATTCAAGTATTTTAGAAAAATCCCAAAAATTCACCCCTACTATTTTTAAATGTGTAAAATTAAAAACTGAAATCCATTTTTCAATAATAATTTTCTAAATATTATTAATTTAATTTTTAAATAAGGTCATAGTAAATTCAAAAAATAACAATCTTGAAGTGCCATTAGTTTTATGTGACATTGAAAAATTAATTAAGATCCCATTATCATATTGCCTTACGAAAATAAAATAATATTATTATTTACTATTCATAAGGTTCATATTACTATTTATATTACTATTTATATTACTATTCATAAGGGTATGTTACTATTCACCAAAAATCAATTTTGTTCTATCAGACTCCAAATGACTTACTGAACACAACTCTAGATGACCATTTCTTGAAATTCAAAACATAGAAGAGGCAAAGTTGTGTTTAATGGATAGATTATAAAATTTCATTCTATATTTATTTTCAAAACCATGGGATGTTACATAAAGAAAGAATAAGGATGGTATCCTTAGAACATATCCCTAGTAAATAATAATTTATATCAAGGGTTTTTGAATTTTATGAATAGAAATACCATTAAAATATTATTAAAACGTTCTTGAGGATAATATCCTTTCAATTTTGAAATCACTACTATAAATCTAAAAAAATTAAAAAATTTATGGAAAAAATTTTATTTGAAAATAAAAATGGAAACTTGTAAATTAATCTTCAAATAATTTATTGGTTATGATGACAGGAAATTTCATTCATGTTGTATAAGTTAAAAAAGCATTCCTTTCATACTTTTATAAAAATTCAAAACGTACCTTGTTCAAAAAATGAAAAAAAGGTTCCTTTTAAAACAATTTGGTAAAAATTCAAACATGGGTAAAAAATAATTTAAAAAATAATAGGAGGATATTAAAAATATTATTAAAACATTTTTATAAAACATGGATATAGATGAAAAATTGTTTTTGACTGAAGAGATAAATAAGGTCAATTTTCCTTAAAACGCATTTTTTGTATCTTGAGTACTTAAGGTGAGAAAAATGAAAGGAAAACGTGAATTATGAAGAAATAACCATAGTATAATAAAATTCATGAGTTTATTGAGATATATATCATAATATTTCATCATCCTAAACTTAATCATAAACAATCCCAATAAATAACGAGATTGTAATATAAAATCCCGACCAATTTGATAACTTTTTAATCATAAGTCCTATGAAATAAAGTACCATAGATGGATATTTAAATCCAAAAACATTCATAATATTAATCATAAAATATATTAATGTTCATTATATACACCACACAAAGGAAACAAGTGGTGAATATGGAATGTGTCCCACGGAAATAAATGTGAGATAAAAATCTATTACCTTGGGTCTGACTTCATTCATATTTGTTGGAATATCCTATATAACAAATATAGATTTATTATAAATATATTAAATAACCATACATAAATATATAACATCATATATTATTTATTTATATCCTTTTATATCCCATTTATTAACAATTCTTTATTAAATTTATTGTTTTGGGTGGTATCTGCTTCGTTTTTCATGTATGTTTTGGTTCGGTAGTTTTGATCCTTGTACTTTGATCATGGTTACATTGTGTACAAAATTTTAATAATGATATAAATAGAATATATATTCATTATATATATTTTTACATTCATACATAAAAGAAGATATAGAAAAATTAATTACACCATTCACAGAGATGGTATATCAAACATACGCATGAATGATGTTTTCATTTTTTGACAAATGGAATTAAAGAATGTTAAATAATAAATATACTTTATATAATAATTATTAAATAATATATATCATATATATTTATTAAATACCTCCTTATTACTATCCAAGTAAAATTAAAATGAAAAGTGAATCACATCACTTCGTGAAGATGGTGGTCAACGCGTACGCACAAGCGACATTGTTGTTTTAAAATAATTTTTAAGGTAAGAAGGAATATAGGATATTATATTATAGAAGTATAATTATTTAATAATTATCATATAAATACATTAAACCCATCAAAATAACCCTCTATAAAATATGCTGATGAGAAATGAATTGCATCGTTACGTGGAGAAGGTAACTCATGTGTATGCACGAGTGATACTTTCACTTCCAATTTGATGTAAAGAGGATTAATAAAGGTGTAAGTTGAGATTTTATGAAAAATATAACATATTTAGAGGAGGTAAAAGTAGAATTAAAATGAAAGTGATTGGTAAAGGTGATTACCTATTCTTTGAAACAACTCCTTTAGATCTCCTCTAAATGGCTCTAGGATTGGTATTTTTGGAAGACTACATCCTCTATAATGTATATATGAGAGTTTATAATATAATTTTATAGATTTTGGTTTATATATAAGTCTCAAAGTGATGTGAATAACAGAAAGGATGGGTTCCCTTTTATAATTGAGGGGAGGGGCACTCTTGGAATTTATTAAAAGATTAAAATATATTAAAGTCATTATCACGAGAAATGGTTCCAAATAACCTATAAATGGTAAATGGATAAAATTATAGACCATATCTTATCCCAATTATCCTCATTTAATATTTTTATTATTTTAATTAATTTAATAAAATATTACTTTCAAAAAATATCATTATTTCTAATTTAGACAATGTTCAATTAATTTGACATAAAATACATAAATAAAAAGTTGGAACTCAAATAAAATAATTTAAAATATCTCATATATGTCATAATTATCCAAAAATTTCTTGTAATTATATAAATCTCTAAATTTATAATAATTTTTGGATTTTTAAAATCATTTATTATTTTTTGTTTATTAATTGAATAAATATTTCATGGCGTTGCATAAGAATTTAAGGTAATTATATAAATTTTGAAAATTATAAATAATTTTATATAATGAAAATAATTTCATTAATATCAAAATATAAAATTATATTATTTCATATCTTGCTTTTTCACCTATGTATACATATAAGAGAAATTTATATCTATGAGAGTAACATTTTGTAACTTTATTTGCTTTAAATATTATATAGGTAACTTTTATGGAAAATATCCATTAAAATTATTTTATATCATAAATTTATAAGGGTATAATTACCTACATCCATTAAAAATTATGACAAAAAATTATGGCCTTATCACTTATTTTTAACTTAGATTAACCCGATTTACCCATTACCAAGGTGATAAATTTTACCACGATTATTATTCATATTGGCCTAAAATAAAAGGGAGAATTTTACCTAATTTAAACATAATAATTAAAAATATTGAATAAATTTTATCAAATTAAATACCTATAAGTGATAGAAATTAATTTTAAAAATAAGTGAACAAAATGTGATGAAAATCGATTTTTAGATAAATACATTTTTAATCATAAGACCTAGTTTACTCTTATCATATGCTTGGAAAAATATAAAATGAATGTTAAAACATTTGAATGAATATATAATATATATATATATATATTTCATTAAAATCATTAATAAATAGTGATAAATTTAATATATATTAAGATAAAAACACATTTCATGCATAAAAACAGTTTTTTAGGAAAATGAATTTTTACATATAAAAATGTTTTTATACTAAATTCAAACATAAAATTGATTCCAATGAACTTAATTGTATTAATTAAAATTTAAGAGAACTAATTTTACTTTTAAACTTTATTTAAACAAAATGGAACTTTTACATTCTAGGAACAAAAATACAGTTTTCAATAAAAAACAGTGTTTTCACTATTCGCTGGAAAGTCAGTCTTTTCAAAAAAACCCAGAAATTCACTATAAGATAGTTTTGATATAATTATTTCATAAAATTATTAAATATTATAAAATAAATTTTTTAAAAGTTTCAAAAATAAATTATATTATTTACTCACTAAAAGGAATAAAATCATTTGGAAGGGAATTTATTTTTTAAAAGTATAATATAACTTTGCTAAAAATTAGATGCTAATTTACTAAGAATTAATAAATACATTTATATTAAGTTGTATATTTTTATATTTTTCATAAGTTATTTAATCATATTCATATCCACCAATTTAACAGCTAGGTTATAATGATCATATTCAAATAATAATATTTCAAGGTTCATTTATATTCGGTGTTGCGTGTCATATATACTACCAAAC
Organism: Viscum album; assembly: GCA_963277665.1. NCBI lineage: Eukaryota > Viridiplantae > Streptophyta > Magnoliopsida > Santalales > Viscaceae > Viscum > Viscum album. The sequence goes on from OY728158.1 coordinate 1,029,478,264, forward strand.
ATAATGTTCTTATTTTTAAAAAAATATCAGGGTATTTCATTCTCTCCCATTTAATAAATTTTGTCCTCGTAATTTGAACTTGTGATTGGTAATCATTGGTTTGATATTTGAAAATTCCTTTGTGGAAATCCCACATTGTAAAATGGGTTAATGACACATCCTCTTAAAAAGAGGGAAAGAAAAATAAAAAGGTCATCTAGAATCACACATAAATTGGTTTTTAAATAGTAAAACATTAGTCGGAAGTGAAAATATAGACAATGAATAAAATTAATGTTTATAGATCATTGATCATAATAAATTGAATGATTATAAGAAAGTTAGCGACCAAAAAACCATAAACCAAAGAGGTGAGAAAAAGACCATCAATTCATCAGAATTGAAGGTAATAGGACAAAATTTGTGTTTGAATATACATTTTCCTATATTTTAGGAATTAATTGATCATATAGACTAAAAAAAAAGGAAATATTCTTACTTTAAAATTATAATTACATTCTTTAATAAATTTCCATCATAATCTAATATGTTTCTCCAAATGATGAGTATTCGAGATGAATTTTTTATTCCTGAAGCACTAAAATAAACATCTAACATATGTAAAAAGTATATCAAGATATTACTCCTTTCATTATGCATTAACAAAAACCAAAAATGGTTAGCACAAGATAATATAATTCTCAAATGAATAAATCTTGAAATAATACATTTAACTCCAAAATTTTCCATAATAACAACAAAGGTTTTACTTAGATCATTTCATAAATAATCCTATATACTAAATAACCTTAATAACATAAAAATTAAAGAATTTTTTAACCCCAAAGGTGATCTCATAACTTTCATATTAAATCTACAAAATTTAATTACATTCTTCTCAATTAATTTTTTATGTTAAATCATATTTTAAACCTAAAGGTTGCATGTAACTTAGCCCAATAAAACATATCCCAAAATATCATTAATCACGATGATAAATCATTATATAATTTTGTAACATATTTAAATTAACCCAAATATCATGAATAAAATTTAGATACTAACCTAAAAGGTAATCCTTAACATGACCATAAATACCTTTTAAAATATCTCTATTAAATAATCACTTTTCAACCTTCAATATCATCTATATATCACTATCCAATAGACCATGATTAAATTAACATAAAATCATATACTAACACAAAGGGTTATTTAAATCTTAATATAGTATTCTTCTTAAAACCTAGAAAATGTTTTAGATTACCTCAAAATTCCATCACTTTAAGACTCAAAAAGGGGGGTCTAAGACTTTTAACATGTGATAAACCATAAAAACCTATAAATTTGTGATAGTATCCATAACTCATATGTTCACCTCACATGAAAACACAATCCTTATTCTCCAAATAAAATCAAAGACTATTTACAAAAATATAAAAATTCAATAAACTTCATCAAATATGACCTAAATCACTTTACAATCAAATCAACATCCAATTTTAAGGTCACCAATATTATCTCATCAATGTCAATAATATATTTATCCCAACTAAAAATTATCACTTTTCTTTTTTATTAGTTTCATTCAATATATGCTTTAAAATCCTTAAAAAACTAATGTGGAATAATCCTTATATGTGTCGTGATTCTTACGTTTAAAATATTATTGATATAATTTTTGATTCTCGAACACTTAAATCTGTTTACTTAAAATATTTCCATAACATAGATCCTTCCTTGATATAGGTTTTAGCATGTATAATAGGGAATTAACTCGGATAATCCCAGATTCCCCAAATATATGTCATTGAATTCCTTGGTAATTAATCACTCTATACCCTTTATCTCCACTTAAAAAACATATTCCCCTCCATTTGATATATTATTCTAGGTTATTCTTCCCACATTATTAATAAGAAGTAAATTGAACTTTCTTACCTCCGTGATCATTTCCACCTAAACTTCTATAAAAGACAATTTTCTTCTTATTTGACTTACTATTAATCTTACCTATTTTTATGTTTTTAATCATACATCATGATAGAATATTAAGCATAATCACAAGGTTTCTACTTCCAGTTCTCATCTCATTCATTTTATCAGGTGTAAAATCATGTCATTGTCCATCACACTTGTTGTTAATACGATGTCTTCTAGTTCCAGCCATTGATTAAAACCAAAATGCAATATGTAAGTGTCATACAATAATAATTAGAGTAAATAATCATGAAATATCATTCAAATGATGTCTAAATCATAAAACCTTCTTCTCAATATATGGAACCTTAGGTATAACCTAGGTAATCCAAGGTCATTACCAAAACTTTAAGATATTATAATATACTTAGAATTATCACCAAGGTTGTCACTAAAGTTTTCTTATTCTAATTTCTAAAGGTTAACTAAACCCTTCTCTGATATCAACTATAATGACTCATATATTCTATAAAGAGATATTTCATCTTATTAGATTAATATTCAATACATGGGATAACAATCCATGCTAAAATCATATAGTTATATTATCTTTGGAAAATTAGATACATAATCAGAATTTTCATAAGATATCTACATCATATCCAACTTAGTTCTTCATAACTAGCACACTTATTAGACATATCATATATAATACCTTTCTTCATACCTTAGGGAAAAGGAAAAATAAGAAAGGGTGAGCTCAAATAATTATTAAGGGTAAATTAGGGAAAAATTAATGATCACTTGATTATAACATGAGCATAAGGGGTATGAGGACATGATCATAACATTTGAAATTCATACCCTACATATCATAGATCATAATCTTGAGTCATAGCATAAATCTTAGCAGTTAATAAGACATGAATCATAAAATAAATCAAATAAAATGAGTTATGAGAGCATAATAATTAGAATAAGACATGATTTTGTGGAATACATATAATATTATAATATTGTGAACATGTATAAATACAAATAGGTTCACTCATCAAGTTAAGGACATAAAATTAGGCCCTCATATAAACTTATGGACATGGAACCAGGTCCATGTATAATCTTATAGACATGAAATCCAAGTCCACGCATAAACTTATGGACATGAAAACTAGGTACATGCAAAAACTTATGGACATGAAAATCAGGTCCACACATAATATTATAGACATGAAATACAGGTCCAGGATTAATCTTGTGGGCATGAAATCTAGGTCCATGCATGAAATTACGAGCATGAAATTAGGTTCATGCATATAATATTTACCTCATGAATTATCCATATTTACCCAATGAATTTTATGGATATATAAGTATCACTCATCACATAATTAAAATCATATATATGTGTGTCATAAGATTATAAAAAATTCATCATATCAGAACTCATGAAAAGAAATAGGCTTCATAAACATTTCATCATAGCATAACCCATGGAAAAGGAATGGGTTTTATAAAACTCTTATCATAAATATAAACCATCCATATAAATAATAAGGATGGTATCCTTGGATCATATACCTAGTAAATCATAAGTGATATCAAGGGTTGTTGTCTTTAATGAATATAAATACCATTAAAATGTCATTAAAACATTCTTGAGGAAAATATCCTTTTCATTTTAAAATCACTACATTAAAATCTAAAAATTTAAAAAATATTATGTAAAAATGTTTCTTTTAAAATAACCATGTAAACTTGTAAAGGAATCTTGATCGCACCACAATTCACTGCTTTTTTCACCCTTACATCACTATTTTAAACTTGTTTTGTATTGAAAATTAAAAATATAATAACAAATTTCACTTCCCATTTGATTTAATTATTCAATTATTATCAATATTAAATCTGTAAATTATATTTTTTTGGTGATTTCAATGTATGAGGAGGTGAATTGGAGGGTCATAGATGATCCAGAAGGAAAATGGGCCAAACTGCATGGAAGCCCAAAGACATCTATCCACTTTTTTGAACATTATGATAAATAATTTCTTATAAATGGGATTAAATTTTTTGGGCTGATCAAAAATTTATTATTATAAAACTCTTATGAATACCACCACGCCCAATTAGTCCAAAAATAGGCCCAATCGATATGATCATTCCAAGAAACTGAATCTTCTCAAAGTCAAATATTTGGTTCTTTATTTCAGATATATCTTGGGATCTAATCATCAATTGGATTATAAATTTGACATGGATACATTAAATATTCCATAAAAAATTATCTTCTTTACAAGTCTATATAATTCCATTTACCAACCCAAAACTAAGACACAACTGGTATCTCAAAATATGGGTGTCCAAAACTACTTACCATTTTGGCTATAAATTGGCACCTTGTGCATCCCATTTTCAAGTTAAACCAATGATATAATTGATAGAATTTTGGAGTTATATAGGAGTCCTATAATAATATTATAGGTTCTTTAACTCCCTATACTCATAGGGAGATCTCTTGAAGAAAAGATTGCTTCATTGAAGCCTTTCTCTCTTTCACATGTTTTCATGTTTATATTTTTATAATAAATTTTTTTATTCCTCTTTTATTTATTCTTTTTTAATATATTTTAGTCAATTATATTCTTATTTACTCATACTATTTGGGCTGAAATCAAGAGTAGAAATTATATTGGGTTATAACCATTCTAAACCTTTTCACATGAAAAATGTTTCTATGATGACTACCCACCCATGGAAGAGTAGTTCCTTTTAGTAATTGATCTACATATTAACTTATTTATTAATTTATTTTGAATCAATGAGATACTTTAATTAACTTAATGTGATATATTAATTGAGTTTTTAATTTAAATTAAACTAATAAATAAATTGAACAATTAACACAAAACACGCAAGGTCGAGAATTATGTGAATTGTGAGAGTGATATCTTAAACAGTAATATAAAACAACACATGATCAATTTATAGAGTTAAAATATAATCTCTAAACTCAATTAATAATCATTTAAAGAGTGAAAATGTGCCCTAATTTACTAATTACCATAATTTAGTCTTATAACATCGATCAAAGCAGGGTGTTGCATCTTCCAAAGTTATGCTAGGGTTAAATTAATTTCATATTTGTGCTTAAGTTAATTCTCATAGGGTTATAGGATTAACAAATTGGGGGATCATAATTAAGTGGATATTAATTTAAATGATAATTATTAATATTTAAGTGAATAGTTATAGATTGATATATTATGAATTCTAACCATATTTTATAAAAAACATCTACTCATTGTGTCTTATTGATCGAATTTCATTTCAAAAATAAAAACATAAAAATGAAATATTCTTCCAGTATACTTATTATTCTTTTATAAATGATAAACACCCCCGCCCCCACACACACATCCTTTTAAATAGTGTGTTTATATTATTTTATTTTATTTTCAAAATGAATTTAATAAGTAATTTTAATTACTTCCTCTTTGAGAGATGGCCATGGTCAGCCACGCTACTTCACCTAAGTACCCAAAGACCATACATAATTTTAAAGTTCCCAAAATAGCATGTTTCAAAAGTCAAAAGAGTACCTCATTTGGAAAATGATTAGAATATTACTTTTAAAAAAAATTGTAAAAAGTAAAAAATCAGTAAAAATTACTTTTAAAAATCACAGGATAATATTAAAAACCTTCTTTAAATAAATTTTAGAAAACATGGATATTAAAGAAAAATGTTTTTTGAATGAAGAGAGAAATAAGGTTTATTTTCTTTAAAAAAAAATTTCAACCTATTGAATACTTAAGGTGAGTAAAATGAAAAGAAAAAATGTATTCTAAATAAATAAATATATCAAAATAAAATTCATGATTTTATTGAGTGATATATCATGGTATTTCATTATCGTAAACTTAATCATAAACAATCTTAATAAATAATGAGATTATAACATAAAACCCTTATTGCTTTGGTAAATTTTGAATCATAAGACCAATGAAAAAAACATATATGGATATAAAAAACCACATAAATTTCATAATATGAATCATAAAATACATTTATGTGTACTATATACACTACACAAAAGAAACAAGTGGTGAATATGGCATGTGTCCCAGGGAAATAACAGTGAGACAAAAATCCCTTACTATAGGTATAACTTCCTTCGTATGCTTTGGAACCTCCTATATAATAAATATAGATTTATTATAAATAAATTAAATATCCATGTTCATATATATAATATCATATATTATTTATTTACAACCTTTTATCTCATATTTATTAACAATTCATTATTAAAATCACAGTTCTATGTGGTATCTACTTCATTTTTCATGTATGTTCTAGTACGGTAGTTTTGGTCCTTGTAATTTGATCATGTTTAAATAAAATAAATAATTTTAATCATGATATAAATATAATATATATATTCATTATATAAATTTTTATATTCACCCATAAAATTAGATATAGAAAAATGAATTATGTCATTCATGGAGACGGTAGGCCGTACAAACACAAAAACATTGCTTTCATTTTTTGATGGATAGAACGAAAGAAAGTTAAATAATAAATTAAATTTAAATAATAATTATTAAATCATATATATTTTATATATTCATTAAACCAATCCTTATTACCATCCAAGTAAAATAGAAATGAAAATAGAATCACATCGCTTTGTGGAGGTGGTAGTCCACACTTACGCACAAGCGACGTTATCATTTTTCAATGGTTTGAAAGTTAAGAAGTTGTATATGATATTATCAGTAAATAAGTATGATTTTTTAATAATTATCATATATATACATTAAAATCATCAAAATATTCATCCATAAATGATGGTGATGAGAAATGAATTGTATTGCTATGTGGAGACGGTAAGTCGTACGTATGCAAAAGTGGTACTTTTACTTTCCATTTCATGGAAAGAGGGTGAATAAAGGTGGTTTCATAATCATAATAACTTTTAAGTGAATTTATGATGCTAAATTTTTTATTTTATTAAAAATATAATATATTTATAAGAGTTAAAATGTGAATTAAAAATAAAGTGATCAGTTAAGGTGATTACCTATTCTTTGAAATAACTCCTTTAGATATCCACTTAATATCTCTAGGGTTGGTCTTTTTGGAATACCGTCACATCTAAAATTTGTCTATTTGATTTTTAAAGATAATTTTTAAGATTTTTTATGAGATATAAGGCTAAAAGTGGTGTGAAGAAGTGAAATGATGGGTTCCCTTTTATAATTGAGGGGAGGGTCACTCTTGGAATTCCTTAAAAGATTAAAATGTATTAAAATCATTCTCAAGAAAAAAGGATTCAAATGGAATAAAATATGAAATTGATTAAATTTTTGAATATATATTATCCCCCTTTTCATCATTTAATATTTTTATTATTTTAAGTAATTTTATAAAATATTACTTTCAAAAAATATCATTATTTCCAATTTATACACTATTCACTTAATATGATTTAAAATACATAAATACAAAGTTTTAATTAGAATAAAATCATTTAAAACCTCTAATATATGTTATAATTATCCAAAAAAATAATTTAACACTATAAATCAACCAATATATATTACTTTTAATATTTTTAAAATCATTTATTATATTGTTTTGTTAATTTAAGAAATATTGCATTGGCGTTGCATAAGAATTTAAGATGATTATATAATTTCTAAAAATTATAAATAAATTTATATCATGAAAATAATTTAATTAATATTAAAATATACATTTATATTCATTCATAAATTTCTTTTTTTACTATGTGAATATATAAGAGATATTTAAAACTATGAGAGTGACATTTTGTAACTTTCATTACTTTAAATATTATATCATTGATTTTCAAGTAAAAGTGTCCATTAAACAAATAAATTTTTATCATAAGGTTATAATTTTAGAACTAAATTCATCCATTAATAATTATGATGAAAAATTATGGTCTTATCATTTATTTTTTGTATATATTAACCTGATTTACTCTTTACTAAGGTGATAAATATTACTACGGTTACTATACAAATTGACCAAAAATAAAAGGGGCCTATTTACCAAATACGAACCTCATGATTATAAATATTAAATCCATTTTATTAAATTTATTATCTATAAGTTGAATAAATTAAGTTTAAAAATAAGTTCATAAAAATCAACAAAACCTACTTTTCAAAAAAAAACATTTTTAAGTATAAAGTCTGGTTTATTCTTATCTCATGCTTAGAAAAAATATTAAATGAATATTAAAACATTTAAATAAATATAAAATTTATAAATTTAATTAAAATAATTCCCCAATAGTTATAAATTTAATTTATTAAGATAAAAACACATTGCATGCATAAAAATAGTTTTTAAGAAAAATTCCTTTTTTACATATAAAAATGTTTTTATACTAAATTAAAGAATAAAATTGATTCCAATAAATTTAATTGAATTATTTAAAATATATTATTAATTGTTTTACTATGAAACCATTTCAAAATAAAATGCAACTTTGTACATTCCAATAACCGAAATACAGTTTTCAATAAAAATAAGTATTTTCACTATTCACTAGAAAATCAATCTTTTCAGAAACATTCCAGGAATTCACCCTAAGATAATTTTGATATGATGATTTCAAAATTGTAGTTAATTTTATGAGATAAAATTTTTAAAAGTTTCAAAATTTAAATATAATACTTTATTAAAGAAAACAATAAAAATAATTTTTAAATGAATCTATTTTTTTAAGTATAATATAAATTTTCTAAAAATTGGATGCTTATTTACTAAGAATTAATAAATACATTTATATTAAGTGGGATATTTTTATATATTTCACAAATTATTTAATCCTATTTGTACCCACTAATTTAAAATCTAGGTTATAATAGTTATATTTATATAATATTATTTCATGTTTTGTTTAAGTTTTGTGTTGCGTGTTGTATACGCTATCAAACATAATATTCTTATTTTTAAAAAATTATCAAGGTGTTACATTGAACCTTATAAAAATATTGTATTCCTTCATTGCTTGATTTATTTTAATTTCATGTGGTTTTTTCATGTTAGGGAAGACTTAAAAAAAATTCATTAATACCCTAATAGGTAATAGAGGTTTAAGTACCAAAGGGGGTAAAAGATTAAAAGATAAATTTGAATTTGGTAAAATAAAATATGTGACACATGATTCACCCCCATATCAGGGTTAGCACCTATTCCTTAAGACAATTTCACATGTTTATACCGAAGATCATGTCTAACACTAAACTATATTCTAACCCCATAGAAAAAATAAATTCCCAAATAATATTCTATCTTATCCTAAGGAATATCACTCACCCATGCTACTAGATATTCACTTTAGGCCTAGTAATTAATATACCTTGAATTTATCTCTAATAAGAACCAAATATCTAAGAACTATACCTCTCTATCTCTCTTATACTCTAATGGTATCCATAAATAAGAACTATTATCAATCACCAACTTACCAGAACTCTATATGTGGGTCTTCTTAAGAAGAAACACCAAGCCTAATAAGGCTAACTTCACTCAAATAAATTCCCAAGGCTAAAATTTCCCTTTTAAAGTGAGTTTTTTTACCAATAGAAAGATAAATCATCCTCTCAATAACCCAATAAAAAGATCTAATATGGTTAACCCCTAATTATAGCTTAAAATAATTCATTCTAGGTTGCATATAATTTATTCTAAACTTGGAGACCCATTAGAGGATTGTATCACATAATTATTCCATTCACCCCTTGGTGACATAGTTATTGGTAACTCTTAAAATATACTAACCAAAAGTGAAATTCCCATTCTGATCATTGGATACTCTACCCAACCTAACTTATAATGTAATAACTCTATTGGTATCTATTCTGATGTTCCCAAGATTGAACCCCTATACACTCACACAGTATCTCAAATAACTATTAAATATATTAATTAATATATAATGGGTCACCTAAATGGAATTATTAGAGTCAACCCATCAAATATCACTATATGATTTGGTTTTGTTCACCTAAAATTTAGAAATTTGATAAACAAGTCCAATTTGGGGGGTTTTATTTGAATACAGTGATATGGTAAAAACAATGAGAGGAGATAGAGGAATTACCTTGGCCTCATCCCTAGGATCTATCTTTCATAGACAACATGATCATATGATGGATGGGAACCCTAGTCAAAAGAATGTGAGGAAATGGGGATCATTCCCCCTATTCATGTAGCACCAAAGGGGAGAGGGACTCCCCCATTTTATAATAATTTTAATAATTAAAATTTTTTAATAAGGTAGGGTAGCCTTGATGTGAGGACCTACTGCCACCTGGTTTTAGGTTTTTCCTTAACACAACTCAAAAAATCATATTGGGTATTTTACCCCTACTCATACACCTCTAAAAAATTAATTTCATCATTTTAAATGTGCCTAAAATGACACTCTTTTGATCCAATTATCAAAATTTAAAATCCTACCATCTCTAATTCAATTTGAGTTCAATATAATTCAAATATAACTAACCTATAATGAAATTGGTGGTTAAAATATCCTCTATATATAAATTATCATCCTATATAATCATATATAACCATATATTAAATTCCATTTAACCCAAAATAATCAAATACCGCCCTTCTCTCATGATTCCAAACTAGATGTGATCTTGGTACTCCATGTGTCTAGTCCAAACTAATAGCCTATTCTCTGAAAACTCTTGCTTAAATCCATAATAAACATTATTTGGATCTTGAATGATGTATATATCACAAATTATAATTCAATTCATCTAATTACATGTGAAATCACAAGTTATTCATTCACTACCTAACTTATTTAAAATAATACCTTGGTCTATACACTGTAGTGCCATCATTCCATCCAAACATGATGTATTATCTTTAGATCCATTGTGAAATCAAACAACTAACCAAACCCAAGTTTAACTCTTACTCCTAATGTTATACACTAAATAACTTCTAAATTCATAATTTTGATTCCAAACTCTCTCTATGAGTCTCAAAATTACCTAAAATTTAAGTCTCTATTGGACTTCTCCTTGAATTTTAAATCAATTTAGTCATTAGAAAAATTGAACCTGCTCGAATACTATTGATAAATCCTAAAATATTTTAATCTCTAGGAACTATATATGGATCATTCGATACACACCCCAACATTGGTGATGAAACCCTAATTTCTAATTGGACTACTTACCACAAATTTTAAACTAGATGATTCATAACCCACATAACATAAGGTCCATAAACCTATCTCTAATATTATATGAAGAGAAATAATTATAATACTAGATAAGAGTATCATGATATAATTATCCCACAATCCATGATATAAGGTTTAAAAACATCATGGTGCTCTATGAAACCATTATTAACTGATCATTGACCATAGACCATCCTGAGAACCACACTAGTTTGGTCTTCAAACTCCCCATCTATTATGAATGATATATATACAACGACTAACACTCAGTAATTTCCCAATAAAATTCTCAAATATTGCATCTAGAGAGTTACTGAACACACTTACAATAAAATATTTATCATATCACACCCAATTTTAGAAAAACAACTTCAATAATCTCTAGTCTTGGATTGTTTAACACATCATGCTTGACACTTACCACATTATTCCTAAAATAACATTCATATACTCATAAAACACTAGAGAACACCCCCACTATAAGATTTTTATTATTTTATCTCCTCAAGCACTAATTTTCATATATTTCAATATTATTTGAGAATCTTAAATCATGATCTATGATCACTAAATTTCCAAAGCCCCATACCACACCTTATTCTAAGTTATAAAGCATCATGGTTCTCCAAGACTCTTTTATCCAATAATTTCCAAAAATCTATCACCCCTACTCTTAGGTCTCAATGGACATATCTCAAGACCAATAAATCTTGTCATTTCCTCATGAACCTTGTGTTCCTTTCTGATATATACTCCACATCATCTCGTGAGATGTCCTAAAATATTTTTCTTGATATTCCATTACTTCACTAATTGGATTACCTCTTTTTTAATTCACTTCCTTATTATTTGTGATTTTTTCCACTTATCTATTAGTGAAGAACATGGTAAAAAATCCCAAAAAAATAAAAACTATCATCAAATACCACATCACACTAGAGTTTTCCACATAGCCCCATGTTATCAAGAAACATGGGAGTTCTAGACTCCATATAATCCCACTACATATTTTGAGTTCCTAAAACCCTTTTATTTATCAAAGGAATAACACAAGTCTCATTCCAAAACAACTCTATTAATAAATAATCCTTCCATGTGACCAACATGAAATTATACTAGCCTATATTAATTGACCTTATAAGTAACATAAAACTCACTCTTTTACTCATATAGTCTGAGTTAAATTAAATAACCCTCCCAATGGTTCTTTTTTATCATCAATATCCATCCATAAATGGATATACACCCTCATACTTTCCAAAACTCCACCTTAACCCATGTATTTATTCGTCATATTCCATTCATCCTAGCCTTACATTCCTATTTAACTAACCATACACCCCTTTTATGTAAACATATTCTTCAAGTACCACTACCTACATTTTCATACTATATTACCAAGTATAATCACTTAAAAATAAAAATCCATGATTGCATCTCACTCATGTATAGTTCTAATTCAAATGCATCTATCCAAACTCTAATTATACCCATTTATACCAGCATCCATACCATGTACATCATATAAAACTCACCCAATTTCAATCATATAAATAAGATATAATTAACCTAATCATTAAATAGATCAAGTATTACAATCCTATAGGTATTCCTATTATCCTCACATGGCTAGAAACCTAACTCGCACCCTTAAGAGTAATATATATCAATATCCTTAGAAAATTCATATGCTAACTCAACCCACTCTACAAGGACATACCATGACCCTACCTGTCACGACCCGACCCAATGGGGCTCGAGCCGCGACTCCCCAAGCCCGTCTCCAATAGGCCAGGGGCTGGCGACCAGCGCCAAGTAGGCTATCACACACATGGGAGGCATTAGCCTAAGGTACCTGTACACACGCACCCACAAACACCTCCATGAAAAAGTGCAGAGATAAAGAAACTGGAAAGTAAATGCATGCATACACTATCCCACAACCAGAGAGAAACAGAAAAAGTACAAGGGCAAAATAGGGCCCACCAAAAGAAAACTACAAAGCGCGTCCAACCTGCTCTGAAGAAGGGGGAACGTTGCCACAAACACCCGCCGGGAAGCTCCCTCGACACAGCTCCGGTAAACACCCCAGTCAACTCGCTCACTAAGCTCTGCCTGCTCCGGGTCCTCCTGGGACTCCGTCAAAAGGCATGTGGTCTGCACAAGACACAAACATGTGCGGGAAAAGCCCATGCAAGGGTGAGTATAAACATACTCAGTAGGCACCCCAAAAACCCAAAACCCAAGGGAGCAACTGAAAGGCAACAGTCCGCTCAACCCAGCCAGAGGGAACCCAGACGAGAGAGAAACTCCATCTCGTGACCATCCTCGGCTAAACACAACTAGTCAAATCAGCTCACCTCAGGTGTATGCCCATACATACACCTTGAACAATCTATATATACTCAGATCACGCCACAAGCCACAAGAGGTACCGACCTCATCACCAGCAACTGTCCCAACCAGGAGAGTACACCACACGAACACTGTCATACCAGATGACACTCATCTGAGAGATACACTTCATCGGGTCCCAAACAAACATCTCAGACGCTCACCCGAGAGACCACGCTCGTCGGATAACATCACTAAGGAAACATCGCTGAAACACCATAACCACCAAACTCCTCGGATAGGGGATCGCCGCTAGGGTCCGCTAGGGGATACCAAGACCCACTCCGGTATACGTAGCTCACAGATAGGGGATCACTCCCAGGGTCCGCTGGGGGATACCACGACCCGATCTGGCATACGTAGTACTCACAGATAGGGGATCACACCCAAGATCCGTCGGGGGATACCACAACCCGATCTGGCTCTTGACAGAATCTCAACACTCAGATAGAGGATCATCGTCCATATAAAGATGGTCACGACGATACCAGAACCCTATCTATTATAACTCACGATGTAGGGGATCGAACTGACGATGCCGCAACCCTACCAAAACCACGTGCTGAGTAGGGGATCGCATAACCAACGATACTGCAACCCTACCGACACCAAGCGCTGAGTAGGGGATCGTATAACCAACGATACCGTAACCCTACTATAAACATCATGCTGAGTAGGGGATCATAAACCCGACGATGCCACAACCCTACTGTGCATGACCCACTGCGTAGGGGATCATATTCCTGATGATGCCACAAACCCTACGGTGTTAACCTGCTAGATAGGGGATCGCCGCCCGTAAATAAGCGGTCACAGCGATACCAAGAACCCGATCTAGGGTAAGGATGCTAGAGGATCCACTCCGGGCCCACCGGAGGGATACCACAACTCTAACAGTTTAAACATCCCATCGAGAGGATCAAAAACCCATACGAAGGTTGTGATACCACACGAACCCTCGTAGGAATGAACCAAGGGAGAACCCTCAACCACTGCTGGTCTAAACGTCGCTAACCTGAGCGACCTGCCACAACGCCACACTGCGCACCTCCTAGGCCAAAACCGAGGCCACCATCGCGTTCCACGCAGAAAAACACGCAGGATAGGCTGTTTACTCGCCCGAAACGGAGCACCAGTAAAAAAGGCACTATTCACCGTAGCTAGCTCGTGTGGGGCCCACACAACGATCCTGAAACTCATCGAGCGGACCGTACCACGACGATCCCCTCGGAAAAACAAGCGGAATCGATTACTCGCTCGTCCAAAACGGACACCCGGTGAAAAAGGTACTACTCACCGAAGGCCAGCTCGGGTGGGGGCCACGCCTAGATTTCCGAAACTCACCGAACGGATCGCACCATTGCGATCCTCTCGGAAAAACACACAGGATCGACTATTCATCCGCCAAAATCGGACTCCTGGTGCAAAAGCTGTGTTTCTCCGCAAACGCCAAAACCCGGCCTCGTGGGGGCCACACCCCGTTCACAGTCCCAACACCCGGAAACCATCTCAAAAAGTCCGCCGTACCATCAGGGTCTCAACGCCACTGACGGCACATCAATCGGACACTCCGGGTAGAAGTTACAACGGCTCGAAGTCGTAAAATAATAAAATAATATTATTTTATACGATGTTTCTAACTCCCAGGCCACGATCCCAAACCCTTAAACCCTCAAAGTGAGTTTAAAAGGTCCGTCTCGACGCAAGGAGTGCGTCGCCGCAAACGGCTCGCAAATCGGAGTTACGTTTTGCGAGTTACGGGGGTTTAAAGAACCCCCGGAAAATCCTGGCCGGACCACCGCCAGCCTCGTCGGAAACCACCGTGCCGCCGCCGTGCCAGAGCTGGAAACCACCGCGCCGCCGCCACGCCACCGCGGAACTCGCCGAATTCTGCCATGGCCGCCGCGGGTCTCACCGGAAAACCGGGTTTTCGCCGGAAAACTTCCGGGAGCCACCGGGAGCACCCCTGTGCTTCAAATTCATATCCGAAAAAAGTTTCGAAAAGCTCGGGACCCGAACTATACAACCCTTACAAAAATTTTATGGAAAACAACACAAAAAATGGGATCCGGGATTGTAAAACTCAAACCGCCTACCTGTTGGCGGATCGCCGAAGCTTCGGGTGCAGAACGACGCCTGCGACGCGCTAGAGCTCGATCTGCTGACGATCGGCGCTGAAAACAGACGCCCGGAGCTCAAATCGGCAAAGAACGGAGGTCGGGAGGAGGGTGGTTGCCGCCGCCTGCGCGTGGGTGGGAGAGGGAGAGAATGAAACTGTTTTCTTTTTTTTTATTTAAAAACCTTCATTTAAAACATCACCCCCGACTCTGTGCCCGACGCGGACAAAGATAAGGTCACCCCTAGGGTAAACGCACTGTTCTGAATGCAACGGCGGACTCGGATTTGCGATCCGAGACTCCATTCAGAAGTTATTCGAGCCGACGCACTTAAACCAACTTTTCCACTTATTTACGAAAATGCCCCTGGTGGCGTTTTCCACAGTAGGCCCGCGCCCGCGAAGTTTACACCTCGCCTAGGGTAAACGACACGTTCCGGACGCAACCGTGCCATCAGATCCCCATTCTGAGCTATCGTTTAGGAGATATCACACCCTTGTCACGTGCATAGTATAAAAAAACTTAATATTTTTATAAAATTAATTTCGGGCACACCGAGCCTCGGAATCGCACACTGTCTTCGCGCCTAGCTCTAGAATTATTCGCAGAAATATTCCAAAGTCTGACAGGGCCAAAAACCCGAGTCGCTACATCCTCCCCCCCTTAGAACTTTTCGTCCCCGAAAAGCCCTAAGCACAAGGAAAGTGACTGGACTCTCAACTGGGTCTCACACACCAGCGAGCTCACCAACTAACACTCATTCCCGAATGCATAAGTCAGAGGGACTCATCCGCCACACCTCAATACTATCCGCTTTGGGTGGCACTGACTCGCCCGCACGGTTTTAATCACGTCACCAAAAATGCGTCTCGGTGGGGGAAGGATCCATCCTCCTCACGCATTCGAAGCATGTCGAACAACACCCACACAGGGTCTTACCAACGCCCTGAACAAAACTCGAGAAAGCAACAAAAAGGAAAGAGTACCGCTAAACAGTGTCTGACAACCTACTGCAGAAAGTAGAAAAGACACAAGGCGTACCTCTATCCATTCGCGGTGCCTCTGGGTCGACTGCCTCCAGGGCATGCAGCTTTCCTCGCCCTCGGCCACCAGCTCCCTGAGCTTGGCGTGGACCACCTGGGGGTGGGGGTGGTGGCAACTGATACTGCCTACCACCTCCTCCTGCTGCACCAGCTCCGCCGCCACGTCTGCCGCCCTGTGGACCTCCTTGATCGAGACGCTACCTCTGCCAAGGCGGTCCATCGACCGGCTCCCTCTCAGTAGCACGTCGGGTCGGAAAATCTCTAGCAAGATGTCCCCAACCATCGCAAGCGTAACACTCCCTCTCCTGCAGCTGACCAAAACTGGCCTGCGAGCCCTGTGAGCCCTAAGGCTCAGATCCTCCATCCTGGGGTCACCTCCTGAAACGTCTGCCACATCCAGACCCCTGAGTCTGTCGTCGGCTACCAGATGTCGATCCGACCGACGAAGTCTCAGCTCTCGAGTGCCCAGCACTAACAGGGGGAATCTGCTCAGCCAGAAAACTCTCCACCACCAACGCTCGCTCCAGCACTCCAGCATAGGTGGGCAGGCACAAGGAAACCACATCTGCTCGGATGTCCCTGCGTAAGCCCTGCTTGAAGGTCCGAGCCCTAAAGAACGAGTCTTGAACCATATCCAGGGAGTAGCGCGACAGGTCTGTAAACCTCGCTGAGTACTCCGACACAGTCATGCTCTCCTGTCGAAGCCGCAGAAGCTCCTGGATCCGCACTGACCTCAGCGTCACCGGATAGAACTCCTCCCTGAAGAGCCGCTCAAACTCTGCCCACGTGAGCGTCTCCTCGTCATGGGACTACGTCACCAAACTCCACCATCGCCCGGTAGAACCATGCAGAAGGCTCGCCGCTAGGACCACCATCTGATCTGGAGGTGTCCTCACTAGGCGGAAAACTCGGGTGACTGCCTCAAGCCAGTCATCAGCTGTCTGGGGGTCTGGATCACCTCAGAACCTCAGAGGTCGCTGCCTCTGGAACTCGTGCAGTGCACTCAGCCTGCGTGCAACCTCGTCCTGCACCGCCGACACAACCAGCTGCTCGACAGGTGGTGGCTCAACTGGCAGACCACCTGGAGGTGCAACCTCAGAAGCTGCGCCCTGCTCCACAGCCACTACACGGGGTGGGTCGTCAGCAAAATCCTGCTGCGGAACCCTCGCTGGCTGTCGTCGTGGAGGCATCCTGAAATACATTCAAGACGCACCACAGTCAAAGCGTGTATCTGGAGATATGACTCAAGAAGGACAAGGAAAAACCAAAAATCCAGTCCTATATGATGCATGTACCATTATGTCCCCGCGACCAGTGTACGAATGTCCCGAGTCGAAAGGCAGGTTATCAGAGTCCTGGTGTATGGATACGTCAGCCGCCGCACCAACACTGGAGTCGCTGGCCTGAAAGCTGAACTCGAAACATCCTAACACTACCGCTATGCAACCCAAACCAAGCTCACAGCTAGACCAGCTACGCTCTGAGATCCCAAAGGTGGAACCTCCTCTGATACCACTCTGTCACGACCTGACCCAACGGGGCTCGAGCCGCGACTCCCCAAGCCCGCCTCCAATAGGCCAGGGGCTGGCGACCAGCGCCGAGTAGGCTATCACACACATGGGAGGCATTAGCCTAAGGTACCTGTACACACGCACCCACAAACACCTCCATGCAACAGTGCAGAGATAAAGAAACTGGAAAGTAAATGCATGCATACACTATCCCACAACCAGAGAGCAACAGCAAAAGTACAAGGGAAAAACAGGGCCCACCAAAAGAAAACTACAAAGCGCATCCAACCTACTCTGAAGAAGGGGGAACGCTGCCACAAACACCCACTGGGAAGCTCCCTCGACACAGCTCCGGTAAACACCCCGGTCAACTCGCTCACTAAGCTCCGCCTGCTCCGGGTCCTCCTGGGACTCCGTCAAAAGGCATGTGGTCTGCACAAGACACAAACATGTGCGGGCAAAGCCCGTGCAGGGGTGAGTATAAACATACTCAGTAGGCACCCCCAAAACCCAAAACCCAAGGGAGCAACTGAAAGGCAACAGTCCGCTCAACCCAGCCAGAGGGAACCCAGATGAGAGAGAAACTCCATCTCGTGACCATCCTCGGCTAAACACAACTAGTCAACTCAACTCAGCTCAGGTGTATGCCCATACATACACCTTGAACAATCCAGATATACTCAGATCACGCCACAATCCACAAGAGGTACCAACCTCATCACCAGCAATTGTCCCAACCAGGAGAGTACACCACACGAACACTGTCATACCAGATGACACTCATCCGAGAGATACACTCCATCGGGTCCCAAACAAACATCTCAGACGCTCACCCGAGAGACCACGCTCGTCGGATAACATCACTAAGGAAACATCGCTGAAACACCATAACCACTAAACTCCTCGGATAGGGGATCGCCGCTAGGGTCTGCTAGGGGATACCAAGACCCACTCCGGTATACGTATCTCATAGATAGAGGATCACTCCCAGGGTCCGCTGGGGGATACCACGACCCGATCTGGCATACGTAGTACTCACAGATAGGGGATCACACCCAGGATCCGTTGGGGGATACCACAACCCGATCTGGCGCTCGACAGAAGCTCAACACTCAGATAGAGGATCATCGTCCATATAAAGATGGTTACGACGATACCGGAACCCTATCTGGTATAACTCGCGATGTAGGGGATCGAACCGACGATGCCGCAACCATACCGAAACCACGCGCTGAGTAGGGGATTGCATAACCAACGATACCGCAACCCTACCGACACCAAGCGCTGAGTAGGGGATTGTATAACCAACGATACCGCAACCCTACTATAAACATCATGCTGAGTAGGGGATCGTAAACCCGACGATGCCACAACCCTACTGTGCACGACCCACTACGTAGGGGATCATATTCCTGATGATTCCACAAACCCTACAGGGTTAACCTGCTAGATAGGGGATCGCCGCCCGTAAATAAGCGGTCACAGTGATACCAAGAACCCGATCTAGGGTAAGGATGCTAGAGGATCCACTCCGGGCCCACCGAAGGGATACCACAACTCTAACAGTTTAAACATCCCATCGAGAGGATCACAAACCCATATGAAGGTTCTGATACCACACGAACCCTCGTAGGAACGAACCAAGGGAGAACCCTCAACCACTGCTGGTCCAAACGTCACTAACCCGAGCGACCCACCACAACGCCACATTGCGCACCTCCTAGGCCAAAACCGAGGCCACCATCGTGTTCCACGCGGAAAAACACGCAGGATAGGCTGTTTACTCGCCCGAAACGGAGCACCGGTGAAAAAGGCACTATTCACCGAAGCTAGCTCGTGCGGGGCCACACAACGATCCCAAAACTCATCGAGCGGACCGTACCACGACGATCCCCTCGAAAAAACAAGCGGAATTGACTACTCGCTCGTCCAAAACGGGCACCCGGTGAAAAATGTACTATTCACCGAAGGCCAGCTCGGGTGGGGCCCACGCCTGGATTTCCGAAACTCACCGAACGGATCGCACCATTGCGATCCTCTCAGAAAAACACACAGGATCGACTATTCATCCGCCAAAATCGGACTCCTGGTGCAAAAGCTGTGTTTCTCCGCAAACGCCAAAACCCGGCCTCGTGAGTCCCACACCCCGTTCACAGTCCCAACACCCGGAAACCATCTCAAAAAGTCCGTCGTACCATCAGGGTCTCAACGCCACTGACGTCACGTCAATCGGACGCTCCGGGTAGAAGTTACAACGGCCCGAAGTCGTAAAATAATAAAATAATATTACTTTATATGACATTTCTAACTCCCGGGCCACGATCCCAAACCCTTAAACCCTCAAAGTGAGTTCAAAAGGTCCGTCTCAACGCAAGGAGCGTGTCGCCGCAAACGGCTCGCAAATCAGAGTTACGGTTTGCGAGTTACGGGGGTTTAAAGAACCCCCGGAAAATCCTGGCCGGACCACCGCCAGCCTCGCCGGAAACCACCGCGCCGCCGCCGGACTCCGCCGTGCCGGAGCCGGAAACCACCGCGCCGCCGCCGCGCCACCGCGGAACTCGTCGGATTCTGCCATGGCCGCCGCGGGTCTCGCCGGAAAACCGGGTTTTCGCCGGAAAACTTCTGGGAGCCACCGGGAGCACCCCGGTGCTCCGAATTCAGATCCGAAAAAAGTTTCGGAAAGCTCGGGACCCGAACTATACAACCCTTAAGAAAATTTGATGGAAAACAACACAAAAAATGGGATCTGGGATTGTAAAACTTAAATCGCCTACCTGTTGGCGGATCACCGAAGCTTCGGGTGCAGAACGAAGCCTGCGACGCGCTAGAGCTCGATCTGCTGACGATCGGCGCTGAAAATAGACGCCCGGAGCTCAAATCGGCAAAGAACGGAGGTCGGGAGGAGGGTGGTTGCCGCCACCTGCGTGTGGGTGGGAGAGGGAGAGAATGAAACTGTTTTCTTTTTTTTATTTAAAGACCGTCATTTAAAACATCGCCCTCGACTCCGTGCCCGACGCGGACAAAGTTAAGGTCACCCCTAGGGTAAACGCACTGTTCTGAACGCAAAGACAGACTCGGATTTGCGATACGAGACTATGTTCAGAAGTTATTCGAGCTGACACACTTAAACCAACTTTTCCACTTATTTACGAAAACGCCCCTGGTGGCGTTTTCCACAGCAGGCCCACGCCCGCGAAGTTTACACCTCACCTAGGGTAAACGACACGTTCTGAACGCAACCGTGCCATCAGATTCCCGTTATGAGCTATATTTTAGGAGATATCACACCCCCGTCACGTGCATAGTATAAAAATACTTAATATTTTTATAAAATTAATTCCGGGCACACCGAGTCTCAGAATCGCATGCCGTCTTCGCGCCTAGATCTGGAATTATTTGTA
The DNA here is from genome assembly GCA_963277665.1 of Viscum album. Lineage (NCBI taxonomy): Eukaryota > Viridiplantae > Streptophyta > Magnoliopsida > Santalales > Viscaceae > Viscum > Viscum album. Next base: position 1,029,499,879 of record OY728158.1, read on the forward strand.
GAAATATTACAAAGTCTGACATGGCCAAAAACCCGAGTCGCTACACTACCCAACCATTTCACATACATAAATTTACTATATAAACCAAACCCTAATACATATAATGCCTACATATACCTTCTATAGGGGTGTCATACACCATATTCAAATAACTACAATAACATGGTATCAAAAATATAAATATAGAAAGAAATAACTATTGATTTTATTAAATTAATTCACCCTCGGTGGGTTATTCAGGAAAATTTCAAATAACTTATTATCAATGTTTTAATTAATAGAAACATTTTTTTAAACATCCCAAAAATTATTTCTTTCCCATGTAAGTTTCCTAAAACCAATTTATCTTCAAAAGTCATTTTCTAATCCAAGATAGTCAGGCACATTTATAGCTCTAAATTATGAGTGTAATGTATGCATGAATTATTATTTCCAATTAAGTCTAAGAGTAAAAAAATGAGGAATGATCACAATATAATCCTTTAAGAAACAACTCGACTGTAATAGAAAATACTAAAACCACTATCCCAGCACCCTAGTAACTTGAACATTTCACCATACATGTGGTCATGAAGTAGAACCATGGTGTACCTTACATGTTTTAACCAAACCTGTCTCCATTAATCATTCCTTAAAATTATAAAACAAAATAAATAATACCCTAATACCATTTTCAAAGTCCCATATCAAGTTTCTCAAATAGTAATTGAGCTAGTGGAACCACATAACCTCACGCATGCCACCCTATATGTCATAGGTTGTTGACTAGTGGAAATATTCTATAATCAACCTTAGGGATATTATAATCTTATTATCAAAACATACAATAATATAAAAACAACCAAACATTTATAATATATCAAATTCATAGTCAACAATGTAATTATAGTTATGAGCTAAATATAGTAAAAATAAATATATACCCATGATATAATAATATAAACTATGTAGGTCAAACATAATATACATCACAAAGGATCACTCACTAGGATAATCATGCATAAAAAATATAAAATAAAAAATATAATAAGAGTCATGAATGAAACTCTCAAACCTCTCTTCAACCCTATCTTATAAAATCCCATTAATCCACCCCAGCTTTATCACCTATAAAATCAGTGCTTAGACCTACATATAAAACATAAGGTTTTCATGTCTACAAAGGTGCATGTTCAAGGTATGAGAATAAATCTCAGTATGAATTTTCTAATAGTGGGCCTAATATATGCCATAATATATCAGTGTATTCATGATAAAATGAATTAATAAGTAACATAAAATATTCATGAAGTTAAATTGATTCTTCATGTGTTATCTAGGCCACCATGACACTCGAATCTACTTGGTGATAAACATATGTCAGTGAAGTATCAGAGTCATACCCAATGTATAGTATAGACTAGAATAGATTCTTAATATAAAATCAGTTTTCCCAATCCATGAAGTAGCAAGGAGTCTTATTATATGAATGATTTATCTAAGATATGGAATAGTAAAAAGTCTCATTATATGATTGGTCTTTCCAAGTAATGAACTATCAAAGAGTCATTGTATACAACTGGAATATCCATGTCATGGACTATAAAGGAGTCCAGTTAAATTATTGGTTTATCTAATATATATAAAAGAAAATATTTTTAGTATATAAATATTTTTTCTAAAACATGGACTAGAAAGGAGTCCCAGTATATGACTGGTTTATCCAATCCATGGACTACCAAGGAGTCTTGAAATATAGATGATCTATCCCAACCATAGAATAAAATCACTGGTCAGCACCATGAGTATAGTATTTGAGTCCCATATATCTGAAATAACATCATAATATAGATATAATTATACATTTACACTATATTATAACATGGTCGAGATAATAATAAATTGAAAATTGAAATACAAAGCTAATACCTTAGCACTCTGTTATCATCTTATATCTATAAATCTTGTATCATGTCTCATAACGTGGTCTTTTTCCTTACTCTGACTCTGACCACTTTACCAAGAAAAAATAATTGACCATTAGGTTACTAAGGTTTCCCTCATTATATAAAGTACCAACTTAAAATCCAAAATAATGTGAATTGATAATGTTTCCCTTTTACTCACAGAAACCATATCGGATGGTCCCTTAAGACCTACCATGGGCACTCACCTATTAATTCCAACTCATATTCATCACCCATTGGTGATTATAAATCCTATATTACATATCTAAATTATTCTCATGTCACCTACTCAAGACATATCTTCTATCATATCCTTACCCAACCACCTCCCTAGTTGTTGCACATCCTGTTCTATACCCAAGACCTTGTCTAACACTAACCATATTCTAAACCTATTGGTTAACCCATAATTCAACTAATATACCAAACAATCCTAAAGAGGATAAATAACTCATTATTTCTAAACCATATGAGAAATATAGCATAATTATCATGTCATACTATACCTTGCATTTCTCTCTAATGAGAACCTACAGAATAATAACTCCACTTATCTCTCTTATACGCTGATGGAATTTATAAAGTATAATTATCATCAATCACAAACCCGCCATAACACTCAAATTGGGTCTCATCAAAAACAAACACCAAGCCTAGGAAGGATTATTTTGCTCACATCAAACCATAAGACCCAAATTTCCCCTTTAAAGGGAGGTTCTAAATAAATCACATGACAACTATCCCCTTCACCAACCCAACTGAAGGGTATAATCTTTCTAACCCCACATTTTAGCTTAAAAGACTAAATTTTAGGCTAATCATAATTTATTTCAGGAAATGAGTCTTTTTAGGGTTTGATGCATAGAATGACTCCTCACCCCCCTTGGAGACATAGTCTTAAAGCATTTCAAAAAAATACTAATCATAATGGACTCTTTATCAAAAATAACTCCAAAATTAAAAACTCCCTTGATACTTATTCTGATGCTCCCAAACCCAAACCCATATTCATGTACAAAACATCACACATAACTATGAAATATATTTATTAACATGAAATTGACCTGCTATATAGTACTTATCAGAGTCGCCCCATCTAATATCTCCAAATAATTCATCTTCATTCAACTAAGATCAAGAAATCAAATAGACAGGGATAATTTATGGATTTTTTATAGATCATAGTGAGATAGGGTAAATTATTAGATAATATAGATTAATTTCCTTATCCTCATGCCTATTATCCCACTAGAATAGATGACATGATTATTGGATGATAGGTGGCCACCTACCTAAAAAAGGAGTGGAAGTGGGGGCTCGATCCCCTTGTCAATGTGTAACTAAGGGGGGACTCCCCACTTTTATAATAATTTTAATAATTAAAATTTAAAAAAATCAGGAGACCACTGAACTTCTATTAAATTTTCACTATTATCATGGTAGGCCATCAGACACCCAATGTCTTTCCATTTTGGATTCTAGTGGTTCGGTAAGGGATATAATGCCACTATTAACCCAATATAATTCAAATGGAAGACCCATTATCCTTTAAATGGGAACATTATATAACCTAATTATGGGATTTTCCTTACCTCAAACCTTTAACTAATCCTATATCTTTCCCTCTTACTCTTCCACCTCTAAATTATCATTTTTATCATTTTAAATATGCCTAAAAATTCCCACTTCTAATCATACTCTAAAAATTTAAAATTTTAATAGGGATAATTTAATTAGAGTTAGGTACAAATATAATCCTACTGAACTATAATTATGTGATTCATTATGATATAGTATATAATTCTTATTTATATCAGGGTTTATCATTTATAGTTATTTTTCATTCATATATAAGAACATTTTTTCTATAGTAATTTAAAATACACCATATAATATATGAATTAGGAAAAATATAAATTTATATTTTATAAAAATAAAGGGTTTAAAGTATTATATTAAGTATACTATCTTGGTTAAGTTTTTAAATAATCTAAAAAAATTTCTATTTGTTAGATATCACAATGAAATAACGATTTGTTATTTTTATAATAAATTATAACCCAAAGTTTTTGTGGCTTGATACGGTGAATTTCTTAATAATTAATATATTTATTAAGGAACTAATTGTATAAAATTTGATCTTAAATGTGTTTAATACAAACAAATAATAATTTTTCTATATATGAGAAGTGATTTGGTGTGACAAGGGGTTATAAAAACTAAACCAACTCATGTAACGTAAAATATTTGAAGTTATGGTATGTTTTTTAGGATGTGAAGAGATGTGGATTTATTTTGGAAAATGATGATGAATATTCATTCATACAAAAATAACCCACTAGCTATAAATAGGTCATCAAGAGTTTTGATTCTTAAAAATTGATTAAAATTAAGAAATACAAGATGCAATCTGTGTACATGAATCAAGTTTGTAACTTGATTGATCTAACTAAAGGGGTAAAATACATAGGGTGAAATATGTTCTCTAAAATAAAATAGACATTAATGGTATAGATTATTCCTATAAGGATATTTTTGTGGTGAAATAAAATAAAAAAATCATAGTATTAACTCTAAAGAAACATTTTTACCAATATCAATGAAAAATTTTATCTATATTTTGATTCCTATATCAGATTTTTATAATTATGGGATCTATCATATGAATTTCAAAAAAACTTTATGGAAACTTATTTTAATATTAATATATGATTAAATAAATATGTTTTAAATATCATAATGATGTTGTTAATATATGAATATTGAAATGATTTATTTATAAATTAAGGAATGAATCTCAGAGTTGCAGTATTTGTTTTGATGATGTTACCAGTGGATTTTTTTATTGAGAATAGAGATAAATATTATGTATAAAAATATGATCAGGGAGAAATTTTATGTTTTTTATGCTGTTTTTTATATGAAATACTACTAATCAAAAATGATATCTGAAATTTAATTTATTTAAAAACTTGGTTACAAAAAAATCTCAATGAAATATATGGGAGAATTAGCCTACATACTAGGTATGAATATTTGTAATGATTAAAAAAACGTTTACTTTGATAGATCCATAACACTTAAATTATTAAAGTTATTAATATTGGTTTCATAGAAAATTGTAAAAGGGGATATTTACTAGTATTACATGGTGTGATTCATATAAAGTCTTAGTCTCCTTCTACTAATATAGAAAGTAAACAAATGAATGAAATTAATTATACTTTTTACATTGGATCCATCATGTATGCTATATTTATTACTCACAATAATGTTTCTTATACTTTTATTATACCAATTAAATATTAATAAAATCCTGGTAAGAGTCAACAAACTTTTTTCATGATTATCCTTAATTACTTTAGCGTGACTAAGGATATATTATAAGTATTTAGAGGTGATTTTGGTAAATATGATTCAAAATATTAGGGAGAATTTATTTTATTTATAAATAATAGAGTAATTAAATATAAGAGTACTAAGAAGCCTATTATGGTTGATTCTATAATTAAATATGAGTGTGTTATTATATTAGATAAAAATAAAGAATTTATTTGGATCAAGAAGTACATTATTGGACTAGGGGTAATTCCAAGAATATCAAACCCAATAGATTTATATTATGAAAAAAATGAAGCTTCATGTAGTCTAAGAAACTATGGTATATCTAAAGGAACAAACTTATCCTTCATTGTGACACCCTAATATTTTAGAACATATTTTTTTCTAAATAAATATTGTTTTCGATAGACCTCTTCACACACAACACAGAACTAAAAGGATTTATGACACATTAAATGAATATTACTAATAAAATTTAAGAATAATAAAACCTCTAGTAAATGAAAATATTATAATCAATTAAAAATTCAAATAAAATGTAACGTCTCAGATTTTTCCGTATTTTATTTTAATATTATGTGAGAATTCCTTCGAGACCAGGCGATGTAACGACGTGTAGTTCCGAGGCCCGGTGATTCTGAAACAAATGTTTGAATTTAATTAAATAATTAAATAATGTGTATGTATGGTTTTCCTGAAAAACTAGAATAACTCCTGAATAGGTGCTTAGATAAAAAATCTGAGGGCACCGTTGCGTTCAGAGCAGCGAGTTTACCTGTGAGGCCCAACATCGGTTGGCGCAGGTTGGTGGTGAAATCTAGTTTTTGGACGTAACCATAATAAAATATTTGATAAAAATATTTTATTAAATCCTTACTGCAGCGAAATATTTTATCTTTTTAAATAAGGATTTCATAGGGGATCTGGTTTACAGATCTTATAACCCTGACTTTCCCCTAGAGGCTCTGGAAAGCTCTGAAGGAAACCTCCCAATGCGGCGATGATGTTCTTGACAAGTTTCTCCGGTGACGATGACGTGGCGACCGGATCTTCACCAACGAACGCCATGAATCCAGGTAGGATGTTTGATTTTGGTTTACTTTCCTCGTTCTTGATTCCTACGATGAATGTAGACTAATCCACGAACAGATTATCCCACGGATCGATCGTATTTGCAGGATGTGTAACACCCCGAGATTTTATGAAAAATATTATTTTAATTTCATTAATGTCTTGTGTTGTATTCTACACCAAGATTATCTTGCGCTATACGCAACACCGTATTAGCTTGCAGTATACGCAACACTATTCTTGGACCGTGTTACACACAATTTTGATAATAGTTATTTTACGCAACATTGAGTATATATATATATATATTCAATGTATAAATGAAATATGGTTGGATTCTGTTATACGAAACAACGAAGGATTCTTTCACAACACGCAACCCTGACTTGGCTTGCATTACACGCAATCGCGACCTTCCTCGATAGCGTGTGTTGTACGCAATACCGGGTTTTAATAAACAATGATATATTATTATAATATTGTCATGAACTAGCCGTTATGAATATTATTAACTAAATTTTGAATTTTATAACATTATTATTCATCTTACACATTTTCTAGAACATGGTATAAGAACAAAATAAATTTTTTGGGTAAAATAAGTATTTTTCAAAAAATGCAGTTTTTCCGCCTTTTGATGGCGCACCCACTTTAAATATAGTTTTTGACATGTTTATAAGTTCAATTTGACAAAATAAAATTCTTCTTTGGAATCAAGAAATAAAAATTTACTTTGGATAAATTTTTCATATTATTCTGGTAACTTTCACATTTTAATGAATAGTAAAAACACGCTATATTTTAATTAAAAACAACTTTTTTCATCGTAATATCTTATGTGGTTAAATTATAATATTGAATGGTTTTAAAGTATAAATAGAATATATTTTTACCATTTAATATAATTTATGTCATTATAATTGATTTTACCTTGAATTCGTAGGTTAAATCAATTCAATCTTTTGCAATGTTTTAAACAAAAACACGTTTTTATTCGACAACAGGATTAATTTTAATTTAATTTCTGCATCTTCTGTGTATTGAATTTTAAAAAAAATGGATTCCATATTTGGAATCAGTGGGTCCAAATTATGTTAATAGGCTACTTTTTATTTTTGGGAATTATGAATAGTAACTACGGTAAATTTTATTTACCATAGTCAAAGGTAAATCGGTTAATTAAGGGTAAATATAATATTATAAAATTACCCTAACACATGAAAAAATTCTATTTGATGGATAAAAGTAAACCCATATCAACTAAGGGTCAGATTAGATTCATTTTATGGACTTTTGACCATGAAAATAATTTAATTATTATTAAAACCAAAGAAAGTGACAACATGTCACTTTCTTAAATCTTATAAGTATAATAATTTTAACTTAGTGATAAACATCATAAAACTTCGAACATGAATAGTCTCCAGAAATCTAACAAAATTATCTACATCATGAGAATTTATCTAGAATTTTTTTGGATTAAATAATTATCATTAATTGTGACACAATAGTGATGCAGAAATTATTTATCTAGTGAAAAATTAAAAATATAGTTTTTATTAAACTAATAGTGACCATAAAAGGCACAAAACCCTGACCAAAACTTATTGGTCATGTAAATTTAAACTATAATCATCCAATGGTCTAATATTTGACCATTTGGAGTCTTATACAAGCAATTATGACACTTATATTATTTTATTTTAAATGATGCCATAGTTGTCACCTTCATAATTTAAAAAATATAACAATTTACATATTGTGATTTTAAGATGATAAATTCGAGTAAAAGTATTATTGTGAAAGGTAATATATTTATCTTCATCATAGGATTTTATTTTAAATTTTTATGCAACAAATAAGTATATTAAATAATTATACAAAAATGATGTAGTAATTATTTTATTAAGAGATAAACCAAAAAAATGGTTTTAAAAATAATAAAATAAATATTATATGAACTATTTAATGTAATACACTAATTTTATAGATACATATGACCTTTTATTAATATATTAAAGCTTTTATTTTGAACATATATTCTGTATATATTTTATTTAAATTCAAATAAATGAATAGTGTCAAAATTGACACTATTGTTATTTTATAAAAATAACATATTATAAAATTGTTTAAAAATCACAAAAATATTTAAAAATTATAAATTTAAATTTATATGTTCTATAATGTTATAAATTAAAAAATTATGTAAAATTAAAAACAAATAAGTAATTATTTGTTATAATGTAAAATTTAGAATTTTATTACCACAAATAAACTTAAATAGATTAAATAAGGATAAATCAAAATGATAGGGTTTAAAATAAGATCCAAACATATCTAAATTTGATTGGATGATGAGATTACAACCCTATCTCATCTAATATTCGAATATGAGTCATTTTTGGAGGTTTTTAAGTGGGGTTAGATTTATTATAAATTAATATTTTTAAGAATTCCAAAGGTGCCCCTCTCCTCCCTTATAAAAGGGAACCTCCTCCCTCTCCTCCTCACACCAATTTGAGCTTTCAATCTCGGCCAACCCCTGACAAATTATCTTCTCCACTTTCCTATAAAATCCTAGAGGTTCTGGTCTTCTTTAAAGACCAGTCTTAGTGCCCTAAGAGGAGGTTTCAAAGAGGCGTATCGAAGAAGAGGTAATTTCTTCTCCCGATTCTTTCAAGCTTCTTTCTTCTTCAACTTATTCTTCTTTAGTTGTTTCATTATAAAGTAATATCATTAGTATCACTAATATACTGATTTGTTATTATAAATATGAAACAACCCCATTTCACCTTCTATCCATCCTACGGAAAACAAAATCACCGCGCGTGCGTACGTACGGAATACCGTCTCCACGCCGTGGTGTAATCTATTTTTCCACCAACACCTTACATGGATGGGTATTATGGTGTAAATAATAACTATACATAGTTATTATAACATCATAATGATTCTTATATATTGTATCATCCACTCCAATTCAATTCAATAATCATGAAAATGATATCATCGCTCGTGCGTACGTACGGACTACCGTCTCCACGACGCGATGAGATTCATTCTCCACTTTAACCATTCATGAATGATTATAAAGTACATATAATAAGTAATCATGAAATATATGACATAATAATGATACTGTATTTATGTGTATGTCATCTACTTAATTCCATTCAACTCAATAAGGAAACGAAAACAGCGTTCATGCGTACGTACGGCCTACCGTCTCCATGAATGGTGTATTTCTTTCCATTTACTAATTTATTATATATATGCATATTCTGAATATATATTATATATAAATCATGTTTTATATTCTGGAATTAAGTAATCATGATCTACGTAATCATATGAATAATTATGAGTCAAAACACGGACGACAAATGAAACGATTTTACCCAAAACGCTCTTTAACATGGAATTTACAAAAGAACGGGTAAAATAATGTCATAAGTGAACCATATATGATATCATAACAATTAGTATGATTCTGGAATAAGTCAATGACATTATTTAAATCATTATACAGGAGGTTTGGACACTTACGAAGCAAATCGGACCTAAGGTAAGGGAAATATCACAATCTCATTTTTATCCGAGATTGTTTATTCGTAAGTATTTACTGGGGTGTATTTTATCATCCACATCCATGTTTCATCAATATGTAATATTATTTCCATCCACCTACAATTTTTTAAATCCATTTTTACCCTTTGGTGAGTTTTTAGTAAAAGAAATGAAAGGAATCTTTTGTCGTTTTTCGTACGAGGTACTTTTTGACTTTTCCGACAAAAGTACGAAGAATGTTTTTTTTAACTTATATGACATGAATGGATTTTTAAAACATTATTTCCAAGAAGCATCCTTTACAAGTTTTCAAGTTTATTTTTAATCAACTTCTTTTAGTTTAAAGTTGTATGACATTTTAAGAAAGGAAAAATGTTTTTGAAGAAGAAAGGATATTTTCCTCAAGAATGGAGTTCAAGTGTTTTATCAAAATTATTTTCCATCTAAGACAATAAAGGGTTCTGTTTCTAACCCTACTATTACATGGATTTGATTATGTTGTGATGGAAATATTTTTATGAATTCTTTTATCTTATATGAATTGTTTTATGATGTCACGATGTTTAAAGACTCCCATTTTTATTACATGGGTTATGCTATGATGTATGGTTTATGATTTTGTGGCACACATAATAATGGTATCATTATGAGATGGGTGGGACCTATATCTCCCTCCAATGCATTGGGTAAAGATTTTATATCTCATGAGATAGACATGGCTGGAATGGTAGGTTATACCGGTTCAGTGAAACAGGACTGAAACGAGGGTGACTCGGTTCAGAAAGGGACTTTGTCCACTAAGATAGTCTTGTCAATGAGTCTTGACTAACAAGACATGATTCTCTATGATTATGTGTGCATGCCACAAAGTTTCATGTTTTAAGTTATGATTATTGTGATTACATTTCACTGCCATGATTTATCCCATGTTATGAAATTATGCTCTCTTTTGCAGGTTAAGATTTCCAAAATGTTATGTTCTTATGAATATGATGTGATTGATATTTATTTTGTTTACCCTTACTGAGCATTTGAGCTCACCCTTTTATGTTTTCTTTTCCCCGGGATTATAAATACAGGTTTTAGGTATAAAAAAAGAATATCTTTATGGGAGATGTTGAAGATCTTTCACCACGATTAGAAGATTACGTTCTGAGTTTCCAAAGACACTAAACTATTACGATCCTTATGTGTGTGTGTTTTTTGTTATGTACTAAGTATTCCGCAAATGTAATGTAATTTCCATGTACGTCAGGCTTCGGGTCTCTACAGGATGGGCCTTTTTGCGGGGATTTTTGGGGATTTGATTCTTGAAGTTATTTTGGTTTCATTTAATCTTATAACGATGACGAACCAAGATCGACACGAACATCGATCGAGGTTCGTCCCTCTCGATTTTTTATGCCTTTCTTCCCCGACCTCTCACGTTCTTCGTGTGCGGTCTACGCGTTCTTGGAGGAAATCGATCGTTGTGCGTTCTTTTGTTGGCGCAATGATCCGAGATTTTAGATCCAACCCTGGGAGGATGGTACGGAGCTACAACGATGGTTTAGGTAGATGATTCTGAGCAGATCGAGAGATACGAGTTTTTGGGTGTTTTCTTTTGGATGAATCAACGCTTGTTTTTTGAGCCGATTGAAGGTCCGAAACACCCGAATTCGGTGTTAGAATGATGAAACGAACCAGTGTCTTGAGTTTCGCAGCAAATGGATAACAGAATAGAGATCTGGAAGATCAGCCGAGGAACGAGGAGGAAGACGGTGGTACTGAAAAAATCCCGACTACACGGCATGTAGTATGGGCTACACAGCGTGTGTTCTTCGGCGGACCACCTGGCGTGTACTCCAAGAGTACATGGACACAGGTTGGGTACACGGCCAAGGACACGGCATGTATACCATTCCCCAGCCAGACCCGGCTAGATACACGGGATACCCCGTGTATTGGTACACGGGCATGGAGACATGGACAGAGACTGTGTACGGGCACATGGCCAGCGTACATGGAGTGAAGCCCAGGTGCTCGGACACGGCATGTAATCCTACTACACGCCATGTAGTTACTTTTATACGACAATACTAGAGACATGGGCCATTTACACGGCAGTACCCAGAGTCAAGGAACACAGTGTGTGATCCTTCTACACGCCGTGTAGTCTAGTTTTACACACCTGGACTGGAGACACAGGTCGTTTACACGGGCAGTACCTGGAGTGAAGGAACACGGTGTGTAACCATACTACACGCCGTGTAAACTATTTTACATGGCTTGATCCTTTTGTCTGTCATGACTTAGACTAGCTTTCTTAGGGTTCGTACCCTTGGTCTTTCCCCTGAAGGTTTCTGGTATCATTTCCTACGTACAGGAGTATGATCCCTTCAGTAGGACTTCATGAATAGAGTTGTTGGAATCCCCTCTATGAGACTTAGAGTCGGATCATCTATTCGTCCCTGGAGAAGTAGAGTTCATGGTATCGACGTGACCTACTTTACCCGGGGTGCTGATCCTCTTCTTAGTGGATTAGTTCATACTGAGTTATTGGAATCACCCCATATCTATTGGTTGTGATCCTCATCTGAACATAGTATTCTCAAGTACTTTTGGAGTGTGTTCTCCCAGAATGAGTACTTCGTATCTCTATCTTCAGACCTAGGAGTGTGTTCTCCTTGTTATGTTCTTAGTGGAATCTTTGAGTTGGATCTTAGTGGTGGTTTCACGATGGTCGATCATGTATGAGTATATATGGATATTCTTGTTATATGTTCTGTAAACATATGTTGTGTAGAGCTGACTGTATCTTTACTTTTTGTAATTTCCCTTGTTGTATTCCTTTGTGGTTTCGAGGTGTCCTACTGGGTATTGTTATACTCCCCCATGCATGGGCTTTGCCCGCACGTGTCATTCCTTGTGCAGACGAGCGATCCTTTGATAGGATTCTAGGTGGACCAGGACCGGACGGTGCTCTGTGAGATCAGGCAGGCCGACGTGTGTTCCTATGGCTACAGATTGTAGTCCCAGTACCTTTCTTTATAGGTTGGACTTTGTTGCAGACTCTCTTTTGGTGGGCTGGTACTTTTGGCCCAGGGTTTTACACTTGCTGTACTTTACTTTCCCGTCGTACTCTATTGGTTGGGATTTTAGTATATGCATGCATTTCCATTTTTAGTAGCTTTTACTTTTTCAGCTTTGTGGGCTTGGAGATGTGTGTGTGTGTGTGTGTACAGGTTTATAGGAAATTTTTCCCATGTTAGTAACATGCCTACTCGGTGCTAGTCACCAGCCCCTGGCCTATTGGAGGTGGGCTTGGGGAGTTACGGCTCGGGCCCCACTGGGACGGTTCGTGACAGAGTGGTATCAGAGGTGGTCAGTTCTACCTTAGGACCGGGAGTCTGTGAGTTGGTTTGGGGAAACAGTGTTAAGTGTTTCGAGTTTGGATTTCAGTCCAGGGATCCCAATGTTGGTACGGGTGGCTGACATATCCATACACCAGGACTCTGATAACTTTCTTTTCGACTCGAAACATGAGATCACTAGTTGCAGGGGAAAATAATGGCACATGCATCATATAGGAATGGGTTTTGGTTTCCATGTCCTTCTTGAGTCAGCTTTCCATATATACTCACTGACTGAGATACATCTTGTTTCTTTACAGGATACCTCTGCGACGCATACCCACTAGGATCCAGCAGCTCGATCACGAGGATGACCCCCTCAATGATGAAGCTTCAATACAGGGACCAGATCCCCCAGTTTTACTATCGGGTGGTGTAACAGTTATTCCACCACCTTTGGAGCAGTGTTTAGTGTCTATTGTACCAGTAGAGGAGGATCACAGGCTGAGCGCACTACACGAGTTTCATAGATAGAGACCCCTCAGGTTTCAAGGTGAGCCTGACCCTCAGGCAGAAGAGGATTGGCTTGAGGCAGTGGCCAAAGTCTTCCGTTTGGTCAGGACACCAGTAGACTAGATGGTGATCCTGGAAGCGAGCCTTCTGCAGGGCTCGGCAGGGCGATGGTGGATTTTGGTTATCCAGACTCATGACGAGGCGACTCTTGCATGGTTAGAGTTTGAGCATATCTTCAGAGAAGAGTTTTCACCGGTTACCCTGAGAGTAGTGCGTATACAGATGTTTCTTCAGCTTCAGCATGGAATCATGACGGTGGCTAACTATTCATCGAGGTTTACCGACCTCTCACGGTACTCAATGGATATGGTCAGGGATCAGTACTTCAGAGATCGGACTTTTGAGCGGGGCTTGTGCATTGATATTCGAGCTAGCATCATCCTTATGAGCATTCCTACTTATGTTGGGGTGCTTGAGCGGGTTTTTCTGGTCGAGAACTTCTTAGCAGAGTAGAGATAGCCATCAGTTGTCAGTAGTGAGTGAGATAGAGCAGAGACCTCGGCAGCAGGGAGCCGACGTCAGGGACCCAGGCATGGGAGACTTTTTCAGAGGAGATCCCAGGACATGGGATCTTCCGTATAGGGTTCGCAGGGTTCATCCAGCTAGCCTCAAGAGAGGAGATGCTACTCTTGTGATGGAAGGGGACATCTCGCTTGAGATTGTTCGACCCTCCGTACTACTGACATGGGAGTGGTGGATGGACCACCAAGGCAGAGGCAACGTGTGGAGCAAACAGATCTGCAGGGCGGCGGACGTGGTAGAGGAGCTGGGAGAGCAGCTAGAGGTGGTCGGAATTTGGACCTTTTACCACCACCACCCCCATGAGGTCCACCCCTAGCTCAGGGAGCTGGTGGATAGAGGCAGGGGCAGCTGCAGGCAGCGGAGGTTTATAACCCAGGTACCCCTGGAATGATTAGAGGTACAGTCTGTGTCTTTTCTACTTTGGCTACCGTACTGATAGACACAGGTGCTAGTCATTCTTTTCTGGATGCTTATCTTGTTCGATACCTTGAGATTCCAGTTGAGCTGTTGAATCGACCCATACACTTAGAAACACCGAATGGAGAAGATTCAGAGATCACACACCTTTGCAGACAGTGTGACCAGACCCTTGGAGGCGAGAGTTTTGGTTGGAACCTCTTGTTGGTAGCTTCAAGTCCTTACGATGTCATTCTTGGTATAGATTGGCTATCCACAGTTCATGCCCAGATTGAATATTTTAGTCGAAGGGTGTGGTGTGTCCGCAGTGATGGAATGAGGTTCTCCTTCGTCGGTGAAAAGGAGACCCAGGTAGTGCAGGATGGACTCGTGCATACGAAGGCACAGCCGATTTCACATCAGTTGGCTAGCCTATCTCTTAGCGCAGCAGATGTTACGAGTTTCCAGTTTCCAGCAATAGTGGCTGAGTACTAGGATGTCTTTCTGGAGGATGTCCCCGGACTAACTCCCCATTGGGAGATAGATTTCTGCATTGAGTTGCAACCCGGGACGACACCGATATCAGCATCAGCATATTGAATGGCTCTTGCAGAGCTTCGCGAGCTAAGAGTGCAGCTGGAAGACTTACAGAGGAAGGGCTTCGTGAGACCCAGTGTTTCACCCTGGGCGGCCCCAGTATTGTTTTCCAAGAAGTCGAACAAGAGCTTGAGGCTGTGAGTGGATTACTAGTGCTTGAATCAGGTGACCGTGAAGAACCGGTATCCACTACCGAGGATCGATGACCTCTTCAACCAATTAAAAGGGGAACGATGGTTCTCGAAGGTTGATCTATGATCAGTCTATCACCAGTTGCGATTAAGGGATGAGGATATACCGAAGATGGCTTTCAGATGTCGCTACGGTCACTATGAGTACTTGGTGATTCCCTTAGGCATGACGAACTCCCCATAAGTTTTTATGGGACTCATGAACCAGATCTTTCAGCCCTATCTAGATCGGTTCGTAGTGGTCTTCATCGATGATATCCTTGTGTACTCTACATCTGTGGAGGAGCACGCGAGGCACCTAAGGATGGTTCTAGACACACTCCGAGATCACCAGTTTTACGGGAAACTCTTGAAGTGTCAATTATGGATATAGGAGGTCCACTTTCTGGGACACGTTATCTCAGAAGATGGTGTAGCAGTGGACCCAGCCAAGGTAGAGGCAGTGTTAGCATGGGAGGCACCCCGGAGCGTAACAGAGGTGCGGAGCTTCTTTGGGTTGGCAGGCTACTATCGGAGATTCATTCTTTATTTCTCTAGTATTTTAGCACCCATGACAGCTTTGACCCGAAAGGGGAAGCCTTTCGTGTGGACCGAGAGATGCCAGCAGGATTTTCAGCAGTTGAGACAGAGTCTGACGAGTGCCCTGATCTTGAGATTACCAGAGGAGGGTGTCGAGTACATAGTGTTCTGCGACGCATCAGGAACTGGGCTTGGTTGTGTCCTGATGTAGAGGAAAGTAGTGATTACCTATGGCTCACTTCAGTTGAGGCCACACGAGAAGAACTATGTGACCCATGATCTTGAGTTGGCAACGGTAGTCTTCGCATTGAAGATGTGGCGGCACTACCTGATGGGCGAGCGGTTTACCGTCTACTCTGATCACAAGAGTCTTAGATATATCTTTTCTCAAAAGGATCTGAATTTGAGATAGAGGCGGTGGCTTGAGTTCCTCCAGAATTACGACTTTGAGATCATTTATACTCCTGGGAACGTTGTGGCAGATGCTCTCAGTAGTAAATCCAGTTCGCAGTTGCTGGATGAGGCGATGGGGCAGTTGGCCTCTTTACAGTTATCCTTCATGGATAGAGATGAGGGATCTTACCTTCATTCTATGGTTGTTACCCCTCCACTCTTACAGTGAGTCAAGGTAGCACAGCTCAAGGATGCTAGCTGTGAGACTCTTCGTGCTCAGATATCCGCAGGTGATGCTGCCGACGGATATTCAAAAGGTGGGGAGCACGTTGTTCTTTTCAGAGGGAGAACAGTAGTACTAGTGACATTGCGGGAGTAGGTTCTAAGTTAGTTCCATACATCTCCTTTGGTGGTGTATCCAGGCATGGAAAAGATGTACCAGGACCTCCGACGTTAGTTCTGGTGGCCAGGAATGAAGAGGAGTGTGGCAGAGTTTGTTTCTTGGTGCCTTGTCAGCAAGTAAAGTCTGAGCACCAGGTTCCAACAGGTTTGACTCATCCCCTTGAGGTGACAGAGTGGAAGTGGTATGGGATATCAATGGACTTCGTGATGGGTTTACCACATACGTTTAGGGGACACGATGTCGTCTGGGTGATCATTGAACGACTCACCAAGTCGGACCACTTCATAGCCATACGGGAGCAGAGTTCAGTAGAGAGCTTGGGACGCCTCTATGTGCAGGAGATAGTTCGACTTCATGGAGTGTCATCCACGATCATCTCAGATCATGATTCTCATTTCACATATCGTTTGTGGAAGGGATTGTAGGAAGCTTTTGGGGCTCAGTTACGCTTGAGCACAGCATTTCATCCTCAGACTGATGGTCAGACAGAGCGAACCATCCAGGTTCTGGAGGATATGCTACGAGCTTGCATACTTGACTTCAGTTATAGCTGGGAGGATCACCTACCACTGGTGTAATTTTCTTATAACAACATTTATCATTCCACTATTGGTATGGAACCATTCGAGGCTTTGTACGAGCGACCTTACAGGTCACCACTTTGTTAGACTGACCCAGGAGAGTCAGCACTCATGGGCCCAGAGATGGTGCGAGCTACTACAGAGAAGGTGCAAGTCATCCAAGAGTGGATTAAGACTACACAGAGTCGGCAAAAGTCTTATGCCGACAGGAGACGGGGCCTTTGGAGTTCGAGGAGGGAGACCTTATGTTCCTTCGGGTCTCACCTTGACGGGGGTTGCAGAGATTTGGCCGAGGCGGAAAGCTGTCTCCAAGGTTCATCAGCCCTTTTCAGATTTTGAGTAGAGTGGGCGAGGTGGTGTACCGCTTGGCTCTACCTCCTTAGATGGACCGGGTACACAACATATTCCATGTGTCGCAGCTACGGAGGTACGTGCATGATCCATCGCACGTTATCGACTAGGGCGAGCAAGACATCGATGATGGAGTGACCTTTGCTGAGTACCCAGTGGAGATAGAGGTTTGGCAGGAGAAGATCCTTTGTGGGTGAGCTATTCCCTTGGTGTGTGTCCGGTGGCAGCACGGTAATCTCCAGGAGAGCACGTGGGAGCGGGACGATCAAATTCGTGTGCAGTACCCACATCTTTTTTAATAGCCTTTGTTTTGGATTTTCGGGGACATAAAGCCCTAAGGTGAGTGTGATGTAATGTCTCGGATTTTTCCGTATTTTATTTTAATATTATGTGGGAATTCTTTTGAGACCAGGAGATGTAACGGCGTGCAGTTCCGAGGCCCGGTGAGCCCGGAACAAATGTTTGAATTTAATTTAATAATTAAATAATGTGCGTGTATGGTTTTCCTAAAAAAGTGGAATAACTTCTAAACAGGGGCTCAGATCAGAAATCTGAGGGCACCGTTGCATTCAGATTAGTGATTTTACCTTAGGCGAGGCCTAACATCGGCTGGCGCAGATCGGTGGTGAAATCTAGTTTTTGGACGTAACTATAATAAAATATTTGATAAAAATATTTTATTAAATCCTTGCTGCAGAGAAATATTTTATCTTTTTAAATAATTATTTCACAGGGGATCAGGGTTATATATCTTATAACCCTGAGTTTCCCCTGGAAGCTCTGGAAATCTCTGAAGGAAACATCCCAATGCGGCGACGATGTTCTTGACGAGTTTCACCGCCGACGACGACGCGGCAACCGGATCTTCGCCAACGAATGCCAAGAATCCAAGTAGGATGTTTGATTTTGGTTTCCTTTCCCCGTTCTTGATTCCTACGAAGAATGTTGACTAATCCATGAACAGATTATCCTGCGGATTAATCGTATTTGTGGGATGGGCCTTTTTGCGGGGATTTTTGGGGATTTGATTCTTGAAGTTATTTTGGTTTCGTTTAATCTTCTAATGATCATGAACCAAGATCGACATAAACATCGATCGAGGTTCATCCCTCTTGATTTATTGTGCCTTTATTCCCCGACTTCTCGCGTTCTTCGTGTGCATTCTACGCATTCTTGGAGGAAATCGATCGTTGCACGTTCGTTTTTTGGTGCGATGATCCGAGATTGTAGATCCAACCTCGGGAGGATAGTCCGGAGTTGCGACGATAGTTTCGGAGGACGATTCGGAGCGGATCGAGAGATATGAGTTTTTGGGCGTTTTCTTTCGGATGAATCAACGCTTGTTTTCCAAGCTGATTGAAGGTCCGAAACACCCGGATTCGGTGTTAGGATGATGAAACGAACCTGCTTCTTGAGTTTCGCGGCAAACGGACAACAGAATCGAGATCCAGAAGATCGGTCGAGGCGTGAGGAGGAAGACGGCGGTTCTGGAAAAATCCCGACTACACGACGTGTAGTATGGGCTACACGGCGTGTGTTCATCGGCAGACCACCTGGAGTGTACTCCGCGAGTACACAGACACGGGTTGGGTACACAGCCAAGGACATAACGTGTATACCCTTCCCCGGCCAGACCCGGCCAGATACACGGGATACCCCGTGTACTGGTACATGGGCATGGCGACATGGACGGAGACCATGTACTGGCACATGGCCAACGTACATGGAGTGAAGCCTAGGTGCTCGGACACGGCGTGTAATCCTACTACACGCCGTGTAGTTACTTTTATATGACAAGCCTAGAGACATGGGCCGTTTACACAGTAGTACTCGGAGTCAAGGAACATTGCATGTGATCCTTCTACAAGCCATGTATTCTAGTTTTACACACCTGGACTGGAGACACGGGCCATTTACACGGTCAGTACCCAGAGTCAAGGAACACGGCGTGTAACCATACTACACGCCGTGTAACCTGTTTTACATTGCTTGATCCTTTTGTCTATCGTGACTTGGACTAGCTTTATTAGGGTTCCTACCCTTGGTCTTTCCCCTGAAGGTTTCTGGTATCATTTCCTACATACAGGAGTATGATCCCTTCAGCAGGACTTCCTGAATAGAGTTGTTGGAATCCCCTCTGTGAGACTTAGATCCAGATCCTCTATTCATTCCTGGAACCCGAAGTAGAGTTCTTGGTATCGACATGACCTACTTTACCCAGGCGTTGATCCTCTTCTTAGTGGATTAGTTCGTACTGAGTTGTTGGAATCACCCCATAGCTATTAGTTGTGATCCTCATCTAAACATCGTATTCTCAAGTACTTGTGAAGTGTGTTATCCCAGAACGAGTACTTCATATCTCTCTCTTGAGACCTAGGAGTGTGTTCTCCTTGTTATGTTCTTAGTGGAATCTTCGAGCTGGATCTTGGTGGTGGTTTCGCGATGGTCGATCGTGTATAAGTATATCTGGATATTCTAGTTATATGTTCTGTAAACATATGATGTGTAGAGCTGACTGTATCTTTCTTTTGTTGTATTTCCCTTGTTGTATTCCTTTGTGGTTTCGGGGTGTCCTACTGGGTATTGTTATACTCACCCCTACACGGGATTTTCCCGCACGTGTTGTGTCTTGTGCAGATGAGTGAGCCTTTGACAGGATTCTAGGTGGACCAGGACCGGACGGTGCTCAGTGAGATCAGGCAGGCTGAGGTGTGTTCCTACAACTATGGATTCCAGTCCCAATACTTTTCTTTACAGGTTGGACTTTGTTGTAGACTCTCTTTTGGTGGGCTTGTACTTTTGTCCCAGGGTTTTACACTTTCTGTACTTTACTTTCATGTCATACTCTGTTGGTTGGGATTTTAGTGTATGCATGCATTTCTATTTTTTGTAGCTTTTACTTTTTCATCTTTTTTGGATTGGATATGTGTGTGCGTGTGTATAGGTTTATAGGAAATGCCTCCCATGTTAGTAACATGCCTACTCGGTGCTAGTCACCAGCCCATGGTCTATTGGAGGTGGGCTTGGGGAGTTGCGGCTCGGGCCCCACTGGGACGGGTCGTGACATAAAATATGATTAAGAACACTTAAATTTTTAAAAGGTAGTTTTTCAATAAAAGTTTCTCTTTTTATTTTAATTTAAAATATAAATTTATAAATTTATAAATTTTAATTTTTTTAAAAGAACTTAATATTTGAATTCAACATATCAAAATTATATTAGGGTGATTTTTCTTTCTTTCCTAAAATAATTTATATTTAGGTGATTAGGGAAAAAATATTGTTTTACTAATACTATAATGTTTATAAATTTATCATGAAGTGGTTATTACATAAAAACTTATAAAAAATTATTAAAATAAAAATATATTTAAAGATTAAAATTATTCATTTAAAAATACTATTTTGAATTTATAAAATTCATGTTTAATATTTTTGGAAACTTTAGTATTATTATACTCTAAAAATTATTTTTATTTTCTTATATTAAAAATTAGATTTAATTAATTATAGAAATTAAATAAAATTGATTTCATATTTTATATCATCATGTTCATATTATTTAATATGATCAATTTCAGTTTTAGTCATAAAATTATTATTACTAAGATTAAAGTTAATGAACTTGATAATGGTGCAAGGGTTATTTTTTTAAAAAATATTTTATAAATATTGTGTAAATTTTTATCTATTAAATTAAAATGATTTATTTTATATAAATACATTTGTATGATTCTTACACAAATATAAAAAATTATTATCATTCATTTAATTTGTAATTAATAAGATCAAGATCACATAATGGTTAAAAGATTGATTTTCTACAAAAATAGTTGTTGTATATATTATATGTTGTTCCCCACCATTGGTGGTGGGGTAGTAAGGGTTTAAAGGGTGAGGTTTGGACCACATGGTCAAGTCCCCAAGCATGTATGTTTACTATAATTTTCTTCCTTGAGTTATTTTCTGTGGTGGCGGATGTAATTGACCAATTACTATATATTATATGTTTTAATTTAAAATTTAATTTTCACATATTTAGAAAAAAAATAGTTTAAATTTAGTATAAATTTTGGTTTATAACATAAAAATTATAAAGTAGGGTTATCTTATATTTTTAGTAAAAATATAATTACATAGGTAGAAACTATGTACCAAGGTAAAAACCAAAAAGGTAAAAGTAAAAACCTAATAGTAAAATACTAAAAACATGTTTAAAATATGGAAAAAATTAATGGTGGTGGTATGATCAAAATTAACTCATCCCTATTTCAATTATTTTCCATTTTTAATCTATTTAACATTAAATATCTCCATTCCATCATTAAATGGTAATGGTATTTACAAAAGTATCATTTTTTCAATTATAAAAGGATACAACTTCAACAACATTTGTACACCCATTAAAAAAATTATATCTAAAAAAACTCCTTAGTGCCTCATCAACAATCTACCCATGTCATAGATGTATTTTTATTTCCAAAATACCAATCTAATGAGCCCTAATTTGTTACCCAATGGGAGAACATCCAAAGGGAGAGGTAATGCTCTCAGCCAAGCACTCTTAGTTTTTTTATACTCCTACCCTCTTAAATATTTTATATCCAATAGAATATGATAAAATCGGTATTATTAATATACTTAATGTTATTATACTAATATAATATCACTTTCTTACCTCCCTCCATAACCATTCAGAAAATAAAGATGTTGTCATGTGTTTGTGTGGCCCACCACCTCCATGAACGACATTTACTATTTTTAACAACCACCTTACATGGATGGTCCAAAAGAGTTATTTATTGAATAAATATAATAATTATAATATTATTAAGATTTTTAAATTAAAATTAATTTAATTTTCTACCCCCCACCCATTCTATAGAAAATGAAAGTGTCATCCTTGTACATGAAAACTACAGCCTCCACAGAATGACGTATTTCATTTTCACACCACCACCTAACATAGATGACTTTAAAATTTTACTTAATGTATAAAAATTATATTTATTATAATATTAAAATTATTGAATGATAATATTATACATTATATAACGGATATTAAAAATATAAATTATAGTAATCTTGATCTCCTTAAATGAACATATCGAGACACCTTTCTTAATTTGAGTCAATTTTTGGAAAACCTATGGAAATTTATAAATTTTGTGCTAAAAGAATAATAAAATACATAAACCTCTACAATTATGGATATTATGAATTTATTTTACAACATATTTCACCATGTTCAATATACTGAGGATGTTTTAGAGAAATCAACTGAACCACCTCAAGTAACTACCATAAGTGAAAAATAATAAATAATATATAATAATAAATATACCACATTAAATGAATTTCAAGTGAAAAAGGTTATTAATAAAAAAAACTTAATATTTATTATTTAGTATTTTAGGTGCATGCATAGAATGAATCATGGCCTAAGGTAAGGGTTTCTGCATCTCAATCTTGATTCATTGAGATATGATTTGTATTCACCACTTGTTCAATTTTTTATATAAATATTTCCATTAGATGTATTCTTATCATAATTTTAATTAAATTTAATCTATTTAAAAATCCATATCATATTCTAACTGTATTATTTTTTTATTTGAAATATAATGAATTCATAAGTGATTTATTGACTCAATTTTCATTCCATTTTGGTCTTTAGCTATCTTTCTTGACTATTATTTTATAAGTTCACTTATTATTCCATTTCTCTATTATAAAAGGTTAATATTATTTTTTATTAGGTAAATTAATTATTTAAATAAAAACTTCTTCTTTGGTTGATTTATTTCTAAAATTGATGGCATTATTCAAATCAATACTCATCCTTTCTGATGGATTTTTCTCCTCCATGTCCATTTTTTACCTTCCCACCAATTTTATCCTTTCCTTTTTAGGAAAAAATATGTTTTAGCTCTTATAAACCTAATATTTCTCTTCAAGAATTTACAAAATAATTTTTTTATCCTTTTAATGATGTGGATTTCAACCAAGGTATTTTAAAACATAAAAAATGGATCTTAAAAACCACCCTTATTACTTTTGAGTTACGCACTCTATTTCTTTTTCTCCATTTTACTATATCTTATTCTCATGTATTTATTCCATATTATGTATATATATTCCTTACATATATATCTAGTTTAATATACCTTTATTTTTTCAGGATAATACATGTTTTAAGTTCCCTTTGTAATTATCTTCATTAAGTGAACCTAATTTAAGGGAACTTCTTAATTACTTATTTCATGTCAACTACCACCTAAATAAAAAAATTAACTATGAATAGTTTTTGAAACCCCTAATTATTTTATATAAAACCATTTTGGTTCAATTTTAGTCTAAAGTAAAATAATAATCTCCTTAATTATTTAAAATATCCTTTAGTTATTTTATAAATCATTATGCAAGTGTATTATTTTTATTCTTACTTATCTAATATTTCTCATGAATTTTTCTACATTGGAAATCAATTCTTAATACTGATGTTTCATTTCCAAATATAAACATACAAAATAATTTAATTCCATATTCTCTTGGGAATCCATATGTTATAGCTTTCTATTATACATTGTGAAAAAATTATGAAACTCACTTGCTTCTCATGGGGTTCATCGTGCTTATGATTTATGTTTGGTTACTTTTCCTCTTATGAAACACATAGGTATGTACATGTTATGAATATTAATGTTTCTACTTAATAAAACTCCAATTTATTTTATAATGGTTTCATATAATGAAATAATATTAAAAGGATTATGGGAAGGGGGAGTGAACCTAATTCAATGTGGTACTCTATCCTATATGTTTATGGGAATGGTGAGTAAAAATAATCCACCATATTAATATATCCACTATGTTTTTATGAATGGTAATTGAACCCAATCCACCATGGGACTTTGAGCACTTTTTTTATGGGAATGGGGAGTGAATCCAATCCACCATGGGACTTTTTTCACTAGGTTTATGAGAATATGGAGTGAACCTAATCCACTATGAGAAAATTTTCACTATAATATGATAGTATTGGTAGTGATCCTTAATTTATGTTTATTATATTGTGATTTATGTTTTTTCCATGTATTTAGGATTCCATGATCTTATGATATCGTTTCCTTGTACTATATTTCCAATCATATCTCACACTCTTATTTTATGGTACATGTTTGTTAATTTAATATTACATGTTCCTATATCATAACTTTTATACAACTCCTATTGTTCCAGGTTTTTTTTAATAAGATAGTTTTACCATACTCGTGTTTTCTCATATAACCATGTTCTAACCCTTAATGACACGATTTCCCTTACTGAGTGTTTGATCTCACCCCTTTATTATGTTTCTACTACCAAGGTTATAAAGATGGGTATAACTTATGTGAATTCAATAATGGAGTCTAGTATGGCTCGGTTATAGGGAAATGATCACAAGTATCATAAAACATATTGCTTATGTAGTTGATCCTCAAATACACTAAATATTTTATTCTTGGAATTATGATATTATTTTGATATGTGATTTTTACATTATGGAAATGATGTAAAATAATTATATGTTTAGATTGGGTTGTCATAGTTGGTATTAGATTATGGTTTAGTTATTTTGAGGATTAGTTTAGTTATTTGGGGGGATTATGATGAGAGAACTTTATTGAAACCCCTATAGATAAGTCTAAGTATAGGATAACATCCTGAAATTTTGGTAAAGTTTTGAATATGTGGTCTTCCTAGAAATTTCATCCCTATATGGATACTATAAATTGGATTTGGCTATGTAATAACTGCACCTAGGGGTAATCACCCTAAAAAATATTGGATTAATATTAACTCAATATTCGCTCAGTTCACAATGAGTGGGTTTAAGACTAAACACATGGATAGACACTCCCAGGGTATATTCTTTGGTCAATAACATTCTCTTTATGATCCATTACAAAAGATTCATTATATTAAGGAATTATGTCAAGGAGAATGAAATAACCCAACCTAAACCTAGATTAAACTGATAGTAATTTAGGTTTAACTGAAAGCTAATGTGGTGGTTTTATAGAGTAATAAATTTTAAGGATGATTTTTTCATGAGATAATTTATGATAATACTCTTATGATTTATATTTTTTATTACTCATGTTATCCCCTTTTGGTTTTATTAATGGTTGAATCCCAAAGGAACCAAGTTAACAATGGATTGTATATACAATGCATATATTGTGTCGACAAGCAACATAATGGAATAAGAGATGTAGTGAGAAATATTATGATTATTATAAAACATATATCAAGAATTATGATTAATAATGTGAATATATTTGAATTTACAAACACGATAGAGAACATAAGGATGGAATCTCATGAAAGTTTGGGTGATGAAGATGATGAAGGAAAGAAAATTAAATTTTCTTCATTTCAAGAATGTATAAAGAGAAACCTAGGGGAATGTCTCAAATTAACTTAGAGACATTATATCTATATCAAGTCAGGTCATAAATCAAAAACCTTATGAGAAAAAGGAATAGTTCGGTTAACATGATAAATAAAAATAATGTTCTTCCTAAGGATTCGCTAGTAATTTAATTTTTTAGATGTGAGGAATTTAGGAACTATGAAAACCATTGTACTAATCCAAGTGATCATAATGAAAATCAAAACAAACAATATCCTATATCATGTGAACAAGTAAAATACTATTAAATGACTACTATTTAAGTGGATTTTGATAATTAAGTGGTACTATGTACACTTAGTCTTCACTCTAGATTTGAGGATATCTTATGTCGTGTAAGTTTTCACCAACTATTAGTTATTGAATTATAAATAAAAAACATGGTGATAACATTATTATATCCAATGTATATGAATCTAATTCAAGGTTCTTGGGGTTATTATTCACTTAGGACTTATTAACCTTCCTTTAATTTGAGGTGATTTTGGAAATATATTGGTTATCTTCATATAGAATCAAGATTAATCAATGAAATATGTTAATTAAATTTATTATTTCAAACTAACCTATAATCATATATCAGTGAAAGTATTAACATGGAATCTCTTAGAAAACTAATTCTACTATAGGAGTTGTGATACGTAATAACGTGGGGTTTTATCTCAAATGATTGGAAAAAACTCAAAATTAGGATTGACCGCTTTTGATAGAAAAAGATATATTTATTAAGTTTGTATGGATAATATTTATCTATAAATTATAACTTGATTCGTTACTAAATTTTATATAATATTATATATTTTTATTAATATATAGTAATTAAAATTGTGATGATACAAATTATTTCAGAGGGGTAGAATGTAACACCCTGAGATTTTAGAATATATTTTTTCCCTAAGTTATTAGTATGTTTGGTATATTTATTCACACACAACACCAAAATAAAATGATTCATGACACATTAGATGAATATTTTTAATAAAATTCAATAATAATTAAACCTCAAGTGAAATGGAAAGATTATAATCAATTATAAATGCATACAAAATAGGATTAAGAAGACTTAAAGTTTTAAAAGGGTATTTTTCAATAAAATCATTTTTTATAAGTATTTTTAAAAAGTTAAGTGTTAGAATTATAATTTTAAATTTTAAAAAAATAAATTAATTTTTAATTCATCATGCTAAAATTATCTTAGGGTTAATTTCTGTTATTTTCTAAAATAATTGATTTTTCGGTAAATAGTAAAGAATATTGTTGTTACTAATACTGTAATGTTTATAAATTTATCATGAATTAAGTATTACTTAAAAAATTATAAACATTTTAAATAGTCTAAAAATATATTTAAGGATTAAAATGATTAATTTAAAAATACTATATATAATTCAAAAAACTCGTGTCTAACATTTTGGAAACTAAAGTAATATTTTACTCTAAAAATTGTTATTATCCGCTTATATTAAAAATTAGTTTTCATCACTTGTAGAAATTAAATATAAAAAATAAATTTCATATTTTAGATATTAATTTTCATATTATTTAGTAAGATGAATTTCATTTTTAGGTATAAAATTATGATTACTATTATTAAAGTTAATGACCATGATAATGGCGAAAGGGTTATTTTCAAAGAATTATTTTATTAATGTTGTGTAAATTTTTATATAATAAATTAAAATGATAAATTTTATATAAAGATAGTAATATGATTTATTCACATATATATAAATATATTATAACTCATTTAATTGTTAATTAATAATATCAAGAATACTTAATGTTTAAAACATTGTTTCTATACAAAAAAAATTTTTCAATATATTATATGTTTTAATTTAAAAATCAATTTTCACATATTTAGAAATTTATTTAGGTTAAATTAATTATAAATTTAGGTTCATAAAATAAAAATTTGTTAATATTTTTTATCTTATATTCTTAGTAAAAATTTAATTACTTAAGTAAAAACTATTTACCAAAGTAAAAAACCAAAAAAGTAAAAGTTAAAACCTAATAGTAAAAGACTAAAACATTTTTAAAACATGGAACCAAATAAATGGTGGTTCTATTATCAAAATTAATTCATATCACATTCAATTATTTTCCATTTTGGATCCATTGACCCATTAATAGTGTCATGTCATCGTTGAAAATGTAATGGATATTTAAAAAAGTTCAATTTTCTTCACTTAGAAAAGGAGAACACTTCCACCACATTTATCTACCCATTAAAAACCTATATATATACCAAAAATATAAACTAGTGTTTTATAAACCTTATCCCCATGTCTTATAATCCTTTTTCTTGATAAAAACCCAAGTTAAGGGGCATTAAGGTGTAACCAAGGGTGAATGTCCAAAGGGAGAGGTAATGCTCCCAGCTAAGATCTCCTAGTTCCTTTCTAATTCTACCATATAAAATATTTAATATCCATAAAAGTATGATAACATAAATATTATTAATATGATTAATTTTATTATAATAATGGAATATAATTTTTCTTACTTCCCTCTGAAACCATTTGAAAAATGAAGACATCGTCATGTGTCTGTGCAGACTACCGCCTTCGTGAACGACGTGTTCTATTTTTCACAACCACCTTACATGGATATTATGAAATATATATTTATAAAAAAATATATAATAATTTTAAAATTATTTAAATTATTAAATTATAATTACTTTTTTTTTCTACCCCTCACCCAATCTATGGAAAATGAAAGTGTCATCTCTGTACGTTCGGACTACCACCTCTATGGAATGATGTATTTTATTTTCCCACTACCACATAACATGGATGAATTTAAAAATATATTTATTGTTTAAAATTATATTTATCACACTATTAATACTATTAAATGATAATATTGGACATTCTATAAGGGATATTATCAATAAATGCTCATATTAAACTTAACTTATTTAAATAAAAATATCAGGGAACCATTATTAATTTGAGTCTATATAAATTTTGTGCTAATGGAATAATAAAATACATGAAACTATAAAATTATAGAGCTTATAAATATATTTTACAATAAATTTGACTATGGTCAATATACCAAGGATTTTTTAGGGAAATCGAATGAATCACCTCAAATAACCTTCATAAGAGAAAACTATTTAATAAATAAATAACATATGATAATAAATATACCTTATAAAATAAAATATAGATGAAAAATTTTATCCAAAATGTTTTTTATAAACTTAAATTTACTATTCAAGGTGTTGGTTTCATACACAGAATAAATCTGGACCCGAGGTAAGGGTTTTCGCATCTCAATTTTGATTCACTGATAAATGATTTGTATTCATCACTTGTTCAATTTTTTGTGATATAAATATCTCCCTTGGATATATTCTTATCATAATTTTCTTGAAATTTAATGGAATTAAAAATCAATATTATGTTCTACCTTTATGATTTTTCGATTTTAAAGGTAATGAAGTCATGTGTGGTTTATTGACTCAATTTTCTTTCCATTTAGGTCTTGAGATATTTTTCTTAACTATTATTTTCTAAGTTACCTTATTATTAAATTTATCTAGTATACATTTTAAATACTATTTTTCCATTAGGTAAATAACTTATTTATATCAAAACATATTCATTGTTTGATTTATTCCTAAAATTTACTACACTATTTGGATTAATACTCGTCCTTTATAAATGATTTGTCTCCTTCATGTCCATATTTTCTCTTCTCGCCAATGTTCTACTTTCCTATTTGGAAACCCAGATATGTTTTATATCCTATGAAACTTATATTTATTATTAAACCTTTTTAAAATAATTTATAATTATCCTTTTAACAACATGGATTTCAACAAAGGTATTTCAAAACATAAAAAAGGGATCTTCATAACCGCCCTTATTAATTTTAGGTTATGAATTATATTTATTTTTCTCCCTTTTCCTATATCTTAGTCTCATTTATTTCTTCCATATTAATTATATATTTTCCTTACATATATAATTAGTTTATTATACCTTTATTTTTTGGGTATAATGCGTGTTTTAAGTTCCCTTCACAAATCTCTCCTTTAAGTGAACCCAGATTAAGAGAACATCCCAATGTCTTATTTCATGTCAACTAACACCTCTATCAAATGTTTTTTTAACCGTAAATAAATTTTGAAAACCATTTTTATTTTATGTACTACCCTCCTAGTTCAATTCTGGTCTAAATTAAAAAAATAATCCACTTCCTTCTTTAAAAAATCCTTTACTCATTTTTTAAAGCATCGCCTTAGTGGGACATTTTTATTCTTACTTATCCTATATTTCTAATGAATTTTTTTACATTATAACTTAATATTTAATAACTATGTTTCTTTTTCAAATGTAAATTCCAAAAATAATTTAATTATTTCTTTTTTTGTAAATCCTTATGATATAGTCTTTTGTTATGCCTTCAGAAAATATTGTGAAACCCAATTCCTTATCATGGGTTTTATCATGCTTATAATTTATATGTAGATACTTTTCCTCTTGTGTAACACATATACATGTACATGTAATGAATATGAAGGGTGATATCTTATATAACTCCATTTCATTGGTAACTGTTTCTATATCATGATATAATATAAAAAGGATTGAGGAGTGAACCTAATCCACCATGGGACTATGTCCACCATGTTTATGGGAATGGGGAGTGAACCTAATCCACCATGGGACTCTATTAACTATTTTTATAAGAATTATAGGAATAGGGAGTGAACTCAATCCACCATGGGACTTTGACTACTCTATTTATGGGAATGGGGAGTGAACTCAATACACCATGGGACTCTATCCACTATGTTTATAGGAATGGAGAGTGAACCTAATACACTATGGTAATTTTTCCATTATGATATAATGATATTGTCAATGGTCCTTTAATTATTATTATGATTCCATGTTTCATGTTATTTCCACATATTTATAATTCCTTGATCCTATGATATCATTATCTTATGGCATGTTTCCATGCATATATCACACTCTTATGTCATGGTACATGTTTGTTAATTTGAGATTTCATGTTCCAATATCATAAATCATATACAAATATTATTATTATATGTTATTTTCAATAATATATTTTTCACATACTCATTCTTTCTCATTTTCTTATATTCTAACCCTTTATGAAATTATTTCCCTAAATGATCATTTGATCTCACCCCTTTCTTATGTTTATATTCCCAAGGTTATAAATATGAGAATAACTTATGATAATTATACAAGTGAGTCTAGTGTATCTCAATTATAGATAAATATTCACAAGTATCATAAAATATGTTTCTTATATAGCTAATCCTCAAAGACACTAAACCTTATCTTCTTGGGATTGTAAGATTATTATAGTTGGTTTTTATTAACCATTGTAAAATGTTTCCTACTGTGTAATAGGTGTGAAATTTGATCCCTTTATTTTTCAAGACTAAATAAATTCATATTCATTATTATTTTAGTTTCATTTAATGTGTTTATATACTAAAATTAGTGACATATGATGTGTTCATCTATTTTATTCTATCAACTTAAATAATCAATAATGAATGATTTGTCCTATATAATATTAACATATTCTATGTATCTTGGTTATACTCTATGCATTGGATAAATTTATTTCATGAAACACCTATGGTGGACATGATTTTATGGATATGCATGTGTTTCATGTAAATCATGCCAGGTCTATTTGTAATTTGGGTACAAATGATAGTTTTCTAGAGTATTATATTTTTTATTATTTTAAATTATGAATTCATGATCACTTTAAACTTTAAAAAGTAATATGAGGTCACATGTAAGCATATGTATGTATATTCATCCAAAAGAGTTTTAATATATTTTCAAAAATCATAGTGATACAAGAATAAAGTTAGTAAGGCTTTAGGACAAGTTTTATATTGAAAATATATGCCTTAATTCAAGAATATCATATATTAAAATATTCTCTAAGACATATTTTATGATATAAATAGATATATTTAAGATATGGTATATTGTAATATTAATTAATATATCTATGGTCTATGTATATTATCATGTCAGTTGAATGTGACATCATAAAATGATTTTTAATAGGATTTTATGATGTGTTTCATTATTTTTTGAAGAGCTTAATGAATTAAAGGTAGATTGGATTTTTAATCCATATTTTATAATATACCACTAAATTAAGTCGGGTATAAACCATGAATTTATGAAATTCATGAGACCTTGGAGATTCCTTTATTTATAAAATAATTCTATATAATCAGTGTTAGTCCTCATTACAATGAAACCTGTTGGTTTATATTTTTCATATTTAAATCACTTTATCTATCTATCTAATTTACTTTACCATGAGGAGGCCTTATCATACCTTGGATATCAAGTGAGATCGTACAATTTTTAATTATGATTCTACAGATTTTGGATCACCTGTGAAGGCAATAATCTTTTCAATTTTTTTAAGTGGTCTATATTAAACTCACTATGAAATAATATGATTAAGGTGAGATATGTTCTTAATTTATATTTATAGTATATTTATTTTAATATTATTTTTAAATATTAAGAAGTTTTTTTTGTTTTTATACTATATTTAGACATGTTTTATATCTATAAAATCTCTTGGATTTATGGTGTAATACAAGGATATAAACTGTGATTTCCTCTCATATGAAGCATTCGATACACAATATGTTCTTTTAGGTATGATTAGTTAATTTTAAAAATTGTGTTGTTAGTTTTACTATCTTGGTATGGGAAACATGGGATACCTATTTTTGGGTTGGAAATTTATTATTGTTTTATTTTCAATATCTTAATTTCATTAGAATGTTTTAATAGTGTTAATTTTATAGAGTATATTCTTTTAAGATAATAATATTAAGTAATTTATAATCACTCTCAAACTAAAACACTTGAATGACCTTGTTGTGGTCTTTTTATAGGTTGTATTGGTGTATATGTGGATGTTATTTTTTAAGAGGTATATAAGAGTTTTTTCGGGTTTGTACCTTGATTAGAGATAGCTGTGTGGTTTTTTTCCTTTATTTATCCTTGGATATTATATTATGAATTTCATTGTGTTTATTATTTTTGTATCTATTGTATACAATTTTTTTATGCTTGAAATTAATATATTTTCACTTAATATCAGTATGATTATTTGAGTATTATGTCCATTTGTCATGTACTTTTAGGTTTTTAGGTAGATATGTTAAAATTTGGTTGGTTTCTCATTAAAGTGAAACATGTCATATTTTTTGGTCATACCATTAGTTTATATTGGATGTAGAATTGGGTTGGAATTATTAGTCTTATCACCCACCTTGTCAACGTCCCAACAGGTTCAAATCATGTCAAATCACTATTAAAGAAATTTTATTTTAGTAATAGTGTTTTGAGTAAGTATATATGAGTATTTTATCAGGATTATAAGGTATTCATATGCCTAAAATGAGGATGGTAAGTAAACCAAGGAGATCATCCATTGACATAAATTATCATTGTGATATTATAAAATGACCTTGATTGTATGCTGACTATACATAGATAATGGTAATTCTTTCTATAGGGTACTTTTCAAGCATGGGATCATGCATCATTTATTTGGGTGTAGTGATTTCTCATTTTTTTCAATGGTTGAGTGTGTTTGTATATTTGATAATCATATAAAATGGAGTAAAATATTATTAGGAAAAAGATTTTATGGTTACTTTTTTTTTGGTGTATACCCATTCTCTTTTTTTTATGGGTTTATAAGTGATCATGTTATATGGTGCAGCCTTATAATGGTGAGAAAGATAAGTTTTCATAAATATTGATCAGAATTAATTGATCAATCGCAGTCTTGATCATCATATTTTGATGTAATATTTTATGTTTATATGATTTTAGTTCAGTATATGTTTGTTATTTATAGAGTGGTATAAACCTCCTCAAGTTGTATACTTGTATTATCAAATTATTCAACGGATTACTAATTGTAATGTGATTGTAGATGATATTCCTCATCAATTTCATATGTCTATTTAGTAAACAATGACCCAATGGGATCATATTTCTTTTGGTACACCTTGAAAAAGTATTTATCAATGAGTTAATATTGTTGTGTTTCTATTATAGTGTTATTGAGCATCATCGTTATGATTTCACCTTTTCTTTGATTATTAATCAGAATATATTTAAGGTATAGTGTTGCATTAAATTTAGTTCCATATATTAAGGTATTGTTGGTGAGAGAGTTAAAATGGGATATTTATGAGTAAATTTTTAAAGGGTTGGGATAGGTGGTGAGTGGTGATTTAATGCCCTAGGCCCTCAGGTACCATAGGGTTGATGAGGATCAGTTAATCAAGAGAAATTTTTAATGTTAGAGTGGTTAATTTTGAAGTAATCATAGATTTATGATACTTGAGATCCTTGGATAAGGATGTTGTTTCCTTAGTTTTTTCCTCATTTTCTTACCATGTTTCAGTTGTGGGTGTTATCTCATTCATATGATTTCTTTGGATTAATCTTTTACTATTGGTTTTTTCTTTCCCTGTTTTTGAGGATGATGACATCTTAGTGTGGAATGGTTGTGGTCAATGTCCTTTTTTCATTTTTTTCCCTTCCTTATGGTGGTCAATATTACTTTTATTTTTAATCTTCTTGTATTTTTTGATGTGATTTAGGTATTTTTTAGCAGAAAAGTTTTTAAATGGGTGTCGAATATAAATAATTTTTATTTCCTTTACCGGGAATTTATGAAATTATAATAGTGTTTTAGTCATTTTTCTCCATGGGGAAAATTTTTATTTTAAATTAGAAAACAAACTCTAATCAGAAAATTTATCATATCATTAATCATAAAATTAAATGTTTATCATATAGGTAAATATCTTTTCATTCTTAGATGGATGGTTTTTGGGCTGATTTCCCATGTCAGTTTTAATCAAGGAAAAAAAATAATTATACGGGTGGATCTAAATCCTCCATTTCCCCTTATTCAACCATGAATACATTTTGAATTTTTTGAGTGATTCCTACTCTATAGTATGAAAATTGTGAACTATAGTAACCATGGTCCTAAATGCATGCCAACACCCTAAGAGGGGGTGAATCAAGGTGATGTAAAATTTAAACTTCTTCTTAAATAAAATTTATATATCTAATATTTTTTACCAATTAGAAAAAAAAAATGATTCAATATTTCAAAAATTCATCATATGTATGAATTTAAATCATGTAAATAATGAAAGGAAATATATATTTTACTTGGTTTACCCACATTGGGCTACGTCCAAGGAATATACATTTATAGTGTATTAGTATATAAAAATACACCATAACTCATTGTTGTTGTGGATATAATATTTTAGGTAAAGGAACTCCTCTCCAAGGATCACTCTCTTTAAAATGGTTTATGGATGTCACAATACCTCCTAAGGGTTACTCCCTTTCTTCTTCTCTCCATTAAATACATGCAATCCTATAGTAAAAAAATAAATAAAAAATGATGTAGATTTCACCGTGAATCTCAATTTGGTTCTTTGTTTTCATTCAATCACTACCTCATTTCTTCACAATCTTGAATTGAACTCCATTTTAAGAGAGTTGATCTAATTTCTTCTACACATTCTTTACAGTAATAGAATTTTCCTTTAGCAATGATCTGAATAAGGAAAAAATATTAAGAGGATTGATCTTTAGTATGTTTCATATTCATATCCATTTTGGTCCTAAGCTAGATTAGTCAAAGTTATTCCATGAATGATCCATCACTCTCTCAATGAAATATTCTCATCAACATTGTTCCATTGTTTTCTTTTCTTCTTTGTACATCATCCATATATATAGAATATCTTTAACACTAAAAATGGGAATCAAGGGATATGTAAATACCCATACCCTCCCCTGTTAGTTTTCTCTTTCCATTTTATCCTTTTAGACACATTTTTTGTGTTTTTATAAGTTCAAGGGAGTGAGAATATTTTATGATAGAAATGGAAAAGGCAAGGGGGGGCCTTTGGTGCTATAGAAGGTTTTAGGTACCAATTATTCTAGTATCGGATTCCCTATGGGGGTCCCAGTGATGTGGGGTTTTTAATAGAGCCACTAGATAAATAGTGGAATTGTACTAGGTACTTCATAGACTCTTGGATGGAATAACCTTTAAAAAGGGTATTTTTGATTTTTCACCCCTAACAATTAATCTCGTTAATCCCTTCCTTTATGATTTCA
This sequence comes from Viscum album, assembly GCA_963277665.1. Lineage (NCBI taxonomy): Eukaryota > Viridiplantae > Streptophyta > Magnoliopsida > Santalales > Viscaceae > Viscum > Viscum album. The sequence continues at coordinate 1,029,536,344 of OY728158.1, forward strand.
CGTATAATTTCATCATTCAGAATTCATTGGAAGATCCTCCTTCATCTTCTTTGATTCCCCATCAACCCTAAATTCAATCTTTAAATAGGTTCATCATCAACCATCATGGGGGTCTATCCTTGGAAAACCTAAGGCGATATCTCCTTATAATTATAAGTTTATCATATTTTTATAGTGGTTTCATAGATCCCTAAACCCTCATCATATTTAGGGTTTGGATTTTAATTATTTTATTAAATTTATCTTCCTCTATGTGGTAATTGGAGTATGTAAACATTGATCTTAAGGTTGGGTTACTTCCTTTCATATCATATTTATGGTTTTTGAATAGGGAATTTGGTTTAATTACTCTTTTGGTTGATTTTTAGTTTTCAAATCCTTTAGTGGTGGTATAATTTTCCTTCTGGGCTTAGGGATTTGCATCTTCATAGGCTTAGTTGGGTGATACTTTACACTTTCTCTCATAATATCAAAGTGTGGCTATTGTAAGGAAATTATATAGAGTTATTAATACCCAATTAATAGTTTTAGCAAATAATAAACCTAATGAAATGTTTTTATTAATTAAAAAAACTAAATGGGTTGTTACATATTGACCCATGAGGCATCATTCCTAATAATAAATTCCATGTATATCACTACTACAGAACTGGCCTTTAACAGTGCCGGTATTTATCAGTTCTACAAAAAAATGCTGATAAATGGCATATTTATCAGTGTTAAGAAAATCGTTAATAAATTTAACCATTTATCAGCGCTTCTTTTTTTGCATTGATAAAGGAAACCTTTATCAGTGCTTTATTTTTAGCGCTGATAAAGGGTATCCTTTATCAATGATTTATTTTTAGCACTGATATAAAGGATAACATTTATCAGTGCTTTATTTTTAGAACTAGTAAATATTTCTTTCATCAACGATTTTTTAGCAATGATAAAGGTTCGAATAAATAAAATGAAATAATTAAATAAATAAAAAATAAAAAATGAGTTTATTAAAATAATATTACAAATTTTATTAATTAAATAATTATTGATAAAAATGAATAAATTGATTAAATATTATTAAATATTAAACATTTTATTAATTAGATTATTATGATAATTAATTTTATTAAATTGTATATATTAAATATATAGATATATATTAATGTATATAAATATGATTTATATATTAAAAAATATTTATGTGCTTTACATTAAATAGTCATATATTTAATGAATAATGGTTTATAATTAAAAATTAATATCAAATAAAAATATTGAATAATTGCATAGTACTTGACATATAATTGAATGTCATTTGATTTTTCAATTTAACATAGATCAAATATATGTTACATCGATTTCACATATACATAATTAATGAATTTTTATATAAAATGCACACACATAAAACTTATCCATTTTTTTAATATTATTAAAGTGTACTTATTCTTAATTTATTCAATTTTACCCATTTTTAACATATATGCATACACTTAAAATTAGATATTCATTAATAATGTTAAAAATATATTTGTAAAAAATATTTATAAATAAATATATTTATAAATGTACATTTACTATATTTATACAATTATATTTTTATAATTACAAATAAATAAACATTTTTTAAAAGTATTTATATAATTATAAATAAATAATTATATATATTTAAATAATCATTATATTTATAATAAATTTACTTAAAAATTAATATATTTACTATATTTATATTTATATATATTTATTAAATATATATATATATATATATATAATTATATAATTATATACATATATATAATGATATAAATATTATTTTTTAAAAATATTTTTATAATTATAAATAAATAATTATAAAATTATATAAATATATTTAAAAGAGAATATATTTACTATATTTATATTTATATATGTTTATTAAGTATATATAAATATTTACAATTTTTTTATTTATAATTATAATTATAAATCCTTTAACAGTGCTTAAGTAATAAGCGCTAATAAAAGCATCTTTATTAGTACTTTATCATGCTGATAAAAATGAGGCTTTATCGTTGCTAAACAAGGCGCTGATAAAATGAAAATTTATCAGCATTATAAGTTTAGCACTGATAAAGATTGGTTTTATCATCTCTTTTCTAGCGCTAATAAAGACCTACCTTTATCATCGCTTTTTTATAAGCACTGATAAAAGTGTCCCGATCTAATTAAAAAACCCTAACTATTTTTGAACTCGTCGAGATATCAGAAGATTTATACATAAGACACCAGTTTTTTGCGCTCATCCTCAGTGAATTGAAGCTCGAATCACACCACTTGACTGCCTCCAGTTGCTCGAACATATCATCTGACATCTGGTGTTCGGTTGTAATTAGGGTTTTTGAAGAGGGTTGCATATTTTCTTCAACCTAGAGAGGTAGTCCTTCTAATTTTCTTTGCTTATTTTTGGTTTTGTTTTTTATTTCTTCTTCAATGATGTCGTTATTTGTGGCTCGGTGATTGTATACTAGCAATATAGGCCTTCCGATTTTCTTAATTTCCTATTTTGATTCAACTCTTGATCACTCATGGAGAGTTTATTGCTTATGGACTCGATGTGACACATGGAGTTTATTTGGTTGTTTTATTTTTTTACATTTCTCAAATTGATCGCTCAAAGTTATCATACATATTTTTCATTCTTTATTTTTTCAATGTATTCCATATATGTGAAATTTTAGAAATTAAAACTAAGGATTTTGTGTGTAAGGGAGTTGAAAGTAGGTTAAGGTGTTTCTTTTATATTATACTTCTTCATATCTACTTTTTTTTAATTACCTGGGTTGGTGTGATAATCTAATGTATGGATTCATCATGGAAGTTTTTATTTAAATTTTATTTCTACTAGTTTTATTTATTTTATGGGACAAATCATTCCCACTGTGTTGTTTTTCATGCCCCGGTGCTTGTTTCCAGCCTGAGGGGGGATTGAGAATGTACCTTGGACACTATCATGATATAGATTGGCATTCCACCCACAACATTTGAAATTTTTATTCAATTTTCAATGGGTGTCAACATGGGTTTTCAATATTCCTTTTTAAATCTATAAAACACTTCCCTCACATACATGGATTAGGAAATAAATATCCCATAAATTCTATGAGTTAGTTATAAATGAAAGAAAATTTTCAACTCACTAATAATTAATATTTAAACATTGGTCATTGTTAATGTAGAAAATTATTATCATCATTTATCTCTTAAACCTCCAAATATTATGTCATCCCCATTGATAAACACTTTCAATCTATCTATAAAATTATTTTTTATGTAATGATTATAATCAATTCCTTATTTTTTTAATTAATTTTTCTTTAATAATTCATCTAACCTTCAATACCAAGCTCTTAGTTCTTGTTTCAATTTATACATCACATTTTTCAATTTAAAAAATTATTCTCATATTAAATAATGAGAAAACTATCTGTTTGTTTGATGTAATTTTTATTCATGTAATCCATTAGTAAATACTAATTTTACATCCAGTTATAGTGCCTTTAATTTCCTTGGGATGGTTTGGTGTGGTGATATGACATCCCAATAGTATTAAGATGTTTTCAAATATTGATATAACATTAATTTTAAATGTAATAATTCCTTAGGTTGCTACATCACTTGTTCCAATATATTTTTATATCTTCTAGTTGATTAAATGAGAGTTTATTATTCTTGTTTATCATATTCGAGTTTTGTATTACTCCTTAATTGCCTATATTATATTTTCATTTGTTTAAGGGATTTAATAAATAATTTATGTGGAGTAAATATTTTCTTAAATTTAATTACCCATTTTATTCAACATATTGAAATTCTTTGAAATAATCAAATGTTGAGTTTCCCTTATTAGAATTGTCTATAAATTTTACTTTTGATAATAAATATCTTATATGTATTTATTTATATGTTGTATAAAATTAATATTTTATAAACCCAATAGGATGGATATGAATTAAAAATGGATTCATGCTAATCTTTTGACAAACGAATATGAATATAGAGTTAAATAGTTCATTAAGTTTTCAAGAGATCATGCAGACAACCCTTCTAAGATCCTCTGTTTGTGTTTACATTGTTGTTATTCAAGACAAATTAGTCAGAAAGAGTTGGATTAATATTGATTTTTATTTGGCTCCATTTATAAATGGATCCAAAATAATTATTGGTTTTACATCACTCACAAATCTAATAAAAAACTAAGGATTATTTGTGCACTTGACTGCTGTTGGTTAACTACCGCTTAGCATAGCATCTGACCTGAACTTACTAACCAGCATCCCCGTGATTCTCTCATTCCATACATAGATAGAAAAAAACTAATTATATTCTTGAACATAGGTAGAAAATTTTATAGAATAAACTAATTCATTGGGTAAAGGTTTTGTGGAAAAAACATATGATTGAAGAAGAAACATGAGAATTAAAAAATGTTATGAAGGAAAAATATTCCCACTTGTTTAAATAATGAATAAAATTGTGAGAAAAAGAAGGAAAAGTGAATTCTAAATGGTGATATGATAGAGATGGTTGTGATAATGTGTGATATGAGATAATCATGGGGAATTCAGATAGTAAGTTTAGGTTAGATGTTATTCTAAGCGGTAGTTAACTAATAGTAGTGAAGTACACAGAGAATCCTTGGTTTTGTTAATGACTTTGTGAGTGATGCACAACCAATATTTGTTTTGGATCCATTGATCAATGGATCCAAATAGATATCAATATCATTAATTTTCTTGTAGTTTACTAACATCCATATAGTCTTCTAAACCATAATGAAGTGCATAGAGAATCCTTAGTTTTGTTATTAGCCTATATTTGGACCAAAAATCCCTTTGGAAAGATGTAAAGGTAATGTTATGATATACTTTATCTATTTTTCCGTAAAATTATATAATAAAATGTTGATTTAATTTTCATTATTCCTTTCAGAATTCATTTATTTTAGAAGATTTATATTTATGTTTCATGCCTTTTTAGGAAGAGAAATGATGATATATCTACTCAATCACAGAGGTAATCTTAATATTTGTATAGTAAAATCATTTTCCATAGAATTAATGTATTGTTTCATATTTATGTTTAATTTATTTAGTTTTAGTATTACTCACATAATAATTATTTTCTTATACAGGTGGATTCTTTTGTTTGAGTTGGGTTTCTCTGGCCAACTTTCATATTTCTTCTCCCTTAAAACCTTTTCACCCTTGTAGTGGTGAATTTATTATTTTCTTTCAAATTACCTCTACTAAATTTACAGAAATAGAAATGACGCCACCTCTTCTCAATCACAGAGGTAATATTGATGTTTTTATAGTAAAATAATTGTCCATATAATTAATTAATTGTTTCATATTTATGTTTAATTTATTTATTTTTAGTATTACTCACATAATAATTGTTTTCTTATACATGTGTATTCTTTGTTCGAGTTGGGGTGTTATGTCCAACTTTCATGCTTCTTCTCCCTTAAAACATTTTCACCCCTACAGTGGTTCATTTATCACTTTCTTTCAAATTACCTTCACTACCTTTGCAGGAAGAGAAATGACACCATATCTACTCAATTATAGAGGTAATCTTGATGTTTGCATAGTAAAATCATTATCCATAGAATTAATGTATTGTTTCATATTTATGTTTAATTTATTTATTTTTATTATTACTCACATAATAATTGTTTTCTTATACAGGTGTATTATTTTATTCAATTTGGGGTGCTCTGTCCAACTTTCATGATTCTTCTCCCTTAAAACCTTTTCACCCCCATAGTGGTTCATTTATCACTTTATTTCCAATTACCTCCACTACCTTTGCAAGAATAGAAACACCACTACCTCTGCTCAATTAAAGAGGTAATCTTGATGTTTCCACGGTAAAATAATTTTCCATAAAATTAATGTATTGTTTCATATTTATGTTTAATTTATTTCTTTTTATTATTACTCACATAATAATTATTTTCTTATATAGGTGGATTGTTTTTTTGATTTGGGGTTCTCTATCCATCTTTTATACTTTTCTAGACCAAAAAATCCACAAACTTCTTCTCCTTCAAAACCTTTCACCCCTGTAGTGTTGATATTTATCATTTTACTTTAAGTTCCCTCCACTTCTCAATCACAGAGGTAATTTTTATATTTTCACAGTAAAATCATTTTTCATAGAATTAATGTATTATTTAATATTTATTTTAAATTTGTTTTATTTTATTATTACTCATAATAATTGTTTTCTTATACAGTTGGATTTTTTTTTGAGTTGATTTGGTTTGTTCAAAGATACACATGCGGTGTTAGTATTTAGACAAATAAAGTCAATGGAAATCATGATAACATTGATAGTTAGGATTTTTTAAGACTTTAGGATGTTTAAGAATCATCCACATCTCAATATGACACATGATGTGACTATTATGAATCCAAGTACTTATTTCTATTTTAAATTGACATTATTTTTAGTAAAAAAAACAACTGACTCAATGTGCCTGTTATCAGTTTAAAATCTATATTTGACTTTAAAAAGTTTCACTCACTGAAAACTGAGAAAACATACTTGAATTTTATTGATAATTTAGGGCATCGATTCATAAATCATTTGTGATGTGTAGGAATCATTCTCAAATAAAACCAATACACAACGTAACCCGTATGATTCAAAGTGTGTGTTTCAAGTTTAAAATGACATTTTAGAAAAAAAGACAAGTGATGTGCTCGAAACCAAGAAAACACATTCGTATTGTTTTTATAATTTAAAACAATAATCCATAATTGATTTGAAACATGTAGGAATCAGACACACCTCAATCTGACGCATAGTGTGACCAATATAACTCCAAGAGTGTATTTTTGTTTAAAATTGACATCAATTTTAGTAAAAAGGCCAACTGGCCTGCTCAAAACCAAGAAAAGCCATTAAAATTGTTTAAATACTTTATGAAAATGATTTATAAGTCATTTGTGGTGTGTATGATTAATATGCACCTCAATCAAATACACAATGTGATCGGTATGAGTTAAATTTCATGTTTCAATTTTAAAATGACATTTTAGTAAAAAAGACAAGTGACGTACTCAAAACCGAGTAAACACATTCTTATTATTTTGATACCTTAGTAAAATGATACATAAGTCATTTGAGCTATGTAGGAATCATTCGCATCTCAATCTGAAGCATGGTCTTACCGATATGACTCAAATTGCATCTTTTTATTTAAAATAGTCATCAATTTTTGTAAAATGGACAATTATCCTACTCAAAACCAAGAAAACATATTCTTATTATTTTTGATTCTTTAAGAAAAGTATCCATAATTCATTTGTGGTGTGTAGGAATCAGTTTCACCTCAATATGGTACATGATGTTCCCGGTATGACTCGAAGTGTCCATTATCAGTTTAAAATCGACATTTTAGTTCAAAATGTGTTACTCACTGAAAACTGATCAAACACTCTCATATTTTATTGATAATTTAAGAGAACAATTAATAATTAATTTTTGACGTGTAGTAATATATTTCACATCAAACTGATACACTATGTGATCAGAATGATTCAAAAATGTGTGTTTCCATCTTAAAATGACATTTTAGTAAAAAAGACAACTGACGTACTCAAAACCAAGAAAACACATTCATATTATTTTGATACTTTAGGATAAAAATCCCCAAGTCATTTGAGACTTGTTGGAATCTTTTTTACCTCAATATGATGCAAGGTGTGACTGGTATTACTCAAAGTGCGTCTTTTTATTTAAAATTGACATCAATTTTAGTAAAATTAACACTTTCTGTTAATTTATTTCTTTATATTAATACTAACATAAGAATATTTTTCTTATAAAAGTGTGTTATTTTTCTCAATAAGGGGTGGTTTGTTCAGTAATAGCATGATTCGGGTCAGGATTTAAAGATAAAGGAACATTGATGTTTTTTAATGTATGTAATAATTTTTATTTATGTAATTGTATAAACCAATGTTTAAAATGTCTATAATATAGTGTTTTTTTCTTATCATCATGTTGTAAAATTTATCTCATTTAAACACTATATTGTAACTTGTTTTGTTGATATCCAGTGTGTTTCTGGTGTTGTAGTGTGCTGTAACAGCAAACTATAGTGGTGTTGTAGTGTGATATTGCAGCACAATATAGTGTAAAACTTTATCAGCACTCATAGAAGCATTGATAAAGGTCCATTTTATCAGTGCTGATAAATGGATCCTTTAGTGGTGCTAAATTAAAGCACTGATAAATGGTTCCTTTATCAGTGCTTTCTTTAACACTAATAAAGGAACCCTTTATCAGATCTTTTTTAATGCTAATAAAAGAATAGGGATTTTAACCTCACTCTTATAGTTATAACTTTTCTAGCACTGAAAAAGGACATTTCTAGTATTGTTAAATGCTATTTTTGTAGTAGTGTATACACTTAAACTATTATGATGAGAAAACCATAATGTGAGTTACCTTATTTGTTTTAGGGTTTCATGCATTGAATATGTAAATTTTTTTATTCCTATGATTAATAGTGATGGTTAAACCATGGTGTAACTTTACTTTAATGCTCTATGTTGGGTTAAATCATCTATAGACTATTGTTCTATAATCTCTTGTTTACGGTTTGGTTAGGTATCCCCTTTGAACCGATCACTCACCAACATAAGCTTATAGCCTTTGTATTTCCTTTTTGTGGTATTTAATAATTTGGTTATATATATATATATACACACACACATACATACACATTGAGAATGAATGGGATATGAAAGGGGTGGACCTAGGAACCTAATATAAAGTGGACTTGCTCATGGATTTTTAGTGGATATTCATGCCTATTGGGAAATATATAGGGGTTTTACCATATACTGGGAATAAAGTATAATTTTATGGTTATTAAAGTGAAATATCATGATTATTGTGACACATTTAGGTATTCCCTTATTTGATATCAATTGCATTGCTCCCATGTGGCACTAAATGTTATAAGAGGAATGTATTTATTAAATTTTATTATTTAAAGAATGTCATCTAGATTTGTTATTTGAATATGTTATGTTCATTATTTATGTTATATACTTACCATAAATATAATGTTTGGTGGATTCTTATTTATATTTCACATGTATATCCTTTCTCCTGTGTATCGTATATGTAGGTGTTGAGCCTTGTCTTGTATGTTTTTTCTTGAGGCATGTGTATTGCTTACACACAGGGATATGCCTATATTTATGTGCATTGCCAAATATAGGGAAAATATAAGGTATATATATGTGATTATAATATATCAATATATACACATTCCTTCCTATGAGAAAATGGTGCCTCCTATGTGAGGATTATTGCATATTTTTATGCCCTAAAGGGGGTATTTTTCCTCTTGGGTTAGAGTGAGTATAAATTCTTCCTCAGGAGGATGATTACACACACACAGATATATATATATGTGTGTGTATATATCAAAATAAATATATATAAACCAACTCCAATATATAATAGATTCAATCATACATATCATATAAGAAAGTCCCTTATGGCAGATAGGTACCCTCCCTTGATTTTGAGCATAGATCAAAGCAGGTTTAGATAATAAGGCTGAAAATTTTTAAAGAAATACTGTGATGTTTTTTGTTGGTTATTTGGTTTTAATTTTATGTCTAATATGTTAGAATGGATAATTTCTTACTTTACTACTCTAAATATATGTATTGAACACTTTACTTTATGAAATATTAGCTGAGGTTGATAGGTGACTTCTACAAGGTACAATGTACTCATTGCCTATATGTGTTCCCTTAGGAATATGTGTAGAACCTATTTTTCAGGAACCAAGTAAAAGAAAGGAACCTGTATACAAAGGTTGATAATACCAAATCAATGCTATTCATTATACATAATTTTTGGAGTTTAGGAAGATTATTTTTTATTTTATGATGGATTTGTGAACAAGATGTATTGGTACTGTCTATAGTGCTTCACTTTGGAATCCTATATTTTTATTCTATAGGGGGTGTTTGGGTCACGTTGTATATATTTTATTTTTTTATAATTTTACCCCATTTTTAGACTCTATGGGTGTTTTTTACTATGATATTATGTGTATTCATTCTCATGTAGTTTTTATACCATGTATTTACTAGATATGTATTATGTAAGGGTCTTTTGTAAGAGATTTAGATTTGGATGTTTTAATTCTATTGACCCCATAGTTCTTTCATCTTAACTTAATGTTTATTATTTATATTTGGTTAGTTATCCAAGAGATTAAATCATCTCCCCTTAGTTTTTTCATTATCCCTCAACATTTACACTAGCCTATGGTAATTGGGAGGTATGTCTGAGGTATTGTATCATTCCATCTCTAGTCTATTTAGGTAACCCAGGTCGGGTCACTAAAAAATGGTATCAAATAAACTTAAGGTATATTGGGTATAGGTTCAAGAGTATTCATGAGATATGTCGAATAGGACTTATGAATTAACCCTTAAATATGCATGGCTAGCATAATTATGGTGGTATATTGACATAATAGGGGTGGTTTGGGTTTCATTTTGAGTCTCATGCATCATGAGTAGACCTATCTAGGTAGGTACTAATGTGATTACATGGAATATCATGTGATTACTTATCCAAATCCTTTTTTTCATTTTTAAAATAAATCTACTTTTCGGATAATTGGGAACCACATACTACTAAAAAAACTTGAATAAAAAAAGTGATAAAACCAAAAATACAATTATAAAATTTTAAAAATAGTACACGATTCAAAATACAATAGTAAACTTTAAAACCATAGGATTCACAAGCACCATACATCTATCCCAATGACTTTATAGATTACATTTCAATTCCAATGACATGTCACTCAAAATGTACCAACCCATCATAGAAACACAACTAAATAAACATATCTAGAATCACCAATTCAATATAAAACCCCTCAAAAAAGTGGAAAAAATATGATAAAGTATCATTTGTTTTCCTATGTTTATTTATTGTTGGAATCATATAAATATTATATTAATTGAAATTTTATTAATAAATAAATGGTGATTTCCTAATTATCTATTAATGTCATGTTGGTTAGTATAACCCATTCAAGTGATTTAGTTAGTTTTAAAACACCATATTAAACTTTTCAGGCTTTCCTTTAAAGTTGATTTCTAGACTTATCTTCAAAAGGTTGTTATAAATTGATAAATAACTGAAAAATAAAAACTTATAAAAGAGGTTATGGGTATTATGATATGATTATCAATTTTTGGATGAAATATCCAAATTTACAATCTCTTGAAAAAGATTATGATGTGACTCCCTTCTTTGATGTAGAATATATCATCGTGTTGACCTCTAGGTGACATGAAAGAGGGATTTAGTGAAAATTACCTTTCTGTTAGGACATATGTTGATTTTAAAGATCTATAGACTCTTTATTAGATATTTTATATTATGGAGAAATTATATCTCAATGGGAACCCATTGACACCAAGTTTCCGTTTTACTTTTGGGGTGGTATTGCCTAGTAGGAGTAAGAAGAGTGGATTCAACATATCCATTTCCTATATGAGCATGTTAAACTACCAGACTGATATTGAGAATTGGTATCTAAATTTATCCTTTAGTGTGATACTCTGCATTGGTTAGATATTATGATAGAGGAAGTAATGGATTAGGAACCAAAAGTTTATAGATCTTCCCTATGGTAGAAGTGAGGTTCAGAGGAAACAGATCAAGTTGAGATCCTTTAGGGGGTCAAAGTAGTATTGTATTGGTGTTAAATAATTTAATAATTTCTCCTATGAGGTACTTATAGTGTGGTTTTGTAGGAAATATTAGACCTAATTTTATTTCTAAGCTGAAGTAATTCCACCAATGTGGCAGGTTTAGTCATCTTCAGAGGTTTTTTAGGGCCACGCCATCAAGGAGTGTAGGTTAATGCCTTGATAAGGGTTGGGTCTCCCAATTTTATACTAGTGGGCTAGAGACTCTGAAAAATACACCATCTTTAGGTAGTTTTAGATAAGATATCGGTTAATAAGGAAATATTCAGTAGTTAGTGGCACCATCACTAGAGTAGTGATCTCAGGAACAGGTTCATCAAGATATCTCTAATAGGGTTTTTTTGTGGTTGATCGGTTGATGGTTTATGCGAAGGAGGGAACCTCAATATTTAGAGTTACTTTTCTTATATCTTTTATCATTTATTGTGCTTTATTTGATACCGTATCTTCCCATTATTTTATTTTTTAGATCCTAGTTTCTTGTTTGGTTTTGGAGATAGAATTAACTTAGAGTATCGTAAATATTAATACCCCTTTAGGTAAGATGTTAGAGAGAATTAATAAGTTTATCTATTATCCTCTTATAGTGGAATCATTTCACAATATTTGTGAATTTTCTACCCTTGATATTAATATCTTTGAATTCATCTTGGTTATGGACTATTTAACTCAATTCAAATCCCTAATTGATTTCTATACAAAGTGATTCTCATTCCCTTCTCTTGATGGGACCCAATACACACTTATGGGAGAGTAGGATTACTATGAAGGTAAATATGGGACGGTCAAGATTAGGTTATAACTCTTACTTCTCAGATATCATTTCTAGATATTATAGTGTTGGAAACAAATATTTCTAAATCATTACCTCTGGTGGTAGGTTTCTTTATAGATTTTTTTCACAATGACTTTTTTACTTCCCTTAAAATCATGACATGGAGTTTTTAATTGAGATAGTACCTAGAACCAAGTTTATTTTTATTTCACCATACTGAATGGAACTAGTGGAATTAATATAATTGAAATTTCATATTTAGGGCTTGGAGTAGAAGGGTTTTATATGTCCTAGTAATTATACCTCAGGTGCTCCAGTCATCTTCACCAAGAAGTCTAATGAAATAATTCATCATTACATGGATTATTAGAAATTGAATCAGATAACTATTAAGAACTTAAATTCCTAGGTAAATAGTTTTTTAACATTGATATGGTAAGGTTTAATTAGTGTTATTTTCTTTTTTCAATTTATCTCATATTATAAATTAACCTCTATGGCCAGTTAAGAGTAGGATTCACTCAATTCAACACTCACTCACCCATATGCATAAAGTAGAGAAATAAAAATATATCACATGATATTTTTACAAGGTTTTACCCCAAGTTGAGTGACTAAATCCTTGTTAGGTTTGGGTAGAGTCTAATACATATATTTTATCACTAATATCAAAAGTGATTGAAAAATATATATTCTAACATCTCAAATTCCCAATTATTATTTATACTCACACCCACCAATTTAAAATAATAATTCAAACAAAAACTAATAATATCACTAAAAATATTAAGGATGCTTTGGTATTAATAAAATATTTCATTTAAGACTTTTGAACATTCAAAATCATTCAGGATTCCTCTTCATCAAGATCTTAATGCCTAGAATATCCAATAAGATGCATCAGATCACTGATCTAGAACTCAATTTCAATTTTTTTCCTTAGATAATTCTCATTTAAAATTTAAAAATTATTCATCACCAATTCATCATATATTTCTTGTTTTTATATTTTTAATATCCCCCATGAACTGATCAATAATTTAGAATTATATAAAATCAAATGATCAAATAATTCTAGAATATTCTCACAACTGATTTTCTCAAGATTATTCTCTATGATATTCTCCCTATAACTAATCATGTGGGTTTTCTCCCTATGATACTTAACTAAATTTCCATAAATTCTTTCACTTTATCATTTAAACTGGTTAAGAAAAACTTCCATTAATTTATACATATTTAACATTAATTAATTATTTCTAAATCGTTATATTTAAAAATCACAAAATAATTGAGTAGGATCTTCTAAATTTATTTTCATTGGTTTCTACTTCTAAAACAAATTGAATCGTGATTAAATACCTCAATATCTTGATATTTATAGCTTCAAAATTAGTAAATAATCTTTTGGTTTGAATATTTATAATTCTCACATTTTTTCTAACTGATAAAACTTATGTAAGAAATGAAATATCTTATGTTTCACTTTAGTGATCTCAAATGTATTAAAAATGTTCATAAGGATCTTATGTATCTTCAAAATAATATAATGAATTTCTTTGTATAACTTTTGTATCATCCATCATATCTTACATGTCACATCATTATCAAATTTCACTATATGGTATCTTTTATATCATTTGGAAGATATTATATACCACATGTAACATATTACATATTGACTTAAAAAACTTCTATATTCTCAAGATATCTTATGTATCATAGTTTGGTTTTTCCTTTGTCACGTTATAGTATATATCTTCTATATGCTTCAAATATCTTTTGTATGGAAAGTAATATATTATGTATCATCAAGAATATATTATGTTCCTTATATAAATTTTTAAGTATCATGGTATTTTACCAAATTCTCTAAAAACTTTTCAATCTAAAATTCTTCTCTAGGATATTTGACTTAGCTCCAAACAATATCAGGCACTCAAATTCATCTCTACTCGCTTTACCAGCATTTATAATAGTTGAAAGAAATTCTCAATAGCCTAAAATTATATTTAATCATATTTGATAATAAATACAATAATTCTCTCAACAATTCCATAGGTTCTTCAAGAACTGATACTTTTCTCCCCAAATTGGTGACTTTTTTGACCCATTAAAAGGGGGAAATGGTTTATAAATATTGATTTAAGATCCAGGTATCACCAGCTTCATGTAAGACCTAAGGCTGTTCTAAAAATATTTTATTAAGTCGGTATAGGTGCTTTAAATTTTTCGCTATGTCCTTTGGCTTGACTAATTAACCTATAGTTTTCATGGTTTTCTTGAATAAGATATCCCATCCATTCTTAGACTCATTTTTTGTAGTCTTTATGAATTACATCATAGTTTATTTATGAATTTTTAAAGAGAATGGTAGGAAAATTCATGTGGTTTTAGAAATACTAAGGGAACATAAAATTTATATAAGGATTTCAAAAGGTTTATTTAAGATTATCAAATTTAAATTCTTGGTCTATGTGGTGTCATAGGCTGGAATCATGGTTGATCCTAAGAAGGTGGAGGTAGTGATGTCCTGGTAAGTTCCTAAGAACATATTTTTGGTTTATATTTTCTTAGTTATTATTGGGTATTACCATAAATTAATCCATAATTTCTCTTATATAGTCACTCCTATTACCACATTAATGAATAAAATGGTGAATTTTGTTTGGTCTAATTAGGGATGGATGGATTTTTAGAAATTAAAGAAGAGTATTGTATCACCACCTAACCTAATTTTTATAGACCTAGGTAAGGGTTATGATGTATATTATGATGTATCTTATATGGGTCTTTAATGTGTGTTAATGCAAGCCCATAATATGGTATCCTATGGTCCTAGGAAGCTATGAACACATAGTAAGAATTACTTGACCCATGATTTCAAACTAGTAGCGGTGGTGCATGCTATAAAGTGTTAGAGGCACTACCTATTCGGAAAATAGTCCATGGTATATACTGACTATATAATACTTAGGCATATATTTTCCCATAGTTATCTTAATTAAATTAATATAGTTGGGTGTAATACCTACATTCCTTTGATTTAAATATCCTCTATGATCTGGGGTAAGGGAAATGTTCTGGTTAGTGCCCTGAGTAGTGTTGATTATGCACCAAAGTATACACGCATATGGTGTATGTACATTGAATACATGTATATGATATATGTATTATTAGTATATATATTGTGTTAATATATGGTATATGTTATTTTTTATGTATATATATATAATGAACATATTATACATGAATGTGATTCATGTATGTTCTCATGAATATGATTCATGTAATATATACAATAGATGCATGTAATATATACATGATAGAAATATATATGTGTGTCTTGGTTTCATGTAGTGCAACCTGAAAATGCATCCAGACTGCATTTTATTCCCACATAATAATAGAAACTTCCTCCCCATATGGTTTCCATATATATTAATCCATTATGAATGGATTAAAATATTTGAATTAAGATCTTTGAATACATTAATCAACGAGACGCATGTCATGGGTATCATTTGGTGATACCTAAATTATACATACTAATTCACTATTTATAAAGAATCATAGAAAATTTCCTATAAAAGGAGAAATGGTTCTCCTCATTGGTGTGTGGTTTTGAGTACATTTGTTTAGTGGTGATTGTGAGCATCAGTTTCATGAAAATATTTCTATAAGATCCTTCTTCCTGAGCCTTGTTCATCACATCCTATAAAGGCACTAGCACCCCTTTGAGATATTTAGGTATCCTATGATAGATATAAGGATCCATCAGAAGGTATATCAGCCCCATATTTAGTAGGTATATATCAACTTCTCCTTGTGAACTTACTCAATAATTCTCCCCATATCAATAAATAAGAAGGATCTATAAACAAAAAACTAGGTATACTCTATTTTACATTATTTTTCATATATCATGAACATTTATCCTATTTGAATATTGATTCTACCTTTTGGGTTATTTTTTTCTACCAAATTATCATACGATGGTCCATGAAAACATAACAGTGGTATCAGAGCTTTCTTCCTCATCGGATCAATGTGAATTATTTACTATTTTTTAAAACATGATATATTCAATGTAACTAGTTCATATTTGTTAAAAGTGGTATTATATTATAAAATTTAATAATATTTATGTTTTAATCCATATAATGGAATTATATTAATTTGTTAATATGAATGGAAGGTCATGTGTAGAAATCATTATGTGATACACTGCTTGAAATATGATTTGGGGAAAATAGTGCATCTGTTTTGGATTTCCCTAATGTTGTGTTGAGTTTTAATGTAGTGTTGAGTATTTTATTGATATTATGTTGTATGAAAAAATAATATCAACCACTAAAATATTATATTGAATGTTTTTTTCAAATAATTGATGTATGACATACAAATTCCGGATGTGGAATGCAGTGTGGGTGCACTAATTCTGGAGTTTTTATTCAGATGAAAAGAATAATTTATTATATATGGATGCAAAAAACAGTATTTTAAATAGATATTATAGCATGAATAAATCACACAAGTAATGCAGGATGAAGGTGAATTGTGATCATGGGATACCACGTATGGAGGGGATGAATAGTACCCCTCTTGAACGAATACCATGTTAAAAAATTATATGGTAGGGGGCTTGTTAATTACCTAAGATGTGAAATCCATTAACCAAAAAGAATGAATATAGTCAGTTCTATCCTACAGCCTCCTTTTTTGACCCATACATGAGAGACTAATCACTTATTCCTTCTGATCACATCACCCTTTCATTTTCCCATACTCACTTACCCCTCATTGTACTTGGTTGGATTTCTATTGAGCCTATCCAACCTTCCCTATGAGGGTTAGTTGCTTAGGAAATCCATCTAGGTGCTGGAAATATTCTTTGGGGTAAAAAAAGGACCATGTTGTAGAATCATACTATGTAAGGGTGATGAAATTTACGTAGAAGTGTTCTTCTTAAGGGTAAACCCATGACCCTTTCATAGGATGGCTCTGAAAATGGGTAAAACTATAACCCTTATGTTGGTTATTTATAAGGCTATTGGAATGCGGATTTAAAAAAGGTAATTATTAAATTTACACAAATAGTGTTGTAAGAGACTATATTTTTAGAGAGGTATGGATTTGTTGAATTTCAATTTTAATCTTTAGTTTTATTCTAATAGAAATTCTTAAGAGTTTAAGGAAGGGTTTATGAGTGTTTGGGGATTTTTCAAAGCCCAGATCTCCAAATTTTGGAGAAATCATACTTGGTGCATATTTTATTTAAACCGTTATCTTGAGAATGTATAGTTCGGTTAACCATGTGGGGTGTTGTAGTGGATTCCAAAGAGGAGTGTATAAACTATTCATGGTTAGAAAAACTATGCAGGGTCTGCCACCCTGGGCAGTAGGGTGTGCACGGTTGGATCATAGTTTGGAAAATCGTATGTCCAAACCATGTTCTCCTTTAAAATGGATTTTTTATAACCTTCTTCTCCCTTTTATTTTCCCTCAAATGCACATCATCTCCCTCACATTTGAGATCTCCCTTCCTCCCTCCTCTAGGTTTTGAGTTAACATTCTCATTAGAGCTCAAAATCAAGTGTCGTTCATCACTTTGTGTCTATATCGGTAAGAACTTAAATATTATATATTATTTTCTTCATTTATTTCTCTATATGGAATTTTAAATCCATGTGAGTTAATATTACCTATTTTTAGGGTATTTTTCTATTTTTTATATTTCTCTCATTCTAGCTCTAATTAAAATCCTACAACATATGAGGAGTTGTATACCCATCTAAGGTGGGTGGTCTATAACTTTTATCTCAAGTATCATTGTTTATATTTTCTTTCCTTGTGCTATACATTGATTTTACCCACATGTTGCCCTAAAAATTAACCTTCCTTAAATTATTTTCCTAATTTGGAACATAAACACACTAATAGACCCCCTTCTATCATTGGAGGTCAATGAACTCAACATGATCCACCCCTTGGGTGTGCCATATATATGAATATATTACCATTTTTATATTTTTTTAAACGAAAAAACCTTTAGTGTATTTGTTTCAACTTATATAAAGGTATTAAATTAATTTAAATATATGTATTGTTTCATTATAATGGGGAAATTATGTTTCACCTGAAACTTATTTATTCGTAATGAAATGTTTAATAGTATGACACCTCCTATGAGCCTTTTTCATTTATAAATGAAAGAGAAATAAATTGAATTAAATGAAAATAGTAAAATGACATGGCCTTTACATAGACATTGTATATTTATTAAATTTAAGGTTTCTATTGCTACTATGGACCTTTTTTATATTAAAGGAGTGGCCAAACTAGAGATAGCTCTAGATTCCTAAGGGAATTCCTTAAGCACTCAAAGAACGCAACCTC
Organism: Viscum album; assembly: GCA_963277665.1. Lineage (NCBI taxonomy): Eukaryota > Viridiplantae > Streptophyta > Magnoliopsida > Santalales > Viscaceae > Viscum > Viscum album. The sequence continues at coordinate 1,029,555,316 of OY728158.1, forward strand.
GATTCATTGAGTCAATTTCCAAGGTATATAAACACCTTTCAATCCGGTATTTATCTATTAGATGGATTCCTCATCATGGTGTTTTGGATCCATCCTATATATCTGGAATTTAGAATGCCTTGGATTATCTTATAGGATTCAGCTTGATATTCTCAGACATGTGATGCCTTGAATTATCACCATGGGCTCCAGTCATGATTAGCTAGGGATTTACTTATAAATTGCTCTAAGGAATAAATTATATACTTTTATAGTGGAATTTCATGAGTGTATCCCTTGAATTACACTTATATTCCTATAGCTAGGGTTCATAGTTATTATTGTGATCTATCCTGATCTTCTAAGGTTAAGGATTCCCCAGTTTCACCTTGGGTCATCCATTATTATCATTATTACATAGACACATTGATTATAATCACTATACATGGACCAATTTATAATCGCTCATCTAGAGACATCTAGAATAGGACAAAGTAGGTATGATCAGCTGGGTATCCTGTGAGGAACCCAAGATCGATGTGGTTATTAATCCTTTTGGTTATTCCACTGCCTAACGTTATATCTACACACTGTTATATTTATATTCAAAAACTATATTTGTTATAAACATAATTGGTGGTAGCCTAATGAGTTTTACCCACACCCTATTCAGACATCCAATTGGAACATAGATATATTTTATGGATATATGTAGGGATAAAGGGAAGAGCCCTACTATGGATGCCTAATTTTTTCCATTAGTATAGATCATGGAAGAAGAGGACCAAGCTATTTCTCATGATGCTATTTGAGATATATTTTAGCCTTGGGTACATTTTTTTGTATCCCATGTATTGATGTATTTATATTACCATTTTTTATATCACCATGAAATTACCATAATTTTGTATATGACCTTGGTTACAGTTTATATTTGATTACCATTGTTTGGATGTTTCTATTTTTTTATATTATTATCACTACTTATAATGATTGATTTATATTTTATATACTATTGTGATCCAATCTAACTTGAGGTAATAGTCTCCCCATGGACACACCCTAGGTTGTTGCTGCTATTCAGAATCCTCTGGAATATAGGGAGGAATTCTTGAGGTCATGTGACCAACCAGACCGATCACTTACCTATAAACCAATTCCAGAGTGTCATAAAGTGGTATCAGAGATATTTTTACTTTTTTATTTATATTTTAGGTTAGTATACAAGATACTAGGAAGCATTGATATTGACTAATGAGCCTATTCCTAGGATTATCTAAACCATGTATAAAGAAAAATTCAAATTAACTAGTATGGGATGTATTGTTCTTGTTTGTTTCTGTTATGATTTTATTGTTCTCACCATTGGGTGATACATATAACTTGTGATTTTAATATTATCATGTATTTTTATCCTTAGCTCGGTATATAAAGGAAACATTTTTCATGCATCATTGTAGGCACATGAGGATTTATATGTCATGCATATGTCATGCCAATTTTATTGTATCACTTGATTTTCCTATTGAAAAATGATAGTGCCTTGGTTGTAGTATCATTAATTTGACTAACATTTCTTAAAGGGATAAAATTAATTGGTTACTTAAAGTATCTGCATTAACCTAAATTGTGTTTTCCTATATAGCTTGATGATGGAACCTTAACTGACCAATCACAGTATGTTTTAATTATGTAACTGTGGTTATGTGAGCAGAAATGTTAGTTGATTTTGATTACATGAATTCTAATTATAATTTATAAAGTTTTTACTTACATAAATTGATAATGCTAATTGATATAATAAAATCATAGGATATGTAATGTTTCATCCTGATACCTAATTTAAAGTGTTGGTTTCATTTACATGAACTACCAATTGTAAGTTATAAAACTTATGTCTTTATAACTTGTGAATGGTACTTAATCTAACTGGACTATTGGATAAATATAATAATTGTATAATTCTAAATGAAATTTGAATTGGTTTCCATTAAATAGGGATTCCAATTACAACTTAAATGGTGTTTTTCTCTATAACTTTCAATTAACACCCCATACAATGAAACCTCTCTAATTAAAAACATGAGACCTTACCAATACCTTGACTTTAGATTTGGGTAATTAGGTTAGTATATATTGGGCGGTGATCCCTTATGCCTATTTTTTTATCTTGAGTGATTCTTTCGACCTATTATTTTGTTCTGAGGCATATTATTGGAATTTTAAACAATTACTCCATGAAATCCTTAGGTTGATCACCAATAATTTTGGAAATGACCATGCACTAGAGGTGGTGTGACCTAACCCGCCAGTAGTTCCACTTGAGGAACCTCCAGTTGTACCTCCTATTGTACCTAGACTGGAAACTAACACTTAATTATAAGAGGTGTTTTTATTATTAGTGTTTTATATAGAGGTATCTCTATTACTTGCACAGACTATGTCAGAATTGATGAGGGAATTACATTAATAGTACCCACATACTTTATCAAGTGAGGGTGTCCCCCAAGATGATGATTCAAGGATAGTGGACATATTTTCTATCCTTGATAATATTGATATGCCTCTAGATAATAGGACCAAGCTCACCACATACATGGTTCAAGGTTCTACCAATCACTAGTGGTATGTACTTAACCAGGATGATCAGCATCAGGGCATGGTTTGGTGAGATTTAAAATCTCACTTCTATGATTATTCCTCTATGGCACTATACTCATTATGGACTATTCCTCTCATTTCACAGCACTTCATCATTTTTCACCTACTTTTTCCGGTGATTAATTGTTTAAGAAATACATTTTGAGGATAGAATCAAGTGTTCCATCTAATCTCGGGTAAACATTTTTATATGAGATACCATTTCATAGATAGTGAGAAGGACCTTATTACTGAATGCAATATGAGGGATGTTGAGGGTGCAAGTCATGGAGGTTCAATAATGAGATAGAGTAGTTCATCCAGTGGAAGGAAGTTTCATCTAGAGGGTTATATTTAGAGTAGTGGTGTCCAGAGTATCTGTACTATTAGTTTTGTAATATGACATCAGTGTGGGGGGAATGGTCATATAAAGCCTCAGTGTGATAAAGACCCAATTGAGTGTTGATCTTGCAGAAAAATGGTCCATCTTTGGAGATTCTACCATAACCTTCCATATATTCCCAATGGGAAAGTATCCACATGATCACTACCTTCTAGATCGTGATTAGTAGTATTGCGGTAGGTGGATAGCTAGAGTACCATCGACCACACAGGTCATAGAGGTGGACATGGTTAGGGAGGTAAGATATGCGATTAGCAGTGCCAGTAGAGAAAGCTTGATCAAGGTAGATAGGTTGTAGCTCATGGTCAAAGATCAATCCAGTTACATGTTTTCCAATCTACACCTAAGAAGAAAGGTGTTGCACCTTCCACAGTATGAGGTTTGATTTTAGTAGCCTTTACTTTAGTGCATGCTTTATTTCACACAAGTACGTCACATTTTTTTATCTCTATGGAAATAATGGAAAGTTTTGGTCTTGAAATTCATTAATTTTTTGGGGTTATTACTCTTGATAATCCATTGGAAGTGTGATCATATTGTTTTTTTCTAGTGTAAGGAGTTCCCTATGGATATTGGCAGTTATTGTTTCTTGGGGAACCTCTTCATCCTTGAGATGATGAGTTTTGACATTATTATAAGGATGGATTGGTTGGTTCCCTATCAAGACCATATTAATTGTTATCATAATATAGTATCCTTATCATCACTTGAGGTTGGTAACTATATTCATAAGAGAGAATGGGACATCCAGTCTAGTTGAGCTGGACTTGAGCATCATGGGTTGGGTAGAGTGTTGGTCCAGTTTGTTAGTATTTTGTTAGATGATCAAGGAATGTGACAGGTTGATTTTCCTCTTATAGTAGAGAATTTTAGAGATTTATTCCCTAAAAACATTTTAGTACTACCTCTAGAGAGAGAGTTATAGTTTACTATTGATCTAATTTCAGGGGAACCATCGATGTTTATACCTCCTTATAGGATGCCACCCACTGAGCTTCAAGAACTCAAGGATAATTTAGAGGACCAAGAATACAAAGGGTTTATATGACACAACACCTCTCTTTGGGGTTCACCCATGCTTTTATCCAAGAATTTGGATGGGACCCTCAATATTTTTATAGATTATAAGTGTTTGAATAAGATTGTGATTAAGAACCAGTATCCACTACCTCACATAGATGATCTCTTTGACTAGATCTGAGGAAACAAGGTCTCTTGAAGATCGATCTAAGATTAGGCTACCATAATGTATGTTTCAAACCATTATATATACCATTTATGGATTTTTATAGTAGATATATCTTCTACGAGTATTTGGTCATGTTGTTCATTCTCACAAATTCACCAGCAATTTTCATGGCTTTGATGAATTGGGTATTCCGCCCATACATGGATTCCTTTATACTAGTCTTCATGGATGACATCTTGGTGTATTCCTAGACTCAAAATGATCATTATAAAAACTTTTTCATCATATTTAATTCACTTAGAGAGCATAGGTTGTATGTAAATCTCTCTAAATTTCACTTTTAGATCAATAAATTTCACTTCCTGGGTCACATCATCTTAGAGGAAATATTATTAGTGGACCCAGAGAAGGTGAGAGTCATGGATTCCTAGAAACATCCCAAGAACGTCTTTTATATTTGGATTTTCATTAGGATACCCAATTACTATAGGTTCTTTATTCGGTACTTTTCAAACCTAGAAGAACCTTTTATGGGATTGACCAAGAAGGGCGTCAAATTTGTGTGGTATAAAGATGTGAGGAAGCCTTTCAAGAGTGGAAATAAAGGATGACTTTATCTCCACTCTTGATTCTACTGAATCTAGGTACAAGTTATATAGTTTATTATGACACGTTAGTAATTGGGTTGGGAGTAGTCCTAATACATTATGAGAAATTTGTGGCGTATAAGTCTCACCAGTTAAGGCCTCATGAGTGTAATTATTAGATGCATAATATTGATCTAGTAGTTATCATACATTCCTTATAATGATTGAGTCATTATTTGTTGGGAGAATGATTCATTGCGTACATGGACCACAAAATCCTCAAATACTGACTGAAAATTAATTTTTTTTTTTTTTGAAACACTTTTTTGGTTAAGTGAGAACCCACCACACAAATCACTTTGAGGCTAAGTGAGAACCAAACTCAAATCCTCCATGATCAGAAACCTTATCATCAGATCTACCAACACCATCCAAATTTTCCAAAGAAACCTTCAAACTAGCTCAAAGTGGGAGTGTGCGTGAAGGGAAAGGCCAAAAGGGTAGAGGAGAATCATCAAATGAAGTTATCAAACCCTAAACACAAAAACAGAACCCCAAATAGGAAAATAGTGAAACAAGGGAGAACGGGCGAGGAAATTACTCAAGTACTGAGTGTTCCTGAGGTATCCCTCTACGACCTCGTATTGACCTGGGAGAAGATGTTGACCCTGTCTGCATCCGCCATCCGCATATGAGCACTAACTCTGGATACCTATAAACATTTAACTTTGAGCTTGATTATATGTCTGGGAAAGACAATGTCGTTGCTAATGCTCTGAGCTGGAAATCTCAGAAAAAAATTAGTTCAGGAGGCCAGTAGCAAGTGGTAGTTGATGAACCTATTTTCTAAGATGCACATAGAGTTATAGGAGCATCACATATGATCTAATATTATAACTTTGGTGGTGACCTATTCACTTCTAGATAGAGTGGAGACGAGGAATATTTTTTATCCTGAGGGCTTGGTCCTAAGGGAAAGTGTTTTAGGTGGGCCCCAAGGCCTGGATCGATCATTGATGAGAATAAGATCTTGAAAATATATGGATGCATATGGGTTCTTGTAGACATGAGATAAGAGTTGATGTGAGAGTCTCATGCCTTTAAATAGGTAGTATATCCAGAACTTACAATGATGTACTGTGACATATGCCACTATAAGTGGTGGCATGGTATGAAAGGGGGGTAGTTGGTTTCATTACTCAGTGTTCCACCTCTTAGTAGTGAAGGTGAATCACTAGTGACTAGAAAAACTTTTACATCCATTTCCCATTCCCAAGTATAAATGGGATTATATCACTATGGTTTTTGAAATGGGTTTTGTGAAGTCACCTAGGGAAAATGGTATGGTTTGGGTGATTATTGACAGGTTGATTAAGGTCACCAACTTATTGATTATTAAATAGACCTTTTAAGTGTATGATATAGGTAGGCTATATGTCAAGGATATTATAAACCATCATGGAGTTCTATGAACTATCATTTCTGATAGGGACACTCAGTTTACATCATAGTTTTGGTAGGGGTTTCAAAAAGCTTTGGGTTCACAGGTTCTCCTAACAATATCATACCACCCTTAGATGGGAGAGGCAATGCTACTAGGACCTCATCTCATTCAGGATACATCAGAGCAGGTACAACTGATTAGGAAGTGTATGGATACATCTCATTCTAGGTAGAAGTCTTATATTGATCATTGTTGATGACCTATGGAGTTCGAGGTCGGGGATCAGGTCTTTTTATGTGTTTCACCTAGACTGGGGAATCAATAGATTTAGATTCAGGGTAATTTATCATCTTGATTCATTGAACCTTTTGATATTTTAGAGAGTTACATATTATTTTCTTATCAGATATCACTCCCTCAAAGATATTGGGGTATGCATTATGTTTTTCATGTTTCTCAGTTACATCATTATCATTCATACCCATCACATGTTATTCAGTATGATGAGGTTGATTTTTACATTGACACTTATTTTGAGGAGTACCCTATATGAATTTTTGGTTAGAGCATGAAGGCTCTCTAAGGCAGGTCAGTCCCTCTGGTACGAGTGTTATGGAAGCGTGACTGCATAAAGGACAAGACCTAGGAGAGGGAGGTCAACGTATGTGCATGGTGGCCAAAGTTATTCTCAAATTCTAATCAACCATCCTCATAAGGGAAACTGGGGGATGAGTTGTTTTAAGGAGGGGGGGTTGTAATATCCCATATTTTCAAATAGTTGTGGATCCTTTGAATTTCAATTTTAATATTTAGTTTTATTCTAATATAGATTCCTAATATTTTAAGGGTTTGAGAGTGTCTCGGAATTGTTCAGATCCAGAAGCTTCGATTTTTAGAGAAATCATACTAGGAACACATTTTTTTTAAATCATGCCCCTAAGAATGAAAGGTTTTTTTAACCATTTGGTGTACTTTAGTGGGATATATAGGAGAGCGTGCAGGCTATGCATGGTTAGAAAAACCATACACTACAACCGTGTAGGGTGTGCTGCCCTAGGTAGTAGGGTGTGCATGGTTAGTGCACGGTTGGTCCAACAGTGTGGCCAAACCCTACACCCCTTTAAAAATGGTTGAAATTCAAATTTTACCCCTCCTTCTTTATAACCTTCTTCTACCTTCTCTTTTCCCTTAAATACACAACAACTCACTCATTCTTGATGAAACCTTTCCTCCCTCCAATAGGATTTTAGCTAACTCCCTTGTTCGATCTCGGAATAAAGTATCATTAATTATGTTGGATTTATATAAATAATATCTTAAATCATATTTATTCATTTCTTTGTTTATTTCATTGTATGAAATTCTAAATTCATGCAAGCTAATATTCCCTATTTTTAGGTTATTTGTCTATTTTTCTAATTTCTCCCATTCTAGCTTAGATTAAAGGTCCATAATAGATGAGAATTCATCTACCTATCTAAGGTAGGTGTTATATAACTTTTCCATATAGTCTCATAATTTATATTATTTTCCATTGTGTTGTAAGTCAATTTTACCTACATGTTGTAACACCCCAGCCCCAGAAGCCCGGAGCTGGTGAATTATTTTATTATATTGGCATGATTACAAGAAATCAAATCCCGAAGGGCCAGTTATTTTAGCAGTTTTAGAAGACAATATTACATACATTATACCCATAGTACATTTGTAAATATAGAAAACAAAATGATACATATTAAACTGAAATAAACTGCCTCCTTAAAAGCTTTTTCAAGGTTCTCTTCTTCATAACCTGGGGAAAGGAAACATAATAAGGGTGAGATCAAATGATCGATAAGGGTTACATATAGTGGAATCATAAATCAATAATAAGTGAATCATAATCAATTATACATAACTAATATGGCATGATGAATAAATGAAAACACTTTCCATCAATAATGTAGGAATAAAAATGCATCCATAGATTTTGTCATAGTGAAAACCCCATAGAAAGAAATAACTGAATACTGAATAAAGAGAGTGATTATTATTTGGATGTAATGTCTCTGAAACATAAACCATTATACCATCTATACAGTTTAATTATGTGGGTATAAACCCATATGATTTTTGGAAACAAACTCAAAGGGTTTGTCGCCAACAGATTTATCTCATGAGACCTGTCGATGCATCGAGGGGATATAGCAGGACTCACCCGTCACTGGCAGTCCAAATAATTCTTTATAAAAATATTTAATACAATAAAAATATTCCCTTTCAATATCCTTATTGAATATAGGATACTAATTCATCAATATTTCCCCAATTAAAATAGCATTCAAAATAAGCATCGTATGTGAAATGATATACAGCTGAAAGTAATAATCATATCTATGATATGAGAAAATGGATATTTAAGATAATTATAATTTAAAATGAAAAATTATATCAAAGAGGAAGTAGATACACCAAATAAGAAATATTAGGTGCACAATACCAAGTAAGTCTCAATGAAATGGAAATTGAGACAAAGTCTCTTACCACATTATAATCAATCGAATCGTATGACCAAAAAATTAATAATCACCAAATGAAACATAGAATACCATGAATATAAAGAGAATAATGATATTATATATCAAATTTTAGTACACATACACCACATACAATAAATAATTTTCAAACAATGGAAATCTCACGGAATTAAAAGTGATATGAGAAACCCCTTACCTTATGCCCGAGTGTGTTCTTCGATTGACCTTAATGACCTAAATAATAAAATTTAGATTAATTAGTTAATAATTATAGAACCTCCTATATATTTAATTGATTTATTATAACCTTATTAGGTTCATTTATGTCTTTCTTTATGGGTTTAATAGGTTCAATTTTATTGTTTTGGAAGCATTTTCTTCCTTGGTTTTCATGATCGGTTTACATGTAATCATGAATGGAAGTTTGTTTGAAATGTGGTTCAACATATAGAATTATTAATATATATTATTAGTGATGATATATAGATATAAATTATCTTATAATGATTTTTTTATATACCATGAGGATGAATCATTAGATAAAAGTTAATGATAAACGCTTGAATTAACCTGGCGGTTTTGTGCACAATGAACTTGTTTTGTATTATTATTTTATATTATGAGTGTGTAAAGATTAAATAACTTTAAATACGAAAAAATAAATATATTATGATTTGGTTCAACCATTAAAAAGTTTCCATGACCAGTCTTTAATATAGTAAGTAAAATTGAAAACTCGTCTTCCTTGAACGTGATAAATTAATACATCTCGAATAGTGTTTTCATTTATAGTATAAAAGAAGGGAAAAGAAGAGATGATGATGGAATATTATATTATCATAAAACAATTACATTAAATATAAGGTACTGGAGTTTTCATAACATTTTGATGAGAATATGTGAACAAAGGAACTTGAAAAGAAAACAAAGGAATTGAAAAGAGGAATTTACCTCGTAAATCTATCTTCCTTTGAGAGCCTCTTTAGAAGAGAGGATTTGGTCTTTTAAGGAGAACAAGGGCTGATGGACGTGGGGGAGAAGCTTATGTAGAGATTTTATCATAATTTATTCAAGGATTGAAGCTTGAGAGGTGTGAAAAAATGAGGGTGTGAGGGGTGATATTTATAGTGGAGGGGAGGTGGGTTTTCTTAATATTTTAATCATTAGTTTATTATTTTTCCCTAAGACAAGAAATAGTGATTATTCAATGACAAAAAATAGTAATAAGTTCATTTGAGATCAAACAAAGTATGATTACTTTAGAAATTATGTAAGGAATAATATATTTATCTTAAAATGTATATATATGGTAAATTGTCATATTTTACTATTCATCAAAAATTCAAGTATTTTAGAAAAATATAAAAAATTCACCATAACCATTTTTCGATGTGTAGAATACAAAAATGAACTCCATTTTTTTAAAATAATTTTCTAAATATGATAAATTTAATTTTTAATTAAAATCATCATTTAATCGAAAAATACCAACAATTAAAATATTCACCTTCATTTTTAAGGTGCCTAAATTTTATTTATACTTTCATGGGTAAGGTTATCATTTATAAGGGTCATATATACTATTCATAAGGGTAGGTACTGTTCATAAGGGTAGGTTACTATTCATAAAGTTAGGTTACTATTCATAAGGGTAAGTTTCTATTCACTAAAAATTAAGTTGATTCTATCAGACTCCAAATCTCACCCTGATTGCAACTGTGTATGTCTGTTTTTTGAAATTCAAAACACAGAAGTGGAAAATTTAAGTTTAATGACTAGATTATTACTATCTCCTATAAATAAAAAAAATTATTCATAGAGACTCAGGGATTCATGCAATATAGTATATCTAATGAATTGAAAGTATTTAAGATAGATATACCATAAAATGTTTGGGGTGTTATATTCTTCCCACCTTCAGAAATTTCATCCTCTAAATTTTTCATGTATAAATCCCTTTAAAAATATGTGGGTGGTTCTTCTTCATAACATCCTCAGGTTCCCACGTTTATTCCTTCATTTTATGGTTTCTCCAAATAACATTTACTAGTTGAGTTGTTTGATTTCTCAATACCTGCTCCCTTGTGTCAAGAATCTCGATAGGCTCTTCGTAGTATGAAAAATTAGGTTGCAACTCTATTTATTCATAGTTGAGTACATGAATTGGGTCTAGCATGTATTTATTTAATAATGACATGTGGAACACATTATGAACTTTGGAGAGACTTGGTGTCATTGCTAAATGGTAATCTACCGCTCCAATTCTTTCTAGAATTTTGAACGGTCCGATGTACCTGGGGCTCAGTTTCCATTTCTTACCAAACCTCAAGACACCCTTCCATAGATATACTTTTATAAATACATGATCTACTACTTTAAATTCAAAATCCTTTCTCTGGTTGTCAGTATAACTCCATTTCTTACTTTGGGATTCTTTAATATGGGATTGAATTTTATTTACCTTTGCAGTTGTCTCTACAATAAGTTTTGGGCCTATAAGTTTCTTCTCGCCAACTTCATCCCTACAAGTTGGAGTTCAACACTTCTTACTATATAATGCTTCATATGGTTCCATTTTAATGCTATAATGGAAACTATTATTGTAAGAAAATTTCACCAAAGGAAAGTATTGATCTCACATACCTTGAAATTCAAGAGAGAATGATCTCAATATATCTTCTAATGTTTGAATAGTCCTTTCAAATTGTCTATTGGTTTGGGGTGATAAGTAGAACTCATATTAAGCTCAGTATCCAAAGCCTTTTAGAGACTTTTCTAAAAAAATTATGTAAATCGGGGATCTTTATTGGACACAATTGATAGAGGTGAACCACGAAGTCTTAAAACTTCATTAATATAAAGTCTTTCCAGGTTCTGAAGTGGTAAATCCTCTTTTATAACAAGTAAATGTTCCAATTTTTTGAGAGGATAAACAATTACCCATATTTAATCATTCCTTCTAGGTTTCCTCAATAGTCCTATGAAAAAGTCTATCATAATTTCATCTCACTTCCACATAGGAATAGGTAGAGGTTTTATGACCCCTCTAGGATGTTGTCTCTCAGCCTTAACTTGTTGATAAACTAGATACCTTGACACGTAGTTAGTAATTTCTCACTTCATGTTATCCCACAAAAAATGTTCCTTAAGATCTCTACACATTTTGGTGCTACCAAGGTGTATAGAGAAATTTGAGCTATGAGAATCATCTAATGGTTCCCTTTTTAGCTCAGGTACTGATGGAATGCATAGCCTCTTCCCAAATTTCAGAACTCCATCCTCATACACGAAGTCTACCAATATTCCATCCTTAATAGCTTTAATTTTCTTTTGTAGATTCTCATCATCAGATTGAGAGATTTTTATCTTCTCTAGTAAAGATGGTTTAGAAATCATTTGAAAGAGTAAATATTTTTTCCATTCCTTAAAAATTCCCATATCTATCTTTAGAATATCTATAAATATAGGATCTCTCTCAATCCTCATTTGGGTTAGAGTTCCATGATCTTTCCTACTTAATGCATCTTCTAACTTACTTTCCTTTCCTAGGTGTTAGTGTATTGAACAATCATAATCTTTAAGTAACTTGATCCATCTTCTTTCCCTCGTGGTGAGTTATTTCTGTGTAAAAATTTATTTCAAACTCTTATGATCCGTATATATCCCACATATTTCACCATAGATATAGTATCTCTATATTTTTAGAGAAAATATTACATATTCTAACTCAAGATCATGATTTGGATAATTTTACTCATGAGTCTTTAACTACCTTGATGCATAAGTAATAAATTTATCATTTTACATAATGACGCAACCCAATCCATTCTTTGATACATTATTGTATATCACAAGTCCATAATTTCTAGAAATAAGAGTCAAAATTAGATAATTGACCAATATTCTTTTCAATTCTTCAAAGAATTTTGTATATTCTTTCATCTATATAAACTTAACCCCTTTACGTGTGAGATTGGTTAGTGGTTTAGCTAGTCAAGAAAACTTCTGAACGAAATACTGATAGTAACCTAATAAGCCAATAAAACTACATACATCAGTTATATTAACTGGTGTGGGCCATTCTTGGATTGTATTTGTCTTTTTAGGATCAACTAATATTTCATCCTTAAATACAACATGGCCAATAAAAGAGATTAATTGAATCCAAAATTCACACTTTCCAAACTTTCCATATAATTCAATTCTTCTAAGAGTTCTCAGAATGATCTGAAAGTGATTATCATGATCTTCATAGCTTTTAGAGTATGCTAGGATATCATTAATAAATACCACAAAAAATTCATCAATATATTCCTTAAAACCCTATTCATTAGATCCATGAAAATATAGGGTGCATTATTCAATCCAAAAGGCATTACTGTAAACTCGTAATGCCCATACCTGGTTCGAAATGTTGTCTTAGGAATATATTCCTTCCTCACATGTAGCTGATGATATCTAGATCTAAGGTAAATCTTATAAAAACATTGGGTTCCATGAATTTGACCAAATAAATCATCAATTCAAGTAATAGGATACTTTTTCTTTATCATAATATCATTGATATCTCTGTATTCAATGCACAGCCTCATAGATCCATATTTCTTCTTAACAAAGAGAATAGGAGATACCCATGGAAAAATACTAGGGAGGATAAATCCTTTATCACTCAATTCCTCTAGTTGTTTCTTGAGTTATACTAATTTTACAGTGTCCATTCTATAAGGAGTCTTTGATATAGGTCTTGCACCAGAAATTAAATCAATAGAGAACTCAACTTCCCACTCAGGAGCATATCCAGGTAAATACTCTGGAAATACATAAATTTATTCTTGCATAATAGGTAAATATTCAATTTTAATATACATATATGATGTTTTCTATTCCTCCCAAATAATTTCATTTAGAAGAGCTACTGAAGGTGGATCTAGGTAAGATCTAGATGATGATGTTTCTTCTATAAAGATAAGGAATTATACATCATTCTCAAAAATTGTAACTTCCTTATTCTTGAAATATATTTTCATATCATAATTTGAAATCTAATTCATACCAAGAATTATATCAAATTCAATCACATTTTTGATGATAAGGTTAGAAATTAAAGTATATTTATGTGTCACAAAGGGGACTGACTGACACATCTTTGTTGCAACAATACTTCCCTTAGGAGTTTTGACTGAAAAATACTTTATTAAATAAAATTTTAATGTTTAATTTTCTTAGAAAACTAGGGAAAAATAAAGGAATGTGATGATCTAGAATTAAATAGTGCATTGGATAAGTTTTAGGAAACAATTAAAGTACCTACCACCACATCATTAGGAACTTCAACCTCCACTATTGTAATCGCATAAGATTTCCCTTACTCTCATGAAATTTTCTAAGTAAAGTTTACTTGGTGCTTATGACACTCATTTTCATAGTGTCCCATATCTCTAAAATTGTAGCATTGAACTTCATTGACTTGTTTCTCCCCCTTTCATTCATTAGATTGATGACCCTTTTCTCCACAGTTATAGAAAACTATCATGCCTTTCAAGCATTTCCCAAGATGATTCTTTCAACAGTTCTCGCATGATGGGAATTGATTTATTCCCTTATTATTCTTTGGTGCTTCACCTTTTCCATGGTTATCAGAGTACCACTTCTTATCTTGGATTCCCTTGAAAAAAATTGATCTAGAAAATTCCTTCTCTATTTTGATGGCACTTAAAACAATTTCCTCATATGATGAAAATGTTTGAGAAGCTAGTTCCCTTATAATACTTGTCTTAATACCTTCAAATAAATGATCAATATTGTCTTATGAATCATGTACATAATCTATAGCATACCTGGATAATATTGTGAAGGTAGCCTCATACTCTACAACACTGTCTTCTTCCCTTTTATTTAGGCTAAGGAATTTCCTCTTTATTTCAGTTCATTGTTCATGAGGGAAATATTTGTTGAAGAATATTTCCTTAAAAGTTCTACATTCCATATATTCTATTTCTTCTTCATTAGTGGTATTCTAGATCAAGGTCCAACATTGATTGGCATCACCCTTGAGGCAATATACTTCTAGTACTACCTTTTCATTTTCATAACATCTTAATGCCAGAAATATCTTTTCAAGGGACTTGATCCACTGCTCATCTACCACTGGACTGGTAGTTCCAATAAAATATGGGGGCTTATATCGCATGAAATGATTCAATACATGTGTATTATGGTTATTCATCATATCCTGAGTAAGTTTTCCTAATATGGTCATGATCTGATCCACTCCAACACTAACTGTGTTGACTTGCACGAATGGCCCGAAGGCCTTATTTTTTATTTTATTATGGATAATCCCTCTTTTTAAGGGTTGAAGGGGAACTCTTACATGACCCGTAGGCCCAAGGCACAAGGCCCGACTGACTCGTAAACATGACCTGAAGGCCTAGAGGCATACCATGCCCAAACATCACCCGTAGGCCCAGCCCACCTGAACTGCCCCTCCCTAGCTTTTACATCATTGATCACCTAGCTCCCCACCTTACATTGCTGATCAGCTAGCATTGCCCCTTACAAAGCCACACGGTTCCTGGTCCTGATGGCGGTTGTCATACCCTCTCATTCTTTCAATCTGGTTAGCTCTGCATCTGGTGGCTGCTACTTTTGTTGCTCTGATCCTCTTTTGGGGCATGTTCTGTGTGAACTGGGCAACTCCATGGTCTTTGTGGCCCGACGGCCCAGTGGCCCAAAGTCCTTTGATGACCCGAAGGCCCTTGAGACCCGTAGGCCCAAACCGGTGTCCCGAAGGCCCAAATAGGGTGAATAGTTCTGGCTGCTATAGTACCAAACAGTAACTGCTACAGTACTGCTACAGTAACCCAAAAATTCACCTCCACCCGGTTTTGAACCTGGGTCTCTTGGATGCCTCCACGGTTTTGAATTGCTTAGTGGGGAAATCCCTACATTTTCCACAGGTATTGATTCCTTTTCTTCCATTAGGCTCCATCACTAAACAATGGAATACACTAAATTAGATCATAATGGTTAATTTCTAACTAGAAAACACTTAACATAATTTTAAAATTTATGCAAAGATAATCTCAAAATCATAAACATGGTTTCTATTTACTTTTAAATACTTCATAATGGTTTGTAAATAAAATGTGAATTATCCTAAGAATATCCCCCAGGAGTGTCAAATCAGGTGCGTATTAAGGCATGTTGTCATGTACCATGATACCCTGGGTTAAGCCCTAAACTCCTTTTCAGAGTTTTTACTCCTAGGTACATTTGTGCCAGAACCACGTCCACTTGTAGTATCTAGACAGGGATGTAATGTCTAGGAAGACTCACATAGTTTCTACCTTACCAAAATTATAGGATTTTACTCTATACTTATCCTAAAAGTCAATCATAGGGTTATGTCCTCTAAATTATGTTTCCTAAATCTAGTTTCCAAGGTTTCTGCTAAACTTCCTATGATACCAACTGTAACGCCCCGACCCTAGAAGCCCGAAGCTGGTGCATTATTTTATTATATTGGCATGATTACAAGAAATAAAATCCAAAAGGTCCAATTAGTTTAGTAGTTTTGGAATACCACATTACATAAATGATACCCATAGTACATTTTGAAAGATATAAAATAACACGATACATATTAAACTGAAATAAACTGCCTCCTAGAAATCTTATTCAAGGTTCTCTTATTCATAACCTAGGGAAAAGAAACATAATAAGGGTGAGATCAAATGATTAGTAGGGGTTAAATATAGTGTATTAAGGAATCAATAATAAGTGAATCATAATCAATTATACATAACTAATATGGCATGATGAATAAATAAAAAAACTTTCCATCAATAAGATGAGAATAAAAATGCATCCTTAGATTTTGTCATAGTGAAAAAACTCATGGAAAGAATTAACTGAATATTGAATAAAGAGAATTATTATTATTTGGACGTCATTTATCTAGAACATAAACCATTATACCATCAATATGGTTTAATTTTGTGGGTAGAAACTCATCTGATTTTTTGGAAACAAACTCGAAGGGTTTGTCACCAACTAGTTTGTCTCATGAGACCTGTCGATACATTGATGGGCTATAGCGGGCCTCGACCATAACTTATAGTCCAAATAATTATTTATACATAGATATAATATAAGAAAATATGTCTTTTTTATATCTATATTGAATATAGTATATGGATTCATCAATATTTCCCCAGTTAAAATACTATTCAAAATAAGCACCATATGTGAAATGGTATACAAATTAAGTTAATAATCATATCCATGATACAAGAAAATGGATATTTAATAGAATTATAATTTCAAATGAAAAAAAAATGTCTCAAATGGTAATTAGATACACCACATAAGAAATACTCGGTGCACAATACCAAGTAAGTATCAATGAAATGGAAATTGAGACAAAGTCCCTTACCACATTGTAATCAATCAAATCGTATGACCAAAAAATTAATAATAATAAAATGAATCATAGAATAACAGTAATATAAATAGAATCATGATATAATATATCAAATTTTAGTACACATACACCACATACAAGAAATAAGTGGCGAACAGTGGAAATCTCATGGAATTAAAAGTGAGATGAGAAACCCCTTACCTTATGCCTAAATGTGTTCTTTGATTGATCTTAATGACCTGAATAATAAAATTTAGCTTCATTAATTAATAATTCCAGAACCTCCTATACATGTAATTTATTTATTATAACCTTATTATGTGCATTCATGGCCTTTTTGATGGGTTTAAGAGGTTCAATTTTATTGTTTTGGAAGCGTTTTCTTCCTTGGTTTTCATGATCGGTTTACTTGTATTCATGAATGGAAGTTCATTTGAAATTGGGTTAAACATATATAATTATTAATATATATTATGAGTGAAATTATAGAGATATAAATTATCTTATAATAATTTTTGTTATATACCATGATGATGAATCATTAGATAAAAGTTAATGATAAACGCTTGGGTTAACTTGGCGGTTTTATGCACAGTGAACTTGTTTTGTATTATTATTTTATATTATTAGTGTATAAGGAATATAGAACTTTACATAAGATAATATATATATATATATATATTATTATATGGTTCAACCATTAAAAAGTTTTCATGACAAGTCTTGAAGATAGTAATGTAAATTGAAAACCCCTCTTCCTTGAACGTGATAAATTAACACATCTCAGACGGTGTTTTCATTTATAGTATAAAAGGAGGGAAAAGAAGATATGATGATGGAATATTCTATTATCATAAAAAAATTCTAGTGAATATAAGGTATTGGAGTTTTTATAACATTTTGATGAGAATATGTGATAATATAAAAGATAACAAAGGAACTTGAAAAGAAAACAAAAGAATTGAAAAGAGGAATTTACCTCTTGAATCTATCTTCCTTTGAGAGCCTCTTTAAGGGAGAGGATTTTGTCTTTTGAGGAGACCAAGGGATTTGGACGTGGGGGATAATCTTAGGGAGATATTTTATTAGAATTTATGCAAGTATTTATGCTTGATGGGTGTGAATAAATGAGGGTGTGAGGGGTGGTATTTATAGTGGAGTGGAGGAGGGTTTTCTTAATATTTTAATCATTAGTTTATTATTTTTCCCTAAGACAATAAATAGTGGTGATTCCATGAAAAAAATATTAATAAGTACATGTGAGTTCGAACCAGGTGTGCTTACATCATAAATGATGCAAGTAATAGTGTATGTATCTTAAAATGTATATATACATTAAATTATCATATTTTACTATTCATCAAAAATTCAAGTATTTCAAAAAAAACAAAAAAACACTATAACCATTTTTCAATGATGTAGAATCCAAAAATGAACTCCATTTTTGGAAAATAATTTTCCAATTATGATAAATTTAATTTTTAATTAAAATTATCATTTAATTGAAAAATACCAATACTTAAAATATTCACCTTTATTTTTAAGGTGCCTAAATTTTATTTATACTTTAATGGGTAAGTTTACCATTTATAAGGATCACGTTATTATTCATAAGGGTAGGTTAATATTCATAAGGGTAAGTTACTATTCATAAGGGTAAGTTACTATTCACTAAAAATTAAGTTGATTCTATCATACTCCAAATCTCACCCTAATCACAACCATGTATGTCCGTTTTTTGAAATTCAAAAAACATAAATGAAAAATTTAAGTTTAATGGATATATTATGACTATCTACTATGAATAACCAAGTTTTGTTTCATAGATACTCAATGATTCATGCAATATAGGCTATCTAATTAGTTGAAAGTATTTAAGAGAAACATACCATAAAATGTTTAAGGTGTTATACATGTTGCCCTAAAAATTAACCTGCCTTAAATTAGTTGCCTAGTATAAAACCTAAACACACTAATAGACCCACTTATATCATTATAATTTAATGACCTCAATGTGATCCAACCCTTGGGTGTGCCATGTATATGCCCATATGACCATTTGTATATTTTTTAAACTAAAACAACCTTCAGTGCATTTGGATTGACTTCTAAAAAGAAATTTAATTAATTTAAATAGATAAACAATTTCATTTTAATGGGCCAAGAATGTTTCACCTGACACTTATTAATTTTTAATGAAATTTTTAATGGTATGATGCCTCCTATTTTACTTTTTCAATTATAAATGAAAAAATAGATTGAATTAAACGGAAATAGTAAACTAACATGGTTTTCACATGGGCTTTGAATATTTATTAAATGTAAGGCACATATTTCTAATATAGAAATTTTTCCTATTAAAGGAGTGGTCAGACTTGTGTTATCCATAAATTCCTTAGAAAATTCCTTGAGAACTCATAAGATTCCACCCTAATTTGTTGAGTCAATTTCCAAGGGAGATACCCAACTTGGAATCTAGTATTTATCTATTAAATATCCTCCTTGACATAATTTCACAGATCCATCCTCTATATTCAAAATTTATAATGGATTATATTATCTCCTAAGATTCAACTTGATGTCCCCAAACATGTGATGCCTTGGATTATATCCTTGGGCTCCAGTCATTATTATCCCAAGATTTACTTTGGAAGTGATCCAAGGACTCAGTTAGAGAATTTTTCCAGTTGAATGCCAGGGGTGTATCCCTTGGATTCCACTTAGACCTCTATAACTAGGATGCATAGTTATTATTATAATCTAACCCGACCTTCTAAGGTCAAGGATGTATTAGTTTTACCTTAGGTCATCCATTATTATCATTATTACTTGGACACATTAATTATACTCATTATACCTAGACCAGTTTATAGTCACTCATCCAGATATATCTAGCATAGTCTAAAGTAGGTATAGTCAGTCGGGTATCATTTGAAGAACCTGAACTCTATGTTGTTATTGTTCCTTTTGGTTATTCCACTGTTTTTCATTATATCTATACACTTTTATATTTATATTCATAGACTATATTTTTTATTGACACTATTGGTGGTGGACTGATGAGTTTTTCTCTCACCCTATTTGGGCTGCTGATTAATACCTGAATAGATTTCATGGATTCAGGTAGGGACAAAGGGAAGTGTCCTACTATTGATGCCTAATTGTTTTACATTAGGATAGAGCATGGGAGTAGAGGATCAAGCTAGATCTTGCGATGATATTAGAGATATATTTTTGGCCTTTTTACATTTTTGTATGCCATGTATTGATATATGTATGTTCCCATTTTTTTGTAGGTCCATGACACTACCATAATTTTTTATATGAAATTTGTTATGGTTTATAATTAATTTCCAATATTTGGATGTTTATGTTATTTTCCATATTATTATAAATGTTTCCATTGCTTTATTAATCTATTATCTACCGCTATGCTCCACTTTGACCTAAGGTAATAGTCTCCCCACAGACACACCATAGGCCCTCGCTACTGTTCAACGGCCATTAATATATGGGGAGGCGCGCTTGAGGCCATGTGGTCAACCAGACTGGTCACTTATATTTGAACCGGACTCAGGACAACACAAGTATAGTGTCAAGATCATTATGTAGTACCCTTATGCAAATGGTTCTACATAAGGGTCGGTATATATTTCCCTTATGCAGAGTGAGGTGCATAAGGGAAAATCAAAATTTAAAAAAAATGATAAATTTATTTATTATTTACCAATGGTTTATAAATGATAAGTGGTAGGCTTAATAAAATGGGATTTTAAAAGTCTAAATTAAAAAATGAATTGTTCATATTTATTTCTTAATTAATAAATATTGTATTTATTTTAATTGAGAAAATTAAATTAATAATTGAATTATATTATTTAAAAATAATGAAAAAGGAATTTTGGAATATTTTTAAAATTTATAAAAGGTGTTTTATAAATTAATTAATTAATTCTAAAGTGTTTATGGTTAATGTATTAAATGTTTTTTAACCATTTATTATGAATATTCTTTTTAATATTAAATATTTAATATTAAGAATATATATTTTTCATATTAATATGGTTTATAAAATGTTATAAATCATAATAAATGGCATTAAAACCTATTACCAAATTATATGGCATCTTTGTAATCTTTAAATAAAGTTTTTATTTAAAAATTATAAAAATGATTTATAAAGAGTTTACAAATCATATAGACAAGAATTAAATATAGGTGTTTATGTTTGTAATTATGAATTATTCATAATTAATTAATTTGAAATTGTTAAAGTTAAAAGTAATGACTTATTTAAAGATATTATTTTCACTACATCAAAAATGTTTTTATGATTAATATGATTAATGGTTTGAATAATATTATTTATATGATATATAAATTATGTAAAATGTTTTAAATAATATAAAATTAATTATAAATTAATTAATTAAATTTAATATATATATATATTGAAATTTAATATAATTCATAGTATGAAAAAGATCATGTTGAAATTGGATATAAAGGTATTTAAAATTATAGAATAACCATAATGTTTAGCTTAATTATAAAAAGTTTATAATAAACTTTTAATTTATGAAAATTCATAAATTTTTCTCATGTTTAAATTTATGAAATATTCATTTATGTAGAATTTATTCCTTTATTTATTCATGTATATAAAAAATTTACATTGTGAATATTGTGTATGAAAAATTTATTTGATAAATTGCTTCTATTAGATAGAGCCTTGCATTTCATTCTATGCATGCCTCCATAAAATTTAGTTTTTATCTACATTCATCACATTTTTTAATTGAATTTATTAGTTTGAATTTAATTATTGGGTATAATTTTTTCATATTAGGTTTTAAAACTCTCAGGAATTGGATTATCTATTGAGTAAAGTCTCTCTGGGGATAGGTACTGGGGTTGGAATACCTATCAGTCTAGAGGATATTTCCTTGTTTAGAAAGGTGGTGTTAGATATCTGTCACTCTAAGAATACTCATGTGGATTTTATAAATCTCATATAAATCTATGTATTTGTATGAAGAGTTAGTGTACCTTATGCATATGATGTATTTATATATGTATGAATGTGCGTGGATTCTATTTTTGGGTGAGTAACACAAACCTATGGTTTGTGTCAAAGTTGCACGTTAAATTATTGTGGAGGAATTAATTTTGTGGATGGAATAGGGATTCCAAAAACTAAGTTGTTAGAAGCATACATATATAAAGGTATAAAACATGAGAAGATAAAGATTACATAATATGAAATATTTATGAATTTAATATGCATATGATGTATATTAAATTAGTAAGACTTTTAAAATATATAAAACCCCATAAATACTAAGTGTGATATTACTTCCAAATCAATACTTTTAAAGACCTAGATCATCCAACCAGATAGTTTCATTCTAAATATGTAACACAATATCTTCAATTATAGTGAGTAAGCTTTTCATTCTAAAGAAACTATAGCATAATGCACATAGATTTGTTCAAGAATTTGATTAAAACCTAAATAACTAAATTTTATAATTTAAAATTGATGAAATGAATTTCATTTTTAAATTAATCATGTAATAAAATATAATAGGGTGGATTTTTGAGATTTTTTAAAAATGGTTTATTTTTGAGTGAATAGTAAAAATACTGATTTTACAAATATTTTCATTTTTATGACATTATCAAGATATAAGAAATACTTGAAATTTTATGAAATATTTTTTCTAAAAAAATATATATATGTAATAAGTAATATAATTAATTTAAAAATATGATGTTGAACTTAGAAATCTAGGGATAAGTCTAAGTATAGGATAATATTATAAAGTTTATGTAAGATAGAGAATGTGTTGTTTTCTAGAAAATACATCCATATCTGGATACTGGAAAGTGGATTTGGTTGTGTAAGAGATGCACCTAGGGTTAACAACTATAAAAGGGGAATATTGGTTATTAACTTGATCATCACCAATGCATGAAAAGTTGTCCTAAGACTACACACTTGGATAAACACTCCTAGGGTATATGCTTTGGTTGATTCACACACTCTTTACAAACCATTATGAAATATTTAAAAATATTTTTATGATATGATGATATTCCCAATGATACTAATATTATGATTCTGATATTAGATGTGCATAAATTTTTAATTTATGTTAAGTGTTTCACTAGTTTCAGAATTATACATTATGGTTTATAATTCTATGATCTAATCTAGTGCATTCCATTGTTTAGAAATGGATCCTAGAGAAAGTAATGGAAACTATATTGATGCACATAGTCTCTATAGAGATTTTCCTCCTATGAAATACAATGAAGATGGAGATGGAGATGAATAAATTATAACTATATTAGGGTGGATAACTCAATTTATGACCAATAATATTGCCCATATAGAGTAGTCTTCTGATCTAAAATGTTGTGTAATAATGTTAGACCATTTCATGAAACAATAGTCTCTATCATTCAATGAAACCACAAATATATTAGCAGTTGAGCAATGGATAAGTTCCTTAAAAATGTATCTATCATTTTGGAATTAAATAAAGGGATAATGTTTTCATGGAAATTTATTAACTCATGGGGAATATGGATCAATGGGGGAAATTGATTCAAAACACTAAGGGTGTGGAGGAAATAGAGTGCATAGAGTGGAAGTATTTTAAGGTAATTTTCTTTGAAAAGTACTTTTATCGCGAACAATGAGTGTATATATATAGAAAATTCCTGAGTCTAAGACAAAAGGAAGATAAAAATTTTCCTATGTATGAATCCATATTTACAAGGTTAGTAAGGCATGTTACAGATTATGTACATAATCCAAATAGTAATATTGACTATTTCTTTGATGGGATAAAGACAGTCCTTTAAAGGGAACTAGTCTCCTAAACATTCTCATCATATGAGGATATAATATCATGTGATATAAATATAGAGAAATAATTCTCCAAGTATTATTAATTTTAAAAAATGTAATAGAACAAGAGGATGTTTGAGCACCTCATGAAGAAAAAATTGGATATGGGGGAAATATGAGGGGGAATTTCAAACATGTGATACTTGTGGAAAGAAACACCATGGTACATGCTTTAATGGAACAATATTTTGCTGTAAGTGTGGATATAAAGTACATAATTCTCATTAATTCAATGGTAAGGAAAAATCCATTAAATTATATTTCTTTAACTATAAGTATATAGGGCATTATGCCAATAAATTCCCCGAAATTAAAGGGAACTTGCCACAGAAGATTCCAAGGGGATATGGCCAATATTATGAATTTTTTATAGAAAATTTTTAATTTAATAACTATGTGGTTATAGTGGTGATGGGGATTCAGTCATTTTACCTCATTCAAAATTTTCCCCTTAAAAATAAAGCATAGTGGTGACCATAGGGTTATCCACAAGGAGGTCATGGGTTGAGTTATCAAACTATCATGTTGGTTAATTTATTTTTGTTAAAGTTGGAACTAGAAGTGAGGATTTAAAATGAATAGAAAAAGGTTAAATTATAGTGAATTATATTCATATTATAAATTAGAGCTAATAGGTTAGAAATTAAAAGAAATATGTATTGAAAAAAGACTATCTAAAGATATCAGTAGTTGACGAGCTTCGATCCTCAGACACTCCATTTATCATTGTCTATAAATATTTTCCAATTGAATTTCCCAATGTTCAAGAACTCAAAGTATACACCTAAATTTCCTAAAAACCATATAGAGACCTAAAATATGTGTTTTTATCCTCTTATGAAATTGTTTTTATTTCCTAAATTCCTCTGAGAAACCAAAAATAATTAAACTTATTGTGCTCAATAGAGATACCTCACCCAAAGAAATTAAAAAAAAAAAGACAACTATTTTATAGTAATAAGTTGATAAAAAACTATATAAAAATATAATAAAGTAAAAATAAGAAATAAATGGACCAAATTCAATAAAAAAACAGTTTCTAGGATAATTCAAAAAGAAAATAGTACAATGAAAAGCACAAAATCAAAAGAGAAAATTCCTTTTGAACTTTTCTAACCACTACCACTTAGATTTTATCCCTTCATGGATTTATTAATTCATGAGAAAACCTATTCTATATAATATCCTATCCAAAATATCTCACTCCCTCTTTCTCACCATCCTTTGAAATGGAAGTAGAGACTTAAATTTATAGGAAAATGTTGTGGAAAAGCTGTTGTCTAGTATTTATAATCCTATATTTTTATCAATTTATTCATAGTTAGAGGTTGAATATTAAAAAAGTTACTTATTAAGAGTTTTTATAAATCTTATTAAATTTTCACCCATAAATTTTGAGATCTATTTTTGTCATGATGAAAAGGATATGGTCGGTTTATTAGAAAGACTTTTTCTATTGAGATAGATTGTTCGCATTCCTCCTATTAAACACACCCATAGACAACCTTAATGAATGAATTTGAATATAAAATTAAATAGAGAGATGTCATTATAAGTTGTATTTATTTTACATCTAGAATTACATCATTTTGAAACTTTTGTATCAAGTTATGTATCATTTAATGAAGTTATTTCAATTTTGTTTTTAAAAAAATATTTTTTAACTTGAGTGATTTTTTAGGGCCTAAAAACGTTCGATTTAGCACTTGATATAGTTGGAAGAAATTAATCCCATTATAAAAGGGTTAATAAAAAATAATTTATGCAATTTTATTATTATTTAAAATGTTGTGTCCAAAATATAAAAGTGATAAAAACTATTAAAATTCCAAAATTAGGGAATTTTCACAATTAAGATCAAAACTCGTCGATATTTCAACAATGATGTAATTTCACATAAAAAGAAAAAATTTAGGGGAATAAATCATTTAAATATGCATAAAAAGTATTAAAAATATTTTCTATATCAATTCCACCACACTTAGAACTTGTACTCCTGAATAATTGATCACTCCAAATAAATTTCCAAGGGAAAATTCAATACATTTCAATGAAATTCACAAGTCTTAAAATCAAGTTACTCTACTTATAATTCCTCTTCAATGGATTAAATTAAAAATTCTCCATTATTTTCATTCAATATATTCTCATTTATTTCATTCTTATATGCACAAGGATGTTTACCTCACCTGTTTTCCTCACGTCACATGATTTTTATTTTGAATAAAGTTTTCCTCATACAAATAAATTCAAGTGTCACCATAATCTTGAAAGATTTATAAACCTCTATCCAGTTGAGTTAAATAATTGTATCAATCATGAGGAATTATAATGGTTTGTTATGAGTTTTAAAGGTTGGTGGGTTTTTAATTTTAAAAAGTATGAGGTGGAAGGAGATGGTTTGGCTCATTTTTTAAGTGAAATTACATTATTCTAGTTTTTTCTCAATCATGGTCTTATCATATTTATTTATGGAATAAAATAAGGTCCAAAATAACTTCAAAATTTCTTTCATTGATATCCCACAACTTCTCCAATTCATTGGAAATGGAATAATAATTTCTTCCCAAAATTTCATAATTTTTTTAAATCTCTAGAAAGGCACAGTGTTGTTTCTCTTAAAAGCTCCAGAAAGGCATAGACATATTTTCTCATTGAAATATCTATAAAGGAATAGATTTAAATATAAATAATTTTATCTCCAAACTTTTATTTTATTTATAACTCAAAATATCCCAACATGGTATATAAAATTAAAAAGTAGTGCCCCCTCACTTAAGCTTTAATAAAATCATGTAATGTACTTCAAGAGTGGGTTGGATAGGGAAACTGAATTTTAATAAGGCTATTTAAAAGGTATTTCGTGGAAACTAAGGGCTTATAAGGGTAAAATGTATAGGTAAGAGCATAATAAAAGTTTTATCTTTAAAAGGGGTCTTTCAATCACAAATAAATTGACTCAATCATTTTTAACATAAGTTCTTTAAATATAATGGGTTTTAAAATAAACATGGAAAGTTCTGGTTAAAATAAGAATTATTTGGTTCAATCAAGAACTAGGGTTATTTTTAAGAAGATGTAAAAATGTTTTAGAGCCCACATGTGTAACGACCCGACCCTTTGTCAAAGGTATGGATCTTTAGTTTTTCTTTTAAATCTTTTCTTTAAGCTTGTTTAATGTGTGTAATGTTCTAAGGAAGGTCTGGGGAGTGTCCGGGGTTGGTTCGGAGCCCGGAAGTTTGAGAAATGGGCTTGCAGACAGGGGCGTACGGCCTGCGCACGGCTTGTGCGCGGTTTGGGTAAACCGTGCGGCCTTTAGTCTGGAAGCAGGGAGGTGCGCACAGTTTGTGCATGGTTTGGGTAAACCGTGCGCCTAACCCATGTGACCCATTTTCTGGAGGCAGGGAAGTGCACACGGTTTGTGCACGGTTTGGTAAACCGTGCGCCTAAACCATGCGACCCAAATCTGGGTAAATTTACCTTTTTTCCCTTAATTAATTTATAAGGCTTATGAGCCTTTCTTTCTTCTTCCTGCAGAAAAAACCATAGGGGAGCCTCTTTTGAGTTCCAAACCCCTCCTCTCACTCTTCTCTTGGTGGAGCCTTCGTACGGAATCCGATTCTTGATCCGTCGGAAGCATTGGAAGGGCCAAGGTAAGGCTAACCTCACACACCCTTCCTTCATTGGCAAATCTTGCCTTCCGTCTTGTTATTTTGATGCAGGCTTATATGCCCTATTTTCAGGGCATTGGACTGGAACTCAGATCTCTTCCAATCTACTGCAAATTTGAGGTTGATATCAAGCGAGCCTACACCTACAGCTCTAAGGTAGGTGGTCACGTGGTTTCCATTTTGGGTTTTCTCCTTATTGAGTTATTGTTGTCGTGTCATGGTTTGTCTTTCACCAAACCCCATATTTATAATGGCTGCTTCATATCTAAATGACCTGTGTGGTATAAGAGTGATGAATCCAGCCTTGTTAGGGTGTTTGGATTTGTTATGGACCAGGAGTGGTCAACCATAGGTGTTATGCCTCAAGAATTGGACCCTTTTACCTTTGAACCTTGATGAAATGTCTTTAAAGGTAATTTTCCATGTTAGGAAAATGAGATGACTTGGTTAGAGGTTGGCTAGGATGAGAGAGCCTGAAACCCTTTAATGAATTGAAATTCATGTATTCCATGCTTTGCTTATGTGATATTATAAGATGGATATGCCTTGCTTCGCTAATGTGATATGATATAAGAGGGTTTTCCTTATATAATGTGATGTGAATGGTTATGCTTTTCTATGTTGACATGCTTGTGATAACCCATGTGTTGGGCAGGAGGCATTCTTACCCCGTGCCAAATAAATCTCAGTGATTGAGGACGAGAGGAATTTATACCTTGTGCCCCTATAACCTTTACGGGTGGGAGGCATTTCCACCCCATGCTGGTAACAGTGATTTAGGATGAGAGGAATTTATACCTCGTGCCCATATAACCTTTACGGGTGGGAGGAATTTCTACCCCACGCCGGTTACATTGCTTTTGGATGAGAGGCATTCATACCTCGGGCTAGTTATACTTGTATGTATGTGAGAATAATGGACGAGAGGCATGTTTACCTTAGGCCAGTGATAACATATATCTATGTACTTATACCTCCGGTGATCGTTCAGTTTACCAGCCATGAGCTGAAGCAGGTAGACCCGCCATGTGTCCTTCCGGAACCTGAGCGAGAGGGTTTTTTATTTACTTTGCTTTACTTACTTGCAGTCTATTACTCACTTTGCTTGCGAGCACCTATTTGTATTACACGTAGACATCATTGGTGGTGGCCTACTGAGAATTGTCTCACACCCTACCTGGGCATCCTCTTGGGCACTCGTGTATACTTTACTGCTACAGGTACTAGTAGGGGCAAGGGCCCAGCTTCAAGTTGTTGATACACGTATGTTTTAGCTGGAGATCCAGAGCAGAGGATCCATCTTGGCTAGAGATGCTCGTGGACTACTTTTTTCCTTTTTGTATTATTGTATAGCATGCTTGTCTTCTATTTCCATTATACTAGCATGCCATACATCCATTTTGTATCAGACATTGCCTATGTGTCTTGGTATATTTATTAGGGTTTCCTTAGTTTTGTTGTTTGGTTGTATGATCCCCCTTTTCTCCTGTTTATCCATTGGTTGTGCTTCCGCTATTTCTATTACTTTGTTGTTATTCCGCTGTGTACTCTAACATGGTGGTACAGTCTCCCCACTGACTTACCATTACACCCCCGCTGCTAGTCGGCAGCCCCTGGACTATGGGGAGACGAGCTAGGGGTCATGTGGCCAACCGGGCTTGGGGCTTGGGTTGAGGGGCATCCGGGTCCGGGACGTCACAAAGTAGTATCAGAGGGTTTCTTTCTTTCTTTATTTACTATTTGGAGACAATAGACTTGGATACTGGGAACGCTTAGGGACTTATTTATAAGTCGTGCTTGGGCATCGTGAACCCATGTACGGGGAAAAGACCAAGTTGCCTAAATTATGGTGTTATTGATTTTGCTATTTACTATTGATACTGTTTCACTGTTGGGTATTTCACATTTTTTGTGATGTTATTGAGATTTGCAATGTTGAAATTTGGATTTCATGGTTCGACCTAATGAAATAAGGGTTATGCATTAGAGCATGCATCACGATAGGCACAATATGATTAGGCCATGCATATTTCCATGCCACGTTTAAATTTTGAGCGAGCATTGCCTGTTGTTTATTTTCATGCCTCGGTTATATGTGTGCCTTTGTGCTAGCCCTTCATGCTTGTTATGGATTGAGGAATGATGTGGTTTTAGTGGGTGTCACTCTTTGGTTCATAAGGTGTATAGGCCCTTATAGATTGGAAAATGACATTCCAACTAAACCAATCTTTTTCTTAAAAGTAAATTTAAATGCTTGATTAGTGCTAGTAAATGAGAAATGACATCCAAGTGTGTGTCATCTTTGATTTCATGAGGAGTATGGGCCCTTATGGGCTGGGAAATTCCATATCATTGGATTAAGTTAAATTTGAATAGTGGCATGTTTTACTAAGAGTTCCTATGGATGTAGATAGGTGATCTTAGGGGTAGGAGGGCTTAGTACCTGTCCTATCTTCTAGAGTTCAGCCTTTAATCTTTGTTGGTTCCTTATTTTGAGATGTTCGTTTGGCATTGTAGCATTATGCCTCTAAGACGTCCTCGAGTCGCGCATGCTGAAGGTGGCGACGATCACATTCCTGAGGTGGTGGGCCCTGAGCCGCCAGTTGATCTTCCTATCAAGCCACCTGTGGCTCCTCTTTCTATTCCTGAGATGGGCGCCGATTTCTAGTTCCATGAGAACTTCTTGCATATGATGTAGAGTATGCAAGGTGGAGTGTGACCTACCCCGAGTATGGTAGAGTTGACCCACGATTTTCAGTCGCAGCATCCTCCTACATTTACGGAATATGGTGGACCACTTGCTGCAGAATCCTAGTTGGAAGCTATACTGACCATCTTTGAGCACCTTGAGACACCTCCAGATCGGAGGGTCAAGCTCGTAGCTTATATGCTACATGGTTCAGCCAGGAGGTGGTGGGATGTCATCACCTAGTCGGGACAACAAAGAGAGATGATCTGGACTGATTTCCAGACCGTCTTCTACAATTACTTCTTTCCCCAGACTTTGAGGGCTGATAGAGCTAGGGAGTTTATGAATCTGCAGCAAGGGACCATGACAGTAATGGAATATTCGTCCTGTTTCACTAAGTTGCAGCGTTTTGCTCCTACACTAGTTGTTGATGATCTCACGGCCACTAGGAGTTTTGAGGATGAGATGTGTTACGCCATCCAGTCGCAGGTTAACATGTTCAGGTTGATGAACATTTCAGAAATTTTTAATCAGGCATTGATCATAGAGAGGAACTTGAGAGAAGCGGACAGTGTAAACCAAGTCGGTTCGGCACCAAAGGGTTCTAGTGGATATTCTTATGGGAAGAAGCGGCGTTTTGAGGACTCTCACGATTTATAGTGGTGGTCAGACCCTTTTCTCAGGTGGTACTTTTTTCTGTCACCAATGTGGGGTGCTAGGGCATATGAAGAGGCGGTGTACGCGAAACCCAGTGGAGTGCAGAGGTTGTGGTAGGTTGGGTCATCTCCACCGCTTCTGCAGGACTTTTCCCCCAGGGTATAGTGAGTAGGGATCTTTACCTACTCCATGATCTGGCACTGGATTAGTAGGATCATGTCAGTCAGGTGGCTGGAATACCACCGGTCGATCAGGCCGTAGCAGTAGTCGAGGTAGAGGTAATCATGCGTATGACTCTCAGCACCAGCAGGGCGGGTTTTCTCAAGGTAGCCAGGCTGTGACTCAGGGCCGTGGTACCGGCCAGTTGTATGCAGTCGAGCCTATGCCGCAGGAGCAGTACGCCGGACCATCTACTGTACGAGGTACGATTCTAGTTTCCTCTACGTTAGTATCTACTTTTTTTAACACAGGTGCTTCTCACTCTTTTATATCGAAGGTGATTATTGGAAGTTTGGGCCTCGACATTGAGTCATATCATGGTATGATCATGTTAGATACCCCGTTGGGTATCCGTTCAGAGGGTGTTCGTCGTTGTCAGAATTTTCCCCTCGAGTTGGGTGGTTACCTTTTCGTGTGGAACCTGTATGTTCTGTATATGACAGGTTTTGATGTAATAATCGGGATGGACTGATCAGTTCCCTTTAGAGCCCAGATTGACTGCTATCGTCGGAGGGTGGCGTTTACGTCACCATAGGGTGACATACATATGCATAAGGGAGAATGGGATCTTAGTCCGACACGAGCAAGACCGGAACACCAAATTTTAGGTGGTGTCACGGCACAGGTGTCCAATCTTTATCTCGATGACCAAGGGTTACAACCCTTTATTTATCCTCCCATGGTGGAGCTTTTCAGTGATGTCTTTCCTGATGATTTCTCTGGTCTACCTCCAGTGCGAGAGGTGGAGTTTACTATTTATCTTATACCAGGAGCAGTACCAATTACCATTCCTACTTATAGGATGTCACCTAAGGAACTTCTAGAGCTTAAGAGTCAACTGGAGGACCTGGAAGCAAAAGGCTTTATACATCCCAGTACTTCTCCTTGGGGATCACTGGTTCTTTTTTCCAAGAAGACAGATGGTACCTGATAAAACACTATTTTATTGAATATTTTATTGATAATAAATGATATAATTTCCTCACATTTTGTTAAATATGTTTAATTAGAAAGTATTTGGGATTAGATCATTCATTTGAATATTTGATGAAAATTCCAGTTTTACCCTTTCAAAATCATTGTAGTATTTCAATAATAAATATTTTTATTTGAATTATTTGAACTTAAAATTTTGTAAATATTTTCCTTACCTCATGGGATACAAATTTTATTCAGGACACTAGATAAAAATAATGCATTTGGATGGAGTAATTGGGTCATAAAGTTAAATGTTGGATGGACACGCCAGAATGGATAATATTATGTATTTTGGCCATAACTCCTTAATATGGGCTTAGATTGAGCCCAAATTTTTAGAGGAGATAGAAGACAAATATCCTCACATATGATCGTTCTGGAATGCCGGACAATTCACGCTTTTTTGTGGTCAAATGGGCGGTTCAATTTGGAATAAAATATTTGGCCTAGATTCCTCATTCACACTTGAAACCACTTTGAACCTAGCCTCCCCACCACTCTATAAATTGGTTTTTTTCTCATTTTGTGGGTTTGGAACGTGAATTGGGAATTTTAGTTCAGAGGATAAGTGGATCCACTCCAATTATCCAACCATTTCAATAAGGTTAT
This sequence comes from Viscum album, assembly GCA_963277665.1. Taxonomy (NCBI): domain Eukaryota; kingdom Viridiplantae; phylum Streptophyta; class Magnoliopsida; order Santalales; family Viscaceae; genus Viscum; species Viscum album. The sequence continues at coordinate 1,029,588,241 of OY728158.1, forward strand.
CTCTTGAAGCAAGGATCCCTTCGACAAAGCCTTCTTCTTCTCCTTCATGTTGTAATGCTTTTGTTTGTGTAATAAACTTCTTTGTTCTTCTTTTATTTATTCTCTTTTATTATGTTTTGTTTAAATTTATTAATCTATTAATATTACTCTTTGGGCTGTAATTCTTGAATAGAAGCGTTATTGGGTTATACCCATTATAAACCTTTGCACATGCAAAACGCTTCTACGATGATTACGCCACCCATGGAAGAGTAATATTTTAGTAATCAATATATCTTCTAACCTATTAATTTAATTATTTTGAATCATTGAGATACTATAATTCACTTAATATGATCCATGAATTGTGTTTTTAAATTGTAAGAAACTAAGAAAGCAATTGAATAATTAACACAAAAACACGTGAGGTCGAGATTTTGTGTAAATTGTGAGAGCGCGATCTTAATCAGTAATGCAAGACCACACGGGATAAATTTGTAGAGTTAAAATATAATACCTAAACACAATTCATCCTCATTTATAGAATGGATATGTTCTCTAATTAACCACTTACCATAATCTAACCTTATAACAACAATCAAAGTAGGGTGTTGCGATTGCGTGTTCTGAAGCTAGCCTAGGGTTTAAGTAATTCCATCTTTGTGGTTAAGTTAACTCTTGTAGGGTTCAAGGGTTAACAAATTAGGGGATCATAATTAAGTGGATATTTATTTAAATGATAATGATTAATAAGTAAATGAAGAGTTAGAGTTAGATCGATTACTCATTTTAAAATATTTTCTAAAAAAACATATTCTTGTTGTGTCTTTTTAATCAAACTTCATTTCAAAATTAAAAACAAAAAAAATGAAATCTTCTTCCAGAAAACTTCTTCAAGTTTTATAAATGATGAACAACCACACCCCATCCTTTCATGTAGTGTTTTAATTCTATTCTATTTTATTTTTAGAATACCTCTAGAAATTTGTTTTAATTCACTTCCTCCTTTGAGAGACGACCTTGGTCAGCCACTCTACTGCACCTAAGTACCCTAAAATCACATTAATAATTTAAGGGCACCCACGACAGCGCTCTTTCAAATTGGCGCCATTGCCGAGGAGGCAAGTAATTATTTCCACCAATTATAGGTATTTATTTTATTTTACATTTTATTCGTTTCTCTCTTCTTTCTTCCTTCTTTACCCAATCTGGTTTTTTCTTCTTCTTCTTTTATTTTCTTCTACTTCTTTTTGGACCATCAACTCAAACTTCTAATTTTTATTTTACTATGGTCCACTTTCCTTCTTTTCATCTTTCATTGATTTATGACACGAACTAATCCTGAGGATCTCTTAGATCTTGACCCTGAGATTGAACGTAGCCTTCGAGAATGAATCAGACATTCTCAGTCTACAGGAAGTTTCAATATTCAACCAGTTGGAGAAGTTATCCACTTTCAGAACATTGAAATTAGAAGAAATTCAAATTCAACCATAAAAAAAGAACCAATGGCTGACAATAATGGAAATTAACTTAATATAACCATTTGATAATTAGCTGCACCTGATATTAACTATCAACCAAATTGTATTGCATACCCAAATCTCGAATCGGACTTTGAACTAAAATCTGGGTTAATTCACTTACTTCCAAAGTTTCATGGCCTCTTTGGTGAGGATCCCAATAAACATTTTAAAGAATTTAATGTGGTTTGCTCAACCCTAAAACCTAGAAATGTCTCTAAAGATCGAATTAAATTAAGAGCATTCCCATTTTCACTTGATGGAGCTACAAAGGATTGGATGTACTATTTACAACCTGAAGATATAACATGTTGGAATGATTTAAAACGTCTTTTCTTGCAGAGATTTTTTCCATCATTGAGGACCACTTCTAATCGTAAGGAGATCTAGGGGATCAAGCAAGCACAAGGGGAGTCAATGTATGAGTATTGGGAGCGATTCAAGAAGTTGTGTGCAAGCTGCCCACATCACCAAATCAGTGAGCAATTACTCATCCAGTACTTCTATGAAGGACTCACACCTATGGAGAGAAGCATGGTGGATGCTTCAGCTGGAGGAGCATTGGTGGACAAGACACCAGTAGCTGCATGTGCGTTGATCGACAAAATGGCCCAAAACTCCCAACAATTTGGCGATCGAGGTACACCACATGTCAGGGGAGTACATCAGGTAAGTCCATCTTCTCTTGAAAGTCATTTGATTGATACCAAGTTGGAAGAATTGACCACTATGGTGAGGCAGATTGATTTGGCTCAAAATACATCCCAACCCACTCCTTCAAGGCCTTGTGGTATTTGCACTGAGACAAGCCACCCAACTAACTGTTGCCCATAACTACAAGAGACAGAGGATTGCACAGCAGTATTCCCAGGGAGACCATATCAGCAACAACAACAACAACCATATCCCCAAAAGAAGTTTGATCCAATATACAACCAAGGGTGGAAGGATCAATCAGACATGAGGTATGGCTCTGGACAATAACAAAGGCCACCCTTTCAACAAAACTTCTAGCAGCCTCCACCTTAACAGCAGGGTTTCCAACAACCCCAAAGGAGATTTGAATCTCAAGCATCAACAATCCAACAACAAGAGAATCCCCCACCCAAGGTAGACTCTAACACTGATGACCTTTTGAAGAAAATTGTTCTTAATCAACAGAATGAGCTGAAAAGTCAAGGTTCGGAGCTGAGGGAGTTGAAGACTCAAATGATCCAGATTGCCACCGCCCTCCATGAACTTGTAAGTAAGAATTCTGGAAATCTACCATCCCAACCTACTCCAAATACCAAGGGGAATGTCAGTGCCATCACATTGAGAAGTGGGAAGTAAACAAATGATACATCTCCACCTACTATTCCACCGGGATTCACCCCAACTCCAAAAAATCACAATTCCATACCAACTGATGAGAAATCCAAGGAGAAAGATAAAGGTAAGAAAAATATTGATGATGTTCCTCCTAAACCCCTTCCTTTTCCAAATAGGGTTGTTCAAACCAAGAAGATGGCTGAAGAGGCGATGCAAAAATAGGTTTTGGACACATTCAAGCATGTTGAGATCAATATCCCTCTACTTGAAGCCATCAAACAAATCCCAAGGTATGCCAAATTCTTAAAAGAACTTTTCACCAATCAAAGAGGGCTCAAGGTAAATGAGAGGATAAAACTTGGAAGGAATGTCTCAGAACTCATTACACTGACTCTAGCAATGCTGAAAAAGTGCAAGGATCCAGGGACATTCACCATCCCATGCACCATATGGGAGTTGCACTTTTCTGATGCACTTTGTGATTTGGGAGCTTCCATAAATGTGATGCATCACTCTGTATTCTCTTCTTTACAGGTTGGTGAGTTGAATCCGATAAGAGTAGTGGTGTAATTGGCGAATAGAGCAACGGCATATCCAACGAGAGTCCTTGAGGATGTACTTGTCTGGGTAATATACATGATCTTTCCATCAGACTTCTATGTGCTCAAAATGGAGGATGATCAGGTAAGTTCTCATGCCCCCATTATCTTAGGTAGGACCTTCCTCAAAACTGCAAAAACTATCATAAATGTCAATGAGGGTACACTTTCCATGGAATTTGGGTATGAAGTTGTGATATTTAATGTTATGGATTCCATGAAGTACCCCTCAGAAGATCATTCTGCATTTTTTATCTCCCATTTTAAACCACCAAGTAAAAACACCATGGAATTGGATTGTCCTATGCTTAGGGAGATTATGAGTATTGATTCTAGTTTGATGTCTAAGAGTACTTCCACACTCGTTTCTAAGGAACAAGACTCTCTAAGATTTGATTTTTAAATGGAATCATATTCTAATTTTGATCATGTGAACTCTAATTATGACATGGTTGTTGAGTATGCCAATGGACTTGATGCTTTATTCTCTGATTTTGATGATATATATTCTGATACGGATGCTCTTTGTGCACATATTTTAGTTCCTTCTATGACCCCATCCATACACCACCCCCCTACACTAGAACTCAAGCCATTGCCACCAAATCTCAAATACTCATACTTTTTAAGTGGTGAGAAATTACCTGTTATAATTGCTAACAATCTCCCTTTTGAACATGAAGAAAAACTTTTGAATCTTTTGAGGGAGAACATCAGGGCAATCGGGTGGACCTTGGCTGACATATCAGGTATTAGCCCCTCTATTTGCATGCATAGGATTCTTTTGGAGGATGAGGATAAACCGGTGAGCCAACCACAAAGGAGACTCGATCCAACCCTTATGGAGGTTGTTAAAAAAGAGGTTGAAAAATTGCTCGAGGCAGGTATAATCTATCCCATTTCATATTCTCAATGGGTAAGTCCTATTCAGGTTTTGCCTAAGAAAAGTGGTGTTACTGTTGTTAAAAATGAGAAAGATGAGTTAGTTCCAATGAGGGTACAAAATAGTTGGCGTGTGTGTAATTGATTATAGGAAACTAAATCATTCCACTCGCAAAGCACCATTTCCTCCTCCCATTTTATTGATCATATGATTGAGAGACTAGCTGGGAAGACACACTATTGTTTCTTGGATGGATTTTTCTAGCTATTTTCAAGGTTCCCATTACAGCAGAGGATCAGGAGAAGACGACATTCACCTGCTCATTCGGTACCTTTGCTTACCGAAGGATTGCCATTTGGATTTTGCAATGCCCTAGGTACCATTCCATAGATGCATGGTGAGTATTTTCTCAGATTTCATTGAGACCTGCATGGAGGTATTTATGGATGATTTTACAGTTTATGGATCCTCATTTGATGAATGTATCTCTAGTTTGGGTGATGTGTTGCATCGTTGTATTGATAAGAATCTGGTCTTAAATTTTGAAAAATGTCATTTCATGGTCGAAATGGGAAATTGTCTTAGGTCATATAGTCTCACAACATGGCATTGAAGTTGATAAATCTAAGGTAGACATTATTTCATCCCTTCCCAATAAGTTAGGCCCTGAACGGGAGGGTTGTTTATTTACTTTTCTTTACTTACTTTTAGTCTATTACTCACTTTGCTTGTGAAACACCTATTTGGATTACACGTAGACATCGTTGGTGGTGGCCTACTGAGACTTGTCTCACACCATACCCAGGCAGTCTCTTGGGCACCCGTGTAGAATTTACTGCTACAAGTACTAGTAGGGGAAAGGGCCCAGCTTCAGGTTATTGATACACGTATGTTTTAGCTGGAGATCCAGAGCAGAGGATCGATCTTGGCTAGAGATGTTTGTGACTAATTTTGTCCTTTTTGTATTATTGTATAGCATGCTTGTCTTCTATTTCCATTGTACTAGCATACCATGCATCCATTTTGTATTAGACACTAATTATGTGGCTTTGGTATATTTATAATGGTTTCCTTACTTCTATTGTTTGGTTGTATGTTCCCCCTTTTCTCCTATTTATCCATTGGTTGTGCTTCTGCTATTTCTATACTTTGTTGTTATTCCGCTGTGTACTCTGACATGGGGGTACAGTCTCCCCACTGGCTTACCATTACACCCCCGCTGCTAGTCGGCAGCCCCTGGCCTATGGGGACGATGAGCCAGGGGTCATGTGGCCAACCAGGCTCGGGGCTCAGGTTGAGGGGCAGCCGGGTCCGGGACGGCACAACATGGGAAAAGTGATTTTTAACTTTGGATTATATTCATGGAATGGAATTTAAAATTTGATGGTATTTTCATGAATTTCCCAATTTTGAATTTGAACACAACACATTTCAAAAATAATTTAAATTTAGTTCCATAAATAAATTTGGTTTTCTTTATTGAAAACAATTTTCAATTTTTAAAGGTAATTACTTTTAAACTCATGAGATTTTTTTAAAACAAGATTTTAAATAAAACACAAAAAAATCAAAAGAAAAAATGAAAACAAAAATTTTAAAATAAACACACAAAAATCCTAATCTAACAAAGATGTCCCCCCCACACACACACTTATTTTTATAATGTACTCATTGTGTATAGTTTATATGAGAAATTAAATCAATAAGGTAATACGTGAAAAAATAAGTGGGATAGAAAGACACAACCTGGTTTTTATTATACAGTAGTAGCCTTGAACTATCCTCCTAAAAGCTATAACTTGGAAACCTAGATGAAAAAAAAATAATCAGAATTTTATTGAAAGTAAAGAATAAAATTAAAAAGAAATATAAGGGAAAAGAGTCTTGGTTTTAACCCTCGTGTGGGCGTTAGGATTTCATTTCCCCTATCAGTTCATTCCTATCAATCATCCCCAAAACAAAAAAAGGTGGTTTTAGTTTCTTCCACATGAACTACCAAAATGAAATTTCTCTCATCTTCTTCATCTCACACAACTTTTATAATCACCCCTTTACAAAAAAAATATGTTCCCTTCCATGGATTTTTTTTTCTAATGAAGGAGTGGAAGAGGGAATAAAATATAAGGGTAACTTTACAACACTTTATACTCACAAATGACCTCCAATTGTTATTTAAATTTAATTCTAGGATGTATTCCATCTTCAATTTTATCATGAAAAATAATTTCTTTGAAAATAAGCTCAGTATCACCATCCTCATGTATACCAGTGTACTCCTCAATCAGGAACACCATTATTTATTAAATTTCATACTTCACATCCTCTTCCTCTCAATAATAAATCCAATAAAAATAAGTAGGACTAAAATATACATAGGGAGAAAAGGTTAAATATTTTTTATCTAAATAATCTAGTAAAATTAGAAAAAAATTGACACATCTCCCTATGTTCACTCAGGATCCAACATTATTTGGTAGTGGATAAAAATTGTATTGAAAGTATGCAGTATCTTACGTTCCTCTAAATGATCTTCAAAAATGAATGTATTGAGTGTTTATTATTCATTGGAAAATGTTTTATACAAAGGTTCTTAGTTTTTAATTTCAAAAATGAGGCTTCACGTGGAATTTCATTTTCAACAAAGTTAGCCCAATAATTTTTCAAAGACTTCTGATTTCCTAAATACACATCAATTAGTAAATCAGTGATAATTTATTTCTTTAAATTTAAAAAAGGAGATTCTAATTCATTTTTTAATTCAATAACAAAAGGTTTTTTAATATCAAAAGTGATGTGGACAAGATTTTTCTTTTCTTGAGATTCATTTTGAGCTTTTAATTCTTTCAATACTTTTAAGCCATGGAATGAATTTCAATTTGTTTGCTTACTCCATAAATATTTTTTAAAAACACAAAATAATTTTATTGTATCATGAAATAATTTTATTTAAATTGATATTTTAAAAATTATTCACTACTAAACTCCTCAAATTGGTGAAATCAGGCCAAGCATAGGATTAGTCACTGTGAAAATCTATTTTTTAAGGTTCAAAATCAGTGGCTAAAATCCTAGAAATTCAAAAATAAATTATAAAATAAACTTAGGCATCATTATTGAAATAAACACTAATTTAATATGAATATTAATTCATGCTACCTCATTCAAAAATTTACCATTAAAAATGAAGCACAGTGATGACCATATGGTTGTCTCACTAGGAGGTTATGGGTTGAGTTGTCAAATTGTCACTTTGGTTAATTTGTTTTTGTTAAAGTTAGAACTATAAGTGGGTATTTGAAATGAGATAAAAATGTTAAATTAAACTAAATTCATTTTATATTAGAAATTATATCTAATAGGTTATAAATCATAATCAATATGTATTGAAAAAAGATAAGATAAAGATAGCAGTAGTTGAAAAGTTTCAATCCTTAGACACTCCCTTTATCATTGTCTACAAATTTTTTCCAATTGAGTTTCCTAATTTATACTTCAATACCAAAAATTATAAAACTAAATTTCATAGAAACCATTTTTAGACCTCAAATATATATTTTTATCCTCTTATGAAAGTGATTTGATTTCCTAAAGACCTCCAAGAAACTGAAACTAATTGAACTTGTTGTGCTCAATGGGGATACTTCACCCAAAGAAATTTAAACAACAATAAAAATATTTTATAGTCATAAATGAATAAAAAAATCTAGAACAAAATATAATAAAGTGAAATCAATAAATAAAGAGACTTATTCAATTAATAAAATAGTTTCCAAGACAATTCTAAAGAAAAGAGTATAACAAAAAGCACAAACTTAAAAGGAAAAATGCCTTCATATCTTCACTACCCACCAAAACTTGGAGTTTATCAATTCATGGAATGATTACTTCATGATAACTACTCTTATAAAACATATCATCTACATCAAATATCACTCCCTCTTTCTCACTATCCTTTTAAATGGAAGTGGAGACATAAATTTATAGGAAAAGGGTGTGTAAAAGGTGTTGTCTGGATTCTATACTCTAAAAGGTTTCTTGATTTATTCATAGTTTTAGGATGAATATTAAAAAAATTATTTTTAATATTTTTTATCATGCATATTAAATTTTTACCCAAAAATTTTGAGATCCATTATATACATGGTGAAAAGTGTATGATTGATCTACTCAAAAAAAAATTTATGTCTGAATAGACTATTCACATTCCTTTTTTTACACGCCCATTGATCACCTTAATAAATGAATTGGAATGTTAAATTCAATGAAGATATGATCCTATGATACCTTTTTCTTTTAAATATTGAATTAAATAATTTGTACACTTGTGGGATGAGTTATGTCTCATTTAATGAAGGTATTTCAATTCTATCTGAAAAAATATTTTCCAACTTGAGTGATTTTTTAGGGCCTCAAAATGGTTGATTCAGCATTTGTCCCTATTGGAATAAATGAATAATATGGGAAAAGGGTTCATAAAAAATTAATTTATACAACTTGATTGGTATTGAAAATGTTATTCCCAAAATACCAAAGTGATAAAAAACTATTAAAATTATAGAATTAGGGAATTTTCAAAATTATGATCAAAACTCATCAATATTCCAAAAAAGATGTAATTTCACATAAAAAGGAAAAAAAATTGGGGACTAAATATTTGAAATACAAATAAAAATTATTTAAAATATTTTCTCTATCTGACGGGTACTTTGATCATAGCTTCAAATTAAGATAATGCTTTAATCAATTCTAGATCCCCACACTCTATTATATCTTCCATGTTTGCCAAGAAAATTAAATATTTCACTAGAACCTAAATAATGGAGTTATCAATCAAGAAACATATAGTAAATATTATTTAAACAAATATATATTAGTAAATATCCATTATGATGCATGAAAATATTCTATTCAAAAATTTGATTATTATACTTAGGGTAGATTTTGATATGATCCTTGGTATGGATTTTCTTTCAAAGTATAATTCAAAAATTTATTTCCAAGAAAATGATATCACAATTTTTTATAAAGATGTGGAATTAATTGTCAGTGGAACAGAGACTTAAAAATCTAAATCAATCTTGGATTCACTCTTATTCAATATCCTTAATGAATTTTTATGAGAATAAGAGAAAACAAAACCTATGGATGAGAAAGGTATCCCTATGATAGAAGATGTTCTTATTGTGAAAGAATATTCACTCTAAGTTATATTTTTATTCAAAAGTTACTTGTAACTCAGGAGGGATGAAATTGTTGAAAATTGAGGGAATCACAACTTACAATGAGGTTACATCCATATAGTAAGGAACTAATTCATTGATATAAAATGATACTCTCATTGATAATCCCTTTATTAGACAAGATATCAGCTATAAATTTAACTTCCCTCTAAGTGTGACTAAACTGAATGCCCTGTTCAATGATCATCCTACACTTCCTGATGAAATATGTTAGGTCCCATGGTGTGTTGACCTTGTTGCATAGGTTCCCAACTAGAACTGTGGAGTTCGACTCTACCGCCAAGATGTTGATGTGTAAATACTACACAACATAATTAAACTGAACATAGCCCTTGTCTCTACCCTAATGAATTTACCTGGACCATAATATATACTAAAACCAAAAATCACCAAACACCTATAATCCTACACCAGTCCAACCCCTCTCATTCACCCATGCACAAAAGAACCATTAAAATTTAACTTCAGCCCTATACTGGGTGGTCTCCATTTAACCCAACACCCTCGATTATCTCAAACTCTTCCCTTTGTGAGAATTAATACCCTTGGAAGAACTCCCCTTAAAGAAACTAATAACCCCCACCTATGATAAGAACTCCAAGATCCACCACCAAAGATTTCATGTGAACCTAAATGTATAACTTAGAGTACTAGCTACCTTCTCTCACATTTTTTCTAGCCTCCCAAAGCACCCAAAACACCACTAAAAATATCATTCCACATATATTAACTTCGTAAACATATTGTCTATCTCTCTAGAACCAATATGTAGTAAAATCTAAAATTGACTCCCTGTGCACTGATATTCCCATGTACTATTTGATATTCTTCCATATGTTATACACCCAATATAATTTAAATAATATGTTCCAAACTGATTCTGAGCTAGGTGATTCACAATATCAAAAATGTGATTCTAGTTAAAAAACATTCTTTTGCACGTTATCATACATGGATATTTCTTGGATCCTCAAATTGTAGACTAAAAATTTCATCTTAATTGGGATCTCTTTAAACCAACTTGGTCAACCACTCATCTTTCTCATGGATTAAATGCATCATCACTCAGTAATCCCATCCACTGAGGTCCCATGTGAAGATTCTGAAAAAAATTCACTTGGTGAGCTTGCTCACTATATTGACGTTCCCATGGAGAATATTATATTATTTTTTGAGATTTGTGATGATAAATCTAGGGTATATTATAGATTCTATGAACAATATATATAGAACTATATACCCCTATAAGAAGAGTTTATCTCCAGTCTAGTTATCCTTCTAGTTACTGAAATCACTACAACCCACCACCCACCACACCTTCTCCTTTAGGATCTCCATTTGTTCAATCATACATCTTGAAGGGTTAAACATTATTCTTGTTCATTTTTTCCATCCTCACCAATCTTCTACATACCCATTCCTCATAAATATCATTCATAAATAATTACCTTCGATAATATCCCAACATATCTTTTCATTTGTACCCTACATAGCTCCCACCACACTTATTAAGTTGATTCCACCTTCCTTGATTAGATTTATCATTCTATTCCAAGAATCCTAGTGACATCTTCCTCCCTAATTAGCATCCCATGTGAAGGTCATCATTATTTTTTCAAACTCATCGATGGTTCCCTTAGGAAACTTGATGATCAAAATCATGTGCTTTTTCATAGAGTTGAGGACATAATTCACCAGTGCAATACTTCCTCAAAATGAGAGGAAGTGGTTCTTCTAGTTATAGATATGGCTAGTGATATGATTAGTGATAACTTCAAATTAAAACTTAATTATTTTTTCATATGAGATGAGTGATTTGAGGTACTCCATTAGCATTTGTTGCCTCTAAATTCTGATTTTATCTTGAATGATTCTACTATGCTTTTTTGAGTATTTTTTTTAAATAACACATTATTTTTTCCCTAGTTAATTTTTTGGCCACTCTAGTTTCCATAGGATTATATGATTTTTTTAAAACCATTGATGGATATTAGACTTAAATTAATAAATAATAGCATATCATAAATAAACATAAGGTGAGAAACCATTCCATCCTTGGACATGTTCTTATATGGAAAGATCTTTCCCTCCTTCAAGATGTAATAGATGTTCCTGGTGAGAGCCTCTTATTTTAGGATAAAAAGGTTGGATGACACAGGTTATCCCTATATTAATCCTCACATGGTTTTGAAGAAACAAAATACCCTTCCCATTATATACATAGAAATAAATGGGGACATATAACATTTAAAGAACAAGTCACAAATACATTCCTTGAACCCAAATTGTCTAAGACTCACTATATAATGGCCACAGTGGAGCTAATATAGTTAAAGAAAAAACTGCAGGAGTTACGTGATAAGTTATTCACATGCCCAAGTGATTTTACTTGGGGGTATCCTATTATTTTTTTGAAAAAGAATGATGGGGTTATAAAGAAATGAATTGATTATAGGGAAATCAATGTCATTACATTAAATAATAAATATTATTTTCCTCATATTGATGACTTGTTTGATCAACTTCAAGGAGCAAAATATTTTTCAAAGATTGATCTTCACTCTAGGTATCATCAATCTCAAGTAAGGGAGGAAGATATTCTAAATATATCATTTTCTTAGAGGTATGGTGATGTTATTAATATTTTCATGAATTATTATATTCCCCCTTTACTTATTTTATATGAAATGTGCATAATTTGTGTGAAATATTAATGTTTTAATATTAAGTATAATATTTGACCATTTTTAGAAGTAGTCAAATTGAGTCAGTTTAATGTTTTACTTATAACTATCACTATACTGATCCAAATTGTGTTTTTCTTCTTTTGTAGGATTCTCCTTTCAATATAAAACATTTCATTAGAAGGAACCATGATCCAATTCTGTCATTTGAAGGGTCATATGGTCCTCACAAACAAGAACAAAGAATCTGTGAACAAACTGGACAAACCTTGAAGATTGATTTACTGGGCTCAATAAAGAAGTCCAAAAACATTAACTCTCCACCATAATTCGGGGGACACTATATTTCATCTTGGATAAAAATTTCAAGGCCCAAATCCAAGTACAAGGGGCCCAAATAAATCTTTGAAGTCCAGCCCACCATTCTGGAAGAGAATTAAAATCAGTATAGTATGCATGACATATATCCTGATGTAAGCATCCAAGCGAGCTGAGATTTTTCAGTGTGAAAGAGGAGATATATGCGGCCGACGTTGTTGAAGAAATCATTCGGATTTTAAGGCATATTAATATTCAAAAACCCTTTCACATTATGAACTTCAAAAAGACTGGATTGAAATGGACAGTTTAAGTTTATTTATTCAACCGGCCATAACTTTTTATCCTTATGTCCAAATGACTCCAACTTTTGAGAGTAGTCGTCCAACATTATTGTATACAACTTTGAAGAAGGAGATATTTGAAGATTCGGCTTTCTGAATTTCCAAATTGGCGATGAAAGTGGAGGGACAGATTGGGAATGCAAACAGTCCACTCCTTGGGCTATAAATACTCTCTCCTTCTCTCCTTGAGAGGGGTTGGCATTTCAGAAGAGAGGATATCATATTGGCATGACAAAAGCCTTTCCAAAGGCTTGGGAGTACCTGCCATACTCAAGTTTTCACTTGAGAGACTTTTCCTCCTCTCTTTGTTTTCACTTACTTTTGTGTTCTTCATTTTTGTAATCTTGTAATTCTCTTTCTTTGTAATTCTGTTTTAATGCAAGTTACTTCTTCAATATCTCTTATTCTCATCCACCTTCTGTAGTTTAATATTTATGTTAATAAAATAGTTTAAATTCAGTTGAATCCCCTTCCCTTCTTTTGCTTCCTCATTCAATCGAAAATCCGTTTTTAATTATCATCATCGTTCGTGTGTGTGTGTCAACGTACCACTCTTTTCTAATCCCTTTCTTTTTCTTCTATTCTTAATTTATCATCATAATTATTTTAACCAGAATATTAAACATCAAAATGGATGAGTAAATCTCTCATTGGGGTGAGTTATAATTCTGGGATGTTAAGTGATTGAGAGTTTTGCTCGATGAGTATTCTTTAAATTAATATTGTGTATGTTAAACTTAATATGTCATGGATTAATGATATTTTTTGTTTAACGAGTGGTTTCCATGGATTATTGGAACCATAAATACACTACCATAAATAAGTTTTGATTGAGATTATAACCCTAAGTTAATTTAAGGCTTGGATTAAAGCCTTCACACTTAGGAATTCCAATCAACGTCAACTTATGACATGGGTGTTAATTTAATGCAATACAAAGTAAGGCTCAAGGATATCACATGCTTAACTCCCCAATAATGAACTCACCCCAATCTTTATCAATTTGGTAAATCAAACATCATCCATAAATCATTTCAATTAATCTCTGCAAACAAACCCCCCTAATCAAAATACAATCAACTAAAAACAAACGACTATTACAAAGTATCATCACCGAGGATTCGACCCGAGTGCTGCTATACACATTAGCAGAGCACCGGAATTTTGACGGGTCGATAGGCGACAATCGGCCGTGCGTTTCAAATGGCGCCGTTGCCGGGGATGGTGCTTTAAGTAGTCATTCGTTTCTGGTTATTGTCAAAAAAACCAAAAAAAACAAAATTTAAAAAAAAATTGAAAAAAAAACACAAAGAAAAACCCGTCTTCCTCTTAAAAATCATAAACTGAAAAAAATAAAAAGAAAAAAACCGTCTTCCTCTTTCTTCCAAAATCTCTCTGAATGCCCCGTAGCCTTCCAAACAATCCCTCGGATTTGTTTGACCCTGAAATTGAGCGAACACTTCACCAACTTAGGAGGAACATAAGAGATACTCAAATAATTCAAGAACGAGTCCTCATCCAACCAATTGAAATTGAAATGGACAATCCTAGGGAACAAACCCTAAAAGAACTCGCTGCCCCTGATATGAATTACCAACCTCTTGGTATTCAATATCCAAACATTGAAGCTGACTTTGAACTCAAATCGGGTTTGATTCATCTTCTTCCTCATTTCCATGGTCTAGCTGGTGAGGATCCTCATCTTCACCTCAAAGAGTTCCAAGTGGTCTGCTCAACCATGAAACCTCAAGGGGTTTCTGAAGAACAAATCAAGCTTAGAGCTTTCCCCTTTTCCCTAGCGGATTCTGCCAAGTCTTGGCTCTACTACCTTCCACCTGGTTCCATAAACTCATGGGTTGACATGAAGAGACTTTTCCTTGAGAAGTTCTTTCACGCTTCCCGAACAGCTTCTATCCGAAAGGAAATAAGCGGCATCCGTCAATTCCCTAATGAATCACTCCATGAGTATTGGGAGAGGTTCAAAAAGATTGTGGAAACTTGTCCGCACCATCAAATCCCTGACCAACTCCTGATACAATACTTCTATGAGGGGTTATTGGCTATGGAGCGAACTCTCATTGATGCCGCAAGTGGCGGTGCTCTTGTTGACAAAACTCCTGCAGTTGTACGAGAACTCATAAGCAACATGGTTGCAAACACGCAGCAATTCCATACTCGAGCACATGATCAAGTGAAACAAGCCCAAGAGAATCAATCCATAGAGCCCAACAAGATGACTGAGTGGATGAGTGAACTTACAGGTCTTGTGCGTCAACTATCGGTGGCTACCAAAGCCCCAACCTCATCTTCTCCACAGTCACTATTCCCTGGACCTATCAAGAATTGTGGAATCTGCAACTCTCCATCTCATCCGACTGACACATTTCCACAACTTCAAGATGATCCATCTGATTCATCTAGTCCAATGGAGCTCAATGCGGCATATGCTCAGCGAAACTTCAACCCTCAACAATCAGGTCAGTTTGTTAGAAACTTCAACCAACCCCACTCTGAGCCCTTCTCTTCTACCTTTAACCCACCTCTGAGGTATGGTAATCCCATTTCTCATCCTCCTCAGTTCCCTCATCAAAATCCAAACCAGTTCCAATATGGTCAAAGTGGTGGTAACATCCATCAACCTTATCCTTTTGTTCCTCAACCCCAAAGGAACAATCCTCCTCCTGGATTCCACTATCCTAACGAGCCTTCCCAATTCCCCACCCAATACAATCGCTTTCCCAAGAACCAAAATCAAGGCCAACCCAATTTGGGACAAGCCTCTTCTTCTAAACAACCATGGGAAAGTGCTGTAGAGGATATTGCTTCCTTCACCCGTTCTAGCCTCAAGAACATTGAAACCCAAATAGGTCAACTTGCATCCCACCTTAGCCAGCAACAACCATCCAATTCATCCCAACTCCCAGCTCAACCATTACCCAACCCTAAGGGTAATGTAAGTGCAATTGCACTTAGATCGGGAAAGCAAATTGCTATGCCCCATGCTGATTGCTCTACCTCCCCTTTCGATGTTGATCTAGAAAATGAAAAGAACAAAAAGCTGGAAAAGGAACTTGAATCCACTCCTTCACCTCCTTCCATTCCTCTAAGGAACCCAATTCCTTTTCCTCAAGCCATCTCCAAGCCTAAGAAGTCCTTTGAACCTGATCCTGAAATGATTGACATGTTTAGACGTGTTGAAGTGAACATCCCCCTCTTAGATTCCATCAAACAAATCCCTAATTATGCCAAGTTTCTTAAGGAATTGTGCACCCATAAGAGGCAACTTAGGAACATTGAAAATGTTTCAACCCAACAGTCCATTCCCATGAAGTGCAAAGATCCAGGGACCTTCACGGTTCCATGTCAAATAGGGAGTTCCAACTTTGATGATGCACTCATAGACCTTGGAGCCTCAATAAATGTCATGCCCAAATCCATTTTCTCCAACCTTGGTCTAGGTCCCTTGCACCCAACGGGTGTTGTCATTCAATTATCCAATCGAAGCACTGCCAGTCCTAAGGGGATAATTGAGGATGTTCTTGTTTGGGTCAATGATCTTATCTTCCCAGCTGATTTCTATGTCCTTGACATGGAAGGTGAGACGAACTCTTCTCGATCTCCCCTAATTCTAGGAAGACCATTCCTTATGACATCTAAAACCAAAATTGATGTCCATGCTGGCATCTTATCCATGTAATTCGGTGACCAACTGGTCAAGTTCAACATTTTCCAAGCCATGTGATACCCATCTGAGGATCACTCTGCATTCTCAATCCATGTTTCTGAAACTCCCTCTGAGAGTGTGTTGAATCCTAATCCATCATGTTCTTCATGTTCTACTAATAGAGGAGTTTGTGAATATTGTATCCTCATTAACCAAGTGATTAATGGTGAAATTGATGTTGACATTACAAATGAAAACTCCATTGATCTAAAGGATCTTGAAAACTCTTTGGAATCCCATCTCACCTCTGACCTCCAATGCTCCAACATGGATGGTATTGAGAAAAATGAACTAGAATTATCATTTGTTGATTCAGATCAGATTATCCTACATTCATCCTTTCCTATCCATGATTCTGAAAATTCTGTTATATGTGAAGTGAACCTTGAACCAATGTGTTTATATTGTCCTGATGGTAGTGATGTTTGTGATATTTGTACCCTAATTAATAAAGTGATCACTGCTGAGGTTGAAATTGACCATTCTTTGGCGAACAACATTGAAGTAAAGGATATTGAAAATTTTATTCAGTCTTATGACTCCACTAATCCTCATTACTCTACATCGGTAAGTGATGAAATAAATGAGTCAAAAACAATTGGGATCTTATACTCTACTTTTGTGTTATCCGAACCTTACATAAATGAACCATCAGAATTGAGACATCTTCCTGAATTTCCAAGAATAGAAAATCATCACTTTGTGGATAAAATCATTCCTCACATTGAAGACCAAAGGGAGGATAGTCATATTCTCTTTCCACCCCCATTGAATTGCAAGCACACCAACAAGGATGGGAAGAAATTATCCAATGAATCATCAGGCCTCCCAAAGAAAAAGTTTTTCTAGAAGCACACTGGAGTTGAGAAAATACGATGGCCACCGTCAGACTATGGGTAGTCCACTGCAATTGTCCAGCTGTAGAAAAATAAATGCAGCGCTTCTTGGGAGGAAACCCATGTTTTCTTTTACTTTTATGAAATTTCAATTTCTTTTTAGATTTTCATTAGATGAATAATGAATTTTATTTTTCAGGAAACTTCCCACTGTCCTGGAACCACCTCGACTTCCACCGAATCCCCAAATTCTCTAGCCGACCCACCACTAGATGGAGATGGCAACCCACCAAATCCAAACCAGGGGGCACCTCTTTCCCTTTAACTCTCTCTCTCCTCAATCTCTCTTCTCTCTCTTCTACTCTCTATTTCTTCTTCTTCCTCTCTCCCTCTCATTTTTTTTTACAACATTCTTCCACAACCTTTTTTCTATTTTCTCTTTTGTGTGGATGTGTCATTAAAAATAAAAAAATTTAAAAAAAATTAATTAAAAAAAATGAAAATTGAAAAAAAAGGGGTGTCATAATTACTCATCATCCAATATTGAAATTCTGTCCAACCATTTTGGGGAGTCAAAAGGCTTGTTTTAAACTCAAATATATTGAATTTTTATCTCAAACTTGGGTAAACAATTTTGTGTCAATAACAAACATTTTGAATGAACAATTTTTGGTGGAAAATGATTCTCCCCTACCGTGAGGATTAACATTAGCCTTCATGCCAAGGTCATCTATGGCCATCTTTTTCATTGTGTGTCTTCACCACTGATTGTGAGTCTTGAGTTTGTGGACCTTCGAGCTGAATTTCCATCTTTTGTGTGCATTAATATGATAGAGGCATTTTCTAAGCCACATGAGAATCAGAATAGCCAAATAGCCTCTCGTTACCCTTACATTGATCCTACTTTTGAAAGCACATTTGAGCCTATGAAAACCTTTCTTTTGATAGCCACATTACAAGCCTAATACCTTGTCCCACCCAACATCTTCATGGATTTTCATTGTACAATTTATTGAAATTTAAGTGTGGGGGGAATGGACTTCATTTTTGGGCATACTTCCATTGATTTCCAATGTGTCATCATATGCTTGAGGGCAAGCATACATTCAAGTGTGGGTGAGAGTTTGTAATTCTATGAGCTTTGGGGTGTATATGTGTAATTTTCATTTGTACAAAAGTCATTGAAAAGTGTTCAAAAAAAATGAAAAAAAATTATAAAAAAAAATGAAAAAAAGGGAATGGGTTGTGTTTTGGGTGGGTCAAAAATCATTCATCATCAACCTTTGATCGTGTTATAACTACTAAAATTAGTTCCATGAGAAGATCAAAAATGGGTTGGGAGATGACTGTGAGACTTGTTTCAAGCACAACTTTCGAAAAAAAGAGCAAAAAGAGAAAAAAAAAGAACACTTGAATCATCTTGTATTGTGTCATTATTGGAAGTATTCCATGTTGTACATATTCCATCATCTCACCCTATTCCATTTTCTATATCCCTCACTTTTCATTCATCACACATTCATTCCCTTGTAAATATGTGTTTCTATTTCCTTTCAAATCAAATTTCAAAAAAAAATGTGCATTGATTTTTCCATGTTGGTGTTTTTAACCCCTCTTTTCCTTTGGAAATTATATACCTACCGTCCCATAGCCACTGAAAAACCCATTAAAATACATCTTGATTCTTGTACACATTAGATTTGGGAATGGAAGCTGAGAGCTCTTACAAACTCTTGATTTTCACTTTTTGTTGGTGAATGAGTGAACCTCCTAAAATACATTTTTATCATCTTGAGAGGAGTAAGTTTTGAGTGACTAAATTTTCCAATTCAAACCTTGAACATGAAAAAATGAATTGTTTCTGATGCATTATTGTGAACCAAATTTTTTATGGAATTCAATATGGATGATTGAAATATTCTAAACCTCTCCTGATTGGAGAAAACAAAATTTTAATATTTGTTGGTGAGTGAAAATGATTTTGTCATGTTTTTATATTTGTTGCACATGAGGACACGCGCAAATCTAAGTGTGGGGGAGTTAATGTTATTAATATTTTCATGACTTATTATATTCCCCCTTTACTTATTTTATATGAAATGTGCATAATTTGTGTCAAATATTAATGTTTTAATATTAAGTATAATATTTGAGCATTTTTAGAAGTAGTCAAATTGAGTCAGTTTAATTTTTTAATTATAAATATCACTATACTGATCCAAATTGTGTGGTTTTTGTTTTGTAGGATTATCCTTTCAATATAAAACATTTCATTAGAAGGAACCATGGTCTCATTCTGCCATTTGAAGGGTCATATGGTCCTCACAAACAAGACCAAAGAATCTGTGAACAAACTGGACCAGCCTTGAAGATTGATTTACTGGGCTCAATACAGAAGTCCAAAAACATTAACTCTCCACCATAATTCTGGGGACACTATATTTCATCTTGGATAAAAATTTCAAGGCCCAAATCCAAGTACAAGGGGCCCAAATAAATCTTTTAAGTCCAGCCCACCATTCTGGCCGAGAATTAAAATCAGTATAGTATTCATGACATATCTCCTGATGTAAGAATCCAAGAGAGCTGATATTTTTCAGTGTGAAAGAGGAGATATAGGTGGCCGACTTTTTTGAAGAAACAATTCGGATTTGAAGGCATCTTAATATTCAAAAACCCTTTCATATTATGGACTTCAAAAATACTGGATTGAAATGGACAGTTTAAGTTTGTTTATTCAAACGGCCATAACTTTTTATCCTTACGTCCAAATGACTCAAAATATTGAGAGTAGTCGGCCAACATTATTTTATACAACTTTGAAGAAGGAGATATTTGATGATTCGACTGTCTGAATTGCCAAATTGGCGATTCAAGTTGAGGGACAGATTGGGAATGCAAACAGTCCACTCCTTGGGCTATAAATACTCTCTCCTTCTATCCTTGAGAGGGGTTGGCATTTCAGAAGAGAGGATATCATATTGGCACGACCAAAGCCTTGAAAAAGGCTTGGGAGTACCTACCATACTCAAGTTTTCACTTGAGAGACCTTTCCTCCTCTCTTTGTTTTCACTTACTTTTGTGTTCTTCATTTTTGTAATCTTGTAATTCTCTTTCTTTGTAATTCTGTTTTAATGCAAGTTACTTCTTCAATATCTCTTATTATCATCCACCTTATGTAGTTTAATATTTATGTTAATAAAATAGTTTAAATTCAGTTGAATCCCCTTCCCTTATTTTGCTTCCTCATTCAATCGAAAATCCGTTTTTAATTATCATCGTCGTTCGTGTGTGTGTGTCAACGTACCACTCTTTTCTAATCCCTTTCTTTTTCTTCTATTCTTAATTTATCATCATAATTATTTTAACCAGAATATTAAACATCAAAATGGCTGAGTAAATCTCTCATTGGGGTGAGTTATAATTCGGGGATGTTAAGTGATTGAGAGTTTTGCTCGATGAGTATTCTTTAAATTAATATTGTGTATGTTAAACTTAATATGTCATGGATTAATGATATGTTTTGTTTAACGAGTGGTTTCCATGGATTATTGGAACCATAAATACACTACCATAAATAAGTTTTGATTGAGATTAGAACCCTAAGTTAATTTAAGTCTTGGATTAAAGCCTTCACACTTAGGAATTCCAATCAATGTCAACTTATGACATGGGTGTTAATTTAATGCAATACAAAGTAAGGCTCAAGGATATCACATGCTTAACTCCCCAATAATGAACTCACCCCAATCTTTATCAATTTGGTAAATCAAACATCATCCATAAATCATTTCAATTAAGCTCTGCAAACAAACCCCCCTAATCAAAATACAATCAACTAAAAACAAACGACTATTACAAAGTATCATCGCCGAGGATTCGACCCGAGTGTTGCTATACACATTAGCAGAGCACCGGAATTTTGACCGGTCGATAGGTGACAATCGGCCGTGCGTTTCATATGGACATTTTTAATTTATAGTAATTCCCTTTATATTAACTAATATATCCTCTATTTTTATGGATCTAATGAACTGAGTGTTCAGGGAATATCTTAATATTTTTTTAGTGGTATTTATTGATGTTATCTTGGTTACTTTAAAATTTATGAATAGAATAATATTCATTTATGAATCATTCTTGAGTCTCTTAGAGAAAATGAGTTATATGGAAAATTTAACAAGAGTTAATTTTGTATTTAGTAAGTTCATTTTCTTATCCATGTTTTCTATAATGATGAAATATTGGTTGATCATTCAAATAAAATGCATTCAAATAATGTTATATACCAATAAAAATAATCAAGGTACATAGTTTCCTTGGATTATTAGGTTACTATTATAAATTTTTTAAAAAATACTGATTAGAAAACTGATTAACCAAGTTGACATGTAAAGGGGTTGAGTTCTTATATACATAGGAATGTAAAGAAAGTTTTAAAGAATTATAGATGAGGTTTATCCATGTGATAGTGTTCATATTTCCATCGAGAGGGGATGGATTTTTGATATATAGTAACACATCAAAGAAAGGACTTGGATGTTTCCTTATACAGAATGATAAAATTATTACCTATGCATAAAGGTAGTTAAAGATTCATGAGAAAAACTATTCAACCCATTATCTTGAGTTAGAAGCTGTAATTTTTTCCTTGAAGATATGACAGAATTATCTCTATGGTGAAAATTGTGAGATATATACATATCACAAGTGCTTTAAAAATATCTTTTAAGAAAAAGATCTAAACATGAGGAAAAGTAGATACCTAGAGCTACTCAAGGATTATAATTTCTCAATACAATACCATCTTGGGAAAGCTAATAAGGTAGTTGATGCATTGGGTAGGAAAGATCTTGGAGTTCTGAATAATATAAAGATTAAAAATGATTCTTTATTTAAGGAATTAGTAAATTTGAATATGGGAATTATTAGTGAAGGGGGGACATCACTAATTTTAAAAATGATTATTAAAACATCATTATTGGAAAAGTTAAAAAGTATTAACTCAATACTAAGAGTTTACAAAAGAAAATTAAAGTTATTAATGAAGGTAAACTAGAAAATTTTATTTATAAAGATAGTGTGCTAAATTTTGGAAATAGATTATGTGTTTCATCCATACCTGAGTTAAAGAGAGAATTATTATATGAATCCCATAGCTCAAATTTCTCTATACACCCTAGAAGCACCAAAATGTATCGGGATTTGAAGAAACGTTTTTGGTAGGGTGATATAAAATAATAAATTTTTAACTATGTGCCAATATGATTAGTTTTTTAATAGGTAAAGGTTGAGAGACAACATCCCAAAGGATTCATGAAAACTCTACCTATTCCTATATAAAAATTTTATTATATTACTATGGACTTTTTCACTGTATTTTCAAAGACTCTTAAAAAGAATGATGTCATATGGGTTATTATTGATCGACTTACCAAGTTATCACATTTCTTCACTATAAGGAGAGACCTACCTCTTGATCACCTTACATGACTTTATATTAATAATTTTGTGAGGCTTCATGGTGCAACTAATTCAATTGTATATAATCATGATCTGCAGTTTACATCAAAATTCCAAAAGATTATTCATAAGGTTATTAATTCCAAGATACATTTTAGAACCATGTATCATCCTCAAACTGATGAGCAGTCTAAAAGGGATATTCAAGCATTATAAGATATGTTTAGGTTGTTCTTTATTGACTTTAAAGGTATGTAAGATCATTATTTACCTTTAATAAAAAATTTATATAGAAATAACTTCAATTAAAGCATTCAAATAGTATCATATATAGCATTGTACAGAAAGAGGTTTTGTACTCCAACTTGTTGGGATGAATTTGTTGAAAGGAAGATTGTAAACTTGGGTCTTATTGAGGGGAAAATAGTGAAAGTGAATACTATTTATAATCCTATTAAGGCAACTTAAAACAGACAAAAAAATATGTCTACAAATGAATAAGGATTTAGAATTTCATTTGGGATGTCACATTTTCTTAAAGTTATCTCTATAGAAAGGTTTTATAATATTTTAATATAAATAAAAACTAATTCCTAGGTACATTGAGCCTTTTAAAATTTTGGAAATATTTGGAGTAGTGGATTATCATTTGAAAATTCCACATATCCTCTCTAAAGTTTAGGATGTGTTCCATATCTCTTTATTGAGGAAGTACATGCCATATCCAAAACATGTTCTCACATATGAGAAAATAGAATTAGAACCTGATTTATCTTACTATAAAGATCCTATCCAGATTATGGACATAAGAGAATAATTAGTGAGGAATTAGATGAATCGACTAGTAAAGGTACTTTGGAGAAATCATAAGATAGAAGAGGTGATATAGGAACCTAAAGAAGTTACGATGAAAAACTAACAACATATTTTTATTTAAATTTTTTAGAATTAAATTTTTAAATGAGGTAATAATGTAACACCTAAGTTTTAATTATAGTAATCTTTTCTTTCAAGAGAAATAATAGTACAATGCACATAACTTTATTTAAGAATATGATTAAAACCTAAATTATAATTTTTAGAAATATTATTTTATTAAATTAATATTATTTTTGAAATAATCATGTAAATATTATATTAGGGTTATTTTTTTGTGTTTTTCTGGGAAAAAATATTTTAAAGTGGATAGTGGAAATTGCTGATTTTTGTAAAATTGTCATTTTTTCATTAAATAAAGTAATTTAAAAGTATCATTATGTATTTAATTTGATCATAAAGTGACATAATTATTATTTAATTATAAATAATCTAAATAATTACATGGGAATCATCATTATACTTTATTTTGGTATAAGTTCATTTTTTGGTTTAAAACGTGTTTTTTTTAAAACGTTTTCCATCACGTTTTGCGGGTTTGTTTTTAAATTTAAATCTAAAAATTTTAGTAATTGAATTTTATAAAATTTAATTCATAATTTTAATCATATTTTTCAGATTTGGTAATGATTTTACATTCATTTTTTGTCATTATGTATAGTAACCAAGGTAAAAATTCAATAGTATAATAAAGGTTAAAATGGATTAACAGTGGGTTAAACTAAAAACATAAGGGTTAAAATTATTTAAAAACTTGAATAAATACTATTTTATATCTATATTTAGATATTATATCTTCCTCCCTTTTAAAATATTCTAATTTTGATCCATTTATCTTGAGTAAGACATTGATATATTTTAATCTTTTGAAAAATTATAAGTGTGTCCTCTCCCTCCCGTGTAAAAGGACACCACCTATCCTATCTTAATCACACTTTATTAGCCTTATATATAATCTAATACCTACAAAAATACCTTCCTAACATCCCTCCCCATAATCTAGAGGTCCTTTTTTATCAAAATACCAACCTTAGAAGGCTGAATGTGTAATCTAAAGGAGGTTGTCCAAAGAAGAGGTATATCTCTTAACTGAGTGTTTTCATTTTATTTCTTATTATACCTCCTTAAATTTTTTCTAACCATTATGATATAATAACATCATTACATACCATATACTGATATGTTATTATGTTTATGAAATAACCTTTATTTATCTACTTCTCCATCAAATGGGAAACTAAAGCATCGTTCGTGCATACATGTGGACTACTACCACGCAAAGTAATGTATTTCATTTTTCATCACCACCATTCATGAATGGTTAATATGATAGATATAATATTTATATATTATATTTATTAAATTATTATTATTATTTAAATATAATATATCATTTAACTTCTTACCCTTATGCCCATCAAAAACTGATGACGTCACTTGTGTATACGCATGGACTGTCACCTCCACGAAGTGATGTGATGCATTTTTCATGCATGACTTTAAATAATGATTATAAATATATGTATAATTAATATATATTATATTTATATCATTATTAACATTTTATATATGATTTAACCATGAGAAATATTCAAGGATTGAAACTATCAATTTGAAACTTACATGAAAAATGAAATAGCTAACACTCAGAAATAGCCATTTTAATAAGGAATTATTAATAAAAAGGAGTTAAAATGCTATAATTAGATTATATATTATATTATAATTATTTATATCATTATGTTATATAATTATAATAAATTTAAATTTACTATACATAAGGTTAAAATCACTTAAGAAGCAAGTCGAGCCTGAGGTAAGGGTTTATTTCACAATCTCATTCTTATTCAGGATTATTTATGTTTAAGTTTTCATTGGGGGGTTTATATGATATTTATATCTTAAACCCCATAAATTTTATTCTAATATAGTTATTTCTATAAATTACATGTTTTCCTTTCATTTTCATCTCTTTAAGTACTCAAAAGTCTATCTTTCAAAAAAAAGTACTCAAAAGTCTAAAAGAATGTTTTTAATGAAAACTAGTTTTTTCTGTTCGTTTAGGAATATTTTTATCCCATGAACATATTTTATTTAAAAAAAATTCAATAATGTTTTAAATATTATAAAAAGATTGATTAAATTTATTTTTACCCATTTTTTACTTTTATATAAATGTTTAAAAGGAATATTCTTATTATTTTCTGAATGAGGCACTTTTTACCGATGGTGTGAATGGAATATTTTTTTAACATACACCACACTAATATAATTTCTCACCATCATTAATAATATTTACTTTGAATATTACTTTAAAATTTTCCATGGTTCTTTCCAAAGAAAATGGTTTTCCTAATATTTTGGAAAAAAATGTATTTTAAATAAGTGGTTTCAAAATGAAAAGGGTATTTTCCTCAAGAAATGTTTCAATGATCTTTTAAAAATACTTTCTTCTATGTAAACATAATTTGATGAATATTTTGTTTTACTAAGGATATACTCTAATTATACCATACATCGTAGTTCTATGGATGGATTATGATCATTTTTACTGGGGAAAGTATTGATATTCTGCATGCTAGTTCTTCCAGTATGGATAGTTATTAATTTTTAAGAAATGTTGATTGAGTTGTATTGTTTATTCATATAATGAATGCATTGTAATTATTAAGTGATGGGTGGGGACCAAAATTACATAGTCCCTCTATGTGTTGGTAGTTCTCATGAGACATAATAGGTTGGTTATTTGGAATATGTCTTACTTATTTATGTATGATGTCTTAGCACGAGGCCTTGACTATAAGTTTAAGATGCATGGAATTATGCATTACATCATTGTAAAACTGGTTATTGATATCCATGTGATTATTTGAATAGTTATGTTATCCATGGATAAGTTTTAGGTTCATGTGATTATTTATATAGAATTATCTATACATTATCTATTCTTATCATATTATTCATGCCTTATTTATTCTATAATAGCTTTCATTGTATGTACTCCCTTACTGAGCATCTGAGCTCACCCTTTTCTTTTGTTTATTTTCACTAGTATGCCAATAAGTGTACTATGATTGATATGAAAGGATATTCTAGAGGGAATAATAATGTTCACATATAAAATACTATGTTGTATTTTATAATTTCAAATATAATGTGAGATTTAAGCATGTATCTAGTTTTCCAAGACTACTAAACTATTCGATAAATTAGGATGGAATCACTTGTATCTAGTTTCAATGTAATAAAGTTACCACCAGATCTAGGATACTAGGATTAGGGTTGTTACATCAAAGACAAAGGCACTTAAATAATGTCCTAAACCAATGAATATAACCCAGATACATAGTTTCCTTGTATTTCCATGTTACTATCAGTGATTTGTTAAAAAAAATCCTAATTAACTAACCCAATAACCAAGTTAACACATAAATGGGTTAAGTTTATATGGTTATAAGAATGTAAATAAAGTTTTGAAGAACTGGAGATAAGAATGGTCAATGCACAGATATTGACATTACCACCAGGAAGGGATATTTTTGTGATATATAGTGATGCATCAAAGAAATGACTTGGATGTGTCCTTATATAGAATGAAATAGTTGTTTCTTATGCATCAAGACAATTAAATATCCTTAAATAGTATTATATAACATGTGATATTGAGTTGGTAGACACAATCTTTACCTTGAATATGTATTATCTATATAGTGAAATATGTGAAATATATATATAGATCACAAAAGTTTGAAATAGATTTTTCATAAAAATAGATCAACATGTGACTAAGGAGATATCTAGAGATACTAAAGGATTTTGATAGATCAATACACTAATACCCTGGGAAATAAAATAAGGTGGTTGATGTGCTGAGTAGAAAAGATCATAGAGTTCTGACTAAAATGAGGATTGAAAAAGATCTAATATTTATGGACTTAGTAAATTTGAATATGGGAATCTTTAGAGAAGAGGAAACATCACCCTTTTTTAAATGATTTTCAAACCATATTTATTGGAGGAGATAAAAAAGTCTCAACTTTATGATAAGTGTTTATAAGAGAAAATAAAATTCATGAAATATGGGAAATTGGATGACTCTATTTATAAATATGGTATGTTGAAATTCAAAAAGAGTCTATGTATTCTATCAATACCTAAGATGAAGTGGGAATTACTTGATGAAGCTCATGGATCAAATTTCTCTATACACCCTAGTAGCACCAAGATGTATAGGGATTTAAGAGAACATTTTTTGTGGGATAATATGAAGTGGGAAATTGTTGATTATATATCATGATTCTTAGTTTTTAAATAGGTAAATCTTGAGAGAAAACATCCTAAATGGTTCATAAAACCTCTCCCTATTACTATATAGAAGTGGGATGATATTACTATGGAATTTGTCACTATATTTCCAAAGACTCTTAAAAGAAAAGATGTCATGTGGGTTATTGTTGATCACCTTATCAAGTCTGCATATTTCCTCTCTTTAAGGGAGGATCTACCTCTTGATAACCTCATAAGAATCTATATCAATGAATATGTGTGACTTCATGGTGCATTTATTTCAATTGTATTTGATCATGACCCATGATTTACATTGAAATTCTGGAAAAAGTATTTAGAAGGATCTCAACACCGAGTTACATTTGAGCACTACTTGTCATCCTCAAAAAAATGGGTGGTCTGAAAGGACTATTCAAACATTAGAAGGCATGTTGAGGTTATTCTCACTTAAATTTCAAGTTATGTGGGATCGATATTTACCTTTAGTATAATTTAAAAAATAATAACTTCCATTCAAGAAATCAAATTCCATTGTATAAAGTGTTGTATAGGAAAATATGTTGTACACTAACTTTTGGGGATGAAGTTATTGAAAGGAAACTTTTATGCCAATAACTTTTTGAGGATACAATGAGGAAAGTGATAACTATTCAGATTCATGTCAAGGTAGCTCAAAGTAGGAAAAAGAGTTATATTGATGATCGAAGGAATGATCTGAAATTTCATGTAGGGGTTCATGTTTTCTTAAAGGAGTCTTCATGGACTGTTGTTATAAGGTTTTTAAATAAAGGTACACTAAGTCATAGGTACATTTTTCCTTTTGATATTTTAGAAATAATTGGAATGGTGGCTTTCCATTTGGAAATACTACCCAACCTATGTAAATTTCATGATGTGTTCCATATCTCATTATTAAAGAAGTATTTTCCAAACCCAATTCATGTAATAACCATTGAATAAATTGAATTATATCATGATTTATCTTATTGTGAAGATTTTATCTAGATTCTTGTCACTAGAAAACAAGTGGTGTGAATCAAACAACTCAATTAGTAATGGTCCTTTGGAGAAATCATAAGATAGAGGAAGAAATGTGGAAACCTAAATAATTTATGATGACATAATTCCTATATTTTATTATGAGGTAACATTATATAAATTTCAAGGATTAAATTTTTAAAGTTTGGAATGTTAAACATGAGCTTCAATTAAAGTAAGTAAGCTTTTCATTCTAAAGAAATTATAGCATAATACACATAGCGTTATTCAAGAATGTAATTAAATCCTAAATACCTAAATTTTATAATTTAAATTTGATGAAATTAATTTCATTTTTAATTCATGATGTCAAAATTAGGTTAGAGTGAATTTTTTATATTTTTCATAAATAGTTGATTTTTGAGTGAATAGTGAAAAATACCAATTTTGCAAATATAGTCACCTTTATAAAATTATCAAGATATAAGAATGAGTTGAAAGTTTATGAAAAAAAATTCTAGACCAAATATATATTTAATAATTAATATAATTTAATTAAAAATATAATTTTGAACTTATAAATATATGTTTAACATTTTTTGAAATATAAGTAATGCTTTTATTCAAGTAAAAACTATTTTTGGTTCATCTCTTTTAATAATGTATTCAAAAGGTTCATTTTAATTTTGGTTTGATTTTAAAGACAAATAATACTAATTTTATTTAAAATAATACAATTAATTCCATGTTAATCAAAATTATACATGATTCTGGTATAAAATCATGTTTATGCTTAAGCGACCATTTTTCTAAAAATAGTTTTTCATTACGTTTTGCAAAATTATATTAAAAGTAATTTTTAACACTTATATAAATTGAATATTGTAAAATGGATTTAATATTTTTAATCATCATAATTAATGTTAGTGAATAAGGTTGAATTAATTTTTTTAACAATGAATAGTAATTACGGTAAATATTTGTCACCACAGTTAAGGGTAAAATGAGTTAAAAGGGTTAAAATAAAGAGATAAGGATTCAAGATAACACAAAAAACTTTATTAAATGTCATTGGTTGGTTTTATTTTTACTTTAATCTTATAATATTATAAACTATGATAATTTGGAGCCACTTGTCTTGATAAGACGTATATTATATAATAAAGTTTCAAGTATTTACAAGTTTGTCACCCACCTCACGTATAAAAGGGAATGTCCTCCCCTCATTTA
The DNA here is from genome assembly GCA_963277665.1 of Viscum album. Lineage (NCBI taxonomy): Eukaryota > Viridiplantae > Streptophyta > Magnoliopsida > Santalales > Viscaceae > Viscum > Viscum album. Next base: position 1,029,618,516 of record OY728158.1, read on the forward strand.
TACACACTTATTTATCCAATTATATCAACTAATACCTAACAAAATATATTCCAAACATATTTATACACATCCTAGAGGTTTTGGTCTTCCCAAAATACCACTTCAATTAGGCTTAAGGTGTAATACAAAGTAGATTGTCAAAAGAAGTTTTATATGTTCTTACCAAGATTTTTCAAGTTCATTTCTTATTAAACCTAATATAAATATTAAATAACCATATTAAAATAATTAAATTAGTATATTTAATTTACCTATATGTTTTTATATTAATTTTACATCTTGTTTCTATCTTCTTTCCATCCTATGGAAAATGAAAATATCACTTGTGCATACTACGGTCTCCACGTAGCGGTGTATTTTTTTCATCACCGCTTCATTTGGATGGTCATAAATATGTAATTAATGAATATATATAATATTTATGAAATAATTATTATTATTGAAATATAATATATCATCAACCTTCTTACCCTTCCATCTGTTGTAAAATGATAACATCGATCATGCGTACGTGTAGACTGCCACCTCCGCAAAGCTATGTGATTCATTTTTATAGTACCAAATTTATTGGATGATTCTAAAATTGTATATAATAAATAAAAATTATATTAATTAAATTATTAATATTCTTTAGATTTTGAAACCATTTAATAACACCTTTAACCATGGTTAATATACTGAAGTGATTTTGGAGAAATTGATTGAACAACCTTAAGTGGTCACCGCAAGCAAGAATTATTAAATAAATGGATTACAGATGATTATAAAAGGAAATCAAAATTGAATATAGAAGAAAAAGGTTCTTATTAAAGTATTTAATAAATTTAAATTGACTATTTTGGAGGGTATAACATGTCTGGCCAAGCAGGAATCCAAGGTAATATTTTTTCATCTCAATTCCACTCCATCAAAACATATTTTATATTATGCGCCTAATTTCTTTTATATGTTGTATATACTTCCCATTTGAAATATTATATCATGTATTCATATTTATTCATGGTATTTAAAGTTTCAATTTATTTTTTTATTTCAAGTGTTTTTTATTCAAAAGTTATTAAATCTATAAATATTTATTTTACAATCTCACTCTTTTTTTAAAAAGATGGGAGGGAAGTCCCTCCTTTTTTTATTTAAAACAAAAAAACCAATTCTTTAGGTTCTATTTATCTTCTTAAACACAATTTATTTTCTTATCTGGTGTTTAATTATGGGTTTTATATGTTTTCATCCAATTTATCCTCTCTTTGGAACTCAAAAGGTCTAAAGAATGTTTTTAAGAAAATATAACCATATTTCCCTTTTTCATTCGGGAATCACTCTCTTCCATATATATATTATTGAAATTGTTTTATAGAGGTTTTTATATAATTTTAAATGTTTGTTAAAGGTATTTTTCCACTCCCATTTACTTTCTTTACAAAATTTTTAAAGGAATCTTTTTAATGTTTTCTAAACAATTTTTGTTTTACTTTCATTACAAATGAATAAATGGAATGTTTTTTTAATATATACGGTGTGAATAGATTTTGACATCTCTATGACTGTTATTTACTATTTATATTCCTCTACAGTTTTCTATGTTTTTTTAAATAAAATCTATTTCCATTATTCTATGAATATTTATTTTTTATATTAAAATAAAAGGTTATTATTTTCTAAAAGATTGAAAAGAATTTTGGAAATGATTTATAACTTTATTTTTACAACAAATTTGTGAAAATATTTAAAGAATTTTAAAAAAAACATTACTTCTATTTTCATCTCTAATTATCAAAATAATCTCATTTATTTCAAACCTTCATTTTTGATGAATTAATGGTCTTTTATCATCTTTTACTGATTTATGGATTATACCATATTTTTTGATCATTCACTTTTTTATGATCGTGTTTTTATCACTCTTCATTATTCATTGGATGTTATTTTTCTCCTTAATATCTATATTTTCAGTATCATGGATGTATTTGGTATCATTTTTATTAATTTTATATTTTCTCAATCATATACAATTTTAATATATAGTTTTAGTGGAAAGAATCTTATTAAGAAAGTTATTTCATTTATTGGAGAAATATTGATGTTTCGTATTCTTGATTCAATATAGATATTTATTGATTGATATTGCATATTGATTATGTATTGTATTTTTGATTCAATATATATGGAATGAATTTTATATATGTAATTGATTGGTGGGGCTTGGTTATAAATAGTATTTCGATGCATTGACAAGTTTCATTAGAAAAATATTTGGCCAAATTAGTTGGGTATTTGGTGTATACCTACCCATTCATTGAAATGTCTTGACATAAGGCCTTGATAGTAAGGTTTATGATGTCTTGGCAAGAAGAATTGATAAAAATATCATTATGTATGAAATTATTAATTTCCTTAATTAATATTTTATTTATTATTATCCATGTGATTGTTATATTGATACCTTCCATGGATATATTTTTAAGCTCCAGTTATTGATTAAATGAAATATATATTGATTAACCACTCTTGCGTATTATTTATGCATTATTGACTCGTGATAGCTTTCATTGTATGTAAATCTTACTAATCATTTGAACTCACCCCTTTACTTGTTTTCCTTTCCCTGGGATATGAAGAAGAAATATTTGAATGATTTTCAAGGATACAAGAAAATTTTTCATGCTATGTTTTATTTTTCTAATGTAATATGGAAATCATATATGAATATAGTCTCCCAAGACTGGTTAGCTGATTGATCTTCCATTTTGTTATCGCTTGTATCATGTATCAATGTAATAAAGTAAACACCATCTCTAGGTTACTAGATTAAGGGTTGTTATAAAAGAGGGGTGCCTCTGGATTGTCTTTTATTGTCTCATTTTTTATGTTTGATTTTGGTTACACTTAGCTGGGAAACCCCAAGGGTTGGGATACTAGAGGAATATAGTTTAATATTATCCATATGAAGGATACAAATAATGAGTTTTTCACTCAACTATCCAAGAATCGCAACTATTGTGATCAGATTAATATACAACCTAAATAACTAAAGTGATGAGTTTCACACAAAATTGGGGTCATTTCTTAGTAAAATATGGATCATGGATTACTAAATGGATATGATGTATAGGGTCATCAATTTTAGTGGGAGCATCATCATTAAAATTCCTTAATGAAAGGATATAAAACATGATACTCACTTGATAAAAACTTTGGTTGTATATAAATATCATCATCATCATCAGACTACACTTTTAAATTAATCCTTGGAATGAAAAGATTAATGTAACAAACTCCTAATATTGTTAATTTAAGAAAGGTTCATAAGTTAAAAAAGTTATTTGTGTTAGATTTATTAGGGGTAATAATTCCATATGATGGGATTATTCAAAAAATAACTAAATGTGTTTATGAAACTATATGAAATTTACATGTTTGGTGTGTGGGTTAGAGAAATTAATTCTTTGATTTTGAAGGGTATGTAATACCGAATATATATTTACAAGTGTTGTAAATATATAGGAGTTCAAAATCAAAAGGAATAATTGACAGAGCTTATAATTTTCATTCTAGTATTGAATCAAAAAAATGATACATTAGAGATTTGAATATATGATAAGCTCAAATGAATATATATTTTTCTATTATACGATAAGAGGAGTTGTTTATTAACAAATTATTATTATGAACAACATGAGATGATTAGTTTTATACACATGGTTTATGATTCATAAAATTATATAACATGTTTAAAAGGGAGACAAGGATAAAAATGTTTTTATCCAGGATAAAGTGTTTTTCTATATACTTATTAACATCTAAGGGAATGTGCTCCCACCACCCATCAATGGTAAATTTTAATAGTCTTAGTTTTAAGGAAAATGTTCTGAACACGTAGAATGTCATATGTGATATGGAAACAATATTTTATTTGTTAAATATTCTGACTAAAAGGAAATAAGTGTTATTTATTAACATAAATAAGTTTTTGTTGATTATTAGAAAAATATTCTAAGAATGAATATAATACCTAAGTGACTAGTGGGATATGTTTTAACTTATAGAAGTACAAAAGTTAACAAATAAAATATTGTGAGAGTGTGAGATTAAGTGATTCTTCACTTAATATCCTAAAGAGTTGGGATATATGGAAATAAATAAAAATGTAAATAGTTACATTTAGTTACAGTGAAAAAGTGTATATCACTATTATGCCAGATTATTTACCAAGTAAAATTAACTTGATATCCTAAAAGAGTTTAGGGTATAATGTTAAATAAAAATGTAAATGGTTACATGTGAAGTGAATGTCACTTTATCCTAAAATATTTTAGGATATGTTGGATAATAAAAATATAAATAGTTACATTTATTTTAAAGAAAGGTTTGATGGAATAGGTTCCAAAGTATAATGATGATGAACTTAAAAATATTTTTAAGTAGACAATATAAGTCGAAATTTTAACATTTGATTTTTGAAAGGAGTTTTAGTATGTTCAAGGATTTGAGCATTAGGAATATAATTCCTAAGTCTCAACATTATTAAACTTGTTTTCTTTATAGATTTTATTCACTAAAGGGTTTAGTGGGGGTACTTTATTAGGTGGTCACATAGAGATATGATAAGAACTACATATAAATGTAATGAGTTAACAAAACCATTACCGCAGAAACCATATAAGGGTTATATAAATTCTATGGTGTTAAACACGTGAGAGATTGGTAGTAATGGATGAAAATGTATCATGCATTTATAATAATGGAAATAACCATTTATCATTCATTCATGTGTGATATAATTTATTTTACAAGAATAATAAAATAATAATATCCCCTTAAAGTATAAAATTTAAGTTTACCCTAACCAATGATCATCATAGAATATAATGGGATATGATGATATGTAAATGTTAACTTGGATATATTCATGTACTCATTACAAAGGGATTTATATGAGATAGTAAAAATAGATTCATGAGGTAATGAGTTGAGAATTATTACTTGGACTATCTTGTTAAATTATATCTCATGGAATGTCATTTGATCATCGATATACTTTGGAGTGTATGCTTATTATCAATCCTTCTTACCATAGGTAGGACAGAAACCTAGAATGAGAGCTTTCATACTTTGATAACACCCTCCCCCTAATTATATCACACATGAATGAATGGTGGAGATGTGAATCGAAGGAGTGGAATAGTATTTGGGGCGTGTTGAAGCTACACTCTCTAGACTGGCTTCAACAGTGGATAAGATGATGCGTGGATAGCAGAATTATGATCAAGAAATGAAAGAACAGTCAAAATTATAAAAATAACTCACACACCTGGTGCATCGCTTGGAGGGGCCTTCACTGAAGGTAGAGGTGACTGAAGCATGGACAGAGGAGATTGGTAGAATAAGGAAACAGGGTGGACTGCATATTTTATGAAAAATGTGATGGGAAACGCACAATGTGAGTTATCTACAGTATGTTTTCTAAAGGATGACATATGGATGTCAATGATCATGGAGGAATCTATCATGAATTTATATGGAATTGAATAAACAACAGAGCAGCACAAAGGTGAAAACAAGATAGGGTACACGACTATTATTGTGTATGGTCGGATGAAAATCACTCAAGGAGTTTATTTACCTGGGCTCGGTGGGAGGGATCTGAGGAGCTAGAAAAATCGAGTGGAACTGTATTGCCAAAATCATGGGCACAGATTCAAGCTCAACCCCTCTAGCCTTTCCACTCATGTATTCCCATTAAATTCATCAGTCTTAGGATAAACTTCCTAAGGATGATATGAAGGAAAAAGGCTACAATATGGGCACAGATGCAACAAGGTTACCAAGTCTATATGGTTTACCCACTAGATTAGTGTTTAATAAACAAAGAAGTTATGATGAATCTTCATTAATGGAAATGGATCCTCCTACAAATGGTTCATAGTCAAGGAAATCTTCACAGTCTGGGGAGTTGCACACTATGTTTTAGAGTAATACCTTTTTATCATCTATTCTAAAGTGCATTAATCAGGTTTTTCAGTTTGAAAGGCTAATTACAAGATACAATGGTATCCTAATTGTTAGTTATAACTTTGACCCATATTTCATTAAAGCTTGATTGATCACTCCAAATCATGTTTTTTGTACTTATCAATCCATTCCAAAATCTCAAAAATATTTGGAAAGTTTGGTTTGAGGATAAAAGTACATTCCTTGATCTAGAGTATACAGAGGCGTTAATGGTGATTATTATTGTTCATCTAATATTTATAGAAAGAACCTTCCTTAAGAGGGCATTCAAAACTGGGTTGCATGCCATACAATTCTTTCAAGTAAGGGTGTAGCTGGAGTGAGTGGTAATGTAGAGAGATAGACTCTTGTGGTTTTTCTCTATTTGATCAAAAGATTAATGTCATTAAATAATGTTTATCTTCAAACCCACTTATTCTGTATATTGAAAATCCTTGTTGGAGTTTCCCCATGCTCTATGGATCCCATAAGGATCATATGTTATAGACATATCATGATGAAACTCTCAGCGGGCTGAGAAACAATCTCACGACTCTCCTGAAGCAATCTAAACCCCTGTAACCTCATGCAGACACACCCGAAGAATATTTACACGAGGTGGAAAAGGAAACGGTGATGGTGGTTGCACCAAAAGAATCTAAAGAAAATTCCATTTCCAAAAGCTAGAAGTAGTGGCTATCGGTGGTTAAGATCAGTGTGAAATGGTTGAGGGCATCGAGCAGAGAAAGGGAGGCTGATCATCTGGTGCTGGTAGATAAATATCAATTCATATCCAGCAGCTTTGTATCTATGGATGCACTGCACTAAACTAATAATTTAGATGATAATGCTTTATATATTTCAAAATTTTAATCTAATAGTTTTGTAAGGATAAATTTGTACTATGATAATTTCCAAACTTCTCTAGAAATAGGGATAGATTTCATTCCCAAGAACCAATCATTTGACAAAATTTCTGGCTCTGAATTTTCACTCAACCCTATGAGGGGTATTGGTTCAAAAGATAAAGGTGATGATACTTTCTTAAATTAATAAATAGGTTATGGGGATTACATGATTACAAAATGGGCTCCGAAGAATAAAAATGATTTACTTCAAAAAAAAATTATTATCATGCTCTTAATTTTCCATCACACGGTTGTGAGGTAGTTTTTTATCCCCTTGGACATATGCATGCCATTAAATATAGACAACCTTCATTTTTTTATCTCGGTTTCAATGAGAAGTTTGAAGATGTAATGTTTCAAGATTCACTATAAGTTGTTGAGGTCAAATAAAAATTAATTACTGTTGAGGAAGCTATTGCACTTTCTATTTGGGAAACATCAACAATATTTTAGGTTCTCACTCTTAAAAGTTTTTTGGTTTTTTTTATGTGGAATATTTCTAGAAAATAAAGTTATAGGGGGGTATAGATATTTTTATTTCCATAACCTCTTGTGTCAAATCAAGAAATGGAAAGGTTTTTATTGATAAGCCTTTCTATTGTCTTATGACATGCATTTCATGGATTCTATAATTTCATCCACAGAATAAAGATCAATGGATCCAAGGATTTTCATGGCCATGTTTTGGTTTTTCCCTCTCACAGGATAATAAGATTCAATAAAAAGACACAGCTGATGAAGGTAAGGGCACATATTGTGGTTTGATTTTCACCATACCAAGATGGAGAAGGCAATTGATGCAATAAAAAAGTAAAATCTTGGAAAGGGACTTGGCATGCATATTTTCATGATACATTGAAGAAACATTCATATTTTCATCAAGTTTTTCACCTTGAAGATAAGGTGGATTTTCAAGGGGGATGTAGTGATAGGAATGTGGGTGGTGGGGCTGGTGTGGGTTGTTCGTGAGTGGGCATGGTAATTGGCTACAAGGGGTAGTATTTTCCTTTTCTTGACATTAGTATATTGGGATATCGGCGGTAGATAGGGGATATTAAATAAAAGTTGTTGTGGGATGGTGAGAGGGGGATATGGATATTTTATTTAGGGATTAAGTTGTGGATATTGAGGGAGTTGTGTCCTTGGCCTCGGGAGAACCTTCCCAGGGGAGTTTTCTTCTTCAATTGTTTTTTATTTTTCTATATCCTCATGTAATTATGGTTCTGTATGGTTTCTATAAATATAAATAATTCCACTTTTTCTATGCCCGGTTCTTGGGTAAGATGGCACCCTCCTCCTCACGGGCTAAAGATCAACACTGATGGGGCGTGCGGCCAGGGGGCATGAAAGGAGGAGGGGTTGTTCGGGATACAGCTGGCTCTGTTGTCCTTGCTTTCAACGCCTCCTACGGAGCTGGTGACCCTCTGGTGGTGGAGGCCAAGGCCATGCTCAGCGGCTTAGAGCTTTGCTCCTTGAGGGCTCTCCCCTTGACTACAATGGAGACAGACTCGAAGATCGTTTGGAGTTCCCTCAAAGGTGACATCTCTCCCCCTTGGAAGATCACCTATATCATACGAAAATGCAAGGCTCTTATTCCCCGTGGCACCAATATTCTCCACACATGGCGCGAGGGTAATCAGCTTGCCGACTTCTTGGCCTCTAGGGTGACCCCCATCCCCCCTCTCTTGGTATTCAATTACCTTGGATCCCTTCCTCCGGGCGGAGTGTACATTGCTATCGGGGACGCTCTTGGTCTTTACTTCTTCAAGCCTCCTTGATTTTCCTATTTTGTTTTTGGTTTTGGTTTTGGGTTTGGTTTTGGTTTGGTTTTGGTTTTGGTTTTGACTTGGTTTTGGTTTTGGCTGTCAGGTTGCTTTGATTTTGTACTTTCTTTCGTATAAATAAAAAGTAATATTCTTCAAAAAAAAGATATCATATTTTTAAAGAATTCCACTCTATGTGGATCAGTGGTATGAGGGGTTTATCAGAATTACACCTGAGAATCTCTGAGATGTATCAAGATATGTGTAGGAAGTTTTGGTGGCTTGTCATGAGATGAAGATAGCAGGGTTTGTGTGATAAGAACAGAGTACTTAAAACTTGTATTATAGAAGTTAAGTAACCAAAATATAGAAAAAAAGATGAAGAAGAAGAATATCGAGAGACTCCCACCCAAGCCAAGTGGTCGAATCTGCTACGTAGCCTTGTGTTACACTTCCTTTCCTCCCTCATTCACTACTACTTCTACTTATAACACCCCACCTTGCCACGTGGAGCAAGCTACTCCTCCCCCACTACTAAAAAACTAACAAAATTGATACCACCCTAACAAACTATCCCCATACAAAGACCATTATACCCCCAACTTCTTTCAGCTCACAGGTTCTTAACACTCACCCCCCTTGGAAACAGCCTTTTCCTCAAGGCTAGATATAGGGAACAGGCTCCTCGTTGTCGCGGGCTTCCTCGGTGCCCCAATCGGTTTCCCTATCTTCATTTCCAGGATCATCCTCACCCAATAATAGTACCCTTAAGTTATTATCAGGACACCTATGCGTGGGTTTGTAGAGATGACCGTAGTGGAAATAAAGGCCCTTACGGCGTCGATCCTCCCACTCCTGGGTAGTCAAGTGGCGAACACCTCGCCCGTCAGGGGTGGTGTGAGTAGGAGGCTCGTGGGGATCTTCCTTCCTGATGGTCTCCCCATTTTTGGAAAGGGGAAGAAGAGCCATGTATGATTGGTGTGGTATCGAGCGTATTGGAAGTTCCATGGTTCAGACTCACAGACCTTGGTGAATTTGCGGGACCCGTCGTTGTGGGATTGAGTACTACTATAAAGACCCAACCTTATTACATACATAATCTCGAATTTAGTCAATAAAAAACTTCCTTACACATTGAAGATCTTTTAAAGTTTAGATCTTTATAGAATTAGGACAAAACATTCATGACATTACACATTATTACAGAGTCGATACCATAAAAACAGTTTCCATTTTTTTTAAATATAAAACATTAAATCTTAAAACAAGACTCTTTAACAAATATTCAACATTTAAAATGGCTTCCTTCTTTGTATTAAACATCCATTAACCTGTGAAAAATCATTTAAAAACTTGGGATGAGCACAAAATCTCAGTAAGGGATGAAAAAGAAGGAAAGATTGCATTAGTCCATGAATACTCGTAACATATGAAAGCATTTTCAAAAGACATTCTTGTCACCCATATATAATTACTTTGTGTAACATGAGATTTAAACAAGATCCACACAAATCATGCGAACATAAATATAATCATAAAGGTATCTTGGGGCATTACTTACATAATCTTGTAACCATCTTGGCTACCTTAAAATTTGTAACCCTCACGACTACCTTACTTTGTGTAACCATCACAGTTACACTTGGAGTAACCATACAGCCAACCTCCAACTTACTCATAACCAATGCATTGGAGGGAGATATAGGTCCCACGATTCATCATAAATAATTCCCAAGAACCGAAACATAATCATACAACATGGATAATTCCATAAAAACATTACTTTGGAATTTCGTAAAACCGAATTTAAAAAAAAGGATTTTTAAAGAAAATCCTCTTATAAATATCATACAATTGAAGAGAGACTTAATAGAGTGGATGGAGCATGTATATATACTGTAAATATGAATAATATAAATAGAACCTATCACACAATCAATTTAAATATCACATAAATAATGAAGTAGAAGGTTAACCCAAAGAATGGAAATCGGGTTAAGAATTCTCTTACCTCTGGTTTGTCTTACTTTCAACTTGTTTAAACCTCCTGTATAATGGTTAAAAGAGTGTTATTAATATTTTACAGAAACATTTTTATGTTTATAACAACTTATATGATCATTTCATAACATCCTTTTACCCTTAATTGTTAGTATTTTTTCCCTTGCACTGTTTTTGGGTGAATTCTTTACATGATTTCTATGATTGGTTCATGGTGGACATTCTTGTCAATTGGAAGTGAAACTCCGGAATTGGAATGGAGTAGTATTTACATATATCCAGTGACATAAATTATTTCATTTATTATTTTGAATTCTTACATGAGGATGATTCATAAGCTAGAACATTAATGATGTTCGTTTAGATCATTTTAGAGGTTCTTTGATAATAACAACCTCGTTTTGTCTTATAAATTAGAACCATGAGTACAAAAGAATTACAGAACCATGGGTGAGTCATAAAACATATATTATAACATGGTTCAACCATATAAATGGTTTCATTATCAGACTTGAAAGAATTAATGGAAATTGAAATCACATCGTCCATGATGTCGATAATTCGACACAAACGGACAATGTTTTTATTCTTTAAATAAGTGGAAGAGGAGAAGAATAATGATGAGTAATTTTCCATGAACATGATAAAATAAAGAATATACATGATTCTGGAGATTTCATGACACTTGGGTAAGAAGAGATGAATAAAGAATGAGAAAGGAACTCAAAATAAAAGAATAATTGAGAAATCCCTTACAAAAAATTGGCAGCCTAACAGCTACACAACATGGTTTTAGAAAATATTAAAAAATAGAGGGGGAAAGGGTCACCCATACAAAAATGAATCATAATATAGAGTATATCAAGAATAAGAAGAAAATAAGAACATGGTATGGAAATATGAAAGTTATACCACATAAAAGAGAACTTGAATGGGAAAAGAAAGAAATTGAGAATTTTCTTATCTAGTAGAGTAACCCTTAGAACTTGAAGGTTGGGACCTTGGGGGCTTGAGGAAACCTTGGGAGGACTATTATGAAGGTAAGGAAGCCGGATCTTCGTTGAGGTAGAATTGGGAATGAATTCAATGAAGGGAATAGTTGGTATTTATAGGAAAAGTGAGGGATTATTTTAATAATTTTCAAGGGACACCTCATGAGTGGTATTTACAAAACCATGGGCTTGCCCATGGTATAAGACACTTGGGACACCTCACATATTATTTAACTATACACAAGTTGACCAGATTTATGACATCATTATTATATCATTAATGATGTCATTAATACACCGAAACTAAAAACTGTATTTTTTACTATTCACCGAAAAATCAACTCTTGCAGAAAAATTCCCAAAATTCACCCTAACCATTTATCAATGTGTAGAATTCAAAAATGAAGTCCATTTTTTGAAAAGAATTTTCTAAATATTATTAATTTAATTTTTAAATAAAAGCATACTTAATTCAAAAATTAACAATTCTAATTCTGTAACTACTTTTATATCACAATGAAAAATTAACCTAGATGTTATTATCTTAAAGACTTAATAAAATAAAATAATAATAAAATTTACTATTCATTGTGGTTATATTACTATTCATATTACTATTCATAAGGGTATGTTACTATTCACCAAAAAAACAAGTTGGTTCCAATAGACTCCAAATAACATACTGAACACAATTGTAGATGATAGTTTCTTGAAATTCAAAACATAGAAGTAGAAAAGTTATGTTTTAAAGGCTAATTAAAAATATCTACTTAAAACAAAATTCCATGCATTTGTATTTATTTTTAGAAAAACTTGGGGTGTTACATTATCCCCACCTTCTTGAAATTGCGTCCTCGCAATTTTATTTACTTATTAAAAAACTGAGGGTACTTTTCCCTCATAGCATTTTCAGACTCCCATGTTTCTTCTTCAACCATGTGGTTTCTCCACAAAACCTTTACCTGGTGGATTACCTTATTCCACAATATATGTTCCCTTCGATCAATAATTTGAACTGGTTTCTCTTCATAAGAAAGGTTCTCTTCCATTTGAACTGCTTCTGGGCTCAAGACATGTGATGAATCTGGCACATACTTTCTCAACATCGAAACATGAAAAACATTGTGTACCTGAAACAAACTCGAAGGCAAAGCTACGCGGTATGCAACTGTTCCAACTTTCTCCAAGATTTCCAAAGGACCGATGAACCGTGGACTTAGCTTTCTTTTCTTACCGAAACGCATCACATTTTTTCAAGGAGAGACTTTAAGGAAAACATGGTCACCTACCTCGAAAGAGAATTCATTCCTTCTGTTATCTGCATAACTTTACTGTCTGCTCTGAGTTGTCCTCATGTGTTGTTGGATCATCCTCACTTTCTTAGCCACTTCTTCTAAAAATTATGGCCCCGTCAACTTTCTTTCACCGACTTCATCCCAAAACGCTGGAGTCCGACACCGCTTTCCATACAAGGCCTCAAAAGGTGTCATCTGAATACTAGAATGAAAACTGTTATTATAAGAAAACTCAACTAATGAAAGATGATGATCCCAACTTCCTTGATAGTCCATTGAACAAGCTTGAAGCATATCCTCCAAAGTTTGAATCGTTCGTTCTAACTGCCCATCTGATTGAGGATGAAAAATTGTACTGAAATTTAACTCTGTGCCCAACGACTTCTGAAGTCCCTTCAAAAAGTTAGAAGTGAACCTGGGATCTCGGTCAGATACAATGGAAAGAGGAATTCCATATAACCTGATAATCTCTTTGAGGTACAATCGAGAAATCTGATCCAAATACATTGTATCTTGAATAGATAGAAAATGTGCAGACTTTGTTAGTCGATCAACAATAACCCAAATCGCATTGTTACCTCGAGAAGTATTTGGTAGTCCCACCACAAAGTCCATGGATACATTCTCTCATTTCCACTCTGGCACTGGTAAAGGCTGAAGCATCCCCTTCAATAACTGCCACTCTGCTTTAACCTGTTGACACGTCAAACATTTCATGGTAAAATCAGCAATATCTCTTTTCATTCCATCCCACCAATAATACTCCTGAAGGTATCTGTACATCTTAGTACTTCCAGGATGAATAGAAAATAGAGAACTATGAGCTTCGCACAACAAATATTTCTTCAACTGAGAATCACTAGGCACACAAAACTTTTTTCCAAATCTTAAAACACAATCTTTATCAAGATTAAATTCTGAAAACTTACCCATTTTAACCAATTCTACCTTTTTCTGTAGCTCATGATCTTCCTTTTGCGCCTGATTAATTATGTCTGACAACGAAGACTGCACTAAAACCTGAAACAAAACAGAGGTATTCCCTGCACCAACAACTTCTAAGCCAAAATTTATCAAATCATTAATTAAGGGATCGTGTTCCAAACATAACACGGTTAATGATGCATGATGTTTCCGACTTAAGGCATCTGCTACTTTGTTTGCTTTTCCAGGATGGTAATTGATTGTGCAATCATAATCCTTTATCAGTTCTAGCCATATTCTCTGCCTCGTGTTTAATTCCTTCTGAGTAAATATATACTTTAGACTTTTATGCTCAGTATATATTTGGAATTTAGTTCCGTATAGATGATGTCTCCAAATTTTCAAAGCAAAAACTACAGCTGCCAATTCCAAATCATGTGTGGGATAATTTAGCTCATGAGTTTTAAGTTGTCTTGAAGCATAGGCAATTACCTGATCATTCTGCATCAAAACACAACCAAGTCCCTTCAATGAAGCATCACTGTAGATGACAAACTCGCCATTTCGGGAATGTAAGGCCAAAACTGGAGCATTCACCAATCTCTTCTTCAGTTCCTGAAAACAAACATCACATTCCTCTGTCCAAACAAATTTAACCCCTTTTCGTGTTAACTTAGTTATCGGGCTAGATAACCGTGAAAAGTTCTTAACAAACCGTCGGTAATAACCTTCTAACTCAAGAAAACTACGAATCTCTGTAACATTTGTGGGTCTTGGCCATTCATCAACTACTTTTTTTTCACAGGATCAACTGTTATTCCATCCTTATTTACAATGTGCCTAAGAAAAGAAATCTGTTGCAACCAAAAATCATACTTTCTGAATTTTCCATATAGTTTCTTTTCTTTTAAAGTTTGCAAAACAACCCTTAGATGTTTTTCATGCTTCTCTTTATTTTTAGAAAAAACCAGAATTTCATCAATAAATACAACCACAAACTTATCCAAGAAGTCATGAAATACTCTATTCATAACATTCATGAATACAGCAGGTGCATTAGTTAATCCAAATGGCATAAAAACAAATTCATAATGCCCATATCTAGTACAAAAGGTTGTTTTCGGGATGTCATCCTCCTTCACCTTCAGCTGATGGTATCTAGATCTCAAGTCAATCTTGGAAAAGTACTAAGCTCCCTAGAGATGATAAAAAAAGTCATCAATATGAGGCAAAAGATACTTGTTTTTAACAGTGATGTTATTAAAAGCTCTATAATCAATGCAAAATCTCATGGAACCATCTTTCTTTTTAACAAACAAAGCATGGGCTCCCCATGGTGAAGTGCTAGGACGAATGAAGCCTTTGTCAAGAAAATCCTACAACTGATTTTTCAATTTAAGAACTTCTATTGGAGCCATATGATATGGGGGTTTTGAAATTGTATTAGCATCAGGAACTAAGTCAATTCTGAATTTGACTTCTCGATCAGGTATGACACCAGGTAACTCATCAGGAAAAACATCAAGGTATTCATTTACCACTGGCACATCATTAATTTGAATAGTTCCCTTGTTTTTAACAATATGAGCAAGATAACTTTCATATCCATCTTTCAATAGTTTCTCAGATTCTTGATATGTTATCAATTGTATGGGTTCATTCTTGTATACAAACTGAAATTATTTCAGAAAAACAACTTCTTTAGCTCTATAGTCAATCTTAACATGATAATCAGAAAGCCAGTCCATCCCCAGAATAACATCAAACTCGACTAAGGGTAAAACAATAAGGTTTGCAGGTAAATTCTTTCCATAGACCACAATAGAAAGATTCTTATAATTCATCTTTGCTATAATATTTCCCCCTGGTGTTTTAACAACAAGTTCGGGTCTTATTTTTTGAGGTGATATTTCCAATTTACCAGAAAATTTCTCAGAGATGAAGAAATGTGTAGACCCCATATCAAACAAAACTTTAGCAAAATATGAGTGAACAAACAAAGTACCTGATACAACTTCATTGGATGGCCCAACACCTGCTGACGTAGTCGCAAAGGATCTCACTACACCTTTCTGCTTATAGTCTGACTTCTTTGCATCATTCGGATCTCTCTTTGGGCAGGCGTTTTCATAGTGACCCATCTCACCACATTTAAAACACTTTACTGTTTGCTTATCAAGATTATTCTTAGGATCATTTTCATTGCAATCTCGGGCCATGTGTCCAAACTTACCACGTTTAAAACACTTCCCAGTTTTGTTAAGACATTCCCCAGGGTGTTTCTTGCCACACTTTTCACAAACTGGAAATTGGATTTTCTTACCATCAGATTTCTTTGGTTGATTCTTACCCATTGCTTGCCAACTGGACCTCTTCTTATCTTTGTTTCCAAAATGTATGTGATCATCAGCAAACTCCATCTCGACCCTCTCAGCACATCGAACAAGTTTCTCATAACTTTTGAATTCACGGGAGGCCAACGCCCTTCGATACCTTAGCTTCAATCCTGAGTAAAAGCGGTTGATTTTGCTATCAAGATCCAGAATAAGATTTGGAGCATACCTCGCCAGTCGGGTGAAGTTCGCTTCATACACAACCACTGAGTCTTCCTCCATCTGTTTCAATTCAAGGAATTGCTTATCCATCCTAAGTCGCACCACCTTAGGAAAATATTTTTCAAGGAAAAGACTTTTAAATTCATCCAAATCTAAGGCATCAAAATCCTCTCTACCCCTGATATTCCTTACCATTGACCACCACTGATCAGCTTCCCCTTAAAAATGATAAATGGCAAGACTTACCTTTTGATTATCTAAACATCCCATAACATCGAATATCTTTTCAAAGGCTTTGATCCATCCATCAGCTGCTATTGGGTCAGAAGATCCATTGAATGTAGGAGGATGTTGTCTCATAAAATGTTCCACTACTGTCATGTTCCATTGTGGTACCTCTATTGGTCCTCTTTCATGGATGACACCGCCATTTATTGCATGAGTTAGCTGATCCATTACTATCACAAACTGCTCTATTCCAATCCCTACCATTCCGGGCTGTAGTTTCAAAAGGATGTCATTCTGCCGGTGCCTCTCCTCTTCAGAATCCATGTTCCTTCTCCATACAACCATTCTGAACAAACATATCTTAGATGAAGCAACATGGTAATCTTTAAATGCTATAAAAAATTAAACATAGAGTGAAAATCATTTATGGTATTCTATTAACATCACCATAACCCCTAAAGTTATCTAAACCATCCTATGATACCAACTATAAGAACCCGGCCTTATTACATACATAATCTTGAATTTAGTCAATAAAACACTTCCTTTCACATTGAATATCTTTTCAAGTTTATATCTTTAGAGAATTAGGATAAAACATTCATGACATTACACATTATTACAGAGTCGATACCATAAAAACAGTTTCTATTTTTTTCAAAATATAAAACATTAAATCTTAAAACAAGACTCCTTAACAAATCTTAAACATTTAACATGGCTTCCTTCCTTGTATTACACATCCATTAACCTGTGAAAAATCATTTAAAAACTTATGATGATCACAAAATCTCAGTAAGGGATGGAAAAGAAGAAAATATCACATTAGTCCATGAATACTCGTAACATATGAAAGCATTTTCAAAAGACATTCTTTTCACCCATATATACTTACTTTGTGTAACATGAGATTTAAACAAGATCCACACAAAACATGAGAACATAAATATAATCATAAAGTTGTCTTGGGGAATTACTTACATAATCTTGTAACCATCTTGGCTACCTTAAAATTTGTAACCCTCACAGCTACCTTACTTTGTGTAACCATCGCAGTTACACTTGGAGTAACCATACAGCCGACCTCCAACTTACTCATACCCAATGCATTGGAGGGAGATATAGGTCTCACCATTCATCATAAATAATTCCCAAGAACCAAAACATAATCATACAACATGAATAATTCCATAAAAACATTACTTTGGAATTTCGTAAAACCGAATTTAAAAAAAAGATTTTTAAAGAAAAGCCTCTTATAAATATCATACAATTGAAGAGAGACTTAATAGAGTGGATGGATAATGTATATATACTGTAAATATGAATAATATAAACAGAACCCATCACACAATCAATTTAAATAGCACATAAATAATGAAGTATAAGGTTAACCCAAAGAATGGAAATCGGGTTAAGAATTTCCTTACCTCGGGTTTGTCTTACTTTCAACTTGTTTAAACCTCCTGTATAATGGTTAAAAGAGTGTTATTAATATTTTACAGAAACATGTTCATGTTTATAACATCTTATATGATCATTTCATAACATCGTTTCACCCTTAATTGTTAGTATTTTGCCCCTTGCACTGTTTTTGGGTGAATTCTTTACATGAATTCTATGATTGGTTCATGGTGGACATTCTTGTCAATTGGAAGTGAAACTCCAGAATTGGAATGGAGTAGTATTTACATATATCCAGTAACATAAATTATTCCATTTATTATTTTTAATTCTTACGTGAGGATGATTCATAAGCTAGAACATTAATGATGTTCGTTTAGATCATTTTAGAGGTTCTTTGATAATAACAACCTCGTTTTGTCTTATAAATTAGAACCATGAGTACAAAAGAATTACAGAACCATGGGTGAGTCATAAAACATATATTATAACCTGGTTCAACCATATAAATGGTTTCATGACCAGACTTGAAATAATTAATGGAAATTGAAGTAATTTTCCATGAACATGAGAAAATCCAGAATATACATGATTCTAGAGATTTCATGCCACTTGGGTAAAAAGAGATGAAGAAAGGATGAGAAAGGAACTCAAAATAAAAGAATAATTGAGAAATCCCTTACAAAAATTCGGCAGCCTAACGGCTACACAACATGGTTTTAGAAAATATTAAAAAAAATAGAGGGGGAAAGGGTCGCCCATCCAGAAATGAATCATAATATAGAGTAGATCAAGAATAATAAGGAAATAAGAACATGGTATGTAAATATGAAAGTTATACCACATAAAAAAGAACTTGAATGGGAAAAGAAAGAAATTGAGAATTTTCTTACCTTGTAGAGTAACCCTTAGAACTTGAAGGTTGGGACCTTGGGGGCTTGAGCAAACATTGGGAGGACTATTATGAAGGTAAGGAGGCCAGAACTTCGTTGAGGGAGAATTGGGAATGAATTCAATGAAGGGAAGAGTTGGTATTTATAGGAAAAGTGAGGGATTATTTTAATAATTTTCAAAGGACACCTCATGAGTGGTATTTACAAAACCATGGGCTTGCCCACGGTATTTGTCCATGGTATAATCCACTTGGGACACCTAACATATTATTTAACTATACACAAGTCGACCAGATTTATGACATCATTATTATATCATTAATGATGTCATTAATACACCGAAACTAAAAACTGTATTTTTTATTATTCACCGAAAAATCAACTGTTGTAGAAAGATTCCCAAAATTCACCCTAACCATTTATCGACATGTAGAATTCAAAAATGAAGTCCATTTTTTGAAAAGAATTTTCTAAATATTATTAATTTAATTTTTAAATAAAAGCATACTTAATTCAAAAATTAACAATTCTAATTCTGTAACTACTTTTATATCACAATGAAAAATTAACCTAGATGTTGTTATCTTAAAGCCTTAATAAAATAAAATAATAATAAAATTTACTATTCATTATGGTCATATTACTATTCATATTACTATTCATAAGGGTATGTTACTATTCACCAAAAAAACAAGTTGGTTCCAATAGACTCCAAATAACATACTGAACACAATTGTAGATGACAGTTACTTGAAATTCAAAACATAGAAGTAGAAAAGTTCTGTTTTAAAGGCTAATTAAAAATATCTACTTGAAACAAAGTTTCATGCATTTCTATTTACTTTTAAAAAAACTTGGGGTGTTACAACTACTGCCTCCCATGAGAGCAAGCTCCACATTTCGAGCTAAGTGCATGGCGTGTAGCCGGGTTGGTGGATCATGGATGCGAACCCAACTGTGAATGTCATCGCTCAGGCCATGTAGGAAATAACCGACATACTAGGCCTCTGGTTGGCGAGGTAGCAAGGACGCCAGATACTCAAACTGCTCAATATAATCCTGGACTGGGCCCTGTTGTTGGAGGGATGCAAGCTCTTCATAGGGGTTCTAAATTTCCAAGCCACTGAAACGTTCGAGAAGCTCCTCCTTGAACCAAGACAGAAACAGTCTTGGTGAATTCAGCAATGTTGTGTTGTGTGGACTGTCAGAAGGCAGTCTGCTCTTGTCCCCAAGTTTCCAATAAAGCCACGAGTCGACCAACGCGTTGCTCGACTTCATCCTGACGAGTTTTCTTACGAGTCTACATGAGGATATCGGTGAGAGTCTGAGCTGCTGAGGAAAAAGTGCGGGATTGGAAAGCTGGTTCAGTGCACCCTTGTGTTGCTTGTCCACCCTGGCCAAAAGCCCCCCCCCCCTCTTGTTTTTTTGTTTTTTTGTTTTTTGTTTTTTTTTGTGGTAATCAACTCAAGCAGACCGCATGCGGTGTCGGTCGTGTGCAGCCCCTCAAATGAAACAGAGAGACTGTGGATCCTCCGAACGTGGAGCAAAGGAAAAACAGCGGGGTGAGTGGTCCTGATTGGCATGCGGCTGCTTCCACGGAAGTCACCGGTGGTGCAGTGGGGTGCGGGGTCGTCGGGCGTGTTGTGTCGAAAGGGACTGCTACAGTGGACGCGGTCACGGTTCGGGACTGCGCGCCATCTGTGGGAGGGAAGAGGCGGCAGAGCGCTGATTGATGAAGCAACAGAGGGCTCACCGGCGGAGCGCTGATTGGCGGAGGGCAGTGCGCGACTCTTCTGTGCACACCACTGCCTGATGAAGTTCGGTGCGATGGAGGCTAGAGGCCTCGTCGTGCAGGACGTGAACCGAGCGAGGAGCCGACATGAGCGACAGCTGTGTCACACGAGCTGGACGAGATGAAGTGGAGTTGGTCGAGCGAACGCACAGTAGGGCGCATCGGCACCTCCACCTTTGTTGCTCATTGGTGCAAATGAAAACGAGATGCAGAATCACCGCAGTTGGAATGGGCCGGAGGAAGATGGCAGGTCGGACCAGTTGATAAGAACAGAGTACCGGCAACTTGTATTATAGAAGGTAAGTAAACAAAATATAACAAAAAAAGATGAAGAAGAAGAAGATCGGGAGACTCCCGCCCAAGCCAAGTGGCCAAATCTGCTACGCAGCCTTGAGTTACACTTCCTTTCCTCCCTCACTCCCTACTGCTTCTACTTATAACACCCCACCTTGCCACGTGGAGCAATCTACTCCCCACTACTAACAAACTAACAAACTTGATATCACCCTAACAAACTATCCCCATACAAAGACCATTATACCCCCAACTTCTTTCAGCTCACAGGTTCTTAACATTGTGTCTCGATGTTTTACATGTCAGTAGATTAAGACTAGGCACCAACAGCCCAAAAGGAAATTATAGCCACTTCCTATACCTCTGTAGAAATGAGATGAGATTACTATGGTTTTTTTGATGGGCTTACCTCGTTCCCTAAAAGGCAGGGATGTGGAATGGGTTATTGTCCATTGCTCAACCATGATCGCTCACTTCCTACCTATTCGGGCAGAATCTTTAGTTAATGAATTAGGAAATATCTATATTGTAGAAATTTGAAACCCCGTGGAGTTTCGGCTAGTATTGTATCTAATCGTGACCCGAGATTTACCTTTCGTCTTTTGCAAGGGTTACATACAACTCTCAAATCACTGGTGGGGAGAGTCACTTCACACTCCTAGGTTTTTCCTATAATAATAGCTATCGGGTGTCTATTCAGATGGATATATTTGAGGAACTCTATGGCAGACCACGTCGTTCTCCTCTAAGTTGGACTGAGATCTAGGAGTCGTCATTGATTATTCCTAACATGATTTAGGAGATAAAGAAATAGGTAAAACTGGTCTGGAAGTAGTTATTGACGAAGCAAAGTCTTCAGAAATCTTATGTTGATAAAAGGTGATGACCCATGGAGTTTCAGGTTAGTGGTCATGTATTTCTTTGAGCCTCCCCTTGATTGGTTTATTGATAGATAAGAAAGCAAGGAAGGCTTGATCCTCTCGCTTCATTAGACCATTCAAGATCTTGGGGTGTGTTGGGGATTTGGCTTACAGATCAGCTTTGCCACCTTGGTTTAGTGGAATACATAATTTTTTTCATGTTTCAAAATTGAGAAAGTATATACCTGACTCAACTCATGCAATTTTGTATGATAACATGGAGCTAGAGCCGGATAGTACTTTCATGGAGTAGCTTGTGGGAATTGTTAACTAAAGTGAGAGGACCTTAGGGGGTAAGGTCATTCCTTTGGTACATGTACGGTGGGAATATGGGAAAATTTTGGATGAGGCATGGGAATGTGAATCTGAAATAAAAGCCCAGTGGTCGATTCTTTTCCCTCGAGAAGTGAGTTGAATCTTCTAAGGGATGAGAAGCCAATGGTGGGGAAGCTGTAAAGACACATACCCTTCCGACCAGTTTTCTCTTTCCATTTTAGCCTTTTAGACTCATTTTTTGTGTTCTGATTTTGAGGGGTAGAGATTAGTGAAGGGGGGAGGAAAGTGGGGCATGGTAATGCAAAAGGCACTAGGTACCCAATGGTCTGGTGTCGAGTATCCAGTGGGAGTCCGAGGGGTGTGGAGTTTCTGTTGGAGCCCTCGAGCACCCGATAACATTGTACCTGGTACCGATAGACTCCTCGGTGGAATGCCCTTTAAAAAGGATATTTTTGACTTTTCACCCTCCATAATCATTCCTTTGGTACATGTATAGTGGAAATATGGAAATAATTTGGATGGGGCATTGGAATGTGAATAAGGCCCAATGGTCAATTCTTTTCCCTCAGGAAGTGAGTTGAATCTTCTAAGGGATGAGAAGACGATGGTGGGGAAGTTGTAAAGACTTATACCCTTCCGATCAGTTTTCTCTTTCCATTTTAATCTTTTAGACGCAATTTTTGTGTTCTAATTTTGAGTGGGTGGAGACTTTTAGGAGAGAAGGGGAGGAAAGTGGGGGCATGGTAATGCAAAAGGCACTAAGTACCCAATGGTCTAGTACTGAGTACCCAAAGGAAGTCTCAAAGGTGTGGAGTTTCTATTGAAGCTCTCAAACACCTGATAACATTGTACCGGATACCGGCAGACTCCTCAGTCCCTTCAAAAATGATATTTTTGACTTTTCACCCCCCATAATCAATCACTTGGGGGGGGGGGGGGCGGGGGTTCACTTCTCATGTCATCATTTTGAAGTCGTTTGGATTCATCCTCCATTGCCACGAAGGTCCAT
Organism: Viscum album; assembly: GCA_963277665.1. Taxonomy (NCBI): domain Eukaryota; kingdom Viridiplantae; phylum Streptophyta; class Magnoliopsida; order Santalales; family Viscaceae; genus Viscum; species Viscum album. The sequence goes on from OY728158.1 coordinate 1,029,641,761, forward strand.
CTTGCTAACATAACGTCAGCTATCAGTCCTCTTCTAATTTTTTGTTGTGTTCACAATGATTTCATAAATCCATAAACTATTGCCATGTTATAGGGTTCTTATTTAAGTTCTTTTCTGAAACGGACCATGCAAGGGTTTCATGATATCTCAACCATTTTTTGGTGCAAAAATCTATAAAAGCTATTCATGACTTCGGTAATGATTAGATGATTTCATCAATCCATAAACTCTTGCCATATTTTAGGGTTCGTATTTAAGTTCTTTTATGAAATTGACCATGTAGGCAAGGATTTCATGTGTAATTCAATATCTCCGCCATTTTTTGGTGTAAAAATCTATAAAAATGCTTTTCATGACTAAGGTAATGATTAGATCAACACTTTGAAAATCACATTGCGATCAGATAAGCCGAGGCACTAAGACTCCATACATAACTAGAATCCATGCACTGCAGAACTGAAAATTCACACTTACAACCACATCCAAAAAAAAGCCCAATCCTGATCCAGATCCACCACCTGAAATGCAGCACCCTCGGCAACAGCAATACAACGCCAAACACCGTCAACGAGGACTGCACCGTAACAAATCAGATTATTACATTTTTCCTGCAAAAACACCAACATACAATAATTCACAACTGATAACAGAATTGAATACCACCTGTAGGATCGTGAACGAGATCTCGAGTAACTATGGCTGCTCCTGGCCGGACTTCGTGACCTGGTAGTTCGATTGTTTCTACCATCATGAGGACTCGGCCTCGGATCTGGGGACCTCGTTCTTGGCCTGTACTGCCCATCACTGCGTCTATTGGGTGAACGAGAAATCATTCTAGGGGGCGATGGAGAACGATAATAATCCCTCACTTGACGGTCCCTGGCATGGTAAAATCCTTAAATATAACACGACACTAACACAACATAAGGTACAAAAGAGTAAACATAAAGCAATTTTGGTCGTAAATTAATTCCATGCAATAATCTAGTTTAGAACAAGAAAGTGTTGACTTAGATCTTTCATTCAGATCCAAGAGACCGGAAGTTCATCTTTACCTGCACCTTTTCTTGGTTTGCAACAAAAATATGACACTTTGATCCAAACAGTGTTCAACTTAAGCTTTATAATCACATACTCGTTCATCAGCATCAGATACTTCACGGCTCTCTTTGCCCCCAACTTTCTAAAACTCTTAACTATCTTTTCTTTATAACTTTGAATGCCTCCCTTCTCTGAAGATGGTTACTTTCTTTGGCCAACTATAAGCTTTATATTCTTTCTTAACTGGAGGGTACGCAAAACAAGATATCAAATTTAACAGAGTTCTTTATCCAACAGAAACATAATAATTTAGATGAGAAAGCAAAAAAAAAAAAAACAAGTACAGCGTTGCTTTCTGAAGGGCCATTAAAAAAACTGCCAATAGCCATTTTGATTCAAGACGTGGCAAGCCTCCTAAAGTCTGTAAAAATTAGAGAACTGGGCTAATTTCACTTACACATCAACGAAATTGCAAGTGGTTGTAAGCTTTCATCAAGGCGGGAGTGGGAATAAGCAACCAGTCAGTTTCACCGTCAACTCCCACAAGCTGACAAGCATCCGCAACGCTTAGAGAGAACTTATGTTGGCAGTTATCACTTATTATAAGTGCTTCTGTAGAAGAAAGCTTTTCTGCCGCTTATTTAAATGTTTTGTTCAAGAATTTAAGTGCAAACAATTATTGAAAAACAGAACAAACACTGCAGTTCTTTCAAACTGATTATCATAAGTGAAAATTGATATAAGCACTTTTCAGTAGGTGGTGTGAGTACAGCCAACAGAGAGAAAATAATGACTAGGCCTGACCGTTGAATCATTCAATAGATTAAACAGTTAAGAAGATTCTGAATTTTAAAATGGACTTAATGTGAGGGTTGAAGAATATAACAAACGAGCCCTAAACTCAATTAAATGGGGCCGGCTACATGGATCAAATGTCGTCAATTAACTTTATTGATGACCATATTTTCAATGAAGCCATTAAGAGCAAGATCTTGAATGATTTGTTTAAGGGTGCATCCCTAGGTCTTCTTCAAACATGTCAAAACCATCTATATTATTGCTATGGTGGTGGCCCAGTCATCTTCAGATGATGCCTCTGCAAAAAAAAAAAAATCCAGCCTCACACTATTCTTGCCACACTGTAGATAGGCAAAAAATGTACAACCCCTTTTGTGGAGATTTTTCAGAGTCATATCCAAGGCAATGAAACTGTGCAAAAGTTTATGATCCAACTGGAGAAAGGGCAAAAAGCACTTTCACGCAGAAGTGATTAATAGCAGGTGAAATGCTAAGAATCACTAAAAACCCATCTGAATTTTTGTTTCTCTCATCCTTGCCAGGAATTTCTGACAGTAAGGTCGACTCTCAATTAGATATGCGGCAATACGGATTGCTCCATTCACCCTCCATACAACCCACTCATTACTTAACTGTTAGATGAAAAAGTTTCTCTCTATACCTTATGTAAAAGGTTTTCTTCAAGAATCTGAGTGCATAGCAATGGTTTGAAAAATAAAACAAGCATTACTTTTCAAAAATGATTATCATAAATAAAAAGTACCAAAAAGTGCAATCAAACACAGGGAAAGAGCACTTTCAGTTATTGTCATATGGACCATATAACTGACAAAAATGGACCGAACGTAAATAAATTCAAACCAGAACCATGAAAATTACTCTAAATATCAAAAACAAAAAATAACTGACATGCCATCTAAAAGATCAGAAAGCATTTGGACAAATATGCATAAATAGAATACAAACCTAAAGCCACGCCTATCTGGTGAAGGAGAGGGCGAGTAAGCTGTCATAAGAAAATTATAACATCAATTCAGTCAAAATAGAATAAAGCACCACAAACAGTAAAGCATAATAAAAAAAATGTCTCATTCTCTAAGAATGACTGAAAATAAAAACTGACAATTATATCGTCGCCTTGAAGACCTGGGAGGTGACTTCCATCCACGACCACCCCCGTATCGATCACTGAACATGAAAAGAAAAAACAGCTTAGCAGAACAGCTTCAGCCAAACAAATTTAACACATCATATATGAATTCAAGATAATATAAAATTGTAGTAAAAACTGAAGATAAAGACAAGCACTAGCACACCTCATGCGCATGCTCATACGCATTTCTTGAGGAGTTTTCCTATTTTCCTCAGCAAAAACAATTCTTATCTCACGTCCACCGATAACTGTACGGTTCAAATGTTCTTTAGCATCAGCAGCATCATCAGCATAGCGAAACTTCACAAATCCAAAACCCCGTGGCTCCCTAAAACCAATATAGAGCAATCTCAACAGCAGAGCAAAGGAGGAAAAGGGGGCAAGCTGTATCCTGAAGACGGGAACATGAGGAGATAAAAGGATAATAGAATGCTGAAATAAGAACTTCTGTATAACAAATTAAGTGAAACAAGAAGGCAACGGAACAAAAATCTAAGCCATGAGCATCATTCTTGGAATCACAAGCTCTTCTGAAACATCAATGGCTTCAGCAAGAGGATTTAAAAAGCATGACCATTGGAGCCAACATAAAAAAACCTCCCCACCTCACACGGTCGCCTCATTTGAACACGGAGGCAATCACCAAAAGGACTTTCAACAAACCGGTCTCCAACTAACAAGCATGTCCACAGCACCCGATGCCGCAAGAAAATTCAAGAAGTCTTATTGAAATAAGAAATCCAAAACAATACAACCATCAAACGTACCCGGTGTAGTAATTCCTGGGTAGGTAAACATCCTTTATTGGACCAAACCGCTCAAATGGTGCCCGGAGATCCTCAGGCCTGCATTGGGAGAAATCAAAATGTTAAAATCATAAACAGTCGTCATGGCAAGCCACAAAAACTACAACAACCTACGAGCGCGTAATCCGTATGCATGTGTCTAAATTCCTACTGAAGAAGAGAGGAGTAGATGGCATGGGTTCAAACTAAAAGGAAAGGTATGCGGTGCACCGCAACTCGAGAAGATTGCACTTCGTAAATAGCACATCACTATCGTCCCATACCATGTTGTGAAGCAACAATTTGAAACTGAAAAGGAAAAAAAGCCAACCCAACCTTAAACATGCAGGTGGGATACCTGGCATCGAGGGAGATGTTGCGAACGAGCAAGCCAGATGGAGGGGGGGAGCGACGGTCCCTGTAGGGCCTGGTGTCCCTGTAACGGTCGCGAGGGTCATCGTATCGCTTCCGTCGATAAGGACTGGGGCTGCGATGAGGACTGAAGCTTCTGCTCCGGCTTCTGTACCTTCCCATCTCCGTCGCACCCCGACTCGCCTTCCCCTGAAATCTCCCAAAGTGGAGATCCAAATAGCACCAGAGCCGCGAGCGCTAAACCCTAATTTGTGCTGTGGGGCGAGCAATGAGTTTCGAATGCTCGAGCGCCTAGATAGCGGAGTGAATCGAGGCCGTTCAAAAAATAATAAGCTATATTATTATATTTTATTATAATTTTTTTGTGATTAATACTATTATTCGGTCTGGTCCGCATTTTAAGCGGACCGGTCCATGAATCGGTCACTGTTTGTAATTATGATAAAAAAATAGATTTTAAAAAAATGAATTGTACATTTATTATTAGCCAATATTAAATATAAACACGTAATTGGTATCACATAAATGTTAATTTATACACATATTTACCACATACTTAAAATCTCTATGTGTTTGTTATAAAAAATGTCACATTAAAATTAAAATAACATTAAAATTTTAAAAAATAAAATTCTCTACAGCACACAAGTCAGGTCACATATATTGAGGTGGGCCCATTTATACTCATTGCCACTCCCACAAGGATGGCACAATGGTTCGGGTAGTTCGCTGAGTTGTTCAGAGTCAGATGTTCGTTTCGCATTGATTACGACTTGTTGTTGTGATTTAACACTCAAATGATTTAGCCGCTTAACGGTCCAAGATAGGGTGAGGAGCGCATGTTTTCCCGATCAACTTAACAAGATGCATTCGAGACCTAAGGTATGGTACACCTGCAAGGGAACGAGTTACACCAAGAAGAGCATAAATTTTGATGGGTATAGTGGGGTTTCTGTTAAAAAAAATCATGACCATTCCCCTTAGTCCTTTTAAGCCCAATTAAAACTTGTGCCATTTTTTATAATCCAGCTCGGCCCATAAATGCAGGTTAACGAGCCTAACTCCCAAGTTTGAGGCCCATTAAGCACCCCTACTATGCACACCCATAGGATTCAGTTGGGTTGGGCCACTGTCCCCTAAAGGGCTAGCCCATCTCTAGTTGGACCAATTATTTGAAGACCTTTTACAACTAACTTAAGGTCTTGATACAAGGCTCGAAGCCCTTTTAAATAGTTTTTAGAGCTTTAGTTACAATGTTCGTCACAACATTCCCGCTAAACACTACTCTAGATTTGTGAAAAAACAGTGCTTGTAATGACCATGACCTTGATCATTATATCTTTGGGGAGAATCTAGTTATGAGATTGTAGAGAAATTCAAATTTTTAGAATTCCGATGGTAGGTTATTTTTTATTTTGGGAATAATTCTTAAATTTTGAGGTTTGAGGGTTAGATTTAGGGTGTTTTGGATATGGTTTAAGGGTTCATGGAGGTTCTAGAAGCCCAATATGAGATTTGGGAGAAGAGGTGTGTGACGTCCCAATCTGGATGCCACTAAACGATGTCCTAAGTTGGTGGGTCACATGGCCTCAAGCACCTCTCCATACGCCAGAGGCTGCCGACTAGCAGCGATAGTCTATGGTGTGTTTATGGAGAGACTATGCCCTCATGTCACAGTGTAACATAATGATAGTAATCACACCTTTCAATAGCAGAAGCAGTAAATCAACCAGATAGAAGATAAACATCCAAGACAAAAATGTATATAACAATGCCAAAAGTAATCTCACATACAAAATGATGTGTGATGTCATGTCTCTACAAAGCTAGGAAACAGGTATACAAGTATTTTGTAGAATACATGTATCAAAATGCCAAAATGACCAAAAAGAACTATCTCAGCTAGCATCGCGAGCCTAGCTCGGTCTTGTGCTCCCCTAATCTTAAACAACAAGCAAACTAAGCATCGTATAGTGGGCGCTTACCCTGGTCCCTACCTGCATCTAAGAAGTTTTTTCGGGTACCCAACAACGGCTCGAACATGGTGTGAGATAACGCTCAGTAGGTCACCACCAACATTGTCTATAACAAGTCCAACATGTGTAATACAAGCTAAAGCGGTGTGCAATATATCACAGATATAATTGTACTAAAAGTAAAGTGATGCAAGCGAAGTGGTATTGTCCAACCTACCAAGGCTCTCTGTAAACAACAGTCAAGCTCCCATAAACAAGGGCAGCTGTAAACAAAAACAAGAGGTGTGATATAGTCCAATTTAACTACTATAATTTGATACCTATACCAGGGCTATCTGTAAAACATGCCAAAAATATCAACCATGGCCACATCGTATAACAAAGTGTATAACATTTATAATGGCAACGTCGTGTAATCAGAAGTGTCCACAACGACCAAGCTATGTAATCAAAAGTGTCAGACCACAAAGGGCCAGATCCAAGGTATAGAAGACCATGACATCCACATCGAGTCCTAGGAGCATCTCGATGGAAACTCGGTAATGCCTTGGTTGGAGTCTAAGGAACATGTCAATAGACCTTGCACAACGCGAGTCCAAGCAAGCTGAATCCAAGGGGTTGCAAGGCCCGAGGCATCCTACAGAATCAGGATCCAAGAAGTAAACAGGTCCAAGGCATCTGCTACCATAATCAATACCCATGGTGTAAAAATGTTAATGTCATCCTATGGAATCAAGATCCAAGGAGCTCATCCAAGGCATCCACTACCATAATCAATTTATCATCTCAATTCATTCAACAATTCACAACCAATCACATTCCACGAGTTCATCCAAATCATTTAACAATTTCTATAAAATCCATTTAAACAATTCACCAATTAAACATCATATAATCACATGTCAAGGAGGCATCAACTCTCTCATATCATATGAACTTAATTCTCATCAATTTATAAAGTCTCCCAAAATCAGTGGTGATCTCACACGCACCCAACGAGGTGGTACAACATAAGAAAAAATCAAGGGTGCACCCCACGGTTGGCCTGGGTTGAGGTTAAACGACCTCTAACCATAAAATGGCACTCAAGGGGCAACCTAACAGGTTCCAATCCACCCAAGTTAAACATTTAATTAATTTTCAGGGAAACGCCAGAAAGTTTGGCGTGCGAGATAATGGAAATACAGATTATAAAACACAAAATTGTAAGGGAAAAGGTATATACCACATACTGTAGGTCCATAGTAGAGCACTCATATAGTATCAATCTTTGATTTGGTCCAGATCGAGAGAAAAACAAAGAACAAATGAAGAACCTAGAAATGGAGAATATTATCTTGCACATAAATAACCTCATTGATACCAAGACAAACAAATAACGACACAAGACGATCAAAGAACTCACCGACACAGATCCAACAAGATCGATAATGTTCGATTCCGAGTCCGGATCGAGAAACGGGAGCAAAGCTTATGAATTGGATTCAAATGGGAGCTCCAAAATGTGATTCGTTGTCCAAAAGAGGAAAAGAGAAAGTAATTTTAGGTTATAAGAGATTTTAAGGGTGAAATGGTCATTTCCTCTCTTTTAACTGGGTCGCACGGTTTGGTTGCACAGTTGTCCAAACAGTGTGTGAACTGTGTGCCCTTCACTGACATAAAGGGGACATCGCACGTTTCATGTGCACGGTTTGGGAAACCATGTTGCACGTCTATGCTAAAAACTGCAGAGCTACCCGCACAAGTGTGCACCCCTGGTTTCACGGTTTCTCAAACCATGTGGCCCTGCTATGGCCTTTGAAATGCCCCCACACAATTTCCTCAGACCATGTAGCCTAGATCACACGATTTTACTCTAACCACGTGGCCTAACAGTTTTCTTCAAATGTTGGGCTCCGGGCTCCAAAAAAACCCGAGACACCCCCCAAAACTATTGTGATCTCATTAGAAACTCACATTAGGTCAAAACCATGGAGTTAAACTGAAATAAAAAAGATCCGTACCTTATAGGAAAACCTGGGATCTTACAACCCCCCCCCCCAAAGAAATTCATCCCCGAATTTCCCTTCCAAGGTTGGTCAAGAATCGACTGAGAATAACTCTAGCCACTGAGTATATACATCAACCTCCCACTTCCAAGTCTCGTATTGTAAATGGTCATGATGCCATAACACTCGTACTAGAGGAACTGATCAGCCCCAAAGAACCTTTGTGCTCCTGTAAACAAAATGTATAGGATGCTTCTCGAAGGACGCATCAACCTGTAACCCCACCTCTTCCGGATACATAATATGAGATGGATCTGAGTGATAACTACACAACTGAGATACATAGAAGACGTCGTGCATAGACCAGTACCTCTAAGGTAACTGCAACTGATAGACTACCAGCCCGACTCTCTCTAGAATCTCAAATGACCTGACATATTGTGGTGAAAGCTTACCTAGTCTCCTAATCCGTTTGTGTCCCAGCCTCGGTGAGATACGTAAAAAGACATGATCCCCGAACTCAAACTCTAGAGGTTGTCAATAACGATCAAAATAAGATTTTTTTCAAGACTATTTATTATCCGTACACTTTTTGATCAACTGGACCTTCTCTAAAGTCTCCTAAACAAGATGAGGTCCAAGCAACGCTGTCTCACCTACCTCTAGCCAAACAAGAGCAATCAGCATGACCTGTCATACAAAGCCTTATAAGGTGTCATTTGTGTAGTCTCCTGATATCTATTGTTATAGGAGAACTTCACTAGGGGTATATGACTCTCCCAAGAGACCCCAAAATCCAGGACACATGATCTAAGCATGTCCACTAGCACTTGAACTATAACGAACCTCACTTTTCATACATTAATATTGCATAAATTTTGCGGAATACTTAAAACATTATACAAACAAATGACCAAAACCCGTACTAGTCCAGTGCATTTGGAAACATGTAAACATAAACATTGATACACAAGTGAGCTACATTATCTCCCACTAGGTTCTTATTGACTAACACCCTTCTTAGACACATAAAACATAATACATATCTTCAAAACTTTGGGAAGGAAACATAAAAAGGGGTGATCTCAAATACTTAGTAAGGGTAAATAAGGGAGATATATAAACATAATCATGAGAATAAGGGTATGAGAACATGATCATGAAAATATAAGATCATACCCTTCATATCAAAGATCATACGCATGAATCATGACATAAGGCTTGACAGTTCATAAGACATGAATCATAAGGAAATTAAGAACATAAGCCATGAAAGCATAATATAGGAATAAAACATGGAATTGTGGAAAACACATATGGATATAATATGATTTACATAGTATTCAAGGAAACGCTTCCAATACCATCTTGGTAATATAGGTTCACTCCCCATACCATCTTGGTAGTCATGGTTCACTCCCATGACCATCTTAATAGCATGAGTTCACTCCTCATACCATCTTGGTAGTCATGGTTCACTCCCATGTCCATCTTAGCAGTTAAGGTTCATTCCCAAGACTATCTTAGTCTATCTCATGAGATATAAATATTTACCCAACGCATTGTAGGGAGATAAAGGTCTCACTCATCTCATAATAAAATCATACATATATGCGCCGTAAGATCCTAAATAATCATATCATAACCCATGAAATGAAATGAGTATTATAAACATGTAATCATATTATAACCTGTGGAAAGAGACAAGTTTCATAATAATTTCATCATAAACATAACTCGTGAAAAGAAGCGGGTTTCAAAAGCATATAACCCTTGAAAGAGAAACATGTTTCATCAACATCATGCCCTAAAAACATAATCCATTCAGAGAAAGAATATGAATGAGAACATTGAATAATTTCCCCAAAAAATCACGAGTAACACTAATGGATGTTATCTTTTATGGGAAATAATTCGTAAACATATTTTAAAAACATTTCTTGAGGAAAATATCCACTCTTCATTGAAAAATATTTTTAAAACATAAAACCTTTTTGAAAAACTTTTTCTTTGAAAATAGCTTTGAAAACTTATAAAGGAAGCATTGAAAATCATAAAAAGTTTTTAAAATCCATTTTCCTTGAAAACGGTCTTTAAATATATTTTGAAAACATTTTATAAAACTTTTTTTAAAACATGGTTTTTGAATACAATACATTTTCGATCAGAGAGAGAGACAATCAAATTTTACTTAAAAACATTATCTTAAGTACCAAAGATTGGAAAAATGATAATGATACATAATGATATCCTGAATAAATATAGGATAAGGAAACTCATGAGTGTTCTTGAGATATGTATCATAATATTTCATCAAAGGAAGCGTAAACATAAACAAGCTTGAAAAAACGATGAGATTGTCTCAATCAACTCTTATAACTTGGTAAATTGGAATCATACTCTCCATGTAAGAAAAGAAAATTACATAAAGCTTAAAATATCATTAAATAAAGGAAATTCATGATATAACATGTAAAATAGAATTATATAAACCTCAAAAGATAATTTAACTATATAACAAAAATATGAGTCTCAACAAAGGAAAATTGAGACAAAACTATTTTACCGATTTGGTAACTTTTGAAACTTAAACCACGTGAAAGAAAGATTATAGAATTGATATGTGAATACCCATAAATTTAAGTATATGATACATATAATACAATCATGGGAAGTTCATGCACCACCCAAAAGGAAAGAGTGGTGAATATAGCATGTATCTTACGAAAACAAAAGGTGAGATGAAATCCCCTTATCTTGTGTCTTGATTCTCGTCATACTCATTCAAAACACCTATATAATAAATATAAATTTATCATAATTATTTTACATAACCATATTATTATATATATGGTTTGATTATGACCTTATATTACCTGATTTTTAACAATCCTATGTTAAGGTTTCACTTCAGGTAATATTCACTTTATTCTTCACATGTGTCTTAAAATGTTATATCTTTGGTATTTATACTTTATATCATGATTTAAAGAATGAAAAACATGATATAAATATAATTTATATAAATTATATTTTTATTATAATAATCTATAGAATATATAAGTATGAAACAAAATACACCGTTCATGGAGATGGTAGGTCGTACGTACGCATGAACGCTATTTCTGTTTAATTGTCATGTTGAAAGAAAGAAAGTACAGGAAATATATGTATATATATGTATATATATGTATATATATGTATATATATATATATCATTATTAAATTATATTTATGATATCATATATATATTATATATTTACTAAAACCATCCTTAATACAATCCATTTAGTGTATGAACAAATCATATCGCTTTGAGGTGGTGGTAGTCTACACTTTCTCAAACGAAATTATCGTATTAACACCAAATAGAAAGTAAAAAAGACATGTGTTATAAAAGAAATACATAAGATTAAATAAATAATAAATATAATATATAAAATATATAAACATAGTGTCCATCATAATGATCATTATGAGAGGCGGTAAGGAAAATTGAACAATTATCATTTAGTGAGGTGGTAGTTCACCGTACACATAAACAATATGTTAGTTATCCATTAGATGGAGGTGTGTGTAAGTTTAGCATAAAAACATACTAGTATATTTAGGATACTATTTTTTTTATAAAATCTTGTAAAAAATAAATTATAGGGGGTGGTGAAAGAAAATAAAATAAAGGATTTGAGAGAAGACGTTACCTCTTAATCAGGTAACTCCTTTTGGTTTGTGCCGCAGGCTTCCTTGGATTGCCTTCTGCCCAAGGAAAGGATTCTAGGAGTAAGGGAGGGATTTTGGGAATTTTATTGGGTAGATATTGTCCTAACTTAAGAAGTTTTATAGGTATGAAGAAGAGGGAGAGGTGGTGGACTTTTATAGGGAAGGAGGAGTGCCACTCTTGTAAATATTTGAAGTGAGAATTTCGCCCATGTTTTTCATGTTGAAAGTGGATCCAATAATGATCCAAAGTTGATAAAAGGTAGGATAGTGTATAAATATGGCTAGAAAATGGATTTTTGGACAATTTTACAGGTTATGTTTGGCCTTAAGGTTATGGTTTAGTCCCTTATTAAGCTTAATTTAACCTTAATTGATGTAATTAATTTTAATCACTTTCACTAATATTTTTGGTAAAAAACTAATTTGACCTTATTATAAATTATAAATTATAATTATTCCAAATATATAATCAATTTTTTCAAATTCCAATCACATAAGTGTTAGAAATTAATTTAAAATTAATCCCGTAGTCGGGTTGACAGTGCAGGTTTTTAAAGTAAAAATGATCAAAAGTTTGCTAAGTTTTTATAGCCAATATCAATGTGAAATTGGTTATAATCACCTAAATTGTATTAATTGATAAAAATATAATATAATTAAACTTTTAAACCAAATTAAAATATAATTTAACCTTATAAATAAATTAGATGAAAAAGAAGTTTTGATTTAAAATCCGGTATTTTTCACTATTTATCAAAAAATGAAGTTTCTCATAAAAATCCAAAAAATTCACCCTAAGCTAATTTTGGAATTATGAATTAAAAAATTAAATTTATTTTATCAAATTAAATTTCTAAATTTGTCTAAAATTATTTTTATTATATTTCACATAAGGACATTAAAAGCAGCTCATTCGAGAAAATGATATTTTTAAACATAAAAGGATTTTACCAAAAATTATATATTTTGTTATCAATATGTTTTATTTATATAAAAAAATTATAAAAGATATTTTAAAGTTATTTATTACTATTCATATTACCAAGTTTAACATCTAGGTTATAATTATCTCATTTAAATAATTATAATAATAAAATGATCTTTTGTAGAAACATCGGTGTTGCGTATAACGTACACCAAGTCATTGTTCCATGTAACGTACACCAAGTCGATGTTCTGTATAAAATATTCCAAGTATATATTTTGTGTGAAATTAATGTTTGAATTAGTTCATTTAAATACACAAATTAAAATTTAATTTATTAAAAAAAGGTCCATAAAAACTTGGGGTGTTACATTCTACCCCCCTTAAAATGAATTTCGCTCACAAAATTCATCACTCAAGTAAAAAATTAGGATACTTATGCTTCGTTATATCATCAAGTTCCCACATATCTTTCTCTAACTAGTTATTTCTCCCAAAACTTTGACCAGGTGAGTGGTCTTGTTTCGTAGAACTTTCTTTGATCAGTCCAAAATTCCAACTGGTTATTCCTCATAAGAAAGATCCTACTCCAGCGGTATAACCTATAAGTTTAGTACATGTGAAGGTTTAGGTATGTAATTACTCGGGATATATATATTGAACATATCATGGACTTGATAGATATTTGGAGGGAGTGCCAAGCGATAGGCCACCATCCCGATACGATAAAAAATCTCAAAGGGACCATAATACCTAGGGATTAGTTTACCTTTCTTCCTGAATCTCATAACCATCTTTGAGGGTGAGATTTGTAGACACAACTTTTCACTAACTTCAAATTCAAAATTGCACCAACAGTTATCAGTGTAACTTTTCTTCCGACTTTGAACTGCTTTGATATGCTACTGAATGGTTCTAACCTTCTCAACAATTTCTTCAGTGATCTCAGATCCCAATAGATTTCTTTCTCTAAATTAATTACAAAACATTGGAGCTCTACATTTCTTCCCATAAATGGATTCATAAGGTTCCATATAAATTATTGATTGAAAGATATTTTTGTAAGAAAACTCAACTAGAGGAAGGTGTTGATCCCAACCACCTTTGAAATTCTGAGAAAAAGATCTCAACGTATCCTCTAGGGTTTGAATTATTCTTTCAAATTGACCATCTATATGAGGATGATAAGTAGCGCTGAAATTCAATTCTATGCCAAGTTATTGCTAAATACTTCTCTGTAACTTTACGGTAAACCTCAGATCCCGATATGATATAATAGAATGTTTCATTCCATGAAACCTTACCACTTCCTTAATGTATATCCAGACAAGCATATTTAGAGAGAATTATTCTCTGATAGCGATGGAGTGTGTTGACTTAGTAAGGCGATCGACTACCACCTATATAGCATTAAACCCTTTAGAGGTTTTGGGTATTCCGATGACAAAATACATAGTGATTCTCTCCCATTTCCATTTTGGTATGGGCAATGAACGCAACATCCCCTTTTATTTTTGTCTTTCAGCCTTAACTTGTTGGCATAATAAGCACCGAGATACAAAATCTACGATATTTCTCTTCATGCAATCCCATTATAAGTATTATTTCAAGTCCCTATACATCTTCGTACTTCTAGGATGAATAGAAAACAAAGAACTATGAGCTTCCTCTAATAACTCTTTCTTCAAATCTGGTATGAAAGGAACACATACACAGTTCCTGAACCTTATCATTCAATCCCTATCAAGGTTAAACTCAGGAACATTTTTCAATTTCTTTTATATCTCTTCATATTACTTCTTCACCTCCTTAATCTTCACTTGGATAGAGGTTTGAACATTTATTTGAGAAAGCTAATACTTTTATCCTTCCTTCAGGATTTCTAGATCCATCCTTTGAAAATTTAGAAATATTGGATATTTTGTGATCCTCATCATGGATAATCTAGAATGATACTTTCGACTTAAAGCATCGACCACCTTGTTCTCTTTCTCAGGGTGGTAATGTATTGAGAAATCATAATACTTTATCAAATCTAACCATCTTATCTGGAACATGTTTAAATCCTTCTACGTGAATATATAATTCAAAATTTTATGATCAGTATATCTATCACACTTTTCTCCATAAAGACAATGCCTCCATATCTTTAATGCAAAAATTACCACTACTAAATCCAAATCACGAGTTGGGTAATTTTTCTCATGAATCTTCAACTACCACGAGGCATAAGTGATTACCATGTTATTCTACATAAGAGAACATCCCAACCCCTTCTTGGATGCATTGATAAATATTACAAACCCTTCTCCACTATAGGGTAATATAAGAATAGGTGTGATAACCAACCTTTTCTTCAGTTCCTTGAAATTTTCATCACATTCATCTATCCATAGGAACTTGACACCCTTTCGAGTTAACTTGGTTAGAGGATTAGATAGTCATGATAAATTCTTCACAAACCATTGATAATATCTAGATAAACCAAGAAAGCTATGGGTCTCAGTCACCGTGGTTGGTCTAGACCATCATTCAATAGCCTCTGTCTTTGATGGATCTACTACTATACCATCTATTGAGATTATGTGACCCAAAAATGAAACCTTTTACATCCAAAATTCAAACTTTTTAAATTTTTCATATAGATTATCCTTTAATTGGGTCTTTAGTACAATTATTAAGTGATCTGTATGCTCTTCCTTGCTCTTTGAATAGATAATAATATCATCTATAAAGACTATCAAAAACTGATTGAGATAATCTCTGAAGACTCTATTCATTAAATCCATAAAGATAATAGGGTCATTAGTAAGATAAAAAGGAATCACCATATATTCATAGTGTCCATACCTTGTACGGAATTCCATCTTGGGTATATCCTCTTTCTTGGTCATCAATTGATGATATCCACAATGAAGGTAAGTATTGGAAAAGTATTGAGATCCACACAATTGATCAAACAAGTCATCAATACGGGGGATATGATACTTATTCACGATCATGATCTTATTCAACTCCTGATAATCAATGTAGAGCTTCATTGATCCATATTTATTTTTTTAAAAAGAACAAGTGCACCCTAAGGTGACACACTTGGCCGAATGAATCCCTTATCAAGATTTTCTTGGAGTTGATTTTTCAATTCCTGCAACTAAATAAAATAAAGTCTATAAGGAGTCTTGTAAATTAGTGTGGAACCATGTATAAGTTCTATTGATAACTCAACTTCATGTTTTGGTGGAATACTAAGAAACTCTTCCAAAAATACATCCACAAAATCTTGGAAAATAGGAATATCATAGATGTCGAATTTCTCCCCAACTATTTGAGATAAACAACCCTTTTGAATGGGAATTAAGACCCATACATTGGATGTAATCTCCACAGGAAGTTCATACTTATCATCACATGGATGGATGATCATAGGAGGGTTTGAAATATCAAAAGTAGCTTCCCTTCCTCAATAATTGATGTGGGATTTATGTAGATAAATCCAATCCATGCCTAATATGACATCAAATTCAACCAAATAAAGAATGAAAAGATTCACAGTAAGCATATTCTCACAAACTTCAACTAGAGATGAATCATAGACTTAAGATGCAATCATCGTACCATTAGGGGTTTGCACTTATAATTCCACATCTAATTGATTTGATAGAATCTTAACACCCTTAGAAAATTCTTTAGATATGAAAGAGTGGGTAGATTCAGAATCAGATAGGACATTAGGAGTTCTAGAGTGTATGGTAAGTATACCTTTCATCACGTCGTTATCATACCCATAATCATAAAATAGCGATTGCCAAAGATTTACCCTTATCCCTCAGCTTAAGAGGTTACTGACATCGATCATTATCACTAGCCCTTTAGGTTTGGGTAGTGGTTAACATAATGTATGTTCTCCTTACACGTGTAGCACTAAATCATGGGAGGTGAATTTTGTGCCAGTTTTTCCCCATTCACAATGTTATATAACTTCTTCCCATCACTTCAGCAATCAAATATCCGATGACCTTCCCTTCCACACTTAAAACATTTATTAGATCCCTTAAGGCAATTTCCTCCATGATTCTTCCCACACTTAGAGGATAAAGGGAATTTCATCTTTTCCTCTTCATGTTTTTTATATTTTCCTTTAAACTCCATCTTCCTCATCTTATCAAAACTACGAGACTGATACATGACTCCAACCTCCATTTCAACCTTGATTTCACAATGTGCAATCTCTTTATAGCTACTAAAGTCTCTTATGGACAACACCCTTATGAGACTTGTCTTTAATCCAATGAAGAACCTATCAAATTTACTTTTGGGTTGGATGATATTTACTAAATCATACCTTTCAAGTCTCATGAAATTAGCCTCATAGGTACCAACAGATTCATCATCCCTTTGCTTAAACTCAAGAAAATATTTCTTCATCTTGGTATGAAGAATCTAAGGAAAATAATTATTGAAAAATAAGTTCTTGAAATCATCCCATTCCATGGATTCAATTTCATCTTGATTCTTAGTATTCTTTATTAGAGTCCACCACTAGTCCACTTCACCTTATGGATGATAAAAAACCCAAATGACTTTCTCATGCTTCGAAAACTGGATAATTGAGAATATCTTTTTAGTAGTACCGATCCATTTTTCAAAAATAAGTGGATCATAAGACCCTCTGAAAGAATGTGGATGTTTCCTCATGAAAGACTCAATAAAATGTTGTTCTCTCCTTTTCTCATTCAGAATTCCACCATGATTCATATCTTGATAAATATGTGTGAGAATAGCAATGATTTTTTGTATTCCAGCTCCCATATCATTCGATTTCTCAAGAGAAAAATCATTACATTGTCCATCATAATCACTATTAATGTGGTTCCTTTGGGTTCTATCCATTTACTAAAACCAAAATCATAGAGTAAGAAACAATTATTATAACGAGGAACCATATAATCATGAAAATTCACTTATAGTATGTCTAAGTTATGAAACCTTCCTTAATTTATTACACCTTAGGTTTATCCAAGGCTATTAATAGCCAACTTATTTTTAAATCCTTCATGATGGTTTGAGAAGAGTTTGTGAATTCCAAAATCATATTCACTATGAGTGTCAAACTAGGTGTGCAGCAAGGCCTGTTGTCACGTACCAAATTACCTCGAGTCATGCTAGAAACATCTTGTTGGAGTTATTACTTATAGGTACATCTGTTCCAGAGACACATCCACTTGTAGTATCCAGACATGGATGTATTTCTAAGAAACCACTCACTATATCCTTCACCAAAATTCCAAGACATTTTCCTATGATTTTTCGATCCTTATACTTATCCTTAGACATGTCCTTAGGGTTATCACTAAGGTTTTATCATCCTATATTCCAAAGGTTAACTAAACCTTTGCTATAATACCAACTATAACGACCCTCTCTTTTCATACATTAACATTACATAACTTTTATGGAATACTTAAAACATTATACAAACAGACGCCCAAATACCATACTAGTTTAGCGCCTTTGGAAACATGGAAACATAAACACTGATACATAAGTGAGCTACATTATCTCCCACTAGGTTCTTCTTGACTATCACCCTTCTTAGACACATCAAACATAATACATATCTTTATAACTTGGGGAAAGAAACATAAAAAGGGGTGAGCTCAAATGATCGGTAAGGGTAAACAAGGGAGATTTGTAAACATAATAATTAGCATAAGGGTATGAGAACATGATCATGAAAATATAATATCATACCTTATATATCAAATATCATACGCATCAATCATGACATAAGGCTTAACAATTTATAAGACACGAATCATAAGAAAATTAAGAACATAAGCCATGAAAGCATAACATAAGAATAAAACATGGAATTGTGATAGAAACATATGCATATAATATTATTTCCATAGTAGCCAAGGCATAACTTCCAAGACTATATAGGCAGTATAGGTTTATTCTCCATACCATCATGATAGTTATGGTTCACTCCCATGACCATCTTAGTAGCATAAGTTCACTCCTCATACCATCTTAGTTGTCATGGTTCACTCCTACAGACATTTTAGTAGTCACGGTTCATTCCCAAGACAATCTTAGTCTATTTCATGAGATATAGATCTTTATCTAATGCATTGGAGGGATATATAGGTCCCACCCATCTCATAATGGAATCATGCATATCTGTGCCAAAAGATCATAAATAATCATATCACAACCCATGAAATGAAATGAGCATTATAAAAATGTAATCATATTATAATCTATGTAAAGAGATAGGTTTCATAATAATTTCATCATAAACTTAACCTGTGAAAAGAAGTGGGTTTCAAAAGCATATAACCCGTGAAAGAGAAATGGGTTTCATCAACATCATGCCCTTAAAACACAATCCATTCAGAGAAATAATATGAATAGAAAAATTGAATAATTTCCCCAAAAAATGCATGAGTAACACCAATGGATGTTATATTATATGGGAAATAATTTTGAAAGATCTTTTCAAAACATTTCTTGAGGAAAATATCCAATCTACATTGAAAACTCTTTTTAAAACATAATTTTTTTTGAAAAACTTTTTCTTTGAAAATAGATTTGAAAACTTAGAAAGGAATAATTGAAAACTATAAAACTTTTTTAAAATTCTTTTTACTTGAAAATGGAATTTATATATCTTTTGAAAACATTTTTGAAAACATGGGTTTTAGATACAATAGATTTTCGGTCGGAGAGACAGACAATCATATTTTACTTAAAAACATTATCTTAAGTACCAAAGAGTGAAAAAATGGTACCGATACATGATAATATCTTGAATATATATATTATAAGGAAAATCATGAGTATTATTGAGATATTTATCATAATATTTCATCAAAGGAAGCGTAAACATAAACAATCTTGAAACAACGATGAGATTGTCTCAATAAACTCTTATAACTTGGAAACTTGGAATCATACTCTCCATGTGAGAAATAGAAATTAAATGAAGCTTAAAATATAATAAAAGAAATAAAATTCATGATATAACATTTAAAATTGAATTATATACACATCTAAAGAGAATTTAGGTGTATAATAAAACATGAGTCTTAATGAAGGTAAATTGAGACAAAACCATTTTATTGATTTGGTAACTTTTAAAACTTAAAACCCATGAAATAAAGATCATAAAATGGATATGTAAATACCCATAAATTTAATTATAAGATACATAGAATACAATCATGGGTAGTATATACACCACAAAAAATGAAAGAGTGGCAAACATAACATGTATCTCACAGAAATAAAAAGTGAGATGAAATCCCATAATCTTGTGTCTTGACTCTCATCGTACTCATTCAAACCGCCTGTATAATAAATATAAATTTATTATAAATATTTTACATATCCATATTCTTATATATTTGTTTTTATTATAACCTTATATTACCTTCTTGTTAACACTACATTAAGGTTTCACTTCGGGTAATATTCGCTTTATTCTTTGCATGTGTCTTAATTTGTTATATATTTGGTATTTATAATTTATATCATGATTTCCGGAATGTAAAACATGATATAAATATAATTTATATACAATATATGTATATTATAATAATCTATATAATATATAAGTATGAAACATAATACACCATTCATGGAGACAGTAGGTCATACATACGCATGAACGTTATTTTTGTTTAATTGTCGCGTTGAAAGAAAGAAAGTAAAAGAAATATACGTATATATATGTATATATATATCATTATTACAGTAGATTTATGATATCATATATGTCTTATATATTCACTAAATCCATACTTAATACAATATATGTAGTGTATGAATGAATCATATCGCTTTGAGGGGGCGGTAGTCCACACTTCCTCAAACAAAATTATCGTATTAACACCAAATGGAAAGTAAAAATATATGCATAGTAAAAGAAATATATAAGATTAAATAAATAATAAATATAATATATAATATATATAAATATAGTGTCCATAATAATGTCCACCATGATAGGCGGTAAGGAAAATTGAACAATCATCGTTTAGTGAGGATGTAGTTCACCATACACATAAACAGTATGTTCGTTATCCATTAGATAGAGGTGTGTGTAAGTTTAGGTTAAAAAATTATCATAACAAAATCATATAATATTGATTATACTTGTGTTTTTATACAATCATGGAAAAAATAAAGTGGATGGGGTGGTGAAAGAAAATAAAAGAAAGGACTTGAGAGAAGACGTTACCTCTTAATCAGGTAACTCCTTTTGGTTTATGCCAAATGCTTCCTTGGATTGCTTTCTGCCCAAGGGAAGGATTATAGGAGGAAGTTAAGGATTTTGGGAAGTGTATTGGGTAGATCTTGTCCGAACTTAAGAGTTTTGTGAGGTGTGAAGAAGAGGGAGAGGTGGTGGCCTTTTATAGGGATGGAGGAGTGGCACTCTTGTAAATATTTGAAGAGAGAATTCCACCCGCGATTTTCATGTTGAAAGTGGATCCAATAATGATACAAATCACATAAAAGGGAGTATAGGCTTGAAATATGGCTATAAAATGGATTTTTTACAAGTTTATAGGTCTTTTTGGGCCTTAAGGTTATGGTTTAGTCCCTTATTAAACTTAATTTAACCTTAATCAATGTAATTAATTTTAATTACTTTCAGTAATGTTTTTGGTCAAAAACTAAGTATACCTTAATAGAAATTATAAATTATTCTAATTACAAAGATTGAATCCATTTATTTTCAAATTCCAATCATAGAACTTTCAGAAATTAATTTAAAATTAATCCCACAATCGGGTCGACAGTGAACATTTTTAAAGTAAAAATGATCAAATGTTTGCTAAGTTTTTATATCTAATATCAATGTGAAATTGGTTACAATTACCTAAATTGGATTAATTGATAAAAATATAATCTAATTAAACATTTAAACCAAATTAAAATATAATTTAACCTTATAAATACATTATATGATAAAGCATTTTTGAATTAAAATCCAGTATTTTTTACTATTTATCAAAAAATAAAGTTTCTCATAAAAATCAAAAAAATACACCCTAATATAATTTGAACATTATAAATTCAAAAATGAAGTTTATTTTATCAAATTAAATTTCTAAATGTGTCTAAAATTATTTTTATTATTTTTCACAGATGGACATTAAAAGTAGTTCATTCAAGAAAACATCATTTTTAAACATAAAAGGACTTTATCAAAAATTATATATTTTGTTATAAATATGTTTATTTATATAAAACCATTATAAAAAATATTTTAAAGCTATTTATTACTATTTACATTACTAAGTTTAACGACTAGGTTATAATTATCTCATTAAAATAATTTTAACAATAAAATGATGTTTCGTAGAAACATCGTTGTTGCGTGTAACATATGCCAAGTCATTGTTCCATGTAACATACACCAAGTAAATGTTCTGTATAATGTACACCAAGTTTATGTTCCATGTGAAAGGAATGTTTGACTTATTTCATTGCAATACATAAATGAAAATTTAATTTATTCAAAAAAAGGTCCATAAAAACTCGGGGTGTTACATGAACCGTGTGCTTTGACTGGACATCTGTCTGAGGGTCATATGTTGTGCTCATAAGCACCTATGTACCCAAATCCCTATGAAAACTCTTCCATAAATTATATGTAAACTAAGTGTCCCTATCCAATACAATGGTCAGAGGAACCCCATGAAGTTGTACTATCTCACAGATATAAAACCTTCCAAGATTATCTTCTAAGAAGGTCTCCTTGATCATTAGAAAATGAGAAACCTTCATGAGACTCTCCAAAACAACCCAAATTACATCACTACCTCGAGGTGACCTCAACAATCTTGTCACAAATTCCATCACAAAATATTCTCATTTATACACAGGAATGTGTAGCTGCAATAAAATCTCATCTGGTCACTGGTGTTCTTTCTTCACTTGTTGATAGGAAGAACACCTCGCAACAAAATCAGATACCTCACATTTCCTCCCCATCCAACAATATTGACGATGTAAATCATGATACATCTTGGTAACACCATGATGCACTATCAAAATTGAGTCATGAAACTCCCATATTAGCTCCTCACGTATGTCCACTGAAACCCAAAAATGACCATGAATATGCAAAATTTCATCCTCGTCCAGAGTGAAACTAGGAGGAGGGTCCTCACCTTCCACACTCTCCTATAGGACTAGGCCCTCAACATCTGATAATTGTCTCATACTCACTCTATCTAGAAGAGTGTAAGTCACTTCCAAGGATGATAGAAAATTCTAGCCTTGGTCATCCTATATCTCTAAGTGTATCTCTGAAAATAAGGCCATAAGCTGCCACTCATTATTAGCCTCCTAAACTTCCTGTATCTAAGTCCTCCTGCTCAGTGCATAAACAATTGCATTTCCCTTTCTAGGAATACAGGCAAGCTTGAAGTCGAAATATTGTAGGTACTCAACCCATCTTCACTACCTCAAATTCAAATCACACTGCATAAATATATACTTGAGGATTTTGTGGTCCATGTATACCAAAAAATTATCTCCTAGTAAATAATGTATCCAACAATGCAAAGCATGAACAACTATAGCTAACTCAAGATCATGCGTCAGGTATTTCCTCTCATGTGACCTCAACTGACAAAACCTATACACCACAAATCCATCCCCCTGCATCAAAACTCCTCCCACCCAGATACCCGATGCATCATAATATACAGTGTAGCTTATAACCGACTCTAGAAGAATCAAAATAGATGTTGAAGTCATTCTCCCTTTCATCTCATGAAGGTTTATATTGTAGGTATCTGTTCACATAAACTTCACACCCTTTTTATTCAAGCCTATAAGTGGTGATTATAAGTGTGAGAAGTCCTATATGAATTTCATGTAATATCTAGCTAGTCATAAGAAACTCTATATGTCAAAGATTTTATTGGGATACTCATAGGAAACTATAGATCTCACCTTCTCTGGGTCAATTGATACTCCTGTATCTAAGATAATATAACCTAGGAAGTGAATTTGATCCATCTAGAAGTGTCCCTTTGTTATCTTAGAATATAACTAATGCTTTCTAAATGTATCCAAAATGATCTCAAGTTGTTTTTCATGGTCATGTAGATTGTGAGAATACACCAATATATCGTCCATGAAAATCGTCACAAATAAATCTAGATAATGATGGAAAACATAGTTCATCAATGCCATGAAAACTTCTGGTGTGTTCATGAGATCTAACGACATAACCAGATACTCATATAGACAATACCCATTACGAAAAATTGTATGAGGTATGTTTGTAGGTCGAACACATACCTGGTGATAACCCGACCTCAAGTCAATTTTTGGGAACACCTGAGCTCCTTAAATCTAATCAAAATGATCATCTATATATGGAAAGGGATACTGGTTCTTAAATATCAATTTTTTTAATTTTTAATAATCCACACATAGATCAAGGGTGCCATCCACCTTTTTCATAAAAAGGAATGACAAACCCCACAGAGAAGTATTGGGTCGTATAAACCTATTTTCCTCCAAGTCCACTAGCTACCTCTTAAGCTTCTTTAACTCTATAGCATCCATCCTATAAGGAGGAATTAATACCGGTGCATCTCTTAACACTAGCTTGATAGATAACTCCACCTCTCTCTTAGGAGGTCAACCAAAAAAGTCATCTGGGGAAATGTCTCTGAAATGATCAAACATTAGAGGGAATCCCATCTAATGCATTCCCTGGTCATCTAGATATAAACTAGTGATCTGGGTTATCATCCCACCCAACCCACAATGCTCTAGTCTAGCTCAGATCACCTAGAAATCTCATTCACCCTTGTGAATAAAAACCATGCCCTACGGTGATGTGAAGGTTACCCTCTGGAGATAGAAATCGGCATGATCTTGATAAGAAACTATCCATTCCATCCTGATAATGACATCAAACCTGGTCATCTTGAGGGAAAAAAGACCCCATATGAAGTGATACCCACCTATCTAAAGGGGGGAACTCCCTACACTTGCACACACCCTCCATTTTGATCCCTAACGGATTATCCAAAGTCATAACACCATCATAAAACTGATCAAAGATCCTGACGCTCTCCACAATAGATACAAATATAAAACCATGAGATGCACCTATATAAAAAAGAGAAGATACTAGCATAGATGCTACTAAGATCATACCTCTCACTCTATATGGACCTACGCTACGCTCCTCAGGTGTAGGCTATACAGAATATATTTGGCCTAAACTATGAACCTGTGACACAACCTCACTACCCAGAGTAGGCCCACTCTGTTGTTTAGGTACAACCGGTTCCTGGTTTCCTCAGAGATGACCACCACCTCAATAAGACCAACCAATTCTACTCTAGATCCCAGTCTAACATGGATCTATAAATCCTATTCATGAACCTGAATCTGGATTTGATCCCCTTCCACTAAATTCTGGAGTGAAGGTCCTAAAAAAACACTATACATAGCCCATCCCTCCACAAGATCGACACTTGACTAGGTCTCGATCACACCTATTCCTCATATACCCTCATTTTCTACACTTATGATAGAAAATAGAGCTATCAACACTAAAATCCTAGCCAGTACCCCCCTTGCGGGAAACCTCAAAATGTCGCTTCCTACCACTGGAAGCCGAACCACTAAGTCGAGAGACTGTATTGCGCTGCTCTACACCCCCAGCTTACCTTAGGTTACGCTTTGTAAAAAGTGCATGATTCACTATCTTAGTAATAATAATTAACCTGGACATGGTGAATTGAGATCAAATAACATTTATGAGACCTTCCTTGAAGAGTCTCACTCTCAACAGCTCATCAGCAAGGTATATCAGTGCAAAATGGTGAAGATTTGTAAAGCGTACCGAATATTCCATAACCGTCATCGTACCCTTCTCCAGATACATAAATTCACTGGACTAATCTACTCTTAGAGTCTCAAGGAAAAATTAATCATAAAACTTGGATTAGAAATCCCTCCAAACCATATCTCATAACACATCATCCTAGTTCAAAACATCCCACCAACGTTTAGCTACTCCCCAAAAAATATATGGAGTGAGCTTAACCTCCTCTCAGGATGTGTCTCAAGATGATTGAAAATTCAAAAATTAGTCTCAATCTATAGCTCTATAGCCTATGGACTTCCATCCCCTAAAAACATGGGCAGATGCTACTGCTGGAACACACATGTCAACTCTTCCATAGACGAGGCATGCTACGATGCTCCTTGAATGGTCTGTATGAAGTGTATAAAACTTTCATGAAACTATGCCTCAACACCCATATACAATACAAATTATAGTTCTATAGAAATAAATATAGGAGGATATACTAGTATCCCATGGCCCACCACTTCCAGAGCATGGTTGTTTCCACCCTCCTGGCATACAACTATAGTTCATGGTGGTGACATGTCTCTACAATTCCAAACAAACGCCTCAGAAAAGATCTATAATAAAAGATCATAGTTTAAAACATAGTAAAAGTCAAAAAATTCATATAAATAATCCATACCCCTCTATATTCTCCTAAATCTAGGACTATGTAAAATGGAACAGTCATAAACATCACTAGAGACACTGCCTACTTCCCACTCTAAAGCCAGATCTAGGTTAAGTTCTCTATTTCCACAATTCCTATTTCATTTTAATTTAAAATTAATTCACAACACTCTTTAAATGGTTAATAAAAATGGTTCACCACCTCTAATAAATAAATCTTCACACACCTCATGAACCAAAATATGACATCTACCTAATCCATACCATAACACATTCCAATCCATGCGACCAATGGTCCATAACTCAACATGCCATAGTTGACCGCTTAGGGTGTCTGTTGTAGCCTAAGCATGAAAAAACTATTTAAGTTATGAAATACACTCTAATTACCAACTACATTTCTCAATTACCTGCATAAAATTTTTATAAAATAATAGGTATATCACTCAAGGCACACATAATAATGTCATGCAGTCAAGCAATGCATCCTATATGGCATGATATAATTCATGACATGTGAATCCTGTAAAGTGCCTAAAATGATTCATGATCGATGTTTCCTTTCCCTAATCTCATAGGGCTAAGGATAAATTCAATTCCTAAATCATATCAATAATAACATCCCAATTCAAGTTCCTCACCAGATTATGGAATCAAATCGACTGTAATAGGAAAAATTTAGAAAGCAATAATTTCCATTCCAAGAAATTTGTCTTTTTTCCTGTATGTGGGGTAACTACTCCCAAGCACAACTCATTAAAAAATTTCAACACCATAATAATACCTATATATTGTCTCAAAATAGTAATTCAACTAGAAAATAAATCTCTAATACCAATTTGTAATGTCCCGACCCAGATTCCACTAAATGGTGACCTGAGCTGGTGGGTCACATGGCCTCAACCGCACCTACTCATACACCATAGGATTCTAACTAGAAGTGTGGGAATAGGGTGTGTCTGTGGGGAGACTATTACCTCATGTAAAAGTGTAACACAATAGTAGTAATCATATCAGTCAATACCACAAGAATTAAATAAACCAAACATAAGATAGACATCCAAGATAGAAATATATATAACAATGCCAAAAGTAATCTCATATACAAAATGATGTGTCATGTCATGTATCTATAAATATGGAAAATAAGTATACAATCATTTAGTACAATACATGTATCAAAATACCAAAAAGACTAAAATGAACTATCCCAATTAGCATCACGGTCCCAGCTTGGTCCTGTGCACCCCTTCTCATAAGCAATAATAAAATCAAGAATCGTACGGTGGGAGTTTACCCTGGTCCCTACCTTCATTCAAGAAGTCTATCTGGGTACCCAAAAATGGTCTGAATAGGGTGTGATATAACACTCAGTAGGTCACTACCAATGGTGTTTATAACAAGCCCAATCTATGTAATACAAGCTAAAGCAGTGTGCAATATATCACACATATAACAGTACTAAAAGTAAAGTGATGCAAGAAAAGTGGTACCGTCCAACCTACCAATGCTCCCTAAAAATAAAAATAAAACTCCCATAAACAAGGGAAGCTATAAATAGAAACAATAGGTGTTATACAATCCATTCTATCCATTGTAATCCAATACCCATACCAGGGCTATCTATAAAATACGCCAGAAATATCAACCACATCCATGTTGTACAATCAAGTGTATAACATCCATCAAGACCACAATGTATAATCATAAGTTTCCACAATGACCATTCCATGTAATCAAAAGTGTCAAACCATAAAGGGTCAGATCCAAGGTATATAAGACCAAGGCATTGAGTCCTAGAAGCATCTCAATAGAAACTTGGTAACGACTTGGTTGGAGTCTAAGGAGCATGTCAACATACCATGTTCAACGCAAGTCCAAGAAAACTAGATACAAGGGGTAGTAAGGCCTAATGCATCCTACAGAATCATGATCTAAGGAGTAAACAGGTCCAATACATCCACTACCATAATCAAGACCCATGGAGTATAAATGCCCATGGAATCCTATGGAATTAGGATCCAAGGAGCATGTCCAAGGCATCCACTACCATAATCAATTTATCATATCAATTCATTAAATAATTCATAACCAATAACATTCCATGAGTTTATCTAACTCATTTAAAAATTGCTATAAAATACATTTAAACAATTCACCAATTAAATATCATGTAATCACATGTCAAGGAGGCATCGACTCTCTCCTATCATCTCAATTCATTTATCATCAACTTATAAAGGCTCCCAAAAATCAGTGTATAGCTCAAACTCACCCAATGGGGTGGTATAACATAGGGAAAAACATGGGTGTACCCCATGGGTGTTCTAGGTTGAGGATAAATGACCTCCAACCATAAAATGGTATTAAAGGGTCAACCTAACAAGTTCCAATTCATCCAAGTTAAACATTTAATTATTTTTGGGGAAATTATGGAAATTAAGGCACATGAAAAAAATGAAAATATGGCTTATAAAACAAAAAACTATAAGGTAAAAGGTATAAAACACCTATCATAGGTCCGTAGTAGATCACTCATCCAGTATCAATCTCTGATTCATTCTAGATCGAGTGAAAAATGAAGAACGAACAAAGTACCTGGAAATAAGGAATATTATCTTTCACATAAATAACTTCTTCGATACCAATACAAATGAATAATGACATAATATGATCAAAGAACTCACCAACATGGATCCAATGAGATCAATAATGTTTGATTCTGAGTCCGAATCGAGAAACGGGAGTAAAGACTATGAATTGGCATTAAAAGGGAGCTCCAAAATGTGAGCTGCTATCCAACATAGGAAAAGAGAAAGGGGTTTTAGGTTATAATAGATTTTAAGGGATAAATAGTCATTTCCACTCTTTTAACTGGGTCACACGGTTTGGATGCATGGTTGGCCAAACCGTGCACCAGTCGTGCGCCCTTCACTATCCCAAAGGGGACCTCACATGGTTCATGTGCATGATTTGGGAAACCATGTGCAAACTATGCTACACGACTCTACTAAAAAAATACAAAGATATATGCATGGGAATGTACCCCTGGTTACACGGTTTCTCAAACTATGTGGCCATGCTATGACCTCTGAAATGCCCCACACAGTTTCCTCAGACTGTGCGGCTTGGGTTACATGGTTTTCCTCTAACCATGTGGCCTATCTATTTTTCTCCAAAAATTAGGTACCAGGATCCAAACAATACCCTAACATTCCCAAAACTCCTGTGATCTCATTATACACTCACATTAGGTGAAAACCAAGAAGTTAAAATAGAAACAAAAAGATTCATACCTCATAAGAAAACTCAGGATCTTATAACGAGAAAGGATAATTGTGGTCTGGCCACCACCAGAAGTCTAGCGGAGGTCCACTGAAAGTTTTATGGTTAACAAGTATCCATGTATGATGAGTTTCTAAGGATTGATTGACACTTAATCAACACAGTGAAAATAACAAGAAACTCAGATTCTCAAGATCTACCTTGTATGAAGCTAAAACCATGCTATATATAAAATGAAGAACACTCACATACCTTGCATCGATGATTATCGCTACCAATATCTTAATCAATATATTTGAGGAATATCACTAAAATTTAGATAAAGGAATCTATCCTCTGTTGTGTATATGGTGACCCAAGCCTTAAACATACTTTATTTCACGATTCTTAACATTATGTTCCAAAAAATACACACTGAGGATCGAGACAATGGTATTGGGGCACACAGAAGAAGCCGACGGGCATGGGATTTTAAAATTTTCATCATCAGAGTGATGAAACTTTACCGTCTTAGGTGGTATGAGTCCTGATACGATCCGAATATCTCTTGTGAATTATTTAAAGCATAAAAATTAAAATAGAACAAGTACCTCATTTGAATCGAAGCGTGTTTGTATGTCATACATTTCTAGTGACTGCTGCTCACATGATCAAAGGTCGAACCCCTCTAAATCATCCACACATGCTTCAAGAATCTGTGTGTACACCATTCATAAAATTATAGGTGTTAGCACAGAGCTCCTATGATTTCTTCGACATTGTGATGATCACCTCGATCTCGTGCCTTCGATCCATGAAGACGTTCTTAGATCATTTGCTCAGCTAGAGAATTTATCTCTCTAGGAATTGATATGAGAGAGAATATCTCAATTATGACTAATTAGTAGTACATGGAATGAGATTATCCTCTACTTATATAGTGGAGATCTAAAATACATGGTTAGGGTTCCCCAACCCTCGTATATTTAACATACACTAAATAAGTAATAAATAAATAATTATGATTAACTAATTGCATCATAAATATTATTTATATTTTATCACATACTTGTAATATATGTTAAATATATTACGTGATAAACCCAAGCCGTTAACTTGACTCTTAATTCCCACTAATATTAAACGAACCTTGAATATTAAAATAATATTCGCTCGTATAATATTATTCCATATATTTATTCAAAAACTTGTAAATAATTCTAGTAAATAAATTTAACCTAATTATTTTATACTCAAATAATAATGAATTTAATTATTTATTGGTGATTGATAATACTTGGGAAAACTCCAGGACCCCATAGCGGGGCCCTCCATGTCCTATATTCCTATTCACTAGAATAGGGTGGATTTTTAATATGTTATTATGTGTGGCCCTTTAGGCCCTTATCTCAATATCAATGAATAATATTCACATACTAAGAGCAGATTCTTACAACCCATCAAGGCCCCTAAAAAGACAAGGAATAGTCATAATAATGACAACCATCCTACGGACACGCACTATATAATATAATCTCTTTGTCATGTGGTATATCATAAAGTAGGATGAATACTTGTGTTATATTCCTTACTTTATTAGTTGTTTATTTAACTGGATAGACTTACCTTTAACTACCATGGACATAGATTTATAAAGGTACTACTATCCTGATCAACCAGGCCTGAGATATCACTTCCTCAACTGAAAAGTGACAAATTCTATCTTGATCATTCAACCAATTCCATACCACTAATGAAACACCTAACACAAGCTACATCTTCATAACTTTAATGTCATAGTTTTTTCCTTTCATCAAAGTACACAATCAAATAAAACACATAGATAATGATCTAAATTCAGGAGAACAATACACATGCTCGTAGATAGGAACAACCAATGACACCTAAAACATGTGGTGTTCCTATTGAAGGGTCTGTCCTCATGATCTCACATACTAGAGATCACCAAGTGTGACCTTAATGAGAAGAAGTCTTAATGATTATGATCCCACAACACCTGATGGTCACACAACATTTGTTTCCTATCATTATGATGTATCTTGACCATATGAAATTAATTTAATATTACTATCATGGTATCTATAGGTTCTCATTATAACCTATAAACTACTATAACCTTTTGATACAACACGTAATCCAAATAAATTACCATAAATATAGTGGACGTAGAAGTATCAACACTATTCTGGTAATATATATTTATACATATATATCAAACTGTATACATGTAATGGTAATCAAAATACATACATAAGTTGGGTCTAGGTCACCCACTTTCAACACTCCCACTTTCACTAGATCCAACTTCCAACAAGTCTCAAACTGCTATCTCTCACATGAGAATCATGATCCTATTAAGATATAGAATAGTCATGGGGGTTTTCTATATTATCCTCTTTAGCTAGTCTTATAACTATGACTTCACCTCTTCATGTAAAATCTATCAAGAGATGAAGCTTCCAAAGTATATGCTTTGTTCTATAGTGTGACTTGGGCTCCTTGTTAAGCACCAATGCTGCAGTATTATCACAATAAACTAGAATAAGGTCTACACTAATAGGGATAAAACCAATTTATGAGATAAATATACATATCTAGACCACCTCCTTAGCTTTATCAGAAGCCTCTATATACTCAGATTCTACTATAGAATCAGTGACCACAGGTTTCTTCGAGCTTCTCCAGCTCACTACACCACCATTCAAGCAAAAGACGTAGCCTGATTGTGATTTCATATCGTCATGATTTGTTTGGAAGATAGAATCAGTGTATCCTCTCACTACTAATTCTTTATCTCATCCATACACTAGGAACATATCCTTTATATGCCTCAAGTACTTTAGGATAGTTTTGACAACTACCCAATGCATCTCTCCTGGATTATCTTGATATCTGCCCACCATGCTTAAAGAAAAGGAAATATCAAAACTAGAACATAACAAGAAATACATGATATATCCCACTGTCAATTCATAAGATAATATACTCATTCTTTCAATCTTCTCTTATGTTTGTGGATACAATTTCTTGGAGAGATTGATACCATGTGACATGGGCAACAACCCTCTCTTGGATTATTCCATACTACACCTTTTAAGTACCTTGTCAATATATGTACTTTGAATTATCCCAAGAAGACTCTGTGATCTATCTCGATAGATCTAAATCTATATAATGTAGGCTTCTTCACCCAAGTCTTTCATAGAGAAGCATTCATTTAACTAAATCTTAAATGATTGTAATACTTGAACTTTGTTTCCCATAATTAATATGTCATCAACATATAATACTAGAAAAAAAATGAAATTCATTTTAACCTTCTTATATACACATGGATCACTTTTATTCTTGATGAAACTAAATTCTCTTATAGCCTCATCAAAATGAACATTCCATGATCATGATGCCTTCTTCAACCCATAAATAGATATCTATAGCTTTCACACTTTATTAGTATTCTTTGACTTTATAAACATTTTGGGTTGAGTCACATAGATTCCTTCAACCAACTTCCCAGTTAGAAAATAATTTTTTACATTCATTTTCCAAATCTCATAATCATGGAAGGTTGTTATTGTAAGTAATATTCTAATGGATTTAAGAATCACAAATTGTGAGAAGGTTTCATCGTAGTCTATGACTTGACATTTCCTGAAAACCTTTACCACTAGTCTTTCCTTATAGGTATTGACCTTACCATCCATGTTTAGATTTTTATTGAATACCCATTCACACCCAATAGGTTTCACATCATCTGGAGGATCTATTAAAATCCAAACTTGATTTTGGTACATGGACACCATCTTATAATGTATAGCTTCTTTCCATTTAGTAGAATCCTTGACATATACTACTTCCTTATAAGTTAGAGATTCATCATTATCACAGAGTAATTTATCACTTAAATCAGGGACAATAAATCCATAACACTCTGGTTCTCTAACCTCTCTAATTGATCTATGTAGTACTTGTGTCTCTGGAATATTTGCATCTCCCACTGTCTCTTATGGAGATTATTCTCATACCAACACTTGAACATATGGAGCATTAACTTCATTGAATACAATATTGATCCCACTATTTCTATTATAATTGTGTCCCCTTTCTAGAAATATGTCTTGTCTTTCCACAATCACTTTTCTATCTGAACGATTACATAGGTAATATCCTTTGGTTTTTTAGGATAGCCTATAATGATGCACTTCATGCATCGAGATTCCAATGTTTCACTAGTTATAGTCTTGAAAAATAATTTCATCCCCATACACATATGTATGAACAATTGGGTTTATTTTCACACCACAACTCATATGGAATCCCATATGTCGCTTTAATTAGTACTCGATTAAGAGTATATACTGCTGTCTACAAGGTGTATCCCCAGAAGGATAATAGAAGAGTTGCCTGAATCATCAATGATTTGACCATGTCTATCAAGGTATGATTCCCCCTTTTACTAACACTATTCCACTATGGTTTATAAGGAGGAGTGAATTGGGATACTATCCCACACTCCTTTAAGTGATCAATGAAAGCTTGGTTAAGATACTCTCCACCTCAGTTTGAGCGAAGTGACTTAATCTTCTTACCAAGATGGTTTTATACTTTATGTTGGTATTCCTTAAATATTTGAAAGGAATATGACTTATATCACATTAAGTAGATATAACCACACCTACTAAATTAATTGGTAAAAGTAATGATGTATGAAAACCCACCCCTTTCCCCTACTATAAATATACCACATACGTTATTATGAATTAATTCCAATAAATCAGTGGCTCTTACTCCCTTCCTAGAAAAGGGTGCTTTGGTCATTTTTCCTTGTAAACAATAATGACATACATCCAAGGGTTTTAACTCAACTGAGTATAAATACCTTGCTTGATGCATTTTTTGTATACGCTTCTCATTTACATGACCAAGCCTAAAGTTCCATAGGTTGGTGCTGTATAATTAATGTTGTATAGTTTTTTTATTTATTATCATTACTATATTTTTGAGTTCAAGTATATATAATCCATTGTTAATATGTGCCATACCATAACACATTTTATCCTTATAAAATAGACAAAATTTATTTCTAAAATTGAAATAAAATCCCATAGTGTCCATAATTGACACTGAGATCATGTTTCTGGTTACTAAAGGTACATAATGACAATTATTAAATAAAAGAACCAAACCACTATGCAATGTCAGATAATAATCTCCCACTACCAAGGTTTCTATAATTGCACCATTTGTATCTTGGAGATCGACTTATCCCTTGGAAATATTATTGGATCTAATTGGTTCCTGTATATGAATAAAAATGTGTTATCCAAATGTTGTATCCAATACCAAACTTATAGATAATGAAAAATTACATTCAATGACAAAAATATCTGAAGTAGAATCATCTCCTTTATTCTTCTTATTAGCACTGTAGTTCTTTTTCCAGTGGATTTTCTTTTCACATATAAAGAATAAAATCTTATACTCATTGCCCTTTCTTTGTACCTTTGGCTTCTTGGAAGGATGGTGTATCGATGTCTTCATCTTGGACTTAGCCTTAGACCCCTTAGCCTTGACCTTCCTCCTCTTTTTCACCATAAGTACTAAATAATTGGTATTATTCATATCCTTATCATCTTGTAAAAATAAATCCAAAATATTTGGAAGTGAATTTTTCATGTTATTAATATTATAATTAACAATAAAAGTCAAAAAGACTGACAATAAAGTGGAACAAATGAGATCTGTCGCTAGTTTTTTCTTCAGCTTAAGCCTAGGGTCTTCAAGTCTCTCAATGTACCCAATCATCTTGAGTACATGAGGTTCTACTTGATTCCATTTTTCTATTATTCACCTATACCGTTCACTAGATATCTCATATATTTCTTTCCTAGATCTCTCTAGATATAACTATTAGAGATCAGTAAGCATATTATAGGCATCTTCATCCTCATGCATTTTTTTGCAACTGATTGGACATAAATGACAACATGATACATGATACATATAGTGAACCATCTACACGACTTTCCTATTTATCTTTATCCGCATTGCTTGCTCCCTGAGGAGGATTGACAGAAAGTGAGGACTCCATCACATAAATATTCTTCTCTTGGCATAGTACTATACACAATCTCCATCACCACTCCTAAAAGTTATGGTCGACCAAGATATTTTCTATATCTAGTATGGATCGCAGTGATAATGTTCTGATGGTGTTGGTGATTTCCATTTGGATCCAGAACAAATAAAATTTAGTAGTTAGTACTTTATCTTGATTACCTTTTAAACATCTTTGATTAATTAATTAAATGTTTCCCACTATTTTATCAAATATCGATATCCCTTACTATTAGATTCAGAATACTCCATTTCTTGAGTATTCTAGTGGTAAGAATCCTTGAAACCTCTCCTAATATTATTTAATATATGTCTATGCCACTACTTGGATAGTTTTTAGGTAGGTGCTGGATTGACTGAACACATTAACTCATGGTTCCTTGAACTGTTAAGTAAAGTCCCAGCTTATCAGAATCATAACCTTGATTCCGTCAACTCTTTACCTCTAAAGTGGTATAAAGAAATATTTTTCTACTTCTTTTCTACCATATTTAGTTAAGTTAACCCATTACTATCATAAGAACTCATAGGTAGTAGGAAGCACCCTCAACTTTGGATGATAAGCACCCTAAATACCCATTTTTGTTCAAATTTGAGCAACAAAAGGCCTTAAAACTTAATAATCCTTTGATGGGTTTTTTATATTTCTTGAATAATGTAATCCATTTCTATTAAATATATTCAAAATATGTTTTCATGCTCACAAATGAACATCAATTAATAGAGAAAAAATTCATTGCATATTTATGCATTTTTCTTATTTATAATTTTATGCATTCTCAAAGTAAACATACACATGCATAAAATAATAAAAAATGCATAAATGAAATAATTTTACCTGAATGGTCTTGAACATATAATTGTGATCAATCCATTTTAAACTTAACAGATCAATCGTGACCTAGGGGGTATCATACCTAAGTCAAGTCCTGAATTGTATCGCAACTCACCCCCAATCCATTATTTTTTCTTCTCATCTAAAGTAATGTCTCCTCTTAGTGGGGTCCAAATCTTAAAGCGTCATTTTAAAATGTACAAGTATACTTGCATATAGGTGATAGAGTCTCAGGAAGTGAAAAATACATGCAGATAAATTGGACGTGAAGAACTAGATGAATTGTCCAGGTTTGTATATTATTTCAATGTGTTACTATGAAATGAAAGTACATGGCTATGATAGTGTTTATGAGATTTAAATTGAACAATATGAACTACACAAACACTGTAATTGAAAGGGGGAAGATGAAGTGGTGAATAGTGTGTGAAACATCACATGAATGGGTACCCCCAAACATGATCATATGAGTTGAGTATGACATAACAATACATAAATAAATTAAATAATAAGATAATATAAATAAAAACAACACACAAATCTATAATTAAAAATATCATTCAAAATAATACAAACACGAAGCTTGGGATTTGCATCACATTCCTCCCTAGGTGATCATAAGGAGTTTAGAACTCCATGAAGGGGGAGGAATCCATAGATGTGAATAAGATCATCCCAAGAGCTCCAATCCTACCCTATGGTCTATAAACACATGATAATTAGGGGGAGGAAGATTTTATGGATAATTACATCAAAATTTCCACAAAAATCAGTCAAGTATCTAAGGGGCCAGGTGACTATTCATGGAATATTTTTTCCTCATTTATCTGGATGGTTGATTGATCAAAATGAATTAAAATGTCTTAAAATTGTGTGGAGAGGTGTACCATTTAAGTTTTTTTCCAATGGAGGTGAAATCATCCCAATTGGAGGTCAAAGGCCCGAGTTATGGCTCAAATATAGAAGGGTGGTCCAATCTAGCCCGCCCAAAATGTCTTCACTTGTGGGACACGTTTGGTCCCCTTGTACTCACATTAATCTTTTGGCCCAATTAGATGAATTGAATACCAATGACCATAAAATCCTACAAAAAAAATAATTTTATCATTTGGATCAGTTTAGTTAATGATATTATATAAACAGTGAACTAATTTAAAATTGGGCCATTGTGAAATTGAATCTTTTAAGCATGATTTCAACAAATGAATTCAAAAAAAAAAAACAAGTGAAAAATAATTTAATAATGGGATTATTAAAACCATAAAAAATTTAATACAAAAGTATAGGGGTGATAATATATGTTATATCACTGTGCGATCAGTAATGCTTAAAACCCTGTTTTTAAGAAATGTGTATTTTAAGTGTAAAGTTTATGTATAGGACAATATAATCAATGTTATTGATTCTAATGATATTAAGAAGATTATTATTGTTCAAATAAGAGTTATGTGACATTAAAATTATAAAATATTCATTTTATTTCAATTTATGAGATATTCTGTCTTTATAAATTTATACTTTCTCTTTTTATTATTCTCTGTACAGGTGGTTAAGAGGATAGTTTTTAGCGATTAAGGGTCTAGGTACCAAAATAGGAAGACTTTTTTATAGTTTGGGATGAACGGTGGATGAAAACTAACACTTTCTTGTTGGTGGAGTTTCAATAAGTCTATTGGCTATAACAGACCCCACCAGCCAACTGATGCGCCCAGTCTGGGGGTAAAATTAAAACACCCTTTGAGTTTTAATTACAAAAATTTTATACATACTTAAATATTCAAATATGAAACCCTTAATCCTAGTTCATATTTTAGACCCCCCTTGGTCTCTAAAGCTCCCCCATTCATCTCCCCTTGTCTTTCCAACCTTTGATCGATCTGAGAAGCAAGAACAATGAGTTTTATCTCTAGATTTATACAAAATCCTTCTTCCTCCTTAAGAGACGTGCATTGATATATTCCAAATCTATTCTTTAATTTATAATATGATGGTGGTTTCATTCTTTCTTTATATATTAGTGGTAGATCCAGCGTGTTGATATTTTTTCTTTATCAAACCAAGATCTACCTTCAACAAAGAGTGTTCAATGAGTAAGCGTTGTTGAATTTTATTCCTAGACCTCTTCTTGATGATGGATTGATGATGAAACCTTGATTAATTGATTAATTCATGGTATATTTTTTTGTTAAATTGGTGTTCTGATGATGACCTCTCTTAATCAAATCTTGATTCTTCAAGAATAATGACTTTTCTGAGTATGTTTCTTAGAATGATCAACATGACTTTCCTATTGAATATCATCTTGAATCTTTACTAATTTGATTAATTGATGATGGATTGATGATTTTTGGATACACCCAAGGACTTATTCTAGAATCAATAATGAATTCATAATAGGTTCTTCAATCAATAATGAATTCACTGAATTGAAATTCTTTCCTTTGACATACCTCATAATTAACTCTATTGACGAGCGCCTAAAGGTATGTGATTATAGAATGATGATATTGAGATATAATTATCTTGATACTCCATTATAAACCTTTTTCATGACAAATGGAACCCGATTTAGGCATCCTTGGTGCTTGAGAAAGTTCTCTATGGGTGTGCGACGTGGTTCAACCTTCAATCCTTGACGAACTTTAGAGTTCTTCATCAAAAAATTTAAGGGAGGAAGTTATTTACCCTTTAGAGATCTTGTTTACACTTTTTTACATATAATAATTCTTGTGTTGGAATAATTGATGAAAATCCTTGATTGTGATCACAAGTGTGTGCGTGCATATCCCATGAGACCCATATATGACACTTATTTCCATGAGT
Source organism: Viscum album (assembly GCA_963277665.1). Lineage (NCBI taxonomy): Eukaryota > Viridiplantae > Streptophyta > Magnoliopsida > Santalales > Viscaceae > Viscum > Viscum album. The sequence continues at coordinate 1,029,681,107 of OY728158.1, forward strand.
ACACTTGTAGCTTGTTTTTTCATGTTAGATGTTGATCACTTGTATTGTATGTTGCTAACTTTTGATCATGATGATATGTTATACTAGATTGTATGATTTACCCCATTATGTGTTCCTTTGGAGGTATTATTTTTGATGCTGGAAGTAGGTGGACCATCATTACATGGTTACCCCTTAGAGGGGGAGTGCACATGACTTATGATGATGGACCTAAGCATAAGTTAGGGATATGCCGATGCCTCATGGATATTGTGTGATGCACTCAATTCCTAGCCCCAAGTGGTGTGTTACTCGATGCCTAGTGGATTCTGAGTAGCACAATCACTCAATGCCTATTAGATGTTGAGAACATAATTCACTTGATGCCTAGTGTATGTCGAGTTGTATGTACACACATTATTGAGAATCATTTTTATTATCCTAGTGGATAGTTATTGATTACTTATGATATCACAACTTTCCTTCTGGAATGGATAAAAAGAAGGTACGACCAGGGATCATGGTGTATTGGTTAGCATATAGGTGATCAATATGTGGTTGTTATGTTACTTACATATTGTTGGGAAAAAAATACCTCAAGGTAACATTGTAGTGTTTTTGGGTTGATTGTGTTTGTTGAAAAAGAAGGTTTCCATGGTCAGTTGTGGAGTTCCAGATATATTATTGACAAGGTATGTTAAAAAATATACATGATAGAGGGATGGATGATTTGACAGTGGTACAAAAAGATACATACATAAGGTGGAATTATTTCCCAGTGTTTGTCAAATTTTTGGGGTCCAAAATTGGAGAATGGAGAAAATGTGTTTTGAGAAAAGAAATTTGCACACAAGATTGAATATAAATTAGAAAGTTTCATGAAAGGAATGTTTTGGGATCATTAAATAAAAACATGTAAAGGCAATAAGTGTGCAAAAGATTTGAATGTTCATGAAAGACAAGTTTGCGTACCAAAGGCAGAGTTGTGCATGTCCGTGAAATAGATATGGAGTTTGTGCACGGAAGGCTTTTACGCAAACAATAAAATGTCAATTCGAGGTTTTATTCACTTGAGGAAATATTACACATGGAAAATAAGACATGTAATTATCTTGTGCATAGGGTCGGCCGGGTCTATAAATAAGTGGCTACCCCCTCATTTCAGTATCTCAACCCTTAGAGAAAATTAGCGCTCTGAATTGCATAAGAGGTGTGTGCAAAGAAAGTTGCATGTAAAGAGAGTTGCACATAAAGAATAGAATTTTCATGCAAGGAGTATTGCACAAACCAATGACTGAAATATTTTTTTTATGAAAAAAAGGAATTTGTGTCTGTATGACCAAGGTAGTTGTGCACAAAATGTAAAAGTTGCACTCAAGAGGAAGTTCCATGACCAAGCACAAATATTGCGTGCAAGTTGGTAGAGTTGAGTGCAAGACATCCAAAGGTTGCGTGAAATAAAAAGTTATAGGATTCATGAAGGCTAAGTGAGCTTCGTGTAAGTAGGTTGATTCACAAAGGCTATTTGAGCTTTGTGAAAGAGGTGAGCTTCTCAAAGGCAGTGACCATCATGAAAGTTTTGAGAAGTGATTTCCTAGTAGAACTATTATAAAGTGGTATTTATCAATTAGATGAAAGTGGGAATTAAAAAGAGAATCTATCTATAACTGAGGATGTATTCATTATTGATAATGAAGGGACCTACATGTTCATAAATTGTGCATGGATCCTTTCCAGAGCTGTGAGAAAAGGAATAGAAAGAAGGTGATCCTTTCCATCAACAGTGAGCCATAGAAAGAGACTTAGGGAGTGACCCTTGGGAAGGTAGTGAACTGTCACTAAACCTTGTAAGGAAGTGAGACTGGGAATAGAAGTGATCTAGAATGAACATCTAATTGGCAGTGAGCCTTAATGAATTTGGTACATCAGAACATTGTCATTGTATGCTCCTTGGATGTAGCCCAGTGAGGGTGAACCAAATAAAAATATGTGTGTATATGTACTTTCTTTACTAATTTACTTTCAATGAATCATCATCATATAAAGAAAGAAATAATAAGATCAGCATAAACACTTAATATCAAATAAAGTGACCCTTATGATAAAGAGGTCAAGATCCAGTGTGGCAGAATTTTTTTTGAAAAGAATATCCATACCCTGATTCACCCCCTTTTAGGGTACTTAATCTCATTTTGGGCCTAAAAAGTATTTATGTTTATCACAAAATACACTTTTTTTACATGATAACATCTATTAAGGATGCATTTATGGTTTCATAATGGGTTTTATTACTCACACTCTATACATGCTTTTGATGCACATGCATATTTCAGGTATAGGGATCTAAGTAAGGGTAAGGGGCCCATGGAAGACGGTTGAGTTATGGAGTATAAAGCTAGTGGTGGGATCAAAAAAGACTCTGGGGGATACCATAATTTTATTTATTTATTTTTCCATTTCATTTATACTATGATTTGGTTTTCCACATTAGAAGCACACTTATTTATTCTTTTTGTATGACATGTACGCTATCTTACACTTTGATTATTTAGTCTTCCACATGTTACTCTATTTTTTTTGTAAGTATTGATACTGAGGGCATAGTCTCCCCACTTACGGATTTAGACCCTCACTGTTAGTTGGAAACCCCTTACATACGGGGAGGCATGCATGAGGTCACGTGGCACTCTGGTTCAGACCTAGTGGTTCAGTTTAGGGTGTTACAAAATGGTATCTGAGCACAATATTTCTTCTTTTTATTTTATAATCACCTGGGAAAAGGTATAAAAGAGATAATTATATGGGACTCAGGTAGTAGATTTTCCATGTACCTGGCTAGCTCATGTGTAATGGACCACCTAGTTACCATTGATGGGATTTCTATTATAGTTTCATATTATTTTAAGGTATGTTCATGGATTATGAGTAGGAACGTATGATCACATTCCACATATATACCTATTGTATGTTGTATAATAGTTCTTTAATTTGATGAATTGATTTATGATATCTATTCAAGATAAAATTGTATTCTTTTTTGAGTGATATATATATATATATATTACTATACTATTGTGATATATCTATGCTGACATTAATTATTTAAACCTAAGAATACTATTGTGTTTATATATATGTGTGACTATGACTAACATTCAAATATTGAGACCTTGGTTAGTGCTAGGAGGGTTATACCTTGGGTTATGGGTAGACTCCTGGGGAAACCATTGTTTGATCCCTTAGACTGATTAGGACCTATCTTAAATGTTCTAAATGTTTTCTTTTCATTTCAGATAATGTCTCCTCGATATAGTCTTATGGGACTACTTGCAAAGTGGGTCTGGAATGTTCTTACAAAGGAGGATTTTTCTGCTCTAGAACCGGGTATGTATGAGTATTTATATGTGATTTTTCACATACCTTCTCTATGTTTGAGGTAGTAAAGCCACTTTAGGCATAAGTCTTTCACTTAGTTCCTGTCCTAGGTGTAGGAGCTCAAAATTATGATTAAATATTCCATGACTTTAAACTACAGTATTATCCATCCTTCCAGAGAACTGGAGGCCCTTAGGATGCTGAGTAACGGGTTGACATCATTGTGGGGATATTTTAATTAATAGAGAATCCCAAGGAATAATAGTTTAAGCTAGGATTTTATACTTATAGTGTTTCTCATTCCTAAATATCTGCATAATTTTTTATTGGACTTGATTTATCGGTCAAGTTTTCTTATGAGTTACTTTCCTTTGATACACTATTGGGAATAAAAATGGACCATATTTCACTATAGAAAAACGGGTGTTTCGCTGCGGTTTTAAAAACCGTCGCGAAATAGCTTTCGGGCCGATATTTCGCGGTGGTTTTTAAAACTGCTGTGAAAAAACTGCCGCGAAATGTGTGATTTTTTTTCGAGGATTAACTACAATTTTTTAAAAAACCACCATGAAATAGCTGCGGTTTGGGTAAAACCGCCGTGAAATGAAAAGAAAAAAATAAAAAAAACATGAGAAACCCCAAAATCACTAAAACGACCATAAATTTTGATCCGGGTGTCCGTTGGAGCACCACGACTAGTCAAATCAAAGATCATGAAATGATATAGAGGCACGTTTAATCAAAACCGTGAGACGGTCTAAGGTGCGGAAGATATGAGAGTTATAAGAAAGTTTTCAAAAAGTTCTCCAACTTCAAACGGCCATAACTTTCGATCCGGGTGTACGTTTGGGCTCTACAACATATCAAATCGAAGCCAACGAAGAGAGCTACGCACTAGTTCAACATAAGAAAGCTTATATTGTGCTTTTCGACCACAAAACTCCCTCCGAAGGCCTCTAAAACCTCATTTCTATCACCGGTGTCCCGTCGAACTTGTCTTCAAATGGACCTAACTTTCGATCCGCATGTCAGTTCGAACTCCTCTGCTTTCCAGATCGTAGTTCGTTTCATGAGCTTCAGTTTGACTGGTCGCAGCACCCGCATGGACTCCTGGATCATAAGTTATGTCATTTTTAGTGGGTATCGGGTTTGTTATGTTTTTCGATGCCTCGTTTCTAGCACCCGTTCCTCATCAGTTTTTTTAAATGGTCGTAACTTTCGATCCGCTGGTCCATTCAGTCTCTTTCACCTATCAGCTCGAAGATCGTTTTAGGATCTTTGATTTGACTGGTCGCAGATCTGGAACGGACTCTCGGATCATAAGTTATCTCCGTTAATGTGAGTCCAATGTTTTTGTCACTTTATGACCATTTTGACGGGTTTTAACGGTTGCTCCATTTATTACTGTTTATTTAGGTTTCCATGACTTGTTATCTTTATCGATGGTTTTTTGTGGGTTATTATGATGATTATGTTAAATTCTTAAGGGGTTTTCTAGAGTTTTCATGAGTTTTCATGCGTTCTAATCCTTTCTAATGCTTCATTCTTCATGCTTCTCCATTTGTTTTCATGCGTTTTCATAATTTTTCATCCCTTATCACGCCTTTTCACACTTTTTCATGCGTTTCATTTATTATTTATTATTTATTATTTATTATTTATTATTCATTATTTATTATTTATTATTTATTATTTATTATTTATTATTTATTATTTATTATTATTATTAATAATATTTATTACTGGTTATTTATTATTTATTATATATTATATATTATATATTATATATTATATATTATATATTATATATTATTTATTATTATTAATAATAATATTTTATTTATTATATATTATATATTATATATTATATATTATATATTATTATTAATTTATTATTATTTATTGTTTATTATTTATTATTTATTGTTTATTGTTTATTATTTATTATTTACTATTTATTTATTATAATTATTAATTATGTGTTATTTATTATTATTATTATTTATTATTTATTATTTATTATTTATTATTTATTACTCATTATTTATTAGTTATTAATTATTAATCATTAATTATTATTTATTATTTATTATTCATTATTTATTATTTATTATTCATTATTTATTATATATGTATTATTATCTATTATTAATTGTTGTTTATTATTTATTATTTATTATTTACTATTTACTATTTATTATTTATTATTTAATTAATTATAATTATTAATTATGTGTTATTTATTATTATTATTATTTGTTATTTATTATTTATTGTTTATTATTATTATTTATTATTATTATTTATTATTATTATTTATTATTATTATTTATTATTATTATTTATTATTATTATTTATTATTATTATGAATTATTATTATTTATTATTTATTATTTATTAGTTATTAGTTATTATTTATTATTTATTATTTATTATTTATTATTTATTATTTATTATATATGTATTATTATCTATTATTAATTGTTGTTTATTATTTATTATTTATTATTTATTATTTAATTAATTATAATTATTAATTATGTGTTATTTATTATTTATTATTATTTATTATTTGTTATTTATTATTATTTATTATTTATTATTTTTTATTTTTTATTATTTATTATTATTTATTATTCGTTATTATTATTTATTATTTATTATTTATTATTTATTATGTATTATTTATTATTTTTATTTATTATTTGTTTTTTATTATTTATTATTTATTATTATTTGTTATTTGTTATTTATTATTTATTATTTGTTATTTGTTATTTGTTATTTGTTATTTGTTATTTGTTATTTATTATTTATTATTTATTATTTATTATTTATTATTTATTATTTATTATTATTTATTATTTATTATTTATTATTTATTATTATTTGTTATTTATTATTATTTATAATTTTTTATTTATAATTTTTTATTATTTTTTATTATTTATTATTTTTTATTATTATTTAATATTATTTATTATTATTTATTATTATTTATTATTTATTATTTATTATTTATTATTTAGTATTTAATTATTATTTATTATTATTTGTTATTTGTTATTTATTATTTGTTATTTATTATTTATTATTTATTATTTATTATTTATTATTTATTATTCATTATTCATTATTTATTATTTATTATTTATTATTTATTATTTATTATTATTTATTATTATTTATTATTATTTTTTGTTTATTATTTATTATTTATTATTTATTATTTATTATTTATTATTTATTATTTATTATTTATTCCTTATTATTTGTTTATTATTATTTATTGTTGATCGTTTATTGTTTGCTATTTATTATTTATTATTTATTATTTATTATTTATTATTTATTATTTATTATTTATTATTTATTATTTATTATTTATTATTTATTATTATTATTTATTTGTTTATTCTTTTAATTTCGTAATTTTATTATTTTATTATTTTATTTTCATAATTTTATAATTTATGTAAATATTATTATAATTTATTTGTTATTTATTATAATAAACAGAAAATAATAATAAATAACTCAATAAACAACTAATAAATCAATAATTATTAATTATTAATTATTGGTTATTAATTATTGATTATTGCTTATTATTTAATTATTATTGAGTTTATATCTATTAGTCATGTATTATTTGTTTTTTCAATTAGTATATATAAGTATATTAAATTCTGTTTATTAACCACATGACGAGCTTGCTGGAGTGGTAAAGTCTCTGGAAAATATGCAAGAGGTTAGGGGTTCAAATCTCACCAAACACAGTATTTCTTTATATTGCACAGGCATGTGCATGCACATGAACATGCATTCATGGATAAAGTAAATAAAGTAATGCGAATTAAGTGAAATAAATAAATAAATAAATAAATAAATAAAATAAGTAAAATAAGTAAAATAAGTAAAATAAGTAAAATAAGTAAAATAAGTAAAATAAGTAAAATAAGTAAAATAAGTAAAATAAGTAAAATAAGTAAAATAAGTAAAATAAGTAAAATAAGTAAAATAAGTAAAATAAGTAAAATAAGTAAAATAAGTAAAATAAGTAAAATAAGTAAAATAAGTAAAATAAGTAAAATAAGTAAAATAAGTAAAATAAGTAAAATAAGTAAAATAAGTAAAATAAGTAAAATAAGTAAAATAAGTAAAATAAGTAAAAGGAATTGGAGTAGAAGGAATTTATCAGGATGAGTACTTTATCATGGGGTGAACCTGCCTTGTTTTTCAAGAAGACAATTGGTAGTATTCGACTCTCTATTTATTACTAGAAGCTAAACCAGGTGAATATGAAGAATAGATATCCCTTTCCCAGTATCTATGATAGTTTTGATAAGTAATATACATCAAGAAGATTGACATTACTTCAAGATGTTAAAGTGTAACTTTTTGGATTTAGGAGGTGAAATTTTTGGGGCATGTGGTGTCTGAGACATGTATATCTCTAGACTTGGGGAAAGTGGATGTAGTGATGTCCTGAACACATCCCTAAAATGTTTTTGATATTAGTATATTTTTTGTTTTAGTTTCATACTACTAATGTTTTATCCAGGAATTCTCCTATCTATCATCACCCATGATTGCATTGATGAATAATAGAGTAAAGTTACAGTGGTTGAACTAGTCTGAAGAATCATTTACTAAGCTAAAGAGTAGGTTGGATACAACCCCAATGTTGATCCCACATGATCCTAGGATCAGTTATGCTGTATAATATGGTGCATCAGGCATTGGTTTGAGAGAAGTACTGATATAGGAAGAGTAGGTAGTAGCTTATAGGTCATGTCAGTTATGAACCCATGAGTGGAACTATCTAACTCATGACTTGGATCTAGAACCCATGGTACATGCTCTGAAGTTTTGGCGACACTATCTATTCGATAAGAGTTTTTTTTCTACACTGACCATAAGAGCCTCCATTACATATTCACACAATGGGACCTAAATATGGGGTAGAGGTGCTGGGTAGAGTATCTAAAGATGATCAAATTTGAGTTGGGTTATGCATTAGGGAAAGATGAATTCATTATAGATGATATTATCCATAATATATAGACAACATAGGTTCTTGGTGAGTGGCCTTATGAGTAGAAGTAATGCTAGATGAGCTTGTTGATCGATTGGAGGATGGATGCTTCCAAGGAATAGAAATTGATGACTCGTGACCCTTTGGTGATCACACATTCTATTATATAATGGGTGAATTCTAGTCATGATTATGAACTAGAGTTCACTTTGATATAGGAGTGTCTAATAGGAGGTGACCTGATACCTGGGTGGTCGATGGATGGAAATGATGTGATCATGATACATGGGAGAGTTTCAGTCCCTCCTTCCACCAGGGAAGAGTTTATGAGAAAATTTTATACCAACAGGTGGGAATTACATCCTAGAGTGAAAAATATATACCATGAATTTAGGTGATGGTTCTAGTGGATAAAGATGAAGAGGTATAATGATAGTTTTGTTTCCTAATGGCTTACCTACCAGAGGGTAAATGCTGACCACTAATGTCCCAATGGTTTACTGTAGACACTTCATGTGACCTTATGGAAGTGGGTGGTCATCACAATGAACATTTTAATGGTGTTACCCAGGACCCTGAGGAGTCATGAAACTATTTGGGCAATTGTCGATTGGTTAGAGAAAGTTTCTCATTCCTTACCGATCTATGAGAACCACTTAGTAGAGGAGCTAAGAAAGTTGTATGTTCATGAGATTGTATTCTTACATGGAGTTCCCTTGAACATTTTATCCGACATAGATGCATATTTTATATAGTAGTTATTCTAGGACCTACAAAATTCCCTATGGACTTAGTTGATATTGATCATAGCACAGCATCCCCATACAAATGAATAGTCCAAGTAGACGATTCATTTACCGTAGGATATGCTTCGGGCTTGTGCCCCGGACTTCGATAGATCATGGGATGATCACCTAGTCTTAGTTGATTTCACATACAACAATACTTTCCAAGATTTGATTTATATGACACCTTATGAGGCTCTTTATGGTAGGTCATGTCATTCACCTTATGAGGCTCTTTATAGTGGTAGGCCATGTCATTCACCACTCTATAGCAGCCTCTAAATGGCAGCCACTATAGCTCAACTCGAGATCATCTATAGAGACCACCAAATGGTGGTCACTATAGATGACCCCAGACCCATTTATAGCATCCTCCAAACAATAGATTCTATAGGCAACAACGACAGGCCTAAAGCGTCCACCATTTGGTGGATGCTAGGTGACCGCTATAGGCCTTTATCAACAGTTTTTGGCAGTCTCTAAAAGCCTTTTTATACTAGTGATTGTTCTAGGTTTTTGATGATATGTTTTTTTGATTTCACATTGCATTATGTACTTTTAATTTTGGATTTATGATTTATTGTGGTTTTTGGTACATAGATCATTGGAAAGAGGCCTATTTACATCCATTATACTAGGCATGGAAGATTTAAATTCCATGTCCCGATGTGGGAATTTATTTTCTAAAAATGGAGGTTTAATTGTTTAATGTGTCAACAACAACCTATAATAAGTTTTCTCATATAGATTCTTGGTGGAATTCTATTTAAATAAACCACAAGTATTTTATTTTTATGACATGTCATATGGATCGTGCAGAACGATGTTCACTACTGATGGAAATGTAGTCCCTTTATCAAAGGTCATGTGAAGACCATAGTGGGTTATTGCGTGCATTAGATTCCTTGGTTGTCCCTTGATGGAGGAAAGGATTCCTAAGAGGTGTTTGGATAGAGATCAAGTTACACTGAATATTTGGTTTCCCTAAAGTTGTTTTTGTGGTTAGGCATGTGGCTATCATGGGCTTGAAAGGTGGAGCACTTGAAGTTCTCTTGGTTCATGGATGGGTTTATAGGGCATGTTCAGTTGGATTTATGTCACTATTTGTTCTTTTTGTTCTGGTTGTGCTTCTGGAGGTGCAATGAGAGCATGGGTAGGTGCTCGTGGTTTTAGATCAACACCCAGGTGGCATGCCACCTTATGGTTAGTCGTGTAAATAAGAAGATGCCTACTTTTTTAAGAGGATCCTAAGGGAGATCTGGTAAGGTGAAACTAGCATGTGAGAAGATCATGGTTAGGGTTTTAGGAGATTATTCTTAGGTTTATGTGAGTGAGATTTTGGTAATGAGTTTGAGATATGTGGGAGTGTGAAAAAATTTGGATCATATTTGAATCATTTGGTTCTAGAGGGAACCCAATTGGTGTGGTCATAGTTGACTTACTATGTTTAATGGCCAAGGAGTGGTGTTTGGGATTCCATGTGGTAGATAGAACACCATTAGCTATTGAGATGTTGTGCTACACATTTTATGTGGGTTGTTGAGCATGGATGGCATCATTACTAGTGAGTTAGGAATGATTGGTGGTTAGTATTTCAGGTTGGTGCTCAGGTGTGAGCATGTCAACCACATCCAATGTTTGGAGTCCGATAGGAAAAATTAATTTTGGGTGAATAGTAACCTACCCTTATGAATAGTAACCTACCCTTATGAATAGTAATATGACCCTTATGAATATTAAATCATCCAAAATAATATTAACCTTACCCATGAATAATTAAATAAAATTTAGGCATCTTATAAGTAACAATTTGACCATAGTAAAAGTATTGATATTTTTTGTAAGTCATAAAAAAATTATTTATAATTAATTAATTAATTTGAAATAAAATTTATTTTCTTAAAATGTTTTCATAAATTAAAAAATCTATTTCTTCTAGATTTAAGATAATTTTATAAGACCTTACAAATTTTTTGAAAGCATTATAAAATTAGTTTTAATTAAAAAAACAGTATTTTTCAAGTAAATTATGATTTTAATTAAAAATTAAATTAATCATATTTAGAAAATTATTTTTGAAAAATGGACTTAATTTTTGGATTCTACACTTTAAAAAATGGTTGTTTTGAATTTTTGGGATTTTTCTGAAATACTCGATTTTTTGATGAATAGTGAAATACCATAATTTACAAAATAAGTTAAATAAGCTAATTATAGAGTCACACATGATGTTATGCTGATGTAAGCACAAATGGTTAGGGTTAACATGATAAAATTACTATTATTGGTCATGGAATACTCACTATTCCTTGTCTTGTGGGGAAATAATAAATTAATGAATTTTATATTGAGAAATCCCCTCTCCCCTCCACTATAAATACCACCCTTCACACCCTCATTTCATCACACCTATCAAGCTTCAAGCCTTGTCTAAACTCTACCCAAATATATTACCTATCCCGCCATGTTCAATAGCTTCTGGTCTCATCAAAAGACCAAGCCTAGCTTCCTTAAGGAGGATCTCAAGAGGAGGATTCAAGAGGTAATTCCTCTCCCTCTCTTTTTTCCTTTAAATTCCTTTCAATTTCAAGTTCATTTCTTAATCTATCCCCACATATATTAATCCACATGGTATGGTAACTCCATTATTATACATATAATGGAATTTTATGATACTAATGAGGTATTATATCATCCAACCCCCTTCTCCTCTTCCTTTTATTTTATAAAAGAGAACGTTGTTCGTGAGGTGTTAATTTATCACCTTCAAGAACGACATGTTTTAAATTTTATTTACAGATTTAATATCTAGTCGTGAAACCATTTTTATGGTTGAACCATATTATATTATATGTATTATATCCTATTTCATGTTCTGTAACTAACTTAGGTACATATTACTAAATGATTAAACAAAACAAGTTCGTTGTGGTAAAAAAACCGCCCAAATTAACCCAAACAATCATCATTTAATTCTTATCTAATGATTCATCCAGATGGTATATAATTGTTGATGCTCCTTTTCATCACATTGTCTAAAAGAATGGAAAGGGAAATGACTTAGCACAAATTGATTCACCCTTTGAATAAAACATCAAAAAATCGACAAAGGCATGAACAAGGCTTCAAATGCACATGCGCCGCGCAAGTTCCCTTACTGTCGCGCAAGTATACTTGTGCGCCACCTAATGTCCGCGCAAGTGACTTGAGCGCCCTAAGTGATAACTGCCCGGGGTCTTCTCCAGCCTATAAATAGACCCTGTGGGCCCCCCATTTTGGGAGGAATTTTTTCCAGAATTCAGATATAGAGCTCTGAACACCCAAGTCTCTTCTTCAGGTCTTCCGAACACTTATAAGGTAATTATTTACCTAGAATGGAAGGTTTAAAAAAGAGGAGTAAGGTCTAAGTGTTAGAATTCACTAACACTTGCGCACCTAAGGTGTTTTACCCTTAAGGGAAATGAACATACTTGCGCGCCGCCCTACTTCTTCACCAAAACTTGCGCACATCTCTTCTGGAAGTACTTTAGGATAATTCTAAAGGATTTGGTCAAGGATTGCCCAAGTGTTACCCTATTGGTAAACAATCGTGCAAGTACCCATGTGCCACGCAGGTATACCTGCGCGACCAGGACTTGCGCGCCCACGCAGTACCTGCGCGCCTGCCAGGACTTGCGCGCCCCTGCCTTTTTGGGTGTCTTTCTTGCCCATTTAACCCCTCTTATGCCATTTCACCTCTCCTATTCAAGATTCAGTCTTCAAGACACTCTTCAAAGCCATTTATGGCATGATTTCTTGATTTGAATTCCTTATCTGAAAGGAACTCCGTGGAACATTTCTCAAAACCTAGTGATTTACACATCTTTATGTCACTAAATATTGAGATTTCATTCATTCAACCTCATCCTTTAAGATGAGAGAACCCCTTAATATGGGCCTCCTTCTCAGAAGTAAGTCCCAGTCATAATTCCCATTAACTTTGGGCATCCTCCTTAGGAGTAAGCCCCAAGTCCTCTTTAACCTGGGCTTCTTTTTTAGGAGTAACCCCCAGTCTCAAAGTTCACAAATATGGGCATCCTTTTTAAGAGTAATCCCCAAGTCCCCAAATATGGGCATCCTCCTTAGGAGTAAGCCCCAATCTTAAAATTCCCAAATATAGGAATCCTCCTTAGGAGTAATCCCTAACCATAATTCTCTTAACCTGGGCCTCCTTTTCAGGAGTAAGTCCCAAGTCCTCATTAACCTAGGCCTCCTTTTCAGGAATAAGCCCTAGTTTCAAATATGGGAATCCTCCTTAGGAGTAAGCCCCAAGTCCCTTAATTTTCTCTTAACCCATCCTAATTTACTTTTGATCTATAATTCCTTCTCAGGAATAAAAACAAATCATAAGTCCCCTCCTAACTTGGGAATCTTACTTAGGAGTAAACCCCAAGATTAGAGTATCCAAATCTCTATGAAGCACATATACCTTTATGGACCCTGTTCTTGGATTTCTTCCCTGAAGTAAATCTTAATCCTCATTTCTTATGATTGCATCTTTCATGGCACAATTGTCTGGTTTTTACCAATACCTCTTGTTTCTCACACCAAGCATTCCTCACGCGAGCTTAGAGTGTAAAAGTAATTATGAAATCTTTCTTTGAGCCATCAATCATAAACATCATAATCCCTTACTTGAACTACGTGGGTTCTGATTCCTTTTACAAAATAAAGGATACGTAGGCAACCCATCTGTGGGTACAATCCCAACTCTAAAATAATCAATGTCCTTCTAAATGACAATAAACTTCAAGTGCCCCACTGAGTGGCTTTAAAACCAGTATGGTCATCATAATGACCAAGAGACTTTTATGTATCAAAGGATACCATTGACTAAGAATCTCTAACAAATACAGATGATTCTCTATCAATGAAGAACCTCGAATACATATAAAAGATTATATAAATTTCCTACATATCAATAATTGATTGTCAAATCTAAAGGAAAACTCATTTTATACTTGGTAATGTAATAAGGATTCACAAACATAACTTAAATCTATAAAGAGAGTCCCAGAGTAGACAATAATTCCCCTCAAAAAGGTGTGATGAGTATGACCTCCTATCCTCTCGACCAATGAAAATTCCTAAGCCTCATCAGTCCACAACTAATGAGCACCTACCTTTAGAAAGTAGGTTCAAATGGATATGGAATCATTGGATGTTTCCGGTTTTACGAACAAACCTGTTAGAGACAGCTTGGAATGTTTGAATCTTAAATCAATGAAATCATCCCCAATTCCAGAGGGAAAAAAAAATGGTGAACCCGACTTGAATCCTTAACCAAGTTAAAATGATGTTTTACTTATTTGTTAGGCCCCTATTTAAAACTCAATGAGAGGGCCAACAAAAACAATCATTGATGTATGTGATCATCCAAAATATGTAGTGGCTGAATTTGTCTTGATTACGTCTGTTATATCAAACAGACACTCTTTTCCAAGATTTTATGCATTCTAAGAAATGGCTGCTCTCAAGTTCACACCTGTGAATACCGCTGCTGCGAATGCCACTGCTGCTAATCCTGCTGGATCGTCGTCCGCTCTGAGGACGACATCACCTACTCAGCGTCTTCAACGCTGGGTATCAAATTCGCTAGTTAAGGAGTACCATCAATACGGTATCATTCCAACTCTGGAGGCTTCCCGAAAAGCCCTACAAGTGAACAACTCACACTGGTCGTCCGGACAACGACGACCAGTGATCAAGAAGCAGGCAGTGTTAACCACTGTCTCCAATCGTTTCGGGTCGTTATCCCCGGAACGCAATCACCATTCGCTCCCTTATTCTGGGGAGGTGAATGAGAAGGTCCCTCAGGGCCTTAATTCAAGCAAACATGAGTCCTTCCCGAGGGATCCCACCAACAATCGCTGCCAGACTCGTGCAGCAGTACACCCTCAACATGATGAGGGTACCAAATCCAGGTGTTCAGCTCAGGTTCCTCGAACCCGAGCAGGCAAGACGAATCACCAGAGGCGAAATCCAGTTAACAGTGAGCAGGTTCTCATCTCTGTCATTTCTAGAGAAGTCCTCCAACCTAACTTGGTGGTAAGCAATGATCGGGCACACACACATGCCCATTTTAATTCCGTTGTCCAGCAGACTCGTCTGGTAGAATCACGCCAATCCCGCCAGGCAATTCCGGCAGAGTACTATAGGCAGGAACATATACCTATTTATACGTCATCAGCTAGTCAGCAGGCTCGTCTGACTACATATGATGGATCTCATCAACCACGTTCGACGAAGTGCAATCAGTAGGCACATACACCTACTAGTATTGATCAAGCCTACCAACAGTCTCGCTTGGTATCACATGGAGAAGTCAGTCGGAAAGCTCTGACAACAAACAGGAGGCAGACTCAACTTTATGCCCCCACACTTGAGTACTTTCAGGATTCATTGACAGGAAAAGGAGGACAGGAGCAGACACATACACCTACTCCAAGCACGGAATGAATGTATATCCCCGTTCCGGAAGCTGAAGTCACCAATCATATTCTATCAATGGTGAAAGTGCAGAAGAAAATCCCTACTCATATTCTGGATGCTGGCTAGGATATTATAACAGCTTTAACAACATCTCAGGGAAAGACACACAAATCTGTCCCTAGCAGTGGAGTGACACATCAACAGTTCATTCCGGAACAGACACACACATCTGTTCCAGTCCAAGAGGGTTGTGGGGAATACTCCCCCATATCATACGGACAACCAAGTCAGACACATACACCTGATTTGAGTGGGGATCGTCAGCCTAACCTGGCCATCTCTCCTGATCAGGCACATACACCTGCTCAGAGCAGCCACTTTCATCAACAAGTGGTTTCCAAGGCGAGTAAGAAGGCGTCTAAGAAGAAGATCCACCCAACACAGTCAAGAGATCAAGAGCCAATATGTAACAAGTCCTTGCTCGATGCTGGAGTTCTCGAAGCCCTCAGGCAGTTATCTGTTGGAATTCAAGATTATACTCCCTCATTTCCCAATAGTGGGAACATTAATTCCGAAGGTCTTCAACAGACACTTCCTCATGAAGGCTTTCTTCATGACAGTTCGGTCGATCTTGAAGTTTCATCTTCAGATGAGAGCCACAAGAACCCTCCATGTGGTCAGAAGACCAAGGAGCAAGAGATCTCATCTTTTGCTGTAACCCACCATTGGTGGTCCTCCTTATGATGATGAATTTCGCTGTGAAAGTCCTCTCCGCAGTAGTGATGCACATTACCCGAAAAATGCTCTAGTGGAAAATGTAGTGCCGAGAAAACCCTCTTATCTTGAGGCACTTACAAATGAGAAACCAGTCATGTCTGATGTTTCATCGCTGGCAGGTGAAATACTTTCTCAATCGGAAGATAGCCCAGGGTGTAGGTCATTCTCCGAACCACCCCTAAGTCATGCATCTTCTAGTTTAATTAGTGATTTCTCTACCAATCCTGTTGAATCCAATGAAGCAATAAGGAATCACCAGCTCTGGTCAAAACAGGTAGAATAATCTTCATTGAATGATAAAGAGAAAATGCTGAACATGAGAAAACAACTGGTGAAAGGTGAAGTGCCAGTCATGTTTTGGCCTTTGGCTGACTCTCAGTATGACATTCCAGAGATGTTGACGGAAGATGGGCTTCATGATATTCATCTCAATATATGGAAAACTATTTGTCAGTTGAAAAAGAAAGTATTATCTTATGATGAATATGAAAATCATGTTAAGATAATAGAAGGGTTACAACGCCAAATTGACTTGGCATCTCTATCAGTATTTCGATATCCGAAGGCTGAAAAGCAGCAGAGAGCCCTTCAGCGTTCATGCCTTGGCACACTAAGAAGGTTGTGCCAGTTAATTGCCAATGCCCCATCTGGTATTCATGTCAAAGGATGGGGTGTTCATGGAGCACTGCATTTCATGGTTCTCTCCAGTCAGCAAAGCCTGTCGAAAATGGTCTCATGCAATGTTATTGCCCATGGCCAGCCAAGAATACCTGGCTTTGTTTGTAATCAAAAGCTTTCCCAAGAATAGGCTTCAATTAGTTCCTCTCAAAATCAAGAATAAAGAGAAAAAGTTGTTGAATTACTCCTGCATCAAGCAAATGAGAATATAGAACATGCCTCTCGTATGGATCAAGCACATCATCAAGTGACAGAAGTGTCAGAAATCATCCAACGGTCTTTTGAACCAGGTGATAAAAGTGGATGTCGATTGATGCATCCAGCTAATTTCCGGACCAAGGTCCGCAAGATCAGGAGATATTTTAAGAAAGTCTCAGACATAGCATGTCAAGAGCCACCCCAGCTCACCAGACTAGGGACTCTTTTAAACCAACCCTCAGAATCAACAAATAGGATTCGAGGAGTTGAGTGAGAACAGCAGGAACAACCCCAATCCACCGGAATGGGGACTTTTTCAAATCATCAACCCCCTGCTCAGAGAAAGTTGGTCTTTTCTCGATTGGGGAAGAAGCCTCAAGAGGAACGAAGAGCCAAATTATCAGGAGATTCTATCCAAATTATGGTTCATCAAGAAATTCCCGAGGGATCGAATCAACAAAAGGAAATGTCTCATCAAAGACATGGAAGGAGACAATATCACAGGAATGCCGATAGGAGGGATTCAATGCATTATGCATCAATTAATGTCATCAATGCCATTATTACTGATCCACCAGATGAGGCTCACTCAGAGGGATCAGATGAAGAGGTTCCTGTTCAAGAAGTTGTATGCACAGACACAAATGAAGAAGGTGTGCGTACATGAAATCAAAGGATTACTCAGAACCTAGGTAATCCTTCAAGTAACCCACTTCCCCCTCTCCGAAAGGGATCAAACAAGGGGAAGGGAAAGAATCAGGTTACATATCCTTCCTCTGAAGAAGTCCAATCGCTCTTATTAGAGCAAAGATTTGCACAACAAGAGGTAGAAATGAAAAAATTGAGGAGGTTGAACACAGAACTACTTCAGGGTAGTCTTCCTCCTAAACGTACTGGAGCCAGCCAGTCAAGGGAGTTTTTTTACAGCTACTGAGATGGATCAAGAATATCCTCCTTTATTAGTACACCCTCACAGGTCTAATCCTATGGGTCAAGTGCAACAACAATTGGCAGTGCTGCCATCAGTTGCAGTATTAGCTACCATACCTGTCCAAGCTCTATTCAGTGCACCTGTTCAGGTCCAAGCTCAACCAGATGTTTCTCAAAAGTTAATAACTATTATTGAGTCATTAACAACTCGGTTGGAAGCTATAGAGGGAAAGCATGCTCAGGTTCAACCAGAAAAGAGAGCTTACCCTGAATGGGTAGATGCAATCCCTCCCCCATCAAATTTTGGGAACCCTATATTCCCTATTTTCAATGGATCAGGTGATCCTGAACAGCATTTGATGCATTACATGTCTTGTTGAAATCCTATGATGGGAACTACGGAACATCAAGAAGCAGTGAAACTCAGATTCTTAGTGCGAACCTTGCAAGGACCAGCCTTTGTCTGGTACACAAGCTTGAAATCCCGGTCAATTACCGGATGGGAAGATCTCTGTCAATGATTTATTCTTCAATTCAGCTCAACTTTTCCAAAGACAACAGTTTTTGATCTTACAAACTGTAAGAAAAGGGAGAATGAAAGGGTCTCAGATTTTATTGGTCGCTGGAAGGGATTAACATATTCCCTAAGCTTAACACTCCCTCAAGAGGAGCTGTTGACAATCTGTGTGGCAAATTTGCGTGATGAATTACGCACGCCGTTGATCCCTGTGAAATACACAGAAGGGTTTCGAGACCTTACTTAAATCACTCAACAGATTGAAGATTCTCTTATACAGACAAAGGCTAAATCTTGTGTAATTCCATCAGCTCCAGGAAGGAGAATGGGTAAAGCAGAAACTGCTACAATTATGCTTAAACAAGCACTTGTACCTGCTTCTACCTCAAAACCTTCATCTTCTTGAAGGGCTCCACCTCCTGAGCGTCAACAACAAAGGCCGTTTCGTCAAGACGATCAAAGAGATCAAAGAAGTAAACAATTTGATGAGTTTAAGAGTAAAGTTTATTCTTTACGAAATGAACAAGTTCCTGGTTATTTCATTTCAACCCTGGAAAATAATTTGGTTTAGATGCCGAGGCCCAAGAGGCCAAACAAGGAAGGAGATGAAGACTGTCCCAATTATTGACCATTTCATCAAATGTTGGGGCATCCCATCCAGGAGTGTTTTGTCTTCAAGGACCTCCTAAAAAAGATGGTCGACTCAGGATAAGTCAAACTAAAAGGCTCTTCATCCCAGGTAGCATGTGTTACTGCTACAGTTCCAGAGGAGGAAGGCGAGTGGAAAGAAGTCAAAAGAAAAAATGTGCAGAAATATGATGATTGGATGGTCAGAAAGACGATCAACCAAACTCATGATATTTTGAGAACATAATTGAATAAACCAACTGTGCCTTCTACCATGAATGCCGCAAAAAAATCCTCTTCAGAGGGCAAATCCTCAAAAGGGTGGTATAATTCCAAGAAAGAGGAACAATCAGAAGAAGATGAGTATGTGTCAAAACCTAAGCTATCTTTGACTCTAGAAGATTTCATGCCATCAAATTCGAATCCACGGGCACCGTCCCACCAAATGGAACAACCTAAATTGGCTAGTCAGGCGGAGTCTTCATCAGATGAAGAGCTGATCGTTGGTTCTGTTAATATTATTCACTTAACATATTCTTATGCTAGTTGCAGTTTCGATTTTGATGAGCCTAAATTCCCTATATCAAATAGAGGAATCAGAGGAAGTTTCAGAGGCTCAGGATAAAGGGGAAGACATGGATATCCCAAAATCCACTATTCCAATTCTACCCCTGCTAGAACTATGTATGCAGTAGAAACTTGTGGTAGAACCCTTCAGCGAGCTCAGCAAGAACAAGCAAGTTCTTCCACAAATAACAAATTTAGTCCTGGAACAGTTATTTTGGAGGATCGGTTGGGGGTTCCACCTTCATCCTCTCAACAAGTAAATGGATCTAATCAATCTAATATTCCAAAACCAGAAATATTACCAACTCCTATCCCGATACAAGATGCATCAACTTCCAAACCATCAACTTACAAAGCATCTACTTACAAGGCACCTACCATACCTCATGTTCCTGTTGGGAAACATAGACCTCTGGATCAAAAGTATGATGTATTGAAACACCTGGCCCAAGTACTGGCCAAGTTATCAATTCTGGATCCTTTAAATCTGTCAAAGGATCTTCGGGAGGCACTCATCGAGGCTTTGTCAAGTCCTCAGGAGTTTGAAACTGAAATTGCTGCAGCTGAAGTCTATCACGTAGAGAATAATCCTGCGGAATGCTATGCAGTGATATCTTTCATTGATGAAGATAAATATTATGTCGTGCATGGACATATTAGACCTTTGTACTTATCTAGCAAGGTCAATGGCGTAGACGTCCGAATATCTTTCATTGATAATGGTTCAGGAGTCAACCTCATGCCCATTCGTACACTTCGACGATTGGGGCTCACAGAATCTGATTTATCTCCTTTTACCATGATGTTACAAGGATATGGTAAAAATGAATAAGAACCACTGGTAGAAGTTACACTCAAAACTCAGTTTGGAGATCTTGTATCTAATTTATATTTCATGGTTATTGATCAAGACTCAGCCTTCAACATCTTGCTTGGAAGACCCTGACTACATCAACATGCGGCTATCCCTTCATCATAGCATAAATGTCTCAAATATTATTTCGATGGTCAATTTGGGACATTGTATGGTGATAAGGCCCCGTTCAAGACATGTGAGTCTCAATACATTGAGGCGGAATTCTATCACATGAAGGTAAAGGATAAATCCACAACCAGGGAGATTACCAAATTTAATGCTCCATATGGTTTGGAAAAGATTCCAGTAAATCCATTTGCACATGTGAGTACAGATTATGTGTTGCCTATCATTCAAATTGACAGGATAGACCCAAATCAAAATACTCTTATGGAAAGATCCATAATGTCAATTACGACAATCGATCCAAACAACATGGGAGAAATTGGTAACCCACCAAGCAATGATGAAAGCTCAAATAGAGATGTCTTCATTTCATCTTCTGAAATCCAGCAAGTCTATACTTCACCAACCAGGCCAGAAGAAGTGATAACGACGTCAGAAGTGAACAATGATGTCGATTCTCAATCCATCATCTCCTCTTTATTACCCAAGGAAGACCCTTCATCATCAATTGGGTCAGAAATGGAAGCCTCTTCTTCAAGATGTTCAAATTTTAACATCTCTATTAATCATGGAAATTCTACTTTATCATCTACTATGAAAGTAGAAATGGAAGAAGTAACACATGTTGAAGAATAAGAGGAAGATCTCATAGATGCTCCTCCAGCATTTGAAGAGGGTATCTCTACCACCGTGGATGAACTCAGAGAAATAAATCTGGGTACAAAAGAAGATCCACGCCCCACTTTAATCAGTGCGACCATGAATCTTGAAGAACAAGAGATGTATATTTCCTTTTTAAAGAAAAATTGAGACATATTTTCTTGGAACTATACAGAAATGCCCGGGCTTGATCCTGATGTTGCTACTCATCATTTGGTTTTACCAGAAGAACATCAAGGATTTAAGAAAGCCGCGAGAAGAACACACCCAACTTATGCTTCCAAAATTGAAGCTGAAGTGGATAATCTTATTAAAGATAACTTCGTCATAGAAGTTCAATATCCCAAGTGGTTGGCTAATATTGTCCCTGTGAAGAATAAGAACGAACAAATTAGAGTTTACATTGATTTCAGAGATCTTAATCAGCATTGTCCTAAGGATGATTTTCCAGTTCCGATTACAGAAATCCTGATTGATGCAACAGCTGGCTATGAAGCACTTTCCTTCATGGATGGATATTCTGGATATAATCAAATCCAAATGGCTCTAGAAGATGAGGAATCCACAGCCTTCAGAGCCCCTCAGGGTGTGTTTTTCTATAGGGTAATGCCCTTTGGCTTAAAGAATGCATGCACAACATATCAGCCTGTAATGCATCGCATCTTCAAGCCCTTTTTAGGGAAGTTCGTTGAATGTTATGTGGATGATTTAGTGGTCAAATCCAAACAACGTTCTAATCACTTGGCTGATTTGGAAGTCATATTCCGCAAGATTCGACAACATAATTTGAATATGAACCCCTTAAAATGTGCTTTTGGGGTAACCTCAGGAAAATTTCTCAGCTTTGTTGTACGCTATCATGGTATCGAAATCGATCCTGAGAAGACCAAGTCAATACTTGGTATGTCACCTCATCGAAATTTGAAATAATCAAGAGGACTTCAAGGAAACTTAGCCTATATTCGGCGTTTCATCGCCAATTTGGCAGGCAAAAGTTTACCCTTCACCAAATTGATGAAGAAGGGAGTCACTTACCAGTGGACTGAAGAATGTCAAGAAGTATTCGATATTCTCAAGAAGTATCTCTTGAGTCCACCAGTACTCATGCCATCTGTTGAAGGAAGACCACTTATCCTCTACGTGACAGCTTTAGAGCGATCATTGGGTGCCTTTCTTGCTCAGAAGAATGATGCTGGGAATGAAAACAGCCTCTACTACCTCAGTCGGACTATGCTCGAAGCAGAAACCCGGTATTCAAGTATTGAGAAGTGCTGCCTGACATTAATCTTTGTAGTTCAGAAGTTGAGACACTACCTGCAACATCACGAGGTCCAATTGGTATCTCATAATAACCCGCTCAAATTCATCCTTAGTCGTCCAATGCTTACAAGACGTCTGGCAAGGTGAGAAATTATTTTGCATCAATTCGACATTCAATATGTGTCTCAAAAGGCAATAAAGGGCCAAGATTTGGCTGATTTCCTTGCTGAACACCCTTCAGTGGAAGACACATCTTCAGATATTTAACTCCCTGATGAGGAAGTCTTCTCTATTCAAGAAAGTCCTCAGGCATGGGAAATGTATTTTGATGGTGCTTCTAGAAGTCCAACAGGGAGGAAAATGGAAAATCCTAAATTCAACAAAGTTGGCTTAGGAATTGTGCTCATTTCTCCAGAAAAGGCAGTGTTACCTTATTCCTTTTTATTGTGGGAAGGTGGTGCCAATAATGAAGCAGAATACTAAGCTCTCATCGCATGCTTAGAATTGGCACTTCAAGCACAAGTGAATCACTTAAAGGTGAAAGGTGATTCAGACCTGGTAATCAAACAAGTCAATGGAGATTATGCCATCAGAAAAGAATAACTAATCCCTTTGTGTGATTACGTCAGAGAGTTAATGGCAGAATTCCCTTCGGAACCGACATTTTCTTATGTCCCGCGATCACAAAATGCTCAAGCTGATGCACTGGCTAATATAGCCACAGCTCTGGAAGATCCAAATCGGGATGAGACAACCATCAGTATTGCCCACTGTTGTGCAATTTCACCTTATGTTCGAATCAGAACAGAGGAAATTAATGGAATTAGTCCCATTCCTGAACCGTATGGTCATACTACAGGATGGATGTCACCTATCAGGGAATACCTTCAAAATGGAACACTTCCACCTGATAGAGCCGAGAAAGAACAAATCTGGCGACGTGTGGTCAATTTTACTCTTTATAATAGTCCAGATCACCTAGAGAAAATTCTTTACAAGAGTGGTTTTGATGGAGTTCTCTTCAGATGCATTGATGGTGAAGAGACAATGTCTGCCATGAAAGAAGTGCATGCAGGAGTCTGTGGTGCCCACCAGTCTGGACATAGACTGTCTGATCAGATTCGAAGGCTTGGATACTTTTGTCCTTCAATGATATAAGATTGTGTTGATTTCATAAAGAAGTGTCATTCATGCCAAGTACATGTCAACTTCATTCATTAACCTCCAGAGTTGCTTCATATAGCTAAATACTCGTGGCCATTTGCCACATAGGGAATGGATGTGGTGGGACCTTACCCTTCATCTATGACCAAGTAATTTAAGTATATTCTTACTGATACTGACTTCTTTTCCAAATGGGAAGAGGCAATAACTCTTAAGGAAGTTAGTTCTAAATGCATTTTTATCTTCATCAAGTCTAACATCATTACCAGATTTGGTGTCCCTCATACCATATTGATGGACAATAGCACCAAATTCTGTTCATCTGAGGTGAAGAAGTTGCATGAAGAATACAACATCTAATCCAATCATTCATCTCGGTATCATGCAGCGGCCAATGGCCAGATAGAATCCTTCAACAAGACTCTTTCCAATATACTACAAAAGATGGTGGATAAAGATAAGAAGTCATGGCTTGATAAACTCTTTCATGCTTTATGGGCTTATCAGACTACCACCCGCACTGCAACACGGTCAACTCCATATTCACTGGTATATGGAACATAAGCCGTCTTGACCATTGAAGTTCAACTACCCTTACTCAGAGTATCCATTTTTGATCAGTAATCTACAGATGAACAATCTCAAAAGTGATTGAATGAATTGGAACAGTTAGATGAGAAAAGATTGTGCACTTTGCACCACTTAGAAGTCTATCAGAATCGAATAGCACGAGCTTTCAACAAAAAAGTTCGTCTTCATTCATTCACTCAGGGAGAATTGGTATTAGTTCTCAGAACTCCAATGATACTAGGAAAGAAACCTCCCAAGCTTGATCCAAAATGGGAAGGACCTTATTCAATACATAAGGTTTACTCCAATGGAGCTTATTCATTAATCTCGATGGATGGAGAACTCATCACTACTCCAACCAATGCCAGATTTCTGAAGTATTTTGTATAAACACAAAATACATTGTTATGGTCCATACATATGACCTTAAACTATTTGTATTACTATCATCCCACACGACGTTAAACTATGACGTCATAACTACATGAAACTAAACTGTATAGAAGTCTCTTATATCCAGCATGACGTTAAACTGCACCATCTAGGGTCAATGCATATGACCTTAAACTATTCACACTTTCATCCAACATGATGTTAAACTGTGCCCCCCTTCATCATCCTTTCTATACGACGTTAAACTATATAGACGTCCCTTACGTCTAGCAAGACGTTAAATTGCATAACCAAAGATCCATGCATACGACCTTAAAATGTTGGCACTTACGTCCAACATGATGTTAAACTGTGAAAAAGTCCCTAATACGTCCAACATGACGTTGAATGGTGTAATCTTTTGTCCTCACTACATGACATTAAACTGCATAGTCCCCTTTTTGTCTAAACATGACATTAAACTGTATTGTCCCCATCGTCCTAACTACATAATGCTAAAATGTATAGAAAGTCCTTTAATACATCCTACATGACATTAAACTGTATTTTTTCCCTGCAACATGACACTAAACTGTGCAACACCAATAGTCCTAACTGCAAGACTTTAAACTGCATAGTCCCTTTATATATCCTACATGACATTAAACTGTTCATCGTTAGGGTTGTTTCTACCTCTTGTTTCTCACACCGAGTATGACTCATGTGAGCTTAGAGAAAACTTCAACCATAACACTCTCTATGGGATACTAACCATGTGTAAGTCCCAATACTATTTTTTAGGTCGTTTTCCCCAAGAACAACTTGATCACTAATTCATTCTTTAATTGAACTACGCTGACTTTGATCCTTGCCTTCTAGGCTGGGCACGTAGGCAACCTCCCAAGGTTCAAGCCCAAAACCAATCTCTTCACATCGGTTCACCTCCATCTCATACGATGTTGATTCGTGAAACCGCCTCTAGAATCAATATCTTTACATTGGTTCACTTTTGTCCTTGCTATACAATGTTAAACTATACAAAACTTTTGTTCAGTATGATAATAAACTATAATATTCTTTGATACCCTCACCTGAGAGGGAATCATTATTTACATTGATTTTCAATCATGTTTCATTTCAAAAGACTATGTACAATACATGACAATACCTGAACCTTTTATCTTGGGTTAAACCATCATTGAACTAAAGTCCACTTTCACCCTTCACATGTACAAAACAAATTTGTACAGAGGGTATTTCTAGAACTATGTGGGCTTGATTCCCATCCTTATAGGATACGTAGGAACATTCGAGTGTCCCTCGAATCTAGCCCCAAGTCCTTTTGGGCCTAACCCCAAATTCCTCTTTCAGTCCCCTAGCTGAAAAGTCCCCATGAAAACACACATTGTGTATTTCTTATAATGGTCCAAGCTCTATGACCCTAAACTAAGATCTCTATTCCTTTTGTCCCACATGACGTTAAACTCTAGTTCAAGAACTACGTATGGATTGATTCCCATCCTTATGGGATACATAGTGAAGTCCAACATTTCTATTCAGGACCTAGCCACAACATGATTATGGTTAGCATTGATCTGTGTATCTCTGCATACAGTGGACAATACACATATTTATGTGTCATAATCCTAACCTTAAATATTTTTAGATCTTCATAACCCTTTTCTTAACTTCTAATCACAAAAATCTTGAAATTCTGAGAGTTCTTTTGCCTGACCATGCAGCACGTGCCCTTAGGCAGCCTTGCATAAACAGTCTACATAACGGACCTGTTAGCCAAAAGATGCCATTTATTTTACTATGCAACCAATTCCCTTAGCTGTCCCTGTATAATTCAACCCCATAACAGGTTTGTTAAATAGTGGTAACTTCATTCTTGGGAGGAAATCCTCTTTTGTCCTTATTTTTCTTAATGACAATATGTAGGGATCCGCAAAAATAGCCATCCTTAACATACTTTTCCCATATCCTTTTTCATGATCTGAAAGTATTCGAGTCTATGGTTTATATTCTTCTTCCCTACGTTTGGGTCAGACCTTTGTAGGAGTGATATCCATCCAGTTCTTCAATAATTTTGTTTGGAAATATCTTCTCCATATTCAAGTACCCCTTTCCATACAGAAAACTCTATACTTTGTAAAATTTGGAAATCCATAAACTTTCACTGGATTTTTAGCACTAGGAAAGTAAATTTCTAGGAGTTCTTTTTCCTGACTATGCAGCACGTGCCCTTAGGTGGCCTTTCATAAGTAGTCTACATAACGGACTTGTTAGCCAAAAGATGCTATTTATTTGACTATGCAGCCAATGCCCTTAGGTGGCCCTGCATAATTCAACCCCCTAATGGGTTTGTTAAATAATGGTAACTTCATTCTTGGGAACTACTTCTTCTAATGCCTTTTAGCTCCTTTTCATATCATTCCTCAGATTCAAATATTCTTAAGTCATAGTTTACATATTTTCCCTCATACCCGAGTATAGTAATATGTTTTCAGATGAATTGTCAAGGAATTGAGTCAATTCTAATTCATTTGGTCAAAGCTATTTCGACCTTAAACATTAGCCTCTTTATGTCCGACGTGAATGACTTTAAACTGCCCACAAAAGACAAAGAAACTCTGAATAAAAGTCAAGTTCCATCTCACTAAACATATATTTTTGTATGATTTAGGTAATGTTGAGAAATTAAAAGATTCAAAGTTTGTAGGGTTATTTATAATAATCCTAGTAAAAATCAAACTATGATTACTAGGCCCATTGGCTTAGGTAAGATTTAAAGCAGATAGAAAAAGAGAATGCAGGTACAAATGATTGAAGGTGAAAGTGTTTTTCATTGATGCACAAGAGTTAGAAGGACATCCGAAGACTGGAGTCTCTTCTCTTTTTCAGGAATTACAAAAGACTTTCAACATAACTCTTCATTTGATTTACGGCATCCCGAGCTTCATCAGCAGCCACCCGGAATTCATTCATTCAACTGGATACCATAAGAGATGTAATAATACCAGCTCTTCTTGGAACAATTATAAAATAATGTTCTTGAGTGTGGTTTGAGAAAATTTTTTGCTGATCAAACAATGACTCTGTTTCTGTCCAAGAGACTTGGAAGATGGATACATGGATTTGAGAATGAAGCATTGGAAGTACAAAGCCATTTGGAGAGAGTAATATTTTCAGATATTGTTATAATACCATATTTGTCTTCTCTCCACCAAACGACAGTGGAAAACATTTCAGCCCATGGGTTTTCCATTTTCATATCTACAAGGAAATGGCATGTAGGAAAAATTTGAAAGTTCACGCCAATGTTGTTGCTCTTAATGCATAGCATAACCGAAATAGAGGAGTAGCAGTGCAGCTGCATCTCAGGCATATAATTCTTTACATCTAGAACATTGACTCCTTGCAGATGACCATGACCATATAGAGGCAGGTAGATGCTCTGTGATAAATTAAGATGATATTTCTTCAAGTACTTAGCCAAATCTGGGAGAGTGCTGTCACAAATATCATAGTAATCATGTCCAATGATATCCATTATGTCATCAATCTGCTTGATAGCCAGTCCATCAGCCATTCCGATTCTCTTGGGAGCCATTAAATCTGCACAAGAGTTGAATAAATTAACTCTTAAATAGATTGATTTTTCATAAACTTTGTGAAGAAATTTGAAAAAAATGGATAAGGCATTAAGGCGCGCAAGTCTAATTTTGACGCACAAGTATGGATGTGCCGCGCAAGTTTTTGGCGTGCAAGTATCACCGCACAAGTCCAAATACTTATACAGCAGCGGGACAACAAAGAAACATCGGAAAACAGAGAAAATTGCATGGCGATAGCTCGAAAGTCTGAAATCCGGATGCTTTGTATGGAAATGGGGCCGCATATTTATAGGCCAGTCTGGACCCTTGCGCGCCGATGCCTGCGTGCTCAACACTTGCGTGCCGCCCTCTGCGCCTTTAACACTTGCGCACCACCTTTCCTTTGGTTTTCTTCTTTTCCTCAAAGTCACATCCTCATTTCTTCCGGATCCAACTCTGAAGGGGGACTTTTGTTGATGCTCCTTTTCATCACATTATCTAAAAGAATGGAAAGGGAAATGACTTAGCACAAATTGATTCAGCCTTTGAAGAAAACATCAAAAATCAACAAAGGCATGAACAAGGCTTCAAATGCACATGTGCCGCGCAAGTTCCCTTACTGTCGCGCAAGTATAATTGCGCGCCACCTAATGGTCGTGCAAGTGACTTGCGCGCCCTAAATGATAACTGCCTGGGGTCTTCTCCAGCCTATAAATAGACCCTTTGGCCCCCCCATTTTGGGAGTATTTTTTTCTACAATTCAGATATAGAGCTCTGAACGCCCAAGTCTCTTCTTCAGATCTTCCGAACACTTCTAAGGTAATTCTTTACCTAGAATGGAAGGTCTAAACAAGAGGAGTAAGGTCTAAGTGTTAAAATTCACTAACACTTGCGCACCTAAGGTGTTTTACCCTTAAGGGAAATGAACATACTTGTGCACCGCCCTACTTCTTCACCAAAACTTGCGCTCCTCTCTTTTGGAAGTACCTCAGGATAATTCTAAAGGCTTTGGTCAAGGATCGCCCAAGTGTTACCCTATTGGTTAACAATCATGCAAGTACCCATGTGCCGCGCAGATATACCTGCGCGACCAGGACTTGCGCGCCCACGCATTACCTGCGCGCCTTCCAAGACTTGCGTGCCCCTGCCTTTTTGGGTGCCTTTCTTGCCCATTTAACCCCTCTTATGCCATTCCACCTCTCCTATTGAAGATTCAGTCTTCAAGACACTCTTCAAAGCCATTTATGGCATGATTTCTTGATTTGAATTCCTTATCTAAAAGGAACTCCGTGGAACATTCCTCAAAACCTAGTGATTTACACATCTTTATGTCACTAAAGATTGAGATTTCATTCATTCAACCTCATCCTTTAAGATGAGAGAACCCCTTAATATGGGCCTCCTTCTCAAGAGTAAGTCCCAATCATAATTCCCATTAACTTTGGGCATCCTCCTTAAGAGTAAGCCCTGAGTCCTCTTTAACCTGGGCTTCCTTTTCAGGAGTAAGCCCCAGTCTCAAAGTTCACAAATATAGGCATCCTCCTTAGGAGTAAGCCCCAAGTCCCCAAATATGGGCATCCTCCTTAGGAGTAATCCCCAATCTTAAAATTCCAAAATATGGGCATCCTCCTTAGGAGTAAGCCCCAACCACAATTCTCTTAACCTGGGCTACCTTTTCAGGAGTAAGTCCCAAGTCCTCATTAACCTGGGCCTCCTTTTCAGGAATAATCCCCAGTTTCAAATATGGGCATCCTACTTAAGAGTAAGCCCCAAGTCCCTTAATTTTATCTTAACTAGTCCTAATTTACTTTTGATCTAGACTTCCTTCTTAGGAATAAAACCCAATCATAAGTCCCCTCCTAACTTGGGCATCTTCCTTAGGAGTAATCCCCAAGATTAGAGTATCCAAATCTCCATGAAGCACATATACCTTTATGGACCTTGTTCCTGGATTTCTTCCCTGAAGTAAATCTTAATCCTCATTTCTTATGATTACATATTTCATGGTACAATTGTCTGGTTTTTACCAATACCTCTTGTTTCTCACACTGAGCATGGCTCACGTGATCTTAGAGTGTAAAATTAATTATGACATCTTTCTTTGAGCCATCAATCATAAACATAATACTCCCTTACTTGAACTACGTGGGTTCTGATTCTTTTTCCAAAAATAAAGGATATATAGGCAGCCCATCTGCGGGTACGATCCCAACTCTGAAATAATCAATGTCCTTCTGAATGACAATAAACTTCAAGTTCCCCACTGAGTGGCTTTAAAACTAGTATGGTCATCATAATGACCAAGAGACTTTTATGTATCAAAGGATACCATTGACTAAGAATCTCTAACAAATACAGATGATTCTCTATCAATGAAGAACCTCGAATATATATAAAAGATTCTCTAAATTTTCTACATATCAATCATTGATTGTCAGATCTAAAGGAAAACTCATTTTATACTTGGTAATGTAATAAGTATTCACAAACATAACTTAAATCTATAAAGAGAGTCCCAGAGTAGACAATAATTCCCCTCAAAAAGGTGTGATGAGTCCGACCTCCAATCCTCTCGACCAATGAAAATTCCTAAGCCTCATCAGTCCACAACTAATGATTTCTTACCTTTGGAAAGTAGGTTCAAATGGATATTGAATCATTGGATGTTTCCAGTTCTACGAACAAACCCGTTAGAAACCGCTTGGAATGTTTGAATCTTAAATCAATGAGATCATCCCCAATTCCAGAGGGAAACAATAATATAATTCATTATAAGACCATTTAAACTTTTTTAATATCATTAATAACATGAAATATTAGTTCTGTTTGTTTACCCATGTTCTACACGAACTTCCATTTATGAATACATGGGAACCGCTCAAGAAAACCATAAAAACAAACATTCCGAAACAATGTTTTTAAACTCTATAACTCATCAAAAGGATCATAAAATAAGTTAATGAAACCATAATGAACTATATTAATGTACCCAAGGTTATTTAATTGTTAATTAATAAATCTAATGTGGTTATACAGGACATTAAAGTGAATAAAACGTTTAGATACAAGGTAAGGGGAAAATCTCAAACCCAACTTTCTTTCTTCGGGTTCTCCCTCTTTCACTCCATTTTTGGTATGATCACTCCTTAAAAATCATTTTTTCATAATTATCTTACTTTTTATAGGATATAAATGTTTTATATTAAAGTTTATGTCAAACAAATGTTTTTCCAAAGAACTCTTCCTTCAAAAACACACCTTTTACTTCTCACTCAAGGTTAATGGTTATTGTATTAAGTATGTTATTCCCACTTTCTTTTGGGAACCCAAAGTTTATGAAGGTGTTATTGTTAGATGAAACCCATTACTTTACATGGGTTACTTATGTTAATTTTTTATATATGTTCTTTGTGGCAAGCATGATAATGATAATGTTATGATGTGATGGGTGCGCCCCGAATTATATAGCGCAATATGAATGTTTCAATGTGACGGGTGCACTCGGAATTATACAGCGCTCCAATGCATTGGGTAAAGTGATTAATCTCATGATTTTAAGTGAAATTATGTGTGAAAAAGAAGATATATTTGTTCATAATAATGTGTGTCAGTTAACCACTAAGACACGATGTTTCATTTTTTATGCACTACCATACTTTAAGTCTTTTATTAATGATTCCTCTCATGTTCATGATATTTTGCCTACGTTATGATTATGATAACCCCATTTTATATTGTTGTTATCTATACTCTTACTGGGCTTTTATATCACCCCTTTTTATGTATATCCTCAGGTGGATACATGTACTAAGGAGAGGTTAAGTGCCAATATGAATCTAGAGAAGAAGGAATTAAATAAATGTTTATGCTTGATGTTGTAATTGTTATGTATGGTCCTAGTTTTCATGAGAAACTAAACCTTTAGATCCTCTATGTGTAATACTATTATGTTTTTTATCTTTAAAATGATGTAATAGTAATGCAAGATAAGGCTGGGTCACTATAGTTGGCATTAGAGGCAAGGTTTAGTTAATTTGGGAATTAGGATTAGTGAACCCTAGAGAAAACCTCTAGCATGAGACTAAGTACAAATATGCACACAAGAATATTTACATAGGGATACCATATGTTATTATTTTAGTATAAATTGTACAAATGAATAAGTTATTCATGAATTTTTGACTTATGTTTTGTTCTAACCTTTTATATTTTAGAAAATGGTGGGAACCAGGAGAAACCAGGCCAACAACTCGTGTGAGGGCCAATGAAACGATTGCCCGAATGACATCCCCAATGATTTGGGATGTGGAGTTCAAAACTTCATGGTGATTTTTAACCAAATATCTTAGGTTATTAACAATAACTAGAATAATGGGGAACATCCTCCTTCACCAAAGAGGAAGCAACTGGCTATCAAGTGTTTTATACGACAACGACCACTGAAGTTTAGTGGATCTTCTGATCCACTAGTTGAAGAACAATGGGTTAACTCCATGGAGAAGATCTTTTCTATGCTCTACTGTTCTGATATGGAGAAGGTGACACTATCCGTTTATCATTTAGATGGAGAGGCCGATCAATGATGGTATTTGATTAAGAACACCAAGCCAATGGAGAAAATTGAAGAGATAGAATGGGAATAATTTAATATCATGTTTCTTAATAAGTATTTCCCATGAACTCTTTGTACAAAGATGGAGAGAAAATTCATGGAGCTCAATAAAAAAGAAGAAGAATCCATCACATCCTATGAAGTGAATTTCAAAGGCTTATAAGGTACACTTTGGGTTTTTTTATCAACAATGATAGAAAAATCGATATATTATTTAGTGGATTAAAACCACACCTTTGAAAGTCTTTTGCAATTCTAGACTTTGAGAGTTATGAAGAAGTTGTTAGGTGTGCTCTCATAGTGGAGATGGGGTTTGGAGAATGGTCCCATGGCTATGGTGATAAGAAACAAAATATTGAGTTTTAAGCTGAAGGATCTAATGACAAAGGTGGGAAGAAAACTCAACGACCCACATGCCAAAAATGTGGGAAGTTTAACCATGGGAATTGCCTCAAAGGGATGGGGAAGTGCTTCAAGTGTGGGAAATAAGGACACCATGCTTAAGAGTGTTGAAAAGACATTAAAATGAAGGAGAATGTGGTAGAATAAAGGAGAGAACCACCCATGGTTCAATGCTAAAACTATAGGGAGAAAGAGCACTATGAAAGCTAGTGCACTAAACCTCGAGTTCTCAAGGGTAATCAGCGTCAACAGCCACTAAAGCCAAAGGAACAAGGAAAGTCTTATGCCATCACTACTATGTAAGAAGATCAAGATAATGAAGTCGTACAAGGTACACTTCCTATTCACTCAAGAATGGAAAAAGTCTTATTTGATTATGGTTCTATGCATTTCGTTATATCTTATAAGTTTTCTAGAACTATAGAATTGAATCCCCGAAACCTTGAAGTATAGATATATATAAAAACACCAAGTGGTGAAATCATTACAACCCAAGTGTTTGAATCTTCTCCTATTGGCGTATGTGGGAATATTCTTCCAGAAAATCTTGTAATACTTCCCTTGGTGTAATTAGATGCTATAATGGGAATGGATTGGCTCTCGTTATATCGAGAATGTATTAACTGTTGGGAAAAGGAAACATCTTTTCATATTTTGAACCATCCCATGCTCCTCTATAAATGAAAAAAAGATCATGAATATCCTTTAAAAATTCCTTCAATGGTGTGGGTGTTGATTCCCTATGAAGAAGCATACCTTGCCCAAATAGTTGAGTAAAAGGATAGTACCAACCATGTAGAAATGCCCATCGTGAGTGAATATAGTGATGTATTTCCCGAAGAGTTACCCGGAATTCACTCAGATTGTGAGGTAGATTTCTCAATAGAACTCGTACCTGGAGATACTCCTATCTCAAAATGTCCCTATAAGATGGCTCCTATTGAACTGGAGGAGTTAAAGAAGCAGATAAAAGAGCATTTAGAAAAAGGGTTCATACGCCCTAGTGCATCACCTTGGGGTGCGCCAATTCTCTTTGTAAAGAAGGATGGAACAATGCGGCTGTGTATCGATTATCAGGAAATCAACAAGATCACCATAAAGAACAAGTATCCTCTTCCAAGGATTGAAAAATTGTTTTATCAGTTAAGAGGAGATAAATACTTCTCAGAGGTGGATCTTCATTCTGGATATCATCAGCTAAAGGTGAAGAAGGAAAATATTTAGAAGACTGCCTTCCATACAAGGTATGGGTACTATGAGTTTCTGGTGATTTCTTTCAGACTTATTAATTCCCCTATATTCTTCATAGATTTTATGAATAGAGTATTTAGACATCACCTCAACAAATTTGTGGTAGTGTTTATTGATGATATTCTCATATACTCCAAGAGAAAGGAGGAACATGAAGAACATCTAAGACTTGTGTTGGCGACATTGAGAAAGGAGAATTTGTACGCCAAGTTTAGAAAGTGTGACTTTTGGATGAATAAAGTCACGTTCTTGGGACATGTGATCACAAGTGAGAGAATTTATATAGACCCTTAAAAAACAAAGGTGATTGAGGAATGGCCAAGGCCCTTTAATGTCATATAAATCCATAGTTTTCTTGGATTAGCTGGGTACTACCGATGTTTTGTGAGAAATTTCTCATGATTGTCAAGCCCTATAACTAAGTTAACAAGGAAAGGGGTAAAATATGTCTGGATGGAATAATGTGAGGTAAGCTTTAAGGAGCTAAAGAGAAGGCTGATCACTGCACCTATACTCACACTATCAAAAATTGGAGAAAGATTTGTGATATACAGTGATGGTTCAAATAATGGATTGTGTTGCATACTCATGCAAAATGATAATGTGATAGCCTACACCTCACGATAGTTGAAGATCCATGAGAAGAACTACCAAACACATGATCTAGAGATGGCGGCCATGATTTTTTCCTTGAAAATCTTATGTCACTAACTTTATGGCGAGAAGTGTGACATATACACCAACCATAAGAGCCTAAAGTATATATTCACACAAAAGGAGATCAACATGCATCAAAGGAGATGGTTAGAGCTAATCAAGGATTATGATTTTTCTATTCACTATCATCCTGGAAAGGCGAAAAAGGTAGCTAATGCCCTAAGTAGAAAAGAACTTGCTACTCTATCCATGTTATGGATTGAGAAAGACCCCATCTTCTTGTATATGCAAAGGATGGATTTAGAAATCATAAGGGTAGGGGATACATCCTACCTTTCCCAAATGATAATGCAACCATAAATCCAAGAGAAGATTAAGGAAACACAAAGGGATGATGTGGAGTTACAAAAGAGGGTAAATACAGTAAAGGAAGGGAAGCTGCAAGAGTTCCATATCGACGATGATGGTGTGATTCATTTTGGAATGTGGCTTTGTGTTCATTCATCACCCAAGATAAAGAAGGATCTATTGGACAATGCACATAGCTCAACATTCTCTATCCATCCTGGGAGTACCAAGATGTACCATGATCTTTGAGAACACTTCTGGTGGGATAACATGAAGAAGAAGATTGATAAATATATATCAAGGTGCTTGGTATGTCACCAAGTTAAAGAAAAGTGACAAAAGTCCAAAGGGATGATGCAACCATTGCCTATACCCATGTGGAAATGAGAGAATGTTACTATGGACTTTGTCATGGGTCTCCCAAAGACGTCGAATGGAAATAATTTGATATGGGTTGTGGTTGACCGTCTCACCAAGACTGCCCATTTTATTGCTATTCTGGAAGACCTATCTCTTGAAAAACTTGCAAAGATATATGTGAAGGAAGTGGGGAGACTGCATGGAGTTCCACTCTCGATTGTCTCTGATCGTGATCCAAGGTTCACATCTAAATTTTGGCGGAGTCTTCAATATGCTTTGAGTACTGAATTAAATTTCAACAAGGCTTATCACCCCCAAACTGATAGCCAATCTGAAAGGACTATTAAGATGATTGAAGATATTCTAAGAGCCTTCTCTCTATAATTAAATGGTGGATGGGTTCAGTATATCCCATTGGTTGAGCTCTCATACAAAAATAGCTTACACTCGAGTATTCAGATGGATCTGTATGAAGATTTGTATGGAAAATGATGTATAACTCCAACATGTTGGGATGAAGTTGGAGAAAGAAAGCTACTTAGACCTGATCTTGTGCAAGAGATGACACAGAAGGTTCAAGTCATCCAGAAACACATCAAAGCTACTTAGAGTCGGCAAAAAGCTACGCTGATAGCCGTCGAAGGGACTTGGAGTTCAACATTGGAGATAAAGTCTTCCTTCGAATATCACCATGGAAGAGAGTCATGTAATGTGGAAATAAAGGTAAGCTAAGCCCAAGGTACATTGGCCCCTTTGAGATCCTTGAGCGCATAGGACCCATGGCCTATCGACTTGCACTTACACCAAATATGGACCATGTTCATGAAGTGTTTCACATATCATTCCTGAGGATGTACATACCTGATCCCTCACATGTACTGAACTCAAAAGTGGTGAAGCTGGAATATGATCTCTCCTATGAGGAGCAGCCAATAGAGATTATGGAATGGAGAGATAAGGTTCTACGCAACAAGACAACCCAACTTGTCAAAGTGTTGTTGAGGAACCATAAGTTTGAAGAAGCTACTTAGGAACCGAAAGAGGCGACGAAGGAGAGGTACCCTCACTTGTTTATGTAAAATGAAATTTCGAGGGATAAATTTCCTATGGGGGGAAGAATATAACGACCCAAAGTTTTATCAATGAAATTCCCTTCTTATAATTATGCCTTATAGTATAATCTCGAAGCACAATGAAATATTATGATACTAAATACTACGTGATCATTAAACACAATTTTGCCACTTCTATGTTTTGAATTTCAAAAATCTGATATACACGGCTATGACCAGTAAGATGTTTGGAGTTCGATAAGGAAAAATTAATTTTTGGTGAATAGTAAACTACCCTTATAAATACTAACATACCATTATGAATAGTAATACGAACCTTATGAATAGAAAATCATCCAAAATAATAGTAACCTTACCCATGAATAATAAAATAAAATTTAGGCATCTTATAAGTAACAATTTAACTATAGTAAAAGTATTAGTATTTTTTGTAAGTCATAAATAATTATTTATAATTAATTAATTAATTTAAAAGAAAATGTATTTTCTTAAAATGTGTTAATAAATTAAAAAATCTATGTCTTCTAGATTTAAGACAATTTTATAAGACCTTACGTAATTTTTGAAAGCATTATAAAATCAGTTTTAATTTAAAAAAAACTGTATTTTTCAAGTAAATTATGATTTTAATTAAAAATTAAATAAATCAATTTTAGAAAATTATTTTTGAAAAATGGAATTAATTTTTTTATTCTACACATTGAAAAATAGTTGGGGTGAATTTTTGGGATTTTTCTTAAATACTTGAATTTTTTATGAATAATGAAATACCATAATTTACAAAATAAGCTAAATAAG
Source organism: Viscum album (assembly GCA_963277665.1). Taxonomy (NCBI): domain Eukaryota; kingdom Viridiplantae; phylum Streptophyta; class Magnoliopsida; order Santalales; family Viscaceae; genus Viscum; species Viscum album. Next base: position 1,029,719,158 of record OY728158.1, read on the forward strand.
CTAATTATAGAGTCATGCATGTTTTTCTGCTGATGTAAGTACAATTGGTTCGGTTTCACATGATAAAATTACTATTCTTGGTCATGGAAGATCCACTATTCCTTGTCTTGTGGGGAAATAATAAATTAATGAATTTTATATTGAGAAATCCCCTCTCCCCTCCACTATAAATACCACCCTCCACACCCTCATTTTCTCACACCTCTCAAGCTTCAAGACTTGTATAAAATCTTCCCAAACATCTTACATATACCCTCCCCAATTTTCAAGAGCTTATGGTCTCATGAAAAGACCAATACTAGCTTCCTTAAGGAGGATCTCAAGAGGAGGATTCAAGTGATAATTCCCCTCTCTCTTTTTTCCTTTAAATTCCTTTCAATTTCAAGTTCATTTATTAATATCTCCCCACCTATCTTCATCCACATGGTATGTTAAATACATTATTATACATATAATGTAATGTTATGATACTAATGTGATATTATATCATCCAACCCCCTTCTACTCTTCTTTTTTATTTTATAAAAGAGAACGTTGTTCGTGAGGTGTTAATTTATCACCTTCAAAAACGACATGTTTTCAATTTCCTTTACAGCTTTTAGATCTGGTCATGAAACAATTTTTATGGTTGAACCAGATTATATTATATGTATTATATCCTATTTCATTTTCTAGAACTAACTTAGGTACATATTACTAAATTATTAAGCAAAACAAGTTTGTTGTGGTAAAAAACCCGCCCAAATTAACCCAAACAATCACCAATTAATTATTATCTAATGATTCATCCACATGGTATATAATATAATTCATTATAAGATCATTTAAACTTCTGTAATATCATTAATAACATGAAATATCATTTCTTTGTGTTTACCCATGTTCTACACTAACTTCCATTTATGAATACATGAGAACCTCTCAAGAAAACCATAAAAATGATCATTCATGAACAATATTTTTAAACTCTATAACTCACCCAAAGGCCCATAAAATAACTTAATGAAACCATAATTAACCGTATTCATGTAAAAAAGGTTATATAATTGTTAATTAATGAATCTAATATGGTTATACAGGACATTAAAGCGAAGAAAGCGCTCAGATACAAGGTAAGGGGAAAATCTCAGACCCAACATTCTTTCTTCAGGTTCTCCCTCTTTCACTTCATTTTTGGTATGGTCACTCCTTAAAAATATTTTTTTTATAATTATATTAATTTTTATGGGATATAAATATTTTCTACTAAAGTTTATGTCAAACAAATGTTTTCCAAAAGAACTCTTCCTTCAAAAACACACCTTTTATTTCTCACTCAAGGTTGATAGTTATTGTGTTAAGTATGTTATTCCCACTTTATTTTGGGAACCCAAAGTTTATGAAGGTGTTATTGTGAGATGAAACCCATTCCTTTACATGGGTTATTTATGTTCATTTTTGATATATGTTCTTTGTGGCATGCATGATAATGATAATGTTATGATGTGACAGGTGCGCCCAGAATTATATAGCACAATATGAATGTTTCAATGTGACGGGTGCACCCAGAATTATACAGCACTCTAATTAATTAGATAAAGTGATGAATCTCATGAGTTTAAGTCAAATTATGTGTGAAAAATATGCTATATTTTTTCACAATAATGTGTGGTATTTAACCACTAAGACATGATGTTTCATTTTTTATGCATTGCCATTTTTCAAGTCTTTTATTAATGATTTCTCTCATGTTCATGATATTTTACCTATGTTATGATTATGCTCACCCCATGCTATATTTTTATTATCTATCCTCTTACTGTGCTTTTATATCACCCCTTTTTACGTATATCCTCAGGTGGATATATGTACTGAGGAGAGGTTAAGTGCCAAAAAGAAGCTAGAGAAGAAGTAATTAAATAAATGTTTATGCTTGATGTTGTAATTATTATGTATGGTCCTAGTTTTACCAAGAAACCAAACATTTGGATCCTCAATGTGTAATACTATTATGTTTTTTATATTTAAAATGATGTAATAGTAATGTAAGAAAAGGCTAGGTCGCTATATCCAATCATTACATTCGGTAATGGATTGAGTGTGGGATATGGTGGTCGGTGTATTGTTTCAGGGAACCAATAAGGATGATGCTATAGTGAGGAGTATTTTTTTAGTCATGGATGAATTTACCTCATTTTGGGAGAGTATTTGGAACTATGATACCTTTAAATGGATGGTTGAGGTAGTGTCACCAGTTCTTAGGCATAAATCTTGGTTATCGATTAGCCATTGAGTCTTCTTGGAGGCGAGAAGAATTTTGGGGAGAGTTTGTAATGAACATTATCATAATGGGTTGACAATATAAATGTATGTTTGAAATTTTTGTTTCTTGGTGTTTTTGAGGGTATAATTTGTAATTTTCCTAGAGAGATGGTCTTGAAATAATTTTCTATCCACTCCATTAGTCCCATAATTGTGTGTTTTCCATAAGAGATGATATTGGTTTAATTTTGAGTCTTTCATTTTTTCATGAAATTTTAGATATTTAATTAATTAAATATTAATTAATTTCACATGTCAAAATGGTTATATATCTTGAATAAATACTTGGATTGAAATTTAGACTTTTTGGTTGAGTTTGGAATGGGTGTTTTTTAAAGCGAGATGTAAAATTATCATGCTATCTGGGAATCAGGTTGGGCTTCTTAAGAAGGTGTTTTATTTCATTTTTTGTTAATTTTATCCTTCATTACTTCTCCCCACCATTGTTTCATAATCTTTACACATTAAGGTAATAGGTTATCCATTTTTATGGTTGATATATAGAGAGAGGATGAGGGAGGAGATCAAGTTAGGGAGTCTGTTCAAACCAAAATCAAGGTGTAGTGGGTGTCGATCATGAACCTGAGCTCGAAAATTCTTATTTTCATATAGTGAAGTAGGTATTTTTTAATAGAAAATCCTAAAATTCTAGTTATTTTAATTTTATAATAGTTTATTTTTATGTTTTTAGGAGTTCCATGAGAGCATTCATGGGTTTATTTTTGGTGAATCTAGGGTATGGGTGAATATAAGAGGTTTTTTGTTCTACAAAACCTAGTCAAACGACACGTGATTCAAGAAAACACACCACATGTTATTAATTTCGTGATAAGGGTGCAATATGAGGGTTATATAACATGTGTTTTTGGTATATGCTATGTAAATACACTCAGGGTGTGGCCATTTGCATATCTAGACATCCCGCATAGGGGGAATATGGCCATATAGGTTACATGGATAGACCCCATGTATAGTGAATAGCCTGAGGATAGGTGGGATATTTGGATACAACATGTGTGTTACACATGGAAAATTATATAATGGTAATCACACACCATGTATGGTGAGTGACCATCATTCACATGGGAAGTACATGCCAGGTTTTCTAAAGGTACATGGCTAGGGAAGGGTGTTGGGGGTATATTCCATATGCATGAGGTGCACACCATGTATATCCCCTCATGAGGGTCACTTAGTGTTTTTACATATCCAAAATTATACTTTGACTCATGATAGTCCTTTACTAGTGATTTTCCACATAGGACATGATAGTAAGGACCATGGGGCATATAGAGGTTGTGGTGGGATAGTTTGGGTTGTTTGAGGTTTATTGAGAGGATTCTCTAGAGGTTCTGTTTTAGAATACCATAATGGGTAGTAAGTTATGGTGTGTGATCAGGTGAGGTTTTTTTTACTGTTCAGATTTCATGTCCTGTGATTACCAAGGGGTTTATCCTAAGGTTATTTCAAATGATTCCCTAATAGAGGGATCAAGTAGTTCCTTGTACGAGATTCATTATTTGGTAGCTCAAGGATCAATTATCATAGAGGCTTTATGATATGGTGACTAAATGAGGTTTCAATTATGGTTGGGTTTCACTAAGTAAAGATTAACTAAGTCTGAGTTTTGTGTTGATTATTCCCTTATGGGTGTGTTTTTTTTGTCCTGAGATTAAATTCACTAAGACTCAAGATTGGGGTGGGGGTGAATTGAGTTCTTTGAAATTTTATTTTCTTAAAAAAACACCCCTTTAGGATATGAATATTCTATTAAATCAATCATACTATAGAAATAAAATCTCAAATTAGAGAGATCAAAAATAGATATTTAGAGTGATTTTGGGAACAAAAATCCCCCAATCCACTCCACAAATGCTCAACTCCTAGATCATGGTGATTTTCTCTAGACCAGTCCTTTTACTAAGGACTACGAGTCCTTTACCTAAGGATTGTACAACTGAATGAAATTATTCAACACATTGTACAATAGTAGTAGGATATTTCAACTAGGAAACAATAAGGCTTTACAAACAATAGCCTTCAAGGTTTGTTTACTATGAACCTTTATAATAAAAGGGAGAATAAATAGATAATTTACATATTGAGATCAAAGTTATAAGATATAACTGATATAAGAGAATAAAACTCCATGAGAGATTATAATTATAAAAATAATCACAAGGAGAGTCTTTTGAAATAATAACAATGATGATCGAGATAACATAGCTGTAGATCTTGAACATTATTTTTCATTTCATGTAAAATAGAGCTACAAACAAGGTGATTCGAGAGAGAAAGTTTTGGAATAAAGACTATCCAATTATTTTATTCTTAATATATATCCTTTTCACACTTTAGAGTACATATGAAATTTATGAAAAAATTTAATTTTTATATCACTATAGAATATCTATAAAATTCAGTATTGGAGTTGTAAATTAAACACATCCTTTTCATGGAAATATCTCAGCAATAGTACTGTCCATTAATTTATCATTTTATGTGTTTTATTTTTTATTAATTTACTCTTATTATAATTTATTTAACCATATTGAGGTAATCCAATATTAAAATAATGAACAACATCATTAATTCACCCTAAAAGTACACCAACAGTAATAAATACCAGGTTGTAGAACCATGTAGTTGATTGCATATCATCACATAGCTAGATTATATATATTTAAATGCATGTATCTGAATTGATACACATATCCATTATTTACGTTTTCCATTTATCCATGTATCCAATATACATTTTAATTATTCACGTAGCCTATTTACTTCATGAAGACTTCTTGATGATGCAATAAAATTTCACATAGCTGAATTAATTATGCAGTAATTTGTAATTATATAGCTAATTTCACCATGTATATAAATCATGTAGCTAATTACCCCACATAATTAACTCATTTATCTATTTTATCTACACATTTAATTTCTCATGTAGGTGATTTATCAATATAGGTGATTCCCACATAGATGATTTCATGAAGTAGAAATTTCATGTAAGTGAATCCTTTACGTAGGTGATTGAAATAGCTTATTGCTTGAAGTATCCACTTCTCCATGTATCGAAATACCTCATTTAGTTGATTTCAAGATTTAGCAAAATTTCATCCAAAATATACATAATAGTAGACATAAATGGGTTTTTACAGCGAAAATATGTAAAATAATGAAAAATGCTAATGAAAAAACTTAAGAAACAAAAATATTAGTAACATATAAAGGGTATTTGTGATCATAAAAACCAAAATTATATGGAATATATTAAAACAAAATTAGTAGTCAAAAAATCATCCCCATTTTGATGATCATAAAACCCACATGATATTAAAAATGATTATTTAAAAGGTTTAATTGGATTTTGTAGAAAGATAAAGAATATATATATCATTTTTGAAATGTTTTGTTTATCCATTATTTCTCCCCTTAAATTAGAAACTTATTCTAACAAGGGAACTTATCCCCCTTTTATTACATGGGGAAACTTATTCAAAATCTCCCACTTTTTTGTCATTAAAATGAAAGGGTAAGGATAAGAGAAACAATGTTAATATAGAACATATATTAATGAAATATTTGTGTATAGTACTGGAAATTAAATTTAAAATTTTATCAAGAATGGAATTCAGTAATGAAAATAAAGATATTAAAAAACATTAAACTAAAACAATCATTAAGAATAAAAATGAAGAAAATAAAAACATCAAATGAAAATAATCAATAAGAAACAAAATAATGAAATTAAAAACATTAAACGAAAAAAATTATAAGAAGATAATAAAAATGGATAGAGTAAATTCATTAATTTTCAATCATTGGTACAAAAAAATACATCCATGAAACACTCATAAAAATAAATATATAATATAATCTTCATGAGTCATGGGATTTTGGATAGGGAAAAACTGAGATGGTTTTTTTAAGTGGAAGTAACTTGAAAGTAAGAGAGGTTCTAGAGGTATTTGGAGAGTCCATTGTAGGATGTAAAATAAATATTCCAAGATCTAAAGTTGAACAATATTCACTACCAACATCTAATTTTTCTTATAGCCTATGAATAGGTTGGATAATAATTCTTTCAATATTTTCTTCAGCTATACTAAAATCATTAAACCTATCAGAAAAAAATCCAACTTCTTTGGATGGTTTTAAGCTGAGGTCCATTTCCTAGATCTCTATGTAGTTAAATAAGAATCTACTTTTGATTACTCTTTATTATAGATATATGATGGAACATAAACCACATCATCTCTCTATCTGGTATTTCAAAAAGTATCTAGAGGAGCTAGGCCAATATTCCTTCTTCTACATAGAGAGAAAAAGGAATCTTCACCCATGTTGACTCTCTTGATGATATATGAATTTAAAAACTCTAGTATAATAGAATATATATGTCAATAAATTTGATAAATAGAGGAGATACCATTAATCAGAATTCCTTTTAACGTTTCATGATGAAGAGAAGAAAAAATTTGAGGTTCATTGAGCAAGGGAGGAAACTAAGAATCATACCGACCAAATTGAAGTTATACAAACAACATATTCATAATTCAGTTCATAAATCCCTTCATAATGATTAGTTTCACATACATAGATTGCATCATCCTATCCATATTGCATATATGATCTATTAAACCATGCACTATCTCCTATATAACACTGTTAGGAGGTTGTGGAACTGGAGTACTAGTAGCATCAATAATAGGATCAGGGGTAATGGAAATGTGTATAGAGGAGGCAAGAGAAACACGTTGCACTCTAAGAATTATACTAATTTGATTTTACACAAAATATCTTTCCATGTTATAGCAACTAAAACTAATGGATCTTCCTTGAATTCTAAGGATCTGGAATCCTCTTTAGAGGAGTACTATACTTCAGCTTCTTCCTAATTCTTTACTAGTAGATCTATTATTCTATAATGATTCCTAGTCATAGGACCAATTTACCTAGAAAACATACCATGAATATATTTAGTAACATCAAATATCACTTCCATCTTCTCACCAACCCATTCTTCAAGATCCACTATATTATTTAAGGAAATATATACTCAAAATCCATGTTTTATAATGGATTATCATGAGTCTTGGAACTCACCCAAGAGATATTTATTGAAATATTAAATTAACACTAGTGTGAACATATAACACCAGAGTGATTTAATCTAATAATATAAAGATTACAACTTAAAAATCATCTGATCAAGCCTATTTTGAAAATCAAGCACCAATAAAGGTGAAAGGTAACTATGGAAGAGAGTTAATTTTTTTATGTGATAAAACTATATTATTTCAACACTTATTAAAGTTTGAAATCTTTTCTTCATCTCATAATTAAATCATTTAATTTCATAAACAATATCCGAAGACATTTACAATTGAAACATATGAATATTTTGGAGCATCTCTCTAAGATTCAACTATAACACTATGTTTTTTGAATTTAGACTTGGTAGCATAAGAATTTTTTAGTCCAATAAACTAAAATTTCAACTCATCAAGATCTTTAAAACTTATTTTAGAGGAAACCAATAGCACATCTGACACTAATTTAAGGTTCTTGATTATCTCTATTTTAGTTTCCATTATCCTAACCAATTTATAAAAATCAAAATTTTAAATAGAGAAATCCTTGAGATGATTGATTTCATATTTTGAGGATCTCAACTCCTATTTACTCTCATTTTAATTGATCCTAAGATTATCAATATCAGTCATAAAATAATAATAAAATTATTACATTTCACCACTATATGATCTCTTACATGCTAAGGGTGCTTCCTCATGAACCAAAGAAGGAGGTGATGTCATAGGTGGTGTATGAAAATCATTATCAATCTCCATAACCACATCACATGATCTATCTCTATCAGAAGGAGATACATAAAAAATTGGATCAACTATTTCAGGATCAAACTAATATTTAGGTATTATTTTAGTGACTAAAACACTAGTCACCATTTTAATTGGCCTTTTCGCATGAACTACAACAGTTGTCTAAACAACTGGATCAACATCCTGAACCACTTTAGCATCATCAACTACTTTAGATCCATGGTTCTAAATAGTCTCTTAAACTACATGACTAATATCAGAAAATAAAATCTCTTCTATGGCTAATTATGACTCCAACACCTCCCTAGAAGGAACTATCTTAGCAGGTGATGTATCATAAGGTGGTGAGGTTTGGGACGAATCCCCCTAAGAAAAAATTTCCTATCTAACAGTCTTTGAAATGTCTTAATTTAATTCCCAGTAGTATCCAAAACTCTTTAAAAGAATAGCATAAAGATTATTACACTTATATAATTTTATGGTATCTCTATCATTTAGATCCACTTCCTTCTTCAAAATAATTAGGTAGATAATCCTACCATATGGGTAATTATTTTTCATACCTTTCCCTTTTCCAAAGTGATGCATAAACCACATCATATACCTTGTAAGATTCATTTTCTGATTATCGATTAGTATATACAAGACATACATATACTGAAACAACAATTCCTCTATTTCACAAGCTCCTTGGGAAATCCCAGTTTGAAAAAAACATACACAACACTTTCCACTCAATCTCTAAATCCTTTTATGGATTCTTTTCAAAAGTAATGGTTTCGAATAGGTTCTTAAACACTTCACTTGTCCCCACTGAGCTCCTAGAAACTAATTTATTGGTAAAGATGAACTCCACAACATGGTGAAAATGATATTTCTTAAAAAAAATCCATTGAAAAAACTATCTCAACCATTCCATTTACATTCGATGAAAGAGCATCTTATTTTCCACTGAATTGGAACTCAACATTCCTCATAAACTCATTCACATCATCTTTAAATAAGAAACCTAATTTATTTTTGTCAAAAATAAATTCCTAACCATGAAACTAATTCACCTTATTTAGTATCATCTCTCTACACTTTAGAAAACTCATATCAACGGACTTCCCAACAAGAACACTATGTGGTGCCCCACTTGATTTTTCTTTCTTAGATGGATCGAAGAATCTATCATCTCAATGCATATATTTTATAATTTAAGATGGTTCAATTATAGATCAAGTGATGATTGATAGATAAGGGGTGATGGTTTAGCATATGGATGTTGGAATTTAAGATAATGAATAATAAATCGAGAATCAATTTGTATTTAGGTTACATAACTGATTTGAAATAGGGTAGTGTAGCTGATTAATAGTTTTGGGATGATTCTAACTCATAAATAAGTAAAATAAAATAAATATTTAAAATGAAATTTATCTAAAAAATATCAACCTTTAAATAATAATATTTAAAATTTTGTAAATAAATAAAAATAATTACTTGTAAATTTTATAAAAAAATTAAATTAAATCATTAGTATAATAATGCATAAATTAAAATTTAACAAAATAATATAAATTAAACTCATTTAAATTCAAATAAACCAAATTATATTTTAATAAAATCAAATTTACCTTACACAAGGAGCTTAGTGAAAACATCCTTCAACTATTTCTCAATAGTGATAGACTCAATGGTAATATCACCATTTTGAGCATGATCTCTCAAGAAATGATGCCTTAAATCTATATTATTCATTCAAGAATGATTTATAGGATTACTTAAAATATTTATAGTGCTAGTGTTATCACATTTTATTGATACTTGATTATAATTGAATCTAAAATGCATTAAGTTGTGTTTCATCCACAATACATGGGAATAATAACAACCATCAGAAATATATTCTTCTTTTGTAGTCAACAATGAAATGAAGTGTTGTTTTATAATATAATAGGATACAAGGGATTTACCTAGAAAATGGTAGGTTCTTGGAGTAATATTTCTATCTATTCTACAACCACTAAATTCAGTATCTGAATATTGAGTCTAATTAAAATCATAAGTTTTTGAAAAAAACAAGGTTAGAGAAAATTTTCTTTTTAATCATCTTATAATAATTTTGGCATATTTTAAATGAGATTAATTATAATTTTCTTGAAATATATAACATAGACATATTAAAAACATAATATCTGGTCTACTAGCAGTTGGATATAATATACTCTCAATTATTCCTCTATATAGATTGTTGTTAACTAGTTTTCCAACTTCGTCCATGTAAAGCATTTAATTATAAATCATAGGTTTTTTATATACTATAACAATTTCAAGTTCAATTATTTTAAGTAATTTGATTATGTATGTACATTCCCAAAGTAATTTTGATAAATTTTAAATCTAGAGAATAATATAACTCACTCATCATGCTCATTTAAAATTCTTTTTTTCATGAGTTTTGAAAATTCATTGACCAATTTTTTATTTGTGGAACCTGAAACCACATCATTAACATAAATCTAAACAAAATAAATATCTTAAATATAGTTGGATCTACCATTCCTACTAAAAATCCATTTTTTAAATAAAATAACTTAAGCATTCATACATAGCTCTAGGTTCTTTTTTAATGGCATAAAGAGCTTTGGTAAGTTCAAAAACTGAATTTGGAAAATAAGGAATTCAAAACAAGGAGGTTGTTTAACATAAACTTCTTCCATAAGAAAAATATTCAATAAATAAGATTTTACATCAATCCGATTTAATTTTAAATTCATGTGTAATGCATATCTCAGAGAATCCATATGGCTTCTAATCTAGCTATATGTGCAATGACATCTCACTATATATTCCTTCTTCTTGGTTATTCAATTTTGAAACTATTATAGACTTATTCCTAGTAATCACACCATGATCATCCTATTTAATACTAAAAAATCCATTTTTCCTATAACTGGATAGTTAGAGGGTCTATTAACAAAATCTCATAACTTGTTATCCTAAACTGGTTTAAGTCTTATTGTATTTATAAAACACATCAGTCATATAGGAAGGCTTCCATCACAATCTGAGGTTCTATTTTAAATATAAAGGCATAAAATTATACATGGTTTCCAACACTTTTTCTAGTACTAATACCTTCATTTAGCTTCCTATAAATCTTTTTAAGGGATGGTTTATAAGGGTTATAGGATGAATAGGTAGAACAATTTCTGGTTCACTACTATCCATCCTTTATTTATTTGGTTTGGGAAAATCACATTCCAACTCATTATCCACTTTACTATCAAAGTGAGGATCAAATCTCATGTTTTTAACAGAATCAGTTAGCTCATCAACTTGAGTCATTTTGTGATAAAAAACATCACCTTCATCAAAATTTACATGAGTTGATTATTTAAAAATATTTGACATGTTGTTGAAAATTATTTATTCCATGTAAGTACTAGAATAGACAAGGAATATTCCTTCATCAAGCATTATATAAAATTTACCAATATCATATTTGGGGTTTATAATATAAACCTTTTATCCAAACATTTTAAAGTATCCAACTATTAGATTTCTATTATACCATAGTTCATATAGCATTTTCATCAAAATATGTTTGATTAGAACCCTATTTACAACATAAGATACTATGTTTACAACCTCATCATAAAAATGAGTATGCAGGTTACATTCACATAACATTATTCTAGAAATTTCATGTAGATTCCTATTCCTCCATTCAATAACACTATTCTGTTGTGGTGTCTCAGGGGTAGAAAAAGTGTTTATGATACTATGCTTTAAACAATAGGTATTGAACTACTTATTTTCAAATTGTACTCCATGGTCACTTCTCAAAGCAATATGTTTGGAATATTTCTCTTTTTGGACCAGTTTACAAAAAAATTATAAAAACAAAACATGCTTTACTCTTAACCCTCAAAAAATAAAACCCATATAAATCTATAATAATCATCCACTAATAGATAAAAATGATTTCCCTCATATTCATATAGTTATCAATAGTCCAAAAAATTCAATGTTAATTATTTATAGGTTTATAGAAGTATCAACCTATTTAATTGGTTTAAAATATGACTTTTGTTTCTTGCTCATTTTTCATGAATCACATAGTTTCTTTTTATTCAATTTAAGTTGAGGTAAATATGAAAATAAATTATTTTTTAACAATTTAACCAATGAATAAACATTATAATGTACTAGTCTTCTATTAAAAATTGAAGATTAATTTTTATCATTTAAATAATTACCTTTTTATCTAATATAAGAGTTAAGATCCTGAGTGTAGTCATTCTCTATTCTAGGTTCCTTAAATTTAAGTATTTTATCTTCAAAAATAGAATAGGCATTATTAAAAAAATAAAAAAAATAAACTTCATCACAATGTTACAAAATAATCATCAGATTGTGAATTAATCCATCCACATAACAAACTCTATTGATATGGAATGAGATTTTATTGCCAACTAATCCAACTCACATAATTATTCCTTGGGAACTATCACTAAAATTTTCATATCCACCATCAATTTTTTATAAAGAGAGAAAATTAGAGAAATATCCACTCATATTCCATGAGAATCCACTATCCATATACCAGTTATCCTTGATTATCTTGTACATTTTCCCTAAAAAATGAAAAACAAAAAATAAAATATTTTGTTACCCAATATTTGTTGGGTCCAATATTGTTACAAAATAATGATTTAGGAACCAAAATCTTTTTGTTATTTTCAGAAAACCCAAAACTAAATTTTAAAAACATATTAAAATAAAGGCATTATTAAATCTAGATAATTGTGGATTTATCAAATTTAAAAAATTAACATAGGTTCTTAATTATTCCCAGTTAATATAATTAATTTTGGAGAGGGTTTTTTCGTACAACTAGTCAAAAAACATGTTTTTTATAACATTATTTTTTTTCACCTCGACTTTCTATAAAAAACATATTTTTATGATATCTATTATTTTTAGGAATGTGATTCATGTAATTTTCAACTTTTTTAAAAAAACTTAAAGAATATTTAATGTATTAGAATACCTTTTTAAATATGTTATCCTTGTTACCATAATCTATACAAGATTCAACATAATTTTATAACTTAGTTTTCAGATATGATATCTATTTATTTAAGTCCTATTTTTCAATTACTATATCAGTATTGGATTTTTTGAGTGTTTTATTATTATTTTTTAAAGATTCAAATTTATTTTCCATCATTCTATAATATTTATTTAATTTCTAATAATATAAATTTTCATTATTGGATTCATATTCATGCTTATAAGAATAATAATAATGTAACTCATCTGAATGTTCCATAAAGTACATGTTGGAATTTTTATTTGAATATTAAACTTTTGATTGTGAATATGTGACACACTATAATCATATAAATTACGTCATGTGGAATTCATGTAATCATTGTATTTCTTCTTGTATCTAACCTTTCTGAAATACATTTTCTTTGAATTTTTGTTGTCTTGAAGCTACGGACAATCTATTAGATGTGTTCAAGCTTTTTGTTTTCATTTAATCTTACCTATTTTGAGTTTATATAATTACTATTGAACTTACTAAATAGTTTATTTAAACATATTCTCTTTTTATATAACTTTTTTTTAACTTTATATAAAATTGATAAAGCTCACTATCTGAAGCAAAACTATCAGATTTATCTTCATCATATTACTCAGCTATTTGTATCTCTTTACTTTTCTTATCATCCTTTGAAGTTTAAATACATAAATTAGAATTATCCATTTTAAAAAATTACAATCTCAAACATCATATTCTATATCATCTCAGTACATCATAAGAGTTATAATAATACATTCTATTTTAAATTTTTTAACCTCTGTAGATTTCCTAATATCAACCGAGATTCTACTCCATTTTAGTGGTAAGATTATATGAATTTTTAAAGATTGGTTTGGTTTAAGAATGGGTGTTCCTAATGAAGAAACATTATTTAAAACATTAGTATGTCTTATATTAAACTAACTGATTCTATCAACTTCCATGATTTTGAATATACCAATCTTAATCTCTGTAATATTATATTTGATAGACCGCACATTGTTTATTCCTTCATAAGAAATTACTATACTAGTACACATTTTATGAGATCTCTAAAATTGTGAAACATGGTTTATGTCATCTATCCTAGTCCACATATTACAACATTTATATCCTTAGAGTTTAGATCATAGTTGTCTTCAGTTTCAGCATCCCATGTTTCAGTTTGAGTCTTTGGTATTTCATGAGGCTTCAAGACTTTATGATAAACCTTCTTACCAATATTCTTCAAATAAATTTTCATCCACACCTTCCAAAAATCACAATTCTCACCATTAAAGTAAGGTGATATTACCATATACATAGGTTCAATTTTTTTAGTCACAACATCCATCTTGAATATGATATTTAGATATTAACCATTTAAACAAGTGAACTAAAAAACCACAAGCTCTGATTTCAACTATTTTCTAGATAGTGATTGAACTAATACTCAATAGGGGTGAATTTAGTACTTTGAAGTTTTATTTTATTAGAAAAATACTATTATTAAGATATAAATTATTTTTTTATTTACATAACACTAGCTTAAAATATAAATAAAAACAAAAATAAAGGATATAATTAACAGAGATTTATAATGGTTCAGGGAAGATAAATCCTCTGGTTCACTCCACCAACATTCATCTCCAAGAGCTTGGTGATTTTTCCTACACTAGTACTTTTACAAGGGACTTACAGTACTTTTCCCAGGGACTTTATGACTAGGTTAAAGTAATTAAAAATTTAAACAGCTATAGAATGATCTTTCAACTAGGATAAAAAAGGCTTTATAATTGATATTTATCAAGGTTATTTTACTAGGAACCTTTAAAAAAAAATAGAGAATAAATATGGAACTTACATATTGAGATCAAAATTGTAAGACACAACTTATATAATAGAATTAATTGACATGAGAGATGATAAGAATAAATATAAGCTTGGGGAGAGTCTTCTAAAACAACAACAAAGATGATCAAGATAGAAAAAATGTAGATCATGAAGTTTCATATTATTCTCATGTAAAACAAAACATCACATAAAGAGCTTTGAGAGAGAGAGAGTTATTGGATAATAGAATATATTCTTTTTTCTTATCAATATATCTCTATTTCACACCTGAGGGAACTTAAAAAATTCATGAAAAAACATTTATTTGAATCTCACAGTAGAAAATCCATAAATTTAGAGATTTGAGTTGTAAATTCAACATGTTATTTTCTTGGAAATACCTCAACAATAGTACATTTCAATAAATTACCTTTTTACTTGTTTTCTTTCTTGGTAATTTCCACTTGATACAATATTTTTACCATAAAGAGGTAATCCATCATTTAAAGAGTGTATGACATCGTTAATTATCACCATAAGTACAAAAATAGTAATAAATATCATGTTTCAAAACCAAATAGATGATTTAAATCATCACATAAATGAATTATATAAATTTGAATTCATGTATCCAAATGATCAATGTAGTCTTTCACATATCTTATTTATCCACATAACTTAATTACATAGGCATTCCTCACATATATTATTTAATTTACATGGCCTTCTTGATCATATATCCAAATTTTATATAGCTGAATTAATTATATATCCATTTGAAACAAGTTATCCAATTTCAACACATATCCAAATAACATAGACAACTAATCCATATAACTTATTCATGTAGTTGTTTTATTTACAGAGATGATTTCTCACGTAAGTGATTCATCAATGTAGTCGATTTACATGTAGCTGATTTTGCGATGTAGCCATTTCACATAGGTGAATCCTTCACATATGTGATTTATGTAGTTTATTGATTTATGTATCCATTTTTATATGTATCATAATTCCTCATGTATCAAATTTTATAGAATTAGGAAAATTTCATCAAATATTTCTAGAATGGAAGACTTAATGGATTTAACAATAGAAAGTTATAAAATAAAGATAAAACCTATTAAACACACTTAAAAAAAACCTCAGTAACATATAAAGGGTATTTGAGATCATAAAAAACTAATGTAAATAGAAAATGTTTGAAAAAAATTAGTAGTCCAACATATTCATGTTTAAGGTTTCCCTTAAGAGTGTGGTGATTCTTGAGGATAAGTTTTGTTCTAGAGAGGTTAGCAGAGCATTCTTATGATGGGCTTAACCTGGGTGTTTTCTTAGGACAGTGGATCCCCTTGTTTGGTTTCCTATAGTTTCTTTATAAAAAGGGACCCTTGTAAGTTCTCTAAGTTATGTTAACCCTAAATAGGGTTAGTGCTATGGTTTCCATTTTGATGGTGATGGGTTTGGGCACTAGGATAACCCTTAATATTGTGGTCTGGTTTAGGTTGTTGAGGTTATTCTTTCTTAGGTTATGTACGTGAGAGTAGAACTTTGGGATATTTTTGGACTAGGTTTTGTCATTACATTTGATTGAATTCTCTCTTTAGTTGGTTTTTTATTGTTATGAAGGTCCATAGAGTTAATAAATGATCTGGATAAGTGGACCTCTACTCTTTAATGTTCAGTATTATTCTATCCCTAGGGTTTAGGGCCATATTAATGCTTTTTTTATGTCCAGGGAAGATTATAGATGTGGCCATGTAAAAGGATTTAGTGTGAACATTTTCTAGTAGTGTTTTAATAACATTTTTTATAGCAAGAATAGTTTTTATGGAATCTAGAAACTATGTATGGTTATCTTTTTATTCCAACCTAAATATTTCTATTTCCAATACAAATAAAACCACTAGAGTTTTAAGATTAGTAGTGGTTCATGTTATTATATTGGATTCTAATAAAAATACTAGGGTTTGGAATATATTCTAGTATAATTAAACACCTGGATGCTTAATTTAGTAATAGAGAACATGTCTAGTTATTAGATTAGTGAGAAACATTCCTTGAATATTTTGGTTGTAGCTATAGTGGTGTAGATCAATCTCATGTGTCACTTTAGATCATAGGTTTCAGTGTTGTTTTCCTTTTATTTTATAATTTTTTATTTTATTATTACTAATATGGAAGTTATTATTCAGTGAGGCTAGGTATATCTCATGTTTGATGAACATGTTATGAAAAAATATGTTAGGACCATCATTGGGGGTTTGAATTTGATAATTATTATCTCACCCCTTGTATGGGCACTTTGGTTCACATGTAGAACCTTATGTTTTCATTAAAGTTGATCATGAGATGAATTGTGGATTGGGAAGAGGATATGTTTTGCAAGATTGAGTGAGACAACTTTAGTGGATTCTTGGATCAGGTTAGAGAATCTCGATAGTTTATAGATACCAATTTTGAGTTTTTTCATTGGGAATATAGTAGATCCATTCATTTATTATTTATTATTTATTATTTTTATGTGGTCCAGATAGTGGGATATCAGTTGATGTGTATAACATGATTATGAGTTTTTATAATAAATTCCATTTATTATAAAGATCTACTATTTTCTTTATTTACTTTTTATACTCTCTTGTTCATTTCTATGTTGGTTACTTTCTAATGACATTACACTATGATAAGAAGTTATAGTCTCCCTATTGATTCTATTTAGACCCTCACTGCTAGTTATTATTATCTGGCATACTAGGAGGTGAACTTATGGCATTTTTTTGAGCTGGATTGGGTGATGGAAAAAATCAACTCAAAAAAGTTCATGATAGCTTGACATGGATCATTTAATAGTATGGAAATAAGATAGGGTTCAACCCCAAGAATAGATCAATTGATAACTCTACCACTTCCTAGGGAGTTAACCTATAATAATCATATAGAACGACCTAGAGATTCATGCTCACTACATGATTAAGGTGAAAATCTAAATTTTTTAAGGTATATAAAAATATATACTAGACAAATATTAAGATATTGAACCAATATCTAGAATAGTAGATCTTTCCCATCCCATATATGGTTCCCACTCACCTTAGATGATGTGACTATTATCATCAGGAGAAAGGAGAAAAACCCAATGATGATAGAAATATATCTAATCCTTTAAATAAATAATTAGTTTCATACAAAAAATAATATTAATAATATCTATATCAAGAACTATGAAATCCTAAGAGATATTGACATCAACAACCATCAACCGACACTTAAGGAAATTGAAACCCCATACGCTACTCATTCCTAAGGGAATATACAGGTCCATCACTTATGGCATAGACTTAGAATGAAAATAATCCATCAATCAACATGGATAAAAAGGAATGACATCCCCATTTTTCAAATATAGAAAATTACATTAAAGATTAAACAAAAACCATACCTATAATTGTCGTTGGACTAGTGTAAGAATACTATGAAACATGATTAGCTGTATATAGATTCCCAGACATATGAACAACCTAAGTTTTATTAGATATATAAGAGTCCCCTATAATTTTAGAAGGGGATCCCACACCCTTGGATGCATCTGATTTCACCCAATACCCTTTTTTGATTGAAGATCCCACTCTTCTACACTAAGGATGATTTTTTCAAACCACTAAATGTTCCCCAAAAATCCACACCAGTGGAATGTACTTAGAGTTTACTAAACATACTACTTGGAATGACTTTATTTACCATATTGAGTGTACACAAATATATTATATCTTGAGAGTTCCACTAACCCTGAATCTGATGAATGGTGTAAACTCCCACCACCATGTTGACATGGAACTTTTGATTCCTTTTCTAACTAGAAATAGTGATCTAACTACCCCCTACAGTAGTATAGGCACCAATCAAACCTATTAATCCCACTATATCGATATCTTCTATATTTTCCTTATCAAACACCACAATCTAATTTAGTAAGAAGATAATTATTACCCATGATTGAATATATAGCTTCAAACCTATTTTAAATAACTATTCATTCAAGTAACCATTCATTACAATTTCTAGGGAAATAATAACCATCTTAATAAAGTGATTAGTATAATTAATTAATCATTGTTTTCCTTAATCTAGAGTTAAAAATTCCCTGTCCTTAACCAACCTCAATGTCTCTATGTAGAATTAGTTTTTAAACATCTATTTAAACTTGGTCTATGTTATATTCTCATGCTTCTTAGCTAGCACAATGGACTCCCACCACAAGAGGCTATTTTCTTCTATTATGTATGTAGAAGAGCTAACCTTATAGGTCTTTTGGGACTGATGGAAACTAAATATATGATTGATCTTATATATCTAATATTATGGCTCTTGGGGTCCTCAATCACCTCCAAATATGAATGGATTCTACCATGTAAATACATGATCAGGATCCACCAGTTGGGATTCACCTTAGTCACTTTCCTAAACAAGAGACTATATGGTCTTGATAATAAACCTGATAATAGTGGATTCTATCATAGGTTTAACCTATTTTGTATACTTAATTTCTCCCTCTATATGATTCACAAGATCCTTTAAGGGTGGTATCATCTATAAAACATAAAACATAATACATAATACATGATTAGAACAAAAATAAACATGGATAACACATAAAATTATACCCAATGTCACATAAAACAATAAACCACATAAAAATTTATCCAAATACCTAGGAAGAAACTTTAAATTAAGACAGTATGTCTAACCACCCATGGTAACATGAGTTTCAAAATAATTATTGGAAAGGAAATCCCTCACACTAACCTCTTGAGCCCCAATGGTCCAACCATTATACTACGATACTTCCTAAATAACATGATGGCACTATAATTCCATTTTGTAATGAAACTAATAGGGTTAACCTAATATTTCACCTAATATAGCTCACTAAAAGGCCCAAGGAATGTTTTTGATCATTACATAAAGAAAATTAGTGTTAGGGTATTAAAATTGCCTAAGTGGAAATGATTTGATCCATAAAATCCAAATAACTATAACACATATACCATCCAAAAATCTAGTATGAATGATCCTTAATTTAGATTCCCAATCACAAAATGAAATTTATATAAATCATATTGATAACCAATAAGATCATAAATTAGTAGAATAGTAAACAAATAAACCAACCATCACTTTATACAAAGGATTAAGATAAACAGGACATTAAAAATGCATGATAATATTCAAAATAAGTCAAGGCTGAATTAGCCGATGCATCCACTAACCATAAATAACATTTAAGGATCACAAAATAGTCTACATGATCCAAAACCCCTATGAACCATGGTATTCTCTATCAAAATATCATGAAGGTGTAACTCCAAGGGAATTTTAATGATTTATTTTCCTTTATATCCTATTTTTTAAACAACTTTCTTCACAAGCAACACTAAACCAAAACGAACCATGGAACGACATATAATCGTTATGATTTAGATATATATTTGGTGGATAAAAAAACTAGAGCTAATATATTTTTTAAATATATGTTGAAATAAAATTAATGGACATTATCAATTAAAATTCATTGATAAATAAAATTAGTGTAGCTAAATAACTAATAAGACTGGTTTTTTTAATAAAATGTAACCCATATAAAATTTACTTGTATGGGTTTTATTTTAGGATAATATATATATTATGGATAAAATTTATTAGTAAAATAAAGAATATTTTTACACCTAATTTTTTTATTAATCAATAGGAAATAATAATATGAATAGTTAATATATTAAAAATGTTATTTTCCTATAAAAAATATTTTCATTATATATTTATGTTTTTATTTAAATGAAAAATTATCAAATTTTAGAATTTTATTTTTAAAAAATTAAATTAATTTTTTAATTTATAATAGTAAAACATTCATAGTATGTTTTTTTGATTTTTTTGAAATAGTTAATTTTTAGGTGAATAGTAGAAAATGCAGTTTTATCAAAACTGCACTTTTTTTTGACATTTTAATTTTATAAAAAAGACATAGATGTCTATAAAAACTTTTAATTAATGAAATTTTTATTAATGGGTAAATCTATATAGTGAACCACACTTAAAATGAATATAAATTACATCATATTTGTGGAATACATAATACATTACACAAATAGGCACCCAAAGACTGTATTATTTTAGTGCCTTTGGAAACATGGAAACATAAACACTAGTACATAAGTAAGCTACATTATCTCCCACTATGTTCTCCATGACTACAACCCTTATTATACACATAATATATAATACATATCTTCATAACATGGGGGAAGGAAACATAAAAAGGGGTGATCTCAAATGTTTAGAAAGGGTAAAAAAGAGGTATATATAAGTATAAACATGAGAATAAGGGTATGAGAATGTGATCATAACATTAGAAGATCATAGCCTGCATATCATAGATCATAAACATGAATCATGGAATAAATATTGCTAGTTCATAATACTTGAATCATAAGGGAATAAAGATCATAATCCATGAAATCATAACATAGAAATAAGACATGGATTGTGGTAGACACATAATCATATAACATGATTTTTTGTAGTAGTGAAGGCATCGCTAAAAAGGCTATATTAGTAGAATGGGTTCACTCCCCAAACCATATTGGTAGTCATGGTTCACTCTAATGACCATCTTAGTAGTCAAGGTTCACTCCCAAGACCGTCTTAGTGGAAAAAATACTTTACTGTACCGAATTCACTCCCCATTCCAGCCATGTCCATCTCATGAGATATAAATATTTACCCAATTCATTGGAGGGAGATATAGGTACCACCCATATCATAATGAAATCATACATATGTGTGCCACTAGATCATAAATGTTCATCATATCATAACCCATGAAATTAAATGGATATCATAAACATGTAATCATATCATAACCTATGGTAAAGATACAAGTTTCATAATCATTTCGTCAAATCATAACCCGTGAAAAGAAGTAGGATTCATAAGCATACAACCCATGATAGAGAAATGGGTTTTATAAAAATAATTCCATTAAAACATAAAACATTTAGAGAAAGAATATGAATAGAACATTTGGATAATTTCCCTATAAAGGAATGAGTAACACCAATATATGTAATCTTATATGGAAAATAATTTGTAAATATCTTTTAAAAACATTTATTGAGGAAAATATCCTTTTAGATTTGAAAAATGATTTTTTAAAACATATATTTTTTGAAAACCTTTCTCTTAGAAAATATATTTTAAAACTTATAAAGGAAATTTTTACAACCATATAACATTTTCAAAATCCATTTTCCTTGAAAATGATCTTAAAATATAATTTTTAAAAACAATTTTTGAAATTATTTTTCAAAACATGGGTTTTTGAAGAAAACATATTTCTGACTGAAGAGAGAGATAAAGTTAGATTTTTTTAATTATATTAATTACCAAAGATTAAAAAATGGTAATAATACCTGAATATATCATGAATAACCATAATAAAAGAAAGATATCAAGTTTTCATGAGATATGGAACATAATATTTCAGTAATGGAAGCATAATCATAAAAAATCTTGATAAACGATGAGATTGTTGCAATAAAATCTTACCACTTTGGTAACAATGAATAAAACTCCCCATGTAAGAAAATGAAATTACATGAAGCATAAAATATCATGAAAATAATTATATTTATTATATAACATGTCAAATTGATTTATATATAACTTTTAAATGAATATAGGTGCATAACAAAACATGTGTCTCAAAGAAGGAAAATTGAGTTCAAACTACCTTACCGATTTAGTAACTTTTGAACCGTAAAAACCCATGAAATAGAGATCATAAAATTGGTATTTAAATACCAAAAAATTTAATGATAAGTATAATATATTAAATTCATGGTAATTATATACATCACACAAAAGAAACAATTGGTGAATAAGGCATATGTCTCACAGAAATAATAGTGAGACTAGAAGTACCCTCACCTTATGTCTTGAATCTCTTTTTACTTGTAAAAAGTTTATATATAATAAATATAGGTTTATTATACATCTATAATAGAACAATATTAATTTATATAATACCATATATTATTTACTTATGACTTTATATTACCTGTTTATTTACAATTCCATGTTAAAGTTACGTTTCGGGTAATAATTTCTTTGTTTTTTGCATGTGTTTTGATTTTTTATATTTTTTTAATTCATACTTATTTCATGATATCCATAATTTAAACCATGATATAAATATAATATATATTTAGTATATATTTACTTATAATAGTCTATAAAATATATAAATATAAAATTAAATACATCATTCATAGAGATGGTAGGTCGTACATATGCGTGAAAGCTGTTTCCATTTTCTTTTCATATTAAAAGAAATGAAGTAAATGAAACAAAAACACACACACATATATATAATATCATCTTATTATAATTATTATGTCATATATATCATATATTTTCACTAAAACCATCCTTAATACATTCCATGTAAAGTGTGAATGAATCACATCAATTTGAGGAGGCGGTAGTCCACACGTCTACAAACGAAGTTATCACATTTCCATAAAATGGAAATAATGAAGGTATGTGCTATATAATAATTATATAAGCATAAATACATCATAATTATCATATATATCATATAAAAACATAAATTACATCATTATTTCCAACCTTTAAAGTTGTAAATGGAAGAACGAACGACATCGATTTGTGAGGAGATAGTCCGCCATACACACGAACGATGATTGTGTATCCCATTTGATGGAAGTGTGTGTGAGTGTAGGTAAAAAAATTAACATAAAAAAATATAGTATATTTATGATATTGATAATATTATATAATCATGTAATAATAAGAGTTTATGGGGGTGGATAATGAAAATAAAACAAAAGATCTCGTGGAAGGATGTTACCTCTTCTTTGGGTAACTCCTTTTGGTTTCACCAAAGGGCTTCCATGTTTGAATTTTTTCCAAAGTGGAGGATTCTAGAATAAAGGTAGGTAATTTAGGAGGATATTTGGGAAGAGTTTTGCTGATAAAAAGTTTTTGATAGGTGTGAATAATTGATGGGGGTGAGTTCACTTTTATGGTGGAGGAGTGGCATTCTTACAAATATAAAAAGGTAAAAACTATCGAGAGACTTCCCTTACATAATGTGCCTCAAATAAATGATGTGAAAATATGTGAATATTGATTTTCCATGCTTTTTTTCCATTAAAGGATGTGGAAAATCCATTTTTACATCATTTATATAAAAACTAACGTGAAAAATGCATATTTGCTGCTCTTTCACGTCAGTTCTAGAATTTAACCAATGTGAAAGATCAATTTTTTTACATTGGTTATATTATAACTGACATGAAAAAATTTATATTCACATCAGTTATAATATAACCTATTTAATAAATCTTTTAAAATTTTATGAATTGATAGAGGGTTCAATTTGCGGTCTTCTATTATCGCGACACCTGTCTCGTTTCTCTCTTGACCAAGACCTAAATCTATCATTTCTTCTATATGGCGGTCCAATATCACATTACTATCTTAATACACACTCAATTTTAATTGGCCTCATGTTACACATTGAAGATATATCCAAATCAATCCTCACACATTGTCATTTCTCTCTTTTTTCCTTCATTCTTTAGCATGGAATATCTAAATAGTGATTATTCGATTAGATAGACTTCATTCTCACATTACCATCTTCATACACTTGGATTTTGTCAGCATCATCATTGCGTGTTTGATTCTATATCTTATCATCACCAACTATCTCACCTAAAGGTTTTGATATTTTTTGTAATGTGTTAATTAGTTGTTCCTGATTTTATTTCTAGTATGAATTAGTTATTCTCATTCAATATATTTTGTCTTGTTTAGATTACTTTAAAATTATTTTATAGAATATTTCATGCTAAGGAGTATTATTCAGAAGATAATATAGGTGGATCTTGTGTGTTTCTATATTTTCATTCAAGTCAATGAGTTGGGTTTTAAATTAATTTGGTGTTGATACCCTAGTGGGTTCATTTTGGTTCTGATAAAGTTGGTACATGAGAGAGTTGGAAAATTATTTTTCATGTAATTTCACATCATGATATGGGTTTTCTAATGGATGTTTTGTTTAAGAGATAGAATGTGTGTATTGTAGAATAAAATTGGAGTTTTTATTAAAAACTAGTTGGGATGGACCGATCATGGGTGTGATGGAGCTATAAAGAGTTTGAAATTGGTAATTAGTAGTGAAAACCATTTCTAATGAATGATCAAGAGTAAGGGGATCATCATATATGATTTTTATTGATGAGAATACCTATGATGTGGAGTTTATTATGGGGTGACTCATTACAAGTTAATCAATTTAGTGGGAGGTTTAATTTCTTATATGGAATTAAGGGTGATTTGATAAATGGGACTCATATGAGAATTTTGAGACTATGAGCATCTTTAGGTGGTGTTTTTATGCATGGTCATGTGTTTCAATGGTATTCTGGGGCATTGCAAAAGGGTTGAATGGGTGATGGGTCTACTTTTTAAAGTAGCAGACCAACCGAGTACCCAGTTAGGGAATAGTATGTCCCGCATGAAGTCCCATGAATAAAAGTTTTATGTGACATTTTTTAAACTAAGACTCAATTTATGATTTGAATATTTTATAAATTACAAAAAAGAATAAATTTTTTATTTTTATAAATAATCAACTATGAATTAGTTGTTATCATTATATATATTGTTTTATGGATATCATTGTACATATTTTTAATAATTTTCATAAGGTTATATTAATTTATTTTTAATTTAGAAATTTTTAAAATGAATCTATTTTGTAATTTCTTCTACATGAATGAATTTCCTCATTAAAATTTTATATTTTCCTTATAATTTTTTCATTATCTGTTTTCTATATTTTTCGATGTCATTTCTAAGCTCAATATTTTATAAATTACTCCATTTTTGTTTTTGATATTTAATTTTAATATTTTTTAAAGATAATAATGAATCTAAGTTGGATTAATGAACCTAGAATAGGTGATGAATATGAGGAAGGTGTCGATGATTTTTTAGAATTTTCTAAATGAAATGTTCCAAACAACAACATGTTTTTTGTCGATGCCTGAATTTTTTAAATTTTAAGAAGTTGGAAATCAGAGAGATCAACGATCATTTAATTTTTAATGGTTTTAATTCAAGTTATATCCCTTGAATTTAGAAAGGTGAAACTGGGTATAATTTCAGATATATTGATGATGGTGATTTGCAAGATGATAAACCTGATAAACTTGATGAAATGATCTGTGATATTGAAGTAAAGGAAATTGAGAAACAACTTAAAATTGAGCGTTTATATGGTGATCCTGAAAAACCATTGTATCCAGGTTGTACAAAATATAAAGTTTTATCAACGGTGTTAAGATTGATTAACCTAAAGGTGAAACATGAATGGAGTGAAAAGAGTTTTACAGAGATGCTATAATTGTTTAAAGACATTCTTCCTAAAGAAAATGATCCTATAGATTCACCTTATAAATCTAATAAAATATTATTTCTGATGGGATTGGGCTAAAATAAAATACATGTTTTCTTGAATGACTGTGTGATATATATGAAAGAATATGAATTTCAGTCAGAGTGTTCTAAATGTGGGATGCCACATTATAAGTTGAAATAAAAAATCATAGGCTAATTTAGCAGTTATAGAGACCCCTTCCAAGGAATTTTGGTATATTACTATAATTCCTCATTTCAAACATTTATTTGAAAATTCACATGATAAAAAAAGTTTAAGATGACATGGAGATGAGTAGATATATGATGGAAAATTACAACATCCAGCTGATTGTCCATAGTGGAAGAAAATTGATCACCGGTTTCCTATATTCATAAGTGAAGTTAGAAATATCCAACTTAGACTGTGCGCATATGGAATGAATCCATATCGAATCCTTAGTAGCACACATAGTCTGTAGTTTATTTTATTGGTAATTTATAACTTATCTCCTAAATATTTTATGAAGAGAAAATATGTCATGTTGAGCTTAATGATATCTTGACCAAAACAACCCAAAAATGATATTGATTTTTTTTCTTGTCACCATTAATTGATGATTTGAAACTTTTATGGGAATAAGGTATTAAGGTGTATAATTCTTATAAAATGGAATATTTTCAAATGCATATTATGATTATATTCACTATAAATAACTTCCTAGAATATGTTAATTTTTTTGGATAC
Organism: Viscum album; assembly: GCA_963277665.1. NCBI lineage: Eukaryota > Viridiplantae > Streptophyta > Magnoliopsida > Santalales > Viscaceae > Viscum > Viscum album. Next base: position 1,029,746,453 of record OY728158.1, read on the forward strand.
AATGTTAAGGGGTATAAGTCTTATCCAATTTGGGAAAAGCAGACTTCATATTATCGACTGCATCATGGAAGAAAAATAATATACATGGTTCATCAGAAGTTTTTGCCTATGGATTACTCTTATTAAAGATTAAAAAAGGAATTCAACTAATCACATAAATTTTTTAGTTCTCCAAAACCTTTTTCCACCAATCAATATTTTGAGAGGGTGAAAAACATTGATGTGGCATTTAGAAAGAAACACTAATTTGGTAATAATAAAAAAATATTTGTAAGAAATGATCAATATTTTTTGAGCTACCATATTGGAGATACCATGAGGTCAAAAATAACATTGATGTCATGAATTTGGAAAATAATATCTATGATAGATTGATTGGAACATTGTTAGATATAAAAGGAAATACTAAAGATGGGTTGAATGGAAGATTGGACTTACTCTCAATGAGAATACGTTTAGAGATAAATCCCAATACTAAAGGAAGAAGAACTTTCCGGACTACATATTGTTATCCATTATCCAATAGGGAGAAAATTAGATTTTTTCAGTGTCTTTATGATATCAAAGTGACACAGGTTTATTCTTAAAATTTAAATTTTTTTGTTCCTTTAAAGGATTTGAAGTTTATAGGTATGAAATTTTATGATTGTCACATCATGATGCAAAAAATCCTACCAGTTAAACTGCGTAGAATATTTCCCATACATGTCAGAATGACTATCATGAAGGTGTTCTATTTCTTCAATTCAATTTGTAATAAGGTGATTGATCTGAATGATTTGAACAACTTGGAGAATAAAGTAGTTTATATACTTTGTCAATTATAAATGTATTTTTCTCTATCCTTTTTTGATATCATGGTTCATTTAATGGTTCATTTTCTTAGAGAAATCAATCTTTTCAGACCTATATATCTACGTTGGATGTATCATTTTGAAAGGTATATAAAGATATTAAAAGTATATGTTAAAAATATATATCTTTATGAAGCCTCCCTTGTTGAGAAGTATATTTCTGAAGAGGTTTCATAGTTTTGTACAAGCTATTTGTCTACAGTGGAGCACATCAATTTGACCAAATCTTACCATGAATGATTCAATATAGGGGAAATGGGATCCATAGATTAAAAGTAAAATCATTGAAACATGAAGAGATAACTAAGTTACATTTATACATCTTAAATAACATATATGATTATCAACCATATATAACATTTCATATTAATTTGTTGAAATAATTTTATCCAAAAAAGAAAGATATGTGGATTTTGAATGAGCATAATATTTTTTTTACCATGGTTTAAAGAGACCTTGATTATTAGATCAGATATATCTAAAACATTGAGATGGTTAGTGGGAGGTCCTAGTTTAAATTTGATAACATGGTCCTGGTATGATATTACTAGCTATACATTTCATATGAAAGACCAGGACAATAGAAGTGCAGATCATAATAGTGGTGTATCGGTGTTCGCAGAATCAATGCATTTTTTGAGTGCTAAATATAAAAACCCAATCTCTATATCAAGTGAATATTATGGAGTCATTAAAGAAATTTGGGAGGTTTATTATATTAAATTTCAAGTTCCAGTGTTAAAATGAAAATGGTTTATTGGTAATAACAATGTCAAACATGATGAATTTGGAATGACAGTAGTTAATATGAATATATTTGAATACAAAACTAATCCATTTATCATGGAGAAAAATGTGAAACAAATTTTATATGTTATTGATCAATCTGATATGCAATGGCCTATTGTTTTACAAGGAAAAAACAATATTTTGGTGATGATAAAATTGATGAAGATGCTAATTTATTTGAGGTCACTACTTCTATAGAAATATTAACAGACAATGTAGATGAACATGTCGAAGACATGGTTTGTTCCATATATAATGATCGTAATGAAGGAATTTAAAAAAATGACCCTTTAGTACAATCCAAATTTTATAGTTAACATTTATTTTTCTTTTGGTTTATTTTTTTAAAATTTCACAAAATGTTTGATATTTTATTATGAATATCTTTATTAAAACACGTATTAACACAACATTTTTAGATTTGATTATATCTATTTATGTCATTTAATATCACATTAATATTGTTAGCATTTTGATCAACTATAAAAAATTTGAATTAAATTGTGTTAAGTTTCGTTTAGTTTACTTTTTGTTTGATAATTTTCCTTTTTTAATTTTAATTTTTAATTTTAATTTGAATTTAATAGTTGTATTTGTATTTTTTTACTAATTGTTTGTTTCTTTGTTTTTTAGGATAATGATAGATCCATTATCTAATACACTATATACTCTGGATATGATCTTACTAATGATACCTTTGGGGAGGAATGCATGCATGCTCTTGTTGATGAGTCTCATCATCCTTCTTTATAGAAGGTAACAACTTCCATGGGGGAAAAAGAGTTCTAGGGTGGGTAAATGTGGCATCACACATTTACCAAAATTATCTGTTTCCTGTAGTCAGGACCAAAGGATATCAGTATACTTTGATGATAATGATATTCCAAGAGGTCCACATGCAAAACAATTCAAGAATTTTATATCAGTATAGGATAAAAGTAAAGTTAGTATTTTGATTTATAATTAGAGAAGTGTTGAAAAATTTACCATATCTCAATTGTGGGAGACTATTTTGGTAATATCATTTGTTATTATTTTACTTATATTGAAATGTTTATAGTTATATATGTTTTCACCCTTCTTATCAGATGACATATGATATACCAAATAATGGAGGAGTCAGGAATAAATGTATGTCATTGGCTGCTAAAAAATGAAGGGATTTTAAATCTTACCTACCATCATAATTAATTTTTGGGAATATCATCATCATCATCATCATCATTATTATTTCCTTATAAAAAAAAGTAAGGTCAAAAGAAACAAGCAACAGGACCCAAGAATAGAGAACCCCCCTCCACCCAAGGGCGAGTTCAAGGTGGCCTAAAGTAATATAACCCTATCGAATACCTTTTGATGTATTCTATTCCTTTAGGCTGAATTCTATGCGATGTGTGAATGAGCACTACCTCCTCCCTGGGCGTTTCTAGGGCATCTAGGTGGGTAGCCACTTTGTTCGCCTCCCTCCAGGTATGCAGCACTCGAGTCTGTTTGCCAATCAGATTCTTGAACCTCCTAATCTCATAGCAGATCGACCATGGTGGAGTCTCATAACCTACAAGAGAATTGTAAACAATGAGGGAGTCGGTTTCCACCTCTGAGGTTGTGATCCATTTCTGGTGGCAAACGGTGAGGCCGGTCAGCAAGGCTTTTGCCTCCGCCTGAAGAGAGGTACCACTTCCTAATCTGGCAGAGAAGGCCAGAAAGGCTGAGCCGTGATGATCCCACACCACTCCTCCCCCCTTCATATTCCCCTGTAGACAAGATCCATCGGTATTAATCTTTAGGCCCATGAGGGGAGGCCTCCACTTTACCCAGAAACCTCTCCTGTCCTCCTGCAGATCATGATCCCTAGTTGCACCCTGGAATTGGCGCAAGGAAGGAGCCGCTTTCAGAGACTTCACTACTTTGTTGAGATCTACAAGCAAGTTCATAGCCCAGGTGAGAATAATGCGGGCCGAAACCACTGCCCCCTCATGGATGGATGAGTTTTGAGCCCTCCAAATGCTCCAACACCCCACCTGGAAAAGAACCGAACGGGCCGTCCTCTCCTGTCCTCCTCCTTCTGAACCACGGTACCATTGATCCAGGAAGCCACCAATATCCTCATAGGGAGGGTTGGTCATTGTGAATTCCCCCAAATCCTCCCAAACCTCTTTCGCCCAATCGCTACCGATGAAAAGGTGGAAAGAGGATTCCTCCCTGTGTACCTTTCAGCAAACACATTTCGAAGCAAGTTGAATACCACATTTCCTCACGTTCTCATCCGTCGGGAGGGCTCTGTTCCTGAGTCTCCAAGAAAGGAAGTTGAACTTAGTGGGAACAATTTTGATATAGATGATCTCGTTCCATCCTCCCTGAAGGCTCTATTCATGGACAGTGTGGCGAAAATCTTTTTAGGAGAAGTGCCCCGAAGGAGACGCGGAGAAAATGCATCTGTCGTCTTTTGAGTTGCTGATAATGTCGTTGAAGAAAGCCTGCTGCTCCTTGTCCAAAATGGCCTCAATGAAGGGGGAAAAGAGGTTGGATTTTTTTGGGAAAAAATACATGAAAATACATATCATATATATTCATTTATAGATGAAGATAAATTGAATCAATTTTTTTAAAGAAGTCGAGGAGAAACATTTTTGGTAAGTGTAATGTTATCATTTAGAAGTTTTTTTAATATTAATGATCATATCAATGAATTTTTTAATTATTAATTTATATAAATTGAGGATATCTCATCAGGATATCCAAGAAAAAAATGTATACCCTCATACTTTATCTCGGGGAGGGTATACATCACTAGAAGAGAAAATGATGGATGAAAAATTTCAACACCAAAGGGCTTCATATTCAGGATCAGTAGAGGCTTCCCCACCAAAAGGCATGAAAAATGGAAGAGGGATCAGATGAGATAAAAGGACAATATCTTATGGAAGAGTCAAGGGTTGTAGTTGAGAAGATTTTAAGATGTTTACACTATTAACTTATTTAAGTTAAATAATTTTTTTATATATTGTGATTCATTACATGATTTTTAAAATATTTCATACATGATTCTCTTAATGAGTAGACACATAGGGGATCTTTATAGTTGAGGGTGGGTAGGATATTTTAGCTTCAACATTGGGAAAGGCCAAACAATGGGTCGTGTACAAGGATACCCGATAGGAGTATTAGTAAAAAAGTGTTTCCCCATTATGAATATTATTCAAGGTAGGATGTTTATAAAAAATAGACACTTTGGAATATAAAGTTCAAGATATCCATGTGAATATGGAGGACATGATCAGAGCTTCTGTATAGATGATGTTTGTAGACATGAAAAAATAGTTTTAGACTGCTGATCTGACTCCTCCACCACCTACACCTCCACCAGAAGATCCCACTCCTAGTTATCCTACTCAAACATCTCTTCCTGTAGAACCCAATCCTCTTAATATACTCCAACACCCCTCCTCCATAACTTCCCAATTATTGCGAGTTGTATGTTGATGATCTCCAACACATTGTTTCATATGGGATGATATTTTATTTTGGCGATACCATTAATCATCAACAGATAGATATAGACCATCATAGGGTCACTGTACAAGATGTTATATATATATATATATATATTAGAAATAATTACATATCCTATAGATGTGGTGAATACAACTAGGCAAAGTATAGACCATTTTCTAGCTTGTCCATATAGACTTATTCGACATATTACCATAGAGGTATGTGTATATTTTATATTTTATTTCATTTTTATATTAAATTTGTTTTATCATTATAATGTCTATATATTTATCTATTTTTTATAGCAATAATTTAATGCTAATGAAATACAGTATAATCAACAACATATACAAAGTGTTATGACTTTAGATGTAGTTTCTTCTGATTTTGATAGACTATCGAGATATTAAAATATGTTATTGGATTTATATGAGATTATAATTGAATATTTTTTTTGGGAATGCAATAAATGTGAGACTTTTGAAAAACGATATCATGGATCTTTTAGCTGGAGATTTGTTGGGCATCAACATGATGCAAGTATTTTCCATATAATTCGGTTAATTTGTTTTCCAATCATTTAATTTATTGAAAATTTATACTTACTTTTGTTTTGTATTTTTTATCTTTATAAAATTTTTATAGAGTACGAAAAGACAAATGTATATGGATTTATGGATCCACAATTTATTTCACCCATAACTAGGACAATGACGGATACAAAAAGAACAATTTATATTGCTAAAATATTTTAGAAGAATGAAATTATTCAGTGTTGGATGTTTCCTTATCTTTAAGAGTATGAAACATATTTCTCATAGTGTTTTATATCTCTTAACATACTAACCAATCATATTAATTTTTCTTATATATTAGTGGACATTGGATGTTGAGTGTTTTTTGTCTAAGGGAGATGACACAGTACTGGCTATGATCGATCTATGACGAAGTGACAGAAAATTTAATGAATGTATTGAATAAGTAAGTTTCTATATTTTAATACTTGTTTATATTATAATGAATTAAATTTATTTTATTCATATAATTTTCTAATAGTGAATTGGATTTCTATAGAGATACCAAAATAAAGGAGAATTCCAAGATCAAATATGTAAAATCAAAGGTGAATTTTCATTTACAATTATTAAATTTTGGATATATTACTTATAAATGTTATTTATAATTGATTAATTATTTTAAATAATAGTTTCATAAAAATAAAGAGTAAAAGAATGTGGATACTATGTTTTATGATTTATGTATGAAATAATTTCATTTGGTATGCTTTAAAAGTTCAATAAGGTTAGATTTCTTTAGAAACTTTTCCCTGACATCTCATTAGTTTTATTCAATATACATACAAGCTAAATGATTTCTTTATAATTTGTTTCTTTTTTGATGACCCTAGACCTTATAGTGCAAAGTATTTGAGGAACTTACAAAATGAATGGGAGAATCACTTCATAGGTTTGATTCATTTTTAGTCTGTTTGTAATATATAGTGTAAACTAGCAAGTTAAAATTTCAAGTGTAATGGTTTTTTTCTACTGTTCTCTGCTGTTTTCTACTTTTGTACTTGTTTTGTCTTGTTTTTGTTGGGGAGGGTAGGGTGGATATTCTATATTTAAAAAAAAGATGGGATTTCACATCAGTTATTTTATAAAACCAATGTGGAATATAGTTTTTTGATGGATCTTTCACATTGGTTATATACATAACCAATGTGAAATATTAATATTTTCTCTCTTTTATGTCAGTTATGTATATAACTGAAGTTAAATATGAATTGATGCTCTCTTTCACATCAATTATTTAAAAACTGACGTGAAAAATGTTCACAAAAAAATATTTAAAATGCCGGTTATTTATAACTAACATTATAAACTTAATTATAACATCGCATGTAACATCATATCATATTAACCGACATCAAAAATCAATAAAAATGATGTAAAAAATCATCATTTTCACTAGTGGCGGTAGTCCATTGTACACACAAATGATGATTGTGTATCCCATTTGATGGAAGTGTGTGTGAGTGTAGGTCAAACCCTTAACATAACAAAATATAATATATTGAGGATATTAAGAATATTATATAATCATAGAATAAGAATAGTTTAGGGGGTGGATAATAAAAATAAAACAAAAGAGATTGTGGAAGGATGTTAACCCTTCTTTGGGTAACTCCTTTTGGTTTACACCAAAATGATTCCATGTTTGGATTTATACCAAAATCGAGGCTTGTAGGATAAGGGAGGGAATTTGGGAGGATATTTGGGCATAGTTTGGCTGAGAAAAATGTTTTTAGAGGTTTGAATAAGTGTATGTGTGGGGGTGGGGGGTGGGGAGTGAGTGCCCTTTTATAGTAGAGGAGTGACATTCTTGTAAATATAAAAAGAGAAACACTATTAAGAGATATACCTTACATAATGTGCCTTAAATAACTGATTTTTTGAGAAAATAGGGTACATGGTCGAAATATGTCTATACGATGGCTTTTGGACGTGTGTCTAGGTTATTTGGTCCCTTAAATTAAAGTTTAACCACTAAGTAATCTTATTTTTACCTTAATCACTCTAATTATTTTTAATTACTTCTACTAATATTTTTTTTTCAAAAACAAAGTTGATATTATTAGATATTATAAATTATTCTGATTATAAATATTGAATATATTTTTTTCCAAATTCTAATCACATAATTTTTAGAAATTATTTTAAAATTAATCTCGCAGACGTGTCTTGACAATAAGTTTTTTAAGTGAAAATGTTTAAAAGTTTGAAATGTTTTTATATAAAATTTCAATATGAAATTGGTTCCAATTACCTAAATTGGATTAATTTATGTAATATTGATCTAATTACACTTTAAAACCAAATTAAAATATAATTTAGCAATAAAAACAAATTAGAAAAAAAAGCAGTTTTGAATTAAAATTCAGTATTTTTCACTATTCATAAAAAAACAATGTTTTTTAGAAAAATCCCAAAAAATAACCCTAAGATAAATTTGAAATTATTAATTAAACAATGAAGTTTATTTTATATAATTCAATTTCTAAAATTTTCTAAAATTAATTTTATTATTATTCACAAAAGGATATAAAAATCAGTTCTTTTGATAAAATAGTATTTTCTAACATATAAAGACTTTACCAAAAATTATATGTTTTATTATCAATATGTTTTATTTATATAAAACCATTATAAATAATATTTAAAAATTATTTATTACTGTTCATATTACTATGTTTAATGGTTGTGTTATAGCTATGTCGTTTAAATAATTATAATAATAAAATATTGTTTCGTAGAAACTCAGTATTGCGTGTAACTTAATTCAAGTCGGTGTTGCATGTAGCACAAGATTATATTTGTTTAGAATATAAATAAACCTTAAATATGTGTAGAGAGAAATGAAATACATCAAATAAAATTAATTTATTTGAGAAAAAGGTTCATAAAAACATGGGGTGTTACATTCTACACCCATTAAAATGAATTTTGCCATCAAAATTCAACATTCTGATAAAAAATAAGGATAATTTTGCCTCATCATATCCTCAAGTTCTTACATTGCTTCCTTTAACTGGCAATTTCTCCAAAAAACTTTGACTAGGTGAGTGATCTTGTTTTGTAGAACATTCTCTATACGATCCAAAATTTCAGCTGGTTGTTCCTTGTAAGAAAGATCCTACTCCAGTAGTATGACCTCTGAGTTTAGTACATGTGAAGGGTTAGGTATGTACTTCTTCAGGATAGATACACAAAACACAACATGGACCTGACAGAGATTTGTAGGAAGTTCCAAGTGACAGGCTACCATCCTGATATGATCAAGAATTTCAAAGGGACCGATATACTTAGGGCTTAGTTTCCCTTTCTTCCCAAACCCCATAACCTTTTTATAGGTAGATATTCATAGAAACACCTTCTTGGAAACTTAAAATTCTATATCATGCTGATGGTTATTAGTATAAATTTTCTGCTGAATTTGAGCTACCTTGATATACTACTGAATGGTTCTTCTCTACCATTCCTTCAGCGACCTCAGGTCCCAATAGCTTTCTTTCTTCAAATTCACCCCAACACATTGTAACTCTAATTTTTTCCCATAGATGGATTCATAAGATTCGATATGAATTCTTGAGTAAAAACTATTATTATAAGAAAACTCAACTAGAGGATGGTGTTGATCCCAACCACATTTGAAATCCAAAGAACAAGATCTAAACATATCCTCTTGGGTTTGAATTGTTCTTATAGACCGAACTTCTGTCTGAGGATGATAAGAAGTAAAAAACTAAATTCCGTATCAATTGATTGCTGAATAATTCGCTATAAATTTTAGGTAAACCATATATCTTGATCACATAAAATAAAATGTGGAACTCTATGCAACCTTACCACTTCCATAATGTATATCCTTGAAAGGTGATCCAAAAATAATTCTTCTCTAACAACCTGAAGTGTTATGACCTAGTAAGGTGATCAACTACCACCCATATAGAATTAAACCCTTTAGAGGTTTTAAGGAGTCTGAAGACAATATCTATAGTGATTTTCTCCCATTTCCATTCTAGTATGGTTAATAGATGCAACATACCCTTGTAATTTTTTCTTTCAAACTTTACTTGTTGGCACACCAAGCACTGAGATAGAAACTCTGTGATATCCCTCTTTATTCCATCCCACCAGAAGTATTATTTAAAGTCTCTATACATTTTCATAATTCTATGTTGAATAGAGAATAATGAACTATGAGCTTCCTCTAATAGATCCTTCTTCAAATCCAGTATGGACGGAACACATACATGGTTACTGAACCTTATCATTCCACCCTGACCAAGGCTAAAATCAAGAACATTTATAACCTTCTTTTGTAGTTCTACATATTCATTTTGTGATTCTTTAATCTTGATTTGGATATAGGGTTAACCATTCAATGGATCAAGATAATATTTTCCCCTTCCTTCAATATTTCAATATCCATCCTTTGTAAATACAAAAATATTAGATCTTTTTTGATTCTCATCATTGATAAGCTAGCATGATTCTTTTGACTCAAAGCATCGACCACCTTGTTCACTTTCCCAGGGTGGTAATGTATTGATCAATCATAATCCTTTATCAGTTATAACAATCTTCTCTAAAATATGTTCAACTCCTTATGTTTAAATATATATTTCAAACATTTATTATTGGTATATATATCACACTTTTATTCATATAGATAATTCCTCCATATATTTAATAAAAAAATTACCAAATCTAACTCCAAATAATGAGTTGCATAATATTTCTCATTAATCATAAACTATCATGAATCATAGTAAATAACCATGTTATTATGTATAAGAACACATACTAATACCTAATTAGACGCATCACTATATATTACAAACCCTTATCCACTAAAGGGTAATGTAATCATAGGTGTGCTGACTAACCTTATATTTAGTTCCTTGAAAATTTCCTCACATTCATCTGTCTATAGGAACTTGGCATCCTTATAAGTTAACTTTGTTAGAGTATTATATATTCATGAGCAATTCTCTAGAAACCGTACATAATATCTAGAAAAACTAATAAAAGTATGGATCTCAGTCACCGTGGTTGGTCTAGGAAAACCTTCAATAGCCTCCTTCTTCAATGGATCTACTTATATACCCTCTCTTGAGATTATATGACCTAAAAATGAATCATTTTTCATCCAAAATTAAGACTTTGTAAAAATTTTATATAGTTTATTCTTCCTTAGGTTCTTTAGTAAAATTCTCAAGTGGTCTTCAATTTCAGCCTTTCTCTTTGAATAGATAATAATATAATCTATAAATACTAACATTAAATGGTCAAGGTAATCTCTAAAGACTCTATTCATAAAATCCATGAAGATAGAAGGAGAATTAGTAATACTAAAAGGCATCAATATATATTCATAGTGTTCATACCTTATACAAAATGCCATCTTGGGTATATTATCCTTCTTAACCCTCAATTGATGATATCTAGAATAGAGGTTAATCATGTAAAAGTATTGATCTCTATGTAGTCTATCAAACAAGTCATTAATACAAGGAATATGATACTTGTTCTTGATCGTGATCTTGTTCAACTCCCAATAATCAATGAAGAGTCTCATTGACCCATCTTTATTTTTCACAAAAAGAATAGGTGAACCCCAAGGCAACATTCTTGGACGAATGAATACATTATCAATATTTTCTTGGAGTTTCTTCTTAAATTCCCACAACTCAATTAGAGAGATTCTATAGAAAGTATTTGAAATTGGTGTGGAACCAGGTTTTGGTTCATTCAAGAAATCAACTTCATGTTTTGGTGGAAGGCTAGGAAACTCTTCTGAAAATACATCCACAAATTCTTGAACAATAGGAATATCATCAATATTGATTTTATCCCCAATAATTTGAGATAAACAACCCTTATGAATGGGAATTAAGACCCATACACTGGATGTAATATCCATAGGAACTTCATACTCATCGTCACATTGATAGATGATCATATTCTGGTTTGAAATATAAAACATAACTTCCCTTCCTCAATAATTGATGTGGGATTTATGTAGATAAATACAATCCATGCCTAATATTACATCAAATTCAACCAAAGGAATAATGGAAATATTTTTAGGAAGCACATTCCCATAAACATCAATCAGAGAGGAATAATAGACTTGATATGAAATAATAATACCATTAGAGGTTTACACTGCCAATTACACATCTAATCATTTTGGTGTAATCTTAATACCCTTATAAAATTATTTAGATATGAAAGAGTGGGTAGATCTAGAATCAAATAATACATTAGAAGTTCTAGATTGGATGGTAAGTGTGCCTTTCACCATGTCATTATCACACCCATCATCAGATTTCCCCTTGTCCCCTAGCTTAAGAGGTTACTGACATTGATCATCATCATTTACCTTCTAGATTGGGAACTAGATAACATAATTCCCATTCTCATTACACTTATAGCACTAAAGTGGGGGTGGTGCATTTTGTGTAGATTTCTCTCCATTCGTACTGTTGGATAACTTTTTCCCAACAATTTGGAAACCAAATGACTAATTACCTTCCCTTCCATACTTAAAACATTTATTTGAACACTTAATATAATTTCCTCCATGATTCTTCCCACACTTATAGTATAAAGGGAATATCATCTTCTTCTATCTATGGTTATTATATTTTCCTTTAACTCCATCTTCCTTTTATTGTCAAAACCATGATATTGATACGTAACTCCAACCTCAATTTCAACCTTGATTTCACAATGAACAATCTATTCATAGCTAATAAAGTACCTTATGAAAAAAACCCTTATGAGACTTGGTTTTAAACCACTGAAGAACCTATCAACTTTACTTTCATGTTGGATGATACTACCAGAAGAGTACCTCACTAGTATTGTGAAATTATCCTTGTAGTACCAACAGATTTATCATCCCTTTTATTTAAATAAAGGATATATTTCTCCATCATTATATGAATAATATGAGGAATGTACTTATTTAAAAATATATTCTTGAACTAGTACCAATCCATGGATTCAATTTCATCTTGCTACCTTATATTCTTTATTAGAGTTTACCACTGGTTCACTTCACCTTCAAACTGATAAACAAAAATAATTAATTTATCATGTTCCAAACACTGGAGAATAGAGAATATCATTTTAGTGGAACTGATATATTGTTCAGTAGCAAGTGGATTAGAATACCCACTGAAAGAAGGTGGATGTTGCCTCATGAAGGACTCAACAAAATTTAGTTCACCCATTTTCTCATTTGGAAGTCCATCATGATTCATAGATTGAGAAATTTGGGTGAGAATAGAAATGAGATTTTTCATTCCATCTCCCACAGTATTCAGATGCTCAGGGGAATAATCATTACATTTTACTTCTCACTCAACATTAATGTGGTTCCTTCAGGTTCCACCCATTTATTAAAAGAAAAAATAATATAGTAAGAAACAATAATCATAGAGGGGAACCACATAATCCTGAAAAACTACTTAAAAGATGTCTAAATTATGAAACCTACTTTAATCTATGAAACCTTAGGTTTATCCTAGGTTATTCATAGCAACCTTCTATTTAAATCCTTCTTAATGGTTCATAAAAAGTTTATGAATTTCCAAAGTATATCCCCTGGGAGTGTTGAACCAGGTGTACATCAAGTCCTGTTGTCGTGCACCAATTCTCAATCGAGTATATATAAATAAAGTGTTTTTGGGGTTGTTACCCCTATGTAAATCTATGCTAGAGCCACATCCACTTATAGTATCCAAAAAGGGATGTATTTCTTAGAAACCACTCACTCCATTATTTATCAAAATTCTAGGAAATTTTCCTATACATTGACTCATCATTAAACTAATCCTTAGAGAAATATTCTTAGGTATCTCACTAAGGTTTTATCATCCTAGTTTCCAAAGGTTAACTAAAATTTTATCTGATACCAAATAAAGAGACCCTCACTTAACATGAATATACATTACATCATTTTTGTGGAATACATAATACATTACAAAAAAATACACCCAAATACCATATTAGTTTATTGCCTTTGGAAACATGGAAACATAAACACTGATACATATGTGAGCTACATTATCTCCCACTAGGTTCTATAAGAATATCACCCTTTTAGAAAATCATAAATAATACATATCTTCATAACATGGGGAAAGGAAATATAAAAAGGGGTGAGATCATATGCTCAGTAAGGGTAAACAAGAGAGATATGTAAGCATAAACATGAGCATAAGGGTATGAGAATGTGATCATAATATTAGAAGATCATACCCAACATATAAAAGATCATAAACATGAGTTGTGGAATAAATATTGGTAGTTTATAATACATGAATCATAAGAGAATAAAGAAAATAATCCATGAAAGAATAACATAAGAATAATACATAGAATTTTGGCTAACACATAATCATATAAAATGATTTATGTAGCAGAAAATGAATTAATGATGAGGCTATATTAGTGGAATGGGTTCACTACCCAAACCATCTTGGTAGTCATGGTTCACTCCCATGACTATATTAGTAGTCAAGGTTCACTCCCAATACCATCTTAGAAGAAAAATTCCTCTATTGAACTGAGTTCAATCCCCATTCCAGCCATGTCTATCTCATGAGATATAAAACTTTACCCAATGCATTGGTGAGAGATATAGGTCCCAACCATCTCAAAATGAAATAATACATATGTGTGAAACTAGATAATAAACATTAATAATATCATAACCCATGAAATGAAATGGGTATCATAAACATTTAATCATATCATAACCTATGGAAAAGTGACATATTTTATAATCATTTCATTAAATCATAACCCATGAAAAGAATTTGTTTTCATAAGAATATAACCCATAAAAGAGAAACGGGTTTCATAAACATCATTCCATCAAAACATAAACTATTCAGAGAAAAAATATGAACGGAACCTTTGGATAATTTAACCAAAAAGGAATTAGTAACACCCAAGGATGTATTTTTAGATGGAAATTAATTTTAAAGATCTTTTAAAAATATTTATTGAGGAAAACATCCATTATTATTTAAAAAACTCTTTTTAAAACATAAAATATTTTTTAAAGTCTTTCTCTTTGAAAATACCTTTGAAAACTTATAAAGGAAGCTTTAAATACCATAAAACATTTTTTAAAATCCCTTTTCCTTAAATTTTTTCTTAAAATATCATTTTTTAAAAACATTTTTGAAAAAATTTTTGAAAAAATTTTTGAAAAATTTTTGAAAACATTTTTGAAAACATTTTTGAAAACATAGTTTTTTTGAATAAAACAGATTTCCAACCGAAGAGAGTGATAAGGTTAGATTTTCTTAAAATTATTTTCTTAATTATCTTAAGTACCAAAGAGTGAAAAAATAGTAAAAATATATGAATATATCATGAATAACCAAAGTAAAATAAAATTATTGAGTGTTCTTGAGAGATAAATCATAATATTTCATCAATGGAATCATAATCATAAACAATCCTGATAAATGATGATATTTTTTTAATAAAATCTTACCACTTTGCTAACTTTGAATAAAAATTACCATGTAAGAAAATGAAATTGCATGAATCATAAAATATCATGAAAATAAGGATATTCATGATATTATATATCAAATGGAATAATATACACCTCATAAAATAATATAGGTTCATAACAAAACATGTTCCTCAAAGAAGGAAAATTGAGGCCAAACTACCTTACTTATTTGGTAACTTTTGAACCGTAAAACCCATGAAATAGAGATCATAAAATCGGTATTTAAATACCCAAAAATTTAAGGATAAGGATCATATAGTACATTAATGGTCATTATATATATCACATAAAAGAAATGAGTGGTGAATAAGGTATAAGTCTCGTAGAAATAAAAGTGAGACTAGAAATCCCCTTACTTTATGTCTTGAATCTCATCGTACTTGTACAAAACTATTGTATAATAAATACATGTTTATTATAAATCTATCACAGAACCATATTCATTTATATAATACCATATATTATTTACTTATGTCATTATATTACTTGTTTATTAAAAATTACATTTTAAAGTTACGTTTCGGGTACTAACCACTTTGTTTTTTACTTGTGTTTTGATTTGTTATATTTTTGGTCCTCATACTTATATCATGATATCCATAATGTAAACCATGATGTAAATATCATATATATTCATTATATTTTTACTTATAATAATCTATAAAATATAAAAATATAAAATGAAATACACCATTCATGGAGATGGTAGGCCGTACGTACGCATGCACGTTGTTTCCATTTTCTTGTCATATTGAAAGAAACAAAGTAAATTAAATATATGAATATCTATATATAATATCATTATAGTATAATTTTTATGTCTATATATCATATAATTTCACTAATCCCATCCTCAATAAATTTCATGTAAAGTGTGAACGAATCACATCGCTTTGAGGATGTCACGAACCAACCCAGGTCGACCCTAAACCGGTCACCCGAGACGGCCCGCGGCATGGCCCGAGGGGCGTTCCTGATCCCCGCGGGCTGGAAAATAGTGTCGGGAATCAAAACTAAACAGGTGGGAAAAATTTGGCCCATAAAAGGAAGACAAATAAATTAATAAAGACTAAACAAAGAGAAAGAAAACTAGCAGCAGCAAGAAAACCAGACTGAACATACCTCCATGTGACCTCTTGGTCACCTCCAACAACTAACAGTCTACCTCGCACGGGAATAAGAAACAAGAACCTAAACTAAACAGATGAACCCGTATATGAAAAGGTAATATAGGTGTGAGCATTGAAATGCTCAGTAGGAATGCCAAAAGTGAACCACAGAATCCATGCATTTTCTAGTCCCAAAACAGCCCAAAAATACTAGTTTAGACTATAGTTATGAAAATAAGGTTTTCATATTTACACTACATTTCAAAAACTAACAATCACAATTCCATTTCCATTATAATTCAAAAACAAGGAAAAGAAAACAAAAGAGGGTCTCACAAAAACTTTTCCAAAACAACTACTTTGAAGTTCATTTTAAAACCAACCTTACACACAAAACGTTTCCAAGAAAACACAAAAACCAAGTTCAAGGGTATGATTCCACACATATCAAGGGAAATGGTACTAATAATTCTCGTATCAAAGGATAACGGAAAACCTAGGAACTCGGAGGAAGACCAGAACGTACTATACATGTGACTCATCCTGAAGGCATGCCTACTCTCGATGACGTCATAACGCCCTAATGCCCGGTGTTGCCCTACATGGCCTAACCGAGGGGCCCAATCCCCTAGCAGAGTATAATACGTACTAGGGGCCACTAGATAGTGCATAGTATAAACTAATGCAACAAATTGTTCTCAATAAACCCCCTTTCTATGCTAAGTTTCCGTGCCATGTTCACAAAGAGGTGTGCCACACGTTCAAATAACAAGCCATATATATATAATCCAGCACGTGACACAAATTGGCACCACCCCGGCCACCTCAAGGTTAGTCCCATGCCTTAAAATATATTCTCAAAAGGAGGCCCATACTGATGACCCTCCTGTCACATGATCGTCAGACGAGGCAAAGGGCCTAACCAAATAGGGGTTTTCCCAAACACACAATTTCAAAGATGCCAAATGGACCTCATACAATTCACACACATCAAAACTTATGTAAACATCCAATCTAAAATTCCAAATGGGCCTTTAGGTTTAACTCACCAACCATTTACCAAAACATTTAGGAAGTTTTCCAAAATAGTAATAAACATCATTTCTTACAAACATGTTCAGACGGACCAAAATGTGTCAAAACAATAAACATTTACGAACTATTTTTGAAACAACTCTAAACACCAAAACATGTTTTGAACCCAATGGTTAAACCTTAAAGAACCCATTAAAACCATGTTTCCAAAAACACTTAAATAAACACAAACAATTCACTAGTGATTACATAAAAAAATCAAACATTTCGTTAAAAAAAACTATATTAACAAATCAGACTAATTACACAAACTAGAAGATAATGTAACAAACTACTTTTTAAAAAGCCCAAAAGAAAACTTAAAAACACTATAGCAGGTTGGAAAATCATTTTTCAAAGATACTAATATATTAAAACAATTCATTAAAAACATGCAAACATTAAATGGAATTATTTTAAAAATAAAAAATTTGGATTCGCCTACCTCAAGGAAGAATCGGGTCATGTCGAACACTTTGGAACTTGACAAAAAGGGAGGCAACCACTCAAAATCTGCCCGCACTCCCACGCACATACATACATATATATATATACATATATCCATAATCTAATGCACATATTCCCCGTTCCATGAGGGAATACATACTTGGAGGACATATATATATTATATATATACATACCTTAGGTGTATGCGTGCACATCCTCAGCCGTTGATCATAAATTCACTATAACAACAAAAGATACCAAAAAATAAGGCGAAAAGGACCAACGCATGACCAAAAGTACCAAAGACTCACAAAAACCAAATGCACATGTCATAACACACAATGGAATGCTACCCAAAAATATTTGTATCCAAAACACACCTCGATCCATTTTAAAAACCAATTAATCTCTCTCAAACAACTTACAAATCACACCATACAAATAAATATTACTTCACAAAAGAGCCCGAATTACAAACCAACCATTTTAACACAATCATTATAAGGGAAAACAAAATACAAATCATCCAACTTCACTATTAAAGACCAATTAACATTTAACCACACACAATTAGCATAAACAACATAAGCACAAATAAGAAAATACTTCAAAAGATATTTTTGGAAAAATGTTCTATTGCAAAAACACCAACATAAGTTAATCAAAGCCATAATAGTGGTGCAAATCATGCTAAAACAATAATTAGATCCGCCAAAAATTATTTGAATTGAATTGGAACGAGAAGAGAGGGAAACATCTACCTCGGAGGTGTGCAAACACAATGAAACTTCAATGGTAGGAAGTATACACACTGAGGAACAATCTGCATCACCAGAGGGGGAAGAGAGGAGGTTGTCGGCTTGCTGCGGGTCAACGGAGCAAGGATGAGTACAGGGTGTGGGCAGGGGCTGACCTAGGGTGATGTTCGATGCTGGACGGAGCGAAAGAGTGGGCTTCTGTCGGTGGGTCGCTCCAAGAGGAAAAACAAAAGGAGAGGGCAGGGGGGTCTTGTCGCTACTGGTCGCCGGACAGGGGGATGTGCTACAGGCGACCGACACAAGAGAGGGGCGAGTAGCGCTGTGGGCATGCGGCGTAGGAGAGGGGCGAGCAATGCTGTGGGCAGACGACACTAGAGAGGGGCGAACTGCGAGAAGGCTGAGAGTGTGAGGCATGGGAGGCGCGGATCAACAGGGACACGAGAGGCTGAGCAGGGGCGAGGGGAGTGTGAAGGCAGGGGTGTCAGAGCAACGAAGCAGGAGGAAGGTGGACCGAGGGTAGGGTCCTGGGGCGCGGAAGGGAGAACAAACAGGGGGGGGGGGGAGGGGGCTGCCACCAAGTAGGGTAGGGTTTCCATGATTTTTTTCTTTTTTTTTCTTATAATAAAAATAATATAAAGAAACAAAAAAGATAATAATAATTATATTAATAATGACACAAAAAAATTAATAATAGACTTAAGGATAATTAAAATGATACTTTTATTACGTTTCATTTTAAATAACAATTATATTTATAACAATTTAATAATAACATTATTATTACCAAATTAAATAATAATAATATTTCCATTTGCACAAACATATTCTCACTATGATAATTTAAACTTTAACCTTGTTTTATCGATATAAAATTTTATTTAGATTCCCTCTTCAATTATCTTAATTTATTTATTTAATTTTATTATTTATTTGAAGTGTCACACCACTGCGTATTCACTAGGACCAAACGCAGAGTCACCACTAACGGTGTAGTGACCATACACCGGCCCAAGGCCAACCAAAACATCAAACATCAAAAATTTCAAACCGGGTCCCAACTAAACCTCATCCAATTAACGCATGATTGAGTAACCAGTAAAAATAATATAAAATAAACCGGCGTCCGAGGTCGGGGTGTGAAAAATCTCCTCACCACAGACACTTTATACCCCTAGAAAGTCATCAAGACAACAGTTGACACAACTAGAGTCCATGACCAAACCAAACCAGAAGAAACCGAGAGGCTCGGGGTGACCATTACCAACACACGTCACACCCGACCAACTCATGAACAATCACTGCCCGAATTTGAGGGGATAACACGGGAGGGTTCTCCCCACCAAAATAATTCACTAACATGGAAACCCTCGAAACTCGAAGACACTACCCCCCAGGGGGGCCAATGCGGGAACTCCCAACCAAACTCATTCATTTTACCAACATGGACTAAATAACACACCAGATCCTTTGTTGAAAAACTTGATATAAAACAACCCAACAACTTAAGGATGAAGAATTAACTCAACACCTCCCATAAATTTCACAAAACGAATATCCCCCTAACAAACACAGCTGAGACCAACTCAAAATCAGAATAGGTCCATCCATTCATGGCCCATACCATTCAAAAAGACCGAAAAATTTAAAAACCACACTGAGAGAAGATAAGACCACTTGGATCATGGGGGAATGAGATCACCACGCCCCCACAACAAGGATAAGCTTACGACAATGACGAGAACAGAACAAGGAAATTTTGGATATTTCCATTCCAAAGTTGAAAACATTATCCGGACTGAGGTTCCACACACCCTCAGCAACTCCTGACTGTGCGCGAGCTTCACCCCCATACCTGTGGCTGGGGCCATGATGGCGGAAGCATTTCCTGCCTCAAAGTCAGGCATTTTTGTCCTCTGGTCCCTAACTCCTTCCTCCTGAGAGACGCTTATTTCAGAACTCTCCCTGGTGGCCTGAACATTTGCACGGTAGAAAGACTTCAGAGAGATGCGACAAGGAGGCTTAGAATGCCTGAACCAGCTAGACTAGCAGCATGCAAGAGAACGATCCAACAAATTGGGAGTCGGTACAGACAAAGATCCTTTCCAGATGGGAAATCTTCACAAGAGATGACACCCACCAACTACACCTGAGACTCTAACAACGATGAGACATCCCACCTTTACTAGTCTAGAACTGAACCCTCTAATAACTTTGGGACGGTACGAACCTTAACTACTTTGGGAGTTCCCAACAACCCGAAGACATACTATCTTCCGAAACTATACAAATTCCTCTAATAGAATTCAATTACCTCGATAAACAGGCAACACACAAAAAGAACTGGGAATTGGGCATAACTCATTAACAACTTTTGGAGGCTTTCTGGGCGGTATATTCATAACAACATGAAAAACACCATCGGAACCGATATCATGCCAAAAATCAATCAAAGCAACAACAAAAGACAAGGGAAACATGCCCATAAGCCAAACATATACAAATAAAAGAATAAATCACTTTTCAAAAACCATTATTTCTTTAAAAGAAAAAAAATTAAACTCACCTATGGCACCTTATGAACCGTCACATGTGCGCTCATTCAATCTCACTCACATCATCTGCGAACAAGTGCCCCTATGCACTCTCTGTACATACCCATGCACGTGTGACCCTCTATAAGGAGTTCCAAGGTTCAAACACTTCTTTCCTTACCAAATCCAAACACATATCATGTTGTTCCAAACCGATATACTTGGCCTTTAAAAATCCACTTCACTAGTTTCAAAACAATTTAAAAGAAACACTTTTAAATTTCAAAATAAATTTCACTTTTAATGCACACTCGCATCAAATGATTTCAAAATGAAACACAACCAATAATAAACCATTGGAATGAAAGACTAGTGTATGTGCCTAACCTGACGACATGGTGGTGATCCATGGCCAAGTAAGGCATAACACTAAGAGGACCTTAAACCGGGCACTTGGACCCCACATGGGTCACCACCCCATGTGAGGATGCAATGTAAACCGATTCGCCCCCATTGTCATCCCTCAATCCAAAACAACCAAAGACAAAAGACTCAAATCCCAGACTACCCCTGGTAACTCAGGTCTCGTTGCGAGCGGTGGAGATTAGGAACCGACCCGTATCCTACCTCCTGAGCCCTGACAGTCCTAATATCCTTCTACCAGACACCCCAAATAACAAGGGCTTGCCTCTGATACCAATTTTTCAGGAACCAACCTGGGTAGACCCTAAACCTGTCACCTGAGCAGGTCCACGGTATGGCCCGAGGGGCATTCCCAATCCCTGCGGGCTGGCAACTAGTGTCAGGCATCAAAACTAAACAGGTGGGAATGATTTGGCCCATAAAAGGAAGAAAAATAAATTTATATAGACTAAAAAAAGAGAAATAAAACTAGCAGCAACAAGAAAACAAGACTGAACATACCTCCATGTGACCTTTGGTAACCTCCAACAACTAACTGTCTACCTCGTACGGGCAGACGAAACAAGAACCTAAACCAAATAGCTGAACCTGCATCTGAAAAGGTAAGATAAGCATGATCATTGAAATTCTTAGTAGGAATGGCAATTGTGAACCACATAATCCATGCATTTTCCAGTCCCAAAACAGCCCAAAAATACTAGTTTGAACTACAGTTATGAAAATAAGGTTTTCATATTTACAATGCATTTCGAAAACTAAAAATCACAATTCCATTGCACTTATAATTCAAAAACAAGGAAAAGAAAACAAAAGATGGGCTCACACAAACTTTTCCAAAACAGCTACTTTGAATTTCATTTTAAAACCAACCTTACACACAAAACTTTTCCAAGAAAACACCAAAACCAAGTTCAAGGGTATGATTCCACATACAACAAGGGAAATGGTACTAATAGTGCTCATATCAAAGGATCACAGAAAACCTAGGAACTCGGAGGAAGACCAGAACATACTATACATGTGACTCGTCCTGAAGGCATGCCTACTATCGATGACGTCATAATGCCATAACACCCGGTGTTTCCCTACATGGACTAACCGAGGGGCACAATCCCCTAGCAGAGTATAATCCGTACTAGGGGACACTAACCAGTGTGTAGTCTAAACTAGTGCACCAATTGTTCTTAGTAAACCCCCTTGCTATGCTAAGTTTCCATGCTATGTTCACAAAGAGGTGTTCCACACGTTCAAATAACAATACATATATATATAATCTAGCACACGACACAAACCGACACCACCCCGACCACCTCAAGGTTAGTACCATGACCTAAAATAAATATTCTCAAAAGGAGGCCCATACTGAGGACCCTCCTGTCACATGATCGACAGACGAGGCAGAGGGCCTAACCAAAGAGGGGTTTTCCCAAACACACAGTTTCAAAGATGCCAAACGGGCCTCATACAATTCACACACATCAAAACTTATGTAAACAGCCAATCTAAAATGCCAAATGGGCCTTTAGGTTTACCTCACCAACCATTTACCAAAACATTTAGGAATTTTTTCAAAATAGTAATAAACATCATTTCTTACAAACATGGTCAGACGGACCAAAATGTGTAAAAACAATAAACATTTACAAACCATTTTTGAAACAACTCTAAACACCAAAACATGTTTCGAACTTAATGGTTAAACCTTAAAGAACCCATTAAAACCATGTTTTCCAAAACACTTAAAGCAAAAAAAAAAAAAATTCACTAGTCATTCCATAAAAAAATCAAATAGTTCATTAAAAAAAACTATATTAACAAATCAGACTAATTACACAAACTAGAAGATAATGTAACAAACTACTTTTTAACAAGACCAAAAGAAAACTTAAAAACACTATAGCAGGTTGGACAATCATTTTTTAAAGATACTAATCTAGTAAAATAATTCATTAAAAACATGAAAGCATTAAATGGAATTATTTTAAAAAGGGAAAATGCGGATTGGCCTACCTCAAGGAAGAACCAGGTCATGTTGAACACTTTGGAACTTGACAAAAAGGGAGGCGACCACTTGAAATCTTCCCGCACCCGCACATAGATACCTATATATATATATACATATATCTATAATCCAGTGCATGTATTCCCCACTCCATGAGAGAATATATACTTGGAGGACATATATATATATTATATATATACATACCTTAGGTGTATGCGTGTGCATCCTAAGTTTTTGACCATAAATTCACTATAAAAACAAAAGATACCAAAAAATAAGGCGGAAAGGACCAACGCATGACCAAAAGTACCAAGGAATCACATAAACCAAATTCACACATCATAACACACAATGGAATGCTACCGAAAAATATTTATATCCAAAACACACCTTGAGCCATTTTAGAAACCAATAAACCTCTCTCAAACAACTTACAAATCACACCATAAAAATCAGAATTGTTTCACAAAAGAGCCCAAATTACAACCCAACCATTTTAACACAATAATTATAAGGGAAAACAACACACAGATCATCGAACTTTACTATTAAAGACCAATTAACATTTAACTACACACAATTAGCACAAAAGTCACAAGCATAATCAATAAAATACTTAAAAAGCTATTTTTTGAAAAAAATGTTCTATCGCAAAAACACCAACATAAGTTAATAAAAGCCATAATAGTGGTGATAATCATGCCAAAACTATAATTAGATCTGCCAAACATTATTTGGATTGAATTGGAATGGGAAGAGAGGGAAACATCTACCTTGGAGGCGTGCAAACACAATGAAACTTAAATGGTAGGAAGTATACACATCGAGGAAAAATCTTCATCACCGGAGGGGGAAGAGAGGAGGTTGTCGGCTTGCTGAAGGTCAAGGGAGCAAGGATGAGTGTAGGGAATGGGTAGGGGCCGACCGAGGGTGCTGTTTGGCGCTGGCCAGAGCGGAAGAGTGGGCTGCTGCTGGTGGGTTGTGCCAAGAAGAAAAAAAGAGGGGGAAGGGGGGTCTCTTCGCTACTGGTCCCCGAACAGGGGGATATGCTGTGGGCGGCCAACACAAGAGAGGGGCGAGCGGCGCTGCGGGAATGTGGCGCAGGAGAGGGGAAAGCGGCGCTGTGGGCATGCAGCACAGGAGAGGGGCGAACCGCGAGAAGGATGGGAGTGTGAGGCATGGGAGGCGCGGATCAACAGGGGCACAAGAGGCTGAGCGGGGGCGAGGGGAGTGTGAAGGCAGGGGCGCCAGAGCGGCGAAGCATGAGGAAGGAGGACCGAGGGCGGGGTCCTGGGGCGCAGAAGGGAGAACGAACAAGGGGGGGGGGGAGGGGGCTGCCTCCAGGTAGGGTTGTGTTTCCTTGTTTTTTTCTTATAATAAAAATAATATAAATAAATAAAAAAAGATAATAATAATTATATTAATAATGACAAAAAGAAATTAATAATAAAATTAAGGATAATTAAAATGACACTTTTATTATGTTTCATTTTAAATAACAATTATATTTATAAAAATTTAATAATAATAGTATTATTACCAAATTAAATAATAATAATATTTCCATTTGCGTAAACATATTCTCATTATGATAATTTAAACGTTAACCTTGTTTTATCAATATAAAATTTTATTTAGATTAACTCTTTAATTAGCTTAATTTATTTATTTAATTTTATTATTTATTTGAAGTGTTGCACCACCGCGCATTCCCTAGGACCAAACGCATAGTCGTCTCTAATGGTGCGGTGACCATACACCGACCCAAGCCCAACCAAAACATCAAACATCAAAAATTTCAAACCGGGTCCCAACTAAATCTTGTCCAATTGATGCATGATCGAGTAAACAGTAAAAATAAAATAAAATAAATAGGAGTTCGAGGTCGGGGTGTGACAGAGGAGGCAGTAGTCCACACATCCACAAACAAAGTTATCATATTTCCACAAAAATAGAAAGAATGAAGGTATGTGTTATATAATACATCCAGAAGCATAAATAAATAATAAATATCATATATATAATATAAAAATATAGATTTAATCATTATTTACAACCTTTAATGGTGTAAATGGAATAAAAAATGACATGGGTTCACGAGGCGGTAGTTCTCCATACACACAAATGATGATTGTGTATCCCATTTGATGGAAGTGTGTGTGAGTGTAGGTATAAATATTAACAAAAAATATCTCAGTATATTTAGGATAATTTTTATATTATATAATCATTTAATAATAATATTTTAGGGGGTGGAGAATGAAAATAATAAAAAAGAGCTTGTGGAAGGATTTTACCTCTTCTTTGGGTAACTCCTTTTGGTTTTCACCAAAGGGCTTCCTCGGTTGGATTTTTTTACCATAGGGAGGATTATAGGATGAAGAGAGGGAAGTTTTTATGATATTTGGGAAAGTTTTTTCCAATTAAAAGGTCTTTAGAGGTGTGAATAAGTGTGTGTGTATGTGTGTGTGTGTGGGGGGGGGGGTGATTTCCCTTTTATTGTGGAAGAGTGGCATGATTATAAATATTAAAAGGTAAAAACTATTGATAGGTCTCCCTTACATCACGTGATTCCAATAATTTTAAATTTTTTATCCAAGAGGGGAATTGGTTGAAATATTTCTATAAAATGTATTTTTTACATGTTTCTAGGTTATTTGTTCCCTTAAATTAAATTTTAACAACTAAGTAATCTTGTTTTTACCTAAATCACTTTAATTAATTTTAGTTACTTTCACTAATATTTTTGGTAAAAAATATGTTGATATTATTATAAATTATAAATTATTATAATTATAAATATGGAATACATTTTTCCAAATTCTAATCACATAAGTGGTAGAAATTAATTTAAAATTAATCCTGCAAACATGTTGCGATAACAGATTGAAATGTTTTTATATCAAATTTCAATGTGAAATTGGTTCCAATGACCTATATTTGATTAATTTATGTAAAATTTATTTAATTAAACTTTAAAACTGAATTAAAATATAATCTAACAATATAAATAAATTATATGAAAAATCATTTTTGAATTAAAATTCAGTATTTTTCACTATTCATCAAAAATTGATATTTTTTAGAAAAATACCAAAAATTCACCCTAAGATAATTTTGGAATTCTAAATTAAAAAATGAATATTATATTATTAAATTCAATTTCTAAAATTGACTAAAATTAATTTCATTATTATTCACACAAGGACATAAAAAATATTTCTTTTGAAAAAAATAGTATTTTCAAACATATAAAGACTTTACCAAAAATTATATGTTTTATTATCAATATGTTTTATTTATATAAAACCATTATAAATAATATTTAAAATTCGTTATTATTATTAATATTACTATGTTTAATGGCTATGTTATAACTATCTTTTTTAAATAATTATAATAATAAAATGTTGTTTTGTAGAAACTAAATGTTGTGTGTAACACATGCCAAGTCTGTGTTCCGTGTAGTGAAATATTATCTTGGTGTAGTATATAATGAAATATTAAATTTGTATATATTTCAACACAATACATCAAAGAAAATTAATTTATTCAATAAAAGGTTCATAAAAACACAAGGTGTTATAATCTATCCATTTCAAAATACTATTAAGAATTTTAAAAACCTATGTTTTACAACTTAAGAATTATTTTCCAATAAAAGAAACTATTTTTCGTCTTTTTTTGAATAAATATTATTTTGATAAAAATATGTTCTTTCTTTCTTTCAAATAAAAAAAATTATTTTTTATAATAAAAAAATTTATATCATGGAAATAAAATACACTAACAATTTTATCATGTACATAAATTTTAATCTTAAAAGTACACATTTTCTAAAAATAAGTTTTTACAAGTTACATGCACAAATGTTAAAATTTATTTTTATTACACATATAAATTTTATCTGAAAAAATGGATTTTATATTTATAATCAGTAAGTAAATATTATTTAATAATGACTATTTTATTTTTAGTTTTTAAATGTAAATTACTTGGGTAAAAATTAGTTACCATGGTAACACTAAAAATGTTAAAAGTGAGAATTCTTAGAGTAAAGGACTTAAAAATATGATTAAAACATTTGTGAAAATTAATTATTGAGGGATGAATAACCTTATTGAATATCACAATCCATTATTTTTAATTTTTGATAATTATTTACATGTGAATGATGTCCTCTATTTATATTAAGTATATATATTTTAAAAAAATTATTATAAGCACTTATAAGAGGGTTATCTCACCACCCCTTCAATACCATTCAAAAATATTAGTTTCCTCTTGAAAATTTGACCATTTTCCTTCCCCATGAATATTATTCCTTTTCTGTAAACCTTTATTCACATGTTCCTTTCCTAAGACCTCTATTTCCAAGGAGACTTCCAAGGGAAATCCAAATTCCTTAACGTGATTAATTTTTTCCTAATTTATTTTCTTTTCATTCTTACATTCCCAAAGTTTATTTTATAATTCCTATATAATTAAATATTAATTATTTTTATACTAAATCTTATTATTCTAAGTTAATAAATACTAACCACATTTTCCCTTTTCTATTATGAAAAATTAAATCATCATTCATGAGTTGTGCAGACTATCACCTCCATAGTGTGACAACTTCACCTTTTCACCATCACCTCTTGTAACATCCCGAACCTCCTCATTGGCTTGAGAAGGCTATGGAATGATAATCCGCCTTAGGATACACCCTCAAGTCACGAATGGATGACAATAAATACTGAGGGCTACATGAATAGTGGGGGATGATTTTCCCTTTGAAATGAAAACTCTCGACCAAACGTGCCAATACCAGAACAAATACATGATGCATGTCAATAAGGGTTCAACATTCAACAATACCAAAGTAACAATACAACCAAACTACAATAATCCATAATTAGATTACCAAGTAGAATAATAAATAACAAAACCCAAAGAAGCTATGACATAACTTCACAACTCCACACCAAGATCCATGCTCCAAGCACCACAATACCTCCCAAGAAACACGAAGCACCACTAAAGGAAAGAGATGCCTTACCTTTTCTTGTGTCCCAGAATACAAAATCTAAAGAAGCACCAAAGTTACAAAGCATGGGGTGAGTAATATTAATCTGTAGTTTTTTTCCAAATGACTTCCCTAATCACACCACTAGGATAGAACCGTTACCACAATTATATAAAACAATTTATATAAATCCAATAAAACATTTCAAAAATTAACAACAAGCCAAACCCATTCTTAACCAAAGAAATTCACCCAAATAAACACAATTCCAAGGAAATAAAACTAACATATTATTACTCAATCCATCTTGGCATAACCAAAGTAATTCCATATGTCCCCATGCCTACCACAACCATACTCACACTTTTCTACATGAGGTCGGTGTTACCATTCATGGTGGTACTTCATATCCAACCCCATACCCTTTTTATAGAAGTACATCATGAACAAATTCCATCTCTTTGATGGTGGTCCTTCACAACCACTATCCATCCCATTCAACCCATTCTTATACCACATAATCCAACAATCATAACAATCAATAATTTCCAAAACCATATCAATAAAAAATTTCCAACCAAATTAACCAATTATGATAAAAAATTTTCAATATAACATGACAAAACACTTCAATAAATTACCCATTTATTGAAAAACCACCTCAATCCATTATTCATGCCAAACCATACTTCAATAATTTTTTTTTATTGAAACTCAATTTTCAAAAACCATTTTTCATAATCACCCAAACCACTTATTTTAAAATTGAAATTTTTTAATCTAACAACAAATCACATTTCACAACAATAACCCATTTCCCCCAAAATCCCAAAATCATAAAAAATGGGTTTCAACCAAGATTTGAAGATCAAAATAACAATCAATTTCAAGAAAAACCATTTAATTTGAAATTAAGACTTCAATTATATCAAAATTCAGTAGAGAGAGAAGCCAACCACCTTAAGGTTTGGATAAAATCGACCAACACACAACCACACCACAAATTCGGGTGAAACTTCCATGAAATAGACTTAGATATCTTTGCCTATCATAAGAAAGACCAAATATCACCATTTTAGGCAACAATAACCCCATGATTACATGCAGTGGATGTAGATCTAGAAAACTAAGAGAGAGAGAAAACTAGATCTAGATAAAACCAAAAACAACCAAGGAGAGAGACTTACCAAGGAAGAACCACCTTCAATCCAACAAGAAAACCCTTCAAAATTCCTCCAAGATGAGTGAGAGAGGTGACCTAACCCTTGAGTAGAGGAAATCCTGAGTGGGGATCGTATGAGAGGAGGAGTAGGTGTTTTAGGGAAAATCCTAAGCTCTCCTCATTTTTTAAACCCCTTTTTAAAGCCATGCACAATTAGCAAGAACAGTTAGAAAAACTATGCACTAACCGTGAAACTGCTACCATCCCAAAGGGTTACCCATATGGTTACCTTTCATGGTTAGAAAAATCATGCGCCAACCATGTAGAATCCCACTATCTCAAGTTTCATGACTTACCTAGGCTGGTCGCATGGTCTAAAAACTATGCGCCTTAACTGTGCACTATCTCCCATGCATCTACCTTCACTTTCATAGTTACCTAGGTTTATTACACAGTTTCCACTAACCATTCTCAAACCATGCACCCTTATAAAAGATTCCAAACCTCCTTGAAACCTTTCAAAACTCTCCCAAACATTACCCAACCACCTTAAACATGTAAAAAGGCCTAAAAAAGGTTACATACCTTAATCCAGGGGTAATAAATTATCCACAACATTGGTCTTTACATCCTCGTAAAGTAGAGAACCAATTATTTACTAAAAGACCTCAGTCTATTGCTCAAACATCTATTTATCCCTCTCCCAAGTTTCCTCCTGAATCTGGACATGTTGCCAAAAAATACCAACGAGACCAATTATTTTAGTACACAATACTTTCTCTTGCCTATCCACAATCCGCACCGGCACGTACACCAAGGAAGAATTTGACTCTACCTCAACATGATCCCAGTGAATCACATGGTCACGATCTGACTAATACTTTTTCAATTGAGACACATGAAACACATTATGCACCGCACTGAACCATGGTGGAAAGGCCAACCGATAATCTACCTCTCCAACCCGCTCAAGAATCTCAAAAGGACCAATATATCTCAGAGATAACTTTCCCTACTTCCCAAACTGATGATGTCCCAACCTCAGAGAGATTCTAAAGAACACATGATTACCCACCTTGAATGAAAACGACCATCGATGGTGGTCCACATATGGTTTCTGATGTCTCTTCACTATCTCCATTCTTTTCATGACCAACTTAATCTTCTTCATCATCTCTTGGACAAGTATCATCTCAACCATTTAATTTTCACCTATTTCCACCCAACATAGTGGAGAACTATACAAAAAACCCATACAATTCTTAAAATAGATCCATATGTATGGAAGCTTTATAATTATTATTGTAAGAGAACTCCACCAATGGTAAGTGCTCTTCCCATGAGCCTCCAAAATCCACCACACAACCCCACAACATATCTTCTAAAATTTGTATATTCCTCTAGGATTTCCCATCCGTTTGGGGATGATATGTTGTGCTCATCATCAACTGAGTCCCAGGGGATCACTACAAGGATTTATATAAATAAGATGTGAACCTTGGGTCTCTATCTGATATAATCGGAACTGGTATAGCATGCCTCTTTACCAGCTCCCAGATATAGATTTTGGATAGATCCTCAACCATATGAGATTCATGAATAAGGATGAAATGAGATGACTTTGTGAGCTGATCCATTGTCACCCATATGAAATCATGTTTCCTAACCATTATTAGGATACCTATAAAAAAAATCCATTGTTATCTACTTCCACTTCCATATAGGGATAAGTAAAGACTACAACATACCTGTTGGCCGCTGATGCTCTGCCTTGAATTTTTGAAAAGTAAAGCATCCCGATACAAACTCGGATACATTCCTTTTCATAAATGACCACAAAAACTGTGCTTTTAATGACTTAAACATTTTCTATATTCCATGATGAATAACCCATCTTGATTGATGGTAAGCAATAAGGATTTTTTCCTGAAAAGACACCGGTACAACCATATGATTTCTAAAGCACAACACTAAATTCCCATCAAGTTTCTATCCCTCAATGGTCTCCCCACCATTGAGTTTAGACCTCATAGACACACACTCTGAATCAGACATTTGTGCCTCTTTAACCAAACCACCCAAGTTAGGAACCAACGAAACCGAAAAAAAAAATGACATCACCCTAGTCTTCACATTCCAATCTCATGTTGGCTATAACCAACATCAAATACCACTGATCCAATGCATGTTTCACCACTTGAACATATGAATTTATACTTAATGCATCCGAAACCAAATTTCCCTTACCTGTTGTGTACATCAAGTCAAATTAAAAAATCTTGAGATACTCCATCCATCTCCTCCACCTCAAATTCAAATATCCTTGTGATAAAATATGTTTCAAGATCTTATGATCAATATACACCATGTATTTATCACTAAATAGATAATGATGCCACATTTTCAAAGCATGAACCACTACATCCAACTACAAATAATATTTTGGATAGTTCTTCTCATGAAACTTCAACTACTGTGACCAATATGAAACCACATGATCCCCTTGCATGATAAAACACCCCAAACCTGACCCCGATGTATCACAATACACCATGTACCCTTTCCCTAGTCCTGGAAAAACCAAAATTGGTACTGATGTAAGACGATACTTAAACTCATCAAAATA
This sequence comes from Viscum album, assembly GCA_963277665.1. Taxonomy (NCBI): domain Eukaryota; kingdom Viridiplantae; phylum Streptophyta; class Magnoliopsida; order Santalales; family Viscaceae; genus Viscum; species Viscum album. The sequence goes on from OY728158.1 coordinate 1,029,778,844, forward strand.
TTTCTGTCACTTCTCATTCCATTGAAATGGAAAATTATTCCTTTTCAAAGCTATCATAGGTGAATATAACCATGAGAATTCATGAAAAAAGCATCGATAATACCCAACTAGACCAAGGAAGCTCCGTATCTCAAAAAAATTCTTTGGTGGTTTCCAAGAGATAACAACGTCTATCTTCTCCAGATCAACTGAAAAACCTCTCTCAGAAATAACATGGACAATAAAATGTTCCTCTTATATCCAAAATTCACACTTTAACTTTTTTTAATACAATTGATTGTCTCTCAGGATTCCCAATACTACTGCCAAGTGTTTCTCATGCTCCACCCTTGCCCTTGAATACACTAGTATATAATCCATGAATACCACCACAAAAGAATCCAAATATCTCTAAAATATCCGATTCATCAATGCCATAAATACCACTGGTGCATTCGTAAGACCAAAGGGAATAACCACATACTCATAATGGAGATATCTACTCCTAAATGTTGTTTTGGGAATATCCTCCTTCCACACCTGCAACTGATGATATCCTAATCACAATTCAATCTTGGAGAACCACTGAGATCCCATCAAATGATCAAACTGGTCATCAATGTGTGGAAGTGGATATTTATTCTTTATCACGACTTGGTTAATTTTATGATAATCAATACACAACTGAAGAGCTCCATCCTCCTTTTTAACAAAAAAACTAGCAACTCCCATGGATACGTGCTAGGATGGATAAACCCATTGTTTTCTAGCTCCACTAACTACAATTTAAATTCCCTTAATTCTAATGATTCCATCCAGTAATATGGAATTAAGATAGGAATGGTCCCTATAAAGAGATCAATTGTAAACTCCACTACTCTCACGGGTGAAAACCCTGAGAAATATTCAGGAAAGACATCCATAAAATGATCAATCACTACAAAAAAACTGCTTCTCCCAACCTCTTCTATTGATACCAAAGACAATTCTTCCAATTGATATGATATCATATCAACTGCTGGTGTTAACAAGCCCATTTCACCCACATTCACATTTTTCTCTCCTCTAAAGAGATGCTCGACACCATCACCCATTATAAAACTAACCGTTCATTCATAACAGTCAATGTGGGCCTTAAACATCACCAAACAATCCAAACCCAGTATTATATCATACGAATCCATCTCGATCACTAAGAAGTCCCATATAAACTCATCCTCATCCAAAAATATACCACATGATCTACACAGGAAGGATTGACACTCTCTTTGACTTAGAGGGGTTTGAAGTTTTAAAATAGAAGGAATTATTTCCACATGAAAACCCAACAAATCAAAAAAATGAGAAGCAATGAAAGAATTAGAAGCTCCCATATATGTAATGGCCCAGACCCTCCTAGTCCATTAATTTTCTAAATTTCTGGTGTTTGAGGTATCTTGGGGACCACCAGTGACTCATTAAAAAGTTTTCAAAAAACCTGGTTCCACCAAAAGGTTCAACTAAAATAGTGGTACCATGACGATGGCGCCTTGACAGACACACCATCATGGTTGCACAACAAAATGGTGGTACCATTACGGTGGAACCATTATGATGTCTCACTAAATGATGTCTCACCGAATGGTGTCCCACCCTTTTCCTTTTTTCCAGTTTTTGAGTTTTTCCAATTCTACACCCATAACGTATCTTTTGACTTAAAAGTGTTTTAATACCCTTTTTAAAGTCATTTAAAGCCATTAAAAGATGTTTTAAACCCCCAAGAGTCAGGTGGCCCTTCAGTTACCAAAACATGTGTCTTTTTCCTCAGTGTCACACCTTTCCCCGTGCCTTCAAGATTCACCCCTGTTATGTGGTTTTCTCTATTTAGAGAATATATATTAACTCACAATAATTATCTCCACCATATCTAAGGATAATTATTAAATAAAAATTAATTCTATCGTGTGTATCCACCCAAATGTGTAGTGAAACCACGATTTTCATTTTAAGAGTTCGAGATTTCATATCCCATAACTCTAGGATATGGCCTTTTATCACATGGAGTTTTCCTTCTTCCTTGGTCCCTTCTTTTCTTTGGTGTTCTTGGTTTCCCTCTTTCAGAGACGAATCATGAGTAGTGCTGGAGCCCTTCCCGCTCAGCCTTGGATTCCTTGGAGTTCTTCCTCTATAAGTCGCGCAACCCTAGTCTTAGCGCAAGAAGAAAAATTTGATCATTGATCATCCAAGTAGGGGTTTACTTCATCCCTATTTATTGTGTATCATTCAGGGTGGGTATGATAATTCTTCCCTCGAGATGTGGACAAAAACAAACCTTAACAAAGATTATAAATGGACTTTAAATAATGAAGGGGTGTGATTGATGGAGATGCTACTGTAATCTTTTATCTTCACTTATATGTTATGAATTGTATGGGATTATGAACACTAAAAATAGTGGCCATTGGTGGTCTTTTCTTGCACACTAATGTACCTCTATTTCTCTGTATAAACTTGTTATTGAATGGATATAACATGGAAACTAATTAATCACATAAAGTTGGTTGATAAAATGGATTCCCAATGAATAAAAATCCTTGTGTGATCACCCAAGTTAACCAAATAGCAGAAAGGAACTTAATGAATGGTGTGAAAAAATATGGAAAAACCTTTTCTATATTATGGTAATATGTGTGGTTTCTCTCATTGATTCCTGTGGGGTGATGTGGATGGGGATGGGATTCCATTTTGTTTAGTTGTTGGTTTGTGGATATAAGGCCATGTGGGGCCATATGTTGGGGCTTGGTTTGGTTCCAGCACTTTTAGGGATCTCATAAATCCCTTTTTCTATTATGAATTTACAAGAGAACCGGGTGTGAATGCTTAAATTTCTATTTGGATGTTTTCCTATTTAGTCTAGAGTTGTTTTGACTTGTGTATGTTCCTATTATTTTCCCAGTAGTGGAGAGTTATTTTCTAAAAAAATCACTTGAACATGATAACAAGAATGGGTTCAATGGTGCTCTGGTTGTGGATGTTGTGCATTTGTGCATGTATGAATAGTAATAAGGGAGTTTGTGTACATGCTGGTTTTGGGACCCTTAGGTTGGGATGAGTGCTTTTTTACCTATATGTATAAATTTAGTTCTTGTGTTTCTTATTCTCACCCCACCCAAGTTGATCACTTAGTTCCGAACACCCCTATTTCATGGGGGAGGGTGTTTTTCCCAAAATTATTATGAGTGGATGGTTATTAGATCCTTTATTCTCTCTCTCTCTCAGGTAACCCAAGACTCTTCAGATAGGCTGTGACGGATTAAGGTTTATTATGGCCTAAGACTCTTTGGGTGGGGTGGGGTGTGGTGGTTTTCCGAGGTGTGTGCTGGCATGATTATTTCCCAAGTGTCTTCAAGATGAGGCCCAGGCATCTTTGGGTGTGGCAATGGTTGTTCTGACTCAGGTGTCTTCGAGCGTGGTAGTGGTTGTTGTGGCCCAGGTGTGTGTGAGTGGGGATGTGTGTGGTTGTGGTGGCCAAGTGTTTGCGGGCAGGGATGTGTGTGGTTGTGGTGGCCCAGGTGTCTGTGAGAAGGATGCGTGGTTGTGATAGCCCACAAGGTTGTTGTTGGGGTGATAGTGGAACTATAATGGAACTTATGGGGGAGGTCTAATGCATAGGATGTCCTAAGTAACTAGTGGGGAAGTGGTGTGGGGTATCCAAACATTGATGTGTATTACTATTACTTTAAATGACTTTCATTATTTGGAGAGTGTGCCTTGGTGAGGTTGGGTGGATAGTTTCCTTCATAGGTGCTTTGGTTATCTCCATTTCTCACGGGGCATTAGAATGCCTCCCCACTTGTGCATGAGATCTTTGGGTTTTCCCTACTGAGTATACCTGCGTACTCACCCTACATATATAAAACTACTTTCATGTTTCCAGGAGTACTTTGAGGAACATGCTAGAATTTACTAGCTCGGATGTTGGGACAATTTTTGTTGCTGTTTTTATTTATTTTGGTACTTTTAATTAGAGTTTTCTTGCACTTTTAACACTTTATTTTGAACATGCATGTTGAAAAAGGGGGTTTGGATTACTTTTACTTTCTCTATTTGGGGTTGTATTAGATTTACCATCTTGTATCCTGATCCTTTTCTATAAAAAGGTTAATGCCTTCCATATTGCGTGTGATTCTATAACCTTGGTTCTAGTCACCACCCAGGGCCTATTTAAGGTGGGACTCAGGGGTCATTATCTCTCCTTCAACTTGAAGAAGGAAGAGTCTAGCAGTTTTTTGTCCCTCCCCTCATCTTGGTGAAGGAGGGTCATGATAGAATGGTATCAGAGGTGATGGTTGAGAGATATGATGGAGTTCAGAGTTAGGAATAGTGAGGATTACATGGAATGGTAGGGAAACCGTGTTAGGAAATCTTGGTGCATAAAATAGGCTAGGGAAGACCGACCAGGATATGGGATTTTAGGGTCCCCCGTGATCCGATGCAATGACTCTGGACCTATCGAACGACCAAGTGAGGCTACATTGATTGTAGGGTAGAGACCCTATGAAAGGTAAATGCATCATAATGAATTGTTTTCATGTGTGTTCTGGGTGTTTGGGGAGTTTAAAATGAATAATAAGTTTAAGAAGAATTTAAAAGAGATCTTCTACACTACTCGGGTTTAGGCATTTCCTTGCTTACCTTATAGATATGGCACCCAGGCAACGACCACAAGTAGTGTGGGAGATTGAGACCTAAGAGACTGATTTGGCTGATCAAAAGAGGGATTATTGAGAGGATGATGATGAATAGTGGTAGAAGACACTTCGTTCCTTTCAGCGGAAGACCCTCATAAAGTACAAGGGCAGTGTCTTAGACATGGAGACAGAGGGCTGGATCGAGGAGCTGGTGATAGATTTCAACTTGATCAGGGCTCCAAAAGAGTACTGGGTTCTTCTATCTATAATCCTGATGCAGGGAGTGGTGCGTTAGTGGTGGAAACTCTATCTCAGGGAGAAGAGGGAGGCTAAGGTTATGTGGACTGACTTTGAGATGGAGTTTTGAGCATAATTCCTCTATTCCACAATAAAGGATGAGAAGAGGTAGGAGATACTCTTAATTCAGTAGGGGATTATGTTAGTGAGGGAATTTGGGATCAAGTTCAAGGATCTCCTTCTTTTTTCTCTGAACCTCTTTTTGGATGAGTCTCAGGTGAGATGTTTAGAGGAAGCACTCCAACCTTATCTACATTATGCTGTTACTCCTTTCACTCTACTGACGCACTTGGAGGTTCAGAAGAAGGCTGAAGTGGTAGAGAGAATGAACATGCTGGGAGGTGTGCTACGAGAGGGGAGAAAGTTGAGATCGTCTAAGGGGAAGGCCGTTAGCAGCAGGCCTCTAGCCTCAGGGCCTTCTAGGTTTCACCCGATGGGGAACATGCCCCAGTAGTTCCAGTTTTGATATCCCGGTCCTCGCCCTTTAACTACGACCCTAGTACTGAGATGATTTATTTGTGGAAGTCATGGGAACCTTCGAAATCAATTCCTGAACCAAGTATAGTAAAGTGGAGGTGGGAAGGTTCGGTGCCCACCTCAACAGTAGCAGTTTCCATCCAGGTCTTTCCAATAGTTGCAGTAGGGACAGTGAGCCCCCGCTCCTCTGAGAGTAGACATTACAGGAGGAGGCCAACCTCAGGGTGCTCCTTAGGGACCTAGACTAGGGCATGGTTAGGGAGGCGGCCGATATTCAAGGGGCATAGGAGATGGGCATGGGCAGTTGCACACTGCGAAGGCAGCAGTTCCAGCAGGGACAGAGGTCATTCGAGGTATGATCAACTTGTTTAGTACTCTTGCATGTGCCTTGTTTGATTCAAGAGCTTCACACTCCTTTGTTTCACCCAGTCTAGCCGATGCTCTGGGTCTATACACAAAGAGAATTCACATTCCCCTAGTATTGAGTATGCCAGTCGGAGGTCAGACCAACTTGTCTTATGTTTTCTGGGGATGAAAACTGATGTTGGGGCCACATCAGTCTAGTGGGGACCTTATTTTTCTACAGATGCAACCATATGATGCCATTTTAGGCATCGAATGGATGTTCTCTCTGTATGACATTATCGACTGCTTCCATATAAGGGTCGTGTTTTCATATATGGGTGGCCAACGTGTAACTTTCATTGGAAAGCGGGGTTGCCAGGAGGGCAGCTGATGAGTAGAGACCCTTCTATCCTTGTTAGATGAATTGTCAGTGGAGTCAGAAGATATAGAGATGGTGGAAGTACAAGGGATTTCCAGTGAGTTTCTGGACGTCTTCCCTGGAGAGGTGGTGATTCTACCCCCTCAATGTGATGTTGAGTTTGGGATAGACTTGAAACCTAGTGCCCATTGTATTTAGATGGATCCCTATTGAATGGCGCCTTCTGAGTTATAGGATTTACAGATCCAGGTTGATGACTTGATGAAGTAGGGTTTTATCCGACCAAGCGTGTTACCATGGGGTGCTCCAGTCTTGTTTTCAAAGAAGGTAAACAATGGTCTTAGGTTATGTATAGACTACCGAAGTCTGAATCTGGTGATGGTCAAGAACTATTACCCCTCCTGAGGATTGATGACCTTTTTGACTAGTTGAAGGGAGCATGTTGGTTCTCTAAGATCGACCTGCGGTCGGGATATCACCAGTTGAGGATGAATGAGGGTGACATCTCGAAGACTGCTTTTAGGTGTAGTTATGGGCACTTTGAGTTCGCGGTCATTCCGTTCGGTATTAAAAACGCACCATATGTGTTCATGGGGATCATGAACTCCGTCTTCATGGAATATCTGGACCGATTTATAGTCGTGTTTATCGATGAAATCTTGATCTACTCAAGATTAGAGGAGGATCATGCCAAGCATCTAAGGATGGTTTTAGAGGACCTCTGACAGCACCAGCTCTACGAGAAGTTATCTAAGTGAAAGTTCTGGACACGAAAGGTTCACTTCCTTGGACATGTGGTGTCCTAGAAGAGAATAACAGTGGACCCATCGAAGTTTGAAGAGATTGTTTCTTGGGCAGCACCTAAGAACATGGAAGAGGTTCATAGTTTCATGGGTCTAGCAGGTTACTATCAGAGGTTAGTTCCCGGCTTCTATTGAGTTGTAGAACCTTTGAAAACCTTGACCAAGAAAGACTATAATTTTGTGTGGAGTGATCAATTCTAGTCATCCTTCAGTTATCTGAAGGAGAAACTGGTCAGTGCCTCAGTACTGAGGTTCCCATAGAAAGGGGTAACGTTTGAAGTGTTCTGTGATGCTTCAGGCCTAGGCTTGGGGTGTGTGCTGATGCAACAATGGGGAGTTCCCTCTTATGGATCTAGGTAGTTACATCCCCATGAGTGTAACTATGCCACCCAAGATCTGGATCTTGCAGTAGTTGTGTTTGTGCTGAAGTTGTGGAGGAATTACCTCATTGGGGAACGCTTCACGGTCTTCACATATCACAAGAGATTGAGGTATTTCTTCTCCCAGAAATACCTAAACTTGCAACTATAGAGGTAGATGGTGTTTCTTCAAGACTATGACTTTGAGATTTCCTACACCTCAGGAAAGGGGAATGTGGTGGCTGATGCCTTGATAAGGAAGTTGCAGAAGGATGTGGTTCAAGAATCAGCAGATGCTTAGAGGGCGATGGAGGACTTGGATTCATTACACTTGGATGCAATGGTGGATGGTGGTAGGGGATGTCTGTTTCAGATGAAAGTGCAGTATTTCTTGGAACAGTATGTGGAGGAATATCAATGGGGGGACTTGGAGGCTGAAGTAAAGCATGATCATGTTAGCTAGGGAAATGCTCCAGAAGAATGGTCAGAATCAGATGTTGTTTCATGGAAAACTATTTGTCCTGGTGGAAATGCGCGAGAGAGTTCTCAGTGAGTTCCACAACTCACCCCTGGAGGTACACCTAGGAGTTTCCAAGATGTACCTAGGATTGAGGGATCAATTTTGGTGGCCCAAGGTGAAGCGGGAAGTGGAAAAGTTTGTGTAAAAGTGCCTCGTGTGTTAGAAGGTGAAGGTTTAAAACCACATCCCGAGAGGTCTATTGTAGCCTTTATATGTCCCCGAGTGGAAGTGGGACAACATCTTGATGGATTTCTTCATGGGACTACCTAGGGTTCAAGGAGGTTGCGATGCTATCTGGGTAGTGGTGGACCAGTTGACGAAATTAGCCCACTTCCTAGAAGTTAAGGAGTCAAGTGCGGTGGATGCCTTAACATAAAGGTACGTGGATGAGGTGGTGTAGTTTCATGGAGTTCTGAGGTCCATAGTCTTTGATCAGGATACATGGTTTACCTCACAAGCATGGAAAGTATTTCAACATGATTTTGGCACCCAGATATACCTCAGCACTGCTTTCCACCCTCAGATAGATAGGCAGAAAAAGTGGACCATCTAGACATTGGAAGATATGCTACGTGCATGTGTTTTGGACTTTAGGGGATAGTGGGTACGACACTTTCCTCTAGTATAGTTTTCTTACAACAATAGCTATCACTCTACCATTTTCATGGATCTGTTCAAAGCCTTGTATGGAATACCGTGTCGTTCACTCGTGTGTTGGACATAGGTTGGGGAAGTAGGTGTTCTTTGCCCGAAGATGGTGTAGAGAACGATGGAGAAGGTTTAGCTTATACGGGAGAGGATAAAGGCAGACCAAGATCGACATAAGTTGTATGATGATCATAGGAGGAGACCCTTGGAGTTCCAGGTTAGGGACCATGTGTTCTTAAAAGTCTCCCCTCGGAATGGGAAACAGAGGTTCGATAGGGGGAGTAAGCTTTATCCTAGGTTTGTCGGACCCTTCGAGGTGTTGCGGAGAGTCGGCGAAGTGGTTTATTAGCTAGTGCTACCACCACCTCTATAGAGGGTCCAAGACGTCTTCCACTTGTCTTAGCTTCGTAGGTATCTACATGATGATTCACACATCCTCTAATGGGGAGAGATGGATATCAAATATGATCCAACATTTGTGGAGTGACTAGTGAGGATCAAGGATTGTGAGGAGAAGGTTCTTCGTGGATAAACCATTCCCTTGGTTCGTGTGTTGTGGAGGTATAGTGGCCTCAAGGAGAGTACTTGGGAACAGGAGGCACATATGTGTGCCCAGTACCAAGAGATATTTTTAGTTTTATTATGTGTTGTTTTATACTTGAATGTGATGTAGTGTTTGACCTTGTTAACTATGAGATGAGCTATTTTTCTTTCTCTCTAAGTGTGTGTGAAAAGTCCTCACCATGGGGAGGGGAGGACCTGATCCCTAATCAAGACGCATTAAGGTGGATGTGATTAAACCCTTGCGGTCGGGTTAGTGTCACCCAAAGTGGATAATATCTTAACATGGAGGAATGAAATCCCTAATCCATGTATCTGGATGGTTTGAATTTTTGTATTTGTGTGGTTTCTTAGTGTTTCTACAGTTTTTCAGGAGATGGGTGAGAGAGATACTCCTGGATGTCAAGGTTTGTTCTGGCTTTCGAACAACTCTGGGGTGGTATGTCCCTGAGAGGTATCTTATTGGGAGGTTGTTCAGAACCCTATTTTCTCTTCAGGTTTGATCTTGGATTCTTGAAGATGATAATAGTTTGAGGGGCATATGATGTAATGGACCAAACCCTCCTCATCCATTACTTTTCCAAATTTTTGGTGTTTGAGGTATCTTGGGGACCACTAGTGACTCATTAAGGAGTTTTCCAAAAACTCATTTCCACCAAACGGTTCCACCAAAATGATGGCACTATGATAGTGGCACTGTAATGGCTGCACAGTCACAGTCACACACCAAAATGGTGGCACTGCTTACAGTGTCCCACCTAACTAGTGGCACTGTTACAGTGTCTCACTTAATGGTGTTCCACCCTTTGCCTTTTTTTCCAGTTTCTGAGTTTTTCCAGTTCCACTCCCGTAATGTATCATTTGATGTAAAAGTGTTTTAATACCATTTTTAAATCCATTTAAATCTAGTAAAAGATGTTTTAAAACCCCAAGAGTCGGGAGACCCTTCAGTTACCAAAAAACATGTCTTTTTTCCTTGGTTTCACGCCATTCCCCGTGCCTTCGAGCTTCACCCATGTTACATGGTTTTCTTTGTTTAGAGGATATCTATTAACTCATAGCTGTTATATCCACCATATATAAGGATAATTATTAAATAAAAATTAATTCTATTGTGTGTAACCACCCAAACACATGGTGAAACCCTGATCCTCCTTTTAAGCGTTCAAGATTTCATATCCTATAACTCTAGGATCTGGCCTTTTTATCACACAGAGTTTTCCTTCTTCCTTGGTCCCTTCTTTTCCTTGGTGCGCATAGAGTACCTATTTTGAAGATGAATCGTGCACCATGCTGGAGCCCTTCTCGCTCAGACTTTGAGTCCTTGAAGTTCTTCCTCTGCAAGTCACACAACCCCAGTCTTGGTGCAAGAAGAAAACTTCGATCGTTGATCATCCAAGTAGGGTTTTCCTTCATCTCTCTTTACTATGTATCATGCGGGGTGGGTATGATAATGCTTCCCTTGGGATGTAGAAAAAATCAAACCTTAATGAAGATAATAAATGAACTTTAAAGAATGAAGGGGTGTGATTGATTGTGATACTACTGAACTCTTTTATCTTCACTTATATGTCGTGAATTTTATGGGCTTATTCCCACTAAAAATAGTGGTTGGTGGTGGTCTTTTCTTGCACACCAATGGACCTCTATTTCTTTGTATAAACTTGTGATTGAATGGATGTAACATGGAAACTGTTTAATCACGTAATGTTGGTTGATAAAATGGATTCCCAATGAATAATAATCCTTCTATGATCACCCCAATTAACCAAATAGTATAAAGGAACATAATGAATGGTGTGGAAAAATTTGAAAACTCCTTTGCTCTGTTCTGGTAATATGTGTGGTTTCTCTCATTGATGCTTGTGGGGTGATGTGGATGGGGATGGGATTTACTATTGTTAAATTGTTGGTTTGTGGATATAAGGTCATGTGGGGACGTATGTTGGGTATTGGTTTGGTTCCATCACTTTGATGGATCTCACAGATCCCTTTTTCTATTGTGACTCTATAAGAGAACCGGGTGTGAATGCTTAAATTGATGTTTGGGTGTTTTCTTATTCAGTCCAGAGTTGTTTTGACTTATGGATGTGCCTGTTAGTTGCCCGATAGTGGATAATTATTTTCTAATGAAATCAATTGAACATGATAATAAGAATGGGTTCAATGGTGCTTTGGTTGTGACTATTGTGCATTTGTTCATGTATGAATAGTAACAAGGGTGTTTGTATATGGGTTGGTTTCAGGACCCTTAGTTTGGGATGAGTGCTTGTTTACCTATATGCATAAATTTAGTTCTTGTGTTTCTTATTCACACCCCACCCAAGTTTATAACTTCATTCTGAACACCCCATTTCATGGGGGAGGGTGTGTTTCCAAACATTCTTATGAGTGGCTGGTTATTAGATCCTTTCTGCTCCCTCTCCTAGGTATCCCAAGACTATTTGGGCAGGCTGTGACAACCTAATGTCCATTATGTCCCAAGACTCTTCGGGTGGGGTGTGTTGTGGTGGTTGGCCCAGGTGTGTGCAAGCATGATTATTTCCTAAGTGTCTTCGGGATGAGGCCTAGGTGTCTTAGGGCATGTCAGTGGTTGTTCTAGCCTAGGTGTCTTTAGGCATGGTAGTGGTTGTTGTGGCCCAGATGTCTGTGGGCAGGGATGTGTGTGGTTGTGGTGGCCCAGGTGTTTGCGGGCGGGGATGTGTGAGGTTGTGGTGGACTAGGTGTCTGCGGGTGGGGTGCGTGGTTGTGGTAGATCACAAGGTTGTTCTTAGGGCGACTGTGGGACTGCAGTGGAACTTATGGGGGAAGTATTATGCGTAGGATGTCCTAAGTAACCAGTGGGAAAGAGGTATGAGGTACCCAAACATCAATGTGTATTACTATTACTTTACTGACTTGTGTTATTTGGGGAGTGTGCCTTAGTGAGGCTGGGGGGATAGTTTCCTTGCTAGGTGCTTTGATTATCTCTATTTCTCACATGGAATTAGAATTCCTCCCCACTTGTGTATGAGAAATTTGGGTTTTACCTACTGAGTATACCTGTGTACTCACCCTACGTATATAAAACTACTTTCAGGTTTCCATGAGAACTTTGAGGACCGTGCGAGACATTACTAACTCAGACATCGGGATAATTGTCGTTGATGTTTTTCTTTCTTTCGGTACTTTTCATCAGAGTTTTCTTGTACTTGTAGCTCTTTATTTTGAACATGCATGTGGAAAAAGGGGTTTTGGATTACTTTTACTTTCTCTATTTGGAGTTGTTCGAGATTTACCATCTTGTCTCACGATCCTTTCCTATAAAAAGTGTAATGCCTTCCATATTGCATGTGATTTTATACCCTTGGTGCTAGTCACAACCCCAGAGCCTATTTAAGGTAGGACTTGGGGGTCATTATCTCTCTTTCAACTTGAATAAAGAAGGTTCTGGCAGTTTTATATCCCTTCACTCATCTTGGTGAAGGTGGGTCATGATAGTATAAAACAACACTTTCATAAAGGAAGAATTCAGAAGAATTTTACCTCGCACTGTGGATGGGCCCGACTGATCATCCACTACAACCCGATTAGCTCCAAATATATTCTTACTTTCCCCAATCTACTCTTTATTTCCCTACTAAAACTTCCCATGTTGAGGAGTCATGGTGCTCCTAAAATCACCATGACTAACTTGTCTCAACTGATTAGGAGTATGCTACTTCTCCCATCCTATTGAGGCATATGACACTTGTGACCCTTGAGGAGTTTCATGAACACCCAACATCAGATCATTATGAAAATAATAATAAAGATACCCCATCTTCTTGCAATTATGACATGATCAAGCCTATCATGTAAAATAAAACTTCATGTGGCCTGCAGAACCACACTGAAAACATCTTAGCTTACTTTGAGGCTTCGGAGGAAGATTCACCGATCCTACCATTAGATTCTGAGCCATACTCCCACCCTACAAATAAGTGTCCCTCTTCCACTTGATCCCCACATTACAGTTCCCACTATTATCCATAGGTACTAACATGTTTCCCCCACTTGCAGCCCCCAAGATATCCCTTTTAGTCACTGATTCTATATTCCCAATTTTCATATAATCACTTATACATAACACCACAAATTTTTAATGAATTTATTTCCTAATGAACGATTCAAAGATCCATGCCTTCAAGGATGCACTAGACACCACCTTAGGTGAAAGACACATTAAGTTCATAAACATAGAGACATATTCTATCACTGGATAGGTTCTCCTGCCTCAAAATGAATAAATACATTATACGCTTAATTTTGAGAATGTAAGGGTAGAATTGTTTGTTAAATAAATCCTCAAAATCTTCCCATGTCATACCTTGGTTCTTTCCATCCAGGACCGCCAAATCCCACCACTGATGTGCAAGATCTTCCAACATATACGTCACTAAGTTCACTTTTGACTCTATCAGCATGCCTAGGAAATCAAAGATTCGATTCATCCCATTTATCCATGATTTTACCCTTTTTGGTTCCGAATCACACCAAAAAATGGATGGATTCTTCTTTTGAAACTAAACTGAGTGATCCAAATGACTTAGATCATCGCTTCTATTCCCACTTTCAATAGCTTAGAAAGCTTTCAATATGCTCTAAACTAGGCACTAGTTCACCTAGGGCTTAGGTGAAACCACATTTTCTACAGCATCCTCCGGTTGGTCTCTAAGACGCCTACCCAGTTCCATTTCTATCAACACAAGAATCACTATAAGTATCATTCTATAGAAACTGAAGGCTTACAATTTAAAGTTCAATTACATTGCAATTATCCCAACCATTCTTTTCAAAATTTCCATTTTTCCATATTCAACCATATTTGAAAAATCCACTATGTTTTGAAAATTGACTATTTTCAAAATACCACCACCATTCAATTTTCAAAATAGAATTAGAAATGCGAAACGGGCGGGGTGGGGCGGGGCGGGCCAAGCCCGCGCGGGCTTGAGTCCATGCGGGCTAGACACACAAAAGCCTGCATAAAAAACGGGTGGATTTATCAAGCCCACCCAGCCCCGCAGCGGATGCGGGCAAGCCCGCGGGCAACCCCCTCATGAAAAATGAGTCGAATTATGGTTGTAAAGTATATAAGAATGAGAATGTAAGCTTGAAAATATAATTCTTTTTTAAAAAATGATTGTAATAACTATTCAAAATTCCACCTCATTATAAAATTTTCCATGATTATCAGAAAAAGTCCAAAGTTTCAAAATCAAAGTTTCAAATAATATAACACTAAACAAAAAATATTGAATAAGTCGATCTATTTCACATGCTTCTTCAATATTCCATGCACCCTTGTCTCCTTTTATGCTTCCTCCAAATCCTACATCAAAACACAATTAAAAATAGACTTTTAAACAAATATAAAATAAAAAATATATTAAAAAATAAAAATATTGATGAATTTAATTTTGATAAAAAATATTATGAAAATATATTAATAAAAGTAAAGTATCTTTATTAATTATTAAGAAGACATACATTTAAGAAATCGAATGAGTACTTGTGCTTTCCACATATATACTTTCAGAACTAGAATCTTCATCCAAGTCAAATTCCACCTTTTCATCCTCCAATCCTATAAGAGAATCAATGTTAATATAATTATTATATATATAATGTGATAAAACATAATATTGATAAAGTTAACAATAGGTTCGAAACCATGAATCCAACTCCGAGCACATATTAATGCTTGAATGTTTTTTGGTAGAAGACGACTCCTATATTTATTCAACACCCTTCCGCCAATGCTAAAGGCAGACTCTGAGGCCACCGTGGTAATAGGAATGCATAACAAATTACATGCCATGAGTGATAAGATAGGAAATATTTTACTCTCATACTTCCACCAATCAAGCACATTTAGATTTCTATAAATTGACATATCCACCAATGACATCTCCAAATAAATATCCAATTGAGATTTTGCATCATTTGGGCCCAAAACTTTATTTTTTAGATCAATCCACATCTACAAAAATATATATATAAAAAATTAAATTAAATTAAATGAAATGAAATACATAGATAATGATTTAAATAACAAGAAACTGAACTTACATCAATTACATCATCATTTTCCCTTGTTGAAGAATTAAGAGAAGCAGAAGATGAACCCATTTGATTAGTTCCCATTAATGGAATAGAAGAGATATCCTTTGCATACTCTCCATAAAGCTGATATAGTTTATTTTTCACCATAAAAATCTTTTCTTGATAATGACATGAATCAAGACTTTGATAGCTAAATTCCAACATTGTCAACTTGATACGAGGATCAAACACAGCCGTCATTGCAAGTAGAATGCTATAATGACTCCAATATTTATCAAATTTCTTCTTCATATGGCATGACATCGTTATAATGACATCATCATCACTGTTGATATTATGCAACAAAACCTCTAAATTTTCCAAACTTGAGAAAAGTATAAATTTGATGTAGGATATGTGGATCCAGAAATCAAATTTGTCATGTCAAAAAAGGGCTCCAAAAAATTGAAAATCAGTTCACCTCTCTTCCATTCTTCTTATGAAGGACAATTCTTATAATTTGGATCATAAATATCTAAATTATTGAAGGAATCTTTATACCTTAATGCACTTTCTAACATTGTATAAGTAGAATTCCACCTGGTGGGCACATCCAATCTCAAAAGTACACCACTATCAACTGAAACACGTTTTGCACAATCTTGAAATCATGTCATTCTACCCTCAGAACCTTTAACATAAGGAATTCTTTCTCTAATTTTTTGGCATGAAGAATCAATAACTTTCAGACCTTCTTGAACAATAAGGTTTAAAACATGGGCACAACATCGAACATGAAAAAATTCACCCATGAAAAGAAAATTCTTTTCCAAATTCAATTGATCTTTTATCTTTTGTTGCATGGTATCATTGGCAGAAGCATTGTCAAGGGTGAGAGAAAAATTTTTCTTTTGTGTGCCCCAATCAACTAATATTTCTTTTACTTGTTTTTCCAATTCAGCACCAGAATGTGGAGGTCGCATGTCAATAAAATAAAGAATTTTTCTTTTTAACTGCCACTCCAAATCAACATAATGAGTAGTAAAACAAAGATACCCCTTACTAGTACAAGCCGTCCACAAATAAGAAGTAAGACATATCCTACCACCAATGTTTGACAAAATATCTTTTAATTTTTTTATATTGATCATATACTTCCATCACATCCGAACTTGCAGTACTTCTAGAAAAAAACTTCACCTCTGGATTCAAATAACTAAAAACTTCTCTAACTCCTTCATATTCAACAAATTTAAATGGAAGGTCATGTCTTATAATGGCCATT
Organism: Viscum album; assembly: GCA_963277665.1. Taxonomy (NCBI): domain Eukaryota; kingdom Viridiplantae; phylum Streptophyta; class Magnoliopsida; order Santalales; family Viscaceae; genus Viscum; species Viscum album. The sequence goes on from OY728158.1 coordinate 1,029,795,233, forward strand.
TCCATCTTTTCTCAAAAAATATTTGAATCAAATTTTTTATTTTACAACTTTCCTGAATGGTCCAAGATCATTGAAGGAACACTACGATCTTTTAAAACTTTGATTCCATTGCATTTTTTGCTATGCCGAGACAAAGTTGATGTTCCATATTTCCTTCCACCTCCTACCAATATTAATCCACATCCTTTACACTTAACTCTCAGTTTTTCATCAATTACACCCATTTTCTCAAAATAACTCCAAACGTCAGATGTGGTCTTTTTTGATCTTTTTTCTGCAACTTGAACATCATCATTTTTATTTTCGTCTTTATCCATGTCTTGACTTAATTGGGAAGTGTTATCCACATGATCATGTATCACTGAGTTACTATCATTAATGCCATGATTTTCTTCCAATTCAAGAACATTTTGAGGTTGATACATGTTTAATAAAACCTACAATAACAAAATAATATATCTATATTAGACAAATAATTTATATAAAGTTTTTTTAATATGATATTGGTGATTCAAAAATACACTAAACATTAAAAGAATTATATTTTTACAATCATAAATGTTAATCAATAAAAATTAATAATTAATAATTGAAATATAAATAAATAAATGATAAAATATGATAATCTAATGAAATCTTATAAAATTAAAAAATAAAAAATGAATGATTTCATTTTAAATGAAATTATGAAAAAAAATCACAATTTTTCAAAAATAAAAAATAATATTAAGAGTTAATAAACTATATAAATAAAAAAATAATATATATATATATTCTAAAAATAATTAGATTTTAAATTAAAAAATAAAGGTGTGATTTATGTGATATAATATTTATTGATGTTATTATATGTTATTTTTTAAACTTACATTAAATTATTATGAGAAACACAGTAAAAATGTGGAAAATATAAAAAATTAAAACTAAAAAATAAAATAATTTTATGAAATAACATAAAAAAAACATACCTCCTGTTTGTAGCCGCCAGAGGTGGGGGGTCGTGAGCCGGTGAAGGAGCCGCCGGAGGTGGGCGGTCGTGCGCAGCGAAGGAGGTGGGGAAGGGGTCGTCGGGGTCAGGCGAGGGTGGTGGGGGCTGAGGGTAGCAGCGGTGGAAAAGGGGAAGGGGTCGCGGGGGTTGGGGCGAAGGAGGCCGGGGCCGGGGGTAGCAGTGGTTGAAAAGGTCAGGGGTAGCAGCGGAGTAGGCTGGGGGGTAGCGGTGGAGAACGCCGGGGCCGAGGGGTAGAAGCGGAGGAGGCCGGGGCCGGGAGGTAGCGGGGGTCGCGGTGCGGAAGAGGAGGCTGGGGATGGGGGGTACCGGTGGAGGAGGTCGAGGCCGGGGGTACCGGGGGTCATGGCGCGGCAGAGGAGGCTGGAGTCGAGGGGTAGCAGCGGAGGAGGCCAGAGCTGGGGGGTAGCGGGGGTCACGGCGTGACAGAGGAGGCTGGGGACGGCGGGTAGCGGCGGAGGAGGCTGGGGCCAGGGGGTAGCAGGGGTGCGGAGCGACATAGGAGGCTGGGGTCAGGGGGTAGCGGGGGTCGCGGCGCGGCGGAGGATGCCGGGGCCGGGGGTAGCTAGCGGCCGAAGAGACCGGGGGGTAGCGGGGGTCACGACGTAGGAGGATGGGGCTGGGGCAGTAGCAGTGGAGGAGTCCGGTGGGTAGTGGTGGAGTAGCCCGGGGTGTAGAGGTGGAGGATGCCAGGGATGGGGGTTAGCGGTGGTGGAGACAGTGTCGAGGGCTAGCGGCGGGGGAGGCCGGGGCCGGGCGGTAGGTGGCCGGGGCCGGGGGGTATCGGAGGAATTGACTCCGAGAGTCGATGTGCAGTGCAGTGCAGCCTGTAGGTGAGTGTGAAGGAGGAGGGGCGGGGGAATATGTGAGGCTAATTAAAATAAATATAAATGGATAATAAATGGAGGCAGGCGCATGCAGCTACATTGGGAAATGAAGGGGGCAAGGGAGGTGATGGGACAGGAGGCATGAAATCAAGCATGGTATTGGGAAATGAAGGGTATAAAAAAATTTAAAGTTAATATAATATAATTATTATAAAAAAAATTACACCATTAACCCGCGGGCCTGCCCATATCCGTGCGGGTAAACCCGCACGGGTTGGATGTCCATGCGGGTTGCCCATATAAGCCCATTTCAAATGTGGTCTATTTTTAATAAACCCACCCCGTCCCAAACCTGCCCTAAGCCCGCTTAACCCGCGGGCCCGTAGCCCGTTTTGCACCTCTAAATAGCATATTTGAAAACAATTTCCATTTTTCTCAAAAAATAACAATTCATACCACACCTAAATCATTATGACAAATGAAATATGAAATCCTAGTGGGAAGAAATTTACACCATGCATTCCATGATCATCTCATTGGCTATACCCACGACAATGATATCATGCTTCTATAAGTGTCTCTAAGACACTTATGTACGCAACTGCTTGGTAACTTGAAGTTCAACATAAAATGGTTAGCTACATCCTTTTATGTTATAAATTTCAAGTTCCAACAATCATACTCCTTGCTACCATCCCAACTCAAGTAATACACCAATAACGAATTTCAACACCAAGACAAAAAAAGACCAACTTTACTTGTACATCAAGGACTGAACAAGCTGATACCACTTGTAACATCCCACCCCTCCTCATTAGCTTGAGAAGGTGATGGAGTGCTACTTGGCCTTAGACAACATCCCTAAGGTGATAAAGGCTGATAATAAATGTCGAGGGCTTCATGAATAGTGGGGGACAATTTTCCCTTTAAATGAAAACACTTGACCAAACATGCCAATACCAAAACAACTACACTATTCATGTTAATAAGTGTTAAAAATTCATTAATACCAAAGAAACAATACAACCAAACCAAAATAATATATAATCAGAGTAACAAGAGGAAGACTAAACAAAAAAACCCAAAGAAGCTATGGCACAAATCTATAGCTCCACACCAAGATCCATACTCTAAGAACCACAATACCACCCAAGCATCACAAATAACCACTAAAAAAATGAGATCCCTTACCTTTGCCCATGTCCTGAAATACAAAATTTGCAAAAGCATTAAAGTGCCAAATAAAGGGGTGAGTAATAATACTTAATAGGTTTTCCCCAAATGACTTCCCTAATTATGCCACCAAGATAAAACTGTTAACACAATTATATAAAACAATTTATATAAATCAATTAAAATAGTTTAACAATTAACAACAATCCAAACACATCCTTACCCAAAGAAATTCACCCAAATCAACACAATTCCAAGGAAAGCAACCTAAGATGATATTACTCAATCTATCTTGGCATAACCAAAGTAATTACTCATGTCTACATGCTTACCACAACCATACTCACACTTTTCTGCATGATCTTGGTGTTACCATTGATGGTGGAACTTCACGTCCAACCCCATCCCCTTTTTATCGTGGTATTTAATTCCCACATTCCATCTCTTTGATGTTAGTACTTCACGAACACTATCCATACCATCCAACCCATGATTATACCACATAATTCAACAATTATAAGAATCAATAATTACCAAAACCATATCAATATACAATTTACAATCAAATTAACCAATTATGCCCAACAACATTTCAACATAACATGACAAACCACTTTAATAAATCACCCATTTATTGAAAAAACCCTTAATCCATTAGTCATTCCAACTCGTACTTCAATAAAACAACATTTTTATTGAAACTCAATTTTAAAAAACTATTTTACATAATCAACCAATCTATTGATTTTAAAATTGTCATTTTAAAATCCAACAACAAATCAAATTTCACAAAAATAACCCATTTTACCCAAAATCCCCAAATCATCACAAAATGGGTTTCAACTAAGCTTCAAAAATCACAATCACAATAAATTTAAAGAAAAACCATTTAATTTGAAATTAATACTTTAAGTTATATAAAAATGGAGTAGAGAGAGAAGCCACCCACCTTAGGGTTTGGGTGAAATCGACCAATGCAAAACTACACCACAAATTCAGGTGAACCTTACACGAAATCTCCTTAGATATATTTTACTAGAATCAACAAGCCCAAATATCATAATTTTAGACAACAAAAACCCTTGATCTATATGAGATAGATGTATATCTTGAAAACTGAGAGAGATAGAAAACTAGATCTAGAGAAAACCACAAAACAACCAAGGAGAGAGACTTACTAAGGAAGAAACACCTTCAATCCACCAAGAAAAACATTATAAATGCCTCCAATATGAGTGGGAGAGGTTCCCTAACCCTTGAGGAGAGGAAATACTGAGTGAGGATCATATGGGAGGATGAATGGGCATTTTAGGGAAAATCTTGACCCCCTCATTTTTAAACTTCCTTTTTAAATTTGCACACGACCAACTCACATGGTTAGACAAACCGTGCACTTACTGTGCAACTGCTACTATCCCAAAGGGTTCCCCACATGGTTACCTCGCACGGTTAGACACACTATGTTCCAATCGTGCATAATACCACTATCTCAAGTTTCATGGCTTACCTGGGATGTCTGCATGGTTTGGAAATCATGCACCTTAACCATGCACCATCTCCCATGCCTATGCCTTCATTAGCATGGTTAACTAGTTTTTTTTCACAGTTTCCGCTTACTGTTCACCCTTAGAAAAGCTTCAAAATCTTCTCAAAACCTCTACAAACTCTCCCAAACATTACCCAACCAACTTAAACACATAAAAAGGCATAAAAAGGTTACATACCTCAAACCGGGGGTAATACACCTCTACTATCTAGTTATAAGGGTGAAATTGATGAATAAATTTTAAATTTTAAATATATTTATTATTATGAAGATAAAAATTATAATACAATTTCTATACAACTCATTATTTGATAAATGAAAATGGTAACCTTGTGTTGTGTGAACTACTACTTCCACAATGTAACATATCTAATTTTTTATCTTATTTTATTCATATTTATTAAAAAATCTTCAAATAAAATTCCCCACATTAAAATTATCTAAATAATATAACTATTCTTCTATAATATTTATATTATTCAAAAAGAAACCACATTCATATTCCTAATCATCCATTAATTATAGTATGTTCATGTTTAGATCTATCTTACCACAAACTTGAACAATGATATAGAAAAATATCTTAGATGAACATGAGAACTAAAGTACTAATAATATATTACATAAATAATAAAATAAAATTTATTTTTTTATGGAGATGTAACATTAATTTTAAACTCATTAATTAAGATACCAATGTTTGTTCATGAAAAATCATTGAAACATGCTCATCATCGATTTAATCTTTAATGATTGTAACAAAAAGTCCCATAGAATGTAATTATAACCCTATAAATAATTATAAAAGATAAATTATAGTTTCTTATATGATTTGGGTGTAATGAAATTTGGGAGTAGAATTATGAAAAAATACTCTATTACAGAACTTGTTAAAAACGACAAGGATTACTCACATCAGATATTGAAAATATAAAATAAAAAACTAATATACATGTAGATAAAAACTATAAATAAAGTTTAGAAATGGTTATATATAATAATAAGTTTCATGAATAGATGATTAATGTAGTTATTTTTTTTATACAAGAGATTCAACCAATTTAGTGGATGTTAGGAATTAAAGTAACGTTTTATTGTCTCAATTTTCACCCTTTGACACATATTTATTATTATACACCATGTTTTGTTTTATAAATTATTTCTACTATATGCTATAATATTTTTGATCATGATACTAAAATTATTAATTTTCTTTAATGTTTCATTGGAAATTTTATCATTTAATAGGTTTTGATTCGTAGGTTTCTAATTTCGTAAGGGTTCTTTGTCTAAAATTTAATTTCATTAAGGCATAATTATGTTTTACACCATGTTTTATATTATGTGGTTTACTAAATACCATTTTATATTTTATCTCATGATTATCTCATTATTCATGGTATTTAATGTTCCATTTTAAAATTTATACTTCAAGGTATTTTTAATTGAATGCTCCTAAAGTTGTAAGTGTTATTTGTCTCTATTTTTGTTTCCATGAGACATTATGACATTGCACACCATATTTTATTTTATATGATGTAATAACTTTTTAATTCCTTAATGTATAATAAATACCATCTATTTAATTATATTTTAATTTCATGGTGTCCCTCTCACTTACACTTTATTCTTACATTAACATTACCAAAAGTGTTTTCACATATCAATTTTTCTTCACTAATATATAAATTGTATTCACCACTTGTTCCATTTTGTGGTATATACTTTGGTCATGGATAAAATTTTAAATCCTCTTATACTATTTTTGTGTGTGATTAAACTTGTGAATATCTATCACTTACTTTATCTTTCCACATAATCCTCTATTATCCTTATGAATTTCCATTTAATTATCTTCCTATGTGAAAACTCAATATTTACTTCATTTTATTAATGGGTGTTCACATATATACCATATTTCAATTTATTGTGGAAATTATTTTCTAAAACAAATACCCCTTTCACTATAAAATGTCAGTTTGAGGGATTATTACATAAAATTCTACACTATTGGTTGATTTGGGAAATATTGAAAATATGTATATTTATTATTTCAATACACATGTTTCTTGAGTACTCTAGAAAGTTGATTATGTTTTGTTTAATCATCCAATTTTTGTCTCTAGATGAATTATGATTGTGTTATACATACTATTTAAAATGGAAAAATTAGTGACATACAATATTTTTTTATCTCAATATAGAAGTTTATTGATTCCTAAGGCAAGTTGATTATGAATTAAGTTGATATTAATATCAATAATATGGTGAATTCATTGTAATAAAAGAAGTGATGAGTGGGGCCAGATATTATATAGCCCCTCGATCCATCAGAATGTCTCATAAGGCAAAATGTTTTGGTATTTTTTGTATGACTACCCAATTCAAGCATGATGTCATGGTTGAAACCTTGATGGAAATAATGATTTCTTGGATACAACCTTGATAGTAAGAATAATGTATTGGTTGAGACATTTACTATAATGATCAATATATATGGAGTTATTAATTAAATCACCATGAATTTTTTTCCATGAGTTTATTTATATTGTTAACCATGTATTCTTTTTCAAGATCATATAATGAGTTATATGAAATTATTGGATTAACATTTTTTCCCTACCATATTTTTCATGATGATTTCATTACTTGATAGATTCTGATATATATTTTACCCTACTGAGTAATTTATCTCACACTTCTTATGTTTCCATATCCCTAGGTTATGAAGAAAAATATTACACATGATATGTATTTAATAGTAGCATGTGTGGAGAATTTTGAGGGATATGTTGATGAATTATTATGGATTAAGTAGTTTCTTATACATTAGTAAAAATTTCTATCTAAAGAGAAAGGAATGGTATTTTTTAGTTAAATTTTTTCCTAAATATATAAAACTCTAAACCTAAATGTTCCTTCAATTTTCTCAACTCAATATTTTTTATTGATACTGTAATTATTGATGGTTAAAATTAGGTTGTTTAGGTTATTTTAAAATTCAGTATATAAAGAAGATATTTATTCAAATTAGATTCTGGGAGTGTAGGATTAGGTTATCATAGCTAGTATCGAAGTTAGATTTATATAATATTACAGGGTAGGAGGTTTGTTGAGTATAATTTAAGGGTTGAAAAGTTATATTAGATCACAATTTTGAAGGTAGAGATAACCCTTTAGGTTATTTGAGGTAATATTGAATATTTTACAAATTATGATATGATAACTTTAGTGAAAACAATATGTATAAATATAAGGGAAGATTCTATTTATATAATAACAACCCAGAGTTTTGGTAAATAAGATATTGTGTGGTTATTTTAGAAATTAAATCCATATTTGGATACTTGAAAGTGGTTGTAGTTGTGGAGCAGACGCACCTAGGGGTAATCACCTTAATAAAGGATGGTTGAGTATCAACTCAATCATCACTCTGGTGCATGATGAGTAGGACTAAGATATCACACAAGTCTATAAACTCCCAATGGATATGTTTTTGTCAATCACACACACTTTTAAAGACATTTTTATGTGATTATTATTTTATAGAATTAGGTTAAAAAATATGAGAGAACCCAACCTAAAGGAACGTAGGATAAACTATGTATGTTTTAGGTTGAATTGAAATATATAGTAATAATTTATAATAACAATACATTTTGAAGTTGATTTTTTCAAGTAATTATCTTACTATAATTATCTTTTTGTGTGTATCACTTGAGTTAAATACTTTTGGATTCATTAATGGTTTAATCTTGAAGGAACCATGTTAACCATGATTACCATGGAAATTGTGGAGATTTTGCAAATGAGAAACCTAAAAAGATAAGATTTAGAGTGAGAAATATTATGATTATTCCAAAATAGCTATCAATAATTATGATTAAAAATGTGAACTAAGTTGATTTTACAAACATAATAAAGAAGAAAGGAAAGGAGTCTTATAGAAATCGAGATGATCATGATAATAAAGGGATAAAGATTCAATTTCCATCAGGTCAAAAATGTGATAAGAATAATAAAGGGGAATTGCACCATAGAACTATAAGATTATTCACACATGGATAAGGGGGAATAGATGAAAAAGTTTTAAAGGAATGATTAAGAAACCAGTTAATAAAATATAGGTAAAAGATGTGTCTCCTAGTCATACCAAAGATATTAAGGTAGACACCACATTTGTTATTATATATTGAGTTATGAATTTATTTTAGATACCCTTAAATTCTATTATTACTATTTGTTAGAAATTTTTTTGATGATGTAATATATTTAAGGGGTAGAATAGAACACCCTAATAATTTAAATTATATAATTCTCTCTAAAACCTAATGTGTTCAATATCTTACATCACATGAAAAACCAAACCAAAATGAACTCGGAACAATATATAACCGTTATGATGTATCCATATAACTAGTAGGAAAAATATATATCTAAATGAATTATGAAATATAATTAGAAATAAAACTAATGGTCACTTTCAATTGTAGGGAATTAATTAATTAAATTAGTGTAGTTAAATAACTAATAAGACTGATTTATGAATTAAAATATTACACTTCTAAAATTTTCATTTAATTAGTTTATTTTAGGAAACTAAGTATATTATTGATAAAATATCTTATTGATATTAATAATATGTTTTAAATAATTATGATTATTAATTGATAGGAAATAATAATAAGAATAGAAAATAGACTTAAAAATGTATTTTCCTAGGAGAAAAATTTTCATTATATATTTATGTTTTTATTTAAAATTAAATTTTGAAAATTATTTTTTTAAAATAGACCAAATAAAATTAATTTCAATATTTATAAATATAAAATATAATTATTGGGATTTTTTTAATTTTTATAAACTATTTTATTTTTAGGTGAATATTTCCAAAATGCAGTTTTTTTACAAAACTATAAATTTTATGAATTTATAATTATATAAACAAGGAAAAAATGTATATAAAGCCTTTTAATTGATAAATTATGAACTATAGAGTAAAAATATAAATATTAAAACACTATTATAAATTTATAAAACCTTTTTAACAACTTATCAAATCTTTTCTAAAAAAATTAACTGTTTTTAGTATTTTTAGTTAATTAAATATTATTTTTATAAAATTATATTTTGGATTGTTTTGAAAGCCTTAAAAATTTTATTTTTTATAAAAGTAAAATTTATGACACTGAAATAAAATACATAGATAATTATATCCTACAAATTAATTTTAATCATAATAATTTACTTTTACTTAAAATGTGTTTTTAAGTGTTACATGTGCTAATGATAAAATTTATTTTTCTTACACATATAAATTTTATATGATAAAAATAATTTTATATTTGGAATCATTAGGTATAAATTTTTTAAAATGTTTCATTTTATTTTTAGTAATTAAAATTAAATTACATACGTAATAATTAGTCACCATGGTAAAACTAAAAATGATAAGAGAGAAAATTATTATAGTAATGGACTTAAAAACATGTTTAAAACATGCATGAAAATGAATGGTTAAGGTAATATAAACATTATATCATCTCCCCACTCTATAATTTTCCATTTTGGAGTCTACTTGACATGTTAATAATTCTTCCTCTTTATGTTAAGTTAAAACATTTAAAAAATTCTACTCTCACCACTTATAAAAGGGGCCTCTCACCACACCTTAAAAACAAAAAAAATAATTTTATTTTCTCTTAAATATTAAATCATATTCAATAAAATATAATCCTATTACTTTTCCTTGAGGATATATTCATAATATATTCTCTTAAGACCTCAATTTCCATGGTGTCTTCCTAGGGAAATCCAAAGCCCTCAATATGAGTAATTGTTTCCTAATTTATTTTATTTTAATTCATAATTTCCAAAATATAATTATATAATTCTTATATAATTACATCATTATTTTATTTATACTGAATTTTATTATTCTAGGTGAATAATTATTAACCACATTTACCATTTCTATTATTAAAAATGAAACCAACATCCATTCGTTGTGTGGACTCCCACCTCAAACAAAAACCAATAAAAAATTGATATAAGGGAAAAGTTGATTAATAAATTTTAAATATTTAATATATTTATGATTTTGAGTAAAAAAATTATAATCCACAATCTTCCCTATTATTCTTTATAAATGGAAATGTTAACCTTGCATTGTGTGACCTACTGCCTCCACAATGTAATGCATCTCATTTTTCTTATACTTTATTTTTTATTTATTAAAACCAATTAAAATATGATTCGACCTATTAAATATATCTATATAATATCATTATAAATCTTTAGTAATGATATAATACCAAAATAAATGACTTTCATAATAATAATTATCCACTAATTATGTTATGTTCTTGTTTGGGTTGATCTAACCACCTAGTTGATCAATGGTATAAAATAATATAATGCATTCTAATTATATAATAGTTACATATAATATATTATATAAATGATAAAATAAAGATATTTTTTTGGTTCTAGAATGGTAACATTATTTTTAAACTCATTAGTTAAGATACCAACACCCATGAGTGAAAAACCACTGAAACATTCTCAAAGTTGATTTCATATTTAAGGATTGTAACAAAAAATCCTATTGGATTAAATTATAACATTATAAATAATTATAAAAAATAAATTAAATTACTTTTTATGATTTTATAATGATGAATTTAACGAATATAATCAATAAAAATACCACTATTAAAAAACTAGTTCAAAACGATCATGATTTCTCACACCTAATATTGAAAATAGAAAATAAAAAATATACATGTAAAGAATAATTATAAAAAATGTTTATATAAGTATATAGATATGAATTGTGCTCTTAATTATATTATTAATATAGTTATACCTGTAAAACCGGATATTCAGTCACTTTTTGGAAGTTTGGAATTAAGGTAATAATTTCATGTCTCAATTTTCACCCCATGATACATGTTTATTATTATACACCATGTCTTATTTTATATAAAATATATACTACCCCTTTAATAATTTGTATCAATATCCTCTCAATATTAATGGTATTAAATTTTTTATTTTAAAATATATCCTTCAAGTGGTTTGATTCAAAAGCTTCTAATATTGGAAGGGTTATTTGTCTCAAATTTCAATTCCACGAGAGATGATTATGTTATACACCATGTTTTATATTTTATTGTTTACTTAATTAACCATTTATATTTTTTATCATTATTATCTTATTATTCATGTAATTTAACATTCCATTCGAAATTCAATCCCTCAGTAGTTTTTGACACAAAAGTTTCTAATTCTATAATTTTTTTTATCTATTTTCAATTCCATGAGATCTGTTTGATATTGTGCACCATATTTTCATTTATATGGTATATTCACTATCCTATATCCTTAAATTAAAATGAATATATTTTATTTCTTTATATTCTAATTTTATGGTATCCATGTCATGCCCCCTTGACTATTATGATACCTTTATCATAAGGGTTTTTTCATCTCAATTATACTTCATTGAGATATTATATTTATTCACTAATGGTTCCATTTTGTGGTGTATATATTGTTCATGGATTACCTTGTAAATACTATCTTTATATTTTCTTTTGTGGGATTAAAATCATGGATATCTATAAATTCCCATTTCTTTTCAAATCATCCTCTGTTATAAGCATGATATTCTTTCCAATGACTTTCCTATGTGGACACTCTATATTTTTTTTCCTTTAACTAAAGGGTGTTGACATAGATGAGATAAATTTTTTGATTAGGGAAATTATTGACATAACCGTATAACTCTTTCTCTATATAGTGTTAATTTTTTGGATTCTTGCATAAATATATATTTCATTTATTGATGGTGGAAATATTGAAAATAGTTATATTTTTTATTCTAATAAGGATGTTTATTGAATACTTTGGAATGCTGATTATATTTTGTTTAACCATCAAACTTCTTTATCTAGAAGAGTTATAATAATGTAATCCCTTTTATTAATAAGGGGAATTGTATTGAAATTCATTATGTTTATATTTAAATACTGGTGTTTATTGATTCTAAAGGCTAGTTAATTATTCATTGTACTGATATTCATATCATTCATATAGTAAATGAATTGAAATTATAGAACTGATGGATGGGACCCAATATTATATATCCCTTCTATGCATCAGTTGGTCACACGAGAAAATAGGTTTTACTATTTAGTGTATGCCTACCCAATGAAAGCATGTTGTTTTGGATGAAACCACGGTAGAGAGAATGATGCCTTAATTTTTTCATTGATCAAAAGAAAAATGTATCATATAAGGGATTGACTCTGAAGTTCATGATGTTCTAAATTATGAATTATATCATCATGAATTCAATTATTATTTCCCATGTGTTTATTTCTATTTTTAACCAACGATTTGTTTCATGCTACTGTGACCAATTATAAGAAATTATTTGATTACTATTTATTTCCTAGCATATTATTCATGCTAAGTTCATTTCTTAAAGGATTCAAATATACATATTCCCTTACTATGATTTTGTAATCGCACTTATTGTGTTTTCATTTCCTCAGGTTATAATGAAAATTATTAAACATTATAAGTATAAAAGAGTAGTATGTGTGGATAATTTTGGGATAGATGTTTAAGACTTATTATGGATGATGTAGTTTATTATATAATGGAAAATTTCTATTTGATGAGAAATTCATGGGCTTTGTTAGTGAAAATATTTTCTTAACTCTCTAAAACTCTAAACTTATTTTTTTTTCAAATGTATGGAAGTAAACATTTTTTTGTGATATTAAAATTATTAATGGTTAAAATTTGGTCTATTTGGTTCATTTTAAAGATAAAAAGTGAATAAGGTGTTTATTTGAATTGGATTCTAGGATTTAGGGTTTGAGACATCACAAAAGGGACATCGACCATCAATGAGCACTACCAAATTACATGGTTCCTATCCCATTACAAGTATCATGTATAACTCAATATAAAAACACCCAATAACATATATAGGGTGTGAAGAAAATCCCAGTTGGATACCACTATGAATTTATATAACATATTTCTTTGTATAAATAGTTAGTTCCAATTTGAAAACACTATTTTAAATACCCTTTTCCTGAAAACATTACATGAAATAATTTTATTTTTTTATATAAGAAATGTTCCAATAATTTCATGAATAAGGAAACCATAAATCATAAATGAGGGTAAAATAGTGTAACATCCTGATCCTCCTCATTGTTTTGAGTCGAGGAGAAATTGCTAATAGGCCTTAGGTGACATCCCCAAGATGCCAAAGGCTGGTAATAAATTCCAAGGGATTCAATACAATTGGGAGATAATTTTCCATTTTAAAATAAAAAAAACCACAACCAAGCATACCATAACCAAAACCACTATATGATGCTTCATAATAATGTAATACAACTCAAGGTAAAACCAAAGGACAACAATAAAAAACTAAAACATGAAAAATATCAGAGTACCAAAAAGGATGACTAAAGAACAAAGATCAAAGTCTCCAAATACATAAATCCATATCTCCCAACATGCTCTATGCTCAAACTCCAAAATCCACCTCAAAGTATCACGAAGCACCACTACAGAAATGAGATACATTCCCTTTACCTGTATCTTGATAAAAAATATTTATAAAATCACCAAAGTACCAAAGAAGTGGGTGAGTAGTGAAACTTAGTATATTTCCCCAAATAAAATCCCTACTCACGCCACTATGATATAAAAAGTTAGAAAATTTATTTGAAATAATTTATATAAAACTATTTAAAATTAATTTCATCAGTTTTTATCAAATCCAATGAAATTCCAACCCAATTTGTTTCCAACCCAAATAGTTTCTAAAAAAAAACAACCAATTATTTAAACCATTTTACATTACTTTTTGGCATACCCATTCCATGATTCACACACACCCACACATGCATGCTTTAGTGATAGTTCCACACTCATGAGTGGTTTCTCATCTATCCACCAAGTCATTACTATGTGGCCAACCTCCTTTTACCCCAATTAAACACACCTCTTATCCAAGGTCACATCCCTTGTAACCCAATAGTGCACACCTCTTATTCAGGGTCACATTGAAATCATGAAATCACTCCAACCCATGTATGCCAAAACCATTTCAAACCAACCATTTCAATAAATTTCAATAAAACTTTACTTTTATTGAAATCATTTCAATCAAACCATTTCCATGAATAAAAAAAATCTACATTTTAAAATCATCATTTTAAAACCTATAAACAAAGCACTTTACAAAACAACTAATTTCTAAAAATATACAAACTATCACTAAAGAAGGTTTCTACCAAGATTTTCATATCAAATTAATGTAATTCAGTCAATTTGAAACTAATAATTTAAGTTCTAATAATAGGAGTCGAGAGTGAATCCACCTACCTTAGAAATTGTGGAAAAAATGAAGAAAAACATGAAAACTTTAACAAAACTAGATATAAATTTTCCCTCTATTCCAAAAAACACAGTTACTCCTAAGTGGATGCAAAGTTTGGAAAAACCATGAAACTAACCGTGTGCCTAGTCATAACAAATTGTTTCAATTTTCATAGTTTCCTGAAGGAGTTTCATGGTTTCAACTAATTTTTCTCAAACCATGCACCTCTAGAAAATCTAGAAAAACATTTCAAAAGTTATCCAAACCCTCCCAAAATTCATCCAAACACTTTACATACTTAAAATAAAAAAATAAATGGATACTTACTTGAAATAAGGGGTGATACATTCTATCCACCATTGGCCTTTCCATACCTAGAAATTAAAAAACCACCATTTTCCTTAAAGAGTTCGGGCCATTACTCGATCATTTATTTCTCCCATTCCCATGTTTCTTTTTGAATCTAACCATGTTTCCACACAACCCGCTCTAGATTGATTCTTTTTCCATGCAAGGCTTTCACTTACCTATCCACAATCTATACTGGAATATGAACTAACAAAGCATCCAGATATAGGTCAATGTGATCCCATTAAATTACATGATCAGGATCTAGCTGATACTTTGTAACATCTCTCCCCTCTTCATTGGCTTGAGTCAAAGATAAATTACTAATATGCATTAGGAGTCATCTCCAAGATGCCAAAGTATAGTAATAAATGTTAAGGGATTCAATATAAATTGGGAAAAATTTTCCATTTGAAATTAAAAGTAACCACAACCAAGCATACCATAACCAAAACCACTATATGATGCTTTATAACAATGTAATATAACTCAAGGTAATACCAAAAGAAAAAAATACCAATCTACAAAATGACCAATATCAGAGTACCAAAATAAAAGACAAAGACACAAAGATGAAAGAATCCAAAGACATAACTCCAAAGCTCCTAACATGTTCCATGATCCAACTCCACAATTTGGCCCAAATTATCATGAAGCACCACAAAATAAATGTGATACTTTGACTTTATCTATATCTTAATAAACAATATCTTCAAAAGCACCAAAGTTCCAAAGAAGGGGGTAAATAATGAAACTCCTTTGGTTTTACTCAAATTATATCCTTACTCATTCCACTAGTATAGAAAAAGTTAGCACATTTATATGAAACAATTTATATAAACCATTTAAAATTTATTTCTTTAGTTTTTATCAAAGAAAAATAAATTCCAACCCAAAATAACTTTTCCAACCAAAATATTTTCCATAGAAAGAAAACAAAATTATGCTTTAAACAATTTCACATTCCTTTTTGGAATACCCATTCCATGATTCACACACACCCACACATGCATACTTCAGTGACAGTTCCATACTCATGATAGATTTCTCACACATCCACCAAGTCATAACTAAGTGGACATTATATTTGTTCTCTAATGGCATACACCCCTTATCCAAGGTCATGTACCTTGTACCCAAATGGTACACACCCCTTATTTTGGGTCACGTTGAAAGCATAAACTCATACTAACCTGTGTATGCCAAACCCATGTCAAACCAACCATTTTAAGACATTTCAATAAAAATTAACTTTTATTGAAAACATTTCAATCAAACCATTTCCATTAATAAAAAAAATCCACATTTTAAAATAATCATATTAAAATCCATAAAAAAATAACTTTACATAACAACTAATTTCTAAAAATCCACAAACCATCACTAAAGAAAGTTTATGCCAAAAATTTCACATAAATTTCACAATAAATTTCATGAAATTAAATAAATTTAAAACTAATCCTTAATGTTCTAATAATAGGAATTGAGAGTGAAGCTACCTACCTTGGAAATGATGGCGGAAATGAATAATGTCATGAAAAATTTAAAAAAACTGAGTTGAATCTACAAAAACCCAACTTAGATATTGTTCCCTAATATCCAGATATCCAAATATCATCATGATTGGGATCAACTATCATAGATATATAATCAAAGTACAATATCCATGAATCTATGAGAGGTAATAATAATATATCTAAGGAATACTATAAAAAACAGACACTTACCAAGAAATCCGGCCTTTAACACACCAAGATTTTACAATGGATCACTTCTTGATTGAAGGGGAGAGTTTCTAAAGCCTTTGGGAGGAGGAAAAATAGAGTTAGGGTAAAAATAGAGGAAAAACGAGTGGATTAGGGTTAATACCGAGTGAGATCCACTTTTTTAGGATCTAACTTTGAACCGTGCATGGTTGGGTCTCACGGTTAGGAAAACCATGCACTAACCATACACCAGCCACTACCTTCCAAAACCCATCATGTAACATCCCTCCCCTCATTATTGGCTTGAGAAGGTGGGGGGACATTACTTCATCTTATGAAACATCCCCAAGATAACAAAGGCTAGAAATAAATGCCAATGGATTCATTGATAAGTGGGGGCAATTTTCCCTTTGAAAGTAAAACAACCAACCAAACACACCTCAACAAAAACTACTGCATTATGAATGTTAATAAATGTAAAACAACTCAAAGTAATACCATTTATATCAAAATAGAACTTCAAAAGAGTACCTTAGTGGAAGAATACAAAACATCAAAGTACACAGTGGATTATAGATAACAAAACTCAATGAAAACTACATAACTCCAAGCTACAACGTGCTCTATGATCAACTCCACAAAACAACCCAAGTATCACTATGAACCACTAGAGAAATGTGATGATTTTCCTTTTTTCCATGTCTTGATAAATGATATATGGAAAAGAACCAAAGTGAAAAAGTATGGGTGAGTAATGAAAATCAATAGGATTTACCCAAATTACTTCCCTACTCATTTTAATAGGATATAACAAGTTAGAAAATTTATATAAAACAATTTATATAAAAACCATTGAAAATAGTTCAACACTTAATAATAAAGCCAAAAAATTCCATACCAAAACAATTTTCTCAAATAAACTAATTCTTAAGGAAAGAAACAAAACATGTCATTATAACCATTTAATGAATTCAATTTTCATTTCCCATTCCCTGTCACATAGACACACACACTCACACAAACCTACACATAATATTGGTGTTACAATTTATGATGTAACTTCACATCCATAACCTGTACCCTTTTATGGTGGTACTTCATGAAACCTATCCATACATTCCACATACACGTAACCATTTAATCCAACATATTCCAATTCATCTTTTCCAATCCAAATAAAAAATTTCAAAACAATTCAATCAATTCAATAAAACCACACTTTTATTGAAAACCATATCCACAAACCATTTCAATAAAACCAACCCTTTTATTGAAAATCATTTTTCTTACAAACTATTTCAATAAACAAAACCCTTTATTGAAAAAAATTTTCCATGCATCAAACCAAACCACCATTTTAAAATCATCATTTTAAAATCATGTTACCAAAATAACCTTTTTCCAAAGCACCCAAATTTTCACAATTCCATAAACCATCACAAAAGAAGGCTTTCAAAATTCATTGCACAAAAATATCCTAATAAATTTTACACAAAACATTCAATTTAAAATCAAGCCTTCAAGTTCTAAATTGAGGAGTTGAGATAAAATCCACCTAACTTGGGATTTATGGACAAAACAAAGAACAACACTAAAATTCCAATGAAAATGGGTTGAATCTCCAAAAACCCACCTTATATATATTCTCCTATCATCAAAAAGCCAAACATAATCATATTTGGCATCAACTACCTTATATATATCCACAGTATAAGTAGATCTAAGAAATTGAGAGAGACGGAGAAGTAGATCTAAGGAAAATCACCAAAAACAACCATAAATGATGACTTAACACAATATATGGGCTTCAACACACCAAGATATGCCTTCATATAGGCTTCGAATTGATGGGGAAATATTCCTTGGACTTTAGGATAGAGAAATCCTGATTTTGGGTCTAAATAGAGGAGAAAAGGGGTGTTAAAACACAAATCCGACCTAGATCCACCTTTTGCGGATCTTGTTTTTAAATTGTGCATGGTTAATCACATGGTTATGAAAATCACGTGCTAACCATGCGCCAATATCTATATCAAGAGGTATCTCTCATAGTTGGACCATATAGTTAGACAAACTGTGCACCAACCATGAAAAATACCACTATCTCAAAAAATCACAGTTTCTCCTAGACTGCCTAATGGTTTGAAAAAACTATGCATTTTTCTATACACCTTCCCCTTATCCTCTATCTCACTATGTACGGTTTCCTATAAAATTTTCAAAGTTTTCACTAATTGTGAACCAACTATGAAACTTTATAAAATCCCCAAAAACATTCCAAAAACCTTCCAAACCCTCCCAAAATTTACCCATAAACCTTACATACTAAAAAAGCATAAAAGAAGGGTTACTTTAAACTGGGGGGCGTTACATCCCCCATTGGACTTTACGTCCTCAAAAATTAGAAAACCATTGTTTCCTTGAAAGAGTTCAAACCATTGCTCGACCATCTATTTATCGCATTCTCATGTCTCCTCTTGAACTTGACCATGTTTCCACAAAACCCGCACTAGACCAATGCTTTTTCTATAAAAGACTTTCTCTTGACTATCCACAATCCACACTGGCATGTGCACTAATGAAGCATCAGGATCTTGGTTAAAATTATCCCATCAAATCACATGGTCAAGATCAGGCAGATACTTTTTCAATTGAGATACATGAAACACATTATGCACAACCCTGAACTGTGATGGAAATGACAACCGATATGACACATCACCAACCTGTTTAAGTATCTCAAAAGGGCCTATGTATCTAAGATATAACTTTCAATAATTCCCAAAATGACAATTCCCAAGCCTTAGAGAGATCATCAAGAATACGTGATCACTCACCCCAAATGACAACGACCGTCGACAATGATCAACATACAATTTCTGATGACTCTATGCCATCTCCAACCATTTCCTGATCAACTGAATATTCTCCGTTATCTATTGGAAAAATCTCAGCCCAACCAATGAAGTCTCACCCTTTTCTACCAAACAAAGTGAAAAACAAAAAGAATTCCCATACAATGATTCAAAAGGATCCATATGTATCAAGTCATGATATCTGTTGCTATATGAGAACTCTAATAATGGTACATGATCTTCCCATGAGCCAACAAAATCCATTAAAAAATCCCAAAACATGTTTTCCAAAGTTTGAATCATCCGTTTAGATTGTCCATCAATTTGAGGATGATACGCCATACTCATAGTCAACTGAGTCCCAAGGGATTTCTATATGGATCTCTAGAAATAAGATGTAAACCTTGGATTTTTTTCTGAAACTATCAACACTAGTACACCATGACTCTTTAACACTTCTTGGATATAGATTTTTGACAAGTCATCCACCATATGAGATTCAAAAATATGGATGAAATGATCTGGATTTGTGAGCCAATACACTATCACCCATATGAAATCATGTTTCCAAACCATTCTTGGGATACCTATTACAAAATACATAGTTATCTACTCCCATTTACAAACAGGGATAGGTAAAGACTACAACATACCTATTGGTCGCTGATGATCTAATTTAACCTACTGACAAGATAAGCATATTGAAACAAACTCATCCACCTTTCTTTTCATACTAACCCACCAAAACTGTGCTTTCAATGTCTTATACATCTTATATATTCCAGGATAAACAACCCATCTTGAATGGTGGTAAGCATGAACAAGTTGTTCCTAAAAATCCATACGTATAGAAATATGATTTCTAAACCACAAAACTAAACTCCCATATAGCTTCCATCCCTCTATGGTCTCCCCACCATTGAGTTTTGACCTCATAGCCACAAATTCTGAATTGGATGTGTACACCTCTTTAACTATTTCAACCAAATTAGAAACAAACAAAAATGGAAAGAAAACCACAAAATCACCTCAGTCTTTACATTCCAAGTGCATGTTAGCTAGGAATGACATCAAATGCCACTCATCGGAATCTTGTTTTTCCAACTGAGCATATGAATTTCTACTTAATGCACCCACCACTGTTTTCCCTTTACCTAGTGTATACATAAAGTCAAATTTGAACATTTTGAGATACTCCATCCATCTTCTTTGTCTTAGGTTCAAATTCCGTTGTGAGAAAATATGTTTCAATATCATATAATCCATGAACATAGTAAATTTCTCACTAAAGAGATAATGTCTCCAAGTATTCAAATCATGGAATACAACAACTAACTCCAAAATCGTGTGTTGGGTAGTTCTTATCATGAAACCATAACTATATTGATCCATAAACAACAAAATGATATCCCTTATGAGAATACATCCCAAACCTGATCCCGAAGCATCACAATACACTACTTACCCTTGTCCTGATTCCAGAAATATCAAGATAGGTGCTGATGTAAGGAGAAATTTAAGATCTTTAAAGGAATTTTGACATTTCTAATTCCATTGGAATGGAACATTATTCCTTGTAAAAGATGTCATAAGTGAATATATTCATGATAAGTCAAGAAAAAAACATCGATAATAAGCAGCAAGACCAAGGAAACTGCATATCTCAAAGACATTCTTTGGTGGTTTACAAGAGATAACAACCTCCATATTTTTTTTGGATCAATATAAATACCTATTTTATAAATTATATGGCCAATTAAACATACATACTGTATCCAAAAATCACACTTTGATAGTTTTTCATACAACTAATGATCCCTCAAGATTCCCAACACTATTTCCAAGTGTTTTTCATGCTCATCCATTGTCCTTGAATACACCACTATGTATTCCACAAACACCACCACAAAAGAATCTAGATATCTCTAAAATATCTAATTAATAAATTCCATAAAAATTGATGGTGCATTCGTAATACCAAAAGGAATCACCACATATTCATAATGTTTATATCTACTTCTGAAAGCTGTCTTTGGAATATATTCCTTTCGAATGTGTAATTAGTGATATCCCGATCGCAAGACAATTTTGGAGAACCACTAAACTCCCCTAAATTTATTGAAAAAATCATCAATACATGGAAGTGGATATCAATTATTTATCATAACTTGGTTAATCTTAAAATAATCCACACATATCCTTAGAGTTCCATTCTATTTTTTCACAATCAAGACTGATGCTGCCCATAGAGACATTCTAGGCCAGATGAACCCTTTGGTTTTTAGATCTTCCAACTGCACTTTCAATTCCCTTAATTTAGTTGGTTCCATTTGATAATATGTAAGGAAAATAGGATTGTTCCCCAGAAGGAGATCAATCGTAAAATACACTTCTCTCATGAGTGGAAACCATAAGAAATTATCTGAAAGGATGTATTGAAAATGATAACAAACTATTGGAAAAATGCCTTTCTCGATCTCTTCCATTGATGCTAATTTCAACACTGCTAACTAGTATGAGATAGTTCCAACTGTTGGTACCAACAAGCCCGTTGCACCCACCTTTACAATCCCGTATCCTCAAAAGAGATGCTCGATGACATCATCAGTCATAAAATTGACTCTTATGGTATAAAATTCAAGGTGAGCCTTGAACATAATCAACCAATCCATACCCAGGATTTGTTCATAGACATACATTTTACACATAGATAAATCCCATATCAGTTGTGATCCATAAAAAATTATATAACATTCTCTACACACAAAGTATCAACATTCTATTTAACCAAGATAATTTTAAAGTTTTAACATAGAGGGAATCATCTAAAAATTTAAAATCATAAAATAAATAGCATGAGAATAAATAAAGGAATAAGATGCACCCATATCAAACAAATCTTTCATAAGGGTAGAATTTAAAATAATTATACCTCTCATAGTTGATGGTCTAGACTAATCATCCACAATAACCTTCTAAAGTCCATATAATTGTTTACTTATGACAATTTTTCCTTGTTTCCTTATTGATATTACCATTTTTGAGGAGTCATGAAATTACTGGAATCACCATGGATAGCTCTATTCTGCTAATGATAGGTATTCTGCTGCCCTCATCCTGTAAAAGCGTATGGTGCCTGCGACACTTGAGAAGTGTCCTGAACACCCAAACTCAGAGAACTTTGAAAATAACATTGAAGATACCCCATATGTTTGAAATTATGGCATGATATAAGTGGTATCATAAACTCTCACTTCAAGTGTCTAAGAGACCCACATTGGAAACATCTTGGATTTCTCTTAGGCTGTAGAGGAAGATTCACCTATCCTGCTGCCTAATTCCGAGTCATGCTCCCACCTTGGAAATAGGTGTCTCTCTTCCTCTTGTTCCTAACATTGGAGTTTCCACCATTTCCTATAGGTATCAATATACTCCCTCCAACCGTAGCTCCTGAGATGTCCCGTTCAGCCACCATCCCTCTATTGACCATCTCTGTATAATCTATAATACAGAGAACAACAATCTTTGAGAGAATATCCCACCTCAACCTCGATTCAAAGATGCATTCCTTAAAGGATGCACTGGCAATAAATTTAGGTGAAAATCATACTAAATTTATGAATTTATCCACGTACTCCACGATAGAAATATTTTCTAGCTTCAAGATAAAGAAGTCCATCATTCTTTGAATTGTGAACATGTGAGGATAGAATAATTTGTTGAACAATTATTCAAAATCATCCCATGTAAGGCCTTGGTATAAATTATCCCAAATAGATAAATCCCACCATTGGTGTGCAAGATCCTCTAACATATATATCACCAGCTTGAATTTCAGCTCTATTGGTGTGCCAATAAAATCGAAGATATGATTCATCTTATTTAGCCATACCTCTATCTTCTATGGTTCTGAATCACCCCAAAAGATGGGTGGATTCTGCTTCTGGAACTTGACAGAATGATCCAATTTCTTTGGTTCATCCCTTATGTTTCTTGTATCAATATCTTGAAAATATTTGACTATACTCTGAACCAGCTATTGGTTCACCTATGGATTAGGTGCAACCATGTTCTTAGTAGCTTTCCCTAGTTGGTTTCTATGATTCCCATCGAGTTACATTTTCTATACAGATAAAAAATTCCATAAGTCCCACTCTCTATCAATTAAAGTCTTAAAATTTCAAAATTTGATCACATCACACTATCACAACATTACTTTCCAAAACTCAACATTTCAATGTTCAACCATTTTTGAAAATTCGACCATGATTTTAAAAACCAAACTATTTTCAAAATAACCATTTCATGATTTTTCAAAATATCACATTTGAAAACAAATTTATTTTTTTTAAAAATAAACACTTTTGCACCAAATGATAAATCATTACTCAAAATGAAACATGAACTCCACCAACGAGCCCATACCTGAGTGGTAGAAGATTCTACTTGGCATCCAAGATACTTGAGATTAAATCTCGATAGGAGTGAATTTATATGTTACTATAGCAGTACTATAGTAGTTACTATAGCAGGCACTATTCAGTACTGTAGTAGTTGACACTATTCATCTGATTTGGGCCTTCAGGCCACCAGTTTGGGCCTACAGGTCTTAGGGCCTTCGGGCCACCAAAGGTCTTCAGGCCACAGGGCCTTCGGGATATAAGGGACTTCAGGACACCAATGTCCTTCAGGCCATAGGGCTTTTGGGCCACAAAAAAGACCAATCGGGAAGACCACATAGGATCATGCCTAGATGAGGATTTAGAGAAAAGAATAACAACCACCAAAGAAAAGATAACCGAATTGGAAGAATGAGAGGGTTTGACAACTTCTATTAGGATTAGGCATCATGCAACTCTGGATAGGGAAATACTAGTCAATTATCCATGTGAGGTGGGGAGCTATGCGCCTTCAAGATACAGATGTTGGGGAGGGGCTGTTGCAAGTGTGTTAGGTATTGGTCCTTTAAGGTCATGTATTGGTTCATGTATGGGACTTATTCCATAGGCCTATGGATCATTTAAGGGTTCCCCTTCAACCCTTAAAAGGGTTATTATCCAAAAATAAATAAAAATAAGGCCTTCGGGCCATTCAGGTAAATATGCACTCCTAGTGGGAAGTCATTTCTAAAATGTATGTCATGATTGTCTCATTGGCTAAACCCATGACAATGAGATTCCAAATCCTATAAGTATCTCCAAAAAACTTATATACCCAAATCCATGGTAAATTTAAGTTCAAAATAAAAGGTTAGCTATGCATTTTTATGCTCTACATTTCAAGTTGTAACAATCCTACTCCTTTCTACCATACCAACTCAAGAAATAAACCAGAATGAATTTCAACTCTAAGATCGAAAAAACTAACTTCTACTTGTTAGGAAAGGATTGAAGATGTTAACAATACTTGTTCTATAATAATGTTTGGAAGGACCAAGACTGATACCAATTGTAACATCCCTCCAATCCTCATTGGATTCAAATGGTGGGAGGACATTACTTGGCCTTAAGAAAATTCCACAAGACACTAAAGGCTAACAATAAATGCCAAGGGATTCATTGACAAGTGGAGGACAATTTTACCTTTGAAAGTAAAAAAAACCAATAACACCTCAAAAAAATCACTACATGATGAATGATAATAAATTTAAAACAACTCAAAGTAATACCATTTATATCAACACTAAACTTCAAAAGAGTACCATAGTGGAATACTATAAAACATAAAAGTACACAGTGGATGATAAACAAAAAAATTAAATGACAATTATATAAATCCAAGCTCAAACATGATCCACAATCCACTCCACAAAATAGCCCAAGTATCACTATAAACCACTAGATAAATGTGATACTTTACCTTTCCCATGTCTCAATAAATGATATCTGCAAAATAACCAAAGTTCTAAAGTAGGGGTGAGTAATGAAACTCAGTAGGCTTTCCCCAAATTACTTCACTAGTGATTCCATTAGGATAGAACAATTTAACACATTTATATAAAACAATTTATATTATAAAAATAGAAAATAGTTCAACAATTTATAATAAAGCCAAACAATTCCATACCAAAGCAATTTTATAAAATAAACCAATTCCCAAGGAAATAAACCAAACATTTCATTCTAACCATTTAACAAATTCAATTTACATTTCCCATTATATATCACATATCCACACACACTCTCTCACACACATATACAAGCTTGGTGTTACCATTTATGGTGGAACTTCACGTCCCTAACACATACCATTTGATGGTGGCACTTAACGAACAATATCCATCCATTATACACATGATTAACTACTTAATACAACATATTACAATCGATATTTTATAATCCAAACCAATCATTTCAAAATAATTCAATCAATTCAATAAAACCACACTTTTATTGAAAACCATAACTACAACAAATTTCAATAAAACCAACCATTTTATTGAAAAACATTATTCTAACAAACCATTTCAATAAAACCAACACTTTATTGAAAACCATTTTCAATGAATCAAAACCAAATCACCATTTTAAAATCATTATTTTAAAATCATGTTACCAAAATCAATTTTTTCCAAAGCTCCCAATTTTGCACAATTCTATAAACTGTCACCAAATAGGGTTTCCAAAAAACATTACACAACAACATTAGAATAAATTTCACACAAAACATTCAATTTTAAATCAATACTTCAAGTTCTAAATAGAGTAGTTGAGAGTGAAGCCACATACCTCAAGATTTATGGATAAAATGAAGAACGACACTAAAAATACAACAAAAATGGGTTGAATCTCAAAAAACCACCTTAGGTATCTTTCCCTATCATAAAAAAGCAAAAAATAATCATATTTTGAATCAAATACCTTATATATCTCTATAGTGTAAGTATATATAAGAAACAAAGAGAGATGTAGAAGTAGATATAAGGAAAACCACAAAAACCACTATACATGATGACTTACCATGATATCTGGGCTTCAACACACCAAAAAACACCTTCAATAACCTCTAGATCAATGGAAAAATATTCCTTGGAATTTGAGAGGGATAAATACTGAGTTTGGGTCGATATGGAGGAGAAAAGGGGCGTTAAAACAAAAAATTGACCGAGATCCACTTTTTGTGCATCTGGTTTTTAAACCATGCATGGTTAGTCACATGGTTAAGGAAACCATGCACTAATTGTGTGCTAGTATAAGTCTCAAGAGGGAACTCACATGGTTGACCAAAATGGTTAGACAAACTGTGCGCCAACAGTGAAAAATCCCACTATATCAAAAATCACAGTTTCTTCAAGGATGCCACATAGTTTGGACAAACCATGCGCCTACCCGTGCACCTTCCCCTCCCAAAAAACATTACAAAAAGATTTAAAATCCTCCCAAAATTTACCTATATACTTTATATACTTAGAAAGCATAAAATAAGGGTTACTTACTTGAAACCGATGGTGCTACACATCACATGATTGGCCCATGGTTAGATAAACTATACGCCATCCGTATTTTTTCATCTATTCCAAAAATACACGGTCACAACTAGGTGGATGAATAGTTTGGAAAAGCTATGTGCCTACCCATGCACCTACCCGAATCTTACTATTTCAATTTTCATGGTTTCTTGTAGGAGTTTCATGGTTTCTACTAACTATGAGCAAACCATCCAGCTCTATAAAATCCCCAAAAAACATTTAAAAAGTTCTCAAAAACCCTCCCAAAATTCACCCAAACACTTTACATATATAAAACACATAAATAAAGGGTTACTTAATTGAAACCAGGGGTGATACACATAGCACAAACATTTTTATCATATCTAAATGGAGAAGGGGTTAATGAGGAAATAACATATTTTTACCATGCATAAAAAATGAAAAATGGGGCTCTAACTTGTGGGTCTAAGGTAACTCGAACTCGTTATCTTTACACTAGGTGACATATGTGAACCTAATAATTATAGTATCTATAAAAGTCTTACTAGGGTTAAAATCCATCATGTTATGTCACTCCATAAACCTGGGTCACAATCCCTAGATAATGAATAATCTACCCTAAGGTAGCACACTTCTGGGTTACCAACACACACTCAATGACTCCCATGAGAAACTAATAAACATAGAAAAATAAAATCAGTTATTTTTGTTTAAAATAAATTAAACATATATCATAATGAAAATAATTATTGAAACTCATCTTTTGAAAACCATATTGATTCAAAATATTCTTTGAAATATTTTATCAAACACCTTATAGGTTTGAAACTAGTTTTAAAAATTAAACCACTTCAAATCACCACTAAATCAAGTAGAATCTTATAAAAAAGAAATAATAATTTTTCCACCCTAAATAATTCACCACAAGTATATTTATTAGAAAAAACAAATGAAATCTCAAGAATCATAGTCATGTTAAAGGAAATATAAATTATATAGTTAAAACTACCACAATTATAGAATAAAATCATCAACTTTAGTTAAAGTCACAAGAAATGAGAAAGAGTGATCCTCATGAACTAGTAGACCCAAAAAATTCCATCAAACATTTACCCATTACCCTAGTTTGGACACCATGGATTTCTATGTTAATAAAACTCAATGAAAAATGAATAAACTGATAATATAAAAGGAGGGGATGGGAAATTGATAAAACACTATTTTATTGAATATTTTATTGATAATAAATGATATAATTTCCTCACATTGTGTTAAATATGTTTATTTATAAAATATTTGGGATTTGATCATTCATTTGAAAATTTGGTGAAAATTCCAGTTTTACCCTTAATAGTGCACTGTATTATTTCGAAGATAAATATTTTTATATTTATTATTTGAATTTGAAATTTTGTAACAGTGTTCCTAACTTAATTATCTACAACTTTTATTCAGGACACTAAAGCTAAAGAGTTAATTTGGTTGTTGAAATTGGGCCATGAAGTAAAAGTTGGGCTGGGCTCGCCAGAATGGAGAAGGTTCTGTATTTGGGCCATATCCTCTACATACGGGCTTTGATTGAGCCCAAATTTTGAGGAAAGATCGGGGACATGATGTGGCACAAATCATCCTTCTGGAAGGCCGGTCAATTCACGCGTTTTGGAGGTCAAATGGGCGGTGCAAGTTTCATTAAAATATTTGGCCGAGATTTTGCATTCACACTTGAAACCACTTTAAACCTAGCCTCCCCTCCACTCTATAAATTAGTGATTTTCTCATTTGGAGAGGCTGGTTCGTGCATTGGGAGATTGGAGGCAGAGGAGAATTGGTTTCAACCAAATTCTACAACCATTTTAAGAGAGGTAGCTCTTGAAGCAAGGATCCTCTCATCGAAGCCTCCTTCTCTCCTTCATGTTGTAATTGTTTTGTTTGTGTAATAAACTTCTTTGTTCTTCTTTTATTTCTTCTCTTTTCCTCTGTTTTATTTAAATTTATTCTTCTCTTAATCTTCCTCTTGGGGCTGGAATTCTTGAGTAGAAGCGATATTGGGTTATACCCATTATAAACCTTTGCACATGCAAAACGCTTCTACGATGATTACACCACCCATGGAAGAGTAATTTTTAGTGATCGATCTATCTTCTACCCTCTTCATTTAATTATTTTGAATCATTGAGCCTACTGTAATTCACTTAATATGATCCATGAATTATGTTTTTAAATTTTAAGAAACTAATCAAGCAATTGAACAATTAATACAAAAACACGCGAGGTCGAGATTTTGTGTAAATTGTGAGAGTGCGAGCTTAATCGGTAATACAAGACCACTTGGGATAAATTTGTAGAGTTCAAATATAATCCCTAAACACAACTCATCCTCATTTCCAGAATGTATTTGTGCTCTAATTAACCACTGACCATAAGCTAACCTTAGAACAACAATCAAAGCAGGGTTCTGCGATTGCATGTTCCGAAGCTAGCCTAGGGTTTAAGTAATTCCATCTTTGTGGTTAAGTTAACTCTTGTAGGGTTCGAGGGTTAACAAATTAGAGGATCATAATTAAGTGGATATTCATTTAAATGATAATGATTAATATGTAAATGAAGAGGTAGAGTTAGATCGATTACGCCTTTTAAAATATTTTCTAAAAAAAAAACATCTTCTTGTTGTGTTATTTTAATCGGAATTCATTTCAAAACTAAAAACAAAAAAAATACAATCTTCTTCCAGCAAACTTCTTCTAGATTCATAAACTATAAACAACCCCCATCCTTTTCTAGTAGTGTTTTTATTCTCTTTTATTTTATTTTTAGAATACCTCTAATAAGATGTTTTAATTCACTTCCTCCTTTGAGAGACGACCTTGGTTAGCCCCCTATGCTACACCAAGTAAACTAAACATTAGCTTCATAGAGTGTTGTGCTTGGAGTTTTATCCAACGTAACTCACTTTTGAAGTTCTTTTGAGAGCGCGTGCGACAACGCTCTTTCAGAAATCCACAATGAATCAAATGATTATCTTGAAGATAGAAATTTAATCAAAGGAATATAATCAAGGAGTCAAGGATTAGAAGGATTTCATAGCCAGGAGTGTAGGTAATGTGAATGAGGTAAAGGGAGGGAAGAATGGGGTTAAAATAACATAAGGGAAAAAGCATAATTTTTCAATTTTTTTACTCAAGAGAAACTAGTTCACGACACAACATTACTTCATCATGGTATGATGTACTTAACAGATAAGAACCCACCACTTATAGAGTCATTTATAGTACAACAAACACTAGTCATGGCACAAAACACCTCCCTATATTAAACCTATACTACATGAGAAGATTTATAGTGAAACCTCCCTTGGTTGTGACATGAGGAACCCTCCCACAAAAGTACCCTCACTTCCCAAAGTGGGTCACAGAATGAACTCACATGGTTTCAATGTGACCTACTATAGTATAAAACTATATATCCCTTAATAAGCTAAAAATTACTCTAAATCAGTGAAATAGGGAAATAAATGAAATAATTATTAAATGGAAAATTGTAACCTAAAAATGAATTGTGGGTGTCATATTAACAATTCATTATGTAATAACTTAATTTTTTTGTTGAGGTTGATCCATATGATATAATATATCATAAGAGGAGACACAATGAAATCCTTCATTTTCCTTTATATCAAATCATACAATAAGTGACATTGTATGGGATGAATGCACCATTTCCTGCATGAAAAAAGAGCATTTTATCGTAATTCTGAGATGATTCATATAGTAAGATACGACATGCATGGCACCGTGGGAAATATCAAGACCACTATTATTCATTATAAACTACAATTGGTAATATTTCAAGCCATAATTTATGATATATATAATTCATTAAATATTATATGCATAATTTATATATATATATATATTTTTAAAATTAAAAGTAAATTAAATGGTTTAAATTCCATTTTTATATCATATTAAACTATATTTCTTTTGATAATTTTTAATTTTATAAAATAGTTTATAAATTGTTAATAATTAATTAGTTAAATGATTATGAAAAATTTATTAAAAAATATTTCATAAATATTAATTCTTAATATAAAATACCTATTGAAATTACATATCATGACTTATAATTTAGATATTAATTGTTTATATGTAAATTATACGTATAATTTATAAAGTGTTTATAAATTACAAAAGAAGAAAAAATATAAATGTGTTTATATCAAACATTATTAAGTGATCATAATAATTAATTCGAAACATTCAAATTAAAAATGACTTGTTTGATAAATTGATTAAACCTTTTCAAAAAGAGTTTTGATATTTGATATGGCCACATTTTAAATGAAAATAATTTTTTATATTCTTATTCTGTAAAATGAATACATAATAATTTGAATATGAAATCAATAGATTTAATATCATATATTTAATGTTAATTTCAAAGATTATATAATATGAAGTAGTTTATATTGTAATAAACATATAGTGTTTGCATTTATTTATTTATGGATTTTCCATAATGCATGGATGAATTATAAATAATTTATAGTATAATTTATTTTTTAATTTTTCTTAAATAGAAATTCTTATGTCTAAATATACGAATGATCCATTTATAATTTATGTTACATGAATAATTCATTGTAATACTTTTTTATTTTATTAATTGTTGTATATAATACTTTAAAGAGTTACACTGGGTTTTAATATGTTATGATACTTAATTAAGATGTTAGTTATTTTTCATCTAAATTAGGTTTTGGAATTATGATTTAATTGAAATCTCTATTGAGTAATATATCATTAGGTAGATATGATTTGATTAAAACATATCAATAGACTAGAGGATTAATACTTAACTAGAAATGTGGTGGTTGGCTATCTACATCACTACTATTACTCTTGTGATTTTTTTGATTTCTTTTGATTCTAATCCTTTACATAAATGTGATTCAAATACCTTATGAATGTGTTGCACTTTGATATGTATTAATATATATAGATTTTATTCTAGTTCAGTAACACAAGCTAATAATTTTTAAACATATACCAATCAACATTTATTAAACAGACTGAATTTTTGGATATAATACCATTACAAACTAAATCACTTAAATCGGGCATACATGTATGTAACACCCCAAGTTTTTATGAATTATTTTTTCTGAATAAATTACAATTATTTGATGGATTTCATTTCACACTACAAAAAATTATGATAGTGCTACACGCAACACCAAGCTTAGATTGCATTACATACAATACTGAGCCCCTTAGATAGCTTGTATTACACACAAGACTATGTTTTACTGAACTAAAATATACTATTAATAATATTATTAAAATATTATTATGGTTATAACCTAGCCATTGGAATGGTGGTTATGAAAAGGATTAACTAAATTATAAAAATATGGTTTATTTATGTACACAAAATCAATTCTTTGGTAACCAATTAATTATATATAAAAGTAATAACTATTTTAAAATAATGAAATTCATTTTCTAAAAAACTATTTTTATTTGAAAAAACATGTTTTATCTCAATAAATTAAATAAAACACTTTTGATAAATTATTTTAATGATATATATATATATTAAATTTTTAATCAACTATTTAATATTCATCTAATGCATTTTTGAGACATGAGATTAGAATAAATCCAATTTTATGCATAGAAAGATGTATTTTTCTAAAAGGCAGTTTTACCACCTTTTAATGATGCAATTATTTTAAAACTAATTTTTGAAACTTTTATAAATTATATTTAAAATAATAATATTAATTTTTTGAAATAGGAACATAAAAATCATCTTTGGGTGAATTTTTGTTATTTTTCTGAGAAGTTCAATTTTTGGATGAAAATTGAAAAAATACTGAATTTTAATTAAAAATTGTTTTTTCATTTAATCTGTTTATATAGATAAATTATATTTTTATTTGTGTTTAAAGAATATATAGATAAATTATACATAAATTAATATAATTTTTATAATTTTAATCAAATTCACATTGTTATTGGATACAAAAACATTTCAAACTTTTGGACATTTTTTCACTTTAAAAACCTCTTGTTTCATCCCATCCATGAGATTAATTTTAAATTAATTTATAATAATTATATAATTGTAATTTATAAAAATGGATTCCATATTTCGAACCCAAATAATATACAATTTATAATATATTCAACTTAATTTTTTTTACCAAAGTTATAAGTGAAAGGAATTAAAATCAATTACATTGATTAAAGTAAAAAAAACATTACTTAGTAGTTAAACTTAAACCATAAGGTGTAAAAATGACCCTAAACTTGTCCAAAAAACCATTGGGTGTCCATATTTAAACCTTAAACATTCATTTATAGAATTGTTTGTGTTATGGAATCCTCTTGTTAGGTAAAAACGTGGTACACCTAACTTTTTTTCAAAAATTCCAAGTGTGGCCTCTCCCCCACTTATAAAAGGTCACCACCTCTCCCCCTCTCTTCACACAAATAAATACCTTTATCTCAGATAATAACTGTAAAATTATATTTTAAAATTCCCTACTCTCAAACTATAATCCTCAATTTGGGAACAAGTCCAACCAGGGAAGTCCATTGAAGAAAACCAAAAGAAGTTACATGAAGAAGAGGTAACATTCATCAACGTTCATTTTTTGTTTTCATTCCTTATGCACCCATTAAATTATTATTATAGCCTGATTATATAATAAAAAAAGTATCATAAATATAATTATATGTTGTTATGTTATGGGTATGACTTAAAAATTCACATACTTCCATCAAATGAGATACATAATCAACATTCGTGTGTACGACATACTACTACCTCACGGACTGATGTAGTTCGTTCTTCCATCACCACCTATTAAGGTTGGTAATAATGATATAAATTATGTTTATATATGATATAAATTATATTTATGATTTATTTATTCTTATTTAATGATTATATAACACATAACTTCACACTTTCCATTTTGTGAGAATATTATAACGTCGTTCGTGTATACGACAAACTACCACCTCACAAAGCGATGTGATTCGTTCATGATTTACATGAAATGTATTAAGGTTGGTTTAAATAGATATATTTTGTATATATAACATAAAAATTAAACTGTAATTATAATATATATACATAATTTACTTTCTTTCTTTCAATACAACATGAAAATGGAAACATCGTTCATGTGTACGTATGGCCTACCGTCTCCAAGAATGATGTATTTCATTTCATATTTATATAATTTATAAATTCTTATAAAAACATATATAATGAATATATATTATAATTATATCATGGTTTAAATTATGTAAATTAGGATATCATGATCAAAGTAATTGGAGAAAAAATTACAAGTCAAAACATGTACGAAAAACAAAGTGGTTATTACCTGAAACATAACTTTAACATGAAATTGTTAATAAAAGGGTAATATAAATTCATAAGTAAATAATATATGGTATTATATATATTTATATTGTTCTATTAAATATGTATAATAAACTTATATTTATTATATAGGAGTTTTGAACAAGTACGATGAGAGTGAAGACTTAAGGTAAAGGGATTTCTAGTCTCACATTTATTTCTGTGAGACTTATGCCTTATTCATCAATCGTTTCTTTTATGTGGTGTATATATATTACTATGAAATTTTATATCATTATTTAATTTATCTTATGATATAAAAAATTTCAATTTATGTTATTACTTTATGGGTCCCACAATTCAAAAGTTACTCAAGTAGTAAGAGATTTTCATCTCACCTTAATTTTCCATGAGACACAAGCCATATTCACCCCTTATTTCTTGTATGTGGTGTGTATAATGAACATGGATGTATTTTATGATTTTTATAATTATAATTATTGGGACTTTTGTATCCATTTTAGTATCTCTATTTCATGGGGTTTATGGTTAAAATGTTACCAAAGTGGTAAGGGAATTCTATCACAATTTGTCTTCTTTGAAATACATGTTATGTTATGAACCTATATTCCTTTACGAGGTGTGTATAATTCACATTTGACATTTTATATCATGAATCTATTTATTTTCATGATTTTTAAATATTCATTTAATGTAATTCTATCATGTGGATTTTTATTTAATGTTACCAAAGTAGTAAGAGTTTATTGCTATAATCTCATCGTTTATCGGGATTATTTATGATTATGCTTCCATTGATGAAGTATTATGATCCATATATCAAGAAATATCAAGAAATTTATTCTCATATGGTTATTAATTATATCTTCATGTAATGGTAACATTTTCTCACTCTTTAGTAATTAATATATTTAATAAAATCTTACTTTATTTAATTATTCAGTAAACAATCCATTTTCTCCCAAAACCATGTTTTCTATAAATATTTTAAAAAATGTTCAACTATTATCCTACTATTTTTAAATGAATTTTTACACATGTTTTACGTTTTTTTAATTTTTTTTTAAAAAAAGGAATATTATTTTATTTTTTTGATCATGTGTCTTTTGACTTTTACCAACAATTTGAAATGAATCTTTGTTTTTACATATACGTCATGTATGAAATTATATTCCATAATGAAAAATAAATTCATTGTAGATTTTTTATATTTTTTAAAGAATATTTTCAAAATAAAAATATTTCAAAAAAAAAATTAGGTTAGATTTTTTTAAAATGATTTTCAAAGATTTATTTATAAGCTTTCTAATATATTTTTTAAATAAAAAGGTTTTCAAAAGGTTTTATTTTTTAAAAATAATTTTTAAAATCGAAAAGGATATTTTCTCTTAGAAATTTTTTAAATTATTTTTAAATATTACTTCATATGTTTTTATAGTGGTTTTCAAATAAAATTATTTTGAAAAAATATTATGTCTTAAAAAAATTATTTTCAAATAAAGGTTATTTTCCTTAAGAAATGCTATAAGTGATCTTTAAAAATACTTCTATATATAAGATGACATCCTTCAATATTTTTTATTCATTTTTGGGATTATGATCAATAAACACCTTTTTTATTATTTATTTTAATGAGTTATGTTTAAGAGAAAAAATTATTTATGAAACATGTTTCTCTTCCCCGGGTTATATAATGATAAAATGATTATGAAACCCACTTCCTTTCACAGTTTATTATATGATGTAATGATTATGAAACCTATATCTATTCAAAATGTTATAATATGATAAAATTTTTATGATTCCCATTTCATTTCATGGGTTATGATATGATGTTTATGAAACCCATCTCTTTTTATGGGTTGTGATATGATGAAAGTTTTATTCTCTTGTGGAATAATGAGTGAACACAGTTCAATAATACAAGGCTAGAATGAGGAGTGAACTTGGTTCAGTAATATAGGGATGGAATGAGGAGTGAACTCAATTTAGTAATATAGGTATGGAATAGGAAGTGAACTCTGTTTAGTTATACATGGCTAAAATATAGAGTGAAACCATTTTAGTAAAGTACCTTTTCTATTATGATGGTATTGGTAGTGATCCATGACTAATATAGAAACGATTTTCTTTTATTATATGTATGCCAAAAATTCCATTTATTATTCTCATTTTATTCTCTCATTTTCTTTGAGTACCTTAAGATTCTTGTTATATAATATTCCAATATTTATTCCACTACTCATGTGAATTCTCTTCGATATGAAGTGTATTATATTAAAATTTTATGATCATGTTCTCATACCATAATGTTTGTGTTATACTTATGTATCTCTTTTATTCACCATTACAGATAATCTGAGATCACCCTTTCTTATATTTCCTTTCCCTAGGTTATGAAGAAAGTTTTTAAGTATGAGTACTAAATGGGATGTTCTTTGTGGTAATCATTGAAGATTTTTCACCAAGTTAGAATATTTTTTTCCATGTTTCCAAAGACACTACACTATTACATTCCTCGAGTATGTAATTTTTTAATGTATTGAATATTTTTCTAAAATTACATAACATCTATGTACAATAAACTTTGGGTCACTATAGTTGGTATCAATGGAAAGGTTTATTCAACCTTTGTAATCTTGGATGAGAAAACTTTAACGAGTTCCCTATTAATATTTATAAGAATATATATAGATATTTATATTAGGATAAGTCTAAGTATGAATCAAAGCATAAGAAAATGTCCTGGAATTTTGGTAAAGGATACAGAGAGTGTTTTCTTAGAAATACATCTCTATTTGGATACTACAAGTTAATGTGGCTCTGGAACATAAATACCTAGGGTTAATAACCTTTAAAACACTGTATTGAGTTAGACTTGATTGAACCGGTGCATGATATTAGGCCTTACTTTACATATGTTTTGAAAATATCAGGGGATATGATTTGGAAATTAACTAACTCTATATGAACCATTATGAAGTATTTAAGTAAATGATGATCATGGATGACCTAGGTTAGGCCTAAGGTGTCATATATTTAATATAATGTTTCATTATGTAGATATCCTATAAGTTATTTTCATGATTATATGGTTTTCTTGTTTGATAAGTTTTTCTCACACTATACTTTATGGTTTTAGTCTATGGTGGGAATTAGAAGGAACTAGGTTAACAATTAATGTGATTTTTTTCCTGATGAGCAGTCAAATGGGATGATCACTGGAGTGAAGAACATTGGGATCATACTTAATAAGAAAATAAGATAATAAAATAGAATATAACTAACTCTCCGACTCACTAAAGAAGATAATAAAATAGTTCTATAAGAGATCGGGTGACGGTAACCATGGAAAAAAGAATATCCAGTTTCCTTTATGTAGAGAATATTGGAAGAAACACATACGTGAATGTCTTATAGGAACATTAAGATGTTTTGACTATGGAAAATAAAGATGCAAAGTATGTAATTGAAAACTAAAAATAAGGAGTTTGATCAATTCAATGGATGAGAATATTGGCCTCCCTAAGGTATTATCAATGGATAAATGATTTAAATGTGGAAATTATGGGCATTATGAAAACCAATATTCTAAGTAGAAAGATCATGAAAAGATTCAACAAGGTGGTATGAGTAAAGGTTATACTACTGATGATGAAGAGACTACGAATGATATTGGAATGGAAAGAGGTATTAACGAAGAATATGAGGAAACCTAGTTAATGGATTAACGATGAGGTGGAATAATTGAAGTTTTTATGTATTTAAATTCAAGAATTTTGAATGGTGAAATATGTAATGATTTTTTAGTATAAGTTTTTCATTAAGGATCTAGAATAGCCTATTTAATGGTAATTATGACCTCAAAATGTAATTTACTAGTGAGATTATATTTTATGGAAAATGCATGATTAAGGAAAGGTAACCCTTAACATATTCCTAATGTTGAGATAAGGATATTGTGATTAAGTAATGATTGATTTGGATAAAGTAAATTTCATATTATTAATTACATAAAAATTGATAAAGTAATTTTTGATAGAGTGGGTTATGCTATCATGGATGGAGTTTATAGATTTTTTGGATTTAATGAATATATCCAACAATCTGTGTTTGAAGGAGTAAGGAAGCATACATGTTTTCAATATGTTTTTATGAAAATTCATGTTATTACATTATTTAAAGAGAATACATGATAAAGGTATTCACATGTTTGGTATGTGATAGTCAAGAGATACCTTTATTGTATATGGGGATTAATTATAAGTTCATTTTAAAAATCCAGGGACCTTTTTTCTAAAGTTATGTATTTTTATCTTTTAGAAGGGTTAAAAGGTTAACCATTTATGGAATGGTTTATAATAAACTTTGGATGAGGTTTTAGATATTAATGTATTATCTCACCATATGAGGATTTATGCATATTGGATAACATGTGCTAATCATTTTATTGTGATGACAAATAAAGATTGATAAAATGAATTATCATCCTATTTATGAATCTCATGATCCGTTAGTGCTTCAGGAATGAAAAATTCACATTCATTTCATAGAGTAATAGATAAAGTGTAAATTGATCAAGGAACAACCAAATGGAGAGATTGTGAATATGAAATGGGATAAAATCAAGTAAGTATATCTTTCTGTGAAAATTCCTCAACTTTAGGAAAATGATCTTGAATTTTTTTTGTCATGTTATCATCATTTTTGATGATATAAATGACATATTAATTTATAATTAGGATATGATTTTATGGTAACTAAACTTCTATATACCACCCAATTTCTTATGATCA
Organism: Viscum album; assembly: GCA_963277665.1. Classification (NCBI taxonomy): domain Eukaryota; kingdom Viridiplantae; phylum Streptophyta; class Magnoliopsida; order Santalales; family Viscaceae; genus Viscum; species Viscum album. The sequence goes on from OY728158.1 coordinate 1,029,834,734, forward strand.
ATGATCTTTATCACTCTCTATATTTATTTATTCCTTTTCTTCCATGTCCAATTCTTTACTTTCCACCTACATTGTCCTTTGTAGAAACCCAGTTATGAGTTAATTTGGGAAAATATCAGGTTTCTATATTTACCTTTATAAAGTAAGTTTTATTATTCATTTTTGTGATGCCAGTTCCTATAAATGAACTTTTAAGTATTAAAAATTTGATGCCCTAGATGAATTTTGAGGGTGAAATTCATTTTAAGGGGGTATAATGTAACACCTCAAGTTTTTATGAATTATTATTTTTGAATAAATCAAAATTATTTGATGGATTTAATTAGACACTAATCTAAGTTAGGAATGTGATACATGAAACAATGATCTTATATTTCATTACACACAATACCAATTCCCTTCGATAGCTTGCGTTACATGCAAGATCGAGTTTTACTGAACTACAATATACTATTAATAATATTATTAAAATATTAATATAGTTATCACTAAGCCATTGGAATGGTGGGTATGAAAAGGATTAAATAAATTATGAAAATATGGTTTATGAATGTATAAAAAATTAATTCTTTTCTGTCTAATTAATTAGATATGAATGTAAGAACTATTTGAAAACGAATAATTGTTTTTCTAAGAAACACTTTTTCTATGCACAAACATGTTTTATCTCAATAAATTAAATAATTTTTTTTATAAATAATTTTAATTATATATATATATATATTATATATTCAATAAAATATTTAACATTCATCTTATTCATTTTCCATACAATAGATAAGAATAAATCCATTTTTATGCATAAAGAGATGTATTTTTCTAAAAGCTAGTTTCACCGTCTTTTAATGGATCACTTATTATAAAAATAATTTTTGAAAATTTTATAAATTATATTTGAAAGAATAAAATTTATTTTAAAAAATTGAACATAATAATTATCTTAGGATGAATTTTTGGTATTTTTCTAATATGTTTCATTTTTAGATGAATAATAAAAAATATTGAATTTTAATTAAAAACTTTTTTTGTTCAATTAAGATAAATAATATTTTTATTTTGTTTTAAATAATATTTAGATAAATTTTATATAAATTAATCCAAATTTTTTAATTGGAATCAAATTCAAATTGACATTTGTTATAAAAACATTTCAAACTTTTGAACATTTTTCACTTTAAAAACTCATTATTTTGTACCGTCTATGAGATTAATTTTAAATTAATTTATTCAACTTATGTGGTAGGAATTTGGAAAAATGGATTCTATATTTTTAATATTCATAATTTATAATTTATAATAAGTTTAACTTAATTTTTTACCAAATTGATTAGTGAGAGAGATTAAAATTAATTACAGTGATTAAAGTAAAAACAAGAGTACTTAGTGGTTAAACTTAAAACATAATGTGTAAAAATGACACTAACCTTTTAAAACACCCATTTTATGGCCATATTTTTACCTCCACCCTTCATGGATATAATTTTTGGTTTTATGGAAGCCTATTGTTATATAAAAATGTGGGTACATCTAACTTCTTTTAAAAAATTCTAAGTGTGTACTCTCCCCACTTATAAAAGGTCCCCACATATCCCCTTTCAGAACTCTCAATACCTTTGTCTTGAAAAATACCTATAAATTTATTTTATAAAATTAACTCATCTCAACCTAGAAGCATCACTTTGGGTAGAAATCCATCCAAGGAAGTACTTTGGTGCAAACCAAAAGGAGTTACCCAAAGAAGAGGTAATGTTCATCAATGTGAATTTTTGTTTTGTTTGCTTATATAACCCATTAAATTATTCTTTTAAAAAGATTATATAATAGAATAATTATCCTAAATATACAAATATGTTTTTATATTAAGGTTATAACCTAAAAATTCACACACTTCCATCAAATGGTAAACACAATCATCGTTCGTGTGTACTGTAGACTACCACCTCGCGAACCGATGTCGTTCGTTCTTCCATTATCACCTATTATGGTTTGGAATAATGATTGAAATTGTTTTTATATATGATATATATTATATTAATTATGTATTTATTCTTATATAATTATTATATAACGCATACCTTTATGCATTCCATTTTGTGAGAATACGATAACGTCATTCGTGTGTACGGTAAACTACCACCTCACAAAGTGATGTGATTTATTCACAGTTTACATGGAATGTATTAATTATGGGTTAAATATATATATGTGATATATGTAACAAAAAAATTATATTGTAATTATAATATATATCATTCAGTTTCTTTCAATACGATAAGAAAATGGAAACATTGTTCATGCGTACGTACAACCAATTGTCTCCATGAATGATGTTTTTTATTTTATATTTATATATTTTATAGATTATTATAAATAAATATATAATGAATATATATGATAATTATATCATGGTTTACATTCTGAAAATTAGTAAATCATGATCAATTTAATAGGACCAAAAATAACAAGTCAAAACATGTACGAAAAGCAAAGCGGTTATTACCCAAAACATAACTTTAACATGGAATTGTTAATAAAAGGGTAATATAAAGTCATAAGTAAATAATATATTGTATTATATATATTAATATTATTATGTGATATATTTATAATAAACTTATACTTATTATAGAGGATGTTTTAACAAGTATGATGAGATTCAAGACTGAAGGTTAGTGGATTTCTAGTCTCACTTTTATTTATGTGAGACTTATGACTTATTCATCATATATTTATTTTGCATGGTGTATATATAGAAATATGAAATTTTGTACCATTAATTTAATTTATTTAATGATATTAAAAATTTCAATTTATTTCATTCATTCATAGGGCTCAAGGCTCAAAATTTACTCAAGTAGTAAGGGATTTCCGTCTCACCTTTATTTTCCATGAGACACAAGCCATGCTTAACACATATTTCTTATATGTGGTGTGTATAATACCCATGGATTTATTTTATAATTCTTATAATGATAATTATTGGGATTTAAATATCCATTTTATGATCTATCTTTCATGGGGTTTTCGGTTAAAATGTTTCCAAAGCAGTAAAGAAATTTTGTCTCAATTTGTCTTCTTTGAGACACATGTTATATTATGAACATATATTCTTTTATGAGGTGTATATAATTCCACTTTGTCATGTTATATCATGAATATACTTATTTTAATTATATTTTAAGATTCATGTAATATTATTCTCTTATGGGGATTATGATTGAAAGTTACTAAAGTAGTAATTACTACAATCACATCATTTGTCAGGATTGTTTACTATTATAGTTCCATTGATGAAGTATTATGATAAATATCTCAAAAACCCTCATGAAATTTTTTCTAATATGGTTATTAATTATATCTTAATGTGATGGTATGATTTTTATACACTTTTTTACTTTAGATAATTATGAAAATGTTAATAAGAAAATACGACTTTATTTATCTCTTCAGTCAGAAATATGTTCCCCCCCAAACTATGTTTTCTAAAAATGTCTTCAAAAATATTATACTATTATAATATTGTTTTTAAAATTAATTTTACCCACATTTTTCTTTTTTTACAATTTTTTTAAAAATGAATCTTCTTGTCATTTTCTGATCTAGGCTCTTTTGAATTCTACCAACAATGTGAAAATAATATTTGTTTGTACACATACGTCATGTAAGAAATTATCCACCATAATGGAAACTAAATTCATTGAATAATCCTTTATATGTTTTAAATAATATTTTCAAAAGAAAAGGATTTCAGAAATGTTTTAAAATATTTTCAAATATTCCTTTATAAGTATTCAAAGGTATTTTTTAAAGAAATATATTTTCAAAATGATTTATGATTTAAAAATCATTTTTCAAAATGGAAAGGATATTTTCCTTATGAAGAATTTTAAATAATTTTAAATCATACTTCATATGTTTTTAAATTAGTTTTCAAAGAAAAGGATTTTGTAAATGTTTTATGTATTAAAAAATTATTTTCAAAGAAAGGTTATTTTCCTTATGAAATTATCCAAGTGATCATTAAAAATAATTCTCCATACAAGATGAAATCCTTAGATATAGTTTTTACTTTACTGGGGATATTATCCAAGGAAATAATTATTATTATTTCATTTAATGGGTTATGTTTAAGATGAAAAATCCTTTATGAAATCCTTTTCTCTTCCATGAGTTATACTATGATAAAATGATTATGAAACCTGATTCCATTCATGGGTTATTCTATTATTAAATGATTATAAAGCCTATCTATTTTCCATAGGTTATGATATGACAAAATTTTTATGTTACCAAATTCATTTCATGGGTTATGATATTATGTTTATGAAAATAATCTCTTTTTATGGTCCATGATATGAGGAAAGTTTTATTATCTTGTGCACATGTATGTATGAATTCATTATGTAATGGGTGTGACCGATATCCACCTCCAATTAATTGGGTAAAGATTAATATCTCATGATATCAACATGAATTGAATGAGGAGTGAAATTGGTTTAGTAATACATGTATGGAATAAGGATTAATATCAGTTCAGTAATACAAGGCTATAATGAGAAGTTAACTCAGTTCAGTAATACAAGGTTGGAATGAGGAGTGAACTCGGTTCAGTAATACAAGTTTGGAATGAGAAGTGAACCTGATTCAATAATATAGGGATGGAACAAGGAGGGAACCTGGTTCAATAAAGGAATTTTTCTGTTATGAGGATCTTGGCAGTGAGCCTTGACTAAGATAGAAATTATTTTCTATGATTATGTATATTCCACAACTTCCATGTCTTATGCCAATGTTATTATCTCATGTTATTTGATTCACTTATGATTCATGTCTCACTATCTGAAAATATTTATTCTATTACTCATGTGTTTGATTTTGATATACAGGTTATGATCATCAAATGTTATGATCATGTCCTCATACCATTATGTTCGTGTTATGCTTATATTTATCCTTTAATTACCCTTAATTAGAATTTGATATCACCCTTTCTTATGATTACTTTCCCTAGATTATAAAGAAATGTTTTAATTTGGATTACTGAATAGGAATATCTTTGTGGGAAACACTAAAAATATTTCACCAAGTTATAATATTTTTTTCCAAGTTTCCAACCACTCTAAACTATTATGGTCCTCAGGCATGTACTTTTTTTAATGTGAAGAATATTCATCTAAAATTATATAATATCCAAGTATGTTATTCCTTGGTCTCTATAATGTAAATTGAATAACATGAGATAATATGGTGTTATTAAACCCCCATTAAAAATACTTCACATTAGATGATATTAAATGTGAACACATGTCAATTACTCAGTCATCTAACTAGGTTTGTCATGCCAAATTTGGGTTCTCCTAGATTATTTTTCATAAGTTAAGGAACTAATGAATTATCCTAATAGAATTAGGTTAATTTTTTGGTATTTTATTTCTTTTACACATAATAAGGAGACCATAATTAAATTATCTTTCCAAATTAATAGAGTTTAGTTTATACATACGATATATTACATAAAGTGTTATATGTTTAAATATCATAGATTCATATATGTTAGGATTCTAAAAATGAGATACCTAAATTAAAATATGGGGAGTGAAATGAAAAAAAGTTTCATTTCTTAGTGAAATATGGATATTTTCTTACAAATGTATATTATGTATTTTCAAAGGGGTATTAATGTAAGTGGGAGAAAATTTAATAGAAGCAGTTGTTAAATTAATTAAAAACATGATAATAATCTAATAAAAGATTATATTTTAGATAAATAAATTATTCATCATTAAAAAACGCATTAAGATAACTATTTATAAATGATATCCTTAATATAAGAAACTTATTAGACTCATAAAATATTATAATTTTTATTATCCAAGAATAAATTTTAATGTGTTAGACAAACTCTTTCAAAAGTTACCAACTATTAATGATATTAAATAAGTGAATCTAGATTTATATGGATTCACATGATTTTTAAAAGGCATTAAAAAAATCACACAAGTAACTTTAGTATCCACTCATATATTCAATATTATTGAGTTTTTTTATGACTTTGAGAGACTAGAATATTCTTATAAAGATTATTCTATTTATGGAATTCATTTCATTTTCATTATTAGAATTGTTCTTAAAATTTGTATGTATTCAAGAAATGATTACCATATTTTACTAAATAAGTGGGTAAAGTTGATTTGTTCATGTGATATCAAGGTTATAGTGTTGTATCAACAATATAAGTGGGTAAAATTTCAAACTATGAGAAGAAAAATGAGTTGGAAAGTCCAAAAATATTGGTTAAAAATATCCAATAATTGTCCTTAAATCCTAAAGGTAATTCCAAGAAGGAATTCTAATTTTTTCATATGATGGAACTGGACAAGATATATGAAGAAGTTTGAGAAAATCCATGGAATTTACATGATAGGTATTAGTGTTATAGAAACAAATCTAGGATTTGAAATATTATTTAATATAAAATGTATAATTTATGAATGTTTTAAATATATAAGAGTTCAAAAAAAAATTCATGTATTTATTGAGCATGTAACATGCATTCAATTGAAGAGGCTAAGGTTTTATAAAGCACGAGGTTTAATTACAAGGAATTTATTAAGAAATTATGGGTCTAAGTAAAGGGTTTATATAGTTATATTATTTATCTTATGTGATAAGAGAATATTTATATTATTATTGTGAAATTATGATGACAGATTCAATACACATTATTTATTATTCTTCAGATAATATATATTATTTTGAGTATAATATATTAATAAACAAATTTATCTGGGATAAATTAGTTATTCTAGATGTTTTTTAAAATATGATGGATTTGATTCAATAATCAGTGGTGTTTTTTAAATTAAAACATCTTCTTTTCAATACAAATCTCTAAAAACATATAATATCATATATGATATTAACCCCATAATTTATTTGTTAAATATGACCAATGTAGAAATAAGTATTTTTTCCTAAAAAAATAGTTATTTTGTAACTTAATATGATATTTTAAAATGTCTATAATGTATTAGAGGTTAATAGGAGTTTTTTTAGTAATATATATGTTTAATAATGACAAATAATTGATTATTCTAGTCAAAAATAAAAAAAATATCTAATAGATATCCCAAAACCTTTAGGGTATATCTATAAATGGTTAATTTAAATAGATACATTGGTCACTCATAAATTTCAAGGAAAATGTTTTATATAATTAGTCCAATGAATGAGGATGATAATTAACATAGAAAGATATCTCAGTTGAATTTTTTTTTTGACATTGTACCATTTGATGTTGTAATGAAATGAGTTGGAATACTATGTTCAAATAGATGATAATTAGGAACATGATTCCTTAATCTCAACATTATTCAAAATTTCTTACTTTATATATATTTTTCTATAATGTGTTTAGTAAAATAGTTTTTATCATATTTTCACATAGATATATGGAAATAATTACCTATAAATGTAAAGAGTGTAATAAAACCCCTAAAAGTGTAGAAAATATAATACTAATTTGGTTGTTTATCATATGTGATATGTTATAGGAAAGAGTTCATATAGTTTTAATAATTATTATTAAAGTATTTAATGAATATAAAATGTATCATGTCATAAACATTGTTATTTATATTTTTTCACTCTTTCATGATGGCCATATATATATATATTGTGGTGAAAAATGATAGTTGACCAGTCAAAATAAAATTTTAACTTATCCCTTATCGAATTTCATCCTGAATTATTATAGTTTGTGTTGAAATGTTATGTTTTTATTGATCATGATTCTTTTATTAGAATATAGAATATTACAATGGGGAATATTACTGGGTTTGTGAATTGGATGGCCCACAAACTATACCACCATAGAGTTTTATAAACTATGTATTTTATACTCTAGGGGTACATGGTTCATATTTTGGTTTCCCCATACTAAAAGTTAGTGATATACCAATCATGATAAAATTCACACATTTATAGAAATCTAACATAATACTTGAGGTTTAACTAATCATAGTGTGATTTGGTATGATATTTATAATATCATTGGATGTGTCTTAACCAAGATGGTATTTTTTTATCATATGATGAGTATGATATACGATCCTTCAATTAAGATACACTAAGGAAGTGTGTGATTATGTACACCTTTCATGGGGTGTGGAAAAATAATTTTTATATTACCTATGTATAGTATAGTGATTAACCCTAGGTAGTCTCTTGAAGAGGAGTGCACACAAAACAGTTTGTCACCTTTTAATTAGAGGTAAAATGTAGTGTTTTTGGAATTGTTTGGTTTTGAATGAAATGAAATAAAAGAGATAAATTAAGAAAATTATTGAAATGAAATTTTTAAACTCATGTGATTGAAAATTATGATATGATATGGGTGATCAGGTTGGGGTCATTTTTCCAACTACAATGATATCCTTGTTCTATTTAATTTAATCCTCTTCTGCTAAGTTGATTAAAGTGAGATTCCACGATCATTTCCTCTCACTAACTTGGTCAAATGGTGACGGTGAGAGAAAAACTTACCAAGATATTATTTTGGTATAATATACTTCCTTGTTCAATAAAGTTTCAATAATTATCCTAAAATTACTAAGTTAATACCAGATCAGGTCTTGTTTATCTCAAATAATCAAGAATACCCACTACCCCTTTCACACATACTGACGATCATTGAGTAATTCACCACTAAGATCTGGTCTATTCCATGATATATAGAATAGAACCTATTGGAGTTAGATAATGATCATTGAACAAAGAAAAAAAAATATAATTAAAAAACCAAATATGACCATACTTGATAATACAAACCACTATTTGAAATTGAAAACAACATTGCAGAAGAGAGAACGAGATTTCATTCAATTAAGTATAAGAACTAAAGAATTAAAAAATAGAAAAACAACTTTTCCAAAATTAATCAAATGTTTACCCCACTATGGTAAGGGTAATATATATTAATGGAGAGTATGAAGGCATTATAAAACTAAGAAGAATAAAAAAAATGAAAAAGAAAGAAAGCATAAAAGTTATCCTCTAGAATCTGAACTCAAATATTTTTATCATGTTTTGTACACCTACTCTTTAAATCATGGAAAATCCACTTATTACATGATTCTAAAAATTTAATTTTCTATCATCCCTCCAAAGTTCACATTAATTGGATGCTTATTAAGGAAGTTATGGAATAATTAATAAGTATGACTTTTTTTTGGCTGAGGATTCTAAAAATATTTCTTAAATTTTGGTCCTTTAATGGATTCCTTAATGAGTGAATAACTGCATGGAATTTAATGGCGAAACATGACTTGGAGTAAAATTCAAATATAATTGGAATCACCTCAATTTTAGGCATTTAGTTCAAGTTATTCCTCATTTATAGAGGTGAGGTCTACCCTATCTTCTAGAATGATTTTCTAAATTGATTGATTTTTCGGGCTTTAGATGGTTGAATTAGCTCTTGGCCTAGAATATAAAGTTTTATCCCATGAACATAGGAATCATAAAAAATTATAACTTCAATTGGATCAATATTTTACAAGTTATGCATGAAATACCAAAGTTATTAAAGTCTTTTATAATTCCAGAATTAATCATTTTTCACATATTATCCCAAAACACACCAAAAATCAAAAATTAATGAAAATACACTCAAATTGATAAATTTTTAGGGATTAAATCATTTAAAAACATATAAAAATTGTAAGAACCTAGATCTTCTTCTCATGTATGTTTTCCTTTTTCTAGTGTTTTTGAGAAAAAGAGGAATTTCTGAAAATTTCTAAGTACACACCATGTACTTTATGAGTACACGCTGTGTACTTGATTACCATAGTTATCCGGGTGCTGGACGTGTAACGGCCAAGGTCATGGCCGTGTGTGGTGACCTAGAGACCGCCTAATGTGGGGGCTGGTGAAGGAAAGTACACGTCATGTACTTATAAAGTACACACCATGTACTTTTTTTTCATTAAACATACCGGGGTCACGTCTGACGGAAAAAACCATCTCCTTCTCAACCTAGTTCATCTGAGAGAGACCGTAAGACCTCGATTCTTCTCCGGGCCCCCAATCAAGCATCCGTTCTCCGATTCGACTGCTGTCAATTGTGTTGGGATCACCTCGGTAATCTCTTCCTTCTTCTAGATATTTGTTTCCTAATTCCTCCTTTTTCTCAAGTTATCTATGGTTGAACGTTTTAGACGTTTTTGTAGATCTATGGTGTTCTTGGGCGATTCAAGGCTTGAGGTTCACTTATAGTGATCCTAAAACACCAAGGTAGGTGGTTTGTGGCTTTCTGTAGATAGTCTTTGAATTTTATGTGAAAAAGTGCCCAATACCCTTGATCGAGGTATTGCGTGTTTACGATTTTAGCCCTTTTAATTACCTACCATGATTGTATGCTTTAGTAGAGGTTAATTGAATGTGAATAGGGTTAATTTCTATGATTTGGAAGTCTTTTCCCATGCATGGTTGTTTATGACTGTTTGGTCTTGATTATCCTGTTAGGATGACTTGGTTGTTTCCCATGCCTAATATTATTAGGATGGAGTGATTATTATCTGTCTTGTTGTTATGCTGTAGACTGGTTAGCCAAGTAGTTCTTGAGGTATACTTTGGCCGCTTTGCATTGTTATGCTTGTTTGACTTACACAAGGTCGTGAGAACCTCGTGTAGTAGACCATAGGGAGAATGGAAATAAGGGCTTCTATAGAGTGTATGTTTATTATCACGCTACGAGACCATAGGGGGAATTGACATAAGTGCTTCCTTAGAGTGTCTGTAGTTCCTCAACGTGAGCCAGAGGGGGAATGTGGCGTATGTGCTTCCCCAAAGCGCCTTTTAGTTACCGATATGAGACTATAGGGGGAATTTACGGTGAGTGCTTCCTCAGAGAGTCTTTTCTAAAGCTGAACAAGAGGGGTTATACTGTGTGTACTTACCAGAGGGTTGATTGTGTTTTCTAGGTAGGACCAGAGGGGATTAGGCTGTGAGAGCATCCTGGAGGTTTACCTGTTTGTGATTATCTGCTTACTTGGTATTTGGTGTTTGAATGCTTTGAAACTGTAGGAATGTTTACTGTTGAGTACTTCCTTGTTTACTGATTCTTTTTCTTATTGCCTGCCATATATATTCACTGACTATTAGGTATAGATCTCTTGGTGGTTGCCTACTGGGATTTAGTCTCACACCCTATTTGGGTCATGTTTTTGGGCCCAAATAGATTGTAATGTTGTAGGTATAGTTAAGGGAAAGCACCCTTCTGCTTTAGAAACTTGTCTGCTTTGGAGCTAGAGAGCATGGGACCAAGCCGAGTCTTGCGATGCTAAGGTTTTGTTTACTGTTTTTCTTTTGTACTTTGGTTTAGTACTGTATTTTAGAAATGTGACATGTTTGGATGATTTTCTAAACATATGTATCATGCATTATTATATATGTTCTCCTGCTAATTATTACTTTCAGTCTTCCACTATTTACTATTGTATGCCATTATTACTGATTCCACTATTGTTATCTATTTATCTTCCATTGTGTTACTCTGCCAATGATGGTATAGTTTCCCCACTATCACAACCAAGGCCCTCACCGCTAGTCAGCAGCCTCTGGTGTTAGGGGAAATGCGCTTGAGGCCATGTGACCAACCGGGTACGGGGCGCCTCTGGGAAGCTTCTGAAACTGGGACATTACAAAGTGGTATCAGGGGGATTCTTTTCTCTTGACTTACTATTTGGAGCCTATAGATAGGGATAGGAAGGAATAGGTACTTGGTAATAAGTTGTGGCTGGGAGTAGCTAACCCGTGTATAGGGAAAATCCAATCTACTTTGTTTATTGCAAGTTTTATGGTTTTTCAATTTTACAATTGATTTGATTTTCACCGTTGGGTGACCCACATGTGTTGTGCTATTATTGTTGTTCTTATTGAGGTTCTATTTCTATTGAAACCCAATGAGATGAGGGTATTCCATCTCATGCATCATGTAGGAACTTGCTAGAGATCACATGTCATACATTCTTTCCATGCCATTTAGGTTGCATTAAGAATTTCATGTTGTTGTGATAGGTGTTGTGCAAGATATTCATGCTATTGTGATAGATGCCTTGATAAAAATACCTACAGTTTGATAGGGTATTGGTTGTGTAAGTTTTGTTTGAATGAACTCCAAACTTTGGTTCTTGAGGTGTTATAAGCCCTCATGGATTGTAATTTGGTGGATCATTGATCTATTGTGCTTGTTTATGACATGTATAAGATGCCAAGCTTTGATTTGTGGGGAGTATGGGCCCTCACGGATCGAAAATTGGCACTTTAATGTTCGTTTCAGTATTTTCTGGGCTCTAGAGTAGTTTTTGAGGCTTACCATCCAGAAAAACCCAGAATACACGCCGTGTAATGATGAATACACGCCATGTGTTCTTCTGTTCAGGAAGAAAATGTTTTTCTTAAGTACATGTTGTGTACTATATGTACACACCGTGTAGTCACTAACCGTGTCTCAAACTGTGTGGGGAGGGACATGAGGTTCATAATATTTGTTAGGACACGCCGTGTACCGTATGTACACGCCATGTTGTAGAACCGTGTAACCGGACATGTCACTAACAACACGGGTCGGTTGAATCCTTTCTAATACACGTCGTGTTCATCTGGAACAGGCTCTGTAGTGTAACCCATGTACCTGGCCGTGTAACGAACAACACGGGTCAGAAAAATCTTCCTAGTACACACCGTGTCCATATAGAACACACCGTGTAGTTGGAACCGTGTATCCAGCCGTGTAACTAACAAAACGGGTTGGTGAAGCTCATCTAGTACACACCGTGTCTGGCACTAACATTCCATGTAGTCTTGTTTTAGGAGAACCGTGTGGCTTAACCATGTAGAAGAACTCAGGCAGGGAAAAAGGATTCGAGTACACACTGTGTTTTAGGACAACACGCCGTGTGTATGGGGTGTTGCACGACCTGGGTTGGCAAAAGTACACACTCATGTGAAGGCTTAAGGGAACACGCCGTGTAGTCATTATACACACCGTGTATCCATGTTTTGAAAAACTTGAATGCTATCTTTCTCATGTTCTCTTCTTATCATTCTAAGTTTTAGTCCCTGTTAATTTTGATCTAAGGTGTGCGCTTGACCTTGCAGAGTCATGCCACCAAGACGTCCTCCGGTTGTATGCCAGTTGCAAGGAGATGATCAGACCCCAGACATGGCTAGTCAAGGACTTCTAGCAGATGCTCCAGAGTGCCAGTCTTTGCACCAACTATCATTCCAGACACAGGTGCTGATGAAAAATTCTGAGATGGATTCATGAGGTTCATACAGACCTTCCGAGGAGTACCACATCCTTCCCCTTCTATGGTAGAGTTGACGCGAGTTTTCAAGTAGCATAATCCTCTCACTTTCACTGGGGAAGGAGGACCTCAGGCTGTAGAGTCATGGTTATAAGCCATGATTTCCATCTTCGAGCATCTGGAGACACCTCTAGAGAAGAGGGTCAAGCTCGCTACGTACATGCTTCAAGATTCCGCCAATAGATGGTGGGATGTGATCTCATAGGAGGGGCGTCAGTAGGTTATGGCTTGGGATGACTTCCTCCATGATTTTTATGACTACTTCTATCTGGAGACCTTGAGGGCCAATCGCGCCTGAGAGTTCATGAGTCTGGAGCAAGGTACTCTTTCCGTTATGAAGTATTCATCTCACTTCACTGAGCTACAGCGCTTCACACCTATTCTAGGAGGTTATGAGTTATTCCTAGAAAGGAAGTTTGAGGATGGTCTAAGGCACAACATGTGATCATAGTTTAACATCTTCAGGTTGAAAACTATCACTTCTATCATCAACCAGGCGCTGATCACAAAGTACAATTTGAGGGATCCTGGAGTTGTGAGCCAGGTCGGTTTGACATTTGAAGTTAGTATCCCTCATACTGACAGTAGGAATCACCACATGGGGTTTTTGTGCGGTGATCCAAGGAGGAGAGACACTTCTACTGGTAGCTAGGTGGTGTGCTACCAGTGCAGGAAGAGTGGGAATACGAGGCCACATTTCCCGAGAGACCCAGTGGAGTACTGATCTTGTGAAAAGATGGGTCATCTTTCAACATTTCTGTCAGATCTTCTTACCAGTAGCTGGTGACAGGGGTTCTTCTATGACTCTGGGTTCAGGAGCAGTGCCACCAGTTTCCCATAAGTCTAGGAATTGGAGTTCTTTCAGCCGTTCAGGTCAAGGTGGAGGTCGCAGCCATGGTAGTCAGTCACCACACTTTCAGCAACAACATGGTGGATTAGCTCAGAGTGGTCAGGCAGGGTCACAGGGCCACAATACTAGTTATAATTTTACAGTGGAGCAGAACCAGTAGAAGAATGATCCTGGAACCTCTATAGTTCGAGGTAAGATCCTAGTTGCCTCAGTTTTAGCTTCTTCTCTTTTCGTACAGGGGCTTCCCATAGCTTTATATTTATTGCTGTTGTGGAGAGCCTTTGGCTCTGGATCTTTACTTTGGTTGATGTCTTGAAGTTTGACACACCGTTGGGGACAAGAACGACTAGTGTATGTCAGTGCAAGGAGTTCCCTCTAAAGGTTGGTAGGTGTTACTTTTTATGGGACCTTTATGTCCTAGAGATGACATGCTATGATGTCATTCTCTGAATGGACTGGTTAGTTCCTTTCCAAGCAGTTGTCGATTTCTATCATCGTAGGGTGAGTTTCACATCACCATAGGGCGGATCATTTCTTCATAAGGGATAATGAGATGTTCAGGCAATCAGAGAAGGACCTGAGCATCATGGGTTGGAAGGAGTTATAGCCCAGATTGCTAGTCTATATTTGGATGACTAGGGGACTTCACAGATGGACTTTCCTCTAGTGGTGGATCATTTTAGGGGCATCTTTCCAGAGGAATTTTTAGGTTTTCCTCTTGAATGAGAGGTAGACTTTTCTATTGAGCTCATGCTAGGAGCGACACCGGTTTCCATTCCTCCTTACAGGATGACTACACCAGAGTTACAGGAGCTCAAGAAGTAGTTGGAGGAGTTGTAGGCAAAGGGTTTTATCTAACCCAGTACTTCTCCTTGGGTTCCACCTATCCTGTTTGCAAAGAAGGTAGATGGTACTCTCCAAATTTGTGTGGATTATCGAAAGCTGGACCAGTTGACGATCAAGAACCGATATCCCTTGCCAAGGATTGATGATCTCCTTGATCAACTAAGAGGAGATCAGGTGTTCTCAAAGATTTACTTGAGGTCTAGTTATCATCAGTTGCATGTTAGACCATATGATATACCTCTTACATCTTTCTGAAGCAGGTATGGTCTATACGAGTATGTGGTTATGTCGTTCGGTCTCACGAATGTGCCTACAATATTTATGGCATTGATGAACGGAGTGTTCCACTCATACTTGGATTCTTTCATGGTGGTTTTCATGGATGATATCTTGGTGTTCTATCACACTCGACATGACCATGATACCCATCTTGAGATTATTTTGAGTACAATGAGAGAGCATTAGTTACTTGATAAGATCTCAAAATGCCACTTTTGGATGGACTAGATTCACTTCTTGGGTCATGTTTTCTCAGAGACAGGAGTATCAGTAGACCCAAAGAAAGTGAGAGCTGTAGATTCTTAGGAGTAGATGAAGAACTTATTTGAGGTACAAAATTTTATAGGGATGGCTAGATACTAAGAATGTTTCATACATGACTTTTCATGATTAGCATCACCACTGTTGGGCTTGACTAAGAAAGGTGAAAAGTTCTTGTGGTTAGATTCTTGTGGGTCAAGCTTTCAGGAGCTGAAAGGGTGGTTGAATTCAGCACCAATACTATTATTTCTAGAGCTGGGAAAGAGATATACTATGTAATATGATGCATCAGGTATCGGTCTTGGATTAGTGCTTATGTAGGGGGAAGGAGTCATTGCATATAGGTCTCGACAGTTGAGGCCACATGAGAGAAATTACCTGACGCACGATCTTGAGTTGGTTGTAGTTGTTCATGCCTTACACTATTGGAGACATTATCTGTTGGGAGAGAATTTTTTGGTTTTCACGGACCAAAAAAGTATCAAGTATATCTTCACTCAGCGTGACCTGAATTTGAGACTGTGAGGGTGGGTTGAGTACCTTCAGTATTTTGACTTTGAGCTTGCCTACACGCCTGGGAAAGGCAATGTAGTAGCTGATGTGTTGAGTAGGAGGACTCAGATACAGGCAGTTCAGGAATCCAGTAGTGAGTGGAAGCTTATGAATCTATTCTCCAAGATGCATTTGGAGGTGCATGACAGGCAGGGGAAAACATTTCTTTCTTATGTAGTTGTTACCACTACTCTACTTGATCGAGTGTGAATGAGGCAGCTATCAGATTCTGAAGGCCTAGTCCTATGAGAAAGTGTGATGGGAGATAACCCTATTTCAGGATAGACTATAGGCAAGGATGAGATCTTGTGTTTTCATGGGCGCGTATGGGTGTCAGCAGACATACACGAGGAGCTGATGCGGGACTTTCATTCCTCAGTTTTGGAAGTTCATCCTGGTGTCACTAAGATGTATCATAATCTACACCATCAGTATTGGTGGCCAGGTATGAAGAGGGATGTTTCTGGTTTCGTGATGAGGTGTTCCACCTATCAATAAGTGAAGGCAGAGTATCAACAACCAGTAGGGCTTTTACAGCAGTTACCCATTCCTGAGTGGAAATGGAATGATGTTGCGATGGACTTCGTGATAGGGTTACCGAGGTCACCTCGAGGGAATAATGTAGTTTGGGTTGTCATTGATAGTCTCATGAAGGTTGATCACTTCTTTCCGATTAAGGAGACATTTAGTGTTGATGAGCTGGGAAGGTTTTAAATCCAAGAGATTTTATATTTACATGGGGTTCCACACTCTATTCTTTCAGACATGGATGCCCGTTTTACTTCTCAAAACTGGAAGGGATTACAAAAGGCCTCGGGGGTACACAGGTACATCTGAGTAAAACTTACCATCCCCATATAGATGGCCAGTCTGATCATATGATTCAGGTGCTTGAGTACATGCTTTGAGCATGCACCCTGGATTTTAGAGGTTCTTGGGAGAAGCACATACCTCTTGTAGAGTTTTCTGAAAACAATCGTTTTCAAGAAACTATTCAGATGAAACCTTATGAGGCTTTATACGGTAGGCCATGACGATCGCCCATATGTTGGATGGAGGCAGGAGAGGCAGCTATGCTGGGACCTCGTCTTTTCCAAGAGACCACAGAGAAAATAGAGTTGATTTGGAAGAGGATGGATGCTGAACAGTCTCGACATAAGTCTTATGCTGATCAGTAGAGATGACCTCTGGAGTTCGAGGATGGAGATCGGGTTTTCCTGCATGTCACACCAAGGTTGGGACACTAAAGGATTAGGAGATAGGGTAAGCTTTCACAGAGGTATGTCGGGCCGTTTGAGGTTTTGGAGAGAGTTGGGCCGGTTGCCTATCGGTTGCATTTACCTTAGAGGTACCAGGATATGCATGATGTCTTCTATGTTTCTCATCTCCAACATTACTTCTCAGACCCGTATCATGTTTTTCAACCCGAGGAGGTTGAGTTAGAGGTGGAAGCCTTGTTCGAGGAGCATCCTATCCGGATTTTTGATCACAGTGCGAAGGTTCTCCATGGACAGTCTGTTCCTCTGGTACGAGTGATATAGCAGCACAGACGAGTATAGGACGAGACTTAGGAGAGGGAGGTCAATGTACAATCATAGTGGCCGGACCTGTTTGAGGATTCTTCATCTATGCTGCCTTTCTAGGGAAATTCAAGGACAAATTTTTTTAAGGGGGGAAGTTTGTAAGAACTCGGATCTTCTTTTCTGGTATGTTTTCCTTTTTCTGGTGTTTTTGAGAAAAAAGGAATTTTTGGAAATTTCTTAAGTACACACCATGTACTTTATAAGTACACACCGTGTACTCGGTTACCACAGGTAGCCGGGTTCTGGCCGTGTAACGACCGGGCACATAACTATGTGTGATGACTTGATGACCACCTAATGCAGGGGCCAGTGAAGGCAAGTACACACCATGTGCTTATTAAGTACACACTGTGTACTTTTTTTCATTAAACGTACCGGGGTCGCGTCTGATGGATAGAACCATCTCCTTCTCAACCTAGTTCATTTGAGAGATACCGTACGACCATGATTCTTATTTGGGCCCCTAACTGAGCATCTATTATCTGATTAGGCCAATGTCGATTGTGTTGGGATCGCCTCAATAAGCTCTTCCTTCTTCTAGAGCTTTGTTTCCTGATTCCTCCTCTTTCTCAAGTTATCTCTGGTTGAACATTTTAGACGTTTTTGTAGATCTATGGTGTTCTTGGGTGATTCAAGGCTTGAGGTTCACTTATAACAATCCTATAACACCGAGTTAGGTGGTTTGGGCCTTCCCGTACACTATTGGAATTTTACCCTTTACCAATGGTTTCCCAAACCATGGCCAAGTAAGCCATGGGTATTGGCTTATACCAACGGTTCTGTGTAAACTGTTGGTATATGTGTTAAAGTAAGAGATATACCAACGGTTTCACAAACCGTTGGTATATGTTACCCTTATACCAACGATTTAGAACTGTTGGTATATAGTGTACAATATACATCCAAGGGATATACAAATAGTTTTCAAAACCATTGGTAGAATTTTATACCAATGGTTATAAAAAAACCATTGGTATAATATACATCAAAATATTATACCAATGGTTTTGAAAACCATTGGTATAAGTCTATACCAACGGTTTAGAAAACCATTGGTATACATATGCTGCAGCTCCACAGTAGCTGACAGCCACCTCCAAACTGCAACTCTCCATGACCTGCAAGAACACATACAACTAGAATCCAAAAGCCTACATGGGATGTTTAAAATTCATCCAGAATTTAGAAATTTAGAAATTTAAAATTCATTCCTCACTCAAACCACAATACAAGAGAAAAATCCAGAATCTAATATATCTACAATCCAATACATCTACAATCCAATACATCCAGAATTGAAATGCAATAACACCCATAACACCAATACAAAATTAAAATCCAATACATACAGAATCCAATACACATAACAATATTCAAAATTTAGAATTTATTACTAATACAGCCAGAATCCAATACATCCAGAATTCAGAAATTTAGAATTAAAAAGAAATAACACCCATAAAAGTATTCAAAATTTAGAATTCACTCCTCACTCAAACCACAACACAAATACACACAAGAGAAAAATCCAACATGTTATAGGAAGCACATGGGATGTTTACTCATGGTCTTGGGTTGACTATCTTAAAACCAATAGAATAACCTGGGTAGAGTGGACAAGGATCATGATACCCATAAGATAGATAATGGTAGTGGTCATGTGCTTAGACCTAGGATGAGTTATAGGAAACACATGAGATGTTTATATTCCTCTAATGACTATGTATCCATGTATAAATAGTTCCTGATTTGTTAGTGGGAAACATTTGTAAAGACCTGAAATTTACATGTATTTTTTTAATTAAATGGGAATTTTATGAGTCCGTAAAAATTTACAGTGCGTGATTCCGAGGCCCGGAGTGCCCGGAATAAATTTCTGAAGTATTGTTCAGGTACGTTCAGTAAACGCATGAGTGAGTTTTTATAACTTTTAAACCGTTGCTCGGAATTGAAATCCGAGGGCACCATTGAACTCACAGTGCCGATATTCGCTTAAGGAGACTTTCACCTAGACAACAAATAGACGAGGGTGAAAGTTAGTTTTTGGGGTTTTCATGGAAATAATAAAATAAAATAAACTTCATTTTATTTTATTTGGAGCTTCCATGTGAATATTTCAGGTGGGTTCCAATGTAACTAAACCTCCATGTGGAAGTTGGAAGTGGGGACCACCAGACCTTAACCTCCCATGAGAGTTTAATGTGGTGGGGACCACCCGAACCATAACCTCCCATGAGAGGTTATGGTGGTGGGGACCACCTAGGATTAAACCCCCTTGAAACCCCCCTTTAATTGGGAGAAACCATCAACTCCCACAATTAATTAGGGAGAGCCTCTTGACCTCCTCCACCTTAATTGTGCCAATACACATACTATTAAATTGTGCCAACACACCACTTAATTATGCCAACATTAATTAATTGGCTTGCCCCTTTTTAATTTAAGTAAAAACATCATTGGAATTTTGGAAGGTTCCTAATAAATGAACCGTCATAAATTCCATGATCATTACCTACCTTTCTCTCTCTCCTATATATATGGAGCTTGGGAGGAGGATTTGGGATGGATTCACCAAGCGATGAAGTGTTGGTAAAGTGAAGCGACGCCCAACACTTGGAGGATTATGCTCTCCAACGAAGAATGCATTCTCCAATGAAGAAAGTGCTCCCCAACAAAGAACGCTCTGCCAATGAAGAATTCCAAGCTCCTTCTACCTTCTTCCTCGGGACTACTTTCGACGTGGGACGTACTCATCCACGACGAACCGATGTCTGTATTTATTCCCGCGCCAATGAAAACGAACAAGGTAGGGGGTTTATTTTCATGATAATACTTACCTTGTTTATTTTTTCAGTTTTGGGAAATAATCGTTGCTTGAGTTAACTGCTACCACCCTAAATGTGGAGGGTACGATCCAAACCAACATGGCCCGAACCCTCTGCTGTTTTTCTTTGTGGTGTTCTTCGGAGTGAAGGAAGGTGAAGAAGACGAAAAAGGTGACAAAGGCAACGACGCTGCTGGCCACGACCACCGCGACCCGTGGCACCCCCGCAGCACTCCGGCCTCCCGGATGAACTGACCCCATGTCGCCGCCGGCTGAACTGGCTCCGTGCCACCCGCTGGCCCCACGCCTCGGGCCAAGCCGCCCTCGCAGCGCCCTCCGGGCCAAGCCGCCCAAGCGGCGCCCTCTGGGACGAACCGCCCTCATGCTGACTCGCAGCCGGTCTACGCCCTCATGGCTGGTCCGCGCTCTCACGACCCTCCACGACCCCTCACGACCTGCTGGGCTGGGCCCAGTGGGCCATGCCGAACCCAATGGGATGGCCCGCCCAACGGGCCGGGCTAGACCCAACGGGCCAGGCCGGGTCGACCTGAACCGATTCGGCCCTGATGGGGTCAGGCTGGGTCGGTCCGACTCGGTCGAACTAGACCCATGCCCACTACAACCCATTTATGCTTCTTCAGCCATAAATTTGGAACCGGACATCCGTTTGACGAACCGTCAGCAGCGCTGGAAATCTTAGAGCGTGACGATCCCTTTGAGTATGCCCCACTAGAGTTTGGGGTAAATTTTAGTTATAGTCAGGTTGGATCGAGCACAAATCCAACCGGGCCCCCAGAACTAAAAGGAAAATAACTCAGAGACCGAGCGTCCGATTGACGCGATGTCTGTTTCATTGAGATCCCTATGACGTGGCGGACCTTTGAGATACTTATTTGTGGGACTTCATGATAGTTGGAGTATCAACCAGTAGCTCATGGAGCAGATCCTCTCAGAGATGATCGAGCGTAGGGCAGAGACCTAGTAGTTGGCTGAGACCGGACAACTGCTGACCGTTTGACTCGGAGTGACTCTACTAGCTCAGTGGGGAGCGCCTTGGTGTCACGGAAGATCCATGGTAGAGGATAATGCTTGGTGACGCGGAAGACCCATGATACTCGACAGGAGGAGTACCTCAGCAGGCTACGAGGGGGAGGGCACTTGGTGATGCGGCAGACCCATGGTGGGGAGCGCCTCTATGTGACGCAGCAGACCCACGGTACTCGACAGGAGGAGTACCTCATCAGTACAAGGTTAGTGGGAAGTACACTTGGTGTCGTGGCAGGCCCACTATACTCGATTGAGCAGGAGTTCTCCAACAGCCAAGGTTTCAATAATGTGACTGGGGATGTTGCTAGATACTACCCCTAAAATAAAATCCTGGTTGAGCTGAGTCAGTACTTTTGTGTTTTCCTCATTATTGAGATGGATTAATTAATAACTTAGGTATATGTATGGGCATATACCTAAGTAGGGTTATTTGTTTATTTCATACTTTGTGGTTTATCCTTGTTGGATTTTGTGAGACCTTGAGGGTCTCGAGGTCCCTACTGAGTATCGTTATACTCACCCCTGCACGGGCTATGCCCGAACCTTGTTGTGTTGGATGCAAACGATGGACAACGCTGTCTGAGGCTGAGAGTACCAGGACTGGACGGTACCCGGAGGTGGACCATACGGCTTGTCGGTACACGGAGGAGATGGAAAGACATGGAGTGCTGAGGAGACGATCTGTACTTACCCCTCAGGTATGAACCTTGGAGGATGATCCAGTAGCTGTCTTTTCTTTTTCTTCAGTTGTATTACATTTTAGTTGTACTTGTACTTTTCAATTGGGCTTGTTTTCTGGCCCCTTTTACTTTTAACACTCTTTTCTTATACAGTTTACTTGGTGTTTCGTCTAGCTGTGTGCTTTATTGTGTGTGTGTTACAGGTTATAAAGGCAATTCCTTCCCAATTTTAGGGAATTACGTCTTTCGTGCTAGTTACCAGCCCCTGGCCTATGGAAGGAGGGCTTGGGGTAGTCACAGAATGAGCCCCGGGGGATGGGTTGTGACAAATTGGTATCAGAGGAGTCGGTTCTACTGCATAACTTAGGACTCTGATCTTTCTTTTCTATGAATCAATATTGTTAAGGGTAGTGAGTGTGGTTATCAGTTTAGGGAGTCCAGTGTTGGTGCGGTGACCTATGTATCCATACAACAGGACCCTGACTTCTGATTTCCGACTCAGTGCACAAAAATACTGATTGCTTGTGTGTTTTAAAAAGTTTTATTTAAGTCAGCTCAACCAGGTCAGCTCACTAGGTATAAATTTTTGACCGTGTCACACCTATTTCTTTTCAGGATACCTCCACACAGATAGCCGACTAGAGTTTCGAGAGTTTTACGCACTAATAGCCCCCCGAGCAACGAGGCCTCGGTAGAGGGCCCTTTTCCAGTAGAGGCACCAGTGGAGGCTCTAGCGGTACAACTCTCTATTGGTCCACCAATGCCACCAGCCACAACAGCAGAAAGTGAATGCCGCTTGAGCGCGTTGCATGAGTTCTAGCGCCAGAGGCCACCTAGGTTCAGGGGAGAGACGGACCCACAAGTGGCTTAGGATTGGATGGAGGCTGTGGTGAGAGTCTTCCGACTCATAGGGACACCAGCCGATCTCATGGTGATCCTTGCCGTCAGCCTTCTACAAGAAGCAACATACAGATGGTGGATCTTGATGCTCCAGGTTCACGACGAGGTGACGCTTCTCTGGACAGACGTCGAGAGACTATTTCGAGCAGAGTTTTTCCTAGTGACTCTTCACACAGTGCGCATACATGAGATTCTTCATCTGCAGCAGGGCATCATGACCGTAGCTCAGTACTCAGCGAGGTGCAATGGCCTCTCATGTTACTCCACATATATGGTGCGAGAAGCATTCTTCAAGGCTTGTAACTTTGAGCAGGGTATCAAGTGGGAGATCAGGGCTTCGGTGATCTCACTCAGCATACCGATGCAGGAAGGGGTGTTAGAGAGAGCCCTCTTAGTGGAGAGTTTCCTTGCTGAGCAATAACCAGTAGAGAGACCCTCCACCAGTCGACACGTAGTGGAGTCTTCTACAGCTGGTAGCAGACATATTTCACAAAGGTCCAAGAGGACCAGACCTATAGGTGTACGACCGCATGACTCAGGATCGGTTTTGCGGGGCATTGGAAACAGAGCCAGACATGCCAGGAGCGGCCAGTGTTACACATGCAGCGGGTAGGGTCACATGGCTCGTGACTGTCTGTCCCACTATTCATATGATCATAAGATAGTCGAAGGACCACCCAGGCAGAGACAAAGGTTCGATCGAGGTGGTCCGCAGGGAGTAGGAGGATATGGCAGAGGAGCTAGCCGTGCAGCTGGCGGTGGGCAACGATTTGAGATATTACCGCCACCACCACCAGGAGATCCACCCCCACCATAGGGAGAAGGTGGACAGGGGGGAGCTCAACTCCAGGCAGCTGAGGCATATGACCACAGTGCTCCAGATATGATTTGAGATATGATCTGTGTCTACTCCACCATAGTTCCAGTACTTATAGACACAAGATCCAGTCAGTCTTTCATTGCCACTACCCTCGTTCGGAGCTCAGAGATTCTGACAGAGCCGTTGGCTCGATTCTTACAGCTAGAGACACCTACAGGAGCAGATTTGATGATTACGCACTAGTTTCGACACTGTGAGCTTACTCTAGGAGGTGAGAGATTTGGTTGGGATCTCATAGTAGCGGCGTCGAGGCCTTACGACGTCATCTTGGGTATGGACTGGTTATCTATAGTCCATGATCAGATTGACTGTATTAGGCGTAAAGTGTGGTGTGTCCGCACTGATGGGACCAAGTTTACCTTCACTGGAAAGAATGAATCCTTTGCAGTGTAGGATGGACTTACCCGGAGGAGAGTACAACCGATCACTCATCAGTTGGCTAGCCTTACCCTCAGAGCTATTGATGTGGAGAGTCCGAGCTATCCTGTAGTGGTGGACCAGTACATGGATGTTTTACCTAATAATGTTCCGGGTCTACCTCCTCGCAGAGAGGTGAAATTTTACATTGACTTGTACCCCGGGACAACACCGATATCTACACCAGCATATCGGATGGATCCCGTGGAGCTTCGTGAGCTGCAGGTACAACTAGTGGACTTGCAGGGGAAGGGAATCATCCAGCCCAGTGTTTCTCCCTGGGAAGCCCCGATTCTGTTCTCCAAGAAGGTGGATGAGAGCTTGAGGCTTTGTGTCGACTACTATATCCTAAACCAAGTGACCATGAAGAACAAGTACCCACTCCCGAGGATTGACGACCTCTTTGATCAGCTTAAGGGAGCACAGTGGTTCTCGAAGATAGACCGCAGATTAGGCTATCACCAGCTTAGAGTTCGAGATAAGGATGTGAAAAAGATGACCTTCAGGTGTTGGTGCAACCACTACGAGTTCTTGGTTATGACATTCGGCATAACCAACGCTCCAACAGTGTTCATGAGACTCATGAACCGGGTCTTTCAGCCATAACTTGATCGCTTTGTCGTAGTCTTCATCGAAGACATTCTGATCTAATCGACTACTAAGGAGGATAATTCCTATCATTTGTAGGTAGTACTTGACATACTCTGAGAGCACCAGATTCATGGTAATCTATCGAAGTGCCAGTTCTAGATCCGAGAGGTCCAATTTATGGGACATGTCATCTCGTGGGCTGGATT
Organism: Viscum album; assembly: GCA_963277665.1. Lineage (NCBI taxonomy): Eukaryota > Viridiplantae > Streptophyta > Magnoliopsida > Santalales > Viscaceae > Viscum > Viscum album. The sequence continues at coordinate 1,029,860,023 of OY728158.1, forward strand.
TGTAGTAGATACAGTGAAGATTGAGGAGGTACTTTCTTGGGAGCGACCCAGGAGTGTGACAGAGTTACGGAGTTTCCTGGGTTTGGCCAAATATTACTGGAGGTTTGTTCCAGACTTATCTAGAGTTGAAGAACCACTATCAGCCTTGACGAAGAAGGGGAAACCCTTCATGTGGTCGGAGATATTCCAGTAGAGTTTCTAGGAGCTGAGGCATAGGCTGACTAGTGCCCCCATCTTGAGGCTTCCAGATGAAGGTGTATGGTACGTAGTCTACTGCAATGCATCAGGGATTAGGCTCAGATGTGTCCTGATGCAGGAGATAGAAGTGATCACATATGGTTCTTGGCAGCTGATACAACATGAGCAGAACTATGCTACCAATGACATGGAGTTAGAAGCAGTGTTCTTCGCCTTGAAGATATGGCGACACTATCTAATGGGAGAACACTTTACAATGTACTCTGATCACAAGAGTCTCAGGTATATCTTCTCTCAGAAGGACCTAAACCTGAGACAACGATGTTGGACCGAGTTCCTCCAGGACTATGACTTCAAGATAGTCTATACTCCTGGGAAGGGGAACATTATTGTAGATGAACACAGTATGAGATCTGGTATACAACTGCTAGGAGAAGAGACGGAGCAGCTAGCCGCTTTGAAAATATCCTTTGTGGATAGAGATGGAGCAGCTTTTCTTCAGTCTCTTACAGTCACTCCCCCACTTATTCAGTGAGTCAGGGAGGCGCAGCATGGGGATGCTGACTGCAAGACATGACGTGCTCAGATATCCAAAGGATAGGCACCTGATGGATTTTCTGAAGGTGGGGAGACCGTCATTCTCTTCAGAGGATGTACCATGGTACTAGTGTCACTTCAGGAAGAAGTGTTGAGGGAGTTCCACACATCCCCTCTAGCAGTACATCCAGGAGTGGCAAAGATGTACCAGGATCTCTGACTATAGTACTGGTGACCGAGAATAAATAAAGTAGTTGCAGAGTTTATTTCTCGGTGCCTCACTTGTCAGCAAGTGAATACAGAGCATCAGGTACCAGAAGGCTTGGTTCAACCTTTAGAGGTTCCATAGTGGAAGTGGGATGGGATATCCATGGAATTCGTGACAGGACTTCCACATACATCCAGGGGACATGACTCGATTTGGGTGATCATCGAATGAATCACCAAGTTAACCCACTTCCTACCGATCAGAGAGCAGGGTTTAGTAGAGAGCTTGGGACGCCTCTATGTGTAGGAGATTATGCGACTACATGGAGTAACCACGATGATTGTCTCTAATCATGATACATGTTTTACTTCCCAGCTATGGAAGGAGTTGTGGGAGGGTTTAGGGACACAACTTCGTTTGAACACCGCCTTCCATCCTCAGATGGATGGTCAGACTGAGCAAACCATTCAGACCCTTGAGGACATGTTGCGTGCTTGTGTAATTGACTTCGGTCACAGTTGGGAGGATCACTTTCCTTTGGTTGAGTTTACGTACAACAACAGCTATCACTCCACCATAGGGATGGCACCTTTAGAGGTATTGTACGGGCGACCTTGCAGATCACCTTTATGCAGGACTAACCCAGGGGAGTCAGCACTAGTGGGACCAGAGATGGTATGGGCTACCACAGAGAAGGTTTAGATCATCCAGAAGTGGATGAATACTACAAAGAGCAGGAATAAGTCGTATGTTAACAGGAGACAAAGACCTCTAGAGTTCGAGGATGGTGACCAAGTCTTTCTACAGGTCTCACCTCGATGAGGTTTGCAGAGATTTGTAGAGGCGGCAAGTTATCTCCGAGATTAATTAGACCTGTTCAGGTCCTCATCAGAGTTGGAGAGGTGGCATAACACTTAGCGCTTCCACCTCAATTTCACCGGGTGAACTACGTCTTCCACGTATCCCAACTAAGTAGATACGTGCACGACCCTTGTCATATCATCTACCATAGCGAGCTAGACGTCAATGATGGGGAGACTTTTACAGAGGTTCCATTAGAGATTGAGGATCGATAGGAGTGAGTCCTTTGTGGATGGTCGATACCTTTGGTGTGCATTCGCTGGCAGTACGAGAACCTCCAGGAGAGCACATGGGAGCAGGAGGCTCAGATGCGTGCTCAGTACCCCCACTTGTTTACCTAGTTGAGTTGTGGATTATGGGGACATAGAACCCTAAGGTGGGGAGAATGTAAAGACCCATAATTTCCATGTAATTATTTTAATTAAATAGGAATTTTATGAGTCCACGAAAATTTACGGCATGTGATTCTGAGGCTCGGAGTGCCTGTAATGAATTTATGAAGTTTTGTTCGGGTACTTTCAGTAAACATACGAGCGGGTTTTTATAACTTTTGAACCAGTGCTCGGAATTGAAATCCGAGGGCACCGTCGAACTCGCAATGCTGATATTCTCTTAAGGATACTTTCACCTCGACTACAGATGGACAAGGGAGAAAGTTAGTTTTTGGGTTTTTCATGGAAATAATAAAATAAAATAAACTTCATTATATTTTATTTTGAGATTCCATGTGGATATTTCAGAAGGGGTCCACCAGAACTAAACCTCCATGTGGAAGTTGGAAGTGGGGACCACCAGAACTTAACCTCCCATGAGAGGTTAAGGTAGTGGGGACCACCTGAACCATGACCTCCCATGAAATGTTATGGTGGTGGGGACCACCCGGGATTAAACCCCCTTGAAACCCCCCTTTAATTGGGAGAAACCCTCAACTCCCACAATTAATGAGGGAGAGCCTCTTAACCTCCTCCAACTTAATTGTGCCAACACACATACTATTAAATTGTGCCAACACACCACTTAATTATGCCAACATTAATTAATTGGCTTTCCCCTTTTTAATTTAAGCAACAACGTTGTTGGAATTTAGGAAGGTTCCTAATAAATGAACAATTATATATTCCACGATCGTTACCTACCTTTCCCCCTATCCTATATATATGAAGCTTGGAAATAGGATTTGGGATAGCTTCACCAAGTGACAAAGCGTTGGTAAAGTGTCGCGACACCCAACACTTGGAGGATTACACTCTCAAATGAAGAATGCATTCTGCAACAAAGAACACACTCCCCAATGAAGAACACTCTGCCAACGAAGAACACCGACCTCTTTCGACCATATTCCTCAAGACTACTTCCGACGTGGGATGTACTCATGCATGGTGAACCGACTTTCGTACTTCTTCCCATGCCAACGACAACGAACAAGGTATGGGGTTTATTTGTGTGATAATACTTACATTGTTTTCTTTTGCAGTTTTGGGAAAGAATCGTTGCTTGACCCAACTGCTACCACCCTAAACGCGGAGGGTGTGGGCCAAACCAACATGGAATGACCCCTCCACCATTTTTATTTGTGGTGTTCTTCAGAATGAAGGAAGGCGACGAAGATGATGAAGGTGATGAAGGCAATGACGCCGCCGCCTGCAGCCACCGTGACCCGCACTGCCCCTGTGGACACTACGACCCGCGCCGTCCCCACGGTGCCCTGGCCTCCCGACCGAACCGGACCCGCGCCACCACTGTCCGAACTGGCCCCATACCACCCACCGGCTGTGCCACCCGCCGGCCCCGCACCCCGGGCTGAGCTGCCCTCGCGGCGCCCTCTAGGCCATGCCGCCCACGCAATGCCCTCCGGGCCGAACCGCCTTCGTGCTGACTCGCAGCAGGTCCGTGCCCTCGCAGTCGGTCCACGCCCTCACGACCCTCCATGGCTCCTCACGACCTGCTGGGCGGGGCCTAGAGGGACGGGCCGAACCCAACGGGCCAGGTCTGTCCGATCTAGTCGGACTGGACCCGGGCCCACTATGACCCATTTTGCTCCTTCGACCATATCTTTGGCACCAGGCGTCCGTTTGATGAACCATCAGCGACACTGGAAATCTTGGAGTGTGAAGGTCCCTTTGAGTATACCCCACTAGAGTTTGGGGTAAAGTTGAGTTATGGTTAGGTTGGATCAAGTACGAATCCAACCGGGCCCCCGGGACTAAAAGGCTAATAACTCAGAGTCCGAGTGTCCAATTGACGCGCTGTTTGTTGCGTTGAGATCCCTATGACGTGGCGGACCTTTGAGATAATTCTTCATGGAACTTCGTTATAGTTGGAGTATCGACCAATAGCTCGTGGAGTGGATCCTTCCGGAGACGAGCGAGCGTAGTGCGGAGACCTAGTAGCTAGATGAGACCTGACGACTGCTAACCATTTGACTCGGAGTGACTCTACTAGCACAATGGGGAGTGCCTTGGTGTCGCGGCAGAACCACGGTGGAGGAACACTCTTGGTGACGCGGCATACCCACGGTACTTGATAGGAGGAGTACCTTAACAGGCTACAAGGGGGAGCGCACTTGGTGACGTGGTAGACCCACGGTGGGGAGTGCCTCTGTGTGACGCGGTAGACCCACAATACTCGACATGAGGAGTAGCTCAGCAGTCCAAGGTTTGTGGGAAGCGTGATTGGTGTCGCGGTAGGCCCACTTTACTCAATTGAGTAGGAGTTCTCCCACAACCAAGGTTTCAATAATGTGACTAGGGGTGTTGCTAGATACTACCACTAAAATAAAATCCTGGTTGAGCTGATTTAGTACTTTTGTGTTTTTCTCATGATTGAGATAGATTACTTAATAACTTATGTATATGTATGGGCATATAACTAAGTAGGTTTATATTTTGATTTCATACTTTGTGGTTTATCCTTGTTGGATTTTGTGAGACCTTGAGGGTCTCGGTGTCCCTACTGAGTATCGCTATACTCACCTTTGCATGGGATATGCCCACACCTTGTTGTGTTGGATGCAGATGAAGAACAACACTGTCTGAGGCGGTGAGTACTAGGACTGGACGATACCCAGAGGTGGACCATACGGCTTGTCGGTACACGGAGGAGACATACAGACATGGAGTGCTGAGGAGATGATTTGTACCTTCCCGTCAGGTAGGAACCTTGGAGGATGATCTAGTAGCTATCTTTTCTTTTTCTTCAGTCTTATTACATTTTAGTTGTACTTGTAATTTCCAGTTGGGATTGTATTCTAGCCCCTTTTACTTTCATCACTCTTTCGTTATACAATTTAATTGGTGTTTCGTCCAGCTATGTGCTTTCTTGTGTGTGTGTTACAGGTTATAAAGGCAATGCCTTCCCCGTTTTAGAGAATTACGCCTTTGGTGATAGTCTCCAGCCCCTGGCCTATGGAAGGAGGGGCACTGGCCCCAGGGGACGGGTTGTGACAACATTGGCCAATCTCGACATATGAGATGGGTTACCAGAATAACCTACATGTTTTTCATAGACTTATCAATTGGAATAAGGGGGTATGTGGCTAATTGTAATTTGGTCTCCTGGGTGTGATGTGAGATGAATCTCTATTTTGGGTAGTGGGTATGAATATTCAATTATGTCTTTGGTTTTGGGTTCCCAAAGGGACTTTGGTTTGGTCCTAGAACCCACTGTTTGAGGATGAGATTAGCGTATTAAATGCCATGTGTTTTAGAATTGGGGTATAAGTTCCTCACATGAGAAGTGGATTGTGTGAGGTTGGACCATGGATCATTGTGATAAAGTATCAACACAATCCAAATATGTTTGGTCAGTTTTCCGTATGCTCGTTGTTGTTTTAACTTAAAATCCTATCCATTTTAAATAAAACTGAGATAGTTTGAGTGGTACTGGGCACAACATGCCTCAGATTGAGGATGGGTTGACTCATAAACATCACAAATGACCCATGGATCATTTTTAAAAAGTATCAATAGAATCCGAATGCGTTTGGTTGGTTTTCGATATGCCAGTTGTTGTTTTCACTTAAAATGTTATCCATTTCAAATAAAAGTGAGAAACTTTGAGTGGTACCGGCCACACCATGCCTTCGATTGAGGTGAGTTTTACTCTTACACGTCAAAAATGACCCATGGATACTTGTGCTAAAGTATCAACACAATCAGAATACGTTTGGTCAGCTTTCCAAATGTCTGTTGTTTTTTACTTAAAACAATGTCCATTTTAAACAAAAGAGAGACACTTTGAGTGATACCAGCCACACCGTGCCTAAGATTGATGTGAGGTTGACTTGTACACATCAAAAATGACCCATGGATTGTTGTCCTGAAGTATCAATACAATCAGAAAGAATTTGGTTGGTTTTCCGTATGCAAGTTGTTGTTTTCACTTAAAAATCCTGTCCATTTCAAATAAATGTGAGACAGTTTGAGTGGTACTGGACACACCATGATTAGGATTGAGGTGGGGTTGACTCCTACACATCACAAATGACCCATGTATCATTTTCCTAAAGTATCAATAGAATCCTAATGCGTTTGGTCAGTTTTCTGTATGCAAGTTGTTGTTTTCACTTAAAATCCTGTCCATTTCAATTAAAAGTGAGACAGTTTGAGTGGTACTGGCCACACCGTGCCTCAGATTGAGGCGGGGTTGACTCATACATTTCAAAAATGACCCATGTATCGTTTTCCTAAAGTATCAATAGAATCCGAATGCATTTGGTCTATTTTCTGTATGCCAGTTTTTGTTATCACTTAAAATGTTGTCCAATTCAAATAAAAGTGAGACACTTTGAGTGGTACCGGACACACTGTGCCTCAGATTGAGGTGGGGTTAACTCGTACATGTCAAAAATGAATCATGGATCCTTGTGATAAAGTATCAACACAATCATAATACGATTGGTTGGTTTTCCATATGCCAGTTGTTTTTACTTAAAAGGGTGTCCATTTTAAACAAAAGAAAGACACTTTGAGTGATACCAGCCACACCATGCCTCATATTGAGGCGGGTTTGACTCTTACATGTCACATATGACCCATGGATCATTTTATTAAATTTTCAACACAATATGAATGTGTTTTGTCAGTTTTCCATATGCCAGTTGTTGTTTTCACTTAAAATGTTGTCCATTTCAAATAAAGGTGAGACACTTTGAGTGGTACCAGCGACACCGTGCCTCAGATTGAGGCGGGGTTGACTTGTACACGTCACAAATGACCCATGGATCCTTGTGATAAAGTATTAACAAAATCAGAATACGTTTGGTTGGTTTTCCATATGTCTATTGTTTTTACTTAAAACAATGTCCATTTTAAACAAAAGAGAGACACTTTGAGTGATACCGGCCACACCATGCCTCATATTGAGGTGGGGTTGACTCATACACGTCACAAATGACCCATAGAGCATTGTCCTAAAGTATCAATATAATCAGAAAGGGGTGTCCAGGGGGGTACAGGTTTTCCAGGGGGTGAGGGGTGTCCAGGGGGTGGGGGGGCTGTCTAGGGGAGGGGTGAATCAGTCACAACAAATAATCTGGTCAAGTTTTATTATTTATAGATAAAAAAATGAAGATAATGTGACCTACCTAATCACACATATATTCAGGCACAACAAATCAATAAACATCAAAGGTCAGTAATATCAGTCAAAAATGTAACGAATCTATTTGTCCCTCATCACCATCACTATCATCATCATCATCATCACCCTCACCCTCATCCTCATCATCATCCCCATCATCGTCCCCACCCTCCTCCTCATCCTCATACTCAGTCTTGGCCTCCTCATCGCCCTCCTCCTCCACCTCGACCTCCTCCTCACCCTCCTCCTCTGCCTCAGCCTCCTCCTCACCCTTCTCCTCCTCTGCCTCAGCCTCCTCCCCGCCATCATCTCAACCACCACTAGAACTTCCACCTGGTGCACCATATATAGAACACATCGATGACATATATTCCTCACAAGAAGTTCTGGCCTCTGGTGGAAGTGTTGGATGTAAAACTTCCATCAGTTTCATTAATGCAGTGTTTTCCCTAGAAGACTGCTCTTCCATCTCTGTGGCCCTTTTTTCAGCCTATTCTGCCTATGCCTTAACCTGATGCAACCCGGTGACACTAAAAATCATACCTGAGGAGGGACAATACATCTTTAGAACTATACTCTTCCTAGGTCGACATCGTACTCTACTAGGGTGCTCATCTCCCAACACCTGATGTAAGTGATCGTTTGGCCCAAAATTTTCAGGTTCCTGGGAATCAAGGGCCTCTAAAGCAGCCTGTTACAAATATAAATAGATTATTAAGTTACAAAATAGAGATTAAAATTTTAAATATACAATGTAAAACTTACAATCTGCTGCTGAGTTGGTTCTTTAACCGCACTTCCATCTTTCTTTGTTCTACTCGAGCAAAATAGTTTTGCTCGAGGCACACATCATTCTATATTCAATTCATGCCTCTAAAATGACATTGAATGTAGGAAACCATAATTAAAAATAGTATAAAAAAAAATAGTAATTGCATAACTAAAATTATATAACAACTTTAGCAATCAAATAAATTATAGAGGAAGCAATAGAAAGTGCAAGTCATAAAGAAAGATTATAAGCTATCATACCTACTGTCTCTCATGATCTGGAATCATAGTATGTCCCAATGTGTGGATGTATTTTTTAGCATCAATTTTTTTTATTTCTTCCAGATGCATCCTATATAAAATTCAATAATTAATGTTAACTAAAAGCATGCAAATTTTCATTTAAATACCTCTAATTTGATTAATATCATAAATTGGCTAGTAGTCCAATGAGTAATCATCTATCAGTACTGTTCTAATGGACAATCATCCACAACAGGGTCCGACTCTAACTCTGTTCCCACTCTAGCATGCCATCCAATGTATAACTCATGCTTATAAGCTCTCTAAAGCTCGCCTAAATCCTTTATACGTGTTGCCCGTGCATCCTCACCATCAGAGAAATTAAACCGCAGCTGACACCAAAATATTAATTCATATAAATACAAAAATTAATATATTGCATTAAATACAACATATTTGTTTACCCATATCTCTTCCCAGGCTTTATACTTGACTTCATTTGGCATCTATCTCCAAGAGAGCGGGCTGGCAGGAATGATGTCGGAGTTTTTGGCGAGCGTCGCCAAAAAACTCTAACATTACTGCCCTGATTTTTCAATAATCTGAAAATCTTCATTTTAGTCCACCACCAACTGAATGCGGTGGTTCCACACTGCACGCATGCATGTACATCCCCACCCTCTCCTCCTATCAGTAGATTTATCTGTTATGAAAGGAAAACAAATATTTTATCAATACATGTTATAATGAAAATAAATAATGGTGTAACAATTTTTTAGGGTTGTATAAGTATACTTGTGGTAGTCTGATCAACGGGCACCACTGGATCTGCAGAAACTGAAGAAAAACCCTGCACAGATGGAATGGGTCCCAATGTATGCTCCACAGGGACAGACTCTAGGGGAGCAGAAGTTGAAGAAGATGGAATATAAAAGCCCGGAGAGAAAGAAGTAGAAGTAAAAGAAGATGACAGGGATGGATGACCAAAATGCTGGATGGGGAGTGGGAATCATCATCAGATATGGTACAGATGGGTGAGGAGGTTCAGATGTAAATGGTGGTGAAAACATGGGAGGCCTAAATATCCCGTGTGTCCTAAATGGCACACCGGGATCAGAATGTGGGATGTGTGATATGTCAGTGGGAGGGGCAGGGTCTAATCGGGTACCCCAACCAAATTTTCTAGCTCCCATACCACCCCCCTCATACGAACACCCCAAGTACTGGGACCACTACTAGGCTGCTCATTGAATAACTGTCACCTAATTGATGGATCCTGAAAAAATGTATAATTTTTTTTAATCACATGACATTATATATTATTTAAATACATATATTTGAAATAAAATACTCACTGTAGGCACTAATGGTGGAATGCCCAGCTCAGTCATGCGACGATGGTTGCCCATAATCTGTTTTCATCGCCTCTCTTCAATTGTTTTCATTTCCTGCATTTGAAAACAAATATGGAAGTAAATAGAAAACGATAACTAATGTGTAACCAAAAAAAAACAAAATAAATGAGAGGTAATAGGGGGATTCATGGATAATTTAACTAACCATTGTTTTAGGTGAGCTTGAACAAATATATAATGAAGTCAATAAATCATACAAGATGTAATAAAGAAATTAATTTTTTAGTAGGATGATTATTTACTAAGTTTCACCAGTCTATTAAAATCATGGAACATTGATTCTACCATATTCATAAGTGGAAAAGTAGTTTTCAAAAATAAGAAAAAAATTAATTTCTTTAGCTCAGGTAGATGATGCAGGTTTCAATACATGTTTTGCAGAAGAATACAAACCATCATGTTCATTACCTGGTAAAATGTTAAAGATAGGTCTTAAAGTCATACAAAATTTATACAAATCATAGTTGAAGCATTGAAATGTTCACCAAGTTAGAAATGTTGGCTTTGTAGGTTTAAATACAGTTCAATTCCAAATTAGAAAATGAAATTCAAATAAAAATTCCAACCAATAAACATTGAAAATTCCCATAACGGTCAAGTAGGATACAACATATTTGTAATCAATATTAAATCAATTTGAATAGTACCAAACTTAACAACCCAACTAGAGGTAAACCGAAATAATTGAGAACATGGATGGATGATTCTATATATTTTCCACCACAACTTCAGGTTCACAATCAACTCTGACAATTGATCTATTAGAGTCATCAAAAGAAATAAATGGATTGGTTCCAATGGAAGTAGGGAAAGTGTCAATTCCATCATCACCATCATAAAAAATATGTCTTGGAATTACTTCAACTATGAAACAAAATTCAGGTCGAAGTTGGTCTTTGACATAAAAAACTTGTTTAGACATTGATTCCAATACATATAGTTCTTCGGTAGCAAGAGTGCGAGTCATATTAATTACTCAAAATCCACAATCATCAATAAATGTGCCTTGTCTCGTCATCGAATCAAAACAATGGAATTTCATCATCGTGAATCGTCCATGAGAGTAATAATCCAATATTATTATTTTTTCAATGACTCCATAATAACCTACATTTTCAAATCGCGGTCTACTATCTGATGCACTGGCATAACAATCTGTTATGGCAGTAACCATAACACCATCATGTTGTGTTCTCATGTTATTTGCTCGTTCAGAGACAATAAATTTGTACCCATTAATAAAAATTGATTTATAGTCACAAACCACGGTCTTAGGACCAAAAGCCGAAGTTTTTATTTCCTCAGAGACAAAGTCAGCAGACAAAATCAATACCTAGAATATAAATGAATATTAAATTTAATTAAATATTGATTTAATTATTTTAAATAGTAATATATTTACCTTCAATTTTAACCAAGCAGAAAACTCTATGCTATGAAAAGTCTCCCTCCTTCTCAAAGATAACGAATGATGATTTCTATTTATTATTGTTTTATGTTCCCTGTAGATAAAAAATATGAATAGATTAATAGATATATATTTAATATATACATATTAAATTTAGTTACCTGATGTAGTCATCGAACAAATCACAGTTGAACAAAATTGTGCAATGTGCCATCTCCCTCTCTTCAAGGCTTAATATCTTCAATGTATATGATCCAGGAATTACTCCTATTTGAGGAAGTGATGGAAAACTGGGTTCAATTTGCTCATACTGTTCTTCTTCATTTCTCATTGGTCTGTTCATTCTTGTAGTAAGATCAGACAAATACATTGAGCAGAAATATATACATTCTTGATCCAAGTAACCGTTCATTATAGAACCTTCGGGATGATTCCTGTTTCAGACATAAGACTTTAATGTGTACATATTTCTTTCAGTTGTATATATCCAACGAAAAGAAACCGGTCCTCCAAGAAGTATTTCAGTGGGAATATGGATAGTGAGATGAATCATGCATGTGAAAAATGATGGAGGAAATATTTTCTCCAACTCACACAAAATTAATGGGGCATATGTCAAAATTTTTTATAAGAAAGACATAAAAAAATTCTTATCAAAAAGATCTCTAAAAAAATGGCACAACTGAATAACATTCACCCTTACATTATTGAAAAAATATGACATATTTCTATTGGAATCAAATCATGCAGAAGAATGTGATAATCATGAGTCTTCAAAGATTTTAAATTCAACTCTCTTCTATTGACCCGTTTATATATGTTGCTTGAATAGCCATCAGGAACTCTAATATTATCTAATACTTCTAGATTTTTTTTCTGTAGGTGTCATCACATAATAAGCACATGGAACTTTCCATTTATTTTCACTGATATGTACAGGATGCAATTCTGGTTTGATTCCCCAATCCACCAAGCCACTCCAAGATCATAAATCATCTTTTGTCTTTCCCTTAACATTTAGAAGTATTGAAAGAAACATTTCACATATATTCTTTTCAATGTGTATTATGTCTAAGAAATGACGCAACAAATTGGTTGAATAATAAGGAAAATAAAAAAAGATACTCCTCTTCCTCCAATTGTAACAGGTTTCAGTGGAAACATTATTTCTCTTTCTAGATTTCATTTGACTCTTCTTGAATGAAAAACTGAAATCTTTCAATTCATTAAGCACATCAGTTCCAGACATACGCTGAGGTGGATCATCGGTCTCAATGGTATTATCAAATCTTCGATGATTATTTCTATATAGATAGTCCATTGGCAAGAATCATTGATGTCCCATAAAACTGAAACTACAACGATGTTTTAGTCTTCTGGATCGTGTATTCTTCATACAAACAGGACATGATAGTTTTCCCTTCATGCTCCATCCAGACATCATTGCATAAGCTGGAAAATCATTGATAGTCCACATAATCACAACACACATCTAAAATGTGTCTTTCGAATATGCATCATATGTGCACACACCCACATCCCAAATAAGATTCAACTCTTTTATTAAAGGTTTCATGTATATGTCAATATCAATGCCTGGATCAGAATTTCCAGATATAAGTATACTCATGAAATTGAAAGGTTTTTTTATACACAACCATGGGGGAAGATTATAAATGTGTATAAAAAATGGCCATGCGATGTACGAAGTAAGCACCTTCCCAAATAGATTAAAACCGTCGCATGAAAGACCCAACCTCACATTACGCACATCAAATACAAAATCAAGATATCAAACATCAAATATCTACCATGAAAATCCATCTGTAGGGTGAACCAACTCATCATTAGTCTTCTTTATCTTGGTATCATTCCATATCATTTTTATTGATATTTCATCAGACATAAAAAGATTATAGAGTCTGGGGAACAATGGAAAGTGTCACATTACTTTCTGTGGCATGCGGGATGGTGTTCCATCAGATTTTGAATTCTAGCGGGATGTGCCACGTTTTATACAATCATTTCATTCAGCGGTTTCCTCCCAGAATAAACTACAATCTTTCAGGCAAGCATAAATTTTATTTCTTAAAAATCCAAGTTCCTCAACTAACTTCCATGCCATATAGTGGGTTGAGGGAATATCTACATTATATGGAAGTAAATCCTTCAATAAGGTAAGAATGTAATTGATTGTTGTATTAGAAATTCCATATATAGTTTTCCCATGAAACAATCAGATTAAAAATTCCAGCTTTTTCATTTTATCGCATTGTCGATATACTGGAGTCGTGGCAACATCATTCAATTTTTTCACCCTGAAAATATCATCATTTTCATTAGATGCATCATCTGTCCTCATATTGAAGTCTTCTAGAGTTGAAATCATTTCTTTTTCATGATGAAAAATAAATAGAAACCAGTCATCTAACAAATTCTCCTGTCTAGTCCTTTCGTTTCGATCATCTGCAATTTGAGATTTCATTTTCTCCCCATTGTGATACCAGACATAGTAGTTTTCTTGAAAACCATATTTGGTTATGTGGTAGATGACTTCTTCATGGATCAACAAAGGTCTACCAACACAATTGGAACATGGGCAGTGTATGTGACCACTATATGAATCATTGTGAAATGCAAAATCTAAAAAGCACTCAAATGTTTTTTGAAAAGCGCTTGAGATCCGATCAGTTTCATACATCCAACTTCTATCCATTTTGTAAAAATAATTGTTATAAGTAATTTCATTATAAAAAATTCAATAAGATTTAAGTTTAATCGAAAATATATTTAAGTAAACGATAAAGGAATGAGTTTCTAGTTGATGTAGTGAACTATTAAAACAATGTAAAGATATACTAATTCAGTTATGTGTGCCTAAATTTGAGGTGAGATGTGTTTTGTAATTTTTTCATTTATCACATACAAGAAGACACCATAGACATGATAGAACATTGTTCAAGATATTACAAAGTGAAGGATTTTCATGAAATATACAGGATGTGTAAATAGATTTTTTTAAATAAGTTATTGATTCTAAAAAATGGAAATATTGTGAAAAGTTAGTACATTTCATAACACCCAAACTAAAGTCCACAAAAAGTACCATATAACCCCACTAAAAAAAGGAAAACCACCTACCCCACTACCCCAACCGTCCCCGATCCCTTCACATGGATCATCCTTATATCTATTACCCACCTCGAGAAAATATGACTAAACAAACCATTTGCCATCTTTGAGTGGGGATACATCTCACTAGAACCTCCATTAGTCGATATGATTCACTAACTACATAAAAGGAGTGGCTATAAAGACTTCAAATAGAGTTGATTCATATAATCATGACACTTTAATTGTAAAACAAAAATAGAAAAATCAAACTACACTTATTGGGTATGTCATGACACACACGTCACCACCTAGTTTAGGTCAAATCAAAACAGAAACAAAGAATAATAGATGCAAAACATTAAAACTAAGTTAAGACTTACATATTTGAAGTGTATAACTAAAAAATTTATTGACTTCAGATGGATTTATAGGGGGGAGGGAGTTCCCAACCTATGTAAAGAGATAGGCCTCTAGTTTAGAATCCAAGGGGGACTTCCCCAAGAATTCCTAAATCATAATCACTATGAATCCAAGGTAGATTTACCCAAGGTATTCTAAACCAAATCATCATGAATCCAAGGGGGTTTCCAAATGGAATTAAAAGATATGTTTTTAACATGAATCCTTGGTTGGTTTCTTCAAGGAATTCCAAATCATTAATCAAAGAATGAGTACTCAAAAATTAAATTAAAATTTATTTATATTAATTTTCAGTAGGTATCATATATGAGGCACATGACTCAGGTCCCATTATGTGTTATAGGCATCCCAAATCATTCAATCATGTTCAATAACTCATTCTCGACACCCCTATGGTCATACCTTTCATTACCCAATTAGTTCCGCAAGTGAAGCGCACCCCATGGGTGGATAAAGTTTAGGATTATACACTAATAGGCTGTTCATGGATATTAAAGAGGTTTAATTTCATAAAGTATAGAAAAAAACATTTATTTTTAAATTTGAGATTAATAATAAAGTATGTCAATGATACTACACACCATAAAGAACAAAAAATAGTGATACTTTTAAGGGATAGTTTATAAAGCATCTTCTATATACTCACAAACATCTACCAATAAAGTATTATCCATTGATTCAATATCAAATAGTGTGAATCATAAAATTTTACAAAATCCCTAGAAATAGGGAATAATGACATTGATCTTTCTAGATAGTTAAATAAATGGAGAAAGGTTGATAATAGAAGGATATCCTTATAACTAGGTCTGGGGGGGTGGGGGTTGTCCATGGGGGTGGGGTGGTGTCCAAGGGAGCTGTCCAAGGGGGTGGGAGGGATGTCCAGGGGGTGGGGTGGTGTCCAGGGGGGCTGTCTAAGGGGGTGGGGGTGTCCAGGGGGGGGGGGGGTTGTCCAAGGGGGTGGGGATATCTGGGGGGGGGGGTGCCTGGGGGGGAGTGAGGGTGTCCAGGGGGCTGTCTATGGGGGTGGGAGGGCTGTCCAGGAGGTGGGGTGGTGCCCCCGGGGGGGGGGTGTTCGGGGGTGGGGCTGTCTAGGGGTGGGGTGGTGTGGTGTCTAGGGGGGATATCTAGGGGGTGGGGGGCTGCCCAAGGGGGTGGGGTGGTGTTCAGGGGGGCTCTCCAAGGGGGTAGGGGGTGTCCATGGGGGTGGGGGTGTCCAGGGGGTGGGGTGTTGTCCAGGGGGGTTGTCCAAGGGGGGTGGGGGTGGACAACTCCCTTCCCTCCTTAGACAGCCAATACCCCCCTCCTAAGTGAAATTTGTATAAGCAGATCATCATCAATTTTCTTATCCCATCCGACTATACCATACCACCCAAGGAATACCCTATAACTCAAAAATATCCTAATGTTATACACAATCCCATAGGACACAATCAATATATGGACAATCTCATCAGCCACCCTCATCCACACCCCAGCATAACACCCATCTAGGTTGTAACCATACCCTATAGGCCACATGGAACTCACACAACAATTTCCAACTTACCCAACTCACTCAATAATATAACCCCAAAGAGTCACTCAGACCATTATCCCTTTCAAACACATTCCACATACTACATGAATAAAAAAACTAAGGATGTCACCATATATCTTCTTATGAAGAGGTGTCACTACAAAATGTATACCAAAACAAAACCACATTAAGACAACATCTTACATTTATCAATAGTTATAGAAAGATAAATAATACAAATCAATGAAACAAGTTATCAAATTATACATGAAATCGATGAATCATATTTCTATTACACTATACATGAAATCCCCCATAAAACAAGATTCATTATACAACCAATACCTCTCATAATTAAGATAACATAACCCACAAAAAACAGAACCACAATTATTCAACACCTCAAATGGGTTTTCACTATCCACATGGCACACTAGAATGCCTTACTATACAAATGGAAAGGATTTCCACTAGAAGAAACTTCTACCCAAGGCCCCCATCATAGTAAATAATATAAAACGTCACTCTTAGGATCAGCTCTTGCAGAAGGGTATTGTGGGAAGGTGACATGATAGGAGAAATAAAAATACAGAAAGAAGAAGACCACACAGATCTAGTTTAGGAAAAATCAAAATAGATAACAAAAAAAAAATAGATGCACGACATTCCAATTATATATTAGAAGTGTAGAAGTAAAGAATTACCTGATTGATTGTAGAGAGAGCTTCGAGAGATACCTTGGGGTGAATAGAGAGTGTCAGGAGAGCGTTGGGAGCAATTAGGTTTATGGATACAATCGCGTGGCGGGATTCTGGATGTGCTGCTGTTTGTGGTAAACTTTCCCAAAGGTTTGTTAAAACCATTGTAAATGAGTGTATTTACTAACGGTTTTTAAAAACCATTGGTATACATATAGACTTTCCCAACGGTTTGAGTAAACCTTTGGGAAAAGCTTGTTCTCATCCCATTATCCTAACAGTTTTAAGAAACCATTCGAAAAAATTAAGTACACCAACAGTTTATTCAAACTGTTGGTATACAAGTGTTGGGAAAACACAATTTTCTAGTAATGGTAGATAATATTTGAATTTTATGTGCAAAAGTGACCAATACCCTTGATCAAGGTATTGTTGGTTTATTATTTTAGCCCTGTTAATTGACTTCCATGCTTGTATGCTTTATTAGAGGTTAATTGAATATGAATAAGGTTAATTGCTATACTTTTGAAGTGTTTTCCCATGCATGGTTGTTTATGACCATTTGGTCTTGCTTTTCCTGTTAGGCTGACTTGGTTATTTCCCGTGCCTAATATTGTTAGGATTAAGTGATTATTATCTTTCTTTCTATTATGATATAGACTGGTTAGCCAAGTAGTTCTTGTGGTATACTTTGGCCACTTTTCATTTATATGCTCATTTTACTTACACAGGGCCGTGGGAACCTAGTGTAGTAGACCATAGGGAGAATGGACATAAGGGCTTATCCAGAGTGTCTGTTTATTATCACACTTCAAGACCATAGGGGGAATTGATGTAAGTGCTTCCTCAGAGTGTCCGTAGTTCCTAGACGTGGGCCACAGGGGGAATGTGACGTAAGTGCTTCCCCAAAGAACCTTTTAGTTATCGATATTAGACTATAGGGGGAATTTATGGTGAGTGCTTCCTCAGAGAGTCTTTGCTAAAGCTGAACTAGAGGGGTTAGACTGTGCGTACTTCCCAGAGGGTTTCTTGTGTTCGCTAGGTAAAACCAGAGGGGATTAGGATGTGAGAGCATCCTAGAGGGTTACATATTTGTGGTTATCTTCTTACTTGGTATGTGGTGTTTGAATGCTTTGAAACTATAGGAATGTTTACTATTGAGTACTTCCTTGTTTACTACTTCTTTTTCTTATTGCCTGCTATATATATTCATTGACTGTTAGGAACATATCTCTTGGTGGTTGCCTACTGGGATTTAGTCTCACACCCTATTTGGGTCATGTTTTTAGGCCCAAAAAGATTATACTGCTGCATGTATAGATAAGGGTAAACACCCTTCTACTTTAGGAACTTGACTACTTTGGAGCTCAAGAGCATGAGACCAAGCCGAGGCTTGCGATACTTGGAAGTTGTTTACTATTTTTCTTTAGTACTTTGGTTTAGTAATGTATTTCAGCATTGTGATGTGTTTGGATTTTTTCCTAGACATATGTATCATGAATCATTATATATGTGCTCCAGCTGCTTATTACTTTCAGTCTTCTGCTGTTTACTATTGTATGCCATTATTACTGCTTCTGCTATTGTTATCTGTTTCTCTTCCACTGTGTTACTCTACCAATGAGGGAATAGTTTCCCCACTATCACACCCAAGGCCCTCACTGCTAGTCGGTATCCTATAGCATTAGGGGAAATGTGCTTGAGGCCATGTGACCAACCGGGTATGAGGCGCCTCTGGGTGACTTCTAGAACCGGAACGTTAAAAAAATGATTAAAATATTATCTATATCAATTCAGACACACTTAAACTATGTCTGTCCTCAATTATAAAATCTCAACATGGAATTCAGAGGGCACTAATATTACAAATATTAAAATTCCAAAGAAATAAAATCAAACAATTTTCAATGTTACATCAAAATTTCAAAAATATACATTAAATATAAATTTAGTTTTTTCAATTTTCAAAGAAACAATTAATTCATGAAATTTATATTTCTCCTTTGAAAAATGATGTAACTTATTTTTTCATTCATTTAAGTTCCTTAATTCATTATTTTTAAACTTTCCAAATTATGATCTACCTCTAAATGGATTATTTACTCTCATCACTCATGATAAAATTCAATTAGATTTATGATCATATCATGGGAACATTCCACTTATCCATAGGCTTGTAAATGAACAACTTTCTACACTTATTAAAGAAAAGGTCACATAAAATCATGAGGGATTTCATTGATGGTTCAAATGACTCTGAGGCTTAAGGTTGGTAGGAATTGATGTTTGAAAATTAAGGCTCAAGTAGGAGGTTTATCTCTTAATTACAATTAATGATATAAAAAATCAATGTGTAATGAAAAGATACCCTTCAAAGTACCAACTCCCATTTCCTTAAAACTCAAATCAAAGGTCATGAATAATGAAAACATAATGAATGATGTGAACCTTATTAAATTTTTCTCTACTTTTATATTTTTTTCCTTTTTAAAGTAAATTTTTATTATTTTTTTTAAAAATTTATTCTAAGAGTAAACCTAACATCCACCACCTAACCACATTTGATAAAAATCATTGGCTTGATGATGGTGATTTTTGATTCTTCTAAGTCACAACCCATTTCTTTTTTTTTTCATTTTTGTTAAAGAAGTAAAAACATCTAAGTACATTGAACGAATAAAAAACCTTTCATTAATCCCAAAATATCACCACAAACTTCTTCATTAAAATTTATTTCATTCCTTCCACCATGAATCCCTTAACCCTAATACTTCAATTTTAAAATATTATGAAAATACTAAGAGAAAGGTAGGAATAAATAAAAATGGATTGAAATGTGGATCCTTACTATAATTGTCATTCATGGTCTCTATAGGATTAAGAAGGATTCATGTATAAGTGTAATTTTAAAATAAAGTTGTTTATAAAAATATTACTCAATCATTTTAAATGTTTTTTTATAGTCATAGCTTTGACAAGTTCAAATGCAAGTTATGGTCAATGTCATGTCCCAAGATCACTCAAGAAATATACCCAAGACAAATAGTAAGTACTTAGTATAGAAATACTCTTAGGAATGGGAAATATGATATTGGAAAATCACTCAAGGCATGATTAATAATAAAAAATATATTCAAATAAATTTTATAAATTCAATGCATGAAAAAATGGTTGGTAAATTTCATTTACATGAATCAATCAATTCCCTTAACTCATGAGTCCTCATTTAAATATCCATGATTCAATTTAATAATTCAATTCTCCATTTTACTCATTAAATTTCATTAACATTGAAATATAAAACATGGAATCACATGATTCCAAAGAAACTCATATATCCTAGATAAGTAAAGTAAAACAACAATTCAATTGTGGATATACAATTTCATATTAAAGCTCAAAAGAACATATTTCCAATTTTTTAGGGAACTCAAATGGAATTGAATGTAAAAGAAAAATTTATTTAGAAATTATTCTTCAGTCAAGTGGCATATGTCCTCTTCCTTCAGTTCTATTTTTAAGTACTTTCAAAACATGTGTTCTATTAAGTGTCTCCTTTTTTTTCCTTGCATCATCTTCATTAAAAGACTTGAAATATAAGAATAAAAACAAATTATAGTGCAATACTATTCAATCATGCAAGAATATTATCAAGGAGAAGAGTAAAATAAGGGAAAAAATGATGGTTGCCTCCCAAAAGCTCTTTTTTTAATGTTATTGGCTCGACTTAAAAACTGATTTTTAAAAAAAATCCTAGACTACAATATTACCTCCCCCACACTTAATTGATGTAGCATCATCAATTAATTTAAATTTATTTTTCATGTAAGTATATACAAAATGGAATTACTTATTTTAATAAAATGTAAATTAATGAGTCAACCTAGCAGATCTTCATTGATAATCATGTTGAAAAAGTGTAATCTATTCCACTGATTATTAAACGTTATTCAGCTTCCTCCATTTTTTTTGGCCAATTTCAATTGATGTGACCAAATTACCAGGCACTCCTTGTGAACATTCTTACAAATGGATTTCTTTTGGAACTTCTTTTCTTTCAGATTATAGGAAACATCTCTTTCCATCCTTTCTATGCACACCTCATTGAAATTTCCCCTTGGTTCTTGCCTTGTTTATGGAAAGGACATGTTAAACCAACACAAATAGTCTTTATGACCACACTTACCATAGCACCATCAAAACCCTTGAAATTTTGTTCTTCCAAGTTGGTTTCTAATTTTTATGGATATTTGTTGATGTATTATTTCAGGACTATTCTATCCTTTAATAATAGGTTGTGGTCTATTTGGCATATTATTCCCTTCCACTATAGATTTCACCTAAGTTTTCTTGACCTGCATGACCTTGGTTTTGGATTTTATATTAGCAGTATTAAGTAAAAAAAGATTATTTTTAAATTTATTGAGTATATATTTACCTTTTTCTTATGATCCATTATTCTCATCATTTTGAGATGATATTCCCCTTACCTCTAAAGAATTAATGGAATTTTACTTGACCTTGTTCAATTTGAGTTGTATAGTGATCCATATGGAATTCATCTCATCTAGTTCTTCTTCCTTCATAGAAAGTTACTTCTAGAGATCTATGATAATCTTCTCATGTTTAGACTCTTTGAGTTTATACTTCTCAATATCAACAAATTCTCTCGATTTTGATTCTTCAGCCTCTTATAACAAACTATCCATGAATTATGATGTTGTCTATTCTAAGTTTTCATTTGGTTTTATACCTTATTTATAGGATATTTCATTTAGTGAGTGACCACTTGACATATTATTCATGGATTCAAGTACATTAAAGTTCACTTGACCATCTCCAATCACCATTAAAAGTGTCCCCTCATGAACTTTGATGATGTTATTTTCTTTTTTTAAGAATGATTTCCCCAGGGTGATGGTTGATTGTGATAAAATTCTATCTTCTTCCATTATTATCACGTAAAAGTAATTTGGGAATAATAGATCTTTGACTTCAATAAGAACGTATTCCAAAATAACTACTGGGAAAACAATGGATTTATTTTCATGCTCTACCATAACTCTAGTAGGCTTCAATTTTCCAATCTAAAAATATTTAAATATAGAGTGAGGTAAGACATTTATCGAATAACCTAAATTACATAAAGCATTAGTTAAATTTAAGGATCCAAAAGTACAAGGAATAGAGAATGTCCTTGGGTCTTGCAATTTTTGTGGAATTGGTGGTGTGATGGGGGTTAGGACACTTCTTCCCAAGTTTAGTCTCTCATTTTCATCTAGTCATGTTCTTTTGGTTTATAGTTCCTTTAGAAACTTTTCATATTTTGGGATTTTTTAGATTTATTCTAAGAGTGGGATGTTGATCTTAACCTTATGAAAGGTCTCTCAAATTAATTTTTATAGTTGATACTATTAAAAATTTGATGAATGAATTAAATTATAAGGAAATAGAGCCTCACTGTTCTTATTTTCCCCCATCTGTAATTATATGGGTGTTTCTGGCCTTTTCTTTCTGAACCTCATTCTGGTTATTTCTAGTTCTAGTCTTCTTCTTTTGGATGGATGGGTTGATCTTCATAAGGTTTATCAGAATAATCATCCTCACTTTTTTTAGTTGGAGTGATCTCTTTTCCACTTTATATTGAAATGATTCTCATGCTTTCCTTGGGATTTGGAATTGTTTGTGCTGGGAATTTTCCTCGATTATTGGCTAGAATGTCCACAAGGCTATCAAATTTATTGTCCAATTTTTTCACAATCTTTATTAGCTCTTAAATATCCATTTATTGGTGGTTATTATGATAACTTGTTAAGAATTTTTCATATGTTTTTTGCTGTTATGAATGTTTATAGGGTTATTGGAATGATGGAGGGTCCTAGTATTACTGCTACTGGAATAGAGGTTGATTTTGGTATTGATTCTGAAAAGGAGGTCTATCCTGTTTCTGTTGGAATATATATCTTGGTTGGGTCTGGTGTTGACATTTCTGATTTGAATGAAATTATCTTTTCTAATAGGCAGAAACATAAATTTTGATCCCCTAAAATTCTAGACATTGATCAGAGTAATGATAAGTATAAGAGCATAAACCATATACTTGAGTTATGCCTTGTTGTTCCTTCACATAGTTCACAACAATTTTTCATACTAACCTGGTGAGTTCACCCATTTATCTTCTGATTAAATCTATTGAATCATATTTTCTCACCTCATGGATTCCTCTTATGTCTGAATATCTTGTTCAAAATTATTATGAATTTTGAGAAATCTTCACAATTAGACCTCTAACACATACATGCGACTTATCAATTAGGGATCCTCTAGATGAGGAATCTAGAAGATTTAAATCATTTTCGATAATTACTTGGTATAAGACCACAAGGAATTGGTTTTACTCTATTTCTTGATGTGGGAAGTTAGCATAAAGATTCTTGAAATGCTCCCAATACTCATAGAGGGTCTCTCCAGTTGATTTCCATATAATGTAAATATTTTTTTGATGGAGGGATCCTAGATGTAGAAAAGAATAAATTCATGAATCATCTTTTTAAATCCTCCAATCACTAATATCTTCTAGTAATATATTTAAAAACAATTATTTAGTTTCTCCTTTAAGTGAGAAGGGGAATTCCCCCAACTGAAATTGGTCTTCAGGATCCCCTCTTGGCCTCATGCATGAGAAAGTGAAGTTGAATTCTTGCATGTGCCTATTTAGGTCTTCTCCTACAAGACCATGAAATTTTGGAAGCACAAGAGTCATATTAACATGCAATTCAAAATCATTTGGGGTAGTAGGTGTAATGAGTTGATTATTTTGAATAGAAAATTGAGGAGCAAAAAGATCACACAAGGTTTGGTTGGGATTTACAACCATGATTTCAGGTTCAGAGTAAACACTAAGAGAGACACTTAAAGCAGAGTGGTTTATTTTTTTAAAAATCAGTTTGATTTTTTTTCTCAATTTGGTTAGTGTTATTTCAATTTTAGGATCAAATTTATTTAAATGACCAGTTGAACTATAGGTCATTTAGTTTTAAATTTTTTTGGTTTTTCAATTGCACTGTCTCTATGAAAATGACTCCAAATTTGACACATACCTATCATGGGGCATGAATTTTTTTTTACATTACCTAAGTATAATATAGTTATTAACCCTAGGTAGTCTCCTAAAGAGGAGTGCACATAAAACATTTTTTCACTTTTTAATTTGAGAAAAAAATTAGTATATTTGGAATTGTTTGGTTTTGAATGAAATGAAACAAAAGAAATAAATTAATAAAATGGTTGAAATGAAATTGGAAACTCAAGTGATTTAAAAATATGATATGATAAGGCTGATCAGTTCAGGGTCAATTTTCCAATTACAATCATTTCCTTATTCTATTTAATTCATTCCTTTTCTGCTAAGTATATTATAGTGAGATTCCATGATTATTTCCTCTCAATTCATTGGAAAAATAGTGATGGGGAGAGAAAACCTTACCATGATCTTAGTTTGGTCTACTCTCTTTCCTTTTGCAAGAGATTTTCAATGAATATCTTTAAATTACCTAGGCAATACCCGATCAGGTTTTGTTTATCCCAAACAATGAAGAACATCCACTACCCCTTTCACACATACTGACGATCATAGAGCACTTCACCACTAATCCCTGATATATTCCATTGTATATAAATGAGAAACTAGTGGAGAGATATAATAATCATTGGCCAAATAAAAAAGAAATAATAGAATCAAAAACCAAATACGATTATACATGATTATAAAAACCGATTTATGGAATTGAAACAACATCACAGAAGATAGAAAGAGATTTAATTTGATTAAGACCAAGAACTCAAGCATTAAAAAAGAGAAAATAAACCCTTCACCAATCAATCAAATTTTTACCCCACTATGGTAAGGGTAATCTAGATGAATGGTAAATAATAAGTTGTTAAAAAATAAGAATAATAAAAAAAACAGAACATTTCTCATCCAGAATTTGATCTCTGAAATTTTTCTCCTATTGCGTCCACCTCCTCCCCAAATAATGCCAATGTCCCTTCTTATAGGATTCTCTAAATTGAATTTTCTATCAATACTCCAATGTTCAGATTAATTTGACATGTATTGAGGAAGTTATGTAATAATTAATGAGTATTACTTTTTTGCCGAGGATTATTGAAATATTACTTCAATTTTGGTCTTTTAATGACCACCTTAATGAGTTCATAACTCCATGAAATTTAGGGGTGAAACGAAACTTAGATTACTCTTTAAAATCTAGATGGAATAGACTCAAAAAGAGGCCTTTAGCCTAAGGCATTCTTCATTTATTGTGGTGGGGTCCACTCTATCTTCTAGAATTATTTTACAACTTGATTTATTTTTAAGGCCTTTAGATGACATAATTAGCTCTTTGTCTAGAAGATAAAGTTTTATCCCAAAAACATAGGAATCCAAAAAAAATCACTTCAATTCGATCAACTTTTTTAAAGTTCTGTGTGAAAAACCAAAGTGATTAAAATATATTAAAATTATAGAATATATCATTTTTTACATTTTAGCCCAAAACACAACAAAAATACAAAATTAATGAAAATACACTCAAATTGATAAATTAGTAGGGATTAAATCATTTGAAAAAATATAAAAATGATGAAAATATTATCAATATCATGTGAAAATACTTAGAAAATACATATGATGTGTTTATGTATTGGTTGAGGGGAATGTGATGTTCTCATCTATAATGGTAAATGATATATGTTGTATTCAACGACCAGGTTAGTATATACTATGGGGATTGAGAACATCTGAGTAGTTTTATAGTATTAATAAGATAATTATCTTATTTTTACTTGATTTCACAGATAAATTGATCATATGGAGATTAATTTTTTTCTTATGATCCAACTGGTGGAAATAAGTATTGGAATATAAGTGTTTTATGGAGATCATATAAGATCCCTTTATCGATTGGGTAACAATAATTCATTTCTAAAATATACTCTTTATATTTATTTATTTATCTGGGAATTCATTTTCTAAATGATATAAAGATATATGGATAAAAACTTTGGTATTGACTGAATGTGGATTGAGATTTACGATGAGAGATTCTATAAAATTGTTTTATAGTTTACCAAAAAATGAGTTTTGTATTGGTATTCACAAGGTATTTCATAAGGCGTGATAAATGGTGAGTTCTTTAATAAATTTATGATCATGTTTTGGAAAATATCAAAAATGTTTTTTTGGATATGGTTTTAAAATTTATGGTATATGATATAATATAATTTTAAATGGAACTAAGACTATGATTATTTAGTTCAAGTAAGATATTGAAGGATATATTCCCTAAAGACTATACACGTAAGATGTTTTATGGCCTATATCATAGTGTATGAAATAGCTATCTAATATGGTACAATATATAGAAAAAAAATTAATTATTAATGTATTGATTTTGTCATATTGTTGGTTGTGATATTGGGATATCTTAGCCACTACATTGGAATGTTATATGTTATGAAATGGATATAACATAAATCATAAATCAAATGATCATATAAATTTTAATGAATATAAATGAATTTGAAATTTAAATGGATAATAACCATTTATCCTATATATTTTATATCATTAATAATGAATTACATATGATAAAACACATGTTTCTTCAATGTGCTAAATGATTGAAAACTTTATAAACATATATAATTACCAGAATTTTAAAAAATGATAAATTAATTTTTTCACAAGGATTAGTAATTTGTAAAGGATTAATAATGTATGAAAACCCCATGAGATGAGTAGTGTGAATGATTTCCCAAAATTTCAGTTGAATAACTCTTCCCATACTCGATGCTCTATCTCCTTTACCCTTTTATTCGATAATCATAAGCATGCCATTGGTCCTTTGGTGATTCCCACCCATATGATGTGTGATTAACATCAACCCATAGATAACATATGGTGAAGTATTATTGATGGATTCCATTGAATAATATTTAACATGCATTTAATTTAAGATCATTTTTGTGTATTTCTATGGTCATAGGTACACAATATAAATGTTCTTAATTTATTTAAACATGGTTTCAGTTTCAATACATGGTAGATTGTGGGGATGTGATTTCTATCTATTTTTGTTATCTTGATAATGTGTTATTTGATTCTAATAAACTAATTTAATAAGAATATTTATTAACTAGATATCCCTATAAAAATATAATATTAATCTAGGGAAATATAGACAATTAAAAAAATATTAGATCCATAGGAGTATCCAAGTTTTGATGCCAATTGTAGGTCCTAGATGTGAGATGGTTGACCACAAAAAGGGGTGTATGTCATTAGTCATAGTAATATTATAAAATTCTTATCACTTGAACACTTTTTCCAAAAACTATACTCCTAATACCACATACTCTATGGATCTCCTTCAACAAGGTAATGTTAATGAATATAATGATGAGGGATTGATAGAGTAATAAAGTAAAACACACAACACCTGAAATTATAGGGTTTAAACACTTGTTTTTGAGTGTATTTTACTTGGTTTCCAATATTTCTTATACCACTATCCACATAAATTTAATTTTATCATGATGAATAAATCAATTTATTGACAAGTAAGATGGTATTGAACATATATTTGTATTCAAAAACATAATAATAAAATTAAATCATTATTAGGAAGTTCACCCGAATTTATGATCTTAATATATCTTTGATAAGTTCCCCCAAGCTTATAGATATTATGTTCACTGTTATAATATTAATAATGACCTAGTTTAGTGTCCCTGTAATATCCCAATATTTTAAAATGCAATACTATGACCATTAACATATAAGATACGCCACACCAATCTTAAACAAACAACCAAGTATTATTATTTAAATGTGAGAGATATAACCAAGATATTAAATTAGTGGGTATGGACAGGAATAACTGATTTATGAAATTAATATAAAGTTATAAATCAATATAAATGTACTAGTGAGTGGTAATAAAATAATCACACAATTTTTATTAAAGTCATTTTATTCTTTAAGAATACGTTTTAATGAATTTTTCTTCTTTTTATGCGTGAATATTGTAATTAAACTCTAGAAGTATTATAAAATGTATTTGGTAAAATGAAATTAATTTTTGGAATAATAATATAAAAATTATTCTTTGGAAAAATTTATATAATTTTCTGAAAAAGTAAATTTTTTGGTGAATAGTAAAAAATATTTTTTTAAATATGATATTTTTTAATATCGTCAAGGAATAATTATGATATAAAAATTTATTAAATATATGGAATAACTCAATTATTATATTTTAATATAAATACCATAAAAAAATTCATAACATGTAAATTATAATATATTTCATGATAAATATGAAAATCATTTTTAATGTTGATATTGTGCTTGCACGACATCAAAAAAGTTCAATTTTGTTTCTTATAGCTAAACAATTAGAGGTATAAAGTATTTTAACGACCTTTTTATTAAATATAATCTATAAATGATGATTTATTCTGATAATTTTGAATTTTGGAGTTATATAATGAGTGTCTTATCCAAATGATTTTGCAATGCTTGTGTAAGGTAAGAAAATCAATTTATCAAATTAAATATGTTTTCTTGACATTGATATGAGTAAATATAAATAATTAATGAATATAAAGGATTATATTGATCCTAATTAATTTATTTATAATTTTTATATATGAAATAATTTCCTTAAATTCTTATCCAACACCATCAAGGTGCTTGTACAAGCAGAAGAAAATTCAATAAAATGATTTTAAAAACTCTAAAATAAAAATGGTAAGAACCATGAGATGACAAAAAAACATGAATAAATACGATTTTTTGATTATATATCTTCTATAATTATCCATGGTTCTAATTTAGTACCTTTTGATCCAATTGTATAAGATTATGGCCTTTATAATAGTTTATTTAAAGAACATTCAAACATGTGACACTCTTTTTTAATTAGTTTTATATTTTAATATTTTGTAATCTAGAGGATATGTTCAACTATAAATAGTATTTTGAAATATAAAATTAATATCTTCAATAAGGTAATTTATTTTTAATTTTTATATAAATAATTACCTTAAATGCTTGCACAACACCGAGGCATAAATTATTTAATTAATGGAAAATAAAATAAATTATATTAAAAATATTAAAATAACCACAATTTGATATAATTAATTTTATCTATGAATTTTATATATTACCTTGAAATTTTTAGGATATTATAAAATATTTGTTTCAAATTTTACTTGTTTTCTTGATGTTTTTAAAGTCAAAGTCATGAATAGTATTAACATTCACACAAATGATATTTTATGGGATTTATATTTTAGTAAATTATTTAAAAATAATAAATATATTATATAAGAACAAGGTGGATAATATATGGTATAATATTTCACCCCTTGTGTATTTATAGTCCATTTGGAAGCATTTGGATCAATATTAGTTTTATTATACATTAATATTTTGGGAAATTCCAAGAGTACCCATCCCCTCTCTTATAAATGAGAACCTATTCTTCTATATCATACAAACATAAAAACCATTTTGGTTTAAAAAATACCTGACCAAACTCCTTACTATAATATCTATACTCATTCAAGAGTCCTTATTTTATGTAGAACCTTAACATTAGTGGTCATAAGTTGTTATAAAATGAGGTTGACTGAAGAAGTGATATCATTTTTAATCGAGGGTTTCAGTTTTTTTAATCTTCCACATCCCTAAAACAATATTTAATCAATATAAAATAATAAATAAATTATCTTACATATTATTCTATTTTATTATGTTAGTTTAGTGACCTGTATCCATCTATACTTCCATAAAATGGGAGAATAATTAATCATTCGTGTGTAAGGCGGACTATCGCCTCGCAAATCGATATAATTTGTTTTCCATCACTGTCTCTCAATATTTCTTATAATGATGGAATTTACGGTTATATATTTTATTCATGAAATATTTATAATTTATAAAATATAAAATATCATTTATTTTCTTACCTTTCCATGCATATAAAAATGATAACTTCGTTTGTGCATATGTGTGAACTTTCACCTCCACGAAGCGATATGATTCATTTTTCTTAACCACATCACACAGATGATGTATATAAGTATATATATGGAATTAATATGTTATTTATAATATTATTATCATTATATAATGATAAAATAATATGTATCTTATTATCATAATGTTCATTGAAAAAAATGAAAATTTTAATCATGCACACGTACGACCTACCGTCTCCATGAGTGTAACATAATTGATTTTTAATAACCATAATTCATGATTGGTTTTAAAAGTATAATTTATGTATAAATAATATAATTATTTAATTAATATTATTATATATGTGTTTTTTTAATGTCACCTTTGACCATAGTTAACCCACTAAAGTCATTTTGGACTTATGAAACGAATATCATCAAAACATCTGACATGAACTTAAATAATTATGTAATTTTAATAACATGGTAATAAGTAAATTAAGAGGAATAATACACATGTAAAATTATATTAATAAATTAAATAATTATCTTATATTTATTATTCAGGGAGTAAAATAATGTACATGACAAGTCAGACTCAAGGTAAGTGATTTCATAACTCAGTTTCCATCCATTAGGTTCAAAATATACTTCATTGATTATGTTAAGATAATAATATGCGTGAAATTAATTTTGAATATATTATGTTGTATTTCCAATTAATTTATATGTATTTACAACTGATACACATAATCTATTCATTTTATTAATTCTCACTTCAATAATATGATATTTTTATCGGACTTTTTTTAAAAACCTTCTTTTAAAGTTCCTCTTCCATCTCTTTTTAAAAACGTATAAAGGAATGTTTTTTAAATTATAAAATGTGATAATATTTTCCTTCCATAATTATTCCTCAATTATTTTACATTTATTTTATATATTTCTATGGTTATTTTTGAATAAAATTATTTCTTTATGATGTGCACAATTTTTCAATTGTAAAAGTCACTTTAAAATAAAAAGGGTATTTTGGCATCAAAAAGCGATTAGTTTATGAATTTAAAAGAGTATTTTAAATGTTTTATGATGAAAAAGTGAAATAATACAAATTTTTTATTCAAGAAATGATACTTGAGAATTATAAATGAAAAATGGGTGTGCCTCGATAGTGCGAGGTGAGTCCGTTACAAATGATAAAATGTGGAAACCCATATAGTGTGGGGTGAGCCTGTTATAACATAAACAATTAGTGCACCCAGATAGATCTCCAATGAATTTTTTAATTATCCTTTTATTTAGAGTTAATAACGAGGGAGTTACTAAAGGGTTTCTCTTATGAATTTAACTAGGATACAATTATTTCTGACATGGGTTTAGTGCAAGTTATGAATGTGATGCTCTAAGATTCCAAAAAGGGTTTTCATTTTCTTTATATTATTTTAAGGTTTTATTTGAGAAAAAAGTGTGTGATTTTCCTATGTAAATGATTTATTACATTATATCGAATTCAATTATGATATAGGTAAACTTTTTATCAGTTTTTATGTTTTCCACTAACAGATTTCTTCTTTTTATATCCATCACTAAGATTGTGCACTCATCCCTTGTTTCTGAAAAAAATTTCATAGGTTTTATGGAAGAGTATGGAAAATTATGGGTTTAATATGAAAATTAAGAATATTTATCCTAAAAATAAATAATTTTTTATTTTAAATACAAATTTTCATTGAAAAAATGGATACTAGGTATAAGTTTCACTTTTAATGTATGGGATTACTTTGTAAAAGGTTTTTTTTTAATTCTAAAAAATATAAACCAAAAAGTCATTAGGAATTGTATTTAAGTAAATTATATTTAAAAAATATTAAAATATGTAATGTTTAAGTCACAGTCCTTACATTTGGTATTAGAGGATAGCATAAAAAACTTTGGAGATTGAGATTTTTTTTGAGGCTTTCTTAAGAGTTAGGCATACCAAAATTGCTTTATAATTTTAAGGTTGATCATAGGACCAATGTCGTAGAAATTACTTTTTTTATGATTTATGTTATGAAATTTTTTGGCGACTAATGAAATTTATGGAAACATTTATTTTTGAGGTAGCTATGGGATATTACATTTTGGGATGAAAAATGAAAGGTGTGAGATTAATATTGAGTTTAAAACAATTAATTAATGTTTAATATATTAAGGTTATTTTTGAGGATTTTTGTCACATTTATGTAATTTTATAATGATTATACTGATATTATTTTATAAAATGAAAAACATGAAAGATGGGTGACAAACCATCATATCCGGAATGGCTGTAGGGATTGAACCCACAACCGATGGGTGACAAGGGTGCATTGCCTACCACTAGCCTACATGATTTTATGTTTAGTATGAAATTGTATTTATTTAAAATATTTGACGTATCAATGTTTTTTTAATTTTGGGAACATATTTTATGTCTAATATATAAACATAGTATTGGATAATGATTATGATATTAAGTGATTAATGTTATTTCAAAATGCTTTCACAATATTGGGAACCCTATATGATTAAGGTAAATATAATACTAAGGGATTTTATTTGAGGAATAAAGGTTTATTTATATTTTAGAAATATATATGATTATAAAGTGGATTTATGTTGATTCAAGTGATTTATCGAAATGAATAGTATATCTTAAAGATTACATGATTAGAGAAATTACATTTTCCAATAAAACTTTATGATTCATTGATACGATTTGGAGATAAATGTTAAAACTATCATGGAAGATTATGTGACCTAATCCATCTGATTTTTTTGTTTCAATCTTGTTTTAGAATATTTTTGAGTTATTTTATGGATAGTTATTTTCTAAATGATCAATGATGAACATTGGGTATCACTATTGAATTTTGGAGATTAAAGAAGTTTTTCATTATATGATTTTTTTATTTTGGAGAATTATATTATCTTTTACTAACTATTTTGGTTTTGGTTAATGTCTAAATATAGGAGGAATAAATTGCCTTTATTTTTTTGGATTTTTTGATCCATATAAATTGATTCTATTACCTAAAACATGAAAAATTCATACTCATCATTTGGGAAAAAATATGAGTTTGTGGTGGTAATTTATTTAATGATGAAACAATAATTTTCAAGTAAGTATATTTCATTAGGTTATTAATCTAGGTAGTAAAATAATTTTCCGACTTTAGGAAATAGATTTTTTAAATAAAAATTTTATTCATTCACTTTTCTTACTGAGTAATTAATGGACTTTTAACCAATCATAGATTCATGGTTTTTTGATGGATAAATTTATCATAAAAATGTTATATATCACTCTATATCAGTCCACATGCATTTTATTTTCTCTTACATGTCCATTTTTACCTAAATGGAAACATAGAATGTGTTATCTTAGTTAACATTCATACTTTACTTTCTCTCTTTTCAAAAAGAAGATTTATTGATGTTTTTTATGATGTGGGTTTTCAAAAAAGGTATTTTGAAAATTCAAACCTTAGGTATTGAATTAGAGTTCAAAATTGAGAGGAATAAATTTCCAAAAGTGGGTATAATTTAACATCCCATGATTTTAATAGGAAACACTATGATCGATTGCGTATAAGATATGCCACATCGAACTTAAATGAATAACTAAATATTATTATTTAAATGTGACTGATATAACATAGACATTAAATTGGTGGCGATAAATAGGAATAAATGATTTATGAATTAAATATAAAATTCCAACTCAATATTAATGTATCGGTAAGTGGTTAGAAAATAATCACACAATTGTTAGTAAATTTATTTTATTCTTCAAAAATACGTTATCTTCAAAAATTAGTATTTCTTATTTTTATGAGTGAATATTATAAATATTTTTTGGAAGTTTTAGAAAATTTATTTGATAATATGAACCTAATTTTTAAAATTAGTATATCTTAATTAGTCTATGGTGAAATTTTGATAATTTTCTGAAGAAGTAAATTTTTTAGTGAATATTAAAAAAATATAGTTTTTTAATAAAAAATATTTTATAACATTATCAAGATATAATTATGACATACAAATTTATTAAACTTATGTAATGACTGAATTAAGATATTTTAATATAAATATCATAAAAAAATAATTCATAACATTTAAATTGTAATTAATTTCATGATAAATATGAAAATAATCTTTAGTGTTGACGCAGTGCTTACGCAACACTGGAAAAGTAAAATTCTGTTTCTTATAGCTAAAAAATCATAGTTATAAAGTATTTTTATGACTATTTTATAAAATAAAATTTATAAATGATTAATTTAGACTAATTATTTCTAATATTGGTGTTATATAACAAGAATATTATCCAAATAAATTTTTAATGCTTGATCAATGAAAGTAAAATTAAATTAAATTAATTAAATAAGATTTCTTAACATGGATATGAATAAATATAAGTAATGAAAAAATATAAAGGATTATATTGAGGATAATTTATTTATTTTTATGATATTAATTTATTTTTAATTTTTATATATTAAATATTTACCTTTAATTATTAGGAAACACAGATGCAATGCTTGTGCGAGAAGAATAAAAACTAATAAAATGATTTTAAAAACTCTAAAATTAAAATGACAAGAACCATCAGATAACCCAAAAACTTGAGTAAATATTTTTAGTTGAGTATATGTCAACCATAATCATCTAAGGGTTAAATTTATGACCGTTTGATTCAACTTTCATAAGACTATGACTGTTATAATATTTTATTTAAAGAAAAGCCAAACATATCACACTCTTGTTTTTGATAAGTGATATATTTGAATTTGGTGTTAAAAAGAAAATATTTTCAACTAAAAATAGTATTTTAAAATATAACACAATTATCTTAATTATAGTAATTTATTTTTAATTTTTAGGGAAGAAATAATTACCTTAAATACTTTCATAACACTGATGTAATAATTTTTTAATTAATAGAAAAATTGAATAAATTATATTAAAAATATTAAAATAAATATAATATGATATTATTACTGTTATCCATTAATTTTCTATATTAATTTTTTTGTATATTTTAAAACACTTGGTTATAATTTGACTTGTTGTCTTTTTTAAGTCAATGTAACGAATAATATTCAAATTAATAATAATGACATTTTATGGGATTAGTATTTTATTAAATTATTTAAATATAATATAAAATTTATATAACCACAAGGGGGATGAAATATGGTAAAATATTAACATGTTCATTTATAGTCCATATGAAGGAATTTTTCTCTAGAATATTCTTATTATATTGAAATATTTTGAGATATTCCAAGAGTGACCATCCCCTCTCTTATAAAATGGAACATATTATTCTCAATACTACACACTTTAAAACCCTTTTTTTCATCAAATACCAGCCCAATTGACTTACTGGAATACCTATACACATTTTAGAGGTATTATTTTAGGTATAATATTAACCTTAGTGGTCTTAAGGTGTTAGGAAAAGGAGTTTGTCCGACGAATAAGTATCATTTCAACCGATCATTTCTATTTTTTATTCTTTCACATCACTCAAACCTTATTAAAACATGATAAAATAATAAATATATTATCCTACATGTACTTATATGATATTATGTCAGTGGAATGACCTATATCAATCTTGAAATCCATCAAATGGGAAAATAATTAATTGTTTGTGTGAATGACAGACTACCACCCCACAAACTATTATAATTTGTTTTCCATCATTATCTCTCAAGAATGGTTATAATGATGGAATTAATTTTTATATATGATATTCATGAATTTTTATAATTATTAAAGGGTAATATATCATTTATTTTCTTACCATTCCACACATAGACAAATTATAATGTCATTCATGCGTACATGTGAACTATCACATCCACGAAGCGATGTGATTCAATTTTCATAACCACATCACACAGATAATATATATAAGTATATTTAAACAATTAATATAATATTTATGATATTATGATCATTCTAAAAATATAAAATAATACATATCTTCTTTTCATAATTCTCCTTAAAAAAATGAAAATATTACTCAAGCGTATGCACGACCTACCATCTCCATGAGTGTAATGTAGATCATTTTTGACAACCATAATTCATGATTAGTTTTAAATATATAATATAAATATAAATATAATAATTATTCCATTAATACTATTATCAATATGGTGGATTAATGACACTTTTGATCATAGTCAACTGTAACGACCCAAATCCGGAGCCACTCAACTGGTGCCCCGTACCTGGTTCACCACATGACCTCAAGTGCATTTCCCCAAATGCCAGAAGCTACCGACTAGTGGCGAGGGCCTTGGTGAGTCATTAGGGAAACTATGCCCTCATTTGGTAAAGTATACAAGGGAAAGAAAATAAAAGTCAATAGCGGAAGCAGTAAACATCATACAATAACTGAAACTAAACATCGGAAGCAATGACTATATATAATAATGATGATAATGATACAATAGGTACAAGTATCTAAGGAAAACAGCTAACACAACAACATGCTGAAATACAACTGAGAAACAAATGCTAAAAGTAAACAACAACTCCAACAGCATCGCAAGCCTGAGCTCGGTCCTATGCTCTCCAGCTCCAACCAGCAATCATGTACCTGAAGTAGAAGGGCCACAATCCCTATCCACACCTGCAACCATATAAGCTGTTTGGGCCGAAAAGTAGGACCCAAATAGGGTATGAGACTAATCCCAGTAGGCAACCACCACAAGATATGTTCCCTACTATCAGTGAGCAATATAACAAAAATAATGGAAATAAATGCAGTAGAGAAACAGAAGTACACTAAAGTAAACAATACTAAAAATCTCCATTGATGTTTATTTATTAATTT
The DNA here is from genome assembly GCA_963277665.1 of Viscum album. Lineage (NCBI taxonomy): Eukaryota > Viridiplantae > Streptophyta > Magnoliopsida > Santalales > Viscaceae > Viscum > Viscum album. Next base: position 1,029,896,904 of record OY728158.1, read on the forward strand.
AATTCAATCATTTAATTATCAATCAAGGAATCTAGCAAACAACTCTATATTCCCAAGGCATAGCAAGTAACACAACAGGTATCTCAACAGACTACCTAAACAACAAGCAGTAAAAAACCCAAGCTTGTTCTTTGGCTTGGTGGACTCATCACAACCAACCAAACAATATTCACACTGACTCTCTGGGTGGATCATACTGGTAGACCCCTCTAGTAAAGTAATCATACAAAGGCACAAACACTCTGGGAAGCTCTCACCATCAATTCCCTTGTGGTCTGGTAATGATAGCTATAGAATCTCTGAGGAAGCACTTACATCTAATTCCCCCAGTAGTCTCGATACGTAACTAAGGACACTCTTAGGAAGCACAAAGTCCAATTCCCATAGGTCTTGTGAATGATACTAATTTATAAAAGACTCTCTAGAGAATCCCTTAATTGTAAATTCCCTATTTAGTCTACCGCACTAGGTTCACATAGCCCTGAGCAGTCTAGTCGTGTGTAATCGACTGTCAGCAGCCCTAAGCAAGTTCAACAACTACTTGTCTAATAGATACAATTCATAAAAAGCATATAAATAGTAGGAAATACATGCAATCAATTATATCAAGGCAGTAAATCAATGAAACAAGGTCTGCCTCACAGGCGACCTAAGCCAAACGACGATAAATAGCCAAAACAAGGAAGAAAACCCATGGGGTTATCCTCAAAAATGCTAACAAGCAATTATTATTCATCTAATAGCCTCTAGCATACAATAAATCTAAGGAAGATAATTAAACAGGATCAAAACCCTAACCCGAGATACCCGAAACATGGGAATCTGATACTTTTGCACAAAAACTCAAAGACATTCAATGTAGGGAAACGAACCACCAACCTCGATCCTAGGAGATCTATATACTTGAACCTCAGACTGTGAATCAGCCTAGAATGGAGTAGATCTGCAAAAACATTTAAAACGTTCAACCTTAGATAACTCTCATAAGAGAAATAATCAGGAAATGTGGCTAAAGAGGAATCAAGAACTCACCGCTGTGATTCTATTGCAACCGACGACGTTCGATTCGGATAACCAGTGACGGATCAGTGGCTTGGAGAAGATCCATGACCGTACCCTCGCTCTCGGTCAAAGAAGCTAGAGAATAAGACGTTTTTGGGGTTAAGACGTGACCCCAGTCTATTTAATGAAAAAAATAATGCACACGACTTGTACTTTTGGAGTACACAACGTGTACTAAGCTTTTCTGTACTCCGCATTAAGCAGCCTCCACATCACCACAACATGGTTGTGTGTGTGGCCATGAGATGGCCAGCTCACGACCTCGAGCGGAAAAAAAGTACATGACGTGTAGTTATAAAATTTCAAGATTCTCATATTTTTCCCAAAAATGACCAGAAAAGGAAAAACATACCTGAAAAGAAGGCCCAGGTTCTTACAAACTTCCCCCATTAAAGAAATTCATCCCCGAATTTCCCTAGCAAGGTGGCGAAGAAGAAACCTATAACAACTCTGGCTACTGTGATCACATATCGGCCTACCTCTCCCAAGTCTTATCCTGTACATGGCCGTGCTGCCATAGCACCCGTACCAGAGGAACAGACCAGCCACAAAGTACCTTTGAACTACGATCAAAAATCCTAATAGGATGCTCCTCGAACGATTAATCCTGCTCCAGCTCAACCTCCTCGGGTTGAAAGACATGAGAAAGGTATGAGAAATAGCGTCGAAGTTGAGAGACATGGAAGACGTCGTGCATAGCCTGATACCTCTGAGGTAACTGCAAATTATAAGCAACCAGCCCGAATCTCTCTAGAACCTCAAAATGACTTGACGTATCTCGGTGAAAGCTTACCCTGTCTCCTGATCCTCTTATGTCCCAACCTCGGGGCAACACACAAGAAAACATGATCCCCAACCTCAAACTCCAGAAGTTATCTCTTTTGATCAGCATAAGATTTATAACAAGACTATGCGGTATCCATCCTCTTCCGAATCAACTCCACCTGCTCTGTGGTCTCCTAAATGGGAAGAGGTCCCAACATATCTACCTCTCCTGCCTCTAGCCAACACAAGGGTGATTGGAATGACCTACCATACAAAGCCTCGTAAGGTGCCATCTAAATAGTTGCTTGAAAAATATTATTATAGGCAAACTCCACTATAGGTATATGTCTCTCCCAAGAACCTCCAAAATCAAGAATGGATGCTCGTAGCATGTCCTCAAGCACCTGAATCGTGCGCTCTGACTGGACATCTGTCTGGGGATGGTAAGCTGTACTCAGAAGTACCTGTGTACCCAAATCCCTCTGTAGCCCTTGCCAGAAATGCAACATGAAGCAGGCGTCCCTATCTGAAATGATAGTACTCGGAAACCCATGCAAGCGTATAATCTCATAGATGTACAACCATCCAAGATCATCCACACCGAAGGTCTCCTTAACCGGAAAAAAGTGTGCAACCTTCGTGAGCCTGTCAACGACAACCCATACCGCGTCATTCCCTTGAGTTGATATCTGTAACCCTGTCACAAAGTCCATCGCGACATCATTCCACTTCCACTCTGGAATGGGTAGCTGCTGTAAAAGCCCTGCTGGTCGCTGGTGCTCTGCCTTCACCTACTGACAGGTGGAACACTTCATGACAAAACCAACAACATCTCTCTTCATACCTGGCCACCAATACTGGCGGTGTAGATGATGATACTTCTTGGTGATGCCAGGATGAACTGCCCAAACTGAGGAATGAAAGTCTCGCATCAGTTCCTCGCATATATCTGTTGACACCCATATACGTCCCTGGAAATGCAAGATCTCATCCTCACCTATGATCTATCTGGGAAGAGGGTCCTCTCCTGACATGCTTTCCCGTAGGACTAGGCGTTCAGAATCTGATATCCGCCTCATTCGAACTCGGTCAAGAAGGGTAGAGGTAACAACTACAAAAGAAATAAAAGTATGACCTTGTCTGTCGTGAACCTCCAAATGCATCTCAGAGAACAGATCCATAAGCTGTCACTCACTGCTAGCCTCCTGAACTGCCTGTATCTGAGTCCTCCTGCTCAGTGCATCAGCCACTAAATTTCCTTTCCCAAGCATATAGTCAAGCTCAAAATTGAAAGACTGTAGGTAATCAACCTACCTCCGCTGTCTCAGATTCAAGTCACACTTCGTGAAGATATAATTGAGGCTCTTGTGGTCAGTATATACCACAAAATGCTCTCCCAGAAGATAATGTCTCCAACAACGCAAAGCATGAACAACTGCAGCCAACTCCAGGTCGTGCGTAGGATAGTTCCTCTCATGTGGCCTCAACTGCCAAGATCCATATGCAACAACATGATCCTCCTACATTAGCACTACTCCAAGCCCGAGGCCAAATGCATCACAAAAAACTGTATAACTCTTTCCCAGCTCCGGAAAAACTAGAATCGGTGCTGAAGTCAATCTCTCCTTCAGCTCATGGAAGGCTGAATCACAGGATTCTGACCAAACATACTTCACCCCCTTCTTATTCAAGCCTATCAACAGTGCTGCTAATCATGATAAGTCCTGTATAAACCTCCTGTAGTAACCAACCAGCCCTAAGAAACCTCGTACCTCGAAGACATTCTTCGGATTCTCCCATGTAACTACCACTCTCACCTTCTTTGGGTCTACTGATACTCCTGTCTCTGAGATGAAATGACCGAGGAAGTGAATCTCATCCATCCAAAAGTGGAACTTTGAGATCTTATCATATAACTGATGCTCCCTCACTGTACTCAAAAAAATCTCAATATGGGTAGCATGGTCGTGTCGAGTGTGAGAGTAAACCAATATATCATCCAGGAAAACCACCATGAAAGAATCCAAGTATGGATGGAACACTCTGTTTATCAGTGCCATGAAAACTGCTGGCGCGTTCATGAGACCAAACGGCATAACCAAATACTCATACAGACCATACCTGCTCCAGAAGGCTGTAAGAGGTATATCAGATGATTTGACACGCAACTGATGGTAGCCGGACCTCAAGTCTATCTTCAAGAACACTCTGGCTCCTCGAAGCTGATCAAAGAGGTCGTCTATCCGTGGCAATGGATATCGGTTCTTGGCCGTCAACTGGTTTAGCTTCCGGTAATCCACACAAAGCCGTAAAGTACCATCCGCCTTCTTTGCAAACAGAATGGGCGAACCCCAAGGAGAAGTACTGGGTCGAATAACAACCTTTGCCTGAAACTCCTCCAACTTCTTCTTGAGATCCTGCAACTCAGGTGTAGCCATCCAATAAGGAGGAATGGACACAGGTGCAACCCCTAGAACAAGCTCAATAGAAAAGTCTACCTCACGCTCCGGAGGCAAACTCAAAAAGTCTTCTGGAAATACATCTGGAAAGAGATTAACCAATGAAGGAAAATATAACTGAGAATTACCCTGGTCATCCAGATATAAGCTAGAAATCTGGGCTGTAACACCGTCAAACCCATGATGCTCTGGTCCAGCTCTGCTTGCCTGGACATCCCATTCGCCCTTGTGAAGAAAAGATCTTCCCTCTAGTGATGTGAAACTCACCCTACGATGATAGAAATCGACAAAGGTCTGGAAGGGAACTAACCAGTCCATCCTGAGGATGAAATCATAGCTTGTCATCTCCAAAACATAGAGACTCCATGAAAAACGACACCCACCAACCTCAAGGGGGAAGTCTAGGCACTGATGCACGCTAGCAGTTCTAATTCTCAAGGGAGTTTCTAGCGTCATCATATCCTTAGAAGTACAAATAGTAAGTCTACAGATTTCCATAGTATGAATAGAAATAAAGCTATGCAGATCTACTGTATCAAAAATTGCATAGGATAAAACTTAGGCTACTAAAATCGTACCTCGAACTGTAGAAGGTCCAAGATCCTGCTCCTGATGAATCTGCTCTGCTGCAAAAGTTTGGCCTGTACTGCGGCCCTGTGTAGTAGCCTGAGATCCATGATCTGACCCTCCCTGAGCTTGACCATAGTGTCCAAAACCTCTACCCTGGCCTGAATGACCTAAAGAACTCCATCCCCCAGTCTGCTGCGGAACTGGTAATCCTTCTCCTGTACGCGGAGTCGAAACTGATCATCCTTCACTAGCGGCTGGAAGGAGAACCTTGAAGAAACTCTACAGATGACCCATCTTGCTGCAATATCGGAACTCCACTTAGTCTCTCGGGAATTGAGTCTTCTTATGCCCATTTCTTCCACACTGATAGTACACCACTTGGTTTCCATAGTGAAGATTCCATCTACCAGAAGGAATACCTCGCTTCCTCGAGTCACCTCGTGTAGACTCCCGATGGCGCTTCCTGCTGTCTACCTGAAACGAATCAGCCCTAGATGTTGAACCGCCCTGGTCCATAGCTCCAGTCTCCCTCAGATTTCCCTCCATGATAAGAGACTAGTTGACTATTATAGTAATATAAGTCAATTGAAATATGTTCACTTGAGATCTGATGTCCGGTCCGAGGCCTTCCTAAAAACATCCTCGCTAAAAACAGCTCGTTATTCCCCAGAACGGGAGTGAAATGCTGTAGCTCAGTGAAGCAAGAGGAATAATCCATAACTATGAGAGTACCCTGCTGTAGGTTCATGAACTCTCTATCTCTATCAGCCCTCAGCGTCGCTGGGTAGAGGTAGTCATAGATCGTATGCTGGAACTCATCCCAAGCCATAGCCTATTGGCGCCCTACCTGCGAAACCACATCCCACAATCTCTTAGTGGAATCTCGCAGCATATAAGTCATGAGATTCACCCTCCTCTCCGGAGGCTTCTCCAGGTGCTCGAAGATGGATAACATGGCTTCCATCCATGACTCCGCAGCCTGTGGTCCTCCATCCCCTGTGAACGTGAGAGGATGCTGTTGCTGAAAAACCCACGTCAGCTCTGCCATAGACGGGGCAAGATGTTGAGCTCCCTGAAAGGTATGCATGAATCTCATGAAACCCTCTCTGAACTGAGTGTCAGCATGAGTTTCTGGAATCACTGCAGGTGCCGTATCCGAAATGATGGGCGGAACTACTGGTAGTCCCTAATCTGCCGTATCAGGCGTACAATCACTACCTGGTTCCTGATGTGAAATGGGAGGACATCTTGGTGCCATAGCTCTGAAAGGTCAAAAGAACACCTTAGATTTAGGATTAACAAAGATAGAAAAATTGAAGGCACATGAAGGAATAGGGAAAGAAGGCATTCATGTAAGAAAAACTGGACTACACGGCGTGTTCTTTACCTACACGGCGTGTTCCCTTAGGTCATTCACATGGGAATGTACTTCTACCTCAACTAGTCATGTAACACCCAAAATACATGGTGTGTTGTCCTAACACACGACATGTACTTGAATCCTCTTCCTTACCCGAGTCCTTCTACATGGTCAAGCCACACGGTTCTTCTAAGACAAAACTACACGACGTGTTCAAGACATGCCTTACCTGGCCCGTGTTGTTAGCGACACGGCCTGACACACGGTCGACACTACACGGCGTGTTCTAGATGGACACGGTGTGCACGAGGAAGGGTAACACCAACCTGTGTTGTTTGCTACACGGCCTGATCCACGGTTGACTATACACGGCGTGTTCCGGAGAGACACGACATGCACTTGAAGGAAACCCCTTCCCGTGTTGTTCGTGATGCGGCCCGGGCACCTATTTCAAACTACAGAGTGTGTAAGATTAAGACACGACATATATGTGAAAAGGTAACATGACCCATGTTGTTCGTGACACAACCCGGGTACCTATTTCATACTACACAACGTGCTAAACTAGTACACGACATGTTCCTATAAGATTTTTCACAACCCCGTGTCCCTGTCCACACAGTCAGTGACACGGCTAAAAACTACACGACATGTATTCATAAAGTACACACTGTGTATTCTGTGTTTTTCTGGACGGTAGCCTCAGAACTGCACCGGAGCCCAGAAAACATAGAAAAGCAAGCGTTAAGGTGCCAAATTCCGATCCGTGGGGGCCCATACTCCCTGCGAATGAAATCTTGGCATCTTATGCAATGCATATAACAGGTAAACTGTATAACAAACTCACGAACCACAAAATTCCGATCCTCGAGGGCCCATAACACCTCTAAGACCAAAGTTTGGCATCCATGATAAAGAATCTATAAACAAACGATACCCTATCAACATAGCAGGTATTCTATCAGAGTAGCTATCACAACAACATGCATTGTCTATCACAAATTCTATCACAACAGCATGCGATTTCTAATGCAATCTAGATAGCTTGGTAAAATGCATGACATGTGATTTTCTAACAAGTTCCTATATGATGAATGAGATGGAATACCCTCATCTCATCGGGTTGCAACAAAATAGAACCACAATCATATGAACAGTAATAGCACAAAACAAGTGCACCACACAATGGTGAAGTCAATTAAACTGTAACATTTGTAAAACTCAAAAACTGCAATATTCGAGGTAATATGGATTTTTACCTATACATGGGTTCTAGAACTCCCGGGCACAGCTATTTACCATTTACCTATTCCGTCCTATCCCTGTCTAATGTCGCTAAACAATAAGTCAATAGAAAGGGAAAGAAACTCCTTTGATACCACTTTGTAACGACACGAATCCGGAGCCACTCAACCGGTGCCCCATATCCGGTTCGGCAAATGAACTCAAGTGCATTTCCCTAAATGCCAGAGGCTACTGACTAGTAGCGAGGGCCTTGGCGAGTCATTGGGGAAACTATTCCCTCATTTGGTAAAGGAAATAACATTCAATAGTAGAAGCAGTAAACAACATACAATAACTGAAACTAAACAACAGAAGAAATGATTATATATAATAATAATGATAATGATGCAGTAGGTACAAGTATCTAAGGAAAGCTACAAACACAACAACGTGCTGAAATACAACTGAGAAACAAATGCTAAAAGTAAACAACAACTCCAGCAACATCGCAAGCCTGAGCTCGGTCCTATGCTCTCCAACTTCAACCAGCAATCATGTAACTGAAATATAAGGGCCAAAATCCCTATCGACACCTATAACTATATAACCTGTTTGGGCCGAAAAGTAGGACCCAAATAGGGTGTGAGACTAATCCCAGTAGGCAACCACCACAAGATCTGTGCCCTACTTTCAGTGAGCAATATAGCAAAATTAATGGAAATAAATGCAGCAGAGAAACAGAATTACACTAAAGTAAACAATCCTACATATCTCCATTGACATTTATTTATTAATTTAATTCAATAATTTAATTATCAATCAAATAATCTAGCAAACAACTCTATATTCCCAAGGCATAGTAAGTAACACAACATGTATCTCAGCAGACTACCTAAACAACAACCAGTACAAAACTCAAGATTGTTCTTTAGCTTGGTGGACTCATCACAACCAACCAAACAATATTCACACTGACTCTTTGGGTGGCTCATACTGGCAGACCCCTCTAGTCAAGTAATCATACAAAGGCACAAACACTCAGGGAAGCTCTCACCGTCAATTCCCCTGCGGTCTGGTAATGATAGATATAGACTCTCTAAGGAAGCACTTACGTCTAATTCCACCTATAGTCTCAATAAGTAACTAAGGAAACTCTGAGGAAGCACAAAGTCCAATTACCATATGTCCTATAAACGATACTAATTTATAACAGACTCTCCAGGGAAGCCCTTAATAATCAATTCCCTCTTTAGTCTACCACACCGGGTTCACATAGCCCTAAGTAGTCTAGTCATGCATAATCGACTGTCAACAGCCCTAAGTAAGTTCAACAACTACTTGGATAATAGCTACAATGCATCAAAATCATATAAACAATAGGCAATACATGCAATCAATTATATCAAGGAAGGCAATCAATGCATCAAGGTCTACCTCACAGGCAACCTAATCCAAACGGCAATAAACAACCAAAACAAGGGAGAACACCCATGAGGTGATCCTCAAACATGCTAACAAGAAATTATTATTCATCTAATATCCTCTAGCACATAAGAAATATAAGGCAGATAATTAAACAGGATCAAAACACTAACCCGAGATACTCGAATAATGGGAATCCGACACTTTTGCACAAAAACTCAAAGACATTAAACGTAGGGAAACAAACCACCTACCTCGATCCTCGGAGATCGATATACTTGAACCTTGGCTTGTGAATCGACCTAGAATGGAGGAGATCTGCAAAAACGACTAAAAAGTTAAACCTTAGATAACTCTCATAATAGAAAGAATCGGGAAATGTGGCTAAAGAGGAACCAAGAACTCACCGCTGCAATTCTATTGCAACCGACAGCGTTCGATTCAGATAACCAGTGAAAGATCATTGGCTCAGAGAAGATCTGCGGCCGTACCCTCACTCTCGATCGAAGAAGCTGGAGAAGAAGATGTTTTTGGTGTTAAGACATGACCCCGGTCCGTTTAATGAAAAAAAGAAAGTACAAGAAATGTACTTTTGGAGTACACGACGTGTACTAGGCTTTTCTATACTCCGCATTAAGCAGCCTCTACATCACCCCTACATGGTCATGTGTGTGGCCATGACATGGCCAGCACACAGCCTCGAGCGGCAACAAAGTACACGACGTGTACTTATAAAATTTCAAGATTCTCCTCTTTTTCCCAAAAACGACCAGAAAAGGAAAAACATACCTGAAAAGAAGGTCCGGGTTCTTAAAAGCTTCCCACCTTAAATAAATTCATCCCGGAATTTCCCTAGAAAGGTGGCAAAGAAGAAACATCGAACAACTCTGGACATTGTGATCGCATATCGGCCTCCCTCTCCCAAGTCTCATCCTGTACATGACCGTGCTGCCATAGCACTCGTACCAGAGGAACATACCAGCCACAAAGTACCTTTGCACTACTATCAAAAATCCTAATAGGATTCCCCTCGAACGATTCATCCTGCTCCAGCTCAACCTCCTCGGGTTGAAAGACATGAGACAGGTCTGAGAAATAGCGTCGAAGTTGAGAGACATGGAAGATGTCGTGCATAGCCTGATACCTCTGAGGTAACTGCAAATTATAAGCAACCATCCAGAATCTCTCTAGAACCTCAAAACGACCTGACGTATCTTGGTGAAAGCTTACCATGTCTCCTGATCCTCTTGTGTCCCAACCTCGGGGCAACACACAAGAAAACCTGATCCCCAACCTCAAACTCCAGAAGTCATCTCTTTTGATCAGCATAAGATTTCTAACAAGACTATGAAGTAGCCATCCTCTTCCGAATCAACTCCACCTGCTCTGTGGTATCCTGAATGGGAAGAGGTCCCAACATAGCTACCTCTCCTGCCTCTAGCCAACATAAGGGTGATTGGCACGACCTACCATACAAAGCCTCGTAAGGTGCCATCTGAATAGTTTCTTGAAAACTATTATTATAGGAAAACTCCACTATAGGTATATGTCTCTCCCAAGAAACTCCAAAATCAATAATGCATGCTCGTAGCATGTCCTCAAACACTTGAATAGTGTGCTCTGACTGGCCATCTATCTGGGGATGGTAAGCTGTACTCAGAAGTACCTGTGTACCCAAAGCCCTCTGTAGCCCTTTCCAGAAATGCGACATGAAGCGGGTGTCCCTATATGAAATGATAGTACTCATAACCCCATGAAAGCATAAAATCTCATGGATGTACAACCGTCCAAGCTCATCCACATCGAAGGTCTCCTTAACTGGCAAAAAGTGAGCAAACTTCGTGAGCCTGTCAATGAAAACCCATACCGTGTCATTCCATTAAGGCGATCTTGGTAACCCTATTACGAAGTCCATCGCGACATCATTCTACTTCCACCCGGGAATGGGCAGCTGCTGTAAAAGCCCTGCTGGTCACTGGTGCTCTGCCTTCACCTACTGACAGGTGGAACACTTCATTAAAAAACTAGCAACATCCCTCTTCATACCTGGCCACCAATACTGGCGGTGTAGATCATGATACATCTTGGTGACACCAGGATGAACTGCCCAAACTGAGGAATGAAAGTCTCCCATCAGTTCCTCGCGTATATCTGCTGGCACCCATACGCATCCCTAGAAATGCAAGATCTCATCCTCACCTATGATCCATTCGGGAAGAGGGTCCTCTCCTAACACACTTTCCCATAGTACTAGGCCTTCAGAATCTGATATCTTCCTCATTCGAACTTGGTTAAGAAGGGTAGAGGTAACAACTACAGAAGAAAAAAATGTCTAGCCTTGTCTATCGTGAACCTCCAAATGCATCTCAGAGAACAGAGCCATAAGCCGCCACTCACTACTGGCCTCCTGAACTGCCTGTATCTGAGTCCTCCTGCTCAGTGCATCAGCCACTGAATTTCCTTTACCAAGCGTATAGGCAAGCTCGAAATCTAAAGACTGTAGGTACTCAACCCACCTCTACTGTCTCAGATTCAAGTCACGCTACATGAAGATATACTTGAGGCTCTTTTGGTCAGTATATACAAAAAAATTCTCTCCTAGAAGATAATGTCTCCAACAATGCAAAGCATGAACAACTGCAACCAACTCCAGGTCATGCGTAGGATAATTCCTCTCATGTGGCCTCAACTGCCGAGATCCATATGCAATAACACAATCTTCCTGCATAAGCACTGCCTAAATCCCGATGCCAGATGCATCATAGAAAACTGTATAACTCTTTCCCAGCTCCAGAAAAACTAGAATCGGTGCTGAAGTCAATCTCCCCTTCATCTCCTGGAAGGCTGAATCCCAGGCTTCTGACCAAACATACTTCACCCCTTCTTAGTCAAGCCTGTCAACGATGCTACTAAGCATGATAAGTCCTGTATAAACCACCTTTAGTAATCAGCCTGCCCTAATAAACTTTGTACTGCGAAGACATTCTTCAGATGATCCCAGGTAACTACCACTCTCACCTTCTCTGGGTCTACTGATACTTCTGTCTCTGAGATGACATGACCCAGGAAGTGAATATTGTCCATCCAAAAGTGGCACTTTGAGAGCATAGCATATAACTGATGCTCACTCAGTGTACTCAAAACAATCTCAATATGGGTATCATGGTCATGTCGAGTGTGAGAGTACACCAAGATATCGTCAATGAAAACAACCACAAAATAATCCAAGTATGGATGGAACACTCTGTTCATCAGTGCCATGAAAACTGCTAGTGCGTTCGTGAGACCGAACGGCATAACCAAATACTCATACAGACCATACCTACTTCAGAAGGCTGTAAGAGGTATATCAGATGGTCTGACACGCAACTGATGGTAGACGGACCTCAAGTCGATCTTAGAGAACACTTTGGATCCTCGAATCTAATCAAAGAGGTCATCTATCTACGACAATGGATATCAGTTCTTGACCGTCAACTGGTTTAGATTCCGATAATCCACACAAAGCCGTAAAGTACCATCCGCTTTCTTTGAAAACAGAACGGGCGAACCCCAAGGAGAAGTACTGGGTCAGATAAAAACCTTTGCCTAAAACTCCTCCAACTTCTTCTTGAGCTCTTACAACTTAGGTGTAGCCATCCTATATAGAGTAATGGACACCAGTTCCACCCCTAGCACAAGATCAATAGAAAAGTCTACTTCACGCTCCGGAGGCAAACCCGAAAAGTCTTCTGGAAAGACATCTATAAAGAGATTAAACACTAGAGGAAAATATAATTGAGAAGTCCCCTGGTCATCCAAATATAAGCTAGAAATTTGTGCCATAACACTGCCCAACCCATGATGCTCTGGTCTAGCTCTACTTACCTGGACATCCCATTCTCCCTTGTGAAGAATAGATCTGCCCTCTGGTGATGCGAAACTCAACCTATGACGATAGAAATGGACAAAGTCCTAGAAGGGAACTAACCAGTCCATCCTGAGGATGACTTCATAGCCTTTCATCACCAAAACATAGAGACTCCACGAAAAACGACACCCACCAACCTCAAGGGGGCAGTCTAAGTACTGACGCACGCTAGCAGTTCTAATTCCCAAGGGAGTGTCTAGAGTCATCATATGCTTAGAAGTACAAATAGTAAGTCTAAGGCTTTACACAGTATGCACAAAAAAAAATCTATGAGAATCTCATATATCAAAAAGTTCATAGGATAAAAATGAGGCTACTAAAATCGTACCTCGAACTGTAGAAGGTACAAGATCCTGCTCCTGATGAATCTGCTCTGCCACAAAAGTCTGGCCTATACCATGACCCTATGTAGCAGCCTGAGATGCCTGAGATGACCCTACCTAAGCCTAAACACTGTGTACACAACCTCTAACCTGGCTTGAATGACCTGAAGAACTCCAGCCCCCAGTCTGCTGTAGAACTGGTAATCCTGCTCCTGTACGCAGAGTCGAAACTGATCCTCCTTCACTAGACGCTGGAAGGAGAACCTTGCAGAAACGCTGCAGATGACCCATCTTACCGCAATATTGGCACTCCATTGGGTCTCTCAGGCATTGAGTCTTCTTATGCCTCTTTCTTCCACACTAATAGCACACCATTTGGTTGCCAGAGGGAAGATCCCATCTACCATAAGGAATACCTCGCTTCCTCAAGTCACCTTGTGTAGAATCTCGATAGCCTTTGCTGCTGTCTACCTGAAATGAATCAAACCTGGATGCTGAACCGCCCTGGTCCACAACTCCAGTCTCCCTCAGATTTATCTCCGTGATAAGTGCCTGGTTGACTATCTGAGTAATATAAGTCAACTAAAAGACGTTCACTTGCGATCTGATGTCCGGTCTGAGGCATTCCTCAAACTTCCTCACTAAAAACAGCTCGTCATTCCCCAGAACAGAAGTGAAACGCCATAGATCTATGAAGCGAGGGTAATACTCCATAACTGTGAGAGTACCCTGCTGTAGGTTCATGAAATCTCTGGCTCTGTCATCCCTCAGAGTCGCCGGGTAGAAGTAGTCGTAGAGCGTATACTGGAACTCATCCCAAGCCATAGCCTGTTGGCGTTCTGCCTACGAAACCACATCACACCATCTCTTGGCGGAATCTTGCAGCATATAAGTCATGAGATTCACCCTCATCTCCGGAGGTGTCTCTAGGTGCTCGAAGATGGATAACATGGATTCCATCCATGACTCCGCAACCTGTGTTCCTCCATCCCCTGTGAACGTGGGAGGATGCTGCTACTGAAAAACCCGCGTCAACTCTACCATAGACGGGGAAAGATGCTGAGCTCCCTCAAAGGTCTGCATGAATCTCATGAAACAATCTATGAACTGAGTGTCGACGCCAGTGTCTGAAATCACTGCAGGTGCCATATCCGGAACTATGGGTGGAACTACTGGTTGTCCCTGATCTACCGTATCAGGCATACAGTCACTGCCTGGTTCCTGATGTGAATTGGGAGGATGTCTTGGTTCCATAGCTCTGAAAGGTCAAAATCACACCTCAGATTCAGGATTAACAAAGACAGAAAAACAGAAGGCACAAGAAGGAACAGGTAAAGAAGGCATTAAAGTAATAAAAACATGACTACACGGCGTGTTCTTTACCTACACGACATGTTTCCTTAGGTTATTCACTTGGGCGTGTACTTCTACCTCAAATGGTCGTGGAACACCCAAAATACAGGGCATGTTGTCCTAACACATGGCCTGTACTTGAATCCTCTTCCCTACCTGAGTCCTTCTACACGGTCAAGCCACATGGTTCTTCTAAGACAAAACTACACGACTTGTTCAAGGGAGACATGACGTGTTCAAGACATGCCTTACCTGGCCCGTGTTGTTAGAGACATGGCTTGACACATGGTGGACACTACACGGCGTGTTCCAGATGGAAACAACATGTACGAGGAAGGGTAACACTGACCCATGTTGTTCGCTACACGGCCGGATCCATGGTTGACTATACACGGCGTGTTCCGGAGAGACACGACGTGCACTTGAAGGAAACCCCTTCCCGTGTTGTTCATGACATGACCCGAGTACCTTTTTTCAAAATAAACGGCATGTAAGATTAAGACACGGTGTGTATTTGAAAATATAACACGACCCGTGTTGTTCGTGACACGGCCCAGGTACCTAGTTCATACTACACGGTGTGCTAAACTAGTACACGGTGTGTTCCTATAAGATTTTTCACAACCCCATGTCCCTGTCCAGACAGTCAGCGACATGGATAAAAACTACATGAAATGTATTCATAAAGTACACGCCGTGTATTTTGGGTTTTTCTAGACGGTAGCCTCAGAACTGCACCGGAGCCCAGAAAACACAAAAAATCAGTTGTTAAGGTGCCAAATTCCGATCCGTGGGGCCCATACTCCCCGCAAATCAAAGCTTGGCATCTTATGCAATTCATATAACAGGTAAACTGTATAACAAACTCAAGACCCAAAAAATTCCAATCCTTGAGGGCCCATAACACCTCTAAGACAAATGTTTGGCATCCATGATAAAGAAGCTCTAACCAAATGATACCCTATCAACATAACGGGTATTCTATCACAGTAGATATCACGACAAAATGCATTTTCTATCACAAATTCTATCACAACACCATGCGATTTCTAATGCAATCTAGATGGCATGAAAAAATGCATGACATGTGATTTTATAACAAGTTCCTATATGATGAATGAGATGGCATACCCTCATCTCATCAAGTTTCAAAAAAATAGAACCATAATCATATAAATAGTAATAGCACAAAACAAGTGCACCACCCAATGGTGAAGTCAATTAAACTGTAAAATTTGCAAAGCTCGAAAACTAAAATATTCAAGGTAATCTGGCTTTTTACATGTACACAGGTTCTAGAACTCCCAAGCACAACTATTTTCCATTTACCTATTCTATCCTATCCCTGTCTAATGTAGATAAACAGTAAGTCAATAGAAAAGGAAAGAAACTCCTTTGATACCACTTTGTAACGACCCGAATCCAGAGCCACTCAACTGGTGCCCCGTACCCGGTTCTCCATATGACCTCAAGCGCATTTACCCAAACGCTATAGGCTGCCGACTAGCAGCGAGGGCCTCGGTGAGTAATTGGGGAAACTATGCCCTCATTTGGTAAAGTATACAAGGGAAATGAAATAACAGTCAATAGCAGAAGCAGTAAACAACATACAATAACTGAAACTAAACAGCGGAATAAATGACTATATATAATAATGATGATAATGATGTAGCAGGTACAATTATCTAAGGAAAGAAGCAAACACAACAACGTGCTGAAATACAACTGAGAAACAAATGCTAAAAGTAAACAGCAACTTTAGCAACATTGCAAGCCTAAGCTCGGTCCTATTCTCTCCAGCTCCAACCAGCAATCATGTACCTGAAGTAGAAGGACCACAATCCCTATCCACACCTGCAACCATATAACTTGTTTGGGCCAAAAAACAGGACCCAAACAGGGTGTGAGACTAACCCCAGTAGGCAACCACCACAAGATCTGTGCCCTACTGTCAGTGAGAAATATAGCAGAAGTAATAGAAATAAATACAATAGAGAAACAAGAGTACACTAAATTAAACAATCATACAAATCTTCATTAACGTTTATTAATTAATTTAATTCAATAATTTAATTATCAATCAAGGAATCTATCAAACAACTCTATATTCCCAAGGCATAGCAAGTAACACAACAGGTATCTCAGCAGACTAACTAAACAACAAGCAGTACAAAACCCAAGATTGTTATTTGGCTTGGTGGACTCATCACAAACAACCAAAAAATATTCACACTGACTCTCTGGGTGGCTCATACTGGCAGACCCCTCTAGTAAAGTAATCATACAAAGGCACAGACACTCTGGGAAGCTCTCACCGTCAATTCCCCTGCGGTCTGGTAATGATAGCTATAGACTATTTGAGGAAGCACTTACGTCTAATTACCCATATATTCTGGATACGTAACTAAGGACACTCTGAGGAAGCACAAAGTCCAATTCCCATAGGTCCTGCGAACGATACTAATTTATAACAGACTCTCTAGGGAAGCCCTAAATTGTCAATTCCCTCTTTAGTCTACCGCACCTGGTTCACACAGCCCTGAGCAGTCTAGTCATGCATAATCGACTGTCAGAAGCCCTAAGTAAGTTCAACAACTACTTGGATAATAAATACAATGCATAAAAAGCATATAAACAGTAGGAAATACATGAAATCGATTATATCAAGGTAGGAAATCAATGCAACACGGTTTTCCACAAATGCAACCTAAGCCAAATGGTGATAAACAACCAAAACAAGGGAGAAAACCCATGGGGTGATCCTCAAACATGCTAAAAAGCAATTATTATTCATCTAATAGCCTCTAGCACACAAGAAATCTAAGGAAGATAATTAAACAGGATCAAAACCCTAACCCGACATACCCAAAACATGGGAATATGACACTTTTGCACAAAAAATCAAATACATTCATCGTAGGGAAACAAACCACCTACCTCGATACTAGGAGATTGATATAATTGAACCTCGGCCTGTGAATCATCTTAGAACGGGGTATATCTGCAAAAGCATCTAAAACGTTCAACCTCAGATAACTCTCATACGAGAAAGAATCAAGAAAAATGGCTAAAGAGGAACCAAGAAGTCACCGCTGTGATTCTATTACAACCGATGACATTCGATTCGGATAACCGGTGACAGATCGGTGGCTTGGAGAAGATCCGAAGCCGTACCCTCGCCCTCGGTCGAAGAATCTGGAGAAGAAGAAATTTTTGGGGTTAAGACGAGACCCCAATCCATTTAATGAAAAAAAGAAAGTACATGGCGTGTACTTTTGGAGTACACGATGTGTACTAGGATTTTCCGTACTCCGCATTACGCGGCCTACCCATCACCCCTACATGGCCGTGTGTGTGGCCCTAACATGACCAGCACACGACCTCGAGCAGCAAAAAAGTACACGACATGTACTTATAAAATTTTCAGATTCTCCTCTTTTTCCCAAAAACGACCAGAAAAGGAAAAACATACCTAAAAAGAAGGTCCGGGTTTTTACATCAACCTACCAAAGTCATTTTGGACCGATGAACCAAATATAGTCAAAACCTCTGACGTGAACATAAATAATTAAGTAATTGTTATATAATTGTAATAAGTGAAATAAAATGAATAATATACTTGAAAAGGTATTTAAATCAATTAAATAACTAAAATATTTTTATTATTTAGGAATATAAAAATGTACATGATGATTCAGACTTAACGTAAGGGATTTCTTAACTCAAATTCCATTCATTGGGTTACAATTTTGCATCATTAATTATGTTTTTATAAGATTATGTGTGAAATGAATTTTGATTATATTTTATTTTATTTCCACTTATTTTATATGGAATTACATCTCATACACATAATCTATTCATTTTATTAATTATCACTTCAATGATATGATATTTGTAAGGGACTTTTAATGTTCATCTTTTATCTCTTTTTACAAAAGTAAAAAGTAATTTTTTATATGATACAGAATGAGTGTATTTTTCCTCCTTTATGATTCCTAAATGATTAGAATTTTACTTTATAAGTTTATAAAGATCGTTTGTGATGTTTTTTGTTTTTATAAAGTTTTCTATTTATTGACAACTAATCCTATTTGTAAAATATTTTTTTAGTACATTAGGTGAAAGGTATGTTATTGTGTAAATACCCCGACCCTAGTTTCCTAGAGTTGGTGGTTACTTTATTACATTGGAATAAGATACAATGAATCACATCCCAGAAGACAAAATAGTTTAGTAGTCTTGGTAAAATAGATACATACTTGAAATTCACATTACATTTTAAAACATAAAATACCCAAATAATTTTATTGAGTATGATATTATTCCCCCTTTGTGTAACCCTACATATCATTTATAATATACTTATTGTGATCCTAGAAAAAAATTAATTATATAAAAGGGGTGTGCTCAAATGCTCAGTAAGGGTAAACATACAGTGGATGCTATGAGAAAATAAGGCATAAATAATATAGTAAGGTAAATAACTAAAACACATTCCATTTAATAAATCACTTGAGAATAATATGATACAAATAAAAGATAATAAAATAGTGACATATAAATAATCACATATAAATGAAACTTAACCATGAATATTATAACTAAGTGAATAATCACATGGAATATCAATAACTAAATTCATAATGATTGGATGCATAATGCTGAACATCTAAAACATAAGGTTGAGACTTGATACCAATAATCTAATATTGTCAAGGTTTCATTCCAAGAATCTAACATTATCAAGGCTTCATACCAATAATCTAATAAATGGGAAAGGCATTGGCCAAAACCCTGACTAGTTTGTCTCATGATACCTTTTAATGTATCGAGGTGCTATATCAGGTCTCACCCATCAATTACTAAGTCCAATGCATTCCTCATATGAAAGAGATGAAACATAAACAATATAAATATTCAGATTAAAAACTAACATGCGAAATGTACTCTAACCATAAAACATAAATGGTATATAAATAGCACATACATAATCAAACTTATCATAAACCATTAAATAAAATATGGTAGGTGATATCATAATAGATCAAACTCAATTAAGAAAAATATTTTAATAAATCATGTTGACATAAATTAAAATACTCTAATAAAATCATTGATTTTTTAAAGAGAAAACCCTTTTTTTTTAAATTTGAAATCATTTATTTAAAAGGTAAGTAAATTATAAAAGCTTTTTTTTGAAAAGAAACTTTAAAATCTATAAAGGAATATTTAAAACAATAAAGAACCATAATAGAAAAAAGAGTTTCTCATGACTCATAAGTTAAAAAAACATTCCTTCCATATTTTTGTAGAATAAGTCATAAACTACCTCGTTTAGAAAATGAAAAAAATACTTTCAAACTATTTTATAAAAAAATATAACATGGTTACAAATACATTAAAAATTCATAGGATAATAGTAAGAAACTTTTTAAAAAAACTATTAAAAACAATGACATTAAAGAGAAATGTTCCCTAGTGGAGACTTATATAGAAACAATCTCGATTAATGATGAGATTGTGAATTAAAACCTTAACTTGAAAATTTAATTAGTTTAATGTGATTTAAACTCAAGTATAATGGTTGAAATAATGTTATCAATTTATACTAGAACCATATATATATTTATGATTTCATATATGATCCTCTTATATTTTGTTTTAATAATATTTCATTATTACCCTTATTTTGATTGTTAACTGCTTCATTTTCCTATGAATGTTTTGTCATGTAAGTCCTATTTATTATAGATAGGATATATTTATTTAATTTAGATAATGATATTAATTTCATATATATAATATTTATATATTATATACATTTTTATAATCATTCTTGAATGGTTAACATATAAAATGAATCACATCATATCATGGAGATGGTTGATCATACATATGCACGAGCGACAATATCATTCCATTAATGGTGAAAGGGTAAAGAAGAGGATGATATATTAATTTTTCCATAATAAATATCATGTTATAATTATCATATATATTCATTATTTCCATAATTATACCCATCCAAATAAAATGGTGTTGAAAAAAAATTACACCATGGCGTGGGGATAGTAAGTCGTGCGTACGCACATGTGATGCTTTCATTTTTTATAGGATGGATAAATGGTGGAGTATGGTTGTACCAAAATAAAAATAGAATCTAAAAATATATATTATACTTTATTTATTACTTTATGATGGAAACAACATATTAATAGGAAGTTTAATAAGAAACAAACTTGAAAGAGTCGATAAAGACGATTACCTCTTCACTAGTAAAAAAAGAGGCTTCAACGTTATAGACATGACATTGTTTTATTATAAATCAATGAAAAATGTAGTTTCCAGGACTTTTTATGTTTATTTTAACATAAAATAACATGAAAATTTTTATATATCAATTTTTCATGTCAGTTTAAAAAAAAGACACGAAAAACTCTATACATAACGATTTTTGGCATCATTTTTTAAAAAAACTGATGTGAAAAATTGAATTTATGGCATCGGTTTTTTTAAAAACCGATACTGAAATGTTTTCATTGGGAATTTATGGTATTGGTTTTTGTAAAAACAAATGCCAAAAACCTTTTTAAAAAATATGGGTTCTCGAAACCCTTATTTTTTTGGATCTGTGAAACTATTCTCTTAACTTGTGATGACTCCAAAGGAGATCTTCTGATCCTCAATGGACATTGGTGTTTATTTTCTTTGATTTTGATGATTTGCGATCTAGATTATTATTCCTATTTCATTATTTAATCATCTAGGTAACTATTTTCTATATGGAAACCGTTTTTCAACCGAGAATCCACCACAAATTGATTTTCTTTTGTTGTTCTTATTTATTATTCATTTTTTAAAAAAATTTGTTAGCTCTTATAGTGTTTATGCTTTAAAATCATTCGAGTAAGTGAATTATAGACTAAGGATCCATTTTTGTTGTTGAACTCTAAATTTTATAAGTTTTTTTTTCAATTTTGAAGATAAATTATTTACCTTTTTTTATTTGATTTGTTGTTTTAATTATCTGTATGTAGTTGTTATTTATCCAAGATGAAGTTTATCTTATTTTATAAACATATAGGACCACAATTTAGTAAAGCCTAAGGAAATTCATGTCCATTATTATTTAAGTGACATGCAATGTGCTTATCTACCTATATGATTGACATGCAATATATTCATCTATATTGTCCAATCTAATGAGAGATTCAAGAATGTATTAGTTTTTTAATACTATATTGAAATATTTCATTTATAGTGGTTAGACTCGATGTCTTAGATATATAGATTATATGATTATTCATATAATATATGGAGATACATTTGGTGGACATGTTCATATAGATATATTAGTGTTCTTAATAAAGATCATGCCACATCATTTGTCATCTTGAATAATAAAATGTTTTAATGGAGGTATTTCTTGAGTTATAGTTATGAATCAGGGAATTCATAATTATTTTTATTGATTCAAATTCCTATAAGGTCACACAATTAAGATTTGGAATAATTACTGATTTTAGTACAATTTTTTTTCCAATATTAGAGAGTTTAAATATTAATTTTATCTAAAGTAGTTTTGATAGAATAAAAAAAGTCGTGATGTTTTTCATAAAGTCTATAACTATTTAGTGCATGTGGATAATTTTTTGTTATATGGACTAAAGAGTCATACCATGATTATCAATCATTTTTCTTAAATGTGTTTATGTTTACAATTTATCTATTTATATATATATATTTAAATGTTTATATGTTTTAATATATTCACCTATTATATTGTGATATTATGTATTAAAAAAACTATAATTGGATAAATTTATAAATAACCACCAGTGAATATGAAAAAGGAGTTGTTGATTTCTTGGAATTTTCTAAACGAAATATTCAAAACAAAGATTTGATTTTCTATCCATGTGTTAAGTGTTTTAATATGAGAAAGTTAAACTCTAAATAAATCAAGGATCATATCATTTTCAATGGTTTTAGACTTAATTATACATGTTGGATATGTCATAGTGAAAGAACTACAAATTCCTCATTTAATTTTGATGTCACTATTCATAATGAGCCAGATTATTGTATTGAAGAATTAATTTATGATTTAGGTGTTGAAACCATCAAGAAAACAAAAAACGTTGAACGATTGTATGGATATTATGAGAAACCATTATTCTTAGGTTGTAGTAAATATATAGTGTTATCATTTGTTTTTAGATTAGTTAACTTGAAAACAAGAAATGGGCAGAGGGATAAAAGTTTCTCTAACCCACTTGAGCTTTTAAAAGATCTACTTCCAGAAGGAAATGAGCTTCCTGATTCCAATTATGAGGTGAATAAAATATTATTCCCAATGAGATTGGGTTTTAAAAAGATACATGGTTTCCCTAATGATTTTTTGTTTTATAGGAAAGAATATAAATTTTTATCAAGTTTTCTTACCTATGAGACATCACACTATAAGATGGATGAAAAAGTCTACTCAGATGCATTCTCAGGTACTGACATCTAACCTCATAAAAAATAAATTTTTTACTTTTTAATGATATCATAAAATAATTCTTTCCTACAATTATGATAATCAAATTTTATTAAATTTTAGGTACCATAATCAAAGCTCATACTAAAGAAATTTTGTACCTTCCAATAATTCCTCATTTAAAGCGTACATTTTTAAATTCAATTGATTCAAAAAGGTTAAGATGACATTAAAATGAGCGCATATCTGATGGTAACTTATGTCACCCTAATAATTCATGATAGTGGAATATATTTGATAAAAAATTTCATGATTTTGGAAGTGAAGTTAGAAATCTCAGAATGGGAATCTGTACTGATGGAATGAATCTATATCAGAGCCTAAGTAGCCAACATAGTTCATAGCCTATTTTTTTCGTAGTTTAAAATCCCCCCCCCACACAGATATATATATATATATATGAATAAAAAATATATTATGATAATCTTGATGATTTCTAGAAAAAAAACAGTGAGGAAATTATATTGATGTGTATTTTCACCATTGGTTAATGATTTGAAACTACTATGGGAGATATGAGTTGAAGTTTTCAATGCATACTTGAAAGAGTATTTTCTTTTGCATGCTATGATAAATTTCACTATAAATGAATTTCTTTCACATGGAAACCTATCTGGATATAGTGTTAAGGGACATAAAACATGTCCAATTTTTGAAGAAGAGACTTTATATTATTAATTGTAGAATGGAAGAAAGACAGTGTACATGGGACATTAAAGATTTTTTTTGAATTGATCATCCTTATCATAGATTGAAAAAATAATTTGACTATTTACAAGAATAAAATATTCCCCCATAACCATTTTCAGTTGAAGGATATTACGACATGGTGAAAAATAATGATTCGAAATTTGTAAAGAAAAGAAGTTATGGTCTTCAAAAAAATATCTGGAAGAAATAGTATATCTTTTTTGAACTACATCATTAGATATTTTTAGAGACAAAACATAACATTGATGATATTCATGTTGAGAAAAACATATGTGAAAGTTTGATTGGAAATTTTTTAGATATAAAAGGAAAGACAAAATATGGATTGCATGCTATATTAGACTTGATATCAATGAGAATACGTTTGGAGTTAGCTCCCACTATGAATGGAAATAGAACATATTTATCTTTATATTGTCACACATTAAGAAAGATTGAGAAGATGGTTTTTATCAGTGTCTTCATGGTATTAAAGTACCCAATTATTATTCTTCAAATGTGAAGAATTTAGTTCCATTGAAGGATTTTAAATTAGTAGGTTTAAAATTTCATGATTTTAATGTATTGATGCAAAAACTTCTACCCATCACACTATGTGGTATATTGACAATAGCTATTAAAAATACTATCACCAGATTATGTAATTTTTTCAAATCCATTTGTAGAAAAGTCATTGATCCAAATTTGTTAGATGTGTTGAAGAATGAAGTTTCTCTTATTTTTTGTAAACTAGAAATGTTTTTCACACCAACATTTTTTAATATAATGGTCTATCTGGTGACTCATTTGGTGTGTGAGATAAGAATATGTGGGATTGTATATTTACAATGGATGTATCCTTTTGAAAGATATATGAAAATTTTGAAGGGATATGTTAAAAAACCTTATCGACCAAAGGAATATATTGTTCAAAAATATGTATCAAAAGAGGTGATTGTGTTCTGTACTAATTATTTGTATGAAGTAGTGCATATTGGTATCCATATATCTCTACATATAACAGTTGATAGTGAAGGTAGAGGGATTTGAGACTTAAAGGTAAAGCTCATTCTATGTGATGAAGTGATACAAGCACATTTATACATTTTTAACAATATAGATGAAGTTCAATCATATATATTATCAGATATTTTAGAATTAAAGTTATGATATCCAACAAGAAATGAAAATTGGCTGATTATTGAGCATAAAAAGACATTTTTTTCATGATTTAAAGAGAAAGTAAACACATATATATCTGGATTAGAAACATTGAAATGGTTGGCAAGGGGACTATCTCTTAGTGTGATCACATGGTCTGGTTTTGAGATTAATGGGTACACATTTTACAAAAATAAGTTGAATGATAATAGTAATATTCAAAATAGTTGTGTAATGGTAATCGCTGAAGCACTTCATTTTTTGATTGAAAAAGATAAAACCCAATTTTTTCATCAACTATATATTTTGGAGTTCTTTAAGACATATAAGAAATTTATTATATTAAATTTCAAGTCACCGTGTTTAAGTGTAATTGGGTTTCGAGTAATATTGGTGTGAAACTTGATGAATATGGTTTAAATTGGTTGATTTGAAAAGATTTAATTGTAATAAGGAACCATTTATCATGGCCACACATGAAAATAAAGTATTTTATGTCATTGATCCATCGAATGATCAATGGTATGTCATTTTTCAAGGGAAAAAAAATCTATTTGGCTGATAAAGAGGATGATGATGTTATTGATTTATATGAGAATTCTTAATCTATTAAAAAATTTCTAGATAACAATGACTATAAAAAAGATATATTTCATATAGTAAGAAATGATCATACTAAAGGAATATAGGAAAACACTAAATTAATCTCTTAATTAATCGAGTAATTATTTACATTATATTTATTCATCTATTACATCATTATTTTGTTAAACTTACACATGCATGCCACTTTTTTTAATTACATATTTATGTTTTATTATTTTCTAATTATTGAATTGTCTAATTATATTCAGGTACATAATAATTTCATTAAATTTTCCTGTTATAATGAAAGATATAGATACAGAGACAGAAGAACATCTATTGGGATATTTGTCTTTCTTCATATTATTAAATATCCAGTAATATAATTATTTATTGAAAGAAAAATTTTAATTTATAAAAAATAATTGTAGGACTACTAATGATAATTTAGTGGGGGATTCTTCTATTTTTTGTATTCAAAAATAAAATTATCAAGTTGGTAAATTTGGTATTACATGTTTACCAAAACTATCAATTTATCATGGAGATGAGCTATTAAATATTAGTTTTGATGATAATAATAATGCAACTGGCCCAAATGCAACATATTTTATCACCTATATAAGCATTCAGATTCATTACAGGATTATAATTTTATATCTTGATTGGAAGCCTTTTGACAAGGTGTTGATATATCATCTTTGGGAGGCTGTAAAGGTAAAATATGTCAATTGATTTATTTTATCCCATTTTTGAATATGATATATTTTAAATGAATTATATTTATGTTATGAAATTACAGATGCCATTTAATTTTGAAGAAACAAAAGCAGTTAAGAGAATATGTCTTACTTTAGCGGTAGTTCTATGGAGGGATTTGAAAACAAAAATGACAAAAAATTATTTGTTTTGAAGGGGACAAAATAAAAACCCATGCCTTAAGTATCTGTTTTTTGATGAAGATACATGGAAGAAATTTGTTTCCACTCGACATGATGAAAAATTTCAGGTATGATAATTATATTATATGATATTATAAAATTTATTATATATGTACCTATTTACTTATTAGTTTACTTTTTATATAATAGGACATGAGGAAATCCCATCAAGACATCCAATTGCAGATTTTATACCCTTATACTTTATCACGTGGAGGGTATCATTTATTGGAGAAAAAAATTATTGAGGAAAAGTTTTAAGCACTAAGAGCTCACTGCAATAGTTTTTCTAATGAGGTCCAATTCAGTCATCCATCTCCACCCACCCACCATGAGAAATGGAAAAGAGATAGAAGAAAAAAATGAAAAGTATCTTACAGAGAAAGATAAGTAAGTAGCTGAAATAATTTTAAGTAAAAAATTATTATTTTTCATGAATTTTAGTAATTTATAAATTAAAAAAAATAATATACCATTTTTATTTTTCATTTTAGAATAAACTTCAGGAGAAATCTACACAGGGTAATTTTATGCCTGAGGGTAGGATGGATATTCTAGCTACTACTTTAGGAAATCCAGAACACCCCAGTTGCATAAGAGGATACGAGGCTGGTGTTAGTATTCAGAATGTTTTTGGTCATAAAAGTAAACAATCAAGAGACAGAAATCAAAAACTTAAAATCTCAGATGAAATATATGAAATAGTACACGAGCGATCAAATTAAAGCAATTGTACAGTAGGCTATGTTAGAATAATTGATGAGATAGTCACAGTCCACGCAGCCTGCCCAACCTGCCTACTTAGGTCCTCCACCTCCTCGCTCACACCCAACCTTATATTATGAGTTGTATGAAAAGGTACTGATGTACATATTTTAGTGTTCAGATTCATGAATTTATTTGGGGGATTCTGTACATCACCAAACTATTCATATGGGTTAGGTTAGAGTTTCGATACATGATATTATTTGTCCTACTACTCTACTACCATTCCCTACTGAGGAGGTTACCAGAGTTGGGGGATATGTGGGTCATTTTTTACATTTTCCATCTAGCCTTCTTCATCATATTTCATACGAGGTATGCATTTTTTTAAATATTAATTACATCTGATTGAAAATTACATATAATGTTTTCTAGAATTTAAATTATATAGGAGTATCTAAAATCCAAAGAAATATCACAAAGGAAACAAAAGGTTCATCAACAAACAACTATAGATACTTCATATATTTATGATGGGATAGAAAGATTATCTCAAGTTCCTTATTCCATGGATAATATCTATGAGTTTCAGATGTTTTTCAATATATATGGAAGAGACTATCAATTGAGAATATTCAAAAAAGATATCATGGATTTAATTAATGTTGGAGAGCTCAGCATACCTGTATTGTAGTTGTTTTCCATGTAAGTAAATTGATGTTTCAGTTTTTATATTTTTAAATAACGATGGTTTAACTTGACTAACTATATTACATTTTTAATTAGGAATCTACACACGCTACAAGTTCAAAATGACAACACATGCATTTATGGTTTTATAGATCTATAATTCATTTCAACGGCTGTGCTATATGTGTCGACTAAAAATATAGAGGCATATATATGTAAAAGGTTATTAATGACGAATAATGAGTGTTGTTTTATGAAATTTCTTGATGGGTAAGAATAGAAAAATAATTATTCACTAATTTTTGTTATAATGTCATTAAATGCGAACTTTTTTTATGGTGCATTGGATGTTAGGTGTATTCTTCCCAAGTGAGAACACATTATATTAGTTTTTCTCTTTATTAGGTGGTTTTTTTAAAAAAATTTCCATCATAATAGACAAGTAATTTTATTTATTTTTTATAATCTCATTATGTTTAATTCTCATTATTTATACATGTATTATTAGTTGATGTATATGAAAATGTAGGTCATGGAAAACATTTAACGATCACTTGTCAATAGTGAAGACAAATGCAATTAATTATGTGAAAGTAAAGGTAATTTTTTTATATTAGATATTATTTTTGATTTTTTGATATATATATATATATATTGGTTTTTATTATCAGGCTAATGTTTTATTAACTATAGTACCATCATCAACAAGTACATGTAAAATGTGGTTATTATGTTCTACGATTCATGTATTAGATATTCGCAACTGGGGTAACAATTGATTTTAATCTGGTTAGTCATATTAATTATTTTATATTTTCAATCATTGTATTCTATTTTTTAATATTATATCATTAAATGTTATTTTATATGTTCAATGATGTTGATTCGTACATGAAAGATGAACTTGAACATCTTCAATCTTTGTTTGCAAACTATTTGTTAAGTGTGATTACGATTTAAGGTATGTATATTATAATGTTTCTAATTAGAATTATATTTTTCTAATAAAAAGTTTTCAAAAAATAATTCTTTTTTTATAATAGGCGTTTGAACATAATGATATCAAATGAATGCTTCTACAATAACCAACAATGATCATGTTGTAAATTTTAGGTATGTGATTTTTAATTCTACTTTATAATACAAAGGTATAGATAATTTTTTGATTAACTTGTTAAAATTATGAATGTTTTTATAAATTTTTAGTCACTACTAAATGCTTTTTGATGGCTGTATATCGTATTTATTTTACAGGGATTCTGATTTTTTATGGGGTGTACTATTTAATTTTTTATTTTTTTAACTTATGGAATGAGTTTTCATAAAAACCGATTCCGAATCATTAAAAAAATCGATTGGTTTTCAGTGTCAGTTTATATAAGAACCCAACACTAAAAACCATGTGGTTCACATTTTCAGCATCAGTTTCTTAGAAAAACCGACACCAAAAAGGTGAATCGGAGGGATTTTTGACCTCGATTTCTTATATAAATCGATGCAAAAAATAAATCTCGTTCAATTTTTGGCATCAGTTTTTTAAAAATCAACCCCAAAATCATTTTTTACATCACCTTTATAGTCATCGGTAAAAATGATGTTAAAATTGAAAAAAAACTAACATTAAATCTTGTTTTTACACTATTGCTTCTTCGGTGGACTTACTTTAATATATTCTTAAGTGATCTAGGGTAGGTCTTTTGAAAGAACGAGAACCTATATAGATTAAATAATTATGTTTATAAGAGAAATAGTTAGGGTTTTGTCAAGATAGATGGCTCAAATTGGTGTGATGAAGTGAGCAAGGAGGTTCCCTTTTATAATTTAGGTGAGCTATATTTTCAGAAATTATCAAAAGATTAAAATATAATAAGATTATTATCATAAAAAAAGTCTTCAAAATAGACTATAAATTAATAAATTAATAAAATTTAGACCATATATTATCCAATTTCTAATTATTTAATATATTTATGATTATTAAATATTTTAATAAAATATTAATTCAATAAAATATCATTATTATCAAATTTTACACTTCATTTAATTTGACTTTAAATACATTATTACAAAGTGATAATTCGAATATAATGATTTCAAACATCTCTAATATATCCTATAGGTATATAAATTTTTTTAAACAAATTAAATAATCCCAAATTTATCAAAAGTAATACTTTTAAAATCAATTATTTTATTTTTCTGTTAATTAAATAAATAATATACTAGTATTGCAGAAGCATTTAAGGTAAGTATATAATTTATAAAAATTAAAAATAAATTTCTATAATGAAAATAATTTCATTAGGACAAATATATATATATATCTATATATATATATATATTCATTCATATCTTGATTTAGTCACTATGGGGACACATAAATGATATTAAATACAAAGAGAGTGACACTTTGTAACTCTATTTGATTTAAATAATATATAAGTAAATTTCCTGAAAAAGTGTCCATTAAAAACTAAAATTATATATTAAAGTGATATGAGTCTAATAATATTCATACTATAATTTTTATATATGTTTAGGTCACATTTTTAACCTTATCTTTTGATTTTAACCCTTATTTAATCCCTTTAACTCTTACCGTGATAACATTGTTTATTACTTTTTGAGGGTCAATATTTTTACTATAAAATGCCAAAAAAAACTATAAATGAATCATGGATGATATATTAAACCTTATATAAATTATTTTACTGAATTTATATTTTTATAAATTTTATATCATTTAATAAAATATTATTTATTTTAATATAACATTAATGTTAATTTTGAGACTATTCATTACATTGACTTTTCAAAAAATCAATGAAACTTGATATCTTCAAAAAAAATATTTTAACACATCACTAACATTTCAAATTTATCAAGAAAATTTTTAGATGAAATTTATTATGTCAAATTAGATTTAAGTTTATATCTTTAATATCATTTATTTGATATTTCTATTAATTAAATAATTACTGCATCATCATTGTATAATACTTTAAGGTAATTAGTTATTTTCTAAAAATTAAAAATAAATTAACATGATGAATTTAAATATTTTATATTTAAAATTAATGTTTATAGTTGAAGATATATTCTAAATAACTACATATTAAAAATATAATACTCATTAAAAACATGAGTATGACATATTTAACTTAAAATAAAATACTATAAAAGGCTTAAAGTCATACAAGTGGCTCCAAGAGGCCTTAAAATATACTCAAAGGTTATTTTTTTTGAAAATAACTCATCTAATAAAATTATAACAAGTTTTAGGGTAATTTTATAGTATTTATAATATTATTTTTACCCTTAATTACCCTATTTACTCTTAACTGTGGTAATGGAAATTATTATATTTACTATTCATATTAAAAAAATAAATGATAAATATTTAATAAAATTTTTACTTTTGATTAAAAACATGGAATTAAATTTTCATAAGTCAATCCAAAAAAGTTTTAGAAATTAATTTAAACTTAATCATGCAAATGGGATAAAACAATGAGTTTTTAAGTTAAAAATGTTCAAAATATTGAAACATTTTTAAATCAAATTTCAATGTGAAATTGATTCAAATCACCCAAATTGAATTTATTTATGTATAATTTAATTATTTATACTTTGAAAATAATTTAAAAAATAATTTAAAAAATAATCTAACTATATAAATAAAATAGTTAAAAATTCAATTTTCAATTAAAATGAAGTATTCTTTGTACTATTCATCAAAAAATAAAACATATCAAAAAAATAAAAAAATCAAAACAAAGTAAATTTTTATATTCATATTTTTAAGATAAAGTTTATTTTTTCAAATATAATTTATAAAATTTTCAAAATTAGTTTTAAAACAAGTGCGCTATTAAAAGACGACAAAATTTCCTTTAAAAAAAATATAGCTTTTTATACTTAAAAATGGATTTATTCTTATCATATGACTATAAAATCTATTGGTTTAATTTCAAATAATTTTAATATATATAAATTTTATAATTTGGTTATTACTATTCGTTCTTAATAATTTAACATCTATGTTATAATAATATTTCATTATATGATTAAGATGGGTGTTATGTGCAATGTAAGCTATCGAAGAGATTAAATTTAAAAATAGAGATACCATAAAATCTTGGGGTGTTAACTTATCCCATCCTTTAATAAATTATATCCTCAAAATTTGAAATTTCACTTGAAAAATCAAATTTTGATACTTAAATTTTTTTGTGAGAAATCCACATCAGAAATAGGGTTAATAAAACATACTCTTAAAAATAGGTAAAGAGAAATGTTAAGGTCACCACAAAATTAGGATTTAGAATTGGAAATAAATAGTGGAGAGAGGAAATGGAAATAGAAGTAAAATATTAATATTATTCTCTGATTAAGAGTGAGAGAAAACATGTTCATTAGAAAGTTAACCATCACCAAACCACAAATCTTATGATCGGTTAAAAGACCATTAATTTCTCAGAAAGAAATAGAAATTAATAACATTTTTGTTTCAAAATATTTTTCCTAAAGTTGAGGGATTTTTTAATATCTTGGTATGAACTTGAGAAAATTTACATACTTGATTTATTTCCATGTCATAATCATAATATCCTCCTTTGGTTCTTTGATCTATTTTCACTTCATCCCCTACATGAGGAAATGAATGTTCAAGATGAATTTTTCATACCTGAATCAATTTTAATGAATCATAAGGTCATTATGTAATTTCTTCCTCCTATAAATATTTATCTAAACAAAAATGGTTAGCAAAGGTTGTCTAATATGATAAATCATACTTTACCCTCAAATAATAATTCCAAATTTCAACTTAATCTATTCTATAAGTAGTTACCTTAAGAATCATTCGAAACATTTATTTCCAAATTCAAAGTACAAAAATTTAGATGGATGGTCATTAAATTTCCAACATAAACATAAAATTATATTCTCTAAATAACAAAGTGTTTATCTTATTATCACATACCAAATATGTCATCATCTAAGAAACCTTAATGAAAACGTTCATGATTACAAATCCTTAAAGGATAATTTCCACAGTACAATCCTTGTGACAACCGGGTCCCGGTGACAGCACAGACACCCTGCCTTAATATGGCCGCCAGGTCCTGGCCCACCAGGTACCACCAGTTGCCCCGCAGACACGTGGGGCCCACCCCAGGGTCCACCCACGTGACCAAACGGGGCATATGACTAATGACATTCCCCACAGGACAACACATGTCCTTTCCAGTGTGCTTTGTCCTCACTCACACACACCCTGGGAAACTTCCTAGATGGTCACCCATCCTGATCACTACTCCAAGCCAAGCACGCTTAACTGTGGAGTTCTAATCAGACAGGCTCCCTAAAAGGAAGGTTCACCTTGTTGACATGAGTCATATCAATTAGTCATTTAACCCTTTATCATTTGGGGATGTTACAATCACCCCCCTTTAGAGAATAATGCCCTCATTGTGGGCCCTACATCTCAACCCAGGCAGTGCATCACACTTAAGGCTGGGTACCACCTCTGATACCAAATGTGACAACCGGGTCCTGGTGACAGCACAGACACCCCGCCTTAACATGGCCGTCAGGTCCTGGCCCACCAGGTACCACCAGTTGTCCCGCAGACACGTGGGGCCCACCCCAGGGTCCACCCACGTGCCCGAACGGGTCATACGACTAATGAAATTCCCCACAGGCCAACACATGTCCTTTTCAGTGTGCTTTGTCCTCACTCACACACACCCTGGGAAACTTCCCAGATGGTCACCCATCCTGATCACTACTACAAGCCAAGCACACTTAACTGTGGAGTTCTAATCAGACAGGCTCCCGAAAAGGAAGGTGCACCTTGTTGACATGAGTCATATAAATTAGTCGTTGTGGGCCCTACATCTTAACCCAGGCAGTGAATCACACTTAAGGTTGGGTACCACCTCTGATACCAAATGTGACAACCGGGTCCCGGTGACAGCACAGACACCCCGCCTTAACATGACCGTCAGGTCCTGGCCCACCAGGTACCACCAGTTGCCCCGCAGACACGTGGGGCCCACCCCAGGGTCCACCCACGTGCCCGAATGGGTCATATGACTAATGACATTCCCCACAGGTCAACACATGTCCTTTCCAGTGTGCTTTGTCCTCACTCACACACACCCTGGGAAACTTCCCAGATGGTCACCCATCCTGATCACTACTGCAAGCCAAGCACGCTTAACTGTGGAGTTCTAATCAGACAGGCTCCCGAAAAGGAAGGTGCACCTTGTTGACATGAGTCATATCAATTAGTCGTTGTGGGCCCTACATCTCAACCCAGGCAGTGAATCACAGTTAAGGCTGGGTACCACCACTGATACCAAATGTGACAACCAGGTCCCGGTGACAGCACAGACAACCCGCCTTAACATGACCGTCAGGTCCTGGCCCACCAGGTACCACCAGTTGCCCCGCAGACACGTGGGGCCTACCCCAGGGTCCACCCACGTGCCCGAATGGGTCATATGACTAATGACATTCCCCACAGGCCAACACATATCCTTTCCAGTGTGCTTTGTCCTCACTCACACACACCCTGGGAAACTTCCGAGATGGTCACCCATCCTGATCACTACTGCAAGCCAAGCACGCTTAACTGTGGAGTTCTAATCAGACAGGCTCCCGAAAAGGAAGGTGCACCTTGTTGACATGAGTCATATCAATTAGTCATTTAACCCTTTATTATTTGGGGATGTTACAATCACCCCCCCTTTAGAGCACAACGCCCTCGTTGTGGGCCCTACATCTCAACCCAGGCAGTGCATCGCACTTAAGGCTGGGTACCCCCTCTGATACCAAATGTGACAACCAGGTCCCGGTGACAGCACAGACACCCCGCCTTAACATGGCCGTCAGGTCCTAGCACACCAGGTACCACCAGTTGCCCCGCAGACACGTGGGGCCCACCCCAGGGTCCACCACGTGCCCGAACGGGTCATATGACTAATGACATTCCCCAAAAGCCAACACATGTCCTTTCCAGTGTGCTTTGTCCTCACTCACACACACCCTGGGAAACTTCCCAGATGGTCACCCATCCTGATCACTACTCCAAGCCAAGCACGCTTAACTGTGGAGTTCTAATCAGACAGGCTCCCGAAAAGGAAGGTTCACCTTGTTGACATGAGTCATATCAATTAGTCATTTAACCCTTTATCATTTGGGGATGTTACAATCCTTATATATCTCATGATTCTTATAACCATAGAACCATTGATAAAATAATTCTTTAATACAAATACACAATAACTTTAATAATTATAATTAATTATTAAACTGTTAACTGCACTTCATCATCGTATTCCTTAATACCTCTTTTAATTTTTATTTTGTAGTCTCTTGATCATCAGTAGTATAACAATTACTTGTATAACCTTTCTTATTATAACCATTAACAAACACCCAATGCACAATGTGAGAAACACCAATCATAGTGATATCATCATGAAGAATCATTTATAAGATGTCTAAATCATGACATCTTCTTCCCAATCTATGAGTTTATAGGTTTAACCAAGGTTATCCATTCTATTAACAAATATATAGGATGATATCCTATACATAGACTTATCCTCAAATTCATTCATAGGTTTATATTCCCTAATTTATGTTTTTTTAAATATAGTTACCAAGGTTTCTACTAAAATTTCTCTGATACTGACTGTAAAGACCCTAAACCCAGTTTTATAGGGTCTATGATTACCTTATTACATTGGCATAAGATAAAAGGAATCACATCCCAAAGGAAAAAATAGTTTAGTAGTCTTATTAAACTAGACACATACTTGAAATTCACATTTCATTTTAAAACATAAAATCCACAAAGAATTTCATTGAGTCTACTATTATCCCCCCTTTGTGTAACCCTACATATAAGTCATAATATGATTCTTATAATCCTAGGAAAAAATGAAACATATGAAAGGGGTGGGCTCAAATTCTCAGTAAGGTTAAGCGTATAGTGGAAGTTATGAGTAATTAAGGCATAAAAATATATCAAGGTAAATAACTGAAACACATGCCATTTAATCAATAACATGATCATAATATGACATGAATAAAATATAATCAAATAATTACATATAAATAATCACATAAAAATGAATCATAACCATGGATATTCTTAGTAATAAACTAATAAAATGGAATATCAATAACTGAATTCATAATGTTGGAATTCATAATGCCGAACATCTAAAACATATTGTCAAGGCTTCACACCAAGAATCTAATAAATGTGAAAGGCCTTGGAAAAAACCCATTCTAGTTTGTCTAATGAGACCCACCGATACATCGAGGGGCTATAGTGGGCCTCACCTATCACTTACTAAGTCTAATGCATTCCTCATATGAAATGGTTGAAATATAAAAAATATAAACATTTGTATTAAAAAATAGCATATGAAATGTGAATATTTTAACCATAAACCATGAATGGTATGTAAATAGCACATTCACTGTCAAAATGATCATAAAATATTCAATAAAATATTTTAGATGATATCATAAGAGATCAACCTCAATTAAGAATAATATTTCAACAAAGCGTGTTGACATAGATGAAAATACTCTAATAAAATCATTAATTTTTTTGAGAGAAGACCCCAATTTTATACTTTGAAATCATTTATTTAAATGGATACATAATTATAAAAGAAAATATTTTATTTGAAAATGAACTTTCAACTTGTAAATTAATCTTTAAAATAATAAAATATCATAAAGGTGAAAAAATATGCTCATACTACATAAGTTAAAAAATATTCATGTTTTATTTTTGTAGAATAAGTGATAAAGAACCTCGTTTGGAAAAAAATAAAAAGATTCCTTAAAAAATATTTTATAAAAACTGTAAAATGGGTAAAAATAATTTAAAATTTCATATGATAATAGTAAAAACGTTTCTGAAATCACTTTATAAAACACTTACATGGAAGATAAATATTCCCCATTGGAGACTTAAACAACCACAATCTTGATTAATGATGAGATTATGAATTAAACCATTACATTTCACTTTCCATTATTTGAAAAAAATTTAAAATCCTATATAATGGTTTAATGGATCTTATTAATTTAGAACAGAATGAAACATATATTTATGATATCATATATCATCCTATTATATCGTTTTTTAATAATATTTAGTTATTACCCTTGTTTTGAGTGTTAAATCCTTCATTTTCCTATGTATTTTTTGTCATGTAAGTCTCGTTTCTTATGAATAGGATATATTTAATTCATATATATAATTATATTAAGTTCATATATATCATATATATTTACTATATACATTTTTATAATCATTCTTGAATGTTTAACATGGAAAATGAATCACATTGTGTTGTGGAGATGGTAGGCCATACGTACACACGAGCAACAATATTATTCTCTTAATGGTGAAAGGGTAAGGAAGTTGATGATATATTACTTTTTCCAGAATCAATATAATTTTATAATTATCATATATATTTATTATTTCCATATTTATACCCATCCAAGTTAAAGGGTGATGAAAAACATATTACACCATTGCGTGGAGATGGTAAACCGTATGTACGCACATGTGGTGCTTTCATTTTTCATAGTATGGATAAATAGTGGAATATGGTTTTGACATAATCATAATAAAATCTCAAAATATATATGAAATTTTATTTATTATTTTATCATGAAAAAATATATGAAGAGTAAGTAGAAAAAGAAACAAACTTGAAAGAGTTGATAAAGACAATTACCTCTTCTTCGACGAAATTCCTTTAATCTCTTCTTAAGTGATATGGGGTAAGAATTTTTGAAGGAACAAAACCTCTAGAACATAATTAAATATTTTTATAGGATAAATGATAAGGTTTTGTTTGAGATAGATGACTCAAATTGGTTTAAGTGAGGGACGTCGTTCCCTTTTACAATTGAGGTGAGGGTCACTTTCAAAAATTCCCAAAATATTAAAATATAATAAGGATATTATATATGAAAAGACTTAAAAATAGACTGTTAAGGAATAGGGTAATTAATTTTAGACTATATATTATCCCCTTTTTAATTATTTTTTATGATTTTTAAATTATATAATAAAATATTAATTCCAAAAAATATCACTACTATCAAATTTGACATTATTCATTTAATTTGACTTTAAGTACATCAATAAAAAGTGTTAATTCAAATATAATGATTTTAAACACATCTAATATATAACCCACTTCTATAAAATTAATTATACACATTAAATCATCCCAAATATAACAAAAGTAATACTTTTAAAATCAATTATTTTATTTTTTGGTTAATTAAATAAATACTGTATTAGCATTACAGAAGAATTTAAGGTAATTATATAATATATAAAAATTAAAAATAAATTTATATAATGGAAATAATTTCATGAGGATAAAAATATTCATTTATTTGTTTTCATATCTCGATTTTGTCACTATGTGGACACATAAATTATATTAAATATAAAGAGAGTTACATTTTGCAACTATCTTTGATTTAAATAATATATAAGTTATTTTTAGGGAAAAGTGTCCATTAAACAACTAAAATTAGATATTATGGTGATAAGGGTCTAATATAATTCATCATATAATTTTTTATACAAGTTTTGGTCACATTATTACACATATCTCTTTGTTTTAACCCTTACTTAATCCCTTTAACTCTTACCGTGACAATATGGATTTTTACTCTTTGAGGTTTAATACTGTTACTATAAAATGACAGAAAAATAATAAATGAATTATGGATAATATTTTAAACCTTATATAAATAATTTGGATAAATTTTAGTTTTTATAAATTTTATATCATTTAATAAAATATTATTTATTTTAATATAATATTAATGTAAATTTTGATAGTATTCATTACTTTGACTTTTAAAAATAAAAATAAAAAATGATATATTCAAAAAAACTATTTTAAAAAACCCCTATTATATTAAAGGTATCTATAAATTTTTTATTACATTTATAAAGTAAAATTATATTTATTTTAATATTTTTAATATCATTTATTTGATATTTCCATTAAGTAAACAATTATTTCATCATCATATGTAAGATTTTAAGGTCATTATTTATTTCATAAAAATTAAAAATAAATTATCATATTAAATATATACATGTTATCATTCAAATGATAATTTATAGCCAAATATTTTATTTGAATATCCAAATATTAAAAATGTAATACTTATTAAAAACATGAGTATGAAATATTTGACTTTTCTTAAAATAAAATACTATGAAGGGATTAATTTTATCCAAGTGGCACTAAGAGGAAATGAAATCTTACCAAGGATTATGTTGGTATAAAATAACTCACCAAATAAAATTAATAAATTTTTTAGGGTAATTTTATAATATTATTTTACCCTTAATTACCAAATTTACCTTTAACTGTGGCAATTAAAATTACTAATTTTACAATAAATATTGGAAAACAATAAAAGGGACCTATTTGATAAATTTTTAAATTATGATTTAAAATATGGAATCCATTTTTAATAATTCAATTGATATAAGTTTCAGAAATTAATTTGAAATTAATACTGTAGATGATATAAAATAACAGGGTTTTAAAGTAAAAATATTCGAAAGATTAAAATGTTTTTATATCCAATTTCAATGTGAAATTGTTTAAAAACATCAAATTAGATTTATTTATGTATAATTTAAAGATGTGGACTTTAAAAGCAATTTAAAATATAATTTAACTATATAAATAAATTGGATTAAAATGCAATTTTCAATTAAAATGTTGTATTTTTTTACTATTCATCAAAAAATGAAACATATCAAAAAAATAAAAAAAATCAACCAAATTAAATATTTATAATCCAATTTTAAAAATAAAGTTTATTTTTTCAAATATAATTTATTTAAGTTTCAAAATGTAGTTTTAAAATAAGTGCACCATTAAAAGGCGACAAAATTTCCTTTAGAAAAATATATCTTTTTTATACTTATAATTATATTAATTATTATCTTATGACTATAAAGTCTGTTGGTTTAATTTAAAACCATTTGAATATATATAAATTTCATAATGTGGTTAATACTATTCATTATTTCCAATTTAACATGTTGGTTATATTAATATTTCATTGTACGATTAAGTTGGGTGTTACGTGCAATGTAAGCTGTCTAAGAGATTAAATTTAAAAAGAGAGATACCATAAAATCTTGGGTTGTTAAATGTTGAATGTTTATAACTTTTTTTTATGATAAGTATATATTAATACAAATGAATAAATTTCTTTTCAAATTTTGGTGACCAGATATAGGTATTTAGAATCAGACTACCAGACTCTATTTTTGTCAGAAATATGATGGTTTGATGTTTTTCTTAAGTTTCTATTGAATACTCCATCATTATGAAGTTAAAGATATTTTGAAAATGTTTTTTTAGAAAGTTAGAAGTTTTTGAGTTACTAAGAATGAAAAATGTTTCAATGTTCAAGACTTCAGAATGTTGGTAAGCTTTAAACGTTCCAAAATAAATATGATGATGCTTTTCTATTATTTCAAGACTCTGAAAAATCACGAAGAAGTCATGATATAAGAACTAGTTACTAGAATGAGTTGAAGAAACCATTTCATCAGAAGTATTATAAAACCTATACATCTGATTCAGTTTCTGGAAGGAAGTCAATTGGACTAAGGTAAGGAAGTTCTAATAGAATGAGTTAAGGAAGTTTATCAGACTAATCTAAGGAAGTTAGATTGAACTAAGCTAAGGAAGTTAATAAAATAGAGCTGAGGAAGAAATTCAGATCTGACTGAGCTGTGGAAGTCAATTATACTGAGTTAAGGAAGTTAATCAAACTGAACTAAGGAATTCAATCAGACTGATCTTAGGAATTTCTAATTGATAAAGATGAGTATGTTCTAACAGAATGAGTTGAAGAATTTCTAATGGGATGAGATGAGGAAGTTCTAATGTACCGAGTTGAGGAAGTTATAATAAAATGACTTTTCTAGATTATTGTTTCTAATATGCTGTTTATAATTAAAAAATATGTTTTGGAGGATTCATGAATTTTTTAGAAGCCACCAGAAGAGAGAATAAGGTTTTAAGTAGTCAACCATGAAGCTAAAATGAATATGAAATTCAGGTTTCTTAATATGGGTGAGTGGTAAAAAAAATTCAATTTCCCTCCATTACCTATTATGGGTTGCATATTTAAATCTTCATTTCATGCATACACTTTATAGTGTTTCAATGAATAGATTCAAATATTTAATTGATAATTATTTCCAATTTTAGAAAATTTTACTTGTTTTATGTTTTATGGATGGAAATAACATATATTTGGAAAATGAGAGGAAATGAGGAAAATATTGGAGCAAAAAGACACTTCACACCTCTTCACTTCACTCATGGCATGAAACCGTATTTTTGAGGATACAACAAAGCTAGAAAACTAGAGCAGGTAATTTGCACATAATTTATTCCATTCTCATGATGTGAGTTTTTTTAGGCTGATATTTTGGGATAGATACTCCAAAATTCATGATTCTTTTAAAATAAAAGATTACACGTGGTGTATTCCATTTATATATTGTGTAAATTGTCTGGATGAATTTTAAACACCCAGATTCATTGTATCTTCAAAATTTGACAGAATTTCTGACATGGGACGCACCCCATTCCACCATTGAACCATTTATTTATGGAATAAATTAATTATAGATCCCATATGAATCCTATAAATAGAGAGATAAACTGAAAATTTTTAGGTCATTCAGAGATATAGATACCAAAGCTTGGAGTGAGAAACTACGTTGTGGAGGGCCCTCCCTGAGTTCATCTCCTTTTTCATGTATGATTTATTTTTTCTTTTCTACTTCCCTCTAATACTCTCATCCCTAGGATAAGGGGGTAAAATATCCTTATTATAGGGTAATGTAATAGAAGTGGGAAGGTGAACTGAATTTATTTATTTTAATTATTCATGTATTTGGTTTGTGTAATTTATTCTTCAACATCCAATCCATTTATTTTTCTTCTATCATGACCTTTTATAATCAAATAAAAAAGGAATATTAAAATTTCAAAACTTAAAACCCTAAATAAGTCATGACCATTTTCAAAATTAGGGGAAATTAGGTTTAAATATGGTATCATGACAAACTCGATTCGATGAAACCTTAAATTACTGGACCA
Organism: Viscum album; assembly: GCA_963277665.1. Classification (NCBI taxonomy): domain Eukaryota; kingdom Viridiplantae; phylum Streptophyta; class Magnoliopsida; order Santalales; family Viscaceae; genus Viscum; species Viscum album. The sequence continues at coordinate 1,029,938,888 of OY728158.1, forward strand.
AGGGAAATAGTGTATTGACATATTGAGGAGAAGATACCATGAACATTATATATTCCTCATATCAAATCCAACACCAATAATAAATTAATAAAAATATTTTATTAAATCTAATTACACCTGAACCCAGAAATTACAAAACCCTAGTATGCTTTCAAAACCTGTCTTCAAACCAATCAATATGCTTCATCTTCTTTTTTTTTGATTCCTCAAAATAAATCAAACCCAAATTTTCTCACATATTTCTTAAATCTAATAAAATTAAATATTTTGAAATCCTAATAAAACTAATTTCACCATATATTTGGATCAATCTTGACATACTTCTTAACTATATTTTAATTAATTGAGTAGCATGGTTAGAGTTTCTTATAATTTTTTTTCATAGGCCTGTAGGGAATTAACGACGCCCTCTAGGCCTATCACATATAATTATATGCAAAAATCATACGTAATGATTAACTATTCATCAGTGAGAAAAGGTGGAAGTGATGCAAAGATCGTGTCATAATTTTTTTTGAACATAGATCTCATCATAAGCTCATAAAACTAAAAGTTCCATTTACCTAACTAGGGAAGATAAAATTGAGAAAGATCGATTTGAGCAATTAAACGAAGACTGTAAGACATAGGTTTTTTATTGACATAGTATAAATTTTATTAAGGAACATATTGAGAAAAGGTGAATTGAACTAATTGAAATAGGATGAGTAAATTATATTGGTTTTATCATACTAAGGTTCATTGGACTCAGGGTTATCGAACTTAGGGAATTTTGTGGAGCAGATTCTTAAAATTATTTTTTACCTTTTTTATGGATCAATTTTTTGCAAGAAAAAACTTTTAAATTGAGGATAGTCAGTATAATCATTCATTTAGATAGATATAATATTTATAATTTTAGTGGTAACAATTTGTATTCACTTCATCATTATAGATAATTTCTATAGACCCACAACAATGTCTATGAAGAGGATTTAGGTTCTCACACTGAGGCCGAGCCTTGTAAATATTGAATGATTTACTTTATTTTCTACATTTTCATCCATGAGTATTTACTAAAATTTGATATGGTAATGAACTTTAACAGGTTTCATGGGTTATGTTTCTAAAAGTTTGAAACTTATAAAAAGTTAGCAATAGATTCAACTCCCATTATAAGTTATTATTCAATCATTTTAAACTTCAATTAGTGTCAGAGCCAAGGATCCCTTATTGAATCCTTATCATGGATAATCTCAATTATATCAATAGTGGAGTAATTCCTACATTTTATGGAAAAAATAATTATGGTTCGAATAATATAATGATTCCATATCTCCTATATCTTGGTATGGAATATGTTGATACTACTACAATTAGTTTTCAACCTATTGAGAAAATGCTTTTATTATGTTTGATGATAAGATAAATATTGATGTTAATGGAATGGATAGAAACTATATCCTTATATATTTATCAAAAAATGTTTATATAAATGTTATGGGTCTCAAAAATTCAAATATTATGTGGGAAAATAAAGAAAATATTTTTGAATGGAATAATAAAGTGAAGGAAGAAAAGCTACAAATATGGAATAGTAAGTTTAAATACATTAGAATTAGAGATTAAGAAACTATTTATGAATTATTTACCAGAGTAAATGATGTTTTTTTCACCATCATTGGTTTTAGAGATACCCTGTAATATTTTAAGATTATGATGAAACTCATGAGAAACTTTCCAGACATATTTAATTCTAAAATTTATTCTTTAGAAGATAAAGATTATTTATCTCTTAATGAATTTAATAACATTATTTCTATTTATGAAATGAGAAAATTTACAATGTTAAAGAAGAATTTAATAGATGAAATAATTTTTTAAGCTGTGATAAAAATGAAAATTAAAGATATTGTAGATGATGAGCCTTTTGATTCTGAAGATAAATAGGAAGGTGAGTTGAATAATTAAATAGTGTCTCTTATATCCAAGAATTATAGAATATGGAGAGGAATGTGTGGAGGAAAACTTCCTTTAAATTTTTTTGAGTGTGGTGGAATTGGAAACATTTCTGTGAATCTAACTAAGAATAAATTTGTTGAATATCAAGATGATTCTGATGAAAAACCATGATGGAATAATTTGAACAAAATTTATAAAGAAGAAAAGTCATTAAAAAATATAATAATAATTTTACGAGGAACAAGAGAAGTATATTGAGTAAGAAAAAAAATCATACTCAACTTAACATAATTCTTAAAAGGATGAATGTTAAGAAAATGTTATATAATTTATTTCAAAAGTTGAGAAAATTGAAGACTTCTCAAATTGTAAAGAAGAAGGAGGTGAATAATATTACAGAGAGTATCAGCTCAGAATAGAACTTGTTTCATGTCTTGAGAAAAATATATCTCTCAAGAAATAAATCATAATGATAAAGAAAGATAGAGGAAAATTTATTTAATGTGAAAAATATTTTTTCAATCAAGATGAAGAATACATCAATGAGATATTAATTTATAAAAATAGAATTAATAAATAGGGAAATATGGTTGAAGATCAAAATAAGAAGTTGGAAACTAAGAAATAAGTAGTTAAAAATTATCAATAAAAATATCTTGATGTTACATGTAATTTAAGAAAGATGAATAAAAACTTCAAAAAATATTCATAAGTAAAATATGATACTTCCTAAGTTGATGAGAAATCTTAAATCAAGAATTAGGTGAAGTCATAACCCTTAAAAAATAATGTTTCATTTGATTTTTATAACATATAAGGTGAGAAAAAACATGTTGGTAAATCATGGGTTGATAAGAGATATGAGAAACAAACACATCTATAAAAGTTGAAAACCCCCTTAGTAGTAAATATTTTCTATACCCAGAGTATGTCAGAGTTTAAATAAGTTCTTAACCTCAATAATATTTCTATAGTGAAATATTATACTTCAATAGAAAATCGATATTTGATGATTTTTGATGTTTTTGTGGAATATATGGGAACATGTCATATATTGTTTTTCATAAGTTTTTACTTACTGAAATAAGGTTTGAATAGAGTGAAAGTAATGGTGGAAAAATAATGAGTAATTTTCCTAAAAATCATCAAGATAGGAATGTAAAAACTAAACATGTAAGAAAATTTACAATGAAAAAAATTTGTGCATCTAGAAGAAGTATGTAAAATATGTGACTATTCATGTCATCATGCTAAAAAATGTTTGTCATTCCTTCCAAAACATGTTTATTATAGTATAAAATAAAAGGAATCTAGAAAGAATAAAGTTGAGGAAAAGGATCTTATTATTGTGACAACTTTGAAAGAAATAAAAAATAAAAAATGATGGATACTTTATGGTGTTTTTTAATCACACATTGTAGGTAATATAAAAATATTGAAACATGTTGAAAATTATAATGGAGGAGAGATTACTTTTGGAAATTATAGTTCCTTCAAAATAAGAGGAATAAAAACTTTTGAGATAGAACTTAAAAAACCTAAATAATATTTTTTTGTTTATTGATCGGATTAAACAAACATTACTCAGTGTGAGTCAACTTTTTGATGATATAAAAGAAGTTGTTTTTTGAAAATATTCTTATATCATCAGAAGAATTAAGTATAGAAAAGTTATTACAAAATGAGAAAGAACTAGCATAAATATTTTTCATATTGAAGAACTTAACAACTCATGTTATCTAAGTGCTATGATGATAATATGTTGTGGCACCAAAGGCTTGTCCAAATTTGATAGAAATTCATGAAAAAAAATTACAAAGTCGATGCTGTTCAAAATTTTCTAGAATTTAAAATAATAGAAAACGATGTTTGTGTAACTTTTTAGAAAAGGAAAATGACTTATAAAATTCACAATTATGTTGATATTCAATCTACCAGACCTCTTGAACTTATTCATTCCAATTTATATGGACCTATGAGACTTAAATAAACAAAATTATATTTTTAATTTATCACTCTTATTTATGATTTCACATGTATAACCAACATCATATTTATATATCACAAGTCAGAGGATGTTGAAATATTTGGATTCTTTAGAAAATATGTTGATAAAGAAATGGGGGTTTATATAAAGAAGTTGATAACATATAATAGAATCGAGTTCACAATAAATTATTTTAAAACTTATCTTAGATAATATTTTATCACACATCCATATAGTCTTCCATACACTTAACAATAAAATGGAGTAAGAAAAAGGAAAAATTGGAGTTTGGTGGAAATGGGTAAAATCATGTTAGCAGAATACAACCTTTCAATGTTATTCTAGATAGAAGATGTTAGTACTGATATTAATGTTTAGAATAGATGCTTGTTAAGGAAAAAATACAATATGAATTCTTTTGAAATATGGTATAAAAAACCTTAATTGAATCACTTAAATGTTTTTGTAAGTCCATGTTTACTAATAATAAATAATTAGGATCTTGAAAATTTTGATAAGAAAGGTGAATAAAGAATTTTTCTAAGATATTCACCCAATTGAAGAAGTTACAAATACTGGAACAAAGGTTTAATTTTTTTTTGGATTCATATGATATAAAATTTACTAAAAATAAAAAATCCTTAACAAAAAATGGTGAAAATGTTGATGATGATAAAAAAAGTATTTCTAATAGAAATGAAAGTGATTCAATATATACTTATCAAGACTCAGAAGAATCGTGTGATAAGGAAAGTGAAGCTAGAAGAAAAATTGTGAAATTTCCTACTTTATAAAAACATGTTGATACCAAAAATATTCTTTTGAATCAAAATGATTTAATCTATATAAGAATAAAGTTTATATTGGATAACCAAACATCAATCATATAAAAAGTTTAATTAGAACCAGTTTCAGAAGCTATTCAACACAAAGAATGGGTAAATTCTATGAATGAAGAGTTAGATTATATTGAGAAAAATAAACCGTTGGTAATTTCTTCCATATCCAACAAATAAAAATGATATAATAATAAAGTGGGTTTATAGAAAAAAATTTAATGAATATGGATAATTTTCAATAAAAAAAAAATAATTTTTTGTAAAGGATATGTACGGTTGAAGGTGTAGATTTTTAAGAAAAAAATTTCTTATTTGAATATTAGAAACCATTATAATTTTTGTAGTAGTTAATACACATTGTAATTTCAATGTTAATCAGATTGATATAAAGTTATCCTTTCTAAATGGTGATATTGAAGAAGAAGTTTACATTGAGAAACCTTATGGGTTTTTAATTTATAAAGATGATAGAAAAGCATGTAAATTGAATAATGGTTTTTATTGGTTGAAACAAGCTCTATGTGAATGGTATTCTGAATTCAATTTTTTTTGATAATGTTTAATTTTTTGAAGGAAAAATTGATAGAAAAATGTATGTGAAAGAATTAAACCCCATCACCTTGATTTTAATTGTGTACATGGATGATACATTTTTTAAATGCATAGAGTAGATATTTGTAAATCATTTTCTAAAGAATTGAAGAAGAAAATTGAGATTTCAATTTTAAGATAATTGAATTTTTACTTGGTTTACAAGATCAATAAAAGGAAAAATAAATTTTCCTATCTCTAGAAAAGTATGACATAGAACTGTTAAAATTTTTTGGTATGGAAGAATACAAATAACTTTATACACTTATTTCAGTTGGAATGAATATGGGTAATGACGAATCTAGAAAAATTGTGAATGAGAAATATTTTTGAAAGATGATAAGAAGTTTTCTTTATCTCACATCTTCAAGACCTAATATTGTTTATGCTGCAACTTTTTTGCGCCAAATATCATAGTGAACCAAAAGAATCTCATATGTTGGAAGTAAATATATTTCAAATATATGTCAAATGAACAACCTTTCATGATATTTTATACAAAATAAGTTGTGAAATAAACTTTCATGGGTATACTAATGTTGATTGGGTTGGACATTATAGTGATAGAAAACAAAATTTTGGATGGACATTTTTCTTGGGTGAATATTGTGTGAGTTGGAATAGTAAGAAACAAAGTTTAGTAACATTTAGAACAATAGAATCAGAATATGTTTTAGCTACTAAGGATTGTACTCAGATTCTATGGATGAAAACTCAGATGGAATATTCGAAACTAAATGTTTCTAAATCATTGAAGATTCATTGTGACAATCAGAGTGAAATTGATCTTTCTAAAAATCTTGTCTAATATTCAAGACCAAAACACATTGATATAAAGTTTCACTTTATAAAATATAAACTTGATACAAGATATGTTTTTCTTGAATATATCACAATAAAGTATCAAATAGATTATATATTCACAAAAGCAATACCCAATGAAATATTTGTGGAATTGAGGCAACAACTACATGTTAATCCTCAACCATATACTTCCTAAATATATTAAGGAAGGCCCCCTCCATTATTTTGATTATGTTGAGAAAGGGAGAGAATATGTACAACTTTATCCTTTAATGGAAAGAGAAGCAATTATATTCTTAAATGAATCCAAAACCATGGTTATCATAAAATGGTGTAGAGGAAAAGAAAAGTGAGAGGAAAAGATAAAAGTGAGGGGGAGTTTATCTTAACATGGCTGAAAAATTTTCTTGTCACCAAGGGATGTAATTCCTTTAAAAAATATTAATTTATCTTATATAGTGTTGTTATAAAACCATATTTTGAGAAATGATATGTTTTGGTAAAGGTTAAAAAAATGAGTTATGAAAAAGGGTGAGTTTTTGAAAAATGGTAAGTTAAAAAGTTTATAAAAAAAGTTATCCACAAAACCAAATATGGAGATTGAATATCCTCTATGATGTTTTTTTTAAAAATTATTGTATTTATTGAAAACTAATATTTTCTGTAAAAGAATATTTTTTTACATCAGGTGAATGGTATATTAATAAAATTATATATATATTTTCTAATAAGTAAATGTGAATGAAGAAATTTCATTGAAAAGTTTTGGTGATCAGATGGAGGGATTCATAATTAGACTATCAAAATCTATTTTTTTTTTCAAAAAGATGAAAGGTCAATGTTTTGAAAAATTTACTATTGGATGATACCTCGGTATGAAATTGAAGATATTATGAAAATGTGTTTTATAAAGTTATAAGTTGTTGAGTTTTTGATAAAGAATAATTTAGTAAAGTTATAGAGTTAAGAAAGTTGGGTAGCTTTAAAATTTACAAAAACAATTCTGACAATGCTTTTTTATTCTTTCAAGTCCATGACATATCATGAAGAAGTCACAATTCAAGAATATAGTAGCAGAAGGATTTGTAGAAACTAGGAAATAAGAGGGATGTTGATTCCTAGACATATGATTTAGTTTATGTATATACTTATATTGGATAGCGCTGAGGTAGTTATAATAGAATGAGTTGAGAAAGTCAATTAGATTGAGCTGAGAAAGTCAGATTGTACTGTGTTGAGGAAGTAAATTGGACTGAACTAAGGAGAAAAGTTATATTGGATTAATATAACGAAGTGAATCAGAATGAGTTGATGAAATAAATTAGATTAACCTAAATAAGTAAATTATAATAATATGAGTAAGTTATAACATAATGATATGAGGAAATTATCACAGACTGAGTTAAAGAAGTTACAATGGACCGAGCTGAGGAAGTTCTAATGGAATGATTTGAGGAAGTTATAACAGACTAAACTTTCCAGAATATTATTTCTGATCTATTGTTTAGAATTCTAGAATATATTTTGGAGGATTCAAGAAGTTATGGGAAGACACCAAAAGAGAGGAGAAGGTTTGAGGTGGTCATTGATGAAGTGAAAATGAACATGAAATTTCATGTTTTTGTAATTTGGGTGAGTCGGAAAAAAATTTAGTTTCCTAAATTAACCTACTCTATGTTTCCTATAAATAGATTCATATCACATATGTACTGAGTAACTATTCACATGTGTGGAAAGGTGGATGTGCTAGAAAGTTCATGTTAAAAGTGTTTTCTAGACCAAGATCACATTATAAGATCGGAAAATTGAATGTTCTATTTAATGAACTAAGGAAGATCATACTAAATAAGATCAATCTATACAATTTATAAGAGTTTGTAAGGTGAAAGTTTTTTTATTGATAGAATAGAAGGTTTATTCAGGCATATATTGAGAAAAGGTGAATCAGACTAAGTCAATCAAACTGGGTTCATCAAAATGAGGGACATCAGACTTAGGGATATCAGACCCTGAGAATTTTTTGGAGCATATTGAACACAATCATTTTACTTTTTTTGTGGCTCAATGTTTGTTAAGAAAAAATTTATAAACTGATAGGATTCAGTATAATCATCCCTATCTGGAGATAGATGGTGTCTAATGGGAGTTGGCACTAGTTCTATTTTCTACTTAATTATAATGAATTTATATAGACCCATGGGGTTGGATATGGAAAGGATATAGGTTCTCACACTGAGTCCCAACTTTGTAAATATTTCATTCCTTGCTTACTTTCCTACTTTTTCATGCATTACTATTTATTAAAAATTTATTAGGTAAATAAATTTAATAGGTTTCAAAGGTTAATTTTATAAAATTTTGAAACTTATAAAAAGTTAACAACTAATTGAACCCCCCAACTTAGTTGTTATTAGATCCTTTGGAATATCAGTTTCCATGGTTATTTTTTATGAAAACAATTTATTTTTTATGTGTGAAATTTTTCAATTTTAAAACTAATTTTTAAAAGAAAAGGGTATTTTGAAATCCAAAAGTGATTTTTTACAACATTAAAAGAGTATTTTAAATGTTTCATGATGAAAAAGTGAAAGAATAATTTTTTTATTCAAGATATCATAATTTATCATTATACATGAGAAATGGGTGTTCTCAAATAGTGATGGGTGAGCCCCTTACAGATTATTTGATGGGACAACCTAGATAGAACCAGGTGAGACCCTTATAGATTAAATGATGGGTGTACCCATATAACGCTCCAATGCATTGGGTAATGTTCCTTTTCTTTAGAGGTAATATAGAGGGAGTTACTGAAGGGTTTATCATATGGATTTAACTAGGATCTAGTTATTTTTAACATGATTTTAAAATAGGTTCTGAATGTGATGCTCTATGTTTCCAAAAGGGTTTTTATTTTATTTCTATGAGTTTTAATGTTAGCTTTGAGTAAAAAGTGTGTGTTATTTTTATATAGAAATTATTATTTTATTTCACTCAAATAAAATTGTGATAAAGGTATGAATTGCATGGGTTTTAATGTTTTCACAAATAAATTTATTTATTTTATGTCCCTTACTAATATTTTTTTCTCATACCATGTTTTTAAAATTTTTCTCATGAGTTTTAAGGAATATTATGGACAAGGATGAGCTCAGGTTGAGAATTATTAAGATTTATCATGAAAATAAATCATATTTTATTTTAAATACTTTTATTTTATTGAAAAATTGGATATTGAATATAAGTTTTCACTTGTAATGTATGGGTTTACTTTGTAAGAGTTTTTCCTAATTATCTAATAATATAAACTTAAAATAATCTTCGAATTTTATGTAAGTGAATTCTAGTTAAAAAACACTAGAATATGTAATGCTAAAGGTCGATTCCTTACATGACCTCTCTTTCCATTCATCTAAATAATATCACATGGTGAGAACCTAAGAATATAACCATACAAATTATTAGTTTGTATTTATATTTCATATCTTTAAGTGACATAAATTTTTATCATCAAACTATAATTCCTAGATTAAATATTTTTTCCTAGCATCACATCCCCTATCTTCCAAGTTATTGTCATAAAGTAAACTATCAAAATAACCTATTTTATGTTCTCCAATCCAAAAATTAATGTTAAGATATTTATTTTATGATATTAATGAATTGATATAGTCTTATTATAATAGGTAATATAATAGTGTTAATTATGTTCAAATATAAATCCAAAAATATCATGCCACAACAACATTTTTTCAATAAAAATCCTCAATAATATCCTTTAAATATTTATAAATTACCAAACAATTATAGAGTGATGATTATTATGATGGTAAAATATTTTATGTTTAAAATTTCTATGTAATCTTGGTAATATATACTGGTATTAATTAAAAAAAATAACGAATGATTCTTTTTCCAATATAAAAATCAATCTTCTATAGCCTCAATTCTGAAACATGAAAATCACCATTATGATGCAGACCTCTAGATTCTAGTGTAAAAAATTGAAAATAATTGATATTGTTTAATATTTCACCATCATTAATATAATTCTAAAATCATGACCTATTATTGATGTGTGAATCCTATATATTATTATAAATAAGAGTTTCCAAGAGATTCATCATAGTGTAACTATCATGTATTGCAGTGTGTTTCTCACATATGCACATTATTCCTTTTATCTTCTCACTAATCTTAATCTAAAATACATATGAATAATTAACATTCCATATATGTTATCATATTTCTCAATACATTATTTATGATAAATATTGTAACACCGAATATTCAATTATAGTAAGTATGTTTTTATTTCTAATGAAACTATAACATAATACATATTAAATTATTCAAGAATATAAATTAAAAAATTTAAAAAATTTAATTTGATTAAATGAATGTATATATTTTTTTAAATTTGTAATGTCTAAATTATCTTAGGATTAATTTTTTATATTTTTTAGAAATAATTGATTTTTAGTTGAATAGTGAAAAATACATATTTTACAAAACTGTAACTTTTATGAAGTTATAGTTATATAAGAATAACATGAACATTTATAGAACCTTTTTTCTAGATCATATATATATATATTAAATAATTAATATAATTTATATAAAAATATAATGTTGAACAAGGAACTATACACTTAACATTTTGGAATTTTAAGTAATGTTTTTTTCAAATAAAAATTGTTTTTTTTATTTTCTTTTAATCAATAATTTTTAATGTAACATTCAGTTATAGTTTGAATTTTAAAAAATAATTATAATTTTATTTTAAAAAATAAAATCAATTCCATTTTAGTCAATATTATATTTATTTTTCTATAAATCATTTTAATCATTAAAATAATTATTTTTGAAAAAAAATATTTTTGTTGCGTTTTATGCATATATTAAATGTAATTTCTTCCAATTATAATATTTGAATCATATAAAATGGACTCCATATTTTTAATCATAATATTTTATATATTTAACTTAGTTTTTGGTCATAAATATTAGCCATATTCTTAAATATTTATCACTAAATTTATGCGTAGAATGGGTTAAAATGATTAAAAATAAAATAGAAAAATTTTCATGATAACAAAAAAAATCTTAAGCAGAAATGGTTGGTTGTATTTTAAAATTAACCTTATAATATTCAAATATATTACATTTTTACCCACTTGAACATAAAAATGAATTTATATTATTAAAATATTTTATGCAATTCCATTTGTGTTCCTCCCCTTACTTATAAAAGGGAACCTCTTTTTCTCCATTATTCACAAACATTGATCACTTTATCTTGGAAAATACCAAACCAAAAGTATTCTTAGCTTCCTTACCTTAAATTCTTGATCACCTTTTATAACCCTAAAACCATCATAATGGGGCTTAAGGTGTAATTCAATTGAGTTATCTCAAATAAGAGGTAATGATATTTCCTTAATCTTTAAATGTTTATTTATTCTTCTACTTATTATAAATAAATTTTATTCACCTAACATAATGAATCCATTATCAATAATACACTAAGAGTTTATTATTATTATGGGACAACCATTTTCCACCACCATTCAATCCTATGTAAAACAAAAACATTTCTCGTGCATCTGTACATACTACCATCTGCATGTGGCGGTGTAGTTCATTTTTCATCACTACATTACTTTGATGGATATAAATGTGTAATATTATAGTTATAAAATAATTATAATTCTATAATAGTATGATATAATCTACCTTCTTATCCTCCCAACTATTAGAATATGATATTGGTTCTCCTCTATACATATGGGATACTACTTCCACAAAGTAGTGTGATTCATTTTTATATCACTACTATGAATGGATAATACTGAAATTTTATATAATGAATAAATAAAATATTCATGAAGTTTTTAACATTATGGAGATGAAAAAATCATTTTATTACTCCTTAAACTTTGAATAATATACCAATGTGTTTTTTAATAAACTGATTAAACAACCATAAAGTGGCCAACTTAAGAAATAATTATTCAATGAATGTATTAAAAATGATTATAAAATGAACATAAAAATTGAAATATTTTAAAAGGTTCTCAATCAAGTATTTGATAAAGTTAAATTCATTATAAAGGAGCTCTAAACATGTATGACTAAGTAGATACCCAAGTAAGGGTTTTTTTTATAATCTTATTTTACTTTTGGATTGATTATGTTCAGATTTTCTTTAGAAAAATTATATAATCCTCATATTTTAAAATATATCAATTTTATACTAATTTGTTTATATTGGGGTTTAAATTTTTATTTTCCATTTCATCTCTTTATAATTCAAGAATCCTCAAGTAATCAATATTAATGTACATTCTTTTAAAAATATTGTTTACAATTTTCTATCCAATTTTTTTCTTCTATGAACAAATTTTATTTAAAATTTTTTCAATAATTTATTTACTATTATACAAATATTTATTAATTTCACATTTACTAATATTTTCCTTTCTCAATTTTTTTAAAAGTAATGTCCTTTTTTTCAAACAAGGTATTTTTTACCAAAGTTTTGAATGAAATATATGTTTTAGCATAAACCGAATGAATGTATTTTCCCTCCATATTGAGTAATCATTAATTTGAATATTCTTTTAAAAGTTTTCATGCTTATTTTAAAATAATTTTTTTTTCAATATTGTGGAAATTTATCTTTAAAATTATATCAAAATAAATGGTATTATTTTCTTAAATGAATTAAAATAATTTAGAAAATTGATTTATGACTCCTTTATTACATGAAGTTACTATGATGTTATTTTTAATTTATTATTAATATTTTATTCTATAAAATAATAGATTTACTACAGAAATTAAATTCTCGAATAATTGATTTCCTTTCATTATTGATAATTGATTATACAATATTTTTAGATCATTAAATTTCTTATGATCGTGATCTCTATCACTTTAAATTATTCATTGGAGTTTATTATTATCCTTCATGTCCATATTTTTAAAATCATTGATGTATTTATAATATTTTCTATTACTTTGATGATGTTTCAACTGTACACCATTTATATATAGACAGTTATCTGAAAGTAACTTATTATTAATGTTTTTTTATTTACTAGGGAAATATATTTTTTGTATTCTTGATTCAATGTGGATAATTTTTTAAATGTAAATAATTTTGAAAATTAATTATATTGATCATTTAAAATACAAGGAATTCATTCAACATGAAAGCTATGGGTAGGGTCTAGTTATAGATTCCCCTCGATGAATCAACAAATCTCGTGAGACAAAATAATAGGCATTCCATTTTAGATGAGTATCAGGTTTACACCTACACATTAATCAGAGTGACATATTTGTTGAGAGGCATTGATTGTAAGATTCTTGATATCATGGTTGATAGGTCTTAATCATGAATGTCCATTACTTTGAATTTAATTTATTAAGAATTTAGTTTCCATTATCCCTTTATTTTATATTGTATAATTACCCATGTATGTTCATTGAAGTCAATTTATTGATTGAATGAAACATGTTTTTATTATCCATTATTCTATATTGATTATTCTTTATTCACTCATGATAGATTATATTGCACATAACCCTTACTGAGCATCTGAGACCAACATTTATTTTTCCCATTTCTCCAGGAAATGAAGAAGGATATTATAAATGATTTTAAGGATGAAATAATGTTTTGTATTATATTATTTTTATATTTCCAAATTAATATTGGAATGATGACTGTATCTAGTTTTCCAATACTGGTAAACTGAATGACCCACCATGGTGTGATCCCCTGTATCTTGTACCAATCTAATAATGTAAAAACTAACTCTAGGTTACTATTTTCAGTTTTTTATGATTTTCCATTCCATTTTTTTCAACATGGTTTCATACCAATTGAATCATAATAAATCAATAATAATAATTTATAAAAAATTCAAATAATGATTTAGTACAAAGACTATGTTGTAGATTTTCGGTGTAGCGAATACGTCCTATGAAGGTATGACCAATTTGTATTTTTAATATTAAATCACATAAAATCTTTTAATTACATGATCATGAGACAATTTACAAAAAATATTATGTTAAATAGAATAAATTATTACACTAGAAATATAGATAGATGATCTTCACATGTAATACATAATTAATTTATGAGAATATATATAATTACCTCATTATGTAATTCTGCTTTCATTGATGATATGGTGTAATAAAATTCATCACAGCATAATTACATTGAAATATTAAAGTGTATAATCCCTCTATAGGTGATCCACATGTTCACTATAGTCTTTGATCAGCATCGTACAACTATCGAGTGTTAACAAAATTGATCCTTATTGATTTCATTGCTCTTTATTGATTGTAATAGTTCTCTTCATGAAGAACCCATAGTGTTCTCTCAAAATTATCATTGTTAAGGAGAGGGGATATATCTCAAGGTATTTATCCAATATCGACTTAACTATTGTGCACACCAAGTGAATAAGAAAAGTGATATAATAATATATTTATTATATTTTCTTTATGGTTGGAAAATCACACACATGCCCTAACCATCTTTAATATTCTTAAATGACCCCATTTCCATTAATAATATTATTAATCACTTCAAATGAAAATAAATTTAATATATATATATATCATTTATATTATATAAACCATTTAACTTAGTCCTCTTTTCCTCATTGACATTTACCAATCCTCAAATAATGGATATTTAATTAAATAAATGTCACTTTATTATTCTATGATAAATATAATAAATATTATATTTCCCCAACATGAAAAGTAATATTTATTATTATCATTTAAATAAAATTATTAATTTGAATTAATTTTAACGAAATTACGGTTATAAAAAAAACTTGAATAAATATTATTTATTCTGGACTATTAAATTCATTACCTAAATTTAAATAAGATTGTATATACACTTAGTGTGTGACCCTATAAAAATCTTTCTTAGTGGAATTAGTCAGAATAAAATAATGTCAAAGCTTAGTGTTTAACAACATGCTAAGTCATCTATAGAGAAAGAAGTTAACATCACAACCAAATCCAATGACCTACAAACATTTACTGTTTAAAACAATCCTTTTATCACAATATCTCTAATCAAGCAGGTTACATGATGTTTCCATAAACCTATATAATCTATGTCTCTTTATTTGATTTTTTGAAATTTAACTCACCCATCTAACACCATGTACATGGAATTATGCATGCCATTCTATTCCATAAAAGGGCCTTAGATATCAAATTTTTTCCGGGGATATAAGGGATAAATCCTTTATAGCATTTTCCATTAATGCAACATCACTCGTGACACACCCAATGTACCTTCCAAAGCTGCAAACATATGTCGTTATTTTTTTTCAATATATCAAATTTCACATTTCATGATATCTATTAATTCTATTCATAAAGTTTAAGTATCAATACACATGTCTGTATATAGGAATATCTAATGACATAAGAAAATATGAATTTCCTATTTTGTAGGTCTATTATCATAACCTCCTATTTTGGATATTATCAAAGGTGAACACCATGAGAAGGTGACTAAAAGAATTTTGAGTCTCCTATATCTAATATATAGTATTATCTATGTCCCATCATCCAAAATCATCCATCCATAGAGCAATGTTCAACAATAATGTTGTGGAACCTCTAGGTCCTCATCATAGTGGAAAACTGCTCTAACCAATCAACATGATATATATATTTTAATGACATTATCACATAAAAGGATCATGTAGAGGAATAATCAAGGTACGATAAGAAATAATATTTAATTAATAAAACATGTAATCATGTCCTAAAAAAGTTGCTTCAAGGGAACCAACTCCCTTATAATCCCACTTACACTAGAGAAACTAACAACAACATTCAGTCCACTATCACTCAGATAATAATAATTATTTTGCTAAGATAAATCATTTTTTAAATGGTCCACCATTTTTTACTCCATGGATACACTTTTAACCATAGATTCACCTCATTGATAAAAATCCCTCAAGAGATGAAATTTCTAAAGCATGTTCTTTATCCTTTGTTGTAACCTTGAATCCTTGGAGAGATACACCACTGCAATGATATCATAGAAAACTATGATAGAGTCTTTACTATTAGGATCCACATTAGGATCTTTGAAAAATTTAAAAATCCATACTACTTCCTTGGTTGCATCATAAGCTACAATATACTTGGACTCCACTTTAGATTCGGTAACAACTAACTTCTTATAACTACTCCAACATATAGCTCATTAATGGAGACAAATGATATATCTTGGCTGTGACTTTAGATCAATATGATATATCTAAAACTAGTATCTATATAACCCTTATTAACTATATATTCATCTCCTCCATACAACAGGAATACATCCTTAGTTCACCCCAAATACTTAAATATTGTATTAATAAAAGTAAAATTTTGTTAACCTAGATCAACTTAATATATATCTACCATTATCAAAGAATAGGAGAAATCAAGACTCATAAATAAAATGAAATACATGATAGATCTTATCATTTAAGTGTATGGTATCTTACTATATCTCTCTATCTTTCCTCTTGTTTCTGAGGAACCATTTTCTTGGAAATATGTAAACCTTGTGACATTGGAAGCAATACCCTCTTGGTTTTTTCCATATTGAAAATATTCAGTATCTAGTAAATGCATGTACCTTGGATTAGTCCAACAAACCTCTTGGATCAATCAAGCATGATATTGATCCCTAGAATGTAAGTTTCTTCACCTAAGTCCTTCATGGAGAAGCTCTTTCTCTACAATTCCTTAACTTCTTTTAAGGATGGTATATTGTTTACAATTATTAATATGACATCAATATATAGTACTATGAAAAAATATACTCCCACTAAACTATTTGTAAACTCATGGCTCACATTTATTATTTATTAAAGAAAACTATTTTATGGATTTATTGAATTTAATGTTCCATGAACTAGATTCATTTATTAATCCATAAATTGATCTCTAAAACATTCATACCTTTTTGGAAGTTCCTGGAGTCACAAACCCTTATGGTTGGGTCATATACACACCCTCTTGAAGGATATAATTAAGTAATGTAGTTTTGATATCAATTTTATAAATCTCATAATCATTGTAAGATTCTATGTAAAATAAAATTCTGATGGATTTAAATATAGAAATTGGAGAAAAGGTTTTTTGTAGTCAAATCCTTAATTTTGTCTAATACCTTTATCTACTATATGTTCTTTTTCATTATTTAGTTTAGCTTCCATTTCCATATTTATCTTGAATACATATTTACCCCTAACATGTTTTACATCAACTGGAGGTTCAATTATAACTGAATCATGGTTTTGATATATTGAATCCATCTCTATATTCATTGATACATTCCATCTTGAAACTTTTGAGATCTCTATTACATCCTTGTTGGAGATTGGTTCATTATCATTAACCAATAATGAGTCACCATCTTTGGGGACTTGAAAACCATATCTCTCTTATCCTATTAGCTCTATAGTACTCCTATACAACACCTTCGTTTTGAGAACCACATATTCCATGGAGACCTATGGAATAATTTCCTATACCAACTCTTGTGTATCTTGAGCATCAAATTCATATAAGTTAAGATTCCTCCCACTATCCTCCATGAGTATATACTCATTCTCAAGAAAGAAACACTGTATTGAAATAATCTCTTTCTTATTTGAAGGGTTATATAGGTAGTTTCCTGTAGTTTACTTAGAATTCCCAATAAATATATACTTTGTGTCTCAGGTTTCTAGTTTTTTGGTTTATATTGACTTAAAAAATACATCGCATCCCCATGCATGAACATATGAAAAAAAGTTTTCTTCCCACTCCATAAGTTGATGGCAATAAAAATTTTCACCTTTTTTGGAACATGGAACAAGAAGTATAATTCTTTATTTAATTAATATTCCCAAAAGGATAATGGAAGGATTGTTTGAATCATCATTTACCTTATATTTTCCAACCAGTTATGGTTTTACTTTTCACTAACACTATTCCACTTAGATGTATAAGGTCGTCTGAGTTGATATAAAATCCCATTCTCCTGTATAAAGTCAGGAAAGTACTGGCTAAGATATTCCCACCTCAATATGATCATTTTTTTATCTTATTACCAAGATGAAACTCAACCTCATTTTTAACTCCTTTAATTTCTCAAAGGGATCAAACTTATACCAAATTAAGTTGATATAACCATACCTTATCATGTCATCAGTAAAATAAATATAATATGAGGTCCCACCTCAAGCCTCTATTTGAAAAGGTTAATAGACATCATTGTTTACCAAATATAGAATCTTTGTGGCTCTTTAACATTAATCTCTGAATATTGGTATGGTCATCTTACTAGGTAAACAATAATTACATATTTCAAGTGGAATTATTCCAAAAGATTAACCATCTTGATAGATCTTTGTCAAAGTCTTATTTTTTACATGAACAAGATGGTGATTCCATAATTGGGTTCCGTATGAGTCAGGCATCTTAGTTTTGTTATCAATTTTCAAAATTTTATTTTTAAAAATTTATAAATAAATATTTTTATTAAATTGTGCCACAAAAAATCATATTCTATCTTTATAAAAGAAGAAAAATTTATATACAAATATAGAAATAAATCTATCTAAATCTGAGAAATAAAAAGAAATTATGTTCATGTTAACTCAATGAACATAACTTCAATTATTAAAAACCAAAATTAATCATTTCAACAATGTGGTATGGTAGTCTCTAATGGCTACAATATCCATCCTCACTCCATTGGTAGCCCATAAATCCACCAAATATATGGTAATCCTCCAAAATCTACTTGGTTCCTATATTGGGATACAAATGTGAGCACCATAGGAAATATATAATACTTATTATGTATATTTGGAAAGATTACACACAATAATGTATGCACCTGAAGCTCCCCCTTGCTTCTTTGGCTAGGTGTGGTTCCACTTCCAGTGACACTGTTTTCCACATGAAAAATTTACATCCACTTGTTACTTTCCTTTCCTCTAGATATTCTATTTCTTAGAAGGAAAGTGCTTGGGAGCCTTAGACATGGGATGATATTTTGACACCTTTTTCTTATTCTTCCTATCCTTAATTACCATAAGGACTATGGGTTTTTAATTCCCCATGTATTTATCAACTTGGTGAATAAGTGTAAGATGTTCTTACAATGTCTTCTCTCTATGGATCATGTTATAATTCATAATAAAACTAGAGAAGCTTTCATGAAGTGTGGATTTAATAAGTTCTATGCATAGCTTATTAGGGATCTTAAAACCCAATATGTATAGGTTATAAATATATCTAATCATATTGACTATATGTTCCCCAACTGGCACCAACTATCCCAACATTCATGTGAATAATGCATTGGAGACCTCATATCTCTCTAATCTCTAATTCTCATCATAAAAATACTTAATGTGGGAAACAATGATATACAAATCAATTTAATAATATTGATTTAAAATATTATTGGACATTGAGGATAAAATAAAACACTAGACATCCATATTATCATCCATATGCTTCAAATATAGAGATACATATTCCTCACTAGCCTCTTTGGCATGTGACTCAGGAAGTGGGGTTTTTAGTATGTATAATTTTCTTTCATGATGTAGTATAATGGGAAAGTGCCTATAATATTCCTAGAAATTATAACAAATGATAGTTTTACCCATATCTAGTATGGATCATAGTGATATTTTTTATGTTGTTTTATTTTCCATATCTTCAAATTAAGAGTCGATAAATAGTACTTGTTTTTATTACAAAATATTATATCAACAAATTTAAAGTTAATTAAATTCCATTAATCTCCCACTATTTTTCAAAACTAAATATCCATCACCACATGTTTTGGAATTACTTGTTTATTAGATATTCTAGTTGTAAGGATCCATATACCCCTTCTCATAACCCTCAAATGGGTCTATCACACAATTTGAAACGGTTTTAGGTAGGTGTAACTTTCCAAATACATTAACTCTTAGTTCCTTGATCTATTTATTAAACTACCCATTCCCAAAATCCCATTTTTATTAAATATTTACTCAACCATTTCCTCATATTTACAACAGGTCTTTCTTGGGAATTCAACCCTTTATGTAATCTAAGTTATGTCAACCCAAAACTTTGATATAAAATTTTCAGGATAATTGAAATCAACCCAACATGGGTTAGTCGAGTACATTGAACTATGAGGTCAATTATAACATAAGTAGTGGAAGGAGGATATGACATAATATTTTAGTTTTATGGATTTTTATCCTTATGTGTAAATTCCATTTTATCCTTTTACCTTCCTTGTTAATATCAAGTGTATTTTACTTAGTAATTAACCATGTATGATAAAATATTGTCTTATAATAATGTTATATTTTATTCCTTCTCGTGTTATTGTTAATTAATATATTAGGTAATCACAAAGAAATCACACACATAGTAATTAATCATGAAATAGATAAAAATAAAATATTAGTGGCATGATCATAATATTCCCTAATTGGTTTGTAATTCCCTCATCCGGGTGCCACTTTGAAAAGTTCCCCAAGATGGTTATTCACATGACCTTAGGTGCCCCTCACCGTATGCGAGAGGATTCCGACTAGCAGAGAGGGTATACTGAGACATAAGGGGAGACTATACAATCTTTATTAGATTAAGACACAAAAGAAAAAAAAATAACTGAAATTTTATAAACAATAAAGCCGCATCATAAATATATTTCCCAAGATTGGATACATTCCCACAACCAAAAATAAGCAAGACATGTCATTTCATAATGTTCCAAGTTCCAAGGAAAACTCCAAAATAAATACAAGATGAAGAATCCCCAAAATGGGTCCTAACACCAAGTCTGGTTCCCTCATCCATGCACATATCTGAGTCCCAAATCAACCCTTAACCTAGGTTTCTTTCATTTTTTCCTAACATGAAACCATGAAGTCTAATCAGGTACCCAATGGTGTCCTAAAAAAGATGTGAGTACAACTCAGTAGGCCACCACCAACAATGTCTACAAAATATCCATTCTAAAAAAATAGTGTATGCAGGCTTATGGTAAACAATAAGATAAAAAAGTTTAAACCAGTTCCATTAATTCACAAGATTTAAATTATCCACTTTCATCATTAGTTCTATTCATTAGTTCTATGTGTTATCCATATTCATCAAACATGATTTGTCTATTCCAGTCAACTGAACATCATATCTATTCTAAACTATTCATAAGGGGAGTCATGTTTTCTAACTCACAGGGATATTTCATTTCACAAGAAAATATATATATCAACTTTCCATGGAGCCTTAGTCTAGGAAATCACAATATGTGCATTCATTATGGGTATATAGCCTCAGTCCGACACCCTAAACCATGAAAACCTTAGTAGGGCCTAGAGCATTAGTCTATCCCGACCTGTTGGAGTAGATCCCTAGCCCAACACCCCACCCATACCACTTACCACATAATAATGCTTCTTTAACCATTAACACATTTACCATTCACATGACATAAATCATTTAATAAATTCATTTTAGGAAAAAAACCCCCTTAGGCCATGTTAACTAACTAAACACAATCATCATTATATTTAAATCATAACCTGAGTTAACTTGGTAAACATAATTATCATAGTTTTTATCTTATAAACCAATCAATTTAAACCCAAATTCAAGGAAGAGTTATGACCTGTGGGTGTTCTTTAGTCTAGTCTAGCCAACCTAAAAAAAACCCCACAAGGATCATGAAGGTTCAATTCATTATTCAAGTAACCAATTTACTATCACATAATAAGTAAACCAAATGGATAACAAGAAGGTACCACAATACAACCACATACACATTAATTAGGGCATCAATACTATGAGATATAACTTGTAGACCACCTACCTCATGCTCATATATTAATGATCACTTAATAACTACCTTTTATTCAAAATAAAACAACCTTCAAAGCCTCAATTTAGAATCTATTGGAAAATATATTTTTAGTGATTTGGAAGAGGATAAATGATTATATGTGGAATCGTATAAAAATAGATAAAATAGGATTGTTAGACACATTCAGATCTTTGATTCACACCCAACCACACTCCAAATATCCAGGAATCAAAGGATAATTGACCCTTGGAAGCTTGGGAGGAAATAATTCTTCACCTATATTTATAGAATAATAATGGGGAATAAATTTGGGTTAACACCCTTAAATCTTTAGGGGGAGAATGGGAAATTCCTCATCTTTAATGAGGCGCATGGTTTGGCCTCACAGTTGGCAAAACCATGCACCAACTGCACGCCACCCTCTTTCCAAGAGGGTTCCAAGTCACACGGTTTACTAGAAAGGCTGTACAACTTAAAAAACTATGTAGTGGACATGCATAATGGATCTATCTAAGATCTTATGGTTTCAGGATCCCCCTTACATGATTTATCAACCATGCACTTATCTCCCAGTCCCACATGGTTATGGAACATAGTTACTACTAACCGTGCACTAACTATGTAACATGAACTAGATGGACCTTCCCCCCTTTCTTGCTCTAAACCCCCGATTCACCTCCAAGAAAACAAATTCACTTGAGGATAATTCCATTAACCTAATAAAGGGAGTTTAACTGAAACTTAAATCAGAAAATAACTCATTAAAAATCTATGATCTTACAACCTCCCACAATATAATGTCTTATGCTCGAGTCATACTCAAAAGTATCACTAATTATTCAAGGTAAAAATATCTAGCCACTGGTCCCACATATCTATCTAAAACTCACAAGTTTCCTCCTATAAATTACCATGCTTCCATAGGACTTGTACCAACTACTTGGTCTTACCTCATAAAACTTTCTCACCATTCTCGACAATATGAATCATATTCTCCTTAAAGGAATCGTTAGCCACAAGATAAAAATCATAAAAATCGATCACATGAGAAGGGTTGGGGTGATATTATTGAAGCTTTGACACATGAGAAGTACTGTTCATCTAGTATACTAATGTGGAAGATCCAATCGGTATGCCATTGGTCCAATCCTTTCCATAATATAAAAATTCCCCTCATAGGTGGGGGAAAACATTCCATGTTTTCTATTTCTATAGTGACTCAAACTTGGAGACACCTGATGAAAGACATGATCAACTGATATAAATCCAAGATTTCGATGACATTAATCATCATGTAACTTATTTATACTCTGAGCTGTATCCATACATTTCTAAATCAATTGAACCAACTCTGATGTCTCATACACGAGACTTGGCCCCAAAAACTCTAATTCCCTAGCCTCTATCTTGAACAATAGTGATCTACATGGCCTACCATAGAGTACATCATATGGTACCATATTAATAGTCTCCTAATAATTATTGTTTTATGTAAACTAAAAAAATACAAAGTACTTTTCCCATGAACCACCAAATTCTACGACACATTCCCTTAACATATCCTCTAGCACCTAAATAGCATATTCCAACAACCTACCTATTTATAACATTCCCAACCCAGGAGAAATTAAACCAATGACCCAATATGAGTCATCACATGACCTCAAGCGCGCCTCCCTATATGCTAGAGGTTGCTAACTAGTGACAAGGGTCTAATGAGTCATGTGTGGAGACTATACCCTCTTTACTAGAGTGAGCCACAATAAAAAACAATATAAATATTTGAATGATATGAAACAACTAATAAACATACAAATCAAACATCTCCCAACTAGGTACAAACCATAATTCAACATTAACAATGTCATGACATACTAGTAGTGCAAGTGAATAAAACCCAAAAGAAACAATAAAAATAGCCAAATCCCCAAACAGGTCCCGAATCTTAGTCCAGATCCCTCTCCATGTACATCCCATGCCCAACTCAACATCCTAGATTAGGACCTTTGGCCTTGTCCTAACCTACAACCAATAAATCTACTCGTGTACCCAATGGCAGATCGAGCAAGGTGTGAGTAGAAAACCCAGTAGGTCACCACCAAAGGTGTATACAAAATATCCAGTCTAATAGATAGTCCATGAAATTAAAAAAAATAAATGGTGGGGTGACATTGTTTAAATAAGTTCATTTAATTTATTCCTATAATTTAACCCAATTCCATTTCTTATACAATCTTTTCTACATAATCCATTTTTAACACATGCACTTTGGGTTAGGCACACATATCATCTACACAAGGGTCTAAGGAAATCAATCAAAATTCATAGGAAAAAATAAGTCAAGTCCCTATCTTACTTGGGATACACATATCACATCAACAAATTATCCTCACCTCGAAGCCTTAGTCTGGGTGGAATGTAACCGCTAGGGGAATAGAGCCTCTGTACCCTTCCCTAACCCGTGCATTTTTTTGGGTGGAGTTTAGAGCCTCATCCTAACTTGACCCGTGGGTGTATAACCTCATGTAAATACCCTAATCTAACAAGCCATGTGCACATGCCTATTTATCCAATCACCACAACCATACCATAACAAAACCAAGTATAAACAATTCCATTGGAGATCACAATACATAACAAATGACATCGGAATTAATACTATTCCATAACCCATTAATACATTTATCATTTACAATTAAGATCCATTTATCCAAATTCCCATTCTCATTCCTTAACCCTGTAAGTGTATTCAAAAACCCCATACCTTATCCAATATTCATAAATTACCATATATTAACCCACTTAGCTCATTCATCGTTTCACAAGAATTTACCCCTTATGCACTCAAGTACAATTCTCATAATACATTGTACAATCACTTTATCACATTCAACCCATTAGGTATGCCCCATGATTTCCTAAGTATTAGATAATTCCACATTCATCAATTACCTTATGAAACCATTTACATGTTCTCAATTCATTAGACATTTCCACTTTAACATGCTCAACATTTCATATGTACTAGTACTCTTTTTCAATTCAACCTAATTCATATACCATTCAACACAATCCCATTTAACCTAATTAACCCACTTTAAATTAATTACAAACAACCCTTTGTGAATTTACCCAAAAACCTAGGCACAAACATCAATATTCCATTTACAACTAAATCAACTATTTAGACATGTTTTACATGGGCTTTACATTATCACTCAACAACCTTTTATTTTTCCCTACCATTTTATATGTTTAGAAATAATGGAGCACCCCATGGGTGGCCCTAAAATGATCAAGTCATTATCTACGCATCCCATAGGGATTGTGAGGGTTTCAATTATTCACTCAGACACCCCTTTTTGTCAAACACTCTAATGGAACCAAGAACACAATTAGGGAAAAATTGGAACAAAAGCTTCCATCCACAAATCTAAAATTAAACTATAAGATAATACCTGTAGAACACCTACCTTGAATCTAATGATGAAAAAACTCTTAATCAAATCCATAGATCCAGATTCAACCATCCTTTTAAGTGTCAACCTAAAAACCACTGAAAAAAGAGGGGTTTAGAGCTTTGGATGGAGAGGGGAGAAACCCAAAATCCTAATATGGAAAAGAGAATCAAGAGGAAGATTAGAATTACCTGAAGATTCAATACAAAACTAACAACACTCCAAATGTCCTAGAGATGGGGGAGATTGATCCATGGGAGATATTGAGGTTTTTGGGACATAAATAGGGTTCCAGAGAGGAAGAAAGAAGGAAATACCGAGTTGGGTATAAAACCCCATAATGGATTTTTTTTTAATTTTGTAAAAGTTTCTGGCCTGCACAATTTACCAGTTTATGAGGTCCCACAGTTGACCCCCTTCACAACCATGTGATGAAATCAGTTCACCCCCTTTTGGGCCCTCATAATTTTCTGGGCCGCACAGTTCACCCCTTTACATAGTTTCTTAGTTGGGTATACCGACTTTCCCCATCTTTCCAGTTTCTGGTTGCACATCACAATGCCCACCGAACACAGGTTAAGGTAACAGACTTTCCCTAAAATTATTCCTCACAAAAACCCCAACACAAACCAAAAAACTTTCAAGGATGCATCAACTTTAACCATACCCAACCACTAGAACTTTACATATAAAATTAGACAACAGTTCCTAATTCACTACACATGAAAACTTCTCAAAAAACATCACATCATCATGGAGGAAGCAATCAACACCCCCTCGGTCCTATCCTCTACACAACTCAAGAACCAAATAACTTGGCTTAATTTTCCTCCATTTCCCCATAACTCTAACAGTGACCAAACTCAATATCTCTAAAAGGAGAATTCACATTCCATTCAACTACATTTCCCAACCTACGTAGATTAACCACTATCAAGTAAATATCTCCTGAATCTAAACTCAACTTTCACATCACCTGACATGTTCGAAATCACCATGCCTGAACATACATAGGGAATTACCCTTCATTAGAATCCATATGCATCATCAAAACCATTTTGGAGGACATTCCTACACTATCTATTCAAGGAATAAGATCAACATGACCTCACTCAGGTACAAATTTACTTCACAATGTCACTTTCCTCCATAACATGAACACGGAGGTGGGTCAATCTCACCACACCCATTTAAGTTTACCATCTCAAGTTGGACCACCCCCGACTAGCTTTTCCCAAAACACCCACCTTCCACTGATGGTACGCTACCCCTTTCTCACATTCCAAAGGTTATTACTAACTTAAAGTCTATCATCATCATCCCATGCACCCACTTAGGTCTTTCACTAAATTATGGTAAAATTACATCATCATGGCATTACTTTCTTTTAGACCACCATCTGACTTCACCATCATCATGAAATAACATCACATGGAAAAGGTTACCTCAACTTCAAGATTTTCTAAAACCACCCACGGAAAATTACCCGAGTCTAACCCCAATCATCATTGGAGTTATAAGACCTGAGATCTCTTTCCACAACCTCTTGTCATATCTAACCACACCCTTCTACGAATTCATCAAAGAAATCACAAGATTCACATGGAACTACACTGATCTCAAATACAACACTTGGATCATTATTCACCACATCCAAGGCCCACATGGCCTCTCTGAGGAACCTAACATTAACCTCACAGGTTCCTCATTGAAATTCCAGTGCCACTACACCAACTCGATGTTCTCCTCTCCACATCTAGGACTAACTTATCACTCCCCAACTTAGTAGTGTTATTACCATTTATCTCTTTGAGGGATTCCATCCACTGTGTCTTTACACTCGATCATAATCCAAACCACAAACATAGATATGACTATCTAGCATTTTCTCAAAATAAGAAAACAAACGTCACCCAATTCCCATTCCCAAATTATATGAATAACACCCATGGAATTTGTTGACACTCGGTCCATCTCGAGGACCTCACCCAAATCCATAAAGGGGGTACATCACATCATGAAGCTCCACATGTACCATTTCCATGTGCATAAACTCCATGATTTCCCTCATTTAACCAAACACCTTTAAGTCTCTTGTCATAAATCTAGAGATTCTCAACGTACTTGGGACAATATCAAGATATTGGGCATGATCATCACTATATGAGGTACAATAAGAAGTTTTAAAAGAACACCAACACTAACTTATCCATTTTTGATGTTGAAATATTGGACACCATGACCTGGAAAGGATGTTAGGATCCCCTGCCGAACGCATATCATCAATACTTAACCACCACCACTCAGGTGTGATTTTTAACCAAGGCTCACCACTTCTCCGTGACCAAATCGCCAAGTAGCCATGAACAAAGATTTCATGTGGCACTAATCACAAGGTCACTAAGACACAGAAAATATCCTTAGGTTCCAGCATGCAATCCGTACGGTCATGAACCACGAGTGTTTTCACACTCTTATTACCAAACTATACCACACAAACAAAAAGGCACAACCCTACTAAGGGTTCCCTAAAAACCACCTAGGCCATATCATAACAGTAAAATCCCCACAATCCAAATCCAAAATATCAAACTTGGGAACTATCACTACCCAAAACCACACATACAAGAGTCAAAATGATAACACAAAGAATAACCACTTTTGAACAAAATCATTCTCATTTTAAACTTCCCATTTACCCAATGCTTTAAGGAATGACTAATAGGATTAAACCATAGATGGAAAATATCTCACTTTATAAACTTTAAAATAAACCATTCTTCACACTCTATCTAAAAGGTCATCATCACACTTAGAACACTACCCTCTACCATACCTATTGCGGGTCATGGTCAATAGGGTATCTAATTTTTTTAATCACAAGTCTTTTATCAACACCTATTCAAACCAATTATTCTTTCACAACATGATCATTTCCTCTTAGGCACATTTCCATTTTCACAAATTTTTACAATCATCATTTTAACTCATTTACAAATTTCATTAGAAAAAATTCATTAACAATTTAACCATCATTATGAAATATTTCTCTTTTAGACACGAAATCAACCTTTACAATTTACCATATCCCAAAATTTGAACATGGTCATAACATTACTTTGTACACGATATTTATTAACTGTTCATTTTAATTATTTTCATTCACCCACTTTCATTATCATTATTAGAAATCATTTTCTTCAAATTTATCAAGGAGGTAAAATGAATTATACTCTCTATTCCCCGCACACCCATCCCATGTGTGAGCCTATAATGATGTATTCCACCTATATCCTTAGGTGACTAAAATTATGAATGAATGCACAACCTCTTTCCATTCTTAAAATGAAAAAAATATCATAAATCAAACAAATCGCACAACATGTGCATCACCCAATGGTGAGATATCATTCAAATATAGAAACACACACCAAGAACAACAATTCCCACCCAGGGTGACTTGGGTTTTCCCTCATATATGGTTTAGCTTCACCTAATCACAAGATCATTACCAAGGCCCGACACTATCCTAATATTATGTATACTATCCTTAAATAGTAATAAAGAGAAATAACTCCTCGGATTCCACTTTTTAACGCCCCCACCCAAGAGCCACTAAACTGGTGCCCCGAGATGAGTCGTCACATGACCTCAATCGCACCTCCCCATACGCCAGAGGTTGCCGACTAGCAGCGAAGGTCTAATGAGTAACATGGGGAGAATATACCCTCTTTATTAAAATGATATAGAGAATAAAACAATATATATAATGGAATAATATTAAAAAACTAATAAACATACAATTAAAACATCTCCGAGCTAGGTACAAACCATAATTCAATATTAACAATGTCATGAAATACTATTAGTACAAGTGAATAAAACCTAAAAGAAATAAAACAAATAGAAAAATCCCCGAACGAGTCCTGAATCTAAGTCTGAATCCCTCTCCATGTACATCCCGATCCCAACTCAACATCAATAAGTAAGGACTTTTCTCTTGTCCTGACCTTCAACCATGAAATCTTCTCGGGTACCCAATGATGGCCCAAGGAGGGTGTGAGTATAAAACTAAGTAGGACACCACCAATGGTGTCTACAAAATATCCAGTATAATAGATAATGCATGAAAGTAAAAAAAATAAATGGTAAGTAAATAAGGTACAGTTTGGGTGACATTGGTTAACATGGATCATTTAATTCATTCCTATCATTTAACCCAATTCCATTTCTTATACCATATTTTCTACATAATCTATTTTTAATACATTCTCTTTAGGTTAGGCACACATATCATCTACACAAGGGTATAAGGCAATCAATTAAAAAGCATAAGAAAAAATAAGCCAAGGCCATATCTCACTAGGGATACATATATCACATCAACACATTATCCTCACTTAGAAGCCTCAATTAGGGTGGAATGAAACCATCAGGGGAATAGAGCCTCCGTCCCCTTCCCTAACCCTTGAATTTTTGGGGTGTAGTTTAGAGCCTTAGGCTAACTCGACCCATGGGTGTATAACCTCATGACAATACCCCACTCTACCAAGCCATGTTCACATGCTTATTTATCCAATCACCATAACCATACCATAACACAAAAAAACATAAAAAATACCATTGGAGATCACAATACATAAAAAATGACATCGGAATTAATAATATTCCATAACCCATCAATACATTTACCTTGTGCAATTCATATCCATTTATCTAAATTCCCATTATCACTCATTAACCCCTTAAGTGTATTCAACAAACCCACACCTTAGCCAATATTCATCAATTACCATATATTAACCCACTTATCCCATTAATCATTTCACAAGAATTTACCCCTTATGCACTCAAGTAAAATTGTCATAATAAATTGCACAATCACAATATCACATTCAACCCATTAGCTATCCCCCATTATTTCCCAAGTATTAACTCATTACACATTCATCAATTCACTTATGTAACCATTTACATGTTCTAAATTCACAATCCATTTCTAATTTAACATGCTCAACATTTTATATGTACTATCCCTCTTTTTCATTTCTACCTAATTCATATACCATTTAACACAATCCCATTTAACCCAATTAACCCATTTTCAATTCATTCCAAACAACCCTTTATGCATTTACCCGAAAACCTAAGTACAAACATCAATATTACATTTAAAAATAAATCAACTATTTATACATGTTCTACATGGGATTCACATTATCACTCTATAACCCTTCATTTAGACCTACCATTTTCTAGGTCTGGAAATGCCGGTGCACCGCATGGGTGGCCCTAAAATGGTCAAGTCATACTTTATGCATCCCACCGGGATTGTGAGGGATTAAATTGTTCAATTAGACACCCCTTTTTATCAAAAACTTCAATGGAACCATGAACACAATTAGGGAAAAAGATGAACAAAATATTCCATGCACAAATCTAAAATAAAACTATGGGATAATACTTGTAGACCACCTACCTCAAATCTGATGATGAATGCACTCTTAATCAAATCCACAGATCTGGATTCAACCACCCTTAGAAGTCTCAACCTAAAAATCACCGAAAAAAGAGGTTTTTAGATCTTCATTTGGATAGGGGAGAAACCAAAAACCATAATATTGAAAAGAGAATCAAGATGAAGATTAGACTTAACCAAATATTCGATCCGCAACTGAAGACACTCTAAACTGCCTAGAGATGAGGGATATTAATCCATGAGAGATCTTGTGGTTTTTGGGACATCACTAGGGTTTCAAGGGGGAAGAAAGGAGGAAATCCTGAGTTGGGTATAAAATCCTATAATGGATTTTTTTAATTTTCTCAAAGTTTATTTGCTGCACAGTTTACCCGTACAATTTTACAAACTGTGCGCAAACCATGTAGATGCTACTATCCAAAATTACTCCCTTCACAAGGTTACCTGGGATTCCTGCACGGTTTCATCTAACCATGCAACATGACCAGGAACTCCTTATTCTTCCTCTTTCATGTCCCAAACCCCTATATAATGAACATACATTTCACCCAACTGGTCAAAAGTAAATATCTCTCAAATTGATAAGAAATGTTTTATCTTTTTCAACTAATCCACAATTACCCGTATCATGTCATTATTTTTAAGGCATCCTTAGGATACCTACCAAAAAATATATGGTTCCATCCTCACCCTTCTATTCTAGAATGGTAAACTAATATAGAAAAATACCCGGTCACTAATGACCTGCCTTCACCTACTGATAGTTGTAGAACCAGGCCACAAAACTTGCAATCTATTTCTTCATCCCTGCCCCCAATACTATTTATGAAGGTCATGATACATTTGTGTTTAACCAGGATAAACCAACCATTTTGAGGAATGAAAATCACACATAATCTCTTCCCATATACAAGTAGGCACAACAACACATCCATGAATGTAAATGATCTCATCATTATTAATAGTCAAGTTGGGAGGTGACTCCCCTCTTTCTAGGATTTCCCTCAAAGACAAACACTATGGATCCTCATACTACTCTCCTTTATCCAGATCAAAAGTGAATACTCAACTGATAGAGATATGTGGGTCATCTTTCTATGTCCCACTAGAAATTATATATGTATCTTAGTGAATAATTCCATCATCCTCTACTCAGAACTAACCTCATGGACTTTAAGAGTTACTTTCTTTTATCTTAGAGCTTCTACAACACTATTATCTTTCCCTGAAATATAGGCCAACTCAAAATTGAAGTATTTCATGTAATCAAAAAATATCCACTATCAAATATTTAAATATAACTAAGAAAATATGTACTTTATAACTTTATTGTTGGAATACAGAATAAACGTTTCTTCCAACAAGTAATGACACCAACACTTTAAATCATAAACCACCACAGCTAACTCAAGATCGTGTATAGGGTAACTTCATTCATGTATCTTCAACTGTCATGATCCATATTCCATGAATCAATATCCCTGCATCAAGACATCCGAAATTACAATATCACATGAATAAAAAAACATGGTATATTCCCTACTCAACTCGGGTGGGATCAAAATCAGTGTAGTAGTCAAAATTTTCTTCAAATGTTGATAATAATTCTAATATGCACCAGACCACTGAAAATTGACACCATTCATCATTAATTTTGAAATTGGTGCTTCTAAGAGAGAAAATACATTGATGAACCTCCCTTAATAACCCACCAAACCCAAAAGTATCCTATTATTAAAAGTAACCTTGGTATACTATTAAGATAAAACTACTTATATCTTATCTTGTTCCACTAACACACCTTCCTCAATTATGATAAGACCAATAAAATGTACCTTCTCAATAAAAAACTGACACATAAATAGTTTGGTGTATATTCATTTATCTCTTAGTGTACTTAGGATGATGTCAAAGTGATTGTAATGATCATAATGAGTTTATGATTACACTAAGATGTCATCTACAAAAACAACCAAAAAACTAATCCAGGTATGGGTGGAAGATTTGGTTCATTAAGGTTATAAACACTACAAGATAATTTTTATACCCTAAATGAATCACAATGAACTCATACAAACCATATGAGTTCTTGAAAGAAGTTACAGTTATATCAACAAGTATCACCCTTATATGATGACACCCTAGCCTCAAAACAAATTTTGGGAAAATAGAAGAATTGTTTAGCTATTCAAAAATATCATTGAGTTGAAAAAGGGGATATTGGTTCTTAACTATCATTTTATTCAACTTATAGTAATTGATACACAACAGAAATGTCCAATCCGACTTCTTAGAAAAAAAATAGAGATCCCCAAGTTGATGTAAATGGTAGAATAAGCCCTTTATTCTCTATTCCTACAACTGAGTTTTAAGCACTTGAAGATATACTAGTGCCATAATATAAGAAGGAATGTATATCGACTCATCTTCTAGTACTAGCTAAACATCCCTATCAAGAAGAATCCTTGAGAAGTCCTTAAGAAATACATCCTAGAACCATCCATAACAAGAGGAAATACTTCCTTCTCTACTTCCCCATTGTTAAGAACAAGACATGCCATATGGGTTGTTAGATCCCCCAACTACTGGTGAACTTTTTTGGTAAAACTTTCCTTGATATCCCATTCCCCATAGTGAAAATAGTTTCCACTCTCAAGGGATAATAATGATAACCTTCAGTAGTAATAGTTGATATGGGATTGATACAATAGTAGCTAATACATCCCCAATATTTGGTAAAAACCTGAAATATAAAGAAAAAATAAGTCCTAAGTAAAATGGTACCCACCGACATTAAGAGAAAACTCCTTACACTACCAGATATTCTTTTATTATACTCCCAATGGTTTATAAATTGACATAACCTCATACATATTCTCCACTACTAGACCCAAAACATTCTAAAAATAGGCAGATACAAAAGAATGTGAGGCCCTTTTATCAAATAAAGTACTAGAAAGCATGGAAGGTAAAAGAATCATACCTTGAATAGTTGATGGTCCTTCCTCTCCACTTCTAGGTACATACTGAACTGCATGAAAATGACATGCCTCTCTCCATAGGGCTCTAACCTGAGTTATGAGTACTACAATACCAATCTGATAAGTATGATCTAGTTCTAAATCACCACACTTTCCACCTCAATCGGCATCAAAAGTATAAATCCAAATTCCTTCCTAGTACATAGTAGTAAACCCCCTTTTTTCACTCTACATCCATCTTGACCAACTATGACTACCCAACTATCGAGGGTTCCTACAGAACATCTATACATGCCCCATATAGACGCATGATCGACACTCATCTCATGGTTGGGAACACTAAATATGAATGTTTCCTGAACTACCACATTTATAACATAACACCAGGTCACCAACCCGAGAGATCAGTCTTCTCCCCTTGATGCTCTATATATCACTACCTTGGTGATGAACCTCAAAGCAGTGATTCCTACTATCAAAGGTTTTACCACTGTACTGACCAAATATACCCACATGTCCACCACCATAAGCATCCTTTAGGTTTCCTTTTGTAATGAGAAAATATTACACCATATTTTAATACCTCATTATATGGAACATAAGCTCCTTGGAATTGATCTAATATCTATATCTGTTCTGAAAATATCTCTCCGTAGCTATCTCATCACCTACCAATATTGGAACAAAGCATTGAAAGACTATGAAGTGGCTAGAATAATAAATAACACACATATTCCCCTGATTGATCCTCATAAACTCTATATCCTTCTCATATATTAGAGTCTCCGAGTTGAAATGTTCCAAAAACCTTTCCTGGAAATCATTCCAAAACATACCATCTGCCTGCTCAGTATGAACCAGGATATCCCACCCATGCTTCACCAGTCCTCATAACATTTAAGTATCCAAATTTACTATCTTCTTAGAAGGATACTCTATGTGATATATAATCATTTGGATAGAATCTATCTAGAACTCGACTTCCTTAAGTCCACCCTCTCTGAGAAACATTGGAGGGTGTTTCAATTGAATCTCTATGGTCAGGTCAAACAAAATCGGTGAAAATTACCCCATATATTTCTCCAAAATCTACATCAAATGAGACAATTTCTCATAGAACTACTCTTACCCTATATTACTTAGAACCAATGGAATTTATTTTCCCACCATATGAGTAGTATTCTCGATGATTTCATTATGTCTCTCAACCAAGAGGCATTGTAATGGTGGAATCTCTCTACAATGCCAAATTCACATCTCAAAACACAAAACATAATGTTTCCATAGTTTAAACAAAAAACAAGGCTCACTACTAGACATAAACAACACACTCTACATACAAAATCCTAACATACATAATTATATCCCTATCACTACCCTCAACTATCCCTATAATGGGCCGTGGTTAACATAGTGAAATCCAACTTTTAAATTTCAAAAAAAAAAATTAAATAGCATACTACCCTTTTTCATTTTTCATCCTTTAATTATTTAAATAGTTAAAAATTTCTAATTAGGTACTTTATTCAACCATTACATATATTTTTTTCAATTATTTTTTAGTTATAACATCTTTATTATGCACCTTTTCCCTTAAAATCATAATATAATCAAAATTCATTTCTAATTTCCATACACGAGCATCATCTATATTCATATATGTAGCTATCATGATGCATGTAAAGTATATCCACATGTTCCTAAAATAATTTATTCATATAAAAACCTCATGAAAATTTTCTCCATAAGAAAAATCTCAGAAAACAATAATACAATAAATCAAGTGCATCACCTAAGGTGAAATAAAATTTAGCTATAACAAAAAATGTCCAGAACCACAATCCCAACACGGGTACTTGGGTTTTACCCCACACATTGTATAGATAATCCTATGAACAAGCTCATTTCCATGTCCAGATACATCCTAATATTCTTTCAACCACCAATAAATAAAATAAATCACATAAAATTACCACTATGATACCCCTTTGTATCACCCTAGCATGGGTGCCACTATGACCAGTGCCCCGAGCCAATTCATCAAATGACCTTAAGAACACCTCCCCATACTCTAGAGGCTACAAACTAGAAGTTAATGTCTAATGAAACATGTGGAAAGACTATACCATGTTTATTAGAGTACGAAACAATAAAAGAAGAAGAAGAAATAACAGATATAATACAAACACTAAACATGCATCACAAATATATTTTACAAAACTAGGTACTTCACCAAAACCAACAATAAATATTTTATGTCATTTCATCTAGTTCTTAGTGAAAAGGAAATCCTAAAAATAATGATAAGATGAAAAGTCCCCAAAATTAGTCCTGACACCATGTTTGGTTCCCTCATCCATGGACATCCTTAAGTCGAAACTCAACCCTCTTTCATAGGGTTCTTGACCTTGTCCTTACATATAGACCTAAAGACTTCTCAGTTACCTAATGGAATCCCGATCAAGGTGTGAGTACAACTTAGTATAACACTATCAATGATTTATACAAAATATATCATCTAACAAAATAGTGTATGTATGATTATGGTAAAAAAAGATAAACATAGGATAAATTGGTTTCTTTAATTCATAGGATTTATATTAGACAATTTCATCATTAGTTCTAGGTTTTACCCAAATTTATCAAACATGATTCAACCTATGATGGTCAACTTAACATCATATGTTTTCTAAATTATGCATAATGTGAATCAATTTACCTACCTCATTAGGACATTTACTCTCACAAAACAACACATATATCAACTTTCCATGGAGCCTGATTTTTATAGTTCACATTATGTTCATTCGTTAGGGAGATAAAGCCTTTTTTTGACACACTAACCCATGAAACCCCTTAGTAGGGTCTATAGAGTTATTCTATCCCGACTTGTGGGAGTATGGCATCTGTATAACACCCCAACCATAGCATTTACCAAATAAGAATGATTCTTTAATAATTTACACATTTACTATTTGTATTTCATAACTAAGTTAACATATTATAGTCAAGAAAATCACCCTTATGCCAAGATAACTAACTAAATACATTCTTTTTTGGTTTTAATTAATAACATGAGTTAACATGATAAACATAATTATCATAGTTTCTATCTCAAAAACCCTTTAATTTAACATTTAACAACTCAAACCCAAATTCAAGAAAGAATAACACCCCATGGGTGTCCTTTAGTTCGATATAGCCAACCTCAATAGACCCCATGGATAGCATGAGGGTTCAATTCATCATTAAATTAACCAATTTACCATCCCATAATAAGGAAAAAAATGGGCAGTAAGAAGGTACCACAATAGAACCACGTACACATAAATCAGGTCATCAAGGCTATGGGATATAACTTGTAGACTAACAACCTCACATTCTAAGATGACGCTCACTTAATCAAAGCCTTTGATTTGAACTCAAAAAAAATTGAAATAATAAACATATAATCTCATGGAAAAAGGGTTTTTAGGGATTTGGAAGAGGAAGAACAAATATAAGAGGCCTCTTACAAAAAATAGTGAAAAAGAAGTGTTAGACTCACATGGAGATTCAATTCATAGCCAACCACACTCCAAATTTCCAATAATCAAAGGAAAATTTCCCCTTGAAAGCTCGGGATGAAAGGGTTCATCACCCCGGAAGTTAGAAGAAGAATGGGGAAGAAATTTGAGTTAGAAACCTTAGATCCCCAGGGGACAAAATGGGAAATTATACCAATTTAATGAGGTGCACAATTTTGATGCACTATTAGACAAAACATACACTAATTATGCACCACCCTATGTATAATAAGGTTCTAGGTCACATAGTTTTCTAGGAACCCTGCACAATTTGAAAAAATACAATGTTCATGCACAATGGTTCTGTCTAAGCCCGCATTGTTTCATTCTCCCCACATGCATGGTTTCTCAACTATTCACCTATCTACAAGGCCCACACAGTTATGGAACATAGTTACTACTAACCATGAGCCAACCATGAAATATACATGGGATGTATTATTTTCCCCCTTTCATGATTTGAACCCCAAGACACCTCCTAGAATTCTTAGACACCCA
Source organism: Viscum album (assembly GCA_963277665.1). NCBI lineage: Eukaryota > Viridiplantae > Streptophyta > Magnoliopsida > Santalales > Viscaceae > Viscum > Viscum album. The sequence goes on from OY728158.1 coordinate 1,029,976,960, forward strand.
AGAATCATTCTATTAACCAAAAAATGAAGTTTATCTATATCTTAAACTAGAACATACCTCATTAAAAGTACAAGATATTTCATGAGTAGTTTATCCAGAGAATAATAAACTAACCCTTGACACTAGGAAAATATACCATAAACTATAAATTGGTTCATGTTGTATCATCCCACCTTTCTCCTATGTATCGCCTTGATTGGTTTCTCCTCATCTCCTTGACTTGGACCATCTCCTCTCACCTGGGAGCTCCCTCCTTATATAATATTTTACTCAAAATTAGGTGAGGGGATACAATGGATTATATAAATGGGTGTTTATATAAAAGAAACCATGAGAACATAATCCCTTACATAATATGGAGGTGGGGATGACTCACATGCCATTTATAATAATTTAACCATAATAAAATGATAAATTAAAAGAAACCAATCATAAATAAGGGATGGTCTAATATAATGTTCATCCACATATCAACATCCAATGAGATTAAATTTTCAAACATGTTATAAATTACCTTTATTTATTCTTTTAATTAATATATTGTTCCATAAATTAATCCAATTAATTCAATTTATCTTAATTACTTCCAATATATTTATAGATATCTAGATATATCTCCAAATATCTCTCCCAATATATATCTCTAGATATATCTTTCTAGATATATTTCTAGATATATTTCTAGATATATTTATGGATATATCAATCTAGATATATATAGAGACATATCTCTAGATATAACTATCTAGAAATATCTTTAGATATATAACTAGAGATATCTATATATATATTTACATATATATATATATATATTTATTTATTTCTAGATATATATCTTTCTAGATATATATCTAGTAATATCTTTAGATATGTTTATTGAGATATCTCTATATATGTTTCTAGATATATCTCTAAATATATCTGTAGATATATCAATCTAGATATATCTCTAGACATGTATTCCTATATATATATTTATATATATATCTTATTAGATTAATAATTATATTATTGAGAATTAATAACATAATAGATGATGAGGTAAAATTATTAAAATGATTTTATTTTAGAAAAATAAAACAAAAAATTCATGAAATCAATCAAAAAATAAAAAATAATTATAAATTAAACATGTGATTACTATAATACCACATTTAGGTTCTAGGAAAAGAGGAAACATCATTTGATAGTATGAACAACTCAAATTTTAGTCTTAAATAACATGATATCTTTACTTTAGAGGATAATGAGTCTATGTACAATGAAAAATATTGATTAAATAGAAAATATTAATATGATGATATCGTAGGGAGAGGATCCCCACATGTAATTCATAATTAATTTATGAGAAGTTATATAATTACCTCAATATTTAATTTCACTTTAATTTATGATTCGATGGAATGAAATTCATTTCATAGTCATTTCACTATAGGATTCAAGTATATATTTAATCTATAAGTGATCCACACATGCACCATAATCCATGATCAACATTGTACAACCTCTAGATACTAGAAAATCTGATCAATAACTTGTTTTGTTTATGCTTGATCACATGATCTCTCTTCACGAATGATGGAGAAACCATGGTATTCTCTCAAAAGATTAAGAGAGAAGGATAGGATGGAGATATCTAGATCTTGAGAAAAAATCACCTTATATATTCTTCACATCAAGTGAATAAGTAATTTTATATAACTCGATATTTATTATATTTGGTTTAGGGTTGAAAAATCACACACAGGACCCCAACCATCTTTAATATTCTTAAATGAACACATATCTGTTAATAATATTATTAATATTTTTAATTTCTTGACATGAAAAATTCTTTAAGAATATAAATGAATATAATTTATATTATTATATTCATTAAACTTAGTCCTCTTTCCTACACCAGTATTTACTAATAATCGAGTAATGGCTATTGAATAAAAAAAAATCATTGTATTATTCTATGATAAATATAATAAATACTATATTTTCCAAACATTCAAACTAATATTTTTTAGTATTTTTTAACTCACATTATTCTTTTTAATAACATGTTATTAAATTATATCAATCAACCAAAACTGAATAAATATTATTTATTCCAACCTTTTAGATTGATTACATGAATTTAACAAAGATTATGGATACACTTATTGTGTGACCCTCTTGGAAGATTTCTCAATTGAATTTATAATAACTACAAAATGTCAAAGGATAACGTCTCACAACACGCCAAAGAATCCATAGATAAATAAGATAATTTCACAATGACTTCCAACCTCCTATGATTGTTTACCATGTAATATAACCTATTTATCATGATATATCTAATCAAGAATGTACCATATCAATGCCATAAACTTATACAATTGATGTATGTTTCTTTGAATTTCTCAAATTAAACTCTCCCACAAAACACCTTGGAAATGTATTTATATAGGTTGTTCAACTATATCAAAGGGACTAAGATATCAACTTCTTTAAGAGGAAGGAAGGTAAAAATACTTTATAATATTATCCATTAATTATCTATCACTCATAAGGCACCCAACATACCCTACCTAGCCACAAAAATTTTTCATCATAGTTTTCATCAATACTCAAAGTTTGAAAGTAATGATATCCAATAATGATAATATTAATGTCTATGGATCAATACACATATCCACGTATTGAAATATCCAATAACACATGTGAATGTGGATTTCCTATTTTATGGGTATGTTCTCATCTCCTATCTTATATATAATTGAAGGAGAGCACTATGAGAAGGTGTCTTAATTTCTTATGAGCCTCCAAAATTTGATAGCCTATATTGTCTGTGTCCCATTATAAAATATCATCCAACCATAGAATAAGGTTCATAAATAATGTCATGGAACCTCTAGGTTTTCATCATAGTGGGGAACTACTATGTCATATCATCGAGACATATTTTCTAAAGAAATTATCATATATAAATATAATATAGAGTACTAATCATGTTTTGATAAGAAAACATACTTAATTAAGGGCACATGTAATAATGTACTAGATAAGTTGGTTCTAGGGAACCAACTTCAACATTGGTGCCTCAATTTTCTCCAATAGAAAACATAATTAACTTTCTTCAAGTGAAAAATTTCTCATTTTCTCTATTATTATTCAAATATAAATAATATATTTGAATCATTATTATGATTCCTTTTAATCAACTAAAAATAAACTTTAAATTTTATTATCAATATTTCATTCCTATTTAATAACATCTAAGCGATAAGCATAGGATATAAAAATATCTTTGGTAATTACTAGGAAATATTATCAAGAGTATTTCCAAATACACAACTATAAAACATAAATATAAGATGTTTGTTACTATTTTATAAAATCATCTTCATCAGTAGAATCCATAGAGAGATCCTTTAGGAGGTTCATGATACTATACCATCATTTCTGATAGTGTTTGAGAGAAATTTCAATCGATTTATGAGAAATAAATATTGTCAAAAATGGTTACTCATAATATCAATGAGTTTCAAAAAATTAATCACGTTATTCATACTCTAAGTGATACTCCATTCAAGAGTTCCTTTTCTCCTCGAGTGAGCATGAACTAATCTTGAAATGTGATCTTCATTGACTTTATTTCAAAAGAAATCCATATAATTCTTACATGGAAACTCCTTGAATAGTCTAATCTTATGATGATATTTATCATGATACATATTCCATAAACAATCCAACACATTATGTATGAAGCATTTATCTTCCATGAGCCTATAAATCTCCACAATTTACTCAAAACCCAATATTCTTAAACATTTATAATAGATTTTGACAAAAAATACAACATTTTATGTATGTACTTCATCTTCATCACATATATATGTAGATCAATTTCAACATTTTATTTTCACTTCTACACTGTCATTTATTAATAGGTATTATAACTCATTAAAAGGGAATAATAATCATTTTTTGTAACATTTCCTTAGAAAATTATTTCTTTTATAATGAAGATGTTCATTTTTGAGAACATGAGCATCAATTGTAACAAAATATGGGAAGTACATGTAAATGTTATTTGTACCTATTTGAGTATTTTATAATATCATCATGCCATTATAAATTAAAAGTGAATAAGTTACATGGTTTAAAAAATTATATAAATTATATATTAATCTAATTAGTATAAAAATTAATTTTTAAAAAATTCTTTATCAAAATTTTACATTCATTACTTTATCTATTCATTAGTTACATAATATAGAAATCTATTTTTAGAAAACATAATTTAATTTAATTCAATGGAATATATACTTTTGTATTATCCAAAAATATTAATTTATTTTATGATGTTTTTATGGTAATTTCTTAATTTTTTAAATATTTAATTCACACACTTTTAAAGTTTCTTAGTTTGGAAAAAATATATAGTTTTTTTATTTTAATTTATTTTTGGGCATAAATAATTTTTAAATAATATTATTTCATTATTGTAAAAAATAAATTTAAGATGAATGAAGGAGTTATAAATTATAATTTCATATAACCTAAAATTTTATATTTTGAATTAAGTTCCCTTTAAAAAACATATTTTAGAGGTTAAAGTCCATATAAATAATAACACAGAGCAATGTCACTTTTAAGGAAAATATCTTGGAATATGGTGTATTTTCACAAAAAAATATAGTATTATATGAAAAAATATAATATTTTATATATTATAGGTTTTTTATTCTTTGGTGATTTGGAAGAAATGTATAAAATAATATTTTAAATTTAAATTTGATCTTGTTAAATTAAATGTATTAAAATTATTGTCCTTAATATTTCTAAAAAATGCATTAGTCATTTTAGGATTAAAAATATTTATATAAGACATAATTTTTTAAATTATCATTTTGAAATGATTATATTTCCCTATAATTCATTGTTATCTAACACAAATGGAAACATTTTTCATAAAATCCCTTTCTAAATATATATTATTTTTTTGACAGTGTATTGTGTTTATTTTATTTTAAATTAAAATATATCATTTAAAAGTTTTTATAAAATAATTAAATATTTATATTTGAATCTATGATTCATGATATATGTTCTATTATTTTAACTATGTATATATATAACGTCTTATAATATAAATAATGAAAAACACATATCCTCTTATGTGTGAACCTTGGGATGATGTCATGTCATACATAGTGAATTTTTCTATATGAAAAAACGAAATCCCACTAGAGTTTTTTTTAGTTTTCACTTAATTCTACTATATATACACAAGTGTATATAAATATTTATTTGTTTCCATATATGTATTTTTTACATATAAATATTCCCATTTTAACATAAATAACCACTTGAATCTATTTTCTTTATAACCTAATTTCCTTGTACATTCCTACGTAAACTTTCAAAAAAGTTCTTTTTAAATTCAATCAATCAAACCTTTTATCTATTATTTTTTAAATTAAACTTTATAATATCTCCATTGAATAAATTAAATATTGTAGGATCACTTAAATACACATCCTCCATAAGTATTGTAATAAGAAAAATCCATTTAATTATAAATATGGTTAATAATTATCATAGGTAGGTTTGTATGTGTTTCCTAATAAAAAATACACCAGTCTATCTAAAAAGGATATGCCAAGAGATTTTAAATAAATGGTTACCACGTTAAACCTGAAATAAATTTGGGATCTTGTAAGAGTCCAAAATACTATTATTGATGTGAATAATTGAAATGGTTATATTATAAAAGAATAGAGGTAATTTGAAGAAATCAAGAGAATAATAAATATTATAGGTACACAATATTATTTTAATAATTTTTTATTAGGAATTAAAATTGGTTTATACATGATCAAGAATCTTACAGTTATTTATCATAATTGAAAACTTAATTTAAATCTACATACTTACACCTCATATTGTTACACATAATATACATTATTCATATAATAAAATTGTTATACTTGAATTGTTGTAAAAGTAATATCCAGGATAAAGTATATCTATGAATAAAGTTGTGTGAGTATATAATCCATTGAATCAACATAAATTCTATAATATTACCAAAATGTTTTCATAAAAAATTTGATGAATATTATAAATTAAATTTAATATAATTAAATTTTTTTGGTTGAAATTGAAAATTATATACACCATAAAGTTTGTTAAATATATATATATATATATATATATATTTTTAAAAAGGTACATTGTGTGGAAAATCATTAAAGATATATAAAAATTTCTATAATCTTAGATTTAAATGTAATTCAAATATTTTCTATTTTTCAATGTATAAACATACATTGTTAAAAAAGAACACCTTTTTCATTTTACTCATTCAGGATACAAATTAACTTTGAAATATTTTGAAAATGATATATTGAGATGATTATATATATTTAGGAATGTTTTTGTTGAATTAAGAATGAAACGTTTTACCTTTCTATTTACATTAAAATCTTATTAGTGTACTAAAATTTTGGAACAAATTAATGAAGTATAGACTTTACAGAATAAAATATTATGTAAATAGTGTTATATTTTTGAAAAAACCTAAAGGTAATTATAAATAACACTTCAATAATAAGATGATGATATTGTTGACACTCAGAATCATGAATTACACACTTTTCCATGGAAAGACACATGTCTTGCATAACAGGAAACAAGTAAAAGATGTTGTAAATCATATTATTCAACCTTGTGGCATCAGAGTTTCATCTTTGTGGATACCAAAAACTAATGAGACCTCAAGTGCATGGGTTTGATCAAACTATAACTCCAAGAAGACTCCATAAAGATCAAGGATGGATTGAATATGGAATCAGTATGTGGTGCACTTTATTTAAGTGATCAGTCTAGAAGGACAATCCGTGTGTATGACCTTAATTGCAGTAGAACTCCTCAGGCTTAAAATACTATATGAAGTGTGCTGTCATATGAAGATTGACCCACACTCTAGATTATTCACTCTAAGATGATCAATTTTTAAGGGGTTGATGAACTGCTTCTATACCATTTTCAAATATAATGAATATGGATAAGAGGGGAATATTGGGTGATGGATAAATGATGGTATACACCATATTCTTCATCCTCACTATACTAAGGTTTCAGTGGATCATGTCTGGGACTGATATCATAGACCATCCACATGATCCTCCTCTCAACATAAATGCAGGGTTCATATGGAGAAACCACAATATATTACCCATTATTCTATGTGATGCATGTGGTATGAAATCTTAAGCATGAAAGGCTATCTCATGTGTTTGTCTATAGAAAAAGAAGTCGATAGGTTCCATGTCCACATGGCTAGTTGCACTGTTAACATATGTGCTAATCTCTATATGAAGAAGATATGAATTTGACACCAAAAAAAGAGCACGCGTTGATGATGATACCTAAGGTTTCTACCATGCGTAAATATAGTGCATGAATGAAATACACTATGAAAATAAGAAGTTTAAAATATATCCGATGTGGTAAGAAACTTTTTAGTGTGAACTTGAAACCCCCATGAATAGTTTTGTGATGATGTAAACCCATTATGAAGTTATACGATCATTAAAACACAAATTTTCATCACATGAAGATACCAAAAGCTTTAGTTATTTGAATGTGTACCTTAATGTGACATTATTTTTGGATCTCAGGTTGAGTATGTCAGTGTGATGGATGGCATAGAAAATTAATAGGGCATGCAACATTTCTTGAGTGAGTAGATACAGTGCGATCCTTTATCTATAAATACAATGATATCACACATTGAAGAGGTACGCTACGATTCAGTAGGATATAACTTTCCTTTTCTTCAAAAAAAGAGTATCACGAGCCTGTATAATGGTTAAGAAAAGAGGATTATATAGAAATGAATTCTTGTAATCATTCACATGAAGGGGCGAGATACCCCAATTCTCCTCCTCATAAGAATTCATGTGAAGAGTTGAGCCATCGTGTAACCTATCTTGGGAAAGGTAGTAGCACTTCCTATCCCATCTTGTGAAGGGATGTAATTCCGTGTGGGATTCATACTACCACAAATATAAGACTAAGAGTTGGTGTACACCATCATGTGAACACAGATGCGATCACATATCACGATCCCACCTTTTAAGATAATGATATTAAATTACCACATATCTATTTATGCAATGAATAGTGGACATAAAATCAGCTTCTAGGTATGATCAAGTCCTAAATAATTTTGTTGATGCGCTGAAGAATCTGAGTTTGAAAAATATTCGAGACTCAATACACAATGTCATTCCAATTGAGATCCACTCTGCAAACATGAAATATTCATGTGTTCTTGAGAATCTTCTTGCTGCACTTGATATTTCCATGTGACTAAAATAAATACTTCATGTACATGTGAGTAAAGTCTTCACAAGACTTCATCTTCTTTCCTCCCTTAATCAATCCCATGAGGCTTTGACCATCATGTGATTACCTTATGAGAAACTTTAGATCCACAACACATTCAAGTGGCTTGGGTTATCTAAAAGTGATGATACTCTGGAAATAATAACAATGCACCCTTTTCATACAACTTTGAAATGAAAACACCCTTATTCATGCTATGGAATCATACAACCATGAACACGCGGCATATCAAAGGTGAGCAAAGAGACTATTCTGGACAATGTCTTCATTTCATCATGAGATCTTTCAATAAACATGCAGTACATAAAATTAAATTAGAGAAACTTCCATCGACAATATCTACATGCCATCGTGATATCCAGAACTAATCATGTGATGCGATATAGGAAAACAGGATGACTAACCAAGACAAGGCGAGAACACCATTAAAAGATCCCATATTGATCAAACGATAGACTCATGGACAATCAGTAGGTAAATGATGCATAAATCCTTGGAAAATATGGATTAAAATATCTAAAAGGAGGGATCCTCTTGTGGTCATAAATTTCACATGATGTACCCCTAGTGATCTGAAAGACACTGTGAGAACCCAGTGACATGTCTGCCTAATCTCACGTAAGTCTGTCATCATGTCATCTTCATCACACGAAGGGCCTCGAATATTTCTAGGTGACCTCATGCCCCCCTTTGGATTATTAAGTAAAAACTAATGAAATTTTCCATAAAATGATCATTCATCCCCATAATACCTTTTTTGGTCACATGACACATCACAAAAAAAATAGATTAATTTTCCTCGACATTACTAATGAAATATCATATGACTACCAAACTTTGGAAAATAAAATATATGAAATAAAATAGAAGGATTAAGGAGCCTATCATGATCGAAAAACGCATTCTATGCACTAAGGATGTATGTGAAATAGTATTGTTACACTTCTGGAAAAGCTGACCTGATCCCATGAAGACACCTCGATAAACTATCATTGTCTCACAGAAAATTATTGTCAAGTCACCTAATATAATGCGAAGGATTTTCAACAAGAATACCGATCTCGGAAAACTCCCATGGACATGTCAATATGAAAATATGGAAGTCATTTGGTGTATCTAAAAGACTCCACAAGTCCCCTTTAATTAGAGATAATCCAATAAAGTAGGAATTGATGACGTACTTTCATAGTAATTGAAAATTAGGTGATGCCCTTAGAGAAATCCATGGTAGAGAACTGTGAAGACGTGTGAAACTGAAGTCCTTTTTCCAAATCCATACTGTAGTTTCACAAGATATTCCACACAAACTAGAAAACAACCGAGGTGGATAGGCCTATAAATCTCCCACCCCAACATGAAAAATTCATGGATACCTATTGTGACCAAGAGAAATAACTATGGGAATTTTTCACCAGCCCTAGAGCAGGTTTCTAGAAGTGGTTGATCTCATGACTGATAAGTATTCTATTAGGTAATATACTGGTGAATAACTTAAGTGATATTGAACCATGCATAAAACACTTTGTGTGATCATTTATAGATCATGTGATGGAATTCTGGTAAGAAACATGAAGAAAAAAACACATGTGTATTAGATCACATGAGGCTTAAAATAAACTAAAATTGAATAAATCAAAAGAATTTTCAATATAATGGAAAGAAAAAAGACTAAAGGTGGAATAATTAAACCAAAAACATGTTCAACGACCCTCATGTGCTCCACATGAACCATACAAGACATGTGACAACATCGTGACATGTCTCATATATCTCACTTTTCTCATTCGGTTTTTTATTTGGGTCATGCGAAGTCCTCTAGATAAGTAAGAGTATGCCTCATGGTTATCATATGCATGTCACTTCAGTCTTGTGAATCCTTCTAGGCTTGTTTACCAAGCCTTGAGATATAACGACACATTCTCTTATCATCCAAGTCTTTTGGTAGCATCTGAGCATGTCAACTATCTCTCACGACACACTTTGGGAAAGTCATCCAAGACTCATGCTACCCTCCAGAAATGTAAACCAGGACATGCGATACCCTCCATACATTTTAGCCAAGACGTGAAAAAACCTCTCAGACTTGTCACACTGAATCTCGGGACACCCTCCATATGTTTCATCCGGCTCTTGCAACGACACCATGGTAAATTTATCTAGATCACTTGACAACCTCTAGACAAGACAGTGAGGTCATGCGATGGCTTCCAGGTTAAACCATCTGGGTCTTATGATGTCATCTGGACAAGTCATCCTTGATCATGTGATAACCTTCATACATTCCATATAGGTTATGTGAAGTACTCTGGACAAGTCAACCAGATCATTTGTATGTATTTGGATATGTTGGGAAAATACTCTCCTACATATCAAGCAAACAATCAAAACATGATGATCAGATAATTAGCACATGTCAAGCAAGAAAACAATCCATGTAACAAGGTAATCCTAGGATTTGGTAACCTCATTCATCCATAGTGTGTAAGACCTAAATACAAGGGAAGCGATAAAGTTTAATCCCTGATCATATACATAATGTAACATGCCCAAATAAGTAATGTAAACCTTAAAGTGTAAGCCTCGATCAGGGGAATAATACAATATGCCCCAATCAGTAGGGGCATCCAAATATTTGATAACCTTATTCATCCTCAGTGTGTAATCCCCGAATACAAGGGAAACCTCAGAGTGTAATCCCCGAACAACAACATAATATGATATGTATCAATTATAATGTAAAACTCAACATATAATCACTGATCAAGGGAAATATGATAAATCTGATTCCTACCATAACTTGGACATGTAGGACACCTCCCAGAGGTTCAATCTCTATATTAACCTTCAAAGGTAGATCCTAGTATATAAGTCCCAAATCCTCAAGCAATGATATTAATTACTTTCCATATTTTGTTTCTCACAAATATCATGGATCACATTGGATTAGGGAGATGAAATGGTCATATCATTTGCAAAATAAACCTTCATAAAGACTAGGGTAACCTTAGTGTGTAATTCCTGATCCAGTGAATAATGAGAACTCTAATTCCAGCCATAATATAGATATGTAGGATGCCTCAATGAGGCCTGAGCTCTATATTAAACATATCAAGGGGTGTCCCAATGAATGATCCCCACATCCATATGTAATGAGACTGATTAATTATTATACCTTGTTTCTCACACTGATTATATCTCACATGGTCTTAGGGAGTTGAAATAGTCATACCAATCATATCACGAATCTCCACCAGCCAAGGCAATGTCATCATGTAAGCCCCGATGAGTAACATGATATATTTTCCTCACCGTAAGGGAATATACCTTAGGGAAAGTACCAAGGGTGTGACTGAACTATAATAACTCTAATTACTACTATAACTAGGATACGTAGGATTCCTTTCTAAGGATTGATCTCAAACAGGCATCCAATTCATTACAATTACTCTCATGTCTCTAACATCTCAACCATCATGTCCCAATAATTCACATGGGATGATCACTCTACCTTATACACTAGTGGACTGAGAAAAAAAATTAACTATGGAAAATCTAATTCTCGCTATAATCGAGATACATAGGATGTCTCCCCAGGACTCGATCTTGAACACACGGTTTCTCAGAACACCCATGTATTTTCTTTGTGTATGATGTTAAAATAAATGGGTTTAATAAACTATGTGGTTTTTGATTCCTATAATAATCAGGATATGTAGGATGACTCATAAACACTTAATCCCTGGCTCGTAATATTAACCACCTCCCTATGTGGCATAAAATTCTGAAGCCTTTGTTTATATGGCTTCAACACATAAACAGTTCTTCATTTCTGGGAATAGATGAAGAACCTCAGATACATACATATGGATTCATAGATGGGAATCCCATATTCTATACAAAGATAGAGACTTAAACCTATAGTCATTTTTAGGGTAACTGTCCCATATCGGGATTAGAAAGATATTCGTGAAAAAATATTAAATCTATAAGAGTCCTAGAGTAAGAAACAATTCCTCCCAAAATGGTGTGATAAAATTAACCTCCCATAATCTCAATCAATGTGAGCCCCTAAGTTCCATTGGGCCTGAAAACCTAGGTGACCACCTTCCTTTAGAAAGAATGCCTGTACCCAGTTATGAATGGGGGAATCATTGGGAGTTCCTAGGGAAACTGGATAAATGGAAAACTTGATGCGAGTGATTGAACAAGGACTTATACCCCCCCAAATAAATAAAATCTTTTATCTAATACCATCCACACCTATGAATCCCAATGAAACAAAAATAGTTAAATCGATGTGAATCTCTGAAATAAAAAATGATCGGTTATTATCGATTGATCCATTTTGCCTGCACACTATACACAAACAAAAATGGTGAAATCATAGTGAATTTTTCAAAAAATAGAATGATCGATGAATCATGAATCTAGGCCATTTATTTTTAAATACCCTATAAAAAATTAGTAAGACTGGAATGATCTTATAGATGATCTTCTATAATCAAGGTTCACATGAAATAAGTTCATCCTAGCTTTGAAAAGTCCAAGTGAACAGAATGGACAAACCGGGAATAAAAGAAAAATTGTGTTAACCATGAATATCTAATTGATCATATTATAACCATAATATTGCAGTAATCACTAACCTTATTTTTTTTGTCTGCAAAACTTTAGATACAACTCTCAACAGCCTGATTCGAGACAATGTCATCATCATCCAACGATCACTCTGGTAAGTCACCTATGATTGTAACACATGTAGTTCATAAAACAATATAAAATAATTGAAAACTTAAACATCAAGTGGTGAACATAAAGGTATGGGAGTACCACTAACATGATATAATCATGACCCTAGAAGTTTCCCATTAGGTTCTCGAAGCATGGAAACTGGTGAGTCTACACCCCCCCTAGAGAAAGTTGCGGGTATGACAGTGGGCCATGTCACTACAACCAACTGATTCGGGAGGTTATCCATGGAGAGAGATAACATCCAGCTTCAGTCTTTGATGAGGTGTACTAAGGAGTCAAATAAAGATCCATTCCAGTTCAAGTTCCACCAAGAGGGAACCCATCAGACGTCATTGCGAACACCATCCCACCGGTACCCACCAGTTGCCTGCTGGTGGTACCACCCAACATGATGCCACCTATGAAACCTATACACGATAAAAAAGGAAGACATGTTGGGAGAGGAAGGAACTGAATACATATGAGTGGTATCATATATGTACTCCCACTGAATAAGTATTCTGAAATATTTTGGTGGTAACCAGTGAGGAGGAACATATTCCTGCTCCCTCGAAACAAGTATTTGGGAATGTTTAGGCAATAGACATGAGGGAGGTGCATATCCCTGCCACCATGCATGAAAACCATCGACATATTCTGGTGGGACAAGGAGGACCGAAGTGGGTGTATATCCATGATTCAATCCAAGATATCTTCTAGTATATAGTAGGGATGAAAAATATGTAGGCTTATATCACTACACACACATTGCTAAAATGTCAATATATTTTAGCAATAAATGAAGAACTTTGTCAGCATATTTTGACATTTTTGAAGAAAATGGGATAAGATAATACTACTATACCTATAATCAGGAAAACTACACACTGTGATCATTGAGAACACATGGATACTCCGGATCAAGTGCATATTCTTGCTCTTATAAAGGAGGATTATCGACATATTCTAGTAAAGGATAATGTATCAGACCATGCTCATATTCATGTTCCAACTTGGGCTCACCAAGTGAGAGCATCACATGCCTCGAGATAAGGGGAACATGCCTATAAAAGAAGTTCAGTGGCATATTACAAAGGCTAAGGATCAAGCTCACACTCTCATTCTGGATGGGGCTCACCAAGTGATAGGGGATAAAGCCTCATGATAGGTTCATATTTCTATAGATGAAGTCCATAGGCATACTCCAAAGGACTAGGATCAGGAATATATCCCCATTCTGGTCATGGATAACCAAGTTATAATGGCACAAGTCTTGGGACATTCTCATATTCCTATCAGCAAATCTTCCTAGCATACTCTAGTTGATCAAAAAATCCATATGAAAATTCCTACTTCCACCAATGAACGGCTGCACCCATTCATTTTGAGAAAATAAAAGAGGAGGCACATATCCTTTCTCCCATTTCGGAGGTTTTTCGACATATTCTGCTGGGGAATACATATTTTTATTAGGCACAAATTCCTATTCCAACCAGGGCTCACTAGGTGAGAGAAAAACATGCCTTGAGGCAGACTCATACTCTTGCCAAGAAAGACTGGCAACATATCTCAAAGGATCAGGATAAGACTCATTATACCATCTTGATTGAGTCTCACCAAGTGATAATGAGACATTCCTTGGTATTGGATCATATCCCTATCAATAATTAAATAGACCGTTATCATATTCTAGAATCACCTCAATAACATGATCATACTCCCGAAGCACCAAATGTTTATAAGTAAGTTCTAAAAAACTTCATACAAAAGACTCATATCCATACATAATTCCAAAAGGTAGGTCGACATATTCCAATCAAGTTGCAGAACATGGACCATATCCATAGTTTTTTAAATTCCAGTGTCCTTGAGGTCATTTGAGACACATTCTCAACACCACAAGGGTCCTTCAGCCCTTCCACCAAAGCAGAAAAGGTTTATTACCATGATATTACTCCTCATAGTAGTGTGGAGATGGATTTCAAGGAATATACTCTTGAAATCCACCTTGGTTAACCTCCCCATGATGATATATCCCATGTACAAGGAAATAATCCCATTAACCAAAAACCTTCATATAGAGAGGTGTTCAAATCTTAGACATATTTATATAGAGAGGTGGTCAATGCTCTGATGCCTTATTATAGAAAGGTTCTCGAAACATCGGGGTTATACACATATAATTCCCCATCAAATTCCAGCAGAACTCCACTCCATTCAATAAAAGACCCTCAAAAGAATCTTCTTTTTTTCTGAACAGATGGAGGCATGTAAGTCTGATGAAGTGGAGGTCGACATTGACATATAGAGAGAGTTAACTAAAAAAACCTCCCCAATATGTTTTTCCCCTTACCACTGCTGACTATGAGATCCTAGATGAGCTAGAAAAGGAGTTCATAACTTATCTATGCCAAAATATTTGGGACACTCACCAGTGACTGAAGGCTCTAAATATCCCTTATCTAGGATATGAGTTCCACCTTTAGACCATCAAAATACTATGTTTTTAGCTAGACCTGGCTGCTATCTCCATGGCATGGGATCCATAACCAGAAAAGAACAATGAAAATATGCAACATTCTTGCTTTCATTATATAAAAAATATTCATCAACTGATATCCAAATCCATTCTATGCATCCATATTTGAGGATGGGGAGAGTATAAATAATTACACTTTTCTACACCCCTAGAGTAGCAAAACCCCTCAAATACATCATCCAGTAATGTTATAGCCTCCAGAAAAACCAGGGGATCGAGTAATGCTCAGGATAATTAGTC
Organism: Viscum album; assembly: GCA_963277665.1. Classification (NCBI taxonomy): domain Eukaryota; kingdom Viridiplantae; phylum Streptophyta; class Magnoliopsida; order Santalales; family Viscaceae; genus Viscum; species Viscum album. Next base: position 1,029,992,858 of record OY728158.1, read on the forward strand.
ACTATAATAGAATTATCATGATTCAATAATGCCTAAACATCATGAATAGAGAGAGAGGATAGTAAAAAAGACATTAAAATGGGCCCCTCAAAGCAATAAGAATTTATTTAAAACATGGAGTCTGAAGTTTCAATCACTTGGAGAACTTCACATGAAGAATGGTCTCACCATGGGTTTCCATCACACCCAACTCACACACGATCATAGTTATACAACATCAAATGAGATGTAGTAGTAGCTGACATAGTAGCTGTATGGGAGAAGAACTATCCCACTGGTCTGGGATAATATCCACCACCTCCTCCACCCCTCGAATCACCAGTTCCCAAGAGGATTTAGAATATATCCTTAATAGATGCAAGAAAATCCTAGCCCGATGGACTAGTATAATTTATATATCAATCATCTTCTCTAGGTTCATCATCCCCTGAAAGGGTTCTGGGGATATCAATAGTGATTGAAGATCAACCCACCCTATTAGGATGGGGGCATTTATATCTTCATGTCTTTATTAGGAGTCATCAAATCCTTTAGTAGAGTCATTAGATCCTCAATAACATGACCAATCAATGCCAATTGCAGTCCTGAATAACCCCCATCCCACATAGATGGGGGAATTTTCATCATCATCATCATTTTCATCACTATAGAGAGAGTTAGTTTTCTCTAAGTTGGGAAGGTAAAAACAACGGTTGGTGTCAAAAATTTTCCTCCCACCACAAGAAATTCCTATGTTGGTCAGGGCCTGCTCAACAACCATGACCAAAAACTCCCTCAAGGTCACTATTTATAGACCAAGATGGGAGAATCATATAGTGAAGGAAATCATACCCCACTGGGGTCGCAAGTCAAAATGAACCAATATGTCCAAGGGTTTGAATAATGACCCTGATGAAATATGTGATGAATCAGACTATTGTGTTGAAAGAAATGGAATAACCACCATTTCATGAAATTCCTCTGTGAATGGTTCCATTATCAACATGATAGACACTGATCAAGACATAAATGCAGAAGGCCACAACATTTAACATATACCCCAAGAAGAGTATGATTTGGATGCACCAAACGAGGCTATACGCACTTGGAACAAGAGAAGGATCTAAAATATGGAACCTTAGAATAATCAGTTTCCACCTATATAACAGATCATTGCCAAAGAATAAGGGAAATGTGGTTCTACTTCCTAATCGCCATTCATAAGATCCGAGGTTCCTTCCATGGGGGAATGATTGTCACAATATGAGATGGAAATAAAAACTCACTGAAAAATCAATGAGGAGATACTCAGGGTAATATTACCACTATATATCATCTTTAAGAAGAGATGTATATCCTCCCTCTTATATCTGATCTTCTAGAAAGAGTAATATCTGAGCATTAGACTAGCTCCAGATCTAGGCATCCGGTCTACATAAATGAGGAATTCGAAAATTATTATGACATCCCTTTATTGCGGATGCCGCCTTTCTCCCACCAGGGCGATAATTAAGTGTTAGGATGAATTAGGAATCAACAACATATGAAAGAGGGGACACCTTATCGACCCCACCCACTCCCTGTATATGAGAGGCGACTTAGATAGTAGTTCCCCCCATAGATTCTTAACATCATAGAGTCCTTGGATACTCAAATGGAAGCCATGGAAGGGCGATGTACACCTATTCAGCTTGAGAGGAAGCCATATCCCAAATGGATGGATGAAAATTTTCCTCCACACAATTTTGGTAATCCTACCTTCTCCACTTTTGATGGTGTAGGTGACCCTGAATAGCACCTCAAACACTTCGTATCCAGACTCGGGCCGATAATGGGACCTCAAGAATAAAAAGATGCGAAAAATATGAGGTGTTTTGTATAGAATCTAACAGGGGAAAATTTTGTATGGTAGAACAGCCTACCAGAAGGATCCATTTCTAGATGGGAAGACATTATTTGTCAATTTATTTATTAATACATCTCCAAACTGAGGAAAAAATGAACTTCATCCTTACAAATTGAATACAATGAGATAATGATAGGGCTTCTAACTTCATATCCAAGTGGAAATGTTTAACCTATTCACTCAGAATCCATTTCTCACAAGACCAACTAATGGAACTTTGTGATGAAAATATCCAGGATGAGTTGAAAATTCATATGATACCTACGAAGTATCTAGGTGGGTTATGTGAGTTTTCTGAAACAAAACAATATCTTAAAGATGATATTCGGTGAACCCGATCCAAAACTCGACTCATTACCTCAACACATGGGAAAAGGATTAGAAAAGAAGAAGTTGTGACTGTCACTCTCAATCCAGAAGTAGTACCTATCCAAGAACCTAGGTAGTTCCCGAACCACCCATTACCTCCTGTCGAGAAGCAAAAACCAAAAAATCACCCTAATCTAGAAGAATAGAGAAATCAGGGTCATTAGGGATTTGAGAAAGGATAAATAATTCATACACCTTCTGAAATAAACAAGTCCCCAATTATTTCATCGAATCCATATACAATAACCTGCTCAAGCTTCCACAATATAGGAAGAGTGATGAGGTCAACCTCACTGACTGACCCGCCAACTACCTTTATTATAGAAGTTTGTGTCATATCATACATGGATACTTCATATTAAAAGACATCCTTCAAGGAATAGTCTATTATGGATAGGTGGTTCTATATAAATCATCAGAGCAGGTATCTTTCATAACCATTGTCCGGTCAGAATAATAATATGGATGGAAAAAAGTTATGTCCCGACCTATGAAAAAGTTTGACCATTGGATGACTTGAAAAAAAATTGATTTAGCTCATTCTACCCTGATATAATAGTTTCATAGACCCACAATAGCTTCATCCCCTAATAATTATACATCTTAGGTGCCTCCAAAAGGTGGGTGTGATCACCATAAGTAAGATAAATAGAATATGAAGAATCATATTCTACTTCAACACAAGCTCTGAAACATGAAGATTTATTCACTACAACATCCGAAACATGAGTACCACCCCAAAAAATGGAACCCAAATCAAACTAAGATCTCATATATGGTTCTATAAACATGATAAAATTTGAATAAACCTTCTCTGATGATGAATATTCCTCAGAATATGAGTTCCATACATATAACTGAGGAACAGGAGGCCTCATGCGCTAGAACCAAGGATACAAGTGACATCGCATATGTGGTTAGACCTAATATTATGTTCATGTCCCCATGGAAGATATGTATGTAGCTGAGATCCATGGTCAAGTGTTCCATCAAGCTCAAAATAGGTATGGAGGAATCCCATAACCCTCCAGTGGCTATCCACACCCAATTGTCTTTCATGATCTTCTAGTGGGGGTTTGATCATATAATTAACCTAGACATAAGGTAAGGCTAGCGCAACCGACACCGCCAATAGAAGATGCTCCCAAGACCTCTACACAAGAACTAGTCCCATCCACCATAAATACCTTGGATCCTGATCCTCATATCTAGGAGCAACCCCACATTGGGAAGCGTCGACCTATAGTTCAAAATTATAACATTATGAAATAGTTGGAAATAGTCCCATCCAAGCTCTTGATCTTGGATGCACTCTATATTTCAAAGGAACTTACTGAGGCACCCCGTTGAATCCCTCTAGTGACCATAGAAGTTTGAGACATAATTCACTACATCCAAGGTCTATTGAGTGGAGACCATGTCTTTAGAATGACATGTCACCATCTCATTCACTGACTAGGATCAGGAAGGGGTCATCCAACGACACATCAAGCCCCTGTATGTTTCAGACACACTCAATAACATCAATGTACAAAGTGATATAATTTATAATGGTTATAGGATCGTCCTCATCTAGTTTCAAACCCTTATATGTTTAGGACATAACGAAGATGACCTATATCCCACAATACTGACCATTCAAGGGAAAGGTAAGAATGAGAAAAGACCTCTCAAGACGATTAAACTTGAAGCCCAGTTTAGGGAACCCACATCTGATCCTGAGTTTATGGTTATCCATCAAGACACCATATACAATGTCTTACTTGGGAGGCTCTCTCTCCCAAGACAATTGAAGGTACCTTCAAAACTCTATCAGTGTTTGAAGTACCCCATTGATGGAAAAGTCAACATACTATATGGTGACAACACCCCCTTTGAGACTTACAGAGCCACATATGATGAAGTAGATTTCTACAAGAATGGAGGAAATAAATAAATAATAGATGATGATATAAACGTTTTATCCCTTAATGTATCAAAAAATGTCCCTTCAAATCCCTAGAGTGTGCTTGACAATGACTATGTGCTCCCCATAAATCTAGTCAAGGTAATAGATCTAATACTTGAGGTCCAGGCCCCTCCTGTCCTCTTTGAAAGTGTAAAATAGAATCATATCCAACATCTATCTACAATAACTTATGAATAAAGTGATGATAATGTCTCTTATCATGGACTTCTTCACCCCGATAGTGATAGAGAATCCCCTAGATTTCCATCTTTACCTGAAAATGTCTCCATAGACTCAGAAGTGGAAGAGGATGAGGATGACATCAGGAATTCCCCTCACACATTTGAGGAAGGCACTCCACCACCATCGATGAGATCAAACAGATAAATATGGGAATAGAAGAATATCCATGACCTAATCTTATTAGTGCCTCATACCCCTCAAAGAGTAAGGGATGTATATCACATTTCTGAAGAAACACTGATATTTGTTCTCTTTAAACTACACAAAAATTCCCAAACTGAATCCAATTGTGGCTATGCACCATCTTAGACTACCCAATGAGCATCGGGGCCTCATGAAGGCTTACAAGAGGATGAAACCATATCATTCCACCATTTTGGAGGTATAATTTGACAAATTGATCAAATTTAACTTTTTCTGAGAAGTGAAATATCCAAAATAGCTTACCAATATCATTACCATTAAGAAGAACAACATGATTAGGGTCTGCATTGTCTTCATAGACCTTAATTGGCGCTTCCCAATAGATGATTTCCTGCTGCCAATCATATATCTCTTAATCGATGGATCTTATATCTTTCAATCCCTTTCCTTCATTGACGAGTACTCTAGGTACAATTAGATAAAGATGTACCCTACATATGAATATTCCATTTCCTTTAGAGAACCCCTGGGTATTTTTTTATATCAATTCATGACCTTGAGATTAAATAATGTTGGTTCCACATATCAACATTCCATGCATCATATCTTTAATCCATTCTTGGAAAAGACAACTGATGGTTATGTTGATGACCTAGTTGTCAAATCCCAAAAGCAATGTGATCACTTCACAAACCTTAAAATAGTATTTGATAAGTTGAGACGTCACATTCGGAAGATTAATATGATAAAATGAACTTCCGAGGTAACATAAGGTACGTTCCTTATCTTTGTGGTATACTACCATTACATTGATGTTGACCTAGAGAATACTAGTGCTATCTTAGAGATGTCACTCCCCAAAAATATCAAAGAACTAAGGGGGATCCAATGGAACCTCCTCTACATTTTGTGATTTATAGCCAATTTGTCCAGAAAAGCTTTTCCCATCACTAGGATAATGAAGAAGGGAATCAATTATGAATGGCATGATGATTTATAAGAAGCTTTCAAGAGTCTCAGGTAGTACTTACTGCAGCCACTGATTTTAATGCCTCTGGTAGAAGGAAGGTCACTCATATTGTATGTGGCTACCATGGAGTGATCACTGGGATCCCTCCTCACTTAGGAAAATTATGTAGGGAGTGAGAATAGTCTCTACTACCTCCTCCATAGGATGATAGGTACTAATACAATATATTCTAGCGTCAAGAAGAATTTCCTTACACTTATATTTGTAGTGAAAAAAGATGATGCATTACTTACATCACCACAAAGTCCATATAGCCTCTCGTATTGATCTACTTATGTATATCCCTGGATTCCCTCTATTTAATAGGAACTTGGCTTTATGGGCAGTCATTATGTAGTAATATGACATTTAGTTTGTATCACAAAAGTCAGTGAAAGGGAAATCCCTGGCTGAATTTCTCGTAGCACATTCTACCACATAAAATACACTAGAAGACACTAGGCACCTAGATGAGGAGGTATTCTACATCCACGACACTACCCAAACATGGGATATGTACTTTGATGGGGCCTACCAGAGTCCCATTGGAACTAGGATGGAAAAATATATACTTAATCAGGTAGGTCAAGGGGTTTTATTTGTCTCTCTAGACAAAGAAGTTTTTACCAAATCTTTCTCACTCTTCGAAGGATGCATGGATAATGAGGTAGAATACGAAGCCCTCATTGTTGGATTGAAACTATGCCTACAGATTTATATAGCTTATCTAAATATAAAAGGGGATTCAGAACTAGTGATAAATAATATCAATGGTGAATATGACATCAAAAAGAAATAACTAACCCCTTTCACTAGCTACGTTAGGGGACTGATGGTAGAGTTCCCTTTTGATCCCACATTGTATCATGTTACCCCTATCACAGAATGCTCATGCCGATGCATTGGCTAATGAAGCCACCATCATGTCTAAACCTAATTAAGAAGAAGTAATATTCCACATCATACATCAAATAATGGTATAAAAAAATGTTGTTTCTGATATGAATGAAATCAATCAGGTCAACACTACCTAGAGCATGACAAACCGATGACCAATCTTGGATGGATGGATCCCATAATTGGTTATCTCTAAAACAGTACTCTCTCAAAAAATTGATATAGGAGAGAACATATTTGGCACGGTGAAGCGAACTTCACTCTAAAGGATGGTCTAAATTAGAAGAATGTCCTCTACAAATGTGGATTTGATGGAATCCTCCAAAAGTGCACAATAGAATGATATATTTTTGCTGTCATGGAAGAAGTCTATTAAGGCTCCTATAGTTCCCATCAATCTAGGACCTGTCTCTCCCACCAAATCATAATATTGAAATATTACTAGAAAACCATGATATAATACTGCATTGAATTTACCAAGAAATGTCATGCGTTCTAGATACATGAAAACTTCATCCATCAACCCCCAAATTTCTGTATATAGCTAAATATTGCTAGCCTTTTTTCATTTGGGGAATGGATTTTGTGGGGTAATATTCCCCAACTACAACAAGTCTCACATCATCACTGGGTTTGGGGTCCCTCACATAATATTGATAGACAACGACACCAATTTCTGTTCAACAATGTTAAAGAAACTATACCAGAATTATAGTATTGAGTCCAATGACTCATCTCTCTATCATGAATAAAAAATGGATAGATAGAGGCCTTCAATAATATTCTATCGAATATACTTCAGAAGATGGTGAATAAGGATAATAATTATTGGCCAAAAAAATCTCTCCATGATTTATGGTCCTACCATACCACCACATGTACTACCAAAATGGAAACACCATACTCATTTGTGTATGGGACTGAGACAATGTTATCCATAGAGGTCCGCCTTCCTTCACTCTGAATAGCAATTTTTAGAGAGCTATTAGATGATGTACAATCGAAAAAGTGGCCAGATGAATTGGAAAGAATAGATAAGAATAGGTTACACACACTAAAAAACTTGGAGTTCCATTAGAATTATATTACATGGAACTTTAATAAAAGGGTTTACCTCTGTTTATTCCTCCAAGGAGAACTAGTGTTGTCTCTCAGAACTCCAATGATACCAAGGAAGAAGCCTCCAAAACAATAATCCAAGTGTGAAGGGCCTTAATTCATACATAAGGTCTATCATAATGGAGCCTACTCATTGGAAACCATATATGGGGATCATTCCACACCTCATAAAAATGAAAGATTTTTCAAGAAATACTTTGCATAGTTTTCATCAAGCACCCTACGTCTTAATAGTAAGACTTTAATCTGCACAGTATCCTTCATCTCGAACACACGACAATAAAATCTATAGAGTTTGACCTAGGTATGTAACCCTAAAATATATGGTTCCCTAATAACTACATATTCCTTGGGTAACACCCCAATATTTCATAGTATGTTATCTCTTCAAAGTAATTCAATAACTTGTGTTACACGCAACACCGAGTTCGAGTGTACCATGACCTACCAAACTAGCCGTTCAAAAAGCGTTTATGAATAGTATTAACTAAATTTTGAATTTTATATACTCCATACAATTTTACACTCCATATTATTTATTTCTTAGACATAATATAAGAAAAAAATCATTTTTTGCAGATAAAAGAAGTATGTTTCAAAAAATGAAATTTTACCACCTTTTAATGGATAACCTTTTTAAAACTATTATTTTAAATTCTTATATATTAAATTTAATTTTATTAAATTATTCTTTATAATCAAGACATAAAAATTTAGTTTGGATAAAGTTTTGGTACTTTTCTGATAACTTTCATATTTTGATGAATAGTGAAAAATACTAAATTTTAATTGAAAACAACTTTTTTAATAGAAATAATTTATAGTGTTAAATTATAAATTTGATTGGTTTTAAAGTATCATTAGATTATATTTTTATCATTTAAAATAATTTAGGTCATTGGATGTATTTTCATATTTAAACTGTACATAAATATGTGTCAATCTTTTGATAGTTATTATTTCATAAATACACACTTTTTGTTTTGACAATGAGAATTAATTTTAAATTAATTTGTGCCACTTATGTGTTTTGAATTTGGAAAAATGGATTCTATATTTGGAATCAGGAGGTCCAAATTATGTAAATAGATAACTTTTATTTTGAGACATTATGAATATTTACTTCAGAAGATATTTTATTTAGCATGGTTAAAAGGTAAATCTGGTAAACAAGGGTAAACAAATATTATAATAATAATATTAAATTACCCTAACATGTGTCCTATTCCTATTGGTTGATACATGTACGAACATGTGTATCCTTGGGTCTATTTTAAGACCCCATGGATCCACTTGAGAGTGATAATGACACTTTATATTAATTAATTTAAAGTAAAGAAAAAAATGACATAAACATATACCTTTTAGTAAGACAATTATTAAAAGGGGTTATATAAGTTATCATTTTGACTATAAATATTAATTTTAAAGATAAAAATATTTCCTACATCATGGTACTTTTTTATAATTTTTATACATCAAATAAATAAAATTATTTATGATACAATAATGATTCAGTGTTTACCTCATTAAAGAATGATTTAAATAAATGAGATTATAAAAATTAAAAAAATATCCAAAACCTGTCTAATTATTATTGTAAGATTTTATTTAGAACATGAGTCATCTTATATTATAATATAATTATTTCTTGACCTTTATAAACTGAAAATCATTATATAATAAAATAATATTTTCAAACATTCCTAAAGAGCCCATTTTCCCCTTATAAAAAGCCCTCACGTCTAACCCATTTCTCACACCTCTCGAGCCACATGGATAATAAAACCTCAGCCCCATTAACCTCCCTACATCCATATAATATTTTTAGAAGCCTTATATTATAAATAAGGCACTTCAAGGAGGTCTTTTGGTTCAAACCCAAGTTTGTTACCCGATTTAAAGTTAACATCTCCTCTTAAGTTCTTTTCATTTATTTTACTTTTCCACCCCCAAAAATATATTTATTCCTTTATTTTATAACAACAATAGTATCCAAAATATACTAGGTTGTTTTTATAAGAATTATCAAACTACACTTACACACACTTTCATCTAATTGGTATAGAACATAATGTTTCTGTGGATGCTGAACTATTGCCTCATGAAAAGATGATTGTTCAATCTTCTACCACCACCTCTTATAGTGGCCATTATGACGACACTATAATTATATATTATATTAATGATATTTATTTTATCTAAAATATTATGTAATTATATTTTATGACATACCACTATTCTTTTCATATTGTATATATAAGATAATTTCATTTGAGGAAGTGCAGACTACCGCCCCCTCAAAGTGATATGACTCGTTCATACCATACATGGAACATATAAATGATGGTGTTAATGAACTTACAGAAAAAATATAAAATATTATATTATACTGTAATAAAAATATACCTATGTATCATTTGGTTTTATTTCCTATTAACATAAATAAAATGGAATGGAAGTAGCGTTCGTGTGTACGTACGAATTACCGTCTCCACGAGCATGATTAGATTAATTTCCCATAGTATCCATTCAAGAATAATTTTCATTTGATTATTATAAATAATGTTTAAGAACTTAATATCATTCTGGATATGAATCAAATACATCCTATTCGTAAAAAACATGGCTTACATAACAAAACATATAAAGGAAAAATGAATCAGTTACCACCTGAAACAATGATACTACTAAAATATTATTAAAAAAGAAATATCATAAGATCATATATGATATCATATTTTTGTATGTGGTTCTTGTATAATTTAATAACAATTATTTAACTATTTTACAGGAGGTTAACGTACCCTCGTCCAAGGAAAAGTACAAGGTAAGGGTTAATTCCTCAATCTCATTATTTTCTGAGATTGTTTATGTGTAAGTATTTTTTGGGACATATTTATTATCCATGTCCATGTTTCATAAAATACATTTCATTATTATTATTTTATGGTACTCTTTATTTAGAACATCATTTTAAATGTTTTAAATATTCATTCTTCTAAATCTTTCTCATTAATGTCCATGTTTTAAAAATGGTTTTAAGGATTTATTTATATGGACATGATTGTTTTAAAATGTTAATTCATTTCAAAAGTTTCAAAGTGGTATGGAAAACATGGAATAAAAAATCTCTTTTAAATGACTTGTTTTATAAATGTTTGAATTTTAAATGATTTTACAAAAAGGTATATTTCACTCAAAAAGTTTTACTGATCCTTTTCAACTATGTCAACATCCTTTACTGCATATTATTCTTGATTAAGGTTGATTTATTATAATAAAATCTTTCATATTGTAATGAATGAGTTATGATATGTTTGACTATGGATGTGATATTTTTATACCATTCTTGGTTTATGGATAATGTATTAACATTTTGTATGCTAGTTTTAATATGAATTTTTATCTTATGTTTCAACCTTTTCATATGAGTAATGCATTGGATTTAGTAAGTGATGGGTGGAGCCTGCTATAGATCCTCGATTCATCGGTAGGTCTCATGAGACAAACTAGTGTCTTGGAACAAGGCCTTGAAAAAATCTTATTTATAGTCTTGGCATGAGGCCTTGACTATGTGGTTATGATGTCCAACATTATGTGTTCCATCATTAGGAAATTATCTATTGATATTACATGTGATTATTTGACTAGTAGAATATCCATGTGAATAAGTAAATGGAATTATTTGATTTACCTTTTCCATATTATGATTAAGTTTAATTTTAAAAGGCTTTTTTTAGTTTTATACATTTCCTTAAATGTTTATGCTTATTTATGAATGTTTATGCTATATTGTTATCCTTACTGAGCATCTGAGCTCACCCCTTTCTATGTTTTCTTCTTCCCAGGATTCCAAAAAGTGTATTATGTTTGATATGATGGGTTAATCTAGGGTAATATTGGAATTCACAATGGATTATTTATATTGTGTTTTACGTTTGAATGTGTAATGTAACATTCATGTATGTAATCTATTTTCCAAGACTGCTAAACTGATCGGTCTTTCTGGACTTGATTCTTTGTAATCCGGCTAATGTATTAAAATAATGCACCGACTCTGGGTAACTGGGGTCGAGGCATTACAATTGGTATCATAGGAAGTTTAGTAATAACCTTTGAAACTAGATTTTGAAAAACTCTAATTAGATAACATTACCCTAAGATATAATTTTAGGATTATTATAGAAGAACATAATATAATTTTGGTAATGTAGAGATTTTGTGAATTTTCCAAGTAATACATCCTTGTCTGGATACGAGTAGGTAGTGGAAGCTATGGAACAGATGTACCTAGGAGTGAAAACTATGACAAGGAGTTTCAATCTTGACCCGGGGTATCCTGGTACACGAAAATGGGACTTTCTGCACTCTAGGTTATTACACTCCTGAGGGATATGATTAGGATAATTCACATTTTCTTTACAATCCATTATGAAAGATGTTAGAGTAAATACTTCCTCAAAGAAAAAATTATTTTATTATTATTGATTATATACATAATATTTTCAATTTACATAGGTATTTTACAAGTTTTTAATTATTCATCACAATTCATAAACTAACCTAGTGTATGCCATTGTTTAAAAATGGTGCATAGTAGATGGAATAAGAACTCCAACAGTACACATGATCCAAAGAGTAAGAAGGATCATATCTTTCATGGTATTAAGCAAACATTTAGAAATGAAATATTCTCCCACGTATTATCATCATATAAAGAAATATTATCTTGTGTTAACAAGATAAGTAAATAATTCTTTGAGTCCTATGGCTTTGATGGGAAGCCAAAGAAGAAAAGGATGGTAGAGAGAAAGATGGATAAAGGGAATACGGGAAAGAATGATTTTCCCATATGTGATAACTGTGGAAAGAATCACCTTGGTAAATGATTGAAGGAAATGAGATTTTGTTATAAGTGTGGAGAAAAGTAACACCAAGTACGTGATTGCAAGTGTAAGAAAAAGGTTTCAAATGTACAATGCTTCATCTGCAAGGAGTTGGGAAACTATGCGAATCAATGTCCAAATCATTATAGTATGCCACAAATAATTCTATTGGACAATAATAAAGTTATGATACCACCACAAATGAAAAGGAATGACTAGTGTTATTTTGTTGTTATTAAAGAATTATTTGATTGTTGTATCAATGATGTACTAGTTATATGAATTATGGAAATAAATAACGATTGTACTATATTACTATTTCATTGAGGATTTGAGATTATATGGTTCTAAGAAAAGTGACTCAATATCATGTTAAACTTTATAGAAAATATATGGTTGAAGGAATGATAATCCTTAATATGGTTCTGATAACGAGGTAGTAATTTTGGAATAAGATATGATTGATTTTGATAAATTATATTTGATATTCTTGACTACTTTGAAACAAATTAATTTTTTGTTTATTCCATTATTGTGGGAGTTTAAAAAAATTTTGTATATAAGGAGTATATCTAGTATTATATAAGGAATAAGGGAGGATTAATGTAATTAATAAGGTTTTATGATAATTAAGGGTGTTACCGTGTTTTAAAAGAATACATGATGAAGGTATTCACATGTTATTATGTGGAAAAAAGATCTTCATTATGTTTACCTTCCTTATAAATTTTGTAATTTTAGTTTGGACAGAAGTATTCTGGATAAGTCTAAAGGTTGGAATAGATTAAGTTTGAAATTGGTTACTATTGTTAAGGTTAAAGAATTTCTTAAGATTATTTTTGGATTTTCATACAAAGGAAAACCCAGAGGTCGGGCGACAACCCACTGCATTCGGAAAGGATGAAAGACTTGAACCTGCAACTGAATGGAGATAATGATACATCACCTACCATTGGGCTACGTGATTTCCTAGTTTCTATAATTTAGTTTTTTTAAATATTTTGACGAATGAATTAAAAATTAATTATATGTAGAACCCTATACGATTAGGATAAATAGAATATTTTTGAAATATTTTATCTTTTGGAGTGAAAGATGAGTTTGTGGTAGGAATTAGTTGAAGGATAAAACTCTACTTGTAAAGTATATTTTTTCCCTCTTATTACATGAATAAATTAATTCTTAAACTTTAAGTAAGGGATCTTAAAACCAAAAATGTATTATCCTAATACCTTATGTTTTATTGAACAAATGATATTTTAAATCACCATAGATTGATATCTTTGAGGCCCTCAATTTTACACTTGTTTGTGATTGATTACATCAATAACTCCATATAAATATTTATGTTTTTCCTCCAATTATGTGTCTTTAATTTCCACCAATGTTCTCCTAATCAAGATCATAATTTGGTGGTGACGTTTTCATTTCTCTTTCCCTATTATTAAGACTAAATTTCATTAACCCAATTTACGATGTCGGTTTTCTACAAAGGTATTTTTATTTTCAAATAAATTTTTTAAATTGAGAGGAAACAATTTATTGAAGGAGGGAAGAATGTAACACCCCATTATTTCATAGTACGTTATCTCTTCAAAGTAATTCAATAACTTGGGTTACATGCAACAAGAAGTTTGAGTGCACCATGACTTACTAAACTAGCCATTCAAAAAGCTGTTATGAATAATATTAACTATATTTTGAATTTTTTATACTTCATATAATTTTATGATACATTTTATGTGTTTCTTAGACATAATATAAGAACAAATTCTTTTTTTTTCAGATAAAAGAAGTATTTTTCAAAAAATGAAATTTTACTGCTTTTTAATGGACAACCTTTTTTAAAACCCATACTTGACACTTTTATATATTAAATTTAATGAAATTATATTATTATTTATAATTGGGACATAAAATTTAGTTTGGATAAATTTTTGGTTCTTTTCTGATAACTTTGATACTTTGATTAATAGTGGAAAATACTAAATTTTAATTGAAAACAACTTTTTTAATCAAAATAATTTAGTGTTAAATTATATATTTTAGTGGTTTTAAAGTATAATTAGATTATATTTTTATAATTTAATATAATTATGCCATTGGATGTAATTTCACATTTAAAATAGACGCAAACAAGTGTCATTCTTTTGATAGTTATTATTTCTTAAAAACACACTTTTAGTTTTGACAATGAGAATCAATTTTAAATTAAGTTCTGCCACTTCTGGGTTTTGAATTTGGAAAAATGGATTCTATATTTGGAATCATTAGGTTCAAATTTTTTAAATAGGTAACTTTTATTTTTAGACATTATGAATATTTACTTCAGTAAATATTTTATTTTGCATGGTTAAAGGGTAAATCTGGTAAATAAAGATAAACAAATATTATTATAATAATATTAAATTACCCTAACATGTGTCATATTCCTATTTTTTGATACATTTCAGACCATGGGAATAATTGAGTCAATTTTGGGACCCCATGGATCCACTATAGAGTGATAATGACACTTTATATTAATTAATTTGAAGTAAAGACAAAAATGACATAAACATATACCTTTGAGTAAAACAATTTTTACAAGGGGTTACATAAGTTATATTTTAGACTATAAATATCCATTTTAAAGCTAAAAATATTTCATACATCATGATATTTGTTTTATAATTTTTAGACATCAAATAAATAAAATTATTTATGAAATAATAATGATGCAATGTTTACCTCCTTAAAGAATGATTTAAATAAATGAGATTATAAAAATTAAAAAATTTTCCAAAACCTATACCATTATTATTGGATGATTTTATTTAGAACATGAGTCATCTTAAATTCTACATTAATGAGTTTTTTACCTTTAGAAACCGAAAATAATTATATAATAAAATAATATTTTCAGACATTCCTAAAGAGCCCCTCCCCCCTTATAAAAAGCCCTCACCTCTAACCCATTTCTCACAACTCTAAAGCCCCTTGGCTCATCCAAAATCTACCTAATTAATCTACCTAAATACTTATATTCCTCTCATAGGGCTTACCTTAGGTATAAGGCACTTAAAGGAATCCTTTTGGTTCATACCCAAGGGAGTTACTCGATTTAAAGGTAACATCTCCTCTTAAGTTATTTTCTTTTATTTTACTTCTCCGACCCCTTAAACTCTCTTTATTCCTTTATTTTATAACAAAACCAGTATAATTAATATACTAAGTTGTGTTTATGAGAAGTATTTGAACTAAACTTACACAAACCTCCATCTAATGGGTATAGAACATAATGTTTCTGTGGACGGCGAACTACTGCCTCACGAAACGATGCTTGTTCAATCTTCTACCACCACCTCTTATGGTGGCCATTATGATGAAAATATAATTATATATGATATATATGATATTTATTTTATCTATAATATTATTTAATTCTCTTTTATAGCATAACTTTATTCTTTTCATGTTGTATATATACGATAATTTCATTTGAGGAAGTGTGGACTACCGCCCCCTCAAAGTGATATGACTCGTTCATACCACAAATGGAATGTATAAAGGATGGTTTTAATAAACTTACGTAACATATATAAAATATTATATTATACTATAATAATAATATTCCTATGTATCATTTGGTTTTCTTTCCTTTTAAAATAAAAAAAATGAAATGGTAGTAGCATTCATGCGTACGTAAGGATTACCGTCTCCACGAAGGCGATGAGATTCATTCCCTATCATAACCATTCAAGAATAATTTTCATCTGATTAATAAAAATAATATTTAAGAACTTAATATCATTCTTTATATGAATCAAATACATCCTATCCATAATAAACATGGATTACATAACAAAACAGATAAATGAAAAATGAATCAGTTAACACCCAAAACAATGATACTACTAAAATATTATTAACAAAAAAATATTAGAAGATCATATATGATATCATATTTATGTATATGGTTATTTTATAATTTAATAACAATTATTTACCTATTATACAGGGGTTAACGTACCCTCGACCAAGGAAAAGTACAAGGTAAGAGTTAATTCCTCAATCTTATTATTATCCAAGATTGTTTACGTGTAAGTATTTTATAGGAAATATTTATTATCAATGTCTATGTTTCATAAAATTCATTTCAAAATTATTCTTTTAGGGTACTCTTTAGCTAAAAAATAATTTTAAATGTTTTAAATATTTATTCTTCTAAATATTTCTCATTAATATCTATGTTTTCAAAATGGGTTTAAACATTTATTTATATGGACATGATTGTTTTAAAATGTAACTTCCTTTCAAAAGTTTCAAAATGGTATGGAGAAATTTGATTCAAAAATATCTTTTAAATGACTTACTTTATAAATGTGTTACATTTAAATGATTTTACAAAAAAGGATATTTCTCTCAAAAAGTTTTACTGATCATTTTCAACTATGTCAACATCCTTTACTGGATATTATTCTTGATTAAGGTTGATTTATTATAATAAAAGCTTCCATATTGTATTGAATGAGTTATGATTTGTTTGACTGTGGATGTGCTATTTTTATACGATTATTGGTTTATGGTTAATGTATTAAAATTTTGTATACTAGTTTTAATACGATTATTTATGTTACGTTTCAACCTTTTCATATGAATAATGCATTGGACTTAGTAAGTGATGGGTGGAGCCCGCTATAGCTCCTCGATGCATCGGTAGGTCTCATGAGACAAAATAGTGTCTTGGAATAAGGACTTGACATAATCTTATTTGTAGTCTTGGAACAAGGCCTTGAATATGTGGTCATGATGTCCAACATTATGCATTCCATCATTATGAAATTAGCTATTGGTATTACATGTGATTATTTGACTAGTAGAATATCCATGTGAATAAGTAAATGGAATTATTTGATTTATATTTTCCCTATAATACATAAGTTTAATTTTAAAAGTCTTTTGTTTTAGTTTTATACATTTCCTTAAATGTTTATGCTTATTTATGAGGGTTTCTGCTATATAGTTATCCTTACTGAGCATCTAAGCTCACCCCTTTCTATGTTTTCTTTTTCCCAGGATTCTAAGAAGTGTATTTGGTTTGATATGAACAGTTAATCTAGGGTAAAAATGGAATTTAAAATGGATTATTTATGTTGTGTTTTATATTTGAATGTGTAATGTAATGTTCATGTTTGTAATCTATTTTCCATGACTGCTAAACCGATTGGTCCTTTAGGACTTGATTCCTTGTAATCAATCAAATGTATTAAAATAATGCACTGACTCTGGGTAACTATGGTCAGGGTGTTACACCTTGATTCCTGCCATTGCAGGATACAAAGTGATTCCTGGACCTCAAATGTTTTTGTCCCAACTACAACTTCCCTTTTCCTTCATGTTAGGATATCCATTTCTTTACCGTAAGATGTTAAACTGTATGGATAATGTAATTACTGCAAGACATTAAACTGCACAACTAACATCCACACAACATGATGTTAAACTACACATCCCATCTAGAACTTCATAGAGATTGATTCTCATTTTTCAATGGGATACATAGGGATGCCTCGGTCCTATATCTTGGTCCAGCCACTACATGATACAAAATAACTATGTTTCATACTTAACTGACTCTATATTGTGAAAGAAACCCTTTCAATTCCTTTTTTCTCACACTTATCATAGCTCATGTGAGCTTAGGAATTGTAGTAAGGTATTCCCCGAAAAAAACAATGCATGAAATTACATGATAGGTCCATCGCGGTCTTGAATGAAAGGCCATAAAAGGCACACCATGAGTCCTCACCACATGACGTTAAACTACATGGTCAATATCCTTTCTTCATGACATAAAACTGAATGGTCCCTCAAGAACTACATGTGGCTGGATTACTTTCATCACAAGATACATAGTGATGCTTGGATCTCTAATCCTGGGCCCAGGTACAACAATCAACTGAAACAATTCCCACTTATCCATATGGTACAGACTAGAAAAGAGATAGTTTCTTGTTCAAGAACTAAATGGGACTTGATTTTTATCCTCACAGGATATGTAGTGACACATAAATTTATAACTATAATCCCAATCACTATATATAAGTATAAAAATTACCCCCTCTTTGTGGATGGGTCAAACATGTGCAAGGAATTTCATTAAGAACTACATGTGGCTTGATTCCCATAACCATGGGATACGTAGTGACACCCACCATTCCATTCATGGGATCAACTGAAATACCACCATTTCACGTCGATGGATCCATATCCTCACCACAAGATGTTAAACTGCACAAACATTTATAACTATGTGTAGTTTGATTCTCATTTTCATGAGATACATAGTGATTTACAGACTTCCACTATTGGGAAAAACTACAACATTTTCATTCATTCACATTGGTTCCCACATCCTTACTATATGATGTTAAAATGTATAGGAGTATGTCCTTACAAAATGATGATAAACTGCATTGGAGAACATCTTTACAACATGGTGTTAAATTTCAAGGTAAACAACTTGGTCACATGACATTAAAACTTCACAACAAGAACATCCTCACTACACGATGATAAACTACACAGAAAATGTACTTACCACATGATGTTAAACTGCACATAACATTTCCCCACTATATGAAGATAAAAAATGTATGCCATCACCCATTTTTCATCCCCTATCAAGGGACCACAAGAGCCTTACCCCGACCATCCAGAGTATGAGGCGATTCCACTATCTTTTAAAAATACCTCAATCCATGTACCACACTTCATGTGTTGAGTACCTCAGGTTTCTGTAAGACATTCTTATCCCCTGAAAAAAATAGATCTCTCGGTTCTTCCATGATATTGATGCATAAGGTCTTAAGACCCACCAACTAGTGACATCTTGTCCCAATATAAAGTATTTTCTAATTCTTGTGATCATGGCATCACTATGGAGGAACTTATCACCTAAGTCTACTTTGGGTCACCCCTAGATTGACTATACCAAATCATTAATCATGACCTAAGAAACTCAAGACATGATTTATAACATTTCCATCTCATGCTTAGAAGAATGTTGGAATGCTCTTGACCCTGGGTATCCTAATTAGGCTCTTGTGTAACATCCACCATATTAGGTCTACGTGTGTCATGACTTTAAACTACCAAAACATTGGTCAAATCTGTAAGAACATAAACTCTAGCCTATGATGGCCAAATCATAAGACCTTAAACTGCTAGCAAAAGAAACACAAAACCAGTTAGGTTGAAAACCTGTAAAGGGCGACCTAAGAAAAATTCAATTATTTTCTCACTAAAATATTCATATCCAGATTTTCGGAAAAATTTAGGGCACAAATAAATAAGTCATAAATCTCATAGGGAATACATTTTAGCCCTAATTAAATTAAATCTATGATATATTGTTGGACCCCTTGGTCTAGGAGAAATTTATAGCAATGATTTTTCACACCTACTCACCATGAGAATATGTTATCTGGGTGGTGACATAACATTTAGGGTTCTCAAACCCTCCTTGGATATTACATTCTACATAAATCACACTTCATGACTTTAGTGGTTTAGGTCACCAAAAACCCCCCATATCCCTTGGAAGGGAAAATATATATTTCAGTTCAACCATTATATTGATGTAGAAGGGATTATACTCACCAACTGATGACATCTTGGCCCAATATAAAGGGATTTATAATCTTTTTTAGCCTAATGTCACCAAGGAAGAACTCAACACCTTAGTGTGATCTGAACCTCTCCCCACATGACTGTCCCATATCATCCTCATGACCTGATCACTTTGGACCATGATTTACAATCCCCACACCAAATTATCTAAGTGGATTCAAAATCCTCGATGTTATGTCACCATGTTTTGTACTATTTCTCAAAGTAGGAATGCGAAACACCATTCTTGAACCTTTGAAGGCCCACACCTTATGATTATAAACCACATGGCACATATGTTGAGATTAACATTAGAAGATAAATTTACCTAAGGTTCCAAAACCCTTTTTTATAGCTTTCTTTCCATACCCAACCTTATCATCTAGAAGTTTGAGTCTTCACAAATATTTTCTGACCCTTAGAATGAAGTGGAGATCATATTTTTTTGGACATGATATCGATGCCTAAGGGATTTAACCCAAAAACTAAATGAATATCTACCTTGGAAGAAAGGAGATTCAATCCTTGTGAGCCCCAGTAATGTCACGGTAGAACCTGTGACCTTATATTCTTGTGGGTAATCCCTGGTATGACTACTCCATCCCATTTTCACATACTTTAACTTTTGAGTTATTATTTACATCACCCATATTTCAACTATCTAGGCATACCTAGAATCTATTGTATTTCTCCCTCAACCATATTACTTCTATAAATATCCCATGACCCTTGGAAAAGAGTGAAGATTATATTTTCTTGGACACGCTATCAATGTATAAGGGATTTGACCCACCATCTAAAGGTATCTCCTCCTTTCAAGAAAGGAACTCCAATCCTCATGAGACCCAACAACACCATGATAGAACCCATCACCTCAGTGTGTTTTGGGTCATTCCTAGAATGTGTGAACCATATTACAAGAAATAAATAGAAGTTCCGAGCTAAAATACCATAAAATAAAGCAATATAAGATATGATATAAAATACCATACACTAAATAAATATAAGGTATGAGATGAAAAACTCTAAACTAAAGAAATATTAGGTCCGAGTTAAAAGACTCTAAACTAAATAAATATCAGGTCTGAGCTAAAAGACCCTAAACTAAAGCAATAAAAGGTCTGAGATAAAAGATTATAAACTAATGTAACATAAGGTTCAAGATAAAAGACCCTAAACTAAATCAATATCAGGTCCCAACTAAAAGACCCTAAAATTAAGAAATATTAGATGTGAGATAAAATACTCTAAACTAAAGTAATATCAGGTTCGAGCTAACGACCCAAAAAATAAAGCAATATAAGGTCCAAGATAAAATAAACTAAACTTAATAAATAGTAGGTTTGATCTAAAAGACTCTAAAACAAACCAATATTAATTCTGAGATAAAATAACGCAAACTAAAGAAATATCAGGTTTGAGCTAAAAGACCGTAAACTAAAGCAATATCAGATCCGAACTAAAAAATATAAACTAATGAAATATTAGGTCCAAGGTAAAACACCATAAACAAAAGCAATATATTGTCTGAGCTAAAATTCCCTAAAATAAATAAATAGAAGGCCCAAGCTAAAAGACCCTAAACTAAAGCAATAGAAGGTATGAACTAAAAAACTCTAAACTAAAGTAATGAATTTTCTGTGTTGAAAGACTACAAAACTATTGAACAATAGTGATTTATTTTTCAAAGATCTTGTAAGGACCATCATATGGATTTGAAAAAAAAATATACTGTAGAAAATCCTATCATATTTAGAAAAACATAGAGCACTGTCCTTCCGAGAAATGAATTCTACCCAACTATCCTTCTGCATGCCAGAAGATCTCAAGATAGATGGAACAAATATATGCTGGAAGGATATCATGAGGTTGGGTATTTATGAATATTTCTAAATATGGAATATGTTAGAATATCAACATAAAATTCCATGAATTTAGGTTTATTTGATATTATGAAAAGGATGGGTATCATTGACGATTCACATAATATCAGATCAATAAGAAAGTTGTGCAGATCATGAGTGAATGTAAATTGGACGATAGCATATAAAGTTCAAAAAACCCATTCACTGATAGCGTACTGAAGAAGTAATCCATCATTATTTAGATATATATAAAAGTGTTTTATTTTTACCTTAGAATTTGATTCTTTTTGTTATGAATGAATGAAATTCTAAGGGGGGAATTCTTTGATGCTCATAATTGTGCATTACACACTTTTCTATGGAAGGAAACATGTCATGCATATTGGGAAATGGATAAAATATATTTCACATCATCTTCTTCAACCTCGTGGAATCATAGTTTCAGCTTTGTGGATACCACACACTAATGTGACCTTGAGCGCACGAGCTTTCTTGTACTGTAACTCCCCAAATACTCCATGAAAATCAAGGATGTCTTGTCGATAGAATTAGGGTGTGGAATAATTTCTTATAGCGATCAACATTAATGTCTAGTCCATGTGTATAACCTTACTTATAGTAGAACTCCTCAGGCCTGGAAAACTATATAAAGCATACAGTTATATGAAGATCGAGCCACATGTGGGATCATAAAAATCGGCATGATCGATATTTAAGGGGTTCATGAAATACTTCTATACCCTTTTCAAAGTGCATGAATATAGATAATAGGGGAATATTTCATGATGGATAAATGATGGAATGCACTATATTCTTCATCCTCATTGTACTATGGTTTCAATCGATCGTGTTTTAGACTGATATCGCAGAATAGCTACACGATCCTACTCTCACAATAAATATAGGGTTCATATAGAGAAACTCAAGTATATTACCTATGATGTTGTGTGATGCATGTGGTATGCAATTGTAAGAATGAAAGGATATCTTGTGTGTGCGTCTGTAGGAGGAGAAGACGATAAGTTCCATGAAAACTTGGCCAGTTTTACTATTAATATATGTGATAATCTATATAAGAATAAAATATGAATTCATCACAAAAAATAGATCATGAATTGATGAAGATATATGAGGTTTCCACCATGTAAAAATACAATGCATTCATGAAATACACTATGAAAATAAGGAGTATCAAAAACATCCAATGCATGAATAAAATATACAACGTGCACTTGAAACCACTAGGGGTGGTTACATGATGACGTGAAACTTCCATGAAGTTATGTGATTGTGAAAATACAAATGTGCATCACATGAAGTTATCTAAATCTTCAGTTATTTTAATACATACCTTTACATGGCATTATTTTTGGATCTCAGGCTGAGTATGTCGGTGTGACGGACGAAAGATCACATTCAAAAGGCACAAAACCTTTCACGGGTGAGTAGATGAAGTGATATTATTTGTCTACAAATACTGGTAGATCATACATCAGAGAGGGATGCTACCATTCAGAAGGAGATATTTTTCATTTTTCTTGAAAAAGAGAGCATCAAAAGCCTATATAATGGTTAAGTGAAGATGATTATGTAAGAAGGACTTCACACAATCATTCATGAGAAGGGGTGAGATATCGAAATCCTCCTCCATGTAAGTATTCAGACAAAGAGTTGATCCATTATGTAACCTATATTGAAAAAGGTAGTAGCACCACGTATCCCATCTTGAGAAGGGTTTTAATACCATGTGGTATTCATAATACCACAAATATAAGACTAAGATCTCACATACACCATCATGTGAACATGGAAGTAATCTCATAACATGTGTCTGCCTTTGCAGATAAAGATATAAAATCACCACATATCTAGTTATGTGATGAATGGTGGACACAGAATCAGAATTTGGCTATGATCAAGTCCTAAATATTTTTTTTGATTCACCATAAACTTTGAGCATAAAAAATATTCGAGACTGAATGAACCATGTCGATCTGATTGAGATACACACTACTCACATGAAATATTCATGTGTACACGAGAATCTCCATGCCGCGCCTGATACCTCCATGTGATGAAAATAAATATTTCAGGTACATGTGAGTAAATTATTTATGAGACTTCATATCTTTTCCTCCTTTACTTAATCCCACGAGGCTTTGAACGTCCTGCAATGGCCTCATGTGAAACTTCATCCACGCAACACATTCAAGTGCCTTGGGTTATACGACACCTTGAAACACTAGACATGAACCCTTTTGAATATTGGATTGACATGAAAAAAACCTTGGTCATTCTATGTAATCATACATCCATGAACACATGACATATAAAATATGAGAAAAGTGAATGTCCTTGAAAATTTATTCCCTCCATATTGAGATCCATCAAATAACATGCAGTGTATCAAAGTCAAGAATAGAAACTATCCCTGACAAAATCATCATGCTTTCATGAGATCCAGCATAGATCATGTGATGCACCATAGGAAAACATGATGACTAACCAATGCATGGAGAGCACACCATTGCAAGATCCCATATTGATCATGTAGCTCACTCACAGAAAATAAGCGGGTGAAGGTAGAAAAAATCCTTGTAAATTTGGGAGGAAAATATCTAAAATGCAATATCCTCTCATTGTTTTAAATGTCACCCGATGTTCCCCTGGAGACCCACAAGACATCGCGGGACCCCAGTTACATGTCCACCTCATCTCGCAGAAGTACGTCATTGTGCCATCCTCATCACGTGAAGGGACTCGAGTATGTATAGGTGACCTCGCACCGCCCTTTTCCTCCTTAAGGATAAACAGATAGAAATTTCCATAAAATTATCATGCATCCCTATAGGAAATTTGTTATTCATGCGACACATTTCCAAAAAATAGATTAATTTTCCTCGACATTACACATGAAATCTCGCATGAATCCCAACCTTTGTAAAATAAAATAGAGGAAATAAAAGGGATGGAGGTGGGAGCCTCTTGTGGTCATAAAAATAATGCAATGTGATAGGGATGTTCACAACATGGTCTTAAAAGGCTCCTGTTCAAGCCGACATAATCCTGTGAAGGCCCCTTGAAAAACCATACTTATCTTATGGAAAACCCCATAAAAGTCACTCGAGATCATGGGGAGGCTTTTCAACAGGCATCATAATCTTGCAAAATCCCCTGGACATGTCAATATGACAATATAGAAGTCCTTTTGTGTATTTTAAGGACTCAACAAAGTCCATTTAATTTTATATAATCCAATAAAGGAGGAATTGATGGATTACACTTACAACCACTGAAAATTAGGCGATGCCCTCAGAGAAATACACTACAGAGACTTGTAAAGACCCGTGAAACCAAAGTCCTTCAAAAACTCTAGCCTATATTCACACAATATATTCTGAAAAAATAGGTGAAAAATAGCGTGGAGAGGCTTATAAATCCCCCACAATATCATGAAAAATGAATTGATACTTATCGTGACCAAGATGATGAACTCTTGTAACTTCGTACTGATGCTAGAGCAGGTTTCTAGGAGTGGCTAATCTCATGATAGGAACGTCTTCTACCAAGTAATATACCAACAAACAGCCAAATATATCATGTTCCATGAATAAATCACTTTGTGTGATCATTTTAAGATCATGAAAATTAATTCTGGTAGGAAACGTGAAGAACATACCAAATATCTTCTAGATCATGTGAGGCATAAAATAAACTGACACTGAATAAATCCAAGGAATTTGCAATTTAAGGGCTAGAAAAAAGACAAAATGTGGAATAATTAAACCAAAAACATTTTCTATAACCCTAATGTGCTCCGCATGAACCATAAAAGACACACAATAACACTCAGACATGTCACCCAGATCTTGCGATGCTCCTTTAGTATGTTATTTGGGTCATGTGAAGTCCTCTAGACATATTAGAGTAGGACACATGGTTATCCTAGGTGTGCTAATTTAGTCTTGATAAGAATTCTAGTATCTTCACCCAAGACTTGTGATTTACATTAGATACATAGCCTAAGTCATATAACAGTGCCAGATCATTTCAGCCTAGTCTTGCGGTAGCATCTAGGCATGTCAACTAGCTCTCGCAACACCCTCCAAGCAAGTCAGCTGAGACTCACACTATCCTCCAGACATGTCTTCCAGGACATGTGATACCCTCCAGACATGTCATCCAAGACATGTGACACCCTATAAGACATGTCACACTGACTCTCATGACACCCTCCATATGTTTCAATCAGATCTTGAGATGACACTGGGGGAAAGTCAGCTTGATCACGTGAAACCATCTGGATAAGCCATCCAAGTGATACAATGGATTCTAGGACACACCATCTGGGTCTTGATATGTCCTCTAGACAAGTCTCCATTTATCAAATGATAGCCTTCAGACATGCATTCCTTGTTATGAAAATTCCTCCAAACAAGTTAGCTGGATCATTTCACTATATTTGGATATGTTGGACAAATACTCTCTTACATATAAATAAACAATAAAAACATGATTAGTGGATAATTAGCACATGTTATGCAGGAAAGCAGGCCAAGTCAAAATGGAATCCTAGTATTTTATAAAATAACTCATCCTCAGTGTGTAATCTCCAAATATAAGGGTAACCTTAGAGTATAAGCCTTGATCAACAACATAATTTAACATTCCCCAATCATAAAGGGAAACCTTGGAGTGTAATCCCCAAGGAATGACATAATAAAATATGTACCAATTAGCTAAGAAATCCCAGGATTTGATAACCTTATTCATCATCAGTGTGTAATCCTTGAATATAGGGGAAACCATAGTTTAAGCCCTGACCAACGACATAATATGATATATCTCAATTATAAGGGAAACCTATGTGTGTAAGCCCTAATCAAGGGAACTACGATTACCTTCCATAGGTTTGATCCCTATATTAAACTTATAAGGGAGATCCCAGTATATAAGTACCACATCTAAAAGTAATGAAATTGATTGATTTCTATACCTTTTTTCTCACAATGAGCATGGATCACATGGGATTAGGGAGATGCAATGGTCATATCATCTACACTATAAACATCCACAAAGACTAGGGCAACCTCAGTGTGTAAGCCCTAATCAAGTGACCTATGAGAACTCTAATTCATTCCATAATTAGGATATGCAGGATGCCTCCCTAAGGCCTAAGCTTCATATTAGACATCCCAAGGGGAGTCCTAGGGCATGATCCCTACATCCATATCCAATGAGACTGATTACTTGTTATCTCTTGCTTCTCACACCGAGAATAGATCATGTGGACATAGGGAGTTTTAATAGTCATATCATTTGCATAAAGAATATCCATGATCTAGGGAAATGTCATCATGTAAGCCTCGATGAGTGACATGATATATTCTAATCAACACAAGGGAATCTACCTTGGGGATAATACCAAGGGTAAGAAATCTTATTCCTTCTATAACTAGGATATAGAGGATTCCTTTCTAAGGACTAAGATTAAATAGTCATACACTTTAGTGAAAGTCCTCCCATGTCTCTGAAAACTCAACCATAAATACCCAATCATTCCCATGGGATGATAAATCTACCTCATCCTCTAATGGACTGAGAAAAAAAATGAACTATGATGACTATGATTCTCTCTATAATCGGGATACGTAGGACGTCTCCCCAAGACATGAGATTGAACACATAGTGTCACAGAACAACCATGTATTTCCTTTTTGGATGACGTTAAACTGTACAGGTTTAATGAACTACATGGGTTTTGATTCAAGAAATAATTAAGATATGTAGGATGACTCATAATGTATTAATCCCCTACTTAGAATATTAACCACCTCCCTATGTGGAATCAAATTCTGAATCCTCTGGTTATAAGGATTTATCACATAAGAGATTGTTCATTTCTAGGAATAGATGAAGAACCATAGATACATACAGATATGTTCATAGATGAGAACCCCATATTCTGTACAAAGAGAGAGACTTAACATATATTCAGTTTTTTAGGGAAAACAGTGATATATCGGGATTAGAAAGATATTGACAAACACATATTAAATCTATATGAGAGTCCCATAATAGGAAACAATCCCCTTCAAAATGGTGCGATGAGCCTGACCTCCCATCCTGTCGACCAATGCGAGTCCCTATGTTCCACCGAGACTAAAATCCCATGTGAACACCTACCTTTGAAAGAAAGATTCATATCTAATTATAGATGGGGGAACCATCAAGAGTTTCTAGGAAAAAATATACAAATGGAAAACCTGTTGTGAGCGATTGAACAAGGCCTCAAACCGCTTCAATCAATCAAATTATCAGGTGAATCCCATCCATGCCTTTGAATCCTGAAAAAAAAAGATATATTCATTTTTTAATGAACTAATCATCCAATAGCCTATTAGAAATGACGCTATTATAGTAATGCATAATATTGACCCAAATCTAAAATTCTCTATAAGTTCAATAAAAAAAGTCTTGAATCCAAGGGAAATGATTTATCCTCTTTATAATCTAATCCATGAATTCTAAATATTCTCTACCATGACATTCAACTTTTTCTTAAATGAATTTATATTTTTTAATATTTATTATATTCCTCAAAATATTTTGATGAAATTTATTTATTTTTCACTTTTTTATTTCTTATATAATTTTTATCATTTTTTAATCTCTAGGTGTCATATTTAATATCATTACAACATATAATATCATTAGTAAAAATGAAAAATATACCAAAAAATAATTAGTAGAAGAAAAAAATTTTGGAAAATAATTTCATGTATATGTAATATCATAGACCAAATATAACATAGAGTAAGGGACATGGATAATAAATGTAATGGAAATAGATATATATTTAAAAAATATATGATACTAAACATAGGTTATTAGATACAAGTTATTGAATGAAAAATAAAATACGTGTTCTATATTACATGAGTTATCAAATAAATATTACCTTATGTGGGAAATATTATGTACTTTACCATATATAGTTAATGTTATTATATAAAATATTTTACACTATATACAATATTACCAAACATGAGTTACCATATCTTCTATTCAAAAAATCAAACAAATATTTTTAATTTTATTTTTAATAAATGATATTTTTGATAATTAATTTACCACAAAAACTATAAAATTTAATAAAATATTTTAAAATTAATTTTTCTAAAACAATATGGAATTCTAGTTATAATTTAGGTAATAAAAATAATCTCTATTATTTTTGTTATTTGAGTATTTGTTTTAATGTTTTATTTTGATTCAATTTTATTTAATCATAAAAAATCTGGATCAGGCGAGAATACCAATACCCATGAAATAAGATACAATAAATTGTAAGATAATTATCTAATGGATGATGATAACTTCATGTATAAACATCATCTATAAAATTAGAAAAATTAAGAGACATTAAATATTCAAGAAGTGAAATGCACAAAATGTAACTCTCTCATCAATGAACATTTTCGTAGCTTCATCCAATTTTTTCTCTCTCTATGGAAATGCATAATCATAACTTTAATTCCTTCCAAAATCATTAATAATTTTCTCCATTATGTAAGAGTTTTCCTGGTAATAGTAATAGTGCACAAATTTAAACTGTTAATTTTATAGAGTTATTTAAATAAAAAATAGTCTGATTAATTTTTATGGTCATCTGGTGGAAATAATTTAATAAAATAAATATATTTATATATTTGATTCATAAAATATATAATAATTCTTTGATTTTTAAATCATTCTATTTTAGAATCAATTAATATTTTTACCACTATCACTTTCTCTTCATTTCAACTGTGACATTAAAAATTATCTACTCCAAAAAAGTAATGATTTATACACAAATTTCAATCTTATTATTACTATTCATAATCTTTTAGTTTTGTTTTATCATAATTTTTATGTAAAATATATTCTATTTTATTTTAAATATATAACATTACACTACTTTTACTCATTATAGGGTTAAGAACCTACAATTCTCTATTTATTGAGAACAAAAAATTAGATGATTTTATTTTAATACATATTTATGTTTTTATCTCTTATTATAAATTGGTATAGGCCCCAAATTTCAATAAAAAAATTATATAAAGTAACTAAACCAATATTTTGTATCTATTGAGAGTTTTTGGGGGATTTTCTTGAAACCCAAAACCTCTAAAACAACATATAACCATATTATATTTAATTAATTTTATTTTATGTGGGGAACAAAAAAAATCAAAATTATGATAATTAAAATGGATAAATAATTATTTTAATATTTTCAATAACTTATATTTTTTATGGGAAACAATCACTCCTACTAATTCATCATTGGGATAAAATACCGGATTATGATTAATAATATTATATATAAATGTATATGAAAATCCATGACTATGAATAACATTATTTCATTTCATTTCATTTTAAAATGTTAAAATGATCTTGTAAATTTTCAATACCAATAAAACATCTTGTGTTATTTTTTTTTAAATAATGTTCTTTTTATTGAAGGTTTGAATCACTCCATTAATTTATTAGGGTATTATACTTATCTAATACTATTATATTCATAATAATTGTAGTTTTAAACCAATAAGATTACTATTCAATTTTCCTTATATGACCTTATCCAATGAGAACTCACATGGGATGATAGTTAGGCTGAGTGTTCCACTCTAAGACCATTTCCAATAAACCAGGGGTTAGTGACCTTAGACTCATAACCTATAAAAAACATACATATCCCTATCTATGAAAAATTCAACAACAATAAATGTAATATGCCTTTTATAGAAGAAAATTCATGGCAATGAAGATAATAAAAAATAATAAAATAGATATAATCTCTAAATGTAAAGGAAAATACCAGTGAAAAATACAATAATATTAAAACAAACCAAAACCAAGAAAAAAAATCCCCCTAACTACAATAACCTTAAATAAAAATTCTAGTTGCAGTCTTCACTACCAAGAACGCCTATGATTTAACTCCACTAATTCCATGTCCTACATGATCATCCTTGAAATTCACATCATCTTCACTAAAATAAAATATTTTAGAAAAAATATCCCTAAATTGGTGAGTATAAATATACCCATTAGAATCCCCCAAAAAAACTTCTAATGGAATGATATGTTAATTTGAAAGAAAGACAGATTAATAGAGAACCCATTTATGATATATTGATAAAGATATCAATATATAGAAAGGAAAAACATCAAATCCTAACACATTAATGTTGGTATTCATAGGAAACTAGAGAAATCTAGAAAATCAAAAGAGTCATAATATCTAACCTTTAAAGATTTGTGAAAACCATGCTATCTTTCTATAGAAACTACTACAAAACCTGCCTATAACAATGTTGACAATTATCAGTGCTTGAAAAATTCATTGATAAAGTCCATATTTATCAGTGCTAAAATAAGCGTTCATAAAAGAAACCTTTTATCAATGCTAGAAAAATATCTGATAAAATAAACCCTTTATTAGTGTTTTTTAGCGCTGATAAAAGGTAACCTTTATCAGCGCTTTATTTTAGCACTGATAAAGGAAACCTGTATCAGTGCTTTATTTATGGCACCGATAAAAGTTTCCATTTATCAGTGCTTTTCTAGTGCTAATAAAGGTCTAGAATAAAATGACAAATTAAAAAAATAAAAATAAAATGAGTAAATTAAGAAAAATATGAAACATTTTATTAATTAAATAATTATATATAAAAATGAATAAATTTAATATGAATATATACATATTATAAATATTAATAAATAGTATATATTAAATATATATATATATAATGAATAAGTTTAATATAAATAAAATTTTAATTAAAGACATATTAATGTCTTATTAATTTTTAATGTTGTTTGATTTTCAATTTAACCTATATTAACCATCGTGTGTTCCATTTATTTCACACACTGACACACACACACTCATATATGTTAATGAATTTGTATACAAAAACACACACAAAAATATATTACAGAATATATAGAAACACATACACCTAATATTTATATAATTTATTCAAATTTTATATATTTTAGAATTTAATTATAACATGATACATTAAATATATATTATGTTTTTAATAGATCAATTTTATTAATTTGTTTTTAATATACTACGGTTAGGGTATTCAATTTTCATGTTTTTTATTTTATTTTTGAATTTGATAATTTTTATTATATATATATATATTTACAATGTTTTAGTATTTTCAAAGTGTATTCATCCACTTCAATATATATATCAATATTTTTTTAATAAATTATATTTAATTAATAAAACCTATCCATTGTTTCAATATTTTTAAAGTGTCTTCATTTTAAATAATTCAATTTCACTCATTTTTAAAATGCATGTATTTAAGATTATATATCCATTAATAATATTAATAATATATTTATAAAAATATATTTAGAAAAAAATATATCTATAAATGTATATTTACTATATTAATAATTATTATAAATATTTAATTATTATAAATAAATAATTATTATAAGTAAATAATTATTAAAAATAAATAATTATTATAAATAAATAATTATTATAAATAAGTAATTATTATAAATAAATAATTATTATAAATAAATTATTATATTAAATAAATAATTATTATAAATAAATAATTATTATAAATAAATAATTATTATAAATAAATAATTATTATAAATAAATAATTATTTTTTTAAATAAGTATTTATATAATTATAAATAAATAATTATATAAATTTAAATAAGTATAAAATTATAATAAAGTTAAATAAATAATTATAATTACAATACTTTTAAAAGAGCTTTGGTAGCTCTTTTAAAAGACATATTTATCAGTGCTAAAATGTTAGCGCTAATAAATATGTCTTTTATTATCTCCTCTCTAGCACTGATAAATTTTAATATTTATCAGTGCTAAAAAAGCACTGATAAATACTCATTTTATCAGTGCTTATAAATTTAGTGATGATTAAATGGATCTTTATCAGTGATTTTTTGAGATTGCTATTAAAAGTTTCCCCAATATATTTAAAAAAACCCTCACCAAGACTTAGTCACTCATTATTCTCAAGGTCTCACCGAACTCGTCTACTGCCGGTGCGACTCCTCTACGTTCCCTAAGATTAATCAAGGCTAGAATCCATTGTATGTTTTTTCATACTCTTCCTCTATCATTGTTTGATGTTTTGGATTCCACATTTTATGTTTTTGTGCAATTTTTAAAAATGAATAATCCTACATCTCTTCTTATTGATACTAAAAGACAATGAGTGTGGTTCTATTTCTTCCTCTCCTTTCATATGTATTTGAGTGTCCAGCCCATTTGTCCCTAAAGTCACACAAAGATGGTTTACTCTACTCTCAACATTACCAAGTAGACCTCTCATCCCACCTTGATTTTCTCTTCATTTGAATAATATAGGGTTCTAAAATATAGGTAGTTTCTCAAATATAATTCATATTATATACTAGATTATAGATTCAAATGGCTTAATTATGAGGGTTTTTAAGGATTAGGGGATACCAAGTTGTGGCCCTCATTTATGGGTGATAAACATATAGGGACCAAGGTAAGTGTAAAAATCTTTAAAACATGTTTTTTGGATTTTGGTTATTCATGTAAATTGTTAAACTCTGAAATTTGTTTTTTAGAATTAATATTTTTATGAATTTTTTTATGGAATTCAAAAAAATATTGAATTAATTATTAACATTCCAAAAATTATTTTAGTGATGCATGTTGTGAGAGTTTTGTTTTTTAATTAATTCATTATTATTAAACTTTAACCAGTCATGGTGTATGATTAAAGTTTCATCATAGAATCTGATTGATTTGTGGGGATACATCTCTCTAATATTATCTTTTACAATCGATAATATCATTATCATTCATAAATTAGGAGGTTCTTAGAGGTAATTGTAGATCTAATTCAAGCTATGTGGTATAATTTTCAAAGAATGGAAGTATCTATGATTCCTCTCTAAGATTTTATGTAATATATCATAATAATAATATTATTATTGAATTGAATAGATTCATTTCATTTATAAGAGTAAAAAAATTCTAGATAAATACTAATCATAAGTTAAAAAATTTACCCTTGAAATGGATGGATGTTATTGGATGGATCTTATGGTGGATTAAAAAAATATCCAAAATTTTATGGTGATGAATCCTTAAGTAGTCAGAAGTTATGTCTAATGTAGGTGGGGTGAGATTCATTTTTTCAAGACCATTAGAGTGGATTTATTCTAATTCCTCTTTAATTGAGGAGAATTTTGAGTGATTCCATTAGTGTAGGTTCCTAGGACACTTTAATCCTTAGATGCTTGATTGTATTCCATCTCTTGATGAGGGATTAGAATACCTATTTTAAACTAGCTTTCCTCCCATCATTATGGTTACAAAGTTCATTGATGACATACCTCTTGAATAGCGATGCCAGGAAGGCTAGTTTGAAAGAGGGAATGAGTAGCCTTAAATCCATCATTAAGAGATGGAAGACAATCAAGCGTCTTAGGATGGATTAAATAAAGGTAGTTAAGGTTAGTCATACTTTAATATTGAAGTATTATATATTTGTTCAAGATAGTAACAATTTTCATGCAAGATGGATGAAATTGTGTACTTTAATGTATAGAGTGTATTGTGTTGATATTATTCAAGAGAAATTAAATGTTTGACTACTCAAGCAGACAATGTCTTCTGTACATGATGATGTTTCCAATCCCGAGAAAGAAAAAACTGTTGATAATGTAACTATGGAATTATTATTTGATCAAAAACATGTTGATGAATAAAAAAAGAAGAACAATGCAATATCACTATTTTGAATATAATTATCACAGAAAGAAGTCAGGGTATAAAATTTGAGGTTGGTTGGAATTAATGCGGCCAACCTATTGACCCAAACAAGTCAACATTCATTAGTTATCTTGGAGTCACAATAAGGATGAAATTACCAATTGATATTGACTCATGATGCCACGTACAACCTAAAAAGAATGAAATCCTTTGGAAATATATAATGATAATGTTATAAAATACAATCTCTATTTTACTGAATAATTATATAATGAAATTTTGATTTAGTTTTCATTATTCTATGTAGATTTCATTTATTTTATAAGATTACGGTAAGGAATTTGTATTAATGGCTGCTAGAAAATCCCATAGAGGCATCCAGACACTTTTGATGAAATTTCATCTTAGGGATGATGAGGGGAAAATAAATCCCCACCCACTACTTTGTTATGTACACATTATAAAGCAGAAAACATGGAAAGATTTAAGAAATCGTAATAATGATAAATAATTTCAGGTTCATTGCGGTCAATAATATATTATTTGACATTATTTATTTGATCCAACATGATTCAAAATTGTTAATTTATGAAATAGAAAATGAGTTCTGAAAATAAAGAGCGTGCATCAAAACTAGCATACCCCTATCACAAAGGAAGGATGAGGCACACTTCATTAGAGAATAAATTGGTATATATTTTAAATCAATAGTAAAAGTTTAATTATGTGATATAAAACAACATATGTTCCTTTGTTTATATGAAAATTTATGAATCAAAATATGAATCCACTTCCATCCCATGTTATGTGCTATGAAAGAAGGCTCATGTAAATAAGGATGGTATATTAGTTGATGAAAACACAAAAGAAGTATAGGAAGAATGTGTAAGTTTGAAATAATTTTAATTCATTATGATTTATAACAATATTAAATAAAATAAATATGTTTATATTTTATATATGTTTTAGACACAAGAATCGGCAATGACCGTACCACAAGAAAAGATAATTTTAGTAGAATTGAAGCGGCCTAAACAATGTGGTCATGTTAGAGGATTAGGTTTTGGAGTCTCTCCTTGAACAAATTTTCAGAAGATAAAACCACATGAAGATACATATAATATAATAAGACAAATGCAGAGATAAATTGACTCACTGCAAGATATTATTTTGTGTTCTAGTTTGGAAAACCAATGTATAAGAAAATATCAAAGCGAACTGGTGGTGGAGAAAAGATCCACACGTGATCCAAATGATCCCACTAGCTTTGAGGCTAGTCATTCCCCCCAAACCTTACATGGGATAATCAATTTTTTTATTACTTTTTCTCCTAAATGTGAATAATTTCTTTTTTGATAAATTTATATTACTAAAATTATGTTGGGTGTAGTTGTATGTGATTTTTATCTTTCAACACCCATGTACCACCGTGTTGCGAGGGGTAAAATGTATAATATCCCAGGAGACTATCTATATAATCAACCCCTCCCAAAAGATCACATGAGAGTGGGGATTGAGGTAGCTTATGAGATGAATACTGATTTGCCTATTCCACTTGATGATCCAGATTTTGCAACGGTCCAAGCTGCTATTAGAGATTTTATAGAATGCTTGTCTAATCTTATAAAGATACATGAGGTACATCTTTAACAAATTTTTTCATATGAAAAACATGTAATAGTTGATGTTAAAAAGTCTACAGTGAGGTATGATATTACAGATGGATAAAACGGTGGAGAAGAAAAATGTCGAATCAATAAAATCTACTGAATTAGCCCAGAAAACAAAAAAAACTTCTGAGACCACCTTCTCTCTGCCAGTTCTAGAGAAATTTGCTAACATTAAAATTTCATGCAGAGACCACATACAATTATGTCTTACATTCACTATGAATAAGAAATATTTGGAGTTTACATCATGAATATAATTGATCTCAAGACTCTGAATGAGATTCTTAAGCAAGAATGGCTGGGTGCACTACCATAAATTCGGTCAAGGGAAACACTTGGGTTTTATCAATGCTAATCAGAAAGTGCTGATAATAGTGGGACTTTTATCAGTGCTAATATTAGCACTGATAAAGCCCTCCCTTTATCAATGATAACAAAAAGTGCTGAAAAAAATGAGACTTTATCAGCGCTAATAATAGCACTGATAAATGTTTTAAAATAAAATGTTATTAATTTGTATAAAAATATTTTAATTATATTCATAAATAATGTTTATATGTATACGTTAAATAAAAAACACATTTTTATTATGTTTATTATGTTTAGGTTTTATTTATGTTTATTATGTTTTTTAGTTTTAGTTATATCTTTATTATACTATATGTTTATAATATTATATATAAATAATTTTTAATATATATATATATATATATATAAATACAAATACTTATTAAATATATATATATATATTTAAATAAATTTATGTTTCCAAATGAATGTGTCAATTGATGCGTACATTCACATTCTCATGAATATATGTTCATTTTTTACCCTAATATTGGCCATATATACTATAGTACTATATATACTTGGTGTATTCATTCATTTCCTATATATATGAAGTTTTATCTTCTCATAAATACTTAAAATCGTGATAAATATATTTAAATAAAAAATTAATGTATTTATTATATTTAAAAATATAAATATTTAGTTATATATAATTATATACTTTTTATATATACTATATATAATTATAATTATATATAACTAATTAAATATAAATATTTTTAAATAATTATAAAATTACAAAATATTTTTTTAAATGATAAATATCTATTTATAAATACCTTTTTCATATATTTATTTATAAATATATGTCTTTATTGAATATTTACACAGACATAGACATATATATATATTTAAATAATTATAAAATTAAGAATAAAAATAATATATCAATTTATATTTATATATATTTAATTATAATTTAAATTATAAAATTGTATATATATATTTTTCTAATTTAAACAGAAACACAAACATAAATAAATAAATAAATATATATTTATATATTTAATTATAATTTAAATTATTATATTATAATAAATATATTAATTAAATATATTTATAAGATTATAAATTTAATAAATATATCGGTTATAATTTTAAAATTATGAATAAATGGTATGTTTTATGAGCGCTAATTAAAAAGTGCTAATAAAACATACATTTATCAGCGCTTTTTTAGTGCTGATAAAGATGAGCTTTTAT
Source organism: Viscum album (assembly GCA_963277665.1). Lineage (NCBI taxonomy): Eukaryota > Viridiplantae > Streptophyta > Magnoliopsida > Santalales > Viscaceae > Viscum > Viscum album. The sequence continues at coordinate 1,030,030,921 of OY728158.1, forward strand.
TAGCGCTAAAAAATCCCTAATAAAGGCATGTTTTATCATCTCTTTAAATTTTTGTGCTGATAAAAATACTTTTATTAGCGCTTTTTATCTAGCACTAATAAAAGCGTCGTCGAGTTTTAAAAATAAACCCTAACTTTATCCTCTTTACTTGCACCCCTCAATATCTGGCGAAAGTCGATCCCTGCCATTTCCACTGCCACCACCTCTCCTCCCTCCTCTTCTACCTCCTCCTCCTTCACCGCCATGAACCGAGCTTCGCCGCGTGGCTCTAATCCGTCATTGCCTCTCCTCCACCCTGCCTCTCCTCTGCTTCTCCTCTATGACACCGCGAATGCACCTCCACCACGTGTTGAACCACACCTCCATAGTTATTTTTTCCCTCTATATCATTGGGTTCACTTATTATAGTTTGATATTGATGGTGAGGTTGTGAGTTGTACAAGCTAAACACCCCACAGAAAATCTTGGCCGTTGGTGGTTCTTGTTTGCGCACTAGTTATATTTGGTAAAATTCAATTTTCCTATACTATATCTTTAATTTTTGGATTTAAAAATCATTAATGAAATGTGGGTTTTCATCATGGTAGAATATAAATATTGTTATTGCTTGAAACTTATGAATTTAAATGGGTGCAATGTATTGTAGTGGTGTTATTAGCCTAATATTTTGTTTCCTATATCAAATTATGACACAATTTAATATATTTATTGATGGAATAATTTTATGTGGTAAGATTACTCTATAAAAATATTTTTGGATTCAGTAATATTTGAATAATTTTCTTAAGCTTGAAACTCAAATTTATAATTTTGTTAAATAAGTGGAGAATGAGATTTAAATTACAATATTCATGAAATGTATTGTAAAAGGGGGAGCCTATCCACTATAAATGTGATGAAAGGAATGTTCCAATAACATAAGAGAATATTTATTGATGATTCCCCATGATTATAAAAATTAGTAGAGAATATTTCCATGAAAATATTAGTACTAAACCTTTTTGGCCACTCGAGGAATAATTGAAAGGAGAAATTAATATATTAAGTGTCATAATGTGTTTTACAAAATACTATTACAAGAGGTATCAAAGGAAGTGAAGTTTATATTTTTTTACATAAATAAAATTTTGGGAGAGTGATAATGTACTTGAAAGTGACAACCTTATTTCATAAGGTAGATGATTTATCAAAGACTATATTTTTCTTTGATGATGAGTGTTTTATTTGGATTTTTTGCGAAATGGGTAGTAGGAATCATGATGAATCCATGAATATATTGGTCCCTTAAATGTGGAGTAGGAAGCATGATGTGATGATGTTTTGGATTCATGAAATTGGTGCCAAATAATTAATAGGGTGATATTTTTAGGATTTAATTGAGAAATGGTGTTGGTATTGAATTTATTAGAAATGTTTTAATATTGTATTTTTTGGATATAGTTTAGTATTGGATTTATTGGTAACATTTTGGAGATGGATTTATTGAATTTTTTTTAATAAAAATGTGTTTTATAATCATAGATAATTATAAATTGTTTTTAAACATATTATAATTATTGGTGTTGGATTTATTATCAACACATGTTTGGTTATTGGATGTTGTTTTGGAAGTAGATGTCTGGAATGATATATGGTTGTTCTGAAAGTTATTATAAAAGAAGTATTTGATTTTTTCTTTTGATTTTACTCTATAATAGGGGATAAATATGTTCAAACTAATAATTCTAGAATTTTGATAATGTAGTTGAGTTGGATTGAGTTCATTTGACAAATTTTAGAAGTTTCATAAAATACAATGGAATGAGTGTAAGTGTTACACCATGAGTAGAGTTCCTAGAAAAATAACAAATTCATAATAATCCCTATATATATAAAATTATACAGGCCACATTTTAAATGAAATATAAAAGTATGTAGAACCTTATAGTGATACACGAAGGTCGCATGTACCAATGAGTAATGTACTTCAAAAGAGAATATAATGTTATAGAGAAGGCTGATGGAGTTTTGGATGGTTTTGGGAAGCAATTATAGAAATTCTATATATAGGATATAAGTAACAACCTAACACCATAATTCACTCTAATAAATATAAATCATTCTACGGTTGGTTTCACGAGGAATAATTCACACCATGTAGAGGTACCCATGATAATTAAGATCCAATAGTTTTGAAGGTGACTAGTTGATCAAACCATGGGAGATGGGATATCAAAATTCATGAAATTTTTAATGGGAATATAGATAATTCAATTTATATATAAGATTTGTTCATGTAATGGTAATAATGGCCACACTATGAGGGGAATGTTTAACAGTTATTCTTTTTATGGGGAGTTTATACATTTCATGAAGTGGATTAGGAATACCTTGGTGGTTCTACGTAATTTGTGATTTCCATGCCATATAGGACATCTTGGTGTGAATGATTAAGTATACTTGGAGTCCATGTGAACAGACTTTGATGGATAAAGTGGCGTTTTCATGTTCTATTAAAAGGATAATTATGAGATACTCTACATAACATGTTTTTTCTGTGTGAGCTATGAAATATTGAGGTTAACAATTAAAATCTATAATAAAGATTATCACATCATGTTGTAGATTAATCTTGAGCCTCTGGTTTCAAAAGATACTGAGATTCATATAGTGATGAAAATTTTATTTCCCAAAAGTATTCAAGTGAATATATGTAAAAACCTATCATGGGTCGACATGACATGTCACCCAAGATGGTTCAATGTAAGGCTTGAAGCCCATTCTAGATCACCATGGGTTGGTGATAACCAAATGGGTATCGACATACATAACTATGGGAATGATTTCACCCTAAAATATAATAACTAAAATCACTTAAAATAAAGTCTTAAAATAAGTAATAACACACATAGAAAGTCCGATTCCATTACTATCTCCCCTATTAGGACTTGTTATCCCTAATAAGTGTCTCTAGAGGTCATGCTCGACCATATTGGGCCACTAAGCCTGGACATCAGACTCATGATTCCAATATTCTTCTTGAATACTCCCACGATTCAAAAAACTCAAATGTTAGGCAGCGTCTTCCTTCCTAATACCTTTTCAATCCAATCAAAAATTCATAGTATATGTTTCTCAAATGATGTCTAAATAATAATTTTTTTTCTTATTTTCCTAAGTATAGATTTCTAAATAAAACCTCATTATGATTTTTCACACGATTCAACCCATGAAATAAGCGAAAAACCATACTAGATCCCATCACAATGTTCCCCTAACATCCCAATCCCCACTGTATAGGTTGAAATAATTGATTCATTATTGATCTCCTCTAATCAATACCCTTACATGAGTATCTATCATCTACCAGTGAAACTCATCCACTTATGTATACACACAAAACCAACCACCTCTACCTACGAGTTAGGCTCACCTACACACCAATCCCAATGTTCTCTAAGAAATTCCATCACTACTAAAACATAAGCATGAACCTATCTCATTTTTAGATGAATATTGATACTCAAAATCATTTCCAACAACTCCCATAAATGCTCACATCACTAAAACCAATGTAATAACTCAAGGACCCATCCACTTACCAAGAAATGACTCTTACAATTTGACTATCCACATCCGTACATGGGATTATTTATGACCAATTTTTTTTAGTATTTTAATAAACCACAACTAATCATTACTCAAATTACAAACTATCATAATGAGCTAACACTTGCAACGAATTTCCAAAATTGTATTTCATCACCACACTACTCATCCCTTGATAGGTCGTAGATAATTCCCCAAATGAACTGATTTTATTACACACCTATAACACCAGGAATTAGGGGTCTCTTATTTACCAAATTATAGAGGCCCTTCCCAATGAACACATTTTTTTTCAAGTTTTAATTATTAACAATTCTATTCAAAGTAAACATTTTTAAAGTATTTTTACTTATCATTTTTAAAAAAATTGTGTCTATATAATAAATTTTTTTGGGAAATATTTATAATAATGTTTTCAATAGTAATATATTTCCCTTTAAAAAAATTTAATATAATTTTCACTTCAACGTTTTAAAAAATTATTGTGGAAGGGTTTGTATTTTCACTTATATTTATAATATTACGATTGTTTTCTATGTAGTGATATTTTAGTCACAATTTATATGTTATTATGATATGATTTATTTGGTAAAATGATAATTATAATATTATATTATTTCTTAAGTTTTTTTATGTGATTTTTTTAATTATTTAAGAAAACAATTATTTTTACATTTCAAGCTTGCTTCCCACCATTTATTCTATATCTCCCCCATACTTATTCTATTCTATATTTCCCATAGGTTTCTACTTCTCCCAGGAACTAAAATTCATTTTTCATGAGGATTTAGGGCTTTATGTTTTTTGAGTGTTTTCCATGGAAGGTGACATGTTGTGTATTGGTTACCATTCGGTTTAAAGTATGTGTTTCTTTTATCTTAGTTTTTTTATAATTTATAGAATGTGTATACTTTATAAATTTATTTTCAATTAAAGTATAGTAATTTATAGGTTCTTGGGCGAAATTATAAATTTATTTCTTAAATTCTATACTGAGCATAAGGGTTTTTTCATAAGAATTTCATGTAATATTTTTAAATTAGATTAATTCTCATGAAAATAATATTTGAAAAGGTTGATAGGGTAATTTAAATGTTTTTATATTAAATTTAGGTCTTATTCCTTTTTTGGTTTTTCAAAGGAATTTTCCTTGTTGTTGGAGAATGTTTTGGAAAAAAAGAGATTTTTTTCAAGTTCTTTTGAAATCATTGAAATGATGAGACTTTAAAGAGTGTTAGTGAGACTCTACATACTAAGATGGGTTTCCTATAAAGACACATTTTTCACTTTAAAAAGTAAATTATTTATTTATCATGTGACCCTTAATGATTTCCACTATACTTGTTTAACCAGTTATGGGTTATTGATTATTTATATGATGGATGTATGATGTGAAAAGGGGATTTTATATGTGGTGGTGTTGGTGGTGAGGTGCAAGAATTTTTTTTGGTAATTATCTTGATTTGTTTCTCACTTCCATGGTTGTTTGTTTATGGTAACTTGGGTGTCTAGGTGGGAGGTCTTAATTCATGCTACCCTAGTTGGTAGAGAAACTGATATGGTCCTCCTAGTTGTGTTTAATACAATAATAATGGGAAGGTTCCATTATGATGAGTTTAGTATTGTTTAATAGGGTGGATCCTGTTATTTTTTGATGAAACATATATAAGATGTTGGTTCATGAAGTTATAGTTCCATTTTGGATTGTCACACACTAGTACCTAGGGTATATCCCATGAAATTTTGTTCCTTGATCGGTGGTTCTATATAGAGGATTAAATTATTATATTTATTACATCCCCCTTATACTTGTTTTATTAGTGTAACTATTAATATTATCTTTTTACTATTATATTGTTCCTTGATCACAAAGTTCCCTTCTTCATTGTGAATTTATTTTCTCTAGTTGATATGTGTACTTTATGTGATAATGAATGTTTAATTTTCAAGTGGCAAACAAATTTATGTATTATGAGACAGTTAGTACCTATATTTTCCACCAATGCATTGGGTAAGAGATTATAAATCATGATATATAAATGTTATGTGAATAGGTTAATAAGTATATAGGTTCAAAAAGGGTGAGTGTAAATACGTTAAGCTCTACTCATAATAATACAAGTGAATATGTTAGCAAGTTGCTATGTCCATGGGTGAGTGTGATGGTGTTAATCTCAAATCATAAATTAAAATGTGAATATGGTTTTGAGTAGCCAATGGTGGGGTCAGAACATAAGAAAAGGAGTTCACCCACCAATGATGGGTTGGCCAGTCCATAAGGTTGATGGGAGGAACACGGAAAGCTAGTGATCAGAGCTAGATATGGGGTGTGATGAGACGTATAAGGCATCCATACATCAATTATTTGCATTGAATAGACAGAGGGAAGTGATGCTGACATCAAGTTATTTTGTTAGGGGTTCACTTTTAAAATGATTCATGTTTTTTGAAATGTTTATTAAAAAATTATTTGGGTTCAACATACCCTTTTTTTGTTTTAAATTGATTTAAAATTGTTTAAAAAAAAGAATTAGTGTTTTGAGAAATTATTTTGGGAACTAATTGGTTTATTTTAAAAGGGTTTGTTATTTTAAAGAAGAATTTGGGTAAATAGTTGGTTTTTAATGGGATTTCAACGGTGATTTTATAAATAGTTTTCAAAGAAGATTTAAAGTCTATAAATTTTTTATCCTTGGTTAATTTTTATATCAATATTTTTGTTTATTTATTTTACTAAATAGTAATATCACCGAATCAAATAGGATGGATATGAATAAATAATTGATGGATGAAAACCATGTGAAAAAATAGTATGAAGATGGAGTGAAAGAGTTCATCAAGTTTGAAAAAGATCATGCATATGATCCTTCTCAAATCCTTTGTCTATGTTTACACTGTTTTTATTCAAGAAAAGTTAATCCCAAGGAGTTAAAAGAACACTTGATCTGTCATAGAATAGATCGAAGTTATAAATGTTGGAATAAACATGTGGAAAAAAGCGAATGTAGCTAGTGACTAGGATAAAACGTTGTTTTATGGATCATTTGATATAATTTCAAGCATGGAAAATGAAGAATATTGTATCGAGGATGTCATTACAGATGTGCATGATGATGAAGATCATATTAAGAAAATGACAAAGACAATTGATGATGAACTTTGTGATTGACCAAAATTGTTTGAGTAGTTAAAGATTTGTTCAAAGAAACCATTGTATGATGGTTTCACTAAATATACATCATTGTTAGATGTACTAAAGCTGTATAATTTCAAAGTAGTAAATGGATGGAGTGACACCAGTTTTATAGAATTTCTTTCTCTCTTGAATGATGTGATCCTAAAAGATAATGAGCTACCAATCCGAACATACAACACCAAATTAATACTACACTCAATGGGTATAATCTCTGAAAGAATATATGCCTACATGAATGACTCTATACTATTTAATAAAGACCCAAAATCACTTAGAGAATTCCCAAAGTGTGGTGTTTCTCAATACAAGAAATATGAATCTGTTCCTATAAAAGTTTCATGGTACTTTCAAATCATTCCAAGGTTTAGGCGCCTATATGGAAGTGAGGAGACTTCAGGGAAATTAACATGGAACGCAGATAGAATAAATAAATATGGGAAACAATGACATTTGGAAGAATCTTCTTAGTGTAAGATAATTTATCATGAGTATCTTGAATTTGGAAATGATCCGAGAAACCTTCGTCTTCTGTTATCTACTGATAGAGTGAATCCTTTTGGTTTTCGAAGCTGCAATCATAGTACATGGCTGGTTATGTTGGTAAATTATAAATTGCCACTATGGTTATGCATGAATCAAAAAGCATCATGTTATCTATGATTATATCAGGGCCAAAACAATTGGTTAATGATATTGATGTTTATTTGGATCTATTTATCGAGGATTTAAAATTATTATGGGATTTAGGTGTTACGATGTTTGATGCTTACAGAAATAAAGATTTGACATTGAGAGCCATGTTGTATGGGATGATAAATTGCTTTCCTGCTTATAGAAATTTATTAGGATATATCATTAACAGAACTCTTGGGCATCTTTTCTGCGAAGAAGGTACACAATAAAATAGGTTGAAACATTTATCAAAAATTGTGTTTCTAGAACATCACATATTTATACCCCGACGATATATGTACCGATATTGGAAGAAATCATTTGATGGAAGTTCAGAAGAATGTACACCACCATCTCCACTAACAGGAGAGAAATTATTTGATAAAGTAAAATATGTGGAAACTTCTTTTGATAAACTGATTTTGAAAAACCTTATGAAAACTGGTTGATAAAAGAAATCAGTTTTTTTGAATTACTATATTGGAATTGTCTGTATGTCAGATATTTTCTTGATTTTATGCATGTTAAAAAATTTATGTGATAGTGTCATAGGCATGTTGCTAAACGTACATGAAAAATGAAGGATGGAATTAAGGCTAGGTTGGACATGGTTGACATGGAAATACTAGAAGAGTTGACACTAGTGAAAGGTGAAAAATGAATATTTATTACTCCTTCTGCTTACACTCTTTCCAGGAAGGAGAGATATTAGTTTTGCAACTTCTTTAATGCTGTAAAGGTTCCATAGGGGTATTCATTGAATATCAAGAACATTGTGTCAATGCAAGATTTAAAGTTAAAAGGTATGAAATTACATGACTTCTATGTTTTGATACAACATCTAATTCTTATAGCTTTACGTAGAATTTTCTCCAAGAATGTTCATCATACATTAACCAAGCTCTGTTTCTTTTTCAAAGTTATATGAAGCAAATTTATAGACCCAACGAAATTACTTATTATGGAAAGAGAAATTGTCATCATATTATGTGAATTGGAAATGTTTTTACTGCTGACATTCTTTGATATGATGGTTAATTTGATGATTCACTTGGTGAGAGAAATTCAACTATGTAGTAAAATACACTATATATGGATGTACCCCATTGAATGGTATATAAAGATTTTGAAATGGTATGTCAAAAATTGAAGTCGGCCAGAGATTTGTATTGAGGAGCGATATATTGTTGAGGAAGTTATTGAATTCTATACTGAATACCTGTTTTGTGTGAAAATCATTGGTCTAATGAAATCTCATCACACTAGATGACTTGTAGGTGAAGGAATTTCTGGAATGGAAGTCCTCATAATAAATATTATAGATTAGGAACAGGCCCACCTTTATATTTTGCATAACAGTTTGGACGTTGACCCATACATTGGAAACCAAAAAGAAATTTTTAGGCATTCAAATCCTTCAAGTGCTGAAAAATGGATATAAAATAAACATAATCAACAGTTTAGAGGATGGTTTAAGGAACATATTTTTAAGGATTCAAATGAAAATCTAGACTCAATTTAAAACAACTTCGATGGCTTTCTGGAGGACCAAGTGTGTATGTATTATCATACAATGCTTATGTAATTAATGGTTATACATTCTATACTAATGAAAATGATATAGAAAATACTAGATAGAATAGTGTAGTTACACTTTTGGCTAAAGCGATGCATGTTTCCGGTGATAAGGATAGAAATCTAATTTACGCGAATATGTCATATTTTGGCATCATCAAAAAAATATGGGAGTTGGATTATACAAAATTCTGAGTGCCTATTTTTCAATGGATGTGGGGTGATAACAAAAGTGAAATTAAAATAAATGAGTTGGGATTTGTGAAAGTTGATTTCAGTAAGTAAGGGTACAAAGATGAACCATTTATAATGGTATCCCAAGAAGTACAAGTATTATATATTCCAGATCCTGCAAACCAAAACTGGTCAATTGTTCTGTTATCAACTAAAACCATTGAAAAGTCAGATGAAAATTCAAAAAAGGATGACCATTTCATTGGGATGTCACAATCATTTCACTGTGGTAATAGTGTAAATGGTGTTTTTATGTTAGAGGAGACCACAATAAAGGGATTTTGATAGTCTATAGAGGGATCAAATCCCTTCAACTTTTAAAAAAGGGAGTTAAATAACCAGGTTTTATATTTTTTCTAATATACATAATGTTAATTTATGTTAATATCTGTTAACTGCTACTTTTTTGTTATCTAAATGAAATTTTAAACCACTTTTGTAGATAATGACTTCTTCACGTGATGATGCTCCCAATCTCCAGGCACAATGAGTTTCTCAACCTGCTGCTACACGCAGTGTAGACGAACAACAAGTTTTGCAACCTGTTTCCTTATATTAATATCTTTTCATTGTTTCTTTTATGTTATCTAAATTAAATGTTAAATCAATTTTTCAGATAAAGACTTCTACACGTGATGATACTCCTAATCGTTAGGCACATTAGGTTTCTCAACCTATTGTTGCTCGCAGTGCAGACGAACAACATGTTTCTCAACCTATTTCCTTATATTAATATCTGTTCATTTCTGCTTTTCTGTTATCTAAATTAATTGTTAAACCAATTTTATAGATAATAAATTCATCATGTGATGATGCTCCCAATCCCTAGGAAAAACAAGTTTCTCAACCTGCTACTTCTCACAGTGCAGACAAATAATAGGTTTCTGAACCTGTTCTGCTCTTAGTGCAGAGGTACAACCACCAACTGCACATGACGATACTAGCCCTTCGGAGTCAGAGTAACATTTTGTTGATGGTGGATCCAATGAAATTAAAGGTGAATAAACACAAATGATGCATAAAAAATAGGATCACTGTAGTTTGACAGTATTAGCTAAAACCATTAAGGCTAAAGAGAAAGGCATCAAATATGAGATTGGATGGAATTAGCGGGGCCAACATGTTAACCCCAATAAGGCCATGTTCAGTAGTTACATTGGAATCTCCACTCGACAATACGTGGTGATTGATGTAACTTCATGGCACCATGTTGTGGTTTAGATTAAGACACAAACGTGGGGAGATATTATAGTGAAATTATGACATCATTTTTTAATTTACTAAAAATTAAACAAATAAACATTGATTTACACTTCATCATATCTTGAAAAGTGAATTTATAGTAGATTAATCACACAAAGACTATGTATTAAGGGTTACTAGAATGATTCACATGGGGTTTTTCACACTTTTAATGAAATATCATATTAAAGATGCTAAAGAGATAATAAAACCGCACCCACCTATTATTTATGCACACCTGATAACCCAAGCATCGTGGGATGCATTTACTGGCCATCGTACGAAGAAACCGTTTCAGGTACATTGTGTCTAGTAATACATTGTTTGATGGTACATGTATTAATCACATTGATTGACAATGTTTTATTTATGAAAAACAACTGATTGCTGAAAATAAACAATGGGTATCAAACCAGCGTACCCCAACCAAAAAGCAGGGATGAGGTATGCATCACTTGAAAAAAATTTGGTATATATTTTAAATCTACCATAATAATTTTATCTGACATAAAAAAAGACTATAACTATTTCCTTTTGTTTATATGTATCTTTAAGAGTCAAAATCCATTTCCACTTCCATCCCACACCATGTGCTATAGAAGGAGGAATGTGTAACTAAATATGGAAAACTAATAGTTGAAAATACACAAAAGTTTGGGAAACATATGTACGTATGACATAATAAAAATTTGTTTTGATTTGAATCGATATTACATAACAATGATGACTTATTTTCTTATATTTTCTATCTGACATAGTTACAAGAATAAACAACACCTACACTGAATGCAGACATACTTTTAGTGTCCTTGAAGCAGCCATAAAAGTATGGCCACATCAGAGCTGTAGGTTTTGGGGTGACATCCCGAACATATTTTGAGAAAAAAAAGCAGAGGATCAAACAGGGGAAATGAAAAATATTATAGAAAAATTAGCTATGTTTTAAGAATAATTATAATACTAGAGAGTGATGACAAGTAGTTTGATTAGGGGGGGGGGAAGAGAAGAAACAACTCAAGAAAAACCCATGTGTTGATATCCCGCACCACCCCCACTAGTTTTTAGGTGAGAAATTCCCCTAAAAACAATTCTTAACTAAGGTAGTCAATTTTATAATAAATATTTCTATGAAATGTGAATTAGATAAACACCAGACCATGATACCTTTCTTGTATTGATATTCTACAGGGTGAAAGTGATTGTGATTTATATCTATCAACACCCAATCATCACCTTTTAGTGAGGGATACATTGTTCAATATCCAGAACAACATGATACAAAATAGACCACTTATGATAGATCATGTCAGAGTGTCAATTACTATATCCCAAGAGCTGAGCATTGAGGTACCTATTCCAATTGATGATGCAGATATTAATACGGTTGAACAAGCTCTAGGAACATTCATCACATAGCCATAATATCTTGTAAAAAAACATGTCAACAATGAGGTATTCATTTCCAATTTAATTTTCAAGCTAAACATTAAACATTTAATGAAAAAATGTTTGAATCGAAGAATGTTATTACAGACAGACAAAGGGAAGGGGGTGAAACGAAAGACCGATTCAAAACCATCTCAAGGATCAACCAACCGATAAAAATGATCTACCCAAAGCACCTTAACCCCCCATTATATATCCACATTTATTATCATTTAAGGCTCATGTGGATATGAAGTTGAAATATGGTGGTAATCACATAATTTATTTGGAAGAAAATATGTATGGCGGGGAAGATCCAGACTTCATTGGTGTCGAGAGTGAAACTAAAATCCGAGACTATGATTGGTTAGGTGGATCAGTTGTAAATGTTTACATGAGGTATGTTTCCATGATTTTATTTTCTATAAGATGATATACTTTGATAATTATGACTAAATTTATTTCATATTTTTCACAGGAATATATATGAAAAACAATTAAAGGGATTTTTTAGAGACCCGAAGCTTGACATACATGGACATTACATTACTTTTGTGGAATACTTAATACATAACAAAAACAGACACACAAGGATTGTAATAGTTTAGTGTCGTTGGAAACTCGGAATATAAACTTCTAATCATGTTGAAATATCTTCAACAAATCCAACAACGATCTTCCCCTTTTTGTTTCATTACCTAAAACCTTTCTTTATTTCCTGGGGAAAAGAAAAAATATAAAGGGTGATCTCAAATACTCAGTAAGGGTAATCATGGATAAAATAAAACAAATCATATACATTTGAACTTAAAAAAATGAACATAATGTTTAAACATCAAAAGATTGAGCAATGACATAAAACATGGAAGTATGTAAGGCACATATCATAAAGAAACATTAAGCATGATAAAATAGCATGGGTATAAAACATGTAATTGTGGCAACCATTCCGAACTTGTTATGATTTCCATAGTAGCCAAGGCATTGCTGCCAAGATCATCTTAGTGGACAAAGTCCCTTTCTGAATCGAGTTCACTCCCCGTTTCAGTCCTGTAACACTGAACCAGATTAACTTACCATTCCATCCATGTCTATCTCATGAGATATAAATATTTACCCAATGCATTGGAGGGAGATATAGGTCCCACCCATCTCATAATGAAATCATTCTTACTTGTGCCACAACATACACATAAATCATTCATCATAACCCAAAGAATAAAATGGGTTTCATAAACATCATCCCATCATCACATAATTCATTTAAAACAAATGGATATCATTTCATCATAAGAAAAGTTAAACCATATAAATCATAGATACTTTATACTTGAAACATAATCATACTAAATAATGTCATCTTAGATGGAAAATAGTTTTGAAAAAACACTTGAAATGAATTCTTGAGGAAAATATCGTTTCTTTTTCAAAATCATTTGATTTTCACAAAATGCCAAGAAATTTTAAAAGAAAATAATTTTTTTGAAAATAGTCCTGAAATATTGTAGAGTAATCTTCATGAAAATGAGGCATTATGAAACCGTAAAAATCCGTTCACGCCGTATAAGTTAAAAAATAACATTCTTCTCGTACTTTTGTCGGAAAAGTCAAAAAGTACCTCGTAACGTAAACAACAGAATGATTCCTTACATAGAATGTAGTAAAAGTCAAAAATAGGTAAAAAGGACTTTAAACATACATTATACCATTTTTAGAAATTTGGGACATGGATGATAAATATAACGCCAGTAAATACTTACGTATAAGCAATCTCGGATAAAAAAAACGAGATTGGAAAGGTTATCCCTTACCTTATGTCCGATATGCTTCGTATGTATCTGAACCTCCTGTATAATTATTTAAATAATGTAATTGACTTATTACAGAATCACATTCATTGTTATGATATCATACATGGTTCACTTATCACTTTATATTACCCGTTCTTTTGTAAATTCATCTTAAAGTAGCGTTTTGGGTAAAATAATTTCATTCGTCGTTCGTGTTTTAACTTGTAATTATTAATATGATTACTTAGATCCTAATTAATTACACCCATAATGTAAAAAATTATTTATATATAATATATATTCAGAATATACAAATATATAATAGATCAATAAATGGAAAGAAATACACCGTTCATGGAGACGGTAGGCCGTACGTACGCATGAACGTTGTTTTCGTCTCCTTATTGAATTGAATGGAATTAAATAGATGACATAAAAATATATATATACATAAATCCAGTATCATTATTATATCATATATTTCATGATTAATTATTATATATACTTTATAATCATTCATGAATGGTTAATCATTGAGAATGAATCTCATCGCGTCGTGGAGACGGTAGTCCGTACGTACGCACGAGCGATGATATCATTCCCATGATCGTGGAATTGTATTGAAGTGTTTGTATAATATTTCAGAATCAATATCACTTTACAATAATCATATATAGTTATTTATTTACACCATTATAACCATCCTAGTAAGGTGGTGGTCGAAAACAGATTACACCACGTCGTGGAGACGGTATTCCGTATGTACGCACACGCGGTGATTTCATTTTCCATATGATGGATAGAAGGTGAAATAGAGTTATTTCCTATTTATATTAATATACCAGTATATGAGTGATACTTATGTTATTACTTCATAATGAAACAACTAAATAAGAGGAAGTAGAAGAAGAAATAAATTTTAAAGAATCAGTAACGGATATTACCTTTTCTTTGAAGCGCCTCTTTGAGGCCTCCTCTTAGGGAACTAAAATGGGTCTTTCTAGAATACAAGGACCTCTAGGATGTTTCTAGGGAAGTGGGGAAGTGAAATGTGCAGGGGTTGGCTGAGCTTAAAGGCTCAAAATTGTGTGAGGAGAAGAGGGAGGAGATTCCCTTTTATAAGGGAGGAGAGGGGCACCTTTGGAAATATAAGAAAATATTAATTTATATTAAATCCCAAACCCACTTAAAAACTTCAAAAATGACTCAAATCCGAAGATTAGATGAGATAGGGTTGTAATCTAATCAAACAATAAAATTTAGACATGTTAGGAATTTAATTTAAACATTATAAACTTGATTTATCCTTATTTAATCAATTTAATTTTATTTGTGGTAATAACATTCTAAATTTTAAATTATTACAAATAATTACTTATTTGTTGTGAATTGTCCATAATTGGATAATTTAAAACATTTTAGACCATATGAATTTAAATTTGTAATTTTTAAATATTTTTGTAATTTTTAAACAATTTTATAATACGTTATTTTTATAAAATAACAATAGTCTCAATTTTGACACTATTCATTTATTTGAATTTAAATAAACAATATAAAGAATATATGTTCGAACTAAAAGATTTAATAGATTCATAACATGTCATATTTATCTAAAAAATTAGTGGATCACATTAAATAGTTCATATAATATTTATTTTAATATTTTTAAAACCATTTATTTGATATTTCTCTTAATAAAATAATTTCAACATCACTATTATGTCACCTTTAATGATAATTATTTAATCCCTAAAAATTCTAAATAAATTCATATGATGTAGATAATTATATTATATTTATGGATACTATTTATATCCGAAGTTTCATTAAGTTTATCACTAAATTAAAATTATTATACTTAAGATTTAAGAAAGTGACATGTTGGCACTTTCTTTGGTTTTAATAATAATTAAATTATTTTCATAGACAAAAGTCCATTAAATGAATATAATCGAAACCTTAGGTGATATTGGAAGACTTTTAGTCATCCAATAGGATTTTGGAAGGTGTTAGAGTAATTTTATAATCATATATTTACCCTTAATTACCCGATTTACCTTTAACTATGGTAAATAAAATTTACCGTAGTTACTATTCATAATGCCCAAAAATAAAAAGTAGCCTATTAACATAATTTGGACCCACTGATTACAAATATGAAATCCATTTTTCAAAATTCAAAACACATAAGTTGCAGTAATTAATTTAAAATTAATCCTGTTGTTAAGAAAACAGGTTTTAGAAGTTAAAACATTGCCAAAGATTGAAATGTTTTTACCTATGCATTCAATGTGAAATTAATGCTATTGACATATATTATATTAAATAATAAAAATATATTCTATTTATAATTTAAAAACATTCAATATTATAATTTAACCATATAAATTATCTCAATGAAAAAAGTTGTTTTTAATTAAAAATTAGCGTATTTTTACTATTCATCAAAATATTAAAGTTATCAGAAAAATATCAAAAATTTATCGAAAGTAAATTTTTATATCCTGATTCTAAATAAGAATTTTATTTTTTCAAATTTAACTTATAAACATGTCAAAAACTAGATTTAATGTGGGTGCGCCATCAAAAGGCGGCAAAACTGCATTTTTTGAAAAATACTTATTTTACCCGAAAAATTTATTTTGTTCTCTTACCATGTTCTAGAAAATGTGTAAGATGAATAATAATTTTATAAAATTCAAAATTTAGTTAATAATATTCATAACAGCTAGTTCGTGATAATATTATAACCATATATCGTTGTTTAGTGAAACCCTGTATTGCGTACAACACACGCTATCGAGGAAGGTCGCGATTGCGTGTAATGTAAGCCAAGTCAGGGTTGCGTGTTGTGAAAGAATCCTTCGTTGTTTCGTATAACAGAATCCAACCATATTTTATTTATACATTGAATATATATATATATATACACTCAATGTTGCGTAGAATGACTATTATAAAACGAACTTGAAATTGTGTGTAACACAATCTAAGAATAGTGTTTCATATACTTCAAGCTAATACAGTGTGGAGTATAGCACAAGATAATCTTGTTGTAGCATAAAACACATGACATTAAATAAATTAACAAGAATACTTATCATAAAATATCGGGTTGTTACATTCTACCCCCCTTAAAATGAATTTCGCCCTCAAAATTCGTCGGGGTTATACATGGTTTTCTACTTGAAAGTTTATTTAATTTCAACACACATCATAAAATAAAATACCAAAACTTAAATTTAAAAAACTAAAGTATGAAACGTGATGGTTACCCAAATTAACTCATCATTGGGTTTCCACGTAGGAGAACATAACTGAAAATATGGATATGGAAGAAAAATCTAACCATCAAGTTCTGATGGAGAGTGGTAGAGAACATGGCTATGAAAAAGAAAACAATAACAAATCCATAGATTTGTGATGATCTAAGGTACCATCTGATTTATCGGATATGAGGGAACTAGGACAACATTTTTTGTTTTGAAGATCATTTCCCTAAATTTGATGAATTAAAAGAAATACTTACATGATTTTTGTTCAATATCATTATTGTTCATTCCTTGAACAATTTCCACTTCATCTCTTAAAGAAATTAAGTTGAATTTGTTATTCGTGAAGTGTTAGCAGATCATGTGATAGAATGATGGGTCATTCCATCTGTTTTAAACAAAAGGTTAGCAAAAGTTATAAGTCTATCTTATGGTGAGATTAATCGTATATGGTTCCAAAAAATGGACTTATACTTTATTTATCATACCGCTTAATAAAATAAAACTAGTTTCCAATAACCAGGGACTTCTTGTAGGCCAGTGGTAGGCGATAAAGTATGAGATCATGATTAATATCATACATATTATTTTTTCCTTATCCCTTCATTATGCGCACTTCATCTTCTTTCCAAAAATATTTCAATCACTTTTTCATGGTTACTAGTACCATATAATTATTGAAAACCAATACATAGATATTCCAAAATTCCACAATTCCATAAATGAGATTCCATGATACTATTTTGAAATCTGATTACATAAAAACTTAATCATTACACAACATCATTTTCATACTCAACATCACAAATAGTGATTGCATGAGACTTCCCTTTATCCTTTTACTTAAGAGGTTTCTCACATTGATCATCATTAACCCGTGGATTAGGGCATTTATTAGCATAATGCCCCATTTCCTTGCACTTGAAGCATTGAAGTGTTGGTGGAGATTTCTCTGTAGTCTTTTATCTATTCACATCATTAGCAACCCTTTGTCCATTACTTCGACAATTAGCTGCTCGATGACCTTCTTTTACACACTTAAAACATTTTTTAGTCCCTTTAAGACAATCTCCACCATGCTTCTTTCCACACTTTGAGCATAAAGAAACATTCATCTTCTTTTCACTATTATTCCGAGATTTCTCCTTGAACTCCATCTTTCGTTTCTTATCAAAAATATGAGATGGATATGTAACACTAACTTCCATTTCTACCTTGAGAGCACAACGCATAATTTATTCATAGCTACTAAAGTCTCTAATAGCTATTGCCCTTCGAAGACTTGGTTTTAATCCACTGAAGAATCGATCAACTTTACTTTTAGGTTGGATGATAAAGCCAGATGCATACCTTGCAAGCCTTGTAAAATTCGCTTCGTATATACCAATAGATTCATCATCCTTTTTCTTTAGTTCAAGAAACTCCTTCTCCATATTTTTTCAAAGAATACAAGGGAATTACTTATTGAAAAATAAGTTATTGAACTTGTCCCATTCCATGGATTCAATTTCATCTCTTGGCCTCGTATTCTTGATAAGATTCCACCATTGATCAGATTCACCTTTCAAACGATATAATGCTAAGATGACTTTATCATGTTCAGAACATTGAAGAACTGAAAATATCTTTTCAGTGGTACTGATCCATTGTTCAACAACAAGTTGATCAGAAGACCCACTGAAAGAAGGTGGACTTTGCCTCATGAAGGACTCAATAGAATATTGTTCCCTCTTCTTCTCATTTGGAAGTCCAGAATGATTCATAGCTTGTGTAAGTATAGCAATAATATTTTTCACTCCATATCCCATAATGTTGGTTTGTTCAAGAGGACAATCATTGCATTATCCATTACATTGATCAACACGGTTCCTTCGGGTTCCATCCATCGTCTAAAACCCAAAAATAATAGTGTGAGAGGCAAGTACCATGATAGGGAAAACAAAATAATAAAGGGGGATTACCTTCAATATCTAACATATTAGGTTTAATTCTAAGATCTTTAGCGCAATTCTAGGACTATAACCTATACGTATACTTAACCTTAGGGAAATCCCTATACATACCTTAGAAATATCTCTAGGGATCTCAATAAAGTTTTCTAATCCTAGTTTCCAAAGGTTAACTAAACCTTTCCTCTAATACCAAATATAGAGACCCGAAGCTTGACGTACATGGACATTACATTACATTTGAGGAATACTTAATACGTAACAAAAACAGACACACATGGATCGTAATAGTTTAGTGTCTTTGGAAACTCAGAATATAAACTTCTAATCATGTTGAAATATCTTCAACAACTCCCATAACGATCTTCCCCTTTTTGTTTCCATACCTAAAATATTTCTTTATTTCTTGGGGAAAAGAAAACATATAAAGGGTGAGCTAAAATGCTCAGTAAGGGTAATCATGGATAAAATAGAACAAATCATATACATTTGAACTTAAAAACATGAACATAATGTTTAAACATCAAAATCTTGAGCAATGACATAAAACATGGAAGTATGTAAGGCATAGATCATAAAGAAACATTAAGCATGATAAAATAGCATGGGAGTAAAACATGTAATTGTGGAAACCATTCAGCACTTGTTATGATTTCCATAGTAGCCAAGGCATTGCTACCAAGACCATCTTAGTGGACAAAGTCCCTTTCTGAATCGAGTTCACTCCTCATTTCAGTCCTGTAACACTGAACCGGATTAACTTACCATTCTAGCCATGTCTATATCATGAGATATAAATCTTTACCCAATGCATTATAGGGAGATATAGGTCCCACCCATCTCATAATGAAATCATTCTTACTTGTGCCACAATATAAACATAAATCATTCATCATAACCCAAAGAATAAAATGGGTTTCATAAACATCATCCCATCGTCACATAATCCATATAAAACAAATGGATATCATTTCATCATAAGAAAATTTAAACCATGTAAATCATAGATACTTTATACTTGAAACATAATCATACTAAATAATGTCATCTTAGATGGAAAATAGTTTTTACAAAACACTTGAAATGAATTCTTGAGGAAAATATCCTTTCTTTTTAAAAATCATTTTCTTTTCACAAAATTCCATGAAATTTTAAGAGAAAAGAATTTTTTTGAAAATAGTCATGAAATATTGTAGAGTAATCTTCATTAAAATGAGGTGTTATGAAACTGTAAAAATCCATTCACGCCGTATAAGTTAAAAAATAACATTCTTCTCGTACTTTTGTCGGAAAAGTCAAAAAGTACCTCGTAAAGTAAACAAAAGAAATATTCCTTACAAACCATGTAGTAAAATTAAAAAATGGGTAAAAAGGAAGTTAAACATAAATGAAACCTTTTTTAGAAATTTGGGACATGGATGATAAATACAACCCCAATAAATACTTACGTATAAGCAATCTCGGATAAAAAAAATGCGATTGGAAAAGTTAACCCTTACCATATGTCCGATATGCTTCGTATGTATCCGAACCTCCTATATAATGATTTAAATAATGTCATTGACTTATTATAGAATCATATTCATTGTTATTATATCATACATGGTTCTCTTATGACTTTATATTACCCTTTCTTTTGTAAATCCATGTTAAAGTTGCGTTTTGGGTAAAATCGTTTCATTTGTCGTTCGTGTTTTAACTTGTAATTATTAATATGATTAATTAGATCATGATTACTTACATCTAGAATGTAAAAAATGATTTATATATAATATATATTCAGAATATACATATATATAATAGATCGATAAATGGAAAGAAATACACCGTTTATGGAGACGGTAGGCCGTACGTACGCATGAACGTTGTTTTCGTCTCCTTATTGAACTGAATGGAATTAAATAGATGACATAAATATATATATAAATAAATCCAGTATCATTATTATGTCATATATTTCATGATTACTTATTATATATACTTTATAATCATTCATGAATGGTTAATCATTGAGAATGAATCTCATCGCGTCGTGGAGACGGCAGTCCGTACGTATGCACGAGCGATGATATCATTCCCATGATCGTGGAATTGTATTGAAGTGTATGTATAATATTTCAGAATCAATATAACTTTAAAATAATCATATATAGTTATTTATTTACACCATTATACCCATCCTAGTAAGGTGGTGGTCGAAAACAGATTACACCACGGCGTGAAGACGGTATTCTGTACGTACGCACGCGCGGTGATTTCGTTTTCTGTAGGATGGATAGAAGATGAAATAGGGTTGTTTAATATTTATAATGACATACCAGTATATGAGTGATACTGATGTTATTACTTCATAATGAAACAACTAAATAAGAGGAAGTATAAGAAGAAATAAATTTGAAAGAATCGGTAATAGACATTACCACTTCTTTGAAGCGCCTCTTTGAGACCTCCTCTTAGGGAACTAAAATTGGTCTTTGAAGAATACCAGGACCTCTAGGATGTTTCTAGGGTAGTGGGGAAGTGAAATGGGTAGGGGTTGGCTGAGCTTAAAGGATCCAAATTGTGTGAGGAGAAGAAGGAGGAGATTCCCTTTTATAAGGGAGGAGAGGGGCACCTTTGGAAATATAAGAAACTATTAATTAATATTAAATCCCAACCCCACTTAAAAACATAAAAAATGACTCAAATCAGAATATTAGATTATATAGGGTTGTAATATCATCAATAAATAAAATTTAGACATGTTAGGAATTTATTATAAACATTATAAACTTGATTTATCCTTATTTAATCAATTTTATTTTATTTGTGGTAATAACATCATAAATTTTAAATTATTAAATATAATTACTTATTTGTTGTGAATTGTCCATAATTAGATAAATTATAACATTTTAGACCATATAAATTTAAATTTATAATTTCTAAATATTTTTGTGATTTTTAAACAATTTTATAATATGTTATTTTTATAAAATAACAATAGTGTCAATTTTGACACTATTCATTTATTTGAATTTAAATAAACAATATACAGAAGATATATTAGAACTAAAAGATTTAATAGATTCATAAAATTTCATATTTATCTATAAAATTAGTGGATCACATTAAATAGTTTATATAATATTTATTTTAATATTTTTAAAACCATTTATTTGATATTTCTCTTAATAAAATAATTTCAACATCACTATTATGTCACCTTTAATGATACCTATTTAATCCCTAAAAATTCTAAATAAACTCATATGATGTTGATAATTTTATTAGATTTCTAGAGACTATTTATATCCTAATTTTCATTAAGTTTATCACTAAATTAAAATTATAATACTTATAAGATTTAGGAAAGGGACATGTTGTCACTTTCTTTGGTTTTAATAATAATTAAATTATTTTCATGGTACAAAGTCCATTAAATGAATCTAATCCGACCCTCAGGTGATATGGGTCGACTTTGAGTCATCCAATAGGAGTTTGACAGGTGTTAGGGTAATTTTATAATCTTATATTTACCCTTAATCACCCGATTTACCTTTAACTATTGTAAATAAAATTTACCGTAGTTACTATTCATAATGCCCAAAAATAAAAAGTATCCTATTAACATAATTTGGACCCACTGATTCCAAATATGGAATAAATTTTTCAAAATTCAAAACACATAAGTTGCAGTAATTAATTTAAAATTAATCCCATTGTTAAGAAAACAGGTTTTAGAAGTTAAAACATTGCCAAAGATTGAAATGTTTTTACCTATGAATTCCGTGTGAAATTAATTCTATTGACATATATTATGTTAAATGGTAAAAATATATTCTATTTATACTTTAAAACCATTAAATCTTATAATTTAACCATATAAATTATCTTAATTAAAAAAGTTGTTTTTAATTAAAAACTAGCGTATTTTTACTATTCATCAAAATATGAAAGTTATCAGAATAATATCAAAAATTTATCCAAAGTAAATTTTTATATCCTGATTCTAAAGAAGAATTTTATTTTTTCAAATTGAACTTATAAACATGTCAAAAACTAGATTTAATGTGGGTGCGCCATCAAAAGGCGGTAAAACTGCATTTTTTGAAAAATACTTATTTTACCTGAAAAAATTATTTTGTTCTCTTAACTTGTTCTAGAAAATGTGTGAGATGAATAAAAATGTTATAAAATTCAAAATGTAGTTAATACTATTCATAACAGCTAGTTCGTGATAATATTATAACCATATATCTTTGTTTAGTGAAACCCGGTATTGTGTACAACACACGCTATCGAGGAAGGTCGCGATTGCGTGTAATGCAAGACAAGTCAGGGTTGCGTGTTGTAAAAGAATAATTCATTGTTTCATATAACAGAATCCAACCATATTTCATTTATAAATTGAATATATATATATATATACACTCAATGTTGCGTAGAATGACTATTATAAAACAAACTTGAAATTATGTGTAACACAATCTAAGAATAGTGTTGCGTATACTTCAAGCTAATACAGTGTGGAATATAGCACAAGATAATATTGTTGTAGCATAAAACACATGACATAAAATAAATTAAAAACAATACTTATCACAAAATATCGGGTTTTTACAGATTTCCCCATGAACACAAATTTGGACTCGTTAGTCCTCACCGCACCTCTATAGAATAAGAAGACATAACTTCCAAGAAATAGGGTGAAATAGTGGTAAGACTGCTCAAATCATTTAATAGAAAAATTACATATGACAGGATCTTCTTAATAATAATGATGCAGGGTTAAAACTATAAAATTTAATCATATCAAATATTTTTTAATTTCTTTCATTACTTATTCTTTTTTGTGTTCTTAGGCAGCATTGGATGCACATTGTAGTCAATTTGGATACTCCAAAGATTTATTTTCTAGATTCAATGCATAGATATCCAACATATCGACCACAAATGATGGAATTTTTCAATTTGTAATGCACTACATCCAACAATTTAGAACCAAACACCCAGTTATATAATCTATATTATCTTTTAATGAGTATTCTATTATGATAGGGTGGTGCGTGAATATTGTCTACATCATGGAATGAGGCCAGGGGAAAAGGACAAGATACCTGACAAGTACAATGACTATATAAGTATTAAGGTATATATAATAACATTTAACTATCCAAACACATGTAAAAAATTACTTATTTTTCTCAATGTTTCTGCAACGCTCGAAATAAAAAAACTATAATGACTGTGGTTATTATGTTTGTAAATTATGAAGGAGATCATATTCCATGAAGAAACCGGCATCCCTGAAGAGGTGTTTTCAAAGAGAATTGCTATTTCATTTAAAATACTTATTAATCCATTGTGTATTTATATTTTTTCTGCACTTCCATGACTGTCAAAAACATTCATATTCATAAAATGATATTGATATGCTTATAAAAGAATGGGAAGAATACCTAATATAAAAATGTACAAATATAGAATGAAGATGGTAAAATTATCAAATAATTTCTACTTTAATAATATTGTTCTCCATATATTTCTATTGGTTTGATGGTAATGTTGTGATTTGTATGGGCTAAATTCCCTACTGAAAATCATGGCCGTTGTTGGTCCTTGTTTGTGAACTAAATGAATTACACATTGATTGGTTTTTTAAAAGAAATTGGTGGTCCTCATTTTCAGGGTATGTGTGTTGATTATAGACCACAAAATATAAAAAGTATCCAGAAGGGGTTTTCCCATCCCTTGAGTTTTTTGTGACGTCTTGAGGCATAAAAGGTATAAGATCTTACTCCACTCTTCTCATTTTAAACATCGAGAAGGGTTTTTATCCAAGAAACATCGATTGAATTTATAACATTGGTAGTTCCCCTATTTAGTTGACTCGATGAAGAACCAACTGCCATATATTCATTCAGAGGTCCTGAATATATGATATTTGGTTCTCCACTGGGCCGACTGAAGCTATACTATAGAATGAGGATGTTATTCTGTGTCAATCGTATAGGGATCAAATGTTTTTCCATAATCCTTCTAAACCTGGTAGATTAATCATATTAAAATGGTCAGGTATCTTTTTTAGGTTTCAGAGGCAAGGGTGCGTTGATTTTTAGGTAGAAAAATTTAATTAAATTTTTTTATGATACTTTAGGACAATGATCCATGAGTCATCTGTGACGTGTAGGAATCAACCACACCTCAATCTGACACTTAATGTCATCGATTTGACTCCAAATTCGTCTTTATTTAAAATTGACATTAATTCAAGTAAAAAACACAACTGACATATTGAAAACTGAGGAAATTTATTCCAATTGTATTGATACTTTAGGAAAATGATCTATTATTCATTTAGGACATGTAGGAATAAACCACACCTCAATCTGATGCACGATGTCATCAGTATGACTGCAAATGTGTCTTGTTATTTAAAATTGACATTAATTCATGTAAAAAAACACAATTGACATACTGGAAACTAATAAAATGCATTTGAATTGTTTTGATACATTAGGAAAATGATCCATAAGTCAGTTGTGACATGTGAGAATTAACCCCAACTCAATCCGACGAACAGTGTGACTAGTATGACTAAATGTGTCTACTATCAGTTTAAAATTAACATTTTAGTTCAAAACATGTCACTCACTAAAAACAAAGAAAAAATGATCAAATTATCATCCAAATTAAGGAAAATTTTTTATGTCCTTTTTGATGTGTATGAAGTAGTCTCACGTCAAACCGACACATGATACGACCAAAATGACTCAAATTGCATGTTTTCGGGTTGAGAAGACATTTTAGTAAAAAAAACCAACTAAAATACTAAAAACCAAGGAAATTAATTCCGATTGTTTTGACACTTTAGGAAAATGATATATTAGTCATTTGTGACATATTGAAATTAACTACACCTCAATACGACACACAGGGTGACCGATATAACTCCAAATGTGTCTTTTTATTTAAAATTGGCATTAATTCAAGTAAAAGAACAAAACTGACATACTAAAAGCGGAGAAAATGCATTCATACTATTTTCATACTTTATGAAAACAATACATGGGTCAGTTGTGATGTGTAGGAATCAACCCCACCTCAATATGATGCACTGTGTGATCGGTATTACTAAAAGTGTCTGTTACGAGTTTAAAATTGACATTTTAGTTCAAAACATGTCACTCACTGAAAACAAATAAAACATTCTCTTATTGCATTCAAAATTATCTAAAATGATTTACAAGTCATTTTTGATGCGTATCAAGCAAACACACATAAAAACAATTCATGATGTGACCAATATGACACAAATTGCACGCTTTCAGTTTGAAATGACATTTTAGTAAACAAACACATCTGACATACTGAAAAATGATTAAATGCATTCTAATTGTTTTTATACTTTATGAAAAAGATATATCAGTCATTTCTAATGTGTAGGAATAAACCAAACCTCAATATGATGCACACTATCACTTGTATGACTCCGAATATCTCTTTTTATTTAAAATAGACATTAATTGGAGTAAAAAAACACAACTGACATACTGAAAGCTGAGAAAATGAATTCAAATTGTTTTGATAATTTAGGATAAAAATACATGAGTTAGTTGTGATTTGAATAAATAAATCTCACATCAATATGACGTACCATGTCATTAGTATGACTAAAAGTGTCCATTACGAGTTTAAAATTGACACTTTAGTTCAAAATATGTCACTCATTGAAAACAAATAAAATGCACTCCGATTGTTTTCCAAATTAAGGAAAATGATTTTTAAGTCCTTTGTGATGCGTATCAAGCAGTCTCATGTTAAACCGACGCATGATGTGACTGGTATGAATCAAATAGCATGTTTTCAGTCTGAAATGACATTTTAATAAAAAACAAAAATAACATACTAAGAACCGAGGAAATGCATTCATATTGTTTTGATACCTTAGGAAAATGATCTATCAGTCATTTTTTATGTTTATGAATCAACCAAACCTCAATATGATTCATGGTGCCAT
The DNA here is from genome assembly GCA_963277665.1 of Viscum album. Lineage (NCBI taxonomy): Eukaryota > Viridiplantae > Streptophyta > Magnoliopsida > Santalales > Viscaceae > Viscum > Viscum album. The sequence continues at coordinate 1,030,057,869 of OY728158.1, forward strand.
AGGTATGACTCCAAATATGTCTTGTTATTTAAAATTGACATTAATTCAAGTTAAAAAACACAATAGCTATACTGCAAACCAAGAAAATGAATTCAAATTGTATTTATATTTTAGGAAAACAATCCATGATTCATTTTTGATGTGTAGTAATCAACCCCACCACAATACGACAAACGGTGTGACCGGTATGACTAAAAGTGTTCACTATCAGTTTAAAATTGACATTTTAACTCAAAACATTCCACTCACTAAAAACCAATAAAACACACTCCGATTGTATGAAAAATTAATTAAAACAATTATTAATTCCTTTGTGAAGTGTCTGAAGTAGTCTTATGTCAAAATTACACATGATGCGACCGGTATGACTCAAATTGCATGTTTTCGGTTTGAAATGACATTTTAGTAAAAAAACACAACTAGCATACTAAAAACCAAGGAAATGCATTCTGATTATTTTGATACTTTAGGAAAATTATCCATCAGTCATTTTTGATGTGTAGGAATCAATCCCACCTCAATACGACAAATGGTGTGACCCGTATAACTCCAAATGTGTCATTTTTATAAAAAATTGACATTTTTAATGTATTCTTCATATTAATTTTTAATTTATTTTACTATAGTATTACTAACATAATATTTGATTTCATATATAGGTGGAACCTTTTTTTTGAGTTGGTATGATTTTTTCGGCAACTATGACAATTGGAGGACATTTTTTAGAGGGGCCCACAGACGTTAAAAGAGAAGGAATTATTGTTTTTAACTGTTTGTTGGATATTTATAAATGTAATTTTATAAAACATTATTCAAAATGTATATAGAAGTTTTCTTTGGTATATATCCTGAGTGAATAGTTCTTTATTCATGATTTCAATTAAATTTATATAGAATTGTTTTCCAAACTTTTGTGTACGCTGCTTGTTTTTTCATCATTTTCATCGTGGATGTGGTTATTTTTTATACACTATGAGTGGTTATTTTTTAGCAGGTTTTGCTGGTTTTTATAGGTTTTTTGGTGGTTTGGTTATTTTGGTTTGTTGTTTATTTTTTTTGGTTTCTGGGTGTGCTGTTATATACACAGCATGACTAGATAGGAAAGCCTTTATCAGTGCTTTAATTAGCACTAATAAAGGACCACCTTTAACAGGGCTAATTGAAGTGGTGATAAATGGGGACTTTATCAGTGCTTCAAATAGCGCTGATAAGGGGGGGGGGGGCTTTATCATCTCTAAAAATAGTACTGATAAATGAGACCCCCTTAAATAGAGACTCGATTAATAAAACTTTTTTAGTGCTGATAAAGGCCTTTTTTAGTGTTGATAAAAGTCTGTTTTGTGGTAGTGGCATATTATTTGTGAATACACATATAAGTTACATTTAAATAATACATCTATCCAAATAGTGAGATAAATATGTTCATTAAAGTTAATAACTATTCATGTTCTGTACATGTGTTTATATTATAACTATATGAAGGTAAAATCACAAAAAGCATGATTTGTATTCATTAATCCTAGTATCATTTCAAAAATAGAAATTACTATGTATAAGAAGGAAATATATAAGAAAAGTGACTATTTATTCCAAGGGTTTAACAAAAAATTATTAAATTAAAGACTCTTTTTGATTCCTACAATGAAAGGGTAATACTATATGATCTAATCAAATCAAATATATTTTTAATTTTTGTATTACTTAATTATTTTTATAGGAATCACTGTATGCTGATACTTGTCAACATAGACACCTCGACTATTTATTTTTTGGATTCAATGCATGTAATTCTAACCAACCAACCACACATGATGTTTATTTTGAATATATAATACACTACGATCAACATTTTATAGATAAAAAATTAAATTATATGTTCGGTCTGTGTTTTAATGAGATTTCTTTATAATAGGGTGGTCTCTAAATAAATCCTAAATCATGGCTTGAGGCTGGACTCTAAAATGATAAAGCATGTGGATTACTTAAAATGGAAAAATATTAAGGTATATATTGAAATATTTAACTATAAAAACATTTCAAAACAATTTAATTATTTTGGTCAATGTTTCAGTAGTGTCCGAAACAAGATGATGAAATCAATTGTGGAAATTATGTTTACAAACTTATAGGAGAAATCATACAACATGAAAAAACTATCACCCCCTACAGGTAATTTCCAAAGTTAATTAAAATTTCATTAAATATATTTCATAATCACTTGTTTGTTTATATTTTCATAGTACTATTAAGATTACCGATAAAAGAGTTATTTAAAAGAAGAAATCAATTTGTTTAGAGATGAGTGTGTAGGGTTATTTTTTTTCAAAATGTATGCTGACAAAGAATTTAGGTTATTAAAAGCTATATTTTTTTTATCAAGTATGAGTTATGACCATCGAAAAATATTTGGGGTGTGAAGCATTAGTGTTAGAATGCTTATATATTATTCTTTATCTCTTTATCAAGTAGAATATTAATGGAGGAAATAAATTTTTTTAGATGTACTAATCTCCATACAATAAAATTGTTCGGAAAATGTGGAGGTAGTGGTGGAGTCAGAGGTGAAGGAAGAGGTAGGGGTGTAGGCAAAGTCAGAGTCAGAGACCAATGTGGAGAAGGAGGTAGAGGTGAAGACAGAGGTGGAGCCTGAGGCGAAAGAGGATAAGAAGCGATGGATTGAAAATAATAACATTTTTGGTAAATAAAGTATAATATGGATCATACGAGGATTGTGTTTGAGAATAATTATTTTAAAGTGAAAAAACACTTGTCACTTAAGATACGAGCCATTGTGTGTCTTTCCAGTTTAAAATTGAATTTTAGTAAAAAACACACGTGGTGTAATCAAAACCAAGAAAACATGTTCTGAATGTTTTGATACTTTAAGAAAATGATCCATGAGTCATTTGAGATGTGTATAATTAAACACACCTTAATCCAATGTATGGTGTGACTGGTATGACTGAAAGTGCGTCTTATTATTCAAAAGTGACATTAATTTTAATTTAAAAAAACTAACATACTCAAAAATGAGAGAACTCATTACGATTGTTTTGATACCTTAGTCTAATTATCCATGAGTCATTTGGGACATGTAGAATTCATCCTCACCTCAACCCGACACACAATATGACCGGTATGACTTCAAGTGTGTTTTTTTATTCAAAATTGAAATTCATTTTAATAAAAAAACAACTGAAATACTCAAAACTGATCAAATGAATTCATATTGTTTTTTACTTTAGGATAATGATCTATACATCATTTTTTATGTGTAGGGATTAGTCTCATCTCAATCCGATGCATGGCATGACCGCTATGACTCCAAGTGCATATTTTTATTCAAAAGTGGAATTCATTTTAATAAAAAAACTAACATTCTCAAAAATGAGAAAACACATTATGATTTTTTGATACTTTATGAAAATTATCCATGAGTCATTTTGGAGGTGTAGCATTTAACCGCACCTCAATCCGATGCACAGAGTGACCGGTATGACTCCAAGTGCTTCTTTCTTTGTCCAAAATTTTCATTCATTTCAATCAAAAAAATAACTAACATACTCAAAACTGAGAAAACACATTCTTATTTTTTTGTTACTTTAGAAAAACTATCCATATGTCATTTTTGAGATTTAGGTATCAACCTCACCTCAATCCAACACACCGTGTGAGAGGTATGATTCAAAGTGCATCTTTTTATTCAAAACTGGCATTAATTTTAATAAAAAAACAACTGACATACTCAAAACTAACAAAATACATTCAGATTGTTTGGATACTTTTTTAAAATGATGAATGAGTCATTTGGGACGTGTATTATTCAGCCTCACCTTAATCTGGCACACAGTGTGACTGATATGACTTCAAGTGCGTCTTTTTTATTCAAAAATAAAATTAATGTTAATAAAAAAACTAACATACTCAAAATTGATCAAATTCATTCATATTTGTTTTTTTTACTTTATGAAAATGATCCATATGTCATTTGTGATGTATAGGGATCAGCTGCACCAAAATATGATGCACGGTGTGACCGGTATGACTCAAAGTGCATCTTTTTTATTTAAAACTGACATTAATTTTAATAAAAAAACAATTGACATAATCAAAACCGAGAAAATGCATTCTGATTGTTTTGATACTTTCAGAAATTGATGAATGAGTCATTTGATACTTGTAGCATTCAACTGCACCTCAATTCGGAGCACGGTGTGACCAGTATGACTCCAAGTGCATCTTTTTTTATTCAAAACTGACATTAAAGTTAATAAAAAAACAAGTGACATTAATGTTAATAAAAAACCAATGACATACTCAAAAACTGAGAAAACACATTTATATTGTTTTGGTACTTTATGAAAATGATCCATATGTCATTTTTGATGTGTATCAATCATCCTCACCTCAATCTGACACCCGGTGTGACCGGTATGACTCCAAGTTAATCTTTTTTATTCAAAATTGACATTCATTTTAATCAGAAAACAAAAACTAACATACTCTATAATAGATTTTTATTTTTCTTGTATTTGTGTTAGAAATTTTATTTCATTAAAATTCAGTATCTGTATCTTATTTTGGTAATGTTTGTTATTGTTTCTACAGATGAAGTGTGTTGTTACAACACACTACACTTGTTTCTAGTGATGTAGTGTGCTCCTGCATCACACTGCAGTTTTCACCTATATTAGTGCTATTAACTACCCTGATAAATCTGTCCTTTATCATCTCCTTTATAAGCACTGATAAAGGAATACTTTATCAGTACTTATAAATGTACTGATAAAGTTTATCTATATAAGTGCATTAAAAAGTGCTGATAAATCATACTTTTATCAGCACTGATAAAAGCGCTGATAAATCATACTTTTATCATCCCTTTTTATAGCACTGATAATGGTTCTCTTTATCAGTTCTAAATGAAAGCACAGATAAATGGGGTCTTTTATCAACACTTTGAAAATTATTGATAAATAGAACCATTATCAATGCTTTTATATGCACTGCTAAATCTCCCCTTTATCATTAATATTTTAGCACTGATAAAAGTCATGGACTTTTAACCACACCAAGGTCATCAGAACATCTCTAGCACTGATAAAAGCCAATTCTAACGCTGTTAAAATCATGTTTTTTAGTAGTGATAAGGAAATAAAATCTTTTATAAATAGAACATTTTAGTATAGAAAGAATCCTAGTTCTAATTCTCCAAACCTTAAGGGAAATCAATTAGACAATCTAATCAACCATGGAAAGGAATGCACACAAAACATATCACCCACATGATGAAGCCAAAATTCCAAACCTCTGTATCAATTATAAGGTTATAAATAAAGTATAATCTATTCTCAAGAGTTTGTTATGTTTAAGAACAGTGACAACCTCACTTGAACCATCATCTCATATGATGTGAAGGTCACCAACCCATACATTTCAATGAATTGTTACTTCTAGATCAACATCATATTCCATGTGAATTAATCATTACACCATGTATTATGAAACACCAATATAATAAAAAATTATAATTGAAGATACATGTATTGTTCAAGTGTTAAATTCTAGTCGAGGGACTACTAACTGAATATATAGGGGACCTTTACACACCCACACATGGTAGTTACCTACCCCATTAAAATTAAGTCGAATACCTTACCCTATCAACTGTGTAACAATCAAAGGATTAACTAAAATCTAGGCCTAACATAAATGAACCACACCATGACCCTTGGGGGAGTATTTACACAACCAATGTATGAGGAACCTTTTTTCATCAATTATGTAGTGAGTGAGGGAGTAAATAACACCAAGATCTAATATTACACTCATAGTCACCATCAGATAGGGATTAATGAAAGGGTAATGCTTAGAGTACACCTAGGAATATGTATAATTTATCTCTATTGGATTTTATATCCAAGATCATTTTAAAATGAAAAGTATTTAATTCATCATGATGAACCTTACCGATTGCTAATGTCATGGAATACAAGGAACCAATGAATAATATATTCATCCCCTTGTATTAACAAATGATTCCTACAATAAGATTGCATAGGGGGGCAATATTATATAATCTTTTGGATGATCCATAATTTACTTCCATCATATCTTACGTTATAAGGACACCTATGGGGAAATCATTAGATTCCAAGATCTAAATGGAGTACCCACAAATTGGATCTGTGGGGGAGTACAAGTTATTATATCATATGTGTAGGACATAGTCTATGCCATTAAGACATTTTTAGGGGAATAATGAACCATGTGATAGCTCTAATATTCTCACCCAAAATAAATATAGGGATTATGGTGATAAGGAGATAAAACTTCCAAACCTAAAATTTTAAATAAAAGGTCATAATAATTAAAAATTCACATAATTCGTGAAAAAAATACTATGGAGGGACTAATAATTTATCATATTTCAACACATCCGTGAAAAAGTGAGAAATGAATATCTAAAGAGATCTTTTTAAGAAATTTAATGATCCATGGAGTGAACCATGTGGTGCTTCAAGTTGGGAGATTGTGTTCAATTAGTGAACCCATCCTAGATACATGGATTCAAGGGTAGGACAAGAATGTAACACAACTTGTACCCATCCCAAGGGTCTGGTGGGTTAGTCAAAACCGAATCCTGGGTGTTGTTACCCATCCTAGAGTGGAGGATATCCCATGGAGGGGATCAATCCCATGAGGCCCAATGGGATACTATAGGGAATCTAGAAAACCATCTAGCCCATGCACCCCCAAGTTTGTGTTGGCACACAAGTCCTATTTTTTTTCCTAGAAACATGGTCGAGGCAAGTAACACACGAGGATAAGATAACTAGATGGACCACACCACTCAACCTCTTATTGATTTGTGACTATTGGCAGTGACACCTCACTTATCATGACCTATATAGGTCTATGATAGTGAGATTATTTTTTGGGACTTAGTCCACCAGATCCACCTTTCTGGTGGAAGGCGGATATTCCTTGAACTCCCAACCACTCCAATAAAAACCCTAATTACTCATTTCAACAATGTGGTATGGTAGAGTCTAATGGCTACAATATCCATCCTCACTCCATTGGTATCCCATAAATCCACCAAATATATGGTAATCCTCCAAAATCTACTTGGTTCCTATATTTGGATACAAATGTGAGCACCATAGGAAATATCTAATACTTATTATGTATATTTGGAAAGATTACACACAATAATGTATGCACCGGAAGCTACCCCTTTCTTCTTTGGCTAAGTGTGGTTCCACTTCCAGTGACACTGCTTTCCACATGAAAAATTTACATCCACTTGTTACTTTCATTTCCTCTAGATATTCTATTTCTTAGAAGGAAGGTGCTTGGGTGCCTTAGACATGGGATGAGATTTGACACCTTTTTCTTATTCTTCCTATCCTTAATTACCATAAGGACTATGGGTTTTTCATTCCCTATGTCTTTATCAACTTGGTGAATAAGTGTAAGATGTTCTTACAATGTCTTCTCTCTATGGATCATATTATAATTCATAATAAAACTAGAGAAGCTTTCATGAAGTGTGGATTTAATGAGTTCTATTCATAGCTTATTAGGGATATTAAAACCCAAGATGTATAGGTTATCAATATATCTAATCATATTGACTATATGTTCCCCAACTGGCACCGACTATCCCAACATTCATGTGAATAATGCATTGGAGACCTCATATCTCTCTAATCTCCTATTCTCTTCATAAAAATACTTAATGTGGGAAACAATGATATACAAATACATTTAATAATATTGATTTAAAATATTATTGTACATTGAGGATAAAATAAAACACTAGACATCCATATTATCATCCATATGATTCAAATATAGAGATACATATTCCTCACTAGCCTCTTTGGCATGTGACTCATGAAGTGGGGTTTTTAGTACGTATAATTTTCTTTCATGATGTAGTATAATGGGAAATTGCCTATAATATTCCTAGAAATTATAAAAAATGATAATTTTATCCATATCTAGTATGGATCATAGTGATATTTTTTAAGTTGTTTGATTTTCCATATCTTCAAATTAAGAGCCAATAAATAGTACTTGTTTTTATTACAAAATATTATATCAACACATTTAAAGTTAATTAAATTCCATTAAACTCCCACTATTTTTCAACACTGAATATCCATCACCACATGTTTTGGAATTACTTGTCGCTTAGATATTATAGTTGTAAGGATCCATATACCCCTTCTCATAACCCTCATATGGGTCTATCACGCAATTTGAAATGGTTTTAGGTAGGTGTAACTTTCCAAATACATTAACTCTTAGTTCGTTGATCTATTTATTAAACTACCCATTACCAAAATACCATTTTTATTAAATATTTACTCAAACATTTACTCATAGTTACAAAAGTCTTTCTTGGGAATTAAACCCTTTATGTAATCTAAGTTATGTCAACCCAAAACTTTGATATAAAATTTTCATGATAATTCAAATCACCCCAACCTGGGTTAGTCGAGTACATTGAACTATGAGGTCAATTATAACATAAGTAGTGGAAGGATAATATGACATAATATTTTAGTTTGATGGATTTTTATCCTTATGTGTAAATTCCATTTTATCCTTTTACCTTCCTTGTTAATATCAAGTGTATTTTACTTTGTAATTAACCATGTATGATAAAATATTGTCTTAAAATAATGTTATATTTTATTCCTTCTTGAGTTATTTTTAATTAATATATTTGGTGATCACATAAAATTCACACACATAGTAATTAATCATGAAATAGATAAAAATAAAATATTAGTGGCATGATCATAATATTCCCTAATTGGTTTGTAATGCCCCCATCCGGGTGCCACTATGAAAAGTTCCCCAAGATGGTTCTTCACATGACCTTAGGTGCCCCTCACCGTATACGAGAGGATTCCGACTAGAAGAGAGGGTATAATGAGACACAAGGGGAGACTATACAATCTTTATTAGATTAAGACACAAAATAGAAAAAATAACTGAAATTTTATAAACAATAAAGCCACATCATAAGTATATTTCCCCAAATTGGGTACATTCCCACAACCAACAATAAACATGACATGTCATTTCATAATGTTCCAAGTTCCAAGGAAAACTCCAAAATAAATACAAGATGAAGAATCCCCAAAATGGGTCCTAACACCAAGTATGGCTCCCTCATCCATGCACATATTTGAGTCCCAAATCAACCCTTAACCTAGGTTTCTTTCATTTTCTCCTAACATTAGACCATGAAGTCTAATCAAGTACCCAATGGTGTCCTAAGAAAGATGTGAGTACAACTCAGTAGGCCACCACCAACAATTTCTACAAAATATCCATTCTAAAAAATAGTGTATGCAGGCTTATGGTAAACAATAAGATAAAAAAGTAAAAACCAGTTCCATTAATTCACAAGATTTAAATTATCCACTTTCATCATTAGTTCTATTAATTAGTTCTATGTGTTATCCATATTCATCAAACATGATTTGTCTATTCCAGTCAACTGAACATCATATCTATTCTAAACTATTCATAAGGGGAGTCATGTTTTCAAACTCACAGGGATATTTCATTTCACAAGAAAATATATATATCAACTTTCCATGGAGCCTTAGTCTTGGAAATCACAATATGTGCATTCATTATGGGTATATAGCCTCAGCCCGACACCCTAACCCATGAAAACCTTATTGGGGCCTAGAGCATTAGTCTAGCCCGACCTGTAGGAGTAGATCCTTAGTCTAACACCACACCCATACCATTTACCACATAATAATGCTTCTTTAACCATTAACACATTTACCATTCACATGACATAAATCATTTAATAAATTTATTTTAAGAAAAAAACCCCCTTAGGCCATGTTAACTAACTAAACACAATCATCATTATATTTAAATCATAACCTGATTTAACATGGTAAACATAATTATCATAGTTTTTATCTTATAAACCAATCAATTTAAACCCAAATTCAAGGAAGAGTCACGACCCATAGGTGTTCTTTTGTCTAGTCTATCCTACCTCAAAAAAACCCCACAAGGATCATGAAGGTTCAATTCATTATTCAAGTAACCAATTTACTATCACATAATAAGGAAACCAAATGGATAACAAGAAGGTACCACAATACAACCACATACACATTAATTAGGGAATCAATACTATGAGATATAACTTGTAGACCACCTACCTCATGCTCATAGATTAATGATCACTTAATCATTACCTTTTATTCAAAATCAAACAACCTTCAAAGCCTCAATTTATAATCTATTGGAAAATATATTTTTAGTGATTTGGAAGAGGATAAATGATTATATGTGGAATCATAAAAAAATAGATAAAATAGGATTGTTAGACACATTCAGATCGTTGATTCACACCCAACCACACTCCAAACAGCTAGGAATCAATGGATAATTGACCCTTGGAAGTTTCGGAGGAAATAATTCTTCACCTATATTTATAGAATAATAATGAGGAATAAATTTGGGTTAACACCCTTAAATCTTGAGGGGGAGAATGGGAAATTCCTCGTCTTTAATGAGGCGCATGGTTTGGCCTCACAGTTGGCCAAACCATGCCCCAACTGCACGCCACGCTCTTTCCAAGAGGGGTCCAAGTCACGCGGTTTACTAGAAAGGATGTACAACTTAAAAAACTATGTAGTGGACATGCATAATGGATCTATCTAAGATCTTATGGTTTCAAGATCCCCCTTACATGATTTATCAACCATGCACTTATCTCCCAGTCCCACATGGTTATGGCGCATAGTTACTACTAACTGTGCACTAACTATGTAACAAGCACTAGATGGCCCTTCCCCCCTTTCATGCTCTAAACCCCCAATTCACCTTTAAGAAAACAAATTCACCTGAGGATAATTCCATTAACCTAACAAAGGGAGTTTAACTGAAACTTAAATCAGAAAATAACTCATTAAAAATCTAGGGTCTTACAACCTCCCCACCTTATAATGTCTTATGCCCGAGTCGTACTCACAAGTATCACTAATTATTCAAGGTAAAAATATCTAGCCACTGGTCCCACATATCTATCTAAAACTCACAAGTTTCCTCCTATAAATTACCATGCTTCCATAGGACTTGTACCAACTACATGGTCTTACCTCATAAAACTTTCTCACCATTCTCGACAATATGAATCATATTCTTCTTAAAGGAATCATTAGCCTCAAGATCAAAATCATAAAAATGGATCACATGAGAAGGGTTGGGGTGATATTATTGAAGTTTTGACACATGAGAAGTACTGTTCATGCCAGTATACTAATGTGGAAGATCCAATCGGTATCCCACTGGTCCTATCCTTTCCATAATATGAAAAGTCCCCTCATAGGTGGGGGAAAACATTCCATGTTTTCTATTTCGATAGTGACTCAACCTTGGAGACAGCTGATGAAAGAAATGATCACCTGATATTAATCCAAGAGTTCGATGACATCAATCATCATGTAACTTATTTATACTCTGAGTTGTATCCATACATTTCTAAATCAATTGAACCAACTCTGATGTATCCCACACGAGACTTGGCCCCAAAAACTCTAATTCCCTAGCCTCTATCTTGCACAATGGTGATCTACATGGCCTACCATAGAGTACATCATATGAAACCATCTTAATAGTCTCCTAATAATTATTGTTTTATGTAAACTCAAAAAATACCAAGTACTTTTCCCATGAACCACCAAATTCTACGACACATTCCCTTAACATATCCTCTAGCACCTAAATAGTATATTCCAACAACCTATCAATTTATAACATTCCCAACCTAGGAGACATTAAACCAATGACCCAATATGAGCCATCACATGACCTCAAGCGCACCTCCCCATATGCTAGAGGTTGCTAACTAGTGACAAGGGTCTAATGAGTCATGTGTGGAGACTATACCCTCTTTACTAGAGTGATCCATAATAAAAAACAATATAAATAGTGGAATAATATGAAACAACTAATAAACATACAAATAAATCATCTCCAAACTAGGTACAAACCATAATTCAATATTAACAATGTCATGACATACTAGTAGTGCAAGTGAATAAAACCCAAAAGAAACAATACAAATAGCCAAATCCCCAAATGGGTCCCGAATCTTAGTCCAGATCCCTCTCCATGTACATCCCAAGCCCAACTCAACATCCTAGAGCAGGACCTTTGACCTTGTCCTAACCTACAACCAATAAATCTACTCGGGTACCCAATGGCAGACCGAGCAAGGTGTGAGTACAAAACCCAGTAGGTCACCACCAAAGGTGTCTACAAAATATCCAGTCTAATAGATAGTCTATGAAATTAAAAAAAGAAATGGTGGGGTGACATTGGTTAAATAAGTTCATTTAATTTATTCCTATAATTTAACCCAATTCCATTTCTTATACAATCTTTTCTACATAATCCATTTTTAACACATTCACTTTGGGTTAGGCACACATATCATCTACACAGGGGTCTAAGGAAATCAATCAAAATGAATAGGAAAAAATAAGTCAAGTCCCTATCTTACTAGGGATACACATATCATATCAACACATTATCCTCAACTTGAAGCCTCAGTCTGGGTGGAATACAACCGCTAGGGGAATAGAGCCTCTGTACCCTTCCCTAACCCGTGCATTTTTTTGGGTGGAGTTTAGAGCCTCAGCCTAACTTGACCCGTGGGTGTAGAACCTCATGTCAATACCCCAATCTAACAAGCCATGTGCACATGCCTATTTATCCAATCACCACAACCATACCATAACAAAACCAAGTATAAAAAATTCCATTGGAGATAACAATACATAACAAATGACATGGGAATTAATACTATTCCATAACCCATTAATACATTTATCATTTACAATTCAGATCAATTTATCCAAATTCCCATTCTCATGCCTTAACCCCTTAAGTGTATTAAAAAACCCCATACCTTATCCAATATTCCTAAATTACCATATATTAACCCACTTAGCTCATTCATCATTTCACAAGAATTTACCCCTTATGCACTCAAGTACAATTCTCATAATACATTGTACAATCACTTTATCACATTCAACCCATTAGGTATGCCCCATGATTTCCTAAGTATTAGATAATTCCACATTCATAAATTACCTTATGCAACCATTTACATGTTCTCAATTCATAATACATTTCCACTTTAACATGCTCAACATTTCATATGTACTAGTCCTCTTTTTCAATTCAACCTAATTAATATACCATTCAACACAATCCCATTTAACCTAAATAACCCACTTTCAATTAATTCCAAACAACCCTATGTGAATTTACCTGAAAACCTGGGCACAAACATCAATATTCCATTTACAACTAAATAAACTATTTAGACATGTTTTACATGGACTTTACATTATCACTCAACAACCTTTTATTTTACCCTACCATTTTCTAGGTTTAGAAATACTGGAGCACCCCATGGGTGGCCCTAAAATGATCAAGTCATTCTCTACGCATTCGATGGGGATTGTGAGGGTTTAAATTATTCACTCAGACACCCCTTTTTTTCAAACACTCTAATGGAACCAAGAACACAATTAGGGAAAAATTGGAACAAAAGCTTCCATCCACAAATCTAAAATTAAACTACAAGATAATACATGTAGAACACCTACCTTGAATCCAACGATGAAAAACTCTTAATCAAATCCATAGATCCAGATTCAACCATCCTTTTAAGTGTCAACCTAAAAACCACTGAAAAAAGAGGGGTTTAGAGCTTTGGATGGAGAGGGGAGAAACCCACAAATCCTAATCTGGAAAAGAGAATCAAGAGGAAGATTAGAAATACATGAAGATTTTATCCAAAACTAACGACACTCCAAATGTCCTAGAGATGAGGGAGATTGATCCATGGGAGATATTGAGGTTTTTGGGACATAAATAGGGTTCCAAAGAGGAAGAAAGAAGGAAATACCGAGTTGGGTATAAAACCCCATAATGGAATTTTTGTAATTTTCTAAAAGTTTCTGGGCAGCACAGTTTACCAGTTTATGAGGTCCCACAGTTGACCCCCTTCACAACCATGTGATGAAATAAGTTCACCCCCTTTTGGGCCCTCACAAGTTTCTAGGCCGCACAATTCACCCCTTTACACAGTTTCCTAGTTGGGTATACTGACTTTCCCCATCTTTCCAGTTTCTAGTTGCACATCAAAATGCCCACCGAACACAGGTTAAGGTAACAGACTTTCCCCAAAATTATTCCTCACAACAACCCCAACACGAACCAAAAAATTTTCAAGGATGCATCAACTTCAACCATACCCAACCACTAGAACTTTACATATAAAATTAGACAATAGTTCCTAATTCACTACACACAAAAACTTCTCAAAAAACATCACATCATCATGGAAGAAGCAATCAACACCCCCTCGGTCCGATCCTCTACACAACTCAAGAAACAAATAACTTGGCTTAATTTTCCTCCATTTCCCCATAACTCTAATGGTGACCAAACTCAATATCTCTAAAAAGAGAATTCACATTCCATTCAACTACATTTCCCAACCCGCGTAGATTAACCACTATCAAGTAAAGATCTCCTGAATCTCAACTCAAATTTCACATCACCTGACATGTTCCAAATCACCATGCCTGAACATACATAGGGAATTACCCTTCATTAGAATCCATATGCATCATCAAAACCATTTTGGAGGACATTCCTACACTATCTATTCAAGGAATAAGATCAACATGACCTCACTCAGGTAAAACTTCACTTCATAATGTCACTTTCCACCATAACATGAACACGGAGGTGGGTCAATCTCACCACACCCATTTAAGTTTACCATCTCAAGTTGGACCACCCCCGACTAGCCTGTCCCAAAACACCCACCTTCCACTGATGGTATGCTACCCCTTTCTCACCTTCTTAAGGTGCTTACTAACTTAAAGTCTATCATCATCATCCCATGCACCCACTGAGGTCGTTCACTAAATTATGGTAAAATTCCATCATCATGGCATTACTTTCCTTCAGAACACCATCCGACTTCACCATCATCCTGAAATAACATCACATGGAAAGGTTACCTCAACTTCAAGATTTTCTAAAACCACCCAAGGAAAATTACCCGAGTCTAACCCCAATCATCATTGGAGTTATAAGACCTAAGATATCTTGCGACAACCTGTTGTCATATCTAACCACACCCTTCTATGACTTCATCAAATAAATCACAAGATTCACATGGAACTACACTGATCTCAAATACAACACTTGGATCACCTGTCACCACATCCAAGGCCCACATGGCCTCTCTGAGGAACCTAACATGAACCTCACAGGTTCCTCATTGGAATTCCAGTGCCACTACACCAACTCGATGTTCTCCTCTCCAAATCTAGGACTAACATATCACTCCCCACATTAGTAGTGTTATTATCATTTATCTCTATGAGGGATTCTATCCACTGTGTCTTTACACTCGATCATAATCCAAACCCCAAACATAGATATGACTATCTAGCATTTTCTCAAAATAAGAAAACAAACGTCACCCAATGCCCGTTCCCAAATTATGTGAACGACACCCATGTAATTTGTTGACACTCGGTACATCTCGAGGACCTCACCCAAATCCATAAAGGGTGTACATAACATCATGAAGCTCCACATATACCATTTCCATGTGCGTAAACTCCATGATTTCCCTCATTCAACTAAACACCTTTAAGTCTCTTGTCATAAATCTAGAGATTCTCAATATACTTGGGACAATATCAAGATATTGGGCATGATCGTCACTATATGAGGTACAATAAGAAGTTTTAAAAGAACACCGACACTAACTTATCCATTTTTGATGTTGAACTATTGGACACCATGACCTGGAAAGGATGTTAGGAACCCCTGCCGAACGCATCTCACCAATACTTAACCACCACCACCACTCAGGTGTGATTTTTAACCAAGGCTCACCACTTCTCCACGACCAAATCGCCAAGTAGCTGTGAACAAATATTTCATGTGGCACTACTTACACAACACCATTCAAGTTCTTTCGATGCATCCCTGATAGATAAAAACCAAATCACAATGGTTTACCACACCAATCAAACCAACAATCTCTCACAAATCGACCTTTACCTGTGTGTAGCCAATCACCTATTTACTTACCTAACCATGAATCTCAGTTAGTAAGCCTCCTTATCCATAATAAAACATTTTAATTTTACCCAACAACCAAACCATTCATACATACAAGTTTAACCATGTGACCACCCTCACCTCGGGTATCACCATCAAGCGAAAGCATATAAGCACACTTCAGTCACCCCTGTCTCTTCTACTAGAAAAAAACTTCAAGAACTCCATTAATTATCATCCAAATAGGTGATTTATGAATCCATATGATACAAACATTCAGAAAAACCTTACCTCCTATCAGAACCACTAGAGTGACCTTATAAAAGAACCAGACACAACTATAAAATTTACTAAATCAACACCACCTCTGAAGAATCTCCCATGATTTATATTCCAAGGTAACTGCACCATTGAGATAACATCCCATGGGGTCACCCTTGATTTTATGAAACTATAATCATGTAACCAAAACTCGAGTGGAACCACCTGCCATCAACCTTCCCACTTATCTCTCTAGGCCAAAACTTCACCATGCAACACTTTGAGTTCCACTATCAAAGCCCAAAACATCTACATGTGAGAAAAACACCCAAAAGCACTAGAAAACCTATCTAACCTCTCTCATAGGTTACCTTGAATGTTTAATGATACTAATTACCTAGACTAGAGTCCCAACTAAGAAAATCCATTGGTCTTATCTCCAAACCATACATATCATGACACAAAAAACAATTGCTCGTGAATGGAACTCTCACCCCAGTTTTGATGCACACTATACCCAATGAACCGAACAACCATTTACTCTAGGTTCCATACCAGAGGTGTAAACATTCATCGACATTATGAGAAAAAAAACCTGTATAAGATTCAAAATGCAACTCTTAATGTTTCTACTCACAAGGTCACTAAGACATAGACAATATCCTTAGGTTCCAGCATGGAATCCGTACGGTCATGAACCACAAGTGTTTTCACACTCTCATTACCAAACTATACCACACAAACAAAAAGCCACAACCCTACAAAGGGTTCTCTAAACAAACCACCTAGGCTATATCATAACTGAAAAATCCTCACAATCCAAATCCAAAATATCAAACTTGGGAACTCTCACTACCCCAAACCACACATACAAGAGTCAAAATAATAACACAAAGAATAAACAATTTTGAACTAAATCATTCTCATTTTAAACTTCCTATTTACCCAATTCTTTAAGGAATTATTGATAGGATTAAACCATAGATGGAAAAGATCTCACTTTATAAACTTTAAAACAAACCATTCTTCATACTCTATCTAAAAGGTCATCATCACACTTAGAACACTACCCTCTACCATACCTACTCCAGGTCATGGTCAATGGGGTATCTAATTTTTTTAATCACAAGTCTTTCATCAACACCTATTCAAACCAATTATTATTTCACAACATGATCATTTCCTCTTAGTCACATTTCCATTTTCACAACTTGTTACAATCATCATTTTAACTCATTTACAAATTTCATTAGAAAAAATTCATTAACAATTTAACCATCATTATGAAATCTTTCTCTTTTAGACACCAAATCAACCTTTACAATTTACCACATCCCAAAATTTGAACCTGGTCATAACATTACTTTGTACACAATATTTCTTAACTGTTCATTTTCATTCTTTTCATTCACCCACTTTCATTATCATTATTAGAAATCATTTTATTCAAATCTTTAAAGGAGGTAAAATGAATTATACTCTCTCTTCCCCGCACACTCATCCCATGTGTGAGCCTATAATGATGTATGCCACCTATATCCTTAGGTGACTAAAATTATGCATGAATGCACAACCTCATTCCATTCTTAAAATGAGAAAAATATCATAAATCACAAAAATCGCACAACATGTGCATCAACCAATGGTGATATATCATTCAACTATAGAAACACACACCAAGGACAACAATTCCCACCCAGGGTGACTTGGGTTTTCCCTCATACATGGGTTAGCTTCACCTAATCACAAGATCATTACCAAGGCCTGACACTATCCTAATACCATGTATACCATCCTTAAATAGTAATAAAGAGAAATAACTCCTCTAATACCACTTTTTAATGTCCCCCACCCAGGAGCCACTAAACCGGTGCCCCGAGCTGAGTCGTCACATGACCTCAATCACACCTCCCCGTACGCCAGAGGTTGCCGACTAGCAGTGAAGGTCTAATGAGTAACAAGGGGAGAATATACCCTCTTTATTAAAATTAGATAGAGAATAAAACAATATAAATAATTGAATAATATTAAAAAACTAATAAACATACAATTCAAACATCTCCTAGCTAGGTACAAACCATAATTCAACATTAACAATGTCATGAAATACTAGTAGTACAAGTGAATAAAAACTAAAAGAAATAAAACAAATAGAAAAATCCCCGAACGGGTCCTGAATCTAAGTCTGAATCCCTCTCCATGTACATCCCGATCCCAACTCAACATAAATAAGTAAGTACTTTTCTCTTGTCCCGACCTTCAACCCTGAAATCTTCTCGGGTACCCAATGATGGCCCAAGGAGGGTGTGAGTATTAAACTCAGTAGGACACCACCAATGGTGTCTACAAAATATCCAGTATAATAGATAATGCATGAAAGTTCAAAAAATAAATGGTAAGTAAATAAGGTACATTTTGGGTGACATTGGTTAACATGGTTCATTTAATTAATTCCTATCATTTAACCCAATTCCATTTCTTATACCATATTTTATTCATAATCTATTTTTAATACATTCTCTTTAGATTAGTCACAGATATCATCTACACAAGGGTATAAGGCAATCAATTAAAAAGGAAAAGAAAAAATAAGCCAAGTACCTATCTCACTAGGGATACACATATCACATCAACACATTATCGTCACTTAGAAGCCTCAGTTAGGGTGGAATGAAACCATCAGGGGAATAGAGCATCCGTCCCCTTCCCTAACCCTTGAATTTTTGGGGTGGAGTTTAGAGCCTTAGTCTAACTCGACCCATGGGTGTATAACCTCATGACAATACCCCACTCTACCAAGCCATGTTCACATGCTTATTTATCCAATCACCATAACCATACCATAACACAAAAAAGCATAAAAAATACCATTGGAGATCATAATACATAAAAAATGACATGGGAATTAATACTATTACATAACCCATCAATACATTTACCATGTACAATTCATAGCCATTTATATAAATTCCCATTATCACTCCTTAACCCCTTAAGTGTATTCAACAAACCCACACCTTGTCCAATATTCATCAATTAACATATCTTAACCCACTTATCCCATTAATCATTTCACAAGAATTTACCCCTTATGCACTCAAGTAAAATTCTCAAAATAAATTGCACAATCAAATTATCACATTCAACCCATTAGTTATCCCCCATTATTTCCCAAGTATTAACTCATTACACATTCATCAATTCACTTATGTAACCATTTACATGTTCTAAATTCACAATCCATTTCCAATTTAACATGCTCAACATTTTATATGTACTATCCCTCTTTGCCATTTCAACCTAATTCATATACCATTTAACACAATCCCATTTAACCCAATTAACCCACTTTCAATTCATTCCAAACAACCCTTTATCCATTTACCCGAAATCCTAAGTACATACATCAATATTACATTTACAAATAAATAAACTATTTATACATGTTCTACATGGGCTTCACATTATCACTATACAACCATTCATTTAGACCAACCATTTTCTAGGTCTGGAAATGCCGGTGCACCGCATGGGTGGCCCTAAAATGGTCAAGTCATACTTTATGCATCCCACAGGGATTGTGAGGGATTCAATTGTTCAATTAGACAGCCCTTTTTATCCAACACTCCAATGGAACCAAGAACACAATTAGGGAAAAAGAGGAACAAAATATTCCATGCACAAATCTAAAATAAAACTATGGGATAATACTTGTAGACCACCTACCTCAAATCTGATGATGAATGCACTCTTAATCAAAGCCACAGATCTGGATTCAACCACACTTAGAAGTCTCAACCTAAAAATCACCGAAAAAGAGGGTTTTAGATCTTCGTATGGAGAGGGTAGAAACAAAAAACCATAATATTGAAAAGAGAATCAAGTTGAAGATTAGACTTAACAAGAGATTCGATCCGCAACTGAAGACACTCTAAACGGCCTAGATATGAGGGATATTTATCCATGAGAGATCTTGATATTTTTGGGACATCACTAGGGTTTCAAGGAGGAAGAAAGGAGGAAATACTGAGTTGAGTATAAAATCCTATGATTAATTTTTTTTAATTTTCTCAACGTTTATTGGCTACACAGTTTACCTGCACAATTTTACAAATCGTGCGCAAACCATGTAGATGCTACTATCCAAAATCACTCCCTTCACAAGGTTCCCTGGGATTCCTGCACGGTTTCATCTAACCATGCAACATGACCAGGAACTCCTTCTTCTTCCTCTTTCATGTACCAAACCCCTGGAACACCCATAACCTTCACATGAACATAGTGAAACACTTATTTATCCAAAAAGAAGGGACCAAAGTAAATCTTAAAAAAACTATACCTTAAGAAAATATGGGATCTTATATATTTTTGGGTAAAAAGATATACTCAGAAACACCAGAGTACAAAGTGACTTCTATAAACCTTTCTAGGTGAATAAATTAAAACATAGATCATGATATGAAACAATACTCCGAGGTACTCCACACAAATTTACTATATAATGAACATACATGTCACCCAACTGGTCAAAAGTAAATATCTCTCAAATTGATAAGAAATGTTTTATCTTTTTCAACTAATCCACAATTAACCGTATCATGTCATTATTTTCAAGGAATCCTTAGGATACCTACCACAAAATCTAAGGTTCCATACTCACCCTTCCATTCTAGAATGGTAAACTAATATAGAAAAATACCCGGTCACTAATGATCTGCCTTCACCTACTGACAGGTGTAGAACCAGGTCACAAAACTTGAAATCTATTTCTTCATCCCTACCCCCAATACTATTTATGAAGGTCATGATACATTTGTGTTTAATCAGAATTAACCACCCATTTTGAGGAATGAAAATCACACATAATCTCTTCCCATATACAAGTAGGCACAACAACACATCCATGAATGTAAATGATCTCATCATTATTAATAGTCAAGTTGGGAGGTGACTCCCCTCTTTCTAGGATTTCCCTCAAAGACAAACACTATGGATCCTCATACTACTCTCCTTTATCCAGATCAAAAGTGCAGAATCAACTGATAGAGATATGTGGGTCATCTTTCTATGTCCCACTAGAAATTATACATGTATCTTAGTGAATAATGCCATCATCCTCTACTCAGAACTAACCTCGTGGACTTTAAGAGTTACTTTATTTTATCTTAGAGCTTCTAAAAAACTATTACCTTTACCTGAAATATAGGCCAACTCAAAATTGAATTATTTAATGTAATCAACAAATATCCACTATGAAAGATTTAAATATAACTAAGAAAATATGTACTTTATAACTTTATTGTCGGAATACAGAATACATGTTTCTTCCAACAAGTAATGACACCAACACTTTAAATCATAAACCACCACAACTAACTCAAGATCGTGTATAGGGTAACTTCATTCATGCATCTTCAACTGTCATGATCCATATTCCATGAATCAATATCCCTGCATCAACACATCCGAAAGTCCAATATCACATGAATAAAAAAACCTGGTATACTCCCTACTCAACTCGGGTGGGATCAAAATCAGTGTAGTAGTCAAAATTTTCTTCAACTGTTGATAATCATTCTAATATGCACCAGACCACTGAAAATTGACACCATTCATCATTACTTTTGAAATTGGTGCTTCTAAGAGAGAAAAGACATTGATGAACCTCCCTTAATAACCCACCAAACCCAAAAGTATCCTATTATCAAAAACAACCTTGGGATACTATTAAGATACAACTACTTATATCTTATCTTGTTCCACTAACATACCTTCCTCAATGATGATAAGACCAACAAAATGTACCTTCTCAATAAAAAACTAACACATAAATAGTTTGGTGTATATTCGTTTATCTCTTAGTGTACTTAGGATGATGTCAAAGTGATTGGAATGATCATAGTGAGTTTATGATTACACTAAGATGTCATCTACAAAAACAACCAAAAAACTAATCCAGGTATGGGTGGAATATTTGGTTCATTAAGGTTATAAACACTACAAGATAATTTTTCTACCCTAAATGAATCACAATTAACTCATACAAACCATATGAGTTCTTGAAAGAAGTTACAGTTATATCAATAGGTATCACCCTTATATGATGACACCCTAGCCTCAAAACAAATATTGGGAAAATAGAAGAATTGTTTAGCTATTCAAAAATATCATTGAGATGAAAAAGGGGATATCAGTTCTTAACTATCATTTGATTCAACTTATATTAATTGATACAAAACTGAAATGTCCAATCTAACTTCTTAGAAATCAAAAATAGAGATCCTCAAGGTGATGTAAATGGGAGAATAAGCCCTTTATTCTCTATTCCTACAACTGAGTTTTAAGCTCTTGAAGATCTACTAGTGACATAATATAAGAAGGAATGTATATCGACTCATCTCCTAGTACTAGCTCAATATCCCTATCAAGAAGAATCCTTGAGAAGTCCTTAAGAAATACATCCTAGAACCATCCATAACAAGAAGAAATACATCCTTCTCTACTTCCCCGTTGTTAAGCACAAGACATTCCATATGGGTTGTGAGATCCCCCAACTACTGATGAACTTGTTTGGTACAACTTTCCTTGATATCACATTTCCCATAGTGATAATAGTTTCCACTCTCAAGGGGTACGAATGATACCATTCAGCAGTAATAGTTGATATGGGATTGATACAATAATAGCTAATACATCCCCAATATTTGGTAAAAACCTGAAATATAAATCAAAAATTAGTCCAAAGTAAAATGGTACCCACCAACCTTAAGAGAAAACTCCTTACACTAACAGATATTCTCTTATTATACTCCTAATGGTTTATCAATTGAAATAACCTCATACATATTCTCCACTACTAGACCCAAAACATTCACAAAATGGGAAGATACAAAATAATGTGAGGCCCTTTTATCAAATAAAGTACTAGAAAGCATGGAAGTTAAAAGAATCATACCTTGAATTGTTGATTGTCCTTCCTTTCCACTTCTAGGTACATACTGAACTGCATGCAAATGACATGCCTTTCTCCATAGGGCTCTAACCTGAATTATGAGTACTACAATACCAATATGAAAAGTATGATATAGTTCTAAATCACCAAAATTTCCACCTCAACCGCCATAAAAATTATAAATCCAAATTCCTTCCTAGTGTATGGTAGTAAACCCCCTTCCTTCACTCTACGTCCATCTTGATCAACCATGACTGCCCAACTATCGAGGGTTCCTACAGAACATCTGTACATGCCCCATCTCGACGCATGCTCGACAGTCATCTCATGGTTGGGAACACTAAATATGAATGTGTCCTTAACTACCACATTGATAACATAACACCAGGTCACCAACCCAAGAGATAAGCCTTCTCCCCTTGTTTCTATATCTATCACTACCTTGGTGATGAACCTCAAAGTAGTGATTCCTACTATCAAAGGTTTTACCACTGTACTGACCAAATATACCCACATGTCCACCACCACAATCATCCTTTAGGTTTCCTTTTGTAATGAGAAACTATTACACCATATTTTAATACCTCATTATATGGAACATAAGCTCCTTGGACTTGATCTAATATCTATGTCTGTTCTGAAAATATCTCTCCGTAGCTATCTCATCACCTTCCAATATTGGAACAAAGAATTGAAAGACTATGAAGTGGCTAGAATAATAAATCACACACATATTACCATGATTAATACTCATAAACTCTATATCTTTCTCATATGTGAGAGTCTTCGGGTTGAAATGTTCCAAAAACCTTTCCTGGAAATCATTCCAAAACATACCATCTGCCTGCTCAGTATGAACCAGGATATCTCACCTGTGCTTCACAAGTCCTCATAAAATTTAAGTATCCAAATTTACTATCTTCTTAGAAGGATCCTCTATGTGATATATAATCATTTTGATAGAATATATCTAGAACTCGACTTCCTCAGGTCCACCCTCTCCGAAAAACATTGGAGGGTGTTTCAATTGAATCTCTATGGTCAAGTCAAACAAAATCAGCCCAAACTACCCCATATCTTTCTCCAAAATCTACATCAAATGAGAAAATTTCTCATAGAACTAATCTTACCCTATATTAATTATAACCAATGGAATTTATTTCCCCACCATATGAGTAGTATTCTCAATGATTTCCTTATGTATCTCAACCAAGAGGCATTGTAATGGTGGCATCTCTCTACAATGCCAAATGCACATCTCAAAACACAAAACATAAGGTTTCCATAGTTTAAACAAAAAACAAGGCTCACTACAAGACATAAACAACACACTCTACATGAAAAATCCTAACATACATAATTATATCTCTATCACTACCCTCAACCATCCCTATAATGGTCTGTGGTTAACATAGTGCTATCCAACTTTTAAATTTCAAAAAAAAAAATTTAAATAGCATACTACCCTTTTTAATTTTTCATCCTTTAATTATTTAAATAGTAAAAAATTTCTAATTAGGTACTTTATTCAACCATTACATATATTGTTTTCAATTATTTTTTAGTTATAACATCTTTATTATGCACCTTTTCCCTTAAAATCATAATATAATCAAAATTCATTTCTAATTTCCATACACGAGCATCACCTATATTCCTATATTTAGCTATCATGATGCATGTAAAGTATATCCACATGTTCCTAAAGTAATTTATTCATATAAAAACCTCATTAAAATTTTCCCCATAAGAAAAATCTCAGAAAACAATAATACAATAAATCAAGTGCATCATCCAAGGTGAAATAAAATTTAGCTATAACAAAAAATGTCCAGAACCACAATCCCAACATGGGTACTTGGATTTTACCCCACACATTGTATAGATAATCCTATGAAAAAGCTCATTTCCAAGTCCAGATACATCTTAATATTCTTTCAACCACCAATAAATAAAATAAATCACATAAAATTACCACTATGATACCCCTTTTTATCACCCTAGCATGGGTGCCACTATGACCAGTGCCCCGAGCCAATTCATTAAATGACCTTAAGAACACCTCCCCATACTCCAGAGGCTACAAAATAGAAGTTAATGTCTAATGAAACATGTGTCAAGACTATACCATCTTTATTAGAGTATGACACAATATAAAAAAAAGAAATAACATATATAATACAAACACTAAACATGCATCACAAATCTATTTTACAAAACTAGGTACTTCACCACAACCAACAATAAATATTTCATTTCATGTCATCTAGTTCTTAGTGAAAAGGAAATCCTAAAAATAATGATAAGATGAAAAATCCCCAAAATGAGTCCTGACACCAAGTTTGGTTCCCTCATCCATGGACATCCTTAAGTCAAAACTCAACCCTATTTCATAGGGTTCTTGACCTTGTCCTAACATATAGTCCTAAAGTCTTCTCAGGTACCTAATAAAATCCCAATCAAGGTGTGAGTACAACTCAGTAGAACACTACCAATGATTTCTACAAAATATATCATCTAACAAAATAGTGTATGTAAGATTATGGTAAAAAAATATAAACAGAGGATAAATTGGTTTCTTTAATTCATAGGATTTATATTAGACAATTTCATCATTAGTTCTAGGTTTTACCCAAATTTATCAAACATAATTAAACCTATGATGGTCAACTTAACATCATATGTTTTCTAAATTATTCATACTGTGAATCAAGTTACCTACCTCATAAGGACATTTACTCTCACAAAACAAAACAAAACATATATCAACTTTCCATGGAGCCTGATTTTTATATTTCACATTATGTTCATTCGTTAGGGAGATAAAGCCTTTTTTTGACACACTAACCCATGAAACCCCTTAGTAGGGTCTATAGAGTCATTATATCCCAACTCGTGGGAGTATATCCTTTGTATAACACCCCACCCATAGCATTTACCAAATAAGAATGATTCTTTAACAATTAACACATTTACTATTTGTATTTCATAACTAATTTAACATATTATAGTCAAGACAATCACCCTTATTCCAAGATAACTAACTAAATACATTCTTTTTTGGTTTTAATTCCTAACCTAAGTTAACATGATAAACATAATTATCATAGTTTCTATCTCAAAAACCCTTTAATTTAACATTTAACAACTCAAACCCAACTTCAAGAAAGAAGAACACCCTATGGGTGTCCTTTAGTTCGATCTAGACAACCTTAATAGACCCCATGGAGATCATGAGGGTTCAATTCATCATTCAATTAACCAATTTACCACCCCATAATAAGGAAAAAATGGGCAGTAAGAAGGTACCACAACACAACCACGTACACATAAATCCGGTCATCAAGGCTATGGGATATAACTTGTAGACTAACCACCTCACATTCTAGGATGAATGCTCACTTAATCAAAGCCTTTGATTTGAAATCAAAAAAATTTGAAATGATCAACATAGAATCTCATGTAAAAAGGTTTTTAGGGATTTGGAAGAGGAAGAACAATTATAAGAGGCCTCTTACAGAAAATAGAGAAAAAAAAGTGTTAGAATCACATGGAGCTTCCATTCATAGCCAACCACACTCCAAATTTCCAATAATAAAAGGAAAATTTCCCCTTGAAAGCTCGGGGAGAAAGGGTTCATCACCCAAAAAGTTAGAAGAAGAATGGGGAAGAAATTTGGGTTAGAAACCTTAGATCCAAAGGGGAAAAAATGGGAAATTATAACAATTTAATGAGTTGCACAATTTTGATGCACTATTAGACAAAACATACACTAATTGTGCACCACCCTATGTATAAGAAGGTTCTAGGTCACATAGTTTTCTAGGTACCCTGCACAATTTGAAAAAAAAACAATGTTCATGCACAATGGCTCTGTCTAAGTCCGCATTGTTTCATTCTACCCACTTGCATGGTTTCTAAACTATTCACCTATCTACAAGGCCCACACAGTTATGGAACATAGTTACTAATAACCATGAGCCAACAATGAAATATACATGGGATTTATTATTTTACCCCTTTCATGATTTGAACCCCCAAGATACCTCCTAGAATTCTTAGACACCCAAGAATCATTCCATTAACCAAAAAATGAAGTTTATATAAATCTTAAACTAGAACACACCTCATTAAAAGTAAAAGATATTTCATGAGTAGTTTATCTAGAGAATAATAAACTAACCCTTGACACTAGGAAAATATACCATAAACTATAAATTGGTTCGTGTTGTATCATCCCACCTTTCTCCTATGTATCGCCTTGATTGGTTTCTTCTCAGCTCCTTGACTTGGACCATCTCCTCTCACCTGGGAACTCCCTCCTTATATAATATTTTACTCAAAATTAGGTTAGGGGATACAATGGATTATATAAATGGGTGTTTATATAAAAGAAACCATGAGAACATAATCCCTTACATAATATGGAGGTGGGGATGACTCACATGCCATTTATAATAATTTAACCATAATAAAATGATAAATTAAAAGAAACCAATCATAAACAAGGGATGGTATAATATAATGTTCATCCACATATCAACATCCAATGAGATTAAATTTTCAAACATGTTATAAATTACCTTTATTTATTCTTTTAATTAATATATTGTTCCATAAATTAATCCAATTAATTCAATTTATCTTAATTACTTCCAATATATTTATAGATATCTAGATATCTCTCCAAATATCTCTCCCAATATATATCTCTACATATATATATCTAGATATGTCTCTAGATATATCTTTCTAGATATATTTCTAGATATATTTATCGATATATAAATCTAGATATATCTAGAGATATATCTCTAGATATAACTATCTAGAAATATCTTTAGATATATATCTAGAGATATCTCTATATATATTTACATATATATATATATATATATATATTTCTAGATATATATCTATCTAGATATATATCTAGTAATATCTTTAGATATGTTTATTGAGATATCTCTATATATGTTTCTAGATATATCTCTAAATATATCTGTAGATATATCAATCTAGATATATCTCTAGACATGTACTCCTATATATATTTATATATATATATCTTATTAGATTACTAATTATATTATTGAGAATTAATAACATAATAGATGATGAGGTAAAATTATTAAAATGATTTTATTTTAGAAAAATAAAACAAAAAATTCATGAAATCAATCAAAAAATAAAAAATAATTATAAATTAAACATGTGATTACTATAATACCACATTTAGGTTATAGAAAAAGAGGAAACATCATTTGATAGTATGAAAAACTCAAATTTTAGTCTTAAATAACATGATATCTTTACTTTAGAAGATAATGAGTCTATGTACAATGAAAAATATTGATTAAATAGAAAATATTAATATGATGATATCGTAGGGAGATGATCCTCACATGTAATTCATAATTAATTTATGATAAGTTATATAATTACCTCAATATTTAATTTCACTTTAATTTATGATTCGATGGAATGAAATTCGTTTCATATTCATTTCAATATAGGATTAAAGTATATAATTAATCTAGAAGTGATCCACACATACACCATAATCCATGATCAACATTGTACAACCTCTAGATACTAGAAAATTTGATCAATAACTTGTATTGTTTATGATTGATCACATGAGCTCTCTTCATGAATGATGGAGAATCCATGGTGTTCTCTCAAAATATTAAGAGAGAAGGATAGGAGGGAGATCTCTAGTTCTTGAGAAAATATCACCTTATATATTCTTCACATCAAGTGAATAAGTAATTTTATATAACTCGATATTTACTATATTTTGTTTAGGGTTGAAAAATCCCACACAGGACCCCAACCATCTTTGATATTCTTAAATGAACACATATATGTTAATAATATTATTAATATTTATAATTTCTTGACATGAAAAAGTCATTAAGAATATAAATGAATATCATTTATATTATTATAGTCATTAAACTTAGTCCTCTTTCCTACATCAATATTTACTAATAATCGAGTAATGGATATTGAATTAAAAACATTTCATTGCATTATTCTATGATAAATATAATAAATACTATATTTTCCAAACATTCAAACTAATATTTTTTAGTATTTTTTAACTCACATTATTATTTTTAGTAACATGTTATTAAATTATATCAATCAACCAAACCTGAATAAATATTATTTATTCCAACCTTTTAGATTGATTACATGAATTTAACAGAGATTATAGATACACTTATTGTGTGACCCTCTTGGAAGGTTTTTCAATTGAATTTAGAATAACTACAAAATGTCAAAGGATAGAGTCTCACAACACTCCAAAGAATCCATAGATAAATAAGATAATTTCACAATGACTTCCAACCTCCTATGATTGTTTACCATGAAATATAACCTGTTTATAATGATATATCTAATCAAGAATGTACCATATCAATGTGATAAACTTATACAATTGATGTCTATTTTTTTGAATTTCTCAAATTAAACTCTCCCACAAAACACCTTGGAAATTTATTTATATAGGTGGTTCAATTATATCAATGGGACTAAGATATCAACTTCTTTAAGAGGAAGGAAGGTAAAAATACTTTATAATATTATCCATTAATTATCTATCACTCATAAGGAACCCAACATACCCTACCTATCCGCAAAAATATTTCATCATAGTTTTCATCAATACATCAAAGTTTGAAAGTAATGATATCCAATAATGATAATATTAATTTCTATGGATCAATACACATATCCACATATTGAAATATCCAATAACACATCTGAATTTGGATTTCCTATTTGATGGGTATGTTCTCATCTCCTATATTATATATAATTGAAGGAGAGCACTATGAGAAGGTGTCTAAATTTCTTATGAGCCTCCAAAATTTGATAGCCTATATTGTCTGTGTCCCATTAGAAAATATCATCCAACCATAGAATAAGGTTCATAAATAATGTCATGGAACCTCTAGGTTTTCATCATAGTGGGGAAATGCTATGACATATCATTGAGACATATTTTCTATTGAAATTATAATATATAAATATAATATAGAATAATAATCATGTTTTGATAAGAAAACATACTTAATTAAGGACACATGTAATAATGTACTAGATAAGTTGGTTCTAGGGAACCAACTCCAACATTTGTGCCTCAAGTTTCTCCAACAGAAAACATAATTAACTTTCTTCAAGTGAAAAATTTCTCATTTTCTCTATTATTATTCAAATATAAATAATATATTTGAATCATCTTTATGATTCCTTTTAATCAAGTAAAAATGGACTTTAAATTTTCTTATCAAAATTTCATTCCTATTTAATAACATCTAAGCGATAAGCATAGGATATAAAAATATCTTTGGTAATTACTAGGAAATATTATCAAGAGTATTTCCAAATACACAACTATAAAACATAAATATAAGATGTTTGTTACTATTTTATAAAATCCTCGTCATCAGTAGAATCCATAGGGAGATCCTTTAGGAGGTTCATGATACTATACCATCATTTTTGATAGTGTTTGAGAGAAATGTCAATCCATTTATGAGAAATAAATATTTTCAAAAATGGTTACACATTTTAATATCAATGAGTTTCAAAAAATTAATCACATTATTCATACTCTAAGTGATACTCTATTCAAGAGTTCCTTTTCTCCTCGAGAGAGCATGAACTAATCTTGAAATGTGATTTTTATTGACTTTCTTTCAAAACAAATTCATATCATTCTTACATGGAAACTTATTGAATAATATAATCTTATGATGATCTTTTTCATGATACATATTCCATAAAAAATCCAACACATTATGTATGAATCATTTATCTTCCATGAGCATATAAATCTCCACAATTTACTCAAAACCCAATATGCTTAAACATTTATAATAGATTTTGACAAAAAATACAACATTTTATGTATGTACTTCATCTTCATCACATATATATGCAGATCAATTTCAACATTTTATTTTCACTTCTGCACTATCATTTATTAATAGGTATTATAACTCATTAAAAGGGAATAATAATCATTTTTTGTAACATTACCTTAAAAAATTATTTCTTTTAGAATGAAGATGTTAATTTTTGAGAACATGAGCATCAATTGTAACAAAATATGGGAAGTACATGTAAATATTATTTGTACCTATTTGAGTATTTTATAATATCCTCATCCAATTATAAATTAAAAGTGAATAAGTTACATGGTTTAAAAAATTATATAATTTATATATTAATCTAATTAGTATAAAAATTAATTTTAAAAATATGCTTTATCAAAATTTTACATTCATTACTTTATCTATTCATTAGTTACATAATACAGAAATCTATTTTTAGAAAACATAATTTAATTTAATTCAATGGAATATATACTTTTTTATTATCCAAAAATATTAATTTATTTTATGATGTTTTTATGGTAATTTTTTAATTTTTTTAAATATTTAATTCACACACTTTTAAAGTTTCTTAGTTTGGAAAAAATATATAATTTTTTTTATTTTAATTTATTATTGGGCATAAATAATTTTTAAATAATATTATTTCATTATTGTAAAAAATAAATTTAAGATGAATGAAGGAGTTATAAATTATAATTTGATATATCCTAAAATTTTATATTTTGAATCAAGTTCCTTTTAAAAAACATATTTTAGAGGTTAAAGTCCATATAAATAATAACACAGAGCTATGTCACTTTTAAGGAAAATATATTGGAATCTGGTGTATTTTCACAAAAAATATAGTATTATATGAAAAAAGATAATATTTTATATATTATAGGTTTTTTATTATTTGGTAATTTATAAGAAATGTATAAAATAATATTTTAAATTTAAATTTGATCTTGTTAAATTAAATGTATTAAAATTAGTGTCCTTAATATTTCTAAAAATTGCATTAGTCATTTTAGGATTACAAATATTTATATAAGACATAATTTTTTAAATTATCATTTTGAAATGATTATATTTCCCTATAATTCATTGTTATATAACACAAATAGAAATTTTTTTTCATAAAATCCCTTTCTAAATATATATTATTTTTTTGACAGTGTATTGGGTTTATTTTATTTTAATTAAAATATATCATTTAAAAGTTTTTATAATATAATTAAATATTTATATTTGAATCTATGATTCATGATATATGTTCTCTTATTTTAACTATGTATATATATCACATCTTATAATATAAATCATGAAAAACTCATATCCTCTTATGTGTGAACCTTGGGATGATGTGATGTCATACATAGTGAATTTTTCTATATGAAAAAACAAAATCCCACTAGAGTTTTTTTAGTTTTCACTTAATTCTACTATATATAAAAAAGTGTATATAAATATTTATTTGTTTCCATATATGTATTTTTTACATATAAATATTCCCATTTTAACATATATAACCACTTGAATGTATTTTCTTTATAACCTAATTTCCTTGTACATTCCTACATAAACATTCAAAAAAGTTCTTTTTTAAATTCAATCAATCAAACCTTTTATCTATTATTTTTTCAATTAAACTTTATAATATCTCCATTTAATAAATTAAATATTGTAGGATCACTTAAATACACATCCTACATAAGTATTGTAATAAAAAAATCCATTGAATTCTAAATATGGTTAATAATTATCATAGGTAGGTTTGTATGTGTTTCCTAATAAAAAATGAACCAGTCTATCTAAAAAGGATATGACGAGAGATTTTAAATAAATGGTTACCATGTTAAAACTGAAATAAATTTGGGATCTTGTAAGAGTCAAAAATACTATTATTGATGTGAATAATTGAAATGGTTATATTATAAAAGAATAGAGGTAATTTGAAGAAATCAAGAGAATAATAAATATTATAGGTACACAATATTATTTTAATAATTTTTTATTAGGAATTAGAATTCGTTTATACATGATCAAGAATCTTACGGTTATTTATTTTAATTGAAAACTTAATTTAAATATACATACTTACACCTCATATTGTTACACATCATATACAATCTTCATATAAAAAATTTTTTATACTTGAATTGTTGTAAAAGTAATATCCAGGATAAAGTATATCTATGAATAAAGTTTTGTGAGTATACAATCCATTGAATCAACATAAATTCTATAATATTACCAAAATGTTTTCATAAAAAATTTGATGAATATTATTAATTAAATTTAATATCATTAAATTTTTTTGGTTGAAATTAAAAATTATATATACCATAATGTTTGTGAAATATATATATATATTTTTTAAAATGGTACATTGTGTGGAAAATCATTAAAGATATATAAAAATTTATATAATCTTATATTTAAATGTAATTAAAATATTTTCTATTTTTCAATGTATAAACATACATTGTTAAAAAAGAACACCTTTTTTCATTTTACTCATTCAGGATACAAATTAACTTTGGAATATTTTGAAAATAATATATTGAGATGATTATATATATTTAGGAATGTTTTTTTAATTAAGAATGAAACCTTTTACCTTTATATTTACATTAAAATCTTATTAGTGTACTAAAATTTTGGAACAAATTAATGAAGTATAGACTTTACAGAATAAAATATTAAGTAAATAGTGTTATATTTTTGAAAAAACCTAAAGGGAATTCTAAATAACACTTCAATAATAAGATGATGATATTGTTGACACTCAGAATCATGAATTACACACTTTTCCATGGAAAGACACATGTCTTGCATAACAGGAAACAAGTAAAAGATGTTGTACATCATATTATTCAACCTTGTGGCATCAGAGTTTCATCTTTGTGGATACCACACACTAATGAGAACTCATGTGCATGGTTTTGATCAAACTATAACTCCAAGAAGACTCTATACAGATCAAGGATGGCTTGAATATGGAATCAGTGTGTGGTGCACTTTCTTTAAGTGATCAGTCTAGAAGGCCAGTCCGTGTGTATGACCTTACTTGCAGTAGAACTCCTCAGGCCTAAACTACTATATAAAGTGTGATGTCATATGAATATTTACCCACACTATAGATTATTCACTCTAAGATGATCAATTTTTAAGGTGTTGATGAACTGCTTCTATACCATTTTCAAATAGAATGAATATGGATAATAGGGGAATATTGGGTGATGGATAAATGACGGTATACAGCATATTCTTCATCCTCACTATACTAAGGTTTTAGTGGATCATGTCTGGGACCGATATCATAGACTAGCCACATGATCCTCCTCTCAATATAAATGGAGGGTTCATATGGAGAACCCACACTATATTACCCATTATTCTATGTGATGCATGTGGTATGAAATCGTAAGCATGAAAGGTTATCTCATGTGTTTGTATATAGAAAAAGAGGTTGATAGGTTCCATGTCCACATGGCCAGTTGCACTGTTAACATATGTGCTAATCTCTATAAGAAGTAGATATGAATTTGACACCAAAAAAAGAGCACGCGTTGATGATGATACCTAAGGTTTCCACCATGCGTAAATACAGTGCATGAATGAAATACACTATGAAAATAAGAAGTTTAAAATATATCTGATGTGCTAAGAAACTTTTTATTGTGCAATTAAAACCCCCATGAATAGTTTTGTGATGATGTAAATCCATTATGAATTTATTTGATCATTAAAACACAAATGTACATCACATGAAGATACCAAAAGCTTTAGTTATTTGAATATGTACCCTAATGTGACATTATTTTTGGATCTCAGGTTGAGTACGTTAGTGTGATGGATGACATGGCACATTCATAGGGCATGAAACATTTCTCGAGTGAGTAGATGCAGTGCGATACTTTATCTATAAATACAATGATATCACACATTGAAGAGGTAAGCTACGATTCAATAGGATATAACTTTCCTTTTCTTCAAAAAAGAGTATCACGAGCCTGTATAATGGTTAAAAAAAGAGTATTATATACAAAGGACTTCATGTAATCATTCACATGAAGGGGTGAGATACCCAAATTGTCCTCCTCATAAGAATTCATGTGAAGAGTTGAGCCATCATGTAACCTATCTTGGTAAAGGTAGTAGCACTGCCTATCCCATCTTGTGAAGGGATGTAATACAGTGTGGGATTCATACTACCATAAAGAAAAGACTAAGAGTTGGTGTACACCATCATGTGAACACAGATGCGATCACATATCACGATCCCACATTTTTAGATAATGATATTAAATTACCACATATCTAGTTATGAAATGAATAGTGGACATAAAATCAGCTTCTAGCTATGATCAAGTCCTAAATAATTATGTTGATGCACTGAAGACTCTGAGTTTGAAAAACATTCGAGACTCAATACACAATGTCATTCCAATTGATATCCACTCTGCAAACATGAAATATTCATGTGTTCTTGAGAATCTCCTTGCTGCACTTGAGTAAAGTCTTCACAAGACTTCATCTTCTTCCCCCCCTTAATCAATCCCATGAGTCTTTTACCATCATGTGATTCCCTTATGAGAACCTTTAGATCCACAACACATTCAAGTGGCTTGGGTTATCTAAAAGTTATGAGACTCTGGAAATAATAACAATGCACCCTTTTCATACAACTTTGAAATGAAAACACCCTTATTCATGCTATGGAATCATACAACCATGAACACGTGACATATCAAAGGTGAGCAAAGCGACTATTCTGGAAAATGTCTTCATTTCATCATGAGATCTGTTAATAAACATGGAGTACATAAAATTCAAGTAGATAAACTTCCATCGACAATATCTACATGCCATCGTGAGATCCAGAACTAATCATGTGATGTGATATAGGAAAAAGGGATGACTAACCAACACAAGGTGAGAACACCATTAAAAGATCCCATATTGATCAAATGACACACTCATAGAAAATCAATGGGTAAATGATGGATAACTCTTGGAAAATATGGATTAAAATATCTAAAAGGAGGGATCCTCTTGTGGTCATAAATTTCACATGATGTACCCCTATTGATCTGAAAGAAACTGTGAAAACTTGGTGACATGTCTGCCTCATCTCACGTAAGTCTGTCATCATGTCATCTTCATCACGCGAAGGGCCTCGAATACGTCTAGGTGACCTCATGCCCCCCCTTTGGATTATTAAGTAAAAAATAATGAAATTTTCCATAAAATGATCATTCATCCCCATAATACCTTTGTTGGTCACATGACGCATCACAAAAAAATAGAGTAATTTTCCTCGACATTACTAATGAAATATCGTATGACTACCAAAATTTGGAAAATAAAATATATGAAATAAAATAGAAGGATGAAGGATCCTATCATGATTTAAAAACGCATGCTATGCACTAAGGATGTATGCGAAATAGTCTTGTTAGACTTCTGGAAAAGCTGACCTGATCCCATGAAGACCCCTCGATAAACTATCATTGTCTCGTAGAAAATTCTTGTCAAGTCACCTAATATAATACGAAGGATTTTCAACAAGAATTCCGATCTCAGAAAACTCCCATGGACATGTCAATATGAAAATATGGAAGTCATTTGGTGTATCTAAAAGACTCCACAAGTCCCTTTTAATTAGAGATAATCCAATAAAGTAGGAATTGATGAAGTACTCTCACAGTCATTGAAAATTAGGCGATGCCCTTAGAGAAATCCATGGTAGAGACCCGTGAAGACGTGTGAAACTGAAGTCATTTTTCAAATCCATACTGTAGTTTCACAAGATATTCCATGAAAACTAGAAAACAACTGAGGTGGATATGCCTATAAATCTCCCACCCCAACATGAAAAATTCGTGGCTACCTATTGTGACCAAGAGAAATAACTATGGGAATTTTTCACCAGCCCTAGAGCTGGTTTCTAGAAGTGGTTGATCTCATGAATGATAAGTATTCTATTAGGTAATATACCAGTGAATAACTTAAGTGATATTGAACCATGCATAAAACACATTGTGTGATCATTTATAGATCATGTGATGGAATTCTAGTCGGAAACATGAAGAACAAACCACATGTGTATTAGATCACATGAGGCTTAAAATAAACTGAAATTGAATAAATCTAAATAATTTTCAATATAATGGAAAGAAAAAAGACTAAAGGTGGAATAATTAAACCAAAAACATGTTCAATGACCCTCATGTGCTCCACATGAACCATACAAGACATGTGACAACACCGTGACATGTCTTCTAGATCTCACTTTTCTCATTCGGTTTTCTATTTGGGTCATGCGAAGTCCTCTAGACAAGAAAGAGTATGACTCATGGTTCTCATAGGAATGTCACTTCAGTCTTGTGAAACCTTCTAGGCTTGTTTCCCAAGCCTTGAGATGCAACGACACATTCTCTTGTCATCCAAGTATTTTGGTAGCATCTGATCATGTCAACTATCTCTCACAACACACTTTGGTAAAGTCATCCAAGACTCATGCTACCCTCCAGAAATGTAAACCAGGACATGAGATACCCTCCATAAATTTTATCCAAGACATGAAAAAACCTCTCAGACATGTCACACTAAATCTTGGGACACCCTCCATATGTTTCATCCAGATCTTGCAATGACAGGATGGGAAATTCATCTAGATCATGTGACACCCTCTAGACAAGACAATGAGGTCATGAGATGGCTTCTAGGTTAAACCATATGGGTCTTATGATGTCATCTGGACAAGTCATCCTTGATCATGTGATAACCTTCATACATTCCATATAGGTTATGTGAAGTACTCTGGACAAGTCAACCAGATCATTTGTATGTATTTGGATATGTTGGAAAAATACTCTCCTACATATCAAGAAAACAATCAAAACATGATGATCAGATACTTAGCACATGTTAAGAAAGAAAACAAGCCATGTAACAAGGGAATCCAAGGATTTGGTAACCTCACTCATCGACGGTGTGTAAGACCTGAATACAAGGGAAATGATAAAGTGTAATCCCTGATCATATACATAATGTAACATTACCTAATTAGTAATGTAAACCTTAGAGTGTAAGCCTCGATCATGGGAATAATAAAATATTCCCCAATCAGTAAGGGAATCCAAATATTTGATAACCTTATTCATCCTCAGTGTGTAATCCCCGAATACAAGGGAAAACTGAGAGTGTAATCCCTGAACAACAACATAATATGATATGTATCAATTATATTGTAAAACTCAACATATAATCCCTGATCAAGGGAAATATGATGAATCTGATTCCTACCATAACTTGGACACGTTGGACACCTCCCAGAGGTTCAAGATCTATATTAACCTTCAAAGGTAGATCCTAGTATATAAGTCCCAAATCTTCGAGCAATGGTATTAATTACTTTCCATATTTTGTTTCTCACAAAGATCATGGATCACATGGGATTAGGGAGATGAAATGGTCATATCATCTGCAAAATAAACCTTCATAAAGACTAGAGTAACCTTAGTGTGTAATTCCTGATCAAGTGAATAATGAGAACTCTAATTCTAGCCATAATATAGATATGGAGGATGCCTCAATGAGGCCTGGGCTCCATATTAAACATCTCAAGGGGTGTCCCAATGAATGATATCCACATCCATATGTAATGGGACTGATTAATTATTATACCTTGTTTCTCACACAGATTATATCTCACATGGTCTTAGGGAGTTCAAATAGTCATACCAATCATATCACGAATCTCCACCAGCCAAGGCAATGTCATCATGTAAGCCCCGATGAGTAACATGATATATTTTCCTCACCGTAAGGGAATCTACCTTAGGGATAGTACCAAGGGTGTGACTGAACTATAATAACTCTAATTACTACTATAACTAGGATACGTAGGATGCCTTTCTAAGGCTTGATCTCAAATAGGCATCCAATTCAGTACAATTACTCTCATGTCTCTAACATATCAACGATCATGACCCAATAATTTACATGGGATGATCACACTACCTTATCCACTAGTGGACTGAGAAAAAAAATGAACTATAGAAAATCTAATTCTTTCTATAATCGAGATACATAGGATGTCTCCCGAGGACTCGAGCTTGAACACACGGTTTCTCAGAACAACCATGTATTTTCTTTATGTATGATGTTAAACTAAATGGGTTTAATAAACTATGTAGTTTTTGATTCCTATAATAATCAGGATATGTAGGATGACTCATAAACACTTAATCCCTAGCTCGTAATATTAACCACCTCCCTATGTGGCATAAAATTCTGAAGCCTTTGTTTATATAGCTTCAACACATAAACAGTTCTTTATTTCTGGGAACAGATGAAGAACCTCAGATACATACATATGGATTCATAGATGGGACCCCCATATTCTATACAAAGAGAGAGACTTAAACCTATAGTCATTTTTAGGGTAACTGTCCCATATCGGGATTAGAATGAGATTCGTGAAAAAAATATTAAATCTATAAGAGTCCTAGAGTAAGAAACAATTCCTCCCAAAATGGTGTGATAAAATTAACCTCCCATAATCTCAATAAATGTGATCCCCTAAGTTCCATTGGGCCTGAAAACCTAGGCGACCACCTTCCTTTAGAAGGAATGCCTGTACCCAGTTATGAATGGGGGAATCGTTGGGAGATTCTAGGGAAACTGGATAAATGGAAAACTTGATGCGAGTGATTGAACAAGGACTTATACCCCCAAAATAAATAAAATCTTTTAGCTAATACCATCCACACCTATGAATCCCAATGAAACAAAAATAGTTAAATCAATGTGAATCTCTGAAATAAAAAATGATTGGTTATTATCTATTGATCCATTTTCCCTGCACACTATACAAAAACAAAAATGGTGAAATCATAGTGAATTTTTCAAAAAATAGAATGATCGATGAATCATGAATCTAGGCCACTTATTTTTAAATACCCTATAAAAAATTAGTAAGACTGGAATGATCTTATAGATGATCTTCTATAATCAAGGTTCACATGAACTAAGTTCATCCTATCTTTGAAAAGTCCAAGTGAACAGAATGGAAAAACCGGGAATAAAAGAAAAACTGTGTTAACCATGAATATCTAATTGATCATATTATAACCATAATAT
This sequence comes from Viscum album, assembly GCA_963277665.1. Classification (NCBI taxonomy): domain Eukaryota; kingdom Viridiplantae; phylum Streptophyta; class Magnoliopsida; order Santalales; family Viscaceae; genus Viscum; species Viscum album. The sequence continues at coordinate 1,030,098,294 of OY728158.1, forward strand.
TGCAGTAATTACTAACCTTATTTTTTTTGTCTGCAGAACTGTAGATACAGCTCTCAACATCCGGATTCGAGACAATGTCATCATCATCCAACGATCACTCCGGTAAGTCACCTACGATTGTAACACATGTGGGTCACAAAACAATATAACATAATAGAAAACTTCAACATCAAGTGGTGAACATGAAGGTATGGGAGTACCACTAACATGATATAATCATGACCCTAGAAGTTTCCCATTAGGTTCTCAAAGCATGGAAACTGGTGAGTCTACACCCCCCCAGAGAAAGCTGCTGCTAAGATAGTGGGCCTTGTCACTACAACCAACCGCTTCAGGAGGTTATCCATGGAGAGAGATAACATCCACCTTTAGTCTTTGATGAGGTGTACTAGGGAGTCAAATACAGATCCCTTCCAGTTCACGTTCCACCAAGAGGGCACCCATCAGACATCATTGCGAATACCATCCCACCGGTACCCACCAGTTGCCTGCTGGTGGTACAACCCAACATGATGACACCTATGAAACCTATACACGATCAAAAAGGAAGACATGTTAGGAGAGGAAGGAACTGAATATATATGAGTGGTATCATATATTCACTCCCACTGAAGAAGTATTCTGAAATATTCTGGTGGTAACTAGTGAGCAGGAACATATTCCTACTCCCTCGAAATAAGTATTTGGGAATGTTTAGGAAATAGACATGAGGGAGGTGCATTTCCCTACCACCATGCATGAGAACCATCGACATATTCTAGTGGGACAAGAAGGACTGAAGTGGGTGTATATCCATGATTCAATAGAATATATATTACAGTATATAGTAGGGATGAAAAATATGTAGGCTTATATCCCTGCACACACATTGCTAAAATGTCAATATATTTTAGCAACAAATGAAGAACTTTGTCAGCATATTTTGACATTTTTGAAGAAAAAGGGACAAGATAATACTCCTATACCTATAATCAGGAAAACTACACACTGTGATCATTGAGAACACGTGGATACTCCAGAGCAAGTGCATATTCTTTCTCTTATAAAAGAGGATTATCAGCATATTCTAGTAAATGATAAGGTATCAGACCAGGCTCATATTCATGTTCCAACTAGGGCTCACCAAGTGAGAGAAGCACATGCCTCGAGATAAGGGGAACATGCCTATAAAAGAAGTTCAGTGGCATATTAAAAAGGCTAAGGATCAAGCTCACACTCTCATTATGGATGGGTCTCACTAAGTGATAGGGGCTAAAGCCTCATGATAGGTTAATATTCCTATAGATGAAGTCCATCAGTATACTCCAAAGGACTAGGACCAGGAATATATCCCCATTCTGGTCGTTGATAACCATGTTATAATGGCACAAGTCTTGGGACATGCTCATATTTCTATCGGAGAATCTTCCTATCATACTCTAGTTGATCAAAAAATCCATATGAAAATTCCTACTTCCACCAATGAACGACTACACCCATTCATTTTGAGAAAATAAAAGAGGAGGCACATAACCTTTCTCCCATTTCAGAGGTTCGTCGATATATTCTGGTGGGGAATACATATTTTTATTAGGCACAAATTCCTGTTCCAACCAGGGCTCACCAGGTGAGAGAAAAACATGCCTTGAGGCAGACTCATACTCTTGCCAAGAAAGACTAGCAACATATCCCAAAGGATCGGGATAAGACTCATTCTACCATCTTGAATGAGTCTCACCAAGTGATAATGAGACATTCCTCGGTATTGGATCATATCCCTATCAATAATTAAATAGACCGTTATCATATTCTAGAATCACCTCAACAACATGATCATACTCCCGCAACACCAAATGTTTATAAGTATGTTCTGAAAACATTCATACAAAATACTCCTATCCATACATAATTCCAAAAGGTAGGTCGAAATATTCCAATCAAGTGATAGAACATGGACCATATCCATAATTTTTTAAATTCCAGTGTCCTTGAGGACCTTTGAGACACATTCTCAACACCACAAGGGTCCTTCATCCCTTCCACCAAACTAAAAGAGGTTTATTACCATGATATTACTACTCATAGTAGTGTGGAGATGGATTTCAAGGAATATACTCTTGAAATCCACCTTGGTTAACCTCCCCATGATGATATATCCCATGTACAAGGAAATAACCCCATTAACCAAAAACCTTCATATAGAGAGGTGTTCAAAGCTTAGACATATTTATATAGAGAGGTGTTCACTGCTCTGATGCCTTATTATAGAGAGGTTCTCGAAACATCGGGGTTATCCACATATAATTCCACATCAAATTCCAACAGAACTCCACCCCATTCAATAAAAGAACCTCAAAAGAATCTTCTTTATTCTGACCAGATGGAGGCATGTAAGTCTGATGAAGTGGAGGTCGACATTGACATATAGAGAGAGTTAACTAAAAAAAACTCCCCACTATGTTTTGTCCCCTTTCCACTGCTGACTATGAGATCCCAGAAGATCTAGAAAAGGAGTTCATAACTTATCTATGCCAAAATATTTGGGATACTCACCAGTGACTGAAGGCTCTAAATATCCCTTATCCAGGACATGAGTTCCACCTTCAGACCATCAAAATACTCTGTTTTTAGCTAGACTTGGCTGCTATCTCCATGACATGGGATCCATAACCAGAAAAAACAATGCAAATATGAAACATACTTTCTCTAATTATATAAAAAATATTCATCAACTGATATCCAAATCCATTCTATGCATCCATATTTGAGGATGGGTAGAGTATAAATAATTACACTTTTCTACACCCCTGGAGTAGCAAAACCCCTCAAATACGACATCTATTAATGTTATAGCCTCCAGAAAAACCCGGGGATCGAGTAATGCTCAGGATAATTAGACACTATAATAGAATTATCATGATTCAACAGTGCCTAAACATCATGAATAAAGAGAGAGGATAGTGAACAAGACATTAAAATGGTCCCCTCAAAGAAATAAGAATTTATTTAAAACATGGATTCTAAAGTTTCAATCACCTGGAAAACTTCACATGAAGAATGGTCTCACCATGGATTTCCATCACACCCTACTCAAACACAATCATAGTTATACCACATCAAATGAGATGTAGTAGTAGCTGACATAGTAGCTGTATAGGAGCAGAACTGTCCCACTGGGCTGGGATAATATCCACCACCTCCTCCACCCCTCGAATCACCAGTTCCCAAGAGGATTTAGAATATATCCTTAATAGATGCAAGCAAATCCTATCCCGATGGACTGGTATAATTTATATACCAATCATCTTCTCTAGGTTCATCATCCCTTGAAAGGGTTCTGGGGACATCAATAGTGATTGAAAATCAACCCACCCTATTAAGATGGGGGCATTTATATCTTCATGTCTATCCTAGGAGTCATCAAATCCTTGAGTAGAGTCATTAGATCCTCAAAAACATGACCAATCAATGCCAATTGCAGTCCTGAAAACCCCCATACCACATGGATGGGGGCATTTTCATCATCATCATCATTATCATCACTATTGAGAGAGTTACTTTTCTATAAGTCGGGAAGGTAAAAACAATGGTTGGTGTCAAAAATTTTCCTCCCACCACAAGAAAAACCTATGTTGGTCGGGGCCTGCTCAACAACCATGACCAAAAACTCCCTCAAGGTCACTATTTATAGACCAAGATGGGAGAATCATATAGTGAAGGAAATCATACCCCACTGGGGTCGCAAGTCAAAATGAACCAATATGGCCAAGGGTTTGAATAATGACCCTGATGAAATATGTGATGAATCAGCCTATTGTGTTGAAAGAAATGGAACAACCACCATTTCATGAAACTCCTCTATGAATGGTTCCACTATCGACATGATAGACATTGATCAAGACATAAATGCAGAAGGCCACAACATTTAAAATATACCCAAGAAGAGTGCGATTTGGATTCACCAACTGAGGCTATACACACCTGGAATAAGAGAAGGATCTAAAATATGGAACCTTCGAATAATCAGTTTCCACCTATATAACAGAGCATTTCCAAAAAATAGGGGAAAGGTGGTTCTACATACCAATCACCATTCATAAGAGCTGAGGTTCCTTCCATGGAGGAATAATTGTCACAATATGAGATAGAAATAAAAACTCACTGAAAAATAAATGAGGAGATACTTAGGGTAATATTACCATTATATATCATCTTTAAGAAGCGATGAATATCCTCTCTCTTATATCTGATCTTCTAGAAAGAGTGATATCTGAGCATCAGACTAGCTCCAGATCTAGGCATCCTATCTACATAAATGAGGAATTCGAAAATTACTATGAAATCCCTTCATTGCGGCCACTGCCTTTCTCCCACCAGAGTGATAATTAAGTGTTAGGATGACTTAGGAATCAAAAATATATGAAAGAGGGGACACCTTATCGACCCCACCCACTCCCTGTATATGATAGGTGTCTTAGATAGTAGTTCCTCCAGAGATTCTTAACATCATAGAGTCCTTGGATACTCAAATGGAAGCCATAGAAGGGCGATGTACACCTATTCAGCTTGAGAGGAAGCCATATCCCAAATGGTTGGATGAAATGTTTCCTCCACACAATTTTGGTAATCCTACATTCTCCACTTTTTATGGTGTAGGTGACCCTGAATAGCACCTCAAACACTTCGTATCCAGACTCGGGCTAATAATGGGACCTCAAGAATAAAAAGATGCGAAAAATTTGAGGTGTTTTGTATAGAATCTAACAAAGGAAAATTTTGTATGGTAGAACAGCCTACCAGAAGGATCTGTTTCTAGATGGGAAGACATTATTTGTCAATTTATTTATTAATACATCTCCATATTGAGGAAAAAAACGATCTTCCTCCTTACAAATTGAATACAATTAGATAATGATAGGGCTTCTAACTTCATATCCAAGTGGAAAGGTTTAACCTATTCACTCAGAATACATTTCTCACAAGACCAACTAATGGAACTATGTGATGAAAATATCCAAGATGAGTTGAAAATGCCTACGATACCTATGAAGTATCTAGGTGGGTTATGTGAGTTTTCTGAAACAAAACAATATCTTAAAGATGATATTCGGTGAACCCGATCCAAAACTCGACTCATTACATCAGCACATGGGAAAAGGCTTAGAAAAGAAGGAGTTGTGACTATCACTCTCAAGCCAGAAGTAGTACCTATCCAAGAACCTAGGCAGGTCCCAAACCACCCATTACCTCCAGTCGAGAGGTAAAAACAAAAAAATCACACTAATCTAGAATAATAGAGAAATCAGGGTCATTATGGATTTGAGAAAGGATAAATAATTCATACACCTTCTGAAATAAACAAGTCACCAATTATTTCATTGAATCCATATACAATAACCTGCTCAAGCTTCCAAAATATAGGAAGAGTGATGAGGTCAACCTCACTGACTGACCCGCCAACTACCTTTATCATAGAAGTTTGTGTCATATCATACATGACTACTTCATATTCAAAGACATCCTTCAAGGAATAGTTGATTATGGATAGGTGGTTCTATATAAATCATCAGAGCAGGTATCTTTCATTACCATTGTCCGGTCAGAATAATAATATGGATGGAAAAAATTTATGTCCCGACCTATGAAAAAGTTTGACCATTGGATGACTTGAAAAACAATTGATTGAGCTCATTCTACCCTGAAATAATAGTTTCATAGACCCACAATAGCTTCATCCCCTAAAAATTATACATCTTAGGTGCCTCCCAAAGGTGGGTGGGATCACCATAAGTAAGATAAAATAGAATATGAAGAATCATATTCTACTTCAACAAAAGCTCTGAAACTTGAAGATTTATTCACTACACCATCTAAAACATGAGTACCGCCCCAAAAAATGGAACCCAAATCAGACTAAGATCTCATCTATGGTTCTATAAACATGATAAAATTTGAATAAACCTTATCTGATGATGAATATGACTTAGAATATGAGTTCCATACATATAACTGAGGAAGAAGAGGCCTCATGCGCTAGAACCAAGGATACATGTGACATCGCAGATGTGGTTAGACCTAATATTATGTTCATGTACCCATGAAAGATATGTATGTAGCTGAGATCCATGGTCAAGTGTTCCATCAAGCTCAAAATAGGTATGGAGGAATCCCATAACCCTCCAGTGGCTATCCACACCCAATTGTCTTTCATGATCTTCTAGTGGGGGTTTGATCATATAATTAACATAGACATAGGGTAAGGCTAGCGCAACCCACACCACCAATAGAAGATGCTCCCAAGACCTCTACACAAGAACTAGTCCCATACACCATAAATACCTTGGAACCTGATCCTCATATCTAGGAGCAACCCCACATTGGGAAGCGTCTACCTATAGTTCAAAATTATAACACTATGAAATAGTTGGAAATGGTCCCATCCAAGCTCTTGATCTTGGATGCACACCATATTTCAAAGGAACTTAGGGAGGCACCCCATTGAATCCCTCTAGTGACCATAGAAGTTCGAGACATAATTCACTACATCCAAGGTCTATTTAGTGGAGACCATGTCTTTAGAATGACATGTCACCATCTCATTCACTAACTAGGATCAGGAAGGGGTCATCCAATGACACATCAATCCCCTGTATGTTTCAGACACACTCAATAACATCAATGTACAAAGGGATATAATTGATAATGGTTATAGGATCATCCTTATCTAGGTTCGAACCCTTATATATTTAGGATATAGCGAAGAGGACCTATATCCCACAATACTGACCATTCAAGGGAAAGATAAGAATGAGAAAAGACCTCTCAGGAATATTAAACTTAAAGCCCAGTTTGGGGAACCCACATCTGATCCTGAGTTTATGGTTATCCATCAAGAAACCATATACAATGTCTTAATTAGGAGGCTCTGTCTCCCTAGACAATTGAAGGTACCTTCAAAACTCTATCAGTGTTTGAAGTACCCCATTGATGGAAAAGTCAGCATATTATATGGTGACAACACCCCCTTTGAGACTTACAGAGCCACATATGATGAAGTAGATTTCTACAAGAATGGAGAAAATAAATAAACAATGGATGATGATATAAATGTTTTAGACCTTAATGTCTCAATGACTATCCCTTTAAATCCCTAGAGTGTGCTTGACAATGACTATGTGCTCCCCATAAATCTAGTCAAGGTAATAGATCTAATACTTGAGGTCCAGGCCCCTCATGTCCTCTTTGAAAGTGTAAAATCGAATCATATCCAACATCTCTCTACAATAACTTATGAATAAAGTGATGATAATGTCTCTTATCATGGACTTATTCACCCTGATAGTGACATAGAATCCCCTAGATTTCCATCTTCACCTGAAAATGTCTCCATAGAATCAGAAGTGGAAAAGGATGAGGATGACATTAGGAATACCCCTCACACATTTGAGGAAGGAACTCCACCACCATCGATGAGATCAGACAGATAAATATGGGAATAGAATAAGATACATGAACTAATCTTATTAGTGCCTCATACCCCTCAAAGAGTAAGAGATGTATATCACATTTCTAAAGAAACACTGATATTTGTTCTCTTGAAACTACACAAAAATTCCCAAACTGAATCCAATTGTGGCTATAGACCATATCAGACTACCCAATGAGCATCGGGGCCTCATGAAGGCTTCCAAGAGGATGAATCCATATCATTCCACCATTTTAGAGGTAGAATTTTACAAATTGATCAAATTTAACTTTTTTTGAGAGGTGAAATATCCAAAATAGCTTGCCAATATCATCCCCATTAAGAAGAACAACATGATTAGGTTCTACATTGTCTTCATAGACCTTAATTGGCACTTTCCAATAGATGATTTCCTGCTGCCAATCATATAGGTCTTAATCGATGGATCTTATATCATTCAATCCCTTTCTTTCATTGACGAGTACTCTAGGTACAATTAGATAAAGATGTACCCTACATATGAATAATCCATTGCCTTTAAAGAACCCCTGGGTATTTTTTTCTATCAATTCATGACCTTGAGATTAAATAATGTTGGTTAGACATATCAACATTCCATGCATCATATCTTTAATCCATTCTTGGAAAAGATAACTGATTGTTATGTCGATGACCTAGTTGTCAAATCCCAAAAGCAATGTGATCACTTCATGAACCTTAAAATAGTATTTGATAAGTTGAGACATCACATTCTAAAGATGAATATGCTAAAATTCACTTTCAAGGTAACATAAGGTAAGTTCCTTATCTTTGTGGTATGCTACCATGACATTGATGTTGACCTAGATAATACTAGTGATATCTTAGAGATGTCACTCCCCAAAAATATCAAAGAACTAAGGGGGGTCCAAGGGAACCTCATCTAGATTTAGTGATTGATAGCCAATTTGTCTAGAAAATGTTTTCCCATCACCAGGATAATGAAGAAGGGAATAAATTATAAATGCGATGATGATTTCTAAGAAGCCTTCAAGAGTCTCATGTAGTACCTACTGCAACCACTGGTTTTAATGCCTCCGGTGGAAGGAAGGTCACTCATATTGTATGTGGCTACCATGGAGTGATCACTAGGATCCCTCCTCACTTAGGAAAATTATGTAGGGATTGATAATAGTCTCTACTACATCCCCCATAGTATTTTTGGTACTGATACAATATATTCTAACGTCAAGAAGAATTTCCTTACACTCATATTTTTAGTGAAAAAAGATGATGCATTACTTACATCACCACAAAGTCCATATAGCCTCTCGTATTGATATGATTATGTATATCCTTGGATTCCCTCTATTTAATAGGAACTTGGCCTTATGGGAAGTCATTATGTAGTAATATGACATTTATTTTGTATCACAAAAGTCAGTGAAAGGGAAAGCCCTGGCTGAATTTCTCGCAACACATTCTACCACATAAAATATAACAGAAGAAACTAAGCACCTAGATGATGAGGTATTATACATCCACGACACTACCCAAACATGGGATATGTACTTTGATGGGGCCTACCAGAGTCCTGTCGGCACAAAGATGGAAAAATATAGACTTAATCAGGTAGGTCAAGGGGTTTTATTTGTCTCTCCAGACAAAGAAGTTTTTACCAACTCTTTCTCACTCTTCGAAGGCTACATGGATAATGAGGTAGAATACCAAACCGTCATTGTTGGATTGAAACTATGCCTACAAATTTATATAGCTTATCTAAATATAAAAGGGGATTCAGAACTAGTGATAAATAAGATCAATGGTGAATATGACATCATAAAGAAATAACTGACCCCTTTCACTAGCTACGTTAGGGGACTGATGGTAGAGTTCCCTTTTGATCCCACATTGTATCATGTTACCCCTATCACAGAATGCTCATGCCGATGCATTGGCTAATGCAGCCACCATCATGGCTAAGCCTAATTAAGAAGAAGTAATATTCCATATCATACATCAAATAATGGTATAAAAAATATTTGTTTCTGATATGAATGAAATCAATTAGGTCAACACTACCCAGAGCATGACAAACTGATGACCAATCTTGGATGGATGGATCCCATAATTGGTTATCTCTAAAACAGTACTCTATCAAAAAAATGATATAGGAGAGAATATATTTGGCACGGTGAAGCGAACTTCACTCTAAAGGATGGTCCAAATTAGAAGAATTTCCTCCACAAATGTGGAGTTGATGGAATCATCCTAAAGTGCACAATAGAAGGATATATTTTTGCTGTCATGGAAGAAGTCCATTAAGGCTCCTATAGTTCCCATCAATCCAGGACCTGTCTCTCCCACCAAATCAGAATATTGACATATTACTAGAAAACCATGATATTAGACTACATTTAATTTACCAAGAAATGTCATGCGTTCTAGATACATGAAAACTTCATCCATCAACCCCAAAATTTATGTATATAGCTAAATATTGATAGCCTTTTTTCATTTGGGGAATGGATTTTGTGGGGTCATATTCCCCAACTACAACTAAGTAGTTCAAGTACATACTTACTAATACTGAATTCATTTCAAAATGGGCTAAGGCAATACTCCTCAAGGAATTCAGGATAAAGAATATCATCAACTTCATGAAGTCTCACATCATCACTGGGTTTGGGGTCCCTCACATAATATTGATAGACAGCGACACCAATTTCTGTTCAACAAAGTTAAAGAAACTATACTAGAATTATAGTATTGAGTACAATCACTCATCTCTCTATCATGAATAAAAAATGGATAGATAGAGGCCTTCAATAATATTCTATCGAATATACTTTAGAATATGGTGAATAAGGATAATAATTATTGGCCAAAAAAATCACTCCATGATTTATGGTCCTACCATACCACCACATGTACTACCAAAATGGAAACACCATACTCAATGGTGTATGGGACTGAGACAATGTTATCCATGGAGGTCCGCCTTCCTTCACTCTGAATAGCAAGTTGTAGAGAGCTATTAGATGATGTACAATCGAAAAAGTGCCTAGATGAATTGGAAAGACTAGATAGGAATAGGTTACACACACTAAACTACTTTGAGGTCCATTAGAACCAGATTACATGGGACTTTAATAAAAGTGTTTACCTCCGTTTATTCCTCCAAGGAGAACTAGTGTTGGCTCTCAGAACTCCAATGATACCAAGGAAGAAGCCTCCAAAACAATAATCCAAGTGTGAAGGGCCTTAATTAATACATAAGGTCTATCATAATGGAGCCTACTAATTGGACACCATGTATGGGGATCATGGAACACCTCCTAAAAATGCAAGATTTTTCAAGAAATACTTTGCATAGTTTTCATCAAGCACCCTAAGTCCTAACAGTAAGACTTTAATCTGCACAGTATCCTTCATCTCAAACACACGACAATAAAATCTATAGAGTTTGACCTAGGTATGTAACCCTAAAATATATGGTTCCCTAATAACTAAATATTCCTTGGGTAACACCCCAATATTTCATAGTATGTTATCTCTTCAAAGTAATTCAATAACTTGTGTTACACGCAACACTGAGTTCGAGTGTACCATGACCTACCAAACTAGCCATTCAAAAAACTGTTATGAATAGTATTAACTAAATTTTGAATTTTATATACTCCATACAATTTTATAATCCAAATTATTTATTTCTTAGACATAATATAAGAACAAATTCATTTTTTTTCACATAAAAGAAGTATTTTTCAAAAAATGAAATTTTACCGCCTTTTAATGGAGAACCTTTTTTAAAACTATTATTTGAAATTTATATATATTAAATTTAGTGAAATTAAATTATTCTTCAGAATCAAGTCATAAAAATTAATTTTGGATAAATTTTTTGTACTTTTCTGATAACTTTCAAATTTTGATGAATAGTGAAAAATACTAAATTTTAATTGAAAACAACTTTTTTAATCGAAATAATTTATAGTGTTAAATTATAAATTTGAGTGGTTTTAAAGTATCATTAGATTATATTTTTTTCATTTAAAATAATATAGGTCATTTGATGTATTTTCATATTTAAACCGAACATAAATAAGTGTCAATCTTTTGATAGTTATTATTTCTTAAAAACACACTTTTTGTTTTGACAATGATAATTAATTTTAAATTAATTTCTTCCACTTCTGTGTTTTGAATTTGGAAAAATGGATTCTATATTTTGAATCAGGAGGTCCAAATTATGTGAATAGGTATCTTTTATTTTGAGACATTATAAATATTTATTTCAGAAGATATTTTACTTAGCATGGTTAAAAGGTAAATCTGGTAAACAAGGGTAAACAAATATTATTATAATAATATTAAATTACCCTAACATGTGTTCTATTCCTATTGGTTGATACATGTACGACCATGTGTATCCATGGATCTATTTTAAGACCCCATGGATCCACTTGAGAGTGATAATGACACTTTATATTAATTAATTTAAAGTAAAGAAAAAATGACATAAACATATACCTTTTAGTAAGACAATTATTAAGAGGGGTTATATAAGTTATCGTTTTGACTATAAATATTAATTTGAAATATAAAAATATTTCCTACATCATGGTACTTTTTTATAATTTTTAGGCATCAAATAAATAAAATTATTTATGATACAATAATGATTCAGTGTTTACCTCATTATTGAATGCTTTAAATAAATGAGATTATAAAAATTAAAAAAATATCCAAAACCTATCTAATTATTATTGTAAGATTTTATTTAGAACATGAGTCATATTATATTATAATATAATGAGTTTTTGACCTTTATAAACTGAAAATAATTATATAATAAAATAATATTTTCAAACATTCCTAAAGAGCCCCTTTTTCCTCCTTATAAAAATCCCTCACGTCTAACCCATTTCTCACACCTCTCAAGCCACATGAATAATAAATAATCTGCCCCATTAATCTCCCTACATCCAAATAATCTTTTTAGAAGCCTTATATTATAAATAAGGCACTTCAAGGAAGTCTTTTGGTTCAAACCCAAGTTTGTTACCATATTTAAAGGTAACATCTCCTCTTAAGTTCTTTTCTTTTATTTTACTTTTCCACCCCCAAAAATATATTTATCTATTTATTTTATAACAACGACAGTATCCAAAATATACTAGGTTGTTTTTATAAGAAGTATCAAAATAAACTTACACACACCTTCATCTAATTGGTATAGAACATAATGTTTCTATGGATGCTGAACTATTGCCTCATGAAACGATGATTGTTCAATCTTCTACCACCACCTGTTATGGTGGCAATTATGATGACAATATAATCATATATTATATTAATGATATTTATTTTATCTAAAATCTTATATAATTATCTTTTATTACATACCGTTATTCGTTTCATGTTGTATATATAAGATAATTTCATTTGAGGAAGTGCAGACTACCGCCCCCTCAAAGTGATATGACTCGTTCATACCATACACAGAACATATAAAGGATGGTGTTAATGAACTTACAGAACATATATAAAATATTATATTATACTGGAATAAAAATATACCTATGTATCATTTGGTTTTCATTCCTTTTAACATAAATAAAATGAAATAAAAGTAGCGTTCGTGCGTACGTACGAATTACCGTCTCCACGAGCACGATGAGATTAATTCCCCATAGTATCCATTCAAGAATAATTTTCATTTGATTATTATAAATAATGTTTATGAACTTAATATCATTATGGATATGAATCAAATACATCATATTCGTAACAAACATGGCTTACATAACAAAACATATAAAGGAAAAACGAATCAGTTAACACCCGAAACAATGATACTACTAAAATATTATTAAAAAAGAAATATCATAAGATCATATATGATATCATATTTTTGTATGTGGTTCTTTTATAATTTAATAACAATTATTTAACTATTTTACAGGAGGTCAACGTACCCTCGTCCAAGGAAAAGTACAAGGTAAGGGTTAATTCCTCAATCTCATTATTTTCTGAGATTGTTTATGTGTAAGTATTTTTTGGGACATATTTATTATCCATGTCTATGTTTCATAAAAGGCCTTTCATTATTATTCTTTTATGGTACTCTGTATTTATAACATAATTTTAAATGTTTTAAATATTTATTCTTCTAAATCTTTATCATTAATGTCCATGTTTTGAAAATGGTTATAAGGATTTATTTATATGGACATGATTGTTTTAAAATGTTAATTCCTTTCAAAAGTTTTAAAGTGGTATGGAAAACTTGGATTAAAAAATCTCTTTTAAATGACTTCTTTCATAAATGTGTTAATTGTAAATGATTTTACAAAAAGGGATATTTCACTCAAAAAGTTTTACTGATCCTTTTGAAATATGTCAACATCCTTTACTGCATATTATTCTTGATTAAGGTTGATTTATTATAATAAAACCTTCCATATTGTATTGAATGAGTTATGATATGTTTGACTATGGATGTGATATTTTTATACCATTCTTGGTTTATGGTTAATGTATTAACATTTTTTATGCTAGTTTTAATATGAATTTTTATCTTATGTTTCAACCTTTTCATATGAGTAATGCATTGGATTTAGTAAGTTATGGGTGGAGCCTTCTATAGCTCCTCGATGCATCGGTAGGTCTCATGAAACAAACTAGTGTCTTGGAACAAGGCCTTGACAAAATATTATTTATAGTCTTGGCATGAGGACTTGACTATGTGGTTATGATTTCCAGCATCATGCGAGCCATCATTAGGAAATTAGCTATTGATATTACATGTGATTATTTGACGAGTAGAATATCCATGTGAATAAGTAAATGGAATTATTTGATTTATCTTTTACATATTATGCTTAAGTTTAATTTTAGAAGGGTTTTTTTAGTTTTATAAATTTCCTTAAATGTTTATGCTTATTTATGAAAGTTTATGCTATATTGTTATCCTTACTAAGCATCTAAGCTCACCCCTTTCTATGTTTTCTTTTTCCCAGATTCCAAAAATTGTATTATGTTTGATATGCTGGGTTAATCTAGGGTAATATTGGAATTCACAATGGATTATTTATATTGTGTTTTATGTTTGAATGTGTAATGTAACGTTCATGTATGTAATCTATTTTCCAAGATTGCTAAACTGATCAGTCTTTCTGGACTTGATTCTTTGTAATCCGGCCAATGTATTAAAATAATGCACCGACTCTAGGTAACTGGGGTTGGGGCATTACATTTGGTATAATAGAAAGTTTAGTAATAACCTTTGAAAGTAGATTTTTAAAAACTCTAATTAGATAACATTACCCTAAGATAGACTTTTAGGATTATTATAGAAGAACATAATATAATTTTGGTAATATAGAGATTTTGTGAATTTTACAAGCAATACATCCTTGTCTGGATACGAGTAGGTAGTGGAAGCTCTGGAACAGATGTACCTAGGAGTGAAAACTATGACAATGAGTTTCAATATTGACTCGGTGTATCCTGGTACATGACAATGGTCCTTTCTGCACTCTAGGTTATTACACTCCTGATGGATATGATTAAGATAATTCAAATTTTCTTTACAATCCATTATGAAAGATGTTGGAGTAAATACTTCCTCAAAGAAAAGATTATTTTATTATTATTGATTATATACATAATATTTTAAATTTACATTAGGTATTTTACAAGTTTTTAATTATTCATTACAATTCATAAACTAACCTAGTGTATTCCATTGTTTAAAAATGGTGCCTAGTAGATGGAATAAGAACTCCAACAGTACACATGATCCAAAGAGTAAGAAGGATCATATCTTTCATGGTATTATGAAAACATTTAGAAAGGAAATATTCTCCCATGTATTATCATCATATAAAAAATATTATCATGTGTTAACAAGATAAGTAAATAATTCTCGGAGTCCTATGGCTTTTATGGGAAGCCAAAGAAGAAAAGGATGGTAGAGAGAAAGATGGATAAAGGGAATATGGGAAAGAATGATTTTCCCATATGTGATAACTGTGGAAAAAATCACCTTCGTAAATTATTGAAGGAAATGAGGGTTTTTTATAATTGTGGAGAAAAGTAACACCAAGTACGTGATTGCAAGTGTAAGAAAAAGGTTTCAAATGTACAATGCTTCATCTGCAAGGAGTTGGGAAACTATGCGAATCAATGTCCAAATCATTATAGTATGCCCCAAATAATGCTATTGGATAATAATAAAGTTATGATACTACCACATATGAAATGTAATGACTAGTGTTCTTTTGTTGTTATTAAAGAATTATTTGAGTGTTGTATCAATGATGTACTAGTTATATGAATGATGGAAATAAATAAGGATTGTACTATAATACTATTTCATTGAGGATTTGAGATTATATGGTTCTAAGAATAGTGACTCAATATCAAGTTAAACTTTTTAGAAAATATATGGTTGAAGGAAAGATAAGACTTAATATGGTTCTGATACCGAGGTAGTAATTTTGGAATAAAATATGATTGATTTGGATAAATTATATTTGATATTCTTGACTACTTTGAAACAAATTAATTTTTTGTTTATTCCATTATTGTTGGAGTTTACAAAATTTTTGGATATAAGGTGTATATCTAGTATTATATAAGGAATAAGGGAGGATTAATGTAATTAATAAGGATCTATGATAATTTAGGGTGTTACCGTGTTTTAAAAGAATACATGATGAAGGTATTCACATGTTATTATGTGGAAAAAAAGATCTTCATTATGTTTACCTTCCTTATAAATTTTGGACTTTGAGTTTGGACAGAAGTATTTTGGATAAGTCCAAAGGTTGGAATAGATTAAGTTTGAAATTGGTTACTATTGTTACGTTTAAATAATTTCTTAAGATTATTTTTGGATTTTCATAAAAAGGACAACCCAGAGGACGGGCGACAACCCACCACATCCAGAAAGGCTGCAAGACTTGAACCTGCAACTAAATGTAGACAATGGTAAATCACCTACCATTGGCCTACGTGATTTCCTAGTCTGTATAATGTAGTTTTTTTAAATATTTTGATGAATGAATTAAAAATTAATTATTTTTAGAACCCTATATGATTAGGATAAATAGAATATTTTTGAAATCTGTTATCTTTTAGAGTGAAAGATGAGTTTGTGGTAGGAATTAGTTGAAGGATAAAACTCTACTTATCAAGTATATTTTTTCCCTCTTATTCCATGAATAAATTAATTCTTAAACTTTAGGGAAGAAATATTAAAACCAAAAATCTATTATCCTAATACCTTTTGTTTTATTGAACAAATGATATTTTAAATCATCATAGATTGATATCTTTGAGGCCCTGAATTTTACACTTGTTTGTGATTGATGAAATCAATAACTCCCTATAAATATTTATGTTTTTCCTCCAATTACGTGTCTTTAATTTCCACCAATGTTCTCCTAATCGAGATCATAATTTGGTGGTGACGTTTTCCTTTCTCTTTCCCTCTTATTAAGACTAAATTTCATTAACCCAATTTACGATGTCAGTTTTCCACAAAGGTATTTCTATTTTCAAATAAAAATTTTAAATTGAGAGGAAACAATTTATTGAAGGAGGGAAGAATGTAACACCCCATGATTTCATAGTAAGTTATCTCTTCAAAGTAATTCAATAACTTGGGCTACATGAAACAACGAGTTTGAGTGCACCATGACTTACTAAACTAGCCATTAAAAAAGCTGTTATGAATATAATTAACTATATTTTGAATTTTTTATACTTCATATAATTTTATAATACATATTATGTGTTTCTTAGACATAATATAAGAACAAATGCTTTTTTTTTTCAGATAAAAGAAGTATTTTTCAAAAAAAATAAAATTTTACCGCTTTTTACTGGAAAAACTTTTTTAAAACCAATATTTTACACTTTTATATATTCAATTTAATGAAATTATATTATTATTTATAATTGGGACATAAAATTTATTTTGGATAAATTTTTGGTTCTTTTCTGATAACTTTCATACTTTGATTAATAGTGGAAGATACTAAATTTTAATTGAAAACAACTTTTTTAATCGAAATAATTTAGTGTTAAATTATATATTTTAGTGGTTTTAAAGTATAATTAGATTATATTTTTATAATTTAATATAATTATGCCATTGGATGTAATTTCACATTTAAAATAGACATAAACAAGTGTCAATCTTTTGATAGTTATTATTTCTTAAAAATGCACTTCTAGTTTTGACAATGAGAATTAATTTTAAATTAATTTCAGCCACTTATGGGTTTTGAATTTGGAAAAATGGATTCCATATTTGAAATAATTAGTTTCAAAATGTTTAAATAGGTAACTTTTATTTTTAGACATTATGAATATTTACTGAAGTAAATATTTTATTTTCCATGGTTAAAGGGTAAATCTGGTAAATAAAGATAAACAAATATTATTATAATAATATTAAATTGCCCTAACATGTGTCCTATTACTATTTTTTGATACATTTCAGACCATGGTAATAATTGAGTCAATTTTGGGACCCCATGGATCCACTTTACAGTGATAATGACACTTTATATTAATTAATTTGAAGTAAAGACAAAAATGACATAAACATATACCTTTTAGTAAAACAATTTTTACAAGGGGTTACATAAGTTATATTTTAGACTATAAATATCCAGTTTAAAGCTAAAAATATTTAATACATCATGATATTTTTTTTATAATTTTTAGACATCAAATAAATAAAATTATTTATGACATAATAATGATGCAGTGTTTACCTCCATAAAGAATGATTTAAATAAATGAGATTATAAAAATTAAAAAAATTTCCAAAACCTATACCATTATTATTGGATTATTTTATTTATAACATGAGTCATTTTACATTTGACATTAATGAGTTTTTTACCTTTAGAAACTAGAAATCATTATATAATAAAATAATATTTTCAGACATTCCTAAAGAGCCCCTCCCCCCTTATAAAACGCCCTCACCTCTAACCCATTTATCACAACTCTAAATCCCCTTGGCTTATCCAAAATCTACCCAATTAATCTACCTACATCCCTATATTCCTCTCAGAAGCCTTACCTTAGGTAGAAGGCACTTAAAGGAAGCCTTTTGGTTCATACGCAAGGGAGTTACCCGATTTAAAGGTAACATCTCCTCTTAAGTTATTTTCTTTTATTTTACTTCTCCGACCTGTTAAACTATCTTTATTCCTTTATTTTATAACAACACCAGTATAATTGATATACTAAGTTGTGTTTATGAGAAGTATTTGAACTAAACTTACACAAACCTCCATCTAATGGGTATAAAACATAATGTTTCTGTGGACGGCGAACTACTGCCTCATGAAACGATGCTTGTTCAATCTTCTACCACCACCTCTTATGGTGGCCATTATGATGGAACTATAATTATATATGATATATATGATATTTATTTTATCTATAATCTTATTTAATTCTTTTTTATAGCATAACTTTATTTTTTTCATGTTATATATATACGATAATTTCATTTGAGGAAATGTGGACTACCGCCCCCTCAAATTGATATTACTCGTTCATACCATAAATGGAACGTATAAAGGATGGTTTTAATTAACTTATGTAACATATAGAAAATATTATATTATACTATAATAATAATATACCTATGTATCATTTGGTTTTATTTCCTTTTAAAATAAAAAAAATGAAATGGTAGTAGCATTAATGCGTATGTAAGGATTACCTTCTCCACGAAGGAGATGAGATTCATTCCCCATCATAACCATTCAAGAATAATTTTCATCTGATTATTAAAAATAATATTTAAGAACTTAATATCATTTTTATATGAATCAAATACATCCTATCCATAATAAACATGGCTTATATAACAAAACATATAAATGAAAAACAAATCAGTTAACACCCAAAACAATGATAATACAAAAATATTATTAACAAAAAAATATTATAAGATCATATATGATATCATATTTATGTATATGCTTATTTTATAATTTAATAACAATTATTTACCTATTATACAGGGGGTTAACGTACCCTCGACCAAGGTAAGGGTTAATTCCTCAATCTCATTATTTTCCAAGATTGTTTATGTGTAAGTATTTTCTAGGAAATATTTATTATCAATGTATATGTTTCATAAAAGTCATTTAAAAATTATTCTTTTAGGGTACTATTTAACTAAAAAATAATTTTAAATGTTTTAAATATTTATTCTTCTAAATCTTTCTCATTAATATCCATGTTTTCAAAATGGTTTTAAAGATTTATTTATATGGACATGATTGTTTTAAAATGTTACTTCCTTTCAAAAGTTTCAAAATGGTATGGGGAAATTTTATTCAAAAATATCTTTTAAATGACTTCCTTTATAAATGTGTTACGTTTAAATGATTTTACAAAAAATGATATTTCTCTCAAAAAGTTTTACTGATCATTTTCAACTATGTCAACATCCTTTACTGGATGTTATTCTTGATTAAGGTTGATATATTATAATAAAAGCTTCTATATTGTATTGAATGAGTTATGATTTGTTTGACTGTGGATGTGATATTTTTGTACCATTCTTATTTTATGGTTAATGTATTAACATTTCGTATGCTAGTTTTAATACGATTGTTTAGGTTATGTTTCAACCTTTTTATATGAAGAATGCATTGGACTTAGTAAGTGATGGGTGGAGCACACTATAGCTCCTCGATGCATCGATAGGTCTCATGAGACAAAATAGTGTCTTGTCATAAGGACTTGATATAATATTATTTGTAGTCTTGGAACAAGGCCTTGAATATGTGTTTATGATGTCCAACATTATGCATTCCATCATTATGAAATTAGCTATTGATATTACATGTGATTATTTGACTAGTAGAATATCCATGTGAATAAGTAAATGGAATTATTTGATTCATCTTTCCATATAATAATTAAGTTTAATTTTAAAAGGCTTTTGTTTTAGTTTTATACATTTCCTTAAATGTTTATGATTATATATGAATGTTTCTGCTATATAGTTATCCTTACTGAGCATCTAAGATCACCCCTTTCTATGTTTTCTTTTTCCCAGGATTCCAAGAAGTGTATTTGGTTTGATATGAACAGTTAATCTAGGGTAAAAATGGAATTTAAAATGGATTATTTATGTTGTGTTTTATATTTGAATGTGTAATGTAATGTTCATGTTTGTAATCTATTTTCCATGACTGCTAAACATATCGGTCCTTTAGGACTTGATTCCTTGTAATCACTCCAATGTATTAAAATAATGCACTGAATCTGGGTAACTATGGTCGGGGTGTTACATAAACTTATAACAATAATCCCAATCACTATATATAAGTATAAAAATTACCCCCTCTTTGTGGATGGGTCAAACCTGTGCAAGGAATTTCATTAAGAACTACATGTGGCTTGATTCCCATAACCATGGGATACATAGTGACACCCACCATTCCATTCATGATATCAATTGAAATACCACCATTTCATGTCGATGGATCCATATCCTCACCACAAGATGTTAAACTACACAAAAATTTATAACTATGTGTAGTTTGATTCTCATTTTCATGAGATACATAGTGATTTCCAGACTTCCACTATTGAGAAAAACTACAACATTTTCATTCATTCACATTGGTTCCCACATACTTACTATATGATGTTAAAATGTATAGGAGTATGTCCTTACAAAATGATGAAAAACTGCATTGGAGAACATCTTTACAGCATGGTGTTAAATTTCAAGGTAAACAACTTGGTCACATGACATTAAAACATCACAACAAGAACATCCTCACTACACGATGATAAACTACGCAGAAAATGTACTTACCACATGATGTTAAATTGCACATAACATTTCCCCACTATATGAAGATAAAAAATATAGGCCATCACCCATTTTTCATCCCCTATCAATGGACCAAAAGAGCCTTACCCCGACCATCCAGAGTATGAGGAGCTTCCACTATCTTTTAAAAGTAACTCAATCCATGTACCACACTTCATGTGTTGAGTACCTCAGGTTTCCGTAAGACATTCTTATCCCTTAAAAAACATAGATCTTTTGGTTCTTCCATGCTATTGATGCATAAGGTCTTAAGACCCACCAACTAGTGACATCTTGTCCCAATATAAAGGGTTTTCTAATTCTTGTGATCATGGCATCACTATGGAGGAACCCATCACCTAAGTATACTTTGGGTCACCCTTAGATTGACTATACCAAATCATTACTCATGACCTAAGAAACTCCAGACATGATTTACATCATTTCCATCTCATGCTTATAAGAATGTTGGAATGCTCTTGACCCTGGGTATCCTAATTAGGCTCTTTTGTAACATCCACCATATTAGGTCTATGTGTGTCATGAATTTAAACTACCAAAACATTGGTCAAATCTTTAAGATCATAAACTCTATCCTATGATGGCCAAATAATAAGACCTTAAACTGCTAGAAAAAAAACACACAAAACCGGTTAGGTTGAAAACCTATAAAGGGTGACCTAAGAAAAATTCAATTATTTTCTCACTAAAATCTTCATCTCCAGAGTTTTGGAAAAATTTAGGGCACAAATAAATAAGTCATAAATCTCATAGGGAATAAATTTTAGCCCTAATTAAATTAAATCTATGATATATTACTGGACCCCTTCGTCTAGGATAAATTTATAGCAATGATTTTTCACACCTACTCACCATGAGAATATGTTATCTGGGTGGTGACATAACATTTAGGGTTCTCAAACCCTCCTTGGATATTACATTCTCCATAAATCACACTTCATGAATTTAGTGCTTTAGGTCACCAAAAACCCCCCATATCCCTTGGAAGGGAAAATATATCTTTCGGTTCATCCATTATATTGATGTAGAAGGGATTATACTCACCAACTAACGACATCTTGGCCCAATATAAAGGGATTTATAATCTTTGTCAGCCTAATGTCACCAAGGAAGAACTCAACACCTTAGTGTGATCTGAACCTCTCCCCACATGACTGTCCCATATCATCCTCATGACCTGATCACTTTGGACCATGATTTACAATCCCCACACCAAATTATCTGAGTGGATTCAACATCCTCGATGTTATGTCACTATGTTTTGTATTATTTCTCAAAGTAGGAATGCGAAACACCATTCTCGAACCTTTGAAGGCCCACACCTTATGATTATAAACCACATGGAGAAGATGTTGAGATTAACATTAGAAGATAAATTTACCTAAGGTTCCATAACCCTTCCTTTACAGCTTTCTTTCCATACCCAACCTTATCATCTAGAAGTTTGAGTCTTCACAAATCTTTTATGACCCTTATAAAGAAGTGGATATCATATTTTTTTGGACATGATATCGATGCGTAAGGGATTTAACCCACAAACTAAATGAATATCTACCTTGCAAGAAAGGAGATTCAACACTTCTGAGCCCCAGTAATGTCACGGTAGAACCTATAACCTTATATTCTTATGGGTAATCCCTGGTATGACTACTCCATCCCATTTTCACAGACTCAAACTTTTGTTTGATTATTTACATCACCCATATTTCAACTATCTAGGCATACCTAGAATCTATAGTATTTCTCCCTCAACCATATTACTTCTATAAATATCCCATGACCCTTGGAAAAGAGTGAAGATTAGATTTTCTTGGACATGCTATCAATGTATAAGGGATTTGACCCACCATCTAAAGGTATCTCTTCCTTTCAGGAAAGGAACTCCAATCCTCATGAGACCCAACAACACCATGATAGAACCCATCACCTTAGTGTGTTTTGGGTCATTCCTAGAATGTGTGCACCATATTAAATGAAATAAATAGAAGTTCCGAGCTAAAATACCATAAAATAAAGCAATATAAGATATGATATAAAATACCATACACTAAATAAATATAAGGTATGAGATGAAAAACTCTAAACTAAAGAAAAATTTAGTCTGAGTTAAAAGACTCTAAACTAAATAAATATCAGGTCTGAGCTAAAAGACCCTAAACTAAAGCAATAAAAGGTCTGAGATAAAAGATACTAAAATAAAGTAATAGAAGGTTCAAGATAAAAGACCCTAAACTAAATCAATATCAGGTCCCAACTAAAAGACCCTAAAATTAAGAAATATTAGATGTGAGATAAAATACTCTAAACTATAGTAATATCAGGTTTGAGATAATGAACCAAAAAATAAAGCAATATAAGGTCCAAGATAAAATAAACTAAACTTAATAAATAGAAGGTTTGATCTAAAAGACTCTAAAAGAAACCAATATTAATTCTGAGATAAAATAACCCAAACTAAAGAAATATCAGGTTTGAGCTAAAGGACCCTAAACTAAAGCAATATCAGATCTGAACTAAAAAATATAAACTAATGAAATATTAGGTCCAAGGTAAAAGACCCTAAACAAAATCAATATATTGTCTGAGATAAAATGCCCTAAAATAAATAAATAGAAGGCCCAAGCTAAAAGACCCTAGACTAAAGAAATAGAGGGTATGAACTAAAAAACACTAGACTAAAGTAATGAATTGTCTGAGCTGAAAGAATATAAAACTATTGAACAATAGTGATTTATTTTTCAAAGATCTTGTAAGGACCATCATATGGATTTGAAAAAAAATATACTATAGAAAATCCTATCAGATTTAGCAAAACGTAGAGCACTGTCCTTCCGAGACATGAATTCTACCAAACTATCCTTCTGCATGCCATATGATCTCAAGATGGATGGAACAAATATATGCCCGGAGGATCTCATGAGGTTGGGTATTCATGAATATTTCTAAATATGGAATCTGTTAGAATATCAACATAAAATTCCAGGAATTTAGGTTTATTTGATATTATGAAAAGGATGGGTATCATTGACGATTCACTTAATATCGGATCAATAAGAAAGTTGTGCAGATCATGAGTGAAAGTAAATTGGACGATAGCATATAAAGTTCAAAAAACCCATTCACTGATAGCTTACTGAAGAAGTAATCCATCATTATTTAGATATATAGAAAAGTGTTCTAATTTTACCTTAGAATTTGATTCTTTTTTTTTCTGAATGAATGAAATTCTAAGGGGGGAATTCTTTGATGCTCATAATTGTGCATTACACACTTTTCTATGGAAGGAATCATGTCATGCATATTAGGAAATGGATAAAATATATTTCACATCATCTTATTCAACCTCGTGGCCTCATAGTTTCAGCTTTATGGATACCACACACTAATGTGACCTTGAGCGCACGATCTTGCTTGTACTGTAACTCCCCAAATACTCCATGAAAATCAAGGATGTCTTGTCGATAGAATTAGGGTGTGGCATAATTTCTTATAGAGATCAATATTAATTTCTAGTCCATGTGTATAACCTTACTTATAGTAGAACCCCTCAGGCCTGGAAAACTATATAAAGCATACTGTTATATAAAGATTGAGCTACATGTTGGATCGTAAAAATCGGCATGATCGATCTTTAAGGGGTTCATGAAATACTTCTATACCCTTTTCAAAGTGCATGAATATAGATAATAGGGGAATATTTCATGATGGATAAATGATGGAATGCACCATATTCTTCATCCTCATTGTACTATGGTTTCAATCGATCATGTTTTAGACTGATATCGTAGAATAGCTACATGATCCTCCTCTCACAATAAATATAGGGTTCATATAGAGAAACTCAAGTATATTACCTATGATGTTGTGCGATGCATGTGGTATGAAATTGTTAGAATGAAATGATAGCTTGTGTGTGTGTCTATAGGAGGAGAAGACGATAAGCACCATGAAAACGTGGCCAGTTTTACTATTAATATATGTGATAATCTATATAAGAAGAAAATATGAATTCATCACAAAAAATAGATCATGAATTGATGAAGATATATGAGGTTTCCACCATGTAAAAATACAATGCATTCATGAAATCCACTATGAAAATAAGGAGTATCAAAAATATCCAATGCATGAATAAAATATACAACATGTACTTGAAACCACTAGGGATGGTTACATGATGATGTGAAGCTTCCATGAAGTTATGTGATTGTGAAAATACAAATGTGCATCACATGAAGTTATCGAAATCTTCAGTTATTTTAATACATACCTTGACATGGCATTATTTTTGGATCTCAGGCTGAGTATGTCGGTGTGACGGACGAAAGATAACATTCAAAAGGCACAGAACCTTCCACGGGTGAGTAGATGAAGTGATATTATTTGTCTATAAATAATGTTAGATCATACATCAGAGAGGGATGCTACCATTCATAAGGAGATATTTTTCATTTTTCTTGAAAAAGAGAGCATCACAAGCCTATATAATGGTTAAGTGAAGATGATTATGTAAGAATCCCTTCACACAATCATTCATGAGAAGGGGTGAGATATTGAAATCCTCCTCCATGTAAGTATTCATACAAAGATTTGATCCATTATGTAACCTATCTTGAAAAAGGTAGTAGCACCACGTATCCCATCTTGAGAAGGGTTGTAATACCATGTGGTATTAATAATACCACAATTATAAGACTAAGATCTCACATACACCATCATGTGAACATGGAAGCAATCTCATATCATGTGTCTGCCTTTGCAGATAAAGATATAAAATCACCACATATCTAGTTATGTGATGAATGGTGGACACAAAATCAGCATTTGGGTATGATCAAGTCCTAAATATTTCTTTTGATTCACCATAAACTTTGAGCATAAAAAATATTCGAGACTAAATGAACCACGTCGATCTGATTGAGATACACACTACTCACATGAAATATTCATATGTACATGAGAATCTCCATGCCGTGCCTGATACCTCCATGTGATGAAAATAAATATTTCAGGTACATGTGAGTAAATTTTTTATGAGACTTCATATCTTTTCCTCCTTTAATTAATCCCACGAGGCTTTGAACGTCCTGCGATGGCCTCATGTGAAACTTCATCCACGCAACACATTCAAGTGTCTTGGGTTATACGACACCTTGAAATACTAGACATGAACCCTTTTGAATATTGGATTGACATGAAAACTACCTTGGTAATTATATGTAATCATACATCCATGAACACATGACATATAAAAGATGAGAAAAGTGAATGTCCTTGAAAATTTATGCCCTCCATATTGAGATCCATCAATGAACATGCAATGTATCAAAGTCATGAATAGAAACTATCCCTAACAAAATCTTCATGATTTCGTGAGATCCAACACAGATCATGTGATGCACCATAGGAAAACATGATGACTAACCAAGACATGGCGAGCACACCATTTCAAGATCCCATATTGATCATGTAGCTCACTCAAAGAAAATAAGTGGGTGAAGGTAGAAAAAATCCTTGGAAATTTGGGAGGAAAATATCTAAAATGCAATATCCTCTCATTGTTTTAAATGTCACCCGATGTTCCCCTGGAGACCCACAAGACACCGCGGGACCCCAGTGACATGTCAACCTTATCTCGTAGAAGTACGTCATTGTGCCATCCTCATCACGTGAAGTGACTCGAGTATGTATAGGTGACATCGCTCCGCCCTTTTCCTCCTTAAGGATAAACAGATAGAAATTTCAATAAAATTATCATGCATACCTATAGGAAATTTGGTATTCATGCGACACATTTCCAAAAAATAGATTAAATTTCCTCAACATTACACATGAAATCTCGCATGAATCCCAACCTTTGTAAAATAAAATAGAGGAAATAAAAGGGATGGAGGTGGGAGCCTCTTGTGGTCATAAAAATCATGAAATGTGATAGGGATGTTCACAACATGGTCTTAAAAGACTCCTGGTCAAGCCGACATAATCCTGTGAAGGCCCCTTGAAAAACCATACTTATCTTATGGAAAACCCCATAAAAGTCACTCGAGATCATGGGAAGGCTTTTCAAAAGGCATCATAATCTTGAAAAATCCCCTGGACATGTCAATATGACAATATTGAAGTCCTTTGGTGTATTTGAAGGACTCAACAAGGCCTATTTAATTGTATATAATCCAATAAAGGAGGCATTGATGGAGTACACTTACAACCACTGAAAATTAGGTGACGTCCTTAGAGAAATCCACTACAGAGACTCATAAAGACACGTGAAACCAAAGTCCTTCAAAAACTATAGCCTATATTCACACAATATATTATGAAAAAATAGTTGAAAACTAGCGTGGAGAGGCTTATAAATCCCCCACACTATCATGAAAAATGAATTGATACCTATTGTGACCAAGATTATGAACTCTTGTAACTTCGTACTGATGCTAGTGAAGGTTTCTAGGAGTGGCTAATCTCATGATAGGAAAGTCTTCTACCAAGTAATATAGCAACAAACAGCCAAAGAGATCATGTGCCATGAATAAATCACTTTGTGTGATCATTTTAAGATCATGAAAATTACTTCTGGTAGGACACGTGAAGAACATACCAAATATCTTCTAGATCATGTGAGGCATAAAATAAACTGACACTGAATAAATCTAAGGAATTCACAATTAAGGGCTAGAAAAAAGACAAAAGGTGGAATAATTAAACAAAAAACAATTTCTATAACCCTAATGTTCTCTGCATGAACCATAAAAGACACACAACAACACTCAGACATGTCACCCAGATCTTGCGATGCTCCTTTAGTATGTTATTTGGGTCATGTGAAGTCCTCTAGACATATTAGAGTAGGACACATGGTTATCCTAGGTGTGCTAATTTAGTCTTGATAATCATTCTATTATCTTCACCCAAGACTTGTGATTTACATTAGATACACAGCCTAAGTCATATAACAGTACCAGATCATTTCAGCCTAGTCTTGCAGTAGCATCTAGGCATGTCAACTAGATCTCGCAACACCCTCCAAGCAAGTCATTTGAGACTCACACTATCCTCCATACATGTCATCCAGGATATGTGATACCCTCCAGACATGTCATCCAAGACATGTGACACCCTATAAGACATGTCACACTGACTCTCATGACACCCTCCATATGTTTCAATCAGCTCTTGAGATGACACTGGGGGAAGTCATCTTGATCACATGAAACCATCTGGATAAGCCATCCAAGTGATACGATGGATTCTAGGACACACCATCTGGTTCTTGATATGTCCTCTAGACAAGTCCTCCTTTATCACATGATATCCTTCAGACATGCCTTCCTTGTTATAAAAATTCCTCCAAACAAGTTAGCAGGATCATTTCACTATATTTGGATATGTTGAACAAATACTATCTTACATATAAAAGAACAATCAAAACATGATTAGTGGATAATTAACACATGTTAGGCAGGAAAGCAGGCCAAGTCAAAAGGGAATCCTAGTATTTGATAAAATCACTCATCCTCAGCGTGTAATCCCCAAATATAAGGGTAAACTTAGAGTGTAAGCCTTGATCAACAACATAATTTAACATTCCCTAATCAAAAAGGGAAACCTTGGAGTGTAATCCCCAAAGAAAGACATAATAAAATATGTACCAATTAGCTAAGAAATCCCAGGATTTGATAAACTTATTCATCCTCAGTTTATAATCCTTGAATATTGGGGAAACCGTAGTTTAATCCCTGACCAGCGACATAATATGATATATCTCAATTAGAAGGGAAACCTATGTGTGTAAGCCCCAATCAAGGGAACTGCGATGAATTTTATTCCTACCATAATCAGGATACGAAGGATACCTTCCATAGGTTTGATCCCTATATGACACATATAAGGGACATCCTAGTATATAAGTCCCACATCTAAAAGTAATGAAATTGATTAATTTCTATACCTTGTTTCTCACAATGATCATGGATCACATGGGATTAGGGAGCTGCAATGGTCATATCATCTGCACCATAAACATCCACAAAGACTAGGGCAACCTCAGTGTGTAAGCCCTGATCAAGTGACCTATGGGAACTCTAATTCATTCCATAATTAGGATATGCAGGATGCCTCCCTAAGGCCTAAGCTTCATATTAGACACCCCAAGGGGAGTCCTAGGGAATGATCCCTACATCCATATCCAATGAGACTGATTACTTGTTATCTATTGCTTCTCACACTGAGAATATATCACATGGACACATGGAGTTGTAATAGTCATATCATTTTCATCAAGAATATCCACGATCTAGGGAAATGTCATCATGTAAGCCTCGATGAGTGACATGATATATTCTACTCAACACAAGGGAATCTACCTTGGGGATAATCCCAAGGGTAAGAACTCTTATTCCTTCTATAACTGGGATATAGAGGATGCCTTTCTAAGGATTGAGCTCAAATAGTCATACACTTTAGTAAAAGTCCTCCCATGTCTCTGAAAACTCAACCATCAATACCCAATCATTCCCATGGGATGATAAATCTACCTCATCCTCCAATGTACTGAGAAAAAAAATTAACTACGATGACTACAATTCTCTCTATAATTGGGATACGTAGGACGTCTCCCCAAGACACGAGATTGAACACATAGTGTCACAGAACAACCATGTATTTCCATTTTGGATGACGTTAAACTGTACAGGTTTAATGAACTACATGGGTTTTGATTCAAGAAATAATTAGGATATGTTGGATGACTCATAATGTATTAATCCCCTCAGAATATTAACCACATCCTTATATGGAATCAAATTTTGAATCCTCTGGTTATAAGGATTTATCACATAAGAGTTTGTTCATTTCTAGGAACAGATGAAGAACCATAGATACATACAGATATGTCCATAGATGAGAACCCCATATTCTGTACAAATAGAGAGACTTAACATATATTCAGTTTGTTAGGGAAACCAGTGATATATCGGTATTAGGAAGATATTCACAAACACATATTAAATCTATATGAGAGTACCATAATAGGAAACAATCCCCTTCAAAATGGTACGATGAGCCTGACCTCCCATCCTGTCGACCAATGCGAGTCCCTATGTTCCACCGAGACTAAAAACCCATGTGAACACCTACCTTTGGAAGAAAGCTTCATATCTAGTTATAGATGGGGGAACCATCAAGAGTTTCTAGGGAAAAATATACAAATGGAAAACCTGTTGTGAGAGATTTAACAAGGCCTCAAACCCCTTCAATCAATCAAATCATCGGGTGAATCCCATCCATGCCTTTGAATCCCGACAAAAAAGATATATTCATTTTTTAATGAACTAATCATCCAATAGCCTATAATAAATGACCCTATTATAGTAATGGATAATATTGACCCAAACCTAAAATACTCTATAAGTTCAATAAAAAAAGTCTTGAATCCAAGGGAAATGGTTTATCCTCTTTATAATCTAATCCATGAATTCTAAATATTATCTACCATGACATTCAACTTTTTCTTAAATCAATTTATATTTTTAAATATTTATTATATTCATCAAAATATTTTGATGAAATTTATTTATTTTTCACTTTTTGATTTCTTATATAATTTTTATCATTTTTTTAATATCTGGGTGTCATATTTCATATCATTACAACATATAATATCATCAATAAAAATAAAAAATATACTAAAAAATAATTAGTAGAAGAATTTTTTTTGGAAGATAATTTCATATATATGTAATATCATAGACCAAATATAACATAGAGTAAGTGACATGGATAATAGATGTAATAGAAATAGATATATATTTAAAAAATATATGATACTAAACATAGGTTATTAGATACAAGTTATTTAATGAAAAATAAAATATGTGTTCTACATTACATGAGTTATCAAATAAATGTTACCTTATGTGGGAAATATTTTGTAGTTTACCATATATATTTAATGTTATTATATAAAATATTTTATACTATATAAAATATTACCAAACATGAATTACCATATCTTCTATTAAAAAAATCAAACAAATATTTATAGTTTTATTTTTAATAAATGATATTTTTGATAATTAATTTACCACAAAAACTATAAAATTTAATTAAATATTTTAAAATTAATTTTTCTAAAATAATATGGAATTATAGTTATAATTTAGTTAATAAAAATAATCTCTATTATTTTTTTATTTGAGTATTTGTTTTAATGTTTTATTTTAATTCAATTTTATTTAATCATAAACAATCTGGATCAGGTGAGAATACCAATACCCATGAAATAAGATACAATAAATTGTAAGATAATTATCTAATGGATGATGATAAATTAAAGTATAAATATCATCTATAAAATTAGAAAAATGAAGAGACATTAAATATTCAGGAAGTGAAATGCACAAAATGTAACTCTCTCATCAATGAACATTTTGGTAGCTTCATCCAATTTTTTTTCTCCCTATGGAAATGAAAAATCATAACTTTAATTCCTTCCAAAATCATTAATAATTTTCTCCATTATATAAGAGTTTTCATGGTAATAGTAATAGTGCACAAATTTAAAGTGTTAATTTTATAGAGTTATTTAAATAAAAAATAGTCTGATTAATTTTTATGGTCATCTAGTGGAAAACATTGAATAAAATAAATATATTTATATATTTGATTCATAAAATATATAATCATTCTTGGATTATTGAATCATTCTATTTTAGAATCAATTAATTTTTTTACCACTATCACTTTCTCTTCATTTCAACTGTGACATTAAAAATTATCTACTCCAAAAAAAGTAATGATTTATATGCAAATTTCAATCTTATTATTACTATTCATAATCTTTTAGTTTTGTTTTATCATAATTTTTATGTAAAATATATTCTATTTTATTTTACATATATAACATTACACTAGTTTTACTCATTATAGGGTTAAGAACCTACAATTCTCTATTGATTGAGAACAAAAAATTAGATGATTTTATTTTAATACATATCTATGTTTTTATCTCTTATTATAAATTGGTATAGTCTCCAATTATAATTAAATAAATTATATAAAGTAACTAAACCACTATTTTGTATCTATTGAGAGTTTTGGGGGATTTTTTTAAAACCCAAAACCTCTAAAACAACATAGAACCATATTATATTTAATTAATTTTATTTTATGTGGGGAACAAAAAAAAATCAAAATTATGATAATTAAAATGGTTAAATAATTATTTTAATATTTTCAATAACTTATATTTTTTATGGGAAACAATCACTCCTACTAATTCATCATTGGGATAAAATACCAGATTGAGATTAATAATATTATATATAAATGTATATGAAAATCCATGACTATGAATAACATTATTTCATTTCATTTCATTTTAAAATGTTAAAAAGATCTTGTAATTTTTCAATACCAATAAAACATATTGTGTTATTTTTTTAAATAATGTTCTTTATATTGATGGTTTGAATCAATCCATTCATTTATTAGGGTATTATACTTATCTAATACTATTATATTAATAATAATTGTAGTTTTAAACCAATAAGATTACTATTCAATTTGCCTTATATGACCCTATCCAATGAGAACTCACATGGGATGATAGTTAGGCCGAGTGTTCCACTCCAAGCCCATTTCCAATAAACCAAGGGTTAGTGACCTTAGACTCATAACCTATAAAAAAAATAAATATCCCTAGCTATGAAAAATTCAACAACAATAAATGTAATATGCCTTTTGTAGAAGAAAATTCATGGCAATGAAGATAATAAAAAATAATAAAATAGATATAATTTATAAATATAAAGGAAAATACCATTGACAAAAAAAATAAAATTAAAACAAACCAAAACCAAGAAAAAAAATCCCCCTCACTACAATAACCTTAAATAAAAATTCTAGTTGCAGTCTACACTACCAAGAACGCATATGATTTAACTCTAGTAATTCCATGTACTATATGATCATCCTTGAAATTCACATCATCTTCACTAAAATAAAATATTTTAGAAAAAATATCCCTAAATTGGTGAGTATAAATATACCCATTAGAATCCCCCCAAAAAAGGACTAATGGAATGATATGTTAATTTGAAAGAAAGATAGATTCAAAGAGAACCCATTTATGATATATTGATAAAGATATGGAGATGTAGAAAGGAAAAACATCAAATCCTAACACATTAATGTGGGTATTCATAGGAAACTAGAGAAATATAGAAAATCAAAAGAGTCATAATATCTAACCTTTAATGATTTGTGAAAAACATGCTATCTTTCTATAGAAACTACTTCAAAACCCGCCTATAACAATGTTGATAATTATCAGTGCTTGAAAAATTCATTGATAAAGTCCATATTTATCAGTGCTAAGATACATATTGATAAAAGAAACCCTTTATCAACACTAGAAAAAGATCTGATAAAATAAACCCTTTATTAGTGTTTTTTTAGCACTGATAAAAGGTAACCTTTATCAGCGCTTTATTTTAGCACTGATAAAGGAAACCTGTATCAGTGCTTTATTTATGGCACCGATAAAAGTTTCCATTCATCAGTGCTTTTCTAGTGCTAATAAAGGTATAGAATAAAATGAAAAATTAAACAAATAAAGATAAAATGAGTAAATTAAGAAAAATATGAAACATTTTATTAATTAGATAATTATATATAAAAATGAATAAATTTAATATGAATATGTACAGATTATTAATATTAATAAATAGTATATATTAAATATATATATATAATGAATAAGGTTAATATAAATAAAATTTTAATTAAAGACATATTAATGTCTTATTAATTTTTATTGTCGTTTGATTTTCAATTTAACCTATATTAACCATCGTGTGTTGCATTTATTTCACACACAGACACACACACACTCATATATGTTAATGAAGTTGTATATAAAAACGCACAAAAAAATATATTACAGAATATATAGAAACACATACACCTAATATTTATATAAATTATTCAAATTTTATATATTTTAGAAAGTAATTATAACATGATACATTAAATATATATTATGTTTTTAATAGATCAATTTTATTAATTTGTTTTTAATATACTACAGTTAGGGTATTCAATTTTCATGTTTTTTATTTTTATTTTGAATTTGATAATTTTTATTATTTATTTATAAACATATATATATTTACAATGTTTTAGTATTTTCAAAGTGTATTCATCCACTTCAATATATATATCAATATATTTTTAATAAATTATATTTAATTAATAAAACTTATCCATTGTTTCAATATTTTTAAAGTGTCTTCATTTTAAACTATTCAATTTCACTCATTTTTAAAATGCATGTATTTAAGATTATATATCCATTAATAATATTAAAAATATATTTATAAAAATATATTTAGAAATAAATATATCTGTAAATGTGTATTTACTATATTAATAATTATTATAAATAATAAATTATTATAAATAAATAATTGTTATAAGTAAATACTTATTATAAATAAATACTTATTATAAATAAATAATTATTATAAATAAGTAATTATTATAAATAAATAATTATTATAAACAAATTATTATATTAAATAAATAATTATTATAAATAAATAGTTATTATAAATAAATAATTATTATAAATAAATAATTATTATTTTTAAATAAGTATTTATATAATTATAAATAAATAATTATATAAATGTAAATAAGTATAAAATTATAATAAAGTTAAATAAATAATTATAATTACAATACTTTTAAAAGCGCTTTGGTAGCTATTTTAAAAGACATATTTATCAGTGCTAAAATGTTAGTGCTGATAAATATGTCTTTTATTAGCACCTTTCTAGCACTGATAAATTTCATTATTTATCAGCGCTAAAAAAGCACTGATAAATACTCATTTTATCAGTGCTTATAAATTTAGTGATTATTAAATGGATCTTTATCAGTGCTTTTTTGAGATTTCTATTAAAATTTTCCCCAATATATTTAAAAAAACCCTGACCAAGACTTAGTCACTCATGATTCTCAAGCTCTCACCGAAATCGTCTACTGCCGGTGTGACTCCTCTACGTTCCCTAAGATTAATCAAGGCAAGAATCCATTGTATGTTTTTTTCATACTCTTCCTCTATCATTGTTTGATGTTTTGGCTTCCACATTTTATGTTTTTGTGCAATTCTTAAACATGAAAAACCCTACATCTCTTCTTATTTCTACTTAAAGACAATTAGTGTGGTTCTATTTCTTCCTCTCCTTTCATATGTATTTGAGTTTCCAGCCCATTTGTACCTAAAGTCACACAAAGATGGTTTACTCTACTCTCAACATTAACAAGTAGACCTCTCATACCAACTTGATTTTCTCTTCATTTGAATAATATAGGGTTCTAAAATATAGGTAGTTTCTCAAATCTAATTCATATTATATACTAGATTATAGATTCAAATGGCATAATTATGAGGGTTTTTAAGGATTAGGGGATACCAAGTTGTGGACCTCATTTATGGGTGATAAACATATAAGGACCAAGGTAAGTGTAAAAATCTTTAAAACATGTTTTTTGGATTTTGGTTATTAATGTAAATTTTTAAAATCTGAAATGGGTTATTTATAATTATTATTTTTATGAAACTTTTTTTATGGAATTCAAATGAATATTGAATTAATTATTCACATTCCAAAAATTATTTTAGTGATGCATGTTGTGAGAGTTTTGTTTTTTAATTAATTCATGATTATTAAACATTAACCAGTCATGGTGTATGATTAAAGTTTCATCATATAATCTGATTGATTTGTGGGGATACATCTCTCTAATATCATCTTTTACAATCGATAATATCATTATAAGTCATAAAGTAGGAAGTTCTTAGAGGTAATTGTAGATCTACTTCAAGCTATGTGGTATAATTTTCAATGAATGGAAGTATCTATGGTTCCTTCCTATGATTTTATGTAATATGTCATAATAATAAATTTATTATTGTATTGAATAGATTTATTTCATTTATAAGAGTAAAATAATTCTAGATAAATACTAATCATAAGTTAAAAAATTTACCCTTTAAAGGGATGGATGTTATTGGAGGGATCTTATAGTGGATTAAAAAATACCCAAAATTTTAAGGTGATGAATCCTTAAGTAGTCAGAAGTTATGTCTAATGTAGGTGGGGTGAGATTCATTTTTGCAAGACCATTAGAGTGGAGGTATTCCAATTCCTCTTCATTTGAGGAGAATTTTGAGTGATTCCATTAGTGTAGGTTCCTAGGACACTTTAATCCTTAGATGCTTGATTATATTCCATCTCTTGATGAGGGATTATAATACCAATTTTAAACTATCTTTCTTCCCATCATTATGGTTCCAAAGTTCATTGATGACATACCTCTTGAATAGCGATGACAGGAAGGCTAGTTTGAAAGAGGGAATGAGTAGCCTTAAATCCTTCATTAAGATATGGAAGACAATCAAGCGTTTTAGGATGGATTAAATAAAAGAAGTTAAGTGTAGTCATACTTTAATAATGAAGTATTATATATCTGTTCAAGATAGTAACAATTTTCATGCAATATTGATGAAATTGTGTACTTTTATGCATAGAGTGTATTGCGTTGATATTATTCAAGAGAAATTAAATGTTTGAATACTCAAGCAGACAATGTCTTCTGAACATGATGATGTTTCCAATCCCGAGAAAGAACAAACTATTGATAATGTAACTATGGAATTATTATTTGATCAACAACATGTTGATGAATAAAAAATATAAGAACAATGCAATATCACTATTTTGAATAAAATTATCACGGAAAGAAGTCAGGGTATAAAATTTGAGATTGGTTGAAATTAATGCGGCCAACCTATTGACCCAAACAAGTCAACATTCATTAGTTATCTTGGAGTCACAATAAGGATGAAAGTACCAATTGATATTGACTCATGATGCCACATACAACCTATAAAGAAGGAAATCCTTTGGAAATATATAACGATAATGTTATAAAATACTTTCTCTATTTTACTGAATAATTATATAATGAAATGTTGATTTAGTTTTCATTATTCTATGTAGATTTCATTTATTTTATAATATTACGGTATGAAATTTGTATTAATGGCTGCTAGAAAATCCCATTGAGGTATCCAGACACTTTTGATGAAATTTCATCTTAGGGATGATTGGGGGAAAATAAATCCCCACCCACTACTTTGTTATGTACGCATTATAAAGAAGAAAACATGGAAAGATTTCAGAAATCGTAATAATGATAAATAATTTCAGGTGCATTGCGGTCAATAATATATTATTTGATATTATTTATTTGATCTAACTTGATTCAAAATTATTAATTTATAAAATAGAAAATGAGTTCTGAAAATAAAGAGCATGCATCAAAACTAGCTTACACCTATTGCGAAGGAAGGATGAGTCACACTTCATTAGAGAATAAATTGGTATATATTTTAAATCAATAGTAAATGTTTAATTATGTGATATAAAACAACATATGTTCCTTTTTTTTATATGAAAATTGATGAATCAAAATATGAATCCACTTCCATCCGACGTTATGTTCTATGGAAGAAGGCTCATGTAAATAAGGATGGTATATTAGTTGATGAAAACACAAAAGAAGTATAGGAAGAATGTGTAAGTTTGAAATAATTGTAATTCATTATGATTTATAACACTATTAAATAAAATAAATATATTTATATTTTATATATGTTTTAGACATAAGAATCGGCCATGACCGTCCCAGAAGAAAAGAGAATTTCAGTAGATTGGAAGCGGCCTGAACAATGTGGTCATGCTAGAGGATTAGGTTTTGGAGTCTCTCCTTGAAATTTTTTTCTGAAGATAAAACCACATGAAGATACATATAATATAATAAGACAAATGCAGAGATAAATAGACTCACTACAAGATATTACTTTGTGGTCTAGTTTGGCAGACCAATGTATAAGAAAAGATCAAAGCGAACTAGTGGTGGAGAAAAGATCCATACGTGATCCAAATGATCCCACTGGCTTTGAGGCTAGTCATTCCCCCCAAACCTTACATGGGGTAGTCAATTTTTTTATTACTCTTTCTCCTAAATGTGAATAATTTCTTTTTTGATAAATTTATATTACTAAAATTATGTTGGGTGTAGTTGTATGTGATTTTTATCTTTCAACACCCATGTACCACCGTGTTGCGAGGGGTAAAATGTATAATATCCCATGAGACTATCTATATAATCAACCCCTTCCAAAAGATCACATGAGAGTGGGAATTGAGGTAGCTTATGAGATGACTACTGAGTTGCCTATTCCACTTGATGATCCAGATTTTTCAACGGCCCAAGATGCTATTAGATCTTTTATAGAATGCTTGTCTAATATTATAAAGATACATGAGGTACATCTTTAAAAAATTCTTTCATATGAAAAACATGTAACATTTGATGTTAAATGGTCTACAGTGAGGTATGATATTGCAGATGGATAAAACGGTGGAGAAACAAAAGGTCGAATCAAGAAAATCTACTGAATTTGCCTAGAAAACAAAAAAAACATCCGAGACCACCTTCTATCTGCCAGTTCTAGAGAAATATTTGCTAACATTACAACTTCATGCAGAGACCACATACAACTATGTATTACATTCACTATGAATAAGAAATATTTGGAGTTTCCATCATGAATATAATTGGTCTCGAGACTCTAAATGAGATTCTTAAGAATGAATGGCTGGGTGCACTACCATAAATTCGGTCAAGGGAAGCACTTGGGTTTTATCAACGCTAATTAGAAAGCATTTATAATTGTGGGACTTTTATCCGTGCTATTATTAGCACTGATAAAGTCCCCCCTTTATCAGTGCTAATAAAAAGTGCTAAAAAATGAGACTTTATCAGCGCTAATAATAACACTGATAAATGTTCTAATAGAAAATGTTATTAATTTGTATAAAAATATTTTAATTATATTAATAAATAATGTTTATATTTATACGTTAAATAATTTTTTTTATTATGTGTATTATGTTTATGTTTTATTTATGTTTTTTATAGTTTTAGTTATATCTTTATTATACTATATGTTTATAATATTATATATAAATACTTTTTAATGTATATATATCTATACATACAAATACTTATTAAATATATATATTTATAAATAAATTTATGTTTCCAAATGAATGTGTCAATTGATGCGTACATTCACATTCTCATGAATATATGTTCATTTTTTACCCTAATGTTGGCCATATATACTATAGTACTATATATACTTGGTGTATTCATTCATTTCCAATATATATGAAGTTTTATCTTCTCATAAATACTTAAAATCGCGATAAATATATTTAAATAAAAAATAAATGTATTTATTATATTTAAAAATATAAATATTTAGTTATATATAATTATATAATTTTCAAATATATTATATAAAATTATAATCATATATAACTAATTAAATATAAATATGTTTAAATAATTACAAAATTACAAAAAAAAATTAAATGATAAATATCTATTTATAAATACCTTTTGAATATATTTATTTATAAATATATGTCTTTATTTAATATTTACACATACATAGACATATATATATATATTTAAATAATTATAAAATTATGAATAAAAATAATATATCAATTTATATTTATATATATTTAATTATAATTTAAATTATAAAATTGTATATATATGTTTTTATAATTTATACAGAAACACAAACATAAATAAATAAATAAATATTTATATATTTAATTATAATTTAAATTATTAAATTATAATAAATATATTAATTAAATATATTTAGAAGATTATAAATGTAATAAATATATCGGTTATAATTTTATAATTATGAATAAATGGTATGTTTTATGAGCGCTAATCGAAAAGCGCTGATAAAACATACATTTATCAGTGCTTTTTTAGTGCTGGTAATGATGAGCCTTTATTAGTGCTAAAAAATCCCTAATAAAGGCATGTTTTATCAGAACTTTAAATTTTAGTGCCGATAAAAATACTTTTATCAGTGCTTTTTATCTAGCAATAATAAAAGCGTCGTCGGGTTTTAAAAATAAACCATAACTTTATCCTCCTTACTTGCACCCCTCAATCTCTCACGAAAGCCGATCCCTACCATTGCCACTTCCACCTCCTCTCCTCCCTCCTCTTCTACCTCCTCCTCCTCACCTCCATGAACCGAGCTTCGCCGCGTGGCTCTACTCCGTCATTGCCTCTCCTCCGCCCTGCCTCTCCTCTGCTGCTCCTCTCTGACACCACGAATGCACCTCCACCATGTGTTGAACCACACCTCCACAGTTATTTTTCCCTCTATATCATTGGGTTCACTTATTATAGTTTGATATTGATGGTGATGTTGTGAGTTTTACAAGCTAAACACCCCACAGAAAATCTTGGACGTTGGTGGTCCTTGTTTGCGCACTAGTTATATTTGGTAAAATTCAATTTTCCTATACCATATTTTTAATTTTTGATTTAAAAATCTTTAATGCACTGTGAGTTTTCATCATGGTAGAATATAAATATTTTTATTGCTTGAAACTTATGAATTTAAGTGGGTGCAATGTATTTTAGTGGTGTTATTAGCCTAAAATTTTGTTTCCTATATCAAATTATGACACAGTTGAATATATTTATTGATGGAATAATTTTATGTGGTAAGATTAATCTATAATTTTTTTTAGACTCAGTAATATTTGAATAATTTTCTTAATCTTGAAACTCAAATTTATAATTTTGTTAAATAAGTGGAGAATGAGATGTAAATTACAATATTCATGAAATGTATTGTAAAAGGGGGAGCCTATCCACTACAAATGTGATGAAAGGAATGTTCCAATAACGTAAGAGAATATTTATTGATGATTCCCCATGATTATAAAAATTAGTAGAGAATATTTCGATGAAAATATTAGTACTAAACCTTTTTGGCCACTCTAGGAATAATTTAAAGGAGAAATTAATATAATAAGTGTCATCATGTGTTTTACAAAATACTATTACAAGAGGAATCAAAGGAAGTGAAGTTTATATTTTTTTACATAAATACAATTTTGGGAGAGTGATAATGTACTATAAAGTGACACCCTTATTTCATAAGGTAGATGATTTATCAAAGACTATATTTTTCTTTGATGATGAGTGTTTTCTTTGGATTTTTTTGTGAAATGGGTAGTAGGAATCATGATGAATCCATGAATATATTGGTCCCTTAAATGTGGAGTAGGAATCATGATGTGATGATGTTTTGGATTCATGAAAGTGGTGCCAAATAATTAATAGGGTGATATTTTTAGGATTTAATTGAGAAATGGTGTTGGTATTGAATTTATTAGAAATGTTTTAATATTGTATTTTTTGGATATAGTTTAGTATTGGACTTTTTGGTAACATTTTGGTGATGTATTTATTGAAAAAAATGTAATAAAAATGTGTTTTATAATCATATATAGTTATAATTATTTTTAAAAATATTCTAATTATTGGTGTTTGATTTATTATCAACACATGTTTGGTTATTGGATGTTGTTTTGGAAGTAGATGTCTGGAATGATATATGGTTGTTCTGAACGTTATTATAAAAGAAGTACTTGATATTTTTTTTTATTTTACTCTATAATAGGGGATGAATATGTTCAAAATAATAATTCTAGAATTTTGATAATGTAGTTGAGTTGGATTGAGTTCATTTGAAAAATTTTAGAAGTTTCATAAAATACAATGGAATGAGTGTAAGTGTTACAGCATGAGTAGAGTTCCTAGAAAAATAAAAAATTCATAATAATCCCTCTATATATAAAATTATACAGGCCACATTTTAAATGAAATATAAAATTATGTAGAACCATATATTGATACACGAAGGTCACATGTACCAATGTGTAAGGTACTTCCAAAAGAGAATATAATGTTATATAGAAGGTTGATGGAGTTTTGGATGGTTTTGGGAAGCAATTATAGAATTTCTATATATAGGATATAAGTAACAACCTAAAACCATAATTCACTCTGATAAATATAAATCATTATATGGCAGGATTCATGAGGAATAATTCACACCATGTAGAGGTACCCATGATAATTAAGATCCAATAGTTTTGAAGGTGACTAGTTGATCACACCATGGGAGATGGGATATCAAAATTCGTGAACTTTTTAATGGGAATATAGATAATTCAATTTATATATAATATTTGTTCATGTAATGGTAATAATGGCCACACTATGAGGGGAATGTTTAATAGTTATTCATGTCATGGGGAGTTTATACATTTCATGAAGTGGATTAGGAAGACCATGGTGGTTCTACGTACTTTGTTATTTCCATGCCATATAGGACATCTCAGTGTGAATGATTAAGTATACTTGGAGTCCATGTGAACACACTATGATGGATAAAGTTGTGTTTTCATGTTATATTAAAAGGATAATTATGAGATACTCTACATAACATGTTTTTTCTGTGTGAGCTATGAAATCTTGAGGTTAACAATTAAAATCTATAATAAAGAGTATCACATCATGTTGTAGATTAATCTTGAGCCTCTGGTTTCAAAAGATACTGAGATTCATATAGTGATGAAAATTTTCATTCCCAAAAGTATTCAAGTGAATATATGTAACAACCTATCATGGGTCGACATGACATGTCACCCAAGATGGTTCAGTATAAGGCCTGAAGCCCATTCCAGATCACCATGGGTTGGTGATAACCAAATGGGTATCGACATACATATCTATGGGAATGATTTCACCCTAAAATATAATAACTAAAATCACTTAAAATAAAGTCTTAAAATAAGTAATAACACACATAGAAAGTCCAATTCCATTATAATCTCCACTATAAGGACTTTTCATCCCTAATAAGTGTCTCTAGAGGTCATGCTTGACCATCTTGGGCCACTAAGCCTCCACATTAGACTCCTGATTCCAATATTCTTCTTGAATACTCCCACGATTCAAAAAACTCAAATGTTAGGAAGCGTCTTCCTTCTCAATACCTTTTCAATCCAATCAATAATTCATAGTATATGTTTCTCAAATGATGTCTAAATAATAATTTTTTTCTTATTTTCCTAAGTGTAGATGTCTAAATAAAACCTCATTATGATTTTTCACATGATTCAACCCATGAACTAAGTGAAAAACCATACTAGATCCCATCACAAAGTTCCCCTAACATCCCAATCCCCACTCTATAGGTTGAAATAATTGATTCATTATTGATCTCCTCTAATCAATACCCTTACATGAGTATCTATCAGCTACCAGTGAAACTCATCCACTTATGTATACACACAAAACCAACCACCTCTAGCTACGAGTTAGGCTCACCTACACACCAATCCCAAAGTGATCTAAGAAATTCCATTACTACTAAAACATAAGCATGAACATATCTCATTTTTAGCTGAATATTGATACTCAAAATCATTTCCAAAAACTCCCATAAATGCTCACATCACTAAAACCAATGTAATAACGACCCATCCACTTACCAAATAATGAATCTTACAATTTGACTCTCCACATCATCACA
The DNA here is from genome assembly GCA_963277665.1 of Viscum album. Lineage (NCBI taxonomy): Eukaryota > Viridiplantae > Streptophyta > Magnoliopsida > Santalales > Viscaceae > Viscum > Viscum album. The sequence goes on from OY728158.1 coordinate 1,030,142,184, forward strand.
TGGGCTTATTTGTGACCAAATGTTTTTAGTATTTTAATAAACCACAACTAATCATTACTCAAATTACAAACTATCATAATGAGTTAACACCTGCAACGAATTTCCAAAATTGTATTTCATCACCACACTACTCATCCCTTGATAGGTCATAGATCATTCCACAAATGAACTGATTTTATTACACACTTATAACACCATGAATTAGGGGTATCTTATTTACAAAATTATAGAGGCCCTTCCCAATGAACACATTTTTTTTCAAGTTTTAATTATTAATGATTCTATTCAAAGTAAACATTTTTAAAGTATTTTTACTTCTCATTTTTAAAAACTTTGTGTCTATTTAATAATTTTTTTTGGGAAATATATATAATAATGTTTTCAACAGTAATCTATTTCCCTTTATAAAAATTAAATATAATTTTCACTTCAACATTTTAAAAAATTGTTGTGGAAGGGTTTTTATTTTCACTTATATTTATAATATTAGGATTGTTTTCCATGTAGTGATATTTTAGTCACAATTTATATGTTATTATGATATGACTTATTTGGGAAAATGATAATTATAGTAGTATATTATTTCTTAAGCTTTTGTTATGTGATTTTTTATACTTATTTATGAAAAAATATTATTTTTACATTTCAAGCATTCTTCCTAATATTTCTCCTATATCTCCACCATACCTATTATATTCTATATTTCCCATAGGTTTCTACTTCTACCAAGAACTAAAATTCATTTTTCATGAGGATTTAGGGATTTATGTTTTTTGAGTGTTCTCCATGGAAGGTGACATGTTGTGTATTGGTTACCATTCGGTTTAAAGTAGGTGTTTCTTTTCTCTTCGTTTTTTATAATTCATAGAATGTGTATACTTTATAAATTTATTTTCAATTAAAGTATAGTAATGTATAGGTTCTTGGGTGAAATTATAAATTTCTTTCTTAAATTCTATACTGGGCATGAGGGTTTTTTCATAAGAATTTCATGTACTATTTTTAAATTAGATTAATTCTTATGAAAATAATATTTGAAAAGGTTGATAGGGTAATTTAAATGTTTTTATATTAAATTTAGGTCTTATTCCTTTTCTGGTTTTTCAAAGGAATTTTCATTGTTGTTGGAGAATGTTTTGGAAAAAAAGATATTTTTTTCAAGTGCTTTCGAAATCATTGAAATGATGATACTTTAAAGAGGTTGAGTGAGACTCTACATACTAAGATGGGATTCATATAAAGACCCATTTTTCACTTTAAAAAGTAAATTATTTATTTATCATGTGACCCTCAATGATTTCCACAATACTTATTTAACTAGTTATGGGTTATTGATTATTAATATGATGGATGTATGATGTGAAAAGGGGATTTTATATGTGGTGGTGTTGGTGGTGAGGTGCAAGATTTTTTTTGGTAATTATCTTGATTTGTTTCTAACCTCCATGGTTGTTTGTTTGTGGTAACTTGGGTGTCTAGGTGGGAGGTCTTGATTCATGCTACCCAAGTTGGTGCACACACTTATATGGTCCTCCTAGTTGTGTTTAATACAATAATAGTGGGACAGTTCCATTATGACGAGTTTAGTATTGTTTAATAGGGTGGATCGTGTTTTTTTTGGATGAAACATATATAAGATGTTGGTTCATGTAGTTATAGTTCCATTTTTGATTGTCACACACTAGTACCTAGGGTATATCCCATGACATTTTGTTCCTTGATCGGTGGTTCTATATAGAGGATTAAATTATTATATTGATTACATCCCCCTTATACTTGTTTTATTAGTGTAACTATTAATATTAGTTTTTTACTATTATATTGTTCCTTGATCACAATGTTGCCTTCTTCTTTGTGAATTTATTTTATCTAGTTGATATGTGTACTTTATGAGATAATTAATGTTTGATTTTCAAGTGGCAAACAAATTTATGTATTATGAGACAGTTAGTACCTATATTTTCCACCAATTCATTGGGTAAGAGATTATAAATCATGATATATAAATGTTATGTGAATAGGTTAATAAGTCTATAGGTTAAAGAAGGGTGAGTGTAAATGCGTTAAGATCTACTCATAATAATACACGTGAATAAGTTAGAAAGTTGCTACGTCCATGAGTGAGTGTGATGGTGTTAATCTCTAATCATAAATTAAAATTTGAATATGGTTTTGAGTAGCCAATGATGGGGTCAGAACACAAGAAAAGAAGTTCACCCACCAATGATGGGTTGGCCAGTCCATAAGGTTGATGGGAGGAACAATGAAAAGTAGTGATCAGAGCTAGATATGGGGTGCGATGAGACGTATAAGGCATTCGTCCATCAATGATTTGCATTGAATAGACAGAGGGAAGTGATGATGACATCAAGTGATTTTGTTAGGGGTTCACTTTTAAAATGATTCATGTTTTTTGAAATGTTTATTAAAAAATTATTTGTGTTCAACATACCCTTTTTTTTGTTTTAAATTGCTTTAAAATGGTATAAAAAAAGAATTAGTGTTTTGAGAAATTATTTTGGGAACTAATTGGTTTATATTAAAAGGGTTTGTTATTTTAAAGAGTAATTTGGGTAAATAGTTGGTTTTTAATGGGATTTCAACGGTGATTTTATAAATAGTTTTCAAAGAAGATTTAAAGTCTATAACTTTTTTATCCTTGGTTAATTTTTATATCAATATTTTGTTTATTTATTTTACTAAATAGTAATATCACCGAATCAAATAGGATGGATATGAATAAATAATTGATGTATGACAACCATGTGACAAAATAGTATGAAGATGGAGTGAAAGAGTTCATCAAGTTTGAAAAAGATCATGCATATGATCGTTCTCAAATCCTTTGTCTATGTTTACGCAATTTTTATTCAAGAAAAGTTAATCCCAAGGAGTTAAAATAACACTTGATTTGTCATAGAATAGATCGAAATTATAAATGTTGGAATAAACATGTGGAAAAAGCGAATGTAGCTAGTGACTAGGATAAAAATTTGTTTTATGGATCATTTGATATAATTTGAAGCATGGAAAATGAAGAATATTGTATCGAGGATGTCATTACAGATGTGCATGATGATGAAGATCATATTAAGAAAATGACAAAGACAGTTGGTGATGAACTTCGTGATTGACCAAAATTGTTTGAGTAGTTAAAGATTTGTGTAAAGACACCATTGTATCATGATTTCACTAAATATACATCATTGTTACATATACTAAAGCTGTATAATTTCAAAGTAGTAAATGGATGGAGGGACACCAGTTTTATAGAATTTCTTTCTCTCTTGAATGACGTGATCCTAAAAGATAATGAGCTCCCAATACGAACATACAACACCAAATTAATGCTACACTCAATGGGTATAATCTCTGAAAGAATATACACCTACCTGAATGACTCTATACTATTTAATAAGGACCGAAAATCACTTAGAGAATTCCCAAAGTGTGGTGTTTCTCAATACAAGAAATATGAATCTGGTCCTATTAAATTTTCATGGTACTTTCAAATCATTCCAAGGTTTAGGAGCCTATATGGAGTTAGGAGACTTCAGGGAAATTGACATGGCACATAGATAGAATAAATAAAGATGGAAAATAATGACATTTGAAAGAATCTCCTCAGTGTAAGATAATTTATCATGAGTATCGTGAATTTGGAAATGAGCTAAGAAACCTTCATCTTCTGTTATCTATCGATGGAGTGAATCCTTTTGGTTTTCGAAGCTGCAATCATAGTACATGGATGGTTATGTTGGTAAATTATAACTTTCCACTGTGGTTATGCATGAAGAAAAAAGCATCATGTTATCTATGATTATATCAGGACCAAAACAATTGGTTAATGATATTGATGTTTATTTGGATCTATTGATCGAGGATTTAAAATTATTATGGGATTTAGGTGTTATGATGTATGATGCTTACAGAAATAAAGATTTGACATTGAGAGCCATGTTGTATGGGATGATAAATCACTTTCCTGCTAATAGAAATTTATTAGGATATATCATTAACATAACTCTTGGGCGTCTTTTCTGCGAACAAGGTACACAATAAATTAGGTTGAAACATTTATCGAAAATTGTTTTTCCAGAACATCACATATTTATACCCCGATGACATAAGTACCGATATTGGAAGACATCATTTGATGGAAGTTCAGAAGAATGTACACCACCATCTCAACTAACAAGATAGAAATTATTTGATAAAGTAAAAGATGTGGAAACTGCTTTTGCTAAACTGTTTTTGAAAAAACTTATGAAAACTAGTTGAAAAAAGAAATCAGTTTTTTTGAATTACCATATTGGAATTGTCTGTATGTCAGATATTTTCTTTATTTTATGCATGTTAAAAAAATTTATGTGATAGTGTCATAGGTACGTTGCTAAATGTACATAAAAATGAAGGATGGAATTAAGGCTAGGTTGGACATGGTTAACATGGTAATACTAGAAGAGTTGACACTAGTGAAGGGTGAAAAACGAACATTTATTCCTCCTTCTGCTTACACTCTTTCCAGGAAGGAGAGATATTAGTTTTACAACTTCTTGAATGATGTAAAGGTTCCATAGGGGTATTCATTGAATATCAAGAACATTGTGTCAATGCAATATTTAAAGTTAAAAGGTCTGAAATAACATGATTTCTCTGTTTTGATACAATATCTAATTCTTATATATTTACGTAGAATTTTCTCCAAGAATGTTCATCATAAATTAACCAAGCTCTGTTTCTTTTTCAAAGCTATATTATGTAAATTTATAGACCCAACTAAATTACTTATTATGGAAAGAGAAATTGTCATCATATTATGTGAATTGGAAATGTTTTTCCTGCGGACATTCTTTGATATGATGGTTAATTTGATGATTCACTTGGTGAGAGAGATTAAACTATGTAGTAAAATATACTATATATGGATGTACCCCATTGAATGGTATATGAAGATTTTGAAATGGTATGTTAAAAATTGAAGTCGTCCAGAGATTTGTATTGAGGAGCGATATATTATTGAGGAAGTTATTGAATTTTATACTGAATACCTATTTTGTGTGAAAAGCATTGGTCTAATGAAATCTCATCACACTGGATGTCTTGTAGGTGAAAGAATTTCTGGAATGGAGGTCCTCATAATAAATATCACAGATTAGGAACAGGACCACCTTTACGTTTTGCATAATAGTTTGGACTTTGACCCATTCATTGGAAACCACAAAGAAATTTTTAGGCATTCAAATCCATAAAGTACTGAAAAAGGGATATAAAATAAACATAATTAATAGTTTAGAGGATGGTTTAAGGAACATATTTTTAAGGATTAAAATGAAAATATAGACTCAATTTTAGATCAAATTCGATGGCTTTTCGGAGGACCAAGTGTGTATGTATTATCTTACAATGCTTATGTAATTAATGGTTATACATTCTATACTAATGAAAATGATAAAGAAAATACCAGATAAAATAGTGTAGTTACACTTTTGGCTAAAGTGATGCATGTTTCTGGTGATAAGGATAGAAATCTAATTTACAAGAATATGTCATATTTTGGCATCATCAAAAAAATATGGGAGTTAGATTATACAAAATTCTGAGTGCCTATTTTTCAATGGATGTGGGGTGATAATAAAAGTGAAATTAAAATAAATGAATTGGGATTTGTGAAAGTTGATTTCAGTAAGTAAGGGTACAAAGATGAACCATTTATAATGGTATCCCAAGAAGTACAAGTATTATATGTTCCAGATCCTGCAAACCAAAACTGGTCAATTGTTCTGTTATCAACCAAAACCACTGAAGAGTCAGATGAAAATTCAACAAAGGGTGGCCATTTCATTGGGATGTCACAATCATTTCACTGTGGTACCAGTGTAAATGGTGGTTTTTATGATATTGGAGACCGCAATTAAGGGATTTTGATTGTCTATAGAGAGATCAAATCCCTTCAACTTTTAAAAAAGGGGGATAAATAATCAGGTTTTATATTTTTTCTAATATACATAATGTTAATTTATGTTAATATCTGTTAACTGCTACTTTTTTGTTATCTAAATGAAATGTTAAACCACTTTTGCAGATAATGACTTCTGCACGTGATGATTCTCCCAATCTCTAGGCACAACGAGTTTCTCAACCTGTTGTTACATGCAATGTAGACGAACAACAAGTTTTGCAACCTGTTTCCTTATATTAATATATTTTCATTATTTCTTTTATGTTATCTAAATTAAATTTTAAATCAATTTTTCATATAAAGACTTCTACACGTGATGATGCTCCTAATCCCTAGGCACATTAGGTTTCTCAACCTATTGTTGCTCGCAGTGTAGACGAACAACATGTTTCTCAACCTATTGCCTTATATTAATATCTGTTCATTTCTGCTTTTCTGTTATCTAAATTAATTGTTAAAAAACTTTTATAGATGATAAATTCTTCACGTGATGATGCTCCCAATCCCTAGTAAAAACAAGTTTCTCAACCTACTACTGCTCACACAGTAGACAAATAATAGGTTTCTAAACCTGTTCTGCTCTTAGTGCAGAGGTACAACCACCAACTTCACATGACGATACTAGCCCTTCAGAGTCAGAGTAACATTTTGTTGATGGTGGATCCAAGGAAATGAAAGGTGAATAAACACAAATGACGCATAAAAAATAGGATCACTGTAGTTTGACAGTATTAGCTAAAACCATTAAGGCTAAAGAGAAAGGCATCAAATATGAGATTGGATGGAATTAGTGGGGCCAACATGTTAACCCCAATAAGGCCATGTTCAGTAGTTACATTGGAATATTCACTCGACAATACGTGGTGATTGATGTAACTTAATGGCACCATGTTGTGGTTTAGATTAAGACATATATGTGGGGAGATATTACAGTGAAATTATGACATCCTTTTTTAATTTACTAAAAATTAAATAAAAAAACATTGATTTACACTTCATTATATCTTGCAAAGTAAATTTAGAGTAGATGAATCACACAAAGACTATGTATTAAGGGTTACTAGAATGATTCACATGGGTTTTTTCACACTTTTAATGAAATATCATCTTAAAGATGCTAAAGAGATAATAAAACCGCACCCACCTATTATTTATTCACACCTAAAAACCCAAGCATCGTGGGATGCATTTACTGGCCATTGTGCGAAGCAACCTTTTCAGGTACATTGTGTCTAGTAATACATTATTTGATGGTACATGTATTCATCACATTGATTGAAAATGTTTTATTTATAAAAAAAACTGAGTGTTGATAATAAACAATGGGTATCAAACCAGCGTACCCCAACTATAAAGAAGGAATGAGGTATGCATAACTTGAAAAAAATTTGGTATATATTTTAAATCTACCATAATACTTTTATCTGACATAAAACAAAACAATAACTATTTTATTTTTTTTATATGTATCTTTAAGAGTCAAAATACATTTCCACTTCCATCCCACACCATGTGCTATAGAAGGAGGAACGTGTAACTAAAGATGGAAAACTAATAGTTGAAAATACACAAAAAGTTTGGGAAACATATGTACGTTTGACATAATAAAAATTTGTTTTGATTTGAATCGATATTACATAACAATGATGAATTATTTTCTTATATTTTATATCTGACATAGTTACAAGAATCAACAACACCTACACTAAATGAAGACATTCTTTTAGTGTCCTTGAAGCAGCCAGAAAAGTATGGCCACATCAGAGGTGCAGGTTTTGGGGTGACATCCCGAACATATTTTGAGAAAAAAAGCGGAGGATCAAACCGGGGAAATCAAAAATATGATAGAAATATTATCTATGTTTCAAGAATAATTATAATAATATAGAGTGATGAAAGCTAGTTTTATTGGGGGGGGGGAGAAAAGAGAAGAAACAACTCAAGAAAAACCCATGTGTGAAGATCCCGCACCACCCCCACTAGTTTTGAGGTGAGAAATTCCCCTAAAAAACAATTCTTAACTAAGGTATTCAATTTTCTAATAATTATTTCTATGAAATGTGAATTATATAATCCCTAGACCTTGATAACTTTATTGTATTGATATTCTATAGGGTGAAAATGATTGTGATTTATATCTATCAACACCCAATCATCACCTTTTAGTGAGGGCTACATTGTTCAATATCCAGAACAACATGATACCGAATAGACCACTTATGACAGATCATGTCAGAGTGTCAATTACTATATCCCCAGAGCTGAGCACCGAGGTACCTGTTCCAATTGATGATGCAGATATTAATACGGTTGAACAAGCTCCAGGAATAGTCATCGCATAGCCATCATATATTGTAAAAAAACATGTCAACAATGAGGTATTCATTTACAATTTAATTTTGAAGCTAAAAATTAAAAATTTAATGAAAAAAGGATTGAATCGAAGCATCTTATTACAGACAGACAAAGGGAAGGGGGTGAAACGAAAGACCAGTTCAAAACCATCTCAAGGATCAACCAACCGATCAAAATGATCTACCCAAATCACCTTAACTGCCTATTATATATCCACATTTATTATCATTGAAGGCTCATGTGTATATGAAGTTGAAATATGTTGGTAATCAAATAATTTATTTTGAAGAAAATATGTATGGCGGGGAAGATCCAGACTTCATTGGTGTCGAGAGTGCAACTGAAATCCTAGACTATGATTGGTTATGCAGCTCAGTTGTAAATGTTTACATGAGGTATGTTTCCATGATTTTATTTTCTAAAAGATAATATACTTTGATAATTATGACTAAATTTATTTCATATTTTTCACAGGCATATATATGAAAAACAATTAAATGGATTTTGTAGAGACCTGAAGCTTGACGTACATGGGCATTACATTACTTTTGTGGAATACTTAATACATAACAAAAACAGACACACAAGGATCGTAATAGTTTAGTGTCTTTGGAAACCTGGAATATAAACTTCTAATCATGTTGAAATATCTTCAACAACTCCCATAACGATCTTCCCCTTTTCGTTTCCTTACCTAAAACCTTTCTTTATTTCCTGGGGAAAAGAAAACATATAAAGGGTGAGATCAAATTCTCAGTAAGGGTAAGCATGGATAAAACAAAACAAATCATATACATTTGAACTTAAAAACATGAACATAATGTTTAAACATCAAAATCTTGATCAATGACATAAAACATGGAAGTACATAAGGCACAGATCATAAAGAAACATTATGCATGATAAAATAGCATGGGAGTAAAACATGTAATTGTGGCAACCATTGAGAACTTGTTATGATTTCCATAGTAGCCAAGGCATTGCTGCTAAGACCATCTTAGTGGACAAAGTCCCTTTCTGAATAAAGTTCACTCCTCGTTTCAGTCCTGTAACACTGAAACAGATTAACTTACCATTCCAGCCATGTCTATCTCATGAGATATAAATCTTTACCCAATGCATTGGAGGTAGATATATGTCCCACCCATCTAATAATGAAATCATTCTTACTTGTGCCACAACGTAAACATAAATCATTCATCATAACCGAAAGAATAAAATAGGTTTCATAAACATCATCCCATCATCACATAATCAATATAAAACAAATGGATATAATTTCATGATAAGAAAAGTTAAACCATTTAAATAATAGATACTTTATACTTGAAACAAAATCATACTAAATAATGTCATCTTAGATGGAAAATAGTTTTGACAAAACACATGAAATGAATTCCTGAGGAAAATATCCTTTCTTTTTCAAAATCATTTGATTTTCACAAAATTCCAAGAAATTTTAAAAGAAAAGAATTTTGTTGAAAATAGTCATGAAATCTTGTAGAGTAATCTTCATGAAAATGAGGCAATATGAAACCTTAAAAATCCGTTCATGCCGTATAAGTTAAAAAATAACATTCTTCTCGTACTTTTGTCGGAAAAGTCAAAAAGTACCTCGTAACGTAAACAAAAGAAAGATTCCTCACATACCATGTAGTAAAAATCAAAAAAGGGAAAAATGGACTTTAAACATACATGAAACCATTTTTAGAAATTTGGGACATGGATGATAAATATAACCCCAGTAAATACTTACGTATAAGCAATCTCGGATAAAAAAACGAGATTGGAAAAGTTATCCCTTACCTTATGTCTGATATGATTCGTATGTATCCGAACCTCCTGTATAATGATTTAAATATTTTCATTGAATTATTACAGAATCATATTCATTTTTATGATATCATACATGGTTCACTTATGACTTTATATTACCCGTTCTTTTGTAAATTCATGTTAAAGTAGCGTTTTGGGTAAAATCATTTCATTTGTCATTCGTGTTTTAACTTGTAATTTCTCATATGATTACTTAGATCCTAATTACTTACATCCATAATGTAAAACATGATTTATATATAATATATATTCAGAATATACATATATATAATAGATCGATAGATGGAAGGAAATAAACCGTTCATGGAGACGGTAGGCCGTACGTACGCATGAACGTTGTTTTCGTATCCTTATTGAATTGAATGGAATAAAATAGATGACATAAATATATATATATACATAAATACAGTATCATTATTATATCATATATTTCATGATTACTTATTATATATACTTTATAATCATTCATGAATGTTTAATCATTGAGAATGAATCTCATCGCGTCGTGGAGACGGTAGTCCGTACGTACGCACGAGAGATGATATCATTCCCATGATCATGGAATTGTATTGAAGTGTATGTATAATATTTAAGAATCAATATCACTTTACAATAATCATATATAGTTATTTATTTACACCATTATACCCATCTTAGTAAGGTGGTGGTCGAAAACAGATTACACCACGACGTGGAGACGGTATTCCGTACGTACGCACACACGGTGACTTTGTTTTCCATAGGATGGATAGAAGGTGAAATAGGGTTGTTTCATATTTATAATAACATACCAGTATATGAGTGATACTGATGTTATTACTTCATAATGAAATAACTAAATAAGAGGAAGTAGAAGAAGAAATAAATTTGAAATAATCGGTAACAGACATTACCTCTTCTTTGAAGCGCCTCTTTAAGACCTCCTCTTAGGGCACTAAAATTGGTCTTTGTAGAATACAAGGACCTCTAGGATGTTTCTAGGGAAGTGGGGAAGTGAAATGGGCAGGGTTTGGATGAGCTTAAAGGCTTTAAATTGTGTGAGGAGAAGAGGGAGGAGATGCCCTTTTATAAGGGAGGAGAGGGGCACCTTTGGAAATATAAGAAAATATTAATTTATATTAAATCCCAAACCCACATATAAACTTCCAAAATGACTCAAATCAGAATATTAGATGAGATAGGGTTGTAATATAATCAACCAATAAAATTTAGACATGTTAGGAATTTATTTTAAACATTATAAACTTGATTTATCCTTATTTAATAAATTTAATTTTATTTGTGGTAATAAAATTCTAAATTTTAAATTATTACAAATAATTACTTATTTGTTGTGAATTTTCCATCATTGGATACTTTATAACATTTTAGACCATATAAATTTAAATTTATAATTTTTAAATATTTTAGTGATTTTTAAATTTTTTTATAATATGTTATTTTTATAAAATAACAATAGTGTCAATTTTGACACTATTCATTTATTTGAATTTAAATAAACAATATACAGAATATATTTTCGAAATAAAAGTTTTAATAGATTAATAAAATGTCATATTTATCTATAAAATTATTGGATCACATTAAAGAGTTCATATAATATTTATTTTAATATTTTTAAAACCATTTATTTGATATTTCTCTTGATAATATAATTTCAACATCACTATTATGTCACCTTTAATGATAATTATTTAATCCCTAAAAATTCTCAATAAATTAATATGATTTAGATAATTATATTAGATTTTTTGAGACTATTTATATCTGATGTTTCATTAAGTTTATCACTAAATTAAATTTATTATACTTATAAGATTTAAGAAAGTGACATGTTGTCACTTTCTTTGGTTTTAATAATAATTAAATTATTTTCATTGACAAAAGTCCATTAAATGAATCTAATCCAACCCTTAGGTGATATGGGTAGACTTTTAGTCATACAATTGGATTTTGGCAGGTGTTAGAGTAATTTTATAATCTTATATTTACCCTTAATTATCCTATTTACCTTTAACTATGGTAAATAAAATTTACCGTAGTTACTATTCATAATGCCCAAAAATAAAAAGTAGCCTATTAACATAATTTGGACCCACTTATTACAAATATTAAATCCATTTTTAAAAATTCAAAACACATAAGTTGCAGTAAATAATTTAAAATTAATCCCGTTGTTAAGAAAATGGGTTTTAGAAGTTAAAACATTGCCAAAGATTGAAATGTTTTTACCTATGAATTCAATGTGAAATTAATGATATTGACATATATTATATTAAATTGTAAAAATATATTCTATTTGTACTTTAAAACCATTCAATATTATAATTTAACCATATAAATTATCTCAATGAAAAAAGTTGTTTTTAATTAAAAATTAGTGTATTTTTACTATTCATCAAAATATGAAAGTTATCAGAAAAATATCAAAAATTTATCCAAAGTAAATTTTTATATCCTGATTCCAAAGAAGAATTTTATTTTCTCAAATTGAACTTATAAACATGTCAAAAACTAGATTTAATGTGGGTGCGCCATCAAAAGGTGGCAAAACTTCATTTTTTGAAAAATACTTATTTTACCTGAAAAATTTATTTTGTTCTCTTACCATGTTCTAGAAAATGTGTAAGATGAATAATAATGTTATAAAATTCAAAATTTAGTTAATACTATTCATAACAGATAGTTCATGATAATATTATAACCATATATCGTTGTTTAGTGAAACCTGATATTGCGTACAACCCACGCTATCGAGGAAGGTCGTGATTGCGTGTAATGCAAGCCAAGTCAGGGTTGCGTGTTGTGAAAGAATCCTTCATTGTTTCGTATAACAGAATCCAACCATATTTTATTTATACATTGAATATATATATATACACTAAATGTTGTGTAGAATGACTATGATAAAACGAACTTGAAATTGTGTGTAACACAATCTAAGAATAGTGTTGCATATAATTCAAGCTAATACAGTGTGGAGTATAACACAAGATAATCTTGTTGTAGCATAAAAAACATGACATCAAATAAATTAATAAGAATACTTATCATAAAATATCGGGTTGTTACATTCTACCCCCCTTAAAATGAATTTCTCCCTCGAAATTCGTCGGGGTTATACATGGTTTTCTACTTGAAAGTTTCTTTAATTGCAACACACATCGTAAAATAAAATAGAAAAACTTAACTTTAAATAACTAAAGTATGAAACGTGACGGTTACCCAAATTAACTCATCATTGGGTTTCCACGTAGGAGAACATAGGTGAAAATATGGATATGGAAGAAAAATCTAACCATCAAGTTCTGATGAAGAGTGGTAGAGAACATGGCTATGAAAAAGAAAATAATAACAAAGCCATAGATTTGTGATGATCTAAGGTACCATCTGATTTATCAGATATGAGGGAACTAGGACAACATTTTTGGTTTTGAAGATCATTTCACTAAATTTGATGAATTAAAAGAAATACTTACATGATTTTGGTTCAATCTCACTATTGTTCATGCCTTGAACAATTTCCACTTCATCTCTTAAAGTAATGAAGTTGAATTTGTTATTCATGAAATGTTAGCAGATCATGTGATAGAATGATGGGTCATTCCATCTGTTTCAAACAAAACGTTAGCAAAAGTTATAAGTCCATCTTATGGTGAGATTAATCGTATATGGTTCCAAAAAATGGACTTATACTTTATTTATCATACCGCTTAATAAAATAAAACTAGTTTCCACTAACCAGGGACTTCTTGTAGGCCATTGGTAGGCGATAAAGTCCTGTCCCACTTCAGTTGTGGGTTTGATTCCCACATCCTAGTCCGACGCAATGGGTTGTCGCCCGTCCTGTAGGTTTTCCTTTTTCTAAAACTACACTATTATAACATTCTTGAAATAATATCGAAAAAAAGTTCTAGCCTTAAACAATACTAAATTATGTCCAACATAATTCATTCCAATCTTTAGGCTTATCTAAAATACTTCTGTCCAAGCTCATAGTATAAAGAAAATAATTACTAGAAATGTCATCTATCGAGCATGTGAATACCATCATTTATCCCCCATATATCATACGATATATCTTGTTGGTGAAATTACAAACATGTGAATAACTTAACCATTTATTCTCTTGAAAAATGAATACCCATTGAACCTTAGTGAAAACACGAGTGCTGTTAAAAGTTAACTCTTTCCACATACCAAAATCCCAAAATTTCTATATACTCAAACCATGATATCACTTTGTCCTTATATTAGTCATGATCTCATGATTAATATCATACATATTATTTTCTCCTTATCCCTTCATTATGCGCATTTCATCTTCTTTCCAAAAATATTTCAATCACTTTTTCATGGTTACCGGTACCATATAATTATTGAAAACCAATACATAGATATTCCAAAATTCCACAATACCATAAATGAGATTCCATGATACTATTTTGAAATCCCATTACATAAACACTTAATCATTACACAACATCATTTTCATACTCAACATCACAAATAGTGATCACGTGAGACTTCCCTATATCCTTTTCCTTAAGAGGTTTCTCACGTTTATCATCATTAACCCGTGGATTAGGGAATTTATTAGTATAATGCCCCATTTCCTTGCACTTGAAGCATTGAAGTGTTGGTGGAGATTTCTCTGTAGTATTTTCTATATTCACATCATTAGAAACCCTTTGTCGATTACTTCGACACTTAGCTTCTCGATGACATTATTTTCCACACTTAAAACATTTTCTAGTCCCTTTAAGACAATCTCCACCATGCTTCTTTCCACACTTTGAGCATAAAGAAACATTCATCTTCTTTTCACCATTATTCTGAGATTTCTCCTTGAACTCCATCTTTCGTTTCTTATCCAAAATATGAGATGGATATGTAACACCAACTTCCATTTCTACCTTGAGAGCACAACACATAATTTCTTCATAGCTACTGAAGTCTCTAATATCTAATACCCTTCGAAGACTTGGTTTTAATCCACTGAAGAATCGATCAACTTTAATTTCAGGTTGGCTGATAAATCCAGATGCATACCTTGCAAGCCTTGTAAAATTCGCTTCGTATATACCAACAGATTCATCATCATTTTTCTTTAGTTCAAGAAACTCCTTCACCATCATTGTTCGAAGTATACGAGGTAAGTACTTATTGAAAAATAAGTTCTTGAACTCATCCCATTCCATGGACTCAATTTAATCTCTTGGCCTCGTATTCTTGATAAGATTCCACCATTGATCAGATTCACCTTCCAAACGATATAATGCTAAGATGACTTTATCATGTTCAGAACACTGAAGAACTGAAAATATCTTTTATGTGTTACTGATCCATTGTTCAGCAACAAGTGGATCAGAAGACCCACTAAAAGAAGGTGGACGTTGCCTCATAAAGGACTCAATAGAATATTGTTCCCTCCTCTTCTCATTTGGAAGTCCAGAATGATTCATAGATTGTGTAAGTATAACAATAATATTTTGCACTCCATCTCCCATAAAGTTGGTTTGTTCAAGAGGACAATCATTTCATAATCCATTACATTGATCAACACGGTTCCTTTGGGTTCCAGCCATCGTCTAAAACCCAAAAATAATAGTGTGAGAGGCAAGTACCATGCTAGGGAAAACAATATAATAAATGGGGATTACCTTCAATATCTATCATCTTAGGTATAATTATAAGATCTTTAGCACAATTCTAGGACTATAACCTATACATATACTTAACCTTAGGGACATCCCTATACATACCTTAGAAATATCTCTAGGGATCTCACTAAAGTTTTCGAATCCTAGTTTCCAATGGTTAACTAATCCTTTCCTCTGATACCAACTGTAGAGACCCGAAGCTTAACGTACATGGACATTACATTACTTTTGCGGAATACTTAATATGTAAAAAAAAACAGACACACAAGGATCGTAATAGTTTAGTGTCTTTGGAAACTCAGAATATAAACTTCTAATCTTGTTGAAATATCTTCAACAACTCCCATAACGATCTTCCCCTTTTTGTTTCCTTACCTAAAACATTTCTTTATTTCCTGGGGAAAAGAAAACATATAAATGGTGAGGTCAAATGCTCAATAAGGGTAAGCATGGATAAAATAAAACATATCATATACATCTGAACTTAAAAACATGAACATAATGTTTAAACATCAAAAGCTTGAGCAATGACATAAAACATGGAAGTACGTAAGTCATAGATCATAAAGAAAAATTAATCATGATAAAATAGCATGGGAGTAAAACATGAAATTGTGGAAACCATTCAGTACTTGTTATGATTTCCATTGTAGCCAAGGCATTGCTTCCAAGACCATCTTAGTGGACAAAGTCCCTTTCTGAATTGAGTTCACTCCTCGTTTCAGTCCTGTAACACTGAACCAGATTAACTTAGTAGTCTAGCCATGTCTATCTAATGAGATATAAATATTAACCCAATGCATTGGAGGGATATATAGGTCCCACCCATTTCATAATGAAATCATTCTTACTTGTGCCACAACATAAACATAAATCATTCATCATAACCCAAAGAATAAAATGGGTTTCATAAACATCATCCCATCATCACATAATCCATATAAAACAAATGGATATCATTTCATCATAATAAAAGTTAAACCATGTAAATCATAGATACTTTATACTTGAAACATAATCATACTAAATAATGTCATCTTAGATGGAAAATAGTTTTGACAAAACACGTGAAATGAATTCTTGAGGAAAATATCCTTTCTTTTTCAAAATCATTCGTTTTTCACAACATGCCAAGAAATTTTAAAAGAAAAGAATTTTGTTGAAAATATTCATGAAATATTGTAGAGTAATATTCATGAAAATGAGGTGTTATGAAACCGTAAAAATTCCTTCACGCCTTATAAGTTAAAAAATAACATTCTTCTCGTACTTTTGTCGGAAAAGTCAAAAAGTACCTTGTAACGTAAAAAAAAGAAAGATTCATTACATACCATGTAGTAAAAGTAAAAAATGGGTAAAAAGGACTTTAAACATACATGAAACCATTTTTAGAAATTTGGGACATGGATGATAAATATAACCCCAGTAAATACTTACGTATAAGCAATCTCGGATAAAAAAAAACGATACTGGAAAAGTTATCCCTTACCTTATGTTCGATATGCTTCGTATGTATCTGAACCTCCTGTATAATGATTTAAATAATGTCATTGACTTATTATAGAATCATATTCATTGTTATGATATCATACATGGTTCACTTATGACTTTATATTACCCGTTCTTTTGTAAATTAATGTTAAAGTAGCGTTTTGGGTAAAATCGTTTCATTTTTCGTTCGTGTTTTAACTTGTAATTATTCATATGATTAATTAGATCATGATTACTTACATCCAGAATGTAAAACAGGATTTATATATAATATATATTCAGAATATACATATATATAATAGATCGATAAATGGAAAGAAATACACCGTTCATGGAGACGGTAGGCCGTACGTACGCATGAACGTTGTTTTCGTCTCCTTATTGAACTGAATGGAATTAAATAGATGAAATAAATAAATAAATAAATATATAAATAAATACAGTATCATTATTATGTCATATATTTCATGATTACTTATTATATATACTTTATAATCATTCATGAATGGTTAATCATTGAGAATGAATCTCATCGTGTCGTGGAGACGACAGTCCGTACGTACGCACGAGCGATGATATCATTCCCATGATCATGGAATTGTATTAAAGTGTATGTATAATATTTAATAATCAATATCACTTTAAATTAATCATATATAGTTATTTATTTACACCATTATTCCCATCCTAGTAAGGTGGTGGTCGAAAACAGATTACACCACGGCGTGGAGACGGTATTCCGTACGTACGCACGCGCGGTGATTTCATTTTCCGTAGGATGGATATAAGGTGAAATAGGGTTGTTTAATATTTATAATAACATACCAGTATATGAGTGATACTGATGTTATTACTTCATAATGAAACATCTATATAAGAAAAAGTAAAAGAAGAAATAAATTTGTAAGAATCAGTAACGGACATTACCTCTTCTTTGAAGCGCCTCTTTGAGACCTCCTCTTAGGGCACTAAAATTGGTCTTTGAAGAATAATAGGTGTAGAGACCCGAAGCTTATCGTACATGGACATTACATTACTTTTGCGTAATACTTAGTACATAACAAAATCACACACACAAGGATCGTAATAGTTTAGTGTCTTTGGAAACTCGGAACGGAATCTTCTAATCGTGGTGAACGATCTTCAATATCTCCCATAAAGATCTTCCCCTTTTTTTTTACCTAAAAACCTTTCTTTATATCCTGGGGAAAAGAAAACATAAAAGGGTGAGCTCAAATGCTCAGTAAGGGTAAACAAAATAAATATCAATCACATAATTTTCATAAGAACATAACATTTTTGGAAATCTTAACCTGCAAAAGAGAGCATAATTTCATAACATGGGATAAATCATAGTAGTGAAAATGAAACCCTTACTTAAAACATTACTCATTGTGGCATACACACATAATCATAGAGAATCATTTCTTGTTAGTCAAGACTCATTGCCAAGACTATCTTAGTGGACAAAGTCCCTTTCTGAATCGAGTAATCCTCGTTTCAGTCCTGTTTCACTGAACCGGTATAACCTACCATTCCAGCCATGTCTATCTCATGAGATATAAAATCTTTACCCAATGCATTGGAGGGAGATATAGGTCCCACCCATCTTATAATGAATCCTTTCTTATGTGTGCCACAAAATCATAAATCATACATCATTGCATAACCCATGTAATAAAAATGGGATTCTTAAACAACATGACATCATAAAACCATTCATATAAGATAAAGGAATTCATAAACATAATTCCATCACAACATAGTCAAATAAATGTAAAAATATGGATAGAAACAGAACCCTTTATTATCTTAGATGGAAAATAATTTTGATAAAACACTTGAAATGAATTCTTGAGGAAAATATCCTTTTTTCTTCAAAATCAATTTCTTTTCACAAAACATCATGCAATTTTAATAGAAAAAGATTTTATTGAAGATAGTCATGAAATCTTTTAGAGGAATCTTCATGAAAATAAGGCTTTATAAAACAGTATAAATCCGTTCGTGCCGTATAAGTTAAAAAAAACATTCTTCGTACTTTTGTCGGAAAAGTCAAAAAGTACCTCGTACGACAAAAGATTCCTTTCATACATATTACTAAAAACTCACCGAAGGGTAAAAATGGATTTAAACAATTGTAGGTGGATGGAAATAATATTACATATTGATGAAACATGGATGTGGATGATAAAATACACCCCAGTAAATACTTACGAATAAACAATCTCGGATAAAAATGAGATTGTGATATTTCCCTTACCTTAGGTCCGACTTGCTTTGTAAGTGTCCGAACCTCCTGTATAATGATTTAAATCATGTTATTGACTTATTACAGAATCATATTCATTGTTATGATATCACATATGGTTTACTTATGACATTATATTACCCGTTCTTTTGTAAATTCCATGTTAAAGAAGCGTTTTGGGTAAAATCGTTTCATTTATCGTAGGTGTTTTGACTTGTTGTTATTGACATCATTATTACTTATATCATGATTTACTTACTTCCAGAATATAAAATATGATTTATATATCATATATATTCAGTATATGTATATATATAATAGGTAGATAAATAAAATGAAAAACACCGTTCATGGAGACGGTAGTCCGTACGTACGCATGAACGCTGTTTTCCTTTCCTTATTGTCTTGAAATGGAAGTAAGTAGATGACATACATATGTATATATATACATAAATCCAGTAGCTTTATAATTTCATATATTTCATTATTATTTCGTATATATACATTATAATCATTCTTAAATGGTTAACATGGAGAATGAATCTCATCGCGTCGTGGAGACGGTATTCCGTACGTACGCACGAGCGATGATATCATTTCTATAAATATTGAATTGAATTGGAGTGGATTATACAATATATCAGAATCAATATGATGTTATAATAACTATGTATAGTTATTCTTTACACCATTATACCCATCCGTGTAAGGTGGTGGTGGAAAATAGATTACACCACGGCGTGGAGACGGTATTCCGTACGTACGCACGCGCGATGATTTCTTTCTCCGTAGGATGGATAGATGTTGAATAGGGTTGTTTCATACTTATAATAACATATCAGTATATGAGTGATACTGATGTTATTAATTCATAATGAAACAACCTATGAAGAAGAAGTGGAAGAAGAAATAAAGATGAAAGAATTGGTAACGGTAATTACCTCTTCTTTGAAGTGCCTCTTTGAGACCTCTTCTTAGGGCACTAGAATTGGTCTTTGAGGAAGACCAGAACCTCTAGGATGTTTCTAGGGAAGTGGAGAAGAGATTTTGGCAAGGGTTGGCCGAGCTTTAGTGCTCAAATTGGTGTGAGGAGGAGGGGGAGGAGGTTTCCTTTTATAGGGGAGGAGAGGGGCACCTTAGGAATATCTCAAAATATTATTTTATATTAAAATCAAAATCGGTTTATAATGGTTCCAAAGGGTCTTATTTAGAAGCTAAAGTGGGGATGGGTCGAAATCCTATCAACCAATAGAATTTAGACAAGTTTAGGGTATTATTTTAACCTTATCAATTAGATTTAACTCTAAGTTAAATAATTTAACTTTTACCGTGTCTTTTTGTTTTCTTTCACTATATGGTTAATAAACTTACTATAACATGCCAAAAGAACCCCAAATTGTTTATTATTAATATATATATCCTTATCTAAGTCATTTGGCCGAACCTTAGATTTTTAGGAATAAAATAACAATTAATAATATAATATTTTATTTAAAAACTATTTTGTGTGAATTTTGACACTATTTGATATATGATTTTTGTGAAAGTCATAACAGAATTATATGTTCGAACCAAGTTGATTAAATCAACAATAATATATCATAGTAACGTAGAAAATTAGTGGAATTCATAAAAAGTCTCAAATTACATTTATTTTGGTGTTTATAACATCAATTATGTCAATATTTCATTAATAAGATAATTACTGCATCATCGTTGTGTCATAAATAAATTAAATTATTTGATGTCTAAAAATTACAAATAAAATACCATAATGTAGGAAATCTTTTTAGATTTCTAATGAATATTTATAGTCGAATTTATCTTATTTATAACCCCATATTAAAAATGATTTACTTATTAAACTTTGATTTTAACTATTTTGACCCTTCTTTAAATAAATTAATAATAAAAGTCCTAATCTAATCCAAGTGGGCCTAAATGGTCATATTTTATTCCTAAGTTTGTTTTTGGTCGAATTACACTTGTCCAATAGAATTAGGACATGTGTTAGGGTAATATTAATATCATATTTACCCTTAGTTACCCTATTTACTATTAACCGCGGTAAAAAAAAGTAAAAAGTTACTATTCACCAAAAATTATTTTCATCTCATTGAACCACATTTTAGTCCTTGATATTAACCGTGTCTCTCGGATTTTCGAAATTCCATTCACAGAAGCGGTAAAATTAAGTTTTATGCAAAATTCAGTTTTTAACCTACCACTTAGTGGTTTCACTATTCATCAAAAATTGAAGTTTTTCAGAAAAATGCCAAAATTTCACCCTAAGCTATAATTGATATTCCGAATTCAAAAATGATTTCTATTTTACAAAATTCCCAACATATAAGTTGCATTAATTAATTTTATAATTAAATCCCGCTGTTAAAACAAATAGCGTGTTTTTAAGAAACAAAATCTATCAAAAGATTGACACTTGTTTATGTCTAGTTTAAATGTGAAATTACATCCAATGACCAACATTGTATTAAATTGTAAAAATATATTCTAAATATACTTTAAAACCACTCAAATTAATGATTTATCACTATTAATTATTTCGATTAAAAAAGTTGTTTTTAATTATAATTTGGTAATTTTCACTATTCATCAGAATATGAAAGTTATCCGAAAAGTACCAAAATTTCACCTTAGGCTAAATTCGATACTCCGAATCCAAAAATAAAGTCCATTTTGAGAGTTAAAATTTCTAAAATTTAAAAAGTGGTTATTACTATTCATAACGGCTAGTTTTAATAATATTTTAATAGCATATCATTGTTTCGTGAAACTCAGGATTACGTACCACACACGCTATCGAGGAAGGTTACGATTGCGTGTAATGCAAGGCAAGTCAAGGATGCGTGTTGTGCAAGCTCCTTTTGGTGTAGCATATAACACAAGACATTAGTAAAATTAAAAAGAATATTTTTCATAAAATCTTGGGTTGTTACATTCTACCCCCCTTAAAATGAATTTCGCCCTCGAAATTCATCGGGGTTATAAATGGTTTACTATTTGAAAGTTTCTTTAATAGAAACCCACATCGTAAAAAGGAATATCAAAACCAATCTTTAAAAACAAAAGTATGAAACGTAACAGTTACCCAAATAAACTAATCATTGGGTTTCCACATAGGTGAAAATATGGATATGGAAGAGAAATCTAACCATCATGTTCTGATGAAGAGTGGTAGAGAACATGGCTATGGAAAAGCCAATAATCACAAATCCATAAATTTGTGACGATCTAAGGTACCATCCGATTCATCAGGTATAAGATCACTAGGACAACATTTTTTGGTTTTCAAGATCATTTCCCTAAAGTTGAAAATTTGAATTGGAATAAATACTTTCTTTATTTTGGTACAATCTCACTATTGTTCGTGCCTAGAACAATTTCCACTTCATCTATTAAATAAATGAAGTTGAATTTGTTATTCGTGAAGTGTTAGCAGATCATGTGATAGAATGACGGGTCATTCCATCTGTCTCAAACAAAAGGTTAGCAAAAAGTATATACATAAGTCGATCTATAGTGAGATTAATCATATATGGTTCCTAAAATGGACTTATACTTCATATATTATACTGCTTAATATAATAAAACTAGTTTCTACTAAACAGGGACTTCCTGTAGGTCAGTGGTAGGCGATAAAGGCCAGTCGCACTTCGGTTGTGGGTTCGATTCCTACAGCCTTGTCCGAAGCGATGGGCTGTCGCCCGTCCTGCAGGTTGTCCTTTTTTCTAAAACTACGTTACTATAACATCCCATCAATAATATCGAAAATCTTATATCCTTAAACAATACTAACTTATGTCCAACATAATCCAGTCTAATCTTTAGGCTTATACATAATACTGCAGTCCACTCTCATAATATAGTGACAACGATTACCAGAGATTTAATACTGTCGTTGATCCCCACATATCATAAGATATGTCTTGTTGGTCACATTCCAAACACTCAAAGTCCTTAATCGTGTATTCTCTTGAATACCTTAGTGAAAACATGAGTGCAGTTAAAAGTTAACACTTTCCACATACCAAAATCCTCAAAATTCTATATACTCAAACCATGATATCACTTAGTCCTTATATCAATCATGAGCTCATGAATACTATTAAACATTTCATTTTCTCGTCTTCATTATGCGCATATCATCTTATTTCCAAAAAATATTTCAATCACTTTGAATACTACATCAATAAATATTGCAATACTCAGTGATACAACATTATTTTGGAATCCCATTACATAAACACTTAATCATTCCACCACATCGTTGTCATATTCAACATTGTCAATAGTGATTGCATGTGATTTCCCTTTGTCCTTTGCCTTCAGTGGTTGCTCATGTTGATCATCACTAACCCTTGGATTAGGGCAATTATTAGCATAATGCCCCATTTCCTTGCACTTGAAGCATTGAAGTGTTGGCGGTGCGTTCTCTGCAGTGTTTGCTTTATTCACATCATTAGAAACCCTTTTTCCATTACTTCGACACTCAGCTGCTCGATGACCTTCTTTTCCACACTTAAAACATTTTCTAGTCCCTTTTAGACAATCTCCACCATGCTTCTTTCCACACTTTGTGCATAAGGAAACATTCATCTTCTTTTCACCATTATTCTGAGATTTCTCCTTGAACTCCATCTTTCGTTTCTTGTCAAAACCATGAGATGGATATGTAACACCAACTTCCATTTCTACCTTGATAGCACAACGCACAATTTCTTCATAGCTACTGAAGTCTCTTATAGCTAATGCCCTTCGAAGACTTGGTTTTAAGCCACTGAAAAATCGATCAACTTTACTTTCAGGTTGGATGATAATTCCAGAAGCATACCTTGCAAGTGTTGTAAAATTTGCTTCATAGGTACCAACAGATTCATCATCCCTTTGCTTTAGTTCAAGAAACTCTTTCTCCATCTTTGTTCGAAGAATACGAGGGAAGTACTTACTGAAAAACAAGTTCTTGAACTCGTCCCATTCCATGGACTCAATTTCATCTCTTGGCCTCGTATTCTTGATAAGATTCCACCATTGATCAGCTTCACCTTCCAAACGATATACTGCTAAGATGACTTTATCATGTTCAGAACATTGATGAACTGAAAATATCTTTTCAGTAGTACTAATCCATTGTTCAGCAACTAATGGATCAGTAGACCCACTGAAAGAAGGTGGACGTTGCCTCATGAAGGACTCAATAGAATATTGTTCCCTTCTCTGCTCATTTGGAAGTCCAGAATGATTCATAGCTTGTGTAAGTATAGCAATAAGATTTTGCACTCCATCTCCCATAACATTTGTTTGTTCAGGAGGGCAATCATTGCATTGTCCATTGCATTGATCAACACGGTTCCTTCGGGTTCCAGCCATCGTCTAAAACCCAAAAAGAATAGTGTGAGAGGCAAAAATCATGCTAGGGAAAACAACATAATAAAGGGGGAGTACCTTCAATATCCAACATCTTAGGTTTAATTCTATGATCGTTAGCGTAATTCTATTACTATAACCTATACGTATACTTATCCCTAGGGACATCCCTAGACATACCTTAGAAATATCTCTAGGGATCTCACTAACGTTTTCGCATCCTAGTTTCCAAAGGTTGACTAAACCTTTCCTCTGATACCAACTGTAGAGACCCGAAGCTTATCGTACATGGACATTACATTACTTTTGCGGAATACTTAGTACATAACAAAATCACACACACAAGGATCGTAATAGTTTAGTGTCTTTGGAAACTCGGAACGGAATCTTCTAATCGTGGTGAAAGATCTTCAATATCTCCCATAAAGATCTTCCCCTTTTTTTTACCTAAAAACCTTTCTTTATATCCTGGGGAAAAGAAAACATAAAAGGGTGAGCTCAAATGCTCAGTAAGGGTAAACAAAAGAAATATCAATCACATAATTTTCATAAGAACATAACATTTTTGGAAATCTTAACCTGCAAAAGAGAGCATAATTTCATAACATGGGATAAATCATAGTAGTGAAAATGAAACCCTTACTTAAAACATTACTCATTGTGGCATACACACATAATCATAGAGAATCATTTCTTGTTAGTCAAGACTCATTGCCAAGACTATCTTAGTGGACAAAGTCCCTTTCTGAATCGAGTAATCCTTGTTTCAGTCCTGTTTCACTGAACCGGTATAACCTACCATTCCAGCCATGTCTATCTCATGAGATATAAAATCTTTACCCAATGCATTGGAGGGAGATATAGGTCCCACCCATCTTATAATGAATCCTTTCTTATGTGTGCCACAAAATCATAAATCATACATCATTGCATAACCCATGTAATAAAAATGGGATTCTTAAACAACATGACATCATAAAACCATTCATATAAGATAAAGGAATTCATAAACATAATTCCATCACAACATAGTCAAATAAATGTAAAAATATGGATAGAAACAGAACCCTTTATTATCTTAGATGGAAAATAATTTTGATAAAACACTTGAAATGAATTCTTGAGGAAAATATCCTTTTTTCTTCAAAATCAATTTCTTTTCACAAAACATCATGCAATTTTAAAAGAAAAAGATTTTATTGAAAATAGTCATGAAATATTTTAGAGGAATCTTCGTGAAAATAAGGCTTTATAAAACAGTATAAATCCGTTCGTGCCGTATAAGTTAAAAAAAACATTCTTCGTACTTTTGTCGGAAAAGTCAAAAAGTAACTCGTACGACAAAAGATTCCTTTCATA
The DNA here is from genome assembly GCA_963277665.1 of Viscum album. NCBI lineage: Eukaryota > Viridiplantae > Streptophyta > Magnoliopsida > Santalales > Viscaceae > Viscum > Viscum album. Next base: position 1,030,168,486 of record OY728158.1, read on the forward strand.
CATATTACTAAAAACTCACCGAAGGGTAAAAATGGATTTAAACAATTGTAGGTGGATGGAAATAATATTACATATTGATGAAACATGGATGTGGATGATAAAATACACCCCAGTAAATACTTACGAATAAACAATCTCGGATAAAAATGAGATTGTGATATTTCCCTTACCTTAGGTCCGACTTGCTTTGTAAGTGTCCGAACCTCCTGTATAATGATTTAAATCATGTTATTGACTTATTACAGAATCATATTCATTGTTATGATATCACATATGGTTTACTTATGACATTATATTACCCGTTCTTTTGTAAATTCCATGTTAAAGAAGCGTTTTGGGTAAAATCGTTTCATTTATCGTAGGTGTTTTGACTTGTTGTTATTGACATCATTATTACTTATATCATGATTTACTTACTTCCAGAATATAAAATATGATTTATATATCATATATATTCAGTATATGTATATATATAATAGGTAGATAAATAAAATGAAAAACACCGTTCATGGAGACGGTAGTCCGTACGTACGCATGAACGCTGTTTTCCTTTCCTTATTGTCTTGAAATGGAAGTAAGTAGATGACATACATATGTATATACATAAATAAATCCAGTAGCTTTATAATTTCATATATTTCATTATTATTTCGTATATATACATTATAATCATTCTTAAATGGTTAACGTGGAGAATGAATCTCATCGCGTCGTGGAGACGGTATTCCGTACGTACGCACGAGCGATGATATCATTTCTATAAATATTGAATTGAATTGGAGTGGATTATACAATATATCAGAATCAATATGATGTTATAATAACTATGTATAGTTATTCTTTACACCATTATACCCATCCGTGTAAGGTGGTGGTGGAAAATAGATTACACCACGGCGTGGAGACGGTATTCCGTACGTACGCACGCGCGGTGATTTCTTTTTCCGTAGGATGGATAGATGGTGAAATAGGGTTGTTTCATACTTATAATAACATATCAGTATATGAGTGATACTGATGTTATTACTTCATAATGAAACAACCTAAGAAGAAGAAGTGGAAGAAGAAATAAAGATGAAAGAATTGGTAACGGTAATTACCTCTTCTTTGAAGTGCCTCTTTGAGACCTCTTCTTAGGGCACTAGAATTGGTCTTTGAGGAAGACCAGAACCTCTAGGATGTTGCTAGGGAAGTGGAGAAGAGATTTTGGCAGGGGTTGGCCGAGCTTGAGTGCTCAAATTGGTGTGAGGAGGAGGGGGAGGAGGTGTCCTTTTATAGGGGAGGAGAGGGGCACCTTAGGAATATCTCAAAATATTATTTTATATTAAAGTCAAAATCGGTTTATAATGGTTCCAAAGGGTCTTATTTCGAAGCTAAAGTGGGGATGAGTCGAAATCCTATCAACCAATAGAATTTAGACAAGTTTAGGGTATTATTTTAACCTTATCAATTAGATTTAACTCTAAGTTAAATAATTTAACTTTTACCGTGTCTTTTTGTTTTCTTTCACTATATGGTTAATAAACTTACTATAACATGCCAAACGAACCCCAAATTGTTTATTATTAATATATATATCCGTATCTAAGTCATTTGGCCGAACCTTAGATTTTTAGGAATAAAATAACAATTAATAATATAATATTTGATTTAAAAACTATTTTGTGTCAATTTTGACACTATTTGATATATGATTTTTGTGAAAGTCATAACAGAATTATATGTTCGAACCAAGTTGATTAAATCAACACTAATATATCATAGTAACCTAGAAAATTAGTGGAATTCATAAAAAGTCTCAAATTACATTTATGTTCGTGTTTATAACATCAATTATGTCAATATTTCATTAATAAGATAATTACTGCATCATCGTTGTGTCATAAATAAATTAAATTATTTGATGTCTAAAAATTACAAATAAAATACCATAATGTAGGAAATCTTTTTAGCTTTCTAATGAATATTTATAGTAGAATTCATCTTATGTATAACCCCATATTAAAAATGATTTACTTATTAAACTTTGATTTTAACTATTTTAACCCTTCTTTAAATAAATTAATAATAAAAGTCCTAATCTAATCCAAGTGGGCCTAAATGGTCATATTTTATTCCTAAGTTTGTTTTTGGTCGAATTACACTTGTCCAATAGAATTAGGACATGTGTTAGGGTAATATTAATATCATATTTACCCTTAGTTACCCTATTTACTATTAACCGCGGTAAAAAAAAGTAAAAAGTTACTATTCACCAAAAATTATTTTCATCTCATTGAACCACATTTTAGTCCTTGATATTAACCGTGTCTCTCGGATTTTCGAAATTCCATTCACAGAAGCGGTAAAATTAAGTTTTATGCAAAATTCAGTTTTTAACCTACCACTTAGTGGTTTCACTATTCATCAAAAATTGAAGTTTTTCAGAAAAATGCCAAAATTTCACCCTAAGCTATAATTGATATTCCGAATTCAAAAATGATTTCTATTTTACAAAATTCCCAACATATAAGTTGCATTAATTAATTTTATAATTAAATCCCGCTGTTAAAACAAATAGCGTGTTTTTAAGAAACAAAATCTATCAAAAGATTGACACTTGTTTATGTCTAGTTTAAATGTGAAATTACATCCAATGACCAACATTGTATTAAATTGTAAAAATATATTCTAAATATACTTTAAAACCACTCAAATTAATGATTTATCACTATTAATTATTTCGATTAAAAAAGTTGTTTTTAATTATAATTTGGTAATTTTCACTATTCATCAGAATATGAAAGTTATCCGAAAAGTACCAAAATTTCACCTTAGGCTAAATTCGATACTCCGAATCCAAAAATAAAGTCCATTTTGAGAGTTAAAATTTCTAAAATTTAAAAAGTGGTTATTACTATTCATAACGGCTGGTTTTAATAATATTTTAATAGCATATCATTGTTTCGTGAAACTCAGGATTACGTACCACACATGCTATCGAGGAAGGTTACGATTGCGTGTAATGCAAGGCAAGTCAAGGATGCGTGTTGTGCAAGCTCCTTTTGGTGTAGCGTATAACACAAGACATTAGTAAAATTAAAAAGAATATTTTTCATAAAATCTTGGGTTGTTACAATAGGACCTCTAGGATGTTTCTAGGGAAGTGGGGAAGTGAAATGGGTAGGGTTTGGCCGAGCTTAAAGGCTCCAAATTGTTTGAGGAGAAGAGGGAGGAGATTCCCTTTTATAAGGGAGGGGAGGGGCACCTTTGGAAATATAAGAAAATATTAATTTATATTAAATTCCAACCCCACTTAAAAACTTCAAAAATGACTACAATAAAAATATTAGATGAGATAGGGTTGTAAGCTCGTCAACCAATAAAATTTAGACATGTTAGGAATTTATTTGAAACATTATAAACTTGATTTATCCTTATTTAATCAATTTAATTTTATTTGTGGTAATAACATTATAAATATTAAATTATTAAATATAATTACTTATTTGTTGTGAATTGTCCATATTTGGATACTTTATAACATTTCAGACCACATAAATTTAAATTTATAATTTCTAAATATTTTTGTGGTTTTTAAACAATTTTATAATATGTTATTTTTATAAAATAACAATTGTGACAATTTTGACACTATTCATTTATTTAAATTTAAATAAACAATATACAAAATATATGTTCGAACTAAAAGATTTAATAGATTCATAACATGTCATATTTATCTATTAAATTAGTGGATCACATTAAATAGTAAATATAATATTTATTTTAATATTTTTAAAACCATTTATTTGATATTTCTCTTAATAAAATAATTTTAACATCACTATTATGTCACCTTTAATGATAATTATTTAATCCCTAAATATTCTAAATAAATTCATATGATGTATATAATTTTATTATATTTCTGGAGACTATTTATATCCGAAGTTTCATTAAGTTTATCAGTAAATTAAAATTATTATACTTATAAGATTTAAGAAAGTTACATGTTGTCACTTTCTTTAGTTTTAATAATAATTAAATTATTTTCATAGAAAAAAGTCCATTAAATGAATCTAATCCGACCCTTAAGTGATATGGGTCGACTTTTAGTCATCTAATAGGATTATGGAAGGTGTTAGGGTAATTTTATAATCTTATATTTACCCTTAATCACCCGATTTACCTTTAACTATGGTAAATAAAATTTACCATAATTACTATTCATAATGCCCAAAAATAAAAAGTAGCCTATTAACATAATTTGGACCCACTGATTCAAAATATGGAATCCATTTTTAAAAATTCAAAACACATAAGTTGCAGTAATTAATTTAAAATTAATCCCGTTGTTAAGAAAACGGGTTTTAGAAGTTAAAACATTGCCAAAGATTGAAATGTTTTTACCTATGAATTCAATGTGAAATTAATTCTATTGAAATATATTATATTAAATGGTAAAAATATATTTTATTTATACTTTAAAACCATTCAACATTATAATTTAACCATATAAATTATCTCAATGAAAAAAGTTGTTTTTAATTAAAAATTAGCGTATTTCTACTATTCATCAAAATATGAAAGTTATCAGAAAAATATCAAAAATTTATCCAAAGTAAATTTTTATATCCTGATTCCAAATAAGAATTTTATTTTCTCAAATTGAACTTATAAACATGTCAAAAACTATATTTAATGTGGGTGCACCATCAAAATGCGGCAAAATTGCATTGTTTGAAAAATACTTATTTTATCCAAAAAATTTATTTTGTTCTCTTAACTTGTTCTAGAAAATGTGTAAGATGAATAAAAATGTTATAAAATTAAAAATGTAGTTAATACTATTCATAACGGCTAGTTCGTGATAATATTATAACCATATATCGTTGTTTAGTGAAACCCGGTATTGCGTACAACACCCGCTATCGAGGAAGGTCGCGATTGCGTGTAATACAAGCCAAGTCAGGGTTGCGTGTTGTGCAAGAATCCTTCGTTGTTTTGTATAACATAATCCAACCATATTTCATGTATACATTGAATATATATATATATACACTCAATGTTACATAGAATGAATATTATAAAACAAACTTGAAATTGTGTGTAACACAATCTAAGAATAGTGTTGCGTATACTTTAAGCTAATACAGTGTGGTGTATAGAACAAGATAATATTTTTGTAGCATAAAACACATGACATCAAATAAATTAAAAATAATACTTATCATAAAATATCGGGTTGTTACAGATTTCCCCATGAACAAAAATTTGGACTCGTTAGTCCTCACACCACCTCTATAGAATAAGAAGACATAACTTCCAAGAAATAGGGTGAAATAGTGGTAAGACTGCTCAAATCATTTAATAGAAAAATTACATATGACAGGATCTTCTTAATAGAAATGATGTAGGGTTAAAACTATAAAATTTAATCATATCAAATATATTTTAATTTCTTTCATTAATTATTCCTTTTTGTGTTCTTAGGCAGCATTGGATGCACATTGCAGTCAATTTGGATACTCCAAAGATTTATTTTCTAGATTCAATTCATGGATATCCAACATACAGACCACAAATGATGGAATTTGTCAATTTGTGCTACACTAAATCCAAGAATTTAGAACTAAACATCCAGTTATATAATTTATATTATCTTTTAATGAGGATTCTATTATGATAGGGTGGTGGGTGAATATTGTCTACATCCTGGAATGAGGCCAGGGGAAAAGGACAAGATACCTGACAAGTACAATGACTGGATAAGTATTAAGGTATGTATAATAAGATTTAACTATCCCAACACATGTAAAAAATTACTTATTTTTCTCAATGTTTCTGCAATGCCCGAAATAAACAAACTATAATGACTGTGGTTATTATGTTTTTAAATTATTAAGGAGACCATATTCTATGAACAAATCGGCATCCCTGAAGAGGTGTTTTCAAAGATAATTTCTATTTAATTTAAAATACTTATTAATCCATTGGGTATTTATATTTTTTCTTCACTTCCATGACTGTCAAAAACATTCATATTCATAAGATGATATTGATATGCTTATAAAAGAATGGTAAGAATACCTAATATAAAAATGTACAAATATAGAATGAAGATGGTGAAATTATCAAATAATTTCTACTTTAATAATCTTGTTCTCCATATATTTCTATTTTTTTGATGGTAATGTTGTGATTTGTATGGGCTAAATTCCCCAATGAAAATCATGGCTGATGTTGGTCCTTGTTTGTGAACTAAATGAATTACACATTGATTGGTTTTTTAAAAGAAATTGGTGGTCCTCATTTATAGGGTATGTGTGTTGATTATAGACCAAAAAATATAACAAGTATCTGGAAGGGGTTTTCCCATCCCCTGAGTTTGTTGTGACATCTTGAGGCATAAAAGGCATAAGATCTTACTCCACTCTTATGGTTTATAACATCGAGAAGGGTTTTTATCCAAGATACATCGATTGAATTTGTAACATTGGAAGTTCCCCTATTTAGTTGACCCGGTGAAGAACCTACTGCCATATATTCATTCAGAGGTCCTGAATATATGATATTTGGTTCTCCACTGGGCCGACAAAATCTATAATATAGAATGAGTATGTTATTCTGTGTCAATCGTATAGGGATCGAAGGTTTTTCCATAATCCTTCTAAACCGGGTAGATTAATCATATTAAACTGGTCAGGTATCTTTTTTCAGTTTCAGAGGCAAGGGTGTGTTGATTTTTAGGTAGAAAAATGCAATTAAATTTGTTCTAATACTTTAGGACAATGATCCGTGAGTCATTTGTGACATGTAGGAATCAACCGCACCTCAATCTAACGCTCAATGTCATCGATTTGACTCCAAATGCGTCTTTATTTAAAATTGACATTAATTCAAGTAAAAACCACAACTAACATATTGAAAACTGAGGAAATGCATTCCAATTGTATTGATACTATAGGAAAATGATATATTATTCATTTAGTACATGTAGGAATCAACCACACCTCAATCCGATGCACGGTGTCATCAGTATGACTCCAAATGTGTCTTGTTATTTAAAATTGACATTAATTCATGTAAAAAAACATAATTGACATAATGAAAGCTAAGAAAATTCATTTGAATTGTTTTGATACATTAGGATAATGATCCATAAGTCAGTTGTGACATGTGAGAATTATCCCCAACTCAATCCGATGAACACTGTGACTAGTATGACTAAACGTGTCTACTGTGAGTTTAAAATTGACATTTTAGTTCAAAACATCTCACTCACTAAAAAAAAGAATAAAATGATCCAATTATCATCCAAATTAAGGAAAAAAAATTTAAGTCTTTTTTGATGTGTATTAAGTAGTCTCACGTCAAACCGACACATGATACGACCAAAATGACTCAAATTGCATGTTTTTGGTTTGAGAAGACATTTTAGTAAAAAAAAACCAACTAAAATACTAAAATCCAAGGAAATTAATTCCTATTGTTTTGAAACTTTTAGAAAATGATATATTAGTCATTTGTGACATGTATAAATCAACTACACCTCAATACGACACACAATGTGACTGATATAACTCCAAATGTGTCTTTTTATTTAAAATTGACATTAATTCAAGTAAAAGAACACAAATGACATACTAAAAGCGGAGAAAATGAATTCATATTGTTTTCATAATTTATGAAAACAATCCATGGGTCAGTTGTGATGTGTAGGAATCAACCCCACCTCAATATGATGCACTGTGTGATCAGTATTACTAGAAGTGTGTGTTACGAGTTTAAAATTGACATTTTAGTTCAAAACATGTCTCTCACTGAAAACAAATAAAACATTCTCTTATTGAATTAAAAATTATCTAAAATGATTTCTAAGTCCTTTTTGGCGTGTATCCAGCAATCTCACATAAAAACAATGCATGATGTGACTGTTATGACACAAATTGCACGCTTTCAGTTTGAAATGACATTTTAGTAAACAAACACAACTGACATACTGAAAAATGATTAAATGCATTCTAATTGTTTTTATACATTATGAAAAAGATATATCAGTAATTTTTGATGTGTAGGAATAAACCACACCTCAATACGATGCACACTATCACTTTTATGACTCCAAATATGTCTTTTTATTTAAAATAGACATTAATTCAAGTAAAAAAATACAACTGACATACTGAAAACCGAGAAAATGAATTCAAATTATTTTGATAATTTAGGAGAAAAATACATGAGTCAGTTGTGATTTTAATAAATAAATCCCACATCAATCTGACGTACCATGTGATTAGTATGACTAAAAGTGTCCATTACAAGTTTAAAATTGACACTTTAGTTCAAAATATGCCACTCACTGAAAACAAAGAAAATGCACTCTAATTGTTTTCCAAATTAAGGAAAATTATTTTTAAGTCCTTTGTGATGCGTATCAAGTAGTCTCATGTTAAACCGACACATGATGTGACTGGTATGAATCAAATAGCATGTTTTCGGTCTGAAATGACATTTTAGTAAAAAACAAAAATAACATACTAAAAACCGAGGAAATGCATTCATATTGTTTTGATACTTTAGGAAAATGATCTATCAGTCATTTTTAATGTTTATGAATCAACTAAACCTCAACATGATTCATGGTGCCATAGGTATGACTCCAATATGTCTTGTTATTTAAAATTGACATTAATACAAGTTAAAAAACACAATAGCTATACTACAGACCAAGAAAATGAATAAAAATTGTATTTATATTTTAGGAAAACAATCCATGAGTCATTTTTGATGTGTAGTAATCAACCCCACCACAATCCGACAAACGGTGTGACCGGTATGACTAAAAGTGTTCACTATCAGTTTAAAATTGACATTTTAACTCAAAACAGGACACTCACTAAAAACCAAGAAAACACACTCCGATTGTCTTAAAAATTAAGTAAAATAATTATTAATTCCTTTGTGAAGTGTCTGAAGTAGTATTATGTCAAAATTACACATGATGTGACCGGTATGACTCAAATTGCATGTTTTCGGTTTGAAATGACATTTTAGTAAAAAAACACAACTAGCATAATAAAAACCAAGGAAATGCATTATGATTATTTTGATACTTTAAGAAAATTATCCATCAGTCATTTGTGATGTGTAGGAATCAATCCCACCTCAATACGACAAATGGTGTGACCCGTATAACTCTAAATGTGTCATTTTTATTAAAAATTGACATTTTTAATGTATTCTTCATATTAATTTTTAATTTATTTCATTATAGCATTACTAACATAATATTTGTTTTCATATATAGGTGGAACCTTTTTCATGAGTTGGTATGATTTTTTCGACAACTATTACCATTGGATGACATTTTTTAGAGGGGCCCACAAATGTTAAAAGAGAAAGCATTATTGTTTTTAACTGTTTGTTGGATATTTATAAATTTAATTTTATAAAACATTATTCAAAATGTATATAGATGTTTTCTTTGGTATATATCATGAGTGAATAGTTTTGTATTCATGATTTCAATTAAATTTATATAGAATTGTTTTCCAAACTTTTGTGTACGCTGCTTGTTTTTTCATCATTTTCATCATATATGTGGTTATTTTATATACACTATGAGTGGTTATTTTTTAGCAGGTTTTGCTGGGTTTTATAGGCTTTTTTGGTGGTTTTGTTATTTTGGTTTGTTGTATATTTTTTAGGTTTCTAGGTGTGCTGTTATATACACAACATGCCTAGATAGGAAAGCCTTTATCAGTGCTTCAATTAGCACTAATAAAGGACCACCTTTATCAGGGCTAATTGAAGCGATGATAAATGGGGACTTTATTAGTGCTTCAAATAGCACTGATAAAGGGGGGGGGGGGCTTTATCATCTCTAAAAATAGTGCTGATAAATGGGACCCCCCTTAAATAGTGACTCGATTAATAAAACTTTTTTAGTGCTGATAAAGGCCTTTTTTAGTGTTGATGAAAGCCTGTTTTGTGGTAGTGGCATATTAGTTATGAATACACATATAAGTTACATTTAAATAATACGTCTATCCAAATAGTGAGCTAAATATGTTCATTAATGTTAATAATTATTCATATTCTGTACATGTGTTTATATTATAACTATATAAAGGTAAGATCACACAAAGAATGATTTGGATTTATTAATCCTAGTATCATTTCAAAAATAGAAATTACTATGTATATGAAGGAAATATATAAGAAAAGTGACTATTTATCCCAATAGATTAACAAAAAACTATTAAATTAAAGACTCTTTTTGATGCCTATAATTCCAGGGTAAAACTATATGATCTAATCAAATCAAATATAATTTTAATTTTTTTATTACTTAATTGTTTTTTTAAGAATCACTGGATGCTGATACTAGTCAACATAGACACCTCAACTATTTATTTTATGGATTCAATGCATGTAATTCTAACCAACTAACCACACATGATGTTTATTTTGAATATATAATACACTATGATCAACATTTTATAGATAAAAATTAAATTATATGTTCAATCTATGTTTTAATGAGATTTTTTATAATAGGGTGGTCTCTAAATAAAGCCTAAATCGTGGCTTGAGGCTGGACTCTGAAATGCAAAAGCATGTGGATTACATAAAATGAGAAAATATTAAGGTATATATTGAAATATTTAACTATAAAAGCATTTAAAAACAATTTACTTTTTTTGGTCAATGTTTCAGTAGTGTCCGAAACAAGATGATGAAATCAATTGTGGAAATTATATTTACAAATTTATAGGAGAAATCATACAGCATGAAAAAAATAGCACCCCCTACAGGTAATTTCCAAAGGTAATTACAATTTCATTAAATATATTTCATAATCACTTGTTTGTTTATATTTTCGTAGTACTATTAAGATTACCGATAAAAGAGTTATTTAAAAGAAGAAATCAATTTGTTTAGATATGAGTGTGCAGGGTTATTTTTTTCAGAATGTATGCTGACAAAGAATTTAGGTTATTACAAGCTATATTTTTTATCTAGTATGAGTTATGACCATCGAAAAATATTTGGGGTGTGAAGCATTTGTGTTATAATGCTTATATATTATTCTTTATCTCTTTATCAAGTAGAATATTAATTTAGGAAATAAATTTTTTTAGATTTACTGACCTACATACAATAAAATTGTTTGGAAAATGTGGAGGTAGTGGTGTAGTCGGAGGTGAAGGAAGAGGTAGGGGTGTAGGAAAAGTCAGAGTCGGAGACCAACGTGGAGAAGGAGGTAGAGGTGAAGACTGAGGTGGAGCCTGAGGCGGAGGAGGATAAGAAGCGATGGATTGAAAATAATAAAAATTTTGGTAAATGAAGTATAATATGGATCATACCAGGATTGTGTTTGAGAATAATTGTTTTAAAGTGAAAAAAACACTTGTCACTTAAGATAAGAGCCATTGTGCGTCTTTCCAGTTTAAAATTGAATTTTAGTAAAAAACACACGTGGTGTACTCAAAACTAAGAAATCATGTTCTGAATGTTTTGATACTTTAATAAAATTATCCATGAGTCATTTGAGATGTGTATAATTAAACTCACCTTAATCCGATGTATCGTGTGACTGGTATGACTCAAAGTGCATCTTATTTTTCAAAAGTGACATTAATTTTAATTTAAAAAAACTAACATACTCAAAAATGAGAGAACTCATTCCGATTGTTTTGATAGCTTAGGCTAATGACCCATGAGTCATTTGGGACATGTAGAATTCATCCTCACCTCAACCCGACACACAATGTGACCGGTATGCCTTCAAGTGTGTTTTTTATTCAAAATTAAAATTCATTTTAATAAAAAAACAACTGAAATACCCAAAAATGAGCAAATGAATTCATATTTTTTTACTTTAGGATAATTATCTATACATCATTTTTGATGTGTAGGGATTAGTCTCATCTCAATCCGATGCATGGCATGACCGCTATGACTCCAAGTGCGTCTTTTTATTCAAAAGTGGCATTCATTTTAATAAAAAAAACTAACATTCTCAAAAATGAGAAAACACATTATGATTTATTGATACTTTATGAAAATGATCCATGAGTCATTTTGGAGGTGTAGCATTTAACCGCACCTCAATCCGATGCACATAGTGACCGGTATGACTCCAAGTGCTTCTTTCTTTGTCCAAAATTGTCATTCATTTCAATCAAAAAAATAACCGCCATACTCAAAACTGAGAAAACACATTATTATTGTTTTGTTACATTAGAAAAATGATCCATATGTCAATTTTGAAATTTAGGAATCAACCTCACCTCAATCCAACACACCGTGTGACAGGTATGACTCAAAGTGCATCTTTTTATTCAAAACTAACATTTATTTTATTAAAAAAACAACTGACATACTCAAAACTAAAAAACACATTCAGATTTTTTGGATACTTTTTTACAATGATGCATGAGTCATTTGGGACGTGTATTATTCAGCCTCACCTTAATCTGGCACACAGTGTGACTGATATGACTTCAAGTGCATCTTTTTTATTCAAAACTACAATTAATGTTAACAAAAAAACTAACATACTCAAAATTGATCAAATTCATTCATATTTGTTTGTTACTTTAGGAAAATGATCCATATGTCATTTGTGATGTATAGGGATCAGATGCACCAAAATATGATGCACGGTGTGACCGGTATGACTCAAAGGGCATCTTTTTTATTCTAAACTGATATTAATTTTAATAAAAAACAATTGACATAATCAAAACTGAGAAAATACATTCTGATTGTTTTGATACTTTCATAAATTAATGAATGAGTCATTTGAGACATGTAACATTTAACTGCACCTCAATTCGGTGTATAGTGTGACCAGTATGACTCCAAGTGCATCTTTTTTTATTCAAAACTGACATTAATGTTAATAAAAAAACAAGTGACATTAATGTTAATAAAAACCAAATGACATACTCAAAAACTGAGAAAACACATTTATATTGATTTGGTACTTTATGAAAATGTTCCATATGTCATTTTTGAGGTGTATCAATCATTTTCACCTCAATCTGACACTAGGTGTGACCGGGATGACTCCAAGTTCATATTTTTTATTCAAAAGTGACATTCATTTTAATAAAAAAAACAACTAACATACTCTATAATAGAGTTTTATTTTTCTTGTATTTGTGTTAGAAATTTTATTTCATTTAAATTCAGTATCTATATCTTATTTTGGTAATGTTTGTTACTATTTATACTGATGTAGTGTGTTGTTAGAACACACTACACTTGTTTCTAGTGATGCAGTGTGCTCCTGCATCACACTGCAGTTTTCACCTTTATTAGTGCTATTAACCGCCCTGATAAATCTGTCCTTTATCGCCGCCTTTATAAGCACTGATAAAGGAATACTTTATCGGTTCTTATAAATGTACTAATAAAGTTTATCTATATAAGTGTATTAAAAAGTGCTGATAAATCATACTTTTATCAGCGCTGATAAATCATACTTTTATCATCCCTTTTTATAGCACTCGTAATGGTTCTCTTTATTAGTTCTAAATGAAAGCACTAATAAATGGGGTCTTTTATCAACACTTTTAAAAGCATTGATAAATATAACCATTATCAATGCTTTTATATGCACTTCTAAATCTCCCATTTATCATTAATTTTTTAGCACTGATAAAAGTCATGGACTTTTAACCACGCCGAGGTCATCAGAATTTCTCTAGCACTGATAAAAGCCAATTCTAAGGCTGTTAAAATCATGTTTTATAGTAGTGAGAAGGAAATAAAATCTTTTATAAATAGAACATTTTATTATAGAAAGAATCCTAGTACTAATTCCCCAAACCTTAAGGGAAATCAATTAGACAATCTAATCAACCATGGAAAGGAATGCACACAAAACATATCACCCACATGATGAAGCCAAAATTCAAAACCTATGTATCAATTATAAGGTTATAAATAAAGTATAATATATTCTCAAGAGTTTGTCAAGTTTAAGAAAAATGAAAACCTCACTTGAACCATCCTCTTATATGATGTGAAGGTCATCAACCCATACATTTCAATGAATTGTTACTTCTAGTTCAACATCATATTCCATGTGAATTAATAATTACACCATGTATTATGAAATACCTATATAATAAAAAATTATAATTGAAGATAGATTCCTTGTTCAAGTGTTAAATTCTAGTCGAGGGACTACTAACTGAATATATAGGGGACCTTTACAGTCCCACACATGGTAGTTACCTACCCCATTAAAATTATGTCGAATACCTTACCCTATCAACTGTGTAACAATCAAAGGATTAACTAAAATCTATGCCTAAAATAAATGAACCACACCATTACCCTAGGGGGATTATTGACACAACCAATGCATGAGGAACCTTTTTTCATCAATTATGTAGTGAGTGAGGGAGTAAATAACACCAAGATCTAACATTACACTCCTAGTCACCGACAGATAGGGATTAGTGAAAGGGTAATGATTAGAGTACACCTAGGAAGATGTATAATTTATCTCTATTGGATTTTATATCCAAGATCATTTTAAAATGAAAAGTATTTAATTCATCATGATGAACCTTACCGATTGCTAATGTCATCGAATACAAGGAACCAATGAATAATATATTCATCCCCTTGTATTAACAAATGATTCCTACAATAGGATTGCATAGGGGGTCAATATTATATAATCTTTTGGATGATCCATAATTTACTTCCATCATATCTTACGTTATAAGGAAACCTATGGGGAACTCATTAGATTCCAAGATCTAAATGGAGTACCCACAAATTGGATCTGTGGGGGAGTACTAGTTATTATATCATATGTGTAGGACATAGTCTATGTCATTAAGACATTTTTATGGGAATAATGAACCATGTGATAACTCTAATATTCTCACCCAAAAATAAATATAGGGATTATGGTGATAAGGAGAGAAAACATCCAAAAATAAATTTTTAAATAAAAGGGCATAATAATTACAAATTCACATAATTCATGAAAAAATACTATGGAGGGACTAATAATTCATCATATTTCAACACATCTGTGAAAAAGTGAGAAATGAATATCTAAAGAGCTCTTATTAAGAAATTTAATGATCCATGGAGTGAACCATGTGGTGCTTCAAGTTGGGATATTGTGTTCAATTAGTGAACCCATCCTAGATACATGGATTCAAGGGTAGGATACGAATGTAACACAACTTATACCCATCCTAAGGGTTTGGTGGGTTAGTCAAAACCCAATCCTGGGTGTTGTTACCCATCCTAGAGTGGAGGCTATACCATGGAGGGGATCAAGCCCATGAGGCCCCCTGGGATACTAGAGGGAATCCAGCAAACCATCTAGCCCATGCACCCCTAAGTTTGTGTTGGACCACTAGACCTATTTTGTTTCCTAGAAACATGGTCAAGGCAAGTACCACACGAGGATAAGATAACTAGATGAACCAAACCACTCAACCTCTTATTGATTTGTGACTATTGGCAATGACACCTCAATTATCATGACCTATATAGGGCTATGATAGTGAGATTATTTTGTGGGAATTAGTCCACCAGATCCACCTTTTTGGTGGAAGGTGGATATTCCTTGAACTCACAACCACTCCAATAAAAACCCAAATAAATAATTTCAATAATGTGGTATGGTAGTCTGTAATAACTACAATATCCATCCTCACTCCATTGGTAGCCCATAAATCCACCAAATATATGGTAATCCACCAAAATCTACTTGGTTCCTATATTGGGATACAAATGTGAGCGCTATAGGAAATATCTAATACTTATTATGTATATTCGGAAAGATTACACACAATAATGTATGCACCTGAAGCCCCCCTTGCTTCTTTCACTAGGTGTGGTTTCACTTCCAGTGACACTGCTTTCCACATGAAAAATTTACATCCAATTGTTACTTTCCTTTCCTCTAGATATTCTATTTCTTAGAAGGAAGGTGCTTGGGAGCCTTAGACATGGGATGAGAATTTGACACCTTTTTCTTATTCTTCCTATCCTTAATTACCATAAGGACTATGGGTTTTTCATTACCCATGTCTTTATCAACTTGGTGAATAAGTGTAAGATGTTCTTACAATGTCTTCTCTCTATGGATCATGTTATAATTCATAATAAAACTAGAAAAGCTTTCATGAAGTGTGGATTTAATGAGTTATATGCATAGCTTATTAGGGATCTTAAAACCCAAGATGTATAGGTTATCAATATATCTAATCATATTGACTATATGTTCCCTAACTGGCACCGACTATCCCAACATTCATGTGAATAATGCATTGTAGACCTCATGTCTCTCTAATCTCCTATTCTCTTCATAAAAATACTTAATGTGGGAAACAATGATATACAAATCCATTTACTAATATTGATTTAAAGTTTTATTGGACATTGAGGATAAAATAAAACACTAGACATCCATATTATCATCCATATGCTTCAAATATAGAGATACATATTCCTCACTATCCTCTTTGGCATGTGACTGAGGAAGTGGGATTTTTAGTATGTATAATTTTTTTTCATGATTTAGTATAGTGGGAAAGTGCCTATAATATTCCTAGCAATTATAACAAATGATAATTTTATCCATATCTAGTATGGATCATAGTGATATTTTTTAAGTTGTTTGATTTTCCATATCTTCAAATTAATAGCTGATAAATAGAACTTGTTTTTATTACAAAAAATTATATCAACACATTTAAAGTTAATTAAATTCCATTAATCTCCCACTGTTTTTCAAAACTGAATATCCATCACCACATGTTTTGGAATTACTTGTCGCTTATATATTCTAGTTGTAAAGATCAATATACCCCTTCTCATAACCCTCATATGGGTCTATCACGCAATTAGAAACAGTTTTAGGTAGGTGTAACTTTACAAATACATTAACTCTTAGTTCCTTGATCTATTTATTAAACTAACCATTCCCAAAATCCCATTTTTATTAAATATTTACTCAACCATTTCCTCATAGTTACAACATGTCTTTCTTGGGAATTCAACCCTTTATGTAATCTAAGTTATGTCAACCCAAAACTTTGATATAAAATTTTCATGATAATTGAAATCACCCCAACATGCGTTTGTCGAGTACATTGAACTATGAGGTCAATTAAAACATAAGTAGTGGAAGGAGAATATGACATAATATTTTAGTTTGATGGATTTTTATCCTTATGTGTAAATTCCATTTTATCCTTTTACCTTCCTTGTTAATATCAAGTGTATTTTGCTTTGTAATTAACCATGTATGATAAAATATTGTCTTATAATAATGTTATATTTTTTTACTTCTTGTGTTATTGTTAATTAATATATTAGGTGATCACATATAATTCACACACATAATAATTAATCATGAAATAGATAAAAATAAAATATTAGTGGCATGATCATAATATTCCCTAATTGGTTTGTAATGCCCCCATCTGTGTGCCACTATGAAAAGTTCCCCAAGATGGTTCTTTACATGACCTTAGGTTCCCCTCACCGTATACGAGAGGATTTCGACTAGCAGAGAGGGTATAATGAGACACAAGGGGAGACTATACAATCTTTATTAGATTAAGACACAAAAGAAAAATTATATCTGAAATTTTATAAACAATAAAGCCACATCATAAGTATATTTCCCAAAATTGGGTACATTCCCACAACAAACAATAAACATGACATGTCATTTCATAATGTTCCAAGTTCCAAGGAAAACTCCAAAATAAATACAAGATGAAGAATCCCCAAAATTGGTCCTAACACCAAGTCTGGTTCCCTCATCCATGCACATATCTGAGTCCCAAATCAACCCTTAACCTAGGTTTATTTCATTTTTCCTAACATGAAACCATGAAGTCTAATCAGGTACCCAATGGTGTCCTAAGAAAGCTGTGAGTACAACTCAGTAGGCCACCACCAACAATGTCTACAAAATATCAATTCTAAAAAAATAGTGTATGCAGGCTTATGGTAAACAATAAGATAAAAAAGTATAAACTAGTTCCATTAATTCACAAGATTTTAATTATCCACTTTCATCATTAGTTATATTCATTAGTTCTATGTGTTATCCATATTCATCAAACATTATTTGTCTATTCTAGTCAACTGAACATCATATCTATTCTAAACTATTCATAAGGGGAGTCATGTTTTCTAACTCACAGGGATATTTCATTTCATAAGAAAATATATATATCAACTTTCCATGGAGCCTTAGTCTAGGAAATCACAATATGTGCATTCATTATGGGTATATAGCCTCAGTCTGACACCCTAACCCATGAAAACCTTAGTGGGGCTTAGAGCGTTAGTCTAGCCCGACCTGTAGGAGTAGATCCTTAGTCTAACACCCCACCCATACCATTTACCACATAATAATGCTTCTTTAACGATTAACACATTTACCATTCACATGACATAAATCATTTAATAAATTCATTTTAAGACAAAAAACCCCTTAGGCCATGTTAACTAACTAAACACAATCATCATTATATTTAAATCATAACCTGAGTTAACATGTTAAACATAATTATCATAGTATTTATCTTATAAACCAATCAATTTAAACCCAAATTCAAGGAAGAGTCATGACCCATGGGTGTTCTTTAGTCTAGTCTAGCCAACCTCAAAAACACCCCACAAGGATCATGAAGGTTCAATTCATTATTCAAGTAACCAATTTACTATCACATAATAAGGAAACCAAATGGATAAAAAGAAGGTACCACAATACAACCACATACACATTAATTAGGGCATCAATACTATGAGATATTACTTGTAGACCACCTACCTCATGATCATAGATTAATGATCACTTAATCACTACCTTTTATTCAAAATCAAACAACCTTCAAAGCCTCAATTTAGAATTTATTGGAAAATATGTTTTTAGTGATTTGGAAGAGGATAAATGATTATATGTGGAATCATATAAAATTGATAAAATAGGATTGTTAGACACATTCATATCTTTGATTCACACCCATCCACACTCCAAACAGCTAGGAATCAAAGGATAATTGACCCTTAGATGTTTGGGAGGAAATAATTCTTCCCCTATATTTATAGAATAATAATGGGGAATAAATTTGGGTTAACACCCTTAAATCTTGAGGGGGAGAATGGGAAATTCCTCATCTTTATTGAGGTGCATGGTTTGGCCTCACAGTTGGCCAAACCATGCACCAACTGCACGCCACCCTGTGTCCAAGAGGGGTTCAAGTCACGCGGTTCACTAGAAAGGTTGTACAACGTAAACAACTATGTAGTGGACATGCATAATGGATCTATATAAGATCTTATAGTTTCAGGATCCCCCTTACATGATCTATCAACCATGGACTTATCTCCCAGTCCCACATGGTTATGGCGCATAGTTACTACTAACCGTGCACTAACTATGTAACATGCACTAGATGTCCCTTCCCCCCTTTCATACCCTAAACCCCCGATTCACCTCCAAGAAAACAAATTCACCTAAGGATAATTGCATTAACCTAATAAAGGGAGTTTAACTGAAACTTAAATCAGAAAATAACTCACTAAAAATCTAGGATCTTACAACCTCCCCACCTTATAATGTCTTATGATCGAGTCGTACTCACAAGTATCACTAATTAATGAAGGTAAAAATATCTAGCCACTGGTCCCACATATCTATCTAAAACTCACAAGTTTCCTCCTATAAATTACCATGCTTCCATAGGACTTGTACCAACTACATGGTCTTACCTCATAAAACTTTCTCACCATTATCGACAATATGAATCATATTCTCCTTAAAGGAATCACTAGCCTCAAGATCAAAATCATAAAAATCGATGACATGAGAAGGGTTGGGGTGATATTATTGAAGCTTTGACACATGATAAGTACTGTTCATGACAGTATACTAATGTGGAAGATCCAATCGGTATGCCACTGGTACGATCCTTTCCATAATATAAAAAGGCCCCTCATAGGTGGGGGAAAACATTCCATGTTTTCTATTTCGATAGTGACTCAACCTTGGAGACACATGATGAAAGAATTGATCACCTGATATAAATCCAAGAGTTTGATGACATCAATCATCATGTAACTTATTTATACTCTGGGCTGTATCCATACATTTCGAAATCAATTGAACCAACTCTGATGTATCCTACACGAGACTTGGCCCCAAAAACTCTAATTCCCTAGCCTCTATCTTGCACAATGGTTATCTACATGGCCTACCATAGAGTACATCATATGGTACCATCTTAATAGTCTCCTAATAATTATTGTTTTATGTAAACTCCAAAAATACCAAGTATGTTTCCCATGAACCACCAAATTCTACGACACATTCCCTTAACATATACTCTAGCACCTAAATAGTATATTCCAACAACCTATCTATTTATAATGTTCCCAACCCAGGAGACATTAAACCGATGACCCAATATGAGTCATCACATGACCTCAAGCACGCCTCCCCATATGCTAGAGGTTGCCAACTAGTGACAAGGGTCTAACGAGTCATGTGTGGAGACTATACCCTCTTTACTAGAGTGATACACAATAAAAAACAATATAAATAGTGTAATAATATGAAACAACTAATAAACATACAAATCAAACATCTCCCAACTAGGTAAAAACCTTAATTCAACATTAAAAATGTCATGACATACTAGTAGTGCAAGTGAATAAAACCCAAAAGAAACAATACATATAGCCAAATCCCCAAACGGGTCCCGAAACTTAGTCCAGATCCCTCTCCATGTACATCCCAAGCCCAACTCAACATCCTAGAGTAGGAACTTGACCTTGTCCTAACCTACAACCAATAAATCTACTCGGGTACCCAATGGCAGACCGAGCAAGGTGTGAGTACAAAACCCAGTAGGTCACCACCAAAGGTGTCTACAAAAAATCCAGTCTAATAGATAGTCCATGAAATTAAAAAAATAAATGGTGGGGTGACATGGGTTAAATAAGTTCATTTAATTTATTCATAGAATTTAACCCAATTCCATTTCTTATACAATCTTTTCTACATAATCCATTTTTAACACATGCACTTTGGGTTAGGCACACATATCATCTACACAAGGGTCTAAGGAAATCAATCAAAATGCATAGGAAAACATAGGTCAAGTCCCTATCTTACTAGGGATACACATATCACATCAACACATTATCCTCACCTCGAAGCCTTAGTTTGGGTTGAATGAAACCGCTAGGGGAATAGAGCCTCTGTACCCTTCCCTAACCCGTGCATTTTTTGGGTGGAGTTTAGAGCCTCAGCCTAACTTGACCCGTGGGTGTAGAACCTCATGTCAATACCCCAATCTAACAAGCCATGTGCACATGCCTATTTATCCAATCACCACAACCATACCATAAAAAAACCAAGTATAAACAATGCCATTGGAGATCACAATACATAACAAATGACATGGTAATTAATACTATTCCATAACCCATTAATACATTTATCATTTACAATTCAGATCCATTTATCCAAATTCCCATTCTCATGCCTTAACCCCTTAAGTGTATTCAAAAACCCCATACCTTATCCAATATTCATAAATTACCATATATTAACCCACTTAGCTCATTCATCGTTTCACAAGAATTTACCCCTTATACACTCAAGTATAATTCTCATAATACACAGTACAATCACTTTATCACATTCCACCCATTAGGTATGCCCCATGAATTCCTAAGTATTATATAATTCCACATTCATAAATTACCTTATGCAACCATTTACATGTTCTCAATTCATAAGACATTTCCACTTTAACATGCTCTACATTTCATATGTACTAGTACTCTTTTTCAATTCAACCTAATTCATATACCATTCAACACAATCCCATTTAACCTAACTAACCCACTTTCAATTAATTCCAAACAACCCTATGTGAATTTACCCGAAAACCTGGGCACAAACATCAATATTCCATTTACAACTAAGTCAACTATTTAGACATGTTTTACATGGGCTTTACATTATCACTCAATAACCTTTTATTTTTCCCTACCATTTTCTAGGTTTAGAAATACTAGAGCACCCCATGGGTGGCCCTAAAATGATCAAGTCATTCTCTACACATCCCATGGGGATTGTGAGGGTTTCAATTATTCACTCAGACACCCATTTTTGTCAAACACTCTAATGGAACCAAGAAAACAATTAGGAAAAAATTGGAACAAAAGCTTCCATCCACAAATCTAAAATTAAACTACAAGATAATACCTGTAGAACACCTACCTTGAATCTAACGATGAAAAAACTCGTAGTCAAATCCATAGATCCAGATTCAACCATCCTTTTAAGTGTCAAACTAAAAACCACTGAAAAAAGAGGGGTTTAGAGCTTTGGATGGAGAGGGGAGAAACCCAATATCCTAATCTGGAAAAGAGAATCAAGAGGAAGATTAGAATTACCTGAATATTTGATCCAAAACTAATGACACTCCAAATGTCCTAGAGATGAGGGAGATTGATCCATGGGAGATATTGAGGTTTTTGGGACATAAATAGGGTTCCAAAGAGGAAGAAAGAAGGAAATACCGAGTTGGGTATAAAACCCCATAATGGAATTTTTGTAATTTTCTAAAAGTTTTTGGGCCGCACAGTTTACCAGTTTATGAGGTCCCACAATTGACCCCCTTAACAACCATGTGATGAAATCAGTTCACCCCCTTTTGGGACCTCACAAGTTTCTGGGCTCCACAGTTCACACTTTTACACAGTTTCCTAGTTGGGTATACCGAATTTCCCCATCTTTCTAGTTTCTGGTTGCACATCACAATGCCCACCGAACACAGGTTAAGGTAACAGACTTTCCCCAAAATTATTCCTCATAACAACCCCAACATGAACCAAAACATTTTCAAGGATTCATCAACTTCAACCATACCCAACCACTAGAACATTACATATAAAATTAGACAACAGTTCCTAATTCACTACACATGAAAACTTCTCAAAAAACATCACATCATCATGGAGGAAACAATCAACACCCCCTCGGTCCGATCCTCTACACAACTCAAGAAAAAAATAACTTGGCTTAATTTTCCTCCATTTCCCCATAACTCTAACGGTGACCAAACCCAATATCTCTAAAAGAAGAATTCACATTCCATTCAACTACATTTACCAACCTACGTAGATTAACCACTATCAAGTAAAGATCTCCTGAATCTCAACTCAACTTTCACATCACCTGACATGTTCCAAATCACCATGCCTGAACATACATAGGGAATTACCCTTCATTAGAATCCATATGCATCATAAAAACCATTTTGGTGGACATTCCTACACTATCTATTCAAGGAATAAGATCAACATGACCTCACTTAGGTACAACTTCACTTCACAATGTCACTTTCCTCTATAACATGAACATGGAGGTGGGTCAATCTCACCACACCCATTTAAGTTTACCATCTCAAGTTGTACCACCCCCGACTAGCTTGTCCCAAAACACCCACCTTCCACTGATGGTACGCTACCCCTTTCTCACCTTCCTAAGGTGATTACTAACTTAAAGTCTATCATCATCATCCCATGAACCCACTGAGGTCGTTCACTAAATTATGGTAAAATTCCATCATCATGGAATTACTTTCCTTCAAACCACCATCCGACTTCAACATCATCATGAAATAATATCACATGGAAAAGGTTACCTCAACTTCAAGATTTTCTAAAACCAACCAAGGAAAATTACCCGAGTCTAACCCCAATCATCATTGGAGTTATAATAACTAAGATATATTGCCACAACCTGTTGTCATATCTAACCACACCCTTCTAAGACTTCATCAAAGACATCACAAGATTCACATGGAACTACACTAATCTCAAATACAACACTTGGATCATCAGTCACCACATCTAAGGCCCACATAGCCTCTCTGAAGAACCTAACATGAACCTCACATGTTCCTCATTGGAATTCCAGTGCCACTACACCAACTCGATGTTCTCCTCTCCACATCTAGGACTAACTTATCACTCCCCACCATAGTAGTGTTATTACCATTTATATCTATGAGGGATTCCATCCACTGTGTCTTTACACTCGATCATAATCCAAACCCCAAACATAGATATGACTATCTAGCATTTTCTCAAAATAAGAAAACAAACGTCACCCAATGCCCGTTCCCAAATTCTGTGAACGACACCCATGGAATTTGTTGACACTCGGTCCATCTCGAGGACCTCACACAAATCCATAAAGGGTGTACATCACATCATGAAGCTCCACATATACCATTTCCATGTGCGTAAACTCCATGATTTCCCTCATTCAACCAAACACCTTTAAGTCACTTGTCACAAATCTAGAGATTCTCAACGTACTTGGGACAATATTAAGATATTGGGAATGATCGTCACTATATGAGGTACAATAAGAAGTTTTAAAAGAACACCAACACTAACTTATCCATTTTTGATGTTGAACTATTGGACATTATGACCTGGAAAGGATGTTAGGATCCCATGCCGAACGCATCTCATCAATACTTGACCACCACCACTCATGTGTGATTTTTAACCAAGGCTCACCACTTCTCCATGACCAAATTTCCAAGTATCCGTGAACAAAGATTTCATGTGGCACTACTTACACCACACCAATCGAGTTCTTTCAATGCATCCCTGATAGATAACAACCAAATCACAATGGTTTACCACACCAATCAAACCAACAATCTATCACAAATCAACCTTTACCTGTGTGTAGACCATCACCTATTTACTTACCTAACCATGAATCTCAGTTAGTAAGACTCCTTATCCATAATAAAACCTTTTAATTTTACCCAACAACCAAACCATTCATACATACAAGTTTAACCATGTGACCACCCTCACCTCGGGTATCACCATCGAGCGAAAGCATATAAGCACAGTTCATTCACCCCTGTCTCTTTTGCTAGAAAACAACTTCAAGAATTCCATTAATTATCATCCAAATAGGTGATTCATGAATCCATATGATACAACCATTCAGAAAAACCTTACCTCCTATCAGAACCACTAGAGTGACCTTATGAAAGAACCAGACACAACTATAAAATTTACTAAAACTTGGTGGTACTTAGTATGCATCAAAACCACGTCTGAAGTATCTCCCATGCTTTATATTCCAAGGTACATGAACCGTTGAGATAACATCCCAGGGGGTCACCCTTGATTTTATGAAACTATCATCATTTAACCAAAACTCGAGTGGAACCACCTGCCACCAACCTTCCCACTTATCTCTCTAGGCCAAACCTTCACCATGCAACACTTTGAGTTCCACTATCAAATCCCAAAACATCTACATGTGAGACACACACCCAAAAGCACTAGAAACCATATCTGACCTCTCTTATAGGTCACCTTGAATGTTGAATGATACTTATTACCTAGACTAGAGCCACAACTAGGAAAATCCATTGGTCTTCTCTCCAAACCATACATATCATGACACAAAAAACAATTTCTCGTGAATGGAACTCTCACCCCAGTTTTGATGCACACTATGCCTAGTGAACCAAACAACCATTTACTCTAGGTTCCATACCAGAGGTGTAAACATTCATCGACATTATGAGAAAAAAACCTATATAAGATTCAAAATGCAACTCTTAATGTCTCTACTCACAAGGTCACTAAGACACATACAATATCCTTAGGTTCCAGCATGCAATCCGTACGGTCATGAACCACGAGTCTTTTCACACTCTCATTACCAAACTATAACGCACAAACAAAAAGCCACAACCCTACTAAGGGTTCCCAAAAACAAACCACCTAGGCCATATCATAACTGGAAAATCCTCACTATCCAAATCCAAAATATCAAACTTGGGAACTCTCACTACCCCAAACCACACATCCAAGAGTCAAAATGATAACACAAAGAATAACCACTTTTGAACTAAATCATTATCATTTTAAACTTCCAATTTACCCAATGCTTTAAGGAATGACTGATAGGATTAAACCATAGATGGAGAATATCTCACTCTATAAACTTTAAAACAAACCACTCTTCATACTCCATATAAATGGTCATCATCACACTTAGAACACTACCCTCTACCATACCTACTGCGGGTCATGGTCAATGGGGTATCTAGTTTTTTTAATCACAAGTCTTTCATCAACTCCTATTCAAACCAATTATTCTTTCACAACATGATCATTTCCTCTTAGGAAAATTTCCATTTTCACAACTTGTTACAATCATCATTTTAACTCATTTACAAATTTCATTAGAAAAAATTCATTAACAATTTAACCATCATTATGAAATCTTTATCGTTTAGAAACCAAATCAACCTTTACAATTTACGACATCCCAAAATTTGAACCTGGTCATAACATTACTTTGTACACGATATTTCTTAACTGTTCATTTTCATTCTTTTAATTCACCCACTTTCATTATCATTATTAGAAATCATTTTCTTAAACTTTTTCAATGAGGTAAAATGAATTATACTCTCTATTCCCCGCACACCCATCCCACGTGTGATCCTATAATGATGTATGCCACCTATATCCTTAGGTGACTAAAATTATGCATGAATGCACAACCTCATGCCATTCTTAAAATGAGAAAAATACCATAAATCAAAAAAATCGCACAACATGTGAATCACCCAATGGTGAGATATCATTCAACTATAGAAACACACACCAAGAACAACAATTCCCACCCAGGGTGACTTGGGTTTTCCATCATACATGGGTTAGCTTCACCTAATCACAAGATCATTACCAAGGCCCGACACTATACTAATATCATGTATACCATCCTTAAATAGTAATAAAGAGAAATAACTCCTCTGATACCACTTTTTAACGTCCCCCACCCAGGAGCCACTAAACCGGTGCCCCGAACTGAGTCGTCACATGACCTCAATCGCACCTCCCCATACACTAGAGGTTGCCGACTAGCAGCAAAGGTCTAATGAGTAACATGGGGAGAATATACCCTCTTTATTAAAATTAAATAGAGAATAAAACAATATAAATAATGGAATAATATTAAAAAACTAATAAACATACAATTCAAACATCTCCTAGCTAGGTACAAACCATAATTTAACATTAAAAATGTCATGAAATACTAGTAGTACAAGTGAATAAATCCTAAAAGAAATAAAAAAATACAAAAATCCCAAAACGAGTCCTGAATCTAAGTCTGAATCCCTCTCCATGTACATCTCGATCCCAACTCAACATCAATAAGTAAGGACTTTTCTCTTGTCCTGACCTTCAACCATGAAATCTTCTCAGGTACCCAATGATGGCCCAAGGAGGGTGTGAGTATAAAACTTGGTAGGACACCACCAATGGTGTCTAAAAAATATCCAGTATAATAGATAATGCATGAAAGTACAAAAAATAAATGGTAAGTAAATAAGGTACAGTTTGGGTGATATTGGTTAACATGGTTCACTTAATTCATTCCTATCATTTAACCCAATTCCATTTCTTATACCATATTTTCTATATAATCTATTTTTAATACATTCTCTTTAGGTTAGGCACACATATCATCTACACAAGGGTATACGGAAATCAATTAAAAAGCATAAGAAAAAATAAGCCAAGTCCCTATCTCACTAGGGATACACATATCACATCAACACATTATCCTCACTTAGAAGCCTCAATTAGGGTGGAATGAAACCATCAGGGGAATAGAGCCTCCGTCCCCTTCCCTAACCCTTGAATTTTTGGGGTGGAGTTTAGAGCCTTAGTCTAACTTGACCCATGGGTGTATAACCTCATGACAATACCCCACTCTACCAAGCCATGTTCACATGCTTATTTATCCAATCACCATAACCATACCATAACACAAAAAAGCATAAAAAATACCATTGGATATCCCAATACATAAAAAATGACATGGGAATTAATATTATTCCATAACCCATCAAAACATTTACCATGTACAATTCATAGCCATTTATCTAAATTCCCATTATCAATCCTTAACCCCTTAAGTGTATTCAACAAACCCACACCTTAGACAATATTCATCAATTACCATATATTAACCCACTTATCCCATTAATCATTTCACAAGATTTTACCCCATATGCACTCAAGTAAAATTCTCATAATAAATTGCACAATCACATTATCACATTCAACCCATTAGCTATCCCCCATTATTTCCCAAGTATTAACTCATTACACATTCATCAATTCACTTATGTAACCATTTACATGTTCTCAATTCACAATCCATTTCTAATTTAACATGCTCAACATTTTATATGTACTATCCCTCTTTGTCATTTCAACCTAATTCATATACCATTTAACACAATCCCATTTAACCCAATTAACCCACTTTCAATTCATTCCAAACAACCCTTTATGAATTTACCCAAAAACCTAAGAACAAACATCAATATTACATTTATAAATAAATCAACTATTTATACATGTTCTACATGGGCTTCACATTATCACTCTACAACCCTTCATTTAGACCTACCATTTTCTAGGTCTGGAAATGCCGGTGCACCGCATGGGTGGCCCTAAAATGGTCAAGTCATACTTTATGCATCCCACATGGATTGTGAGGGATTCAATTGTTCAATTAGACACCCCTTTTTATAAAACACTCCAATTTAACCAAGAACACAATTAGGGAAAAAGAGGAACAAAATATTCTATGCAGAAATCTAAAATAAAACTATGGGATAATACTTTTAGACCACCTACATAAAATATGATGATAAATGCACTCTTAATCAAAGCCACAGATCTGGATTCAACCACCATTAGAAGTCTCAACCTAAAAATCACTGAAAAAAGAGGGTTTTAGATCTTTGTATGGAGAGGGGAGGAACCAAAAACCATAATATTGAAAAGAGAATCAAGATGAAGATTAGACCTAACCAGAGATTCGATCTGCAACTGAAGACACTCTAAACGGCCTAGAGATGAGGGATATTTATCCATGAGAGATCTTGAGGTTTTTGGGACATCACTAGGGTTTCAAGGAGGATGAAAGGAGGAAATCTTGAGTTGGGTATAAAATCCTATAATGGATTTTTTTTAATTTTCTCAAAGTTTATTGGATGCACAGTTTACCCACACAATTTTACAAACTGTGCGCAAACCATGTAGATGCTACTATCAAAAATCACTCCCTTCACAAGGTTACCTGGGATTCCTACACGGTTTCATCTAACCCTGCAACATGACCAGGAACTCCTTCTTCTTCCTCTTTCATGTCCCAAACCCATAGAACACCCCCTAGCCTTCACATGAACATAAAGATACACTTATTTATCCAAAAAGAAGGGACCAAAGTAAAACTTAAAAAAAACTATACCTTAAGAAAATATGGGATCTTATATATTTTTGAGTAAAAAGATATACTCAGAAACACCAGAGTACAAAGTGAATTCTATAAACCTTTCTAGGTGAATAAATTAAAACATAGATCATGATATGAAACAATACTCTGAGGTACTCCACACAAATTTAATATATAATGAACATACATGTCACCCAACTGGTCAAAAGTAAATGTCTCTCAAATTGATAAGAAATGTTTTATCTTTTTCAACTAATCCACAATTACCCGTATCATGTCATTATTTTCAAGGCATCCTTAGGAAACCTACCACAAAATCTAAGGTTCCATCCTCACCCTTCCATTCTAGAATGGTAAAATAATATTGAAAAATACCCAGTCACTAATGATCTGCCTTCACCTACTGACAGGTGTAGAACTCGGTCACAAAATTTTCAATCTATTTCTTCATCCCTACCCCCAATACTATTTATAAAGGTGATGATAAATTTGTGTTTAAACAGGATGAACCACCCATTTTGAGGAATGAAAATCACACATAATCTCTTCCCATATACAAGTAGGCACAACAACACATCCATGAATGTAAATGATCTCATCATTATTAATAGTAAAGTTGGGAGGTGACTCCCCTCTTTCTAGGATTTCCCTCAAAGACAAACACTATGGATCCTCATACTACACTCCTTTATCCAGATCAAAAGTGCAGACTCAAATGATAGAGATATGTGGGTCATCTTTCTATGTCCCACTAGAAATTCTATATGTATCTTAGTGAATAATGCCATCATCCTCTACTCAGAACTAACCTCATAGAATTTAAGAGTTCCTTTCTTTTATCGTAGAGCTTCTACAACACTATTATCTTTCCCTGAAATATAGGCCAACTCAATATTGAAGTATTTCATATAATCAACAAATATCCACTATCAAAGATATAAATATAACTAAGAAAATATGTATTTTATAACTTTATAGTCGGAATATAGAATACACGTTTCATCCAAAAAGTAATGACACCAACACTTTAAATCATAAACCACCACAGCTAACTCAAGATTGTGTATAGGGTAACTTCATTCATGAATCTTCAACAGTCATGATCCATATTCCATGAATCAATATCCATGCATCAACACATCCGAAAGTCCAATATCACAGGAATAAAAAAACATGGTATACTCCCTACTCAACTCGGGTGGGATCAAAATCAGTGTAGTAGTCAAAATTTTCTTCAATTGTTGATAATCATTCTAATATGAACCAATCCACTGAAAATTGACACCATTCATCATTAATTTTGAAATTTGTGCTTCTATGAGAGAAAAGACATTGATGAACCTCCCTTAATAACCCACCAAACCCAAAAGTATCCTATTATCAAAAACAACCTTGGGATACTATTAAGATACAACTACTTATATCTTATCTTGTTCCACTAACACACCTTCCTCAATGATGATAAGACCAATAAATGTACCTTATCAATAAAAAACTAACACATAAATAGTTTGGTGTATATTCTTTTATCTCTTAGTGTACTTATGATGATCTCAAAGTTATTGGAATGATCATAATGAGTTTATGATTACACTAAAATGTCATCTACAAAAACAACCAAAAAACTAATCCAGGTATGGGTGGAAGATTTGGTTCATTAAGGTTATAAACACTACAAGATAATTTTTCTACCCTAAATGAATCACAATGAACTTATACAAACCATATGATTTCTTGAAAGAAGTTACATTTATATCAACAGGTATCACCCTTATATGATGACACCCTAGCCTCAAAACAAATTTTGGGAAAATAGAAGAATTGTTTAGCTATTCAAAAATATCATTGAGATGAAAAAGGGGATATCAGTTCTTAACTATCATTTGATTCAACTTATAGTAATTAATAAACAACTGAAATATCCAATCTGACTTCTTAGAAAACAAAAATAGAGATCCCCAAGGTGATGTAAATGGGAGAATAAGCCCTTTATTCTCTATTCCTACAACTGATGTTTAAGCTCTTGAAGATCTACTAGTGGCATAATATAAGAAGGAATGTATATCAACTCATCTCCTAGTACTATCTCAACATCCCTATCAAGAAGAATCCTTGAGAAGTCCTTAAGAAATACATCATAGAACCATCCATAACAAGAGGAAATACATCCTTCTCTACTTCCCCACTGTTAAGCACAAGACATGCCATATGGGTTGTGAGATCCCCCAACTACTGATGAACTTGTTTGGTACAACTTTCCTTGATATCCCATTACCCATAGTGAAAATAGTTTCCACTCTCAAGGGATAAGAATGATACCCTTCAGTAGTAATAGTTGATATAGGATTGATACAATAGTAGCTAATATATCGCCAATATTTGGTAAAAACCTGAAATATAAAGCGAAAATAAGTCCCAACAAAAATGGTACCCACCGACCTTAAGAGAAAACTCCTTACACTATCAGATATTCTCTTATTATACTCCCAATGGTTTATCAATTGAAATAACCTCATACATATTCTCCACTACTAGACCCAAAACATTCACAAAATGGGCAGATACAAAATAATGTGAGGCCCTTTTATCAAATAAAGTACTAGAAAGCATGGAAGGTAAAAGAATCATAACTTGAATAGTTGATGGTCCTTCCTCGCCTCTTCCAGGTACATACTAAACTGCATGCAAATGACATGCCTCTCTCCATAGGTCTCTAACTTGAGTTATGAGTACTACAATACCAATCTGATAAGTACGATCTAGTTCTAAATCACCACACTTTCCACCTCAATCGGCATCAAAAGTATAAATCCAAATTCCTTCCTAGTACATGGTATTAAACCCCCTTCCTTAACTCTACAACCATCTAGATCAACCATGACTTCCCAACTATCGAGGGTTCCTACAGAACATCTGTACATGCCCTATCTCGACGCATGCTCTACACTCATCTCATGGTTGGGAACACTAAATATGAATGTGTCCTGAACTACCACACTGATAACATAACACTAGGTCACCAACCCGAGAGATCAGTCTTCTCCCCTTTATGCTCTATCTATCACTACCTTGGTGATGAACCTCAAAGTAGTGATTCCTACTATCAAAGGTTTTACCACTGTACTGAACAAATATACCCACATGTCCACCACCATAAGCATCCTTTAGGTCTCCTTTTGTAATGAGAAACTATTACACCATATTTTAATACCTCATTATATGGAACATAAGCTCCTTGGACTTGATCTAATATCTATGTCTGTTCTGAAAATATCTCTCCATAGCTATCTCATCACCTACCAATATTGGAAAAAAGAATTGAAAGATTATGAAGTGGCTAGAATAATAAATCACACACATATTCCCTTGATTAATCCTCATAAACTCTATATCGTTCTCATATATTATAATCTCCGGGTTGAAATGTTCCAAAAACCTTTCCTTGAAATCATTCCAAAACATACCATCTGCCTGCTCAGTATGAACCAGGATATCCCACCCGTGCTTCACCAGTCCTCATAACATTTAAGTATCCAAATTTAATATCTTCTTAGAAGGATCCCCTATGTGATATATAATCATTTGGTTAGAATCTATCTAGAAATCGACTTCCTCAGGCCCACCCTCTCTGAAAAACATTGGAGGGTGTTTCAATTGAATCTATATGGTCAGGTTAAACAAAATCAGCACAAACTACCCCATATCTTTCTCCAAAATCTACATCAAATGAGAAAATTTAGCATAGAACTACTCTTACCATATATTACTTAGAACCAATGGAATTTATTTCCCCACCATATGAGTAGTATTCTCGATGATTTCCTTATGTCTCCCAACCAAGAGGCATTGTAATGGTGGCATCTCTCTAAAATGCCAAATGCACATCTCAAAACAAAAAACATAATGTTTCCATAGTTTAAACAAAAAACAAGGATCACTACTAGACATAAACAACACAATCTACACACAAAATCCTAACATAAATAATTATATCTCTATCACTACCCTCAACCATCCCTATAATGGGCTGTGGTTAACATAGTGCAATCCAACTTTCAAATTTAAAAAAAAAATTAAATAGCATGCTACCCTTTTTCAATTTTTATCCATTAAATATTTAAATAGTTAAAAATTTATAATTAGGTACTTTATTCAACCATTACATATATTTTTTCAATTATCTTTTAGTTATAACATCTTTATTATGAACCTTTTCCCTTAAAATCATAATATAATGAAAATTCATTTCTAATTTCCATACAAGAGCATCACATATATTACTATATTTAGCTATCATGATGCATGTAACTTATATCCACATGTTCCTAAATTAATTTATTCATATAAAAACCTAATGAAAATTTTCCCCATAAGAAAAATCTCAGAAAACAATAATACAATAAATCAAGTGCATCACCCAAGCTGAAATAAAATTTATCTATAACAAAAAATGTCCAGAGCCACAATCCCAACATGGTTACTTGGGTTTTAACCCAAACATTTTATAGATAATCCTATGAACAAGATCATTTCCATGTCGAGATACATCCTAATATTCTTTCAACCACCAATAAATAAAATAAATCACATAAAATTACCACTATGATACCCCTTTGTATCACCCTAGCACGGGTGCCACTATGACCAGTGCCCCGAGCCAATTCATCAAATGACCTTAAGAACACCTCCCCATACTCTATAGGCTACAAACTAGAAGTTAATGTCTAATGAAACATGTGGAAAGACTATACCATCTTTATTAGAGTATGACACAATATAAAAAAGAAGAATAAATAACAGATATAATACAAACACTAACCATACATCGCAAATCTATTTTACAAAACTAGGTACTTCACCACAACCAACAATAAATATTTCATGTCATGTCATCTAGTTCTTAGTGAAAAGGAAATCCTAAAAATAATGATAAGATGAAAAATCCCCAAAATGAGTCCTTACACCATGTTTGGTTCCCTCATCCATGGACATCCTTAAGTCAAAACTCAACCCTCTTTCATAGGGTTCTTGACCTTGTCCTAACATATAGACCTAACGTCTTCTCAGGTACCTAACGGAATCCCGATCAAGGTGTGAGTACAACTCAGTAGAGCACTACCAATGATTTCTACAAAATATATCATCTAACAAAATAGTGTATGTAAGATTATGGTAAAAAAAGATAAATAGAGGATAAATTGGTTTCTTTAATTCATAGGATTTATATTAGACAATTTAATAATTAGTTCTAGGTTTTACCCAAATTTATCAATCATGATTCAACCTATGATGGTCAACTTAACATCATATGTTTTCTAAATTATGCATAATGTGAATCAAGTTACCTACCTCATAAGGACATTTACTCTCACAAAACAATACATATATCAACTTTCCATGGAGCCTAATTTTTATAGTTCACATTATGTTCATTCGTTAGGGAGATAAAGCCTTTTTTGACACACTAACCCATGAAACCCCTTAGTAGGGTCTATAGAGTCATTCTATCCCGACTCGTGGGAGTATAGCCTTTGTATAACACCCCACCCATAGAATTTACCAAATAAGAATGCTTCTTTAACAATTAACACATTTACTATTTGTATTTCATAACTAATTTAACATATTATAGTCAAGACAATCACCATTATACCAAGCTAACTAACTAAATAAATTCTTTTTTGGTTTTAATTCATAACCTGAGTTAACATGATAAACATAATTATCATAGTTTCTATCTCAAAAACCCTTTAATTTAACATTTAACAACTCAAACCCAAATTCAAGAAAGAAGAACACCCCATGGGTGTCCTTTAGTTTGATCTAGCCAACCTCAATAGACCCCATGGAGATCATGAGGGTTCATTTCATTATTCAATTAACCAATTTACCATCCCATAATAAGGACAAAAATGGGCAGTAAGAAGGTACCACAACACAACCACGTACACATAAATAAGGTCATCAAGGCTATGTGATATAACTTGTAGACTAACTACCTCACATTCTAAGATGAACGCTCACTTAATCAAAGCCTTGGATTTGAACTCAAACAAATTTGAAATAATCAATATAGAATCTCATGGAAAAAGGGGTTTTAGGGATTTGGAAGAGGAAGAACAATTATAAGAGGCCTCTTACAGAAAATATAGAAAAAGAAGTGTTAGACTCACATGGAGCTTCAATTCATATCCAACCACACTCTAAATTTCCAATAATCAAAGGAAAATTGCCCCTTGAAAGCTTGGGAGGAAAGGGTTCATCACCCAGGAAGTTAGAAGAAGAATGGGGAAGAAATTTGAGTTAGAAACCTTAGATCCCTAGGGGACAAAATGGGAAATTATACCAATTTAATGAGGTGCACAATTTTGATGCATCATTAAACAAAGAATACACTAATTCTGCACCACCCTATGTATAAGAAGGTTCTAGGTCACATAGTTTTCTAGGAACCCTGCACAATTTGAAAAAATACAATGTTCATGCATAATGGCTCTGTCTAAGCCAACATTGTTTCATTCTCCCCACTTGTATGGTTTCTCAAATATTCACCTATCTACAAGGCCCACATAGTTATAGAACATAGTTACTACTAACCATGATCCAACCAAGAAATATACATGGGATGTATTATTTTCCCCCTTTCATGATTTGAACCCCCAAGACACCTCCAAGAATTCTTAGACACCCATGAATCATTCCATTAACCAAAAATTGAATTTTATCTAAATCTTAAACTAGAACATACCTCATTAAATGTACACGATATTTCATGAGTAGTTTATCGAGAGAATAATAAACTAACCCTTGACACTAGGAAAAAATACCATAAACTATAAATTGGTTCGAGTTGTATCATCCCACATTTATCCTATGTATCGCCGTGATTGGTTTCTCCTCATCTCCTTGACTTGGACCATCTCCTCTCACATGGGAGCTCCCTCCTTATATAACATTTTACTCAAAATTTGGTCAGGGGATACAATGGATTATATAAATGGGTGTTTATATAAAAGAAACCATGATAACATAATCCCTTACATAATATGGAGGTGGGGATGAATCACATGCAATTTATAATAATTTAACCATAATAAAATGATAAATTAAAAGAAACCAATCATAAAAAAGGGATGGTCTAATATAATGTTCATCCACATATCAACATCCAATGAGATTAAATTTTCAAACATGTTATAAATTACCTTTATTTATTCTTTTAATTAATATATTATTCCATAAATTAATCCAATTAATTCAATTTATCTTAATTACTTCCAATATATTTATAGATATCTAATATTTCTCCCAATATATATCTCTAGATATATCTATCTAGATATGTCTCTAGATATATCTTTCTAGATATATTTCTAGATATATTTCTAGATATATTTATGGATATATCAATCTAGATATATATAGAGATATATCTATAGATATAACTATATAGAAATATCTTTAGATATATATCTAGATATATCTCTATATATATTTACATATATATATATATATATATTTATCTAGATATATATCTATCTAGATATATATCTAGTAATATCTTTAGATATGTTTATTGAGATATCTCTATATATGTTTCTAGATATATCTCTAAATATATCTGTAGATATATCAATCTAGATATATCTATTGACATGTATTCCTATATATATATTTATATATATATCTTATTAGATTACTAATTATATTATTGAGAATTAATAACATAATATATGATGAGTTAAAATTATTAAAATGATTTTATTTTAGAAAAATAAAACAAAAAATTCAGGAAATCAATAAAAAAATAAAAAATAATTATAAATTAAACATGTGATTACTATAATACCACATTTATGTTCTGGGAAAAGAGGAAACATCATTTGATAGTATGAAAAAATCTAATTTTATTCTTAAATAACATGATATATTTACTTTAGAAGATAATGAGTCTATGTACAATGAAAAATATTGATTAAATAGAAAATATTAATATGATGATATCGTAGGGAGAGGATCCTCACATGTAATTCATAATTAATTTTTGAGAAGTTATATAATTACCTCAATATTTAATTTCACTTTAATTTATGATTCGATGGAATGAAATTC
Source organism: Viscum album (assembly GCA_963277665.1). NCBI lineage: Eukaryota > Viridiplantae > Streptophyta > Magnoliopsida > Santalales > Viscaceae > Viscum > Viscum album. The sequence goes on from OY728158.1 coordinate 1,030,205,978, forward strand.
ATTTCATAGTCATTTCACTATAGGATTCAAGTATATAATTAATCTAGAAGTGATCCACACATGCACTATAATCCATGATCAACATTGTACAACCTCTAGATACTAGAAAATTTGATCAATAACTTGTATTGTTTATGCTTGATCACATGATCTCTCTTCATGAATGATGGAGAATCCATGGTGTTCTCTAAAAATATTAAGAGAGAAGGATAGAAGGGAGATCTCTAGTTCTTGAGAAAATATCACCTTATATATTCTTCACATCAAGTGAATAAGTAATTTTATATAACTCGATATTTATTATATTTGGTTTAGGGTTGAAAAATCACACACATGACCCCAACCATCTTTAATATTCTTAAATGAACACATATATATTAATAATAATAATATTTTTAATTTCTTGACATGAAAAAGTCTTTAAGAATATAAATGAATATCATTTATATTATTATAGTCATTAAACATAGTCCTCTTTCCTACATCAGTATTTACTAATAATCCAGTAATGGCTATTGAATTAAAAAAATTTCATAGAATTATTCTATGATAAATATCACAAATACTATATTTTTCAAACATTAAAACTAATATTTTTTATTATTTTTTAACTCACATTATTCTTTTTAATAACATGTTATTAAATTATATCAATCAACCAAACCTGAATAAATATTATTTATTCCAACCTTTTAGATTGATTACATGAATTTAATAGAGATTATGGATACACTTATTGTGTGAACCTCTTGGAAGATTTCTCAATTGAATTTAGAATAACTACAAAATGTCAAAGGATAGCGTCTCACAACACGCCAAAGAATCCATAGATAAATAAGATAATTTCACAATGACTTCCAACCTCCTATGATTGTTTACCATGTAATATAACATGTTTAGCATGATATATCAAATCAAGAATATACCATATCAATGACATAAACTTATAAAATTGATGTCTGTTTCTTTGAATTTATCGAATTAAACTCTCCCACAGAACTCCTTAGAAATGTATTTATATAAGTTGTTCAATTATATCAAAGGGACTAAGATATCAACTTCTTTAAGAGGAAGGAAGGTAAAAATACTTTATAATATTATCTATTAATTATCTATCACTCATAAAAAACCCAACATACCCTACCTAGCCGAATTTTTTTTTCATCAATACATCAAAGTCTGAAAGTAATGATAACCAATAATGATTATATTAATGTCTATGGATCAATACACATATCCACATATTTAAATATCCAATAACACATGTGAATATGGATTTCTTATTTGATGGGTATGTTCTCATCTTCTATCTTATATATAATTGAAGGAGAGCACTATGAGAAGGTGTCTCAATTTCTTATGATCCTCCAAAATTTGATAGAATATATTGTATGTGTCCCATTAGAAAATATCATCCAACCATAGAATAAGGTTCATAAATAATGTCATGGAACCTCTAGGTTTTCATCATAGTGGGGAACTGCTATGACATATCATCGAGACTTATTTTCTAAAGAAATTATCATATATAAATATAATATAGAAGATTAATCATGTTTTGATAAGAAAACATACTTAATTAAGGACACATGTAATAATGTACTAGATAAGTTGGTTCTAGGGAACCAACTCCAACATTTGTGCATCAATTTTCTCCAACAGAAAACATAATTAACTTTCTTCAAGTGAAAAATTTCTCATTTTCTCTATTATTATTCAAATATAAATAATATATTTGAATCATCCTTATGATTCCTTTTAATCAACTAAAAATCAACTTTAAATTTTATTATCGATATTTCATTCCTATTTAATAACATCTAAGCGATAATCATAGGATATAAAAATATCTTTGGTAATTACTAGGAAATATTATCAAGAGTATTTCCAAATACACAACTATAAAACATAAATATAAGATGTTTGTTACCATTTTATAAAATCCTTGTCATCAGTAGAATCCATAGAGACATCCTTTAGAAGGTTCATGATACTATACCATCATTTTTGATATTGTTTGAGAGAAATGTCAATTAATTTATGAGAAATAAATATTGTCAAAAATGGTTACTCATTTTAATATCAATGAGTTTCAAAAAATTAATCCTGGTATTCATACTCTAAGTGATAATCCATTCAAGAGTTCCTTTTCTCCCTGAGAGAGCATGAACTAATCTTGAAATGTGATCTTCATTGACTTTCTTTCAAAACAAATCCATATCATTCTTACATGGAAACTCCTTGAATAATATAATATTATGATGATCTTTATCATGATACATATTCCATAAACAATCCAACACATTATGTATGAAGAATTTATCTTCCATCAGCATATAAATCTCCACAATTTACTCAAAACCCAATATTCTTAAACATTTATAATAGAATTTGAAAAAAATACAACATTTTATGTATGTACTTCATCTTCATCACATATATATGCAGATCAATTTCAAAATTTTATTTTCACTTCTTCACTATCATTTATTAATAGGTATTATAACTCATTAAAAGGGAATAATAATCATTTTTTTGTAACATTACCTTAAAAAATTATTTGTTTTAGAATGAAGATGGTCATTTTTGAGAACATGAGCATCAATTGTAACAAAATATGGTAAGTACATGTAAATATTATTTGTACATATTTGAGTATTTTATAATATCCTCATGCCATTATAAATTAAAAGTGAATAAGTTACATGGTTTAAAATATTATATAATTTATATATTAATCTAATTTGTATAAAAATTAATTTTAAAAAAATTCTTTATAAAAATTTTACATGCATTACTTTATCTATTCATTAGTTACATAATACATAAATCTATTTTTAGAAAAAAAAATTAATTTAATTCAATAGAATATATACTTTTGTATTATCCAAAAATATTAATTTATTTTATGATGTTTTTATGGTAATTTATTAATTGTTTTAAATATTTAATTCACACACTTTTAAAGTTTCTTAGTTTGGAAAAAATATATAATTTTTTTTATTTTAATTTATTATTGGGAATAAATAATTTTTAAATAATATTATTTCATTATTGTAAAAATTAAATTTAAGATGAATGAAGGAGTTATAAATTATAATTTGATATATCCTAAAATTTTATATTTTGAATCAATTTCCTTTTAAAAACATATTTTAGAGGTTAAAGTCCATATAAATAATAACACAGAGCTATGTCACTTTTAGGGAAAATATCTTGGAATATTGTGTATTTTCACAAACAAATATAGCATTATATGAAAAAAGATAATATTTTACATATTATAGGTTTTTTATTCTTTGGTAATTTGGAAGAAATGTATAAAATAATATTTTAAATTTAAATTTGATCTTGTTAAATTAAATGTATTAAAATTAGTGTCCTTAATATTTCTAAAAATTGCATTAGTCATTTTAGGATTACAAATATTTATATAAGACATAAAATTTTAAATTATCATTTTGAAATGATTATATTTCCCTATAATTCATTGTTATCTAACACAAATAGATTTTTTTTTTCATAAAATCACTTTCTAAATATATATTATTTTGTTGACAGTGTATTGGGTTTATTTTATTTTAAATTAAAATATATCATTTAAAAGTTTTTATAATATAATTAAATATTTATATTTGAATATATGATTCATGATATATGTTCTCTTATTTTAACTATGTATATATATCACATCTTATAATACAAATCATGAAAAACTCATATCCTCTTATGTGTGAACCTTGGGATGATGTGATGTCATACATAGTGAATTTTTCTATATGAAAAAACGAAATCCCACTAGAGTTTTTTTAGTTTTCACTTAATTATACTATATATACACAAGTGTATATGAATATTTATTTGTTTCCATATATGTATTTTTTACATATAAATATTCCCATTTTAACATAAATAACCACTTGAATCTATTTTCTTTATAACCTAATTTCCTTGTACATTCCTACGTAAACTTTCAAAAAAGTTCTTTTTTAAATTCAATCAATCAAACCTTTTATCTATTATTTTTTAAATTAAACTTTATAATATCTCCATTGAATAAATTAAATATTGTAGGATCACATAAATACACATCCTCCATAAGTATTATAATAAAAAAAATCCATTGAATTCTAAATATGGTTAATAATTATCATAGGTAGGTTTGTATGTGTTTCCTAATAAAAAATAAACCAGTTTATCTAAAAAGGATATGCCGAGAGATTTTAAATAAATGGTTACCATGTTAAACCTGAAATAAATTTGGGATCTTGTAAGAGTCCAAAATACTATTGTTGATGTGAATAATTGAAATGGTTATATTATAAAAGAATAGGGGTAATTTGAAGAAATCAAGAGAATAATAAATACTATAGGTACACAATATTATTTTTATAATTTTTTATTAGGAATTAGAATTGGTTTATACATGATCAAGAATCTTACAGTTATTTATTTTAATTGAAAACTTAATTTAAATCTACGTACTTACACCTCATATTATTACACATAATATACATTCTTCATATAATAAAATTGTTATACTTGAATTGTTGTAAAAGTAATATCCAGGATAAAGTATATCTATGAATAAAGTTGTGTGAGTATATAATCCATTGAATCAACATAAATTCTATAATATTACCAAAATGTTTTCATAAAAAATTTGATGAATATTATTTATTAAATTTAATATCATTAAATTTTTTTGGTTGAAATTAAAAATTATATATACCATAAAGTTTGTTAAATATATATATATTTTTTTAAAAATGTACATTGTGTGGAAAATCATTAAATATATATAAAAATTTCTATAATCTTAGATTTAAATGTAATTCAAATATTTTTCTATTTTTCAATGTATAAACATACATTGTTAAAAAAGAACACCTTTTTTCATTTTACTCATTCAGGATACAAATTAACTTTGAAATATTTTGAAAATGATATATTGAGATGATTATATATATTTAGGAATGTTTTTGTTGAATTAAGAATGAAACCTTTTACCTTTCTATTTACATTAAAATCATATTAGTGTACTAAAATTTTGGAACAAATTAATGAAGTATAGACTTTACAGAATACAATATTAAGTAAATAGTGTTATATTTTTGAAAAACCTAAAGGGAATTATAAATAACACTTCAATAGTAAGATGATGATATTGTTGACACTCAGAATCATGAATTACACATTTTTCCATGGAAAGACGCATATCTTTCATAACAGGAAACATGTTAGAGATGTTGTACATCATATTATTCAACCTTGTGGCATCAGAGTTTCATATTTGTGGATACCACACACTAATGAGACCTCAAGTGCATGGGTTTGATCAAACTATAACTCCAATAAGACTCTATACAGATCAAGGATGGCTTGAATATGGAATCATTGTGTGGTGAACTTTCTTTAAGTGATTAGTCTAGAAGGCTAGTCCGTGTATATGAACTTACTTGCAGTAGAGCTCCTCAGGCCTAAACTACTATATGAAGTGTGCTGTCATATGAAGATTGACCCACACTCTAGATTATTCACTCTAACATGATCAATTTTGAAGGGGTTGATGAACTACTTCTATACCATTTTCAAATAGAATGAATATGGATAATAGGGGAATATTTGGTGATGGATAAATGATGGTATACACCATATTCTTCATCCTCACTATACTAAGGTTTCAGTGGAACATGTCTGGGACTGATATCATAGACCAACCACATGATCCACCTCTCAATATAAATGCAGGGTTCATATGGAGAACCCACAATATATTACCCATTATTCTATGTGATGCATGTAGTATGAAATCGTAAGCATGAAAGGCTATCTCATGTGTTTGTCTATAGAAAAAGAAGTCGATAGGTTCCATGTCCACATGGCCAGTTGCACTATTAACATATGTGCTAATCTCTATATGAAGCAGATATGAATTTGACACCAAAAAAAGAGCAGGCATTGATGTTGATACCTAAGGTTTCCACCATGCGTAAATACATTGCATGAATGAAATACACTATTCAAATAAGACGTTTAAAATATATCTGATGTGTTAAGAAACTTTTTAGTGTTCACTTGAAACCCACATGAATAGTTTTGTGATGATGTAAATCCATTATGAAGTTATATGATCATTAAAACAAAAATGTGCATCACATGAAGATACCAAAAGCTTTAGTTATTTGAATGAGTACCTTAATGTGACATTATTTTTGGATCTCAGGTTGAGTACGTCAGTGTGATGGATGGCATATCACATTCATAGGGCATGCAACATTTCTCGAGTGAGTAGATGCAGTGCGATCCTTTATCTATAAATACAATGATATCACACATTGAAGAGGTACACTATGATTCAATAGCATATAACTTTCCTTTTCTTCAAAAGAGTATCACGAGCCTGTATAATGGTTAAGAAAAGAGGATTATATAGAAAGGACTTCATGTAATCATTCACATGAAGGGGTGAGATACCCCAATTTTCCTCCTCATAAGAATTCATGTGAAGAGTTGAGCCATCGTGTAACCTATCTTGGGAAAGGTAGTAGCACTGCCTATCCCATCTTGTGAAGGGATGTAATATCGTGTGGGATTCATACTACCACAAAGATAAGACTAAGAGTTGGTGTACACCATCATGTGAACACAGATGCGATCACATATCACGATCCCAACTTTTTAGATAATGATATTAAATTACCACATATCTAGTTATGTAATGAATAGTGGACATAAAATCTGCTTCTAGGTATGATCAAGTCCTAAATAATTTTGTTGATGCGTTGAAGACTCTGAGTTTGAAAAACATTCGAGACTCAATACACAATGTCATTCCAATTGAGATCCACTCTAAAAACATGAAATACTCATGTGTTCTTGAGAATCTCCTTACTGCACTTGATATTTCCATGTGACTAAAATAAATACTTCATGTACATGTGATTAAAGTCTTCACAAGACTTCATCTTCTTTCCTCCCTTAATCAATCAGATGAGGCTTTGACCATCATGTGATTCCCTTATGAGAACCTTTAGATCCACAAAACATTCAATTGGCTTGGGTTATCTAAAAGTTATGAGACTCTGGAAATAATAACAATGCACCCTTTTCATACAACTTTGAAATGAAAACACCCTTATTCATGCTATGGAATCATAAAACCATGAACACGCGACATATCAAAGGTGAGCTAAGCGACTATTCTGGACAATGTCTTCATTTCATAATGCGATCTATCAATAAACACGCAGTACATAAAATTCAAGTAGAGAAACTTCCATCGACAATATCTACATGCCATCGTGAGATCCAGAACTAATCATGTGATGCGATATAGGAAAACAGGATGACTAACAAAGACAAGGCCAGAACACCATTAAAAGATCCCATATTGATCAAACGACACACTCATGGACAATCAGTGGGTAAATGTTGCATAAATCCTTGGAAAATATGGATTAAAATATATAAAAGGAGGGATCCTTTTGTGGTCATAAATTTCACATGATGTGCCCCTAGTGATATGAAAGACACTGTGAGAACCCGGTGACATGTCTGCCTCATATCACGTAAGTCTGTCACCATGTCGTCTTCATCACGTGAAGGCCCTCGAATATGTCTAGGTGACATCATGCCCTCTATGGATTATTAAATAAAAACTAATGAAATTTTCCATAAAATTATCATTCATCCCCATAATACCTTTGTTGGTCACATGACGCATCACAAAAAAATAGACTAATTTTCCTCGACATTACTAATGAAATATCGCATGACTACAAAACTTTGGAAAATAATATATATGAAATAAAATATAAGGATGAAGGAGACTATCATGATCGAAAAACGCATGTTATGCACTAAGGATGTATGCGAAATAGTCTTGTTAGACGTCTGGAAAAGCTGACCTGATCCCATGAAGACCCCTCGATAAACTATCATTGTCTCGTAGAAAATTCTTGTCAAGTCGCCTAATATAATGCGAAGGATTTTCAATAAGAATACCGATATTGAAAAACTCCCATGGACATGTCAATATGAATATATGGAAGTCATTTGGTGTATATAAAAGACTCCATAAGTCCCCTTTAATTATAGATAATCAAATAAAGTAGGAATTGATGAAGTACTCTCACAGTCTTTGAAAATTAGGCGATGCCCTTAGAGCAATCCATGGTAGAGACCCGTGAAGACGTGTGAAACTGAAGTCCTTTTCCAAAACCATAATGTAGTTTCACAAGATATTCCATGCAATCTAGAAAACAACCGAGGTGGATAGGCCTATAAATCTCCCACCCCATCATGAAAAATTCATGGCTACCTATTGTGACCATAAGAAATAACTATGGGAATTTTGTACCAGCCCTAGAGCAGGTTTCTAGAAGTGGTTGATCTCATGACTGATAAGTATTCTATTAGGTAATATACTAGTGAATAACTTAAGTGATATTGAACCATGCATAAAACAATTTTTGTGATCATTTATAGATCATGTGATGGAATTCTGGTAGGAAACATGAAGAACAAACCACATGTGTATTAGATCACATGAGGCTTAAAATAAACTGAAATTGAATAAATCTAAAGAATTTTCAATATAATGGAAATAAAAAAGACTAAAGGTGGAATAATTAAACCAAAAACATGTTCAACGACCCTCATGTGCTCCACATGAACCATACAAGACATGTGACAACACCGTGACATGTTTTCTAGATCTCACTTTGCTCATTCGGTTTTCTATTTGGGTCATGCAAAGTCCTCTAGACAAGTAAGAGTATGCCTCATGGTTCTCATAGGCATGTCACTTCAGTCTTGTGAATCCTTCTTGGCTTGTTTCCGAAGCCTTGATATGCAACGACACATTCTCTTATCATCCAAGTCTTTTGGTAGCATCTGAGCATGTCAACTATCTCTCACGAAACACTTTGGGAAAGTCATCCAAGACTCATGCTACCCTCTAGAAATGTAAACCAAGACATGCGATACCCTCCATAAGTTTTAGAAAAGACATAAAAAAACCTCTCAGACATGTCACACTGAATCTCGGGACACCCTCCATATGTTTCATCCAGCTCTTGCAACGACACCATGGGAAATTCATCTAGATCATGTGACACCCTCTAGACAAGACAATGAGGTCATGTGATGGCTTCCAGGTTAAACCATCTGGGTCTTATGATGTCATCTGGACAAGTCATCCTTGATCATGTGATAACCTTCATACATTCCATATAGGTTATGTGAAGTAATCTAGACAAGTCAACAAGATAATTTGTATGTATTTGGATATGTTGGGAAAATAATCTCCTACATATCAAGAAAACAATCAAAACACGATGATAAGATAATTAGCACATGTCAAGCAAGAAAACAAGCCATGTAACAAGGGAATCCTAGGATTTGGTAACCTCATTCATCCACGGTGTGTAAGACCTAAATACAAGGGAAACGATAAAGTGTAATCCCTGATCATATACATAATGTAACATGCCCTAATTAGTAATGTAAACCTTAGAGTGTAAGCCTCGATCATGGGAATAATACAATATTCCCCAATCAGAAAGGGAATCCAAATATTTGATATCCTTATTCATCCTCAGTGTGTAATCCCCGAATACAAGGGAAACCTCAGAGTGTAATCCCCGAACAAAAACATAATATGATATGTACCAATTATAATGTAAAACTCAACATATAATCCCTGATCATGGGAAATATGATGAATCTGATTCCTACCATAACTTGAACACGTAGGACACCTCCCAGAGGTTCAAGCTCTATATTAACCTTCAAAGGTAGATCCCAGTATATAAGTCCCAAATCTTCAAGAAATGATATTAATTACTTTCCATATTTTGTTTCTCACAAAGATCATGGATCACATGGGATTAGGGAGATGAAATGGTCATATCATTTGCAAAATAAACCTTCATAAAGACTAGGGTAACCTTAGTGTGTAATTCCTGATCAAGTGAATAATGAGAACTCTAATTCCATCCATAATATAGATATGTAGGATGCCTTAATGAGGTCTGAGCTCCATATTAAACACCTCAAGGGGTGTCCCAATGAATGATACCCACATCCATATGTAATGAGACTGATTAATTATTATACCTTGTTTCTCACACCGATTATATCTCACATGGTCTTAGGGAGTTGAAATAGACATACCAATCATATCACAAATCTCCACCATCCAAGGCAATGTCATCATGTAAGCCCCGATGAGTAACATGATATGTTTTCCTCACCATAAGGGAATCTACCTTAGGGACAGTACAAAGGGTATGACTGAACTATAATAACTCTAATTACTACTATAACTAGGATACGTAGGATTCCTTTTTAAGGCTTTATCTCAAATAGGCATCCAATTCATTACAATTACTCTCATGTCTCTAACATCTCAACCATCATGACCCAATAATTCAAATGGGATGATCACTCTACCTTATCCACTAGTGGACTGAGAAAAAAAATGAACTATGGAAAATCTAATTCTTGCTATAATCGAGATACATAAGATGTCTCCCCAGGACTCGAGCTTGAACACACGGTTTCTCAGAACACCCATGTATTTTATTTATGTATGATGTTAAACTAAATGGGTTTAATAAAATATGTGGTTTTTGATTCCTATAATAATCCAGATATGTAGGATGACTCATAAACACTTAATCCATGGCTCGTAATATTAACCACCTCCCTATGTGGCATAAAATTCCGAAGCCTTTGTTTATATAGCTTCAACACATAAACAGTTCTTCATTTCTAGGAACAGATGAAGAACCTCAGATACATACATATGGATTCATAGATGGGACCCCCATATTCTATAAAAAGAGAGAGACTCAAACCTATAGTCATTTTTAGGGTAACTGTCCCATATCGGGATTAGAAAGAGATTTGTGAAAAAATATTAAATCTATAAGAGTCCTAGAGTAAGAAACAATTCCTCCCAAAATGGTGTGATAAATTTAACCTCCCATAATATCAATCAATGTGAGCCCCTAAGTTCCATTGGGCCTGAAAACCTAGGTGACCACCTTCCTTTAGAAAGAATGCATGTACCCAGTTACAAATGGGGGAATCGTTTGGAGTTTCTAGGGAAACTGGATAAATGGAAAACTTGATGCGAGTGATTGAACAAGGACTTATACCCCCCAAATAAATAAAATATTTTAGCTAATACCATCCACACCTATGAATCCAAATGAAAAAAATTGTTAAATCAATGTGAATCTCTGAAATAAAAAATGATTTGTTATTATCCATTGATCCATTTTGCCTGCACACTATACACAAACAAAAATGGTGAAATCATATTGATTTTTTCGAAAAATAGAATGATCGATGAATCATGAATCTAGGCCACTTATTTTTAAATACCCTATAAAAAAGTAGTAAGACTGGAATGATCTTATAGATGATCTTCTATAATCATGGTTCACATGAAATAAGTTCATCCCAGCTTTGAAAAGTCCACATGAACAGAATGGAAAAACCGGGAATAAAAGAAAAATTGTGTTAACCATGAATATCTAATTGATCATATTATAAACATAATATTGTAGTAATCATTAACCTTATTTTTTTTGTCTAAAAAACTGTATATACAGCTCTCAACATCCTGATTGGAGACAATGTCATCATCATCCAACGATCACTCCTGTAAGTCACCTACGATTGTAACACATGTGGGTCACAAAACAATATTACATAATAGAAAACTTCAACATCAAGTGGTGATCATGAAGGTATGGGAGTACCACTAACATGATATAATAATGACCCTAGAAGTTTCCCATTAGGTTCTTGAATCATGGAAACTGGTGAGTCTACACCCCCCAGAGAAAGCTGCTGCTAAGACAGTGGGCCTTGTCACTATAACCAACCGCTTTGGGAGGTTATCCATGGAGAGAGATAACATCCACCTTCATTATTTGATGATGTGTACTAGGGAGTCAAATACAGATCCCTTCCAGTTCAAGTTCCACCAAGAGGTCACCCATCAGACGTCATTGTGAACACCATCCCACCGGTACCCACCAGTTTCCTGCTGGTGGTACCACCCAACATGATGCCACCTATGAAACCTATACATGATCAAAAAGGAAGACATGTTAGGAGAGGAAGGAACTGGATACATATGAGTGGTATCATATATGCACTCCCACTGAAGAAGTATTTTGAAATATTCTGGTGGTAACCAGTAAGCAAGAACATATTCCTGCTCCCTCGAAACAAGTATTTGGGAATGTTTAGGCAATAGACATGAGGGAGGTGCATATCCCTACCACCATGCATGAAAACCATCAGCATATTCTGGTGGGACAAGGAGGACCGGAGTGGGTGTATATCCATGATTTAATCGAAGATATCTTCCAGTATATAGTAGGGATGGAAAATATGCAGGCTTATATCCCTGCACCCACATTGCTAAAATGTCAATATATTTTAGCAACAAATGAAGAACTTTGTCAGCATATTTTGACATTTTTGAAGAAAAAGGTACAAGATAATACTCCTATACCTATAATTAGGAAAACTACACACTGTGATTATTGAGAACACGTGGATACTCCGGATCAAGTGCATATTCTTTCTCTTATAAAGGAGGATTATCGGCATATTCTAGTAAAGGATAAGGTATCAGACCAGGCTCATATTCATGTTCCAACTAGGTCTCACCAAGTGAGAGCATCACATGCCTTGAGATAAGGGGAACATGCCTATAAAAGAAGTTCAGTGGCATATTACAAAGTCTAAGGATCAAGCTCACACTCTCATTCTGGACGGAAGTGATAGGGGCTAAAGCCTCATGATAGGTTCATATTCCTATAGATGAAGTCCATCGGCATACTCCAAAGGACTAGGATCAGGAATATATCCCCATTCTAGTCATGGATAACCAAGTTATAATGGGAAAAGTCTTGGGACATGCTCATATTCCTATCAGCGAATCTTCCTAGAATACTCTAGTTGATCAAAAAATCCATATGAAAATTCCTACTTCCACCAATGAACAACTGAAACCATTCATTTTGAGAAAATAAAATAGGAGGCACATATCCTTTCTCCCATTTTGGAGGTTCGTCGACATATTCTGGTGGAGAATACATATTTTTATTAGGCACAAATTCCTGTTCCAACCAGGGCTCACCATGTGAGAGAAAAACATGCCTTGAGGCAGACTCATACTCTTTCCAAGAAAGACTGGCAACATATCCCAAAGGATCAGGATAAGACTCATTCTACCATCTTGACTAAGTCTCACCAAGTGATAATGAGACATTCCTTGGTATTGGATCATATCCCTATCAACAATTAAATAGACCGTTATCATATTCTAGAATCACCTCAACAACATGATCATACTCCCGCAACACCAAATGTTTATAAGTAAGTTCTGAAAACCTTCATACAAAAGACTCTTATCCCTACATAATTCCAAAAGGTAGGTCGACATATTCCAATAAAGTTGAAGAACATGGACCATATCCATAATTTTTTAAATTCCAGTGTCCTTGAGGTCATTTGAGACACATTCTCAACACTGAAAGGGTCCTTCAGCCCTTCCACCAAAGCAGAAGAGGTTTATTACCATGATAGTACTCCTCATAGTAGTGTAAAGATGGATTTCAAGGAATATACTCTTGAAATCCACCTTGGTTAACCTCCCCATGATGATATATCCCATGTACAAGGAAATAATCCCATTAACCAAAAACCATCATATAGAGAGGTGTTCAAAGCTTAGACATATTTATATAGAGAGGTGTTCAATGCTTTGATTCTTTATTATAGAGAGGTTCTCAAAACATCGGGGTTATCCACATATAATCCTCCATCAAATTCCAGCAGAACTCTACTCCATTCAATAAAATACCCTCAGAAGAATCTTCTTTGTTCTGACCAGATAGAGGCATGTAAGTCTGATGAAGTGGAGGTCGACATTGACATATAGAGAGAGTTAACTAAAAAAACCTCCCCACTATGTTTTTCCCCTTTCCACTGCTGACTATGAGATCCCAGATGAGCTAGAAAAGGAGTTCATAACTTATCTATGCCAAAATATTTGGGACACTCACCAGTGACTGAAGGCTCTTAATATCCCTTATCTAAGATATGAGTTCCACCTTCAGACCATCAAAATACTATGTTTTTAGCTAGACCTGGCTATTATCTCCATGGCATGGGATCCATAACCAGAAAAGAACAATGCAAATATGCAACATGCTTTCTTTCATTATATAAAAAATATTCATCAATTGATATCCAAATCCATTCTATGCATCCATATTTGAGGATGGGGAGAGTATAAATAATTACACTTTTCTACACCCCTGGAGTAACAAAACCCCTCAAATATGACATCCAGTAATGTTATAGCCTCCAGAAAAACTAGGGGATCGAGTAATGCTCAGGATAATTAGTCACTATAATAGAATTATCATGATTCAACAGTGCCTAAAAACCATGAATAAAGAGAGAGGATAGTGAACGAGACATTAAAATGGGCCCCTCAAAGCAATAAGAATTATTTAAAACATGGAGTTTGAAGTTTCAATCACCTGGACAACTTCACATGAAGAGTGTTCTCACCATGGGTTTCCATCACACCCAACTCACACATGATCATAGTTATACCACATCAAATGAGATGTAGTAGTAGCTGACATAGTAGTTGTATAGGAGCAGAACTGTCCCACTGGGCTGGGATAATATCCACAACCTCCTCCACCCCTCGAATCGCCAGTTCCCAAGAGGATTTAGAATATATCCTTAATAGATTCAAGCAAATCCTAGCCCGATGGACTGGTATAATTTATATATCAATCATCTTCTCTAGGTTCATCATCCCCTGAAAGGGTTCTGGGGACATCAATAGTGATTGAAGATCAACCCACCCTATTAGGATGGGGGCATTTATATCTTCATGTCTATCCTAGGAGTCATCAAATCCTTGATTAGAGTCATTAGATCCTCAAGAACAGAACCAATCAATTCCAATTGCAGTCCTGAATAACCCCCATACCACATGGATGGGGGCATTTTCATCATCATCTTCATTATCATCACTATAGAGAGAGTTAGTTTTCTCTAAGTTGGGAAGGTAAAAACAACGGTTGGTGTTAAAAAATTTCCTCCCACCATAAGAAAAACCTATGTTGGTCGGGGCATGCTCAACAACCATGACCAAAAACTCCCTCAAGGTCACTATTTATAGACTAATATGAGAGAATCATACAGTGAAAGAAATCATACCCCACTGGGGTCAGAAGTCAAAATGAACTAATATGGCCAAGGGTTTGAATAATGACCCTGATGGAATATGTGATGAATCAGCCTATTGTGTTGAAAGAAATGGAACAACCACCATTTCATGAAATTCCTCTGTGAATGGTTCCACTATCAACATGATAGACATTGATCAAGACATAAATGCAGAAGGCCACAACATTTAAAATATACCCCAAGAAGAGTGTGATTTGGATGCACCAACCGAGGCTATACACACCTGGAACAAGAGAAGGATCTAAAATATGGAACCTTAGAATAATCAGTTTCCACCTATATAACAGTGCATTGCCAAAAAAATAACGGAATGGTGGTTCTACATCCCAATCGCCATTCATAAGAGCCGAGGTTCCTTCCATGGAGGAATGATTGTCACAATATGAGATAGAAATAAAAACTCGCTGAAAAATCAATGAGGAGATACGTAGGGTAATATTACCACTATATATCATCTTTAAGAAGAGATGAATATCCTCCCTCTTATATCTGATCTTCTAGCAAGAGTGATATCTGAGCATCAGACTAGCTCTAGATCTAGGCATCCTATCTACATAAATGAGGAATTCGAAAATTATTATGACATCCCTTCATTGCGGTTGTCGCCTTTCTCCCACCAGGGTGATAATTAAGTGTTAGGATGAATTAGGAATCAACAATATATGAAAGTGGGGACACCTTATCGACCCCACCCACTCCCTGTATATGAGAGGCGGCTTAGATAGTAGTTCCCCCAGAGATTCATAACATCATAGAGTCCTTGGATACTCAAATAGAAGCCATGGAAGGGCGATGTACACCTATTCAGCTTGAGAGGAAGCTATAACCCAAATGGGTGGATGAAACTTTTCCTCCACACAATTTTGGTAATCCTACCATCTCCACTTTTGATGGTGTAGGTGACCCTAAATAGCACCTCAAACACTTCGTATCCAGACTCGGGCCAATAATGGGACCTCAAGAATAAAAAGATGCGAAAAATATGAGGTGTTTTGTATAGAATCTAACAAGGGAAAATTTTGTATGGTAGAACAACCTACTAGAAGGATCCGTTTCTAGATAGGAAGACATTATTTGTCAATTTATTTTTTAATACATCTCCATACTGAGGAAAAAACGATCTTCGTCCTTACAAATTGAATACAATGAGATAATGATAGAGCTTCTATCTTCATATCCAAGTGGAAAGGTTTAACCTATTCACTCAGAATCCATTTCTCACAAGACCAACTAATGGATCTATGTGATGAAAATATACAGGATGAGTTGAAAATTCTTATGATACCTATGAAGTATCTAGGTGGGTTATGTGAGTTTTATGAAACAAAACAATATCTTAAAGATGATATTCGGTGAACCCGATCCAAGACTCAACTCATTACCTCAGCACATGGGAAAATGCTTAGAAAAGAAGAAGTTGGGACTGTCACTCTCAAGCAAGAAGTAGTACCTATCCAAGCACCTAGGCAGGTCCTGAACCACCCATTACCTCCTGTCGAGAGGCAAAAAATAAAAAATCACCCTCATCTAGAAGAAGAAAGAAATCTGGGTCATTAGGGATTTGAGAAAGGATAAATAATTCATACACCTTCTGAAATAAACAAGTCCCCAATTATTTCATTGAATCCATATACAATAACCTTCTCAAGCTTCCACAATATAGGAAGAGTGACGAGGTCAACCTCACTGACTGACCCACCAACTACCTTTATCATAGAAGTTTGTGTCATATCATACATGACTACTTCATATTCAAATAAATCCTTTAAGGAATAGTCAATTATGTATAGGTGGTTCTATATAAATCATCATAGAATGTATATTTCAAAACCATTGTCTGGTTAGAATAATAATATGGATGGAAAAAATTTATGTCCCAACCTATGAAAAAGTTTGACCATTGGATGACTTGAAAAAAAATTGATTGAGCTCATTCTACCCTGAAATAATAGTTGCATAGACCCACAATATCTTCATTCCCTAAAAATTATACATCTTAGGTGCCTCCCAAAGGTGGGTGTGATCACCATAAGTAAGATAAAATAGAATATGAAGAATCATATTCTACTTTAACACAAGCTCTGAAACTTGAAGATTTATTCACTACAACATCCGAAACATGAGTACCACCCCAAAAATGGAACCCAAATCAGACTAAGATCTCATCTATGGTTCTATAAACATGATAAAATTTGAATAAACCTTCTCTGATGATGAATATGCCTCAGAATATGAGTTCCATACATATAACTGAGGAACAGGAGGCCTCATGTGCTAGAACCAATGATACAAGTGACATCGCAGATGTGGTTAGACCTAATATTATGTTCATGTCCCCATGGAAGATATGTATGTAGCTGAGATCCATGGTCAAGTGTTCCATCATGCTCAAAATAGGTATGGAGGAATCCCATAACCCTCCAGTGGCTATCCATAGCCAATTTTCTTTCATGATCTACTAGTGGGGGTTTGATCATATAATTAACCTAGACATTGGGTAAGGCTAGCGCAACCCACACCACTGATAGAAGATGCTCCCAAGAACTCTACACAAAAACTAGTCCCATCCACCATAAATACCTTGGATCATGATCCTCATATCTAGGATCAACCACACATTGGGAAGCGTCGACCTATAGTTTAAAATTATAACATTATGAAATAGTTGGAAATGGTCCCATCCAAGCTCTTGATCTTGGATGCACTCCATATTTAAAAGGAACTTAGGGAGGCACCCCGTTTAATCCCTCTAGTGACCATAAAAGTTCGAGACATAATTCACCACATCCAAGGTCTATTGAGTGGAGACCATGTCTTTAAAATGACATGTCACCATCTCATTCACTGACTAGGATCAGGAAGGGGTCATCCAACAACACATCAAGCCCCTGTATGTTTCAGACACACTCAATAACAGTAATGTACAAAGGAATCTAATTGATAATGGTTATAGGATCATCCTCATCCAGGTTCGAACCCTTATATGTTTAGGATATAGAGAAGAGAACCTATATCCCACAATACTGACCATTCAAGGGAAAGATAAGAATGAGAAAAGACCTCTCAGGAAGATTAAACTTGAAGCCCAGTTTGGGGAACCCACATCTGATCCTGAGTTTATGGTTATCCATCAAGACACCATATACAATGTATTACTTGGGAGGCTCTGTCTCCCTGGACAATTGAAGGTACCTTCAAAACTCTATCAGTGTTTGAAGTACCCCATTGATGGAAAAGTCAGCATACTATATGGTGACAACACCCCCTTTGAGACTTACAGAGCCACATATGATGAAGTAGATTTCTACAAGAATGGAGGAAATAAATAAATAATTGATGATGATATAAATGTTTTATCCCTTAATGTCTCAATGAATATCCCTTCAAATCCTTAGAGTGTGCTTGATAATGACTATGTGCTCCCCATAAATCTAGTCAAGGTAATGGATCTAATACTTGAGGTCTAGGACCCTCATGTCCTCTTTGAAAGTGTAAAATATAATCATATCCAACATCTCTCTACAATAACTTATGAATAAAGTGATGATAATGTCTCTTATCATGGACTTATTCACCCCGATAGTGACAGAGAATCCCCTAGATTTCCATCTTTACCTGAAAATGTCTCCATAGACTCAGAAGTGGAAGAGGATGAGGATGACATCAGTAATGCCCCTCACACATTTGAGGAAGGCACTCCACCACCATCGATGAGATCAGACAGATAAATATGGGAATAGAAGAAGATCCATGACCTAATCTTATTAGTGCCTCATACCCCTCAAAGAGTAAGAGATGTATATCACATTTATGAAGAAACACTGATATTTGTTCTCTTGAAACTACACAAAAATTCCCAAACTGAATCCAATTGTGGCTATGAACCATCTCAGACTACCCAATGAGCATCGGGGCCTCATGAAGGCTTCCAAGATGATCAAACCATATCATTCCACCATTTTCGAGGTAGAATTTGACAAATTGATCAAATTTAACTTTTTCTGAGAAGTGAAATATCCAAAATATCTTTCCAATATCATCCCCATTAAGAAGAACAACATGATTAGGGTCTGCATTGTCTTCATAGACCTTAACTGGAACTTCCCAATAGATGATTTCCTACTGCCGATCACATAGCTCTTAATCGATGGATCTTATAGCTTTCAATCCCTTTCCTTCATTGACTAGTACTCTAGGTACAATTAGATAAAGATGTAACCTGCATATGAATAATCCATTTCCTTTAGAGAACCCCTGGGTATTTTTTTCTATCAATTCATGAACTTGAGATTAAATAATGTTGGTTCCACATATCAAAATTCCATGAATCATATCTTTAATCCATTCTTGGAAAAGATAACCGATTGTTATGTCGATGACCTAGTTGTCAAATCCCAAAAGCAATGTGATCACTTCACGAACCTTAAAATAGTATTTGATAAGTTGAGACATCACATTCTGAAGATGAATATGCTAAAATGAACTTTCAAGGTAACATAAGGTAAGTTCCTTATCTTTGTGGTATGCTACCATGACATTGATGTTGACCAAGAGAATACTAGTGCTATCCTAGAGATGTCACTCCCCAAAAATATCAAAGAACAATGGGGGATCCAAGGGAACCTCATCTACATTTAGTGATTTATAGCCAATTTGTCCAGAAAATCTTTTCCCATCACTAGGATAATAAAGAAGGGAATCAATTATAAATGGGATGATGATTTCTAAGAAGCCTTCAAGAGTCTCAAGTAGTACCTACTGCAGCCGCTGGTTTTAATGCCTCTGGTGGAAGGAAGGTCACTCATATTGTATGTGGCTACCATGGAGTGATCACTGGGATCCCTCTTCACTTAGGAAAATTATGTAGGGAGTGATAATAGTCTCTACTACCTCCTCCATATGATGCTAGGTACTGATACAATATATTCTAACGTCAAGAAGAATTTCCTTACACTCATATTTGTAGTGAAAAAAGATGATGCATTACATACATCACCACAAAGTCCATATAGCCTCTCTTATTGATATGCTATGTATATCCTTGGATTCCCTCTATTTAATAGGAACTTGGCCTTATGGGTAGTCATTATGTAGTAATATGACATTTAGTTTGTATCACAAAAGTCAGTGAAAGGGAAAGCCCTGGCTGAATTTCTCGCAACACATTCTGCCACATAAAATAAACTAGAAGGCACTAGGCACCTAGATGAGGAGGTATTCTACATCCAAGACACTACCCAAACATGGGATATGTAATTTGATGGGGCCTACCAGAGTCCCATCGGCACAAGGATGAAAAAATATAGACTTAATCAGGTAGGTCAAGGGGTTTTATTTGTCTCTCTAGACAAAGAAGTTTTTACCAACTCTTTCTCACTCTTCGAAGGATGCATGGATAATGAGGTAGAATACCAAGCCCTCATTATTGGATTGAAACTATGCCTATAAATTTATATAGCTTATCTAAATATAAAAGGGGATTCAAAACTAGTGATAAATAAGATCAATGGTGAATATGACATCAAAAAGAAATAACTGACCCCTTTCACTAGCTACTTTAGGGGACTGATGGTAGAGTTCCCTTTTGATCCCACATTGTATCATGTTACCCCTATCATAGAATGCTCATGCCGATACATTGGCTAATGCATCCACCATCATGGCTAACCCTAATTAAGAAGAAGTAATATTCCATATCATACATCAAATAATGTTATAAAAAATTGTTGTTTCTGATATGAATGAAATCAATCAGGTCAACACTACCTAGAGCATGAAAAACCGATGACCAATCTTGGATGGATGGATCCCATAATTGGTTATCTCTAAAACAATACTCCCTCAAAAAACTGATATAGGAGAGAACATATTTGGCACATTGAAGCGAACTTCACTCTAAAGGATGGTCCAAATTAGCAGAATGTCCTCTACAAATGTGGATTTGATGGAATCCTCCTAAAGTGCACAATAGAAGGATATATTTTTAATGTCATGGAAGAAGTCCATTAAGGCTCCTATAGTTCCCATCAATCCAGGACCTGTCTCTCCCACCAAATCAGAATATTTACATATTACTAGAAAACCATGATATAAGACTACATTGAATTTACCAAGAAATGTCATGCGTTCTAGATATATGAAAACTTCATCTATCAACCCCCAAATTTCTGTATATAGATAAATATTACTAGAATTTTTTCATTTGGGGAATGGATTTTGTGGGGTTATATTCCCCAACCACAACTAAGTAGTTCAAGTACATACTTACTAAAACTGACTTCGTTTCGAAATGGGATGAGGCAATACTCTTCAATGAATTCAGGATGAATAATATCATCAACTTCATGAAGTCTCACATCATCACTGGGTTTGGGGTCCCTCACATAATATTGATAGACAACGACACCAATTTCTGTTCAACAAAGTTAAAGAAACTATACTAGAATTATAGTATTGAGTCCAATCACTCATCTCTCTGTCATGAATACAAAATGGATAGATAGAGGCATACAATAATATTCTATCGAATATACTTCAGAAGATGGTGAATAAGGAAAATAATTATTGTCCAAAAAAATCACTCCATGATTTATGGTCCTAACATACCACCACATGTACTACCAAAATGGAAACATCATATTCATTGGTGTATGGGACTGAGACAATGTTATCCATAGAGGTCTGCCTTCCTTCACTCTGAATAGCAATTTGTAGAGAGCTATTAGATGATGTACAATCAAAAAAGTGGCCAGATTAATTGGAAAGACTAGATAAGAACAGGTTACACACACTAAACAACTTGGAGGTCTATTAGAATTAGATTACATGGGAATTTAATAAAAGGGTTTACCTCCATTTATTCCTCCAAGTAGAACTAGTGTTGGCTCTCAGAACTCCAATGATACCAAGGAAGAAGCCTCCAAAACATTAATCCAAGTGTGAAGGGCCTTAATTCATACATAAGGTCTATCATAATGGATCCTACTCATTGGACACCATGTATGGGGATCATGCCACACCTCCTAAAAATGCAATATTTTTTCAAGAAATACTTTGTATAATTTTCATCAATCACCCTAAGTCCTAATAGTAAGACTTTAATCTGCACAGTATCCTTCATCTTGAACACATGACAATAAAATATATAGAGTTTGACCTAGGTATGTAATCCTAAAATATATGGCTCCCTAATAACTACATATGCCTTGGGTAACACCCCAATATTTCATAGTATGTTATCTCTTCAAAGTAATTCAATAACTTGTGTTACACGCAACACCAGGTTCGAGTGTACCATGACTTACCAAACTAGCCGTTCAAAAAGCGATTATGAATAGTATTAACTAAATTTTGAATTTTATATAATCCATACAATTTTATAATCAATATTATTTATTTCTTAGACATAATATAAGAATAAATTCATTTTTTGCAGATAAAAGAAGTATTTTTCAAAAAATGAAATTTTACCGCCTTTTAATGGAGAACCTTATTTAAAACTATTATTTGACATTTTTATATATATTAAATTTAATGAAATTAAATTATTCTTTATAATCAAGCCATAAAAATTTATTTTGGATAAATTTTTGGTACTTTTCTGATAACTTTCATATTTTGATGAATAGTGAAAAATACTAAATTTTAATTGAAAACAACTTTTTTAATCGAAATAATTTATAGTGTTAAATTATAAATTTGAGTGGTTTTAAAGTATTATTAGATTATATTTTTATCATTTAAAATAATTTAGGTCATTGGATGTATTTTCATATTTAAACTGGACATAAATAAGTGTCAATCTTTTGATAGTTATTATTTCTTAAAAACACACTTTTTGTTTTGACAATGAGAATTAATTTTAAATTAATTTCTGACACTTCTATGTTTTGAATTTGGAAAAATGGATTCTATATTTGGAATTAGTAGGTCCAAATTATGTAAATAGGTAACTTTTATTTTGAGACATTATGAATATTTACTTCAGAAGACATTTTATTTAGCAAGGTTAAAAGGTAAATATGGTAAACAAGGGTAAACAAATATTATTATAATAATATTAAATTACACTAACATGTGTCCTATTCCTATTGGTTGATACATTTACGACCATGTGTATCCTTGGGTCGATTTTAAGACCCCATGGATCCACTTGAGAGTGATGATGACAGTTTATATTAATTAATTTAAATTAAAGAAAAAAATGACATAAACATATACCTTTTAGTAAGATAATTATTAAAAGGGATTATATAATTTATAGTTTTGACTATAAATATTAATTTGAAAGATAAAAATATTTCCTACATCATGGTACTTTTTTATAGTTTTTAGACATCAAATAAATAAAATTATTTATGATACAATAATGATTCAGTGTTTACCTCATTAAAGAATGATTTAAATATATGAGATTATAAAAATTAAAACAATATCCAAAACCTGTCTAATTCTTATTGTAAGATTTTATTTAGAACATGAGTCATCTTATATTCTAATATAATGAGTTTTGGACTTTTATA
This sequence comes from Viscum album, assembly GCA_963277665.1. Lineage (NCBI taxonomy): Eukaryota > Viridiplantae > Streptophyta > Magnoliopsida > Santalales > Viscaceae > Viscum > Viscum album. Next base: position 1,030,229,806 of record OY728158.1, read on the forward strand.
AACTGAAAATCATTATATAATAAAATAATATTTTCAAACATTCCTAAAGAGGCCCTTTTCCCCTTATAAAAAGCCCTCACGTCTAACCCATTTATCACACCTCACAAGCCACATGGATAATAAAACCTCAGCCCCATTAATCTCCCTACATCCATATAATGTTTTTAGAATCCCTATATTATAAATAAGGCACTTCAAGGAAGTATTTTGGTTCAAACCCAAGTTTGTTACCAGATTTAAATGTAACATCTCCTCTTAAGTTCTTTTCTTTTATTTTACTTTTCCACCCCCAAAAATATCTTTATTCCTTTATTTTATAACAACAATAGTATAAAAAATATACTAGGTTGTTTTTATAAGAATTATCAAACTACACTTACACACACCTTCATCTAATTGGTATAGAACATAATGTTTCTGTGGATGCTGAACTATTGCCCCATGAAACCATGATTGTTCAATCTTCTACCACCACCTCTTATGGTGGCCATTATGATGACACTATAATTATATATTATATTAATGATATTTATTTTATCTAAAATCTTCTGTAATTATCTTATATGACATACCACTATTCTTTTCATGTTGTATATATAAGATAATTTCATTTGAGGAAGTGCAGACTACCGCCCCCTCAAAGTGATATGACTCATTCCTACCATACATGGAATATATAAAGGATGGTGTTAATGAAGTTAAGGAATATATATAAAATATTATATTATACTGGAATAAAAATATTCCTATGTATCATTTGGTTTTCATTCCTTTTAACATAAATAAAATGAAATGGAAGTAGCGTTCGTGCGTACGTACGAATTACTATCTCCACGAGCATGATGAGATTAATTCCCCATAGTATCCATTCAATAATAATTTTAATTTCATTATTATAAATAATGTTTAAGAACTTAATATCATTCTGGATATGAATCAAATACATCCTATTCGTAACAAACATGGCTTACATAACAAAACATATAAAGGAAAAACGAAACAGTTAACACCTGAAACAATGATACTACTAAAATATTATTAAAAAAGAAATATCATAAGATCATATATGATATCATATTTTTGTATGTGGTTATTTTATAATTTAATAACAATTATTTATCTATTTTAGAGGAGGTTAACATACCCTTGTCCAAGGAAAAGTACAATGTAAGGGTTAATTCCTCAATCTCATTATTTTCTGAGATTGTTTATGTGTAAGTATTTTTTGGGACATATTTATTATCCATGTCCATGTTTCATAAAAGTCATTTCATTATTATTCTTTTCTGGTACTATTTATTTAGAACATCATTTTAAATGTTTTAAATATTTATTCTTCTAAATCTTTCTCATTAATGTCCATGTTTTCAAAATGGGTTTAAGGATTTATTTATATGGACATGATTGTTTTAAAATGTTAATTACTTTTAAAATCATCAAAGTCATATGGAATACTTGGATTCAAAAATCTCTTTTAAATGACTTCTTTTATAAATGTGTGAATTTTAAATGATTTTACAAAAAGGGACATTTCACTCAAAATGTTTTACTGATCCTTTTCAACTATGTTAACATCATTTACTGCATATTATTCTTAATTAAGGTTTATTTATTATAATAAAATCTTCCATACTGTATTGAATGAGTTATGATATGTTTGACTATGGATGTGATATTTTGATACCATTCTTGGTTTATGGTTAATGTATTAAAATTTTTTATGCTAGTTTTAATATGAATTTTTATCTTATGTTTCAACCTTTTTATATGAGAAATGCATTGGATTTAGTAAGTGATGGGTGGAGCCTACTATAGCTCCTCGATGCATCGGTAGGTCTCATGAGACAAACAAGTTTCTTGGAACAAGGCCTTGAAAAAATCTTATTTATAGTCTTGACATGAGGCCTTGACTATGTGGTTATGATGTCCAGCATTTTGCGTTCCATCATTAGAAAATTAGCTATTGATATTACATGTGATTATTTGACTAGTAGAATATCCATGTGAATAAGTAAATGGAATTATTTGATTTATCCTTTCCATATTATCCTTAAGTTTAATTTTAAAAGTATTTTTTTTTAGTTTTATACATTTCCTTAAATGTTTATGCTTATTTATGAAAGTTTACACTATATTGTTATCCTTACTGAGCATCTGAGCTCACCCCTTTCTATGTTTTCTTTTTCCCATGATTCCAAAAAGTGTATTATGTTTGATATGCTGGGTTAATCTAGGGTAATATTGGAATTCACAATGGATTATTTATATTGTGTTTTATGTTTTAATGTTTAATGTAACGTTCATGTATGTAATCTATTTTCCAAGACTGCTAATCTGATCCGTTTTTCTGGACTTGATTCTTTGTAATCCGGCCAATGTATTAAAATAATGCACCAAATCTGGGTAACTGGGGTCGGGGCATTACAGTTGGTATCATATGAAGTTTAGTAATAACCTTTGAAACTAGATTTTGAAAAACTCTAATTAGATAAAATTACCCTAAGATATAATTTTAGGATTATTATAGAAGAACATAATATAATTTTGGTAATGTAGAGATTTTTTGAATTTTCTAGGAAATACATCCTTGTCTGGATACGAGTAGGTAGTGGAAGCTCTGGAACAGATGTAACTAGGAGTTAAAACTATGACAAGGAGTTTCAATCTTGACCCAGGGTATCTTGGTACACGACAATGGGCCTTTCTGCACTCTATGTTATTACACTCCTGAGGGATATGATTAGGATAATTCACATTTTCTTTACAATCCATTATGAAATATGTTGGAGTAAATACTTCCTCAAAGAAAATATTATTTTATTATTATTGATTATATACATAATATTTTCAATTTACATTAGGTATTTTACAAGTTTGAAATTATTTATTACAATTCATAAACTGACCTAGCGTATGCCATTGTTTAAAAATGGTGCCTAGTAGATGGAATAAGAACTTCAACAGTACACATGATCCAAAGAGTAAGAAGGATCATATCTTTCATGGTATTAAGCAAAAATTTATAAAGGAAATATTCTCCCACGTATTATAATCATATAAAGTAATAGTATCATGTGTTAACAAGATAAGTAAATAATTCTCTGAGTCCTATGGCTTTCATGGGAAGCCAAAAAAGAAAAGGATGGTAGAGAGAAAGATGGATAAAGGGAATATGGGAAAGAATGATTTTCCCACATGTTATAACTGTGGAAATAATCACCTTGGTAAATGATTGTAGGAAATGAGAGTTTGTTATAAGTGTGGAGAAAAGTAAAACCAAATACGTGATTGAAAGTGTAAGAAAAAGGTATAAATGTACAATGCTTCATCTGCAAGGAGTTGGGAAATGCGAATCAATGTCCAAATTATTATAGTATTCCCCAAATAATGCTATTGGATAATAATAAAGTTATGATACTACCACAGATGAAAAGGAATGACTAGTGTTCTTTTGTTGTTATTAAAGAATTATTTGAGTGTTGTATCAATGATGTACTAGTTATATAAATTATGGAAATAAATAAGGATTGTACTATAATACTATTTCATTGAGGATTTGAGATTATATGGTTATATGAAAAGTGACTCAATATGAAGTTAAACTTTTTAGAAAATATATGGTTGAAGGAAGGATAAGCCTTAATGTGGTTCTGATATTGAGGTAGTAATTTTGGAATAAGATATGATTGATTTGGATAAATTATATTTGATATTCTTGAATAATTTGAAACAAATTAATTTTTTGTTTATTCCATTATTGTGGGAGTTTACAAAATTTTTGGATATAAAGAGTATATCTAGTATTATATAAGGAATAAGGGAGGATTAATGTAATTAATAAGGTTTTATGATAATTCAGGGTGTTACCGTGTTTTAAAAGAATACATGATGAATGTATTCACATGTTATTATGTGGAAAAAAGATCTTCATTATATTTGCCTTCCTTATAAATTTTGGACTTTGAGTTTGGACAGAAGTATTTTGGATAAGTCTAAAGGTTGGAATAGATTAAGTTTGACTTTGGTTACTATTGTTAAGGTTAAAGCATTTCTTAAGATTATTTTTGGATTTTCATAAAAAGGATAACCCAGAGGTTGGGCGACAACCCACCGCGTCCGGAAAGGCTGCAAGACTTGAACCTACAACTGAATGGAGACAATGGTACATCACCTACCATTGGCCTACGTGATTTCCTAGTTTTTATAATGTAATTTTTTTAAATATTTTGACGAATAATTTAAAAATTAATTATTTTTAGAACCCTATATGATTAGGATAAATAGAATATTTTTGAAATCTATTATCTTTTGGAGTGAAAGATGAGTTTGTGGTAGGAATTAGTTGAAGGATAAAACTATACTTGTCAAGTATATTTTTTCCCTCTTATTCCATGAATAAATTAATTCTTAAACTTTAAGGAAGGGATCTTAAAACCAAAAATGTATTATCCTAATACCTTATGTTTTATTGAACAAATGATATTTTAAATCATCATATATTGATGTCTTTGAGGCCCTCAATTTTACACTTGTTTGTGATTTATGACATCAATAACTCCCTATAAATATTTATGTTTTCCTCCAATTATGTGTCTTTAATTTCCACCAATGTTCTCCTAATCGAGATCATAATTTTGTGGTGACGTTTTCATTTCTCTTTCCCTCTTATTAAGACTAAATTTCATTAAACCAATTTACGATGTCAGTTTTCCACAATGGTATTTTTATTTTCAAATAAAATTTTTAAATTGAGAGGAAACAATTTATTGAAGGAGTGAATAATTTAACACCCCATGATTTCATAGTACGTTATCTCTTTAAAGTAATTCAATAACTTGGGCTACATGCAACAACGAGTTTGAGTGCACCATGACTTACTAAACTAGCTATTCAAAAAGCTGTTATGAATAGTATTAACTATATTTTGAATTTTTTATACTTCATATAATTTTATAATACATATTATGTGTTTCTTAGACATAATATAAGAACAAATTCTTTTTTTTCCAGATAAAGGAAGTATTTTTCAAAAAATGAAATTTTACCGCTTTTTAATGGAAAACCTTTTTTAAAACGAATATTTGACACTTTTATATATTAAATTTAATGAAATTATATTATTATTTATAATTGGGACATGAAATTTAGTTTGGATAAATTTTTGGTTATTTTATGATAACTTTCATACTTTGATTAATAGTTGAAAATACTAAATTTTAATTGAAAACAACATTTTTAATCGAAATAATTTAGTGTAAAATTATCTATTTTAGTGGTTTTAAATTATAATTAGATTATATTTTTATCATTTAATATAATTATTCCATTGGATGTAATTTCACATTTAAACTAGACATAAACAAGTGTCAATCTTTTGATAGTTATTATTTCTTAAAAATGCACTTTTAGTTTTGACAGTGAGAATTAATTTTAAATTAATTTCGGACACTTATGGGTTTTGAATTTGAAAAAATGGATTCCATATTTGGAATCATTAGGTTCAAATTGTTTAAATATGTAACTTTTATTTTTAGACATTATGAATATTTACTTCAGTAAATATTTTATTTTCTATGGTTAAAGGGTAAATCTGGTAAATAAAGATAAACAAATATTCTTATAATAATATTAAATTACCCTAACATGTGTCCTATTACTATTTTTTGATATATTGCACACCATGAGAATAATTGAGTCAATTTTGGGACCCCATGGATCCACTTTAGAGTGATAATGACACTTTATATTAATTAATTTAAAGTAAAGACAAAAATGACATAAACATATACCTTTTAGTAAAACAATTTTTACAAGGGGTTACATAAGTTATCTTTTAGACTATAAATATCCATTTTAAAGATAAAAATATTTCATACATCATGATATTTTTTTTATAAATTTTAGACATCAAATAAATAAAATTATTTGTGACATAATAATGATGCAGTGTTTACCTCCTTAAAGAATTATTTAAATAAATGAGATTATAAAAATTAAAAAAATTTCCAAAACCTATACCATTATTATTGTATGATTTTATATAGAACATTAGTGATATTAAATTCTACATTAATGAGTTTTTTACCTTTATAAACCTAAAATCATTATATAATAAAATAATATTTTCAGACATTCCTAAAGAGCCCCTCCCCCCTTATAAAAAGCCCTCACCTCTAAACCATTTCTCACAACTCTAAAGCCCCTAGTCTCATCCAAACTCTACCCAATTAATCTACCTACATCCCTATATTTCTCTCATAATCCTTACCTTAGGTATAAAATACTTAAAGGAATCCTTTTGGTTCATACCCATGGGAGTTACCCGATTTAAAGGTAACATCTCCTCTTAAGTTATTTTCTTTTATTTTACTTCTCCAACCCCTTAAAATCTCTTTATTACTTTATTTTATAACAACACCAGTATAATTAATATACTAAGTTGTGTTTATGAGAATTATTTTAACTAAACTTACACAAACCTCCATCTAATTGGTATAGAACATAATGTTTCTGTGGACAGAGAACGACTGCCTCACGAAACGATGCTTGTTCAATCTTCTACCACCACCTCTTATGGTGGCCATTATGATGGAACTATAATTATATATGATATTTATTTTATCTATAATCTTATTTAGTTCTCTTTTATATCATACCTTTATTCTTTTCATGTTGTATATATACGATAATTTGATTTTAGGAAGTGTGGACTACCGCCCCCTCAAAGTGATATGACTCATTCATACCATAAATGGAACGTATAAAGGATGGTTTTAATGAACTTACGTAACATATATAAAATATTATATTATAGTATAATAATAATATAACTATGTATCATTTGGTTTTCTTTCCTTTTAAAATAAAAAAAATGAAATGGTAGTAGCGTTCATGCATACGTAAGGATTACCGTCTCCACGAAGGCGATGAGATTCATTCCCCATCATAACCATTCAAGAATAATTTTCATCTGATTATTAAAAATAATATTTAAGAACTTATTATCATTCTTTATATGAATCAAATACATCCTATCCATAATAAACATGGCTTACATAACAAAACATATAAATGAAAAATGAATCAGTTAACACCCAAAACAATGATACTTCTAAAATATTATTAACAAAAAAATATTAGAAGATCATATATGATATAATATTTATGTATATGGTTATTTTATAATTTATTAAAAATTATTTACCTATTATACAGCGGGTTAACGTACCCTTGACAAAGGAAAAGTACAAGGTAAAGGTTAATTCCTCAATCTCATTATTATCCAAGATTTTTTATGTGTAAGTATTTTCTGGGAAATATTTATTATCAATGTCTATGTTTCATAAAATTCATTTCAAAATTATTCTTTTAGGGTACTATTTAACTAAAAAATAATTTTAAATGTTTTAAATATTTATTCTTCTAAATATTTCTCATTAATATCCATGTTTTCAAAATGGTTTTAAAGATTTATTTATATGGACATGATTGTTTTAAAATGTAACCTCCTTTCAAAAGATTCAAAATGGTATGGGGCACTATGATTCAAAAATATCTTTTAAATGACTTCCTTTATAAATGTGTTACATTTAAATGATTTTACAAAAAAAGGATATTTCTCTCAAAAAGTTTTACTGATCATTTTCAACTATGTCAACATCCTTTACTGGATATTATTCTTGATTAAGGTTGATTTATTATAATAAAAGCTTCCATATTGTATTGAATGAGTTATGATTTGTTTGACTGTGGATGTGGTATTTTTATACCATTTTTGGTTTATGGTTAATGTGTTAACATTTCATATTCTAGTTTTAATACGATTGTTTATGTTACGTTTCAACCTTTTCATATGAATAATGCATTGGACTTAGTAAGTGATGGCTGGAGCCCGCTATAGCTCCTCGATGCATCGGTAGGTATCATGAGACAAAATATTGTCTTGGCATAAGGACTTGACATAATCTTATTTTTAGTCTTGGAACAAGGCCTTGAATATGTGGTTATGATGTCCAACATTATGCATTCCATCATTATGAAATTAGCTATTAATATTACATATGATTATTTGACTAGTAGAATATCCATGTGAATAAGTAAATGGAATTATTTGATTTATCTTTTACCTATAATACTTAAGTTTAATTTTAAAAGGATTTTGTTTTAGTTTTATACATTCCCTTAAATGTTTATGCTTATTTATGAAGGTTTCTGCTATATAGTTATCCTTACTAAGAATCTAAGCTCACCCCTTTCTATGTTTTCTTTTTCCCTGGATTCCAAGAAGTGTATTTGGTTTGATATGAATGGTTAATCTAGGGTAAAAATGGAATTTAAAATGGATTATTTATATTGTGTTTTATATTTGAATGTGTAATGTAATGTTCATGTTTGTAATCTATTTTCCATGATTGCTAAACTGATCGGTCCTTTAGGAATTGATTCCTTTTAATCACTCCAATGTATTTAAATAATGCACTGACTCTAGGTAACTATGGTCGGGGTGTTACACCTTGATTCCTGCCATTGCAGGATACAAAGTGATTCCTCGACCTCAAATGTTTTGGTCCCAACTACAACTTCCCTTTTCCTTCATGTTAGGATATCCATTTCCTTACCGTAAGATGTTAAACTGTATGGATAATGTAATTATTGCAAGACATTAAATTGCACAACTAACATCCACACTACATGATGTTAAAATACACATCCCATATAGAAATTCATAGAGATTGATTCTCATTTTTCAATGGGATACATAGGGATGCCTTGATCCTATATCTTGGTCCAACCACTACATGATACAAAATACCTATGTTTCATACTGAACTGACTCTGTATTGCGAGAGAAACCCTTTCAATTCCTTTTTTCTCACACTGATCATAGCTCATGTGCGGTTAAGAATTGTAGTAAGGTATTCCCTGAAATAAACAATGCATGAAATTACATGATAGGTCCATCACAGTCTTGAATGAAAGGCCATAAAAGGCACACCATGAGTCCTCACCACATGACGTTAAACTACATGGTCAATATCCTTTCCTCATGACATAAAACTGAATGGTCCCTCAAGAACTACATGTGGCTTGATTACTTTCATCACAAGATACATAGTTATGCTTGGATCTCTAATGGGCCCAGGTACAACAATCAACAAAAACAATTCCCACTTATCCATATGGTACAGACTAGAAAAGAGACAGTTTCTTGTTCAAGAACTATATGGGACTTGATTTTTATCCTCATAGGATATGTAGTGACACATAAATTTATAACTATAATACCAATAACTACATATAATTATAACAATTACCCCCTCTTTGTGGATGGGTCAAACCTGTGCAAGGAATTTCATTAAGAACTACATGTGGCTTGATTCCCATAACCATGGGATACGCAGTGACACCCACCATTCCATTCATGGGATCAACTGAAATACCACCATTTCACGTCGATGGATCCATATCCTCACCACAATATGTTAAACTACAAAAAAATTTATAACTATGTGTAGTTTGATTCTCATTTTCATGAGATACATAGTGATTTCCAGACTTCCACTATTGGGAAAAACTACAACATTTTCGTTCATTCACATTGGTTCCCACATCCTTACTATATGATGTTAAAATGTATAGGAGTATGTCCTTACAAAATGATGATAAACTGCATTGGAGAACATCTTTACAGCACGGTGTTAACTTTCAAGGTAAACAACTTGGTCACATGACATTAAAACATCACAACAAGAACATCCTCACTACACAATGATAAACTACGCAGAAAATTTACTTACCACATGATGTTAAACTGCACATAACATTTCCCCACTATATGAAGATAAAAAATGTAGGCCATCACCCATTTTTAATCCCCTATCAAGGGACCACAAGAGACTTACCCCGACCATCCAGAGTATGAGGAGCTTCCACTATCTTTTATAAGTACCTCAATCCATGTACCACACTTCATGTGTTGAGTAACTCAGGTTTCTGTAAGACATTCTTATCCCTTGAAAAAAATAGATCTCTTGGTTCTTCCATGATATTCATGCATAAGGTCTTAAGACCCACCAACTAGTGACATCTTGTCCCAATATAAAGGGTTTTCTAATTCTTGTGATCATGGAATCACTATGGAGAAACCCATCAACTAAGTCTACATTGGGTCACCCCTATATTGACTATACCAAATCATTACTCATGACCTAAGAAACTCAATACATGATTTACAACATTTCCATCTCATGCTTAGAAGAATGTTGGAATGCTCTTGACCCTGGGTATCCTAATTAGGCTCTTTTGTAACATACACCATATTAGGTCTATGTGTGTCATGACTTTAAACTACCAAAACATTGGTCAAATCTGTAAGAACATAAACTCTAGCCTATGATGGCCAAATCATAAGACCTTAAACTACTAGTAAAAGAAACACAAAACCTGTTAGGTTGAAAACCTGTAAAGGGAAACCTATGAAAAATTCAATTCTTTTCTCACTAAAATCTTCATCTCTAGAGTTTAGGAAAAATTTAGGGCACAAATAAATAAGTCATAAATCTCATAGGGAATACATTTTAGCCCTAATTAAATGAAATCTATGATATATTTTTGGACCCCTTGGTCTAGGATAAATCTATAGCAATGATATTTCTCACCTACTCACCATGAGAATATGTTATCTGGGTGGTGACATAACATTTAGGGTTCTCAAAACCTCCTTGGATATAACATTCTCCATAATTCACACTTCATGACTTTAGTGCTTTAGGTCACCAAAAACCCCCCATATCCCTTGGAAGGGAAAATATATCTTTCAGTTCAACCATTATATTGATGTAGAAGGGATTATACTCACCAACTGACGACATCTTGGCCCAATATAAAGGGATTTATAATCATTGTTAGCCTAATGTCACCAAGGAAGAACTCAACACCTTAGTGTGATCTGAACTTCTCCCCACATGAATGTCCCATATCATCCTCATGACCTGATCACTTTGGACCATGATTTACAATCCCCACACCAAATTATCAGAGTAGATTCAACATCCTTGATGTTATGTCACCATGTTTTGTATTATTTCTCAAACTAGGAATGCGAAACACCATTATCGAACCTTTGAAGGCCCACACCTTATGATAATAAACCACATGTCGCAGATGTTGAGATTAAAATTAGAAGATAAATTTAACTAAGGTTCCAGAACCCTTCCTTTACAGCTTTCTTTCCATACCCAACCTTATCATCTAGAAGTTTGAGTCTTCACAAATCTTTTATGACCCTTAGAAATAAGTGGAGATCATATTTTTTTGGACATGATATCGATGCGTAAGGGATTTAACCCACAAACTAAATGAATATCTACCTTGCAAGAAAGGAGATTCAATCCTAGTGAGCCCCATTAAGGTCACGGTAGAACCTTTAACCTTATATTCTTGTGGGTAATCCCTGGTATGACTACTCCATCCCATTTTCACATACTCAAACTTTTGAGTTATTATTTACATCACCCATATTTCAACTATCTAGGCATACCTAGAATCTATAGTATTTCACCCTCAACCATATTACTTCTATAAATATCCCATGTCCCTTGTAAAAGAGTGAAGATTAGATTTTCTTGGACATACTATCAATGTATAAGGGATTTGACCCACCATCTAAAGGTATCTCCTCCTTTCAAGAAAGGAACTCCAATCCTCATGAGACCCAACAACACCGTGACAGAACCCATCACCTCAGTGTGTTTTGGGTCATTCCTAGAATGTTTACACCATATTACATGAAATAAATAGAAGTTCTGAGATAACTTACCATAAAATAAAGAAATATAAGTTATGATATAAAATACCATACACTAAATAAATATAAGGTATGAGATGAAAAACTCTAAACTAAAGAAATATTAGGTCCGAGTTAAAAGACTCTAAACTAAATAAATATCAGGTCTGAGCTAAAAGACCCTAAACTAAATAAATAAATGGTCTGAGCTAAAAGATACTAAACTAAAGAAATATAAGGTTCAAGATAAAAGAACCTAAACTAAATCAATATCAAGTCCCAACTAAAATACCCTAAAATTAAGAAATATTAGATGTGAGATAAAATACTCTAAACTAAAGTAATATCAGGTTCGAGCTAACGAACCAAAAAATAAAGCAATATAACGTCCAAGATAAAAGAAACTAAACTTAATAAATTGAAGGTTTGATCTAAAAGACTCTAAAATAAACCAATATTAATTCTGAGATAAAATAACCCAAACTAAAGAAATATCAGGTTTGAGCTAAAGGACCCTAAACTAAAGCAATATCAGATCCGAACTAAAAAACATAAACTAATGAAATATTAGGTCCAAGGTAAAAGACCCTAAACAAAAGAAATATATTGTCTGAGCTAAAAGGCCCTAAAATAAATAAATATAAGGCCCAAGCTAAAATACCCTAAACTAAAGCAATAGAAGGTATGAACTAAAAAACACTAAACTAAAGTAATGAATTATCTAAGCTGAAAGACTATAGAACTATTGAACAATAGTGATTTATTTTTCAAAGATCATGTAAGGACCATCATATGGATTTGAAAAAAAAATATACTGTAGAAAATCCTATCAGATTTAGCAAAACATAGAGCACTGTACTTCCGAGACATGAATTCTACCCAACTATCCTTCTACATGCCAGAAGATCTTAAGATAGATGGAAAAATATATTCCCAAAGGATCTCATGAGGTTGGGTATTCATGAATATTTCTAAATATGGAATCTTTTAGAATATCAACATAAAATTCTAGGAATTTTGGTTTATTTGATATTATGAAAAGGATGGGTATCATTGACGATTCACATAATATCGGATCAATAAGAAAGTTGTGCAGATCATGAGTGAAAGTAAATTGGATGATAGCATATAAAGTTCAAAAAACCCATTCACTAATAGTGTATTGAATAAGTAATCCATCATTATTTAGATATATAGAAAAGTGTTTTATTTTTACCTTAGAATTTGATTCTTTTTGTTCTGAATGAATGAAATTCTAAGGGGGGAATTGTTTGATGATTATAATTGTGCATTACACACTTTTCTATGGAAGGAAACATGTCATGTATATTAGGAAATGGATAAAATACATTTCACATCATCTTCTTCAACCTCGTGGCATCATAGTTTCAGCTTTGTGGATACCACACACTAATGTGACCTTGAGCGCACGAGCTTTCTTGTACTGTAACTCCCCAAATACTCCATGAAAATCAAGGATGTCTTGTCGATAGAATTATGGTGTGGCATAATTTCTTATAGCGATCAATATTAATGTCTAGTCCATGTGTATAACCTTACTTATAGTAGAACTCCTCAGGCCTGGAAAACTATATAAAGCATACTGTTATATGAAGATCGAGCTACATGTTGGATCGTAAAAATCGGCATGATCGATCTTTAAGGGGTTCATGAAATACTTCTATACCCTTTTCAAAGTTCAGGAATATAGAAAATAGGGGAATATTTCATGATGGATAAATGATGGAATGCACCATAATCTTCATCCTCATTGTACTATGGTTTCAATCGATTGTGTTTTAGACTGATATCACAGAATAGCTACACGATCCTCCTCTCACAATAAATATAGGGTTCATATGGAGAAACTCAAGTATATTACCTATGATGTTGTGCGATTCATGTGGTATGCAACTGTAAGAATGAAAGGATAGCTTGTGTGTGCGTCTGTAGGTAGAGAAGACGATAAACGCCATGAAAACTTGGCCAGTTTTACTGTTAATATATGTGATAATCTATATAAGAAGAAAATATGAATTCATCACAAAAAATAGATCATGAATTGATGAAGATATATGAGGTTTCTACCATGTAAAAATACAATTCGTTCATGAAATCCACTATGAAAATAAGGAGTATCAAAAATATCCAATGCATGAATAAAATATACAACATGCACTTGAAACCACTAGGTATGGTTACATGATGACGTGAAGCTTCCATGAAGTTATGTGATTGTAAAAATACAAATGTGCATCACATGAAGTTATCGAAATCTTCAGTTATTTTAATACATACCCTGACATGTCATTAATTTTGGATCTCAGGCTGAGTATGTCGGTGTGACGGACGAAAGATCACATTCAAAAGGCACAGAACCTTTCACGGGTGAGTAGATGAAGTGATATTATTTTTTTATAAATACTGGTAGGTAATACATCAGAGAGGGATGCTACCATTCAGAAGGAGATATTTTTTATTTTTCTTGAAAAAGAGAGCATCACAAGCCTGTATAATGGTTAAGTGAAGATGATTATGTAATAAGGCCTTCACAAAATCATTCATGAGAAGGGGTGAGATATTGAAATCCTCATCCATGTAAGTATTCATACAAAGAGTTGATCCATTATGTAACCTATCCTGCAAAAGGTAGTAGCACCACGTATCCCATCTTGAGAAGGGTTTTAATACCTTGTGGTATTCATAATACCACAAATATAAGACTAAGATCTCATATACACCATCATGTGAACATGGAAGAAATCTCATATCATGTGTCTGCCTTTGAAGATAAAGATATAAAATCACCACATATCTAGTTATGTGATGAATGGTGGACACAAAATCAGCATTTGTCTATGATCAAGTCCTAAATATTTTTTTTGATTAACCATAAACATTGAGCATAAAAAATATTCGAGACTAAATGAACCATGTAGATCTGATTGAGATACACACTACTCACATGAAATATTCATGTGTACATGAGAATCTCCATGCCGCGCCTGATACCTCCATGTGATGAAAATAAATATTTCAGGTACATGTGACAAAATTATTTATGAGACTTCATATCTTTTCCTCCTTTACTTAATCCCACGAGGCTTTGAACGTCCTGCGATGGCCTCATGTGAAACTTCATCCATGAAACACATTCAAGTGTCTTGGGTTATACGACACCTTGAAACACTAGACATGAACCATTTGGAATATTGGATTGACATGAAAACAACCTTGATCATTCTATATAATCATACATCGATGAACACATGACATATAAAATATGAGAAAAGTGAATGTCCTTGAAAATTTATGCCCTCCATCTTGAGATCCATCAATGAACATGCAGTGTATCAATGTCATGAATAGAAACTATCCCAAACAAAATATTCATGCTTTCGTGAGATCCAACATGGATCATGTGATGCACCATAGGAAAACATGATTACTAACCAATACATGGAGACCACACCATTTCAAGATCCCATATTGATCATGTAGCTCACTCACAAAAAATAACTGGGTGAAGGTTGAAAAAATCCTTGTAAATTTGGGGGGAAAATATCTAAAATGCAATATCCTCTCATTGTTTTAAATGTCACCCGATGTTCCCCTGGAGACCCATAAGACACTGCTGGACCCCAGTGACATGTCCACCTTATCTCTCAGAAGTACGTCATTGTGCCATCCTCATCACGTGAAGGGACTCGAGTATGTATAGGTGACCTCGCACCGCCCTTTTCCTCCTTAAGGATAAACAGATAGAAATTTACATAAAATTATCATGCATCCCTATAGGAAATTTGTTATTCATGCGACACATTTCCAAAAAATAGATTAATTTTCCTCGACATTACACATGAAATCTCGCATGAATCCCAACCTTTGCAAAATAAAATAGAGGAAATAAAAGGGATGGAGGTGGGAGCCTCTTGTGGTCATAAAAATAATGCAATGTGATAGGGATGTTCACAACATGGCCTTAAAAGACTCCTGGTCAAGCTGGAATAATCCTGTGAGGGCCCCTTGAAAAACCATACTTATCTTATGGAAAACCCCATAAAAGTCACTTGAGATCTTGGGAAGGCTTTTCAACAGGCATCATAATCTTGAAAAATCCCCTGGACATGTCAATATGACAATATAGAAGTCCTTTGGTGCATTTGAAGGACTCAACAGGCCCATTTAATTGTATATAATCTAATAAAGAAGGTATTGATGGAGTACACTTACATCCACTGAAAATTAGGCGACGCCCTCAGAGAAATCCACTACAGATACTCGTAAAGACACGTGAAACCAAAGTCCTTCAAAAACTCTAGCCTATATTCACACAATATATTCTGAAAAAATAGGTAAAAACTAGAATATAGAGGATTATAAATTCCCCACACTATCATGAAAAATGAATTGATACCTATCGTGACCAAGACGATGAACTCTTGTAACTTTGTACTGATGCTAGAGTAGGTTTCTAGGAGTGGCTAATCTCATGATAGGAAAGTCTTAAACCAAGTAATATACCAAAAAACAGCAAAAGAGAATGTGCCATGAATAAATCACCTTGTGTGATCATTTTAAGATCATAAAAATTACTTCTAGTAGGACACGTGAAAAACATACCAAATATCTTCTAGATCATGTGAGGCATAAAATAAACAGACACTGAATAAATCTAAGGAATTCACAATTTAAGGGCTAAAAAAAGAAAAAAAGGTGGAATAATTAAACCAAAAACATTTTCTATAACCCTAATGTGCTCCGCATGAACCATAAAAGACACACAACAACACTCAGACATGTCACCCAGATCCTGCGATGCTCCTTTAGTATTTTATTTGGGTCATGTGAAGTCCTCTAGACATATTAGAGTAGGACACATGGTTATCCTAGGTGTGCTAATTTAGTCTTGATAAGAATTCTAGTATCTTCACCCAAGATTTGTGATTTACATTAGATACATAGCCTAAGTCATATAACAGCACCGGACCATTTCAGCCTAGTCTTGTGATAGCATCTAGGCATGTCAACTAGCTCTCACAACACCCTCCATGCAAGTTAGATGAGACTCACACTATCCTCCAGACATGTTGTCCAGGACATGTGATACCCTCCATACATGTCATCCAAGACATGTGAAACCATATAAGACATGTCACACTGACTCTCATGACACCCTCCATATGTTTCAATCAACTCTTGAGATGACACTGGGGGAAAGTCAGCTTGATCACGTGAAACCATCTGGATAAGCCATCCAAGTGATACGATGGATTCTAGGACACACCATCAGGGTCTTGATATGTCCTCTAGACAAGTCCCCCTTTATCACATGATAGCCTTCAGACATGTCTTCATTGTTATAAAAATTCCTCCAAACAAGTTAGCTGGATCATTTCACTATATTTGGATATGTTGGACAAATACTCTCTTACATATAAAAAACAATCAAAACATGATTAGTGGATAATTAGCACATGATAGGCAGGAAAGCAGGCCAAGTCAAAAGGTAATCCTAGTATTTGATAAAATCACTCATCCTCAGCGTGTAATCCCCAAATATAAGTGTAACCTTAGAGTGTAAGCCTTGATCAACAACATAATTTAACATCCCACAATCATAAAGGGAAACCTTGGACTGTAATCTCTAAGGAACGACATAATAAAATATGTACCAATTAGCTAAGAAATCCCAGGATTTGATAACCTTATTCATCCTCAGTGTGTAATCCCTGAATATAGAGGAAACCATAGTTTAAGCCCTGACCAGTGACAGAATATGATATATCTCAATTATAAGGGAAACCTATGTGTGTAAGCACCAATCAAGGGAACTACGATGATTTTGATTCCTACCATAATTAGGATACGTAGGATACCTTCCATAGGTTTGATCCCTATATTAAACTTATAAGGGAGATCCCAGTATATAATTCCCACATATAAAAGTAATGAAATTGATTAATTTCTATACCTTGTTTCTCACAATGAGCATGGATCACATGAGCTTAGGGAGCTGCAATGGTCATATCATCTGCACCATAAACATCCACAAAGACTAGGGCAACCTCAGTGTGTAAGCCCTGATCAAGTGACCTATGATAACTCTAATTCATTCCATAATTAGGATATGCAGGATACCTCTCTAAGGCATAAGATTCATGTTAGACATACCAAGGGTATTCCTAGGGAATGATCCCTACATCCATATCCAATGAGACTGATTACTTGTTATCTCTTGCTTCTCACACTGAGAATAGATCACATGGACATAGGGAGTTGTAATAGTCATATCATTTGCATCACGAATATCCCTGATCTAGGTAAATGTCATCATGTAAGCCTTGATGATTGACATGATATATTCTACTCAACACAAGGGCATCTACCTTGGGGATAATCCCAAGGGTAATAACTCTTATTCCATCTATAACTAGGATATAGAGGATGCCTTTCTAAGGAATGAGCATAAATAGTCATAGACTTTAGTGAAATTCCTCCCATGTCTCTGAAAACTCAACCATCAATACCCAATCATTCCCCGGGGATGATAAATCTACCTCATCCTCCAATGGACTGAGAAAAAAAATGAACTACAATGACTATGATTATCTATATAATCGGGATACGTAGGACGTCGCCCCAAGACACGAGATTGAACACATAATGTCACAGAACAACCATGTATTTCCTTTTTGGATGACGTTAAACTGTACAGGTTTAATGAACTACATGGGGTTTGATTCAAGAAATAATTAGGATATGTAGGATACCTCATAATGTATTAATCCCCTCCTTAGAATATTAACCACCTCCCTATGTGGAATCAAATTTTGAATCCTCTGGTTATAAGGATTTATCACATAAGAGGTTGTTCATTTCTAGGAACAGACGAAGAACTATAGATTCATATAGATATGTTCATATATGAGAACCCCATATTCTGTACAAAGAGAGATACTTAAGATATATTCAGTTTGTTAGGGAAACCAGTGATATATCAGGATTAGAAAGATATTCACAAACACATATTAAATCTATATGAGAGTCCCATAATAGGAAACAATCCCCTTCAAAATGGTGCGATGAGCCTGACCTCCCATCCTATCGACCAATGCGAGTCCCTATGTTCCACCAAGACTAAAAACCCATGTGAACACCTACCTTTGGAAGAAAGCTTCGTATCTAGTTATAGATGGGGGAACCATCAAGAGTTTCTAGGGAAAAATATACAAATGGAAAACCTGTTGTGAGCGATTGAACAAGGCCTCAAACCCCTTCAATCAATCAAATCATCGGGTGAATCCCATCCATGCCTTTGAATCCTGAAAAAAAGATATATTAATTTTTTAATGAACTAATAATCCAATAGCCTATAAGAAATGACCCTATTATAGTAATGGATAATATTTACCCAAAGCTAAAATACTCTATAAGTTCAACAAAAAATATCTTGAATCCAAGGGAAATGATTAACCCTCGTTATAATCTAATCCATGAATTCTAAATATTCTCTACCATGACATTTAACTTTTTCTTAAATCAATTTATATTTTTTAATATTTATTATATTCATAAAAATATTTTGATGAAATTTATTTATTTTTCACTTTTTTATTTCTTATATAATTTTTAGCATTTTTTAATCTCTAGGGGTCATATTTAATATTATTACAACATATAATGTCATCAGTGAAAATAAAAAATATACTGAAAAAATAATTAGTAGAAGAATTTTTTTTTGGAAAATAATTTCATGTATATGTAATATCATAAACCAAATATAACATAGATTAAGGGACATGGATAATAGATGTAATATAAATAGATATATATTTAAAAAATATATGATACTAAACATAGGTTATTAGATACAAGTTATGGAATGAAAAATAAAATATGTGTTCTACATTACATGAGTTATCAAATAAATGTTACCTTATGTGGGAAATATTATGCACTTTACCATATATAGTTAATGTTTTTATATAGAATATTTTACACTATATAAAATATTACCAAACATGAATTACCATATCTTCTATTCAAAAAATCAGACAAATATTCATAGTTTTTTTTAATAAATGATATTTTTTATAATTAATTTAACACAAAAACTATAAAAATTAATTAAATATTTTAAAATTAATGTTTCTAAAATAATATGGAATTCTAGTTATAATTTAGGTAATAAAAATAATCTCTATTATTTTTGTTATTTGAGTATTTGTTTTAATGTTTTATTTTGATTCAATTTTATTTAATAATAAACAATCTGGATCAGGTGAGAATACCAATACCCATGAAATAAGATAAAATAAATTGTAAGATAATTATCTAATGGATGATGATAAATTATAGTATAAACATCATCTATGAAATTAGAAAAATGAAGAGACATTAAATATTCAGGAAGTGAAAGGCACAAAATGTAACTCTCTCATCAATGAACATTTTGGTAGCTTCATCCAATTTTTTTTTCGCCATATGGAAATGGATAATCATAACTTAAATTCCTTCCAAAATCATTAATAATTTCCTCCATTCTATAATAGTTTTCCTGGTAATAGTAATAGTGCCCAAATTTAACGTGTTAATTTTATAGAGTTATTTAAATAAAAAATAGTCTGATTAATTTTTATGGTCATCTGGTGGAAAACATTGAATAAAATAAATATATTTATATATTTGATTCATAAAATATATAATCATTCTTGGATTATTGAATAATTATATTTTAGAATCAATTAATGTTTTTACCACTATCACTTTCTCTTCATTTCAACTGTGACATTAAAAATCATCTACTCCAAAAAAAGTAATGATTTATACGCAAATTTCAATCTTATTATTACTATTCATAATCTTTTAGTTTTGTTTTATCATAATTTTTATGTAAAATATATTCTATTTTATTTTACATATATAAAATTACACTACTTTTACTCATTACAGGGTTAAGAACCAACAATTCTCTATTGGTTGAGAACAAAAAATTAGATGATTTTATTTTAATACATATTTATGTTTTTATCTCTTATTATAAATTGGTATATTCCCCAATTTTAATTAAATAAATTATTTAAAGTAACTAAACCAATATTTTGTATCTAATGAGAGTTTTTGTGGGATTTTCTTGAAACCCAAAACCTCTAAAAAACATATAACCATATTATATTTAATTAATTTTATTTTTTGTGGGGGATAAAAAAATTAAAATTATGATAATTAAAATTGATAAATAATTATTTTAATATTTTCAATAACTTATATTTTTTAAGGGAAACAATCACTCCTACTAATTCATCATTGGGATAAAATACCAGATTATGATTAATAATATTATATATAAATGTATATGAAAATACATGACTATGAATAACATTATTTCATTTCATTTCATTTTAAAATGCTAAAAAGATCTTGTAATTTTTCAATACCCATAAAACATCTTGTGTTATTTTTTTTAAATAATGTTGTTTTTATTGATGGTTTGAATCACTCAATTCATTTATTAGGGTATAATACTTATCTAATACTATTATATTCATAATAATTGTAGTTTTAAACCAATAAGATTACCATTCACTTTGCCTTACATGACCCTATCAAATGAGAACTCACATGGGATGATAGTTAGGCCGAGTTTTCCACTCCAAGCCCATTTCCAATAAACCAGGGGTTAGTGACCTTAGACTCATAACCTATAAAAAACATACATATCCCTATCTATGAAAAATTCAACAACAATAAATGTAATATGCCTTTTATAGAAGAAAATTCATGGCAATGGAGATAATAAAAAATAATAAAATAGATATAATCTCTAAATGTAAAGGAAAATACCAGTGAAAAATACACTAATATTAAAACAAACCAAAACCAAGGAAAAAAATCCCCCTCACTACAATAACCTTAAATAAAAATTCTAGTTGCAGTCTTCACTACCAAGAACGCCTATGATTTAACTCCACTAATTCCATGTCCTATATGATAATCCTTGAAATTCACATTATCTTCACTAAAATAAAATATTTTAGAAAAAATATCCCTAAATTGGTGAGTATAAATATACCCATTAGAATCCCCCCAAAAAAGAACTAATGGAATGATATGTTAATTTGAAAGAAATACAGATTCATAGAGAACCCATTTATGATATATTGATAAAGATATCAAGATGTAGAAAGGACAAACATCAATCCAAACACATTAATGTTGGTATTCATAGGAAACTAGAGAAATCTAGAAAATCAAAAGAGTCATAATATCTAACCTTTAAATATTTTTGAAAACCATGCTATCTTTCTATAGAAACTACTACAAAACCCGCCTATAACAATGTTGAAAATTATCAGTGCTTGAAAAATTCATTGATAAAGTCCATATTTATCAGTTCTAAAATACGCGTTGATAAAAAAAATCCTTTATCAATGCTAGAAAAAGATCTGATAAAATAAACCCTTTATTAGTGTTTTTTTAGCACTGATAAAAGGTAACCTTTATCAGCGCTTTATTTTAGCACTGATAAAGGAAACCTGTATCAGTTCTTTATTTATGGCACTGATAAAAGTTTCCATTCATCAGTGCTTTTCTAGTGCTAATAAAGGTCTAGAATAAAATGAAAAATTAAACAAATAAAAATAAAATGAGTAAATTAAGAAAAATATGAAACATTTTATTAATTAAATAATTATATATAAAAATGAATAAATTTAATATGAATATATATAGATTATAAATATTAATAAATTGTATATATTAAATATATATATATATATATATAATGA
Source organism: Viscum album (assembly GCA_963277665.1). NCBI lineage: Eukaryota > Viridiplantae > Streptophyta > Magnoliopsida > Santalales > Viscaceae > Viscum > Viscum album. Next base: position 1,030,252,381 of record OY728158.1, read on the forward strand.
ATAAGTTTAATATAAATAAAATTTTAATTAAAGACATATTAATGTCTTATTAATTTTTAATGTTGTTTGATTTTAAATTTAACCTATATTAACCATCATGTGTTGCAATTATTTCACACACAGACACAAACACACTCATATATGTTAATGAATTTGTATATAAAAATGCACACAAAAATATATTACAGAATATATAGAAACACATACACCTAATATTTACATAATTTATTCAAATTTTATATATTTTAGAATGTAATTATAACATGATACATTAAATATATATTATGTTTTTAATAGATCAATTTTACTAATTTTTTTTAATGTACAACAGTTAGGGTATTCAATTTTCATGTTTTTTATTTTATTTTTGAATTTGATAATTTTTATTATTTTTATATATATATATATTTACAATATTTTAGTATTTTCAAAGTGTATTCATCCACTTCAATATATATATCAATATATATTTAATAAATTATATTTAATTAATAAAACTAATCCATTGTTTCAATATTTTTAAAGTGTCTTCATTTTAAATTATTCAATTTCACTCATTTTTAAAATGTATGTATTTAAGATTATATATCCATTAATAATATTAAAAACATATTTATAAAAATATATTTAGAAATAAATATATCTGTAAATGTATATTTACTATATTAATAATTATTATAAATAAATAAATATTATAAATACATAATTATTATAAGTAAATAATTATGATAAATAAATAATTATTATAAATAAATAATTATTATAAATAAATAATTATATTAAATAAATAATTATTATAAATAAATAAATATTATAAATAAATTATTATTATATTTATATAAGTATTTATATAATTATAAATAAATAATTATATAAATTTAAATAAGTATAAAATTATAATAAATTTAAATAAATAATTATAATTACAATACTTTTAAAAGTGATTTGGTAGCTCTTTTAAAAGACATATTTATTAGTGCTAAAATGTTAGTGCTGATAAATATGTCTTTTATTAGTACCTTTCTAGAACTGATAAATTTCAATATTTATCAGCGCTAAAAAAGCACTAATAAATACTCATTTTATCAGCGCTTATAAATTTAGTGATGATTAAATAGATCTTTATTAGTGTTTTTTTGAGATTGCTATTAAAAATTCCCCAATATATTTAAAAAACCCTGACCAAAACTTAGTCACTCATGATTCTCAAGCTCTCACTGAACTCGTCTACTGCTGGTGCGACTCCTCTACATTCCCTAAGATTAATCAAGGCTAGAATCCACTGTATGTTTTTTCATACTCTTCCTATATCATTGTTTGATGTTTTGGATTCCACATTTTATGTTTTTGTGCAATTCTTAAACATGAAAAACCCTACATATCTTCTTATTGCTACTGAAAGACAATGAGTGTGGTTCTATTTCTTCCTCTCCTTTCATATGTATTTGAGTGTCCAGCCCATTTGTCCCTAAAGTCACACAAAGATGGTTTACTCTACTCTCAAAATAAACAAGTAGACCTCTCACCCACCTTGATTTTCTCTTCATTTGAATAATATAGGGTTCTAAAATATAGGTAGTTTCTCAAATCTAATTCATATTATATACTAGATTATATATTCAAATGGCTTAATTATGAGGGTTTTTAAGGATTAGGGGATACCAAGTTGTGGCCCTCATTTATGGGTTATAAACATACAGGGACCAAGGTAAGTGTAATAATCTTTAAAACATGTTTTTTTGGATTTTGGTTATTCATGTAAATTGTTAAACTCTGAAATGGGTTATTTAGAATTATTATTTTTATGAATTTTTTTTATGGAATTCAAAAAAATATTGAATTAATTATTCACATTCCAAAAATTATTTTAGTGATGCATGTTGTGAGAGTTTTGTTTTTTAATTAATTCATGATTATTAAACTTTAACCAGTCATGGTGTATGATTGAAGTTTCATCATATAATCTGATTGTGTTGTGGGGATACATCTCTCTAATATTATCTTTTACAGTCGATAATATCATTATCATTCATAAAGTAGGAAGTTCTTAGAGGTAATTTTAGATCTACATTAAGCTATGTGGTATAAGTTTCAAAGAATGGAAGTATCTATGGTTCCTCTCTAGGATTTTATGTAATATATCATAATAATAAATTTATTATTGCATTGAATATAATCATTTCATTTATAAGAGTAAACAAATTCTAGATAAATACTAATCATAAGTTAAAAAATTTACCCTTTAAAGGGATGAATGTTATTGGATGGATCTTATGGTAGATTAGAAAAATATCCAAAATTTTAAGGTGATGAATCCTTAAGTAGTCAGAAGTTATGTCTAATGTTAGTGGGGTGAGATTCATTTTTTCAAGACCATTAGAGTGGAGGTATTCCAATTCCTCTTCAATTGAGGAGAATTTTGAGTGATTCCATTAGTGTAGGTTCCTAGGACACTTTAATCCTTAGATTCTTGATTGTATTCCATCTCTTGACGAGGTATTAGAATACCTATTTTAGACTAGATTTCCTCCCATCATTATGGTTCCAAAGTTCATTGATGACATACCTCTTGAATATCGATGATAGGAAGGCTAGCTTGAAAGAGGGAATGAGTAGCCTTAAATCCATCATTAAGAGATGGAAGAGAATCAAGCATTTTAGGATGGATTAAATAAAGGTAGTTAAGGTTATTCATACTTTAATATTGAAGTATTATATATCTGTTCAAGATAGTAACAATTTTCATGCAAGATGGATGAAATTGTGTACTTTTATGCATAGAGTGTATTGATTTGATATTATTCAAGAGAAATTAAATGTTTGACTACTCAAGCAGACAATGTCTTTTGAACATGATGATGTTTTTCAATCCCGAGAAAGAACAAACTATTGATAATGTAACTATGGAATTATTATTTGATCAAAACATGTTGATGAATAATAAAAATAAGAAAAATGCAATATCACTATTTTGAATAAACTTTTCACGGAAAGAAGTCAGGGTATAAAATTTTAGGTTGGTTGGAATTAATGCGGCCAACCTATTAACCCAAACAAGTCAACATTCAGTAGTTATCTTGGAGTCACAATAAGGATGAAAGTACCAATTGATATTGAATCATGATGCCACGTAAAACCTATAAAGAAGGAAATACTTTGGAAATATATAATGATAATGTTATAAAATACTTTCTCTATTTTACTAAATAATTATATAATGAAATATTGATTTAGTTTTCATTATTCTATGAAGATTTCATTTATTTTATAAGATTACGGTAAGGAATTTGTATTAATGGCTTCTAGAAAATCCCATAGAGGAATCCAGACACTTTTGATGAAATTTCATCTTAGGGATGATGAGGGTAAAATAAATCCCCACCCACTACTTTGTTATGTACACATTATAATGCCGAAAACATGGAAAGATTTCTGCAATCGTAATAATGATAAATAATTTCAGGTGCATTGCGGTCAATAATATACTATTTGACATTATTTATTTGATCCAACTTGATTCAAAATTGTTAATTTATGAAATAGAAAATGGGTTCTGAAAATAAAGAGCGTGCATCAAAACTAGCGTACCCCTATCGCAAAGGAAGGATGAGGCACACTTCATTAGAGAATAAATTGGTATATATTTTAAATCAATAGTAAAAGTTTAATTATGTGATATAAAACAACATATGTTCCTATTTTTATATGAAAATTGATGAATCAAAATATGAATCCACTTCCATCCCACGTTATGTGCTATGGAAGAAGGCTCGTGTAAATAAGGATGGTATATTAGTTGATGAAAACACAAAATAAGTATAGGAAGAATGTCTAAGTTTGAAATAATTGTAATTCATTATGATTTATAACACTATTAAGTAAAATAAATCTGTTTATATTTTATATACGTTTTAGACACAAGAATCGGCAATGGCCGTACCAGAAGAAAAGAGAATTTCAATAGATTTGAAGCGGCCTGAACAATGTGGTCATGTTAGAGGATTAGGTTTTGGAGTCTCTCCTTGAACAAATTTTCAGAAGATAAAACCACATGAAGATACATATAATATAATAATACAAATGAAGAGATAAATAGACTCACTACAAGATATTATTTTGTTGTCTAGTTTGACAGACCAATGTATAAGAAAAGATCAAAGCGAACTGGTGGTGGATAAAATACCCACACGTGATCCAAATGATCCCACTGGATTTGATGCTAGTAATTCCCCCCAAACCTTACATGGGGTAATCAATTTTTTTATTACTCTTTCTCTTAAATGTGAATAATTACTTTTTTGATAAATTTATATTACTAAAATTATGTTGGGTGTAGTTGTATGTGATTTTTATCTTTCAACACCCATGTACCACCGTGTTGCGAGGGGTATAATGTATAATATCCCAGGAGACTATCTATATAATAAACCCCTCCCAAAAGATCACATGAGAGTGGGGATTGAGGTAGCTTATGAGATGACTACTGAGTTGCCTATTCCACTTGATGATCCAGATTTTGCAATGGTCTAAGATGCTATTAGAGCTTTTATAGAATGCTTGTCTAATCTTATAAAGATATATGAGGTACATCTTTAAAAAAAAATTTCATATGAAAAAAAATGTAACAGTTGATGTTAAAAGGTCTACAGTGAGGTATGATATTACAGATGGAGAAAACAGCGGAGAAACAAAAGGTCGAATCAAGAAAATCTACTGAATTATCCCAGAAAACAAAAAAACTTCTGAGACCACCTTCTCTCTACCAGTTCTAGAGAAATATTTTCTAACATTACAACTTCATGTAGATACCACATACAACTATGTCTTACATTCACTATGAATAAAAAAATATTTGGAGTTTCCATCATGAATATAATTGGTCTCGAGACTCTAAATGAGATTCTTAAGCATGAATGGCTGGGTGCACTACCATAAATTCGGTCAAGGGAAGCACTTGGGTTTTATCAACGCTAATCAGAAAGTGCTGATAATAGAGGGACTTTTATCAGTGCTAAAATTAGCACTAATAAAGTCCCCCCTTTATCAGTGATAACAAAAAGTGGTGAAAAAATGAGACTTTATCAGCACTAATAATAGCACTGATAAATGTTTTAATAGAAAATGTTATTAATTTATATAAAAATATTTTAATTATATTCATAAATAAGGTTTAAATGTATGCGTTAAATAAAAAACACATTTTTATTATGTTTACTATGTTTATGATTTATTTATGTTTATTAGTTTTAGTTATATCATTATTATACTATATGTTTATAATATTATATATAAATACTTTTTAATATATATATATCTATACATACAAATACTTATTAAATATATATATATATATTTACATTAATTTATGTTTCCAAATGAATGTGTCAATTGATGTGTGCATTCACATTCTCATGAATATATGTTCATTTTTTACCCTAATGTTGGCCATATATACTATAGTACTATATATACTTGGTGTATTCATTCATTTCCTATATATATAAAGTTTTATCTTCTAAAAAATACTTAAAATCGCGATAAATATATTTAAATAAAAAATAAATGTATTTATTATATTTAAAAATATAAATATTTAGTTATATATAAATATATAATTTTTAAATATATTATATATAATTATAATCATATATAACTAATTAAATATAAATATGTTTAAATAATTATAAAATTACAAAATATTTTTTTAAATGATAAATATATATTTATAAATACCTTTTGAATGTATTTATATATAAATATATGTATTTATTGAATATTTACACAGACATAGACATATATATATATATATATTTAAATAATTATAAAATTAAGAATAAAAATAATATATCAATTTATATTTATATATATTTAATTATAATTTAAATTATAAAATTGTATATATATATTTTAATAATTTATACAGAAACACAAACATAGATAAATAAGTAAATATATATTTATATATTTAATTATAATTTAAATTATTAAATTATAATAAATATATTAATTAAATATATTTATAAGATTATAAATGTAATAAATATATCGGTTATAATTTTATAATTATGAATTAATGGTTTGTTTTATGAGCGCTAATTAAAAAGCGCTGATAAAACATACATTTATCAGCGCTTTTTTAGTGCTGATAAAGCTGAGCCTTTATTAGCGCTAAAAATCCCTAATAAAGGCATGTTTTATCAGCACTTTAAATTTTAGTGCTGATAAAAATACATTTATCAGCGCTTTTTATCTAGTACTAATAAAAGCGTCGTCGGGTTTTAAAAATAAACCCTAACTTTATCCTCCTTACTTGCACCCCTCAATTTCTCGCAAAAGCTGATCCCTGCCATTGCCAATGCCATCTCCTCTCCTCCACCCTCTTCTAACTCCTCCTCCTTCACCGCCACGAACCGAGGTTCGCCGTGTGGCTCTACTCCGTCATTGCCTCTCCTCCGCCCTGCCTCTCCTCTGCTGCTCCTCTCTGACACCACGAATGCACCTCCACCACGTGTTGAACCACACCTCCACAGTTATTTTTTTCCCGCTATATCATTGGGTTCACTTATTATAGTTTGATATTGATGGTGATGTTATGCGTTGTACAAGATAAACACCCCACAGAAAATCTTGGCCGTTGGTGGTCCTTGTTTGCACAGTAGTTATATTTGGTAAAATTCAATTTTCCTATACCATATTTTTAATTTTTTAATTTAAAAATCTTTAATTCAATGTAGTTTTCCCCATGGTAGAATATAAATATTGTTATTGCTTGAAACTTATGAATTTAAATGGGTGCAATGTATTGTAGTGGTGTTATTAGCCTAATATTTTGTTTCCTATATCAAATTATGACATAGTTGAATATATTTATTGATGGAATAATTTTATGTGGTAAGATTACTCTATAAAAATATTTTTGTATTCAGTAATATTTGAATAATTTTCTTAAGCTTGAAAATAAAATTTATAATTTTGGTAAATAAGTGGAGAATGAGATGTAAATTACAATATTCATGAAATGTATTGTAAAAGGGGGAGCCTATCCACTATAAATGTGATGAAAGGAATGTTCCAATAATGTAAGAGAATATTTATTTATGATTCCCCATGATTATATAAATTAGTACAGAATATTTCCATGAAAATATTAGTAATAAACCTTTTTGGCCACTCCAGGAATAATTGAAAGGAGAAATTAATATAATAAGTGTCATCATGTGTTTTACAAAATACTATTACAAGAGGTATCAAAGGAAGTGATGTTTATATTTTTTTACATAAATACAATTTTTGGAGAGTGATAATGTACTAGAAAGTGACACCCTTATTTCATAAGGTAGATGATTTATCAAAGACTATATTTTTCTTTGATGATGAGTGTTTTCTTTGGATTTTTTGTGAAATGTGTAGTAAGAATCATGATGAATCCATGAATATATTGGTCCCTTAAATGTTGAGTAGGATGCATGATGTGATGATGTTTTGGATTCATGAAACTGGTGCCAAATAATTAATAGGGTGATATTTTTAGGATTTAATTGAGAAATGGTGTTGGTATTGAATTTATTAGAAATGTTTTAATAATGTATTTTTTGGATATAGTTTAGTATTGGATTTATTGGTAACATTTTGGTGATGGATTTATTGAATTTTTTTTAATAAAAATGTGTTTCATAATCATAGATAGTTATGAATTGTTTTTAAACATATTCTAATTATTGGTGTTGGATTTATTATCAACACATGTTTGGTTATTGGATGTTGTTTTGGAAGTAGATGTCTTGAATGATATATGGTTGTTCTAAAAGTTATTATAAAAGAAGTATTTGATTTTTTTTTGATTTTACTCTATAATAGGGGATGGATATGTTCAAAATAATAATTCTAGAATTTTGATAATGTAGTTGAGTTGGATTGAGTTTATTTGAAAATTTTTAGAAGATTCATAAAATACAGTGGAATGAGTGTAAGTGTTACACCATGAGTAGAGTTCCTAGAAAAATAACAAATTCATAATAATCCCTGTATATATAAATTTATAAAGGTCACATTTTAAATGAAATATAAAAGTATGTAGAACCTTATAGTGATACACGAAGGTCACATGTACCAATGTGTATGGTACTTCCAAAAGAGAATATAATGTCATAGAGAAGGCTGATGGAGTTTTGGATGGTTTTGGGAAGAAATTATAGAAATTCTATATATAGGATATAAGTAACAACCTAACACCATAATTCACTCTGATAAATATAAATCATTCTATGGTTGGTTTCACGAGGAATAATTCACACCATGTAGAGGTACCCATGAGAATTAAGATCCAATAGTTTTGAAGGTGACTAGTTGATCACACCATGGGAGATGGGATATTAAAATTTGTGAACTTTTTAATGGGAATATAGATAATTCAATTTATATATAAGATTTGTTCATGTAATGGTAATAATGGCCACACTATGAGGGGAATGTTTAACAGTTATTCATTTCATGGGGAATTTATACATTTCATGAAGCGGATTAGGAAGACCTTGGTGGTTCTACGTACTTTGTGTTTTACATGCCATATAGGACATCTCAGTGTGAATGATTGAGTATACTTGGAGTCCATGTGAACACACTATGATGGATAAAGTTTCATTGTCATGTTCTATTAAAAGGATAATTATGAGATACATTACATAACATGTTTTTTCTGTGTGAGCTATGAAATCTTGAGGTTAACAATTAAAATCTATAATAAAGAGTATCACATCATGTTGTAGATTAATCTTGAGCCTCTGGTTTCAAAAGATACTGAGATTCATATAGTGATGAAAATTATAATTCCCAAAAGTATTCAAGTGAATATATGTAACAACCTATCATGGGTCGACATGACATGTCACCCAAGATGGTTCAATATAAGGCCTGAAGCCCATTCCAGATCACCATGGGTTGGTGATAACCAAATGGGTATCGACATACATAACTATGGGAATGATTTCAACCTAAAATATAATAACTGAAATCACTTAAAATAAAGTCTTAAAATAAGTAATAACACACATAGAAAGTCTGATTCCATTACAATCTCCCCTATAAGGACTTTTCATCCCTAATAAGTGTCTCTAGAGGTCATGCTCGACCATCTTCGGCCACTAATCCTGCACATCAGACTCCAGATTCCAATATTCTTCTTGAATACTCCCACGATTCAAAAAACTCAAATGTTAGGCAGCGTATCCCTTCTCAATACCTTTTCAATCCAATCAATAATTCATAGTATATGTTTCTCAAATGATGTCTAAATAATAATTTTTTTCTTATTTTCCTAAGTGTAGATGCCTAAATAAAACCTCATTATGATTTTTCACATGATTCAACCCATGGACTAAGTGAAAAACCATAATAGATACCATCACAAAGTTCCCCTAACATCCCAATCCCCACTCTATAGGTTGAAATCATTGATTCATTATTGATCTCCTCTAATCAATACCCTTACATGAGTATCTATCATCTACCAGTGAAACTCAGCCACTTATGTATACACACAAGACCAACCACCTCTACCTACAAGTTAGGATCACCTACACACCAATCCCAAAGTGCTCTAAGAAATTCCATGACTACTACAACATAAGCATGAACATATCTCATTTTTAGCTGAATATTGATACTCACAATCATTTCCAACAACCCCCATAAACGCTCACATCACTACACCCAATGGAATAACTCAAGGATCCATCCACTTACCAAGAAATGACTCTTACAACTTGACTCTCCACATCCTCACATGGGATTATTTATGACCGATTTTTTTAGTATTTTAATAAACCACAACTAATCATTACTCAAATTACAAACTATCATAATGAGATAAAACCTGCAACGAATTTCCAAAATTGTATTTCATCACCACACTACTCATCCCATGATAGGTTGTAGATCATTCCCCAAATGAACTGATTTTATTACACACCTATAACACCATGAATTAGGGGTCTCTTATTTACAAAATTATAGGGGCCCTTCCCAATGAACACATTTTTTTTCAAGTTTTAATTATTAACGATTCTATTGAAAGTAAACATTTTTAAAGTATTTTTACTTATCATTTTTAAAAACTTTGTGTCTATTTAATAAAAGTTTTTTGGGAAATATTTATAATAATGTTTTCAATAGTAATATATTTCCCTTTAATAAAATTTAATATAATTTTCACTTCAACATTTTAAAAAATTATTGTGGAAGGGTTTGTATTTTCACTTATATTTATAATATTAGGACTGTTTTCCATGTAGTGATATTTTAGTCACAATTTATATGTTATTATGATATGATTTATATGGGAAAATGATAATTATAATATTATATTATTTCTTAAGCTTTTGTTATGTGTTTTTTATACTTATTTAAGAAAAAAATTATTTTTACATTTCAAGCATTCTTCCCACTATTTCTCCTATATCTCCCCCATACCAATTCTATTCTATATTTACCATAGGTTTCTACTTCTCCCAGGAACTAAAATTAATTTTTCATGAGGATTTTGGGCTTTATGTTTTTTGAGTGTTTTCCATGGAAGGTGACATGTTGTGTATTGGTTACCATTCGGTTTAAAGTAGGTGATTCTTTTCTCTTCATTTTTTATAATTCATAGAATGCGTATACATTAAAAATTTATTTTCAATTAAAGTATAATAATTTATAGGTTCTTGGGTGAAATTATAAATTTCTTTCTTAAATTCTATACTGGGTATAAGGGTTTTTTCATAAGAATTTAATGTACTATTTTTAAATTAGATTAATTCTCATGAAAATAATATTTGAAAAGGTTTATAAGGTAATTTAAATGTTTTTATATTAAATTTAGGTCTTATTACTTTTTTGGGTTTTCAAAGGAATTTTCCTTATTGTTGGAGAATGTTTTGGAAAAAAAGAGACTTTTTTTCAAGTGCTTTTGAAATCATTGAAATGATGAGACTTTAAAGAGTGTGAGTGAGACTCTACATACTAAGATGGGTTTCCTATAAAGAGCCATTTTTCACTTTAAAAAGTAAATTATTTATTTGTCATGTGACCCTCAATGATTTCCACTATACTTGTTTAACAAGTTATGGGTTATTGATTATTTATATGATGGATGTATGATGTGAAAAGGGGATTTTATATGTGGTGGTGTTGGTGGTGAGGTGCAAGAATTTTGTTTTTGTAATTATCTTTATTTTTTTCTCACCTCCATGGTTGTTTGTTTATGGTAACTTGGGTGTCTAGGTGGGAGGTCTTGATTCATGCTACCCTAGTTGGTACACAAACTTATATGGTCCTCCTGGTTGTGTTCAATAAAATAATAGTGGGAAGGTTCCATTATAATGAGTTTATTATTATTTAATAGGGTGGATCGTGTTATTTTTGGATGAAACATATATAAGATGTTGGTTCATATAGTTATAGTTCCATTTTGGATTGTCAGACACTAGTACCTAGGGTATATCCCATGACATTTTGTTCCTTGATCGGTGGTTCTATATAGAGTATTAAATTATTATACTGATTACATACCACTTATACTTATTTTATTAGTGTAACTATTAATATTAGTTTTTTACTCTTATATTGTTCCTTGATCACAAAGTTCCCTTCTTCATTGTGAATTTATTTTCTCTAGTTGATATGTGTACTTTATGAGATAATGAATGTTTGATTTTAAGTGGCAAACAAATTTATGTATTATGAGACAGTTATTACCTATATTTTCCACCAATGCATTAGGTAAGAGATTATAGATCATGCTATATAAATGTTATGTGAATATGTTAATAAGTCTATAGGTTCAAAAAGGGTGAGTGTAAATGCGTTAATCTCTACTCATAATAATACATGTGAATAAGTTAGAAAGTTTCTATGTCCATGGGTGAGTGTGATGGTGTTAATCTTTAATCATAAATTAAAATGTGAATATGGTTTTGAGTAGCCAATGGTGGGGTTAGAACACCGGAAAATGAGTTCACCCACCAATGATGGGTTGGCCAGTCCATAAGGTTGATGGGAGGAACACCGAAAACTAGTGATCAGAGCTAGATATGGGGTGTGATGAGACGTATAAGGCGTTCGTCCATCAATGATTTGAATTTAATAGACAGCGGGAAGTGATTATGACATCAAATGATTTTGTTAGGGGTTCACTTTTAAAATGATTCATGTTTTTTGAAATGTTTATTAAAAAATTATTTGTGTTCAACATACCCTTTTTTGGTTTTAAATTACTTTAAAATGGTTAAAAAACGAATTAGTGTTTTGAGAAATTATTTTGGGAACTAATTGGTTTATTTTAAAAGGGTTTGTTATTTTAAAGAGTAATTTGGGTTAATAGTTCGTTTTAATGGGATTTCAACGGTGATGTTATATATAGTTTTCAAAGAAGATTTAAAGTCTATAACTTTTTTATCCTTGGTTAATTTTTATATCAATATTTTGTTTATTTATTTTTCTAAATAGTAATATCACCGAATCAAATAGGATGGATATGAATAAAGAATTGATGGATGCCAACTATGTGACAAAATAGTATGAAGATGTAGTGAATGAGATCATCAAGTTTGAAAAAGATCATGCAGATGATTCTTCTCAAATCCTTTGTCTATGTTTACGCTATTGTTATTCAAGTGAAGTTAATCCCAAAGAGTAAAAAGAACACTTGATATATCATAGAATAGATCAAAGTTATAAATTTTGGAATAAACATGTGGAAAAAGCAAATGTAGCTAGTGACTAGGATAAAACTTTGTTTTATGGATCATTTGATATAATTTCAAGCATGGAAAATGAAGAATATTGTATCGAGGGTGTCATTACAGATGTGCATGATGATAAAGATCATATTAAGAAAATGAGAAAGACAGTTGATGATGAACTTCATGATTGACCAAAATTGTTTGAGTAGTTAATGATTTGTGGAAAGACACCATTGTATGATGGTTTCACTAAATATACATAATTTTGAGAAGTAAAAAAGCTGTATAATTTCAAAGTAGTAAATGGATGGAGTGGCACCCGTTTTATAGAATTCCTTTCTCTCTTGATTGACATGATCCTAAAAGATAATGAGATCCTAATCTGAACATACAACACCAAATTAATGCTACACTCAATGGGTATAATCTCTGAAAGAATATATGCCTACCTAAATGACTCTATACTATTTAATAAAGACCAAAAATTACATAGAGAATTCCCAAAGTGTGGTGTTTCTCAATAAAAGAAATATGAATCTGGTCCTATAAAAGTTTCATGGTACTTTCAAATCATTCCAAGGTTTAGGTGCCTATATGGAAATGATGAGACTTCTGGGAAATTGACATAGAACACAGATAGAATAAATAAAGATGGAAAACAATGACATTTGGAAGAATATCCTCAGTGTAAGATAATTTATCATGAGTATCCTGAATTTGGAAATGATCCGAGAAACCTTCGACTTCTATTATCTACCGATGGAGTGAATCCTTTTGGTTTTCGAAGATTCAATCATAGTACATTGCTGGTTATGTTGCTAAATTATAACTTTCCACTGTGGTTATGCATGAAGCAAAAAGCATCATGTTATCTATGATTATATCAGGACCAAAAAAATTGGTTAATGATATTGATGTTTATTTGGATCTATTGATCAAGGATTTAAAATCATTATGGGATTTAGGTGTTACGATGTATGATGATTATAGAAATAATGATTTTACATTAAGAGCCATGTTGTATGGGATGATAAATTACTTTCCTGCTTATAGAAATTTATTAGGATATATAATTAACGGAACTCTTGGGTGCCTTTTCTACGAACAAGGTACACAATAAATTAGGTTGAAACGTTTATCGAAAATTGTGTTTCTAGAACATCACATATTTATACCCCGACGACATAAGTAACGATCTTGGAAGACATCATTTGATGGAAGTTCAGAAGAATTTACACCACCATCTCCACTAATAGGAGATAAATTATTTGATAATGTAAAAGATGTGGAAACTGCTTTTGCTAAACTGTTTTTGCAAAACCATATGAAAATTGGTTGAAAAAAGAAATCAGTTTTTTGAATTACCATATTGGAATTGTCTGTATGTCAGATATTTTCTTGATTTTATGCATGTTAAAAAATGTATGTGATAGTGTCATAGGCACGTTGCTAAATGTACATGAAAAATGAAGGATTGAATTAAGCCTAGGTTGGACATGTTTGACATGGGAATACTAGAAGAGTTGACACTAGTGAAGGGTGAAAAACGAACATTTATTCCTTCTTTTGCTTACACTCTTTGCAGGAAGGAGAGATATTAGTTTTTCAACTTCTTGAATGATGTAAAGGTTCTATAGGGGTATTCATTGAATATCAAGAACATTGTGTCAATGCAAGATTTAAAGTTAAAAGGTCTGAAATAACATTACTTCTATGTTTTGATACAATATCTAATTCTTATTCCTTTACGTAGAATTTTCTCTAAGAATGTTCATCATACATCAACCAAGATCTGTTTCTTTTTCAAAGCTATATGAAGAAAATTTATAGACCCAACGAAATTACTTATTATGGAAAGAGAAATTGTCATCATATTATGTGAATTGGAAATGTTTTTACTACTGACATTATTTGATATGATGGTTAATTTGAGGATTCACTTGGTGAGAGAGATTCAACTATGTAGTAAAATACACTATATATGGATGTACCCCATTGAATGGTATATGAATATTTTGAAATGGTATGTCAAAAATTGAAGTCGGCCAGAGATTTGTATTGAGGAGTGATATATTATTGAGGAAGTTATTGAATTCTATACTGAATACCTGTTTTATGTGAAAATCATTGGTCTAATGAAATCTCATCACACTGGATGACTTGTAGGTGAAGGAATTTCTATAATGGAGGTCCTTATAATAAATATTATAGATTAGGAACAGTCCCACCTTTATGTTTTGCATAACAGTTTGGACGTTCACCCATACATTGGAAACCACAATGAAATTCTTAGGCATTCAAATCCATCAAGTGCTGAAAAATGGATATAAAATAAACATAATCAACTTTTTAGAGGATGGTTTAAGGAACATATTTTTAAGGATTCAAATGAAAATCTAGACTCAATTTTATAACAACTTTGATGGCTTTCCAGAGGACCAAGTGTGTATGTATTATCTTACAATACTTATGTAATTAATGGTTATACATTCTATACTAATGAAAATGATGAAGAAAATACCAGATAGAATAGTGTAGTTACACTTTTGGCATAAGAGATTCATGTTTATGGTGATAAGGATAGAAATATAATTTATTCCAATATGTCATATTTTGGCATCATCAAAAAAATATGGGAGTTGGATTATACAAAACTCTGAGTGCCAATTTTTCAATGGATGTGGGGTAATAACAAAAGTAAAATTAAAATAAATGAGTTGGGATTTGTGAAAGTTGATTTCAGTAAGGAAGGGTACAAAGATGAACCATTTATAATGGTATCCCAAGAAGTACAAGTATTATATGTTCCAGATCCTACAAACCAAAACTGGTCAATTGTTCTGTTATCAACCAAAACCACTGAAGAGTCAGATGAAAAGTCAATAAAGGATGACCGTTTCATTGGGATGTCACAATCATTTCACTGTGGTACCAGTGTAAATGGTGTTTTTTATGTTATAGGAGACCACAATTAAGGGATTTTGATAGTCTATAGAGGGATCAAATCCCTTCAAATTTAAAAAAAGGGAGTTAAATAATCAGGTTTTATATTTTTTATAATATACATAATGTTAATTTATGTTAATATCTGTTAACTGCTACTTTTTTGTTATCTAAATGAAATGTTAAACCACTTTTTCAGATAATGACTTCTGAACATGATGATGCTCCCAATCTCTAGGCACAACGAGTTTCTCAACCTACTGCTACATGTAGTGTAGACGAACAACAAGTTTTGCAACCTGTTTCCTTTTATTAATATATTTTCATTGTTTCTTTTATGTTATCTAAATTAAATTTTAAATCAATTTTTCAGATAAAACTTCTACACGTGATGATGCTCCTAATCCATAGGCACATTAGGTTCTTCAACCAATTGTTGCTCGCAGTGCAGACGAACAACATGTTTCTCAACCTATTGCCTTATATTAATATCTCTTAATTTCTTCTTTTCTGTTATCTAAATTAATTTTTAAACCACTTTTATAGATAATAAATTATTCACATGATGATGCTCCCAATCCCTAGGAAAAACAAGTTTCTCAACCTGCTACTGCTCACAGTGCAGACAAATAATAGGTTTCTGAACCTGTTCTGCTCTTAGTGCAGAGGTACAACCACCAACTGCACATGACGATACTAGCCCTTCGGAGTCCGAGTAACATTTTGTTGATGGTGGATCCATGGAAATGAAAGGTGAATAAACACAAATGACACATAAAAAATAGGATCACTATATTTTGATAGTATTATCTAAAACCATTAAGGCTAAAGAGAAAGGCATCAAATATGAGATTGGGTGGAATTAGCGGGGCCAACATGTTAACCCCAATAAGGCCATGTTCAGTAGTTACATTGGAATATTCACTCGACAATACGTGGTGATTGATGTAACTTCATGGAACCATGTTGTTGTTTAGATTAAGACACAGACCTGGGGAGATATTACAGTGAAATTATGACATCATTTTTTAATTTACTAAAAATTAAACAAAGAAACATTGATTTACACTTCATCATATCTTGCAAAGTAAATTTATAGTAGATGAATCACACAAAGACTATGTATTAAGGGTTACTAGAATGATTCACATGGTTTTTTTCACACTTTTAATGAAATATCATCTTAAAGATTCTAAATATATAATAAAACCACACCCACTTATTATTTATGCACACCTAATAACCCAAGCATCATGGGATGAATTTATTGGCCATCGTGCGAAGTAACCTTTTCAGGTAAATTGTGTCTAGTAATACATTGTTTGATGGTACATGTATTCATCACATTGATTGGAAATGTTTTATTTATGAAAAACAACTGAGTGCTGAAAATAAACAATGGGTATCAAACCAGCGTGCCCCAACCATAAAGCAGGAATGAGGTATGCATGACTTGAAAAAAATTTGGTATATATTTTAATTCTACCATAATACTTATATCTGACATAAAACAAAACAATAACTATTTTATTTTGTTTATATGTATCTTTAATAGTCAAAATCCATTTCCACTTCCATCCCACAACATGTGCTATAGAAGGAGTAATGTGTAACTAAAGATGGAAAACTAATAGTTGAAAATACACCAAAAGTTTGGAAAACATATGTACGTATGACATAATAAAAATTTGTTTTGTTTTGAATCGATATTACATAACAATGATGACTTATTTTCTTATATTTATCTATCTGACATAGTTACAAGAATCAACAACACCTACACTGAATGCAAACATACTTTTAGTGTCTTTGAAGCAGCCAGAAAAGTATGGCCACATCAGAGTTGCAGGTTTTGGGGTGACATCCCGAACATATTTTGAGAAAATAAAAGCGGAGGATCAAACCGAGGAAATGAAAAATATGATAGAAAAATTAGCTATGTTTCAAGAATAATTATAATACTAGACAGTGATGACAGCTAGTTTGATTGGGGGGGGGGAGAGAAGAAAAAACTCAAGAAAAACCCATGTGTGAAGATCCCGCACCACCCCCACTAGCGTTGATGTGATAAATTCTCATAAAAACAATTCCTAACTAAGGTTTTCAATTTTCTAATAATTATTTCCATTAAATGTGAATTAGATAAACACTAGACCTTGATACCTTTCTTGTATTGATATTCTATAGGGTGAAAATGATTGTGATTTATATCTATCAACACCCAATCATCACCTTTTAGTGAGGGATACATTGTTCAATATCCAGAACAACATTATACACAATAGACCACTTATGACAGATCATGTCAGAGTGTCAATTACTATATCCCAAGAGCTGAGCACCGAGGTACCTATTCTAATTGATGATGCATATATTAATACGATTGAACAAGCTCTAGGAACATTCATCGCATAACCATCATATCTTGTAAAAAACATGTCAAAAATGAGGTATTCATTTCCAATTTAATTTTCAAGCTAAACATTAAAAATTTAATTAAAAAAGGTTTGAATCGAAGCATGTTATTACAGACAGACAAAGGCAAGGGGGTGAAACGAAGGACCGATTCAAAACCATCTCAAGGATCAACCAACCGATCAGAATGATCTACCCAAAGCACCTTAACCCCCCCATTATATATCCACATTTATTATCATTGAAGGCTCATGTGGATATGAAGTTGAAATATGGTGGTAATCACATAATTTATTTTGAAGCAAATATGTATGGAGGGGAAGATCCAGACTTCATTGGTGTAAAGAGTGCAACTGAAATCCTAGAATATGATTGGTTAGGCGGGTCATTTGTAAATGTTTACATGAGGTATGTTCCCATGATTTGATTTTCTAAAAGATGATATACTTTGATAATTATGACTAAATTTATTTCATATTTTTCATAGGCATATATATGAAAAACAATTAAAGGGATTTTGTAGAGACCCGAAGCTTGAAGTACATAGAAATTACAATACTTTTGTGGAATACCTAATACATAACAAAAACAGACACACAAGGATCGTAAACGTTTAGTGTCTTTGGAAACTCGGAATATAAACTTCTAATCATGTTGAAATATCTTCAACAACTCCCATAACGATCTTCCCCTTTTTTTTCCTTACCTAAAACCTTTCTTTATTTCCTGGGGAAAATAAAACATATAAAGGGTGAGCTCAAATGCTTAGTAAGGGTAAGAATTGATAAAATAAAACAAATCATATACATTTTAACTTAAAAACATGAACATAATGTTTAAACATCAAAAGCTTTAGCAATGACATAAAACATGGAAGTACGTATGGAACAGATCATAAAGAAACATTAAGCATGATAAAATAGCATGGGAGTGAAACATGTAATTGTGGAAACCATTCAGAACTTGTTATGATTTCCATAGTAGGCAAGGCATTGCTGCCAAGACCATATTAGTAGACAAAGTCCCTTTCTGAATCGAGTTTACTCCTCGTTTAAATCCTGTAACACTGAACCAGATTAACTTACCATTCCAGCCATGTCTATCTCATGAGATATAAATCTTTACCCAACGCATTTGAGGGAGATATAGGTCTCACCCATCTCATAATGAAATCATTCTTACTTATTCCACAACAAAAACATAAATCATTCATCATAACCCAAAGAATAAAATGGGTTTCATAAACATCATCCCATCATCACATAATCCATATAAAACAAATGGATATCATTTAATCATAAGAAAAGTTAAACCATGTAAATCATAGATACTTTGTACTTGAAACATAATCATACTAAATAATTTCATCTTAGATGGAAAATAGTTTTGACAAAACACTTGAAATGAATTCTTGAGGAAAATATCCTTTCTTTTTCAAAATCATTTTCTTTTCACAAAATGGAAAGAAATTTTAAAAGAAAATAATTTTGTTGAAAATTGTCATGAAATATTGTAGAGTAATCTTCATGAAAATGAGGCATTATAAAACCTTAAAAATCCGTTCACGCTGTATAAGTTAAAAAATAACATTCTTCTCATACTTTTGTCGGAAAAGTCAAAAAGCACCTCATAACGTAAAAAAAAGAAATATTCCTTACATTCCATGTAGTAAAAGTCAAAAATGGGTAAAAAGATCTTTAAACATACATGAAACCATTTATAGAAATTTGGGACATGGATGATAAATATGACCCCAGTAAATACTTATGTATAAGCAATCTCGGATAAAAAAACGAGATTGGAAAAGTTATCCCTTACCTTATGTACGATATGCTTTGTATGTATCCGAACCTCCTGTATAATTATTTAAATAATGTCATTGAATTATTAAAGAATCATATTCATTGTTATGATATCATAAATGGTTCACTTATGACTTTATATTACCCATTCTTTTGTAAATTCATGTTAAAGTAGCATTTTGGGTAAAATCATATCATTTGTCATTCGTGTTTTAACTTGTAATTATTCATATGATTACTTAGATCCTAATTACTTACATCCAAAATGTAAAACATGATTTATATATGATATATATTCAGAATATACATATATATAATAGATCGATAAATGGAAAGAAATACACCGTCCATGGAGCCGGTAGGCCGTACGTACGCATGGATGTTGTTTTCGTCTCCTTATTGAATTGAATGGAATTAAATAGATGTAACAAATATATATATAAATAAATCCAGTATTATTATTATATCATATATTTCATGATTACTTATTATATATACTTTATAATCATTCATGAATGGTTAATCATTGAGAATGAATCTCATCGCGTCGTGGAGACGGTAGTCCGTAAGTACGCACGAGCGATGATATCATTCCCATGATCGTGGAATTGTATTGAAGTGTATGTATAATATTTTAGAATCAGTATAAATTTAAAATAGTCATATATAGTTATTTATTTACACCATTATACCCATCCTAGTAAGGTGGTGGTCGAAAACAGATTACACCACAGCGTGGAGACGGTATTCCGTACGTACGCACACATGATGATTTCGTTTTCCATAGGATGGATAGAAGGTGAAATAGGGTTGTTTAATATTTATAATAACATACCAGTATATGAGTGATACTGATGTTATTACTTCATAATTAAACAACTAAATAAGAGGAAGTATAAGAAGAAATAAATTTGAAAGAATCGGTAACGGACATTACCTCTTCTTTGAAGCGCCTCTTTGAGACCTCCTCGTAGGGCACTAAAATTGGTCTTTGTAGAATAAAAGGACCTCTAGGATGTTTCTAGGGAAGTGGGGAAGTGAAATGGGAAGGGGTTGGACGAGCTTAAAGGCTCCAAATTGTGTGAGGAGAAGAGGGAGGAGATGCCCTTTTATAAGGGAGGAGAGGGGCACCTTTGGAAATATAAGAAAATATTAATTTATATTAAATCCCAACCACACATAAAAACATCCAAAATTACTCAAATCAGAATATTAGATGATATAGGGTTGTAATATCATCAGAAAATAAAATTTATACATGTTAGGAATTTATTTTAAACATTATAAACTTGATTTATCCTTATTTAATGAATTTAATTTTATTTTTGGTAATAACATTCTAAATTTTAAATTATTACAAATAATTACTTATTTGTTGTTAATTGTACATAATTGGATAATTTAAAACATTTTAGACCATATAAATTTAAATCTATAATTTTTAAATATTTTTGTGATTTTTAAACAATTTTATAATATGTTATTGTTATAAAATAACAATAGTGTCAATTTTGACACTATTCATTTATTTGAATTTAAATAAACAATATACAGAATATATGTTCGAAATAACAGATTTAATAGATTAATAAAATGTCATATTTATCTAAATAATTAGTGTATCACATTAAATAGTTCATATAATATTTATTTTAATATTTTTAAAACCATTTATTTGATATTTTTCTTAATAAAATATTTTCAACATCACTATAATGTCACCTTTAATGATACTTATTTAGTCCATAAAAATTCTAAATAAATTCATATTATGTAGATAATGTTATTAGCTTTCAGGAGACTATTTATATCCTAAGTTTCATTAATTTTATCACTAAATTAAAATTATTATACTTATAAGATTTAAGAAAGTGACATGTTGTCACTTTCTTTGGTTTTAATAATAATTAGATTATTTTCATGGAAAAAAGTACATTAAATGAATCTAATCAGACCCTTAGGTGATATGGGTAGACTTTTATTCATCCAATAGGATTTTGGTAGGTGTTAGGGTAATTTTATAATCTTATATTTACCCTTAATTACCCGATTTGCCTTTAACTATGGTAAATAAAATTTACCGTAGTTACTATTCATAATGCCCAAAAATAAAAAGTAGCCTATTAACATAATTTGGACCCACTGATTCCAAATATGGAATCAATTTTTCAAAATTAAAAACACATAATTTGCAGAAATTATTTTAAAATTAATCCCGTTGTTAAGAAAACGGGTTTTACAAGTTAAAACATTGCCAAAGATTGAAATGTTTTTACCTATGAAATCAATGTGAAATTAATTCTATTGACATATATTATATTTAATGGTAAAAATATATTCTATTTATACTTTAAAATCATTCAATATTATAATCTAACCATATAAATTATCTCAATGAAAAAAGTTGTTTTTAATTAAAAATTAGCGTATTTTTACTATTCATCAAAATATGAAAGTTATCAAAAAAATATCAAAAATTTATCCAAAGTAATTTCTTATATCCTGATTCCAAAGAAGAATTTTATTTTTTCAAATTTAACTTATAAACATGTCAAAAACTAGATTTAATATGGGTGCACCATCAAAAGGCGGAAAAACTGTGTTTTTGGAAAAATACTTATTTTACCCAAAAAATTTATTTTGTTCTCTTACCATGTTCTAGAAAATGTGTAAGATGAATAATAATGTTATAAAATAAAAAATTTAGTTAATACTATTCATAACGGCTAGTTTGTGATAATATTATAATCATATATCGTTGTTTAGGGAAACCCGGTATTGCGTACAACACACGCTATCGGGGAAGGTCGCGATTGCGTGTAATGTAAGCCAAGTCAGGGTTGCATGTTATGCAAGAATCCTTCATTGTTTCGTGTAACATAATCAAACCATATTTCATTTATACATTGAATATATATATATACACACTCAATGTTGCGTAGAATGACTATTATAAAACGAACTGGAAATTGTGTGTAACACAATCTAAGAATAGTGTTGCATATACTTCAAGCTAATACAGTGTGGCGTATAGCACAAGATAATATTGTTGTAGCATAAAACACATGACATCAAATAAATTAAAAATAATACTTATCATAAAATATCGGGTTGTTACATTCTACCACCCTTAAAATGAATTTCGCCCTCGAAATTCATTGGGGTCATACATGATTTTCTACTTGAAAGTTTCTTTAATTGCAACACACATCGTAAAATAAAATACCAAAACTTAACTTAAAAACACTAAAGTATGAAACATAATGTTTACCCAAATTAACTCATCACTAGGTTTCAATGTAGGAGAACATATGTGAAAATATGGATATGGATGAAAAATCTAACCATCATGTTCTGATAGAGAGTGGTAGAGAACATGGCTATTAAAAATCAAACAATCACAAAGCCATATATTTGTGATGATCTAAGGTACAATCTGATTCATCGAATATGATGGAACTAGGACAACATTTTTGGTTTTGAAGATCATTTCCCTAAATTTGATGAATTAAAATAAATACTTACATGATTTTGGTTCAATCTCACCATTGTTCATGCCTTGAACAATTTACACATCATCTCTTGAAGAAATGAAGTTGAATTTGTTATTCGTGAAGTGTTAGCAGATCATGTGATAGAATGATGGGTCATTCCATCTGTTTCAAAAAAAAAAAGGTTAGCAAAAGTTATAAGTCCATATTATGGTGAGATTAATCGTATATGGTTCCAAAAAATGGACTTATACTTTATTTATCATACAGCCTAATAAAATAAAACTAGTTTCCACTAACCAGGGACTTCATGTAGGCCAGTGGTAGGCGATAAAGTCCTGTCACACTTCAGTTGTGGGTTTGATTCCCACAGCTTTGTCTGACACAATGGGTTGTCGCCCATCCTGCAGGTTGTCCTTTTTCTAAAACTACACTATTATAACATTCTATAAATAATATCGAAAAAAAGTTCTAGCCTTAAACAATTCTAACTTATGTCCAACATAATTCATTACAATCTTTAGGCTTATCTAAAATACTTTTGTCCAAGCTCATAGTATAAAGAAAACAATTACTAGAAATTTCATCTGTCGAGCATGTGAATACCATCATTTATCCCCCATATATCATACGATATATCTTGTTGGTGAAATTACAAACATGTGAATAACTTAATCATTTATTCTCATGAAAAATGAATACCCATTGAACATTAGTGAAAACATGAGTGCTATAAAATGTTAACTCTTTCAACATACCCAAATCCCAAAATTTTTATATACTCAAACCATGATATCACTTTGTCTTCATATTAGTCATGAGCTCATGATTACTATCATACATATTATTTTCTCCTTATCCCTTCATTATGCGCATTTCAACTTCTTTCCAAAAATATTTTAATCACTTTTTCATGGTTACCAGTAGCATATAATTATTGAAAACCAATACATAGATATTCCAAAATTCCACAATAACATAAATGAGATTCCATGATACTATTTTGAAATACCATTACATAAACACTTAATCATTACACATCATCATTTTTATACTCAACATCACAAATAGTGATCACATGAGACTTCCCTTTATCCTTTGCTTTAAGAGGTTTCTCATGTTGATCATAATTAACCCATGGATTAGGGAATTTATTAGCATAATGCCCCATTTCCGTGCACATGAAGCATTGAAGTGTTGGTGGAGAGTTCTCTATAGTATTTTCTCTATTCACATCACTCGCAACCCTTTTTCCATTACTTCGACACTTAACTGCTCGATGACCTTATTTTCCACACTTAAAATATTTTCTAGTCCCTTTAAGACAATCTCCACCATGCTTCTTTCCACACTTTGAGCATAAAGAAACATTCATCTTCTTTTCACAATTATTCTAAGATTTCTCCTTGAACTCCATCTTTCGTTTCTTATAAAAAATATGAGATGGATATGTAACACCAACTTCCATTTCGACCTTAAGAGCACAACGCACAATTTCATCATAGCTACTGATGTCTCGAATAGTTAATGCCCTTCGAAGACTTCGTTTTAAGCCACTGAAGAATCGACCAACTTTACTTTCAGGTTGGTTGATAAATCCAGATGCAAGCCTTGTAAAATTCTCTTCGTATATACCAACATATTAATCATCCTTTTTATCTAGTTAAAGAAACTCCTTCTCCATCTATATTCGAAGAATATGAGGGAAGTACTTATTGAAAAATAAGTTCTGGAACTCGTCCCATTCCATGGACTCAATTTCATCTGTTGGCCTCATATTCTTGATAGGATTCCACCATTGATCAGCTTCACCTTCCAAACGATATAATGCTAAGATGAATTTATCATGTTCAGAACATTGAAGAACTGAAAACATCTTTTAAGTGGTACTAATCCATTGTTCAGTAACAAGTGGATCAGAAGACCCACTGAAAGAATTTGGATGTTGCCTCATGAAGGAATCACAAGAAAATTGTTCCCTCCTCTTCTCATTTGGATGTCCAGAATGATTCATAGCTTGTGTAAGTATAATAATAAGATTTTTCACTCCATCTCCCATAACGTTGGTTTGTTCAAGAGGACAATCTTTGCATCGTCCATTACATTGATCAACACGGTTCCTTCGGGTTCCAGCCATCGTCTAAAACCCAAAAATAATAGTGTGAGAGGAAAATACCATGCTAGGGAAAACAACATAATAAAGGGGGATTACCTTCAATATCTAACATATTAGGATTTATTCTAAGATCGTTAGCGTAATTCTAGGACTATAACCTATACGTATACTTAACCTTAGGGACATCCGTAGACATACCTTAGAAATATCTCTAGGGATCTCACTAAAGTTTTCGAATCCTAGTTTACAAAGGATAACTAAACCCTTCCTCTGATACCAACTGTAGAGACCCAAAGCTTGACATAAATGGACATTACATTAATTTTGAGTAATACTTAATACATAAAAAAAACATACACACAAGGATAGTAATAGTTTAGTGTCTTTGGAAACTCAGAATATAAACTTCTAATCATGTTGAAATATCTTCAACAACTCCCATAACGATCTTCCCCTTTTTGATTCCTTACCTAAAACATTTCTTTATTTCTTGTGGAAAATAAAACATATAAAGGGTCAGCTCAAATGATCAGTAAGGGTAAGCGTGGATAAAATAAAACAAATCATATACATTTGAACTTAAAAACATGAACATAATGTTTAAACATCAAAATCTTGAGCAATGACATAAAACATGGAAGTACGTAAGGCATATATCATAAAGAAACATTAAGCATGATAAAATAACATGGGAGTAAAACATTTAATTGTGGAAACCATTCACCACTTGTTATGATTTCCATAGTAGCCAAGGCATTACTTCAAGACCATCTTAGTGGACAAAGTCCATTTTTGAATCGAGTTCACTCCTTGTTTCAGTCCAGTAACACTGAACCGGATTAACATACCATTCTAGCCATGTCTATCTCATGAGATATAAATCTTTACCCAATGGATTTGAGGGAGATATAGGTCCCACCCATCTCATAATGAAATCATTTTACTTGTGCCACAACATAAACATAAATCATTCATCATAACCCAAAGAATAAAATGGGTTTCATAAACACCATCCCATCATCACATAATCCATATAAAACAAATGGATATCATTTCATCATAAGAAAAATTAAACCTTGTAAATCATTGATACTTTGTACTTGAAACATAATCATACTAAATAATGTCATCTTAGATGGAAAATAGTTTTGACAAAACACTTGAAATGAATTCTTGAGGAAAATATCCTTTCTTTTTCAAAATCATTTTCTTTTCACAAAATGCCATGCAGTTTGAAAAGAAAATATTTTTGTTGAAAATAGTTATGAAATCTTGTAGTGTAATCTTCATGAAAATGAGGTGTTATGAAACCTTAAAAATCCATTCACGCCATATAAGTTAAAAAATAACATTCTTCTCGTACTTTTGTCAGAAAAGTCGAAAAGTACCTCATAACGTAAACAAAGAAAAGATTCCTTACATACCATGTAGTAAAAGTAAAAAATTGGTAAAAAGGACTTTAAACATACAATAAACCATTTTTAGAAATTTGGTACATGGATGATAAATATAACCCCATTAAATACTTACGTATAAGCAATCTCGGATAAAAAAACGAGATTGGAAAAGTTATCCCTTAACTTATGTCCGATATGCTTCATATGTATCTAAACCTCCTGTATAATGATTTAAATATTGTCATTGAATTATTACAGAATCATATTCATTGTTATGATATCATACATGGTTCACTTATGACTTTATATTACCCGTTCTTTTGTAAATTCATGTTAAAGTAGCATTTTGGGTAAAATCGTTTCATTTGTCGTTTGTGTTTTAACTTGTAATTATTCATATGATTAATTAGATCATGATTAATTACATCTAGAATGTAAAAAATGATTTATATATAATATATATTCAGAATATACATATATATAATAGATCGTTAAATGGAAAGAAATACACCGTTCATTGAGACGGTAGGCCGTACGTACGCATGAACGTTATTTTCGTCTCTTTATTGAACTGAATGGAATTAAATAGATGAAATAAATACATATATATATATATATATATATAAATCCAGTATCATTATTATGTCATATATTTAATGATTACTTATTATATATACTCTATAATCATTCATGAATGGTTAATCATTGAGAATGAATCTCATCGCGTTGTGGAGACGACAGTCCGTACGTACGCACGAGCGATGATATCATTCCCATGATCATGGAATTGTATTGAAGTGTATGTATAATATTTTAGAATAAATATATATTTAAAATAATCATATATAGTTATTTATTTACACCATTATACCCATCCTAGTAAGGTGGTGGTCGAAAACAGATTACACCACGGCGTGGAGACGGTATTCCGTACGTACGCACGCACGGTGATTTCGTTTTCCGTAGGATGGATAGAAGGTGAAATAGGGTTGTTTCATATTTATAATAACATAAAAGTATATGAGTGATACTTATGTTATTACTTCATAATGAAACAACTAAATAAGAGGAAGTATAAGAAGAAATAAATTTGAAAGAATCGGTAACAGACATTTCCTCTTCTTTGAAGCGCCTCTTTGAGACCTCCTCTTAGGGCACTAAAATTGGTCTTTGAAGAATAACAGGACCTCTATGATGTTTCTAGGGAAGTGGGGAAGTGAAATGGGCAGGGGTTGGCCGATATTAAAGGCTCCAAATTGTGTGAGGAGAAGAGGGAGGAGATTCCCTTTTATAAGGGAGGAGAGGGGCACCTTTGGAAATATAAGAAAATATTAATTTATATTAAATCCTAACCCCACTTAAAAACATCCAAAATGACTCAAATTCTAATATTAGATGATATAGGGTTGTAATCTTATCAACCAATAAAATTTATACAAGTTAGGAATTTATTTTAAACATTATAAACTTGATTTATCCTTATTTAATCAATTTAATTTTATTTGTGGTAATAACATTCTAAATTTTAAATTATTACAAATAATTCCTTATTTGTTGTGAATTGTCCATAATTGGATACTTTATAACATTTTAGACCATATAAAGTTAAATTTATAGTTTTTAAATATTTTTGTGATTTTTAGACAATTTTATAATATGATATTTTTATAAAATAACAATAGTGTCAATTTTGACACTATTAATTTATTTGAATTTAAATAAACAATATACAGAATATATGTTCGAAATAAAAGATTTAATATATTCATAACATGTCATATATATCTAGAAAATTAATTTATCACATTAAATAGTTCATATAATATTTATTTTAATATTTTTAAATCCATTTATTTGATATTTCTCTTAATAAAATAATCTTAACATCACTATTATGTAACCTTTAATGATAATTATTTAATCCCTAAACATTATAAATAAATTGATATTATGTAGATAATTTTATTAGCTTTATGGATACTATTTATATCCGTAGTTTCATTAAGTTTATCACTAAATTAAAATTATTATACTTATAATATTTAAGAAAGTGATATGTTGTCACTTTCTTTGGTTTAAATAATAATTAAATTATTTTCATAGAATCAAGTCTATTACATGAATCTAATCTGACCCTTAGGTGATATGGGTCGACTTTTAGTCATCCAATAGGATTTTGGAAGGTGTTAGGGTAATTTTATAATCTTATATTTACCCTTAATCACCCGATTTACCTTTAACTATGGTAAATAAAATTTACCGTAGTTACTATTCATAATGCCCAAAAATAAAAAGTAGCCTATTAACATAATTTGGACCCACTGATTCCAAATATGGAATCAATTTTTCAAAATTAAAAACACATAATTTGCAGAAATTATTTTAAAATTAATCCCGTTGTTAAGAAAACGGGTTTTACAAGTTAAAACATTGCCAAAGATTGAAATGTTTTTACCTATGAAATCAATGTGAAATTAATTCTATTGACATATATTATATTTAATGGTAAAAATATATTCTATTTATACTTTAAAATCATTCAATATTATAATCTAACCATATAAATTATCTCAATGAAAACAGTTGTTTTTAATTAAAAATTAGCGTATTTCTACTATTCCTCAAAATATGAAAGTTATGAGAAAAATATCAAAAATTTATACAATGTAATTTTTTATATCCTGATTCCAAAGAATAATTTTATTTTGTCAAATTGAACTTATAGACATGTCAGAAACTAGATTTAATGTGGGTGCACCATCAAAAGGCGGCAAAACTGCATTTTTTGAAAAATACTTATTCTACCCGAAAAATTTATTTTATTCTCTTAACTTGTTCTAGAAAATGTGTAAGATGAATAAAAATGTTATAAAATTCAAAATGTAGTTAATACTATTCATAATGTCTAGTTCATGATAATATTATAACAATATATCGTTGTTTAGTGAAATCTGGTATTGCGTACAACACACGCTATCGAGGAAGGCCGCGATTGCGTGTAATGCAAGCCAAGTCAGGGTTGCGTGTTGTGCAAGAATCCTTCGTTGTTTCGTATAACATAATACAACCATATTTTATTTATACATTGAATATATATATATATACACTCAACGTTGCGTAGAATGACTATTATAAAACAAACATGAAATTGTGTGTAACACAATCTAAGAATAGTGTTGCGTATACATCAGGCTAATAAAGTATGGCGTATAGCACAAGATAATCTTGTTGTAGCATAAAACACATGACATCAAATAAATTAAAAATAATACTTATCATAAAATATCTGGTTGTTACAGATTTCCCCATGAACAAAAATTTCGACTCGTTAGTCCTCACACCACCTCTATAGAATAAGAAGACATAATTTCCAAGAAATAGGGTGAAATAGTGGTAAGACTACTCAAATAATTTAATAGAAAAATTACATATGACTGGATCTTCTTAATAGCAATGATGCATGGTTAAAACTATAAAATTTAATCATATCAAATATATTTTAATTTCTTTCATTACTTATTCTTTTTTGTGTTCTTAGGCAGCATTGGATGCACATTGCAGTCAATTTGGATACTCCAAAGATTTATTTTCTATATTCAATGCATGGATATCCAACATACCGACCACAAATGATGGAATTTGTCAATTTGTAATACACTACGTCCAACAATTTAGAACTAAACATCCAGTTATATAATTTATATTATCTTTTAATGAGGATTCTATTATAGTAGGGTGGTGCATGAATATTTTCTACATCATGGAATGAGGCCAGGGGAAAAGGACAAGATAACTAATAAGTACAACGACTGGATAAGTATTACGGTATATATAATAAGATTTAACTATCCAAACACATGTAAGAAATTACTTATTTTTCTCAATGTTTCTACAACGCCCGAAATAAACAAACTATAATGACTGTGGTTATTATGTTTGTAAATTATGAAGGAGATCATATTCTATGAACAAACCGTCATCCCCGAAGAGGTGTTTTTGAAGATAATTGCTATTTCATTTAAAATACTTATTAATCCATTGTGTATTTATATTTTTTCTGCACTTCCATGAGTGTCAAAAACATTCATATTCATAAGATGACATTGATATGCTTATAAAAGAATGGGAAGAATACCTAATATAAAAATGTACAAATATAGAATGAAGATGGTAAAATTATCAAATAATTTCTACTTTAAGAATCTTGTTCTCTATATATTTCTATTTGTTTGATGGTAATGTTGTGATTTGTATGGGCTAAATTCCCTACTGAAAATCATGGCCGTTGTTGGTCCTTGTTTGTGAACTGAATGAATTACACATTGATTGGTTTTTTAAAAGAAATTGGTGGTCATCATTTACAGGGTATGTGTGTTGATTATAGACCAAAAAATATAACAAGTATCCTGAAGGGGTTTTCCCATCCCTTGAGTTTGTTGTGACATCTTGAGGCATAAAAGGCATAAGATCTTAATCCACTCTTCTCGTTTTAAACATCGAGAAGGGGTTTTATCCAAGAAACATCGATTGAATTTGTAACATTGGCAATTCCCCTATTTAGTTGACCCTATGAAGAACCAACTGCCATATATTCATTCAGAGGTTCTGTGTAAAGACCCATAAATTTCAAGGAAATTTTTTTTCTTAATTTTCTTTGGAATTTTACAAGAACGCAGTTTCTGACGGCACCTGATTCCGAGGCCCGGTGTGCCCGGAATCATATTCCGAAGATTGGCTCGGGTACGTTCAGTGAACGGATGAGCGGGGTTTTCTAACTTTTGAACCGGTGCCCGGAATCGAATTCTGAGGGCACCGATTAAATCGCAGCGCCGATTTTTCCTTAGAAACACCTCTTCCGGAGTTGCGTTTGCTCGGGTGTGGTTTTTCATTTTTGGGCTTAAAGTTAAGAAATAAAATAATTTTACGACAACTTTATTTTATTTCACTTAAGCCACTTGGAATCCACTTGAAGCCACTTAAAAGCGGCTTAAACTGAGTTGAACCGGATAGGGTACTATCCAGAAATATCTTACCCTCTTGGTAGGATATTTGTGAGGTGGTGCCCACACGAGCCCCGCTGTTTCGTTCCGCTAAGTAACGCACCCGTGAAAACCCGTCTTTATGAAAGTCAACTGACGCGTTTTCTTAAATTCTTAACAGACCATTTAATTGGGCGGTTTATTTCGTAAATTAAATGAGCTGTTTCTTTCGTTGAATTAATTCTACGAATTAATGGTTCGTTTCTTATCTTTTGAAATTCAAATGTTTAGTTGTGTAAATAAAATAAGGCTTAAGCTTATTTTATTTTGGGTTGAAACTTGTGGCGTGGAGAGGATTTGGAGGAAAGCGTTCTTCTTCGGCGAAGAACGCGAAGAACGCGAAGAACGCGAAGAACGCGAAGAACGCCAAACCTGCGGAGATCGACGACGCGAAGCCTTGTACCGCGACGCCAACGGATCTCCCTTCGCGACGCTTCTTCCGCGACGATCCAACCCCGCGACAGCCTTCGATCGACAACAACCAAGATCATCGACGCGACGCCCTTCCGCGGTGTGACGATCACCTCCTTCCGCGACGGTCAATTCCGCGACGACCTCACATCCGACAGCGACGGCGAGGTAGGGATTTATTTTGGGAATTACCCCCCTTTTCTTTTTATATTCCCGTATTTGTTTCTTTAAAAAGTTAAAGAACTGGATTTGTGAACAATTTTAAAATTATTAAAATTGTTGTTTCCATTCAAATAAGGAACCCGTTTTTATGAAACAATTTTATTTCATTAAAAATTGTTTCGGATATGCGTTCATGTGTTGAACTTTAATTTCTCCCGGTTGTTTATCTCTAACGCGGAGGGTGCGGGCCAAACGAACACGGCCCAACGACCCTCCGCCGTTCTTCGTTTTGTGCGGATTTGGCGGGCGACGACAGAATGTTCCGCAACAGATGTTTGATGATCCCTCAGTAAAGAACGGAACCCGGGAGGAACAACGGCGCAGACGGGAAGGAAAACAGGCCACCGGAGCGACTCCGGTGGCCGGAGGCGGCGGCACCCCGCGGGTGCCATGGGTGTCCAGTGCGGCACCCCGCGGGTGCCGCGGGGTTGTCACGCGGTGCGTTCGGCTGTCTGGCCGACCCACCGCGGGTGCCGCGGGGGTGTCACGCGGGGCGGCGGCTTTCCCCCGCGTCGGCCGCTCGGCCGCTCGGCCGAGCCGAGCCGGACCGGCCCTGGCCGGGCTGGGCCGGGCCAACCGGGTCGGACCCGACCCGGTTCGGGCCAACCAGGGGGGGGGGGGGGGGTCGGGCCGGGTCGGCCCGGGCCCGGACCCCCCGTCTTCGGACGACTTTCGTTCAAACGCCCGTAACTTGAGCTACGGGCCTCCAAACGACTCGCCGTCAACGGCAACGCAATCCTTGGAGCGAGTCGGTCGTTTCAGTTTATCACACTCAAAGTTTCGGAATACTTTGGGTTCGGCCGGGTTGGTTCGTACACGAAACCAACCGGGCCCTCGGAGCGGAAACGCTCATATCTTGAGCTACGGACGTCCGATTGACGTACCGTCAGTTTTGTTAGTTTCCTCTTAGTGAGACAGAGCTTTTTGCTCACTCCGCCCGGGGTTTGGGCACAGGTGGAGTACGGTCGGGTTGGTTTTGCCTTAAAAACCAACCGGGCCCCTGGGACGAAAAAGCCAATAACTCTCAGACCGGGCGTCCGATTGACGCGCCGTCTGTTGTGTTGAGTTCCTGTTGACGATACGAAACTTTTGGCATCCTTCGTCCGAGTGTTGGATACAGTAGGTAGTGGCCGGGTTGGATCGCACCTGAAATCCAACCGGGCCCCTGGAACGGAAAAGCTGATAACTTTCAGACAGGACGTCCGTTTGACGAACCGTCAGCAGCGTTGACGATCACGTTGAGAAACGGTCCCTATGAGTATACCCTCTGAGAGATCGGGGTACAGTTGAGATACGGCTGGGTTTGGTTCGCTCACGAAACCAACAGGGCCCTTGGGACGAAAAGGCTAATAACTCACAGACCGGGCGTCCGATCGACGCGCCGTCTATTGCATTGAGACCCCTGTGATGAGGTGGTCCTTTGAGATACTTCTTTGTGGGACCTTGAGATACTTAGAGTATCGACTTGCAGCTCGTGGAGCGGACCCTCCCAGAGACGAGCGTGCGAAGTACGAAGACCGTGTAGCCGACTGAGACCTGACGACAGCTTGACTGACTCGACTTGGAGTTAGTCGACTAGCCCAGTGGACAGAGCACTACTTTGTTTGGGTGCAGACCCATGGCGGACGGAGCACTACCTGTGTGATAGTGCAGACCCACGGTACTCGTCCGGAGAGTACCTTTGCAGGCTACTAGGGGGTGTGCACTACTGTGTTTGAGTGACATACCTCGGCGGGAAGCACTACTGTGTTTGGGTGGCTGGCCCGCAGTACTCGACAGGAGGAGTAACTCAGCAGTCTTAGGTTAGTGAGCAGTACCTCAGAGTCGTGACAGGACCACTGTACACTCTAGAGACGGAGCTCTTCAGCAGTTACGGTTTCGATAATGAAAATACTGGTTTGAGCTGAGACTTTTTGAACTTTGTGTTTCCTCATGATTGAGATGGGTCACTTGATAACTTAGATATATGTATGGGCATATACCTGGGTAGTGGTTATTCGTTGATTTCATGATCCTTGTGTTTCCTCATGATTGAGATGGGTTACATGATAACTTAGGTATATGTATGGGCATATACCTAAGTAGAGGTTATCTGTTGAGATCTTCTTGTGGTTATCCTTGTTGGTTTTAGTGAGACCTTGAGGGTCTTGGGGTCCCTACTGAGTATCGTTATACTCACCCCTGCACGGGCTATGCCCGCACCTCGTTGTGTTGGTTGCAGACGACAGGTAGTGCTGACGGAGGCCGAGTGTTCGAGGACTGGACGGTACCCGGAGGTGGACTACACGACAAGTCAGTGTCCGGAGGTGGACTTCACGGCGAGATGACACTCAGAGGAGGTTGACGGACGAGAGCACTGCGGAGGCTATCTGTACCTACCCTTCAAGTAGGATTCATGGTGGACGATCCAGGAGCTTCGCCATCTGTACCTACCCTTCAGGTAGGATCCGAGGAGGACGACCCAGGAGCCGCTTCCGTCCCTCCAGCTGTTGTCTTTTTCTGTTGTACTTTGTTCAGTTGTAGTTGTACTTTCTTTTGGGTTTGTATTCTGGCCCATTTACTTTCCAGCACTTCTTTTTGTACTTAGTGTTTTACTTCCGCTTGTACTCTGTGGTGTTTTGTTACTTTTATAAAGGCAATGACTTCCCAGTTATCGGTATTTATGCCTTTGGTGCTAGTCGCCAGCCCCTGGCCTATGGAAGGCGGGCTTGGGTAGTCATGGCATGGGCCCCGTGGACAGGTCGTGACAAATTGGTATCAGAGGTGGTCGGTTCTACCGCAGACTCTGATCTTTCTTTCTGTGAAGCAATAGTGTTAAGGGTACCGAGTGTGGTTTTCAGTTCAGGGAGTCCAGTGTTGGTGTGGGCGGCCGACGTATCCATACACCAGGACCCTGGAAACTGATTTTCGACTTTGTGCACGAAAACACTGTTTGCGTGTGTGTTTTCAAAGGTTTCCCCTTAAAACAGCTCAAACCAGGTCAGCTCACTAGGTATAATCGTTTGACCGTGTTACGTTTTTTCTTTCAGGATGCCTTTTCTTAGAAAACCAGTTAGAGCCCAGAGGGATGTGCGTGCTGACAGCCTGTCGAGTGACGAGGCTTCGGTACAGGGCCCTCTTGCAGTTGAGGCACCAGCGGAGGCACCAGCGGTACTACCATACGTTGGGCCACCGATGCCACCATCCCCAGCAGTAGGCGATGCCCGCTACTTGAGCGCACTGCATGAGTTCCAGTGCCAGAGGCCACCCAGGTTCGGGGGAGAGACGGACCCGCAGGCGGCTGAGGATTGGCTGGAGGCTGTGGTGGGAGTCTTCAGGCTAGTGGGGACGCCATCGGACTTCATGGTGACCTTTGCTGCCAGCCTTCTTCAGGAAGCAGCAGGCTGGTGGTGGAGCCACTTGTTCCAGTTTTGCGATGGGATGGATTTCACATGGGAAGACTTCGAGACCTTCTTCAGGGTGGAGTTTGTGCCAGTAGCTCTACACCCCGAGCGTGTTCAGGAGGTGCTGCCTTTGCCGCGTGTTTTTCGATCAGAAGCAGAGTCATCTGTGGGCAGTAGACAGATGATGCAGAGGTCCAGGAGGACCAGACCAGCAGTTGGGAAATCTAGGGTTTTAGGACCGGTGGTGCGGGGCACCCGGGGTGGGGTCAGAGCCAGGCGTGCCAGAAGCAGACTGTGTTACTCGTGTGGTGGAAAGGGGCACCTGGCACGTGACTGTCCGACTCCTCGTACAGTTGATCCATAGGCTTTTGAGGAGCCACCGAGGCAGAGGCAGCGACGAATGCTTGATCAACAGTAGAGCAGTGGACAAGGCAGTAGAGCTCCTGGAGCAGGTGGACAGGAGCAGAACTAGTGGATACGTCTCTTGTACTTCTAGTTCCATGTTGATGTTGTTTTTGTGTCTTTGTACCATGAGCTGCAATAAAAATAAAGACACTTATCTTGTGATGTTTGATTTCCTGTCCTCTTTTGTGATGTTACTAAGTGGTCCTGGTTAAGACTGTTGACTTGACCCTCACTTTTGAAATTCCTACTGGAGGAGACCCAGTGACCTCACACTGATGCCGACAGTGTGACTCGACCCTTGGAGGCGAGAGTGATAGATGGATCTATTAGTAGTTGCGTCGAGGCCTTACGACGTCATCCATGGCATGAATGCATCATTTATGTTAGGATTGACTGTATTAGGCAACGAATGTGGTTCATCCAGGGTATGAGACCAGATTTCTCTTATCGGCAAAGAAGAAATCATAGCAGCTCTT
The DNA here is from genome assembly GCA_963277665.1 of Viscum album. Taxonomy (NCBI): domain Eukaryota; kingdom Viridiplantae; phylum Streptophyta; class Magnoliopsida; order Santalales; family Viscaceae; genus Viscum; species Viscum album. Next base: position 1,030,289,203 of record OY728158.1, read on the forward strand.
GTGAGACTAAAGGAGGTGCAGTTCATCCAGGAGCGGATGAAGACTGCACAGTGCAGTAAGAAACAAGGAACTGGTGCCAGTCTTAGAGACTCGGGCGTGATAAATGTTTCAAGAAGAGGTAGCTTTAAATAGAGATGAGTCTGCGAAGCGGCAGACGTGGAGGCAAAGCTAGGAGAGCAGCATGAGGTGGTGTACATCTTAACATGCTACAACCACCCGCCTTAGTTATTCCCGCCAGGCTCAGGGAGCTGGAGGGCGGAGGAAGAGTGCGGCTGCATGCGGTCAAAGAGTGTGACCCAATGGCTCTAGAAATGATTCAAGGGACAATCTATGTCCACTACTAGCTGCTGTAGTAACAGACGTCAATATGAATCATTCCTCGCTTCCACAAATCTTGTTCCAAACCTAGAGTTTCCGGTAAGCCGTGGACTTGACCCTCACGTCTGGAGATACCTTGGGAGGAGACTCGATAATCACACTTACGCCGACGGTGTGGTCAGACCCTCGAGGCGAGAGTTCTGGTTGGAATCTCTTGGTGGAAGCGTCGAGGCCTTACGACGTTAGTTTGAGTATGGAATGGGAAATAACTGTTCATACTCAAATTGACGGTTTTAGGCAAACGCTGGGATGGGTTTTCCTTGGTCGGTGGAAAAGGAAACCCCAGGCAGTGCAGGGTAACTCTTGCACAGGAGGGTGCGACCGATCACTCTTGAGTCGGTCAACCTTACCCTCATAGCAGCAGTCGTTTTGAGTTTCAGTTCTAACAGAAACGGAGACCTCTGGAGTTCGAGGATGACGACCACGTCTTCTTACAGGTCTCACCTCGACGAGGTTTACGGAGATGTGGCCTGGGAGGAAAGCTATCTCCGAGGTTCAACGGACCTTTCTAGGTCCTCAGCTGGGTAGGCGAGGTGGTTTACCGCTTGGTCCATACACCTCAGTTGCACTAGGTGCACGACGTTTCCACGTATCTCAGTGGAGGAGATACGTGCACGGCCCGACACAAATCTTTGACCATGGGGAGCTGGTCTTTGGTGATGAGGTGACTTTTACGGAGTTTTCTGTGGGGATCGAGGATCGACAGGAGCGGATCCTAGGAGGACGGTCGATTACCCTTGTGCACTTTCTTTGGTAGCTCGGGGACCTCCAGGAGAGCACTTGGGAGTGGAAGGCTCAGATGCGTGCTCAGTACCGCCCTTGTTTCCCTAAGTTTGTGTTGGAGCTTTACAGGGACGTAAAGCCCTGTGGTGGGAGTAATGTAAAGACCCGTAAATTTCAAGGAATTTTTTTTTCTTAATTTTCTTTGGAATTTTAAAAGAACGCAGTTTCTGACGGCACCTGATTCCGAGGCCCGGTGTGCCCGGAATCATATTCCGAAGTTTGGCTCGGGTATGTTCAGTGAACGGATGAGCGGGTTTTTCTAACTTTTGAACCGGTGCCCGGAATCGAATTCTGAGGGAATCGATGAAATCGCAACGCCGGTTTTTGCTTAGAAACGCCTCTTCCGGAGTTGCGTTTGCTCGGGTGTGGTTTTTAATTTTTGGGCTTAAAGTTAAGAAATAAAATAATTTTACGACAACTTTATTTTATTTCACATAAGCCACTTGGAATCCACTTGAAGCCACATAAAAGCGGCTTAAACTGAGTTGAACCGGATAGGGTACTATCCAGAAATATCTTACCCTCTTGGTAGGATATTTTTGAGGTGGTGCCCGCACGAGCCCCGCTGTTTCTTTCCGCTAAGTAACGCACCCGTGAAAACCCGTCTTTATGAAAGTCAACTGACGTGTTTTCTTAAATTCTTAATAGACCATTTAATTGGGCGGTTTATTTCGTAAATTAAATGAGCTGTTTCTTTCGTTGAATTAATTCTACGAATTAATGGTTCGTTTCTTATCTTTTGAAATTCAAATGTTTTGTTGTGTAAATAAAATAAGGCTTAAGCTTATTCTATTTTGGGTTGAAACTTGTGGCATGGAGAGGATTTGGAGGAAAGCGTTCTTCTTCGGCGAAGAACGCGAAGAACGCGAAGAACGCCAAACCTGCGGAGATCGACGATGCGAAGCCTTGTACCGCGACGCCAACGGATCTCCCTTCGCGACGCTTCTTCCGCGACGATCCAACCCCGCGACAGCCTTCGATCGACAACAACCAAGATCGTCGACGCGACGCCCTTCCGTGGTGTGACGATCACCTCCTTCTGCGACGGTCAATTCCGCGACGACCTCGCATCCGACAGCGACGACGAGGTAGGGATTTATTTTGGGAATTACCCCCCTTTTCTTTTTATATTCCCGTATTTGTTTCTTTAAAAAGTTAAAGAACTGGATTTGTGAACAATTTTAAAATTATTAAAATTGTTGTTTCCGTTCAAATAAGGAACCCGTTTTTATGAAACAATTTTATTTCATTAAAAATTATTTCGGATATGAATTCATGTGTTGAACTTTAATTTCTCCCGGTTGTTTATATCTAACGCAGAGGGTGTGGGCCAAACGAACACGGCCCGACGACCCTCCGCCGTTCTTCGTTTTGTGCGGATTTGGCGGGCGACGACGGAACGTGCCGCAACGGATGTTTGATGATCCCGCAGTAAAGAACGGAACCCGGGAGGAACAAGGGCGCAGACGGGAAGGAAAACGGGCCACCAGAGCGACTCCGGCGGCCGGAGGCGGCGGCACCCCACGGGTGTCCAGCGCGGCACCCCGCGGGTGCCGCGGGTGTCCAGCGCGACACCCCGCGGGTGCCCAGGGCGACACCCCGCGGGTGCCGCGGGGGTGTCACGCGGGGCGGCGGCTTTCCCCCGCGTCGGCCGCTCGGCCGCTCGGCCGAGCCGAGCTGGACCGGCCCTGGCCGGGCTGGGCCGGGCCAACCGGGTCGGACCCGACCCGGTTCGGGCCAACCAGGGGGGGGGTCGGGCCGGGTCGGCCCAGGCCCGGACCCCCCGTCTTCGGACGACTTTCGTTCAAACGCCCGTAACTTGAGCTACGGGCCTCCAAACGACTCGCCGTCAACGGCAACACAATCCTTGGAGCGAGTCGGTCGTTTCGGTTTATCGCACTCAAAGTTTAGGAATACTTTTGGTTCGGCCGGGTTGGTTCGTACACGAAACCAACCGGGCCCTCGGAGCGGAAACACTCATATCTTGAGCTACGGACGCCCGATTGACGTACCGTCAGTTTTGTTAGTTTCCTCTTAGTGAGACGGATCTTTTGGCTCACTCTGCCCGGGGTTTGGGCGCAGGTGGAGTACGGTCGGGTTGGTTTTGCCTTAAAAACCAACTGGGCCCCTAGGACGAAAAAGCCAATAACTCTCAGACCGGGCGTCCGATTGACGCGCCGTCTGTTGCGTTGAGTTCCTGTTGACGATACAAAACTTTTGGCATCCTTCGCCCGAGTTTTGGATACAGTTGGTAGTGGCCAAGTTGGATCGCACCCGAAATCCAACCGGGCCCCTGGAACGGAAAAGCTGATAACTTTCAGACAGGACGTCTGTTTGACGAACCGTCAGCGGCGTTGACGATCACGTTGAGAAACGGTCCCTATGAGTATACCCTATGAGAGATCGGGGTCCAGTTGAGATACGGATGGGTTTGGTTCGCTCACGAAAGCAACCGGGCCCCTGGGACGAAAAGGCTAATAACTCACAGACCGGGCGTCCGATCGACGCGCCGTCTGTTGCGTTGAGACCCCTGTGACGAGGTGGTCCTTTGAGATACTTCTTCGTGGGACCTTGAGATACTTGGAGTATCGACTTGCAGCTCGTGGAGCGGACCCTCCCAGAGACGAGCGTGCGAAGTACGGAGACCGTGTAGCCGACTGAGACCTGACGACTGCTTGACCGACTCGACTTGGAGTGAGTCGACTAGCCCAGTGGACGGAGCACTAATTTTTTTGGGTGCAGACCCATGGCGGATGGAGCACTACCTGTGTGATAGTGCAGACCCGCGGTACTCATCCGGAGAGTACCTTTGCAGGCTACTAGGGGGTGTGCACTACTGTGTTTGAGTGACATACCTCGGCGGGAAGCACTACTGTGTTTGGGTGGCTGGCCCGCGGTACTCGACAGGAGGAGTACCTCAGCAGTCTTAGGTTAGTGAGCAGTACCTCGGAGTCGTGACAGGACCACTGTACACTCTAGAGACGGAGCTCTTCAGCAGTTACGGTTTCGATAATGAAAATCCTGGTTTGAGCTGAGACTTTTTGACCTTTGTGTTTCCTCATGATTGAGATGGGTCACATGATAACTTAGATATATGTATGGGCATATACCTGGGTAGTGGTTATCCGTTGATTTCATGATCCTTGTGTTTCATCATGATTGAGATGGGTTACATGATAACTTAGGTATATGTATGGGCATATACCTAAGTAGAGGTTATCTGTTGAGATCTTCTTGTGGTTATCCTTGTTGGTTTTAGTGAGACCTTGAGGGTCTCGGGGTCCCTACTGAGTACCGTTATACTCAACCCTGCACGGGCTATGCCCGCACCTCGTTGTGTTGGTTGCAGAAGACATGCAGTGCTGACGGAGGCCAAGTGTTCGAGGACTGGACGGTACCCGGAGGTGGACTACATGACAAGTCAGTGTCCGGAGGTGGACTTCACGGTGAGACGACACTCGGAGGAGGTTGACGGACGAGAGTACTGTGGAGGCTATCTGTACCTACCCTTCAGGTAGGATTCGTGGTGGACGATCAAGGAGCTGCGCCATCTGTACCTACCCTTCATGTAGGATTCGAGGAGGACGACCCAGGAGCCGCTTCCGTCCCTCCAGCTGTTGTCTTTTTCTGTTGTACTTTGTTCAGTTGTAGTTGTACTTTCTTTTGGGTTTGTATTCTGGCCCATTTACTTTCCAGCACTTCTTTTTGTACTTAGTGTTTTACTTTCGCTTGTACTCTGTGGTGTTTTGTTACTTTTATAAAGGCAATGCCTTCCCAATTATCGGGATTTACGCCTTTGGTGCTAGTCTCCAGCCCCTGGCCTATGGAAGGCGGGCTTGGGGTAGTCACGACACGGGCCCCGTGGACGGGTCGTGACATTCTGAATATATGATATTTGGTTCTCCACTAGGCCGACTGAAGCTATACTATAGAATGAGGATGTTATTCTGTGTCAATCGTATAGGGATCGAAGGTTTTTCCATAATCCTTCTAAACCGGGTAGATTAATCATATTAAACCGGTCAGGTATCTTTTTTAGGTTTCAGAGGCAAGGGTGCGTTGATTTTTAGGTAGAAAAATGTAATTAAAATTTTTTCGGATACTTTAAGACAATGATCTATGAGTCATCTGTGACATATAGGAATCAACTGCACCTCAATCTGATGCTCAATGTCATCGATTTGACTCCAAATGCGTCTTTATTTAAAATTGACCTTAATTCAAGTAAAAAACACAACTGACATATTGAAAACTGAGGAAATGCATTGCAATTGTATTGATACATTAGGAAAATGATCTATTATTCATTTAGGACATGTAGGAATCAACCACACCTCAATCCGATGCACGATGTCATTAGTATGACTCCAAATGTGTCTTGTTATTTAAAATTGACAATACTTCATGTAAAAAAACACAATTGACATACTGAAAACTATGAAAATGCATTCGAATTGTTTTGATACATTAGGAAAATGATCCATAAGTCAGTTGTGATGTGTGAGAATTAACCTCAACTCAATCCGATGAACAGTGTGACTAGTATGACTAAAACTGTCTACAATCAGTTCAAAATTGACATTTTAGTTCAAAACATGTCACTCACTAAAAACAAAGAAAAAATGATCCAATTATCATCCAAATTAAGGAAAAATATTTTATGTCCTTTTTGATGTGTATGCAGTAGTCTCACGTCAAACCGACACATGATACGACCAAAATAACTCAAATTGCATGTTTTCGGTTTGAGAGGACATTTTAGTAAAAAAATCAACTAAAATACAAAAAACAAAGGAAATTAATTCCGATTGTTTTGAAACTTTAGTAAAATGATATATTAGTCCTTTGTGACATGTAGAAATCAACTACACCTAAATACGAAACACAGTGTTACCGATATAACTCCAAATGTGTCTTTTTATTTAAAATTGACATTAATTCAAGTAAAAGAACAGATCTGACATACTAAAAGCGAAAACAATGCATTCATATTGTTTTCATACTTTATGAAAACAATCCATGGGTCAGTTGTGATGTGTAGAAATCAACCCCACCTCAATATGATGCACTGTGTGATCATTATTACTAAAAGTGTCTGTTACAATTTTAAAATTGTCATTTTGGTTCAAAACATGTCACTCACTGAAAACAAATAAAACTTTCTCTTATTGCATTCCAAATTATCTAAAATGATTTCTAAGTCCTTTGTGATGCATATCCAGCAATCTCACATCAAAAGAATGCATGATGCGACCGATATGACACAAATTGCACGCTTTCAGTTTGAAATGACATTTTAGTAAACAAACACAACTGGAATACTGAAAAATGATTAAATGAATTCTAATTGTTGTTATACATTATGAAAAAGATCAATCAGTCATTTTTGATGTGTAGGAATAAAACACACCTCAATACGATGCACACTATCACTTGTATGACTCCAAATATGTCTTTTTATTTAAAATAGACATTAATTCAAGTAAAAAACACATCTGACATACTGAAAACTGAGAAAATGAATTCTAATTGTTTTTATAATTTAGGAGAAAAATACATGAGTCAGTTTTGATTTGAATAAATAAATCCCACATCAATCTGACGTACCATGGGATTAGTATGACTAAAAGTGTCCATTACGAATTTAAAATTGAGACTTTAGTTCAAAATATGTCACTCACTTAAAACAAAGAAAATGCACTCCGATTATTTTTCAAATTAAGGAAAATGACTTTTAAGTCCTTTGTGATGCGTATCAAGCAGTCTCATGTTAAAGTGACGCATGATGTGACTGGTATGAATCAAATAGCATGTTTTCAGTCTGAAATGACATTCTAATAAAAAAAATAACATACTAAAAACTGACGAAATGCATTAATATTGTTTTGATACTTTAGGAAAATGATCTATCAGTCATTTTTGATGTTTATGAATCAACCAAACCTGAATATGATTCATGGTGCCATAGGTATGACTCCAAATATTTCTTGTTATTTATAATTGACATTAATTGAAGTTAAAAAACACAATAGCTATACTGCAAACCAAGAAAATGAATTCAAATTGTATTTATATTTTAGGAAAACAATCCATGAGTCATTTTTGATGTGTAGTAATCAACCCCACCACAATCCGACAAATGGTGTGACCGGTATGACTAAAAGTGTTCACTATCAGTTTAAAATTGACATTTTAATTTAAAACATGCCACTCACTAAAAACCAAGAAAACACACTCCGATTGTCTTACAAATTAAGTAAAACAATTATTAATTCCTTTGTGAAGTGTCTGAATTAGTCTTATTTCAAAATTACACATGATGTGACCGGTATGACTCAAATTGCATGTTTTCCGTTTGAAATGACATTTTAGTAAAAAAAACACAACTAGCATACTAAAAACCAAGAAAATGCATTCTGATTATTTTGATACTTTAGCAAAATTATCCATCAGTCATTTGTGATGAGTAGGAATCAATCCCACCTCAATACGACAAATGGTGTGACCCGTATAACTCCAAATGTGTCATTTTTATTAAAAATTGACATTTTTAATGTATTCTTCATATTAATTTTTAATTTATTTCGTTATAGTATTACTAACATAATATTTGTTTTGATATATAGGTGGAACCTTTTTCTTGAGTTGGTATGATTTGTTCGGCAACTATTACCATTGGAGGACATTTTTTAGAGGGGCCCACAGATGTTAAAAGAGAAAGAATTATTGTTTTTTTAACTATTTGTTTGATATTTATAAATGTAATTTTATAAAACATTATTCAAAATGTATATAGAATTTTTCTTTGGTATATATCATGAGTGAATAGTTTTGTATTCATGATTTCAATTAAATTTATATAGAATTGTTTTCCAAAATTTTGTGTACGCTGCTTGTTTTTTCATCATTTTCATCGTGTATGTGGTTATTTTATATACACTATGAGTGGTTATATTTGAACAGGTTTTGTGGGTTTTTATAGGTTTTTTTGGTGGTTTGGTTATTTTGGTTTGTTGTTTATTTTTTTAGGTTTCTGGGTGTGCTGTTATATACACAGCATGCCAAGATAGGAAAGCCTTTATTAGTGCTTCAATTAGCACTAATAAAGGACCACCTTTATCAGGGCTAATTGAAGCGGTGATAAATGGGGACTTTATCAGTGCTTCAAATAGTGCTGATAAAGGGGGGGGGGCTTTATCATCTCTAAAAATAGTGCTGATAAATGGGACCCCCCTTAAATAGCAACTCGATTAATAAAACTTTTTTAGAGCTGATAAAGGCCTTTTTTAGTGTTGATAAAAGCCTATTTTGTGGTAGTGGAATATTAGTTGTGAATACACATATAAGTTACATTTAAATAATATGTCTATCCAAATAGTGAGCTAAATATGTTCATTAATGTTAATAACTATTCATATTCTGTACATGTGTTTATATTATAACTATATAAAGGTAAGATCACACAAAGCCTGATTTGGATTCACTAATCCTAGTATCATTTCAAAAATAGAAATTACTATGTATAAGAAGGAAATATATAAGAAAAGTGACTATTTATTCCAAGAGTTTAACAAAAATTTATTAAATTAAAGACTCTTTTTGATGCCTACAATGCAAGGGTAAAACTATATGATCTAATCAAATCAAATATATTTTTAATTTTTGTATTACTTAATTGTTTTTTTAGGAATCACTGGATTCTGATACTAGTCAACATAGAAACCTCGACTATTTATTTTTTGGATTCAATGCATGGAATTGTAACCAACCAACCACACATGATTTTTATTTTGAATATATAACACACTACGATCAACATTTTATAGATAAAAATTAAATTTTATGTTCAGTCTGTGTTTTAATGAGATTTTTTTTATAATAGGGTGGTCTCTAAATAAAGCCTAAATCGTGGCTTAAGGATGGACTCTGAAATGGTAAAGCATATGGATTACTTAAAATGGAAAAATATTAAGGTATATATTGAAATATTTAACTATAAAAACATTTCAAAACAATTTACTTATTTTGGTCAATGTTTCAGTAGTGTCCGAAACAAGCTGATGAAATCAATTGTGGAAATTATGTTTACAAATTTATCGGAGAAATCATACAACATGAAAAAACAAGCACCCCTACAGGTAATTTAAAAAGGTAATTACAATTTCATTAAATATATTTCATAATCACTTGTTTGTTTATATTTTCATAGTAATATTAAGATTACCGATAAAAGAGATATTTAAAAGAAGAAATCAAATTTTTTAGAGATGAGTGTGCAGGGTTATTTTTTTCAGAATGTATGCTGACAAAGGATTTAGGTTATTACAAGCTATATTTTTTATCTAGTATGAGTTATGACCATCAAAAAATATTTGGGGTGTGAAGCATTATTGTTAGAATGCTTATATATTATTCTTTATCTCTTTATCACGTAGAATATTAATGGAGGAAATCAATTTTTCTAGATGTACTGACCTACATACAATAAAATTGTTCGGAAAATGTGGAGGTAGTGGTGGAGTCGGAGGTGAAGGAAGAGGTAGGGGTGTAGGCAAAGTCAGAGTCGGAGACCAACGTGGAGAAGGAGGTAGAGGTGAAGACTGAGGTGGAGCCTGAGGCAGAGGAGGATAAGAAGCGATGGATTGAAAATAATAATTTTTTTGGTAAATGGAGTATAATATGGATCATACCAGGATTGTGTTTTAGAATAATTATTTTAAAGTGAAAAAAACACTTGTCACTTAAGATAAGAGCCATTGTGCGTGTTTCCAGTTTAAAATTGAATTTTAGTAAAAAACAAACGTGGTGTACTGAAAACCAAGAAAACATGTTCTGAATGATTTGATACTTTATGAAAATGATCCATGAGTCATTTGAGATGTTTATAATTAAACGCACGTTAATCCGATGTATTGTGTGACTGGTATGACTCAAAGTGCGTCTTATTATTCAAAAGTGACATTAATTTTAATTTTAAAAAACTAACATACTCAAAAATGAGAGAACTCATTCCGATTGTTTTGATACCTTAGGCTAATGATACATGAGTCATTTGGGACATGAAGAATTCATCCTCACCTCAACCCGACACACAATGTGACCGGTATGACGTCAAGTGTGTTTTTTTTATTAAAAATTGAAATTCATTTTAATAAAAAAACAACTGAAATACTCAAAACTGAGAAAATAAATTCATATATTTTTTTACTTTAGGATAATGATATATAAATAATTTTTGATATGTATGGATTAGTCTCATCTCAATCTGATGCATGTCATGACTTCTATGACTCCAAGTGCATCTTTTTATTCAAAAGTGGCATTCATTTTAATAAAAAAAACTAACATTCCAAAAAATGAGAAAACACATTATGATTTTTTGATACTTTATAGAATTGATCCATGAGTCATTTTGGAGGTGTAGCATTTAACCACACCTCAATCGGATGCAAAGAGTGACCGATATGACTCCAAGTGCTTCTTTCTTTGTCCAAAATTGTCATTCATTTCAATCAAAAAAATAACTGACATACTCAAAACTGAGAAAACACATTATTTTTGTTTTGTTACTTTATAAAAACGATCCATATGTCAATTTTGAAATTTAGGAATCAACCAAACCTCAATCCAACACACCGTGTGACAGGTATGACTCAAGGTGCATATTTTTATTCAAAAATGACATTAATTTTAATAAAAAAACAACTGACATACTCAAAACTAACAAAACACATTCAGATTGTTTGGATACTTTTTTACAATGATGCATGAGTCATTTGGGATGTGTATTATTCAGCCTCAACTTAATCTGGCACACAACGTGACTGATATGACTTCAAGTGCATCTTTTTTATTCAAAACTACAATTAATGTTAATAAAAAAACTAACATACTCAAAATTGATCAAATTCATTTATATTTGTTTGTTACTTTAGGAAAATGATCCATATTTTATTTGTGATGTATAGAGATTAGCTGCACCAAAATATGATGCACGGTGTGACCAGTATGACACAAAGTGCATCTTTTTTTATTCAAAACTGACATTAATTTTAATAAAAAAAACAATTGACATAATCAAAACTGTGAAAATGCATTCTGATTGATTTTATACTTTCAGAAATTGATGAATGAGTCATTTGAGACATGTATCATTCAACTGAACTATAACAACCCATACTTTACATAGATTGTTATTACTTCAAAATTGAAGCATACTTATTACAACATATAACAAAACCATGAAAGGACCGTATAGGTATAGTGTCTTTAGAAACTGGGAAACATAAACGACTGGTTCATAAAGCGTCTACACTGTCTCCCATTTATTTCATCATATATATAGTCCCTTTTGGCATATCTTACTTAATAAGATTATTCTTGACCTGGGGAAAGAAAACATATAAAAGGGTGAGCTCAAATTCTCAGTAAGGGTAAACAAAAGAAATATCAATCACATCATATTCATAAGAACACAACATTTTGGAAATCTTAACCTGCAAAAGAGAGAATAATTTCATAACATGGGATAAATCATAGAAGTGAAATGAAATCCCAATAATCATAAATTAAAACATGAAACTTTGTGTCATACACACATAATCATAGAGAATCATTTCTTATTAGTCAAGACTCATTTCCAAGACTATCTTAGTGGACAAAGTCCATTTCTGAACCGAGTTCACTCCTCATTTCAGTCCTGTTTCACTGAACCGGTTTGACCTGCCGTTCTAGCCATGTCTATCTCATGAGATATAAAATCTTTACCCAATGAATTGGAGGGAGATATAGGTCCCACCAATCTCATAATGATACCATTCTTATGTGAGCCAAAAATCATAAATCATACATCATTGCATAACCCATGTAGTAAAAATGGGATTCTTAAACAACATGACATCATAAAACAATTCATATAAGATATTGGAATTCATAAAAATAATTCCATCACAACATAATCAAATCAATTTAATAATAGGGATAGAAACAGAACCCTATATTATCTTAGATGGAAAATAATTTTGATAAAGAACTTGAACTCCATTCTTGAGGAAAATATCCTTTCTACTTCAAAAACATTTTCCTTTATTTAACATGTCATACAATTTTAAACTAAAAGAAGTTGATTAAAAATAAACTTTAAAACTTGTAAAGGATGCTTCTTGGAAATAATGTTTTAAAAATCCATTCATGCCGTATAAGTTAAAAAAAACATTCTTCTCATACTTTAGTCGGAAATGTAAAAAAGTACCTCGTACGAAAAACGACAAAAGATTCCTTTCATATCTTTTACTAAAAACTCACCGAAGGGTAAAATTGGATTTAAACAACTGTAGGTGGATGGAACAATATTACATATTGAGGAAACATGGATGTGGATGATAAAATACACCCCAGTAAATTCTGAAGTATAAACAATCTCAGATAAAAATTGAGATTGTGAGATTTTCCCTTACCATAGGTCCGATTTGCTTCGTAAGTGTCCGATCCTACTGTATAATGATTTAAATAATGTTATTGACTTATTCCAGAATCATACTTATTGTTATGATATCATATATGGTCATATTCTTAGCTTCTTATTAGTAATATTTCATTACTACTTGTTATTTGGGTGTTTATTACTTTTTGTTCTTATGCGTGTTTGTCGAATAAATTCTTATTCTTCTCTTTAGGTTATAGATACCTCATTTCCAGAATGGTATTATTGTATTATATATCATATTCATTCATTCAATTCATTTATATAATCATTATGCGATGAAGATCATGTAGAATGAATCACATCACATCATGGAGACGGTATTCCGTACGTACGCACGAGCGATGATATCGTTCCCATGATCGTGGAATTGTATTGGAGTGTATGTATAATATTTCAGAATCAATACCACTTTACAATAATCATATATATTAATTAATTTCACCCTTATACCCATCCAATTAAGGTGGTGGTGGAAAAGAGATTACACCACGGCGTGGAGACGATATTCCGTACGTACACACGTGCTGTGATTTCGTTTTCCGTAGGATGGATAAGAGGTGAAATAGGGTTGTTTCATATTTATAATAACATATCATTATTTTAGTGATACTGAGTTATTACCTCATAATGAAACAACTAAATAAGAGGGAGTAGAAGAAGAATGGAACTTGAAGAAAACGGTAGAAGGTATTACCTCTTTCTCGAAGTGCCTCCTTTAAACTTTTTCTTAAGGCACTAGAGTTGGCCTTTTGATAAGACCAGTACCTATAGTAGGTTTCTAAGGAAGTGGGGAAGTGAAATGGACAGGGTTTTTCCGAGCTTGAAGGCTCAAATTGGTGTGAGTAAGAGAGGGAGGAGGTGCCCTTTTATAATGGAGGAGAGGGGCACCTTTGGAAATATAAGAAATATTAGTTTATATTAAATCCCAACCCCACTTAAAAACATCCAAAATGACTCATATCCAAATCTTATATGAGATAGGGTTGTAATATCATCAACCAATACAATTTAGACATGTTAGGAATTTATTTTAAACATTATCAACTTGATTTATCTTTATTTATCAATTTAATTTTATTTGTGGTAATAATATTCTAAATTTTAAATTATTATACATAATTACATATGTGTTCTGAATTTTCCATAATTTGATATTTTATGACATTTTCTACCATATAAATTTTAATTTATAATTTTGAAATATTTTTGTGATTTTTAAAAAAATTTATAATATGTTATTTTTATAAAATAACAATAGTGTCAATTTTGACACTATTCATTTATTTGAATTTAAATAAAATATATACAGAAGATATGTTCGAAATAAAAGCTTCAATAGATTCATAAAATTTCATATGTATCTAGAAAATTAGTGTAGAACATTAAATAGTTCATATAATATTTATTTTAATATTTTTAAATCAATTTATTTGATATTTTAATTAATTAAATAATTTCAACATCACTATTGTGTCATAATTAATGATAATTATTTAATCCCTAAAAATTATAAATAAATTCCTATGATGTATATAATTGTATTATATTTCTGTAGACTATTCATGTTCAAAGTTTCATTAAGATTATCACCAAATTCAATTTATTATACTTATAAGATTTAAGAAAGTAACATGTTGTCACATTCTTTAGTTTTAATAATAATTTAATTATTTTCATGGACAAAAGTCCATTAAATGAATCTAATCCGACCCTTAAGTGATATGGGTCGACTTTTAGTCATCCAATAGGATGTTTGAAGGTGTTAGGGTAATTTTATAATCTTATATTTACCCTTAATTACCCGATTTACATTTAACTATGGTAAATAAAATTTACCGTAGTTACTATTTATAACGCCCAAAAATAAAAAGTAGCCTATTAACATAATTTGGAACCACTGATTCTGAATATGGAATCCATTTTTCAAAATTCAAAACATATAAGTAGTAGTAATTAATTTAAAATAAATCCCGTTGTTAAGAAAATGGGTTTTAGAAGTTAAAACATTGCCAAAGATTGAAATGTTTTTACCTATGAATTCAATGTGAAATTAATGCTAATGACATAAATTATATTAAATGGTAAAAATATATTATATTTACACTTTAAAACCATTAAATATTATAATTTATCCATATAAATTATCTCAATTAAAAAAGTTGTTTATAATTAAAAATTAGCGTATTTTTACTATTCATCAAAATATGAAAGTTATCAGAAAAATATCAAAAATTTATCCAAAGTAAATTTTTATACCCTGATTCAAAAGAATAATTTTATTTTGTCAAATTGAACTTATAAACATGTAAAAAACTAGATTTAATATGGGTGCGCCATCAAAAGGTGGAAAAACTGTATTTTTTGATAAATATTTCTTTTATCAAAAAATAACTGATTTTTATTTTATACCTTATTCTAGAAAATGTAAAAGTTGAATTAAAATGTTAGGAAATTCAAAATTCAGTTAGTACTATTCATAACGTCTTGTTTTCATAATATTTTAATAGCATATCGTTGTTTAGTGAAACTCGGTATTGCGTACGACGCAAGCTATCAAGGAAGGCCGCAGTTGCGTGTAAAGCAAGCCAAGCTAGTGTTGTGTGTAGTGAAAGATTACTTTGATGATTTATATGACATAAAAACAAAATATTTCTCATAAAAGTCTCGGGTGTTACATTCTACACCCCTTAAAATGAATTTCACCCTCGAAATTCGTCACTTTCTAACAAACAGATGAGGATACCTCTCCCTCATCATATCCTCAAGCTCCCGTGTAGCTTCTTATAATTGGTGGTTCCTCCATAAAACTTTCACCATGCGAGTGGTCTTGTTTCATAGGACTTTTTCGCTACGATCCAGAATCTCTATCGGCTGTTCTTCATAAGAAAGATTTTGCTCCAGCGGTACAACTTCTGAGCTGAGTACATGTGAAGGATCAGGTATGTACTTTCTTAGGAGAGATACATGGAACACATCCTGTACTTGAGAGAGATTCGGTGGAAGTGCCAATCGTTAAGCTACCTTCCCAACACGATCCAGTATTTCAAAAGGACCAATATATCTAGGGCTCAACTTCCCCTTCTTTCCAAATCTCATGACCCTATTCCAGGGAGATATTCGTAAGAACACTTTATCACCCACTTCAAACTCTTGGTCTTTTCTTAGGTTGTCAGCATAACTTTTCTGTCAACTCTGAGTTGCTCTTATGTGTTGTTGAATAGATCTGACCTTTTCTGCCATTTCATTAACGAGATCAGGTCCTAATAGCTTTGTTTCCCCAACTTCATCCCAGCAAGTTGGAGTCCTGCATTTATTTCCATAGAGAGCTTCATAAGGAGCCATCTGAATACTGGAGTGAAAGCTATTATTATAAGAAAATTTCACCAAAGGTAGTTGTTGATCCCAAACACCTTTGAAATCCATAGATAAAGCTCTGAACATATCTTCTAGAGTTTGGATTGTTCTCTCAGACTGACCGTCTGTTTGAGGATGATAAGCAGTGTTGAAACTCAACTCTGTATCCAGAGTATGATGAAAACTTCTCTAGAACTTCGAGGTAAATCTCGGATCCCGATCAGATATAATAGAAAGTGGTACTCCATGCAATCTTACCACTTCCTTTACATATATCTTGGCAGGATGATCCAGAGATAAATCCTCTCTAATAGCAATGAAGTGTGCAGACTTTGTAAGACGATCAACTATGACCCAAATAGCATTATTGCCTTTGGATGTTTTAGGAAGTCCTGTGACAAAGTCCACAGTGATGTTTTCCCATTTCCATTCGGGTATGGGTAATGGTTGTAACATCCCCTTAGACTTCTGTCTCTCAGCTTTAACTTGCTGACAAACCAAGCATCGAGAGACATATTCAGCACCATCTCTTTTCATGCCATCCCACCAGAAGTACTCTTTTAGGCCCCTATACATCTTCGTGCTTCTAGGATGAATAGAGAATGAAGAACTATGAGCCTCATCCAGTAGATCCTTCTTTAATTCGGGGATGGGAGGAACACAAACCCGATTCCTGAACTTTATTATCCCATCACAATCATGGTTGAATTCAGGAACATTTCTCACCTTCTTTTGTAACTCTACATCTTCTTTCTGTGACTCTTTAATCTTCACATGTATAGATGGTTGAACATTCATTTGAGAAAGATATTATTTTCCCCCTTCCATTATAATTCCAAGACCCATCCTTTGTAAATCCATAAATATTGGATCTTTTGTGATCCTCATCATGGATAAACTGGCATGGTCTTGTCGACTTAATGCATCTGCCACCTTGTTTGCTTTCCCGGCGTGGTAATGAATTGAGCAGTCATAATACTTAATCAGCTCCAACCATCTTCTTTGACGCATATTCATCTCATTTTGTGTGAAAATATACTTTAATATTTTATGATCAGTATAAATATCACACCTTTCACCATTAAGGTAATGCCTCCAAATCTTTAATGCAAAGATTACCGCAGCTAACTCCAAATCATGATTTGGGTAATTTTGCTCATGGATTTTCAACTGTCGTGAGGCATAAGCTATCACCATATCATTTTGAATGAGAACACATCCCAGTCCCTTCTTGGATGCATCACTGTAGATCAAAAACCTTTCTCCACTACAAGGAAGTGTGAATACATGTGCACTGGATAACCTTCTTTTCAACTCCTTGAAATTCTCTTCCCATTCGCCTGTCCACATGAACTTAACTCCTTTTCGAGTCAACCTAGTGACTGGATTAGATAATCGTGAAAAATCTTTCACAAAACGTCAATAATATCCAGCCAAACCAAGAAAACTTCGGATCTCAGTTACTGTTGTTGGTCTCGACCATCTTTCGATAACCTCTGTTTTTGCTGGATCGACAGATATCCCCTCTTTTGAGATTATGTGACCCAGAAATGAAACTTTTTGAAGCCAAAATTCACACTTGGTAAATTTGGCATAAAGCTTCTCCTTTCTCAGGGTCTTCAATATAATTCTGAAGTGATCTTCATGTTCTTCCTTAGTCTTTTAATAGACAATTATATCGTCTATAAAGACTACCACAAATTGATCAAGGTAGTCTATAAAGACTCTATTCATCAGATCCATGAAGATAGCAGGGGAATTAGTAAGACCAAATGGCATCCCTATAAATTCATAGTGTCCATACCTTGTACGGAAATCCGTCTTTGGTATATCCTCCCTTTTGACCCTTAATTGATGATACCCTTAAAGAAGATCAATCTTGGAAAAGTATTGAGCTCTGCGTAGTTGGTCAAATAGGTCATCAATGCATGGGAGAGGATATTTGTTCCTGATAGTGATCTTGTTAAGTTCTCGATAATCAATGAATATTCTCATTGATCCATCTTTCTTCTTAACAAACAGAACAGGTGCTCCCCAAGGTGACGCACTAGGGCGTATGAATCCCTTATCAAGATTCTCTTGGAGTTGCTTCTTCAATTCCTGCAACTCAATTGGGGCCATTCTATAAGGTGTCTTTGAAATAGGAAAATCACCCGGTATGAGTTCTATTGAAAACTCAACTTCATGATTTGGTGGAAGACCCAGAAATTCCTCCAGAAAGACATCATCAAACTCCCGTAAAATGGGCATATTCTTAATTGTGAGTTTCTCACCAACCATTTGAGATAAATAACCTTCATTAAGTGGAATCAAGACCCATAAGATTGAAGAAATTTCCACTGGAAGGTTATGTTCATCCTTACATCGATAGACGATCATAGATTGATATGGGATATGAAATGTGACTTCCCTTCTTTGGAAATTGATATGAGATCTATATAAAGAAAGCCATTCCATGCCAAGAATCACATCAAATTCCACTATAGGAAGGATCAGAAGATTTTCAGGAAGCAGTTTCCCACAAACTTCAATCGGGGAAGAATTATAAACTTTTGATGCGACTGTTGTGCCATTAGGTGTTGTCACAGCTAACTCAGAATCTAATTTTTGAGGTAATACGGTGATACCCTTAGAAAAATATTCAGAAATAAAAGAGTGGGTGGATCCAGAATCAAATAAAATATTTTCTACTTTAGAGTGGATGGTAAGTGTACCTTTCACCGTATCGTTATTGTACTCCACATCACTGATAGAAATTGTATGTGACTTTCCTTTGTCTTTAGCCTTCATATTTTGTTGATGTTGATCGTCATAAACAACCCATAGATTAGGGTATTTATTGGCATAATGCCCCATCTCCTTGCACTTAAAACATTGAAGTGTAGTAGGTTCATTCTGTATGTCCCTTCCTTTGTTTGCATCATTAGACATCTTCTTCCCATTATTGCAGCATTCAAATGCCCGATGACCTTCCTTTTCCACATTTGAAACATATAATTGTCCCTTTAAGACAACTCACTCCATGTTTCTTTCCACACTTTGAGCATAAGGGAAATCTCATCTTCTTTTCAGTGTGCTCTTTAGATTTTCCTTTCAATTCCATTTTCCTCTTCTTATCAAACCCATATGACTGATGGGTTACTCCAATCTCCATCTTGACTTTGAGAGCACATCAAATGATTTCCTTGTAGCTATTGAAGTACCTTATGGATAACGCCCTTCGAAGACTTGGTTTTAAGCCACTAAAGAATCAATCGATCTTACTCTCAGGTTGGATAATAATACCAGAAGCGTACCTTGCATGTCTTGTAAAATTTTCTTCATAGGTACCAACAGATTCATCATCCTTTTGCTTCAGTTCAAGAAACTCTTTCTCCATCTTTGTTCGGAGAATACGAGGGAAGCACTTATTGAAAAATAAGTTCTTGAACTCGTCCCATTCCATGGACTCAATTTCATCCCTTTGCCTTGTATTCTTAATAAGATTCCACCATTGATCAGCATCTCCTTCCAAACGATACACTCCTAGGATGAATTTATCATGTTCAGAACATTGAATAACTGAAAATATCTTTTTAGTAGTACTAATCCATTTTTCAGCAACTAATGGATCAGTAGACCCGCTGAAAGAAGGTGGACGCTGCCTCATGAAGGATTCAATAGAATGTTTCTCCTTCCTTTGCTCGTTTGGAAGTCCTGCATGATTCATAGCTTGAGAATGTTGTGTGAGCATGGCTACAAGATTTTTCATTCCAGCTCCCATAATGTTTGGTTGCTCAGGGGGAAAATAATTGCATTTCTCATCGCATTCCGCATTAACACGGTTCCTTCGGGTTCCATCCATTGACTAAAACCAAGAATAATAGTGTGAGAAACACTAATTATAATAGGAAAACCACATAATCAAGAATAAAATTTCACACTTAAGGTATTATACTAGGTTATTCATGGTCATTTCTAAAACACTAAGATTGTGTTCTATGCTTAGACTTTTCCTTAGGGTTCTTACTAAGGCTTTCACATCCTAGTTTCCAAAGGTTGACTATACCTTTCCTCTGATACCAACTATAACGACCCATACTTTACATACATTGTTATTACATCAAAATTTAAGCATACTTATTACAATATATTACAAAACCATGAAAGGACCATATAGTTATAGTGTCTTTAGAAACTGGGAAACATAAACAACTGGTTCATAAAGCATCTACACGGTCTCCCATTTATTTCATCATATCTATAGTCCATTTTGGCATATCTTACTTAATAAGCTTCTTCCTGACCCGGGGAAAGAAAACATACAAAAGGGTGAGCTCAAATGCTCAGTAAGGGTAAACAAAAGAAATATCAATCACATCATATTCATAAGAACATAACATTTTTGAAATCTTAACCTGCAAAAGAGAGCATAATTTCATAACATGGGATAAATCATAGTAGTGAAATGAAATCCCAACAATCATAACATAAAACATGAAACTTTGTGGCATACACACATAATCATAGAGAATCATTTCTTATTAGTCAAGACTCATTTCCAAGACTATCTTTGTGGACAAAGCCCATTTCTAAACCGAGTTCATTCCTCGTTTCTGTCCTGTTTCACTGAACCGGTTTAACCTACCGTTTCAGCCATGTCTATCTCATGAGATATAAAATCTTTAACCAATTAATTGGAGGAAGATATAGGTCCCACCCATCTCATAATGATACCATTCTTATGTGTTCCACAAAATCATAAATCATATATCATTGCATGACCCATGTAGTAAAAATGGGATTCTTAAACAACATGACATCATAAAACAATTCATATAAGATAAAATAATTCATAAAAATAATTCCATCACAACATAATAAAATAAATTTAATAATAGGGATAGAAAAAGAACCCTATATTATCTTAGATGTAAAATAATTTTGATAAAGCACTTGAACTCCATTCTTGAGGAAAATATCCTTTCTACTTCAAAAACATTTTCCTTTCTTTAACATGTCATACAATTTTAAACTAAAAGAAGTTGATTAAAAATAAAATTGAAAACTTGTAAAGGAATATTCTTGGAAATAATGTTTTAAAAATCCATTCCTGCCGTATAAGTTAAAAAAAACATTCTTCTCGTACTTTTGTCGGAAAAGTCAAAAAGTACTTCATACGAAAAACGACAAAAGATTCCTTTAATATCTTTTACTAAAAACTCACCGAAGGGTAAAATTGGATTTAAACAACTGTAGGTGGATGGAACAATATTACATATTGAGGAAACATGGATGTGGATGATAAAATACACCCCAGTAAATTCTGAAGTATAAACAATCAGGGATAAAAATTGAGATTGCGAGATTTTCCCTTACCTTACATCTGATTTGCTTCGTAAGTGTCCGAACCTCCTGTATAATGATTTAAATAATGTTATTGACTTATTACAGAATAATACTTATTGTTATGATATCATATATGGTCATATTCTTAGCTTCTTATTAGTAATATTTCATTACTACTTGTTATTCGGGTGTTTATTACTTTTTGTTCTTATGTGTGTTTGTCGAATAAATTATTATTCTTCTCTTTAGGTTATAGATACCTAATTTCCAGAATGGTATTAGTGTAATATATATCATATTCATTCATTCAATTAATTTATATAATCATTATGCAATGAAGATCATGTAGAACGAATCACATCAAATCGTGAAGACGGTATTCCGTACGTACGCACGAGCGATGATATCATTCCCATGATCGTGGAATTGTATTGGAGTGTATGTATACTATTTCAGAATCAATAACAATTTACAATAATCATATATATTCATTACTTTCACCCTCATACCCATCCAAGTAAGGTGGTGGTGGAAAATAGATTACACCACGACATGGAGACGGTATTCCGTACGTACGCACGCGTGGTGATTTCGTTTTCTGTAGGATAGATAAGAGGTGAAATAGGGTTGTTTCAAATTTATAATAACATATAAGTATATGAGTGATACTTATGTTATTACCTCATAATGAAACAACTAAAGAAGAGGGAGTAGAAGAAGAATGGAACTTGAAGAAAACGGAAGAAGGTATTACCTCTTTCTCGAAGTGCCTCCTTTAAACTTTCTCTTAAGGCACTAGAGTTGGTCTTTTGATAAGACCAGTACCTCTAGTAGGTTTCTAAGGAAGTGGGGAAGTGAAATGGGTAAGGGTTGGACGATCTTGAAGGCTCAAATTGGTGTGAGGAAGAGAGGGAGGAGGTGGCCTTTTATAAGGGAGGAGAGGGGCACCTTTGGAAATATAAGAAATATTAGTTTATATTAAATACCAACCCCACTTAAAAACTTCCAAAATGACTCATATCATAAGCTTAGATGAGAGAGGGTTGTAATCTCATCAACCAATAAAATTTATACATGTTAGGAATTTATTTTAAACATTATCAACTTGATTTATCCTTATTTATCAATGTAATTTTATTTGTGGTAATAATATTCTAAATTTTAAATTATTATAAATAATTACATATGTGTTTTTAATTTTCCATAATTAGACACTTTATGAAATTTTAGACCATATTTAAATTTAAATTTATAATTTTTAAATATTTTTGTGATTTTTAAACAATTTTATAATATGTTATTTTTATAAAATAACAATAGTGTCAATTTTGACACTATTCATTTATTTGAATTTAAATAAAATATATATAGAAGATATGTTCGAAATAAAAGCTTTAATAGATTCATAAAATTTCATATGTTTCTAGAAAATTAGTGTAGCACATTAAATAGTTCATATAATATTTATTTTAATATTTTTAAAACAATTTATTTGATATTTTAATTAATAAAATAATTTCAACATCACTATTGTGTCATAATTAATGATAAATATTTAATCCCTAAAAAATATAAATAAATTCCTATGATGTAGATAATTGTATTAGATTTCTGTAGACTATTCATGTTTGAAGTGTCATTATGTTTATCACCAAATTAAAATTATTATACTTATAAGATTTAAGAAAGTGACATGTTGTCATATTCTTTGGTTTTAATAATAACTAAATTATTTTCATTGAAAAAAGTCCATTAAATGAATATAATCCGACCCTTAGGTGATATGGGTCTACTTTTAGTAATCCAATATGATTTTGGCAGGTTTTAGGGTAATTTTATAATCTTATATTTACCCTTAATTACCCGATTTACCTTTAACTATGGTAAATAAAATTTACCGTAGTTACTATTCATAATGCCCAAAAATAAAAAGTAGCCTATTAACATAATTTGGACCCACTGATTTTGAATATGGTATCCATTTTTCAAAATTCAAAACATATAAGTTGCAGTAATTATTTTAAAATAAATCCCGTTGTTAAGAAAACGGGTTTTAGAAGTTAAAACATTGCCAAAGATTGAAATGTTTTTACCTATGAATTCAATGTGAAATTAATGCTAATGACATAAATTATATTAAATGGTAAAAATATATTCTATTTATACTTTAAAACTATTCAATAATATAATTTATTTATATAAATTATCTCAATGAAAAAATTTGTTTTTAATTAAAAATTAGCGTATTTTTACTATTCATCAAAATATGAAAGTTATCAGAAAAATATCAAAAATTTATCCAAAGTAAATTTGTATACCCTGATTCAAAAGAAGAATTTTATTTTGTCAAATTGAACTTATAAACATGTCAAAAACTAGATTTAATGTGGGTGCGCCATCAAAAGGCGGCAAAACTGTATTTTTTGAAAAATATTTCTTTTATCCAAAAAAACTGATTTTGCTTTAATACCTTATTCTAGAAAATGTAAAAGTAGAATTAAAATGTTATAAAATTAAAAATTCAGTTAGTACTCTTCATAACGGAAAGTTTTAATAATATTTTAATAGCATATCGTTGTTTAGTGAAACTCGGTATTGCGTACGACGCAAGCTATCGACGAAGACCGCGGTTGCATGTAAAGCAAGCCAAGCTAGTGTTGTGTGTAGTGAAAGATTACTTTGATTATTTATATAACATAAAAACAAAATATTTCTCATAAAAGTCTCGGGTGTTACATGCACCTCAATTTGGCGCACGGTGTGACCAGTATGACTCTAAGTGTATCTTTTTTTAGTCAAAACTGACATTAATGTTAATAAAAAAACAAGTGACATTAATGTTAATAAAAAAACAAATGACATACTCAAAAACTGAGAAAACACATTTATATTGTTTTGGTACTTTATGGAAATGATCCATATGTCATTTTTGATGTGTATCAATCATCCTCACCCCAACCTGACACCCGGTGTGACTGGTATGACTCCAAGTTCATCTTTTTTATTCAAAAGTGACATTCATTTTAATCAAACAAACAACTAACATACTCTATAATATAGTTTTATTTTTATTGTATTTGTGTTAGAAATTTTATTTCATTTAAATTCAGTATCTGTATCTTATTTTGGTAATGTTTGTTACTATTTATATTGATGCAGTGTGTCGTTACAACACACTACACTTGTTTCTAGTGATGCAGTGTGCTCCTACATCACACTGCAGTTTTCACCTTTATTAGTGCTATTAACTGCCTTGATAAATCTGTCCTTTATCATCTCCTTTATAAGCACTGATAAAGGAATACTTTATCGGTGCTTATAAATGTACTGATAAATTTTATCTATATAAGTGCATTAAAATGTGCTGATAAATCATACTTTTATTAGCCCTTTTTATAGCACTGATAATGGTTCTCTTTATCAGTTCTAAATGAAAGCACTGATAAATGGGGTCTTTTATCAGCACTTTGAAAAGCATTGATAAATAAAACCATTATCAATGCTTTTATATGCACTGCTAAATCTCCCCTTTATCATTAATTTTTTAGCACTGATAAAAGTCATGGACTTTTAACCATGCCAAGGTCATCAGAACTTCTCTAGCACTGATAAAAGCCAATTCTAACACTATTAAAATCATGTTTTGTTTTAGTGATATGGAAATAAAATCTTTGATAAATATAATATTTTAGTATAGAAGGAATCCTAGTACTACTTCCCCAAACCTTATGGGAAATCAGTTAGACAATCTAATCAACCATGGAATGGAATGCACACAAAACATATCACCCACATGATGAAGCCAAAATTCCAAACCTCTGTATCAATTATAAGGTTATAAATAAAGTATAATCTATTCTCAATAGTTTTTTAAGTTTAAGAACAATGAAAACCTCACTTGAACCATCCTCTTATATGATGTGAAGGTCATAAACCCATACATTTCAATGAATTGTTACTTCTAGATTCACATCATTTTCCATGTGAATTAATCATTACACCATGTATTATGAAACACCTATATAATAAAAAATTATAATTGAAGATACATGCATTGTTCAAGTGTTAAATTCTAGTCTAGGTACTACTAACTGAATATATAGGGGACCTTTACACTCCCACACATGGTAGTTACCTACCCCATTAAAATTAAGTCGAATACCTTACCTTATCAAATGTGTAACAATTAAAGGATTAAGTAAAATCTAGGCCTAACATAAATGAACCACACCATGACCCTTGGGGGAGTATTTACACAACCAATCCATGAGGAACCTTTTTTCAGCAATTATGTAGTGAGTGAGGGAGTAAATAACACCAAGATCTAATATTAAACTCCTAGTCACCGACAGATAGGGATTAGTGAAAGGGCCATGCTTAGAGTACACCTAGGAAGATGTATAATTTATCACTATTGGATTTTATATCCAAGATCATTTTAAAATGAAAAGTATTTAATTCATCATGATGAACCTTACTGATTGCTAATGTCATGGAATACAAGGAACCGATGAATAATATATTCATACCCTTGTATTAACAAATGATTACTACAATAGGATTGCATAGGGGGTCAATATTATATAATCTTTTGGATGATAAATAATTTACTTCCATCATATCTTACGTTATAATGACAGCTATGGGGAACTCATTAGATTCCAAGATCTAAATGGAGTACCCACAAACTGGATCTGTGGGGGTGTACTAGTAATTATATCATATGTGTAGGACATAGTCTATGTCATTAAGACATTTTTAGGGGAATAATGAGCCATGTGATAGCTCTAATATTCTCACCCAAAATAAATATAGGGATTATGGTGATAAGGAGAGAAAACTTCCAAAAATAAATTTTTAAATAAAAGGTCATAATAATTACAAATTCACATAATTCATAAAAAAATACTACGGAGGGACTAATAATTTATCATATTTCAACACATCCGTGAAAAAGTGAGAAATGAATATTTGAAGAGCTCTTATTAAGAAATTTAATTATCCATGGAGTGAACCATGTGGTGCTTCAAGTTGGGACATTCTGTTCAATTAGTGAACCCATCATAGATACATGGATTCAAGGGTAGGACAAGAATGTAACACAACTTGTACCCATCCCAAGGGTATGGTGGGTTAGTCAAAACACAATCCTGGGTGTTGTTACCCATCCTAGAGTGGAGGCTATCCCATGGAGGGGATCATGCCCATGAGGCCCCATGGGATACTAGAGGGAATCCAGCAAACCATCTAGCCCATGCACCCCCAAGTTTGTGTTGGCGTAGTAGACCTATTTTGTTTCCTAGAAACATGGTCGAGGCAAGTACCACATGAGGATAAGATAACTAGATGTACCACACCACTCAACCTCTTATTGATTTGTGACTATTGGCAGTGACACCTCACTTATCATGACCTATATAGAGCTATGATAGTGAGATTATTTTTTGGGACTTAGTCCACCAGATCCACCTTTCTGGTGGAAGGTGGATATTCCTTGAACTCACAACCACTCCAATAAAAACCCAAATGAATCACATGGTTGAGGTATGGGGTAATGGAGGGAGTGGTGGCCAGTTAATGTTTGGCCATTTGATCTTCTTATGTTATGAATATCCCCATACTTCTACAAAATATGTGATATTAAGTAGTACCCTTTATCAATTCTAAAATAAATGATGAAAATGGTATCTTCCTTATTAGTGATAACTAAACCCTTGATAAATATTACCTTTATTTGTGATAAAATAAATTGATAAAGGGGTACCCTTTATCAATTCCTTATTTAGCACTGATAAAGGGATCCATTTATCTGTTCTTTTATTGGTGCCGATAAAGGGGATCCCTTTATATGTGATTTGATTATTATTTTTATCACCGATAAATGGTATACACTATAACAAAATATTAATAAATTTAACATTATTTTATATAAAAATATTGATATTGATATTGATATTATATATTTAATTAAATATAATTTATTTAATAATAAATGTGTATTTATGCTTAATATATAACAGAATAATTAAAATATTGTATAATAAAAAATTAAAAATTAATATAAAATAGAAATTTTATACTTAATATTAACAAATAGAAATTTAATAACAATTTAGTGATATAAGAAAACGATAAATTTATGAATAAATAGCATAAATTAAAAAGTGTATATGAAATTAAATGATTATAACTTCTAATTTGTGCATTTTTTTGGGCTCTATGAGATATCAAATAGATGTTTTTGAAATGATATACATCCTCTTTTGTTGGGGGGATCCTAAAACATAGTTTTTATTGATTAAAAATTCATATAATATCACAAAATGGGTTTTATTTTTAGATTTCATAATCTCTGGATAATCCCTGGAATTGTTTCTTCATCTAAAGGGTATTACTGTTATTTTCCAATGAAAACTGCATTTATCATCTAGATTACATTCATATTTATATTATGTTGTTATTTTTTTAATATTTTTTATATTGTAGTGTTATTTATGTATTAATATATATATACACATATTTTAATAAATTTACATGCACAATATATTATTAAATAGTTATACCATATCAAAATAGATTTTTATTATCTATTTTAATTACCTTGTAAAAACTTATTAATATATATATATACATATACAAATGTATATAATATATTTATATATAAATATATGTGTGTTCATTAAGAAATAAATATATTTATTTTCAAGATATTATAATAACATATGTAAATAAATAAATAAATAAATAAATAAATAAATATATATATATATTAAAATAAGTATATATTGCAAAGAATATATTAAATTTTATATATATGTTAATATATAACATGTAATATCCTTTGGTCTAGGGGTAAGTGTTCTTGTTTTGTGTGTATATATATATGTATATTTATATATTGAACAAAATTAAAATATCTATACATTTATATGCATAGTTTCACAAAACTACATGAATATTTATAAAGGCACACAAAAAAATAAATATATATGAATATATAGAGTGTGAGGGAGATAATGAGAGTGAGATTCACCCACATACACACACATAGACACAGACACACATATATAAATATATTAACCCAAATATAAATGTATTTAGCCCAAATGTTTATTTTATAAATACATTATGAAAATTTTATATTTAAATATACCACATAAATATATAAATATATATGTGTCAATTAAAAAAATAAGTTAATATATAATTTTTTTATAAATATTTTTAAAAATAAATACACAATTATTTATAATTATATTAATAAATATATAAATAAAAAATAGTATGTATATATACATAAATAAATATATATATCATAAAGTATTGTTACATATAAGATAGAGCTATGGTAAGGTAGTTTAATGTGCATTAGGAGGTCATCGGTTTAAATATTCATGAGAATGCATGGTTATAAAGCATTAATTTGAGGCATGAACAATGTATTATCTAGATAAGAGCTAACGAGTGGATAAAATAAGCATTGATAGAAGGGGGAATGGAGTGCGTGACTTCAACAATGATATTTTAAAAAATGTTTTTAAGTTTTATCAACACTCAAAAGTATTGTAGATACAAGTGGGATTTATCAGTTCAATTTTATAACTGATAAAGGTCATGGTAATTTGTAGCCTAAATTTCATTTAAAAATAATAATTTCTATTAATGCTATAAATATCCCTAATAAAAGGCCAATTTATTAGTACTAAAACCACCTAATAAAGTCCCCACATTATCAGTGATTTTCTTAGCACTAATAAAGGATGATTTTATCAGTGATTTTCTATCACTCATAACAGAGCAAATATTTTAAAGGAATATAAAATATCATAATTTTTAAAAAAAAAATATAAAATCCATTTCTATTGTTAATAATATCGAAATAATGATCATAAATAATCATGAACAATGGTGAAATTTAAAAATTACAGAGCCCTATATTGTTAGAGTATAATAGATGATTTAATTTTTATCTTTGATTCATGTTTTTCATCATCATATCCTCCTTAAAAAAATGTGATCTCTAATAACTCCACACAGTGATTCATATCATTTCATGTAGTGGCTAACCATATTAATGGATCTAAATGAGGCCTTTATAATTATAGAGTGACTGATTTAGAAAAATCTATTTTTTATTTAAAACCCCAAAATGGGGTTGAATACTCAAATATGATATTATACCCTTTCTAGGTTAAATCCTATACTATGTAAAACCATGATGAATTTTTTTCCATTTAGAGATTATCTTAAGATATATAACTGATTTATATCACTCATATAGTGATGATTAATTTCATTTATTTATAAAGAATTAAATAATCCCACAAAATCTTCCATCTTTAAATCTCTCCAATCATAAGTTGACCCCATACAAAAGTGTTACATTCTTAAACAACGACTTCCAATGTACCTGAATATCAAAATATCATCATGGTTTTAGGAAGAAAGAAACAAAATCCTATTTTGATCACATCCAATTGGAGATCAATTTCAATGAAATCCAGTACCACATATTATTTATTCACACTAGCTCACTTCAATATAGGGTATCCATACACATATAAAACCACGTTTCACAAACCTTTTCAATTCCATTTACCCAATTCCCTTTCCATATTAATGTCATTCATTTTATCTAAAAATTAAGTAGTACCATTAACCATAACCATTAAATTATAAATGTTTTGTTAATAAATGTGCCTTCTAGTTAGAGCATCACATTTCCCACATTTTTATTTAGTGACCTAAGAGAATACTGTATGTATTCATATCTACCAAAAATCAAATATTCCATAAATTTAAAATTGATTTCCCCATGTTATCCTCATAATAGCCTCAAGGTTTTATATTCTGTCATATTAAAAATTATTTTTCATCACCTCTTGAATAATCCATACCTATTAGTACCACTGTATTAAAAAATTAGGATAACACTAATCTCATTATCACACCATCATTTAAACCATTAGTATAAAATCACTAATAAAAATTTGACCATGTTGACTTCTCATCCATTTACATAGATTCCATATTCAGGTTGTTCTTTATGATTAATGAGATATACTCATGAGTACAAGTAGTAATGAATAATCCACCTCAATACATTAAAAATCTTGTTCACAAACATCGATTACCCATTTTACCATAACCTAATGTGGATGGTTGTAAACCCCAAAAATGTATAAGATTTTTTTTGATATTTACCCCAAATATAATAAATATAAAAAACGATTGTCTAACACCCCATCCTATAGAACCAAATACATTATTTAATTTTAATTTTTCAAGTATATACTTTATAACATATTAATCCTTAAATGGAAAAAAAGATAATAATTGCCTCTATTCATAGTTCATATCTGATCAAATTTATTCAAATATCACCAATTAATTATACGTATCATATTTTGTCATTATATTTATAGAGATTACATAAAATTTAGATGAATGACTAATTGATATATCACATTATTTTATATACTATTTTTCTACTAGAATAAACTTAGCTTATATTTCCTTTTATGGTACCATGACATTGCTTACATGGGAATATAATTATCTAATTTACTCTTATAATTGTTTTTCTCATATCGACCATCTAATAAAATGATTATAAATATACATATCACTATAACTTAACCATTAATTCTATATTAAATTGGGACCCCCCAAGTACTGAAGAAAATTCCGATGGAGAGGGTAATATAAATAGAAGTATCTTTTAGATTAGAGTTTAAAGAAATATGAGAGATCTTGATTCAAACAACATGGGATCAAAAAATCATCATCAAACATACCTACATAAAAAAATCACGATCAATATATTTGATGATTATTATTATTCCAATAAAATAAATATTTTAAAACACATGAATCCATATTAATGAATCATAGAATTTTAAAATTTATTTTTTCCAATTCATATCAATCATTGAAACAGTATAGTGACCCCGAACCAAGTATCTTGAAGATGGTGTATGATTTAATACATTAGAATAAGATATAAGGAATCACATCATGAACTATAGAATAATTTATTAGTCTTAGTAATTGAGATATATATACACAATTACCATATTAAATTTTAATACAAATATTACAACAGAAATTTTTCTGTGAATAATGTTATTCCATATAACATATCCTTCTACATCATTTATATTACATATCATATATTCCTATAAAATGAAACAAAATAATAGTTTTCTAAAATACTCATCTAGGTTTATGTACAATGGAATAATTCATTACCCTATAAGAATACTCAATATGGAAATGTAAATAACTGAACACACATTCCATATAATCAATAAAATAAGAAGTATGTGGATCCAAAGATAATAAAAACGTGAAACTATCATGGATAATATTCATTATGGCATAGTAAATAACTAAAAACACTTTCCATTTAATCAATAAATGGGAAGGAAATGCACCTAGAGGAAATATCATCAACAAATATCATGGATAATAATAACTGAATTCTAAATGAAGTAAATTATTAATTATCGGATTTCATGTCTTAGGAACATAATAACTCTACCATGAAGACCATTCACAAGATTGTTTAAACAATATGTAAAAACTTTTTTAATGTCATCTTACTGATTTTTTTCATATGACCTACCTATGGATCACAGGGATATATAATACCAAGGCCCACCTATCACTATAGGTCCAAAGTATTACTCATATATAGAATAATTGATTTAATTTAAAAATCAATATTCCTTAACATAAAATAAATGTATTGATTAAAGGATATAGATTTATCAACATTTTACCAGTCAATCAATTATATTTCAAAGTAAAACACAGTACATATAAATGAGATATGGTTTAAGAAATAAGAATACCCATGATAAATAAAATTTATATTTAGGATAAATTTAATGTCTAATGATAATAGGAATGTGAATTTTTCAATTGGAAGTTAATGACAATATAAATGAGTCAAGGAAGTTAATTTCAATACTATACTTGGTAAAAATAATCATAAACAATTCAAAAAAAGTATAAGGATAATACAAATAAAAAATATCCCTATTTGAGTACATGTAAATCAAATTATTGTTGTCATTGATGAATAGAAATACCATAAAAATATGTTAAAAAACATTCTTGAGGAAAATATACTTTTCATTTTAAAAATTACTTTTTAAAACAAAAAACATTTTAAAAATCCTTTTTTTGAATATAAATATTAATATCTATGGATTTTAAAAATATTAGAATTTTTTTAAAAAAAAATAAACTTGTAAACATTCAAATTATGAATCAATGAAGCGATGGTAATGTCAAAGTGAAATTATGTACATGTCATGAATGTTGAAAATAATATTCCTTTTTCATTATAATATAATTAGAAATGTTCATTTTTTTGAAATTGAGAAGGGTATTCATTTGATATAGTTTATTAAAAAGAAAAAAATCATAAAAAATTCATGATAAATCATTTTTGAATATATAAAAACATTATTGAAATTTTTTATCAAACACATGTTTGGAAGAAAATAGATTTTTGACAAAAGGGAGAAGTGAAGTTCGATTATCATAATTTTTTTCAAGATAATTATAAAAAAGAGTTGAAAATTGTTATATTAATTGGGAATATCAGGAATAACTACAGGAGTGGAAAATGAAATGGGATTATTATATAATTATTGAATAATTTTATTCAACTGAAATTCAAGACTAAATGATCTTATTTAGAATAAGATTTTGAAATAAACCCTTATAATGATGATAATTTGGAATTGCGAATTAATCAATGAATATATTATGTGTATCAACTATAAATCAACATAAAACAAGTTTAAATACAATAATATATAGTAAAAATTTATTACACACATAATCTTATAATATCAAAGATGATGAAGAAGTAATATAACTCAATGAAAAGAAGTTGAGTTATGAAATTATTTACCACATTGTAAAATTTAATTCAAATCCATATTTATTTAATATTTAAAATTATGACATAAAATACCATTTATAATGAATTATTTATGATATTACATGTCACAGTGGCAGTATATAAACCATATAGAAGAAATTAGGTGCATAACATTACAATATGCTTCAATGAAATAAAATTGAGACAAAAATATCTTACCATATGCTTTATTTTTTGTTTTAAAACAAGTTATTTACTAATAAAAATACAATATTGATACTTATAATATAATATATGATCCTTTTATTATATTTTACTACTCATTTGTTAATAATATTTCATTATTTTTCTTATTTTGGGTGTTAATTGCCTTGTTTTCTCATACACGTTTTGTCATGAATGTTCTGGTTGACTTGTATATTATATATATCCATAATAAAAAAGGATATTACTTTTATTAATATAATATTTAATAATTATATACATTATTAGAACTATTTATTTATTTTGAACATGTAAAATGAATTACATCGCTTTATAGAGATGGTAGGCCGTGTATACGCACAATTGACAATATCATTCCCTTATCAAGCGAAAGGTTAAGGAAGTGGGTGATATATTAAATTTTAATAAGTAATATCATATAATATATCAAACATATTCATAAATTTTATTTTTATTATAATACATGTAAATCATAATTGAAAAATTAATCACATCGCTTCATGAAGCGGTGGTCTGTCATACACACATGCAACATTATCATATTTTAAATGGAATGAAAGTGGAGATAGATAATTATGATTCCATACACATAATAACATATATTTATATGGTATATAATGGTTTCATTATATTGGAAGTTTTAATAAATAATTTAATTTTAAAAAATAAGAATTAAAATGAAAGATCTTTGTTAGGATAATTACCTTCTCTAAGAGAAACCATTTTTGGATCTCATCTTAAGGGCCCTAGGGATGGACTTTTGGTTGAACCATCAGATCAATAATGTAAATAATGAGGTTTTTTAGAGAATAGTTAAGGTTTTATTCAATCCAATTTTCTTTGGAGGTGTGAAGTAGTGAGGGTAGGGAATTCCATTTTTATGTGGGGAGAGAACCCACTTGGAAATTATATTGAAATTTAATAAAATATTTCAAAATGTTAAAGTTATTCACATGTAAATAATTCCAAATTGAAATATATTATAACTTTATAAGTATTATATGGAAATACGTACATCCAATAAAATATTGACAAGTTTTTAGGATATTTTAACCCTTATCATTTTAGTCTAACCCTACAATAAGTCCATTTTACTTTAACGATGATAACTAATAATCATGGTTATCACTATTTATTTAGGTAAAAAATGAAGTTAAACTCATTATATATTGTATATTATTATTATTATAAATATGGAATCCATTTTTAGGAATTCAACCCACTTAATTGGTGTAATTTTATTTAATATTAATCCGAGAGATGTAATGAGAAAGCATATTTTCAAAGAAAAACTGTTCAAAAGTTTACAATGTTTTTATGCAAAAATTAAACATAAAAATGATTCAAATGATGTAAATTAGATTAATTTATATATAATTGAACTAAAATTACTTTTAAACCTATTCAATATTAAATTTAACATTATTAGTTATTTTAAAAAAGGTAGTTTTTAATTAAAATTCAGTATTTTTCATTATTCATAAAAAAAGAATCTTTTTAGAAAAAAACAAAAAATCTACAATAAATATTTGTGATATTATATTTTAAAAAATAAAATTTATTTTTTAAAATAAATTTTCTATTAGTGGTAAAAATTAATTTTAATTTTTTTTGCAAATCATGACTAAACTGTCTTTTAGAAAAACATTTTTTTAAAAAATAATTCATTTTATTTTAAATTATCCTTATTTTATTTATAATCAATGAATAAAGATAATTTTTAAAATATAGTCAGTAAGTTAATACCATAATATTTAACATATATGTTATAAATATTATTTAAAATAATAATATTTTAATAATATTTCCAATTTTATTTACACTTGGTGTTGCATGTAATGCAAGATAAACATAGTGTTGTGTGTAAGACAACCTGTTGAAGAAGTGGTTGAATTTACATAAAACAATATATCATAATTTTTGAATATGTTATATTCCCTTCCATTTTTGGTGTTTCCTACCCTAAAATCTTTATAATATGATCTTCATATTTTAAAATCTCACGGTTTTACATTCTACCCAAAAAAAATAAATCACGTCCTCACAATTTAAAAATGATATTGATAATCAATGTTTTTATATATAATAATGTCATGATTTAAATCCCACATTATGATAAGGTTTTATAAATCATATTATTAATAATAAATAATGGGAATCAAAATATTCATATAAAATAATACATAATTGGGTTTTCAAGTAGGAGAACATAGGTGCGAAAAAATAGGCATGGAAGAAATGCGTAAATAATTAAAGAGTGATTGAGGTTATTTATAGTAAGAAATTTAGTGATCAAATGTAAAGATAAGAGTCTAAAAAATAATAAATATATTTTGATTTAAAAGATAATATGTTTCGTTAGATATGAATGTAATAAGATAAATTTTTGTTTCAAGATCCCTTTCCTAATGTTGAGGAATTATTTTTCTATCAATTAATATAGGGAAATATACATAATTGATACAATTTTATTTAATTATAAAAATTTCATCATTTGGTTCTTATTTGATAAATTTATAATTAATCTCTTTATCCAAGAAATAAATATTGAAAAATGAATTTTTTTATACCTAAAGCACTAAATTTCACTTTTAACAGATTGTAAGAAAAGACTTCTTCCTGTCCCTAACTATTTTATAAAACAAATATGGTCAATATAAGTCATCAAATATAATAAATTAATCTATAAACATCAAATTAACACCACTAGTTCATTATTAATATATATATATATATTTAATTTTTTAACTAAAATAATTGACATGTTAACCTGGAAATTGTGTAGGCTAGTGGTAGGAGCTAAACCATTATCATCATTAAGTCATGGGGTCAATCCCCACAGCCTAGCCAGGAAAGATGGTTAGTCACCCCACATACATGTTTTTCCTTTTCTAAATATATATTAATATAATTCCCATAAATCTCCCTAAAAAATATGATAGGCATACTTGAAATAAAATTAATCATTAAATAACCTTTTTAATAAGGGTTTTAATACAATATTTTTTTCACAATGTCTACTAATATCATTTCATTATTATTAAAATTTCATTAATGATCACATTAACTCTAAAGGTAATAATTACCTCTAATATTATTCCTATAATATTTAAAGGCATTTTAACTCAAATAACTTTTCCACTAAAACTTATGCTTACTATAAATTTGACCCATAATGTCTTTATTCATAGTAGAATCCCATCAAATAAAACCTAAAAGGGGTGTTTAATACATGGAATATATGATATAAATTAATCTAACAACCCATGCATCTATCTATAACTTGTAATTTAATTTATACAAAAATTATTATAAAATTTAACACAATCCTTAGATGTTTCATGGTTCCTATAGAAAAATACCAAGAGTTAAAATACTTCCATAATTTAATTATTAATTCCCAATAAAAAAATACTTCATTTATTTTATTTCATAAAAACCCTTTTAATTTTCTAGGGTTTAAACTAATTAATTTATTTTCATCATTTCTTCAAATCCCTCATAATTATTTGTAAAAGAAAATGTGAATTATCCTAAGCATATATCCCGAGAGTGCCAAACTAGGTGTGTAGTAAGGGCTGTTGTTGAGAAATAGGTGATGATCATATCCATCCTAATGCACCCTTATCAAAGTTATTACCCCTAGGTACATATATTACTAATCTACATGCACTTTTAGTATCCCAAAAAATATAAATTTCCATGAAAAACACATAATCTCTACCTTACCAAAAACATTCATATTTTATCCTATACTAATCCTCAAATTCTATCATATGGTTATGCTCCCTAATATATATTTTCTTAAGTCATGTTCCCAATTTTTCTACCAAAATTCCTCTAATACCAACTATAGAGACCCCGACCCTTATAACATGGATTAAATTTTTGCTTTATTACATTGGCATAAGATAAAATTAATATAATCTCAAATGATTGAATAGTTTAGTTGTCTTTGTAAAATAGACACATACCTGATTCCTATATTAAATTTTAATACAAAAATTACAACATGATTTTTATGATAATAATATTATTTTCTCTAGAATATCATTATATATCATTTATAGTACACCTTATGGAAATATGATAAAGGGAAACAATAAGGGTGAGATCAAATACTAAATAAGGATTATATACATTAGAATATATCATGAATAAATAAGCATACTCAATATGTAAAGGTAAATAATGGAACAAAAATGACATATAATCAATAAAATGACAAGTATTTGCATCTAGAGATAATATCAATGTGAAAATATCATGGATAATAATCATTATGTAAAGTAAATCACTGAAAACACATTCCATTTAATGAATAATTGAGAATAAAATGAATCCATATATAATATCAATGTAAAAATATCATTAATAATAATAAATAAATTCTAAATAAAGTAAATAATTAATTATTGGATGTTAGGGCTCATGCACATGATACCTCTACCATCAAAACCATTCACAAGATATATTAAACTACAAGTAAAAACATTTTTAATGCTAGATTACTGATTTGTCTCATGAAACCAACCAATGAATCGAGGAGTTATATAATTCCAGGCCCACCAATCACTACAGTTCTAAATCATTCCTCATATATCAAATAATCGATTTAATTCATGAATTAATATTCCTTAACATCAAATATTCTTATTGAGTAAAGGATACATATTTATTAATATTTCCCCTATCAATCAAGTAACTTTAAAAGTAAAATACCATATATATATATATATAAATTATATATGGTTTAAAAAAATAATAATTTCCATGAAAAATAATATTGATATTTAGGGAAAATTTAATGTATAATGGTAACAGGAAAGTGAATATATCAAGGGTAATTTAATAACTTCAAAAATGAATCAAGGAAGTGAATGCCAATAATATCCTTGCAGAAAAAAATCATAACCCATCCATAGGAAGAATAAGGTTGGTATAAGTAGAACATATCCCCATTGAATTAGATGTAAAATAGGGGGGGTTGTCATTTAAGAAAATAAATACCATAAAAATTTCTTTATAAAATTCCTCATAAAAACATCATTTTTATCTTAAAAACCAGTTTTTAAAACATAAAACATTTTGAAAATACATTTCTTGAAAATATCATTAAAAAAGTATGGATTTCAAAAAAATTATAAAAAAATTTATTTAAAAATAACCTATTATACTTATAAACGAGGCTTCAAAGAAATGATGGTTATTTCATCGGGTATTTCTGTACATGTAGTGCAAGTTGAAAATAAAATTACTTTTTCACTATAAAAAGGTTGGAAAAGAGCCTTTTTTTTGGAAAAATAAAATAAAATAACATTTATTTTTTATTAAAAAGAAAAAATGAGTAAAATTTTCTTTAATAATTCATTTTGGAAAGGTGAAAAAAGATTTGGAAACATTTTTATGAAAAATAGTTTTTCAAGAAGACAGATTTTTTACCGAAGATAGAAATAAATTAATGTTTTTATTAAAAACATTTATCGATAATTTATTGTTTCAAAGAGTAGGAAAATGGTACTATTACTTGAAAATATCATGAAAAACTAGAGTATGATTAAATTAAATGGGTTTATTATACAATGATCAAACAATTTCCTTCAATTCAAGTTTATGAATAAACATTCTCGATTAGAATGATATTGAAAAATAAACCCTTGAAATGATCGTAACATTGAAGGTAGAGATAATAAATGAATCAATATTGTGAATCAATGGGAAATTAATCGCATCGCTTTGTAGATACTATTGACCATACATACGCATGAGCGACGATATCATTCCCTTAAACAGTTAAAGGGTAAAGAAGTGGGTGATATATAAAATTTAAATAATAGATATATTCTAATATATATCAAATATATTCATTAATTTTTTCCTTATTACATTACATGTAAATCATAATTTCAAAATGAATCTCTTTGATTTTTCAGGTGGTAGCCAGCTGTACATTTGGGCAACATTATTGTATTTTAAATGACATGGAACATAAAAAGGTATATGTAATATTATAATTAAATAAATATATAAATATCATAAATATCATATAAATATGGTAAATACATCATTATATCCAACCTTGAGGTATGTTAATGGAAAAAAATGACATCGGTTCACGAGACAGTAGTCCGCCATACACACAAATGATGATTCAGTAACCCATCTGAAGAAATTAGAGATGGAAAATAATTATGGAATAAAAAAAATAACATATAAGTATATTTGATACAATTTTGTTGATAAATTGTATTTTTAGGACTAAATTGAAGTTGGAAAAATAATAATTAAAATGAAAGAACTTTGTTAAGGTAATTACCATCTCTAAGAGAACCCTTTTTTGGATCTCCTCTTAAGGACCCTAGAGATGGTATTTTGGGAGGACCAGTAGATATATAATGATAATATGAATTTTTGGGAGATATATTTTTAGATTTTGGTTTAGAAAAAGTCTTGGGATGTGTAAATAAGTTAGGGAATGTAGTTCCCTTTTATAAGTGGGGAAAGGGAACCCTATTGGAAATTACATGAAAATTTCTCAAAAGAATAAAAATTATTAAAGTCATTCACATGGAAATGATACCATATTGACATAGAATAGAAATTGGGAAGGATAATATAGGAACATGGAAATAAAATATGTTTTTTAAATGTTTTTATGACATTTTAACCATTATAATTTGAGTTTAACCATACGATAAATCC
Organism: Viscum album; assembly: GCA_963277665.1. Taxonomy (NCBI): domain Eukaryota; kingdom Viridiplantae; phylum Streptophyta; class Magnoliopsida; order Santalales; family Viscaceae; genus Viscum; species Viscum album. Next base: position 1,030,329,357 of record OY728158.1, read on the forward strand.
ATTTTTACCTTAACTGTGGTAATTAATTTTTAATATTTTCAATATTCATATTGGTAAAAAATTAATTTGACATTAATAGGAATTACATATTATTATAATTAAAAATATTGAATCCATTTTTCAAAAAATATTTCTATTAAGTGGAATTTTTTTATTTATAATTAATCTTACAGACATGATGAGAAACGGGGTTTCCAAGAGAAAATGTTTAAATGTTTACAAAAACTTTATATCAAAATTCTACATTAAAATGATCCCAATGACCTAAATTTAATTAATTTATATATAATTTAACTAATTTTACTTTGAAAAAAATGTGAAAATATAACTTAACATTATAAATTATTTATATGAAAAGGTAGTTTTCAATTAAAAGTCATCATTTTTCACTATTTATTAAAAAATGAAACTTTTCAGAAAAATACAAAAAACCTTACCATAATGTAATTTTGATATTATGATTTAAAAATTTAATTTTATTTTTTGAAATAAATATTATAAATTTTGTAAAAATTAATTTTAAATTATGCACACAAAGCGCTACTACACCGTCTTTTTAGAAAAAACATTTTTTTTCAAAAATATATTTCTTTTTATTATAAATCATAATTATTGTACTTATAATCAATAGATAAATATAATTTTTATAAATTAGTTAGAATATTTCATACCCCAAAATTTAATAGTGTATTATCATGACCTTTCTTGAGGTACCTCTTACTTGTTTTCAAGTATCCTTTAACCCTTGTTTTGATCATATCTTAGTTGGGTTTTACATTGGGGTTATTTCAGATGAATTTGATGAAACTTTGAAGCCGATGGGGTTGATAATGGTTGGTGTATGGTTTGGGAAAACCATTCAATTTTCCCTAGGAAACTGTGTGCCTTTTTTTGGAGCCACAGATGGTGGGGGACTGTTTGACCAATCCATGAGGCCTCCCTCCCCAAACTGTGCCTCAGGAATAGGGGATTTCATGGTTGGTGCATGGTTTTTCAAACTATTATTTCACCAAATAATTAAATATTGACCCCCTAAGTAGAGGTATATATTTTAAAAAAAGTTACACCTTCACTGAGGAAAACATGCATGTTGGTTTTAATCCCAATTTTTTTTATTAAAATTCCCAGAACCCCACGTTTTTACCCCAAATCGCCCCAACTCAAGCCTAAATATTTCCTATAGATTTTGGAAGATCGAATGAGGGTTAAAAAGCTCCCAAAAACCTTCTGATGAAAATCAATGATATAATGTAAGGATTTCACCCATCTTCTAGTAAACAATTTCTTCTCATTTGGTTTCTTTTTTCTCTACCATATACCTCTCTTATTTGGGGGGGGGGGGATGATTTCCTCAATTAGAAATGGGTTTAGATATAGGTTTTTATGGTATTGTTTAGGATCATTATTCTAGGTTTTGATCCAAGATATTCTACACTATTGTGATTTTGATCATTCCACATCAAATTGATGGTTACCATTTGGTGAGCATTCATCAATGAACTTGAGGTAGGTGGTCTAATTAATAATTCCCATATTCATGATTATTATTATGTGTTTAAAACTAATCCATTACATTTCCATGTTGTGAAATTTCAATTTAAATTAAAATGATGAAACTAATTATGGTAAATTGAGACATCCTTCATGGATCCCACTGGACCTGTTGAAAATTATGAAACTGGATTTAATGGAAACCCATGGGTTGTGAAAATATATTCTGAAATTATATTTATGTGGTGTGAAAAGGGGCGTGATGGGTTTTTGAAAATTAATTAAATAATTGTTGCACTTGATAATAAGAATTAAAGGGGTTGTATGATATAATCATTAGTGTTTTAGTAAAATATTTGATTAATTAATGATAAATGGATTAGTGGTCAATTATCAAATTATTCCATTTGATAAAGTAAACAACCATTTTTGTGCTAGATAAATGAAATAGTCACCCATTATGATAATGATTTAATCAAGGTAAATGACATTGAACCTTGATATGAATGTGTTATATGTGATATATGTGATTTATATATTAATAGAATGTGGGTCAGGGATTGATGCTCCAAATTTCCAATGGGGTGATAGACCGATTCTCTAGGAACCCAATTAATTATTTTGAAAAATAAATTATGGGTTAGGAAATGATGATCCAAATACCCATGGGGTATGGGATAGGGACTGATGATATAAATACCCATGGGGTGATATACTAATGCTATAAACCCCCAACATATTAGTAGTTGGATTGATATTCCAAGTTACTAGAAATGAAATTGGAATTAAATGGATAATGGAATCCCTAGATACAGTAAATTATGATAAACCTATGATTTATGGTTCAGACTGTAGAATGGACTGAATCAAGTATTATGTGTTTTGGTAGAGAATAATTAAATGTGAAACCTATTTATTTTTATGTATTTTGGTTTTTTCATTCTTTATAAAACTGCATACACTCTTATAGAATAGATATTGTTTTAGGCATTTTTGGTGGTGGCCTATTGAATTATACTAACACCCTACTCAGGCTGCCTGATAGGTACCTAAATAGAAATCATGGTTTCAGGACAGGATAAGAGAAATAACCCTATGTTTGATGGTTGAGTTGAGATTTGGGATGAAGCATGGATGGGGGAACCAAACATGATGGTGGGACCCATTTGGTAGATGTTAGGGCATATTTATTTTGGGTTTTAATGGACACCTGGAACATATACAACCTAACATATTTACAACTTTGGTTATAATCATTTTCTATGTTTTGGAATTATTATGTGATGTTGGTATTTATTATTAATGGTATTATATTTATTATTTATTATTATCCTTTCGATATTTTTATTTATTTTGGTTGTTATGATGATTTAATGAAGAGGGTATAGTCTCCCCGCATTTAATATTATACCCTCGCTACTCGTTGGCAGCCTATGGAATACGAGGAGGTGTTCCTGATGTCATGTAACTAACCAGCTCAGGGCACCAAGATATGGAACCTAGAATGGGATGTTAGAATGTGGTATCAATAACCTTTAGGTTTAGTAAAACCACTTGTAATTCCAAAATATAAGTGGGATGACATAAAAATGGACTTCATGGTAGGAATTACAAGTAATCCTTGAAATAATGATGCTATATAGGTGATTATGGAAAGATTAAAAAAAGTATCCAATTTCTTTCCTACCTGGGAGACTATCATAGTGGATTATTTGGGGGATATATACATTCAAAAGATAGTATGTTTTCATGGTGTACCATGGAGTATAGTTTCATTTCATGTTATACCTTATGAATCTAGAAAGGGTTATAGATGGGATTTAATACACAAGTGTTTATAAGTAGGAATGTCCACCAATAGATATATGAGAATACAAAATGTAGTATTTAGGCGCTAAAGAGCATAATGTGATCACATGTCTTAAAAATTGGAGGGTCTTGGGAGAATAAATTAGAACTCATTGAGTTCTCCTATAATAATAGTTATCAGGAAACTATTCATATGACACTATATGGGGAAATTTATGTTAGGAAATAAAAATCATCTCTATTATTGATGAAGGTAGGCGAGTCTGAGTAGTTAGGACCAAGTCTCATGCATGAGACATTAGAGCAGGTCTAGTTGATTTAGAAATGTTTGGTGATGAATCAAAGTAGGAAGAAGTCATATGATGATCAATATCAATGACCCCTTGAGTTTATAGTGGATGATCATATATTCTTTCAGATCTCACTAATATTGCATCACCATGTGATTCTGAGGTAAGTAATGTTGTCACCTGGGATTGTTATTCCTTTTGAGCTTGTGGAGAGAGTCAGGCCGGTGGCGTACCAATTGGATCTTCATTATAGATACAGTTCTATAAATTTTTTTCCATGTGTCACAACTTCTATATTATAACCCTAACACTTTTAATGTGATATATGATGAAGATGTTGAGATTGAGGTAGATGTGTCCATTATGGAGCATATAATTTGTAGAGTGGATGACAGTGAGAAGGTGTTGCGAGGAAAGATCATGCCATTGGTCCGGGTGCTATGGGAGTATGGACGTGTTCATAAAGAAACATGGGAGAGAGAAACCAATATGTGGGATCAATTCCCTAGTCTTTTTGCCTAGAAATATTAGATATTCTTGGGATTACAACTTTAGGAAGATCTACTATAAGGTGGGGATATTTTAAGATCCAGAACTTTCTAAAGATACTCATACTTGTTTTTAGATATTCTTGTACCCTTTTTTTGATCATCTCTTTTTTGGGTTTTACATTGGGGTTGTTTCTGGTGAATTTGGACATATTTAGAAGCCCATGGGGATGAGCATAGTTGAAGTAGGGTTAAGGGAAACCATGTGGTTTTCCTAGGAAACCGTGTTCCTTATTTTTGGATCCGTAGAATTTGATGCACTATTTTAAAAAACTATGAGGACTCCCTCCCCAAACCATGCACCCATGGAAAGAGGAGATTTTCATTGTTTGTGCACGGTTTTTCAAACTGTGCACCCAACTAGTAATAACTGTGGACCCACTAATTAGAGGTGGATGGTTAAGGTTCAAGATTTGGAAAATCATGCACCTCTACCCTGAAAACTCTATGCATTGGTTTTAAACCACCCAAAATTTTTATTAAGATTCTCAAACCCCCTGGGTTTTATCCTAAATCAACCCATATCGACCCTAAGAATTTTATTATGATTTTAGAAGCTCTTGAGAGGATTTTAAATCACCAAAAACCCCTTCTAATGGAAATCAAATATATAGTGGAAGGATTAAACCCCAATTTTGGTATGCAATCTCTTCTCATTTGTTTTATTTTCTCTCTCCCATATTTCTCTCTTATTTTTGAGGTGTGATTTTCCTTATTGGTAATGGGTTTAGAACTAGTTTTTGATGGTATTGCTATGTAGGATTTCAGTTGTATGTATTGATCCAAGATCTTCCACACCATTGTGATTTTGAACATTTTACACTAAATTAAGGGTTACGATTTGGTGAGTGTTCATCAATAATCTAGAGGTTGGTGTTATAATAAGTAACTCTCATAGTCTTGATTACTATCATGTGTGAGAAAATTTTCCATTTAATTTCCATGATGCTCAATTTTAATTTTAATTTAAAGGATGAATTTAATTCTGGGAAATTGGGAAACTCTTCATAGATCATCTTAGACCCGTTAGAAATTATGAAATCATATTTAATGGAAACACATGGGGTGTGACAACATATTTTGATATGATGTTTATGAAATGAGATAAGGGTAATCATGGGTTTTGGTAATTGAATTAAAATCTTATTGCACTTGATAATGGTAATTAAAGGGGTTGGTTGATATAAAATTAATGGTATTAGGGAAATATGTTTTTAATTGATGGTAAATGGATTATTGGTGAATTTTCATATTATTCTATGTGATAAAGCAAAGAACCATTTTTTTCTTGATAAATGAAATAGTTCTCTGTGATTTGGATGATTTAATAAATGTTAATGACTTTGAACCTTTATATGAATGTGTTGTATGTGATATCTGTTATTGATCTATAAATGGGGTGTGGGTTAGGTACAGATGATTCAAATACCCACAGGGTGTTGAAATTATTCTCTAGGAACCCAATACATTCATGTCGACCATAAATTAAGGGTCGAGGAATATGATACAAACACCCATGTGGTGTGGGACAGGTAAAAACGCACCAAATACCCACGGGGTTCCAGAATGATGATCTTGGCCCCTAACATATTGGTAATTGGATTAATGTTCCAATATACCAGAAATGAAATTCGAATTAAAAGGACAATGAAAGGCTATGATATAATAAATTGTGAAAACCTTATGATTTAAGGTTCAGACATTGACATGAACTAAAGTAGGTATGTTGTGGTTGGTTAACAAATATTTAATTTTTAAACTTGTTTATTTTTTTCATTCAGTTAATTTATTATTTATAAAACTACATAAACTATTATAGATTGGATATTTCATTAGACACCATTGGTGGTGGAATACTGATTTTTACTCACACACAACTCAGACGGCCTAATTAGAACCCAAATAGATTTCATTTTTAGGAAAAGTTAACGGAATTAACCCTATGTTAGATAGATAGGTTGAGATTGAAGATGGAGCATGGATGAGGGAACCGAAGATGATGTTGGGACCCACTTGGGAGATTTCAGTGTTTCTTTATTTTGGTTTTATTTATAAAATTGACATATATATGGAATTAAATATTTACTTCTTTATTTTATAATAATTTTCCATGTTTTGGGATTATAATGTGAGGCCAGTATTTATTTTTTATGGTAATAACTTGATTAATTGTTATTATCATTTATAAATTTTTTTATTGATTTTAACTGTTGTGATGATTTTATAAAGAGGGTACAGTATCCCAACATTTCCTATTAGACCATTTATGCTTGTCAGAAAACTCTCGGGTATGGGGAGGTGCGCCTAATGTCACCTAACTAATGGGCGTGGGGGACCGGCTTGTGGAACCCAGTTTAGGATATTTAAAATGTATTGGTTATAAATATTATATTACATAAAAATATTTTAATAATGTTTAACATTTTTTTAAACTCAAAGTTTCTTGTAACATAATATAATCTTTGTATTGAATATAACACAAGCTATTAAAGAGATTGAATTTATATAATTATATATATATATAAACCATAACTTTTCGAGATGTTTTATTCCCTTCATTGATTAGTGTTTCATGTCATGCATGCTATTGAATATGATGTTAATATTTTAAAATCTTAGGGTGGTAGAAAAATGTTTTTTCATGTATAAATATAGGAAAACGTCCTAATCAGTATCATCTAGCCTAGTCTCCCCTACCTAGAATCATGCTATATAAAAATATCACTTCAGGAATAATATATCCTATTAGGATACATAAACCTGATCAAATGAAATATGAGGAAACTACCCTTATCCCCAAGATAATAAAAATTCATAATTTATTGGAAACAATAACACTAATTAGTATTTAATAGTGGAGAACTCACCCATCACTATGGGAATTATGTATCAATTATGGTATTAAACATCTCCACCAGTAGAGAACCCACACTCTTATAATCAGGGGAGTACCCACTTATACTAATAGACTACTTGTATCCTAATCATTGGGGGAGTACATACTAATATTGATTGAGGAACTATGTCTATATTTTTTGTGGAGAACCTAATCCTAATAATAGAGTACCCACACCACTATCATAATGGAATTACGTTTTCCCACTGATAGAGGACTTGTTCCCTTGTCTTCTAGGGAGTACATACACCTATTTATAGAAGAACTGTGACCATACCCTTAAGGGAGTACCTAATCCCATCCATCATACTAGGGAATCACACCTTATAGATTATTTTATCACCATGGGAGTACCTTAACATATTATGTATTTTTTGTACTCGCACATTTTCATGGAAATTTTGATAATGGTGTCCGCAATCCCATGCTTATAACATGAACTCTTGGCCACCATGTGTAACAACCCAATTTTTAGTGATTTTTTTTAAATAAATAAATTTTTCATGATAGATTGTTTTTTTATAAACATTATTTTTATCTTTTTAGATATGAAAAAATAGGTTATATTATGTTATGCGCAACACCATTTTAAGATTTCACTTCACGCAACACTAGGTTAGCTTGCGTTACACATGACTATGAGTTTTAACAAAACCCTGATATATTTTTAATATAGTTATTAAAAAAAGACTGTTATAACCTAGAAGTTAAACATAGTGATATTAAATAGTGATAAATAATTTTAAATTATTTTTATATAATGAAATCATATTGCCAAAAATGTAGTTAATTTTTAGTAATGCCTACATATGTTTCAAAAATATTATCTTCTCAAAAAATTAATTTTGTTTATTTTTTCTTGATCATAAATTATTTTCTAACACTTTTAACAAACTAATTTGATTAAATAAATAGAGTTATTTTAAAATATATTTTCAAAATAATCTTATGGTGAATATTTGGGTTTTTTTCCTAAAGTTTCATTTTTTGATGAATATGAAGAATACTGAATTTTAATTGTAAAATATATTTTTGCTAAATTTATTTATAAATTCTAAATATATTTTAAATGTATTTTAAAGTAAAATAAGTTAAACTATAAATATATTAATCCAATTGAGGTCATTTTTATCAATTTGATATAAAACCATTTCAATCTTTTGCAATTTTTCTCTTTAAAAACCCGCATTCTCATCACATCTATGAGATTTTTTTAATTTTATAATTTCCAATTCCGTGAATGTAATTTGTAAAAATGGATTGCATATTCAAAATAAGAAAATTTATATTATTTAAAATTGTAAACATTATTTTTTTACCAAAATTAATAGTAAAAGTAGTAAATATTATTTACCACTGTTAAATTAAAAATGAGTTTACTAGGGGGATAAAGTAAAAAAGATAAGTGTTAACAATAGCCCAAAACTTTTCCAGCACCCATTGGATGGAAAAATTTAGACTTTATAAACTATATTATTTTGAATATTATATTATTGAATCCTTGTGACTTGAAAAAATGTGGGTGGAATTAATTCTTTCAAAAAGTTATAAGTGTACCACTCACCTCACTTATAAAATGCCACATCATATTCTCTCTTCTTAACAGCTTCCAAACCTTTTTATTGGCCAAAAATAGCCCAAAAAACTTAAAAAATTTTATAAGCATATACTAGAATGATTTATTTCATATAATAACAACCAATGAATGATTTTTGTGCAAAAATAAGGAGAATACTTGAAGAAGAGGTAATGTTCATCAACAATCATATTTGTTTTAATTATTCATGAACATCCTTGAATTATTATTACACCATGATAATATAATAATATCAGTATCTTAGATACACATTGATGTTGTTTTTCTATGGGCATGACCTATAACCATATCCACATCCATCAAATAGGTTATGAAATCATCATTCGTGTGTATGGTGGACTACCGCTTCATGAACCAATGTCATTAATTTATACATTACCCCCTCTTAAGGATAGAAATAAAGAAGGTTTAATTGTTTATATATGATATATATTATATTAGTATGATTCTATAATTTTTATATCACACATACCTTTATACATTCCATTATTTGGGAATACAATGATGTCACTCGTGTGTACAACAGACTACCGCCTCGTGAAGTGATGTGATTCATTTATGCTTTACATAGAAGGTATATAGGATGGGTTTAATGAAAAAACATGATATATTTGACATAGAAATTATTATATATTGATAATATATATCATTTAATTTTCTTTATTTCACTCCGACAATAAAATATAAAGAGAATTCATTCGTACGTAGGACCTACCATCTCCATGAAAGATGTATTTCATTCCATATTGATAAATTTTATAAAATACTATAAATAAATATAAAATTAATATATATGATATTTATATAATGGTTTAAAAATTGGATTTTATGAAATCATGATTGATGTAAGAGGAACAATTTTTTTTTTCAAAACATACATGAAAAAAGTAGTTATTGCCTGAAACGTGCCATTAACATAGAAGTGTTAAAAAAATGTGTAATAAAAGGTCACAAGAAAATAATATATGGTATTATATATATAAATATGGTGTTTTAATATAATTATAAAAATCTATATTTGTTAGACAAGAAGTTTGAATGAGTACGATGGAAGTCAAGATGTTAGGTAAGGGATATCTGTCTCACTTTTTACTTTTCTGAGACACATTCCATATTCACCCCTTATTATTTTATTTGGTGTATATATTTCACACGAATTTATATTTTTATTCTTCTCATGAAAACTATCAGGTTTTACATTTCCTTTTGATTATCACTCTATCAAGGGGTTTATGGTTCAAAAGTTTCCAAATCAGTAAGGGATTTTTATCTTAATTTTACATAATTGAGACTTATATTATGTTATGCGCATATAAATTATCATTAGGAATATATAAATCCCCATTAAAATTTAATATCATGAATTTATTCATCCTCATGATATTTTAGATTTCATTTTATGTTATTTTTCAATGGGTTTATGATTCAAGGTTACCAAAGTGGTAAATATTTTATGCTAAAATCTCATAGTTTATTAGTATTATTTATGATTATGTTTCGGACGATAAAATATTATGACCCATTTCTCAAAAAACTCATTAGTTTTATTTGCATCTAGTTATTTTTGATATTTTCATGCAATATTACTATATTTACACTCTCTGGCCCTTAAATGAAATGGGAAAATATTTTTAATAAAATATGATTGTATTTCTCTCTTTGTTCGTAAATCTGTTTTATTCTATAACCACATTTTCTAAAAAAATAATTTTTTTATTCCACATGTTTTTTTTAAAAGTAAATTTTTTCCCATTTTTTCATTTAAAATAAAATGTTTCGATGAAAATCTTAATGTCACTTTCCAAACAATACTTGTTTGTATTTTACCAAAAATGAGAAATGAATATTTATTTAAATGTGTATGGCATGAACAAAACATCCTATATTCAAGGAAATTATTTACTTTAAATCATCCTTTATAAAATTTCAAGGTTATTTTTTAAAATATGATTTTAAAATTGTTTAAAAATTCATAATGGTTATTTTACTAACTAATTTTTTTAAAATATCGATCGAAAACATTTTCAATCTAAGATGACACAAGTTGATGTTACCTAGTCATACTGGGGTTATGATACAAGGATACCATTATTATTATTTCTCTGAATAGTTTATGTTTATAAAGAAATGATATTTATGAAACCCCTTTATCTTATATGGGTTATACCATGATAAAATTCTTATGAAACCTTATCTTTTTTTTTCAAGGGTTGTGCAATGATGAAATAATGAAATGATGAAGTGATGAAATGATTATGAATCTTATACCTCATTTAGAGGTTATGATATGGTTAAATATTTATGAAACCCATTTTATTTCATCAATTATTATATTATTAGTGATTCATGATATTTTATAACACATAAATATAGTTTTAATATTGTTATAGGTGGTACCTATATCCCCCTCCAATGTATTGGGTAAAAATTTATATCGTATGTAATTGATAGGACTAGAACTAGGAGTGAACCCAATTCATTATAAAACTTTTTCTATGATGATGAACTTGGGAGTGAACCTTGATTACAATGATGGTTTGGGGAGTGAACCCATTTCACGTTGACATCCTTGAAAATAATAATTGACTAATATAAAAATGATTTTATATACAATTTTTTATTCCAAAAATCTATGTCTTATGTCAATGTTTTTCTCTCAAGGATCATGTTCATTGATTCTATTATGATTAATGTATTATTAAAAACCAAAAAATTATTCCATGACTCGTTATTATGATCATTGATATGTAGGGTATGGTTTTCAAATTCAATGTTCCCATTCTCATACCCCTATGATCATGTCATGCTCCTGTATCTCCATTTTTTACCCTTATTGAGAAACTTCTCACCCTTTATTATGTTTAAAATCCTTAGGTTATAAAGAAATGTATTACATGTGATATGTATAAGAATGGTGATACATTGGAAGATTATAGTGGGAGATGATGTAGTTTACCTATGAGCTAGTTGTTTGTGTTTCCATGTTTCCAAATACACTAAACTATTACGGTCTACAGGGGGTTGTTAGTGTAATGTAAGGAATATTCATAAAAAATAATGTAATATATATGTATGATAAGACTAGTTCAATGTAGTTTCTATTAGAGGATAGTGTTATTTATAATTTGGAATCCAGTATGATAAAATCTTAGTGATATCCTTAAGTACATGTCTAAGGATAAGTATAATGATGAGTTAATGTATTGAAACATGTCATGGAATTTTGGTAAAGGATGGTGTGAGTGGTTTCCATGAAATTACATCTGTGTCTAGGTAATAAATGTAGATGTGGTTCTAGGCAGAGTTACACTAGAGACATTATCCCAAATGTCAAGCGCTTTCATGTTAACAAAGGCCCTATCAAGCTTACTGGCAATGATTTTATTATAATATGTTCTGTACCAAGTATATTTAGCACAGGTAATGGTAACTTCAAAAAGATTACAATACTCAATAGAGGATCTAAATTCTCTTGTGGATATGGAGAGATGTGAGGGGACAATTTTTTCACAAGAGTTAATAATGACATTGAAATCTCCCATAACAACCCAAGGGTCCTGAATGGAGTTGGCCATGTCAGATAGATCAAGAAAAAGAGTCCTTCTTTATTGATATCTATTGTTGGCATAAATCATCATACAAAAATTATTCCAACCATTCCACGAGAAATCATATGTAAATTGGTGTTCATTATTTTTAAAAATGTTAATGTTTTATAGATAATAGTGATAAAAAATCCACACAGAATCAGTCTGAGGAACATTCTTATAGGAACATAAAAAGTTGTAATTTAGAGAGCCAAGCCTCATGAAGTTCATATTGAAGTTAACTTTAGGTTCAGAGATAGAAAATAAATGAGGATTATGAGTGTTTAAAAACCATCTAAGAGTTGCGGAGGTATCATTATTAGCTATGCCTTGACAATTCCAAAAGATAAAATTCATTTCTACTAATGTTTTGGGTTAGAACCCTTTTTTTGGATTTCCCAGAACCTTTCTTCCTGTGAGATCTCCTAACATTTGGAGAGGAAGTAGGTTTTGTTTCATTATCATTAGTTTTAACATTAGAGTTTGGAGAAACAACATTAATCGTAGAAAAATATGATGTATGATAAGAGAAAGATGTGCTTAAAGGGGGAGATGGCAGGGCAGTACTGCCCTGGGGATGATCCATCTCAAATCCTTGAACAGGTGGATGTTTATTTGAGGATTGAATAGTATTCTTAATCATGGCAGAGGGAGAAGCCTCAGTAGAGACATCACTAGTCAAGGAATTATCCTTCAAGGGGACAATAGTGTTTTTGGGGGTAGAGGGCAGGGTGATGTTTTCTTGTAATTTTTCCCCAAACAAATCCCGAACAGATTGGTGCTCAGGTGGGGATTGTTCAGAATTTTTATTCAAAATAGTAGGGGTGTCATCAGTTTTCAATAATTCAGAAGTGGAAACAGGAGTATCAGGGTGATTCTGTATTAAAAAAGAATCTTGTTTCCCAACAGGAGGTGTGTTAACCTCACTATTTATAAAATAGTCAGCAGAAAGTATATCGGGCACATCTTTATCAACAGAAATATAATCAATCATATGTAACTCGGTGTGTGCATCAGGAGTAGCATTAGTGATATCATCATGCACTTGCAAGCTACTAACAGAATTATCAACCTGAGCAGTCATAGTAGAGATTTCAGGAGCAGAACCACAGTTTTTATCCATAGTAATTTGAGAAGGATTTACTAAGTTACCTGGTTTAGGTATTTTTCCCATGTTACCTTGTACCTCTTTAGAATAACTGAGGGAGGAGATCCCAATTTCCTGACTCTCTGTTCCATCCAGTGTCTTTGGAACTGCACCTGTGTTATCGAATATAGAAGCTGTAATAGAGTTCCTCATGTCCCTGTATACAGGCTCCTTTGAAACTAATGCATTAGGTACAGAAGCATTAGTAGCCAAATTAGAAATAATGGAGGGATTGTTCCCACCCAATTTATTTTCATTATCATCAGGGTTTTGATATATTTCAGCAACTAGATTTTCAATGTCAATGGAAATTTTTCTATCTATTTGAAATGAATCTTCCTCATCAACCATGTCCACCCATGATTTACCATCTAGGGGGAAAAGGCATTAGGTTTCTTAACCCATATATCCTATTTATTTTTAGGGAACTCAAATTTATCCAGAAAATTCTTTCCCTTCTTACTGTGTTTAATTTTCTTCCAATCATTAGTGATTGTAGGGTCAACTTGTTTTCTAACCACTATGAAATTAGAGAGGTTATGCCCTATAATTTTGAAAACCTCAAAAAAGGAGGTTTCTTTTCATATTCAATTATGATATCAGTTCTATAGTCAGGATCATTGATGTTTATAACTGATGGAAGTTCTATATCAAGCTTTACCTCATCCATAATTCTAGAAAATAGCCCAAGGTCTCCATTAAAAGTTCTATGATCAATTTTAATAGGAGTTCCTATTCAAGAGGCTATGTCATTTAAGATTTTAGGATGCCAGTAAAACCAATTAAGACCATGAATCCTAACTCATACCTGTGCCATGGAATTTCTGTGTGTGTATGGATTAAATGAGACATCCCAGTCAAAAATTCTAAGGAAACTCGGTTTAAGATGAAAATTACCTAATCTCCATACCTGATCAAGCTCTTCCTACGAGTTGAATAGTATATGATAATAACCTTTGCCGATGGGAACCATATTCCATCTTTCCATACCCCAGCAATGTGATATTCTATTCTTGAGTTCCATCAAAGGCCAGGTCGGTCACACATATTGTAAGAAACTCAGCTAAGTACCAAGTATTTTTACAATTGTAATCTTTGTTTCAGCACTTCCGGATCCGCATCTACTGTGAATTTACCAGCCTCAAGATTTTCGAAGAGCGGAGGTTTGTACTCCTTCACGTTACCCAGGTCCGATCCTTGTAACACATCGCGGAAGGAGACATCAATTTAGACCTATTACGCTGATTAAAACTCTTTACAAGATCATTGCTAAAATTATTGCTAATGGATCTCTTCCTCATGGAATTAATGCTCAATTTATTATTTTAATACCTAAGGTTAAAAACTCTTCAGAGATACATCAATTTAGACCTATTTCGCTAATTAACACTCTTTACAAGATCATTGCTAAAATTATTTCTAACAGACTTGTCCCTATATGTAATAAAATCGTCTCATAGAATCAGTTTGGTTTCATTAAAGGAAGGTCTATTCAAGATTACAATTTTCTTGCCTCCTAATGTACTAATTGCCTAAATAAAAACACAAGTGGGGGTAGTGTTTCCATAAAACATGATATTAGAAAATCATCTGATACCATTGATTGAGATTTCATTTTCAAAGGCCTAAAAAACATTGGTTTTCATGAGACTTTTATCGAGAGAATTAAAAAATTATTTCACTTAGCTATTATCTCCATTTTGATCAATGGAACCCCCTGTGGGTTTTTCAAATGTTCTAAAGGTGTTAGGTAGAGAGACCCTCTTTCGGCCTTTTTTTTGTTATTTCTAAAGATTACTTAAGCAGACTCCTCAATAATCTGGTTGATCAAAATATGTTTATGCCCATACAAGCTACCAGAAACCTAAATGTTCCCACTCACCTTCTATATGATGATGATATCATCTTGTTTCTCCAAGGGGACCAAAGAAACATTCAAGTTCTTAAACAAGCTATTTCTCATTATGAGTAAATTTCCGGTCAGCCATTTCCTGGAATAAATCTCATATTTTCTTTGGAAAAAAACTTCCCTCCTAGAAGAAAAACTATCATTACCAATAATCTTGGAATTAAAGAAGGTCTTTTTTTCCTTTCACTTACTTGGGTGTCTCGATATTTTGGGGGAGACCTAAATCTTGCTAATTTTATAATACTATTGATCAAATTATAAATCATCTATCTACTTGGATGGGGAAATCCCTCTTTATGGCCGATAGAATATGCCTTGTTAAATTGACCATTGTCTCTAAAATGGTCAATACTCTCATGATTTATAAATGTCCCGTAGGTACCTTCAAGAAAATTAATACCCTTATTAAAAATTTCATTTGGACATGAAGTATTTTTTAAAAGAAGCTTGTCACCATCCCTTGGAATACCTGTTGTAACCTCTTGATAAAGGAGGAATTGGTAGAAAAAATTTAAAATTGTTTAATGATTCCCTTCAAGATAGACTCACTTTACGTCTCATAAATTGTACTTTTAAAAATTCTGAATTTTTAAATCATAGATTATTTATTAAACTTTTGAAAGGGAATTTTAATTTCATTAACTCCTTGATCTGGCCTTCCATTGGGGACTCATACCATAAGATTATGGAAAACTATAGTTGGATGGTTAGCGTCGACTCCTGTATTAATTTTTTGTGTGACAATTTGATTGGTAACCCGTTGATATCATTGTTTCTTCCTAATAATACTCCTAAAGATACTAGTTATACTATCAAGGAAGTTTTCCAATCGTGTAGGCATGATCTCCCTGAAAACATTGCGCAGATCAATGATAATTATCCATTTTCTACTTCCGGAGGTTTCCTTGTTTGGGAACCTACTTCTAATGGTATTATTGATTCAAAAAATTTCTACAAGAATAATTTCTCTGGAAATGAATCTAATCATCAATGGGTGAGTACCTTTAACAAGCCTTGGATCAAACCCTCAAGGTTCAATTTTATTTGGAGTATTGCACATAATAGATTTCCCACTGAAACTAGCCTACAAGATTTTGGCATTCAACTCTGCTCAAAATACCATTTGTGTAATCAACATAGGGAAGATTCTGATAATCTTTTCTTGTCTTGTGTTATGAACTCTGGTTTATGGAATTATATTTTTGACTTATTTAATTGTAGTTGGTCATTATCTGAATTGATTTGTTTGTTCTTGAAAAAAAATGTACTAGACATGAAGCCTCTCAACAAGATAAAAATATATTTCATGCGGCACTGGTGGAACTCCTGCAAGAGATTTGGTACATTAGAAATGATATTATTCATAACAAGAACTCATTCAGTCTCAATGCAGGAAAAACTCGAATTCTCATTGAGATCCATGAAGCTTCTTCGATTCAAAAAGACTGTTGCAACAACTCTATTGGTGACTTTGAGATCCTTCGACATATTCGGGTTCCGGGTATTTTTCCACAGCCCGGACGTTCCTTTGAGGTTTTCTGGAAATCGCCGATGTTAGGATGGATCAAAGTGAATGTTGATGGTGCCTCAAAGGGCAACCCAGGCCATGCCAGTTGTGGAGCTATCTTTAGAGACTCCGCTAGCCAGTGTCGGAGTTTCTTCTATGGTGGATGTGGTCTTTCTTCATCTTTGGAAGCTGAAATGCTGGGAGTCATCCACGCAGTTGATTTCGCTCTTCAAAGAGGATGGAGAAAGCTTTGGATTGAAAGTGATTCTACCACCATTGTCCATTTCATTTGTAATGGTGTTATTCATCTCGCCTGACCGCTTACTACTATCTGGATGAATTGCCTAAAATCACTCTATGGGATTAACTACATAGCTACTCATTCCTTCCATGAAGCAAATTTTGTTGCAGATTCCCTTGCCAAAAAAGGTGTTCATCCGAACATGACTTGGTTGGATACCCAGCCAGCTGATTTATTTCATCTTCTTGATGGAGATTGTAAATGTATCCCATCATTCCGTCTTCTGTAAACTTTTTGTTCTTTTATTAATAAATGGTGCTTTGGTCTTTGACCAAGGAATTACCTTTAAAAAAAAGTAGATGTGGCTCTAGAATAGAGGTACCTAAAGGTAAAAACTATGAATAGGGAACATTGAGCTAGACTCAATCGTCACCCAGTGCATGATAATGTGTATTGATAAAGACTTGGTTTGACACTTTTAGGGGATGTTATTTGTATATTAAAAAACTCTTTATGAACCATCATAAAGTATTTAAATATATAATAGATATTCATGACATAGGATAAACCAAATGTATCATATAATAATAAATGTTATCTCATTTAGGAATCCTATAATTAAATTTTCATGATTATATAGTTCCCTCTCACGATTGTTGTTTATTACCTTATGATTTTTGGTTTAATCAATGGAATGAACCTGATAGAGACATGATAATGCTGATTGTGATGGAAAATGAAATGATTTTCCTCCCAAACATAAAAATTTCATGGGATCTGGAATGAAAAACAAGTTTCTATGCACACACAACTTTCTCATGATTTGAATCATGTTGGACTTCCAAACAAAGGAGGTAACAACATTATGTTTAGTCAATCATGAGGAAACATCCACCTTCTATTAGTTGTTATTCAGATCTAATAGTTTCTAAATAATGTATCTAGACCACTAAAAATATATTTTCTATTATCCAATGATTGAAACATGAATATTTTATTTTGGATGTCTACTATTTAGAAGGCAAAGAGGATCATTGTTGGACACTAATCAAGAATATGAGGCAACCAAATGAAATTGACTCCATAGATTGGAATGATTTCAATAACTTATTTTTCAATAAGTACATTACTCATATTATTCATATGAATATGTATATGGGGTTCATTGAGTTAAATAAAAATGATTATTAATAATTTGTAACTATGAGGAAAATTTTTCATGACATGCGAGGAAGGATTCTGGTATTATCATACAACCTAAAAGTAATGCTGATCAATTCATCAACATCTTAAGACCAAGTCTCTAAAGGGAGTTATACATATGAGAATTCACTAGGTATGAATATATATATATACATATATATATATATTTCTTTCAAGGTGAAAATGGAGGTTGGAATTATGTATCAATATCATGGTTTTGATAAGAAAATGAAGATGGAATTCAGTGGAAAATCTAAAAAATATGGAGAGTAGAAGATGATATTTCTTTTATGATCAATGTGTAGGAAGAAAAAAAGAAGGAAATTTTATTAATGGGACTAGTAAATGAGTTACGTTTAAAATATAAGGTCATCAAGAAATTGATTTCCAATGTAATGGGAAGAAGTTATCTAATGATGTGAATATAGAGAAATCTTCAAAAAATTCACCACCAACACACAAGTGTTTCAAATGCAGGGATTATGGGCACAATTCTAACTAGTGAAAAAATCCAAAGGATAATGAATATGATCAACATCAATAACCTATTATGCCAAGGGATGGAAAATATCATGCTCTCACTATTTTTGACAAGGGGTATGATAATGACATAGTGAAAGGTACAATTACCATCCACTCTAGAACTGATAATGTCTTATTTGAATCTAGATCTACCCATTATTTCTTATCTAAATAATTTTATAATGGTATCAAGATGCCACCCAAACAATTAGATGTTCAATTGGAAGTGAAAAAAATAATGGAATGATGATTACTTCTCATGAATATGATTCTTATCTAGTTAATGTTTTTGGGAATGTGTTTCCTAAAAATATCATCATTCTTCCTCTAGTAAAATTTGATGTTATCATAGGAATGGATTTAATTTCTCTACATAAATCACACATCAATTTAAAAATAAGGGAACTCATGTTTTATATTCCAAAACAACCGATGATTTCTTATCAATGTAATGATATGTATGAATATCCAATGAAGAGTAAATCCATTATGTGGATATTAATTCCCATTCAAAATTGGTGTTTATCTTAAATGGTTATGAAAAAACTCGATATCGATGATATGGATATTTTTCACCAATTTTGCTGACATATTTATAGATGAGTTACATAGTATCCACTAAAAAATGAATTGGATATCACAATATAACATATATCATGTTCCACAAAAATTTCACAGACTCCCTATATAATGGTCTTTATTATGTTTTAGGAATTAAAGAAGAAACTCCATGAAATCCACGGCATGGGATTCATTGGGCCAAGTGTGTCACCTTAGGGAGAGACTATTCTTTATGATAAAAGGATTTATGGATCATTGTGACTCAACATTGGTTATCCAGACATGAACAAGATCATGATCAAGAATAAGTATCCTCTACCCCGTATTGATGACCTATTTGATCAACTGCACATAGTTCAATCCTTTTACAAGATTTAACATAATTATGCATATCATCAATTGAGGGTCAAGAAGGAGGATATACCCAAGAAAAATTTCTCTAAATGGTATGGAAACTATGAATATATAGTGATTCCATTCATTCTAATTAATTCTTCCACTATCATCAAGGATTTAATGAATATAGCCTTTATAGATTACCTTGATTATTTTGTGGTTGTATTTATAGATGATATTCTTATCTATTTAAGGATAAATGAAGAGTATTAATAGAACTTGATAACTATACAAAAGACCCAATGGATAAAAGAAAATATATGAAAAATTTTAGAGGTGTGAATTTTGGCTATAAAATGTTTCATTTTTGGGTCATATAATCTCAAGAGAGGGTGTATTGGTAGATCCATAAAAGATAGAGGCTAATTAATTTTGCCCCAAACCAACCATAGTTAATGGGATTCATAATTTTCTTGTTTAAGATAGATATCTATGACTATTTGGGGTTATTTTATCATGACTAAAGAATCCTTTGACTAAGTCAACATGGAAGAGAGCCAAGTTTATCTGGACTTATGAATGTGAGGAAAGTTTTAAGGAATTAAAGAGAAGACTAGTTAGCACATATGTGATTAAATTTACCTATAGTGGATAAGGGTTTGTAATATATAACAATCCATCTAAAAAGGTATTGTTATTTCTTCATATTCATAAGAAATAGTTATAGATTATGCCTAATGAAAATTGATGATTCATGAGAAAAATTACCCAGCTCATGATTTGGATTTTTCTATGGTAATTTTTTTCATTAAAGATATAGAAGAATTATATTTATACAGAAATTTGTGATATATATACCAATAATAAAATATTAATGTATATATTCACACATAAATAGTTGAATGTGTGCCAAATAAAATTGTTAGAAATGATTAATACTGGGAAATTTAGAAGATGAGCATACTCGGTCCTAAAAATTTATTAAAAAAATAATGATATTCTATGTGAAAAACATGGGTCACACAACACCACAAAACATTATGTTTCAGAGAAAACACCACAAGAAATATATGTGGAAAACAATGTGACCAAAAGAATAACATTATGAACCGAGGATCCATAAATGATGGACCAATGACCTACAATAACACACCATCCAAAATAAGACCCATTCTGATTCCACAACACCTCTTATATGTAGGTAATCTCTGTACCCCAAAACAATTTCCAATACATTTCCAACACATCTGCCTCTAACATTACCTTGGGAATGTTTCCCAATATCAGGACCAAAAACGACCCTGTGTTCCGATAGGCTTCTCCTCATCCCAATGCCTTCAAGGTCACAATTATCGCAATACTCACCTACTTTATTATACCAGACAAGGTCCCAGACCCATTGATCTCCAGCATCTATCCACAACACCAGTCAAATGTCACCACATGTAGAATCGCTGATCATCTAACCATTTCCAAGTCCACCAGGATCCCAGATCCATAAAACTAATAAGTCACTAGCCTATACCAGCTAAGTTATACTTTCTTCCCTCATCCACCCAAGGTCAAACATAATCACCGACATCACCATCTGCCTCTAGGATTACTAGCTGAAGACCACCACACTCCAAGCAGAACTGATTGCTGTTAATGCACATCGCTATCCCAAACTCCCATTGTCGAGATCTCAGGATTTATAGCCGAAGACCACCACACTATGAGATGAAATGATTTCTATTAGTGCATGTTTCCATATGAAACTCTCTCCACTAAGATCCCAGATATTCCTAGATCCACTGTCAGGTCTCTGTCCCAGACACACTACCACTAAGACGAACCCTCCTCATTACACAAAACAAAATATCCCACTAGCCCCATATGAGATTTCTTTTCCCATCACTAGTCAAACAACAATGTTCCTCGACTGTCGAAACCATGGATCATGAGAAGTATACTAGAGTATCATCCTAACACCCCATGTTCGTCACAAGTTCTCTCCATCATTCCTCAACTAGATAGTTGTACTCTACAAACACCTCACCATAATTCTGAAGCATCACTGGATTTTTCACTACATGATATTAAATTAATAAACTCATAATATTTGATATCATCATGAGAATCAGACTTGTGGTGAAATCCATAGGCTGCAAGCATCCTAAAATGACCAAAGAGCCAATATTTCTGGATTTTCAAAGGGTGGATCATGAAATACTAAATAAATGGGAAAAATATTATCTTTATCAATTGAATGATCATCCATATATCCAAGAAAATATTAATGGGTAAAAAAAGGCATATATGGAGCTACAAAACAAGGTTATAAATGTTGCCAAGTTCAACCTTGTTCATTATTGAATAAAAACGTTCTAGAGCCATGTATGTGTTTCATCTATTACATAATTAAAGAAGGAGTTATTAGATGAATCTCATAGTTCTACATTCTATTCTCAACCATGATGTATAAAGATGTAAAGAGATTTTAAATACTATTTATTGTGGGATGGAATAAAGAAAGATATCACAGAGTATATATATCATTTCTTGTAATGTCATCATGTTAAGTCTAAAAGATAAAAGTATAAGGTGATGTTAAATCCATTCCCCATACCATAATGGAAATGAGAAAACATCACCCTTGATTTTTTTGTTCGACTCACCAAAAAACCAAAGGGAATAATGATTTATTGGTTGTATTCAATCAACTTATTAATTAAAAAAAAATTATTACTATTATATAAGGCTTCACTCTAGATCAGAATTCTAGGATATCAATTAATGAATTAGTATGGTTGCCTGGAATACCACATTCTGTTGGGTCTAATTGAGATTTGAGGTTTACCTCTGAGTTCTGAAAATGTCATTAAAAATCTCTTCATAAAGATTTTATTTTCTATACTACATATCCTCCTTATAAAAATTCTCTATCTAAGAGAGTAATTTAATCCCTAGATTATATATTTAGATATTTTTCTTTGGAATTCATCAGTGGTTGGGATCAACACCTTCCTCTAATTTATTTTTCATACAAAAATATATTTCACTCAAGAATTCAAATAGATCATTATGAAGCACTCTATGGAAATAAATTTATAGCTCCAATGAACTAGAATGTAGTTGGAGAAAGAAATCTATTGGGACCTAAGATAACTAATGAAATGGTAGAGAAAGTTAAATCTATTCAAAAAAAATATCAAGGGAGCTCAAAGTCGGAATTTTTTTTATTGATAATTGTGATCATGATCTAGTATTTTAAATTAGTGGAAATGTGATACTAGGAGTTTATCTATATAATAAGGTCAATATATTTAAGAAGAAATGGAAACTGAGCCATAGGTATATTGCTCCCTTTGAAATTATTATCATATTGAGATGGTATCCAATCAGCTCGTGCTTTCGCCAAACCTATCTCAAGTCCAAAATGTGTTTTATATATCTCTATCAAGGATGTAAATAACTAAAAAATCACATGTAGTAATCATAGAGGTCATACTACTTTAGAATAATCTTTCTTATAGGGATTAACTAGTTGGGATTCTAGATCATACCGATAAATTTCTATGAAACTAGACTAAAAAATTGGTCAGTGTTTTCTAAAAAAATCACCAATATTAAGAAGATACACGGTAACATGATGATATTACAAGTTATAATAATACTTATATGTTTTTAAGAGAGTGTACAATTTCTTGTTAGAAATTCATTTGAAGGGGGTAGAATGTGACACCCTGAGTTTTTGTTGGTTTTCCCAAAAAAATAAATTTCTCTAATAGATTGCATTACAAATAAAACCAAATTATTATTATGATACAAGAAACATTGGGTTGTATTTTTTACATGGAAAACCAACATAATAATGCACTATAGGCATCATTGGGTTAACTTGTGTTATAGAATACATTGAGTTTTAACAAAACCATGATATGTTATTAATATAGTTATTAAAACATGAACCTTATAAAATATCCATTAAAATTGGTAATATGAAAATTAATAACTAATTTTTAAATGTTTTTATATAAGGAAACATATTTATGAAAAAATTAATTAAATTTTCTTAAAGTGTTTATATGTTTTGAGAGTACTATTTTCTCAAAAAAATCATTTTTTTATTTTTATGTGAAATAATAAAATTACTTTTTTACAATTAAAAAGAATTAACCTAATAAAATAAACATTATTTTTGAAATAATCATGTCAACATTATATATGGGTGAGTTTTAAAAAATTTTCGGACAAGTTTCATTTTTTGATGAATACTAAAAAATACTAAATTTTAATTGAAAACTGATTTTTCATTTAATTTATTTATAAAGTTAAATTATATTTTAGAAGTGTTTTAAGGTAAAATTGTTTTAATTATATATCTATTAAATAAATATATTCCATTTTAATCAAATTTATATTGAATTTTGTTATAAAAACATTTCAAACGTTTGAACATTATCTCTTAAAAACCCACATTCTCGTTGTATATGCGAGATTATTTTTTTTATAAAATTTTACCACTTCAGTGAATAGATTTCTTAAAAACTAATTCCATATTTATAGTAAGAGTAATTTTTATTATCTAATAATTTCATTTTTTACCAGAGTGAATAGTAAATACAATAAACATTATTTACCCTAAGTAAGGTGAAAATAGGTTTACAGGGGGGAGGGGTAAAATAAAAGTATAATGGTTAAAAATAAGAATTTTTTTTCTAAACCCCATTTTATGGAAATATTATGACCTTAAATCTTCAAGGATTGATAATGTTCTATTATTGAATCCTTTTAGAATGAAGAAACGTGGGTGAAATTATTTCTTTAAAAAAATTACAAGTGTACCGCTCACCTCACTTATAAAGGGTAACCCCATATCCTCTCTTATTCAAACCATAAAACCATTTTTTCATTCAATACTAGTAAAAATAAAATATTAACTTAAATCCTATCATTCTAAACTCATTATGTTGTACAGAAATCCAACCTTGGAATGCTTTTGGTGAAAACCTATGGAGGATAGCCAAAAAAATATAACATTCATTAATATGGTTTTTTGATTTATTTATTTCTCCGCATAATTAAATTATAATTATACCAGAATTATATAATAACCTCAGTATATTATATATATTGATATGTTTTCATGTTATGTTCATAACCTATATCCATATCCACTTCCATCAAATGGGTTTTGAAATCATCATTTGTGTGTACGGTGGACTGCTGCCTCATAAACCGATGTCCTTCCTTTCTCCATTACCAAATATAAAGATTGGAAATTATGAAAAATTTATTATTTATATATGATATTTATGATATTATTATTCTTATGTAATTATTATATCACACATACCTTTATACATTATATTCTGTGGGAATATGATTATGTCGCTTGAGTGTATAGTGGAATATCGCCTTGTG
Source organism: Viscum album (assembly GCA_963277665.1). Lineage (NCBI taxonomy): Eukaryota > Viridiplantae > Streptophyta > Magnoliopsida > Santalales > Viscaceae > Viscum > Viscum album. The sequence goes on from OY728158.1 coordinate 1,030,354,407, forward strand.
AAGCGATGTGATTCATTAATTCTTTACATGTAAGAAATTTAGTATGTATTTAATGAAAATATGTGATATATTTTAAATAATAATTATTTTATAATGATAATATATATCATTTACTTTTGTTTCTTTCAATATGACAATAAAATAGATGTTGCGGTTATGCGTACGTACGACCTACCATCTCCATGAATGCTGTATTTCATTTTCTATCAATAAATTTTATGGATTTGTATAAATACATATATAGTAAATATATATGATATTTATATCATGTTTTACATTAATGATTTTATGAAACCGTGATAGAAGTAATAGGACCTGAAATAACATGTCAGAACATTCTCGAAAAACAAAGCAGTTATTGCATGAAATTAGACTTTAACATGGAATTATTAATAAATGGGTAACAAAAGATCATAATAAAATCATATATAGTATGATATAAATAAATATTATAATTATATAGATTAATAATATTATTATTTTTTATTATATAGTAATTTTTAATGAGCACGATAGAAGTCAAGAAGTAAGGTAATGGATTTTTGTCTCACTTTTTACTTCTTTGAGACACATACCATTTTCACCAACTATGTATTTTATGAGGTGTATATACTTCTTAGGAATATATATTGTGATTATTACCATGAAAAATATTGAGGATTACATATAAATTTTATAATATATCTTTCATTGGTTAATGGTTAAAAAGTTCAAAAATCGGTAAGGGGTTTTTGTCTTAATATTCTTTATTAGAGACATATATTATGTTATTCACTTATATTCTACCATGAGGTGTATATAAAGACAATTTTACATGTAATATAATGTATATATTCATCCTTTTGACATTTTATGTTTCATTTATTCCATTATTTCTTGGGGATTATGATTAATGGTCACCAAAATGGTAAATATTTTATATTATAATCTTAATGTTTAACAAGATTATTGATGATTATGTTTCTGATGATAAAATATTTTGATACATATCTCAGGAAACACATGAATATTATTATCCACCAGGTATTCATGATATATGAATATAAAAGTACCATTTTTTGACTCTTTGGTACTTAAAATAAGTGATAATATATTTTTAATAAAATCTGACTTTATTTCACTCTTCAGATAGAAATCCGTTTTCTTAGAAAACCATGTTTCCTAAAAATATTTTGGAAAATGTTTTATTTTTATAATATTATTTTTTTAAATGAAATTTTTACACATGTTTTATTTTATACAATTTTTTCAGTGTAATCTTAGTGTCATTTTCCAAATAATTCCCATTGGGATTTTACTAAAAGTTTTAAATGAATATTTGTCTTAATTTGTATAGAATAAAAAAACATCCTGTCATCATGACCATTATATTATTTAAATCTTATTTATAAAATTTCAAGGTTATTTTCAAATAAATTTATTTTCAAATTTTATTATTATTTATTTATTTTTTCAATGAGGAAAGGATATTATCCCCATGGAATTTTTTAAATGATTGATTAATATCATTTTCTATCTAATATAAAACCTATTAATGTTACATATGACTTAGTGGGGATATGATCCAAGGATTTTATTATTATTATTTCTTTGAATGGTTTATTCATATGATGTCATGATTTTTGTGAAACCTATTTCTCTTTCATGGGTTATACCAAGATAAAATTCATATGAAACCTACCCCTTTTTTCCATGGGTTATGCTATGATGAAATGATGAAATGATTATGAAATCGGTACCATTTATATAGGTTATGAAATGATAAAATGTTTATGAAGCACATTTCATTTCATGGGTTATGATATGATTAATGTTTTATGATGTTTCTCTATATATAAATATGGTTTTCATTATGAGAGAGGAGTGACCTATTTCATGTTATGCTTACATATCTCCCTTGTTTACCATTACTTTGTATTTGATCTCACCCTTTATTATGTTTTATTTCCATGGGTTATGAATACATTTATTATATTTGTTATGTCTAATAATGGTTCAAGTTATAAAGATCATAACGGTAGATGATTTATTTTTCCCATAGAAAAATTGTTGGTGTTTCTAAGTTTCCAGAGACTCTAAACTATTATGGTCTTCATGTGTGTGTGTACTATAATTAATATTTCAAAAAATGATGTAATATCTATGTATGATAATATTGGTTTACTATAAAAGGATCCTTATATCAGTTCCTATGTTACCCAATATAATTATTTAGTTAATATCCCAATATAATATAAATTAAATTACAACAAAGGTAATTAAAAGATTAATGAGTAGTATGTCACTCATACTATCCATATATGGTTTTTACTATGTACACAATTAATAAATTACAATGATATGGTTCATATATTCTCCATAATGTTATGCCACTATTGGTAGGGTGACACATTATTAGAAAAAACAATTCCATGAACACTATAAGATATATTAAAAAACATAACCACACCCTATTCAAAATTGTCTAAATACTATATTTTATTAGTGGATTATTAGATCCTCACATTACAATGAATCTAACACTTCGTCTACTAGTTATTTTTTCTAGTCTTATGACTATACTCAAATACCTCAAACATTATTTCCCCAATATTCTGAAACCCAATCTCATATGACTGAAAATTCAAAACTATTTCCAAAGGAAAAAACCTATTTAGATACCATTAAAACAGGACGCATCCCACAAGGACCCCACAAGGGGTTGAAACGTTGGTTGAACATGACACCATAAGACTACCTCAAATTGGATAGGTCAAGGTGACTAAAACCAATAAAGAATAACATACCATGGGAGTTCATAACCTATAAAACTAAAAATGAAATTATTCATATTCATTTATCAGATAAAGAAAATAACCATAAATGTATTACAACATCTATAGAAAAAAATCATGCGATAGACACTCATATATTATATTGAAACAAATATAATCAACAAAAGTAAATGATAAAATGAGAGAAAACACATGAATGTATAGATTGAAAAACCCAATAGAAAATACTCCTGACAAAAACTACACTGATCACAAACTTCAACCTTAACCATTACCACCATAAGCCCCTATGGACTAGAATTTTCAACCACATATCATCCGTGGACATCACATCATCTATATAGAATACAACATGTGTATGAGAGACATACATAATATGTACATAATATAATATATTTATTGTTATTATTTTATATTATATATATATATATATTTAGTTGGTTATTTTGTTAATTTACATTGATATATTTGGAATTTATGTTATATTTATTACAATTAAAAATTAATTTTGATGCACTCTATACTATAAATCCATTGAAATTTGATCATTATTGAAAATTTGATCCTGGAAGATGTAATTGTGAACTTAAAGAAAAGTTTTTAATTTATCATGGTTAAAAAGGTATAAAATAATTTTTTTAAACATAAAATAAATTAAATACTTGTATAACATATTGGATCAAACCGTACTCAGTCTACTAAAACCATAGGACACATATATTAAGGGGAGATTCAACACATGAATAAGGATCAGGAATAGGGGGAGTAAATAAAGCCACAAGTAATATGTATTTCCAGAGATAAATTGCTTCATGAGTGGTTCAACTCACTATCAAATAAGGAATATTATGTGGTTTTACTGTACCAACATGTAAATCACATAATCTACTCATAATCATAAATTAGAATGATTTTAATACCTCCATGGTAATAATGAAGAGAAAAAATCATGAAAAAATCATCTGTGGGATAACATTAATAAATAATAAAAGTGATTATAAAGTTGGACGACCCCCTTAGGTGATTGTTTAATAATAGATCAAATTAATCTAAAATACTATCCATCCATTACAAAACCATTATTGGATTTTAGTCCCAATAATCATATCCATGCAATCTTTTTCTTCAAGATCGTGACGTCCACTATATTTTGAAATTCTCACATTGAAATCATTGGTATAGGACCATTGATACTTAATTCCAAATCTTCAAAATTTTTAAATCGAATGAGGCTTAATTACCTGATTATCTTGATAAGAGAAAAGTTATTTTCCATTGGCACTTCCCAAGATCCAACTTTGATATTAATATATGTAAAAATAAATAAATTTTACAAAGAAAATTGAACCATGATGTGTACATCTGTGTAATCAAAATAAATTATGAACCCATTTAAATGGATTATAAAACCCTAGAATAATCATAGGGCCTTCTATAGTCTCTCAAAACCAAAAAATTTATAGAAATATAAAAGTTCCTTCATTCCTAATAGAGGCTTACCAACACCCAAAGCACTTATAGATTAATCAATGTGACACCCCTAGATTTTGTAAAATATTTTTTTTCAAATAAATTTAATATTTTTTATATTTTTCATTATACACAACATCATTTTTATCTTGTGTTACATGAAACATTGATTTTTTCTTGTTTTATTTGCCACATTATGTTGAAACAAACGCTGTAATACTATTAAAATATTATTATTTAAAATGATAGTTATATCCATACTGTTATAATGGAGGGTATGAATATGTTAACTATATTATGAAAATATATTTTCCAAATATATATATAAAATTAATTATTTTGTGACTAATTAATTTAAAATGAAAATAAAAACTATTTATAAATAAAGGAAATCTTTTTCTGAAAAACAATTTTTATGAAAAAATATGTTACCTCAATAAATTTTGAAAAATAATCTTGGTGAATTATTTTAATTAAATTTATAAATAATATATTCAATAAAATTTTCATAATTCATATGACATGTTTTCAAGACAATAGATAAGAATAATTCCAAATTTATGCTTAAAAACTATATTTTTCTAAAAATATATTTTTTCCATTCTATACAATTATTTTAAAAATAATTTCTGAAACATATATAAAATTTATTTTGAAAATAAAAATAATTTTTTAAATTATAAAATCAAACTTATCTTATGGTGATATTTTTTCAATTATTTGGAAATATTATTTTTTGATGAATAGTTAAAAATATTGAATTGTAATAGAAAACTACCTTTTATTTTAAATTATTAATAAAGTTATATAATATTTTATTTTTTTAAATTTAAAATTAGATCATTTTTATATCTATTAATACTTTTAATTTAATTGGAATAATTTTCATATTGAATATTCAAATGAAAACTTTTTAATCTTTCATACTTCGTCTCTTTGAAAACACGTGTTTTTGTTGCATTGGTTGGATAAATGTTAAATTAAAATTTTCATAATATTTGAATTGAATTTGAAAAAATGGATTAAATATTTATAATAATAATAATTTATATTATCTAATAATCTTTAATTAGTTTTTTTACAAAATTAAATTGTAAAATGAGTAAAACTTATTTACCACATGTAAGGTAAAAATGGGTTTATATGAGGTTAAACTAAAATGAAAAGGTTTAAAATGACCAAAAAATTTGTTTAAAATAGTTTAAATAGAAATATATATACATTATTTTGGATCCTTTTGGCATTAAACAATTGTGGGTACACCATTATCTTTTCAAAAAAAAAATCAAGTGTATACTTAACTCACTTGTAAAAGGTCACCCACTCTCCTCTATTATTCACACTATGCAATCCTTTTGGTTTGGAAAATAATTTCAAAAAACACATAAAAATTATCTAATATCACCCTAGATGGATTATTTCAGGCATATATCCAACCTAGGATGGATTTTGGTGAAAACCTAAGGAGTTTTCCTGAGGAAGAGATAACATTATTCAATGAGAATTTTTATTTTATTTCTTCCTCAACCTTATTCAATTCTTATTAAACCATTATGATATAGTAAAATTAGTATATTAAATATAAATATATTTTTTTATATAAAATAAATTACCTAAAACTATCTAAACTTTCATAAAATGGGTTACGAATTCATCATACATGTGTATGGTGGACTACCGCCTCATGAACTGATGTCAATCGTTTTCCCATTACCGCCTCTCATGATTGGGTATGATGATAGATATAAAGTATATAGATGATATTTATAATATAATTATTAATTTTCAGTAATTATATCATATGTATAATTTTATTATCTATTCCTTATGTGATAAGATAAGATCTTTTGTGTGTACACAACATCACAAATTGATGTGATTTGTTTCCACTAATGATTTACATGGAAAAAAATAGGGATAAAATAATTAAATATATGAGATATGAATGAAATAAATATGATATTAATTACATATTAGTCATTATTAAAATTAACTATATCATATTATTTGTTACCCTTTCACTCATGGAAGGATGACAACATCGTTCGAGTACGCGTTGACTACCACCTTCACAAAGCGATCTGACTCTCTCTTTTCCTCACCAGACCACAAGGATGAAAAATATAATATTATTTAATAATATATTTTATTTATTATTTTACTATTATAATTTAGTGATAAAATATTACTTACCTCATTTCCATAATTATCGTTGAAAAATGGAAATGTTACTCACGCATATGCATGACCAACCATCTCCATGATCAAAAACATATTTCATTTCTTAAAAACATCATTCATGATTGTTCTAAAAAAGTATAATTGATGTATAAATATAATAATTATTTCATCATGATCATCATTTATATTATGAAATCATGATCAATGTAAGAGTACTAGAAATAAAAAATGAAAACATATTCAAAAAATAACGTGGTTATTACTCGAAACGTGATTTTAATAAGGAATTGTTAATAAATAAGTAATAAATTGTAATAGGTAATACATATATGGTATAATATTTATATTTGTGTGTTTATTTATAAATTATATAATTGTAATAAACTTATATTTATTATACAGGATTTTTAATCATGTATGAAGTATGCCGAGACTTAAGGTAAGTGATTTCCAGTCTCTATTTTATTTCTAGGAGGCATATTAAAATTCACCACTCGTATATTTTATATAGTGTATATATTGACCCTTGAAAAAGTTTCACAACAAATATATATATTTTAATTATACTTAGGGTTTCATTTTATATTATGATTTATTGGAGTTTACGATCCAAAATATCACTAAAGCTATAATAAATTTCCATCCCACTTTTTACTTTTATGAGACACATGCCATATTCACCACCTAAAAATTTTATATAAATATCATGATTTTAATTTATTATTATTATAATAAAAATTATTATAATTTAAATATTAATTTTTTGTATCTATCATTAACGGGTTTTATGATTCAATGTTAACAAAGTGGTAAGGGTTTTGTGTTACCATCTCACCGTTTATAGGGATTTCTCATGATTATGCTTCCAATGATGATATATTATGATCTATATCTAATAAAAATCAAGAACATTATTCTAACATGATTATTTCATGAGAATAAATGATTTAACTATATTTTCATCACATTATATAATCAATAGTTCAATGGATGTTTTTTAAATAAAAATAATCTTTATTTCTCTCTTCAGTCGAAAAATCGTTTTCTTCCAAAACCATGTTTTATAAAACTATTTTGAAAAAATGGTTCTAAATTTATTAATATTATTTATTAATGAAATTTTCACCCTTTTTTGACATTTTTATGAAAGTTATTGAATGGAATATTGATGTGGTTTTCCAAATAATGCCTATTTATATTTTACAGAAATGAAAGGAAACTTCTTTTAATGTGTACAATATGCACACCATTTTTAGCCATCATGAACATTATTTTATTCAAATATTAATTTATATTTTTAAAATTTTATTTTAGAATAAATGTGTTTTGAAAATATTTTATGATATAAAAATTTATTTTCCAAGAATGGTTATTTTCCTCAAGAAATGTTCCAAATTATTTTTATTTCAAACTAATTCTACATAAAATATGACATCCATTGAGGTTACTTAGGATTAAATGGGGATATGATATAATAATTACATTATTATCATTTCATTGAAATTTTCATGTTTACGATGACATGATTTTTATGAAACTCATTTCACTTCTATGTGTTATACCATTATATAATTCGTATGGAATCTAATTATTTTAACATGGTGTATACAATGATGAAATTATGAAATGATTTTGAAAGACCTTTATTTTAATGGGTTTGGAAATGATTAATGTTTGTGATCATTTTTATACGTTTTTATGGTTTTAATCATATAAAGGGTAGGACTTATATCACCCTCAGGTGCGTTGGGTAATATTTAATGTCATATGAGTTATAAGGGTACATGGTAGGTTATCCTAATCCTGAAAGAGGGTAAATGGGATGTTATCCAAAGAATTAAAGAGGGTCCACTGGTGTTTATCCTCATACATGAGTAGGTACATGAGTGGTTATCCTAAAATTGACATTTTATGAATGACTTGGTGGGTATCCTTCTTATAATATTTTGTAGAAATATGTATATTCAACACATATTTGTCATATGATAATGGTATGTTCACATGGATTATGTTCATTGATTGCATTATGATTCATGTCTTATGAAATTGAAATTATTTAGTCCACAAATTAATATTACGATCTTTTATATTCTTGGTATGGTTTTAAAACATTATTCTTATGTTATCATACCCTTATGTACATGTTATAATTAGATATCTCTATTTTTAACCCTTACAGAGCATATAAAATGTGGGTCTTATTTATAGACATGATACAAAGAAGACTGCCCAAGGACTGGACCCCGCAACTAGTGCCCCAAACCCCAAACACCCCTAACCCTTATCGAGCATATAATCTCACCCTTTAATATATTTCCTCTCCCCAAGTTATGAATAATGTTTTAAGTAGGATATGTCTAAGAAGAGTAATATGTGGAAATATTTTTATGGGTGACAATGAAGATCTTTTCTAAATTATAATATCTTTTACCCAGTATCCAAGGTCACTAAACAATTCTGGTCCTCTGGAGTGTGCTTGTGTAATGTATTGAATATTAATTTAAAAAGATGTAATATCGTTGTATGATAATCCCGATTCACTACAGTTGGTATCAGATGATAGGTTTAGTTATAGTTTGGAAATCAGGATGAGAAAACTGTAGTGAGATCCCTAGGGGTATTTTTAAGGATATTTCTAGGGATATGTCAAAGGATAAGTCTAATTATGTGTCAAAGTATTAAAAAATGTCCTAAAATTATGGTAAAAGATTGAGTGAGGGGTTTTCAACCAATTACATCATTTTTTGATACTACAAGGGGATATGGATATATTATAGAGGCACCTAGGTTTAACATCTTCAACAAGGGAACATTGATAAGGAATCAATCATCACATGTTTCATGACAATGGGCCTTTCTACACACCTGATTTGAAGATATAGGGGGATATGATTTGGAAATTCAAAAAATCTTTATGAACCATCATGAATGATTTAAATAGATTATGACTATGAATAACCTAGGATAATCCTATGATGACATAGATTAAAAATAAGGTATCATGACTTAGACACTATATATGCGATTCATCATAATGATGTTAATCCATTCTGTGATTATTATTCCTTACAATATTTTTTTTTTGTTTTTAGTTAATGGTTAGAACTTGAAGGAACCATGTTAATACTAAATACAATATACAATGGAATAATTTTACTCCTAATATACTATATGTTATTGGTGTTGAAATACAAAACATCATTACTATACTCTTGGAAATTTCAATTAGTGGTTCCACTGATCTTCAAGTTGCTATGAATTTGATCAGTACTAATGAAAATATATTTTCCATTCTCAAGTGTTTTGATCATGAAAAATTAATTTTGGATGGTAAGGAAGACCAATGGTGCAATGATACCAAGAATACATGGAAATGAAAAGAAATTTAATCCATAGAGTGATATGAGTTAAAAATAATATTATTCAATAAGTTCATTCCCCGTATTCTTCATACAAAAATGGAGTAGGAATTCATAGAGATTGAGTAGAAGTATGATGAATCTTTTGGTACCTATAAAGAAAATTTTAAAATAATTTCATGGTACTCTTTGGGAATTATCATTAATATTTAAATTAAATTTGGTTGATTCTTTAGTGTTTTTTGACACCCATATGTTTTTATGAAATATTTTCTTTAAATAATTTTAATTCTTTAATAGGTTTCATTTCACGTAATCATGAGTTTAAACGAACCAAGAGACACCATTAGTATAAAATTATCATTATAAACTATAGATTAAGTTATAGGGAATAAACATAAGAAACTTATGAAAATTTATAGTGAATTAATTGGCTAACAATTATCTATGAAAAATTTAAACCAATTAAATGTAAAGGAAATATTTGTATTTTTGTATTAATAAATTAAGTGTATTAAAATTATTAAACTAAATTAAAAAATATGTTATATATTTAAAAAAATATATTTTTATATTCATATAATATATATTTTAGTCATTGGTTATGAAAAAACCCTATTTTATGTATAAAAACCTATATTTGTTCAAAAGGGTAATTTTACTGCATTTTAATGGAGTACCCATTTTAAATTAAAATTTTGGAACATTAAAATTTTTTATATTAAAACATAAATTTATTTTATGGAAATGGGATATAAAAATATACTTTGGATTATTTTTTCATATTTTTTTTGATAACATTCTTATTTTGATGAATAGTAAAAATATATTAAATTTTAATTGAAAATAACTTTTTTCATAGAAAATATTTATATGGTTAAATTATATTATATTATTTTTTTAAAGAATAAATATATTCTATATTTATCATCCAATATAAAGTAAGACATTGGCATTAATTTCACACTGAATTTAAAAGTAAAAACAATTCAATATTTTGAAATGTTTTATCTTTTAAAACCCATTTCTCATTCCGACAATGAGATTTATTATAAATTAATTACTGAAACTTATGTATTCTGAATTTTTAAAAATTTATTCTACATATTTAATTAGTCGGTCTAATTTTTTTAAAAATATTTCTTTTATTTTAGGGGAATTATGAATTGTAACGTTAGTAATTTTTATTAATATGGTAAAAGGGTAAATCATGTAATTACGGATAAAAATAATATTATAAAAGTACCGTAAAACTTGTTCTAATATTATTGGATGAGTGTTTTTTTAACCTAAATCATTCTGGGGTCGAAATGGTATTCTTTGGGAGCCACTTGGATGAGATTAGGATATGTAATTTATTTTACTTAATGAATAGTTAAATATGTCTTACTCAAATTTTAATAACTATATCATTTTTAATATAAGGTTTTAAAAAAGAAAAATTGACTAAAAATAATCATTTTAAATCTATAGTGTTATTTATTTATCATGGTAATTTATTTATAAATTTTAGAATGCAAATAATTACCTCAAAGGCATATACATAGATGATGTAGAAATTATTTAATTTATGAAAAATCAATAAAATATATTTTATTAAAATTATAATAACCAATAAAAAAACTTAACGAATTATTATTTTTCAAGTATATATTGACAATAATAAGACAAGGTTAAAGGTATTGACCATTTGTATCCATATGGAAAATATTATGACACTTATAATATTTTATTTAAAGTGATGTTAAAGTTTTCACATTCATGTTTTAATAAATATAAAATTTTTAATGTAGGATTTTATAGAACATATATTATACTATAAGTATTACTATAAAATATAGAAGATTTATATTTATCATAATATTTTATTTTTAATTTTTATTCAATAAATAAGTATATTAAATAATTACACAATTCATGTGTAGTAATTATTTTGTTAATGGTGATAACAAATAAATGTTATTAAAAGTAATAAAATAAATATAATTTGAGATAATTAATATATAAAAATAATTTTATATACTACCATGAAATATTTTTAATATAATAAAATAATTTTTTTGAAGTTAAATTATTATCTTAATATTTTTTAAAATCAATAAATTGAATAGTGTCAAAATTGACACTATTGATTGTTTATAAAAACAATGTTTTATTAAATTATTTAAAAATAATAATGCATTTTTTAAAATATAAAACAATTATTATATGGTTTAAAATGTTCTATATTTTCTATTTATTGTCTAATTTACTTAACATAATTAAATATTTCAGTCTATAAATATTTAATAATTTGTTACCTTTGTTAAAATTAAATAGAGTAACTAAGGCTTAATTAAAATGATAAGGATTAAATTGAAAAAAAAACTTGTCTAAAATTTATTTTTTGATGATATTACAACATTATATCATATAATCTTAGAATATATGAACTTTTTTAGGTTTTATATGTTTCTTTTATTTTATTATAAATTAATATTTTTAGAGATTTCAAAAGTGCCCCTCACCTCAATTTTAAAAGGGCACCTTCTCCCTAATTTATTCACAACTCAATGAGCCTTCACGATTGTTTATCCCATGAAAATTTCTATTCTAAACTTCACTATTAACATTATATAAATTTTTGTCTTCTCCAAATACCAACTCTTGTGCTTTAATAGAAGATATAGAGGGAGATCATCGAAGAAGAGGTAATCTCTTCTACCGATTATTTGAAACTCATTTCTTATTTTACCACATCTTCATGAGTTGTTTCTATTATAAAGTAATAAATCTTGTATGAATTATATAATGAGATCTTATTATTATTTTTTTAACTACCATATTACACATTACATCCGTCCTATGAAAAATGAAATCACCATGTGTGTGTATGTATGACTTACCGTCTCCACCCTATGGTGTAATATGTTTTCACCACTACCTTACTTATATGGGTATAATGATGAAAATAATAACTATATATTCTTATTTTAAAATTATATGGATTCTTTAAAAAAAATATATCATCCACTTCCATACCATTTCATAATTATGGGAATGGTATTGTTGCTTGTGCGTATGTACGACCTACCGTCTCTATGATGCGATGGAATTCATTCGACATGATATCCATTAAAACATACTTATATATATGTATAGAATGAATAAATATGATATATATATATATATATATATATTATATTAATAAAATTTTATAAATTATATAAATATAAACTAATAAGAATAAATAGAACTTATTCGATACAACATGCATGATAAAAATAGGTAGTAAATCCTCGAATAATGACTAATAATGAAATGTTATTAAAAAGGATAATAAGATGATAATATATGATGCCATAAAAATTAATCTGATTCTAGAGTAAGTATATAAAATTATTTAAATCATTATATAGGAGGTATAGATACATACAAAGGGTATCAGTCTTATGATAAGGAATAATTTTGCAATGTCATTAGTATCCAAGATTGATATTACGTAAGTATTTATTGGGGTATATTTATCGTACAGGTACATGTTTCCTAAAAATGTATTTAAAAATATTATATATATTCTTATAAAAATTTTTAAGTTAAATTTTACCAATTTATTAATTTTTATTAAATGGTTTGCAATGAATCTTTTTTGGTTTCTGATATGAGGTGTTTTTTGACTTATTTGAAAAAAGTATGAGAAAAATGTTTTATTTTTAATTTTACAGAATTAATTTATATTTACGTTATTATAATGCCATATTTATATTAATATTCAATTATAATATTTCATTTTTATCTTAAAAGAAATTCTTTTCTTACAAAAGTTCTTGGAATTTTGAGAAAACAAAATGTTTTTGAAGAAGAAAGGATATTTTTCTCAAGAATTAAGTGTTATATCCGAATTATTTTCCATATAAGAGGGAATTATTTAATAGGGTTATGTTTTAGTTATACTATCCCTATTATTATTATGGTTTTATTATGTTTATAATGTAATTATATTTATGAAATCTATTTTTTCAACATGGATTATGTTATGATTGAATGATGTTTAAGAAACCCATTTTATTCTTTAGGTTATGCTATGATGAATGATTTATGTTTTTTAGGACATGTAAGAATGATTTCATTATGAGATGTGTGGGACCTATATCTCCCTCAAATTAATTGGGTAAGTATTTATATCTCATGGTATATATATGTATGGAACAAGAAATAATATCAGTTTATTAATAAAGAGTTAGAACAGGAAGTAAGCCAGGTTCATTAATACAGGATTGGAACAAGGAGTGAACCCAATTTAGTAAAGTACATTGTATTCTATGATGTTATTTGAAATGAGCCTCTACAAATATTAAATGATTTTCTATGCTTATGTTTATGCCAAAAATTCCTTATCTTATGTTTTGAATTTTGAGAATATGTTCATTGATTATTTAGGATATTTTATGATTTATCAAATGAAATGATATCATGATATTTCATATATAGGATAATATTTTAAAATTTTCTATTATTAGGTCTTATGATTATTATATGATTGATATCTACCTTGTTTACCCTTATTGAGCATTTTAGCTCACCCTTTCTTATTTGTATTTTCCCCAAGTTATGAAGAAGGGTATTAAGTAAGATATGTCAAAAATGGGTCTAGTTATGAAGGAATAAGAGGGAGGCAATATAGATGTCTTATAAACTAGTTGTTTATGTTTCCATGTTACTAACGAAACTAAACATATACAATCTTGCTGTGATTTTTTTATGCCTTATAATGAATATTATTCAATTTTGAATTAATATCTATATATGTAAAGTATGTTCCATTATAGTTGGTATCAAAGAAAAGGTATAGTTAACCTATGGAAACTAGGATGAGAAAACCTTATTAATAACCCTAATGATATGTTTAACTATAGGTTATAATCCCAATGTTTTAGAAATGATCATGAATAAGCTATGATAAAAACTAAAGTCTCTTAAATTGAAATATTTTTATTGATTAGGTGTGTTTTATATTATGATTAGTGTTTCTAACACTATGATTCTTGGTTTTAGTCAATGGTTGAAATCTAAAGAACTATCTTAATGTTGAATGGGATAGGAAATGAAATTATTTTACTCCTGAGAAGCCTAGTTTTATAAGACATGGAATGAAAAATCCTGTCACAATGATCACACAACATTCTCAAGCTATGAATCATGCAAGACTTCCAAACAAGAAAAAGAGGAAACACCATTCTATTGAGTCCTTCATGAGGCAGTGTCCCCCTCAATTCACTAGTTCTTATAATCAACTAGTGGCTGAACAAAGGATTAGTACCACTAAAAAGATATTTTTATTTCTCCAATGTTCAGAATATGATAAAGTCATCTTGGCAATATATTTTTTGGAAGGTGAAGTTGATAAATTTTAGAACCTTATCAATAATACAAGGAAAATAAATGAAATCGAATACCAGAATGGGATATGTTTAATAAATTATTTTTCAATAAGTATGTTACTCATATTCTTTACAAAAATATGGAGAAAGAATTACATGATCTTAAGTAAAAGGATGATGAATTATTTTGTACAAATGAAGAAAGCTTTATAATACTTCTGAGGTAACCTTTTGGAATTATTATCTAACCAGAGAGTAAAATTGATCGATTCCCTAATGTCTTAAAACCCATTCTATAAATGGAATTATCAATAAGGGACTTCAATATCTATAAGGATTTTTTTGATGTGATATCATGTTTGAGATGGAAATTGTAGTAACCCATCAGTCCCATGGGTTTAATAAAAAGAAAAAAATAGAATTCAAGGGAAAAGATAAAGACCATAGTGAAAAGAAGATGATTTTACCTTATGGTCAATGTGTGGAAATAAATATAGAGGAAATTGTCTTAAAGGGACTAGTAAATATTTTAAGTATGATAGAGAAGTTCACCGGGTAGTCGAATGCCAAAGTGTTGGAAAAAATATGTCTAATGATGAAAATAGAGAAAAGGATACACAATATGTACCTCCCACACTTCAATTCTACAAGTTAAAGGAAATGGATCATTATTCTAACTAATGCCCTAATACAAGGTTTATTGATGATGATCGATGTTAGAAAACTCTTAAGGACAAAGCCAAAGGAAAGTCACATGCGATCACTATCAGTGATGTGGAGTATGATAATGAAGTGGTTAAAGGTACACTTACCACACAATCTAAAGAGGAAAATGTTTTATTTTATTTTGGATACGCCCACTCTTTTATTTCTGATGAATTTTATAAGGGTATCACTATATTAACTAAACAATTAAATATTGAATTAGTCGTGACAACTTCTATTGGAACAACAATCACATCAAAAGTTTATAATTCTTCACCAGTTGAAGTTTGTTGGAATGCGATTCCTAAAAATATCCTTATCCTTCTTTTAGTGGAATTTGATGTGATTCTTGGCATGGATTAGATTTATCTATATGGAGCTCACATCAATTTTCAAGTAAGGGAAGTCACATTTCATATTCTGGATCAATCTATGATCATCTATCGATGGAAGGATGAATATGACATTATAGTGGAAATTTATTCCATATTATTGGTCTTGATTCCTATAAATGAATATTATATATCTTAAATGGTTGGGAAGAAACTCACCATTAATAATACACCTATTGTACAAGAGTATGTTGATGTCTTCAAGATGATTTGCCAGTGCTTCCACTAAATTATGTATTTGAGTATTCAATAGAACTCATACCAGGTTCTATGCCTATTTCAAAGACAACTTTTATAATGTTATCAATTGAGTTGCATAAATTGAAGAAGAAACTCCAACATAATATCGACAAGGTATTTGTACGCCACAATGAATCACATTGAGGTGCACCTTTTCTGTTTGTTAAGAAGAAAGTGGATCAATGGGACTCTGAATTGATTATCAAGACTTAACAAGATAACTATCTAGAAAAAATATCATCTTCCCTGCATTTATGACTTATTCGACCAACTACGCGGAGCTTAATAATTTTCCAAGATTGATCATCATTCAGGATATCATTAATTAAGGGTCAATAAGGAGGATATACCAAAGACCACATTACTTACAATGAATAGACACTATGAATTTATAGTGATACCTTTTCTATTACTAATTACCCATCTATCCTCATGGATATAATAAATAGAGTCTTTAGATACTATCTTGATCTATTTGTGGTAGTATTTATAGATGATATTATTGTATATTATAAGAGTAAGTAAGAACATGAAGGTCACTTGAGAATTTTACTAAAGTCCTTGAAAAAGAAGAAGAGTTATGAAAAATTTACCAAGTGTGATTTTTTGCATAAAAAGTATCATATTTAGGTCCTAAAATCTCAAAATATGTGATATATATGGATCTATCAAAAATAGAAGTTATTGAACACTGTCTTAGACCAACAAAAGTTATAGAGATATGAATTTTTATTGGTTTGGTTGGATATTATAGACGTTTTGTGAAATATTTTTCACAAATATATAATACACTCACCATGTTGACTCAAAAAGGAGTTATGTTTATGTGGATGGAGGAACTCGAAATTTTTTTAAAGAGCTAAAAAAGAGTGTAGCCAGTAGACCTGTTCTTACATTTTCTTATAGAAAAGAAAGGTTTGTGATCTATAGTTATGCATCCATTGAGGGGCCATAATGTGTTATCATGAAAGATGATATGGTGATAGATCTTGCCTCATGAAAATTGAAAATCCATGAGAAAAATTACCCAACTCATGATTTGGAATTAGCTATGGTAATATTTGAATTAAAGATATGGAGGAATTATCTTTATGGTGAAAGTTGTGATATTTATACTAATAATAAAAGTTTAAAGTATATTTTTACACAAAAAGAGATAAATATGACTCAAAGAAGATGTCTAGAGTTGATTAAGAATTATGAATTCCAAATAAATTACCAGTCTAGGAAAACAAACAAGGTGGATGATTATTTGAGTCAAAAGAACCATGCTAGCCTATCCATGATTAGGATCACAAATGATATAATATTTATGGATTAATGAAGGATGGATATTTAAATTTTAAAGTACAGGGAGAAATATTTTCTTTCTCAAATGAATGTTCAAATATTTATACAAGTGAAGATAAAGGAGGTGTAGAAGGAAGATATAGATCGATAAAAAAGGTGAGAAATTTTCTTGAATTCAACTTTGATTGTGATGGAATAATAAGGCTTAAGAACTGTGTTTATATTCATCCCATAGTAGAATTAATGAAAGAGCTATTGGACGAGGCTCATAGTTCTTAATTATATATTCATCATTCAAGAAAAAAGATATACAATGACCTAAAAGGGTATTTATGGTGGTATGGAATAAAAAGAGATATTTCAAAATATGTCTCTCGGTGCTTGGTTTGTCCGTCAGTTAAGGTTGAGAGACATAATTCTAATTGGATGTTATAACCATTACCCATACCAGAATGGAAAAGGGAAAAAATCCGTAAGGAATTTTCCTTTTGACTTCCCAAAACATCTAAATTCCATAATGCTATTTGGGTTATAGTTGATCACCTTATGAGTTGAGTACACTTCAGTTCTATTAGAGAGGATTTCTATGTTGATCAAATTTCTAGGATATATGTAAATTAATTGGTATTATTTCATGGAGTACCACTTTTGATTATATTTGGTAGATATATAGTGGTTACCTTGAAGTTCTAGTGAAGTATTTTGTAGGCTCTAGAGATAAAGTTAAGTCTCAACACTTCTTATCATCCTTAAAAAAATGTTTAGTATGAGTGGAAAATTCAAACTCTAGAAGACATGTTGAGAGATTTTTTCTATAGATTTCAAATGTGGTTGGGACCAAGACCTATCTTTGGTGGAAATTTTCTTAAAAATATTTCTTTCAATAAAGTATTCAGATGGATCCTTATAAATACCTCTATGATAGAAGTGCAGAACTCCAACTTTCATGGATGAATTTGGGGAAAGAAAGATATTAGGACCTAATACCACTGATTAAATGGTAGGGGAGGTCAGATCTATTAAATAACACATAACAGAAGCTCAGAGTTGACAAAAATTTTATGCTAAAAACTGATGGAAAGACCTAGAGTTTAAAGTGGGTAACAAGGTGTTTATACAAATATCTCCTTAGAAGAGGTTAATTATATTTGGAATGATAGTAAAGTTGAACCCTAGGTATATCCGTCCTTTTGAATTTCTTGGTCATGTTGGGAAGGTAGCTTATAGATTGGTGCTTTTACTTAATCTCTCTCAAGATCATGATGTGTTCCATGTATCTCTCTTGAGAAATTATATACCTTATCATTAAAATTTACTAAACTCAAAATTCATACCATTAGAGAATGATATTTCTTATGAAGAACAACCGATATAGATTCTGGATTGTAGTGAAAAAGTTCTACCAAACAAGACCACTCGATTGGTTAAAGTTTTATAGAGGAACCATTAATTTGAGGAAGCTACGTGGGAATTTGAGGTCGTGATGAGGTAGATGTATAATCATATATTTTTATCCAAGTTAAGAATTTAGGATGAGAAATTCTGTTTATGGTGGGTATGATGTAACACCCATATGTTTTTATGAAATATTTTCTTTAAATAATTTTAATTCTTCAATAGCTGTCATTTCATGCAATTGTGAGTTTAAACAAACCCTAAGACTCCATTAGTATAAAATTACCATTATAACCTATATATTATAATTGTGAGAATAAACATAAATAAATTTTGAAAATGTATGGTTAATTCATTGGGTACCAATTATTTGGATAAAATATAAACTAATTAAATGTAACGAAAATATTTGTATTTTTAATTTAATAAATTAAGTGAATTAATATTAGTAAATTAAATTAATGAAATATATATTTTATATATGTAAAAAAAATATTTTTTATATTCTTCTAATTGATATTTTAGTCATTGGATATGAATAAACAATATTTTATTTATAAAAACCTATATATTTTCAAAAGGGTAATTTTACTGCCTTTTAATGGTGAACCCATTTTAAATTAAAATTTAAACAAATTAAAAATTTTTATATGAAAAAAAATATTCTTATTTGGATGTGGGATACAAAAATTTATTTTGGATTAATTTTTGATATTTTTCTGATAACTTTCATGTTTTGATGAATATTAAAAATATAAAAAATTTTAATTGAAAACAACATTTTTCATCAAAATAATTTATATAGTAAAATTATATTATTGAAAGGTTATAAAGTATAAATATATTATATTTTTATAATTTAATATAATTTATGTAATTGAAATTATTTTTTCATTGAATTTAGATGTCAAAACATTTCAATCATTTACAATTTTCTAATATTAAAATCCTATTTTCTCATTCCGAAAATGATATTAATTTTAAATTAATTACCATAACTTCTGTATTTTGAATTTTGAATTTTTTTTGATATATTTTGAATCATTAGTTTCATATTATGTAAAGATCTTTATTTTATTTTGGGGCATTATGAAAAGAAACTTCGGTAATTTTTATTAATAAGATAAAAAGGTAAATTAGGTAATTAAGGGTAGAAATAAAATTATAAAATTACCCTAAATCTTTTAATAATATGATTGGATGAGTATTTTTGACCTAAATCATCCTTGGGTATAAATTTTATCCTTTTGAAGCCACTTTGATGAGATTAGGGCATGCAATTTATTTTATTTTAAGAAAAGTTAAATATGTCTTACAAAATTTTTAAAAACTATATCATTTTTAATATAAGGTTATACATAAGATAAATTAAACTGTAAATAATAGTTTTAAATCTATTTTTTTATTTATAATGTTAATTTATTTTTAATTTTTAGGAAATTAATTACTAACTTAAAGGCTTATACATTGATGATACAAAAATTATTTAATTGATGAAAAATTAACAAAATATTTTTTTATTGAAATGGTAATTACCATAAAAATATAACAACAATTGACCAAATATTATTGGTCGATTATATATCATCTATAATCATCTAAGGGTAGTGTTATTGACCATTTGGATCCTTATGTAAAAGACTATTACACTTATAATATTTTATTTAATGTGATGTTAAGTTTTCACATTCATGTTTTAATAAATATAAAATTTTTAATGGAGGATTTTATAGAAGATTTATACTACTATAAGTATTATTATCAAATATATAGAATTTATATTCATCATATTATTTCATTTTTTAATTTTTATTCAACAAATAAGTATATTAAATAATTACACAAAAGTGATGTAGTAATTATTTTGTTAATAGAGATAACAAATAAATGTTATTAAAAATACTAAAATAAATATAATTGGGGATAATTAATGTATAAAATGAATTATATATATTAACTTTACTATTATGAATATAATAAAATATTTTTTATAAGTTAACTTATTATCTTATTATTTTTAAAAATCAATAAATTGAAGAGGTTCAAAATTAACTCTATTGATTATTTATAGAAATAATGTTTATTAAAATATTTAATAATCACAATAAATTTTCAAAAATATGAAATAATTATTATATAGATTAAAAGGATATAAATTATCCATTTATTCTATATTTTATATAAAATAAGTAAATATTTCAATCTTTTAATATTTCATAATTTGTTACCTTAGTTAAAATTAATTAGAATAAATAAGGGTCAATTAAAATGATAAGGTTTAAAATGGTAGAGAAATTGTCTAAAATTTATTTTTATAATATTAATATTTTATATCATCTAATATTCCAAAATATAACATTTTTGAGGTTTTTGGATGTGTTATGAGTTTATTATTAATTAATATTTTTATTGATTCTAAAAGTGCTCATCACCTCAATTATAAAAGGGCACCTACTCCCTCATTTATTCAAAACTCATTGAGCCTTCAAGTTTATATATCCCATTATCATTTCAATTAAAAACTTACCTAGTAACATTCTAGAGGTTTTGGTCTTCTCTTAATACCAACTCTAGTTCTTGAAGAGGAGATCTAGAGGGATCTCATCCAAGAAGATGTAATCTCTTCTACAAATTCTTTCAAAATGATTTCTTCTTATACTTCCTATTCATGATTTTTTTCTATTATAAATAAATAAAAAAAATATTAATTATATAATGAGATTTTATTATGATTATGGAATTACCATATTCCACCTTCAATCCATCCTACAAAAAATGAAATCATGATGTGTGCGTACTTGCAGCTTACCGTCTCCACACCGTGGTGTAATATGTTTTTCACTACCACCTTACTTGTATGGGTATAATGATAGAAATAATAACTACATATGATTATTAAAACATGATATGTATTATTTAAAAAAATATATACCATCCACTTTCATACCATTTTACAATTATGGAATGGTATTGTCACTTGTGCGTACATACGACCTACCATCTCCATGGCGTGATGTGATTTATTCTACATGATATCTATTAACAAATGATTATATAAATGCATAGAATGAATAAATATGATATATATTATATTAATATATTTTTTAAATGATATAACTATAACCTAATAAGGGTAACCAAAACCTATTCAAAAAAACATGCATAAGAAAATGAAGTTGTAAATACCTGAAGAACGAGTAATAATGAAATGTTATTAACAAAAAGATGATAATATGATCATATATGATATCATAAAAATGAATATGATTATTGAATAAGTTAATTAAATTATTTAAATCATTATAAATAAGTTTCATATATATATAGACGATATGAGACATAAGGTAAAGGATAATTTTTCAATCTCATTATTATCCGAGATTGTTTATATATAAGTATTTAATGGGGTATATTTATCATCTGTATTCATCTTTCCTAAATATTCATTCCAAAATATTATTTATACTATTATACACTTTTTTAAAATAAATTTTACAAAATTTGAATTTTTATTTAATGATATGAAAGAAATATTTTGTCTTTTTCAATAAGAGGTACTTTTTGACTTATCTGACCAATGTATGAGAAAAATGTTTTCTTTTAACATATACAACATGGACAGATTTTTATGTTTTCATAAAGACCTATTTCCATGAATATTAATTTAAAATATTTCAAGTTAATTTTAAAATAAATTGTTTTATTTTAAAATTGTGTGTCATTTTGAGAAGAGAAAACATTTTTGAGGAAGAAAGGAAATTTTCCTCAAGAAATAAGCGTTATATAAAAATTATTTTCCACATAAGATAAAATTATTTAATAGAGTAATGTTTCTATTATACTATCCCTATAATTACTATGGTTTAATATATTTATAATGTAATTATATTTATGAAATACATTTGTTTTATATGGATTATGTTATGATGGAAGTATGTTTAAGAACCCCATTTTATTAATTTGGTTATGTTATGATGAATGATTTATGTTTTTGTGGCACACATCAGAATTATTTCATTATGAGATAGGTGGGAAATATATCTCCCTCTAATGAATTGGGTAAAGATTTATATCTCATGATATAAAGTGTTCTAGAATTAGAAATGATATTGGTTCAGTTATACATGCCCTGAATGAGAAGTAAACCCAGTTCAGTAATACAAGGATGGAATGAGGAGTGCAATCAGTTCAAGAATGTACTTTGTCTGTTATGATGGTCTTGGCAAGGATCCTTGCCTAAGATTAAATAATTTTATATGATTACGTGTATGACAAAAATTCCATGTCTTATGTTATGACTTTTGAGAATATGTTCATTAATTCTTTATGATCTTTTATGATTTATCACATGACATAAAATCATGATATTTCATATGTAGGATAAATTTTTAAAATGTTATTTTCTTATATATTATGATTATGATATGATTGCAATCACACATTCTTACCCTTACTGATAATCTGAGGTCACCCTTTCTTATATTTATTTTCCCTAGGTTATGAATAAGGGTGTTAAGTAAGATATGTCAAAAGGGGTCAAATTATGAAGGAATAAGCGGAAGACAATATAGATGTCTCATGAAAAATTTGTGTTTGTTTACCAGTTTATAAATATACTAAAACTATATGGCCCTGGTGTCGTTTTCTTATGTTTTTAATGAATATTATTCAATTTTTATGAAATGTATATATATGTAAATGATGGTCCGTTATAGGTTTAAAACTAAAAATGTGAAGGGTGAAATCCATAATTGAAATTGGATGATACAAATAAATTTTTCAATGTTAACTAAAAGTGGAAATATATTCTTTAAACCCTATTTTTTTAGTGATAATAAATGTAATAAGGGGTTTCATGGAAATTTGAATGATATGTACCATGGAGGGTATAAAAATCATCAATCTATTATTTTCCAAAACTATGGGAAGGAACACGTATATGACTTCTTGAAAGGAAAAATAAGGTGTTTTATGTACGGGAAGCCTAGAAAAAAAATCCTAAAAATACAAAAATAGTGTGAATAGGAAAGTTAATGAAATTAATAGAGAATGATCAACAAGATGCACCACCCACACTCTAGTATTCCTAGTGAAAGGAGTTTTGGAATTATGATAATCAATTCCCTAATCCAAGGGATAATTTGGATGATAAGACATAGCAACCACTAAATAAAAAGGAGAAAGGGGATGCTTATGCAATCATATTGGATGAAGTGAACCATAATAATTATGGAATAATTTTCCACCCCTCCTTAGTTGGGAATTTGATGTTTGATTTTGTATTAATTATCCCAATTAAAATTATATTGTTCAACCTTTAGTAAAATTTCATGTCATTATATCACTCTACATAGATTATAGAATAATTAAACTACATTGGATATTTTTTTGGTTCAAAGACGAACCCAATATTCCACTAAAAATGTTTTTTGTATAAGATATGAGATTATATAAGGAAGAAAGGGTAAATTAACATTTTTAAGTGTATATGTATCAATGTAATATTAACTTATGATTTTTTATATAAAAATTGGTTTATTATTTTATGGATGATCATACGTTTAGAGTCATTAACACCCCTTTTGATGTTTTATGTGATGGTAGTTATTCATGATTAAAGATATTTTAAGAGATATTTTTTACAATAAAACCCATCAATTTCATATATATTTTAGTGACAATGTTATTTTATGAATAATTCCTTTAAACATTGTGGACATATGATTAACGGTCAATAAAACTTTTGAGTCTATTTAATTTTTGATATTGAGATAATTATGGGATATATTTGACCAAGTTATGAAGTTAGCACAATTAATCACTTTTAAAGATTATCTATCTTTGGATCTGACTACCAAAATATACATTATGTATGTTTTAAGGTTTCATGGAGTACCAAAGTTAATATTATTTTATCAAAATCATAAATATATCTTGATGTTTTAAAAAATTATTCCTCAAATTCTTGATTTGGAGTATAGTTTCATCGGTACATATCATCCTTACATAGATGGTTAGTTTGAGAGAATAATTTAATCCCTATTGGATATGCTAAGATAATTTTCTATGGATTTCAAAATTGGATGGGATAAACACCTTCCTCAAGAAGAGTTTTATTTCAGAAATATATTTCACTCGAGAATTTAGATGGATCCTTATGAATCCCTTTATGGAAATAATTTTAGAACTCCAATGTACTGGAATGAATTTTTAGAAAGAAAGACATTGGGACATGAGTATGGTGGTGAGATGAAAGAGAAGGTTAGAGACATTACACCACATGTAAGGGATTAAACATGTGTACATAAATTTTATGATAATAATTTTTAGCATGATCTTTAATTTGAACTTAGTGAGAAGGACATTCTATGCATTTCTCTGTGGATGAAAGAATGGGAAACTAAGCCCGGGGTATATTTTTCCCATTAAAATACATGATCATATTAGGAAAATTACTTTTAATTTGGTGATCCCAAAAAACCACTATCAGGTTCATGATCTGTTCCTTGTATCACTCCAATGGAAGTACATACCGGATCCATCACATGTACTGAATCGAGAGGTCATACCACTAGAGCATGATATTTTTTATGAGAGGCTTAGAGATTCTAAATCAAATAGAGAAAGTTATGTGAAACCAAATTATTCATATGGTTAGTGTATTGAATAAAACCATCATCATGAGGAAGCTATGTGGGAACCTTAGTAATTAATGAGTAATAATTATCCTCCGTTTTTGGTACCAAAGTGATAAATTTCAATGGAGAAATTCATTTAAATGGTGTTTAATGTTAACACCCTAAGATTTTGTGAAATACGTTTTTCAAATAAATTTAATCCTTTAGATATTTTTCATTACAAGAAACATCAATGTTATCTTGATTTTGACA
Source organism: Viscum album (assembly GCA_963277665.1). Taxonomy (NCBI): domain Eukaryota; kingdom Viridiplantae; phylum Streptophyta; class Magnoliopsida; order Santalales; family Viscaceae; genus Viscum; species Viscum album. Next base: position 1,030,380,463 of record OY728158.1, read on the forward strand.
CAAAACTATGTTTATATTGAGTTACACACAATGCTATGTTTAAATAAAATGTGACATACTATTAAAATATATTTATTTAAAATGATAGTTATATCCAACCTGTTGAAATGGATGATATGAATAGGATAAGATAAATTATGAAAATATATGGTTTTCATGAGTATATTAAATTAATTATTTTGTGACCAATTAATTAAAAATGGAAATAATCACTATTTGGATACAAATTAATTCTTTTTCTGAATTTTTTTTATTCAAACAAATAAATTTTAACTAAATAAATTAAAAAACAAATTGTAGTTAATTATTTTAATAAAATATATATATTTTATATTCAATAAAATTTCTAATTTCAGTCAATTAATTTTCTATAAAAGGGATAAAAATGAATATAATTTTTCACTTAAAAATTGTATTTTTCAAAAAAGCATTTTTTCACATTTTTTTGTAATTATTTAAAAATATTTTTTGACACTTTCATAAAATTTATTTCAGAAAGTAATTTTAATTTTTTATGTAATCTTATAAAAATATTATTAGGGTTAATTTTTGATTCTTTTATGAAAAGAATAATTTTTTGATGAATACTAAAAAATATTTAATATTTATTGAAAACTGGCTTTTAGTATAAATTATTTATAAATTTAAATAATATTTGAAATTGTTTTAAATGTAAAATTAGTTAAATTATATATTTATTAATATAATTTAGTTCATGGGAATAAATTTCATATTGAATTTGTATATAAAACTTGGTAAACGTTTAAACCTTTTTCTATTTAAAAACCTACTTTCTCAAAATGTCTCTACGATTAATTTTAAATTAAAATTTAAAACTCCCATTGATTTAATTTCAAAAAATTTATTCCATATTTGGAAATAGAATAATTTATATCATCTAATATGGTCAAATTATTTTTTTGACAAAAATGAATTGTAGAAACAGTAAAAATTATTTACTATAGTTAAGTTAAAAAATAGTCTACCTTGTGTTAAAGTAAAATTAAAAGGTTAAAATGGAATAAAAAAATTTCTAAAATATATTTTATAGACATATTTCGACCCTATTATGTATATTCCTCACTATTACTTCATTATGGGTAAATTTTCCATGGAAAAAATGTGGTTTCAAAAATTTATTTTCAAAACATTACAAGTGTGACACTCACCTCACTTATAAATAACCTCCCACTATCCTATGTTATTATCACCAAAAAAACCTTTTGGTTCTACCAATACTTAACTAAATGAAATTTCCACGTCCCTCATATCATCCTAGAATAAATTATTTGTGTATAAATCTTACCAAATACATGTTTTGTTGCAAACCTATGGATGTTACCTGAAGAAGAAATAATATCCTTCAATGAGTGTTCTTATTTTATTTCTTCTTACACATCTATAAATTATTTTTAGACCATGATGATATAATTATCTTAATATCATAAATATAATAATATTTTTTATGTTTAATTAATGAACTATAACAATATACACTTCTACTAAAAGGGTTTTGAAATCATCATTCATTTGTATGATGGACTACCACCTCAAAAATCGATGCATTAATTTTTATATTACCACCACTCACAGATGGTTATAATTATGGATATAAAGTATATAGATGATATTTAGAACATTATTATACCTATTGATTCATTATATTATATCTACCTTTTTTACATTCCATTCCCTAGGGTATGTGATAACATCGTCCGTGTACGATGGACTACCGCCACACGAAGGGCTGTGATTCATTTTCAGTAATACTTTACTTGGAAGATAATAAAGATAAATATAATGAATATATGAGAAATAAATTACATAATTATGTTATTGACGAGATATTTATCAATCTAAAAATTTAATATATCATTCAATTTCTTACCTTTTCACTCACTAAAAAATGAAAATATCATTAATGTACTTGTGGACTACCACCTTAATAAAGTGATGCGACTCACTATATTCATCACCACACCACATGGATGATATTTATAATTATATTTTAAATTTTTTAATTTATTATGTTATGAAAATTATATAATGATAATATATTACTGAACTCCTTTCCAAAATGATCCCTTAAAAGTGTAAACATAACTCATTTGTACGTATGACCTACCATCTCTCTGATCGTAGTGAACTTGATTTCTCAAAAAAATCACTCATGATTCATATTAAAAGTATAATATATTTATAAATTTGATTATTATCTCATTATTATTATTATTAATATGATGTATCCATTATCAAATAAATAAAAAATCAGAATCAGATAAAAAATAAAATTTTTATTACCCGAAAAGTGATTTTAACAAGGAATTGTTGAAAAATTGGTAATAAATGGCTATAAGTAAATAATATATGGTATAATATATATATAATTATGGTTATATAATATATTTATAATAAAATTATATTTATTATATAGTAGTTTTTTCACATGTATGAAATAATTCAAAACATTAGGTAAGGGATTTATAGTCTCTATTTTATTTTCAGGAGACATAAAAATTTACCAATAATTTATTTTTTGTGGTTTATGTATTAAACCTTTGATATTTTATATAAATAATCTCCTTATATTCATGATACTTTTAATTTTAATTTTATTTTAACCATTATTGGGGATTATTATCAAAAGTATTACTAAAGCGGTAAGGGATTTCCTTGTCACTTTTTACTTCTATAAGACACATTCCATATTAACCACCTATTTTTTTTACGGAACAAGAATGTATATTATGATGATTCTAATAAAAATTATTGGTATTTAAATATCCATTTTAAGATCTATATTTTATAGGGTTTATGATTCATTTTTACTAAAGTGGTTATGTTTTTATGTTACAATATCATCATTTTTCGAGAATGAAAATGATTATGCTTATAATGATAAAATCTAATGATATATATCTCAATAAGCTCATGTATTATATTATAATCTGTTTTTTTTCATGATAAAAAATATTTTTATTAATTTTACTCTCATTATATACCCAATACTTTAAATAAATTTTTTTAGGAAAAATATTCTTTATTTCTCTATTCAGTCAAAAACCCTTTTCTTCCAAAACAATTTTTTATAAAAATATTTTCATAAATGTTTTTAACATTATTAAAATTATTTTAAAGACATTTTTACCCATTTTTTCCTTTTTATTTAAAACATATTTTTAAATAAATACTCATTTCATTTTCCAAAACTATTCCCATTTGGGTTTTATCAAAATGTAAACGAAATCATTGTTTTAACCTGTATGGTAGGAACTGAACTTTACACCACCATCACCATTGTTATATTTGAAGAATAATTTATATGTTTTGAAGGTTATTTTAAAATAAAAATATTTTTATAATTTTTTAGGTTTTAAAAATTCATTTCTAATGAGGGGTTATTTCCCTCAAGAAACATTCCAAGTGATCTTTCATCCAAAATCATTCTCCATCTAAGATGACTTCCTTTGAGGTTACTTATGATTTAAATAGGATATAATCCAAGGATATCATTATTATTATTTATCTAAATGGTTTATGTTTATGATAACAATATTTTTATGAAACCTGTTTCTCTTCCATGGGTAATACCATGATAAAATTCATATGGAACATGCTTCTTTTATCATGGCGTATCCTATGATGAAATGATGAAACGATGAAATGATTGTGAAACCCATTTATTTTTATAATTCTCGACGTCATGAATGTTTTATGATATTTTGGAAAAATTATGCATGATTTTCATCATATGAAGGGTGATTCCTATATCTCCATATAATCAATTGGGTATTAACTAAGGTCATATGACCTCAAAGGGTGCACATGAGGTTATGTCAAGACCAAAATAGGGTACATAGAAGGTGATCCAATGACCAAAAGTGGGTACACTAGAGGTAATACCATGATTGAAGTAGGTACATGGGTGGTTAGTCCAATCCTAAATTTTTAGGAATGTATTGGTGGGTATCCTTGACATAATATTTTTTATTATAAAATATATTGCACAAATATATATCTTATGCCAATATTATATTCTCATGCCTCATGCTATTTGATTTCATTATGATTCATGTCCTTTGAGATTTCCATTATTTATTCTATGACTTAATATTATGATATTTTATATGAAGGGTATGGCTTTCAAATTTAAGTTCATGTTCTCATACATCTATGTTCATGTTATGCTTACATATCTCCCTAGTTACCCTTACATTGAATCTGAGATCACCCTTTCTTATGTCTCCTTTAACTAGTTTATGAAGAAAGGTGTTAAGAATGGTATATCTAAGAAGAGTAATATGTGGGATAATATTTATGAGAGAAACTAAAAATCCATCTCCAAATTAAAAGATTGTGTACCTAGTCTGTAAAGACACTAAACTATTATGGTCCTTAGGTGTGTGTTTGTGTAATGTATTGAATATTAATCTAAAGAGAGGTAATATATATATATATATATATATATATGAGAATCGTAGTTCAATATAATCAAATCCATTTATTTCATCTCATATTCTATGTAGAATATATGCAATGGGTGAGAATATTAGTTACAGTAAATTTTTAAAAATTGGATAAGGGATTGCGATATTTCCAAGTGGAAGAATAAAGTGAATAGAGAGATGGGAGCTGACTCACACCGGTCCCCCACTCGAAGTGTATGAAATTAAAGAACAATAAATAATTTTTTTAGAACCAAGGATATAATACTATGTTTAAGATAATCAATTTGTTTTGGGATATCTAGTGAGTTTACAAGTTATTGAATGGATCTTGTTTTGGAGAATTTTAGAAATCTGATCATCCAGGACATGTTGTTGTGTAACATTTATTAATTCTCAAAAATACACATCCATTAATCTAATTCATTATAATAATCCATCATTCACATATACATATACATTTGACTAGGAGAGTTACAGATCCCTTGTACAATGACATTTAACTCCCATCATCAATCCCACCCCATTTTCTCTATTCAAATCATTATACTCTCCATTTTTAATCCCATTATCATATTATCCATCCATAAAATCTCATTCCATCAAGATTTTATTAGATAATTAGTATTCTTAGGAGTATATAAGTAGACTGTGAAAATTGTTATGGGCTATTTCACTTCTCTATAGGATTTGTTTCAAGTATGTTTGGATAAACATTATTATAATGTGAAAATGTTATGTAATTTATCTTGTATTTTATAGCTTGTAAAACATTAATATGTATTATTCAATATTTTTAAATTAAATCTTTTATTAGGATAACTATTGGGTGAATGAATAGAGGGTTGGGATAACTAAATGATAATTCATGGTTAAACCATGAGCTAATGTTAGGAACATTGCATTATATTTTATAATAAACTTAGGGAGTAATGGATTAATAATCATAGAATATGTACTAAAAGAACTACTAATAATGTATAGGAGAAACCTCATGCGAAAGTTTGATATTATATGACATGATAATGGAGTTTTGGTAATTATTGGTGTAGTTAACACATTTATATTATTCAAATCACTCGGTATGAATTCCAAGGAAGATCACTATGCTAAATCCCCCATTAAACTCAAACAGAATCAATACTCCTTGGAACATTTCTTACTTATTCCAACCACTAACACATTTACAAGAACTACATATTAATATAAAACACAAAAAGAATTTTAAATTATTTTATAATCACATAAAAAATTATCACTAATCAGTTTCTACATTATTTATACAAATACCCAACTTCAATTGAGAAGGTCAAAGGAAAATAAATTATATTATGGAACCAAGAATAATTTCAATCCATGATTTCAAGAAATAATGATATATTAGAGAGAATAATCAAACTATCTCAATACCAAATATAAAACATAAAATGAAATAGTTCATGGATAGAAATTAGTATTGACCAAATCTATAAAACAATGAAAGGTTATTTCCCAAATTATGAACCTAAATTTAAGTTTAATGAAAGAAAAATGATAAATAAATGGTGTGAATAAAATGATAATTATTCCAAATTTAATGTGTCTTTGAAATAAACATAAATATGGGAATATTAATTGGAGTTGGAATCACTTAATAATTTCATAGATTTATTAGTGGTGTAAAAATCCACTAAATTTCTTGGAATAAAGTCATCAACCACTGAAGATAACATTGAGTATGGTAGCCCAAATGAATTTGTTTATATACTATTATAAGTAGAAGAATATAATAAATTATAAACTAGAAGAAGTTTAACTTTTATTTTGATAATAGTAAAAATAGACCGAAATTTTTGAGAAGATGAAACCAAATGAAATTTGAATTCAAGGATAAGAACAATCCAAGTAAAAATGGAAAAGTGGCTAGAGTGAGGTGTATTTTTTCAAAAAATAACTAAAAAAGATTGGGCCTCATGTAAAAATTCTAATATAGAATTAGAAATATCACATAAATTGTAATGTTATCATGGAATGACATTTATAATGTAAAATAAGATCACGTAGTTGAATAAAACAAGGGCTTGCAATCTATACATAAAGAAGAAATTGGAGAATCAAGAGGCTATAAAGAAGTTAAAAATCCAGGGCTCATGGATCACAAATTCTAGGATGAAATTATAGATGAGAATATGTTTAAAGGAGTATAATTTTTAAAAATATATTTATCCAATATACTTATAGAAGTTCAAAATATATTTATTGAAGAGAAAAACCTCATACATGAAGTGGAATCTCAAAGTGATGATTTTATAAAGAAAATGATAGATCTGGAAGTATAATAATCCCAAGTAGAATATGTTATTGATGAACAATTTAGGTTTCCCCATATCATTTTTAATTTTATTTGGGAATTTGGTTAAGGAAAAATACGGAATATGTTAATATGATGACTTAAAAACATGTTCTTGTTAGGGAGGTAACCAAAGCATTAGATATATCTTTTTCATTATGTTAGTTAATTTTTTTTCCTTTTTGTAAATAAATTTCAAAGCCACCACACTATTTATGAATTTTTATATATTGTAGAATAATGAAATTCATTATAAAATAAGGCTAAATTAAAAATTTTATAAGTTGAACGGAACACACTATACCGAAAAACCGAGGACCAAACAAAGTTGGTTCAAAAATTTATTAATAATAAGAAGAAAATAATACTTTTTAAATTAGGTATAGGGGAACCCATTACATTCTTGAAGGGAAAAGGTGGATAGCCTTATAATTGAGTGGCTAGGAGCACAATGAAATAATTAAGAAAGAAAAATACCCTGCCATAAATACCACAAAACACCCATATCATTCACACTGCCGCTGTAGGGAATAGCACCACCAACGCCACCATGCTGAAAAGCCGATGAAGCTAAAGGAAACTCCCGTTACGGTGTCTAGGAAAGAAACTAGATGTTACCACATCCAGCCCATTGAAAATGACATCCCGCAGCCGACAAATCGCCCGCCCACAATTTGGACACACTCATTACCGATGAGGGCCATCACTGTAACCCAACAATGCCACATTGATAATAGCCATATTCTCCAGCCGTGAGTCCGCATCGCTAAACTAGTCCTTTGTTATCCACAACACACCATTTATGGGGGGGGGGAGAAAAGTTCATAGTGTGTTGATCCGTATATCAACTACTAAAAAACTTTTCCCTTTTATTAATTCAATAAACTAAATTTTTTAAGGCACTTGATCCATTACAAATCTATGAATGGATTAGTAGTTCCATTAATTCATGTAGGATTTGTTTTCATATAATGTGATCCAATATATGTGAATCACACTGTGGAAAAATATGCCTCTTTATATGGGAAAGGTTATTTATCGTTACCTGGGTCAGTTACCCTAATATAGCAACGATCTGTTTAACTCCAGCACTCACTGTATTGAATTGCAGTAAGTGACTTCTATAAACAATATCACACTCATAATTATCTCATAACATAATTAATATTTCACCACAAAATAAAAATACATAAAAATTATTAATCATTCATGGTTTTTATATTAATATTTATTCTAGCTGTATTATTCTAAAATCTAGTTCTCAAGGGTTCTACTAAAACTCATTTGATTCCAAAATTATTATCCACAACTCTTGTAACCTAGGGTTGATTTATAATTTATTGAATTGGTAAATTATACAAGGGAACACACCATGAAGGTTTGATCATTTTAGCAGTCTTAGGAGACTAAATACTTATATTATTAACATATTACATTGGAAAAATAAAATATATACTGAAAAATTTTATATCATATTTGAATATATTTCAAAGATTACTTTGTTACATATATGCGAATGTAAAACATAATAAAGAGTTATATCAAATGATCAAGAAGGAAAAAATAATGAATGATATCATGAGAAAATAAGGCATAAAAATCAAGAAAATTCATTATTGAATACATATGTCATTTAATAAATAACATGTAGAAGAAATACATCAATGAAATATGGTTAACAAATGGATAATTATAATGGAATTATCACCAAATTAAATTTATAATTTTTTTACATTATTTATCTTACTATCCATTCCTTTACAAACAAACATTCATTTCATGGGTAGGTATACACTAATTACCCAAGTAATATGGCCACTTGTTTTGTCTCATTTTTATTATCAATGTATTGAGTGGATTTTTTAAATTAGGTAACACATTTCACTTTAATGTCTAATTCACTAAAAATATATTTAAGGATAAATATATTCCATTCTAAAAATTATTTACAAATAACTAATTATCTACATTGAATCAAGAATGTAGACATTTCCTCGGTAAATGAAGAAACATTCTTAATAGGATTTATTAAATTAACATCATATATTTAAATTTTATAATATTTAGGAAATATCAATTTAGGGAAAATTATATCATATAAATCCATGATACATGAAATATGGACATGAAGAAGAAAATATTGACTAATGAAATGTTAGATAGTGATAGAGAATGCGATCAAGAGAAAGTTAATGACAATAAAAAATTTATTTATAAAAGAATGAAAGAAGACAATTAATTCAACATAAATGAAGGTTTTATAGTAAAACCAATCCTTATAGAAATATAAAATAAAATATATTTAAAAAATAAAATAAAAAATTCCTTATAATTTTATGTATGAATGGAGATATAAATCACGTTAAAATTTATTATAATTCATTTGATTAATTAATACATTCATTTTGAGAAAGTTTTAAATAAAAATCCTAAAATATTTAAGAAAATATTTTATTTAAAATTATACATGTAAAATTATCAAATAAAATTTAATAAAAATAGTTGGTTTGATGGTTGGATAATCCATTCTTATGGTAATCATTAAAAAAACATTCCATTCACACTTTTGGTAAAAGTCCAAAATTACCTCATTCAGAAAACAAAAAGAATAATTTTTTAAAACATTGTAAATAATATCAAATATGGTTAGAAATTACATCAAATAATCATTCAATTTTAAATAATAACATTCTTGAAACCTTCAAAATATCAATCACATGGAATAAAACGAGATGGAAGGAAAACTATAAAAAATGATTTTTAAAAGAATGTTACTTAAATTTAACATAATTATTGACTCCTGAAGAAAAAATATAATAAATGAAATATAAACATGTAAACCAAAAACATAACCATAGGTGAAGAAAATTTATTTGGTTTATGATTATAGAATCCTAAAATTTTCACAAATGAAATATGAACATAAAAATCCTAAAAATTGATGAGATTATAACATAAATTCCTTACCATAAATACAACCTCATTTGTATAATATCTTAACATCCTACATAATAAATTTATATTTTTTATCCATATATAAAATAAAAATTTTAATAGTTATAGTATCATATATGATTAATTTATACCATTCTATCATGTTTTTATTAACACTTATTTATTAACATTTGCATCTCATGTGTTAAATATTTTAACACACTTGTTTTTGTTTAGTAGTTATGGTCCATGGGCTATGTTCATGGTTTAATAATTTATATTTTTAATAATTTCAAAAGTATCATATTTATACATTATATTCAATTTTATAATTATATATTCTTGGTGGAAGCAGGAAAATTAATTACAGAGCTTCGTGGAGGTGATATCACACACGTATACATGACCACCATTATTATTCGCAAAAGGGTGGAAGATTAAGAAGTTATATGATATATTATATTTATATAATTATAAATATTGAATAAATATAATTTATATTCATAAATTATAATTTTATAACCTTTTATGTAAATTGGTGATGAGAAATGAATTACATCGCTACATGGAGATGGCACGTCATACGTATGCATGAGCGATTTCTTCATTTTCTATAGGATGGAAAAGAGATAGAAAATTTATGTATATATAACATAAAAACATATAATAATAGGAAATATAATCACTAAATTATGTCAATATTGTTATTGAATATTTGAAGGAGGTTTAAGAATAAAATAACTTGAAATTTTTTTTTATGAACATATACCTTTTATTTTATTAACCAAATTTGGATTACACCTTTAGTAATCATTAATTGGTATTTAGATGACTTTGGGAACTCTAGGAAGTGGGGAGGTATATTGAAAGTTATTTTGTGATGTATTCATCAAGATAATTGTCTCATATACTATGGATAATAGAGGAGATTAGGTGAACTATTTTAAGTGAGGATGGTGGTAATCATGTAAATACCTAAAATATTAATATATAATACATGTATAACTATTATAAAATGGATATGATATTTCATACAATAAAATATAAGGAGTAAAAGTTATAAATAAATTCAATAATTAAAATTTATACATGTAGATATGGAATTTTAAATGTTAAATTTTGGTTTAAGCCCTTCGATAACTCAATTTAACAATAACCGTGGTGAACTTTTTTTCATTCCTTTATAGTAATGAAAGTAATTTTAAAATATTTTATTTGATGATAGATGGATAATTAATGATAAATTTAAAAATTTCAAATCTATTTGAGATATTTAATGTTGTTTATTATTTTAATGAAATTAAAAAAATTAAACATTAAATCCCTTTTAAATTGATTTTCAGGACAATTCATAATATTTGATTTTAATGAAGTAAATATAAAAATATATTTCAAATATAAACAATTTAATAAATACATACCCTTTAAAATTATTTGTAAAATTAATAGGACATCATTTTCAAACAAGAGTTTTAATTTAAATGTTTTTATCTATCATATACTTGATATTTTATACTACATTCACAAGCTCTCCATTAGAGTCACATACTCATTCTAGATAATTATATGGTCATTAAATATTTAAAAATAAACACTATCATAAAATTAGTTTATTTATTATAAATTTTATCACTAAAATTGATTTTAATATTTTTTATATATATCCATATCATAAAAATATAATAAGTGATAGAGTGTGATATTTTGTAATTACTCTTTAATTAAAATTACATAAAGGTTATAACCATAAGAAAGTGAAATAAATTCCAGTTTTTGAATTTATGATGTGGATCAAATAAATAAAGACATAAAATAATACAAAGTTATGTTTTTATAGATTTTTAATCCTTATAAAATAATTTCAACCTTAATAAACCCCTTTTACCCTTTACCATGGTGATAATCTTTTACCACGATGACCATTCATTATGACTTAAAATGAAATGGAAAATATAAAATAATTTGTATATGGTAATTAAAAATATGGAAGAAATTGTTTTATGATTTATGGTCTATAGGTGTTAAAATGTAATTTCAATAGAGGTTCGTGAAAAACATTGAAAAAAAATTTCTAGAAAAGTACACATTTTAATCATGACATGATTTTATACCAAAATAAAGTATAATTTTTATTCCAATGGAATTAGTTTAATTATTTATAATAAAATTAAACTTATGCTAATTTATTAGAAATCCAAAATATAATGGGTCTTTTGAATTAATTTTTTTTAAAGAATACAAATGATAGTTTATAAAAATTAGTATTTTCACTATTCACCCAAAAGTCAATATTTTTAGAAACGTCTCATCAATTTACCTAAAGAATATTTTGATTTAAAAAATGGCATCCATTTTAAATAAAATAATTACTAAATATGGTTAAAATTAATCATTATATCAATGGAAAAAATGTAATGAGAATATTTTTTTTATGGAAATGTATTATTAATGTACAAAATGAATTTATCATCATTATTTATCTAGTAAAAAACATTAGATGATTTTTAATTTATTTTATTAAAAATATTATCAAAACATTTCATGAAAACATTTCATCTATAGTGATTAAATTAATTTATTTTAATAAAAATACTATCCACTTGTAAATTAGTTTTTTTGCACAATGTCACATTTAATCTTATACGATCACATAAAAAATTGTGTCATATTTTCCTAAAAAAAACATAAATTTTTATTAATGAATAAAATTTCTATATATATTTCACAATAAAATTACACAAATTAATACATATCAATTCAATGGATAGGTTATAATGGTCATATTTAAATAATTATATTTTAATAGCATTTCAAAGGTTTTTTATGTTGAGTGTCTTTTGTATCATAAGATATCATACATAGTAATATTAAACTAACATCATGGTTTGTTACACCCATTATTCAAGGCTTCCCAAGGGTTCTTGAAGCATTGATTTTCCTTGAGCTGTGCCTTGTTCAATGCTTCATTAGTTAGTCTATCTGCAACATCCCAGGTAAATAAAGAATAAGTCATATTTCATATTTATTAATATTTATGAATTAAATATTCATTTTTCATTAAAGGGGATGCTATGTTCGATAGCGTACCCGATACACAACAACTTGATTATTTGAAATCTTACGTTTCACCCTAATAATATAATATTATTATTTTATATGGTAGTTAACTCTTAGCCGTTGTATTAGTGGGAATGAAAAAACAAACTACAATATGATTATACATGTTTTTTAAATGTATTTTCATTTATCTAATAAAAGTAAGAGGCTTAAAATGTGGATGAATATAATTTTAAGCATAATTTACATTAAAAGGTCAATTTACCGCCTTTTAATAGAGAACCCTCTTTAAATAATGTTTTGGTCATTTTTATATGTTCTATTTGACCAAATAAAATTCTTTTATATATTTGGGATATCAAATTTTACATTGGGTAATTTTTTGGTATTTTTCTGATAAAGTTCATTTTTTAATGAATAGTGAAAAATATTGTATTTTAATTCAAAATTCCCTTTTAATATAATTTATTTATATGGATAGATTATCTTTATAATTGGGTTTAAAGTTAAATTAAAATATATTTTTACTATTTAATCCAAAGTTGGTCATTGGAATTAATTTCACTTTAAAATTGCACATAAACAAGTATCAATATTTTGATAGTTATTATTTCTTAAAAACACGCGATATGTTTTGATAATGGGAATTAATTATAAAATTTATTAATGCCACTACTATGTTTTGAATTTGAAAAAATAGACATAATTTTTGAATGCAGAATATCAATTATAGCTTAGGATGAATTTTTCGTATTTTTCTGAAAAACTTCAATTTTTGATGAATAGTAAAACCACTTAGTAGTAGTTAAAAAAATTTAATTTTTCATTTAAATGAAATTTTACCACTTTTTTGAATGGAATTTAAAAAATCATTCCTACATGGTTGTTAACAATAACTAAAATTTGGTTCAATAAGATTAAAATAATTTTTGGTGAATAGTAACTTCTGACTTTTACTTACCACGGTTAAAGGTAAATAGGGTATTTCAAGGTAAAAAGAATATTATAATAATTCAAATTATTTAACACTTATCCAAACCCTTATTTTTGAGTCATTTACGAGAATGAGAATCTTTGGGTCGATTTTGGGACCCCATTGAGCCACTTGGGAGTGATAATGACAATTTAGATTAATTAACTTAAAGTAAAGGAAAAAATGAAAAAAGCAAATATCTTTTAGTAAATTAATTTTTAGAAGGGGTTATTTAAATTATAATTTTGACTATAAATATTAATTAGAAAGATAAAAAGATTTCCTACAACATGGTAATTTTTTTTATAATTTTTAGAAATCAAATAAATAAAATTATTTATGACACAATGATGATACAATGTTTACGTCATTAATGAATGATTTATATAAATAAAAAGACAATGTTTAAAATAATATCCAACACTTATAAAATTCTTATTGGATGATTTTATTTAAAAAATGGGCCACCGTATCTTCTAATTTAATAAATTTTGAACCTTTATAAACCGAAAATCATTATATAATAAATTAATAGTTTCATGTTTTCCAAAAGAGCCCATATTCTCCCTTATAAAAAGACCCCATTTTTTACCCATTTCACACACTTCTCAAGCACTTTGGCTAGTCCAAAATATACTCAAATAATATCCCAATATCCCTATATTCATCCTAGAAGCCTTAACTTAGGCAGAAATCTCTTCAGAAAACCCTTTTGGTTCAAAACAAGGGGAGTTACCCAATTTAAAGGTAACTGTTTCTCTTAAATTGTTTTCTTTTATTTTACTTATCCAACCCCTAAACACTTTTTATTCCATTATTTTGTAACAAAACCAGTATCCTCAATATACTAGGATGTTTTATGAGAATTATTCAAACTACACATACACACCCCTCTATCTAATGGATGAAGAACATAATGTTTCCATGGATAGAAAACTAACGCCTCACGAAACGATGATTGTTTGATTATCTCCTACAGCCTCTCATGGTGGCCATTATGATGGAACTGTGTTTATATATTATATATATTATGTTTATTCTTTCTTTATGATTCTGTATTTTCCATTTATATCATGCCTTTATTGTTTCCATAGTGGGTAAATACGATAATCTCATTAGAGGAAGTGCGGACTACCGACCCATCAAAGTGATGTGACTCGTTAATGCCTTATCTGGGATGTATATAGGATAGATTTAATGATATTATATATTATATTATACTATAATTATAATATACCTATGTATCATTATGTTTAAATTCTATTAAAATATGAAATAGAAATTAAAGTAGCGTTCGTGCGTACGTATGACTTACTGTCTCCATGAACGGTGCATTTCATTTCTTACCTTCATATGTTATGTACTATTATAAATTAATGTATATACTAGATATATATTATATATATGATATCTAAATAATGAATTTCATTCTGTATATAATGAACTATTGACCGCATAAACAACATGTAATTATAAGAAGTCCATTTTTGACACAAGTACCAAATATCGACAAAATGAACATTATTAACTTAAATGATTACATAATGTTTATAACAAGGTAATAAGTGATATAAAAGGAATAATAAACTTGATAAAGGTTCTTAAGCAAGTAGAAATTAACTTTAGTTTATTATTCAGGAGATTAAAGAACGATCGAGTCAAGTCGGACACGAGGTAAGGGACTTCGTCTCAATCTCCTTTAATTGAGGCATATTTTGTTTTAATACACGACTTTATTTTATACACTGTATAAACACCCTTGAATTTTCAAAGGGAATCTTTTTCTACAAAGAATTTTACTAAATGACAAAAAATGAATGTTTCTTTTAACGTAAGCGGCGAAAATGACCTTTCCGCCGCCGTGAGTATTATTTGATCTTTGTCTTTCTCAACAAGCTGTAATGTTTTGAAAAGAAAATAAATACCATATACTCTTTTATGTATTTTGGTATTGAAAGTGGTTTTGACAATGGATTTGTTATGTAAATATATTTAAGTGATATATTGTGATTGAAATGTGGAAATGTTTTCTTTCCTTTATAATTGTTTTATGTGTTATGATTTTATAGTGGTACTTGGAATTTGACGGGTGGTTACATTATAAACCAAATGATGGGTGGTGTCATGAATACTAGGATGGGTGGTTACGTTATAACATCCAATGCATTGGGTATGGAAGTCAGCTGTATGGCTATTCAATTTAGTGATATGTATGGAAGTCGACCGTATGGTTATTCCATTTATGTATTTTTATGTCCCAAGTTACCTTTATATGTTATGTGTTCTTTATATGGGTTTTATGGTAATCTTTTGGTTACAAAAGGGTAAGTAATGATATTTTATTCAGTGAAGAGTATTTACTAATTCAAGGTGAAAAGTAATACCTATGATTAATTATTCATGGTTTACTTGTTGTTTTGAAAAAAAAAACAGTTTTCCTTCTTTGTGTATCCCTTACTGAGCATTTTATGCTCATCCTATGTTTTTGAAATGATTTTCACAAGAAATAAAGTGTAATAGGGTCAAGGATGGGATCACAGAAAAGTAATGCTCTCTTAAACATGGAATTATTCATTACTCTTTTTTAAGAGTTTTTATTTTATGAAAAAATAGAAACTGAGTAGGAGTGTTTACTTTGTATTTTTGAGATGTAATAGTTATGGCCTAACTCTCTAAAACTCTAAACCTGAAAAGACCCTCAATGTGAATTATTCATTTAATTCAAGATTATGAAATATTTTACGGCCGAGTTCTTATACTATCCTTGATCCTCTTGGCAATTTTCAAAATTATGATTATTTTGTTTCTTTGTTACATTTATATGATTTTATTTATAATTTATTTATTTTAATTTCATAATTGGTCCACTTTATTGGGGAAAAATTATTCATATCATAGAGTTTCTTTGGTTTCAATAAGAAAAATTAAAGTTTTTCTTTTATTAAAATTAGAAAAAAGGATTATAGATGAAATATATATATATATATATAAGTTTCCTTGGTGATTATTTGTATCTGTTTTTAATTAAAAAGTTATATTATTATTCTATATTCATCAAAAATATCATAGGAAGATCTATTATTTCGATAAAAAAAATAATGGTAGGGTTGGGTATATGAGTAAATAAGATATATTAGGGGATTATGAAACATATAGGGATTGGAATTCATGTTTTTAAAATAATAAAAAAGTTAATCCAAAATAAAAAAATAAAATATTATTAAAAATCCTCATATATGTGAAATAAAATTCATAAGAGTTCGGAAAACTAAAGAATGAATATTTAATAGAGAATAATATATAAATTTATATCTTCTTAAATAAATCATAATAAAAATAGAAGTAATAGTTACAAGCTGTTTCAAATAATTCAAAATTCAAAATCACCCTACCATTATATAATTTAATGATTTATAAATTCTTATGAAATTTATTTGAGGACATTATAAACCTAAAAAGGGAATTGATCATTCACTATTTTAAAACAATCATAATGCTACAAAAGTTTTATTTATATTATTGGTATATTTATATATCCTCAAATAAAGTCTAGGTATTATATATCATATTTCATATAAAATATCAATAACTACTTATTTGGTGACTATTTAATGTATTACAAGAACCATGATCTCATATAACTTTACTTTAAATACACCCCCTATATAATATTTCTTCTTAAGATTATTTAGAATAATGTCATGTTCATACATTTATTTAGTAATTATCCTCATTAATAAATATTTTACTTCTTAATGAATAATTCCCTTTATTATGAAAATATAAACATTATTATTATTTTATAATATTTTATTTTCCATCTTTGTCTTCAGTATACATTGATTATAGGTCCCAATTCATTGATTTATTCCTATTAAAAGAAAATATGTCCATGTTAAATTGGATGATGACACTCGTGAAACATGTTAAAAATAGTATAATAAACAAATTGAGATTTAATTATTTAATGGAATGGGATAAATTTATCTTAGATTAATAAAAAAGAATTAATTTTTTTTGCAAAACCTCATACATGTTTTTCTATGATTATTTCACATTATATTTCATGATATTTTCATGTAAATTGAGGTGACTGTATTCTTATGTACTCTATATATAATATATGTTTTCCTCATCCTATTATATCCTAAATATTTACGTGGATTCAATTATTTCTAGAAATCATGTAATGATACATGAAGAATTACCTTAAAACTCATTTACTTTATTACTCACTTATATAAAATTTCACATAATCATTAGAAGTTTTGATCATGTAGTGATGGATAAATATTTACCATACGGGAATGGTTTACCTTATTCACCACTTCTTCCATAAATTATAAACAATAAAAATTATATAATAAAAAAAATATAAAATGACGTGTACAAAAATTTTTAAGGATACATACTATAATAATAACTACAACTAATATAGTCTAGAAATAATCCATTCATAAAAAAATCAAAACATTAAAACAAGGACTCAGGGGAATATATAAACTAAGGAATATAATCAATACAACCACTAAAGTATATACTAGAATACATCCCCCTAATGGTTAACACCAGGAACAACAACACCAATTTACATTAAATAAAAAACTAAAACCATATGTGAGTATATAAATAGTCATAGTAGGAAATGTTCATATAGGTTATATTTAAAAACTATATATTTATAGAAAATCATATGAGTTTTGAAAAAATGAAATACCTTTAAATATAACATATTTTTAAAGGAACAACAATATATCAAGGTTCATCACAAAATATTATGGGTTTTGAAACATAAAATATTATTTTTCATATGAATCACACACCTAAACAGACCCATACTATATGCAAAAAAATTTTATAATAAAATATATATCTAGGATCTAATGGAATAATCTAGGATATAGATAAAATAAAAAATTTATACCCATATTTTCAACACTCAACCTGAATTTCCCAATTTCATTCTAATCATTTATGCTCAAAAAGTGATATTAAAACCATAACTAGGCGATTATACAAGATAGGTATAAATGATCGCTAGTGGTAATGGTCAGAGAAAAGTAATAACTAATGAAAAAAATCTATGTAAACTCTTGAATAGTTCCCTATCATTTCTATGAAGTTAATACCAAGGATAAATAATCATTTTTTATAAAAAAACTCATGTAACCTCACACTAAAAATTGTAACATAGTAATATCCCCATTTTACTTTATGAATAACCAATTAATATCTCAAATAAGTGGAAAAATAATTTACATGTATGAAAATATAATGGTTTATGTCACAAAATTATAGTAATTCTATCAAAACCATTTATATTTAAACTACACAAAGAATTAAATTACAAAGAAACATAAACATAGATTTTAAAAGTAATTTGATTAATTTCAAACATGTCTATATATTCACATCAAAGTATAAAGGTTAAAATTTTGGAATGTGTTTATCAAAACCACTATTATCAAAATTTAAAATTAATCTTAAATTGATATAGGGAACTAATATATATTTTTCTATATTGAATTTTTTAAAAAACATACATTGAACATAAAAATTTATGTAAATACCATTAACACATATATATAAACTTAAATTAAGTTATATTATGATGAGAATATAATTTAAAACATAAGAATATATGGTCATATCACTTATATAGAACCTCGACTAGAACATACATCCTCAATATATCGATAAACAAAACCATTCACTAATGGTATATATTTGAATACTAATATTTTACAAGGAATAAAATTTATTATATTGTATATGAAAATTGATTAAGATGTTATGTGTCATTTTGGATGTCAAAATACTCATCGTGTTCTGAAACAATAATTTCAAGACCCTAAACAAGGTGTGTAGGATTACACTTTTTCTCCAATATCACTCTATTGTAATAGACATATATAAAACCTAGTTTTTAACCATAATTTATAGAAACCTCAAAAAACAATTATTAATAGAATTTTTTTTGTATTAATAATGATGGGGTGAAATTTAATAAATAGATAAGTAATAGGAAGAGGAAAGATAATGTGAAAGAGACCCACCCATATTGGATTTTAACATCTATGGAGATAATTTTTAGAATAAGAAGGATGAAGCATAAAAAGATCCTGTACATGTGTATTGACTATATATGATCTACCCAATTAAACCCACCATTTTCCAAATGAATTTCCACAATATCAATTTAGTTATCCACTAGTTATTATAAATTTAACCATCTATAATGCTATATTTTAATGATCATAAGGCCCTCACCTTTTTACTTAAAAAATCTACCAATGTTATTTATAAAAATTATTAAGATAAATGAACAAGGCCAAATATCAATAGAAGATTATTTAATCATTTAAATAAAACACGAAAACAAACTCAAACTCTTATCTATCCTAATAGTCCTACCAAGCCCTGATTCCAATATACCTTTGTTCCATATATTTTATGATTAGAATTTGGTTATTGTAATTTTATGATGGGATAAATATATTGATTATATTTTATACAACTATGAATTACTATTTCATGGTAATATTACACATATTAATAAATTAGTAAAATAATTTTTTTGTTTGTTTGAAATAAATACAATATTGATACTTATGATGATAGAGTCTTTTATTTTACATAATTCAAATAAATAATAATCCATTGAAGAAACCATGATAACTAAAATGGTTAAATAAGTAATTATTAGGTTTGAATACATGAAAGGCTCTAATGAAATTTTTTATAAATATTTGGATTCTGATTGTATATAATGAAATGATGATAAATCATTTGAAGGATTTATAGTATAGATTTTAGAGATACAAAATATTGATAATTAGGAAAATCATGAAATTAATGGGTGATAATTCATCATGTCACCTCCCTTTGATATTATTTTATATTCTATTCAATGATAGAGATTGTTTTTGGAATTTATTATCATTTTATTTAAATTTTCAGGCCTTTTATATAGTTTGTTTTCAAAAAAATCATAAATACCCCCTTAGTTATATTAATCATATCCTTACATCTTCTAATATTTTGATTGAATAAGTTTGGGGGATTGGGTTTTGCATTCTTTCTATCACCGTTCAAAAAACATTTTGGGATAAGGACATTTCATATGTTATTTCATGATTGATGATTCCCAGGGATGTGGAGTTTTACATTTCATTAGAAAGTGGAAAGGTCATTCAATAAGTGTTTTCTTGATCTTGTTATAAGATCCCATTATTTTTTTGTGACTACTTCAAATAAGTTTTTACAGAATAAAGAAAATTATTATTATATAATAGAATATTTTTTTGGTGTTATATAAAAAAATCAATGTTTCTATGTATAATCATTATAGAAAATATGCATTATTTTTTTAATATACAAATATTTACTTCATTACATTAATTATGTAACTTCCTTTGAGATTGATCATGTCTGTAGAGTAAGAATAAAGAAATAAATCATAATTATTGAATTTTTATTTAATATTTATTTATTTTAATTTTGGATATATGATTAAATGGACTAAATATATTTAGAAAGAAAACATGAAAATTTTCAAATATTTATTTTTAGGATTCTCATTAGCCTGTAAATTTCTAATCTATATTTCCCTATCTTTTTTATATCAAATTATTTTATTATAATTTAATTTTTCATTTTTAATCAGATTTAATGATTTATGATTGATGATTTAAAAAATTTGGTCTATTTTGGTTTTACAATTCAAAACCTTGTGATTAAACCTATTAGAGTTTATCTCATTTTGAATTTGGGATAACATATGAAATCAAAGAATGTCTTATAAATCTATTGATGAATCAAATAAATTGAGGGAAATGATATAATGAGTTAATTTTATTTTAGTATTGATTCCAATAATGTTTATTCATATCCTATTACAAAATTAGTTTTTCTTTTTTGGATCTAACAAGTTTTTTTCAATAAATATTCAATTTGTGAACTGTGTTCTCAAAAATTCCTACAATGCATTATATTCAAATTGGGTCTCTGAGATTTTTTTTGTTTCAAAATGGAAAATTTTAGTATCAAGAGAAAAATATTATTTTTTATTTCTTTTAATCCCTTTTTTTAATATTTATTTATCAATTGGTTTTCAAAACATATATTTTATCTCCCTTCTAATGGTGCTGACTTTTTCTACAAGAAATGCATAATGGAGGAAATTTATTATATATACAATTCTAACAATATTTATTACGATATATAAAACATATTTCATTCATATGAAGTTAGAATAATTTACCCTTGATGAAATTAAATTTATAATATAAATATATTAATTTGAAATTTTATACGATTAAGTATGAGTAATTATGTAGAAAAACCTATTTAATCATATAAAATTTCTCATGAAATATAAATATTTTATAATATTTCCTTTAATAATGATCCACTAGAAACAAATAATAATCACTATGATGAATATAATTTGAATTTATTAATAGAATATTATGATGATCAGACTCCAAATGATGTAAATTTAAAATATTCATTAATTGAAGAAGATGATATACATATAAAACTAAAAGAATATTCTATTCTTTTTCATTAATCAACATAATACATTAACCAAGAGTTTCTCTTCAAAAATCATCATCAATACATTTCTCCAATCAGTCAAGAATTAAATACCTCAAAGGTTATTATCTGTTAATCAAACTTTCATCTTCTGGATGAGTATCCGATGATTCAAATTCAAAATTTGGACTAAAATATCATGATATATATATATTTATTAATGATTTAGAAATAAATGTGGATGGGGAATGTTAGATACATATGAAAATGAATCACACTCCAAATTAGGTGATAAAAACTCATGCCAAGTGATTTAAATGGACAATCACTATATGTATAACTTTCTTCCCAACAATAAAAATTTAAGGAGAATGTTCCCATAATTTTTCAATATTAACAATTTCAATATCAGCATATTTGGGATATAAATGATCAATTATACAAACTTTAATTGAATAAACTTAAATATCTAAAATAAATGATATAAATTCTATTATATCCTCTCATTATTAATGGAAAAATATTCTAAATTCATAATTCATTACCAAAAGAATACTTGAAACACTTATATAATAATGAAAAAACACAGTGAATCATCTTAAATTCTATAATCCTTTGGATTAACCATATCGAAATAGATATTCCATAAATAAAAAATAATTATTTTTCATAATAATTTTCATTGGAAAAAAATTTAAATAATGTTGAGATGGATTCAAATCTTGGAAGATATGGATTTTGAAGAAATTTGGTACAATTACTTCAAAACCAATGAAGATGTAGATTTTTAAATTTAATATACCCAATAATCAGCTTGGATATCAACTAAATAGATTAAAAACACCATTCACAACACATCATCAATTGGTCATTGATTATAGATCATAATGAATGGTAATTTATAATTAATTTTATTCATAATCTAAATAATGTGATAATATCAACCTTACTATATTTAATATATCTAGATTTTGAAGATTAATTTACAATACTTTTTAAAAATATATATATTTGATGATCATTTTTATTCAATATTAAATCCTATATGATTTAAATAATTTTTTAGATATTATGTGTTGTGATATTTTCTCATTAATTTATTTATTAAAAAATTAATGTCTAGATTCTATTTTTAGTATATAAATATAACACAACATTATCTATTAGGACTCGTTCTATGAGATATTTTTTATTATCAATTCATATAATACCATTTTATAATAGTTTCATTCTTTTTATTTTGTCAATAAATCACTAATTCATAGTTATTTCCATTTGAAATAATATTACTTATTTTTCCTTTTATATAGATGCTTTCAACCAATCGTTCATTTTCCATTAGTCTTCAT
Source organism: Viscum album (assembly GCA_963277665.1). Classification (NCBI taxonomy): domain Eukaryota; kingdom Viridiplantae; phylum Streptophyta; class Magnoliopsida; order Santalales; family Viscaceae; genus Viscum; species Viscum album. The sequence continues at coordinate 1,030,404,088 of OY728158.1, forward strand.
TAAAATATACATTGAATCAGTGGATTTGGTAATTTTACATGCCCAAGTTTTACTATACCCCATGAGGATCAAATAGTGCTTTGAGTATTAAATTCTCATACCGATGGATGGATAAAATAACTCTTCAAGATAAATGAAACATTCATCCTCATCTCATTCCTTTTTTCCTTATCTTAGTCTAATACCAAAATTTTTTCCCATAAAAACATTTTGAAAGGTCCATGAATATTTTATGAGAAATTAGATTTGATAAAATGGAAAGAGACACATGTATGAAAGAAAAAACATATAATGAGATATATGGATGAGAGAGAATAATTGAAAACAAATAATTTTATAGTTATTTTATTAATCTTTTATTTTCTATACACATTTTTTATATTTGTTCACTCAATGGCTTTGGATGATATAAAAAATATATTTTACCTTATAAAAAATTATATTATTTAAAATTATGTTTTTTATAAATCATAACTTACCAATGGGTTTAGGTACTAAAATATTTAAATCTAATTAAAATTATGTTTTGGAAAGTTTTTGTTAGAAATTTTAAATATAAATTTTTGTTAAATTAATGATAATCAAATAAATTTTTTTTAATCAAGAATAAAATATGAAATATAAAATCACTCAATATTCTCTTTTTCACAAAATAATTTAGGAAAAACTATTTTTTTCATATTTATAAAAAACAAATTTATATATTTGTGATCATATCCTAATGAACTAACACTATGAAAGATAATAAAACCCATGAAATTTTATACTTTACAATGTGTTTTTATTTTAATTCCTATTATATTTTCTCATATTAATTTATCCTTTACCCCATTATAATCTTAACTATATAACTTTTATCTTGTTACACTATTTTAAAAGTCATCATATCTAAAAGTAAAATTATTGATTTCCTTCCCTCTAATTCTAAGGTTAATTTATAACGGGGGGGGGGGGAGTTCTTTAACCCCTATAATTTTTGTGGCAGTAACTTCTTATCATAAAGTGAGAGTAATATCTTAAATATTCATATTTCATAATTTAGTAGTTTATTTTTAACAAGGATAGTATATGTTTCACCAATATTTTTTATTATTATCACATAATAAAAGTTTTTTTGAAACAAAAAAAAACTAGTATAATCAGAGGATGAATCCATTTTTATGTTATTCATTACAAAATTTAAATAAATATATTATTAAAAATCACTAAAAATTTATTGGTTTTTACATTTTATCTATTTTATCATGCCTTGGATTTATAAAAAATGGGATTACTATTGGATTATTGTTTGGATAAATATTGTTTATATCCATTATATTAAAAAGTTTTAATTACCAAAATGTACTATCATTTTATTATAAATCAGGGTTTTAGGATTTAATATTTTTGGTCCTATGAACATCAAAGTGGGGGAGATTATTGGGTTATCTCTAAGAAACCAAAATTATTTTATTCTAAAATTCCATTTTAATGATCTGTAGGCACTAATAAATTTACATAAAATATTAAACTATGTTTTTCTTAGTGAATTAATTTGTAAATTATAGATGAAAAAAAATAAAATGTTTAAATTTTATTTCCGACTTATTAATTTATAATAGATCGAAGTGCACAAAATAATAAAAATAAAAGGATATAGTTCATAAGCATATAACATAACAATGTATAAAAAAATATATCATTGTACTAGAACCATATAACAAATTTTTTATGCATAGAGGAATTAAATAATTTAATTAATAAAATAAACATCTAAATTCTTTCAACTAAAATATAACAGGATAGAAAGATAATGAAAAAATGAACTAAATTTAGTGACATCAACATAAAAATCCAATGAAAAAGAAAATGGGAAAAATATTGACAAGATTAAGTGGATTATAGGTTATAAATTCTATTAGATCATCCCCATAATCTATACTCCACATGTTGGATGAAAAATATGAAAATTGGATAACATGATTAACAAATGAAGAAGATTCGAGTTATGGTATTTATGAATTTAACATTATCATTTTCATTTAATTTTCTGAAGCATAAGTCCAATGAAAAAACTAAATTTAAGTAGCTCAAAACATATAAGAAGACCATGAAATAATACTGAGACTTCTACCCAGCATTCCACTCATACTATACTGTTATTACTATAACACAAATTCAAGTATTTTTTAAAACTGAAAATTAATTACTTTACATATATGATGGTTATATTATTACTTTATGTATACAACCTTCAAATACTCATATTACCTATATTTTTATGTAAATAAAATAATATCTATATTATATCCAAATAAATGTAAGTTTAATGGTCATCATGATAATGCCACATAGACAATAATGGTCATATAAATGGACAATAATAAAATAATACATGATAGTTGCAAGGGTCAAATTTGTGATAGTTATATGTTATTCTAAAACATTATCTAACAAAAATATTGATCAATTATTAGATTCTAAATCAATATATATTACTTATAAAATATCATATGATGTTTTGGACATGTTAATATGGCGAGAAAAATAGGGAAAAAGGGAAATTATTAAGGATAAGTAGAGATCCTGTATCCAGAAAGCTCTCTTTGATCATGTTCTATGTCCTAAAAAAATATTAATACTATTTCCTATCAGATATATTTTCATACTCTCCAAAAATTCATTCCCTATCTCAATATTGTTCTCCTTCTTTTTCCAATTGCATAATGAACCCATATATTATATTCATTCTATCATTTTATGTTCTAATAATTGTATTTAATATTTTTTGGGGATCATGAAATGAATTGGAACAATCATTGATAAAATTAGTATTATAGTTAGGTTCTTTTAATATTTCATTTTATGATCAAATAATTCTTTAGGATAAGGTTATATCAATTTCATCATAAATTAATAACATTATGCACGTTGATTTTTTTAGATCTGTCCACAAGATCCCCAATCCACATTGTCAAAAAAATAAGTTTTTTATGAAAAGAACTTATTATTAATATAAAATAGCTGATGTCTGGATTTCAAATCATAATTAACTTTAATATTTTCTATGTCAAATATTTTTATAATTTTTTTCTTTAATTTTTTTATGTATTTATTTATCATGTCTCCACATTTTAATTATTTAAATATAATTATTTTAGCATTATTGGGTCTAAAGAGTAATCATTGACATTCTACTAAAAATCCAAAAAAAATTCCATCAATATTTTCATATTTATTATACTATATATTTTGATAAATAAATCATATTGTATTTTAAGGAACATTGTCAATTATCTAAGAATTCATTTTCTAGACACTGATTATCCAAATAATTCCTGTGATAAATGCTACTATCTATTTTTTATTTTCATCTTTTTGATATAATGTATTTAATTTTTTTGCTGGTATTTCATTATTTTTCTGCGATGGTTCAAAATATTATTTTCAATGGTTTTTCAATTCAGCCCCTTTAGATGTTTCTAATTATGGTTTGTCTCCTTTCGTATCTAGTGAAATAATAGATATATTTATCAAAAGCCACAAACAATCAACCTAAATATTTATCATAACATTTATTTATATAATAATAGTCATTATGAAATATAAAAACATATTTTATGATTATAATACACATTTTAAAATTTTCGTTTTATAATATATACCCTTTAAATATAAATGAAATGCTTACATTCAATTTAAATAAATTTTAAATTAAATTTTAAAAATTTAATAAAGTACCATAAAAATATTAATTCAGAACCATAAGGTCTTGAGACTAAAAAATATATGTTCATAGAGGTTTTCAATGAAAAAAGTTCAAAATTCATGTTCTATGGGATTATGCACCAGGCCTTTCATTTCCAACTAGATTACAAAAAAACATTCATATTCCACATGAAATGTCTATTAAACAGTGTCGGTTGACCATACATTTATTATTATTTAAAAAATTACCCAATTAATCATAATAATAAAAAGGTTTATTAAAAATATTTATAAATTTTGTGTGTTATAAATAAATCCACTGAAGAGTTTGAAGATTAAATTCCTTATACTATACAATTAATTATTCATCATCACTGACATGGAAACAATAAAATCCAATAATCTGATTGTATAGTTAAATGAATGTGTAATAATTATTTTTTAATATTTATTAGATATGTTCTAATACCAAAAATAATCCAAATGGTATTATATTTCGTTATTCAAGGATTCCACCATGATATCAAAATAATTGACCAATGTAATATATCCACGAGAGTATATATGTAGAAAATAAATGTGATTGTAAAATGTATAAAAACTATGGAATGAGTTTATATGATAGTGGGAAAGGTTTTATTACACATTGAATCTATTATATTGATCAATATGGACTTACATTCCATGGATATGAAATTTCTGACCATATGGAATTTATTTTCATAGAAAAATTCAGATATTGTGGATATTATAGTTGTGGTTTCAATGGCGATGTATCTAATGACCATGTAGGAGGTGTAAATGGAGATGAAGAGGTTTTTTGAAGAAGTGGGTGATAAATTTATTAAGATAAGTGAGGTGATTTTGTTTGGGTGTTTATGGGATTTCAAGTATCACCAATATTTGGATTTAATGGCTTTATCAGGGGAATTGGGTTTTATTTTAACCGTCCATTTCAGGGGAAGTCCTGGAAAATGTTTAAATATTAAATTCCGGTTGACTAGGGATCATACCATAGTAAAGAAGGTCAAAAAATGACAATGGAAGCTAGAAAAAAGATAAAATCACAACTAAAGACCATATATTATAATTTCATTCCACTGATTCCATGAAAAAACATACAATATCACATTTATCTCAAAAAAATACACCCTCTAATAAATCATTTATCCTTATATTCTACAACCTCACCACTTTATAAATCCCATTATTATTTCTCTCATGACCCCATATTTCCTATTTCTCATTCTTATTTTATTTTGATAATAAAATGTTTTTTTAATTCTATATCTCTTAAATTACAAAAAATAATTCTAACACAATATTCATAAGAGAATAAGAAATTAAACATTTCAAAAAAAAAGGAGTAATGATCAAAGAAATATTGAATGGATTCAATTAATCACAGTAAGAACAACTATAACTACTTATGCCAAGAATATTATCAATAATATATTAATAATTTTAATTTAATTAGAGTCTCATCCAAAGAACATATAATATCAATATTAATATTTTCAACTCCCACAATTGATATATTATATCTCCATTAAAGATACAATGTTTAACTCTTTGTTCTTCTTGGTATGACATAATGAGGTTAAATACCTAGTGGTAGGACTACAGAACTTCTAAATATATTTTTATTGAAAATTAGATAATTCATATAATACTATATTTTACAAAAAATAACTAATATTAAAGTATTTACCCCACTATAATCCCAATTTAAAATTGATAAAATTCCTGATAAGATATAAAATTTAATCATGAATTAACTAAAAGGAAAATTTTTAGTTTCCAGAACTTCCCCACCCAGGGTGAATGCCTAAAATTCATAGTAAATATTATCAAACCCTAAAAAATATATATGAAAATATTTTCAATACACCCCTCCTATAAAGACCCACACAAATAGAAAAAATTATTTTTAGTAACCACATTCAAAACATGTAAAATATACTTGGAACTCCATGTTTTCATAAGATATTAAACATTAAACTATCAATTATTGTGTTAATTAAAGAACCAACCACCAACTACTAATATAAAGTAGAGAAAAAATATCACAACATGATATATATGTATATCTAAACCCCCCATAAGAATGATAATAAAAATACATATACTAGTATAACCCAAAAGATCATAAATGTGTTCATAAAGTAAAATTATCCTCATATGGAATTAATTATATCCATATAATTTTCCCCACACTTTCTATCTAAAAATGTTTGGGAATAGATTCTTAAATATATATCAATGTCACCCTTAGGTAAAACCATCAGGACTATAGAGGTAGTTTGAAATGACCAATCAAACAATACATTAATATTCAACCATGAACTGAGACACAATATCATATTATAATCGATTTTTTTAAAACATCTAATAATCCATTAAAAATGTAAAAATTATTACCTCGTAGTGAGTTATAAAAAAACTATTTTGAAAAAGCTATCCTTTAATCACATGATACTGAATGTCATCCATCATTTACAATATATTTCACCTATTTTTATCTGAGATACACTAATTGAAGGAATTTATATCAATAATAATAGATCCCACATGATCTTTGGAATAATTATTAAAATTCCATATTACCTATTATAATCCTTTTCTTTATATAAGTTACCTCCTAATGAATATTTAGAAATATGTTTACTCATTTTGTTTTATCCCTATATGGAATCCGTATGCAATATTGAATAAAAATAAAAAGAGTTAAAAAATTAAAAAATTAACCTATTTTCAAATATAATTTATGAAAACTGTAATAAAAAATATTCAAATATAATTTTTATACTTTTATTAGAATGAATCATGGAATACTAATGAAAAGTAATTTTAAATATAATTTGATATAATTAATGATATTAAAAATTTTACTACAATGATTTTTAGTTCTATCTTTTTTAATAACCAATCTTGGATATTTTGGAAGTACTATTTTTAATTAATTTTATTATAATATCCAAGGAAACAAATCAACAGGTGAATGTTATCGATGTTGGTTAATATAATAACCTATGTAAAATATTTATAAAAAACCCAAAAGAATAATATTATTTCATTATAATACTATGACACTACCATATATCCCTCTCCCAATTAATTTTATTAAAACAAATTATTATACATGAATGAAAATAAATTAAATAAAAATATTTTATAAGGTGTAATAGATTTCATATATATGCACAAGAAATATGGATAATTCTCCCCTCCAAAACATTAGTTATAATTTAGGATAAACCGAAACTGTTATAGATTGAAATTATTTTTGATATAAGACAATGAAATAATAAATCTATTGAGTCTTTAACAATTTATGAAATTATCAAAAAAATAAGAAATTTACTCCTTGACATTAATCTTCCACATCTATTTCTCCAAAACATCCTAGGTGGGCATAAAGTAATTAATGCCTTTATTAAGTAATTTTTTTGAAATTTTTAATAGGTAATAATATTTTTAATATATTTACTAAGTTAACTAATGTATAAATATTCCATATATATATATATATATCCTATAAAATAATGATTTTAATGATATTCTTTTGAATATTCACATGCTTATTCCACTCATGATACACTATTTTCTTTACCTACCATAAATAAAATTTATTATTTTATAATGTTATCAAAATGTAAACATAAAAACTCCTAATTTCAATATATCTATTCAAACACTTTCCTTTCATAAAAAATTTTATAAAATTCCAAAATTATACTTCCGTAGATAATGGTTAAAGTAAATAAAGTGTATTTTAAAAAAGTCAAATACATTGTTCTGATAATATCTTTATTATAATTTGAATCTATATTCACTACTTTTGAAACACCAACACAAATTATCTCAGAAACCAAACATAAATCTATTTTACAACTAAAATAATGAAAAATTCACCTAAAAACTCTCAATAATCCTTGCAAGGATATATTATAAATCTAATCACTACACTGATATCATGATACAAATTACTATAAGTTAAAATGGTGACATATATTTCATTTCCAACTACTCTAGAATATATATCATTTCATATTTAATTATTCTTAGCCTATGTTCCATGTAATGCATGGGAATTGAATTTATAATGAGTTTATAAAGGTTTATCAATAATTTTAGACATATAAATTTTAAAATAGTTAAAAATATATAAGTTTTTTAATTTATGAAACTTAAATTTCTCATACCTTTATATCCCTCCATTTTTTAAATCCAATTATCCTCTTTAACACTGTAAAATACTCAAAAAAATTATTTATATTAAACTACTATTTATGTTTATATATATTAGGTTTTTGGGGGTAGAATTAAATTCAAACACACACACAAAACACACACATCCCTAAAAGGCAGATCATAGCCTCCCAAAGGATAACCTACCAAACCAGCCGCTTTTAATAAATATATTTTTTATCCGAAGGACCAGTGGGAATAAAGCCCATTACATGGACAATATACCCAAATTTTGGACCAAAGACCCATTTTATGAATAGTACCTATCTACTATAGTACCTTATATAGTACCACAACTACTACAATACCCACTGATGAAACAATTTCTTCCATCATCGCTATAGTTCCTGTCAGTACTACAATACCCACCACAGCTATAGTTGACATTGAGATCTTCCTAATCCCTATAAATTTTTATTAGAATAAATACAAGATCCATTTTTCTATAAATGGATAAATCCTAAGGTAGTGTCATATAAATAAAATACAATAAAATTATATTATGAAATTTCATTTTCACATCAAATTAGTCAAACTCATTATCAATCATACTAGCTATTGACAATACAACTATGATGTATTTATACATCTATAATAGAAAAAAATACATCATGAATGTTTATAACTTTCATTTATGAATCTCTTTTTATGAGAATTATATCCTCTAACATTGATATATCAACTCTAGGTATTCCTTTTTTCCATCATAAAGTTATATTTTTCATTGATCTACTTTGAATCCCTTAGGAAGTGGCATAAGATCTCATGTAGTATTATTTTTCAATGGTTTTGACTTCATAGTTATAATTATAAATCAATATAATCTAGTTTTTCTCTAAAAAACCTCAATATATATATATATAGGGTTCTCAAGGGTATAATTATATTCAAACACGCATATACACACATACACAAGAAAGAAAGGTAGGCCATAACCCCACCAAGGGATAACCCACCCATCTATCTCTATTTATTCATATATGAAAGGGTCATATGACCAACATTGGATAGACTAGAAGCAGTTTAATTTTATTTTTGACAGCCTAAAGGCCCTGATTATATCTTGATGTCCATTGGTCTACACCCCTTTTCTAGCATCATGCCTTCATCACCGCGACCTATGTCAACGCCTATATTAGTGCCCACATCATAAACACCAAGTAGATTTTTAGAATTTTAACCCTGATATTTTAGATGTTGTATTATCAGGTTTTAAATATAGGAACTACCACAACTGTAACTTCCTCCTTATATGATTCAATATAAAATGATTAAATATTTTCTACCACTTCCCATGAAATAGTAATATGATTAGTATAAAAAATCCACGCATAGTTTTTATACCAGAATCATTATATGATATAATTTCTTTATCTTTTAAGGTCTATGATATAATTATGTTTACCCCATACATTATAAACCTCATTGAAATATTATTCATGTGTAATTAAACACTAGGAAGGTAATATAACTTTAAACTCTAACTTCTACTAAGAAAACTACTATGTATTTATTATGTGGTTTATAAACTCCTCTTCGAATCCAAAAATAGTATACAAGTCAAAATTAATATTCATGCTAATAAAAAATGCCTAAATTTTATTATGGCTAGTATGAAATAACAATTACCCCTTTTTTCCAACCACATAACCTAAAAATATAAACCTAATATCATGAGGCTCATGCTTACCATCATTCACATGTCTATAAACTAGGATACTAAAAAAAATTCATACCACATTAATTAAAATTCTTACTTTTCTGTACATCATCCGAGTAAACAAATAAACTATTGTTAATGGATACATATTTTATAATTAATAACCAATGTTAAATACTAAATTTTATAATTTCATAGGAAGAAATATGTTTAGATGTGTGCAAGAAACATTTTATAAAGGTGTCCAGTTTATCATTTCTGTCACACCATTCTATTATGTTATATATCAGATAGTGTGTTGTTTTAATATCCCCTCATCATTATAGAATATATAAAAAAACCCATTTATTAATTCTAAAATATTATTAAATTATAGATTTTTAACATGTTTTCTATTAAAATTTTCAACCATTGTCTTCCTTTTCAAAAAATGACTAAATAATATTTTCTATATTTTATGAAATAAAATGTTTTCTTCTAAAAATGATATATATTAAAGTGTTAAGTTTTTTGTTACTTATAAGAGATTACATTGATGTTTTAATGATGAAATATGAATTAATATAATCTTCATTAATATAAAAAGATGTTATTAATGTTTTAAAAATCACCCTACATTACAATCCCATAACATAAGCCTCCCAAAATTTCAATTTTCTAATAACATCATCTTACATTAATATTTTATTACTCAAAACTATAATCCCTTTCTCGGTCAGGTTCCTAATTATTTTTTCCAATAACTTCACATGATTAACCTTATCTGAATAACATAAAATTTACATAATCCCTACCATTATGTTATCAATAAAGAAATATACTCCAATTTGTAACAAACCATTCATCAAAACTAAGGACCCTTTAAAGACAATAACCATTAGATATTTTATAGAGATATTATATTATTCGTTATCTAGGATATACAATGTATTGAGTTTTTTATATTATCCATAGGTATTCCATCAATCAAATGATCTAACCACCCCATTAGACATATGGGTTTATTTTGGGCCACAACTATTAACCTTAAGCATGTAATCATCCACCTAAAATCACAATTATAAAAAACATAAAAAAGAGGATAAAAAATCCCCTGTGAATGAAATATGATATTAATTACTTATTTCAATGATAGAAAAATTATCTAAAATTAATACGTTCAAAATTAAAACATCACTGCCATTATAATTAATATATATCTTCTGAATAACTGTTTTCATTTTATTACTACTCAAATTGTTATTTTCACATTATTTTGATCATTATTGAAAATATATTTCTATGTTTACTTTATGTCTGAAAAAATTGAATTATATTCCATAAAAAATCGATAATAAATATTATATTTTTTATATTATCTATATCTCTCTTTACTTCTCCCATAATAATAATCATATAAAGAATAAAAAAATTCCATGCAACCAAAATCTTTCTTCATAAATTTATATTATCACATAACTTACTTCACATCATTTAAATCAATTTTGTTCTAATCTTACATCATCATTTTGATAACATTTTTAAAGGGTATATGAAAATAACATTGCATAATAATTTTTCAATCTTCATTTCCAACCATCACCCCAATTCCCTATAGATCCAGAATATCTATAATAAAATTATTATTTTTCTCTGGGATTGACATACCTTCTGACTTATAGTGTATACATACACTTATTAATATAAGATATATTTTTTAATGAATTTTTTGAAAAATACATATAATTTATTTCAAAATATAATAACCCTATCTTCATAAATATTCTACCAAGGAACCTCATGAAATACACAAAATAAAATTATATTATGTTCCCTCTCAAAAATATTCATCGTGGCCTTCATACTCTTATCTTTTAGAAGAAATGTTAGAACCAAAAATGAAAACTACATCGAAAAACTATACTAAAACTAAAATTATCTTATAAATACATAAATTGAAATCATTTTATCCATTTATGTTCTCAATATAAAATTCGTGTATTAACAAAATGTCTATTTAATAAATCCTAGAAACCCTAGGTTGAATCATAAATCATCAATGATAAATCCTAACTTATATGGTGTGATACTATTTATTGAATCATGTATAATGAATTAAATTTTCATAAATGGGTATAAATAAAATAAAAAATAGAATATTTACATGATTTAATCAAATTTAATTTAATTATAAAGCAAGGAGGAAGACCTTTACTATTTGCAGAAGATGTTATAAAAAATGTAAAATCTAAAATGTTATCGAAAATAACCTTTATTATCTATGGGAAAAAATTCATATTTTTTGGGTATGATACACATTAAATAATAATATTAAAAATATCATGTTTCATGTAGATCTCATTAATTATTATATTCCCCTTAATTGGAGTAAGTCGTATCTAATTCACTATAGTTTCTCGACATCACTTAAATGGAACTATTTCACAATGTTTTCTCTCTACCATTGATTAGTATCCCAAAATACATCAAGATATTATTTAACCATGATTTTTTGGATCCATACCCATATGGAATGCCTCTCGAAAATACTATGAAGGATAGAGTGACCCATGAAGCCTACTTCTGACAAGACATCATTTGGAAACTACCATATAGGGTCGAATCATGAATGTAATGGAGCCATTACTTTCATAATTCTAGGAAAATACATGGGAAACCCCAAATAAAATTTATAATATAATTTATAAAAATTCATCACCCAATTTATATGAATTTCATATAAAAACAAATTATTTAAAATGAGAAACAAAATGAGACTCCTATGGCAGATACTATGAAAATAACTCCATTCCTTAAAATATGAATATCCATCTCGACCACCAATTTCCACTAGGAAACCAAAAAATAAATTTAACTAAAGGGGGTGAGAATATAATTATATTATTTAGGGTCTTATTTAGGACCACTCATGAAAATTTGGATGAATCATAATAGTTCATCAATGAATGATCAATAGAACTAACATCAACATTAGATCATATATCACCCAACCTACCCAAGGATCAGTCAACCAATTTAGAACCCTAGTATTATAGTATATAATAAGAAGAATATAATAATAAGTAAACCCATAAGCACTTACCCATTGGGTTTTTACTCTCACACCAACAATAATAAATATCTTGATGCTTCCATCCCTTTTATATAACTACAAAACCACAACATTGATCAAAATCCAAACCCCCTTTTCATCACCACAATATACCATATACCACATCATAATATATATACAAAAACATTTCAACCATTCATAACTACAAATTTCATCATCATCGATGGAGGGAATCATGTACATCAAGGACACCAAACTTGTTCCCTTATCTAACAATACATAACCCTTACTATTTATCACATTCTCTATTGCTTAATAGGCCAAAAAATTTCCACAACCATATTAAACATCAATTCAATAATACAACACAAAATCAACCACTATCATTATTATACCCCTTCCATCACTACCTTTTCACAAAAAACAATCATTACAACATCATCATCCCATTTGATAATATCATTTATCAAATTCTAGATTTACTATTTTTCCATAACTTTATTTAATTTAATCCATTCTTTAAAGATTTTTTTATTTTTAACTATTCATTATCCATCACATATTCATTCCCAATAATAATGGTTTATTAGAAAAATATACTTATTAATTATATCCTACTACCCATCATCATAGTCTTTATTTCTGACCATATTTAGGACTACTTAGAATCTATGACACAACCCACATACTCTACCTCTCTTTACCACATAAACCAAAATACAATCATAATAAAAAAACATCACTTATAGTGTAAATAAACATCTCTTCCACATAACTGGCTCTATACCCTTCAAAAATCCATAACAAAAAATTCACTAAAACAAAAAAAATTTGCATATCCACCATCCCAACTAGGGAAAACAAACAATAAAAAAACACCACCATGAAAAAAATAATTTTAGCATTATCAATAATTAATACATACATCAAACAAAACCCATTTTTATCACTAAAACCCTTCCATTATTTCCATTTTAAAACATTAAATAATATTAATTGAACACCTCTATCATGGGAAACATCACTATAATTAAACAATTAACACAATCTATTTATTTACATATTTTGGTTATTGGAATTTTATGAGAGGTAATCCAATAATTCCATCATCATAAATCAATAACTATATTTTACTAATATCAAATAGTCACCAGTCACATGAAATTCCTTAAATTCATCTAAACCACATTTTAATCACCCATATATTTCAATTTTGGTTGATAAAACTCATTATCTTGATTAAGTTAATTCATACTATCCTACCAATTAAAACAAGATAATGTTACTTCCAAAAAATGCATAAAATTTTAAAGGTATAATCCTTGAATCACGTTCCTCGATTGGATATTTTAGGAATACCATAAAATAATTAATGAACCAAGGATCAATCAACAACAAAATATATATATAAATTATTAGGAAATAACTAAAATAAAAAAAATATTAAACAATATTCAAATACTTTCCAAAAATAGAATAAAAATCACTTTCAAAACCTATTTGAAGAAATGTATCAATATGAAATAGAATATTTGGGGAAACATATATTTAGAGAGTTCATTACCAATGAATCAAGATGTTTAATCCCTTAAAAAAATAATTGTATGGCACCAAAAATGTACTAGGTTCTCCCAGAGTTAAATTGAATTTAAAAAAACATGATCCAAATAAATTCCCAAAACCAATTTTTATAGAAAATATTACCAAACCGATGAATTTTGAGATATTCCTGGTGGCCTCAGTCAAAGACAGATCTAAAACATTAGTTATTTAAATTTTTCAATCCCCTACCATTGGATGCAGTTTCAATTATTTTACGATGTTTATAACATACCTTGATATAAAGGTACCCAAAACGGTTGTATCAACCTTGACTATAAATCCTTTCAAAGATACACTATAATGTATAAGTACCACTATATCTATTTATGAAATACTTAGAAAAAGCTACCAAACTTAAATAATCCTCCTAAATAGGTAATATTACCACTACAACTACTAAAATTTTGATTTCACACTTCTGTATTTACCATAAGGACTTCGTAAGAAATAACCATATGCCACACTCACTAAATTAGCCATCGACATAGTGTTGGGATATTCTCATGACATGTTGTATCATAAGGTGTGATTTCAATGATATATCCAATTATGATTCATTCATTCATTCATAAGGTCCACTTATATGATATACTGTGATATATCATAAATACACTAGATAATCCATTATCCATCCTTAAGAGAACCTGAGGCCTAGTGAAAGCATGAAAAATAAATAATTAGAAATTTGTTATTTGGATTCATGTTAATAAAAATAAATAAAAAATACCCTTTCCATGATTTTTAATTGATAATGTGTAGTTTGATTTAAATATGAATAAAACATAAACTAAATCAAAAAATTATACTTGGTTCATTTTAAATAACAAATTTGATTCACTCACCATATCCATGTTAGGGCATAAAGACACTAAGCTAGGAATCATCTTGATCATCCATACGTGAACCAAATATCATGGATTATTTATCTTGTAATCCTAGGTGCTAGAATGGGAAATCGAAGAGAATTATAACATAACTTCAATCTGTGGAAAATATATACTCAATCAATAATCATTGATCAATTTTTTAATTATTCTTCCATCAATTTCTCACTCTATAACCAAAGATAGAATGAGAGGGAAATTAAAAAATCATTCAAATGTTTGAGATCCCTATTTAGGAGTATAAAATTAATTCATATATTTGTATTGTATTTTCTTAAATTGAAATTTCTTCCTTGAAAAGTGATGGACTTCATTTGAGACCCTTGTGAACAATTTTTACGTAATTAAACATGTCATAAATGTCATGAACATTTTATTAGTCACTTTTTACACATTAAAGTGTCAGAAGATAAAATATGAACTATAAAATCATCCCATAAGATCCAAAAATAATTTACTGTACCATTAATTTGATATATTCATTCAAAAAATTATATCATATCCTTTTCAATTTTATGATAAAAGAAATTGTGAATACCTTGAGATATAAATTCAATCATCATTATTATAATCATGAACAATATAGTTGAATTATTTTTACTTCGTTTCATTCATAGTGGTATGTTCAATATCCCTTGCACATAATATCCACTTAGTCATAAAATTATATTCATTTGAACAGGTAAAAATTTTGGTTAAACATAATGTGTGACCCTCTAAGTCCTTATCTTGATATCAGTGAGTATAACTAAAAACCAAGAGTGTATCTAGAAACCATAATTCCCTATAAGGAGATAATTAATTTTATATATATGAATCCTTCCTATGACCACACTCTATGAAATATAATCTCTTTTTTTGTGATATCACATAATATAGGATTCATAGTTATGTCATCATCATTTCAATGATTTATATATTTAATGACCATACTAGAGATACATGCCTTTATGTACCATAGCTATAGATTTAATGAATGTACTTCCATCCTGGACAGCCTAAGAAAATGTGGTATCTCTTCCTTAAAAAAGAGGTGAAAAATTATATATTGATTATTCAATGTCATGGTTTTTTAATTTCATCAAAGAACATTATAAAATTTATAAAATTGATAAATATATCAATTAAAGAGACCGATAATCTTATATTTAGATTGGAAAAACAAATATTCCTAGAAAATATGGATTTTATATTGGTGTGTTATTCCTAATTACATCATCTAATCAAGATCACCAAGTGAAAACATCAAGAGAATAAGTATCAAGTATTTTCATCCCACAACACATAGTATTCATACATCATATGTGTCCCATAAGTATTATGTATTTAGATAATTATAAATATATTTAAGAATATTATCATAGTATCTCGAGGTTTATATTATATATGGAAACAACTATAAACTTTTGATATGATACATAATCGATGGACATTACTAAGAAAATAGTGGAAACCGATGTATCAACACTATTATGGTATGAAGAGACACATGTATATTTTAAAATATATACATGTAATAGTAATCCAAGTACATATAGGAGTTTTTTTGGGAATAAACTCTGACAACACTCCCTCTTTCATAGTGCCAACTACTAACAATTCTCAACCCACTAGATATCACATGAATATAATTCTTCTATTGATATAGTGATTTAATCAAGGGGAATACTATATTATGATCTATGGATACTCATCTAACCATAACATCACCTATTTGAGTAGAATCATGTAAGAGATGAAATTTATAAATTATATTCTTTGACCACTAGTGTGACCTAGGATCCATGGAAAACACCACTTCCTTAGTATAATCTAGGTATATTTCAACTTGGTCTGTATATATCAGTACAAAACTAATCTAGGTAACAAATATTTTTATCCTAATTGATACCATATATATATTGAAAGCCTATATATACTATGTTTGTGTTATATAATTATTGAACATGGACTACTTCACGATTCTTCAACTCACTGCACTACCATTCTAGAAAAAAATGTTGACTATGATTTCAAATCATCTTGATCTATCTGGAATATAGAATCACTGTATCACTATAAGAATATTTTATCTTATCTTATATACAGTAAAAACAGATCCTTTATATATATCACAAACATCATGATAAATGTTACAGCTTCCCAATATTTCTCTCCAATAGTAGTTTGATATCTTCCCACTATAAATAATGAAAACGAATCATGAAACCTAGTACATATAATGTAATTCGTGATAGATATCATTGATGAAGCATAATGTATTGTATTTATTCTTTCAATATCCTCCTATATATGTTGGCACATATTCTGGGAGATATTAATTCCATTTGAAACTTGAAACCATTCTCTATTGGATTGTTCCATATTGTACTTTATGAGTACCTTGTTAATATATGAACATTGATAGATCCTAATAAGTCTATAATATTTATATTAATATATCATAATCCATATAATTTAAGACAATTAACATAATTATTTAATGGAGAAGCATTTATTTCACCAAGTATTCACTAAATGTATGAGTTTTACTTTATTTTCCATTAACAAAATGTCAAATTCATATAATACTTGGAAAAAGATGTAAATCCAACTATGCTTATTATACCTAAGTGGATAAATTTTATTCTAAATGAATTTTTAGGGCCTCATTAAAATGAAAATTTTATTAAAGTTATTCCTTCTTTATTCCATAAATGAACATTTGCAGTCTTCACAGTACATTGGAACTCTTTAACATAATAAAAATATTGGGTTGTGTCATATAAATGTCTTCAACAATAATCCTATTTATAAAATAAATTTTTTACATCAATTTTCCAAATTTAATAACCATGGAAGGCTGGTATTTCATGTAATATTTTGAGTGATTTCAACTAATTGACTAGGGAGAATGCCTTTTAATATTAGTTTCCTTTTTTTTCGGAAACCCTTCACCAGTATTTGTGCCTTATTGGTGATCACTACAAAATACATGTATATATTTTTCTTGAATAAATATTTAAACATAGTAGGTTTTACACCACCTGGTGATTCAACCAAAATATAAACTTGATTTTAATATTTATATATATATGGACTCTATCTCAGAATGCATAACTTATTTCTATTTAACAACATCATTTCCATCTACTACTTACAAGTAAGTCATTGGATAATTATCAATAAGAATTAATGTATCACATTAATTAGTTATTATAAAATCATATATCTATTATTATACAACTTTTCTATTAGAAAAATTCAATAGTTTTGTATCTGGTACTTTATCCTTTCATGTTATCTCTTATGGAGTCTTCCGAAACCAACTCTTGTGCAGCCTATGATTTAAATTCACCCAAGTCAATGTATGTTAAAAAAAATTTCCATTTTAAATGTGTTCCCTTTATATAAATATATATTTTATAGATAAAATCACCTTTATATTTGAAGTAATATATGGTGAATTTACTTTATTATACTCAAGATAAAATATAAATATTCACTTCATGCTTTGAGATGCTAATTTTTATCTTGGTATATTCCCGAAAAGAACCATACATCACTATACATAATTGTGTGAATGATTTGGTTTCTTTACATACAATAACTTATATAAAATCACATATTCAACATTAATTGGTACTCATATTAGTGTATATACATCATTAAGTGATGAATATCACCAAAAGGATAAAGGTATAGTTTTATGAATCATCATCGATATGAAAATTTCAATTAGGACCTGATTCTTCATTTCCCAAACACTATTACAATAAGGTGCATAAAGAGAAGATTGTTTGGAAACTATTCCACAATATTTTAAATGATTTAGGAAATCTTGGTTAAGATATTTTATACTATTGTCTGAGTGGAGTTTCTTAATCATAATAATATTTTAATTTTCTACATCATCCTGATATTCATCAAACATGATAAATGAATCTAACTTATACCCCCATTATGTGTATATATCCATAAATATTATATTCATTAGTAAAATTAATGAAGTAAGAGAAACCACCCCTATAATTTTCAATAACTGAATGACATACATTAGTATGAACCAATCCCATTGGTTCTTTGGAAATTTCTCTTTTCCCACTGAATGCTGTTTTTTTTCATTTTACCTTATAAACTATCTTGAAAACATCCAAGTTTCTTAACTCAATAGAATATAAATACCCTTATTGATATAGTTTTCTTATATTTTTCTCATTTACATGAACTATCATGATGTTTCATATGTGGGTAGTATATGAGTCATTCTAACTAGAATTTTCATTGATGTCCAAAAATGGATTTTATAGTTAATGTATATTCAATACATTGTTTATAAATTTCATACCAAAACATATGTTGTCCTTATACATTTGAAAAATATTATATACCATCTTTAAATGAAATCCAAATGTTTTTAAACTCAACACAGAGATTACATACTTTTTAATCAATGGTACAAAATTACAATTATTTAGTAAAATAATATTTTGATTAGGAATAGTAAGTAGATAATATCCCAGTGTTAAAGTAACTAGTCTCAGATCATTTCCCGCTTTAAGATGAACCACTTCTTTTTCAATCATATTTAATCTATATGGTTCCTATATTTGAATAAAAATGTTTGAGCCACATGTTCTATCTAATACCCAACATTAAGAAATAGAAATATTTCTTTCTTTGAAAAATACACATAAAGCAGAAGTATCAAATTTTTTCCTCTTCCCAGATATGCAATTCTTCTTTTATTATACTTTCTTGCAGCATAAAATATAGACTTTATAATTCTAATTTCTCTCCCTTGGTATATTTCCCTTATTATAAGTATAGTTTATGAATTTCATTGATATAAACTTATCCCTTGACAATTTGGTCTTTCATTTATCCTTCTTGCTTACTATAAGGACTAGAGATTTTGAATTATTTATATCCTTATCATCAAGGAAAGGTAAATACAAAAATCTAGGATACTATTTTTCATGTTATTCATATTATTATTAATGATATATGTTGGTAAGATATTTTTATAATAGGTAATAATGAGATTGGTTTCTAGTTCTTGGTTTAGTTTGAACCCAATAGACATTATTCTCTTAATGTACATTATCATCTTAATTACATGAGGTCATGCCTGATTCCCATCTGCTACCCTAAATATGTATAATATAATATATAACTCATGTATTTATTCTTGAGCTCTCTCATAGTATATGTCTTGTAGATAAGATAATATTTTGAAAATATATTTTTCCTCATCCATTTTCTGCATCCATTTAGACATAGATGATTACATGAAGAAATAAACATCTATATCATCATCCATATGATTCATGTATTTATCTTTATCTACCATTATTTCTCCATTATACGTTATACAGGGTAATGGATATTTTATCACATAAAGAATCTATTTATGGTGTAGTCCTATGTGCAAGAGCTTGTTTCACTCTTGGATGTTATTGATAATAAATATATTTTATTTATCCAATATAGATCAAAATGAAATTTAATTGGATATGATTTCTTTTTTATCTAAAAAATATAATCCTATAATATTAATAATTATCTTCATTATCAATATCTATTTTCAAATTGTTAATTTTTATTGTATCTCACTATTTTTAAAAATCCTAATTTCCCTCAACTACTAGATTTGAAATAATTAGTCGCATGAGTATTTAAATGAAAATAATCCTTAATCCTCTTAGTATAATCTATTCTATCAAATTTAAACTACTCATATAGTCTAAGGGAGGATTTTGGTAGGCCATATATGTTAACTCATGGTTCCTTAATCAGTTTAGTGGAGTCCCATCTTCTAAATTGGATTACATTGTGTTTCATAATGATTTTCCTCTAAAGATGAAACACCCTATTTGTGGATACTTCTTCACTTAAAACTATAATTAAGTTAACGCACCACTCTTATAAGAACTCTTTGGTTATAAGAGGCACCTTAAATAAGGATAAGTAGAACCTCAAATAATCATTTGTGTCCAAAGTCATGAAATGTAAGGAATTAAATGAGTTAATATTAACTTTAAGGGATTGGTTAATTTATCTAGATGAATGAAATAATTTTATGTTTAACATGATTGTTATATATGATCAAAAACATAACTTAACCATGATTTAAATAAAAAAATTCATAGAGAATATTCATTTTTCTATAAATTATTATTTATTGTTATACTATGTGATCATGTTTAAAAAATACACAATATAATAAACCATTTATATGAGAAAATAAATAAATAATGATTTTATCATGAGTCATTAAACATTGGTTATTCCATTGAGAAATTAATGGATTAATTGGGACATTAGGGGAATTCCATATGTCATTACCTAACTTTAATAACACCACCTTCTAGTCCCACACACTTCAATTATTTGTTTTACACTGAAACTCGACTCGAACCACTTCCCCACCAACTAGTATTATCTATATAATATAGATTCATATATACGTGAGGGGAACTCAGGTTGAAAAATCTTATATTATCACTTTAATATGAACACATAATCCCTTATAAAATTAAATATAGAGGAATGATATGTATATCATTAAATTAAAAATAGTTAATACAATTTGAAAACATAAATATAATAATTAAATTAAAAAAACAATACACCAAACATGTATAGATTGGTCTCAGAACATGATTACTTGAAATGTAATTATATGTTATAAGAAAAGTAAAATTTTGTAAAATTCAACTCAACATTTTTTAATGCGTTAACAAGAATTAAAATAATTGTAATTAATTAGTGATATGGACAACATTACCTGAAATAATTTTATTAATTTCAAGAAAATTAATTTAAATTATTGATTTTTTTGGTAATTGTTTTGGTTCTGATTAAACCTAAAGAAAATACATAGATATACATTTAGGGGTTTTGATTACCTTAATAGGTTAGGCTGGTCGGATCTGTGTTGGTTTGGTCAAGTCTGATATTAGGTAAGGTCGGGTGTCATAATTTGGGATTCCACACTTAGACCTAAAATATAAATATAAATATTTAATATTTAATACATTATCATATATAATATTATATATATGTTTACTTCATCCATATCAATCAATGGAGTGGATATCATTGAACCAAATTCACTTAAATGGGGGGGTAGTATGTTTTTCCATTCCAATTTGATTGGAACATGAACGAAAAAACAAATATTTTTTTATTTATATAATAATATTTGTCTTTATGATAGGATGAGAAGAGAAATATTATTCTATACCAAATCTCTATCTACACCCCAAAAAACCACATTCACCCATATATATATATATTTATATCAAATTAATGCATCTATATTTATATATATACATGAATTTCCATCTCAAAGTATCTAAAAATTGTTCAATATTCAATCAAACATAACATGAAAATAAAAAATCAGATCGAAACACTATAAATTGTGTTGGGCTAGTATTAGATTCGACATTCTGAATATAAGAAAAAATAATTGATTTGTTAATGTTTTTTTGGACTAAATAATTTCACATTTTCTTTGATACAAATTGAATAATCCCACATCATAGAAGATTCATTTTAAAAACACAATTAAAAATATTTAGTTAAGATTCATGTATAAAAAATGAATGTACAAAACTTTTTTCAATGATTTCTAAAAGGATCATGTGTAATTCAACATATGAAATAATAAAAAAATCAAACAAAACACAAAATGGTACCTTGTTTATATGAAATCAATGATTTTATTTTCTCATTTTTGGCCTGTCTTGGCTCAATGGAACCATGATAGGCATCCTATAGCTCATCCTCACATGCACCATAACACTTGAATCATCAATCTATAATTCATGGGTTCTATAGTAGAAAATCAAAAAACATTACAATATCCATTGAATCATTTTAAGAATGTGGACTCGATCAAGTGGAAAATATCAATCACTCCTTATTCTTCCTTGAGTTTCTAAAACATTAAATTGAGAGCAAAGAAGATATAACTCAAAAAAAAAATCTTCAAAATTCTGGAGAACTGAATTGTGGATTCTAAAACTAATTTATATACCTATGTTATACTTTTCAAAATTTTACTTTGGTCTTTCAAATGTAATAACAATAATTTTAGTTCCTTGTGAATGCCTATGACTTAATTAAATTTATCATAAATTTTATAAATATTTTATCACTAACCTGTAACACATTAACTTGTTACATTAGAAAATAAGGTTCATTAACTTAGCTTGTAAACTCAACAAATAATTTAATAAACCATGAATGTGATGTTTTATTTTAGAAATTTATATCATATCGTATTATCTTTTATGATAATTGTTTTTTGAATTCCTTGAGAAATAAATTAAATCATCAATATTATAAAATTTAATAATATAATTGGTTATTTTTATTTTTTATCATTCAAGCTCATATATTCATCTTCCCCCACATGTGGTGCCCACATTGACTGGAACTCCAATTCATTTTAATTGGTTGAACTTGGGGATAAACTTATTGTGTGACCCTCTAGGTACTTATCTATATAGTAGTGATTCAAAATCGTAGACCAAGTGTGGAGTCTATCAACCCATCATAACCCCTAATGAAATAAGAAATGGAATATTTATGATTAAATTCTATGAAGATACTCCGTGTAATATAATCCTTTTGTCCTAAAATATCTCATAAATCATGATTCACACTTGTGTTATCTTCTTATAGATGCTTTATATATTTTGTGACCTTACCTAGTGCACTTACCTTCATGTACCATGGAAATGGATTTAGTGAAGGCAGTACCATCCTTGCCAACCAGTGATCATGATATATCTCTTCCTAAACTCAGAAGTGAAAAATTATATCTTAATCATTAAACCAAGGTCATGCATCTAATTAATCACCCAACAAAAGCTACCTCACTATGACATCAATGACATGGTTTTTTACTTTCATCAAAGTATGAGGTCGAATTGTATACATTTATAACTATATAAAATCAAGAAACCAATGTACACTTTTTAGATAGAAACAACCAATGAATCCTAAAAATTATCATGTTTTTATTGGAGGACCCATCCTTATGATCTCATCTACTTAAGATCACCAAGTGAAAAATTAATCAGAAGAAGTCTAAATGATTATGGGACCACAACACCTTATAGTTAAAAATCATATCTATCCTTCCAATTTGATGTATCTAGACTATATGAAATATATTTAATATTACTGTCTCTGTATCTTGAGGTTCTCATTATAGTTGGGAACAACTATAACCTTCTGATATGACACATAATCTAAGAAAATTAAAATGTATATAGTAAATATAGAAATTTCAAGGCTATTATAGTATGAATATAAAAATGTATATAACAGACTGTACCCATATAATAGAAATCATAGTATACATAGGAGTTGGGCCTAGGGAACCAACTATCACAAAAGGACCATCCCACCATAGTGCAGCATCACTATAGCCACCTAAATGAGAATTAAACCTCCCTCTATTTTACACAGGGACTTCACCAAAATATGATAAGACTACATGATTTAAAATGATTATTTTGATTTATAGTTCCACCACACATCAAAACACGAAACACAAAATTATTATAGCTTTGAAATGAGATGTACTATAGCCTATAAAATGGGTGTTTTGGATCCCAAAGAACCAAAAATCATTGTTTATTCCACAAACAACCTCAAATTTCCTCTTAACACATCAAATACTAATAAAATACAACATAAATTTCACATAAGGCATAGATCATTTTATTTGGTTGTCATGACCCGGCCCTACTCGGGCTCGAGCCGCAACTACCCCAAGCTCGCCTCCATAGGCCAGGGGCTGGAGACCAGCGCCGAAGGCACAACAACTCGGGGAGGCCTTTGCCTAAGCACCTGTACACACACACGCATCACACTCAATGCAAAAGTGCAGATTAAAAAGGAAAACAGTGCAGAGTAAAAGAGAAACTGCTAAATAAAAACCACAAATGTGCATCAACTTCTAAACAGTAAAATGTAAAAACTGAAAGGAAAAGGGGAAAAACATGCGCCCAACCAAAAAGTGCCACAACTCGGAAATAGGTAAATAAAAAGAAACAGTCGAGGGGTCTCCCACCTGGAACCTAGACACGACCATCGCACGCGGTCCAAGCTCCCAAGCTCTTACGCTCCACTGATGGCACGACCAACCTGTCCATCGTCTGCAAGGGCTCACCAAGTGCGGGGAAAGACCAAGCAGGGGTGAGTATATAAATACTCAGTAGGATACCCTGAAGGCTCGAGGGAGCAACAAAGGAGGTACCGAAGTGTGAGCAGTAGATCGAACATGGCAAAGTATAGGAGTACATCCAGAAGTACAGTAAAGATTACAGTAAAGAGTCCAACTCAACACAACAAGAGGAAAGAAGGTAGACTCATCCAGACATAAGGAGATGGAAATAGTGAGAAGTTGAACTTCCCGTCGAGTCTTCGCTACCTATAGCAGGAGAGTAGACTCGTCCAACCACGAGAAGCTAGACACGTAAATCACGTGGCATACCCCGCATGTCTTCGCCTCTCCTGGAGGGAGAGTGACCAAGCCCAAGAAGTGGGTACTGGAACAAGGTATATACATAACCATATGCTCAAACAAGAATCCCGAACAAGATCTTAAGGGGATCTCCATCCCATAGCTCAGCCCAAGAAAAGTGATTCGCCAACTATCCCAGAAGTAAACTCTATCAATGCCCAGCATCCCGCACGTCTGCCCTGAAAAGTAAGCCAAGGGTCTCAATCACAGCACCTCAACACTATCCTCTTTGGGAGACACTAACTCGCCCGCACAGTTTTAGATCGCGTTACAAGAACGCGTCTCGGTGGGGAAAGTGCCCCTCGTACTTGAGAGTTCTAGGGAAATTCAAACCACACCTCGTCACTGCCCTACAGTCGAGAGGTCTTCTCAAAAGTCAAATCCATCTCAGCACTGACCCGCATAACCAAGGGTCCCGCTCTGGTAATCACAGAGGAAATCCACAAGCTAGCCTAGTAGAAAGGACTGAGCCTGGAATTCCAACAGGTGTCCCACTACCCAGCCCTGCAGGAGGGTAATTCATAATAGGATATCCGGTGACCCACTACCCATCCCTGCTGGAGGGTAAACCATAATACATCATCAGGTGACCCATTGCCCAGCCCCGCTGGAGGGTAGACCTTAATACATCATCAGGCGACCCACTGCCCAGACCCGCTAGAGGGTAGACCTGGAATAAGTCGACAGGCGACCCACTGCCCAGCCTTGCTGGAGGGTAGACCTGGAACCTGATGATGGGAGACCCATTGCGCAGCCCTGCTGGAGGGTAGAACCTAAGAGGTCATCGGGTGACCCACTGCGCAGTCTCTGCTAGAGGGTAGACCCTAAGAGAGTCGGGTGACCCACTGCCCAGTCTCTGCTGGAGGGTAAACCATAGAAGTCAGTGAGCAACCCACTGCCCAGCCCTGCTAGAGGGTAAACCCGAAGAAGTCGATGAGTAACCCACTGCCCAGCCCCACTGGAGGGTAAAATTCAGAACTGCTCTGGCCATCTCTACTGAAGGGTACAACACTGGCCAACCGAGCAAGGTGTGGGTATCGCGCAACCACCAAACTCTAGAAAAACTCACCCAAAAGAGGTTCAGCGCCTGTTCCATCATGGGGTGCCACTAGCACCGCTACTGGCCGATCCATCGAGAATGAAACCAGGGGAGACCACTCAACCCTGCTGGTCAACAAACGAGCATAGAGACAGCGGAAAAACTCCACCCTGCTGATAAAAAAAACGAGCACAGAGGGACCATCTATGTCGCGAGAGGTGAAAGTATGCAAAGCAGAACACGACACGCACATGGGGCCCACACTACATGTGGCCCCACGTCAATCCCAACCAAGCGCGCAAACAATCTCAGGTACAAACCACATGTACCTCCAAGCACTCTTATATACTCCCTGAGTATACCACGTCTCCAGCCCTAAGATAATCGTCCACACGACAGCCCATCGTCAACACGAAGGGCGTAAATGCTACTCCGCCAACTTTCCACCTCATCGGCCGAGGCACAATCAACCACATATATTCAAACACTAACCTCACTCTCATAGTAGTGCACACGATCACATGCCAAAGGTCCTCTACAAACACAGAAGAAGAACCTCCCCCAGGGCACCTTCACATTTCCACATTTAATAAGACCGCGTAAGAGGCTCCACACAACCAAACGGATCGTAACATTGTAATCCCCACGGAAAAACACGCTAGATCTACAACTTACTCGCCTCCAATAGATATCCAACGAAAAAGTCGCCAACACTGCCTCACGCCCGGAGGGAGTCCCATGATCCCGAGCCTCGGCCCTGAAAACAGTCGAGCGCATCGCACCATTGTGATCCCCTCGGGAAAACACAGCAAAATCTCTACTCACTTGAGCACAATAGCTATCCGGAAAAAAGATGCATTCCAGCGCACCGCACACAAGCAGTGCTTCGTGGGACCCACATCCCGGTCCCGAAACTCAACGGTCGGATCACACCGTTGCGATCCTCTCGAAAAAGCACACAAGGTGGACTACTCACTTGTCCAAAACGATCACCCGGTGACAGAGATGGAAAATCACCATCGACGCCCAAACGACCCTCATGGGCCTCGCACCATCATGCCGAATTAGAGCGGGAAAATTGCACCATTGTAATCCCTTTAGAAAAACATCCAGAAACGACTGCTCGCACGCCCTGAACGGACGCCCGATGAGGAAGTCGCTAAACGTTGCTCGCAGCTCAGAAGACGAGTCGTGGGGCTCACACCCCAACTCCGGCTTCAACGCCCGGAACCCCACTGGAAAACTTCTCCTTGATACCAGGGTCACAACGACACTAACAGAGCTCAAAACGGACGTCGGATGCGTCTGTGCCGTCCAAACAAGAATTACCGGGAAGCCCGCTTAGCTGCTTTACGCAGGTGTCATGCCCCCATGCCCCTCGTCTCGGAAGTTAAAACTCCCGGAACCACGTCAAAAGGTCCGCCTTTGCGTCAGGTCCGCGCTTCCATAGACAGAGCGCAAAACGGACGTCTGTAGTGAAAGCTACGGGCGTCGGAAATTTAAAAGGGGGAAACCCCCTTAGGTCGGACCGGCCGGTCCGCCCACAGGCGGCCCGCGGCCCGTCCAGGGGTTCGGTTCAGTCTGTCGAGGCCAGCTGGCCGCGGCCCGTCACCCCCGACCGGCCTTCAAGGCCGGTCTCTTTATTCCCGCAGTGACCCGCGTTACGTGGGTCACGGTCACGCCGCACGGGGCCGCGTGCCTTGTGGCCCCCTCCCCTTGTGTCGTACACCGACGCCGCCGCCTAGACCCCGGACCGCCGCTGGAATGCCGTGCTGCCACTGTGCCAGGCGAAGCCGTCGCTCCACCCGGGTAGCCGCTGCCGCCTCAACCTCGGACCGTCACCGCCTGTAGGTGCCACGCCGCCACCTAAGCCCGTCGGACCGCCGGACCGCCGGAACCCACCAGGAAACACCCAGAAACTCCCGAATTTCCTGCAACCTGCGGCGAACATTTGCGATCGACTCCGAACTTGGATTTTAAATCAGAAAGATTCAATGGAAAGTTCATGAAGTATACTACGATATTATGGGATTTGATTGCAAAATCAACGGCAATTCGATGTTGTAAATGAATCAAAAGGAAGGGTTCAGAAATAAAAACGAAAAAAAAATCTCCTCCCTCTTGGGCGTTGCTCGGAGCTTCACGAAGGATCCGCCGGCCGCACCACTGCCTTGCTGGAGTTTCCTCACCAGAGTGGAGGAGGAGAGGGAGGGATTCCTCCTGCTGATATCCAGGTGTGGAAGAAGAAGAGGGAGGGGGTGAGTTAAGCGTTTAAATAGAAAATGCTTAACCACCCGCCCGTCGGCCCGAACCCGAACCCTCAGCAGGGTCGAGGTTAAGCCTCCCTTAGTATAAACACCACCTCCTAAGAACAACGGAGGTATCTGAATTTTAATCCAAGACCCCGTTCAAAAGTTATAAAACTTAGCGCCTAAGGCCACCAAATTATGAAAACACCCCTGGGGCCATTTTTCACAGACGGGTCGTGCCCACAAAACTTACACCTCTCCTAGGGGGAACGGCACACTCCGAACTCAACGGTGCCCTCAATTTCCCAATCCGAGCCACCGTTCAAGAGATAACAGTCTTTCAACATTAAATGAATTAATTAATTTATTTAATCCGTTTAACGTTCCAGAAGCGGGCGAGGGGTCCAAACGTCCTGCGCCGACACGCTTTATGTCGTTCATAGGGTAAAAACCTCATTCCGGACCCATCCGTACACTCGGATCTCTGATCTGAAGCACCGTTTAAGAGTTATCCCATTTATTTGGCATTTCCAGTGTGAACGCACTGGAAATTTAATTCCGGCCACTCCGGGGCTCGGAATCACATGCCCTCTGAAGGCATTGCTCAGGAATAACATCAAGAATATTCCAAAGTCTTTTGCAGCAAAAACCAGGTTCTTAAATCATTTCCTCCATCAAGATTTTCATCCCTGAAAAGCAATACTAGGGAGAAACACATGGTACTAAGCCCACACCGGGCTTTCCCATACCCAAAAGAACCCATGCACAGCTCTGTGCCACCGCACACAAACTAAATGATTGATCTGTTCACGCGAGGTCGACCCTTGCTGATGTCATTCACCCACTATAGACTTTGAGGTTAGGGCAAGGCGGTAGGGAACCTCGCCATACCTTTGCACGGTTTCAAATGGCCCGAAGGCTGTCGGGGGTAGATCACCTCCCCGACCGAACCTTTACGTCGCACGCCATGACTGGAATCACCACCCGCACCTGGAACAAGACCTGGTGATTCCCTCATTTAGAATATCCATATGGTGAAACACCCAAGGATATCTAGTCACACAAGATTCCACAACCAATGTCTCACAGCCAAGGCCCTCTTACATGCTTGGAAGCGAAGGAGTCAACACCATTTACTAAAGGAAAAAGGTCCCATGACTTTTATCATACTAACACAGGGTTACACCGACGCCCTGCGCCACCCTGGTAACACCTCAAGTAAAGAGCAGGGTGGAAAGCATTCCACACACAGAGTCTATCAGTTCTACTGCAATAAGTAGAAGAGATGTAGAGGGTACCTCTTATCACCTCTTGCTCTGTAGGATCATAGACATCTAAGGCTCGCGGCTTTCCATGGTCCCAACTGTCAGCTCCTGGAGCCTGACGTGGACCACCTAGTGGTGATGGAAAGACCTCGTAAAGCCGCCCCCCAATACCAGCTCCTCCCGCTCCTCTGTAAGGACCACCTCTCTGGGCGCTACTCCGATCATGGCGCTGCCTCTATCGTGGTGGTTCACCTGAGTCCGGTTGTCAGAAAACCACCTGCCTAGTGGTTCCGCTTGCCGATGCCCACTAGATGCGGTAGACGTCTCGGCTCTGACGTGCCTGCTGGCACCACCAACACTAGAACGTGACAGGAAGCCCTCTGTCAACAGCGCCTTCTCTAGCACCCCAACATATGTGGAAATGCCCAAGGTTACTATGACAGCATGAATCTCTTGGCGGAGACCCTGCTCAAACTTCCGTGCTCGGATGTTGTCATCATGGACCAAGTACAGGTAAAAGCGTGCACGGTCTGCAAAACTAGCCGTGTACTCGGCCACCGTCATCCCTCCTTGCTGAAACTGTAGGAGCTCTTGCATCTGAACGGAGCACAAGCCGGAGGGGAAAAACTCCTCACAGAAGCACAATTGAAGGTCGCCCCATGAAAGCGATGACTCGTCAAGAAGCTGAGTCACCAGACTCCACCAATGCCAAGCTGATCCACGGAAAAGGCTGGCTGCCAAAGCCACTCTCTGATCTGTCAGCGTCTACACAAGCCAGAAAAGGAGAACCACTGCCTCGAGCCAAGCCTCCGCTGCCTGAGGGTCTGGCTCACCACTGAACCTTAGTGGTCTCTACTGCTGGAACTCATGGAGCGCACTCAACATGAGCTCTAGCTCAGCCTGATCTGCTGAAATTTCCTGATGCTCAACAGCTGGGGGTGCTACTACCAGCCCACCCGGAGAAAGGGGCTCGCATGATGGGTCCTAGACTGAGGCCTCATAGCTCACAAGGTCGTCATCACAAACCAAAGCTGGTATCCTCGCTGGATGTCCTCGCGGAGACATCCTAAAAATTATCACGGAGTGCCGCGGTCAGATGAGCATATATGTATATACCAATAACAACAACGATGGGGAGTTAACTCAAGAAGGACTGTTAAAGACACAATCCTATGTGATGCACAAACAAATTTTCCCTCCAACAAGTGTCTTAGCATGCCAATTAGACAAGCGGGTTATCAGGGTTCTGGTGATTGGATACGTCAGCCACCGCACCATCACTGGACTCCCTGGCCTGAGAGCCGCTCTCGAGACACGTTAACACTGTTTCCCTAAATCCCAACCAATTCCTCTTATTTTAGGGACGTCCGAACAACGCCCCAAGGAATGAACCACCTCTGATACAACTTTTTCATGACCCGACCCTACCCGGACTCGAGCCGAAACTACCCCAAGCCCGCCTCCATAGGCCAGGGGCTGGCGACCAGTGCCGAAGGCACAACAACTCAGGGAGGCCTTTTCCTAAGCAGCCGTGCACACACACACAACACACTCAACGAAAAATTGCAGAGTAAAAAGGATAACAAAGCAGAGTAAAAGAGAAACTGCTAAATAAAAACCACAAATGTGCATCGACTTCTAAACAGAACAAAGTACAAGCTGAAAGGAAAAGTGGAAAAACACGCGCCTAACCAAAAAGTGCCACAACCCGACAATAGGTAAAAAAAAGAAACAGCTGACGGGTCTCCCACCTAGAACCTAGCCAAGACCACCGCACGAGGTCCAATATCCCAAGCTCCTACGATCCACTGAAGTCACGACCAACCTATCCGTCGTCTGCAAGGGCACACCAAGTGTGGGAAAAGCCCAAGCAGGGGTGAGTATAGAAATACTCAGTAGGATACCCTGAAGGCTCGAGGGAGAAACAAAGGAGGTACCAAAGTGTGAGCAGTAGATCGAATAGGGGAAAGTAAAGGAGTACATCCGGAAGATCAGTAAAGAGTACAGTAAAGAGTCCATCTCAACCCAACAAGAGGAAAGAAGGTAGACTCATCCAGACACAAGGAGCTAGAAACGGTGAGAAGATGAAATTCTTGTCGAGTCTTCGCTACCTATAGCAGAAGATTAGACTCGTCCAACCACGAGAAGCTAGACACGGAAAGCACCTGGCATACCCCGCGTGTCTACGCCTCTCCTGGAGGGAGAGTGACCAAGACCAAGAAGTGGGTACTGGAATAAGGTATATACATAACCATATGCTCAAACAAGAAGCCCGAACAACATCATAAGGGGATCTCTATCTCGTAGCTCAACCCAAGAAAAGTGAGTCGCCAACAGTCCCAGAAGTAAACTCCATCGATGCACAGCATAACGCACGTCTGCCCCGAACCGCTATCCAAGGGGCTCAATCACCGCACCTCGACACAATCTTCTTTGAGCGGCACTGACTCACCCACACAGTTTTAGATCGCGCGACGAGAACACGTCTCTGTGGGGAAAGTGCCCCTCGTACTTGAGAGTTCTAGGGAAAGTCAAACCATACCTAGTCACTACCCTACAGTCGATAGGTCTACTCAAAAGTCAAAGCTGTCACAACACTGACCCGCATAACCAAGGGTCCCGCTCCGGTAATCACGGAGGAAAGCCACAGGCTAGCCTAGTAGAAAGGACTTAGCCTGGAATGCCAATAGGTGTCCCACTACCCATCCCCACTAGAGGGTAATTTATAATAGGATATCGGGTGACCCACTGCCTAACCCTGCTGGAGGGTAAAACATAATACATCATCAGGAGACCCACAACCCATCCCTGCTGGAGGGTAGACATTAATACATCATCAGGCGACCCAATACCCAGCCCCAATGGAGGGTAGACCTGGAATAAGTCGACAGGAGACCCACTTCCTAGCCTTGCTGGGGGTAGACCATAATACATCATATGGAGACCCACTGCCCAACCCTGCTAGAGGGTAGACCTGGAATAAGTCGACCGGTGACCCACTGCCCAGTCTTGCTGGAGGGTAGACCTGGAACTAGACGACGGGTGACCCACTGCCCAGCCCTGCTGGAGGGTAGACCCTAAGTGGTCATCAGGTGACCCACTGCACAGTCTCTACTGAAGGGTAGACCCTAAGAGCATCAGGTGACCCACTGACCAGTCTCTGCTAAAGGGTTAACCCTAGAAGTTAGTGAGCAACCCACTGCCCAGCCCTGATGGAGGGTAAAGCCGAAGAAGTCGATGAGTAACCCACTGCCCAGCCCCGCGGGAGGGTAAAACTCATAACTGATCTGGTCATCTCTACTGGAGGGTACAACACTGGCCAACCGAGCACGGAGTGGGTATCACGCAACCACCCAACTCCAGAACAACTCACCCAAAAGAGGTTCAGTGCCTGTTCAATCACAGGGTGCCACTAGCACCGCTACTGGCCAATCCACCGAGAACGAAACCAGGGGGAGACCACTCAACCCTTCTGTTCAACAAACAAGCACATAGCTAGGGGAAAGACTCCACCCTGCTGATTAAACAAATGAGCACAGAGGGACCCTCTATGTTGTGAGAGGTCAAAGTACGCAAAGCAAAACACAACACGCACATGGGGCCCACATGACGTGTGGCCCCACGTCAATCCCAACCAAGCGCGCAAACATTATCAGGTACAAACCACATGTACCTCCAAGAGCTCTCGTATACTCCCTGAGTATACCACGTCTCCATCCCTAAGGCTATCGTCTACACGGCACCACATCATCAACGTGAAGGGCGTAAACGCTACTGCGCCAACATTCCACCTCATCGGCCGAGGCATAGTCAACCACATTTCTTTAAACACCAACCCCACTCTCCCAGGAGTGCACACGATCACACAAAAAAGGTCCACTACAAACACAGTAGAAGAACCGCCCCCAGGGCACCTTCACTTTTCCTCATTTAATAATATTGCGTAAGAGGCTCCGCACAACCAAAAGTATTATACTGTTGTAATACTCCCGAAAAAACACGTGATATCGACTACTTACTCTCCTCCAATGGATATCTGACGGAAAAGTCGCTAACACCGCCTCACGCCCGGACAACGTCTCGTGATCCCGAGCCTCGGCCCCGAAAACAGTCGGGCGCATCGCACCATTGCGATCCACTCGGGAAAACACGTCAAAAGCACTACTCACTTGAGTGAAACATATATCCAGAGAAAATGATGCATTCTGGCGCACCGCACATGAGCGCCTCTTCGGGGGACTGGCATCCCGGTCCAGAAACTCAACGGTCGGATCGCACCATTGCGCTCCTCTCGAAAAAGCACACAAGGTGGACTACTCACATGTCCAAAATGGTCGCCTGGTGATAGAGATGGAAAATCACCGTCGAAGCCCAAACGGCCCTCATGGGCCCCACACCATCGTGCCAAATTAGAGCGGGCAGATTGCACCATTGTAATCCCCTTAGAAAAACATCCAGAAACGACTGCTCGCACGCCCCGAACGGACGCCCGATGAGGAAGTCGCTAAACGCTGCTCGTAGCTCAGAAGACAAGCCGTGGAGCCCACGCCTCAACTTTGGCTTCAATGCCTGGAACCCCACTGTAAAACTCCGCCTTGGCACCAGGGTCGGAACGCCACTGACAGCGCTCAAAACGGAGGTCAGATGCGTCTGTGCCGTCCAAACAAGAATTCTCGGGAAGCCCGCTTAGTTGCTTTATGCACGTGTCGTGCTCTCGAGCCCCTTGTCTCGAAAGCTAAAACTCCCAGAACCACCTCAAAAGGTCCGCCTCTATGTCAGGTCTGCGCCGCCGCAGACTGTGCGCAAAACAGACGTCCGTAGCGAATGGTATGTGCGTCAGAAATTTAAAAGGGGGAAACCCCCTTGGGCCGGACTGGGCCGGTTCGGCCGGTCCGCCCTCAGCCGGCCCGCGGCCCGGCCGCGGGTCTGGTTAAGTCCGTCGTGGCCAGCTGGACGCGGCCCGCTGCCACCGACCAACCGTCAAGGCCGGTCTCTTTCTTTCCGCAGCGACCCGCGTTACGCGGGTCGCGGTCACGCTGCACGGGGTCGCACGCCACACGGCCCCTCGCCTTGTGCCCTACACTGGCACCGCCTCCTGGACCCCGAATCGCCGCTGGGATGCCACACTGCCACCGCGCCATGTCGAGCCACCGCGCCACCCGGGGAGCCACTGCCGCCGCCGCCTCAACCTCGAACCGCCGCCACCTGCATGTGCCGCGCTGCCGGACTGCCGGAACCCGCCGGGAAACACCTAGAAACTCCCAAATTTCCCGCAACCTTCAGCGATCATTTTCCATCGACTTCGAACTCAGATTTTAAATACGAAAGATGCAATGGAAATATCATGAATTGTACTAAGATATTATGGGCTTAAATTGCAAAATTGACGGCAATTAGACGTTGTAAATGAATCTAAAGGAAGGGTTCAGAAATAAAAACGCATCAAAAACCTCCTACCTCTTGGGCGTTGCCCGGAGCTTCACGAAGGATCCGCCGGCCGCACTGCTGCCTTGCTGGAGTTACCTCACCGGAGTGGAGGTGGATAGGTAGGGCTTCCTCCTACATCTATCTAGGTGAGGAAGAAGAAGAGGTAGGGGGTGAGTTAAGCGTTTAAATAGAAAACGCTTAACCACCCGCCCGTCGGCCCGAACTCGAACCCTCAGCAGGGTCGAGGTTAAGCCTCCCCTAGGATAAACACCACCTCCCAAGCACAATGGCTGTCTCAGAATTTTAATCCGAGACCCCATTCAAAAGTTAAAAAACTTAGCACCCGAGGCCGCCAAATTACGAAAACGCCCCTGGGGCCATTTTTCACAGACGGGTCGCGCCCGCAAAACTTACACCTCTCCTAGGGTAAACGGTACTCTATGCACTCAACGGTGCCATCAGTTTCCCAATCCAAGCCACCATTTAAGAGATACCTGCGTTTCAACATTAAATGATTTAATTAATTTATTTAATCCGTTTAATGTTCCAGAAGCGGGCGAGGGGTCCAAACGTCCTGCGCCGACACACGTTATGTCGTTCCTAGGGTAAACACCCCATTACGGACCCATCCGTACACTCGGATCTTTGATCTGAAGCACCATTTAGGAGTTATCCCATTTATTTGGTGTTTCCAGTGTGAACACACTGAAAATTTAATTCCGGCCACTCCGGGGCTCGGAATCGCACGCCGTCTGAAGGAACTGCTCTGGAATAACATCAAGAATATTCCAAAGTATTTCGCAGAAAAAACCGGGTTCTTACATTGGTACCATAAAAATTATTTTCACCCTTCAGAGTGAAAACCCCATGATAAATAAAATAGATATGGGATTTAAATAAAAGACTTTCAAGATACCACTTAAGAATTTACCTATCTATAATATGATCATAATAAAGAGAGCATAACGAAATAGAACCAAAATAATATGTAATATTCATAAAATTTCAACCGAAACTTATTCCTATAATATCAAATCATCAATTATAAAAAATGCGATATTTAGTGAACATATGTTACTCATATTCGGTATTACACTCCTTTATTCCACAATTCTAACATAGGAAATGAAACAAAGAAATTATACACCCACTCAACACCTTCTCCTAATGTACCAAAATCACAAAACGTTACTCCATGAATGTCGCATGATACTCTACATATAACTATCCCCAAATAAATGACATTATAATCATTATGAAGATACTACTAAAGCTGCAAAAAATTTAAAGCATCATGGATCATTTTTAGTTATGTAGGAAACAAAAACTGATATGAAACTGAAATGATATTGTCCAACCCATCCAAATAATTAAAAACACGGGAAAAAGAAAACTCCCTTATCCAAAAATATTCTTCCCATGATGAGGGTAAAACCTCAGACACATATGGCCTCCCACATAAAACACCAATCGTATCCTCCCCCAATGAAAATATTAATTTTAATGGTAATTAGGTACCTTCATTCTCTCTCTTATCATCTAAAACTTATTAGTAATATTATGCACCACATATGATATAAAGGACATCACCACTCTACACCCCATTCAAAAAATAGGGATCTTCATGGCCACCAATAATAAAGATCAAACCGATTCATGTCAATGAATGATTTATAACTATTATAAAGGAAATCACAACCAAAGGTAGGTTCTTCAATTAGGATACAAAAAAATCCAAAACTCTGGCATGTAATATACTATTCAACATCAATATGGTTGTCTATATCTTACCATCCATCTAATTATGGAAATCACTACTAAGGTGTAGTTAATATCCAAAAGAACATCAATTACATCCCAAAAATCATTTGAAAAAATTGGTATCTTGGTTAAAAATGATGGTCCATGGAAACACATGAATCTTAACTATCTCATTCATATACTTTCTCTCTATAATATCAAATGAAATCAACCCATTAATTACAAATAACATATTTTATTGATCAACTAATCCACAATCCCACAAATAGAACCACAACCTCCTTGATTATGAGGAAAACACGTGATAAAATATTTGAAAATGATCCCCCACTTCAAATTGGTGATATATATTTGGTGTAATAAAATTACACTAACATAATGATCTAAATTCACATAAAAATAGACAAACACTACATTATGCACTCCGTTATGGAATGATTTATCCATGGTCACAAGAAAAAACACCTAAAGTAATGATAAATTTTTGATATACCAAGATTTATATATATATGTGTGCTTTGAAATTCATGATGAACCTCCTCTCACATTAATGATTGAAAAAAATCTCCCTCAAAACAACATCTGATGTCAATCATTCTCTAACCATCACTTAGGATTGAAACAATGAATGATGAAATCCCACATCACCTCTAACTAAATGTGCCCCAATGATACTCTTATACCCACTATGAAAAATATGATTCTATAATATTTTGATAAATGAATCATCTACCAAAATCTTCATATATTTTAAGATGAATCACCATAATCTCCTTTGTAACACTCCAACCATATCTGGACACCTGAAAAATATCTTCCCATGTCTTATGAATCAATTAATGAATATCAATATTATTGTTTCCCTAGGGTATAAAATAATAAAATAAATCGTCTTGAAATAAACATATCCACCTATGAAAATGAAAAATAAAATCCCACAGAAGGAATAAATTACACAAACTATTTTTGTTGAGGAAGATCATGATTTGTTTTTTCATAAAGTAGTGTTTACATAACATCAAATTAAACACCATTACTTCCTACTCTAGATCATGATTTGAATATTTAAGATAATGGGGATATAATTTCCTAGATTCATATGATATCACTACCATCTAATCAATAACTCTCCTCCCATACCGATTCAAGAAGAATCAAAAAAAACAAGAACATAATTTCTTCCCCTATAAAATGATAGATATGTGCATTTATCAACTTCTATTTAAATAATTCTAAACCCACCTAACACTAATAAGTACAAAAACAAATAATATTCCTTATATTTCATGTTTTTAAAGTAGGTTTAATACAAAAAAAATTAGAAAAAAACCTCGGATAATAGCTCATGAGACCAAGGAAACTATAAGACACTATGAAAAACATATGTACTTCCTAAGAAACAACTGACTCAGTCTTTGAAGGATAAAATTAAAATACCTATTGGTATAACACATGATTGATAAATTTCATACCACAGGTTAAAAACATATATTTAGAAATCATAATATATATTTCATTGTCTCGAATGAATAACAAAACAAACCTTGGTTGTTTAGAAAGATCCTCTTATGATGTTGAGAACATAAACATATCATTGATGAGAACGATGATGAACTGATTGCATAACTCATCACACATGGAGTTCATAAGACCAATGATAATTGAAAGGGTGTTTGAGACACCAAATGACATAACTACAAACTCAAAGTTCCCAAAATGTCAACTAAGAGTAGTCTTTGGGATATCATCCTCTTTCAAAGTCATCATATGATACTCATACCATAGATCAATCATCAAATAGTAGATATATCTACTAAATTGATCAAAAATATCATCTTTCTTATGGAGGGTATAATGTTTCATGACTTTCATATGATTCAATGAATAGTATTTTATAAAAAACCTCAACCCATTATCTTCCTTCTTTGAAAAGAACAATGAAACACCACCATGATCATATACTGGGCTGAAGAAATACCTTCTACATAAAATCTTGGATCATAATTCCCAACTACTAGAGTTTGATTCTTATATTTAATAAGGATATTTTGAAATCATAGAGGAACTAGGATAAAACTATATTATTAACATGATATCAGGATGAAGGGTTAGAATCATAACCTATTGGGTAAATACATGTGATAAATCCTTTAAAAAACTAGGTAACGCCATATCCTATAGCTCTACTAAACCTAATGATAACTATATCAATGTAAAAATTGGGGATTTAAATAACTAGGACCATATGATGATCTCTCATTCCAATAAACACTAATTGTTTGCCTCCAAAATTATATTATATAACTAACCTCTAGTATCAATCACTAAAAACATGCATAAAATACATCTAATCCATGTTAGGATTGAAATAATATGGTTATATATATAGTGTTATAATATTCCCCAATAACTGATACAATCATATTATTTTATCACAGCCCTAGTATGCATCACAAAAAATATACCAACTTCTAACCGATGTAGTCAACACCAGGGTTACTGGAAGCCTCTCCACCTTGAGTCCAAGGTTACAGAACATGACATGTGAAATAACATTATATGAAACTTGAGAATAAAATAATGTGAAATATATGTTATATTATTTATATATAATACATCGAAAATACAAATCCCTTATGGATATGGAATCTCTATGGAGTGTAACTAGACACACGACACTCATCTACCTTAGTAGACCCATAGATGATCACCTATATGGCCACACTCGACCCTTTTCCCTAATAAAGGAGGATATCATGCAAACATCCTCTATCTATTCTCTCCCATCAACTAAGGAAAAGAATGATAATTGTCTTATAGATAAGGCCTATTAGGAAATGATGATCATAGTTGATCTATAGAACTGATGATGAAAATAACATCTTCATGAAAATAACAAAGGCATAGAGCTCCCGATGAATACACAGGAACTACCATATGAAGAAAACTATAAGTAATGTTAAGGATAATGACTTCTAATTGGTAGAAAACCCGACTACAATTACATCCATGACCATCCACCATCACCTTCACTCCTTGCGAAGTTTTGAAGACTCCTCACATGAGATGATCCCAACTATTCAAGCATCCTCTTGATCGCCTATACCTTATTTAGCACCTATACATTCATATGAAACATAAATAGGGTAAACACATGTCAAATACATGGATATATATCCTCCTAAAAACTCCTCTCTATAGCCTCATAATATTTACACAAATTATGGAAAGGGGAGAAGATCCCTAAATCAAATCCAGAGCTCCCATATTCTCATACTTCTCATATAGATAGCGAAAAACTCTTACATCTTCACTATCATCGTCATTGATGTAAATCCCCTAACCTAATAAATTAATATTCTTGAAAAAATAAATACAAATTTTAACCTAACATTAAAATTTAAAATATAAAATACGACATAGTGAATCCTTTGAGATCACCAATTTTCTCCAAGATTAACCCTAAATATCATTCATAATGAACTTAATAGGATCCTAGGAAAATATAAAACATAATAAATGGGAAATATAATATGTTAAATAATTTTTATTTATAGAATAAGATTTCATAAATTATCATAAAGAATTATTACATCGTAACTAACTAAAACACATTCTATATAATCAATAACATGAGCATAATATGACCGAAATAAAAGATAATAAAATAATACCATGTAAGTTATCACCAAGGATAGAAAACATAACCATGTATATTTTACTAATCTAATAATCATATGGAAATAAATATTTAATATCATAATGTGG
This sequence comes from Viscum album, assembly GCA_963277665.1. NCBI lineage: Eukaryota > Viridiplantae > Streptophyta > Magnoliopsida > Santalales > Viscaceae > Viscum > Viscum album. The sequence continues at coordinate 1,030,445,261 of OY728158.1, forward strand.
GAATACATAATATTGGACATCATAACAAACAGTCAAGGCTTCTGTCAAGTCACCACACATAAATAGGTAAGAAAAAAGCCAATACCCAAACTAGTTTATCTTATGAGGCCTAATAATGCATCAACAGGAAATTGAGGACCACACCAGTCACTTAATAAATCTAATTCATTCCTCACAAGAATAAATGGTACAACTAAATCATCATTCATTAATAAAATCAATTAAAATCTATATTGGAAGAACTAGTTATACAGAATATCAATACTCCCCAAATAAAACTAATAATAAAACATTTAATAAAGTATGGAAGATGGTATTGTAATATATTAACATAAATTAATCACCTGATTCAATAAAGGATTTATATAGAGATGAAAATACTTTAAATGATGTCATTGACAAATATATGAAGAAAATACCCCTTTTCACTTTGAAAATCACTTAATTTTACAACATTGTGCAGTTATTAAATAAAAAAGTTTCTTTGAAAATAATAATTTAATATTGTAAATGATGTATTAAATCATTATGGTATTTTTAAGGTGGTAAAATCCAATTGTGTCATATGTGATTAAAAAAAGTCTTTCCTTATTTTTATCTAAAAAGTCTCAATGAACTTTGTTTAGAAAAAGAAAAAATATACATTTAAAACCATATTGTAAAATGTGAAATTTGGGTAAAGATGAATTTAAACAATTATAGGATAATATTAAGTTTTTTGAAAATATTTATAAAAAATATAGAAATGGAATTAGAGGATATTTTTAAGGTAAATTTTAAAAATATATATTTTAAAAAAACCCTTATAAATATCATATCATTAATCTGAGCATTAATAAATTTAATAGAATATGTGAATTCATTTTAAATAAACATAATAAAATTTAAAATAAAACATAATATATTCAAAATTAATTTCACAAAAATTATTAATATGACATAATCATGGAAGTAGAATTTTGACCTAATGAATGGAAAATAGGATAGGAATTCCCTTTCCACTTTGTAATCAGTTAAATCGTATACCCCATAAAAGTAATAATTAATAAATGAAAAATTTAATACCATGAATATAATTATATTCATGATATCATATATGAAATATTATTATATTCACCTCAGATAATAAATAATTGGTGAATAAGGCATATATCTCACAGAAGTTAAAGTGAGATGAGAAACCCTTACCTCAAACATCCCTTTAGTTTTTCAAATTTTAACCTCCTATATAAACATTTAAATAATTTAATTAAAGCATTAAAAAAACATTTTAATATTTATTATAACTTATATGATTCTTTTTTAAAATCATATCTACCATTCATTAATAGTATTTCATTATTTTCATTATTTTTGGTGCGTTTGTTTCATGGTTCAATGATCATTTCATTTGTGTATAATTATGGATTTTCTTTTCAAATGGAAATAAAACTCAATAAGTGAAATAAAATTATATTAATGAAAATAATTAATTTTAAATGGAATAATATATCATTTTTCATTCTTATATGAGGATAATTCATTTGATAAAATGTAATGATAAATGTTTAGTTTATTTTTTGCGGTTTTTTCAAACCATCATGAACTAGTTTTGTTTTATTTGTTACTATGTATATATAAAATCCATATCAAGAAATATGTTATAATATGGATACTAAAATATGATTTAACTATAATAATACTTTTATGATCCTCTTTTAAGGTGGTAATGGAAAATAGAAAATCATTATCCATATAGGCTTTTAACCGCCATAATTTAGACACAGGTTTCATTTCATTAAATAAGAGGATGTAATAAAAGTTATGGATATAAGATATTAAATTAAAAATATAAAATTATATCATATAAATGATACTATAGTTATTATTCCTTTTTTTGATGAATTACGTTATGATAATATAAAACTAGAAAAGGAAATAAGATAGGCGGTTTGAGAAAATTACCTCTTCAATATCACTACCTTGAAGGATCCATTAAATACCATGGAATTGATATTTTGGTGAAACCATAAGAACCTAAACGTGGGTAGGTTGTATATGTGAGGTTTTTATATAGAATTAAAGAGCTTCAAGGATTTTTAGGAGAAGTGGGGTGGTGAAGAGTGCTATTTATACTTGAGGAGGGGTAGTTTTATGTTATTAAATAACAATTATTTTATATTTAATGTTACATACATTTGGTTTGAAGTAATTAAAACAAATTAGGATGATAATTAATGATATAAATACCTTTTTAGGTTTATATAAACATAAAACACCCATTTAATGATGTATTTTTAGATATTTTGGCTGTTATCTTTTATTATTAACTTGCTACACTATTTTACCTATATTGAGGTAAATATTTTGTTTACCACATTAAATTTTTTATGACTAATAATTAAATTGAACTTAAAAAATAATTTGGACCTTATGATTCAAAATATGGAATATATTTTACTTGATTCAATTTATAAATGTTATAAAAATAAACTCTAAATATGTTTTGTGTAAAACTCATAAAAACAGTTTTGTTGAAAAAGGAAAAACATTAGTTTTCAAAATATTTGGAATGTGTTTATAAGTGAAAATAATTATTTATTAAATAATTATATAAATATAATTATATAATAAATAATTCTTAATTAATTATAAATATTGATCATATAATTATTATTATATAAGATTTACGATATTTTGTAAAAATAGTTTTTTTTCTTTTTAACCCAAAAATCAACTTTTATTAAGAAATTAAAAAAGAATTTCCCTAATATAATTTTGGAATTTTGAGTCAAAAAAAGAATTTTATTTTTTCCAATAAATTTTCTAAAAGTTTCAAAACTATATTATGTTTATTTTCTCATAGATATCAATAAAATTATCTTTTTGAAGAAAACATTTATTGGAAGAATAAAATTATTTTTGTAAAAAGTATGCTTCCATATCAAAAGAATAATTAAATTTTTATTGAATATAAACATAATATATATTTTATAATATTGTTAATATTATTGACACCTTCCAATTTAATAGAATGTTTTTAGTGATCATGTAAAATTAATATTTTAATAGAATATTGTGGTTCATTTAAGCTCGATGTGGTTTGTTCTATACTATATCAAACATATTGTTATTTTAGAATATTGGGATTTTATCCAACTTAAGATGTAAGATAGATTAAATATAAAGAAACATACAATATTATCTTAGTGCATTACATTCTCCCCTCCATTAATAAATTTATTCATCATAATTTGAATTTTCACATTGAAATACAAAGGTGTTATAATTTAAGATTTTGTTGTGGGAAACCCACATCATAAGAATGATTTATAAAACATTGTCTTAAAAGGAGATAATGGAAAATTTGATGGTTTCCATAAAACTAGGTTTCTAAATAGGAAAAAATTAGTTAGACGTGAAAACATGGACATGGAAATGAAATTTAACTATTATGTTCTGATTGAGAGTGATATATAATTTGGTCATTAGTAAGTTTACTATCCAAAAACCATAAATATTTGTTTTCATAAAAGTCCATTGATTTATCAATATAAAAATTAAATGAATAATGTTTATTTCAAAAATAATTTTCATAGATACGAGGGATTATTTTACTATATAGTTAACTCACCCACTAAATAAAATTACGTGATTTATAATCATAGTATCATCATATTTTTGTGCTTCAATATATTTCAATTTTGTTTCTTACGCCATAAAATGGGCATTCAAGGTGATTTTTTTATACTTGAATCCATTTTAATGAATCATAATATTCAAAACTAATTACTTTGGTCTCCATATATATATATGAAAATCAAAATTCATATAAAAAACTGTAATATACAAAGTTCAACTTAATCCATTCCATAAGTAGTCAATCTAAAGATTTATCCAAAATATGCCCATCCAAATTCAAAGACAAAAAAATTATAAGTAAGGTTACTAAATATAAAAATCAACATAACATTAGATTCCCAAAAAATATATTGTAACTATTAATGCCATATAGAAAATATATGAATTCCTTGATCACTATAATATCTTAATTAAAACATTCATGATTCCAAAAAACTTATATTTTCAAATATATTCCTTAAATCCAATCATTTAATAATCCATTCAAAGATAACATAATCCATAAAATCAATAATGAGTTTCATGTTTACTAATAAAATCCCACAAATATCCTATTTTCATTATTCTCTCAATATCAGGCACATATTAAGTGTTATGTTTTATTAATTTATTTTTTCAAAAAGATCAAAATTCCACTGAATTAGTTTTCCTAGTCATTTGTACCATTCAATACCTGATCTATAATCTTTAATGAAAAATTAATTTAGTACAATCCTTATATATATATTTATATATTGATTATTAAAACCAGGATTTCATTGATAATTTTATAATATAATTCTTTAATCCAAATATATAAGAACATAATGATTCTAATTAATTATTAAACCATTAACTATGCACAATCATCTTATTTCTCATTCCTTCTATATGCCATTTGTAGTATCATCAACAAAAAAAGTAGTATAACTATTACTTATATAATAATATTGATCATCTTTATGAGGACCCCTAGAACATTGATTTGTATAATTCTTATAATTTCCACATTTAAAATAGTTTACCTTTGGTAATACCTTAGGGAGACTATTATTCCAAGATTTTAATTTTTACTTATAAATTACTTTCATTATATCATTATTTTTACCCCCAAAACATCATCTTGTTCATATAATACATTCACATGGGGTTTTATTCTCACACTATGAACATATAGAAAACTAAATCTATTTTTTCCATGATCTCCACCAACTGATCTCTTAGTGAAATCTATCCTTCTCATCTTTTGTGAGTCCAAGAGTTTGTGAAGGTTCATGTTTATAATCGTATACCATGATAATTGATTATGCATAGAAGCAATATCCTTTACTCTAGTGATCATCCCATTTGGTTCCTTAACCACACATTATCTATAGCATTTAGTGTTCACCCAATTTTTTATAGTTCCCCCCATTGAATAAAACCAAAAACCAAAGTGAAAGAATCAAACTACTCTAACCAGAGTGAGAAAATATTATTCAATATATACGTAAATAATGACACATTCTTCTAAATATATGAGTCGTTAGGTTTAACCTAGTTTATCCATGGTAATTATAAAATATATAGTACATTATCCTATACATAGACTTATCCTCAAATTCAATCATAGGGTTATGTTCCATAATCTATGTTTTCCTAAATCTAGTTTCCAAGGTTTCTACTAAACTTTCTCTAATACCAACTGTAAATTCCCTAACTTCAGTTGTCCAAAGTTAGTGGTTAATTTATTACATGGAATCAAAACCCAATGGCCCAAATAGTTCAATAGTCTTGGAAAACTAGATACATAATTGACCATTTAATTACAATTGAAAATATAAAATAAAGCATAGATAATCCTTTGAGAACATTGTAATTCTCTTAGATTTACCCTATATGTCACTTATAAGAAACATCATGTAATCGTTGGGAAAATAAAAACATAAGAAATGGATGAGATTGGATGCTCAGTAAGGTTTAAGGAAATAATATGCTTTAAAGAATAATCATAAAAAATTATGGAATGGTAAATAACTTGAACAGAAGCCATATAATCAATAACTTGATCATAATATGATCAGAATAAAAGATGACAAAATAATTCCATATAAATTATCACATGAGATAGAAAACATAATAATGAATATTATACTAATCGAATAATCACATGGAAATAAATATTTAATATCGGAATTATGGATTACATAATTTTGGATATCACAACACATTGTCAGGTCTTCTTCTATGATTCCATTAATAAATAGGTAATATATAAGCCAATACCAAGACTAGTTTGTCTCATGAGACATATTGATGCATCTAGGGGATATAGAGTCCCCCGAGTCACATAGTAAGTACAATTACCTCCTCACATGAATAAATATTACAAACGAATCAATATGCCTTAACAAAATCAATAACTATCAATATTAGACGATCTAGTGATATAAAATATCAATACTTACCTAGTTAAACTAATCAAAAACCATTTAATAAAGTATAAAATATGGAATCATAAGAGATAAAAATAATCTAAGAATAAAATTCATCAAAGTATGATTTCATAGATGAAAATAAATTAAATGATATCATTGAAAAAATATTGAAGAAGATACCCTTTTTTACTTTGAAAATCAATTATTTTTAAAATTATGTGCAATTATAAAAGAAAAAATATTATTTGAAAATAATCAAGTAAAATTGTAAATTAATTTTTAAATCATTAAGGCACCATGACATTGGAAAAATCCTCTCATTTTGTATATGTTAAAAAACATTCTTTATATATTTTTTTAGAAAGGCCTCAAAGAACATTGTTTATAAAATAAAAAAAATACACCTTTCAAATTTTTTTTAAAAAGAAATAAATGAGTAAAAATAAATTTAAAAAATAATATATAAATATTAATAACATTTTTGGAAAAAAAATTATAAGACAAAGACATGGAATAAAAATATATTTAAGGGAGATTTTGGAAGGATTATTGTTTCTAAAGACAAACCTTTATAAATATCATATCATTTAATTGAAAATTAATAAAATGAATAAAATATTTGTATTCTATATAAATACAAATAAAATAAGTGAAAATAAAATATCATAAATTAAATATTCATTTCATAAATGATATTAGTATGATATAATTAATGAAGTATAATATTAACCCAAAGAATGGAAAATAAGTTAAGAATTCCCTTTCCACTTTGTAATGATTTGAATTATTCCCCATAAATGTAATTATTTTAAAACTAAACACATAAAACCTTGCAGATAATTATATTCATGATATTAAATATCAAATTATATTATATTCAACACACATAACAAATAAGTGGTAAATAAGTCATATGTCACATAGAAGTAAAAGTGAGACATGAAACCCTTACCTCACAACCAGCTGTAGTTTTTCATACATTAAACTTTAGTATAAATTTTTAAATAATATTATTAATTCATTAAAGAAACATATTAATATTTAAAATATCTTATATTATAATTTTATAACATCTTACCACCCATTAATTAATATTATTTCATTATTTTCATTGTCTCTGGAGAGTTCATTTCATGGATTCATGATCGGTTCATTTGTGTATAATTATGCATTTTGTTTCCCAATGGAGATACTACAAATCATTTTTTTCATTTCATAAAGTCAGTTTAAGGGAGATCGGTGCCCCACATCCAACGCAAAACAATGTCAAGAAAACAGAAACAACAAAAATAAGCAAAACAAAGAGTTACATATCATAATACCCATAGTCATCCCCGTATCCCAAGCAGGATTCTTCTTCCCCAGTAGCCGATTCCCACTCTAGATGTCTCCAAAAACATTCACTTTGTACTCGATTCCTATGATAATAAAGAAAAAGTATATCCGGGGATGCCTTTTTAACACCACTGCCCTTCTTGACCGCAAGAACCACTCCACCATTCCGTTTAAGGGCAGACCTAGTCCGCATCAGTCGCAGAAGATAGGAATAATCCTTCCTTGGTCTCCTTCCCAGCGTTGCAGATAAAGGTTTTTCACCAGCAGACATCTTCTGAATCCCACTTTGGACAATTTCACTGAATGAACAGTTGAAAGGAGGACTCATGTTTTCCTTTCCTCCCCCGAACACCCCCTTCCTTCCCCGGCCTTATCCCTTAAAGGAGACCCAGTGCACTCCAAATTATACCCCATCCCCTGATCAGTAGCGATATCATCTGGAAAGGGTGACCTCTTTTACTCTAGAGGGGAGACTTTCCCAGCCATAGAATCTGGATCCATCCCCTTACCCTCAGATAGAGGACCCTCCAAAGCATTACCACCACCAAGACCCTTCTTCTCTTGATCAGCTTGAACCAAAGGAACAAAGTCATTCTGTCTGGTCCCATCTCCCAGCCTCTGGTCGTCACGTTCCAACAAGAGGTGAGGCCTTACAAAATTATTTGTTTCCTCCACATAACTTGAAACAGGATCCTGCTCCATGAAATCAACCTTCAGACCTCCCAAGTCCTCTGCCTCACCATCATCTCCTACAAAGACCTCCTCCTCCCATGTCCTTACAACATTATTTGGACAATTGTTCCATTTATTTGAATAAGAGGAGGTAATAAAGGGTGAGGATATAATATATTATATTAGAAAAATAAATTATATTATATAAATAATATTGGAGTAATTATTCCTTGAAGTATTAATGATCTTATGAGAAGATAGTAGAAGAAATGGAAATACGAGAGGTGGTTTTACAAATTTATCTCTTGAATATCACCTCTTTGAATAATCCCATAATGACCTTGGAATAGGTGTTTTGGTCAAGCTATAAGAACTTGGACATGAGGATAGTAGGGATGACATGATTTAGTAGATACTTTAGGTGCATTAGGTCTTTTGAGGAGACATTTGGTGTTGAGGGGTGGTATTTCTACTTGAGGAGGGGTGGTTTTAAGTAATTAAATAATGGTTATTTTATTTTGAAATCCAATCCCATTTGGGGGTAATTAATTACAAATAATTTGGATGATAATTAATATTATAAAGTACGTTAATGGTTTAAAAACACATAACCACACATTTAATGTCTTCCTTTAATGGTATTTTATGATTTTACCTCTTAACTTTAACCCACTACATTATTTTACCTATATTGCGGTAAATAATTTCTTCTACCACAGAAAATTTTTTATAAAAAAAATGAAAAAAACCTTATAACAAAATTTAGAACTTATAATTCCAAATATTTAATTTATTTTAATTTATAAAATTTATAAATCCTATAAAAATAAATTCTGAAAGTGTTTTGTGTATATCTCATAAAAATAGTTCATGGAAAAGGTAAAATCATGGTTTTCAAAGTACATGGCATGAGTTTCTAAGTATAGAAAATTATATATAATTTCATTAATTAAATAATTTCTATTATGAATAATAACTACTAATTAATTTTAAATCATAAACATATAATTATTATTCTATAAGTTTTATAATATTTCATAAAAAAATATTTTATGTTTTTAATCCAATAGTCAACTATTTTAGAAAATTACCAAAAAATACCCTAAGATAATTTTGAAATTATGAGTCCAAAAATGAATTATATTTTTTAATATAAATTTTATAAAATTTGGAAAATTATTTATATTTATTTTCTCATAGAAATAAAAAAAATCACTTTTTGAAGAAAATATTTATTTGAAAAATAAAATGACTTTTCTAAAAATTATGTGTTCATTTTAAAAGAATAATTCAATTTTTAATGAATATGAACATCATATTAATTTTATGATATAATTAATCTTATTCAGACCTATCTTTTTAATAGCTAGTTTATAATGATCATGTTAAAATAATATTTTAATAACAGATTGTGGTTCGTTTAATCTTAATGTGGTGTGTTATATAATCCATCAACCATAGTGTTATTTTAAAATATTTGGGTTGCGTGAACCATAAGTTTTCAAAGAGATGAAATATAAATAATCCTACCATAAAATCAAGGGGTGTTACAATTTATTAAAGTAACTATATATGAAAATGTTTTTTTGGAAATCATCCTATGAGTCCTCTGACTCTAGGTGATCTTCAAGAAATAGAATCCATCACTAATTCAAAAATAATATCATATGACTAATAACTAATTGGAACAAATGTCCCATCTAAGCACAAATCAAATTGAAAGTGGTATTCTACTGCTATAATAATTTATCCATATCAAAATAAAAGACACTCCCTCATAACATTCCAAACCCTGATGTTGGGTCAACCCCCAATCTAATAAAAATAGAATCATGTTACACTTAGAAAATATAAACCTCATGTTGGTGACAACTAGGATGCATTTTTATTAGAAATAGTGGAAAATCATATGCCCATAACATGTAAATAATTAGGGATAATTTAATTATATTTATTTTAATTCTCCTAAAAATAAATCCAATTCAACCCAAAGAACAAAAAATGAGATGCAGGTACCACTCTAGGTCTTTACCCAACAATCATTATTATCCCAAATAGGGTGTTTTTTAATCTTATGACCCTTTTGTGAGATCATAGGGTCTATAATAATCTATTTCCTAGATATTATACATTGCAACATCACACCCTAATCTTGACTAAAAGTATTTCCCTAACAAAACCATGAAATCATCACCATTTCTTTACTATAAATCCGATCTTAATTCATGTCTGTATCTCTAATACCAAATTTTCATGTCCTACCCCCATTAGAAACCCTTAATGGCCGTCATTAATAGTGAGTGAGATCCCCTAGTCCCACCTACAATAGGCCTCAGGTTAGAGACAAGCAGCAATGTTAAAATCACGTTGGTATAGGATTAATTAAAATCATAATCACTAGATAATTAAAGAAAAATGACTAATTATAACTATAATATAACATAAAAAACCAATATCCTAAAATGAATGTAAATTTCATACATAAACCATGTATTTTTCATAAAGTAATAAGAAGAATCTCTTATGGATTAGACTCTTATAATAGCTCCAATAATAGAGCTGGTAATTTCTAGCTTGGTCACCACCTCCCACCAAGAAAACTATAAAACATATTTTTATATAGGGGTGATAATTCACATATCTTAGTAGGATCCTTTTCAAAACTTCTCGTCCAAATCTATAATAATTAAAAACATTAATTTATAAATATATAGCCGAACAAACTCAAACAAAAAACATGTAATTTATAATCCAAACTCCCTATGAATAACTCACCCAATATCAAAACCATGTATAATATAAAATTAATAAAGGAATGTAGTAATAACTAACCCCTCACATTCTCCCTCTATGTTTTCTCTCTCACAGCCTAATAAAAAATGTTTTTATTTTTTCATCCATTCCATATAACTATACAAACACACATCTAAACATGAACAAAACTACATCATAATCGTTAAAACAAACTTCAAACCATATAATATAACATAATTCAACAAAATATCACCCATCATAACCACATATCACATCCTTGTTATATTATACTGTCATGTTCCTAAAGGACAAAAACCATTTTCCCTATTATTACCATGTATGACCCCCACCATGCATCACATACTCTATCACATCATCATCTTATAATCATTGCATTGTTATCTCATTACATCAATCTCACACTGACCTATATCCTTTATAGTTGGTGAATAAAAAATTCATGCCAATACAACTGATATTACATCATAAATAGAAATTAGGGATGACGGATTAATTATCCATCCATTCCCTCAGCAATAATTATTTTAGGGATAACACTTAAAACCTAAACATTATGGTTTTAAGAAGAATATATAAATTTGGCGTGGTTCGTCTGAAATCAAAAGAAAACAGAAAATTTGTTTTATTCACACAAAAAACATAACCTTGTGGTTTCATGAAAAACAAACACTTCCAAAACCAAATTTACACTCACAACACTTAAACCACAATGTAACTAGAATTTTCATATCTATACAACTTCTAGCTCCATGTTTTCACAAAAAACCACTATTACTACATTTTATTACCATTTATTCATATCATTCATTTATTTATATATATAATGTTTTACCATGCACTTTATATTCAATATTCCATTAATTTACCCATATTTAATGTTAAGCCATTACTTAGTCATCAATGATTAATTTCTACAATTAACAGTTCATTAATATGAATTGATTAATAAATTCCAACCTAATTTTTATCATTATAATATTTATCCACAACAATATATCACTCTACTAGTTAATTTAAAAGCAACATGCATCCTCATATTATCATAGAAACTTTTAATAAGATAATTTTACAATCCAACAACCTCTAATGGCCCCCAAAAGAAACTATATTACCAAATAAACAACATGGACACCTTTCCAAACCACATAACATTCCATAAACCTCAACCACATCAATAATCATATATTATTCATGATAATTAGGATAATATATCCATAAAAATACCATTCACAATAGCACACTAAACATAGCATTAGATAAATAGAAAACTAGCTACAAAAACATTAAATTTCATAAATAAAATACTTCTATAGTTTTCTTTTTAAAAATGATTTCATTTTAATTCAAAACATCTAGAATTAGTAGAATAATGTTAATTATGCATTTCACACAAATAATTTATCACTATATTTATGTGATTAATATTTTATTGAAGGTTATCCATTCATTTAAATAGTAATATAAATGGTTTATTTTGAAAAAATATCACACATCTAACAATCACATAAAATATCATTATTTCATATAAAAAGAATTTGAATCACCCGTACCTATAAATTTCTTTACATCCAATTTATTAACTTTATTATATTGTTCCATACTATAAACCCATTGAAAAAATAACAATATATTACCACAAATAGAATAGTTAAAACGATAGAATCCTCAAATATCCTACCTAAATTGAATCATTGTAGAAAAATGTAAATGAATGAAAGAAGGATCAACCAATATAAAAATAAATTGCAACCACCATATGACCTAACTATACCAATCTATTATCAAAGGAAACATGAATATCGATAAAAATAAGATAAAATATCGCTGATATAACCTATGGGAAGATAAATATCACAAAGAAGTAGACATAAAATAGTAATAATAGGGGATCCTTATAATGATAGAGATTAATTTCCTTGAATCAAAATGATTATACATGAAATGGGACCTTTATAAAGAACCAAATAAGTATTAGGGTAAGTTAGGTTTTAAAGGAATATAATACAGGTGTATCTTAATGAATTCTAGGCCACTATTTATATATAAAATATAATTGACCCCACCACGGTGTGGTGACTCTGAAAATGATAGTGGTTACCAAAATCAAATATTCATGAGAAATGATCGATATTTAATATTCCCAATCCATCCATTATCTATGGCCATTTTTAATGTTTTAAAATGGGATGGAAAAACACTATGACATGAAGGCACATAAAAAGACTGTATCAAAATCAATCACCATTCCCTTAAAATATCCAACAAATAATAATGAAACCAAGATAACAATTTTAAACATACCTAATAAACCCAACCACACAAAATAATGTCAATAACATAGGATTAAAACTAAAATGGATCCTAAAACAGATGTTTCACCCCTCCTAGACTCCAATTTGGATTCAACCAAGAAACTATAGTTTCCTCATTGAAAAAATAGCCATAAACACAATATGGTGATGCTATCATGATTGTTTATATAATAAGGTATGATTTACAAGATATAATTGAATATGATTCATCGTATATAAGGGTTACTTCTACAACACAGGGTGTTATATCTAGGTTACTTGATAAAAATTGAGATTTTAAAATATATTTTCCTTTAATTTGATATGTCTAATATCATGTGGAGATTGAAAACATGAAAATAAATGATTAATTGTTATAAATTATAAAATTAATCACATTATATTCTATCTAAATGAAATATAAATGTTAGAAATAATATTTAATTTACTTTGGAAGTACTATGTATCGTAAAGAACTATATCAAAATATTTTGTTTTTGATAATTATTTTTTCCATATATTTTTTATTTAAAAAAATAATTCAATAAATTAATATTATGAAAAATTATTATTTTTTCACATTTAGTTAACAATTGATTTTTTTATAAATTGGTTAGAAATTAAAAAACAACATTTGAACGTAAAAATGTGATGTTTCTCTAAAAAACTATTTTTATGCACACAATGTGTTTTTATCATAATAATATAAATTATTCACTATTTATGAATGTTTTAAAATAAATTCTTATATAATATATTTCATATAATATTTTAATATTCATCAAATTGTTTTTAATAGGCAAGAAATTGGATTTAATTTAGTTTTGTTACTAAAAATTTATTTCTCTAAAATCTTATTTATTGTGTTTTGCACACATATTTGAAAATAAATTTCCACAAAATTTTGAAATTTATTATGATAAAATGGTTTCTATATTTAGAAACATCAGGTCCAAATTTATTAATGAGTAAAATTTTCATTTTTTTAATTATGAATTATAACTGAGGTAAAAATTCATTAATTATATAAATGTAAAAAAGTGCTAAAGTGGGGATAAAATAATGATATAAGGGTTTACATGGACTTAAATCTTTTAAAATTCCTATTAGATGAATTTATTTCATTTCTATATCATCATATTTTTTTATATTTATTCAAATTGGAGAAACATTTCAATTATAATGACTTTATTATAATTTAATATTCTTAATAATTGTATGTGTTTCACTTCAATAAATTATAGAATTACACCCCTTATCCTCTATTATCCCTAGAAAATGATCAATTTAGATCAAATAATATCTTCCCAAATAATCCTCCATCATCCTTAGCGAAGAAATTGAGGTGCTTTTCTTCCCAAAAAATCCATCAACGAATCCATAAGGTTCATTTCAAAGGAGAATACTAGAAGAGGAGGTATATTTTCTTACTGATATTTTCACATTTATTTCTTTTTATAAACTATAAAAATATTATATATGTGTATTAAAATTATTTAATCAATATATTTTATATAATAAGTTTTTTGATCATTGTTTAGTTCTTTTATATCTCCTTATCATCTGTTGGAAATTGAAAACATCTCGTGTGTGTACATGTGAACTACTATCTCTAAGTAAGGATGTGATTGTTTACATTTAATATTGAAATATATGGTAATAAGGATGAATTTAATGAATATATATAATAATTATGTTATAATAATTATTATTAAATGGAGAATTATTATATACCTTTCTTTCATTCCATCCACAGAAAATTTAAAACATCATCCATGCGTACGTATAAACTAGAGTCTCCATAAAGTGATGTAATATATTTTCATCACTGAATTATATGAATGGTTATAAAATTATGTCAATTTAATAAATAGGATAAATATGAAATTATTAATATTATAAATTTGTTAAAACCACAACCACAAAACACATCAATTTTCACCTGAATAATGATTTTATTATAAAAATGATAAAAAATTATAATTGGAAATTATAAGAGTATGATATATAGTAATATGTGTTATAATATTATTATGTAATATATGTGTAATAAATATATACTTATTATAAGGGTAGTTTGAACAAGTATAAAGCACGATGAGACATTAGGTAAAGCATCTCCATCTCAATATTGTTTTCTTGAGACACGTTTCATGTAATGAAACTTTTTATCTTTATATGGTGTATATATGTCCCAATTTATATGTTATAACAATATTATCTTTATTTTTATTGTTTATAATGTTATGTTTTGTTTTGTTTCCTTCAAGGGTTTTATGATTCAATTGTTACCAAGTTTTTAAGTGTTCATGTTACAATCTCATTTCTTTTTTAGGATTGTTAATATTAAATTTCCATTATGAAGGATTATCTAATAATTATTATTAAAACCACATCTATTTTACTATCCTATATTAATTTTTTGTATTTTCATGTTTTCCATATATTTTCTATGCTTTGGTGTATAAAATAATCGATAAATTGGTTTTCGGAAAATTATACTTTATTTATTCTTTTTTGTGTAGGGGATATTCCCCCTCTATATACATGTTCATTATATTGTTTTCAAAGAATATTCTTTTTACGGTCCAATGATAGATTAAAGTCAACATTAACAATATTTTACTTTTTATCAATTATTTGAAAATAAAATTTTTCTATAGTTTGTATAGATTATAATTATGACTTTTTACAAAAAAACTTGAATGTAATATTAGTTTTAATGTTAACCGAATGAGTGTATTTCTCCAATGTCATGATTTTAATATAATTTCAAAATTCCTTTATATGTTTTCATTTTTATATTCAAAGAAATATTTTTCTCCATATACTATAAATCTTTTATTTTTAATGATACTAATGGAAAATGATTTATTCCCATGATTTATATGAACGTTTGAATAATATTCAAAATGTATTTTTTATCTAGGTCAACATCCTTAAATGTTTATTATACTACCTATCATGAACCGGGTCAGGTCACAATCTGACCCGGTGCCCAACTCGATCTGAGACATGGCCTAAGGAGGGTTCTAAATCCCCACGGGTTGGCACAAGTACCTAGGAATCCAAAATAATACATGGGAAAGATTTACTTTAAATAGTAAACACAAAACAACTGATAAGATAATTAAAATAAAACTGAAAACAGACAACGAAAAAGGGCCTTAATACATTTCAGATTTAATGTTCTATAACGTGAACCAACATCCAAAAAGAAACAATAAAAAGGAAAACTAAAACATTAACTGAATCCTATAAGAAACAAAACATGCCATATCCCCAGGCCACCAACATTGACTTATATGAGAATACCACCAACAAATTGAACCACCGTCACTAAGCATGATGCCTCATGCTAGAATACTCAATGAATAAGGTCTACATAAACCCAAAGGTATATGTAGAGTGTGATCCAAGAGCCTAGTAGGATACCACCAAATAAAAAGGTTCCATGCCCAAACATCTAAGAGAAAATTTAATATTCTTATTAAAAAATAACAAGTTTAAAAAAATACTATTAAGGAAATAATTTACAAGTAGAAAGTAAAAAGGAAAAGAATATTTGATGATTTTTTTTCAAAAATACTACTTTAAAGTAGATGAGAAAATACATAAGTAAGAAACACACACTCAAGTAGTCCTCCATATGCCGACGAAAGGCACCAAATCATGAATAATAGAGCACTGTGGGTATAACCCCTAAGGTAGCTAGTACATGTGGGATGCTAGAGACATAGTACCTTGGTGTAAACATGGCATAAGAGCCACAATAATCAATGCTCTCGTGCATGATCCACTAGTTGGTAAACACATACATAACCTAATGGTCTCCCATAATCGCAATAGTTTAGTTAGTGTTGTAACGTCAATCCTACTAGATGAAATCAGGAAAAACAACTTTTATAATATCTTGTGTACTAGTCCTAATCCACCCACCTAGGTACCCAAGGTTCCATTTTTGTTCATAAACCAATTTCACATTCACAAATCACTAACATAACACATTTACACCCACAATTCATGCCAAACAAGGTACACATAGTGTTCCACCACTTTCACACCGAAACCCCACTCTAAAAACATACACATACCAAATCATTTGATAAACATGCCTCTCACAACTTATACAATTTAATAGTTCATAAAAAAAATTTCCAAAAAAAATTCCAAAGTCACCACAAAACGTTACACCTGAAGACATGCTCAAAGTCCCCCTTTTTAGACGAAACACATGCCAAAACAATTTCACATCATAAATCACATCACATTATTGACTTCGTGAATTACTTAAAATAATAAAACATCTCTAATTGGAACATCATGGGTTTCACATAAAAGAAGTCAAATTTTCACACAATAAGGACACATAAAATTTAATACAAGTTTAACCCTACCAAATTCCACATATTCACATCACATTTAATTAAATAAATTCATGTAAAAAATTTATAAAACATTTAATATTAATACATGAAAGTTTATACCAAAAACACACTTGATCTCAGGCAAAAAAACCTCTTTAAAACATAATGTACAACAAAACCGTTCCAAAACATGTTTTATGCTAATCCAACTATTTAAAATTTAAATAAAAAGGTGTGCAATAAGTTCAACATGCCAAAGTAAATAATTTTTCCTTTAAACCATTTTTTATACACTCGTACCTTAAGTGCTTTAGAAAATATTTCACACTTTTAAGATAGGACCAAAAACCCTTTTCAAAAAACACTACAATATGGTACACATGACACACAACTTATTATTTTGAATAAAAATACATTTCTAACTCAGATACATATTAAAATATTACCAAATCATATTTTTCACACCAAAAATAATTAATTTCATGTTTCTAAGAACTCTCACCAAAATACCCATATGAAAGGTAGACCCAATATCACATGTTCATGTCAAAAATATTTCCGAGGAAATTTAGGGCCACCCAAAAAACTCCTAAAACCCATTAAAAAAACATTTCAAAAAATAACACACTAAAGAATAGCCAATCTCAATATTAGAAATCCAATTAAAACCTTTAAATAGACAAAACATTTCAAAAACACAAAACACACCACATAATAAAACCAAAAAAGACATTAATAAATTTAGAAAAACATATTAAATTAATATAATGATACTAAGGCATGAAAACACTTACCTTGAGTGAAGAATTTACCAAATCATGTGTGAAACCTCAACCACACCTAATACAAACTACAAGAAGGCAAGAATCAACCCAAATTAACAAGTTCGATGCTGGATTTTAGGGATTATCATTAAAAAAACATAACCATGGAATAAAATAGAAGGGGTGAATGGGGGTACTGGAAGGCTACGAGCGGGAACAGGAGGAACCAAAGATGGAATTCACAGATGGGGAGGGTGGAAATGTGGGGAAAACCACTGGAAATAGAGGGGTGGGTGAGCAGGGGGTCACCAGGGTTGGGGATGGCTGGAGGAGTAGGCACCGACCATCGGGGGTGTGCGATGGGGTGTCGCGGTTTAGATCACACCAATGGGGATCAACGGAGCAGGGGGGGGGGGGTGATACGACTAGACGGAGGTGAGGGGCTCATGTAGACCAGGTCGAGCAGGGGTGATGTGGGCTGGCACGATGAATGGAGGAGGGAGTTCTCTAGAGGTGTGGGAGGAGGGCATCTGAGCTGGACAGTAGGGGCGCTAGCGGAGGTTGGTGATAGTCTGGAGGGCTGCGCGTGGGAGATGGGGCGCGGTGAGATTTGGGGTAAGGTGGGGAGGGCAATGGGGGAGGGGGAAAGAAACCCTAACCTAACCAAAAATAAAAATAAATTAATACTAATATGAATTATAATTTTTTTAATAATAATGATACCTTGATGATAATAATTATAAAATAATAATACTAATAATATTTTTAGTATCCCAAAAATAATAATAATAATAATAACATTCTCAAATTTGAATAATATTATTAAAACAATTCACAATATTTTTATCACACATTTCTTATTTATTTTATCACCCCTTTAATTTTATTTATTTATTATTAGCCCATTCTGTTTACTTAATGGAACATTAGGTAGGCCGTGTGGTGAAATGGGAGAAGTTGTGCGGGGACCTGTGCGAGGCCACACAGCTTCGACCATAGTGCGTTGGATGCAGTCAAGGCCAAAACACGCATTTTTAAATAAGTACTGAAAAAAATATGTCAGTCTTCAACTTGCACTACCCAATGCAAAGAACATTAACAAAATAAACAATTCAAAGATAGCAGGTGTGACACTACCCTAGGAATATATTTTTATGATACAATCTAAATACTATCTCTTGATATATTAGGATAATGATCTAAAAAAATGTTTTTATGAAATCCATTTCTTTACATGGGTTAATTATGATATGATGAAAAAATAATTTTTTTATGATACCATCCACTTACTTACCTTGGAAGGGGTATGATTATATGATGATGAAATATTTTTGAAATTTATTTCATGGATTATTCTATAATGAATTGATGAATGTTTTTATGATCTTGTGGAACAGTTATATAAGGTTTTTGTTATGTTATTTGTGGGCCTAGAATTATATATCCATCTAATGAATTGAATAAATATTAATATTTATTGAGATAATATAGAATATAATGAGGTGTGAAACCAATTCAATTAGATAAATTATTTACTATTATAGTCTTGAGATTGAACCTTGATTAAGGAAATAAAGGCGTGGGGAGGTAACCCAATAAAATATAGAACTTTTTCCAATTTTATAGTCTTAGAAGTGATCCTTGATAACAAAAATTAATTTCAATTCTTATTTGTATACCATAGACTTATTCCATATGATTATGACATGTTATCATGGATCATGATTTGATATTAATTATTTTACACACTCCTAATTTTTGTTTTTTTATAAAAAATCCTTATTACATGATTCCTAAGTAATGATCTTTGAATGATTGGGTATTACTTTATTATGTAAGTTGATATTATAAAAATATTATTTTTAACTTATTCTTAATTCTAAACTTCAAATGTTTCAATCAATGTTTACCCTTTTTGAGCATCTGAGATCCCTTTTTATTATGATTCCATTTCCCTATGTTATGAATAATGGTTTTAATGTTGGTATGACTAAAAATGATTTAATGTGAGAATAAATTTAATGAAGATGTTAAAGATACTACATTAAATAAGATTATTATATATGTATTCTAAAAATACACTATACCTTTCCATATATTGGAAGTGTATTATTTTGAGATATATTGAATATTAATCTAATAGGATGTAATATTTTTGTATGTATTGATCAAGTCACTATAGTTGTTATTTGAGAATGGTTTAGTAATTTATTGGAGATTAGGATTAAAAAATAATTTTAAAATCATAGGTATAATTGTAGGTATAAAATATCATTATAATTTTTTGTTAAGGTATAAATAGTGTTGTATTTTAGTAATTAAATCCTAGAATTCGTACAAAACAGTAGTTGAAAGATTTATAAAAGATGCACCTAGGGGTAATATACCTAAAAGGATAGTTGATTATCAAAATTGTCTAAACTAGGTGAATTAAATAGAGTAATATCTATAAACTTGTTTTGAAAATCTTATAAGGTTATGCATTAGTTAATTCATAATATGTTTATGAACCATTATGAATAATTAGTGGTTATATTCTATGTCATAAACCAACCCAGATAACTAGCCCAAACTATACCCAAATCAAATCCGAAGCATCCCAAAGGGTGTTCCAATTCCCTACATGATGTAGAACTATGAACGAGAAAAACAAATTAAGAGATTAATTTCACCATAAGGATAAATCATCAATATAAATTATCAAATATAAACTAATAAATAATTTGAATTCTAAAAACCCAATAAGGGATAAGGTTCCATAAGAAAAAATGCTTAAAAAATGGAAATGCCACACAAGTCATTGTATAAAACCATCAACACATCATCAAAATATTCCCATGTAATAATTGGATCACACATTCCACTAGTCCCCATAAACTCCCAAGGTCCATCTAATCAATTACTCCTACTATAATTGCCGAGGACCCACATTCCTGGATCTTGTGGTATACTCTTAAAAAATACACTTCTAGAATGATACTAATGAAGGTGGCTCAATTTTCACCATAGAAAACATACAAAATCAAAATTAAATATTGTATTTCATATAAACCCATGGAAAATTTTGGTTTATAGTTTTATAGATTATAAAAAACTCATATATAAATAATACCATGAATTAAAGAGAGTATTGTTTCCAATATACCTAGTTTTTCATATTCCATAATAAGTCTTCAAAATCTCCCATAAACGTTATCATGTTAGAGAAAATTATAGAAAAAATTCATTTAATAATCACTATTCTAACATGGGGAATATGAAATATAATAACAGTGTTCTCAAATTCTCAGTAATGGTAAACATAATAATTAATAATTAAATATCATCATTGAACATAAGAGAAGCATATGGGAATGATGGGATAATCAAAGTGCATGAGAATAACATAAGAATATCCATTCCTATCAATACATGGATCATAAAATATGAAAACATGGTGTAAGGATTTAACAAAGGAAATAGATATCAAAATTAATAATCATGAACCCTATGAAATCAATCTCGATCAAAAGAAACATTTATAACCAAGGTCAAAAATGAATAAAATATATTGGTATCTTGGAACATCATCATCAAAAAACCCTTAAATTTGGAATAACCATATGTATGACTTACAATATAATTATTCAGAGAATACAATCATTTCCTAATGCATTGGATCGCTATTTGGGAACTCACATCTTATAATCTTTATTGGGCTCACCCAACACTATTTGGGATCACCCATCATATAAGATTTATTAGGCTCAGCAAGAGCTATCTAGGTGTACCCATTATATAAGATATATTAGGCTCACCCAGTGTTATATAGGTGCACACATAATAAAAATAACTTCAAATAACTATAACATGGACTATATACATAGAACATTAATTTCCTAAAAAATACTCATAAAACATTCATTATTCATTTCATAAATTGATTAAACATGTAAAAATAATGGGAACCCTGAAAATATCATTGAAATAATCAAAATCATCTAGAGAAATAACGAGGATGGTATCAATAAAAAATAACCCAATTTAGGATAATTAACAAGAAGGGTTGTTGACATTGATAAATGGAAATGCCACTAAATTATCATTAAAAAAATTCTCGAGGAAAATAAACTTCTACCTTTTAAAATCACATTTTAAAAAAGAAAAATTCATAAATTATTTTGAAAATTATTTTCTATGAAAATAAACTTTTATAATTAAAAATGAATCTTCAAATAAAATAATAGTCATGATGGAAATAAATTTCATTCATGTCACATATGTTAAAAAATATTCCTTTTATATTTTTGATAAAATCTAAATAGGCCTTGTTGTGATAATGATAGTAATACTCCCTTTAAATATATATTTAAATATAACATTATGGGTAAAAAATTATTTTAAAAATCATAGTAATTTTTTTTAATTTTTTTAATAAAACATGGATTTTGAAGAAAAAGGGTTTCTAATAAAGAGATTAATGATGTCATATTTTATTAAAATTTTTTTTTGAATCATTTTAAACAATTCTAGAAAGAGGATAATATTTATTGAAAATTTAATTAAGAACTACTGGTATGAAACTATATTTGGATCATGAAAATAATATTATATGATATCTTCCAGGGGAACCTTGAACATAAAAATCCTAAAAAGAAAGGGGATTCAAACATAGATCCTTAACACTTTGGTAATCTTCAATTATAAGACTCATAAAGGAATAAAATCAATTGATACTTTAAATATCATGAAATTATATATTATCATGATACACAATGTCAAATGTGATGTAGATACACCTCAAAAAAGAAGATAGGTTTAAAACATTACATATGACCCAAAGAAGAAAAATTGAGATGAGTAACCCTTACAATGACCATAACATTGAAGTTATAATTAATAAATGAATCGATTTTGTGTAAAAAATTTAAATCCACCTAAAATAAGTTTAAATTTGGAATAATATAAAGAAAATCATTACACACATAATCTTATAATGTGGAAGACATTGAAAAAGAAATATAAACCAATGAAATAAATAGAGTTATGAAAATCTTTACCACATATTAACTTTCATGTCAAATCCCCTCGGATGAAATAATTAAAATTGAAACTAAACATACCATGAAATATTTAGAATTCATGGTATGACATGAAAATTAGGCAGTATATACACTATATAAAAAAAAATATGTGTATAACATTACAATTTTCTTCAATGAAGAAAACAGAGATAAAGTCCCTTACCTTCGGTCCGACATCCTTCATATGTGTTTAAATATCAGGTTTAATAAAATTATATTAATTATTTAATTTATTAATGAAACTTTCATTTCTTAATAAATTATAATTAAATAATTTATTTTATTTATTTTAAATACATATTTAAATATTTATAAGTTATGTCCATATCTAGAGTATTGAGGACATTCGGTTCATTATTTCAAAATGGTTTTGGTTTGTTGAATGCGGTAAAATAGTTCATTATTTAGACATATAAAAAATGATAAACATGAAATAATTTTCATATTTATAGATCAATTATACTTTTAAAACTAATCACAAAATATGTTTATGAAAAATTAACTATGTTGC
This sequence comes from Viscum album, assembly GCA_963277665.1. Classification (NCBI taxonomy): domain Eukaryota; kingdom Viridiplantae; phylum Streptophyta; class Magnoliopsida; order Santalales; family Viscaceae; genus Viscum; species Viscum album. The sequence goes on from OY728158.1 coordinate 1,030,469,056, forward strand.
AATCATGGAGACTGTAGGTTGTACACATGCATAAGTAAAATTTTCATTTTACAATGATCATTATGAAAATAAGGTATGTAAGATTTTATCTTTCCATAATGATAATAGAATAAAAAATAACATATTATTTCTTTAAATATACTTATATATCATCCATGTGATGAAAAAAGAGTCAAATCGCCTTTTGAAGGTGGTAGTCCACACATACACACGAACAATGTTAACATTTTTCAATGTAAGAAATAAAATTATATAAAGTAATTTTAGAATGATAAATATGTTATTAATAAAATAACTTTTCATGATATATTCATTAACTCTATACCTATTATTTTCTATTTAATGCAATAGTGAATAATAGATCACATCACTTCGTTAGGTGGTAGTCATTCGTACACACGAGTGATGTTATCATATCCCCACTCAATGATAAGTAAGAAGGAATATGTGATATCATAATTCAAGAAGTATAAATATGATTATAATATAATAAATATACTTTTAATACATCATTATATCAATATTTTACAGGTGATGATGGAAAATTAATGACATTGATTCACGAGGTGGTAGTCCATCAGACACATGAATGATGGTTTCATATATCCCATTTGATGGAAGATGAGGCGGATTTAGGATATTATATTAACATAATAACATATAAATATATGGTACACACTTATGTTGTTATATAATTATAATTCAATAATATTTCAAGGAGTTGGAAGAATAAATAAAATAATAACAAATTGCTAAGCACAATACATTTTCTTCTGATAACATCCTTAGGAACACACCAAAATCCTTCATAGGATAGATTTATGATAAAAAAGGATCTTAGAAATTGGGATGATTATTATAAAATAATTTGGGTAGGTATTTTCAATAAAATTTCTTTCATGGTGTGAAGTGGAGAGGAGAGGAGGTGGCCTTTTATAAGTTAGGTGAATTGAAAACTTATAAGATTTGAAAAGAAAAAGGTGTTCCAACATACTTCACATACCAAAATGTTTAAAAATGGACCATTCTTGAGAAATATTCATTCTAAGGTCCAAATATGTCCACAAAAATTATTTTTGATAAGTTTTTATTTCTTTTTATCCCTTATCCATTTATTATATCAACATGGTAAATCTTTTTTTACCTTAACTATAATATTTATTTTTTAATTAATTATTTATTAGTTATGGTAAAACAATAAGATGAACTTTTTAAAAAATATAAATTATTATTATTAAAAATATGGAATCAATTTTAAAAAATTTAATTCACATAATTAATAATTTTTATTTTTAAATTAAACCTCTATACGTGATGAAAAAGTAGGTTTTCAAGAAAAAGTTAATTTTATATTTACTCTTTGAAGAATAATAATAATTTTATGAATCCAAATTAATAATTTTTGGTATATAATATATAAATTTAATTTAAAACATTACAAATTAGCTGTTATTTTAATTTATTATAATGTAGAAAAAATATTCATTTGAAAACAATTTTCACAAAAACTGTTTTAAACCTAAAAAAAACTTATACAAAATCCGAAATAAATTTGATTAATATGTAATTAATTTGACTAAATATAATTAAATAATAGTTATGTTACTTGAAATATAAATCAAAAAATAAACAGACTTTTAATTTACTTAATTTATTTAAAATAAAAGATAGTTTTTCCAAAATCGATATTTATCACTATTTACTAAAAAATCTATATTTTTTGAAAAATACCCAAATTTCACCCAAAGTAAATTTATATATGATGATTTAGAAATTGAATTTATAATTATCAAATAAATTTTATAAACGTTTCATAAACTAAATATATTATTTTTCAAATGAACATAAATAAAATCATTTATAAAGAAAATATTTATTGATGAATAAAATTTACTTCACTAAATATCAATTAATTATTTACAAATAATTTTATCAATAATTTATATTAATTAGGAAACACACAAACATAGAAATATATATTTCATATATTAGTTAACACTATTTATAACCACTAATTTAACATCTTGGTTATAATGGTTATATATATCACATATTTTTTAGGATCAATGTTTTTATAAAATAAGCTATAGAACAATTTTTTCTTTTCTAAAATAACAGAGTGTTATATTGACCCCGCTTTAATAAATTGAATCCACCCAATTTAAACTTTATTTAGGTAATCAATATTTTAACATTTGAAAATACCTTTGTTGGAAACCCACATCAGAAAAAGGGTTAACAAACCATCCTCTTGCTAATATAGAATGGGAAGTATGATGGTTATCTTGAATAGCACAAAACTAAATTCCATAGTGTGAGAACATAGTTGGGACATTAAGATATATAACATGATGAAGTAGTAGGAGCGGAACCTTACAGAGCAGGAGTGGAATATCTCAACGCTCAATGGAGATTATGGTAGTAGTGATAACCCTCGAAGCGTAAATCTGTATTCTTATGTTCCAAGTCATCTTTATATTATCCAATATTTGAAATCTAGGGTTGTTGATAGTGGATATTCGTTTGTTGGCTCCTCCGGTGGTTCCTTTTCTTTTCTCAAAGATCGGCCCATTCAGAAGATCATCAAAAAATGCTCAATTGCTCATGTTTCAGCCTCTTATGTCACCATATCTGGGAGAATAGATATATGTAAGTACTCCTTTATCTATCACGTATCATTGTCAAAAGGAATGAAACCATGAAATATCTCTGTTTTATTATCTCAATTGGATTCAATTTTGGGTTTCGCTGACTTCAAATGCATTTCTTTAGGATGTGGATTCTTTCATATTATCTTTCCTTTTACGGAACTAAAAGGTATTTATTGGGGTGTAGGATCTATTTAGCATAGGCTGGGTGTAGATAGAATTCACGGTTATAACCTGAATTTTAACCTTAATGAGTTTAGAGAAACCTTTTCACAGTTTTGGGTCAAGGTACATGGGATTAACTAGGTTCTTTGACACCCATAAATTGTCTTTGATATTGCTTCAATTATTAGAATTTCAATTCAAATGGATAACAAAACTAAAACTACCTGTTATAGTCACATTGTAAGGATTCTAATAGTGGTTGATCTTAGTATTGTCTTAATTGATCATGTTATTCTGTCAACTTCTCAAGATGATGTCAACCTTAGGATATAATAATAAAGAACTCCCCCTTTTTTAATTCATGTAGTTTCATTAGAAATATTCTCTCAAAATGTATGGGGAATACAAGATTTTTAAATTGGTCCTTAAAGGTTCACGACTCTAATTGGTGTTGGAAAAATAAAAAGGCTAAGAATTTACCATTTTTAAAGTCAAATGAAAAAATTGAAGATGCCAAAAATGCCTCTGAGACTGTTCCTCTTGCTAATGTGCTTGAGAATCAAGATAAGGATGATAGTTATTTGAAGACTAATGAAGTGGTTGGAGTTGAATATTCCACAAAGTCTGATAGGTGTATAGTGCCAAAGGATACCTTTCATTGTGTTAATGGCATGTCAGTGTCTTCTCATGAACTTTTGAAGGCTTAAAAGCTGAAAATGTCTTGGGATGATTTTTTCACTGAAACACATTATAAAGACTCTCAGATTGGTGCAGATGATGAAAAAGTTGAAGAAGAATATGATGATAGACACTGTGATAAGGAACGCACTATTCAGGGTGTTGTGGATTAGTAATGTGGCATCAATAGTCAAAGTCCTCTAAGGGTAGCAAAAGTAAAGAGAAAATAGATTCTTCCATCTCAATAAAATCTAAACTCAATAAGTCAGTGCATGGATTTATTAGTAATTGAAATTATGAACCTAAAAAAGGTTACATAGAGGTGGATATTAGAACTTATGATGGTCATCATATGAAGCATGATGCTTCTGAAATACATGATGGGAATAATTAAGCTCATGCAGACAACATGAAAATGGATTCTGTCCCACAATATTTTGTATAGTAAGAACCGATCCAAAACAATTCCAGGGAACAAGATAAATATGCAGCTGTCAAACACATGCAATAGGTTGCTGATCAAGGTAAAACTAGAGTTCAAACTCCTAATTTGGAGCAACTTCAACCAACTTTTGGGCTCATCTCCAACCATGCTAAAATCATGGTTGAAAAATCAATAGAAGGTAAATTTCCTACAGTAATCTCACATAATTGATTTGATTTTCTTGTATTTGGAAGTAGTGAATAAGATGAGCAAGGTGAGAATCATTCTATAGGATAAGAGGAAATTATGGGGGACATCAACATCATGCCCCCCAATAATGGTGGAGGACCATGGGTATAGGTGAGGACATGGAGATGAGGAAGGCTCCCTCAGAATAGGGGCGAGCTGTCCTCTCAACACATCATTTGTATCCGGTATTGTTCAATATAAACATTGATTATTGGAAATTTCTAGTATGATCCTCCCTGTAATCGTTTTTCTACATAATAAAGGGTCCATTGAGCCATTCCTTTTTTAAAAAATCGACAGGGATAGTGATCATTGATCACAATAAAGTGAATGATCATGAGAATATAAACAACCACAAAACCATAAACCCAAAGGTGTGAAAGGGTCATTGATATAATCAGAAATGATCATAATGGGTAAAAAGATTATTTCAAGAACTATTTCAAAGAGTTGAGTAATTCATTTACCGTCTAGCTAATATCATAAAAATATATTTAATTTATGAGTATAATTTCATCCTTTCGTCAATTTCTACCATAATCTCATATTTTTCACCAATAGATGTGTATTCAAGATGAATTTTATTCATTCCTAAAGCTCTAAAAGAAAAATTTAAATGAACTCATAACAATAAAATGGGTTATAAATCTATTTTTAATGTATATATACATTAACAAAAACCAAAATGGTTATCACATGGTAAGATAACTCAAAAAATAAATAAATATTTATATGAAAAAAATAATTCATTAATCTATAAATTTCAATAGTAATACCCAAAGTTCAAACTAAATTACTCCATTAATAAGTAACCCTATATCGTAAATAATATCAATAAAAAATATTTCTTTAACCCCCAAGGCAATATCATATCTATAAAATTACATGCACTAAAATAGAGTGATCTTATTTTAAAATGAAATTAATAACTTTGTCACAAAATCACTTTTCAATCCCATTGTTATCTATATGATAAAATAAGTGTTCACCTAATTACATTAATATCCAACATCATATAAATACCAAAGGTCACCAATACTAATAAACATATGTCCACAAAATTAATTGTATTCATCCTCAAATAATACATCACATTATACCGAAGGGTTACATTTACCTCTACCGAATAAAACATTTCCCAAAAATGTCATTAATCACATTAAGATATCACCACTTAAAACCTCAAAAGGATTTTCTAAGCCTTTAGAACTTATATTCAATCTTAATCTTATAACTCTATAATGGTATCCGTAAAGCATAATATAACCTCACATGAAAACATATTGATTCCCAAAGTTATCAAATCTTGCATTGATACCAACTATAATAGCTTCAGACGAGTACTCTCAAATCTAATTCTAAAATCATAAACATTATATTTCTGGCTTGATACTAATGAAGGTGACATAATTTTCTCCATTAAAAACTTATAACATCAAAATGAAATATTGGGTTATTTATAAAACCATGAACTACTAAGATTAAAAGTTTTATATAATTATTAGAAACTCTTACATAAACCATACACATGAATTCAAATGATTATTTCTTTAGTATACCATGCTTTTCATATTCAATAATAAGTCTTTAATATCTCTCAAAAACACCATCATGCAAGATATATTTTTGGAAACAATTAATTTAATCACCATTCTTCATAAACTGGGAAATATGATATACCCAAATAAAAATTGATGTATTTTTGATGGGTCATTTGTGATGGGATCCCATCACAAATGGCCCGTTGTAGAAAATGACACCATGAATAGTTTTTTTACAACGACCCTTAAAAAAGATTATTTGTAATGGGTAGGGATCCCATCACAAATTGTCTACCCCTATGTATTTAAAAAACACTTTTGCAACATGTGGTTCATCCTATCACAAATAAGTATTTGCAAATATATGATCCACCCATTACATAATACTTAAAGAAATAAAAAAATAAAAAATGAAAAAATAAATATTAATAAAATTTAACATAATAATCATAATAATAAAATTTAATTAAATAAAAATAAAAATAATAAAATAATAAAAAACTAAATAAAATTATAAAAATTAATAAAAATAATAAAATAATAATAAATAATAAAAAAAATAATAATAAAAAATTCAATATTTGAAATAATATACCAATAATAATAATAAAAATAAAATAATACGAAATAATAAAATTATAAAAAATGATAAAATTAATAATAATATTAATAAAATAATAAAAAATATAAAATTATAAAAACACAATATTCAAAATAATAAAAAAAACACAATATATAAATATAAATATATGAAATAATAATTTTTTTTATAAAAAATGTGTGTGTTCAAACGTCTAACGGAAAAAAGGACATAAATCACTGGGGGGGGGGTCATTTGGGGGAAGTGGTGGAGGAATATATATTTGTATACCATGAGTGAGACGCCATAGGTATTCCATCATCTTCTCGTGATGTTGCTTTTGGAATCAACACATCTCCTACTGCTATTACTATCGATATAATTATTTGTGCTTCGTATGCATAGTCTCTATAAGTTCTCCATTAGCTCGAAGAATCTCGTCAAACTTTGTAGCAGATGATGATGGCTGTCCATGAGCTCCTCTAGAGAATCAGAATGATATCGAAACGGTACTATAATAACTCCCAGGTATCAATTAAGATCCAATACCAACAAACCATCCTTTCACAAAGGCATACTGAGCTGCATGCATCCATACTGCATCATCAATTCCTCATGTACTAGTGGTTTGATTCTTGATTTCAACCAGACTCTCAGCCCGTGTCTAAGACATCACAACCTCATATGACTACTTCAATAACAATTTAAAATTATAACTATTAAAACATTATTTTTAGTTACTTTTAAAACCCAAAAAAAATTATACTGACCACAATATGATGCTGATGAACACCTCTAATCTCTATAGTGATAGGATCACTATACATCTTTCTATAAATTTCAAACTCCATAATATTAGGACAATAGACTACCTATATGAGTATAAAATACAATTTTTACATTTAATGTTTTATAAATTATTAAAAAAATTATTTACCATATGTTGTCGATGAATACTGAATGTATGACTACCATCTCGATGTGTCACCTTTTATCTCCCCCAATTATATCGACATAATGATGCTCTCAAAGGAAAACTATCTCTCATCTAGAATGAACATAATCCATCCAAAAACTGATATGATATGTAATCTATCTAGTGGGCACATCAAGGCTGATCAAAATCCGTGACTCCCACTTTCCACATTGTTGTCCTCATGAGATTGTGCAAAAACTTATAGAAATGCTCACACATACATACCTCCCATGCCTCCCACATAGAGTCTCACATACTATCATCGAAGGGATACCATAAACTCTAATAATAACTAATAATATCATGTTATTAATTAAATAAATTTCAAAATAAATATTATTTATTTACATATCATCCATTGATCAAACTTGTGGGGTTCAAAATCAATGGGAATCTAATCCCTTGTAACCCATTCTATTGAAAAATAATTTCTCAATATAGCACTTCTTTGTCTAAAAAATATATGTGAAAAGATATGTGAAATGAGAAAAATAGTCAAACAATTAGTATATAAAAAAATTAATGAAAATTAATGAAAATTAATGAAAAATAACTAAAATACACAATTAAACATACATCAACATGTATGGATCGAACTCAAGATGTGGACATCGCTTGGGGATAGGGTCATGAATCATGAATCAAACACAACTACACCCCCTCTAGGTTATCCCTGAACTGTTAGCAGTCTGGGGTTCAGATGATGTAGCATCAGACACATCACTGGGTAGTAAAGAGTCCTCCAACTCGTGAAATAGATCAGATAAACGGATGTCGACCATCGAAAACACGAAATGATTGTTTTCAAAAAACAATTCAAAATAAATATTATATATAAACTAGAATCTAAGTGTGTCAATATTAATCCTCATCTTCATATATGATGGAGTTAATATCTTCATATTCCTTCTTTGTATTATCAATTTCAATTGAAGTTTCATCTTCATCACATCTTGTTATTTCATATATTCTTATTAAATCAATAACATCATCAACACCATCAACCCATAACAATGGTATTTCATCATTGATATTAATTTATCTTCATATAAATGATGGATTGGGAGTTCTCTCATGAAAAATTTAAATTCCTTTCACTTCCGCAGAACAACATTCACTTTAGATAAACTGATTTACATGAGATTTTATTTTAATTATGCTTCACCAATCACATAAATATCTTGAAGTAGCAAAATAGTTTTCATAATAAAGTTGATGTGACTAATGAGACAACAAAAATGGTTCATTTACAACAAGAAGTCTTTTATATTTAATATCAATTATTCATTGGCACAGATGAACATAAAAGCCTCTACTGATATCCAACCAACAATAATTAAAAATTGTTATGTAATTCTGTCCCATATAACATAGTTTAGTAATTTCTTTCAGTAAGCCATTAATTTAAACATCAATTTCCCTATGATGATATACTCTCAAGAAAACTATATTACTCATTGTTTTTTGATTTCCCATATGCATGTGTGAGAAATCAAAAACCATTTACCATATATCCATTATAAAATTTTACTATTTTGGATGTTAGGTTACTCAATACATACAATTGATTGTCAATTTTATCAACATGTTTAGATACCTGAAAATTTGAAAAATAATTATCAATACAACAATTATAAATTTATTTTGTATGTTAAACCCCAAACAATTTGCATTACTAATTTTTCAAACCATAAAAAATTATTTTAAAGGTGTTCTTCATGACCAACTGCTGTAATTATTTGAAACTGTTTCTTGATATGATTATCATATAACCTAAAAGTAAAATAATTTTAATTTAATTAAAAAAATACTAAATAAGTGATAGTGTCACTCACATTACAAATGGTGTCATTTTTTCATAGTTTAGAAGAACATATGTGTGATCCATGTGATGTTTATCATTTAAAATCCATCATTCATGAACTCCACCAAATCCACGTTTAGGCAGATTAAAAATTGATAATTGATTTTACACCTCATCATCAACATTTTCCTTATTACAACCCATGCAGTTATGTTTTGAGTGATATTTAGAATGAAAATAATGAGAGTAGAAAAATGAAATTCCCTCCTTTGAATAATCTTCTATAATTGATCCTTCAACTGATGCTTTGTTACGTACCTTTTTCATCAATTTCTGTATGCATATCTCATATGGGTACAACAATAAGAACTATAATGTGTCTCCACATTGTGCTTCATGTAGAAAATGTAATATCAAATGTTCCATTTAATCGAAGAAATATGGTGGGTTTCTTTACAATTTACATAAAATTAAACCAACAACTTCTTACAGTATACGTAGTGCATTGTAGTCTACTGTCATTGGACTATGTGTACTCTAGCCAGATAACATTCCATATGGTGGGAAGTCACTATTTTTCGACATTAATGTAGCTTTTTTTTGAAATTGTTTTTCGTAGAAAAATCATATTTACTAACACTATTACCCTATAATAAATTTAAATCATGAATCAATGACTTTAAACAAACATCAATATTATATTTTGTATTTCATGGAATTAATAAGGTCAAAAATATATAAGTATAATTCAGAAAAATCTAAAGAGGTAAATTTTATGAAGTTATACAGAAGGGCCAACACAAATATTGACTATCGTAAGAACCAAATAGACATAAAATATAATTAGATATACCAAATCACACGTTTTGGGCTTGCGATGAAAAAGACAGATGTAATTAGTCAAAATGTTTCCATGAATCACCACTATAGGGATGATTTATACTTTAACTGGTTAAGATATTGGTTTTGTTCCTTGAAATCCATGATGTTGTGTTTTGGGACAAAAATAAATGTTGTAATCTAGGTGTAAGAGGAAAATACCTCAACTGGTTTACAAGAATCAATCCATACTTCCCTAGTTGAGCCTAAATGTTCCTTGATTTTCAATATGTAGGACAACTAACCAATGACTCATTTTTCACCATAATATAAGATGTAATCAATTGAAAATTAATGAATCTTATGATAACCAAGACCTAGATTATGAACCAACATCTTACTCTCATAGAAACTTATTATCAACCCATTTCCTTTAGGTAAAAATGCTTTAAACAAAGATAATATCCTATGAAAACATATATTTTATATTCCATTATCTGAATTAATATCCATAAATTTTGTAACCAATTTAAATTTTCTTATATTGCAACCAGGCTATAAGATATCTTTAATAAATATAAAAAACTTATAAAATTGAGATGGTTCCGACTCAAGAGTTAAATCAATATCATCCCAAGTATTAACTCTTTGAAAATATGACCCTTCTACAAAATGTTCTAAATTTTGAAACTATAATTGATCTAGAAAGAAATTATTAGTAACATATCTGGTACTTCATTTAGCATGTTGATATAAAAAAATAATCAGTTTTTAAAACCAAAAAACAACAGATGAAACTTGTAACACCCTAAGATTTCATAGTAAGATATTTTCTTTAAAGTAATTCAATAGCTTGTGCTACATGCAACACCGAGTTCGAGCGCACCACGACTTACCAAACTAGCCGTTCAAAAAGTGGTTATGAATAGTATTTATTGAATTTTGAATTTTATATACTCCATATAATTTTAAAATCCATATTATATGTTTCATAGACATAATATAAGAAGAAATTAAATTTTTTAGAGAAAAGAAGTGTTTTTCAGAAAATGCAATTCTACGACCTTTTAACGGGAAAACCTTTTTAAAACCAATATTTGACACTTTTATATGTTCATTTTAATGAAATTAAATTTTCTTTATAATCGAGGTGTAAAAATTAATTTGGGATAAAATTTTGGTACTTTTCGGATAACTTTCATATTTTGGCGAATACTGAAAATTACCAAATTTTAATTGAAAATAAATTTTTTAATTGAAATAATTTATAGTGTTAAATTATATATTTGAATGGTTTGGAAGTATAATTAGATTATTTTTTTATCATTTAATACAATTTAGGTCATTATAAGTAATTTAAAATTTAAATTTGACATAAACACACGTCAATCTTTTGATAGTTTTTACTTTATAAAAACTATTTTTTCAGTTTTGACAACGAGAATTAATTTAAAATTAATTAATTTAACTTTTATGTTTTGAATTTTTTAAAATAGAATTAATTTTTGAATTTGGAATATAAAAATTAACCGAGTTTAAATTTTTGGTATTTTTTTGGAAAGCATTCAATTTGGGATGAATAGTGAAAACACTACGTTATAGTTTAAAACAAAATTTTTAATTAAAATATTATTTATTTTATTTAAATTTTTTTAAGTAAAAATAGATATATATTAATTATATAACTTCAATTTAATTAATTAGAGTGATTTTTTAATAAAATTAGATGTGTAAAATTTTATTGAACTTTTTACCATCTTTTACCCACCACCTAAGAGCATTTGTAAATTTTCATAAAACATAATTTTACCGCTTCTGTGAGTTGAATTTAAAAAATCCAGGAGACATGGTTAATATAAGTAAATTTTTGTTCAATGAGATGAAAATAATTTTTTTTGTGAATGGTATCTTTTGAATTTTATTTACCACGATTAAAAGTAAATAGGGAAATTAAGGGTAAAAAAGATATCAAAATTACCCTAACACATGTCTTAATTCTATTGGATAAGTATAATTTGGCCAAAAACAACCTTAAGTACAAAATATGAACATCTTATATCCACATAGATTAGATTAGGATATTTATTATTATTTTATTTAAAGAAGAATTAAAAGAGTTAAATTCTTAGTTTAATAACTAAACCATTTTTAATATAGGATTAAAGACAATATACATTCGACTATAAATATTCATTAGAAAGATAAAATTATTTCCTACATAATGGAATTTTATTTATAACATTTATACATTAAATCATTTAATGTATTTATGACACAATGAGGATGCAATAATAACCTTATTAATGATATATTAAAATAATTGATATTATAAATATCCAAATAAATGTAAATTGAGACTTATGATGAATTAAACTAATTTTCTATGTTAATAGGAAATTTTAAGGTTATTTGAATAAATTTTATTCAAAGTAATAAAGTTTTTATGGCTTTCAAAATAAAATAAAATACTGAATAGTGCCAAAATTGACATAATTGAGTTTTTAACACAAATATTATATTATTAATTGATATAATATTCATAAAAATCTAAGGTTCCGCCAAAGGACTTATATAAGGTTATATATATTAATAATGAAATACATGGGGGTTTCTTTTCATGTTATAGTAAGTTTATTGACAATATAATATAAAAATACAAAGAGACATGGTAAATGTCAAACTATTTAACTAAGAGTTAAATCTAAAAGTTAAGGTTAGTATGGTGACTTAAACCTATCTAAAACCTTTTGGTTGAAAGATTTTACAGCCATACCCAATATAGCTTTTATATAATTCATTTTTGATCCATTATAAACTGAAAATTATTTTATTATAAAATAATATTTCAATCTTCTCCTAAAGTGACCCTCAGCTCTCTTATAAAAGGGCACTTCCCCTTATCTTAATTTAACACCTAAAAAGACTTTTGGCTCTTCAAAACCCTACCCAAATATCCTCTTAACTTTTCTACATTTATCCTAGTGGCCTTCATTTGGTCCTAAAGTACTCTTAAGGAGCCCTTTTGATCAAATCAAAAGGAAGAACCCAAAGAAGAGGTAAATATTTCATCACCTCTTTCAAGTTCTTTTCTTCTTCCACATCCTCTTTCTTTGTTGATTCCATTCTAAAATAATAAATACAGTATCTCTTATATACTATGATTTTATTATAAAAAATGTACCACCATATTCATTATTCTATCCACCCTATAAATGACAAAGTCACTATACGTGCATACATATAGACTACCATCTCCACGTCATGGTGTAGTTTGTTATTCAAACACTTCATTATTTTTATGGGTATAATAATGAGTATAAATTATGTAAATAATTAATATAACATGTTAATTATTCTGTATACATGATATACCATCCAATTACATATGTTTTCACCATCAATATAATGATATTGTCAGTCGTGCGTATGTACGGATTACCGTCTCCATGAACGCGATGCAATTCATTCCCCATCATAATCATTCAAGAATAATTTTTATTTTATGATTAAAAATAATGTTTATGAACATAATTTAATTCTTGATATGAATAAAATACATCCCACCCATAACAAACATGGCTTATGTAACTGAGTATATAAAGGAAAACAGATCCGTTAACACACGAAACGATTATACTACTAAAATATTATTAACAAATCAATATTAGAGGATCATATATGATATCACATTTATTTATATAGTTATTTTATAATTTAAAAACAATTATTTAACTATTATACAAGATTTTAATGTATCCTTGACCAAGGAAAAGTATAAGGTAAGGGGTTTCTTGTCTCACTTTTAATTCCGTGAGATTTCCATTGTTCACCACTTGATTATTACATGTGGTGTATTTTGTACTAACATTTGATATATATTATAATGATTATATTTATATTCATGGTGTTTTGTGATTTATTTGGTGTTTATTAACTTTTTTTCATACAACTCGATTGATTACAATGTGGTAAGGGGTTTTCATCTGACTTCTTATTCCCGTGAAATTCATGCTATATTGCCACTATTTCCTTTTGTGTGGTGTATGTACTGCCCATGATTGTATTTTTTCTGTAATATAATTTAATTTATGGGTATCTACCTATTCATTTTATGATACGTCTTTCATGGGGTGTATGTTTTGTAATTTACCAAATCGGTAAAGGAATTTCAAATTTCAATTTCCACTCACTGGGCTTTATGCATACTTCATTGATTATTTTAATCCATGATTATGTGTGGAACTACTATTTATTATTTGTGTAGTAATTTACACTTTCCTTTCTATGGATATAATTTTGTTATGACATAATCACTCCATTGATAAATTCTCATGTCATCGATATTAACTTGATAAGAGTAATTTTAACTCAATCTCTATTAATTGAGTTAAACATCCAATTAATTGGTGTTATTTTTATAAGAATATGTGTGAATTTCCTATGATTTATTTACACTTAATATCCATTCATATTGAGTGTATTTATATTTTCCCACATAATTTTTTCAATGATTTATCCTTAACCCAAGGATACAGTCTTTATAAGGGATTTCTTCTCAAGTTACATTCCATTGAGTCTTCTTTGTTGTTCTACACCGAATCACTTTTTTGGTGTATATACTATATTTTGACATAATATATCATGAGTAAATTTATTATCATGATAGTATAAAGTTTTTATTACCTCAATTATTTATAGTCAAGAATCTCTCATTTGGTTAGGAACTCTAAATAAAATACCATTTTAAATGTTTTAAAATTTTATTCTTCTAAATATTTCTCATTAATGTCCTTGTTTTAAAAATGGTTTTAAGGATTTATTTATATGGAAATGAATGTTTTAAAATTTTAATTCATTTCAAAAGTTTCAAAGTGGTATGGGACACTTTGATTCAAAAATATATTTTAAACATCTTCTTGATAAATACTGAGAATTTTAAATGTTTTCATGAAAAGGGGGATATTTCTATCAAACAGTTTTGAGGATTATTTTCATCTATATCAATATCCTTCATTATTATCGATTGAAGTTTATTTATTATAATAAAATCATCCATATTGTATTGAATGAGTTATGTTTGACTGTGGAAGTTCTATTTTTATTCCATTCAAGGTTTGTGGTTAAAATATTGACATTTCATATGCTAGTTTTAATACGAATATTTAGATTATGTTTCAACCTTTTCATATGAGGAAGGCATTGGACTTAGTAAGTGACGGGTGGATCCCACCATAGCTCCTCGATGCATCTATAGGTCTCATGAGAAAAACTAGTGTCTTGTCCTAAGGCCTTGAAAAAATATTATTTGTAGTCTTGGAACAAGGCCTTGACTATGTGGTTATGAAGTCTGGCATAATGCATTCCATCATTATGAAAGTGGCTATCGATATTGAATGTGATTATTCGACTAGTACAATATCCATGTGAATAAGTAAATGGAATTATTGGATTTTATCTTTTCCATATTATGATGAAGTTTATATTTAAAAGTCTTTTTTTAGTCTTATAAAATTCCTTAAATGTTTATGCTTATTTATAAAAGTTTCCGCTATATTGTTATCCTTACTGAGCATCTGAGCTCACCCCTTTCAATGTTTTATTTTTCCTAGGATGCGAAAAAGTATTTTATGGTTGACCGGTGGGGATATGATAATGATATAGGGGTTTTTTAAAAAGGAACAAAATGTTGTTGATGTTTTTATTTCATGATGTAATGTAAAAATTTTGAGTGTGTCTATTACTTCTAAGGATACTAAACTGATCGGTCTTTCAAGACATGATTACATGTATCATTCAAATATTATGTAAAAATTCACCACATCTAGGTAACTGGGGTCGGGGTGTTACAGTTGGTATCTGAGAAATTTTAGTACAAACCATGGAAGATAGATTTAGAAAAAAAATTCTGATTAGGAACCACTACCCTAAGAAAGACATTGAGTATTAGTATAGAAGAACATCAAAAAATTTTGGTAATGTAAATATTAAGTGGGTTTTCTAGGAAATACATCCCTGTATAGATACGAGCAGGTAGAGGTGGCTCTGGCACAAATGTACCTAGGAGTTAAAACCCCGATAAAGAGTTTTGGGCTTAACCTGAGGAATCCTAATACATGACAACGAGCCTTGTCGTACTCTTGGTTATGATAGTCTCAGAGGATATACTTATGATAATTCACATTTTCTTTACAAACCAATTTGAAGAATTTTAATATAGGTTGAGAACAAATAACCTTGGTAAATCCTAAGGTGTTTTAAATTGAAAATAAGGTGTTATGATATTCTTTAAATGAATTTATGACTCACACTATGTTTTCTTGTGTTAGTCAATGGCTGGATTCCAAGGAAGTCATAGTAACATTGAACATGATGTACATGGTGGGAATTGTGGTTTAAATGAGCAATGAAATGGAATGTTGATAGGTTTAAAAGACATCATGTTCATGACGGTTTAGTTTTCAAAAAATATGATCAAAAACATATTTATTAACAAACTCACAGACTCAATGAAGAAGATAAAGGTAGTGAATGATAAGAGATATAACAATGGAGTCCATATCGAAAAGAGATCCCAATTTCCATCATGCAGGAAATGTGGAAGGGGACACCTAGGAAAGTGTCTCATTGGAACAAAGAAATGTTTTAGGTGTGGTAAAGTAGGACATAAAGTAAAGAATTGCCGAGGAAAAATGAAGATTACTATGAAAGAAAATAAAAATGATCCGAAGAATCTAATTATAGTTCTTTTTTGTAAATGCAAGGGACCATGGAATTACCTATGTCAATTCCCTATTCTATAGGATAACCTCTAAGTCAAGGAACAACCTATATGGAAATAACTGGATATTGAAATGTTCAAAGTTTGGATTACTTTGGAAGAATATTCATATGTATGTGTAACCATACAATTTGTTATGTGAAAATGCTATTTGAGTAATAATTATCTTTTCTTTTGTGGATATAGTTATAAATAACCATTTGGGTTTTTTGATACTTGAATTTGAGGAAATTAAATGTTATTAATTTTTGGGATGAAAATGCGAGGTATGAGATAACATTTGTGGTTAAATTATGTTATGGTTATTTTGAATAATTTATCTCATTTTGAGAATGTTATAAAATATAGTTTTTGAAAAATGACAACAAGTATACCATGTGACAACCCATCGCGTCAGAGAAAGATGTGGGAATCGAACCCACAACTAGAGTGAGATTGGGATTTATCATCTACCACTTGAATACATGTAGTCCCTAGTTACTGTGACTAATTATTTTTAGTTAAATGATTTTATTGATAAAAAATATGTTGATTCGGGATCTTATGTCTTATAAAATGGATATCCTTAGTATTGGAAAATGATTTGGTGATTAAGAGATAAATGTTATTTTGGAAGATGTTTGCTCTATTGGGAACACTATATGCCTACCAAAAATAAAATACTATTGGATTTCATTATAGGAGTATTGGTGAATTTTTATCTATGTTTTTATTGTGCATTTATAGAGATTTGGGTTATTTATTGAAATTATTAACCTGTCATATAGAATATGTGATTAGGTTAATTACTTTTATGTATGAGACTTTAAGAGTTGTCGATGTTATTTGGATATACAATTTAATGCGGAAGACTAAATAATCAAATTCTTATATATTATGGTTTTTAATATTAGTTTGTATTATATTAAAGGTTATTCAGGAAACTTGTTTATTGAATGGTATTTATTGAACTTTGGTAATTTTTGGTTTAATTTTAGAAATTAAGATTAGTATTTCTTTCTTTAAGGATTGTCCTTTTTAGGGATCATCTGATCATGTACTAACCATTTTGGTTTTGGTTAATCTCTAAACACAATGGAAATATGTAGTTTATCTTTTGTAGATCATGTGATTCTCTAGAAATTGATTCTTGCGCTTCAGGTGTGACAAAGTCATCTTGAATACTCATCGTTTAGAAAAAAAGAGATGGGTTAGTGGTAGAAATTTATTAAAGTATGAAACTCTACATAAAAATTAAGTATATCCCTTTATGTTCTTTGTTAATATCAAAAATAAATTCCTTAAATTTATGAAATAAAACGTAAAACAAAAAACACTGTCCATTTACATTTCCTACTAGGAAACTAATGACCATTTATCCCATCACATGTTTGTGGTTTTCTTATTTTTAACTTTCTACTGATCATGATTTTTAGCACTTTCCATCAGAGCTTGACACTTACTTTATATTCTATATCCATGTTTTCCTACATCAAATCCTAGTATGGGTTATCTCGGGTGACCTTTGTACCTCTCTTTCTTTCTTTTATTGTGATAGTTTTATTGACTCTTTTTTCGATGTGGGACTTTCAATGAAGTTCACAAGCCTAATTTTAAAATTTAGAGGACGCAATTTGCAAAAGGGGGAATATTGGAACACCCCAAGATTTCATAGTAAGTTATTTTCTTTAAAGTAATTCAATATCTTGAGCTACACAAAACACCGAGTTCGAGCGCACCACGACTTACAAAACTAGCCATTCCAAAAGTGGTTATGAATAGTAATAACTGAATTTTTAATTTTATATACTTCATATAATTTTAGAATCCATATTATGTATTTTTTAGACATAATGTAAGAACGAATTAATTTTTTTTTCTGATAAAAGAAGTATTTTTAAAAAAATGCACGTTTACCAACTTTTAATGGAAAACCTTTTTTAAGACAAATATTTGACACTTTTATGTATTCAATTTAATGAAATTAAGTTCTTCTTTAGAATAGGGACATAAAAATTATTTTTGGATAATTTTTTGTACTTTTTTGATAACTTGCATATTTTGACAAATATTGAAAATTACTAAATTTTAATTGAATTCAAAATTTTTAATTGAAATAATTTATAGTGTTAAATTATTTATTTGAATGGGTTGGAAGTATAATTAGATTATATTTTTTATCATTTAATACAATGAAGGTAATTATAAGTAATTTCACATTTAAATTTGATATAAACACATGTCAATCTTTTGATAGTTTTTACTTTTTAAAACCCCTCTTTATAGTTTTGACAACAGGAATTAATTTTAAATTAATTAATTCAACTTCCATGTTTTGAATTTGGTAAAATATAATTAATTTTTTTATTTGTAATAAAAAAATTAGCTTAGGGAATTGTTTTTGTATTTTTCTGAAAAAATTCAATTTTGTATAAATATTGAAAAACATTGCATTACAGTTTAAAGCCAACTTTTTATATAAATAATTATTTATTTTATTAAATATTTTTAAGTAAAAATAGATATATAATACCTATATAAGTTCAATTTAATTCATTGTAGTAATTTTATAATAAAATAAGATGTATAAAATTTTGTGGAACTTTTTACCATCTTTTACCCACCTCCTAGGAGCATTTTCAAATTTGTATAAAACATAATTTTACCGCTTCTGTGAGTGGAATTTCAAAAATTTGGGATACACACTTAATATTAATAAGTAAAATGTGGTTCAATGAGATGAAAATAATTTTTGGTGAATAGTGACTTTTGAGTTTTATTTACCGCGGTTAAAAGTAAATAGGATAATTAAGTGTAAAAATGATATCATAATTTTCCTAACACATGTCCTATATCTATTTGATAAGTATAATTTGACAATAAAAATCCTTAGGTATAAAATATGATCCTCTTTGGTCCACTTAGATTAGATTAGGACATTTATTATTATTTTATTTAAAGAAGAGTGAAAAGAGTTAAATTCAAAGTTTAATAACGAAACCATTTTTATTATAGGTTTATACACAATATAAATTTGACTATAAATATTCATTATAAAGATAAAAATATTTCCTACATAATGGTATTTTATTTATAATTTTTATACCTTAAATAATTTAATTTATTTATGACACATTGATGATGCATTAATTACCTTATTAATGAAATATACTCCCAACTATCATCCCTTAATCCTAGAGGCCTTCCTTTGGTCCAAAATCCATTCTATGGAGCCATTTTGATTAAATCAAAAGGAAGAACCTGAAGAAGAGGTAAATTTTTCCTCACCTCTTTCAAGTTATTTTATTCTTCCACTTCCTATTTCTTTGTTGTTTCCATTCTAAAATAATAAAAAATGACAAAAATGGTACAACCATACACTGTGATGTTATTATAAAAATGGTACAACCATATTCATTATTCTATCCACCCTATAAATGACAAAGTCACCATACGTGCGTGTGTACGGATTACCATCTCCACGTCTTGGTGTAGTTTATTATTCAAACAGTTCATTATTTTGATGAGTATAATAATTAGTATAACTGATGTAAATAATAAATACAATATGTTAATGATTCTTTATATATGATATACCATCCAATTATATACGATTTCACCATCAATATAATGGTATTGTCACTCGTCCGTACGTAAGGATTACCGTCTCCACGAACGTGATAAGATTCATTCCCCATCGTAATCATTCAAGAATAATTTTCATTTAATGATTAAAAATAATTTTTATGAACTTAATATCATTATGGATATGAATAAAATACATCCTATCCATAAAAAACATTGCTTATGTAACTGAGTATATTAAGGAAAATAGATCAGTTAATAACCAAAACAATGATACTACTAAAATACTATTAAAAAATAAATATTAGAGGATCATATATGATATCATATTTTTGTATATAGTTCTTGTATAATTTAATAACAAAAATTTAACTATTATACATGAGGTTAACGTACCCTCGACCAAGGAAAAGTACAGGGTAAGGGGTTTCTTATCTCACTTTTAATTCTGTGAGATTTCTATTGTTCACTACTTGTTTATTGCATGTGGTATATTGTGTACTACAATTTGATATATATTATCATTATTATCTTTATATTCTTGTTATTCTGTGATTAATTTGGTGTTTATTAACTTTTTTTCTTATGACTCGATTGATTACAATGTGGTAAGGGGTTTTCATCTCACTTCTTATTCCTATGAGATTCATGCTATATTGCCACTATTTCCTTTTGTGTGTTGTATGTACTGCCCATGATTGTTTTAATTGTGTAACATAATTTAATTTATGGTTATTTACGTCTTTATTGTATGATAATTATTTCATGGGGTTTATATTTAGTAAGTTACCAAATTGGTAAGGGAATTTCAAATTTCAATTTCCACTCATTGGGCTTTACGTATACTTCATTGATTATTTTACTCCATGATTATTTGTGGAATAACTATTTATTATTTGTGAAGTAATTTCCACTCTCCATTATATGGATATAATTTTGATACACATAATTACTCCATTGATAAATTCTCAAGTCATCGATATGAACTTGATAAGAGTAATTTTAATTCAATCTCCATTCATTGAGTTAAATATCCAATTCATTGGTGTTTTTTACAAGAATGTGTGTGAATGTCCTCTGATTGATTTACATTGATTATCCAATCACATATAGTGTATTTTTATTTTTCACACATAATTATGTCATTGATTTATCCTTAACATAAGGATACTGTCTTTGTAAGGGATTTCATCTCAACTTACATTCCATTGAGTCTTCTTTGTTGTTATGAGCCAAATAACTTTTATTTAGTGTATATACTATACTTTGACATAGTTTATCATGAATCCATTTATTCTCATGGTATTATAAATTTTTCATTACCTCAATTATTTGTATTCATTCATCTTTCATTAGGTTAATAACTCTAACTAAAATATCATTTTAAATGTTTTAAAAATTTATTCTTCTAAATATTTCTCATTAATGTCCTTGTTTTAAAAATAGTTTTAGGGATTTATTTATATGTAAATAAATGTTTTAGAATGATAATTCCTTTAAAAAAATTTAAATTTTTAATGGGACACTTTGTTTCAAAAATCTTGTTTAACGAGGTTCTTGATTAATTGAGATACTTTTAAATGTTTTCAAGAAAAAGGGGGACATTTCTCTCAAATAGTTTTGATGATTATTTTCATCTATGTTAGTATCCTTCATTATTCTCAATTGATATTGATTTATTTTAATAGAATCTTCTATATTGTATCGAATGAGTAATGTTTGACTATAGATGTGATATTTTAATGCCATTCATGGGTTGTGATTAAAATATTGACATTTTGTATGCTAGTTTTAATATGAATGTTTAGATTATATGTCCACCTTTTCATATTAGGAATGCATTGGAATTAGTAAGTGATGAGTGGATCCTGCTATAGCTCCCTGATGCATCATTAGGTCTCATGAGACATACAAGTATCTTGGCACAATGCCTTGACAAAATCGTATTTGTAGTCTTGACATAAGGCCTTGACTATGTTGTTATGAAGTCTGGAATTCTGCATTCCATCGTTATGAAAGTGGATAGTGATATTTCATGTGATTATTCAACTAGTAGAATATCCATGTGATGAAGTAAATGGAATTTTTTTGATTTTATCTTTTCTATATTATACTGATGTTTAAGTTTAAAAGGATTTTGATTTAGTCTTATACAATGCCTTAAATGTTAATGATTATTTATGAAAGTTTCCACTATATTGTTGTCCTTACTGAGCATCTGAGCTCACCCCTTTCAATGTTTTATTTTTCCCAGGATGTGAAGAAGTAATTTATGGTCAACCTATAGGGATAAGCTAAGGATATAAGTGTGTTTAAAAAGGAGACAAAATGTTGTTGATTTTTTTATTTCATGATGTAATGTAAAACATATGAGTGTATCTAGTACTTCCATGGCTACTAAACTAACTAGTCTTTTTGGAAATAATTCCATGTATAATGCCAATGTTATGTTATAATGCACCGGCTCTGGGTAACTGGGTTGAGGGCGTTACCAACCCAATGTTGTCAAATGTCAAAACCTCTTCATATTATATTTCTTACATGGACACTTAATTTTACCTTTTGAAATAAATTATGATTTCATGATAAAAATGATAAAAAACATCAGCACACTCAATATATACATGATTTATACCAGAACCATTTGGATTTATGTTATTATTTATCATATCACGATCATGTAATAAAGACTATTGTTGACTTCCTTATTCCATATTTCTCTAAAAAATATAAAATAAATAAATGGTCTATTAATATTTTGAACGAAGAAAAACTAAACAAAAAAAGATTCGAAATTTAAAAAATTATAATTTACTTGTAAATTTTGTCAATGTTATATATTTACCACTGATTATGTCAATCTCTTCCACTTACCTCTAATTTTTAATAATTATTAATAATTATTACTAATAATGACTAATTATTACTTATTATTAATAATTACCACTAATTATTACTAATTATTACGAATTATTACTAATTATTACCAATTACCACTAAATGTTAATAATTGTTACTAATTTCCACTAATTACTATTAATTATTACTAATTTTTACTAATTTTTACTAATTTCTTCTAATTATACTAATTATTACTAATTATTACTAATTATTACTAATTATCACTAAATTTAAATAATTACCACTAACAACCACTAATTATTACTAATTATTACTAATTATTACTAATTGTCACTAATCATTATTATTATTTTGCTAATTTCTACTAATTATTTCTTATTACTACTAATTTTTACTACTTATTACTAATTAACACCATTTTTTACTAATTATTACCAATTATTACTTATTACATTATTTTTTATTATGTTATTAGTAATTACCACAAATTACCACTATGTTTACTAATTGCCACCAATTTTTACTAATTACCACAAAATATTTCAAATTATTACTAATTAAAACTAATTTTTACTAATTTCTAATAATTATTTCAAATTTCCACTAATTATTACTAATTATTACTAATTTTTACGAATTATTACTAATTATTACAACTTAAAACTAATTAACACTAATTATTACCAATTACCACTACTTATTACTAATTACCACTAATTACCACTATTCGTTTTACTAATTCTGACTAAATTTTACTAATTATTACTATTTTATTAATTATTACTATTTAATTAATTATTAATAAATTTTAGTAATAATTACTATGTTTTGCTGTTTGTTACTAATTATTTCTAATCATAATGAATTTTTAATAATTATTACTAATTATTACTAATGTTTACTAACAACTACTAATTATTACTAATTATCATGATTTTTTATTAATTTTTATTTGTTTATAAAAATTTATTACTATTTTTTACAATTAATTACTAATTATTTGTAATTACCACAAATTATGATTAATTAAAAATAATTATTACTAATTATCAATAATTATTACAAATTTTTACTAATTACCACTAATTTTTTATAATTTCATCTAATTGTTATTCATTATTTATAATTATTACTAATTAATACTAATTATACTAGTACCTTCGACCGAAATGTTTTTTGGGATAGGAGAAAATCCCATTGAAAATAACATAACATGATGGATAATATTTTCAATAGGACTCATCACAAATACTGTCATATCGATAATTTATCTGTGACGTGAGTAAACCCTCGTCACAAATAACAAAAAAATAGGATGAGAATTTTCAACGGAGGTTTTTACCCATGACAAATACTCATCTTGTGCATTGGTTTGAATGGTGCACCTATGGTATTTGTGACGTGAATATCTTCCCACTACAAATACAAATTTTTATCGACTATTTGTGACAGGTTCTCCACCCATTACAAATAACTGAAATTCACATAGTGATATAAGAATAGTGAGCTCAAATTCTCATTAAGGGTAAAATAAGCATTAATAATTTATACCATCAGTTAACATAAGAAGAGAATAATGGCATAATGACATAATCCGAGTGAATGATCATAGAAAAATATTATTCATACCCATCAATACTTAGATCATCACTCATGGTAACATGGAATAGTGATTTAAAAAGGCCAGAGTAATCAAAATAAATAATCACGATCGATGTGATATCAATATTTATCAAAGGAAAAATTTACAACCCATAACAATAATGAAGAAAATTTATTGTTATATTGGATCATCATCATCATAAAACGATTACATAACACTTGAATTTGGAATAACCATATGTATTACTTCTAATAAAATTCTCCATAGAACATAATCCTTACCCAATGAATTGGATAATTATTTATTGCACCAGTCATATAATATATCTCTAGATCACCTAGTAAAATTAGGGTACACCCATCCTATAATCTATAACAGGATCGCCCAATCCTATATGGGAACACCAATCATATAAATAATGTCTATGAGTCATAACATGAATAATGTACAAAAATATTTTATGGCGACCCCGACCCTTGAAACCTAAATACAATGTCTTACTCTATTACAATAGCATAAGATACAAGGAATCAAACCCCGAGTGACCAAATATATTAGTAGTCTAGGTAAAATGGAATCAAACATGATTCACATATTAAATTATTAGAAAATAATTTTTTTCATTCAAGAATAGCATTATTCCCTCTAGTATATCCATTCTTATCAAACATCATAAACAACATAGATTCCTAAGAAAGGAAAAAACAAGGGATGGATCAGATGCTTTTTAAGGTTAATGTATATCAGAAACTATCTTTAATCAATGAGTATAATGATAATGGAATGTTAAATAACTGAACACGCTTTCCATTTATTTTTCTTAATTATCATGATAAGATAAAGAATATTCAATATGACATAGTAAAAAACTACAAACACATTTCTTTTAGTCAATAAAATGATAATGAAATGAATTCATAAATAATATCATTAGAAAAATATCAGGAATAATAATAATTAAATTCTTAAAGAAGGAAATGCTTAATTATTGTGCATCATGTATTGAGAACATAATACCTCTACCATGAAGACCTTTCAAAAGATGATTTAAAACTATAGGTAAAACCACTTTTAATGCTGGATTACTAATTTATCTCATAATACCTACCAATTCATCATGGGTCTATATAATACTAGGTCACACCCATCACTATAGGTCTAAATCATTCCTCACATATCAAATGATAAATTAAATTCATGGATCAATATTCCTTACCATTAAATTTTCTCATTGAAGAAAGATTATGGATTATCAACGTTTCACCAATGAAACAAATAACCTTACAAGTATAATTACATAAGTATAAATAAAATATAGTTTAATATATTATAATATACATGAAAAATAATATGGATATTTAAGGGAAATTTAATGTCCAATGCTCAAATGGAAGTGAATATTTCAAGTGAAAGTTGATGACCACAAAAATGAATCAATGATGTGAATTTCAATAATATATTTGGTGAGAATAATCATATACCATCCAGAGGAAGAATAATAATGGTATCCATAAAACATATCCCCAGTGTAGTATAATTAAAATAAATGGTTCTGGTCATCGGTAAATATAAATTCTATAAAAAGATCAATAAAAGCATCTATGAGGAAAATAACTTTTCATTTTGAAAATCACTTAGTAAAAATAAAAGTCCACAAAACATGTTGAAAAAAATTTTCTTTAAAAAAAATATTTTAAACTTTTGATAGAATATTTAAAAACAGTGAGAGGTCCTTATGGGTAGAACTTCCATACATGTTGAAAACATTAATATAAATATATCTTTCACATTTTTAGTTAAAGTCAAACGAGCCATGTTTTAAAAATAACATGAATCATTCTTTCAATTTTTTTTGTTAAAATTAAAAATTTATTAAAATTTAGTTAATAAATTTTTTGTAGAATGTTAAAAACATTTTTTAAAACATTTTAAGAAAAAAACTGGTTTTTGAAGAAAATGGATTTCCGACCCAAAAGAGAAATGAAGATGGAATTTTGTAAAAAACAATTCAAAATTATTTTTAGTACTAAAGTGTAATAAAATTGTATTATTACATGAAAATATCTTGAATAAATAGAGGATATTAAATTTAAATTATTTTATTATAAAATTATAAAATAATTACCTTTAACTTAATTTAATGAATAAACAATCTTGATTAGGATGAGATTATAAAAGAAACCCTTATAATGTCCATAAATTTGAAGTGAGAATTGATCAATGAATATATTATGTGTATCAACTATAAATACTACAAAAAAATTTTAAATACATGATATTATAATAAAGATTAATTATACATATAATTATATAAAATCATAGATGAAAACAAAGTAATATAAACCAATGAAAAAAAAATTGAGTTATGAAATTATTTACCACTTCGTTACTTTTATGTCCAATTACATTAGATGAAATAATTATAATTTAAAATTGAAAAAATAATTATTAGGTTATCATGAAATTAAAATAAAAATTGGATTTATATTCACTATATAAAATATATTTTATGCACAATAACAAAATATGCCTCAATATTGGGAAATTAAGATAAAGTCCCTTACCTCACAATTCCTTTTGGTTGAAATTCTATAAAAACCTTTATAGTGGTTTTAAAAATATTTTTGAATTGTAAAATAATAATATAAATATTTATAATATCATATATGATACTTTTATAACATATTTTAACCTTTTTTAATTATATTTTATTATTTTCATTGTTTCAGGTGTTAATTGTCTTGTTTTCTCATGCATGTTTTTTAAGAAAGATCAGTTTCTTATAAATATTATATAGTTCAAAAATATCTTAAAAAATAATCATTAAATAATAATTTTATTTATATATCAATTATAATTTTAATACCAATCAATAAATATGGTTTTTCGAAATGAAGTATGTAATGATCATGTAGATGGTAGGTCATACGTACACATAGGTAATGTTTCCATTTTTCGACGATCATTATGGAAATAAGGTAAATAATATATTATAATTAAATAATGATGATGATATTATAAATAAAATTTATTTAAATATAATTATATATATCATACTTGTGGTGTAGTGATGAAAATAGAGTCACATCACTTTGTGAAGGTGGTAGTCCACATGTACAAGAAAAATGCTATCCTCTTTTAGTGAGTGAAATATTAAGAAACTATATGATATATCTTCTTTTAATAATTATTAATATGTCATTAATATAATATTTATGTAATTTATATCACATATATTCATTAAATTTATACTTATTAAATTCCATGTAAAGTGTTAGCGAAAAATGAATCGCATCGCTTCGTGAGGTGGTAGTCCACCGAACCCATGAGAGACGTTATCTTATCCCTTAAAGAATGAAAATTAAATGATATATATAGTATAATTAATCTAGAGGTATAATTATATTACAAATAATATATATATATATATATGTATATATAATTTATATACATCATCATACCCAACTGTGAGAGGTGGTAATGGAAATAATATTGACTTCCATTTGTGAGGCGGTAGTGCAACATACACATGAATGATGATTTCATTACCGATTTTATGGAAGTGGGTATATTTTTAGGTAATGTAATTAACATAACAAAATATTATTATATTTAACAAGATATGGTTATTATATCAGCATGGTTTAACAATAATTTATAGAGGTGGAGGAATAAATAAAATAAAAAATGCTGTTAAAAATTTTTACATCTTCCTCAGTTATCCTCCTATTGTTTGCACCCAAATCCTTACATGGTTAGATTAATGAATAAATAAATAAATATAATATGATTTTACGTTATTTGGGAAGTTTTTTTTTCATCTGAACAAAAAGGGTTCAAACTTGTGAAGAGGATATGATAGGGGTGGCGTTTTATAAGGGAGGTGTGTGGAACACTTGTAATTTTTGAACATAAAAATGATGTAATGATTTTTTTCACATTAAAAATGTTTCCAAAATGAATTATTACTAATACTTATACATTATAAGTTCTAAATTTTTACATATAAATTTAAAACATGTATTTTTGTAATTTTAACACTTATCATTTTAGTTTAACCCTCAATAAATCCTTTTTACCTTAACAACAGTAAATAACTTTTACTATTTTCACTATTAATTTTGG
Organism: Viscum album; assembly: GCA_963277665.1. Classification (NCBI taxonomy): domain Eukaryota; kingdom Viridiplantae; phylum Streptophyta; class Magnoliopsida; order Santalales; family Viscaceae; genus Viscum; species Viscum album. Next base: position 1,030,497,872 of record OY728158.1, read on the forward strand.
TAAAACAATATTTTGAAATTATTAGATAATATAAATTATTCTAATTCAAAATATGTAAAAAAAATTAAAAATACAATACTCATTAGTGGAACATTTTAATTCAAATTTATTACCACAAACATGATGAAAAAGTGGGGTTTCCAAGTGAAAGTGATCAAAAGTTTACAAAGTTTTAATATCAAAATTAAATATGAAAAGGATTCTAATGACATAAATTGTATTAATTAAAATATAATTTAAATTATTTTACATTAAACCCAATTTAATATATAATTAAAATTTATAAATAATGTAAATGAAAATAGGATTTTCAAATAAAATTAAGCTTTTTTTCACCATTCCGCAAAAAATGAAACATTTTTGGGAAATCCAAAAATTTACCCTAAGATAATTTTGATATGATTATTTCAAAAATTAATTTTATATTATCAAATAAATTTTCTAAAATTGGTGGAAATTTATCTAAAATTATGTATGCAACGTGCTACTAAACCATCTTATAAAAAATACTGTTTTTACCAAACATTTCATTTTTAATTTAAATGATTTTTGTTATTCCTAATCAATATATAACCTTAATTTTAATAATTTTGTTAGTAATATTTATACCCTTCAATTTAAATTATATGTTATAATGGTATATTATATTATCTTTCACATAGACTCAATGATGCGTGTTCCACAATCTATAGATGAGATTAAATTTAATGAAATATATTTCGTGGGGTTTTTAAGATTAGTGTTGTGTGTTGAATACTCTATAGAATAAAATTTTATTCTATTAAAATATATAATTATTATATTATACCCCCTATATAAATTGTTTTCCTTTCAATTTAATCTTCATTGTAGTAATCAAGAGTTTGACATTTGGAAATACTATTATCGAGAAACCCATATATTTTAGAGGGTTAATAAAAACTCCTCTTGGTAAGAGAGAAAAGGAAGTATGATGGGTATGTGGAATAACACATAAATTTATTTCCATTTATGATAAAATATGTGTGAAATTAAATTGTGGACATAGAATAAAATCACAAGAAATTATAGAGCATGATAGAGGTCAATAATCAAAAGAATGTTAATGGTCAATGGAAAGTTAATGCAATCAGAAAGAAGAATCTAGAATGATTTAAAAGACCATATGATTCATCATATATGAATATAATAGGATAATTTTTTTTTCATTATCACTTTCCTAAAGTTGGGTAATTATTTTAAAATTTAATAACAATAGGAAATATACTCAGTTGATATATTTCTATTAAAAAACAATTTCACTATTTTTTTATTATTCAATCAATTTAAAATTCATCACTTACTCTAAGAAATGAATATCTGAAAATAATTTTTTTATTCTTGAAGCATAAAAATTCACATTTACCTAATCATAATATCTATAGTAGAATTATACGTTTTCCTTCTCTCTCCTATTATCATTATGACAAAATGGTCCGTGCAGGTTATCCAATATTCATGAATCTCTATATGGTGAAGTAATTCAATAATCTCTAAACAATAATCCAATATTACAAAAACACCATTCCATATATTTTATACTATATGAAACTTAAAAAATAATAAGATTTATTAATTAAGTAATAGGGTCACTAAATTTTAAAATTTTACTTATAATTAATTCCCCAAAAAACATGAAGTGCTTTTAATCATCACATACAAAACACATGAATACCTTCATCATGCATTTCATTGAAACTAGGTAATAACATGGATTACCTTAAAAACTCATTTAAAACATGAATTTTTACTTATTCCTTAAGTAAATAAAAAATTATTTTATATATTAAATAAATCTAAAAATGTTGTAAACTCGAAAAATGATAGCCTAAACCAATTTGTCAACAAATCATTAATCAGTCCCAAGAAAGTCAATAATATCCAATTTAATTTATCTATATCAATAATCTCCTTATCCCATAATCATTATCCCAATATCAAGAACATATTAAGGGTTATATTTCCCACAATCAAGTGTTTTCCATGAAGTTAAACATGCATATGGACCATTTTTCTTAGTCATCCGTACATCTCAACATACACTTTCAAATCCTTAATGAAAATGTATTCCAATAAAATCCTTATACATTTCATAATTATTATAACCAGGATATCATTGATAAAATACTCAAATGAAATAATTCACGAATCCAAACACAATAACATTAGTAAATAAACACCATTTTTAGTAATATCCTTGTATTGAATATGATCCATTAACTTTTGTTGAGGTATATTTTTTTATTATTGAAATATTGAATTTTGTAGTGCCCCATATACTTATAGTTGAATCATTTTACATTGGAATTTTTTTGACCATGTAGTCCCAATAATGGTGTCCTTTCTCTCTATAATTTTAGCAAACTCTCATTCCTTTTACCCAAGTGGTAGGGGGCTTCTTTAAAAAATTATCACATGATAGAAAATCACTATTTCCCATATCCCCTTTATCCATATTTTCCCTATTGTCCTTATCTTCTCCTGATTACCTTTTAGTCACTAATACCTAGAGAATTATTTATTTATATTGTTAGTACATGATAATATGTCCTCATATGATGAGAATGTTTGGGATACTAGTTACCAACACAATATAGTCTTAATGCAATTAAAGAGATTATCATTATTACTCTTTGAATTGTATACATTGATATGATTCTAATACCATCTTATAGGTTTCATTTCTAAACAATTGAGTAATATAGATTAAATCATATCATTGTGAAACATAATGTATAATCCCAACATTTCTGAAATACATAACATAAATGGAATAAAAAACTCTTCATAACTAATCTCATAATCATAATCTCGGGTTTTTTGGGGATATATCTAAGTCCATAGTAATGGTTTGCAATTAAAATATGAATTATCATTAGTATATCCCCTAAAAGTGTAAAAATAGGTGCAAAGTATAGCCCATTTTCATGCAGTAGGTAGCAATTGGGTCAAGCCCAATGAACCCTTTTAACAGTAATTACCCCTAGGTACATCTATTCTATAACCAAGTCTACTTTTAGTATCCACAAATTGATATATTTACCATAAAAACTACATAATATATACCTTACCAAAATGAAATGATGTTCTTATATACTTATACTCAATGTCTATCATAGGGTTATGATCCCTAATCTATGTTTTCCAAAAGAATGTTCCCAAGGTTTCAACTAAACATCCTTTATACCATCTATAGTGACCCTGACCCCAACAAACTAGAGATATTATACAATTTATCAAATTAAAATAAGATAATAGTAATCACTTCATGAAGTAATACATAATTTTTTACTCTTATTTAATTGGATACTTACATTATTCCCATATTACATTTGAAAAAAAAAATTAAAACATAATTTTTTTTCTTTTTAGAATAAAATTATCCCCTGAATCATTTTATTTATTCTCAAACATAGTAATCTTCATGTGTTCCTAATAAAGAAAACAAATTTTTGGTGAGATCATATGCTCATTAAGGGTTAAGTATAGTGGAAACTATCATGAAATAATAATAATAATCAAAATGGGAAGGTAAATAATTGAACCCACATGTCATTTAAGTAATGTGACTATCAAAATGAGATGAGGTATAATCAATACTGAAATATAAATAAATTAAAAAACATTATAATTAATAAATAAAACAAGAATAAAATGTATCCAAATATAATATCATTGTTAAATTCTCATGGATAAAAATAACTGAATTCTTAATAAAAGAAATGATTAATTTTTGGATTCCATGCCTCGTGCACATGATACCTAAACCGTAAATACCATTCAAAATATTTTTTAAAACTTCATGTAAAAACTCATTTAATGTTATTTTACTAATTTTTATAATGATACCCAATGATTCATTAATGGGACATAAAACAATGGTCAATACCCATCAATATAGGTCTTAATAATTCCCCACACATCGAATGATTGATTAAATTCATGAATAAATATGCCATTCCATTAAATATATATACTGATGAAAGAATACAGATTATCAATATTTCCCTAGTCTATCAAAAGGTAGTAAAAATAAAACAAAATAAATAGAAATAATATTTAGTTTAATAAATAATCATATCCCTAATAAATAATAATGATATTTTGGGGAAATTTAACATGTCCCCATTTTATCATATGTAAATAAAGGGTTGATGTATTTGATGAATATAAATACAATAAAAAGTTCATTAAAAATATTCTTTAGGAAAATATACATTTCATTTTGAAAATTAATTTTTAAATATAAATTATCATAAATTTTTTAAAAATAATTTTGATTGAAACTAATATTTGAAACATTTAAAGGAATTTTTAAAACATTGATTAGTCAAGGTAGTTAGAAATTATGTACATGTCGAACATGTTAAAACAATGATTCCTGTTTTGAAAAATAACACGAATATTCCTTACAATTAGTTTTGTAAAAAATAATAAATGGGTAAAAATTTATTTAATAAATCATTTTTTAATGGTTAAAATCCTTTTTAAGTCATTTTTAGAAAACAATCTTTTGAAAAAAATAGATTTCTGAATAAAGAGGGAAATGAATTTTTATTTTCTTAAAAACATTTTCTGAATTATTTAAGTACCAAAGATTGAAAAATGATACCATTATGTGAAAATATTTTGAATAAATGGATTATAAGATAATGAAATGGGATTATTATACAATTATTAACTAATTCCCATCAACTGAAATTCAAGAATAATCTATATCTATTAGAATGAGATTCTAAAATAAACCCTTACAATGACAATAATGTTGAGGTGAGAATTATTTAGTGAATTTATAATTTTTATAAACTATTTATACACATAAAAAAATTATAAATAATATATAATATAATTAAAATTCAAAACATAAACAATATTATAATTTTATAGATGACAGTGAAGTAATATAACCAAATGAAAAGAACTTGGGGTATGAAATTATTTACCACTTGGTAAATTTTATTCCAAAATACCCCTACATGAAAAAATTAAAATTGAATATCAAAATACCTTGAATTATTATGGAATAAAGATATTAAATGTCAAAATGGAATTATGTACACCATACAAAAATATTTGGTACACAACCATAAAATATGCCTCAATGAAGGGAATTTGAGATGAAGTCCCTTACCTCATGCTTTTTTTGGTTAAATGTGTCTTGTCCTCTTGTATAGTGGTTTTAATTTTGTTTATATTATACCATAACCCTATTATTTTTTATAATTTCATATATTATTCTTTTATGATATCTTATCACCCGTTTGTTAATTATCATTCATTATTTTATTATTATGAGTGTTAATTTCATTATTTTCTAATGTGTGTTTTGTTATAAAAGATTTGGTTATTCAATATATTTTATATTTCTATAATATAAATAATTTTAATCATGAAAAAATTCTAAAAATTATATATCAATTATACTTTTAATACCAATAATTAATGATTTTTTTGAGAAATGAAGTACGTTAAGATCAAGGAGATGGTATGTCATTCGTATGTGTGGGTAATGTTTCCATTTTACAATAGTCATTATGGAAAGGAGGTAAGAAATATTTTTTCTTTATATAATGATCATAATATAATAAATAAAATTTCCATAAATAAACTTCTATATATTATCCATGTTGTGTGTTGATGAAGAGTGAGTTGCATCGCTTCTTGAAGGTGGTAATCCAAACATACATGAACAATGTTATCATCTTTAAGTGAGTGAAAAGGTAAAAAATAAAATGATATATTATATTTTTAGAATGATAAATTTCTCATTAATATAATAATTATTTAATTTATTTCACAAATATTCATTAAAGTTATTTTTATTACCTTCCATGTAAAGAGTTAAGGAAAAACAAATTGCATCACTTCATGAGGAGGTAGTCTACCATACACATGAGCAGCATTATCGTGTCCCCTATAGAATGGAATGTAAAAAATTTATATATGATATAATGAATATAGTTTTATAATTATGTTATAAATATAATATATATAAATTAAATATATAATCACACCAAATTGTGATAGATGGTAATGTAAAAATGAAAGACATCGGTTCGTGTGGAGGTAGTCTTCCATACACACAAATAATGATTTTTTTAACCCATTTGATGGATGTAGGGATGATTTTAGGTAATGACCATAACATAGAAATTTTTTAGTATTATTATGATTTTGAGGTTATTATATAATCATGGTTTTATAATAATTGAATAAGGTGTATTAATAACTAAATGAAAAACTGTCATTGAACAATGTTACATTTGCTTCGGGTAACCTCCTTAGGTTTGCACCAAAATACATCAAAGGTTATCTTTCTGAACAAATAAAGTCTTATATGATGATAATATATTTTTTGGGAAGTAATTTTATCAAGTATTTTATAATCCAAAATTGTTTTAAGGTGTGAAAATATAGGAGTTATGGTGAACTTCTATAAGTGATGTGAGTGGAATACTTATAAATTTTAGAAATAGAAACGTGTAACCACATTTTTCACATGGAAAAACTGTAAAACATGCTATATTATCTATAATTATAAATTATATGGTACAAATATTCCCATAAAATAAATTTTAGGTCATTTAAACTAATATTTGTTTAGTTTGAACACCTTTATAAATCTATTCTTACTTTAACCATGGTAAATAATTTCTACTCTTTTCGCAAATCATTTTCATAAAAAATTATGTTAGAAATATTAAATAATATAAATAATTATGATTCCAAATATAGAATCCATTTTTTCAAAATTCCTTACACATAATTTGATAAATTTTAATTTAAAATTAATATCATATACATCATTAGAAAGCATGTTTTCAAATAATACATGTTCAAAAGGTTAAAAAGTTTTTATATAAATATTCCTAATGAAAATAAATATAATTACCTAAATTGAATTAATTTATATATAATTAAAATAATTTTACTTTAATATAAATTAAAAATATAGTTTAACTTTATAAACCATTTAAATAAAAAGGTAGTTTTCAATTAAAATTATGTTTTTCATTATTTATCAAAAAGTGAAACATTTCAAAAAAAATACCAAAATTTCACAATAGGATAATTATGATATTTAAATTTCAAAAATTCTTTATATTTTGACAAATAATTTTTCTAAAATTCGTAAAAATTAATTTAAAATTATGTTCCCAAAGGGCGATTAAACCGTCTTTTAGAAAAAATATATTATTTCCAAAAACATTTTTATTTATTTTAAATGATCCTTATTTTATTTTTAATTAATAAATAATCATAATTTTAATAATATAGTTATTAATATTCAAACCCTGTAATTTGACATTTAGGTTACAAGTGTACAATATAGTATGATTCATTTAGACTTGGTGTTGAATGTGCTGCAAGCTATCAAATAGATTAAATTTAAAGAAATATATATTGTGTCTTGTTTAAGATTAGTGTTTTTTGTCACATAAACCATTGAATTGATGTTGTTTTTATAAAATATCCATGTTTTAAAACATTTATTTCATTATAAAACTCAAAAAACATTTTTCCAATAAATTTATTAAACTATGGAAAAAGAATGAGTTCCATGATAATATTTTTAAAATAATAGTAATCCTTCTAGATAAAAAATAAGGATTGTATAAAAAAATACACATAGTGTAAGATATATAACAAAAATAGTTTTTGACATTGGTGAATGGAAATAAAACTAAAATATCATTATAATCCTTCTTGAGGAAAATAATGGGTTCACCTTGAAAATAACTTTTAATAACTAATAATTTATAAAACATTTTTAAAATAATTTTATTTTAAAATAGAAAAGAATAATTATAAATTATTTCTCAATTCAAATAATGTTCATTTTGATTGGAAAATATTTACATACTGTCCATAATAAAAGAAATATTCCTTTCATATTTTTGAAAAAAGTAAAAACGATCATGTTTGGAAAATGAAATAAGGGTTCATATTAAAAAAAGTAGTAAGAAGAAAATTATGGGTAAAAATGAATTTAAACAATAATATTAAAAAAATTTATAAACATTTTGATAAATAATGGATTTTGAATAAAATGTTTTTCCAACCACAGAGAAAATTGATGTATGATTTTCTTAAAAAGATTATAAATAATTTTAATTCTAATATGGGGTAAATGGTAATACTAGTTGAAAATTTTCTGAATAAAAATAGTACAATAAAGGAGATGGGGTTCATTATATTATTTCCTCTAAGGGATCCTTGAAGATATACAATCCCAAAAAGTGGTTTGTAACATAAATCCTTTTGGAATTTGGTAATCTTAAATCATAAGCCATATGAAGAAATAACATACATAACAATTTAAATATCATGAACATAAGGAGTAAAAGGACATAAAATTTCAAAGGGGTAGTATATATATAGAAAAACATGACAGGTGTATAACATTACATATTTCCCAAAGAAGATAATTTGAGATGAGAAACCCTTACAAGGATCATAACATTGAATTGAGAATTAATCGATGAATAGAATAAATGTATAAAATGTAAATCCACATAAAATAAGTTTTAAGAAATATGATCTAATAAAAAATTAATTAAAAATATATCACCAAACTGTCAAATTTAATGAAGATGTAATATAACCCATGGAAAAGAAATCGAGTTATGAAATTATTGACCACTTAGGAAAATTCATGTCGAATCCCCATGTGTGAAATAATTAAAATTGAAACCTAAAATAAAATGAAATATTATATATTTAGGATATTATATATAATAGGGGTAGTATATACATCATATAAAAGAAACAACGTGCATAACATTATGACAAGCCTTAATCAAGGGAAATTGAAATGAAGTCCCATACCTCTGGCCTGACTTCCTTCATACGTGTTTAAACACCATATACAATAAAATTATGATAATAATTTTACTTATAAATAACATTTTACAATTTTAAAAGCTTATTCAGAAATAAATTTTTTTTAATGACATATTTAAATACTTGATTAGTTTAGTCTATGTGGGTGTTTTGAGGATGTTTGATTCATTGTTTCGAAAGGGATTCAATGTGTTGATTGTGGGAAAGTAGATAATTATTTTAAAATATCTAGAATAATATTTATGAAATTTTTTTCATATTTTTACATCAATTAATGTTTTAAAACCAATCCTAAAATGTGGTTATGAAAAATGAACTATGTTAAAATCAATGATACGGTAGTCCATACATACACATGAGTAATGTTTCCATTTTTCAATGATTATTATCAAAAGAATGTTTGTACTATTTTATATTCATGTAATGATAATAATATCATAAATTAATTATTTTTTAAAATATAACTATATATCATCCATGTAATGATAAAGGAGTTGCATCTATTCATAGAGGGGGTAGTTTACATATACAAAAAAATGACATTATTATTTTCAGTGTTAGAATTAAAATGATATATTATATTTTCAGAAATAAAAATATATAATGAAAAATAATAATTATATCATTTATATCTGATATTTTTTTTAAATTTATCCTTATTATGTTCCATTTAATTCTTATTTGAAAAATTAATCACATCACTTTGCGAGGGGGTAGTCCACCGTACACATAAGAAACAAAAATAATGACATCTTTTCCAAACAATGGATTGTTAGAAGTTATATGTTATACTAAAACTCCAAATGTATAAATAAATTTAAAATATCAAATAAATACCTTTAATCCATAATTATATAAATATTTTAGAGGTTATTATGGAAAAAATAATGACATATTTTCGCAAGGCGGTAGTCCGTTCTACACACAAATGACGATTTCATATCCCATTTAAAAGAATAGGTCCATTAAAATAAAATATTATTAGTATATGGTAGATACATGTATTATTATATTATCCTAATTTAGTAATATTTTACTGATTTCTAAAAATAACTAAAATAAAGAAGCTTGATTAAGCCCGATACCCTTTCTTTGGATAGCCTCATTAAGTAAGAACCAAAATCCTTATTATGATAGATTTATGGTAAAAATGAATATAGGTTATTAGGATTGAAGTTAATAATTTATTTTTACATTTTTACTCTAATTAAATGTTCTTTGAAGGTGTTAAGAGGATAAGAGAGTGGGTGGACATTTATAAGTGAGGTGAGTTGCTAATTTGTAATGTTTAAAAAGAAATAGGTGTACCCACATTTTTTACATGTCACAAGGATCAAAATTATACCGTTCATGATAAATTTATATTAAAATTTATAAATATTTCCCAAAAATATATTTTATATAAGTTTCTATGTAATTTTATCTAGAATACTTTTAAATTTACCCCCTCGGTTTAACTGTTTTTACCTCAATTGTGTTAATTAATTTTTACTATTTTTACTATAAATTACAGTCAAAAACTAAGTTGAACTTATAAGATAATTTAAATTATTTTGATTCCAAATAATTATTACATTTAAAAAAATTAAATTCATATATGTTGAATATTTTAATTTAAAAATTAAACCCGAGGATGTGATGAAAGTGCATATTTTCAAAAAGTGTACTTCTGAAGCATGAAATGATTTGATATTAACTCTATTATTATTAGTAATAATTATATAAAACTTTATTTTATTTATATATAATCTATGCATTTCATTTAAACCGTTACTCATTATGGGTTATTTTAATTAATTAAAAAATAAAAATATTTAATATAGTTTTCAAAACAATCCCACTTTAAACCCAAAAAGAAACATGTACTAAAATCCAATATAATTTCCATTGAAATTTAATTAAATGAATTAAATATAACTAAATAATACTTATGTTACATTAAAAAATATTAAAAACACCATGGTAAATTTACATTACATAATTTCTTGAAAATAAAGGATAGTTTTAAAAAATTATGTATTTTCACTCTTTGGTAAAAAAATCAATATTTTCCAAAAAATAGGAAATTTTTAAATAAAGTAAATTTAGATATAATAATTTAAAAAATTAATTTATTTTTATCAAATAAATTTTCTAAAATATCCCAAAATTAATTATAACATTTTTCTATGAAAATAAATAAAAATCATTTCTTAAGAAAACTTATTTTTGAAGAATAAAAGTATTTTACTGAAAAATATTAACTATTTACTAAACATTTTATCAATAATTTATTTTGATTATGATATATATATATATATATATATTAAACAAATATTTAATACTATTTGTTCACACTAATTTATTGGATAGGTTATAATGATTATATATTTTACAGGTTGTTTAAGCTTGGTGTTGCATGTTGAATACACTATCGAACATAGTTCTACTTTCTAAAATATTATACTGTTACACTCATAAATTCCATGAGGTGAAATTAATTTTCCTATACAGGGAATAATAACATATAAGAACACCCAATAGGAAAGGTTGGGTTTTAGAAACATATCCTAGTAGGATGTCGCTTAGAATTTCTTAAGAAACATATAAAAAATAAACAAAATTTGATCAATTTTGAATATAACCTAGCATGTTAATCTTTTAAAATTTTAAATCAAAAAAAGTTTTCATAAAATTTCTATTTATATAATTAAACTTGTTTCAAAAGTTCATTTCAATCAACTGAAACATATTAGAAATCCTTTTTCAAAACAACAATAGATAATAATTTCTATCAAAAAAAAAATAAAATCATTTTGATCAATCATAAACAAATACAAAAATTTCAATAATAGAACCATGGTTAAGTTAAAAAATGTTAAATTAGTAAAAATATACTCACACATATTAGTGAAGTATGTCCCCAGTTGTGAATACACTCCATATATCCGCATCCTAGGGTGGATATAAGAGAATAAAAAAAAGTAAAATCCCTACCCTAAAAATAGTTTTGTTTGTGTTGTCATTTATCAATATGTGTCTTCTTACGACATCAATATCCAGGATCATAAGTGATTCAATGAGAATAAAACATTTATTAGGATACCATTCAAATCAAAAATTGACATAATTTTTGTTAGTCATTTTAACTTGCCTCAAGTTCGATTTTCAAAATAATCCTTTCAATTTAGAAAAAACTCAAAAAATGGTTTTTAAAAAAAATAACCTTAATTTCATATAATATTATTTAAAATCATAAAAAATTTCATCAATTTCCATCCCATATAAATCATACATCAAATCCTTTTCTTCAAATCAATATTTCTTTCCAGAGATAAACAATTTATTTTTCTAAATCCATTTTCATGATATTTCCTCACGTACACCATTACATTTCAAATAATTTTTCAATAGAACCAATTAAAACTTTTTAAATGTATTGAAAAACCAAAATATAATTAAATAAGAATCAAAGTATTCAATTTATTATGATTGCCTTATGAAACCCATAACATCAATCACGATAAACAAACACCAACATAAGATCCACCAAGAGAGAGTCAAGGGATAAAATGGTCAATGAAGAATCCTACAATCAAAATTAATAAAGTGAAGATCTTTATTCACTAATTTTAGGAAAAATAACTACTCTAGAAGATGGATTGAAATGAGGAAAGGATAATCCGTGATCAAATTGTGATTAAATTACCATAATAGATATAGAGTTTTAAATTTCACTTATATATATGGAAGAAACAATGTTGGGAGAGCTATAATCACCTATAGAGATCCTCAATGTACCAAAGGATATTGTTAGGTTCAAATGGGATGGAGTTTTTAGTCAAAATGGGGGTTCTCAGGAAATAAATTAAGAAAAATAGATAATTAAATTCCCCTTGAATGGTTTGGTTGCATGGTTTGTCAAATTGTATACCAACCATGAGTGTATTTTGGGGATACAAGGATTTTTGAAAATTTTGGCCACATAGTTTGTAAAAGTATGCACTAACAATTCATAACCATAATATTACAAGGAACAAAATTTGAGGGGTATGATACAAAGTTATTAATAACCATTCACATAATCATACTCCCACTCAATAACTCCAGTAAAAGTGTCATAGTTTCTTAGGAAAAGTTGTAGGGTTTTAAATAAGAATATAAAAACCATTCATAGAATCATAGAAATATAAAAAACTCCAAAATTAACCAATAATAACCTACAAAAATATTTGAACAAGAGGTGATCAAAACAATCAGATGAAAGTACGTGAATGTGAGGATTGGGTTGATACAATTATTCACACCATAAAATATTTTTAAACCCTTTAATCCAATCAAGATGTCTCAAAATAAAAAATGTGAGGACAATGTTCTCTCTTAATGTCCTCATTCCCTCACATATCATGAGAATCAAAATCATTCTTACTTATCACCCAAACCAAGGGTATTTATTTTCCATAAAGAACCATTATATGATAATAAATAAATCCAAAATGTTTATTAAGTCCCTGATAAATCACGTTACACGTAAATTAACCCTAGTTAAATACATCAAATGGGTATAAAAGATACTTCTTGATATATTATATATTAAACATTTCTTATATTTATTACATCTATAATGTAAAGGCTAGATGGTATGTCATCATTAAAATCCTCTCTACAACCTCAAATGGTCTAATGTGTCTTGGTGAAAACCTCCCCTATCTTCCAAGACAACTATGACCCAACCTATGTGAAACCCTTGAAAACAACTAGTAACTGACCATGAAATATAAATGAAATGTTAATGATCAAAATATTATTTATAAAAACATTATTTTATTACCATTATATAATGCATAATCCGAATCTTTATCATTTCCCCTTAGAAAAAACTATATCTAACTATGGAAACTTCAAAAATATCTAACCAATGGACTGAAGATTTACATGGTCGACCATACAAGGCCATAAAGGGTTTCATATTATGGGAATCATAGTAAAAATTATTTTATAAAAAATCAACCACCCCCATGTTGCAATACCAATGTCCTCCAAAGTCCAGGAGGCGAGAATAGACTATTTCCTCAAGAATTTTTATAGCTAATTAGAATTTAAAATATCGATAAGGTTGATATATAATTCCCAACTTTACCTAGGATCCCATTACCCCCATTTGGACACTGAAAAAATGGAAATTAATCTAGGGATCTTTATTAGAAAAAACGTTGGAAAAAACACCATGCAATCCAATGATCTCTTGAAAATACAAGTTCCCTAAATTTTCTACTTTGGTAATATAACAATTTAGAATTAAGTGATACCATTTGGTCAACTAGAATATAACCACTGAAATAAAATTCTTTCACCAAGATATATGAGGAATCCAAACCCCAAATTCCATCAATATCTCTTAGCTCTCCCAAGTAAGCACCAAAAGTGATTAAATCAATCTTGAAGGCTTCTAATTCTACCCCATAATCTAGTGACAAGTATTAAAATAAGGATCCAATGAAAAAAAATTCTTTTTTATTAAATGGCCACTAAAAGAAAGATCCTCATATCAATTTTTTTTGTCTTTTTGTAATGTATAAATATCATTAGGAATGTTGAAAATCACCCATCACAAAGTTCATTGTAGGTAAGAGAATGAAAAACTAGTTCTTAAGGAAGTGGATACCATTTGAATATTGATAACATTCACTGATGGTATCCTTACCATATAAATAATACCTTACACATTTTCACTCATCATCATGTTGTTATTCCTAGATAATAATCTTCATAATTTATGATGTCAACTACACACTCCAAACAAACATAATTCTCATCCTTTGGGACATAAAAATGCAAATGAATTAAGATATCCATCAAATTCTATTCCCCGAATGGTTCCGTCATGGATAGAGGTAGAAGTTTCATAGTAAAAACAAGAGGAACATCATTACTCTTACCAAGGGTGTAAGTAATGTTAATGTTAAATGATTTAGTTACTCAACCCATTACCTCTACTAAAGATTTATATGTTGTTGCAAGAAGATATAAATCAATATTTTATGATCATAGTATATGGTAAAATAATATAGCAAAATATAATTCTTCCAAATATTTAGGGAAAGAATCACATCTTTGACATTGAGATAATGTGCAGGATAGATCTTATCAAGGGGATGAAGATGATGATATCTATAAAACCGAACATAATCACTTTTCATGAGAAAGAAACAAAAACCTAAACCTGATGCAACACAAAATAAAAAAAATACCCAGATGTTTGAAGATTCAACATAGGGTATAAATTCAAATGATGCTTCAAATCATCAAAGGAATACTAAAATTTTGAATCATAGTAAACATTACACCGTTCTATGTGAGATAGATCATTGGATAAGCCAACTTTGAGAACTACCTCAGAAAATAGTTACAATACCATTCAAGTCCAAAGAATATATTAATTTGAAAGTCATTTTGTGGTTTATCCTAGTTCATAACAACTTTCACTATTTGCGGATAAAATTAAATACCCTGTTTGGAAACTACGTGTTCCATGCAATTTAACTATTGAGTTTAATAACTATATTTACAAATCACTACATAAATTCATCAGTTTCTCATTATGTCCAAAACTACTCTCAAGTAACATACATGGCCATCATCAGTTTTTGAGAGAACCAATATGTCATTCAAAAATAACACTAAAATGAATTTAGGTACCATTGTAAAATATTTTTCATCAAATCCATAATCATAACAATATCATGGGTCAGACTGAAGGGAAAAACAATGTACATATACTAGCCATACCTTCTCCAAAAAGAGGTATTATGGATATCAGGTAACTTAACCTTATGCTAGTGATAACCAAACTAAATATAAGTCATTGCAAACCAATAATCCTATTTTATATGGTAAAAAAATCTTAAATACATGGAAACATATACTTATTGTTGATGATTATCTAAATGATCATTCAATAATCAAGAAAAATGATAAGGTTACCACAAAAAAATCATAGAAAAAATTAGAGATGCTTCCCATGGAAACAAAATGGGCTGGATAAATCCTTGTCAAACAGAACACCCAACTATTCTCTCAACCCATTTAGTTATATTGGTTAATTTCCAAATAATTTAAGAGAATTATGCTAGGTATTTGGTACCAAGAAAACTGGAAACTACCCCTTCTTCATTAGTCGCAGAACAGAAAAGTCAGACAAAAACACATCAAGACACTCATCTAACACTAGATGAAAATCCCCAATAAAATATTATTTTTTTAGTTCAAAATAATAAATGGACATAATCCTCTCTAAATCCAGAATTGTATGTATACATTTAATCAACTTTGGATCCCATTTTACCAGAAATAAATGACACGCTCCGTAAGTTATAGTAAAGGAGATCCATTGAAGGTAATAGTAGATATGAGTATTATGATAAATAAAATATTACATAATGATAATTATATCTATATGTATCATATAAATAACAAAAAGGTCCCAAAATAGATCATTAGCTAATAAAAATATCTACAAGTGAGGAATCAATGACTATACCCTCTCTTTGTTCTGAGAGGTGTTGAAATATACTTAAAATAAGGCATGAGCATTGTATTAGGATTTATTATGTCTATAATATGGGTATATATAAAGTTATGGGAGGAACTTATATCAAATAAATTAGTAACTAAAGATGAATCAATGGTAATTTTACTTCCCACAGTCACAAAACCCGCACCAGCTTCCCCTGGAGACTCATCCACTACATGATGAAGCTAAAATACTAATGCATGAGGTTGGAACCACTTTATTCATGAATAATATGAATGAAATATAAATCCCTTAGAACAATAAATCCCAAACCAATATGTGGATGGTAAATTAATGGAGAAATCCCTCAATTTTACTTGAGCATCCACAAGAGATACAGATCTTTAGTTCCTTTTTTCCTACAATCTTAGGGTACCAAAATTTATAAACTAGAAAAAAGTAAGTGGTAATCTACCAAATATCATATAGAATATATCATATGTATATTTTTTAAATCCTCCTCTTTTTTCCACCCTGAGACTCATCCCACGTCTTTTTCACTCAAAAGGGACCACTCGAGCTACCACTAAGAGTAAGATAAACCCTTGTCAACCCTGACATGTCATCTAGGTCATGGTATTCCATCAAATATCTATCTAGGATATAAAATTATGAGGTAAAATTTAGGCATAAAACCTAATATTGAATATATTATATAATTTCCATCAATAACCAATGATCCTTAAATTTTTACTTAATACCACCTTATGTGAGAAAGAATCAATATGAGAAAAATTGTTGTCATATTGGTTCACTATTAATTCAACTTGATAAAGGTTAAGAAACTCTAATTACATCATTAACACTATCAATTAAACATGGAATTTCTCTATGAAAATATATGTAAAGCCTTTCCACTATAACACCATTTTATTACCAGCTAGAACTATTTAATCTCACCACCTTCTTCTAGGACCTCCATGATTGAAGACATAACACTTTATCTATATTGAGTCTGATGTCTCTATTAACTCAAATATTTTATAAAACATCTTCAAAAAATACTTATCCCCTAGGGAATCATTGTATCCTGGGAAATATGGTCGATTTATATGAAGAAGCTTCATATAAATGAACTCTATTTTTCTTACTCTTGGTTATAGCCTCTGAGTCTTGTATGGGAATAGGTGAATCTATCTAGAACATAGAATATACCCATAGACAAAAACCTATAGAAGTTTATGTTCTACTGAAGGGTTAATTTTTCATGGTTTATTGATAGTTCCCTTCTTAGGTCCATTCAAATGTATTCTTAGGGGTATGGTACTATACAATATCAATACATAATAACTACCATTAGCTAAAAGACATGATATGAACTACTATAAAAATTAAAATTTATCTAGGAAATACAAATCTATGATTAAATATTTAGAAAAAAAGTATATATTTATATCAAAGAACTCATTAATGAAACATTTTCCCAATATCATATGATATCATAAGGCTAATTATGATGAGATATATTCAGGAACTCACTTAAATACTACATGTTAAGTACTGACTATCATGACTCATGTTTACCATGACATCCCAAACTACATACCAAAATAAAAAAAGATTCACGACCACTTGAAATACCAAGTTTCATGAAATGGCATAGATAACCTACTTAAATATTACCTGAATCAATTCAGAAATGGCCTGACATGATTTTTCGATCCCCATAGGTTGGTTAATTTTTCCTAAGAATCAATAAAATCATGAGGGACTGATTTCCCCATAAAGATAACTCATCAAGATAATGTAGAGGATATGAATGATTAAATATTATGTATTCCAAATACTCATCAAGGAATAATTTTCCAAAAGTATACAAATACATGTTTCAAAAATGGTAATTCAATCTATGTAATTAAATAAACAATCAAAACATCATCACTAGATCCCCATGTAATAATTGGATTACATGTTATACTGGTCACCACTACCTCCCATGTTCACACTATTCAAATACGCCCACCACCTCCTAGTGGTTTGTTTAATTTTCCTGGACCTAGAATAATAAATCAATATACACATGAAGGAAAAGGTAGTGCGTAATCTATATGAAAATTGGGATCTCACTATGAATTTCATAAGAAATATACATAAAAGAAAAATAATTAGTCAATTTTGAATAAAACAATTCATGGAAATAATTTCATAGTTAAAATTAGCAAATTATTTTCAAAATATTTGAATGGATATAATTAAGTAAGATTAAAAATTTCATTTCCTTCAAATCTAGCATATATAATAATTTTTTTCAAAAAAATCATGAATATGAATTTCTTTCAAACAGAATGAAGTAAATAATTTAAATTAATCATTGGTATGTACTACCATTTTCAATCAAAAAACATTGTTAATAGACCCATTGTAAAATTTGTTCTAGGATTCTATAAAATCCTAGTGATGTATAGCTCTATGTGTGCACACACTCCCAAGATCCCAATCCTATGGGGAATCTAAGAGAATCCTAATGAATAAAATCTCTTCACTAATGAAATGTCTTTTACCATTATTATCATCAATTTATGTTCTCTTATCACCTAACTACATATTCTCTCTTATTCATTAAGGGGATTCAAACATTTCTGAGACTATCATTAAAATCAATCAATCATAATCATTTTAAATAATCATTTTAATTCGCCACCAGTTCAAGATTAAAAAACATGACTTTCATGCCCAAAATGAAGAATCAAATGGTATTGATAAAACATTTATTCATTTAGTTTCAAATAAACTCGATTAAAATAATAAAACATTTTAGGTCTTTTCATCTCATCAAAAAATACTTCAAATCATTTACATAAAATCAAGATCATTTTCTAGAAATCAGAAAATAATTTTTCAAAATAATTTTTTTCATATGATTCCCTTACGTATTACATTCCATTTAAAAACATTTATCATGACACTCCATTCAATAATCATAAATAAACTAGAAATTTAATTTAAAATTAAACATGAATCAATGTTTTCAATTGATATATATTTTATTATGAATTATATTACCATAATCTTGATCAACTAACACCCACACATGATCCACCAATAGAGATAAAGGGTCTATAATGATAAAAGAATAATCGTATAATCACAATTCATCAATTAAATATCTAAATCCATCAACAACACTGAGAATCACCCCTCCTAAAGATGGAGAGAAATGAAGAAATGGGAAACCATGATTATATTGATATTACACTTAATAGAAGAGATCTAATGCATAAATAAACACTTTTATCCATAAAGGAATAAGGTTTGTGGATCCAAAATTATTTTAAGAGAAGATCCAAGGAAAAAAGGATTGAGTTTTGTTCTAATGGGATGAGTTTGGGGTTAAAAAGGGTCTTGATAATTAAATTAAGAAAATGATATAATTAAATAACCATTGAAATGAAAGGCCACACATTTTGTCAAACCATATTCCAACTATGATCCTATTTTTGGGATATAGGAGAAGCTACACAATTCGTTCACATGGTCTTTCAAACTACGCACGAACCATGTATAACCCCACTATATCAATTCACACATTTTTAGGGGTAGGGTTAATAATTAATGTTAACTTTTTACCCTATTTAGAGTTAAAATAAATGGTTTATATTTTCCATTGAAAATATTGTTGGTTTTAACTAACCATATAACAACCGTTCCTGGTCTAAAAAACCCTCTAGAGACACCAAAATTCTCCCAAAAAAACCTGATAGAATATTTGAAAATGATTATCAAAACAAAGGGATAAAATTACATAAAAGTGGGAACCAAGATATTAGAATCTATGCCAACGTATGATGAATTTAAATTGATATATAGTGAACATAATGTTTCAAAGGTTGATAAATATATCTTTTAATTTTGAAAATATTAAGCATAATTTTTATAATATTATTCAGTATGATAAATGATATATGATTCTTTAGTTGACCATGTTAGTTTTAGTCAGGGATTAGAGATTGAAAGATGAATTTGAGTTGGTGATAGGTATGCTCAAATATTGAAATGTATTATTTGATCTTAGTCATATAAATTCCTTCATATCATGAAAAGTATATGGGGAAGTTAATTCATGCCATCAAGGATTAGATAACGAGTTATTAGTGAAACCAATTAATTTTATGATGATTTCATATCAAGTATATATCATCCCTATAATATATTATTTTAGAAATGTGCTTCCTAAAAATATTTTTATTCTCCCTATATTTAAAATTAATGTTATTTTAGTAACATATATGATAAAATTATATATATCTCCTATCAATTTCCAAGAAAATCATGTCTTAATTGATATTCTAAATCCGTTAATGATAATTAATAAGTGAAAGGGTGTGCATGAACTTCTAATAAAAATTACTTTCATTATATCGATCTTATATCATAGTCATGAAGAAATTCTATCTAAAATGGGTGGGTTGAAACTCAACATTGAATACATTCCTATTATTCTAGAATATTCTAATGTGATTCCTAAAGTCTGTCCTAGTCTTCCCCCAAATCCAAAATTTATGTTTTTAAAATAACTCATACCTAGTGATACACCTATTTCAAAGGAAAAATATAGAATGGATGAAATTGATTACATGAATTGAATATGTGACTCTTGTAAAATATTTATAAGGGAATCATAATACTTATTGTGTAACCATGGATCACAAGTTCTTTTTATTAAGAAAAAAAACGGATCAAGGTTTCTTTGTATTATTTATAGGAAACATAAAAATATCAATATTAAGAACAAGTATCATCAACACTTTATCGATGATACAGTTGATCAATTATGTGGATCTTAAAATTTTTAAAAATAAAATATTATTCTATATATCATCAATATAACACCCATGATTTATTTATAGTTTGTATAATTTTATTTTTACAAAATATATTGTTTAATAAAAATACATTAATTCAATAATGTAAATTAAATTTTTGTATAAATTTAATATTTAGAAATTAATTATATTTTTTAATTATTGATTTAAAAATTATCTTTCAACATATTTTTTATTTCATTAAGAAATAATTTAAATTTAAGTGATTAGTGAAAATTAAATATTTTATGAAGATGTTACATTTATAAAATATAATGATGTATGGATAACGTGAATTAATATAAAATTTTATTTTCAAAAAAATATTTTTTAAGAATTAATATAAATCATATATATATATAATGTTTATCTTATAAATATATCCCTATCATTTTCGAAATCTATGTACTGATTTTTAAAAAAAATAGGGATCAATACTTTTCTTTTAATCACATACATACAAGATTAATTTTAGTTTTTCTGGTATTTTAAATATAATTAAGACTCAAGTTATTTGATATAATCCAATTAATCTTTTTGTAATTAAACTTATACTTTATTTTTTGTAGTGAAATCATTTTTATGCTTAAAATAAACATTTTTCTTAAAATAGTTTTGATTGACTTTTGTGAACGTATATTAAAAGTAACTTCTACTAGGAGATGAATCATGTAAAATAAATTATATATTTTAAATAATAATAATAATTAATTTTATCTAATTAGGTCAACTTAATTTTTCCATAATGAATAATTATTATGGAAAACATTTATCTCTTAGGTTAAGGGTTAAATGGGTTAAAAGAAAGAAAAAAAGGGATGAGGATTCAATATAAAATAAAGCACTTTATTATATATATTTTGATTATTTTATTTCTATATTACCCTTATGATCTTTGAATATATGATAGTTTTAATCCACTTTCATAAAAAACAACTCAGTATTATTTAAATCAATTTTATAAAATTCTTTGTGTGTTCATCCACTAACTTATAAAAGGAAACTATTGATCACCCATTATTCAAAAACAACTATCCATATAGATCATATTATTCCTTCACAAAAACCTTCATATCTTACTTGACTTTTTTCTTGATCTCTTGGTCTTACAATATTACTATCCTATGGAGGATTGAGATGAAAGCCAATAGATGTCTCTCAAAGAAGATGCAATCTTCTTACTTGAATTTTAAAAAGTTTATTTATGATTCTACCTACTCAAAATATATTTTATAAAACCTGACCTAATGAATACAATATCAAAAATAAACTAAGACGTTATTATTATTATAGGAAAAACATATTTCATTACCTTTCCATCGTATGAAAAACAAAAACATCACCGTTGTGTACGTATGTCCTATCATCTCCATGCAAGAGTGTATTTTTTTAATAAACACATTAATTGTACTATTATAAAGGTTTAGTTAATAATATATATATATATATATGATATTAATAATTTAATTATGATTCTAGAAATATAATATATGACCTACATTATTACCTTTCCATTCATTGGAAAATGATAATGCTACTCATATGTACATGTGGACAACCACCTCCTTGAAGTGATGTGACTCATTTTTCTATTTCCCCAATTAATTCATGTTTATAAAGTTATATATAATGAATATAAATTATATTAAATAAAATATTAACATTTCATAGAGATGTAACTAATTCATAACTACTTTATACATGGAAAATATAACAAAGTAATTTTGGGGAAACTCATTGAATAACCTTAAAGGTGTCGGCGTAAGAATAAGATATTTAATGAATGTATTTTAAAAGATTATAAAAGGACCAAAAAATTAAATATAGTATAAAAATATACATAATAAATTATTTAATAAACTTAAATTTACTATATTAGATGAAAAACACAAACGACTAGAAAGAGACCAAAGGTAATGGATTTCTATTAAAATATCATTTTCTTTCACTTTTGTTTTTATTCATATTTCATTTAAAATTTTTATAAAACCTAATTTTGTAAACCCTGTATATTTTCTTATCCTCTAGTTAAATTTTTTTACATGTTTATTTTATGTTTTATCTCTTGTTGAATCAAGAATCTGCAAGTAAGTTACACATAATGGAATTTCATTCAAAGATATTATTTTGAAGTTTTACTTCCAAATCATTTTCTTCAAGGTATATATTTTATTAAAACTATTTTAAATAATATTTTTATTATTATAGAAAAATATATCATAGTTATATTTTTTCATGTTTTAATTTTTATAAATTTTTTAAAAAGAAATTTTCTTTTTTATCTCTAAAATGATGTACTTTTTACCAAAACTGAGAAAATAATATTTGTTTTAACATACACTACAATGAAGGGTTTTCTTGCTTCCACAACTAATATTTTCTTTTATATTACTCCTTTGGATTCAGTGATTATTTTAAATGAAAATATGTTTCTCTATATTTTGGAAATTCTTATTTAAATTGATATAAAATGAATGGTAATTATTATTTTAAAGGAACAAAATGAATTTTTAAATGTGATTCATAACATTGTTCTTGCATAATGTTACCTTGATATTATTTTCAATGTACTGGTTTTATTAACTTTATAATGTTTTTGTTTTTTATAAATCCCTCATTTCTAATAAATCAATAGTTTAACTTCACTAATATTGTATTATTCCATATTTTTAGATCATTAAATTATTTGTTATTCTCTTATCAAATCTCTATATTATTCATTAGACATTAGTTTCCTCCCTCATGTAAATTTTTTTAATATCAAAGATATAATGACCCTACTTTTTATTAAATGAAAATTACATTATATTTGAGAAAAAAAATCATTAAAGTGTTATAAACTAGGATATAAAGGTTTAGTAAATTGGAAACATTATGACCACACATAATTTGAACATCATAAAACAGAATAATTTATTTAAAACCTCATTATTTACCCTTATAATATCACATTCTCATTAGTACAAGTAATCACCTAAGGATATACAACAAAGAAAGGGGTTAACTAAATGCCTAGTAAGAGGATAGATAAGAACATGAAAAAATATTACATGGGTGAGAATAATCATTTTAAACATAACATAAACATAGTATCATCATAATAATCATGAGAGGAAACATTAAATAAAGGCTTGAAATGTGGAAATGCCTAAAAATGAAAGATAAAGTCTTAGTGGTCAAATAACACACATTATTATTAACAAATATATCATCATTTTCATGAAAACAATATTTTCATAATTATAAAAACATAATTATGAACAAATCTAGAATAATTTTCATACATATTTTATACCATCTCATGGGATACATCACATTAACCAATGTACTGGATCACTATTTAATTCTGGGTGGACCCATCACATCATAACATTTACATAATCATACATGCCACATTGAACATATATCAATTAAATTCATATTGTAATCCATGTAATGGAATGGATTTCATAAATATTTAATCAATAACGAATAAAAATAGGGTTCCTAATTGAAATGGAAAAAACATATTTCGTATAATATTCATTAATCTTGAGTGAAGAAGAAACAACTCAAGAGGAATCAAAATGTTTTTTTGGAAGGAATATTTCTTTTGAGAATTATTTTTATTTATCATAAAATCATATTGGAAATTTTTTTATCTCATAAAATAAATTGTATGTTCAATGAAATTATATATGATTAATATTAAAATAATATCCACACTAATATTTGGCATGAAATAAGAATAACCCAAAGAATGGGAGTTGGATTCGAGAATCCCCTTACTTTTTTTATGAATGCATTATTCACTATAATATCATGGGAAATCAAATTAGATTCATTAATTATTAAATAAATTACTTTTTATACATTTTATTTATTTATTATAATTGTATTAAGTTCTTTTATGTCAATTTGATATGTTATAGAGTATAATTTCATCGTTCTAGGAATGTTTGTTTTCTTGGTTTTCTTGATCGGCTAACTTGTATAAATGTATGAATGATTATGTAAAATGAGAATTATTCTCCCAAATTTAAGTTATATGTTTTTAATGAAATTAAATAAATTTAAAAGTTCTTATATTTCATTTTTAGGGTATGAGGATAATTCATTAGATTAAACATAGAGATTTAATTTATTTTGGTGATTTTTACGACCATCGAGAACATATATAATTTTTTTTAATATCATGGTTATATATCAGTTACAGAAAATTATATAACATATAATATATATAAATGGTTTTATGTCTAGGCGGAAAGGTGGTAATAGAAAATGAAAACTCATCATCCATGAAGGCAGTGAATCGACACGTCACGAATGATGTATTTATTTTTAACATAAAAGGAGGAGAGAAGAGATTTTGATGATTTATATTAAATTATGAAAATAAAATTATAGTATATATATTATACAAGAGTTATAATACATCTATTTAAATGGGAGGTGGATTAAAGACTAAGGAAAAAATAAATTAAAAGATAATGAAAGAGGATTCTACCTCTTTAATTTCTTCTTCTTGAGAAACTCTGGAAGGAACTTAGGTTTGGTATTTTATTGAGACCAAAAGATCCAAGACATGATGAATAGTATTTGGAAGATAATTTCAAGGAATTTGGACAGGATTAAAGGATAACAAGGTGTGATGAAAAAGGTGGGGAGGGGTGGTATTTATAGAGCTTGGGAGGGTTGTTTTTTGAATATTTTATTTATTTGTTTATTATTTTTCCTCAAGACTATATATAGTGTTTATTACTATGAATAAATAAATTAAAGAGATAAGTATAGTTAGAAATGATGTTGGTTACATCATCAATACATATAAAATTACTTAATAATTCATGTATTTAATTTATAATGTTTAATACCGTAAATTGTATTATTTAACTATTCACAAAAAATAAACTATTTTAGTAAAATCCCAAAAATTCACCCTAACCATTTTTAAATGTGTAGATTTAAAAAATGGACTCTATTTTATGAAAATTATTTCCATAATATGAGAAATTACATTTTTAATTAAAGTCATCATTTAATAAAAAAATACCGATTTTATTATTATAAATGATTTTATGACATATTGAAATGTCAATTAAGGACCCATAAAATTATCTTATAATTACAATAAAACAAAATATTAACTTATTAATCTATTTTATGAAAACTAACTTTATTCTAAATCATTATATTAATTATAAAATTTTAAATAAACATTTATGTTTTACGAAAATATTAACACTTAATTCTTCATTTTTAAAACATTAATTTACTTATACTATGATATAAGTATATATTATTTTCATTTATAAGATGCATAAAAATTATTTATACTTTCATAGTTGAAGTTACTATTCTATTAGTTGGATTAATATTCATAATGGTCATGTTACTAGTTCAACTATCATATTATTATTCCATTGGTACAAGTTCTTTAATTTCTCTAAATATCACTTATTTCATTCTCAATTTGTCAGAATAACGTTTTTATTAGGATCTGTTTTCTATTCATGTGTTTTATACCATTTAACAAAATTATAATAAGGAAGAAATTCTATTGATAAAATTTTAGGTTGTTACATTTCATCCCCCTTTTTGAAATTTCACCCTCGAAATTTATTTTTTACATAGTAAGGTGAGAACAGGTTAGAGTAATTATCCTTCATAGATTATTATAGTTCCCAAGATTCTTTTTCAAGCTTATTATTCCACCACTATACTTTGACAAGGTGAGTTGTCTTGTTGTGTAGGACATCGTATCTTTAGTCCGAGATCTTTACCAGGCGATCTTCTATATTGGAGTTCATTTTATAGTTTTACCACCTCCAAATTTAGTTCATGTGAGGGGTAAGGTATGTACTTACCCAGGAGTGATTGGTGGAACACATCGTCTACATGAGACAAATTTTGTGGATGTGCAATATGATAGGCCGATGGTATTATGCAATCAAGGATCACAAAGAGGAAAATGTACATTAGGATAAGATTGCATTTCATTAAAAACTGAATAAATCTATTCCATAGTGATATTTGAAAAAAACATTGTCTCTAAAATCATACTCCAAGTCCCATTAATAGTTGACAACATAGATCTTATACTAACTCTAAGAAGTTTTGATATGTTATTGGATGTATTAAAACATCCTTGTCATTTCATACATAAGATCATGTCTAAGTATCTTTTGTTCACCGACATCATCCCAAAAAGATAGAGTTCTACATTGCTTCCCATATAAGGATTCATATGAATCCATATAAATAATCAAAGGGAATCTATTGTTATATGAGAACACAACTAATGGGATATGTAGATCCCATACACCATGTAATTCTATTGAGTTGGCTCTCATCATATCCTGGGGAAACTGAATAGTGATTTTTAATTGGATATCATTTCAGGGGAGATAAGGCATGATGAAATTCAATTAATTACTCAAATAACATTGAATACTTCTCTAGAATTTAGATTTGAACCTTGTATCATGATTAGAGATAATTAAAAGTGGTACCCCATGTTTCCTCACCACTTCCTTCATATATATATTGGTATGTTTTTCAATTGATAAACCTTCCAGAATAAAAATAAATTGGGAAATCCTGGTGATTAGATCCACTAAAACACATATCACATTTTTTTACTTTGGATATCTTCAAGATAATAGTGATGAAGTCCATGGTGTCATTCTACCATATCGATATGGGTATAGGGAATGATTTCATCATCGCTTTGGACTTTTGTTTTTTTGATTTAAATTTATGACATACCAAACACTGTGTGATATATTATGTAATATCCTTCTTCATGTAATCCCACCAGACGTGTTCTTGAAGATCAAAATAAACATTGGTACTTCCAGTGTGGATGGAGAAAGGTGATTTATTTTCATTTTCAAATATATCCTTCTTTATCTCAGGTGATAAGGGAACAAAACTACTTGTTCCAAACAGAATCACACCATCATCATCAATATGGAAATACTATATCTTCCCTTCATTTACTATATTCACCTTTTATTAATCTAGATAATCTATTTGTGCCTCCTTAATATTCTCTTATATATATGATTGGGAAATAATGTGGGAATGATATGATTTATTCTATGCCATTATACTTTCTAAAACCATTCATTGAAAATCCATGAAGATACGGTCTTTGTAAATACACATCATAGATAGAGTATCGCGTTATTTTATGCCAAGAGCATCAGCTATCTTGTTCACCATTCTGTTATGGTAGTGAATAGACAAATACATGTCCTTAATTATCTCAAACCATCTTCTTTGATGCATGTTTATCTATTTATTTGTGAATATATAATTCAGACTCTTGTGATCAGTATATATGTCACAGTTCTCCCCATATAGGTTTTGTCACCATATTTTTAAATATAAAAATCACAGATACTATCTACATATCACATGTTAGGTAGTTTTTCTAATGGATCTTCCAGTTTTGTGAGGTGTAGGCTTTCACTTTTTCATTCTTCATGATTACAGAACATAATACGTTCTTTTAAGCATAATTGTATATCATAGAACATTGTTCACTTATAGGTAATGTGAGTACACGTGTTGTGATAAGCCTCTTTTTTAGGTCCTTGAAAATTTATTCACATACTTATATCCAAACATATATTACCCTATTCCTTGTTAATATAGTTATAGGGATATAAAATCATTAGAAATTTCTCAAAAAACAGAGGTAGTACCCTACTATCCACGAAAACTATGTATTTACATGATACTCTAGGGTCTAGGACATTCCTCAATTAGCATTGTTTTTTAAGTGACCATATAAATTCCCTCACTTGTGATCATGTGCACCAATAATGTGACATTTTCTATCAAAAAGTCACACTTACTGAATTTGGCTTACAATTTATACTTCCTTAATGTCGGTAACACAATCCATAGATTTTTCTCATGTTCCTCCATCATCATAGATTAAATGAGAATATCATTGATAAAAACTACAAAACTTTTCCCAAGTTAGTGTCTAAAGAATCTATTCATCAAATGCATTAATATTTAAGGGGTATTGATAAGTTCTAAGGGAATCACTATAATCTAATAGTGTGAAAAACTTGTACGAAAAGCTATATTCTTAATATCTTACATATCCAACATAAGTTGATGATGTCTATAGTGAAGATCCACCTTTACTAAGAATTGAGCTCCACATAGTTGATCAAACAATCCTTCAATCCTTGGAAGAGGATAATTATTCTTTATAGTGATATTGTTGATTTCCAAATAATTGATATAGAACCACATTGATGAATCCTTTTTCTTATAGAGAGAACCAGTGCACCCCAAGGTGATGGACTAGGGATTATGAAACCGTTGTCAAAATTATCTTGTAGATACTTCTTTAACTCCCCTAGTTTGATCGAGGGCATCCTGTAGGGGAATTTAGAGATAGGAGTATCTCCAGGTATGAGTTATTTTGAGAAATATTGTTTAGAATATTGGGGATGTTTTGGTTACTATTTAATAAATGCATAATTTTATTCCCTTACAATGGTAATTTCCACCAGGTTGATATATTTATTTTACTCAACCATTTGTATGAGGTGTACTTCATCATAGGGAATAAACACCCACACAGTTAAAGGATTTTCAAAATGAGATTCATGGTCTTCCTTGAATTTGTACAGGATCATGGGATAGTTTGGAATTCAAATATATATTTCCTTTACCCACAATTTATTTGTGATCTATAAAACAAGAGACAGTATATTCCCAATATATCATTAAATTCCACCAAGGGATGTATCTTGAGATTCATTGGAAAACTCTTCCCACACATTCCAATAGTAGAAGAATCTAATACTTTTGGTGAAATGATTGTATGACTAGGTGTTTTAATGGATATATATACTTAAAGGATTTGGGCCTTCCATTAAATAGTTCTAGAAAAATTGCATGATATAAAGCAATAAATATAAGAAAAATCAAATAAGAATTTTTCTATTCTTGAGTGAATATAAGGTATACAATATATGACTTTATTTTCTTACTCCACTTCAAAAATAGTGATGGAATAATATTTCACTTTCTCATTTGGATTTGGTCGTTGTTATTGATGATTACCCTCAAGGACTCAAGTTTTTGTGAAATGGCGTACATTGTTTCTTTTCTCCCTACAGTTGAAGCATGGAACCATGGGTGGTTCTCTCATTTTTTCATCATATTGGTTGGCTACTTTATGTCTCTCCAACATTCATGATCTTGGTGGCCTTATCTCCCACACTTTAAGAATTTACCCATATCTTTGATCAAATATGCATGATGCTGCTTCCCATATTTTGGACAAGTGAGTGGTTGGATCCTCTATACTTATTTTCTATATGATCCACCATTTTGGAAATACATTGTCATATTATAATCCACATAACCATGAGACCATTATTTTAACTCCATATCTACTTTGAGATCACATTGAACCACTTCTTCATAATTTCCAAAGTCTATGAAAGATAGAGTCTTTCAAAGGTGTTGTTTTAAAACACTAAACACTCTTTAAAAGGTGTTGTTTTATTCATAATCCCTGATATATTCAACTTCCCTTTTCTAAATCTTTATGAATTATTTCTCTATCTTTGTATAAATATTTCAAGGGAAATACTTCTTAATAAATAATGTGTTAATGTATTCCACTCCATCTCTTCAATTTTATCCTTTGTCTTGGTGTTCTTAATCAATGCCCATAATTGATCGTCCTCTCTCTCTAAATGGTTGATGGATAGAGTCACCTTATCCATCTCAGAATAGCGAACCACATAAAATATCTTCTCCATTGAGTTGACACACTATTCTGTGACTAATGGATCAGCAGATCCACTAAATTTCGGTGGTTTTTTTCCACATAAATGATTTTATATCCAGTTTCTACCTCTAGGGTGTAGGTGAAAATTCCACAATATTCAAGTTATTTTTCATATCCCAAGAAATTTGGGTACACATCACCATGAAATTTTTAATGACACTTCCCAAGGCATTGGGGATGTCATTCGAGTAATTGTTGCATTGTCCCTCACATGGGTTGTTGGCCTAATTTATCTTGATTCCCACCATTTCTATAAAAAAATTGTTGGAACAAAACATAACGAAACAAGTCAGGAATAAATAATTTATTAATTTCTCTAATAAATGATAAAGGCAGATCTTGTGGGATTCCTATGTTTATTATTTTTCTAAAATAAAGTTTCTTGGGTGCTTAAATATACTTAGTCTTGTACTAAGCGTTTTCACTAATGTTCTCCAATCCTAAATCCAAAATTAACTAAACCATACTCTAATACTAACTATATCGTCACTAATTTTTCTTAAGTGACTATTACATAATTTTAAAGACAAACATCATAAAAGAGTTACAATCCCGGATCCAATGGTTTAGTACCTTGGTAGAATTAATACCATATATAATTTGAACATAATAAATAATTAAAATTTATTTAAATCCAACATATTTTTCATTGAAATTTCACATTATCTTTAGTAGAAGGTATCAATTGAGGATATATATTAAAGAATGGATTGAGCTAAAATCATAGTAAGAGGATAGATAAGGACATGGATAAATGTAACATGACTGACCATTATCATCGTCATCATCATAATATAATAATATGATAATCATCATAATCAGGATAGGAAGCATTAGATAAAGGACTTAAATGTATTAATTCATAAAAATGAAACATCATGTTTTAGTGGTCAAATACCACACATAGTTTTAAACAAAGATAACATATTTTTCACGCATAACATATGTGCATAATCATAGAATAATCACTATGAAAAAACATTGCATCTTGTTTACACATATTTTATGCTATCTCATGAGATATATCACATTACCTAATACATTTTAGCACAATATAATTATAGGTTCACTCATCACATCATACAATTTACATAATCATGCATGTCACATAGAACATATGTCAATCAAATCATGAAGTAACCATTTAATGAAGTGATTTTAATATGGATTTAATTAATCATGAATAAACTTGGGTTTCCCAAATTAAATTGTAATAACATATTTGTTATAAGATTATTCATTATTGAGTGAAGAAGAACAGCTCAAGAGGAATCAAAATGTGTTTTGTGACGAAGATTTATTTTGTAAAATCATTATATTTTTCATAAAATCAGATTGGAAATATGTATATTGTAGAAAATAAAATGGAAGGATAATGAAATTATATTTTTTTTAATATTAAAGTAAAATCTAGATTGAAATTTGGCATGAATGTTGAATATCCCAAAGAAAGGGAGTTGAGTTTGAGAATCCAATTACCTTATGTCTAAATGCGTTCTTTACATTAATATACAGGATAATAAAATTTTATTCATAAATTACTAAATAAATTATCTCTTATACATTTATTTTACATATTATAATTTTATTAAGTTATTTTATTTACATTTTTACAAGTTATTGCGATGAATTTTGTCGTTATGGGAGTGTTCAGTTTCTTAGTTTTCATGACCGGTTTGCTTGTGTACAAGTATGGATGTTCCTGTAAACTGAGAATAATTATCTAGAATTAAAATTTTATGCTTTTTCATGAAATTAAATAAGTTTAAATTTTCTTATATGTATTTTTTTATAAGTTATTAGGATTTTTGATTAGATAAAACAATAATGAAAATGATTTATGTTATTTTGGTGGATTCTACGACCATCATTAACATATATAATTTTATTTAATATCATGATTATATATTCGGTAAAGAAAATTATATATATTATAATATGTATAATAAAATCTAATTTAACCATAATAATGGTTTTATGACCATCCTTTATGGAATTAATGGAATATTAAAACTCACCGCCCATAATGGTAGTGAATTAACATGTCACGAACAATGTTTTCATTTTTAGAATAAAAGGAGGAGAGAAGATATTTTTATGATGGATATTACATTAATAAAATAAAATTCTTATATATATGATATTAGATTTATAATTACTCTTTGTATATGTTATGTAATGAGAAAATAATAAATGAAAAGAAATTAAAAGAGAAAGAAAGAGGATTTTACCTCTAGAATTTCTTGTACTTGAGAAAGTCCTTAAGGAACTTGGGATTTAACTTTTATTGAGACCAAAATATTGTAAACATGGTTAGGAGGATTGTAAATACAATTGGTTAGAATTAATACAGTATTTAAGTCTTATAAGGAGTAAGGAGAAGAGGTGTTGAGGGGTGGTATTTATAGTGGAGAAGAGGGGTATTTTTTTATTATTTTATTTATTACTTTTTTATTTTGGCTCAAGACTATAAATTGTTTTGATTCCCATGAATAAATACCATATATAGAGAAGTTGAGTTAGAAATAATGGTGTCTAAATCATCCATACATCATCAATAACTCAAAAAATGAATTTGTTTAATTTATAATGTTAAATACCATAAATTAGTGTATTTCACTATTTACAAAAATTCAACTATTTTAGAAATGTTCCAAAAAATCATACTAACTATATTTAAAAGTTTATAATTTAAAAATTGAATCCATTTTATGAAAATAATTTTCTAAATATGTGAAATTTCATTTTTAATTAAAATAATCATTTATTCAAAAAATATTGATTTTAATGTTATAATCGATTTTATGACACTTTAAAAAAGTATTTATTGTATAATAAAATTATATCATAATTATAATAAAATTAAATATTAATTTATTAATCTATTTAATGAAAACTTTTTTTCTTTTAAATCGTTATATTAATTATATAATTTTAAATTAACATTTAGGTTTCACAAAAATATTAACACATAATTTACCATTTTAATACATTTATTTACTTATAATATGATATAATTATATAATATTTTCATTTATATGAATCTTAAAATTTATTTAGGCTTTAATTGGTGAGGTTACTATTCTATTGGCCAGATTACCATTCCTAATGTTCATGTTACTATTCCAATGGTCAAGTTACTATTCTATTGGTATAGGTTCTTTAATTTTAATAAATATTACTTATTTCATTGTCCATTTATTAGAATAATATTATTATTGGGATATTTAATCTTTGTGTGTGTTTTATCCCGTATAAAATTACTACAATAATGGAAAAATTCCATTGATAAGAGTTCGGGTCATTATAAGAGATGAATTGAGAATCATTTCAATCACTAGAATGATTTTTAAAATATATAAAATTTATATATATGGTATCAATTTGAATAATTTTATTAAGTAATTTATTAAATTTATGTGGTAAATATTTATTTTCCATGATTTAGGGTTATAACCAAGAAGGTGAAAGGAAATCAACACCCTTAGTCAATGTATAGAATGTCGGGCCTTGAAATCCAATACAATGAGTGATTGAGGTGAGAAGATCATGAACATATTAGAGTAGATAAATCATGTTATTATGAATAAACATTACCATATGGGGAATATTATTATTCCTAAACATAATTCACCAATGTGGGATCACTTAATGCAATATAATCCTCCATATTTAATATATACACTATTCTGCTAGTAACTAAACAATGGATTAAGTCCCAAGAAATGATATTTTTGGACATGGGATGTGATTAAATGGAAGTGGTTTCTATATTAATGCACTATATGAGGGTATATTCAAACCAATGGTGGTTATTAATCTAAAAAAAGTGGTTGATAAAATAGAATGTATGTAATATAGATATCTTAAAGTAATATTCCTTGAGAAATAATTCTCTATGAGGATATCCTGTTAAAATGGAGAGTAAGTTCCTCACATTAAAGAAACATTATAAGACAAGTTTTGTAGAATATATTGATTACTTTACAAGATTATCTAGGAATGATTTGGACAACATATGTAATCCAAAAACCAATATTGACCATATTTTAGACATGATTAAGTTGATTCATTGAAGGTATCTGGTTTCTCAAATGTCTTCATCATATTAAGTTATATTATCAGGTGTTACCAATAAAAATAAAGAATATTATAAATCTTATATCATAAAGGGAAATAAATAAAATAAGATAATGGTGGAGAACCATGAAAAAATAACATTTTGAAAGAAGATAATTTAAAGAATGGGATTTCCAATATGTGATAGTTGGTGAAATAAACTCTATGGTACTCTATTAATTGGAACATGAGTATATTTTAAGTGAATATAAATGGTTTATAATGATATTAAATATATGTAAATTAATTAAACCACTTCTATCTAGGGCTTAAACTACAATGATATGCATAATTATTCATACTAATGTTTCACGTGTTAAGAGAACCCCCTGTAAAAGTGGCTAAGGTGAGAAGGTCATGCTTATATTATTTCTAGATATGGTATTGAAGATACTAAAGATGTGGTGTAGATATATTGATCATAACATAAAATTTAACTAATTCTTAAATTTATTCTATTTCTTTTCACTATTTTATGAATTTTATGTTTTCTATGAAAATTTGATATTTCCCTAGAACCTTAAGATGGGAGTTTCAAATGAAGACACCAATTGGAAATATTATTGCAATAAGGATGTGTTAGTTAGTTCCAATTATAACATATAGATTTACACTATTTTTAAAAATGATTATTGTTACTGTGGTTTCATTTGATATAATCATTGTTATGGATTGGGTTTCAAAATATATTGAAAAATATTATTATATAGAGAAAGTGATAATAATTCAATATAGAGATGTGGAATACATTATCTTCATAGAGGGAACTACATAATCTAAATCATGTTAGGATCCACATCTAGTATATGTCTCTAAGGAAATTGATATATAATAAAAGCTTACGTAACCTATGAATGGTGATGGAATCCCTAGAATTTAAGATGACCCAATTTTTTAGGAATACATTCTTTTGTTTCCTGCATAACTACATGAACATCTACTTGATCATGAAGTTGGGTTTTCAACTGATCTTCCATGATGAGAAACCTATATCTATGATTTTCTATAGGATAGACTCTTTGGAGTTTCTTAAACTGAGGAAAAAACTATAGAATTTTTGGTATTAAGTGTTTATATTCGCCACTGTTTCACCATTAGGAGACCCTATTATATTTATTAAGATGAATGATGGGTATATGAGTTTGTGAATTTATTATAGTGATATAAATTCCATTAAAATAAAGAAAAATTATTCTACAACCTACACTGATTACTAGTTTAGTCAAATATAATTATCTAAATATGTTTTAATGATTGGTATTCATTATAGACATAATAGAATATTATTAAAGAAGGGGGATATTAAAAAAATGATATTTTGAATGAGGTATGGACATTACAGTTTTAGAGTAATTCCCTTTGTACTGAATAATGAACCCTCTATTTTTATAGATTTTTAATCAATTTATTCACATATTTTCTCAATAATTTAATAGTGGTATTTATTAATCATATATTAATATAATATAAAATAAAACATGAACATAAGATTCATTTTTGAATAAATCTCAATAATCTTATATAAAATTATTTATTTATACAATTTATAAAATCTAAATTTTATTTTCCAAACGTTTCCATTCTTGAAAATAATTTCTACAAATTATTTATTAGCTTACCCATTAACCAAATTTAAATATAAATGGGTTATGTTTAAATGGTGACAAGAATGTAAAGAAATATTTGATGATTTAAATAGGAAACTAGTATATGTATAATTATTAACATTACTATTTATAAGGTGTTGAATTTTTTTCTATAAGGATTCATCATTAAAGGGGAATGAATGCTTCCTAATACATAATGATAAACCCATTTAATATGCATCATGTTATTAAAACAACCTTGAATTGAATTATCCAAACAATAATCTTGAGATGATATTTTTAATCATTAAATTTATTATATGAAGTCATTACCTTTATGGTGTAACATATATACATATTATTAATGTGTGAAATAAAAATTCGCATAAAAATAACTCAACATGAGGAAAAGAAAATTTCTGAAATTACTAAAGGGTTATTATTTCTCAAAATTATACCACCCTAAGAAGTAAAATAAGGCCATATATTCATTATATAGGAATGATCATGGTGTTTTGAATAAAATTATGTTTTCCAAAGATCCTATAGCCATGTATTTAATAATTCTATATATGGGAATCATTAATGAAAGGGGAAAATCACATATATCCCAAATTATTTCCAAACAATCCTTATTATAGATAATAAAAAGTTCCCACCTTGATGATCTAAATTTTAAAAAGAAAATAAAAACCATGAATTATGGGACATATGTAGATGTTAACTATGATGATTGTATATTGAAAATTTTAAATAGATTTTTTTCTCTAACCATGAATGAGATAAAAATTGAAGTATTTAATGAAGCGCATAACTAAAATTTCTCTATACACATTGGTGGAAGCAAAATATATCTAGATAAAAAAACATTTTTGTGGGATAATATGAAATGGGAAATTGTAGACTATATATCCATATAATTTGTTTTCTTATTAGAAATGGAAGAGTTATAACATTCTAAAGGAGCTTCTCATTCCTATGTGGAAATGGGATAATATTACTATGGAATTTTTCCCTAGGTTTCCAAAAAATATATTAATGTATGATATCATACTGGTTATTATGGATCAACTTATCAAATATGCACATTTCCTCACTATAAGGGAAGATCTACAACTTGATTTCCTCATGATGATCTATATTTATAAAGATGTTAGGCTTCATGAATAACCTATTTCAATTTTATATGTTCATAACCAACTATTTACATAGAAATTCTAGAATGATATTTAGAAGGATATCAAAACTAACCTACATTAGAGAACTGCTCATCATCCTCAGATAGATGGATGGTCTAGAAGTAATATTTAGACATTATATGATAAGCTTATGTTGTTATTACTTGAAATTCAAGGTATGTTGGATCACTATTTTCCATTAGTGGTATTTTAATAAAATAATAGATTATATTGAATAATTCAAATGTAATGCATGAAGAATTTTATAAAAACATATGGTGTGTATAAACATGTTGGGATGGGGTTCGTGAAAGGAAGATTTTGGTCCCAAAAATTATTAAGGAGACAATGATAAAAGTATGAAAAATGTATAGTCATATCCATTTAGATCAAATCATGAAAAAGATATATATGTATAACTAGATGGATGATTTAAAATTTCATGTCATATATCTTGTTTTCATAAAGGTATATCCATGTATGGGTGTTATGGTTCAGTAAGAAAGGGAAAATAAGCCTCATATACATCTAGACTTTTGAAATTCTATATATAATTTGAGTTATGGACTATAATTTGGAAATTACACAAGGAGTCTCATAAGTTCATGATGCGTTCCACGTATCATTATTGAGGATGTATATGCCATAACTAATTCATGTTCTCATCATGAAGGAAATATAATTGGAACTTGATTTATCTTACAATGAAAATACCACCCATATTTATAACATAAGAGAACAATTTTTCCG
This sequence comes from Viscum album, assembly GCA_963277665.1. NCBI lineage: Eukaryota > Viridiplantae > Streptophyta > Magnoliopsida > Santalales > Viscaceae > Viscum > Viscum album. Next base: position 1,030,536,532 of record OY728158.1, read on the forward strand.
GAATTAGAAAACTAAATTTGTGAGGGTACATCTTTGAAATCATTAAATATAAGAGGAAACTCGGAACAATAAGAAGTTATGATAATGAAATACCACAACTATTCATGATGTGACATTATAGAAATTTTTAGGAATAAATATTTAATATAGGGACTAATGTAACACCTTGGATTCAATTATAATATGTAACCATTATATTATAATGAAAATATAACATAACAGTCATATACTTAGTCAATAATTTAAATTCACAGATTTTATAAATTTAAAATGAATAAAATAATTTCATTTTTTTGTTTAGCATGTCAAAATTTACTTAGTACTTTTTTATAGATTTTCCTAATTTAGTAGATTTTTAGGTTAATAGGGAAGATTATAGATTTTCAGAAACATCCAATTTTATGAAATATAATGATTCGAGAATTACATGAATTCTTATAAAATGTTTTTAAATAGAACATATATAATTAATAAGTAATATAATTCATATAGAAATATAATTTTGAACACAGAAATATTTGATTAGTATTTTGGAAATGTATGAAAGGATTTTGATCAAATAAAAACTATTTTTACTTATTTTCATTTAATCAAGTACTTTCAATGTTCATTTTGGTTTCAGTTTTTAAAAAAATTTAGGTATAATTTGATGAAACACAATATAATTAATCCCATTTGAATCAACTGTGTACATTATTTTATGGTAAAATCATTTTATGTATAATTTTTTTTATTAAAATAGTTTTTATTGTGTTTTGAGAACTTATATAAAAATAAATTTCTTTCAGTTAATTGATTTAATTCATGAAATAATTATTCCAAATTTAAATTTATTATAATTTATTTGAGTTAATAAGGAAACTTAATTTTTAGTCATAATGAATAATAACCATGGTAAATATTTATAACCACATGTCACATCCCGCACCATCTCATTGTCTTGAGAGGGTGGAGGAATGCTACATTGGCTTAAGTGACGTTCCCAAGGTGCCAAAGGCTGGAAATAAATGCTGAGGGCTTTGATAATAAATCGGGGAATTATTTTCCCTTAAGATAAAACCAACCAACCAAAAAATCAAATATGAGCAAACTACATGACACATGTCAACAAAACAACCAAACCCACACATTACGAAAAGACAACCAATTGTTCCAAAACAAATCCAAAAGACCAAAACACCCAAAAAAATCAGAGTACCAAGAAGAAGACTGCAAAAAGACTCTAGAATAACTAGGACACCATCCGTATCTCCACACCAATATCCATGATCCAAGCACCACAACATCACCAAACCATCATACCGAACTGCTTGAAAAATTAGATGCCTTACCCTTACCTGTGCCGCGGAACACAACGTCTATAAAAGCAAAAATGTTCCAATGGATATGGTGAGTACAAATACTTAGTAGGTTTTCCCCAATTGACTTCCCTATGCATTTCACTTCGATAAAACCATTATCAAATTTATATAAAGAAGTTTTTATAAAACATTTAATAGTACAATAACTACTAATAATCCAAACGAACCCTTACCAAGAAACATTTACCCAAACTATGGAACCAAAGGGAAACAGAAAAACCATTCCATAAGACAGTTCACCATTTCCTATTATTACAAAAAATTCCATCTTGTAAAAAAACACAGAATAAGGCAAAAAAAGGCGGCGCTTCTGTCCAACCAGTTTACTCCATCTATAACTAGTGTTACTTCCCAATGACTATCCATAATGGTGGTTCTTCAGACCACTATCCATCACCTTTTAGTGTGATACTTCCCGCCCACTTCTGCACAACCAACACAAGCCGTAACACTTAATCAACCAATAATAAAAAAAGAACCAGGGCTGAAAAATAAGCACACAACCATTTCCATCACATGCCTATTCACTTCAATAAGTCACCCATTTATTAAAAACACCCTTTAACAAAATTTCCATGCCTAACCACATTTTAATTAAGAACATCATTCATGAAAACCATATTTCACCAAACATTTCTCATAATCAGCCTCTAACGATTTTAAAATCAACATTTTAAAATCAAACAAGAAATCCCCTTTTGGAAACAATAACCCATTTCCCCAAAATCCACCCAATCAACACCAAATGGATTTCCAACAAGATTATCAAATCATTATCAAAATTAATTTTAACGAAAAATATTAATTGTAAGCAAACTACTAGTTCTAACCAAGTAGAGTTGAGGGAGAATCCACCTACCTTTAGGGTTCTAGCGAATTCATCCCACATGAAACCACACCCCAATATATGAAAATGTTCCACTAAAACCGATCTATATCTCCTTCCCTATCATCAACAAGCCTTAAATTCAAAACCCAATGAAAAAAACCCAATGATCTACACACAACAGATATAGATCTAGAAAACCAAGAGAGTGGGAAAGTAGATCTAGATAAAAACCACAATGAAATAAGTGAGGAGACTTACTTGAGAAGAATTATCTAAACCACACCAAGAAAACCCTTCGATTTTCTTCCAAAAAGACTGGGAGAGCACCCCTAACCTTTGATAATGGAAAATTCTGAGTGAGGATCGAGTGGGAGAGTGTTTGGTTGTTTTTAGAGAAATCCTGACTAATCCCAAATTAAAAAAACATTTTTACAGGCCGCATGGTTAGAAAAACCATGTGCTAACTGTGCACTAGCTGCCACCTCAAATTGTGCCTCACCTGACCCACCCCATAGGGTTAGAAAAACAGTGTGCAAGCCATGAATATCCCACTACCTACAATGTTCATATCACACAGTTTCTCTTAACTGTTCTCAAACTGTGCGGCCTTAAAAAGGCCTACAACGTTTTCCAAAACCGTTCCAAACTCTCTCAAACTCATCCAAACTCATTTCAAGAACCTTAAAAACAAAAATGGCATTATAAAAGGCTACATACCTCAAAAAGGGTGCTAAATTCACCCCACCATTGGACATTCCATACTTAGAAAGTAGAGAACCATACCGTTGTTAAAAGAGATCGGGTCATTGCTCGGCCATCTCTTTCTACAGCTCCCAAGTATCCTCTTGAATCTGACCATGCTACCACAAAACCTTAACTAAAATGATTCTTTTACCACACATGAATTTATCTTTCCTATTCACAATCCACAATATCACGTGCACGAAGAAAGCATCCAGTTATAGCTCAACATGATCCCAATGAATCACAGGGTTACTTTATGACTGATACATCTTCAACTATGACAAATGAAACACATTATGAACTAAAATGTGATGGAAAAGCCAACCAATAGGTCACCTCTCTGATCTGATCAAGTATCACCAAAGGCCAAATATATCTTGGAGATAAATTACCTAGTTTTCCAAACCGGCAATGTCCCAACATAGGATATATTCTAAAAAACATATGATCACCCACCTCAAATGACAACGGTCATCGAAGATGATCATCATATGATTTCTAATGATGTTGAAACATCTCTATCATCTTTTTGATCAACTTGATCTTCTATGTAGTCTCTTGGACAAGTCTCAATCTGATCATCAAAGTCTCTCTCATTTCCACCCAACATAGTGGAGAACAACATGGGGGCCCATATAATGCCTCAAGTTGAACCATATAATTTATATCTTGATAACTATTATTATAAGATAACTCCACTAATGATAAGTTATCTTCCCAAGAACCACCGAAATCCATCACAGAAGCCCTTAACATATCCTCCAAGGTTTTTATCATCCTTCCAGATTGTCTATCCGTCTGAGGATGATACACCGTGCTCATCTTCATCCATGTACCAATGGATTGTTGTAAGGATTTACAAAAACGGTATGTGAATCTGGTATCTCTATTTGATAAAATCAAAACTAGAACACCATGCCTCTTTACCAAATCCCAGATATAGATTTTGGGCCGATCCTCCACCGTATTGGATTCAAGAATCGGGATGAAATGAGATAACTTAATGGGACGATCCATAATCAACCATATGGAATCGTGTTTCTTGACCATTTTTTGAAGACCTATCGCAAAATTCATCGCTATTTAATCCCATTTCCACACTAGGATGGGTAAATATAGCAACAATCCTACTAGCCGCTGATACTCTGCCTTGACTTGCTGAAAAGTCAAGCATCTCGAGACAAACCTGGAAAAATTCATTTTCATACCAGCTCACCAAAACTAAAATTTCAATGCCTTGTACATTTTCTGAATTCCAGGATGGACAACCCACCATGAAAGATGTTAAGCCCTAAGAAGTTCCTCCTAAAAATCCACTAGTAACACCCTCTAATTTTGAAAACACAATAGTGAATTTCCATTCTGTCCCCATCCCTCAATGGTCTCCCCATCATTGAGTTCCAACCTCATTGACACAAATTAAGAATCAGGTGAATGTTCCTCTTTAACCAAACCAATCATGTTAGGAACCAACGAAACCAGAAAGAAGACTGCTCTACCACCATGGTCCTCATTTTCAAACCACATGTCCACTATGACCGATATCAATTACAACTGATCTGATGCCTGTTTCACCACCTAAGGATATGATTTTCCAACTTAATGAATTGGCCACCGAATTTCCCTTACCCAATGTGTAAATTAAGTTAAAATAAAAAATTTGGAGATATTCCATCCTTATTGTTTTACTAAAATTCAAATATCTATGTGAGAAAATATGTTTTAAGATCTTATGATTTGTAAACAATATGAATTTCTCACAGGATAGATAATGACGCCACATTTTTAAAGCATGAACTACTGCTGCTAAATCCAAATCATGTGTTGAGTAGTTCTTATAATACAACCTCAACTACCCTAATCCATATTCGACTACATGATCCCCATGCATGAGAATACACCACATCCCTAATCCTGATGCATCATAATACACCACGTACCCTTTCCCTGATTGAGTAAAAACCAAGATTGGTGATAATGTAAGGCGACCCTTTAACTCTTCAGATCATTTATGACACTACTCATCCCATTGAAATGGGATATTCCCACTTGTAAAAGTTATCATCCGCAAATCCAATCAGGAGAAATCATGAACAAAATTTCAATAATACATAGCTAGACCAAGGAATCTATGTTTCTCGAAAAAATTCTTTGGAGGTTTCCATGAGATAACAGCCTCTATATTTTTTGGATCAACTGAAACACCCTTCTTAGAAATAACATGTCCAAGGAAATGAACCCTTTACATCCAAAAGTCACACTTTTAAAATTTGGCATACTACTAACAGTCCCTCAAGATCCCTAAGTCTATTGCCAAGTGATTATCATGCTCTACCCTTGTCCTCAAAAACACCAATATATCATCCACAAATACAACCACAAAAGAATCCAGATATATCTGAAATATCTGACTTATCAATTCCCTGAACACTACTGGTGAATTAATTAGACCAAATGGAATTACCACATACTCGTAATGGCCATATCTACATATGAAATCTATTTTCAGAATATCATCCTTCCTCACCCGCAATTGGTAACACCCTAACCACATGTCAATCTTGGAGAACAACTGAGCTACACTAAACTGGTCAAACAAATTATCAATGCATGGAAGTGGATATCGGTTCTTTATAATAACCTTATTAAGTCTACAATAATCAAAACGGATCTGAAAGGTTCCATCTTCATTTTTAACAAAAAAAACTGGCATTTCCCACATAGACATGCTAGTTAGGACGAACCATTTGTTTTCTAACTCTTCAAACGGTTCCGTTAATTCCCTCAATTATGCTGGTGCCATTTGGTAAGATAGAAGTGATATTGTAATTGTCCCGAAAAGGAGATCAATCATAAACTCCACGTCTCTCATAGGTGGAAGCCTTGATAATTCATCAGAAAATACATCCATAAATTGATCCATAACCACTGGAAGAACACTCTGCTTAACACATTCCAGCGATTCCAATGACAATGACTTTAACTAACATGATATCATTCCAGTAACTGGTTCCAACAAATCAATTTCACTTGGTTTTTCATTCTTCTCCCCTATACATATATTTTTAACACCATAATCCAACCCAAAACTTACCATTCAAGCATATCAATCGATGTGGGACTTAAACAATTGAAACCAATCCATTACTAGGATTATATCATAATCATCCATATCAAGAACTGATAAATCCCACATCAATTCGATTCCATCCACACTTAAATAATAACCTCGACATAAGAAGGCTTGACACTCTATCTGACCTAGGGGAGTTTGATGTTTCAAAACAGAAGGAATCATTTCCACCATTAAGTCCAACAAATCAAAAATGTGAGAAGTAAGAAAAGAATGAGAAGAAACCATATCAAACAAATCATGAATCAACATGGAATTTATAATAATCATACCTCACACTGTGGATGGTCTTGACTGATCATCCATCACAGCCATCTCAACTGCAAACAATTGATTACTTTTCCATGCCCTGCTCTTTTATTACCCTACTGAGGAGTTGAGGTTTTCCACAAATCACCATGACTAATTTTAGTTTTCTGATGAGGGGTATGATGCCGACCCCATCCTATCGAGGCATAATACCCTTGAGACCCATAAGGAGTGTCACAGACAACTGAACTTGGAGTATTCTGACAATAACAATGCATATTCTCCATTTTCTTACACTTATGACATGCTCAAGGTTGTGTTGTACAATCTCGCTTGATGTGTCTTGTAGAACCACACTAAAAACATCCCTAAAAACTCTAAGGTTTCGAAAGAACATTCACTGATCCTACCGTTAGATTTTGAACTATAATCCAACCCTAGATATAAGATTCCCTCTTCCTCTTGAAACCGTCATCTGATTCACACTATTCCATGTGGGTACCAACATACTTCCCCTGCTTGTAGCCCGCAAAATATCCTTCTCAGCCACCATATCTTTATTTACCATTTTTGTGTAATCCTCTATACACAACACCAATATCTAGGAATGAATTTACTGGTTCAACCCAACTTCAAAAATTTGTGCCTTCAACGATGTACTACCCTCCACCTCTGGTGAAAACCACACTAAGTTCATAAACATAGTCTTATATTCTATTACCGACATGTTCAATAGCTTCAATGTAAAGAAATTTTTTTTACATTGAATTATGAATGTATGAGGGTATAATTTTTTATTAAATAATTCCTCAAAACCCTCCCATGTCACACTTTTGTCCTTCCAGCTTGGACCGCCATCTCCCACCACTGAAGGGAGATATCTTTCAACATATACATGGCTAGTTTTACATTCAACTCTATCGGTGTTCCCATGAATTCAAATATCCTATTCATTCCGTTTAGCCATGCTTCAGCCCTTTCTGAATCTAAATCACCACTAAATATGGGTGGGTTCTACATTTGAAATTGAACCACATGATCCACATTCCTTGGTTCATCTAAATTATTCCCACTTTCCATAGCTTGGAAATCTTTCATTATACTCTGCAATAGCTGGTGGTTCACCTGAGGCTCAGGTGAAACCATATTTTCAACAGCTTCCACCGGTTCGTCTCTATGACGCCTACCCGGTGCCATTTCTATCAATACAAAACAACCATAAATATCAATCTGTTAACAATAAAGGGTATTAAATTTTCAATTTCAGTTACATAAAAATTATCACAACCAAGCTTTCAAGAATTTCACATTTCCAGTGTCTCACTATTCTAAAAAATCCACCATGGTTTGAAAATCAACCAAGTTTTAAAATACCACAAATTTCTATGGTTCACACCCTTCCATTTTGAAACCCAATTATGAATTTTCCAAAATCCACACATTAATACCATAACATAAATAATTATACCCTAATGAAATATGCATCCTAGTCGGAAGTCATTTCTACCATGCATGCCATGATATTCTCATTGGCTATACCCACGACAATGAGATATTCAGTTCGTATAAGTGTCTCCAAACACTTTTGTACCCAACTCCCTAGTAAATTGAAGTCCAATATAAAAGGGTTAGCTACATCATTTTATGATATACATTAAAAGTAATGATAATCCTACACCTTGCTACCATCTCAACTCAATGAATAGACCAAGAACAAATCTCAACACCAAGACCAAAAATCAACGCCAAAGTACCAAAAAATTGTTCTCAATTGAAATCCAAGGACCGAAAAAACAGATACCACTTATAGCATCCTACCCCTTCTCATTGGATTGGGAGGGTGGATGAATGCTACTTGTCCTTAAGAGAAGTTCCCAAGGTGCCACAGGCTAGAAATAAATTCCAAGCGCTTCGAGAATAAATTGGGGAATGATTTTCAATTGATATAAAACCAACCAACCAATCAATACACTACCAACGAACTACATGATGAATGTCGACAAAACAACCAAATAAATACATTACCAAAAGACAAAGAATTATTCGATAACAAAACCCAAAGACCAAAACACCCAAACAAAAATCAGAGTACCAGTCGGAAGACTACAACCAGACTTCGGATGAATTAGGACACCATCCTTCACTCCACACCAAGATCCATGCTCCAAGAACCCCAACCTCACCGAAGCATCTTGCCGAATTGCTAGAAAAATGAGATACCTTACTCTTACATGTACCCCATAACACAACATCGTCCAAAGAACCAAAGTGCCAAAGCAGGGGGTGAGTAAAAATACTCAGTATTTTTCCCCAAATGACTTTTCTACACATGCCTCTAGGGTAAAACCATTATAACATTTATATAAATAAGATTATGTAAAACATTTAATAGTTCAACAACTACTAATAATCAAAACTCACACTTACTAAGCTACCTTTACCCAAACCATGTAACCAAATGGAAAAACAACCATGCCTTAATCCATTTTACCATTTCACTTTAGCACAAAAAATTCCATCTTGAAAAACAATACACAACAAGGAAACCAAAATGGTGGCGCTTCCATCCAACCTGTTCACTCCATTTCCAACTAGTGGTACTTCCAGAACACTCTCTATAATGGTGGTTATTCCAAACAATATCCATCAGCTTTTATAGTGATACTCCCCACCCATTTCCAAAAAACCAACACAAGCCAGAACTCTTAATCAACCAACAATCATAAAGCACCAAGTCTTCATAATAAGCACACAACCATTTCAAACACATGCCAATTCACATCAATAAATCACCCATTTATTGAAAACCCCTTTAACCAAATTCCCATTCCCAATCAAATTTCAATAAATAACACTTTTATTAAAAAACATCTTTCAGAAAACATTTCTCATAATCTTCCTCTGACAATTTTAAAATCGACATTTTCAAATCACACAACAAATCCCCTTTTTGATACAGAACCCATTTTTTCCAAAGTCCCCCAAATGTTCACTAAATGGATTTATAACAAGATTATCAAATCATTATCACAATTTATTTCAAAAAAAAAATTAATTGAAACCATAACTACTAGTTCTAATCAAATTTAGTCAATAGAGAAGCCACCTACCTTTAGTGTTCTAGCGAATTTGACCCACACACAACCACACAACAATCTAGGAAAACGCTCCACTGAAACCACTCTGGATCTCCTTCCCTATCATCAATAAGACTTTAAATCAACATATAAGAAGAAACCCTATATCTATACATAAATGGTGTAGATCTAGAAAACTGAGAGAGAGGGAAATATAAATCTAGAGAAAAACCACAAATAATTGAGGAGACTTATCAGAGAAGAATATGATCAACCAAACCAGCAAAAACCTTCAATTTGATTCCAATATGAGTGGGAGAGAACCCATAACCATTGAGAAGATAAAATCATAAGTGAGGATCTAGTGGGGGAGAGTTTGGGTGTTTTTAGGGCAATTATGACAAATCTTGGATAAAAAAACATTTTTACGGGCCACATGGTTAGCTTGCATGGTTAGACAAACCATGTTCTAACCGTGTGTGTACATTTTCCTCAAAGAGTAACCTCACATGAGCCACACCACATGGTTAGAAAAACCTTGCGGAAGCCATGCATATCATAATGCCCTCATGGTTCATCTCACACGGGTTCTCCTAACGGTGCTCAAACCGTGTAGCCTTAAAGAGGCCTCTAATGTTTTCCAAAACCTTCCCAACACTCCCAAACTCATCCAAACCCATCCCATGAATTTTAAACACTTAAAATTTTCTTAGAAAAGTCTAAATACCTCAAACTAGGCATCCTATACTTTAGTTAGGGGTAAAATAGGTAAAAAGGTTTAAAAGAAAAGGGATAAGGCTTCATGATAACACAAAATACTTGATAAACACAATTTTTTGGTTTTTTTTCTTCCTTAACATTATCATATTCAAATTTATTACAATTTTTATCCACTTTGATTATACAATTACTACATAGTATATAAATATTTTAAGAATTTGTAAGTGTGTCCCTCCCCTCACTTATAAAAGGATCATATCTTCTCCTCCCTTATTCAAAGTCATTATTGTCCCTAACAGAACCAATCTATAGAAAAAACAATTATAGATTATTTCATTAATTATTATTCTCCAATTATGATAATATTACTATTTTAATAAGGATTATGTTTTAATCTAAATGAATTTTCTCAAAGAAGAAATAATCATCTTAACCGACTATTTCAAAGTTTATTTCTCCTTCAATTTCCACGGAATCTATTGTATCTATCATAACATAATTACTCTAGCATCATCAATATAATAATATATTATTAAAATAATTGTAAAACTATTTCCGTCCATATTTTTATCATATGGAAATTAAATGTGTCCCTTATGTGTATATATGGCCTATAGTCTCCATGTAGCGGTGTAATTCATTTTTCATCACTTATTTTATCTAATAGTCATAATAGTGAAATTAATTATATATATATACATATGATATTTAAAAAATAATTATTATTATGTAAATAAAATATATCATATCGCTTCTAACCCTTTTATCCATTAGAAAACTATAACACTTCTCATCCATACGTGTGGATTACCACCTCCATGAAGCAATGTGAATCCTTTTTCTAATATCACTATGCATGGATTAATAAAATGTTATACATAATGAATAAAAAATATATTTATGATATGGTAAACATTATGTAGACTATATAACCATTTCAAAAATACTTTAGTAATAAACACTATATTAATGTGATTTTGGTGAAACTAATTTAACAACCTTAAAGTGGTGGACATAATATTGAACTATTCAATGAATGGGTTTAAAATGATTATTAAAGGACCATAAAAAAATATATATATAAAAATGGTCTTTAAAAGTTATTTAAAAAATCTAGATTCACTATACAGTAGGACCAAACATATATGACTAGGATGATACCCGGTGTAAGGGATTTTTTTACAATATAATTTTACTTTCTGATTGTTTATATTTTTATTTGCATTGAAAAAATAATATTATTTGAATATTTTAAATACTATCCAATTTCCTATCTTCTGATTATTTTTTATTTTATATGTTTTATTTTGTTTTTCTTCCCTTTTTGATATATGAATCAACAAGTAAGTTACATGTAAGATACTTTCTTTTAAAAAACACATTTTGATGTCTTCCTTCTAAATGTTTTCTTTCTATGTGCATATTTTCATAAAATTGTTTTATGATTGTTATTATTATTATGAAAATATTTATCAAAATCATTTTTCATATTTTTGAACTACAATATTTTTTAAATGAATATCATTTTATATTTCAATTGGGGTACTTTGTTACTATAGTTTTGAATAAAATATTAATTTTAACATACAAAAATAATAATTTATCACTATCAAGATAAATATTTTCTTTAAAGGATTATTTACAACTTTCCAAGGTAATTTTTACATAAATTATTCTTCTGAATATTTTTATAGTTTTTATTTAAAATTATATCCAATGAAACGTTATTATTTTCTTAAATGAATGAAAATAATTCTAAAAAATAATTTTATAACTCTCTTCATACATGAAATTATGAGGAATTTATTTTTAATGAATTGATTCTATTTTCATTTATATACTATTTTTTTACAAAAAACATTCATTTATGAAGAATATGCAGTTTTCCTTTACAGTTAATGGATTATATATTATTTTTTAGGTCACTCATTTTAGTGTGATCGTATTCTATATCACTCTCCATTATTCATTGGATATGATTTTCACCATCATGTATACATTTTTAATATTAATGATAGATTGAAAATTAATTATATCACATTGATGATTTTTACCATAATCCATTTCTATAATTGGGTACACATGAAGGAATATTATAAAGTGTTTTATTAAAATTACTAGGGAAATATTAGTGTCTGTATTCTTCATTCAACATAGAAAATTATTAACTTATAAATAATTTTTGGAAGAAATAATTTTTCTCATTCAAAATATGAGGAAAGGGTAGGATGTGCAAGTGATACATAGAGCCCTTAAGGAATTGATTTATCTCTTGAAGAAAAAAATCAGGCATGATATATTAGTTTGGAATCTAGTTTACACCTACATATTTATTAAGAATGATGTATTTATTGAGTGGAATTAATGATAAGGGTCATGATATATAGGTTGATAGGCCTTGATCATGAATATAAAAAAGTTTTATTTTTCATCTTTAATAATTTATTTCCAATTTTAAATGTGATTAGTTTATTGATATTATCCATTGATGCTCTATGAAATCAAGTTATTGATTGAATGTAATGTGTTTCTATTACCACTCTACAATATTGATTATTCAAATTTACTCATGATAGCTTCCACAATAACCGTTACTAGTCATATGAGATCACACATTATTTTTTCCTTTTCCAAGGATACCAATAAGCATATTATGAATTATTTCAAAGAATAAAGGATGTTTCATACGATGTGTTTTTACATTTCCACTTTAATATGGTAATCATGTAAATATCTGGATTCCCTAATAACTAAACTGGTTGATCGTGTATGCTGAGATCCCTTGTATCTTATACCAATCTAATAAAGTAAGAAAAAACTCTCAGTTTTTAGAGTTGGGGTGAAATGATCAATTTAGTATCAACAAATAGAAAATAACAAAGACACCATTCCCTATGGAGTGTGGTCATTATTAATTTATACTAATTCCATGCAGACATACCGATTCCCATGTCGTATTCACATATTTAGTTAATAAAAACTTAAAAGATTACATAAATTTGTTTATGTTAGTAATTATAAATGATATTCATATATATTACAGGGTCATGGAAGATAATGAAGATAATTTGAGGATTTTATTGAAGACATTGATGATCTAGAAGAGATAGTCCATATTTATAATGTTTGAATTTTAGAAATAGATACTTTCATTCTTGGTTCACATAATTTCATGATATGGTATATCTAAAATGACTTGTATTTTTCATTGATTATTTTTGGATTTTGTATGGATTAATTTTGAGACTAACTACTGATATGATATTCTTTTCCCAGACACAATGTACTCCGAATAAAGGAATGAAATATATTAAATATAAGGTTTCATAATTTTCTAGAAAAAGTGGAATAAATTTTGAACGGGGGGCCCACACCATAAATATAAGGGAACTATTATGTTTAGAAAGAATGTTTTACAATAGGCATGAGGAAACCAAGTTCATCACTGGGTGTTAGTAGAACAATCATCGTGGGCATAACATAAATAACATAATTAAATATAACTATTTTATTTAATTGTTGATGCAATGAACTAATATTTTTTTTAAAACAAACACTTATGGAAAATTTATAGGTTTAACCACATTACCCTACAAATTTTTGGAGATATAGTGGATTGCGTGGATTGAGATTCTATTGGGGAATGATGATTAGATAAAATATCGACGACTAGTGTAAGCCATAATCAAAGGATCTCTCCAATGATCATGACACAAGATCATTTTTCATCAGTTACCGATCCATCTCAAGGTTAGATGATTTTTTTGGATATTTTTCCCGATTTCCTATTCCTATTATGAATACAAATCAATCAACCAAAATATTGATCCAGGGTTTCGTTGTATTAATTAATGTGTTTATTTGTGGGATTATTTTTGGGGTTTTGACTGATTATGACTAATTATTCACTTGTTGTTCTAATAGAGATATATCTAGTCTAACATGATCATTGGATGAGGATCATTCCTCTTGTTATTTGTAGTTCTTTTCTGGAATATTTAATTATTATCACATGAATTCTTCATTTGGATTGAGTTTTGACACACACCATGGAATCTATCTTTTTGAACCTGTTTCCTAAAGAAACGATTTTATATTATAGATAGGGACTCAACATGACATGAGGGTGGTGCGATGATGGAAGAGGTAGGGAATTATATGGTTATGGATACCTGATTTCATGTTATTTGGAATGTAATGAATAACGATGAAACAAATTCAGATGTTATTGAATTTTTTTCTCCACTAGAATATAACTCATGTGCCACCTTCTGACTGATGATTTCATACCATTTCAATGGAACCATCTCTGTCAGAGGTCCCAAATTCATCAAAGCATCAGACTTCCCTGGTTCCTGATAGTATTGGTGCAGCATCTTATGCCTCCATTCCCAAAGATCACCACCACCGAGGTCCTGGACCTCCTCTAAGGCAGTCTTGGTGAGGTTTTCTTCTCAACACTTTCTAGGGCCCCCCCTCAATCCTCCCTTCCACTAGTAGTTCATGTTTCCTCTTTCAGATTTGGATCTATCAGTGGGACTTTGGTTCTATCATTTTCCATGTCTTCTTTCAAGGAGTCCTTAGATATGCTCATAGTGAATCTCGTGGCTTGTTTCGAGGATGAAAAACTATGATTGAGACCCTTTTAGAATTTTTTTCCTGATCTTGGGGTCTTACCCTTCTATTTAAAGTATCAGATATTAATAGTAAATCCTTATACATCAGCATGGTGTCTCATGATGATTTTATTAAGTCATGTTCTATTAGTCTTATATAACTGAATTGTTGGAGGTTTCACCTTTCCCGCTATTCTATGGAGTTTCACTGTGTCCGCGATTCCCTGGTTGAGGTGGTGTGGTTAATGATTTTGGGGTTACCACTTTTTTCATAACATAGGCTTGATTGAGAAAATAAGGTTCTGATTTGGTGAGTTCGTTTGTGCGGATGACTGCACTTTGAAATTCAAAGATGTTGTTTCAGCTCACATTTGTGTTTCATTAGACCTATCTTCACTGCCTCTATCCCAGTTGCTGATTCAAGTTGAAGATTCATTGGAATGGAGGCATGATATTTTTTATCCTATGGTGACCCTATTTTTTACATGATGTCACATACATGGACACTTTGTGTCATTATACAAAAACCATGAATCACATAACACATCGCAGGGTTAGAAGATTCTACAGTTCAAAGGTGAATCCCCTTCCTTGGGTTTTGGTTTTGATTGATCATACGAGGATTCCATTTTGGTGTGCCCTATGTTTTTAGATGAACAATTAGGTTCAGACCCCCTGATCTTTTCCCCCCTCTTAGTTGTTCCCTACCACAGTTTCTCTCTCCATCCCCCATTCTGAGCCCTCATCCCATTCCTCCCAGACCCATATTCCAATCCATCATGTTCTAACAATTTTCATACTATTTCTATCTCCCCTTTCATGAACCTATCCTAATTCCCATTGAAAAATCACCCCCTTAACTTTTCCACCATTTATCTAGTTGGATTGGGTAAGTATGCCAAAGGGAAAGCCCCCGTTAGTGTTGGTTCATTTGTTGATCCTATGATCCCGATGTAAAATAGCTTTAGTGCATTATCATATGATCAATCCAACCCATACCATCGTTATTAAGATAAAGAAAACATATGGTTTTAATTAATATAAGTTGAGAAAGAGATTTAGTCTCCGTTGAATCATTCATCATTGTCTAATGGAGTCTGCACAAGATCCCAATCCACAAGACTTTCATTGATTCGTAGTACACATAGTGATGGGCTTAAATCAACTGTGGCTAGTTATAGTTACCCACATTCTCAATTATATATTTAATTATTTGGAATTTATAGGGCTTGGGATCTAGGGTAATGTTGTACTACCACTCTAATGAGGCATCTGATAATAAGGATTCTATTGTTGTTGTTCTGTAGAAAACAAAAATCCCTCTAAGATTGGGGACTTCACTAAGAGAGTTGCTATGTCTGATTTTTTCCATGAATATAAAATGAATAAGAACATATGGGTTTTATGGAATTTTATAGTGAGTATTTATAAGATGGTGGCTTCATACTAGAATATCTTGGTCTGTATTGTTACTAATATGGGGGGGGGGTTGTTTCTCCCCTTCGTATATACTATATGTTATCCAAGGATTCATGATTCGTTATAGAAGGATCTAAAATCATTCAATCCTAGGGAGACTACATGGTTTGTTTTAGGTGATTTTAATTCCATTATAGATGAATCAGAGAATAAAGGAGGGGTTTTCTCTTCCCCCATGGACAATGTTTCTTTATCCTCTTTTGTAGTTCAAGAGGGGCTCATAGACTTGGGATTTTCAGAGGAAACATTTACCTGGTTTAATAACCATAAATATATCTATTAAACCTAGTGTACATTGGAATTATACCTTAGAAAACATTATGTTATTTCATCCTTCCCTATTTGGGAGATCTCTCACTTGACACATGTGATTTCAGACTACTCCCCCTATTAGTTAAAATTTAATTAGGAAATGCTTGTGGTGGACAATTATATTTTTCCAACCATTGGTTGTAGCTACATAACTGCTTTACAATTGTTTGTAGAACCTGGGAGAAACCAATCTAAGGTAAGTAATGGATAAAATGTCATAGCAAGTTGGGTCACCTGAGAAGTGATCTTATGACATGGGTTAATTCCCTCCCATCTTCTCAATATCCCATGGAATATCTTAAATGGGAGATTGAGAAAAGTAAATTGATTTTGGAAGAATCTTTAGATGATGACCAGTTTACTATTCATCATCTTAAGAAGCATCGTTTTTATGAGATCTTTCTATATGAGGAAAGAAGCCTTCGTGAAAGATCCCATACCACCTGGCTTAAAGTAGGGGATCATAACTCTGGGTTCTTCCCTGACTTCCTAAAGGAGAATAGACGCATTAATGTTCCAAATATTTTAATGAATGATAGTTATTTTTAAGGGGATACAATAGTGATCGATGGTATGATATCCACCCATTCTAATTCTCCACTTTTAATTCCTATCTTTGGTATGCATAATGCATACCTATGTGGTCAAGTTGATATCTTCAGCTCTACCCCACATGTTATCTCCTCCCATGTCAATGATCGACTAGAGATCAGTATATATGAAGAGGATAACATGGACTCTATCATGTCCCAAAAATAGCTAAGTGCCCCAGGCCCAGAAAGTTTCCCTGGGTCCATCTATGCAAGCTTCTAGGATATTATCAAGAGTGATTTAATTGAAGAAATTCAAGATTTCTTCTTGAGGGGGGGCCATCCCCCGGGTTTCTAGTGTCACCCCTATGGTTATTATTTTGATCTGTAAAGAATGATCAACCATTTCTAAATATAAACCAATACATTTAAACAAGTATTCCTACAAAATTATTTCCACTATTATTAATAAAAGGTTCTCAAAATTCATTCACTCGCGTGTGTTAGAGGAATAACATGCATTTATCCAAGGTCTCCGTATAAATATACCTATGGGTATTTCTCATAAAATGGTTGATGGAATCAATATGATGTCGATGGTATAAAATATAGAAATTAATCTTGACATGGATAAGGCTTATTATCGTCTTTAATATAACTTCATCCTCCTGGTCATGAGAAGAATGGTATTTTCTAAATGAGTTGTTAATCTATTCTTTTTCTGCTTCAAATCACCTTTCTTCAACATCACATTCATGGGGAGGTAATGTAGTTTCATGGAACTAAATAAGGGTCTAATAAAAGGAGACCCCCTTTCAACAATAATATTCATTATGGCTCAAGATGATCTCCATATAATTTTGAGTTCCAACATTCAGCAGGGCACTATCAAGCCTAATATATGTGGTGCTCACTTCACCAGTTTTTCTCACCATTTCTTCGCTGATGAGATGATTTTTTTCCTTAATGTATACAACATATCTATTCGAGTTTTTTACAAAATCATGGATGATTATACCAAATGTAATGGAAAAATCATTAATAATTAAAAAATACATGTGTTCTTTTCTAACTTGTGTGTGGATAGTCATAGAGGCTGTATAGAATCATTGTTTGGAATTCATAGAAGGGAATTCCCTATAGAGTACCTGGTGGCATATACTTCTCTAGGGTAGAATCTGTATCAAATAATTCGATGGCATGAATGGTAATATTACAAACAAAATTACAAATTGAAAAAACAAGTTTCTCTCCTTTGGTGGTAGAATCAACCTCATCAACTATGTGCAAACATCTATTCTCATGCACATCCTTTCAGTGATTAATGTGACTAAAACGGTTATAAAATAGATTGATATAATTTTAAATGATTTGATCTAGGATGATCATATGGAGAGGAAGTGTTATTGGCCCTCCTATAAGATCCATTCAAAACCATTGGGGAATGGGGGTATTGTTGTGTGAAATATGAGTGAATAGAAGCATTTCAATCAAGTTAAATTAGCCTTGGAAAATATTGAAGGCTACTCATTATGGAATAAATTCCTAAAATGAAAGCAGGTGAATAATCTTGGCCTACTAAGAGGGAACTCGTCACCCCTATGTAAGTCCCTTCATGGTCACATTATAGAACTCCAACAACACTACCGATGGATTCTTGATCGCGGAGACATAAGTTTCTATAACTCTAACTTAGAGAGAGAGGTCCTTGTCTACCGAAGTTTCCATACACCTGATCTAACATTTAATCAGGCTAGTGACTTCCCTTTATTCATTAATGAATTTCTCGATCCCATCTAGAAAATGATCTATGATAGAATGCATCTAGAGGAGTCTCCAGATGCAAGCATCTTCATAGGTACTCCCTCAAGCTTATTCTCAACAAAGGCATATAGTAAGGTCTCATCACTTCAGTAATATATGATTAGTGGGGTGAATTCTCTAGTGTAAGGACCTTCCCTAGAAATTAAATTTCGTGGTTTCGAGGGTTTATAACAATTCTCTTCATATAGACATGGTGGTTAAGTGGAATGTTATTAACATCATTCTAAGATGCTCTTACCAAAAGTCTCATAAGGGGGATTACACATCCCAATTTTTTATCCCAAGTGAGTGGGCCTAGAGAATTTGGAGTGAACTAGAGGATTTCATTGGTTACAGATATTCAGAGGAATCCACGTATTATTTCCTACAATAGAGGTTTAGTGGCACCAATATTAACAAGTATTAAGTGGAGGCTTGTTCCATTCTATTTGGGGCGGGGTGTTGAATTTTATGGGAGGATCAAAACTAGGGAATACATAAGAACCCCATATGTGTCCCTTGTGGGTAGAACCAGATTTTTGGTGATGCACTTTTAATGTCATTTTAGTCATTGGGGGAAAGACCACTCTTTCAGGCATATTTTGGCCAAACAACTCAAAATTCCTCTTCCAACCTCTATTTAGAGGGACAATGGGTGAAATGGATTCCCCCTCTCATTGGTCTCAAACTTAATACAAATGGGTCATGCAACCAAGATTTAATTTGGGGTAGAGGAATGTTTCATTACTCAAGGGGATAGGTGTTACTACCATTCAACTCCTTTTATGGAGTTTGCAATTCTCTCATGGTGGAAGTAGAATCCATGTTGACCGGTCTTGATATTTTCTATTCTAACAGAATATCATTGGTTAATGTGAAAATAGAATCGAAGGTTTTCTGGAATACATTTAATGGTATTTCCTCTACTCATTAGGATATTACTTATTTGATCCATAGATGAAAAACCATCCTTTCAACTAGCATCGATATTTCTCATACGTGGAGGGAAGGTAATCACATGGCTTATTTTCAAGCCTATGAGGCCTCTTTTGAGGTCCTAATTAGAGTGTTTGACTGTGTTGGTTCTCTTCCCCCTTTTAGGGATGATGTTTCTAATGGAAATGCTCTTAGACTTCACTTTTACATACCCCCTTGAAGCTTTTGTACTTTGTTTCTTTTATCTAATGAAAAATATATGTTTTGATGATAAATAACAAAAAACAAGTCCATTTTACTACATAATTGACAGGGCAGAACCTAGTGACTGGTTGTGGTTATGTTCATCTAGGGTAGATCCTCAGTTTCAAATGAGATTGAAGTTGAAATACGAGGAGAAGGCGGTGTGGGCATACACGGGAGGAAGATCCGTGTTTTCTATAAAAAAAATAATCCGCACGGCATATAATCTAGGATTATACAACATATGGGGCCATCTAAATGATGTCTAGGGTTTGGGGACATAGATTAGTATCACACTGTGTGTGACCATATCGCACAACATGTGGTCCCCTTCGATAAGCATGGAGTGTACCTCAAAGTGTAGAAGAACATGGGAAGGAGTACACGAGCTTGATCATGCCATGTACTCCCACTCAAACATGACATAGAAAAAATGTACATAGATTAATATGTGTACTAGGACATGGTATGATGTACATGGTTAGCATCACACTTTTTAATTCTACATGGACATGGTTTTTTGACATGGGAATGATCAGGTGTAAAAGGGACACAATTTATACCCCTAATACATGCCATGTACTTCCTTTAGGTTGGATTGGATACCTTTTACTCAATATAATAGATAAGTATCATTAGGGTGTGTTCCCCATATCTATTCCTTGAGGGATAGAATAGAACCACCTCTTACGCATAGGTTCGCGACCCCTTCAATAGGACTTCTTAGATGAAGTTTTTGAAATCATTCCATGAGTCCCAGAGTGAGATACAATATTTATAACCATACCCTAGGTAGATTGCATGGTATCATTGTGACAAACATTATGTGGGATCCAATCCTCTACACAGTGGGTCAATCTTGATTGAGTTTTGGTATACCCCATGACCGTGGGTGTGATCCCCATCTGTGTATCATATCTCTTCAGACATAAAAAATATACATCTAATAGAAAGACTCACTAATAATTACTTCTCATATAGATGTTATCTATACTATCAAACTCATTGAGTGTGTTCTCCCAGACAAGTGATATGTAGAACATTTGAGTTGGAATCCTAGTCTATCTATTACAGCTGTGACTCTGTGTATTTGTTGAGTATATCTGGATATTATGGTTATAGTTGTTTTATACATATACCTATGTAGATATAAATTTATTCTTTATATGCTTTATGGTTTCAGGGTATCCTATTGGGTATTTTTATACAAACCCCTTCACAGGATTTTGCCAAAGGTGCCATTTCTTGTGTAGATGATTGACCTTTTGAAAAATTCCTAAACATATCAAGAGCCAATGATGCTTAGTATGACTATATATAACAAGGTTTTTTCCTTTATTATCTTGATAGAAATCCCCATATTACCTTCAGGTTGGACTTTTTTGAAGACTCTTTTTTGTGCACATGTATTTTTCCATGCTTAATTTACTTTATTTCAAACAATGGTTGTGATATTTAGATGTATAAATTAATGGTTGTTTAGTTTCTTTTATATTTAATCCTTGTATGGGATCGAATATGTTTTCATGTGTACAAGAACACAGGAAAAGGCCTCACAAGTTAGGGATTTGCCTACTCGACACTAGTCTCCAGCCCCAGGACTATTGGAGGTGGGCTAAGAGAGTCACAAAATGGCCCCCCTTAGGATGGTTCATGAAATAATGGTATCAGAGAATTCTGTTCTACCTTAGTACTGATGTCTATGAGATTAGTTTAGGGAAACAATGTTTAGTGTTTCGAGTTCGGATTCTAGGCCAAGGACTCCAGTTTGGGTATGACAACCAACATATCCAAACACCCGGACTTTAATCACATAATTTTCCACGTAGTCGATGAGACATTGGTTTCAATGGAAAAATGGTACATGCATTAGATATGAATGGTTTATGGTTTCCATGTACTTCTTGTGTAAGCTCCCCAAATATAATCATTAATCATGGTACATCATGTTTATTTTAGTATGACTCTATGGAATATGCCTTCTAGGATTCAACAATAGGAACACAAGGATGATCCCCTCAGTAATGAGGTGTCAATATGGGGACCATTTCTAAAGATGTTACCTCTAGGTGGAGAACCAGTTATACCACCACCTATTGAGAAGAATATGGTACCCATAGTACTAGTGGATGAGTTTAAAATATTAATAGTATTTCATGTGTTTCAATGGCATAGAGCCCTCAAGTTTTAGGTAAGCCTAAACCATAGGAAATTGGGGACTTTATTGAGGTAGTGACTATAGTTTACCATATACTCAAGACACCAGCTAATCAGATGGTGGTCCTGGTGGCAAGCCTTCACCATGGCTCAATGAGATGATAGTGGGGGTTAGTGGCTCTAACTTATGATGCGGAGACCATATCATGATCATATTTTTACATCCTTTATAGAAAATAGTTCTCTCTAGCTACATTGAGGGCTATATGTATCATGGAGATTCTTGAGCTCCAGCATGGTAGCAAGACCAGATATGGGTATTCATAGAGGTTTACCAACCTTTCCAAGTACACAATGGATATGGTTTGGGATTAGTTATTCAAGTCTCAAGGATTTGAGTGGGGACTGTGTGGGGGATATCTATTCTAATGTTAACCCTTTATGAATTACTACCTATGATGGGGTGCTAGAGAGAGCTTTGGTGGTTGTTATTTTCTTCACTGTGCAAAAAAAAACAGTGGTTTACTACATTAGGCCCACTGAAGTAGAGACCTTAGCAGTAGGGAGAAAACATTAGTCTCAGGGACTTATACATGTGAGAAATTACAGGAGGAGGTCCCAAGACATAGTTTCTTCAGTTCAAGGATTAAAAGACGGTTCTAGTCTGCATAGGGAGAGGGAGTGATACTCATGTAATGGTATGGGAAATATTTCATGAGATTATCGAAGCTATTGTATAACAGATAAGAAAACTGTGGATGGGCTGTTGAGGAAAAATTAGTGGTAGGAGATGGATGGTTCACATAGAGGCATACATGGAAGATGTTAAGGGAGAGTATCTAGCGGTGGTAGAAATTATGAATTGATAACACCACTATCCCTAGGTGGTCCATGCCAGCCTCAAGGATCTAGAGGAGCGAGGCAGAAACAACTACAGTCGGTCAAGACATATAACTCAGAGTCTCTGAGAATGATACGAGGTAAGATCTATGTCTTTTATACCTTATTTATAGTTATGATAGACACAAGCTATATTAATTACATTATTACCAGATATCTTTTCTGAGACATAGAGATTATAATTGATCCCTTGGAATGACCCTTGCACTTGGAGACTCATAGAGATGGCTCAGCGATCACTGAATTTTTCAAAAAGTGTGACCTAACTCTTAGAGGTAAGGGTTTTTTGGGATCTCTTGGTATCCGTGATGAGGCCTAACAACATCATATTAGGTATATACTGGTTATATTCATTTAATTCCCATATTGGCTATTTCCAGATGAGTATACAGTGTGTCTGCAGTGATAGGCTAGGTTTTACTTTATCGGTGAAAAGGAAACTCAGATAGAGTAGGATGGACTCATGCATAAGAGGGTGAATCTGATTCCTCGTCAGTTGGATATCGTGACCCTTATCCTAGTGTATATTTCGAGTTTTTAGTTCCCTTTAGTGGTGGAATATCACGAGAAAATATTCTCTGAGGACATCCCAGATTTACCTCCGCATAGAGAGACAAATTTCTATATTGAGCAACACCCCCGGATAACACCAAAATTTATTCCAATATATTGGATGGCCCCCATATATTATTGTGGGATGATGGTACACTTATAGGACTTAGAGAGTAAGGGATTTGATAAACCTAGTGTTTCACCTTGGGAAGCCCCCTTTTGGTTCTCCAAGAAGGTGGATGGGAGCTTCAGGTTAGGTGTGGACTTCCAATTCTTCAACAAGGTGAACAAAAAGAACATTTATCCAATACCAAGTATTTATGACATCTTTGATCAGTTTAGAGGGGAATTATGGTTGTTTATGGTTGACCTCAGGTCAAGATATCACCATTTTTGAGTATGGGAACAAGGATATACCAAAAACAACATTCAGATGTCGCTAAAGTCACTATGAGTACATGGTCATTCCCATTTTCATGAATAATTCCCCAGTAGTTTTTCATGGGAATCATGACCTATATATTTTATCCTTTCATAGACTACTTCATAGTTTTCATCATCGATGATATCCTAGTGTACTCAAAGTCCAAGGAGGAGAATTCAAGACACTTTAGGATGGTTCTATATATACTCTGAGATCACTTGTTTTATGGGAAGATCTTGAAGTACCAATTCAGTATTCAGGATGTCCAGTATCTGGGATATGGTATCTCAGCAAGCGGAGTGGTTCTGGACCCAGTTAAGGTCACGAAAAGGCTATCATGGGAGCCACAATATATAGTGATGGAGGTGTAGAGATTCCTTGGCTTAGAAGAATGTTAATAGAGATTAATACTCATTTTATCTAAGATATCATCACCATTGATAGCTTTGACCCAAAATTAGTTGACTTTCATGTGGACATAGAGGTGCCATCAAGGATTTCAGTAGTTGAGATGAACGCTCCCATCATGAGAATTTGAGAGGAAGGAGTCAAGTGTGTATTGTTATGTGATACATCAATAATATTTCTTGGGTTTTTTTATATATATCTAGTAGATGAATTCCAATGGTTCACATTAGTTACCAATACACGATCATAACTACACATCCCAGGATCTTGAGTTAGAATTGGTAGTCTTCACACTAAAGATTTTGTGACACTACTTTATGGGAGAGTGATTTATCATCTATTTTGATCACAAGAGTCTCATTTATATCTTACTTCATAAGAATATTAACATGATATAGAGGATATGGATATAGTTTCTCTAGGATTATGAATTTTAGATTGTCCATAATTCTAGAAAGTGGAATATTATAGTATATTATCTCAACATGAGATATTGTTCATAGTTGTTGAACAAGGAATCAGTGCAATTATCCTCCATTAAGTTACCTTTTGTGGATGGAGATGAAGTATCTTACCTCAAGACGATGGTTGTTACCTCTCTTCTTTTACAGTGTTTTTGGGATGCATAGCTTGGGGATATTGATTGTGAGAACCTGCATACAATGATATCCACTAGACATGCTTCTAATGCATTTTCTAATGGTGAGAAGCGTGCCATTATTTTTAGACGACGCACAATGGTACCCGTGTTTTTGTGGGAGGAGGTTCTGAGATATTTTTATACATCTTATTTTGCGGTATGTTAAAGTGTTTAAATGATGTATCGAGACCTATAGAATAATTTTTGGTGTCCATGGATGAAGAAGGGAGTGGAATAGATTGTCTCTCAATCGATTGTTTTTAGCGAGTGAAGGCTAAACACCATGTTCTAGTGGGTTTAGAAAAACCCCTTGAGGTGACAGAGTGTTAGTGGAATGGGATATCGAAGGACTTCATGAAGGGATTAAAATTTAAATTTAGGGGAAATTATTCCATCTAGGTGATTGTAGAATAACTCACCAAGTCTTCCAACTTCTTAACTATCTAGGTGTAGAGTTCAGTGGAGTACTTGGGATGCCTATATGTGTTGGAGATAGTTAGATTCCATGGTGTTATATTGATTATATTTTCTAGACATGATGTGGTCTTCACATATTGATTATGGTAGGGGTTACAAGAGTTTTTCTGGACTCAGTTATTCCTATGAAAAGAGTTTCACACCCAAAGTAACAGTCAGACAAAGAAGACCATTCAATTTTTGGAGGACATTCTGTGAGCTTGCATGTTGAACATGGTTATTTTTTAGAGGATCCAATACAATTGGTGTAGTTCGAATTCGAAAAACTGTTATTCCACCATCAATATAGTTCCATATTATGATTTGTATAGGTGAACCTGCAGGTCACCAGTTTTCTAGACTAGGCCAGGAGATTCAAAACTTGTGGATCCAAATTCTATGCCAAATACTATCAAGAAAGTGAAGATAATATTGTAATTTATTATAACTGCAAAAATCCATCACAAGTTTTTTTCTAACAGATGAAGGATGCCTTTGGAATTTTAGGAGGGAGGAGATGTATTTTGATGGATTTCACCTCAATATGGATTACATAGATTTGACCGGGGTGGCATATTATATCCAATATTTATTAGACCTTTCCAGATACTATATATGCTTTGGGAGGTGGAATACCACTTAGATCTACCACCATAATTAGACCAGGTACACAAAATCTTCCACGTGTCATAGTTGAGGAGGTACATGCCTGAACCATCGTATGTTATTGACTTGGGTGAAATAGACATCGAGGATGACTCTACCTATGTTTAGTACTCAATAGAGATCAGGTATCATAAGGAGAGGATCCTTTGTGGCTGAGTGAATCTTTTAGTTCATGCTCACTGATAGCATGAGAATATTATAGGAGAGAACATGGGAGGGAGAGGCTCAAATTCATGCACAATACCCAAATTGCTTGGGGAATCCATTATTTTTGATATTCGAGACATAAATCCCCAAGGTGGGAGAATACAATGACTCAAATTTTCCTTGGATTATTTTTTGGATATTGCATGGATTTCGTTCATAACTAGGTACTTAGACAACATGCAATTCTGAGGCTCAGTGTGTCTGTAATAAACATTTTAAATATTTTAAATATATAAAATAGAACACCCATACAATTTTCTTGATAAAGTTGAATAAATTATAAAAGGTGACCTGGATCATAAATCCTTGGGCACCATTGATTTTAGAATGTGGGGTTTACCCTCAGCGTGAAATAAACCTGGTCAGCATGGGTATTTTGTGGAAAATTAATCGTGGGTGTAAAATAAAAAATTAACTAAAAATAATTATTTTATTTAATATTGATGTAGTGACCCAATTTTTTCATTAAATAAATGATTAAAAAAATATGGTTAGTTCCATAACCTTTAAAATTATTGGAGAGCCATTGGAGAGCATGGAAGAAGATTACATTGGCAGATGACGACCATATTGAAGATCGATGACCGACATGAGATAAAATCAGAGGATCTCACCAACAATCACGAAGTAGGATTTTTCATAGTTAGTGATCAATCCATCTCGAGGTAGGACATTTTTTGTTTTTTTATTCTTTCCCCACTTTCTATTCCTATAAATAATGAAAATAAATTAACCAAAAAGATCAATCTGTGGTTCATTCATCTTTTAGGATGGGTTTATTTGTGGGATTATTTTGGGAGTTTTGATTGATTATTTCTAATTATTCACTAATTATTAAATTGGCGATGGATCAAGGCCAACCTGAACATTGGATGAGGATCGTTCTTCATGTTTATGGTTTTACTTTTGAACCATATTTCTTCATTCATCACGAGAGTTATTCATTTGGCCCATTGTCTGACATACACTGTGCCACTAATCATTGGACACCCATTTCTTGGCCCAATAATTCAATATTGTATATTTAAACTCAACATGATATGAAGTTGGTGTGATGATAGAATTGGTGGAGGATCGAATTATTTGGGATACATGATTACATGTTCTTTGGAATGACCTGAAGAATGAATAAAGAGGTCATTTCTGAATGAATTGAATGTCGGGAATCCAGTGATTGGTGGCAGTGAGGTTCAGATGGGGTAAATCCTCGATTTTCAGTGATATTGAAGCTGAAATCTAAGGCAATTATGGGGTGGGAATTCATGGGGGAATGAACCAATGTTTTTGTAAAAACCTGATCCAAATTGAGTTTAATCTTGGATTACATGGTATCTGGACCCCTCTTAGTGGTGGTTAGGGTTCATAGATAGGGATGAGTATCACATAGAGTGTGGACATGTGAAACTATGTGTGGTCCCATTTGGTAAGCTTAGTATGTTCCCAGGAGGATACTCATACACATACTAGAGTACATGGTCTAGAGCATGCCATGTACTCCCACATAAACATATCCTAGAAAAAATTTATACCATATAAGCTGTGTACTAGGACATGGGATGATGTATATACGCATCTTCCCACTATGTACTTCTACATGGACACAAACATAGTCCGTTTACATGGTGGGGACCAATGTTAAAGGAAAAAAGTTTGTACCCCTACTACACATTGTGTTCTACCATGAGGTTGACTTAAATCCCTTTTCCCTTATATCTTGGGCATGTTTTTTAGGGTTTATTCCCCATATCCACTCCCTTTGGGTTATCATGGAATCACCTCCATCACATATGACCGTGATCACTTCAGTTGTATTTCTTTGATATAGTTGTTTGAATCCTTATAGAAGACCTAGAGTGAGAACCTTTATTCATATTAATTCTCTATGTAGAGTTATTGGTGTCATCATGACCAATAATACACATGCAAAGATCCTCTGCTTAGGGGGTTAATCCATATTGACTAGCTGGTATACCCATGGACTTCGATGTGATCCTCATCAATGTATCATATCTCTTTATAAATCCAATTTATAATTCTTATAGAGAGACCCGTTGGGAATTACCTCTCATTATGATGTCATCAGTGCTATCAGAATCATGGAGTATGTTCCCTTGTATTAGTGATATGTGGAACCTTTGAACTGTAATCCTCAGCTGGCTATTATAGTTACAACTTTATCTTAAATCCAATGTAACTTTTTTTATAATCTAACACTTTTAAGGAAAAAGTGAGAACTCAAACACATAACCAGTTCAAACACCAAAAGAGTCTACTGACTTCTTAAAGAAATGTATTAGTCGATTTGAAACAGTATCTTTAAACAACGTCCAGGGGAGAGAATTTACCTGAGTGTCTGGATGATTCTTTAATACATATTCATAGTGATTCTCTAGGTAGTACCATGATTACATGTATTAGTCATTTATAATATTCCCCTTGTTGAAACCTCTAACCAAAATGTGATATTACTTCCCAATCCAGTCAACTTGTTCCTTAGCGGTGTCTACTCACAGCAATCTTCCCATCATTTGGTCAACATCTTCCTTCATCACCTTAATCCTTGGGATGTCCTCCACCATTTCTCCACTCGAGTGCATGAGAAGTTCCATGTTTCCCAAAACAATATAATCCTATTGTTGTGGGCCTGAGGGAGAGCCTTCCTCATGCTAAAATACAGGAGGATGAACAACCTCCTCCAGCTGCACATTCTCTAATTGGGGGAATCTCCCCCCATGCAGATCCTCGGACATCTCTTCAGCATACCCTAGTGGAATTTCCAAATCTCCTGAAGTATCCCCAATAGCTACTACCTTGATAATCACTAGGGACCCAATATCACCTAGAGGATGAACCTCCTTACCACATTCAACTTTCTGAAACTTCAGTTCCTTGGATTTTCCACCCTCTTTGGATGACTGAGTCTCTAATGGCCTTAACAAGTATGGGTAGTTCTTTCATCGCTTCAAAATCTCCTTCTTGGAGACAATGTAGTTCCCTGGGTCCCTATTTTCTTTATTCCCCTTCTTACTCCTTGGGCTGTGCAATCCATTACTGTAACCTCATGGATATCCATCACACTTTGATTCTGAGTGAAAAATGGCATTTCCTACCTCTCCATTATTACTTAGGCTGTCAAAATGGTTATTAAGGTTGAGACATGAATAAACCCTCTACTCCCTATGACTGCTGCCACCTTGACTTGGCTCCTCCCACTTCTGACCATCCATAAAACATCCCACCCCAGCTGTTTGAAGCACACTTTCAGGTTTGTTATAGCTTCCTCCTCGCACTTCCATCACATAAGCGCGAACAACAACCTTATAATTGAAAACAGCAGATTCAATCATTTCATTTTCATTAGACCAAGAACCTCCCAATTCCCACTTAAGTCTCTTAAAAAATATTCCAATTTCAGTTTACCCTCTATAATTTTTACCAGAACCGTCTCTTCCTTGAAATTATACCTGAATATACCCAAGGGTGGATTCACTATCATTCCATCACTAGAACATGAATCTTGGTTATTTCCACTACCTCTAGAACCTATGTCCATCTTCCTCATGTGCCTACAGGCCGTGAGATCATGACGTCATTTCTTGCATGACAAACAGAATTCCATCCAAGACTAAAATATGAAATGTTTCTTCCAACAAAATTCATTCCCAATAGAAATCCAAAAAAGATCGACAAGCCTGCTACATAAGTCTATCTCGACGCACAATCAAGGGGATATAGGATGACACACGGACCTGATTCTACTGTTATAACAGAGGTATATTACTACCATATTCCCCACTATTTGTAAAATTGAAAAATTTTGAAATGGAATTGGATGTTTAAGAAGACTTACCCAAATAGCCATTGATGGGGAGACACAGTTCATATGGAAATATAAGGACCACCTGAAAAGAGAGAACCATAAACCCTTTTAGGAGTGGGGAGAACTAGACTACGCCTGGATAAGGTCCACCTCCATTGAAAAACAAACCATGTTGTGGTTTCTATCCAATAATACCACCGTTACATGATATTGTAATCCCCAGGAGTTGAAAACATGCATTTTGAAACTATCCACCAATGGTCGATGCTGAAAAAACTGTGCGATGAAAGTAAGGTTTAAGAGAGACGAGTCTTCAGAAAACTCTTCCGTAGAGATCAGATGGTTAGGGAATCCTTAAAAAATCTTTGACACTTTTGGGATGAGTAAGATATAAGGAAACAGAGGGAGGGAATCTAGGTTGGAGTACGACGTGATGGTTCTCGATGTGTCTTGAAGAGTCACCGATCCCTCCCCCTTCAGTGGTAGAGGGACCATCATGACGACCATCGAATCAGCAAACTAGCCGAACCCTAGCTCTCAAAACACTTTACCTTAAAACATTGTTTATTTGTTGATTATATCTGAATAATTTTTTCATATGTATTGTAGAAATATATCTATTCATAGGTGAATATATTATTTTTTATAGGATTTTTGGTTTCAGGGTGAACTACATGGAATTTTTATACTCACCCCTACATTGGAATTTCAAACTTGTGTAATGTTTTGTAATGATGATCGACCTTTTGATAGATTCATAGATGGAACGGGACCAGATGATGCTTAGTGAGACCAGACAGACCATGGTGTGTTCATGGGGTATCATGAAAGCAATCCCCATCTTATCATTATGTTGGAATTGTTTTTAGAATTATTGGTGGGCTTGTAGTTGACACTGTTTATTTTCCTTTACTTCATGTTATAATTTTATTTTGGTATTTAGATGCATGCTTGCATGATTATTCAGTTTTTTACATTTCATCATTGTATGGGCTTGTAGATGTGTGTATGTGTACATGTACATTGGATAAGGACTAATATGTTAGTGATATGTCTTCTCGACACTAGCCCCTAGCCCGTGGCCTATTGTAGGAGGGCTTGGGGAGTGGCAACATATACCCCATTAGGATGCGTCCCGAAAATATCAATGGATCTGTCAAAAATAAATGTTACTGTTTAATGGATCAGACTAAAAACAATGACTAAGATTCATAGTTTTCTTTGGTTGGATGGACACTATCGATAAATTTTGAGAAATTTACTATTTCTATCAAGTCCAATAACTATGATGGCTCAGAATAGCCCCAAGATCCATTGAACAAATAAAATTTTAAAAAACATACGGTAGTTAAAAAGTTGGGTTTTCAGTGTGCCTATATTCACACAACCCTATAGTGGAGAAAGGATTATAGTATATAGTGATTCATTAAAGAAGGGACTATGATTAATACTTTTTAAAAATTATGTGGTGATTTATTATGACTTATTTTAATTTAATGTTGTTGAGAAAAATTACCCGAATCATGATTTAGAAATGACAGCAGTAATTTTTTCGTAGATGATATAGAGGAATTATATTT
The DNA here is from genome assembly GCA_963277665.1 of Viscum album. Taxonomy (NCBI): domain Eukaryota; kingdom Viridiplantae; phylum Streptophyta; class Magnoliopsida; order Santalales; family Viscaceae; genus Viscum; species Viscum album. The sequence goes on from OY728158.1 coordinate 1,030,568,374, forward strand.
ATGGTGGTTGTTTTGACATATAAATAGATCATAAATGATTGGAGTATTTATTCACATATAAAGAGTTGAATTTGAACCAAAGTAGATTATTAGAACTGATTATAGACTTTAAATTCTTAATAAATTACCACTATAGAAATATGAACAATGTTACTAATGAATCGAGTTTCAAGGACCATTATAGTTTCTACATCATAAGTATTTAATGATATCCAATACATATATATTTATAGAAGACATATCTTGATGTATTGATGAAATGGGATAGATCATGTCTTCCTTGGATGAATGTTCAACCATGAATTCATGTGATGATTAAATTTGTGTAAAGGAATACATGAAACTATAGAATACGGCAAGGAATGTTAATGAGTTCAAAAATGACTATAATGAAATTATAATGTTTAGGAACTGAGTATGTGTCCGTTAAATAACATATTTGAAAATATTGTTATTAGATTAAGCTCATACCATATAATTTTTTATTCATATAAGAATTTAGAAGATGTATAGGAATATGAAGGATTATTTTTGGTGTCACAACATGAAAATGGATATTTTAGAGTATGTTTTCTTATTCTTGGCATACCGACAAGTTATGGATGGTAGATAAAATTATAAGGTGATGTTAATAACCATTACCCATTCACGAATGGAAATAGTAAGACAACACTATGAATTTAAACATTTGACTCCAAAAACATCTAATGTCTATAATGTTACTTTAGTTATAATCGATTTCCATAAAAATCACATTTCATTGAAAAGAAAGAATATTTATCTCTAGATTAGTTTTCAAAGATATTAATTAATCAATCAATATGGTTTGATAGATTACTATATTATATCATATCTGATTATGATCCATGTTTTACTATGATGTTTTATAGATTTCATTAGAATGATATGAATTTGGAGTTGAGGTTGAGGTTTATCACTACATATCATTATCTGATAGATGGTCAGTTTGGGAGGACCATTCAAACACTATAATAAATTAGGAGAGATTATTTTATGGAATTTAATTATGGTTGGGATAAAAACCTTCCTCTAGTTGAATTTACATATAATAATAAGTTACACTCAAGTATTCAGATCTCACATTATAAATCTGTCTATAGAAAGAATTATATGGCATTAATGTTCTAGGATGATTTTTGATAATGAATGTTACTAGTAATTGAGAAAGATGAGAATATTAATGTGAAGGTCAGATCCAGTCAAAATCACATAAAGGCTTCTCAAATTTAATATAATAGTTATACTCACAATGTTCAGCAAGGTATAGAGTTTGGAGTTATTAATAAGGCATTGTTTTGAATATCAACTTGGAATAAGGTTATCGTATTTTGAAATAAGGGAGATTTGAGACCCATATAATAATGCCTTTGAGATTAAAAATCTTATCAGAAATATTTATCATTGGTTAGAGCATCCATAAAACCTCTCTTATGTTCATTATGTTCTTTATGTATCACCTTTTATAAAGCATATACATCATTTTTCATTTGTACTAAATTCAGGGGTTATTTTACTAGGGAAAAATCATTCCTATATGGAACAACCAGTGGAAATATTAAACCATAGAGATAATGTGCTATAAAAAAGGAATATCCACCTAGTTAATGATATCTAAAGGATTCATAAATTTGAATAAGATACCATGTAAATAAAGGATGTGATGAAGTAGAGGTATCATTTGTTTATTTGTAACGGAGTTATATAATTTCGAGGGTGATATTCCTATAAGGGGTAGAATTTAAAACCTTGATATTTTAGAATAAATAATTTTTTAATTAGATGTGTTTGATATATTATGAACACAAAACCATGATCACTTATGATTATTACATGTAAATTTTTAAATTAATCACCTTTTATGCTATTCTATGGATATATAATTGTCAAAAATAATTTTTAATTCAATTATAATGTATTATTTATCATAATGAAATAATTAAAAATATTATGTTTATAAGAAATGTTTTTTTTCATATATATTTATTGTAAAATTAATTAAAATTATTAAAATTATGAAAAAACATATATATTATATATTTTTAAGATGAATTCATTGGTTATCATTTTGTTGGAAATGTAAATAAAATCATTTGAAGGTAAAAACACTGTTTATATATGGGAAATGTTTTTCAATCTAAATAAATTAAATTAATCACTATTTATTAATTATTTTAATTATAATTTTAGATTATATACTGAAAAAAATATTTTATAATTCATATAATTGTTTTTAATAGGAATATAATTTGATAAATTTAGTTTTAGGCTAAAAAAGATTTTTTTATAAAAATGATTTTTGTTTTCATTTTCACACAAGTTTTAAAATGAATATATTTTATATATAAAAATTAAATATGATAATATGGTTTCCATATTTATAATTATATTTTAAAAATTTATTAATGAGTTCAAATTCTTTTTGACTCATTTTTTATAGTAATCGATACAAAAAACCATTATTATGATTATTGCAAAAAGGGTTAGTGAGGGGTTAAACTAAAAAGATAAGTCATACAATGACATGAAGAATTTTATAAATACTATTTGATGAATGTATTTAGATAATTTCTCATAATATCTTATTATTTTAATGCATTTGGATCCACATTACAATGAGATTAACTTTATGGTATTTTAATATTCTTATTTATTACAAGTATGTCACTCCCCTCACTTACAAAAGGGAACCTCCTCTCCTCACATATCCATGATAAGTGAGACCTATAGATCCACCAATATCTTCCCATATACTCTAAAAAATTATTATTCCCGACCTTGAGGTTTTTAACATCCCAAAATTCCTCCCTAAGAAGCCTTATGGTGGTTTTCAAAGGTGGATACGTGAAGAAGATGTATACATTCTTACCAATATTTTTCAATTTACTTTATTCATAAACATCATTAACACGTTATATAACCATATTTACAAGAATTAATTTATTTTTTTTTAAAGGAAAAGGGGAAAATCCCCCATTTATTGAACAAGAAAGATACTCCTTTTGAAGGGAAGAATGAGGAACCCATTACATAGACAAATAAAAAACATCAAGAAGAATAGGCCATGTGGCCAACTAGGATCCAAGAGTCAAAAGGAGAAAAAAATCAAAGCAAGATCAAGCCAGAAAGTCTCATCACCCCCCAAATTATATGTTTTTATGTTAATGTTATTTTTAATTTTTATATAATTAACAACCGTCAGAAAATGATAATATTTTTCGTGCATACAAGTGGACTACCACCTTTTTAAGGAGAAGTCATTCATTTTTCATTTCCACATTACAAGGATAGTAATATTAATAGATTTAATAAATATTTCTGATAATTATTATATAATTTTTTCTAGATCATTACATCCATGAAGTGGTGTAATTCATTTTTCAACAACACTATGTATGAATTATTATAAAATTTTACAAAATTAAAAAATATGATACTTATAACATGATTAATTTTTTTATATTATGTTTCCATGACCAAGGTGTTAGGATCAGAAACCTCGAATTGAAACATGCACAGAAAACTGGTTAATTTTCACCTGAATAATGATTTTAACCTAAATTATTAAAGAAATTGTTTTTTGAAACTATAATATAATGTTATATAGTAATATGTTTTTGAATATAGTTTTATATTAAAATTATAACAAATATACAATTATGTTACATGATTAATGAATGTGTATAAAGAAGGATGAGACTTTAAGTAAGGGTACTTTGTCTGAATATTATTTCATTAAGACAAGATTCTAGTTATACACCAATTTGTGTTTATATATTGTAAATTATGATCCATAAATATAAAATATCATGAATATTATTAGATTCATGTTATTTAATTTTATATTTGGAGTTATTTCTCAATATTTTATAATATCCTCGAACCCACACACTCAAATCTGGTACTAAAAACATAAAAACTACATTTATGGATTTTATTATGAAACATGTGGCCCAATTTATTCCTTCAAAAAATATAAAATAAGAAAATAAATATTATATCACTTATATATCCAAGTACAATATATGTTTATATTTTTAAAGAATTAGGAAAAACTATTTACAACTTGGATTTATAAACAAATTGTTCGTTTAGATCAACATCACCTCGCATTAAATTCTATAAACATGAAACTTTTATAGACTCATATCTTTTATCATCATTATTCATAACATAGGTAAAATGAATGAAATTATGGTGATCTAAAATTATATGTAATGGTAAACCTAATAGTTATTAATTTAATGTCATCAATGATCATACGATGAGAATAATGGTACACTGATATAATAACAGTTCCTGAGCATATCATAATAGAACATATTCCCAGAAATACCTGGATCATAAAAAACATGGAATAAAGCTTCACCAAATTAAATGGTCTTAAGATTCAAGAATAATGACCCATGTGATAAAAATATCGATCAAATAAATCATTAAAAACCCATAGTAAGAATAATGAAATCATGTCAGTATCATGGAACACTTTCGTATAACTCTTATATATAGAATAACCTTAATAGTTATTAGTATATTAACCCTCATGGTTACACATGGAATAACCATCATTGTTACACTTTGAATAACAATTATTATTGTAATTGGAATAACCATCAAGGTAAACTTCCAACACAAATCTTTTCAAATTCAATGGAGGGCTATTATAGACCCAAACATCAGTGATTTATAATGTAACCACCCATTGTTAGCTTCTAATTAAACCAACCATCTTTATTTTATAGTGGAGAAAAAAATTATCATAATATATTTATAAGAACATAACACTAAAAATTTACAAAAATATTTCATCTCATTATAAAACTCATAGAAACATCTATTATTCATTTCATAAATCGACTGACCCATGGAAAAAGAATGTATTAGATGAAAATATATTTGAAACTAAAATAATCCATGTAGATAATGAATAAGTATACTATCATTAAAAAATATTACCATTAGATAATAAGTAATATAAAAGGGGTTTTGATGTTGTTGAATGGAAATACAACTAAAATATCATTAATAACATTCCGGAATAAAATACACTTTAAAAATTAAAAATAAATTTTAGAAACAAAAAATTCATAAAAGACAAGGAAAATAATTTTCTATAAAATTATCCATCAATACTAATAATGGAATATTCTAAAATATAATATTAATGATGGTGGAGAAATCAGTTCATGTTAGTAACTATTAAAATAATTATTCGTTTTCAATTTTATTATAATGAAAGTCAAATGGGACCAATATAGAAATATTTAAGAAGTTTCCATTTAATAGTTGTTAAAATATTTTCAATGATCATTTAAATTATTTTTAGGAAATTATTTATTTTTAGAAAAGAAGACAAATTAAAAAAATAGTAAACATGGATATGTAAGAGAACGGTTCTCATTTTAACAAATGATACAAGATCAGTATCACTTATAATCAACATTCATGATGTTCTTCCCTTCAATAATGGATGAAATTGAAATTCAACATGTGAAGAAATTTTCTTGAATAGAGGATAAGAAAAGAAATTTTTTCATGAAAATACTATCATTTTATTTCCTTCTAAAGAACCATGAACATAGACAATAGTGAAAATAAATGATATTATTACATAAAAAGTTTACCAATTTAGTAACTATTCAATAATAACCCCTATTAATGAATAACATCAAATGAAACATTAAATATCATTAAAATAATAGCTTTATATATAACATGTATAATGGGATGTCTAAACACCTTATAAAATAAGCTATGTGCATATCATAAATTTATGCACCAAAGAAATAGAATTTGACATGAGTAACCCTTACAATGATTATATCATTGATTTTAGAAATGATAAATAGAGAAATTATGTGTAAAAATTGTAAATAAAAAAAGTGTAAATACAACTTAAATTAAACAAATTTCATTTGACACATAATATATGCCTAACATAATAAATAAATTAGTGGTAAAACCTAGATAAATGAAATTGAGTTAAAAAACCTCTTACCACTTTGGTAACATTCAAATAAAAAATAATTGTATAAATTCATTCAAATTGCATCTTAAAATACCATTAATTTTTAATTATTATTTATATAACATGTATAATGGTAGTATATACAACTTATTAAATAAATTACATGTATAACAATAAAATATTTTTCAATGAAGGAAAATTGAGATGATATCCCATACCTCTAGTCTAGACATGATATATATGTCCTTCAATAACAGTATAATAAATTCAAATAAAAAATTTTATTTCATAAGGAAATTTTATAGGATTAATACCTTATAATTAAACCAATCATTTTAATTAAATGGTTAATTACTTAATATGTTATGTCCATGTCTGGTACTTTGTGAACACTCAGTCGATAATTTTAATAAATATTCTGTGTGTTGTCCCTAGTCAAAGGATATATATGACCATTATGTCTAGAATTGAGACAATGAAATAATTACTATTTATATACATTAATTATACCTATAATACTATCCATTATGTATTGTTATAAAAAATTAATTATGTTATATTCATGGAGATGATAGGTCAGAAGTACGCATATGTAATTTTTTCATTTTTCAATAACCCTTGTAAAAAAAAGGAAAGTATTATTATTAAAATTATATAATTATTATTAAATAATAAATTATATTTAATTTCTTTAAATTGACTTAGATATATCATCTATCTGATTTGGTGATAAAAAACGAATCACATCTCTTTTTATAGGTGGTGGTCCATACTTACTAATAAACGACGTTTTCTTTTTTATGTGTATAGAATTTTTAAATAATAGATGATATATTAAATTTTATAAATTATTAATATTTCATTAATATTTTATATATATAAATAAAATATCTAATCTTAATCATTTTTATATGAGGTGATTGAAAGTTATTTATATCAATTAGAGAGGTTGTAGTCTATCCTATACATGAATGATGGGTTTATTTAACATTTTAAGGAAGTGGAGATGGGTATAGGTTATTTTATTAACATAATAACATATAAGTATATGGAAAACACTTTTTATATTATTTTGGAATGTTTTATGAATTTTTTATAGAATTATAAGAGGAAATAACTAAACTCTTTGTTAATAACTATACATTTTCTTTGGGTAACCTCTTAAAAATAATACCAAAATACACCCAGGGTTGGCTTTATGAAAACATAAGGCCACTAGGATTTGAGTATGGATGTAGATAAGGAATTTGGGTAGATATTGACTAATACAAATGGGTGTGATGTTAAATGAAATGAGAAGAAGATGTATCATTTAACAATAAAGGGGATAAACACTCATCATATTTTATAAAACATTTAATTAATATAAATAAAATTTCAGGTCCAAATGGATCCAAAATTATTTATTTATAATATAGGACGAGAATAGATAAAAATACTCTCATATAATAAAATTTTTACTAGTTTAGGTGATGTTTTTACCCTTAATATTTTTAACCCCAGTTACCCATTTTGTTGATTGTTATAAGGCCCCGACCTTAAACCTTACTTAATATTGAATTAAATGAATAATTAACATTGAGGATCTTTTCAGGTTTAGAGTTTTAGAGAATTAGGACATAACTATTACATATCAAAAGATTACAAAGTAGAAACTTTTACTAAGTTTCCATAAAATAAAAACTCTTAAAAAGAAACATGTCCAATTCCATGTTTTAGGTTGCATGACTTTCCTTTGATCCTATCCTTGACCCTATTCCACGTTAAGTCCTATGAAAAACATTTCAAAAACTTGGGATGAGCATAAAAAGCTTAGTAAGGGATACACAATGACTGAAAACTGTTAGTTTTTCAAAACAACAAGTAAACCATGTATACTTTATCAAAGTAATAGTTTTCACCTTTTCGAAGTTGTAAAAACTCTTCACTGGATAAAAGTTCATTACTTACCCTTCTATAACCAAAAGATTACCATAAAACGCATATAAAGATCACATAACATATAAAGGTAACTTGGGACATAAACATACTTAAGTGGAATAACCATAAGGTCGACTTCCACACATATCACTTAATGGAATAGCCATTCGGCCAAATTCCATACATACTTAATAGAATAGCCATACGACCAACTTCCATACCCAATGAGTTGGAGGTTATAACGTAACCACCTGTCCTGGTATTCACGGCACCACCCGTCATATGGTTTAACACGTAACCACCCGTAAAATGTCCAAGTACCATTATAAAATTATAACACATAAAACCAGTATAACGGAATCATAACATTTCCATATTTCAATCACAATATATCATTTAAATATATTGAAAAAATAGAATCCTTTATCAAAACCATTTTCAATACCAAAATACATAAAAAAGTATATGGTATTTATTTTATTTTAAAAACATTACGGCTTATTGAGGAAGCCAAAGATCAAATAATACTCACGGCGGTGGAAAAGTTCGTTGTCACCGCGTACATTAAAAGAAACATTCTTTTTTGGCATTTAGTAAAACACTTCATATAAAAAGATTCCTTTTGTATAAAAGTAGAAGTCAAAGGGGTTTATACACCGTATAAAAGAATGTTGTGTATAAAACAAAATATTCCTCAATGAAAGGATATTGAGATGAAGTCCCTTATATAGACAGTATCCTTGGTTTAAGGATAAATCAATTACATAATTATGTGTGACAAACGAATACACCAAATATAAGTGGATAATAAATGTAAAAAAATCATAGGTTATTCACACATATTCATAGAAAGACATATTCAAGGAGTATAAGTTTATCCCAAAGAATCAAATTTGGGTTAAGAAGTTCCCTTGCAAAAATTTGACAGCCTAATGGCGTCACTACAAAATTCAAAAAATGAGTTGATGACAGAAAAAAAGGGTATCTCATCACATGGAAATAAAATTTAAATCAATAAGGATATAGAAGAACATATCCCAACATAATATTATGTGAATTAAAAGACATAATAAAAGAAGTCTTTTAAAAAGAGGAGGGTGAAAGGTTCCCTTACCAACTTGGGTAACATTCGAAACATACACCCCGTGAAAGAAAGACAATACAACATTGATGTGAATACTCATAAATGAAATTATATTACACAATTAGTAAAATAATGGGCAGTACATACACCACTCAATGGAAATTGTGGCAAATGTAGCATAAATCCCATGGGAATAAAAGTGAGATGAAAAATCCCTTACGAAAACTCAGCAGCCGAACGGCGCCACATAAAACTTACAAAAATGGATTGATGAGATCAAATAGGGTATCCCATCATATTAACATAAACTTTATAGAAAGAGGAATATAAAATAACATCCCCTAACATAACAAAGATAAGCTTAAAACAAGTGACATAAAGGAGAGTACTTAAAAAAGAGAGAGGTTAGTTCTCTTACGAAAATTCGGCAGCCTAACAGCGCCACTCAAAACTTCCAAAATGGATTGATGAGAGAGAATAGGGTCTCTAATCATATGAACATAAAAATTACAGTAAGATTAATATAAAATAACATCCCAATAACAAGAAAGATGATCTTTAAAATGAATGACATAAAAGAGCATACTTAAAAAGATAGAGAGGAGTAGGATCCCTTACCACGGGTCCGACTTGACTCGATCATTCTTTAACGTCCTGAATAATAAACTTGAGTTAATTTATACTTTCTTAAGAACCTTTTTCAAGTTCATTATTCCTCTTCTATCAATTATTGACATGTTATAAACATTATGTAATCATTTAAGTCTATAATGTTTGTTTTGTCGATATTTGGTTCTTAAGTCAAAAGTGGATTTCTTACAATTACATGTTGTTCGTGTGGTCAAAGGGTCTTTATATCCAGAATAAAATTCCTGATTTGGATATCATTTATATCATATATATCCAGAATATACATGTATTTATAATATTACATAATCATTTAGAGGTATGAAATGAAATGCACCGTTCATGGAGACGGTAAGCCGTACGTACGCATGAACGCTACTTTCATTTATATGTCATATTAATGGAATTAAAACTAAATGAGAGATGTGTATATTTTTATTTACAGAATTATATTCATCATTTATATGTATCATACATCATATATATCCATTATATGTACTTATAATAGTACATTATATTTGAGGATAAGAAATGAAATGCACCGTTCATGGAGACGGTAAGCCGTACGTACGCATGAACGCTACTTTCATTTCTATATCATACTTTAATGGAAAGAAAACAATAATGATATAAAGTTATATTATAATTACAGTATAACATCATATATAATAACTTTAAATCCATCCTTTATACATCCCACATATGGCATTAACAAATCAAATCACTTTGAGGGGGCGGTAGTCCGCAATTCCTAAAATGAAGATATCTCGTATACCCATAATTGAAGCCATAAAGGTATGCCACAAATGAAAAATACAGAAGCTTAAGTAAAACATAAAAATATTATATATCATATATAAACATAGTTACATCTTAATGGCCACCTTTTAAGGTGTTATATGAGGGTTGAACAATCATTGTTTCGTGAGGCAGAAATTTTCCATCCACAGAAATAGTATGTTCTTTAACCATTAGATGAAGGTGTGTGTAAGTGTATCTAGAATACTTATTATAACAACATCATAGTATATTAAAGATACTGGAGTTGTTACAAAAGAAATGAATAAAAAGAGTTTAGGGGGTTGGAGAAGAAAAATAAAACAAAAGAGCACAAGTGAAGACGTTACCTTAAAATTGGGTAACTCCCTTTGGTCTTAACCAAAAGGGTTTCTTGAGGAGCTTCATGCCTACGTTAAGGCTTCTAGTATGAGGAGAGGGATGTGTAGAGACAAAATGATCAGAGCTTTTCCAAACCAAAGGATTGAGAGTTGTGGGAAGGTGGTAGGTGTGGGGGCCTTTTATAAGAGGAGAGGAGGGGCACTCTTTGTAATGTATAAAATGTTACTTTATTTTCAAATGGTTTTCGGATTTTAATTGTCCCAAATAGATGTTTTTAGAGGATAAGGTTATAAGGGTTCGAAATACACCCATCCAATAGGTTTTTAACATGTTTATGTCCTAGATGTTTCATTATCATTCCATTTTATTTAAATTGTTAAATAATGAGGTCATCGCTGCATCATCACGATGTCATAAATAATTTAATTTATTTAATGTCTAAAAATTATACAAAAAATACTATGATTTAGGAAATATGTTTATATTTCAAATGAATATTTATAATCAAAATTATGACTTGTATAACTACATGTAAAAATTGTTTTAGTAAAACAAATCATGTTGGTGACATTTTTATTTTAACTTTAAATAAAAGGCATAAATGTCATTATCAAGCCCAAGTGGCTCCATGGGGTACCCAAAATAGACCCATGGGTTGTCTTGGTCGGCCATAACTCATCCAATATGGTTAGTACAAGTGTCAATATATTTCAATTTTATTATAATATCATTTTTACCTTAAATCACACTAATTACCATTAATCGCGATTAATAAAACTTAAAAGTTACTTTTCATCAAAAATTATTTTCTTCCCATTGAACCACATTTTACTTAATAATGAAAATCATTTATATTGTATTTTTGAAATTCAAATCACAGAAGTGGTAATGTCCCATTTAAATGAAAAATCAAATTTTGTAACGACCACTTTGTGGTTTCACTATTCATAAAAAATTGATGTTTTTCAGAAAAATACCAAAAATTCACCCTAATATATATGTGATATTCCAAATTAAAAAATGATATATATTTTACCAAATTAATAACATAGAATTTTCATTAATTAAATTTATAATTAAACCCCACTGTAAAAACAAATAGCGTTTTTTAAGAAACAATATCTTTCAAAAGATTGACACTCGTTTATGTCCAACCTTAAAGCGATATTAATTATAATGACCACCATTGGATTAAATGGTAAAAATATATTCTATTTACACTTTAAAACCAATTAAAAAGATAATTTAATCATATAAATAAATTAGATTAAAAAGAGGTTTTGAATTAAAATACAACATTTTTCACTATTCATTAAAAATTGAACTTTTTCGGAAAAATACCAAAAATTTACACAAAGTAAATTTTGATGTCCCAATTATAAAGAAGAATTTTACTTTGTCAAATATGACACATAAAATTGTCAAAAAGTGGATTTAAAAGAGTTTCACCATCAAAAGGCGATAGTTCGGCCTTTTAGTGAAAATTAGAGTATATATGCCAAAAATTGAATTCTTTTCTTATTTTAAGACTTTATTTTTTTATTGGATAAATATAAAAACATATATAATCATATTTTAGTTATTTATATTTATTCCAGCCAATACAACGGCTACATGCTAACTACCATTTAAAACAATATTATTTTATTATTAGAGTGCAACATAAGATTCTCAAGAAACTCGTTGTTGCGTATTGGGTACGCCATCGAGCATATCATCCCCTTTAAAGTAATATTAATATTTTATTCACAAATATGGATAAATATAAAAATTTCATATTCTTTATTTACCTGGGGTGTTACATCCTTCCCCACTTTTGGGAATTGCATCCTCGCAATTTTATAATTGGGCTTGGATACTTCATTGAAAGCCCCACATCGGAAAAGGAGTAAATTAAACTATCTCTTTAAAAGAAAGAAAGGAAAGTACAAAGGTCACCCGAGTTAACCCATACTAGGATTCCAAGTATGAAAATATGGACATGGAGGAAAAAAACAAAGGGTCATATTCTGATGGAGAGTGATAGTAAACAGGTCTATGAGAAAGTTAACCATAAGAAAATCACAAACTTGTGATGGGTTAAACGGTATTAGATTCCCCAGTAGGAAAAGTTAACAGACAACATTTTTGTTTTAAGTTACTCTTCATTGAGGAATTTATTTTTGAGCATAACTAAATCATAATGAAACATACTTACTTGTCATGTAGACTTTCAACTTTTACTAGATTCCTTAATCAAACTCATATTTTCTCCAAAAGACGAGTATTTAGAAAGACTTGTTTGCATTAAGAGCACTATAATCAATTTCTAGAGAATCACCTAATCCACAAAAGAGAACTATATACTTCCCATGTCTTTAGACTCTAACCAAAACCAAAACCAAAAATTTTAGTACAAGATCAGATAATCTAGAAAAGGATAACCCTTTATAAAAAGAAAATCTATTCTTAATCCCCAAAATTTTTCCAACAAAACCCAAAGTTCAACGAGGACCATTCGATAAACAATTTTTCCATAAAATTCTACAAAGTAAACCAAACTAAGATTGAAACCCAAATATTTTAAGGATTTAGTCACATAGTCTTCCAAGTTAAATCGTAACATTTATCTCCAAACAACATCAGTTTCTCTTAATGTCTCGTATTGAAAAGTAATTAACCTAATCACATATCCTCCATGATAGGTTAGTAAATTTCCATAGATAAACCAAAATCAAATTACTCTTAATTCATAAAATCATCTAACTAAAAAGAATCATTCAAACTAACCAGGGACTTCACGTAGTCCAGTGGTAGGTGATAAATACCAGTCGCACTTTGGTTGTGGGTTCGATTCCCGCAGCTTTGTCCGACGCGACGGGTTGTCACACGGTCTGCGTGTTGTCCTTCTTATAAATCTCCAAAAATAACCCTAACATGTTGTAACCTTAATAGTTTCCTTATACCTCTCAGTTTCATCCAAATTAGTTACAGTCTCAACATCTTAATTCTTGAAGTCTTATTTCACCACCATAAGATAAAATAAAACGATTCCCAAAATGAATAACATCATACCTTGATCATGGCGTCCACTCGGTTTCATCGTCATCTTGCTCACGTAGGTAGAAGTCCAATGCATTACAAAAATGATTTAGAGATCCTTCAAAATCATTTGCTTCCTCCATCCAAATATACCTTGTACAACATGGGTCATATGGGTGTTAATAGAAAAAGAGTTTTGGAAAATAATCATGTATGACATATAATTCAAAAACATCTGATAAAACATGATTTCTATCAATTAGTCAGATAGAATTTGAGTTGAAACATTATATTATTGGTCCTTTTAAAATACCATAAGTACGTGCTGAGAGACTATATTTTAAAATCAAATATAAATAGGTTGAGCAAGGGTCTCCTTCCTCAGAACCCTCTTTAAAATCATAATATGCTTCAAATTCTTATGATAAGGTAAAATATTTGAAAATACCTTGATAATATTTACCTTTCTTGAAAAAATGAGAATATTGTGAAAATAGTATTTGTCTAAAAACATCCCATGATCCATGATGATAATGAGGTATAGTGGAGGTGTTTGATATCTCAAACAACTACTTGCAAGTGATTTTTATGCTAGAGAAAGTTTCAAAATCATCCGAACATGACTTTGCAATAATTATTGCAAGCATGTCATCAGGAAGAGATAGGAATGTCATTTTAGAGCCCTCTCCTTCCATTCGTAACCAACTTTACTTGACCTGAAAAAAGTTATAAAACAAGGATTTAACTGAAATAATAGATATAGGGACTAATCATGTGTCTAACAAAAACTCATAATCCCTAATGTTGTCTAAACCGACCTTTGATGCCAACAATAAGGACCAGGACTTAAACCTTACCTAATATTGAATTAAATTAATAATTCACATTGAGGATCTTTTCAGGTTTAGAGTTTTAGAGAATTAGGACATAACTATTACATCTCAAAATATTAAAAAGTAGAAACTTTTACAAAGTTTCCATAAAATAAAAACTCTTAAAAAGAAACATGTCCAGTTCCATGTTTTAGGTTGCATGACTTTCCCTTGATCCCATCCTTGACCCTATTCCACGTTAAGTCCTATGAAAAACATTTCAAAAACTCGGGATGAGCATAAAAAGCTCAGTAATGGATACAAAAAGAATGAAAACTGTTAGTTTTTCAAAACAACAAGTAAACCATGTATACTTTATCAAAGTAATACTTTTCACCTTTTCGTAGTAGTAAAAACTCTTCACTGAATAAAAGTTCATTACTTAAAATTCTGTAACCAAAAGATTACCATAAAACCCATATAAAGATCACATAACATATAAAGGTAACTTGGGTCAAAAACATACTTAAGTGGAATAATCGTAAGGTCGACTTCCACACATATCACTTAATGGAATAGCCATTCGGCCAACTTCCATACATACTTAATGGAATAGCCATACGACCGACTTCCATACCCAATGCATTGGAGGTTATAACGTAACCACCCGTCCTGGTATTCATGACACCACCCGTCATATGGTTTATCATGTAACCACCCGTAAAATGTCCGAGTACTTTTATAAAATTATAACACATAAAACCAGTATAAAGGAATGATAACATTTCCACATTTCAATCATAATATATCATTTAAATATATTGACCAAATAGAATCCTTTATCAAAACCATTTTCAATACGAAAATTCATAAAATAGTATATGGTATTTATTTTATTTTAAAAACATTACGGCTTGTTGAGGAAGCCAAAAATCAAATAATACTCGCGGCGGTGGAAAAGGTCGTTTTCACTGCGTACGTTAAAAGAAACATTCCTTTTTGTTGTTTAGTAAAATGCTTCGTAGAAAAAGATTTGTTTTGTATAAAATTAGAAGTCAAATGGGTTTATACACCGTATAAAAGAAAGTTGTGTATAAAACGAAATATTCCTCAATGAAAGGAGATTGAGATGAAGTCCCTTACAAAGACAGTATCCTTGGTTTAAAGATAAATCAATTACATAATTATGTGTGTCAAACGAATACACCAAATATAAGTAGATATTAAGTGTAAAACAATCAGAGGTTATTCACACATATTCATAGAACGACATATTCAAGGAGTATAAGTTTATCCCAAAGAATCAAATTTGGGTTAAGAAGTTCCCTTGCAAAAATTTGACAGCCTAATGGCGTCACTACAAAATTCAGAAAATGAGTTGATGAGAGATAAAAAGGGTATCTCATCACATGGAAATAAAATTTAAATCAATAAGGATATAGAAGAACATATCCCAACATAATAGTATGTGAATTAAAAGACATAACAAAAGAAGTCTTTTAAAAAGAGGAGGGTGAAAGGTTCCCTTACCGACTTGGGTAACTTTCGAAACATACACCCCGTGAAAGAAAGAAAATAAAAAATTGATGTAAATACTCATAAATGAAAGTATATTACACAATTTGTAAAATAATGAGCAGTACATACACCACTCAAAGGAAATTGTGGAAAATGTAGCATAAATCCCACGGGAATAAAAGTGAGATGAAAAATCCCTTACGAAAACTCGGTAGCCTAACGGTGCCACATAAAACTTACAAAAATGGATTGATGAGATCAAATAGGGTATCTCATCATATTAACATAAACTTTATAGAAAGAGAAATATAAAAGAACTTCCCCCAACATAACAAAGAGAAGCTTAAAAGAAGTGACATAAAGGAGAGTACTTAAAAAAAGAGAGAGGTTAGATCTCTTACAAAAATTCGGCAGCCTAACGGCGCCACTCAAAACTTCCAAAATGGATTGACGAGAGAGAATAGGGTCTCTCATCATATGAACATAAAAATTACAGTAAGAGTAATATAAAATAACATCCCAATAACAAGAAAGATGATCTTTAAAAGGAATGACATAAAAGAGCGTACTTAAAAAGAAAGAGAGGAGTAGGATCCCTTACCTCGGGTCCGACTTGACTCGATCATTCATTAACGTCCTGAATAATAAACTTGAGTTAATTTAGACTTTCTTAAGAACCTTTTTCGAGTTCATTATTCCTTTTATATCAATTATTGACGTGTTATAAACATTATGTAATCATTTAAGTTAATAATGTTTTTTTTGTCGATATTTGGTTCTTAAGTCAAAATTGGACTTCTTACAATTACATGTTGTTCATGTGGTCAAAGGGTCTTTATATCCAGAATGAAATTCCTGATTTTGATATGATATATATCATATATATCTAGAATATACATGTATTTATAATATTACATAATCATTTAGAGGTAAGAAATGAAATGCACCGTTCATGGAGACGGTAAGCCGTACGTACGCATGAACGCTACTTTCATTTCTATGTCATATTAATGGAATTAAAACTAAATGAGAGATGTGTATATATTTAATTCCAGAATTATATTCATCCTTTATATGTATCATACATCATATATATCCATTATATGTACTTATAATAGTACATTACATTTGAGGATAAGAAATGAAATGCACCATTCATGGAGACGGTAAGCTGTACGTACGCATGAACACTACTTTCATTTCTATCTCATACTTTAATGGAAAGAAAACAATAATTATATAAAGGTATATTATAATTCAAGTATAAGATCATATATAATAACTTTAAATGCATCCTTTATATATCCCAAATATGGCATTAACGAATCAAATCACTTTGAGGGGGCGGTAGTCCACACTTCCTAAAATGAAGATATCACGTATACCCATAATGGAATCCATAAAGGTATGACACAAATGAAAAATAAAGATGCTTAAGTAAAACATAAAAATATCATATATCATATATAATCATAGTGACATCTTAATGGACACCTTTGAAGGTGTTATATGAGTGTTGAACAATCATCATTTTGTGAGGCATAAATTCTCCATCCACAGAAACATTATGTTATTTAACCATTAGATGAAGGTGTGTGTAAATGTATCACGACTACTTTTTATAACAACATCATAGTATATTGAATATACTGGAGTTTTTACAAAATAAATGAATATAAATAGTTTAGGGGGTTGTAGAAGCAAAATAAAACAAAAGAGCACAAGTAAAGACGTTACCTTAAAATCGGGTAACTCCCTTTGATTTGAACCAAAAGGGTTTCTTGAGGAGCTTCCTGCCTAAGTTAAGACTTATAGGATGAGGAGAGTTATGTGGAGAGACAAAAGGATCAGAGATTGGCCGATCCAAAGTCTTGAGAGGTGTGGGTAAGGAGGTAGGGGTGGGGGCCTTTTATAAGAGGAGACGAGGGGCACTCTTGGTAAAGTATAAAATGTTACTTTATTTTCAAATGGTTTTTGGATTTTAATGGTCCCACATTGATGTGTTTCGAGGATAAGGTGATAAGGGTTCTAAATCCACCCATACAATAGGTTTTTGACATGTGTAGGTTTTAGATTTTTCATTATCTTTCAATTTTATTTAAATCGTTAAATAATGAGGTCATCGCTGTATCATCATTATGTCATAAATAATTTAATTTATTTAATGTCTAAAAATTATAATAAAATACTATGATATAGGAAATATTTTTATACTTCCAATGACAATTTATAGTAAAAATTATGACTTGTATAACCACATGTAAAAATTGTTTTAGTAAAACAAATCATGTTTGTGACATTTTTATTTTAACTTTAAATAAAAGGCATAAATGTCATTATCAAACCCAAGTGGCTCCATGGGGTAACAAAAATCAACCCATGGGTTGTCTTAGACGTCCATAACTCATACAATGGGTTAGGAAAAGTGTAAATATATTTTCATTTTATTATAATATCATTTTACCTTAAATCACACTAATTACCTTTAATCGGGATTAATAAAACTTAAAAGTTACTTTTCATCAAAAATTATTTTCATCCCATTGAACCTCATTAAACTTAATAATGAAAATCATTTAAATTGGATTTTTGAAATTCAAATCACAGAAGTGGTAAAGTCCCATTTAAACGAAAAATTAAATTTTGTAATGACCACATTGCGGTTTCACTATTCATCAAAAATTGATGTTTTTCAGAAAAATACCAAAAATTCACCCTATGCTATATTTGATATTAAAAATTAAAAAATGATTTCTATTTTACCAAATTCATAACATAGAATTTTCATTAATAAATTTTATAATTAAACCCCGGTGTTAAAACACATAGCGTGTTTTTAAGAAACAATATCTTTCAAAAGATTGACACTTGTTTATGTGCAACCTTAAAGCGATATTAATTACAATGACCACCATTGGATTAAATGGTAAAAATATATTCTATTTACACTTTAAAACCAACTAAAAAGATAATCTAATCATATAAATGAATTATATTAAAAAGAGGTTTTGAATTAAAATACAACAGTTTTCACTATTCATTAAAAATTGAACTTTATCGGAAAAATACCAAAAATTTACACAAAGTAAATTTTGATGTCCCGATTATAAATAAGAATTTTACTTTGTCAAATATAACACATAAAATTGTCAAAAAGTGGATTTAAAAGAGGTTCTCCATCAAAAGGCGATAGTTCGGCCTTTTAGTGGAAATTAGAGTATATATGCCAAAAATTGAATTCTTTTCTTATTTTAAGACTTTATTTTTTTATTGGATAAAAAAAAATATAATCATATTTTAGTTATTTATATTCATTCCTTCCAATACAACGGCTACGTGCTAACTACCATTTAAAATAATATTATTTTATTATTAGAGTGCAACGTAAGATTCCCAAGAAACTCGTTGTTGCGTATTGGGTACACTATCGAGCATAGAATCCCCTTTAAAGTAATATTAATATTTTATTCACAAATATGGATAAATATAAAAATGTTATATTATTTATTTACCTGGGGTGTTACAATTATTGTGAAACAATTTTTTTTTAATATTTACGAGTCAAGAAAGATTTTATAAAAGTTAAATTAGGTCATAAAAGACCATGGATTTTATGTTAAACAATATCTCAATAAATTTTCCACACATATGATTTTTTGAGATGTAAATGATTTAAAGAAATATTATTTATGATAAAATATCATTAATGTCAATTTTAGAACTATTTATTTTATTTTCTTTTCAAACTACATGACAAAAATGGATTTTTAATATAGTGAATTTAAACCAATATAATATGTAATGTGTTTTTGAAAAATAATATAACTGAAAATAGTTACTCAAAAAATATTATTTTTTGAGTTTCCAAAATCATTTTATTAAATTTTATACTACATGAACTATCACTGTGTTAGTGATGCGAAAGAATTTAAGGCATTACAAAAAATTAAAAATAAATTATGATTATATGAAAAAATTATTTTTCTTTAATATTTAAATTTTTAAGTGAACATATTCTCGTTTCACCCTATTTCAAAAATTTTGAGATAATAAAACAATAAAAATGACCTTTTGACTTATCATTATATAAATTAATATAATGGTTAAAAGCAAGAAAAAAAGTAAAAAAAGGAAATATATTCGACTTTTGGATAATAATGAATGAGATAGACTCGTAAATTAAAATTTATACAGGTGTTAGAGTTATTGTTTATTCTTTATCATTTTATTTTTATCCTCAATTACCTGATTTATCATTTACTGTGGTAACAAAAATTAATATGGTTACTATTTGTAATGTCAAAAAATAAAAGGGAACTATTTAAAAAAATTAGTATAAAACGATTAAAATTATGAAATACATTTTTTTACAAATAAATTCATATAGGTGGTATAATTTTAATTAAAATTAATCTTGCAAGACATGAAAAAAATGGATATTTAGAAAAATGCATGTTTTTTATAAAAAAAATATATTAATACAAAATTAAATAGTAGAATTATATAAAAAACTATAATTATATTATAATTAATAAAATAGAAATAATTTAATTTTAAAAATAATCCAAAATATAAATTGTTTATATGAATTCTTTAATATAGAAAACAATTTTCATTAAACATTAGTATTTTTTTTACTATTCATTGAAAAAGAAAACTTCTCAAAAAAATTTGA
Source organism: Viscum album (assembly GCA_963277665.1). Taxonomy (NCBI): domain Eukaryota; kingdom Viridiplantae; phylum Streptophyta; class Magnoliopsida; order Santalales; family Viscaceae; genus Viscum; species Viscum album. Next base: position 1,030,589,136 of record OY728158.1, read on the forward strand.
AAATTTCACTATATTATAATTTTGATATGATGATTCAAAAACTTATTTTGTTTTTATCAAAAACATTTGCTAATGTTTTCTCAAATTAATTATAAAATTATCTCACAAAAAGCAATAAATATAAATTTTTATAAAGATGTATTTTTTAAGAATAAAATGAAATTACTAACAACGAAGTTGTTATTTATTGAGAACTAATGAATAAATTTTTTTTGATTAGGGACATTACATTTATTTGAAAATATAGTTATTAAAATTATTACCTTCCAATTCAATGGCCTGGTTATAAACTTCATTTTTTAATATTAATTTTTCACACTTCTTTTAAGTTCAGTGTTGTTTGTTTTCTACATTTTAGAACATAATATTTTTTTAAAAAGGTGTTAGGATATTATAGTATCCACCCATTAAAAAATTTCATCCTATTTATTTGAAATTATTCTTATTGATCAATTATTTCTCATGTTAAAATAACATTATTGAAATCCCCTATCATTAAAAGGGTTAATAAAACATACTATTGAAAACCATGAAAGAGAAATATGAAGGTTATCCAGATGAACATATAATAGGTACAAAAATTATAAAAAATTCATGGAAGTAAAAATTTGAGCACGAAAGAAAATTATAATGTCTAAATAAAGATTGATATTGACAAAGATCATTGATCACGATAATGTGAGTAATCATGAGAAAGTCAACAACCGAAAACCATATAATAAAAAGTGGTGAAGAAATTTATCAATTCATCAGAAATTAAGGTAAGTGGATAAAATTTTGTTTCATTATATTTTTCCTAGATTTGATAAATTCCTTTAACAGAATAATGAAATATAATTACTAGTTAAGTATAATTTAATCATTTAATCAAATTTACATCAAAATCTTATCTTTTTCTCTTAATTATGAGTATTAAAGATGAAAAGTTATTATGCTTGATGTATTAAAATAAAATTCTAATTGATAAAATAATCATAAAAAATGAAAACAATATATCCCTCATCTATTTATACACTACACAAAACCAAAATAGATAACATAAGCTAAGATAATTCCCCAAAATAATAAACCATGAAATGAATAAAAACAATATTACTCTCTAAAGACTCAACAATAATACCCAAAGTTCAAATAAAATCAATAAATAAATTCCCTTAAATTTATTCAAAATATTCCTTACAGAGAATGAAACCCAAATATTAGATTTATTTGATCACATATTCATCCAGGGAAAATGTAACATTTTTCATTAAATAAAAAAATCACTCTTAATTCCTCTTACAAAAAAATCATATGCCCAAATCATATAATTTACATGAAATGATAATCATTTCTATAAATAATATAAATATTAAAATAGACACATTAAAATGATACTAAATGATTATTCAACATTTATTGGTCAAATAAAGTCCCATAATATTTTGTTCACCTTAATCAGAGAATATTACCCAAAATAATTAACTTCATCATTAGTCACATATTCAATAAATCGTTTTTTAATCTCATGGTTAGCTATATGACATGTTACCAAATTTTAATAACCCATAACTACATCAAAATTAGAGACATGATAAACCCTAATGTTATCCCATACCATTAAACATATATACACAAAAATAATGGTATTATTAATAAAATAATACTTCAAATAAAACATAAGGGTTATATATACCTTATACAAACAAAAGGTATCCCAAAATGTCAATAATCACATATAAAGTTCATTACATAAAACCCTAAAAGTGGTGTATATGACATTGAATTTATGATAAATGTTGAACTTGTAAACACATGATCACTTTCAAAACTATTTAGATTACTAAAACTAAAGTAATCATAACCTCCAACGGTATCTAACACCTACTTTTTTACTAACTATAATAGATATGACCCCACACTCTTTTATCTAGTGCTAAAGACATAAATATTACTTTTCTATATTTCATATCGCTAAATGTGACCCAATTTTTTCAATCCAAAACGAATAAAATAGAATGGAAATATTGTATCACTTACATTCACATGTACCTTTAAGATTTATAGTTTTAGAGTATTAGGACAAAATATTAATAACATAGATTACAAAATAACTATTTCAATAAGATCTATGTCATATCCCATAAAATAATCCACACATGAAAACATTATAGACACAAAAAATTTATGATATTTATTTTTAACCTGGGAAAAAAACATAAGGAGGGTGAGATCAAATTAATTGTAAGGGTAAAAATAATCATTTAGAAATGAATGCTATTAATGAGTATAAGATTATAATAAGGGTATGTTGATATAATCAATGTTCACAAGAATAACATAAGAAAATTAATAACCATTAATACATAGATCATAAAACATTAAACATGGAAAAAAAATACTTATCAATGGAAAGGATCATTAGAATAAATAATCTAATAAATTTTATATCAAAATTATTCAAATATATCCTTAAAAACACCCTAGTATGCATAAATTGAACATGTTGGTATATTGGAACATTTTCATTTCACTCTTATAAATAGAAAATCCTTAATTGTTATATGTGGATTAACCCTCATAGTTACACATAGAATAACCATCGTGGTTAAACTGGGAATAACCATTATAATTATACTTTGAATAACCACCATGATCAACTTTTAGAAAAAATCATTCCCAATGCATTAGAGAGATATCATGGACCCACCTATCCTTGGGTTATAATGGAACCACCACTCCTTGGTTTAAAATGAAACCACCCATCCATGGTTTATAATAGAAAGACCCTTCATCATAAAAAATATCAAATAACCATAACATGAATAAATTAGTTATATATTTTTTCTCATTATAAAAATCATATTAAGAGCCTTTATTACTTTCAAAACATGATTAACCTGTTGAAAATAAACAGGTTATTTCATAATATCATTGAACCAAAAATAATTATTCCATAGAAATAATGGGTATGGTACCATTAAAAATTATCCATATTTTAACATAAGTAACATAATGGGTTTATAGGGTTGATGAATTAAAATACTATAAAAATATATTGAAAACATTCTTGAGGAAAACAACCTTTTTAATTTGAAAAACACTTTTAAAAACTACAAATTCATAAAATGTTGTTAAAATAATTTTAATTTAGAAAAACATGGAAATATATAAATGAATATTCAAATAAATACTAGTCATGATAGAGGGAAATTCAATCATTTAGTTATTTTTAACAACAAAAAAATCATAAAAATGTGTAAAGAGAGACATAAGTGACCAATATAGAAATTTTTTTAAAAATCATTTGATGAACTTTTGAAATATGTTCAAATATTATTCAAAATATTTAGTAAATCCTTTATGTATAGAAAATAATATTCTTGAAATTTTTTAGAAAAAATGGATATGGAAGAGAAATATTCACGATTTAATGGAAGATACAAGATATGCATCACTTAAAAACAACTCACATAATGTTAATTCAATACATAATGAAGTATATAGGAATTAAACATGTGAAATAAATTAATATCCACAGAAGACAAAAAGAGTAGTTTTTACTGAAAATAACATCACATGATTTCTTCCAAATGAACCTTGAACATAAACAATTCCGATAAAAATGATGATTGTAACATAAAGCCTTTACCACTTTAGTAACATTTTAATCATGATCCCCATGAAATAATATCATCAATGGAAACATTAAATATCATGAAAATAAGGATTTTAATGACATAACATGTTAATGGGGTAGTATAGATACCTAATAAATGTAGATTGGTGAAAATCATAAACATATGTACTAAGGAAAGGGAATTAGATATGAATAATCCCTTATAAAGATCATATCATTGAGTTGATAATTAATAAATAGAGAGATTAGGTGTAAAAATTTAAATCCACACAAAAAATATAAATACACCATCAATAAAACAAACATTATTTCACACATAATCTTGTCATAAAATAATCAAAAAAGAAGTGGTATAACTCAGATATGGGAAATTGGGTTAAGAAACCTATCACATTTTTGGTATAATCCCAGTCAAAAATTCTTGGATTAATTAATTCAATTTAAAATTTTAAATACCATGAATGATTAATTATTCATGATATAACATGTAAAATATTTGTATGTACACCATATAAAATAAATTAGGTGAATAATAATAAAATAGGCCTCAATAAAGAAAATAGAGATGAAATATTATATATCATGTCCAAACTCAAAATATATGTCCTTTAAGACATGTATAATAAAATCATGTCAATTATTTTATTTCTTAATGAAATTTTATATTTGTAACCTCTATCATTATACCATTTATTTTAATGGAATAGTTAATTATTTAATCTGTTACATCCATATAGGGCAATTTGAAAATGTTTGGTCTATAATGTCATTACAGCTTCTACGTGTTCACCACGGTCAAATGGTTCACTATTTCATAAAATATTGAATAATAATACTGAATTAATTATTATTTATATAACTTAATTAAATATATAAAACCAACCATTAAACGTGGTTATGAAAAAATGAGTTACCTTACAATCATAGAGACGATAGGCCGTATGTAAGCATGAGTAATGTTTACATCATTCAACGATCATTATGGAAAGAAGGAAAGTTTTATTTTATCATTATAGGATGATAATTATATCATTAATAAAATAATACAACTTAGAATATACTTATATATATATATCGTCCAAGTTATATAGTGATGAAAAATTAATCACATTGCTTCATGAAGGTTATTGTCCACACGTAAGCATGAACAATGTTATCATTTTACATCATATAGATGGTTAAGAAAATAGAAAATATATTAACATTTAATAATGATAATTTTTGATGAATATCATATATATACATTAAATCCATCATTACAACTTTCTATAAGAGGAGGTGATGGGAAAATAATTAAATCAATTCGTAAGATGGTAGCAGTATATACACATGAATGATCATTTCATTTCCCTTTTGATGGAAGTGGATATTAATATAGATTTTTTATTACAATAATATTATTTTAGTATATGGGTGATACTATTTTTAGTATTTCAGCAAGTTTGATGAAATATTTAATGAAGTATAAGATGAAATAAAACAAAACCACTCAATTTAGAATTATACTTCTTCATAAATCCTCTTATTGTTTACATCAAATTCTTTAAGCTGATGGATTTATTATGAAACCTAGGAATCTATGTTGTGAGAATTTATATAATAAATGGATTATGGTAGGGAATGATAGAACCAAAATGTTTTTATGTGTGAAGAAATGATAGTAAGTGGTTCCCTTTTATAAGTGAGGGGAGGTTCACTCTTGAAATATATTGAAATATTAAATTCGTATATAATAATGTTCATATCCAAAGGAATCCAAAATATTTTATTACGAATATATGATTTTTAGGAGTTGAAATAATCATATAATATAAAATTTGTGCAATTTTATGTGTTGGTTTGTAAGATCCTGACCACTTTTGAAGATTTTTTGGGGACGTTTATAGGTATTATTTTGCCTAGGTTTAAGTACTTATTATTTGGGTTTTACCTTGTGGTGTTTTGGGTGAAATTGGAGAAAATTGGAAGGAGTGGTAGTGTATGGTTGGTGCATGGTTTTACCAAAGAGTGTGCTCTTCCTAGAAAACTGTGTGAACCCAAATAGAAGGGATTCCGATATTTTGCACACATTTTTCAAAATTTTATGCCCTCTTAGGATAAACTATGCACCTTTCCTAGAAGAGGAAGAATGTTAAGGCACACAGTTTGGAAAACCATGCTCCCCTTCCAAGGAAACCATGTGTGTGGTTTTATGTAATTTAAAAAATTTATTTTTAAAACCCAAACCCCCCACATTAACAAAAAATATATCCCCACTTGACCCTATCATATTCATATCATTTTTGTAGGATCTCAGATGGATTCCAAGCCCTCCTGAAATCCATTCATGGAGATTCAAATCCTGGATTTAATATTTGAACCTCTTATAATAAGATAATATCAACTCAGTTAGTTTCCTATCTACATCTTTCTCTTCTTCCATTATTCGAAGCGATGTTTTTCTATATTGGTATTAGATATTGATATTGGTATTATGGATATGGATTCATTTTATCTTATTTCTAGGATTTGATTCAAGATCTAATTCTTTATCATGGTTCTAACCTGTCTATTTCAATTTGGTAAATTTTTATTGTAATATCTCTCATCAATGATTTGTGGTAGGTTTTTTTTATAAAAGGGTTGGGGATGAAGCCTCAATTTATTATTAAAGCAAATACCTCATTTTAACTGGTTAGAGGGAGGCCAATTATATAGCCCGAAGGCCCAAGGCCAAGTGGCTTGAATACAAGTATTCAAAGCCCATTTTTGGCCCAAAGGACATCTTGGTGAATAATACTACTACAGTACCCATGCTGCTACAGTACCTTATATTGTACCACCACTACTATAGTACCTTCTATAGTACTGTCGCTGCTACATTGTCGTTGCTACAATAGTAATGCTACAGTACCCTACTACAGTATTGCTACAAAACCCCCAAATAAATTTGTCCTTGCCCAGATTTTATCCTGGGACTTTTGAATGCCATTAAGGAGATTGTACCACTTGGGAAGAGGCTAATTGGCAATGATTTGAGTTAGGTGGTCTCAATTAAAATCCTATAGTCTTTATTCTAATTACTTGTATGAGTTTTTAGAATTAAATTAAAAATTATTCAAATTTAATCAATATTTTGATTAAATTAATTGATTAATTAATTTACCGAAACATGAATTGGATTAATTGAATTTTGAATTAATTAATGGGATGTGTTATTGGAGAGTTGATGAGATATTAAAATTAAAAAATTTATTGGATTAAACAATTGTTGAATTAATTAATGGGAATTGTTGAGATTATTTAATTGAATAAATTGGATTAATTAAATATTGAAATAATTAATAGATTCTATGTTTGTGAAATAACATAAGAATTTTAATGTTGATTAAATTTGAATAATGTGATATATGTAAAATATGTGTGATTTTAATATTAGTGTTTGGGAAAAGGTATACTATATCAAAATCCGATAGTAATAAATTTATTGATATTCATGTGTGGGACATGGTCTGTTGCATCAATATAAATAGTGATAAATTGATTGTTAACTGTGTGTGGGACATGTTCTGATGCATGAGAAGCCTATAGTGATAAAAAAGTGAAGGACATGGACTGCAACTTCAAAAGCACACTTGTGTGATTATTTTATAAATGAGTGTGGGACATGGGATCCTTCTTCAAAGTATTAATTTTGTGATTGTTTGATAAATGATTGTGGGACATGGGCTACTACTTCAAAATCCCATAGGATCATAGTTAGGGAATTATAAGCCGAAACTATCGGCATTGGACTATGGTTCCAATTGGTCAAAATGTTAATTGATATGAAATGGATAATGAAATCCCATTTGATATAATTAATTGTGAATTTGATATGTGATAGGATTCTGACATCGGAATGAGATGATGTAGGTATTGAGATTTTGGGTGTCCTTGGGAACCTGGGGGTTATGTGGTGAAATAAAGAGTAATTGAATAAATGTAAACTTTTTTAATTTTTTTTTATTATTTATACGAATTTATGAATTGTTATTGTCTAGATATTGTTTTAGACACCATTGGTGGTGGCCTACTGAGTTTTACACACATCCTACTTGTGATTCCTAATCGGTACAAGAATATATTTCAAGGTTGCAGGAAATGATAAGGGAAAGATCCATATGTTAAATGGCTGTGTCGGGATACATCATGGATAAGGGAACTGAACGTAGTGTTCATACCCACTTGGAGTTATCAGTGTATTTATTTATTTTTGGATTTTTATATTGAAACTTCACCCATAGTTGGAATGAAAAATTTCTTTCTTTGGTTTTGCAAATTATATTTCTAGTTTTAGTCATAATGTGATACCGGTTTTGATTGGATATTTGTTATATCATTTGGTTGTTGTTTATTTTTTTGTTGAGATACTTTTAAAAAGATGGTATAGTCTCTGTATGATAGATATTAGACCCTCAATACTAGTTGGAAGTCAATTCCGTACAAGGAGGAACTCCTGAGGTAATGCGATCGTCATCTTGGGGAATATGTGTGTGGAACCTGGGTTAGGACGTTGCAAAGTGGTATCAGAGGAGTTTTTTTCTTTTTTATAAATATTCAGGAAAAGTAGATGGGAGAATAGGATGGGTCCATCATTGGTTAAGAGATCTTGAATGGGAGTATCTAACCAATGTACGAGGGTAAAATCCATGTACCTTGGGTTTGATTGTTTTTATTGATGTGTGTTGTTAATGTTTATGTTATTTCACCTTGATTGATGCACATGTCGTGTGATGTGATTGTGGTTTCTGAGATTTTACTTATGTCCCAGAATGGAATGAGATTTGAGTATTCTGTCATCAATCTAGTCACTCAGGATTATTTTTTGTCATGCCTCATTTTTAGGTAGGCTTAGGATGATGTATTTTGGGTAAGATGTAGAAAATTGAATTGTTTTTCCTCACTTGTGTGATTGAACTGAAAATAGTTCCAAATATCAATTGAAAAATGATGAAAATTGTGAATAAATGGGTGAAAAATGAGATATTTAAGATGAGAATGATTTTACCCTTTTTTAACCATGACCAAGATGTTGGATGGTTAAGGGATGTGATAGTTCCAGTATGTTGACATTGTGGTAGAAAAAGGGGAATAACTTGTGATAAATTTTGTGAAACCCTATTGATTAAGTTGTCAATGTTGTTTTATGTGTCATGAGACGTGTGTTTTGAATTGTAGATATATAAATCCATAATGAAAATTTTGGGGAGGTTTATAGGAGGATATGAATGTAAATTATCCTCCTATGGTGGACCCTGAGGCACCAATAGTGTTGGGTGAGGAATTCCGAGATCAATTCCAAGATAACATTTATTGTGTTATGCAATTCATGTAATTAGACCTAGAGTGGGTTATATTAATCTTGTCTTATCTAACACAAGATTTATAGTTGTATAAACTTCCACCATTTACTGTATATGGTGGACCCAAGGTGGTTGAGTTCTGGATTGACTCTATCCATTCTATACTTGACCACTTGGAGACTCCTGCTGAGAAGTGAGTCAAATTAGCTAATTACATGTTATGTGGTTAAGTGAAGTGATGGGGGAAAATCCAGACTTGGGGTGGATAGTTGGATAATTTGGAGTGGAAGGAATGTTAGGAGAAATTATTAGAGTACTTTTATCCTAATATACTTAAGTATGAGATATCATCTAAGTTTATATGGTTGAATTAGGTGAGAATGTCTGTGATGGAATACTCTGGATTCCTTACATATCTTCTATTATTTTTTCTATTGTTGGTATGGTATGAGGATACTATGAAAAAATAGTTTAAGGATGGTATTAAATGTGAAATTATGTCCTAGGTGAATATATTCAGGAATAATATTTTTTTCATAAATGGTGAAACAAGATCTCATAACTGAGGGGAACTCGAAAGATGCTACCAATGGAGGACAAAAAGTTTTCTACTGGATGGTGGATAGGTACAAATTTTGAGAATAAGAAGTTTCATTATGTTAATTTTTACCAAATATTTGGAAACAAGAGTGTCCATGGGGGAGGATGTGTTACTCATGATCTCACTTGAGTTATTTTCTTCTAGTGAGGTTGGATATACCATTATCATAGACATTGTCTCCGACCATAGGTAGTGTTCCAAGGATATCATGGGGTGTAACATCTATAAAGGTTCTCTAGGAACTCATCATAGACTGGTAGTGATAGAGAAGGTGGACAGAACCAGAGTATATAAAGGGGATATTCTACACCATACTAGTATGGATGTTATAGTTCTAATAGTTGTGGCAGTAAAGTTAGTGGATAAAATACTTCTGGGAAAGAGTGATCATATAATAAAATATGTGTAGCTCTGGGGACTCAGACTGCATCACAGGTAAGAGAGGAAGTAGAATTCAACGCATTTTAGAATACAATGGTGGATAGAGAGGCTTAAGCATTTTCATTTAGAGGTAATATTACTGTATATTATATGCTACCTAGTTCCTTATTCGATAATGGTGCCTCTCATTCTTTTATATCTGTAAAACTTGTGAATGTTATCAGCCTGGTGGTGGATTTAATGATTAGGGTGATGATGATTGATATGACCTTGGGAGTATGATCGAGTGACATCTTCTTGTACAAAGGTTGTTATCTCAAGGATGAGCAGAATCATTTTCTATTGGATCATTATATTCTTGAAAAGGTAAGATTTGAACCAATTTTGGGAATGGATTGGTTTGTATAATAGTTATCCCACATATATTTTTACCACTGTAGATTATCCTTTACGTCTCCTAAGGGTGAAAATTGTGTTCACCATAGAGAGTAGGATATCTATGGAGGTCGTGCTATGGTCGTTCTTCATAAACTAGGATATCTTATCTCTTATGTTTATATTCTATTACTAGATGATGAGGGTGTGATACATTCTATCTTTCCAACCATAGTGGATAGGTCTTAGGATGTATTTCTGAAGAATTACCAAGGCTTACACATGACATATATGTGGAATTTACAATTGATTTCATTTCGGGGGCTGAGCCAGTTTCTATTCCACCATATACAATGGCACCAATAGAGCTTCAAGATCTTAAGACTCAGCTGTAAGAGTTATAGGATATGGGATTTATCCCTCAAAGTATATCACCTTGGCATTATCTTGTCTTATTTTCAATGAAGGATGATAAGACTCTCTTCTTATGTGTTGATTACCAGAATTAGAATTGGATGGTTATGAATAACTGGTATACTCTTCCATATATTGATGAAATATATGACCAGATAAGGGGAGATTGTGTTTTCTCCAAGATCAACTTGATATTAGGGTATCATCAGTTTAGAGTATGAACTCTTTAAATACCATGGAATTCTTTATGGGTCAGGTATGGACTTTATGAGTTTGTCATGATGTCATTTGGGTTGATTAATACACTATAAATATTTATGGCCTTGATGAAAAAAATATTCCATCCTCACTTAGATCATTTTGTGTTAGTATTTGTGTATGACATCATGGTGTTCTCCAAAACTCATTATGATCATTTCAAACATCTTGATATCATCCTAAGTACAATGGTAGAGCATTGGATATATTCCAAGATATCTATGTGAAAGGATTGGATTGATCAGGTACACGTTTTGGGTCATATAAAATCAAAGGAAGGTGTGTTAGTGGACCTAGAGAAATTGCATGATGTTTTTTCTTATGAGTATCCCAAGAGTATTTTCTATATCCATAGACTTATAGGGTTAGAAGGATATTATTTGTGGTTCATCTAGGAATTTTACTATTTGGCAGTATAAATTTTGAGATTTACGAATAAAGGAGTAAATTATTAATGGTCTATAACAAGTGATAATAATTTCCTAGATCTAAAGATGTTCTTGAAAACAACACCCATCATGATCCTACTAGAGCCATGTAAATAGTATAAAATGATTTTTGAGTATTCTTGTATTGTACTTGAAGAGTGTTGATGTGGGGAGATCAAGTTTTGGTGTATGGGACTTTGAAATTGAGTTCACATGAATAGAATTAACACACAAATAACTTAAAATTAGATGTAGTGGATTATGCTTTGAAGTGTTGGTAGAATTATTTTTTAGCTGAAAAGTTAATTAGGTATAATGATCAAAAGGGCTTAAAGTATATCTTTTTTTACTGATGTAAGAATCTATAAAAGTGGTGGAGGATTGAGTATATGTATTAATTAGACCTTGAGATATTATATATGCTCAGTAAGGGAAATTGTGTTGTTAATGATTTATATAGAAAAACTCAGACTCAGAATGTCTAGGAGTATAGTATTGTGGGTAAAATGATGACTTTTCTGGATGAGATGCATGTTGTAGTTCTAGGGAGTCCAGAGCTTACAGCACTCATACTAGTTTGATTAGAGTCTACACTTTGGGGTCATATTAGGGAATGTTATTATTACGATCCTGAATATTTTCCTTAATGTAATGAATTTAAGGTGGGGAGTCACCTTCCAATTGTACCATATATTAGGATGAGACCATCTATGTTAAGAATCGGGGTTTTGTAACTATGAGTATTTTGGAGGATCTGATGTGTGGATTTCATTACCTGAATTGGGTGGTACATCAAGGTGTGACCAGAATGTACCATGACCTACAACAACCCTTTTTGTGGATGGGAATGAAAAAGGATATTGTAGGGTTCATAATGCAATGATACTCCTATCAATAGGCGATATCCAAGAAAAAACAACCAGGTGGTTACTGCAGCCATTCCCCATTCTATAAAGGAAGTGGGATGATGTTGCTATAAATTTTTTGATAGTTCTCCCAAGGATTCCTTAGAAGAATGACTCTATTTGGGTGGTTGTGGACCACTTGCCAAAGGTAGCACATTTGATGACTATACAATATAATTTTCTTAGAGGGGGCATTTTGGATAGTTGGATGATTAGGAAATAGTCTATCAACATAGAGTGGCACTAAGTATTGTTTCATACCATGACTCATAATCTACTTCACACTTCGAGAAAGGCTTTCATCATGTACTTTTTATATAGGTTTTATTGACTATGGATTTTCACCCACAATCAATTGGTCAGTTGGGACATACAATAAATGTTATTGAGGATATGCTTCGGGCTTGTGTCATAGACTTTGGTGGGTCATTGGAGAATCACCTAGTATTCGTGGAGATTTCCTATAATAATATTTATTAGAAAACAATACATATGGAACCATATGAAGCACTTTTTATTAGGTCATGCAGATTACCTCTATACTTGATGAAGGAAGGCGAGCCTGAGTTTTTGGGACTGGGACTCATGTAGGGGATATTGGAGTAAGTTTAGTTGATTTGGAAGAATATGAATATGGATCAGAGTAGATATAACTCATATGATGATAGATTTTGATGACCCCTTAAGTTTTTAGAGGGTGATCATGTATTCCATTAGGTGTCTCCTCGATTGGGTCACCAAAAGATACAGACACATGGAATGTTGACGGCCAGGTTTGTTGTATTGTTTGATGTTATAGAGATAATCGTGATGGTGGAATACTTATTGACTCTTCCAGATAGGTGAATTTCTTTGGATGATATTTTTCATGTGTCACATTGTTGATGGTATCTCCCTGACCATTCTCATGTGATTGACGTGGATGATGTTGAACTTGAGATAGATGTGTCCATTGAGGATCATATAATATATGTGTTGGATACTAGTGAGAAAGTGTTTCGGGGAAAGACCACGTCGTTAATTCATGTATTATGGAAAAATTACTATTATCAGCCGAAAACATAGGAGAGAGAAGTAGATATACGAGCATAGTGGTCTGATATTTTTGACTAAGAATCTTGGAGAGTATTGGGAGTACATATAGAGGGAGAGATGTTATAATGTGGGGAGACTGAAATATAATAACCTCTTCTTGATATGTCTTAGGTTCATTTATAGGTTGTATTTTTCATTGTAATGAGTAATTATTGTTTGTGTTTTATCATGGGGAGTTTTTGCATGAAATTAAAGAAAATTGGAAGGTGGAGAGATAGTTAATGGTAGGCACATGGTTTTCCCAAACTCTGCGCCCATCCTAGAAAACCATGAAAACCCAAATAAAGGGTATTATCATAGCTAACACATGGTTTTCCAAACCATTAACCCTCTTAGGATAAAACATGAAACCCTCATAGAAGAGGTTCATGGTTAAGGTGTACCATTTGAAAAACCGTGTTTTGTTTCCAAGGAAACCATGCTTACAGTTTTAATTAAACCAGACAATAGAATCTAGAACCCCCCCACATATTAACCACAAATAAACTGAAAATTGGATATAACATTTTACCATTATTTTTATAGGATACTTGATGGATTACATTCCCTCCCAACCTCTGTTCATGGAAATTCAAAGCTTGGATTTATGATTTTCACTTCTCTAGGTAAGAGAATATCAACCCAATTAGTTTCCTCAATCTCTCTCTACCATTCTTCTTCTACCATTTGAAGGGATGTCTCCACTATTGGTATTATATCCTTATCTAGGATTGATGGATCTTGATCTGTTTGATATTGTTTTAAGGATTTGATTCAAGATCTCATATTTCATCATGGTTTTGATGATCATTTTTCAATTTGCTGAATTTTGGCTAAGTGATTTCTCATCAATGTTTTGAGGTAGTTGGTATCAATTAAATTACCAGTCTTCATTTTAATTTCATGTGTGATTTTTTAGAATTTGATTGTCACATCTGTTTATTGAATCCTGATTTTATTAAATTAATTGACTGATTAAATTATGGAGACATGGAATTCGTTGAATTAAATATTGAATTAATTAAAGGGATGCATGATTGTGGAATTGATGAGATATAGAGATTATGAAATGTATTGGGTAAATTTATTTTTGAAAACATTAATCATATTTTTTATGATTATAAAATTTATTTAATTGGATTAATTAATTATTGATTTAATTAATATTTTATTGGATAATGAAATCTGATAATAAGGTTAATGTTGATTAACCTAGAATGATGTGATATATGTGTGATTGTGATATTCATGTGTAGGGAATGGTATGATGCATCAAAATGCCATAGTGATAAGTTTACTGATATTCATGTGTGGGACATGGTATGCTACATCAATATACCATAGTAATAAATTGATCGATAAACGTGTTTGAGACATCGTTTGATGTATCAAAATCCAATAGTGATAGACGATTATGGGACATGTTTTGCAACATAAAAATACCACTTATTTGATTTTATGATTAATGATTGTGAGACATGGAATAATTATTCAAAAGACCACATGTATGGTTTTTTGAAAAATGAGTGTGGGACACAAAATACTGCTTTAATTGCCCACGAGGTCCTAGGAATAGTGATATAGGTCCAAACTATTGGCAATAGAATATGGTTCTAGATGGATTTATTGTGAATTGAAATGAAATGTATAATTAAATCCCTTGTGATATAATGAATTGTGAATTTAATATGTGATATGGTTCGAAATCAAGCATTATCCAAAGTAGGTTTGGAGAGTTTAGGTGTCCTCAAGAACCCAAGGGTTATGTGGTTAAATAAAGAGTAATTGAATGAATGTAAACTATTTACTTTCTTGGTTTAAGTTATTCTTTATAGAACTATATATGATGTTCTTGACTAGGTATTATTTTAGACTCGATTGGTGGTGCCTTACTAAGTTATACTCACACCCTACATAGACTTCCTGATTAGTACCCAAATAGATTTTATGGTTTCACAACAAGATAAGACCAAGAGCCATATGTTAGATGGATGAGTTAGGATGGAGGGCAGATGATGGAATTGAACTTGGTGTTAGGCCCCACTTGGATTTTTCAGTGTATTAATGTATTTTGGGTTTTCTATATTGATAGTTGACTCGTAGTTGGCGTGAATTATTTTTTGCTTTGGTTTTGGATATTATATTTTCTGTTTTACTCCTCATGTGATACTAGTTTGGATTGGTTATTGGTTATATAATTTGGTTTTTGGTTACGTATTTCTATTTTTTAGATACTTCGATAATGAGGGAAAAGTATCACCTGATCAATATGAGGCCATCACTACTTGTTGAAAGATTCTGGAATACATAGAAGAACACCTGATTTCATTTGACTGACCAACATAGGGAACCCATTTTTCTCACCAAGATTAGGACATAACATGGTTTTACCCATTTATTTTTCTTTTAACACCACTAACATTTGTGACAATTACCCCAAAAAAATTATTTTTAATATTTATAATTGAAGATAGTTACTATAAAAGGGAAATTGGATTATAAATAGACGATTTTTATATTTTCAACCATACCAAAATCACTTGTCTGAACATATAAAGTTTTGGTGTTTTAAATCATTTAACAAATATTATTTATTATAAAATAACATTAATGAAAATTTTGGAACTACACCTTTAATTTTTCTTTTAAAACAACAATAAAATATTGAAATTTTAATATAGTACATTAACATCTTGATAATAAGTAATTTTATCTAATAAAAACTATACAACACAAAAAATCATGCAAATAAAACAATTTTTAGAGTTTTTAAAATAATTTTATTAAATTTTCTATGGATTTCATAATAACTTTTCCAGTATTGTGTAAGAATTTAAGGACATTATTTTATTCTAAAAAATTGGAAATAAATTTCAAGGATAAAAATATATTTTTTATTTCATATAATCAATTTAAACCAAAACTATCATTTTTTTATTTTTGTTTCAAAAATTTAGAGATAATAAAATAATGAGGATGCAATTTTTTACATTTCTTCATATCAAATAATATAAAGGTATAAATCACAAAAAATAGAAACAAAAGGCCATATATATGACTTTTGGATGACTATGGATAACATATACTCATATAGAGGAATTTATAATAGTTTTAGGGTTATTTTTTATCTTTATCTTTTAATTTTAAACCTTAATTACATGATTTAGACTTTACTATGTGACAAAAAATTACAAAGGGTACTATTCCTAATTTTGAAAAAAATAAAAGGTGCCTATTTACTAAATTTGGAATCACTTATTAAAAATATCGAATACATGATTCATAATTAAATTCAGAAAAGTGGATGAATATAATTTTATGTTATACCAAAAAAATGCAAGAAAAGCCATTTTTCAAAAAATGCATTTTCTACATAAAAAATGTTTTTATAAAAAATTCAAGTATAAAATTAATTAAAAATACAATAATTGGATTATAAATAATAAAAAGTAAATAATTAAATTTTAACAGTTACCCAAAATATAATTTTACATTATAAATATTTTAAAAGAAAATATAGTTTTAAATAAATATTAGTAATTTTCCATTTTCGTTGAAAAATAAAAATTTTAAAAAAAAATATAGAAATGTAACAATAAGATAATTTTGATTTTTGGGTTTAAAAAATTATATTATTTTTATGAAATATAAATTATAAAAGGTTCATAAATTAATTATATTATTCACTGTTAAAAAATAATAAATTCCAGTTTTTGATCAAATCATATTTTTAAGGAATTAAATGACCTTACTATATATAGAGTGCTTAATTCCTATGAATGAGTCATTAAGTTTTTATTTATTAAGTAATTTACATATATTTCATAATTTTTTAATCATATTCACACCCTCTATTTAAACATCTATCTTATATTGGTCATATTTTAATAATAATATTTCATAGTTCATTTAAGCATGGTTTTGTGTATTTTGTATGCTAGTGAATGTCATATTTCATTTAAAATATCTAGTTATTAAAAATAGAATAATTATTTATAATTTATCAAAGTAGTAAGAGTTTATTTTATAATCTCATTTATTTTTTAGTGTTTCCATGCTAATATTTTTCCGAGGGTAAATATTAGATCATTATCTTTTAAACAAAAATTATTTTCTTCTACTATAGTTTTTATAATACTTTCAATTTTTCAACAACATTTCCTCTCTAGTAATATATTATTATGATAAAATCTACATCCATTCTCTTTATAACCAGTGATGATGATTTAATATTTTTTATGAAACCTTTTTCCTTCCATTGGCCAATTAATCTATGATGAAATATTAAATGATTTTTCGATACAATGAACTACCTTTATGTGGATGGATTATGAATATATAATGATGAACTATTTAAGAAACCCAATTTTGTTTCATCATTTATGCTATTTGGAAATAATGAATGTTTTTATAATCCTAAGTCACACTTCTGTTTGGTTTTCATTTTGTGATGGGTGGGCCTAGAATTATATATACCTAAAATTCATTGGGTAAATATTTATATCTCATGAGAAAATATAGACTAGAATGGGGAGTGAGCCTAGTTAATGAATGGACTCTATCTAATTTGATAGCATTGGGAGTGAACATTATCTAAGGAAATGATGGAATATTAAATAAGCCAAATCCACTCTGGGACTTCGTAATTTATGATATTATTATGTAAACCTTGATGGAAAAAATAGTTTATATTTTTATGTGTATTCCAAAAATACATTTATTATACCTGTGGCTTGTTTTCATATTTCATGATTGATTATTGATGTCTTTGTAATCTTATGACTTATTTATTTTATTATCACAAATCCATATTCAATGAATCATGTTTTATGGTATTTGACTGATTGAGTATTAATTTCTTAACTAATTATCATGTTCACATAACTTTATGATTAACTTATACTCACAAGTGATTATTGGCCAGCACCTCTGATTATTACCCTTATTAAGCACTTAAGTTGGACCTTTCTTATATTTCTTTTTCCATAGGTTTTGATGACATGATTTAAGTATAGTACATCTAAAAACTATTCTATGTGAGAGAAATAATTTGATTATGTAGTAGATCTTTCTTGGAATAAGTGTATTAAGTGTTTAGTTACTAAAGATAATAAAAATTACATTTCTTGTGTGTGTATCATTATGATATGTATTGAATATTTATATAAAATGATGTAATATTTATTTATGTAAACTTTATTTTTCTATATTTAGCATTAGGGAAGAATTTAGTTATATTTAGATTTTATTTTTAGAAAATATTATTGAAAACCATGAAAACAAGTATATTTATTGGATAAAATCTTAATATTTTAGTAAGGGATAGAATTTGTAGTTTTCTAAAAAATAAATCCATGTCTAGTTATAAACAAGTGGATTTAGTCTTAGGAATAGATTCAGCTAGGGGTAAAAAAAAGGTTGGTAGGGAAGATCTTCATTTTTTCTATGAAAAATAGGAAAAATATACAACTTATTTAACACTCTAGGGATATATTATTTGATTAATTCACCTTTTCTTTATAAACAATTGAGAATAATGAATGAATATAATCTATATAAACTTATGATGAGATGAATTTGACATATTATTAACCTAATGTGTCATAGGCTGATAAGAAGGTGTCATAATTTATGGTATCTTTTGAATTATCTTAATATTATTACTCACTTTTATCAATGATTATAGATGTTCATGGTATCCATTATGGTCTTAGAATGGTATTAGATATAGAATGATTATATTGTGGTGGTGAAAAGTAATTTTTAAAATCAAATTATTGTAACAAACCATGATTTTAAGAAATAAGTTTTTTCCAATAAATTAAATTTCAATAATAGATTTGCATCGTATGGAATAAAAAGTTTATTTGGAATTATATGCAACATAGAGTCTATCATATGTTACACATGATAATGGGTTTTAACAAATAATAATACATTAATAATATTATTATTTAAATGAAAAAATTATAAACTATACATTTAACAAAAATATATAAATATTAATAACTAATTTTATGTATTAAGTGTAATGGTTTTATAAAAGTAATACATATTGATAAAAAGAAAATTCTTATATAGAAAATTCTTTACATTATTTGAAAATAATATTTTCTCCAAAAAATGTGCATTGCATTTTGTTGAAAAATAATAAAATTAATTTTTTCAAATTTTAGAAATTTTATTTGAAAAATAAACATTCATTTTTTAAATAAACATGTATAAATTATTATGGAGTTAATTTTTGATAATTTTCTAAAAAGATAAAATTTTCAATGAATAGTTAAAAGTACTTGTTTTTTATTAAGAATTAGCTTTTCATTTACAACATTTACCAATATAAAAATTGATTTAATGTAGTTTTATAGAAAAATAATTTCAATTATGTATTTATTAATCCAATTTTAGTTCATTAGAATCAATTTCATATTAGATTTTGATATTAAAACATTCTCTACTTATGATAATTTTTCTCTTTGAAAACATGCTTTCACATCTCTTATAAGAGTTTAATTTAAATTTTTTTTACCAATTATGTGAAATGAATTTGAAAAAATAGACTCCATATATATAATTGAAATAATTTATATTATATAATAAGGTCATATTATTTTTTGACACTCATTAATAGTAACAATAGTAAAAATTATTTACTGTGGTTAATGTAAAAATGGGTTTACCTGGGGTTATATTAAACATATAATGAATATAAATGACCCAAAACCTATAAGAAACCCATGTTATTAAACTATTTTGACCTTATATCCTATTATTTTATATAATTTATCAAATTTTAGCTTTTAGTAATATGAAAAACTTTGGTTCACTTTATTCATTTCTGAAATACCATGTATGTTGTCTCCCTCACTTATAAAAGTTCACCACCTATCCTCTTATATTTACACATCCAAAACCATTTTAGGCCAATACATACACAAATAACCTTATTAATTCTCTACCATTATCATAGAATCCTTACTTTTACCATAAATGCTACCTAGAAAGGCTTCTGGTGCAAACCTAAGGGTGTCACATGGAGAAGAGGTAAAGTTCTTCAATGAGAATTTTAATTTTAATTATTCCTAATCCGACTTAAAATATTATTAAAAAATGATAATATAATAACAAAAATATCTTAAATATTCTTTTTTTTCTATTATAATTTCTTATGTCTGTCACCTCTTCTCTCAAATAGGAAACGATAAAGTCGCTCGTGTGTATAGTGGACCACCACCAAGAAAACAAATGTGACACATTTTCCATCAACACATCTCACATTGAGGTATGATGATTAAAATATTGAATATTTATGATATATTTATCCTAAATATATATCAATAAATATATTATCTCATATAAATTTTTACATTGCATTCTTTTGGGGATATGATAACATCGATTGTATGTATGGCAGACTACCACCTCGCGATGCGATCTGATTCATCTTTGAAAAACATTTTACATTGAAGTTATTTTGCGATAATGTTTATAAATATAAATGATACATATGAAATATTATTTATTATATAAAGTTAATATATCATTTACCTTTATTTTACTTCATCTATCAAGGTAATCGAAACAATACTCACTCGTACGTACAACCTACAATCTCAATTAACAATGTATTTAATTTTCTATCGATAATTCTTATGGATTACAATAAATAAATATATAATAAATATATAATTTATTTATATAATGTTTAAAATTATTTATATGAAGTATCCATTATCAATTTAAGAGGATAGAAAATTAAAAATCAAAATATATGTAAAGAACAAATGATTTATTACCTCAAACATAATTTTAGAAAAGAATTATTAATAAATGGGTAATAAAGGGGTATTAGTGAATAATATAGTATAAGATATATTTTATTGTTTTCTATAAAAATATTTTTTGTAATGTATTTATATTTATTTTAAATTCTAGGTATTTCTATAAAACTTTATGAATTTTAATTTTTAAATATTTATTTTCAATGAAATTTTATTTTCTTCAATAAATGTTCTAAGTGACCTTTCAAAATAATTTTCTATATAAGATTAAATACTTTGATGTGGGGATGTGATATAAGGATACCTTTATTATTATTTATCTATATTGTTTATTTTTATGATTAAATTTTGTTTCTGAAACACATCTCTCTTTCACAGGTTCTACCATGTTAAAATTATTTTTAAAACTGTTTATTTTTTCATGGGTTATGCTCTGATTAAATTATGAAATATTTATAAACCATTTTTTCCATAGGTTATCAAATTATGTAATTTTTAGGAAACAAATTTCTTTTTATGAGTTCTGATATGATGAATGTTTTGTGATCTTGTGTCATAAGTATGTATGATTTTCATTATGTAACGGGTGGAACCAATATCTCCCTCCATTGAATTTGGTAAATATATATATACCATGAGATTAAATAGAATGGAATATGGAGTGAACCATGTTTTGTGAGGGAATATATCCACTATGATATTATTTGAAGTGAAACATGACTATTATGATGGTTCGCAGAGTGAAATCATTCCACTATGATAGTATTGGGAATGATCATTATACTATAACAGAAATGATTTTTCATTGATTGTGTGTATTACTCAAATGTATGCCTTACAACAATGTTATTTTACCATGGTTAATAATCTTTTATTCCATTATTATTCATTTATTATGATATGGGAAGATTTATGTCATAATTCATGTTTATTATCTATGATATATAGGGAATGGGTTTCTAATGTTATTCTCATATTCTAAGAGTATTATTATCATGATATTTTCATATCTTCATTTTTCACCCACATTGGGCATCTATGCTCACCCATTCTTATGTTTCCATTTCCCAGGTTATGATAAAAGGTATTATTTATGATATGACTAAGAAGAGTGATAATTATAATGAATATAAAAGGGTAATATAATTGGTCACTTATTACATAACTAAAATTCCAAATGAACTATACCTAAATGATTCTAGTATGGATCATTATAATATGTATTTAATATACATCTATTAAGAAGTAATATTAATGTATGAAAAGTTTAGTTATTACAGTTGATATTATAGAATTTTTTACTTAACCATTGGAAACTAGGACAGAAAAAAATTAGTTACTTTTCAAAAGATATTTCTAAATATATATATAGGTTTATATCTAAAGAAAATTATCTGGATGAATCAATGTATAAGAAAATGTAATGTAATTTTGTTAAAGGATAGTGTGAGTGGTTTTTAAGAAATAATACCTATTTCTATATATTACATGTTAATGTGGCTCAAGAATAGTGGTACCCAGGGGTGATAACATCAAATAGGAATAATTGATATGGACTCGATCACTAATTGGTGCATGAAAACAATCCTTGATACAAACCTAATTTGACACTCCCAGGGATATTCTTTGTAAATTAAAACAATAATTGCAAACCATTATAAAGTATTTGAATGATAACCACTGATGAACTAGGTTAAACCTATGGTATCATTGATTGAAAAAATGATTTAAAGATTTAGACATCCTATAATTTATTTTTCATGATTTTTTGGTTCTCCACTATGATTATTGTTTCTTACACTGTGATTTTTTTTCAATGGAAAGAACAAAAAGGAAACATTTTAATGATGTGTGCAACAGAAAATTAAATGAGTTTTATCGTGATAAGCCAAATATTATGGGATATGGAATGAAAAATTTCATTTTTATGCTTGCACAAAATTTTGAAAATATAAATCAGGCATAATATCCATATGAGTGGAGGAGGGAACAATGTTGTGTTGAAGTGATAGAAATAATTTAGCTCATATTTAAAATTAATAGAAAGGTTCAAAAAATGAACCACCAAAACTCTAGTGTTCCAAATTAAAGGTTTATGGGAATTAACTAACTAGTACCCAAATATTAAGGTTAATGATGATGGTTGATGTTATCACAATGTTAAGACAATACTTAAAGTAAAATATCATAAGATCATTGTTTTAGATGAGAGGTGTGAAAATTACATTGTTAAGGGTACACTTACCTTCCACTATATAACTAATAATGTCTTATTTGACTATAGATCTAGCCATTCATTCATATCTAAAGAATATTCTAATGGTATTGGGATTCTAATCAAATTATTATATATAAACTTTTCTGTGAAACCCCATAATGTTATGATAATTTCATCTCAAGTATATGATTCCTATATAGTTTATGTTTATGAGAATGTGCTCCCTAAAAATCATTTCAACCATCCTCTAGTTAAATTGGATGTCATTTTAGGAATGGATTGGTTTTCACTAAATAAAGCCCAAATTAATTATGTAGGAAGTAAAATTTCTTTTGATGTTACATACCAACTTAGGATAGTCTATTATTATGACTATAAATATGATAATCATATGTAAATAACATCCAATTTATGGGTTTTTATTCCTATTCAAGAGGAGATTTCTTTCATAAGTTTGGGGAGAAGCTCAACATCGATGACATTCCTATTTGGTGGGAGTTTTTTATGTATTTCTTAAATAGCTTCCTATACTTCCACCAAAATATAATGTGGATTTATAAATAGTACCTATACCTAGTCCCACATGTCATGAACCATTCTATAGGGGCCCATGATGTGACTACCCCAAGCCCACCTCAAATAGGCTAGGGGCTAGTGACTAGCATAGAGTAGGCATATCCCACAAACATGAGGCATTTTCCAATGTACTTGTACACACACACATATCTCAAAGCCCAAAATGGAAAAATATAAAAACCCAAAGTAAAACATTCATGCATATAATAAGGTACCAACCATAGAGTATGATAGTAGAAAACTATAAGGTAAACAAGGCCAGAATAAAATCCCACTAAAAGAAAGAGTTTATAAAAGTGAATGCACAAGTTCCTGAAACTCATCCACAGAAAACACTACAAAAAGGGAAAGGTACTGGATAATTGTCTGAAGCCAAAGGAGTATACCACGATTGTATGGTCTCTCTAAGAACCACCTAGTCCATGAACGCCTAGGAATCAATAAAGGCATCAATCTTATGTACAATACACGACACATGTTAGAAAATCCCATTCATGGGTGAGTAAGAAAATACTTAGTAGGACAACCTAAAACCAAAAATCAAAACCTGAAAGGAATTACATAAGGATTACCAAAAATGAATATCATAAAGTAATACCAAAATGGAATATCACAAAGTGACACCACCAAGGATAACCATGAAGGAATTCCATGAAGTAACACCATGAAGAAACACCACTAAGGATCACCATGAAGGAACACCACAAAGAAATACCAAAAATAAACTACCATAATGGAAAACAATGAAGGAACACCACAGAGGAACACCAGGATGGAAAACTATGAAGGAGCATCATAAAGTAAATACCATAAAGGAACTACCATAAAGGATCACCATGAATGAACACTACAAAGGAACACCACAAAATAACACTATGAAATATCACAACTATGGAACACCACGAAGGAACCCCATGAAGTTACACCAATAAAGAAAACCAAAAAGGAACACAAAAAATAAATTACTACAAAGGAACACCATTAAGGAACCCCAAAAAGGAGCATCGTGAAGGAACTACCGTAAAGGATCACCATGAAAGAACACTATGAAGGAACACAATGAAGGAACACTGTGAAGGAACTACCACAAAGGAATTCCATGAAGGAACTACCATAAAAGAACACCCTAATGGATCTACCATAAATGAATTAATGAAGGTACAACACAAAGAATATATCACATAGAATTCCATAATTGAATATCGTTAGCTCACACAAGTATATTTCTTTAGTATGAAAAATTGGATTATTAGACGTAATCCAAAAAACACCAAGAATCGTTATGACAAATAGTCCTAATGATACACTCAATATGGATAAGACACATAGTCTTTGTAAGTCATGTAGTCTAAATAATTCATGTAGTATCAAAGTTAATCCAACTATAGGATTCTTCTCACAACACGCTCGTTTTGGGAGAACCTACTCCCCAATTAATTAGGTTGTATGCACACTTCCAAAAAATACAATTAGGGTATATCCAAATGATTGTATCATCACAATGGTCCCAATTACACAAATGGTGCATCAAAAGAACACTACATTTTAATGTTATGGCACTATGATGTTTTAAAGGGGGTTACAGGGTCCGACCCACCTGTGGGTCCGACCCGACCTGACCTGCTAGGTCTGACCCCGTAGTCCTAAACCTCTCAGCCTCGTACACTCGGCCTTGTTTTCCATGATCGACCCACATCATCCTATCTGTTCTAGCCTAGACGCATCGCGCATAGCCCACCTAGCCAGCTCTATTAGCCCATGTACCACGTAGTCACCCTATCTGCTCTAGCCTGACCCAACTAGCCCTTTGTGTTGTGACGCACCCTACAGCTTCCATTCGCTCACCGCCTCCGCTATCCCTAGCACCCCCTCACGCTGCGGTGACCGCCCACGGCTCCCCAACTCCACTCTTCATCTACACGGCCTACCATATCCACTCGAAAATGATGCCACACCACCCTGCCATACCTTGTCAGGCTGCCACGCCAGACCTGCACTAGTGGTCCCATCCATGGACCACTAGGCCACTTTTGGTGTACATATTTTTAAGTGGATGTAGATTCGGGCTACTTGAGAATAGATCTACATAAATCGAACCCTTTCTTCTAGTTTTCCTCCAATCCAGGGGTTTGATCACGTTCAGAATGTCCAAGGAAGTCGAATCATGGGCACGAGGGTAAAATAGGGAAGAACATGTATAAAAGAGGGAGAAATGCACATAGAAAAGTTTTTAACATCATTGGACAATAATTATTGTACAATGATCAAGATCTAGGTGATTAGAATAGAAAAAAAGATTAATTCAAATCCTGCTTACCCATAAGAAATCTCTCCTGCTATATACAATCGATCCATGGTCAAATCTATTTGTGGATTTTTCTGTGTTCATCGTAGAAATCACGAATTGAAAAAATCACAAAGAAAGAACTACCCTTCCTCGATTCATATCAGTTGATGATAAAGGATCATTTTTTTCATTATTGGTGAAGTTCTTTGGAATCCAAGGTGTGTTGTAGATCATTTATCCATGATCTATTACTTCCCACCAAGAAAAATGATCAGTTTCTTATTTAGAGACTCTAGGGAATTTATAGGGTTACTAGCCTAACCATAGATCCCTACCTATTAGTTTATTAAATGAAATAGAGTTGTTTCATCACTGTGTTGACATAATGTTAAAATAAAATAAAATAATTGTTTATTTTATTCATTATAATTTCCAAAAAACTATTTTTCATGGCCGACCCACTCCAGATGATATCAAGCATCTCATAGAGAAAAAAACACATTACAAATTCTATGGTTGTGTTGGATTTCCAATATGATCCACCATTTATGAGTTATTATGATTTTAAAATAAAATAATTTATTTAATTATTTTATTTACAATTACGTATTTGGTGACTGTAGATGCCGAAAAGTACTCCAGGTCTGTGGAAGGTTCAGACGCGACAAAGCCAAGCCATATTTGGAACCAGCAATCCATTCTGGGTGTCCTGGAGGGGCGGCGTGGAAAAAATGGCGAGCCGCGCGAAAAAATATGTTCCACGCGAAAAAACTCTGGGATTTTTGAGAGTTTTCTGTATAGGAACAGAACTATTTCTCACCACCTCTCTGCGTGGTTGATCTCAATGCTGCTGACGTCGGGGCGTGCAATATTTAGTGCGAAAGTATTTTTCATGCGGACCCATGATCCTGAGTGCCTATAAATAAAGGACCACCCCTTAGACTTCAGTCCTGATGAAATTGAAATGCCTTTCCCCTGTGAAATTCGTCTCTCATGCGCACAAAGAAGATGGCTCCAATGTAAAAAATTTCGGCGCCAGGTCTCCCGAGAGTCTGCATTTTCTCGCGACCACTCGGGCATGATCCTTGTCCAAACCCCCTCGAACCCCTTCCCCCGCACACAGTTCCTTTTGATTTCATGCAATTAGTTCTTCGTTGCACAATTCCTTTTGCACGCCGGCCTCCTCTATTTCGCACCCAGTGCTCAATTGTGCGTCTTCGCAGAATTTTTCGTGAGAGAAATTCCTTTTGTGTGCCGGCCTAGCCCCCTTTTCACGCAACGGTTTTTTTTTGCACGCAAGTCTCCCGCCTTGTGCTACCGTGATGTCTCTCCTCCTTGAATCACATTCAGCTGCCTCCCACGCCCACAACACCTTCTCCATATACTTATTTCCCATGAAACATCCTATGTTCACACGATGTAAATTCAAGGTCCCCTGGATGATACCACCCATTCTGTTGCTTCGCCTTATGTTTCTTCGCATAGGCATGCTAATGGCTGTTGCTTTTTCGCAGAGCCATGCTAATGTGGACCCCCCAATGGTTTGCTCCCTGACACCCACTCGACATGACTTTTCTTTTCCCCTCTCTTCACCAAGGAGTAGAGGGTACTATTTATGTAAGTCCTAGGGCTGCATAGCTAACCCACTTCATCCGAGCTACCAGACGTTAAACTACCAAGCACATTCTTCCTCATCACATGATGTTAAACTGTGACCTCGCCCCGTGCCTCACACATGGGGTAACCCAACCTTGGACATTCTCCAAGCCCAATGATCTCCACGGGGGATGTTATCCACCTTATGGGAGTGGCGTTTGTCCGCGGGGAAAGGGAAACCATATCGGTGTAAGCCCCTAGCATTCTAGCAGGAGGCATCATCCCTTCTCCTCTTTTCTTCATTGGTCCCAATTCCCTCTCCCACTGCGCTTTGTCACCATAGGGCCTCCCTCTGGGAGTAAGTCCCAACCTTTTCAGACTACAAACCACGCATAATCCCCTGTTTCATCTTTGGGCTGCTAACCATGTTTAATCCCCACTTCACTTCCCACAGACACATCTTCCGCGATGTGAACATCAGGTCTCTTCTCTCTCTTGTTTCTCACACCAAGAATTTATCACATGGGCTTAGGGTGAGAACCGACCATGACATATTCCTTGGGATTCCTTAGAGATAAAGCCCCAAATGACACATTCTGAACTATGACGACTTTGATCCTTACCAAGGTATGGTACGTAGGAATCCTCCACGAGTTTCAAGCCCACCACCATATATTGGACCACAGGTCCTGCTCCACGTCGGTTCACCGACACCCTAGGCTGCCACAGAGTGTAAGCCCCAAATTCCACCCAACATACACTTGAAATATGTGGACTTTGATCCTTGCCAAGGAAGGGTACATTGGAATCCTCCACGAGGATCAAGCCCACCACCCGGTCGTCCCGACACCCCTTCACATCGGTTCACCAACACCTTGGGCCGCCTTAGAGCATAAGCCCGAAATTCCCCACATATCCTAAACTAAGAAGACATTGATCAGTACCAAGGCATGGTACATAGGAAGCCTCCACGAGGTTCAAGCCTACCACTCAGGGCATTCCAACCTCCTTCACGTCGGTTCGCCCCCACCCCGCCTGACGTTAAACTGTATCCACCATTCTGAACTACGTGGTCTTTGATCCTTTCCAAGTAAGGGTACATAGGAATCATCCACGATGTTCAAGCCCACCCCCATCCATTGATCCCGACCATCTTTACATTGGAGTACCAAGCCAACCACCCATCAAACCCCAGGTCCACCTTCACGTCGGTTGCCAACCACCTGAACAACGAAGTCTTTGATCCTTTCCAAGGTGATGTATGTAGGAAGCCTCCATGAGGTTCAAGCCCAACACCCAGCAGTTCCGACCCCCTTCACATTGGTTCACCCTCGTCCTGCATGACATTAAACTATGGACCTCTTTTAGAGGTAAGCTGTTGTCACTGAATTCCGAAGTAATCAGTTTTCATTACATTCAGTGGTAATCCGTTGTGACCTTAATCAGCAGTAATCCATTGTGGCCCTATGCAGCAGTAAGCCATTGCGACCTCATCAGTGGTAAGCCACTGATAGCCCCATCCAGTGGTAAGTTGTTGTGACCTCAATTAGAGGTAAGCCGTTGAAACCCCATCTAGCGGTAAGCTGTTGACACCTTATCCAACGATAAGCCGTTACGACCTCATCCAGCAGTAATCCATTGAAAACCCCCGTCGGCAGTAAGCTATCACCACATGAGCTATGTGGACTTTGATTCCTTGACACATAGTTATGTAGGAAGTCTCTTCGAGGCTCATGCCCAAAACCATCGTCTTCCTCATGACGGTTCCATCCCATTTACCATCCAATTCACAGAACCTTACACAATCCATCATGATTCTTAACCAGGCCGCCACATCCTGGTGGGATCATGCCACCATATTCCCCATTCCATCTAATAGAAATTAGGAGACCACCCACACAATGACCCCAATATCAGTGTTCCCTCAAGGGGGGTTCCTCCATATGATCCACTCTAGTCAATGTTCTGATCAGCCCGATCCATCTCTGCCAGACGTTAAACTTGCAGCATACCCTGTGTTAAACATGGAAAGATGAGGAAATACTAAGATACATGCCCTTGGAATTAGATTCCCCAGGATCAATGTTGGATGCCCCGGGCTTCCCTGCCCTCGAGAATCCTTATAATAAGGGGAAGAAGATAGAAATGCAAATCCCCCAGTTTCCAGACATGCTAGTGATGCCCAATATGATTACTCCCCTAACTGAAGGTTGTTTCCTTGACACGAACCCTTGGAATATCCTGACAGAAGAAGTGTAATTAACTAGTGTCCTTGATGATATGGCTTTATGTAGAGTTTGACGAACAACATCTTCAGTCTATGAGGGAGACCTGGACTAGGAGACGAGTTATGAGGAGGAATCCACAGAAGGAAGAACCGACATCCCATCATCTCGTTTCAATCAAGGAGCAGAGGTCCCTGAATAAGGAGTGGATGCCTCTCACCTTTGGAAAGTGGGAATGCTGGGAAACAAAAACCACGTCTCTCATCCCCAAACGAGATGGACACATGCGCCCTGGTGAAAGTGTCAGAAACAGAAATGGTGAACCCGATGTGAAGATCTTCTCCTCAATATGGAGATTAGTAGCACTCGAGGAATCAATAGATTGATGGGTCACCTGATCCAGTTATCCAGTGTTGGGTCCCGCCATGCAAATAACATGCCTGGAGTGAAACTCACCAGAAGTTGGGGTAGTAGAACATTAGACATACCATTCTGGGACATTGTCAGAATGGATCCCTCTTACTGATCATCGGAGACGGGATGGAACTGGGTCATTGGTCGTCGATTCCTTTTTCTTTCACCACTGACGATTTCATCTCCCTGCTTTTTAGGAATCAGGTTGCTGCACAAGGAACATGATCATCACCTGCCCACCAACACATGCGTTGGGGCAATACCAACATGGAAATACCACGTGTTTCTGCCTCTTCCACAACGGTCTCAATGGCCATGAATACTGGGCACCCAAACCCTGTCTCCCCATCAGAAGTTATCCAACGAAGGGTAATTAATGACCTCGTGCGTCATTACATGGTGGAGGGCATAATGAAAACCCGGGATATGGTCCGCCAGGACCTGGAGGAATCTATGCCTCATCATCAATGCTACCCCCGAGGGCTGCGTAGGGAGCCATTGCTCCCCACCCTGACATACAACCACTTTGGGAGCCTATCCTCGGAGCACCATGACGACTCCCTGCCTTACGCTGATGTGGTAGGTGACGTCCGGCCCAGCCCAGTCAGAGTCCCATTCCATGGGATCCCATCAATGGCTCCCACCGGGCCGCATCAGTGCCACTGCCTGGTCTTGCAAGAGGGAGAGCAGGTAAGCTACGTACCTGCACCACTAGCCCCGGTTCGTCCAACCCGACACCAGCGTCGGGCGCAAGTGGAGGACACCCCCAAGGGGATTCAACGTCGGCAGCTGCTATGGGATGATCCAATGCCGATGCATTTCATCATGTCCCTAAATACACTAAGTAGGTGCACTTATATGCTCAACCATGATTCGGGCCCCTACCACCCCACAGGCAGGCCGAGTCGACTGTCTTGGTCGCAGGCACGAGCAGTGGTCGCCGCGAGCCAACCCGCAGTGATGCTACCCCGTGCGGAGGTCCTCCCCATACCACTAACATAGAGAGTGTGGGTCTTCCCCACTTCAAGGCCTAGCTTGGAGGTCTGCCCCGTGCGACCCCTAATCTGAATGAAGGTCTTCCCCACGACATTAATACTTGGTACGAAAGCCTCTCCCATTCCAATTACACTGGGTATGGAGTCTTACTTCCTGCCCCCGACTACTGATGTAGGGACATTGCCCATCTGGTCTCCCTCCAATGTGGGGATCCTCCCTACATACTCTCCATAGCTGGTGAAGGTCATCCTCACCTCGACAACCAAAGGGGTGAAGATCAGTCTCGATCCACTCGCACCCAACACGGAGGTCCTACCAGTGTGTAGCTAGACCAGTGCAAGGACCCTCCTCGCGCTGAGGTCGCCAGAGAAAACAAGCATGGAGGTCCTCCCCATGATCCTTCCATATAAGATAAAGGAAATCAGCCAGATGCCTCCCCTAAGAAATATTCAAGAGCTTCGAGGATTCCAAGGCCACTTAGCCTACATAAAAATTTATTTTGCGAATATGGCCGAAAAGTGTAAGCCCTTTTCTCGACTAATGATGAAAGGATCTACCTATGAATGGGACAAAGAGTGATAGACCATGTTTGATGAAATCAAGTAGTATCTGCTCCAACCTTCAGTCTTAATGCCACCCATCCTGGGAAATCCGCTAATCCTGTACGTGACTTACCTAGAATGATCTATTGGAACCCTTCTTGCCCAGAAGAACAATGAGGGGATGTAAAACAGTCTATACTACCTTAGTCGCATGCTCATTGATACGGATACCAGATACTCCCTCATTGAAAGATGCTTCCTTGCACTCATATTTGCTGTGAAAAAATTGTGACACTACCTGCAGCACCATGATGTACAACTGGTGTCTCAAGTAGACCTGCTGAAGTATATTCTGAACCGCCCCATATTGACCAGTCGACTAGCATGGTGGGCAGTAATCCTCCAGTAGTTTGACATCAGGTTCTTCCTTCAGAAAGCTATCAAGGGACATGCATTAGAAGACCTTCTAGATGCCCATCCAAACTACATGGACCAGACCCTGGACCTGGATTTTCCTGACGAGGCAATCCTCTCGGTAGATCATCCATCCCTTGTTGGCAGATGCACTTCGACGGTGCCTCCCAAAGCCCCACCGGTAGGAGGCTCAATGATCCAAGGCTCAATAGAGCGGTATTGGGTATTATTTTTATTACCCGAGTGCAATCCATTCTTCCATACTCATTCATGTTTTAAGTAGGCTGCACCAATGACAAGGT
Source organism: Viscum album (assembly GCA_963277665.1). Taxonomy (NCBI): domain Eukaryota; kingdom Viridiplantae; phylum Streptophyta; class Magnoliopsida; order Santalales; family Viscaceae; genus Viscum; species Viscum album. The sequence goes on from OY728158.1 coordinate 1,030,621,866, forward strand.
AGAGTATCATGCTCTTATCACTGGCCTTGAGCTGGCCCTCGAGATCGATGTTCCCCCTATTCATATGAAAGGGGATTCTGAACTAGTCATGAAGCAAGTCAATGGTGGCTATGTCGTCAGAAATATAGAGCTTGTACCATTGTTGGAACACACCCTCCAGCCCATGGCCTAGTTTCCATATCGGCTGGAGGATCCTCATGTCCCTCGATCTCAAAATGGTTGAGTTGATGCCCTGGACGACCTAGCTACATAACTTACAGAACCCGAGAAGGATGATCTGATCATACTTATGGCACACCGGAGAGTCATTTCTCCCATCACCCCATATGATGATGATGGCCTACGGGTAAGCCATCTTACCACCAGATACTCCACGTCAGGACCCCTAGGTTATTCAGATGCAGTGTCAGAAGTGACTTCCGAGTGGAGAGACCCTTTGGTCAAGTATCTCAAAAACGGTTACCTCCTGGCTGATTGGGCTGAGCACGAGTGAATCTGAAGCCGCGTGATGCATTTTACCCTCTAGAGTGGACCAAGTCATGAGTAGATCCTCCAGAAGCATGGGTTTGATAGTGTTTTACTCTGTTGCATCCAAGGAGTCGAGATTTCTTAGGTCATGCATGAGGTTCATGCTGGTTCCTGTGGTGCCCACCAGGCTGGGCCAAAGCTGTCCCATCAAATTCAGAGACTGGGGTACTTCTGGCCCTCCATGATCAATGATTATATCAAGTTTTCCAAGAGATGTCTCACGTACCAAATTCTTGCTAACTTCATGCATCAGCCGCTAGAACCTCTCCGATCCAGCATGTACTCTTGGGCATTTGTGATGTGGGGAATCTATGTCGTGGGACCATATCCACCGGCCACAGCTCACCAATGCAGGTTCATCCTGACCACTGCAGATTTATTTTCCATGTGTGAAGAGGTAGTTCTTCTCAAGGAGGTCAAGGTCTAGTCTATCTTCGACTTCGTGAGCTCCAACATCATCTACCGATTTGGGGTCTCTCACGCATTCCTCATAGATATCAACACCAACTTCCATGCAGCTGAGTTGAAGAAATTGTATGTCAAGTACAACATCTATTCGAACCACACATCACGCTATCACGCATATGAAAATGGGAAGATTGAGGTGTTAAACAAGACCCTCTCTAACATTTTGCAGAAAATGGTTGGTCAGAACAAGAAGAGTTGGCCGAAAAATCTCCCCAATGTCGTCTGGGCCAATCAAACGACAGTTCATAATTATACCTAGGTGAACCCATATTCCCTGGTGTAGGGAGCCGAGGCTATCCTGCCCATCGAGATCCATCTACCCTCATTACGTACAACGGTCTATGACTAGAAGGTTCTAGATAAGGTGGCTGAAATTAGTCTAGATGAATTGGAAGAACATTATGAGAATATTCTTCATGCCCCGCACAATCTAGAAAGGAATCAGAATAATATAGCTAGAGCCTCTAACAAGAAGGTTCGCCTCCGCTCTTTTCTACAAGTTGAACTGGTATTGGCCCTCCGGGCACCAATGATCCTCGGCAGGAAACCACCCATGTTGGAGCCCAAATGGGAAGAACCTTACATAGTTCAATGGGTTTACCCCAATGGAGCATACTCCCTGGTGACCATGGATGGTGAGCGTATAACTCCTCCCACCAATGCCATGTTCCTCAAGTAATACTTTTCCTGATCCTACTGGTCTCACATGAACTTAAACTGCATGATGGTCCCACATGACCTTAAACAACATGATGGTCCCCCATGACCATAAACTGCATGATGGCCCCACATAACCTTAAACTAAATGATGGTCCTGCATGAACTTAAATTGTATGATGGTCCCACATGACATTAAACAGCACAATGGTCCAGCATGACCTTATAATTTTCAGTCCTAGATGACTTTAAACTATGCATCGTCCCATAAGACGTTAAATTGTGCCCTTAGAACTATATAGGGCTTGATTCCTATCCTCATGGGATACGTAGGAACTCCCAGACAGTTCATTTTTTGGCCCATCCCAAATGCCAGATCTTGCCCTCGGGTCAAGAAATATGGTAGAGGTGAATACTGTTCCCCCAATTCACATCGAGCTAATCTTGATCCGGCTATACGATACACTCCCTAGAGACGTTCACCTCTTTCATAGATGGGTACAACTATGTTTCACCCACTTCTTTGATTGGGACTCCATCATCTTTCCCATCCATAAGGGCCCCTGAATGGTATGGATGCTAGGCCTAAGGGCTCTCTATTACCACTTCGGGCCAATGCCCTTGTGGATGTTGAGCAACAAGACGATACAAGTCCTGTGTTGCAAATATGGTCATCGGTCGATGCTCATTTTTTGTTCCCATTTCATGTCCATATAAGGACACTGTGTTTCGAACATGGTCAAAAGCTATCATATGACGTTGGAACCACCCCAAGATGTCCCAAACATTGACAGTAGTGGATCATTCTTCCCTGTTGTATCTTAAAGTGATGAACTCCCTTCAAGAAAAGCCATCTTTTTTATCCCCCATACGACGGGGAGAGACGTGACCGACTCATTGTTTCCCACACCGAGCACTGCTCACATGGGCTTATGAGTTATGATGAGGTGGTAACAATACATGAGTACGTATGGCCTTCCCATATGAGGCTGAAACTTATGCCCCTTGGCCTTTTCGTGCCCCAGGCCAGGTTCTATCTTTTGGGATTGTACTATGTGGTATGGGATTATGTCCTCATTCACATCAGGTTACTAGCCATTCCGTACACATCCCCGGATGAGATACCTTTTCCTCCCTTCATCCACACTGCAATATGTTAAACTGAAAACAGGTCGGGCCTTTCCAACTGAGGCCCAGCCTTAGGCCCCTAGGCCCTCTCGGGCCCCGACCCATGTTCTTACTTAGAGTGTATGGTGTGTTATGGGATTATGTCCTCATTCACATCAAGTTACTCTCCATGTCGTACACCCCCCTCATTAGGGTATCCTACCCCTATGTGAGATTCTAGAACTATGTATGTCTTGATTCCCATCCTCATGGGATACGTAGGACCACTCGAGCATCTCGTCTTCAGGTCCATCCCCATTATGCCCCTTGGCCTGTATTCTCCTAGAGAGGAGTATATGGTGTGGTATGAGATTATGCTCTCACTCACATAGGGTGTTGTAACAAATACCCCATGTAACTATTTCTATTGAGAGTTTTCCATCCCCTTGTGCTATCATTGTCTTTTCAAATCGGCCGCTCCCAAGATGAGACCCTCAGTCCTCTTCGGAAATTCACCAATGTGCCTAAGGGTACTCTGGTTTAATAATTTGAATTTCATACTCTACTTGGACAAGCTTCCACCCATTTCTCAACCGTCGTGTTCCCCCTCATTAGGGCTTCTATCACCTATCACACCCGAAGGGACCTCCAAGTGGCTTGATTCTAGGCCTATGGTATCTCCTTCCATTACGGTCCAACATTCTTGAGGGGCACCGATAAAAAGCCAATACACATCACGCATTTCGAATATGGTTAGCGGTCGATGGTCATTTGATTTTCCCCATTTCAGGATAACACAATATGGATGCTGTGTTTCGAACATGGTCAACAGTCATCCTCCATCATCGGTTACATGATTCACATCCTTCTCCACCTCATCATGTCCAAGTAGAAATTAGAAACTCGTGGTACTATTCCTCAGTGCACATCCTCACATTTATAGAAAATGAAGCCGCAATAAGGCGATCACTCGGGGCTTCACCAATCCCCCCTTTGCATGTATTTGATGTATTGTGAATACTTTATCTACAATTGTTTCCTACACCATGTTCAACTCAAGTAGGCTTAGGGATTGGGTTAAGGTCCTCCTTAACTTGGGGTAGTCCTGCTTCTCCATGGTCCAAGTTCTAAGACCTTAAACTAAGATCTTTTCATATTTCCCCTTTGTGAGAACTATTTATAGCTTGATTCTCATTCATATGGACAATGTAGAAGCACCTAGACGTCTCATTTTTGGGTCCAGCTCAATTGGGAGATACTTTCTATTACCCCTCACCCTATTACCTATATTTAGGCCCCTTGGCCCAAGGTTCCTTTCTTGGAATTGCGTATGGTGTGGTATGAGATTATGTCCTCATTCACACCGAGTATGTTTTATTACACCATACAAATTCCCCCGTTAGCCTCGTCTCTACTATGTCTGTTCCACATGATGTTAAAATGCATGCCTGGTCCTATGACCTAAACCCAAATTGTGACATTATCATCTTGGCCGCATGATTAATAAATGGCACTGCATCATGATGCCCTCACTGAAGGGGACACTGGGTTTTTTATCGGTCACATGCCATACCATTTTTCAATGCCTACATACGGATTGATTCTTGTGGTGATGCCTAGACATGCTATCCTAGGCCTATCGCTTCATGAAAAAAACCATTCACCTTAAGTGAAAAACAAGATTTTTCAAATACCGCTTATTTTGGTGTGAGGGCCACACCTGCACACCCCCTTTTCCCTGGTGTTGGTACCTTACCATGCTGCCTCTTAGAACTACGTGTAGCTTGATTCCCATCCTCATGGGGTACGTAGGAACGTCTGTGCACCTTTCCTCAGGCCCAACATAACTTTCGTTTCTAGTCCCTTAACCTAAAACCTTCCCAGGAAAAACATGGTGGTCGGATCCCTAGATTCACATTCACATCGGGTTTTATAATTACCCCACCATGTGTCTACCACGTTTCCTACCATCAATGGTTTGAGCTCTATTACCATAGACTAAGACCACTCTGCGTCTTTTTTGCAAGACATTAAGCTTCACAACATCTTCCATAACTACGTATTTCTTGATTCCCATCCTCATGGGATACGTAGATACACCCAGGCATTTCACCTCGGGTCCAATCCCTGGAATCAAAAATCATGTTCCTCCTCATTTCCATCCCCTGGACTGACCCCTTGTGGGGAACCATGTAACTACAGCATTACCTTGAACAAGTTCAGGATGCCCCACGATGACAATGGGAATTGACAACTCCCTCTCTAAAGAGGTCCTGTATAAAAGTACGAATGATCCATGATTAGACTGATGCCCCCCTCTAATGTGCTTCCACCATGGTGGTGTAATTCCATGAGTGTTATATTTTGTTCGAATGAACCATCACTCCACATTCCACACTTTTCATTCCCCTTATTCAGACCCTCGTCCCCTTTCATGTCTATGGGAACCCCCTAACAGTATGGATGCTCGGCCTCAAGCCTGCCTATTATCCTAGGCCAATGTTCCAAAAGACTAAAATATGACATTTTGAGTTAGGCCCAATGTTTCAAACATGGTCAGCAGTCGACCCTCATCTTCTATCCCTATTCCAGGCTAAAACAATACGGATACTGTGTTTCGAATGCAGTCAACAATTATTTTTTATTGTCACGCCACCCCTATAGTGTTCCAAATCCTGGGTATCATGATTCACACCTTCTATCCCCCTATTTGGATTTATTCCAAATGCCCATGGCATTACTCTGTTCATGCACAAGAGAACATTGGGAAAATAATAATTAGGCTATTCCAAGAGCTTCATTATCCAGTCTGGTCTCTCCCATTTCATCCTGAAAACTGGACCGGTTTCTCAAACCCCAGATGCCTGAATCTTGGTTGACGCTCCCAAGATCAAGCGAAGTAATAGTATGAACACCCCTTGTTTCTCACATTGGGTGCGGCCGCGTGAGATTCGGAATGGATTTCTATCTATTTCATGATCATGGTTGAATGTGTTAAACCAAACGAACAAGTAAATAAATTCATCCATACATGTATTTCAAAATAAGAAGCAGTAAAGAGAAATGAGTTTATGAGTTCGGCCAAAACAGGGCCCTTAAGGGTCAGCTTCTTGGATGGATCATTCCAGTGCCGCTACCCTTTCACTGGTGGCCTTCAAGACTGCCTCCTTCCCCATGAGGGATCTCTCTTCATCAGCGGCTATAGAGTGCAGTACACTGACCTTAGCCTGTGTTTGCACCTGTTCAGTTTGATGTGTGGAGATTTGGTGACCAGCCTCTACTAGTTGCTCTTGGGTGTCTTCCAGCTAGGCTCTCAAGTGGTCCACAAGCTCAGAACAGTTTTTAATGAATATATCCTTTTTTAACCTATTCATAAAGGAATCAAGCCTCTTGTTCTGCCTCCATGAACACTTGGATACTCCTTGACTCCTCCCGACACTTGGCAACATCGGAGCGGCGGCAGATCTCATGCTGCTTCTTGGCCATGTAGTCACAGACCATTGAATGAAGGCGCTGAGAATCCACCCCTCCAGCATAGAGAAAGAGCATCCAGGTTTGGATTGATCCCATCCATTTCAGCATTCTGTATGGGGATGAGCGAGAGAGTTCTTGATGGACTTCTACCCTTTGAGCCGCGTCATTTGGCTCTCCTCAGCCGCCTCCAAGTCTGAATCATCAATCTCCTCGGGGTCTGCAGGCCGATTATTGGGGAAAGAAGCCAACAAACCAGCAGTAGGGTCTTCTTCGGGCGCCCCTCTAAAGGGGTTGGGCTCTTCAATTCCCAGGCGACCATCCCCTCTTACCTCAGTCTTGGTAGCTCCCTCGCTGACTTCCAGCCCTACCCCGACATGAGTACCGCTGATGTCCATTTCTCTCTACTCACCGAGAGCCGGGGTTGGCTCAATTTGAGAAGTGTGCCTCGAATGGGATGACACATTTGCAGTTGAATTAATAACAGATGACCCATGATCGCCAGCTCGACAACCTTCTAAGGCTATGATTACTATAAAAACAAGGAACACCATGATCAACTGAGCTCTCCAACAATGAATGCTGGCATTGAAGTAATGAACTTATAAGAGATCAAATCATCAGCCTCCGATGTTCTCTCCCCCATAGGAGCTTCCATTATAGGGGACCCCTCAGCCATTTTTAGCTCAATAATGGGCATCAGTTGCCCACCTTGTTCAACTGGTTCCTCCTCCCCTTCGCATGGAGAACTTTGGTCGGCACCCATATGCTCCTTAACGGGATAGTAAAATCTAATTGAGTGATAAAAAAATAATGAGGGGAAAGGATGGACAAGGGCTGAGACTAACCTCAGGTAGCTCTGTTATATTTATATCAGAGCCAATGATTTTACCTTTCTCCTGGAGACTCCCTTGGTGTGACTCCCCCTGAGATCCTCCACCTTCGGGCTCCTCTTCTCCTTCAACCCTCCTGCACCTTCTCCTTCTTCTTCCTATTCCATCTCAGTTCCTTCTGGATCATTGTTTTTGTCATCATCCTCTACCGATATCTTTTTTTGGATCATGCTATTGGCTGAGCATTACTTTCACCAAGAAGGGTGGTTCTGCATGCCGACCTCGTTGACATGCATACACATCCATGGCTATTAGGTACGCATGCAGAGGATAAAAGTTCATCCTTTCAACAACTTGAATGAGTCTGACCTCTGGTAGCTATATTTAGTCTCACATTATCTTCTGCCAAAGATATTTGGTACCCATCGACTATTGCAGGGTCATCCAATCAGAACACAGAGCTGGGAAGATCGTGTCACTGGAAGGATGAATAAAATATCTTATCTTCTTCCCTGGGAGTTCCCTAGAGGCTACATGATCCTCTCCCCCCTATGCGATGAGGGCCTGGCCGTACAACGCGACGTCCCTGCTATTGATGTACCAACCTGTGTGGGACCAGTTGCCTGATGTGCCTCTGACCTTTCCAACCTAGAAGAACCATGCCAAATCTCTCACCACTCGGTTTCTACATTGGGTACCTTGAGTTTCCAAACTCGCTTCTACAAAATCCCATCAGGGTATTCTATGGCCCAATGCTCGGCATATTCTGTTGAGAGGCCATCATCAACATCGGTTGGAGTAAAGGTGATAACGTCGCTATAGCCTTGTGCTATGATCATCATCCACATTTGGCGAAGAAGGAAGGGGTTCCGCTCTTCCTAAACATCCATGTACAAATTCTTCGGCATCCGCTGAAGGAACCCAAACTACCTGGAAAACCTGGTCAACATGCAAGGGTTGCAAAAGATCTTCTCGTCAATCTGGGCCACAAGCACCCAAACTCTAATTCTCTAGAAGTACTCCCTTTTCACTAGTGATCCTGACACATTATCTATCATCTATCCTGTCGGGGTGGGGAATGTGATGAAAGTGAAGTGGGCGTGATTACAGATCCTGATCCTTACTCCCTCCTCATTAAGTGTCAATAGCATAACCCTGGCGATGTTTAACAAGGTAGGTCGCAGGCCATTACCTGGAGGATGAATGGCGTTTGAGATGGTATACCTGTCACAATGGCTCGCAACCCAACCATAAAAGATCTAGAAGAGGCCACAAATCCTCCTCGGTAAACCTCCTCTTGAGATGCGTCCCAAAATGGCGTACATATGGGACAACACGGGGACTCCCAGATTAAATATTTGATTGGATGCCATGATGCCGACCATCACTAGGGTCACTGGACAGAATCCCATCCTTGTATCCCTCACCAGTAAGAGACACCCACTTAGGAAGGCGGTAAGAAATCCGGCGTATTGGACGTTCAGGTCCCGACTCTCATTTATGATGAAGCCCCACGACTGATAGTCCCCTGCCTCCAGGATCCTTCAGTACGATCCGCTTTTGCTCCTCTGTGTCGCGGTCGGACACCATCTCCCTCACCTTGACATCTTGACTTCCAGATATTTTTCGAGGAACAATCTGAACCATTTCATGTCAGCAATGTCCTTCACAAAATCCTTGAACCCCAGCCTCTCCTTGGCTAGCCCTAGCAGGTTTCATGTCAGCATAGGTGTTCATGATCCGTCACCCCAGGTGTTCCTCGTCGGGAGGAATTCATCGTAATAATGCCCATCCAGAGGGATACCCCTGATGGAATGGATGTCCCAGAGGATGATGCCAAATTCCCCATGATGAAGGTGGAAGGTATTGGTGTTGGGAGACCATTGAGTAAATAGCTCTGGACCGAGCTCAGACTGGCGATAGAAATGAATCTGTGAGTCCACACCGCCTCTATCAAACCGATGTGCCAAAGTTTGGCCCCAAACTGGTCACATGTCTAGAAAACCAAATACGCCTAGGCCCATTCACTGGTGATGTTTCCTCCAGACTGCAGATCCCAATTCTACAGTGAGCCTTTGGTCTCGTCAGTAACACTATGACAGAAGGTGGTCACGTAATGGGCTGGAGAGCTCTCTGTGACAGGGTCACTCCCCGAGATGTTCCTTGTCCTAGGATTCAGGACTTAAACATCTAGGTGTCTGGTTTCTCTAGCAGAATGGACATTTTAGGTGATGTTGTACTTGTATGGGTCTTCCTCATGGGTCACCCAGGACCGCGGTATGTCGATCTCAAACCTTGGCATAGGTACCTCCTCCAAGATTCCGAATTCCCAGACCAGCATATTGGAAGACAGTGCATACTCCTTCTGTGCTGGGGTCAACATGTTGAAGAGATTATGGTTTTCTGATATGATCCTTCGGGTGCAATAAACCTCAGGGTTAGCGACCATATCAGCCCTTCGAGCAGCAGTTGCGGCTTCCCTCTCATTGTCAGCCCAATTGGAGACCATCTCTTGCTGACATGATTTTAAAGAGTCATCACAAAAAAGCAGGATTTGGCATGAAAAATCAAGAGCCTGCATGAAACAATCGGAGACCAGTGCGAAAAATCAGGGATGGCGCAAAAAATCTCATGGTGGGGCGAAAATATACGACTAATCACGGCTAATTACATGCTACCGAAGAGTTTTTCATACAGTCAGAGGACTTTTTTTTCACACGAGAGCTCCGAGCTTATCGTATGAGAAAATCCGTACAGAATGGGTGACCTGTGGTTCCTTTTATAGGTGCGAGGAGCAGTTTCTGCGCACGCGCGAAAGGTGGATTGCACGCTCTGGACCGGTTTCTCACACCGCTCTGGTTTTAAGCACGTGATGGCCCCAGGGAGACATGTATCTTGGAGTTTCCATTGGAATCCGACCTCTGCATCCCCTCTCCGATCTGATTCCAAGGGTGGGCATTTTTAGACACTGAAAAGCGCTTCATGGCTAAGGAAGGTTCATACGCGACAAAGCTAAGCCATATTTGGAACCGACTATCCATTCTGGGGGTCCCGGGGGGGAGGCGTGAAAAAAATGGTCAGTCGTGTGAAAAAATATTTCCCACATGAAAAACACTGGGATTCACGAGAGTTTTCTGCATGGGCTCGGAACTATTTTGCACCACCGCTCCGTGCGGTTGATCTCTACGCCGCCGACATCGGGGCGCGCAATATTTCATACCGAAGTGTTTTTCACGTGGACTCATGATTGAAGCGCCTATAAATAGTGGGCCACCCCTTCAACTTCAGGCCCGAAGAATTTGAACAGCCACTCCCACATGAAATTCCTCTCTCATGCACTCAAAGAAGATAGCTCTTAGGTACTAAACTTTTCGTGCCAGGTCGCCCTGGGGTCCGCCTTTGTACACGACCACTCAGGCTTCATCCCTGTCTAAATCCCCTCGAACCCCATGCCCGGCATGCAATTACTTATGATTGCATGCAATTAGGTCTTCGACACACAATTCATTTTGAGTTCCAGCCTACTCTATTTCATGCCCAATGCTCAATTGTGCGCCAACCCAGAATTTTTCGCACGCGCAATTCATTTTGTGTACCGGCCCGACCCATTTTTCTCACAATGGACCCTTTTGCGTGCAATCCTCCTGCCTTGTGAAACCGTGATGTCCCTCCTACATGCATCATTTTTAGGTGCCTCCCATACCCACAACACCTTCACCATACACTCATTTATCGTGCAACATCCTAGGTTCACATGAAGTAACTTTGAAGTCCACTAGATGATACCGACCATTTTGTTTCTTCGCCTTATTCTTCTTCGCATAGGCACACTTATTGATATTTCTTTTTCGTATATCTATGGTAACGTGGACCCCCGACGGTTTTCTCCATGGCACCCCCTCACCACAGATTTTCATGTCCCCTCTCTGCACTAAGGAGTAGAGGGTACCAGTTATGTAAGTCCTAGGGGTGTGGAGCTAACCCACTTCATCCGAGCTGCTGGAGGTTAAACTGAAAAGAACCTTCGTCATCATGACTTGACGTTAAACTGTGATCTCTCCCCGTGCATCGCAAGTGGGGTACCCCCACTTTAGAAATTCTCTATGCCCACTGGTCTTCAAAGGGGATGATATCCTCTTTATGGGAGTGGAATTTGTCTACAGGGAAAGGGAAACCATCTCGGTGTAATCCCATAGCATTCTAGTAGGAGGCACCGTCCCTGCCCCCCCCCCCTTTCTTCTTCAGTCCCAAGTCCCTCTCCCACTATGCTTTGTCGCTATCGAGCCTCCCTCCTAGAGTTAGTACCAACATTTTCAGGCTTCTAAACATGCATAAGAACCTGTTTCCACTTTGGGCCGCTAACCACGTGTAATCCCCACTTCACTTCCCACGGACGCATCTTTCGGGACGTGATCATCGACTCTCTGCTATCTCTTGTTTATCACACTGAGCTTGACTGACGTGGTCTTAGAGTGAGCACCAACCATGAAATCTTCCTTGGGCCACCTCAGAGCATAAGCCCCAAATGATACATTCCGAACTACGAGGACTTTTATCCTTGCCAAGGTAGGGTACGTAGGTTGCCACCATGAGGTTCAAGCCCACCACCATCTATTGGACACCAGGTCCTCCTCCACGTCGGTTCACCAACACCCTGGGTCGCCTCAGAGTGTATGCCCCAAATTCCACCCAAAAACACTTGAACTAGATAAACATTGATCCTTGTCAAGGTAGAGTATGTTGGAAGCCATCACGAGGTTCAAGCCCACCACCCGGTCGTCCCGACACCCCTTCATCTCGGTTCAGCAACACCTTGGGCCGCCTTAGAGCATAAGCCCCAAATTCCCCATATCCTAAACTATGATGACTTTGATCCTTACCAAGGAAGGGTATGTAGGAAGCCTCCACGAGGTTCATGCCCAGTAGTCCGGTCACTCCGACCTCCTTCACGTTGGTTTTCCCCCGTCCCGCATTATGTTAAACTGTATCCACCATTCTTAACTACGTGGTATTTGATCCTTGCCAAGATAGGTTATATAGGAAGCCTTCATGAGGTTCACGCCCAACACCATCCATTGATCCCAACCATATGTACATCGGTGCACCAAGACAGCCACCCATCCGGACCCAGGTCCGCCTTCATGTCGGTTCCCAACCACATGAACTACAAAGTATTTGATCATTGCCAAGGCAAGGTATGTAGGAAGCCTCCACGAGGTTCAAGCCCAACACCCATCAGTTCTAACCCCCTTCATGTCGGTTCACCTCTATCCCACATAATGTTAAACTATGGACCATTTTCAGTGGTAAGTCGTTGTCACTCCATTCAGCGGTAAGCTGTTTTCATTCCATTCAGCGGTAATCTAGTTTGACCTTAATCAGCTGTAAGCCATTGTGACCCTATGTAGTAGTAAGCCGTTGCGACCTCATCATTGGTAAGCTGCTGACAGCCCCATCCAGTGGTAATCCGTTGTGACCTCAATTAGCGGTATGACTTTGAAACCCCATCCAGTGGTAAGTCGTTGACACCTTATCCAACTGTAAGCTGTTGCAAACTCATCCACCACTAAGCTATTGAAAACCCCAATCGGCGGTAATCCCTCACCACATGAACTATGTTCACTTCGATTCCCTTCCACATGGATATGTAGGAAGTATCTTCAAGGCACAATCCCAAAACCATCGTAATCCTTATGACGGTTCCATCCCATTTACCATCCAATTCATAGATCCTTCCATCATCCATCCTGATTCTTACCCGAGCCACCACATCCCGGTGGGATCATGCAACCCCATTCCCCATTTCAACTAACAGCATTCGGGAGACCACCCACACGATGGCCCCGATATCAGTGTTCCCTCCAGGGGGTTCCTCCATCTGATCCACTCTGGTTAGTGTTCAGATCAGCCCGATCCATCTCCGCCAGGCGTTAAACTTGCGGTATACCCCATGTTAAATAGGTGAAGCTGAGGAAAACCTCATATACGTTCCCATATAATATGATTCCCCACCGTCTATGTGGGATGCCTTGGGATTCAAAGGCCTCGAAAATCCCTATAATAAGGGATAGAAGACTGACATGCCTATCCCCTAGCGTCCAGACATGCCAGTGATTCCCAACGTGACTACTCTCCTAACCGAAGGTTGCTTCCCTAATTGAACCCCTTGTAATGTACTAACAAAAGAAGTGTATTTAACTGGTGTCCATGAAGATATGGCGCTAGGAAGAGTTTCACGAACAACCTCTTAAGTCTATGTGGGAGACACAGACTAGGTGACGAGTTCTAAGGAGGAATCCATGGAAGGAAGAACCATTATCCCATCACCCGTTTTGATCAAGGAGCAGACGTCCCTGAATAAGGAGCGGATGCCGCATACCTTTGGAAAGTGGGAATGCAGGGCAACAAAAACTGTGTCTCTCGTCCCCGAACGAGATAGACGCACTCGCCCTGGAGAAAGCATCATAAATAGTGATGTTTTCTTTAAATGACCAGCACTGACCAATTTTAGGTCATCGATAGTGTAAATTCACGATTATGAGATCAATGTTACCCTTATATTTCCGATCCAAAAACTCATTTAAAATATGTTACAACTTTTCCGAAAACCTGTTAGTGCATGATATTACAGGATTATCATTTTTCATTGAATTTTTCTGGGAATAGTGGCCCTCAGATTTTCACATTGTCTCATCTCTGAGTATCTTATTTTTCTAAACTGATTACTAAAAATACAATAGAGAAAATATGAGTCATTAAAATTTTCTACCATAGGTATTTACATCCCCAAAATCGAAAACAAAGGATACTCAAACAAAAGAGGGTACGGACCATGAATCTGATCAGCCCTCCCCCACGTACTCTCCTGTAAATTCCTGTGATTCCAATAGACATGCACCGAATGAATTGATTGCCCATGAAGGATCTTCTACTATCGAGCCTTGATCTCCACTGGGTTCTAAGCAAAAGTATCTCTATACTTGATGTCATGCTCTCCCCAGTCGATGATGTGTGATGGGTCCTGCACATATCTACTGAGCTATGACATGTGGATGACATTGGGTACCAGATGCCACTATGGGGGTAGAACTAGGAGGTATGTCCCCTTAACAACTCTACACATTATCTAAATAGTGCTGATAAACATTAGAGATAACTTGCTTCCCTTCCAAATCAATGTAATCCTCGTCGAGGTGAGACCTGAAGGAATACATGGTCTCCTTTTTCGTACTCCAATGGTTTCCTGTAATCCATTCCACAACTAGGATTTAAAGCAAGCATCATGATCTGAAACTATCGTCGATGTAACTGCATGGAGTTGAACTATCTCTTAAACGTAGAGGTATCCCTAGACCTCTATTGAACTCTTCACTTAGATAGATAGGAAGTGGGTTGAATTAGTGAGTCTATCAACGATCACCCAATTGTTATTTATCCCCCTAAATGTATATGGTAAACCCATCATGAACTCTATTGATACCTCATACCACTCCCATTTTAGCACCTCAAGGGGTTTAGCTAAACCCACTAAAATATTGTGCTCAAACTTCACTTGCTGACAAGTGAGGCATCGATAGAAATACTCTAAAACTCTCTTCTTCATCCACATACACCAAAACTATTGTCGTAGGTCCTAGTACAACTTCTCCACACAAAGATGTACTGCCAAAGGGGATGTATGACACTCCTCCTACAGCTCCACTGGTACAACTATGCATCATCTGAAAAGGATGATGTTCTCCCCATCTTTTGAATATCAATAAGAATCATACCCTATGGATATATAGGAATGTATGGTCTCATAGTTGATATCACCAATTTTTGACCCCTGACACATCAAATGGGGTGACAACCATAAACTAGATGTAAGTTTCTCTATCTCAATCTAAAATTTATATCAACAACGAGGCTAACTGCTACGACACCTCATTCAAAAACTGTAAACTAGATCTCCTGTAGAGAGAATCTGCCACCATGTTCCCCTTCCTAGGAGTACAGGAAATCTCAAAGTCATAGTCATAGAGGAACAATAGAAAATTACCATATCTCAACCAACACTATATCCACTACAACTCCATCACTACAGCAGAAGATGCTGACTCATAAGATCTACTAAACTAAGGGTTAGGCTATCCAATTGATGAGGCATTGTATACACCCTCTTATGTGTGAGTCTATCCTGTGTTTCATGGGATTACTTTTTACCATCAAGGAAAACAAAATTCTACCACTACAGACACACCAGACACCTCACAAAAAATAGTCAACCTGATCATGGACTGTAGACGACCAGTCCATACTGAAAATGATTTTATAAGGCCACAATATCACTAACAATGGATCCCAATAGAAACACTTACCATAAAGAGTAAGGTCACATTGTTGGCACAAGTGTGTGATCATTTAATCTCTTATCATCGGAGTATCTAAGCATAACGGCTGACTCAATGGTTGAACTATAATTTTTGAGTTTTGAACAAGGTTCATGGTAAGAGAAGAATGACTAGAACATGTGTCTATTAAAACTGAAGCTAAGGTGTAAAAGACACAGATCATACCTCTAATAATTATTGGAGATCCTTGTTCTAAATACTAGACTATATGCATCTATACCCTCCCCTTTCCCCCATATCCCTGATCTTAACATGGAACACCTGGGGCTGCTGGTGGTAACATGTTGAAACATCGACCACCTCCTATTACTCTCCCATCTCCTCTACTACGTCTTTCGGCCTACTAACCTATCTTATCATTTCATTGTCTCTTTATCGGTGGTATATCCACAGTATCCCTATTTTCAGTAATATGGTTTGGGTAATCTCGAGTGAGATGTTCCATTTCACAACATGAATATAAACAACTATTTCTAGGTTAACTAGGCCAACCCTATGATCCCTAAACTACAGATTCAATATCCTAGGACCACAACTTGAAATATATCACACATCCAAGTCCCTAAGACTAACAATAACTCCCTACTACTAAGGTATTTACTCTTTATTTCCCACTATTGAAAACCACTGGTTATATCCGATTAGCCAAGAAACTTTCAACTACTAATACTTGCTCAAGCACCCTAACAAAAATAGAAATGTTCAAATTTATAACACATGAAATATGTCACTACAGAAACCATGATAGAAGGTATGATCCCTAAAAAACTAATTGTGTATCATATTTTTTGAGAACTCGAATATGTTGGTATACCTCAATGAATACTCAAATACTAACATGTTGTCATTATAGAGAAATAGAATATCATAGATATGTATATCCTATAGATTATAAGGTTAGAACTCCTTTATGAAAAGTTTCTCAAAATCTATCCATGGAAGAGTCACGTCATCGTATGATTTAGTTACTAAACCTCACCATCACTCTATAGAGCCATGTTGAAGGCTTGCTGCCAGGACCACCATCTGATCTACCAGTGTCCTGACTAGATGGAAAACTCATGTCAGCTCTTCAAGACAGTCCTTAGCCACCTATGTGTCAGGTACACCTAGGAACATGAGGGGTTGCAACTGCTGGAACTTGTGAAGAGCGCTCATCTTCCACAATTCATCTACTGGTACTGTGGGTTCTACATGTTTCTCTACACGTAGTGATATAAATATTTCACCACCTAGAGGTGTTATCTCTTGTACAAGTCCCTATACTGATGCCTCTTCATACAGTAGATCATACTCCCGATCATGTGGTGGAATCCTACCTGGCTGTCTATATGAAGACATCCTGTAATATAATAAGATATACCACTGTCAATTGTATATACCTGGTGAACTGGCTCAAGAAGGACATGAGAACACACCCAAATTGTAACGACCCAAACATTTATTAATGAGAATTCTTCTTGATCTAATTAAATGTATTATTATGTAAAATGGTTTGGTTTTATGATTTTGGATTTCAAAATACCATTTTCAATTTTTATCATTTCTAATATAGTCGTTGAACATTGATCAATTTATTAGTATAGATATAGGGCTTTAACAAACCAAATTTACTCAAACAATGTTTGTGATGGACTTATCTAGGGGAATTTCTCCATATAAAGCCCATTTTTGGAGCCCAGAAAGGTGGTGGAACCACTAGGCTTCTATCTTGACCAAGCCCAATCTAATCTTCAACATGTTAAGCTCGAATGGACCAACCTATGGGAGAAGTGGAAGTTGATAGAGATTACCACCAGGGCGATGTTAATCGAGCCACCCCAAGAGTCTGTCACCATCACACACCTTACCCATAGGTCTTATGCTGGTGTTACAGTGGGTTATGCAACAAGACTTTATCACTATTATTATGTTAATTATTTTTTTATATAATAAAGAATATACATTCATTTTATTATTTTTACTTTGTAAATAATTTTTAAAGCACAAATTGTATTTTTAGTTAATATTCAATTAAGAAATATATGTTGATGATATAATGGATTTTTGAATTAAAAAATATTTTCATAAAAAATTATAAAGAAAATTTATTTTTATTAAAAATAAATGATCATATAATTTTTATGAATACAATTGAAATTTTTATTAAGGTTTGAAAACAGTTTTTATCAAAACCCATGAATTTTCAATAAATGACGACCTTTATTTTAAAATTTAAAATTCACTTATTTGATGGATTATTTAGATAAAATGAATATTATTTTTGGAATTAGGACATCAAAATTTTCTAACGATGAATTTTTCAAAATTTTCTGAGGCAATCGATTTTTTGGGTAAAAATTATATATCGTTTAAATATATAATGTGTTTTATGACATCATAAAGACCCAATAGTGATGAAATAAAATAATATAAACATGTAGTTCTTCCAATATATGTTTTAACATTAAAATAATATTATTTTAGGTTTGTTTGATATATTTTACAAATATTTAGTGGACCCTCCAAGGATTAGAAAACAATTTTTCATTTTAAAATGTTTTCATTGAAAGTGTGACTCACCTCCACATAAGAAAGACTAATCTTTTAAGAATTTAGGCCATTGGATAAATAAAATAATGTTTTCCTATCCTTTTTTGGAAAAACCATAGTCAAAAACCATGGGTTGTTTTGTGGTTTTGATTAATTTAATGTGTTGTGTCCAAAACCTAAATAATAAAGATTTCCCTACCTTTCCTATATAAACCCAAACAAGACAACACTTCTTATTCACTAACATCCTTTGGATGTTGACCATAATCTTAAATCCTCTCTCTAGAATCATCCAAATATTCCCCAAGCTCCAAATAATCCTATCTCAAGCCTCTCCCCTAGCCTTTGGGATCACACTTCCATGTAAGAGATTCTTTCCTTCCTCATTTTATCCATGTTTCTTAATATTTTTATTCACTATTATTTTCAATTATAAATGCATGGGTATTATTTTTGAACATACCCTATAAATTACTATTTATGTTTTAATGATTATATACCCCTTTATCTATCATATATTCCTTCCATGTACACCCATTTCCACGCCGAAATTCCGTAAGGAATTTCTCTCTTCTTATTACTTTCCAGAAATTCTTTTATTTTATGAATCTAAATTACATTAAATATGATGGGAATTGTATCTATATGAACCCATTAATTTTCATTTCTTGTAAATATTATGAGACATCGATTTTTCTCTCATAAACCATTTTATGAATTCTTATGTCACACCGTTATGCTACCGAAATTGCACCGCGATTTTCCAAGACAATGTCATTGTGTAGTGAATACCATGCCATTTATATGTCAAGGGTATTTACCTTTATGAAAATTTAATTATTTATTATAGAGTTTAATGTATGAATTCCAAATTAATTTATCATGGAATAAATTATTATGTTTAATTAATCCGTGTTATATGATCCATGTGGAACACTTATGCATGAAATGTAATGATTAAGAAGAGTGTGCCCTAATAGCACTCCAATGCATTGGGTAAAGAGTAGTATCATCATAAGTCAAGTGAAATTTGAGTTTACTCATGATAATTCATGTGAAATTAGGTTTTAAACATTATCCATGGGCAATTATCCTTGGCTTATTCTAATACCATGTTAAGTGTCATTGCCACATTTGAATGATATGATAATCATGCTATATCAATCCTTTATGTTCATGTTTGTCTTATGATAAATTGATATTCTTATTGCATAAAATTTAAATTATTCTTCATGTTATTCATTTTTTACTCCCTTACTTGGATTTATAGATCACCCTTTACTTATGCATGTCCTCAGGTTATCCCATGCAATGCTAGGTACGAAGGAATGTTGTGATCATGTAAATACAGTTTTAAATAAAGATGTTGTGTTTTTTGTTCTAAGTTGTTATGAAATGTTCCTAATACCTAAATACAGTAGAAATATCAATCCTAAGAGTTGTATTAAGTGAAATTTACATAATAAATCATGTTTAAGTGTGTAATAAAGAGAAGTGTTGTTATAGTTGGTATCAGAGGATTCGTTTAGTCATTTTTGGGATTAAGATTAGAAAACCCAAGTAAAATCCATAGGGATAAGTCTAAGAATAATAAAAACATACCTAATTTTTGGTGAGCATTAAGTAATTATATTATCAAGAAAATACTTCTTTGTCTGGATACGGGCAGGTAGAGGCGGCTCTGGCCAAGATGTATCCTAGGGGTAAAACCCAAAAAAGCTCTTTAAGCTTGACTCGAACTGGAACGGGTGCATGAAAATGAGCCTAGCTTAACTCTTGGTTATGAAACTCCCAGGAGATATTATTTGGTAAATTCATAATCTTAACATGAACTGTGATTAAATGAATTAAAAAAATGCCCCCTAATAATATATGTTGGGATGTAGATCATGGATAACATAGATTAAAGCCAATAAATTCATATGTTGAGGAAATAAAATTGATTTATAAGTAATCAATTTTTGTCTTTAGATTAAAATTTATGTGTTACCCCTAATGTTCCTTTTATTCCTTCCAATGGATGGTAATAGGAGGACTCGGGATAAAAACCAATGTGAATATCAATGAGATGATTGTTCTAATGAGATTCCCAATCCGTTGGGAGTGGGAATTGCGAACTTTGTCATGATACTCTCTTAGTTAACTCATGTTTTGAATAGAAACATGGGTCAATATAAAAATTAAACACCCTTAAGACATAAGAACTCACAATTGAGATCTTTATGAGAAAATGGCCTCTTAATTTTATTGTATTTTTCGATCCCTCAATCACCGAAAAATGGAACAAATCCATTGAGAATATATTCTCCATACTTCAACATTCTAAGAAAGAGAAGGTTCTTTTGGATTCTTATCATTTGGAGGGTGAAGCTGATCAATAGTGGAAGTTGATCAAAAATAAAAAGAATGGGGAAGATATCGAGGCATTGGAATAGTAAGATTTCTAGAAAATGTTTTTTGACAAATATTTTCCTCTCACCCTCCAACTTAAGATTGAAAGGGACTTCCTTGCCCCCATGGAAAAAGAAGATGAATCCATCAGAGCATACGAGGAAAATTCACAAGGCTTGCATGATATGCCTTTGGATTTTTCATTACCCCAAAATTAAAGGTTGACTGCTTCTATAGTGGGATAAAACCTAGCCTATAGAAATCCGTAGAGGTCGGTGTCTTTGAGTGCAATGAGGAAATTGTCCGATGTGCCCTCAAAGTCAAAATGGAGACCAGGGAATCTCAGGGGTATCATGGGGATAAGAAGCATAAGTCAGACTTCAATTTTGGCGGTCCGATGGATAAATCCAATGGTTCTATGAAAAGCTAGCACCCCACTTTCCAAATTTGCGGAAAGAAGTATCATAGAAATTGCCTGAAGGGGACTAAGAAATACTTTAGCTGTGGAAAAGAAGGGCACCTCGTCCTTAACATCCGAAAATAAAAACCCACGGCTTTGATAGAGGATAGGAATGCTACATTAGACCCTCAAGACATTGTTTATTTATTCAATTAAAAATAACTAAGCACCTGGTAAACCAGTGACCTAAGCCGATATTTTTTGGGGGCAACCAACAACATCCAAGGCAGCAAGGGCAGGCTTTTTCCATCACTGCCACTGAAGTGAATCCCGAAAACGAAGTGGTGACATGTACATTAGTTATTCATTCATGAATAGTGAACATAATTATTGATTCTAGTTATATGTATTATTTTATATCCCAAAAGTTTTCCCAATACCACCATGAATCATGTAAGTAATGATGCCGGTGAGTTCGGAAAAAGGGGAAATCATTGCAACCCATGAATATAACTTCTCCTTTCTCACAATTTGTTGTATTAACTTCTCGAAAAACATCTTCATACTCCTTATGGTGGAATTTGATGCAATTATTGTCATGGATTGGATATCCTTATATATATCCAATATAAGTTTCCATGAGAGGGAAATCACTCTCCATGTGGTGAATCAACCCAAAATTCTGTATAAGTTCAAGGAGGATGATGAATATTTATTAGCCCTATCATCTCAATCATGGATATTACTTCCCTACGAGCACAAATATATTAATCAAATTATTGAGTCTAAGTATGCAACCATCCTTGATGGCATGCCTATTGTGAGGGAATTCATAGAAGTGTTTCGGAAGGAATTTCTTGGTTTTCCTACCAGAAGAGATGTCGAATTATCAATTGATCTTATACTTGGGGCACTACCAATTTCTATTAATCTGTATTGAATGGATTTTTTGGAGCATATGGTGCTGAAGCAAAAACTATAGGAGAATATGGATAAAGGGTTTATACACCCAAGTGCTTCACCATGGGGTGCACCAGTCCTCTTTGTCAAGAAGAAGGATGAGTCAATGTTCCTTTGCATTGATTATCGTGAGCTCAAAAAAATCATGATAAAGAACAAGTATCCTCTGCCAAGAATTTATGACTTGTTCGATTAGCTATGTGGAGAGAAATAATTCTCTAAGATGGATTCATAGTTAGGATATTACCATGTAAGGGTGAAGAAGGAGGACATCCCCAAGATTGTTTTTTGTATAAGATATTGGCACTTTGAATTCATAGTAATGACTTTCAGACTTACTAAGGCTCTAGTAATCATTGTGGACATGATCAATGAAGTCTTTATAGATTACCTCAAAAAATTTGTGGAAGTACTTATAGATGATATTATAATATACTCCAAAACCAAGGAGGAGCATGAGGAGAAACGATGTACTCTACTAGAGACCTTGGGAATGAGAAGCTCTATGAAAAGTACATCAAGTGTGAGGTCTGGTTGAAGGAGGTCTCATTCCTGGGTCATATCATCACAACAAATGGGATATCTATGGATCCCTCCATGGTAGATGCAATTGAGGGCTGGATGAGGCCAATATCAGTGATAAATATTTGTAGCTTCATAGGATTATCTAGATATTATCACCGATTTATGAGAAATTTATCACGATTTTCAAACCATATTAGAAAGATAACTCAGAAGGGCGTCATGTTTTCTTAGAGTGATGAATGTGAAGAAATATTCAAGGATTTGAAAAGGAGGCTTATCAATGCGCCAATGCTCACACTACCGACAAGTGGATAACATTTTGTGGTATTTAGTGATTCTTAGAAGAAGGGTCTGGGTTTTGATGAAAAATGATAAATTCATTGCCTATGATTCAAGGAAATTTAATGTTCATGAGAAGAACTATAAAACAAATGATATGGAGTTGGCTTTAGTAATCTTCTCTTTGAAGATTTAGCGACATTAACACATTGGGGAGATGTTTATAAATATACACATATCACAAAATCCTCAATTATATGTTCACACAAAAAGAGTTGAATATGAACCAACTAATGTGGATAGATCTGATCAAAGGCTATGACTAATCAATCCATTATATCCCTGGGAAAGAGAACAAGGTGGATGTAACAACCCGAGAATTTATAAGAAATGTTATTTTTAATTTCTTTGATGTCTTGTGTTGTACGATACACCAAGATTATCTTGCACTATACGAAACACCGTATTAGCTTATAGTATACGCAACACTATTCTTGGCTTGCGTTACACCCAAGATCAACCTTCCTTGATAGCTTGCATTATACGCAATACAGAGTTTCCCTAAACAACGATATGTTATTAAAATATTATATAAACTAGCCGTTATGAATAGTATTACCCACTTTTAAAATTTTTATAAATTTTGTCCTTCAAAATGGACTTTATTTTTGGATTATGAATATCAAAATTTTCATAGGGTGAATTTTTGGTATATTTCTTAAAACATTCAATTTTTGATGAATAGTGAAAAACACAGAGTTATAGTTTAAAACCGATTTTTTATTTAAATAATTATTTATTTTATTTAAATTTATTTTAGGTCCAAATAGACACATAATAACTATATAAGTTCAATTTAATTCATTGGAGTCAATTTATAATAATTTTAGATATATAAAAATTTTATATAACTTTTCACCGTCTTTTACCCATCTCCAAGGAGAATTTCCAAATTTACATAAAACCTAATTTTACCGCTTCTGTGAGTTGAATTTCTAAAATCTGAGAGACATGATTAATATCAAGGAGTAAAATGTGGTTCAATAACATAAAAAATAATTTTTGGTGAATAGTAATGTTTTACTTTTATTTACCACTGTTAAAAGTAAATAGGGTAATTAAGGGTAAAAATGATATTATTATTACCCTAACACATGTCCTAATTCTATTGGATAAGTATAATTCGAACTAAAACAACCTTAGGAATAAAATATGACAATTTAAGTCCACTTGGATTAGATTAGAACATTTATTATTATTTAATTCAAAGAAGAGTTAAAATAATTAAAATCAATGTTTAATAAGTAAAACATTTTTAATATAGGGTTATAAATAAGATAAATTAGACTATAAATATTTATTAGAAAGAAAAAAAATATTTCCTACATAATTATATTTTATTTATAATTATTATAAATTAAATAATTTACTTTATTTATGACACAATGATGATACAGTAATTACCTTATTAATGAAATATTAAAATAATTGATATTATAAATACCCAAAAAATGTAATTTGAGACTTTTGATTAATTAAAAAAAATTTATAGGTCAATATAACATATTAGGGTTTGTTAGATGAATAATTTTAGATTTAATAATGCTGTTATGAATTTAGAGAAAACAAAATACTAAATAGTGTCAAAATTGAGATAAAAGATTTTTTAAAACAAGTATTATATTATTAATTGATATAATATTCCTAAAAAACTAAGGTTCGGCCAAAAGACTTATATATTAATATATATGACATTAATGAGCCAATTGGGGTTCTATTGGTAGTTTATAGTAATTTTATTAACCATATAGTGTAAGAATACAAGAAGACATGGTAAAAGTTAAATTATTTAACTTAGAGTTAAATCTAAATGATAAGGTTAAAATGGAAACCTAAACTTGTCTAAAACCTATTGGTTGAGATTATTTCGACCCATCCTCCCCCCAAACTCGAAATAAGTCACTTTTTAACCATTATAAACAGAATATGAATTTATTATAAATTACTATTTTATGTTTTTTCTATGGTTCCCTCTTCTCCCTTATAAAAGGGCACCTCCTCCCTCTCCTCTTTACACAATTTTGAGCCTTCAAGATCTGCCAACCCCTGAAAATTTCTCTTCTCAACCTCTATAGTTATATCATAGAGGTTCTTGTCTTCTCAAAATACCAACCCTAGTTCCCTAAGAGGATGTTTAAAAGAAGCACATCGAAGAAGAGGTAATCTCTTCTACTAATTCTTTCAAGTTTCTTTCTTCTCCCACATCCCTATTAATTGTTGTTTCCATTATAAAATAATAAATCCATTATCTTATATATAATGTGATGTTATTATAAACATGGTACAACCATATTAGTTATTTTATCCATCCTATGAATGAAAAAGTCACCACACGTGCGTACGTACGGCTTACCGTCTCCACGTCGTGGTGTTGTTTGTTATTCAAACATTTCATCATTTGGATGGGTATAATAATGATTATAAATGATATAAATAATAAATAAAACATTATTATGATTCTTTTTATATGATATATCATCCAATTATATACTATTTTAATATTAAAATAATGATATCATCGCTCGTGCATACGTACGGCCTATCGTCTCCATGAATGATGTATTTTCTTCCATTTATCGATCTATCATAAATATTTATATGATGAATATATATTATATATAAATAATTTTTTACATTATTTAATTAAGAAAATAAGGATATAAGTAATAATATCAAGAACAACAAATTGAAATAAGTACGATAAATGAAACGATTTTACCCAAAACGCTGCTTTAACATGGAATTTACAAAAGAACGGGTAATATAAATTAATAAGTAAACCATATATGATATCATAACAATGAATATGATTCTGTAATAAGTCAATCACATTATTTAAACCATTATATAGGAGGTTCGGATATGTATGAAGCATATCGGACCTAAGGTAACAGATAATTTTTCAAATCTCATTTTTATCTGAGATTGCTTATACGTATGTATTTACTGGTGTAATATTTTTCATCCATGTCCACAAAAATGTTTTTTATAAAGTG
Organism: Viscum album; assembly: GCA_963277665.1. Taxonomy (NCBI): domain Eukaryota; kingdom Viridiplantae; phylum Streptophyta; class Magnoliopsida; order Santalales; family Viscaceae; genus Viscum; species Viscum album. Next base: position 1,030,647,466 of record OY728158.1, read on the forward strand.
TTTAATATTATTCCATGTATTTTTAAAGTCATGTTTACCCCATTTTACTTTTACATTGTGTTATGGAAGGAACCTTTTTTTTGTTTACCATATGAGGAACTTTTTGACTTTTCTGGAAAAAGTACAAGGAAAATGTTTTTTTAACTTATACAGCGTGAAATGATTTTTATGATTTTATAATGCCTTATTTACATAAATCTACCTCTAAAATATTTCATGACTATTTTCAAACAAATACTTTTCTTTGAAAATTTCATTGCATTTTGGGTAAAGAAAATGATTTTGAAGAAGAAAGGATATTTTCATCAAGAATTAATTTCAAGTGTTTTATCAAAACATTTCCCATCTAAGATGACATTATTCAGCATGTTTATGTTTCATGTATAATGTCTCTATTATTTACTTGGTTTGATTTTTATTATTATGAAATGATATCCATTGGTCTTATATAGATTATGTCATGATGGGATGATGTTTATGAAATCCATTTTATTTTTTGGATTATGATGAATGATATATGATTGTTTTATGGCACATGTAAGAATGATTTCAATATGAGATGGGTGAGACCTATATCTCCCTAAAATTCATTGGGTAAAGGTTTATATCTCATGAGATATACATGGCTGGAATTGTAGGTTAATTAGGTTCAGTGATACTGGACTAGAACGAGGAGTAAACTCGATTCAGTAATGGACTTTTTCCACAATGATGGTCTTGGAATCAATGCCTTGGATACTATGGAAATCATATCATGTGATTAATTGTTTTCCACAATTAGATGCTTTATTCCCAGGCTATTTTATCATGATTGATGTTCCATTATGATATATGCCTTATGTACTACCATGTTTAATGTCATTTCTCAAGATTTTTATGTTTAAACATTATGTTCATGTTTTTACGTTTAAATGTTTATGGATTGTTTTATGTTCTCCATGTTTACCCTTACTGAGCATTTGAGCTCACCCCTTTTATGTTTTCTTTTCCCCAGGATATAATGAAATGTTTTAGGTAAGAAAACAAAAGGGTAATATCTTTATCAGAGATGTTGAGGATCTTTCAACATGATTAGAAGTCTATGTTCCAAGTTTCCAAAGACACTAAACTATTATGGTCCTTGAGTGTCTATTTTTGTTATGTATTAACTATTTTGAAAAAGTAATGTAATGTCCATGTACGTCAAGATTTGTGTCTATATAGTTGGTATTAGAGTGAAGATTTAGTTAACTTTTAGAAACTAGGATGTGAAAACTTTAGTGAAATCCCTAGTGATATTTCTAAGGTATGTCTAGGGATATCTCTATGGTTAAGTATAAGTATAAGTTATATTCCTAGAATTACGGCAACGATCTTATAATTAATCCTAAGATCTTATATATTGAAGGTACTCCCCCTTTATTATGTTGTTTTTATAGAAATAGTTTTTCCTCCCACACTATTCTTTTTGGGTTTTAGATAATGGCTAGAAACAGGAAGATTCATGATGGAAAATGGAATGATATTCTTAATGAGAAACCAAATGAAATGGGATTTGGAAGTCCAAACATCGTTATTATGCTTAATCAGCAATCTCATAATATGATCAATAATCTCAACTTTGGTATGTTTCTTGACTTAGCTAATAAGAGAAAGATGGAGATTCATGATGATCATAGAGGAAAGAATGTTAAATTTCCATCATGTAAATGATGTGGTAAGAGGAATCATGGAGAATGTTTCAAAGGAACTAGAAGATTATTTGGGTGTGTAAAGGAAGGACACAAATCCAGTAATTACAAAAGAAAAGGTTCAGTTAACACCATGGAGAAGGATAATGGTATTTCTAAGACATCAACAATGGTTAAGTGTTTTAAATGTGGAACATACGGGCATTATGAAAACCAGTTCCCTAAGGGAAAATCTAATGAAGAGAATCAGCATGGTCTTATGGGTAGTATTTATGATAATGATGATGAAGAGAATACAAATGATATATGAGATGAAAGAAGTGTTAAGGAATAAAATGATGAACCTCGGTCAATGGATTAAGAAGGTATTGGAATGATTATATGTTTATCAAGAGTTATTTTGTATAGGTAATTTAATGGTACTATGAAATAAAGAATCATCTAGGGATTGTTACACTATTGTTTTTCCTAAAGTATTTGAAAGTATATGTTGCATGGTACCGATAACCGTGAAAGGTTATTCAGATATTTTTAGAAAGAAGATGATATGCACATAATGAAGGGATAAAGAGATAATGAAATGTTTGATAGTATTAATGAGATCATGACTGATATAAGGACAAACATATATCATGGTTTGAGTATATAGAAATTTTGTGATTTTGGTATGTGGAAAGAGTTATCTTTTGATAGCATTCATGTTTTCACTAAGGTTCATTTTTCTGGAGAATACATGATTAAGTTATTTACATGTTTGGAATGTGACCAACAAGATATATCTTTTGATATATGGGGTATAAATGATGGTATTCACATGCTTGGTTGATGACATTTCTAGTAATCATTGTATTTATACTATGAGAATGGATAGAAGAATTTTGGATAAGCCTAAATATTTGAAATGGATTATGTTGGACATAAGATAATATTGTTTAAGGATAAAACTTTTTTTTCGATATTATTTCTGGAATGTTATAACAATATAGTTTTAGAAAAAGGACAACATGTAGGATGGGCGACAACCCGTCGCGTCAGACAAGGTTGCGGGAATCAAACCAACAACCGAACTGTGAGAGGCCTTTATCGCCTACCAGTAGCCTTCAGGAAGCCCCTGGTTAGTAGAAACTAGTTTTATTTTATTAAGAGGTATTATAGATGAAGTATAAGTCCATTTTAGAAACCATATATGATTAATCTCACCATAGATGGACTTATGTATATAACTTTTGCTAACCTTATGTTTGAGACAGATGGAATGACCTATCATTCTATCACGTGATCTGCTGACACTTCACGAAAGACAAATTCATCTTCATTTCATTAATAGAAGAAGTGGAAATTGTTCATGGCACACACAATAGTGAGATTGTACAAAAATCAAGTAAGTATTTGTTTTAATTAAAAAATTCATCAACATTAGGGAAATGATCAAGAAAAAAAATGTTGTCCTAGTACTCTCAAATCTAATGAATTAGATGGTACCTTAGATCATCAAAAATTTATGGCTGTGTAATTGTTGGATTTTTCATATCCATGTTCTCTACCACTCTCTATCAGAACGTGATGGTTAGATTTCGCTTCCATATCAACATTTTCACCTATGTTATCCTATGTTGAAACCCAGTGATGAGTTAATTTGGGTAACCATTATGTTTCATACTTCACATTTAAAAATTATGTTTTAGTATTCCTTTTTACGATGCATGTTTCTATGAATAAAACTTTCAAGTAGTAAACAATTTATAACCCTGACGAATTTTAAGGGCGAAATTTATTTTATGGGGGGTAGAATGTAACAACATGAGATTTTATGAGAAATATTATTTTTAATTTCTTTGATGTATTATGTTGTACGCTACACCAAGATTATATTGCACTATACAAAAAATCATATTAGCTTTTAGTAAAATCAACACTATTCTTGGCTTGCGTTACATGCAAGGGAAACCTTCCTCAATAACTTGCATTGTATGCAATACCAAGTTTCACTAAACAACGATAAGTTATTAAAATAATATATAAACCATCCATTATGAATAGTAATACCCACTTTTATAAATTTTTTAAATTTTATCTTTCAAAATGGACTTCATTTTTGGATTCGGAATATCGAAATTATTCTAGGGTGATTTTTTGGTATTTTTCTGAAAACATTAAATTTTTGATGAATAGGGAAAACACTGAGTTATAGTTTAAAACAAAATTTTTATTTAAATAATTATTTATTTTATTAAAATTTATTTTAGGACCAAGTAGACACATAATATCTATAAAAGTTCAATGTTATTTGTTGGATTAAATTTATAATAATTTTAGATATATAAAAATTTTATAGAACTTTTCACTGTCTTTTACCCACCTGCTAGGAGAATTTGCAAATTTACATAAAACATAATTTTACCACTTCTGGGAGATGAATTTCGACAATCCGAGAGACATGGTTAATATCAAGGACTAAAATGTGGTTCAATAAGATAAAAATAATTTTTGGGTAATAGTAACTTTTTACTTTTATTTACCACGGTTAAAAGTAAATAGGGTAATTAAGAGTAAAAATGATATTATTATTACCTTAACACATGTCCTAATTCTATTGGATACGTATAATTCGACCTAAAAAAACCTTAGGAATAAAATATTACCATTTAGGTCCACATGGATTAGATTTGAAAATTTATTATTTTTTATTTCAAAGAAGAGTTAAATGAATTAAAATCAATGTTTAATAAGTATAAAATATTTAATGTAGAGTTATACATAAGATAAATTCGACAATAAATATTCATTAGAAATATAAAACTATTTCCTACATAATTTTATTTTATTTATTATTTTTAGACGTTAAATAATTTAATTTATTTATGACACAATGATGATTTAGTAATTACCTTATTAATGAAATATTAACATTATTGATATTATAAATATCCAAATAAATGTAATTTGAGACTTTTTATTAATTTAAACAGTATTATAGGTTAATATAACATATTAGGGTTGTTTATATGAATTATGTTAGAAATATTGTTTTTATGAATTTAGAGAAAACAAAATACAAAATAGTGTCAACATTGACATAAAAGAGTTTTTAAAACATATATGATATTATTAATTGATATAATGGTCCTAAAAATATAGGGTTCTTCCAAAAGACTTATATATCAATATATATGACATTAAGGAACCTATTGGGGTTCTATTGGCAGTATATAGTATGTTTATTAACCATATAGTGTAAGAATACAAGAAGACACAATAAAAGATAAATTATTTAACTTAGAGTTAAATCTAAATGATAAGGTTAAAATGGTTACCTAAACTTGTCTAAAACCTATTGGTTGAGAGTATTTAGACCCATACCCAAGATATACTCTAAATAAGTCACTTTGGATCCATTATAAACCGAATATTAATGTATTATAAAATATTATTTTATGTTTTTTCTAAGGTGCCCCTCGCCTCCCTTATAAAAGGGCACCTCCTCCCTCTCCTATTTACACAATTTTGAGCCTTCAAGCATGGAAAAACCCAGATAATTTCTTTTATCAACCTATCTAGTTATATCATAGAGTTTTTGGTCTTCTAAAAAGGCTAACCCTTGTTCCCTATGAGGAAGCTTAAAAGAGGCACATCGAAGAAGAGGTAATCTTTTCTACCGATTCTTTAAAGTTTCTTTCTTCTTCCACTTCCTCCTTCATTGTTGTTACCATTATAAAATAATAACTCCAGTTAATTCTATATAATTGTATGTTATTATAAAAATTGTACAACCATATTAGTTATTTTATTCATCCTATGAATGGAAATGTCACCACACGTGCGTACGTACGACTTACCGTCTCCACGTCATGGTGTAGTTTGTTATTCAAAAATTTCTTCATTTGGATGGGTATAATAATGAGTATAAACGATATAAATAATAAATATAACATTATTATGATTCTTTATATATGATATAACATCCAATTATATATGATTTTAATATCAAAATAATGATATCATCGCTCGTGCGTACGTGCGACCTACAATCTCCATGAATGGTGTATTTCATTCTGTTTATCGTTCTATCATATATATTAATTTTCTGAATATATATTATATATAAATCATGTTTTAAATTATGGAATTAAGTAAATCAGTATATAAGTAATAATATCAAGAAAAACAAGTCGAAACATGTACGATAAATGAAACGATTTTACCCAAAACGATGCTTTAACATGGAATTTACAAAAGATCGGGTAATATAAAGTCATAAGTGAACCATATATGATATCATAACAATGAATATGATTATTTAATAAGTAAATTACATTATTTATATCATTATACTAGAGGTTCAGATATGTACGAAGCATATCAGATGTAAGGTAAGGGATAATTTTTCAAATCTCATTTTTATCCGAGATTGCTTATACGTAAGTATTTACTGGGGTTATATTTTTCATCCATGTACACAAAAATGTTTTTCATAAAGTGTTTAATATTATTCCATGTATGATTAACGTCATGTTTACCCCTTTTTTACTTTTATGTTGTGTTATAGAAGGAATCTTTCTTTTGTTTACCATATGAGAAACTTTTTGACTTTTCTAACAAAAGTATGAGGAGAATGTTTTTTTAACTTATACGGCGTGAAATTTTTTTTATGATATCATAACTCCTTATTTACATAATGCTTACCCTATAATATTTCATGATTATTTTCAACAAAATCCTTTTATTTTAAAATTTCATTTCATTTTTTGAAAAGAAAATTATTTTTAAGAATAAAGGATATTTTCCTCAAGAATTCATTTCAAGAGTTTTATCAAACCTATTTTCCATCTAAGATGACATTATTTAGCATGTATATGGTTCAAGTATATTGTCTCTATTATTTACATGGTTTTATTTTTATTATGATGAAATGATATCCATTGGTTTTATATGGATTATGTCATGATGGGATGATGTTTATGAAACCCATTTTATTCATTGGGTTATGATGAATGATTTATGATTGTTTTATGGAAAACGTAAGAATGATTTCAATATGAGATGGGTGGGTCCTATACCTCCCTATAATGCATTGGGTAAAGAGTTATATCTCATGACATAGACATGGCTGGAATGGCAGGTTAATCCGGTTTATTGATACATGACCGGAATGAGGAGTGAACTCGATTCATTAAGGGACTTTATCTACTATGATGGTCTTGGCATCAATGCCTTGGATACTTTGGAAATCATATCATGTGCTTAATGGTTTTCCACCATTAAATTTTTTATTCCCATGCTATTTTATCATTATTGATGATCCATTATGATCTATACCTTACGTACTACCATGTTTAATGTCATTGCTCAAGATTTTGATGTTTAAAAATTATGTTCATGTTTTTATGTTCAAATATTTATGGATTCTTTTATGTTCCCCATGTTTACCCTTACTGAGCATTTGATCTCACCCATTTTTATGTTTTCTATTCCACAGGATATAAATAAAGGTTTTAGTTAAGAAAACAAAAGGGAAAGATATTTATGGGAGATGTTGAAGATATTTCAACATGATTAGATGTCTATGTTCCATGTTTCCAAAGACACTAAACTATTACAGTCCTTAGGTGTCTGTTTTTGTTACATATTAACTATTCCGTAAAATAATATAATGTAAATGTATGTCAAGCTTTGGGTCTCTATAGTAGAATATCCTCTATGTAGAAATGACCCAACAATTATATCATTAATGGGAATTTTAAAGGACCCAATCTTTTTATATTTTATGAATATGGACATGGGAATCATAAAGAAGGGAACATCATCAATCATTTCAAAAATGATTTCTCAACCGTCTCTTTTGGAAAGGTCAAAATATGTTCAAAAGGATGATGTGGGAATTCAAAGGAAAGTGAAAACTATTAGAAAAGGGAAATCGTCAGAGATCAATATTAATGAAGAAGGAAATGTGAGATTTGGGTCAAGAATGTGTGTTCAATTAAATCCATAGTTAAAGAAATAACATTTGGATGATGCACATAGTTCATGTTTTTCTATTCACCTAGGAAACATAAAAATGTATTGAGATATCTGAGAGAATTATTGGTGGTATGAAATGAAGAAGGATATCACTAAGATTACATATAGGTTCTTAGTATATTAGAAAGTGAAGGCTGAGATGCATAAGTTGAATGTGATGATGGAAACATTACCCATAACAGCATGAAAATGGGAGAAAATCACCATGGGAATCATCACCAGACATCTGAGGACATCCAAAGGAAATAATGCTATCTGGGTTGTTGCGGATCATCTTAGAGTGACTGCACACATCATTACAATTCAAGAGGATTTCTCATTGAATAAACTGAAATAGATATATATCAGATAAGTGGTAATGATGCATGGAGTACCACTATCTATTGTATCCAATCAGGATCCAAGACTCACCACTATGTTCTAGAAGAGTCTTCGACATGTTTTGAATACTAAGCTAAACTTTAGTTTTAATTATCATCCTCTAACTGATGTCCAGTCTGAGCAAACTATCCAAATGAATTAGGACATGTTGAGATCGCGCTCAATGGAATTCAGAGGATGGGATCAACATCTTACTTTTGTTGAGTTATCATACAATAAAAATTTCCACCCAAGCATTGAAATAGTTTTTTATGAATCCCTGTTTGGGAAGAGGTGAAGAACACTAGAATGTTGGGATAAAGTTGTGGAGAGAAAACTAATAGGTCAAAAAATGGTCGAAGAAATGGTGGAGAAGGTTAATACCATCTAGAATCACATTAATGATTCTCAGAGTCGATAAAAGATCTATGTATATAATCATTGATGAGAATAAGAGTTTGATGTTGGAGACATGGTATTCCTCCACATATCATTTTGGAAGAGAGATATGAGATTTGGGAGGAAAGGAAAACTTATTCCAAGGTACATCAACACTTTTAAGATCCTTGATCTCATTAGAGTAGTGGACTATTGACTAGAACTCCCACTAAACCTATCTTAGGTACATGATTTATTCCATATATCACTCTTGAGGAAGTGCATACCTAACCATATACTCAATCCAGATGTGGTACCATTGGATAATGACCACTCCAATGAAGAGAAGCCAATGAAAATCTTAGATCATAGGGAAAAAGTAATACGAAATAAGAAAATTCCCCTCATCAAGGTATTTTGATGAAACCACAAGTTCGAATAGGCAACGTGGGTATCAGAGGAAGTGATGAATCAGATTTACCCTCAACTGTTTTCGTGTTGTAAAAGGAAATTTTGTGGGTGAAATTTCATAAGGGGGAAGATTGTAAAGACCCAATATTTTATAAATGAAAATTCCACTAGATATAATAAAATTTATTATTATGTAAAATGGTTTGGTTTTATATATATGGATTTTAAAATACAATTAAGAATTGTTACTTTTGCTAATATATCCATTAAACAACGATCAATTGATTTTTATAAATATAGGGATTTAACAAAGCCAATTTACTCAGAAAAAGGAAGAGATGAAGTCAAAAAATAGAATTGATCCATATTTAACCCATTGGTTGGAGCTTAGAAAGGAGGTCGTGTCACTGGGCTTCTCTCTTGACCAAGTCTAATCCGAGCTTCAACATGTTATGCGTGAACGAAATTTCCAATAGGAGAAGTGGAAGTTGATAGAGATTACCACCAGAGCGATGTTATCCAAGCCACCCCAAGAGTCTATAACCATCACACACATTAACTTTTGGTCTTATGAAGGTGTTATAAGGGGTTATGTAATAAGACCTTATCACTATGATTATGTGCATTATTTTTTTATATAAGACATAATATACATTCATTTTATTATTGATACTTTGTAAATAATTTTTAAATAAGAAATAATTTTTTAGTTAATATTAAATTATGAAATCTATTTTGATGAATTAATGGATTTTTGAATTAAATAATATTTTAATAAAATATTATCAATAAATTTATTTTTATTAAATATAAAAGATCGTATAATTTTTAGGAATACAATTGGAATTTTTATTAATGTTTGAAAAATGTTTTTGTCAAAACCAAAGAATTTTCAATAAATGACGGATTTTATAATAAAATAGAAAATTCACTAATATAGAAAATTATTGAGATAAAATGAATATTACTTTTTGATTCAGGATTTTGAAATTATCAAATAGTGAATTTTTCATAATTTTCCGAGACAGTCGAATTTTTGGGTAAAAATTAAATACCATTTAAATATATTCTGTGTTTTATGACATCATAATGACACGTTAGTGATGTAATAAAATACTATAAATAGTATTTTCGGAAAATATATGATTTAAAATTAAATTAATGTGATTTTAAGTTTGTTTTATTTATTTTACAAAGCATTAATTGACCCTCCAAGGATTATAAAACATTTTGTCATTTTAAAATGGTTTCCTTGAGAGTGTGACTTAGCTCCACATAAGCTAGCCTAATATTTTAAGAATTAATGAAATTGGAATTATGAAATAATGTTTTCCACTCCACTTAGAAAAAAAACCATGGGAAAAACCATTGGTGGGTTTGTGGTTTTGATGAGTTTAATGTGTGGTGTCCAAAACCTAAATAATAAAGAATTCCCTCCATTTTACTATATAAAACCACCCAAGTTCCCACATCCAATTAACTCAATGTCTTTGGAGCTCTTCCAAACTATTCCATCCTCTCTCAATAATCTTCCCAAGGCTCCCCAATCTACCTATAAGCCTCTCTCATGCCTCTCCCTAATCTTTTGGGATCACACTTCCAAGTAAGTGATTTCTACCATTCTCTTTTTATCCAAGTTTCTTAATATTTTTATCCCCTTTTATTTTCAATTATAAATGTTGGGGTATGATTTCAAACCTCCCGTATAATTTCTTCTTTATGTTTGAATTTTTAGAGACATCTTTATCTATCATCAATTCCTTCCATGTACTGCCATTACCATGCCAAAATTCCGTAAGGAATTTCTCTCTTCTCATTTTCATTCAAGCAATTCATTTATGTTATGAATCCAAATTACATTACATATATTGGGAAATGTATCTATATGACCCCATTAATGTCCATTTCATTTACATATTATTTGACACTACTTTCTCTCTCATGAACCATTTTTATGAATTCTTATGTCACATCGTTATGTTGCCGAAATTCCACAATGATTTTCTAAGTCAAAGTCATTGTGTAGTGGATACCATGCCCATTTATATATAAAGGGTATCCACATTAATTAATATTTACTTATTTATTATATGATTTCATGTATTAATTACACATTCCTTTATAGTGTAATAAATGATGATGTTTAATGAATCCATGTAATATGATCCATGTGATACACTTATGCCTGGAATGAAATGGTTAAGAAGAGTGCGCCCTGATAGTGCTCCAATGCATTGGGTAAAGATTATTATCATGATAAATCAAGTGAAATGGGATTTTAATCGTGATAATTCAAGTGAAATGACGTTTTACTCCTGATCCATGTGTAATGCGACTTGGACCATGCTAATACCATGTTAAGTGTTGTTTCCACATTTCTATGTTATCATAATCATGATATATCACACCTTTATGTTCATGATTCTCTTATGATACATTGATATGACTATTTCCTAAAATGTTATTTATTCTTTATGTCATTCCTTATTTACTCCCTTACTGGCCTGCTCTGGGCCATCTGCTCCGGCATGCTCCGCTGAGCCGCTCCAGCCTAGTTGCATCTCTTAGGGCTTACCTGGCTTGCTCCGCTGGCCTGTGTCCCACATGATCACCCTATCAGCTCCATCCTATATCTACTGGCCCTTCGTATTGCACCATACCCCATCGACCCACAGCTGTCATGTGCTTTCTATCTCCACTATCCCTGGCTACCCCCGCTCTCTACTACTGCGCCCATGGATCCACTCCATTCTATCCTTTTCATCCTGAAGACTCCAGGTGGCTCTTCCCTCCATCCATGAAACCCACCATCTTCACTCACCAATTCCTTCACACCACTGATGCCTCACCTCGCCGGACCGTTGCACTATACCTGCAGTAATAGTCCCTTCCAAGGATCACTGGTCCACCTCCGGTGTCTAAATTTCAAAGAAAATTTATATCTATGTTTCGTGGGACCATATCTCCTCAGATCCAACATTTTCTACAAGTATTTCACTATTTTGTGGGTGCCAATATTGTTTGGAACCTCTCGACAGGTTGAACCATGGACACAAGGATAAAACGGAAAAGAACACGTAGAAAAGAGGGAGTAATTCACCTAAAAATGTTTTAACATAATTAACCAAGTTTCCTTGTCCAATAATCAAGATTCTGGGGATTGAGTAAGAAAACAGATTAAATCAAATCCTACTAACCAAGAAAAAATCCCTCCGTCAACATATGATTGATCTGTTGACTAATCTATTCATGGATTAGTCTGTGTTCATTGTAGAAATCAAGAATAGGGAAAATCACAAAGAAAAAACTGCTCGACCTCAATTAAGATCAATTCCTGATGAAGTATTATTGTGTCATCATCGTTAGAGAAGTTATTTATAATCCAAGGTGTGATATCGTTCATTGATCCACAATCCGTTGCCACCCATCGAGAGAAATTTTTCGTTTCTTCTCCAGATCCTCCCCATAATTTATAGGGCTATCAACCAAACCCAAGATCCCTTTCTAGATATTTATTTAATTAAACAACATTTTTTATTCACTGCATCATCAGAGAAATAAAATAAAATAAACTCACAATTTATTTTATTCATTAAAACATCCAACAACTTCCTTTTTATGGCCCACTCATGCGAACCAATTTTAGACCTTTCCTAGGGAAAATAACACATTATGAACTCAATGGTGGTATCATATTTTCAATTTTAGTGTCCATTCATGTTTTATTAGTATTTTAAAATAAAATAATTTTACTTAATAATTTTATTTATGGTAACATCTTTGGTGAATTGTTTTTCAGATGACCAGTGCTGAAGAAAGTTAATTCTAACCTAGGGTAAAGCCTTCATTCTAAGCTCAATAGTGCCCTCATATTTCTAATCTGGGCACCCTTTTAAAAGATACTATACTTTTTTAGGAATTTTGTGTGCGCGTGATATTAAAATATTAAAAAATTTCAAAGAAGTGTTCTGGGAACACCTGGCCTCAGAATCGCACAATGTATTAAATCCTAGTCATGAAATATTCTAAAATAATTTATAAAAATAAAATCAAGAAAATATGGGTCATTTCACCACACCTATTTCAATGAATCACTATTGGATATAATTAATTTAGTTGTAGGAATTTTAAAAGAAACTTTAGGATAACCTTGAAAAGGGATTCATTAGGAAAAGTGTGCATCCTTTGGTTTCCCCAATTCTATTTGTTAAAAAAAGATATGGATCTATGTGACTCTGAGTTGATTATAAGGATATGAATAAGATCATCATCAATAAAAATTATTCTCCACCCCATATTGATGACTTATTTGATCAACTGAGCATAGCTCAATAATTTTCCACGATTGATCTTCTATCCAGATATCATCAATTCAGGGTTAATAATGAGGATATAACCATGATATCATTTCTTACAAGGTATGGACACTATGAATATGTAGTGATCCTAATCAGTATTACTAATTCCAATAAAATATTCATGGATTTAATGAATATTGTCATTAGATATTACCATGATTAGTTTTTGGTAGTCTTTATAGATGATATTATTATTTATTTATAGGGTATGTAAGAGCATTAAAATCAACTGCGAATTGTACTAAAGACCCTAGGGAAGGGGAAAAAAATAAAAAGAATTTAAAAAGTGTAAATTTTGACTGCAAAAAGTTTTCATTGTCATATAATATCAAAATAGGGAATATATAAAGATCCATTGAAGACACAGGCTGCTAATGTGGACCTAGACTAACCATGATGAATGTGATCCATAGTTTTCAAAGATTATCTAGATATTATCTATGGTTTGTGGAAAATATCACATGAATATTTAATATTCTCACAAATCTAAATCCAACGGGAGCCAAATTCCTCAGGAGAGACGAATGTGAGGAAAATTTTAGGGAACTAAATAGAATATTAGTCAACGTACTTATGATTATATTACCCTATGGGGGATAATGGTGTGTAATCTATATTGATGAATCCAATGAGGTATTATGATGCATTCTCAAGTAGAATAAAATGGTTATTTCTTATGTCTCATGAATATTAATGGTTCATGAAAAAATTTCTCTTCTTATTATTGGAAATTAGCTATGAAATTGTTTTCATTAAATATATAGTGGCATTATATTTATGGATATTATTATGATATATAAACTGATCAAAAAATTTGAAAGTATATATTTTCATAGAAGGATTCGAATAAGATTTAGAGAAGATGGTTAGAGATGATTAAATATTATGAATGCTCAATATATTATGACCTTGAGAATGAGAAAACGGTTGGTGATGCCTTAAGTCAAAAGGATCAGTCCAGCTTACCCATGATGAGATCAAAAAATATCCAATATTTATGATTGTGAAAAGTATGGATTTGGAAATCCAGAAGGAATAAGAAAAATATTATCTCACTCAACTAAATTTTCAACTATCTAATCAAGTTAATATTAAAGAGTTTTAGAAGGAAGCCTTAGAGATTCAAAATAAGGTCATAAATTTTCCTAAGTTGAATATTTATCATTGATTAATGTGAATGTTGATGAACTTTGTTTATGTTCTATCTACACCCGATATGAATAAGGGGTTGTTATATTATTCTCATATTTTTTTATTAATTATCCATTCTATAAGTACGATGATGAATAAATATTTTAAGGAGTATTTATAACGGTATGGGATGAAAAGATATATCATATAGTTTTTATCTTGATTATTGGTATGTCATCATGATATGTTTGAGATAAAAAACTATAAGTTCATGTTACATCCATTTCCCATAGAAAAATGGAAATTAGAAACTAGCACCATGGATTTTTCCATCTGACTACCCAAAAAATCTAAAGGGAATAAATAAATATGGTTTGTAATCGATCTACTTACAAATTCAGGACACTTCAACAATATAATAGAAGATTACTCTTTAGATCAATTTTTCAAGATAAACATTAAGTACATTGTTATGTTTTGTGGAGTTCCACATTAAATTATATCTGGTCAGGATATAAGGTTTACCTAAATTTTCTGGAAAATTAATTAAGAAGTTGTTGAAATAGAGTTGATTTTTAGATCAACATATCATCCTCAGATGTATGGTCATTATGAGAGAAAAATTCAAACCCTAAATGATATGTTGAGATTGTGTTTTTTATATTTCAAAGGTTACTGGTATCAACACCGTCCTATTATTGATTTTTTATACAAAACATATTTCACATTAGTATTAGAATGAACCCTTATGAATCCCTCTATGAAAATAAATTTACAAATCTAAAATGCCGGAATGAATTTGGAGAAAGAAAGAAATTGGGTCCTGAGATAGTTGAAGAAATGAAAAAAGGTTAGATCCCTTTAATAATACGTACTGGTGACAAAAATCCAATAGAAATTTAGTATTTCTAATCATCAAAATGATCTATAATTTGATTTTTTTGGAAAGAAGATTCTAAAAATTTATTCATTAATGAAGTTAATTAGATATATAAAAATGTAAAACTAATCCTTAGGTATGGGGGAACCATTGAAAATTTTAATCATATTAGGATAATAGCCTCAAATTTTATTATTGCATAAATCCTATCTCAAGTCCATGATGTGTTCCATATATCTCTATAGATGGTGTACATACCTGATCCTTCACATGTACAGAAATAATTGTTCATACCACTAGATCATGATATTTCTTATATAGAACCACTTTTTAAGATATTTGATTAAACAAATAGTGTTCAATGAAAAAATATCACTAACCTATTTAATGTCTTTAGATGAAAGCACTAGTCTAAGGAAGCTATGTGGGAACTTTAGGATATGATAACATGGATTTATACTCATATTTTATATGAAACTGAATAATTTCAAGGTATAAATTCATTATAAGGTGGTGTAATGTAACACCTTCATATTTTACGATATATATATATTTTCAAATAAATTACATTTAATTTATATTTTGGGTAACACAAAACACTGAGTTTAGTTGTATTATAAACAACACTGTGTTTTAACAAACTATGATATATGATTAATATTACCATTTAAAAATGACCATTATAACATCCATATTTAACATTGTGACATGAATAGAAATAACTAATTTTTAAATATTATGTATAATTATTTTATATATAGGAAAAATATTGAATAAAAATTAATTATTTTTTAAAATAATTATTTAAATTTTTTGAAAATACCATTTTCAGAAAAAAGTTGTTTTTACATCATTTTGTGTTCAGATAATAAAATAAAATTTTAAAACATTTATAAACATTATTTGAAAAAACTATATTTTTTTGAAATATACATGTCATAATTATGTTGTATTTATGGTTTGGGAATTTTCTAAAAAAGAAATTTTTTTATATAGTATTGAAAAATATATGTTTTTATTAAGAATTATCTTTTCATTTACAATATTTAAAAATATAAACAAAATTTATGATGGTATTAAGTGTTATATTAATTAAATTATATATTTATTATTCCAATTTAGGTCATGACTTCGACTTCATATTGAGTTTTGATATTAAAACTCTCCCTACATAATTAATATTTTTTCCCTTTTAAAACCCACATTCTCATCACCTCTATCGGATAATTTTAAACAATATTGTTACAATTTTTGTGTTGAATTATAAAAAATGGATTCCATATTTGTAATCAGAATAATTTATGTTATCTTATAAGGTTAAGTTTTTTACCATAATGAATACTAAAAAAAATAAAAATTATTTACCGCTATTAAGTTAAAAATGGGTTTATAGGGTGTTAAAATAAAAAGAAAATGTTTAGAAATGATCCAAAGACTTTAAAACACCCATTACATTGAAATATTGTGACCTTATCACCTATATAGTTCATTAAAGAATCATTTTTTAATTTTTTATTATAATAGAAATATGTGTACACTTTATTCAATTAAAAAAATACCAAATGTGTCCTCACCCCCACTTATAAAAGGCCTCCCACTCTCCTCGATTATTCACTCTTCCAAAACCCATTGGCTTAGACAATAATGTACCAAATATCCTCCTTAAATCTATAATATCATCCTAAAATCCGTTTTTGGATCATAAAACACACATAGAAAGGCTTTTGGTGAAAACCTGTTTAGGTTCCTTGAAAAAGAGGCAACGTTCCTCAACGAGCATTTTTATTTTATTTATTCCTCCACCTACTTAAAATATTATTTAAGAATTATAATATAATAACCAAAGTATATTTCATAAACTAAGATTTTATTATGAAATTAACATGACCTACATCCATCACCCCTTCCCTCCAAAGGGAAATGATAACGTCGCTGCTGTATGTGGTGTGTTACCGCCTCATGGACAGATGTGACTTGTTTTCCCTCAACACCTCTCATGGTTGGAAATGATGATGGATATAATAAATATGAATTAAAATTTCAAAATAAATACAACTATATAAATATATTATTACATATATCGTTTTACATTCCTTTTTACAGGGGATACTATAACGTCGATCGTGTGTACGGTGGACTACCAACACAAGAAGTGATGGGATTTTTTTCAATTAATTTTAACATGATAGGAAATAGGGGATACATTTAATGAATATATGTTAAATGTATTAAAAATAAATTTTTATGGGTAATATATTGTTTACCTTTCTTCTATATCATTTTTTAGAAAATGGAAACAATGTTCATGCATACAAGCGACCTAATGTCTTCATGAATGGTGTATTTCATTTTTTATCTCTAATTTAATAGATTAATCTAAATAAATATATAGTGAACATATATTATTTTAATATAATGGTTAAAACTATATATATGATTTAACCATGATCAACATAACATGAGGGAAAATAAAAAATCAAAACACACGTGAAAAATGACACAATTATTAAACTAAACATAATTTTAAGAAGTAATTATTAAAAAATAATTTATAAAATCAAATAAGTACATAATAAGATATTATATCTATTTTTATGGTCATTTAATGGATTTATAATAAATTTAAATTCATTATATATATACTTAGGGTGATTTTATTTCATGGGGAACTCAATAAATGGTATTTTTTATCAAATTTAATTCTTTAGGACAAAATTTATATTATGCACATATCTTCTTCTATGATGGGTATATATTTCCCCTTTATAATTTTATATCCTGAATATTAATATTTTAATGATATTATATGTTTCATTTTATTTTATTATTCAATTGTTCCTATAATTTAAAAGATACAAAATTAGTAAGGGTTTTATTACACAATCTCATCACTTATCATGATTGTTAATATTTATGAATCTGGTGGTCAAATATTTTGATCTATATAATTAAAAACTAATTTATTTTTTTATCCTCTAGTAATTTTTTGATAATAAATTTTTTCCCTTCATTTTCCACTCTTTATACAATCATGTGATCAAAATGATATTTCTAATGGAAAGTAACTTTATTTCTCTCTTTGGTGAAAATCCATTCTCTTTAAGGTCCATGTTTTATGAAAATGTTTTAATGTTCCTCTATGATTTTTAAGTCATTTTTACCCCTGTTTTAAATTTTATAATTTCTTTAAAAGAAGTATTTATCTAGTTTTCCAAATAAGTCTCATTTTTTATACTGAAAATGTCAAAGGAAACTTATTTTAACATTTACAACAAGAACAAATTTTCTTACCATTATGACTATTATTTTCATTAAATAATTTTATATATTTTTTCATTTTTATTTTCCATGAAAATGATTTTATAATAAATTTAAAAAATTATTTTTAAAAAGTGATTTTTTATTGAGAAGAAATTTTATATAAGAAATATTTTATGTGATCTTTCAAAATCATTTTCCATCTAAGATGGAATTATGTTAGGTTAATTATTTTTTACTTGGGATATGATCCAAGAATAAAATTCGTATTATTTCTTTGAATGGTTTATTTTTCTAATAAAATATATTTATGAAAACTATTTATTTTTCAATGGTTATACCATAATTAAATGATAATGACACTGGTTTCTTTTCCCACGGTTTATGATTTGATAAATTGATATAATTAATTTTAAATATGTTAATTTTACATCTATTATATTATCATGATATTTTTATGAATCCCATTTATTTTCATGGGTTTTAATATGAGGTACATTTTATGATCTTGTGGAACATATATGTATGATTTTCATTATGTAGTGGGCAGGGACTATATCTCCCTACAATAAATTGGGTAAGATTGATATCTTATGAGATAAATAGGAATAGAATAGATAGTGAACCCAGATTAGTAAGTTACTATTTCCACAATTACAGACATGGGCATGAACTATTTATAATATGACGATTATGGTAGTAAACACATTACACCATGATAGTCTTGTCAATGATAATATAATTAGTAATGAAATTATTTCATAATGTTATATATCTAACATAAATTGAGGATTTATTACTTTGTTATGTTCTCATGGTTTATTTCCTTTGATTCTATTATGATTCATTAATTATGAACTATAATGATTTATTCCATGACAAAATTTTATGATCTATTATTTTTAGGGTATGGTTTTGGAATATTACCCTCTTGCAACCCCAACCACAGTATCTTAGATAAAGTGTCTACTTTATTACATTGGGTTAAGCAACATGGATTCACATCCTTGAGGATCAAATAGTTTTGTATTCTGAGTAAACTAGATACATACAAGAAATTCAAATTAAAATTTAAAACATAAAATAAATTAATATAATTTTCATTGATAATTCTTTTATTACCCTTAGTGTATCCCTACATATCAACCACATAACAATTCTTCATATCCTAGTAAAAATGAAACATATCAAAGGAGTGCTATCAGATTCCTAGTAAGGGGAAGATTATAGTTGAAGAAATAAATAAAAAATTAATAATAAATATTTTATTGTAAATAACTAAAAAATTAAATCCAATTAATAAATTGATCATAATATTACTTGAATAAATGAAAATTGAATAATACCATATCAATAATTAAATTAGCATGAATATTTAACCATGGATATTCATAGTAATTTAATGACCACATGGAATATCATTAATTGAATTCATAATGATTGAATTCATAATACTGGATATCTAATACTAACCATAGAGGACTTATTACATGATATGTAATACCATTGAGGCCTTGTGCCAATACATATTTATAATTGGGAAAGGCCTCATCCAAAACAAAATATTGGGTATCACATGATACCTACTGATGCTTCAAGGGGCTATAGTAGGCCCCTCATGCCTCTTACTAATTCCAATTCAGTCTTTATATTAAATGGGTGACATATAATTAAAATAAAAATTCATATTGAAAATTTAACAAAATATATTTTAATATGTACAGAAATCAATAAGCGTAATCATAAACCATCCAGAGTAAAACATTGAATGGTAATAAAATTATATATCCCCAGTCATAAATTTCAAAAATCATGTAGATAAATAATAATGATGGTATAAATAAAACATATACTAAGTGTATCATAAGGAAAATAAAGTGTTTAAGTCATTGATGAATAGAAATACTATAAAAAAATCCTTAGAAACATTTTTGATAAAAATAATTTTTTTATTTTAAAAACCACATATTAAAATAAATAGTTCAAAAAAAATGTTGAAAATACTTTTCATTGAAAAAATATTTTAAAAAATGTAATATAATAATTAAAAAATTGATTGGTCACGATGGTCTAAAATTATGTTCATTCGATACAAGGTAAAACAAGTATTTCTTTCACATTTTTAGTATAATATTAATGGGATTTTCATTGCAAAAACATGAAGATTCCTCTCAAAAAAATCCAAAATTAAAATTGGTTAAAATTAATTTCATAAATCATTTTTAAAATGTTAAAATAAATTTACAAAACATTTTTAGAAACATGGGTTTTTATGAAAAAGGATTTCAACTAAATATGGAAATAACTTCGTTTTTTATTAAAAACTTTATCTCAATCATTTTAAGTACCAATGTGTTTAAAAATGTAACTTTAACATGAAAATGAACAAGACTAATCAGAGGTCAAGAAAATAAATTTAATTTAATATATAAATACAATACATTTCCTAGAAGGGGCACTTAAAAAAAATCCAAAATAATAATGAGATTATGGAATAAACCCTTACCACTTCGGAAACTTTTAAATCATAATCCACACGAATGAAATAAAATATCATGAAACATTAAATACCATTAAGTTAAATAGATTCACTATATACCATATCTAAATGGGTAGTATATAAACTACAAAAAGTCATAAGTGTTGAATACAATGAGTATCACTAATGTAAAATTTTGATGAGAACCCTTACTCTAATTTTGACTTTTCACATACAATATTCATATTCCTGATTAATAAATTTTCTTTGATTATTTAATTTCTTAAGAATATTTTTCATGATTATTATTCCATTTATTTAACCAATTAAAATGTCATATATGATTACTTAATGCATTATGTTTAGGTGGGATGTTTTAATTATATTTGGATTATGTTTCAAAAATGAATTTGCTAGGTTGATTATGGCCCAAAAGGATATTATTTAATTATATCAAGCATAATTATCACGATATTATAATAATATTTAAAAATATATTATACTTTTAAAATAAATCATCAATTTTGGTTATGAAAAATAACTATGTTACAATCATGAAGACGGTGTCGAATATATACACATGAGTAACGTTTCCATTTCTCAATGATCATTATAGAATGTGAAGAAGTAATATTTTATATTTCCATAATGACCATAATATCATATATAATATATTATTTCTTTATATATATATAATCCATGTGGTTTGGTGATGAAACAAGATTCACATCACTTTAAAAATATGGTTATCCATACATATACACAAATGAAGTTATCATTTTTATAGTTATAAAAAAGGATATATTTTATTTTAATAAAAAAATATTTTATTAATATCTTAATTATTTAATTTATATCACATATATTCATTAAAATTATATTTCTTACCTTCCATGTAAAATGTTCATGAAAAATGAATCACATCGCTTCGTAAGGATGTAGTCCGTCGTACACATGATGGACATTATTGTATAGCCAACAAAATGAAAAGTAAATTGGTATATATTATATAGTGACTCTATTGACATAATTATTATATTAATATCATATATATAATTTATATCCATTATCATACAAACCATGAGAGGTATTTATCAAAAACATTTCACATCAGTTCGCACGGTGATAGTCTATCGTACACATGAGGGATGCTATCATTTCAAATTTAAGGGAAGATGAGATGGATATAGGTCAATAAAATAATTTAATAACATATATTTATATTTTTTTACAATTTTTATTATATAATTATAAATTAATAATATTTTAAAGAGGTGAAGGAAGAAAGAAAACAAAAATCCCTCTTCTGAGACCACATCTTTAGGATTATACTAAAAGTAATACAATAATGGATTTATAAATAAACCAAGGATTCCAGAATGAGGGGATAGAGTTTAAGAGGTTATTATGATAGGTATTGGTGGAACCAAAATGTTTTGAATTTGAATAAAAGGCAAGGTATATGGTTGCATTTTATAAGTGAGGTGAGTGGCACGCTTGATAGTTTTGAAAAAAAAAATGTGTACCCATTTTTATAACATTATAAAATGGTCCAAAATGGTGTTTATCAATAATTAGACGTGATATGGTCTAAATATGTCCATATCATACATTTTAGGCATTTTTTGGGTCATTTTAACCATTATCATTTTTGTTTACCCCTAGTAAATTAGTTTTCACCTTAACCATTGTAAATAATTTTTTTTGTTGTTGTTACAATTCATTAATGTAAAAAATTAATATAAACATATATGATAATATAATTTATTTTTATTAAAAATCTTTAATCCATTTTTATATATTCAATTCAAATAATAAGAAATTTTTAATTTAAATTTAACCCTGCAAACGCAACGAGAATGCGGGTTTTCAATTAGAAAATGTTCAAAATATTACAGAGCTTTCATGTCTAAATAAAATTTGAAAATTATTGTAATAAACTAAATTGGATTAATAAATATATTATAGAACTAATTTAACTTTAAAACCAATATTAAATATGATTTATCTACATAAATAATTAAAAAAAAGACATTTCAATTGATGTTCGGTTTTTCCACTATTTATGAATAAATGAAAGGTTTTAGAAATATCACAATAATTCACCATGATATAATTTTTTCATGTAGATTTTAAAAAATGAATTTTATTTTTTCAAATAAATTTTATTAATTTTTTAATCATTAATTATAAATTATGTGCAGAAATCATGACTAAACCGACTTTTAGAAAAATGCATTTTTTTAAAAAACATTCCCTTTTCTCTCAAATAGTTATAATTTTATCTATTATCAGTATATGTAAACTTGGTTTATGTTTTAAATATTTTTACCATATAATTTTCATATTTTATTTATTAATATTTATAATATCAAATTTAATGGCTATTTTATAATGGGAATATTTAAATAATAATATTTTAATGGAGTATCAAATTTGGTTCAAACTAGGTGTTGGGGGAATTTAATGTTGTTGATGAGATTGAATTTGATTAATATATATATATATATATCATAAAGTCTAAGGATGTTATATTCCTTTATACACTTAATGTTGTGTGTCATACACACTATCAAATATTATCATCACATTTTAAAATATTTTGGTGTTACATTTATGCCAACTTAAATAAATTGAATCCTAAAAATTTAATCTCAATCTTGTTAATAAAGGGAATGTAATATAAAAATACCCCTATTAAAATCCCACAACACGAAAATGGTTAATAAAAAATCTTATTTATAAGAGATAAGGTAAATGAGAAGATCATATGGAATAAAAGATAAATAGGTTTCTATGAAGGATACCATTGGTGTTAAGTGAAGATATAGAAATGGATGAAAATAATAATTAATTTTAGATCGTGATAAAGGTAATTGATCACAATAAATTAAACGATCAATAGAAATTAAAGGACCTAATAAATATTGTATTATATAAACGACTTTCAATTCAACATAAATAAAGGAATTTAGATAGTATTTTGTTTCAGTATCCTTTTACTACAGATGAGAAAATCATTTACCATCACGACTAAGATTATATGAAAACATAATTATTTAATATATCCTTATTTTATAGTATGCATTTCTTATTTTGGATTAATTTTGATTATTTTCCACTTCATTTATTACAATAATAAATGAATGTCCAATATGAATATTTTATGCTTGAATCACTAAAAGTAACTTTTAATGAATCAAAATATCCATAAAAGAGTGACATGTCTATCCTTATATAGAACACAAGTTATCCAATATAAAATTTTAATCCTTGAACCTCAAAAGTAACACCTTTGGGTAAAAATTAACATTTATTAATTTTTTTTAACTAAAAAATGAAATATTAACTTAAAAAATATGTTTGTTAGTGGTGGGTTCTAAAAAATTTTCATCCTTTAGTTATAGGTTCAATCCTCATGGCCTTTCTGGATTCGACTGGTTGTCACCCAACAAGTGGGATGTCTATTTTCAAAAATCAAGCTAATTTATTTACTATAATACTACCAAAATTTAATAACCCATAATTACCTAAACATAAAATATTATGTAAAACATGAAGGTTACCAATACCTTTAAAAGAAACCCATTATCATTATTATCTCAATATTAGGCCTATATTAAGTGTTATCCTCCCTTAACCATGTGTCTTCCAAGAGATTAAACTTTCTACTGACTCTATTTTCTTAGTCATTAGTGCTATTCAGAATATGCTCTCAAATCCTATAATAATAATAATACATTATAATATCTATACATTTAATGATTATTTTACTAAAAACTTCATTAATATATTACTTTTACAACGTATTTAATGGATGCAAATAAACCAAAATATTAATTATTCCACTTAGGTTATACCAACAACATAATCATGACCTCTATTCCTTATCTTTTTTGAGGTATTTTACTTTTATGATTGGATAATCAATTTATGTGGTTCCCCATCTCCTTATAGTGATGTAATTTGAAATTGGAATATTATTTCATTACATTGAAATTATGAGCATGTTGTCATTTTACCCACACATTAAGAAAACTACTTTTCAATTAAGAAAGTACCAAGGTGTTTCATTCTAGGAGTATCACATGTTGGAAAATATTTCTTTCCCTTATTTATGTTATCTATTTTTTTCTCTATTTCCCTCTTATTCTATTTCTTCCCATCGAAGTCATAATACATAGAGAATTATTTGCACATCATGATATCAAATTTCACTATATACTTGTATGATGAGAATGTTCGGGAGAGTAGTTCGATTTAGATAATTGGAATAATCGCGTAAATAAAATAGTCACTATTCCTATTTAGATTAGGTATATAGTCTGGAGAATTCCTTACTGACCTTGTAATGTTTTCATTATACGTAGAAATATTTTCCTCTTCTTTTTTATCTTAGACTTAATAACTGACTTTCTATATCATCTCATTTCTTAGGAGGAAAATTTTTTCCCATGAAGAGTACCTTGAAATCATTGCATTCCATGTTTTTTTGTCATGAACTAAATATGGTCTCTATCAAAACCCGTGAAAAACCCAGCCTGTGACAAGGCCCGAAGGGTTTTCCCAATCCCCACGGGTAATAACAAGTTCCCTGGTATCATAATATAAAAATTGGGAATGAGTTACCTGAGTTTATAAAAAAAACAACAAATAAGCCCCATAAAACCAATTTGGATTTTTCAAAAAAAACCCATATTTTACAAAATTCGGAACTAAAATACACAATTTGAAATAATTTGAAAAGACCATTACAAATGTAAAAAACCAAAAATGGATAGGTCGTAACCACCTCAAGGCTAGGGGGAGTCAAACTCAAGCCATCTCCAAGAATATTCACCAGGATGGACTGCTAGAACCCCATACCACATGCATTAAAAAATGTACCCAAAACTGCGAAAAAATTAACCAAGTATACTTACACACAAAGCAGTAAGTAGGGTTTGATCCAAATCCCAGTGGGATACTACCACTAAGAGATTTCCTGAGATAAACATTCATATATTAAAGGCTTTAATGTTTTCATAAACATGAAATGCTTGTTACAATTTCTAAAGGATGAACCATTAAATAAATTCTTGTTTTCAAGTGATATATTTTAAAGAATCAACACTTATAATTAAAATGAAAAATATACTGAAATTCATAGCCAACCATAACGTATATAGACGGTAATCACCAAGTAACTAATTCTCATATGCAATATGAAATACCCCAAGGCACTAGCTCATTGTGGGTCACAGGTACCTCGTATCTCGGTGAGAGTAAACATCACAATATCCATTCACATGCACAAGCCACTAGTAGGGAACATACCCATAAACTATTGTTCCCCAATCATCATCATAACCATTGTTTAGTTGGTTTTTCAAACCACTCTCTTGTTCCATAAAATTCGCTCAAATAATTCCACAAAATATGCACACGAAAACACACATTTTCATTAACACTTTCATGGAGTGAAATAAGGTTTTAAGCATAACACACATTCAAATCCCTATTTTAGGCCCACATAACCCTAAAAAATTACCAAACTGGGATTAGCAGCCCTTGTCAATATTTAACAAATCCCTTTAACATTTTATAAAACTACTACAAGAGATAACATAAGAGTTACTTTTGATAAATACACTCTTCAAGAAAAAAATTAACTTTAATGATAAATGCTTTACTGTTTCAAAAAAATTATTTTTTCACCACAAAAAAATTGAAACATGGTAAATTAATTTAACAAGAAATACAAGTCATCATAAAATTATTACACATGGAATCACCTACCTTTTGTGTTGAAACCCTAAAAAAGATGGTGCGAATCATTATGTGCACCATCGACACACAACAAGGAAGATAAATCTAGCCCTAGACCACAAGATTTGACCAAAAAGACATCAATTAAAACCCTAGGTTTGTGCCCTAACATCTATAAAATTTATAACTTCACAAAAGATGGAGGAAAACCTTAGTAGAAAGAAGGTAATGTGGATAGAAACACTTACTTGAAGGAATCATAGAGTTTCCCAACCAAAAACCCCATCAAAGAAGGGTTCCAAAAGAGATTGAGGAATCTTCAATGCCTACCATGGATGCTGGGGTCAAATGGATAAATATTGGAGTGTATTATGTTTATTTACAAGGGGAAAATGGGAATTAAAAAATGATTTTAATGACTTGGACATATCTGCACGGGTTTCCTACAAAATTTGGAACCGTGCGGCCAAACTGTGCGGCCTGTTCTAGACACCCAAAAGTGCTGTTTTTCCTCCAATTCGAAGGGGGTACATGGGGAAAACCAAGGGGTAAGGATATTCCAAGTATAAATGGGAAAATTCCAAAAATACACTATCCTCTTAACCCCAAAACTCATCTAACTCAAGGGTACAAAGCACCTCAAAAACTTACCCCACAAGTGGTGCCACTAGGAGTGTCACTAATCCAACTCTAAAACACCCCAACCTAATACGAAACCTTTTAAAAATCAAGAGTCCAAGTATCATGAAATACCCCCATGACCAATTTCCTAGATCAAAAATACAAGAGACACCAAAATTTCAAACCAAAAACAACTTTAAACCAAGAGAAAGCTATGAATCGAAAGAGGATTTGAACCAAATCATGGAATTGAAAATCCGTGTGTGAAAATTCACCCAACCATAAAGATTTATACATTCAAAAATCCACATGAAGGACAAAATAAAAAAACAAACCCAATTGATAAACCAAGTTGCACTCCTTTTCCATGTTTCACCCCTAAAGGCCAAAACACCTACAATGATCAAATAAAGAAGGAATACTCTGACAAACAAAAACATACATGAGTTTCTTGAAATGACCAAGGAAATTCAGATTTTATCCCACAAGAAAAATCCTAAAACACTATCTAAATAAGATTCCCTCAATTTACACAAAACAACAATAACAACGAAGAAGGTTACACTTACCTTGATTTAACCAGACCGTTGGGAATTAACCAATCCCAATATTTAACCTAGGAATATGTGGGTAGTTAGATAGATATGAACAAGACTACCTACTGAAAAGACAAGACCATGGACCAATCTAAGTAACTAGTATGGGAAGACACAAATGGCCTCCCTGAAATAAGAGGCAACTCAATTTTTTTTTTCTGAGATGGGGTCGGGACACTAACAGGGGGAGGCCCAAATAGACACCCCGATAAAAGCGGTAAACTTGCATTCAAAATATCCAAACAAACATACATGAGAATCAAAGTCGGTCTCCCCACTATAATAAGAAACCAGCTTAACCATCCAGCATGGGCTGACATAGGAAGAAAAAAAATTTAAATGGTTGGGACAGTTGGACGGTTAGTCCACATAGTTTGGTACATCTTGCACTAACCGTGCAGATTATTCTTTCTGTATGTCTTCCTGACACACGATCAATACTAATAGTGAGAAACTTGTGTTCTCAACCATGACGACACCATAGGTTTAAACTATTACCATCTTTCATACAGAGGATAATAATTTTAATGGGTTTTAAACCACTATGGGATGTCCCCTAACTACGCGTCAGCTTCTCTTCAGGACCTATGGCTAGAGCTCTATGGATTGAAGCATCTTTAGCATCATAGTTAGGCTTTAGAAACCCCAAAATAAAACTTATTTTTCCGGTGATACAAACAACAACTCTAAAATCCTTTATCAGTCTACCATGACATAACACACTCCAAAACTCACTTTACTTGAAATCCAAATTTCCCTGAAACAAGGTCTTAGAGGACACACAAACATCACACCTAGTTTCCCTAGGTTGGAAACAATAGAATTAAAGTACAGATATAAACACCTTCCTCTAAAATAGAGGATTCTAGGATCTCCCAAAAGGAGAAACACTTATAACAAAACAAAGACTCAAAAAAGTTTATACAACATCACATTTACAATTAAGAAATAACAAAACATCAAAATGTGTCACCAAACATGAACCTTGCGACTAATAGAAACAATACATAGAAAGAGATCTTTTTTCAAGTCCCCAAACAACATATGATTCCAAAAAGTGACCATAATAGCCTCTCATGACCAGATTTCCCACACTGGTGGTTCAACATAAACCCATTCTTCTAAGAGACTATGATGGACCCAGAGGCCCTCTTAAACACCATCCAGAATGAAAACCATAGACCACTTCAACCTTCAACGAATCTGGTAACTTATGGAACTAAGGTCTATTTAAACCTTCCATGAGCACTATCCCACTATAAGAGGATCCAAAAAACCATGAAAGGAAATGGTGTAGGCTCAGTATCTAAATCATGAAAAAATATTCCTTATACTGATTAACTAGAGGGTCTTCCAATAGCAAAACAATCCAGGTTGCACTTCAGTCATGCACTAACCCTTAATGGGGGAATACCTTATCTAACATGAAATCCCAAATACCCAACCAACGTAGTCCATTGGTCAATAGATAACCCAACCATATCCAAACACAAGAAGGTAACCAACATAATGGCATCCCAAAAACATTTCATAGAAGAGATCTCTAACTATCCCATCAACCTAACTTACCAGCCAAACACAAACCTAATACATGGTTCAAACTGGAGGGGTTCTTGGATTCAAAACATCCAAAAAATTAAACATTTTCAAAACACCCAATACACACCATCCTAAACCAATCATCAAGACATCAATTTTTATTTTAAAATAATCTTTTTGAAAATAAATGGTTTAGCGGTTAGCGTATCCACCAATGGTACTCCATGGGCCTCACATATTCATGTTTCTAAACCACATCGAGCACCCTCCTCATATCCATCCCTGTACTCATCTATTCATGCCATTAACCATTCATCATCCCATATAACCCCATGCATGTATCCACTCACAGAAATTCTAATCGTTAAAATAAATAAAATAATTTCCTCTTTTCAAAACCAAAATTATCAACTGATACTTCTTTTTTTCTCAAAACTTCTAACCACGAAATCAAAACCAAATTACACCTTACCAAAAATTTAAGGAAGGAAAAATCATTCCAATGAAAACTCACATTCAATCCATTCACAACAATTTCAAAACATATTATCCCATTAAAAAACCTTTCAATAGTTTAGAAAACTCTATTGAAAATATTTTTTCAAAACCAAAATTATCATAGTTTCTTCGTTCAAAAGAGGATTAAACACACCATGTTCCCTTTCAAAAAAATTATGAAATTTTAGATCCTAACATTTCAAAAATAAACCCATTTTCTCTTTATTAGAAAAATATTTCACTAATTACATATGCTTCTTAAAAACATGTAATTTTTTCATTAAAATCAAACATCCAAGATTTAAAAACTAAAGTATAGATTACAATGCGATAAGAAACTAGTTTCAGTTAGTGAATTGGACATATGGTTGGTGGGTATATTACAATAACATCACCATCACAGAGAGTGTTCCAGGGAAATATCCATAGCTCTATATGGCTTTCCAGGCCCCACGATCTCAGTAAGACCATTAACCCAACTCTCTTTTAATTTCACCTAGTCATCATGAAACAATGAAAAAAGGACTCAGATAAGTACTAACTTCCCCTGGCTACTCTAATCCCATAATGAGGTGTGGTGACCAAGAACACTATTCATAACCGGAATACCATGTCCTAAAAATCCTAAATCCTAACTATCCTAACATTTCCTCAACTAATATGACCCAAAAAGTTAACATGAACCTCTTTTGATGCCATTTTTTCACGAACAAAATTTGATATCCATCAAAACCAGTACCAAACCCATCTCGTGAAAAGTTTTGAAGGGAGTTACCAATCTCCATGGGATGGAACAAGTGCCCATGTATCATAAAATTAAAAATGGGAACAATTTACCTGAGTTTATAAAGAGAAAACAACAAACAAGTCTAATAAAACCAATATAGATTCTTCAAACAAAACTATCTTTTACAAAATTAAGAACTAAACTAAACAATTTGAAACGATTTCAAAAGACCATTAAAAAGGTACAAAACCCAAAATGGACAAACAATAACCACCTCAAGGCAAGGGGGAGTGACCCTCAAGCCATCTTCATGATACCGCACCTGGAAGGACCACTAAAACCCCAAACCACTAGAACTAAAAACTGTACCCAAACCTGCGACAAAAATAAACAAGTATAATTACTCCCAAAGGTGTAAGTAGGGTGTGATCCAAATCCCAGTTGGACAGCACCACTAAGATATTCTATGTGATAAACATTCAAAGATTAAATCTTGCATGTTTTCATAAACAAGAAATGCTAGTTACAATTTTTAAAGGATGAAACTTTAAATAAAAAAATATGTTTTCAGGTGGGTTATTTTAAATAATCAAAACTTCTAAATAAAATTAAAAATCTACTGAAATTTACAGACAACCATACCATATGCCAACACTAAGAACAAAGTAACTAATTAGCACAAGCAATTGGAAATACCCTTAGGCACTAGCTCATTGTGGGTCTCAGGTACCTCGTATCTTAGTGAGTGTTACCATCACAATATCTATTCTCATGCATGAGACAATAGTTTGGAACATAATAAAAACCTTGTGGTACCCGATCATCATCATCATCATAGTTTAGTTTGTGTTGTAAGTGTCAGTCATTCTATGTGAAACTGAGTTCAAAGCGCACGGGTTAACTAGCATACTAGTACACGTCCACCCACCTAGATAATCAGGCTTCCCTCTTGTGATCAAACAAGTTAAACAAGACAATAAATATAATTTTCATGTCAAAATATCACTTACACATCTGAAATTCACCAAAAAACTCACATGAACATCACAGAAGTCACAAAATCAATTTTTTCATTCAATTGAATTTTGAAATCATATTCACACAAAAATATCCCAAAACACTTTTCACATTTCTTTAACACTTCCATAAATCCTTTAAAAAATTTATAAAACCATTCTAAGTTATTCCAACCCACATAAAAACCCAAAAAAATATAGCATAATACCCTTATCACCTTCATTATTCATTCTATCAACAAACTCACACGAAACAACCCACATCCATGTTTCGCACCCAAATACAATTTATTAAAACATTTCTTAAATTTATAAAGAATTCAAAAATTGTATTACATCTTAAATCACCACATTACCTTTCAAAAACTCATATTTGGTTAACACACTCACCCAAACAGTACATATACACACTTTTCCCAGTTTTTTTAACCAGATAAAACATTTACAATTTTCACAAAACAACCCCAAGGGGTATTACAATGTTCTGCAAAAAAAACCTTCTCAAAAACATAATTCTCAAACAAAATCTTACCAATACCCTTCAAAAGAATAATTGAATCACTTTCAAAATTTATTGAACAACTATAATCTTCCATAAAATTCCCTCAAATAATGCCACAAAGATGCACAAGAAAAACACACATTTTCAAAACACTTTCAAGGAGTGAAACAAGGTTTTACACATAACACCCACTAAAAGCCCCATTTTTAGACCCACATGACTCTAAAACATTCGCAAACCAGGATTTATAGCCCCTTTAAACATTCTTCAAATCCCTTTAAAATTTTATAAAACTACCACAAGAGATAACACATGTGATACATTTGAAAAATAAAGACTTCAAATAAAAATGTAACTTTAATGATAAATGTTTTACTATTGCAATGAAAAACGGTTTTCTCAGCACACACAATAAATTAGAAACATGTTCATTAATAAACCAATAAAGAAAAAACATCATAAAATGATTACACATGGAATAATTTACCTTTTTTGTCGAAACCTACAAAACATAGTGTGAAACATCAAGTGCGCCACCGTCTCACCATAAGGAAGATAAATCCATCCCTAGACCACAATATTTGACCCAAAAGAAATCAAATCAATCCCTGGCCTAGAACCCTAACATCTAGAAAATTTACGAACCTCACAAAAGAAGGATAAAACCCTAAGCATAAGGAAGGAAATGAGGAGAGAAACACTTACATGAAGGAATCTTAGAGTTTCTTCACAAAAAACCCCAGAAAATATGGGTTAAAAAGGTGTTTGAGGGTGCTTGGAGGCCTCCCATAGATGTTGGGGTCGAATGGGGGAATATCGGAGAATATTAGATTTATTTTTGGGAGGAAAAAATGGGAATTAAAAAAATATTTTAATGATCTGGACATACCTGCATGTTTTTCCAGCACGGTTTGGAACTGTGTGGCCAAACCGTGAGGCTTGTTCTGGCCACCTAAAAGTTTTCTTTTACCTCTAATTTCAAGGGGTTCCAAGGGGAAAAAATGGGAAAATATAGGTCAAGGATAGGGGGAAAACTCCAAATATAGACGATCATGTTAACCCCAAAACTCATCCAACTCAAGGGTAAACCCCACCTCAACATCTTACCTTACAAGTTGTTCCACTAAGAGTGTCACTAGTCTAACTCCAAAACACCACAACCTAATCCCAAAATTTTACCAAAATAGTAAGACATGTATCATAGAATACCCTCAAGACCGAGTTTATAGATCAAAAACAAATGAGACACCAAAATTTCAAAACCAGAACACCCGAAAACCAAGAGAACGCTATGAATCGAAAGGGGATTTTAACCAAAGAATGGAATTGAAAATCTGGGTGTCACATTTTTACCTATTACTCATCGTTAGTTTTATGAATAAATTACCATTGTTGGTCCACATCACTTGAGAGATAACTAATTCCCATGAAAACATTCTTTCTTTCATTAATTACTAGAGAGATAAATATATTCTCTATGGTAATTATCCATTACTTAGCTATAAATTAATTTATAGTCACATCAAATGATAGAGGTTTCTAACACATGAAGTAGTCTATAATTGTTAAATTTATGGTGGATCAACATACTTATCCTTAGAATAATGGGTATTAATCATAACCTAAGTTATCTTCTACAACATGGTTATAATTTGATTAGTTCCAACTACCAATCTAGCTCAAACATCATTATATTTCCCAAGAGGGAAATACCAAAATTGAGCACATGAACTAATATGACTCCCATTAATTCTATTATGCTCTATTTCAAAATAATTTAATACTCTATATTAGATAATAACATCATTAAACATAATTTATAATCCCAAAATTAGTGAGACACTCACCATAAATTGAAGATTTTATGCATAAATGATTTTATAATCATAAACATGGTTTCATTAGGGGAATCCTTATATTAAATACCTTTATAATTGTTAGTATAGAAAATTTTATTTATCCAAATAATTTTTCCCAAGAGTATCAAACTAGATATGTATTATGGCCCATTTCTATGTACTAGGTGATTATCAGGTCAATCCTAATATTCCCTTTTTCAGATATATTAATCCCTAAGTAAATCTATTCCATGATAACTTACACTTGAAGTATCTAGAAGGTGATGTATTTTCTTGAAAAAAAACATAATATATTCCTTACATAAAACAATAGAGTTTTATTCTATAATTATCCTCAAATTACATTAGATGTTCATTTTATCAAATCTATGTTTTTTAAAATTTAGTTTCCAAGGTTTTTATCAAAATTACATTGATACCAAAAATATAAACATCATCCCCTTCAACCCAAATCTAGTCTATACTTTTTTACATTGGCATAACATATAGTAAATCTCATCCCATAGTACAAAATAGTTTAGTATTCTGGGTAATCTTGATACATATATGAAATACACATTAAATTTGAAAACATAAAATACAAAAATAATTTTATTTGAGAATTACATTATTTCCCTTAGTGTATCCACACATACCAACCACGAACCACTTCCACATATCCTGGGGAAAGTAAAACATAATAAACATGTGATATCACATGCTCGGTAAACGTAATTATATATAATGATATGAATAAATAAGGAATAATCAATATTTAAAGGTAAATAACGGAATACATATCATTTATTAAATAACTTTATCATAATATGGAAGTGATAAATGATGATAAAATAATTCCATATAAAAAATCACATGAGCAGTAAACATAACCATGGATATTCTAACTAGTCAAATAATCACATGGTATATTTATTACTGAATTCATAATGATGGAATTAATAATAATAAACATCTTAAATAAACCATCAAGGCCTTCTTCAAAGACATATAACATCATCGAGGCCTTATCCCAAGAAATATTTATAAATTGGATGGTATTGACCGAAACCCCATCTAGTTTGTCTCATAAGACCTATTGATGCATTGAGGGGATATAGAGGGCCCCTCCCATAACATAATAAGTCCAATTAATTCCTCAAATTTATGTGTTCAGATATAATCAACCTAAAAATTCGTTTTGAAAAAATCTTATTCCATATGTTAATACATACCCAAATCAATAAACATAATCATAAACCATCCATTGTAAAATAGGTAATGGTTGTAAAATTGTGATCCCTAGTGAAAGTTATTATAACCCATCCATTTAAATAATAATTATGGTATCAATACAATATATCCTTAGGGTATCTCATGTAAAATAGAGTGTTTATGTTATTAATAAAAATAAATAACATGAAATGATCCTCAAAAAATGAGAAAAATAGCCTTTCTATTTTTAAAATTACATTTTAAAAAAGTTTTAAAAAAATTAAAAAATACCGGTCATTTATTTTAACTCTTTAAAACATTTAAAATAAGAATTAAAACATTTATTCTTAATGATAGTGGACAATTCATTTAATGTCAAAAACCTTAAATCATTGATTCCTTTCATATTTTCGATAAAATCCAAAAGAGAATTATTTTGAAAATGACATGAATATTCCTTTTAAAGAGTTTTTTTAAAAAGAAAAAATGGGTTATTTGAAATTAATAAATCATTTTTTAAATATTGAAAGCATTTTTGTTTGAAAACATGGGTTTTGATGAGAACGGATTTCCAACCGAAAAGTGAAATAAAGTTATAATTTTATAAAATAAATTTCAAAATAATTTTATGTTACAAAGAGTTTAAATTGGAACTATTAATTAAAAATGTTTATTAACAACCCTAGGTGATTAAAATAAATTTTTTAAGATTGAAATTTCGTATATTTTCCCTAAGGGCGACTTAAACAAAAAAATCCTGAATAATGAATAAATTATGAGATATGCCCTTCCACATTGGTATCTTTTGAATCATACGACCCATAAAAGAAATAACACCCATGAATATTTAAATACCAAGAAGAGAAATATATTAATGATAAAAAATATCAAAAGGGGTAGTATATACACCACAAAAATTCATAGGATATGAATATGATGTATGTCTAATAGAAGAAAAAGTGAGATGTTAAACCCTTACATTGAATCCAACTCATCACATATGTTATTTATCTTTCAAAATAATAATATTATGTTTATTATTTAATTAATTAATAAAAAATTTCAGGTTTATTATTTCTTATATTTTACTTATTAATGTGTTATATATTATTACTTAATCAGTTATGTTTGCGTCAGATGTGTCGTTGATATTCACAATATTTATCAAAAAGGAATTTATTATTTTGACTATGGTCCAAGATTTAATTATAAAAACATGTCCAGAATAATAATCATGAAATAATTATCATATTTGTACATAAATTATACTTATAAAACAAATCATGGATGTTTTTTATGAAAACTTTTCTATGTTACAATCATGGAGATGGTAGGTCGTACGCATGCATGGGTATCATTTCTATTTTTCAATGATCTTTATAGAAATAGGTTATGTGATATTGTTTCACTATAGAGTTATCATAATATTATATGTACGATATCAGTTCTTTAAAATTAATTATATATCATCCATGTGGTGTGGTTATGAAAATAGATTCGCGTCGCTTCATGAAGGTTGTAGTCCGCACATATATGAAAGATGTTTTCATTTTTTAGTGAAAGAATTAAAAATATACATTAACCTTCTAGATTGACA
The DNA here is from genome assembly GCA_963277665.1 of Viscum album. Lineage (NCBI taxonomy): Eukaryota > Viridiplantae > Streptophyta > Magnoliopsida > Santalales > Viscaceae > Viscum > Viscum album. The sequence continues at coordinate 1,030,684,303 of OY728158.1, forward strand.
ATATAAAATTAATATAATAATAATTTTATATAAATCACATATATTCAATAACATTATCCCTATTACATTTCATGTAAAGAGTTCGTAGAAAATTAATTATATCGCTTTGTGGGGAGGTAGTCCGCTATACACCCGATCGATGTTATCGCATCACCTACAGAATTGAAATTTAAAAAGTTATATATGAAATAGTTACATAATAGTTATAATTATGTTAGAAATATCAAATAAATAATTTATATTCATCATCATAACCAACCTTGGGAGGTGTTGAAGGAAGATGTTTCACATCTATTTGTGAGGCCATAGTCCATCGTACACGCGAGTGACATTATCGTTTAAAATTTTAGGGAACATGAGAAGTATATAAGACATTTACTTAACATAATAACATATCATTATATACGGAATAATATTATTATTATATAATCATAAATTAAAAGTATTTTAATATTGTGAAAGGAGAAATAAAACCAAAACTCATAGTTAGGAATTTTACCTTTTTTCAGACCACCTCTTTATAATTATACCTATAGTACTCCAATGTTAGATTTATGACCAAAACAATGATTATAGGATGAATTTTTGGATTTTTTAAAGTTATTTTTATATTTATTGGCCAAAAAATAATTTGACCGTGTGAAGAGGAGAGGAGAGTGGTGGTCATTTATATGTGAGGTATCACAGTTGTACTTTTTGAAAACAAAAAGGTGCACTGAATTTTGTTAAATGAAAAAGGGTAAAAAATTGTTTATTAAAAAAATTTAGAAACTATATGTTCTAAATATTACCATAAAAAGATTTTATATATGTTTTTCATTCATTTTAACCCTTTTATTTTTTTAACCTCTAATAAATCAGTTTTTAACTTAACCGAAGTAAATAATTTTTATGATTTTTACTATTAATTATGGACCAATATGAAGATGAAAATATTATATAATATAAATTATGATAATCCCAATTATTGAATCCATTTTTATAAATTCCATCCACATAATGAGAAAAATTTAATTTAAAATTAATCCTACTGACGCAATGAGAAAGCGAGTTTTCAAAGAGGAAATGTTTAAATGTTTAAAATCATTTTCTATAAAAATTAAAGATAAAATGATTAAAATGAAATATAATGGGTTGATAGAAATGTAATTGAAATAATTTTTCATTAATATAATAAAAAATATAATTTAACTTTATAAATAATGTTTAAAAGGTAGTTTTTAATTAAAATTTAGTATTTTTCACTATTCATAAAAATTAAAACTTCTCAAAAAAATAATAAAATATCACTCTAAGATAATTTTTACATTTATAAATAAAAAATTATTTTTATTTTCAAAATAAATTTTATAAAATTGTTAAAAAAATTATTACAAAATATTTGATCAAAGAGAAAATAAATTTTATTTTTAAAAAAAATACTATTTTCCAGAAATAATTTCTTTTTATTTAAAATGGTTATAATAAAATATATAATAAATAGATATAATTTTTTTTATTTAATACATTTTTAAGCTCTATAATTTTCATAATTGAGTTATTACAATTCATACCCACCAATTTAATGAATATTTTATAATTGTAGTATATAATTAATAATATTTATTAGAGAATGAAGTTTATTCAAACTCGGTATTTCATGAATTGTAAGCTGTTGAAGAGATTTAATTAATTTATAGATAAATATAACATAATGGTTTATAATTTTTTATTCCCTTATGAACATGTGGTCTCATATCATACACTCTATCAAATATAATGATCATATTTTAAAATCTCGCTGTGTTACTAATTCTCATGTTCTCATACCCTTATGATCATGATATATTAATATCTCCCTTGTTTTACTTTAATGAGAATTTAATATCACCCTTTATTATGTTTAATTTCCTTAGGTTATGATGAAATTTCTTTTTACGATAATTCTATGGAGGGTTCTAGTTAATAAGGACATGGTGGGAGATGACATAAGTCACATATGGACCTATTTTTGAGGTGTCTAAGTTTTCAAATGCACTAGAACTAAATGATTTTGGCATGTAATTCCAGGTTATGTAATTAATATTGACATATTATGAAGTAATATTTATGTATGAGAATATTGATTCTTTATATTTTTCTTATTTTATAATTGTCATATAAATCCCTACATATCTTGAAATTCATCTCTTAATGTTAATTCAAATACTTAATGATTATTTTTTAAGATATAAGAAAAACTTTTTAATATTAAAATGATTACATTTAATGTTTGTAATTACTCTATGATAGAACCTTGTGGTAATGTTCTTCCTAAAAATCCTTTTATTTAGCCTAGAGTTTATTTTGATTTTATTTTAAGCATGAATTATCTTTATTTATATACAAACCATATCTTTTTCCATGGAAACAAAGTCACATTTGATATTTCAATTCAATATATGATCATATATAGCTGTGAGGATGAACATGAACTTCCAATAAAAGTTATATCCTAAAGGATTTACTAGCCTTCCCCTAAACCATGATGTTTGGTTTTTAATATAAACCATACTTTGAGTTAAATATATGTTAAGGAAACCATATATAATATAACTAATTGGGTTATAGGAGTAAAAACAATAAAATCTATGAAAATATTGATTTGGGATTCATATAAAGTAGTATATCATTATGGGGTGAAACTATTGATTTTTTAAAACAATATAATGATTTAACGTGTCATTGAATTGAATATTTGAAATATAAAAATTCTAAATTAATAAAAACTATCCTCTAAATCATATAGATGATCTAGTTATTAAAATATGAGGAGATCAAAATTTTTTAATGATTGATTTTCATTCTAAATATCATTATTTGGAGATCAAAAAGGATAATATACCCAATACATCCTTTCATGTGATTTATGGTAATTATGAATTTATAGTGATTCAATTTGGACATACCATTTCCCCTTTTATTTTAATATATTTAATTAATATTTTTTAGAGATTACATCGATCATTTTTCTGTAGTCTTTATATATAATTTTTTTATTTATTTCAAGAGGTATATAGAGCTAAAAGAACATTTGTGGATTATGTTAAAGACCTTGAGGAAGGAGAAGTTATTTTAAAAATTTACAAAGTGTGAATTTTATATAAATAATGTCTTATTATTTGTCATATAATCTCTAGCAAGGAATATAAATTGATCAATCAAAGATGAATGTTATTGAGAAATACATCAGACCAAAATTAGTGTTGGAGATCCATAGTTTTATTTGGATGGATGGATACTGACAATTAATTATGAGAAATTTATCATATCAAATGAATAAAATATCCATGTTTACATGGAAGGGATCCAAGATCCATAAGACTTATGAATTCGAGGAAACTTTAAAGGATCTAAATTGAATATTGGTCTGCAATCCTATACTCACACTACTGAATTGTGGAAAATGATTTGATATCTATAGTGATTCATTAGTGAATGAAATATGATGTTTTTAATGTAAAATGAAATGGTGATATCTTATGCCTCATTCAAATTGAAAATTCATTAGAAACCTTTTGTGACTCCTAAATTGGAACAAGGTGTGAAAATGTTTTCCTTAAAGATACATTGGAATTTTATTTATGGTGAAAGGTGTTACATATATACAGATTATAAAATCTTGAATTATTTATTAACAAAGAAATATTTCATTATATACTAAAAGATATAGTTTTAAATTATTAATGATTATGAATTATCAATATGTTACCACACATGGATGATGAACATGGGGACTTATTCTTTGATTCAAAAGGACCATGATAGTTTATAAATGACGATGATGGATAAAGATCCAATACTTATGAATTTTTAGAAGATGGATCTTAAAATAATGGGCAAAGGGGGAAGATAATATATTTCTCAAAAAATGTTAAATCATCCATTCATGTGAGGATTAAATAGTTTAATATGGAAGATGTGGAACAAAAAAAAAAGAATCTGAGAAATGATGTTGATTTCATCTATGATTTTTAAAGAATTATAATTTTAAAGAACCATGTATGGGTCTTGTCAGTACCAAATTTTAATGAGTTTTTGGATATAGGTCATAGTTCATCAATGTATTCTTATATAGGAATTATAATGATACATAGATATCTAAAATTGTATTATGATGAGGCATCATGAAAATGAATATTGTGGAGTATGTATCATTGTGATTTGTATTCCAGTATGTTATAGAAGAGAGATAAAATTCTAAGGGGATGTAACTACCATTACCCATACAATAATGGAAATGGGAAAAAATAAAAATGGTTTCATAATCATACTCCAAAACACATATAAAGGTCATAAGGTTATTTTATTTGTATTTTATATCCTTAAAAAGTTAACACATTTCATGGAAACCAGAAAAGATTTACTTATTGATCAGCTTTACAAAATATTCATTATGGAAGTGGTAAGGTTATATGGAGTACCACAATATATTTTATCTGTTAAATATCTATGGTATAAGTTTATTTTATAGAAAATTCTTCTAAAATCATCCAATATAGATTTGATATTTATCATTTTATATCATCCTCTGATATATAGTCGTCATAATAGGACCATTAAATCCCTATATGATACGATTATAGTTTGTTCTATGGATTTCAAAGGTGGTATTGATCAAAACCTTCCTATGGTTGAGTTTTATTACAAAAATAAGTTTTATTAAATCATTCAAATGGAACATTATGACCATGTAAATAATTTTATATATTTAATATGATGGGATGAAGTTGGAGAATGAAGGTAATTTTTAATTGAGCTATATGGGGAAATAGATAACAAGGTTTTGACCATTTAGAAAAAACACCAGTGTTGATGAGAGTCAATAGATGATTTATTTTAATAATAGAGAGTGACATCTAGAGATATAGGTTGTCTAAAATTTATTCATATGATTGAAACCATTGAATAATTTTATAAAATTTAATCAAAATACCTAGTTGATCCCCGATATATCGATATACTTGATATTATTAATTGTTTTGGGAGATTTTTATCACATTACACTTCCATTGAACCTATAACAAGTTAAAAATGTGTCACATATATATATGTTTATGAATTAAATGTCTTTTCCTTACTTTGTACTAAAAAATGAGGTTGTACCATAGAAACAAGCACATTCTTTTGAAAAATGATTAGTAGAAATCCTATATCACAGAGAGAAAATGACACGGAAAAACACTAATCACAAAGTTAAAGTTATATAGAGGAATAAAAAGTGTTTGTAAGATATGTTGGATCCTAATGATGTGAGGATGTAAGGGTATGATTTGATGTTTCTTTTTGGGTGATATAATTTCAATGGAAAAATTATCATACAAGGGTAGAATTAAACACCATAGGATTTTAGAATTTGTATTCTTAATTAGATGTGTTTGATAGTTTGGGAAGAATGAAACCATGAAATTGCATCATAAATACTTATAAATTATAAATTTAAGCACATTATATGCATTCTAAATGAGATATAATTGTTGAAAATAATTTCAAATTCAATTTGGAAATACTATTCATCCTAAAAACTATTTTTAAATATTTTACTTATAATCATTATTTATTTCATATATATATTATTTAAAAAATAATTCAATATATTAATCTTATGAAGTATTATTTATTATAAATTTATAAAATAAAACCACCGGTTACCAATTGGTTAGAAAAGATAATAAAATCATTTAAAGGTAAAATATAGTTTTTTTATAAAAAACTATTGTTATGAAAGAAATGTGTTTTTATCTTAATAAATTAAATTAATCACTAATGATGAATGATTTTAATTAAATTTATAGGTAATATATTCTATAATATATTATAACATTTATATAATGGATTTTACATTGTATAGAATTTAATTATATTTAGTTTTTTTTTTTAAAAATGAACTTATCTGAAAATGGATTTCATTGCATTTTTCACACATAAATAAAAATGAATTTATAAAACATAATGAAATTGAATCTAATAAATTATGGTAAAAATATTTATATACATAATTTCCTCATCTATTAATTAGTTCAATTAATTTTTATATATTATAAATTGTAATGTAGTTAAAAATTTATTACAATCGTAACCGTTAAAATGGTTAATGAGGAGATGAATTAATGAAACTATGTTTAAATGATCAAAAATACGTTTCGAAATCCTATTTTTGGAATTTATTATATCATATATCTTCCCAAATTATAAATTGATCTATTTTTGAGCTATATTAAAATGATATTTATACTGTATTGTATTTTAATATAATGAATAATTATAAGTGTGTCACTCGCCTCATTTATAAAAGGGTTCCACCTCACCGCCCTTTTACACACCAACTGAGAAATATATATTGAAATATATATATACATATATTTATCCAAATAATCTACCATCATCCATATTATTTACCTTGAGCTACTTGTTTCCCCAAAAAGACCCATCCAAGAATTCTTAAGGTATTTTTCAAAGAAGGATACCGGAAGATGAGGTATATGTTCTTACTCATATTTTACATGTTTATTTCCATATTAAACAACCTCCATATGTTAGTTAACTACAATAAAATGATTAAATTATTATAATTACTATTATGATATATTTTTATGCCAATTTTATATCCATTTTTATGTTTTTACCATCTATTGAAAAATGGTGAATTCACTCATGCATATATGTATACCACCACCTCCACGACGCTATATGATTCTTTTTTTATTTCCTCGTCACATAGATATTAAAATGGATTTATTTAATGAATATATGTTATAACAACCCCAATTATTATTACATACTTAAACATGATTTATTATATAAAATTTTTACTTGATACAACAAAGAATATAGGGAGGTCTAGTGTATATGGGGATTAAGAACATTACATAATGACTTAAAACATGAAACACACCATCTTTATTTAAAACATCCTTTAAATGACCACTACATTCCCTCATAATTAGCATTTCATGGGATACCCTGAGGACATGCATAAGAAAAAGGTGAGTTATAAATCCCAGAAAAGGAGTAAACACGGAATAAGATGAAGAATAAAATAAATTTTAGGAAATATTCGTATCAATAGAGAATAATAGAAAAATGAACATAAAGGAATGATGTAGCATAATTATCATAACATGGAAATATAAGAACAACATTTTATATGGTAATGTCATGATCTAAGGCTCATTGCACATGGATCATGAGTAAACCCTAATTTTACTTGAATTAGTATGAGTAAAACCTCATTTCACTTGACGTATCATGATTCTCATCTTTACCCAATGCATTGGAGAATTGTAAGGGCACACCCATTTTAATAATTTCATTTCATGCATAAGTGTGCCACATGGATCATATAACATGGATTAATTAAGCATAATCATTTTTTCCATGATAAAGGAATGTTTAATTCCTAAATCAAACTCTATAATCAATTAGTACATGTGAATAAAGGTTAATAACCTTGATAGAGAAATGTGAATGGTATTCACTACACAATGAAAATAGCTTTGAAAATCGCTGTGCAATTTTAGCAGCATAATGGCGTGACATAAAAATTCATAAAAATGGTTGATGAGAGAGAAAGGGGTGTATCATAATATTTCAATTAAATAGATAGTTAGGGGATCATATAGATACATGTCCCAACATATGTAATGGAATTTATATTTATTACACAAATGAATTTCATTAATGTAAATGAGAAGAGAGAAACTCTTTACTAAATTTTTGCATGGAAAATGGGTGTACATGGGAGGCATTAATGAAAGAAAAATAGCTCTCCCATCATTAAAAAAATAAGGAGGGAAGTATTGGGGAGGTGTAAAATCATACCCCAACCTTTGAAATTGAAAAAAGGGTATAAAAATATAGATAAACTTGAAGAAAAATGAGAAAGGAAGAAATCCCTTTCTTGGAAGTGTGATCCAAAAGGCTTGGGAGAGGCTTGAGTGAGACTTATTGGGTGCTTGGGTCTCCTTGAGAGGATTCTTTTGAGAATAGGTCAGAGGTTGGTTGAGATCCAAAGGCTTTTATTGAATAGGAAGTTGGATCTTGGTTTGGTTTATACATGAAAAGGGAGGAAATTCTTTATTATTTAGGTTTTGGAAACTAACCATTAAACTAATAAAAACCACAAAGCAACCATATGTTTTCCCATGGTTTTTGAAAAAGGCGAGTGGAAATAATTATATTATAATTCTAATTGATGATCTTCTTAAAATAGTAGGCTTTCTTATATGGAGGTGAGTCACACTCTCAAGGAAATTAAATTAAAAAGATAAAATGTTTTATAAGTCTTGGAGGGTTCACTAATGCTTTGTAAAATAAATGAAACGGACCTAAAATAAAAATATTTTAATGTCAAAGCATATATTTTCCAAACATAATATTCTATTACATTATTATTGTGTCATTATGATGTCATAAAAACATTATATATTTAAATGGTATTTATTTTTTGTATCATAAAATTTTGAAAAATTCACTAATGGATAATTTCGACCTTCTAAATCCAAAAATAGTATTCATTTTATCTAAATAATTTTTTAAATAAGTGAATTTTTATATTTTGAAAATAAAAAACTGACATTTATAAAAAATTCAATGGTTTTGAAAAATATGACTTTCAAACCACAAAAAAAATCATGATCGTATTCTTAAAAATTACAAGATAATTTATATTTAATAAAAGGAAATTTATTAATAATATTTTGTTAAAATATTTATTAATTAAAAAATCCATTAATTCATAAAAATAGATTTCTTAATTGAATATTAATCATTAGTACTATTTATTCTTTAAAAACTATTTATAATGTAACAATATTAAAATGAATGTATATTCACTATTAAAAAATAATGTACATAATCATAGTTCTAGGGTCTTGTTACATAACCCATTATAACTCCCACATAAGACTGAAGGGTAAGGTGTGAAATGGTAGAAGACTCTTGGGGTGGATCCGATAACATTGATTGGGTGGAAATCTCTATCAACTTCTCATTCTCCCGTAGGCAGTTCTGTTCGAGAAAAATGTGTTGAATCTCAACTTGGGATTGGTAAAGAGGGAAGTCCAATATCGCTACTTCCTTTCCGAGATCTGAGAAATGGGCTTCATATGGAGAAATTATACTAGGTGAGGTCATCAATTCCTTTGTCTTAATAAATTGGATTAGTTAAATACCATTATTTATACTAATCATGTGACCACCGTTTGATGGATATATTACATATGGTCACATTTTTTAATGGTATTTTAAAAAACCAAAATATTAAACAGTTTAAGTGAATATATTATATAACAATCTTACATATCTAGACATTTAATTAGATGAAGAAGAATTTTATTTAAAAAAAGTGTAGGTCCTTACAATATTCCACCCTTAAGAAATTTCTCCCTTGATATTTCCTTTTCCCACATGAAAAAAGATGCGGGTAAATATGATTCTTCACTTCCTATAATTCCCACATTGCCTCTTCAAAATTGTCGTTTCGCCACAAAACCTTTATGAGGGGAATTTTCTTATTTCATAGAACATTTTCCCTATAATCTAAGATCTTCACTGGATTCTCTTCATAGGAGAGGTCATTATCCAATGATACCACCTCTTGATTGAGTACATGAGGTCGATGATCTCAAAAGGGCCGATGTATATTGGACTAAGCATTCCCTTCTTCCCAAATATCATAACTGTATTACATGGTGATATGCTGAGGAATAACATGTCTCCGACATCAAACTATATGTCTCATCGATGATTATAGGAATAGATATTTTGTCAGCATTGAGCATATTTAATGTGCTACTAGATAATCTTAACCTTATCCACCATTTCTTCGACCATTTCCAGACCTAGTATTTTTCTCTCCCCGACATCATCCCTACATGTCGATGTTCTACACCTCTTCCCATACATGTCTTTATAAGGATCCATTTGAATGCTTGAGTGGAAACTGTCATTGTAAAAGGATTCAACCATAGAAAGATGTTGATCCCATCCTCCATTAATGTCCATTGATAATGCTCTCAACATGTCCCCATGTATTTGGTTAGTCCACTCAGATTGTATATCCTTTTGATGATGATAAGTTTTACTGATATTCAGCTTAGTATCCAGAGCATGTTGAAGACTCTTCCAAAACATAGAGGTGAATCTTGGATCTCAATATGATACAATAGAAAATGGTACTCCACAATGCCTTACCACTTCTATGATATATATCCATGCCAGTTGATCCAATAAGAAATCATCTCGAATTAAAATGAAGTGTGTAGTCTTAGTAATATTATCCCTAACAACCAGGAGAGAATTTTTTCCTTTGGACGTATTTGGATGTCCGGTGACCAATCCCATAGTGATGTTCTCCCATTTCTATTCAGGTATTGGTAATGGTTTCATAATACCCTTAGACTTATGCCTCTTAGCCTTCACTTTTTGACATACCGAGCACTTTTCTGTACACTCTATGATCCCCTTCCTTATTTTACCTAACCAATAATTCCCTCAGAGATCTCGATAAATATTTGTGTTTCATGGGTGAATGGAGAAATTTGAACTATATGCATAATCCAAAAGTTCATTCTTTAACTCTGGATTGGATGGAACACATTGCCTTTACCAAAATCACACAGTTACTTCTTCATTAACATTGAAATATGAGGAATTCCCTTTTCTGATAGTTTCCACCTTCTTCAGAATTCCCACTTTATCCTTTTGATCATCCTTTAACCTTTCCAAAAGAGGCGGTTGAGCAATAATTTTTTAAAGGATTGATGATGATCCCTTATTATGATTCCCATGTCCATCTTCATCAAACCTATGAAGATTTTATCCTTTTCAATTCTCATCAACGATATAATTGTTGGGTCTATTCTACTTAGACCATCCACAACCTTGTTCGCTTTCCAAGAGTGGTAATGGATTGAGTAGTTATAATCTTTGATCAACTCTAACCATCTTCATTGGTGGTTGTTCAACTCTTTATGTTTGAATATATACTTGAATATTTTGTGATCCGTGTATATTTCAAACTTCTCCCCAAAGAGGTAATTACTCCAAATTTTCATAGAAAATATTACTACAGCTAACCCCAAAGCAAGTGTGGGATATGATTTTTTCAAAACAAAAAATAAAATAAAATAAAATTAAATTAAAAAAAAGTGTTGGATAGTTTTTCTCGGGAACATTCAATTTCCTTGAAGAATAGGCATTGACTTTGTCATTTTCCATCAATACACAGCCGAGGCCCTTCTTTAAAGAATCACTGAATACCACAAAAAGTTCTCCACTTGTGGGTAAAGTGAGAACATGCGCAATGATAAGCCCCATTTTCAACTCCATGAAGCTCTATTGAATTCATAACTCCAATAATACTTTACTCAATTTCAAGTTATCTTGGTAAGAGGGTTGGAAAATCATGAGAAATTTCTCACAAATCAATGATAATATAAAGCAAATCCCAGGAAGCTATAGATATCTGTTACCAATGTTGGCCTCAACCATCCCTCAATTACATCTTTCTTGGAGGGATCCATAGATATCCCATTGCTTGTGATGATATGACCTAGTAATGAGACATCCTTCAACCAGAACTCACACTTTCTATACTTTGCCTATATCTTCTACTTTCTCAAGTTCTCTAGTATAGTGATTAGATGCTCCTCATTCTCCTCCTTGGTTTTTGTGTATTCTATAATATCATCTATAAAGGCTACAAAACATTTTTTTAGTGAATCTCTAAAAACTCTATTTATCATTTCCATGAAGATTTCTCGGGAAATAGTGAGTCTGAAAGGAATTACTATGAATTTGTAGTGCCCATACCTTGTACAAAAAGTAGTCTTGGGGATATCCTCCTTATTCACCATTACATGGTAGAATATGGACCAAAAATCCACCATGGAAAAGTATTGTGCTCCATTTAACAGATCAAACAAGTCATCAATTTGTGGTAGTGGATACTTGTTCTTTATAGTGATTTTGTTGAGCTCAAGATAATCAATTCAAAGGAGCATTGACCCATCCTTATTCCTGAAAAAGAGGACTGGTGCACCCCATAAGGAAGCACTTGGCCATATAATCCCTTTATACATATTATCCAACAGTTCTTTCTTCAACACCTCAAGCTCCCCAACAACCATTATATATAGAGTCTTAGATATTTGAAACACCCACTGTATAAGTTAAATTGAGAATTAAACATTTCTTCTGGGATAACGACTATACAATTCCCCATAGAACACTTCAGTGAATTCCCTCACAACAGGCATGTCTTCAGGGATGGTTGCTTCCTTTGACTCAATCATCTGTGCTAGAAAAACATGCTCATAGGGCAGTAATATCCATGCTTGAGATGATGGTGCTAAAGATAATTCATCCTCTACCTTCCACTTGTATAGAATCCGGTGTTGATTCTCCATATGGAGAGTGATTTCACTCTCATGCCAATTTATGTTTCCTCTAATTAAGGAAAGCCAATCCATGTCAAGAATTAAATCAAACACCACCCGAGGGAGTATGATAATGTTCTATGGGAATTTTAATCCACAAATTATGACATGTGAGGAGTTATATTCAGGGGATGCAATGATTTCACCATTGTTCGTACTCACTTCTTTCTTTACATCCATGATTTGTAGGGTGTCGGTATTTTTCTTCTAAACATTCAGGATATAAAAGATTGCGTAGAACCAGAATCAAAAATTATGTTCACTATTCTTGAATTAATAACTCGTGTACCTATCACCACTTCATTGCTTGGGTTAACATCAGTGATAGTGATGGAAAAAGATCTCTCTTGATGCCTTAGAGATTGTTGGTTTCCTCCGAAAACACTTGGCGTAAGGCACTGATTTGCAATGTGGCCTGGTTTTTTGTAGTTGGAGAAATGAATAACACGTTGAGGGTCAAAAAGAGAATTCTTCTCCTCTATCGTAGATATGGGTTTTCTTTTTCGATTGTTAATGGCCAGGTTCCCTTCTCTTCCACACCTAAATCATTTCCTCATCCCCTTCAGGCAATATTTGGGTATCTTCTTTTCACACCTTTGGCTAGTGGGGTGCTGTATTTTCATAGCACCATTGGATTTATCAATTAGACCACCATTAATGAAGTCCAACTTATACTTGTTATCCACATGATACCCCTGAGATTTGTAAATATCCATTTCAACCTTGAGCTCACATGAAAAAAAAATTTTCATAGTTATCGAAGTCACAGATCGCCAAGGCTTTCTATTGGCCAGGTTTCATCCCACCAACGAAATGGTCGACCTTATATTCGGGGGTAACGACAATGATGTAGGAATATTGTGCAATCCTTATGATGTTTTCCTTGTACAATCTTATAGATTCATGGTCTTTTTTCTTGAGGTCAAGGAAGTCCCTTTCCTTATTATGTTGGAGGGTGTGAGGAAAATATTTATCAATAAATATTTACACAAAATCCTTCAATACAAACACATAAATCTCCTCCTAAGGCTTCATAGTTTTAATCAATTTCTATAATTGATCAGCTTAAACCTCCATACAATAAGCTTCTATAAGAACCTTCTCTTGTTCAGAACAATGATGGATAGAGAAGATCTTTTCAATGCAGTTGATCCATTGTTTGGTAATTGAGGGATCAGATGATCCATTAAAAGTAGGTGGTCTTTGTCTCATGTAGCTCTCAATTGTGACTGGTTATTTATTGGGGGGGAGTGAATGTTACTCTTGAACCACACTTCAATTCAAAACTTGAGTTAATTAAGAGATTATATTGACAAATTTCGTGATTCCTTATCCCATCGGATTAGGAATCTCATTAGAACAGTCGTCACATTGATATTCTCCTCAGTTGTTTTCCAAAGTCCTCCTATATCCATCCATTAGCTGGAATAAAAGGAAAGTTAGTGATAACACAAAAAGGAAATCTAAGGACATAAACAGATTACTTATAAATAAAATTTATTTTTATATCTTATGAATCTATATGCTTTAATCTATGTTATCCACGATCTACTTCCCAAAAATTATTAATAGGGAAATTTTTTTATTCCCTTAACAATTTTTTATACCAAGCATGTGAATTTACTAATGAATATCTCCTGGGAGAGTCATAACCAAGAGTACAGTAAGGCCCGTTGTCATGTACCAAGATACACCAGGTCAATCCCAGAACTCCTTGTCAAAATATTCACTCCTAGGAACATCTATGCCAGAGCTGCCTCTACTACTCATATCCAGACATGGATATATTTTCATGATAAACCCATAAATCAATAATCAAAAAAATATAGGTATGTTTCTATTATATTTAGTCTTATCCCTAAGGATTTTAGTAGGGTTTTCTAATCTTAATCCCAAAAAAACTAAACATATTCTCTGATACCATCTATAACAACCCTGCTTCTTATTACACACATAAACATGAATTATTACATAAAATCTTCACTTGATACTATATAGAAGTTTGATATGTCTAATTTCATTGGGGATGTAGAACATTACATAATGACTTAAAACATGAAACACAACATCTTTATTGAAAACATTCATTACATGACCACTACATTCCCTTGTACTTAGCATTACATGGGATAACCAGAGGATATTCATAAGAAAAGGGTGATAAATCAGTCCCATTAAGTGAGTAAATACGGAGTAACATGAATAATATAATACATATTAGGAAATATGAATATCAATGGAGCATAAGGGAAACATGAAAATAAAGGCATGATATAACATGATTATCATAACATGGAAATGTGGAAACAACACTTAACATGGTATTAGCATGATCCAAGGAACTTTGAACATGGAGAATGACTAAAACATCATTGAAATTTAATTATCAGGAGTAAAACCTCATTTAACTTGATGTATCATGATACTAATATTTACCGAATGCATTGGAGCGCTCTCAGGGTGTATCTTTCTAAATCATTCCCTTTAATGCATAAGTGTGCCACATGGATTATATAACATGGATTCATTAAACATTATAATTTATTCCATGATAAATGACTATGGAATTAATACATGAATCAATATAATCAATTAAAAAATGTGAATAAAGGAGAATACCCTTGATACAGAATTGGGAATTGTATTCACTACACAATGAAATTGGCTTGGAAAATCGCAGTGCAATTTTGGCAGCATAATAGCGTAACATAAGAATTCATAAAAATGATTGAAGAGAGAGAAATAGGTGTCTCAACATATTTAAATTAAATGGAATGTAAGGGGGTTATAAAGATACATGTACCATCATATGTAATGTAATTTAGATTCATAACACAAAATAATTGCTTGAATGTAAATGAGAAAACAGAAATGTCTTACTAAATTTCGGCATGGTAATGGGTTTACATGAGAGGAATTAATGAGAGATAAAGAGATATATAGTCATTAAAATATTATTATGGAAATATGGGGGAGGTGATAAATCAAACCCCAACATTTTAAATTTAAATAAAGTGTATAACAATATAAAAAAACATCGACAAAAATGAGAAAGGAAGAAATCCATTACTTGGAAGTGTGATCCCAAAGTCTTGGGAGAGGCTTGAGAGATAGACTTATTGGGAGTTTGGGGGAACCTTGGGAGGATTCTATAGAAATGAGGGAAGAGGTAGGTAGATCTCCAAATTCTTTTATGGAAGAGGAAGTTGGAGCTTGGGTATGATTATATTTGAAAAGTGTTAGAATTCATTATTATTTATGTTTTGCACACTCCCCATTAAACTAATCAAAACCAAAAACCAACCCATGGTTTTTGAATATTTTTTTTAATAATGGGGAGTGGAAAAAATTATTTTATAAGGAAAATGGGGGAAATTATTAAAATAATAGGCTTTCTTATGTGTAGGTGAGTCACACTCTCAAGGAAATCAATTTAAAAAGATAAAATGTATTATAATTCTGGGAGGGTTCACTGAAGCTTTGTAAAATAAATCAATAAAACCTAAAATGACATTATTTTAATGGTAAAACATATATTATCCTAACATATTATTTTATTACATCACTATTTGGTCATTTGAATTTTATAAAACACATTATATTTTACAACAATTTTTAATTTTGACACAAAAATTTGAATGTCTCAGAAAATTATGAAAAATTCACCATTGGAAAATTTTGATATCCCGATTCCAAAAATAATATTAATCTTATCTACATAATTTTCTAAATATTTAAATTTTTAATTTTAAAATAAAAACTGACATTTATCGAAAATTCATGGGTTTTGAAAAAGACGACTTTCAAACCGTAATAAAAATCAAGATTGTATTCCTAACAATTATACGATCATTTATATTTAACAAAAAGTAATTTAGTAATAATATTATTTTAAAATAGTATTTTATTCAAAAAACAATTAATTCATTAAAATAGAATTCTTTATTGAATATTAAGTACAAATACAATTTGTGATTTAAAAAATATTTAGAATGTAAAAATAACAAAATTAATGTAAATTATCTATAAAAAATATTGTATATAATCACAGTTTAAGGGTCAAGTTACATAACCCCTTATAACACTGGCATAAGACCGAAGGGTATAGTGTGATATGATGAAATACTATTGGGTTGGCTCAGATAACATCTCTCAGGTAGAAATCTCTATCAACTTCCACTTCTCCCATAGGCGGTTCTGTTCGAGCTTAATGTGTTGAAGATCGACTTAGGATTGGTCAAGAGTTAATCCAAATGATACCAACTCTTCTCCAAGTTCTGACAAATGTGATTTGTATGGATCAATTCTACTGGATGATGTCATCACTTCTTTTGTCTGAGTAAATTGGATTTATTAAATCCCTATATTTATACTAATCATGTTATCACCATTTAACAACCATATTAGCGACATACACAATTCATAATGGTATTTCAAAATACAAAAACATAAGACCATAAAAGTTCATATGCTATATAACCATATTACATAATAAGACATTTAATTAGATCAATAGATATTTTCATTAATAAAATTCTGGGTCATTACATATACTCTATTTATGAAAAAAATTATGATTTTATAAATGCAAAATATTATGTACCTTTATATAATTATGTCCAACGAAAAGCAAAAAACTGACCTATGTGTATGTATGAACTAACCTCTCGATGAAGTGATGTAATAAATTTTTCATTATTAATTTATATGAATGGTTATATATTTATATATAATAGAAAAATATGAAAAATAAGAATTTATTAATATTTTAAAATTATTGTATAGTGACCAAGATGAAATTATTGAAATAGTCAAACCTAAACATGCTTGGAAAATAGACTAGTTTTTACATGAATACTTAATTTATTGATGAATTGTTAACAAAAAGATAGTATGAAATTATAAGGTAATGATATATAATAATATATGTACACATATTTTTTTAATATAGTTATAAGAATTCTATAATTAGTATACAATTATTTTAATATGTTAAAAGAAAGATGAGACTTTAGTTAAGGGTTCTTTATCTCAATATTGTTTCATTGAGACATGTTTCATGTTATGAACCAATTTGTTTATATATGGTATATATATATTCCCATTGATATTTTATATAAATTTCTTTATACTCAAGGTATTTAATATTTCCTTCTATGTTACTTCATCCATGGTTTTTATGATTCAAAATTTAATAAAGTGGTATGAGTAAATGTTATAATCTTTGTTTAGTTTAGGATTCTCTCTGTTAAATTTATAATCAAGGAAAATGTATAATAATAATAGTTTAAACCATATATATTATATTATCCCCTATTTATTTATTTTATTGTATATTTTCCTTTAATTTTTCCTCTCATTGGTACATAAAATAACCATGAAATGGTTTTTAAGAAACTATATCCTTATTTCATCATTTTGGGTCAAAAATAATTCCACCCCACTTCCATATGAAATGTAATGTTTTAAAAGAATTATCTTCTCGTTGATCCAATTATTGTTGAAATTCATCTTCTACCATATTTTTATTTATTTTAAATATTTTATAATGTAATTTTTATATTATTTTTTGAACATGCACTTTATCATTTTTACAAAAATGTGTGAAGGAAATCTGTTTTAATGTTTATCAAATGAATGGACATTCCCAAAATCCTTACCATTATTTTATTTTAATGCTATTTTAAAAAAAATAAATTATTATTTTCAAGGATAATATATTTCACAATATTCTATAAATTATTAGTTATTAATGAAATAGGGAAAGATAATTTTTCCCCATTTTCCAATGAAATGTTCAAGTGAAATTTTAAACAAAATTTTCATCTATATAAACATCCTTCAATGTTTCTTATTCTTTATTGGGGATATATTCTAAATATAAAATCCACATACTTTATCTGAATGTCTTATGATGATGATGTTTTATGAATGTTAATATGAAACCTATTTCATTATATGAGTCAATTAAATTATGATGAAATAAATAATGATTTTCTGATACAATCCAGTAATGTTATCCTAGTGTATTATGATTATGTAATGGTAAAATATTTATAAATACCATTAATTTTCATTGGTTATGGTATAATGAAATGGTGATGTATATAATGAAATTATGGAACACTTATGAATGGTTTTCATTATCTCATAGGTGGGAAAAAAATTACATATTTGTAAAATTCATTGGGTAATGATTAATATCTCATGGATTATGTTGATTGGCATGTGTGGAAAAACTAGTTCATTAAGGGACCCCTCTACCATGATAGTATTTATAGTGAAACTTTAAAAATAAAATAATGGAATTATGAGTGATCCCAATCCAATATGGGACATTGTCAATTATTATAGTTCTATAGGTAGACCTTGACTAAAGAATTGATTTTATAATTTTTTTTCATGGAAAAAACATATGTATTATATTTATTCTAGGTTCTCATGGATCATAATTGATTTTTGATTATTCCACACTCTTATGAATTATTTATTTTCTATGAATACATTTTATTTTGTGATTCATGTTTAATATTCATTGATGGATTTGATATGAATTTCATAAAATTTGATAATGTTCTCATTCCCATATTAGTAGTTGATTCTCACATATTATCATGGATTGGTTCCTCCAATTATTAACATTAAAAATAATCTAATATCACCATTTCAAAAGTTTTGATTTCATTGGTTTATACAGCATAGTTGTATATCTGGTAATTCTAAGAAGGGATCTAAGTTAGAGTTACATTATTAAAGAAGTTCAAGAACTTTCCTAAAATAAATTAATTTGGTATCTAGTATCTAAATAAACTCAACCATTGTAGTTATGGGGTATGTATTATTTTTTAATTTTTTAATATTCATCAAAAATTATTTAATACTTATGTAATAAATTTTCAGGTAGTTATATTACTCTAGAATTCCCACAACACTCACCATGTTACTACAGTTTAGCTCTATCACACTCACATAAACAAGCATTACCCATGTCTAGATTTTCCACATGGACATTACCCAAAAAAATTTAAATATAAAATACCCTTAAAATGATCATTTTGACACTCTTTTATTTTCACAGATCAAAACTGAAAAACACTCTATGATGATAGATCTAAAATTACATCCACTGTAGCTTCCAAAAAATGTATTTTGGACCTTCAATATCCAAATTTATGCATTTCAAATATGACCACACTAAAACATTCTATTAATGCTTTTAATTCTATGGAAAACTAAAAGTAATGATATAATAATTTATAGGATATTAGATATTATTTTTTTTTACATTTTTAATAATAATAAAAGGATTTTATGATTATTGGTGTATTAATCTCATTATTAATTTTATAATGAAAAATTTATCACAATTTTATTATATTATTTTTTAGTATTCTCATGACCTGACCCTAACCAGTGATTAAGATGCAACTACCCCAAGCCCGCCTCTATTGTCCAAGTATAGAAATTAGCGCCAAAGGCATAACTAACAAGGGGAGGTCATTACAAAAGTACTTGTACACAAACATAGTGACATTTGTTGTATAAGTATAGAGGGAAAGGAGTAAAATATGTAAAACACTAGGGAGACAACCATGCATGTAAAACCTCTAGGAAATAATAGATTACATGAGGGTAAACTAAAAAGTAATGGTGAAAAATACAAGGCCAACCATAAATATGTCCAAACCAGAAAGAACGTGAAACTAAACTACTGAGAGATCCCATCTTCTAATCTCCATGTTGCTACTACCGTACGTAGTCCAAAGTACCATGTTTTCCTATGTTTTTATAAAGTCATCATTGAACTATTTGTTATCTTTATAAGACACAACATGTGTGGGAAAAGACCTAGAATGGGTGAGTATATACATACCAAATAGGATTCCTTGAAAAATTAAGGGGGAGATGTAAGAGATACAACAAGAGTAAAATGCTAGTATATGGTGAATATGATGCCACTTAACCCAGTAAAGAGAAACAGTAACCTCATTCACGAATAGGGGGATCAACACAATGAGTAGATAAACTACACATTGAGTCGTTTCCACCAATAGATAGAGATTAAACGCATCTAACCATGAGAAGCTAAAGGAAGAAAGCATGTGGCATACCCCGTGCATCTTCCAATCTCATGGAAAGAGAGTAACCAAATAAAATGATATATATATATATTATTAGTCACAAGAAACTAAAATGAGAGAGAAATGGGATCCCCATCACACAACTCATATTAAAAATAAGAGTCTCCAATAGTTCTGAAATTCCATCAAATATGACCAGCATCTTAGGCTTTTCACCCAAAATTATCTGTCCAAATAAATCCACACCTCATCACTATGTCACATAGTCATAGATCCATAATCAATAGGTATAAGACTCATTTGCAGGTATAAAAGGAGGTTCCCACTCTATTAGTTAATAGAGTACCCATACCCTACCCCTTAGGATGGTGCCACTCCGACCATCGAGGACCTAGGTCCAACACAATTAGAGGGTTCCACTGAGAATATTTTAGAGGAACCATAACCTGTGTATACATGATAATTATACTCTAAAATTCATCATGGACCCATTCCTATCATAGTTGAAGGTTTCCACTCTGATATCTGTAGAGGACCCATTTCTTGTACTAACAGGAGGGTTCTATTCTAGCGGTTGAGGACCCATTCCTGGCCCAACTGGAGGGTTCCACTCTCAGAGACAATGGATGAACCATTCCTCACTCAATAGTAGGGTTCCACTCTTTTGGAAGGCGTCTCATTCTCAACCCAGTTAGGGGGCTCCACATTATAAGTAAGCAGAGGAAAAATTCCAAGCTTAGCTGGAACGTTCCACTCAGGATGTCTCATGTGATCCTGCATAATCAATTACATCATCAAACAACTTATTACCACGATTTGTTCCCAAAACATTTGACATCATATCTCAAAGCCCACAAACAAGGGAACCATCATGTTCTACATGGAAAAAACTCTAGATAATCTATTCAAGATCTATAGTCAAATCCAAACAAAAGAGATAAAGAAGTTTGATGTTTCCTAAAAAACTCTACAGGGCACACGGCATGTAGAGGACCATCATGGCATGTGGGACAAATATTTTTCCTTGTCAGGTCACTATAATTAAACATCTCTCAAACTATGTAGGGTTACACGACAAGTGAGGGATATACACGGCATTCCCATACCACTCAGTGTCCTGCCAGTGTGCTTGGTCATGCCAGTTTAACCACCCTATGTCTATGTAATTTACCCCATGGTAATTTACTTCAGTACATAACTAGGTAATCACACATGTTTTGAATAACTAAAATTGAAAAGTAAAACATGGAATTCAATAGCATGTATGAAAGACATCACAACGAACATAAATGAATATAATATCGTAAGAATTCAAAATATTTGTACTATTTTAAATATACCAGATATATTAAATATATTTTAATGCATGCAACATAGAATTAGAAAGCATTACATTAAAGTGTGGATTTATTTGATGGCTAGCATTAAACAGAAGACCGAGTTTTGCAGAACAACAATATATTATAAAATATTTTTATATTAAGATATAACATAGCTATTAAATTACTAGTTTTGAATAATATTAACTAACTTATGAAAATATATTGTTTACAAAAATATAAAATGAATCCATTGGATTCAAAACATTTCGATATAAATATAAGAACCAATTGAATATAAAGGGAATATTTTTCTATAAAAGTATTTTAAGGCTGAAAACAATTTTTACCCTAATAAATTAAATTAATTACAATTATTTATTGATATTATTGTAATATATATATATATATATATATTATTAAATATAATATTTTTTTTATTCATCAAATAGATTTTATAATCATTTGATAAGAACAACCCCAATTTTACACATAAAACCCAATATTTTTATTGTGGCATTTTTACATCCTTTTATTGGAGAACATATTTTAAATCTACTTTTTGGATATTTTATAGATTATATATGTCAATATAAACTAAATATATGAAGGATAAACATAAAAATAATGTTAGGGTAATTTTTTTAATATGAAGTTTCATTTTTTAATAAATATTGAAAAATAATGAATTTTAGTTCAAACATCATTTTTCATTTAATTTATTTATAAGGATAAATTTTATTTATAATTTATTTTATATAATTAGTTCAATTTTTTATAAATTAATCCAATTAATTTCATTTTAATCAATTTAAATTTAAATTTACTATAAAAACATAGAAAACATTCATATATTTTTAATTTAAAACCTCGTGTTGTCATCCCATATATGAGATTAAATTTAAATTAATTTCTGCCACTTATGTGATTGGAATTTTTAAAAATTTATTCCATATTTTTAATAAGAATAATAAATAAGTTATAATAATTTTAAATAGTTTTCGACAAAAAAATCATTAAAAGTAATTAAAATTAATTAAAACAATTAAGTTAAAATTAATCTTAATAAGGGAATGAACCTTAATATTTAGTGCCCAAATGACCTAGAAACTTGTCCAAGATCCATTTAATGACCACCTATAGACCCTATATTACCTTTTATTGAAATTGGAATATTATTTGAGTCCCATAACATGGAAAAAATGTGGATGTAATTCCTTTTCTGAAAATTTACAAGAGTGCTAGGCCTCCCCCATTATAAAAAGGCCTCCTATCCTCACACTTCCTCACACCTCTCAAGACATTTTAAATAGAAAAATATCTTCCAAAATATCTCCTCAAAATCCATCCCATAATAATATAATCCTCTATTTGAGATGAAATAAATCCAAGGAACCCCTATCATGAAAACCAAAAGGGGTTACCCAAATATTAGGTAACATTCTTACTCAAGTTATTTTATTTTATTCTCATTATCCACTCACTGAACTCTGCTTATTCCATGATTATATTAAAAACCAGTATATTAAATATACTAATATTTTTTTACATTACGTTTTCCACCTATAATTACACACACCTCCATCTAGTGGGTAACAAAATTACCATTTATGTGTAAGGAGAACTACCGCCTTATAAAATGATGAATGTTAGTTCTTACTTTACCACCTCTCATAATGGGAATTATGATAGAAAATATGTTTCTAAATATTATATAGGATATTTATTATGTATTTATGATTATTTAACTCTTTTTTAACACATAAAATTATAATTTCAATTTTTAAAAAATATGATAACATATTTGTGGATGCTTGAACTATCGCCTCCAAAAAGCGATGTAATTCACTCATGGTATACACAAAACATATTAAGGATGATTTTAATAATAATATGTAACACCTATGACACATATATGATAATAAAATTTTAATATACATATGTATCATTTAATTTCAGTTCTTTTAATATGAAAACGAAATTAAAGTAGTGGTCATGCATATGTGCGACCTACATCTCTATGAACTGTGAACTTAATTTATTATTTTAAAATATTGTGGATTATTATTAATACATATTTACTGAATATATATTATATATAAATAATTTTTCACATTATGGATATGATGAAATAATTTTCTATCTAATATTAACAACAAATAACGTATCAAAACATACTTGAGAAAGCCTAGAAATAAACATCCCAAATTTGGAAAATAATGAATGATTGTTGACAAAAATTTTGTAAGATATTATAAGAAGATAATATATGATATTATAAACATAAGTATTGTTCATGTATAAGTTATTAACATATTTTAACCACTAAATAAGAGGATAAATACCACACATCAAAAACGATGGTTGAGGTGATGCATTTCTTCTCAATTTACATTCCATTGAGACTTATTTGTTTTTATTCACCACTTCACTTTTATATGGTTTATATAAATCACATTTTCATGTTAGATAGTAAATATTTATAATATCATCATATTAAGAGTTTCATTTAATTTTATTACTTCATGGAGATTATGATTCAAATGTATCAAAGTGATATTAGACAGTTTAGAAAGCTTAAAGATTATTATCCTCAAGAATATTCTTAATGATTACATTTGCAATACCATTTTTTATTGTTGAATTTATATTGAAAAAATAATTAATTATAAACATTTTTCATTGTAAATTTATTTAAATATCCATATTTTCATATGATGTATATTATTTTTTCCTAAATTTTATATCATTTTACATATGGTGTATACTTTGACAGTTATTTTATTAACCGGGGAATTGTTGATAAATTTGTATCTTTTAATCAATAAGAATATTAGATAAAGAATATTTTATATTGATTAAAATTATTTTATTATATTATTTAATATTTTTTATGCATTTACGGATGGATCCTTGACTTTATATAACTCCTCAATGCATCGATAGGTTCTTATGAGATAATTAAGTTAGACAAATTAAAAAGGTTTCTACATGTAGTTTTAAACTATTTGGACGATGGTTCTTGATAGTATAGGTTCAAAAATTCTTTAGATTTAACGTCCATGAATTATTCATTTACTTCATATACATTTTATTTATCATTTTTATTATCTATGAGTTTTTCATATGATAAAATATATGGATTCATTTCATTATTAGTTTATTGATTAAATGACATGTGTTTTCATTTTATTACCTTCCAATATTGAGTATTACATATCTAGTTATTTAAATGTCATGTGATATTAGTTATTTACTTTTCCATTCACATTTATTATCATTGATTTATTATTTATTCTTATTTTCTTACCCTTAATGAGAATTTGATATGTCACTTAATATGTTTCATTTCCTGAGGTAATGAGAAGAAATATCTTAATAAGTGTTCAAGGATGATGTTTATTTAAATATATGATGTATCATGTTTTGTTTTATTCTCCCAGTGTATTATTGGTATCATATCTATAATTTGGTATTCCAAGACTATTAAATTGACTGATCCATCAAGATTTGATTCCATTTAATCATGCCAATGTAATAAAATAATGAACCACCTCTAGGATTCTAAGGGTAGGGAATTACATTTGGTATTGGGGAATGTTTGGTAGAAACCTTGGGAAATAGATTTATGAAAACATAGATTAGATAACATAACCATAATGTATAATTTGAGGATAATTATAGAAGAACATATAAAATTTTTGGTTAGATAGATATTATGTAGTTTTTCTAACAATACATCCATATATGGATAATATAAGTGGATATGTTCTTGTGAAAAATGTTCCTAAGAATAACAAATCCATCAAGGTGTGTCAGGCCTGACTCGACATAACTAGGTACATGAAAAGGGTCTTAATTCTCTCCTAGTTTGACAACACGAGGGGATATGCATAGGATAATTCAATTTTTTTTTAAATTTTTATAAAGGATTTGAATATATAGTGATAATTAATGACCTAGGTTAAACCTAAGGTGTTTTACCCAGAATGTCTTTCTGAGGAAGAAATCTCCTGACCATTTATTAAATAAAATAAAATGTACATAAGCGCAAAACAAAGGACTCATGCGAACAACTTGCCCGCATCCAGACATCCGCATCAATAAAAACAAGACAATTACATATCATAATAGTCATAACCATCACCACCGCCATAGTCAGGGATTTCCTCTATAGTAGTTGATTCCCATTCTGAGTTCGTTTCATATTTCTTCAAGAGGTTGGCATACCTCTCTCTGAGCTTCAGCTATTCCAATGATAAATCCTCTTTGCTGGAATGTGCACGGCCTTTCTTAGTAAAATGTACCGCTCGTCTTTCATTCTTGGATGAAGATCTAATGTTTACCAGCTTTGGAAGGTAAGAGTAATCCTTCCTTGCTTTCCTCCTTTTTGGAATAGACTTAATTTCATCACTTTCAGATTCCCTGCTTCGCCCACCTTGAAAAATGTCACTATAATAAGGTTTGACCATTCTTTTGTTTTCTTTGTCACTATTCGAGTAGCTTCCCCAATTTCCTATTCTCTTCATAGAGGTAGTATTATTGACTCCATCATCCTTCCTCACCGAGACATTTTTGGAATCAGCCAGTATCCCTCTCACTTCAGAGTTATTTTTATGCTTAATCAAAGTAGGAGATTACCCTTCCACAACACCAAAACCATCATTCAAGTCCATCTCGGATTTAGTCATGCCAGACTCCACATGGTTATTGAGAGTGATCTGCATCATCTCAGATAGTTTGGGTCCCTCCATCATTGCAGGAGAATTCTCAGTTTCTAAGTATGCAAACCTATTTCCTGTTACACAGTAGCCTTGCACCTCATTCCTATTATCTAACTCAAGTAGTGAGAAAACCAGCACCACTGACCATCGCGGACATCGTTCCAAACCCAATGTCAATTGCCAACCTCTCAAATACATGCTTCACCGATGGGTTAGCAGACACTTCGATCTCTTTTAGTCCACTGCCATTCACAAGATCTTCTACTGGGTTCCCTTGCCACATTTCTTGCACCTCCACCTCATCTAATGCATCTTCATCCACCACGGAAACCATAGATTCATCATCCACTGTAGTCAATGCTTCATCAGCCACAACAGATCCATTTTGATCACCTCCAGCACAAGTACCCTTATTGCTGCCCTCCATCACCATTTGCACCAGCTGAGGATCCCCACGTCTAGTTTTTGGTTCTACATCATCAAATAAAACCTCTCTAGTAAAAACACCCTCACTGCTACCTTCCATCGCTAGATGCACCGGCCCAGGTTCATCAAGACCGGGAATTTCCATCCTTACCATCACTTAGTGACTTCGTCTTGTCTTCCCCTTATGGAAAACCAACTCTTTGTACCCGAATATCAAATAGGAATAATTGTGTCGCATCCAGGATTCAAAAACAAATTCTTGTTTCCACTAAAACTCTTTTCCATCAGTTATCCAAATGCAGGTCAGCAGATCCCTCACAACATCAACCTCAACGCAGATCCTTGGGCAAATTGGATGACATACCACCTCTGTGCGGAGATCCGAGCACAAGTAATGCCCCACCATATTCCCAATAACACGCAGAATGGACGGATTCTAAAAAAGGGTTAAACCAGGGAGACTTACCCACGTCTCGATCGTTTAAGGGTCGCGGCTCATGTGAAAGTCAACGCTCTAATGGAACAGATAGAATGAAGAGTCCTTGCAATGCCGAGGAGCCCTTGACCAGGCCTTAATCAAATCCTCCTCCAAATGAAATCAGATCATGAAGTGTTTTCGGTCAAGAAAGCCAACGACTGCGTGCTTCCGTATATTCAAAGATTCAAACAAATTTATCAAACACATCCACCGAGGGCCGATTATGTCTGAAGCGTGCAATCAGGGTGTGACAGCATAGATCTGATGCATTGTTTAACTTCGACAGATGCAGAGAAAGAATGGGTGCATCCCAAAAAAATCCAAAAACCTTCGGAGACAGTCGGATTCACAGGAATGGAGAAAGGGGATCTATCGAAGCCGAGAGTTCCTTAACCTTCCCAGGAGAAGAAGGACGCGAAACTACAACCCTCTGACGCAGAGGGGGGAGAAAACCCCGACGGCATGCAACTAGGTGTTTATTTAAAAATCCTATAAATGATATGATCAATAAACTCTAGACCAAGGAAGTTATATGTATAGATGAAGAATTAATTTATTGGTGTTGTATTGAGAACCATAGTTAAAATATTATTTAGTGATTAACTTTATTTTGAGTATGTCCATCATATCTATTTTCGAATTCATATTTAAATGGTTTCAGATAAAGAAAACCAATATGTCGGGTGACAACCAAACAAGTTAGGAAAGGATGTGACTCTTGAACTTATGTTTAGAGGATGATAATGGTGTAATTAAAACCACTTACCTTCGTAATATACTGGTTAATATGTCATTTTTTTGTCAAAAAATTTGATGAATAATTATTAATGATTAACTAGTTGTGTAACTTTTTTAGGTTTAGAGGGAAATTTAATAACTATGATAACATTGGAGAATTGGTAGAGAAAAACCACTCTTTTTAGACCTCAATATTTGTTAAAATTATATTTTTGTCCAATGGGAATCAAAGTGAATTTTATGATCCTGTTTCTTAAAGTAAGAGATGAATTAGAATTCGATCAAAACACAAAAAAAGATGAAATTGTCCATTTAAAATTAAAATGTATCAATTTTGTAAATTTACTTATATTGTTACATAGTAAAGTAATTTATCAACATGAGGAAAAAGATCTAAAAAATAATAATAATGTCTTAATACCATGATTTTTTTGATCCAATGGTCTTCTAAATCATCACATCTTTATGGATTAGAGGCCCTCAATATTCAATTGATCATTAAATAATATATTGTTGATTAACACAATCACTCCCTATATATATTTTCTCTCTTCCTCCAAGTATAAATGTCTACATTCCATAGATGTTATTCTACTAAAATACTTAGTTATATGTTAGTCCATGTGAAATTTTCACTTCCCATTCTCTATTTTTTAAAGGATGTTTTATGAACCCTTATCATACTTTTGGATTTAAATATAGGAAATATCTAACAATATATTACCAATATCAAGTTTAAATTCTTAGGATGCAATTTATTTAAGGTTTATATAATGTATCTCACTAAAATTCTGAAATAAAACATTATATAAAATAACGTGTGAGAAACACATCACCAAGAGAATAACATAATATAATATCCTGAGAATTCAAAATATATTTATTTTTATAGTATACTTGTATGTGAGTGTATAGAATGGATAGATTAAGGATGTCTTACAATGTCCATTTGAAGATGATAAAGGATATAGATTTGGTGATGAAGAGTTCGATGGGATAGGTGAAATCGTTGGAGTTTTCATCTGATCAACTGGGCCTGGGGAAATGGAGTGACAATTGTGGAAGAAATTATAATGGTTGGATGCATGGTGGTGTTGAAGGGGTTGGTATTTGTAGGAATGGTAACCTACGAGCATTTCATGTGGCATATCTTTCACCATACCCTTATGCGGCCAGATGTTGATATGGATATGGACATGGCGGGTGGAAGAGTGGATTTTTTTGTCCCATGAAAGAAGATATAACATGTTTTCATGCATCAAAGATTATAGATGTATGTGATACTAGCGACACCGTGAATCATATTTATGTGGGGATGACTCTTATATGTTTAATGAATTTTTAAAGTTTCATTTATATTGGTCTTATGGTTTATATTTTATAGTCTTTCAAAGTCATGTACTTGAAACATTTTTATGTTTCAAGTAGGTGGTTTTTAAAGATTATAAATTATTTTTCATGCACAATTATTATGAAATGATTTCTGTTTTAAACATTTTCATATATGTTTAATGAATGTTTAAAGTTTCATTTATATTGTTCTTCTGAATATATTATACAGTATTTCAAAGTCATATACATGAAACATTTCTATGTTTCAGGTAGGTAGTTTTGAAAGCTTATAAATTATTTTTCATGAACAATTTTTATGAAATTATTTGTGTTTTAAACATTTTCTTATATGTTTAATGAATGTTTAATGTTTTGTTTATATTGGTGTCATGGTTTATATTTTATAGTCTTTCAAAGTCACATACATGAAATATTTTTAAGTTTCAAGTAGGCGGTTTTGATAGCTTATAAATTATTTTTCATGAACATTTTTTTATGAAATGATTTTTGTTTTCAACAATTGCCTATATCTTTAATGAATTTTTAAAGATTCATTTATACTGGTGTTATGGTTTATATTTTATAATCATTCAAAGTCACGTACTTGAAACATTTTTATGTTTCAAGTAGGCATTTTTGAATGATTATAAATTATTCTTCATGAACAATTTTTATGAAATGATTTGTGTTTTAAACAATTGATTATATGTTTAATGAATGTTTAAAGTTTCTTTTATATTGAACTTGTGGTTTATATTTCGTAGTCTTTCAAAGTCACGTACTTGAAAAATTTCTATGTTTCTAGTAGGCGGTTTTGAAAGATTATAAATTATTTTTCCAGAAGCATTTTTATGAAATGATTTGTGTTTTAAACATTTGCTTATATGTTTAATGAATGTTTAATGTTTTGTTTATATTGGTCTTATAGTTTATATTTTATAGTCTTTCAATGTCATATACATGAAACATTTTTAATTTTCAAGTAGGAGGTTTTGAAATCATATAAATTATTTTTCATAAACAATTTTTATAAAATGATTTGTGTTTTCAACAATTGATTATATGTTTCATGAATGTATAATGTTTCATTTATATTGGTCTTATGGTCTATATTTTATAGTCTTTCAATGTCACGTACTTAAAACATTTTTAACTTTCATGTAGGCGGTTTGTAAAGCTTATAAATTATTTTTCTGGAACAATTTTTATGAATTACATATTTAGATAAATATATAAACAAAACATATGAAAAAAAATTTCAAAAATGATAATTGTTACAATTTTTATGAATTATATATATAAATAAAAATATAAACAAAACAAAAATATATTCAAAACAATATTTTAAAAACAAATAATTTTTTTTGTTAGGTGAAATGCGGAATCCTCTTGAACATTTTTTATGAATTATATATATCAATAAATATATAAACAAAAAAACATAAAAAAAATAATTTCAAACTTTTTTTTGTTAGGGGAAAGGCAGCATCGCGGGTGCCGTCTTTCAGCGCCAGTGCAAACACAGCAGCCACGATGCCGCCTTTCACCCAAAATGAAAAGGTGGAATCCGCGATGCCGCCTTTAACGCACAATTTGAAAAAAAATTCGCCCAAACCGTTTTCTGTAATTTTTTTTAAAAAATGAATAGAAAACTCACCCAATCTTACACATCAAAACCTATATTCTTATTGATGAATTTTTACCACCTTTTAATAGATAACATATTTTAATTACAATTTTTTAAAATTTTATAGATTATATATGTCAAAATAAACATAATATTTAAAATAAAGACTTATGAATATTGTTAGGGTAATTTGATTTTATTTTACTATTATGTTTTATTTTTTAATGAATAGTGAAAGATACA
The DNA here is from genome assembly GCA_963277665.1 of Viscum album. Lineage (NCBI taxonomy): Eukaryota > Viridiplantae > Streptophyta > Magnoliopsida > Santalales > Viscaceae > Viscum > Viscum album. The sequence continues at coordinate 1,030,715,729 of OY728158.1, forward strand.
GAATTTTAGTTCAAAACTAATGTTCATATAATTTATTTATATGGCTAAATTACATTTTAAAGTGGTTTTAAAGATAACTTAGACCAGATATTTATCAATTAATCCAATTTACTTCATTATAAAAAATTTTAATTTGAATTTGACAATAAAAAAATGCAAATGTTTGGATGTTTTTACTTTATAAAACTGTATTGTCATCCCATCTACGAGATTAAATTTTTTTATTAATTTCTACCAATTATATAATTTGAATTTTTAAAAATGGATTATATATTTTTAATAATAATAAATTAAAATTTATAATTACATCAAAATAGTTTTTTACCAAAAGTATTAGTGAAAATAATTAAAAATGTTTATAATGATTGAGGTAAAATTAAGCATAATAAGGGACTAAAAAATAAACGTAAGGGCCCAAATGACCTAAAACTTTCCCAAGAGACATTTAATTTCAATAGTTTTACCCTACACTCCATTGGATCACCTTTTTTACATTATGGGTGCCACTTTACATGGGAAAATGTGGGTGGAGTTCCTTTTCCGAAAATTTACAATAGTACCACACGTCATCCACTAGAAAAAGACATCCTCTCCCCCACTTACTCAAACCTATAAAGACACTTTGGATCAACCAATATATACCCAAATAGCAGTTCAAAATTCCTATACTCAGCTTATAGTACTCCCATTTGGATAAAATTAATCCAAGGAAACACTTTGGTGAAAATTAAAAGGAGTTACCCAAATAAGAGGTAACAATCTTCCTCAAGTTCTTATATTTTATTTTTATTATCAACTACCTAAAATCTAATTATTAAACTATTATATAACAAGACAATAATCTTAAATATACTAATATGTATTTATGTTAATGTTTCAACCTAAACATTCACACAAATCCATCTAATTGGTAACGAGCGTACTGTTTATGTGTATGAAGAACTACCACCTCATGAAATGATGGTTGCTCGTTCTTCCTTTAACTCCTATCATGGTTGGAATTATGATATGAACTTTGTTTTTATATATATTTTATATGATATTTATTATGAATTTATTATTATTTATATTTTTTAGGACACATAACCTTATACTTTGCATTTTAGTTAAATAAGATAACATCATTTGTGAAACTGTGGACTACTACCTCCTCAAAATGATGTGATTCATTCAAACTATAAGTAGAGCATATTAAGGATTATATTAATAAAACTATGAAACATATAAGACATATATATGAAACTAGAGTTATAATATAATTATTTATCATTTAATTTTCATAATTTTTTTATGATAAAGAAATAGAAGTAGCTTCATGCATAGGTATGACCTACCATCTCTATGAACAGAGCACTGTATTTATTATTTTAAAATATTATTCATTATTATAAATATATATTTAATCAATATATATTATAATTAAATAATTTCTTAAATTATATATATTATTAAATCATTAACTATGTAATACAATAAAAACAACCTATCAAAACATACTTAAAGAAACAAGGTAATATACACTAGAAATAGTGAAAACAATGAAATATTATTAACAAACGGGTAATAATATATTTTAAACATATTATAAATGCTATTATAAATATGATTATCATTTTTTATAAGTTATTAAAATATTTTAAACCACTATATAGGAGTATATAGACCACACGACAAAATATAAGGTTAAGGAATAAGATTTCTTCCCAATTTACATTCCATAGAGACTTATTGTGGTTATGCACCACATAAATTTTATATTGTGTATATACTGAAATTTTTATTGTTATTTAATGAATCATACTATTCTCATGATATTTTAAGATTTATTTAATTTTATTCATTCATGATTATTATAATTCAAATGTTTCAATGTGGTATGGAACTGTTTGGAATGCTTAATGATTATACTCCTCAAGAATGTTGTTAATGATTACCTTTTAAATCTCAGTTCCTTTTTATATTGGTAAATTTATCATGAAATAAAAACTTTATTAAAATAATTTTTCATTATAATTTTCTTTTAATATCCATATTTTCATATGATGGATATTGGTTTTGCCTAAACTATATATCATTTTACATATGGTGTCTACTTTGACAGTTATTTTATTAAATAGGGAATTTTTTGAAAATCATTATCTTTAATTAAACAGGGAAATTTAATAAGGAATATTTTATATTGATTTAAATGATTATTTTATATAAGGAAATATTTTTAACATTAAATTATTGGTGGATATAGAACAATATATAGCTCTTTGATGCATCGATAACTTCTCCCGAGATAATTAAGTTTCCCAAATTAAATAGGTTTCTACTTATAGTTTTAAATTGTTAGGAGGATGGATCATAAAAGTATTGGTTCTCATGTTCCTTAGAAATTATGTCAACTAATTAATAATTTCCTTGATAAATATTTCACTTATCATTATTATTATCCATGAGGATTTCATATGATAAAATCTACTGATACATTTCATTCTCAGTTTATTGATTAAATAGAATCTGTTTTCAGTTTTGTTACATTTATATATTGATTATTCATTATCTAGTTATTTTAATGGAATCTAATATTAGTTATTTACCTTTACATGTTAATTTTTTCTCATTTATTCATTATTTCTTCTTCTTTAATTAACCTTACAGTGCATCTGATCTGTCCGTTCTTATGTTTTTTCCCTGAGTTGTGAGGAATACATCTTTGAATAAGAATTCAAGGATTTAGTTTATTTAATTATAAAATGTATCATGTTTTATTTTATTTTCCAAATAAACAATGTGAATCATTTATATAATATGGTTTTATAGGATAGCAAAATTGGTTGGTCCTTCGAGATTTTTTTATTTATAATCATGCTAATGTAATAGAATAATACACTTGCTCTGGGATTATGGGGTCGGGGAATTAAAAATGTGTTCTGGACCGTGTACTCCTCTAGAAGGCTCATCAACTCTTGTATAAGGTACACATCATATAAGAGACCTACCCTTCATGCCATCCTAATAAATTTTTGAAACCCAAGCCGTTGTAGCCAAGGGGATACATGTAATGTGTTCATCATGACAAATAATGTATAGTTGGGTTTTCCCAGTTTCTCAGATACGCTTCCCATACTTTGATTTAGGCTATTCTTCCCTAGATATCACCTTTTTTCCACCCAAGATTAGTGGATCTCAACCGGATCTATTTATTTCGGCCATCCGGTGGCCAAAATCAACTCTGTTTACCCATGGTGGTCTCACTGTACACACTGTGTATCTCAACAGCTTCTATTTCCAAGAATAATATATCTTATCATCAAAATGATCATTTATATCAAACAAAAATCCATATTCTTTCCTTTTTGCATTGCTCCATTCCTCATAAGTCATTCTGTTATGATTCCTGGGGTCCGATCAGGCATCATATCGTCCGAAATTGTTGAAATTGGACCATGGGTTACTATTGGCGAAGAACGTGAATCAATTAAAGAGTAAAACGTAAGAATTTTTTTTACCATCATTGGAAAATATTTCTTGGCCAAAGATCAATAACAGAGATATTTAGGTTATAAACATTTAATATCAAATTTAATCTGTACATTGGAGCTTGTCGAGGATCCACAATTGGAGTATATCGATAGAGAGGATTTATCTAATCAATTAATTTAATAAAAAATGGAATAAACCAAAAATTTAAGAGTCTTCCATCGATATTGTATAATTCATCATAAAAATAATGTTCTTGAAAATGATTGAGTGATTTTTTGTGTTCTTTGTGTCTTGATCTGCACTAATCCAGTGTTTTATAATTGTCTGATATGATCCTCTAATGGAAGGAGGTGAAGAAGCTCGGGAATCCTCTTATGTTTTATGTAGTTAACCATATAGGATTATCTGTTTTTTTATTCTTATATAACATTAGTTTAGTTCAGATGAATTAATTAATTTCTTAAATAATTAATTGATCCAATGAACATACTTCGAACGACAAATATGTTCGAGCGCCTCGAGCCAAATTATTTTATGTTTAACCAAGGGTGAAAACCGCATTTCAAACACAAACATGGTATCAAATTTATAATAACATTTTCTATTTATAAGTTATTCGATATTATTTAATAACATGAATGATCATAACATAACATATATTTCATATGTTTATAAAATTTATTCTAGGAGCACCGGGCCTCAGAATCACATTTCATCTCAGCAAATCATTTCGAATATATATATAAAAATACTTCAAATTATTATAAAGATAAATAAGGTATCTTCATATTTCCATACTTCAATATTTTCATCCTTGAAAAGAAAAAATAAAAAAACTCAGGTTACCAAGCTCTCATATGACTCTCCTACTCTCAAAAACTCTGCTTTATGTTCCTGTGCTGCCACAACACAGGAACCAAGAGAATGGTCCATCCATACATGTTCTTATCCTATTGATCCTTGACCACCACTAGGTGATACACAATGCTGGATTTATCGTAAAAGTATATCTCACTCAAGTCGATGATGTGTGTAAGGTCATGCATGTATCTTCTTAGTTATGACATGTGGAAGACATCATCAACCATCTATAGCTATGGGGGTAGGGTGAGGAAGTAAGAAACCTCGTTAACCCACTACATGATCTTGAACGTCCCAATGAACCTTGAGGACAACTTTCTAGCCTGGGTGAACATATGCAATCCTCATAATGGGGAGACTCTGAGGAAAAAATTTTCTCCATGCTCATTGATCTTCATAATATTTATGGCTAGAATGAGACATCCTCATTCCCACACGGATTACTTTGACTTTATCCATAGCCACATGCACCATCTATGTTCCCACAATTGATGTATCACTGATCTCTATCTAGAAAAAGGGTGAATTTATGGGTCTCATATACATGGTATCAAAAGTTCACATGGAAATGATAGAGAAGTAGTTTTTGTACACAAAATCTACCAATTGAATGTTATCCTCCCATCTATATCCAAAGTCTAACACAAAATCCCTCAACATGTCCTTAGACACCTGGAAATTACGATCCTTCTTTCCATTTTTTTAGGGTTAAATGTATATACCCATCCTCATTTGGGTCCCAAATTCCTCCTTCAGGCCTTTTCATAATCATGACGTAAACTATGCATCGCGATCAGATACAATTTTTAGGACACCATATCAAGTCAAATGATCTCTCGTACATACAAATTCACCTAAATATCCACTGAACTCTTCTCCATAATAGGAAGTAAGTGTGTCAACTTCATGATCTAGTCGACTATCGCCTAGATGGTTTCACGTCCCTTAAATTTCCATAGAATACCTATCCAAAAGTCCATGGATATGCATCCCACATCCACTTAGTGATCTCAGGGGATATAAAAAACCTACTAGAGCATGGTGTTTTGCCTTCAACTACTGAAAGGTCAGGAAATGAGAGATGAAATAATCCAAATATTGTGTCATAAAAGTCCACCAAAACTATCATTAAATTTCATTGTACAACTTCCCCACACCTGGATGCACATCAAGTGGATAAGTGTGGAATTATCACATCACCTCCCCCCCACATAGTGACTGGAACCACCATCCATCCCTAAAAAATAGATAACATGATTACCTCCTTCAGAATAACAATATGGAAAGTTAACCATTCATATCTCATCACATAAGACCTAAAAATTGATGTATCCTAATTGGGAATCTCTCACACACTCATGAAGTGAAAGAGTCAACATCGACTATAGAAATGGTTTACCCTCCTCCACCACTAGGGTAAGGTATATGGAGCCCAACTAATTTGAATCCCCCTACACTAATCAAGACTAGGAATTCCCACCAAATGAATCTTTTAATATGTTTTCCTTCCCTATATTATAAAATATCTATAAGCCATAGTCATAAAGAAATTCCAACTAGCTTCCTTATCTCGGGTTCAAGTCTCTCTATATGTAGACGTAACCATGAAATTGATGGTCACAAAGTGATCCCCTAGAAGGTTGTACCCCCAAATCCTCATGGAAAAGTATATCGCTTCCAAATCTAGGTTGTGAGTCATGTAGTTATACTCGTAGGATCACAACTTCCTTAACCCATATTTGAAAATAGTCCATCGCAACATCAACACACAAAAAAGACCAACTCCTGATGAATTTCAATACACTATATACTCCACACACTCCTATAATAGTAAAAACATATAATCACTCTTCAGGATCAGCCTCAACTCCTCAATGGTCCACTAGCACTTTTTAGTCAAGGTAAAATGTGGAAATTTACATGTCATAGCAGTAAAATGGTATGAAATTATGGAGAAGACTATAAAAAAAATCTTGTAGTACCCTAATAAATCTCCATACCTCTAACTTGATCTTTGGTGTCTCCCATGAAATAAATTCATTTATCATCATAGGGTCTATGGATAAACTATTTTCAGAAATAACATGCCCTAGATGTTGAACATAATGGATCTATAACTATTACATCAAGAGATTCTCATAAAGATGGTGATCTCGATGAAAATCTAGATCCAACCTCAAGTGTTATGTATGTTCTTCCTCTTACACAAGGTAGATGAGTTTTCTTTTCATGAAGACAACCACAAAATGTTCCAAGTATGACTAAAATACCTGGATCATCAAATCCATAAACATGGAAGGGGAATTCATCACACCAATGAGAATAACAAGGAACTCATGGTGTCTATTGCCACATCATAATTCCATTTTTTGAATATTAGACTCACAAACCCTCAATTAGTGGTAACTAGACTAGAGATTGGTCTTTGAGAACCATATCGTGCCTCACAACTGGTCAAATAGGTCTTTAATCATTGACAAGGTTTACTTGTTTAATTATCGTGGCCTAGATTAGGCAATGATAATCCATGAAAACCACAATCTCCCAGCTTCCCTAGGGGGCACACTAGGTCTAATAAAACCCATCTCTTAATGTTCCTATAACTATAACTGAATCTCTTATATCTTGTTTGGGGCCATCTAATATGACATAGAAGATATCTATGTGGTCTAACAATGCCTTTCAATGAAAAACTGTATATCCTTCTTAAGAGGTAGTCCCAAAACGTCATCAAATAATATGTCTATATAATCTACCAAAACTGAAGGAATATAGATTCATGATGATCTAGATATACCAACCACTATAATCAACAAATGATGGGTGATGGGTTATAGCCTCTTATTAATAAAACCCACTCGTGCCAACATGATATCTATCTATACCATAAAGGAGAATCACGTCCCATCAATGCAATGGAATCTTCTTTGTCTATAGTGATAATCAATCTGGGTTTAGACAGTGGAAAACCAATTCATACCAAAAATGATTTCATAGGGTTTCATCTTGAGGGATAAAAGGTCCAAAATTATCCTATATCTACTGTGAGATAGATCACACTTCTCTCAGATAAAAGATACAGAAGACATATTTTCTATAGAATCCTCATGATGAAGCTGTTGGGATAGCACCTCAATAAGGAGATCCATCTATCTTTCCAAGAGTATAAAAATGAAAGAATGACCAAAAAATGTGTCTACTAATAATGAAACAAAAATAGAATAAATATAGATTTTACCTCTAAACATCTCATGCACAACAAGGTCATAAGGCACCAAATCATGTAGATTACTGTGACCCCACCTGCTAACTCCCTGAGTTTGATGTGGCCCCCCTGGTGGTGGAAGTGGAAGGATCTCATAGCTTCTCCCACCTCCCATAGATCATCCTTCACTGATATCTGTACCTCTATGGATACCACCATACCCTCACAAGGGTGATCCCTGATCATGGTGATACCTTGGCCATGCTGGTCTTACAGCTATCTTTATGTGCTCCGTGGCACTTATAGTGAGGTAGTCATGAAATATGTGACCTCACCCATCACAAGCATATAACCAACCCTATCTGGGTTTCACGAGGGATCTAATCTATCTGAGTACCTCATGACCACCCACCTGAATCTGATCACGAAAGGATGTCATGCACTGAGATCATGCTGATTGGTGCATAATAGTTACAACCGATTACTTAGCTCTATGATGCCCACTACCAGCTCCAATTGTCTCAAGTCCCCCTAATAGAAAGCTCACTTTCACTATTTCATGCTCCATCATCCTATCATAGGTGGGTATGCACAATGGATCCATGGAAGAACAAATATCTCTACGGAGTATTTACTCAAACCTCCATTCTTAGATGTATCCATCCTAAACCACATAAAGGGAGTATCTAGTAAGGTATATAAACCTTAATTCATACACACCCAACATCATCCCTCCCTACTACAACTCTAGAATATTAAAAATATAGACTGAGCACAAGCATGAGAGGTAGTAACCCTCAATGTACATATATTGGAATTCAGGCTGTGTCAGTGTTGACTCATCATGCATATATGTAACATGACTCCACTATCTCCTAGCTTCTCCCTGGAAAAGGCTTTCAAATAGTGAAACCACCTGATCTGTTAGTATATGGATGATCCTGATGATCTGAACCACTGACTATAGAAAATCCTCTACTACATAAGGATATGGATCACCATGGAACCTCATCGGCCTATTGTGATAAAACTCACATAGCACAGTAAGGCTGTGTGCATCCAAAACCAACATTGTGGGAAAGACCTACTGCTCGATTGGTGGAGGTTCTTCTACCTACCCACATAGAAGAAGAAACTCATTGGATGGAACCTGAATTAAGGCCTTGTCCTTCATTATAATGTCATCATTATTCATAAGTGTTATCCTAGATGGATATCACCACAGAGGCATCTTGAAAGTTATCCTGATTTACCATGGTCAGATGAGTGTATATATATATATATAAACTGGGAGATGTCTAAATAATGACATTTAAAGAATCAATCATATAAGATTCAGGTACCATTCATCCATATAACCAATGTATCAATATAATGAGTCGATAAGCTAGTATTCAAGGTCTTGGTGAATGGATATATTGGCTACCCATACCGTCACTAGATTCCCACGTTTGGGATCTGAACTCGAGACACTTTGGAATTTTTTCCCTAAGTCCCAACCAAACATCATAAGAGGACTAATCCAGAAAAAATCCCATGGAATGAACTGTTATGAAACCAAATCATTCACGACCCAACCCTAACTAGGGCATAAGCTGATACTACCCTGGACCCACCTTCAAAGGACCTGGGTTGGAGACAAGTGATGAAGAAATAACTAACATGGGTATGATTTTTAATAAGTACCTATATGCACAAATATATCCATATTTATGTATAAATACTAAGGGAAAAGGGTAAGAGATAAACAAATACATGGGAAACAACCATTCATGTAAAATAGATATACATTGCAAGAGTATGGTAGTCAAAACTGAAAAGTAAAGGTTAAAATACCTAGAAAATAGGAATTATGTCCCAACCTAAATGTATTGGAAAGTAATCTTGTACGTGAAGTTATCTCTTCATCTCCAAGTTGTGACCACTATACACACACCAACGTACCATGTATCCCTAATCTTCTTGAAAGTCACTATCGACCTATCAATCATATATATAATATAAGACACGTGTAGGAAAATCATATTTCCGGGTGAGTATATACATACCCAGTAGGACACCTTGACAGCTGAATGGGGGGGGGGAAGTAAGAGATAGAATAGGAATAGAAAGAGAGTAGACTGTAAACATGATATAGATGACCTTAGTCAAGAGAAAGAGTAACACCACACAAGTATAGAGGGATCAAAATAGTGTGTAGATTTATTATACATTGATTCTTTTCCACCCATTGAAGGATAGAAAACTCATCTAACTATGAGAAGATAAACATGGAACACATATGTCATACCCCGTGCCTCTTCACATATCATTGAAATATAGTAACCAAATAAAAATGAATATATAACAATATATTTATATATATTATTAGTCAAAAAAATCAAAAATGAGAGAGAAATGGGATCTACATATCACTGCTCAAACCATGAGGAAGAGTCTATGACAATTCAAAACGTCCATCGAAGATACCCAACATCTTTTTTTTCTACCCATAAGTATCATTCCATCTCAAGACACACCTTGTCATAATGCTTCATTATTGAGGGGACACAATATATAGGCGGAGGACTCATGCCTTGGTACAGAAATATGGTTCAACTATATTAGTCAATGAAGGTCTTATGCCCTGCAATGTAGGAGAGTTTCACTCTGGTCATCGAGGACCCATTCCAAACCTAGCTAGAGGGCTGCACTGAGAAGTTTTTAGAGGACTCATGACTTGTTCAAATAGAAGGGTTCCACTCTAAAAGTCATTGAGGAAACATAACCACACTAGATGTAGGGTTCCACTCATAATTATATAAAGGATCTATGCCCTGTTCTAATAGGAGGGTTCCACTCTAGTGGTATAGGACCCATGCCTATCCTAGTTTGAGGGTTCAGTCTTGGAGTTGATGAAGGACGCATACCATACCCAGGAGGAGGGCCACAATGGTGGTTAGGGAACCATGCCTAGCCAATCTTGAGGGTTCCACTCTAGGAGTAATTAGAGGTCCCTTTCCCATCCCAGATGGAGGGTTCTACTCTATAAGTCATCAAGGAACCATGCTTAGACCAATTGGATGGTTCCACTAGGGATATCTCTGGTGATCCTATGTGATCACCCATGTCATCAATAATTTCCTAACCAAGTGTCATGACAATAATATGTAAAATAATATCTCAAAATCCACAACTGACAGAACCATCATGTTCTAAATGAAAAAACACTATGAATAGTTTACTTGTGGAATAAAATAAGAGTCCAAATGAAGGAGATATATAAGTTGAACTTTTTTCAAAAGTATCCAAAGGGGTATATGGTGTATAGATAATCCACACAACATGTGGCCGCACTATTTCACGTAGTTAGGTCACTAGAAATATAAATCACTCCAATTGTGTTGAGTTACATGGATTTTGAGGGATATACATTTAATTCCCATGCCACCTAGGGTCCCACCTTTGTGCTTGGCCTTGAACACGTAACCACCATGTGTCTATGTACATTACCCCATGTTTGTGTATTTATGTTCACATACCGGTGTACAGATGTGTAATTACTTATGGGGTCTTGCTCGCGTGCTCCTCCACAGGGCTCATCCACTTAGGGATGAGGCACATAATGTTTAGGATAACTACATATCATTTCATCCTTATAACGTTCTAAAACCATAATTGTCAATCAAAGGGGATACATGTTGTATGTTCATCACGGTAAAAGACATGTGGTAAGGGTTATTCAAATTTTATAATATCTTCTTCCCATTAATCAATTCATTCTATTCCACCATAGATTTTTTCTTGTATTTACCCAATATTAGTGAATCTCAGCTGGATCTATCGTTTTCGGCCATTTGGGGGCCAGAAATCGGCTCCATAAACCCCTGGTGGTTCTTACACAACCACCACACATCTTTTCAACTTCTGTTTCCACATATTTGATCTCAGATAATCAAAATGAACATATACATCCTAATGAATATTGTATTTATCATTTTTCATCAATTCATGCCTCCTACATTATTTCTGCGCAATTCTGAGGGTCTGATCTAACTCAGTACTACCCGAAAATGTTGAAACTAGACCACGAGGTCCTACTAGTGAATTTTAGAATGAAATTGAGGGGAAAAGAACAAGAATTTTTTTTAATCCTCATTGGCCAATATTTCTTAGAAATCACTCAAGATTTAGGTTATTTGAGTTAGAAAACATTGAATAAGAAGTTAAATAGGTACATATGTGGTTGCCAAAGATCAATAATTAGAACAAATAAAAAGAGGGGATTTTTATCTTCTAAAAAAATTTAATAAACAAGGATGTAAATAAAACATTAATCATTCCAACCTAGATATTGGATTGTTATTCATTTAATTACGTGCTCACCAATGATCGATGGAAGTCGTTGTTTTTTTAGAATCACGATATGCTCTGATCCAGTGTTTCATCATCATCTGATATGATTCTCAAATTGAAGGAGATGAAAATGATTTAGAATCCTCATAGGGTTTATTCCACCAACCCTGTAGGATTCACCATGGAATCATTCGTAGAGAACTTAATTTTAGGTTAAATGAATGAATTAATTTCATAAAAATTCAATTAATCCACTGAACGTACAGACCATAGGTGAGATATTTAAGCACCCTACATCTACTTATTTTGGTTTTCACTTGGGGTACACACCACATTCCAGACTCAACTTTGGACTCATATTTCAGATTTGATTTTCTATTTGAGAGTTATGCCAATTTCATTATGAAATTATGTGTTCTTAATATAAAATATATTTAATATTTTTATAAAATTAATTATGGGCACATCAGTCCTTGGAATCACACTCTCTATCAACAACTAGATCAATGAATATATATAGAAATATTTCAAATTCTTACGAGGAAAAACCTGGTCCTATAGAGGTATTATATCAACTAGTATTTTATTTTTTCATTTTACAGTCTCATAATTTCATAACATCCATTAAAAATTTTAAAATAAAATTCAAATACTATGGAATATATCATTCTAAATAAATATATTCATGTGATGGAATATTAGAATCTTGTTTAAAATAGAAAAATTTGGGTTAAATCCATGTTATATATTTAATAACTAGTTTTTATGAATTTTAGAATTTAATACAAGTATTTGATAACTTTTATTTGTTGTGACCCTTAAGAAAATAATTATAATACAATAAAATTTTATATACACCAGATCGTACATGTATATTATTGTATTATATCCATGTAAAATAACTATTACTATATATTATATTTAGTTTTTCTTACTGAATAGAAAATCCAATATTATAGTCCCATTTGAGGAATGATTGGGAATATTTTTCGCTTTTATCTGGTAATTATTTATAATATTTCGGAAGTAAATTTAGAATATCATTACTAAATACCAAAATCAAGTGAATAATTTTCAATATTTTTGTTATATAGAAATAAAATATTAATTACTTATATCATAAAAAATAAATTGACTCTCATATATAGTGATTTTTAATATAATAATTTAGATTTAATCATAAGTACATATCCAACACATCTAAAGATTTTCTATGACATTGAAACATCATGAATTCTATGAGACTAGAAAATTATTTTCTTCATCGCAAAAAATATTACCAATTTAATTTACATATTTTCTAAAATCACTTAATTGTATTTTAAAATTAAGTATAACATGTTTTTCATATTTAGGTAATTCTGTCATAAATTTTAATAGAAATATAATTTTTACATAAATATTGTTGTATATTTTATAGAATAAATGAAAATTTATCAATATTAAAAAATGGGGAAAGATTTTTATAAATAAGCTATAAATTTTTATGTAAATAGTTTTTGTGTTTGTTATTATTAATTTCATATTTTTTGGTTTTAATTTTCTTAATGAAATAATTATATTTCAGCCATTTTTTAAAGTATTTTAAAATTAATTAATTTTCTATATTGTAATTGATTGAATTTTGGATGTATTTTTGTTATATTATTTTTTTCTAGTTTTATTTTTTTTCTCAAAATAGGAATTAATTTTATTATATATAAATATTTTATAAGATATGAATTTCTTCATTGATTATCAAAATTGTGTACTCGAAAAATAATATAATATATAAGTTATTTAAAAAAACATTTTATATACACTTTTTCATATAAATTACAAAGATAAAAAAATGAGACATCAAGGATATATGGTTTTATTAATACTAGTTAGGTCAATAAATGTTATGAACAATTTGAAATATGGTTTACACATTGGTTAAACAAAAATAACATGGTAAAATTATAATAATATAAATACCACTTACTTTTTATCATTCTTGTTCATTAAATATCAATCATGATAAAAATTTTAACATCAAAAAATAAATAATGATGTTTAAAATGTATTTTTTCATTATTTGATATAACACATACATATAAATTACATCAACAAAAATCTTTGTTAAATATCTAAAATTGGTATTCAGAAATCTACCCAAAATGGAAGAAATCATAGAATAATAGTAACAATGATTCATATAAGAAACCATACATAATATTGAACATAAATTTTAGCAAATATAATGAATTAAGAATAAAAATAGCTCTAATTCTAAAAATATTTCAATTTTTATTGAATGTACCACATATTTTCCCAAATGAGATATAATATCCCTGGAATCCTCTTTCAGAACTCATAAAATAGAATGGAATAATCCAAAATGATAAAATAAATAATCATAGAGCCACATCTTGAAATATTCTTCACATAGTGATTATAATTCATGATTGCATCTTCCATTAAATAATTTAATGTCTCAAAACATAATAATGATACATGTGGTGATAGTGTGTTGCCGTCAAAGTGTCCTTATGATGTCTTATCATGTTCCCCATAATCCTTATTCAAAATAAAATTTCAAGTCATCAATTTCGTATACTTCTGTGTTCTACATATTCTTAATATTCTTGTTTATTTATTTATTATATTGAAATAATTTTTATAATTTAATTTTTTTTCCTTATTAATTTTTAGTGATGAATGGATATATGTTAGAAGATGTTTATTTAAAAAAATGATTAATCTTTTTAATAAATATGATTTGGAAAATAATTTACTATAGTTGTATATAGTTATATATTAGATAATATTATTATATAAGAAACAATATTAAATAAATCGATCATCAAATGTATTTGACAATAAAATCATTTTGTATTTTTTAGGAATTAAACATTATATATTTTTTAATAACTAAATATCATTTAATATAATAATTAAATAAGTATTTTTTAAAAGTTACTATGGTGGATTGGGGACTGAACATGAATAAATGAGATTATGTTTGATTTAAATGAAATATATATTCAATATATTAATTTTTTACTACAGTAAATAAAATTAATTATATATAATAGTTAATGTATATATATATATATTGGTCTAAATTAAGAATTATGATAGGATTGTATTCATTTGATTATTTTTATTAATTATGGTAGCCGAAAATTTTAATTGCTTTAAATTTTATTAAATGTTTTCTCTAAAATTATAATTATTTTATACTATTATATAGATATGTTTGTGATTATGTGTATATATGAATTTATTATTATAATTATTAATTATATTAAGTAAATTTTATTATTTCTGTGAAATTTTAATAATTTAATTATTTTTATTATGATAATGGAATTTATTTGTTACCTTAGTGGTTTAATTATTACACTTTTGATACTCATTCTTTTATCGAATTAAAATTTCTAGTTTTAGTTTTCTTTATGTGTAAATAAAAATTGATCAATTAGAATTGGTATATTTAATAATAATAATAATAATAATGGAAAATATTTTTTCCAGGAGAAGAGGAACTCATTTCCCATTTCATTAAAAGAAGAAAAGATACATGGATTGGTTGGTATAAGAGAAAACATAACATCCCTAATAACAATCCTATTGAAAAAATATATAAAAAATTATAAAAACATAATTCATTTCCAGGATTGAAATGACCATTTGAATATTAATGTAATGAAGAACCTTGAGAACTCTTAATAATGTTTATTTTAAAGTGATAATAATCCCTTCATCGACTTGAATTTCTATGAGGGAGTTTTTAAAGGCCATCTATATATAACATAGGATTTTTCACATTTTGTAACACACTTTTATATAATATTCTTCATTGATGTGTATCATCATCCTCTGTATCTACTTAACATCTCTCTTTATTATCAATATCAATTTATTTGTTAATATCCTCAAGGATTTTAAATTGTAAATAATAATGGGAATTTTATTCAACAGACATGTTCATTTGAATTGAAATGTAATTAAATCTCACTTACTAACCTAGGGGTCCTTGGGTATCATATTTTCCATAATTATAATTATTTTAGTTTTTATTTATATTTATTTTAATATATTTATTGATAAATCATAGAGGATATGAGATATTTAATTATTTTTCATAATAAATTAAATGAATTTAATTTAATTTGTGTGCTTCACTAATCATGGAAGGGGGAATATTAAAAAAATATAATGTATTTTTTATTGTTAATGGTCCATAATGAATATTAGGTGGGTGTTTACTTACACACTCACCCTCTCACTCTCTTCTATCTCTTATTTATCACTCTATAACCTCTATCTATCTTCAATTTTACATTAAAAATAACATTAAAAATAATTCAATTAATATTGGAATTTTTTTTATATGATGTTGTAATCCTTGCATTGAGATGAATATTTCATTGAAAAATATATACAGGTGACTGAATTTTTATACATTCTGGTCAATTTAAATTTATCATGTTTTTGTTACATGGGATGTTTTTTAAAAATGTTTTCTTGTTAATATATTTTTGATTCATTTTTTTGGAAGGTGAAATAGTGAATGATTTTTGATTGAAGATGAAATTTTTTCGTCATTTGTTAATATCATTTACCATAATATTTTTTATATTAGTTTAGTATTACTATTAAAGATAAATTTATATGCGGATGTTGTATTTTTTGTGAAGTTGATCAAATGTTTTATTCCAAATAGAATAGTTGGATTTAGTATTCCAAAGATGTTTATGTCATATGATGGTTCAAAGATTATATTTTTAGTGGATGAATAGATTTGGTCTGTAAATAGATGATGATGAGTAAGAATTTATTGTACAATCAATGTGTTCAGAAAATTTCTAAACAATTTTTAGATGCTCAGGACATGGAAAATATAGATTAGTTATATTCAACTACCAAGATCATTGGATAATAGTCAGATTGAATAGGATAAATATTCCAGATTTAATTGTTTATGATTTCAATAGATTTAGTATGTTGACATACAAGGGATAATTAGGGTCATTAGTATATAAATTTTTATTTAATAAATGATGTGATGTATGATGATATAGTGTTGATTCAAAACATGAAACCCACTTGAGTTGGACTATGAATGATCAACTCCCTTCTTTACCACAGATCCGGACAAGGGATAGGTTAACATTTATTAGCACTTAGAATAAAGTGTTGATAAAAGCCACACCTTTACTAGTTCTAAAATAAGCGCTGATAAAGGATAGATTTATCAGCGCTAATTTTAGCGTTGATAACAGCTTTATTAAAAAATATGTTTAGTTTATTTAAATTTATTATATTTATATTAAAAAATAACTTTTATTTATATACATTAATTAAAAAAATAATGTTTATAATTAATTTAAATATGATATTTTATAATATATATATTTTAATTATTCCATTATGTATAATGTTTAAAAAAAGTATTTATAAGTTTAAAAATAAATAGATATAAATTTAAATAATTATAAAATTATAATATTTTTTGAAATGATAAATATATTTTTTGTATTTATATTTATATATAAATTCTCTTTAAATATATTTTGTTATAATTAAAATTATATATATATATATATATAAATAACA
Source organism: Viscum album (assembly GCA_963277665.1). Classification (NCBI taxonomy): domain Eukaryota; kingdom Viridiplantae; phylum Streptophyta; class Magnoliopsida; order Santalales; family Viscaceae; genus Viscum; species Viscum album. Next base: position 1,030,733,187 of record OY728158.1, read on the forward strand.
ATGCCTTTAATGAATAAATATATATATATATATATATATGTATATATATCATGAGATAATGATTATATTGAGTATTTTTTTTTATATATTTATGGGAGAGTATAATTGATCCTATACGATCATAACGTTTATTTGTGGACGTGATTTCGAGTTATGTTATAAATGTTAAGATTACATACATTATAATGACACACACATGAATATGTTAGGTATTCAACATTTTGAATGTTCATTTATAAATTGTCACCTATATGATTTATTCATGTTATACCCATTATGTTGTTTGCAAAAATACTTATAAAAGTATCATTAAGATATTTAAATATTAAAAATATTTATTAAACTTTTAATTAATTTTTTAATAATATAGAACTAATTTTTAAATTTATTTACTTATAATTATTATTATAACTATATATATTAATATTAAAAAATTATAAAAGTACAATAAATAAATTTATTATAATTTAATAAATATATATTTTTATATATTAATATAAATACATACACATATATATATATATATATTTAATGTTATGTACAAATATATATACATATATTTATTTATAATTATAAATATATATATATATATATATATATATATTACAGTTTGGGGCTTGATTAAGTGGTAAATGCTCCCTGTAATCCTGTATCAGATCTGGGTGGGTGCGAATTTCCCCTAGAATGCAGTGATGTCGACATGCAGTGATGTAGGCATGATGTTGCACTAGGCCTTCAGGACAGTTTGCAGGACTTTGGGCCATGTAATGGGCTTTATGCCCACAAGAGCCTTCAAGTCATGTACTAAATAAACAAGGATTGATGGGTGGGCTATCCTTTAGGGGTCTATGGCCTTCCTTTCTGACCTGTGTGCGTGTTTAATTTAATTGAACTTCCAAGCACCACATATATATATATATATAAATAATTATAAAATTATAATAAATATATTTTTAATAATTATAAATATATAAATATATAAATATATATAACTATATAACTATACATATAAATATATACAAATATTTGTACATATATTAAAATATTTATAATTGTAATTATAATATATATATAAGTATAAATAATTATAAAATTAAAATACATATATTTATTATATTTGTAATTATAAATATAAATAAATAAATGTTTATTTATAGTCAGAAATATAAATAAATATACATTTATTTACATAATTATGAAATTATAATAAATATATTAATTATATATATTTATTATTATATTATAATTATTTAATAAATATATTTATTCATATATAATTATATATAGAAATAAATAAATATTTATTTAATAAATTATGAAATTATAATAAATAGATATAATAAAATTTGTAATTTCATAATTATTTAAATACATAGTAATTTATTTATAGTTATAATTATACATCTATTTTAATTTTATAAATATATATATTTATATATATTAATGAATATATATAAATATATTTATTATTATTTCTATACATAGGTAAATGAATCATGTTATACCCATGAACCTATTATGTTATCATAAATACATATAAAATTAAAATAAATATATTTTAATATTAAATATTTAATTATATTTATAATTATAAAGTTTTAATTATATCTAAATAATTTTCAAATATATTTACTTATAATTATAACTATATATATTTAAATAAGTAATTGTAAAATTACAATAATTACAACTATTATAATTTTATATATAGTTATAACTATATATATTAATGAATATTTTTATAAATATATTTATAATTACATACAAATATTAATGAACATATTTCTTTATACCAAAGGGGTCGAGGTGCCAGGTGAACCTTCTCCTACCAAAATTTATTGGAAAATAAAAGATAGACCATGAAAAAGTGAAAGGACATTATCAACAAAGGAAAAGATATCACCCATAAAAGAAAACTACAAATGGGTAGAACCAGGATCATCCCCATAGTCTTGATCAGAGGTATCATCAGAAAATTCTCATTCTGACTACAAACTCTTCTAATAGAAAAGCATGGAGTACATTTCCTTGAGTTTATCCTACTCTGGAGTGCAACAACCAAGTCATCCCAACCATGTCCTCGTCCACAATGTTTCGGATTCCGACCTCATTTCCAAGTCTTTGTTTGCTTCCAATCCACTTCTGTTTCATAAATAGTTAGAGACTACTCCATTGAGTCATTAATGAATCTTAAAGCATCATCCTTCTAATATTTCTCCAAAATATCATTTTCTATCAGCTCCATTCTATCCATGATAGGTGATGGATACTTATCAGTCAATTTCCTATTAACCAAATAGTTGGTTTTTTAGCAACTTGATCAAACACCAAACTACCCTCTCCCACATTCTGTTCATTCCCTACTATAATATCTAACCATAATTTCTTTTTACTAGTGAATAGTAAATGAATGTCTTCATGATTTGTAGCCCCTTCCTCCACCTTCCTATTTGATAAATCACCTGCCCCTTTAGACTGCCCAATCAGCTGTCCAGAGGTCCCACAAGCTGGCCATCTAACTGCTGCACTACCATTACCCGGAATACTCTCCATCATCTGCATCACATTTTCATTTCAAGTGGTTTTCTTAACAAGAATAATTTCAGTATCACAATAGATGTTTCCAACACATTGTTAGGTGATGTGTTGGGAGTAGGGGCTCTCATCTGTGCACAATCCATTGTTGGAGTAGCATCCACCAAATGTGTATCAACCTCTACATTGAAACCATAAAATGCATGAATCATATATGAATTTATAGAATTACCACCTGAAGTTGTTGCAACCCAAGTCTGATCACATACACAAGAATTCTAGGTGGACTTATTTATATTATTCTTTAGACATGTCTTCGAATCATGCCCATGTAGGGAGAAATAGTCACAGACCATAGATTTCCTATAATTTGAGATTTCATGTCTAATAACATGCATTAAAAACATAATTTTGGTATTTTTTTTATAAAAAAATCATAAATCAAGTTCTTCTTAGTTAGTGTATAGTAGAACATGATCCACTAAAGTGGAGTTCAGATCAAGTTTGACCAAAAAGCGGGCAATGTTCCCAAATATTGAGGCCTCTATTTCATTGTCAATATTGATTGGAAATAAATTTGACATTGTGATATCATACAAAATTTTGGGATGCTAAAGAATCATATTTCGTCCATATAACCTTACCTAGAGTTTAGAAAAATACTTACCAACTTCAAGTGAATTTAAATTCTTATCTCATTCATGTATATAGATGATACCTGGTTTGATTGAAATTGATCAAAATCCCCACGCCTTCATCTTCAAATCATCAGATGGGGAGAGAATATGAATGAATCCATGACCTAATGAAGTGAATTTCTTATATGAGAACTCATTGATTTTTTAGAGACACTCAATTATAGATTCAATTTTTATTGGAATGGAACCCCAAGGTAGAACAAAATTAGCTATTATAGAGTGCTCCACTATTTTAAAGAATTATGAGATAGAAATTGGATTTTTCTTGATGTGTGTCACAATAACTATTCAATGATTGAGAGGGGAATATGATCCCTTTTAGAGAGAGAATGAGTGATTCTCTCTCCCTAAATAGCTACTATTTCTTCACCGTGATCAGGAAACCATGACTCTAAATAGAGACCATGAGAAATTGATGGATTGTCAACATGAGCATTCGGGAACGAAAGAGTTGAATCGACATCACTGTGAGACGATTTTGGTCACAAAATGGTTGCAATGTGCTTTTATGAGTCCAAACTCCCTTGGCCCAGTGACTCTTCTATAAGAGACACTTCCATCTACTTAAGAACTGTGTAGGATGGGATTGGCTGAGCATGGTGGTGATCTTGCAGTTATTTTATTTAATTAAACATATAATAAGTATATTTATTATAATTTTGATATTATTTAAATAAATATATATTTATTAATATTAGGTATTTATTATCATTTTTTACCATTGATAAAGATAGGACTGTATTAGTGCTACAAAAGCACTGATAAATTGTGTCTTTATTAGTGATATTATTTTTGTGTTGATAAATACGTTTTTTATATACGATTTATTATATATGATAAAAATACCATTATTAGTGCTTTCCAACAGGTGATGATAAAATAATTTCTTTTTATTATAAAATAAACTCTATCAGTACCCTACTACCACTCACACTCAAGCTCTCACAGAACTAAAACTTTATCGTTGCTTCTTCCTGCCACTGCATCCTCCTAATGTTTCTTCCTCCCGCCTCTACTACATGCCTCCACTCCCTCTATGGATTTTTCCAACGCCACCTACAGGTATTCCTCTACCACTAACGCAACTCTACTACTAACATCTATGGCCTCCGCTGCCGCTGCCCCCTACTTTGTCACCACCAAACCCTCCTTCTGTCACTCGAACTCCAAATTTATGGTATTCTCTTATTTCCACCTTTTACTTTTAACTTTCTTTTTTCTATTTATCTAAATTTCAACAGAAATGAAAAAATGGTCAATTATATTCTAATACATAGATTTTTTGTTGTCTAGGTTGTATGGACTCCCAATATATCCTTATCTTTCTTAATTTTAATGAAGTTTTTCAATTCAACTTGTGCAATATTTCTAATTCTATACTATTTCATCAATTTCACATATCCTATGGTGGTTATTTACATTAAATTAAATATAAAATAATTAGACATAAATAAATAGAATGATTTATTATTAAATTAAAAAAATAATGGTTTAATTTCTTTTTTCATAACATAATGACTTATATTGATTGAATTATAAAGATCATTATTTTATTTAAAACTAATTTTTCATGTGATTATTTATTTCTGATACATATTAGAAATTTTATCATGATTAATTTTTGATTTTATGTGTATGTGGATGCTTCAATGGATTTTCTACCATGTTGACATGACAGATTTATAAATGTATTTCAACATAGATTATCTCTTTAGGCCTTTGGTAGGTACCCCTTAATGGTTGATGTTTGATATTTTATTATTATTTTATATTATGGTTTTATCATTGTAAATTTTATTTTTAAAATAAAAATATACGTTTTGTTAATTTTATTTACTCAACCATATGTTAAAAAAGTATTTTCATTATTTTCCCTAAAACTGATTTTTTTTTGTCTTAAAAAATGAATGGTATAAAATATTTGATGATATCCTACTAGGGTATTTACTCACACCATACAGATAATCATTGGGGAGTATATGGACATAGTTTTTTATGATACCGGTAAAAGTAAAGGGTTACAATTTTATAGTAGTGTTCTATAATCACATGTAAAATATATTATTATAATGGGATGTAGACGTCACCATCGGTAATAAAGATAAAATATTCGTTTTTTTTATTTTAAGATATTTACAATAAAGTGGATCTCTTATAAATAAATTAATTATTGGTTTAACCTTATATTTTCGATCATGATTAAACCTTTTATAGATTTTTTTTATAAAATGGTGGTAATTTTTGATTCATGTATCTTTTATAAAGTGACTCTCTTGATATTTATGTCTTTTTGAAAATGCCTAAGTGGATATTTTAAAATGATTCATGTGTTTTGATATGTTTTTTAATAAAATAAATGTAGTAAAAATACCATTTTTTGGTTTCAAGTAAACTTATAATGAATTAAACACTTGGCATGGACTTAGATTTATTGTCAAGTATTCATCACCTCACCCAATTGGATTTTATAAAGGGATGTGAATTTTTTGAATGTTTATTTGATTATGGTTTATTTTTAACCAAGGTGGGTGAATTTTTAAATGAAAATATGTAATATATATAAGTTTTTTATCTCATTTTAAATGATTGGGACTGTTGGGTAGGGAAATTTACATAAATTCTATAAAAAGAATTATGGTTATCTGAAAGAGTTCTAGGAATTGACTATTTTATTTTAGAAAGGGTGTTTTTCTTTAAAGATGAAATTTTTTAAATGGTTAGTGTTTAATGTTATTTAAAGTATTATTTTATAAATATTTTTCAATGGAAATATGAACAGATGTTTTTCCATAATCTTTTACCATTGCATTTTTATAAAATAAGTAAACCATTACATTATATAGGGAAGACCAGTAGACTGATAATAACACCATGGAAAGGGCATGTCACTAACTCTAAGAAACTCATAAGATATACATATTGACCTCATTCCCATATATGGTGAATTAATGTTTAACCCCACTAAAACTCTTAAAAAAACATTGTGTCTAACATTATCATCATGTTTTAAAATAGGGGATTCCTCTACAATTACATATTCATTATGGTTTGGTGTTAGCATCCAAGGGGATGGGTCATTAAAAAAAATGAAATAATAAATATCATTAAGATGTTGAGTTCCCCTTATTTGAAAGGCCCTTTTATTTATTTATTTAGTTAAATAGTAATATTACTGAATAAAATATGAGTTACATAAATAATGAATGGATGGGTGAAAATTTCTTGACAAAATAGAATGATGATGGAGTGAAATAATTAATCAAAATTTTAAAAGATAATTTGGTCAATGTTATTGACCCATTTGGTTTATTGGAAAAGAAAATTATAGCAAAATTTTAACTAATCAAGTGATTTTATAAAGGTGAACTAATCTATAAATTGGTTTAATGGTTGGTTTAATTTTAATCTTTTTATAAATTTCATATAAATTATTTCAAATTATTATATAGAGAATAGGACACATGGGATGTCTTCCAAGTGGTTTTATCCTTTATTACATAGTGATATTCGATGAAAAGTGTTTGGGAAAAGGCGTGAATGGATTTTTTTAAAATTATTTTGGAAAATGTTGTTTTATTTCTAAATTGTTGAGTCAACCCTAGTGATATTTTTTTAAAACCATTTTTTAGGCTTGGTTAATTTTTATATCAGTTTTTTGGGGTGTTTAATGATTTTATGATTTCCAAATGAGATGGATTATTTAAAAATTTTGTGTTTTCCCATGTGTATTGTATTTTGAAACTTATTATGTCTTTCAATGTTTTTCAATTACCGTTTAAAGGGTAGTGTGAATTACCATTTGATTTTCAAAGGTGTTTTGATAAAATTGGTCTCAAGATTAGTTTTAAATGAATTTTATAAATGATTAATTGGATTGGAATTCCAATATTGTTTTGAAAAGAGAAGGTCTATTTGAAATTTTATAAAAAATATGTTTTCATAAATGTTGTGATATGCTCATACTCCCCTTTCAAATAGTTTTAAATTGAGAAAAGTTAGATGGGTTGTATTTGAAAGGCCACGAATCTGTGAGTTTTGAAGATGGGGTATTAGGCTACAATTCTCAGTTTTATAGAAATTTGTGGTTTTCAAACATGTTTTAGAAAATTAAATGAGAGTTGGAAACCTGTTTGAGTTTTGAAATGTGTATATCAGAACTGTGTGTTTGTGAAATTGTTTAATGTTATATTTCAAAAAACTAATTTAACCAAGAGGTATTGGATGTTGAAAAATATTTTTCAAGTGATTGTTTTCATCTAATGAAAGTGTTAGAAAAAGGGTGTTAATACACTTTTATGTGTTACCACTTATTTGGTAAAACACAATATAAAATGCTTATTTTTCAAATTTATTTAACACTATACTTTATAGGATGGAATACGAATGTTATATATTAGATTTTGTAGGTTTTGTTGACATAATATATTTTCATATCACATATATATTTCATAGTTTCATGTTTGTTTTGGCTTGCTTCAATTCCATTGGATCTTATAAGAGGGATATATGGTTGGATGTTGACCCTAGTTGAACATATTTTGCGTATTTATTTTGATTAATATTAATTATACTGAATAAAATAGGATGGATATGAATAAAGAATTGATGGATACCTATCATCTGATAAAAGAGTATGGAGATTGAATGAAGGAGTTCCTCAATTTAGAATAAGATCATGTATATGACCCTTCTCAAATACCTTTTCCTTGTTTACAGTGTTTTTATTCCAGACTAGTTAGTCCAGAGGACTTGGAAGAACACTTGATACGTCATGGAATAGATCAAAGTTATTAATGTTGAAATAAACATAGGTAAAAAGGGAATAAATCTAGTGGATGCGAGAGCACTACGGTTTATAGATCATATGGTATAATTACATGTGTGGAAAATGAAGAATACCATGTCAAGAATGTGATTATAGATGTGAATGATGATGAATATTGTGTTGAGGAAATGTCAAGGATAATTTAAGATGAACTTCATGATTGCCCAAAATGGTTTAAGAAGTTAAAGAGTTGTGAATATATTCCATTTTACACTAGTTTCATTAAATATATAGCATTGTAGGATGTAATAAGGATGTTTAATTTGAAAGAATGCAATAGAAGGATTGAATCCAGTTTTATAGAACTACTTGGTCTATTGAATGAAATGCTTCCGAAAGATAATGGGATCTTGAGATGAATATATTATTCCAAATGAATGTTATGCTTGATTGTTATTATCTATAAAAGAATACAAGTCTACCTGAATGACTGTATATTATTTTGCAAGGACAAATCATAACTTACAGAATTCCCAAAGTGTGTATCTTCTTAATACTATAAAGTAACATCTAATCCTAAAAACGTTGTATGGTACTTTCCAATTATTCCATGGTTTAAGTGCTTATATGGAAGAGATGACACTATATAGAAATTGACGTCTAATGTATATAGAATAAATAAATAATGAAAAATACATAACCCGATAGAATCTCCTAAATAAAAAAGAATATATCATGGGTATGAAGAATTTGGAAACAAGAAGAAAAAATATCGACTTGTGTTATCTACAGATGGAGTGAATCCTTTTGGTTTTCAAAGCAAAATTCATAGTACATAGATGATTATGTTTTTTAATTTATAAATTCCCTCCTGGTTATACATGAAATAAAAATACATCTTGTTTTCTATTCTTATATCACGACCAAAATAACCAGGCAATGATATTGATGCTTATTTATTTCTATTAATCAAGGATTAGAGATTATTATGGATTTCAGGTTTTAATTTGTTTGATGCTTAAAGAAATGAAGATTTAATGTTGAGAGCCATGTTTTATGGGATGATAAATTAAATTCCTACCAATGGAAATTTTTCAAGATATAGTAACAAAAAAACTCAAGGGTGTCCCATTTGAGAATAAGGTACACAGTCAATTAGGTTGTATCTTTCATAAAAAAATATGTTTCTTAGACATCACATATTTATACCTTGATAGAATAAGTACTGATATTGGGATAAATCATTTAATGGATGTTCAAAAGAATAGAAAACACCATATCCACTAACAGGTGATCAATTGATTGAGAATTTAAAAGATGCGGACACTACTTTTGGTAATCCATTTTTGAAAAACCATATGAGATCCAGTAGCAAAAAAAATATCTATTTTTTTCATTAACATGCTAGAATTTTCAATACGTCAGAAATTTTCTTGATGTTATACATGTTGAAAAAAAGTATTTGATAGTGTCATCGACTTGTTGCTAAACGCACTGAGAAAAACAAAGGATGGAATTAAGGATAGGTCAGACATGGTTGACCTGGGAATATAAGAATATTTGGCCTTAGTGAGGGTTAAAAAATAAACTTGTTTTCCTCCAGCTACTTACACTCTTTCCACACTGGAGAGAAACTGGTTTTTTATCTTATTCAATGAAGTAAAGGATCTATATGAGTATTCATTAAATATCATGAATATCTTACTAATGAAATATTTAATATTAAAGGGTATGAAACAACATGATTTACATTTTTGGATGTAATATATAATTCCTATAGAATTAAATTAATATTTTTCCATGAATGTCTATTATACATTAACCAATCTTTATTTCTTATTCGAATATATATGTAGAAAAGTTATAGACCTAGTAAATTTACTGACTATGGAAAGATAAATTACCATCATATTATCTGAATTGGAAATGTTCTTCCCACCAACATTCATTTATATGATAGTTCATTTTATGCTTTACTTGGAGTGTGATATTCGACTATGTGGTCCTATACACTATAGATGGATGTACCCCATTGAAAAATATATGATTATTTTGAAAGTGTATGTCAAACATAAATATCAGCTAGAGGGTTGTATTACAATGTGATATATTTTTGAGGAAGATGTTTAATTCTATATTGAATACATATCCAGTGTGGAAATCATTGGTTGACCAAAATCTCATCACACTGGGTGGATTGCGGGTAAATGAATTTATGGAAGAGGTGTTATTACAATCAATATTACATTTTAGTAGAAGTACCAGATTTATTTTTTTATAATAGTTTGGAGATTTCTATATATTTTGAAACTGAAAAATAAATTTTAGGCATTTGAATTCATAAAGGGATGATAGATGAATATCAAATATATATAATATATAGTATATTGGATTCTTTAAAGACCGTATTTTTAAGTAGTAAGATGAAAATATGGATTCAATTACTGAATCAATTATATGTCTAGCCAGAGAACCCAGTGTGTGTGTATTATGAAATAATGATTATGTAATTAAAGGTTATACATTATATATAAATGAACATGATGAAGATAGTACTTTGAAAAATAGTGGAGTTAAACTTACAGATAAAGCGATGCATGTTTTTGGTAATAAGGAAAAAAATCCAATTTATGTGAATATGTTGTACTTTTTCATCCTCAAACAAATATGGGAGTTGGATTATACAATATTAAAAGTGATGAATTTTTAATGAATGTTGGTTGATAATAGGAGTGATTCTAAAATAAATAAATTAGGATTCGTGAAATTTGATTTTATTAATGAATAGTTCAAAGATAACCCATTTAAAATGGAATAAAATGTGGTTCAATTAGTTTATGTTCCAGACCCCACAAAATGAAAGTGTTCAATTTTTTTGTTATCGACCAAAACCACATAAGGGTCAGATGAAAATTCAATTTCGAATGAGCCTTTTAACGGGACATCATAATCATTTTGCAATGATACCAATTTAGATGATGTTTTGTATGTTATAGGCGACCTCAATTAAGGGATTTGGATATCCGAAAGGGTGGTCAGATCCCTTTAGCCTCTGAATAAAGATTTCAATAATCAGGTTATATATTTTTTAAAATATACATTATGTTACCTCATGTTACTATCTATGCACTACTTAATTTATGTAATGTGAATTCAATGTTAAACCGATTCTGCAGATAATGACTTCTTCAGGTGATGGTTCTCCCAATCCTCAGTAACAATAGGTCTCTCAGCCTACTGTTTCTCATAGTGCAGAGGAACAACAAACTTCTACACGGGTGGGTGCCCCCAATCTTGATGAACAACATGTTTCTCAACCTATTGTTGATCCCATTATAGAGGTACAATGTCCATCTACAAATGTTGTTTATATCAATATAGAGGAAAAATATATTAATGATGTTGAATCAATGGAAATGGTAAGTGATGAAGGATCAGTGATGTAGAAAAAACATGAGTTCCATAGTTTGACGATGTTAGAAAAAAATAAGGTAAAAACCAGAGGCATCAAATACAAGGTCAGATAGAATGAATGAGGCCACTATGTTATTCTATAAAATTTTATGTTTAGTAGTTATATTAGAATCATCACTCAGGAGCACATGATGATTGATGTAAATTTGTGGCCCCATATATTTCATGTGATTAATAAACTTATGTGTGAAGATATTATTGTAACATTATAATATCATTTATTTATTTTACTAAAAAATAAAATAATGAATCCTTGACTTACTCTTCATCATCCCTTGTTGAGTTTATTTATAGTAGATGACTCTGAAAATAAATATGTATAAATTCTTGTAGAAATAATTCATTGAGGCTCTCACACAATTCTAATGATACATCATCTTAATAATGATTAAGGGAAAATAAACCCTCACCCAATTCTTATGTATGCACACCTGATAACCAAGGAAACATGGGATACATTTACTGGCTATTATGAAAATGTGTCATTTTAGGTACACTGTGGATAGTAATACATTGTTTTAAAATACTCATATTCAAACTTTTTATTGATAATTTATTATGTATGAAGTAACAAATAGGTGATATAAATAATGTATGGGCTGTAAAAACAATATACCCCTATCGCGAAGCAAATATGGGGTTTGATTCACTTTAAGAAATTGTACATATTTTAAATCTATCACAATACTTTAATGTGAAATGAAAAAAACATAATTTTGTTCCACTGTTTATATAAAGATGGATGAAACGAAATTGAAATACACTTCCATCCAACTCCTTGTGATATGGGAGTAGGAACATGTAAATAAAAATGAGATACTAATAAATGAAAACACACAAAAGTGTGGGAGACATGTGCAATAATGACATTATAGAAACTTATTTTTCTTTAAACCTCTATTACATAACAATGATTACTTATTTTCGTATATTTTCTATCTGACGTAGTCACATAAATCATAAACACCTATATTGGATTAACACCTACCATCACTGGCCTTGATGTGGCCAGAATAGCATGGCCCCATTAGGGTTGAGGTTTTTAGGGGGACACCCATAAATATTTTTGATAAAAAAACAAGAGGATAAAGATAAATAAATGCAACATATGAGAGAAAGAATAACTACCCTTGAATAATAATTCAAATGATAGAGTTATTTTCTAGAAACTCTTATACGGGAAATCAAGAGAAGAAAAAACAAAAGAACCACCACTTCCTGACCCCCACCAGCTTTGAGGCGATCCATTCTCCTCAAAGAAATTTCTATGTCGAGGTAATCAATATTACAATAATTGTTTCTATGAAATGTGAATGAGATAGACACTGATACCTTTAATATAATAATATTCTACAAGGTGAATGTGACTATGATTTATATCTATCAAGACCTTTTCATCACCTTGTACCGATGGATGTGGTGTTCAATATACAAGACAAAAGCCTACACAGTAGACCCCTTCCAATAAGTCATTTCAGAGTGGCGATTAGCATAGCTCATAAGATGAGTGTCAAGCTACATATTTCACTTGATGATGACGATATTCATATGATCGAATGATCTATTAGAACATTAATTTAATTTCTATTAAATATTGTAGAAAAATATGTCTCTAAGGAGGTGTTCATTTCCCATTTATATTTGAAGCTAAAACATTAACAATAAAATAAAAAATTTCGGAACCGATGAATGTTATTACATTCAGACAAAGGGAAGGGGGTGAAACAAAAGACTGACTCAAAATCATCTAAAGGACCTACCAACCAATTAAAAATATCTTCCAAAATAATGTTTTCCCCAACTATTGAATATCTGCATTTACTAGAATTCAAGTTTCATGTGGATACAAAGTTAAAAAAGGTAGTATTTTAGTGGATTTTGAAGAAAATATGTACATAGGAGAAGGTAAAGACAAAATTGGTGTTGATAATGTAAATGAAATACTCTACAATGATTGGATAGAAAGCTCAGTTATAAATTCATATATGATGTATGTTTTCATGATTTTATTTTCTAAAAGATAATGTACTGTGTTAAATATGAATAAATACAATTCATATTTTTTGGAAAGTGTATATATAAATAACAATTGAATGGATTTCCCCATAATTTTTTTGGACACTTTAGTCCTCACGCCACCTCTACCTAGCTAAAATAATAGAATCTAATAAAATTTTTAAATATAGGATGACTTGGTCAAATCATTCGAAATAAAACTTATAGATGACAATATCCTCTAAATACCAATGATGAAGTGGTAAAACTTTAAAATTTAATCATATCAAATATATTTTCATTTATTTTTTTTACTTATCCATTGTAATATTTTAAGAAAAATTGGATAGAAATTTCGGTCAGTTAGATACTCCATATATTTATTTCATAGATTCACTACATGGATTCACAACAAATCGACCAAACATAAGGGCATTTTTCAATTTGAAATACACTACATCAAATGTTTTCGAACTATACATAATGTTATATAATATATACTTTTTTTAATGAGGATCTTGTTATGATAGGGATGTTCATCAATATTGTGAAGAATAAGAAATGAGGCTAGGGGATAAGCACAATGATGCTGAAAAGTTATAAAAATGGAAAAGTATCAAGGTATATATAATAAGATTTATCTATCCAAACAAATATCAAAATGTATTAATTATTTTTTCCATGTTTCTATAGTGTTTGAAAAAAACAAATAAAAAGGATTTTGGTTATTATGTTTATAAATTTATGAGAGAGTTTATATTCAATGAACAAACTTGCATCCTCAAAGAGGTATTTACAAAGATAATTACAATTTTAATAAAAATATTTATTAATCCATTGTGTATTTATATTTTTATAGTTCTTATTTAAATTTTGAAAAGGATCATATTCACAAGATGATATAGATTTTCATAGAAATAAATGGGCATCATGCCTGATGGAAGATTGTACACAAATAGCTTGAAGATGTGACTTCCATAAAAGTAATGTATTTTTACTATTTATGTTTAATTTATTGAATTTTTGTATTACTCACATCAGAATTTTTTTCATATACGAGTAAATTCCATTATTATAGATGTGATGCTTTGTTTGAAGCTTCTCATTCTCATCTGATATTGGGCTTTGAGGATGCAACTTAGATATTGGCTATAAGGAAATGGGTCAATAATGTATACAACCATAATGAAAGGGTGACATACTACTACTTATTTAATTAATATTTTCATAATTTCATATATTATTTCATGTTAAGTTCCTTATAATCTTTATCAAACACTTATTTATTATTTTTATCATAACTCTTTACGCTTTCCATTGCATCTCTTTGTCGAGTTCCCAAAACTGTATAAAGTTGATGTTGTTTGTTGGAAAAAACACTCTCATTGAAATATAGAAGAGTTGAAGAAAATCATGTGATCATTATAGTGACTTATCATGATATAATGGGCACATGAGCTTCCTCCACTCTCATGGCATTGAACAATGTGAAATAGTTTTCTACAATGAAAATTTAGTCAATATGCACTGTTGATTGTTTGATAAATAAATGCCATGTAAATCATGATATCATTGGTAGTTATGGTTGTTTTTAAGACTTTGGGGTGTATATCAATCAGTAACGCCAATATATGACACAGGGTGTTATTGGTATGATTCCAAGTGCTTCTTTATCTTTCAAATTGAA
Source organism: Viscum album (assembly GCA_963277665.1). Classification (NCBI taxonomy): domain Eukaryota; kingdom Viridiplantae; phylum Streptophyta; class Magnoliopsida; order Santalales; family Viscaceae; genus Viscum; species Viscum album. The sequence continues at coordinate 1,030,748,341 of OY728158.1, forward strand.
TAAATTTTAGTAAAAAAGTCAACTAACATAGTTAATAGTGAGAAAACCTATTCAAATTATTTCGATAATTTAAGACAACGGTCCATATGGAATTTTTGACTTGTAGTAATAAGATGAAACTCAATATGATACATGATGTGATTGATATGACTCAAAGTGTCTACTTTTATTTAAAATTGACATAAATTTTAGTGAAAAGAAAAATTGGCCTACAGAAAACCTAAAAAACACATTCAGATTGATTTAATACTTTTGTAAAATTATATATAATTAATTTATAATGTGTAGGGATCGACCATATGTCAATATGATGCACGATGTGACTAGTAAAACTCAATGTATCACTTTTTATTTAAAATTAACATTAATTTTAATAAAAGGAACATGTGACATTCTGAAAACCTTGAAAATGAATTCTATTTTTTTTCTTTTTTCACAATGATCTATGAGTAATCTTTGACATGATGGAGTCAACCAAAACTCAATCTAATGCATAGTGCAATTGCTAGGACTCCAAATGTGTCTTTTTATTTAAAATTTACACTAATCCATTTAAAAAATAACATGTGATGTTATGAAAATAGATAAAATGATGTATGATTATTTTGAAACATTAGGAAAATTAATCATGAGTAATTTTTGATGTGTTGGAATTAACCACACCTCAATCTAACCCCTGATGAAATCATTATGACTAAAAGTTTCTATTATTAGTTTAAAATAAAAATTTTAGTTCAAAATGTGTCACTCACTAAGAAAATAAAAACGTGCATCAATTGTCTTGATAATTTATGAAAACTATAAATAAGTCATTTTGATATACTTGAATTAGTCTCATATTAAACCGATGCACGATGAAACCTGTATGACTCAAAATACATGTTTATTGTTTTAAATGACATTTTAGTAAAAAAACACAACTAGAATACTGATGACTAAGAAAACGGATTTAGATTATTATGATACTTTAGGAAAACAATTTATAAGTCATTTTTGACATTTATGAATAAATGCAACAACAATATGATGTACAGTGTGGCCACAATAACTCAAAGTGTCTATTTTTATTTAAAATTAACATTAATTTTAGTAAAAAGGGCAAGTGGCATACTAAAAACCAATATAACACATTTATATTATTTTGATAATTTAATAAAATGATCCATGAGTCATTGTTGATGTGTAAGAGTTAACTGAACCTCAATTTGAGTTATGGTGTAACCGCTATGACTCTATGTGTATTTTTTTATTTATAATTGACATTAATTTAAGTAAAAAAGAAAACGTGACATACTAAAAATAGATAAAATGAATTCAAATACATATGGTAATTTAGTAAAATGATATATTTGTCATTTATTACATGTATAAATCAACCAACCCTCAATCCAATGCACGATGTGACCGGTACAACTAAAAGTGTCTCTTTGTATTTATAATTGACATTAATTTAAGTAAATTAAATAAGTGAAAGACTAAAAAAAATGAAAATACATTCAAATTATTTGGATAATTTAGGAAAAATATCCATGAGTAATTTGTGATGTGTAGGATTCATCCACACTACAATCTGATATATAGTGTGACCGCTATGACTCCAAGTGCGTCTTTTTTTAAATTGATATTAATTTAAGTAAAAAAGAACAATTAACATATTGATAACCAATCAAATGCATTTGGATTCTTTTTATACTATATTATAATAATTAATGGGTCATTTTTGATGTCTAGGAATCAACCATACATTAATTTGATGCACAATGTTACATGTATGACTAAAAGTGTCTCTTTTTATTTAAAATTGGCATTAATTTTAGTAAAAAGAACAAGTGACATAGTGAAAAACAAGAATATGCATTGAGATTATTTTTCTAATTTATGATTGCAATCAATGAGTCATTTTTAATGCGTGGGAGTTAACTACATCTCAATCCAATGCAGAGTGGGACCGCTATGACTCAAAGTTTGTCATTTTATATAAAATTGATATTAATTTAAGTAAAATAGAACAAGTGACATACTAAAAACTGATCAAATGAATATTTCGTTTTGATACATTATGTAAATAATCCATAATTCATTTTTGATTTTTTTGAATAAAATTCACCTCAATCCGACACACAGTGTGAATGGTATGATAAAAAGTGTTCATTATCAGTTTAAAATTGATATTTTAGTTTAAAACATTTCATTCACTAAAAACCAAGAAAAGACACTCTTATTTTTTTTTTAATAATTTAGGAAAGTGATTCATAAGTTAGATATGACGTGTATGAAGTAGTCTTATGTCAAACTGAAGCATGAGGTGATAGATATGTGTCAAAATCTGTTTTTCTTGTTTGAAATGACATTTTAGTAAAAGACACAACTTTCATACTAAAAACAAATGAAACCCATTCATATTGTTTTTATATTTTTTTGAAAATTATCCATCAATTTTTTTACAAGTAGGAATCAGCATTAACTCAATATGATGCACATTGTGAGCGGTATAACTCCAAAATTTCACCTTTTTATTTAAAATTTTCATTACATTTATTGAAAATAATTAGTTACATACTAAAAACCAAGAAAACACATTCAAATTGTTTTGATAATTTAGTACATTGATTCATGAGTCAATTTTGACATGTAGGACTCAATCAAACCTAAATACGATGCACAATGTGACTTGTATGACTCCAAGTGTGTATTATTATTTAAATTTGACATTAATTTAAGTAAAAAGAACATGTAAAATACTAAAAACTGATCAAATTTATTCAGATTGTTTTATTACTTTAGAACATTTTCCCATTAGTCATGTTTTATGTGTAGGAATCAATCACAACTCAATCCAATTCATGGTGTGACAGATATGACTAAAATTTTCTATTATCTAATTAAAATTTACATTTTAGATCAAAATGTGTCACTTACTGAAAACCATGAAAACACACTACAATTTTAATTATAATTTATGACATCAATTTATATATAATATTTGACGTGTATGAAGTAGTCTGAAATGAAACCAATACAAGATGTGACTAGTATGACACAAAATGCATGTTTCTAGATTGAAATGACATTTTATTAAGCAAGACAACTGACATACTGAAAACTGAGAAAACACATACGGATTGTTTTCATGGTTTAGGAAAATATCCATTAGTAATTTTTGATAGTTCATAAATAGTCGTCCCTCAATCCAACACATGTTGTTCTAGATATAACAACAAATGTGTCCTTATTTAAATTTGACATCAATTTTAGTAAAATAAAATGTGACATACTCAAAACTAAGAAAAACCATTCATATTGTTTTAATATTTTATAATAACAATCCATAACTCATTTATGATGTGTGATAATCAAACCGATTGTCATACGATGTATGTTGCAATCAATATAATTTGAAATGTCACTTTTTTTTAAAAAATTACCATTTTATTGAAGAATTATTTCATATTAATGTGTAATTTATTTCTTTATAGTATTATTAAAATAATATTTGTTTTGTTATATAGGTGTTATATTTTTCTCCGGATGAGATTATTTTCTCAACAACTAATACCGTTGGATGATATTTTTTAATTGAGAATCATGGGAATCAAAATTTGAAACATTAATGCTTTTAAATGGTTATCAGGTAATTGGAAATTTAATTATAAAAGAAATTGTTTCAAATGTATATAGTAGAGTTTTGATATATACCAGGGTTAGATATTTTTATATTCATGATTTAAATTAAATTAATATAGAAATGTTTGAAATTACAGGTTTTTCTTGGGTGTGAGGTTATATTAACAACACACTGTAATAATATCATTCTTTATCAGTGCTAAAATATTATTGATAAAGGTGGGGCCTTTATCATAATTTTTTATTGTGGATAAGGGACCCAAATTATTAGCGATGCGATTAACAATCCTTTTTTAGTGCTAATAAAGGGGATCCCCTTTATCATTTCTTAAATTAACGGTTCTTTTTTAGAATAGTTAGGAGCCTTTTTATAAACTGTTAAATTAAATGTGTAGATGTTCTTGTTCCATAGGAATACTAAAGAAACCAAACAACCATAATGTATTGTATAGTAATATAACAAACCTTTATTTTTCTTATACATTATTTTGTACCCCCTTTTAGGATGTTGTATTCCATTAGTTAGTAATTATGGACTTGAATTTTTTGTACTATATAGATTTTTTTTAAATGGCTTAAAAGGTCTTGAATTTAATTGGTTTGTAATTAATTTCATATAGTTTTGTTATATTATTGGAAAAAATATCCTTCCATTGATGTGAAACTTTTAAATTAAAAACGATAATGACACCTATAATTTGAATATGATACTGTACTATTAGTAGACTCATGGTAGGATATTTATGGAAAGATTATGATATTACCCTCACCTCATCCCTAAATCTAGATGATACTTGGAGTGTTACATAAGGATGGTATCATAGGAAGGCTTATGATGAAGTTTTTATTACACACTACTGAGGGGTTCCATTAGTTGTTTAGGAATTTATATATATATTCCTAACGTGAAATAAATATTGGGGAATTTAAAAATTGGTGTAGAAGGCGAATCTATTCTTAACAAGGGCCTTCAATATCTCTTAACTATTCCTTAAGGATAATTTATTATCGTATAGGTATTATATTCATGTTGAAATTTATCATGTAGTATTCATGTTATAACGGATTTTGTGTGTAGTGTTAAGAAAATTTCTCAATGTGGAGAAGACCATATGACATAATTATGATCATATAAATATATGTAAACTATTATTAATTATGGAATATATGTGTCAATATGTATTCTTAAAGGATGTTGTTGATATAATGCGTTTATGAAGTTCCACACACTTTTTTTTGTATGAATGGAAGTGAAGTAGTTGAAATGAGGAATATATGAGGCTTGGTATGTGATGTTATTGTTATATTATAAGAGGAGGTAACAAAGATGGGGGGGGGGTATTTTGATTTATATAATTATTGGAGACTTGAATATGTGGTGAAAATTAATATGGTATTCATATATTCTCATATCTGATTGGGGATTATCATGAATAATTATAGACATTGTAGTTATTTTTATGGCCTAGAAAGTTTAAATTACTTGGGGTACTATATAATACTATATTCTATACTTATGGTGGAAGAGGGCATCATATTATAATGTATCATTTTTTCAAATAACAATTTAATGTTTGACAGTTCACGATGAATTGTTTTTTTTGGATTATTAGATTTATAAAGAAGTGAGATATGAAATTTGAATTTCAATGAAATTTAAAGAAAATCAAAATATTCTCTGTTAGAGTTTTTTGAGATATTGTTTTTATTTAATAATTTATAGAGTGTGTCCTTGTAAGAATAATGCATAATTATTAATGTTGGATGCACACATAATTTTATACATTCAAATAATTCAATGAAAATTGAAAAAAATAATGCCTGGAATTTTTATAAAATAATTTTGGTAGAAAAGATCCGAGAATTTAGAAGTTTTTTATTTATTATGCTAACATGTTTCATCATGATGCAGATATTTATTATGATAAATTTGAATTTTCAATTTGTATTGAATTTTTCTTTCATTGAAGAATATTATTAAAATATGTAATAAATCATATCATACAGTTTGAATTACATTTTTTTGGAAATTAAAAAAATATTAGAAGAATATCAATGAATAATTGGAAATGAATTTTTGGAAATGTAAATGATAATTTTATGTTATATTTTTTTAAAAGTATTCTATAAATATTATTAATATATGAATAATATCAATTTTTTAATCAAATAATAAATTCTATTCTTTTTTTTTAATTTTTAAAATTATATTTTTGATAATAAATAATGAATGGTATATATGTTCAAATATTACTTAATCATATAAATATTATTTAATGTTTTGAAATGTGAAATAAAATGTATAATTTCTTAATTCGTTAATAAATTTTTGTTTTTTATAACATTATGCTAAGAAAGTATGGAAAAAAGAACAATCATCTAGAGTAGTTATACATATTTTCAAATTATATGTTATATTCAGATAATGGAAACATTCTTTAGTTGAATTTTTCATTTCTATTCTATTGGGTATTAATTTTTATTTATTAAGATTTTTGGTAAATATTTATGATTATGTTAAGGGAAATATTTACTTTTATTTATGTTAATAATATAAATTTTGTTTATTTAGGCTAAATTACTATTATCCAAATGATATTATGAAATGCAAAATGATATTTGTAGAATTCCATTATTCAATGCAATGTTTCATTGTTATTATGTTATTAGCTTGATTTTAGGGATTTCTATTTTTGTTGAAACCAGGTCTATGATGAATTATCTTATTTATTTTCAGGTGTATCATATTATGAAAACATGTTAAATTAAAATTATCATGCTGATCATTTTGAACATATGATAGTGTATTTACTGTATTTCCAGATCAACATACATTTGAACAATATAAATATGAATAAACAAATAACAAGTGACTTGTTTTATGGTAAAGAAATTAGTGATATTTTAAATGAACCATCTTGTAGATAAAATATTAAATGAGGAATTTTTTTATAAAAAATCATGGTTTTAAGAAAATATTATTATATTAATTTTTAATAATTTTAGTTGAATATTATTGAAAATAGACAAATTAATATTACGAGACATGAGAGTGGTAGCTATGTGGGTCTTAAAAATTCTTAATGTGATTTCATAAATTCTAGTTGATATTAATATTTTAAATTATTTATAATTTTTTATTTTAACATTCAAGGGATATAATTATTTATAAATATTATTAATTGATAAATTTTGTGGAATTTATTTTATAATTATTTCAGGTCATTGTGTTAAATAATTTATCAAATGATATGCAATAAATATAAATTTACATTTTTTTTTGGATTTTTTAATGTAACATAAATTGATTAAATATTTTATTTTTAAATTACAAGGTTTTCAATAGAAAATATATGTTAAAATGATACTATAATTTAATTTTAGTATAACTTTTTATGATATGGATTGAGTTTTTTAATTAAAAAATGTGTCTTGATACAAAAAAACCCAATGTAAGTTTGATTATTTATGATTTTGATATGTTATATTTTGAGGTTGTATATATTTCTATATTAAGAGGAACATATTGTAATGACCTTGAAATTTTTTATTGATTACATTTATTTCATTAAGATTTTTGGATTAATATTCTCAAGGACTGGTTGGTTTTAATGGATATGCAATTTAGTTGTATGGAAATTACTATTTTTATATTTTTTTGGGTTTAAAATTCATCCTATATTTTAATGGGTTATTCATTGTGAAAAAGTATTTATGAAATAAAATATAAAATGAGATATCTAATTTAAAAAATAATTTTATTAACTATGGTCTTGATAATACGTTATTGTGTTACGACTTATTTAAATTTTGAAATATATTATTATTTATTAAATTTATTTAATTAAATATTGGTTGAATAAGTCCAAAAATTGATTTATAGAAAATTTATAGGGAATTTATTGATTAATATTATGATTAATAATTGAATAAATTCAAATGGAATAGATAAAGATATATTTTTATGTTAGTGTTTTCATTGAAAAATTTGGGCATGATAATAAATATTGTCACTATGTTTAATTTTAATGAATTATTTACTATGAATGTGTGTTTTCTGTTATTTAAAATTATTTTAATAGTAGTTAATTGAAAAATTAGAATATATATATATTACTTTTACATAGTAATTATCATTGGGTGTAAAAAATTATTTAATTTTTAGTAATTAAGGTAAATTAATATTTTTATAGAGTCAATGTGTATTTAATAGAGATGATAATTAATTTACAATTTTTTTTATAATATCTGCATAAATGAAGATATATATAACCACACACAGTCTAACACACTATAGTATATTATTATAACAATTCATTATATGTGTAAATTATATCTTATGTTAGAATTTATGACGGTTTGATTATTATCATTATGATAGATGAATTTATTGGTTTATACAACACTAATTATAATATTATTGTATGTGTAAATAATAGTCTAGATTAATTTTCTTTTAATTCATTATTGTATCTAAACTAATTTTTTTTTATTAATAATACGATAATCGAAAAAGGAAATGCAAGAAGCCATAAAACCCTTCCCCATTTATTTAATAAATTAAATTTCAATAAAATGAGAATGTGGTCAGACAAGACATAACTAAACTCACTCCAGAGAAACAAAGAAATAATGGAAAAATAAAAAAGATACATTATTATCATAATGCGGTAATTCATTAAAATAATCTTAGTCCTCATTCAAATATGAAATATACCTCTATAGTCCTTAAATCGACCGAACATTGTTGGGTGTAAGTAAGAATAACATTTTTAATATGTTTATTTCTCTTAAGAAATTATTCAAAAGTCCCCTTTAACATCTGTAACTTTCTTCCCTTTTGAAAACTAACTTGATGAAAAATATTATTTAACATCATTTTAATTGATTTTAAACATCACCTGTATTTGTCACGACCCTTCCCCCAGGGCCCGCATCGTGACTACCCCATGCCCACCTTCTATAGGCTAGGGGCTGGCGACTAGCACCAAAGGCATAATTCCATAAAACAGGGAAGGCCCTGCCTTTATAAATCGTAAGTACACACAACCAGAGTACAAGAAGAAGCAAAAACTAAGTAAAAAATATGTAACAAGCATGCTGAAAGTAAAGGGGCTGGAAATACAAGTCCAAATGTAAAGTACAAGGACTGGAAAAACTGGTACAACTAAAAGACAAATAGCTGGAAGGTGTCTAGCACCTCCAGGATCGTCCACCATAGATCCTACATGAAGGGTACGTACAGATAGCCTCATAAGTGCTCCATGTCTGTCCGTCTCCTCCAGGTATTGACTCGTCATGAGGTCCAACTCCGGGTACCATCCAGTCCTGGCGCTCTTAGCCTTTGTCAGCGCTGCCCGTCGTCTGAATCCAACACAACGAGGTGTGGGCATAGCCCATGTAGGGGTGAGTATAACGATACTCAGTAGGGACAATGAGACCCTCATGGTCTCAAAAAATCCATCATGGATCAACCACAAAGTATGAATTCAACGGAAAACCATTACTTAGTAATATGCCCATACATATAACTAGGTTATCAAGTAACCCATTTCAATCATGAGGAAAACACAAAGTTCATTGACTCAGCTCAAACCGGGATTTTCATTATCGAAACCACAAATGCTAGAGAACTCCTCCTCTGTCAAGTACATTAGCCCTGTCTCTATTTTGAGGTGCTACTCACTATCCTTAGATTGATGAGGTACTCTTCCTGTCAAGTACTACGGGTCTGCTGCCATACCGGACGCTCCTTCATTGTGGGTCTGCCGCCAAACCGGGCACTCCCACTAATAGAAGTCAGAGGTACTCCTCCTGTCGAGTACCGCAGGTCTGCTGCCAAACCAGGCACTCTGTCCACTGTGGGTCTGCCACCAAACTGGGCGCTCCATCCATTGGGCTAGTCGAATCACTCCGAGCTAAAACGGTCATGCAGTCTCCAGGTCTACAGGTACTAGGTCTATGCACTCTCTCTGCTTGTCACTCGGAGGATCCACTCCACGAGATACTAGTCAATACTCCAAGTGTCACTAAATCGTAGGTGAAAGTATCTCAAAGGACCGCCACGTCCAAGGGGGTTTCAACGCAACAGACGGTGCGTCAATCAGACACTTGGTCTGTGAGTTATTAGCAATTTAGTCCTGGGGGCCCGATTGGATTCTTGTACGAACCAAACTAACCATGACTCAACTATACCAAAACTCCATTTGGGTATACTCAAAGGGACAAATATTCTCCAAGAATACCGGCACCACTGACGGTTCATCAAACGGACGTCCGATGCCAAAGATATGGCCCAAGATGGAAAACTGTCAGTAATGGGCCCGAGTCCGGTCCAACCCGGTTGGACTGACTCAGCCCAATGTAGACTGGGCTGACCCGGTCTGAGCCAACCAGGCCAGACTCGCTGGGTCTGAACTGGCCCATTGCGTGGGTTAACCCGGTATGTTTTGACCCGGTCTGCTAGGCCCGACTCAGCAGACCGCGAGGGCGGTTTGGCCCAATTGTCGCCACGTAGGTGGCTCTGTAACTTGTCATGGGAGACCTGGCCGGTTCGTCCAGTGACCCCGTGGGGGCGTCACAGGTCGGCTTAGCAGGACGGTGGTCGGGAGGCCAGCGGGTAGGCCACACAGGGTGCGGGCGGGCGGGCTGGTCACCGGTAGGCCGCGGGTGCACCGGGCAGGGCGCTGGTGCACCGGGTAGAGCGCGCAGGTGCTGGGTAGGGTGTCGGGGTGCCGGGAAAGCCACCACATGGGATCCGGGCATCGCACGGGGGAACCGGGAAGCGGCGCGGGGTGCCGGGCAGTGCCGCGGGGCGCCGAACAGCGGTGCGGGCTAGGGCGCGGGACGCCGGGAGCGCTCCGATAGGGGCGCAGGGTGCCGGGAGGTTGCATGCAGGTGAGCTGGGCACCGGGAAGTATGCCGGAAGTGCTCGGGGCGCTGGGGGATCACGCACGGGGGGTACCAGGCAGTGCGTAAGGGTGTCGAGCAGCGGTGTGGGGTGCGGCGGCACGCGTCCAGGCGATGCGGGGTGTGGCAGCGCGTAGGTAGGTGGGGAGCGCGGAGGGGCGCGAGGGTTGTGGGTAGCGCGGTCTTCATTCGTCATCTTCGTCATTGTCAACTCAGTGCCATGCTGTCGTAGAATCATCACAAAAAGAACAACGGAGGGGTCGGGCCATGTTGGTCTGGCCCACACACTCTGCGTTTAGAGTGGTAGCATTTTGTTCACATCAATGAAGCTCGACAAATAAAATACCTCACTTTGTATCGATCTACATTTGATGCTGAGAAGATGATAAGAGAAGCATCATCATGCAACAACCCCTACCTCGTTTGGCGTTCGTAGATGAAGTCACGGGGAAAAGGCGGGCGTCGATTCTTGTTCTGCCGCATTCGTCACGTCCTCCCAACTTAATCTTGTGCATCGGAAAGCGTCTAGGGTACAAGACTGAGGAAGATGTGTCACAACGTTCTGCGCGTTCTTCGTTGGGTGGAAGAAGCATTCTTTGATAGAGAGATATTTCTCCATGTTCTTCCAAGCTCCATCAAGAAGAAAGTGCCAACACAAAATAAAATAATAGACTAACTATTATTTTAATGGTTTGACATGCATTCAAAATAATTTGAATTAAAATAATTAATTCACTGAATTAATGGTGGAGAGTTGGAAAAATAAATGGAGAGAGGGAAGGTGAGGAGCCTCCCTAATTAATTGAGAGTTCCATGGGGATGAAGGGGGTTAGAGAAGTTAAGGAGCTCAGGTGGGCCCTATCTAAATAAAATCTTCCAAAGGAAGGTTATGTGTGGGTGTGCCCCACCACCATAACCCCTCATGGAAGGTTATGGTGTGGTGGCCCCCACCTCCAACCTCCCCTTGGAGATTTTAACCACCTCAAATGAAAATAAGCCACAAACTTATTTTTATTTAACATTATTAAAAAACCCCAAAAACTATCTTCCATTCTCGATAAAATGCAACTACGGTGAATGTCTCACTAAGAAATCACTGACGCTACGAGTTCAACAGTGCCCTCAGATTTCAGTTACGAGCATCGGTTCAAAAGTTATAAAATCTCAAATGTACGTTTACTGAACTTACCCGAAAAAATGTTCGTAAAATTATTAACAGTCACCCTCGAATCGTGCCTGACATGGTTAGGCTCTGCCTAGGTGAAAAACACCCAAAAGAATCCAACATTACTCTCGGATTATTAATCATACTCACCGTTTAGAGGTTATGAATTTTACAATAAAATAATTGTCACTTAATTATTTTATTTGCGGCCAAAAACTAACTTTTTCTAGTAGCCTGCGCCGGTCAAAGTTAGTATCTTCCTAAATAAATAATGATCTCATGAGATCAACGGTGGTCTCATATTTTTAATCTGAGCTACCATTTGTGAGTTATAAGCATTTGATAAATAAAATAATTTATTTAATTATTTTATTTACTGTTAAGCAATTTTTGGGATTTCTCACAGGAGGCCCGTGCCAACTAAACATAAGTCACGCCTAGGGAAAACCCGCCATTCTAAGACCAACAGTGCCCTCGGATTTTTGATCTGTGTCATTGTTCAATAGTTATTCCACTTTTTCATGAAAACTGCTCACACGAGTTAATTTAAGCATAACAAAACTTCAACGGATCATTCCGGGCACGCCGAGCCTCAGAATCGGGCACCGTCAGAAACTGTAGACTAGTAAAATTACAAAAAATATAAGAAGAAAATTTCTTAAAATTTACGAGTCTTTACATTATCCCCACTTCATGGTTTTACGTACCCGAAATGCTATAACACACACTAGGGAAACAAAAGGGGGTACTGAGCACGCATCTATGCCTCCCACTCCCATGTGCTCTCCTGGAGGTTCCCATGCTTCCAACAAATTTGCACCAGAGGAATAGAACATCCATGAAGGACCCACTTCTATCGATACTCAAGCTTCACTATAACCTCCGTGAAAGTCGCCCTGTCATCGATGTCTAGCTCCCCGTGGTCGATGATGTGGGACGGGTCATGCACGCATCTCCCCAGCTGAGATACATGGAAGATGTCGTTCACCCAATGAAATTGAGGTGGAAGGGCTAGGCGGTAAGCCATCTCACCTACTCTTCTAAAGAAGTGGAGGAGTGACTATAAGAGAGTGTAGATAGGCTTCACCATCTCTATCCACAATGGTTATATGTAAGGCATCCAACTGCTCTGTCACCTCTCCTAGCAGCTGAAAAACAGTCCTCCTGCTGAGCGCATCCTCAAAAACGTTCCCCTTCCTAGGAATATAGAATATCTTGAAGTCATTGTCCCGGAGGAACTCAAGACATCACCACTGTCTCAGGTTCAGATCCTTCTGAAATAAGACACACCTGAGACTATTGATATTAGAGTAAACCGTAAACCGTTCGCTCAATGAACTACAGGTGAGACTAGCCAATTGTAAGAACTCGACTTCACCATTCTTCACCTACGTTCTAAAAAAGCTACTAAGATTTCTCCTTTTCCAAAAAGGGAAATCTGGTCTCATCCCCTGGATAAACAATGCACTTTGCCTAATACAGTCAATCCTAACATGAATGGTACTAATTCATGCCATGGACGATGTTGTAAGGCCTCGACGATACTACCAAGAGATCCAAATGTTACTCTCTTCTCCATGGGTTGAGTCACACTATCGGCATTAGTGTGTTGTTACTGGGTCTCCTCCTGTAGAAATATTGGAAGTCAGGGTCAAGTCAACAGTTTTAATCAGAACCTCTTAGTATTAACCAAAAAAAGGGAAGGAAAGAAAATGTCAGAAGGAAAAGTGTCTTTTATTACTGCAGCTCAAGGTACAAAGACACAAAGAAACCACAAATAATGACATCAAAAAAGATTTAAGAATCATGAACAAAGGCCTCTATTCTTGGAACTAGTCCCACTCCTGTATACTTGCTTCCGAAGCTCCATGGTCGTATGCTTCAGCTGCCTGAAGTTGTGATCTCCCTTGTCCACCCATTCCCTATGGTCGGGGTCGACCTCCTGGTGGTGGTGGTGAAAACACCTCAATGTGTCGTCCACCACCAGCTGTGCGGCCAGATCCCCTGCCACGTCTGCCTTTGTAATGCATACAGTCTCAATCGAACCTCTACCTCTGCCTGAGAGGTCCTTCACTTATCTGTTGATCGTCTGTATGGCGGTTCAGACAGTCACGTGCCATGTGACCAAGCATGCTGTAGGAGTAACACTGTATGATCCTGGTATGCCTCGCTCTGTATCCACTCTGGGATCCCCACACAACCGATCCTGAGTCATGCGATTGATCACCTGTAGGTCTAGTCCTTTTGGACCTCTGCATCATTTTTCTACTGCCAGTTGCAGAAGACTCTACTGCATGTTGGCAAGTGGTGGGTCTCACTGCTGGAGACTTCTCATTAAGGAAACTCTCTACTAGGAGGGCTTGCTCCAACACCCCCGTCTTCGTCGGGATGCTGTGGGAGATAAATGAAGCTATAATCTCTCGCCTGAGTCCCTGCTCGAAGGTTAGGGCCCTGAATAATGGGTTCTATACCATATACGTGGAGTAGTGTGAGAGGTCGGTGAACCTCGATAAGTACTGCTCCACCATCCTGCTACCCTGCTGTAGATGCATTAGCTTCTGTATACGCACGACTCAAAGGGTGGCTGGTTCAAAATTTGCCCGGAACTATCTCTCGAAGTCTGCCCATAGAAGTGACACCTCTTCAGGAATCTCGAGCATCAGGCTCCACCATCTTCCTGCTGCTGCCTAAAGGAGTCTGGCAGCAAGGATCACCATGAAGTCGGTTGGTGTCCCTACCAGTCTGAAGACTCTCACCATAGCCTCCAGCGAATCCTCAGCTGCCTGCGGGTCTGTCTCTCCCCTTAACCTGGGTGGCCTCTGGTGCTGGAACTCTTGCAGCGTGCTCAAGCGGTGGGCACTCTCTACTGTTGGGGTTGGTGGCATCGGTGGCCCAACGGGAAGTGGTACCGCTGGTGCCTCCGCTGGTTCCTCAAGTGGAATAGGGCCCTGTACTGAGTCCTCGTCACTCGACGAGATATCAATACGTACAACCTTCGGGGCTCTAGCTGGTTTTCCGCAAGGAGGCATCCTGAAAGAAACAGATGTGACACGGTCAAAAGACTATACCTAGTGAGATGACCTGGTTCGAGTTGTCTTAAATAAATTTTTTTTCAACACAAACGAAATCACTATTTTCATGCACTGAGTCGGAAATCAGTAGTCAGTGTCCTGGTGTATGGATACGTCAACCGCCCACACCAACACTGGACTCCCGGAACTAAAAACCACAATTAGTACCCTTAACAATATTGCTTCATAGAAAAGAAATATCAGAGTCCTGCATTCTGTGGTAGAACCGACTACTTTGATACCAATTTCTCATGACCTATCCCCCAGGGTCCGCATCTAGTCTACCCCAAGACCACCTTCCATTGGCCAGGGGATGGAGACTAGAAAAAAAGGCGTAATTCCCAAAAATTGGGAAGGCGTTGCCTTTATAAATCGTAAACACACACAACTAGAGTACAAGAGGAAGCTAACACTAAGTAAAAACTACGTAACAAGAAAGATGAAAGTAAAGGGGCCAGAATTACAAGCCCAATAGTAATGTACATGGAAAGGAAAAATGGGTACAACTAAAAGATAAATAGTTAGACATTTTATAGCAGCTCCAGGATCGTCCACCATAGATTCTACCTTAAGGGTAGGTACAGATAGCCTCATCAGTACTCCACGTCTGTCCATCTCCTCCAAGTACCAAATCATCATGAGGTCCACCTCCAGGTACTGTCCAGTCCTGGCGCTATCGACCTCTGTTATCACTGTCTGTCGTCAGCATCCAACACAATGAGGTGAGGGAATATCTCATGCATGGCTGAGTATAAAGATACTCAATAAGGACCCCAAGTCCCTCATGGTCTCACAAAATCCAACAAGGATCAACCAAAAATTATTATTTCAACAAATCACCATTACTTATTTATATGCTCATAAATATACCTATGTTATCAAGTAACCCATCTCAATCATGAGGAAAACACAAAGGATAATGACTCATCTCAAACTATGATTTTCATTATCGAAACCACGGTTGCTGGAGAACTCCTCCTCTGTCGAGTATAGTGGCCCTGTCATGACTCTGAGGCGATACTCACTAACCTTAGACTGCTGCGGTACTCCTCCTGTTGAGTATCGCTGTTCTGCTGCCATACTGGGCACTCCTCCGCTCTAGGTATACCGCCAAACCAGGAAATCCACCTAATAGCCGTCAGAGGTACTCCTCCTATCGAGTACCGCGGGTCTGCTGCCAAACCCAGCACTCCATCCACCGTGGGTCTGCCGCCAAACCGGGCGCTCCGTACACTGGGATAGTCGAATCACTCCGAGTCGAATCAGTCATGCAGTCATCAGGTCTACAGCTACTTGGCCTCCACACTCTGTCAGCTCATCTCTGGGAGGATCCACTCCACGAGCTAGTGGTAGATACTCTAAGTGTCATGAAATTGTAGGTGGAAGTATCTCAAAGGACCTCCACATCAAAGGGGGTCTCAATGCAATAGACGACACGTCAATAGGACGCCCGGTCTTTCAGTTATTATAATTTTAGTCCTGTGGGCCTAGTTGGATTCGTGTACGAACCAAGCTGACCGTGACTCAACTATACCCGAACTCTAGTGGGGTATACTAAAAGGGATGGCTATGCTCAAGGAATACTAGCGCCGCTAACGGTTTTCCAAATGGACGTCCAGTGCCAAAGATATGGGCCAAGAAGGAAAAGGGTCAGTAATGGGCCTGGGTCCGGTCCGACCCAGTCGGACCGACTAGTCCCAAACTTGACTGGGCCGACCCGGTCTGGGTCAACCTGGTCAGACTAGCTGGGTCTGAACCGACCCATTGGGTGGGTCAGCCCACTATGTTTTGACCCAGTCTGCTGGACCCGACCCAGTGGACTGTGGGGGTGGTTCAACCCGATTTTCATCATATAGGTGACTCGGTAACTTGGCCCGGGAGACCGGGTCTGTTCGGCCAGCGACACCACGAGGGTGTCGCGGGTCGCCTCCGCAAGCCTGTGGCCGGGAGGTTAGCGTGCAGGTCGCACGGGGCTTAGGCAGGCCGACTGGTCAAAAATAGGCCGCGGGTGCACCGGGCAAGGGGCTGGTGCGCCGAACAGAGCGTATGGGGGCCGGGCACGGTGCCGAGATGCCGGGGAGGGTTCCAGGGCTCCGGCCAAGCCATGACAGAGGTTCCGGGCAGAGCGATGGGGCGCCGAACTGCAGCGCGGGACGCCGGAAAACACACACGGGGGCCGGGAAGCGACGTGAGGGCACTGGGCAGCGGTGCAGGGTGCCTGGAAATGGTGTGGGGTGCCGAGTAACAAAGCAGGAAGTGGCACGGGACGACGGGAGTGCGCCGGCAGGGGAATGGTGTGCCGGGAGCACACCGGGAGGGGCGCGGTGCGTGGGGAAGTGCGACGGCAGAGCCCGGGGCACCGGGGAGCATGCAAGGGGTGCTGGGCAGTGCGCAATGGTGTTGGGAAGTGGCGCCGGGTGCGGCAGCGTGCGGGCAGGCGATGCGGGGCATGGCGGCGCGTAGGTAGGCGGGTAGTGCGGTGGGGCACGGGGGCCACGAGTAGCGCTGTCTTCATTCTCCATCTTCGTCTTTTTCACCTTAGTGTCAGGGCATCATAGAATCATGACAAAAACATCAACGGATGGGTCATGCCATGTTGGTTTGGCCCGCACCCTCTGCGTTTAGGGTGGTAGCATCCGGTTCACCTGAACGAAGCTCAATAATTATAATACAACACTTTGTATCAATCTTCATTCGATGCTGAGAAGAAGAATAGGGAAGCATCATCATGAAAAAACCCCTACCCCGTTTAGCATTCGTAGATGAAATCACGGGGAAAAGGCGGGCTTTGATTCTTCGTTCTCCGCGTTCGTCACATCCTCCAAACTTAATCTTGTGCGTTGGAAATCGTCCGGGGTAGAAGACCAAGGAAGAAGCGTCACAAAGTTCATCACGTTCTTCGTTGGAAGGAAGAAGTGTTCTTAGTTGGAGATATATTTCTCCACATTCTTCCAAGCTCCACCAAGAAGAAATTTCGAACCCAAAATAAAATAATAGACTAACAACTATTTTAATGGTTTGACATGCATTAAAAATAATTTGACATAAAAGAATTAATTCACAGAATTAATGGTGGAGAGTTGGCAAAATAAATGGAGAGAGGGAAGGTGAGGAGCCTCCCTAATTATTTGGGAGTTCTATGGGGTTGAAGGGGGTTAGACAAGTTAAGGAGCTCAGGCGGGCCCCACCTAAATAAAATCATCTCAAGGGAGGTTATGTGAGGTTGGGACCCACCACCATAACCCCTCATGGGAGGTTATGGTGTGGTGGACCCCACCTCCAAGCTCCCCTTGGAGATTTTAACCACCTCATATAAAAATAAGCCACAAACTTATTTCGATTTAACTTTATTAAAGAACCCCAAAAACTATCTTTCTCTATCGATAAAACGCAACTACGGTGAAGGTATCACTAAGAACCCACTAAAGCTATGAGTTCAAGGGTGCCATCAGATTTAATTTCCGAGAATCGGTTCAAAATTTATAAAATCTCGAACATTTGTTTACTGAACATACCCGAAAAAAAGTTCAAAAAATTATTAACAGTCACCCTCGACTTGCACCGGTCGAGGTTAGGATCTGCCTAGGTGGAACACGCCCCAAAGAACCCAACAATACTCTTTGATTTTTAATCCAACTCATCGTTTAGATGTTATGAATTTTACAATAAAATATTTGTCACTTAATTATTTTATTCGCGGCCAAAAACTAATTTTTTTTGGTGGCTCGTGCTGGCCAATGTTATTATCTTCTTAAATAACATATTCCCTCATGATTTCAGCGGTGGTCTCAGATTTTTAATCCAAGCTACCGTCTGCGAGTTATAAGAATTTGGAAAAAAAAAATTTTAATTATTTTATTTTCTGTTAAGACAATTTTGGGATTTCTCACTAGAGGCCCACGCCGACTAAACAAAAGTCACGCCTAGGGTAAACCCTCCATTATTATCAAAACGATGACCTCAGATTTCTGATCCGAGTAACCGTTCAAGAGTTATTCCACTTTTTCAGCAAAACTGCTCACACATGTTAATTTAAGCTTAACAAAACATCGACAGAACATTTCGGGAACTCCGGGCCTCGGAATCGAGCTCCGTCAGAAACTGCAGACTCGTAAAATTCAAATTCATTTAAGAAAAAAATATTCCTTGAAATTTCCAAGTTTTTACTGTATTTAAAATGTAAATATATGTGATGTTGTGATCTTTTTTTAGAATGTGTTATAAAAACCGAAATTAAGATAATTATTTTGATAAAATAAAAATATTTTAAACATCAATTATCAAAATAAATTATGTCGAATGTAAATTATAACAACAATTAATTTTATAACTAACATTATTAGGGAATTTTTATCTAAGTTATAAAATTAACTAATATCTTAATTATTGAAATTTAATCTTTTAAAATATATTATACTAATAACCACTGTAAAAATATTAACTATTGACACTTTGGATGTTTTTTATTATGATAATTATATTCAAAATTCAATTGTAACTTCGATTATAAAATTAAATGATTCTATATGTTACATTAAACGTTGGTAAATTTCATAACTGATATGAAATGTGTCCAATTTTTTATTGATATTTCAATAGAACTAACTCATTGTTAATAAAATACAAGATAAAAGATCCCGTAAATTTCAGAAACCTTTGAAAAAAATAAAAATAGATTTTATTCTTCATTATATTTTCCTTGGTTATTGATGTGTTCTTCAAATCAAAATATATTTCACTAATATTTATTTTATTAATAGTTCATAACACAGGTACCATTTTCAAATATGTCTTGTCAATCTCATTTGGAATCCTTATACTTTCTAGATGACCAGAATAAGTCGCCTTCATCAGAAATATGAAATCATTAATATATATATATATGAATAAAATGCCATATAAAAATTATTAATAATTTAATAATTATAAATACTATAAAAAATAATGGATTTGAGATGAGACAAAATCAAAAACATTATAATAGAATAAGGGAAAAGAAATATAGAAATAGATAGTTTGAAAATTTAAATATGAAACATGAAAATTGTGCATGAAAATTAATAATATTTTTGGAAGGATGTTAAAATAAAAATAATGTGATATGAGAATATTGAAACATCATTGGTGTGTGATTAGAAATTTTAATTTTAATGTTGGTAAATATATAAACGACCTTAAGAACCACTATGAAAAGGTTTTTAATAATGGTTATTCAAAAAAGTTACCTCAAACACCATTATTTTAATGTCAGTTATTCATATAATCAATGTTAAAACTTCTTTTCTGGTTGGTTTCTAATGTAATTTTTATATTACATGATGTTAAAACCCTTATCACATTAGGTTTGTACATTGTTTATATATTAATTGAGGTTAAATTTGATTTTAACATCACTTTATATACTATTAGATGTTAAAAAAGTATTAAAGTGACTTTAATGATGGTTATATGAATTGTCGATGTCAAAAAAAATTTACATCGATTATTATATAACTAATACTAAAACCCTAATTCAATTTCTATTTTTTTAATAGTGAAACATCCTTATAAGATATTTTTTTTCAGAGTATTACCATCCTATATATCATCCCAACTAACATAAATTCCATGAAATTGCCTCATTTTTTAAGTTCAACTAGAATATGTGAAATTTGAACTCTATCCTTCATTTATATTAAAGGATATTATACAAAAAATTAATTTCATTAAGTTTCACTACGCCATTCATATCATTTAGAACCCAAGTCATGCACTCCTATTTCCTGTTCTAAAAACCAATTATTTAAACCCCATATTTGTTACGATGTTAGATGTACTAAGACAAACATACATATATTTCACATGATTTCAGTGCCTTAAAGAAAAAACACATAATAATATCAAAATACCATGAAATAATGGTTTTTTTTATAACTATCTTCCTATGAAACAAATTTAAAAATATTTGTAAAAATTTCCCTATATTTGAGCCACAATAAAACCCTTATAGACTTTTCATAATTTTTACTCATCATCATAACCCGTAGAAGGAAAATATAAGAATTTTGTGATCTTAAAGGATTGTTACGGGAAAACGTAATCAATATTTCATTAAGGATTATATCATAAGATTATGATTAAATAGTATAAGGGGAGAAATATCTGATTTAGAAATATTAAAAAATAAGGGTTCAATTTTTCTTGATAACCAAACATGTAATCTCAAATAAAAGAATATACCATGGAATAAGAGTGTGTGATAATAATGGAAACATGGTACAATAGAATGATGTAATATGTTAACTGAATTATAAATATGTGGAAACCAAATAAAACATTATATCGTAATCATAATTCAGTTATCACGGCCCAAACAACTAAACAATGCGATGGGATAACTGACCAATCACATTTGACGGTATCTCAGGAGATATCAAAAATACCAAATTCCATGATGGGATATAATTTTGTTTGTCCCACCATTCATATCATAATATGTGAATGAAAATGTGTTCCACATATGGAAATGAAACCATACATAATTCATAAGCATGATCAAACCAATGTAAAAGAAGTAATTTTTATAATCTTATCTCAAAGAATAATTAAAGTCTATATCATAAGGATTAAAAAAATAAGATGTAATTAAATATTTATTGATGTTCATATTTTAATGAATAAGAATAAGTATTTAACATCTAGTTCCAAATTTTCTAAATTTGTTGAAATGATTTTAGAAGTTATAATTAAAATGATCCACTTAGGTGATGCACTATGAAATGAATAAACGATATTTTATAAAAAGGTATGAGATTATTATTTCAATTTAGACCAGAATTGAACTTTGTGGATTTTTCAAAAAATAACAATAGTTTTCAAAAATTATGAATGGTTAAAAACTTTTGATGGGGGTGGAATTTTACATGAAATATGACATTAGGATATTCTATAAAATCAGGTTTATATAGAAGTTCGAATTGAAAAGGGAATTTAAAAAAAGTATTTCCTTGACAAGGAAAGGGATATTCAACTAGATATATAGGAAAGAATCATATATACAAAATATTAGAAGTGTTATAATTTTTTGAGGAAAATGGAGAAAAATATATAGATTATGTAACCCAAAAGTAATGAAGGTGGTTTAGAAGACCCATTACCATTAGTCTATATTGGCTCTCATTGTGCGCTTAATATTTTGAACAATATAATTATATTTGTTAAAAAAAATTATAACATCATTTTTAGTCTATACATTAATTTATAAATATTTTTTGATATCATTTGTTATTAATTTATTAAGTAGTTTTACTTTTGGTGGTTACTTGATATGATTCAGTCAATTTTTATGAAACATCCTTAGTATATTAATTAATGACAAATGTGTGGTAAAATATTTTCATATTATATATAATTTTATTGGTGTGTGACTTTTATTATTCCATATGTGTAAAAATAATATTATTTCATGTTTTTTCCAAAAATGGACTCAAATTAAGAAATGTGACTTCATATGTTCATTTAAGGTAGTTACATTTACTATGAATTTTTAATATTTATATCACTTATAGAATGTACAATATTATATTTATAAAATATTTATATTTTCCCAAGTATAATTAGTAAAATTTAAATACATTTTTAATTAATCCATTCTAGTAAGTAGTGGGAAATGAAATGCATCATTCTATGGAGGTAGAAGTTTACATATACAACTGAACAAGACTTTTTGTTTTTATAGAATAAGAAGGGGAAGAAAAATAAAATAATAATATTTTAAAAATATTAACAATTTTAAAAATATAAAAATTCTTCAATAAATAATGGTTTTTTACCATCCATGTGTGGAGGTTATACAAAATTGGATACATTGTTCATTTAGTGGGTAGTAAGAACATACACATGACAGTATATTCATTTTCTGAATGTTTTTAGAGGAAAGTATAAATGTGATATTATATTATTATAAAAAAATTTTATCATGTAAAGAACACTGATCTTATCATAATTTCATTAAAAAAATATAATAAAGAAGGTATAAGAAAAAGTAATTAAAATATATCTGTTGAGGACATTACAATAATTTATTGGATGTCCGCCCTTGTATAACACATTATTGTTTTGTATCTGGGAATTTTGGAGACAAAAAGGTACCATGAAATTAGAATATAGTTTATGGGTGAATAGTGTAGGATTTTTCTTCATTTTAAGGCTTTAGAATTAGTGTACAAATGTGATGTTGAATAATGTTATTTATAAGTGAGAGGAGTGTCAGTTTTGTAACAATATAAAGGAAATTCACAATTCAATGGTAAAATGGATCCAATAATGGATAATAATGTTTATGAGATGTGGTAATGTTTTAAAAAATCATTAAAAATCATTTTAAGACATGTTTTAATCTTTTTATAGGTTTTTACATTAATTTAATCCCCATTTCACATAATTTAATTTTACCTCTATAAATAATTTTTACCATGTAATTCATTTTTTTTGCATTAAAATAAATTGAACATTATTACGCCATTGGGACAACACTATTCAAAATATGGAATACTTTTTTAAAATATAATATAAACTAGTGATATACATTAATTTAAATATTAGCATACATGCATATTACAACATTTTTTGAAAAAATGATTATTTTTAATTGTGAAAATATTATTTTTGATAAAATTATCCAAGTTGTGGAATTCCCTGGCAATAAATAATTTTTTATTAAATAATAATTTTTATGTACTCAGATTATAGAAAAAACTAGAATTCAACCTTCTGATATCATAATTAACCAAAATGATGAAAACCCATTTTCAATATATTAAAAGTTTAATTAAACTTCAAAATGATTGAAATGGTTTTTATAAATTAAACCTAGTATTTTAAAAATAATTATTGTTTCAATAAATAAATTATTTTCTAATAAATCAACTGTATGAATGTTTTCTTTGATTCTTATAGTAAGATAAATTCAAAAAACAAATGGTATTAATAAAAAATGTATTTTTTCAATATTCACCTAAAAATCTACCATTTTATAAAAATAATAAAAACATCAAAAGATAAAATTGACTTTCAAAACCCCAAAATTATGATCATTATTTTAAAATTCAAATACTATTATTTATAAATTTAACTATAAAATAGAAACATAAAATATTTAAAAAATGATTTTATATAAAAAATGAATCTTTTAAAATTAATTAATCTCATTTTTAGTTCATATAAATTTAAAAATAGTGTTAATATATTATTCATGTCAAAATTATATTTTTTTCATTATTTAACCATTACTTTTCTTCTATTTAAAAAATCTATAGTGCATAGAAATATAATTTTTGAAAGAAAAATCTTTTATAAAATAAAACAGCCTCATTAGTTATTTATCTACATTAACTAAAAAATACCTCCGTGTTAGAATTAAAAAAATAATTAAGTTTATTTAAAAGTAAAAAATATGAAATAATTTAATAAATATATACTTAAATGATTAAACCATATTAATTTATATTTATATAACCTCTCAATATCACAACGCAAGATATAATCATAATATAATCCATAATGGCTGTCATGTGTGGTGGATCAAGTAGCATGGATCTGAAAAATATTTCTAAAATATTGAACATTTCATGAATAAATATTCCTTAATAGCATAATTGGTTGAGTTTGTCTTAATCTGGGTCTAGAAAAACCATAGTGACACTACCTCTTTCCCAGTTTTTGGCTAGTATACTACACAAGGAAGAGTCATATTGCTTGAGGTCATTTATTCTCATTTTGACATAGTTTTCAATTTATAATCACCATCATTTATACCAAAAAATTTATTGGATATATTATAGCAGTCAAAATTTATATTTTTTTATATATTCAAAATTTCATTTTAGTTTGATATTGTGTGTAGAGAAAGCTATCAATCAATGTATTTTGTTTACAAATAATTAATTCTAATATTTCTAGGAATTACAATATACCCTACTAAATAAATTAAATCCTTGAAATTTTAATAATCACTTGAAAATGGTAGTATATTAGAGAATATTAAAATTAGAAAGGAACCATAATATAATTCCAAGAGGGATATCATATTTAAAAACTCATAAAACACATATTTTTTCATCAAAATAAGCTTATTCGTAATGTTGAGTTTTCCTTTTATTTATTTTATACCAGATATTATATTTATTTAGTATCCAAACCCACATAATATAATTTACATTTAATGTTTATCAAAAATCATACATTTTCTAATAAACTATCATAAGATTATATGAAATGTGATCTCCTTAAACAAAATAAACTTTTAACTATTTTGGGAGAACTAATAAATTTCCAATAAAAAAAGCATTTAAAGGATGAATAAAATGATTCATAATAAAAAAATTATTACAAAATAAAACTCGTGATAAAATATTTGTAACAATAAATGTATGAATTGAAATTTAAATATCAAGTTATTTTGGTGATGATTTTATCTCCTTAGAAAACACTATAGGAATAATGTAGTGGGTTTCCCAAGATATAAATAAAAAAACCATAGTTCATGAGTGGATGATGAGTGGTCCTCAATACACATAATTTTTTGAATAGATATCAATAGTTCTTAATGTATAATATTTCCCTTTATCCATTATTTATGTAAATTTATTATTCATATCCATTGTATTATCCATTTGAATAGGGAATTAACTTCGATAATTCCCATGTTTCCAAAATTTTAGACAAAAAATATCAACATTACATTAGGATGATAATTATTTTCCTCTATTATTTTAACCTACATATTCCATTTCTCTTGATAGTTTATTACTCCGTTCACATCTTAATCATAGAGAAAAAAACCTTTCAATTCCATTGAGACATTCACTTGGGTGTTTCCTCTACACTTTTAACCAGTAGGATTTTGAATATTATTTCCTTCATCATTTAAATTTCATGAAATTAGATTTTTATATATCCTTATCATTTATGGTTTATTTGGAATCATCAAAAATATTATATTGTTAATCAGAATTTAGGATAGATGTTTCATAATAGTTATAAGATTTCCCACATCATCTCTTATCCTGTTAGGTTTCTCGTTGGGATAGTCTTTGAATTGTCCACAACACCTCTCTTTAACATAGTTCCATTAGGGTTCATCCATTACTAAAAAATGTTTTAAATTGAGTAAATATAATTATAATAAAATTATTTTAAATAATCTATTGGAAAAAAACAGTGTAATGAATTACTCTTCGAAAATGTCACATTAACATTTAGTTCAACCTAAATCACTCTTGGTTTAATCTACGATGACTTTGGTTAGGTTCTATCCTACTCCATGACATCATTACTTGAAATAATAAACATTCTATAATGGATCATAAATCGAATGTGATTGGCCAACTAATATCCCATCGAAGTGTCTACCGAGGTGTGAAATCATTATCCCATTCATCTTGTGATGAGTGAATGTTGAGTTGATACTCAATAAATCATTTTTCATGCTAATTAACCCTAGGAACATATATTACGAAAAACATATTCAATTTAAAAATTTCTATCATGGTTTTAATTTCTTAGAAGCCACACAATCTCTACTTTACCAGATCATCAAGATGGTATCCTACACATAGACTTAGCTTTATGTTTTTCACTAAATTAATATTATCATAATCCCCCAAAATATCTAAACTAATCCCAAAAAAATAAAAAAATTTGTCTTCAAAATGACAAAAAAATTCCTTAAAACGAGATTAAATTACACTAAAAAATAACTAAAGCCTACTATGAGACCAATTGTGGTCCTATGGACCCATAATTCTTGGGCTATTTCTAAAAATACATTCTTGAAAACATGGATTTAATACATAGTGAGTTAACCCAAGATACATATATATATATCAGAAAATTTTCATATCTTAAACAACACCTTTCAAAATAATATCACAACACCAAGGATTGATGTTTTAGTGCCTTCAAGAACTTTTTTCATAGGAAACTTATTTTACAATAGTTGTAAACGTTTCTTCATAATTTATCCACACTAGACACCCTTTTCAGCTTATCATAATTATGTATCATCTTTATAGCATGTGGAATAGAACTTGATAAAGGTGTTAGATAAAATACCCTTTAACGGGAAAAATCAACATCATGTCATTAAAGGTAAGATCATAAGAATATAAGAAAAAACTATTAAGAGATAAATATATTCTTTAAAAAAATTTAAAAATAAGATTTTTCATATGTCATGATAACAAAAATCTCAAATGAAAAAATATACAATGGAATGAGAGTGCGAGATAAGCATGAAAATGTGGAATAAGGAAATGATATCATAATTTCATGGTGTAATAAAGTATACTCCATAATCCTAGAGTTTGTAGTTATATTAAATTATTGGTATAAAATAAAATATTTCTCAAAGGATCCAATATTTTAGTATTCCTATTATACTAGATACATATTTTTGTTTTCAAATTACACTTGAGAATATAAAGTACATCATTAAAAATCTAGGATAAAATTATTATATCTTCTATTATATCCCATTAAATTACACATAGTTCTCTATATGTTTCTTTAGGGAAGGAATGAAAAATAAGAGTGATCATAGATTCCTAGTATGATATATTATAAATAAAATGTTATCATGGAATAAATGTGTTATAAATACTATGACTGAATTAAGTAGTCAAAATAATGAAATAATCAAATTAAACAGATTGAATACTATATCTATGATAATAAATAAAAATAAAGATAATAATTATTGATCTCATACTAATGTAATTCATAATGTAAAATATGAAAAACATATAATCAAGGCCTTGTGCTATGGAATGATACATAAATGCATAAGTAATACGAAAATACCCAAGATAGTTTCACTTATGAGTCCTTCTGATGCATCGATGTCATATCTATATTGGGCCCCACCCAACACTAATTATTTCAAATTAATTTATGATATTAGTTAACAAGATATTTGATTACATTCCCTATGGTTGTTATTATTTAATCATCGAAAAAAATGTTAATTTTTATGATGGAATTATGGGAAAAACGTTTTCCCCCTTAAATTTGAATAATGTTGCTATCTAAAAGAATATCAAGAAAATAAATATATGAACAATGGGGTATTAATAATATAATATGATGTACCCATTTCAAATAAATAAAGATAAGGTGGTAGAGGGGGAATATTCAAAGAGTTGAGTAATCAACATAATATAGTAATTGAACCTAGTAGTTTGAAATCTATGAGGAAAAATAAATGGAATGAAAACTCCAAATTATTTATTTATAAAAATCGGGAATGTTATCCAATGAATTCCCCTATGGATTGTCTCTCCAGGTGTTTAGTCATAGACCTAATAGTAATACACTGATTTAATATTAACTTTATGATGAGACAAAATTTTTAGTGTGATTACCCTAAAGTACATTTATGTTATAGTCACATTCACTTTCTAGTATCCATTTATAGATGTAATTTTCAGGAGAACCACACAAACAATATATTCACAATTTTATGAATTTTTGGAATTATGATGGCTTATGTAACATCTATATAAAAATCCATTAAAGAAATAATTTATAATAGAACATTAAATACCATGGATAATTATATAATAATGATATAAAATATCAATGTTTTAGTATTTACAACATATAATAGAATACATGGCTTATAATATAATCAGGGATTATAATGAAAATTGAGAAAAAAAGTCCTCACAACTATTCCCACATAGTCGAATGTTCTCTAAATTCCCATATAAAAATGAATTTATTAAAAACTAATTTTAGAAAATTATTAATTCCAATAACATTTTTCAAATTCATTTAATTTGTTTTTCAACATCTATATTAGTTACTTATAATATATTTTCAATATTTTTCTGTGATTAATGTTGATTGTTTTCAACACATTTCATAGTAGCAGTGATGTTATTAATTCATACATAAAGTTAATAATTATAATCTTATACAAGTTATTGTAACTGATGCCTTATAATAATTTATAATGATATAATTTATCTCTATGGTGCTTTTGGTTATTATCTTTAAAGATAAAATCAATGATGAATATATTTATGTGAATTTTAGAAAATGGAAATTAGTATCTTAATTATGGAATTTAATATTCATTTAACCATTAAAAAAAGTTAAAATAATTATTTACTTATTTATATCATATATTAATAGAAATTAAATTCCCATATTCATTCATGATATATATTTACAACATTGCTGAAGTAGGTTGATAAACCAACCCCCACAAGAATGTGTTATAATCAATGGATAATTGTGAAGTGATTAAGTTATAATATCATTATTTAATAAGTATAATAAATATATTTAGTGAATTTTAATGTATTATATAATAACTTCAAAGAATTATAATATGAATATTACTTATACAATGTTATTATGTAGTATGATGAAATCAATTTATACTCTTAGAAAGCTCTTTTTGGTGGATTAAATTACCATGGTTGTTTATATCCAATTTTATTAACATAATATACAAATTTTATTCAAAAAAACATAATAATTAAAAAAAATAAAATTTATCCATTAAATCCATTCACATGTCCATACATTTTTGTTAGTTACCAAAATAAATGTATAAAATAATCGTTCCATGGAGGTGATTGTCCCTATTTATGCACGGTCAATGATGTCCTTTTCCCTAGAGTATAATAAATTTATTATAAATTATATCATTAATGAATCTAAAATTAGATAGAAATAAAATTATTATATATTAAATTAATCATTAGGAACATCCATATAATACTGTTAAGGGAAACAAAACATAACGCTTTGTGGAGGGGGTAGTTCGCACACACACCAGAATATTATTTTTGATTTACTTAAGGGAAAATGGGGATATTGGTAAATAGTTATTATTTATATAAAAACATAAATTAAGAAATAAATAATAATTTAAATAAATATTAATTATAAAAATATATTTAAAAAATAAAAATAGAAAATAAAGAAATTTGTGAAAACTAATACTCACGTGGAGGACTCAGGTATTACCTTTGAGGAATCCTTATAAAGGTAGGGAATATGATAATATATTTCGAAATAAATCATAAGAACTTAGTATAGGATTATATGGGAATAATTTTAAATATATTCAAGTGGAAAATTAATTTTTATTATTTGTATTTTTTGTGTTTAGAGAGGACCTATTTATAAGTTGTGAGAATTAAATTTTTGTAAGTATTTCAAATTAATATAAAGACTCCACATGTTTCAAAAGACATATGGATCCCAAAATACACATTAATAGAGTAAGGGAAAATATATGTTCTATAATCTCTCAACAAATCAACTATATGCATGTTTTTAACATGTTTCGAGCTCATTACTCCTAGATTTGTTACTTTTATCATTTTAAGTTTTTCCGTGTAACAAGTTTTTACCTAAGTAAATATTCTTTGTTAATAATAATAAAATAGAAATATTTAATAAATTATACTTAAAGATTCAAAATATAAATCCATTTTATCAATAAAATTTCCGTAGTTATGAATAACCGATTTTTATATTAGTGCATGTAATGCATAAAAACTCATTTTTTGAAAAATATTATTTTTATTCTTCAAATTTTTGGGTAGTTTAATATTAAAAATTCATTTGATTTTAATTATTTATATTAGTTCATTAAATAAATTATGTGGATTTAATATAATGAAAACCACAAATTTTTCTAAAATAATACATAATTTAAAAAAAGTAACAAAACTATTGTTATTAGAAAATATTACTTATGTCCGTAAAATATTAAAATAGCATCTCAAAAATAAAAATATTATTTTTAAAATGTATAGTTTTATAAATTAAATATTTAATTACTAATTAAATTATTTTAATCACATATATATATTTCTTATAATATTGTAAAATTCATAGTTTTGGTAATAATTATATTTTTTACTATGTTCCTAAAAATAAATTATTCCATAAAATTCATATAAATGAATTATAAGATAATATAAACATTAAAAATCCAATAATTATGTTAATTGGATCAAAATAAAAATAAAACATTACTTTTAATAAAATAATTAATAAATTATTTGTAGACTATTTATTATGAAATAGTTATGAAATATAGTGTTTACCTATTATAGTAGGGTCTATAGTAGTACATTACCCCCCAAATAATTTCGATTTTGATATTGGTTGTATGTATGCTACTAAACAATTATGGGTGTTCATTCCTTATAGCCTCTTCAATATTCCTTGTTTCCTCCAATAGTTTTTTTCTCCAAAGGACAATCACCATAAAAGTTGTCCAATATGTAAAAACATGATCTCCAGTTTCAACCATCTTGAAAATATCTTCATTATTATATATGTTAGGTTCCGACTCTATTACATCTTATGTGAGTACATACATTGAATATGATATGTATTTCCTCAATAATTAAACATGGAAGATCTTATATACATTAGTAAGGTTGGGTGGAATATCCAATTAGTAAACTAAAGCTCCAATTATTTCATGAATTTAAAAAGTTATGATTAACCATGGAATTAAAATGTACTTTTTAAAAGATCAACCAACTCCTTTCCATAATGTATCTTTAAGAATACATTTTCTCCCACATTAAATTACATGTAATTACTTAAATTATCAGCGTAGATATTTTTCTTCTTTGAGATACATTTATATGATCATAGATAATAAGTAATTTCACATTTTTCTCCAACATAAGTTGCAGGTATATTAAATTTCTTTCTAAAATTTTTCACAGTGATTGGGAGTATGAAATCAATTCCAACAAAATGCGTCATATAGTTCAATATAGATGCTTGAATGGAAAATTTTATTGTATAATTTTTTTAACATAGTTAGATAATTATAACATGATCTATTAAAGTAAAAAATAACATGTTCTATACTTTTATTGTAGTGTTTTTATTTTCATTTAATGCTACCCCTCTTCTTAGGGATAATAGATAGTTCTCAAATGCTCTTTGGTGTCGAGATATATTTGAATAATTTTCCACAATTTTGATGTGAATCAAGGATCATGATCAAATACAATAGATTGTGGTGACCTATAAAGTCTCATTATATCATTAATATGGATTTGGGAATGGTTCTCAAGGGGTAGTTATTGAATTATTTCTAATAAATGTGTATACTTGGTAAGGTGATTGAAAATTAACCATATAACATTGTTCTTCCATTTAGTTTTTATAACTCCAATGGAAAAATTCATTATTAAATTATCTAAATTATATATAGGTAGAGGATAATGTTTCACGAATCACATAGGAGGATTTATTTTAGCCTTTACTATTTGGAACAGTATGCATCTGAACAAATAGTCTATAATTTCTCACTTCACACCATCAAACTATAAATAATATCTAAAATCCTCATACATACTTGTTCAATAAGGTTGTATTAGGGAATTTGACATATGTTCATAATATAGTATATTTCTATTTAGTTTAGTTGTGTATGAAACACATAAACCCTTTCCAAACATAAAAACACGATGTTAATATATGATTTCTATCAATTTAACATCCAACATTTCATTAATTATTCCTTATAAATCCTTATCATCCATTTGCATCTTCTCTATATTTTTAGTAATGGATATTTAATAATTTTTTATAAAAGAAAATATGCCTTCCCTTTTCAATAAAATTATAATATCCATCATTAATATATCACTAGATATAGGATCCTCATTAATACTCATCATATTAAAAAAACCATTAACTGCGCCACCAAAGAGGAGGCCAAGGAGAGACTACACGGATCTACCCAAACCAATGGCAACAAGGTCTTCACACAAGATTGGAGTGTCACAAGAAAATGTCATTGAAAATGGGTACAGTGGAAAACGAAGAGGAGGGTCCCCGAAGAGGGACAAAGGATTCAGTGGAAAACGGCCGGTCAAAGAGAAGTTGTCTGAGGAAATGCTGCGGAAGAAAAATATGTACCTTGAGATGATGCACAAATATGAATCTTCTGAATGGGAGTCAGCTGATCCTGGTGATGAGTTATCTGATGATGGGGAGAAGGATGCATATGGTTTTGATGTTATGTAGCGTTTTATTTTCTTTTGACTTTACTTGCACTTTTCTTTTAATAAATTTGCGGGACCAGGCTTATGCCTGGTTTAGACTTTCCTGGTATTAAAAAAACCATGGTTCGTCCAACTGAATGCATCTATCATCTTGTTTTCCTTCTTAAGGAAGAGGTATTTTGATAAATCACAGTCCTTCAAAATCTCATACTATCATGTCTTCATCATATTGATCTAGTTTTGAGATAAAATGTGCATTAAAATTATATTATATATATATGTCACATATTTATCCATTGATATAGTTCCTCCATATTTTCAAGGAAGATATTACTATTTATAACTTACGATCATGAATTGGATAGTTCCCTTCTTGGATCTCTAATTTACTTGAATTAGAAGAAACAACTCTACCACTCTTTATATGGATATAGAATAATCATTTCATTGATGAATCACTATATATTTTAAATCCTACCGTTATTGATGGTACATCTAATACATGTGTATTAATAAATATATTATTTATCTCTATTTTTTTCATATTCCCTATTCCATATGAATTTAACCACATTAAATATCAACTTAGATAGTGGGTTATCAAATTAAGTAATTAATTTGAAAAAATTGATTATTGTAAAATTTTGAAACATAGAAACTATATATATCGTCTATATGGGTTGATATAAGACAATATTTGACTATATAAATCTCAAGGGGATCAATATGTATTCTATCTATGGAGATAATATCTTCAAGAAAATAATCTTTATAGAGACAAAATTATCACTTATTGAAGTTCCCACACAATTCATTTTCTATGATGGTCTACAAAATTATTCACAGATTGTTCTCATAATCAATATATATTTTTTACTATGTAAATATATCATCAATTAACACCCACAAGAAGTTATAAATATTATATTTGAATACTCTATTTATCATATCCATGAAAAAAAAGTTTCGTTAGTCAATATGAATGGAAGTACTATAAACTCAATATATCCATATATCATATGAAATGTTGTCTTTAGAATATCGTTCTAATTATCCCATGAATAATTATAGCTAGATAAAATACCAATCATTGAAAAATATTGAGCTCCCCGAAGTTGATCAAATATTTCATCAATTTATGGTACATGATACATATTATTTATAGTAATAGAAATTATTCTTGTATAATTGATTCAAAATTTCATAAATCCATTATTCATTTTCATGAATAAAATAGGGTCTCCCCAAAGTGAAAATCTATGGAATATGAATCCCTTATAACACAACTCCTATATTTTTTTTCTTAAAAACTACTATAACCACTCATGTAATTAAATATGAGAGTTATAAATATGGGTTTTGGGTTAGGAATGAGATTAACGGAAACTCAACTTCATGATCTAGTGGATGACTAAGTAATTCCTATAGAAATACATAAATTTATTTTAAATGAATGGGAAAATCCTCTATATTTTTTATTTCCTTACCATCCAAAGATAGGGTTTTCTATTCCTCTTATCTTATAATTTCATTAAGGTAATATATTGGAGGTCTCTCTATAAAGGACATAGGATGTAAATTTTCACACTTGAAACTGATGTTTTTTATACCCACTATAAAAATAGTAATCTTCTTATCTTTATAATAAATTCATTAATTATAAATTGATAGAAAATATATACTGTGCATTAAGATAAAATCAACCATAGTTATAATAACCATGTTTTACACCAGGGAATATTTCTGCATATTAATAGATACTACTTGGTAAATAGTCATTAAAATAAGAATATCTTGAGTCATATTTACTGAAAATTATTTTCTCATATTATTAGAGGTTGATTCAATGTTCTCAGTTAACAATATTTAAATAAAGATGTCCATAGATCTGTATTCGAATGAATAATTCACATACTTTTTGTTTAGGATTGATGTTCCTTATAACATAAAAATTTGGTACTTCAACCATAACTATTGTGATATTCTATGATTTTACTTTCCTCTTATCCTTTTATGAGGTAAACTCCAAGATGTTTGAGGAATTGGTTATGGTGGCTCCCCATCTTCTTATAGTTAAAGCATTAAGAATCATAAATATCTTACATGATTTTTCTTTCACAGGAATGATTGACTTTTTTCTACATACATAAAATAAACCCATTCCCTTCAAGAAAGTATAAGAGTGATTATTTCCATAGTTATTACAAGTAGAAAATTTCACCCTCTTTTCTTTCCCATTAATATAATTTCATTCTGTGGTCTATAAATGACCTATTGTTATCATGATTTCTGCTAAAGACATAAGTCTTGGAGAACTTATTTTCCGTCTTAATGTCAATTGAGACTAGATCACTTTGTGATTAAAATGTTTGAGAGACTATCTCCTTTCGATGTCTTGGGAATATATAATCAAAAAAACTAAAATATTATTTTCTAGTCAACATAAAAAGACTATAGAGACCCGTATCTTGACGTACATTGACATTACATTACTTTTGCGGAATACTTAGTACATTAAAGAAACACACACACAAGGACCGTAATAGTTTAGTGTCTTTGGAAACTCGGACTATAATCTTCTAATCGTGGTGAAAGATCTTCAAAATCTCCCATAAAGATCTTCCTTTTTTTACCTAAAACCTTTCTTTATATCCTGGGGAAAAGAAAACATAAAAGGGTGAGCTCAAATGCTCAGTAAGGGTAAACAAAATAAATATCAATCACATCATATTCATAAGAACATAACATTTTGGAAATCATAACCTGCAAAAGAGAGCATAATTTCATAATCATGGGATAAATCATGGCAGTGAAAAAGTAATCCCAATAATCATAACTTAAAACATGAAACTTTGTGGCATACACACATAATCATAGATAATCATTTCTTGTTAGTCAAGACTAATTGCCAAGACTATCCTAGTGGACAAAGTCCCTTTCTGAATCGAGTAACCCTCGTTTCAGTCCTGTTCCACTGAACCGGTATAACCTAACATTCCAGCCCTGTCTATCTCATGAGATATAAAATCTTTACCCAATTCATTGGAGGGAGATATAGGTCCCACCCATCTAATAATGAATCCTTTCTTATGTGTGCCACATAATCATAAATCATACATCATCGCATAACACATGTTACAAAAATGGGATTCTTGAAACATCATGACATCATAAAACAAATCATATAATGCAAATGACTTCATAAAAATAATTCCCTCACAACATAATCAAATCAATGTGATTAAAGGGATAAAAACAGAACCCTTTATTATCTTAGATGGAAAATAATTTTTATAAAACACTTGAACTCCATTCTTGAGGAAAATATCCTTTCTTTTTCAAAAACATTTTTCCTTTCATAACATGTCATACAACTTTAAAATAAAAGAATTTGATTAAAAATAAACTTGAAAACTTGTAAAGGAAGCTTCTTGGAAATAATGTTTTAAAAATCCATTCATGCCGTATAAGTTAAAAAAAACATTCTTCGTACTTTTGTCGGAAAAGTCAAAAAGTACCTCGTACGAAAAACGACAAAAGATTCCTTTCGTACATATTACTAAAAACTCACCGAAGGGTAAAAAAATGGATTTAAACAATTGTAGGTGGATGGAAATAATATTACATATTGATGAAACATGGATGTGGATGATAAAATACACCCCAGTAAATACTTACGAATAAACAATCTCGGATAAAAATGAGATTGTGATATTTCCCTTACCTTAGGTCTGATTTGCTTTGTACGTGTCCGATGCTCCTGTATAATGGTTTAAATAATGACATTGACTTATTAAAGAATCATATTCATTGTTATGATATCATATATAGTTTACTTATGACATTATATTACCCGTTCTTTTGTAAATTCCATGTTAAAGAAGCGTTTTGGGTAAAATCGTTTCATTTATCGTAGGTGTTTTGACTTGTTGTTCTTGACATCATTATTACTTATATCATGATCTACTTACTTCCAGAATATAAAATATGATTTATATATCATATATATTCAGTATATATATATATAATAGATAGATAAATAAAATGAAAAACACCGTTCATGGAGACGGTAGTCCGTACGTACACATGAACGCTGTTTTCCTTTCCTTATTGTCTTGAAATGGAAGTAAGTAGATGACATACATATGTATATATATACATAAATCCAGTATCTTTATAATGTCATATATGTCATTATTATTTCTTATATATACATTATAATCATTCTTAAATGGTTAACATGGAGAATGAATCTCATCGCGTCGTGGAGACGGTAGTCCGTACGTACGCACGAGCGATGATATCATTTCTATAAATATTGAATTGAATTGGAGTGGATTATACAATATATCAGAATCCATATGATGTTGTAATAACTATGTATAGTTATTCTTTACACCATTATTCCCATCCATGTAAGGTGGTGGTGGAAAATAGATTATACCACGACGTGGAGACGGTATTCCGTACGTACGCACGCGCGGTGATTTCTTTTTCCGTAGGATGGATAGATGGTGAAATAGGGTTGTTTCATACTTATAATAACATATCAGTATATGAGTGATTATGATGTTATTACTTCATAATGAAACAACCTAAGAAGAAGAAGTGGAAGAAGAAATAAAGATGAAAGAATTGGTAACGGTAATTACCTCTTCTTTGAAGTGCCTCTTTGAGACCTCCTCTTAGGGCACTAAAATTGGTCTTTGAGGTAGACCAGAAACTCTAGGATGTTTTTAGGGAAGTGTAGAAGAGATTTTGGCAGGGGTTGGCCGAGCTTGAGTGCTCAAATTGGTGTGAGGAGGAGGGGGAGGAGGTGTCCTTTTATAAGGGAGGAGAGGGGCATCTTAGGAATATCTCAAAATATTATTTTATATTAAAGTCAAAATCGGTTTATAATGGTTCCCAAGGGTCTTATTTCGAAGCTAAAGTGGGGATGGGTCGAACTCCTATCAACCAATAGGATTTAGACAAGTTTAGGGTACTATTTTAACCTTATCAATTAGATTTAACTCTAAGTTAAATAATTTAACTTTTACCATGTCTTTTTGTTTTCTTTCACTATATGGTTAATACACTTACTATAACATGCCAAACGAACCCCAAATTGTTTATTATTAATATATATATCCTTATCTAAGTCATTTGGCCGAACCATAGATTTTTAGGAATAAAATAACAATTAACAATATAATATTTGATTTAAAAACTATTTTGTGTCAATTTTGACACTATTTGATATATGATTTTTGTGAAAGTCATAACAGAATTATATGTTCGAAACAAGTTGATTAAATCAACACTAATATATTATAGTAACCTAGAAAATTAGTGGAATTCATAAAAAGTCTTAAATTACATTTATTCTGGTTTTTATAACATCAATTATGTCAATATTTCATTAATAAGATAATTACTGCATCATCTTTGTGTCATAAATAAATTAAATTATTTGATGTATAAAAATTACAAAAAAAAACCTTTATGTAGGAAATATTTTTAGCTTTCTAATGAATATTTACAATCTAATTTGTCTTATGTATAACCCTATATTAAAAATGTTTTAGTAAATAAACATTGATTTTAACTCTTTTAACTCTTCTTTGAATTAAATAATAATAAATGTCCTAATCTAATCCAAGTGGGCCTAAATGGTCATATTTTATTCCTAAGTTTGTTTTTGGTCGAATTAAACTTGTCCAATAGAATTAGGACATGTGTTAGGGTAATATTAATATCATATTTACCCTTAGTTACCCTATTTACTATTAACCGCGGTAAAAAAAAGTAAAAAGTTACTATTCACCAAAAATTATTTTTACCTCATGGAACCACATTTTACTTACTGATATCAACCGTGTCTGTCGGATTTTCGAAATTCCATTCACAGAAGCGGTAAAATTAAGTTTTATGCAAAATTCAGTTTTTTAACTACCACTTAGTAGTTTCACTATTCATCAAAAATTGTTGTTTTTCAGAACAATGCCAAAATTTCATCCTGAGCTATATTTCATATTCCGAATTCAAAAATGAAGTCTATTTTACCAAATTCATAACATAAAAGTTGCATTAATTAATTTTATAATTAAATCCCGCTGTTAAAAGAAATAGCATGTTATTAAGAAACAATATCTATCAAAAGATTGACACCTGATTATGTCTAGTTTAAATGTGAAATTACATCCAATGACCAACATTGTATTAAATTGTAAAAATATATTCTAAATATACTTTAAAACCACTCAAATTAATGATTTATCACTATTAATTATTTCGATTAAAAAAGTTGTTTTTAATTATAATTTAGTAATTTTCACTATTCATCATAAAATAAAAGTTATCCGAAAAGTACCAAAATTTCACCTTAGGCTAAATTCGATGCTCCGAATCCAAAAATGAAGTTCATTTTGAAAAATAAGATTTATAGAATTTCAAAAATTGGTTATTACTATTCATAACAGCTAGTTTTAATAATATTTTAATAGCATATCGTTGTTTAGTGAAACTCGGTATTGCGTATTACACACGCTATCGAGGAAGGTCGCGATTGCGTGTAATGCAAGGAAAGTCAAGGATGTGTGTTGTGCAAGCTCCTTTTGGTGTAGCGTACAACACAAGACATTAATAAAATTAAAAAGAATATTTTTATAAAATCTTGCGTTGTTACATTCTACCCCCCTTAAAATGAATTTCGCCCTCGAAATTCGTCGGGGTTATAAATGGTTTACTATTTGAAAGTTTCTTTAATAGAAACCCACATCGTAAAAAGGAATATCAAAACCAATCTTTAAAAACAAAAGTATGAAACGTAACGGTTACCCAAATAAACTAATCATTGGGTTTCCACATAGGTGAAAATATGGATATGGAAGAGAAATCTAACCATCATGTTCTGATGGAGAGTGGTAGAGAACATGGATATGGAAAAGCCAATAATCACAAATCCATAAATTTGTGACGATCTAAGGTACCATCCGATTCATCAGGTATAAGATCACTAGGACAACATTTTTGGTTTCCAAGATCATTTCCCTAAAGTTGAAAATTTGAATTGGAATAAATACTTTCTTTATTTTGGTACAATCTCACTATTGTTCGTGCCTAGAACAATTTCCACTTCATCTCTTAAATAAATGAAGTTGAATTTGTTATTCGTGAAGTGTTAGCAGATCATGTGATAGAATGACGGGTCATTCCATCTGTCTCAAACAAAAGGTTAGCAAAAATTATATACATAAGTCGATCTATAGTGAGATTAATCATATATAGTTCCTAAAATGGACTTATACTTCATATATCATACTGCTTAATATAATAAAACTAGTTTCTACTAAACAGGGACTTCCTGTAGGCCAGTGGTAGGCGATAAAGGCCAGTCACACTTCGGTTTTGGGTTTGATTCCCACATCCTTGTCCGACGAGATGGGCTGTCGCCCGTCCTGCAGGTTTTCCTTTTTCTAAAACTATATTACTATAACATCCCATCAATAATATCGAGAAAACTTCTATCTTTAAACAATACTAACTTATGTCCAACATAATCCATTCCAATCTTTAGGATTATCCATAATACTGCAGTCTACTCTCATAACATAGTGAAAACGATTACCAGAGATTTAACACCATCGTCGATCCCCATAAGATATGTCGTGTTGGTCACATTCTAAACATTCAAAGTCCTTAATCATGTATTCTCTTGAATACCTTAGTGAAAACATGAATGCAGTTTAAAGTTAACACTTTCCACATACCAAAATCCTCAAAATTCTATATACTCAAACCATGATATCACTTAGTCCTTATATCAATCATGAGCTCATGAATACAATCAAACATCTCATTATCTTCTTATCCCTTCATTATGCTCATATCATCTACATTCCAAAAGTATTTGAATAAACTTTCATGGATACTGGTAACATTAATCATACTTTCAAAACTCAATGAAAGATAACAGTGTAACAATCCTTAGATGTCTCTTTATTTTATAGTACCATGAGATTACTTATACAACATTACACATGATAAACATGTAATTATTCCACTACATTCTTAAACCATTTACCGGGCTTCAAAAATTATTTCATTTCACATATCATTTGTAGTCTCTTCATCATCATCCACATAAATACTACCCATATGACCATACTGATTCTCTTCATGAGTCTTTCCCTTAGGGAATTTGTTTGCATAATG
The DNA here is from genome assembly GCA_963277665.1 of Viscum album. Taxonomy (NCBI): domain Eukaryota; kingdom Viridiplantae; phylum Streptophyta; class Magnoliopsida; order Santalales; family Viscaceae; genus Viscum; species Viscum album. Next base: position 1,030,789,344 of record OY728158.1, read on the forward strand.
GCCATACATTCCACATTTAAAACACTTAACCATTTTTGATGTCGTAACAATACCGTTATCCTCATCCATGGTGTTAACCGACCCTTTTCCTTTGCACTTACTTGCTTTGTGTCCTTCTTTTCCACACCCAAAGCATCTTCCAGTTCCCTTGAAACATTCTCCTTGATGCCTCTTCCCACATGATTTACATAGGGGAAATTGAACTTTCTTTCCTCTATGATCATCATGAAACTCCATCTTTCTCTTATTAGCCGAGTCAGGAAACTTACCAAATTTTACTTTATTGATCATATTATGAGATTGTTTATTCGTCATAATAATGATGTTTGGAATTCTAAATCCCATTTCATTATGAAGAATATCATTCCATTGTCCATCATATCCTCCATTATCGTGAATCATCTTGTTTCCATCCATTTTCTAAAACCCAAAAAAAAAATAGTGTGAGAGGCAAAAATCATGCTAGGGAAAACAACATAATAAAGGTGGAATATCCTCAATATCTAACATCTTAGGTTAAATTCTATGATCGTTACCGTAGTTCTAGGACTGTATCCTATACGTATACTTATCCTTAGGGACATCCCTAGACATAACTTATAAATATCTCTAGGGATCTCACTAAAGTTCTCGCATCCTAGTTTCCAAAGGTTGACTAAACCTTTCCTCTGATACCAACTGTAGAGACCCGTATATTGACGTACATTGACATTACATTACATTTGCGGAATACTTAGTACATAACAAAAACGCACACACAAGGATCGTAATAGTTTAGTGTCTTTGGAAACTCGGAACGTAATCTTCTAATCGTGGTGAAAGATCTTCATCTCCTATAAAGATCTTCCCTTTTTTTACCTAAAACCTTTCTTTATATCCTGGGGAAAAGAAAACATAAAAGGGTGAGCTCATATGCTCAGTAAGGGTAAACAAAAGAAATATCAATCACATCGTATTCATAAGAACATAACATTTTGGAAATCTTAACCTGCAAAAGAGAGCATAATATCTTAACATGGAACAAATCATAGAAGTGAAAATGAGATCCCCATAATCATAACATAAAACTTGAAACTTTGTGGCATGCACACATAATCATGGAAAATCATTTCTTGTTAGTCATGACTCATTGCCAAGACTATCTTAGTGGACAAAGTCCCTTTCTGAATCGAGTTCACTCCTCGTTTCAGTCCTGTATCACTGAACCGAAATAACCTTCCGTTCCAGCCCTGTCTATCTCATGAGATATAAAATCATTACCAAATGCATTGGAGGGAGATATAGGTCCCACCCATCTAATAATGAATCCTTTCTTATGTGTGCCACATAATCATAAATCATACATCATCGCATAACACATGTAACAAAAATGGGATTCTTGAAACATCATGACATCATAAAACAAATCATATAAGGCAAATGACTTCATAAAAATAATTCCCTCACAACATAATCAAATCAATGTGATTAAAGGGATAAAAACAGTTCCCTTTATTATCTTAGATGGAAAATAATTTTGATAAAACACTTGAACTCCATTATTGAGGAAAATATCCTTTCTTTTTCAAAAACATTTCTCCTTTCATAACATGTCATACAACTTTAAAATAAAAGAATTTGATTAAAAATAAACTTGAAAACTTGTAAAGGAAGCTTCTTGGAAATAATGTTTTAAAAATCCATTCATGCTGTATAAGTTAAAAAAAACATTCTTCGTACTTTTGTCAGAAAAGTCAAAAAGTACCTCGTACGAAAAATGACAAAAGATTCTTTTCGTACATATTACTAAAAACTCACCGAAGGGTAAAAAAATGGATTTAAACAATTGTAGGTGGATGGAAATAATATTACATATTGATGAAACATGGATGTGGATGATAAAATACACCCCAGTAAATACTTACGAATAAACAATCTCGGATAAAAATGAGATTGTGATATTTCCCTTACCTTAGGTCTGATTTGCTTTGTACGTGTCCGATGCTCCTGTATAATGGTTTAAATAATGTCATTGACTTATTAAAGAATCATATTAATTGTTATGATATCATATATGGTTTACTTATGACATTATATTACCCGTTCTTTTGTAAATTCCATGTTAAAAAGCGTTTTGGGTAAAATCGTTTCATTTATCATAGGTGTTTTGACTTGTTGTTCTTGACATCATTATTACTTATATCATGATCTAAATACTTACAGAATATAAAATATGATTTATATATCATATATATTCAGTATATATATATATATAATAGATAGATAAATAAAATGAAAAACACCGTTCATGGAGACGGTAGTCCGTACGTACGCATGAACGCTGTTTTCCTTTCCTTATTTTCTTGAAATGGAAGTAAGTAGATGACATACATATGTATATATATACATAAATCCAGTAGCTTTATAATGTCATATATTTCATTATTATTTCTTATATATACATTATAATCATTCTTAAATGGTTAACATGGAGAATGAATCTCATCGCGTCGTGGAGACGGTAGTCCGTACGTACGCACGAGCGATGATATCATTTCTATAAATATTGAATTGAATTGTAGTGGATTATACAATATATCACAATCAATATGATGTTGTAATAACTATGTATAGTTATTCTTTACACCATTATACCCATCCATGTAAGGTGGTGGTGGAAAATAGATTATACCACGGCGTGGAGACGGTATTCCGTACGTACGCACGCGCGGTGATTTCTTTTTCCGTAGGATGGATAGATGGTGAAATAGGGTTGTTTCATACTTATAATAACATATCAGTATATGAGTGATACTGATGTTATTACTTCATAATGAAACAACCTAAGAAGAAGAAGTGGAAGAAGAAATAAAGATGAAAGAATTGGTAACGGTAATTACCTCTTCTTTGAAGTGCCTCTTTGAGACCTCCTCTTAGGGCACTAAAATAGATCTTTGAGGAAGACCAGAACCTCTAGTATGTTTTTAGGGAAGTGGAGAAGAGATTTTGGCAGGGGTTGGCCGAGCTTGAGTGCTCAAATTGGTGTGAGGAGGAGGGGGAGGAGGTGTCCTTTTATAAGGGACGAGAGGGGCATCTTAGGAATATCTGAAAATATTATTTTGTATTAAAGTCAAAATCGGTTTATAATGGTTCCAAAGGGTCATATTTCGAAGCTAAAGTGGGGATGGGTCGAAATCCTATCAACCAATAGGATTTAGACAATTTTAGGGTATTATTTTAACCTTATCAATTAGATTTAACTCTAAGTTAAATAATTTAACTTTTACCATGTCTTTTTGTTTTCTTTCCCTATATGGTTAATACACTTACTATAACATGCCAAACGAACCCCAAATTGTTTATTATTAATATATATATCCTTATCTAAGTCATTTGGCCAATCCTTAGATTTTTAGGAATAAAATAACAATTAATAATATAATATTTGATTTAAAAACTATTTTGTGTCAATTTTGACACTATTTGATATATGATTTTTGTGAAAGTCATAACAGAATTATATGTCCGAAACAAGTTGATTAAATCAACACTAATATATCATAGTAACCTAGAAAATTAGTGGAATTCATAAAAAGTCTTAAATTACATTTATTTTGGTGTTTATAACATCAATTATGTCAATATTTCATTAATAATATAATTACTGCATCATCATTGTGTCATAAATAAATTAAATTATATGATGTATAAAAATTACAAATAAAATACCATTATGTAGGAAATCTTTTTAGATTTTTAATGAATATTTACAATCGAATTTATCTTATGTATAACCCTATATTAAAAATGTTTTAGTAAATAAACGTTGATTTTAACTCTTTTAACTCTTCTTTGAATTAAATAATAATAAATGTCCTAATCTAATCCAAGTGGGCCTAAATGGTCATATTTTATTCCTAAGTTTGTTTTTGGTCGAATTACACTTGTCCAATAGAATTAGGACATGTTTTAGGGTAATATTAATATCATATTTACCCTTAGTTACCCTATTTACCATTAACCGCGGTAAAAAAAAGTAAAAAGTTACTATTCACCAAAAATTATTTTTATCTCATTGAACCACATTTTACTTACTAATATCAACCGTGTCTGTCGGATTTTCGAAATTCCATTCACAGAAGCGGTAAAATTAAGTTTTATGCAAAATTCAGTTTTTTAACTACCACTTAGTAGTTTCACTATTCATCAAAAATTGTTGTTTTTCAGAACAATGCCAAAATTTCATCCTAAGCTATATTTCATATTCCGAATTCAAAAATGAAGTCTATTTTACCAAATTCATAACATAAAAGTTGCATTAATTAATTTTATAATTAAATCCCGCTGTTAAAACAAATAGCGTGTTTTTAAGAAACAATATCTATCAAAAGATTGACACTTGATTATGTCTAGTTTAAATGTGAAATTACATCCAATGACCAAAATTGTATTAAATTGTCAAAATATATTATAAATATACTTTAAAACCACTCAAATTAATGATTTATCACTATTAATTATTTCGATTAAAAAAGTTGTTTTTAATTATAATTTAGTAATTTTCACTATTCATCATAAAATAAAAGTTATCCGAAAAGTACCAAAATTTCACCTTAGACTAAATTCGATGCTCCGAATCCAAAAATGAAGTTCATTTTGAAAAATAAGATTTACAGAATTTCAAAAATTGGTTATTACTATTCATAACGGCTAGTTTTAATAATATTTTAATAGCATATCGTTGTTTAGTGAAACTCGGTATTGCGTATTACACACGCTATCGAGGAAGGTCGCGATTGCGTGTAATGCAAGGCAAGTCAAGGATGCGTGTTGTGCAAGATCCTTTTGGTGTAGCGTACAACACAAGACATTAATAAAATTAAAAAGAATATTTTTATAAAATCTTGGGCTGTTACAAAGACCATATCATGTATAACTAACTATATAATGCTATCCCTCTAGTTTGAAATTTTTTCCACCAAATTTTATCTAAGATTCGGTAATTTACATTTAATTTAATCCTTTTTCTCAGGAATAAATTCTATTTCATAGAATATTTAATTAAACTTTATCCATTACATGCACTCAATCTCTACATTGTCTTTAATGTTCTAAATTAGTGACCAATAATTATCCATATATCATTTCAGATGATAAACATCCATGAAACCCATTTACCATACAATAATTCTTAAATAAAGAAATATAATTTCATAGGCCATGGTACATTTCATAAAAACATGTATATTAGTAGGTATATTTAAGTGTGGTGATTATTGGATCATAAATTGGTGTATAATTATTACACCATTTTGTGGATTGGAAGGATTTTCTATTTTGGTGACCTTATATCCGTAAATTGGTTCATGTACTATAATATAGTATTGATCTAATCAGATCTATGTACATTCTAATTGAAATTATTACAAGAAAAATACCTACATTGACTAAGGGTATCGATATGGTTCATATTACTTCCATTAGTCTCCATCTCAGAAAAAACAATATACATAATTATGGCATGATATTAAATTATAAAATTATATTTATATTACGTTTTATAATAAATGTCTTTATACAATAAAAATATTTTACCATGATAATTTTGATATAAATCTACGTTTCTTTAAATCTAGTCCTCATAGTTTCAACCAAACATCATATGATAACAACTATAGAAACCCAGACTCCACAAATCCAGAGTTGGTAGCTATATTACATTATTGGTACATAATTAAAGAGTTCTCAAAGCAGATAACATCTTAGTAGTCTTGTAAGTCTATGTATAAAAATATGTTTGAAATTACATTATATAAAATAATCTAAAATATAAAAAATACAAGAGAAAATAGTTATTTTATCTAGAAGATTCTCGAAAATGACACATATTTATATAATATATTTCTTGCGAATTAGAAACCAAATATGGGTGACCTCAAATGCAATGTAAGGTGTAGTTTATAGTGGTAGATATCATTGAATAATCATGGGATAATTATTATGGCAGAAATAAATGTCAAAAATAATTCCATAATCAAATGAAACTAAGAGCATTCTGTATCGATAAAAAATAAATAAAAAAATGATTTATAATTATAGATATCACACCGATAGAATGAATAATGTTTTGTATCATAAACATTACATCAAGGCCTTATTAAAATACATTATACATATATGGGCATGGAATATGTCAATTCCCTTGATAGTTTGTCACATGAGACCTAATGATACATTTGGGGGATACAAATACTAGGCCCAACCTATTACTAATTATGGGTAAATCATTCATTAAATGAGTTAATAAGACATTTGGAAAAAATATCTAAGAAAAATATTACATAATAATTAAAAAAATATAACAATAATTATCTTTATTATGGAAATATGGAAAACATATATTTACATATTAGTTGGAATGATGTGGTCATATAAGATAAAATGCTGAATGTCAATATAGAAATTATTGGGTATTCTCAATGTAATAGGAATTACTATTTTCAATGAAATAAAGATAAGATGGTAGAGAGGTTATAGTTAATGTGAGGGGTTATCAACAAAAGAGATTAATTGAGTTTAGTAGTTTTAAATGGTAGGAGGCCACATTAAAATAAGTAAAAAACATCATTATGATAAATAAAATTATATGAATTACCATAAGCTTATATCCCAAGATTGTATTTACACGTGTGCAGTCTTGGGCCCACTCATATTGAACTGAGTAAATATTTAGTTAATACTCATATTGATTTTTAGGGTGATAATCCCTAGGTGTATATTTTTCAAATCCACATCCACATTACCATATCCATATAGGTATTAGGTTTCATGTAATACCACACACTATACATTTCAATATTTAATAATTTTATGCATTATGATGGATTAGGTAAAATTTAAATAAAAATACATTCAATGACATAATTTATAATAGAAAATTAAAAATCATGAATAATTTTATAATAATAACATAAAATATCAATGTGTTATCTAGTACACTATATAATAGAAAAAATGTGTATAAAAAATCATGTCTTAAATAATTGAAATCTGAGATAGAGAATCCCTCATTTTTTCCCATTTATCTGAATGTTCTCCAAAATCATTCATAACAAAAATAAATATCTTAATCACACATTTAATTAACCTATTCATAAATATAAATTTTTTTGAACTTCATTTATAATTATTCTGTACATTTATTTTAGGTATTAGTAATAAATTTTCAATATTATGCGTGAGTAAAGTTGATCCTTTTGGACAAGTATCATAATAAAATTATTATTATTAATTATTAAAATAAATATCATCATTAAATAATTATAAAAGTTATTATTATTTATGATATTAACTATTTATAGTTTCATAAATTATTTCTATGTTAGTTTTTTTATGATCCTTAAAAATTAATTCAACAATGAGTATTTTGCTGTTATTTTTAACAATGAAACCTGAAGATCTTTCCTATTTTATTTAATCTTAATATTTCCATTGTAAAGGTAAAATAAATTAATTATATAATTTTTTATATCACATATTTTGATGAATTAAATTCCTATATTCATAAATGATATAAATTTATAGCATTCTTTTAGTAAGAGGTAAAACTAACCCAAAAAAGAATGTAATCTAATTATATTGTTTATTATGAAGTAATTTAGTTATAATATAATTATAAAAATAGCATAATGACCTTATATAGTGTTTTTTATTTTTTTATTTCATAATTTAATAGAATTATATTAATAATATAACCTAATTGATGTTATTTCATTCTATTATGAATACATGTTTTCTCTCAGAATACTCTTTTGGATGAATAAATATTCCACGGTTGTTTATTTGTAATATTGTAGAAATGTTGACCAATTTTTCATTAAAAAACATTAATAATTTGATAAATATATAAGTTATAAATTAAATAAATTATCATAAACATACATTTAAGTTGGTGATGAAAATAAAAACAAAAATAAATCATTCAATGAAGGTGATAGCCTTCCCGTACAGATGGTTGATGATTTTGTTTTCCACAAAATGGGAGAAATGTTAATATGTTTTATTAATTAATAATATAACATATTTATAAATATAATTTTTAAATGTAAAATTAAATATTATTACGATCTATGTAAGGTGGTTATGATAAAATAAACATGATGTTTTGTGGAGGTGGTAGTATGCACAAACAAACAAGTTTCCTTTTTATTTTTCTTAACGTAAAAGGAGGAATGGTGATTAATAGTTCCCTTAGAATAAGAAAAAATAATTATAAATAAAATCATCATATCATTATATAGGAATGAGAAAAATATATTCAGAAAATAGTTAGAGAAGAAAATTTAAGCAAATTATTACTCAATTTGAGGACATGGGCTTTGCTTTGGATGCTTCCTCAGAAAGGGGGGATTAGGATAATATCATGGGAAAAAATATTAATAGGGTGAAATAGGATTATAATGGAATGAATAAGGGAAATTTTTTTATTTTAAAATGTCGATATAGATTAATATTGAAGGGGAGGATAAATCACCCTTTTATGAGTTTTGAGAATGACATTTTTGTAAATATATCAAATTAATATAAAAATATAAGATGTTTAATATGTAAACTGGAAAAAAATTGAAAATAATTTGGTTGGGGAAAATATTATTTCTATAATATTTTAATAAATAATTGAGAAACATTTTTTTAACAAGTTTCAAGATATTTACCCGAAAATTTATTAATTTTACCTTTTTTGGTTTTACCATGGAAAATAGGTTTTACATAAGTAAAATATTTTTATGACTAAAAATAAAAATTCCCTTGTTAGAACTTAGGAAATTTTTATTAAATATTCAAAATAAATTCTATTAGATAAAATTTATATATTTAAAAAACGCCAATTTTAACATTATCACATATATTGTGTAACAACCCATTTTTAGAAAAAATTGTATTGTAAATATTAAAATTTATTTGGAGAAAAAAATTACCAATTTAATTAATATTAATTATATAAATATTTTTTCTTACAAAATTAATGTTACTTTAAAAGAATTCCTAATTTTTTAACCAAAATAATTTTTAATTAAAATAAAATACCAAAACAAATTTCATTGAAAAATATTGCTGAGGTCCTTATAATATTAATCTCATTGTTTAAAATTTGAACATATCATATTAAAATGTATTCTTTTATGTCCTAAATAAATCATTGAATAATAAATAGGTTTTATAAACTTATCAGTATTTCTTAGAATGTAATAAAATTCACTTTTTTGGTAAAAACTATATTTTCAGAATTCACCAAAAAGTAAAATATTTTATAAAAATACCAAAATTACTTCTTATACTAATATTGATAGTCAAAATCTAAAAATTAATTTAATTTTGTCAAATTCAATATAATTTTTATCTTTAAAATATAGTCCTGAATAATGTCTCTTGGAAGTGCCTATTATATAAACGTTTTGAGTTTTAATTTATACCTTCTATAGTAGTGTATCAATTATTACCCATGAAGGAATAAATGTGCATAAACAATATAAAAAATAAATAATAATTTAGTGTGCTAGGATTATAGCATCTGCACTATACATGGTTTCTCAAGGGATATAACATTTACCAATGCAGTGGAGGGATATATATTTCCAGGACTACCTATTAAATGAAAATTTATACATGAATTTGTATACTATATTAGGAAATTAAATTTAACATTATTCATAAGCATGATCAAACTCACGAAAAATAAGTGAGTTTCATAATATTTTCTCAAAGAAAAATAAAAATCTATATCGTAAGGATTACCAAAATAAGAAGCCATTAAATTGTTTATTAATTCATAGTTGAATAAATATTCATAGTTATTGAATATTGAGTTGTAATGTAGAAAAATTCATGGGAAATATTAGAGATGTAATATCAATAATGACACAATTATGTGGTTATTTATGGAATGTGTATTCTAACTTTTAAATAAAGAAGAGGATTAATGTTTTATTTTAAAAAATAATTTAACCATTATTAATTTCAATAAATTAATTATGGTTTAAAAAATATATATATAGTTTAAAATATATTATGGGGGTGGAAATTGTCATGAAATAAGTCATATGGATGTTTTTATAAATCCAGTTTATATAAAAGTAATAATTGGGAAAGTAAATTAAGAAATGAATAATACCAAAAAGGAAATGGATATTTATCTAGATTTATATTAAAAGTAAATATATAAAAATAAAAAAAATATTGGGTACTTGATAAAATATTGAAGAAAATTGAGAAAAATAAAGATAATGTGTACAGAAAAAGCAGCAAGGATGAGTTAGAAGATCTCTTACCCAGGGTCATGATTCATAGTGTGAATGTGTTAAACTTCTAAAAAAATATTTTATGGAAAAATATATTAAAAAAATATTTTATATTTATATTTTTTATTTGGTTTATTTTTTTAAGTTTTTATTCATTTATTAATTAAATTTCTTTTATGGTGGCTATATAAGGCAGTTAACTCTATTTCTATAAAATTTCTAAAATATATTGACTGTGTAAAAATTTGTTATAAAATAGCTACATATTACAAATATTTTTTTAGTTTTTTGAATTTTATTATTCCATTAGCCAAATATTTTTAATAGTTCATAGGTTTTCCCAAAATGGACTAAAATAAAGAAAATTTCATTTATATATTTATTTAGGGAGGTTAAATTTATTATGTTAATTTATGGTTAATATCACTTATATAATGTTCAATAATATCTTCTTATAATGATAAAAATTTCATATATACCATTCGTATACATTATTTTTTTTTTTATATTCTGACTTTTTAGAATGTAAATGAAAATGAAATAAATTGTTTTGTGGAGGTGGTAGTCAACACGTATAAAAGGACAATAATTTTATCTACTATAGAATTTGAGGTAGAATGAAAAAAATAATTTTCATTAAATAATATTAATAATGTTAATAATATTACCTTTATTTATTAACTAACTTTTTTTAACTTTCCATATAAGGTGGTTATCAGAAATAGAATATGAGTTTCAAGGAGGTGGTAGTATGAACACATGAATTATGACGTCTTAATATTTATAATGGTTTCGGTTTAAGGTATAAATATGATATTCAATTGGCATAATAACATTTCGTAATATTATTTATAATGATTTTATCACACCTTAAGGTATATAATATATTTTTGAGGGTAGAATAATAAAATTATTAAGAGAGTTCGGTTGAAACATTACCTCTCCCTATGGATATCCTCCCATAGGTAATATTTTATTCCTTCTTAGATTGGCATTTCAGAAATACCAAGGATAATAAGACATTGGGAGTGATTTTAGTGGATACTAGGAAAGATTTTGGATAAAAAAGGCTTTACAATGTTTATAGAAATTGGACTGTGAAGGATGGTATTTATAAGTGAGTGGAGTGACATTTTTATAATTGTATATATATATATATATATATAAATATAAACTCACTAATTTATGGAAAAAAATTATCCAATGATGGAATATTATATATTGGGTATTAGTTATGTTTTATATACCTGCCATCAACTCAATTGAAGACACATTTCTAAAATATTGTTGGTTTTTTACCCTCAATTAATCCCTTTATAACTCAATTTAACTTTAGCAGAATAAATAATTTTTAGCTAATTAATTCATTTTTTATTCATAAACATAATGTGTAACATATTATATAATTAATACCTATTAATTCCAAATTTTAAATATCTACTTCGAATAAAATACCCAAGGTTGATAAAAATTAATTTTAATCTCATCACACAGAACGTGTAAAACAATTTGTGGAAAAAGTGTATTTTTAATTATTAAAATAATATTTGGGAAACATTATCAATGTTGTTGATTTTCATGCCATCAAAAAGATTTTTAATATGCAAAATAATATTTTTATGGTTTATAAAGTGTAAAAAATATAATTATTCCTTATGAAATCAAAAATAAAGAAAATGATAGAAAACATTATTTTATTATTATAATATATTATTAAGGATTCAAAATGAAAAATGTGGATTTTATAAATTCTACATAGTATTTTTATATAATTTATTTTATTCATAAAATCTATTTTTAATCTTGATAATTTTTTTATAAATCTTTGAGTCATTCTTATTTCTTAATAAATAAAAAAACATTATAGTATTAAGAAAAATTGTATTTTTTCATTAATAACCTAAAAATAAAAAATAATGGAAAAATAAAAAAATTACTTAATATAATATTGAAATTATAATTATAAAAATGAATTTCATTTTTTTGTATTAAAATTATATAATTTAGGAATTTATCTTTCAACCAGAAAAAAATAAAAACCCCGTTTTTATAAGGAAAATGGATCATTAAAAACAAATTGTTCCTAATATTATTTCTTATCAATTACTAATTAGGGGTAATATATCATTCATATATAAATTTTATTTTTTCATTATTTATCATAAATACATTTATTTTATAAAAAATTCATTATATGTAAAAGTCCAGTTTTAGAAAAATAAATTTTTAGCATACAATGGTCTTATTAGTTATTTGGTTACTTGGATTAATTTTATCAATGAACTAGTATTAAAAATGAAATTTATTTTTCTTTAAATGTAAAATAAGAAATAATATATTATATTAAAAATTAAATTTTTATATATTCTTATTTTCTACTTGTATAACCTCTCAATATCTTCATGTATAAACCTAGCAATAGATAAGCCCTCATGGAAGTCATGGATGGTGATTCAACTAATATATATCTCATGGAAATTTTCACATTATTTTACTTATATAGCATTTTATTTCTATTATTCAATAATTATTGGAGTTCGATTTTGGTTTGACATATAAAAATTCCAAAATGATGATACCATTATCCATTGTTCGAGTTAGTGATCTAAATAAAGAAGACATATACTAGGAGATGTCATAGATTTTCTATTCTACAATAATTATCATTGTGTGGTTATCATCATTTTTTCCCTTTCATTTAATGGATATATTATACAATAAGAAATATAATAATTTTCTCTTAAAGCATCTTGATTTATTTTTAGTTTGATTTTTTATGTGAAGTTTGATATAAATCAAATAATTTATTTCAAATACAAAATATTACTAAACCTGATGGGTGTTTTAGAAGCTAGCATCCAACTTTCTCCAATTGAACTTCAAGATCCAGACCTATAGTCTCCATAATAGGATGACATTATAAAATGATAGTATTTGAAAAACATGTAATCTATAGATGTAGTTGTTTATATCTCTATTTCTAAAGTATAATCTTTTTACCAAAAATATTTTCCTCTTAGTTATTCCTCTTTAAGACTTCCTCACACACCTATTTTAATTAAGTTGATTCATGTACTTTTGATTTCTGCTAATCCAGAATCCAAGCACACTCATGCCCCTTCAAAAGGATCCAATCCTACTAGACAATAATGGGGCTTTTTCACTAAAAGGGACTTTGATTCAAGTGATTCATGCATAATATTCAACCTCAACCCCTTGATTGTATTGTTGAACTCATCAAATTATTTTTTTATTTTAAATAAGATTTTTACATTATAGAATGAATATTATGTCATATGTCAATTTTTCCTTAGATCATTCATTTTAAATGAGTTTTTTATTTATATAAAATTTGTTGGAGTTTTAATTATTTTCAAGATTTTGGGATTAATTACTAAAAATGAATGAAATAACAGTAAATGGGAATGTGAATTTAATGAAATAATTTATATTTATCAAACTGAGGAAATCCCTTGATGCATATCCTTTATCATGAAAGTTATAGCATTTAGATCCTTTAATAAATAGTTTTTAACAACTAGAACAATAATTTAAAAAAATTTATACAATTATACATCGTTTATTTTGGTTGGAAACACATAATGATTTAGTGTTTACCATTGATTATTGGGTTATTCAGGGGTAACTTAATAACCGAAACTCACTAATAAAACACATGTAGAACATAATGTGATATCAAGGTTTTTGTTTAATTTTATTATGATAACATGATATATATTAATATTTCCATGATGGTTTTTTTGTAAATTAAATGTTTCTATATGAACTTGAAAAACACCACAATTGAAAGGGGGAAGAAGAAGTTATGAACAATGTGTGAAACATCACATGAATGGGTTCCCCAAATCACGATCATGTGATTTTGAGTGTTACATAACAATACATAATATATTTAAATAACAATAAAGGATGATTAAAAACAAAATACACACCATTTTTATAAAATATCTATCAAATGATAGAGACATAAAGCTCGATATTTACATCAAGTTCATCCCCAAGTTACCAAAAAGATTTTATAAGTCCTTGAAAGAGGATGACACCATAGTTTATTAATAAGAACATCCAAAGTACATAAAAATATAACCCTCTTTGATAATACACTATAGATATGGGGAATGAATCCTTTAATTAATAATTACTTCCCAAATTACCCAAAATAATTAAATCATCTTAGGGATAAGGTGACTATTATTGGAAGAATATAATGTCCCAAAAAATATGTATAATTTTTTTTAAATTATATGGAATTATTTCAAGACCTGTTGTTTTGATGACACCTGATTTTGAGGCCCGGGGAGCCTAGAATAGAATTTTGAACTTTTTTAAAGTTCATTTAAGTAATCATGCATGTGGGTTTTTCTAGATTTTAAACTGGTGCTCGTATCAAAAAATCTGAGGGCACAGTTGAACTCAGAATGGCGGGATTCGCCTAGAATGGACCTAAATTTAACCAGATTGGGTTGACCCAAAATGTTAATTTTCAGACTTTTTGGAAACAAATAATATAACATAAAAGTTATTTTATTTGTCTTTACCCACTGTTGGACGGTGGTATAGCTGCGATGTGGTGGGGAGACAATGTGACAATGAGTCCCACTAATTGAAGCTCATTAATGGCTCGTAAGTGGGAAATGTAATGACACATTAAATGAATTTTAACAGATACGCAGTTTTATAAATGAAACAGTGTAATGACGTGAAAACACAGCGTTATTGAAATTCTATGATTTTATTTTTTTAATGGGTTAACGCGTTGGAGAACGGGGGATCAATTGGTTAAATTACTCTGACAAACCTACAACAAGAATTATCTTCAACGTCGAATGACTAATGCTAGAGAATTGCCAGTGACATCGACGCACCTCAAAGAACAGAATTAAAAAACGATGAATTCCAATAAAAATTGAAACCACACAGATGAACCACTTCAACGAAGAAAAACTTTGAGTTAGGGGTTATTTCTTTTGTAGATTATCTTTTCTTGTGGTTCATTTTGACACGAAGAATGAAGATGAACCCACAAATAGGATGATCAATTGGATCAGTCATTCTTGCGGGAGGGTATTTTTCTGGGGTTTTCTATATCTAGAATAATTATTTGTTGACAAAACCTCAATCCCAAACATCCCCATGTTTAAAATTCTATTACGGAGGGTGCAGGTCGACACGAACAAGGCCCGAGCCCCTCTTCCTTGTTTGTTCTTCATGTCGGGACCATAAAATTGTTAGTAAAAAGTTTTTGAGGCCTTGGAAGGGAATGAACCACCCCACGGAGGCTGGAGGAGTTGATGGTGCAAATAACAGACCATTAGAGTGGACCTGGTGGTCGGAAAAATAACTTGCTGGTGCACCAGAGTTAGCAGTCGCATCCGTCTTGAGCTGTGTCTGTGGAGTAGCCCACCCTTGCAGGGCGTAGCTTCCTGAGGAAAAAAGTCTGCTAACTGAATTTGCAATCCAGGAAGCTGGGTTTGACTAGCCTCATGATAGCACCCCAGACGTGCTACGCGTCCGGGCTGAAGGAAGATGGTTTTCAAGAGGTGGACCGAGTGGGGTGCGACATGCACCCAGAGGGTTGTACCCTCACCTAGGGGGTCGGACCCACCCCTAGTGGGCCAAACCCACCCTAATGGGCCGCACCTACCCCCAACAGGCCGGACCAACTCCCAACAGGCCAGACCTCCACTCGATGGGCCCGATGAGATCGGGTCACTTGGTGACTTGGTGGGCTGGACCCTCGGCTGAACCGGGCCAGGTTCAATGAGGCCTAATGGTCATGTCCCACTAGCCAGCCCGGATAGGGCTGACCTAGACCGTAACTGGGTTAGGTCAGTTCAGTTGAACTAATGGGGGTAGCTGGGTCCCTTGGGCTTGGTTGGTTGTGTCCATCCAATCGACTTAGACTGGGCCTAGACGCAATGAACCCCTATTTACTAAAATGCAAATAACATACAAACCAAATGTCCGATTGATGATCCATTTGCAGAGTTGGAACCCTCACAATGAGTATTATCTTTTGGTATACTCTAATAAGTATTTAATGGAAGTTAAAATAAAACAAATGGCTTTAGGGTTGGTTCTCTGGAAATCAAGTGCACTACATGCAGAAACCCTTCGGTTGGCTGAGACTTAAAGACTGCTAACTAGAGACCCTATGTGGATTAGTTACGATGGAACTGTGAGAAGTGGATCTGTGTAACCCAGGAGACACACAGTGGGGAGTGACTCTATGTGACCAGGAAGACCCATGATACACAACATGAGGAGTACCTTAGTATGGACACAGTGGGAAGTGACTTTGTGTGACTATCACGACCCGTCCCCCGGAGCCCGTTCCGTGACTACCCCAAGCCCACCTGTCATAGGGCAGGGGCTAGCGACTAGCACCAAAGGAATAATTCCCTAAATCTATGAAGGCATTTCCTTTATATCTCTAAACACACACAACATAGTACACAACTACATACAAAACACTAATAAAAACTATATAATAAGAGAGTGAAGAAAAGTAAAGGGGCCGAAAATACAAGCTCAACTGTAAAGTACAAGTACAACTGAAAGGAGAAAAGACAACTGAATGATGAAAAGCAGCTCCTGGATCGTCCACCATGGATCCTACCTGAAGGGTCGGTATAGATAGCCTCCTCAGTACTCCATGTCTGTCAGTCTCCTCCAGGTACCGACTCGTCATGAGTTCCACCTCCGAGCCCTGTCCAGTCCTAGTACACTCATCCTCTGTCAGTGATGTCCATCATCTACATCCAAAACAATGAGGTTAGGGTATAGCCTGTGAAAGGGTGAGTATAATGATTCTTACTAGGGATGCCGAGACCCTCAAGGTCTCACAAAATCCAACAAGGATAAACCACAAGGTATGAAATCAACTGATAACCCCCCTAACGTATATTCCCATACATATATCTATGTTTTCCGGTAACCCATCTCAATCATGAGGTAAAAGCAAAAGTTACTGACTCAGCTCACACAAGTATACAACTTTTGTAGAGAGATAGACATGATCAGATGTATCCACTGAGTTATCTATTCTGTCAAGCCCATAACGGATCCAGGAACAGAATTCAGAACTGTCGAACCCTATCAAGATCCAGGAATAGTAAACGGAGCTGCAAACCCACACAAGATCTAGGAACTGTCCCCGAAGCTGTCAAACCCACACTGGATCCAGGAACAGTCTGTAGTGATGTCGAACCCATACTGGATCAAAGAACAGTCGTTAGGGATGTCAAACCCACATAGGATCTAGGAATAGTCGTCAGTGCTGTCGAACCCACACAAGATCCAGGAATAGTCTTCAGTGCTGTCAAACCCACAAAGGATCCAAGAATAGTCATCAGTGCTATTGAACCAACACAGGATCCAAGAACAGTTGTCAGTGCACAGCCAGCCATAGGGTTCCGCAAAATGCGTGCTTGATTCTTGGAGGGTCCGCTCTTCAAGACAAGTGTCGATACATAAACTTCCACAATCTCCCATGTTGATGTATCAAAAAGATCCGTCTTTCCAAAAAAATCCCAAAGCGACAGATGGTGCATCAATCGAACGCTCAGTACGATAGTTATTGGCATTTCCATTCCGAGGGCCTGGTTGTAATTTCATTCAAATCCAACCCAGACAAACCACAAATTTTTTAGAAACCTCAAGTGGGGTATACCAAAAGAACCTTCTCCTTACAAGGTTTCTTCACCACAGACGGTTCATCAATCGGATGCATGTAGCTCATGTTACTGAAAAAAGAGTGGAAACAGGTCGAACGATACTGGGTCTGGTCCGGCCCGGTTAGATCGACCTGGCCCAACTTTGGTCTAGACAGGGGTCCGACCCGGTCCATGGGTCTGATCTAGTCCATAGGGGTGGCCTGTCCCACAGGGGCGGCCCATCCCGTAGGGGCTGCCCATCCCACGTTGGCGGCCCGACCCACGCTGGGTCCGACCACCACTAGGTCCGACCCGCGCTGGGTCCCACCCACACTGGGTCCGACCCACGATGGGTCGGCCCGATGGCCCACGTGGCTGGCGGCCCGCACAGCTGGCATCCCTTGGGTTCCACCCTAGTTGCGTCTAGGGGAGAGGTCGTTCCCCTAGAATTACCGAGCAGAAATGCCATTTGGGTGGGTGAGAAATCGGCGCCATGTGGCATCAGTCAGCCTCACGTGGGACCCAGCGGTGCGTCCTTCTCCTCCCTGCTGGTCGAGCGGCCATCCGACTCCCATGCATCATAGATGTTTCTCACCTCCTTCGGCACACCGGTGGCTCGAGCCGCCGGTCTTCCCCGCGGCTGGCCTAGCCCCAGTCGCCGTTGCATCACCGCGGCCCGAGCAGCGACCTCCTTTTTCTCAATCGCACGGTGTAGTTGCGCCGTTCCTTCTCCGATGACCAGGTGGCTCGGGCCACCAGTTTCCTTTGCGGTCGGGCTTGCGCCTACCACCGCTGCACCGCCGCGACCCATCAGCCATGGGTTACTCCTCCAGTGGCGCGGTTGTGCCGCCGCCATCCAAGCGGTGACGATTGTCGTTCCATCTGTCGGCGAATTTTCAGCAGGTCACCGGATAAGTTACTGTGGCCCAATTTTCATTCCGGAAGTTTTTGCACACCCCTCAGGATGTCACCTTCGATCCACAACCATTTTTGATGAGTAAATCTCATCTTGGACTCATGTCGCATTTAGAGTGAAATTCCATAAAGAAGGTGGAGGGGTCAGGGCATGTTTGTTCGGCCCATATCCTCCACGTTATGTTGATATGAAGAGGCTTCAAATTCTAAACCATGAAAGTAAATGAATAATGAGAAACCAAACGAAGTTAAAACCCCTACCTTTTTTTGTTGGCCATTGATGAAGATGCAGAAAAGTGGATGTCGATTCGTTGATGTAGGGTAAGAAGAGGAATAAGTAGAGGACGTCATCATCAGCGTTCTTCAAGGATGGATCTTCCTCCCTTGTTCTGGTTGAAGATCAAAGAAGAAGATGTACATCGTTGTCGGATGAAGAGTTCTTCATGATTCGAAGGTCGTTCTTTGTTGGAGAGAAATAGTTTCTCCATGTTCTCTCATCTTCCCAAGCTCCACCAAAAAGACAAATTCCCACAAAATAATAGATTATTCTAACTTATTATTTAATCGTTGGCACATAATTTAAAAAGATTCACATTAAATAATTGATGCTCAATTCATTAATTGAGTTGATTTGGCACCATAAAGTGGGGCACTCAAGGGGTTTCTCCCCACATAATGGGGAGTTCATGATGTCTCAACCTCAGGTGGTCCCCACCCCATTCAACAAGAATAGGAGGTTAGGTTCGGGTGGGCCCCACCTCTACAACCTCTCATGGGAGGTTCGGTGTGGTGGTCCCCACGTCAAACCTCCACATGGGGGTTTTAACCAACTATCAAAAAATAATGTTTACACCTTTATTTTAATATAATTTTTATTCATTACAACCCAAAAACTAACTTTCATTCTCGACCAACTGTCGTCAAGGTGAAAGTCTTAAGCGAATACCGGCACTACGAGTTCAACGGTGCCATCAGATTTCAATTCTGAGAACCAGTTCAAAAGTTATAAAAACCATGTCATATGTGTACTAAACATACCCAAACAAAACATCAGAAATTGATTCCGGGAACATCGGGCCACAGAATCATGCGTTGTCAGTTTTCGCGGACTCGTAAAATTCCCTTGTATTTAAGAAAAAGAAATTTTCCACAAAAATTATGGGTCTTTATATACTGTACACCTTAGGGCTTTACATCCCCATAAGATAAAACTCGAACTAATGGAACAAATGGGGGTACTGAGCATGCATCTAAGCCTCCCACACCCATTGCTCTCCTGGAGGTTCCAGTGATACCATATAACGAGCACCAGAGGTATCGACCGTCCAAGAAGGACCCGATCCTTTCGATCCTCAATCTCCATTGGAACCTCTATAAAATTCACCCGATTGTCGACATCCATCTCCCCATGTCTGATGATGTGATAAGGGTCATTCACATATCTCCTCAGCTGGGAAATGTGGGAGACGTCATGCACCTGGTGAAATTTAGGTGGAAGAGCTAAGCGGTATGCCACCTCACCAACTCTGCTGAGGACCTGAAAATATCTGATGAAACATGAAGATAACTTGCTGCCTTTGTCAAATCTCTATAATCCTCATTGATGTGAGACTCTTAGAAAGACTTGGTCACAATCCTCAAACATTAGAGGTCTCTGTCTCCTATCATCATGTGACTTTTTTCTGCTCTGTGTAGTTTTCATTTGATCCTGGATCATTTGAACCTTCTCCTTGGTAGCTCGTATCATCTCTGGTCCCACTAGTGATGACTCTCCTCGGTTTGTCCATCACAGTGGCGATCTGCAAGGTCAACCATAAAAAGCCTCAAAAGGTTCCATCCTGATGGTGGAGTTATAGCTGTTGTTCTAGGAAAACTCCAACAAAGGTAAGTGATCCTCCCAGATGCGACCGAAGTCGAGGACACAAGCACTTAGCATGACCTCGAGGGTCTGAATAGTCCGCATAGTGTAACCATCTATCTGAGGATGGAAGGAAGTGCTCAGACGATGCTACATCCCGAAAGCCTCCTGCAACCCATTCCATAGCTAGTAAGTAAATCATGTGTCATGATCGGAGACAATAGAAGAAGGTACACCATGTAGTCTCACAATCTCTTGAACATAAGGGCATCACAAGCTCTCTACTCAACCTTGCTCTCTAATCGGTAGGAAGTGGACCGACATGGTGAGTCAGTCAACGATCACCCAAATCAAGTCATGACCCCTCGATGTACGTGGAAGTCCTGTCATGAATTCCTGGATATCCCATCCCATGTCCACTCTATAACCTCTAAAGGATGAACCAAGCATGTTGGAATCTAGTGCTCTTCCTTCACTTGCTGATAAGTGAGGCATCGAGAGACAAACTCTGCTACTACCTTCTTCACAGTCGGCCACCAGTACTGTCGTCGAAGGTCCCGGTACATCTTTACCTCTCCTGGATGTACTGTTGAAGGGGATGTGTGGAACTCTCTCAACACTTCCTCGTGAAGTAACACTGGTACCATAGTTCATCCTCTGAAGAGAATGTCATGCTCCCCAACTTCAAAAAATCCATCAGGTGCCTGACTTGTAAATATCTGATCACGTTGTGTCACACAGTTAGCGTCCCCATTTTGCGCCTCCCTAACTCGCTAAAGAAGTGGTGGAGTGACTGTATGGGACTTATGGAAAGATGCTCCATTTCCATCCACAAATAATATCTGTAAGGCTGCAATCTTCTCTGTCCCATCACCTAGCATCTGTATACTAGATCTCCTGCTGAGTGCATCTACTACAACTTTCCCCTTTCTAAGAGTATAGACCATCTCAATGTCATAGTCCTAAAGGAACTCAATCCATCTCCACTATCTCAGGTTCAGATCCTTCTGAGAGAAGATATACCTGAGACTCTTATGATCAGAGTACACAGTAAATCGTTCTCCCATCAGATAGTGTCGACACATCTTCAAGGTGAAAACCACTACTGATAATGGGGGGCACTAGTCAGCCTCTGCCTCAACTCTTGAAAGCTCTGCTGACATCTCTCCGACCACACAAATGGTTTCCCCTTCTTCATCAAGGCTGATATTGGTGCTGCAACTCTGGAGAAGTCTGGTACGATCCTCCGGTAATAACCATCCAAACCCAGGAAGCTTTGTACCTCTATCACATGCCTAGGTGGCTCCCAAGAAAGTACCACCTCAATCTTCGCTGGATCTACTGCAACTCCAACCTCCAAGATGACATGTCCAAAAAAGTGAACCTCTCCGATCAAGAACTGGAACTTTGAGAGCTTACCATAAAGTTGGTGCTCTCAGAGAGTGTCCAATACTACCCACAAATGGTAGGAATGCTCCTCCTCAGTAGTCGAGTAGATTAGAATGTCATCGATGAAGACTACAAAAAAGCGATCGAGGAAGGGCTGGAAAATCCTGTTCATGAGTCCCATGAACACTACTAGAGTGTTGGTTATGAAAAATGGCATAACCAATAACTCATAGTGGACGTACCGACATATGAAGGCCATCATCAACACATCCTCATCTCAAATTCTGAGCTGGTGATAGCCTGATATGAGGTCTATCTTCGAGAACTACCGTTCTCCATTCAGCTGATCAAATAGGTCGTAAATCCTCAAGAGGGGGTATTTGTTCTTTAAATTCACCTGCTTTAGGTGAAGGTAGTCGACAAAAAGCCTCAATCTTCCATCCTTCTTCTTGGAGAACAGAATAACGACTGCCCATTGAGAAACACTTGGCCGGACGAATCCCTTCCCCTATAAGTCCTCAAGTTGTACCCGTAGCTCGCATAGCTCCGCGGGAGCTAACTGATACGCTGGTGTAGATATCAGTTCTGTCCTAGGGTACAAGTCATTGTATAAGTCCACCTCTCTACATGGACGTAGTCCTAGAACATCGTCAGGGAAACCATATATGTATTGGTCCACCACTACAGGATAGCTCAGACTCTCTACATCAACTGCTCTGAGGTTAAGGCATGCCAACTGGTGAGTGATCGGTTGCACCCTCCTCTGAGTAAGTCGGTCCAGTGCTACAAAGGCTCCTCTCCCGCAGGTGAAGGTGAACCTGGTCCCATCCATGTAGACACACCATACTTTTCTCTTAATACAGTCGATCTGTGCATGGACTGCAGATAACCAGTCCATACACAAGATGATGTCGTATGGCCTCGACACCGCTACTAGGAGATGTCAGCTGAAGCTCTCACCTCCAAGAGTATGCTCACACTATCGGCACCAGTGCGTGATTGTCGAGTATTCTCCCATTAGAGTCTCTAGCTGTAAGGATCGAGCCAAAGACTCCGTCGGAATCTCCGAGCTCCGAACGAGGGGAGTGGAAATGAAAGAGTGGCTGGCACATGTGTCTATAAGAACTGCATCTATGGTGGAGTAGACACAGATCGTACCATGAATCATCTCTGGTTTGTCGTTATCGTAAGCCTCCGCTACCTGGAGCTGAGCTCCCGCCTTTCCACCTACTCCCTGCGGTCAGGGTGGACCTCCTAGTGGTGGTGGTGGTAACACCTCGAAATGTCCCCCACCGCCAGCTACATGACCAACTCCTCTTCCACGTTCGCCTGTTCCATACAGATCTCCTCGATCGAACCTCTTCCTCTGCCTTTGAGGTCCCTGAACTATATGCTGATCATCCAAACGGTGGGTCGGACTGTCATGAGCCATGTGACCCTACCTACCACATGTGAAACAATTCATGTAGGAGACTAGAGACAAAGATCACCATAAGGTCTGCTGGTGTCCCTACGAGTCTGAAAACTCTCATCATATCCTCCAGCCAATCCTCAGCTGCATGTCGGTCCGTCTCACCCCTGTACCTGTGTGGCCTCTGGAACTGGAACTCGTGCAATGCGCTCAGGCGGCGTGCACTCTCTGCTGCTGGGGCTGGTGCCATCAGTGTCTCAACAGGTAGTGGTACCGCTGGAGCCTCTACTATAATAAGATCCTACACTGAGGCCTCATCACTCAGTGGAATTCCATCTCGTACAAATCATGGAACCCTGGCTGGCAGTTTGCATTGGGCCATCATGTAAAGTAACAGGTGCGGCCCGATCAATAAGTTATACCTTGTGAGCTGACCCAAAGAGATCACTAAGAAAACTCTTCAAAACACATATGTAGTCAGTGTTTTCATGCACTGAGTCGGAAATCATAAGTTAGGGTCCTAGTGCATGGTTATATCTGCCGCCGCACCAACACTGGACTCCATGAATTAAAAACCACACTCTGTACCCTTAGCACAATTGCTTCACAGAGAAGATTATAGTCCTATGTTCTGCATTTGAACCAACTCTGTTGATACAAATTTGTCATGACGCATCCGCCAGGGCCCATGTTGTGACAACCCCAAGCTCTCTTTTCATAGGCCAGGGGCCGGTGACTAGCACCAACGCTGTAATTCCCTAAATCTGGGAAGGTATTGCCTTTATATCTATAAACACACACAATAGAGTACACATATGGATACAAAACACTAAGAAAAAATTAATAACAAGAGAGTTCTATAAAGTAAAGGGGCTAGAAATTCAAGCCCAACTATAAAGTACAAGTAAAAATGAAAAGGTAAAAAACAGGTGAATGATGAAAAGTAGCTCATAGATCATCCACCACGGATCCTACCTAAAGGGTTGGTACGAATAGCGTCCTCATTAATCCACGTCCGTCAGTCTCCTCCGGGTACCGACTTGTCGTGAGGTCCACCTCCGGGCACTTTCCAGTCCTAGTACACTCAACCTCTGTCAGTGCTGTCTATCATCTACGTCTAACACAACGAGTTGCGGACATAGCCCGTGCAGTGGTGAGTATAATGATACTCATTAGGGACCCCAATACCCTCAAATTCTCACAAAATCCACCAAGGAAAAACCAAAAGGTATGAAATCAACAGATAACCCTACATAGGTATATGCTGATACATATACCTAAGTTATCAGGTAACCGATCTCAATCATGAGATAAACACAAAAGTTACTGACTCATCTCACACAGTTATTCAACTTTTGTAGAGAGATAGTGATGATCAGATGTATCCAATTAATCATCTATTCTATCGAACCCACACAGGATCCAGGAACACAATTCAGAACTGTCGAACCCACACAGGATCCAGGAACAGTAAACAGAGGTGTCGAACCCACACATGATCTAGGAACAGTCCTTGAAGTTGTCGAACCCACATAGGAACTAGGAACAGTCGTCAGTGCTATCGAACCCATACAATATCTTGGAATAGTTGTCAGTGCTGTCGAACTAACACATGATCCAGGAATAGTCGGCAGTGCTGTCGAACCCACAAAGGATCTAGGAATAGTCATTAGTGAACAACCATCCACTGGGTTCTCCACAAAGAATGCTTGATTTCGAGAGGGTCCGATCCTCAAGCCAAGTGTCGATACATCAACTGCGACAAAGTCCCTAGTTGATATATCCAAAAGATCCATCTTTCCAAAAGAAACCCAATGTTATAGATGGTGTGTCAATCAGACGCTCGGTCTGAGAGTTATTGGCATTTCTGTTCTGAGGGCCCGGTTGGAATTTCGTTCGAATCCAACCCTACCGTACCCCAACTATGTCCAATCCTTTTGTGGGGTATAATAAAATAACCGTCTCTTTCAAAGGTTTATTTCACTGTAGATGGTTCATCAATAAGGTTCTTGTAGCTCAAGTTATGGGCAAAAGAGTGGAAACCGGTCGAACGGGTCCAGGTCCGGTCTGGCCCCGTCGGACTGACCCGGCCTGACCCGGGTCCGGACTGGGGTTCGACGTGGTCTGCGGGGCCATCCTGGTCTGTGAGTCCAACCTGATCCATGGGGACAGCCCGACCCATGGGGGCGGCCTGACCCGCGGGGGCGGTCCAGCCCGCAGGGGCGGCCCGACCCACGATGGTGGCCCGACTCACGCTAGGTCCAGCCCGCGCTGGGTCCGGCCAGGTAGCCCGCGTGACTGGCGGTTTTCATGGCTAGTGGCCCATGGGGTCAGCCCTAGCGGCATCTAGGGGGGGGGGGGGGCGTGACCCCTCGAAATCTCGAACGACTATGTCGTTCGAGTGGGAGACAAATAGGCGCCACATGGCACCATTCCAAGTCACGCGGGACCCAGTGGTGGGTCCCACTCCTCGCTTCTAGACGAGCGTCCAACCTATGGCCACACAATGCGGTTGTGACATGCCTCCTCCAATGATCTGGTGGCTCGGGCTACCGGTCTTCCCCACGGCCTCCCTTGCGCCTGCCGTTGTTGCATCGCCATGGCTAGGGGTCGAGACCCCCTTGTTCTCCACCACGCGGAGCAATTGCGCCGCGCCTTTTCTGGCAACCTGGCGACTCCAGCCACTGTTTGCCATCGCGTTCGGGCTTTCCTCGGCCACCGATGCACTACCGCGGACCGTCGGTAGGGGGTTACTCCTCCGGTGGCGCGGTTGTGCCGCCTCCGTCCAAGCGGCGACGATTGTCATTCCATCCATCAGTGAATTTTCTGCAGGTCACCGGATGAGTTCTGGTGGCCTGATTTTTGTTCTGGAAGTTGTCGTGCACCCCTAGGGAAGTCACCTTCAATCCGCAACCATTGTTGATGAGTAATGCTCATCTCAAACTCATGCTGCGTTTAGCGTCAAATTCCACAATGAAGGTAGAGGGGTCGGGCCTTGTTTGTTCGGCCCATGCCCTCCGCGTTAGGGTGATATCAAGAGGATTCGAATTCTAAACCATGATGGGAAACAATGAATGAGAAACCAAACAAAGTTCGAACCCCTACATTTTTTCATTGGTCATTGACGAAGATGCAGAAAAGCGGACATCGATTCATTGACTTCAAGTAAGAAGATGAAGAAGTTGAGGACGACATCGTCGGCGTTCTTCAAGGACGGTGCTTCCTCCCTTGTTCCTGTTGAAGATCAAAGAGGAAGATGTCCATCATTGGAAGATGAATTATTCTCTGTTCTTCGATGTTCGTTCTTCATTGGAGAGAAATAGTTTCTCCAAGTTCCCTCCTCTTCCTAAGCTCCTCCAAAAAGACAAATGCCAACAAAATAATAGATTATTCTAACCTATTTTTTAATCATTGACACATAATTCAAAAAAATTCAAATTAATTAATTGATTGTCAATTAATTAATTGAGTGGATTTGGAACCATAAAGTTTGGAGCTCAAGGGGTTTCTCCCCACATTATGGGGAGTTCAAGAGGTTTCAACCTCAGGTGGTCCCCACCACATTATACATGAAGAGGGGGTTAGGTTCGGGTGGGGCCCACCTCTATAACCGCTCATGGGAGGTTAGGTGTGGTGATACCCACCCTCAACCTCGGCATGGAGGTTTTCAACAACTATTAAAAAATAAAGTTTACAACTTTATTTTTATGTAATTTTTATTCATTAAAAATCAAAAACTAACCTTCATTCTCGACCAACTGTCATCGAGGTGAAAGTCTTCTTATGCGAATATCGGTGTTGCGAGTTCAACGATGCCCTCAAATTTCAATTCTGATCACCGATTAAAAAGTTATAAAAACCCACTCATATGTTTACCAAACATACTCAAAAAAAACATCATAAATTGATTCTGGGCACACCGGGTCTTGTAATCATGTGCCGTCAGTTTTCGCAGACTTGTAAAATTCCCATGTATTTAAGATAAAAAAAATTTCACGGAAATTCTGGATCATTACGGTGACCTAGAACTCCCATGGAGGGGAGAGGCTCTGTGTGACATAGCATACCCACTGTACTAATTAGGGATGTGTGACAAAACAATCTGTGGTTAGTGGGAAGCAGCTATGTTTGACCGAGTAGGCCCACTTTACTAATTGAGGAGGAGTTCACCAGTAGCCTAAGGAGTTCGATGATATGATAATGGTTTTACTTTACTACTCTAGATTATACTTTATGTGAGCTGTCTTTCATCTTGATCATATATCGTGATCATGCTTCACGGTTTTTTGGTGGATTTATTTGTGGTATTTCTTTATTGTTTTGGGTTCCTTGATGTGTATTTTGTTACTCACCCTTACACGGGATCTGCCTGCATGTGTTGTTTCTAGTGTAGATGAAGGGAGACATGGTGGTGGACATGATGGCCCAGGACCAGGCAGTACTCATTGAGATCAATTAGAAAGGATGTGCATCTATGGCTTCCAGCAGCTACTCTACACTTACCGACTAGGAGGGGTTTTCAGCGGACAACTTTCAGATTTTCCTTGTACATTACTATTTTCATTTTCTCCTTCACTGAGGTCGTATTCTATACCATTTGAATAAAAATTTGAACTTTTACATAGTGGTTGTTTAGTGGCATGCATGTTTACTTTTCCAGCCTTGGGATGTGGTTCTCATTGCATTCATATAATAGCTTAGGAAAATGCCTTCCACTTGGAGGTTGATTCCATCGACACTAGTCGCCAACCCCTAGCCTTTGGGAGTCGGTCTTGGGGGAGTCATTACACAGGACATGGGGGATGTGTCATGAAAATGTGGCATCAGAGGTGGTTGGTTCTACCTCTAAGACTGAGAGTCTGTTGGTTTGATTTTGGGACACCGTGTTAAATGTTTTGAGTTCAACTTTCAGATTCGGGGAGTCCAGTGTTTGTGAAGTGGCCGACCAATCCATACACCAAGACCATGAATTCTACTTTTTTTGGCTATATGAATAAAAACATTGGTAGCATGCATCATATAGGAATTGAGTGTTTCCTCATGTTCATCATGAATTAGATTCAACTCGCCAAGTATAATCTATTGACCTAGTTAAATCATTATCTATTTCAGGATGCCTCTACACAGACAGCCATCTAGGATTCTATTGCATGACCGTTAGGACATCCCTCCTAATGATGAGGTATTGGTTCAGGGACCAGTGCTCTAGAAGGCCCCGATGGGTGGTACACCGGCATTACCACCACCCATCGATTGATAGTTACTACTAGCATTACCAGTAGAGGATGCAGGTTGAATCATCATATTTCATGAGTTCCAGATACAATGAACTCATAGGTTTATGGGAGAGATATATCTTTAAGCCATTGAGGACTAGATGGAGGCAGTAATGTAGGTATTCTACTTAGTGAGGATTCCACTTGACCTAATGGTGATATTATCTGTGAGCCTTCCCCAGGGCTCAATATAGATATGGGGGAGCATGACAAATCAGACTCAGGATGAGGCAACCCTCTCCTGGGCTGACTTCTAATAGCTTTTCGGGGATAAGTTCATCCTTTTGACCTTGCGATTACTGCACATACAGGACATGCATCACCTACAGTTGGACATCATGTAATTGGATGAGTACTCTTTGAGGTTTACATACCTCTATTTATACTCCACAAACATGGTGATTGATCCTTTCTTTAGGGAACATACCATTGAGAAGGGATTTAGATGGGAGATCAGCGAACCCGTGGTGTCTCTTAGCATTCCCACTCAGGTTGGGGTACTGGAGCAAGACATTCTTGTGGGGAGCTTCGTAGAAGAGTATAAACAGATAGTCAGAGCCACCAGTAGACATCAGGCGGAAGAGTCTTCAGTTGTGAGCATCTAGCAGTAGACGCAGGGACCCAAGCAGGTTAGATCATTTAGGGGACAAACCTAGGACTTGGGGCCGATAGTGTAGGGCTCCTAGAGCAGAGGGAGTCATCAGGGAACCAGGCTATGTGTCACGTTCGGCAGGCAGAGATACATGTATCAGGACTTCACAACCTATGATATTTACTATCAAAAGATGGTCGAGGGACCACCATGTTAGAGGTAGTGGTTCTAGTGATGAAGTCCATAGAGAGGCAAACATGGCAGGGGAGCAGGTCGAGTAGCAAGTGGTGGGAGATGGTTCAAGGTGCAACTTTCACCACCACTAGGTGGTCCACCACAACCTCAGGGGGCAGGTGGATAGGGAAGAGCTCAGCTACAAGCAGTGGAGTCCCACTACCACCATTCTATAGAGATAATAATAGGAATGATCTATGTCTTCTCAAGA
This sequence comes from Viscum album, assembly GCA_963277665.1. Taxonomy (NCBI): domain Eukaryota; kingdom Viridiplantae; phylum Streptophyta; class Magnoliopsida; order Santalales; family Viscaceae; genus Viscum; species Viscum album. The sequence goes on from OY728158.1 coordinate 1,030,819,183, forward strand.
TTAGAAATTTTTTTATAGGAATTGTTTCTAGTCACACTTACCTTTCCACGGACCTCATTTGAGGCTCAATGAATCTGGTGGAGTCATTGGATTGATGCTTATGATTTGAGACTCCTACGAGAGGGGATTTGATAATCAAACACTGTTCCAATAGTGTGATATTAATCTATGAGGTTAGAGTTTTAGTTGGGATTTCATAGTTGCAGCATTGAGGCTTTATGACGCCATCTTGTGTATGAACTGGTTATCTACAGCGCATGTGCATATCGACTCTATTAGGTGCAAAGTGCGGTGTGTCCACGAGGATGAGACATGTTTTTCCTTCACAGATGAGAAGGGTAATTTTGCAGCATAATATAGACTTTCTCAAAGTAGGGTGAAACCTATCACTCACAATAGGTTAGCCTCACCCTTCGTGCTATGCATGAGAGGATTCCAAGAGATCATGTAGTGATGGACGAGTATGAGGACTTCTTCCCAAAGGATATTCCAGGACTTCCTCCTCATAGATAGGTAAAATTAAGCATTGATATGTACCTTGGGAAAAAATTTATATCCACACCATCATATTAGATGACTCCCGTGGAGCTGTGCAAGTAGAGGTTACAACTAGAGGGCTCGCAGGACAAGGGCTTCGTGAGGTCCAACATTTCTCCATGGATAGACCTAGTGTTGTTTTCCAAGAATGCAGACAGAAGCTTGGGGATATGCATGGACTTCTAACACCTGAACCAGGTGACTGTGAAGAACAAGTATCCACTGTTGATGATTGATGACCTCTTCGATCAGCTAAAGGGAGCGAGGTGGTTTTTAAATATTGAGCATAGATCATGCTATGATCATCTTCGGGTAGGATGAGGACGTACCGAAGATAGCCTTTTGATGCTGGTATAGCCACTCTGAGTATTTGGGGATGCCTTTTGGCAAGAAAAATTCCCCAGTAGTGTTCGTGGTACTCGTGAATAGGATCTTCCAGCCTTACCTTGACTTGTTCATTGTAGTCTTCAATGAAGAAATATTGGTGTACTCAGAATTAGAAGTGGAGCACACTACACACCTGTGGATAATACTAGATACAATCCAAGAGAACCATCTTTATGGTAATCTCTTGAAGTAAAAGTTCTATATTTGGGAGGTACACATTCTCGGACACATCATCTCTATGGCTGGAGTAGTAGTGGATCTGAAAAATATTGAGGTCGTGCTGGCTTAGGAGCTACCTAGAAGCGTGACTAAGGTGTGGAGTTTCATGGGGTTGGATGGATACAACCAGAGGTTCATGGATAACTTTTTCTAGGGTAGTACCACTTTTATCAACCTTGACACAGAAGGGAAGATACTTCGGGTGGATGGGGAAGTTCCAGAAGAGTTTATAGGATCTGAGGCTGAGATTGATGAGTTCCCCAATCAAGAGACTACTAGAAGAGTTCATTGGGTATATTGTAATCTACGATGCATCAGAAACTATATTGGGTTGTGTCCTCATGTAGGAGCAAGCCGGGATCACCTATGGATAATAGAAGTTGAGGCAACATAAACAGAACTACACGACCCATGACTTGGTGTTCGCAGTAGTGGTCTTTTCATTGAATATATGGGGTACTACTTGAGGGGTGAATGGTTTACCATCTACCTCAACCAAAATATTCTTAGTTATATCATCTCACAAAAGGAATTGGAAATGAGAAAATGGTGGTTTATGGAGTTCCTCAATGACTATGACTTTGAGATAGTCTATACTCTCAGGAAGGGGAACGTGGTCGAAGATGCGCTTAGCAGGAGGTCTGACCAACATTTGTTGAGTGAGGATACATAACAGTTAACCACGATGTAGATATCCTTCTTGGATGAGGATGGAGTAGCTTACTTTTATTTGATGACTGTCACTTCTCTACTTTTAGAGTGAGTCAGGGAGGAACGACTTGTTTATGTTGATTGTGATGCCCGACGTGCATAGTTATCCTCAATACAATTTACTAATGAATTTTAGATAGGTGATGAGAACGTCATCCTTTTCTTAGGATTCACATTAGTACCTGTGACGTTGCAGGAGGAGGTGTTGAGGGAGTTCCATATATCCATTTTTAGGTACATCCTAGTGTGGTGATGATGTACTAGGACCTCCTATGTCAGTAATGGTATCCAAGGATTAAGAAAGCAGTGGAAGAGTTCATTTCACGATTCATCACTTGTTAGCAAGAAAAGGAAAAGCATCAGGTTATAGTAGTCTTGGAAGAAACACTTTATGTACCGTAGTGGAAGTGGGATGGTGTCTAGAAGGATTTTGTGATGGGATTATGCAATAAATCCAAGGTCCACGATTAAATCTGGGTGATCATTGACAGACACACAATGTTGGATCACTTCCTACCCATCCAAGATAATGGATCTGTCTAGGGCTTGGGACACCTCTATTGTAATGACCCAAACATTTATTAATGAATATTTGTCTTGATAAAATTAAATGTCTTATTTTTTGAAATAGGTATACAAAATATTCACTTCCTAGGTTTTATTTGTTTTATTAAAATACCATTAAGAATTGTGACTACTGTTAATGTAGCTGTTAAACAGTGATCACATGATTAGTATAAATATAGGAATTAAACAATTCTAATTTACTCAGAAAAAGGGAGTGATGGCCTCATCAAGTAGAATTTCATCATATAAAGAAATTGTTATTTTTATTAAGGTTTGGAATCAGGATGTCGAAATTATCTAATGGTGAATTTTTCATAATTTCCTGAGATAATCAAATTTTTAGGAAAAAAATTAAATACTATTTAAATATATAATGTGTTTTATGACATTATAATGACCAAATAGTGATGTAACAAAATACTATAAAAATTATATTCAGACCATATATGTATTATCATTAAAATAATGTAATATTAGGTTTGTTTTATATATTTTACAATGCTTTTGTGGACCCTCCCAGACTTATAAAACATTTTAACTTTTAAAATTGATTTCCTTATGAGTGTGACACACCTCCACAAAAGCAGGACTAACATTTTAAGAATTTATGCCATTGGAATTATAAAATATATTTCTTCAATCCCCATTGGCCAAAACCATGTGAATGAACCATGTTTTGGTTTTTGGTTTTGATTAGTTTAATGTGCAGTGTCCATAACCTAAATAATAAAGAATTCCCTCTATCTTCATATAAAAACCCACCCAAGATCCCACTTCCTATTCACTAAAATACTTTGGATCTCAACCAAATTCTTCTATACTCTCTCTATAATCCTCCCAAGGTTCCATAATCACCCAATAAGCCTCTCTCAATCCCTTCTCAGGCCTTTAGGATCTCACTTCTATGTATGGGATATCTTCATTTCTCATTTTATTCTAATTTATTTATATTGTTATACCCTTTAGTTTTTAATTACAAATTTTGGGGTGTGATTTTTGAACTCCCCCATAATTACCTCCCTATGTTTTAATTATTATATACATCTTTCTCTCTCATTAATTCCTCCCATGAAAACTCATTACCATGCTGAAATTCGGTAAGGTATTTCTTCCTCTCTCAATTTTGTCCATGTTTTTTATGTTTCTATACCCTTGTATTTCCGATTAAAAATATTGTGGTATGATTTATCTCCTCCCCTATACATCCTTTCTTATGTTTTAATGATGATATAACCCTTTCTCTCTCATTAATTCCTTTCATGTACACCTGTTACCATGCTGAAATTCCATATGGAATTTCTATCTTCTCATTTACATTAACTTAATACTATTTTATTATGAATCTAAATTCCGTTACATATGTTGGGACTTGTATCTATATGACCAGTATAATTTCCATTCTATTTACATATTATGAGACATCCCATTATCTCTCATCATCAATTTTTACTAATTCTTATGTGACATTGTTACATTGTAGAAATTGCACCGTGATTTTCCAAGCCAAAGTCATTTTGTAGTGAAAACCATGACCATTTCTCTATCAAGGTTATTCACCATTATGAACATTTAATTATTTATTTTAGAGTTTTATGTATTAATTCCATATTTATTATGTTTAATGAATCCTTGTTATATGATCCATGTGGCACATTTATGCATGAAATGAAATGATTAAGAAGGGTGCACCCTGATAATTCTCTAATGCATTGGGTAAAGAGTAGTATCATGATATATCAAGTAAAATTAGGGATTACACATGCTAATTCAAGTTCAATTAGGGTTTAATCATGATCCTTGTGAAATGATCCTTGGCTCATGCTAATACCATGTTAAGTGTTGTTCCCATATTTCCTTGTTATGATAATAATTCTATATCTTGACATTATATTAAGGTTTCTCTTATTCTCCATTGATATGACTATTGCCTAACTTGTACATTATTATTCATGTTATTCATTTTATACACCCTTAATAGGATTTTTAGATCACCCTTTTCTTATGCATATCCTAAGGTTATCCCACACAATTTTAGGTACGTAGGAATGTTGTGATAATGTAAAAGAAGTTTTAAATAAAGATGTTGTATTTTATGTTCTTAGTTGTTATGTAATGTTTTTAAGCCCCAAAACACTATATAACTCGATCCTTAGAGTTTTTATAAGTTCAATTTATGTAATAAATCATTTATACGTGTGTAATAAATAGTAGTGTTATTACAATTGGTATTTGATCACAGGTTTAGTTATTTTTGTGATTAGGATTAGAAAACCAAAGTGAAATCTTTAGGGATAAGAATGAGAATAATAAAGACATCCCTAAATTTAGGTTTGTGTTGAGTAAGTGGTTTATCAATAAAATACATCCATGTATGAATATGAGAACATAGAGGAGGCTCTGGCATAGATGTATTCTAGGGGTAAAACCTGAAAACAACGCTTTGAGCTAGACTCGAACAAGAACTCGTGCATGAAAATAAGCCTTGCTGCACTCTGGGTTATGACAGTCCCTAAGATATGATTTGATAAATTAATATTCATAGTATGAATTTTAGAGACCCCAAACATGAAATAAATGGAAATTACAATACTTTTGCGGAATACTTAATACATAACAAAAAAACCAACACTCAAGAACCGTAACAGTTTAGTGTCTTTGGAAACACGGAACATAATCTTGTAATCATGGTGAAAGATCTTCAACATCTCTCACAAAGATCTTCCACTTTTTATTTCTTACCTAAAACCTTTCGTTATATCCTGGGGAAAAGAAAAAATATAAAGGGTGAGCTCAAATGCTCAGTAAGGGTAAGCATGGAGAAAATAAAACAACCATATACATTTGAACTTCAAAACATGAACATAATATTGAAACCTCAAAATCTTTAGCAATGACATAAAACATGGTAGTACGTAAGGAATAGATCATAATGGATCATAAATCATGATAAAATATCATGGGAGTAAAACATGTAATTATGGGAAACCATTAAGCACATGATATGATTTGCATAGAAGCCAAGGCATTGCTGCCAAAACCATCTTAGTGGACAAAGTCTCTTTCTGAATCGAGTTCACTCCTCGTTCCAGTCCTGTAACACTGAACCATATTAACTTACCGTTTTAGCCATGTCAATATCATGAGATATAAATCTTTACCCAATGAATTGGAGGGAGATATAGGTCCCACCCATCACATAATTAAATCACTCTTACTTGTTCCCCAATATGAACATAAATCATTAATCATTACCCAAAGTATAAAATGGGTTTCATAAATATCAACCCATCATAACATAATCCATACAAAAAAATGGATATCATTTCATCATAAGAAAATTGAAACCATTTAAATCATAGAGACATTATACTTGAAACATTAACATATGAAATAATTCCATCTTATATGGAAAATGGTTTTGTAAAACACTTGAAATTAATTCTTGAGGAAAATAACCTTTCTTCTTGAAAATCGGTTTCTTTTCAAAAAATGCCATGAAATTTTAATAGAAAAGTATTTTTTTGTTGATACTCATGAAATCTTGTAGAGTAATCTTTATGTAAATAAAGCGTTATGAAATCGTAAAAATCTGTTCACGCTGTATAAGTTAAAAAAAACATTCTCTTATACTTTTTCCGGAAAAGTCAAAACGTACATCGTATGGTAAAAAAAGAATGATTCCTTACATACCATGTAGTAATAGTCATAAATGGGTAAAAATAACTTTAAACATACATAAAAACACTTTTATAAAACATGGACATGGATGATTACAGTAACCCCAGTAAATACTTACGAATAAACAATCTCGGATAAAAACGAGATTGGAAAAGTTATCCCTTACCTTAGGTCTATGATTTGTATGTATCTGAACCTCCTGTATAATGGTTTAAAAAAGGACATTCACTTATTATGGACTCATATTCATTGTTATGATATCATATATGGTTCACTTATGACTTTATATTACCCGTTCTTTTGTAAATTACATGTTAAAGCAGCATTTTGGGTAAAATCGTTTTATTTATCGTACGTGTTTGGACTTGTGTTCTTGATATTATTATTACTTATATAATTATTTACTTAGTTCCATAATGTAAATAATGATTTATATAACATATATTTTTTATATATATTTATAATAGATAGATATATTAAATGAAATACACCGTTCATGGAGACGGTAGGCCGTACGTACGCATGAACACTATTTTCCATTCCTTGTTCACTTGAATGAAAGTAATTAGATGAAATATATATATATATATATATATATATATACATAATTCCAGTATCTTTATCATGTCATATATATTTAATTATTATTCATTATATATACTTTATAATCATTCTTGAGTGGTTAACATGGAGAATGAATCTCATCGCATCGTGGAGACGGTAATCCGTACGTACGCACGAGTGATGATATCGTTCCCATAATTATTGAATTGAATTGGAGTGGATGATATAATATATCATAATCAGTATGATGTTATAATAACAATATATATTTATTATTTACACCATTATACCCATCCAAGTAAGGTGGTGGTGGAGAAACATATTACACCACGGTGTGGAGACGGTATTCCGTACGTACGCACGCGCAGTGACTTCATTTTATGTAGGATGGATAGAAGGTGAAATGGGGTTGTTTCATATTTATAATAACATATCAGTATACTAGTGATACTTATGTTATTACTTTATAATGAAACAACTAAAGACGAAGAAGTTGAAGAAGAAATAAATTTGAAAGAATCGGTAGAGGAGATTACCTCTTCTTCGACGCACCTCTTTTAAGCTTCATCTTAAGGCACTAGAGTTGGTCTTTTAAGGAGTCCAGAACCTCTATAATGATTATAGGGAAGTTGGGAAGGGTAATGTTCAGGGTGTTTCCATGCTTGAAGGCTCAAAATTGTATAAAGAGAATATGGAGGAGGTTCCCTTTTATAAGGGAGGAGAGGGGCACCTTAGAAAAAACTTAAAATATTATTTTATAATAATGTCATATTCGGTTTATAATAGATCCAAATTGATTTATTTAAAAGCTAATGTAGGGATGGGTCGCAATACTCTCAACCAATAGGTTTTATACAGGTTTAGATTACTATTTTAACCTTATCATTTAGATTTAACTCTAAGTTAAATAATTTAACTTTTACCATGTCTTCTTTTTTCTTTACACTATATGGTAAATTAACTAACTATAACAAGACAAAATAACCCAAAGTGGTTCATTATTAATATATATAACCTTATCTAAGTCATTTGGCTGAACCTTATATTTTTATGAATATAATCACAATTAATAATATAATATTTGTTTTAAAACCTATTTTATGTCAATTTTGACAGTATTTGGTAATTGATTTTTGTGAAAATCATAACAGCATGATTAGTTATAAAAACTTTAATTAAATCAATAATAACATGTCATATTAACCTAAAAAATTATTGGAATTCATAAAAAGTCTCAAATTACATTTATTTGGGTATTTATAACATCAATTATGTTAATATTTCATTAATAAGGTAATTACTGCATCATCATTGTGTCATAAATAAATTAAACTAATTAATGTCTAAAAATTATAATTAAACTACCATTATGTAGGAAATATTTTTATATTTCTAATTAAAATATATAGTCTAATTTATCTTATGTATAACTCTATATTAAAAATGTTTTAGTTATTAAACATTTATTTTAACTCTTTTAACTCTTCTTTGAATTAAATAATAATAAATGTCCTAATCTAATAAAAGTGGACATAAATGATAGTATTATATTACTAAGGTTGTTTTTGGTCGAATTATACTTATCCAATTTAATTAGGTCATGTGTTAGGGTAATAATAATATCATTTTTACCCTTAATTACCCAATTTAATTTTAACCGTGATTAATAAAAGTAAAAAGTTACCATTCACCAAAAATTATTTTTATCTTTTTGAACTACATTAAACTCTTTGATATTAACAATGTCTCTTGTATTTATGAAATTACACTCACAGAATCGGTAAAATTATGTTTTATGTTAATTTTCAAATTCTCTTAGGAGTGGGTAAAAGACGGTGAAAAGTTCAATAAAATTTTTATATATCTAAAATTATTATAAAATGACTCCAATGAATTAAATTGAACTTATATAGGTATTATGTAATAATTTTTACCTAAAATAAATTTATATAATATAAATAATTATTTAAATAAAAAGTCGGATTTTAAATAGTAACCTAGAGTTTTCACTATTCATCAAAAATTGAAAGTTTTCACAAAAATACCAAAAATTCACCCTAGGATAATTTTGATATTATAATTCTAAAAATGAAGTCCATTTTAAAAGATAAAATTTATAAAATTGTAAAAATTGGTTGTTACTATTCATAACGGCTAGTTTATATAATATTTTGAAAACATATCGTTGTTTAGTGAAACATGGTATTGTGTATAACACACGCTATCGAGGAAGGTTTCTCTTGTGTATAATGAAAGACAAGCTAGTGTTGTGTGTAATGAAAGGTTTCTTTGTTGTTGTGTATAAAAAAATCCAACCATATTTCATTTATACATTGAATATAAATATATATATATATATACTCAATGTTGCGTTGAATATCTACTATCAAACAAACTTGAAATTGTGTTTAACACGATCCAAGATTAGTGTTGCATATACTAAAAGCTATTACAGTGTTGCGTATAGCACAAGATAATCTTGGTGTAGTGTACAACAGAAGATATGAAAGAAATTGTAAATAATTCATCTTATAAAATCTCGGGGTGTTACATTCTACCCCCCTTAAAATTATTTCGCCCTCGAAATTCATCAGGGTTATAAATGGTTTACCTCTTGAAAGTTTCTTTCATAGAAAACCACATCGTAAAAAAGAATACTAAAACATAATTTAAAAAAGTGACGTATGAAACATAACGGTTACAAAAATTTACTCATCACTGGGTTTCCATATTGGAGAACATAGGTTAAAATATGGATATGTAAGAGAAATATATCCATCAAGGTATGATGGATAGTTGTAGAGAACATGGCTATGAAAAATCCAACATTCACAAAACCATAAATTTGTGATGATCTAAGGTACCATCTGATTCATCGTATATGAGGACACTTGGACAACATTTTTTGTTTTCAATATCATTTCCTTAAAGTTGACGAATTTGAATTAGAATAAATACTTACTTTATTTCGGTACAATCTGACTGTTTCTCGTGCCATGAACTATATCTAGTTCATCTCTTAATGAAATGAAGTTGAATCTGTCATTATTGAAGTGTTAGCAGATCATGTGATAGTATGATAGGTCATTCCATCTGTCTTAAACAAAAGGGTAGAAAAATTTATCAAATATACATAAGTCCATCTATGGTGAGGTTAATCGTATAAGATTCAAAAAATGGACTTATACTTCATCTATCATACCGCTTAATAAAATAAAACTATTGTATACTAACCATGGACTTCATGTAGGCCAGTGGTAGGCGATAAAGGCCTGTCGCACATCGGTTGTGGGTTTAATTCCCATAGCCTAGTCTGATGCGACGGGTTGTCAACTGTCCTGCAGGTTGTCCTTTTTTCTAAAACTACATTATTATAACATCCCATAAAATAATATTGAAAAAAGTTCTAGCCTTATACAATACTAACTTATGTCCAAAATAATTCATTCCAATCTTTAGGATAATCCAAAATACTTCGGTCCATGCTTACTGTATAAAGAAAATGATTACATGAAAGGTCACATAACAGGCACGTGAATAACATCATTTATCCCCCATATATCATAAGATATATATTTTTGGTCACATTCCAAACATGTGAATACCTTAATCATGTATTATTTTGAAACATGAATTACCATAGAACATTAGTGAAGACATGAATGCTATCAAAAGTTAACACTTTCCACATACCAAAATCCAAAAATTTCTATATACTCAAACCATGATATCACTTTGTCCTTATATCAGTCATGAGCTCGTGAATACTATCAGACATTTAATTTTCTCCTTATCCCTTCATTATGCGCATATCATATGCTTTCCAAAAAATATCTCAATAACCTTTCATGGTTACCGGTACCATTCAACATATAATTTCAAATACTGTAGAAAAAAACAATAGTGTAACAATCCTTAGATGTGTCTTTATTCCGTATTACCATTACCTATACAACATAACTCTTGATAAACATAAAATCATTCCACTACCTTCTTAAACCACTGACCGAGGTTCAACAATTCCTTCATCTCACATATCACTTGTAGTCTCTTCATCATCATCAATATAAATACTACCCATATTACCATGATGATTCTGTTTATGATATTTTCCCTTAGGGAATTGGTTTGAATAATTCCCGTACATTCCACATTTAAAACATTTAACCGTTGTTGATGTCTTAGCAATAACATTATTCTTTTCCGTGGAGTTAACTGAACTTTTTCCTTTGCAATTACTAGCCTTGTTTCCTTCTTTTCCACACCCAAAGCATCTTCCAGTTCCTTTGAAACATTCTCCCTGATTCCTCTTCCCACATTATTTACATAAGGTAAATTGAACTTTCATTCCTCTATGATCATCATGATACTCCATCTTTCTCTTTTTAGCTGATTCGGTTACTTACCAATGTTGAGATTATTGATCATATTATGAGATTTCGGATTAGGAATAATAACGATGTTTGGACTTCCAAATCCCGTTTCATTTGGTTGGTCATGAAGAATATTATTCCATTGTCTATCATATCCTCCATTATCGTGAATCTTCCCATTTCCAGCCATTTTCTAAAACCCAAAAAGAATAGTGTAAGAGGCAAAAATCATAATCAAGGGCGAGTACCTTCAATATCTAACATCATAGGTTTAATTCTAATATCATTACCATAATTCTAGGACTATAACCTATACTTATACGTAACCTTAGGGACATCCCTAGACATACCTTAGAAAGATCTCTAGGGATCAAACTAAAGTTTTCACATCCTAGTTTCTAATGTTTAACTCAACCTTTTCTCTGATACCAACTGTAGAGACCCCAAACTTGATGTACATAGACATTACATTAATTTTGCGTAAAACATAATACATAAAAAAAACCAACAGTCAAGGATAGTAATAGTTTTGTGTCTTTGGAAACTCGGAACATAATCTTCTAATCATGGTGAATGATCTTCAACATCTCCCATAAAGATATCCCCCTTTTTTTTTCTTACCTAAACCCTTTATTTATATCCCGGGGAAAAGAAAACAAATAAAAGGTGAGCTGAAATTCTTATTAAGGATAAGCATGGAGAAAATAAAATAACCATATACATTTTAACTTCAAAAAATGAACATAATATTGAAACATCAAAATCTTGAGCAATGACATAAAACATGGTAGTACGTAAGGCGTAGATCATAATGGATCATCGATCATGATAAAATAGCATAAGAATAAAACATGTAATTTTGGTAAATCATTAATCACATGATATGATTTCTATAGTATCCAAGGCATTGCTTCCATGATCATCTTAGTGGACAATGTCCCTTTCTGAATTGAGTTCACTCCTCATTCCAGTCCGGTAACACTGAACCAGATTAACTTACCGTTCCAGCCATGTATATCTCATGAGATATAAATCATTAAAAAATGCATTGTAGGGATATATAGGTCCCACCAATCTCATAATGAAATCATTCTTACCTTTTCCACAACATGAACATTAATCATTCATCATTACCAAAAGTATAAAATGGGTTTCATAAACATTATCCCATCATAACATAATCCATACAAAAAAATCGATATCATTTCGTCATAAGAAAAGTGAAACCATGTAAATCATAGAGACATTATAATTAAAACATACATATATGAAAAAATTATATCTTATATGGAAAACGGTTTTGATAAAACAGATGAAATGAATTCTTGAGGAAAATATCCTTTCTTATTCAAAATTATTTTCTTTTCACAAAATGAGATGAAATTTTAAAAGAAAATTATTTTGTTGAAAATAGTCATGAAATATTGGAGAGGAAGCTTTATGTAAATAAGGCATTCTGAAATCGTAAAAATCTCTTCATGCCGTATAAGATAAAAAAAAACATTCTCCTCCTACTTTTTCCAAAAAAGTCAAAACGTACATCGTATGGTAAAAAAAGAAAGATTACTTACATACCATGTACTAATAGTAAAAAACGGGTAAAAAGGAATTTAAAAATACATAAAAAAATTTATAAAACATGGACATGGATGATAACAATAACCCTAGTAAATACTTACAAATAAACAATCTCGGATAAAAATGAGATTGGAAAAGTTATCTGATACCTTAGGTCAGATATGCTTTGTATATATCTGAACCTCATGTATATTGATTTAAATAATGTCATTGACTTATTATAGAATCATATTCATTGTTATTATATCATATATGATTCACTTATTACTTTATGTTACATGTTCTTTGTAAATTCCATGTTAAAGCATCGTTTTGGGTAAAATCGTTTTATTTATCGTATGTGTTTGGACTTGTGTTATTGATATTATTATTACTTATATCATGATTTAATTACTTCCAGAATGTAAATAATGATTTATATAACATATATATTCTGTATATATATATATATATATAATAGATAGATAAATGAAATGAAATACATCGTTCATGGAGACGGTAGGTCGTACGTACGCATGAACGCTGTTTTCCTTTCCTTGTAGAGTGGAATGAAAGTAAGTAGATGACATATATATATATATACATAAATAAAGTAGCTTTATAATGTCATATATTTCATTATTATTCATTATATATACTTTATAATCATTCTTGATTGGTTAACATGGGGAATGAATCTCATCGCGTCGTGGAGACGGTTATCCGTACGTACGCACGAGCGATGATATCGTTTCCATAATTCTTGAATTGAATTGGAGTGGATGATATAATATCTCAGAATCAGTATGATGTTATTATAACTATATATAGTTATTATTTACACCATTATAACCATCCATGTAAGGTGGTGGTGGAAAAACATGTTACACCACGGCGTGGAGACGGTTTTCTGTACGTACGCACGCGTGGTGATTTTGTTTTTCGTATGATGGATAGAAGGTGAAATGGGGTTTTTTAAATTTATAATAACATATAAGTATATTAGTGATACTTATGTCATTACTTTATAATGAAACAACTAAATAAGAAGAATTTTAAGAAGAAAGAAACTTGAAAGAATCGGTAGAAGAGATTACCTCTTCTTCGACGCACCTCTTTTAAGCTTCCTCTTAAGGCACTAGATTTGGTCATTTGAGGAGACCAGAACCTCTATAATGTTTATATGGATGTTGGTAAGGTAAATGTTCAGGGTTTGGCTGATCATGATGACTCAAAATTGTGTAAAGAGAAGAGGGAGGAGGTGCTCTTTTATAAGGGAGGAGAGGGGCACCTTAGAAAAAACATAAAATATTATTTTATAAAAAAGTCATATTCAGTTTATAATAACTCCAAATTGATTTATTTTAATTCTAAAGTGGGTTTGGGTAGAAATCCTCTCCAAAAATAGTTTTTATACAAGTTTAGGTTACTATTTTAACCTTCTCATTTAGATTTAACTCTACGTTAAATAATTTATCTTCTACTGTTTATTCTTGGTTTTTACACTATAAGGTTAATAATCTTACTATAACAAGGGAAAAAAACCCCAAGTGGTTAATTATTAATATATATACCTTTATCTATGTCATTTGGATGAGTATTAGATTTCTAGGAATAGAATAACAATTAATAATATAATATTTGTTTTAAAAACTATTTTATGCCAATTTTGACACTATTTGGTAATTGATTTTAGTGAAAATCAAAACAACATGATTAGTTATAAAAACGTTAATTAAATCAATAATAACATGTAATAATAACCTAAAAAATTATTGTAATATATAAAAAGTCTAAAATTGCATTTATTTGGGTATTTATAATATCTATTAGGTTAATATTTCATTAATAATGTAATTACTGCATCATCATTGTGTCATAAATAAATTAAATTGTTTAATGTATTAAAATAATAAATAAACTACAATTATGTAGGAAATATTTTTATCTATCTAATTAATATTTATTGTCAAATTTATCTTATGTATTACCCTATATTAAAAATGTTTTAGTTATTAAACTTTGATTTTAACTCTTTTAACTCTTCTTTGAATTAAATAATAATAAATGTCCTAATATAATCCAAGTGGACCTAAATGATAATATTATATTCCTAAGGTTGTTTTTGGTTGAATTATACTTATCCAATAGAATTATGACATGTTTTAGGGTAATAATAATATCATTTTTACCCTTAATTACCATATTTACTTTTAACCATGGTAAATAAAAGTAAACAGTTACTATTTACCAAAAATTATTTTTATCTTACTGAACCACATTTTACTCCTTGATATTAACATTTTCTCTTGGATTTTAGAAATTACACTCACAGAAGCGGTAAGATTAAGGTTTATGTAAATTTTCAAATTCTCCTAGGAGGTGGGTAAAAGACGGTAAAAAGATCAATAAAATTTTTATATATCTAAAATTATTATAAAATGACCCCCAATGAATTACACTGATCTTATATTGGTATTATGTATCAATTTTTACCTAAAATAAATTTTAATAAAATAAATAATTATTAAAATAAAAAGTCGGTTTTTAAATAGTAACCCATTGTTTTCACTATTTATCAAAAATTCAATGTTTTCAGAAAAATATGAAACAATTCACCCTAGGATAATTTCGATATTCCGAATACAAATATGAAGTCCATTTTAAAAGATAAAATATATAAAATTTCAAAAAGTGGTTTTTACTATTCATAAGGGCTAGTTTATATAATATTTTGATAACATATCGTTGTTTAGTGAAACTCAATATTGCGTACAACACACGCTATCGAGGAAGGTTTCTCTTCCGTATAATGCGAGCCAAGATAGTGTTGTGCATAATGAAATATTCCTTTGTTGTTGCGTATAAAAAAATCCAACAATATTTCATTTATTCATTGAATATATATATATATATATATATATTTATTTATTTATACACTCAATGTTGCATTGAATAACTACTATCAAACAAACTTGAAATTGTGTTTAACACGATCCAAGATTAGTGTTGTGTATACTGCAACCTAATACGTTGTTGCGTATAGCGCTAGATACTTCTGTTGTAGTGTAAAACATAAGATATGAATGAAATAAAAAATAATATATCTTATAAAATCTCGGGGTGTAACATGAACCATTATTAAAGCAATTAAAAAAATTCTCCCTAATAATATATGTTGGGAATTAGATCATGGATAACATATTTTAAAGCATATAATTTAATAATTTATGGAAATAAAATTAATTTATAAGTCATCTATTTTGTCCTTGGATACCCCTTTATTTTTTACCCCTAACATTCCTTTTATTCCAGCCAATGGCTGGTAATAGGAGGAATCGAGCTAACAATCGATGCGATGATCAATGTGATGAATATCCTAATGAGATTCCCAATCCAATGGGAGCAGGAATCACAAACCTTTTCATGATAATCTCTCAGTTAACTCACGTTTTAATAGAATCATGGGTCAAGAGGAATGTTCAACCCCCCTAGGAAATAAAAAGTCGCAATCGAGAGCTTCATGAGAAAAATGCCTCCTACTTTTAATGGATCATCAAATCCCTCAATCTCCGAACAATGGATCAAGTCCCTTGAAATGATCTTCTCCATCCTTCAATGATGCTAAAAAAATAAGTTTCTTCTAGATGATTATCGTATGGACCGTGAATCTGATCAATGGTGGACATTGTTAAAAAAATATGATGCCTGAGGTGGAGATTGAGGCATTGCATTGGATGGATTCCCAGAAAAAGTTTTTCGATAAATATTTTCCTCTCACCCTCCGACTTAAGATAGAAAGGGAACTCCTCACCCTTAATAAAAAAGATGATGAATCCCTTAGAACGTATGATGAAAACATCACAAGGCCTACATGATAGGCCTCCATCTTTTCCATTACCCCTGAATTCTAGGTTGACCGTTTCATTGCTGGGATGAAACCTAGCATACGGAAATCTCTGGCGATCCATGACTTCGTTAGCTAGGAAAAAATTGTATGATCTTCCCTCATGGTCGAAATTGGGATGGTAAAATCTCAGAAGTATCAAGGGGATAAAAATAATAAGGTAGATTTCAATTCAGGAAGTCCAATGGATAAATCCAATGGTGCCAAGAAAATACATCACCCCACTTTCCAAAGGTGCGAAAAGAATCACCCTAAAAATTCCTAGAAGGGGACAGGAAAATGTTTTAGGCGTGGAAAAGAAGGTAACATGGCAATTAACTACCGAAAAAACCCACAAGTGCAATAAAGGATAGGAACTCTCTATTCAACCGTCAACATGTTTTTCATTTCTTCAATTGCAATGAACCAGGGAACTTTGAAAACTAGTGCCCTAAGACAAGGGTTTTTGGAGGCAACCAACAACCCCCAAGGAAGAAATGGATATATTTTTCCATCATTATCAATGAATATAACCCTGAAAAAGAAGTGGTGTCATGTACATTAGTTATTCATTCAAGAATAGTGAACGTACTTTTTGATTCTAGTTCTATGCATTCTTTTATATCCCAAAATATTAGTAGAAAAATCCCAACAACACCCCAAATTATGGAAGTAAAGATGTCAGTGTGTATGAAAAATGGGGAAATAATTGAATCCCATCAATATAACTCCTCTCTTGTCACAATTTGTCATATGAACTTACCATCAAACCTCATCATACTTCTCCTAGTGGAATTTGAAAAACTTATTGTCATGGATTGGCTTTCCCTATGTATATCAAACAGAAATTGAAGTGAGAGGGAAATCACTCTCCATATAGAGAATCGACCCCCAATTCAATACAAGTGCAAGGAGTAAGATGAATCTTCTCTAGAATCATGATCTTAAGAATTGATATTACTGCCCTATGAGCATGGTTATCATTCTTAGATGATTGAGTCTAAGGAAGCAACCATCCTAGAAGACATGCCTT
Source organism: Viscum album (assembly GCA_963277665.1). Lineage (NCBI taxonomy): Eukaryota > Viridiplantae > Streptophyta > Magnoliopsida > Santalales > Viscaceae > Viscum > Viscum album. The sequence goes on from OY728158.1 coordinate 1,030,836,695, forward strand.
TTGTGACAGAATTCTATGAAGGTTTTCTAGAGGAATTGACTGGTCTTCCTCCGGGAAGAGTTGTTGAATTCCTAATTTACCTTATACTTGGGGAGTTTCTAATTTCCAAGACACTATATTGAATGGATGTTTTAGAGTGTGAGGATATAAAGAAACAACAATAGTAGAATCTGGATAAAGGTATATATGCCCAATTACTTCCCCATGGGGTACACTAGTCCTCTTCGCCAAGAAGAAGGATGGGTCAATACTCCTTTGCATTGATTATCAGGATCTCAAAAGAATCATGATAAAGAACATGTATCCCCTACCAAGAATTGATAACTTTTTCAATCACCTATGCAGAGCACATAACATCTCCAAAGGGGATTTGCGGTCAGGATATTACCAAGTAAGGGTGAAGAAAGTGGATATCCCAAAGTCTACTTTTTGTATAAGGTACATTCACTATGAATTCATAGTAACACCTTTCAGACACACTAGTTCTCTAGAAATCTGCATGGAATTGATGAATAGAGTCTTTTTCTATTAGCTTGACAAATTTTTGGAAGTCTTTATTGACAATATTCTAATATAATCCAAAACCAAGGAGGAGTATGAGGATCATTTAAGCACTATATAAGAGACGTTGTGAAGGAAGAATCTCTACGCAATGTACAATAAGTGTGAGTTATTGTTGAAGGAAGTATCATTATTGGGTCATATCCTTACAAGAATTGTGATATCTATGGATCTCTCCAAGAAAAATGCAATTTGAGGGATGGTCGAGGCCAACATTGGTAACCGATATCCGAAGCATCCTGGGGTTAACTGGATATTATTACCGATTTGTGAGAAATTTATCATGATGGTCTAACCCTCTTACCAAGCTAAATCGTAAGGGAGTCATGTTTTCTTAGAGTTCTGAATGCGAAAAGATATTATAGGAGTTAAAAAGGAGGCTAATCGCTGCGCCCATGCTCAAACTACCCACAGATGGATAACTATTTGTGGTATTTCAGGATGATTCCAAGAAGGTAATAGGTTGTGTGTTGATGAAAAATGTCAAAGTCATTGCCTACTCTTTATGTCAATTAAAAGTTCCTACGAAAAATATCCAACACATGACCTAGAAGCACCCAATGATTCTATCATTAATGGGAATTGAAAGGATCCAATATTTTTATATTTGATGAATATAGACATGAGAATCATAAAGTAGGGAACATAATCAATCCTTTCCCAAATTATTGCTCAACTGTCTCTTTTGGAATGGTTAAAGGATGCTCAAAAGGATGATGTGGGAATTTAGAAGAAGTTGTAAACTATTATAAAAAAGAAATCCTCAAAGGACAATGTTAATGAAGAAGGAATTGTGAGATTTTGGAAGAAGGGAATGATTATTCTATGGTACATAAGCCATTTTGAGATCCTTGATTGCATTGCAATAGTGGCCTATCGACTAGAACTCCCACCAAACCTATATCAAGTACTTGATTTATACCATGTATCATTCATGAGGGATTACATATCTAACCCATTTCATATACTCAATCCATAGGTGGCACCATTGGAAAGAGACATCTCCTTTGAAGAGAAGCTGGTGAAGATCTTATATTGTAGGGAAAAAGTTCTACGAAATAAGACATTTCCCTTCAAGAAATTGTTGTGGAGAAACCAAATGTTTGAAGAAGCAATGTGGGAATTTGAGGAAGTGATGAAGTAGAGTAACCCACATCTATTTTAGTGTGGTAAAATGTAATTTCAAGGGTGAAATTTCATAAGGGTGGAATATTGTAATGACCCAATGTTTTATTAATTGAAATTCATATTGGCCTAATTAAATGAATTATTATGTGAAATGGTTATATAACATATCCACTTCCTTGGTTTTATTTTTTTTGGATTTAAAATTACAATTATGAAATGTGACCATTGTTAATATAACCATTAAACAGTGATCACATGATTCGTATATGTATAGGGATTTAACAAATCCAATTTACTCAGACAAAGGAAGCAACTACCTCATCTAGTAGAATTTCTCCATACAAATATCATTTGAAAAAGCCTGGGAAAGAGGTGGAATCATTGGGTTTTAATCTTGACCAATCCCAAGAAGATCTTCAACAAGTTAAACTCATATAGAACCGCCTATAGAAGAAGTAGAAGTTGATAGGGATTACCACCCGAGCGATGTTATCTGAGCCACTGAAAGAGTCTATCACCATCGCACACCATACCCATCAGTCTTATGAGGGTGTTATATGGGGTTATTTAACAAGACCATAGAACTATGAATTTGTACATTAATTTTGTATAGAGAATATACATTCGTTTTATTATTGTTACTTTGTAAATAGTTTTTAAATCACAAATATTATTTTTTTGTTAATATTCAATTAAGAAATCTATTTTGATGAATTACTGTATTTTTGAATTATATAATATTTTAATAAAATATTATTACTAAATTAATTTTCATTAAATATAAATAACTATATTATTTTTAGGAATACAATCGTGATTTTGTTAAGGTTTGAAAGTCATCTTTGTCAATACCCATGAATTTTTGTTAAATGTTGGTTTTTATTTTAAAGCTAATAATTCACATATTTAGAAAATTATTTAGATATAATGAATATTATTTTTTGAATCAGGATTTTAAAATTATCCAATGGTAATTTTTTATAATTTTTTGAGACAGTTGAATTTTTGCGTAAAAAATTAAATACCAATTATATATATAATGTGTTTTATGTCATCATAATGACCCAATAGTGACATAATAAAATAATATAAACATTATATTTGGACAATATATGTTTTAGCATTAAAATGATGTGATATTTTGTTTGTTTGATTTATTTTAAAAATGATTAGTTGACCCTCTAAGGCTTATGAAATGTTTTAACTATTTAAATTGATTTCCTTGAGAGTGAGGCTCACCTCCACATAATGAAGACTTATATTTTAATAAGTGCAGAAATTTTACATATAAAATAAAATTTCCACTCCCCTTTGGCAAAATCCATGGGAAAAAACCATGTTTTGGTTTGTGGTTTCGATTAGTTTAATGTGTAGTGTCCAAAACCTAAATAATAAAGAATTCTCTATTTTTCCTATATAAACCCAGCCATGTTCCCAATTACTCTACACGAAAATCCTTTGGAACTCTACCCAACACAACCCACATATCTCTAGAATATTCTAAAGTCTCCAAAATCTCCCAAGAAGCCTCTCTCAAGCACCTCCCAAGACCTTGGGGTCACACTTCCAAGTAAAGGATTTCTTCCTTTCTCATTTTTTTAATCAAAATTTCATTATATTGTTATAGAATTTTTTTTAATTAAAAATTTTGGGATATGATTTAGAACCTCCCCCATTATTCCCCACCTATATTTGAATTATGAGACACCTCTTTCTCTCTTATTAATTTCTCCAATGAAAACCCATTACCATGCCGAAATTCCATAAGGGATTTCTGCCTCTCATTTTTTTCGATGATTCTTTATGCTGTTATACCATTTTATCATCAATTAAAAATTTGGGGGTATGTGTTCTAACCTACCCTGTAATCCCATACTTATGTTTGAATGATGATAGACCCATTTTTATATCACTAATTCATCCCATGTACACCCTTTACCATGCCCAAATTCTGTAAGGAACTTCTCTGTTCTCATTTACATTCAAGCAATTATTTTGTATTATGAATTTAAATTCCATTACATATGTCGAGGCATGTATATATATGAAAATATTAATTTTCATTTAATTTAAATATTATAATACATCCTTTTCTCTCTCATCCACTATTTTTACGAATTATTATGTTAGTCCATTACACTGCCGAAATTGCACCGCAATTTTCCAATCCCAATTCATTGTGTAGGGAATACCATGCCCATTTTTTATCAAGGGTATTCAACTTTATGTACATTTATTTATTGATTATAGTGATTAATTTAAGAATTACACCTTATTTTATCATGTAATAAATGATCATGTTTAATGAAGAAATGTTATATGATCCATGTGGAACAATTATGCATGAAATGAAATGATTAAAAAGTGCAACAACACGAGATTTTATGAGAATTATTCTTTTTAATTTCTTTGATGTCTTTTGTGGTATACTAAACCAAGATTATCTTGCGCTATACGCTACACCGTATTAGCTTGCACTATACGCAACACAATTCTTGGATCATGTTACACACAATTTCAAGTTTGTTTAATAGTAGTTATTCTACGCAACATTGAGTGTATATATATATATTCAATATATAAATGAAATTTGGTTGGATTATATTATATAAAACAACAAAGGATTCTTGCACTACATGCAAACCTGACATGGCTTACATTAAACACATTCATGACCATCCCCGATAGTATGTGTAGTACGCCATACCGAGTTTCACTAAACGAGATATTATTATAATAATATTATGAACTAGCCATTATGAATTCCCAATTTTTGAAATTTTATAAATTTTATCTTTCAAAATGGACTTCATTTTTGGATTCAGAATATCGAAATTAGCCTAGGGTGAATTTTTGGTATTTTTCTGAAAACAAACAATTTTTAATGAATAGTGAAAACACTAGGTTACTATTTTAAAATCAAATTTTTATTTAAATAATTATTTATTTTATTTAAATTTATTTTAGGTCAAAATTGATACATAATACCTATATAAGTTTAATTTAAATCATTGGAGTCATTTTATAATAATTTTCGATATATAATAATTTTATTGAACTTTTCACCGTCATTTACCCACCTCCTAGGAGAATTTGGAAATTCACATAAAACTTAATTTTACCACTTCTATGAGTGGAATTTTGAAAATCCGAGAGACACAGTTAATATCAAGGTCTAAAATGTGGTTCAATGAGATGAAACTAATTTTTGGTGATTAGTAACTTTATACTTTTATTTACCACGGTTAAAATTAAATAGGGTAATTAAGGGTAAAAATGATATTATTATTACCCTAACACATGTCCTAATTCTATTGGACAAGTGTAATTCGATCAAAAACAACCTTAGGAATATAATATGACCATTTAGGTCCACTTGGATTAGATTAGGACATTTATTATTAATTTCATTAAAGAAGGGTTAAAATCGTTAAAATCAATGTTTAATAACTAAATCATTTTAATATAGTGTTATACATAAGATAAATTTGACTATAAATATTAATTATAAAGATAAAAATATTTCCTACCTAATGGTATTTTATTTATAATTTTTATACATTAAATAATTTATGTTATTTATGACACAATGGTGATGCAGTAATTACCTAAATAATGAAATATTAAAATAATTGATGTTATAAATACCCAAATAAATGTAATTTGGGACTTTTTATGAATTCAAATAATTTTATAGGTTAATATGACATGTTATTATTGAATTAGTTAACTTTTTTTTCGAACTAATCATGTTGTTATGATTTTCACAAAAATCCATTACCAAATAGTGTCAAAATGGACATAAATGGGTTTTTAAAACAAATATTATATTATTAATTTTTATTTAATTCCCAAAAATCCAATGTTCGGCCAAATGATGTAGATAAGGTTATTTATATTAATTATTAACAACTTGGGGTTCGTTTGTCTTGTTATAGTATGTTTACTAACAATATAATGTAAGAAAACAAGAAGACACGGTAAAAGTTAAATTATTTAACTTAGAGTTATATCTAAATGATAAGGTTAAAATAGTAACCTAAACTTGTCTGAAATCTATTGGTTGAGATGATTTCTACCCTTCCCCACATTATCTTAGAAATAAATCAATTTGGAGCTATTAAATACTGAAGATGACTTTATAATAAAATAATATTTTAAGAATTTCCTAAGGTGCCCCTCTCCTCCCTTATAAAAGGGCACCTCCTCCCTCTCTTCCTCACACAACTTTGAGACTTCATGTTTGGAAACACCCTAACCATTTCTCTTCTCCACTTCCCTAGAAACATTTATTAGGTCTTGGGCTTCTCAAAAGTCCAACTCTTCTTCCTTAAGAGGAAGCTTAAAGGAGGTGCGTCGAAGAAGAGGTAATCTCTTCTTCCGATTCTCTCAAGTTTCTTTCTTCATCAAATTCTTCTTCTTTATCTGTATCATTATAAAGTAGTAACATCAGTATTTATTATATACTGATATGTTATAATAAATATGAAACAACCTTATTTCACCTTCTATCCACCCTACATAATACGAAATCACCGCGCGTGCGTACGTACGGAATACCGTCTCCACGCCGCGGTGTCATCTGTTTTCCACCACCACATTACTTGGATGGGTATCATGGTGTAGAGAATAACTATATATTATTATTGTAAAGTGATATTGATTATAAAATATTATACATACACTTAAATACAATTCCACGATCATGGGAATGATATCACTGCTCGTGCGTACGTAAGGACTACCGTCTCCACAACACGATGAGATTCATTCTCCATGTTAACCATTCATGAATGATTATAAATTATATATAATTAATAATAATTAAATTTATGAAATAATAATGATACAAGATTTATGTATATATATATGTATGTAATCTACTTAATTCCATTCTATTCAATAAGGAAACGAAAACAGCGTTCATGCGTACATACAACCTACCGTCTCCATGAACGGTCTATTTCATTCCATTTATTGATCTATAATATATATGTATATGCTGATTATATATTATATATAAATCATGTTTTACATTCTGGAATTATGTAAATCAGTATATAAGTAATAATATCAAGAACAAAAAGTCAAAACACGTACGATAAATGAAACAATTTTTCCCAAAATGCTGCTTTAACATGGAATTTACAATGAACGGGTAATATAAAGTCATAAGTGAAACATATATGATATCATAACAATGAATATGATTCTGTAATAATTGAATTACATTATTTAAATCATTATACAGGAGTTTTGGATACATACGAAGCATATCAGATGTAAGGTAAGGGATAATTATTCCAATCTCATTCTTATCTGAGAATGTTATTCTTAAGTATTTACTAGGGTTATGTATATCATCCATGTCCATATGTTCTCAAAAAGTTTTATTTTTTTTACATTTCTTCCATGTATGTTTAAATTCATTTTTACCCTTTTTTTACTTTTACCACATCTTATGGAAGGAATCTCTCTTTTGTTTACTATACGAGGTGGTTTTTGACTTTTCCAGCAAAAGTATGAGAAGAATGTTTTTTTATTTATATGGCATGAACAGATTTTTACGGTTTTATAACACCTTATTTTCATGAATATTACTCTAAAATATTGCATGATTATTTTCAACAAAACCTTTTTCTTTTAAAATTTCATTCCATTTTGTGAAATGAAAATGATTTTGAAGAAGAAAGGATATTTTCCTCAATAATTCATTTCAAGTGTTTTATCAAAACTGTTTTCCATCTAAAATGACATTATTTAATATGTTTATGTTTTAAGTATAATGTCTCTATTATTTACATGGTTTGATTTTTCATATGATGAAATGAAATCCATTTGTTTTATATGGATTATGTTATGATGGAATGATGTTTATGAAACCCAATTTATTCTTTGGGTTATGATGAATGATTAATGATTGTTTTGTGGCACAAGTAAGAATGATTTTAATATGAGATGGGTGGGACATATATCTCCCTCCAATTTATTTGGTAAAGATTTATATCTCATGAGATAGACATGGCTGGAATGGTAAGATAATCCGGTTCAGTGTTACAGGACTGAAATGAGGAGTGAACTCGATTTAGAAAGGGAATTTGTCCACTAAGATGGTCTTGGCAGAAATGCCTTGGCTTCTATGGAAATCATAACATGTGCTTAATGGTTTCCAGAATTATATGTTTTATTCCCATGTTATTTTATCATTATTGATGTTCCTTTGTGATCTATGCCTTACGTACTACCAAGATTTATTTCACACTTATGATTTTGATTTTTAAACATTATGTTCATGTTTTGAAGTTCAAATGTATATAGTTTGTTTTATTTTCTCCATGCTTACCCTTAATAAGAATTTGAGCTCACCCTTTATATGTTTTCTTTTCCCCAGGATATAAATAAAGGTTTTTGGTAAGAAAATAAGGGGATGATCTTTTTGGGAGATTTTGAAGATCTTTCACCACGATTAAAATATTACGTTCTGAGATTCCAAAGACACTAAACTATTACGGTCTTTTGGTTTTTGTTTTTGTTATGTATTAATTATTCCAAAAAAGTAATGTAATGTCCATGTATGTCAAGATTTGTGTCTCTATAGTTGGTATCAGAGGAAATTTTTAGTTATACTTTGGAAACTAGGATATGAAAACTTTAGTGAAATCCCTAGAGCTATTTCTAAGGTATGTATAGGGATGTCTGTAAGGTTATGTATAAGTATAGGTTATAGTCCTAGAATTATGGTAATTATATTAGAATTAAACCTAAGATGTTAGATATCGAAGGTACTCCCCCTTTATTATGTTGTTTTCCCTAGCATTATTTTTTCCTTTCACACTATTCTTTTTGGGTTTTAGACGATGGCCAGAACCCGAAGGAACCATGTTGGTCAAAATAATGGACAATGCAGTGATTTTCCTCCTGAACAAACCAATGTTATGGGAGATGGAGTGAAAAATCTTATTACTATATTCACACAAGCTATGAATCATTGTGAACTTCCGAATGAGCAGAGAAGGGAACAATATTCTACTGAGTTCTTAATGAGGCAACATCCACCTTCTTTTAGTGGGTATTCTTATCCACTTTTTTCTGAACAATGGATTAGTACAATTGAAAATATATTTTCCATACTTCGTTGTTCGGAATATGAAAAAGTCATTCTGGATATTTACCGTTTAGAAGGTGAAGTAGATCGATGGTGGACTCTAATTAAGAATACGAGGCCCCAAGATGAAACTGAATCCATGGAATGGGATGAGTTCAAGAACATATTTTTCAATAAGTACTTCCCTTATATTCTTCGAACAAATATGTAAAAGTATTTCATTGAGATTAAGAAAAAGGATGATGAATCTGTTGGTATATACGAAGCGAATTTTACAAGTCTTGCAAGCTATGCATCTGACTTTATCATCCAACCTGAAAGTAAAGTTGATCGATTCTTCAGTGTCTTAAAACCAAGTCTTCGAAGGGCATTAGCTATAATAGACTTCAGTAGCTATGAAGAAATTGTGCGTTGTGCTATCACAGTAGAAATGGAAGTTGGTGTTATATATCCATCTCATGGTTTGGAAAAGAAACGAAAGATGGAGTTCAAGGATAAATATCTAAAAAATGGTGAAAAGTAGATGAATGTTTCTTTATGCTCAAAGTGTGGAATGAAGCATGGTGGAGATTGTCTTAAAGGTTCTAGAAAATGTTTTATGTGTGGAAAAGAAGGTCATCAAGCAGCTGATTGTCGATGTAATGGAAAAACGGTTGCTGATGATGCGAATAAAGAAAATTCTGTAGAGAAAGCCCCCCCAACACTTCAATGCTTCAAGTTAAATGAAATGGGGAATTATTCTAATAAATGCCCTAATCCAAGGGTTAATGATGATCGACATGAGCAACCACTTAAGGAAAAGGACAAAGGGAATTCACATGCGATCAATATGGGCGATGTTGAATATGACAATGATGTGGTTGAATGATTAAGTGTTTATGTAATGGGATTCAAAATAATGTTGTATATAGTATTGTGGAATATTGGAATATTTATGTATTGGTCTATTGTGGTTTTCAATAATTATATGGTACCGGTAACCATAGAGAGTGAGTGAGATATTTTTGGAAGGAAGATGATATGCGCAAAATGAAGGGTTACAGAGAAAATGAAATGTTTGAAATTATTCATGAGCTCATGACTGATATAAGGACAAAGTTATATCATCGTTTGAGTATATTGAATTTTTGGATTTTGGTATGTGGAAGGCGTTAACTTTTAACAGCATTCATGTTTTCACTAAGGGTCAATGGGTATTCATTTTTGAAGAGAATACATGATTAAGTTATTCACATGATTCGAATGTGACCAACAAGATATATGAGGGATAAATGATGGTATCCACATGCTTGTTATATGACATTTTTAGTAATCATTCTATTTATACTATGAGTTTGGAAAAAAGAATTTTGGATAAGCCTAAAGATTCGAATTGATTATGTTGAACATAAGTTAGTATTGTTTAATGCTATAAATTTTATTCAATACTATTGATAGAATGTTATAATAGTATAGTTTTAGAAAAAGGTCAACCCGTAGGATGGGCGAAAACCCGTCGCGTCGGACATGGTTGTGGGAATTAAACCCAAACCCGAAGTACGACATGCCTTCATCGCATTCCACTATCCTACAGGAAGTCCCAGGTTAGTAGAAACTAATTTTATTTTATTAAGAGCTATGATATATGAAGTATAAGTCCATTTTTGGAACCATATATGATTAATCTCACCATAAGATAAACTTATAACTTTTTCTAACCTTTTTTTGAGGCAGATGGAATCTCCCATCATTCTATCGCATAATCTGCTAACACATCACAGAAGACAAATTCAACATCATTTCTTTAAGATATGAAGTAAAAATTGTTCGAGGCACGAGCAATGGTGAGATGATACTGAAATAAAGTAAGTATTTCTTCTAATTGAAGTTCTTCATCTTTAGGGAAATGATCTTGAAAAAAAAAATGTTGTCCTATTGCTCTCAAATCTGATGAATCGGATGGTACCTTAGATCATCAAAAATTTATGGCTCTGTGATTGTTGGATTTTTCATAGCCATGTCATCTACCACTCTTCATCAGAAGTTGATGGTTATATTTCTCTTCTATATATATATTTTCACCTATGTTATCCTATGTGGAAACCCAGTAATTATTTAATCTGGGTAACCATTACATTTCATACTTTATTTTTTAAAGATATGTTTTGTTATTCCATTTTACGATGTGGGTTTCAATTAAAGAAACTTTCAAGTAGAAACCCATTTATAACCCCGAAAAATTTCAAGGGTGAAATTCAGTTTAAGGGGGGTAGAATGTAACAACACGAGATTTTATTAGAATTATTCTTTTTAATTTCTTTTATGTCTTTTGTTGTACGATAGAAAAATATTATCTTGCGCTATACGCAATACCGTAATAGATTGCAGTAGACGCAACACTATTCTTGGATCGTGTTACACGAAATTTCAAGTTCATTTGATAATAGTTATTCTACACAACATTGAGTGTATATATATATATATATTCAATGAATAAATGAAATATGGTTAGATTCTATTATACGCAATAACAAAGAAGTCTTGCACTACATGGAACCCTGACATGGCTTACAATATACGCAATCACGACCTTCCTCGATAGCGTGTGTAGTACACCATACCGAGTTTGACTAAATGAGATATTATTATAATATTATTATGAACTAGTTGTTATGAATACCCACTTTTTGAAATTTTATAAATTTTATATTTTAAAATGGACTTCATTTTTGGATTTAGAATATAGAAATTAGCCTAGGGTGAATTTTTTGTATATTTATGAAAACATTCAATTTTTGATGAATAACGATAACACTGGGTTACTATTTAAAAACCGACTTTTTATTTAAATAATTATTTATTTTATTTAAATTTTTTTTAGGTCAAAATTGATACATAATACCTATATAAGTTCAATGTAATTCATTGGAGTTATTTTATAATAATTTTCGATATATTAAAATTTTATTGAACTTTTCACCGTCTTTTACCCACCTCCTAAGAGAATTTGGAAATTCACATAAAACTTAATTTTACCGCTTCTGTGAGTGGAATTTCGAAAATCCGAGAGACACGGTTAATATCAAGGAAAAAAATGTGGTTAAATGAGATGAAAATAATTTTTGGTGAATAGTAACATTTTACTTTTATTTACCATGTTTTATAGTAAATAGGGTAATTAAGGGTAGAAATGATATTATTATTACCCTAAAACATGTCCTAATTCTATTGGATAAGTGTAATTCAACCAAAAACAACCATAGGAATAAAATATGACCATTTAATTCTACTTGGATTAGATTATGACATTTATTATTAATTTATTTAAAGAAGGGTTAAAATAGTTAAAATCAAAGTTTAATAAATAAATCATTTTTAATACAGGGATATACATATGATAAATTAGACTATAAATATTCATTTATAAATCTAAAAATATTTCCTACCTAATGGTATTTTGTTTATAATTTTTAGACATTAAATAAGTTATGTTATTTATGACACAATGGTGATGCAGTAATTACCTAAATAATGAAATATTAAAATAATTGATGTTATAAATACCCAAATAAATGTAATTTGAGACTTTTTATGAATTACACTAATTTTATAGGTTAATATGACATGTTATTATTGAATTAGTTAACTTTTTGTCGAACTAATCATGATGTTATGATTTTCACAAAAATCCATTACCAAATAGTGTCAAAATCGACAAAAAATTGTTTTTAAAAACATATATTATATTATTAATTGTTATTTTATTCCTAAAAATCTAATGTTCGGAAAAATAACTTAGATAAGGTTATATATATTAAAAATTAACAACTTGGGGTTCGTTTGGCATGTTATAGTAAGTTTACTAACCATATAATGTAAGAAAACAAGAAGACCCGGTAAAAGTTAAATTATTTAACTTAGAGTTAAATCTAAATTATAAGGTTAAAATAGTAACCTAAACATGTATAAAATATATTGGTTGAGAGGATTTATACCCTTTCCCATCTTAGATTCTAAATAAATCAATATGGAGCTATTAAAAACCGAATATGACTTTATTATAAAATAATATTTTATGTTTTTCCTAAGGTTCCCTCTCCTCCCTTATAAAATGGCTCCTCCTACCTCTCTTCCTCACACCACATTGAGCCTTCAAGATTGGCCAACCCCGACCATTTCTCTTCTCCAATTTACTAGAAACATTCTGGAGGTTCTGGTCTTTTCAAAAGACCAACTCGACTTCCTTAAGAGGAAGCTTAAAGGAGGTGCATCGAAGAAGATGTAATCTCTTCTTCCGATTCTCTCAAGTTTCTTTCTTCTTGCACTTCGTCTTCTTTATTTGTCTCATTATAAAGTAATAACATCAGTATTAATTGTATACTGATATGTTATTATAAATATGAAACAACCTTATTTCACCTTCTATCCATCCTACGGAAAACGAAATCACCGCGCATGCGTACGTACGGAATACCGTCTCCACGCCGTGGTGTAATCTATTTTTCACCACCAACATACTTGGATGGGTATAATGGTGTATAGAATAAATATATATTATTATGTTAAAGTTATATTGATTCTGAAAAATTATACATACACTTCAATACAATTCCACGATCATGGGAATGATAGAATCACTCGTGCGTATGTACAGACTACCGTTTCCGCGATGCGATGAGATTCATTCTCCAAGTTAACCATTCATGAATGATTATAAAGTATATATAATTAATAATAATAAAATATATTACATAATAATGATACTTTATTTATGTATATATATATATGTATGTTATCTACTTAATTCAATTCAATTCAATAAGGAAACGAAAACAACGTTCATGCGTACGTACGACCTACCGTCTCCATGAACAGTGAATTTCATTCCATTTATCGATCTATCATATATATGTATATGCTGAATATATATTATATATAAATCATGTTTTAAAGTCTGGAATTATTTAAATCAGTATATAAGTAATAATATCAAGAACAACAAGTCGAAACATGCACGATAAATGAAACAATTTTACCCAAAAGGCTGCTTTAACATGTAATTTACAAAGAACGGGTAATATAAAGTCATAAGTGAACCATATATGATATCATAACAATGATTATGATTCCATAATAAGTCAATGACATTATTAAAATCATTATACAGGTGGTTTGGATACATACGAAGCATATCAGACGTAAGGTATGGGATAATTATTCCAATCTCATTCTTATCCGAGATTGTTATTCATAAGTATTTACTGGGGTTATGTTTATCATCCATGTCCATATGTTCTCAAAATGTTTTCATAAAATGTTTACTTTTCTTCCATGTATGTTTAGAGTCATTTTTACCCTTTTTTTACTTTTACCACATCGTATGGAGGGAATCTTTCTTTTGTTTTCCATACGAGGTAGCTTTTGACTTTTCCGGAAAAAGTATGAGAAGAATGTTTTTTATTTATATGGAATGACAATATTTTTATGGTTTTATAACACCTTTTTTTCTTTAATCATACTCTACAGGATTGCATGATTATTTTAAACAAAACCCTTTTCTTTTAAAATTGCATGGCATTTTGTGAAATGAAAATAATTTTGAAGAAGAAAGGAAATTTTCCTCAAGATTTCATTTCAAGTGTTTTATCAAAACTATTTTCCATCTAAAATGACATTATTTAATATGATTATGTTTTAAGTATAATGTCTCCATTATTTACATGGTCTTATTTTCTTATGATGAAATGATATCCATTTGTTTTATATGGATTATGTTAGGATGGAATGATGTTTATGAAACCCAATTTATTCTTTGGGTTATGCTGAAAGATGAATGATTGTTTTGTGGAACACATAAGAATGATTTCAATACAATATGGGTTGGACCTATATCTCCCTCCAATGCATTGGGTAATGATTTATATCTCATGAGATAGACATGGTTCGAATGGTAAGTTAATCCGGTTCAGTGTTACAGGACTGAAACGAGGAGTGAACTCGATTCAGAAAGGGACATTGTCCACTAAGATGGTCTCAAAAGAAATTCCTTGGACACTATGGAAATTATAACATATGATTAAAGGTTTCCACAATTATATGTTTTATTTCCATGTTATTTTACCATGATTGATGTTCCTTTATGATCTATGCCTTACGTACTACCAAGATTTTTTTCACAACTCATGATTTAGATGTTGAAACTTTTTGTTAATGTTTTGAAGTTCAAATTTATATAGTTTGTTTTATTTTCTCCATGCTTACCCTTGTTGAGCATTTAAGCTCACCCTTTATATGTTTTCTTTTCCCTAGGATATAAATAAACGTTTTAGGTATGAAAAAAAGGGGATGATCTTTATGGGAGATTTTGAAGATCGTTCACCATGATTTGAAGATTACGCTCCGAGTTTCCAAAGACACTAAAATATTACCGTCTTTTGGTGTTTGTTTTTTTTATGTATTAAGTATTCCGAAAAAGTAATGTAATATCCATCTACGTCAAGATTCGGGACCCTACAAGAAGGGTGTTCCCTGATAGCACTCCAATGCATTGGTTAAAGGTTAGTATCATAATACGTAAAGTGCAATGAGGGTTTACTCATGCTAATTCAAGTGAAATAAAGGTTTAAACATGCCCCATGTGCAATGAGCCTTGACTCATGCTAATACCATGTTAAGTGTTGTTGCCACATTTCCATGTAATCATAATCATGTTATATCATTTCTTTGTGTACATTGTTAGAAAAAAATAATTCTAGGAATCATTAAAGCATTTTTGGGTTGGTATTGTTTGTTGACAAAGCTGACCTCAATGTTTTTTGTGGACAAGGTGGGTTTCTAAGTTCAGATTTTTGAAAAAGGGGGCATCCAATGTGATTTTTCGAGTTCAAGAAATGTTGTTGAAAATCCATGATTGGAAGAGGAACCTTGACAATGGAATGAATAATATAGAGTCATTAAAAAAAGAGAAGATATATGGTTTCACCATTTTTCAGTGTTTACCATATTTTTAGGCCTAAAAATCAGAAAATAGAGTGATGTGTTTTTGGAAAATAATGGCGCATGAAATATTGGAGTGGTGTGTAAAATAGAGAAATGAAAAATTTCACAGATAAGGTGTTTTGAGATTAGAAGATCAGAAATTGGAAAAGGAATGAGGCACGTGAACAATTAGAGTAGTGCATGAAAAACAGTGTTTCATGGAAGTTGTTTTTTTGTGCACGAAGTGGATTACATTCTCAAGGAGGTTTTTTTTCACAAGGATCAAGTTTTCTTATTAATATGAGCAGACCCCCCCCCCCCATTTTGTGTAGCTCATGACATAGAGAAAATTCGAGCATTGGTTCACAAAAAAAGTATATAAAGGGAGTTGTGTGAAACGTTTGGTGTTGTGCATTAAAATTGGTGTTACACATAAATGTATACATTTCACGTAAAAATGAAGCTTGTGTGGAATTATTGAGGTTACATGAAATGTGGGGTTGGGATTGATCGAAATAGGATATTTTGTGCGTAATGAATGATAATTATGTGCAAGGAACAGTAAGTGATGCACATAAAATTTGAGTTTTCCCAATTCAATTCTATGGTAAAGAGGTTTTCGTATGTGGTTGAAAGTCGAACATCAATAGAGCATCTACATATAGTTGAGGATGCAGAAATTCATTCAATTGAAGAGACCTAGAGGTCTATAAACTGTGAGTTGATTATCTAAATAAGCAATGATCAAAATTTAATCTAGAGTGAAATGAGATTTCATATCTTGATTGGTTGTAAACCAGAAGGGACAGTGATTCCACATCGAACATTGTAAAAAATGTGATTTTAGTGAATTTGGTACATCGATACATCGACGGTGCATGCTTTTGGATGTATCCCATTGAGGTTGAACCATTTAAAAATCATTGTGTCCTCTGTCTGGTTTAATTTTTGTTTATACTTAGCTACATGGGGGAGATAGAAGAGAGTTTTTATTAATAGTGAAACAAGATAAATAGTGGCAGTTGTTTTAATCTGTCCTGCCTTGATTCACCCCCCCTCTCAGGGTATCTAACCTAATGGACCAGAAATTCATGTTTCTATTATGATTTATTGATATGCCTATTTCCTAACATGTACTATATTCTTCATGTTATGACTTGTTTACTCCCTTATTGGGATTTATAGCTCCCCCTTTTCTTATGAATTTCCTCAGGTTATCCCATTCAATGATAAGTATGAAAGAATGTTGTGGTCATTTTAAAAAAATTCAATTAAGATGTCGTATTTATGCTCTATGTTGTTATGTAATGTTCTTAATTTCCAATGATACTAGACCTCTCAATCCTCAAGGTTTTCTGAAGTGAAATTTTATGAAATAAATCATGATTTTGTGTTTAATAATGAGAATGGTTTTTAAATATACCTCCAAGAGATAGTGTGGCTTCACAGGGTGACTTAGACGAGCGTATCAGTCCGTGATGCACGATTGAAATCCATATTGTGGAAGGGATTGTATGAAGAATTCGGGACTCAGGTACACTAGAGCATAGGGTTTCACCTTCAGATAGATGGTCAAACAGTGTGAACCATAAAAACCTTAGAGTACATGCTTCATTCTTTCATCCTTGATTTTGGTTGTAGTTGGGAGGACCACCTTCCACTTGTGGAGTTTTCATAAAACAAAATCTATCACTCAATAATTGAAATGGAACCATTTGAGGCCCTGTACGAGTGGACATAAGGACCAAATCTATGTTGGATAGACCTAGGGGAGTCAGCATTAATGAGTCTAATGCTACTACATCCATCCACTAAGAAGGTGCAGATAATTTAGGAGTGGATGAGGACTACGTAGAGCTGGAAAAAATCTTATGTGGATAAAAGACAAAGACCCTTCGAGTTCGAGGAGGGAGACACTATTTTCCTTTGAGTCTCACCCATATTGGGATTACATAGATTTCTATGGGTTGTCAATTGATCTTTGAGGTTCATCGATCCTCTCCAAATTCTGAATAGAGTTGGCAAGGTGGTGTATCGTATAGTTCTCCCCCAATAGATGCACCAGGTGGATGATGTTTTCAACATGGCATGGTTGAGGAAGTACGTGTTAGATCCATGACACTTCATAGACTGGGGTGATCTAGATATTGATGATGGGGTGACGTTTGTGGAGTTCCAAGTGGAGATATAGAGTCGATATGAGTGGGTCCTTCGTGGATGTTCGATCCAATTGGTTCACATTTGGTGGAAACATAGGAATCTATAGCAGATCACCTGGGAGTGGGAGGATCATATTCGTTCTTAATACCCACATTTGTTTGTTTAGACTTGTTTTGGCTTATGGCGACATGAATTCTGAAAATGAAGGAGTAGTGTCACGTCCTGGACATTCTGTGTAATTGTCTTTTAAAATTTTATTGAATTATTTCCAGACCAGATGCTTTAAAGGAACCTGATTTTGGGGCCCAATGATTCTTGAAAATAATTTTGAACTTTTCATAAGTTCATTTATGTAAGAGTGCAAGAATGTTTTTATAAATTTTAAAATGGTGCTCAAATGAAAAATACTAGGGAACCATTGTAATTAGAATGGAACGATTCTCCTTTAATAGACCTAACATCGACTAGCTATGGTCGACATAGAATGTTAATTTGTGTACTTTTAAAAATAATTACTTAAAATGTTATTTTGTTAGTTTTTCCCTACCATTGGCAGTGGCACAATGATGTTTTGGTGTGGTGACAAAGTGATGAAGATTCATATTAAATGAATCTCGTTAATTTCTCATAAATGTGAAATGTAATGACACATTAACTAAAGTGTAACAGATACACTATTTCATAAATGAAACAACTTTACAATGCGATGACACAACGTAACAGAAACGATACGACATATTTTTTTTAATGGGTTAATGTGTTGGAGAAAGGAGTATCAATTGGTGGAATTAATTTGATGAACCTACAATGAGAATTATATCTAACGACGAATGCTGATCTTCAGAGAATCACCAACGACTTCGACGCACCTCGAAGTACAGAACTGGAAAGTGACGAATGCCAATGGAACTTGAACACCTATAGATGTACTTATACAACGATGACACCATTAAGGTATGGGTTATTATTTTTGGGGATTATAATTTATAATTCTTTATTTTGAAATGATGAACTAGGATCAACCCATGAACAGGTTGATCCATGAATCGCTTGTTCTAGGAAGATGGTTTTTTTCATGGGTTTTTATACTGGGGTTAATTATTTGTTGATATAACCTCAATATCAAACATCCCCATGGTTAAAACTCTAAAACCGAGGGCTCAAGACCACATAAACAAGTCCCCGTCCCCTTATAATTGTGTATTCTTCAAGGATGGACCGTTAAATTGGTGGAATGATGATTTTGAGGCCTTGGCAGGGAAGCCAGTACCCCATAGAGGCCGGAGGTGCGGACAATGAGAAGAATGGACCAATGGAGTAGACCTGGCGGTCCATAGAATAACCTGCTGGTGCGCCGTTGACTGCCGGTAGTGTCCCACAACGGCATGGAAAGGATGTTCTCTAGAGGCACCAACTACAACAAGATTGGACCAGGCTGACGATTGGAGGAGGGATGGGGCACATTGTACCCTGACCGCGTGTGAAACCCTGGTGGATGGGTTTGACTGACCAAATGGTAGCACCCCGAAGGTGCTAAAAAAATGCTCTGATGGAATCCAGTCTAAGAGAGGTAGACTGGGCATGGCATGACCTGAGACTAGTGGGTCAGACCTGTGCCCAGTCAGACAGACCCTCTCCCAGTGGGCCAGACCTGCCCCTAGTGGGCCAGACTCACCCGCAGCGATCTAGACCCGCCCCCAGTAGGTCAAAACTACAGCCAGCTATCTGGATCTTCCCCCAGCGGACTAGACTGACCCCCAACGGGCCGGATAATCCCACAACTGGCCGAACCAACACCCAGCAGGTTGTACCCACCCCATCAGGCCCAACCGGATGGGACCGGGTCGCCAGGGGACCCAGTGGGATAGACCCCCGTCCGAATCGGGCCGAGTCTATTGGGGGCCAATGGGTCTGTCCCACTAGCCAGGCTAGACAGAACTGACCCTGACCCGAAATAGGAAGGTTTGGGTCAGTTGAACTAAATCTAGGTAGGTGGGGCCATCAGACCGTGTTGGTCGAGTCATACCATGCCTAGATGCAACTGGCCCCTATTTACTAAAATGAAAATAACATACTAAATATGTGTCTAATTGATGAAACTTTGGAAAAGTTAGAACCCCCACGAAAAGGTAGATAATTTCATATACTCTGATGAGGCTTTCATAGAAGTTGAAATATGAAGAATGGATTGAGGAGCATTTCTCCTGAAATCAACCACACTACGTGAAGAAACCACGTGGTTGGATGAGACCTAAAGACTGCTAAAAACAGACCCTATGTAGATCAGTTTCAATGGACCAGTGAGAAGCATCTCTGTGTGACCCGTCAGGCCCACAGTGGAGAGTGAATCTATGTGACCCCGCAGACCTGTGATACTTGATAGTAGGAGTACCTCAGTATGGCCCTGGTGGGAAACAACTCTATGTGACCTAATATGACCACTATGGGGAGACTATTTGTGTGACCCAACATACCAATGGTACTCATTAGGTATGAGTATCACAATAGTCCAAGGATAGTGGGAAGCAGCTTTGTGTGACTTTGAAGGACCACTGTACTCGTTGAGGGTGATTTTTCCAGTAGCCCAAGTTGTTCGATGATATGACTGATGGTCTTACTTTCCGACACTAGAATATACCAGGTATAAGCTATCATGCTTAATTATCAGGCATCATGATCATGCTTCATGGTTTTATTCTGTATTGATTTGTGGTGTTTCCTGTTTGGTTTTGGGTCCCTACTCATTATTTTTTTAGCCACCCCTACCAGGCCTCTACCCACACGTGTTACGTCTGGTGTAGAAGACTGATAACATGGTTGAGGACTTGGTGGCCCCAGAACTGGAGTTACCTAGAGAGATCAGGAAGGAAAGAAATGCTTATACGGATTCCAACAACCACTCTACACTTACCCACCAGGTGGGTTTTTAGCAGATATCTTTCAAGTTTTCATTATAATTTCCTATTTTTAGTTCATCTTTTGTTATGTTTGTATTCTGGTCCATTTGGACCTACATTTTGTACTTTTACTCATTATTTGTTTAGTGTAATGCATGATTAGATTTCCATCATTGGGACATGGTTGTGTGTTCATGTGTATAGGTACTCAAACAAATGCCTCCCACTTTTAGGTTGATGAATTCAGTGCTAGTTACCAACCCCTAGCCTCAGGGAGGCGAGCTTGAGGGAGTCATAACACAGGCCCTAGGGGATGGTTCATGACATATAATTTCTCCATAAAACTTTCATGAATATTTTAACAACATCAAAATTGATTATTGATGTGAAATTAATTTTTGAGGGGGGAAATAAATCATTATATCCAATGGTAGTTTAATTAGACCAATTAGAGGTATGAATCCCAATATATGTCCCAATTACCAAACGATGGTCCAATTTTCCCCACCCATATTTTCTTCTCATTATGGGACCCATTGGTCCTCTTATCATGAAATTTACATGTAGGTACACTGGTACAAATATTATCCCAAAGAAATTTTAAACGTGAAAAAGAAAATTACCTATTTGGATCATTTTAAATAATGTTATGAAAAAAATACTTATTTTATAACCAGTTTGGTCTGTGTGTAATTTCTTCTTTTTGAACAATTTTTCAATAATTGAATTAAAAATATATGTTGAGTGTAAAAGTATTTAATAATGGGATAACAATCCTCAAAAAAATTAATTCTCAATTATAAGGGTGTTAATATGTGATATATGACTATGAGATCACACCCCCACCCCTAAAAATTCATACTCTAGAGAAAAGTAATATATCCAAATAAAATCCCCTTCCTAAATAAAATTTTAGAAAAAATTAAATATTCTTTTGAAATTAAATCCATAATTTCTAGAATATGGACTAAATTTTCCTATCATTCTTGTCCTATAACATTTGAATTGGTTCAAATTCATATGTTCACCCATGAAACATTTCATAGCCAACCTTGTATAAGAACTTTACCGCTTCTCCCTAGGAATATATAAGAGTGGTTTTATGCTCTTTACAATAGTTCTTGTGATATTACGAGTAAAAAATACTATGATACTCAATAGTACTTACAAATGATTGTTCTGATGTTCCAAAGTTGTTGGGATTTGATTTTTAATAGTATGTGGAAGAAGACTGGTGTTTAATATCACAAGTATAAAGGATATCAAAATTCTATAAGTGATCATAATTAATGTACTCAATCAACCACTCATAGATTGTATCACATCCAAATCACTCTCCCAATTTTTACTTCTCTATGGGTCATATAAAAATAGTGGATACTAATGAGTATGCTTCACCTTTTATCGATTTCTTTTTATTTTATTTTTAAATTTACACGACTGTTGGGATTTGTATTTGAAATTTTATTTTGAAATTAATAGAGAAAAAATTTTAAAAAATTATTTTATATTTCTTGTGAAAATAGTGTAAAATAATGTAGGCACCCTTTCAGTCAACACATAACAAAGAATATTTACTTTTAATTCTAATAGAAACACCCTCCCACCCCTAACTTTTGAAAATAAAACAATAGTGTACACAAGATATTAGATTTTATGAATGAATTTGACTATAATTTGGATTTCCTAACTAGTATTACATGGTATCTACATATTAAGAAGTTTTAAATATAAAGTTGAACTAATATAAAGGCTTAATTTAAAAAGGTATTTTCATTGAATGATAAAATCCTTCATGAAAGTAGTACCCTCAAATAATATATCCTCAAATACAATCAAGGTAAGTTATACTTACATTAACAATCCCAAGAAACTCAAAAATGTGTTTAAAAAGAATAATATGGAATAAAAGTAATATAATTTACCTTGGTCAATGGATTTAAAGTATTGGTCTATGATAATGTGGAATGGGTTAAAAAAATCCTTTACACACCTAATAATGATTTGACAATAAATTGTTATGATAATTATTTCATATTAACATTCATTTGAAATCATTTTTCCAAAAAATAAATAATTTTCCCATAATCTAATCAATCATTAAATATGATTTTAGAAATTCTCTTTAAGTTATATTCTAATATAAAAATTAAAAAATTGAAAAACCAACTATTTTTTCCATTTTTATATTTGTTTTTTAAAATATATACACATAAATTGTGTAAATGGAAATAAAAAAATGTGTATTTTTTAATTTAAATCCTAACTACCCTATTTATCCCTCCACCATAACTAAAATTTACATTTTCCTCAATATAATAATATTATATAAATATATAATTAAATATTGGTAAAGAGAAGGGACAACCTGCTAAGTGGTATCATATACATAATCCATTAGATAGATTCCCTCCACTATATGATTTTGAAAATCATCACATAAGTGTTTATGTATATTCCTACATATAGTAAACCACTGGATAATTTTCACTTGAATAACATGTATTTCTAGTACATGAAGTTGTGTCCTCTAGGACTTGTTTGGGACTTTGGTTCATTTGTTTCTGGAATTTTCACATCCATCCCTTAAGGTATTATAATCAGTTCCATATTTTACCATTTTTTCTAAGGGTCCATTATTTTCTATTAAAAATGTTTTATTCCACTAAAATAGTTAACAAATAAGGGCCTATCCATCTAGATTGAATCTTACATGGATAGAGCTTTATCCTTGAATTATGCATGAAGTAATATTTATTAATATGAATCATTCACCAATGATTCATCTCATCATGGGTATCCTTCTTCTTCTCATTATAGATATGAGAGTTCACATATTCTATCATGATGAATTTCTTCCAACTCCTATATCTGTAACTTCTTATGATCATGTAAATATGAGACATTATTATAACATTATTTAACAACATAATATACATGGTTCTCAATCTCCACATAGAGATGAAAATAATTTCCAAATAAAATAAAATTTAGTGGAATTACAATTGGGATATTAAGAACTATATATTACACCCAAAGTTAATAATCCAAATGATAAATCTAATATTTCAAATTTGGTTGTAGTATTTTATACAAGATTCTCTTTATTTCATGATTTAAAATTTCTTCTTGTATACTATTTCTGGGTGATATGCAGTAGAATCTTTATGAACAATCCCATACATATAAAGAAAGGTGTTTCAAGTTGAAATTAAAAACATTTGAACCATGATTGAAGATGATAAACCACAATAAACCAAAATAATAGAAATTATGGGATTATGAAAATTAGACTAACAATCAAGAGTAATTGGTTATAATATCCTTTTATTACCGTCATATAAACTCATAGAAAATATCCAATATGATTTATACAAATACAATTGAATTTACAATATACCCTATGAATTCAATGCCCCATACAAAAAAGAAATCACAAAATAACATGAGATGTTGAGGAATCTGATTCCTCTTAGAGATATTCATAATGAATTTACCTTATTCCCATGACATATAATACATATGGTAAAATAAATAAAATGTTCTCCAATAAATTACAAAATCAAGGTCCTCTAAAGATGTATGTTATGATCCAATGTGGCCCCCATAATCTTCAGTACTGAAGATGCTCCAAATATAGGTGAACTAGTAGTCAGGGACACACTGTGGAACAACATATAATTTTCTCCATGGGTCATCACAATTGTACTATCATGAATAAAGATTATGTATTTTGGATTATTAAGTAATAATCTCTTTAGAGACACTAGTTTCTTATAAAAATTCATGATATCAAATTACCAAGGTGTACAGTCCACTATATCATTGTTTTATAATGACTTACATCATATTATGCATTGGGATGGTGAAACACTTTTCTTCACTTTTACAATAGTTTTCTGAACAATTGAAACTCATATACCTCCTCTGGCCATGGTGGTTTCCTAGAATTCCTTCTTTTCAAAGGCAGGGGTCCTCTACAACCACAATTGATGTTGTCAGATCTCAGATCATAATGGGGTGATGGGATATCGGTCCCTCCTTCCATGGATTACAGTAAAGAGCTTATTTATTAGTTATTTTCTTCTTTATAGAATTGAGTCAAATACATGAATCTCGTTCATGAGGAAATATTGAGGGTAACACTAGATAATTATGATTATTCTATTAGGAAAGTGAATCTACCTATATTTTGAGTTGATGGTGATATTAGACGTGTCTATATATCTCTGTATGATGTGTGTGTTAAGAATCTATAAAAATTTTCCCCTATCAAACTTGAGGTAATTTCATATATGAGGAGACTTAGGTATGTAACCCAAAGAATCATATGGAGTAATGGGGAAATATTTGTAACGGGATTAAGGAATTTTAGGCTCATTGACTTAGGTATCCCATATTTATCACATGAGGTAGAAATTTTGTTTCATCAAGTTGAGTCATAGGTTCAGGGTCATACGGGGAAACAAAAACATCTTAAAATTCTTTTGGGGACATTTCACATATATTTTTTTCACTTATTGGGCCTGATATGTGTTATCATCATAAGGTGATGATGAGTTAAAATGGGGATATTAAGTTTGGGTGATGGGGTTGTGTGTGTTCTTGGGGTAAAAAATCTCACTTCAATGTTATCATATTACAAGGGGAATATATAAAAATTTATTATTGGTTTTTGTGTGTTGGTTATTAACCTCAAAGAGGAATGCTCATTCCCTTTAGGAGACAGGGATGAAAACCCACATAGTATATGTACAATATTAAAAAATATTTGATAGAAATTGTATATGTAGTTTATTTTCATGTAGTAAATATTATTGGGTGAATTATGGTGTGAAAACAAATGAGTGTGTTGGATTGTGAATAGGAACTTCCTGGAATATGGGGTGAATATCATGATTTCACAATAGGTAACCTATGTTTTTTTATAGATGATAGGGGATATAGTTTAATTTCTTGTGATGGGTAAATTCTAGTATAGTTGAACAATATGATACTAAGAAGTTGTCATATAGTTTAACGTCACACAACATGGATATGGATTCTATATTGTTTAAAGTCTTGTAGTTATGGTATGAATAATATACAATTAAAAGCCTTAATTTATAGATATTGACATGGATTACACTAGGGTATTCTCATTATCTATAATGGATGGATGAAATAAGGATACAACACTATACTAAACAGAATGAAAAAATAAGTGGCTTCTATTGATGGCTTGACGAATAGGGTAGAGATCTCGATGTTTTGGATTCTATTATTGGGAGTATTAATTAATCCAACTGTAAATTGAATTCATTAAGAAGAGGGCCTGAATATGAGGGTTTATGATACCAATATTGTAGATTATTGACACATGATAATACATTCCTTGGATAAGATCAGGGATCAATGGAACTTAACTTTTATGAGACAATGAATGCAGAAATAAGGAATCATGTAAGGGGATTGGTGGTATGTGTCAGGAAGGATAGAGGGTTTGAGTATGTGGGTATTTCAAGGATGAGGATGTCAAGAAATGTGGATTCTTTATCTGATGGTGTTTTAGTGGTTCATAAAGTGTGGGTTGGATGAAATATCGAAGTCTCACATAACCGTATGGGGTGAAAATATTTTCCCTCTATCGTAAAGGGAATTCTCCTTCGTAAATGTATTATATACTATGGTATTTTGTTATAAGGTACTTTGGGTGGTTAATCAAATTGTATGGATACATGTAAGAATATATTATAAATTTGTGTCATGAAGAACGGTGTAACATGAATTTAGAGCTTTTGGTTAAAGTCCAAAGGTCGTGATAACCTTAAATTATGGTAAAAGATAGTATTTATAGGTTTCATGAAGGTTGGGACATATTTTACACAAAGGGTCACCATCACAACATATGATTATGTTTCATATTACTATGAAAACTTTTATAAGGACCTTTCTATTCAGAAAGGACTCAACATTCATGAATCAAACCCCATAGGTGGATTTTGGACTAGTTTTAGCATAAAATTGCCTCAAAACATCTATGTGCTCCATAAATTCTCTTATAACATGTGTTTTTAGTGAAAAAATATGACCCCATTTTAATAAGAGATAATTTGGCATAGGAGGGTTGGATTCTAAGGTGAAATATCTAAAAACGGAAAATTGCGTATCTCACTCAAGAAACACGGTTCGACCCCATGTCTATCAATTATTGTTGGGGCCCTAAGAGGACCATGAGATTCACATGTATGATTGGTCGATTATATCCTTTCACAAAACTCACATTATTTTTTAGTTTTCTATAACTATGATCTTTAATGTAACACGTTGATATTTTTTAATATATTTTATCAATTTATAATTTTAATATTTTGATGAATTTTTTATATGCAACACTGAGTTTGAATGAACCAAAATATACTTCTAAAATATTATTATCACATAGATATTGGATTGGTATGTATGAATTGTAATAACTAAATTATGAAAAATAATGGTTTACACATGTATAAAATGAATTAATTGGTTATAAATTAATTAAAAATAAAAATAATAATCATTTGAAAATAAAGAAATTGTTTTTCATAAAAAACAATATTTATACATGCAATGTGTTTTTATCATAATAAATTAAATTAATCAAAATTGGTGAATTATTTTCTTAAAATATCTATATTATATATTCAATAATTTTTTTTAATAATTCTTATAATATTTTTACTATGCATGAGTTAAGAATAAATCAGAGTGTATGTCTAAAAGTTGTATATTTTGTAAATTGGGTTTTTTCATGTTTACAAACTTATTTTAATATTAATTTTTTCCATTAACATGTGTGTAGTTTTATAAAATCAACTCTATATTTGGAATTAAATGGTTCAAAATTTTTAAATACGACTCATTTATTTTTAGTTTATAATAATAGTAAAAATTGTAAAACTTTCACCTCAATAAATGGTAATGTTTTTAATATAGGTTAAAAGTTAGTGATAAAGCCATAATTTTTAACACCTTTATATTTTAGAAAAAATAATTTTTGATATCTTATTCAACAAGTAACCCTAACCTCTAACAACCTATAAAAAATAATTAATATAATCTAACCGTTAAATTTTTGGGTATGAGTAATATTAAATAATATGTGATATATATATATAATACTCAACAAAAATTATTTATAAAATGAATACCAAATAATCAATCAATTTGTAGAAAAGTAATTTTATTCTTAAAAAATATATTTTATTCGAAAATGATTTTTATTATTTTTCATTAAATTATAATATAAATAAATTTTCCAAATTTTAGAGAGTTTATTCAATAAAATTAAATTTATTTTTTTAATTTAAATATAATAATATTATTTTTGTTGAATAATTTATTTTTTTTAGAAAATATTCATTTTTGAGCGAATAGTGAAAAATACATATTTTATTAAAACTAATATTTATTTTCAAATAATTAAGTAATTTAAAACTTTAATTATGTTTTAAATATGATTTTAAAAAACTTAAATATTACTTAGTTATATTTGATATTTTTTTAATTGAATTTATATTTTATTTTATTATATGTTTTTTGGGGAAAATGTGCTTTTTCTAAAAACTATTTTTAAATGCATAATGTTTATCATTTTTAATTTATTTTAATAACCCTAATGAGTAATTATTTTAATAAAATGTATATATTATATATCAATTAATAATAATTTAGATTCATTAATTTATTATTATTATTATTATTATTAAAAGAGTTAATATAAAATCCTCTTTTTTCTTAAAAAATACACTTCTTGAAGACCTGTGTTTTCATCGTGTTAGAGGGTTTAGTTTTAAATTATAATTGTCCACATAATTGAATTTCATTTGGTAAAATGGATTCCATATTTGGATTAATAAAAATATATATTTTATAATAAGATCAAAATTATATTTAACCATAATGAATAGTGAAAAGATAAAAAATTAATTATTGTTGTTAAGGTTAAAAATAGATTTACTAGTGGTTCAAATAAAATGGTATGGGTTAAAATTTCCAAAAAAAATTGTATAAACTCAATTTGGCCATTTTTCCACCATATATTTTATTAGGTTGTACAATTGTCTACTTAGAAGCCTTTTTCACTAGGGAAACATGCGTAGACCTTTTTATTTTAAAAAATTACAAGTGTAACACTCACCTCACTTATAAAAGGCCACACCTCACCTCTAATATTTACACCTTCAAAGTCCATTGAATCAGACAAAACCAGCCCCAATTAATTAGAAAAAATAAATCTAGATGACTTATATCTATTTTAATGATTATAAATCCATCATACGAAAGCTTTCAGTTCTTACCTATGGATATTGTCTGATGAAGTGTATCATGCTTAACCGAGAATCATTATATTATTTCTTCTTGCACATCATTCAAATATTCATATATTATGATTATATAATAAAAAAAATATAATATATTTTGATATGTAATTAGGTTAATATAATATCCTAAATACATCTCCAATTTTATCAAATGGTGTACAAAACCATTATTCGTGTGTACGGTAGACTACCACCTTGTGAATGATTGTTATTTTCTCCCAAACCTCCTCTCATTGATTGATATAATGAAGGACTAAAAGTATATATATTGTAATGGAAAAATATTTATACTCATCGTGTTATGATATCACATATACCATTTCATGGGGATTACTATAATGCCACTCATGTGTAGAACTGACTACCGCCTCGTGAAGCAATGTGATTCCTTTTTCACTAACAATTTACATGAAATGAGTATGGTTAATTTTAATGAATATATATCATATAAATGACATAATTATGATTTTAACTGCATATTTATCATTCTTAAAAGATAATATATCATTTTATTTCTTACACTAAAAAATGAGAACAATGTTTTTGCATACATGTGGACTACCACCTCCACGAAGTGAGTTGACTCTTTTTTCATTACATTGTTTATTATGTATCTATAGATAAATAATATTTTATTTATGATATTAATATCATTATTTAAGGAAAAAATAATACGTACATTAATCCCATAATGATCAATGAAAAATGGAAATGTTACACATTTGTACGTATGACCTATTGTCTCCATGATTCTAAAATAGGTAATTGTTCCCAAACATATTATAGGATTTATTTTAAAAATATAATTGATGAATAAATATGATAAATATATCATTATTATAATTAATTATCTGTTCCAATAATTTTCTACATGACCATAATCAACACAATAAAGCCACACTGAAACAATGATGTGAACGTGCTCAAATCACACGACGCGGACTTAACTGATCATGTATTTAATTATCTCATTAAAAATTATATTTTAGTATAAGGTATTAATCCTGGAAACTTTTATTAAGAAATAAAATAAATAATATTATTTATTATACATTAGGTTCGAACATGTATGAACAAAGTCTGACAAAAGGTAAGGGACTTCGTTAAATTTACCTTATTTGTGGAATATTAAAATTTTATACACATATTATCATTTATATGGTGTCTATAATTCGAATTTTTCATATAATATTATGAATTAAAAATATTTAATGGTATTTTAATTTTCCATTCAAACTATTTCTTACAAGGGTATTTGACATGAAAGTTAACAAGTGGTAAAGAATTTCATAACTCAATGTCATTTCAGTAGGTTATATTACTAATTAATTGTCTTTGATATTATATGATTATGTTTGAAATTAATTTTGAATAATTATGTTGTATTTACTATTATTTTTTCTTATTTAGATTTGATACAGTTTATCAATCCATTAATTAATTCTCACATCAACATTATGATCATTGTAAGGGTTGATCATCTAAAATTATATTCTATGAAACATATGTTATATTATACACCTATAAAAATTTATGAGGTGTATCTACTTCAACTTTTAAATGTTATATCATGATACTCTCTATTTTCATGTTATATGATGTATCATTTGAATTTATTATTTCATGAGACTTACGATTGATGAGTAATAAAGTGGAAAAGTATTTTTTTTACGATCATCATTCATTTCTAGATTATTTATATTCAATATTACATTAGAGAATATTATATTACTTTATTTTATTTAATAATTTTTTAATCCAATCTTTACTCATTAAATTTTCTTATATCAATACAATTTTCGACTTTTTGGTACTTAAAACTATTTAGAATTTTTTTTGAATAAATGTTGACATAATATTTATCTGTGATTGGAAATATTTTTTATTCCAAATCCATGTTTTATAAACATTAATTCAATATCTTGTTATTATAATTAATTTAAATATTCTTCACACAAAATTTTCTTTTTATTTTTTTAAAAAGAAAACTCCCTATTTTTTTCAAATAATACCAGTTTGGATTTTACCTAAATTTAAAAGGGATATTTGTTTTAACATGTATGAAATGAATTGATTTTACCCCATCATGACCATTATATTATTTCAATTTTAATTTACAAGTATCCATTTTTTCAAATAAAACTATTATCAAAATATCTTATGGTTTTTTAGCTTAAAAAAAAATTTCATAGTGAAAAGTTTATTTTCATCAAAACCTTTTTAATGATATATTAGTGGTATTTCCATTCATCATCTTCAAAAACCCTTATTTTCACTTTCCATATAGTATTTATATGTATTATTTATTCCAAAATCATTCTTTATCTTGATAGATTAGTGTTTTTCAATGATATTATCATAGAACCCTTTTATTTTCCATTGTTTAATCATGTTTCAAAGTGATTATAATTGAATCTATTTCGTTTCCACAAGTTAATCATGTTATGATAAAAAAAATTATTGTTTCCATGGGTTTCATAAAGAAATAAAATATTTATATACTTTATATATGGTTATTGGACATTATTAAATGATGTGTGCACATTGGTAGCATCGGGTGACCCTGATATATCTTATAGAATGGGTGAGCCCATATAATGATCCAATATATTGGGTAATGATTATGTGTTTAGGAGAATTATATTGGAAGTTGACCATATATTTATAACAATTGATTTTTTCTATATGGGTTCTATGATGATGATTTTCCAAGATATGAATATGTTTTCTTCAGGAATTATAAGGCTTATAATTGTTTCCTCTGATCAAGATTGACATAGCATTGATCATGATTGTTTATTTTGATGATTCATTCCTTTTTTAAAGCCTTAATCCATATTTCCATATTTGATGATATATGTATTGATGGGTATGAATATTATTATGTAATGATCATGCAATTTAATTATGTCATCATACCCTTATGATCTTATTATATTGAATGATGATATTTAATTGTTAATGCTTATATTTACCCTTTTGAGAATTTTATCTTACCATTATTATGATTCATATTCCCTAGGTTGTTAATAATAATGATTAAATGAAGTTTTTTATCAGATTATTTTTAATTTTATGATGCTTGTGGGAGATTTTGATGACTTATTATGGAATATTAAAATATGGGTATAGTGGGAGAAGAGAATCACGTGATTTCATGGGTTCTATTTACGCTAGAGTTTTCCCTGATTCTATAAAAATATAAACGTTAATTTTATTATGTTTTTATGTAATCCAACATTTACTATTGAAATTTTATGTTTTAAATTGTTAAAATTAGGTCACCTTCCTCAGTATATCATAAAAATGTATAGTATATGATTTTCATATGAGATATAGGAGTGTGAGCCCAAAGATATTATAGTTTGTATCATAACAGGTTTTAGATTACATTAATGTTTATGATGTTTTTTTAGGTTTTTTTATCTTACGATATCTCGATATGATAATAGTTATATAAGATTAAGGTTTATCATATGTTCAAAATCATAGAAACCCAATTTTAGGTTTTATGTCAGGATATATTAATGTGATTAATGTAATATGGGTAGTTGTTTAATAAAGATAAGGTATATATATATCACTTCAGTTTAATGTGAATTATTATTTTAGGAGGAATAAAATTACTTTTGTGGAAATTATTTTAATTCTATTGGTGAACCATATGATTTACATGTCTTGAAAATTGAGGTAATTATGGGAACACATATTTTATCAAATATATAACTATAGGATTGAAAATTTATTTGGTAACTAAGTGAATAATGTTTTTTATAAGAATATCACAATATTATAGTGAATGTAAGATTAAAAGTCCGAGATAAACATTGATGTTAAAACACTATTAAATATTGAGATTAATTTGGATATAGGTTTATTTAATTATGGAATGACTTAGTTTGAACTTTTGAGATTAGTCTAGAATTTTGGATATTATTTTATTATTTCATCATGATGTTTTATTTATTTTTGGGATTATCTTACCTTGTATTAAATATTATGTCCTTCATTAATGGATAAGAAAAGTGTAATATCTTGATTATCTCTTTTACTATTCTGTGGTAATATAAAATTGGTTTTGATACCATTGGCATCAAGCTGAATAATCATCGTTTTGAGAAAAACATGAAATTTTATTGAAAATTGATTAAAGGATGAAATTGTTCTGATAAAGTATATTCCCTTATGATCTTAGTCTAGGTGGTATATTAATTACTCAACTATAAGAAATGCATCTTAAACCACAATTTTTTCTAAGCACTATCATTTCTGATGATATCAATGAGCTTTTCTCGCACCTCTTTGGTTTATCATTTTTTATTTGTTGTCTTTTTTATGATATTTCACTTTTTTTTGATCAATGATATCTATCACTAGGAATCATTTTTTTTGGAATTACACTTTTTCATCATTTTCCAGATATTCACTTAACACAAATTTTCTCCCACTTGGGAATCAACTAATGTGTCATTCCATATGACCATTGTAGTTCCCTTTCTCTCTTATCAAGAGGATGTTTTGTTAACCATTATTTCATTGTGGGTTTCAAACAGTGGTATTTTCAAATATCCAACCCTATATTAGCATGATAATGTACAAATTAAAATGATCAATTTTATTAAAATGGGGGTTGATGTAAAACCATGAAATTTTAGGAGAACTATGCTTGATATCATATTCATCACATAAAAGAGAGATTAAACAACCCGTGAAATATATAACCATTAAAATCAATTTTTTAAATTAATTGGTATGAATATTTTAAAAAAAAATTATGATATATATATATATATTCCATGATTAATAGTAATTATTCATAGAATGATCATTAATAATTAGTTTATTTTAGTAAATTAATTTTATTCCTCAAAAATATTTTTTCTTCGAGAATGTTTTTTATTAATTTTAAGAAAAAAATTATAATTATTTTTTTGGAAAATTGATAATATACATCTGATAAAATTAAATTCAACTTTTAATAAGAATATCAAAACTTGCTTTTGGTGAAATTTTGGTTTTTTTGGAAAATATTGATATTTCAATGAATAGTAAAAAATAACGATTCATGTCAAACTGTCATTTATTTTCAAAACAATAAGTAATTATAAAGTAAAATTTATTTTAAATATGATTAAAATTAACAAATGTATTATTTAGTTATATTTAATACACTTAACTATTTTATAATAAAATTTTTATTTTATTTTAGTGTATGTTTGTTTTCAAATTTAAAAAAGGATTTTTTCTGAAATTTATTTTAAAGTTCATAATGATTTTCCTTTATAATTACATAAATAACCCCTAATGAGTAAATTTTTAAATGGAATATATATATTTTATATAAATAAATATATTTTTATATTCATTGAATTATTATTATTAGTCATAGAGTTAATATAAAATTATCTTTTTCTTAAAAAAATATATTTCTGGAAATCCAGTTTTTTTTATCATGCGTTTGGGTTTAATTTTTAATTAAAATTTTCCACATAATTTAATTTGATTTGTAAACATTATTTCCATATTTTTAATTATAATAATATATTTTATATAATTCATTCAACATAATTTTTTACCATAGTTAATAGTGATAATAAGAAAATTTAATTCTCGTAGTTAAGGTAAAAACAAAATTTTTGAGTAGTTAAAATAAAAGTATTAGGATTAAATAAAAAAATATATCTAAAATAATTTTTGTGACCATATTTTGACCTTATTATGTATAATAATTTATAATGGTAAATTTTTTTATCATTTCGACTCGTGAAATCATGGTTACACATTTTTCTTTTGAAACATTTCAAGTTGTCCACTCACCTAAAAAATAAAGGTCCACCTCTCCTCTTATTTTAAAAAACTTCCAATTCCATTTAAAATCCCTAACTAAATTAACTCCCCATGACCTAGATTTATTGTTTTCTTCATAAATCCATTGTAATAAGGACTTTTGTGCTTACCCAAGGAGGTAGTCTGAGGAAGAGGTATCGTTCCTAACCAAACATATTTTTTTTTCTTCCACCTCTTTTATATATTATTAAATTATTATTATATAAAAAAGATATATTTATTATACTGGTATGTTATTATATTTATTTAATAACCTAAATCCATATCTTCTTCCATCAAATGGGATATATAATCATCTTTTACGGGTACTGATGACTACCACCTCATGAACTGATGTCATTCATTTTCCATCACTTCCAATCAAGAATTGATATAATTATTGATTAAAAGTATATATATATATATATGATATTTTAATTTTAGTTATATGTTTTAAGAAATTATATCAAATATACATTCATAATTTTCGATCTATGGGGGGTACAATAATGTATCACATGTGTATAGTAGACTATATCTTCATGAAGTAATGTGATTGATTTTTAACTAAATCATTCCATGGAACATATTATGGATAATGTTAATTAATATTTGTTTTATTGATGGAATAATTATTATTTTCAGGAAAATGGTATCACTATGAAAATATATTATAC
Organism: Viscum album; assembly: GCA_963277665.1. Lineage (NCBI taxonomy): Eukaryota > Viridiplantae > Streptophyta > Magnoliopsida > Santalales > Viscaceae > Viscum > Viscum album. The sequence goes on from OY728158.1 coordinate 1,030,872,348, forward strand.
CACTTTCTTTCTTAAATTGAAAAATGATAATGTTTTTCATCGATACATGTGGACTACCGCCTCTACGAAGTGATGTGAGGATATATCCATCACATTCATGATATATATGTATATTTAAAAAGGGAATATGGTATTTAAAATATTATTATAATTATGAAATGATTAAATAATTCATTCTTTATATTACAATGATCGTTGAAAAATGGAAATGTTACTCATGTATACGCATGAAATACCATCTCAATGACTATAACATATTCTATTTTTCAATATAATCTTAAATTATTGGTTTTAAAAGTATAATTGATGTATAAAAAGGATAAATATTTCATTATTATCATTATGAAGTTGTTTAAATAATGGAATCCTTGATAATGGTGAATACACTGAATCCCTTTTGAAATAATGAACCAAATACCCTCAAACATCGACAATGGAAGTAAATTATAGTATTTAAATATGTTATTAAAAAGAAATAAAATAAACTATTTAATTATAATGTATTAAACTAGAATAAGTTCTTAATAAATAAAATAATTAAGTACTAAGAATGTTGAACCGAATGTAAGGAACATCATCTCAATTTCCCTTCATTAAAGAATATTTCAATGTAATGTACCTAGTTTAATTTATATGGTGTAAATATAACATATTTTATATATAATTTCTGAAATCCAACATATTTCTTGGACATTTATATTCCAATTTGAGTGATTTCTTCCAATCTTCTTTGTATTGAATGTTACTAATTAGTAAAAAATTCTATAACTCAATTTCTTTTCATTAGATTATATTACTAATTTATTTTATTTGATATTCTAAGATTATTTATGTAATGAATTTATATTTTATTATTTTATATTTAATATTTACTTATGTTGATATAAATTGGAGACAAATAGTTTCTTTATTTATTAAATCTCAAATCAATTTTATGTTCATTTTACGGGCTTCACATCACAAATTGTCTTCTTTCAGACGTGTTTTATGATATATGTTTATATTATTTTATAATGAGTATATAATTCCCATTTGACATATTATATATTGATACTTCTTATGTTAGTGATATTTAATGTAACATTTGAATTTGTTCTTTCCAAAGGCTTATTATTGAATTGTACTAATATTGAAAAGGCTTTAGGTTACAATCTCCTTTATTTTATGGATTATTTATGTTCAAGTGTACCCTAGAGGAAATAATATACTATTATTTTATTTAGTCAAATATCTTTTTTTCTTCTATAGTTACTCATGATATTTTCATATAATAGTACCTTTTTCAAATACTTGGTAAATTAAATTATTTTGAAATTTTTATAAAAATACGACATCATTTCTCTCTTTGATGGGAAACCTATTTTCAACAAAATCCTTGTTATATAAAATGGTTTTCTAAATCGTTTTAATGTGATTGGTTAAATTCATTTTTAACCATAATTTCTTTCTAAAAAATATTTTAAAATAAATTTTCCTTTTATTCTCCAAAACAATCTCGTTTGGATTCCACTAAAAATATAATATGAAAGTTTATTTTAAAATGTGTGACATGAATTAATTTTCCCTCTATCATGAAATTTATTTTCTTTGAATATTTATTTAAAAGTATCCATTTTTATTTTCAATAAATAGAGTCTCTAATTTTACTTAATGTATTTTTAGTTTTTAAAAGTAGTTTAAAATTGAAAAGGTTAATTTCCTCAGTTTTTTTAAACATAATTTATTTTAATTTCAATTCATTAATATCAAAAAACCATATATTATTTATCCTAAACTAAGGATATTTGGTATTGATACAGTTTTTAATTCATTTTTTGGATGTATTTCATTTGTTTCAAATATATTGTCATGGAATTAGTTTTTTCCTCAAATTATTCATGTATCATAGAGATTTTTATGGACCTTATTAGTTTTCCATGAGTTAGTTGGGTTTTAAAATGAATATTAATAATTAATATATTATTTTTGATTAAATTCAAGATTTGTGTGCATTATATATGGTTCTTGAAAAATTTTAAATTATTAGTGCCCCTAGAAAGCACTAGTTGAGCCTGATATAGATTATAGGATGGGTTTATTAAGATAGTGCTCGAATAAATTGGGTAATTATTTTGTTCTATGGATAAGTATACTAGAATTAGGAATCATGGTTATTATAATTTTGAGTGTTTTGTAATTGTTCTATGATGACGATGTTCTATGATACATATATTTTCTTCATGCTTTCTATGGATTATATAATGTTTCATTTTAATAGGGAATGTATCACATGGCTCAAGATTATTGACTTTGATTAGTCTTTCTGTTATTAAATCCTTATGCCATTTTTTCCTATTTTATGGTGTCTATATTAATGGGTAATAATATTATTATGTTATTCTCATGTAATTTTATTATATTAACTTTACCTTATGATCTTCTAATGTTTAATGATGATATTCAATTGTTAATGCTTATGTCTAGCATTACTGAGCATTTGATCTCACTATTTTTATATTTCATATTCCCCTAGTTATAATGAATTATGATTAAATTAATTATTGTTTAATGTTTCATAACATGATAATTTTTGTTGAAGATATTGGAGACTTATTAAAGAATATGAAAAGATGGGTATAGTGGAAAACATATTCCATTGAATTCATGGGTATTATTTATGTAAGATTTTTTCTTAATTATCTAAAAATATAAAACAATAAGGTACTTTTTTTATGTAATAAAATATTTCCTTTTGATGTTTTATGTTTTTGTGGATGAAAATTGGGTCAACATCATTAGTAGCATGCTAGAAAGATAATGTTTATTATTTCAGCACCAGATCTGAGAGTACAGGTTCTTTACTATTATAATATATTTATTCATTATTCATATTGTTTAATTATATTTAAAACCATATCACATGATGCTGAATAAATATTTTTTAATGGATAAATGTCCCTGAAAATGACCTATATAATAATTAAATCAAAGAAAGTTACAAAGTATCACAGTATTAGTTTTAAATATCAATTATGTGTGCACACAGGGATAAAGAATTGTTATGAATGAATTTAAAGGTATATTTTGAGTTTAATGAAATTATTTTCCTAATTGGAATTTATTTATAATTTTTATAAATTAGTTAATTAAATTAATTTATTATGTAATAATGATGCAACATGTCTTAAATTAATAGAAAAAAATAATTGAGTTATAATATATAATAAAAATATATTTTTAGGGAAATATAGAATTACATGAATTTTTTTATTAATATGACATATTATTATTTTTCAAATCTATAGTATTCGAATTTAAGTATAATTTTTATGTCTTTTATATCAAATTATATTAATAGTGTCAACACTGACAATAATGACATTTTCTCAAAATAATAAAATAATAAATTATTTTAAAATCCTAAAAATAATAAAAGTGTACAATGTGGATATTATACAGTTAAAATTTTCATCAAATGACCATTTATGAGTAAATTTTTACCTTATAGATAATGTTATATACCATTTTGAGTGAAAAATGACATTACCACAATTAAGGATAAAATAGCGTAACTATAGAACTAAACTAAAATTGAAGGATAAAAACATCATAAAACCTATATATATTTTATTAGTTCATGTTATATCAATAATATGCTATATTATCTTTCAATTCCTATCCATTTTAAATAATTTTATTAAGGAAATGACTTTATTATATTTTAATCATTTAATAACTCATAGTGAGCCCCACCTATTAATTATAAAAGGAACCATCCATTATAGTTTAAACAAAAATTTTATCTTTATAGCTAAACCATACCATACCATATCAAATTAAAAACTTCTTTATAAAAACTATACTGGTTCTTATCCCCTAAAAAGACTCATCCTAGGGTCCTTAAGTGGATATCTAAAGGATTTGTTTCAACGAAGAGGTAATTTACATAACCAATCTCTTATTTTGTAATTATTATTTTAAATTATCTAAATATTTTATATAATTAATTAAATAATAACTTTAGTATCATAAATATAATAAAAGTTTATTACGATTTTTAAGACACCATTATTTCACCCTATTTTCAATCAAATGGGGCCTGAATGTATCACTAATATGTACTTATAGCACATCGACTCCACGTTGTGATATAAATCATTTTTCATTACCATCATTTGAGGATGTGTATTATGATATGTTTTTATTTTATATATGATATTTAAGACATAAATATGTTTCTTTAATGAATATATCATATCTAAATTCTTACCTTCATTTCCTTTGGAAAATGATAACGCTGCTCATGCGCATGTGTGGACTACCACCTCTACAAAGCGATGCAATTCATTTTCCATCTCGACATTACATGGATGGTAATAGGGATGGTAATAAGGATAGATTTGACAAATATATGTGATATATAATATTTAATAATGATTTTTAATGGGGAATTATTATTTATCTTTTTTTTCTATCATTCGAAAAATGAAAATAGTGTTCATGCATACATACGACCTACCATCTCCACGAATGAAGTAATTCATTTTTCTATATCTATCTTTATGGATGAATATATATTTATATAATGAGTTAATATGATATAATTAGTATATAAAAATTTCTAATATATAAGTATAATTAATTTCAATTTATCATACAAGAGGTTAAATAACTTTTTATGAAAGTCGATATTGTGGTAAGGGATTTTTATATCACATTTATTTCTAGGATAGACAATACATTTCAAAAACATCTATATTATATGTGGTGTATATAATTAACAATAATGTATTGTATGAATACTATTATAATAATTGTAGGTATTTACATATCAATATAACTTTATTTCTTTCATGGGGCATATGAATCAGATGTTTCCAAAGTGGAAAGCATATTATGTACCAATCTCATTATTTTATGGGCTTATTTATTATAATGTTTTTTATGATGAAATATTATTATCTACCACTCAATGAATACTTTAATTTTATTTTCCTATAAATATATATTTAAAATTTATGTTTTCCTTTCATTTTCATCACCTTAAGTACTAAAGTTACTGAAAATATGTTTTATGGGAAATCAACATTATTTCTCAATTTGGTCGAAAATAATATTTCTTCAATACCCATGTTTTCTAAATTTTTTTTCAAGATTATTTTTACTATTAAATTGTATTTTTTTAAGTCCTTTTTACCCATGTTTGAATTTTTACAAAACGGTCTAATTTTATTTCTTTTCATTTTTTGAATGATGTAATTTTTGACTTCTTTCTACAAATGTGTGAAAGGAATGTTTTATTTTAACATATAATATATGAATGGAATTTCACACTATCATAACTGAGCAATTATTTTATGTTTTCAGTAGCTTTTCCACCTATTATTTAAAATAAAAGATTTTCCTTAATAGTTGTAAAATTTTGTGGTTTTAAATTGGTTATTTCAAATTGAAATGGATACTTTCCTTAAGAATAATTAAGGTGATCTTTTAAAGGATTATTTATTCAATTATAACTTCCATTGATATTAGTTATGATTTTCTGAGGATTTAATCTAATGATACAATCCTTAAACTATCTCTCGATGTTTTATGGTTATGATTATGAGATGTCTTTGAAATACATTTATTTCTATGGGTTATGCGATATTGAATTGGTGACTTTTTTGCAAATCCATTTTATTTTTATGGGTTATGATGTGATGATATAATTAATGTTTTATGATATTTTAGTGGAAATATTTTGGATTTTACTTACATTATAGGTGGTCTTGGAAATATATTTCCATCCAATTTATTAGGTAAAGATTTATATATCATGAGATAACAATGGAAAATAATTTGATATTCTTGATCTATTATGGGAAACAAGTTAATGTGCTCCATCAATTTTGGGAAAAAATCTAATGTTTTTGGTCAATTATGGGAAAGAATATGATTTTCATGATCCATTATGTGAATAGTTCTTGATTTCTAATTAATTATTATTTTATAGTCTTGATATTTAACTTTGATATATAAAATGTTTGCAAAATTTTTGATGGTTACCGACTTCTATGAGAAGAACATATGGTTCAGGATTAATTTTAGATATTTCTACACTCTTATGAATCATTTTTTTTGAAATGGAAAAAAAATTTATTCATGATTCATGTTTATGATATTAGATAGATTGCATAAGAAATTGGTCTGTTATGGTCAGGATCTTATACCGTTATTGTTATATATTGGAAAAAATTCCCCAAGGTGTTCCATGGGATGTTTTGAGTGTGATACGTTTTGTTAAAAAATCCATATAACTGAAAATGAAAATCGTTGGGGTTTATAGGAGACGTTTTTTTAAGGCGACGCATTTTTCCAGTGTTTTCCAAATTTTGTTTCCTTAAAATCATAAATTTTTGTGAATAATGGTGAACAAAATTAAAAAAGGAAGATGAATGTGGAGATTGGGACACAAATCACATACCATGTATGGGATGGGTATGCAGATGCATACCAGGCAGTGGGAACAGTACGTAGATGTGGTTCACGAAACCAAAAATGGTTCCTTGTGAGAAGCGGTGCGATACGTAGATGGGATGAAGTCGACGGAGGTAACTGACTGTGTAGGAGGAAAGGCGGTATGCGATTCGCCTATGAAAATGGTTCATGGATGGGTTTTGGTTCGTAGTGGCTGAAGATTTGGTATGTAGTGGGGGATGTATCGAATAAATATTTGGTAAATCCTCATTTAGTGGATTTAGCGGATATCATTTCCTATATAATAATTGATAAACGTACTAACTACTACAAGTATTTATAATCATTAAAAAAAATTCTTCAAAAATTTGGTGAAGAAAAAATGCAGTTTTTGAAGGGAGGATCGCGAAGGCTGAAGTGGTTCGCACTAAAGGTGTTTTAGGGAATTTTTAACCTACAAAGAAAGTGTGGAAGGTAGAGAGGGAAGTTCGATCTGTGGAAGGATTTGTCTCGGTACGCAAAGGAGGAATCTCTAATATCTGATAGGGGGAATTATGCAAGCAATACATGGATCGAGAGCTTCAATATGAGTAAATGAAGGGAGTCTGCAAACATTGAATAGTTCGCAGACAAGAGGGGTTTCGTAGAGGAGGTTTGTAGAATCGGTACAAAGAAGTGGAACGTTATTGAGAAAGAGGAGGTAGTATGTAGACAAAGGGTGGTTCACAACAATAGTAGCATTACGTGATGAAGGTGTACCACTTACCAAACCTGGTACTCAGTACGCATGAAGAGAAGTTTATTTGAAAATTTCACAAGGAAGCTTTCAAAAGTATCAAATCAGTTTGCGAAATAATTTTCCTATACGTAGAAGTACAGTAGAAGGTTAAATTCACCTATAAGTGAAAAAAAAACTTAAAAAAAGCATCTATGAATAGTTGAGGATTTAGGAATTCATGAAAATTAAGGGACCTGCTTGTCAATAAATTGTGTATCACCTACAAGTTTATAAAGTATGACCATATTCTTCTTTATAAGATTTGAGAAAAGTAAGAAGAAGACGATGAACCCTTCCACAGGCAGTGAGCTAGAGAACGAGGCATAGGGAGTTACCATTTGGAATGCACTGAGTAGAACTTAAACCATATAAAGGCTATGATCTTGGGAATAGAAGATATATTTCAATCATTGTACTCTTATGGATAATGTTCCTTAGTGAATTCGGTATATCGGAAAATTATCATTGTATGCTCCTTTGATATAGCCCGGTGAGGGTGAACCAAGTAAAACTCACAGTTTCATGTGCATGATTTCATATCTATTCATATATTTCTACAAGAGGAAGAGATAATTATGTTTTTTCTAACAATAAAACAAGATCCAGATGTGAGAATGTTTTAAAATATCATACCTTGATTCACCCCCCTCTTTGGGTATTCGACCTAGTGGACCTTACAATGGTTATCAAAACGAATGTTTGAAAGTTAGTGGTTCTCTCTTAGAAGAAGAAATGGAGGTGGTCAATCATAAAGTAATTCCAATCATCGATGGAAATAATTTTCAACTATGGAAAAATTGAATGCAGTACTACTCCCGACCAGTTGGGATGGATGTCATCACAGCATCTATGTATGGAATATCAGCTGACATTAACAGTGGTGCTTTATCAAAAGCTAAAATAAGGGAATTGGTTGACAATGCTAAAGGGATCAATGCTTTAGGGGGAGCCCTATCAACTTCAATTTACATGAAGGTGATGTCCTATAATACATCACATGCAATGTGGGGAAATTATTAATCATTTATGAGGGAGAGAGAAAATTCTGAGAAGAAAATATGCAGGTTCTATAGAACAAGTATGAGGATCGCATAATGAATCCCAATAAAACTGGTGATGAATTATTTTATGGGATAATTATTATTGTGGAAGACATGAAGGGTCATGGAGAAGACATTTAATATATAAATATTGTGAAGTGAATCTTGAGGAATCTTCCACCGCGATTCAATCTAAAAGTTTCAGTGTTGGAAGACAAAGACCCTAAAGAGTGTACACTAGACATCCTTCACAATACCCTTATACCATATGAAATTAGAAATGATTACAATGATGTAGTGGAAAAGGGGATTTTAAAAAATGTGGAGTTCATGGCCATGATAAATCTCTCCATTAAAGATAGTTAGGAGGAGGAAAATATGGATAATATCATGTCATTTATATCTTCTAATCTGAAAAGAGGAAAAAGAAAGTTCAAATTTAAATGTCCATTTTCATTCTTTTGATAAGGAAAGGTTGGGAATATTGCATCAATGTTTCCTAAGAAGATTGATGATTAAAATGAAGAAAATAATGAAATTCTCCAAAAGAAGTATTCATCAAATAAGAATGAGACGAGAAGTACAAGGAGAAAGATCATCAAAAAGAAGAATCTGCTTTCAAGATAGGATGAAAGTTCAGATGAATCTGAGGCAGAAGAGTTTGAGGACTGCATAGATGATAAAGTACATACATTTATGGATGTTTCTAGAAATTATTTATCAAGAGAAGAAAGTGATAATGAAGAAGGAAAATTTTAAGGAAGAGTTGATCGTTAGGCTGAATTATAAGATTCCTTTGAAGATGAAGATATTTAGAGTGCCAAAATGTAGAAAGATAAATTTTTTTTCCATGATGCCAAACTCGTTATGCAATATTAGGAAGAAGAGAACTCTAAGCTGAATGGAGAAATTGAAAAGCCGAGGTATTCAATGCCAAAAATCTCCAAAAATGTGGTTTAGTACAAATTAAAAATTGAATAAAAAAATATTGAAAATGATTGTTTGACTTATACTCGAAAAGATAAAATCAAACATATTGATAATCTAGAAGAAGAGGTTGTCATTCTTCGATGAGAAATTTAATATTAGGAGAAACTGCTAACTCTTGGTTCGACATCAGGAAAGAGGATCATTGATTTAACAAATAAGATTATATTTGAGAGGAATGGTCCATCAGAACAAAAGGGGTCTGATGTAATACAGGAAGCAGTTATGCTTCAAGATAGACCAGATGCACCCGCCCTAAGATTGAATAATTAATTGGGTATAATGTAGAATCAAAAGATTAAGAGAACCCAAGGCACAACTAATATTTCATCATTACCACACATGAATGTACGTCACATAATATTCTATTGTTTTTGTAATATGGGACACTCTCAAAATGTATTTTCCATAGAAAAGAGGTACCAAAGGGAACACGACCAATAGAGGAGGTCATATAGAGTTCAAAATCACAAGCCATCATTTGATAGTCATTGTTTCAGGTGTAACTGTCTCAGGAATATGGAATGATATAACACATCAATAACACAGAAGAATGTGCCAAGGTAGACTGAATTTTTTCATAAGAAGTTGAAAAATGTATCTTCAAGAGAGATGAAAATTTAAAATAGGTTTTCTTCTCTGTAGGATAATGCTGGTCCATTATATTCTATGTAATATCAAGATTATCATTCCATGAAGAGTATGATGTCAAAGAATTGGGTCAAAAAGAAAAGTGTTGAGTCGGCCATTGTTAGAGAAATTGCTTAATAGGAATTAGATCACATGGGGACATGGATAATAGACAATTGATTCACTTCACATATAAGGTGAAATAGGTATCTACTGATCAGAATTAGGTAAAATAAAGAAGGTATTGTAAGATTTGGTAATGATGAGGGAATGAAAATTATTCATTCAGGGAAAGCCAAGTCTGGAGGAAAAGATATGAGATGAGCAGATGTCTTGGTTGTTGAGGGACTTAGTCACAACATGCTTAGTGTCTGTCAGTTGTGTGATTTAGGGAAAGAAATAAGTTTTTCTAAGAAATTATGTATCATCATGAAAAAAGATGATCATGTTTTTTTGAAAGGAAATCGTACGAAAGGGAATCTCTACCTCATGAGTGGAGAAGAAGATATGTGCATTATACCCATGGATGATGAAAACAAGCTATGGCATAAGAATCATAGACACATAAGCCAAAGTTCCTTGGAAGATCTGGTGAAATACACTGAAACTCGAAATCTCCCAAAATTACCATGTGATCGTACTCATACGTGAGACGCCTTATAACAGGGGAAGATCATTTAGACGATAATAAGAAAAAGGAGCACAATTCTGCATGATTGCTTAAGCCAGCGCATATTGATGTCTATGGTCCATTTCTTCATAGGGTTATTTATAGGACGAGATATTATGTTTTATTCACAGATGATTATATTATAATGGAATGAGTATCATTAATCACCGGCAAATATGAAGTGTTTAGTTACATTATAAGATATCGAAGGGAATGTGAAAAGATGCTTGGTCCGAAAATCGGGATGATTGAACAGATAATGGAACATAATTTACAAATAGCCAAGTGGAGGATTATCTCAAGAAAAATGATATATGACATCACATTTCTGTAGTAAGGACCCTATAATATAATGGATTAGTTGAGAGGAGAAATCGAATTGTCGACATATGGCCAGAATGATGCTCATTGAGAAAGACCTTCCAGAGAATTTCTGGAAAAAAGCATTGATGACAGCAGTATACACTTAAAATAGAGCTTTACTTTGTCCAAAAGTGGATAAGATTACATATGAGTTATGTAATTGGAATAAGCCATCATTGAAGCACTTTCGAATATTCAGATGTAAATGTTTCATTTTCAATAAGGAGGAACATATGAAATTTGAATCTCATGGGGATGATGCGATATTCTTGGACCACTAAAAAAAAGTAAAGCATATAAATGATTCAATAAGCAGCTGAGAAAGATAGTTGAAATCCATGATGTGAATATAGTGGAGAGTAAACATGATCTTTATAAAATGCTTGATCCGACATAGTAGGACAATGATGAAGAGATAAGTAGGTCAAGAGATGCTCTAGCTCCAGGGGTTGATTCAGAATAAGACTCGGATAATAGGAATGAATACGTGACTTCCCACAGACCAGCAAGATGAGGAAAAATTGATAGGTAGAACATAAATACTAATTAGACAATATCATTGTAGACAAGAAGGATGAATTCTCTATTTCAATCATTATACTTATCACAGTACAAGACTAATTGCTTTTATACAGTAGTTGGAGATGAGAATTGGGTTCATAGAATGAATGAAGAGCTTAAACAAATTGAGGAGAATAAAATGTGGGGAATTTATTTGAGACCAAAAGACCAAAATTAAAATGGAAAAAATGGGTATTTCACAACAAAATTAATGATGATGGTGTAGTGATTCAAAAAAAAAGCTTGACTTCTGTGAAAAGAGTACTACCAGATTAAGGGTATAGGAATCGATGAAACATTTACACAAGTTTCAAGGCTGGAGAAAATTATATTATTTAGGGCCATAACTATGAAATGAAAGTTTAAAGTTTTCAAGATGGATTTGAAGTTAGCATTTCTAATTGGAGTTCTGGAAGAATAAGTCATCATTGAGCAACCATATAAATATTTTAATAAATATTGTCAACTGAAGAAGGCTTTGTATGGTTTGAAGCAAGAACTAAGAACATAGTTTTCACGGATTTATCAGTTTCTAAAGAATATCGATTTTCAACATGGTGGAGTTGATTAGAATTTTTATTAAAACAATGGAAATATAGAAATTGTGATGATGTTGCTTTAAATAGATAAAATAATCATCGGTGGATCAGATGAAGTACAAGGTATAAAATTTTCTGAATTCATGATAAGTGAGTTCTAAATGTTGATGATTGGAGAGCTGACATTTTTCATTGGATTACAGGTGACACAAAGAAGGAATAACACTTTTATTGCTCAATATAAATATTTCAAGGAGGCCTTGAGAAGGTTTTAAATGGATAATTCAGAAAAGATAAATACTTCCATTGCTACCTGGTGGAAATTGTCACAAGATGATGAAGTAAAGCAAGTTAAAATCACATTATATAGGCAAATCAATGGAATTCTGTTGTACCTAACAGCAAAAGGCCGGATATTGTATTTTCCACATGCTGAGTAGTGTGGCATCAATGAAATACCCAGTAGATCCACATGATTTCATTAAAAATAATTCTTCAGTATATCAAAGGAACTGTTGATTTTGGCCTAATGTATAATGTAAAATGTCATCAAGAGTGGTTGGGATATACATAAGCAGATTGGGCTAGTTCAGAATATGTTAAGAAGTCAACATCAGGAGGTTCCTTTTACCTTGGATGACTGTGTATTTCTTGGTTATGTAATATTCTAGATTGCATTTCGTTAATCACCATATAATCTGAATACATGTCGTCTATTGATGATTTCTTGCAAATGTTATGTAAGAAGAAACAACTTGATGATATGGGAATTGAAGTGAAATATCTGATCAGAATCCATTGTGATAATTCATGTTCTATAAATCTTATCCAAAATCTAGTCCATAACTCAAGGACATAGAAAAATGAAATAAAATATCATTTTATCAAGGAGAAGGTGGAGCAAGGGCTTGTGATGTTGGAGTATGTGCCTATAGAACATCAGGTTGCTGACATTCTGACAAAGGCCTTAGAAAAAGAAGCATTTGAAAGGCATCGAATGGATCTTGGAGTCCATTGGACTTCCCGCACTTGAAAGAGTGGGGATGTGTGACCCACTCTCCCCGAGGTATGATGTGGCTTCCCCTAATTTGATGATATGTGTTCTTTACCTTGTAGAAGACAAAATTGGAGCATCCTCTAGGTTCATTGACAAAGGTGGAGAAAGTGTGAATTTTAGGGGGAGAGAAGATGTTTGGAGAATATGTTAAGTGTAGCAGCAAGATAAGGGGAGTTGAAGCTAAGATAGATCTATTTGAAAGATCTATAGGATCGGGGATCATTAAATATGATGATTCTAGAAGTGATCGATCAATGAATAGATATCATGACAGGTGAGGAGCATGATAAAAGTAGATGAATGGTGTTTGAATGGTGTTAGATGGTTTCCAGCACTCATAAATTGGTATCCGTTTGGTATCAACAATTGGTGACCAAAATGAATTGATTCTATAATGAAATTTTCATTTACTCATGTTTCTCCCACAAAGTATTACTCATGTGGGCTAAGAGTATGTGCTTAGTAAATCGTTGATTCCTATCTTAATCATGTAGAGAAAATGGTGGTTGAAGTTGGAAGGAGCTTTAAAGAGATATCAAAATGCAATGAATTGTTTTGAGAAGAGTTGTTAACAAACCCAAACGAGGAGATTGTTGGAAAAAAATCCCTCATGGTGTTCCCTCAGGATGTTTTTAGTGTGATTTTGTTTTTTGAGAAAGCGAGATAACCAAAAATGAGCATCATTGGTGTTTTTCAAAGGCATGTTTTTAAGGTGACGTAGTTTCCCACTATTTTCCAAATTTTGAGGCCTCAAAATCGAGAATTTTTGTGAATAATGGCGAACAAAATCTGAAAAGGAAGAGGAATGAGGAGCCCGAGACATGGATCACATACCACATCTGGGAAGGGTATGCGGTCGCATACTAGGAAGCAGAAATGGTACACAGATACTGTTTGCAAAACCAAAAATGGTTCATGGTGAGCGACGGTGCAGTACATGGATGTGATGAAGTTGGTGGAGGAAACCGACCACGTAGGAGCAAAGGCGGTACGCAAAGCACGTAGAAAAATAATTCATGGATGGGTTGCGGTTCGCGGTGGCTGAAGATTAGGAACACGGTGCGGCCTGTATCGAATCATGATTTAGTAAATCTTGATTTAGTGGATTAAGTAGATATTTTTTCCTATATAATAATCTCAAAACCTATTAATTACCTTGACGATTGATCCTCATTAGAAAACATATATTTCTATGGGAATTCGGTGATGACCGAAGGTAGTTCGTGATGGGATGATCGCGATGGCTAAAGTGGTTCACACTGAAGGTGCTTGAGGTAATTCTTAGCACACAATGGAAGTCTTGTATGTGGATAGGGACGTATGGAATACAGAAGAAGTTTTCTTGGTATGCGGAGGAGGAATCTTCGATACACGATAGTGAGAATTATTTAAGTATTATGCTGATGGGGAGATCTAGTATGCAGTACGGAAGGTAGTTTGTGAACAACGAACAGTTCACAGACAAAAGGGGTTTCACAGAGGAGGTTTGGAGAATCAGTACACGGCAGCGGTACATGATCGTGAAGGTGGAGGTATTATGGAGGTGAAGGGTGGTTCGTAGCAGTGGTAGTAGTACGTGAAGAAGGTGTCCCGCATATGAAACCCAGCACTCAGTACTCGGGTTGAGAATGTGGTTTATGATTTTCACAAACAAGCTTCCAAAAGCATCAAATTAGATTTTGAATGAATTTTCCAGTACATAGCTTTAATTGAGAAGTTATAATTCATCTACAGGTGAAAATGAAACTTCTATAGAAAATCTACCTATAGCTAAGGATTCGTAAATTCATGCAAATGAACAGACCTTCACGTCCATAAACTATGTTTGACCTACATGTTCATAAACTGTGAGTGGATTCCTTTCCATTAAAATTGAGTGATGTAAGAGGAAGATGGTGACCTTTCCACAGGTAGTGAGCTAGAGAAATAGGCATAAAGAGTGACCCTTGGGAATTCATTGAGTATACCCTAATAAAGGCTGTGATCCTGGGCATAGAAAATCTAGTCCAAACATTATACTCATAATTGGTAGTGAGCCATAGTGAATTCGGTACATCATCCCATTATCGTTGTATGCTCCATAGACAAAGCCCAATGTGGGTTAACCAAGTAAAAATCACTGTGTCCTATGATTTCTTTCATATATTATCACATATTCTTATTGGAGGAAGGGAGAATTATGTTTTTTCTAACAAAGATACATTATCCAGACGGTGGAATGTTTTAATCTATCATACCCTGATTCACCCCCCTCTCAGGGTATTCAACATAGTGGACCTAACATTATATTATGATTTTATATAATCATCAATTGATATCTCCCTTTATTACCCTTACTGAGCATCTGATCTCACCCTTTCTTATGTTTCCTTTCACTGAGTTATGCAGAATTGTTTTAAATAATGGTTGTCTATAAATAAGACTAAATTGGAATATCTTTGTCAGTTATGTTTATGATCTTTCACAAGATATGAATACTGCATAAGTAGTATCTAAAGACACTAAATATTTATAGTCCATTGGTGCGTGTGTTTTGAAATGTATTTAATATTTATATAAAAAGATTTAATATTTATCTAAGAAAATCATGGGTCAATATAGTTGGTATCATAAAAAATTTTATTTAAAATTTAGATATTAGGGTAAGAAAAGTTTGTTAAAAAACCTTGATATATGTCTATGTATAGGGTAATATAGAGACTATAGGCTTTTCATACAAAGATATTATAATTTTATTATCAATATTCATTACATTAAAAAAATACACACTAGAGTACCATAATAGTTTAGTTTTAGTAGAGACTAGTAATAAAATATTCTAAATTTTTGAAAAAACTTCAACATATCACATTAATATATTCCCCTTTACTACTCTTCATAAACTTAAACTATATAAAATATTTATTCATAACTTGGGGAACGGAAACATAAGTAAGGGTGAGCTAAGATTATTGGTAAGTGTAAAAAGGGATATATGTTTGAATAACATGAAAAAATTTATGAGAATATGAGCATGACATTTGAAAAACACATACTTCATATCAAAGATCATAATCATGATTCATGGAATAAATATTGTCTATTCATAAGACATTATTCAAAATGAAAACAATGAACATGATCCATGAGAGAATAGCATTGGTATTAGACATGGAATTATAGAAAATAAATAAGTATAGAAAATTATTTCCATAGTAGGAAAGTGTCACTACAATGGATATCATATTGGAATGGATTCAATCCTCAAACCATCATCATTATCAAGGATCACTTCCAAAATCAGCATTACAGATAGAGTCCCTTACCAAACTCGATTCACTCAATATTCCAATATTTACTATATTGAGAGATATAAATATTTACATAATGCAATGCAGAGAGATATAGGTACCACCTATCACATAATGAAAATCATATTTATGTGTGTCACATGTTTATAAAACATTCATCATATCATAATCCATGAAATGAAATGTATTTTAAAAATATTTCATCACATCATAACCAATGCTGTCACGAACCATCCATGATACCTTGGTACCCTAATACTCAAGACCGAACTGACCTGACTCAATGGGAGTTCTAGATCCCAATGGTATGAATACTAGAACCTGGCATCATACAATATGAAAGAGGGAATCAATTTTCCAAAAAAAATTGAGGAAGATAAAGAAACAAGTTATTATTCTCAAAGATCCAAGAAAGGGAAGTAATATATACAAAATATGTGTTTCAAAAACACAAATTAATACATCATATAGGTACTCATAATCTAACATGATAAATACACAAAATTATACATCACCACAAGAACAATGGAAAAATAACATCCACCTCCTCGAAGATGCATTTATCCTTTATTCAATCTGAGCAAAAGTAAATCTACAAATGCCTGAAGGGAATGGAAGTGTGTGAGAAAAAAATCCTAGTAGGGTCTCAACAAGTGTTCCATAATATGATATAATAATAATAATAAATCATGATTTCTATTTAAATAAAAAGGGCTTGTAAATTAGTTTCATATTTAAAACAAAAAATTATTTAATTTGAAAATAATGCAAAAAATATCAAACATGGATTGGATAACCATTTTAAATAATATTTTTTATATAAATAAACTATATTGAATAAAGTATTTTATAATCTGTGTCATATATATATTTACAAATGATCATAATTAGCACCAAGGTCATCTACCTTGTGGTACAATAGATTCATGTTTTAGGATACTCACAATCTAAAATCGGTGATCAAGGAAATATGTGAATACATGTACCTTTGGATGAGGTTGAATATGACTCATCAACATCCCATTAGGGATAATATCTTTTTAAATATTTCTTTTTGAGTTTTCATCATTATTATGTTGATAAGAAATTACCATCCTAGCGTTCTTATCCAAAATTAACCAGTAACTACCAAGGATCTAATTTTTTCAATAAATCAATAAAAAAATAAAAATCATTTCATTTGAAGTCTATCATCATTTAAAATTCATTATCCCAATAATCCTTTTCAAAAAAAATTAACTTTTAAAAAATAAACATGTGTTTTTTATAAATTCATGCCTTTTCAATTCAAAATCAACCCTACTTTTTTAAAAATTCAATTTAATCAATTTTTTCAATAATACATTCACAAATCAATTAAAATATTCGATAAATTTCAAATTATGCCCCAAATTCTAATTCCCTTGGAATTGGGGGTTTTCCAAAAATTCAATGCCAATACAAATCAAAATTCCAATTAATCTCAAATCGGGAATTTCATAAATCAAATGAAATAAATTATAATGAAATCATGTTTTTCATGGTTTAATAACATGGCCCGCCTCAAATTGAATTTTCTACCATTAATCAGGGAATCATGTATCATCAAAACCAATAATGGGATGTTTCATTTAAGAAAGATGAAAATAATGATCTAAAGAAACCATGAATCATGATAAAATTCGATGAATTTTAGATCAATAAAACAATGATGATATAGAAAACATTATGGAGGAAATAAAGAGAGTGAGAGTGAAATAACAGAAGGATATCCAATTACCCGAGAGTGATTAGATATTCTATAAAAATCAATTTGAAAAAGATAATTCTTTTTGGATCCAAAAATGGTTCTAATGATCCCCCAAGAACTTTAAATTTTAGATTTGATGAGTAAGATTTGATTGAGGACTTAAATGGTGGTTTTAGAAAATTTAAAAAAATTTAGAATTAAAAAGTCTATGGAGCACTGTTTGCAGGGTAGGAACTCACGTTTAAAAAAACTACGCACTACTCCACTGGGCATCATTGTTTATATTAGGTGGGAACATGGATTGTGAAACTGTGTGAAAATTTTGAAAACCCCCACTTTCCAGGGATTCAATATTTTCAATAAATTGGCATAATGTTTGGGAAAACGATTTTCCAATCATGTATAGCCCAAAAACATCCAAAAAATTTCATTTTTCCCAAAAACTACCTTAAAATAGATCTAACCAAAAAGGAAACAAGCATGGGTCAAGGAATACATGAAAAATAACAACAAGATATCACAACCTCCATACCATATAAACATTCTATCCCTATTAAACCTATTAAGATGTTCCTATATAAAAACTATGAGGCCTCTAATCAATGATCTGTGCCTCCCTCTCCCAGAATCATGCATATCAGAACTGAGGTTCCACAGCCCAATGACCAATGGTATCATCCTCCCATGAAGTACCTTTATCTCTGAATCAACTATATTGACTGGGTGATTTTTCACTGATAAATCAGGACCAACCTCAAGACCAAACTAGTTCAAAACATTATATAGATCAAAAATATAATTTCTTAGCTGAGATACATAGAACATGTTATGTATCAATATTAGGCTTTGTGGAAGTTCCAAATAGAAATCCACTTTACCCACTTGCTCAAAAACCACAAATGGTAATGTCACGACCCGTCCTTGAGGCCCGTGTCGTGACTACCCCAAGCCCACCTTCCATAGGCCAGGGTCTGGCGACTAGCACCAAGGAAAAAATTACCGATAAAAAGGGAAGGCATTGCCTTTGTAAAGTAAACAAACACTATAGAGCAAGCAAGAAGTAGAAGTAAAAACTAAGGAAAAACTGGTACAACAGTAAGTGCGAAAAAATAAGTGGGCCAGTATACAAACCCAAACTAAAAGTAAAGTACAACTGGAAGGGAAAAACAGCAACTGAAAAGTAAAACCGCAACGCCAAGTTGTCCATTGGAAATCCCACCTGAAGGGCGAGTACAGATAGCCTCCTCTGCTCCTCGGGCCTAGTCGTACGCTCCGAGTACGTCCCACCCAGTGGTCCACCTCCAGGTACCATCCTGCTCCGCAATCCTCAACCACAATCAACTTTGTCCGTCGTCTGCAACCAACACAGCGTAGTGCGGGCACAACCCGTGCATGGGTGAGTATAAGCTACTCAGTAGGGACCCTGAGACCCCCATAGGTTTCACAGAATCCACAAAGGATAATCCACAAAGGAAGGATACAATCACAAAGTAACATCCGACACTACTTAGGTATATTCCCATACATATACCTAAGTCATGAATTCTCATTCGGCTCTAATATCCGAGCCCAAGTACAACCCAGACCACATAGGAAAGAAAAACGTAATCCACACAGTATAGCTCAACACAATCCACAGAGGAAAGCAAAACGTAATCCACACATGATAGCACAACACAATCCACAAAGGAAAGCAAAACATGATTCAGCTCACACAGGTATACTTCTTCGTATGACGATAGAGATGAACAGATATAGCCACTGATTCATCTAAGCCGTCGGACCCACAAAGGATCGATTGGTACTAACCCCCAAAATGACCCACAAAGGATCTGACCCACGAAGGATCGAAAGGCAACTAACCCCCGCAAAGACCCACACATGATCGGACCCACACAGGATCTGTAGGCGCTGGCTCACATAGAATCGTTGAGCGCTGACCCACACAGGCTCGGACCGACACAGGATCGGTAGCACTGATCCACGTAGTATCGCTGAGTGTTGTTGTCGTCGCCGTCGAATCCACTGAGTATCTATGTACAGTCGTCGTCGTCACAGTCGCAAACGCAGCCAGCTCTAGGGTTTCTGCACACAACAAGATCGTTCGGGAGGGTCCACTCCACGAGCCGAGAGGCTGATACATCAACTGACACATAGTCCAGAGTTGATGTATCCAAAAGTTCAGTATCATCAACAGGAACTCAACGTCGCAGACCGCGCGTCAATCGGACACCGGGTCTGGGAGTTATTGGCTTTTTTATCCGAGGGGCCCAGTTGGTTTTTAAGTCAAAACCAACCCGAACGTACTCCACCTGCGTCGAAACCTCAAGCGGAGTAATCCAAAAGATCTGTCTCACTAAGAGGAATCCATCAATGTCGACGGCATGTCAATCAGACGTCCGGAGCTCAAGATATGAGCGTTTCCACTCCGAGGGCCCGGCTGGTTTCGTGTACGAACCAACCCGGCCAGACCAAATTTTTTACCAAACCTTGACTGAGATATACCGAAACGACCATCTCGATCCAAGGATCACATCGCCTCTAACGGCACGTCGATCGGATGTCCGTAGCTCGAGATATGGGAAAAATACCAAAAAGGGTCTTAAAACGGGGCTTTCGGGCCCAGACCGACCCGGCCCGAGACCACCTGGGTCGACCCGACCCGGGTCCGGGTTGGCCCGGCTGGGTGCGGCCCGGCCCGACGCACTGGCGCGCGGCGCCAGCTGGCTCGGCCGAATGGCCGAGCCGTACTGTTTGCGGGGGGGGGGGGGGCACTGCCCCCCCGTGTTTTGTAACCGCGACCCCCCTTAATGGGTGCTGCTAGCTGGCCGGCCGGGGGTTTGAACCCCCGGCTTTTCTCCTGTCCGGCCGGCCAACCCCGGCCGGCCAGTTTCTACCGTCACAGGATCGGCGACGGCCGGTAACCTCCCTACTTCGACACCGGCGGCCCGTTTCTGGCCGCCGGTCCTGCACCGACGCCGGCGGCCCATTTCCGTCCGCCGTTGCCCACGCTCCGCCGCGGCCCCTCTCCGGGCGCGGTGCTTTTGCGGTTCTCCAGCGCGGTGCAACGAAGCCGCGACGTGGTTCAATTTCAAGGTGCGGTGCGACGGCGCCGCGCATTCCTTGCCGCACGACCTCGTGCTGTGCGACAGCACCACGCCATTTCCGTTCCAACCACATTAGAAACAAAAACATGGAAAAAGGGAGGAGGTTCGGCCGTGTTTGTGCGGTCCGGCCCCCTCTCGTTAATCGATATCAATTGGTCGTATTTCCATGAAGAACGACAAGGTATAACTCACAATCAAAATAAAATAACCCCTACCTCGTGTGAGCTTGAACAGAGGTTCGTCGAACGAGGATTCGTTGCAGGAAGAGGCATCGTGAAAGAAGACGTTGATGGCGTCGCGGTTCACGACGTCACGTATTCGGTTTCCGAGAACTCGGCATTCTTCATCGGAGACCGATCTGTTCTTTGCGTTCTTCGTCGAAGACGAAGAAGTTCCTCAAGTTCCATGGCTTTTCTCCCAATGTTCACACAACAAGGTTCCAACCAAAAATAAAATAAGTTCATCTCTTATTTTATTAACATAACATAAACTTTTGAATTTCAAGAGTTTGAATTAATTCCACGTAATTAATTAATGACAAGTTGTCATCCATAATGGTGAGTTGAGGGGGTTTATGAATGTGAAGGGGTGGGGTTTGTGTGGGCCCCACCACCCTCATAACCTCCCTTGGGAAGTTGGGTAGTTACCCAACTTCCACCCAAAGCTTAAACCAGTTAATGTAAAAATAAAATTGTTGCATTAATTTTATTTTACCTTCCCCATTAATAAAAAACTTATCTCATGTAAACGCAACTCCGGAAATGGTGTTCCTAAGCAATTACTGGCATCGCGGTTCCATTGGTGCCCTCAGAATTCGATTCCGAGCACCGGTTCAAATGTTAGAAATTCCCGCTCATTCGTTCACTAAACGTACCCGAGATAAACTTCAGATAGAAATTCCGGGCACACCGAGCCTCGGAATCAAGTGCCGTCATAAACTGTGTTCATGTAAAATCCCAAAGAAAATTAAGAAAAAAATTTCCTTGAATTTTACGGGTCTTTACATTACTCCCATCTCAGGGCTTTACATCCCCATAAAGATACATCATAAGCTAGGGAAACAAATGTGGGTACTGAGCACACATCTGATCCTCTCATTCCCAAGTGCGCTCCTGGAGGTTCCCGTGCTGCCATCTGATGCGTACTAGAAGAATCGACCGTCCATGTAGGACCTACTCCTGTCGATCCTCGATCTCCACTGGAACCTCCGTAAAAGTCACCCATCGTCAACATCTAGATCCCCATGGTCAATGATATGCGTCGAGTCGTGCACGTATCTACTCAGCTGAGATACGTGGAAGATGTCGTGCACCTGGTGCAACTAAGGTGGTAGAGCCAGGCAATAAGCCACCTCTCCAATCCTGCTGAGGACCTGGAAGGGTCCGATGAAGCGTGGAGACAACTTTCTGCCTGGGCCAAATCTCTGTAATCCACGTCGAGGTGAGACATGCAAGAAGACGTGGTCGCCATCCTCAAACTCTAGTGGCCTCCACCTCCTTTCAGCAGAAGACTTATGCTGAATCTGAGCTGTCTTCATCCACTTCTAGATGACCTGGACCTTCTCTATCGTGGCTTGGACTATCTCTGATCCGACAAGTACTGACTCCCCAGGGTCTGTCCAGCACAAAGGAGATCTGCAAGGTCGGCCGTACAATGCCTCGTAAGGTGCCATCCCGATGGTGGAGTGGTAACTGTTGTTGTATGCAAACTCCACCAAGGGTTGGTGGTCCTCCCAGCTGCGACCAAAGTCGAGGAAACATGTGCGGAGAATATCCTCGAGAGTCCGAATGGTTCTCTCCGTCTGACCATCCGTCTGAGGGTGAAAGGCAGTGCTCAGACGTAGCTGCGTCCCGAACGCCTCCTGCAACCCCTTCCAAAGCCAGGTAGTAAAGCGAGAAACTCGATCA
Source organism: Viscum album (assembly GCA_963277665.1). Taxonomy (NCBI): domain Eukaryota; kingdom Viridiplantae; phylum Streptophyta; class Magnoliopsida; order Santalales; family Viscaceae; genus Viscum; species Viscum album. Next base: position 1,030,895,444 of record OY728158.1, read on the forward strand.
GAGATGATAGATGATGACACACCGTGAAGCCGTACAATCTCATGAACGTAGAGACTTCCCAAGCTCTCCATTGAGCCCTGCTCTCTGATGGGTAAGAAGTGAGCCGGCTTGGTGAGTCGGTCGACAATCACCCAAATGGAGTCGTGACCTCTGGAAGTGTGTGGATGTCCGATCATGAAGTCCATAGATATCTCATCCGACTTCCACTCAGGGACCTCCAAGGGATGTACCAAGCCTTCTAGTACCTGATGCTATGACTTCACCTGCTGGCAGGTGAGGCATCGAGAAATGAACTCTGGAATATATTTCATCATGCACGGCCACCAGTGCTGTCGTCTGAGGTCCTGGTACATCTTCTCCACTCCAGGATGTACCACCAAAGGAGAAGTGTGAAACTCTCTCAGCACCTCCCCCCATAAAGAAACTGGTACCAAGGTACGTCCTTTGAAAAGGATGTCGTGCTTTTCTCCAAAGGAGAAACCATTAGGTGCCTGTCCTGAGGATATCTGTGCACGCCGCGTCTCACAGTCTATGTCCCCACGCTGTGCCTCTCTGACCCGCTACAGTAGTGGAGGGGTGACTGTGAGAGACTGAAAGAAGGCTACTCCATCTCTATCCACGAAGGATATATGCAAAGAGGCTAGCTTCTCTGTCGCCTCCTCAAGTAGCTGAATGCCCGTCCTCCTGCTGAGAGCATCAGCTACCACATTCCCGTTCCCAAGAGTATAAACTATCTCAAAGTCATAGTCCTGGAGGAACTCGATCCATCGCCACTATCTCAGGTTCAGGTTCTTCTGAGAGAATATGTACCTGAGACTCTGATGGTCAGAAATGTCTGTAAAGCGCTCGCCAATCAGGTAGTGTCGCCATGTCTTCAGAGCGAAGACCACTGCTGCTAACTCCCGGTTGTGGGTAGCGTAGTTCTGCTCATTTGGCTTCAACTGACATGATCCATTGGCGATCATGGCCCGTTCCTACATCAGGACACATCCGAGTCCAGTATCTGATGCATCGCAGTAGACTACGTACCCTACTCCCTCCTCAGGCAACCTCGAGATAGGTGCGCTGGTCAATCTCTATCTCAGTTACTAGAAGCTCTGCTGACATTTGTATGTCCACACAAAGGGTTTCCCCTTCATCGTCAAAGCTGATATTGGTGCCGAAACTCTGTAGAAGTCTGGCACAAATCTTCGGTAGTATCCAACTGGTCCCAAGAAACTCCACACCTCCGTCACGCACCTGGGTGGCTCCGAAGCTAGCAGTGCCTCGATCTTCGCAGGATCCACTACAACTCCCTCTTAGAGATGACGTGTCCCAAGAAGTGGACCTCACGTATCCCGAACTGGAACTTTGAGAGCTTACCATAAAGCTGGTGCTCTTGGAGTGTGTCTAGTATAACCCGTAAGTGGTTGGCGTGCTCCTCCTCAGTGGTCGAGTATATCAAAATGTCGTCGATGAAGACCACGACAAATCGATCGAGGTATGAATGAAATATCATGTTCATGAGGGCCATGAACACTGCTGGAGCATTGGTTACACCGAATGGCATAACCAAGAACACATAGTGTCCATACTGACACCTGAAGGCCAACTTCAGCACGTCCTCGTCCCGAACTCTGAGCTGACGATAGCCTGACCTGAGGTCTATCTTTGAGAACCACCGTGCTCCCTTTAGCTGATCGTAGAGGTAATCAATCCTCGGTAGCGGATACTTGTTCCTCACAGGCACCTGGTTCAGGCGACGATAGTAGACACAAATTCGCAAGCTCCCATCCGCCTTCTTGGTGAACAAAATCGGGGAAGCCCAGGGTGAAACACTGGGTCGGATGAAACCCTTGCCCTACCGGTCCTCCAACTGTACTCGTAGCTCTTGAAGCTCGGCGGGGGCCATCCGATATGCTGGAGTCGATATCGGGGCTGTCCCGGGGTACAGGTCAACATAAAAGTCTACCTCTCTGCGAGGAGGTAGCCCTGGAACGTCGTCGGGGAAAACATCCGCATACTGATCCACCACTGCAGGAAAACTAAGACTCCGCATGTCAAATGCTCCTAGGATGAGGCTAGCCAACTGATGAGTGATGGGCTGTCCACTCCTCTGCGAGAGTCCATCCTGTGATGTGAAGGCTCCCTTCTCGCCAGTGAAGGTGAACCTACTCCCGTCAGTGCGTACACATCGCACCTTGCGCCAAATACAGTCAATCTGAGCATGGACTGTAGATAACCAATCCATGCCCAATATGATGTCGTAAGGCCTCGATGCCGCTACAAGAAGATCCCAGCCGATGCACTGGCCTCATAGAGTAATCACACACTGCCGACACCAGTGCGTAATCGTCGAGTCTGCTCCAGTAGGAGTCTCTAGCTGTAAGGATCGAGGCAACAGCTCTGTCGGAATCTCTGAGCTCTGAACAAGGGCAGCTGCTATGAAAGAGTGACTCGCTCCTGTGTATATAAGAACTGAAGTAAGGGTGGAATAGACATAGATAGTACCTCGAATAATCTCGGGCGTGCCGTGGCCGTAGGCCTCTGCTGCCTGGAGCTGTGCCTGTCTCTGCCCGTCGGCTCCCTGTGGTCGGGGTGGACCTCCTGCTGGTGGTGGTGGTAGAGCCTCAAAGCGTCACCCACCACCTGCTGCTCGGCCAACTCCTCTGCTTCATCCGGTTGCTCCCTGCGGACCACCATGGTCGACCCTCTACCTCTGCCTGGGTGGCCCCTCAACCGTCTGCTGCTCCTCGGCACGACGGGTCAGGCAGTCATGAGCCATGTGGCCCTGCCCGCCACATGAGTAGCACTGCCTGCCTCTCGAAAGACTGGCACCACGCTGTGTGCCCCACACTGCTGAGCCAGTGGTCTGAGGTCGTCTGCCTGAGGGTTTGGTCTGACTAGACCCATGAGTCATCCGTCGACTACCTGCTGCAGAAGACTCTACTATGTGCCGCCCTACGGTGGGTCTCGGCACTGATGAAGGCTCAGCAAGAAAGCTCTCGATCAAAAGGGCTCGCTCCAGTACTCCTGCCTGAGTCAGAATGCTGAGGGAGATCAGCGATGCCCTGATCTCATGTCTCAATCCCTGCTCAAAGGTTCGGGCCCAGAAGAATGGGTCCCGTACCATATCTGTTGAGTAGCACGAGAGATCGGTAAATCTCGCTGAGTACTGGGCGACCGTCATGCCGCCCTGCCGCAGCAAAAGAAGCTCCTGGATGCTCACCACACGGAGGGTGGCCGGGATGAACTCTGAGCGGAAGAGGCTCTCAAAGTCCATCCAGAGGCGAGATGACTCATCGTGCAACTGGAGCATCATGCTCCACCATCGGCCCACTGCCGCGTGCAGTAGGCTCGCTGCGAGGATCACCATGAGGTCTGATGGTGTCCTCACTAACCAGAAAACTCGTACCACTGCCTCCAGCCAGTCCTCTACTGCCTGGGGGTCCGTCTCCCCGCGGAACCAGGGCGGTAGCTGGCGCTAGAACTCAAGCAGTGCACTAAGGCGACGTGCATCGTCAGCGGCTGGGGCTGGAAGCATCGGTGGCTCAGCGGGTAGAGGTACCGCTGGTGCCTCTGCTGTCAAAGGGCCCTGTACTGAGGCTTCGTCGCTCGGTGGGCTGTCGTCACACACTACTCTCGAAACCCTAGATGGATACTATCATGGGGCCATCCTGAAAAGGAAACAGGTGCGCCATGGTTAGAATAGTATTTCTGGTGAGCTGACACAAAGTAATCACAAAGAAAACGTGAATCAGACATGAAATCAATGTTTTCGTGCATTACGTCGGAAATCAGAAGTCAGAGTCCTGGTGTATAGATACGTCGGCCGCCGCACCAACATCGGACTCCCTGGACTGATAACCACACCCAATACGCTTAACACTATTGCTTCACATAGAAAAATATCAGAGTCCCATGTTCTGTGATAGAACTGAACTGCTCTGATACCAATTTGTCACGACCCGTCCTCGGGGCCCGTGCCGTGACTACCCCAAGCCCGTCTTCCATAGGCCAGGGGATGGCGACTAGCACCAAGGCGTAAATTCCTGATAAAAAGGGAAGGCATTGCCTTGGTAAAGTAAACAAACACCACAGAGCAAGCAAGCAGTAGAAGTAAACACTAAGGAAAAGCTAGTACAATAGTAAGTGCGGAAAAGTAAGTGGGCCAGTATACAAACCCAAACTGAAAGTAAAGTACAACGGGATGGGAAAAACAGCAACTGAAAAGTAAAGCCACAACGCCGAGCTGTCCACTAGAAATCCCACATGAAGGGTGAGTACAGATAGTCTCCTTTGCTCCTCGGGTCCAATTGTCCGCTCCGAGTACGTCCCGCCCAGTGGTCCACCTCCAGGTACCGTCCTGCTCCGCAAGCCTCAACCACGATCAACAATGTCCGTCGTCTGCAACCAACACAACGTAGTGTGGGCATAGCCCGTGCAGGGGTGAGTATAAGCTACTCAGTAGGGACCCCGAGACCCCCATAGGTCGTCTAGAATCCACAAAGGATAATCCACAATGGAAGGATACAATCACGAAGTAACATCCGACACTACTTAGGTATATTCCCATACATATACCTAACTCAACAATTCTCGTTCGACTCCAATATCCGAGCCCAAGTACAACCAAGACCACACAAGAAAGAAAAACGCAATCCACATAGGATAGCTCAACACAATCCATAGAGGAATGCAAAACGTAATCCATATAGGATACCACAACACAATCCACAAAGGAAAGCAAAACAGGATTCAGCTCACACAGGTATACTTCTTCGTATGACGATAGAGATGATCAGATATGGCCACTGATTCATCTAAGCTGTCGGACCCAGAAAGGATCCATAGGTACAAACCCCTGCAATGACCCACAAAGGATCTGACCCATGAAGGATCGAAAGGTAACTACCCCCCCCCCGCAAAGACCCACACAGGATCGGACCCACACAGGATCTATAGGCGTTGGCTCACACTGAAACGCTGAGCGCTAACCCACACAGGATCAGACCCACACAGGATCGGTATCACTAATCCACGTAGGACCGCTGAGTGTTGTAGTCGTCGCCATCGAATCCACTGAGGGTATCTGTACAGTCTTCGTCGTCACAGTCGCAAACGCAGCCAGCTCCAGGGTTTCCGCACACATCATGCTCCTTCGGGAGGGTCCGCTCCATGATCAGAGAGTCTGATACATCAACTGACACATATTCCAGAGTTGATGTATCCAAAAATTCCGTATCGTCAATAGGAACTCAACGTCGCAGACGGCGCGTCAATCAGACGCCCGGTCTAGGAGTTAATGGCTTTTTCGTCCCAGGGGCCCGGTTGGTTTTTAATTCAAAACCAACCCGACCATACTCCACCTGCGTCCAAACCTCTGGCAGAGTAATCCAAAAGATCCGTCTCACTAATAAGAATCCATCAAAGTCGATGGCTCAACAATCAGACGTCCGGAGCTCAAGATATGAGCGTTTACGTTCCAAGGGCCCGGTTGGTTTTGTGTACGAACCAACTCTGCCGAACCCAAAGTTCTTCAAAACCTTGAGTGCGATATACCGAAACGACTGTCTCGATCTAAGGATCGCATCTCCACTAACGGCGCGTCGATCGGAGGTCCGTAGCCCAAGATATGGGCAAAAGACCCAAAAGGGTCCGAAAACGGGGGTTTTGGGCCTGGACCGACCCGGCCCGAGACCCCCTGGGTCAGCCCGAACCGGGTCGACCCGACCCGGGTCCGGGTCGGCACACTGGCGCGCGGCGCCAGCTGGCTCGGCTGAGCTGTTCGGTTTGTGGGAGGGGGGGGGGGTGCACTGCCCCCCCCCCCCCCCCCATGTTTTGTAACCGCAGCCCCCCTTAATGGTGGCCGCTAGCTGGCCGGCCGGGGGTTTGAACCCCAGGCTTTTCTCCTGTCTAGATGGCCCACCCCGGCTGGCCAGTTTCTGCAGCCACGGGACCGGCGATGGCCGGTCCCCTCCCTACTCCGACGCCGACGGCCCGTTTCCGGCCGCCGATCCTGCTCCGACGCCGGCGGCCCATTTTCGGCCGCCGTTTCCAACGCTCCGCCATGGCCTGGTACCGGTCGCGGCCTTCATTCGTCTGGTGCGGTGCGACGGTGCCGCACACCTATGTCGCAGCCCCTCTCTGGCCGCGGTGCTTTTGTGGTTCTCCGGCGCGGCGTGATGGTGTCGCGACTTGGTTCAATTTCACAGTGTGGCGCGACGCCGCCGCACATTCCTTGTCGCACGACCCCGCACGGTGCGACGACACCGTGCCATTTTCGTTCCAACCACATTAGAAACAAAAACATGGAAAAATGGAGGAGGGTCGTCCGTGTGTGTGCGGTCCGGCCCCCTCTCATTAATCGATAGCAATTGGTCGTATTTCTATAAAGAACGACAAGGTAGAATTCACGAACAAAATAAAATAACCCCTACCTCGTGCGAGCTTGAATGGAGGTTCGTCAAACGAGGATTCATCACGGGAAGAGACGTTGTAAAAGAAGACGTTGACGGCGTCACGGTTCACAGTGTCGCGTATTCGGTTTCCGAGAACTCGGCGTTCTTCATCGGACACTGATGTGTTCTTCACGTTCTTCGTCGAAGAAGACGAAGTTCCTCAAGTTCCTTGGCTTTTTTCCCGAAGTTCACACAACAAGGATACAACCACAAATAAAATAAGTTCTTCCCTTGTTTTATTAACATATCATAAACTTTTGAATTTCAAGAGTTTGAATTAATTCCACTTAATTAATTCATGACAAGTTGTCATCCATAATGGTGAGTTAAGGGGGTTTAAGAATGTGAAGGGGTAGGGTTCGTGTGCGCCCCACAACCCTCATAACCTCTCTTGGGAAGGTGGGTTGTTACCCAACTTCCACCCAAAGCTTAAACCACTTAATGTAAAAATAAAATTGTTGCATAAATATTATTTTACCTTCCCCATAAATTAACAGCTTCTCTCGTGTAAACTCAACTCCGGAAATGGCGTTCCTAAGCAATTACCAGCGTCGCGGTTCCATCGATGCCCTCAGAATTTGATTCCGAGCACCGGTTCAAAAGTTAGAAATTCCCGCTCGTTCATTCACTGAACGTACCCTATCTAAACATCGGATAGAAATTCCGGGCACACCGGGCCTCGGAATCAAGTGCCGTTAGAAACTGCGTTCATGTAAAATCTCAAAGAAGATTAAGAAAACAATTTCCTTGAATTTTACGGGTCTTTACAAGTACTATAAAATAAGTAGTAATATTCCATTCCCAACCAAGCTATCGATGACACAAATAGGGTTAAACATTCACAAATACATGTTCCCCAAATTCAAACTCCTATGGTATATGCAGTAGATTAACATAAGATTTATATCATATATACGACATCAAAATTATCTATTGAATCAATTGAATAATTAAAATAATCTCTTGGAACAAAATAATTTCAAACCAAGAAACATTCACTATTCTCTAACCAAAACAACATAGATAGAAAATCCCTTCCATAAAAGGACTCAAATGGTCCCATTCTGGTCAAGGAATGGAAAATATTTATATAAGAAAACTCAACCAGTCCAAAATCATAATCCCAAGATCCACCAAAATTGAGGATGCATGCATGAATAATATCCATATGAATCTATATAATTATCTCCTCTATGCATCCAAATGTGAAAGGTATTCCATAATCAAATGAACCTAAGATCTCAGTGCCTCTTGGAGACCTCTCCAAAAGAGAGAAGTAAGAAGTGGATCTCGGTCAGATACTACAGTAGATGAAAGTCCATGAAAATACACAATCACAATCAAAAAGAGATTTACCATCTCCTAAAAATTTATTTTATCCTGAATGGATATAAAGTTACTGTATTTGGTTAGATTATTGATCAAAACCTATACCATATTCTTGTTTTGATGTGTACAAGGAAACCCATCCAAAACGTCTTTATAAATATAATACCACTTCAAAGTCATCACTAGAAGTAGATAAAGAATACTTGAATATCTCTAGGGTTTATCCTTGACGATTTGAAAATTATAGTAGTAAGAAACAAATTTAGTGATGTACCATCTCATAACTGACCATATTATTTGACACAGAATATCATAAAAGATCTTTATAGTTCCAGGCTGACCTTCTTACTGGGAATTTTGAAAATATCCCAACACAAATTTCCTAAATATAATGACACAACAAACCAATATTTAAAACATAAGAAACCCAACCTTTAGAAATAATAGTCAACATTTGTCTCCCCATATTAAATAGAGTCTATAATTCCATGGAATTTATAATCACAAAGCAGCTCTAAAAGAATCATCTTGAGAAGAGTGTCGGTCAACTAAACACTATCTAGGAAAACCACATTCCCTATTTCCCAAAATCATAAATGGAACTTTGAAAAAAGATCGATCAATTTCTACACTTCCAAAGATTCCTTCCCTACATGGGTCAGGGGTTTCCAGATCTAGTCATCAACAATGATATTCCCTTTCTCTGGGGGATTGGGAATGTCAAATTAAAATATTACAAGTACTACACACCAAACCACTGGAATAGATTTAAATATTTTTTAGATAAGATATATCTCAAGATATTTTGGTTATAAAACATGATAAACCTTTCTCTAAAAGGGTAATGCTACCAAATAATAAGTGCATGCATCCTAGATGTGTGTTCAAGGTCCTACGTTAGATAATTCATCTTTTGTTTATTAATCTTGTGAGATCCATAGGCTACCACATGACCACCATGCATAAGAACACTTCCCAAACCCGAACCTGATGCATCATAGAAGACCACATGGCCCAACCCGACCTTTAGAAGTGTCAACACTAACATAGAAGTCAAAATATGTTTCATCTCAACAAAATAACTCTAACATTTAAAATCCCAAGAAAACATAACTCACTTTCTAGTGAGGGAGTTCATTAGATAATACACCTTAGATAAATAATTTACAAACCGATGATATTACCTTACCAATCCCAAGAAACTATGAATCTTGAAAACATTATGTTGTTGTTAATATTTCATAAAATCATTCACATTCATAGGATCAAATGAAATAACATGTTTCAATACTAAGTTTCCCAAAATAATCACTTCCCCGATAAATAAATCACATTTTTAAAACTTGTAATAAATTTAGTGATTTATCAACAGTTCTAGAACTACTTTCAATTGATGCACATGATCATCCTAATCCATAGAGTAAATAAGGATTTCATTCAAATAGAACTCAACAAATGTATCATGATACTCATGGAAAATCCTTTTCAACAAATTAATAAATACCACATGAGAAATTATTAGACCAAATGGAATTAAAATATACAAAAAATGGTTATACCTTCTCTAGAAAATGGATATCTGAATGTTAGGTTCTCTTATTCTAAACTGGTGGTAACCGGATGAAAGTTCAACATTTGATAACCACTTAAACCCTTTAAACTAGTCAAAAATATCACATTATAGTGGTAATAAATACCTTTTCTTTACAATTAATCGATTGTGTTTCCTGAAATCAACAAACAGATAAAGTGTAACACCATCTTTCTTAACAAAAATATTGACAACTTCCCAATGTTACACACTCAAGCATAGAAATCATTTCTCTAATAAAATAGCTAACTTAGTCCTAAAAACATTCATTTAATATTTTTCCATATGGTAATAACGAATATATACATATTGGGTTCTAGGAACTAAGTTAATTGAATACTCTACGTCCTTCACCAGTAAAAAACAAGAGAATTCTGAAGTAAAAATTTGATGAAACGTTATGAAAACTCTAAGGATATCATCACTCAAAGATCTCCTCTCCATATTGAACAAAAAAATGATATCATTTTCTCCAAATCTAGATAAGTAGGTCCAACTCTACTGAAACATAGGTCTAATTCTCCCTCAAATATATGGAACACCCCATCAGGCGTAGGAAAGGATATCCTTCAAAGGTAACAGTCATTTTGTGCCTTATTAGAAATAAGAAAATCCATCAGGAATATAATATCAAGTGGTTTCAGTTTGTGAACAAAAAAATCATATTTAAGATCAATTTATGATATAAAAACACAAGAATGAAAATTGAAACCCTTATCTTTCTTCATTCGGGGGTGTTTAGTAATATTAATCCCATAAAATAAATACCAAGTAAGAATATTTATAAGGTGCACAATATGGGTTCATATAAATGAATGATATGCCCCTGAATAAAATAAATCAATCACTAGAGGTGAAGGTACCATGGTGGTACCTCTCCCGAACATTGGGAGCATATATACTTCCTTTAATGACTCGTTGAATATGTGAATAATCTTCATTAGAGAGTCCTATGGATGGAAACCCTTATATCTTGAAGAAAGTGATTATACTAATGTTTTCACCACTTTAATATTTGGTTTTAATGATCTTATAACAATATGTGGGGTAGAAAGGCTATACTATAACTTCTTCAATTATCCTAAAAATTCACATGTGCATCCGATCTTGGGTTCCTTAGTGAAAACAGATTTTGAATGCCTATGATTCCTACAATGGAAGAATGTCACATGGACTATGTCTAGTACTATGGGTGGTCTAAAATGTTCCTGCTATAGTGAACCACCATGAGACTCATATCACTATTAATATATGTGAAATTAACTCATATAACTGCTACTAGGAAAAAAATCAACTCCCATTAACCCTGAAATACCATCCATATCAATTTCAATAATCACTGCACTATCAAACATGTCAGTATAAGAAGAGAGATTTAGCAAGAAAACAAGAGAATAAATATCATAGTAAAGTCCCATCTCAAAAATTTGAGTATTCATATTCTTATTCGATATAGTATTAAGGGAAAACTATTGAATCATAGAAAATCGATTCGCATATTCTACCATACTCCAGTCAGCATAAATGAGTTTCAAAAAACCAATATCCTTAGCTAACACCATAGAATCTGGATTGAACTATTTGGTTAAATTAAAATTAAAAACCTTGGAATCTTAACCCTCACACTACTATTTCATCACCATCAGATCCCACTATATCCTACTAGGCCCTTTTATTATGATGGTGGATCAATTCACCTTAGTCGAATTAGGTGTTTCCAATAACTAGAAAAAGATCTATATTCCTCAACCAATCCTTATCCATGAGAGGAATATAACTGAATAGGAAAGTATGTGGTTTATTATAATGGAAATCATGCGAATGATTCTTATAATTTTCCCTACACGGATCCATTACTAAATATTGAATGGGAGCAAGTACAAGTGCATGTCCAAGAGCATAGACAACACACACAAAAATATCAATAAGATCCTAGTCCATATTTTGATTTTTTCACTGTGATTCACCCATAGATTCCTCCTAGTTCTTATTCACATATATTCGTAGAAGAATTATTATACAAAAAATACAAAGAAAACATTGAATAAATTATATTATTACTCATAATAACTACTCAAGAAAGTGAAACTAGGAAATTAATCCCATTAGATATGATAACAAGATTTGGATTTAAACTCATCCAAATAAAAGCTAGGGAAAAGACATGAATTATAGAAATTTGTTCCATAATATTTCTTTTTGAAACTATAAATTGATACTTAAGGCTCATTACGATGATATTTTCCTAGATAATGAATTTAATATACCTCCTATTTCACAAATAGATACTCCAAACTACATACTGGCATCACATAAAGGTGATTAACCAACTCCATTGATTGAACCTTCTCAAGAACCAATAAGGATTCCCAGGTACCTTGATACTTGATATGGAACTAAAATGGCCCCAAGGAAATTCCTAATCCCCAAAAGTTGGAGTCTAGTACCTGGAATCATAAAATATATAAGAGGGAAAAACATTCCATAAAAACATTTGAAGATAAAGAAACAAGTTAGTATAATAAAAACTACATAAGGAAAAAGTACTAGAACCAAATAGGTATATTTAATTCCAAAATTGTATATCATAAAATTACTCAAAAAAATAACATAATAAACATCATAAAGGACACATCAATCCAATCCTAAATGATTAAGAAAAACTACCTCCTCCAATAGGTTTTATAACTTTACTGTAACTAAGAATAAATAAATTTACAAAGGCCTAAATTAAAAGGTATGGTGTGAGCTAAAAATCCCAGTAGGGTCACGCTAAGTGTTCCATAATAAGATGTCGTATTAATTAACCAAATCATGATTTCAATTTTTATAAAATATGGCATGGAAACACAATTAAATATTTAATAATTAACAAGATATCATTTAACAATGATGTAAAACATTTCAAACATGGATTAAATAAACTTTTTATAGAATAGTTTATATAAATCAACTTTCATGAATAAAGCAGTTCATAATCAATGAAATATACATACTTAAAAATAATCATAATAAGTACCATGGTAATTTTACCTATAGTATGATAGTCTCTAGTTATATGAACCTCACACTCTCATATCAGTGATCATGTAAATATTTATACGCACATCCCTCTAACATAGTATGAATAATACTCACCAATATCACATCATGGATAAGATCTACCCAATAATATATTTTTTATAGTTTTCATTGCCAATATATTGCTAGGAAATTACCATCCTGGCATGATTTTCCAAAATAACTCACTAAATTATTAGGTTCACATGTGATTAATGAATCAATAAAAAAGTTAAAATCGTTCCATTTCAAATAAATCATCATTCTCAATTAAATTTCCCAATTTTCATTTTCAAAAAGAAAATTTACTTAAAAAACATGATATTTTGATAAATTAATTCTTCTTCAATTAAAAAATGATAATAGGTCTTTAACAATACAATTTATGCTATTTTTCTAAAATAAATTTTCAAATCAATTGAAAAATTCCATCAATTTACAAAATATGCCTCATTTCTAATTCGATAAGAATTAAGACTTTTTCCTAAAATTCAATGATAATTAAAATCACTATTCAAATTCATATCAAATTGGGTATTTAAAAATCAATTGAAATAAATTAAAATAAAATTACTAAATTCAATTTTTGATTATATGATGTGACTTAAATGGAAACAACTACATTTAAATCACGAAACCATGTATCAACAAAACCCACAATTGGATTTTCCAATGAATAATGGTGGAAACAGTTATATGAAAATAAAATCTAGAATCAAGTATCAATTCAATTGATTTTAGATACATAAAACATGTTATTTTATACAAAAATCTACGTAGTAATGAAAGAGAGTTTAAGAGAGGAAAATGGGAGGAGATCCACTATCCTGAGAGGGATCAAGTCATCCACCAGCACATCGATTCATCGATGATAGGGTTTGGAGGATCCAGAAAAGTATTTTTGAAATCTTCCAAGACCTAGGAATTATAGATATGTCAAGTTAGAGTTGTTTTTCAACATATAGGTGTGTTTATGGGTTTTTTTAAAAGTCATAATTAAAAAGTCTAACACACACAGTTAGCTGTCTAGGGACACATGGTTGGACAAACTATGCACCTCTCCATAGGGGTTAACCATTTCTTTCAGGTGGGTGTATGGTAAAAAACATGCACAAAATGTGAAAACACATAATCTCCAAGGATTAATGATTTTCACTATCTGGGTGAATATTTTTGGAAAGAATTATGCCAACCGTGCATAGCCCAAAAACATCCATAACAAATCAAAATTTCACCCAAAACAATCCTTAACAAAACCCAACCCAAATGGGAAATAAAAATGGGTCAATGAATTCCATAAAACCATTAACATGATGTTATGTTGGTAAAAGAAAAAGGTTTCAAAATAATTTCATCATTTCATTATAGTATAATCTTTGAAAATAAGTGTCTTTGATAATTATTTTATCAAGGTTGAACCCATTGAAGTGAAAATTGTTTTATAAATATATTTTCATCATAAAAATAAACGACTAAGAGAAATAATAGGAATGGTATCCTTGGATAATATCTTTTTTAAATTTAAAGTACTATCAAAGGTTTTCATATTATATGGAAAATGATTTTTAAGGATGACTTGAAAAAATTATGTTGGATCGAAATATGTTGAAGATTCTCAATTACAGGAGGGGTTGAATTGCATGTTTACAAACATTCATTTTAACCTTAAGGAAAACTTTGTTTGACATTGTTAAACAATGTAAATTAATAATACCTCTTAGTTCTACAAACATTCTAGGTTTTGGGAATATGGTTCTGAAAATAAAACTTAATAAAAGTATACAAGGAAACAATTCCACCTTAAAGTGTATAGAATCTTACTTATCAGAGTTTGAAAAAGAACAAGAATGTATAATAAGGATATAATTTCTTCCTTTATAAAAAATACAATGGAATCTAAACATGAAAAAAAAACTAATAACAAGTATGAAATCTTTTAACCCAAAGAGTATGGTATTCAACAACCTTGGATAAAGGTCCCTTGAATAATACTTTTAAGAAAGACTATCTTACCCACACCAAGGTTAGAACTCGATAGAAATATTGGAATTTGTCTTTCTATCCCCGCAAGATAACAAACAATAAGGTAGTAGACACCTCTTTCTTCATATCCCCAGATGTCCTCGAACATTAAGGTAGTTGGCATCTCTGTCGTCCTATACCCAAAGTCATCGATTGTACACAGAAACAATCGGTGTCGCATGAAGCAATCTGAAAAAGGTGTTCAGTATGCACAAGGCATGGGAGAATCTCTCCATAGAAATTACTTCAGAAGAATGTAATCTCTAGCGATCAATGTTGTCTCAGTTATAGTTGAGGTCATTGAAATGAGATCCTATTTATAGGCATTTCTCCAACGGTTGTCTCCCTCCTCCAACGGTAATATTTTTCTTTGAATCTTGGAGGGATCTATGCACATTTCACTCATACAATAGTTAGTTAGAAACAAAAAATAATACATCATTTACATATTATAATAAGTGTATGAAAAATAGGGTTGCATACCAAAATTCAATTTTTTGGAGTCTAAGAAAAAATAAAGTTTGGAGTCTATCTGAATAAACACTTTGAGACTGTAAATCATAAATATAAAGATTCTATTTTTTATGGAATTCAGATCCTGAATTATATATATTTCAGAATATGAATTCTAATGTATTAGGAATCTGAATTCTTAAAAATTCGATGTCCAAATTCTGGGTAATTCATAGTCTGAAATCTGAGGAATTCAGAGTCCGAATTATGAGGAATTCAGAGTCAGAATTCCAAGAATTTGGAGTTAGAATTTTGGGCAATTGGAGTCCAAATTCTATGCAATTTGATGTCAGAAATCTAGGGAATTCAGATCCTGAATAATGAGGAATTTGGAGACTAAATTGTAAGAAATTCAGAGTTTGAGTTACAGAGAATTCAGAATCTGAATTGCACAGATTTCTGAATATGAATTTCACAGAATTTGGAATCTAAATTTTAGAGAATTCGGAAGCTGAATATTAGAGAATTCAGAATGTAAATTTCAGAGAATTCAAAATCTGAATTTCAGAGAATCTGGAATCAGTATTTTAGAGAAATCAGAATCTTAATTTCATAGTATTCAGAATCTATATTTCAGAGAATTCATAATATATATTTCATAATACTCTATATCTATGAATTTATAGAATTGTGAGGTTTTAGATATGTAACTGATTTTCAGCCTTCATAAATAAAAGGAGATAGGATAAGAGAAACTATAAAATGAACAATGAAAACAACGGTAATGAGAAAATATCATTGGGGAAGGAAAATTTTCATTAATAATATGAATCATAGAAGAAATAAAATTTTCCTTCAGATATAGTGTTTGTGATTTTCTAAACATAAAGGAATGGAAAATTCATAAGGAAAATTTATTGACTCAATGATATCAATGTTTTTAAAAAGAAAAAACATCATTACTAAAAATAATATAAGGTCTTAAAATTTTGTATGGACTAGAAAAAAAATATCTCCCTTTTACATATGAATAATAGTGAATACGACTAACTCCCACTTAGACTTAAGAATCCCTAAGAATCTTATTCTTGATTTCTTGAATGCGATTTTATATTTTCTTGCAAACAAAAATCTTCTTTGATAAGCTCTTCCTCTTAGATGAACTCACCCTTAAATAGGGAAATATCTTTATAACATAGTATTCTTTTTTATCATACCTTTTTCCACCTTTGTTATTTTCAAAAAGGTATAAAGAGAATGGAAAAAATGGATGGTACCTAAACAAATTAGTACAAAACCAGAAAATATATGGAGGTCCACTATAATTTCATTATGATAGAAAGAATTTGTACAAGGAAGAAATTCAACAAAATATTAGAAGTGGAAAGATTATCCTTCATTCTCCTTTAGTACTAACTTCTTAACAATGGTTTTTAGCTTCTTGACAACCTTGTGATATTCTTCCATATTCTTATGCAACTGATCATGATCATTACTTTTCTTATCTAAGGATTTTATCTTTTCTTCCTGAGCCTTAAGACATTCATCTTGATATTTCAACACTTCTTTTTTGCTTAACCATCTTCTCTTAAAATTCAATTCTGAGATACCTTTACCTATTCCAAATCATGGCTACAGAATTAATCTTACCATTAAAATCCTTATCCTTTTTCTTCTGAGTAGTCTTTCCAAGAGTTAGCTTTTCCTTAAATCTCCTAGAAGGATCATTAAGATTTACATCTTTGGTATCAAAGGCATCACTGACATTATCATAAAATTCATCAAAAGCTCTCAGGTCTTTGGCGGTGTTCCTTGATCATCTTGTAATCTTCTTGCATGACTATTTATGACCCTCCTAAAAAATTAGAAAGGATTTGAAATCTTCTTCGAGTCTAAAACATTTATCTATAACCATGGAAATGGAATCTGATTTCTAGTTCATCGAATGTTGAAGTATCTTACATCTAGAATCTATTTTTGTATATAAGACTATAATTCCAACTATCTTTTTCCAAGATTTTACCACAACGTCATGTCCAACAGAGGACGATTCTGAATCAAAACGTTTGGTTGGTGAGGGTTATTTTTCTATCTCATCAACTTTTCTCTTTGACAGACTTCAAAAAAAATTCTTTTTCACTATATGTTTTTTTGGTGTACAGTGTAACACCCCGAGCTTCCACGATACACTTCTCATTCAATAATGCAATAGCTTGCATTGTACGCAACTTTGAGTTCTAAAACACCGCGACTAATCAAAGTAGCCGTTATGAATAGTAATAACCACTTTTTAAAATTATAGAAATTTTAAATTTCAAAATGGACTTCATTTTTGAATTCGTAATATCGAAATTATCCTAAGTTGAATTTTTTGTAACTTTCTGAGAAATTCCAATTTTTTTATGAATAGTGAAAAATACTTAAAACAACTTTTTTAATCAAAATAATTTATTGTGAGAAATTATACTATTTGGTGGTTTTAAAGTATAATTAGAATATATTTTTACCATTTTATCAAATGGTGGTCATTAGAATTAATTTAACATTGAAATTGGACATAAACAATTGCCAATCTTTTGATATAAATTGTTTCTTAAAAACACGCTATTTGTTGTAACAACGGGAATTAATTATAAAATTAATTAATGAAACTTATATGTTTGTAATTTTGTAAAATAGACATCATTTTTAAATTCGGAATATCAATTATAGCTTAGGGTGAAGTTTTGGCCTTATTCTGAAAAACTTCAATTTTTGATGAATAGTGAAACCACTAAGTGGTTGTTAAAAACTGATTTTTCGTTAAAATGAAATATTACCACTTCTGTGATTTGATTTTCAAAAATCCGACATAAATGGTTGTCATTAAGAAGTAAAATGTGGTTCAATGAGATTAAAATAATTTTTTGGTGAATAGTAACTTTTAAGTTCTTAATCGCGATTAGAGGTAATTAGTGTAGTTTAAGGTAAAAATAATGTTTTAATAATATGATATGAGCTTGACACTTGTCCTAATCCTATTGGATGAGTCATGGCCGACCAAGAAAATCCATGGGTCAACTTGGGGACCCCATGGAGCCACTTTAGTTGGAAAATGACATAAATACCTTTTATTTAATGTTAAAGTAAAAAATGACACAAACATGAGTTGTTTTACTAAAACAGTTTTTAAGTGGGGTTACACAAGTCCAAATTTTGATCATAAATATTCATTAGAAAGATAAAAAGATTTCATACATCATAGTATTTTTTTTATAATTTTTAGACATTAAATAAAGTAAATTATTTATGACATCATTATGATGCAGCGATGACCTCATTATTTAAAGATTTTAATAAAATGAAAAGATAATGTCAAATCCAAGGCTTACACTTGTCCAAAGACTATTGGATGGGTAGATTTATAACCCTTATCGCCTTATCCACTAATTATATAAGTTTGGGACCTTTAGAATCCGAAAATCATTGTGTAATAATGTAACATTTCAATCTTTCCAAAAGAGCCCCTCCTCTCCACTTATAAAAGGCCCCCACCTCTCCCACCTCATTTACACTTTCAAGCTATTTGAATCGGCCAACCTCTACCCAAATACTCTCACAACTTACCCCTCTTACTCCTAGAAGCCTCACTTTGGGCAGAACTCTTCCCAAGGAAGCCTTTGGCTCAAATCAAAAAGAGTTACCCGGTTTTGAGGAGGTTAAAGAACGTTCGAGTCAGGACAAGACGCAAGGTAAGGGAACTTCTTAACCCAATTTCTATTCTTTGGGTTAATCTCCTAATTTAAAATTATGTCATGATATTATTATGTCCTATATTGTATTTGTACATTATTTATGTGTACTTATAGTGAATACACATTATAGATGTACTTTATTTAAAAAAATGATCTTTTTAAGGACTTCGTCTGAATCCCCTTTCATTGAGGCATATTTGGTTTTATACACAACTTTATTTTATACAGTGTATAAACCCCTTTGACTTTTACATTTATTCAAAATGAATATTTTTTATACGAAGCATTTTACTAAATGACAAAAGGGAATGTTTTTCTTTCTGTACTTATGCGGCGACAACGACTTCTCCGCCGCCGTGACCATTATTTGAGATTCGGCTTCCTCTACAAGCCATCATTTTTTTTAATGAAAAATAAATACAATGTTTTAACTTTCTTTTATTTTGGTATTGAAAATGGTTTTGAAAGCATTTTTATTATATCAATGTGTTGTATTTATATCTTGTGATTGAAATGTGGAAATGTTATGTTTCCTTTATGCATGTTTTATGTGATACGATTATGTTATGGTTTATGATATGTTTAAACCTATTCATATGAGGAATGCATTGGACTTAATAAGTGACGGGTGGAGCCCACTATAGCTCCTAGATGCATCGGCAGGTCTCATGAGACAAACTAGTGTCTTGGCACGAGGCCTTGACAAAATTTTATTTGTGGTCTTGGCACGAGGCCTTGGCTACGTGGTTATGATAGTATGGCATTATGCATTCCATCATTATGAAAATGGTTATTGATGTTGCATGGGATTATTCGATTAGTAGAATATCCATGTGAGTAAGTAAATGGCATTATCTCGTTTTATTTTTGCCAGATTATGCTAAAGTTCAAGTTTAAAAAGGCTTTTGTTTTAGTTATACATTGCCTTAAATGTTAATGATTATTTATGAAAGCTTCCGCAATATTGTTATCCTTACCGAGCATCTGAGCTCACCCCTTTCAATGTTTTAATGTTTTCCAGGATGTGAAGAGGTATTTTATGAATGACCTGCAGGGATAGTTAGAAAAGGATAGAAGTGTGGACTATGGAGACTATGTTATTATAGTTTTTCACTTTGTGATGTAATGTAACATTTATGAATGTATCTAGTGATTCTAAGGCTACTAAACTAATCGGTCTTTCGAGACTTGATCTTTTGTGATCATACCAATGTTACGAAGTAACGCACCGGCTCTGGGTAGCTGGGGTCGGGGCGTTACAGTTGGTATCAGAGGCAGTTTAGTTCTAACCTTGGAAGCTAGATTTAGATAAACTCTAATTAGAGCACATAGCCCAAAGATAGACTTTGAGGATTAGTATAGAAGAACTTCCTAGAATTTTGGTATTATAGAGATGTTATGAGTTTTCCGAGCAATACATCCCTGTCTGGATACGAGCAGGTAGAGGCGGCTCTGGCACAGATGTACCTAGGGGTAAAACACAAAAACACCGCTTTGAGCTAGACTCGAACGGGAACTGGTGCACGACAACGGGCCTTGCTGCACTCTTGGTTACAACACTCCCGGGGGATATGCTTTAGATAATTCTCATTTTCTTTACAAATCATTATAAAGGGTTTATGAGTATATACTTCCTCAAAGAAAACATTTTTATGATTATGGATTATATCCATAAATAGTTCAATTTATGTTAAGTATTTTATATGTATGGAATTATGTATTTTGATTAATAAACTAATCTAGTTTATGCCATTGTTTAGAAATGGCGCTTAGTGGAAGGAATGGAAACCGTATCAATGAACGCACTCCGTGTAGGGATTTCCCTCCTGCTCAAGATAATTATTGTGGATATGGAGATACAACTGGTGCTGATCAACTTATTACCATACTGGGACAACTCACTCAGGTTATGAATAATAACCTTACTAGTATGGAGCACCCTGATCCGCAACGCGGAGGATCAATGTTAGACCGTTTCATGAGGCAACAACCACCAACCTTCAATGGTAGTACAAATCCTATAGTAGCTGAGCAATGGATAAATTCCTTAGAGAAAATATTCCATGCCTTGGGGAGTAGTGAAAGGGAGAAGGTTGTCATGGTAGTTTACCGCCTCACTAGAGATGTCGATCAGTGGTGGTCGCTGATTCAAAACACAAAGGAAGATGATGACGTATCGAATATGGAATGGAGGGAGTTCAAAGAGCTTTTCTTGGAAAAATACATTCCTCGTGACCATCGAGCAGATATGGAAAGGCAATTTCTGAGTCTGAGGCAGAAGGAGGATGAGAATGTCGCAAAGTATGAGGCTAACTATACAAGGTTAGCGAGGCATGCTTCCGATTATATACGAAACCCAAGGAGTAAGATTGATCATTTCTTTGTTGGGTTAAAACCATTTCTCCGTCGAGCTTTTGTATCACAATCCTTCTCATTATACGAAGATATTGTCTCATGTGCTATCAAGACAGAAAAGGAAATCTCTAAGTCTTATGACAACAAAGTAAAGCAAGAGAAGAAGAGAACGGTGGAACAAGAGACAGATAAAGGGAAAAAGGGAAAGAAGAATTTTCCATTATGTGATAATTGTGGGAATAATCACCCTGGTACGTGCCTAAAAGGAATGGGAGTTTGTTATAAATGTGGAGAAAAGGGTCACCAGGCTCGTGATTGCAAGGGAATGAAAAAGGTTGTCAAAGTTGAATGCTACAATTGTAGGGAAATAGGGCATTATGAAAATGAATGTCCTAAGCGTCAAGGAAACTTACCTCAGAAAAGGCCAAGGGATCAAGGCCAATCTTATGCTGTGACTACAGTTGAAGCGGAATAATTAATGTATTGGTGCTTTTGGACTCAAGGATTATATTCTGGTTATATGAATAATGTGATATATATAAAGATTGTACTATAGTACTTTTTGATTAAGGTAATATGATTAAGGTAATAATATTTTTAGTATGTGACAATAAGAGAATCTTTTCTTTGTTTGGGGAATCAGATGTTACAATTGATTTTGGAATTTAGAGAACTTTTAGAGAAAGTCTGGACGGAGGTATTTTGGATAACTATTAAGGTTGGAATGGATTAAGTTGAACCATGTATAGTATTGTTTAAGGTTAAAGCATTTATGAAGATTATTTTTGGAATATTATGATTCTATAGTTTTAGGAAAAGGACAACCTGTAGGGTGGGGCATAACCCGTCGCGTCGGATAAAGCTGTAGGAATCGAACCCACAACCATAGTGTGACATGCCTTTATTTCCTACCACTAGCCTACAGGAAGTCCCTGGTTATTACAAAATAATTTTACTAATCTAAATGGTATGTGTTAATATTTGGAACCCTATACAATTAGGATAAGTATAATATTTTTGAGTTCTATATCTTTTTGAGTGAAAGATGAGTTGAAGGTTGAAACTCTAATTGTCAAGCATAAATATATATATATATACCTATCTCTTATTCAATGAATAAATTAATTCTTAAACTTTAGTAAAGGGATATTAAAACAAAAAAATGTGTTATCCCAATACCTTATGTCTTGTTGAACTGATGATATTTTAAATCAAAATAGATTGAAGGCTTTGAGGCCCTCAATTTGACAGTTGATTGTGATTGATGACCTCAATCACTCCCTACAAATATTTACATTTTTCCTCCAATTATATTTCTCTAATTTCCACTAATGTTCTGCTAATAGAGACCATAATTGGGTGGTGACTTTTTCATTTCCCTTTCCCTCTTATTAAGGCTAAATTTTATTAACCTTATTTCCGATGTGGGCTTTCCACAAAGGTATTTTCTATTTTCAACCTTTTATTTTCAAAGAAAAAATTTCAAATTGCGAGGACGCAATTTATTGAAGGAGGGGAGAATGTAACACCCCGAGCTTCCATGATACGCTTCTCATTCAATAATGCAATAGCTTCCATTGTACGCAACTTTGAGTTCTAGAACACCGCGACTAATCAAAGTAGCCGTTATGAATAGTAATAACCACTTTTTAAAATTATAGAAATTTTAAATTTCAAAATGGACTTCATTTTTGAATTCGTAATATCGAAATTATCCTAAGTTGAAATTTTTGTAACTTTCTGAGAACTTCCAATTTTTTTATGAATAGTGAAGAATACTTAAAACAACTTTTTTAATCAAAATAATTTATTGTGATAAATTATACTATTTAGTGGTTTTAAAGTTTAATTAGAATCTATTTTTACCATTTTATCCAATGGTGTTCATTAGAATTAATTTAACATTGAAATTGGACATAAACAATTGCCAATCTTTTGATATAAATTGTTTCTTAAAAACACGCTATTTGTTGTAACAGCGGGAATTAATTATAAAATTAATTAATGAAACTAATATGTTTGGAATTTTTTAAAATAGACATCATTTTTGAATTCGGAATATCAATTATAGCTTAGGGTGAAGTTTTGGCCTTATTCTGAAAAACTTCAATTTTTGATGAATAGTGAAACCACTAAGTTGTTGTTAAAAACTGATTTTTCGTTAAAATGAAATATTACCACTTCTGTAATATGATTTTTAAAAATCCGATATACATGGTTGTCATTAAGAAGTAAAATGTGGTTAAATGAGATTAAAATAATTTTTTGGTGAATAGTAACTTTTAAGTTCTTAATCGCGATTAGAGGTAATTAGTGTAGTTTAAGGTAAAAATAATGTTTTAATAATATGATATGAGCTTGAAACTTGTCCTACTCCTATTGGATGAGTCATGGCCGACCGAGACAATCCATGGTTCAACTTGGGGACCCCATGGAGCCACTTTAGTTGGAAAATGACATAAATACCTTTTATTTAATGTTAAAGTAAAAAATGACACAAACATGAGTTGTTTTACTAAAACAGTTTTTAAATGGGGTTAAAAAAGTCCAAATTTTGATTATAAATATTCATTAGAAAGATAAAAAGATTTCCTACATCATGGTATTTTTTTTTATAATTTTTAGTCATTAAATAAATTAAATTATTTCTGATATCATTATGATGCAGCGATGACCTCATTATTTAACGATTTTAATAATATGAAAAGATAATGTAAAATCCAAGGCTTACACTTGTCCAAAGACTATTGGATGGGTAGATTTCGAACCCTTATCACCTTAGCCACGAATTATATAAGTGTGGGACCTTTATAATCCGAAAAGCATTGTGTAATAATGGAACATTTCAATCTTTCCAAAAGAGCCCCTCCTCTCCACTTATAAAAGGCCCCCACCTCTCCCACCTCATTTACACATTCAAGACATTTGGCTCGGCCAACCTCTGCCCAAATACTCTCAAAACTTCCCCCTCTTACTCCTAGAAGCCTCACTTTGGGCAGAACGCTTCCCAAGGAAGCCTTTGGCTCAAATCAAAAAGAGTTACCCGATTTTGAGGAGGTTAAAGAACGGTCGAGTCAGGACAAGACACAAGGTAAGGGAACTTCTTAACCCAATTTCTATTCTTTGGGTCAATCTCCTACTTTCAAATTATGTCATGATATTATTATGTCATATATTGTATTTGTACATTATTTATGTGTACTTATAGTGAATACACATTATAGATGTACTTTATTTAAAAAAATGATCTTTTTAAGGACTTCGTCTCAATCCCCTTTCATTGAGGCATATTTGGTTTTATACACAACTTTCTTTTATACGGTGTATAAAACCCTTTGACTTTTACGTTTATTCAAAAGGAATCTTTTTTATACGAATCATTTTACTAAACGACAAAAGGGAATGTTTTTCTTTCCGTACTTATGCGGCGACAACGACTTCTCCGCCGCCGTGACCATTATTTGAGATTCGGCTTCCTCTACAAGCCATCTTTTTTTTAATGAAAAATAAATACAAAGTTTTAACTTTCTTTTATTTTGGTATTGAAAATGGTTTTGAAAGCATTTTTATTATATCAATGTGTTGTATTTATATCTTGTGATTGAAATGTGGAAATGTTATGTTTCCTTTATGCATGTTTTATGTGATACGATTATGTTATGGTTTATGATATGTTTAAACTTATTCATATGAGGAATGAATTGGACTTAATAAGTGACGGGTGAGCCCTCTATAGCTCCTCGATGCATCGGCAGGTCTCATGAGACAAACTAGTGTCTTGGCATGAGGCCTTGGCTACGTGGTTATGTTAGTCTGGCATTATGCATTCCATCATTATGAAAATGGTTATTGATGTTGCATGGGATTATTCGATTAGTAGAATATCCATGTGAGTAAGTAAATGGAATTATCTCATTTTATTTTTGCCATATTATGCTAAAGTTCAAGTTTAAAAAGAATTTTGTTTTATTTATACATTGCCTTAAATGTTAATGATTATTTATGAAAGCTTCCACAATATTGTTATCCTTACTGAGCATCTGAGCTCACCCCTTTCAATGTTTTAATGTTTTCCAGGATGTGAAATAGTATTTTATGAATGACCTGCAGGGATAGTCAGAAGAGGATAGAAGTGTGGACTATGGAGACTATGTTATTATAGTTTTTCACTTTGTGATGTAATGTAACATTTATGAATGTATCTAGTGATTCCAAGGCTACTAAACTAATCGGTCTTTCGAGACTTGATCTTTTGGGATCATGCCAATGTTACGAAGTAACGCACCGGCTCTGTGTAGCTGGGGTCGGGGCGTTACATACAGACCAACAACTCCTTTCCATTATCATTTCTATAAATGAAATATTTTTGATTAGTTGATTCATACTCCCTATCAAATAATTGATCAATTTCATCATCCTCAACTTCCTCTTTCTTAGCATCAACCACTTGATCTTCCGGATAAATTAAATCGTGATTACAACTTTCTTCTTCAAATGATTTGTTTACTTCTTCATGGTCCTTATCTTCATTCCCTAGAGAATCATGTTTTGAGTATTTGTCTTGAGAATTCTGGATCAATATTTTTATAGAGGGACTTTCCTTCTCATGGTAATCTCCAACATTTTTGTGACATCATCATTGTCATCCCCTTCTTCTTCTCCTCCTCCTCTTTCTTCTATTTATACTTCTATTTCATCTTCCTCTCCCTGAAAAATTTCATCTTATTGTTCTCGATCTGTATTCACCACCTTTTTTCATAGAGTCTTAAGAAGTGATTCTTTCAAAAACGATTCAATCATTGTGATTTTTTTAGATTCTTTCTCAGCATCCTTGAGAAGTGATTGAACAATTTTAGCTTCAGACAACTTCTTCCATTGCTTCTTCTCATTGTGTTTCTTTTCAAGTTCTTCAGCAGCCATTATCTTTAACGCTTTTTTCTTCAACAGAGTCCAATCCAATCTTAGGCACCCCTTCCTTATTGTTTTTCTTGTGTTCTCTATACTTTTCAACTACTTCATCAGGATAAGCCTTTTTCTTCTTTGTCTTCAGTGAGGTTGACTGAGTTTCCGTAGCCACATGTGTTTTTCCTTTCTTTTCTGGTTCCTTTACCTTCTTTTTCGTTCAACCCTTCTTGGATGTCAAATACACATCATACTTCATTGAAAAGGCATGGATTTCTGATTCAGACGAATCATAAAATTCTCATGAATCACTAGAAAAACCAACGTTTATGATCGTTAGAGTTTCATCACTCAGAAACATTACATTGAAATTCTTTGGCTTTGAACTGAATGGAATTTTTAATTACTAAAGGAAAAGAATAATAAATTTTTAGAGTATATTAAGATACATGATAATTTGTGACTTCAGATTTCCATTAATTATATTCTCAACCGTAACTAAGATATGCATTATGAGGTTAATCTTCTTGAAGTTCACCAAGATGTCAAAAACATAGATATCAATTTTTTTAGGGTGTCCATATCCCCTTCTCTCTGATTGAAAAAACAATAGACCCATAACTCAAGAATCTGAAAGTTTGTAGATAAATGTACAATATTTGGAGTCTTCAATCATTTTAAAACAAGACAAGATAGAGCCTCCTCCTTATCGAAAGATCCTGAACCATCCAGTAATTTGTTAGTACAAAATTTTACT
Organism: Viscum album; assembly: GCA_963277665.1. NCBI lineage: Eukaryota > Viridiplantae > Streptophyta > Magnoliopsida > Santalales > Viscaceae > Viscum > Viscum album. Next base: position 1,030,922,087 of record OY728158.1, read on the forward strand.
TCTCTTTCATAAGGAATTTAGATCAATCTTGCTACCTTGCTATAAGAAAGAGAATATGTTTTCCCATACCTCTTGAATAAAAATTTATCTCTCCCTTCATCATTGAGAAAACATGTTGTCTCATAAATTAAATCATAAAAACCAGATAGATCAGATCCTTTGTCTTTGGTTTTGTTATATATAGGCTCTACCAACCATTCAACATAATATTTTTTGAAATGATCGAGTTATAATTATCATAAAATTTCAGAATATCCTTCCTTTATTGGTATATCATCCATTCAAAAATTTCCATTACAGTTGTCATTTATTTCTGAGGAAAGGATTCTACAGAGATTCAGAAGTAAGAAAACCTTGAATATTGAAAATGTCCTTATGTTGAGAAGTAGGGATACAACATACTAGATCTTAATGATAGATGTGGGACAACCAATGGGGGGTCATTATATAGGCAATTGAGGTGACAATTCAACATCCTAACTTAATCCAATAGTTGAAATGGACTTGATCATATCTCACAGTTGAAATAAAAATAGAAGAATTATTTTAGTAGGTTTTGATCTTTTGAGATTTTTAAGATAAAAATTATGATTTAAGAAATAGAATGAATTTGAAAACATTAATTCAAAATGAAAATACTAACAAGTAAAAAAGGTGATTACAAAATTTTTTAAAAAGGAAACATATCATTTGATTAGTTAGATAAAATATTAAAGAAAATTATCTCTAAAAGACTTTAGATTTCGGAAATTTTAATGAAAAAATCTGATTACGAAAAATTCGATTATGAATATTTTTTCTAAGAAAAATTTTGACTACATAAAATTGTGACTACGAAAAATTTTGACAATTAAAATATTTGATTAAAAATAAAATGTAATCTCCCTATGAAAATGATTTTCTTAATATCAGGAGATAGGTTTCAACTATAAGTTATTATAGAATATTAGCTTATATTTATCATTCCAAACTTTTGTTTAATGTATTTAAATCTATTAGATGGTAAAGATTTTGTGAAAATATCAGCAAGTTGATCTTGCATTCTGGTAAATTAAAGAATGATATCTCCTTTTTGTGTGTGATCTTAAATAAAGTGATGCCTAATATCTATGTGTTTTGAACAAGTGTGATGTGCATGGTTTTTACTTAAGGAAATGACACTAGTATTATCACACAATATTTGTGTTTTGGTAAAACTCATACCATAGTTTGGGAGTGTGTGTTGCATCCACAACACTTGATCACAGTAACATCCAACAGCTATATACACAACTTCAGTAGTGGAAAGTTCTACTGAGTGTTGCTTTATTCATGACCACGAAACAAATGAATCTCATAATAAATGAGAAGTTCTGGTGGTAATTTTCCTATCCAATCTACATTAAGCAAAGTCAACATCTAATATATTTTTTAAAATAAAATCATTACCAGAAGTATAAAAGAGTCTTAAATCCATGGTTCCATTTAAGTAGATAAAAATTCATTTCACTACCTTTAAATGAGATTATTTAAGATTAGATTGATATCTTATACAAGAAGAATACTAAAAAACATTAAGTCTGGATGACTAACTTTCAAGTGTAGTAGACTTTCTATCTTGCTTCTAACGATGTTCCATCCACTGGTTTCCCAGCTTCATCAAGATCAATTGAATTTTAGGTACCAATGGAAGTAATAATACTTTTAGTGTTATCATATCCATACATTTTAAGAAGATATTTAATATACTTATGTTCAGATATATAGATTCCTTCTGGTTTTTGAGATATTTGAAAACCAAGGAAAAATGTTAACTCCCCCATCACACTCTTATCGAAGTCAGATTTAATTCGATTGACAAATGAATTGGTTAAAGATTTCAGTGTTATACCAAATATAATGTCATCTACATAAATTTTATCAATAAAAACATTTTTATTATATTTATATATAAAGAGAGTTGGATCATCATTTCCCTTAATGTAATTTTTTTGTAACCAAAATCATATAAGTTTATCATAAGAAGGTCTAGGGGATTGTTTTAGTCCATATAAAGATTTTTTATGTTTGAAAACATGTTCAGGATGTTTTGTATCATCAAAACCAGGAGGTTTTTCAACGAAAACATTCTCTTGAATATAATCATTATGGAAATCATGTTTAACATCCATTTAGAAGAGTTTCAAATTAAATAATGCTGCAAAGGAAAGTAAAAAACAAATAGAATCATGTCTATCTACTGGAGCATAGGATTATTCATAGTCTAATCATTCTTGTTGATTATAGCCTTTAGCAACTAATCTAGCATTATTTCTTACTGTGATTCAATTTTCATCAAACTTATTTCTGAATACCCATTTTACTCCAATAAAATATGTTTCCTTAGTTCTTTCAACCAAGGTCCAGACTTTATTCCTTTCAAATTAATTTACCTCATCTTGCATGGCTTTAATCCAATCATCAACACCTAAATATTCATGAGTGATTTTAGGTTATAATTGATAAAATAATTCTATATGTTCTAATTAATTTCTTAAAGAACGTCTAGGCCTTACAGTTTGTTTTACATCACCAATGATGATATCACTGGGATGATTCTTAAGAAACAACTGATTTGGGTTTCATAAAACCTTTTTATCATCATATGGTAGGAAATATTCGGGGGTAAATGCTTTAAAAATATTTTCTTGAACATTTTCCTTATCAGAATGATCTTTTATCGAGGTTTGATAATGAGTGTTTGGAAACATATATGAAGATGTATGTTGAGGTTGTTTAAAAAATGGATCTGTTTCATCAAATTTGACACGAATTGTTTCTTCAACAGTACAAGTGTTTTTATGGAAAACTCTATAAGCTTTTGAAGTTGTGGTGTAGCCTCAAAAAATTCAATCATCAGATTTGGGTGTGAATTTATGTAAATTATCTTTATTATTTAGAATGAATACATTGCAACCAAATAACTTGAAGTAATAAAGTCTTGGTTTTCTACCATTCCATAAGTCATATGGGGTTTTGTGTAGAAAAGGTGAAATCAAATCTCAATTTATAGTATAACAAGCTGTACTAATAGCTTCATCGCAAAAATGTTTGGATATCAAATTTTCACTCAACGTGGTTCTAATTATCTTATGAAGAACTCAATTTCTTCTTTCAACAACACCATTTTTTTGAGGGGTTCTTAGTGGTAAGAAATTATGAGTAATGCTATTTCTACTACAAAAAGAGTCAAAATCCGAATTTTGAAATTATCTTCCATGATAACTATGAATAGTTATCAATGGATGGGTTTTCTTCTTTTTAACACGGGCTTTAAAATATTTGAAATAAGAAAAAGCATTAGATTTCATTTCATGAAAATAGACACACATAAATCTAGTGTAATCATCAACTAAAGAAAATATATAATATTTTCAATGAATGATTCATGTTTGTGTTGGACCAAAGAGCTACATATTTACTAACAGTAATATATTAGTAGTTAAGACATCAACGACTGATTTAAAACATGATTTATGCTTCTTTCTAAATGGACAAGGATCAAAAACTTTTGGAGAATCAAATCCAATCCCTGATAGATCCTTAAAATTTTATTTATATGAGAGTTTATGATGGTTTCTTGGATTACATTGTCTTAATATTCTATTCCATAACCAAGAATGATCTTCCATTTCACTATGATAAGGTAGATCATGGATCCCAAGGTCTTCTATGTTTAGTGTGTATACATTATCTTTCCTATTGGGAGAAATAATAAACTCTTCTTTGGAATTGTGTACTAATCATTTTCATTTCTAAAATTTACTAGGTAACCTTCATCACATAACTGAATTATACAAATAATGTTACGCATAAGACCTTCAAAAAATTAAAAGTTTAAAAATAATGTTTTTCCATGAAGAACAATATTAAAAATACCAATATATTCTCCCTTAGCATTATCTCTGGAAGTTATTTTTCCTCCTTTCGTCTTGATAATATTTTCAAAGAAATTTTTGATACTAGTCATATGCAGGGAACATCCATTATCCATGTACCATGTATTACCGTTAGTACTATCTTTATTTTCTTTAAAATAAGAGTGTTATACTTTCAGAACCAAAACATTCATAGATCCGGAAACATCAGAAAGAAAATTTTTAGGATTCTACATTTTCATGGAAAACTAAGATTTAAGAAGTCCTAATGATTGAGTTTTGTTTAAAGAATAAATTTTTTCCCAATGCCCACCACACTGATATTTAGTGCATATTGGATCACTTTGAGGAACTAAATAATTATCACTAAAAACTGGTTTAGAAAGTGTATAACCAAATCTGGAATTCCTCTTTAGAGGTAGAATTTGGGAATACATCTTATCTATGTTTTCCTTAACTAAGGTAATGTTTGAAAATCAATTCCTCAAGGAAAATATTTCTATCATTAGTCTATTAACTAAGTTTTTATCCTAAAAAAATTAGTTTTAGCAGATGTGTTAGTCTCTAAAAAAATTTTCATAGAAATTTCCTTTTCTAGATCCTTTGAATATTTATCCTCATCAAAATTAAATTCCTCATGGTTTTCTGAAATACTTTCAAAATAATAAATTTTCTTACCAAAATCATTAGAAAGATATTATACTTATTTATTAAGAATATAAATTCTTGATTTTTCCATATCATGTTTTTTATTGACATTAGAATATTCATTCTCAAGAAACTTAGAAAATCTTGAAACATCTTCATAAGTAAATAATATATTTTCTTCATCATTAGAATATTCTTCATCTTAAAATTCATAATATTTATTATCACTATAATTATCAATCAAGTATAAATTGGTTATATATTCTGCATTGTGTACCTTTCCATTAGACAAATGATTTTCAATGTGTAATCTGGCTAGTAAACCAATATTCTTCTGAACAGAAGATTCATACTCTAAGGATTCATCAGAAGAGACTCCACCACTGGAACTCTAGTTGTGATTAGCATTCCAAAAACTCTCAGCTTTATATTTGCATTAATTCTTTCTATTCATCTCATAATTCTTTTCATTTCTATCATTTCTCTTAAGCATAGGACAATCTGGCTTTATATGCCCTGCTCTTTTGCATTCATAACAAGTAACTTCAGAGTCTTTCTTTCCCTTTCATTCTTTCTTCTTATATATATATTGAAATAATTTTGTCCCAAATATATTTTTCATCCTCTGAGAAATATTAGCTAAATCATTATTAGAATGTTCCCATTGACTTGATTCCGATAAAACACTGACTTTCTTTGACTTGGATCTTGTAACCCTTTCAGGAGTATTGAATTTAGTAGTAGTAAAGACAACACTTCCATTGCAATTTTTATTTTTTTATTGAAATCATCATCTCTTTTCATTCTTGTCTCATGTGGAATAATAACTCCAAAAAGCTCATAAAGAGATATATGAGATACTTTCCTATTCTTATAAATAGCTCTTCTCTTAGATTCCCTCTCATTTGGCATTATACCTATAATATTTTCCACAAGTGCCTCATTATCTAAGCCTTTATCACCCATGGATTGTAAGATATTATCAATAGTCAAAAAAATTTGTTGTACCTTACACACTGGTTCTCTAGAAGTAAATAGAAATCCATGATATTCTTCTCTAAGCATATCTCTTCTGGTTTCTATAAATTTGGATATACCAAAATGAGTAACCTCTTATTTCTTCCAAAAAAAATTTACAGCTTCAGAAGAGGAAATATACCTATATATATACTTGGTCATGGAACATAACAATGTATTTTGAACCCTATATTTTAGTTGATATTCAAACATTTTATGATTAGTAAAAGTTCTGACTCCCTGATCAGAAATCTTGTAATATCCAGTAAGCATAACATAGTTGTCCACTCCATTATTAACAAAAAAGTCTTCATAAGATCTCTCCAATATACATAAACATTCACATAAAAATAGGTAGTCTAGTAGGATTTAGATTGTAAATCGAATAAAAATTCATTCCTGTCATCTAAAAGAAAATATCTTTCTATAGAAGCTTGTTAATTTTAAATGTTTGTAAATAAGGATAGAAATCCTAATAAAATAAAATATATTTTAAATAATGAAAACATGATAAATAAAACCTATATATGAATATAAGTATTTTATATACCTCCTCTAATACCAATTGTAGGATTGAAATATGATGTAGATGCTCATTTACAATAGGGGGTAAGGAGAATTTTTAGATTAAAAACATTCATTTTAACCTTAAGGAAAACAATGTTTAACAAAGTTAAAAAATGTAAATTCACAAGACATATTAGTTCTACAAAAATTCTCGGTTCCAGAAATATGGTTCGAGAAATGAAACCAAATAAAAGTTGATAAGGAAAATATTCTACCTTAAAGAATAAAAAATCTTACTTATGAGAGTATAAAAAAGAAAAATAATGCATAAGAAGGTTATACTTTCTTATTTTATCAATATACAACAGGATATAAACATAAAACAAAACAAGTAAAAAGTATGAAATATTTTAACCCAAAGAGTAGGGTATCCAACAACCTTGGATAAATGTCCCTTGAATTATAAATTCAATAAAGTATGTCTTACCCACACCAGGGTAATCCCTCGATAAGAATATCAAAATCTTTATTGCTATCCACACATTCCCTCAAACTTTAAGGTAGTTGAAGCCTATGTTTTCTTATACATAGAAGTCCTTGAACATTAAGGTTGTCAGCACCTCTCTCTTCCTGTCTTTGGAAGTCCTAGATTGTATACAAAAACAATTAGAGTCACACAAATCAAGCTGAACAAGATGTTAAGTATGCACAAGGCATGATAGTCTCCCTCTCTAGATATTACTTCTGTAGCATGTAATCTCTAGTGATCAACGATGTCTTAGTTGTTGTTGAGCTCATTTAAATGAGCTTTTATTTATAGGCATCTATCCAAGAGTTGAATCTATCCTCCAACGGTCATATTTTTCCTTCAATCTATGAGGTACCTATACATGTGTCACTCATACAACGGTTAGATAGAAACAGAAAGTATGACATCATTTTATAATTAAAACAAGTGTATGAAAAATTGGGTTGCTTAATCAAATACAATTTTTTAGAGTCTAAGGGAAAAAAATGTTCGGAGTCTAAGTAAATAACCACTTGGAGACTATAAATCATAAATATCCAGATTCTGTTTTTCAAGGAATTTGAAACCTGAATTCTATAGATTTCAGAATCTGAATTGTAATTGATTTGGAATCAGAATTCATAGGAATTCAAACTCTATATTCTGAGGAATTCAGAGTCTGAATTCGGAGGAATTTATAGTGGGAATTCTAAGGAATTAAGATTCCGAATTCTGAGGAATTTAGAAGAATTTCGAATTTGAATTTCATAGAATTCGGAATTTTAATTTCAGAGACTTTTGAATATGAATTTTAGAGATTTCAGAATCATAATTTCATAGAATTTAGAATTAGAATTTCAGAGAATTCTGAATCTGAATTTTAGAGAATTTAGAATCTGAATTTTGAAGAATTCAAAATCTGTATTTCTCAAAATTTGGAATCTAAATATCAGAGAATTCAGAATCTGAATTTCATATAATTCTGAATATGTATTTCAAGAATATTATATATCTAAGAATGTATAGAATTTTGAGGTTTTCGATATGAAACTCTTTTTATACATTATAAATAAAAGGAGTTAGTATGAGAGAAACTATAAAATGAACATTGAAAACAATGGTATGATGAAAATTTATGTGGGGAAGGAAAATTTTCCTTAGTAAGATAAATCTTAGAGGTAATAAAATTTGTCTTGAGATAGAGTATTTGTGATTTTCAAACCATAATGAAATATAAGAGACATAAATAAACCTTATTGACTGAAAATGTTTTTGAGGAAAATTGATTTTCATTGAAAATATCGTCTTTATAATAAAAATTCATTCAATATTTTGGATATATTTTTCTTTGAAAATATGATTGTAAATATATAAAGGATGTTTTAAAAATAATTTAAAACATTTCTTGAGGAAAATATTTTGTCTAATTGGAAAATAGCATTTTAAAACATAAAAAAATTTAAAATCAATTTATTTACAAATAACATAGAAAACATATAAAAAAATCATTAAAAATCATTTATATAATTTCTTGGGAAAAATAAATTTTCCACATTAAAAATAATCTTTTAAAACAGAAAATGTATTGAAAATCAATTTCATCAAAAATTACCTTTAACCATTATAAAGAAATAATCTAATAAAATAATTTTCATAATGGTAGAAAATTCCATTCGCCTCATAGACTATAAAATCCATTTTATTTAATATTTAATGTAAAACTCAATGGGCATTGATTGGAAAAAAAATTGAAGATTCATTTATTTTTTTTTAAAAAAAATTTAAAATTGGTAAATATTTATTTAATATATATATATATATATTAGGTTCTTGGGGGTAAAATTACATTTAGACACACACACACTCACCACACACACAATCCTAAAGGGAAGGTTATAGTCCACCAAGGTATCTCCCACCCAACCAATAACTTTTTATTAGATTATATATTTTTAACCCGAAGCCCAGTGAGCATGAATCCCATTACTTGGACCATAGGCCCCAAATTATTTCCCAAAGGCCCATTATATTAATATTACTCAGCTAATATAGTACCTTCTATTGTAATGGCATTGCTACAATACCATGCGTTGCTATAGTGTATGCTGGTGCTACAGACAGTACCCACAACTACTAAAGCAGTACTACAATAAACTACACCTAATGTGTTTTGAACCCCCAACCTCATCAATTATTTAATAAATCCCTTTAATAATTTTAATAATATCTTTGAAACCATTTTTTAAATGTCATTGTTTTATATGAAAATGATTTTTAATCAAGATAGAAATAGAGATGTTTTTTTAAAAACATTAATTTAACATAATTAGTACAGAAATCGAGTAAAATGAAGTGAAAAGTGTAGTATTATAAAATAACCACAGGAAAATAAAATCCCTGAGTTTCATGAGATATGTATCACAATATTTTATCTTCAAAAACATAATCACAAATGATCCTTATAAATAATGTGACTGTAAAATAAAATATTTACCACATTGTTAACATTGAATAGTCTGGACCATGAAAGAGAGATCCTAAAATGGATATATAAAAATAATAATTTTTCAGAGAATCATTATAAAATAAATTCATGGGAAGTATATACAACACATAAAATAAATAGGTGGTAAATATTAAATGTGTCTCATTGAAGTAAAAAGTCAGGTGGAAATCCCTTACTGCTTCCATAATATTTTGAATCATAATACCTAATATATAATAACATTAAATGAGAAATTAAATATAATTAAATGAATGAGATTAATTAAATTAAATATAAAATGGGATGTATATACATCCCACAAAATTAATGAGTTGTGAATTTTCATGTCTACTAGAAATAAAAGAGAGACTAGAATTCTATTACCATATGTCTCAACTTCCTTCATACTTAATAAAACCTCATATATAATAAAAATAATAATATTATGAATATATTTAATTTCCACACACATATATATATTACCATATATGATTTAATTATGACCATTTATTATCCATTAATTAACCATTTCGTATTAAAATCATGTTTTAGGTAATAACAGTTTTGGTTTTTATAAATGTTTTGATTTGCAATTTTTTGGTCATATTAAATTGATCATGGTTACATTGTCTCTATAATGATTCACATTTTATAAATAACATATTAATTTATTATTATATGTGTATTTATATTTATCTATAACATTAATATATTGAAAATTAAATAAATTAATCAGAGAGACAATATTCTATATGTACGCATGAATATTGATTCCATTTTTAATAAAAGAAATAAACAAAGATAAAAAATATATTAACCTTAGAAAATAATTTTTGTTTAATATAAGTCACATATTTTCATTAAAACCATCTATATTACATTCCAGGTAAATTTTGAATGAATCACACAACTTTTCAAGGTCATTGTCTTCCATACACACGAACGATGTTATCGTATTCCCACAGAATGGAAAGTATGAAGGTGGCTGTAATATAATTAATATATAATTGTAATAATACAATAAATAATATATATATATACCATGAATCCATCATTAAATCCATTTTTTATAGGTCATGATGGAAAATGTATAGCATTAGTTCATGAGGTAGTTGTCCATCGTAGATAAGAATGGTGATTTCATAACCAATTTGACGGAAGAGGAGAATGATTAGGTTATTACATTAAAATAACAAAATATTATTATATGAAATATATATTTTTTATTATATTTTATTGTCTTAATATTAATATAATGATGTAGATGAAGAAATAAATTAAAACTCGTGATTTTGGACATTACCTCTTCTTCAAACAACTTCTTTTCATTTTCGCCAAGAGGCATATTAGGATAGATTTTGGACTAACATAATTCTTCTAAGATGAGATAAGTTAAGTGAGGAATTTATTTTGGTAGGTATTATCCATTATATTGGGATACATAATTATCAATAGGAGAGGATTCGTGGTTTCCTTTTATAGTTGTGGTTAGTGGCACACTTGTAAATTTTGAAAATAAAAATGTGTAGCCACATATTTCACATTCCAAAAGTCAAAAAAAACTGGACATTATTGAACTAATAATATATAAATTATAAATATATCCACCCAATTAGTTTTTGTCATGTTTTTGGTCATCTATAACCCTTATATTTTTAGTTTGAACCCATATATACTGATATTTACGTTAATTGTGGTAAATAATTTCTATTGTTTTAATATTAATTAGGGTAAAAATGAAGTTTTACATTTTATATAATATAACTTTATAGAAATCCTAATATGTAATACATTTTTTTTACAAATTTCATTAACATATTTAGTAAAATTTAATTTAAAATTAGTCCCATAGAAGTGATGAGAAATCATGTTTTGAAGGAGAAAATATTCTAATATTTAAAATGTTTTTATATCAAAAATAAATATTAAAATTATTAAAATTAACTAAACTAGATTAAAAAATATAATTTATTTAATTTATATTTTAAAACAAAAATATAATTTTTAAATTTTTAAAATCATTTAATTAAATTGCAATTCTTATTAAAAACTAGTATTTTCACTATTAATTTAATAATGTACATTCTTAAAAAACTATAATAAATTCACCCAAAGTTAATTTTGAAATTATGATTCCAAAAATTAACTTTATATTTTAATTTATATTTTCTAAAATTTTCAAATATTATGTTTACAAAAAGTGATCAAAACGCAGGAAAACGGGTTTTCAGAAAAATACGTTTTTAATGTGTAAAATTTAATTTACTCTTTTCTCTGGACATGAAAAGACATAAGATGGGTTATAAAATTTTTATTATCTATTTAAAATATAAATTCCATTAAAATAATATACCAACAATTTTTTAATTTATTCATTTAAAACATTAATTATTTCATAAAAAAAATTTCAGAAAAATATTTTCGTTATTTTCAAATAGCCATTATTTTCATTCCTAATTAATTTGTCTCCAAAGAATTATTTATACATACATGTGTAAAAAATATATTTTCATAGTTTATTTAATCCATTTTATACCCAATTTTATAATAAAAAGGAAATTAATGTCATTTTAAATAATACCATTATCATAGTATGTCATATTTTGGTTAAACTCAGTGTTTCATTGTAACAGAGGCCAAACATAATGGTTTTTTATAACAAATGATAAACATGGTGTTTTCTGTAATGAAAAATGTCCTAAATATTAAACATATTTTAAAAATATTTTACAAAATCTCATTTTTTTCATGCTACCACCCTTACATAATGTGTTCGACTAAAATTTGTTGTTCTCCTTAGCAAACAAGGTTTTAAAATTTGAAAATACATTTTAGGAAACCCACATAGAAAAAATATTAATAAAAACTACTCTTGAAAATAGTGAAATGGATGTGAAAAGGTAGTTTAGAATTACATTGAAGAGGATTCCAAAATTGAGAAAATAGGTGGGAAGTGAATATTTTTACATGAAGGAAAAGCATAATGTTTAAATAATGGTGGAGCGTGATAGATATCATTGATCATAAGAAAGTTGATGATCATGTCAAAATCAACAAACACAAGACCATAAACAAAATAGTTGTTAAAAAGTTTATTTATATATTAATAAATTATTATAATTGGATAAAATTTTATTTCATGATCCTTTTCCTAGATTCGAGGAATTTTTATGAGAAGATATACATACTTTATTTGATTAAATTTCATAAGAACAATCTCACCCTTTTGTTGCCCTTGATAAATTACCACTTTATCTATTACTCTATGAAATTATAATGAATTTTTTATTCCATGAGTTATAATAGTTCATAAGATACATAAAATAATGATAATTCATTCCCTATAACATTAGTTAATATAAAAAAGAAAATGGTCACCACAAATTATCCAGTGGCCATAAATCATAATACGGTTAAATAATACATTATTCACAAAAATATCATAAAAATTATAAATTAAACCATTCCATAAATGGTTAACCTTATAACCCTTAATAAATACAAATTAAAAAAATAACTCAATTTTCCACAATTATCAAAACATTAATCACCCAAATATCATTAAATATCTCTTAATAGTCACATTCCAAATATGTGGATACCTTCGTAATATATTTTCCTGAAGCATTGTAGTAAATTGAATTACCATAAAACCTTAATGAAAACATGAATGATTTATAATTGCATAAATAAAACCACATATCATGGAATATATTCATTATATCAAAAAATTATGTAAACTCTATCAGTGATTTCATAAACACATTTTTCAAAAAATCATTAATCACTTCCATGATTATCCATAAAATGAAATTTACGTTATCTATATGAATAATATATTTATACTATCATCATTAACTCAACATCCATAATTTAATATGATTTATTTTTTCCTTTATCATGTCTTTTATTTGAATAACAACTTTCTATTAAATCAATTTTATAGGTTTTCAAAGCCCTTGGACATAGTCTCGAAAACCCAAAATGAAAAACATACACTAAAAAGTGGTTATATATTTCATAATTCATGAATATAAACTATCAATTAAATCAATTTTACAGTTAATCTAAACCATTGAACATAGTCTTTAAAATCCATAATGAAAAACTTATACTAAGAAATACTTATATATTTTGTAGTTATTGAATGCCAATATATAAACAATGTAATCATTCTACTTAATTCATAAACCATTAACTAATCTTCTTCCCATTATTCATTAATACCTATTTCATATAATAAGAAATATTAATCACATATTAATAACCACCTTCCTAAATTTAATCACGTTTCTTATGTTTAACAAAAACAATACTATTAGAATAGCCTATACTAGTCATATATCATTTGTAATCCCCCCATAATTATCAATTTAAACATTACTCCAACCGCCTTTTTTATTCTATTCATGATCTTTCCCCTTAAAAAATTATTTTAATAATTATCATACTATCAAAATTTAAAACATTCAATCTTCGATGATATATTAAGGAGACTACTATTCTCATCAATCGTGTTAACATAACTTCTCATTTTAACTCTATAATTACTGCCTTTGTTTATTTTTTTCCACTCAAAAAAATAAATTCCCATTAATATATGATATTAACATAGGTGATAATTCACACTATATTGACATAGAAGTAGATGAATCTTCATTCCTATAGCGTCTCCACTACCCAAAATCTCAACAAACTATATCCTTCTCTTCTCTAGGGAGTTCGAGAATTAGTTAAACTAGAAATTGTTAATCATATATAATGGTAACTAATTAGAAATATTGAAAATAACCTTGTATTTATACATAATCCCATTTGGATTCTCATAAATACATTTTCTATCACCTTTAGTGTTAATCTATTTCCTTCTGGTTCCATTCATTGATAAAACCATAAAGTATAGTTTGAATTAAAATATACTTAGTAAGAAACCAAATTATCATAAAAAATCTCTTATATGATGTCTAAATATAGAAAACTTATTTTTAATCTATGTAAGATTTTGTTTACCCTAATTAATTCATTTTCATTATATATTTATATCCTTCTTGATGGTTCATAATGATTTTTTTAAATTTCCAAATAATATCCCCATGAAGTGTCAAACTAGTCATACAACCATGCCCTTTGTCATGCACCATGTAATGATTGAGTCCTGATAAATATACCCCTTTTGGAATTATTACCCCTAAGTACCTTTATTCTAGATCCACATCCACTTGTATTATCCATACAAGGATTTAAATATTTATAATCCACTTACTCTATGATTAAAAAAAATTCAAGGCCAATTTTGATTACATATAGTCATCTATAGACACTCATTAGACATATCATTATACATGTCCTTATATTTATCATTATATTTTTATAACATTCATTACAAATGTTAACTGAAAAATTCCATTAATACAAAATTCACCAAAAACAAGATTCTTACACACATATATTGAATATTTTTTTATAAATATTCATTACATTACACTAACACACGATTAGGACCATAATATTTTGTTGCCTTTGGAGAATAGGTATAAAATATTCTAATTGGTGAAATTTCTTAAACATATCCCATAATGATATTTCCCTTTAATAATCTTCACAAATGTACCCTACATAAAACCATTATTCATAGACTAGGGAAAAGGATCATAGGAATGTGTGAGCTCAAATTACCATTAAGGGTAAACAAGGGAGATATATAATCATAACATGAAAATATGTGTATGAATACATGAGCATAAAAATTGAAAACTATACCTATTATATCTATAATCATAATATTGAGACATTTCACAAATATTCGTAGTTTATATTACATGAATAATAAGTAAATCAATGAAAACTTTCCATGAGATCCTAACATTGGTATAATACATAGTATTGTTGAATACACATAACCATATAAAATCATTTCCAATGTAGTAAAGGATCAGTGCCAATCCTATCACCGTGGAATGGGTTCACTCCCAATAATATAATAATAGTCAAGGTTCACTTCCAAGAAAATTATTATGGACAAAGTCCCATAACAAACTATGGTCACTCCCTATCCTTATCAAGTCCATCTCATGATAGATAAATTTTTACCCAAAGCATTGGTGGGAGATATTGGACCCACCCATCACATAATGAAAATCATTAATTTTCGGTCCACAAAATCATAAAACATTCATTATATCAATACACATGACATGAAATGGGTTTCATAAACATTTTATCATGTCATAATTTATCGAAAATAGATAAGTTTCATAATCATTTCATCATTTTATCATAGCACAACTCATGAAAGGGAGTAGGTTTCAAAATAATTTTATCATGTATAACCTGTGAAAGAGAAATTGGGTTCAAAAACATCATTTCATTATAAAAATACACCATTCATAATTATAATAATATTTTTATCCTTGGATATTATCCTTGGTAGATATAATTGATATACATGGATTCCACTATGGAAAGTAAAATATTTTAAAAGATCACTTTGAATATTTTGTATGAAAATAAATTTCCTTTTAAAATCACATTTAAAACCTAAAATTTATAAAATATTTTGGAAATCATTTCATTAATTGTTATTATGAGGACATATAAATGAAGCTTTAAAAATCATTTAAACATTTCATGAGTAAAATATCCTTTCCACTTTAAAAATAACCATTTAAAACATTATTTTTTTGAAAATAAATTTCTTTGAAGATAATCTTGAAAACATATAAATGATAACTCAATGAAAATAATGGTCATGATAGTGGAAAATTCCATTCATGTGAGACATGTTAAAAAATATTACACTCAAATTGTAGGTAAAATCAAAAGAGATAATGTTTAGAAAATTACGTGAATATTCCTTTCAATTTTTTTTTGTATGTAGTCAAACATAAGGAAATAATTATTTAATAAATCATTTGAATAATTTAATAAAAAGTGAAATAATTTTTATAAAATACTTTTTCTAGATAAAAAATGATTTTCTTTTGATTAGATAAATATTTTTTATTTTTCATACAAAGATTATTTTGAAATATATAGTCCATAAAGAGATGAAATTTACAGGAAAAATGTATTCATAGGAAATAACTAGAGGAGAACAAAATCCAATAGTGTATTGAGAGTTGAATCATTATATTTTATCATCAGAAACATAATTATAAAAAATACTAATAAATAAATATATTGTAATATAAAATAATTACCCCTTTGGTAATATTGAATTATATACACCATGAAAGAGAGATAATAGAATGTATATGCAAATATAATTAATTTTCCAGATAATTATGACAAAATAAATCAATGGGTAGTATATACACCACATAAAATAAATAGGTGGTGAATATGATATGTGTCGCATATAAGCAAAAATTTACATAGAAATTCCTTAATACCCTAGTAATATTTTGAATAATAAGTCCCAATATAAAACCAAATTAAACATGAAATATAATAAAATTAATGATATCTATGTTATAAAATTTTATATAGGTAGCATATACACCACAGAAAAGAATTGAGTGATGCATTTCCAAATGTATTTATGAATTAAAAGAGAGACAACAAATCCATTACTTTATGTGTCAACTTAAATCATAAAAATTAAAATATCATGGTTAATAAATATAATATTTCTATAAATCTATTAAATAATCATAATTATATATATCATATAACATATGATTTATATATTAATTTTTTATTACCCATTTATTGAAAATTCCTTATTAGAATCATATTTTAGGTAATAACCGCTTTTTTTGTATGTTTTAGTTTTATATTTTTCTGTTCCACTTGGTTTTATCATTGTTCTATACAATTTGGAAAATTAATCATGATATAAGAGATGACAGGATGTACATATGCATGAACATGGTTCCCAATTTATAGAATTAAAGAAAGAAATAATGATGAATAATATATTAGTATTATATAACTATTTTTGCATTATATATATCCTATATTATCATTAAACCCATAATTATTACCTTCCATGTAATGCTTCAATGAATTATAACACTTTGTGAGGCTGTAGTCCATCGTACAAATGAACTACATTGGCGTATCACCACAGAATAGGTAGTAATAAGTAACATGTGACATAATGATTCTAGAAGAATAATAATATCATTAATATCGTATAAAAACAATAAATCCATCATTATATCCATTTGTTAGAGGTAGTGATGAAAAATTAATAACATCCTATTGTGAGGCGGTAGTAACCGTACACACGAAAGATGATTTTTGTAACACATTTGATAGAAGATGATAAGATTTAGGTTATTCAATTAAAAAATAACATCCTAGTATATTTATTATAATTATTTTATTTAATCATCATTTTTAACAATAATTTACGAGGTGGTGGAAGAAATAAAATAATAATCTTGATTACAGATGTTATGACATCTTCAGAAAATTTATTCTTGTGTGATCAAAAAGGATTATCGTGTTTGATTGTTTACCAAAATAATGATTCTAAGATGTTTAGAGGGTTTTAATTTATTTATTTTTTAGTTATTGTATAAACTAATATATTTTTTAATTGTGGAATGGAGAGGAGAGGGGGAAAAATTTATATGTGAGATGAGTTGCACACATAAAAGTTTTTAAAAGAAAAAGGAATACCCATATATTTCAAATGAAAAAGGATAAAAATGTGTTATTATAGAAAATAGAATAAATAATATCTAAATATGTATGTAAAATTCATAATGGGAATATTTTCAGACATTTTAACCCATATCTTACCAGTTTAACCCCCAGTAATCCCATTTTTTACTTTAATCGTGATAATTTTTTTACTATTTTTTATTCTTTATTATAGAAAATTAATACGACCTTATTAGATAATGCAAATAATTATTTATTATAAATATCAATCTAATTTTATATATTATATTTACATAAGAGAAAAAAATATAATTTAAAATTAATACCGTAGACGCGGCGAGAAAGCACATTTTCAAAGGGAAAATGTCCATAAGTATAAAAACAATTATATCAAAATAAAACAATAAAATGATTAAAATATCCTAAATTATATTGAAATATTTATAAATTAACTATTTTTTCGATTAAACCCATCTATGTTTTTTTTTTTTTTGTAAAATTCTTAAAAGAAATGGAAATTTTTAATACAAACTAGTATTTTTTCACAATTTATCAAAACATTTATCTTCTTTTAAATTATAAAAAATATATACTAAGATAATTTTGACATGCTGAATTTAATTTTTTTCACATAAATTTTCTTAAATTTTCCTAAATAAGTACACAAAAGGTGACAAATCTATTTTATTAGAGAACTATAGTTTTTAAGCCTAAAAATGAATTTATTCTTATCTAATATATAGAAAAAAGATAAGATGAATTATAATCATTTCAATGAATATATAATATATATAAATGTCCATAAAATTATTCATAGAATGCGGTATCTTTAATTTTTTTAGGTGCAATTATTTTTTGTTTTCCTAAAAAAAATTCAGAAAAATAATTCCTTTATTTTCAGGTAGTTATTCTTTTCATTTCTAACTAATTGGAAACCAAATATTTCGTTTTATATAAATTTTTAAACCATATATTTTCTTTATTTAGTTAATCATTTTCATACCCACGATTCCATTGTGTATACATTTACTATCATTTTAAATAATTATATTTTAATAGTATGTAACATTTCGTTTAAACTCACTATTGAATAAAAATCAAGATAATCATTGTGTTTTATATAAAACAAGATGAACTAAATTTTTTATATAATAAATATATAAATAATAATTAATTTATTTAAAAAAAATATTTCACAAAATATGAGGGTGTTATAGGTATCATTATAATGTTTTTGGTAATGACCATGGATAACCTAGGTTAAACTTATGGTATCATAGTTTGAGAATAAGGTGTCATGTTTTATACATCATATGAATTATTTTTAATGATTATATGATATATCACTCTTATAATTATATCATAATTATTATACTTTGAATTTTTTGGTTTTATTTAATAGATGTAACATGAAGGAATCATGGTAATACTGAATGAGAATGATAATGAAATGAATTTCCTCTGGAAAAATCAATTGTTATGTTATCCAGAATGGAAAATATCATTTATATGCAAACAAAAATTTCTTAGGCTATGAATCATGATGAGCATCTAAATGAAAAAAGGAGGAAAAAATATAATATTGAGTTTCTCATTAGTAAAAATCCATTTTTTCTGTGGTTTTAAAGATTAGTTTATTGCTATGTAATGATTTGGTACCATTGATGAGATATTTTCAATCCTCTAGTGTACATAGCATTGTGGACCCTTTTCAAGAATATAAAGCAAAAAAAATAAATTTTATCCACTGAGTGTGATGAGTTTAGGATATTATTATTTATTAAGTACTTAACTTATATCCTTTTTAAAAACATTGTGTAGGAATTCATTAAGAAACAAAAGCTGGATGATTAATCTATTGGTACCTATGGGGAAAATTTTACAAGACTTATGAGTTACGTCCCTAGTATTATTATCCAACCATAATGTTCAGCTGATCAATTATTTAGTGACATAAAATTGTCTCCATAAGGTGTTATCCATAAAATAAATTAGTAGACATGATAAAAGCATTCAATGTGAATATATGGTATAAATGTAAATTAGATATTTTAACCATACCCATGGTTTTGATAAGAAAAGGGAGATGGAGCCTCATCAAAACTCTAATAAGTCACATGGAGTAAAAAATTCCATCCATCTACATGGCATTAATTAGGTAATAAACATCATGTAAAATTGTTTAATATAAATAGGAGGTAGGTATTTTCATAATTCCAGTTCATTTAAAAGTTGATCGATATATCAATTAATACAATAATGGAAATGGGAACTTTAACAAAATGCACTACCCAAAATCCATTGATTTAAGTTCAAGGAATATGAGAAATATTTTTACCAGTGAATGAATTTGATGGGTTTTTATGGATGATGTCAACATCCTCTCAAGCCCCAATATTAAGGTAAATCTCATGAGATCACTACTGTTGAAGTGGGTTATGAGAATTATGTGAAAAAATGTACACTTATCATGTACTATACAAAAAAATAAATATCTTATTTGATTATGGATATAATCACTTTTTCATATCTAAATAATTTAAATAGGGTATCAATTTACCATATCAAAAATTTGATATTGAGTTAGCAGTGAAAACTTATAATGTTTTTATGGCCGCATCTCAAGTATAAATCTTTTGTCTTGTTTATGAATGTGGGAATCTTCATCCTACAAATAATGTGATTCTCTCATTATGTGAATTTCTTGTGATTCTAGTCGTGGACTGACATTCTTTATATATATCCCATATCAATTTCAAGGAAGAGAATTTACATTCCATATACCCCAAGAACCAATTCTCATTTATCATAGTGAAGATAAATTTGAACATATGAGGGAAATCACATACATTGTAAGGAAATTTGTTCATATTCAAAAGGGTTGATTATCATCGATGGTTGGGGATATACTCAAAATCAAAGATATGTCTATTTTATGGGAGTTTTTTGATGCCATTAAAGAATGCTCCACTATTATTTTGTCTAATCATTAAGTTGATATTCTAATAGAACTCATAAATGGTCCCACACATATTTAAAATACTCTTTATAAAATGGTTATGATTGAGTTACATGAATTGGAGACACAACAGTTGGAGAATCTTGACCAGGGATTCATTCAACTATGTGCATCACCATGGGGTGAGCTAATTAATTTTGTTAAGAAGAAATATTGATCAATGTGACTGATAATTTATTATCAAGAACATAAAAAGATTAATATATAGAAAAATTATCTCCAACCACTCATTGATGAATTTATTGATCAAAATAATGGATCTTAATACATGTATAAGATTTAAATTTGTTGTATATATTATAAATTAAGTGTTAAGAAAGAATATAAACCAAAGAACAACTTCCTTACAATGTATTAATATAATTAATTTAAAGTGACACGGTTTGTTATTAAAACACCCCAAAATTTTTCCTTGCATTAATGAGTATAGTATTTAGAGATTACCTTGATCATTTTTGAGGTAATCTTTATAAATGATATTCTTATATACTCTAATAGAAATTAAGAGCATGAACATCATTTGACAAATTTTTGATGACCCCAAGGAAGGAAAATTCTTCTAAAAAATTTACTAACTGTAAATTTGGGCATCATATGTTTTCATTTAAGGGTTATATAATCTCAAATCATGGTATATGAATATATTCTTCACATACCGATGTTGTTGAAAGTTTGGCCCAGACCATCCAATGTGATTTAGATGTAATGTTTTATTGGAATGGTATATATTATCATCCTTTTGTAGTAAATTTATCAATACTGTATAATCAAATAACCCAGTTAACATATAAGGAAATCGAGTTCCTCTGTAAATATGAATTTGAGGAGAATTTCAAGTAACTATAGAGATTATTAATCATTTATTTTTTACATTAAATATGTTCTAGTGAAGGAGATATTGTCCCATATAGTGATGAATTAATGAGGTGATTGGGATGTGTTCTCATGAATAATGACATGGTTATAGATTATATTTCAAAATAATTAAATATTCATGTGAAAAATTACCCAAATCATGATTTGGAGTCAAATGTAGAATTGTTTTATTAAATATGTGGAGGAATTATGTTTATGGAAAAATTTCCTATATACATACAAATAAAAATAGTTTACAGTATATATTTACACAAAAATGATGAAAAATATTTCAGATAAGAGGTTTAGATCTGATTAAATATTATGACTCTTCAATATATTTCAAACCAAAGAAATTTAATATGGTGTTCAAAGCATTGAGTTAAAACGAAATTTCTATGTTTTCATTGACGAGTATGATAAAAGATCCAATATATATATATATATATATATATATATATATATATGAAAAGTATAGACCAGGATGTCATGATTATAAGGGTAAAATATTATTTTCGTAAATAACTTTTCAAACATATATCAAATTAAATAACAAATAAGTGCAGTAGGAAGACATAAACCCATATAAAAAGGTCAAAAAATTTCTTTAGTTCAACCATAATTTTTATACAATTTTATATTTTATAACCCATGTATGTGTTCTTCCCATACCATATTTGAAAAATGAGATATTAGAGGATGCATATAGTTAGACCTTCTCTATTCATCCAGGAAATACAAAAGGTGTTTAGAGATCTACAAGAGTATTTGTGGTGTAATATAATGAAGAGAGTTATTAAAAACAAGGTATGTCGGTGCTCTGTATTTCATCAAGTTAAGATTGGGTGACAAAAGTATAAGGGGATGTTATAACCATTACCCATACGAGAATGAAAATGGGAGAACATCGGCATGGAGTTTTTGATATGGCTCCCCAAAAATTCCAAATACCATATGTTTATTTGGGTTGTACTCAATGACCTTTTAAATTATCCAAAATTTATTTACCTTATATAAGATTTCACTCTGAACTATATTTCCATGATATAAATTAACGAAGTTTTAAGATTTCCTGGTGTACCATTTAATATTGTATCTAACCATGATCCAAGTTTAACCTCAATGTATTGGAGAATTTATCAATAGCCACTGGATAAATAGTTAAGGTTCATTATAATGCACCATCCTTATATTGATTTTCGTTTTGAGAAAACAATTCAAACACTAAAAGGCTTTTTGGGAGAATCCTCTATGAAATTTAAAGGTGGTTGTGATCAACAGCTTCCTTTAGTATAGTTTTCTTACAACAATATATTTCTTTTGAGGATTAATAAATATCCTTTTTAATCCATATATGGATAGAATTGAATAACTATAATGTATTGGAATGAAGTTCTTGAAAGAAATTTATTGGGACATAAGCTCACTGAAGAATTTACAGAGAAGTTTAGGGAAATTAAACAACACATATGGTAAACATAATGTTGATAGAAACGCAATGATGAAAATAATTAATGATATTTTCATTTCAAAGAAGTTTATAAGTTATTTTTAGAGACCCATTTTTTACCGTGTAATACTTTGAAACATTTCTATATATATTTCTAGAGTTCGACGCTATTTCCAATGTTCAGTGGTGAGACGACGTGGAATTCTGTCGCCCGGTGTGCTCAAAATTAATTTTATAAAATAATAAGTATATTATATACTATACTCACAAATAAAATAGGGTAAATCTTAAACAGTAGCTTAGATCATAAACCTGAGGCCACATTTGAGTATGGAATGAGGCATTTACCCTAAGCCTGCCATATGTGTTTTCAACGTAGGACTTCTATGAGAAAAGTAACCCAGGAAAAAAACTCATAAATAAAATATTTAAACTTAATTATTTTGTATCGAATATCGAATCAAATTACATTCAATTTGAGAATTAGATTGGAAATATGATACTATCATTGAGGTTGAAAGGAGGTGGTTTTCCTAGGTTCTACATAAAATGAGAGGGTGTTGAGGTTTCAGATTTCTCGATCGTTGGTGGGTTCCGACATATTTCTATAAATATAAAATTAGGGTATTGGGATTAAGGTTATCACATAATATCACTCTCTCTATCCACCAAAACGTATCCCTATACCATTCACACTTATTCGTTCCTGGATTGAGAGGAAATCATTACTGAAACCTTGGCATATTGAAGCGGGAGTTCCATGGATGCGTTGCCAACGACGAACGACCTATTTGAGGTGGTATTCTTGTTGTGTTCACACCACAATTTACATTATTGTTTGATTAATGAATTATTAATCAAATCCTTTATTTTTATCATTGAGGTGATGGAAAAACGAACATGACCATTTTCCAATCCCCGTTTTGAATCCCCGTACTATCGTGATCTGTGCAGTTCTTCGCCTTAAATCGTCACTAAATCAAAACATTGATGAATTATTAAAAGTATAATGGTGATGTGAATCCCTCAACACAAGGATTCCAAAACAGATATATTTTCAATTTTTCAATCACTAGAGTGGTCTCAGTGGTCTCTGGGTAGATATGGTGGCAATACTCCGATAAGGGCAGCAGATGGCGGCCGAGCGTGGTGGTGGGGTGCTGAGGTGGCTAGCGGCGCAGTTGGCTAGCAAGAAAAGTAGGAAGAGGTGACATGGTGATGAGGAAAATGGGGGGTAGAACTAGGGGAGGATCAACAATATAGAGGTCAAGTAGTAGTGTGTGGGGTGATTCTAGAGTAGCTGGGGCCATCCAGTATTGTTGGGACAGCAGAGCCGCATCGCGACCATGCTGGAGGTGTGGTGTGGTCAGGGAGCGCGACCCCAGGTGGCAGATAACCACAAAACACAGGTCACCACATGGAAGAGGGGACTGGTCCACCATTAGCTAGGTCGGGACAACTATGGTGGGCTGAACAAGGTGGATGGGTCAAGCCAGATGGGGCTTGACTTTCCTAAATTAGGAAAAGACAATTTAAATGACCATTTCTTCTAAATCGGGCATCCGATTGACGCACCATCAATGGACATGACTCCATCTGTCCAATAAATATCATTTTACAATAAATTAGGTATTTATTTAATAAGCTTCACGTCTTGGTTCCATGAATTTCTTATGTTCAATAATATTAATAATAATAATAATAATATTATTATTATTATTATCTGGGATTCTTGTTTCGGACATGGTGCCTACATGTGGTGTCTGATTAGCGTGCCATCAGCGGCGATGCGACCCTATTCTTGGGAGAAATATTTAATAAATATTTTGGGCATTTAAACTATTGTCATGATGTGGGGCCCATGGGCTTCATTCTCATTCTTTGTGGTTTAACTAAACTTTTTCACCGAGTATGTTTTTTGGGTGATAGAGTAGTGAAATCCGTGTGTATTTCCGAGATGATCAAAATGGTATGATCCATATAATTAATTTAATAATTGACATGTGGGACCCATGAAACTCCTTTTGAGAATAGTTTTATGTTACACAACCTTTCAGTTGGATGTATGATTGGATCGAGTGGATAGTATACCATGCATGTTTCTTCCTAAGGATCACAACGGTCTGATCTTTTGGTTACAAGGAGATTTATTAGCGATCTAATTAAATGTGGATTCATGAAATGAATATCAGTGGAAGATACTTTTGAAATTTTTGATGAGTAGAATCCACCATCATCATGTGTGTTTCCTATATCAATTAATTCTGACTGGAATCCCCCTAGAACACTAGGGCGTGGGTATTCAATGAAAAAGAGTTGAATCCATCTAAAGAATTAGGGTGTGAATCCACTATGATGACTATCAGAGCAGAATAACCCATTGAGAAAAGAACATGTCCTCTACCAGTTACACCGTAGTAAAACCCCCTGGTGCACTAGGGAGTGGGTCCTCGATGACTATTAGAGTTGAATCCCCCTAACGTACAAGAGAGTCGGTCCTCTACTTCATATTTTCATCATTTGACTTTTAAGTTAAGTGATGATACCTTGTGTGACATAACCATGGATTTACAAGTAATATGGGTGTTTTCCCCATTTTGATAGAACCTTGTGACACATCCCAAAACTATGTGGGTGAGACAGACCCACCCAAAGAGAATAGAATCCAAGTGTGGTGTTTGAGCACCTTTGTCTTGAAGTTTTAGAAAGTCATGAGGAATGACGAGGATCGATGGTGTATAATTTTGGGGATGTTGGTGAATCTTTTTATAGGATGATCTATGAGATGAAGAACCCTGTACTATCTCCATGTGTTTCTTTGTCTGAGCACATATATGTACACCCTTTTGCAGACCCACTCCTTGTGGTTGGATACTCTCCTTCTAGGAGAGGCAAATATGCATAGGGTATTCCACGTTCTATCTATATCCTTCTTCTTTTTGTTGGATGAGTATACTCTCCTACAATAGTTTTAGAAGTATCAACAATAATTTTATCGTCTAAAGCTTCTTGGACCTTATGTTTGGATGGTCCTACTTCACTTCATTATTGTGTTGACCTGCACTCATTTACTATTTTTTTTTCATCTGATGTACTTACTCTCCTTGTGTTTCTCTTACTACTCCCACTTCCCTTTGGTGTTTCCTACTGATTATGTTTATACTCAACTCGGAATGGGCTTTTCCTACACGTATCGTTCCATATACAGACAATGCACAAGATTGATCATGAATCTAGAGGAGCTCGGAGATACGAGATCTTGGACCGCATGAGGTGGTCATAGATAGGGATTCAGGAGTGGGACTTCCTTGAAATGTTTAAATTCTAAGTTTTCCTGCCATGTTAAGACACTTTTTAGTAGGGCATGAATTTTACCCATTTACTTTTCAGCATAATTTACTAAATTCGTACTATTTTGTTTCCCATGAATTTATGGTTTATTTTACTATAGGTGGCATATTTTACCTTTCTCCCTATGCACTTTCAATCGAGTTGGATGTGTGTGTGTGTAAATGTACATAAGAAAAGGCCTCCCTAAGTTTGTTGTGCCTTTGACGCTCATCATTATCCCATGGAATATAGAGGTAGGCATGGGGTGGTTATGGATTGAGCCTTGACAAGGGTCGGGTTGTGACAGTGTTGTATCAGAGAAAATTCATTTTTTGGGATGTTGTTTAGATGAATAACATTAAGGGAATTGTCTTGGGATAGGGTAACATTGTTGACGTGTAACAAGAGTGGCTCTTAGGTCAGAGATTCCAATGATGGTGTTGCGAATGATGTATCCATTCACCAGGACCTTGATTAGCCACCTTGGGACATAGAATATTGAGACATTTATTGAAGGGAACATTGGTACATGAATCATATAATATTTATTCTTGACCTTCCTTATTGATTCAGATTCCCTTTTGTTGTAATTCTTATATATAGTTTCATCTAACTGCAGCACTCCTTACAACTTTTAGGATGCCTCTATGATGATAGTCAACCACGATACCTACTCCACTTCATGATGACGAACTCATGAGTGATGAGGCCTCAGTATAGGGACCATCAGGCGATCGTGTTCCTCCAGATGGGCTAGTACCGACACCTCCACTGGTGGATCAAAAATTTGTACCGACAACACAGGCTGAGGAAGAGTGAAGGATGATGATGCATGATGAGTTCCAGCACCAGAGGTTGCTGATGATTTGATGTGAGACAGATGCACAAGCAATAGAGGAATGGTTGGAGTTTTTGGTCCATATCTTTAGGATGGTGCAAACACTAAAAGACCAGGTGGTTTCATTGGAAGATGACATTGTTTCCTGGGACGACTATCTGTTGGTAATTTTTATTTAACCATATTCATGACGAGAAGACTCTCTTGTGGGATGAGTTTCAGTAGCTATTTTGCGATGATTACTTACCCTCCTTCTTGATATCTGTCAAGATTTAGAAGCTTATAGAGATGAATCCGTGATCCATGATTGTGGATGCGTATGTTTATAGGTTTATTGACCTTACACGCTACTCCCTGTATATGATCCGTGATGGTTACTTCTGGGCACTAAAGTTCGATCTGGGTCTCCACCGAGAGATCATTCAAGTTTAGTGCCCTTGTGCATTTCTACCTATATCGGGATACTAGAGTGGGAACTCGTGATAGAGAGATTTCTATCATTGGGGCACCAGTGGGCTGGTCTTGCCATTGGTCACTTTAGAGTGTAGAGATACACGTCATCTGGAAGATGTCAGATAGCAGGGCTGTGACGTAGGAGGCTTCCCCATGATCAAGCTTGAGAATGTGTACATGAGGAACCTAGGTTGTGCAGGGCTTTGGGATAGCCTATAGAAGTCTGGTACTACACTTAGGATGGGTGGGGTCTCATGGAATTGGACAACCCAACCATGCGAGTTGAGTATCCTGGGATGCCAGTAGGTGGACCACCACGACAAAGACATCGATGTGATCAGGGTGTTCCCTAGGGAGGTGGTGCTGGCAGAGGAGAATGATGAGTATGAGGACCCTGTTGTTTGGGATTACACTATAAGAACCCCCAACACCACTAGGAGTTCCATGTCATGATGGGAGAGCTTACAGCCGGGGCAGCGGAGAGCTAGAGGATAAGGATGTCTGTTATCCTCCAGTGCATGAGATTTTTCGAGGCACACTGGGTGATTATTATACTCTTGATTTATTATTATTATACAAAAGAGTTAGTAACTATTTTATTTTGTTACTCCTTGTATTGGGAGTTGAAGCTCCCAATAGAGGCTCTATCAAAAAAGATTTGTCTCAATGTTCATATGGAAATCACCTCTTTGATATCTTTTATTTGTTGATAGTTCAAGCATTAGTTTGGAAGGGAAATTTTCACGTGGGACATAATGGTCATCCCAATGAAACCTTATGATGTTATCATCAGTATAGATGTAATTTCCATGGTTTGATCCCAGATTGACTATTTATGAAGGCTATTAAAATTCCTACATGCTAATGGGATGGTGTTCACCTTTCTTGGTGAACGAGGCATCGTAGCAGGGCATGCATGTGCTGTGAGAAAGATACTAAAACCTTTTTCCCATCAGTAACCAAGCATGAAACTTGGTGAAACTGACTTTTCATGCACTTGGGCCCATTTAGTTGTGGAGGATTACATGGATGTCTTCCCCGAATATGTCCTTTGACAACTTCTATGGGTATAGTTGGAGTATTTCACTTATTTTCAATAAGGTAATACACCTATATCTTTCATGGTATATCGGATTGAACCCAATAATCTCTAAGAGATACATTTTCTATTAGAGGAACTTCATGATAAGGGTCCATCGGACATAGTGTGTCTCCATGGGCATATTTAGTTTTGTTTGGGGAATATGGAAGATGAGAGTTTGTGTATTTGTGTGGATTATCATCACCTAAATCAGGACATAATAAAGAACAAGTACCCCTTACCGAGAATTGATGAGAAATTCATCCAGTTTCAAGGTGCAACGTGGTTATACAATATTGATTTCAGATCTGGATTCCACAATCTATGGTTTTGAAAGGCTAATATTCTGAAGTTGTGCTTTTATTTTCATTATGGGCATTGCATGTTTATAGTGAAGCCCTTTGGTGTGAAAAATTCAGAAACTATTTTCATTACCTTGATGAATCATATCTTCCAGCAGTACATGGTATGATTTTTTTTTCACTTCATAGAATACATACTAATTTATAGGGCATCAAGGTGAGGATCATATAGATCACTTGAGAATGGTCTTTGATTTACTTCAACAACAATTGCTTTATGGAAAGCTCTCAAAGTGTCAGTTCTGGATACAAAAGGATCACTTTCTTGGGAATATAATCTATGGATATGTTTTATCTATAGATCCCAGGAATATCGTGGATGTTTTTAGTTAAGAGCCACCCTATTATGCACGAATGGTGTGGAGATTTCTTGTTTTGGATGGGTACTATCAATGATTTGTGGAAGAATTTTTTAGGATCATAGCCCATTTGACCACTTTGATGTGGAAGGGACAACCGTTTACCTAGTATGAGTAGTGCCAAATGGACATCGAGATGTTGAGGTAGAGTTTAATGGGAAATCCTATTTTGAGACTACCAGAGGATGGCATTGATTTCATAGTGTATTGTGATGCCTCAGGAGTTGGGTGTGGTTGTGACTCAAGGAAATGACAAGCAATCATCATGTATAGATCAAGTAAGCTGAGATCCCATTAGAATAACTACACAAATCATGACATGGATCATACAATGGTAGTCTTATACATAAGAATGTGGACACACAATTTCTTGGGAGAGTGCATTGTGGTTTACTCATAACACAAGAGTCTCACATATATCATTACACAGAGAGATCTGAATCTCAGGTTGTGATTCTGGTTATATTTTCTGTAGAACTATGACTATATGATAGTCTATACTCCAGGGAAGGTTAAAATTTTATCATATGTTCACCGTATGAAGTCCTAATATTTGCTAGCATAGTAATATTCAGAGTAGTTAGCTTCCCTTCCATTGACCCTGGTGGAGTAGAAGGGTTTAGTTTTTCTAAAGTAGATGGTGCTGAATACTTCGCTCCTTGAGTGTGTGATAGAGTCCCAAATGGGAGATATCTACTACAAAGTTCTACGCGACTACATATTAATAGGCATGCACCCAATGAGTACTACGAAGGACTGAGTCATGAGATCTTATTCTTTGGGTGAACAATGATTTCAGTCAAGTGCAAGGAAGTAATGATAGAGTTATATACTTCTATCTAAGTTGTAAATCCTGGTTTGTAGAAATTGTAAAATGATCTTCATCGGTAGTTTTGGTGGTCTAACATGAGATGAATATTTTATGATTTTTTCTCATGATGCCTTACATTTCATTAGGTGAAGGATGAGTATTAGGTTTCAGAAGGTTTGTTATAGATTCTCAGCAACCCAAAGTGGATGTGGGATAACATATCATTGGAATTCATTATAGGTATTCCATGCATATAGAAGAGGTACGATGCCATCTGGGTGATAGTGGACTAACTCAAAAAAGTTGGTGAACTTATTTCCTATTTGGGAGAATATTTCGGTGGAGAGTTTGGGGAAGTTGTAATTTTGAAAGATCATCCACCTTCATGGGGTACCCTCTATGATTGTCTCCTATCGTAATGTGTGATTTACGTCATGGTTGTGTAGAGGCCTGTAAGATACATTTTGGACCTGACTACATATGAGTGCGACCTTTCACCCCCAGACCGATGGGAAGACCCAGTGCACAATCTAGGTGCTGGAGGATATACTAAGGTCTTGCAAGCTAGATTTCCACTAGAGATGGGAGGACCCCCTACCTTTTGTAGATTATCATACAACAATAGTTACCAATCTACTATAGGCACGAATCCATTCAAGGACGTATACAGAAGACCCTTATGGTAACCTTTATGATGGATCGAGGTTAGAGACTCATCCCACCTGGGCCTATAGTTGGTGATATCGACGATGGAGACAGTACAGGTCATCCGTGAATAGACGAGTATGGCCCAAAGAGTACAAAAAATAATACGTGGACAACCACTATAGGCCCTTGGAGTTTGAGTTGAGAGATCACATCTTCCCAAGAGTCTCCCAAAAATACAGAATTTGGAGGATCAACCAGGGATTCAAGATATCCCTGAGGATCATCAGTCTGTTAGAGATCATGTAGAGGGTTGGCGAGGTTGTCTACCAATTTGACCTGACCCCACAGATGGAGCGGGTTCTTGATGACTTCCAAGTGTCACAACTAAGGAGATATGTTCCTGATCCTACACATGACATCAACTGGGGTGAGCTAAACATTGATGATGGATCCATCTTTTCAGAGCACCTGGTTGTGATCGATTATCAATAGGAGTTATCATTTCATGGATAGTCCACCCCCTTGGTTTTCATGCTTTTGAATTACAGAAATGTTCATGAGAGTTCATGGGAATGGGAGAGATAGATCTAGGTTCAGTATCCTATGTTTTTTTCCTAGTTTTTGATTTTCAGGGATGAAAATATTGATGTAAGAAATTAGGTAGAGACCCTTTTTTCACCTTTTATTTCTTCTAAATATGTCAATATATATTTAAAAAGTTGGGTGCTAAGAAGATGCGAAATTTCAAGTCCAGGTGTGACTAGAATTAATTTTATAAATATATTGAGTATATTTTATACCATGCATGCAAAGGAAACAAGATAACACATAAATGGTAGCTCAGATAAAAAATCTTGAGGTCGTTGTTGAGTCAAGATTGTGAAGTTTACCCTATGTGTGGCATAACTTTTGCTGGCACTGGACATCTATGAGAAAAGTCAACAAATTGAAAAAAGATAAATAAAATAATTAAACTAAATTATTTTCCCCCAAATGATGAATAAAGTAACTTATGAATGGGTATTTGGATTTGAAATCCATGACATCGATTGAGATCGAGATGTGGTGTTTTTTTAGGCATGACATAAAATGAGTGGTAATAGAGGTTTCATATTTCATTACCATTGGAGAGATCCAAAATTTTTCTAAAAATAGAAAATTAAGGGATTAAAAATAGTTCTAGACCCGAATATCGATCTCTCCACCAAACCATATCACTCCATCATTCTTCCTCATTCATCAATAGATCGAGGGGAAATATCTGCAGAAACAATGCCATATCAAAGAAGGAGTGCCACAAATACATCACCAATGAGGAATGACCAATTCGATGTTGGATTCTTTTGGTTTTCATAAACCATTTCCCATTATTGATTTATTCATGAAATCATCATGAAATAATTTGTTTTGATAATTGAGGAAATTGGAAAATAAGCACGGCCACCTGATCACAATTTTGAATCCCTGTTCATTTGCGCTCTTCTCCGTTCTTCGCTTTAAATCTTCATTACATTGAATCATCAATGAATCATTGAGCGGAGGATGGCGATGTGAAGCCCTAGACATAAGGATCCTGAAACAACTCTCTTTTCAATTTTACGACCACCAGAGTGGTCCTAGTGGCCTAAAGAGTGAGATGATGGCGAAAACCTTGAAATGGTGGTGGTCAGAGGTAAATCACAGTGGGGAGGGCTAAGGTGGATGGTGGTGCAGTCGGATAGTGAGCAAATCAAGTAGAGACGGTGGGGTACTGAGGCGGTTGTAGGTAGAACAGAGGGGTGAACCATTGAGCTGGAGGAATGGCAGTGGTTTGCTAGGTGAGGAAGGTGTGGATGGGGCCATCTGGTGGAGTTGGTATAGAGGAGCCGCATCGTGGCCCGGCTGGAGGTGAGGCCATGTCGTGGTGTGCGACCTGAGGTGGCAACAACCCGCATGACATGGGTTGCCTCATGGAAGAGGGGACATGGATGTGACAGGAAATACAATCCATTGAAAGGAAGGTCAGGACATGGCAAGATAGGCTGGGCCAATGGCTAGGCTGCTGGTTAGTGATTCATACCAGGCCATCCGGGGCGGGCCAGCCCAGGCAGAGGGTTCCAGCCTGATTGGGCTAGAGCGACCTTAATTGGGATAAGACCCTTTCAATTCCCATTTATCCTAAACCAAGAATATGATTGGAATGTTTTCTATCGACAAGAGTCCCTCTCATCAATATAGATCTTTTTATACTTATATGGGAATTTTAGGAATCAGTTTCCTATATAGGTTCTATGAAATTCTTGAGTTTAATAATAATAATATTATTATTATTATTCAGGATTCTTGTTTCAGATGTGGTGCCTACATGTGAAGTATTATTAATGTGCCATTAGTAGCAATAATACCAAAGTACTTAGGAGAAATTTTGAAGATGAATTTTGGGTGTTTAAACTAAGGTCAAGATGTGGGTGCCATGGGCCTGGTTTGGATGCTTTGCAATGAAATGCATCTTTTTTCACTAGGTATTTGTTTTAGATGATCGAGTAGATGAATCAGTTGGTTTTTTTGAGAGGATAACAGTGGTTAGATATTTATAATTAATTTAATAACCAATATGTGGGCCCCATGATATTCCTTTCGATCATAGTGCGACATTAAAAAAAAATTTCAATCAGATGTCTGATTGGAAAGTGTGGGCAGTCTACATCGTGTGTGTTCCCGCAATGATTACAACGATGTGATCCATTTTTTTGTTTGGATAATTATTCATGATCTCATTAAATGTGGAAACATGAACAGAATATGGGTGGAAGATAATGTTGACATGTTTGAAGAGTTGAATCACCCATCGAAATGGGTGTGGGTCCTTTACCAGTTACATCCAAGTGAATCCTCCTGGTGCACTAGGGTGTGGGTACATAATGAACAAGAGATGAAACTTCCTGATGCATAAAGGTGTGGGTACTCTTGGATGACTACTAGAGTTGAAACCCCCATTCGCATGGGCATATTTCCTCTACCAGAGACTGTTGAGTGGAATCTCCAAGGCATAGTATAGAGTGGGCCTCAATGAATATTAGAGTGGAATCCCCCTAACGTAATAAGGAGTTTGTACTCTACTTCATGATTGAATAATATGAGTTTTTAGATTAGTGGTGAGACCTTTTTTGGGATTAAGTTGTACTTACAAGTAATAGGGGTTCATTTTCCACCGAGATGCATCCTTGTGACATGACCTAAAATAATTCAGGTGAGACAGGCCCACCCCAAGTGGATAGTATCGAGGTATAGTGTTTGAGCCCGTTTTACTTGAATTTAAGGGAATACATGAGGAATGATGGGTATCAACGATGGTTACTTCTGGGACAATTGATGAATCTTTTCATGGCCTGATATGTGAGATAAATATCCCCTTATTCTCTCATTGGGTTTCTTTGAATTAGCATACATATATACAAACCCAATTGCCAAACCACTCCTTGAATTTTGTTACTCTCCTTCTAAGAGAGATGAAGATGTGTGGGGTATGCCACATGATTTCTGCATGAAGGTTATTGTGGTTAGATGAGTCTAGTCTCCTAATATAGGTTTCAAATACTGAAAGTGATGTCCATCTTATCACCATTTCTAAATCCTTCTGTTTGGATGAGATTACATCACTCACTCATTGGTTTGAGAAACACTCATTTAATATATTTTGTTCCATATACTGTACTTATTTTACTCTTGAATATCATAATTCTCCCCCATTTCTTTAATGAATCCTACTGAGTATGTTTATACTCACCCTTTCATGGGATTTTTTGTACGTATCGTGCCTTATACAGATGACAAAAAAGTTTGATCATGAATCCATAGAAGATTAGGGATTCATGAGATTAGACCACGTTCAATAGCCATAATTGGGGATTCAAGAGTGAGGATTCCTTTATAGCTTTATATTATACGTTTTCCTATTAGTTTTAGACACTTTTCAATTGGGTGTTTATTTTCCCCCATTTTCCTTTCAAATTACTTTATTGTACCCATATTTGTAGTGTTCCACGCATGTATGGTTCATTTTATAGAAAGTTTCATCTAATAATTTTATCCCTATGCACTTTTCGTCGAGTTATTTGTATGTGTGTGTATTGGTACTTAGGAAAATGCCTCCCTGAGTTTTTTGTGCCTTATTAGTTAGTCTCCATCCCTAGGCTTAGGAGGAGGGCATTGGTTAGTTATGACTCGAGACCCAACATGGGCCGGGACGTGATTAAATTCATAAAAATATTTCAGTGTATGGGGGGTAATAATGTTTATAAATATTGTAATTTTGATACCTAAATATATTTTTCCATTTGAAATTCTTTATTATGTTGAGATGGTAGCTTATTGTTTCCCACATCCAACAAATATCTCTCAAGTTAATGATTTATTTCATGCATCTCTTGTGAGAATGTACAAAAATAATTTTTCATATCTAATGTACTAAATGTTCACAAACTGAATTATTATCTTTATTTTGAAGAAAAAATTACCGTGATTCGTGATTATGGAGACAATTTTCAACGATAAAATACCACTCCCATGGTCAATATTTTATTGTGAAACCAAAAATTTGAAGAGGCTACATGGGAACCTCAGGGTGTGATAAAAATTGAGAGACCATTATTATTTTTTAGAATGACGAATTTCAATGATGAAATTCATTTTTAGGGGGAAATAATGTAACACCATGAGATTTTATAATATATTTTCTCTTTAAATAATATGATTTCTTCAATCAATTTCATTACACACAATTCCGAGTTTAAGGGAACCATGATATACTATTAAAATATTATTATCACATAGAAATTTAATTAGACGGTATGAATAAAAATAAATAAATAATGAAAAATTATTCTTTCACAAGTATAAAATTAATTAATTGGTTATCAATTTATTAGAAATAATAATAATAGTCATATGAAAATTAAGGAAATGTTTCACTGAAAAATAATTTTATGTGTGCAATGTTTTTTATCATAATTAAGAAAATTAATCACTATTAGTGAATTATTTTAATATAATTTATATATTATAATTTCATAAAATGTTTCAATCATTTATCTTATATTTTTACTATGCAAGAGTTAAGAATAAATCCAATTTTGTCCTTAAAAAATATTTTTTTTAAAAGTTGATTTCATAAAATTTTTTGTACTTTTATTAAACTTAGTTTATAAAAATCATAGGTATTAAAAATGATAAAATTAGTTTTATATTTTTAATAATAACGTTCATATTTTTTAAATAGGGACCCTTTATTTTGGGTAAATATGAATATTAACCGTGGTAAAATTTAGGACCTCGATAAAAGGTAAGTATGGTTAATCTTGGTTAAAATGAAGTGATAAGGCCAAAATATTTGATTATTAATATATTTGGATGCAGTTAATTATAATATTATCACACTTTTATATAAATGTATTTTTTTAATGGACACATGTCTATGAAAATGATCCAAATTATTATTAAAGCGATTAAACATTCAAAGTATCACTCTCTTAGTTTTAAATATCTATTATGTATCCATATGAGGAAAAAATAATGTTCTGGGAAAATATACATGCAAATTTTGAGGTTAATGAAATTATTTTTATTATGAAAATTGGTTTATAATTTTTATTAATTATATATTTACCTTAAATGTGTATGTAATGTCGGCACATCATTTCATCAATTAATAGAAAATTTAAACAAATAATTTTAGAAATATTAAAAGTAATATAATCCAAGTTATTTGTAGTGTTTCACTAATTTTTTAGATAAATATAATATATTAATTATGTATAAAAGGATTAAATTCAAATTAAAACATCATATTTATTTCTTTTAAATAAAATCTAATGAATAGTTTCAAAATTGACATTAATGATATTTAATGAAAAAATATGTTATTAAAATTACATAATATTCATAAACATCATGAAATATATAAATGTGAATTATATATAGTCTAAGATTTCATTAAATGTAAATTTAAGTGTCAATTTTCACCTTATTGGTAAAATTATAACCCTTTAAGAGTGAAGAATATATTATCGTGGTTATGGTTAATGTAGGTCAACCAAAGAGTTAATCAAAAATTTAAATTTGGGAACACCACAAAAACAAATAAAATTTTAATGTTATGATGTGATTTCAATAACATACAATATTATATTTCAATATATAATATTTTTTAGTGGTTTTTCCTATATTAAGACTTAATTATATTTTTAAAATTTTAATAAATCCCAACAGTGACCCTCCCCTCAATTATAAAAGGGAACCCAACTTTCTCTTATTTACACCACATTGATCCTTATAGATCTACCATCCAATGAAAAGATAACTTATAAACTTCTTTATCCATATTATATTGTTGCCGGTCAACTTAAAAGAAAATCCCTAGGGTCTTTAAGAGGATATTTAATGGAGGTGTATCAAGGAAGATGTAATCAACTTAATTGATAACTTCCTTTTTAATTCTTATTTTAAACCACTAAAACTATTATAATATTCATCAAATGAAAAGTTCATAATCCTTAATATAATTAAATTTTATTATGATTAAGAAACCATAATTATCTCACCATATTTTCCATAAAATGATAAGTGAAATTATCATTAATGTGTATGCACGACTTACACTCTCCACATAGAGATATGATTTATTTTTCATTAATAAATTTCTATGAATGAGAATTATTATAGTTTTAATTATTACAGTTTTTATTTATTATCTAATTATTCTTATATAATAGTAATATAATTTCTAAATTCTTACATTTCATCGTGTTGAAAATGATAACGTCGCTCATGCTTACATGTGGACTATCACCTCCCAATGCGATGTGATTCATTTTTTATATCCAAATTACATGGATGTTAATGAGGATTGATTTATGTATATATATGGTGTGGTTGATATAACAATTATTTTTTAAAGTAAAATTATTATTTAAATTTTTTTTCTTCCATCCATTTAAAAATGAAACTAAAAATCCTGAGTATATACGACCTACGATCTCCATTAACGGTGTAATTAATCATCCGATATGTACCTTCAAGGATGAATAGAAATATAAAAAATCAATATACATTATATAATGATTATTGTAAATGATTATTTTATAGTTTTATAATATATTTTAAATTAATATACATGATTTTAGAGAATGTATGATGCAATTTGATCTTTGAGGTAATGATTTTTTATCTCATTGTTATTTCTATGAGACATATTCCATATTCACCAATTTTTCTTTTATGTGGTTTTTATGATATAAATAAATGAATTTTATGATTATTAATATAAAAATCATTTGTATTAACATATCCATCTGGGGTTATTTCTTCCATGGTGATTACATATAAAATTTTACTAAAGCATCAATGATTTTTATTTGAATATCATTGTTTAGTGAGATTGATTATGATACCATTTATGATAATGAAATATTTTATAGTACCAATCAATAAACTAATATACTTTCTTATAAAAAACTTATTTAATTATAATATATTTTTTCCTCCCATTTTTCTCAACTTACGTACTCAAGAGACCCAAAATATGTTTTTGAGGAAAATTAACATTATTTCTCTATTTGATCAAAAAAAATTATTTGAAATCCATATTTTATAAAAATGTTTTAAAGATGGTCTTAAATATTATATTATTATTTTATAATATTTTTTTACCCTTGATTTACATTTTATTGAAATGTTTTAAATGGAATATTCTTTTCATTTTCCAAATGACGTACTTTTTTACTTTTTATACAAAGTTGTAATATGATTTTTTTAATACATGTGGTATGAATGTAATTTCTAGTAGCCGTGATTCACCAATGATGTGAAGCTTCTATTACAAGTTTCTAGGTTTATTTTTCAATAAAATGGGATCCTTAATATTTATTAATATATTATGTTTTAAAATGTTATTTTAAATTGAAAATGATATATTCCTCATGAATCATTCTAACGATACTTTAAAAGAATTTTTATATATGATAACACCCTTTGATGACACATATGATTTTCTAGGTATATGATCTAACTATACCATACATATTCTCTCTCTAGGACGTTTATTGTTATGATGATGAAATGTTTATGAATCCCATTTATTTTCATAGTTTATGCGATGTTGAATAGTTAAAATATTTATGAGAACCTTTTGTTTTCATGCATTATGATGTGATTATATGATGAATGTTTTATTATATTTTTTCAGCCATATGTATGATCTTCATTATGTGATGGGTGGGATATAAATTTTATATCCATTTAATACAGTGTTTAATGTATCATATCTCATGAGATAACTATGGGAAATAATTTTATGTGATTGATACATTATGAGAAACAATTTGATGTTCTTGATCCATCATACGAAACAAGATGATGTTCTTGATTCATTATTTGAAATGTAGTCATTGTGATTGATACAATATAGAGAATAGATGTTGATTCTATAATAATTAGGTTTTTATGGTCTTGTTAGTTAACCATGACATATGAAATAATTTCATTATTTTGATAGTGACACACTTATATGATAAGGACATATTGTTCATGATTAATTTATGATGTTTTCTCAATTTTATGAATCATATCATTTAAAATTATTGATATTTATGCCATGAACCATGTTTATTATCTTTAAAATACTGTGTATAAAATTTTGTGTTATGGTCATGATCTAATACTCTTATGCTTTTTTTATGCTTTCATATGATCATTGATAGATATATCCCATGTTTACCCTAATTGGGAATATGAGCACACCTTTTCTTGTGTTTTATTTCCCTAGGTTATATAGAATGATTTTTTGTAATAATTTTTAATAAATAGTATTAAATTGGAAGGTATTTTTGTGTGTTGTTTAAGACCCTTCATGAGATAAAAGACCGTGTTTATAGTTTCCAAATACATTAAATCATTATAGTCATTAGGCATGTGTTTATGAAATTTATTTAATATTTTTCTAAAAATATGTAATATTTATACATGAAAATGATGGGTCTCTATAATTATCACTCATGAAACAATTCACCTCAGCCATCAAGGCCTTGACTAGACCGTTAATTAGGCCCACCATTCCTGAGTAGTCAAATCCATGATAGGGTAGAAACTTCATAGATGATTGGGTTTGGAAATATTGGGTATGTCAGTTTTTTGATGAATTCAAGGTACAGTTGAAAATAATGGTGTTATATGAAATGGTCTGGACCTCCAACTTCAATGTCTACATCCACAATGATATTATGTAGGAATTTTTTCCAGGCGGTGTTCAGGGATCAAAAAATTTCATCATCACCATGGGGATATCTAAATCCACCTATAGGATGTCTACCATATTGAAGGGATAAAAATATATGGCATATGTATGATGAGTTCCTCCTAGCTAAGAATAAATGAGAGAAATTATAGAAACTTAAAAAACTAGAAATTAATTTACTATCCTACTGTAAGGGAATAATCAACAGATGCCGGGGATAAAGGAAGTCTCATTCAAGAAAATGTTCTGATGTTTCCTAAATAATCACATATATAGGCGGCCAAGGAGACCACATTAGTACCCTAGTCTCTCATGACATGGGAAGGAGAACCCCTACTAGATGATACTAGTGGATAGATAGTTTCTATCGTGACCCAACCCACCGGGTCCCTCCCTATTGGCCATAATCTGAGTGTGACATCTCAATACCACCTCCAATAGGCTAGGGTATGGAAACTATTTCAATTTAGACATATCAGAAACATGTGATGCCTTAGAAAATTGACCCAATATACAAACACACACATATCCAAATACCTATAAAATGATGAAATGTATAAAAAAACTAATACTATAATTTGTACATAACATCCATCCAACATCAGAGTATGAAAACATTACCTAAAAGAATAAATATCTAATTATAATCCCACCAATACTGACCAAATAGTCCAACCTACTACGTTAGATGAGACTACTATCACATGAAACACCTGGGTAAACCACAAATTGTCTATCTAATTATGCTCTATCTGCTACTGGTCCTCCTAGGTCTTCATCAAATGGAATGTTTTCATCAAAAGACATCACATTTTTAGTTAGAACTCATGTATGTATGAGTATAACGATACCTAGTATGATACCCAGAAATCACAAAATATAATTCATCAGTAGAATAGTCATACCATCAAATTATTTGTCAATAAATATATGAAACATATAAGTAAGGTCAATAATATAGGTACACTCATTATATAATCAATGTCTCAAAGTGGTACCTACCGTACTTCCATCCACAAGATTTTACTAGATGTTTCATGGAAACACTCATTCGAGATAATTCACTCCCTTGATAATGTTTCTAGTGACGGTGCTCATCAATGAGGTATTTTGTGTCGGGCCTCTACAATGATGTATTCCCAAGATATTTGTAGTTATTAATAAATAGATAGGGTATCTCACCTTTGTAATGTTTGGTGTACTGGTCCCCACCAAGAATAACCTTCTATGTAGGGGATTGTTCACCCACTTATATTCTTCACTATAATTCCACAAATCCCACCTAGGGATAGTGAAAAAATAATAGAGGATCCCACCTTGGTCAGAAGGAGAGTTTCAGGAAAATATATCCAACACTAAACTTTTAGAGGTTATCCTTATAATATTATATGTATATAATACCACGGTGTACCCCTATTGAAATGGACCAGGTGAACATGCCCAACTGATATTTGATTACACTTAAGAGATGGAGGTCCTATACCTACCATGGAAAAGGTAATCAATGTGTACTGGGGGGGTACATGTTGTGTCTTACCTACCTAGGGTCTGCCCACATCTAATCATCTCACATGTCATGTATTTCTCAGAATACATGGAATATTATTTTAGATATAATGTTTGTAAAGGGTGAATGACACTCATTGTGTCACCTTCCAATTCCCATGTATTTTAACCCATGCTTATGTACATAAAGTCATGATTTTGTACTATGTTCATTCTTATGTAGCTGGCCATGTTTGTGTACTAGGCCATACTGGTTGATACAAGCTGTGGGAATGTACATGTTGTTGTTTATACACATATACCACATGGATACACATTTATCTTCAAGAATAAGGTCACATGGTGTGTGACATGTGTCATAGAGCATGCGATAATTTTATCTCTATAAAAACCCAAGAACCATAGAAGGTGGACTACATGGTGTGTGATCAGAATACTACATACCGTGTATTCGATATTTCTCATGGATGTTCATAATGATCATGATTTTCTTTCCATATTGTTTCAAGTTTTATCCAACACCCAATCACCCATGGAAAATATGTATCCAGGGTTAATGAATATTTTTGTCTCTGGTCGAAGGATTCCATACAAACCCTATAATCCAGAATTGAATCCCTTTTAATTTCATATTCTCCATATACCAAACCATAAATAAGGATCTCAAAATTTGAACCTGATCTAATATAATCTGTATGCCTCACAACTCTATCATTGATCTTGATCTTGTCTCCATGAAAATGATTCATTTCACAAAATAACTATTTTACAATGATCGTTCACTATGTTTTTTTATTCCTACATCCAAATGGGACAATGATGATGAGACTGTGATGAATTGGGAGAGAAAACCACAACAAATGACAAAATTAATAAACGTAGGCCATTTTTAGGTCATCCATTATTGTTTCCCTTGTAGAAATGAATAAATAACCATAAATCAAATAATATCCAATCATATAATACCATGAAGATAAAATGAATCATCAATAATGAACTATTCATGAATTATTCTATTGATGGATTTGATTCATGTTCATCATTAGGTAATCAAGTAGGGAAAATAAACTAATTGAAAAAAATACCTACCTCGGGTTTTAATCAATCACTCCAAAATAAAATCTCATATTTATTGTTGTTGGTGAGACCCATGAACCCTTTCATTGTGGATGATACTAAGGGTACTAATAGGATCATTTATCTTATTTTCATCTTACTTTATCTCCTTCACACTCTCCACTTAAATCCCTATGGTTTTACGAATAACCCTAGGATTTTATATTTACAATGATTAAATAATAAGAGGATAGTTCATGGTAAATAAAAAATCTACAGATTAATTAATTAATTATTTATTTAATATTCCACATTTTCCCAAAATAAAACCAAGAACCTAATGCTATCAAATATTATATTGTGCCTAGGGTAAAAGTCGTATTCAATATTCAATGGAGGTCTATTATTTAAGATCCAATACTATGTTCATGTGTTTTACAATTATTTCAAAAAAAAATATGTGTGTGATATTTTA
Organism: Viscum album; assembly: GCA_963277665.1. Lineage (NCBI taxonomy): Eukaryota > Viridiplantae > Streptophyta > Magnoliopsida > Santalales > Viscaceae > Viscum > Viscum album. The sequence goes on from OY728158.1 coordinate 1,030,965,272, forward strand.
TATTTTATATTTTTAATATTAATAACAAGCCCCCCCTAGATCCCAAAAATTCATGTTGACTTAGTGTTTAGATCTGAAAATATTATTTAAAATTTTTAAATATTTTATAAAGAAAATTGACATATTTTACTATTTATACCTCATGGATTTTCACTAAAAAAATAAAAAAAATCCAAACACAATTTTTGAGGGAACTGAACAAAGATTTGGTTATCCCACTCTTAGGCCCTCTACTAAGGATTCACGTGATTCCACCAGAAGTGCACTATAGAAATCCCCTTCCCCTAGATGATCTTCACATGTACATCCATGATCATTAATAAATAACCCAAAATTGTATTTCCATCCTCGAAGTCCATCTCACCCTATTTGATTACATGAAATGATGTTTTAAAAATTCACATCAACTATGACACATATATAATGTAATGTACATATTAAAACTTTGGTGGTATGGTCAAGTGGTAAACTACCTCACTAACCAGATAAAATATCAGGAAAGCTCCATTGAATCTCATAGATAACATGCATACCTAAAAAATAAATATAATCCACATGGAGGTGATACCTTTACACAACTAAAAATAAGGCTTTTAAAAAATCCAAAATAATATATTGTCATTGAAAAACAATATTGATAGTTAGACTGTGATTAAAGTCATTAGACTTTTTCAATGTTCGAAAATAGATAATAAAGGAACCCCTTTTTCAGATATTTTATTTAATGCTGATAATGGGGAACACAACTACATTGTGTTTATAAAATTATTTCACACTACAACAGAAAAACCAATATATAGAAAAAAATAAATGAAAAAAAAATTTGAAATAAAATTTACAACATGAATAAAAGAAAAAACAATATAATATAGATATTTTAAAAAATGGGTTGTACAATTACATGAGTATGTAAAAATTATTACCGACATTAAAAAAAAATAATATTCATTTAACTTTGGACCTCGACCCCCTGTCAAGATATTAGTTTCTAAAACAACAACCCCATCTAGTGAAAGAGAATTCCCTTGTCTAAGAAACCAATTATTCTGTTCGTAATTCTATAAAGAAATAAATTGAACACAAACTATAAATTTTAAACAAAAAATATATACCATGAGTTATACCAAGAACACTATTTATCAAAATGAATTACAGTTAATTATTATAAATCATACCATTAATTTATTTTTTTGTCAAAATTATGTACTTTAGAATTGAATCACATTTGTTTTAATAAAAAAAATCACTTTGAATGAGAGCCTAATCAGGAAAACATTCTTTTTTAGATCAAGCCTTCAACTGTGAAATTGTTTCTTTCCCATATTTAAGCATTATATCTATAAAAATTAACTCAATAATTATAAGATAAAAATGTAAGGGAAATTAATTTAGAGATAGCAAAAAAAATTATGAGAAAACAACCCATTCGTGTTTTCTCAGTTTTGGCTATTTGATTTTTGTTTTAAACTATAATGGACCTTTTGTATTGTAAACAAGAACTTTGAGTTATATTGACCACATCATGTGTCAGATTATTTTTAGATCATTTCCCACATTTGAAAAATAAATTATGGATTTTTTTATTAAATTTTGAATACAATGTGATCTTTTTTCTTAGTTTTGTCTGTTTGATGTGTGTTTCATACTAAAGTGAATCTTTTATATTGAAAACAAACACACTAAGTCGTATAGAACACATCATCTATTTAATTGTTGTGTGGTAAATTTCATGAAATAAAAATTGAACTATGTACTATATTTGTTATGTTTATAAATAATCTGAGCTCATTATCCCGATATTGGAAATTTATTGTGTGTTTTAAAATAAAATGACACTTTTGTATTGAAAACATGTACTACGAGTTATATCAACCACATAGTTTGTTGGATTGATGTAATGGAAATCAAATTTGTGAACGATTAATGATGCATCATTTTCCTAGAAAATGACAACAATAAGGTCTCTTTTTCTTTTTTTGTCTATTTACATTGTGTTTTAACCTAAAATAGCAGTTTTGTATTGCAAAAATGGACGCTGATTCATATCGATAGCAAAAATTTTCATAATAATGTGTTGTAAATTCCTATATATGAAAAATGAATAATGTATAATTTTGATAATGTTTTAAAACAATTTGATATTGTTTTATCATATTTTCATATTTGATGTTTATTTTAAACTAAAATGGAACTTTTGTATTTAAAAAATTTCCTTTATCCCACATCGACCAGATTATATATATTGTTGTTTGAGGAATTCATATATATGAAAAATAAATTGGAGATTGTTTTCCTAAAGATTAAAAACAATTTGAGGTAATTTTCATTGTTTTGGATATCTAATGGGTTTTTAAAAATAAAATGGCTATTTTGTATGGAAAACATGCAAATTTTTTCATATCGACCACATCGTGTGTAAGATTGTGGTGTGGTCAATTTCTACACATCAAAAATAAATTATTGATCGTTTTCCCAATGTTTGAAAATAATCATAGTTTGTTTCATCAGTTTTTGTATTTGATGTGAATTTGAAACTAAATTGACAGATTTGTATTGAAAACATGCACTGTGAGTCATATAAACCACATCATGATAATGATTGATGTTTGGTAAATTCATATTTGTGAAAAATTATTTATGCACTCATTTAATAATGTTTGGAAATAATTTGAGCTTGTTTTCTCAGTTTTGGACCGGTGACATGTGTTTTAAGCTAAAATGCATTCTTTCCATTAAAAACACTCACTTTGAGTCATATCAATCAAATCACATTTCAGATTGATGTGTGTTTGATTATTACCCTTCAAAAATGAATTATGGTCAATTTTACTAAAATTTGAAGACAATCCTAGATCATTTTCATTTTTTCTTCTATTTGATGTGTGTTTTAAACAGAAATATCTCTTTTATACTAAAAACATGCACATTAATCCATACTCACCATATTTGCTGGAATATTGACATGTTTTAAATGTTTATATGTCAGAAATTAATTATTGAAAATTTCCATAATATTTGAAAAAAATTACTTCTCATTTTATTAGTTTTGGAAATGTGGTTCATTTTAGACAATAATTACTATTTTATATTAAAAACACAGACTTTGAGTCATATAAACCACATCATTTGTCATATTGGAATACATGTAATTAATACATGTGAAAAATGTATTACATATTATTTTCATAATGTTTGAAAATGATATAATATTCTATTCTATGTTAGGATATGTGATAAGTGTTTTAAACTAAAATGGAACCTTTCTATTAAAAATCACACTTTGAGTCATATCTGTATCATCCTGTGTCAGATTTATATGAGGTCAATTATTAATTGTCAAAAATTAATTATGGACCATTTTAATAATTTTTTAAAACAATATGAGGCATTTTTATTTAATTGCTATATTTGATGTGTCCTTTAAACTAAAATAAAACTTTTGTTTTAAATTAACACAGTTCTAGTCATGCAGACCACATTCTCTGTTGAATTGGCATGTGAATGATTCTTATGGTTCACACATGAATTTTCTAATATTTTAATAATGTTTGAAAAAAATATAATATCAATTTTTTAGTTTTTTCTATGAAATATATTTTAGACTAAAATGACATTTGTATATTAATAACAAACACTTTTAGCTATATTAGTCACATCTTCTGCTCGAATAGACAAAATTTGGTCAAGTCTTACATGTGAAGAATGAATTATGTAATGTTTTTCTTATTTTTGAAAACATTTCATCCATTATTTCTTATTTTTGGTGATGTGACATGTGTTTTAAACTAAAATGGATACTTTTTATTAAAAACACAAACTTTTACTGATATTGATCACATCGTGAGTCATATTGATGTGGGGTTGATTCTTATAAGTAAAAAATGAATTATGGATCATTTTACTAAATTTTAAAAACAATACAAGGTCATTTTCTTAGTTTTGTTTATTTTATTATTTTTCAAACTAAAAGAAATTTTGAATTGAAAACGCACACATCAAGTTATACATATCACATCAGGTGTCATATTGATATGTCATTAATCCCTATTGGTCACATATTAATTCTGAAATATTTTATTAATGTTTGAAGACAATATGAGATCATTTTCACTGTATTCTTCCATGTAATTTTTTTAATCTAAACATATAGTTTTATATAAAAACATGCACTTTGAGTCATATAAACCACATCATGTTTCGTATTGGTGTTTTCTCAATTATTACTTATCACAAATGAATTATGCAATGTTTTTATAATTTTGGAATTCAATTCAAGTTTATTTTCAATGTTTTTACTATTTAATTGATGTTTGAACGAAAATTACCCTACTATATTGAAAACATGTAGTTTGAGTCATACCAACCACATCAAGTGTTAGATTGATGTGTAGTTGATTACAATATGTGAAAAATGAAATATAGATTGTTTTCTTAAATTTTAAAAACAATTAGATCTTCTTTTCTATATTTTTTCTATGTGACATGCACTTTAAACTAAAATGATATATTATATTGAAAACACATATTTGGGTAATACCAACCAGATTGTGTGTCAGATTGTCTTGCAATAAATTATTATAATTGAAAACTGAATTATGGATCATTTTGATATTGTTTCAAAATAGTATGAGCTATTTTTTTTTTGTTTTGGCTATGTGGAACACCTTTCAACCAAAAATCACACCTTTTATTTAAAAAATGAAATTTGATTCATACCGAACACATCATGCAACATAGTGAGCCGCCATACATTCCTAATCATCACAATGTCTTATGGATTTCCATCTGAATGTATCAAAACAATATTATTTGTTTTCATTGATTTGAGCATGTGAATTAGGTTTTGAACTAATAAGTAAATTTTTAAAAAATAAGTATAAGATCAGAATGACAAAAACATTATCTAAAAAAGTATATGAAATGATAATAAAATTAACTAAATATCTAATATGATGTCACCTCATCGTAATGCGTTTGTATATTCTGAAACCATGTATTTTTTTGATTAATTTTTAGTGAAATTTAATTCCTCCATTATACTTATACTTGATAAATAGTTCAAAAATAATATATAAGAATTCAGATACTAATTCTTCACACTCCAAATATATTTCTAAGGTCAAAGAGCATACTAGATCACAAAAATATTAGGTAATCACCTAAATTTTATTTTAAAAAATATTCTGACATCATGTATGTTTCCCACCATCTTTAAAGATATTTACATATTATTTTGAGTAGAAATTTTGTTGGAAATATTTTTAGTATTGAGAAAATATATAAAAAAATGATTAATAAATTTTTTCAAAAAACTAATAATTATATTTATAAATTAACTATTTGGGGATGCTATACTATTGATGGTATCTGATATCTTGGATAGATTATTAAGCATAATAAATCCAAACATTATTTATATCCATCTTCAGAAACCGTTGAAACATTTAAAAATATATAATTCTTTTTAAAATATGTTTTGTTTGCTAAATATTTATATACATACCTTAATATTTTTCTATTTAAAGTAATCCACACGATTCTTATAGTCAATTATCAGCCTCATATGATGATTTAACTTATATTTTCAGATACCCCTATCATAATTTTTTTTATTAAAACACATATTGAGATAGATAATTTGTTATTTATAAATAAAATATTGATTTCAGTGCATTACAAATTCACAATAAAGATCATGTGTTTTTGGTTTGATGGAAACCCATGCCTTGGATCCAAGAAAATAAATATTTTGGGTATTCTAATTGATTTCTATAAGCATATAGTTAATCCTATAAAAAAAATATGAAATTAAAAAATAAGAAAATATTTAATATGAATATATTATAGAATTTTTCCCTAGTACCGTAAAAATAAAAAAAGTATTTTATTTGTTATTTTCTTCTCAAACACATTATTTACCTAATATATTTTCTTAAAAAATTATATCAAATATAATGAAATGACTTCCCTAGAGACTATACAGGGAATAATAAATCCAAATAATGATTTGAATGTTTTCACCTTTATATAGTAGTAATATAAACACATATAGAAAATATGAATAGTTATTTACATTAATGAAAATAATAGGTCATTTTTTTGAAGTATGTATAATAAAAATGTACCGCATGTATGTATTTTCAACTGAGAGTACCATCAATTAAAACATGATAATATTATTTATAATCTTGAGACCAACATCGTCTATAATGAACATTAAATATTTCTTCTTTATATAGAGTGTAGGGAACACCCCATTATTGAATATGGTGTCTTCATGAAGCTGTAATGATAATATTTCACAATAAAAACTATGATTAATAGTTTTTATTTAGTGGTCTTGAGATGGTTTAAACTGAAGCTTAATTTTTTAGCAGTGGTTCTTAAAACATCTGCATATTGACAATCACTAATCAATTAGAACAGTTTAATTTATTTTGTAGAGGGGTTTTAAGAGACATTTTTGTGAAATTTAGCAGCAGTTGTTTGTCTAATTAGTGGTAGTTCTTTAATAAAAAAACCCACTTAGAATATAAATAAAATAATATAAATTCAATAAATTATTTATAGGCTTTTAGTTTTAGCGATGGTTAATCATAACCATCGCTAAATATATTAAATAATATATTCTTAGCTGTGATTACAAAAAACCACTGCAAAATCAATTTTTATTTAATAAAAATATTTAATAAAAAATAATAAATAAAAAATAACTTACTTTCTATAAAATCAATCACAAATATATGATAATAACATCATTTTTAAATCACACATCCACAGTTATAAAAACCACCAAAATCATCATAACCTAACTCTACGTCACCACATACATTGAAAAATACATCAATCATATATATATATACATATTTTATATTTCTAATTAGAACCCCTAACCAATATATATTCATTTCAAGACCCCCACTGTATCTTTCTACCTCCACATCATCTCATCAAGTGAAACCAACCATGTCATCACATCAGTTGTAACAAAAAATGAAACTCAAATTAAAACTAAACAAAATAAATCATAATTATAGTAGAATATTTTCTAAAATTTTAATATACCACAGAAACTAAGAACCATCATGAATTCCTTATGAAATATTTCATATATCATAGTCATCTACCTCCTCTATACTATTAGAATCTACCACCTACAATGAAAGCCATATCATTTTTTAAAAGAAATTCAATAGTTAAAACACACTGAAAATATTCAGAGTGCTTCTTATAAAATTTGTTATTTTGATAATAAAAAAATGAAATTTTAACATAAAACAAACAATATATAATGAAAAATACCATGTAAATAGAAAAATACCTATTTAAGATAAGTTTCAACAAATTAAATTAAAAAGGAATAAATAAATATTCTAATTTATTATTAAAGTGATGTGCGTTGTGGTTGATTTTTTTAATAAAGGATGTTTAAATATTTTTATATCAATGAATGTAATATAATTCCAAAAGTACTCTATGGTGGTTTTAACATGATTTCCCATTAATAGGAGGTCATTTTCTATGGTTTTCACTTTTCAACTCATGTTTTAGTGTATCAAAAAAATAAAAACACATTTATGGATCTAATGAAAAAACCGTAATTCAGGGTGAGGTACCGTCAGTTTTTATATTTCAAAATTAAATATATGGTCATTGTTAAATGATTTTAGTACAATACAATTTCGGTTGTATGGTTTTGACTCTTCCATGCATGTTTTAGTGTTTCAAAACACTAAAAATACATTTACGACCATAATGGAAAAAATGTCACTTATAATGACATGCATTCAATTACTAAGTTTAAAAATTAAATCTTTTGTCGTTTCCACTAATTTCCAGACAGTCCAATGTCTTTCCCTAGTATTAACTGTTCTGTTCATGTTTTAGTGATTTAAAACCCCTAAAAGAACCTTTAGAACCATTATGGGAAAACTGTCATTCGGAATGATGTGCTGTCATCTCTTACATATCATAATTAAATATATTTTTGTTTTACCATGATTACACATCAATATTTGGTCGTTTTCCTAGTTTTGATTGTTCCATGAATGTTTTAGTGTTTTAAAATACTAAAATTGTGGTTATTCCCATTAGCGGAAAACCATTATTCGTAATTATGTTCCATTGGTTCCTAAATTTAGAAATTAAATATATAGTCGTTGTACCCAAATTTCAAGACATTATTATTTCATTTTCCTTGTTTTGACCATTCCAAGAACATTATAGTGTTTTAAGGCATTAACAATGCATTTATGGACACAATGGGAAAACCTTCATTTGGAATGATGTGTTGTTGGTTACTATATTTTAAAATTGAATCTATAGTGGGTTTCCCTTAATTTCAAGGAAATCTGAAATTAATTTTCCGGTTTTGACCGTTTCACGCAAGTTTTAGCATTTTAAACCACTAAAAATGTGATTACGACCATAATCGACAGACTATCATTCAGAATGATGTGTTGTCAGTTCCTACATTTCATAATTAAATATACAGTGGGATTCCCTTTATTTTGGGAAAATCTAATGTTGTTTGTCATGTTTTATCCTTTCCACACATGTTTTAGTATTTTATAACACTAAAAATGTGTTTACGATTATAACAAGAATATTGTCACCCTTAATGATGTTCTGTCAATAACTACATTTCAAAATTAAATCTATTGTGGTTTTCCTCTAATTTCTTGATAATCTAACAAAATTTTCTTAGTTTGACCATTCCTTGCATATTTTAGTGTTTTAAAACACTAAACACGTTTCTATGTCCATAACGGAATAACTGTCACTCAGGAATATGTTTCGTCAGTTCAAACATTTAAAGATTGAATTTATGGTGTTTTGTCAATGATTTCACATCAATATAAAGTCATTTTCTATGTATTTACATCTCCATGTAGTCTATAGTGTCTTAAAACACTAAAAATTTGTTTGTGGCCATAATAGACAAACCTCTATAGAGAATTATGTGCCATTACTTAATAAAGTTTAAAATTTAATATATTCTATTGTCCCCCAATTTCAAGGCAGTCTTGCATCTTTTTCATGGTTTTGAACATTCTACACACCTTTCCATGTTTTAAAACACTAAAAATGCCTTCATGACCAAAACAGGAAAACCTTTATTTGGAATTACATGATAATTATTTATAAATTTCAGAATTATATTTATAGTGGTTTCACAATATTTAAGGAAAATCCAAAATTATTTTTTATGTTTTGAATATTCCATGCTTATTTTAGTGTTTTAAAACACTAAAAACACATTTACGGCTATAATACGAAACCTATCTTTTGAAATTAAATGACATTAGTTACTACATTTAAAAATTAAATATATGAAAATTTACTATGAACTTAGGAAATTAAAACATTATTTTTATGGTTTTTACAATTCCATGCATGTTTCATTGTATTAAAACACTAAAAACACATTTATGACCATAACGGGAAACCATCATTTGGAATGATCTGCTGATGGTTCCTAAATTTTACAATTATATCTATGGTCATTGTACCTTGATTTAAGAAAATATGATGTTGTTTTTAAGGTTTTGATTATTCCCCACATGTTTTAGTGCGTTAAAACAATAAAAATTCATTTACATTTATTACAGGAAAACCGCCATTAAGAACGAAATTCTGTTAGTTCCTATATTATACAATTAAATCTATAGTCTTTATCACATGATTCCAAGGAAATCATAAACCATTTTCTGCTTCTGAACCCCCAACACTGATTTTTAAAGGATTTTCCCTTTAATAAGTGTATATAGAGTCAAAACTGAGAAAAATATATATAATTGTTTTCAAAACAAATGGATAATGATCTATAATTTATTTTCAATGTGTTAGAATAAAACACATGTCAATTTGGCACAAGATGTGGCTGGTATGACTCAATATTAATGTTTTTGATATAAAAGTTTCATTTTAATATTTCTATGGATGTTGACTATGTTTTTCTTCAATGTACATGGGCATGAAACCGAGTTTGCGACATCAAAATGAAAAAAACATATAAGAATAAAAAACATAACACATTACAAGTATATTAAAAGAAATAATCGTTCCTTTTAAATTAGTTATCAATGAATATTAAATTAATATTACCTTTACTTGAGTATGATTAAACTCATTTTTCCAAGATGTAGGAATATGCCTCCAATATTTACAATTAATGTGAAATCTCAATATCTCGCAAGCAAGTTAACCAAGAATTTTCCCATATATTCCAAAAGCATCCCCGGTAGGCACCTCAAACTCATAAAATAGAAAAATAATCTTGATGTCCTTTAGGTCTAATATATATATTATGTTCATATTTCTATCCCATATATGATTTTATTTTTTTATTTGAGAAATACATAAAAAAATAAAAAAAGTGTTTTTTGAAAAAATGGCATACATACCAGTAGTGGTAACTCACCTATTCCCTCTAGATGGAGGGGTGACCAACTGCTTCATCACAAGAGGTGATTTAGGTGGTGGTATACGAATGACATATGGGGAAACAAATTAATATTGAGTAGTATCGGGTACATCAGAATCATTGGGATCCACAAAAGATGATGACACGGGTGGCATGCTTCAAGATGCCAATTTGCTTGAATCCTAATTTTTTTTCTCATAATTCATGTATTTAAAATAGTTAATGTATAATAAATATATAAAAAATGAAAAAATAAAATCATTTAAAAAAATGAAAAACTATAACAATGCATATATGTATGAAATGATTATCAATGAGAAATTGTAATATGATTTCATTACCAAATTGTAAATTCAATCATCATCATATTCATTATCTTCATTGTTATCATACTCCATTGTGACAAGTCATTAATTTTCACCCTCTCATTAATTTTCTACCATTTGAATATTTTCAATAAAAAACTGTTCAATATTTATCCCCTAAATGGAGAGTTAATCAACTACTCCATCACCAATGGTGAATTATGTGGTGGGATACCAGTGACATATGGGGAAACAGATGGCTCTGTAGTAGTCTTGGGTACTACAGAATCATTGGGATTCATATAAGATTATAGTTTTGGTGGTGTGCTTCAAGATTATGATTAGATAGAATCCTGAATTTGCTTCTTCGCATTCTATAAATTTCAAATAGTGATGGTATAAAATGAAAAACTAAAATATTTTTGCAATAAAATTTAAAAATTGAACAATGTATATATGTATAAAACAATTGTCAATGGGAAATTTTAATATAATTTCATTACATATTTATAAATTCAATTATATTCATTTTCATTATCTTCATTGTTATCAACCACTATTATAATGATTCTTTCATTTTAAGAATCTCTTTCATGTTATACCATTTCGATATTTTCATGAAAAAACGGTTCAATATTTTTTGGATGATGAGGTTAACTATCACAAAGAACCAATTGATCATCATCACCCATATCATATAATTCGCTTTCCATTAAATGTAAAACAATAGTTCAACCTTCATGTATTTCATTATCAACATAATAAACCATATTCTCTTGCGAAGAAAAGATAAATGGATCATGTTATACATGCATACCAATATCCATCAATAGAGAGAAGCTGATATAAGTAAAATTTAATGAATCTCTCATTATACCCCCATCAAATTTGACCCACATTATCTTGAATAAGATAACTAAAATCTATCCATGATAGTTTACATCATTTATATTAAGAAGTTTTCCAATTTATCCAACTTTTATAAATGAAAATACACCACTATTTAGAGATTTCATGTCTTCTTCAAGATAAATTGCATAAACCTTTAAGCCATGAATATTGTATATATCAAATCTCTTTGCCTTAATTAGAAGATCTCAATCCAAAAACATCAAATCATTTGAAATTTAATCTAAAATTTTGATAATCATTATCTAGAAAAAAAGATATAAGTTGTTACATTTAATATAGAATAAATAACTACACAAAAATAATATGAACTTGAGTATGTGTTGACATTATGAGAGAACCATTCGAAAATTTCCTTATTAAGAGATTTTTTTAATTAAATCTCATTTCAACCTCTACCCTTTAGTCACCTCTTTATTTTTAGTTTAAATTCTTCAATATATTGATCTACAATAATACTATTGAGTTTCACTTGTTTATGTCAATGTAGCAACTCCAATTCATTCAATGTAAAATTTGTCCTATTTCCAATTAGATTTCTAAAAGTTGTAAATACAAATGAATTATTTTCGTAACTAGAATTAGTGGAGACGTTATCAGCATATCATGCATGATTTAGTCTAGTCTCTATCCCATCCAAATACCTAGAATAGAAGGTCAATAATTCTTCATCTATGTAACATTCAATAATATAGTCGTCTGGTTGAGCTTCATTCCTCATATATGATTTATATTAATCTATGTACATAATAAAAAAAATAAGAATCAAATTATAAAAAATTAGGCAATGATTTGATAAAATCTAATTCAACATAGACAATAAAAAATATATCAACAAACCTCGAAATTAGAAACATCCATCGAGTGTGTATCAGTCCACCATGTTTATCTTATTCAACAAAATAAACATCCAAATGATTCATGAATGTGAAGAATGAAAGGGGTAAATGACTTCTTCAAATTTAAAATTGTAAAAAAAACATTCTTGAAGTTTATAAATCTTTGTTGGATTTAGAATATTTACACTAATAAGTCAAAAAATTATCCAAACTCAACTAGTACTATAGTTATATTTTTAGGTAAATTATTATAAAAGGAAAATAGAAACAAATTCTTAATAAAAATATGTGATTCATGAAATTTAAATCCATGTAACTTTTGATGTTTCATGTAAACCCACATTGATATGTTAGTTAAATATCCATCTAGAACTTTTACATTTTTTTGTTCAATGAAATATGCCTTTATCATGATTTTCCAATGTTAAAATAGCCACCGAATATTTTCTATTATTATTTACCCACAAATAATTATTTATATTTATTGACTTAAAATACTTATAAACATTAAGGTGATCCTTCTATTATGCATTGTAAAAATTACACTGTAAAAAATGTTCTTATAAATATTCATTATGTCATGATTATGACGTAACAAATTAAAATTCCAATACATTTTTTGGAAAAATATAATATTTTTCATCCATTTTTTGGTTCGAGCTTCTTCAGATACTGCACATCATACCCTTTCCCCTTCTTTAATTTGATGACATTTTCCAAATTATTTAATGAATTTTAATAATTTTCTTAAGATTTATGAACCAAATAACAACTTCAGTGAGTTTTGTATTTATATATCTCCATTGAATCTTGTCTTTTCAAACTATAATTTATGAGAAGCATCATGAAATCAATGAGGAAACATAAAACACCATTTGCTGCTATGTGGTAATAATTGAGGTTCAAAATCAAAATTATAAACTGGACACGGAAAACCATAATGACTGCTCTATATAGATAAATTTACTACTCTAATAAATTCACTAATTTTAGACAATAAGGCATCATGCATTTGGGATAGTTGTCTCACTGAAGCATCATATGTTTCCAATCCATTTTCCCATTATTCTCAAAATTCATTGATTAGATTTTCTTGGTATAAATTATTGTCATTTCCAGGAATTTTCATTCCAAGAATAATCATAAAAATAATGAAAGAAGTTTTCTTCATACACATCCATGGATGTAGATTATAGATGATCAAAACAAGTGAAAAAATTCTATAATTAGTACTTAAAGATCTAAAAGGGTTAAAACCATAAGAAGGATATCCCATACATATATTCCTATGATCTGAATGAAAATTTAGATATACCGAATCAAATATATTACATGATGTTGAATATTTTGGATGTATCATCAAGCCATCATTACTATCCTAAACATTCCACTTCATGTCGTCTACAATCTTATATGAAATGAATAATCTTTTCAAGCATGGTTTCTTAGGAAAGTAATGAAATTTCTTTTCATGAGTTTTCTTCTTTTATTTAATCCAAGGGATTCATTGATTTATACTCTCAATGTTGTTCATTGAATTACATATTATTGTATGACATCATGAAGATTCTTCTTTATCATACGCTTCTTCATGTAAATCAAGAAATCATTACAATATGCATGTATCTTTGTATAATCATGTCGATGATTTTTTATGACCTTATTCATATTATGGAATGATACATGGATGTTAGTACTACTAAATGTATCTTAAAAAAACTCTAAAATCATGGTCATTTCATTGTCAAATATTTCATAGATACACTTGATATGTTACAAATTAAATATAATTGACAACTCTGAATACATGGAACAACCTTCATATATCACCTAATGTTTATGTTCAACTAATTCATAAAAATAATTTTTGGTCACTGATGTTTTGATAAGGATTAACCTTATCACGATCAACTAAATGTTCTGATAATATATTTAAATATATTATATTGTATTTTATAAAACCAAATGCCTCATTTGATAAATTTTAAAAGGAATTATCTTCTTTTGGGTCACTTTGTATTTCACTGATAGTATTTTCATTGTTTTGACTTTCCAAAACACTTGATTTACTATTACAAATTCAATATTCATATCTAGCATGAAACTATTTTAATATAAAATTATCATATACTTTATTCATATTAAACCATCACTTGAATTGAAGATCAGGACACATATATTTTAATCTACCATCCACTGATCAACTTGAAGTTACATATTCTAAATATTCTTAAAAAACCCTTGGAATATTGAGGCGTGTTTCGAGGTATATTAATCCCACTTTTATCCATATGTATTTTATTGTATTATCCTTATACCTTCAGATATAAATATATAAATGATTAATTAAAAAATTAAAATCAAAATTAAATATCACCCAACTTCACCATTGAATCATTCATAACAACTATAATAGAAAATTGGATGAATAGAAGAATGAATTTTTTCTTACTAAACATATAATACAAAAACATGAATCAAAAAAATTATTATTTCTCACATACATAGATAAATGGGATAAATACAATAAAACATAATGGTGTATTCTACAAAAGTGTTGCAATAAGGAAGGGTTAATTCTATTGAAAAATTGGATGCACTGATCAATGTTCAATCCATTTCACATAATATAACTAAGACCAAGAGCATCCCTTTATAAATATGAATAGAAATTATACATTATTTAAATATCATTATATGTCTTGCATACCCAAAATATCCAACCCTATATGCCTATACTCTATTTACCTTGTTTACGATGACTTATTATTGTTCTATAAATTATATAAATCAAATCTATTCACAAAACATTATATCATATGCTCCTTTAGTTTTGTCTAAGCATAGAAAACATGTTGTTAACAAAAATTTGAAAATTGTTTATTGTTATTTTCAAATCGAATGATAAAAAATTTGACCCCACAAAAAGAAAACTACACACGATAATTAGTTTTATTAAAAACCAAGTTACTAAAAATAAAATTAATGAAACTATGTTTGTTTTTATAGTTACTATAATTAATAATTGATCATAGGGAACGAAAAACATAACCCTAACTACCCTATCATTATTCAATATATTTTATTAAAATAAATGACTACTCAAAAATGAATAATGCATGAATCATTATGACAAATTTAAAAAGTGTATAATATATAATTTTCAAGGACATTATCATTAGATACCTTTCCAAGGTTGGGGATGAATCCTTGTGTGACCCTAAACCCTACCACCAATTGGTCAGGAGTTGGAATGTAGGATTGATTATGTATCTGTCAAAAATTGGAGGCATTAAAATATATAGAACCAAGTGGAATTAATTAATATCAATTAAAAATGATGAAATTATGAATGATCTAGACTCCATAACCAAAATATATTATAAATGAATTTTTATTTAATACAACATAACCAATATTAAGGATTTTTATAACCCCAGACAACTAAATTCATAATCCAAATAACACATTATAAACCAAATTTACATATATAATGAATGTTCATTAATAAAAAATTATATAGTGTTTTTATAACCCATTATTTACCATGTAATGTTTCATAACAAAAAAATTAAGGTGAGGATGATGAAACCTTTAGGGGGGTTGGTATTTCCATTAAAAGGGGTATCTAAACCTGCTAGAGGGAGCTCAGAGGTAGGGTCCACATCACTGTTTAATAAGGGAAATGATCTATGGCGTGGGAGGTCGGCTTGGGGGGGGGGGGGTGTTCACGTCACTGGTGAACCATCCAGAAAAGAGGTCAGAGGGGTCTGGGAGGGTCACATGGGTCAGGGGTTTTAGGATCGTGGTGAGGAAGGTCCCGGGGGGTCGAGGGTCACTGTCAGGGATAAGAGAGGAGGACGAGTTGGGGTAAATGGTTTCATGGGATTGAGGTTACCATCTAGAATAGGATATGCAGGGTTAGGGGAGGTGTGTGTGTGTGTTTGTTGGGGGGGGGGGGGGGGGGTTGGGGTTGCACCAACATGGCAGGTAAGTGGGTGGGAGTAGGTTTTTTTAAAATGTCGTCTGTCTTTTTAATTGAGACTAATACTAATTAAAAACATAAAAAATATCATTTTAGTTTTATGAAACAAATTCTATATTATATTTTTTTTAACCAGATTAGTTTTTCGGTGGTTACAAGAACCATCATTTATAAACCACTCCTAAACATCATTTTTTTAGTGTATATCGCAATGGAACTAGTGGGGAGAAGGTACTCTCAAATGACCTTTTTTGGTTTGATTCACAAGATTTTGTTTATCCAACCTTCTGTTTCCTAAATTTTTTATCAATCTGTAATACCATACCACACATTAGACCTTGCTTCATAAACTGTTATAGGTTGTTAATCAAATTTTTTTTTTCGGACATACTTCATGTATCATTATCAAATTATACAACCCACCTATTAATGTTCCAAAAACATCATTATCTGTTGTAATACCAAGATAATAATGTGTAATAAGAAACTAAGAACTCATCTCTTGAGCTACTTCAATCAATAATATAATGTGATCTTTTGGAAGTTCTTTGTTGGGTAACATGTCTCCAGAGATATTATACACCATAACACTTGAAACAATGTGGTGTGTGTGTGTTGAGAAATAAAAATTGCATAAAAAATTACCTTATATAATTTTTGTAATATAATGTTAAATTATGCTAATTGATTCAAATTTATTAGAAATAGTAATGAAATGATTGTTTATTTTGTGTAAGGTAAGCATTTTAAGGGAATGAGTATCCTCAAAGCTAGTGGTGTTATTTTGTTGTAAATGTGCTAATCCTTTTTCTACTGGTAATTTTATTTGATCATTTCACATGAATTGGTTTACCAAATCCAACCAAACAATGATATATTGCGATGAATCTATTTTCTCCAAGAGTCCTTTAATCACTTAATATGAATCTTATTTTTTTGGGTTTTTCATATCAAAATATGTTTTAGGAGACACTCCAAATTATACACCTATAACATGACCATATTTTTTAGGCCTCTACAAGGATACTAAAAGTTGTTTTTATTCTAGTACTATCATTTCCAATTCATTTTTCTAAACAATATAAGAAATATGACATATATAGATATTTTTATGTTATATTGTTAAAATCATACTGAATTAGTAATATTTTATATTTGTACCTATTTATCATACTAATTTTGTGTTTTCATGAACTAGTTCACCATATTTATCTACGTGTACCTCCTTCTATAGCACATGATGTGGGATTAAATTTTATTATGATTTTGATTCATCAATATTCATAACAAAATGAACATATGGTGTTTTATAAAACATAAAAAATATTATTTTTTATTTAAAATAATACTATTTTCATCTCTAGTGATGTGTACCCCATCATTACTTTGCGATAATAGTACATACTTTTTGATTCACATTGTCTATTATTAATAATAATTTTATATTTCATAAACTAATAATTTCGAATCAAATTATATAAAATGTAGCATCAAAAAATATATTATCATGTATAATGTACCTAATATTATTTCTAATCATGATAATTAATGAAAGTATTCCATGTTTCATGATTTTTAATGTGTAAATAAGAAACTAGTGGAAGGGATTTAGTTTCCCATAAACATCCCTAAGATGGAAGTTGGAAATAATTAATTGGAAGCCTCTATGGGATTTTCCAGTGGCCATTAAGACATATTAATTTTAGAAGTTACGTATAATAAATGAACTTTATTAGGGAAATTGAAAATTAATTCAATGTTTTATTATATAATTTTTTGGGTCAATAGATAAAATATATCAAAACATTACCTTAATATCTATCCAAAGGGTTTCCCTTTTTATAGGTATACATGGTACAATGAATTTATATCAATCCGTACATTAAACCTTATTATGACCCTAACATAACTACTGATCATTGACTTGTTGGGTTCAATAGGTTGGCCATGTTGATTCCATACCCACAATACACTTATCTATCGACATGAAAATTCTAATTAATATTATGAGATTGGATCATTCTTGTTTTTTCATCATCATTGTACGAATCCCATAATAGTTCAACTATTTTAAAAACAAAAACTATATATTTCCTGATATTTATAACAACATCATGTGTAGAAGTCATTGTTTACATGAGTAGTCAAAATTTTAATTTAGAATACCTAAATACAATAGAGGAAACATATTATTATGTGGAAAATAATATTAATTTAAAAACACTTTAACCATATAATTTATGTCCTATTTTAACAGTTCATGGGATTTGGATTCTCTATCGAGAATCCAAATCCCCTATTTTTGGTCCCATATAATGTACAACACTTTTTCTACATTGGTAATACCATGAAATGATTGTGACCCCCAAAAAAGGATTATCATTGATTAAATTTTAATATAGGATAATAATTGTTTTAGTCATTAGAAGGTAAATTGGAAAATTATTGTTTACTGGATTTAAGAGACAAAGTTCCTAAACATCTTCTGATATCATTATAAATGGACCATAATTTTCCACTACCTCACTGAAATTATCCTTCACGAAGCCCATTTCAACAAACTTTAATGAAGTTATGTTGTCATCCCATATGAAATGAAAACATTTAACATGAAATGTTGTATTATCTATCTCATATTACTATTAAATGATATCAAGATATGAAATATTTTCATAAATTGGATTTCTATCATTACAACTAGATACACATATTTCTTTTTCTGCAAGCATAACCCCATTATTTTTCATCATACTGTGATCATCATGTTCGTCTATATATAATTTATAAACTCTATTTTCAAAACCAATGTATGTTATAACATTTTCATTTTGTCCCTTGTCTATCCATTGAAGTTGTTTGACAATTAAATTAGAATTTCACAATAACCCATTATAAATAGAATATGAAAACCATCCTTAAAAATGTTTATTATGTGTATTTATTATCCATAATTTAGCCCTTGATGGATTCAAATGTCTAACAATTTATTTATGTGCTTCAACGTATGGATCAACAGATTCATTATTACCTAAATGTAAATGAGATATTTCTCCATATCTATGATTGTCATTGTGAAAAAATCTATTCTATAAATCCCTTAACAAATAAGGCATCAACTAGGGTGAAACTTTTGGAGACTGATGCTATCAACATCTGATAGGTAATTAGTTCAAAATTAAATAGACTTTTCAATAATATATTGTTCTTCAATACAACCATTTGGATGATTTTGATTCATTATACACCCTCTCAAAATCATGATATATATTTCAATGTGGTACATAAATCTCTAATAGAATGGATGACATAGATTAACATCTCTAACCATGTGAACCATCAGGTGGGATTTTATATCAAAGAGTGATAGTGGTAATAACGTCTTTGATTCACATAATATGACTGAAACCATCACATTTATGTTTGGAAACTTATTTGAGTCTATAAAATTAATGCATATGGCTTTGAAAAAGAAGAGAAGACCGGTTCATTCATGTCATAATTTTTTTCACAAATGGAATATAATGTAATGGGCATCTAATCTTACATAAAACATACAATTCATGTGATTTTAGTACCTATAACATTAAATTAGTAATTGTAATTTCATTATTCATATTGTATGAATACTACTATGGAACATTTACACCATTTAGTAAATTGAAAAATAGGATTTTTTATAATACAAATATATTGTTAGCTGATGGTGGAAGATAGGTACAACTTTTACCCTTCACCAGTGGAAAAACATCCATTATTCCCATGTCAATCACACCCAACCTTGTGTTGATTCCATATTTTGTATTTCTAGGAATATTTGGTAACATTAAAATAACAATATAAAATATTTTTTTCTACATTCATGTCTTACAAATTTCAATGTGTATAAATATTTTTAGTATGGCAATTCAAAAAAATGATCTCATTTTCCGACATTATTACATAAGATTTGTAAAAAATGGCTTACAAAAAAATTGTGTTAATATATTTTAATTTATTAAATAGTTTTTCACATGTTATTGGATACAGTGTTTTCCCTTATTCAGTATTACCATTGAACATTATTGTCCATTATCGATAATCATGTCATTGGGGTAAAACGTTTGGATTTCCAAAATCTTCATTATTCAAAAAATGTTTCATTTAAATTTAGTGTGTTCATAATTCATAAATGGGACACCTCAACAATAATTTAATATTAATGACTGAAAAATTGCGATAATCAATAATGTCATTTAGTTTACTATCAAACATGGTCCTAAATATGAATAATTCACTTTTATGAGTATCATGCATTATATCACATGAATCCCACATCAATTTCTCATAATTTATCAATGTATCAAAATAGATATATATATCATTACATGGTTTTTTTGGTCTAGTATGAACCATAGAAAATATAAAATATTTTAACATTATCCATAACCACGGTGAAATTATTTAATTTACCAATAGAATTGGCCATGTACTCTGAGTACCACTCTATACACTAAAATGATTTTTTTCCATCAATAGATTATGAAATATGGATGATTATCAACTCATTCTCAAATTTTGAATACTCATAATAGATTTTATTTCACTACGGAGAGTCTGATTGATGATATAGTTTCCCATCCTTAATTATTGTTTCCATGTTTCATGTAACATATATCATCATTTCCTTACATCCATATAACAGTTAATCCATGGAATGACAATAAAGTACTATAAAACATTTAAAGTACTTTATTCACCATTCGTTTATTGATTTTCACCACACATAAGGAAATATATGATAGATTCATGGTCCTTGAGAAATAATATGAAATAATTTAGAAAATAGTGTATTTTTAGAGAGATGTTTCATTGAATATATAATTTATTTTTCATCAAATGTTAGACAAGGAATTTTATTTTTTAAGGTAGCATATCATTCAGTAGACCGATTATTTATGTAAAGATGGTGTTTCCCCATACACATTCAACTTTTATATTATATGACTTCAATATTTATCATTATTTTTTTATTTAGTACAACTGGTATTCAATTGTTTCTTAGCATAACTATTTAACTTCTCAAACAACTTTGGACATGCTTGAAGTTCATTATAAATTTTCATTTTCATTTCTTCTATATGATCTCCATAATCATTTACACCAGTATTCATATCAAATTATCTATAAACTACATTTCCATCCCAATCAGTGTGCATGTTCAGTGTTTCCCCATGTCTAGACCTACATTTATAGCTCTGATCTATTCCATGCAAATTAAATGTTATTCCAACTATTCAGAACAAATTTATGTTGAATAAAAATACTGAAAACATAGAAAATGTTTTTTCGAATGGTTATATGCATCCTATATTAAAATATTTAAGAAACCATTAACTCTTTTTTCATAATCATTTATCATATGATTATTATGCATCCATTTTAGATTCATATTCAACCTATTAGGTTTATAAAATATTCATTTCGTACAAGTAATAAATAAATACACATTAGATATTCATAATCAGAGTAGAAATATATAGATAATTCTAATAAGTCAAACCTAGCATTTTAATGTAATGAGTTATGTTTCCTGATAAGTTATCATATTCCACAAGGTTTACAAGAAAAGAAAAAACCTTGGGGTACACATGTGTTTATTGGTTTAAGTTCTGGATTTTTAATTTTTTGTAGAAAGAAAGGTTTTAATAAATATGTTGGTAAACAATATTATATTGTTATTGGATGGAATAATCCCCTTGTAAATTCATGTTCATTTATGTCATTTAATTGTGACCTAAATTTATTATTTTTTGAAACATATCTTTCCTCAAAACAAAGATTGTCATGTAATCACTAGATTTGGACACAGGGTCCAGGAGATTGGAATTTCATGAAATGAATGGATGAAACCATTTTTTTAGAGAAGTGACGTTGGATTCTATATTAATCTATTTTTCTATAGATTATTCTTTACAATGTTTTATAGGAATACCGACAAATATATTTATACTATAACCCATTGAAAACACCATATTTAAAAAATAGTTGAGTTGTCAATCATAAGTATATTTCACATATCCTAAAATATTAAAAACTTATATTTAATTTCCACAAAAAACAAAATAAGTTATTTCTATTAAAAAAAATTCTAAAATATTTGGGTGTCATGGATTTCACAATATTAAAATTCTAAACATTCTGATTTCACCTCTAACAATGATACATATCACTATATATAACCAGTTGATGATCCTATTACATAATTATAAATTTAAACTATCCTTAAACACTATACATAGTAAAACCCACCTATTATTGGTGCTATATAGCTTCTCAAAACATGTTTTGATGAGTTTTACTCATTATATCATCTATTTCTCTATAATATGTCTTCAATTTCATATAAATTCAATAACTAAATTGATCATTTTGAGAATACATAAGGAAAATCAATCAAAATAATACCCAATATTCCCATTTAAGCATATCTCACAAGGTCCAAACATTAAATATTAGTTTTAAATCAATATGATAGTTGATTCTACCTATACTTATCAACCATCATGTAATTAATTTAATATAATAAATTTCATGATAATTTAATACCCCAAAAAACTTTTAACTGAAATAATCACCACATATAGAAGAAATAAATACAAAAACCAAAAAAAATGACAAGGAATGAAATAAAAACCAAAAAAATTTCATATAACCATCCAAATCCCAACCCAAATATATTAACCCAGAATAAAATGAAGTTTAAAATTATAATATCCTAAACTGAATTTTTAAAAAATACCCTCTAACTAAAGTAAATATTACTCCTAAAATGGGCCGAGATAATATATATTATTTTCATAAAATATAATGAAAATAATTTCTTCCATGAAAACCATTGAAACAAAAGAAAGAAAGAAATTTTCAACATTAAAATCCTTAAAACCATATTATTCCAAATATAACTTCCCAAAAAAGAAATTCATCCAAAAGTTAAATTTATTTTCACTTAACTACACATTTAAATATCCCATTAGATTAGAATTTATTTAAATATGAAAATAATAATTAGTATAATATTTTCAAATTGGAATTTTTTCAATAATAATTACATCTATTCACTATAAAAATCCTATTTATTATTTAACACAGTCAACTACCAAGTAATAATATTTCTTTAAAACATTTAATTAAATAATAAGAATGAATTAATAAATGTTTTAAGTATAGTTTACACGGAAATCTATTATTTTTTTAAATCACTATACATTGAAGTATTAAATTTTTAATGCATTAATGAAAAATATAAATATACATTGATAAAAAACATATAAAAATTTAAATGAAATAAAACATGGGAATCACTTAATGTTTCTTGAACCACTTTGAACATAGAATATTATAAAAAACCCACTAAAAGGGAGTTATATTTTCAATACATTATTTAAAAAAGTTCATATAAAATTAAAACATGATACATTTTTCGCATTTACAGATAATATTATACGATTTAAACCTATCAATATCAAATTGGAAATAAAATTATCTCTAAAACTATTCCACATATAAGAGGGTATTGGAAATTTGGAATGAGAGGTTTGAAAACATTTTCCCCTTACATAAAATTATGATTTTAAAATAAAATTATTATATTAATAAAAAAATTATTTTGAAATGAGTCTGAAATAAAAATAGTTTTCTCTCTTACCATATTCTTCTAAAAACCCCTTGGTTTCCCATTTTCAAAATCCATATTGAATGCAATCACCATGAAATTATCTCTCTTAATGATAGTACCGATGACTAAAAAACATGTGTTACTAAAGATAAGAAACATAATTGTGATATTATTCATAAACACCAATTTATATATTTTTGATGATATAGGATCCACGAACACAATTACAAATTCTCCTTGAATCTGATTAACATGACCAAAATGCGGACATGTGTGATGGCAATAGGATAATGGTGTAGTGGATTTTCAAGAGAAACCTAAATTAAAAACTAAGAAAACACAAATACTAAAACACAACATCATGAACCATATGTAGTTGTAGAATTACCTATTAGAGCTGTAGAAGGGTAAAATCAAGAAATCATATAAAAACAAAGGACTATCATAGGAGGATTAATGATGGTGGGTACGTCATCGACAAAGATTTTTAATTAGGAACCACGAGTCCATCGAGCCAGTATAATGTTGCACTATCACACACCACTAAACGGATCGAACCATGGGTGAAATCACATAAGAATGAAATATTTATTATTAAAAAAACAATTTACACATGTAATGATGTTATGGTTATTAAATGAAAAAATGGTCAAAATGATGCCACCAAACGGAAAAAAACCATTAATATTCACCTTATTTTAGTTCTACCACCCCTTAATCTAGAGCCACCAATATTTATTGGGTTCATTCCTCAATTTTAATACTGAAGTTACTCTCAAGTGTTAGCCTAATAAAAAATACCTAATGGTTTGTCTTCCTCGTCATGAGGCTCAATGTATTGATGTATAGTAAAATAATTTTTTAATATCAAAATAGGGAAATATTTATTAGAGGAATTGCCCATCAGATCTAAGATTCCCATTTCCATAATATTTTTAGTGTCTAAGGATTATCCTTCAATTTGAAAAAATCCATGTACCCTACCTAATTATTCTTAAAAAACATCCTTACAATCAAATCTATTAAAATATCAAGAAATGAATTTTTTTTATTAGGACTATAGTAATGTGTGACAATGGAATCCTTCTAGATTTACCCCATATATTTAGTACACCAACTTCATTATCCCATTACTTGAATAATAGATTAGTTGAGACTAATCCCTAGAGAGGGGGTCAAGACATGCCTCCCATAGTATCCTAAAGATATTTGAGGTCAATGCTAAGCACCTTCTCTAACACATGCCCTTCAAGATGCAAAGTCAAGTCCTTCATATTAATAGGTAAAACATTCTTGGATTTTCTAGATGTGACCAATTGAAATCCATCTTCATACACCAATTCTTCATTCTCCTTCATTTTGGCAGTAATTACTAATTACTTATGTAGATCAGGATCAACTTCCCCTTAGAAAACAACGTCACAGTTAGACTGTTCATAATAAGACTCATTCTCCATTACCAATTATTTCTCCTGAAATGGTAATCATGAGAAGAATATTTTTCATGAGAAACATGCACTGACACATCCACATTAGCTACAATATCTGCTGATGATGCCTTCATATTCTTTGTGGAGTCACAACCTACCCTCTTTCTGTCATTAGGTCTAGCAACAAATATAGTGAATCTACAATAATGAATCTTTACCATGTCAATTTCTAGACCTTTAACCAGTATATCTCTCTATGATCTAGTATTCCCTATTATTATGTCTCTGGCTAGGCCTCCGGACACTCCATAATTAGAAATCTATTTGAAGGGAGAAGTATAATAATTAAGACTAGTAATCAATAAACAATATCATTGACTCCAAATCTCATCCTAATTAGACATCATATCACTAGGTGTAGGATTATGCCCTAGTCTCACCCCAATAGATGAGCATTAATCTTGACTAGGACCATCCACTGCCATGCAGTTCATTCCATTAGTTGTAGAATTATTGAAACCAGATTAAGATATGTAGTTTCCTCTTACATGCACAACCTTCCTATAGAAAGGGAAATAAATTTCATTCCAAAACATTATACAAAAGTGTCTAATAGAGTAACAGATTCTAAAAAATCTCATCATTTCATATAATCTACCGAGATCTCAGTTAGATTCTAAGAGGTAACCATGATAATTGATTCAATAAAGGTATAAGATAAATAATCACCCGTTATAAACCCTACAAACAATCCATAGAGGGATTTCTTGGTCTCCTGGTCGAATTGGATTGAGACACATATAGTCGATGAAATTTCCATTAGGATTTTAGGTTACCATAAAAATAAACTCTAAACACAGATTCAAACCCAAGATTGGTCTACTAATTTTTTGATATTATCATATTCAAAATGGGGATACCAACATTATATTTTCAACAATCCTGGTTTTCGAGGGAGAAGGTCATGACCCAATCCATATTCTTGAGATCCTTTGAGAGGAAGATGGAATGATAGAAACCATTCCTAATAAAAATGATATTCCATACTTCAAAGACCCAAATCCATTTAATATAGGTCTTCAAATCATTAAGATTCCATGAATGTTACTCCTTTGAAATAACCAATTGTGTAATGATGGAGTGATTACATTCACCAATTTGAGATTTGAGGACCTTGGGATTCACTTCAACTACAACCAACAAACCATTATGAGTGATTCAATTTTGAGGAGATCAAGACTCTTCCATAAGAACCGAGAAGAAATGAGGATGATCAGGCTCTTTCACAACATGGTTCAAAGGCAATGAAAACTAAGTTTTTTTATAGGGCCAACAAAAACACAATCAAGAATGATGTAGCACTCCGGATTGAACCACATCATGAAAAGAAGCCACATGTGCCACATGTATTTATTTATAAATATTTAGATAGAAATACATCCCTAACATCATTAATGAATATATACTTTTAAATTTATGAATGATAAAAATCTGTGAAATTTTATAATTAAAACTATTAGTCATTAAGAATACAAAAATCAATTGACATGTTTTTTTAAATATTCAAATTATAAAAATATTAAAATATGAATATGTTTTGAAATGAAGATGGATACATTTTAAAAATATTAAAACATATTAAGTAAAAATTTGTAAATAAATGTTATGAAATTATTAAATTCCAAAAAATAATATAAAAAATAAAAAATAATACTAAGAACAATAATATTAATAATTAAAAAACTGATAAAAAATAAAATATATAAAATATATTTTTGCTAAATAAAATTATTAAATGAATATTAAAATTTATTTAAACTACTTAAATATTAATTTTATGTGTTTCTATGTAAGACTTAATTAATTCTGTAAATATTTATATGCATGAAATTTATGTGTGTATATATACATACAAGTTTTATATATGTTAAATTGAACCATGAAATTTTATAATATGTAACACCTATTAATATAATTATTAATAATAAATAATAATAAATTTTAAACATGAATAACTATTATTAAATAGATATAATATTTTTTAAAAATACAAATTAATACTTATATATGCTAAAATGGAAATAGTTATATATTAATTATATAAATCAGAACCATATTAAAATATTAAAAGTTAATTAATAAAAAAGTATAAATAAATATTGATGATGGATAAAATTAAAAACATTTTGAACAATAAAAACATGAAAATAAATGAATTATATTTAGATAAATAAAATATGATTATTAATAAATAAATAATATTTAAAATGAATAAATTTGAAAGAGATATTAAAAATTAATAAATAGTGTATGTATTTAAAAAAATTAAAAAAATGAAAAAATTTACAAATTAAAAACATAATATATATTAAATAGACAATGTTAATAATTATAATTCTAAAATTAATATAAAAAATGAATAAATTATAGAAATATTATATCTTTACGTGTGTTGTATCTAAATATTTATTAATTATATATATTTTTGGGTAAAATCAATGAATCACATGTTTAATATATATTAAATTGATAAAATCAAACACAATTCAACTAAATTTCCATTACTTGATAAAATTAGTAAATATTTTTAATTAAGGTTATTTTTTAATTATAAAACATTTTCCACTAAATATTTGTCTTATTTATCGAATGAATAAATTTTTTTGTTATATACATCATATTTTAGGGAATATTGTATATATCAATATATATTTATTGATAGAAATATATCTAAATATATTTCTATATTAGAAATATGAATTTATTGATAAATAATTATGTCTAAAACCAATTAAAAATGACCAGTACATTAATTTGTTTTTAAATATTAAATTTTATTCCTATTATATATTTTTATTTAATATATATTATTTTTTACTATTAATAATTAATATATATATATATATAATAAATTTTTTATTTTTTAAAATAATAGTTTCCTGAATATTTTTTAACCGTTTTTTAATTTATTCATTTTTAATTTATTTTATTATTATAATACAATTATTTTAAATATCTATATTTAATATATACAGTTTATTTATATTTATATTTCATGTATATGTATATTAAATTTATTTATTATGATTAATAATTATTTAGTAAATAATTTTTTTAATATTTTTTCAATTTAATAATTTTTAATTTTAAAGTGTTTAATTATTTCAACCGTTTCATAATATATATATATATATATATATCTACATTTATATAATTCATCGTTAGGATTTAATTAATAGTTATTTAATTTTTTTTGAATATATTAATTTGAAATTTTTATTTGTTTAATTATTTCAATTTTATTAATATTTCTAATACATATATTTTTAGGTTTATTTTTATTGGTATAAAAAAATCGGGGTCGTAGACCACCTGGGAATGTGGGCTAAGTCATGTATATACATGGATGGGGTGGAAGGTGACCCGGGTCACGTGGGACCTAATCCATATGTATTCCTCCATGGCGAGATGGCCTTCATTTTTATTGATTTTTGATAAAACCCCTTTCAAGGGATGAGGGGGAACCCTTATAAGGCCCATAGGCTCCGAGATTACACACCCTGTAGGCTTATGATATTAAATGTCTCCAAGGTCTTAGGGAATTCAACCAGACTATCTATAAGGAACTACCCTTCCCCAGCATCTGCATCGTGATAGTAGCTCTCCACCTTCGCATGACCATCTGGCTAGGCTTCCCGTGCAAGCACAGGTTGGTCCCAATGTCATAGCCACACCCTCTCATTCTGAAAAATCCATTTGGCTCTACTATGTTGAGTGCACCTGCTCTGAATGGGTACCTTTTTTCAGAACTTTATTTTTTCATTATTAATAGGTACCCTTTATCAGTACTTCTTTTAGCACTAACAAATGTATCCTTTATTACTGTTTTTCACCGGTACTGATAAATGTTAGTGCTTAATAGGCCCAAAATTTTTGTGGTGTTTGGAGCATATGGTGTTCTTCACAAAAAACCAAATATATCTTTTTTCTATCCATATATAACATATGAGGGCTCTTGGAAGTCTTCCTGTGCTCATGGATTGTATTAGAATTATATATATTCAATCACACAAACGTTAGGCCCATGAGTGCTGAATCGCCTGAATTAGTACAACATATTGGGGATTAACAAGTCCTCCTATATAAGGCCTCAAATGGTTTCATACCGGTGGCTAAATGAATTTTTTTTTGTATAAAAACTCCATAAAATGTGGGAGATTCGTCCAACTATGGTTAAATTCCATCTTTTAATCCCCCATCATATTTTTGGGAACCTAAATGGTTCTCTTAGTATATCCTTCATTCAATGGGTAAAATTCCATGACCCAAAGATTCCAAATTAAAAAGTCCTCCAATAATGCTATTTGTAATCATTATTTGAAAAGAGAATTATAGTTTTAAATGACCATCTTGGGAACTATATGATTCTATACTATATTCTTCATCTAAATTCATCTCAATTCTACTCTCAGACAGAATAGTAGTGGGCCCAATATGCAAGTTAGTCTAAGATCACAAAAATGTGTTCATGTTCACTTGATGTTCATGAAGTCTCATTATAAATTTTATAGATATACTATCCAACTATCACTATGGAACCTCTAGGGGTTGAGAAAAACCTACTATAACATGGTTCTCATCCTTCACCGACTGACAAACATGTTATTGAGTGAAAAAATATGGTACACAATTTTTCATTGTTTGCCACCAGAACTGATGTCGAATGTCTTAGTTCATCTTCACCGCACTAGGATATGTGGCCAAATGGGATGTGTGAAACTCCATGAGAACCTCCTCATGAAATTTCATTAGTATTATCATACCTCCTCTGAAAAGGATGATGTTCCCTCCACCTTTATAGAATTCATCATAAGCACATCTAGTGGATATTTGTTGCTAGGAGGCCTCATAGTCTATACATCCAAGATGAGAATCCTTAACATGATATATAAGTGGTGGTGTAATAACCATTGACTAGAGGTAAGATAAAACATAAAATTTAACTCATTAGTGTTGTAAATAGGCTAACTACTCAAATTACTTGGTCATCAATTATGACCAAGACTTCTTGTAGAGATAATCCGCCACCACATTCCACTTCCCAATAGTATACAATATCTCCAAATCATAATCCAAGAGGAACTCTGTTCATCATATATATCTGAAGTTTGGATATTTCTTTGATAAGATGTACTTGAGACTATTTTGGTCATAATTAATGATAAACAACTCACCCAAATGGTTGTGTATCCACATACTCAAAGAGAAGACTATTATTGGAAGGTATAAATTGTGGGTTTCATATTTTTCACATATGGACTCAACTATCAGGAACATATAAAATTAGTACCAACTACTGCATTATAATTCAACCAATTTGGGTCCATGAGGCATCCCAAAACAATACATACCAAATTACCTCCTCTAGAGATATCAATATCTTGGAGGGCGTCAACTTATACCATAACTCTGGGAATGAATGATGCCACATTTCAGCCCACTCAAAATTCAACCCCTTCTAAGTATGAGAAGTCAAGGATGTCAATATCCTGGAGAAATAATGCATGAATATCTTAAAGTATCAATCCAATCCTAGGAATTTCAACCCCTTAATAATTTCCTTGGGTGAGAACCAAGCTAAAACCGCCATAACTTTCATTGGATCTAATGTCACATACTCTGATGAGAAGAAATTCTACAGAATGTGTACCTCAAGAATCCTAAAATGGAACTTCTAGAACATCCCATTATGTTTCTGCTCTCAGAATATGTATTAAAACATCCTCAAGTGTCTCATATTATCCTCCTTAATAACTAATTATATTATAATTTCATTAATGAATACCACCATAAAGAAGTTTATGAAATGATGAATGATTCAGTTAATGATTCTCATGAATTATATTGGTACATTGTTCATATTGAATGGAATCACCAATTACTCATAATGGACATATAAACATAAACATATTATCTTTGTTATATCCATTAATTGTACTCAAATCTGGTGATAAAATGATCTAATGTACATCTTTGAGAACCATATTTACCCACTCAACTATTGTAAGATGTCATTGGTCATCTATAGAGGACACTTATTGTTCTTGTTCATCTAATTCAGCTAATGATATTATACACATAGACTCAAGATCCCATATTACATCTTATAGAACAAATTTGGTTTTTCCCAAGTGGAAACATTGGGTCTAAAGAAGTCCTTCCTCTACAAGCCCACCAACTGCACCTTCAAATCATGAAATACACCAGGATCCAACCAATATGTCGTTGCAGATACTCGGTCAGCTCATGGGTGAAATTATATATAGAAGTAGATATCTTGGTGGTATGGTAAGCATTACACATCATTAGTAAGAAATTATCACTCACCAGCACCACTATAGGAAGATGAAATTCCATTGAGTCTAATGATCATAGATTATTACTAACAAACCAATGATAAATTAGCTATATCCTCCTTAGAATGATATTTTCATGCTCTTCCTTGGTTTCCTTCAAAAATATTATTTAATCACCATTTAAACCACACATCATCTGCCTAAAATAGATAATCTAAGCATGAACTATTGATAGCTAGTCCATACATAACACAACATCATAAAAATTCATCGCATCTATAAGGATATCTCACATAAAGATCTCTCCTCCAAGAGTTAGATCACACTATTAATAGAAGTGTAAGATCAGTGAAACCCATCCTTTAAGAAATTCCATGTTATAGGATTAATCCAAAATCTCAACAAAAATCTCAATTTCTAGATCAAGAAATGTTAAATAAAAGATTGGGTTTCACATATGACTACTAGTAATATAGTGATACATGAGAAGACATAAACTATAATTTTAATTATTCAAAGTGAATCTAGGTCGAAGGCCTCCACAAAATCAAATTATCTTCATCCTTGACCACTAGATCAATGAGATTGGTGTGGACCTCCCTAGGGTGGTGGTGGAAATTTGTCAAACTATTAGCCACCTCTATCTAAATTCATTTCTCTTTCTCCAAATCTTCTGACCTATGTACCTTTATACTCCTACCACTTCCTATACATAGGTGGTAAATTGATCATCTCTTAATTATATGTATGGTGGGTTATAAAATCCAATGGTATATGTCCCCCACCACAACAATTATTACACCCCCTCTCTGAAAGATTATGTGAAATAGTTGAAGATACTTAAACTGTAGAATCATTATCTTCATATTGTTTATTGATGTGCCGCACATACCCATGTCACTATTTTTGTTATTGACTACCTGCTACTAAAGTCTCAAATCATATTCTCCCACTACTAGAAATAACTATAAATTTCTACTTATAAGGTCCAAGAAATATTATTCATAAATATTACATCTTAATATATGAATATTTATTACATTATATAAGGATCCATGCAAGAATCATTGAATTTTAGTGCCTTAAAAAACTTTTTCACGTAAAACAATAGCCCATAAGTGAGAAATTTCATCTCCAAAAATTCTCTTCATAATTGTATACCTTATTAGAAAGATTATACAAAATAATTTTCATAAAAAAAATTATGGAGTTTAAAAAAAATAAATAGTCACTTTAGATGATCTCTAAGGGTAAATAACAGAGATATCAACATAGTACGATCATAAGGGTATTAGAACATGAAAATAAAATTTAAAAACCATACCATGCATATCATAAATCAGAAAATTGAGTAATGTCCTAAATCATGGATGCTCATAATAAATAAATTATAATGGATTGAAAGAACAAGGTCTATGAGAATAAAACATTACCATAAGGAATAGGTTTATTATTTAAAAATAAGAACAAACAATAATTTACTTAGTAGTCATGGGTAAGTTACAAGGCTATCATAGTAGAATTTTTTCACACCTGAAACCATATAAGTAGTGAAAGATCTCTCTAAAGACCATGAATGTTGAAAAAATCACTTACTGAACAAGATTCGAACTCCTTTATTGTCCCGTTTAACTCACAAGACATAAATATTTACCTAATGAATTGGATAGAGATATAGGTCCCACGATTACATAACAAAAATCCTAAATATGTGATCTATAGGATCATAAAACATTAATCATATTATAACCCATGAGAAAGATTGTTTTTATAAACATTTCAATATAACATAAACTATGTAAATCAAAGTGGTTTCAGAATCCTTTCATTATTTCATAAAAACATAACCCCTAGAGAAACAAGGGGGTTTCATAAGAATTTTCTCATGGTATAAACCATGGATGATAAATGGGTTTCCTATAAATCTTTTAGTAATAAATAGAAATCATCTAGATAATGAATAATAAAGATATACTTGGATCATATCCCTAGTAATTTATAAGTAACATTATAGGATTTTGACTCGGATGGAAAATGATTTTGAATAATTACATGGATCATTTAGTGAAGAATATAACCTTTCTATGAAGAAAACGTTTTAAAACAAACAATTAATAATTTATTTTTAAACTAATTTTCTATATAGATGAACTTTAAAAATAAAAATATAATCTTTAATTCATTTAAAATTATATTAGAGGAAGAAAACTTTTACTAATTGAAAAATAATTTTTAAAAGTATAAATCATTTTTAAAATAATTTTTATTGAATATATTAATTAAAATCTATAAAATTAACCTTAAAAATGAGTTTTCATGATGGTTTAGGTTTTTTTTCATGTTCTAAAATTTTAAATTAAATATTACATATACATTTTTTATAAAAGAAAAATGGGAATTTTTTCAAAAAAAGACATGAATATTACATTCAAATATTTCAAAAAAAATCAATACATCAATAAAAATATAATTAAGAAATTATTTCTATAATGGTAAAACAAATTGAAATTTTTTTATAACATACGGATATGGAATATAAAGTTTTTTTTATTTAATATAGAAATAATGTTAGTTTTCTGTAAAAATTTTCATTTTAAATATTATGTTTATAAAGAGAGTAAAATGATGGGAAATCGTGTATTATCATGAATTAAATATTAGAGAATAACATTAATAATTTTTTAGGAGATATATCATAATATTTTATCTTTAGAAGCATAAGAATAAAAAATCCTAACAAACAATGAGATTGTATCCCAATACCCTTAACACATTGATATCTTTTGAATCATAAGAACCATGAAATAGGGATAATAAAATGGATATGTAAATCACAATAATGGTTATTTGAATAATCAGAAAATTAAATCATGTTCATTATATACACCACATAAAATAAATAGGTCGTGTGTATGGCTTCTTTCTCATAGAAGTAAATAGTGAGATGAAAATCTCTTACCATAAGTCAAAATTTTCATTGCACACAATTAAACATTATGTATAATAAATATAAATTTACTATAAGCCTTTTTAAGAACCATATTAATATATATCATACCATATAAAATTTACTTATGAAATTTTATTACAATTTTATTAATAATACCATGATGAAATCAAACTTCGAGTAAGAACTAATTCATTTTTCATGTATGTTCTGATTTTTTTTCAATACTATTTATTTTATAATTTTTACATAATTTAAATAAATTTTAACACAATATAAATATGTTAAATATTCATAATATATTTATTTTTAGTAATCCATTAAATATGGATATAGAAAATGAAATAATCAATTTATGGTGATAGTCATCATTACACACACTTGAACATAGTTTTCATTTTCTCAATGGATGAAATGAAAGGAAGGTACATAATATATTACCATTCAATGATAATGTTTTATTATATATAATAGATATTCTTGAAATTTATCATTATTAAATTCTATGGAGAGGTTTAGTGAGAATCTAATCACATCACTTCAAGAGGTAGTAGTCCTCCATACAAACAAACGACGTTATCATATCCCACATTAAATGGAAAGTAAGAAGGTATATGTGGTATGAAAATACAAAAATAAGAATTATTTTAAATATATCTTATATATTCATTTAATATATCTTTATTACTATATAATAAAAAAATAAATGAAAAAAACAATACAATGTTTCATAAGGTTGTAGTTTGTTGGACACATGAGCAACATTATGGTTATTCATCGTGTTAGGATTTAAGTGGATAACCACAGTATTATAATAAAAAAAGGTTTAATAATATCATAAATATAATATATAAATAATTATTACATCATTATATTCACCCGTTATAGGTGGTGATGGAATCAAAGAACATTGGTTCACGAGGCAGTAGTCCACTATTCACATGAACGATGATTTCACATCCCATTGGATGATAGAGGATAATAATTTAGATAATGAAATTAAAAAAATTACAATCTAATTATTTTTAAAATAATGTGGTTATTATATAAAAATGGTTTAATAATAATTTGATTTTGTAGAGGGAGATATGAAACAAAATGCATGGGTTGGGATGTTACCTATACTTCGAACAACAGATTTTGAATTACACTAAAATAATTTATATATTATATTTATAGCCAAAATAAGTCATATATGATCATAATTTAGAAATAAATAATATATTTGGGTTGGTAATTTCCTAAAAATTTGTTTTCGTAGTGTGATGATAAGATTAGAGTGTTTGGATTTTATAAGTGAGGCGAGTAACACACAAGTAATTTTTGTAATGAAAAATGTGTAACCCAATTTTTAACAAATAAAAAGCCTCCAAAATGTGATATTATCAAACTTTATATGTTTTAAGATCTAGTATTTCAATATAATTGGGTTTTTACATTCTAGTAGTTTATTTACCCATAATCCTTTTAGTTTAACCCCCGGTAGACCCATTCTCACCATAATAGCGGTAATTATTTTCATTCTAATTTTTCTATAAATGATATTTAAAAAAATAATTTGAAATAATAAAATAAATAATTATGATAATTATAAATATAGAATAAATTTATTAAACTTTAATTCACAAAACTGTTAAAATTTAATTTAAATGAAATCATGAAAACGCGTTGAGAAATCAATTTTTTAAAGAGAAAATGTTCAAAAGATTAAATTTATTTATATAAAAAAATTAATTTGACAATAATATACAAATATGGATTAATAGATATATAATTGAACTAATTTTACATTTAAAACCATATGAAAATAATTTAATGTATATAAACGATTAAAAAATGACAATTCTTAAAAAAACCCATTATCTTTCACTATTAATCCAAAAAATTATCATCTAAAAAAATTATAAAAAAGTCACCCTATAATAAAAATTAAAATGATTATTTCAAAAAATAATTTTATTTTTTTATATAATTTTTCTAAATGTTTAAAAAATAACTTCTTAAAAAAGTGTCCAATAGGCAACAAAACTTATTTATAGAAAAATAATGATTCTAACATAAAATTGAATTTATTATTATATATTGTAGAAAAAACACATAAGATCATTATTAATCATTTTATTTAGTATATAATATAAAAATTTCATTAAAATAATTCCTAGAGAGCGATTTTTTTAATTTATTTCTTTAAAATGGATTTTTTTTGTATAAACATTTTTTTCTAGAAAAATATATCTTTTAACTTAAAATAGTTTTTATTTCAACATATAATTATTTGGTCACCAGAGAATTAATTTTATATAAAAGAGTATGTAATATATTTTTATAATTTAGTAAATCATATTTATACCCATTATTCCAAGGGCTAGGTTATAACTATAATAGTAATATTTTATTAGTATGCCATTTTTCATTTAAACTCGGTGTGGTGTATAAAGAAAGATGAACTAATTATTGTGTGTAATGAAAGCTAAATTTGGTGTTTCCTATAAAAAAATAGAAACTCAGTGTTGTGTTTAATGAAATATAAAATCAGTGTTCTATGAAATAAAATTTATTAAAATGGTTATTTTAAAAAAAATTATTTCAATAAATATTGTGTAGTTAAATTTGACCCCACATAAAATGAATTTCTCCCTAGAATTATATCACATTGGTTCCAACAATAAATTTTAATTTTACCTCATTACATAGTCAAGTTACAACATAACTTGTTCAAGTAGGTTGTTTCACTATAAAACATTTACCAGGTGAGTGGTGGTTTTTCGTAGAACCATCTCTGTACGATCCAGAATATCCACCAGTTTTCCTCATAAGAAATATCATGATGCAGTGGTATGCCCTATGAGTTTAGTAAATTTGGAGGATTAGGTATCTACTTTTTTCAAAGAGATATATAAACCACATAATAAACATGAGACAGTTATCATGGATTCTTTAATCAATATTCTATCATCCTTATACAATCAAAAATTTATAATTAACTGATATACCTAGGTTTTATCATATGATTCTTTGTTACAAGGAGAAATTTATTGAAACACCTTCACACTAAAATCAATATCTAGATTAAATCAATAATCCAATTCTACACCTAATATTTTTTCCATATTCATCCAAATAAATAATATTTCTACACTTATTTTACATAAATAGATTCATAATGAGCCATCTGATTACTCATGTAAAATTAATTATTGTATGAAAAAACTCATTTACTTAGTAGTCAATGGTAATTTAAAAGGCTATCATAGTGGATTGTTTTCACACCCGAAACCATATAAGTAGTTAAACGATCTATCTAAAGACCATGAAAGTTGAAAAATTCACTTAATAAACTCGATTCAAACTCTGTTCAATCCATGTTTAACTCGTGAGAAATAAATATTTACACAATGAATTAGAGGGAGATATAAGTCCCACAATTTCATAATGAAAATCCTAAAAATGTGTTCTATAGGATCATAAAACATTGATCATATTAGAACCCATAAAAAGAAATTGGATTTATAAACATTTAAAGATAACATAACCTATCTAGAAGAACCTAGTTTCATAATCATTTCATTATTTCATAAAATCATATCCCCTAGAGAAACAAGTGGGTTTCATAATAATTTTCTCATTGTATAACATGGGGATGACAAATGGGTTTCATACACATCTTTTAGTCATAGATATATACCATACTAATAAATAATAATAATGGTATCCTTGTATCATATCCCTTGTAATTTATAAGTAACATTATAATATTTTTAATTGGATGGAAAATGATTTAGAAAGGTAACATGGATCATTTCAAGAAGAATATATCCTTTCTGTGAAGATAAAATTTCAAATATTACAATTATAAAATTATTTTTAAAATACTTTTCTTTAAAGATAAACCTTAAAAATTTTAGTAAAATCATTACTTCATTTAAAATTCTACTAGAGGGAAAAATCCTTTACTTATTGAAAATCAATATTTAAAAGAATAATTCATTTTAAAAATCCTTCATATTGAATGTAATAATTGAGACTTATATAATTAACTTTAAAAATGAGTTTTCATGAGGGTTGGATTTTTTTCAAGTTCTACAATTTTAAATTAAATATTACATTTAAATTTTTGTTAAAATAAAAATGGGACTTGTTTGAAAAAATGACATGAGGATTAAATTTAAAAAAATTTGTAAAAAATTAAAACATCTATAAAAATATAATTACAAAATTTTTTTAAAAATGTTAAAAATTTGAAAACAATTTAATAACACATGGATTTGGAAGAAAAAGTGTTTTTGATAGAATATAGAAATAATGTTAGTTTTCCTTAAAAATATTCATTTGAAATATTGAGTTTAGAAAGAGTTTAAAACGAAGGGAAAACATGTATTATCATGAATTAAACATTAGAGAATAAAATTAATGTGTTTATTAATATATATCTTATAATATTTCATCTTTAAAAGCATAAACATAAACATTCCCAATAAACGATGAGATTGTATCATTACACACTTAACACATTCATATATTTAGAATCATAAACACCATTGAAGAGATATAATAAAATGGATAATTAAGTCACAATAATTTTTATTTTTATTATCATAAAATACATTCAGGTGAATTATATACACCTCATAAAATAAATAGGTCGTGAGTATGGCTTCTCTCTCATATACGTAAATAGTGAGATGAAAATCCCCAACTATAATTCTTAATTTACTTCCTACACAATTTAACATCGTGTATAATAAATATAAATTTATTATTTGTTTTTTTATGTACCATATTTATATATATCATACCATAGATAATTTACTTATAATTTTTTTTAGAATTTTTTTAAAGGTTGGGGAAGAAGCCTCATTTATTATTAAAGCAAACAAAATACATATTTATATGGGTAGAGGGAGACCCATTACATAGCCTGTAGGCCCAGTGAGCATTTAGCCCAGTACATAGCCCGTAGACCCAATTTTATTACCCAAGGCCCATTCTGTGAATAGTAATGCTACAGTACCCACGCTGCAACAATACTGCAAAGTACCCGCCACTTTTAAAGGTCGGGGATGAAGCCTCATTTTAGTTACAATTTTATTAATAATACCATGTTGAAATCAAATTTCAAGTAAGAACTACTTTATTATTCATGTATGTTTTGATTTTTTATTTTCAAAACTATTTATTTTATCATTTTTTCATAATTTAAATAACTTTTAACTCAATATTACTCTATTAAATATTCATAATATATTTATTTTTAGTAATCCATTATAGTTAGATATATGAAATAAAACAAACTATTCATGGATATAGTCATCCTTACACGCACATGAACATAGTTTTCATTTTCTCAATGGATGAAATTAAAGGAAGGTAGATAATATATTACAATTGAATAATAATTTTTAAATATATATCAAAGATATTCATTAAATGTATCATGATTATCATCAATTGATAGCATTAGTGAAAAAAAATATCATCACTTCAAGAGGTGGTAGTCCTCCGTACAAACAAACGATGTTATCGTATCCCACATAAAAAGTAATGAAAGAATGTATATGTGATATGAAATTATAATAAATCTAATTATTTTAAAAATATCATATATATTCTATTATTCTATATTTATTACTATCGAAGAAAAAAATTAATGAAAAAAACATTACATTGTTTCGTATGGTTGTAGACAGTTGGACAAATGAGAAACATTATAGGTTTTTAACGTGTTAGGAGGTAAGTAGATAAGCATTTTATTATAATTACAGAGGTACAAAAATATCATAAATATAATATATAAATAATAAATCTGTTATTATATCCAAATCATAGATGTGGTGATGGAATCAAATAACATTTGTTCGCGAGGTCGTAGTCCGCTATTCCTATGAATGATGATTTCACATCCAATTGGATGATAGAGGATAATAATTTAGATAATGAAATTAATAATATAAAGTCTAATTATTTTTAAAATAACGTGGTTATTATATCCAGAAGGTTTAATAATAATTTTAGGATTCAGAGGAAGTCATAAAACAAAATTCATGGCTTTGGACGTTACCTATGCTTCAAAGAAATTATTTTGGTCTACAACAAAAGAATAATTATGTTATATTTCTAACCAAAATATGTCATGTATGATCATAGTTTAGAAATAAGTAATTTATTTGGGTAGGTATTTTCTTAAAAAATGGATTTGGTAGTGTGAAGAGAATATAAGAGTGTTTAGATTTTTATAAGTGAGGTGAGTAACACAAAAGTAGTTTTTGAAAAGAAAAATGTGTAACCACATTTTTAAAAATTAAAAACCTGTAAAATGTGATATTATCAAATATTATATTTTTTATGATCTAAATATTTCTATATAATTTGGTTTGTACAAGACTATAGTTTATTTACCACTTATCCTTTTAGATTGGCCTCCAGTAAACCCATTTTCACCATAATAGTGGTTATTATTTTCATTTTGGTTTAACTATTTGTGATTTTAAAATACTAATTTGAAATAATTAAATAATAAATTATGATAATTAAAAATATAGAGTAAATTTATTAAATTTTAATTCACATAAGTTTTAAAATTTAATTTAAAATAAATCATTCAAACATAATGAGAAAGCAATTTTCCAAAGAGAAAATGATCAAAAGTCTAAAATGTTTTTCTATAAAAATGAAAAATTAAATTGACTATAATATACCCGTATGGATTAATAGATATATAATTGTAGTGATTTTAATTATAAAACCATATGCAAATAATTTTTATGTATTTAAATGATTAAAATTAGACAATTCT
This sequence comes from Viscum album, assembly GCA_963277665.1. Taxonomy (NCBI): domain Eukaryota; kingdom Viridiplantae; phylum Streptophyta; class Magnoliopsida; order Santalales; family Viscaceae; genus Viscum; species Viscum album. The sequence goes on from OY728158.1 coordinate 1,031,006,916, forward strand.
TAAAAAAACCGATTATTTTTTACTATTTATCCAAAAATTTATCTTCTAAAAAGATTCTAAAAAATTCACCCTAAGATAAATTTTGACATGATTATTTCAACATTAATTATATTTTTTAATATTAATTTTCTAAAAGTGTAAAATATAACTTTTAAAAAAAGTTTCTAAAAGGGCACAAAACTTCTTTATAGAAAAATAATATTTTAAACATAAAATTTAATTTATTCCTATATATTGTAGAAAAAACACAATAGATTAACATTAAACATTTCATTTAGTATATAATATAAATATTTCTTTATAATAATTCAAAAAAGTGATTTTTTTTAATTTATTTCAGTTAAATTGAATTTTTTTTTGTAAAAACATAGTTTTCTTGAAAACGATATCCTTAAATTCCAAATAATTTTTATTTTCATTTATAATTATTTGGTCTCCAAAGAATGAATTTTATATAAATGTGTAGGAAATATATTTTTATAATTTATTAAATCATATTTATATCCATCATTCCAATGGCTAGGTGATAACAATAATATTATTATTTTAATAGTATATCATGTTTCATTTAAACGCGGTGTCATGTATAACGCAATATGAACTATGTGATGTGTGTAAGGAAAAATAAATATTGTGTTTCATGTGAAAAAAGTGAAACTCAGTGTTTTTTAAAGAAAGATAAAATCACCGTTCCATGAAATAAAATATATTAAAAAGATTATTTTTAAAAAATATATATTTTTTAAAAAAAATTGGGTACTTACATTTGACCCCACATAAAATGAATTTCTCCCTAGAAATATGTCACATTAGTTCCAAAAAATATGGTTAATTTTACCTCATTACATAATCTAGTTACCACATAACTTGTTCAAATATGATTCTTCACTATAAAACATTTAATAGGTTAGTGGTGGTTTTTCGTAGAACAATCTTTATACGATCCAGAATATCCACCAGTTTTCCTCATAATAAATATCATGATCCACTCGTATTCCCTCTGAGTTTAGTAAATGCGGAGGATTAGGTATTTACATACTCAAGAGATATATATAAACCACATAATAAGCATGAGACAATTTTCATGGAAGCTCCAATCGATATGCTATCATATATATACAATAAAAATTTTTAAGTGACTAATATACCCTGGTTTTAGTGAAAAATTCATTGTTCCATGAATAAATTTATTGAAACACTTTCACAATAACATTAATTTCCAGATTACATCAATGATCCAATTCTAGTCCTAATAATTTTTTTCCATTTTCATCATAATAAATTATATTTCTGCACTTATTTTCCAAAAATGTATTAATAAAGAGCCATCAAATTACTCATGTAAAATTAATTATTATATGAAAATACTTATAGAGGAAGGTGTTGATCTCTAATATCTTTGAGGTCCAAAGTGTATGATCTTAGTACATCCTATAAGGTATTATTTTTTTTCTAGAATAACCATGTATTTGAGGTGGATACACGGTGTTGAAAATTGACTATGTATCAAGAGATTACTGAAGAATTCACTAGAACATTGAGGTCAACCTCATATCACAATATAATATAATAGAATGTGGTACTATATTAAATATTACCTATGAATTAATTTATATCATATAAATATTAACTAATGTGAAATATTATCTGATATAGATGATGTGTGATGACTTCTTAAGGTCATTGAATAAAACCCATGGATAATTATACCCATTATATGTTTTTTAGATTTTGAAAAAAACCCATGTTGAGGTTTTCATATTTCTATTCTAGTATGGATAATAGTTGTAGCATCATCATAAAATTTTTTGTCTCCATTATAACATTATGACATACCCTGTACAAATATATTTACTTAGAAATATTTATCTTCCTGTTGTCCCCTTAGAAATATACTTTAATGAATTCTAGTGGTAGGTGTAATACTACTGAAATTTTTTTATTGTGGGTTCAAGACCCATGACCATTATGGATGTGATAGGTTGTTGTCTAGAATTCAAGATAACTGTTTTTTCAAAACAATATTATTAAATTTCACAAATTTAAATAACCCAATTTTCCTCAATATCAATCATATGATAATCCCTAAATATTACAAAAAACATTAATCTAATCCCCATAAATCTAATCGAAATCATCCTCAAATAACGTTTTCAGTAAAACATATACCAATCCAAAGTGTGGTATTTCCATAAATGTATCCTACAATATCATTATTCTTGTTAACTTCACATCAAGTAAATCCCAAAGAGGAATTTAAAATACATTGAACTTATAATAAACCTTGAACATTTTAACCCATGATGGAATCCATAACTCTTAAGTAAATACTACATGGAGATATTTATACTTCCCAAAAATATAAAAAAGTAGATGCCTCATGATTCTTATATCCAAAATACCATTGGTTATATACATCTACAAAGTAATTCTGGAATCCAAATATACAATTATTTAAACCCTTTTACTTTAATGGTTTATAGTAATATAAGTCCTCCCACGGTCTAGGGGCCAACCATTAGATTAGTGAATTGACACAGAAAATGTACAAGTTCATCACATATAAGACATCTAATTCATTGCAAAATTAATTACTATATTACCTTAATTCAAAAATAGAAATAACATTACACTCTATTTTTTATATTCTTATAGTTTATTCTTCCCATCTTTATCACATGTAAGTAGGAAAAACATAATTCCTCTATTTTCATTACCAAATGAAACTTCATCAATATCCATATTCCTCTGAATTCATCTATTATGAATATCACCAAAAGACATATTGTTAATAATATATCATGCTAGCTAATTAGGTATAATCATAATATCATTCACTCCGATCATAATCCAATTTTGTTACTCATAATCACTTAAATTTTCACCACATTAAGAGTTAACCTGATTACCCTAGGTTCCATCTATTGACTAATACAAAAAATAATAGTGTGAGAAACCCAAATCAGCATGGAAAGTCGTATAATCATGAAAAAAAAAATATAGGATGTCTAAATCTTGACATAATAATATTAATCTATTACAACATAGGTTTATCATATTTCATTCATATTTATGATCTATTTAACTCATTTATTATGGTTTATAAAGAGTTTTTGTATTTAAAAAGAATACCCCTGAGGATTTTCAATCTAGGTGTGTGCAAAGCTCATTTTCATATACCATGAAATGATCAAGTCTAGCTCAATGTTCCCTTTTCAGAGATATTTCCCTTACGTGCATTGGTTCTAAATCATCATCCAAATGTAGTATCCATAAAGGTATTTAGTTACTTGGAAACCTCTCACTCTATCCTTTACCAAAATTATTGTAAATTTTCCAATACTTTGGCTCATCCTTGTAAATATACATATACAAATATCAATACATGTCTTTAGAAATATCCCTACGGATCACAATACTTTCTTCTCATTATAGTTTCTAAATTTTAACTAAATTCTGCTCTACTTCCAACTTTGTAGTCACAAACATATCATAAATAAATATTACATGTTAATAGATGATTCTTCTTTACAAAGAATAAAGATACACACCATAATTTTTTCTTTTAGTTTTTTTAAAAACATGGACAAATGAAAAACTAGTCCATTAGTGAGCTACAACATCTCACAATATGTTCTTTATAAATATGAACCTTCTTAGACATATTATACTCGTAACACCCTGAGTTTTTATTAAACATTTATTCAAATAAATTAAATTTTCATATATGAATTGTAGTGATAAAATTCCAAAAATCTTTTCACATAACACCAAATCATTTTACAATACAGAAAACATCCACTCGGCCTATGTTAATGGCAATAATAACATAGTGTACGTTACACACAACATTGATGTTTCTATGAGACATCATTTTATTGTTATAAATATTAAAATGAGATAATTATAACCTAGACATAAAACATAGCAATGTAAATAGTAATAAATACTATTCAAATAGTATTTTTAAATTTATATATATATATATATATATGAAACATATATATAATGAAATATATGATTTTTGGTAATGTCCTTATATGTTTGAGAATATATTTGTCTCGAATGAATTATAGTTAATATTCTTTTGTAAAAAAATAAAATTAATTTTAGATGAAATTATAAATTTTAATTCGATAAAATAAACTTTATTTTTCAATTTAAGATATCTAAATTAGCATAGGTTGATTTTTTTTGATTTTTCTGAGAAACATTATTTTTTGATGAATAATGAATAATATAAGATTTTAATTAAAGACAACTTTTTCATCTCATTTATTTATTAGGACAAATTATATTTTAAAGTGGTTAAAAGTTTAATTAGATAATATTTTTATCAATTAGTAAAATTTAGTTCATTGAGATTTATTTCACATTGACATTGGAAACAAATTCATTGTAAACTTTTGAATGTTTTTACATTAAAAGCCTGCATTGTTGACCTGACTGCAAGATATATTTAAAATGAATTTATTCCATTTATGTTGCTGTAAAATGAAAAAAATGGAATAAATATTTTAAATTATGATAATCTATAATGTTTATTGAGGTTAATATTTTTTACTGAAATGATTAGTGAAAGTATTTAAATTTTTTAACATCAGTTAAGGTAAAATTGGGCTTATCTAAGGACTAAAACATAACTTTAAGACCAAAAACGACATAAAACTAGTAAAACAATCATTTTATAGATATTACTCATCCATGAAACATAAATTATTGTTTTCGGTTGGTTTGTTATGACTTTTTTAGGTAAAAACGTGGGTACAACTAACTTGTTTTAAAAAATGCCATGTGTGTCATTTCCCTTCCATATAATCGCCTACCAACTCTCTATTTTCATAAAACATCACATTAATCTTAGGTTTGGCCAATATATACCCAATAAACTTCCCAAAATATCCACTTTACTCATTGAATCATCCATTTGAGAATAACGTCTTCCAAGGAAGCCTTTTGGAACAAACGAAAATGAGTTAACCAATTAAGAGGTAGCACCTTCTCTGAAGATCCTTTCTTTAATTTTTCTTCTCCACCCATCTATGTTATTTATTACATGATTTTATAAAAACAAAAATAAACCCAATTTAATAGTATTTTTTAATTCTATGTGTTAATACTAAATTTATAGAAACCTCCATATAATGGGTTGTAACACCCCAAGCTTCCACAATACGTTTCCCTTTGAGCAATGCAATAACTTGGATTGTACGCAACTTCGAGATTCTAAAACACCACGATCAATCAAAGTAGCTGTTATGAATAGTAATACCCACTTTTTGAAATTTTATACATTTTATCTTTTAAAATGGACTTCCTTTCTGGATTCGGAATATCGAAATTATCCTATGGTGAAATTTTGGTACTTTTTGGATAACATTTATATTTTGATGAATAATGAAAATTTCTAATTTTTAATTAAAAACAAATTTTTTAATAAAAATAATTAAATGTGATAAATTATTAATTTGAGTGGTTTTAAAATATATTTAGAATATATTTTTACCATTTAATACAATTTTGGTCATTGGACATAATTTCACAATGAAACCGGATATAAACAGGTGTCAATCTTTTGATAATTATTATATCTTGAAAACACATTTTTTGTTCTGACAACGGGAAATAATTTTAAATTAATTTCTGCCAATTCTGTGTTTTGAGTTTGGAAAAACGGATTCTATATTTGGAATCAGTATGTCCAAATTATGTAAATAGGTAACTTTTATTTTTAGACATTTTGAATAATTACTTCGCTAAATATTTTATTTATCATGGTTAAAGGGTAAATCCGGTAAATAAGGGTAAAATATTAATATTATGATAATAATAAATTACCCTAAAACGTGTCCAAACCTTATTTGTGGATACATAACCGACCATGGGCATCTTTGGGTCGATTTTGGGACCCCATGGAGCCACTTTTAGGTGATAGGGACACTTTATATTAATTAAGTAAATACAACAATGACATAAGCGTATATCTTTTATAAAAACAATTTTTACATTGGGTTATATATGTTATATTTTTTATTATAAATATTAATTAAAAAGAAAAAAATATTTCCTGTATAATTATATTTTATTTATAATTTTTATACATTGAAAAAGTAAAAATATATATGACACAATAATGATGCAGTATTTTCTTTATTAATGAATGAATCAAATAATTGGTATTATAAATGTTAAAATAAATATAATTTGAATGTTTTGATGACATAAAAGAATTTTATTGGTTAATATTACATGTCAGGATTGCTTAAATGAATTTTGTTCTAATTAATAATGTTTATAACACATTAAAAAATCAATTATTGAGTAGTGTCAAAATTGACATAAATGAGTTTTTTAAAAAAATATATTATATTATTAATTTATATTCTATTCATAAAATTCTAAGGATCGGCCAAGGTACTTATATCATTATTGGTGTATCATTAATGGACCACTTGGGGGTCTCTTGGATGTATATAGTAAATTTATTAACTATATATTATAAAAATACAATGTGACAAGGTAAGTGTTAAACTAATTAACCGAGAGTTAAAACTAATATATAAGGTTCATATAATGACCCAAACAAGTATAAAATCTATTGATTGAAAGGATTTCGACCCATCCCCACCTTATAACTTGAATAATCCACTTTGGATCCATTATAAACCGAATAAGATTTTATTATAAAATAATACATTATGTTCTTCCTAAAGAGCCCCTCACCCCTCTTATAAACGGGCACTCCCCCTTCTCATTAATTCAAACCTTCAAATCCATTTGGCTCTGAAAACCCCTGCCCAAATATCCTCCCAACTTCCTTTGATTCTTCCTAGAGGCCTTAGTTTGATCGGAAATCCAACCTAAGGAGCCCTTTTGATCAAATCAAAAGGAAGAACTCGAAGAAGAGGTAACGTCTTCACCACCCTCTTTAAAGTTCCATTCTTCTTCAACTTCTTCTTTCATTGTTATTTCCAATCTAAAATAATAACTCCAGTACCTTCTATATACTGTGATGTTATTATAATTATGGACCAAACAAATTCATTATTCTATCCATCCTTTGAATGACATGTCACCATACATGCGTAGTTACGACCTACCGTCTCCACGTTGTGGTGTAATTGTTATTCAATATACCATTATTTATATCGGTAAAATAATGATGTTTAATTAATGTAAATAATAAATATAACTTGATAATTATTATTTATATATTTTATACCATCCAATTATATATTATTTTAATATTAAAAGAATGATATTGTCACTCGTGCGTACGAACGAATTACCGTCTCCACGAACACGATGAGATTCATTACCCATCGTATCCATTCAAGAATAAATTTTATTGGATGAATAAAAATAATATTTAAGGAGATAATATCATTATGGATATGAGTATGATACAACCTATCCATAACAAACACGGCTTATATAAAAGAAAACGAGTAAGTAAACACCCAAAATGTCGTTAATACTAAGATTTTATTAACAAAGCGATGTTAAAAGATCATATATGATATCATATTAATATATATGATTATTATCTGATTCAATAACAATTATTTAACCATTATACAAGAGTTTAACTAACCACCAACCAAGGAAAATTACATAGTAAGGCTTTATTTCACAATCTCTTCATTATTCAAGGTTGTTTATACGTAATTATCTACTGGGACCTCTTTATCAACCACATCCATGTTTCTTAAAAATGTATTTCAAAAAATCCTTACTATTTTACAAAATTTGGGTTAAAGTCAATTATACCCTTTTTTGAATTTTTATATGATGTTTATAAAGGAATTTTTCCGTCATTTTCCAAACTAGGTCCTTTTTAACCTTTTCGACAAAATTAAGGTAAGAATGTTTTTTTAACTTATACGGTGGGTGCGACTATTTTCTGCCATTATAAAAATTTCGAAGCGTCCCTTACAAGCTTATAAGAATATTTTCAAAATAATTATTTTCATTATGTTACTCTTAAATGATTTCAAAATATAAAGAGTTATGTATCTAAAAAAATGGTTTTTATTTCATCTATGTCAACATCCTTTGATATATTTTAAGTTTATTTGAAGTTGATTTATTATGATACAAAACTTCCATATTGTATTGAATTTTTTGTGATATGTTTGATTGTGGATGTGATATTTTTATACCATTCATTTCTTATGGTTAAAGTATTGAAATTTCGTATGCTAGTTTTAATAAGAATGTTTATGATATGTTTAAACCTTTTCATATGAGGAATATATTGGACTTAGTAAGTGACGGGTGGATCCCGCTATAGATCCTCGATGCATCGGTAGGCCTCATGAGGACACTAGACATGGAATTGGATGAAGCCCTTTCCTAATTTGATTTATGGTTTTGGCCGAGGCCTTATTCATTTTAGATGTCTTGGCCGAGGCATTGAAAAAATGTTTCAGAATGTCCGACATTATACATTCCCTCATTATGAAAATAATATTGATGGTTCATGTGGTCATTCGACTAGTAGAATACCCATGATTATGTTTTATTTTGGAATTATTTACTCAGGTCATAATATTTCAATAAAATTATTCATGGTTATTATTGGTAAAGGCATGTGGTTTTCAATTATTTACCATGCTTAATATTTATGTCATTTTCTGTTGTATTACTTACCCTTACTGAGCGTTTTAGCTCACCCATTTCTTATGTTTCATTTTCCCAGGATATGAAGATGTTAGTTATGAGTGACCTGCAGGCATAATCTAGGAGGCTTGGATGTTTCTAATGAAATATATTATTGTTGTATTTCTCTTCAAGCTATAAAGTGAATCATATGTATGAATCTTGTTTCCAATAATACTAAAATGACCGGTCTTTCGAGAGATGATTTCCTTGTAATAATGCCAATGTTATGTAATAATGCATCGACTCTAGGTAACTGGGGTTGGGGCGTTATAGTTGGTATCAGAGAAGTTTAGTACAAACCTTAGAAACTAGATTTAGATAAACTCTGATTAGAGAACACAACCCTAAGCTAGACTTTGAGGATTAGTATAGAAGATCATCCTAGAATTTTGGTATTGTAGAGATTTTTTGAGTTTTACGAGCAAAACATACCTATCTAGATACGAGCAGGTAGAGGTGGCTCTGGGAAAGATGTACCTAGGGGTAAAACCCAAAAACACCGCTTTGAGATTGACTCGAACGGGAACTGGTGCACGACAACAAGCCTTGCTGCACTCTTGGTTACAACACTCGCGGAAGATATGCTTAGGATAATTCTCATTTTATTTACCAACCACTATGAAGGGTTATGAGTATATACTTCTCAATGAATTTTTTTTTATGATTATGGATTATATCCATAAACTATTGAATTTATGTTAAGTGTTTTAGAAGATTGGGATTATATATTTCAATTCATAAACTAATATAGTTTCTGCCATTGTTTTGAAATGGCACATAGTGGAAGGAATGGAAACCCTATCAAAGCATAAACTCCATGTAGGGATTTCCCTCCTACTCAAGATAATTATAGTGGAGCTAGTGAAGCAACTAGTGCTGATCTGCTTATCACCATACTGGGACAACCACTCAAGTTATGAATAATAACCTTACCCGTATGAAGCACCCAGATCCACAACATGGAGGATCAATGCTAGATCGCTTAATGAGGCAAAAACCACTGACATTCAATGGGAGTACAAATCCCATAGTAGCTGAGCAATGCATAAATTCCTTAGAGAAATTATTCCATGACTTGGGGTGTAGTGAAAGGGAAAAAGTTGTCATGGCAGTTTATTAACTCACTGGAGATGCTGATAAATAGTGGTCATTGATACAAAACATGAAGGAAAATGATGAAGTGTCAGATATGTAATGGAGGGAGTTCAAAGAGCTGTTCTTAGAAAAATACTTTCCTCGAGACCATCGAGCAGATATGGAAAGGCAATTTCTGAGTCTGAGGCAGAAAGAGGATAAGAATGTCGCAAACTATGAGGCTAACTTTACAAGGTTAGCAAGGCATGCTGCTGAATATATACATAACCCAAGGAGAAAGATTGATCATTTCTTTGATGGGTTAAAACCATTTCTCCATCAAGAAGTAGTCTCGCAAACCTTCTCATCATATGAAGATATTGTCTCGTTTGCTATCAAGACAGAAATGAAATTCTCAATGTCTTATGACTTTAAATCAATGAAAGAGATGAAGAGATCTGCAGAACTCTCTGGGAAAGGAAATAACGAAAATGGGGAATACAGGTAGAATTGAATTTCCAACCTGTGATAATTGTGGAAGGAAGCACCCTGGTGACTGTCTAAAAGGAAAAGAAGTATGCTACAAATGTGGACAGAAAGGACATCTAGCAGGTGTTTGTAAAGTAAATAAAGATGCTACCGATGTTCAATGATACAATTGTAGGGATATGGGACATTATTAAAATGAATGTCCTAAGAGTCAAGGAAATTTACCTCAGAAAAGGAAAAGGGATAGAGTCCATGCTTATTCAATCACTACTGCTGAGGTTGAAGCCCCAAAAGATATGGTGGTGGATAATTTAATGGTTTCCTCATGTTTAGAAAATGCATTTTTTGATTCTAGATCATCACATTATTTCATATCGTCCCAGTTTTCTAAGAGAATTAGATATTTCCAATTTTATTTAACAAGGGAGTTGTCAGTTAAAACTATTAAGGGAAGTATCATTGCATCGAAGTTTCCTGAATCAGTCCCCATTAGAGAACGTAAATGTTCTTTATCCGCTAATCTCATCATCATACCTATGATTTAATTTGATATAATCCTCAGTATGGATTGGCTTTCGGACCATGATGCGACGATTTATTGTAAGAAGAAGGAGGTTACGATTCTTGATGGTGATGATAAGAACACCTTATCTTTAGAGCAGAATCGTCGCCACCTAATTCATATCTAGATCCACTCCTAGTAGCTCAGCTAAATTCAATTATCAGGGAGGAAGAGAATAAAATAACTTTGGGTGAGGAAAGGAATTTTCAAATAGAGGATGTACGTATTGTGAGAGAATATGTTGATGTGTTTCTGGAAGATTTTCCTAGACATCCTCCAGAACGAGAAGTTGAGTTTTCCATTGCTTTAATTACTGGTTCAAAGACCATATCAAAAACCCCTTATAGAATGGCCACTGTGGAATTAGTTGAACTAAAGAAACAACTGGAGGAATTGAGTAAATATATATTTATTCGCCCTAGTGTTTCTCCATGGGGATCCCCTGTCCTTTTTGTGAAAAATAATGATGGATCTATGAGGTTGTGCATTGACTATAGGGAGATCAATGCTATAATAATAAAGAAAAAGTATCCCTTACCTCGCATTGATGATTTATTTGACCAAGTTCATGGAGCTCAATACTTTTCAAGGACTGACCTTCGATCTGGATATCATCAGTTGTGTGTGAAGAAGTAAGACATTCCGAAGAAATCATTTCGAACCAGGTACGGGCATTACTAGTTTACAGTAATGACTTTTACGATGGATAATGCACCCTCTGTATTAATGGATCTAATGAACAGAGTTTTCAAGTTATATCTTGATGACTTTGTAGTGGTATTTATTGACGATATATTGATATACTCCAAAATCATCAATGATCATGAAAATCATGTGCGCATTATATTGAAGACTCTGAGAAGAAATGAATTATATGGGAAGTTTAACAAGAGTGATTTATGGATTCTGGAGATTTCTTTTGTTGGTCATATTGTCTATAACGATGGAATATCTATTGATTCTTCTAAGACCAAGGCAATCCAAGAATAGCCAGAACCAATTAGTATAACCGAGGTACGCAGTTTTATTGGTTTAGCAGGTTATTATCGACATTTGGTCCAGAAATTTGCCCGGCTGGCTAACCCATTAACAAAGCTCACACGTAAAGGGGTTAAATTTGTCTTGACAAAAGAGTGTGAAGTATGTTTTGATGAACTGAATAGAATATTAGTCAATGATCCTATATTGACTATACCATTAGGGAATGATGGGTTTTTTATTTATAGTGATTCATCAAAGAATGGTCTTGGTTGTGTCCTTATGCAGAATGATGGAGTTATTTCCTATGCATCACGATAGCTGAAAATTCATGAGAAAAACTATCCTACTCATGATCTTGAGTTAGCTGCTGTAATATTTTCTTTTAATATTTGGAGACACTATCTCTATGTTGAAAAATGTGAGATTTATATTGATCACAAGAGTTTGAAATATATTTTCTCATAGAAAGAGCTCAACATGAGGCAAAGCAGAGGGATTGAACTACTCAAAGATTATGATTTCATGATACACTACCACCTGGGGAAGACAAATAATGTGGAAGATTCATTAAGTAGAAAGGATCATGGAATTTTGAACATGATTAGATTAGAAAAGGATTCTATATACATGGATCTAGTAAATATTGATATGGGAATCACCATGGAAGGTGAAACATCAATAATTTTTCAAATGGTTGCCAAACCATCTTTACTAGAATGGTTAAAGAGTTCTCAGACTGGTGATGAAGAGTTTCGAAAGATGATTAAAGCTGTGAATGATGGGAGATTGAATGAATTTGTGTGTGAAGATGGAATTTTGAAGTTTGGGAAGAGACTTTCTATTCCCAATATACCTGATCTAAAAAGGTAATTTTTGGATGATGCTCATAGTTCCAATTTCTCTATACACCCTGGGAGCACCAAAATGTATAGATATTTAAAGGAACATTTTTGGTGGGACAACATGAAGGGGGAGATTGCTGATTTTGTGTCAAGATGTATGGTTTTTCAACAAGTGAAAGATGGAAGGAAATAGCCTGGAGGAGTCATGCAACCTCTTCCCATACTTGAGTGGAAATGGGATAATATTATGACGGACTTTGTCATGGGTCTACCAAAGACTCCTAGAAGGAAAGATGCAATATGGGTCATTGTTGATCGTCTTACCTGTTCAGCACATTTTCATCCTATGAGAGAAGATCTACCACTTTATGTCTAGAAAGACTATATATGAATGAATTTGTGAGACTTCATGGAGTTCCCCTATCGATTGTCTCGGATCGTGATCCCCGTTTTTCATCATGGTTCTGGAAACGTATTTAAAAGGCCTTGGATACTGAACATCATTTGACCACTACTTACCAGCCTCAAACAGATGGACAATCAGAACAGACTATTCAAACATTAGAAGACATGTTGAGATCATGCTCATTTGACTTTCAGGGTATGTGGGATCAATATTTACCTCTGGTGGAATTTTCCTATAACAATAGCTTCCAGTCAAGTATTCGGATGGCACCATATGAAGCATTGTATGGAAAGAGATGTCCCACACCAACCTGTTGGGATGATCTCGGTGAAGGAAAACATGTTGGCCCCGAACTAGTGGAGGAAGCGATGGAAAAGGTAAAGGTAATCCAAAACCACATCAAAGCAGCTCAATGTAGGCATAAGAGCTATGCCGATAATCGAAGGAAGGATTTGGAATTTCATGTAGGAGATCATTTTTTCATGAAGGTATATCCATGGAAGGGAGTTATACGTTTCATTAAGAAAGGTCAATTGAGTCCCAGGTACATCGGATCATTCTAAATACTTGAAAGAATTGGGGTTGTAGCTTACCGATTGGCAAGGCCACCAAGTCTCTCCAAAGTTCAAGATGTGTTCCATGTATCACTGTTTAGAAAATACATGCCTGACCGAATGCATGTACTGACCTATGAGGAATTAGAACTGGAACTTGATCTATCTTAATGCGAACAGCTAGTCAAGATTCTTGATATGAGAGAACAAGTGCTGAGAAACCAGGCGACTCGTCTGGTAAAAGTTTTATGGAGAAACCACAAGATGGAAGAGGCAACGTGGGAACCAGAGGAACTTATGATAAAGAACCATCCGAGTCTTTTTATACAGTAATTTTCTAGAAATTTTGAGAATGAAATTATTTGAAGGAGGGGAGAATGTAACACCCCAAGCTTCCATGGTTCGTTTCCCTTTGAGTAATGCAATAGCTTGCATTGTACACAACTTCGAGATTCTAACACATCGCGATCACTCAAAGTAGCCGTTATGAATAGTAATACCCACATTTTTAAATTTTATACATTTTATCATTCAAAATGGACTTCTTTTTTAGATTCGGAATATCAAAATTATCCTAGGGTGAAATTTTGGTACTTTTTGGATAACTTTTATATTTTGATGAATAGTTAAAATTACTAAATTTTAATTAAAAACAACTTTTTTAATAAAAATAATTAATAGTGATACATTATTAATTTGAGTGGTTTCAATGTATATTTAGAATATATTTTTACCATTTAATACAATTTTGGTAATTGGACATAATTTCACAATTAAACCGGACATAAACAAGTGTCAATCTTTTGATAGTTATTATATCTTAAAAACACGCTTTTTATTTTGACAGCAGAAATTAATTTTAAATTAATATCTGCCACTTATATATTTTGAGTTTAGAAAAATGGATTCCATATTTGGAATCAGGATTTCCAAATTATTTAAATAGATACCTTTTATTTTTATACATTTTGAATAATTACTTCGGTAAATATTTTATTTACCATGGTTAAAGGGTAAATCCGGTAAATATGGGTAAAAAAATAATAATATAATATTAATAAATTATCCTAAAACGTGTCATAACCTTATTGGTGGAAACATATCCAAGCATGGGAATATTTGGGTCGATTTTGGGACCCCATGGAGCCACTTGTAGGTGATAGGGACACTTTATATTAATCAAGTTTAAGTAAATACAAAAATGACAGAAGCTTATATATTTTATCAAAACAATTTTAAATAGGGTTATATATGTTATATTTTCGATTATAAATATTAATTAGAAAGCTAAAAAGTTTTCCAACATAATTATATTTTATTTATAATCTTTAGACATTGAAAAAGTACAAATATATATGACACAATAATGATGAAGTATTTTCCTTATTAATGAAAAAATCAAATAATTGGTATTATAAATGTTAAAATAAATATAATTTTAAAGTTTTGATGACAAAAACGAATTTTATTGGTTAATATGACATGTTATGATTTCTTAAATGAATTTTTTTCGAATTAATAAAGTTGTTATGACTTTAACAAAAATCAATTATTGAGTAGTGTCAAAATTGACATAAATGAGTATTTAAAACAAATATTATATTATTAATATATATTCTATTCCTAAAAATCTAAGGATCGGCCAAAAGACTTATATCATTATTGGTTTATCATTTATTGACCACTTGGGGGCCTCTTGGATGTATATAGTATGTTTATTAACTATATATTATAAAAATACAATGTGACATGGTAAGTGCTAAACTAATTAACCAGGAGTTAAAACTAATATATAAGTTTAATATAATGACCCAAACCTATCTAAAATATATTGGTTGAAAGGATTTTGACCCATACCCACCTTATACTTTTAATAATACCCATTGGATACATTCTAAACCGAATATGATTTTATTATAAAATAATACTTTATGTTTTTCCTAAAGAGCCCATCACCCCTCTTATAAAAGGGCACTCCCCCTTCTCATTAATTCATACCTTCAAAGACATTTGGATCGGCAAAAACCTGCCCAAATATCCTCCCAACTTCCATCACTTCATCCTAGAGGCCTTATATTGATCATAAATCCAACTTTAGGAGCCCTTTTGATCAAATCAAAAGGAATAACCCGAAGAAGAGGTAACGTCTTCGCCACCCTCTTTAAAATTCCTTTCTTCTTCAACTTATTCTTTCTTAGTTATTTCCATTATAAAATTATAACTCCAATACCTTCTATATAATATGATGTTATTATAATTATGGAACAAACAAATTCATTATTTTATCCATCCTTTGAATGACATGTCACCATACGTGCGTACGTACGGCCTACCGTGTCCACGATGTGGTGTAATTGTTACTCAATGTACCATTATTTAGATGGGTATAAAAATGATGTATAATTCATGTAAATAATAAATACAACATGATAATGATTCTGTCTATATGATATAACATCCAATTATATATTATTTTAATATCAAAAGAAGGATATTGCCGCTTGTGCGTACTTACGGATTACCGTCTCCACGAACGCGATGAGAATCATTACCCAATGTATCCATTCAAGACCAAAATTTATTGGATGATTAAAAATAATATTTAAGGACTTAATATCATTCTGTATAGGATTATGATACAACCTATCCATAACAATCACGACTTATATAAAAGAAAACGAGTAAGTTAACACCCAAAACGACGATAATACTATGATTTTATTAACAAAGAGATGTTAAAAGATCATATATGATATCATATTAATATATATGATTATTATATAATTAAATAATTATTATTTTACCATTATATAGGATATTAACCTACCATCATCCAAGGAACAATACAAGGTAGGGGTTTATTTCACAATCTCATTATTATCTGAGGTTTTTTATACGTAATTATCTACTGGGACCTCTTTATCATCCACATCCATGTTTCTTAAAAATGTTTTTCAAAACATTCTTAGTATTTTACAGAATATGGGTTAAAGTCATTTATACACTTTTTTGACTTTTTATAAGATGTTTCTAAAGGAATCTTTCCGTTGTTTTCCAAACAAGGTCCTTTTTAATCTTTTCGACAAAATTTAGGTAAGAATGTTTTTAACTTATACGGTGGGTGTAGCTATTTTCCACCATTATAACATTATTGAAGCTTCCCTTACAAGCTTATAAGAATATTTTCAAAATAAATATTTTCTTTATGTGACTCTTAAATGATTTCAAAATATAAAGAGATATGTCTCCAAAAAAAGGGATTGATTTCATCTATGTCAACATCCTTTGATGGATTTTAAGTTTATTTGAAGTTGATTTATTATGATACAAAACTTCCATATTGTATTGAAATTTTTGTGATATGTTCGACTGTGGATGTGATATTTTTATACCATTCATTGTTTATAGTTAATGTATTGACATTTCTTATGCTATTTTTAATACAAATGTTTATGATATGTTTAGACCTTTTCCTATGAGGAATGTATTGGACTTAGTAAGTGATGGTTGGAGCTGCTATAGCTCCTCGATGCATCGGTAGGTATCATGAGACAGCTAGATGTAGAATTGGTCGAGGCCCTTTCCCAATTTGATTTATGGTTTTGGCTGAGGCCTTAATCATTTTAGACGTCTTCGCTGAGGCCTTGAAAGAATGATTCAGAATGTCCGGCATTATACATTCCCTCATTATGGAAATAATATTGATGGTTCATGTGGTCATTCGACTAGTATAATACCCATGATGGTGTTTTACTATGGCATTATTTACTCACCTCATAATCTTTCCATAAAACTATTCATGTTTATTATTTGTAAAGGAACGTGGTTTTCAATTATTTACCACGCTTAATATTTATGTCATTTTCCATTGTATTACTTACCCTTACTAAGAATTTGATCTCACCCCTTTCTTATGATTCATTTTCACAGGATATGAAGAAGTTATTTATGAGTGACCTTCAAGCATAATCTAGGAGTCTTGGATGTTTCTAATGAAATATATTATTGTTATATTTCTCTTCAAGCTATAATGTGAATCATATGTATGAACCTTTTTTCCAATAATACTAAACTGATCGGTCTTTCGAGACATGATTTACTTGTAATCATTCCAATGTTATGTAATAATGCACCGACTCTAGGTAATTGGGGTCAGGGTGTTACATGTGTAACAAACATACTGTTTACATGTACGACAAACAACTCCCTCACAAAATGGCAATTGTTCATTTTTTCTTCACCACCTATCATGGTGAAACTTATGATGAAAACTATGTTTACATATTTATTATATTATATTTATTATTTCTTTAGGGTTCTATAACCATGTTATATCCCTAATTTGTTTTTTTATTTTAGTGTAAGTATGATAATTTCTTTTGAGTAAGTGTGGACCACCACCCCCACGATGTGGTGTGATTAATTCACACTATATGGAATGTTTTAAGGATGGGTTTCATAAAATTATATGATATATATATGATTATAATGTAACATTAATTATTTTATATACAAATATAAATATAATTCAGTTTCTATCACTATTTTAATATGACAATAAAAACAAAAACAACGTTCATGCGTAAGTACGACTTACCATCTCCCTAAACGGTGTATTCTATTTCAGAAATATATATACTATATAACATTTTAATAAAAATATATTAAATATAAATAATATTTATATCATTTTTTACATTCTTAAATCAGGTAATATGTATAAGGGGCAAAGATATAACAATTTAATACACATGAAAAAAAGAGAATATTACTCGTAGTGAAACCTTAACATAGTATTTTTAACAAGAGGGTAATATAAGGTCATGATAAAAAATATGTATATTGTATTAGATATAAAAATATTTATATTTAAAATTTGTATAATATGTTTATATTTGTTATATTTTTATTTTTTATTAGTATGACGAGAGTCAAGACACTAGGTAAGGGGATTTCATCTAACTTTGTATTCCATGAGATACATGAAATCTTCACCACTCTTTTATTTTGTACTGTGTAAATACTAAAAATTATTTTATTCTATGTATATATTAAAAAACTTCATTATTATACAAATATCCATTTTATTATATTTATTTCATGGGGTTTTTGTTTCCAAAGTTACCAAATCGGTAAAATTGTTTTTCCTCAAATTTCCCTTTTTAAGACCCATGTTTTGTTATACAGCTAAATTATTTTTGGAGGTGTACATACTTACATTTTAGATATTATATGTTGAATTTAATTCTTTTCATGGTATTTTAATATTCTTGAAAATTCCTTTTCTTACTTGGATATTATAAAGAGTTTATTAAAACAATATCATTTCTTTTAGAGAGAGTTTATGTTTTTGCTTCCATTAATGAAATTATATGATCCATATCTCAAGAAAACCCATGAGTTTACTTCCCCATTATTTATTAAACATATATCCATGAATTAGTACTATTTTCCCAGTCATGGTTACTTTGGATAATGTTTTTAAGTAAAATCTAACATTTTCTCTCTCAGGTCGGAATTATATTGTATTCAAAATCCATATTCACAATAATTTTTTTAAAATTTCATTAAAGGGAATTTTCAAGGAAAAATGATTTTAAAAAAACGTTTTATAGTTTTCAATACTTTTTTTTAAGTTTTCAAAGATATTTTCCAATAAAATGTTTTCAAAAAGGGTTTTGTTTAAAAATAATTTTCAATGTAGAGAGAATATTGTACTCAGGAAATTATTCTAAAAGATCTTTAAAAATCATTTCCCATATAAGATAACATTAATTGGTGTTACTAATGAATTTTTGGAGAAAATTTTCAATTCTTTTATTCATATTATTTCTCTGAATGGAATATGTTCTGATTGGGTGATGGTGATGAAACCCATTTCACTTTCATGGGTTAGTTGATTTGGAAAAGATCTTATTTTCACTTGTTACGTCTATGATGAAATGACTATGAAGATAGTATTTTTCACAAGTTATGATATTATTACATGTTTATAATACCCATTTCATTTATAGGGTTATGATATTAGTATTTATGATCTTTTGGAACATGTATGTATGATATCATAATGATTTGGGTGGGACCTATGTCTACCTAAAATGCATCGGGTAAAGATTTAAATCCCATGAGACAGACTAAGATGGTCTTGGGAATGAATATTGAAAACTATTATTTCCATGGAAGTGAACCATTACTACCAATAGTTTATGATAGGTGATATCATGGTACTAAGATTTCCATGGGGATGAACGATTCTTACTAAGATGGTATAAGGAGTGGACTTATGTTACAAAGAATTTATTGGAATGGATTTCTTGGATACAATGGATATCACATTATATGTGATTATGTGTCTTCAATAATTCCATGTTTTATTCCAATGTTATTATTTGATCGATTATGTTATTTAATTATTTATGCTTCAAGTCTTTTGAACATCCATTATTTATGTCATGATTCATGTTTATGAACATAGACATGTAGGTTAAGATATTATATTTTCATTAACATGCTCTCATACCCTTATGAACATGATTATGCTTAAATATATCAAATATTTACCCTTACTGAGAATTTGAGCTCACCCATTTCTAGGTTTCCTTCCCTTGGTAATGAAGATATGTATTATGTTTTATGTATTAAAGAAAGGTGATATTCAAGAATAACCTAGAAGGAAATAATGTATCTCACTTATGTATCTGTGTTTAGGTTTATGTGTTTCCAAAGGCAGTAGACTAGTATGGTCTTCGTGTGTCTAATTATATAATAATTTATGTATTCCAGAGATGTTTTTCAATGTCAATGTGTATAAAGAAAGGGTCGTTATAGTTTTTATCAATGAAAAGGTTTAGTTAACCATTGGAAATATGATGATAAAGAATTAGTGATAACTATAACTACATGTATAAGGATAAGTATAAGGATAAGATAAAATGTAGGTAAATGTCCAATAATCTAGGTAAAGGAGAGATTGAATGGTTCCCTATAAATAAATCCTTTTCTGGATACTAAAAGTGAATGTGGCTCTAGAACAAATGTACGTAGGGGTAGAAATATAGAAAATATGTTATGAGCCTAACTCGGGGTAATTTGGTATATGAAATTGGGCCATACTGCATACCTAGTTTGACACTCCTCGGGTATATACTTTTGGAATTCACATAAATATTCACCAACCATAATGAAGGATTTAAACAAGGGATGACTATGAATAACAGAGGATAAACCCATGGTGTCATAGATTTAGAAATGTCGCATAATTAAGACATCATATAAGTGACTTTTCATGATTATGTGGTTCCTTGATATGGTAAATGTTTCTTACTCTATTCTTATGGTTTTATTCAATGGATGGAACATAAAAGAATTGGGTAAAGGGTGATTGTGATGGAAAATGAAATGATTTTCCTCCTGAGAAATAAAATTCTATGGGATATATAATGAAATCCATGTTGTTATTCTAATATATATTTCTAAAGATATGAATCATGGTGGACTTCTAAATGAAAAAAGTAGGGATGAACATTGTATCGTGTCATACATGAGGCAACATCAACCTCCTTTAAGAGGGTATTATGATCCACATGTTGCTGAACAATGGATCAATACTACAGTACTGATATTCTTCTTTCATAAGTGTTCAGATCATGAGATTTTTATTTGGGTTGGTTATTGTTTAGATGGTGAAGTGGGCTTGTGGTGGAATCTAATCAAGAATATGATGCAGTAAGATGAGATGGAATCCATTGATGGGGATGAGTACATGAACTTATTTTACAATAATTACATTTTTATAATTATTTTTACCAATATGGAGAATAATTTTCTTGATTGTAAGTAACATGAAGACAAATATTTTTGTACCTTTGAGGATAATTTCAAGAGACTTGAGAGGTATGCTTCACGAATCATTATCCAACCCGAAATTCATGTTGATAGGTTCTGAAGTGGATTAAAGCGAAGTCTCGGTAGGGTGCTATCCATAAGATACCTTATTAGCTATGGATAGATTTTTAGTTGTGTAATCCAGGATTAAATGGAGGTTAAAGTCACATATCAACCCCATGGTTTTGACATGTAAAGGAAGACAAAATTCAAACAAAACTCTAAAAACCATGAAAAAATGAAGACGATATTTTCTTTAAGATCTATGTGTTGAAAGAATCATGGATGAAGTTTCCTTAATGGGACTAATAAATTTTTTAAGTATGGATGGGAAGGACATTGGGCATTTGATTACCATTGTGTGGGGAATAATTTAGCTAATTTTATGAATGGAGAAAACATGTTATAGAATATGCTTCCCATGATTCACTTCTACGAGTGTAAGGAGAATAGGAATTATACTAACCACTTCCCAAACCCAAGGCTAGTGATGATGGTCGATGTAAATAAACTATTATTATGATATATAGGGGAAAATCTCATGAAATCTCTATTTTTGATGAGGGGCGCAATAAATTTTCGATGAAAGGTGCACTTAACATCCACACTAGAACTACTGATGTAGTATTCGATTCTGGATCCACCCACTCTTTCCTATTTAAATAATTTTCTAAGGGTGTTAATATTCAACCAAAACAATTAGATGTGGAATTAATTATGGAAATACCTAATGTTATTTTAATATCAACTCAAGTATATGATTACTCTCCAGTTAAAGTTTGTGGGAATGTGCATCCTGCAAATATTGTCATTCTTCCTTTGGTTGAATATGATATCATCTTAGGCATGGATTAAATTTCTCTACATAAAACACACAACAATTTTCAAGGAAGGGAATTTGATTTTTATATTTTAAAACCTCCTATAATCATCCATCCATGCTGAGATATATATGAACTACTTTTTCAAATTACATCTAGTTTATGTGTCTTAATTCCCATTAAAAAGGGGTTTTATCTCAAATATTTGGGGAGAAAATCAATATAGATGATATGATTTTTTGGGATTTTTGGAGTTCTTTCTAGAATATTTTCTTAGACTTCCAAAAAAATTTGAATTCATGTTCACAATATAACCGATACAAGATTCCAAACCAATTTCAAAGACTCTTTATAGATTGGCTCTATTTGAGTTGCAGGAATTGAAGAAGAAATTCCAATAAAACCATGATAAGGGATTCATTCTACCATGTGTGTCACCATGGGGTACGCCTATTCTTTTTAAGAAAATGAATGAGGAATCAATGTAAAATGACAATGATTATCAAGATTTGAACAAAATATCAATCAAGGAAAAGTTTCATCTCCCTCATATTAATGACTTGAATGATCAACTACACAATGATCAATAATTTTCCATGATTTACCTTTTTTCTACATATAATCAATTGAGGGTTAAGAAAGAGTATATACCCTAAGACGACATTCCGTACATGGTATGGACACTATGAATATAAAGTTATTACTTGTGGTCTTGTTAATTCCCCTTCTTTGTTAATGGATATAAGGAATAGTGTCTTTTAGGATTACCTAGATTAGTTTATGGTAGTATTTATATATGATATTCTCATCTATTCAAAGAGAAAGGAAGATAATAAAGATCAATTTAGAATTTTACTAGAGAACCTAAGGCAGGAGAATATATATAAAATATTTAAAAAGTGTTAATTTTTGTTGAAAAAGGTTTCATTTTTGAGTCACATAATATTATGAGATGGTATAATAGTAGATCCATAAATTATGGTGGCTATTTAATGCTATCGTAGACCAACCATGGTGACTGATATCTTGAGATTTCTGGGATTATGTGGATATTATGGATGTTTTGTATAGAATTTCTCATGGTTATCTAATCCTCTGACCAATTTAACTTGAAGGGTGTTATGTTCCTCTAGACAAATGAATGTGAGGAATATTTCAAGGATCTGAAGAGAAGGTTATTTAGCACACATGAACTTACATTACCCTATAGTAAATAAGGTTATGTAATCTATAGTGATGAATCCAATAAGGGACTGAGATATGTTTTTATGTAGAATAACATGGTTTTCTCTTATGTCTAATTATAGTTACAGATTCATGAGAATAATTACCCAACTCATGATTTGGATTTAGAAACTACAATTTTTTCATTAAATATAAGGAACCATTATGTTTATAGAGAATAGTGTGATATTTATACCAATAATAAAAGACTGAAATAAATATTTTCATAGAATGAGTTGAACATGAACAAGGGAATATGGTTATAGTTGATAAAGGTTTATGAATGATCAATTAATTACAATCTTGGGAATGCAAACAGGGTGGAAGATGCTTTAAGTCTGAATGATAATGCTACCCTATCAATAACGAGGATCACAAAAGATGCTATATTTCTGGATCTGCAAAGGATGGATATATAAATCCTAAAGGAATGGGAAAAATATTATCTTTCACAAATAAATTTTCAACCCTATATCAATGTGAATTTTAAAGAGGCATATAAGGAAGATATAGAGCTACAAAATAAAGCCAGAAATTTTCCTGAGTTTAATATTGATTAGGATGGAATGATATGGTTCATGAACCGTGTATGTGTTCCTTCAATATTAGATTTGAAGAAGGAGTTGTTAGATGAATCTAGCAGTTTGAAATTATATATTCATCATGGATGTAAAAAGATATATTGGGATTTGAAAGAATCATTCTGGCGGGATGTAATGAATAGAGATATCGTAGAAATATATCCCAATAATTAGTATGCTAATAAGTTAAGGATAATTGAAAAAATTCATCAGGGTTTTTTCATCCATTATCTATAATAGAATATAAATAAGAGAACATCACTATGTGTTCTATCACTGTATAACCCAAAAAATGCAAAATTATAACTTTTATATGGGTGGTATTTGATCACCTTACTAAGTCATAAAAAAACATCGCTATCCGATAAGACTTATCTATGGATCAACTTTCTATGTCATACATTAATTAAGTTATATAGTTAGATTGAGTACCACATTATATTATATCAGACCAGGATTTTAGTGTTACTTCAATGTTCTAGAAATGTCCCTAGAAAGGACATGATATTGAATTGAGTTTTATAAAAACTTATCATCCTTAGATAGATTGTCAGTTTAAAATAACAGTTCAATCCCAAGTGGATATTTTGAGATATTGTTCTTTGGATTTCAAAGGAGGTTGTAACCAACAAATTCCTCTATTAAATTTTTCATAAAATAATGACATTCACTCAAAAATTCATATGAAAATTTAAGAAGCTCTATAAGGGATGAAATGTAGATCTCTAACAAGATGGGATGTGGTTAGAGAAAGAAAACTATTGTGACCTGATATCACTGAAGAAATGGTTGAGAAGGTTAAAAACATTCAGTAATAGATCATGGTATCTCAAAATCAAAAAAAAATTATTATTATAATTATCAATGTGATAAATAATTTGATGTTAGTTAAAAAGTGTTCTTATGAATATCACCCTAGAATAATGATAGGAGATTCAAGAAAAAAGAGAAACTAATCCCTAGATATATCAGTCCCTTTGAGATTCTTGATCATATCGGGGAAGTATCCTATCTCCTGGAACATCATACAAATATCCCTCAAGTCCATTATGTGTTCCATATATATATCATAAGGAAGTAAATACCTTCCCTTTCACATGTACTAACTTAATGGTCATCGAACTAGAGTAAGATATGTCTTACGAAGAACAACCAATTGAAATTCTAGGCCGATCAGAGAATGCTCTATGAAACAAGACCACTCACATAGTCAAAGTTTTCTAGAGAAATATGTAGACAGAAAATTTTTCATGGGAACATTAGGATAAGATGAATTAGATGTATCCTAATTTGGTTTTCCTGACTAATAAATTTAGATGGAGAAATACATTTTATGTGAGTAGAATGTAACGCCCCGAGTTTTTAAGGAATTTTTTTTGAATAAATTAATTTATCATTTATGTATTAAAATAGACTAAGTACCAAATTCTTTTCACATGGAACCAACATGGTATAAGATACATGGAAAATTAAACCACTGTATGTTACACACCACACCGACTTGGAATACATTACCCACAACACTAATGTTCCAATGAATCATCATTTTATTATAATAATTTTTTAAATAAGATAATTATAACCCATCCATTAAACATAGTTATATGAATACTAATAACTAATTTATAACTTTATTTATAATTATTTTATATTAGTAAATAATATTAATAATAATATATATGATTTTTGTAAAGTCATTATATGTTTAGAAATCCAATTTTCTTGAATGAACTACTTTTAAAGTCCTTATATGAAAAATATGAAAAAACTAATTTTAGAAAAAATTGCAAATATAGTTTGATAAAATAAACATCATTTTTGAAATTATAACCTCCAAATTATATTAGGGTGAAAATTTTGGATTTTATAAGAAACATAAATTTTGGATGAATAATGAATAATACTAAATTTCAATTTGAAAATGATTTCTGTTCTAATTGATTTATATGGTTAAATTATATTTTTTATTTTATTTAAAGATTAATTAGATAATATTTTTATAAATTACTACAATTTTGGTCATTGATATCAGTTTCAAAATGAAATTGTATATTAAAACATAGAAATATTTTGAATTTGTTTTACCTTAAAACCCCATATTATTGACTCGACTGCATGATTAATTTTAAATTAATTTATGAAACTTATGTGATTGGAATTTGGAAAAATGGATTCCACGTTTGGAATCATGACAATTTATAATTTCAAATTTTTTTGTCTTAGTTTTTCCCCTAAATTATTACTTACTGTTATTAAATTTAATTTCATCGATTATGGTAAAATTAAGCTTAACTAAGGAATAAACCTTAAATTTAAGATTCAAAAAGACCTATAAACTTGTCCAAAATCCATTTTATAGAAATTATTTGGCCATTCGCCTTCTATTATAGAGTTTTTTGGTTTTCTAGGACTTTGTTTATGTATAAATGTGGGTACGCATAACTAGTTTTAAAAAATTACATGTGTGTTATTTCCTTTAATTATAAAAGGCCTCCACATCTCCCTCTTCTTAAATAATCTGAAACCTCTTAGGTTCCCAAAATCTCATCCTAGTACACTTCCCAATATCCCTCCCTTACTCCCTGAAGAGTTGTTTTTCGCATAATGTATTCTATGGAATCCATTTGGCACAAACCAAAAGAAGTTATCCAATTAAGAGGTAACACATTTTATCAAGAACCATTATTTTATTTTTCTCTTCCACCCCCTCATATTATAACCTAGGATTTACATACATGGATATTACATAATTTTAAATGAATATTGTGAATATTAAGAAAATACATGTCTGAGGACCATAATAGTTTAGTGTCTTTATAACCATGGAAAAAAATATTCTATATTGGTGAAAGATCGTCAACATGTACCATAATGATCTCCACCATTATAACTTTTACCTAAAACCATTATTCATATACTATGGAAAGGAAACATTAAAAGGTGTGAGCTACGATTCTTAGTAAGGGTAGTCAAGGGAGACATGTAAGAATAAACATGAACATAGGGGTATGAGTACCTGATTATAACAATAGGAGACAATACCCTACATATCAAAGATCATAAACATGAGTTATAAGATAATTATTCATAGTTCATAATACATGAATCAAAAGGGAATAAAAAATGATCAATGAAATTATAATGGAGGAATAAGACATATTATTATTTCATACAAATAAGAAAACAAAAATTTATGTCAAGGATACCTGCCAAGACCATTATAACATGTTCAGCTTGGGATATGACCTATGTACGTACTACATGATTGGTATAACAACCAATATACCCTCTTACTTTTAGGTATGTTCTATAACCAATATACATTATTTTTTTAGGGATTGGGCCACAACCCATGTACCCTGTTTCTTTTAGTCTTGGGCAACAATCCATATACCTTCTTATTTTCAGGCTTGGGTTATAGCCCATGTACCCTCTTTCTTTTAGACTTAAGTTACAACACATGTACCTTCTTCTTTTTATTATTGGGATACCACTATTTTATACTCATTCATTTAGGATTGGACTAAAACCCATCTCATAATAAAATAATTCATACATCTGACATATGATAATAAAAAATTCATCATATCATGCCACATAAAAAGAAATACATTTTAAAAACATCAAATCATAACCCATTAAATTAAATGTGTACCAATAAAATTTTATGACATAATAACCTATGAAAATAATAGTTTTCATAATCACTTCATTAAATAATAACCCATGAAAAGAAGTAGGTTTCAAATGCATAAAACATGTTGGTGTCAAATAGGTGTATTAATCATTATTACATCAAAACGTAAAACATTCTAGAAAGAATATTAATGGAAACTTTGGATCATTTCCTATAAGGGAATCAGTAACATAAATTCAAGTAATATTAGATGGAAAATCACTAGGAAGGATATTTTGAAAAAAAATCTTAAGGTAAATATCTAATAGTCTTTTAAAAAATAACCCTTAAAAACATAAAACCTTTTAAAAAAATTTCTATAAAAAATTATAAAAGAAGCTTGAAAATTTTTTGAATAACATTTCCATGAAAATATATTTTAAAATATTTTTATTAAAAATTATCAACATGAAAATAAATCATAAAAGGAATGATGGTGGATAAATATGTATATGTCGTATGAGATAAAAATAAAATTCTTTTTTCATAGCATAAAGGATAAAAAATTCTTCATTCAGAAAGAGACAAATATATTCTCTTAAAAACATTGGTAAATGAAAAAAATGGGTAAAAATTAATTTTAAATATTTTTGGATAATAATAGAATATTATATCCACCTATTTTAGAAAACACATATTTCCAACTAAAAGTAAGTGAAAATACGATCATTTTTTAAGGCTAAATTCTTAACTATCTTTTGTACCAAAGAGTAAAAAGATGGTACCAATACCTGAATATATCACGAATAATCATATGATAATAAATTTCAAGAATTTTCTTGAGATATGGATCGTAATATTTCATCAACGGAATCATAAACATAAACAATCTAGGAATGCAAGGAGGTTGTCTCAATAAAATATTACTACTTGGTAACTTGGGATCATACTCTCTATGTGAAAGGGAAATAAATAGAAGATTAAAATATCCGGAAATGATGTTAATTCATGATATAACATGTAAATTTTTTATTATACGTAGTGAAAAAGATGCAATGTGGATACCAAAACATGAGTCTCTAAGAAATAAAATTGAGACAAATCTATTATTCCGATTCTATAAATTTTGAATCATACACCCCAAGAATGATGTAACACCCCAAGCATCCACGATACGCTTTTCTTTGAATAATACAATAGCGTGTGTTGTACACAACTTCGAGTTCTAACACACACCACAACTAATCAAACTAGCCATTATGAATAGTGATACCCACTTTTTGAAATTTTACAAATTTTATCATTCAAAATGGGCTACATTTTTGGATTCGGAATATCAAAATTATCTTAGGGTGAATTTTTGATATTTTTCTGAAAACATGCAATTTTTTATTAATAGTGGAAAATACTAAGTTATAGTTTAAAACTGAATTTTTATTTAAATAAATATTTATTTTAATTAAATTTGTTTTAGGTAAAATTTGATACATAATACCTTTATAAGATCAATGTAATTCATTGGATTTAGTTTATAATAATTTTAGATATATAAAAAGTTTATTGAAATTTTCATCGTCTTTTACCCATCTCCTAAGAGAATTTTTAAATTCATATAAAACATAATTTTACCGCTTCTATGAGTGGAATTTTGAAAATACGAGAGACAAGGTTAATACCAAGGAGTAAAATGTGGTTCAATAAGGTAAAAATAATTTTTTGTGAATAGTAACGTTTTACTTTTATTTACCACGGTTAAAATTAAATAGGGTAATTAAGGGTAAAAATGATATTATTATTACCCTAACACACGTCTTAATTCTATTGGAAATTTATAATTTGACCAAAAACAACATTTGGAAAAAAAATATGAACCTCTTTGGTCCACATGGATTAGATTTGGACACTTATTATTATTTTATATAAAGAAGAGTTAAAAGAGTTAAAATCAATGTTTAATAAATAAATAAAATTTAATATAGGGTTATTCATAAGATAAATTCGATTATATATATTCATTAGAAAGATAAAATGATTCCTACAAAATTTTATTTTATTTTTAATTTTTAGACATTAAATATTTTAATTTATTTGTGACACAATGGGGATGCAATAGATACCTAATTAATGAAATATTAAAATAGTTGATATTATAAATATCAAAATAAATGTAATTTGAGACTTTTTATGAATTCCACTAATTTTATAGGTTAATATGACATATGAGGGTTGGTAAGAAGAATTTATTTCTAATTTATAATGCTATTATGAATTTATAAAAAAAAAAATACCTAATAGTGTAGAACAATGACATAAAAGTGTTTTAATACAAATATTATATTATTAATTGATATTATTTTCCTAAAAATCTATGGTTTCGCCAAAAGACTTATATAATGATATTTTTATCATTAATGAACCACTTGGTGTTCTCTTGGAAGTATATAGTATGTTTATTGACCATATAATATAAGAAAACAAAGAGACATGTTAAATGGCAAACTATATAACTAAGAGTTAAATCTAAAATATAAAGTTAATGTAGTGACACAAACCTGTCTAAAACCTATTGGATAAGTAGTTTGAGACCCATACCCACAATATCCTTTAACTAAAACATTTTTGAGACATTAGAAACCGAAAATGATTTTATTATAAAATAATATTTCTAGAGTTTCCAAAGGTGCCCCTCACCCCTCTTATAAAAGGGACTCCCCCTTCTCTATAAATCACACCATTAAAGCCTTTTATCTCGGACAAAACCTACCCAAATATCCTCTCAACTTCCCCCACTTCATCCTAGATTCCTTAATTTAGTCTGAAATCCAACTTATGGATCCCTTTTGATCAAATAAAAATGAAGAACCCGAAGAAGAGGTACTAATTTCACCACCCTCTTTCACGTTCTTTTCTTCTTCCACTTATTCTTTCTTTGTTATTTACATTCTAAAATAATAACTCCAATATCTTCTATATACTGTGATGTTAATATAAATATGCTACAGCCATATTCCTTATTCTATCCATCCTTTGAATGACATGTCACCATACGGGCCTACGTACGGATTACCATCTCCACGTCGTGGTGTAATTGTTATTCAATACATAATTACTTGGATGGGAATAATAATGATGTTAAATTAATATAAATAATAAATTTAACATGATAATGATTATTTATATATGATATACCATCCAATTATATATTATTTTAATATGAAAAGAATGATATTGTCGCTCGTGCATACGTGCGGATTACCGTCTCCACGAACGTGATAAGATTCATTTCCCATCATATCCATTTGAGACTAACTTTCCCTAGATGATTGAAAATAATGTTTTAAAACATTATATAATTCTAGATACGAATAATACACATCCCATACATAACAAATATGACTCACATAACAAATAATATAAAGGAAAATGAATCCATTAACACCCGAAACGACGATAATACTATGATATTATTAACAAAACAATGTTAAAAGTTCATATATGATTTTGTATTAATGTATATTATTATTGTATAATTTAATAACAATTATATAACCATTATATAGGAGGTTATCCAACCCTAAAACATGTAAAAGTACAAGGTAAGGGTTAATTTTATAATCTCTTAATTATCTGAGGTTGTTTATATATAATTATCTACTAGGATCTCTTTATTATCCACATCCATGTTTCGTAAAAATGTATTTCAAAATATTATTAATATTTTATAGACTATGGTTTAAATTCATTTATACAATTTTTTGACTTTTTATAATATGTTTATATTGGAATCTTTCTGTTGTTTTCCAAACAAGGCCCTTTTTAACCTTTTCGACAAAATTAAGTTAAGAATGTATTTTTTAACTTATACGACGGGTGTGGATATTTTACGCCATTATAAAATTGTTGAAGCTTCCCTTAAAATCATATAAGAATATTTTCAATGTAAATGTTTTCTTTTATAATTATGTGACTTTTAAATGATTTCAAAAAAAAGTGATATTTTTCTAAAATAGTTTTGATTTCATCTATGTCAACATCCTTTGATGGATTTTAAGCTTATTTGAAGTTTATTTATAATGATACAAAACTTCCATATATTATTAAAGGATTTTGTGATATGTTTGACTGCGTATGTGTTATTTTTATACCATTCATGGTTTATGGATAAAGTATTGACATTTTGTATGTTAGTTTTAATACAAATGTTTATGTTATGTTTAAACCTGTTAATATGAGGAATGCAATGGACAAAGTAAGTGACGGGTGGAGCACTCTATAGCTCCTCGATGCATTAGTAGGTCTCATGAGACAAACTAGTGTCTTGGCATAAGGCCTTGAAAAAATCTTATTTGTAGTCTTGGAACAAGGCCTTTACAATGTGGTTATGAAAGTCTAGCATTATGCATTCCATCATTATGAAAGTGGTTATTGATATTGCATGTGATTATTAGACAAGTATAATATCCATGTGAATAATTAAATGGAATTATTTCATTTTATTTTTTCCATTTAATGATGAATTTAATGTTTAAAATTCTTTAGTTTTAGTTATTAATTTCCTTAAATGTTAATCCTTATTTATGAAAGTTTCCGCTATATTGTTATCATTACTGAGCATCTGAGCTCACCCCTTTCTATGTTTTCTTTTTTCCCAAGATGTGAAGAAATATTTTATGACTGACCTTCAGGGATAGTCTGAGGAGATATGAGTGTGGACTATAGAGACTATGTTTTTATAGTTTTTTACTTTATGATGTAATGTAAGACTTATGAATGTATCTAGTGCTTCCAAGGCTACTAAACTAATCAGTCTTTCGAGACATGATCTTTTGTGATCATGACAATGTTATGTAATAATGAACAGAATCTGGATTATTGGGGTCGGGGTGTTAAATTTGGTTTCAGAGGAAGTTTAGTACAAACCTTGGAATCTAGATTTAGATAAACTCTGATTAGAGAACATAGACCTAAGTTGGACTTTGAGGATTATTATAGAATAACTTCCAAGAATTTTGGTATTGTAGAGATTTTGTGAGTTTTCCGAGAAATACATCCCTGTCTAGATACAAGTAGGTAGAGGCAGCTCTGGCACAGATGTACCTAGGGGTAAAACCTGAAAACACCACATTGAGCTTGACTCAAATGGGAACTGGTGCACGACAATGGGCCTTGCTGCACTCTTGGTTACAACACTCCCTAGGGATATGCTTAGGATAATTATCATTTTCATTAAAAACCATCATGAAGGGTTCATGAATATATACTTTTTCAAAGAAAACATTTTTTTATGATTATGTATTATATCCATAAACTACTCAATTTATGTTAAGTGTTTTACAAGTTTGTAATTATGTATTGTGATTCATAAACTAATCTAGTGTATCCAATTATTTAGGAATGGTACCTTGTGGAAGTAATGCAAACCATATCAATGCACGCACTCCATGTAGGGATTTCCCTCCTGCTCAAGATAATTATAGTGGAGAAGGTGATTCAAATGGTACTGATAAGCTAATCACCATACTGGGAAAACTCACTCAGGTTATGAATAATAACCTTACCCGTATAGAGCACCCTGATCTGCAGCATGGAGGATCAATGTTAGATCCATTAATGAGGAAACAACCACCAACCTTCAATGGGAGTACAAATCCATTAGTAGCTGAGAAATGGATAAATTCCTTAGAGAAAATATTCCATTCCTTGGGGAGTAGTGAAATGGAAAAAGTTATCATGGATGTTTTCCACCTCACTAGATATTCTGATCAATGTTGGTCATTTATTCAAAACACAAAAGAAGATGATGAATTATCAAATAGGGAATGGAGGGTGTTTAAAGAGGTTTTCCTAGTAAAATACTTTCCTCATGACCATCGAGCACATATGGAAAGGCAATTTCTGAGTCTGAGGAAATAGGAGGATGAGAATGTCACAAAGTATGAGGCTAACTTTACAAGGTTAGTAAGGCATGCTACAAATATATATGTAAGCCAAAAAGTAATATTGATCTTTTATTTGATGGGTTAAAACCATTTCTCTGTCGAGAATTAGTCTCACAATCCTTCTCGTCGTACGAAGATATTGTCTCTTGTGCTATCAAGATAGAAAATGAATTCTCTAAGTCTTACGACTATAAAGAAAATAAAGAGAAGAAGAGATCTGTTGATCACTCTAGAAGTGGAAATAAGGGGAAGAAGGGAATAGTTGAATATCCATCATGTAGTAAATGTGGGAAGAAACACTCTGGTACTTTCTTGAAGGGAATGAGTGTCATTACATGTGTGGTGAAAATGCCACCAAACTCGTGATTGCAAGTGGAAGAAAGAAGCTATGGATTTTCAATCCTACAATTGCAGGGAGATGGGACATTATGAAAATGAATTTCCTAAGCATTAGGGAACTTACCTCAGAAAAGGCCAAGGGATCAAGGCCAAGCTTATGATATCACTAATGCTAAGGTTGAAGCTCTAAAAGATGTGGTGGCTGGTAATTTAGTGTTTTTCTCAAGTTTAGCCAATGCTTTATTTGATTCTAGATCATCACATTATTTCATATCTTCCCAGGTTGCTATGAAAATTAGATATTTCCAATTTGATTTAACAAGGGAGTTGTCAGTCAAAACTCCAAAGGGAAGTATCATTGCTATAATTTTCTATGAATCCATTCCCATTATGGCATATAAATGTTCTTTATCTGCTGATCTCATCGTCATAGACATGATTGAATTTGAAATAATCCTTGGTGTGGATTGGTATTCAGACCATGACACAAATATTTATTGTAAGAAAAATGAGGTTACTATTTTTGATGACGATGATAAATAACACCTTATATTTACAGCAGAATCATCACCACCTAAT
This sequence comes from Viscum album, assembly GCA_963277665.1. Lineage (NCBI taxonomy): Eukaryota > Viridiplantae > Streptophyta > Magnoliopsida > Santalales > Viscaceae > Viscum > Viscum album. The sequence continues at coordinate 1,031,041,471 of OY728158.1, forward strand.
TCTTATCTAGTTCCACCCCCAGTAGATAGACAAAATTAAATTATCAGGGAGGAAGAGATTGAAATGACTGTGGGTGAGGAACAAAATATTCAAATAGAGGATGTACCTATTGTGATAGAATATATTTACGTGTTTCCAGAAGATTTACCTAGAAATCCTCCAGAATGAGAAATTGAGTTTTCTATTGATTTAATTCCTTGTTCAAGGCTCATATCGAACACCCGTTATAGAATGGTCACTATGGAATTATTGGAACTATAGAAACAACTAGTGCAATTGAGTAATAAATGATTTATTCTCCCTAGTGTTTCTCCATGGGGATCCCCTGTTCTTTTTTATAAGAATAAATATAGATCTATGAGGTTGTGCATTGACTACAAGGAGATCAATGCTATAACAATAAAGAACAAGTGTCCCCTACATCGAATTAATGATTTATTCAACCAACTTCATGGAGCTCAATATTTTTCAAAAATGACCTTCGATATGGATATCATCATTTGTGTGTGAAGAATGAAGACATTTGGAAAAAAATCATTTCGAACGAGGTATGAGCATTACGAGTTTACAGTAATGCCTTTTGGGCTGACTAATGCACCCTCTGTTTTCATGGGTCTAATGAACAAAGTTTTTAGGGAATATATTGATGAATTTTTAGTGGTATTTACTAATGATATCTTGGTATACTCCAAAAGCTACGAAGATCATGAAAATAACTTTTTCATTATCCTGAAGACTCTGAGAAGACATGAATTATATGGGAGTTTAGCAAGAGTTAATTCTTGCTTTAAGAGATTTATTTTCTTGGCCATATTGTCTCTAAGGATGGAATCTCTGTTTATCCTTCTATGATGAGTGCAATCAATGAATGGCCAACACCATCGAGTATAACTGAGGTACACAGTTTTATTGGGTTAGCAATTTATTGTCGACGTTTCATCCAGAATTTTGCCTGATTGGCTAACCCATTAACGAAGATCAAACAAAAAGGGGTTAAATTTATTTGGACAAAATATTGTGAAGAATGTTTCAAAGAAATGAAGAAAAGATTAGATAGTTCTCCAATATTGAATCTACCATTGGGGAATGATTGGTTTTTTATTTATAGTGATGTTTTAAAGAATGGACATGGTTGTGTCCTTATACAGAATGATAGGGTTATTTCCTGTGCATCAAGACAGCTAAAAATTCATGAGAAAAACTATATTACTCTTGATCTTGAGTTATCTGTTGTAATATTTTCTTTGATGATATGGAGACATTATCTCTATGGTAAAAAATGTGATATATATACCCATCACAAGAGTTTTATGTATATTTTCTCACATAAAGCACTCAACATGAGGCAAAAGAGATGGCTTGAACTACTCAAGGATTATTATTGCATGATACACTACCACCAGGGGAAGGCAATTAAGGTGGTAGATGCTTTGAGTAGAAATGATCATTGAGTTTTGAAACCGATGAGAGTTGAAAGGGATCCTATTTTCATGGATCTAGTAAAGATGGACATGGGAATAACCATGGAAGTAAAAACATCAATACATTTTCAAATGGTTTCCAAACCATCATTATTAGAAAGAATAAAGAGTTCTCATACCAATGATGAAGAGTATAAAAAGAAGATAAAAGCTCTGAATGATGGGAGATTGACTGACTTTGTGTATGGAAATGGAATTTTGACATTTGGGAAGAGACTTTGTATTCCTGATATACCTGAACTAAAAACGTAATTGTTGGGAGATGCTCATAGTTCCAATTTCTCTATACACTATGGGAGAACCAAGATGTATAGGGATTTGAAGGAACATTTTTGGTGGGACAACATGAAGAGGGAGATTGCTAATTTTGTGTCAATATGTATGGTCTGTCAACAAGTGAAACCTGGAAGGAAACATCCTGGAAGAGTATAGCAACCTATTCCAATACCAGAGTGCAAAATGGGATAATATCATGATGGAATGTTTCATGGGACTACCAAAGAATCTTAGACGGAACGATAAAATGTGGATCATTGTTGATTGTTTTACCAAGTCATCACATTTTCTTGCTATAAGGGAGGATTTACCACTTGAACGTCTAGCAAGAGTATATATTAATGAAGTTTTGAGACTTCATGGAGTACCCCTATCGATTGTTTCTGATCATGATCTCCATTTTACATCAAGAATCTGGAAAAGTCTTTAGAAGGCCCTGGATACTAAGATTCATTTGAGCACTGCCTAGCACCCCCATACTGATGGACAACCAAAAAAGACTATTCAAACCATAGAAGACATGTTGGATCATGCTGACATGACTTTCAAGGTATGTGGGATCAATATTTATCTTTGGTAGAATTTTCCTATAACATTAGCTTCCATTCAAGTATTCAGATGGCACCATATGAAGGGTTATACGGAAAGAGATGTAGCACACCAACCTGTTGGGATGATGTTGGTGAAAGAAAACTCGTAGGAATAGAACTGGTGGAGGAAATGATGGAAAAGGTGAAAGTAATCCAAAATGACATCAAATAAACTCAAAGTAGGCAGAAGAGATCTACCAGTAACTGAAGGAAGGATTTGGAATTTAAGGTAGCAGATCATGTTTTCTTGAGGGTATCCCCATGGAAGGGAGTTATACATTTTGGTAAGAAATTTAAATTGATTCCTAGGTACAAAGGACCGTTTGAAATTCTAGAATGAATTGGGTCTGTAGCTTATCATTTGGCAATGCTGCCAAATCTCTCCAAAGTTCACGATGTGTTCTACATATCACTAATGAGAAAATACATGCCTGACCCAACACATGTACTCATCTATGAGGAATTAGAACCAGAACCCGATCTGTCTTATTGCGAAGATCATGTCAATATTTTTGATACAAGAGAAAAAGTGCTGAGAAACCGGAAGACTTCTCTGGTAAATGTTCTATGGAGAAACCATAAGATGGAAGAGGCAAGGTGGGAACCCCAGGAACATATGATGAAGAACCACCCGAGTCATTTTCTACAGTAATATTATAGAAAATTTGAGGATGAAATTATTTGAAAGAGGGGATAAAGTAACACCCCAAACATCCACGGTATGCTTCTCATTTAATAATATAGTAGCGTGTGTTGTACGCAACTTCGAGTTTTAACACACACCACAACTAATCAAACTAGCCGTTATAAATAGTAATTAAAACTTTTTGAAATTTTATAAATTTTATCCCTCAAAATGGACTACATTTTTGGATTCAAAATAACAAAATTATCTTAGAGTGAATTTTCGGTATTTTTCTTAAAAAAATTCAATTTTTCATGAATAGTGAAAAACACCGAGTTATAGTATAAAACCAAATTTTTATTTAAATAATTTTTTATTTTATTTAAATTTATTATAGGTCAAAATAGATACATAATACCTATATATGTTCAATGTAACTCATTGGAGTCATTATATAATAATTTTAGATATATAAAAATTTAATTGAACGTTTCACCGTCTTTTACCCATCTCCTTGGAGAATTTGAAAATTCACATAAAACATAATTTTACCGCTTCTATGAGTGGAATTTCAAAAATACTAGAGACATGGTTAATATTGAGGAGTAAAATTTGGTTCAATAATTTTTTTTGGTAAATAGTATCTTTTTATTTTTATTTACCATGGTTAAAAGTAAATAGGGTAATTAAGGGTAAAAATGATATTATTATTACATTAACACGTGTCCTAATTCTATTGGATAAGTATAATTCGACCAAAAACAACCTTAGTAATAAAATATGAACCTCTTTGGTCCACATGGATTATACTAGGACACTTATTATTATTTTATTTAAAAAGGAGTTAAAAGAGTTAAAATCAATGTTTAATGACTAAATTTTATTTAATATAGTGTTATACATAAGATAAATTAGATTATAAATATAAATTATAAAAAATAAAAATATTTCCAACATACTGGTATTTTATTTATAATTTTTAGACATTTAATAATTTAATTTATTTATGACACAGTGGTGATGCAGTAATTACCGAATTAATGAAATATTAAAATAATTAATATAATCAATATCCAAATAAATGTTCTTTGAGACTGTTTATGAAGTAAACTAATTTTCAAGGTTAATATGACATATTAGGGTTGGTTAGATCAATTTTTTGTGATGTAATAGTGTTGTTATGAATATAGCAAAAACACAATACCAAATAGTGTCAAAATTGACATAAAAGAATTTTTAAAACAAATATTATATAATTAATTGATATTCTATTACTAAAAATCTAAGGTTCTTCCAAAGGACATATATAATGATAGGTGTATCATTAATGAACCACTCAGGGTTTGCATGAATTTATATAGTATGTTTATTAACTATATAATATTAAAATACAAAGAGACATGGTAACTGTCAAACTATTTAACTAAGAGTTAAATCTAAAAGATAAAGTTAATATAGTGACCCAACCCTATCTAAAACCAATTGGTTGAGTGTTTTTCGACCCATAACCAACTTTCACTTAAAATAATATATTTTAGATCCATTAGAAACCGAAAAATTTTTTATTATAAACTAATATTTCTAGCTTTTCCTAAGGTGCCCCTCACCCCTCTTAAAAAATGGCACTCCCCCTTCTCTCTAATTCACCCCTTAAAATCCTTTTGGATCTTCCAACCTCTACCCAAATATCCTCTCAACTTCCCTCAATTAATCATAGTGGCCTTCCAATAGTCATAAATCCAACATATGTAGTCCTTCTGATCAAATCAAAAGGAAGATCCCGAAGAAGAGGTAATAATTTCACCAACTTCTTTCAAGTTATTTTCTTCTTCCACTTCTTATTTCTTTGTTTTTACCACTATAAAATAATAACTCCAGTATATTCTATACAATGTTATGTTATTATAAATATGGTACCGCCATATTCATTATTCTATCCATCCTTTGAATGACATGTCACCATACATGCGTACGTACAGATTACCGTCTCCACGTCATGGTGTAATTGTTATTCAATACATTATTACTTGGATGGGAATAATAATGATGTGTAATTCATTTAAATAATAAATATTAAATGATAATGATTCTTTATATATGAGATACCATCTAATTATATATTATTTTAATATCAAAAAATGATATTGTCACTCGTGCGTGTGTACGGATTACCGTCTCCCCGAACGTGATGAGATTCATTCCCCATCGTATCCATTGAAGACTAATTTTAATTATATGATTAAAAATAATGTTTAAAGACTTTATATGATTATGGATACGAATAATTTACATCCCATCCATAACAAATATGACTCACATAACAAATAATATAAAGGAAAATAAATCTGTTAACACCCGAAATGACGATAATACTAAGATATTATTAACAAAACAATGTTAAAATATCATATATTATATCATATTAATGTATATGATTCTTGTATAATTTAATAAAAAATATTTCACCTTTATATGTGAGGTTATCCTACAATCGACCAAGGAAAATTACAAGGTAAGGGTTTATTTCAAAATCTCTACATTATCCGAGGTTGTTTATATGTAATTATCTACTGGAATCTCTTTATCATACACATCCATGTTTCATAAAAATTTATTTCAAAACAATCTTAATATTTTATAGAATATATTTTAAATTCATTTATGACCTTTTTTTGACTTTTTATAAGATGTTTATAAAGGAATATTTCCATCATTTACGAAACAAGGTCCTTTTTAACCTTTTCGACAAAATTAAAGTAAGAATGAATTTTTTAACTTATATGATGGGTGGAGATATTTTCCGCCGTTATAAAATAATTGAAACTTCCCTTAAAAGCATATAATTATATTTTAAAAGTAAATTTTTTATTTTATAATTATTTTACTATTAAATTATTTCTAAAAAAAGAGATATTTCTCTCAAATAGTTTTGATTTCATCTATGTCAACATACTTTGATAGATTTTAATCTTATTCGAAGTTGATTTATAATGATAAAAAACTTACATATACTATTGATGGTTTTGTGATATGTTTGACAGTGTATGAGTTATTTTTATACCAATCATGGTTTATGGATAAAGTATTGATATTTCATATTCTATTTTTAATACGAATTTTTATGTTAAGTTTAAACCTATTCTTACGAGGAATGCATTGGACTTAGTAAGTGACAGGTGGAGTCTGCTTTAGCACCTCGATGCATAGGTAGGTCTCATAAGACAAAGCAGTTCCTTAGCATAAATCCTTGACAAAATCTTATTTGTAGTCTTGGATCAAGGTCTTGCCTATGTGGTTATGATAGTCTGGCATTATGAATTCCATCATTATGAAAGTGGTAATTCATATTTCATGTGATTAGTCAACTAGTGGAATATCTATGTGAATATGTAAATGGAATTATTTCATTTTATTTTTTCCATATTATACTAAAGTTCGAGTTTAAAAGGCTTTTGTTTTAGTTATACATTACCTTAAGTGTTTATGCTTATTTATGAAAGTTTTTGATATATTGTTATTCTTACTGAGAATCTGAGAACACCCCTTTCTTTGTTTAATTTTTCCCATGATGTGAAAAAGTATTTTATGACTGACCCATAGGGATAGTCTGAGGGGATATGAGTGTGGACTATAGAGACTATGTTGTTTTATTTTTTCACATTACTATGTAAAGTAAGACTTATGAATGTATCTAGTGTTTCCAAGGCTACTATACTAATCGGTCTTTCGAGACATGATCTTTTGTGATCATGCCAATGTTATGTAATAATGCACCAACTCTGGGTAACTTGGGTCGGGGCGTTACAAAAGAAAGTTCATAAAATGAGTATTTCAATACCCATAAATTTAGGTATAATATATATATATAATATAGTCATTTTCAATAGATACCCATAAAAAAGTAAATTGTGGTGAACGTAGTATGTACTTAATGTAAATAAAAAGTGAGATGAAATACCCTTACCTTGTGTCTTTATAATCACTGTACCCGTTCAATCCTCCTAGTTTGTAAATATAAATTTATTGTACATATTTTAATGATCCCTATTACTATATATAATACCATATATTTAATTATTACAACTTTATATTACCTTATTGTAACCAATTTCATGTTAAAGTTACACTTCGGGTAATAATATCGTTTTTTAACATGTGTCTTAATTTGTTATATATTTGGTCCTTATACATATATCATGATTAAAATAATTTAATAAATTATATTAATAAAATTTATATAAATTATATTTGTATTATAATAATCTATAAAATGTGTAATTATGAAGGAGAATACACCGTTTATGGAAACGGTAGGCCGTACGTACACATGAACACTATTTATGTTTAATTGTTAGGTTGACAAAAATGAGTATAAAATATATATATATATATATATATATATCATAGTTAAAGTATATTTATGATATCATATATAGTCACTAAAACCATCTTTAATAAAATTTATTTACTTTATGACCAAATCATATCACTTTGAGGGGGTGGCAGTACACACATCCCCAAATTAAATTATCGTATTAACAAAAAATAGAAAGAAAAAATATGTGTGTTGTTAAAGTAATAAATAATATTAAAGTAATAATAATTATAATATATTACATATATATACAAATTTACCATCATTATTTCCACCATGAGTGGCAGTAATGAATATTGAACAATCGTCATTTAGTGAGGCAATAGTTCACCGTACTTGTAAACAATACGTTTGTTACCAATTAGATAGAGGTGTGTGTCATTTTAAGTTGAAACCTTAGCATAAAAAATATCCATGTATATTTTGGATCCTGGTTTTTTTATTCAAGAATGGAATATTGCGAGTGGAGTGGCTGGAGAATGAAAATAAAATAGAATGGACTTGAGAGAAGACGTAACCTCTTAATTGGGTAACTCCTTTGGGTTTTTGACAAAAGGATTCCATCGATTTCCTTCTTCTAAAGGGAATGATTATATGAGGAAGGATATATTATTGGTAATTTTATTAGGTTTTTCTGGTATGATATTAAGTGGTTTTATTGGTTTCATGAATTGGGAGTGGTGGTAGCCTTTTATAGGGAAGAAAAAGGACTCACATGAAATTTTTGAAAACAAGTTCGGTGTACATATGTCCTTATAAATAAAAGTAAAAAAATAAACATAAAAAAATAATTTGAGGTTTATGTCTGAATAATGGATATAAAATGGTGTTTGGACATGTGTCTAGGTCATTTGGGACCTTAAGATTAAGGATCAGTGCCTAATTATGATTAATTTTACCATAATCACTGTGATTAATTTTAAACACTTTTATTATTATTTCTGGTATAAAAAATTAAATCTTAATATACCTTAAATATTATACTTATTAAAATGTTGTATTTTAGTTTTATTGAAATTCAATTCATATTAGTGAAAATATTAAGATTAATTCTAATCCCGCAGATGAGATGAAATAACAGGGTTTTGACACAATTTTTTTTTCAAATGTTTGTTATGTTTTTATATTTAATATCAATGTGAAAATTTTTATAAGGACCTAAATTGAATTAATATATGTATAATTGATCTAATTTGACATTAAATAAATTTAATGTATACTTTAACATTAATAACTATTTAATGTAAAAGGAAGTTATTAACATAAATGTGGTATTTTTCACTACTCATCTAAAAATGATGTTTCTCAAAAAAATCCAAAAAAATTACCCTATACTAATTTATTCATTTTAAATTATTAAAATAATTTTATTTTATCAAGTTAGATATATAAATTTCTCTAAAATTAAATTTTTTTTCATAGAAGGACGTGAAATGTAATTCATTTGAGAAAATATTATTTTTTTAAAATATATGGTATTTACATAAAATTATATCTTCCATTATAAATATTTTTTATTTGTGTAAAATAGTTATTAAAAGATTTTTAAAATTAATTATTACTATTCATTTTAATAATTTTAATGTTTAGGTTTTAATTATCTCATTTAAATAATTATAACAATAAAATGATGTTTCGTAGAGACAATAGTGTTGTGTGTAATGTACACCAAGTAGGTATTGCATATAACATACTCCATGTTGTGGATGAATGTAACATATGTTGAGTTGATGTTCCATGTATCGTACTATATGTTGGTTTCATGTATTGAATGCCATGTTGATGTTGTATATATCGTAAGCCAAGACAGTGTTGCGGGCGGCATAATCCAAGTTGGTGCCTTGTGAATGGAATGATTGAATTATTCCTTATATATATATAACTATTTCAATTGTCATGTGCAATTAAAAATTTCAAAAAGATAAATTTATTAAAAAATTATTTTACAAAATCTTATAGTGTTACATTCAACCCCATTAAAATGAATTTCTTCCCGAAATACCTCTTCGTAATCAAAGGTTTAATACATGAAATTCTATTTCATATTAACACCCATTATAAAACATAATACTAAAAAATTCACTAAAATGGATGTTGGAACCAAAAACGGTTATCAAAAGTAACATATAACCAGGTTTCCACATTGGAGAACATATATTGGAAGTGAAAACATGGATATAGAAGGGAAATCTTACCATCATGTTCTGAGAGAGAGTGATAGAGAACATAGTTAGGAGAACGTTAATAATCGGAAATATATAAATATGCAATGACATAAGTTAACTTGTGATTCATTAAAAACCAAATTTATATAATATTAGTTTTTTTTATTCAAGATCCTTTTCCCTAAAGTTAAAATAATATTCCTGAAAATATATACTTGCATGATTTCAGGAAAACCACACCCATTGTTGTTCCTTGATCCACTTCACCTCATTCTCTAAAAAGGAAGGTGAAATATTTATTCTAGAAGCACTAATTGATCCTAAGACCCATGATATTCCATGATATTCCATCTGATCTTTCATAAATTATCTTCAACACCATGTTTTTATTGCATGTTATAAAATATTCTTAAATCCTATTATGGAAAGATAATAATTTATTCTCACAAACATTATCCAATTTTTAACTTAACCATTCCATAAATGGTTAACCTTATAACCCTTACGAAAGACAAAAATACAAAACATTATAAATAATTCACAAAATGGGCATAACATTGACTCCCACATATATCACAATGTATCTCTTGGATGTTGAATTCCAACCATGCAAAAACCTTCATGGAAAATTCTCTTGGAACATGGTAATAAACCGAGATAACATAAATACTTTTGAAAAGCATGCATTCTTCATTATTCTATAGATTACATGTTATATTATATAAATCCAAGAATTCATAAAATTTATCTTTGATTACATAGACAATATTTTCAATAATCAGTTCCAGGGTAACCTTTACTGTCCAATTTACTTATTCATATCCACCATATCATTATCCAAAAATCATTATTACAATTTTAATCATTAATTAAGGGTTTACATACCTTAATCAAAATAAAACATTTCCATGAAATCATTCTACTATTCCATTAAACATGTCATTTTTAGTCCTTAATGAAAACTTATATTAAAAAAACTTATGCATTTAATGATTAATATAACATAGTCTTCGAATACCAAAACCTAAATACTTCATTAATCCATCATTGTTCATAAAGCATTACTGAGGCTTCATCAACCTATTCCTTAATATATATTTCCGAAAATATGAATGATGAATCATGTATTAATGTTCCTGAACCTCAATCGAATTATACTTATTAATTTTAATGTAAAAAATACCGAAAAAATGTCACATACCTTACACATATCATTTGAAGTCTCACTATCATTAGATTTATGCCAAATACTCGTAACAACATTAGGATTCTCATCATGAGATTTTCACATGTGAAATATATTCACATAATTCCAATTATTGGCACATTTGAAACATTAAATGTTGACCATGTTCCTCTAAGTTATCTCTATTGAATAAAACCAGAAAGCATAGTGTGAGAGATATTTATCATATTGGGATACCATATAACCATGAAAATTTACTTATAGGGTGCCTAAATCATACCTCCTAGTTCTTTAATAATGAAACATTATGGTTATCCAATGTTATTCATAATCATCATATATTTAAATATTTCATTATAGTTAGGGAAGAGGTTTGTAAATTTCCAACGAATATCCCATGAAGGTGTCAAACCAGGTGTGCAGTAAGGCCTCTGGTCGGTTACGAGATTAACCTAAGTGTCTTTTGGAACTTCATGTCAGAGTTATTACCCCTAGGTACATCTTTTCTTGACACACATCCACTTATAGTATTCGAACAAGGATTTTGTTTCTAGGAAATAACTCACTCTATCCTTTACCAATATTGAAAGACATTTTCCTATACGTTAACACATACTTATACTTATAGTTAGTGACATACGAAGATATATACTTAGAAATAAACCTATTGATATCACTAAATTATTCTCCTACTAGTTTACAAAGGATAGAAAAAACTTTTCTTTGATACTAACCATAACATCCCAGGATCTACAATCATGGATATTACATCATTTTAGATTAATATTCACTATATTACAAAAATACATGCCTTTGAACCATAATAGTTTAGTGTCTTTAGAAACATGGAAAAATAATCTTTTATCATGGTGAAAGATCCTAAACAACTCCCATAAAGATCTCCATATTATATACTTCTTCCTAAAACAATTATTCATGACCTGGTGAAAGGAAACGTAAAAAAGGTGATATCGGATACTCAGTAAGGGTAAAAAAGGGTATGCACGAATAAACATGAAAATCATGGTATGAAAACATGATTGTGACATTATGAGACCATACCATACATATCTAATATCATAAAAATGAGTTATGGGATAAAACGGATGTTCATAAGACTTGAATAATAATGAAATAAAAATCTTGATCCATGAAATCATAATGGATGAATAAGACATAGGATTTGTGGCATAAATATGAGAGAATAAGATTTTATGTCAAGGATACTACCAAGAACATTAAAATATGTTAGGCCTAGGATACAAATTGTTTACCTGTTGTAGTCTTGGGATAACAACCCGTGTTCCCTTTTACATTTTGGATTGTTCTAAAACCCAAGTACCGTCTTGTTTTCAGGCTTGTAATACAAAGTTTATACCCCATTTAATTTTGTTTTAGGAAATAATTAAATTAAATTATTATTTTTGGGCATGATATACAACCCGTGTTCCCTTCTTATTTTAGGCTTGGTCCACAACCCATGTACCTTCTTGTTTTTTATCTTGCTGTACAACCTGTGTACCCTTTTTTTTAGGCTTGGGCTATAACCCATGTAACTTATTTTTTTGAGCTTGAGATACACACCATATTCCTTTTGATATCATATAAACCTTATAGTGACCTTATTCATTAGAGGGACATATAGGTCACACCCATCTCATAGTAAAATCATTTATACATATGTCACAATATAATAAAACATTCCTCATACCATTACCTATTAAAAAAGATTGATTTTATAATCATAAGATCATAACCCATGAAATTAATTTGGTATCATTAACATTTAATCACATCATAACCTATAGAAATAGATTGGTTTCATAATCAGTTCATTAAATCATAACCCATGAAAAGAATCATGGTTTCAAAGAATAAAAAATGTGGAAGTGAAATGAGTGTCTTAAGGATAATTCCATAAAAAAATAATCCATTATAGAAATAATATGAATGGATCCTTAGGATAATTTTCAATAAGGGAATTAGTAACATTAATGGATGTCATCTTATATAGAAAATAACATGGAAGGATATTTTGAAAACATTTCATCAGGTAAATATATTTTATTCATAAAAAAACTCTTCAAAGTATAAAATATAATGAAAACTATTTTCATTAAAAACAAAAAATAATCTGGAAAACATTTTCAAAACAATTCCCTTATATATAAATTATAAAAATATTTTCTTAAAAATTCACATTTTCAATTTGAAAAGAAATATTCAAAGGATTGATGGTGGGTAAATTCATACAAGTCGTTTGAGGTAATAGAAAATTCCATTTGAACAATAAAACTATTTGAAAAATAAAATATTCAGAATGAGTAAAAAATATTCTATTTAAAACATTGGTAAAATTCAAAAAGGATTAAAAATCAGTAAAATATTCTTGGACCCCTTTTTAGAAAATATAGATTTCCTTCTGAATAGAGGGTAATGTCAGGATTTCTTAATAATACTTTATTAATTATGTTATATAAAGAATAGAAGAAAGATGGTAAAAATATATGAATATATCATGAATAACCAGAGGAAAATAAATTTCATGAATTTTATGGAGATATGGATCATAATATTTCATTAAAGGAGGCATAAACATAAACATTCTTGAATGGCGATGATATTGTCTAAATAAACACTTATATATTGGAAACATAGAATCATAATATCCATGTAAGAAAAGGATGTTAATGGAAGCTTAAAATATCACTAAAATAATGGATTTCATGATATAAAACGTAAAATCTTTTTATATACACATCAAAAAATAATATAGGTGTATAAAAAAACATGAGTTTCCAAGAAGGATATTTGAGACAAAACTATATTACTCATTTGGTAACTTTTTAATATTAAAACCCTTGTATGAAAGGGAATAAAATGGATACATTGATACCAATAATGTAATGTATAAGATAAACATAATAAAATAATTTTAAGTACATACACCACACAAAAGTAAACATTAGTGAACGTAGCATGTATCTCACATAAATAAAAAGTGAGATTAAATACCCTTACCTTGCGTCTTTACTCTCATCGTAATCATTCCAAACTCCTATATAATAAATAATATTTTATCATAAATATTTTAAAGAACCATATTCCTATATATAATTCCATATATTTTTTTTACTATGCCTATATATTACCTTCTAGTTAGAAATTTGATGTTAAGGTTACGCTTTGAGTAATATTCGCTTTGTTTTTTGCACGTGTTTCAATTTGTTATGTCATTGTTTCTTGTAATTATATCATGATTTAAAGAATGTATAAAATTATATGATTATAATTTATATAAATTATATGTGTATTATAACAATCTATATAATATCTAAGTATGAAATTGAATACACTGTTCATTGAGACGGTAAGTCGTAAGTACGTTTGAATGTTATTTATATTTAATTATCGTGTTGAAAGAAAAAAAGTAAAAGATTTATATGTGTATATATATATATCCTTATTACAGTAACTTTAGGATATAATATTTATTCACTAAAACCATCTTTAATACAATACATCTAGTGTATAAACAAATAATATTTCTTTGAGGGGGTGGTAGTCCACACTTACTCAAATAAAATTATCGTAGTAACACAAAATGAAAAATAAAATTATTTTTTTTAAAATGAATAAAAAATCATAAGGCTATAATAAATATAATATATGAAATATATAAACTGGGATACCTTTATAATATCCACCATGAGAGGTTATATGGAAAATTGAATAATTATCATTTGATGAGGTGGTAGTTTGTCGTACACGTAAACAATAAGTTTGTTACCATTTAGTTGGAGGTGTGTGTAAGTGTTGGTTGAAAACATTAAATTAAAAATCATAATAAATTTAAAAAACTTGTTTTTCTATTCAATAATGTAAAAAATATATTGTAGGGGGTGGAAAGGAAAATCAAATAAAGGACTTGAGAGAAGATGTTACCACTTAATTAGGTAACACCTTTTCGTTTGTCCCAATAGGATTCCTTGGAAATAATTATATCCCAGGGAAGTATTCTAGGTGGAAGGAATGATTTCTTTAATGTTTATTGGTTATTTAGTGGCCAAAAATAAGATTTTTTAGAGTTTTGAATTAGTTGGATAGCTTGTGGCCTTTTATAGGGAAGGAAAAGGACTCCTTTGGAATTTTTGAAAACAAGTAAGGTGTACACATGTTATTACCAAAAAAATTAATAAAAAAAATACATAATATAAGGTTTATGGTCTAATAATGGATTGAAAATGGGTTTGGGATAATTGGATAGGTCATTTGGCCCATACAGATTAAGGTTCAGTCCCTAATTAAGATTAATTTTATCTTAATCGATGTAATTAGTTTTAATCACATTTAAAAATGTTTTGGTAAAAAATTTGATCTTATTTATCACTATATATTATAATGATTAAAATGGTTTATTTTAGATTTTTTTAAATTCAATTCTCTGAAGCGATAAAATTATGATTATTGCTAACCCCACAGACGGGATGAAATAATAGGTTTTTAAAGTTGAAAAAATTTTCAATGTTTTGTGATGTTTTTATATTCAATTTCAAATTGAAATTAATTATAATGACCTAAATTGTGTTAATATATTTATTATTGATATTATGTGATGATAAAACAAATTTAATGTATAATTTAACATTAATAACTATTTAAATGAAATTAATTTTTTAACTAAAATGTAATATTATTAACTAATCATTAATAAATGATGTTTCTCAGAAAAATAAAAAATAATCACCCTAAGATAATGTTGGAATTATAAATTCAAAAATTATTTTTTTTATTAAATTAAAATTTTAAATGGGTTTATAATTAAATTTATTAATTTTCAGATAAGGACAAAAAATTTAGTTCATTTGAGAAAATAGTATTTTTAAACATATAAGGTATTTATAAAAAATCGTATCTTCAATTATAAACATGTTTTATTTCATTAAAAACATTAGAATCAATATTTCAAGATTATTTATTGCAAGTCATATTATTAATTTTAACATATAAGTTATAATTATCTCATTCAAATTATTATAATATTAAAATGATGGTTCATATAAACATCATTGTTTCATGTAACATGTGACTTTTTGATTTTGTGTGTAACATACATCAAGTCATGGTTGCATGTAACGTACCCTATGTTGATGTTCCATGTATCATACACAGAGTTGGTTTCGTGTAATGCCCACCATGTCTTTGTTGCATGTAACGTAAGCCAAGTCATTGTTGTTTGTAGTGAAATCCATGTTTTGTCTGTGTTAATGGAATGTTTGATGTTTTTTAATATGTATATATATATATATATAAATATTTCAAGAGTCACATGAAATAATTAAAATCAAAAAGAAAAATTAATTCAAATTTGTTTTTTCACAAAATATCAGGGTGTTACACCATCACTCTATTTATTCCATACTTTTATAAAAGCAATAATATCCTAAATATACTACTATTTAGTTTCAATATGGGTTAAAACCTCACTTACACATGACTCTATCTAATGGGTAACAACAGACTATACTATTTATGTGTACTATGAACTACCACCTCACTAAACAATCATTGTTAATTTTTACTTTTACCACCTTTTATGGGGGAAATTATGATGGAAACTATGTTTATATATGTCATATATTATATTTATTATGTCGTTAAGATTATTTATCCCTTTTTCAACACATATATTTGTTTAATTTTAATTTAGTTTAAATACAATAATTTAATTTAAGGAAGTGTGGACTACCACCCCCTCAAAGCGATGTGATTCATTCACACACACCAGAGAATTCATTAAAGATGGATTTAGTAAAATTATCTGATATATAAAATTATAATTTTACCTTAGTGATATTATATACATATATACATATAATTTATTTTCATTCATTCATTAAATACAAAAAAAATATTAGAAACAACGTTCCTGCTTTTGTACGGCATACCATTTCTAGGAATGATATATTCCATTTCGTAATTATATATTATATATATGATTATTTTATACAAATAATGAATATAAATAATATTTATATCATTTTTTAAATTCCGGATTCATGATATTATTACAGGGTTCAAAGATAGAACAAATTAAGACACATGCTAAGAACAAAGTTAATATTACCCAAAGTGAATCATTAACATAAGATTGTCAAATATAGGGTAATAAAAGGTCATTATAAGACCATATATGGTATTAATTATGATAATATGGCGTGGTAAATTATGTATAATAAATTTATTTTTTTATACAGGTTCTTTGAATGAGTACGATGAGAGTTAAGATAAAAGGCAAGGGGATTTCATCTCACTTTTTCATTCCATGAGATACATTCTATGTTTGCCACTCTTTCCTTTTTTATAGTGTATGTACATACCATGATTGTATTATATAAATATTATACATAAATTTATGGTTATTCACATATATATTTTATGAAATTTCTTTCATGGTGTTTATGTTTCAAAAGATACCAAATCGGTAAAATAGTGTTGTCTCAATTTCCCTTCTTTGAGACTCAGGTTTTGTTATGAACCTAGACGCTTTTTTCTGGTGTATATAATTCAATTTTACTTGTTATTTCATAAATTTAGTTAATTTACTGATATTATATGCTTTAAAAAGTTTCCATTTCTTATATGGATTGTATGAAGAGTTTATTAAAACAATCTCATCACTTTTAGAGATTGTTTATGTTTTTG
The DNA here is from genome assembly GCA_963277665.1 of Viscum album. Taxonomy (NCBI): domain Eukaryota; kingdom Viridiplantae; phylum Streptophyta; class Magnoliopsida; order Santalales; family Viscaceae; genus Viscum; species Viscum album. The sequence goes on from OY728158.1 coordinate 1,031,058,874, forward strand.
CTTCCTTTGATGAAATATTACGATCCATCGCTCAATAACACTCATGATTTTACATCAAATCTATTTATTATAAACATATCCATATATTAGTACCCTTTTATAATATTTGGTACTTTATATAATTTTTTTGTAAAATATGACTATCTCTCTCTCTCCGGTCCAAAATCTATTATATTTAAAAACCAATTTTTTAGAAATGGGATCAAAAGAACATTAAAGTTAATTTTCGAGAAAAATTGATCTTAAAAATGTATTATGGTTTTAGATGCTTACTTCCTTGGTTTTTAAATCTATTTTCAAATAAAATGTTTATAAAAAATAAGTTATGTTTTAAAAAGTGTTTTCAATGCTGAAAGAATTTTTTACTGAAGAATTTTTTTTGAAATATCATTCCAAATTATTTCGAATATAAGATAACATGCATTGTTGTTACTCATTCATTTATGGTGAAATTATAAAATAATTCCATTATTTAATTTCTTTTAATAGATTATGTTTTGATGATATTATGTTGATAAATACCTTTTCAATTTAATGTGTTATATGTGTTTGAAACCTACTTTTTTTCAACAGGTCATGTCTGTGTTAAAATGTTAATGAAACCACTCATTTTTCCTTAGGTTTTGGTATTATTATATGTTAATAACACCCATTTATGATTTTGGTTATTATAAGATTATTTTCGATCCTATGGAATATATATGTATGAATTCATTATGAGTTGGCTGAGACTTATATCTCCCTCCAATGCATTGGGAAAATATTTATATCTCAAGAGATAGACTAAGATGGTCTTGGAAATGAACCTTGACTACTAAAATGGCCATGGGAGTGGACAATGACAACAAATATGGTATGAAAATTGAACTCATTCTACTAACACGTAAATGGGAGTGAATGATGAAAACCAAGATGGTATGGGGAGTGAACCTATACTACCAAGATGGTATTGGCCGTGATGAATTGGATACAATGGAAATTATGTTATATATGCTTATCTGTCTTCCAAAATTCCACGTTTTATTCCGATTTTATAATTTCATGCATTATGTTATTTTCTTCCTTATGGTTTATGTCTTATCATAAACCATTATTTTTTCCATGATTCATGTATATTATATTTTATATTGATGGTATGATCTTCTATAATCATGATCATGGTCTCATACCCTTATGTTCATGACTATGCTTACACATCTACCTTATTTACCCTTACTATGAATATGAGAAATAACCTTTTTAGGTTTACTTCCCCAGGTTATGAAGATATGTATTTTGTTTGATGTTTCAATGAATGTTGATTGGAAAGAAGAACATATTGGGTGATAATGTGGCTCACTTATGTTAGAGTTTTTATGTATCCATGTTTCCAAACGCACTAGACTAGTACAGTCTTTGGGGGTCTATTTATATACAGTTTTAAGTATTCTACAATGGTTTTGAAATGTTAATGTACGTAATTTTAGTGTCTCTATAATATATACTACATTTCATCACAATACGGGGAAGGAAATATTTGAAAGGGTGAGACCTGATCCTTAGTAATGGTAAACAAGGGAGATATAAACATATCATGAGAATAAGGGTATATAAACCTGATAATAACATTTTAAAATCATACTCGGTATATCATAGATCATAAAATTTTATCATGGAATAAATCGTGGAAGTTTATAAGACATAAAACTTAATGGAATCAAATAACATGAACCATGTTAACATAACATTGACATACAACATAGATGTCTGGCACACACATAAGAAAAGATTATTATTTCCTCAATAGTTGAGGATCGTTGACAGGGATATAATAGTTGAATGGTTTCACTCCCTAAACCATTTTATTAGTCAAGGTTAACTCCCAAGACTATCATCGTGTACAAATTACATTACTAAAATGGGTTCACTCCCTATTCTAGTCTTGTTTATCTCATGTTATATCAATATTTACCCAATGAATTTGAGGGAGGTATAGGTTCCAACCATAAAAAAATGAAAATCCTACATATGTGTGCCACATGATAAAGAAACTCAATATATTAGAATCCACGAAAATAAATGGTTATAAAGAAAATGATCATATCATAACACATGGGAAAGAAACAGGTTTCATAATAATTTCATCATTTCATAAAATAAAAACCCCTGGAAAAAGAAGCACATTTCACAGTAATTGAATAATTTTATAACCCTTGGATAAGAAACAAGTGTCATAAAAATATTTTAATCATAAACATAAATTATCTAATAAATAATAAGAATGGTATCCTTGGATCACATTCCTAATGGTGTATAAGTAACATCAACAAATGTTATCATGGATGGAAAGTTATTTTGAAAGATCACATGGTACATATCTTGAAAAATAAAAATTTTAATTTAACATAAAATTATAAAACTAACAATGCATAAACTTTTAAATATAACAATTTCCTTCAAAAATTAACTTTAAAACATATAAACTAATCATTAAATCATTTAAAATCCTAATTTAGGAAATATTCCTGTCCACATTGAAAAACCCTTTTTAAAACATAAAACATTTTGAAAAGACTTTTTTTAAAATAACCATGGATGCTAATAAATGAGTCTCTACAACATTTAGTGTTCATAATTGTATAAAACTATATTCATGTAACAGAAATTTAATATAAAGACTCCTTTAAATGTTTTGATAAAAGATAAATGGGAATTGTTTGGAAAATGAATTGAAGATTTATTTTAATTTTTTTAATGAAAAAAATATTTATTTATTAAATATTTGGTAAAATGTTAAAAATATTTTTTGAAAACATTTTATAGAACACATGAATATTAAATGAAAATGGGTTTTGACCAAAGAGGGAAATAATATTAATTTTCATTAAAAATATTATTTAGAAATATTGACTGAATAACACGAGGAAAATTAATTAATGAAATTTATTATCATGAAATAAAAAAACAGATAATAAAATTCATGAGTTTCATAAGATATAGATCATAATATTTTATCCTTAGTATCATAAACATAAATAATCCTAATAAAAAATGTGCTTATATCATGAAAACCATACCAAATTTGTATCATTTTGACTACTAACCCATTAAAGAGAGATCCCAAATTATATAAGTAAATTAAAACAATTTTTTGGAGACTCATCATAAAATAAATTCATCGGTAGTATATACACTACATAAATAAAATAATTTTTTAATATTTCATTTGTCTCAAAGAAGTGATAAGTGAGACAGAAATACCTTACTATAAGTCTTGATTTCCTTCATACATATTCAAAAATCCTATAAAATAAATATAACATTATTTATATAACTTTTATAGGACCATAATTATATATCATACCATATATTATTTACATATGAAATGTTATAACCCATATATTAACAAATCCTTTTAAAATCACATTTTGTGTAATATCTACTATTTTCTTCGCATATGTTTGCATTTTTTATTATTGAAACTATTACATTTTTATATGTTCCATAATTTTAACCATGATATAAATCTAATATAAATATTAGTTATATATTTATTTATTTTAATCCATTAATGTTATAAATATAAAGTGGAATACACTATCCTTTGAAACAGTAGGTCGTACCTAGGCATCAATACAGTTTACATTTTCTCAATGGATGAAATAAAATAAATCAAAATAATATATTACCATTATATATTATTTTTAATTTCAAATATATCACTTATATTCATAATATTTAACCTAATTACCTTCCATGAAAAGCATTAGTGAAAAATGGATCACATCACTTTTTGAGGTGATAGTCCTTTGTATACAAAAACAATGTAATTCTTCCCCTCAATGATTAGAAGGTAAGATGTTATATGTGGTATAATAATTAAATATGTATTACTATTAAAAATATATAACATAGATTTATTAAAAATATCCTTATTTATATATAATTTAAATTGAAATGAAAACACATCACATCGGTTCGGGAGCCAACAGTCTGCTATATAGAAGAGAAACATAATTTTTTTCCCAAACAGTTGGGAGGTAAGACATTAGGTGTGTAATTGTCAATTAAGAGGTATAAAAATATCATGAATATCATATATAACCCATTAATCCATCATTATATCCATCATTTATAGGCGGTTATGGAAAACGAATAACATCAGTTTGTGAGGCGGTTATCCACCATATACATGCTTGGCGATTTCACATGCCATTTGATTGAAGAAGAGAAGGAATTAGGTTTTTACGTTAACATAATAAAATATAATTATATTTAATATAATTATTTTATTATATTATCATTTTTTATAATAATTGAAGAAGGTTGAAGAAGAAATATTATAGAATGCTTGCTTAGGGACATTACCTCTTCTTCAGAATACTTCTTTTGATTTAATCCAAAAGGATTCAAAGTTTGTATCTATGAGAAGAAAATTATGAATTCTAGGATGATAGAATGTCTGTAATAGATATTTTTATAGGTTTTTTTGTATCTAGAGGTTTTTATGTGTGAATAAAAGATAAGATTTGGCGGCCTTTTATAAGTGAGGATAGTGAAACACAAGTAATATTTGAAATGAAAAAAGTGTTACCATGTTTTACACATACAACAAGTATCTAAAATGGGAAATTGTTGAATTTAATAGGTTTTATGGTCAAATTATTCTGATTAAATTTATTTTGGACTTGTTTTTATGTAATATACCCCTTATCCATTTAGTTTAACCCCTGGTAAACTCATTTTCACCTGAACTGTAGTAATTATTTTATACTGTTTTAAGTATTTCTTACATTGAAATTTAAGATGAACATATTACATAATATAAATTATTATTATTCAAATTATGGAATTTATTTCTCCAAATTACATTAAAAAATGTGTGGAAAATTATTTTAAAATTAAACTACCTAACAAGATGATTTTTTTTTCAAAAGAGGAAATATTCAAAAGTTTTTAATTTTGTATTCAAAAATAAAGAATGATATAGATTCCAATTAAATTTATTTGATATTAGATATATTATGGAACTAATTTTTCATTTAAAACTATTGTAAAATAATTTTTATGTGATGAAATGTTTTTAGATAAATGATAATTCATTGTAAAGACAATAATTTTTCCTATTTGTTGAAAACATTATCTTCTCATAAAATTATCAAAAATTAAAATTAAGATATTTTTACATGAATATATAAAAATGGATTTCATTTTTTCAGATAAATTTTCTATAAATGGATTAAATATATTTTAAAAAATATGTGTGCAAATAAAAAAATCAACATTTTAATAAATTCAATTGTAAATAATATAATTTGATTTATTATTATAATTTTTCTAGCAATAAAATAATATAAATATTAAAAATGATTATGAATACATAATATACAAATTTCATTAAAACAATTTTCCAGAATTTATTTTTTAAATTTATTGAGGTAGATTTCATTTAGTTTCATGAAATTGTTTTTTAGAAAAGATTTCCTTTATTTTCAAAAAGTTTTAATTATAAATTCTAATTAAGCAGTCACAGAATAGTTCATTTTTTTTAGAAGTGTAAAGCATGTATTTTCATAATTTAGTTACCCTTATCCATACCCGCCAATCAAATTTTATGATGATATCTATCATAATAATATTTTAATAGTATCTCATGTTTTATTAAAAAACTATTTTGTGTTTTACACAAGTTAAAGTTAGTGAGACATATAACATAAGATAAAGGAATTGTTACATGTAATGAAAGTTAAACTCATTGTTGTGTGTAACACATGATAAAATCAATGTTTTGTGTAATAAAAAATATCATGAAAATAAAATTTATTTTAAAAATGATATTATAAATAATATTGGGTTGTTACAATTCTTTCCTAGAAGGACCTACATCACAAAAGTCTGCTGAAGAACCCCATCATATATAGGAATTCAATGAGATATGACTCCAGCCATGATAACATAGTTTATGGCCTACATAAAGGATCATTGTTAGAATAAAATTCCTTAAACCATATATAGATAGTATAATGAGATAATTTTATGCCTCGATGAATACTCTTCCATGGTCATGCTTCCATGTTGAAGTTGTGGAAGCTCCAGGATATGCACCAATCATAAAATGTATGTAAATATTTCCTCCTTTAAATGATTCGCAAAATCTATCCAATAGCGATATTCCTTATCGTGTGTATTAGTTACTAGCCTCTACTATCACCCTAAAGAGCCCAGATAAGAACTCACCAATAGGATCACCATATAGTATGGAGGTATCCTCATAAGGGGGGAAAACTTCATAGACTACCAATACATTGTCTTTATCTTTGTTGGCTTCTATATCTCCACAAAACCTATGAATTTATTTTCTTTTGAACTCATGCAGTGAACTCATCCTATGAAAATCCTTGGATGGTACTTTCGGCAAACGATACAGCTCAATGTTTAGTAGTGATAGTCTTAAAGGATGTCATTAATTCCCAATGGGTCTATAAAAAATATAAAATTTATCAAAACTAAAAATATGATACAAAATTAACTAAAATTTTGTATTAGGAATGACTTAGGTCGAACCCATAAATATGGTGAATTAGTTTATTTAGGGGTTCAATAAATTTTATTTTAAGAAAAATGAAGAAAGATTCTAACCATCAAATTTATTTTATTTCTTTTAAATTTTAAAAATGATGATGAGGGAGATTGATTTTTATGGTTGTATAAAATTTAAAAGGCATGCCATGGTTTTTTAGTTTTAGTGTTTTGGTGTAATTTAATTTTAAACAACATATTTGTGAATCCATTTTTTTAATATGAGTTAAGACATGGGAGATCCAATGGTCTTGGAATCCCATCCTTAACGTAGAAATTCCACAATTCCCTAGGTCTGCTAATTTAGGGTTTCAACAAATTTGGTTTTTCTTGATTGAATTTTTCAACATGGTCTCCCTAAATGATACATTTTTCATGCCTTGATTCAGGGTAACCAACTATGTAAATTATAATATTTCATTTAGATTCAAAAAAAAATGGTCAATATTAAAGTAAAAGAAACTGATTGGAAATTGATAAAACAAAATATGACAATCCAAATATTTGGATAATCAAAATAGAATAAATAAAACAAAAACGTATCCCATTGTCCACATAAAAAGAGTATAAGGTCAATTTAACTCCTCGTCCTTGTGATGAGAGAATAAGTTCTAAGGAATAAGTTAAAAGAAATCATAAGGAAATCCTAGAGATGGAAATTGGTGAGGATCCTGAATAGCCAGCATGACACTCCAAGATTTGGCCTCGAATATCTAACTGATAACAACAGTATAGATCTCTATTTATAAAATCGAGATGGGATTATTCCATAACAAATGTAGTTAATTAATGATAAAAATGTGGTCATAAGTGGGTCCTAGGTATCAAAATACGTCGAAATTTCATAATACATTAAATCTGGCAATTTTCCCTTCTCGGCCATTACATTTCATGTCGTGATTATACAACAAGTCAATGTTCTACCACATGTATCTAATTCACATCGTGAAGGATTTAGAGTTATCTTAAAATGTGTTATAGTGTGACAAATATGTTTCACCCCATGATACATGTCTTATTAATTCAATAATTTTTTCATTCACTTCATGACATGTATTTTTTATAGTCAATGATTAGCTCCAAAATCCTGATTTTTCTTTGCATATTCTGTTTTATACCCTGGATGTGCTCCATGAGGATACAAGTTTGTGGAAATATTTATTTTATGTGGATATTATGATCGTTACCACATATATTGATCATCACCCCGAACATATGGTATCCTGATAATAATGAAAAAAATGTTATGTGTGCATGACTTCATTAACAATAAAAAATCATTGGGATAAATGATTTTTTCTATAAAAACTGTAAATATTAAATTTTATTTTAGAATCCCAGAAATAAAATTCATTCTTCTCCCCAAGGATATAATATCAATATATTATAGTTGACACTTACACTATAAATATTTAAAATTATTTTCCACAAAAATAATTGATCAAATAAAACATTAAATATGAGAAGAAGTGTTTTGGATTTATCTAATACTAATGGGGAAGGTGGTTAATATGTTTTGGATATCTTTTAATTCAATTCTATATTTTTATCCCTATACCTCATCCCCTGTTAGATTATTGATTATCTTATTCCCTTTTCTTTATCACTTGTAAGTGTATGAAACATGAAATATAGAACACGGTATTTTTACAAAGTTCACTACTCGATAAGATTAGCTAGACCATAGCATGGTCTAAAAATAATCCTGAACATGTAACCACTATAAAATAGTCCTTTGAGTGTTTTTACAAGGAGTAGAATATTCCATTACAATTTTGTGTCACTATTAAAAAACCCATTCCATCTATTTTATAGAACTTGGTTAGATCATTATACTCCCTCCAAAGACAGCCTTCTCCTTGTTAAAGGTTCTTAACACCCATATTTTCTTACACCTATTGAGACCTATTGGATATCGATGTACCTTTTTTTATTCCACTCTTCACTTATTACTTTCATAGAAGAAGGAAAGTAACTATTCTTACTTCTTCCCAACAACAAAAATGATAGCCACACAGTCTTATTCTTCTATATATCACAATAATATGAATTTAGTTTAGTCCGATGAATTGAATTATATCTAACCAAAATTATAATCAATTGGTATTAATTTTTCAAGTAACATCCTCTTCCACATTTGATCTATTACAAACAAATATATGAAATAGTTTATAACAATTTCTTGATCTATCTTTCTTATTTATTGAAACCCCAATTGTAATGAGATCTCATCTTCTTATACATGGTAGAATCACAATATTCCTATGTTACTATTAAACCAATAAATATCAACTCATATTAGCTTTATCACAACTGATATTTCATAAATAACTAAAACTTGACTGGCTACTCTCTTCTTCCTGAACACCCAAAAATATGGAATAGTGCAGTGGTGTCTTCCCAAGAACTAGTTCACCTAAAACATATATTCAAAACCAATGTTTATGGTGAACCCTCATGAAGATCAGAACCTTCCAAAAGAAAACTACCTTCACATACCGAACTTCCTTCACTGACCAAACTACCCTTGCAGAGCTCACTACATTTCTAGAGCTCATTTCCTTCACAGAGCACACTACCATCATGCAGCTAACTGCCTTCGCAAATCTCTCAATCATCATAGATCTAAATTCCTTTACAAAGATAACTCATTCAACATAGAACATAAAATCATCATGAATCACCCATTAATATGATGAATTGGCATTAGTAAAAACTATTGAAGTACATTCTTAATGCTCATTGTTGTATAGAAGTCCCACTTCACATATCTCTTCTACCTTCATGAAATTCGATTGATTTCAAATGTTCCCTATATATTCAGTCTAAAATGAAGTGGGGGTCACCTAATATTTATAGGCTCTCCCATTCACAATTCACTATTACCTATAACACATTTTTTGAATCTATCAATAATATATTCGCAATGTTACTCTATTCATGAATCTCCTGTAGTAATTATCGTTGTCGAGAAGCTCTCTGTCAACCCATCCCGTGCTAACGAGGCACCTCATCTCATAATCGTGAAGATCACCATCACCTTTCTCAATTCCCCATATCATCGAGAATATTATCCTAGACTCCAGGAAACTATTTTCTTTAACATTTGGATGAAATTTCATTCGTAGAAAATAGCCTTTTGTGATGATAGTTGTAATCATGAAGATCACTGTCATCTTCGTTTTTTCCTTTCTGAAACCACCTTCATGAATACAATTCTTCACTAAACTCATGACTTTGCGATATCTATAAAATGTATTCAAGGAAATACATGTTTCGAAATTCTTTCCATCCTGCACATTTTTGAACTCAAAAATTTGGAAAACACTGGGTAACGACTCCACCTTCCCAATCGGTTTCAGGAACATCTCACATACTAATATGCTGTTATCTATCATTATAAATAAAAAATTGATGAATTTTTTAAATTTTCAACCTAGTACTACGAAAAAACTATTCATTCTGAAACCACTGAATTAATTTCATCACAAACAATATCCATCATGATATTTATCCACTAATCACCTTTATCGTTATCACATTTACCAAAGAAAGCATTGTAACTTCTTATCATTTCCAACATCTTCATAAATTATTTTAAGAAGTATTATAACTTCATCTTATTAATAAAAAACTATTTCATCCCAATCAGCCTCTGTATAATTGGCATTACCTTGTTCTTATCCTTTTCATCATAAGGATTGCATACCATGTTCTCTAAACACATTATTTCTTTCTAATGAGTCTTTGTATGATTGGAAGCACCTTTTTATTCTCGTTTCCTTCATAACGATTTCATTACAAGTTCTACAAACATATTATGATATTTTTTATGTACATTCCAGAAAATCATTATCATATTTTACTCAGAGAATTATTTAACCATGAAATAAAAGGTCATCAAGTGAATCCATAACAAATCTTCATTCATCACCATGAAACTCAAAGTCGTCAAACCATTAAAATGTTTCATGGAATATCAAGACATGAGGAATTCAACCAATCTCTATTAATATTGGATATAATTCATCATATTTTCAACAAGTAGATCATTTTATCTTATTGAAAATCATTGACAACCTATGTGAAGAAGTTTACAACAAACACAATCGATACAAAATGTGGGCACAACAATCTCCCCCCTTTGTATTTGTTGGAAATACCTTCAATGTTCTTTTCAAATGATTGTGTCAATATATGGATAAATTTTCTTATCTCTCCCCTCTGCATTATAAACCATCATTTCACATTCTCTCCCCATTATTGACAATAAATACAATGTTCATAGGAAAATTGTATCGGTCCACACTTAAGAAATGCACCATCCATCACTTCACTCTAAGTCTACATGAGCTATTCTCAGTGTAGAAAACTAGGGGATTTTATTTTGTGTAAAAATATGCTCATTAACAAGTGATCATGATACATTAAGAAATAAGAACACTCTTACTTATTTTAAGGAATGTTAACTTTCAATCTAGGCTTACATTACTAAATGTGAGATGATTATTTTTAAGAACAATCAACCCGAAACTCCTAACCCCACTTCAACGAATATATCAAAAATATTGACGTGTAATATGTAGGATAAGTGACCTTGGGGAACTACCATTATTCTTTTGTTAATTAACAATTAAATCTCTCTCATTGTAAAAATATTGTTATTTTTAATAACTAAGAAAGAGATATTAAGATATATAAATTTTCTAATAACACGATCTTCAAGAAATTATAGAATAATATGATTTGATACCAATTGAAATATTAATTCTAGTAGCTTCTTTATTTGTCTCCCCTTCAAGGAAAACATGCCTCATCATCTTCATAATGCTTGATCTCATCAGGAATGGATTTTTGAGAAATTATATTATGTAGAATACACCAGAATGGTTCTTTATCTTATGACTGACCATATTGGAAAACATTCACAACTTCACAAAAGATGATATTCTAGAACATTTTTTTCTAAATGTTATGAAATATGATCAACAAAAGATATAAGATTCTTTATCATGGATTTCTAGAATAGAATATCACACTCTTCATCTTCTACAAATACAATACATTATGAAATTAATATTTTAATATTAATTGAAGAATCATTCAATGATGTCAACTTCTTCATATTTTATATAAAAAATTTATAGTACTCACTAATTCTTAGGGTATCCCCCTTAGAACTTGCATCACCTTCAATTACCTATATTATAAGCACCAAAAAAATAAACGAATTTTTAATGGAATATGGTGTGTCCATCATTATTCATTAATATGAATCACAAGGTTGAGATGATCTTCCCATCCATGTTTCACCATTATTCATTTTTTCACATCTAAACACATATTTTTATTTAGGTTTAGCCAACATGGATCTCTTCAAATCCTCTTCTTCTTTATGAAGAGAATTTTTCTTCTTTAGATTCTTCATTTTTGAAACATTATTGTCCCTCTGGAGGACTACTTCCCATTCATGTAATTAGGTAAAAAAACATTTCAATTTGAATTTATTTTTTTCTTATCTCACATATAACATCTTTATCCAAAGAATTTCCATTTTTTTGCATCCTCTAATTCACTTGTTCTTGATCATGTGGAATCTTTCCATTTGAATCTTCACTAGGTTTGTCTTATGTATCTTTAAGTTTCCTTATTCTTTCCAAATCATCAAGAAAAATAATTAACATGTCAATAGGAACTGTGGTAGAAAGTTTGGAACTTACACATTGGTTCTTCTAACTATCATTATTCTTGGTTGTTTTTTTGTTATACCCCCTTCAACTTCTTGGATTTATAATCGAATGTCTTCTCTTATATAATTCATCGAATATTATTAGGAGAATTTCTTTTTACAGAATTCTCCTGATTTCCACCCAAGGTATTTTTCTCATTCCTAGATATATTTTGTGATCTTCATTTCTGATATATTTTTATACATGTTTAGATGAGCATATACGATCATTGTGATAATTACCATTTAATACATCACAGATGTTATCAAGCATTCAAAATATGTTTATAGTATACATATGTTTCGAGACATGGGTTGGTTTCTTCTTCTTCTCTAGAATCCCCCCTTAATATATGCCTCTTTTGTTCTTTAACATTTTTAGGATTGTACCAACAATATAACGAATAGTGCCAAAAATCAATTATAAAACCAAATTTGAACCAAAATTACTCATTTATTGATATCTTCTGTATCATATAATTTGGTCTCATTCATGGTTTGTTGTACAATCAACAGGGATTCAATGTCCCCATTGTTTTTCATATCTAATAACGTTATGGTGGTAGTCTTGTTAAAACCTTTATTCATCTATACATGTTTAGATTTTTTAAGACTTGAAATGTTCATGATAATAGGTTTAGAAATAGTAGTATAGATGGTATGGATGGTACCTTATTCATCTTAACATATTATGATAGATCATTGAGTGAAGTCATGATCTTCTTGTCACTATTTGGAGTTATTTTGACAGTATAATCCTCCAATGAACTTTGAGTACCAATAACAACTATTTCGTTCTATTGTGAAGTCTTAATATGTGTCTTTTCAAAAGATTCCAAAAAAGGTTTTAAATCATTAAATTTGATATTGAGAATTATTTTTTCATCCCCAATCACTATCATCTTCTCTTCAAAATCCTTATTTGTTCTTCCAACATCATATTCATGCGTCTTGACTTTATTCTGTAACAAAGAGTCATGTTCATTGATCTTCGTGAACTTTTCTTACAAATGTTAACCCTTGACATCAGTCCTCTTATTAATCTTATCTTAAACTTCATGGATTTTATCTTATAGATTATTATTAACTCCCTATTTCTATTACAAATAATTGATCTATTTTGAGGTACACTTTTCTGGTTCCCTCTTTGATTCTTCAAATATTCCAACTAGTCTAGAGAGATTTAAACATTCAATAGTTTTTGCTTACAATCACTTTTCCAAAAAAAAACATTTTATTCTTCCATCTACATGACTACCTCCTGCATACATTGAAATATCCCACAAAAAAAGGATAAAATTTCATTAGGAATACCATTCATAATAACTCTTAATCTATCAACTGATGAATATTGAGAAGTAATAGATTGATTATCATCACCAATTGTGATAGAATTTTCATATTCAAGTATGATTTTAATTTTACCAACACATATTTCTTTATCACTATAGGTAGGACAGTTATCAATATTATTGGAGGAAACTTGATCCACCTACTCATTACTTTCAATATCTGATATTTCTTCATTTTCACAAAGGTATGGAGAAAAGGATAACTCATCTTCTTTAGAAAAGAGGGACTTCTTCTTCCACTTTCTTTTCTATTTTTTTTCTTTTACATCATTTTCTTGGTAGAATTTTTTTAGGGTCGAAGCCTCATTTTTATTATTAAATCAAAGCACTGACTTCTTTTAACTGGGTAGAGGGAAACCCATTCCATAGCCCGAAGGCCCAGTGGTCTTATAGCCCATTACATATCCCATAATCCCAAATATATGGCCCAATTCACAATTTTTGAATAGTAAACCGCCTGCTACAGTACCTGCACAATATTGTCGCCGCTACAGTACCGCTTATGAACAGTGCCGCCACTGCTACAGTGCCACTATAGTAATTCTACAGTAAGCTGTGCCCAATGGGTTTTGAACCCCCATTTTTCATATAGGATTACGGGGTGATATAGAATTATGATTAGAGATAAATAAATGTTCACCAAAACTACAGTTCGTTGTTGACTCAAAAAAGAAAATCAAGTCTTCAAAAATAGAATATCATTGCTATATAGATTCCAACATTGGTGAACATGCCTTTGATGCCAATTGAGAGGACTAGTTAGGTATATGCCTAACTTTGAGTGTGGAGGGGGGGGGGGAATCAGTGTTGGATGTTTTCTAATCAATTATAACATTTTATCCTGGTACCTTTTTACCTATTAAGATATTGATTCTATTATTCCTATTTCCAAGTCGCATGAAAGTGTATAAAAGTAGTAATGGTGGCATTAGATAATTTTACATGGTTTGCTACTAATTATGAATAGCTAGTCCTTGGCATGGTCTGGAAATAATATTGAGCACACAACCACTAGAAATAAAATTCCTCTTAATTTGGTTACAATGAGTAGGATATTCCCTTATAATAATGTAAAACTATGAAAATAATCCAAATAGAGCGTGTTTTACAATACTTGGATGTAACTTTATACTACCTCCCAAGAATAAAGTCGTATGCTTGTTAATGGTTTGAAACACAAAGATATTATTCCTCCTATTGAGTCTTTTAGGATGTTAATTTAGGGCGTTGTTCTTCCTCTCTTTACTTGTTAGGTTCTTAGTAGCACGCATGTAATTATTCTAACTTCTTCGGAACATCAAACTTGATATCTTTACAATATTAATCTCCTGTCAATCAAAATAATATGAATGTGTTGTGGACTAATTAACCTAATTCCATCTGACCAAAATTATAATCAATTAACATTAATATGTTGAGTAACTTTATATCCCCCTTTGATCTATTACAAAAAATGAAATGTAACAATTTATAGTAGTGTCTCATTCTATCTTTCTCTTCAATTCAAGACCAACTACACTGAGATCTATTATTCTTTTTCTTGCTGGAATCACAAGATTCCTACGTGATTTTTAAATTAATGTAGATCATCCCATCTTAGAATTATAACAATTAATATGGCCAGAATAACTAAATTTTTATTGGACACGCTCTTCTTAGTGGACACACAATAATATACCATAGTGCAATGGGGTCTTCCCAAGCACCAGTTCACCTAAACCAGGTATTCAAAACTACTATTCGTTGAGCACCCTGGTGAAGCTCCAAGCCTTTGTAAAGAAAAATCCCTTCACAAACATTAATGCCTTTATGAAACTAGGTACCTCCACGAAGCTCACTACCTTTATAAAGCTAACATATTTCATAGAGTTCTCTTCCATCACAGAGCTCACTACATTTGTAGAGCTCATAGCCATCATAGAGCTCATTACCATCACAAATCTAACTAATTCAATACAGAACATACCATGATTGTGAATACCCCGTTAAATAAAATTTTTGTCATCATTCAATACATTAGAAGACATTTCATGATGCTCAAACACACATACAAGTCCAGTTTCATAGAGCTCGTAAAGCATTATGAAATAAGAGTGATTTCAGATTTTCTAAATATTTTAAATCTAAAATGAAGTGGCGGTCACCTCTTATTTATAGTCTCTCCCATTTGTGATGCTCCACCACATCCAATTCATTTTATTTGGGTCACTCTAAAATATATTAATGGTGCACATCCATTCTTGAATATTCATCGGGATTTATCATTGTCTCGAAGCTATCTGTCAAACTATCACAGACTCATGATTCTCCTCATATCATAATTGATAAGATTACCATAACAATTCATGATGGTCCACATATTTTTGAATATCAACCACAATTTTTTTTAAAAATCTAACCTTTAAAATTTTTATGAGGTTTCATTCACTGAAAAATGCCTTTTGCAGAGCTTTTCGTAATCATGGAGACCAGAATCAACATTCTTTGTGGCTTCATGAAACCAACATTGAGAATACCCTTATTCACAAAACTCATGCCTTTTTTAAATTTAAAAAAGTTATTTTCAAGGTAATCCATGTTAATTTATGTGTCTCATCCTCAAAATTTTGGACCACAAATATTTGGAAAACACTTGGAAATGATGTCACCTACAAAATAGGCTTCAAAAACAACTCCCATACGGAATCTCTATCATCTGGAATTATCAATAACAAAATCGATTCATTTTTAAATCTTTAATCAAAATTTATCAGAATCCACTTCATTCGAAAAACAACTTTATTTCTTTCATCACGAACTCCAACTATCATGAAATTTATCCTTTGATTGGTCACCTTTAGTATCATAAAATTTACCATAGAAATCATTGTAAATCCCAATCATTTCCATAATCTTCATACATTATTTAAAAATTATTATAACTTCCTATTATTCAAAAAACATTATTTTTTCCAATTATCCTCCATACAATTGGAAGAACCACGTTCTTATCCTTTCCTCCAAAAAGGTTTCATCACATTTCTCAAAACAAATTCTTTTTTTCGAATAAACCATCATACAATTGGAATCACCATGTTTATCTACATTTTTTCATAATTATTTCATCACATGTTCCCGAAACAACTTATGATATTTATGAAATACATAAGAGAAAAGAATTTTCATATTTTACTATGAGAATCATTCAACCATGAAATCAAATGTCATCATGTGAATCCCTAACAATTCTACATTCATCACCATGAAACTTAAAGGCTTCAAACCATTCACTTGTTTCTTGTAATATCAATACATGGGGACTTCATCCAATCTCCATTAAAATAGGAACAACATCATAATATTGACAACAATGAGATCTTCATATCACATTGAACACCATTGACAACCAATAAAAATTAGTTGACAACAAATAAAATCCATACACAAAGTGGAAACCGATTTTTTTAGAAACATACATAATAAAATTTATCAATGCCTCATTTTTCAAATAATACTAATCATCCCCGAATTTTTTTTCATATTCTAAATTATCCTATCCTTTTTCATTTATCCATTTTAAAATTTCAACTCATTATTTATATCCACACTCTTTTTAATTTACCTCAAATAAATTCTTCCACTCATTATGAAGTTATGAATGAATATATTGATGCACATACCTCAAGAAAAAGTCACCTACCATAGTATTGCAAGGTATATTCGATCTTCACCACATAAGAAATATAAAACAATCTTGTAGACATCACCTTTTACTATTAAGTGACTCTAAGGATTCGGGCAGGTTAGTAAAATATGAAAATCATATAAGGCCTAAAAAATGAGGTTTGCCTCCAAATTGATTTGAAAGATAATAAAAAACAACATAATGAAATTCCCATATTCCCCTAGAATCTTAGATATGGATCATAATGATATGGAATGTTAAAAAATTAAATAACCTCTCATTTTATTTTATTTTTTAATGTTTTTCTAGGGATCATTCTGAAATCTAGCACCCTTCCCAAAATGATTTTCTCACAAAACTATTTTTAATAGTTATAAAAATATCATTGACCAACCAATGGTGATTTATGAATTTCCCGACACTTAACCCATTTTTTATAATGTTGTTTTGAAATAAATACAATGAATTTTATTTCCCTAAATCTCATGATAATTTTCCCCTCACTTTATTCATTATAGAATATGGATCCCTTACACTAGTATCATTCTCCCACACTATTATTTTTGATAATCATGACAAAATATTTAGAACATGTTAGGAAAGGATATGATGGGATTATAACATTACTCATCCCTAAAAAGAGTGTTCATGGATTTATTGGGATTTGAAATGAATTAATGTAAGGAGGGTCTCAGAATAAGGGTCAATAAAAGAAACCTAAATCATAATTATTTTTTTGTAGTCATATATTTTATTAGATGAAATGAAATTTCTAAAACAGAAGTTGGATGATATTCACAAGAAATATACTATAGAAATAATGGAAAAAATAAGCTATGAGGATGTCAAATTAATTGGATGAATGGATTGGAAAATTAGTAATGGAAATTCCTAGAATTTATTTAATCAGTAAATGAAAATAAGAAAAACTAAAAGCATAGTAATATTTCAAAAAAAATAATTTACAATGAATAATATGCACCATAATTCATGATTTCTAAAATTCTAATCTATAGGAATATCCTAACTAATTAATATTATGATTCTTCTCATTCAGATTTATTGAAAGATAAATTTACTTTCATGGAATAGTAATTTTCCAATGTTGTTTATGTCTCCCAATTCAGTTTATAAAGAAAGAATAGAATATGGGGAACACAGTTGGAAGATAAAATAGTAAAATAATTAAATGTGGGGTATATAGTAGAAAATTTTTCAGTTGAAAAACATAATCCACTTTTTAATGTTTATTTAAAGTTGGATGTGTAGGTTCTTCCTCATCATAATTCATGTATGTTGCTCCTATAGTATCTTCTTGTGGTTCCGACAACTTATTGTCATATTAGGTCATTATGGACCTACAACATAAAAATAAAATGGTGAAATCAAATTACATTATAAATTACCTTTTAAATATAATGAACCTCTGAAAACCAAGTAATGATGAATTAACAAATCTCAGGTATCCTCTTGGATATTCATTTATTTAAGAATATTGACTCATCCATTCCTCCTTTATCTTTAGTTCATATGAAAAATTGACAATTTTATACCTAGTTGGGGTCTATAAAAGGTATCATTTTATTCATGTCCACATAGGTCGATTCCTATTTTTTATCTCTAAATAGAATAATTATTAATGATGGTAATACATGCCTAATCAATATTAGACCAATCCAATACTTCTTCCTCATTACTGATGAACTAAATGGAAGGTAATGTAATATCCATAACAGTTTCCTTTATCAATTTTATTGGAATAAGTTTATTCTATAGTGTCAGTGATCCTGGCCCTCATCTTCTATTTCTTCTTCAATTGAGAATCTTTTTTCACAATAATATCCAACTTTTGTGCTTATTTTCATTCATCAACACCCTTGAAATTGTGTGAATTTCCTTCTCCAAACTCAATGTCCTTTAAAAAAATATTTATTCATTTCTTGATGGATTTTAAAACTAATTTTATCACATAAAAATTTAATATAATTATACCTATTTTATATATAGATTACTGAATACCAAGTGAATAAAAATGGTCTCCCTAGGATGGGTGGATTTTTCTCCACTTCTATATCGAATAATATGAAGTTAGTGGGTAAGTAGAATTTTTCACATTGATTAGGATTTCTTCTTTAACTACTTGAGGGTACATAACCATTTATTATGATAATTTAGTTAAAACTGTTGTGGGATTCAAGACATTTAGTCCCAAACAATGTAATTTCATGTATATCATAATATTGATCCAAAAATCTATGTTACAAAATTCATTTCAAAATTTTTTATCTCTGAAAAATATAGGAATCAAAATTCTACCAAGGCCAATTTTTATTTTAGGAAGTTCCCTTGAAACCACCACTAAAAATTATCATGTTATTTGACTTTTTCCAATTTCATACACCGTATTCTTATTGGTTTATATCTCCATCATGAATTTTTCATATGTCAACATGTTTATAAGATCTTCAACAAGAGGGATAGTAACCTGAAACTTCTTAATGTGTTCCAAAACATATACCTTTATACACCATTTTATTTAGTGGAACCATCAATTATTGAAGAGTAAGTCTTGTCTTGTACTAAGGGGGTTCTTATTGAGCTTTTTCAAACTACTCATTCTGTTCTTTTTTCAAATTCTTCTTCACCAGATTCCACATATATTTTTATGTAAATTCATTACCACTACGTTTTGTTTTATTTCCATTTATAATCATTACAACATTTAAATCTTTATGGTGGAATACTTTACGTTATCTTTATATTAATCCTCTAGGTATTTCTCAAAGCTGGTACATAATTAAGAAAACTTGATCCTCTAGATTAATAAATGGACCCTTTTGGTTCATTGAATTTTATTTTATTTCCTTGTGTAAAACCTCTATTGGTCTCATGAATGTAACCATTGTATCTTCCAGTGAATGGAAATGTTTTATTAGTGTGGGCCTTTGGGGTGATTTCTTTTGGTACACTTATATCCTTTTTAGATATCTTTTTAATTGTTTTTTTACTGTTTAAATGCGAATATTTACATACATGATTGTAATCAGCATAATTTTCTTCATCTTTATACGTATGTTGGGAGTTTTAATGGACCATAATGATGTCCATATTCATAGTTAATGATGCATGATGTGCCTCCATCTTTTCACTATTATTGATTATGTGATTTTTTTAATTACATCCCTTCTACCATACACTGGAAACTATTTATCTCCATTTCCTCCAATACTCTATAGCATGATTAAAGGGACTTATTTATCAGTTATCCTCAAGATATAGAATCAAGAATTGATCTGTTTCCCTAGGACAAACCCTTAAAAATAGTACTGGAATCCATAGGTCTATGCCATGATTGGTTCATTTATGAGTGAAAATATAAAAAAAGTTCACATGAATTATGTAGTGATTCTTCCTCAAATGGATAGATTATTAGAATGTTAAACTGTATTTTAATTATCTTTTAATGGTTGACTGAAGAGTTTAAGAATGTTTATTTCCATCTCGTCCCATGAAATGTTGTAATGTGTAGGAAGGATTTGAATGTAATATTGATCATGATCGTGCAATGAAAATAAGAAAAGATGAAGTGTTATAAAATCACATAAAACATTATGGAATTGGAATGTGTTGTAGAGCTCCGAGAACCTTCCCAGATGTGCATTTGTATCATCAGGAAGTAGTCTATAATATTGAACACTATTTGAGTTCATTGAAATTATTATAGTATTGATCTTAAAGTGTATTAATGAAATGGGATGGTGTGTCAAGATATTTGGTTTCAATCATTTATTTAATGGATTTGTGAGTTCTACAAGCTTCCAAAAACATGGATATCCTTGTAGAACCCAAGAAGGTTTGTTTTGATCAGTGTCCACCATGGTCCCAGTGATTTTACTATCTAGGATTGGTTTAGAGTGGTTGATAAATTCAATGATTTATTTTCTATTTTCAAAAGCTTTATATTTGTGAATTAATGATTTTGATCTGATAATTTCAACACAAAATACCCAATGTAATAAACTGAATAGAAATAAAGTATCAAAATTAAAATTTAATTTACAAACCTAAAGAGTAACTTGTCTCTATCCCTAGAAATTACACTATTTTTGGCAAGCCCAACGGGTGTACATAATTCCATATGTGTTTATTCGGGATATAAAATCTAATAAATCACAAACAATGCAAATCAATTAGTAAAAATATATTATTTCGAAAGTTCTAGGTTGAACCCATAGAGATGGTTAATAAACATATTTAGGTTTTGAAAAGATTTTATTTTCTGTTTGAGGGAGAAATAGGTGAAGAATTATATTGGTTGTATTACATTGAAGATGGAATAATGAAGAGGAATAATATTTATTTTTTGGGTTCAAATCATATTTGAAGACATTCTAGGGTTTTATAGTTTCATGGTTCTAGTGAAATTAGATTTTTTAAACAACTTTTTTAATCGATGTTTAGTGTTGATGTAGAGAGGAGGGATATCCAATGTTCTTGGTAACCCATCTTGGACATGGTAATCCCTTATTTATGTTGGTCCATTATTTTTGAGTTTTTCTGAATCGAGTTTGCATAGATAAAAATTTTATGCATGGTCACCCTAAATTCAAAATTTGTCATTCCTGGATTCAGGGTAACAAGTTTTAAAATATCTAATATTTAATTAAAATTAAAATACCAATATTCATGATAAAAGTAAAAGAAAAGTATGGGAAATAGATTTAATAATGTGTGGAAATACAAATATATGAATAATGAAAAAGGAATAAATCTAATGACTCCATCCCCCTGTGGCAACAAAACCCTAGAATAACGTGGGTTTACCCCACCATTCTAATTATGAGAGAATAAAAGGGAAGGGAAAAAGAAAAATAAATCACAATTATAAGCAAAATATGAAACAGGTGAGTATCCTACAAAGGTCTACTTCTCACTCAAATATTTGGCTTCCAATATCTTTCTGTTAGTAACAATCCATCTCTCTATTTATAGACTCTATATGGGATCATGCGGTAATCAAGATATTAATGATGTGTCAATAGAAGTTCACATGTGGTTCCCATATATAAAAACAATTCAAATCTGAAAGATAAATTGAATCTAGTCATTTTTGGAACATCCAACTCTTTACACATCGTGTAGTGATTTAAAAATATTTAAATGTTGCACCAAATTTACAAAATTAACGACATGAAAATTTATGGGTCATGATTTCTATTGGTTATGGGTAGATATGGGGATGGAAGCATGCACGTGATCTTTCTCAATTCAAATTGAATGAAGATATGGTGATTGAATCTTTTCCTATCTTACTTCTCAATGGAATCATTCAATCCAACATTAGAAAGATCGTTCCCGCCTCATCAGTTTGGAACTGAATCTCACTCAGATCTGGAATCTCTCCCACGCAAAGCGTTATCTTTTGATAAAGCCCTTGCAAGAACCTCATCCATATTTCCACTTCAGAATAATCCACCAAAAATAAAATGATCTAGAGATAGAGCCATTACGGTTGTGGCTGGCCTCGAGGCTATCAATTAGATACAAGAGGTTCGTAGATACTCGGTACTATGATGTATCTCCTATGAAGAAGGGGTGAAGCCCTGTTCTTTCACTGAACACAAAAAATCCATTTCAAATTGTCGGAATTTTTAGAATAGGTGATTGATTCCCCTCAGAAAAGGTTACTTCCGTATAATACAACAGGAGCAGGAGGAATTGAACGTAATCTGGAATCTCAAAACCCTTAACTCGAAGCAGGGGATTTCCAACCTCTCAGAATGGGATGCCAACATTAGATCCTTTACATAGAAACAATATATTTCTATGGTATGGGAAAGAATTCATGGGCTTCCATTGATGTTCTGGCATCCTAAAATTCTAAATGATCTTGCCTCTAGTATTGGAACATCTTTGAAGATAGATCAACGAACAATAAATGGATTTCTTGGACTCTATGCCAAAGTCCCCCTTGAAATTGATATGGAGACCTCACCTCCTGATCATATATCACTAGATGCCAATGATCACCTTATTGAAGATTTATTCGATTTTTAAAACCTTCCTAAATATTGTGAGCATTGCAGTATGGTTGGAAATATGATTGATAACTTCAGTATTGTACAAAAAATAGTACAACCAGAATCAAATAATGGCTCATGGAAAGAGGTTCCTAGAAGAAGGGATACATTCACAATGTAGTATGTTAAAATAATTTATAACAGGGCTTCCAAATAGGTTACGTGTGATCAAATTGTGGGAACAAGGAAGACTTTGGCAGATCTTACTGAAGAAGAAGAACCGAATTTTCTCCAAAAGAACGACATGGTCCACAATAAAACAATGGTTCTATCAGTGGAAGAAAAGGTTGAGAATAAGTATCCTAAAACATTAGCAAATGAGATCTTTATTCCTGTTATTAGTATGAAATAGGAGGAACATGCTTGAGATGTGATTTTTTTGGGAATTAATGATGCACTGGATATAGATTCTGCAGACATTGTTGACAACATTCTCCTTTCTAATCAGATACTGGTGAACACCCTTCCACCCAAACCAACTCAATATCTGAATGAGGCTACATTCTCAAAGGCAGAGTTTTGAATTAAAACTAGAGAATAAGACATCCCCTCTAAGGAAGTGTTTGGTTTTAAAAACGGAGATGATAGCAGGGATTGCAATGAATCCACGCCGATAAGAACTCTGCCAACTACTATTTCCAAGAAGGAATAACTGATAAGGTTTGGAAAAAATAAGTCATATGAGCTGTGAGAAAAAAGGGTCCTTAACCACAAACTTAAGTTAAAATGAGGATATTATTCTGGAATATCCAAGGATTGGAAAACCCTAACACTCTATGTTCCCTTAGTCTAGTTATAAGTAAACATAAGCATGGAATTCTTGGGGTCTCTGAGCCTAATACCAAGAAAAATAACAATGGTTCCTTTCTTAAAGGTAAAGAATATTCAATTCTTGGTTCTATACTGTATTCTTGTCATGCCATATTATGGTTGTTTGATCAAAATTATGCGTTTAACCCTCTTCTAATCTCTATGATTGAGCAGGCCATTACATACAGGTTTACTAACTATTAAGAAAACGTTCAATTTTCAATGGTTTATGCCTCCAACAACTATGTTACATTTAGAGCTTTATGGGGTCATATTAAAAATCTATCAAGTTCAATCTCAAAACCATGGATTATCTTGGGTGACTTCAATTCTATTCTACATGAAGATGAAAATCTTGGGTATGTTATTAGTCCCACTTCCATCATGAACATCAAAATCTTTATTGAATAATCTAATCTGACCGAAATCAATTTGTTGGGAGCAATGTACACTTGGTACATGAAACATTTGAATTAAATGAGGGAATGAAAAATTGACTGTTCATTTGTTAATATGCATATAATTGAGTACTAGAAAACCATTTCAGGTGTTACTCTTGCAAGAAATAATTCAGATCATCATCCAATTCTGGTTAATTTCATTGATAAGGGAGAAAATCTACCTGTTCACATTAGGATTGACAATGCGTGTACTACCCTCCCAGAATGTTCCTAGATTGTTAGAGACACTTGTTCCATGCTAGACTACAACCACAATCCACTTGCTTTTGTTCTAAATCTTTGGGCTCTTAAGCAGAAAATGAAGCAATGGATAAAGAATAAGTTCATCCTTCTTAGCAAGGAAATAGATAATCTGGAAAGAACACATAATGAGATTCAAGAATATATTACTCTCATCAACTTCCTAAGAAATGATGACTCGGGGAAAAAGGTTTCCTCTGAACTTCAGAAACTCATAGGGCTCAAGAATAA
The DNA here is from genome assembly GCA_963277665.1 of Viscum album. Taxonomy (NCBI): domain Eukaryota; kingdom Viridiplantae; phylum Streptophyta; class Magnoliopsida; order Santalales; family Viscaceae; genus Viscum; species Viscum album. The sequence continues at coordinate 1,031,083,998 of OY728158.1, forward strand.
CATTCACAATGATTTTCTCAATGTTAAGTGGGTTATCAATGGCGATGGGAATACCAAATTTTTTAATGCACTTCAAAGAGATAAAAATGTCAACACACCTCTATCCCTTTAGAAGGATGGTGACTCTATCGTAGATAATATACACACTCTATCACCACATATTGTCTCCTTTTATATGATTCTTTTCAACAACCCCAGATGAAATGAAGACTTGATTGATGGAATTATCCCAAAGTTGGTCACTAATGAGGATAACACTATTCCAACCTCAACTGCGATGAATATTAAGATCAGGGAAGTAGTTTTTAGTCTTGAAAAATAAATCTCTCCATGGCCAGATGGTTTCACTAATCATTTCTTCCAATTATCTAGGGAGGTCATATAGGATGATGTGGGTCAAATGGTAAATCATTTCTTCACAGAGGGATCTCATAGTCATGGTATTAAAGCTCAGTTCATTGAATTAATTACTAAGGTGGAGAATGAAAGTGATATTGGTCATTTCCGGCCTGTAGATCTTATCAACACTATCTATAAGACCATAAACAAAATCCTTGCCATTTTCCTCCCACACATTTTAGAGAGAATTGTCTCGTTGAACCAGTTTACATATATCAAAGGTAGAAAGATATAGTATTTCCTTATAAATTCCTCGGAATGTATTAACCTCCTTCAGAAGACCACACAGGGTGGAAACATTGATCTTATTCTTGATATTAAGATGGCATTTGACACCATTGGATGGGGATTTAATGAAAGTATCCTGCAAGAGTTTGGATTCCACAAAAGATTTATTCATTGGGACAATGCTCTGATCAGCTCTACTCATATTTCTATTTTGGTTAATGGATCTCTGAAGGGATAATTTAAATTCTCTATAAGAGTGAGGCCGGGAGACCCCCTTTCCACTATTATTGTTTCCATTTCAAAAGATTATCTCAATTGACTTATCCTCAAAAGAGTTAACAAAGGAGATATCAAAGCAATCTGTGCTGCCCAAGGTATCACTCCCCCCTCTCATCTACTTTTTGCTGATAAAATCATTCTATTTACTCAGTGAGATAGAAGGAACATAAAAAATAACATGAGAAATCTTATTCACTATGAAAAATCTTTTGTCCAGGAGGTAAATTGGAGAATGTATTTCATTTTATTTGGTAAAAACATCTCATCATCAAGAAAGAAATGCATGATTTGTGAGTTGGGAATAACGGAGGGGTCCCTTAATTTTATCTACCTTGGGGTCCCAATGTTCCTTGGAAAACCTAGGACCTCTTACTCTGCTAATGTGGTGATCCACATTAGAAGAACTATATCCACCTGGAAGGGTATGCCAATATCAATGGTAGAAATAATCTTCCTGGATAAACATGTGATGGTCTCAAAGCCGATTTACTCCTTCATGGTGTACTCCTGGAAAACTTCCACCATTAAAAGCATCAAATCTCTCATGAGGAACATTGTGTGGAGTGGAAGTATACTTGAAATGAAAATTATAATAGCTCCATGGAAGAGTAGATGCTTTCCACATAACATAGGAGGCATGGGTATTAAAAATATTCAACTCTTCAACCAATCTCTTCAAGCACATTTCATTTTGAAACCTATTAATGGTAAATCTAAATCACTTGATTTCATCATAACTAATATTCTTAGAAGTAAATATTGTAGGGAAGATGAATTATATTCAATCCTTAGTTTGGCCAGGCCTAAAAAAGAATTTCCAGATGGTTAAAATTCACTCTCACTAGACGGTTAGCGCACACTTCTACCTCCAATTCCGGGGGATAACTGTACTGGTACCCCCCTTGATTTATAGTCTAGATATACAAGATCCATATCTAAACTAAAATTCCAATATTAAAAACAAGATTGAGCAGTATAATCAGCTTCCACCTCATATTTCTCACATGGCCTCCCCCTATGATTTTCTGAGCACAAAAGACATTCTAATTTGGGAACCGAGCTCAAATGGAATTCTGTACTCCAAAAGATTCTACAATAATATTCTTCAAGGCAGTTGTAATGGATCTATTAATTACAAAAAAATGGCTACCACCATAATGATCTATACTCCTTTGGTTCCTCCATCTCAACAAACTTCCAGTGGTCAATAACCTTCAGTGACATGGGATCTCCCACTGCACAAGATGCAACTTATGTTATTAGCTCCATGATGATTTAAATCGTTTGATCATGTTCTATAAGAATGCATCTTCACTCTAGAAAACAATCTTCAACTGGTTTGAGATTCAACCTCTGCATGTGAACAACATTGTGGACCTCCTACATCTACTTCCAGCAATCCAATGATCAAATCAGGTTCAAATACAATTCATTTTTTCATGTGATGAAGTTATTCAAGTTATTTGGAAGAGAAGAAACAGGGACCACCATACAAATGCTGGCATTAATTATAGTGCGGTTCTGTCTGAAATTTTGTTTAAATCTCAACAATAAAAATGTTCACTTGCTATAAAATGTGACAACTCAGATAAAGATTTCACTATTCTGAAAAAACATCACCTACAAGGTAACTATCATCAGCCTCTGGGAACCATGTATGTATTCTAGTTACCTTTTTTGTAGGCTAAATTAAATGTAACTTGGATGGAGCCTCATGAGGTAATCTAGGACATGCAGGATACAAATTTGTCTTCAGAAATCATGATGGTTACTTCCTTGATGGGGTTCATGGTACGTGTGGAGAGGAAACGACTCTTGAAGCAGAGATGATGGCTCTCATCAAAGAAGGTTATTTTTCTCATAGTAGGAATTGGAAGAAAATATGGATTTAAAGTGATTCTTTCACTATTGTATAGGTTGTTAGAATGGTTCATAATCACCTTGCATGGAAGCTTACATCTAAATGGATTAAGTTCCTTGACATACTAGTTTTGATGCATTATATCATTACACATTTCTGTTGTGATGCCAAATGACTTGCTAATTTCCTTGCATACGTGGGAACCTCTTGTAACACTCGCACCTATCATTTCAACATTCATCATGAGATGATCCCCATCCTTTATAGAGATAAATTTAAACATTCTTCTTACATACTATTGTAACCCAGGTTTCTCTTTTTTAGTTATATGATTCCATGCTGCATTCTTTTATAAAAAAATTATGGGTCATCTTAAAATGTGTAATGGAGTGACACCTATGAGTCACCCCATAACACATGTATTATTCATTCCAGGATTCCTTCCTCTACTTCATGACTTGTGTTACATTCATGACATGCACTGATTCATGATGTGTAAATATTACATGACATATAAAGTCATTTGTTAGCTATAAAAGCCTTTTATTCTTTAGTTATTCCTTTATTTTCCTAGAATGTTCTCCATGATTATCCAAATTTTTTGATGTAATTTTTCTAAGTCGATATGAAGATCAATTCCATTTCTTTATCTAATGTATATTAAATTGTATCATCATAACAAAAATGAAAAAACAATAGGTGTAAAAATGTATTCATAAAAAAATAATTATAATCAATACATTTTATTATTAAAATTAACAAAATTAAATCCACTTTTCAAAACCCCCACACTTGAATTCAAGAATGTATTCAATAATTTATTTACAACATAATAGACTGAACTCATACTCAACCATGATTAAAATTTACTATCAATAAAAACTATTGATGAAATTTAATGTTAATGTTTTGATCATCACACATAGAAAACATATCAATATCTCATTTGTACAAGATTATGATTGAACCCTATATATTAGTTTTCATATTTAGAAATATCCAAGCCTTTTTCATTCACCCATTTTTATTTTTTAACTCATTATTAATATTCATTCCCTCTGTAATTTACCTCATGTTAATTTTTCCACACATCATCACGTTAAGAATGAATAGAGTGATGCGCATACCTCAGGAACAAGTAATTTCCATATTCTTTTAGGGAATCTATATTATTCAACATGTAAAAAAACTAAAAATTATTAGGTGGGATTCAAAATTTAGGATCAAATGAATCTGAGGATAAAGGAAAAAAAGGTAAATGTGTTAAATCATGTAAATCTTTAAATAATGTTTTGTCTCTAAATAAATTTTCCTTATAATTGAAAACTTCTCAACAAAATTATACCATTCCCCTAGTATATTAGTGTAGAATCATTAAAATGTGGAATTTACGAAATTTAACACTCTATTTCCTTAATAATATTATTTTTTTTCTTTTCATTTTTGAATGTATATGCTAGGAATAATTACTTCAACCACCACCAAACCGCTAAATATATCCACATGAATTTATTTTTAATAGTTATAAAAAAATAAAAAGTAATGAAATGGTCATGGTTACCCCTCATTGAACCAAAAATACTTTATTTACCTTGTTCTGATCATTTAGGGTGTCACCAAATTGATATTCCCATGATACCATTTTTAAACATAGTCTCCCTAAAAAAATTCTTATGCGTTGATTTAGGGTAACCTGTTGTGGAATTATTAATGATTTCTTTAGATTAAAAAACCAACAAGTATGATAAAATTAAAATATCATATTGTAAATTGATTTAATAAAAAATACTAATCTAAATACATAGATAATGAAAGAGGAATAAATTTAATGACACATTAACACTTTTTCTACATAACCCTAACACATAGATGTTTTACCACCTCATCTTAATGATGAGATAATAAGAGGGAATGGATAATTAAAATGAAATCATAATTAAAAACCAGGGATTGAACCTGTGAGGGTCCTGCATAGTGTAGCTTCTCGCTCCAATAATTAACATTCACGATCTGTCTGATACCAGTAATGTGGTTATCTATTAAAAGAATCAATTTAATCTTGTTTTAAAGTCAATGGAATTATGTATGGGTCAGAAGGTGGTCATAGGTGGCTTCTCGGTCTTAAAATAGGTCAAAACTAAAAAATATGTCGAATCTAGATTTTTTTGCCCCGTACTGTCATTTACACACAATGTAGTGATTAAAAGATTTGTAAATGCTGCCTCACATGTACCGACATGATGACATGTATGTTTCATGATCATCAACAAGTGTTTCATGGAGTGAATCATATGTATCATTTTGTGAGACAAGTTATCTTCATTCCTAGATTCTTTCTTCCACTAGACAACTTATATTACATTTGCAACATCAACCGATTAATGATGTGTAATGATTACACAATGTGTAATGTCATATATCAACTATAAAAGTCTATTTTTCCAGGTTTCTTCGGTTCCATTCTTTGTATGTTCTCCATAATCATCCTTCATTATTGGAAACCATATTCTATGTGGATGAAATGATCACTTCCCCCTCTTTTGATCATATCCCATAATTTATAGCATCATGAAAATATTAACTAAAAACTCATGTTTACATGAATTAATTAACATAAAAAATCCTTATAAATCATTCTTTTAATAATAAAAAATGTAAACAAGTGGACTTATCAGGTGAAAATAATAAAAACCCCCAAAAGATACCAAATCTTATACATCACCTTGTAATAATGCCTCATCACTCAGTATGCCTTCATCATGATCATGTTCTGGAATACTAACATTAAATAATAGTTGAGGCATCCTGAAATAATCACGGCACAACATAGTTAGATACTATATCTTGGGAGATGACTCAATAAAGACATAGAAAGAAACCTACTCTAATATGATGTATGTACCAATATTTTCCCAATAACTAGTTTATATATTTACAAAGTATACAATAAAGTTAGCAATGTCATAGTCCATGGATATATTGGCCAAATTACATGATATTGATTCCCTTACCAGATAGAAAAACTCAAAATACTTTAACATTATTTCCATAAATCCACAACCAAACATCACAACTAGAAAATATCCAATCTCTACTCTCGAAATAAAATCCCCATCTCAAACCACTATATCAGGTCCTAAACTTTTTGGCCTAGTTGGATAGAGGTAAGCTAAGTGTTACACCCAAATACCTACTCTAATAGGCCATGGTCTAGAAACCAACACGAAGTAGGCACATCAATTACATGGGAGACCATAGGCTAATGTACCAATACAAAAGCCCACATATTCAAATACCCATACAATTCTAAAATGTAAAAAAGCAATAAAATAATGCATGTATGAAATTTATTACACAAAAAAGTATAATAAAAGTATTATAAATCATAAAATAAAATATATTTTCCCACAAAAAATGATAATAGGGTATAATATTCTAAGTAGGATGGGACTCCAATCAAGATTAACTCCTAGTCCAACCATGATTTGTCTAGCTCACTACACTCGATCTCCTCTTGGTCCTCCTATGACTATATATAATGACCTATCTTTGGCATAAGAAATATAATTTTCGAGAAGTTCCCCAGAATGAGTAATTATAATAATACAAAATAGGACACCACAGAATCTCTAGACTTAAAACCATTATGAGACCATTCATATCATCAAAATGTATTTTTATCATGATATAAGAAAAAGAAAAAAATAAAATAACCTATATATACTCATGATTTAATCAATGTTTCAATGATTTACTTACCGTACTATCATCCATAATATTATCCTCAAGGTTTCAATGTAATTCTCATGTGGCAGAACCTAATCCACATTCCATGTTGTCACTGATGGTTCTCATTTGAGAAGATAATTCCTTACCAAAAAATTACCTAATTAATATCCAGATATCTCAATACTCAAATATATTATCTCACCTAGGTTATCAAGGGTATACTAGACCCTATCTAGAATAACATACTATGTAAGGTATCATTGACCCATGTATGTTAGTCCTAAGGATTCCGCAATACCATCATTGGAATGTTTATAATGTGATTGAGCATCCCACCCCAGTCAATGAGATGGAACCTAGAATATTTATCTAAGAATAAACCCATATAGGGTATTAAAATTCTTTTCCCATGAAATAATTCCACAATGTACCATGATTGGAATGGAAAAGGGGAAAATACCTAACTAATACAGTTTACACTAAAAAGGCAATGTGCATCAACCTATCATAGAAAATTTTCATGATCTTTACTTGGGATACATATCATGTCTTTCCTATAGTGGGTCTACCTTTGTCTCACTATTGCACATGACATGTATTTCTTATAATACATGGTGTGTTATTTAGATACATGAAAAGTAGTGGAAAACGATAATCGATGTACCACCTTCACACGCCTGTGTACATTAGTTTGTACCTTTTTTATTTCTAGTAGTGTATGTGTACTACGGTCATGCCTATTTTTCTGGTCAATCCCAAGTATCATTGCATACCCGTGTATTCTATTCATGCCCTACTATCTTTCTATCTCCATGCCCATGTATCCCTGGGTTATATTCTATGTCGCCAACATTGGGTCTCATGGTATATGACACATTTCAAATGGCATGTGATATTTTATCTCTATAGAAAACATAGCACTGTGTAAATGGGACTACCTGGTGTGTATTATTTGGATAATACATCATATAGTTAGGACATCAAAAAAAATTCATCATGCTCACACTGTTCTGGATGTGACACTATTGCTTCGACCCAACCACCAATAATGCCCAAGAATCATGGTTATAGAGTTGACTGAGCTCACCATCACTAGTGGCTAGATTTCAGACACACCCTCAACACAAGAATCACTTCTCATCGGACCACAACATCATCCCCTACCAAACCACAAGTGGGGAACTCTAAATATGAACCTGACCCACATTCATTACTACGTGTCTCAATATGTCATCGATCTTGATCCTGAACCCATGATGATAATCTTTTTCTCTAGACATTGGTTGTATAATGATCAATCACAAGTTACTTATCAATCCTGTGGCCAAATGAGATACTGATGATGAACATATGACAAAAGGGGATAGAAAACCACAAAAATAGCAAAAATAATGAACCATAGACATTTTTTAGGTTTTAATCAATTCATTATAGTTAGAATGATGAAGGAAGAACATATAATTGATTAAATATTAATTCCAAAAATCCAATTTAAACTCAATATCATAAGGATTAATTCCCTATGAATCATTATGTTATTTAATTTTATTAATTGCAAACATGTGATAATAAAAATATGAAAAATAATCAAATAGAAAAATAATCCCGACCTTAATTTTGGATTAATCACTAATGGAGAATGACTCTAATTACTTGTCATTAGAGAGATCCATGAACTCCATTGTTTTAGATGATCCATGTGTTACTAAAATAATCATGCATCCTATTGTTAACCTCCAGGCCCTCATTGATGATATCCTCTCAAATTCTTATGGTTATGTTGATAACCCTAATAATTTCCAATAATAGAGTTTAAATTAGATGATGAAAGGTACTGGATAAAAAAATGATAAATTTATTTATTTATTTATCATTTAATATTCCACCCATTACCATACTAAAACTAACAACTCGATGATGACAATGATCATGTCGCACCAAGGGTAAATCGCACGCCCTGGATTAAACTAAGGTCTTATATTTCTGATCTAAGAATATTTTTGGGAGTTATTAAATTATTAAACAAAAAACATGCATGTGGGATATAATATATTTTTTATCTTTATTATATAAAAATAGAGCTTCATCGGGCCCCATAATTTCATATAGAAATAGTGTGTGGCTCTGAAAATATTATTTAAAATATTCCAAATCCTATTATGTTAAAAGAATTTGTTAATGTTTTGACTATGGGGTGTAAAACATGAATACCCAATCACACACCCTTGCGATCATGTCAGTATGCCTAATTATAACACATCTCTGGGGGTGTATTCTCTCTATCCTCAATGAAATCATGGGGATGTGACAATATGGTTTATCATTTTAGAGCTGATGGTGATTGGAATGATATTCAATCTAGTGGTGCCGGTGCTAGATAAATTATACTAAGTTTTGAGGAACATTATATAGAATAATAAACCCCTTGGTATGCTTGTTTAATGCTATTTCTTATGGATGGGTGGCCCTGTAGAAGGGGGTATGAGTATCTGAACCACATCAGTCCTCCGAAAACCAAATTCTATCCATTGATGCTAAAAATTATTGAGACTCATCCCTTTAGCTAGAATAAGTTTGTTTACTTATGAGGATCCAGCTGGCGAAGCAATTCTTATTTCACCGATAACCCCTCGCAATAGGAATGGTTACAGAAGATTGAATGGTGATGACAGAGTATCAGTGGTCCCTCATGGAATTTCATGGTGGGGTACTAGTGGTGATGGAGGATATCAAGGTGGTAAATGTTTGATACACCCCCTATTAGTATCAACCGAGTTTCACTATTTCCATTGGCCCGTGCCAAGGGTATACACAAAATATATTTTTCACCACAACCCTATATTATTTGGGAGGTTATAGATAATCTTCACATGAGAATGTAGTTATAGGTAAACTTAGCTATTATTGTTCAATGATACATATGGGATCCTATATAATTACTGCATATCTGGGGGAGTACCTGGCCAAGGGATTATTTGGATCCTCGAATTGATCATGTGGATTCTGAGGAAGGGGTCCCACATATTCAAGGCCATGGGAATTATTTGGTCATGATATAATAATTTTAGGGGCTAGTACTATGAGTGGAGTAGTATCTCCAGTTCTAATAGTGCCTAGTCTTACATGGGTGGTAGCTTCAGATCCGGGAGAAATGAAAGGCCTAAGGCTCCTAGGAAAATGTATTTGGGAGAAAGGATAATGATATAGAGTAGTCCCATGGACCAATGCCTTAGATCCAATGAAAATGTTTGATCACCTGATTAATGTGTAAAGTTACATATTATTCGTTGATTTATATATGGAATATGAAATACATCATCAATAATATAGAGAGGTGATTTGGCTTTAACTCTATAGGGATAAGATCTCCCTTCCTAGACAAGGACATTATAAGGTTGGAATACATGCTTCTTAGATAAAATACATGAATTGTATGAAGAGATAGATGATGTGATTCACTTTATTAGAATGGTATTAACCCTTACGGACTGCGTGAGGATTCTCATATACATACCTTTTTCTACAGACATCTCTAACGGTCGATTAGTTGACGGTGTGAATGATAGAGTGGGTTCAATCAAGGAGTAATCCTTAGGGAGTGATATATTCCTAATAACCCCTATGGGAGAATACTCTACTACTGGTAAGGTATGTTTCTTAGCATTTGTGGATTGGTGCGAGCTATTTTATTTTTTAATTGCTTACTCACCACTTTGAAACTGTGTAGGAATCGACAAGAACATAAGTGGGAGAGATTCGTGATGAATCTCTTTGGGAGCATGATCCAGCCCCATCCCTCAATGGCGTGGGTAATGCACCTCCCACTAAAGCTATAGTTTTAGGGGTCCAACTATCATTCACTGTTATGATTCCTATGGAGGAATTGGGGTTTCCACAACCCCATGTACCACCTTTTACTTTTTAATCCAATACCTTCCCAATTAGGGAAATTTTTTTTACACTATTTGATGAATTATTTTTGGTCATTTAAAACAAATCCAATATAATAAGATATGTAGTAGCTTATAGTGGCTGAGGAATCCATTATTATGGGGATGCTTTCCCTGGTAGGGTTTTCAATGAACATTCTTGATCTATCGGTTGTCTGCTATGCTACATGAAATTATTCACTATTTTTACACTTTTTTATTATTTTTCCTTCCCCAACATGATCTTAAATAAATATGAAAATACATTGTAAGGATTCATGTTTATGGGAATCAGCCCTTAATTATGGTTCTTGAGTAGGTGGAGCCCCTATCTGAGGTGATGGTGACCAATTTAGTGTCCTTGACAATGGTTGTTGATGAGGATGAAATGTTCAAGTGTTATCTTAAGGATCCAGATGATATTGGTTAGGATACTGCTACTTTTGAAGAGTTGAGTGAGGATAATCTCCCTTTGGACAAGGATCCCAACCTGGCTAAAAGGATTCTTACTACAGATCATGTTTTGATGTACCCGTGTCCTTTCTCGACAACAATCCTACACCTCCAAAGAATTTCAAAGACTCCACCTCAAACATGGTATTGGAAATAAGGACAATTCAATGCAATGTGTGGAGGATATTTTTTCAATACATCACCCACACACCATGGGTTGGTATGATAGGATGTATGGGGTGACCTCTCCACTCGATGGTTAGTTTGGGAACTGATGTGGGGGAATCCATTAGCCTCCATGCTCTAGTTAGAGGATTCCTCTACAAGAGGGTGTGCCTAGAGTGGTTGGACTTATATTACTCCTAGTTCATGAAAATATCATTGGGTACTAACTCACGCCATGATGTTAAATGTTAGATTTTTTATATGAATTGGATGGTGTAATAGTATGAGGTAATCATCATTGAAAGAAGGAGATGATCATTTTTTTGATAAAAGAGTTAGAAGTTTTCAAGGATCAAGTAGTGGAAGTGGAATAAATGGACGTTGAGTATCAGGATATATGAAAAAGCATGGGTGTAAATATAGGATGATGAGGTTCACCCTAAGGATATGAAGGATTTAGTATAGCTATAACATTAGCTGTAGGATCTCAATGATACAAAGAAGAGCCTGCATGAGCTAGAGTATTATTTTTCTTAGGCTGGGACAAAGACCCTCCCATTTTTTAATAAATTAGAGGCTCTATCATATGGATGAACCTACACAATTTCTTATAATCTAATCAATATAAATGTTGTTATTGAAGTCCACGTCCCCTTTTTTATGATCACTATTATTATATATCAAAAAATAACAATTTATAATTCTCTAAACCATGTGAGTTGTGATCTATGTGAGATAAAAGTGGACAATATAATACTATTTAAATATATTATACTATTATTAAAGGGGTAGAGGGTTAGGTTAGGAATGATACATTTACCTGTTGGAGATTTATGACTCGGAAAAAACACCACTTGGAGAGTGGGACTCTTTACAACCATCTTAATTTGACAATGAGTGTAGGTGCACGAAAGAGGGAAAATGAAGGTGCTGGATTCTAACTATACAAGGGGGAATATTGGGCAAATGAATCGAGATTTTAAGAACTTGGAATTGATGAGTGTTTGAAGGATGGAATAGGGATAATTGCACACCATGTTTGAAACATAAAAACCACAATTGTACTGTCAAGAGTGTGGAAAAATGAGGGTAAACCACATAACATGTTCAAAAGAAAAGACCTATAAAATTATAATTGAAAGGCCTTTGAGATACGTATGTTGAATAGGAGGACATTTTGTTTTACGAGGAACCATAAACCATTGGTGTCTTGTTCAGATGTGGATGGATTTGGGGATCCACATTAAGGAAGACACGAAGCATGGGGAGAACTGATGAGATTTTTGAATTGAATTAAATCCTCTAGTAATTATTCCACTATTGGTCAGAGAACATTTTGTGGGTGTATTAGTACGAGGGAATAATATAATCCCCCACATTAGGATGAATTTTTTTCCAATGGATGATCAAGATAATAAATAGGTTCGGTGGGTGACCAAGATAAAATGGTCTATGACTGCCCTCTCAAGCAAGGGCCTATTTTTTTAGTTTTACATAATGAATTAAGGATGATAAGAATTTAATTTAACATCTTGTGTATTGGATTTTTAATGCACTGTTAAACATCATACAATTTTTTTAATTCAAAATATTGTTTAACATCGCGGTACAAGGACATTTATAGTAATGTTTAGAATCTGATGACAGTGAAATTTAAGTTGAATGGAATATGGTCCACCATATCGATGTACTTGGATGTATAAAAGGGGAGTACATTGGATAGTACCTCATGGAGGACCTCCAGATGGACAAGAAAGTGGGATCTATGTCTTGGATCAAACATTTTCTCAAACTAGCTGGTCCAACAAGTGTAACCATGTTATTTGGGACCAGTAGTGAGTCCCATGGGTTTTTCACCCATTCTTTATATACCGTTACATTTTCCAATGACATATGAGTTTTTTGGAAGTTGAAATTTTGAATTCCTTCCAAATTTCCCTTATGTATTTTTAACATGAAAGAGATCTATTCCTCTTTCCATAAATATTTTAGTGTCATTCTAGTCGGACAGGATGTGAACAAAATTAGGGGAATGTGTATGGATAATTGTACATGGTTTAAGTTCATGTTTTTCGGCCCATGTAATTATTTTCTGTCCCTAGAAGATGGTCCCAAGAAATGGGGTGCTTTATATAAGTCTATATAGTGTGGCAGAGAGCAGGAACCTAACATAAAGTAGAAGGAAAATTAGGCCTTTTACCGAACAAGAATCTCCAAAAACAAGTTGAAAAGAGATTAAGGACCAAATTCTTGGAATCTGGTTGCTAGTTTAAGGTCATAGATAATTGATCAATTTTGGTTATTTTAGATTATATTTCTTGGAGCACCACTGTTTGTGTTTCACACCTATGTGGTATGCATATATTCACTAAGAGTTGAGTTAGGACTAGGGGTTCCAAAACAATTGTTGGGGAAAAAGTGGATTCATTAATGGGAATAAAATAGGAGATATATGTGTCACTATGTATCCTATTGAACAATTAATCAATAAAAATATAATGTTTTATCATTGTTTGGTAGAAGAGTGGAAAAAATGGGTTATACTCTCATACGAGGATGCAATTAAAATGGTATTAGACTACTAAAGAAACAAATGATCAACAAACCAAATGCATACTGAGGGTCCTAGGGTTCCAATTTCAGTTTATTTAAAGTCATGATGCATGGAAAAAACATGTAATTTTAGATATGTCTGTGTGAAATGGGTGAGAGTTTCAACCCAACATGAAGAGAGGAATAATGAGGCCTTGTTCGAGGAGAATTTCCTTCATATGAGTTTCATATTGTTTATGGTTTTGATGTTTGGACAAAATTTTGTGTCTTCCAGAAGGGTATCTGTAGTTCCAAAGTTTTTTGAAAATGATGTGAAGGGAGGGCCAATAAGGCTTCATGCTGTAAAAATTTATTAGAGGAATGGTTAAAATACTTTAAGGTAACGATGAACAGATTAATGGTGAGGGTGATATTGTTTTTTAGCTATTTATTATTTGAAATTTTGAAAATGGGGAGAGGTTTCTGAATTATATGGAAACACTTCTCACTATATACAAGTATTTTTGTATTCAATAGATATAGGAGTCCTAGGAATCACTATATATACCATGGATCAAGGAATCAATCCATTTATAGTTATAGAACACATTATAGTGGGAGACTAATCCCGAAGGTGAAAATGAATATCATATCAGCCAAAAATGTGAAGTTGATTCTTTAGTTCAAAATTTCATATAGGAAGATTCTAGTTACACATTTTAAAGAAATATTTATAAGAACAAAAGGGTGTTGTTTCTTATTTATTGTTCTAGATCTCATATTGTAGGGGTCACTGATAGTTTGTGGTGTTATATCTTGGACTGTGGAGGTGCGCCTCAAATAAATTTTTGGGGTACAAATATGTTGTGGGCCAATGTGAATATAGGGTTAAGGAGGGTCCACATGAAAGATGAAATATTTAAAAGAAATATAACACACAATTTAATGTAAGTATTATTGATCTAATATTTATAAAAGTATCTGTTTATAGAGATTAAACAATAATTTTAAAAACATTATATTCTTGGGAAATGGATGTTGTCTGTTTTAGTCTAAGGATGTTTAACTTTAACAAAAGGTTTTCAATTAGTTTAAGGTCACAGTGATCAGAATACTAATTTTGGAACAAGTTTATGTTCATAATGATCAAAGCTAAATGGGTTCTATGTTTTCAGGATATATTTATAGGAGAAAAGAGTAGAAACATAATGTGGTTAGAGGTCCATGAAAGCCTAGTTCAACATGATACATCTAAGATAAAATTTTGATATAGAATAAAGTCATGTGTCTTAGACCATTGAGGTGATGTTTTGTTTTGGAATTTATAGTAATATCAACCATTTATGGTAGATCCCACCATCGCTCATAATACTATGTGATTCATGCCTGATTTCAGGAATAATGTGCAACATGAATTTTCAATTAATTCATGGGATTGTAAAATTGTTGGAAAACATGATGACTTGGGGAATCCCCAATGATTAATACTTATTTTTTTATCATGTATGGACACATTGATGTATAAATCCTAGGGTATTAAAACTAAACCAAAACAAAGGGAGGTGGAAAATATGGAATTTAGGAATTTAGCTATCTGGACCACCAAATGGTGTAGAAGACCAAATAAGATCAATGTAATTGTTAAGGAGGAGAGGAGGATAATCAGTTATATATTTTTCTTTAATTTTATTAGTATTTCATAAAAAAAATTCCTATTATAATGATTTATAACTTTGATGAAAGCTAAATATTCACACATCCACACAAACAGAAGTATTTATGGGGTTCACTACTCAATATGGGTAGAAAGTCCTTAGAATGGTTTAGAAATAATCCAATGACACACAATCCACTATAAAAGAATATTTATGTGTGGATAAAATATATATGAAATACCCTTAGACATCTGTAAAAATATAATATATAAAATAGTGCATGTTAGTCATTGACTAAAAATTCAGTAAATAAGTTTCTATAAAAATATTAGAAACCATCACTATATGGTAATGAAAATTTCACTATGATGCTTCAACAACACAAACCATTTAATTTTTTTATATAAAAATTCTCCACATTCATTCCTTTAAGTAGGTTCAATATCTTCTGTAGAAATCATATAAATAATCAATCTCTTTACTCAATCTAATTCTCCAGTCTGATGATTCAGTCTTGAAACATGTTTGATTCATCACTATGGAAACCAATTTTATTTTCTTATTTATTTTCCGAAATCGACCATTCATATTGTATGGAATTATGTTGAAAAAAGATAACAATGTATTTAGAAATCTTCTTCTATTCATGAAGGTTTCTCAAGGAAATTATGTCCAGAATCCATGATTCTGTCTCTCATATTATATCCCTCATGTGAACAGTTTTTAGAGTTTTTGTACTTTGAAGTTTGTTTATAGGTTTCTCATAAGTGGAAGGGATCGTAAAATAATTACATTTTCCCGCTCACAAAAATTCTAGAATATCAAATTTCACATTAATTTCAACTTCATTTTGACCACTTAACAATGCTTCTCAACTATTATGGATCCTTGAAGAATATTAATGATTTTTATAGAACTTCATAATTTTTAACCTCATTTGAGGAGAACATCCCAAGTGCTTAGTCCAGAATATTGTATTCCATAAATGGAATTCCAAATCTATTTATTATTCTGATTTTCTTGATCTGATTGAAAACATGTAAAACTGATGTCTTTCAATACGGATTCTCTTATCCAACTAAAAATTTTATACCATGAACATTGTTTCAAAATATAAACACTTAATAAATAATCCATTATAAACCTCAAAAAGTTCTATTTTTTATATACTTTATTCATTTTTTTTGATAAATCCTTAATCTGGTGAAAAGTTTCCTTATAAGCCCCAACATCTAATGACCTATCATTGATATCATGTGTCTGATTGAAAGGTATCTATTTCCCATTTTTTATATTGGGGACAAATATGATTTGGTAAATTTTGAATAAATTGAAATAAATTACAACTTCTATGAAAACACATTACAAATTGAATTCTCACTATAATGCCTCTGATCTATGGAAAATTGTAGACTAATTTTTATTATTTTATTTAATTGATGAGTCTCTAAAGCCATTATAATTCATGACTTCCAAAAACTAAACATCATAATACAAGACACTAAAACATTTTGTGTCAGATTATCCTCAAATTGATAAACTAAGTCAAGAAACCATCAACTTCATAGATACATTAGATATTCACATTTCACTTATATTATGTTAACTCCTTTGAGTATAATGACTTCATTTTGATGTTATGAACATTTTCTATTGACATAGAATCATCTATATGAATAAACCATTTAATTAACATTATTTAAAAAGTCCCAGATCAAATTTTCTTCCAAGTTATAATGTCAGCAAATTTGGTCACATTAAATGATTCTTAGATTTGGTTTTGAAAATAATTCAATATTGAAAAAAACACCATCCTTCATTCCAAACAACTTAATTTTGGATAAAACATGACTCAAAAAACAAGTCACCTAGAAAAAAATTTCCAAATCGAAAACATTAATTAATGTAATTTCAAAATAAATCTATGTTTGATCTTATGAATCTGATACTTATTTTCATGATCATCAAAACATTTAAGGTAATGTTATTTCTCATAATGATAACAAGAAACAAAACATATCAAAATACACTTATTCTACAATTATTAAAACATCTCCAACAAACTTCATCCCAAAAATCAACCCCATTTTATTTTATTGTCAACCAATATTCAAAAAAAATTGAACCATTATAACTCATGATAGGGATCTCAAATAATCATTTATAAGCCTATGTGAGAGATATCATTATTGGCAATTAGAATCATGGAATGAGAAACCATGTTGTCAAAAATAAATAACATAAGGACTTCTCTTCAATTTTTTTGATATTTTACCTCATCTCAACTTACATATTCCTATAAACACAAGTTTAACAGGGGATCATCAAAAAACTGTTGTAACAGTTCACACAATCACACATAGATTTCACAACATACACCTTTTAAAAACTCCCCAAAAATACATGCTTCCTGAAATTGTTTAAAACATTTTATTGGATTGATTTACGAGACATTATTTTTCTACCCCTTGATAACACTATCTAAAGAAAATATGAGACATGATACAAAAACCCATACCTCATCCTTTGAGGTAACGATGTTGGATTCACATGTTCATCTTTAGTTTCAAAATTTATTCCTTCATCAATGGGTTCATGAAAATTTCAGTAAATTTTTCCATTAATGGAACATATTCACACATTATTTCATTATTCAACACATTTTATTTGATGGCATGATATCTAATAGTTATATGATTAAAAAAATGTTTCCCTATATTTCTAGTCAGGTTAATGAATCTATGATTATCACTTTACAAGATTATGGGTAACCTCACTTCTACAAACAAATCTTCCCACTATGCCTCAATCTATATATGTTGGGTTTCATATTTAGTGGTGATAACATATTATCTTCTATATGTTATAAGTTTTATAAAATTGTATATTTTAGTATTCCAAATCATACAAATTCCCCAAAGAAATAAAAATCCAACTAATGTAGATCTTCTGTCATCCATAATTTCTACACGATCACCATCTATAAAACCAAACAAATCAATTATTTCTATAATTTCATATTAGATAAAAAACGTCACTGTGTCTATAATATTTATGGAAGAAATTTTCCAGTTAATTAATGAGATACCTTTCGAGAATTTTTTAATCTTGCACAAAATGTAAAGACATATACTATATCTAGTCTCGTAGTAGTGAGATATAATAAAATTTTAATAAGCTTATGAAACTCTTTATAATCCAATTCATTTCCTTATCCATATTTATAAAACATGGTTCTCATTGAAATTGTTATGGATATAGGTTTTTTATTTTTCATTCCAAATTTCTTATGAAGTTCCTTCAAATACATCACATGAGATAGAGATATAAATTTATTCTTTTGTGAGATTTTTAATCTAAGAATGTATTTCATTTCACTAAGAATGGTTAATTTGAACAACTTATTTATTTCTTAAATAATATTTCCAAAATTTCATTCATAATTCTGAAAAAATATAATATCATAAACATACATAATAATAAAGAAAAAAATATCCTATTTTTGTTTCTAGGTATATTTTATTGTCAACCCTTTCATAAAATATATCTTCTTTAAGAAGGAATTAAATTTGGGATACCATCTTCCTGTTGTTTTATTTAACACATAAATGTATATCTTTAACTTTCACACATAATATTCATATTTTACTTCTAAATATACACATGGGTTTTCAATGTAAACTTCTTCATCATTTTCTCCATTGAGAAATGCTGACTTCCAAACAATCTGAAAAATTTTATGGCTTCAACGTGATACTATTTCAATAGTGATTGTAATTATTTCTAACAATTTCACTGCAGAAAAAGTAACATCAAAATCAATTCTTATAATCTATGAGTTTTCATTTCAAACCAATCATACATTGTTTCTTATCACTTCACCACCTTCATTCATTTTTTTTGACATTCCCACTTTTTTTTAAATATCTTTTTATTAATTTTTTGTGTATGAGTTCCCAAGCATATTTACTCTCAATCCATTCTAACCATTAATTCATATCATGAATCCATTTTTTATTTCTGAAGGATTCCTTAATATCTTTTGGATCACTATTTTAACACAATTATGTATGTGAAAAAAATAATGTTCTTATAGTTTTAATATTTTCTTTTTTATCGTCGATGATGATTTGTACATCTACCGACTTCATAATACTAGGATGATATGTATAAAATTTATCCACATCACTAAACATATATGAGTCTAATTATTCCATCTACATGGAATTCCCATTATTAGAATTATTTTAAGGTTTCCCAACAAAAAATCTATAATCTTCTTCATCTTTCTTTTTTATATGTGTTATTTAAATATCTTCTTCTGATTTTTTCAAGAACTTTGGCATCAATATAATCAACTATGATTCCTATTTATTTTTGAAACATCTATATCCTCTACAATCTAAATCATTTCTAATAAAATTTTTATCTTCACATACTTGATAATTTTTTTACATATTTCTACCTCTGTTGTATATGATGACGAGACATCCAAATACCCTAATGTTTTTTGAAAAAGGAGTTTTGTTGTAAAATATTTCATAATGAGTCAAATCAAAACATGTCCTATAGAATCTTACCATCTGAATATAATTTTTTCTAATTATTACATGCCTCCAAAAGCAATGGGAAAGACCATGTTCAATCATCCTTGTATGCCCGATATCAACAAAAATATTATTCTTGTAGTTAACAAATCCATTCAGTTTTGGTGTGTATGGTGCACAAAACTTTTGGAAAATTCCTTTTTTTCAAGATAAATTATGAATTATTTATTATTGTATTCACCGCCATTTTTAGTTAAAAATATCCTTAGAGAATATCAACATTTGTTTTCTTCTATTCTCTAGAAATTCTTAAACATATTTATAGAATCTGATTTATGATTCAAATAAATAATACATGTAATGAAATTAAAGTCATCAATGAATGAAATGGAGTAATTATATGCAATTGCTGATTCAATACTCATTATCCCACAAATATCAGAATTAATGAGTTCAAGGGGACAATTTGAAAAAAATATAAACTTTCTTCTGCATTGAGGATGTAATATTTCATTTCTGAAAAATTGAATAACAATAACATATGATCATTATCATATTAAGAATATCATGAAAATTATCTCACTCAGTAAACACGCTCATATTTCATAAAAATTACGCCTCAATCATTCATAACATAACTGATTTTCTTTCATAATATTTAGATTACATGAAGTATCTTCATCAACAACATGAAACATGTTCCCTTTGTATATTTTCCTCCTATAAAGCCCTTTACTTATTAAAAACTTTTGCAAAAAAAATATATTCTAAAAACCAATTTATTTCCTTCATAAAAAAGTTTTTTAATTCTCAACATTTTTTATTTCAAATGATCAATAAACAAGGCGTTCTTGAATTTTATATTCTCCTCCCAAATAATAGTATATATTTCCCTTTTATTATGAGAGATTTAACATTTCAAAATATCAATAGTCATTCATAAAATTATTCCATATTATTTAACAACATCAAATATCCTTTTATATGTGGTGATCACCCACTATACAAAATCCATGGTTATTCTTCTTATGTATCTTTTAGAGATGTTTCTACAACAATATAATTTTCTTTCCATTTATCTACATGTACAACTATAGTTTGAGAATTGTTTTAAACTTGTTACTCTTTTGGTTTCAAAACTATAAATCTTTTGTCAATAAGTATAGTCTATCCACATCGTTCCCAAATAGTATCTAAAGTTTGAAATATATTTTCAACTATCAAAAAAACATTCTCAAAATTACATCTTTGGGTTAGTGGAATCCTCCTCAAACTTTTCTTATTATAACCCATGGGATAATTGTAGTGTTTTTTTAGCCAACTCATATTTTATATATGTTCATGTCCATAATAATTATATAAGTATCCATAGAAATGATATTTTACTCTATAACATCCATACATTCTTGAGTTATGAATAAATGTTTCTAAAACATTCATTCCTTCCATGTCAATTTTTTGATACCTAATCATCTGTCAATCAGTCAAAATCTTATTCTTCATTAAAAATCTCTTCATAAATTTAAATAAATCCAAAATATTAGGAAAATTTGTTTCGCATATTTAAATTTTAGAAACATACAAATTTTCAATAATGTTGACTTTGAAAACAGATAAAATTTTCACATCGTTATTATTAATATGAATATCTTTAATTTTATATTCATCTTTTGACGATAATATTTCATGATCTTTCTTAAGTTCACACCTTCCGAAACATTCACCATATTTAGATATATAGTCATTGAAACTTATAACACCCTAATCACCTTTAGGGAAATATTTTCATAACAAGTTCCAAGTCTACTTCCATTTCATTTATCTTCACTTCATGTTGTTCATTTTGATTCTTTTTTTTCAAGGTATTTCTTCGAGAAAAAAAATCTTTTTGAGCAATATAAAATTATTTTTAGGAACATAGTCTTTATTGTTTTCTATGAAAATTACTTTTCCAACTTCTTTATTTCCTAATAAAGTCTTAAAATCTTTCTAATACATTATTTCAACTCTCATTTCATAAAAAATTATAACTGAAACTTTTATTATTGAGAACTAATTCTTTTTTTAGCACAGAAAAATTAATCATTAACCTATGCAATAAATAAGTTTTCTGCAACATTATTAGTAATTATTTCTGCTTTAACATCCCTAATATAGTTTTAATAATCATTATGAATGAAATTAAATATTTTTTTAGATAAATTTGTATATCTTACCTTGGAATATGATTTTAGGGTTTTCAACATGTTTCTTCCATGATCTTTTTGTCTTTATTTCATCTTTATCACTATATTCTTCATTCTTTATTTCAGGGAAATTCCAAGATAAATGTCCAATAGATCCAAATTCAAAATATTTTTGAGTTTTCTTTACTATATACATTCCTATACATATTTTAACATATTTATAATATGATGAAAATAATTCTTCAAAATTGTTATTAACCTCGTCTTCAATGTTGGAGTCACCAACTTCTTTTTTATTCAAGAATATTTTTATATTTTCTTTTCATGGTAGCTTTAAATATACATTCCCAATAATTGTTTTTTAATTCAAATAATTTATCAATTCATAGTTCACATGTAATGAGAGTACAAAAATGTCATCCAAATATATACTTTCAAGATATCTATCTTCCAAAGATTAAAAATTGGAATCAAACTTTTTAGGAAGAATTTGTAATATATTTTAAATAGTAGTTGAAACTTTCAAATTCACACCAAGACATATTACCGGGATAACATTTTTGTTAACCATTACAAAAAGTCACCAAGATATTCATACCCACCCAGTTTGAGATTGTTGTACTTCTACATACTAACATTTAAATTTTATTTTTTCAATATTGTATTTTCTTAATAAATATCATCATCTTATCCTATATAAATATAGTAGTTCTAACAAAATTAATTGAAATAAATTCACATTAAGAGAGTAATTTTAGTAAATAATTGTTATAACTTCTTTCATTTTTTATATTATTCTTGTTTATAGATGAGAGAAGAATATTTTCATCAAGAGGAGGAAGTACTTATGTCGAGGCTTCCAAAATATCATACCTATTAGACATAAGTTACAATAGAATTATACCATTCTATATAGTTCATTTAAATTCAAACATAAATCCCATTACTATTCTCATAATTCAAGTTCTTCATAACAAATTCAATTAAAAAACGTCATAAAAATAGTAAATGATTGATCCTCCCTAAAAAAATAATTGAGAAGGCCCAACGAAGATAAATGTAATAACTAAGAGGTTGAGGGGGTTAATTAGTAATATATTTTTCTTTTATATCATATTTATTTTAAAAAATAGTCACCTCATGTTATAGATCTATCACTTTTATGATAACTTGTAATGTCTCATATTTTCCTTGTATTATTTCTTAATATTCTATGGAATTATTTCGAGACCTAGCATGGAGACGAAAAGTCATTCCGAGGCCCAGTGAGCCCAGAATGGTGGTTTGAACTTTCATAAGTTAAGTGAGTTAGCGAGTGAGAGTGGCTATGGTAGTTTCTAGATGGATGTCTAGATTTAAAATCCGAAGGCACTGTTGCATCCGGGATGATGAATTTACATATGAATGGGCCTAACCTTGATAGGTGTAGGTCAAAGAAAATAGTTAATTTTTATGTATTTTAAGTAAAATAAAATAAAATAAAATAAATTTAAAAGTTTGATTTATTTTATTTGGAAACGTTCGTTGTAGTGAAATGAAGGGGCATCTATTTCGATAATTAATAACACATCATAATCTCTTTGAAATAGCAACATTGACCCATTAATGTCACAGCGTAACATTAGAGACTCAATGTGATAAGATGAAGAAATGTGTCCCCTCATTTTAATGGGTTAAAAGGATGTTGGTCATTGGAAGATGACTGAGAGAAACTCTGGATTATTCATGGTGATTTGGGGGGAACTGTCGACAACAAACGATGATGAATCAAAAGTGTGAATCACTACGCCAATGGAGTTGATTGATCTCGGAAATGAATGTAGTGAGATCCCTTCTTCAGCGATTGATCCTTCATTAAGGTAGGTGTTTTGTTTTAAATTGTTTCTTACTAATCCATTAAATTAAATTAAGAACATGAATCAACCCACGAACGGGTTGACCTACGCATTGTCTTTCTTTCGGGATGTATTTTATTTATCATATTCGATCCCGGGGATTCTTTTGCCTTTTTTGAATATTTTTAATTTTCCCCATTTAAAACATCTAATGGGGGGATTAACGTCGTGATGAACGATGCCAATAGATTTTTCCTCCTGTGCTGTTTTGTTTTTTCCTCTCTCTTCCTTACGTTCTTTGCAGGCATAAAAACGGGGAATCATTGTACATGCGTTTCTTGGCGTAATGATCCCAAAATGTAGATCTGGCATCATGATGACCTAGCAGAGGTGCAACGACAATAGCTACAGAAGAATAGACATGGTTCATGAGTTATCATTATTTTAGCGTTTTTGATGTAGGTGAATTAGAATGTGTTATCGGTGCCGATCAGAGGCCCAAAAATGAACAAATTGGCTTTGTGATGTTAGGGAAACCTAAACCCTTGAGATTCATGGTGATTAGACAACTAGATTGACAAAAAAGGCATCACATGAGGCACTCTAGTGAAGAATAGAAATATTGGAAGTTTCTAAGGAGCATGGTGTGTAGACCAAAGATCATGCCATGTGGGACCAACATAGCTTCGAATAGGGTTCCACGATGTAGGAAGTGATGACATGGTTTGTTCTCAGAAGAACACAGTGTGTGGGTCCTTACATGGGACTTATCTTGTATCTCAGATGATACATAGTCATGGGTGGAGTACACGGCTGTGTACTCCACCACATGGCCAGAACTGGATGGCTGCATGGGTTACCCCATGTACCAGTTACACTGGATGAAATACATGGGTTTAGGCCATGTATGGTCACACAGCTGCACACAAATAGTGGACCCCGTTTACCCAGACATGATATGTGATCCACCCTACATGTTGTGTACTTACCTTTCTACACATCATGTTATCTCTGACTCGGGCCAGTACACATGGGTAGTACTCGAAGTCGCGAGACACGACGTGTGACCCATTCTACACGCTGTTTATATCCTGGAAACATGGCATGATATCCTTGTACACCGTTACATGGAAATGTTTACTTTGGGTTAGTTCCCCTTTTCCTCATTCAATTGATGTTCAGGTATTGTTTACATCCACAGCAGTATGATCCCTTCAGTATAACATTCTGAAATAGAGTTTGGTATCCCTCCGAGAGGCTGAGATCAAGATCCTCTATCCATTCGTGACCCTATGTAGTGTCAGGTATCAATGTTACTAGTCCTACAAGACATTGATCTTCTACCTAGTAGGTGAATCAGAATGATTTGTGGTATCCCCAAGGCCCTGGTAGTGATCCTCATCTGTGTAATTTTATCTTTTCCCAATCAGAAGTGTGTTATCCTAGAATGAGAGTATCTATATCTCATTGATTTTCCTAATGAATAGTACATATTAGATGGATGTCATCAGATCCATCAGACTCATGGAGTGATTTCTCATGGATATGTGCTTCATGGAACCATCGAACTGAATCCCTAGCAAGGGTATGTGGTTGTGTGACTTGTCTCGAGACTATGGGTTTTGGTTTTGAGTATATGGGAATTTTTCTTCTCTTACTATATGTCTAGTTGACTTAAACTATGTTGAGATAACTAAACCTTTAGCTTGTGTATTTATTTGTTGTTTTCTGGGTCCCCTACTAAGTATTGGTATACTCACCCATACACAGGTTTTTCCCGCATGTGTTGTGTCTTGTGGAGACGAACGGCCTTTTGACAGAGTGTAGGGAAGACTAGGACTGGACTGAGCATTTTGAGTTCTTTACAGGACGAGGTGTTCCTAAGGCTTTGAGTAGTACTCCCAGTATCTCCATGTGCATATAAGTTGAACTTTATAGTTTTCAAACTCTTATTTTTGGGGGGATTGTATTTTGGCCATATTTCACTTTCCACACATTACTTGAATTGTATTCTGTTAGTTGGGTTTAGTTATATGATTTCATTTTGTTCCTTAGTGGGTTTTTCATTTCATTATTTTTGGGCTTGGAGATGTGTGCATGGGTATCTGCACTTAGGAAATTCCTCCCATGTTAGAGATATGCCAACTCAGTTCTAGTCAGCAGCCCCTGGCTTTTTGGACGCGGGCTTTGAGAGTCACGACATGGGCCCCACTGGGATGAGTCATGACATAATGGTATCAGAGGTGTTCAGTTATACCGTAAGACCAAGAGTTTGTAAGATTGGTTTGGGAAAATAGTGTTAAGTGTTTCGAGTTAGGATTTCAGGCCAAGGACTCTAGTGTTGTTGTGATCGGCCGACATATCCATACACCATAACTCGAATAACCTTATTTTCCACTCGTTATATGAAAACACTAATTTAGGGGAAGTAAAAGAATATTATATTTTTTATATAGGAATGGGTTTTGTTTTCAATATCATTTTTATCAGCTATCCAGATTTATTGGATGACCAAACTACAAGATTTTTTCTTATAGGATGCCTCCATAATTCATATCCACTAGGATTCAGCAGTGCGGTCACGAGCATGATCCCCGCAATGATAGGGCTTTGATATAGGGACCAATTCCTCGGGCATTACCTCCAGGTGGTGATGCTGTTATACCA
The DNA here is from genome assembly GCA_963277665.1 of Viscum album. Lineage (NCBI taxonomy): Eukaryota > Viridiplantae > Streptophyta > Magnoliopsida > Santalales > Viscaceae > Viscum > Viscum album. The sequence continues at coordinate 1,031,110,463 of OY728158.1, forward strand.
CCTCCAGTGGAGCAGCCCGTGAAACCTACATTACCAACATATGTGGGGTGCATGCTGACTGCCCTCTGTGAGTTCCAGAGATAGATACCCCTTAGGTTCCTAGGAGAGCGTGACCCTCAGGCAGTTATGGACTGGGTTGAGGTGGTGACCAGAGTTTTCCATCTAGTGACGACACCAACGGACCAAATATTGATCTTGTGAGCGATCCTTCTTTAGTATTTAGCGAGATTGTAACACCCCGAGATTTTATGAAAAATATATTTTTAATTTCATTAATGTCTTGTGTTATACGCTACACCAAAAGGATCTTTCTCAACACACATTTCTGACCAGGCTTGAATTACACGCAATCGCGACCTTCCACGATAGAGTGTGTTGTACACAACACCAAGTTTCGTTAAACAACGATATGCTATTAAAATATTATTAAAACTAGCCATTATGAATAGTAATAACCACTTTTTGAAATCTTGTAAATTTTATTTTTCATAATGGACTTCATTTTTGGATTCAGAATATCAAAATTAGCTTAGGGTGAAATTTTGGTGATTTTCGGATAACTTTCATATTTTGATGAATAGTGAAAATTACTAAATTTTAATTAAAAAAACTTTTTCAATCGAAATAATTAATAGTGATAAATTATTAATTTGAGTGGTTTAAAGTATATTTAGAATATATTTTTACAATTTAATACAATGTTGTTCATTGGATGTAATTTCACATTTAAACCAGACATAAACAAGTGTCAATCTTTTGATAGTTATTATCTCTTAAGAACACACTATTTGTTTTGATGACAGGAATTAATTTTTAAAATAATTAATGCAACTGTTATGTTTTGAATTTGGTAAAATAGAAATCATTTTTGAGTTCATAATATCAAATATAGCTTAGGCCTAATTTTTGGTATTTTTCTGAAAACTTTCAATTTTTGATGAATAGTGAAACCACTAAGTGGTAGTTAAAAAAAACTGAATTTTTCATAAAACTTAATTTTACCGCTTCTGTGAGTGGAATTTCAAAAATCCGAGAGACACAGTTGATGTCAGTAAGTAAAATGTAGTTCAATGAGATGAAAATGATTTTTGGTGAATAGTAACTTTTTACTTTTATTTACCACGGTTAAAAGTAAATAGGGTAATTAAGGGTAAAAATGATATTATTATTACCCTAACACATGTCCTAATTCTATTGGATAAGTTTAATTCGACCAAAAACAAACTTATGAATAAAATATGACCATTTAGGCCCACTTGAATTAGATTAGGACATTTATTATTATTTAATTCAAAGAAGAGTTAAAAGAGTTAAAATCAAACTTTATTTAATAAAACATTTTTAATATAGGTTTATACATAAGATAAATTCGACTATAAATTTTCATTAGAATGATAAAAAGATTTCCTACATAATCGTATTTTATTTGTAATTTTTAGACATTAAATAATTTAATTTATTTATGACACAACGATGATGCAGTAATTATCTTATTAATGAAATATTGACATAATTGATGTTATAAATACCCAAATAAATATAATTTGAGACTTTTTATGAATTACAATAATTTTCTAGGTTAATATGACATGTTATTATTTATTTAATTAGATGTTTTCAAAATTATCATTCTGTTATTATTTTCACAAAAATCAATTACTAAATAGTGTCAAAATTAACATAAAATAGTTTTAAAATAAATATTATATTATTAATTGTTATTTTATTCCTAAAAATCTAAGGTTCGGACAAATGACTTAGATAAGGTTACATATATTAATAATAAACAATTTTGGGTTCTTTTATCTTCTTATAGTATGTTTATTAACCTTATAGTATAAGAACACAAGAAGACCCGGTAAAAGTAAAATTATTTAACTTAATGTTAAATCTAAATGATAAGGTTAAAATAGGAACCTAAACTTGTCTAAATTCTATTGGATGTGATTATTTCGACACATCCCCACCTTAGCCTAGAAATAAATCAATTTGGAGCTATTTAAAAACAAACATGACTTTATTATAAAATAATATTTTTAGTTATTCCAAAGGTGCCCCTCTCCTCCCTTATAAAAGGGAACCTCCTCCCTCTCTTCCTCACACAACTTTGATCCTTCTTGCTCGGCCAACCCCTGCCAAATTCTCTTCTCCACTTCCCTAGCAACATCCTAGAGGTTCTGGTCTTTCTCAAAGACCAATTTTAGTTCCCTAAGAGGAGGTCTCAATGAGGCGCTTCAAAGAAAATGTAATTTCCGTTACCGATTCTTTCACCTTTATTTCTTCTTCCACTTCTTCTTCATAGGTTGTTTAATTATGAAGTAATAACATCAGTATCACTCATATACAGATATGTTATTATAATTATGAAACAATCCTATTTCATCATCTATCCATCCTACGGAAAACGAAATCACTGCGCGTGCGTACGTACGGAATACCATCTCCATGCCGTGGTGAAATCTATTTTCCACCACCACCTTACGTGGATGGGTATAATGGTGTAAATAATAACCATATATTATTATTTTAAAGTGATATTGATTCTGAAATAGTATACATACACTCCAATACAGTCCCACGATCATGAGAATGATATCATCGCTCGTGCGTACGTACGGACTACCGTCTCCACGACGCGATGAGATTCATTCTCCACTTTAAACCAATCATGAATGATTATAAAGTATATATAATAAGTAATCATAAAATATATGACATAATAATGATACTGGATTTATTTGTATATATATGAATGTCATATACTTAATTTCGTTCAACTCAATAAGGAAACGAAAACAGCGTTCATGCGTACGTACGGCCTACCGTCTCCATGAACGGTGTATTTCTTTTCATTTACTGATTTATTATATATATGTATATTCTGAATATATATATATATAAATCATGTTTTATATTCTGGAATTAAGTAATCATGATCTAAGTAATCATATGAATAATTACAAGTCAAAACACGGACGACAAATGAAACAATTTTACCCAAAACGCTCTTTAACATGGAATTTACAAAAGAACGGCTAATATAAAGTCATAAGTGAACCATATATGATATCATAACAATGAATATGATTCTGTAATAAGTCAATGACATTATTTGAATCATTATACAGGAGGTTCGGACACTTACGAAGCAAATCGGACCTAAGGTAAGGGAAATATCACAATCTCATTTTTATCCGAGATTATTTACTAGGTTGTATTTTATCATCCAAATCCATGCTTCCTCAATATGTAATACTATTTCCATTCACCTACAATTGTTTAAATCCTATTTTAACCTTCGGTGAGTTTTTAGTAAATGATATGAAAGGAATCTTTTGTCGTTTTTCGTACGAGGTACTTTTTTGACTTTTCCGACAAAAGTACGAAAAGAATGTTTTTTTAACTTATACGGCATGAATGGATTTTTAAAACATTAATTTCAAGAAGCATCCTTCACAAGTTTTCAAGTTTATTTTTAATCAACTTCTTTTAGTTTATAATTGTATGACATGTTAAGAAAGGAAAAGTATTTTTGAAGTAGAAAGGATATTTTCCTCAAGAATGGAGTTCAAGTGTTTTATCAAAATTATTTTCCATCTAAGATAATAAAGGGTTCTGTTTATATCCCTATTGTTACATGGATTTGATTATGTTGTGATGGAAATATTTTTTATGAATTCCTTTGTGCCACATAAGAATAGTATCATTATGAGATGGGTGGGACCTATATCTCCCTATAATGCATTTGGTAAAGATTTTATATCTCATGAGATAGACATGGATGGAATGGTAGGTTATACCGGTTCAGTGAAACAGGACTGAAATGAGGGTGACTCGGTTCAGAAAGGGACTTTGTCCACTAAGATAGTCTTGGCAATGAGTTTTGACTAACAAGAAATGATTCTCTATGATTATGTGTGCATGCCACAAAGTTTAATGTTTTAAGTTATGATTATTGTGATTACATTTCACTGCCATGAGTTATCCCAGGTTTTGAAATTATGATCTCTTTTACAGGTTATGATTTCCAAAAGTTATGTGCTTATGTATATGATGTGATTGATATTTCTTTTGATTATCCTTACTGAGCATTTGAGCTCACCCTTTTATGTTTACTTTTCCCCAGGATATAATGAAAGGATTTAGGAATAAAAAAAGGAATATCTTTATGGGAGATGTTGAAGATCTTTCACCAGGATTAGAAGATTATATTCTGAGTTTCCAAAGACACTAAACTAATACGATCCTTATGTGTGTGTTTTTTTTTATGTACTAAGTATTCCACAAATGTAATGTAATGTCAATGTACGTCATGCTCCGGGTCTTTACAATTGGTACCAGATGAATGGTTTAGTCAACCTTTGGAAACTAGGATGCGAAAACATTAGTGAGATCCCTAGAGATATTTCAAAGGTATGTCTAGGGATGTCCCTAACGATAAGTATACGTCCTAGAACTATGGTAACGATCATAGAATTTAACCTAAGATGTTAGATATTGAGGATACTCCCCCTTTACTATGTTGTTTTCCCTAGTATGATTTTTGCCTCTCACACTATTCTTTTTGGGTTTTAGACGATGGCTGGAACCCGAAGGAACCGTGTTGATCAATGCAATGGACAATGCAATGATTGTCCTCCTGAACAAAAAAATGTTATGGGAGATGGAGTGAAAAATCTTATTGCTATACTTACACAAGCTATGAATCATTCTGGACTTCCAAATGAGCAGATAAGGGAGCAATATTCTATTGAGTCCTTCATGAGGCAACGTCCACCATTTTTCAGTGGGACTTCCAATCCACTTGTTGCTGAACTATGGATCCGTGCCACTGAAAAGATATTTTCAGTTCTTCAATGTTCTGAACATGATAAAGTCATCTTAGCAGTATATCATTTGGAAGGTGAAGCTGATCAATGGTGGAATCTTATCAAGAATACGAGGCCAAGAGATGAAATTGAGTCCATGGAATGGGACGAGTTCAATAACTTGTTTTTCAGTATGTACTTCCCTCGTATTCTTCGAACAAAGATGGAGAAGGAGTTTCTTGAGCTGAAGCAGAAGGATGATGAATCTGTTGGTATATACGAAGCGAATTTTACAAGACTTTCAAGGTATGCATCTGGCATTATCATCCAACCTGAAAGTAAAGTTGATCGATTCATCAGTGGCTTAAAACCAAGTCTTCGAAGGGCATTAGCTATAAGAGACTTTAGTAGCTATGAGGAAATTGTGCGTTGTGCTATGAAGGTAGAAATGTAAGTTGGTGTTACATATCCATCTCAAGGTTTTGAAAAGAAACGAAAGATGGAGTTCAAGGAGTAATCTCAAAATAATGGTTAAAAGAAGATGAATGTTTCCTTATGCACAAAGTGTGGAAAGAAGCATGGTGGTGATTGTCTTAAAGGGACTAGAAAATGTTTTAAGTGTGGAAAAGAAGGTCATGGAGTAGCTGAGTGTCGAAGTAATGGAAAAAGGGTTTCTAATGATGTGAATAAAGCAAACACGACAGAGAACGCACCACCAACACTTCAATGCTTCCAGTGCAAGGAAATGAGGCATTATGCTAATAAATGCCCTAATCCAAGGGTTAGTGATGATCAACATGAGCAACCGATTAAGGAAAAGGACAAAGGGAAGTCACATGCGATCTCTATTGGCGATGTTGAATATGACAACGATGTGGTCGAATGATTAAGTGGTTATGTAATGGGATTCCAAAATAATGTTGTATCATAAAGTATTGGAATATTTATGTATTGGTCTAATGTGGTATTCAAAGTGATTGAGATATTTTTGGAAATAAGATGATATGCGCATAATGAAGGTAAAACGAGAAAAATAAATGTTTAACAGTATTAACGAGCTCATGATTGATATAAGGACTAAGTGATATCATGGTTTGAGTATATAGAATTTTGAGGATTTTGGTATGTGGAAAGTGTTAACTTTTAATTGAATTCATGTTTTCACTAAGGTTAAATGGGTATTCATTCTTCAAGAGAATACATGATTAAGGTATTCACATGTTTTTAATTTTACCAACAAGATATATCTTATGATATATGGGGGATAAATGATGGCATTCACGTGATTGTTCTGTGACATTTCAAGTAATCATTCTCTTTATACTATGAGCTTGGACCGAAGTATTTTAGATAAGCCTAAAGATTAGAATGGATTATGTTGGAAATAAGTTAGGATAAAACGTTTTTCGATATTATTGATGGGATGTTACAGCAATATAGCTTTAGAAAAAGGACAACCTGCTGGACGGGCGACAGCCCATCGCGTCGGACAAGGCTGTTTGAATCGAACCCACAATCGAAGTGCGACTGGCCTTTATCGCCTACCACTGGCCTACAGGAAGTCCCTGTTTAGTAGAAACTAGTTTTATTATATTAAGCATTATGATATATGAAGTATAAGTCCATTTTAGGAACCATATATGATTAATCTCACTATAGAATGACTTATGTATATTTAATAACTTTTGCTAACATTTTGTTTGAGATAGATGGAATGACCCATCATTCTATCACATGATCTGCTAACACTTCACGAATAACAAATTCAACTACATTTATTTAATAGATGATGTGGAAATTGTTCAAGGCACGAACAACAGTGAGATTGTACCAAAATAAAGTAAGTATTTATTCTAATTCAAATTCTTCAACTTTAGGGAAATGATCTTGAAACCCAAAATTTTTTTCCTAGTGATCTTATTTCTGATGAATCAAATGGTACCCTAGATCATCACAAATTTATGGCTTTGAGATTGTTGGATTTTTCATAGCCATGTTCTCTACCACTCTCCATCCGAACATGATGGTTAGATTTTTCTTCCATATCCATATTTTCACCTATGTGGAAACCCAGTGATTAGTTAATTTGGGAAACCGTTACGTTTCATACTTTTGTTTTTAAATATTGGTTTTGGCATTCCTTTTTACGATGTGGGTTTCTATTAAAGAAACTTTCGAGTAGTAAACCATTTATAACCCCGACGAATTTCGAGGGAAAAATTCATTTTATTGGGGGTAGAATGTAACATCCCAAGATTTAATGAAAAACATTCTTTTTAATTTCATTAATGTCTTGTGTTATATGCTACACCAAAAGGATCTTTCACAACACACATCTCTGACCTGGCTTGAATTACACGCAATCGCGACCTTCCACGATAGCGTGTGTTGTACGCAACACCATGTTTCGCTAAACAACGATATGCTATTAAAATATTATTAAAACTAGACATTATGATTAGTAATAACCACTTTTTGAAAGCTTGTAAATTTTATTTTTCATAATGGACTTCATTTTTGGATTCGGAATATCGAAATTAGCTTAGGGTGAAATTTTGGTGATTTTCAGATAACTTTCATATTTTGATGAATAGTAAAATTAATAAATTTTAATTAAAAACAACTTTTTCAATAAAAATAATTAATAGTGATAAATTATTAATTTGAGTGGTTTTAAAGTATATTTAGAATATATTTTTACAATTTAATACAATGTTGGTCATTGGATGTAATTTCACATTTAAACCAGACATAAACAAGTGTCAATCTTTTGATAGTTATTATCTCTTAAGAACACACTTTGTTTTGACGATGGGAATTAATTTTTAAATTAATTAATGCAACTGTTATGTTTTGAATTTGGTAAAATAGAAATCATTTTTGAGTTCATAATATCAAATATAGCTTAGGCCTAATTTTTTGTATTTTTCTGAAAACTTTCAATTTTTGATGAATAGTGAAACCACTAAGTGGTAGTTAAAAAAAACTGAATTTTTCATAAAACTTAATTTTACCGCTTCTGGGAGTGGAATTTCAAAAATCTGAGAGACACAGTTGATGTCAGTAAGTAAAATGTGGTTCAATGAGATGAAAATAAGTTTTGGTGAATAGTAACTTTTTACTTTTATTTACCACGGTTAAAAGTAAATAGGGTAATTAAGGGTAAAAATGATATTATTATTACCCTAACACATGTCCTAATTCTATTGGATAAGTGTAATTCGACCAAAAACAAACTTAGGAATAAAATATGACCATTTAGGCCCACTTGAATTAGATTAGGACATTTATTATTATTTAATTCAAAGAAGAGTTAAAAGAGTTAAAATCAAAGTTTATTTAATAAAACATTTTTAATATAGGGTTATACACAAGATAAATTCGACTATAAATATTCATTAGAAATCTAAAATTATTTCCTACATAATCGCATTTTATTTGTAATTTTTAGACAATTAATAATTTAATTTATTTATGACACAACGATGATGCAGTAATTATCTTTTTAATGAAATATTGACATAATTGATGTTATAAATACCCAAATAAATATAATTTGATACTTTTTATGAATTCTACTAATTTTATAGGTTAATATGTCATGTTAGTATTGATTTAATTAGCTTTTTTCAAACTTATCAATCTGTTATAATATTCACAAAAATCAATTACTAAATAGTGTCAAAATTTACATAAAATAGTTTTTAAAACAAATATTATATTATTAATTGTTATTTTATTCTTAAAAATCTAAGGTTCGGCAAAATGACTTAGATAAGGTTATATATATTAATAATAAACAATTGGGGGTTCTTTTGGCTTCTTATAGTAAGTTTATTAACCTTATAGTATAAGAACACAAGAAGACCCGGTAAAAGTAAAATTATTTAACTTAATGTTAAATCTAAATGATAAGGTTAAAATAGGAACCTAAACTTGTCTAAATTCTATTGGATGAGATGATTTCGACCCATCCCCACCTTAGCCTAGAAATAAATCAATTTGGAGCTATTTAAAACCGAACATGACTTTTTTATAAAATAATATTTTTAGTTATTCCTAAGGTGCCCCTCTCCTCCCTTATAAAAGGGCACCTCCTCCCTCTCTTCCTCACACCACTTTGAGCCTTCATGCTCGGCCAACCCCTGCCAAATTCTCTTCTCCACTTCCCTAGAAACATCCTAGAGGTTCTGGTCTTTCTCATAGACCAATTTTAGTGCCCTAAGAGGAGGTCTCAAAGAGGCGCTTCAAAGAAAAGGCAATTTCCGTTACCGATCACCTTTATTTCTTCTTCCACTTCTTCTTCTTAGGTTTTTTAATTATGAAGTAATAACATCAGTATCACTCATATACTGATATGTTATTATAAGTATGAAACAATCTTATTTCATCATCTATCCATCCTACGGAAAACGAAATCACCGCGCGTGCGTACGTACGGAATACTGTCTCCACGCCGTGGTGAAATCTATTTTCCACCACCACCTTACTTGGATGGGTATAATGGTGTAAATAATAACTATATATTATTATTTTAATGTGATATTGATTCTGAAATAGTATACATACACTCCAATACAGTCCCACGATCATGAGAACGATATCATCGCTCGTGCGTACGTACGGACTACCGTCTCCACGACGCGATGAGATTCATTCTCCACTTTAAACCATTCATGAATGATTATAAAGTATATATAATAAGTAATCATGAAATATATGACATAATAATGATACTGGATTTATTTGTATATATATGAATGCCATCTACTTAATTCTGTTCAACTCAATAAGGAAACGAAAACAGCGTTCATGCGTACGTACGGCCTACCGTCTCCATGAACGGTGTATTTCTTTCCATTTACTGATTTATTATATATATGTATATTCTGAATATATATATATATAAATCATGTTTTATATATTGGAATTAAGTAATCATGATCTAAGTAATCATATGAATAATTACAAGTCAAAACACGGAGGACAAATGAAACAATTTTACCCAAAACGCTCTTTAACATGGAATTTAAAAAAGAACGGGTAATATAAAGTCATAAGTGAACCATATATGATATCATAACAATGAATATGATTCTGTAATAAGTCAATGAAATTATTTAAATCATTATACAGGAGGTTCGGAAACTTACGAAGCAAATCAGACCTAAGGTAAGGGAAATATCACAATCTCATTTTAATCCGAGATTGTTTACTGGGGTGTATTTTATCATCCAAATCCATGCTTCCTCAATATGTAATATTATTTCCATTCACCTTCAATTGTTTAAATACTATTTTACCCTTTGGTGAGTTTTTAGTAAAAGATATTAAAGGAATCTTTTGTCGTTTTTCGTACGAGGTACTTTTTTTGACTTTTCTGACAAAAGTACAAAAAGAATGTTTTTTTAACTTATACGGCATGAATGGATTTTTAAAACATTATATCCAAGAAGCTACCTTTACATGTTTTAAAGTTTATTTTTAATCAACTTCATTTAGTTTAGAATTGTATGACATGTTAACAAGGAAAAGTATTTTTGAAGTAGAAAGGAAATTTTCCTCAAGAATGGAGTTCAAGTGTTTTATCAAAATTATTTTCCATCTAAGATAATAAAGGGTTCTGTTTATATAACTATTATTACATGGATTTGATTATGTTGTGATGGAAATATTTTTTTATGAATTCCTTTATCTTATATGAATTGTTTGATGATGTCACAATGTTTAAGATTCCCACTTTTATTACATGGGCTATGAAAAGATGTATGATTTATGATTATGTGGCACACATAAGAATGGTATCATTATGAGATGGGTGGGACCTATATATCCCTCCAATACATTGGGTAAAGATTTTATATCCCATGATATAGACATGGTTGGAATGGTAGGTTATACCGGTTCAGTGAAACAGGACTCAAACGAGGGTGACTCGGTTCAGAAAGGGAATTTGTCCACTAAGATAGTCTTGGCAATGAGTTTTGACTAACAAGAAATGATTCTCTATGATTATGTGTGCATGCGAAAAAGTTTAATGTTTTAAGTTATGATTATTGTGATTACATTTCACTGCCATGAGTTATCCTAGGTTATGAAATTATGATCTCTTTTACAGGTTAAGATTTCCAAAAGTTATGTTCTTTTGTATATGATGTGATTGATATTTATTTTGATTATCCTTACTGAGCATTTGAGCTCACCCTTTTATGTTTACTTTTCCCCAGGATATAAAGAAAGGTTTTAGGTATAAAAAAAAGGAATATCTTTATGGGAGATGTTGAAGATCTTTCACCAGGATTAGAAGATTATATTCCGAGTTTCAAAGACACTAAACTAATACGATCCTTATGTGTGTGTTTTTGTTATGTACTAAGTATTCCGCAAATGTAATGTAATTTTAATGTACGTCAAGCTCTAGGTCTTTACAGAGATGATGGTAGATTTTGACCACACAGACTCATGATGGGGATACACCTTTGTTGAAAGTGTTTGATAGACTCTTTAGGGGGAGTTCTCTCCAGTAATGCTTAGAGGAGTGTATATTAAAGAGATTCTTCATCTCCAATATGCAAATTTTATAGTGGATGACTATTCATATAGGTTCACCAACCTCACCAGGTACTCGATGGATATGTTTAGGGATTGATACATAAATGCTAAGACCTTCGAGTAAGGTCTATAATGGTACATCTGAGCTATTGTGGTGCCTCTATGAAACTTGACTTATGCTGGAGTGCTCGAGCGGGCCTTAGTGATCGGGAGATTTTTGGAGGAATAGAGGAAGAAGATGATAATAAACAGCAGGCAGACATGTGTAGAGACCTTATTAGCATAGTTCTGATGTCAGGAATACGGTTTGGGATGTGGGAGATGTCACAGGGGATCCCATGATAGGGGATTAAAAGTCTAGGGCCCTCAGGATGGATTCATTCAGCCTATGGTGATGCGATGAAACTCGTGAGAGGGTAGGGGACATCTCACTAGGGATTGTCTGACCCATCAAGCTGCTAGGGGAGAGGGGGTGGATATACCACCAAGGAAAAGGTGGAGAGTGGATAAGACAGACCCACCAAGTGTATTATGTGGCAGTAGAGTAGAGATAGCAACAGGTGGTGGCAAACACTTCGATCTAATTCCACCACCATCACAAGAGGTCCACACTAGGCTCCTAGATATGGGGGCAGGGGTGGGGACAGCTGCATTCGGTCGAGGTGTATGGCCCAGGGACTCCAATGATGATCCGATGTAGGATTTGTGTCTTATCATCCTTATCTTTTATATATATATATATATAGACACAGGTTCCAATCATTTCTTCCTCACCACATGTCTTGTGAGAAACCATGAGATACCAGTCGAGCTGTTGAATCAACACTTACACTTAGAGACACCTATGAGATGGGAATCGATGATCACACACCTTTTACAATAGTGTGATCTTTCCCTTGGAGGTGATATTTTAGATTGTAACCTATTGGTTGATGCATATAGGCCATAAAACGTCATTATAGGGATGGATTGGTTATCTTCGGTCTATGCCCAGATTGAGTTCATTAGGCAAAGAGTGCGGTGTGTTTTTAGCGATGTGATAAGGTTTTGATTTGTTAGTGAAAAGGAGACCCAGATATCATAGGATGTGATAATTCATAGGAGGGTGAAGCAGATTACTCCAGAGATGGCTAGCCTTACCCTCAGAGAAGAAGTTGTTGTGAGCTTCCAGTTCACAACAGTTGTGGAAGAGTATGAGGAAGTCTTTCCCAAATATGTTCCAGGACTACCACCCCATCGTAGGACCAACTTATGCATCGACTTGTAGCCAGGAACATCACTGATATTCTCACTAGTATATATAATGGATTCCATAGAGATTCATGAGCTGAGGGTGAATCTAGAGGGTTTTTAGAGGAAGGGGTTTGGGAGACCCAGTGTTTCACCCTGGGTGTCCCCAGTTTTGTTTTCCAAGAAGGCATATGGTATTTTGAGGTTGTGTATGGATTACTAGCTCCTGAACCAGGTGACGGTGAAGAACATATTTCCACTACTGAGGATCGAAGACCACTTAGATAATATAATAGGGGCACAATGGTTCATGAAGAATGACTATTGATTAGGTTACCACTAGTTACGAGTATGAGATGAGGATATACCGAAGACGACATTCATATGAGACTAAGATAACTATGAGAACATGATGATGCATTTTAGCATGATGAACTCCCCTACAATGTTCACGAGTCTTATGAACTATATCTTGCAATTAATTTTAGATGGGTTTGTAGTGGTCTTCATCAATGACATCCTTGTGTACTCAGTAATAGAGGAGGATCAAACGAGACACATACAGATGGTTTTAGACGTACTCAAAGAGCACTAGGTTTATGGGAAGATATCAAAGTCCCAATTTTGGATTCAAGAGGTCCACATTTTGGAACACATAATCTCTGCAGATTGAGAAGCTATGGACCCAGCCATGGTGAGGGCAGTTTTAGCATGGGAGGCACCTCAAAGCATGATGAAGTTGCGAAGCTTCTTTTGGTTGGCATGATATTACTGGTCACTCATTCCTGATTTGCCTCAGATATCTACTCCAATGATAGCATTGAACATAAAGTGGAAACCCTTCATGTGGATGGATAAGTTCCAATATTCTTTTGAGTAGTTGAGATAGATTTTGGCGAGTTTCTCGAAATTGAGATTGCTGGAGGAGGGTGTCGAGTACATAGTTTTCTGTGATGCATCAGGGACCGGTCATAGTTGTTTATTGATTCAGAGACTAGATGCTATTTCGTATGGTTCATGACTGCTAAGACCACATGAGTAGATCAATGCGACCCTTGATCTTGAGTTGGAAGTGGTTGTATTTGCGTTGAAGATTTGCTGACATTACCTTTCGGGAGAGTGGTTTATCGTCTACTCTGACCACAAGAACCTCAAATAAATCTTCTCATAAAAGGATCTAAATCTAAGACATAAGAGTTTTCTAGAGTTCCTCTAAGAATATGATTTCTAGATCATCTATTCTACTGGGAAGGGGTACAAGGTGGAAGAAGATCTTAAGTAGGAGATCGAGCTCACGGCTGTTGAGTGATGAGACAGAGCAATTGGCCTCATTATAGTTATGCTTCATGGGAAAAGAGGATGCAACATAATTTTAGTTGACGGTTATCACCCCTCCACTATTATAGTGAGTTAGGGAGGCACAAATTCGGGATATCGAATATGAGGATTTACATGCTCATTTATCTATAGGACATGGTCCTGATGGATATTCTCAAGGAGTGGAGCACATTGTTCTTTTCAGAGGATTCATTGTTGTACCAGTGGCATTACAGGAGGAGGTCCTGAGGAAGTTTCATACATCCCCCTTGGTAGTACACCATGGCCTAGGGATGATGTAACGGGATCTATAACTACATTTCTGGTGGTCAGGCATGAAGAAGGCAGTAGAAAAGTTCGTTTCTCAGTACCATACATGCCAGCAGGTGAATGTTGAGCACCAGTTTCCTGTAAGATTAGTACAACTCTAGGAGTTACCTGATTGAATGTGGGATGATATATCAATGGACATCATGATGGGATTACCTTGAACTTACATGGGGAACAATTACATATGGGTGATCATTGACCGAATAACCAAGTTGGACCACATTCAATCCCTCAGTGAGCAGAGCTCAGTGGAGGGTCTGGGACACCTCTACAAGTTGAAGATAGTTCATCTTCATGGAGTCCCATTAAAGACAGTCTGATATTGTGATTCTATTTTCCCATCCCGGTTATGTAAGGGATTAGAGGAAGCATTTGGGACCTAGTTATCATGAGCACTGTGTTCCATCCCCAAACAGGTGGCCATACTAAGAGGAACATTCTGGTTTCGGAGGATATTTTGTGGGTCTATATCTTGGACTTTGGTCAAATTTGGAAGGACCACATACCACTTGAGTAGTTTGTGTACAACAACAGCCACCACATCACCATCTGTATGGCATAATTCGAGGATTCATAAGGGAGAAACTGCCAATCACTGGTCTACTAGACAGATCCTGGAGTGTCATCACTTATGGTTCCAGAGCTGGTGCGAGCTACCACCAAGAAGGTGTAGATCATCCAAGAGAAGATGGAGAATGCATAGAGTGTGTATAAGTCTTGTCCTTATAGACGATGGAGACCTCTGGAGTTTACAGAGAGACACCACATCTGTAAGACCCCATGATTCTATGGTACGCTTCTCTTTGAATAATACAATAGCGTGTGTTGTACGCAACTTCGAGTTCTAACACACTCCATGACCAATCAAAGTAGCCGTTATGAAAAGTAATAACCAGTTTTTGAAATTTTATAAATTTTATCTCTCAAAATGGACTTCATTTTTGTATTTGGAATATCTAAATTAGCCAAGGGTGATATTTTCGTACTTTTCGAATATCTTTCATATTTTGATGAATAATGAAAATTAGTAAATTTTAATTAAAAAACTACTTTTTAATCGAAATACTTAAAGGTGATAAATTATTAATTTGAGTCATTTTAATGTATATTTATAATATATTTTTACCATTTAATACGATTTTGGTCATTGGACATGATTTCACATTTAAACCAGACATAAACAAGTGTCATTCTCTTGATAGTTATTGCTTCTTAAAAACACAAATTTTGTTTTACCAGTGGGAATTAATTTAAATTAAAAAATAAAAATTCTATGCTTTGAAATTGGTAAAATAGACTTCATTATTGAATTCGTAATATCAAAATTAGCTTAGGGTAAATTTTTGGTATTTTTCTGAAAACATTCAATTTTTGATGAATTGTGAAAAACACCGAGTTACTATTAAAAACCGGCACATTATTTAAATAATTATTTATATTATTTAAATTTATTTTTGGTTGAAATAGATACATAATACCTATATAAATTCAATGTAATTCATTGGAGTCAGTTTATAATAATTTTAGATATATAAAAAGTTTATCGAACTTTTTCACCATCTTTTACCCACATCCTAAGAGAATTTGTAAATTCACATAAAACTTAATTTTACCGCTTCTGTGAGTGGAATTTGAAATATCTGAGAGACATGGTTAATATCAAGGAGTAAAATTTGGTTCAATAAGATAAAAATAATTTTGGTGAATAGTATTTTTTTACTTTTATTTACCACTGTAAAAAGTAAATAGGGTAATTAAGGGTAAAAATGATATTATTATTACCCTAAAACATTTCCTAATTATGTTGGATAAGTTCAATTCAACCCAAAACAACCTTAGGAATAAAATATAACTCTTTAGGTCCACTTGAATTATATTTGGACATTTATTATTTTTTAATTCAAAGAAGGGTTAAAAGAGTTAAAATCAAAGTTTAATAACTAAAACATTTTTAATATAGGTTTATACATGAGATAAATTCGATTATAAATATTCATTAGAGAGATAAAAATATTTAATACAAAATAGTATTTTAATTTTAATTTTTTGACATTAAATAATTAAATTTATTTATGACACAATAATGATGCAGTAATTACCTTATTAAAGAAAGAATAAAAAAAATGGTAAAATAAATATTAAAATAAATATAATTTCAATGTTTTTATGACATAAACAAATTTTCTAGGTGACTATGACATATTAGGGTGGATTAAATATATCTTTTTCGATGTAATCACGTTGTGATGACATTCACAAAAACAAAATACCAAATAGTGTCAAAATTGACATAAATTAATATTTAAAACAAATATTATATGATTAATTGATATTATATTCCAAAAAATATTATGTTTGGCCAAAGGAATTATATAATGATAGGTTAATCATTAATGGACCACTTGGTGGTCTAATGGAAGTTCATAGTTAGATTATTATCCATATAATATAAAAATACAAAGAGACATGGTAAATGTCAAACAAAGTAACTAAGGGTTAAAACTAAAATATATGGTTAATAATGTGGCCCAACCTATATAAAACCTATTGGTTAAGTGGATTTAGACCCATCCCCACCTTATACTTTGAATAATTTAATTTGGATACATGAGAAACCGAATATAAATTTATTATAAATTAATTCTTTATGTTTTTTCTAAAGAGCCCATCCTCCCCCTTATAAAAGGACACCACTTCTCACCAATTCCACACACCTTACAAGCCTTTTTTCTCATCCAACCTCTGCCCATTTAAGCTCCCAACATCCCTCTCCTCCTCCTAGATGCCTCACCTTAGATATAAGGCACTTCAAGAGTCCTTTTTGGTTCAAACCAAAGGGAGTTACCCAAATTAAAGGTAACGATTTCTCTTAACTTCTTTTCTTTTATATTACTTCTCCAACCCCTAAACTCTTCTTAGTATTTTCTTTTGTAACAAAACCAGTATCCAAAATATACTGGGATATTGTAATGAGAAGTATTCTAACTACACTTACACACACCACCATCTAATGGTTGAAGAATATAATGTTTCTGTGGATAGAAACCAAACGCCTCACGAAATGATGATTGTTCAATTATCTCCTACCGCCTCTCATGGTGGCCATTATGATGGCACTATAATTAAATATAATATTAATTATATTTATTTTATATATAAGATTCTTTAATTCCATTTTATATCATACCATTATTCATTTCGTGTTGTATATATATACGATACTTTCATTTGAGGAAGTGCGGACTATTGCCCCCTCAAAGTGATATGAGTCGTTTATACCATACAAGGAACATATAAAGTATGATATTAATGATCTTAAGTAACACATATAAGAAATTATATTATACTGTAATAAGAATATACCTATGTATTATTTTGTTTTAATTCCTTTTAAAATGAAAAATGAAATGGAAGTAGCATTTGTGCGTACGTACGGACTACCGTCTCCACGAACACGATGAGATTCATTCCCCATCATATCCATTCAAGTATAATTCTAATTTTATGATTAAAAATAATTTTTAAGGACTTTTTATCATTCTGTATCTGTATAAGTTACAACCTATCCATAACAAACATGGCTTATGTAACAAAATATATAAAATAAAACAAGTAAGTTAACACCCGATACGACGATAATACTATGATATTATTAATAATGAAATGTTAAAAGATCATATATGATATCATATTAATGTAAAATATTGTTGTTTATTTAATAACAATCATTTAACCATTATACAGAATATTACCCTACCCTCGACAAAGGAAAATTACAAGGTAAGGGGTTTTCATCTCACTTCTTATTCCCGTGAGACTCATGCCATATTGCCACTATTACCTTTTGGGTGGTGTATGTACAACCCATAATTGTATACTTTCTGTAATACAGATTAATTTATGGGTATTTACAAATTCATTGTATGATTCCTCTTTCATTGGGTGTATGTTTTATAAGTTACCAAATTGGTAAGGGTAAATTTCGCAATAACATTATTATCCGAGGTTGTTTTTACGTAAGTATCTAATGGGACATATTTATTATCCATGTGCATGTTTTGTGAAAGAGTTTTCAAAGGGATTATTTTAAGGTAGTTTTTACTAAAACAAAATTTCAAATGTTTTAAATATTTATTATTCTAAATATTCTCATTAATGTTCATGTCTTCAAAATGGTTTTTAAGGATTTATGTACATGAATGATTTTAAAATGTTAATTCCTTTCAAAAGTTTCAAAGTGGTATGGGACACATTAATTCAAAAATGTCTTTAAATGACTTCTTTTCCAAATTGTGTGACTTTTAAATTTTTTCATGAAATGGGGTATTTTTATCAAATTGTTTTAGAAATCATTTCCATCTATGTAAAATCCTTTAATGGATTTTAAACTTGTTTTGATGTGGATTTATTATCATACAAAACTTCCATATTGTATTGAAGGTTTTGTGATATGTTTGACTGTGGATGTGTTATTTTTATACCATTCATGGTTTATGGTTAAATTATTGACATTTCGTATCCTAGTTCTTATACAATTGTTTATGTTAAGTTTCATCCTTTTCATATGAGGAATGTATTGGACATAGTAAGTGACTAGTGGAGCCCACTATAGCTCCTCGATGCATTAGTAGGTCTCATGAGACAACTAGACGTGGAATTGGCCAAGGCCCTTTCCAAATTTGATATATGGTTTTGGCCAAGGCCTTAATCATTTTTAGATGTCTTGGCCGAGGCCTTAAAAAAATGTTTTATAATGTATGTCATTATAAATTCCCTCATTATGGAAATAAAATTAATGGTTCATGTGGTTATTCGACTAGTATAATACCCATGATTATGTTTTATTATGGAATTATTTACACTACTCATATTATTTCCATAAATGTATTCATGTTTATTATTGGTAAAGGCGTGTGGCTTCAATTATTCACCATGCTTAATATTTATGTCATTTTCCGCTGTATTGCTTACCCTTACTGAGCATTTGAGCTCACCCCTTCCTATGTTTTATTTTTTCCAGGATTCCGAGAAGTGTATTATGATTGATATGTAGGGTTAAGCTAAAGGGAATATTGGTGTTATCAAAGAATTGTTTATTCTGTGTTTTATGTTTGAAATTGTAATGTAATGTTAATGTATGTAATCTATTTTCCAAGACTCCTAAACCGATCGGTCCTTCGGGACTTGATTCCTTGTAATCATGTCAATGTATTAAAATAATGCACCGACTCTGGGTAACTGGGGTCGGGGTGTTACAGTTGGTGTTAGAGGAAGTTTAACAACAACCTTGAAAGCTAGATTTAGATAAAACATGATTAGAGCACATAGCCCTAAGATAGACTTTGAGGATTAGTAGAGAAGAACTTCCTAGAATTGTGGCATTGTAGAGATTTTGTGAGTTTTCCGAGCAATACATCCCTGTCTGGAAACGAGCAGGTAGAGGTAGCTCTGGAACATATGTACCTAGGGGTAAATCTAGAGAACACCTCATTGAGCTAGACTCGAACGGGAACTGGTGCACGAAAAAGGGCCTTGCTGCACTCTTGGTTACGACACTCCCTGGTGATATGCTTAGGATAATTCTCATTTTATTTACAAACCATTATGAAGGGTTTATGAGTATATACTTCCTCAAAGAAGACATTTTTATGATTATGGATTATATCCATAAACTGTTTAATTTATGTCATGTGATTTACAAGTTTGGGATTAGGTATTTCTATTCATAAACTAATCTAGTGTATGCCATTTTTTAGAAATGGCGCCAAGTAGAAGGAATGAGAACTCTAGCAATACGCATGATCCAAAGAGTAAGAATTATCATATCTTTCATGGTCTTAAGATAGAATTTAGAAGGCAAATAGTCTCCCATGTATTATCATCATATGAAGAAATAGTATCATGTGTTAATAAGATAAGTAATGAATTATCTAAGTCCTATGGCTTTGAAGGGAATCTTGAAAAGAAAATGATCGTAGAAAGAAATATGGATAAATGGAATAATGGAGAGAATGATTTTCCAGTATGTTATAAATGTGGAATGAATCACCTTGGTATATGCTTGAAGGGAATGTCTGTTTGTTATAAGTGTGGAGAAAAAGGACACCAAGTACGTGATTGCAATGGTAAGAAAAAGTTTTCAAATGTACAATGATTCATCTGCAAGGAGTTGGGACACTACACAAACCAATGTCCAAATCATCAGAGTATGCACCAAATGATTCTATTGGATAATAATAAAGTTATTATACTACCTCAGATGAAGAGGAATGGCTATTGTTCTTATGTTGTTATTATAGAATTATTTTATTTTGGAGTTGTATCAATAGTATACTGGTTACATTAATTATGGAGAAAAATAAGGATTGTACTGCAGTACTATTTTATTGAGGATTAGAGATTATATAGTTCTAAGAAAAGTAACATAATAGTAAGCTACACTTTTTTGAAAATACATGGTTGAAGGAAAGGTAATCCTTAATATGGTCCCGATAATGAGGTATTGATTTTGGAATAAGAGATGGTTGATTTGAATAAATTATATTGGATATTTTTGACTTCCTTGAAACTGATTAATGATTTGTCAATGTTGGAGTTTACAACATTTTTGGATAGAAGGAATATATCCAGTAATCTATAAAGAATAAGGGAGCTTGAATGTAATCAATACGGTTTTATGGTAATTCAGGATGTTACCATGTTTTAAAATAATACGTGATGAAGGTGTTCACATGTTATTACATGGATAAAATGATCTTCATTGTTTTTAACTTCCTTATAAATTTTGGACTGTGAGTTTGGATAGAAGTATTTTGGATAATTCTAATGGTTGGAATGGATTATGATTGAAAGGTTATTTTTGGATTTTTATAAAAAGACAACACGCAGACCGTGTGACAACCCGTCGCGGTGAACAAAGCTGCGGGAGTAGAACCTAGAACCATAGTGCGATTGGGATTTATCGCCTAACACTAGACTACATGAAGTCCCTAGATTTTATAATGTAGTTACTTTTTTAAAGGGTCTGATATATGAATTATAAATTCGGTATATTTGGAACCCTATACGATTAGGATAAATATAGTATTTTTGAGTTGTATTATGTTTTGGAGTGAAAGATGGGTTTGTGGTATAAATTTATTAATGGATCGAACTCTAATTATAAATTAAGTATATCTCTTTATGATTTTATCCAATATCATAAATAAATTCCTCAACATTAAGAAAAGTAACTTAGAAAAAAAACATTGTCATAGATAGTACCTTAGATCATCACAAGTTTATGGATTTGTGAATGTTTTCCATTTCATAGCCATGTTATCTACCACTCTCCATCAGATATTGATGGTTAGATTTCTCTTACATATCCATATTTTTTTACATGGTACCCTAGTATGTGTTATTTTCAGTAACCATCATACTTACCATTCTTTATTTTCAATAGAGGCATCATTAATCAATTTTTCGATGTAGGATTTCAACTAAGATATTTTGAAATGTCAACCCCAAGTTTCCAATACCATGTATAAATTGCGCGGACGAAATTTATTGAAGGAGGGGAGAATGTAATACCTCAAGCTTCTGTGGTCTGCTTCTCTTTGAATAATACAGTAGTGTGTGTTGTACCCAACTTCGAGTTCTAACACACACTACGACCAATCAAAGTAGTCGTTATGAATAGTAATTCCAAATTTTTTAAATTTTATAAATTTTATCTCTAAAAATGAACTTCATTTTTGGATTTGGAATATCGAAATTTTCCAAGGGTGAAATTTTTGTACTTTTCAGATAACATTCATATTTTAATGAATAGTGAAAATTACTAAATTTTAATTAAAAACAACTTTTTTAATATAAATAATTAAAAGTGATAAATTATGAATTTTAGTGGGTGTAAAGTATATTTAGAATATATTTTTACCATTTAATATGATTTTGGTCATTGGACATAATTTCACATTTAAACCGCACATAAACAAGTGTCATTCTTTTGATAGTTCTTGTTTCTTAAAAACATGCATTTTGTTTTAACATCGGGAATTAATATTAAATTAATAAATGAAATATCTATGCTTTGAATTTGGTAAAATAGACTTCATTATTAAATTTTTAATATTATAATTAGCTTAGGGATAATTTTTTGTAATTTTCTGAAAACATTAAATTTTTGATGAATAGTGAAAAACACTGAGTTACTGTTTAAAACCGTCTTTTTATTTAACTAATTATTTATATTATTTAAATTTATTTTTGGTCAAAATAGATAGATAATACCTATATAAATTCATTTTAATTCATTGGAGTCTGTTTATAATAATTTTAGATATATAAAAATTTTATCGAACTTTTTCACCGTCTTTCACCCACCCCTTAAGAGAATTTGTAAATTCCCAAAAATCATAATTTTATCACTTCTGTGAGTGGAATTTCGAAAATCTGAGAGACACGGGTAATATCAAGGAGTAAAATGTTGTTCAATAAGATAAAAATAATTTTTTGTGAATAATAACATTTTACTTTTATTTAACACGGTAAAAAATAAATAGGGTAATTAAGGGTAAAAATGATATTATTATTACCCTAACACATGTCCTAATTATATTGGATAAGTCGTACCTGACTAAAAACAACCTTAGGAATAACTTGTGACCCTTTAGGTCCACTTGGATTATATTAGGACATTTATTATTATTTAATTCAAAGAAGAGTTAAAAGAGTTAAAATCAACATTTAATAACTAAATATTTTTCAATATAGGGTTATACATGAGATAAATTAGTTTATAAATGTTAATTAGAAAGATAAAAATATTTCCTACATAATAGTATTTTAATTATAATTTTTAGACATTAAATAATTAAATTTATTTATGACACAATGTTGATGCAGTAATTACCTTATTAATGAAGGAATCAAATAAATGGTAATATAAATATTAAAATAAATATAATTTCAAAGTTTTTATGACATCCACGAATTTTCTAGGTGGATATGAAATGTTACATATGAATAAATGTATCATTTTCAAAGTAATCAAGTTTTTATGACTTTCACAAAAACAAAATACCAAATAGTGTCAAAATTGACATAAATTAATATTTAAAACAAATATTATATGATTAATTGATAATATATTCCTAAAAATATAAGGTTCGTCCAATGGACTTATATCATGATAGGTGATTCATTAATGGACCACTTGGGGGTATCGTTGAAGTTTATTGTAAGTTTATTAACCATATAATATAAAAATACAAAGAGACATGGTAAATGTCAAACTATGTAATTAATGGTTAAAACTAAAATATGAGGTCAATAAAGTGACCCAAACCTGTCTAAAACCTATTGGATAAATGGATTTCGACCCATACCCACCCTATACTTTGAATAATTCACTTTGGAGCCGTTATAAACCTAATATGGATTTATTATAAATTAATATTTTATGTTTTTCCTAAAGAGCCCCTTCCCCCCCTTATAAAAGGACACCATTTATAACCAATTAATCACTCCTTTCAAGCCTTTTCGATCATCCAACATCTGCCCAATTAACTTCCTACATCACTCTCCTCTTCCTAGAAGCCTAACATTAGGCATAATGCACTTCAAGAGTCCTTTTCGGTTCAAACCAAATGGAGTTACCCAAATTAAAGGTAACGATTTCTCTTATCTTATTTTATTTTATTTCACTTCTCCAACCCATAAACTCTTCTTATTATTTTATTTTGTAACAAAACCATTATCCTAAATATACTAGGATATTTATATGATAATTATTCTAACTACACTTACACACACCTCCATCTAATGGGTGAAAAATATAATGTTTCTGTGGATGGCAACCAAACGCCTCCCGAAACGATGATTGTTCAATTACCTCCTACCACCTCTCATGGTGGCCATTATGATGGAACTATAATTAAATATGATAATAATTATATTTATTTTATATATAATCTTCTCTAATTAAATTTTATAGCATAACATTATTCAATTCATGTTGTATATATATAAGATAATTTCATTTGAGGAAGTGCGGATTGTCGCCCCCTCAAAGAGATATGAATCGTTTATACCATGCATGGAACATATAAAGTATGGTATTAATGATCTTAAGTAACACATATATTATATTATATTATAATTGAATAATAATATACCTATCTATTATTTGGTTTTTATTCCTATTAAAATGAAAAATGAAATGGAAGTAGTGTTCGTGCGTACGTACGGACTACCGTCTCCCCCAACGCGATGAGATTCATTCCCCATAATATCCATTCAAGTATAATTCTCATTTTATGATTAAAAAAATGTTTAAGGACTTGATATCATTTTTGATATGTATAACATACAACATATCCATAACAAACATGGCTTATGTGACAAAACACATCAAATTAAACGAGTAAGTTAACACCGGAAACAATGATAATACTAAGATATTATTAACAAAGAAATGTTAAAAGATCATATATGATATCATATTATTGTATATTATTATTGTATAATTTAATAAAAATAATTTAACCATTATACAGGAGATTAGCCTACCCTCGACGAAGGAAAAGTACAAGGTAAGGGGTTTTCATTTCACTCCTTATTCCCATGAGATTCATGCCATATTTCCCCTATTACCTTTTTGTGGTGTATGTACTTCTCATAATTTTATTCTTTGTGTAATAAACATTAATTTATGTATCTTAAAAAATTCATTGTATAATACCTCTTTCTTTGGGTGTGTGTTTCGTAAGTTACCAAATGGGTAAGGGTTAATTTTGCAATCTCTGTATTATCTGAGGTTGTTTTTATGTAAGTATATACTGGGGCATATTTATTATCCATGTCCATGTTTTATGAAAGAGCTTTCAAAGGGATTATTTTAAGGGAATTTTTACTAAAACAACATTTCAAATGTTTTAAATATTTATTCTTCTATATATTTCTCATTAATGTTCATGTCTTCAAAATGGGTTTTAAGGATTTATGGACATTAATGATTTTGAAATGTTAATTCCATCCAAAAGATTCTACGTGGTATGGTACACTTTGATTCAAAAATGTCTTTAAATGACTTATCTTCCAAATTGTGTGACATTTAAATGTTTTCATGAAAAGGGGTATTTCTATCAAAGAGTTTTACAAATCATTTCCATATATGTCAAATCCATTAATGGATTTAAAAATTAGTTTGAAGTTGATTTATTATGATACAAAACATCCATATTGTATTGGTGGTTTTGTGATATGTTTGATTGTGGATGTGTTATTATTATACTATTTATGGTTTGTGGTTAAAGTATTGACATTTCGTATCCTAGTTCTTATAGAAATGTTTATGTTAAGTTTCATCCTTTTCATATGAGGACTGTATTGGACATAGTAAGTGATGGGTGGAGCCCGCTATAGCTCCTCGATGCATCGGTTGGTCTCATGAGACAACTAGATGTGGAATTATCGGAGGGCCTTTCCCAATTTGATATATGGTTTAGGCCGAGGCCTTAATCATTTTTAGAAGTCTTGGACGAGGCCTTGAAAAAATGTTTTAGAATGTATGGAATTATACATTTCCTCATTATGGAAATAATATTGATGGTTCAAGTGGTTATTCGACTAGTAGAATACCATGATTATGTTTTATTATGGAATTATTTACTCAAATCATATTCTTTCCATAAAATTATTCATGTTTATTATTGGTAGAGGCATGTGGTCTCAATTATTCACCATGCTTAATATTTATGTAATTTTCCGCTGTATTGCTTACCCTCACTGAGCATTTGAGCTCACCCCTTCCAATTTTTTATTTTTCCCAGGATTCTAAGAAGTTTATTTTTATTGATATGTAGGTTTAAGATAGATGGAATAATGGCATTCTCAATGAACTATTTACGCTGTGTTTTATGTTTGAAATTGTAATGTAAGGTTAATGTATGTAATCTATTTTCCAATAATGCTAAGCTAATAGGTCCTTCGGGACATGATTCCTTGTAATCATGCCAATGTATTAAAATAATGCACCAACTCCGGGTAACTGGGGTCAGGGCGTTACAAAATCTTCCTTCAGGTCTCACCTTGAGGAGGGTTACAGTGATTTGGCTCGGGCAGAAAGCTCTCTATGTGGCTCATCAGACATTTACAGATACTGAACAGAGTTGATGAGGTGGCGTACCACTTTTCTCCACCACTGTAGTTGCAACGGGTTCCAGATGTCTTCCATGTCTCATAGCTATGGAGGTAAGTGCATGACCCATCACACTTCATCAACTGGGCGAGCTGGAAATCAAGGATAGAGGATCCTTTTTTGAGTACCTGGTGGAGGTCATGTATTGGTAAGTGAGTATCCTTCATGGGAGATCGATTCCATTAGTGCATGTTTGGTGGCAACATAGGAACCTCCAGGATATCATGTTGGAGTGGAAGGCTCATATCTATTCCAAGTACCATCATATTTTTGAGTTGACCATTTTTTGGATTTTTGGGGATTCAAAGCCCATAAGTGGGGATAATGTAATGCCTTATATTTTACATGTATTATTTTTAAATATTATATGGATTTATTTGAAGACCAAGTGCTGATAAGGAACATAATTACGAGGCATGGTGAACTCAGAATGGTGGTTTGAACATTTTTACGTTATGTGAGTTGGAGTGTGTTCGTGGTTGTGGCAGTTACCAAATAGATTACTGGATTAAAAATCATAGGGAACAATTGCATCTTGGATGGTGACTTTACCTAAAATGAGCCGATCGTTGAGTAGTGTGGGTTGAAGGAAAAATTGAATATTCAGATTTTTTATGTAATATAAAATGAAATAAAATAAAATTGAATGATTAATTTATTTGATTTAGAAATGTTTGATATAGTGAAATGATGGGGAAACTATTTCGATAATTAATGACACATTGTAATCACTCTGAAACAACAATGTTGACTCATTAATTCTACATTGTATCGGTAGAGACTCGACATTATGGGACGCTGAATCATGTTCCCTCATTTTAATGGGGTAATAAAATGATTGTCAATAGAATAAATTTGGGAGAAACTCTATAGAATTCATGGAGCTATGGAGATAACTCTCGACAATGAACTACGACGAATCAAATTTCTGATTCGTTGTTCCAACGGGGTGGAAGGATCTCGGTGATGACAGTAGCATTAACCCTTCATCAGTGATCGATCCATACTTTAGGTAGGGTTTATGATTTAAATTATATCATCCCAATCCTTTAAATTAAATGAAGATATGCTAATCAAACCACGAAATGGTTGGGCCGCGCATTTTCATTCTAATAGGCTGAATTTTATTTATTGGGTTTATTAATGGGGAATCTTTTTTAATGTTTAGATGTTTTTAATTTTCCCTGTTTAAACCTTCTAATGGGAGAAGATTAAAGATGCGAAGAGCGATGATGGTGGTTCATTTAACCTTGATTGTTTCGTTTTCTTCCTCCCTCTTCACTATGTTCTTCGCGTTCTTCCTGGGGATACAAATGTGGAATCGTTGAACACCTGTTTCTTGGGGAAACGATCCCAAAACGAAGATCCAACAATTTGATGACTGAGTGAAGGTGTGACGACGATAGAAGAATACGAATCTACATGGTTATTGAGTCCTCGTTCATAGATTGTTCTTTATGCCGGTGAATTAGAACATGTTTTTGTGGAAGATCGGAGGACTAAAACCAATGGAATTGGATTTTGGATATTGGGGTGACCTATACCCTTGTGATTGATGGAAAACAGATCGCGGGATTGAAGAACAGATCATCATGAGAGGTGCGCCAGTGAAGAAAAACGATTCTAGAAATTTCATAAGAACATGATGTGTATCCCAAATAACGCGTCATGTTAGGCCAACTCAGCAGCGAATATGGTTACGAGATGCACGCTGATATGAAACAGAGTGTTATTAAAAGAACATGTCATGTGGGTCCTTATATAGGACACTCCGTCTATCTCAGACAATACCCAAACATGGGTGGGGGGAGTACATGACCATGTACTTCGCCACATAACCAGACCTGGTCGGTTGCACGGGTTACCCCGTGGACCGGTTACACTAGATGTCATAAATAGGTTGAGGCCATCTACGAGTACACAACCATGACCACAAAGTGGACCCCAGTTACTTGGCCATGGCATGTGGTCCTCCCAACATGTCGAGTAGTTACCTTTCTACATAGCATGTTCCCTCTGACTCGGGCAGTTACACACGAGCAGTACCCAGAGTCGTGAGACATGGTTGTTGCCCCTTCTACATGCTTTGTATATCATGTAATCTTGTTATGATCTCCTTGTCCACCATTCATTGGATACGTTTCTTTTGGATTATTACCTTGTTTTCATGTTCCCCCGAAGGTCAGGTATCGTTTCTATCCACAGGAGTACGATTCGTTCAGCAAGACATTAGGAGATAGAGTCAGGTATCCCTCTGACAGGCCCCAAAGTGAGATCTTCTATACATATTTTACCCTAGGTAGTGTTAGGTTTCGATGTGATTAATCTTATAATAAGTTGATCCTCTACCTAGAATGTGAATCTGTGGGGACACAATATGTAGGAAATACCCTTACGCTTGTGTAGCACAATGTTGAATAAACAAGTTAATGTTATTCTTATAGATTGAATGATGTAAAAAATATTTTGTAATAAGATCAAAAATAGTCACGGGTTTTTTAGGAACATATTACTATGATGCTTCAAGAGGTTCCACTATTTCAATTATTTAGTAAATAATTATTTACATTCTTACCCAAAACTGGTAGGAAAAACATATCTAGACTTCATAAAAATAATCAGTCGGATTACTCAATTCAATTATTCATTCCATCTCTTCATTCAAAGTCTTCAGTTCATAGACAAGTTTGATTCATCATTCCAAAAACTAGTAAGACTGGGTATTAGTTTGATTGTTCGGTTCAATCTAGAAAAAATCTATAAAAACTAATTCTTAATAAATATTCATACCAAAATGTTTCTCAAGAAAATTCTCCTAGTAATCTAAAAATATAGCACTCTCACTCTCTCCTTCACTTGAATAGTTTTTAGAGTACATTTTAATTTGGCCACTATTTATAGCTTCCTCATAAACGAAAAGTCTTGGAAACCAATTTCATTTTCCTACTCAGAAAAATTCTACAAAATTCAATTTAAAATTAATTTGAAATTAATTTTTTCCAATTCTCAGTGATTCTAAACTCTTTTTGAATCCTCTAAAATATTCATGATTTTTCCAAAAGTTCTTAATTCTTAACATTATTTCAAAAGAACATCCTAAGTGATCATTATGAAAAATGATTGTCTAGATGGTCACACTATGAATCTATTTTTCATTCCAGTTTTCTTGATCCAATTGAAAGATTGTAAAATAGAATATGTTATATTCGAATGCCCCTAACCAATTTAAAAAATTTAATCCAAAAACATTTTTGAAAATATAGACTCATAAACTAATGTCTATTAGAATCTTCAACATGTTTGACCTTTTTAGCTACTTTTTTCTTTTGTTCATTTCCTACTCAATCGAATGAAACTAAATCCAATAATACCCATTATCTGATAAGAAATTGGCATCATTATGAATTTGATGGATCAATACTTATTTCGCATCTGATGGATTAGTGTCTATGATATTTTTATGAATCTGGATCTAATTGAATGAAATCATAACATTGAAAAAAAGAAATAAATTGAATTCTGACTCGGATGATTTAAATCACATTAAAATTGTTGGGTATATTACTTATATTTCATCTAATTGACTGGTCTATGGATTATTTCAAAGACATCATTACAAGAAACTCAAATTTCAACTATCATACACTAAATATCTTTTGTACTTGATGTTCCTAAAACCGATGAACTATGAAAAAAAATATAAATTCATAGATACACTAGGTATCCACATTTCAATAATATTCAAAAAAGAATATTCTTGTTTCATGAATTCTTTATGGTGTTAGTAACATTGAGATTGTAATTCCATCATCTGACTGAATATGCAATTTCTATCCATTTATTTTGCAAATATTTGATCATATGTTTTTCCAACATACGATGTTGAGAACTTTTTTCAGAAAAATCATCATCAGATTTTGTATCAAGAATCATGGAAGACATTCTTTATTTGATAATACATCCCTCTATATTCCAAAATACATCATTCTGAATAAAATATGATTATAAAAATTAGTTCACCTAAAAAAATATTCATAATAAAAAGGTTAAATTGATAGAATTTCCTAATAAATCTACTTATGATCTTTTGAGTTTGGTACTAATTTTTAGGATCACAAAAACATTCAATACGAAGTGATTTCATATAATGAAAATAAAAAAACATTCTGAAAACCATGTATTTAAGCATCCTAAAACATATTTTTCAACTTGGTCACAATGAATTGGGGTGATTTATGTGTTGGTAAAGACTTCAAAACATGTTTGAAAATCATGTCCCAAAACTGCACTGGTAAAGGATGGGTTGAGGAAATGTAGGGTTGATTTTTTACTATGTTCATAATAGAGTAACCATCATCTTGATCTAAAGATTCATCAAGGTAGTTTGTTCATGATCCATTGCAATTGGGTTCCCTATTCAGATCAAGTAGGGGATTAGTATCTAAACCAAGGAAGGCATGAAGTGTGTAGGTGAACATGTTGGGATGTTTAGGGGTAGATAAATACCCTGAGATCTATTCCACCCTGAGCTCAATCTCACCATATATGCCTATAACCATGATAGAATTAGACATGTTCCCTAGGGGGATGCGCCCAATGTACGATGTTTGATGGGTTGGGGTAATGTTATGTGATTTGGGTTTCGTTTCATATCACATGTTAACCAAAATGAACATATATGTAGTTCTAGAATGCAGTGTGATAGATATATAACATTAATATAGGGAATCGTTTCTAGTGAGGGACCAAGGTACCACATTGTTTTCTTCCATGAGATGACCATGTGAACCATGAAATTTAACATATTGTGGTCAGGAAGTTGGACACACAATCAAATATCATATAATGAGGATAATGGTTGTTACAATTTATGGTAGTATAACATTATACATGGAATTTTTAGTCAAAATTCATTTGTCTAAAATGTTTCACCACATTTTAACATCATGTGACCAAGAAAATGTTCAATAGGTTGGAATCATGTGACAAGGATGATGTTATATAGTTTAAAATTATGTGACTTGGACCTTAGGATTTGTTGTTTAAAATCATATAGCTCAAACCAGAAAAAGTTAAATCATCTAAATTTCTTCCTGAGGAACATATAATTTGAAAGAGGTGTGATCTACCCCAAAATATGGTGATCAATGAGTATTCACCATTAGGGAATAACATAAGAATGACATAAGTTCCTTATTGACAGGGGTATAGATTATGTGGCTTATTCCATGGTATGATTTCCATTCATAATATCCAATACCATGTATCACTAAAGGAAGGTGTGGGGGAAAACAAATTTTTAATTCACATGCCACAAGATTATGGTTTCTTTCAAAATTAGGAAATTTCTGGAGAATGTTTCTTCAATGGATTCCAAATCAGCTAGATAGACATTGGCTCTCTTGTATGAAATCTTCGGATTGTAAACAGTCATTCAAATAATGTAAAATGTACATTTATAGGTAGAAAAACCTAATTACCATATACTAAGGAGTATGGGGTCACCTATGTAGATATTCTAGTCAACATTCTATGTTCTAGAGGTCATTAGAGTGATTATCATGCCAACTCTTCTTATTATAGCCTACCATATTCAATAGGATGTTATATAGGATTTTTTTGAAAGCCTTAACCTTACTATTTCCTTTACCTAATAGCAGTATGTGTGGTTCAATGAAATTTTTTAGTCAACAAACAAATTCTTCACCTTGGAAGCGGGAAAGTTCGTATCATTTTCTGTGAGAATCCTATGAGTTACCCCAAATTGATGGAATATTTGGGATTTATCAAACATGAACATGAACTAGGTTATGAATTACTTGATATGGATAGATTATACCCACTTTGTGAAGATGTATTATGTAGTAAGAATAAACTTGTGCTATTGAGCTATTATTTTTTGGTAAGGTACCTTAATGTTGAGTCCCCACACAGAAAATAACAATGATTATTTTGTGTAATGGATATCTATTGGTGGGTGATGCATGATGTTGGCATAGATTTGGAATGCATGGAACTTCATAGAGAATTCAATTACTTCATGAACCATGTTGGGTTAGAAATACCCTAATATTTATATTTATGGAAAATATTTCATCATTATTGAGAGACCCCACATGACCTAGTGTGGACCTCTTCCATAACTCGATGATCCTTATTTACAAATATGTAACGGAGAATGTTTCCATAAAACCAAAATCTATGTAGTGTTTCACTATTTTGGGGCCATCCTAGAGGGTATATTTCACTATGCACTGAAAAAATCACTCACTCTTAGTTTTTTATAGTGTGAGAGTCTTATGTTAGAGACACTAGATGAATGGAATCCTCAAATACCGAGATTCTTCAAATTTTTAGTAATTTTAGGGCCCTAACACAGAGGTACAATTCTTTTCTAATTTAACTATTGATCATAATCATTAGAATTTATGTATGAAATGACCGTATGATGTAGTACATAAATGAAAAAGTTGTCTGATTCGACATCTACAAGAAATGTGGAAAGGATTTACAAATCATTGACTCAGTCATTATTTGATTGGAGAACATGATTCACCTTTGGTATGGAAGGTAACTGGGACATCAACTCATGTGTATGCTCTAGAAAGTGGATATTTTTCTACTACCTGATAAAAAACCCCATATATTTATTTTATTACTTCCTCAAAGTTTCCCTTCACATGAAAATTAGTGACAATAATATTGAGGTAAAACTCAATTCTTGTGATAATATCTTGATACTCAACCTTGTTGTTGGTGCATACTTACAATAACATGAATGTGTATAGGATATTGTCATATTGATGGGTGATGAAGACCATACCTATTCATACCCTGTTGAGATTGTGGTTGTTGACAATTATCTTCATCGAGCATCGAGAGGAATTTTCTA
Source organism: Viscum album (assembly GCA_963277665.1). Taxonomy (NCBI): domain Eukaryota; kingdom Viridiplantae; phylum Streptophyta; class Magnoliopsida; order Santalales; family Viscaceae; genus Viscum; species Viscum album. Next base: position 1,031,143,776 of record OY728158.1, read on the forward strand.
ACTTCATCTAACATCATGTCATGGTCTGATTCATGGAAAGGATGGACTCATTTGGGATGTTTACATATATGTGTTCTTACTTTAGATTCAGATGTGCGATAATAGAATCATCTAGTTTTGCTCCCTTGATGTCCTTCAGAGTGATGATATTTATGACAAAATAATATAGAATTACTTACCATCATGGTGATTTTTTAAGAGAATATGGCATTTGAGGATGTAAATTAGTGGATTGAAACATGAAACTAGTTTTATCTCATGTTTCTTTAATCTTTTCCACAAAATAGGATTTCCATAGACCAAGGATAGATAGCTCTTTTTAGTAAGAGAATATCTGGTTTCAATGTCGAGGAGAATTTGACATAGAGAATCATTCTATTTTCTATCACCTTGTTGTTCTTATAGTCTATATGGTGTAAAAGGGACTATGCTAGGGATATAATATAAATGAGTAGAGGTTTTTCTAGTATGAATGATATTAGGAATGAATGATATAGTTGATAATTCTTAATGTTCTCAAATTTGGCCATGTAGTATTTATCCCACTAATAAGTTATTCCTTTAATTTCGAGCTTTAAAAATGATTACATTTGCTATCTAGGATTTCAATGAATCATCATATAGAGTCTATGTGAGTATTTATGCCTCATAATTCCAAGAGGCTTCATGGAGGATGCATCTGGATGATGTCCCAAAACATTTATCGATCGATTTTGAATCCTCTATACCTGATTCAAATGTTGTGTAACATTTTATATGTAACTAAAAATTCACACTTTAGGGGTTCATATTGCAGTTATGGGAGTTTAGGATGATGAATAATTTCATAATATCCATTACATGGTCTTTTTGTTGGTGGTATTTAATTTCAAAATCATCCCCATAGAATTCTACCAAGGTCCCATGGTGATACTTGAATATATGGTGCCTGGAATACTAGAAATCACCTCCAGAATTATTCAAACCAAAAGGAATTACAAGATAATTGAATTTTACATACGTTTACATGAATTATGTGGATTCTTTATCTTTGGGGGCATTACATATTTAATTATACTTATTGTAAACATCCTTTAATGATCTAGCACATAAATTAATGGTCGAATAAATTCGTCGTATTTTCATTGGAAGAAAAATATCCTCATTTAGGCGGTGGTATTTGAGTTCACAGAAGATGATGAATACTATGATATGCATGTAATACTCCATGAATATGATGATTTTGGATAGACACTATGGTATCTATACTTCTATGATGAATCTGTCTTTGATAATGTTTTCAACTTTGGTCTCGACCATGACACTGTGGGATGGTTTCATTTTAATGGGTGGTTGATTGAATCCACAATGGCCTACTTGGAGGCTAAGGTGATAAAAAACATGGGGGTTAACCCCTATAATTTTCTTTTATCTCAATGTGAACATATTATGGTAATTCATTAATAAATCCAACACTACCACTACTTGAATATATACAATACTACATAGATCAAAGTCGACCTCAGGTATTCATCTATGTTGATACTCACCTTGGTTAATCGTGAACATTTGCGAAGAAATCGTATTAAAAGGTAGGAGGTTATTTATCCCAATACAATTCATTGTCTAAAATATTAGGATCAAATAAAAGAGTAAATTATTCTAGAGGTAGAAACTCATTATTGTTACTACCATATTCTTTGGTAGGGGAAGAATTTATAATGAGAGACTCCTAACACAAAAATACCACAAATATAAATCCTGATGAGGAAATCCTATGTGTCTTATTTCCATGAGATGTACCATTTATTTCAATGAAATTATTATGGTTAAAAATTCATAAAGAGATGCCGAATATCTGAAATATGTGGTCATGTTGGAGAATGGTTTCCAAGGGGCTCAAATATCATTATGAAATAGGATTATTTTTTCTAGATTTGTTTGATATTAACATATGTAGGCTCACATCTTAATATTCTAATAATAATTCTTGTTGGGTACTCTGAAATAACTGCCAATAACTAGGTTTGTTGGCTCTATCAAATGGATTGGAAGCATGGATTTTTCATTCAAACCAACCAAATGATACATTGAGGAGGATATTAGATTGTTTGGGGAATTGATACACTTGACCCCATCAGTTTCGATATGATTCCCCTATGTTTTTAGTTTATATCATCAATGTAGAGGGATTCATAGGGGTTCAATGGAGAAGAATCATTAGAGAGTGCCCCTACTCTAACATTATGGGAGTATTTAAGGCACTGATAAAATGTAGAGGGAACTATTGTATGAAAATGGATCTGAGGGATTCTGAATAAGGAATTGTAGTATGTATCTAGAAATACAACCATAAACTTGATGTTTTCTACCATGTCACTATATTGAGCCTTCACTTAGATCTTATCATGTGGCTTCTTCTCACTCTTATCATAACCTTGAATTGTCAGGTAATAGGTATTCATATATTATATTGTAATCCCCTATATGAGGAGAGTCCAAGAAGGGATGATAATTATATCCAATCTATTATACACAAAAAATAGACTTATATTCTATTGAACTAACATGTGACATACAATGGGCTTATATTCCTTGTATAGAGGAACTACCATCTTCTTCGGAGAAATAAATAATGGCTTGGTATTCCTCCTACCCAAATTCCCCTACCTGATAATCCTTAGGGAGAGTTAGCAATGTTCCAAAATAGGTTGGTATCATTAGGGCCTTGAAAAGAGCCTCATATATCTCCATTTACATGTAGAGTGTCTTATGTATTGAGAGTGTCCCTACTATACTGGAGAAGTCCTTAAAAAAGAATACATCACGGAAAGGTGAATATTTTTATCTATAAGAGTTTTATATCTAAGAAGAAGTGCAATTGGTGTTGATAGCAATGGAACTAAAGAATATCTAGTGCATTCCATATTCCACAATTGAGTGGAAATCATAGGTTGAGAACTAGATAGGTGAGGTCATACATTTTCTAGTAGTGGATAATTAATATTCTAATGTGACTTGACCTCGTGATCGACTAATATGGTCCTTTTTAGAGGTGTACTCGATAGGTAATCCTGAGAGGATTGTACCTATTTGGGACTCTATGAGGCATGTTTTCTTGTCTCAGTATCATGAAAACTCTATTCCAAAGCACTATCTGAGTTGTATTTGTGTCAAATATGTGTCATACCCCTCCTTCGACCACATCAAAAAATGGTTTTCTGATGAGTTCATGTGGAATTATTCATCAATATGAATTATAACATGGTACTTCTGTCAGATAGTGTTCATGAAAGTATATTTATTTACCCCATCGGTAGTGAATTTTAATATGGGATGAATTCTATGGTATTCCCCTAATTTGAATGTAATTAAGTCACCAATATTTATTTCCTGATTTAGAACTGGTGGGGGGACATTGATTTTTATAGTGGTGTCGAAACCTATAACTTATAGACATGGGATGTTGTGATGCATATAAGGTGGTAAGAGATGGCATAGACACTACATGATTTTTTCTAATGCTTCACCGAGTATGGAAAAATTCATGGGAATTAGAAACCATCTAATGATATATTATGTAATTTACTTATATGTAAAAATCCTAGATCCTAATAACATTCAGCAGTTTTTTTCTTCACTGTTGAGGGTGGAAGATAAATTTTACAAATATTCCAACATGCCACCCAACTCAACTAGTCCAAAATCCAACTATTCATAGAGATAATACATGAATATGAATAACTCCTTGATATTGTTTATGAGGAACTTGTGGTATAGAATATATTTGGCATGATCAATGAGTTCAACAAATTGGGGGAACCCACATTCTGGAACTTTCAAGATATAATTTTTTGTGGTCCATATGATGTTCCCATGAACATGTTCATCCTTGAAATGTTATAACATGTTTTTCCACACTATGAAGGGAATAGTGGGTTTCTATTTTATATTGGGTTCTTTGGTAGAATTATCATTGTGATGGGGCTCTTGGTGAGGTCTATCTTCTAGACGTTTCTAATGGAGAACTAGCTTTCAGGCCATAGTCTGTATATCTGCAAATAATATTCCATCACCAACCCCAATATGGGGGATGGATGATGTAATGAGTGTGATCTCTTCATGGTCCAATACATTACATCTTCAAAAAGGTGATATTGTTTTGTGAACTCTAAAACGTGTACTAATATTTATGGGAGAATATTTTTGGGATAGTCTCATCCTAGATATTCTCCATGAACATCCCCAATATATTTTCTTTGGAAAGTATAACTTCAAGGAATTATGTCTTCCCCATCCATTGGGAAATGAAGTAAAACACCTGATCATAATCAATCTATATTCATTTTTAGAGGTCATTGTAGCCGGTTCTATGCAATTTGGAGCTAAAATATTAGAGAAATGACTTATGGATATATTTCCAATAATAAATAGATACTATGACTAGATGATTGTTATAGAAAAAATTAGGTCCCTCCATGGATTCGAAAATAAACAAAATCATGAAGACTTTTTTCTACTTCCATGTTCCCAATACTAGGATGCATCTGGAGGTGATGTGGGTATTGTAATTTATTAGATAACCCATGACTCTTAATGGCATGAAAATCAGATTACCAAGATCTAGGAGTGGATAGACAATGTCTACCCATGTTTGGTATGACTCCCCATTATGTGGGATTGTGATCTGTAGTGTTTTTATTGACGCAATATGGGTGATGATAGTAGATATAATTTCTTCTTAGTGAAATTATGTCCTCAAAAATTCATTTCCTGACATATTTGATGAAGAAGCACAGCGATCATTATCTCAATGTGGGAATTTATGCTGCTCATGCAGTGTAGCTGGGTCATATCTTAGTCATTTTCAGACCCATCAACCTATACACTAATTGGGTGAAAAGAAAAATATACCATGACCCTGGTTTCCTAGATAAGAGGGATCAGATGTTTAGAAGGATGAGGGAAAGGTTCACATCGAAAAATATATCACTTGGGGAATTTCGTGAAGATAATATCAATAGTGAGACTCTAATAAACATCAAGATCATTTATAGAAGGGGTAATAATGGAGAATATATTAGTCTTGGGAATGAAATATAATAGGATCATGGGATTACTAATCCCCTTGCCTTTGTTTAGATGTCCAAAATCATGATTTGGTGCCTTAGTGTGGGGACACATGAGGATCCACATCTATCTATTCTGATGAGTGAGGGATCTTATCATAAGATATATTTGATATCATGACACTCCATGGGGTGGTTTCTATCCACAATTCACTATGGAATTGTTATATTTTCTCTGATTATGTAGAGAAATAATCATTATGATGTTCATGGTTGCTTTAGTTGGAGGAAAAATTTTACTATCTGTGGGTGGGTCCACCTGATGATCTCATTGTTTTTATGGTATGAGACTATATATTGGGGAAACTATTTTATAATTACACTAATATACAAATTTTATGATTCAACATGCATAAAATTATAATCATAGTGAGGCTATTGATGTAGGTCCATAGAAAATAGAGGTGGTACCAATATGAGTCGAGTTGCAGAGACACCAGGAGTGTGGTGATATCCACCATTAAAAACTACTAATGGATGGCCGCAATATGCTCTTGGATTCTTGGGTAGTTCATACTGAGGCATTTGATACTTTTTAATTTCCTTGAAAAATTCTATTGAAATAAGGATGCAAGGCCCTTGGTGAGGAACTCTGGAATGACAATTTTTAGAACAAAAAGTTCCAAAAACACAACTGATAACTAGTTGGTGTCCATTATCTCCAAAAATTAATATTCATTCTTTATTACTAAGGTTAATCATATTAAAAATATCCAATTTAAATTATTTGTGAAACTGGGGGTGGATGTGACCTAGATCATCTCTTTTAATGTGTCCAAAATAAAAAGACACATCATGTGGGAGAAACATCCCAGCGTCTTCTAGTGGGGGGGGGGGGGCTGCTTGATAGCCATTTCCATGTTGGGTGGGTTATATATGGCCTCCAAATGATCATAAACTAAATCGTCCATTTCTATATTAGTATATAATTTACCATTTTTCAAGGGAACCCATCTAGACCTAGATTCCACTCATATTTCCATGTTGGTCATAGCAAGGATAGAAGATGATATTGACAGGTATGGTTTCAAAGAATGTCCCTAAATGGAATCCATGACATTATATAAATAAAGGTACCTATGGAGGGACCTTAGAACCTTGAGTAAATTATCCTTAGGGATAGATAGCCTAAATTGATGATCTCTTTCTCCCGAACTGTGGCGGTGATTCTGGATGTGATTTCACCGAGTCATTATAACCCTCAGGGTTTTATATGTTTATGGTGACATGATAATTCCCTTGTTCATTCTCATATAATTGCATGATTTCTCTAATCATGATCCCATGGTGGTGGAATGTTTTTAAACCACATGTTTTTTTAACCAATGTTGTAGGTATATCCCTCATGTAAATTATTTACTATCCTACACTGGGATGGATCTTCATGATATGAGAAATATTTGGCATGGGGAGGACATGTAGTTCAGTTGACTATGTGGGAACACTGTAATAGAATTATTAATCATGGGAAGGCCCATGATAGTTTCTATTAATTCCAACTTTATGGAGATTCTTCATGACAAATCTAGTAGGAAGACGAGGTCTTCATCCTAATTGATAGAATACATTCCCTTGTGAAGTGTCTGTGAGGGATGGGTGAAGTATGCCGATAGTAGAAGGGAACACTTTAACTGATATATTAGAATCCATATGACCAGGATTGTTTATATTTCATTTATGACTACACTGGTTATTTTGGGATGCCACTAGAAAAAAATAAATAGAGTATTCATGCACGTCGACCTATAGAGTTGGTCGACTTTGTTGGCCTAGCCAGGTGGGAGACCTCATGGGCATCTCCTGGGTAGTGGACATAATATGTGTGACTCATAAATGCCCTAAATAATCACCATATGGTTTTTAGACATTAAAACATTATATATAGAGGCTACTAAAATGGTTTTATTTCATGACTTGATGGGATTTCCCCTTATGTATCCCATGAGGGTTGTAGTGTCTGCATTGTGGTCATGCTTCTAGGTCCTACTAGGAAATGTACCTATTCAGGAAGATCCCTTTCTTTTAATTACAAATAAATAAGTCCTTGATGATCCTTATTTATATGATCTTATATTGGGATATGGGGTGTGGGTTTCATGTATTTTATGGAGCAATGACTGTCACGGTAGGAGTGAAGTTGTGCGGGATCAGCAGACCGTCCGTTTTTTAACTCCCATAACTATTGGGGGTGGGTCATTGAGCATTATATTCCCCTTGATTCATATAGGATAGATGAATCTAACCATCAGTACCTATCTGATAATGGCAATTACCAATGTTCTCAATGTTATTCATTTTCTACAAGGTGGAATAAGGATGTATATTGATGATGTCTTAGATCGGGGATTACAAATGTTCTTCATTTTCCTGTAGCTTCATGAAAATATTTTCCAGTCAATCCAGTCATTTTATTGGGAGTCATGACCCAAATATTTTTGGATTTTGTTATTTCCAAATTTTATGATATCAAAAAATACTCATATTTTTATTATTTAAGGATATGTGGTTCAAATTAGGTTCTCCATTTTATTTTCCAATTTTTTCCACCGGGGTTCCCATCGGGGGGGAAACACACATTCCTTCACCTCTCATAGACTAAAAAAGAATCCTTAGAATGGTTTCACCTCCTCTGATGGAGTGGATTCCCTAAATTCCCACTTTCCCAAGGTGGTTGAGCTCTAACAATATATCTAATGCTGTTGGCATCTGGATTATATTGGATTATGTAATGCTATTTCATTTATCGAGGGACTCCTCCTTGGATCCCATTACATAGTCCATGACTCCCCCATATATTTGTGTCATGTTCATGAATATCATTCCCAGTTCCATCTTGAGGTGGACATTGGTTCACTATGCTACTTCTTTGATGAATGGTAAGATACTGGAAATTAGAGATGATGGTGACATTGGTCATGATTGAACATATATAGTTGTTGTATTAGTTAGGAATCTAAAAAAATTACCCCTTCCAAAGTGGAGGGTTTCTCACATATGAGGAATATAATATATGGAACTTGAGTAATTCCAATGTGTCACAACGAAACATTTACTAGGGGTGTATGTAATTTTAGGAACATTTCATTAGGAATCCAAATTTTATCACATGATGTATAATTTCTGATGCATTACGTGGGGAAACAGGTTTTGGTTCTTGTGGGAATGTGATAAAAATTTTAATGTCTTGTGGGGAAAATGCCATGAGTTTAAATTATTGTAGGGATGTTTTCAGGTGAAATATTTTTATATTGGGTTTGATATGGTTTACCATTACATGGATACAAAGAGTTCTATTGGTTACCTGATGTAGGGGTGGTGGGGTTGAGTGTGTTCCAGGGGGGATAATCACACTTCAAAGTTGACCCTCCAAAATGATAGATAGAGAAATTTAATATTGGTGTTGGGATATTGGGATTGAAATAGAGGTACGATTTCTACATAACCTATTATGAGATAGAAATCAATACCAATGTTGTCCATGTACATAGTTTAAAATCATGTGATGGGACCTATCCATTATGTTTAATGTAATTTTGTAATGATTCATGTGATATTAATGGGTGAAAAAATAATGGAATTGGGATTATTCTTAGGAGATTCCTAGAATAAGTGGGATCATTTTCTTTTAAACAAATCATCCTATGTCTATCACATAGGATATGTCCATAGTTTGACATCATGTTCTGAATACATTTTCATATAGTTTTAAGTCAAGAAACTAAGAAGTTATCATACAACTGAACATTGTAAAACTATGAAATTGATGCTACATAGTTTAAATTAATGCAACTATTATTTTTATTAAATTAATGTTAATTTCATATATCTTCGAAATGGATAATGTTGGAACCAAGGTATTTCCAATCCTGGTTTGGGGGGGAGGATAGAATGATGTAGCACTAGTTGTCATTGAAGGGAAAAGAAAATGTTTTACTTTGATGATGTGACAACTGGGGTAGAACGTAAGGATCCTCATGTTACTATTCATATGATTAAGAGCATGAGGTGGAAAAATCTTCCAGGTCATGCTTGGAGAAAAGGTAATGGACATGAGGGTTGATAATACATGTTGTGAAGATGATCATGGTATGAGTAAAACCAACTTGTATTGGAAAGAGCACCATTGACAGTAAAATTTCATGAAGCTATTTATGTTAAAAGGGGTTCCATGTAGCTATCTGTGTGATGAGTTTTATTAATAATAATGGGGTCAAAAAAGAGGGTATCACGAGGATGAGGCCTTCTTGGGACATGAATTCCCTATCCAGGGGTGGTGTCTTGGTTCTTATAGGGTTGGTTTTATGAACGATGAATGTCTCGCAAGGCCCTATGGGATGTGAATAATTTTCCACTATCAAAAATGGAATGATACTTCTTTAATGTATTATATACCATTGTATTAGGTTTTTTGGTACACATGAGAGGTTAATCATTAATAATAGTTACCTTTTGGAGTAAATTTCAAATTTTTCTCATGAAGGATGAAATTTCATGAATTCAATCATTTTGTTATAATTCCAAAGGACACAGACCCCTTAAATACTTGTAGAAGGGGGTTTCTATAGGTCTATGGAGGTCAGGACATTCATTACATGAATAGTCACTATCTTTAAGTAAAATAAATTTTCCTGGTGCTCTGAGGAATTTCATGAGGCCCATTACTTTTTTAAATGACCCGTCCTTCACAAATCTAGAACTTTTAGTGGATTTTGAACTAGTTTAAACATTTAATTTCGTCCACAATTTTATTCAGTACTATACATATACCATAAAATATGTTTTTTTAATTCATGAATCAAATTGTATTTATCATGGAACAGTTCTCCAATTGGATGGGATGAGCCAACATGGTGGTCCAATGGTGGGGAAGTCATTATATGTTATTAGATGCCAAATATTAATCTTCTCCCTTATCTCAAATATCTAGGTAAAACTCTTAAAGGACAAGTATCCACCATATGATGTGGGGATTATATTTGAGTTTCATGAGGATAAATGAATGGGAGGAGGGATAAGTAAACCCAATGAATTCTAAAAATTGAATATATGAACATAATTTGTATTAACAAAATACAATAGAAATAAGTTCTTTTTAGTGGTTATGTAGTTTTATTGGGCATGGTTATGGGTATGAAAGGAATGAAAAATGACCAAGGTGTTCCAAAAAATAATCAAAGGAAGATCCTTAAATATTGAAATAATCCTTAAAAATATCCATACAATTATCATGTTACTAATAATATATCATCAATATACCATTCTAAAATGTTCCCTGAGAATTACAGAGACACAATGGAATCCTTCTATAAAAAAATATGTTAAATGTACTTGTAAATGTTTTATTTTTATGATTCACATGGTCTATATAGATTTCAAAATTACATGAATATAAGTTAAGGAAACAAAAATAGGGATTACCTCTAAATCGTTCTAATATTTTGTCAATGAAATATAGTGTAAGGTGGTCCTTTCATGTATCTTGATTTAGTTAAAGATATTCACTACATAATTAAAATATGTTTTCCATAGGGTTTAGAACCAATAAATTCCAATCATTTGGAATTACATTTAATCTGGGTTTTTAGGCACAATTTTCACATGGCCAACCCATTCTCTATCATATATGGGATTCATGATCCTAACATTAATTGATTTACTGACTTAAAATTTTATCACATTAAGGAGGGCATGGTTTTACATGAATTGAGATTTTATAATATACTTATAATCATAATATATGAGTATATTGTTGATGGATTTATATGGTATAATCCAAATAATTTCATCTATTGTACATTCTATCATCTTTTGACACTCAATGAAATGGTCTAGAGGATTTTATTTTTTCTCCAGAGAGAGGATATTTTCCATAATGATGGTTAATTGGTCCATACACTTAGAATAAGTGTATTTGAAATTATGTTTATGTTTATTTTATTCCAACATTACATCCTTGTGGATTTAGGGAATATATTTATGGGTCATGAGGTCCTTGAAACATTCTATCCACTAATTTTTATTATATATGGAAATAGAATCAATGGAAATGACATCTTAAAAATAATTGAAGGTCATTGGTAAATTTGAATTAACACTTTCTCCAATTAAAAAAATACTTTTTCAAACCCACACAAAACTCAAAACATTTTAAAAAAATATTAATGTGTGAATAAGAGGATATTGATTTAGTGTATGTGTTGAGAAGTGGATGGTGCATGCATGTGTGTCATTAATGATAACTTCCATTGAATAGACTTGTATATTGTCGTGATTTAAATAGGGTGTTTAATAGTATCTTGGATATTGAAATAGTCCATTTATTTTCCAATGTCCATATAAATAATTCCATTGTGGGCATTGATGATTTTATTTTTATAGGAAAGTCCATCCACACATGAGTGAAGCATGTACACGGGTCTAGGAATATTTCCAATCAAGAAAAAAGTAGTAATTAGATAATATGATATTCTTAAATATATTTAGGATGTCTTCAATCACTCCTAGCAGATGTTTTTTACTATGGTGTCAATGTTTCACAAAAATGACTATTATTTGAATCTATAATGCCTATAAAAATATACATAGTTTGAGCCACAATATTATTAAGAGAACCTAAATAAATAATTATATTAGAGAATAAAGAATAAAAAATGCTGAAAGTTTTCATAAAAGTGTGTGGATCCTATAATTTTTTTGTAATCACTAGTTGAATCAAGGATGAGACATTCCATCCATGTTTAAATATCTCATTACCCATAAGTTATCATTTTTGGGTAAATGTTCCATTAAGAATCATATATTATTAAGGAATTGTTAAACTATATAAAATATAGGAATGAAAACTTTTACCCTTTTAAATGTATTTATGATCACATTATCAATTTCACTATCAATATTTATTTTGGATCAACAAATCCCTTGAGGAAAAGGTATGGCAATTGATTGTTCGGGGGAATACATAATAATATATTTTTTAACCTTTTTATTTTTTTCATAACATGATTATTTTGATAGTGTAGAAAGACTAAATTCTTGAGGTGAGCATAAAATTATATTTAATAATTTTAAGGATAAATTTCATCACCACCACGAAGTTTTATATCATATACATTACCTTTTTGTTTTGGATGGAATAGAGGGTGGGATGGTAATTTTCCAAAATATTGAATCTTTATCTCAATAATGGTATTTTATAGATTTCCCACTTGAGTTTGTAGGTCTTCAATAGACGAATGAGTAGTCTATTTGAAATAGATGTTCTTGTATTATATTTTCATCATTATTTCCTAGAGGATGGGTTCAGATTTGGGAGGATTCTTATTCAATGAAGGGAATTTATAATAATTATTAATACCATAGTATTATTGATACAATATTTCATTAGGGTAACTTGATTTTCCTCTATTTTAGTACCCTGGTATGGATTTCCACCCAAGTTTTATATTTGGAAAAATGGTCACTTAATTTAATGGTGTTTCAATATAAAAAGTATTCCTAGGAAATGTTTATTCCAAAGACTCAGAGAAATCGTAAATTTTGGGGAAATGATCAAATAGATGACTGTTATTTGAACCAGTAAAACAATGCAATGGAGTGCATGGAGGGTTTTAATTACCTTCACCTAGATCTAATTTTCATAAAATGGTATGTTTTTGTTAATGTTTATTATTGATATTTAGTTCATGTTATGAATGTTTTACCTCTTAAAATCCTCAATTGGGTAATATTTCTCAAGTTAAAAGTTATTTTGGGTCATATTGGTAATTAAGTCATGAGATATGGTTTGAGTTTTATCAGCTAGGTACCCCTCAAACTAAAACATTTATTATGCCATGATCCATGGGGACAAGTCCCTCATAGAATTATTGAATTTTGAATTCTAATAAAAAATTTTGGTGGGGGATACTTGAGAAAGTATTTTAAATATCTCTCAATATTCATAATGGGTATCAACATGTGATTTCTTAATTTCATAGATTTATTTTTAAATGGATTTATTTTTTTTGTTAAGGAAGAACTTCTCTACAAAAATTTATATTTGTTAATTCCAAAGACCAATTATAGATTTAAAATAGTATATCTAGTCATTGGATACACCATTAATAGAAAAAGGGATATCACTAAACATTATAAGGTAATTGGAAACATTTTTTTTCTTTCAAGGTGGATAATTTTGTATGAAAATACATGATATGTTTCTGAGGGTCCTCACTTGGAAGACCATAGAACTTAGGAAGAAGGTTGATGAGTCATGACCTTAGAAAAAAATTTGTTAGTTTCTCAGGGTATTGGATGTACATGGTTTTGTACATTAAATCAATAGTGGTTAGTTATTTTATGTTCTATTTATTTGAGGAAATGTTTTTCGTGATTTTATTTGGTTCAATTTTGGATTATTGTAGAACATATTGAGGATATAAAATGGGATCACCTTTATTAATTTATTTACTTAATCTAGAAGACCTATTGTTTGAGAGGGGAGTCATTTTAATTTTATAGCCTTTTTAAAATATTCATTAATTTCCTAATTTGGTCATGAAAATATATTGGGATTTTATTTAAATGAAATGTTATTAAAATAAAAACGATTCAAAAATAAGAAGAGAGAATGTAAAAAAATAATACAAGGAGAGAAGGGGTGAGACAGAGAGATATATATGAATAAAAAAATAATAAATTTTTTTAATGAGGATGATTTAATGGTGTATGAAAAAATATAAACTAAATTAATGATCGAAAATATTATCTTCATTTCCAGTTGAAGATACAAAATTATGATTTTTTTATTGAGAAAAAAAAATTTCATAATTATTTCACTTGATTTTTATTATTATAAAATGGATACTATCTCGTATATCAATGGATTTTTAGATCAATATTTTTAATAGTGTTTTTTTTACAGAAAGAGAAGGATATTCATCAATATATTTTATTTTTTGGGGATCAATTATGAAGAATGATTGAATAAACACTAAATGTAAATGACAATTTAATGAAATGGTAAATTTTGATCAACCTAGAGAAATATCATGAGGTACATACTTAATATAATCATTATATATTTTTTAGATATTATTATCTGTAGTTTTTAACTCAAAGAACCATTATTTTACAATGTTTATACAAGGATATATCGGAGTGTTTTTTCAAAAACAAAAACTAATTCACAATCTACTGATAATCATTTTGTGAATTTTTTTCGAACTCTTTTCCAAAAATCACCAAGGAAACACACGATTAACATGATATAATGTACATATTTTTATTTTATTTACTGTGATACAATGAAATAAGTGTACATTTATATGATCATGTTTATGGGCATTCAATATAAAAATATGAACCACACAAACATTGTCATTTAAAAGGATGAATAAGTAGTGAATTGTTGGTGAAACATCAAATTAATGGGTACCCACCTATATGATCATGTGATTTTTTCTGTGACTTTCCAGTAAATAACTCTACTAATTAATTATATATGAAGAATAATAATGTTATACTAATATTGATTTTAAATGATAATTCAAATAATACAAACATTATACAATTAATTTACATCACATTCCTCCCCAGGTGATCATAAAGAGATTAGAAATATGTAAAATATGATGAATCTATTAAAAAAATAACAAATAAATCATTAAAACATTTACCTATATTCAATAATTCTCGATGAATGCTGGATATGAGGCATAGTATTAATAATTATATCCAAATTTCAATAAAAACAACATTTGTATAAGTGATTAGGTGATTATTCATCGATGAATTTCTCCATCAACTTATTTTGGAGGGTTGAATTACACAGACATTGATTATTCAATTCACTATATTTTAATGGTGGAAAATTGGGTTATTTATCCAATTGTAGTTAATTCATCCAAATTAGAGGACTGAATCCCAGGATATAATCCCAATAAAAATGTATGGTCTAATATTATTGACGAATGTTATCTTTCATTTGTTGGATCCATTGTTCTTCTAGTGATGAAATATAGTTCGAGGTCCGGTAAAATAAATTATATAAAATGGTTATTTTCCTATAAAAATGTGATTTTCAAATTCTGATTCAATTATATATTGTTATGATAAATATATGAATGTTTTTTCCAACTGGGTGAATGTGATATTAAATCTTAAAAAGAAATATTTAAACAAATGGATTCAAATTATATATTGAGATTAAAGGAATATAATAATTTGATAATAAAACCCAAAAAATTTAATTTTCATGAAAAAGAGTTATAATATATTACCTATCATTGTGATATCACAATTGAACACATTTAAGACTCTTAGGATCCACATCTAGAATAATAAAATGTTGCCATCCATGCCCTATATCGAGTAGGTTTGAATTTAGATTTTGATTCCTGTACTTTTCCTTATAGAGGGGTATACAATATTTTCATGCAAACAAAACAATTAATATTTGAACCCTTATTTTATCTCCTAAATAGGCCACTACCCTAGAAATTTATAAATAATGATTCATTGGATCCAAATCAATCACTGAATCCTATACTACCCTTTATCAGCAGTTTTCCCCAATCCCCGAAACATGAAAAATACCAACCTTATTTCTACCTTCAACCAAATTCTTAAAAAAAATAAGTAATTATAGAATAAAAATTATCATTCATCACCTTTTGGTCCATATGAAATTGATCTACTATATCCCCTTTAGTGGAGAAAAAATAAAACTCAATATCCCTATAATAAGTAGCCATTGGGTAGCCAATGCATTGACTGGAAGTAAAAACGTATAAGATCTATACATACTCAATATATAAATATATTTCCTCCATAGTATTTAAATAATAAACCTTATTAATTATGTAGTAGGTATGATAAACCTCCACTAGTAACCTAGTAATTTAACCACACTGAGTCACCTTTATTAATCGATTTATTATAATGAAAATACCAACTAAATAAGCAACATAATAAAAAATTTGATTGTTATATAACATCCTATTGAGTGTAGTGATTAAAATTTAAACTCAAATAAAGTTTTCTTAAGGAATCATTTATTGAAGCAAAAAATATCATTCTTAGATATAACACTTACCCGACATCATAGAAATAGAATCATGACCCCATGATCAATTAATGGTGCCTCTTCCAATTACTAAGTCCTTACCCTATGAGAATCCCTAAACTCTTGATATTCATGGAACACAGTCTATGATTCTTTGATGATTAAATATAGAATGTAAATCCATCATTTTATAACATAAACATTTCAAAATATTGGATATATCTAAAAAATTTCAAAATTAGAGATTATATGCCCATTTTTACACTCTAATATAAATTATTTTAGAGTAGTGTCCTTTGGTAATGAAATTTCTTTTGAGTAACAACATCAAAAAAAAGAATCCCTCATTGAGGTGGAACAAAAAAAATTTGACATCAATTTTTTTTATTTCCATGAACTATGTCCATGAAACATATATCATCTAAAAGATGAATTAACATGTCATGTAGGAATTCATTATTTTAGAAGAAACTATAAACCACATGAGGCCACAGTTGAGATTATAGGTTTGTGATTACCCAAGGTGCGACATAAGGTTTTCAGCACCTAGAGTTTTGGTTAAGGGAATATTGATAGTGGGGAATTAAAGAGAGATTTAAATGATTTAATTGATTAAATAATTTTAACATAATACACATCCCCTCGCATTGGGTGTACAACTCACAAATTAGATCCTATCCTCTCTTATCCACCATTTTTAACATATGAAAACTGAACCGAATCAAAGAGATGAAGTACTTAATCTCTTTCTTCTTGGAACTGATCATAATCAGGTCAAGGAAAATCACAATTTGAGTATATCTTTACACCAAAAGTGTCGGCCTTTCACCCTTGATGTAGGTGTATTTGAGTTTTGCTATCTTTTTGCTTCATTTTTCATTATTTTAAGGTTGTCAATAAATATTTAAATTTCAAGTGATCCCATCAAGTTTGATATGTTAGTTTTGGGGTACATTGTGATGAATTGGGAAATTTATTATGTAATTCCCATTTTTAGTAAAAATCCACATGTAATATAGTCTATTGGAAACATATTTTCCCTTTTTATTCGAGTAAGAAATCTTTTGGAGAATACACATTGTGTATAGAGTTTACACGCTGTGTAGTGACCCCATGTCAGGTTGCCAGAGGACATGACCATGGTAGGATATTTAAAAGTACAATAACATTTAGAACAACATGAACAAAGTAAACAGACTTGGGAACAAGTAAACCACATGGATAATTTGACATTTATCTTGAACATGATGCCTAGTTGGGGATACACGGTGTGTTAGGGACATGACTTATCGAGCCGTGTGAGAGAGGAACACACCTAGGGGTCTGGTGAGGAAGAACACATGGTGTTGGGGTTGGACACAACTTGTACCACTACATGGATAGGCCAAGCTATGTGAATGGGAGACACATTGAGGTGAAAGTGTGTGTCCACACATTGTGCGTCGCCCAGTGCATGTCCTGTAATTTTTGAGGATCATCTTGAGATCTTTTACCTTCCATACCTCCTTCTCTGAAACTCAAATTCAAGATTTTGAGTAGCCAATCCTAAGTAGTTTTCCATGTAGAACATGATGGTGTCCTTCTTTTTGTAATATGAGATATTTGGTGGCGCGTCATAAGAAAGTCCCATATGTAGTAGTGCATAACCTTAGGAGTGATCAGGGTGGATCACTAGGTTGATTTTGGGGGCAGTACCCTTCCCATCCACCTTAGTATGTGGGTCCCATGATCATTTTAGGCTAGTAAAGTGGTACTACCCTGTTGTATCATGGTATGGGTCCCCTATCCATCGTAGTGTTGTGACATGAGGTATGACAATTATGATGCGACTTTTAGTGGCTTTAGATCATTGTTGTAGATCGATGTTGTTCATAAAGAGATATGTTAGGATGTGTACTCCCCTTTCACATCAGTGTGAGGGTTTCACTTAGCTCTCTTCTTTGGAATATATGTCACCCCCACATCATGGGTGTGGTTACTATATCTTTTTTGTATTTCTTATAGAGTTTTTACTTCCTTGATGGAATAGGGTATGAGTTCCCCATATCATTGGTATAGTGGGATAATGCTCCTTTATCGAGCTAGGGTGTGGGTCCTCCATACATTTTGATGTAGTAGGGTATGAAATCCCTTATTAGACTAGGGTGGGGGTCCTCTATACATGTACTTGGTTCTCCACTTCAATGTCTACTTTCGGGTCCTCTATACTTGACCTACAGTTCGAGGAGTTACTCCCCTATTGTATTAGGTTGAGGGTCATCTATTTTTGGAGTTGGAACTCCCCTATCATAGCATGATATGGATCCTTTCGACATGTTGTTTTGGATTAATTGATACTCTGTTATCATACTAGGGATCATGTAATCAAGCATGGGGTTGATACTCGCCTGACATGTTAGGGTACAAGTCCCCAATATTAACCAAGCTAATAGAGTGATATTCTCATATCATATAATGGTTAAGGTGATCTATCCACATAGAATTTCTCCCCTGTCATACAATGTGTTGGTCCTTGCCTATGGAGTAGTACTCCCCGGTCTTTGAGTAGCATAGGGAGTGGGTCCGCCATTGGAGATAGTGCTACCTTGACTCGTTACTAAAGTTACGAGGAGTGGGCCACTACATGAGTTACGTGAAATAACTATTTTGGAGTTATTTCTCCCTCAACATATAATGTTGATGGAAACTCCATTTAGTAGCTAGAAAAATGTTTCACGGTATGGATTAGAGATAGTACACCTTCAACTACAGGGTAGTAGAATGGTGTGGGTTCCTCTGTTCTCTCTTTCATTCGAGAGAATGCATGTAATGCATAGTCTGGGGAAGTTATATACCAACTAGAAACTGTGATATGGTGTGGGACTCATCATTTGGGTTTCATTAGTATGATCGGGGAGTATGTAAGAAATGAATAGACCTATGGTGCTGGGAACAGGATTCTGACTTAGTGAGTTTTTTACAATGAAGTGCATATCTTAGAATGGTTCCATCTAGGATATCATAGATTACACGGTGAATTCTTGTAGTTTTTTTTGTTTCTGTTTGATCTTTCAAGTAAAATTATGTTGTTGGCTAAGAGGTCAGAACACCATGAGACTTATATTATAATTTTAATTTATCTAGGTGATTCAAGGAGTCCTTTTGGTGTTCTCAAGGTCCTAGGTTTACACTCCTTATGGACTGACCTAACTAGTCAGTTATAGCCAAATATCATTTGTGAAGGATTTTCTCTCTTGATTGGGTTCCCTCTGGTGAGGTTGAGCGGACGATTTATTGTTAGTTCCACCATTTTCTTTTGGGTTTTTGTGGAACCTGATTAATATTCTTAAACTCACCCATACATGACCTTTTGTCACATGTGTTATGTCTTTTGTAGAACAAAAGTCTTTTTATGGAGTCCTTGAAGGACCTAAGGAAGGGGGAAAATAGTGAGCTAGAACATAAAAGGTGTTTACTCGAGTTGGGTTGTAGAGATTTTCAGTAGTTTCATATGATAATGATCCCATCCTTTTGAGTAGGTTGGATGCTTATACAATTTTTTCTATATTTGTTTTCCCCTATTTTACACTTTTTTTAATTTTTTGTACACTAGTTTGGGATATATTTAATCCTTCATTTTTGTTTCCATTTTTTTGATATCTCTACACTATTGCATTGAGGTGTTTTTGGGTGAATTTATAGAGGTACCTTATGTAATGGCCTTCCATTTTAGTGATATGCCTTCCAAGTGCTAGTCACTAGCCCAAGGCCTATTGGAGATGGACATGGAGAGTTGTGGCTCGGGTACCATTGGGTCAGGCCATGATAGTGTGGTATCAAATTGGGTTCCTCTTTGAGACCCTAGTGTCGGGAGTTTTGGTTTTGGTTTCATAGAGGAAGGGTTAGGGTGTTCCTTGTTTGGCCGTCAGATGAGAGGTTCTCGTGTTGGTTCTACTACTGACATATCCATTCCCTAGGAAACTAATAACCTATATTTTTCCTCGGTAATTTAGGAAACTGGTCACTAGGAAATAATAGTACATGCATCATATAAGAATGAGTTTTGGTTTTTTCTTTATCGTTATTGATCTATATTTTGAGATAAATGTTTTGACCGTGGTGTTTCATGATTTTATATTAGGATGCCACCACGAGGTAATCCAAATATGTTTCCATGGTTTTATTGTGGTAATGATCCTCCCTTTGATAAGTCAATAGTGAAGGGAACGGGATTTGGGGTGGCGCCTTCGGGTGGTCCTCTAGTTGAGACACAACCATTTGAGAAGCTGGTTGTGTTATCAGTTCAGACTGAGGATGGACATAGGACGAGTGCACTACAAAATTTTTAAAGGAAGTGAATTGTAAGGTACTAGGTTGATCGACCTCCTAAGAAGATGATGAAATGATCGAGGCAATCACATGTGTTTTACGCCTGGTGTGGACACCTCTTGATCATATGGTGGTCTTAGAGGTGATACTTCTATAGGTTTCAACCTGTAGATAGTGTAGTTTTGAGATAGAGACCCATGATTATGTGACACTCACTTGTGTGTAGTTTTATTGACTCATTAGTAATGATTTTTTACATAGGAATATTAATATATTTTCATATCCAAGATCTTTTGTAGCTTCGGTGGGGTAGCTTGATAGTGGAAGAGTACTCAGCGAGGTTCAAAGACTCATCACGTTACTCATTAGATATAGTTTGAGACCCCTTCATCAGAGATCATACCTTGGATAAGGGCCTCAAAAGATACATACAAGCATGTTTAGTATCCTTGTTCCATCCCTATTATATAGGGGTTATGAAGATAACTCTAGTGGTAGAGAAATTATTGGTGAAGGGAATTAAACATGTGTCCCAAAGTGGTGGTCATGGGGATGAGGTGTCCACAATAGTTTAAAAAAAATACATGATAGGATCACAACATGGGAGGCATACCCATTACCAATCTTAATAACAATGTCATGTAGCACAGTAGTATCGCTGAGGATTAGGTTATCCACAAGAGAGGTTGTTCTACTCTTCAGGCGTCTATATAAATCTTTCTAGGGATTGTATGACCTACTTTTTTATTGAGAGGGAGATGATCAACATGATTCCATGGAAGAGGTTTCATTTTGAGTTGGGATTTCAAAAATATAGTGGAAATGGTTGGGGAATATGGAGTGTGGAAGTTAGTGGTAGGTAGTTCGATTTTTATCCACAACCACCCCAGGTGGTCCATTCCAGGCTCAGGGAGCTAGAAGAAACAAGAGGGAACAAATATAGGCCATATAGGAATTTAAACTAGAAGGCCCAAGTAATAATTGTGATATGATTTTTTTCCATTCTATATTCTCTATTAGTAATTGTTATACACAATATGAGGTACCATTTTCCTTCAACTTCATTCTCTAGGTTTAACCTGGGTGATGAGGGGCATTAGTGTAGACATGTGTTTGTGGTGTTAAACATAGCATCAAATTAACATGAAATAGGGGTCCTTCAACCATCAAGCCACATTTTTGTGTTCCTAGAAAAAACAAACAAGTGAGTCATTGTCACCCAAATAGGATTTCATTGAGGTATGGTTGGTGATTCTCTCTAACTCGTGAGTTCCAGGCTTGGTGTGGTGTTGGAAATTTTCAAAAAAAGGACTTCATAAGACACAGTGTGAGCATTTTTGTGGCCTTTTTTGTTACTTAGTACCCTCATGAACTTTGAATCACCTTTTGTGCATGGGATTCATGAGGAG
Source organism: Viscum album (assembly GCA_963277665.1). NCBI lineage: Eukaryota > Viridiplantae > Streptophyta > Magnoliopsida > Santalales > Viscaceae > Viscum > Viscum album. Next base: position 1,031,165,645 of record OY728158.1, read on the forward strand.
GATGTGGTGTGACTTGGCACAACTTTGGACTCATAAGGAAAAGGGATGGTTTCCACACTAAGATGTGATTTTGTGGGGTGATCCAAACCATGAAAGTGGTCCAGTTCCACCAATGGTAGATAGTGTTGTAGTGTGTTGGATGAGTTCCATATAATTATTTGTGCATGGAGAGTTTGTGTGATGGAGTGTCAATGTAGGTATTTTCCCGACTAGTGGAGTTCTTATGCTTGATCACTTTTTCCTTGGTAGCCCTAGTGGATGGAGAATCTTTCTTAGAACCATTATGTAGCAGAAGAGCCAGACCATGTGACTTTTCTACAATTTGGATCGGTTTTCTACCATCCATAATCACCTGGGATTCCACTAGTCAGTGTGGCGTTATTTCTATTTTTGTGTTATGTGTTATAGCTAGAGGTTCTCAAACAAAGTTCCTAGTTACACAAAATTATTATACATGGGAATCCCTTTTTCATCATTGGTATCCTTGTGTGCTTGGTGTCATCCTTGATTTCAAGACACTTATGGTGGTCATGGTGTAGTTTATCTAGGGGTGGGTGTGTACTATGGGGTTACATCGATATATGATTTAGGTTAGGGAGTTGGTGAACCGTTAGACCCTATGACTAAAAATTTACCATAGTTCTTAGTGTTTTCTACCTATCACAACTAAGGAAACTTGTACCGGCATTCTACATGATGTTATCCCAGTTGGATATGGACATGAGAGTTGTTTGGTATTGTTTTTCCCCAAAGTAAATGCTTGTATGAAGCACAAGAACCCCTTGACGTGCACGCTGGAATGGGAGTTCTAGGACATTTCTCAGTTTCATTCCCTTTTTCCTAGCCCTTTTATTTTTGGAGACTAAAATATTTATAGTGGGGAGAATGTAGTGACTCAGATTATAAACTATCAGGCTTTAGAATATTCATAATAATATTTTTAAATCAAGGCATTGAGTCAGTACAGGATTTTGGGGTCGGGACAGCCTCGACACGGTGATTTCGTTTTAAAAATTATTATATATATTTTTTCACACACACACAGTTTCTATTAATACATGAAATTACTCATTGGAAGAGTCTTGGATTGGAAATATGAAGCATTGTTTGTGTATGACATGTTGTGTTTACCGTAGATATGAAATCATATTTTCCATATCATGAGTTTTAGTTAGAGGCTTGTTCGTGATAGGGAATTAAGGAGGGATTTAAATGATTTAAATGATCAAATGTTTTAACCTAATTCCCCTACCCATTCCCTCACATTTGGTGAACTATGCACACAGGAGTACCACTCCTCTCCTCTCCCAATTTGGTGATAGATGAAATTTATGTTGGATCAACATGATAAAGCATAACCAATATCTATTTTTGGAACCTAACAATATAATATCGAAGAGAAGAATGATCAAGGAATTGTTCTACACCAAACACTTTGGCGTTTCTCCCTTGATGTAGAAATATTTTTAGTTTTGGACTATATCTCCATCGTTTTGCATTATTTAATGGTTATAGTTCCCTATTTCAACTACTACTGATCTCAACTAGGTTGATTTGTTAGTTTAGGGGTGAAATGTGTTGAATTGGTTGATTTCAAAGGTAATTCTTGTAATTTACATGTATAAAGTGTGGTGTCCAGGGGACATTCCATGTAGCTCTTCTTATTCAGGGAAGAATTTTTTTTGGGCCTGCATGTCATGTAATGTGTTTATAAGTCATGCAGTGACCTCATGTGTTGGGGCCAGAGGACATGGACATGGCGGACCATAAAACAGTATATGCCCATCTATAACTACATGGGGAATGTAAATATAAATGAGAATGGGTACACCACAAGGCCAAGTATCTGTTTTTCCTAAATACACAATTTAGTATGGGATATACTGCATTTTTGGGACAGGAATGGCTAGGTTGTGTGGCAGGGGAACACAATCAAGGGACGTTTGGGGTAGAACACATCATGTAGGGGTCAAACAAGACATGTACCCCTATATGGCCAAGCCATCCCATGTGAACACGATACATGACTAGGATCATGGTGGAGTCCGCATGCCTTGTGGCCTCTAGGAAACACTGTTTAATTTTTTAGGATCATCTTGAGATATTCCACCATCCATACCCCATTCTCTAGAACTAAAAATCAGGATTTTCAGTTATTATCATGAGAGGTTTTACACATATAACATTGCAGTTACATAATCTAAATCATATGTCATATGATACGGTGTGTTTCGAGCAAGAATATTGTGTATTGGTTTCTATCCTTGGGAGCGATCAGGGTGGATCACTAGGTTGATGTTAGAGTCAGTAACCTCCCCTTTTGCATTAGTATGTAGGTCCCTTAGATTATTTAGGCCGGTAGAGTGGTGCTACCCTATTGTATAAGGACACAGGTCCCCTTCATGTGGGATAGTTCCAATGTGAGGTACGATAAGAATTTTTATTCTTTCATTGGATCTTAAATAATTATATTGATTTGTGTGGGCCGTAATGAGAGGCACATGGACTGGTACTCCCATATGGAATAATGTAAAGGGGTTTCCATACCTTTATTCTTTGGTAGAGATGGTACTCCCGACATCATTGGTTCTTGTTATATACTTTTGGGTAGTTATTTTAGAGTTGGTAATCCCTTGATGGATTGGGGAAGATGTTTATCTTTATCATTCGTATATTTAGACAACACTACCCTACCAATATATGGTGTGGGAACTCCTTACATGTTGGCCAGATAAGGTAGAAACTCTCCTATTGGACTAGGGTGAGGATCCTATATCTGTGGTGTAAGTAGTCCCCTACCTTATCTGGGTATGGGTCCTCCAAACATGATGTATAGATAGAGTGGGTACCCACGTAATGTGTTATGATATGGGTTATCTATCCATGGAGTCATAAAACCACTATCATACAAGGATATAGGTCATCCCTATGTATTGTTCTAAAAGAGTTGGTACTCCCCTATCATACAATGGAGGGTTTCCATTATCCTGGGTTTGGTACCCCCCATCGTGTTTTGGGTATGGGAACTCCATAGTAATGAAGATGGTATAGTGGTACTCCCATATCTTACTAGAGTGAGGTTCCTATAGCCACATAGTGGTACTCCCTTGTCGTACCCAGGTGATCATCATCCCCAATGAAGTAGTACTCTATGGTATTTAAGTAGATGTTAGAAGAGGGACCTCAATTGGTGTTAGTGATCCCTTGACTATTGAGTACAATTACGAGGAGCAGGGCCCTCCAGTAGTTACATTCCCTAATTTTTTAGGATTTAGTTATCCTTCATCAGATTGAGGTGTAGGGTAACCTATTCCAGATCCAGAAAGTGGTTTCCCGAGATGGTTAGAAGACAATACTCCCTCAAATACATATCAGTGGGGAGGTGTGGGTTCCCCTGTTCTCTCTCTTGTTAGAGAGTTTGAACATGGTGCGTAGTCTGGAGTAGTTCTCCGACAACTGTGTGTAGTGATTAGGGTCAATCCACTATACTTGGGTTTATTTTTCTTATATTGGAAGTAGGTTAAAAATCGATGGACCTATAATTTTGAGCAGTAAAGATCGAAATAGTTAGTTGTTACATATGGAGTGAATCTGTCGAATGTGTTCCATCTTGGATAAATGATTTTGTGTAGTGTGTTCTATAGGTTTTGTGTTACTGTTATATAATTCGAGTAAAATCTTCTCACTCTCTATGAGGTCAGAATATCATGATACTTGGAGTCTGGGATGAGTATATCTAGGTGATTATAGGAGTCCTTGTGGTATTTTTAAAAGTCTGTGTTGAAAATCTTTTTGGAATGACCTGAATAGTCATGTAAAACAAAGGATGGTTCGAGATGGAAATTCTCTCTTGACTGGGTTCCATCTGGCGAGGTCGAGTGAATAATTACCTTTCAGTTGCTCCATTTTCTTTTGGGGTTTCTAGGGATCTTACTGAGTATTATTATACTCACCCGACATGGTCTTTTCCCTGAATGTTTTTTTCTTTTACACACCACAGGCTATTTGGTGGGGTCCCTAGAGGACCCGAGGTAGGAAGAGGTTAGTGAGAAAGACTGACCAAGGTATTTACCGGATCTAGGCAGATGAGCTTTTATGTAGCTTCATTTGAAAACAAGCCTCTCTTTCAGAACCAGTTTGGGACTTTTTCACTTTTTAGTGGGAATGTGTTTTTCCTTTTTATGATTTTTGTAATTTTCATTTGTTCTAGTTTGGGATAGATGTTTGTATGCATTTTATTGTACAATTATTTATATCTCTACAAGTTCTCATTGAGGTTTTTTTAGGATCATGCATATAGGTACCTTAGGAAAAGGCCTTCCATCTAAGTGATGCGCTTACTATACTCTAGTCACTTTCCCCAATACTATTGGAAGTGTTAATGTGGGGAGTTACAACCCATTCCCCATCTGTTTATGTCATGACATATTCATGTTCTCCACCATCGAATCAAAAATGATACTATTGATCATGTGTATAGCTGAATACCACCTCAAAAACTGACGTAATTCATTTCCCATCACCACATATCACAGATTACTATAATGAAGTATTTAAAAAATATATATATTATATCTATGGAATAATTATAATTATGTATTTATAATATCATATCTATTATCTTTCCTTACAATCTGCAATAAAATGATAATGTCACACATGTATATGTATGGACTACCACCTCTATGAAGCAATGTGATTCTTTTTTCATTTTATTTTGATATTTATGGTATAAAGGATATATTTTATGATTATTATGATATAATAATGATTATTTAAAGTAAATTTATTATTTATAATTCGGTCACTCCAATAGTTAAAAATGGAAATAACCTTCATTTGTATGTACGATATACTGTCTCCCTGAACAGTGTAACTAATTTTCAATATCTATCTTTTATGGAAATCCATAAATATTTATATAATTTATATATATTATATTTATATAACTATTAAAATTATTTATATGTTGTATTCCTAATCATTGTTAAATACTAAAACTATATATCCTAACAAACATGAAAAAAGAAGAAATCATCACTTTGAACAATGATTTTAACAAAGAATTCTTAAAAAATGACAATAAATGGTTATCAGTAAATATTATATGGAATGATATAAATGATTATGGCTATGAAATATATATATCTAAAAAACCTATATTTATTATATAGGAGGTTCTAATTTTTATTAAGGAATTCAATACTTCTGGTAATGGTTTTTTATCTCACTTTTACTTATTTTGGACACATGCCATACTAAACCCCAGTTTCTTTTGGGTGTTGTTTATACATCGCATGAATTTATTTTATGATTATTATAATGAGAAATATGGGATATAAATATCCATCTATGTTTCTTTCTTACATTGGGATTATGATTCAATAATTACCAAAGTAGTAAGTGTGTTTTCCAAAAAATATCATTATTTATCCTGATTATTTATGATTATGCTTATGATGATGAAAAATTATGATCTATCTAGAAAATAAATCTTTAATATTATTATCATATTTTTAATTAATTTATTTAATTCATCCTTTCATTTCCATTTTTTTATCTACACAAGATCTCAAAATGATTTTTTTAGTACAATCTAATTTATTTCCATATTCTGTAAAATTATCTTTCACTTCCATGAAAATGCATTCTATAAATTTATTATATAATGTTTTTAATATTAATTTTTTTTTAATTTATTTTTTCCAATTTTTATATATTTATAAAATTATTCAAATGTATTATTCTTTCAATTTTACAAATGATTTAGTTTTTGACACTTTATAAAAGAGTGAAGGGATTGTTTTCTTTTAAATTATATGAAATTTAAAGAAATTAGAGATATCCTAAATTATAAATGATTTGAGGTATCCTCTATATGTTTTCAAGGTTATTTTTAAAGAATTTGTTTTCACTAATATTTGGGATATTTTTATATTTTAGACTACTTATTTCTAAATGGTATGGATATTTTCCTCATGAATGTTTTAATGATATTTTTATACAATTTTTATTCATCAATGAAAAAAACCTTTTGTTTTTATTATATTTTTCTAATTATATGATACAATAGTATCATCTCTATTCATTATATGGAGGGTACATTATTTTATTTTTTATATTTCTATGAAACTAACTAATTTTACAAGTGTTATGATATGTTGGATTAATGAAATGATTTTGAAACCGTATTTATTTTCATGAGTTATAATATGAGGAGGTAATGAAAGATTAAAAATTTTATGAACAAATATTTATGGATTTCAATATGTGATAGGTGGTCTTATATTTATATATCCCTACAATAATTTGGGTAACGTATTATATCTCATGAGATAATTATGGAAAACAAGTTGATGTTCTTGATCTTCTATCGGAAAAAAACCAATGTGCTTGATTCTCTTGGGGAATCAAGTTGAAGTTAATGATTTATTATATGAAACAAGTTAATGTTCTATATCCATTGTGGGGAACAAGTGTTGATTCCTCATCTGTTATGATATTTTTGTCCCTATATTTATCCTCAATAAATGAAATGGTTTCTTTAGGTATAACGGAGTAACACTTATCTGACATGAACTTATAGTTCAAGACTAATTTATGGATATTTCATACTATTATGATTCATGTCATTGTAAATGAATATGTTTTATTTTATGAATCCTCCTTATGGACCATTATATATTAGATATAATCCATATAACTTATATTCATAATCTCATGACCTTATAATTATTTTATACATTCATATGATCATCAATTGATATCTCCCATGCTTACCCTTACAAATCATACATACTCACCCATTATTATGTTTCCATTCCCAGGGTTTTTAAGAATTGTTTAAGGTAGGTTATTTCTATAATGTTTACTAAATGGGGAGTTCATTATGAGATATGTCTAATTTTATTAATGAAAGAATAATATTTTGTATTTAGTCTCTAAATTCATGAATGATTTATACATCATCAGGTGAGTATTTATGAAATGTATTTAATATTCATTTAAAATGATGTAATTTTTATATATGAAAATTTAGCGATGTTATAGGTGGTATCAAATTCAGGATAAGTTATCCTTTAGAAGAAAGGATGAGAGAACCATAGAGAAAACCCTCTGGAAAATCCTACGTATAGAATAACATCCTATGTTTTGGTAAATAAAGGGGAACAATTTTCTTAGAAAAACATCACTGTATTGATACAAAATGTGGATGTGAATGTGATGAAGTTTTACCAAGGAGTAGTAAATCCAAAAAGGGTTCATCTGCATTTGATTTGATCATCACATTAAGAACGACAATGAGCCATTCTACAATCCTTGTTTTACACTCCTATGTCATATGTTTTTGAAATTCACAAACTCTTTACGAACCATCATGAAGGATTTAAATATACAATGATTATGAATGAACTAGGTCATACCCAATTAAACATACATTAAAAATAAGGGTCAATGATTGAGACATCTTATAAATGACTTTTCAGGATTATTTGAGTTCTCACTATGATTATAGTTTCTCTCAGAGTGATTTTTTGTTGATGGATAAAATCTAGTGGAATCATATTCATATTAAATGATAGGGGAAATAAAATTATTTTCTTCCTATGAAACCAACTTTTATGGCAGGTATAATGTAAAATATCATTTCTTTTCTCACACAATATATTCAAGCTATGATTCATGTTGTAATTCTAAATGAGAAAAGTTGCGAATTATGTTATGGTTAGTCCTTCATATGGAAACATCCCCTTCTATAAGTGGCTCTCCTAATACACAAGTTATCTAGAAATAGATCCGTACTATTGAGAAGATATTTTTTGTCCTCCAGTGTTGAATTCAAGAATAATTAGTTTTGGTTGTTTATAATTGTGAAGGTGAAGTGAATCAATAAAGGACACTTATAAAGAATACATGGAAAAAGAATTAAATTGACTCCCTAGAGAGGAATGAGTTTAAGAGATTATTTTTCAAAAATTAATATCCTTGTATTATTCATAAGAAAGTGGAGAATTAATTCCTTAATCTAAAGTATAAAAATGATGAATACATTGGTACCTATGAAAAATGTTTTTAAATACTCCCTTTCTATGATTATTGAATTATCATCTGACCTAATATTAAGGTTTATTGAATCCCTAGTGGATAATAACCAACTCGTTAGAGGGAATTATCCATAGGGGACTTTAATAGATATGAAAAAATACTTCAATATTCTATCAATGAGGAAATAGATATTGTATTTACCGCTATATCTAATGGTTTTGATAAGAGAATAAAAGTTGAATACAAAGGAAACTACAAAAAACCGTTGAAAGAATATGATGAGATTTACCTGATCCTTTATGTATGGAAGGATACATGGTGAAAATATCCTTGTGGGGACTAATAAATATTTTATGTGTGGAAATGAAGGTCACCAAGTGGTAGAATACTAATCTAATGGAAAAATCCAGCTAATAATCTAAATATAGGTAAGTCTATATATAATTCACCACCCAAACACATTATTTTAAAATAAATGTTTATGGTAGTTATGATAATCAGTTCTCAAATCTAAATGAAAAGGATTATGACTAATGTTTTCAACATCTTCAGGAGAGAGAAAATTGGAAATATTATGTGATCAGTATTTCTCTTGAGAGGTTTGAAAATGACATGGTGAAAGGTACACTTTCCATAAACTCTATAACTATAATGCATTATTTGTCTCTATATTTTATCTCTCTTTAATATCCTAAGAATTTTATAATGTTATCAAAATTCCACCCCAACGATTATATGTTGAATTAGTAATGAAAAACAAAAATGGTATGATGATCACTTATCAATAAAATTATTTTAAAATGATTGATGTGTGTGGTACTATGAATCCTAAAAATCATATTAATCTCCCTCTAATTGAATTTGATTTTATTTTAGTCATGTATTTTATTTCTATATATAAATCTGGCATCAATTTTTTAGGAAGGAAGGTCATTCAGATATTTTATTCCAAACAGTGATCATTTATCCATACAATGATAAATATGAACTTCTGATGGGAGTAACATCCATTATATGGGTGTTTATTCCAATAAAAATGGGTTTTTTCTTAGATGGTTGGTAGAACACTCAATAATGAAGATGTACTTATTGTGTATGAGTTTATTTACATTCTTCCAGGATAGTTGGATAATCTTTCATAAAGGTACTAAACATATTTTATTAGTAGAACTCATATCTAGTGCTATATACATTTCAAATAATCCATATACAACTTCCTATATTGAATAGTAATAATAGAATAAGAAACTATATTATAATCCTAATAAAGGTTTTATTCATCCATGTGTGTCATCTTATTGTGGACATGATCTTTTTCTTATGAATGAAGAATTACCACTATGAATCTACATTGATTATTTAAAGACTAAAAATAAAAAAATAAATAACAGGTATCCACAACCAATTATTAATATCATGGTTAATAAAAAATATATAGACCAAAATATTTCCATGACTGCCCTATGTTATCGATATCACAAATTATGGGTCAAGAAGAAGGATATACCCAAGACTAAATTCTATAAAAGGTATAGAAACTATGAATATATAATTATGTCATTTGGTCTTAACAATTCACCTACTATCTTTATATATTTAATGAATAGTGTCTTGAGTGATTAACATGATCATTTGGGGTATTCTATCTAGACAATAATCTTATATGTTGAATTACAAATGAAGGGAATAAAGATCACATAATAATTGAATTTAAGACCATAAGGAATGATAAATTTTAAGAAAAATTTAATAATTTTCATCCTTGACTATAAAAGGATTCAGTTTTGGGTTATATAATATTAAGAGATGATATATTTGTAGATGAATCAATGACCGACATTATTTATGATTGTCCAAGACCAACAACTATGACTGATATCATATGTTTTCTTAGTTTGTATTTGTGTTATCAATAGTTAGTGGAAAATATATCTTGAACTTAAAGTTTAATCACCATGTTATCTCAAAAAGATGATAAGTTACTTTTGAATGATGAATGTAAAAAACATTCATGGAACTGAAGAGAATATACCTCATGCACATGTGCTTATTTTACCCAATAATGAAGAAGGGGTTTTTATCAACATTTATGCATTGAATAAGGTATTGTGACGAATTATATTAAACAATGATATAGTTATATCTTATTCTTCACTATAATTGAAGGTTCATGAAAAAAGATACCCATCTCGTTATTTGAATTTTTCTACGGTAATATTTTCATCAATGATATCGAGGAATTATCTTTACAAACAAAGGTGTGATATATATAATGATAAAAATAGTTTAAAGTATATATTCACATGGAAGGAGTATAATATCTACTTTATAATATAGTTGGAGATGATCAAATACAATGATTGTTCAATACATTACCTCACTATGAAAGAGAGAAAGGTGACTAATGTTTTGAGTCGAAAGGATCATTATATCATATATATGATTAGGATCATAAATGATAAAATATTTATATATTCTAAATGTATTGATCTATAAATTTTTATGGTAGGGGATAAATAATAACTTTCTTAAATGATTGTTCAACTATCCATGTAATTGAATATTAAAGATTCACAAAATAGAGATATAGAGCTGCATAAGTGGTTGCAGATTGTTCCAGTGTTCAAACATTACAGTGATGGAATGATATGGTTTTTGAATCAGGTGTATGTTCCTTACATTCCAAATTTAATGAAGTAAATGATATAGGAGGCTAATAGTTCATCATTATATATCCATCTAAGATGTATGGAGATGTATATAGATTTTAATGAGTATTTCTAGTAGGACAACATGAAGATAGATATTGTAGAATTTTTATCATAGTGTATGGTATGTCAGCATGGTCACATTGAGATGTAAAAGTATAAGTGGATGTTGCAACCATTACCCATAATTGAATTGAAAACAATAAAAATCAACATGAATGTTATCATTCAACCCCCAAAAACATATAACTGACATAATTATATATGGGTTACCATCAATCACCATAAAATATTAAAACTCTTAATTGTTATTAGGGAAAATTTCACTCTCAATCATCTTGTTAGAATATGTGTTGATTTTATTTAAGGTAACATAGAGTGAAACATTATATTGTCTCTAGGGATCTGAGGATTATCATGATTTCTAGAAATTTCATCAATAAAATTTGGGTATAGATTTATGTTCCATCACAACATATCATCCTCAAATAGATCAGAAGTTTGAGAGAAACAAGTAAAACCCTAGAGGATACGATAAGATCATTTTCTATGGATTTATATGGGTTTTAGGATTAACACCTTCCCCTAGATGAGTTTTCATACAATAATATCTATAAATTGAGCATTCAAATAGATCATTGTGAAGAAATCTATAGAAAAAAGTTCAAAAATCCATCATGTGGGGATTAAGTTGGAATTCTTATGCTGGGTGATGATGAAATAAAAAATATATCCCCTATTGGATAGGCAGTGGGTGCTCGTGACACTGTGTGTGACCCCCATTAGCTTTGGTGCAGGTCCATTATCTATGGTGTGGATCCCACTATCATATTGTGTGTAGGTCCTTGTGACATTAAGTGGAACCCCCCCATCTTGGTCATGGGTCCTTGACATACAAAGTAAAACATGTTGATGCATTAGGGTCTGGGTCCTATAAAGATACTTATAGAGTGAATTCCCCTTATGAAATAGGGTGCATGTACGATATGGATAATTATAGAGTGGAACCCCTTTAATGCACTATGGAGTGGGTCCTCTACATGGAAATTATTTCCCCTAGACTGTGGGTAACATTGGTGAGGCATGTTCCCTCACATGGTTACTTCAAGGAAGGTGGGTGAGATGTAGGTAATTATTGAAGGACATTCGAAACTTCTATATTTATATTTATTTTATGTCTCATACTACTAACTTTTTATCTTTTTTGGTAATCCTAGTGAATATTTATTTACTCACCCCCACATGGGATTTTCCTGCACCTGTTGTGTCTTATAAAGATGACAGACATGTTAGTGGTGACATTTGAAGAGCTTAGGGATACTGGGTGCATGAGACCCTGTAATGTGGTCATAACATGGAGATCATGACTGGGGATTTGTCAACAAATGTTTTTTCAATCTTATCGGTTTGGGAAATATTTCTAGTTGGTCATTTATTTTTATCATTACTTTTTAGTTTACACGTTCTTACACTTGAACACCCTAGAGTTTTTATATTCTTTGTTTACTTTCTAGATGTTGCATATTGTTTTCTTCTTTCTTCCTCTACACTTCAGCATTGAGATGTCTATGTGTGCATGGGTTTCTAAGAAAAGGTATTCTCATGTTAATTCTTCCTAGGACACTTGTTTCCAACCCTTGGCCTATGGAGGAAGGCATGGGGTAGTTACTTCTTGATCCCCTGTTAAATCCGGTTCATGAAAAATTGGTATTAGATACGTTTTGATCTATGTGATGCTATTTGGAGTGGTCTTCTTATGAGGATTTGGTTGGGTATAGTTAAATGGTGTTTGAGTGGCTCTAGTGTGGCTCTCAGGCCAAAAAAATATAGTGATGGTATGAGGGGATGACATATCCATTCATAGAACCTTGATTACCTTATTGTCGACTCGATATACCAAAACATTGTTTCAATGGATCAATGGTAAATTCATCATATATGAGTGAGTTTTTGACTATCCTTATTGAGTCAAATCCCAATTTTTGTATAATATATATATATATGTGTGTGTGTGTGTGCTTGTCTGTGTGTGAGTTTGCTCATCATACCATGATATGTATTAATTTAACATCCATCATGCCTTTATAATGAAAGCCATCCATGATAAACAGTCTAGATTGTGGCAACAATCTGATGAGAACCAAGGCCTTAAATCAGAATCCATCTCATAAACTTCTTCATCCTGGTGTAAAAGTTGTATCACCTCAACTGATTGTGTAGTAGATCATCACATCAAAGTAGTATGAGAATGTGTGAATCCAAATTATGCTCCATGAGTTCCAGTATGAAAGGACTATGGGGTTCTATGGTGAGCGAGATCATTAGGCAGTATAGGATTAGCTAGATTCAGCGTTCCATATCATGATACATTTCCAGACACTTATAGATCAAGTGTTTTCACTATCAGAAATCATTTCCAAAAGATCCGTTGGGCACAAGAGGAGTGTTGTGACCCAAATGAATGATTATTCAACATTATTGTGGCCCTCATTCATGCAGTTATTCACTAAAGAGTATTATCCCCCTTATTATTCTCGGTTCAGATTCAGGTAATTCTAGAGATGCGATAGGGAGGGATTACAATAGTTGAGTACATTGGAAGGTTCAAATACCTTACACACCACTCTATCTAAATGATCTTGAGTGGATACTTACAAGCATACAATTATGAGCAGGGACATCACAGAGAGATATTTTCTAGCATTGGGAACTTGGGAATCCCTACCTATGATAGAGTTTTGGAGAGGGAACTATTAACAAAGATTTTATATTCATACGAGAACCTGGAAGATATAGATTCTATTGAGAATAATTGTTTTCATTTTTTTTAAGTAGCTAGTAAGCGCTAGATGATGGCATCTGGACATAGAAGACCACCATATGATTGGACTCAGGAACATAGTCTAAGGAAGTACATAGGACCATGGTATATTTGAAAGGGGTAGTTCTATTCTTGATATGGAAGATGTAAGATGGAACGTGACTACCTAAACAGACATGCTGAGTAGCACAAACATATATCTGATAGACCACCATGGTAGAGACAACATCATGACTAAGGATCTCGCAGTAGATGGGAGGGAATTCCACAATGGGGCGAAGCAATAAGAGGAGGATGAGCTATGGGTAGTGGACAAAACTATGAGATCCTTTATCCACCACTGCCAAGCGGCCCATGTCAAGCTCAGAGAGCTAGAAGTTGGGGCCACATACATGTGCTGACTCTGTAGGTTTATGAATCTATAGTGCAGGAGATGATCAAAGTTACGATCTATGAATTTTCTACTCTTGATTTAGTGTCTGTATAAATAGGGAAAAGTAATTCATTCATCACTATACTCATGGTTTGTGAGATACAACTCATAGTTGAGGAACTATCCCAATATCTTCATCTTTATGTTTTTATATGGACGATTTCTTTTTTTTTTATTAGTTGGAAGTTATATTTATCACTAGGTTGAGGGAGGAATATGTAGGACTTTTTGGTTATTATGTGGTAACCCTATGAGATCATATTTGGTATGGAATGGTTTTCTATGTTCTTATCCTATATTGACTATCACAATAGCCAAGTCAGATTCCTACACACTGATGGGATGAGATTTTCCTTTGTGGTCAAGAGATATCTCATGGGGGATGAGGTGTTTTTTCAAGGACGAGACTGAAAACCATCACCCACCCATTAGAGATTATATCCCTTGGCTTTAAATGCTAAACAACTACAAGATTATTTTAAACATGGATGATGTTATGGATTTCTTCCTTGAGGAAGTTTTTGGACTACCTCCAAATATAGATATGGCATTTTTTATTGACTGGTATACTGGGATAACTCTAATATCTTCTGTGGAATATTGGATGGACACTATTGTGCTTCAGTTGCTATGGTTGAAGTTAGAGGACCTTCAAGAGAAGGGTTTCATTGGGCATATGTTTTCCCCCTAGGTAGATTCATTGTATTTTATGGGAAATAGGGATGAGATCTTGCAGCATTCCATTGGTTATCAATACTTGAAACCAGACATGAAAAATAACATGTGCCCCTTTTCAAGGATATATTGTAACACCCCGAGATTTTATGAAAAATATTCTTTTTTAATTTCATTAATGTCTTGTGTTGTATGCTACACCAAAAGGAGCTTTCACAACACGCATCCTTGACTTGCCTTACATTACACGCAACCACAACCTTCCTCGATAGCGTGTTTTGTACGCAATAACGAGTTTCACTAAACAACAATATGCTATTAAAATATTATTAAAACTAGCCTTTATGAATAGTAATAAACACTTTTTGAAATTTTATAAATTTTATTTTTCAAAATGGACTTCATTTTTGGATTCGGAATACTGAAATTAGCCTAGGGTGAAATTTTGGTATTTTTCTGAAAACTTTCAATTTTTGATGAATAGTGAAACCACTAAGTGGTAGGTTAAAAACTGAATTTTGCATAAAACTTAATTTTACTGCTTCTATGAATGGAATTTAAAAAATCCGAGAGACACAGTTAATATCAAGGACTAAAATGTGGTTCAATGAGATGAAAATAATTTTTGGTGAATAATAACTTTTTACTTTTTTTTACCACGGTTATAAGTAAATAGGGTAATTAAGGGTAAAGATGATATTATTATTACCCTAACACATGTCCTAATTCTATTGGATAAGTGAAATTAGACCAAAAACAAACTTAGGAATAAAATATGACCATTTAGGCCCACTTGGATTAGATTAGGACATTTTTCATTAATTTATTTAAAGAAGGGTTAAAATACTTAAAATCAAAGTTTAATAAGTAAATAATTTTTAATATGGGGTTATAGATAAGATAAATTCGACTATAAATATTAATTATAAAGATAAAAATATTTCCTACATAATGATATTTTATTTATAATTTTTAAACTTTATATAAATTAATTCATTTATGACACAACGATGATGAAGTAATTACCCTTTTAAGAAATGTTAACATAATTGATGTTATAAATGCTCAAATAAATGTAATTTGAGACTTTTTATGAATTCTAATAATTTTATAGGTTAATATGACATGTTAGTATTTATTTAATTAACTTTTTTTGAACTTATCATTCTGTTATGATTTTCACAAAAATTAATTACCAAATAGTGTCAAAATTGACATAAAATAGTTTTTAAAACAAATATTATATTATTAATTGTTATTTTATTCCTAAAAATCTAAGGTTCGGCCAAATTACTTAGATAGGATTATATATATTAATAATAAACAACTTGGGGTTCTTTTGGCTTGATATAGTAAGTTTATTAACCATATAGTGTAAGAAAACAAAAAGACACGGTAAAAGTTAAATTATTTAACATAGAGTTAAATCTAATTGATAAGGTTAAAAAATAACATAAACTTGTCTCAATCCTATTGGTTGATAGGATTTCGACCCATCCCCACTTTACCTTCTAAATAAGACCCTTTGGAACCATTATAAACCGATTTTGACTTTAATATAAAATAATATTTTGAGATATTCCTAAGGTGCCCCTCTCCTCCCTTATAAAAGGGCACCTCCTCCCCCTCCTCCTCAAACCAATTTGAGCACTCAAGCTCGGCCAACCCCTGCCAAAATCCCTTCTACACTTCACTAGAATAATCCAAGAGGTCCTGGTCTTCTTCAAAGTCCAATATTAGTTCCCTAAGTGGAGGATTCAAAGAGGCGTTTCAAAGAAGAGGTAATATCCATTACCGATCTTTTCAATTTCTTTCTTCTTCAACATCTTCTTCTTTAGTTGTTTCATGATAAAGTAATAACATCAGTATTACTTACATAATGATATGTTATTATAAATATGAAACAACCCTAATTCACCTTCTATCCATCCTACGGAAAAATGAAATCATCGCGCGTGCGTACGTACGGAATACCGTCTCCACGCCGTGGTGTAATCTATTTTCCACCATCACCCTACAAGGATGGGTATAATGGTGTAATGAGTAACTATATATGAGTATTATAAAGTTATATTTATACTGAAATAGTATAAATACACTTAAATACAATTCCACGATCATGGGAACAATATCATCTCTCGTGCGTACGTACGGAATACCGTCTCCACGATGTGATGCGACTCGTTCTACATGATCATCATTACATAGTAATTATATAAATGAATTGAATGAATAAATATGATATATGTTACACTAATACCATTCTGGATATAAGGTATCTATAACCTTAAAATATGAATAAGAATTTATTCGGCAAAACACGCATAAGAACAAAAGGCAATAAAGACCCGAGTAACAAGTAACAATGAAATATTACTAATATGAAGCTAAGAATATGACCATATCTGATATCATATCAATATGTATGATTCTGTAATAAGTCAATAACATTATTTAAACCAATATACAGGAGCTTCGAACACGTACAAAGCAAATTCGACCTAAGGCAAGGGAAATATCACAATCTCAATTTTATCCGAGATTATTTATTCTTGGTATCTACTGGGGTGTATTTTATAATCCACATCCATGTTTCCTCAATATCTAATATTGTTTCCATCCACCTACAACTGTTTAAATCCAATTTTACCCATCGGTGAGTTTTTAGTAAAAGATATGAAAGGAATATTTTGTCATTTTTCGTACGAGATACTTTTTGACTTTTCCGACAAAAGTACGAGAAGAATGTTTTTTTAACTTATACGACATGAATGGACTTTTAAAACAAAATTTCCAAGAATATTTCTTTGCAAGTTTTCATGTTGATTTTTAATCAACTTCTTTTAGTTTATAATTTTATGACATCTTAATAAAGGAAAAGTGTTTTTGAAATAGAAAGGATATTTTCCTCAAGAAAGAAATTCAAGTGTTTTATCAAAATTATTTTCCATCTAAGATAACAAAGTGTTCTGTTTTTATCCCTATTATTACATTTATTTGATTATGTTGTGATGGAATTATTTTTATGAATTCCATTATCGTATATGAATTGTTTTATGATGTCATATTGTTTAAGATTCCCATTTGTATTACATGGGTTATGCAATGATGTATGATTTATGATTTTGTGGCACACAGAAGAATGACATCATTATGAGATGGGTGGGACCTATATCTCCCTCCAATGCATTGGATAAAGATTTTATATCTCATGACATAGACATGGATGGAATGGTAGGTTATACCAGTTCAGTGAAACAGGACTGAAACGAGGGTGACTCGGTTCAGAAAGGGACTTTGTCCACTAAGATAGTCTTGTCAATGAGTCTTGACTAACAAGAAATGATTCTCTATGATTATGTGTGTATGCCAGAAATTTTCATGTTTTATGTTATGATTATTGTGATTACATTTCACTGCCATGATTTATCCCATGTTATGAAATTATGCTCTCTTTTGCAGGATAAGATTTCCAAAATGTTTTGTTCTTATGAATATGATGTGATTGATATTTCTTTTGTTTACCCTTACTGAGAATTTGAGATCACCCTTTTATGTTTTCTTTTCCCCAGGATATAACGAAAGGTTTTAGGTAAGAAAAAAAGAAGAAGATATTTATGGGAGATGTTGATGATCTTTCACCATGATTAGAAGATTACATTCCGAGTTTCCAAAGACACTAAACTATTATGGTCCTTGTGTGTGTGTTTTTGTTATGTAATAAGTATTCCGCAAAAGTAATGTAATGTCCATGTACGTCAGGATACGGGTCTCTACAGTTGGTATCAAAGGAAAGGTTTAGTCATCCTTTGGAAACTAGGATGCAAAAACGTTAGTGAGATCCCTAGAGATATTTCTAAGGTATGTCTAGGGATGTACCTAAGGTTAAGAATACGTATTGGTTATAGTACTAGAATTACGCTAACGATCATAGAATTAAACCTAAGATGTTAGATATTGAAGGTACTCCCCCTTTATTATGTTGTTTTCCCTAGCATGATTTTTTCCTCTCACACTATTCTTTTTGGGTTTTAGACGATGGCTGTAACCCGAAGGAATCGTGTTGATCAATGCAATGGACAATGCAATGATTTTCCTCCTGAACAAACAAATGTTATGGGAGATGGAGTGCAAAATCTTATTGCTATACTTACACAAGCTATGAATCATTCTGGACTTCCAAATGAGCAGAGAAGGGAACAATATTCTATTGAGTCCTTCATGAGGCAACGTCCACCTTCTTTCAGTGGGACTTCCGATCCACTTGTTGCTGAACAATGGATCAGTACCACGGAAAAGATATTTTCAGTTCTTCAATGTTCTGAACATGATAAAGTCATCTTAGCAGTGTATCATTTAGAAGGTGATGCTGATCAATGGTGGAATCTTATCAAGAATACGAGGCCAAGAGATGAAATTGAGTCCATGGAATGGGACGAGTTCAAGAACCTGTTTTTCCGTAAGTACTTCCCTCGTATTCTTCGAACGAAGATGGAAAAGGAGTTTCTTGAGCTGAAGCAGAAGGATGATGAATCTGTTGGTATATACGAAGCAAATTTTACAAGACTTGCAAGGTATGCATCTGGCATTATCATCCAACCTGAAAGTAAAGTTGATCGATTTTTCAGTGGCTTAAAACCAAGTCTTCGAAGAGAATTAGATATAAGAGACTTCAGTAGCTATGAAGAAATTGTGCGTTGTGCTATGAAGGTAGAAATGGAATTTGGCGTTACATATCCATCTCATGGTTTTGAAAAGAAACGAAAGATGGAGTTCAAGGAGAAATCTCAAAATAATGGTGAAAAGAAGATGAATGTTTCCTTATGCTCAAAGTGTAGAAAGAAGCATGGTGGATATTGTCTTAAAGGGACTTGAAAATGTTTTAAGTGTGGAAAAGAAGGTCATCGAGCAACTGAGTGTCGAGGTAATGGAAAAAGGGTTTCTAATGATGTGAATAAAGCAAACACTGTAGAGAACGCACCACCAACACTTCAATGCTTCAAGTGCAAGGAACTGGGGCATTATGCTAATAAATGCCCTAATCCAAGGGTTAGTGATGATCGACATGAGCAACCGCTTAAGGAAAAGGACAAAGGGAAGTCACATGCGATCACTATTGGCGATGTTGAATATGACAACGATGTGGTGGAATGATTAAGTGTTTTTGTAATGGGGTTCCAAAATAATGTTGTATCATGGAGTATTGGAATATTTATGTATTGGTCTAATGTGGTATTCAAAGTGATTGAGATATTTTTGGAAATAAGATGATATGCGCATAATGAAGGGAAAACGAGAAAATGAAATATTTAACAGTATTCATGAGCTCATGATTGATATAAGGACTAAGTGATATCATGGTTTGAGTATATAGAATTTTGAGGATTTTGGTATGTGGAAAGTGTTAACTTTTAACGGCATTCATGTTTTCACTATGGTTCTATGGGTATTCAAGAGAATACATGATTAAGGCCTTTGAATGTTTGGAATGTGACCAACAAAACATATCTTATGATATAAGGGGATCAACGATGGTATTAAATCTCTGGTAATTGTTTTCACTATATTATGAGAGTGGACTAAAGTATTATGGATAAGCCTAAAGATTGGAATGGATTATGTTGGACATAAGTTATTATTATTTAAGGATAGAATTTTTTTCGATATTATTGAGGGTATGTTATAGTAATATAGTTTTAGAAAAAGGACAACCTGCAGGACGGGAGACAACCCATCACGTCGGAGAAGGCTGTGGGAATCGAACCCACAACCAAAGTGCGACTGGCCTTTATTTCCTACCACTGGCCTACAGGGAGTCCATGTTTAGTAGAAAGTAGTTTTATTATATTAAGCAGTATGATATATGAAGTATAAGTCCATTTTAGGAACCATATATGATTAATCTCACTATAGAATGACTTATGTATATTTAATAACGTTTTCTAACCTTTTGTTTGAGACACACTTCACGAATAACAAATTCAACTTCATTTATTTAAGAGATGAAGTGGAAATTGTTCAAGGCACGAACAAAAGTGAGATTGTACCAAAATAAAGTAAGTATTTATTCTAATTCAAATTCTTCAACTTTAGGGAAACGATCTTGAAAACCAAAAATGTTGTCCTAGTGCTCTTATATCTGATTAATAAGATGGTACCTTAGATCGTCACAAATTTATGGATTTGTGATTGTTTGCTTTTCCATAGCCATGTTCTCTACCACTCTCCATCAGAACTTGATGGTTAGATTTTTCTTCCATATCGATATTTTCACCTATGTGGAAACCCAGTGATTAGTTTATTTGGGTAACCGTTACGTTTCATACTTTCATTTTTAAGGATTGGTTTTGGTATTCCTTTTTACGATGTGGGTTTTTATTAAAAAAACTTTTGAGTAGTAAACCATTTATAACCCCGACGAATTTTGAGGGCGAAATTCATTTTAAGGGGGGTAGAATGTAACACCCCGAGATTTTATGAAAAATATTCTTTTTAATTTCATTAATGTCTTGTGTTGTATGCTACACCAAAAGGAGCTTGCACAACACGAATCCTTGACTTGCCTTGTATTACACGCAATCACGACTTTCCTCGATAGCGTGTGTAGTACGAAATAACAAGTTTCACTAAACAAAAATATGCTATTAAAATATTATTAAAACTAGCTGTTATGAATAGTAATAACCACTTTTTGAAATTTTATAAATTTTATTTTTCAAAATGGACTTCATTTTTGGATTCGGAATACCGAAATTAGCCTTGGGTGAAATTTTGGTATTTTTATGTAAACTTTCAATTTTTGATGAATAGTGAAACCACTAAGTGGTAGGTTAAAAACTGAATTTGGCATAAAACATAATTTTACCGCTTCTGTGAATGGAATTTCCAAAATCCGAGAGACACGGTTAATATCAAGGACTAAAATGTGGTTCAATGAGATGAAAATAATTTTTGGTCAATTGTAACTTTTTACTTTTTTTTACCACGGTTAAAAGTAAATAGGGTAATTAAGGGTAAAGATGATATTATTATTACCCTAACACATGTATTAATTCTATTGGATAAGTGAAATTTGAACAAAAACAAACTTAGGAATAAAATATGACCATTTAGGCCCACTTGGATTAGATTATGAAATTTTTTATTAATTTATTTAAAGAAGGGTTAAAATAGTTAAAATCAAAGTTTAATAAGTAAATAATTTTAAATATGGGGTTATACATAAGATAAATTCGACTATAAATATTCATTAGAAAGATAAAAAGATTTCCTACATAATTATAGTTTATTTATAATTTTTATACTTTAAATAAATTAATTTATTTATGACACAACGATGATGCAGTAATTACCCTTTTAAAGAAATGTTAACATAATTGATGTTATAAATGCTTAAATAAATGTAATTTGAGACTTTTTATGAATTCCACTAATTTTATAGGTTAATATGACATGTTAGTATTTATTTAATTAACTTTTTTCGAACTTATCATTCTGTTATGATATTCAAAAAAATCAATTACCAAATAGTGTCAAAATTGACATAAAATAGTTTTTAAAACAAATATTATAATTTTAATTGTTATTTTATTCCTAAATATCTAAGGTTATGCCAAATGACTTAGATAAGATTATATATATTAATAATAAAAAACTTGGGGTTCTTTTGGCTTGATATAGTTAGTTTATTACCCATATAGTGTAAGAAAACAAAAAGACACCGTAAAAGTTAAATAATTTAACTTAGAGTTAAATCTTATTGATAAGGTTATAATAATAATATAAACTTGTCTAAATCATATTGGTTGATAGAATTGTGACCCATCCCCACTTTACCTTCGAAATAAGACTGTTGGGAACCATTATAAACCGATTTTGACTTTAATATAAAATAATATTTTGAGATATTCCTAAGGTGCCCCTCTCCTCTCTTATAAAAGGGCACCTACTCCCCATCCTCCTCACACCAATTTGAGCACTCAAGCTCGGCCAAACCCTGCCAAAATCCCTTCTCCACTTCCCTAGAATAATCCTAGAGGTCCTGGTCTTCTTCAAAGACCAATCTTAGTTCTCTAAGTGGAGGATTCAAAGAGGCGTTTCAAAGAAGAGGTAATATCCATTACCAATCTTTTCAATTTCTTTCTTCTTAAACTTCTTCTTCTTTTGTTGTTTCATGATAAAGTAATAACATCAGTATTACTTACATACTGATATGTTATTATAAATATGAAACAACCCTAATTCACCTTCTATCCATCCTACGGAAAAATGAAATCACCGCGCGTGTGTACGTACGAAATACCGTCTCCACGCTGTGGTGTAATCTATTTTCCACCATCACCTTACAAGGATGGTTATAATGGTGTAATGAGTAACTATATATGATTATTATAAAGTGATATTGATACTGAAATAGTATAAATACACTTAAATACAATTCCACGATCATGGGAACAATATCATCGCCCGTGCATACGTACGGAATACCGTCTCCACGATGTGATGCGACTCGTTCTACATAATCATCATTAAATAGTAATTATATAAATTAATTGAATGAATAAATATGATATATGTTACACTAATAACATTATGGATATAAGGTATCTAAAACCATAAAAGAAGAATAAAAATTTATTCGGAAAAACACGCATAAGAACAAAAGGCTATAAAGACCCGAGTAACAAGTAACAATGAAATATTACTAATAAGAAGCTAAGAATATGACCATATATGATATCATATCAATATGTATGATTCTGTAATAAGTCAATAACATTATTTAAACCATTATACAGGAGCTTCGGACACGTACAAAGCAAATCAGACCTAAGGTAAGGGAAATATCACAATCTCATTTTTATCTGAGATTGTTTATACTTTGGTATCTACTGGGGTGTATTTTATCGTCCACATCCATGTTTCCTCAATATTTAATATTGTTTCCATCCACCTACAACTGTTTAAATCCAATTTTACCCTTCGGTGAGTTTTTAATAAAAGATATGAAAGGAATCTTTTGTCATTTTTTGTACGAGGTACATTTTGACTCTTCCGACAAAAGTACGAGAACAATGTTTATTAACTTATACGGAATGAATGGAATTTAAAAACAAAATTTCCAAGAATATTACTTTACAAGTTTTCAAGTTTATTTTTAATCAACTTATTTTAGTTTATAATTTTACGACATCTTAAGAAAGGAAAAGTGATTTTGAAATAGAAAGGATATTTTCCTCAAGAATGAAATTCAAGTGTTTTATCAAAATTATTTTCCATATAAGATAATAAAGGGTTCTATTTTTATCCCTATTATTACATTGATTTGATTATGTTGTTATGGAATTATTTTTATGAATTCCTTTATCGTATATGAATTGTTTTATGATGTCATGTTGTTTAAGATTCCCATTTATATTACATGGGTTATGCAATGATGTATGATTTATGATTTTGTGGAACACATAAGAATGGTATCATTATGAGATGGGTGGGACCTATATCTCCCTCCAATGCATTGGGTAAAGATTTTATATCTCATGAGATAGACATGGATGGAATGGAAGGTTATACCGGTTCAGTGAAACAGGACTGAAACGAGGGTGACTCGGTTCAGAAAGGGACTTTTCCACTAAGATAGTCTTGGCAATGAGTCTTGACTAACAAGAAATGATTCTCTTTGATTATGTGTGTATGCCACAAAGTTTCATGTTTTAAGTTATGATTATTGTGATTATATTTCACTACCATGATTTATCCCATGTTATGAAATTATGCTCTCTTTTACAGGATAAGATTTCCAAAATGTTATGTTCTTATGAATATGATGTGATTGATATTTCTTTTGTTTACCCTTACTGAGCATTTGAGCTCACCCATTTATGTTTTCTTTTCCCCAGGATATAACGAAAGGTTTTAGTTAAGAAAAAAAAAAGAAGACCTTTATGGGAGATTTTGAAGTTCTTTCACCATGATTAGAAGATTACATTCCAAGTTTCCAAAGACACTAAACTATTACGGTCCTTGTGTGTGTGTGTTTGTTATGTAATAAGTATTCCGCAAAAGTAATGTAATGTCCATGTACGTCAGGATACGAGTCTCTACATATATGGACTATTGGACCATCTGTGAGGAACACTATTGTTCTTGAAGACCAATCTCAGGTCTATCTACCACCAGTTGAGGATTTAAAGGGATAAAATTCAAATGATATAATTCCAATTTCACTACTACCACTATGAGTTCAGTGTGAAGCCCTTTAGTGTTACATATTCCCCCACTAATTTTATTGATATTGTAAATAAGGTTTTCCAATCATACATGGAATAGTTCTAGTTTGACTTAATTGAATTCATACTCATTAACTACACATTAGTAGAGGGGTATCTAGAGAAACTATAGTTTAACCAAAATTTTGTTAAGAGCACCGAATTTATGGAAAGCACTAGAAGTACCAGTTCTGTATTCACGAAGTTCACTTTGAAGGGTATGTTATTTCAGATAAAGGTTTTACTATAGACTGTGTGAATTTCTTTGCAGTGATTTCTTGAGATCCTTTCGAGAAAAGTTTTATGGTGAAAATATTTTTTTGTTTGGTGAGGTACTATAGGTGGTTTGTGACATATTTCTCTAACACCATAGCCCATTTGTCTACCTTGACATGGAAAGGGTATTTTTTTATGTATAAAGTGTAGTTCTAAAGAGTCATCAAAGAATATAGGCTAAGGATGTTGAGTGCTCTAATTTTTGAGACTATCAGAGGAGTGAATGGGGTACACATTGTATGTGATCACTTAGGATCTGGGCTCAGCTACGTGTTCATGAAGCAGTAATAAGTTATCACATATGGGTTAAGGTAGCTATAACCCCACTAGAAGAACTATGATACTCATGGCTTAGAGATAGTATAGTTACTCTTTAACTTTATGCCATGGCGGGAATTTCTTCTAGTAGAGAACATTTTGGATTACTCAGCCCACCAAAGTATATCTTCACATAGAGAGACTTGAACATAAGACATCGGTACTAGTTAGTGTTACTAAAAGACAATTAATTCAAGATATTCTATACTACATGGAAGGGAATAATATTTGAAGAGTCCTTTAATAGTAATACCCCTGGCCAGATAGTTATGGATTCTTCTGAATAGTCGTATTCCTTATAGCAGAACATATTGGAGCATGAGGGTATAACTTTTCAATAGTAAATGGCATTAACTCTTCCATTTCTCAATTACGTGAGAGATTGACATCTAGGAGACATAAAATGTGAGGTCATATGTGACCAGATATCCATGGGAGATTCGATAGTTAATAATTTTATCCTTTTCCAGTGATGGACGATATTCCCACTCATGACGAGGGAGGAGGTGATGTGAGTGTTCCACACATATCACCTATCTATACAACATAGTTAGGTGAAGATGTACCTAGAACTTCAGCGATAGTTTTCATGGTATAGAATGCATTTATGTTTAAATGAGTTCATCTCTCAGTTCCTGACCTTTCAGTAGGTGAAGAATTGGCACCAGTTTTATATTGGTTGGTTGAAGCCCCTTGAGATCCCAGAGTAGATGTGATCTGACGTATCTATAGACCTTATGATAGGGATTATACAAATAGAAAAGGAATTTAATTTCATTTGTGCTATTTTTAAAATACTCATGATGTTAGTAAAAATCCTTTATATCAGAGAGAAGAGTTCGGTTGTGAGTTTGGGGAAATTAGACATATGTGAGATCACTCTCATTCACGGGGTTCGCTTGAGGATTACCACCGATTGTGATGCATGATTTACATCACTATTGTGGAGTGTCTTGTAAGGGGAATTCAAGACCCAAATTAGGATGATTAAATCATTTCACCCCAATAAAAATGGGACCCTAATGAACATTATCCAAGTATTGAAGGATATATTATGGTCTTGTATGATATAATTTTTCAAAACCATGGAGGATCAATTTCACTTTATATTGTTTTCTTATAACCACAACTACCACTCTACTATCAAAATAAAACACATGGAGGCACTATATGGAGATCCTAAAGGATACTCTTGTATGAGACATTGACTGGACATATATCAATTATTGGTCCAGATTAGGTTTAAGAAATGATAGAGAAGGTTCATGTCATCTGTTATATATCGTTTAGATGGTTGATGAGGTTTTGTACTGCCTCTCCCTACCCACACTGTTGTAAGGGGTGCATGACATCTTCAATGTGTCACATCTGAGGAGATGCGTGCATGAATTCACACATGTTATCAACTGTGGAGATATTGACTTCATGGCCAGATCCACCATTGTGGATTAACCGATGGAGACCAAGGATCTATATGAGAGGAGCCTATGTGGATATACTATCCACTTGGTTTGAGTGTTGAGGAATCAGAAAAACGTGTTTGAATTTTCATGGAATTGGGAGGACCATATGTAGGATCAATATTCGAAGATCTTTATTTAGTTTTTTCTTTTTGGGGACGAGAAACATGACGGATCTCATGATGTAGAGACCTTAATTTTTTCTTTTTACACATTGAAATATTTATATATGTATATTTATTTCCATAGTGTAGCCTTGAGAAGACGTGTGATTTTAAGGCCTTGTGCTCCCAGAATTAATTAAAAAAATATTAAAAAAATTTTATATCACACCCATTTATTTTTTAAATGAAAATGTTATATGTCTTAAAAAAATATTGGATTAGTAATCCAATCCCACTATTGAGTCCAGAATGCAATGTTTACCCATGATGTGACCTAACATTGGTCGGTGAAAGGCATTCCGATATGGAAACCACTATAAAGAGAATTTAGGTAAAATAAATAAATAATATTATTTATTTTAATTGAATTAAAAAAATTGTAATCTTATATAAGTACATATTAATGAAAAAATTCTCCATGTTTAGCCTCTTATGCATGGGATAATTTATTTATTATTCTTCCTCTTTCTGTTTGCGAATCGACTTGGTACGACGATGAGTCTCTGGATCAGAAAAGATAAGAGTACAATGGTAAAAATTAATTCTTAAATTAATTATAAGGAATATTATTTGAAGATTAATGATCCAATATCTATTTAGGAATCATAAAATTATGCATGGATTTTATTTTTATTATATTGACTGAAGGAGATCATACCTTTTATGATCTGCACAAATTGCTGGACCTTGTCATGTTTATATGTACTAGTTTCATTGATTTTAAAGCGTATTCTAACCCAGAATGTCCCTTTTCAATTTTTTTGTATAGTAATTCTTGGAAATATTATTTTAAAACTTTTATTTGATTCTTTTATCTCTTGGTTCTTTGCATTGTTCACTAATTATACCACACGGTCCCAGTTCAACATTACAGGGCGATACCGAGCCCAATCAGACCATTAGAATCATGATGAATCTATATAAGAGGGATGAAATAATGAATAATGGATGTATTTAGGGTTTAATAATAGAATACAGTGTGTCTACACTCATGGATTTGATATATTATTCCTATGGTGGTGAAGGGTTTGAGCAGTAACATGATTATCCATATAGATTCATCGAGGAATGACCCAGATTCAACTTATGGCCACTAGAGAGATGGAAATTTCTAGATGGAGTTAGATCCATCATTTTTGGGTGAACAAGATGTCATAAATAAGGTTAGAGACATAAAATCTAGTGTGTGGATATTGGATATGGAATTATGGGAAATTCCTAACTACATGCTTTGTCATGCCCTTTCTATCGTGAATATGGTTTTTGTGAATTATAAGTATAACATGCCTTTTGGGACCCCCGCATGCCTTGTGAACATGATTTGACAGAATCAACATTTATTAAAAGATTACATGAGCATGGGCATGGCTAGTAATACTTTTTACCAATGTACACAAACACTGGATGGATTAATGGACATAACCTAGAAAAAATGTAGGACCCCAAGTGGCATGTTCATGTCGTGCATATCATCCACACATAGTGTATCCCTACCCGGTTAATGATTAATGTACCAACAGGAAGATGAACATGCTATGGATAGGGAACACATTCCTTGTGCATAACTACTATAAAATGGTCCTTTAATCGTTTTGGAATTGGCCTTTATCTGTGCTAAAAAAATTGCAAACTGACACAGCATGGTTAAAAGGACCAGGTTGTTAACAATGATTCTAAAAGAATTGAAAAATCAACCATTTATTATAGAATTTATTTATTGAAAATAATGGAATCATTTGTCAATGCATTTAGAAGCACTAATAGTTGGTAATATTGTTGTGTGATGTTACAACACACTACAACACTGGAAACAATGCATATTACAGTCTTCTATAACTACACACAACATCACTATAAATAGCACAAAAAATAATGAAAATTAGATTAAAATACATACAATCAGTGAAATAAAAATTCCGACATAAATTCAAGAAAAACACTATAATAGATAAATAATAACTCACCTATAAAAAAGAATTATACACCAATAATTGAGAAAACGAAGAACCTATATAAAAAAATAATTCTTATGTTAGTAATAATAAAAATAATTAAATTAAATATAAAATGTTAATTTTAAAATAAATATTCAGTTATACCATGAACATTGTGTTTCATGTTTCATTTTGGTTGATTTTTTTCGCATCACATGCCATTTGTTTTTCATATTCATGAATTATATCTATGAAAAATGACTAAATATGTACAAGATAAAAATTATAATGAAATTAATTAATTAATTTCAGATAAAATGTTGTGAATGAAATCTATGATATTATTATTGGTTTTTAGGATGTGTTGCACATTTTAAAATAAAATGACACTTATATATTGAAAAGATGCATTGAGAGTCACAGGGTCGCACAATGGGTCATATTGAGGTTTGGATGATTCATTCATGTACCAAATGAATTATGGATCATTTTATGAAATCATATTGACAATATGGATGTGTTTCCTTAGTTGTGATTATTCCACTAGTATTTTTACTAAAATATCATTTTGAACTGGAAACATGGACTTTGAGTCATAAATGACTCAATGTGGGTGGGTTTAAGGTGGGAGTGATTCCTACCCATCATAAATGAAAAATTAATCGTTTTCATAAATTATCAATACAATCAGATAATGTATCCATATTTTTCATTGAGTGACACTTTTTGTAATAAAATGTAAATTTTAAACTAATAACGTAAACAATAAGTCATACTGGGAATATAATTTATCAGATGGATGTGAATTAAATTAATAATTTTAAAAATGACTTATGGAAAAGTTTACAAATTTAAAAGAACAATCCAAATGTATTTTCTTAGTTTTAAGTATGTTAGTTGTCTTTTTACTAAAATTAATCTCAATTTTGAATAAAATAATGCACTTGGAGTCATACTGATCACATAGTGCATTAGATTTAGGTGAGCCTAATTATAATATGTGAAAAATGAATTATGAATCATTATAATAATGTATCAATATAATATAAATTTTTTCATTGGTTTGGAGTATGCCACTTGGGTTTTTACTAAA
Organism: Viscum album; assembly: GCA_963277665.1. Classification (NCBI taxonomy): domain Eukaryota; kingdom Viridiplantae; phylum Streptophyta; class Magnoliopsida; order Santalales; family Viscaceae; genus Viscum; species Viscum album. Next base: position 1,031,195,841 of record OY728158.1, read on the forward strand.
ATACAATTTTAACCACGAAATAAGAACATTGAGTCCTACTACTCACATCATGTATGGGTTTGATGTGATATAGATTTTTAAAATCAAAAAAATAAATTAGTAATAATTAACATAAATCATCATGTCAAACTTCGTGTTTTTTATTAGTTTTTCATTAGTAACACTTTTTTGTATTAAAATGTCAATTTTAAACTGATAACAGACACATTGAGTTATATCGGGCAATCATGTGTTAGCATGAAGTTTGGATTATTAATATATGTCCAAAATGATATATGGATCATTTTACAAAAGAACCAATACAATATGAATGAGTTTTATTATTTTTAATTTTTTAAGAAAATTAAAGTCAATTTTAAACTGAAATATGCACATAGCGTCACATCGGTCACACCATATATTAGATTTTGGTTAAACTAATTAATTAATGTCACAAATGACTTATGGGTAAATTTACTAATGATTTAAAGCAATCTTAATGTGTTTTAATAGTTTTTAATTCAACACTTTTTTTACAAAAATTTCATTTTAAACTGGAAACACCCGGTTTGATTCATACACTTTTCATCGTGTGTGGGTTTTATGTGAGACTAATTCAAATATATCACAAAGTAATTATTAATTGGTTTCATAAATTCTCATGATAATATTAAAATGATTTCTATTTTTCCAGTGAGTGATTCTTTTTCATATTAAAAAATCAATTTATACTAATAATGGACACTTTGAGTGATACTGGGAACATCATGTATCAATTTGAGGTGTAGTTTATTGCAACACATAAAGAATAACTTATGGATCATTTTTATAATCTTATGAAGAAATATTAATGTGTTTTCAATATTTTAAGTATGTTAGTAGTCTTTTTTACAGAAATTAATTCAAATTTTAATTAATAAATATGCACTTGGAGTCAAACCGGCCACACTGTGCATCAGATTGCAGTGTGGTTGATTCATACAAGTACCAAATTATTTATGGATAATTTTTATATAATATAAATCCAATATGAATTAATTTTTTCAATTTTTAGTATGTCATTTCTATTTTTTTACTAAAATGTCATTTTAAATTTTTTACTCGAACATTAAGTCATACAGATCCCATTATGGGTTGGTTTTATGTGAGACTTATTCTTAGCCATCAAAAAGATATTATTAATAATTTTCCTAAATTATAGATACAATCCATTCATGTTTTCTTGGTTTTCAGTGAGTGATAATTTTTGGATTTAGAATTTCAATTTTAAACTAATAACAGACACTTTGAGTCATACTAGGCACATTGTGTATCAGGTTGAGGTGTAAATAAATCCTACACTTAAAAAATGACATATGGACCACTTTACTAAAGTACTCAAATAATATGAATGCATTATATGTAATTTTCCTATATATGATGTATTTTTTACAAAAATTAATTTCAATTTCAAAACTATCTAAATGATTTTTCTAGGTGAGAATAATCATTAATATAACATCATAATTATTTTTTCATAAAAATCTGAATATCACGATTCTCATGTATTTTTAAAAGAGATTGATTACTAGTTTTTTATTAATGAGTGTGTGGACATGAATCATTTTACAAAATGATTGTGGAAATTCATAATGAATGTTACTTATATAGATTTCACAATAATTGGTGAAATTATAGAATGCATCTAATTGATAGTCAAATAGCCAAAATAATTCCACCACACACCAAAGTGAAACCACTGAATTTTTTATTTCTAAAAATTCATTATTTGGTTGATGAATCATTGTATTTATTTATTTTTTAGAGGTTTTGGATTAAGATACTAACTCATTTTTTAAAAGGAGGGTTATTTTGGATTTTTTGTGCTTCATGATTTCATTTGAATTGAGTTTTTCATTTTCAATATTTCTCCATAAGCTGTTTTATCTTCCTTTGATGTCATGTTTCCTTGGACATCATCTCTCCTCAATGATCACAACAAATCAAGGCTGGTTGTCCCCCAATAGTTATTTTTGACACATAATGTCTTTTTTGATTTATTACACACATGTTTATTAAATCATTATGGTTGGATAATATACCTTATTGATGATTGGATTGGTGTTGTATGACTATATTGTTACGATTAAATCCACTACTACGACCTTTTCTTTACACTATAGAGAATTCAATGGAAATAAATTGCATTTATTTTGTTGTTGTTGTTTAGTTTTTTCATAATAAGGGGTTTCTTTTACACTTGAGGAATACTTTTTCGTATTTTTAATACATTAATAGAATTTATACCCTATGATAATAAGTTTGAAAAAATAAGTGGTATTGTCTTTATTTCTAAAAAATATCTTGGCCTAATTTTCTATATCAAATCTCCTAAAAAATTAGTGAAAAATATTTTTTCAATAATCCACTTGAAACACTTTCAAAACAGATAAAATCTTTAGTGGAATGTTTTTTCCACATATTTCAAAAATTATTCTAGAAAACAATATTGGTATGATCCTCAATCTACTCCATTGACCACTAATTTTACTTTTTGAAAGACATCGCATTTTATCCTTATCCATATCTATCTCCACCTTAGTCTCTACCTTATTCTCCACCAAGTCCTCCTCCACCATTATATAAATTGATTATGGCTCCACCTCCACATTTTCCTTTTCCTCTTCCTTCACCCATTCCTCCACCTCTTCCTCTACAATTTCTGTACAATTTTCTTGTTTTTGATTGAGCGCTTGTAAAAAAATTGAATAACTCTATTATGGTTCTCCTTGATAAATAAATAAAAATTAATATATAATTTTTATGAGACTAATGTTTCATACCCCAAATATATTTCTATAGTTATAACTCATACTAGATTATAAGAATTTTAGGTAATTGTATATATTGGGCTGTCGAGATACATTCTAATAACATGTTTGCTGCCCACTCATCTCAATAAAAATTTACTTTTTCTCAATATGAAGGTTATAGATAACATTGATAGTACAAAGAAAATATACACACACAATTGATTATGAAATATATTTAATGAAATTATAATTACCTTTAGAAATTAACTATTGGTTGATGCTTGTCTTTTCATGCTTGATGATCTCTCTTGTGGATTTGAAAATATAATAACCACAATGAATGTCATTATCTTGCTTCAGACACTATAGAAACATTGAACACCATAATTAAATTATTTTAGAATATTTGGATATGTAAATCTTTTTATATATACCCTAATTTGATTCCATTTCTAGTAATTCAAAAGCATTATCTCTTAAAAACCCAACTCATTACATGATTTATCCTATATTTAGTGACAACCCAATTATAACAGAATTCTTTGTAAAACAAATGATGAAAAATGAAATTAATATTTATAAAATGATGATTTTAGTTTCTTTTAAATTCAAAATACACATAATGTGAGGTTAGTTTGTTGTATATACATGCAATCGTGAGAGTGATGCATTCTAATAGACTCAATTAGAATCATATTTCATGGGAACCCTTTAAAAACTATCTATCTCTATTAAACCATTAAACCTTTACTATAATCATCCTTTCCTTGAATTTGACCTACAATCGTGAGAGTGATGCATTATTTTTAAAGTCACATCCACAAAATATGTATAATGGAGAACTCAGTCAACATTTCGAGCCACTAAATACCAAGTTTGTGTCATGAGTTGTTATCGATGAAAATGAAATTGTTGATTCTTAGTTAACTTCAATAAGGTCACTCATTTGGATCGTGGTCCAAGATCATGGATGGGTGGAGTGGTTTTCATTGAATGATAGACCATTCTAACTTAGGTAGATTCAATACTTCAATCTATATTAAGATTTCTACTTGAATATTAAAAGGATTTTATCATACCTTTCTTAAATGAAAAATATCTTGTTTTGTATATGAAACATTGAGTTATGTTATTATAAGGACCTGACCATAAAACATTAAATAATCATGAATTAAATGTGTAATTCACATTGAGGATCTTTTCAGGTTTAGAGTTTTAGAGAGTTAGACCATAATGATTACATTGCAAAATATTACATCAAAAATACAATGTAGACACTCCTACTCTGTTTCCATTATTTTTTCACAAAATAAAAAATCTTGAAAAAAAAGAGTCATGCCTAATTCCATGTTTAAGAGAGCATGACTTTTCCTTTATCACATACTTGACCTTATTACACTTTATGTCCTGTGGAAAACATTTCAAAAACTTGGGATGAGCATAAAAAGCTCAGTAAAGGATACACATAGATTGAAAACTGTTAGTTTTTCAAGACAATAGGTAAAACATGAATACTTTATCATAAGTAATACATTAACATGTATGAAGTAGTAAATACTCTTCACTGAAAAAAGATCATTACTTACCCTTCTGTAATCCAAAATATTACCATAAAACCCATATAAAGAACACAAAACATATAAAGTTAAATTAGGACATAAACATACTTAAATGGAATAACCATATGGTCGACTTCCACACATATCACTAAATGGTATCGTCATACGGCCGACTTCCATACCCAATGCATTGGAGGTTATAATGTAACCACCCGTCCTAGTATTCACATCACCACCCATCATTTGGTTTATCATGTAACCACCCGTCAAATATCCAAGTACCATTTTAAAATCATAAAAAATAAAACAATTATAAAGGAAAGAAAAAATTTCCACATTTCAATCACAATATATGACTTAAATATATTTAAATAAAAAATACATTATTAAAACCATTTTCAATACCAAAATACATAATAGAGAATATGGTATTTATTTTCTTTTAAAAACATTACGGCTTGTTGAGGAATCCTAAGATCAAATAATACTCGTGATGGCGGAAAAGGTCATTGTCACCACTTACGTTAAAAGAAACTTTACTTTTTTTCATTTAGTAAAACACTTCTTAGAAAATGATTCACTTTTAAAAGTCAAGGGTGTTTATACAGCGTAAAAAATAAAGTCATGTATTAAAAAAATATGCCTCAATGAAATGAGATTGGGACGAAGTCCCTTACCTAGTGTTCGACTTGACTCGATCGTTCTTTAATCTCCTGAATAATAAACTAAAGATAATCTATTCTTTATTAAGAACCTTTTTCATGTTTATTATTCTTTTTTATATCACTTATTACCATGTTATAAACATTATGTAATCATTTATGTTAATAATGTTTGTTTTGTCGATATTTGGTACTTAAGTCAAAAATGTACTACTTATAATTACATGTTTTTCATACGGTCAATAGTCCATTACATCCAAATTATATTAATGATTTATATATCATATATATCATATATATCTACTATATACATGTATTTATAATAGTACATAACATTTAGATGTATGAAATGAAATGCACCGTTCATGGAGACGGTAATCCGTACGTACGCATGAACGCTACTTCCATTTCTATTTCATATTTAATGGAATTAAAACATAATGATACATGGTAATATTATAATTCCCGTATTGTATCATATGTAATGCCATTAAATATATACTTTATACATACCACATATGGTATGAATGAGTCATATCCCTTTGAGGGGGTGGTAGTCCGCACTTCCTCTAATGAGATTATCACGCTTACCCATAATGGAAACCATAAACGCATTCTATAAATGGAAAATATAGAATCATAAAGAAAACATAAACATAATATATATCATATATAAATACAGTGCCACCATAATGGCCACCATGAGAGGCGGTTGGAGATATCTGAATAATCATTGTTTCGTGAGGCGTTAGTTTTTCATCCATAGAAACATTGTGTTCTACATACATTAGATGGAGGTGTGTGTAAGTTTAGTTCGAATCCTTCTCATAAAAACATCCTACTATATTAGGGATACGGTTGTTGTTACAAAAGAAAATAATTAACAGAGTTCAGAGGTTGGAGAAGTAAAATAAAAAAAACAATTAAGAGAAACCGTTACTTTTAATTTGAGTAACTCTCTTTGGTTTGAACCAATGGACTTCTTGAAGATCCTTCTACCTGATGTAAGGCTTCTAAGAGGAGGATAGTGATGCAGGGAGCTTAATTGGGCAGATTTTGGATGAGCCAAAAGGATTTAGAGGTGTGAGGAATTGGTTAGTAATGGTATCCTTTTATAAGGGGGAGAAGGGGCTCTTTAGGAAAGTGTGACAACATTATTTTATTAGATAATTATTTTCAATTTAAAATGGTCCAAAGATCATTATAGTCAAAGATAAGATGACTCATGGTTGAAATAAAATCATCCAATAAGAATTGGACATGTTTTGGATAAAATTGTAATCAATATAATCTTATTTCTTTAAATGATTTATTAATGAGATAAACACAGCATCATTATAGTGTCCCAAATAATTTTAATTTTTTGATGTCTAAAAATTATAAAAAATACCATGATAAACTAAATCTCTTTAGATTTACAATTATTATTTATAGTCGAAAGGATAATTTATATAACCCCATATAAAATTAATTTACTAAATGATATTTTCTTTTGTCATTTTTTCCTTTACTTTAAATTAATTAATCTAATGTGTCATTTTCTTTCATAAGTGGCTCCATGGGGTACTAAAATAGACCCAAATATACCCATGGTCGGCCATTAATCATACAATAAGGTTTGGACAGCTGTTAAGGTAAATTTTGAATTATTTTAAAATTAATTTAACCTTGAATTACTCTATTTACCTTTTACCATGGTAAGTAAAAGTTACTATTCACCAAAAATTATTTTTAACTTATTGAACCATATTTTACTTCTTGATAACAAACATGTATGTTGGATTTTTGAAATTCAATTCACAGAACTGGTAAAATTTCATTTAAATGAAAAACAGTCAGTTTTTTTAACTACTACTAAGTGGTATCACTACTCATCAAAAATTGAAATTTTTCAGACAAAATACAAAAACTTCTACCTAAGTATATTTGATATATCGAATTCAAAAATGATGTCTATTTTTTCAAATTCGAAACACAGGAGTGGAATTAATTAAATTTACAATTAATTCCCATTATCAAAACAAATAACTTGTTTTTAAGAAATAATAACTATCAAAATATTGATACTTGTTTATGTCTAATTTCATATTTAAATTAATTCCAATGACCAAAATTGGATTAAATGGTAAAAAAATATTTTAATTTCAATTTAAAACCAAATAAAAAGATAATCTAACCATATAATTAAATTAGATTAAAAGGCACATTTTAATTAAAATAGAATATTTTTCACTATTCATTAAAAAATGAACTTTATCAGAAATATTCCAAAAATTTACACAAAGTAAATTTTTATGTACCCATTCTAAAGAAGGATTTTATTTGGTCAAATAAGAATGTATTAAAGTGACCAAAACTATATTTAAAGAGGGTTCTCCATTAAAAGGCAGTAAATTGACATTTTAAGGTAAATTATGCTTAAAATTAGATTTATTCACATTTTAAGTCTCTAACTTTTTATTGAATAAATGTAAATACAATTAACAATAATGTATAATCCAATTTTAGATTATTTATTTCATTACCACCAATACAAAGACTAGGAGTTAACTACCATTTAAAATAATAATATTATATTATTAGTGTGCAATGTAATATTTCAAAGAAACACATTGTTGCATATCGAGTACGCTAATGGAAATAGTAATCCCTTTAAAGTAAAATTAATATTTAATTCGCAAATATTAATAAATATGAAAATATGTTATTCTTCAATTATTTGGGATGTTATATCCTTCCCCCATTTTGGAAATTGTGTCCTCACAATTTTTATTCATTTATCAAAATAAGTGGGGGTATTTATCCCTCATAACATTTTCAGATTCGCACGTTGACTCTTCAACCATATGGTTTTCCAAAAAACCATTACATGGTTAATTACCTTATACCTCAACACTTGCTCTCTATAGTCAAAAATCTGGACTGGTTTTTCTTCATAAGAGAGATTCTCTTACAACTGGACTAACTCTGGGCTCAAAACATTAGATGGATCTTGCATATACTTTCTCAACATTGAGACACGAAAAACATTGTGTACCTGGGATAAGAATAGAGGTAAATCCACTCTATACACAACCGATCCAACTTTCTCCAAAATTTCATAAGGTCCAATGAACCTCAGACTCAACTTTCCCTTCTTACCAATACACATCACACATTTCCATGGAGAAACTTTGGGAAAGACATGACCACCTACCTCAAAAGAAAGATCCTTCCTTGGGTTATCTTCATAACTTTTTTGTCTACTCAGAGCTGCTCTCATGTGCTTCTGAATCAACTGAACTTTCTCCGCCATCTCTTTCTACCAATTTTGGTCCCATAAGCTTCCTTTCACCTACTTCATCCCAAAAATCTAGAGTTCAACAATGCCTTTAATATAATGCATCAAATGGAGCCATCTTTATACTTGAATGAAAACTGTTATTATATGATAATTCAACCCGATAAAGATATTTGTCCCAACTTCCCTGGTAATCCATCGAACAAGAACGTATCATATCTTTCCATGTCTGAATTATTCATTCTGACTGCCCATCTGATTGAGGATGAAAAGCTGTACTAAAATTTAATTCAGTACCAAATGACTTCTGAAGGGCTTTCCAAAATTTAGAATTAAACTTGGGATCACAATCAAATAAAATGGAGAGAGGAACTCCATTCAACCTGACTATCTCATTAACATACAATCGAGAATGTTGATCTAGAGACAAAGTATCTCGAATAGGAAGAAAATTAGAAACTTTAGAAAATTGATCAACAATTACCCAAATTGCATTATTACATCGAGATGTATTCGGTAATCCTCCAATAAAGTCCACTTATATGTTTTCCCATTTCCACTCTGGCACCGGTAGAGGCTGAATCATCCTTTTTAGTAACTGCTGCTCTACATTAACCTACTGACATGTCAAACACTTCATAGTAAAATCAATAATTTCTCTTTTCATTCTATCCCACCAGTAATAATCTCGAAGATCTATGGACATATTCGTACATCCATGATGAACTGAATATAGAGAACTATGAGCTTCACATAAGAACTCATTCTTCAACTGTGAATGACAAGGCACACATAATCTCTTCTCAACTCTCAAAACACAATCATTATCAACATTAAAATCTGATAACATACACTTCTGAACTAACTCTACCTTTAATAAAACTCAATATCTTCCTTCTGCACTGGCTTAATTCTATCTGAAATAGTTTATTTCACTAACACCTGAAACAAAATAGATTAATTTCATGTACCAACAACTTATATGCCAAAGATCATCAAATCAAAAACCAAAGGATCTCATTCCAAATGTAGCATGGTTAATAAAGTGTTACTTTTTTTACTAAAAGCATCAACAAATTTATTTTATTTTCCTAGATGGTAATGGATCGTGCAATCATAATCCTTGTTTAATTCAAACCATCTCCACTGTCTCAGGATGAATTCTTTTTTAGTGAATATATCCTTAAAACGTTTTTGATCACTATATATCTCACACTTAACTCCATACAAATGATGCCTCCAAAATTTTAAATCAAAAACAATAGCAGCTAATTCCAAATCATGTGTTGGGTAATTTAACTCATAGTGTTTCAACTGACGCGAAGCTTAAGTAATTACATGATCATTCTGCAATAGGACACAAGCCATTCCTTTCAATAAATCATCACTGTAGATAAGACACTCACCATTTCAGGATGGCAGTGCCAAAACTGAATCATTCACTAATATTATTTTCAATTCCTAAAAACAATCATCACAATCTTTTGTCCAAAAAAAATTATCAATTTTTTGAGTTAACAAAGTCATTGGAATAGATAACCATGAAAAATGTTCAACAAACCTCTGGTAATAACCTTTTAAACCAAGAAAACTATGAATTTTGGTTATCTTTGTTGGTCTTGGAGATTCTTCAACAACATTTGTTTTTGTAGGATCAACAATTATGCCATTTTTTTAAATAATGTGACCAAGGAAAGAAATTTTTTGCAACCAAAACACATACTTACTAAATTTCCCAAATAGTTTCTTTTCTTTTTATGGTTTGAAATACATCCCTTAAATGACTTTCATGTTCCTACTTACTTTTGGAATAAACCAAAATATCATCAATGAACACAACCACAAACATATCCAAGAACTCACGGAAAATTCTATTCACAAGATCCATGAATACAACAGGTGAATTGGTTAACCCAAAAGGCATAACTACAAATTCATAATGGTCATATCTATTACAAATCGTGGTGTTCAGAACGTCTGCTTCCTTTACATTCAACTAATGGTACCCTAACCTCAATTTAATCTTTGAAAAATACTGAAATCCCTGGATCTGATCAAACAAATCATCGATATGAGGTAAAGGATACTTGTTCTTAACAGTAATTCTATTCAATGATCTACAAACAATGAAATGTATCATTGAACCATATTTCGTTTTAACAAACAACACAGGAGAAACCCATGGTGATGTGCTAGGTAGAATGAAACCTTTATATATTAACTTTTGTAATTGCTTCCTTAACTCTAAAAGATCAATTTGATCCATTCAATAAGGGGTTCTAAAATTGGCTTATCATTAGGAACTAAGTCAACAGTAAATTCGACTTCCCGATCAGGTATAATACCAGACAACTCACCAGAAAAAAACATCAAGATACTCATTTACCATTGGCACATCATCAATATGAATAGTTCCTTTATTTACAACAATATGTTCAAGGTAACATTTATTTCCCTCTTTTACCAGTTTTTCAACTTCCTGACATGTTATCAAAAGAAAGGGTTCATTCTTGTACAAAAACTGTAAATATTTATGAAACGTGACCGCTTTAGCTCTGTAGGAAATCATAGCATGATAAACAGAAAGCCAATCCATGCCCAAAATAACTTCAAACTCAACTAGAGCAAAAAAATAAGGTTTGCAGGTAGATTCTTTCCACCCACAAGGACATGAATGTTCTTATCGTTTCATTTTGTCTCATCATTTCCCCAAGGAAATTTTACAAAAAGTTCTATATTCATATCTTGAGATGGAATTCCCATTTTAATAGAAATCTTCTCAGAAATGAAAGTGTGTATAGACCCTGAATCAAATAACACATTGGCATAATATGAACAAACAAACAGTGTACCTGATACTACTTCATTCGATGGCCCAACATCTACTGAAGTAGTTGTGAAGGATTTCACCACCCCTTTCTGCTTGTAGTTCTACTTCTTTCTATCAGGTGAGTTATTTTCTAGACATTCATTTGCATAATGACCCATTTAGTTACACTTAAAACATCTTACTGATGGCTTTTCATTCCCTTATTTATCATCAAACTTACAGTTATGAGTAATATGACCATACTTACCACACCGGAAGGACTTTCCAGACATTGATAAACATTCTCTGGGATGCGTTTTACCACACTTCTCACAATATGGAAATTTAGTTTTCTTAACTCCATGCTTCTTTGATGAATTCTTCCTCTTTTCCTGCCAACTGGACCTCTTATTCTGCTGTTTGTCAAAGAAAACATGATCATTGACAAACTCCATTTCCACCTTCTCCACACATCGAACAAGTTTTTCATAACTTTTAAACTCATGAGAGGCTAATGCTCTTTGATATCGTGGATTCAGTCCTAAGTAAACTCTATTTATCTTACTATCATGATCTCAGATGATATTTGGTGCATACCTTTCCAGTTCAGTGAACTTTGCTTCATAAGTAGCCATTGAGTCATCCTCCATCCTCAATTCTAGGAATTGGTTTTCCATTCTAAGACGAACCACCTTAGAAAAATATTTCCCAAGAAAAATACATTTTAATTCATCCCAATCATGATCATTAATCTTCTCACTATCCATAATATTTTTTACCACTGTCCACAACTGATCAGCTTCACCTTCAAAACGTTAAACATCGATACTGACCGTTTGATGTTCTAAAAAACCCATAACATAGAAAATATTTTCCAGTGCATTAATCCACCCTTCTTCTTGCACAGGGTCAGATGATCATCTTAATGATGGGGGATGTTGCCTCATAAATTGATCCACTACTAACATGTTACTATGCTGTTGATCTGGCTAATCTCGTGCATGGATACCACCCCCATTATAGCCTAAGTCAGTTGTGCCATCACTGTACAAACTGTTCAGTTCCGATTCTGACCATCTCTGGTTGCTGATTTGGAAGGTTGTATTCCTCCTAATGTCATCCCAACATATTTGACCTATTCCCTCTACAGAAAACCATTCTAAACACAGAAATATCTTAGGCGAAGCAACATGGTAATCTGTAAATTCTATATGATTTCAATATTAACATAAATTACAATATGGATATTAATTTTACAATCCCCTAACTCCAAAAGTTGTCTAACCCGACCTCTAATACCAACTATAAGGACTCAGCCTTACAACATTACATAATCTTGAATTAAATGAATAATTCAAATTAAGGAGCTATTCAGGTTTAGAGTTTTAGAGAGTTAGACAATAACTATTACATTGAAAAATATTACATCAAAAATACAAAATAGACACTCCTACTCAGTTTCCATTTTAATCAAAAATAAAACCTCTTGAAAAAAGAGTCATGTCTAATTCCATGTTTAAGAGAGAATAACGTTTCCTTGATCCCAAACTTGACCCTATTCCACTTTACGTCCTTTTAAAAACATTTAAAAAATATGGGATGAGCATAAAAAGCTCAGTAAGGGATACACAAATAGAGAAAACTATTAGTTTTTCAAGAAAATAGGTAAACCATTAATACTTTATCATAAATAATACTTTTCAACTTTATTATGTAGTAAGTACTCTTCACTGAATAAAATATCATTACAAAACCTTTTTTAATCCATAAGATTACCATAAAACCCATATAAAGAACACATATGATATAATGGTAACATGGGACATAAACATACTTAAATGGAATAACCATACGGTCGACTTCCACACATATCACTAAATGGAATAGCCATACAACCAACTTCCATACCCCAGGCATTGGAGGTTATAACGTAACAACCGGTCATGGTATTCACGACACCACCCGTCATTTGGTTTATCACGTAACCAACCGTCAAATGTCCAAGTACCATTATAAAATCGTAACACATAAAACAATTATAAAGGAAAGAAAAAATTTCCACATTTCAATCACAATATATCACTTAAATATTTTGACATAAAAAATCCATTATCAAAACAATTTTAAATACCAAAATACATTAAAGAGTATATGGTATTTATTTTCTTCTAAAAAAATTATGTCTTGTTGAGGAATCCAAAGATCAAATAATACTCACGGCAGGGGAAAAGGTCGTTGTCACCACTTACGTTAAAAGAATCATTCCTTTTTTTCCATTAGTAAAATGCTTCATAGAAAAATATTCCCTTTGAAATGTTATGGGAGTTTATACAACGTATAAAATAAAGTCTTGTATTAAAAAAAATATGCCTCAATGAAAGAAGATTGAGACCAAGTCCCTTCCCTTGTGTCCGACTTGACTCGATCATTCTTTAATCTCCTGAATAATAATCTAAAGTTAATTTCTACTTATTTAAGAACATTTTTCAAGTTTATAATTCAATTTTATATCACTTATTACCATGTTATAAACATTATGTAATCATTTAAGTGAATAATGTTCGTTTTTTCGATATTTGGTACTTGAGTCAAAAATGGACATCTTATAATTACATGTCGTTCATGAGGTCAATAGTCTATTATATATCCAGAATAAAATTCAAGATTTATATATCATATATATCATATATATCTAGTATATACATGTATTTATAATAGTACATAACATTTAGAGGTAAGAAATTAAATGCACCATTCATGGAGACGGTAAGCCATATGTACGCATGAACGCTACTTCCATCTCTTTTTCATATATAATGGAATTAGAAGATAATGATACATAGTAGTATTATAACTCCAGTATTGTATCATATATATAATATCATTTAATCTAACCTTTATACATACCACATATGTTATGAACGAGTCATATCACTTTGAGGGGGCGGTAGTCCGCCCTTCCTCTAATGAGATTATTGCGTTAACCCATAATGGAAACCATAAAGGCATGATATTAATGGAAAATACATAAGCATAAAGATAACATAAACATAATATATATCATATATAAATATAGTTCCATCATAACGGACACCATGAGAGGTGGTTGGAGATATTTGAACAATCATCATTTCGTGAGGCGTTAGTTTTCCATCCACAGAAACATTATATTCTTCATCCATTAGGAGGAGGTGTGTGTAAGTATAGTTATAATCCTTCTCATAAATACATACTAGTATATTGAAGATATTGGTGTTGTTACAAAATAATGGAGTAAAAAGATTTTAGAAGTTGTATAAGTAAATTAAAAGAAAACAATTTAAGAGAAACTGTTACGTTTAATTTGAGTAACTCCTTTTGGTTTGAACCAATGGACTTCTTAAAGTTCCTTCTGCCTAAGGTAAGAATTTTAGGAGAAGTATAGGGATGTATTGAGCTTAATTTGGTATAGTTTTGATGATCTAAAAGGCCTGATAGGTGTGAGGAATTGGTTAGTAATGGTCTCCTTTTATAAGGGGGGGGGGCTCTTTAGAAAAGTGTGAAACCATTATTTTATTATATAATTATATTCGGTTTCGAATGGTCCAAAAATCATTATAGTAGAAGATAAGATGACTCATGGTCTAAATAAAATCATCCAATAGGAATTGGACAGGTTTTGGATAATAATTTAATCATTATAATCTTATTTATTTAAATGATTTATTAATGTGGTAATCACTGCATCATTATTGTGTCATAAATAATTTAAATTATTTGAGGTCTAACCTTTATAAAAAAATAACATGATACAGGAAATCATTTTAGCTTTCCAATTAATATTTATATTCAAAATTATTATTTATATAACCACTTCTAAAAATTAATTTACTAAAAGATATTTGCTTTTGCATTTTTGTCTTTACATTAAATTAATTAATCTAATGTGTCATTTGCATTCATAAGTGGATCCATGGGGTCCCAAAATAGACCCAAAGATGCCCATGGTCGGCCATTACTCATCTAGTATGGTATGGACCAGTGTTAAGATAAATTTTGTATTATTATAATATTCTATTAAAATTACCCTATTTACCTTTAAACATGGTAAATAAAAGTCAAAAGTTAATATCCACCAAAATTTATTTTTATCTTATTGAACAAAATTTTTCTTCTTGATAACAACGATGTATGTCATATTTTCAAAATTCAATTCACAGAAGTGGTAAAATTTCATTTAAATGAAAAAAGTCAGTTTTTTAACTACTACCAAGTGGTATCACTATTCATCAAAAATTGATGTTTTTCAGAAAAATACCAAAACTAGAGCCTATGATTTATTTGATGTACCGAATTAAAAAATGATATATGTTTTCCCAAATTTCAAATATAGGAGTGACATTAATTAATTCTAAAATTAATTCCCGTTATCAAAACAAATAGCGTGTTTTTATGAAACAATAACTATCAAAAGATTGATACTTGTTTATGTCCAATTTTAATGTGAAATTAATTGAAATGACCAACATTGAATTAAATGGTAAAAATATATTTTAATTTCACTTAAAAAATAAATAAAAAGAAAATATAACCATATAAATAAATTATATTTAAATGAACTTTTGAATTGAAATTCAATATTTTTCACTATTCATTATCAAATTGAGCTTTATCGGAAAAATTCCAAAAATTTACACAAAGTAAATTTTGATGTCCCTATTCAAAAGAAGGATTTTATTTGGTCAAATAGAGTTTATTAAAGTGATCAAAAAAATATTTGAAGATGGTTCTCCATTAAAAGGTGGTAAATTGACCTTTTATTGTAAATTATGCTTAAAATTAGATTCATTCACATTTTCAGCTTCTAACATTTTATTGGATAAATTTAAATATATTTAACAATAATGTATAATAAAAATGTAGTTTGTTTTGTTCATTCCCACCAATACAATGTCTAGGAGTTATGTACCATTTAAAATAATTATATTATATTATTAGTGTGCAATGTAAGATTTCAAAGAACCCGTTGTTGCGTATCGTGTAAGCTATCGAACATAGAAACCCCTTTAAAGTAAAATTAAAATTTAATTCAAAAATATTAATAAATACGAAAATCTTTTATTCTTCATTTACCCGGGATGTTACAGTTATTGGGAGTTTCTTAGTAAATAGTTTTTAATGATTACCAGAGTTTATCTTATTGTCCATGAATTTTAATTCATCAAGGAGGCCCTTTTTGAGTTTATTGGGAACCCTGCTATGAGAAGACCAACCACATTTGAACTAGATAGAGAGAGTGGACATCATTTCAAATTCATCTAACAGTTTTTGCATCCCAATAACGGGGATCTTATAATTATGAGGTATTGAGATATAATTTTTTCTATTTTCGATGAGAAGAGTAGATAATATGAATCTATGTAGATATATATTTCTACAAATTATTGAATTTTATATGTCTACCACAAGATAAAATTATATTTCCTACTGAAATCTAATATCAAGAAAATTGTAAGCTAGAGGGCTCGATCCTGACGGAGAAGAAAAGGTAACAATATATGATGTTTTTTTATAATTCAAGTCAACTATAAAATAAAAAAAGTGAATTGGAACCCTTGGATAAAGATAGGGGTAGTGGACAATGAAAGATTTTATAAGAAATTTAACCCTGTAGATATCCCTTCAAGGAAAATAGTCTTGGATGATCCAAGATTAAATCCAAATAAGATATTGGTTTACACTTTAGATGAAGATGAAGTAGAGGTGAGTATTGATGTTAACGAAGAGGAACGTTATAAAGAAAAAAATACTGAATGAATTTCTATTGAGTTAGGTAGTGAACCAGATAGTTCTAGGAGCCTAAATGTTTTATAAAGACCTCATAAGTCACATATTTATTTACCTTATAAATAATGTTTTCTGTAATAAGATGATGGTTAAGATACTAAAGTCAAAAATGTTGCTGAGTATCAAGGTTTAACTTAAAATGTCCTGAATATATCTTTTATCCGATGACTGAATATATGATGTCAATAGTGGAGATGAGGAAATACAATCCAAAAAAATAATCATATTTTTTTAAATCTGGAAGACTGTTACGGATGAGTGGGACACAAAATTTAAAAAAAATCAGTGAACCAAACTATTGGATGCGTAGTTGTGATTGATAGGATAATTTCAGAAGATAAATGTACATCTTCGAAGGGGGATAATTCCGCCTGATTATTAGTATATGGATTAAAATATTCTATCTAAGATGATCGAGATGATTGAGAAATGTTGATGGTCCAGTCTACTAAAGCATGATGGACCTTATATCTCAACTGCACGAGATATACTAAGGTATCATTAGTGGAAAATACTAATAAATTAGGGTTTTTTGAGACATTTAATTATAGAGTTCCTATTTTGGAACAATGTTAAGCAATATTACCTTCAACTACCTAGGAGAGGTATTGACCACCTCCTGTTAGTCCTCTATAGTCATTTTATCAGACTAGATCAAACCGTTATTCCATTAAGGAATATTATTTTCATGATCACTATGGTATTGTCATATCATATTCATTTTAGGATATTAAACTCAAGGATGATAAAAATATATATTATTGTTTCCTTTGATGTGGATCATCTCAAAACTATACTATTTATAATGATTATAAATCTGGATATGGTTAATCAAATTCAGTGGAATATATTTGGGACATTCGTTACACATTGGAGGACATGAAAACTATCTTTATATAGAGAGACCAATCTATTTTTGGGATGATGGAGTCACCTTTTTCATCTAGATCTTATTCTTCTAGATATCCTTCTCCATGTATACATTTATCTATTGATGCTGATTTGATCATATCTATTATGAGATAAGAGTTAAAGGATGTTTTGGAATAATTTTATACCAATCAAAAAGATAAAATTCGTTATCTAAAATCTCATTTTTAGAATATTTCAAAAAAATTATATAGTGTTTGGAGAAAGCCAATGATGATAAAGATACCATCGCCAAATACATTATGTATTATATTTTTAAAAATTTTACCAAGAATTTCCCTAACTCTCATTTCATGTGCATGGATGAGAATCCAAAAATACATCTTTCCACTAGGGAGTTCAAAGATCAATTTACACAACTAATGGTTTTATTATCTTTACTAAAGTTGTTTTTAGAGGAGAAGAAGGATTTATTTAGAGCTATAGAGAATAGATTTTGAGTTATAAATATCTCTATTTATATCATATAAAACTTTCACTACACCACCAGAATAGTATTTATTTCTCCTCCATATATTCCCACAACAGCCTCAATATCTAGACCCATATTAGAACTATTTAGACCACTTATATTGATGTATATCCTTTTGTACTTAACCCATTTGAGGTCCTGCAACACCCAAGGATAGTTACATCATTGATTATATTTATACATCCTACACCCTTGTCTACATCCAGTAATATTATTGAAAAAGGAAAAGGATCATTTGATCCTACCGCCATTTGTGTTGAGGATTCTTCGTTAGATTCAGACTAGGATTATAATGGGTACTTCATATTTTATTTTTATATATTTAGATGTAATATTTTTTAAGTTTATGTTCAATAAAATCATTTATCTTTATTCACAATTTTGTGCTCTAATTATTTAAATCATATTTCTATATTTTTGAAATTTGAAAAGGGGGAGAAATAAATATAAACTGTAATAAAGAAAATATATGGTTATTTAAACACATTGGGAACACGTTCTAAAAAATATTTTCATCAGAACATTACTTAAATACCTTTCATTGAGAAATTTCATTTTCAAACATTGATTTGTGATTATAATTAACATGTATATTGTTGGATCAATCAATAAAAATTCATATTTTACAATTTTAATGTTCAAAAATAATATTATTCATCTTAACCCTAATTATCATGTTTTCTTTTTCTGGGAATAATGTATTTTTATCTTTATTGAATCTCTATGAATGTTTTTATCTTAATAAATCAATTAATTTACCCTTATGAAAAATATGAAAAATGTATTTATAATTTTAAGAAATGTACATAAAAACATTTATACCAATTCAATGTTTCTGCCATTAGTTCAACCTTGATACCGCTAGGATATATCTACTCTATCTAAAAATACTTTTCTACCCCCAGAAGGGATAACTTACTACTGGTGAAACAATGAAACTATCAAGAAAAGTATACTACTTCAATTTATTGATTATAATGCTATGCCTAGTACAATTTTATACAGCCATACCTGTTACATCTATGGCTAGTTCAAAAGTACTTCGACAACAATTGTTGTACTACTTCTATAACAAGACACTAATATTATACATAATTCAAAGAAAGATACTTCATGTCTGAACCTTCTTCCATTAGGTAACTCATCCTCCAACCAGATCGATCTGATTCCACTAGAAGTCATAGATTCATCTTTGAAATTTTTTTAATTATATATCTGTACTATTTTATGTTAATAGTTAGATTTTATAAATTTATGGATTTTATTTTAAATATTTTTAAATAGAAGTTCTTGTTGTAAAGTCAAATAACCCAACAATTGAGTTTTCCACTATGACAAAAAATGAAGATAAACTTGTTAATTCATTGTATTATAAGTAATAAAATTCTTGAAACAATTTAATAAAAATTTATTTTGAGGTAATAGAGTTGAAGGCAAAATATTAAAAAATAATTTTTTTTAAAAGGCACAATTCTCACCTCGACACCCATCCCACCAAGTATATTCTCAAACCACTTAAGTAAAAAAAATATCTATTATTAACATGAATATTTTTTTAATTTTTTATTATATTATCATTTTAAATTTTATTTCATTTGTTATCATCTTTTATTTAGTTACTAAATTATTTTAGTTCATGTAGTTCATTTTGATGTCTTTTAGTCCAAAATTGTTTTTGGTGTGTTGGTCGGGGTAAAAATGGTTTATGAAATGGTTCCATAAAATTTAATGATCCTTATTAATGTATTAAACCTAATATTTATTAGTTAAATAAATTTTAGAACTATCCTTGTAATGTGGAAATGAGTAATGAAATATGTCACTTCAATGAGTTAGTAGTCCACACATATGCATGGGAAACATTTTTTTGAATGAATGCAATGTAAAGAAAGTAAATAATGGATTATATTTATAGGAAAATAATTTTTGTATAAATATAAAATCTATTAGGTAGATCCATATTTAAAACCATCATTGAGATCCAGTGATGAAAAATGATATACATCGCTTTATAGACACAAGTTCATACACAAACGCAATACCAATGTTTCCATTTTACAATGGATGAGGGGGGCATGAAAGTAGAATGCACATAATCAATATAAAATCATAAAATTTTTATGAATATCAAAATTCTTCATTTAATCTATCATTATAACCATACCTGTTTGGTGTTGATGAAAAAAATGTTGTCAGTAGATGTGGTAGTCTATACATACACAAATAAAACAATTTCTTTGTTTTTCCATCAAAGAAAATAAATTATATCATCCTTTTTAAATAAAAATCTTAACACTAAATTATATTAAATATATTTATTTCATTATGATAGGATCATTATAGAATATTTTCAGAAGGTGAAAGATGTATGAAACATGAACGTTCTTAGTTAGAATATATACCGCTTCCTTGGATAATATATTTCGAATAAAAAATTATGAATTTTGAGATTTTTATTTTAGAAAGAAAATAATCTCTAGTAAATTGGTAAGGGTGATAATGAGGTATTTGTGTAGGTATTGGTCGAAAAATATAGTTTAATGTTTCTAAAAAAGTGATGATGGGAGCTTCCCTTTTTATGATAGAGGGTTGAGGCCCTTGTACATACCTTTAACCGTAAAATATAATAAATATCATTTACAAAAAAATTTGTAATAAAAAGGAAAAAATTTAAAATAAATTAAATGTGAGGGTATAAATCCATTCTCCAAATTAAATAGTGAAAATCTTTATAGACACATAATGAATTATCCCTTATTTTAACCCTATCTATATCCTTTTAATCCCTTACTATGGTGAAAGACTTGTACTATGGTAACATAAATTTATTAATAAAATAAAATGGACCTTATTACATAATTCAATCTTTTAATTGAAAATATTAAAATTATTTTAAAAAATTAAATATTAAGAGGTATAAATAATTATTTTTAAAATAATTACACAAAACATAGTGGAAAACTACTTTTAGAAAAATGATTCATAACCATAAAATTAAATTTATAGAAAAATAAAGTATTGAGTTGATACCCATTATATATATATATATTTTAAAATAAAAATGGATATTTTAATGAAATAAATATCAATATAAAACCGAATTTAACATTCATTAAACATATTTTATAAAAAGGGAAAAATAATTATACTCTTATAATACAACATTATATAGGTTTTAAAATAACAATCATAGGTTTCTAAATTCAAAATAATATTGATAATTTATTTATTCCACATTTAAATACATATAAGTTATTTATTTTAAAAATTTTCATATCTATTCATGCCATTTTTATTTCATGATAATATCATAATGGGGAATACATTTGAAAATTCAGCATTTCTTACTATTTGTCCATATTTTTTAAAAATAACCCAAAAATGGTTCCAAATTTAAATTTTAAATGAGGAATCATAAAATTTAGATCATTTTTTAATATTAAAATTCAAAATTTTAAATATTTTACTTTTACATGAAACCATATAATTTGTGGAACATAATTTAGTTAGAATTAAAGTATTTCTAATTTTATTTAAAAATTGTATGAAATCCTTTTCAAAATAATAATGGATTTGAATCAGTAAAATTAACTTAATTATAAGTTAAAAATTGATTCATTATATAAAATAATCGGGTCGTAAAATTAATCTCCATTTAATTACATATCATTTTTTTCAATTTTATTAATTGATAAATATGTGGGGATATTTTCCCCTCACAGCCCGTTTAGAATCCCATCTTCCTTCTTCTTGCATATGGTTCCACCATAAAACATAAACAATAAGAATTAACTTATTCCATAGATATTTTGATTTATGAGTAATAATATAAAGAGGTGTTTCTTCATAATAGTGAATCTCTTTTAATCGTGTCACCTAAGGTCTCAATACATGAGTTTCATTTGGTATACATTTCATTACAAATGGAACAAGAAACAGATTATATACCTAGGATAAAATTATGGATAAGGATACTGATTTTTATACCTATCATAATTTATGTAGAATTTCATATAGGAAAATGTCTACAAGATTTATTTCATATTATAAAAAAATAACACCTTTCAATTGATATAATTTAAGAAAAACATGGCCTCCAATCAGAAATGAACAATCCTTATTCTGGTTATCTACATTACTCTTCTTCCTGATCTATGCTTAAATTATATTATTTATAATCATCTGCAACTTTTCAATCATATATTATAAAAAATTTGGTCCCCCACAATTTTTTCCAAACAAGGAATCCACACTACATTCCATATAAAGAATCAAAATTTTCAATCTATATAATTGAATGGAAATGTAATTATAAGAAACATCCACTAATAAAATATTGTGATATCATCTTCTATGAGAATATACTGAACCAAACCAATTAATATCCTCCAAAGATAGAATTATCTGTTTTAATTTCCCATAAAATCGAGGTTAAAATATTTTATTAATGATAAAATGTTTTCCCAATGAATTTTAAAGGATCCTTTTAAATTTTTATTAAAATATACAATCAAAACCAGATACCAAAGAGATTCAAATTCCATGTACTCTAACTTCATTCTTAAGGTAATTTTGAGAAAGATGATCCAAATATATATCATATCAATTAGGAAAAAATGTGATGAAAAACAAATGTCATTTTTACCTCATAATGTATCCATTAAATCTATAAATATAACCCATTTGAATTATGTAAATAATAATGGTTTAACTATCCCCTTCGATAATTTTCCAATAGAATTAACTGATTGAAAATTCAACCATTTCATGTTAAAATCAGAAATAACTTTCTTTATTTCTTCCCACCAATAATATTCTCAAAGGAATCCATACATATTCGATTTACCAGGAAGACAAATTATAGAGAGTTGGAATATTTATTTAATAATTCCTTTTCAACTAAAAATCAATTAAAAAACAAAACCACTTTACAAATTTTAAGAGTCATTCTTTAACAACATTAAACATATGAAATTTCACTTATTTAAAAAAATATACATTTCATTTCAAAACAAAACCTTTATCCAAAAACATTTTAGATTTCTTATAGGGATTCTTGTACTAATACTAGATCAAAAATAAAAATGCTTTCTAGATTGACAACCACCAATCCCAGATTCAATAAATCATTAAATTTTAGATAATTATCCAAATGCAGAAGGATTATTTATAAATTTTAATTTCAAATAAATTTATATTCATCGATTATGATAATTTATTGATTGATGGTGAATTGTGAAATCATAATACATTATCAGTTCCAACCATCTTCTTTTACTTAGGATCAACTCTCAAAATCGAGAAATAAGTCAATTATAAATTCAATCTCTCAATTTGAGACAAAAATAGGAAGATCATTTGGTAATATATCTAAAATTTCTTATTCAAGAGAAACAGAACTAACAAAAATAGTTAAATTTATTTCAATATAAAAATAAAGATAACATTCACCCCTATATATAATTAATTTATCATTTTTATCTAAATATTATATATGATTGAAAAGTCCCTCTAAAAATTTAATATTACTTCTATAGTTTGTTATTCTATTTAGCATGAAAAATAGAAACATGATACATTACCAAAATGAAATCAATATAATATAAATGGATGATAATAACATATGAAGGAAAAAAATTAGGAGGGTGATTATAAGGAGGTTTTTATAAATAACTATTGATTTAATACATTCACTAGAGTTTAGAAGACTGTTTTTTATTATTAATCGAGGTATTATTTAATTTTTTAATATTTGAGAAATAAAATTATTTATAGATATAAAATAAAAGAATACATTGGAATAATTTTTGTAAACATGTAATCTTTTGTAAATGAGGGGAAATGGACCACCCGGCGTAGAAAAACAATATATATTAGGTGGATCTAATTAGGAGACATTGATAGACCACATTTACTGGATAGATATGTCAATATAATCTCTCTAGCCTCTAATGTGAAAATCATTACAATGTTATTAGATTTTGATGTTTTCCAATAACCTCCCCCTCTGAGTATTGTGTCGTCAAAATATTATGAGAATTAACACAATCACCTCACAGAACTCTATGAGAAAAATTCAATGAAAAAATCAATGAAATAAATTCACTAAATAGAATTAAATGGTTTAGTGAATGTCTTGTTTACATTAGAGAATAATGAAATCATCTTCCATTATGGGTGATTAAAATGTGTAAAGAAACTCTCATTCACATCCTCTCAACTAAAGGTTCTAAGATAATTAAATTATAAACTCCCTTTGTTTATACACTCAGTTACAATTATAAAAAAAATTTCCACCAAACACATTTATAATGATATTTATACAATCAACATGTTGCACTGACCACTGAGATTTCTGTTCAACATTCAATTGAATTTCTAAACCACAAATATATTGTTGAATCTTTTTTTATCTTAGAACATCAATTCATGAAGAAATAACCCATGAAATGAGTTCCCACTCTTAGTGAACATGAAGTACAATAGATCTTCCATATGATCCACATCCTAATATAAAATCCTTACCAAATAATTCCTCAGATTGATGACTATTCATCCATTTAAATCTATCAAAGTCACACTTTCTGATTGAAATTCTCCCCGATGAATAACCTTCTTCCCAAATATTCTAAAATTTCACTATAAGAATGAACTATATAGTCTTTCCATTGGACTCTATCTTATCATATCAATCCATAAAACTCTATATGATAAACCTAGGGAGAATTCCTCAAACACAAAAATATTATAGTTAAAAAACACTATAGTATTTTATCATTCGTTATCATTCATTCAACTGTAATATTCCTTTTTTCATTTCATTTAATTCCCACCACTCTTTATGATAATATGATTTCAACTGAGTTAGAATGTTGCCTCAATAATTCTTATAAAATCACCTTTGTAAACATATCTGTTTGATTTTTCTTCCTAGTAATCTTCTCATGTTCTAAATAGTTATCCTCTAGTAGACTTCATAATAAAGGTTACTTCAGATGAATGTGTTTGGTATTTCATAAATCATTTGTTAATGATAAAAAATAATGGAAATATTATTACAATGAAATACCATTCCTATATCTAATCGATTTTTGAGTTCCATCAGAAATTGCATCATCCATATTAACTCTTCCCCTACATGAATAGTTGAAACATAATCTTATTATATTGCATATAATTTAACCCCCAGTAGTATTTGTGACATCAAAGTATCTAATATTCCACTAAAAGTAAATACAAACCCTGTATTAGTTTTCAATGAGTCCATGTCTCCAAAATAATTTCATATAGAAAAAAATTTCAAAGGATCAACATCACCAAAATATAATTAGGAATCCTATATCTCTTTCAGGTATCATAATATCCTTTTCAAATATTCCTGATATTTCATTCCATTATTTGACATGAAATTAATACCAGATCACATAGAAAAAGAAATATATTTTTTTATTACAAACCATTGAATACATAAAAAATTCTCTATATGAAACATAAGTAACATTATACATATCATGAAAATCTATTTTCTTTGACAGTTCATGAGTTTTACTGAGTTTAAAGTCTTTGGAAAATGGGAGTAGAGATAGGTTTACAAACAATCATTTCAAATCATTCAGTGCATTTATTAATGTATTCCTTCTAGGATATAAATAATGAACCCAATATCATATCCCACTCAACTCTCATAGATAATATATTCTTATATTTAATAATATTCTTCAACTCAAAACATCTTGACTTCATTATATTATGTTACACAATAAATTTCAACTCATGTGTATAAATACACATATCATCCACATACAGCAATAATACGATATATATTATATATTCCCATTACTTTTTTAACAATAGTGATTGGACTCACATTTATCAAAAATTTCATAAAAAAATTATCATCCAAACTTTATATTCCACCTCTTGGATAATTCTTCAATCTGTAATGATTTTTTTTGTCTTTTAAATAAAATCCTACTTCTAATGAACTTCATAAACCATAGTGTGAATGATGTAAATTTCTCCCTCTAAGTTCCCATGAAGAAATACTGTATTTAAATCCATCTAAATCATGTTTATACCATAATACATAATAATGCTAAGTACTATATTAATAGTTTTTTGTTTTACCATTAGTGAGAAAAATTTAGAAAATTCAATTTCTTCTTTTTACTAGGGAATTTACATCACCAAATTTTCATTACATCTCTTACTTATATCAACATACTCTTTCAATTAAAATTCCCATTTATTTACATATTTCTCTTTTCATCTAATAGATCATCATACTTTCAAGTGTTGTTTATATTTGATAAATTCACTTAATCTTACATAGTTGACTTCTACTTTTTTGAATCTCTAAGAGTAATTGATTCCTTTGGGATGACTAGTTCACCTGAGTCCATTTTAAGTAAGAAATTTTTATCACCCAAAACCTATTAAACTGTTTTATGATACGAGTTTACATCTTCAAAATAACATCATATTCGTTGACTAGAAACTCTCTAGTCATTATCAATATTGTACTTATCTCCACAATAAATCACTATCTATAAATGTTTTGTATGATCTACCTTAATCAATTACAAATTAATAAAAGAGTTCCAACATCTCATTTCCCCTAAAATATTCTAGAATGAGAGTTTTTCTAGTATATTCTACCTAATCAGTATATACTTTGACAGTTGAACCATCCTCAACTTCTCTCTTAGTTATGGTTTAGTATTTTCTTATATGTTATTCATTGAAAAAACATCTTGAATCATAATAAATTATTTCTATTCATCATCACATGGGATAAAGATAAATTTTTCAGGACCATATCGGATAAAGAAACACACTTCAGATTATACCTATGACTTCTATATATCTTTATAATCAATATGAACATATGTTATTCATCCAAATACTCATGACATGGATTATATCTGGTTGTTCACCCAACAAAATTTCCACTAGATGATCCAATCCCATGGTAAAATATACACTTTTTTCATCAAGAATGTTGTTTTATTCATGGACTTGACTTAGATTTCCATATTTATTCTTGAGTGAGTTCTCATACTTTGATATTAATCTATTAGAGTACGATTCATCATCCCTACTATTCCATTTATTGGAGTCCTTTGAATAATCCTCTCTTTCTCGATGCCATTATTTTTATATAATAACTAAAAGATATGTTTCTTATATTCCCCACCATTGTCTATGAATAGACATATAATCACTCATTCAAACTCTTTTTCGTCCCAAACATTTCACTAAATGAATTCATGAAAAATATATGATTTATTCTTCAGGATATAAGCCCAAAACCATAGATTTGAAACATCAATTATGCTCCCACTATATATTAATCTTTTATATAAGTGAACAAGGGTGTGTTATGTCACATCAGAATGAAAAATTTATATGTTTTGATTCATTGGTATTGTTCCATTATTGTTGATGGAAACCCTCATTTGTTTTCCTAATATACTACTCTTACATCATCAATGTTCCTCGTGATCATGTTTTAGAATTCGCATCACCATCGAATCATTAATATATATCTCATTGAGAAAACAAATCTTAAATTTACATAATATCTAACCATTTGATGAATTCATCCTTATTTCTACGACTTCATCACATTGTTCACTAGGGTATATGGTACCATAAATTTCATTACATGAAATAACCAGGGAACCTCTTCATATTTTGAATCCATTATAAAAATTCATTCCAAAACATGAATTATAAATTTGTATCAATTATATGTTGTTTTTATAGAGATCTAGAATAATTATATCATCTTTTATTAACATGGAACTTATACATTTCATTTTAATAAACACATCATCTTTCAAAACTATATGTTGAGATTCATTATTTTAAATATATACTCTTCTAAAGCTTCCTAATATATATTCAATAATGAAACATCACTCTTAAATTGATTTAAATGACCACCCATTGTAATTAAGTCATTAATATTTTGGAATGATAATGGTCATTATCACGCTTGACTATCCATGCATTTTAATATCAATGATTGTTTTCCTAGAAGTGGAAGCATCTGTTAGATTTTTTCAATCATTATTGATATGAAGATTTTATTAAAAATAAAATCTTATAAGACCTAAATATTTCAATATACATCGACTTATTCTATGGAACATACCATCTATATATTTCTTTCTTCTAATGGTATGTTTGATGAACTGAACGTCCCTATCAAGTTGTATTGATGTCATTTTTGAAATAAGTCTTGAATTACTTATACGATAATTATTAATTCAAGATAGTGTTTCTAGTTTCATCAAACACGTGATCTTATTTCCCACTATTATTGCTCACTGGTGTCTCCATGTCATCAAAACTCTTTAAAAGTTGAGAAAGAACAATCAACACCCAAGAATCATCTCTGAATGTTATATTCACAAATTAAATATTTCCTTGAATAGTATTGAAGTTATTCACATGATATATCAAATCCCAAAGTCGGGTCTCCTTTTTATATTAT
The DNA here is from genome assembly GCA_963277665.1 of Viscum album. NCBI lineage: Eukaryota > Viridiplantae > Streptophyta > Magnoliopsida > Santalales > Viscaceae > Viscum > Viscum album. The sequence continues at coordinate 1,031,224,651 of OY728158.1, forward strand.
TCCTATTTTGGTGTTTGAACTTTCTAATGATGATTGTGTTGAATTCTAGGTTAGAATATTTATGTTTTAGGGGAGGTGGACCTTTTTTAACATTTTCCATGGTTAGAGTACATTTTTTATGGTGGAACTATAGAGATTATGGATGTGAATGGTGTTTCTAGTTCATTTTCATCTTTTGTGTTTTTTTCATCATTATTGTATTTTTTGGCCAAAACTTCATGGTAAAAACGAGTAACTGTGTTGTTTTTTTGTTATTTTTTGGAGTTTTCATATAACATGTGCATAGATAAAGGAAATATTGTTGACTATTTTAGATGGTTTATTTGACTTAAAAACATTTTATGTACGTTTGAAACACAATTTTAAAAACATGTGGCCCAACCATGTGATATTGATTTTTCAACCAAAATGAGGGAGCATAGTTGGTGCACAATTTACAAACTGAGTTACCAAACCATGTTAGGATCCATTTTATTTATAGTGGGCGACACACTATTTACACACAATTTCAAATACAATATATGCTAACAATTTGGTTGACTGGTATTTTTAAAAACTTTAATTCCGTGTTTTACTTACCTAATTTAAAACACAAAATCACCCCATATCCACACCTATATGTTTTTAGTGTACGAAATGTATCATAACCCCCTCCCCATTGGCTCTTATTCCATCCCTGAATATCATATTTTGATAGTTGTTGCCTACTTCTTAGATTTTGGTTTTTTTTCTCTTTCTACTCACTTTTTTCTAATATTTCCTTCCACTTTATTGACTTCATCCTCTCATTGTTAAACCCTATAGTGAGGGTTGGATAAAGCAGGATATTTCTTTTGGTATTAGGGTGTCCAGTTTTTCTCTTGGGCTTAGTCTTTCACATAAATACAATTTTGATGTCATTTTCCCCACCCATTTATTTTTTGAAACATTCCATGTGATTCTTGAGCATATCTAAATAAATTTTCAATTTATTTAAAATTCTTGTGATTTTATATGGGGATTTTATGGATTTTTATGTTGTTGGTTTGATGGAAAATTTCTCTATAATCAAATTGTTATGGTTATACCTATATATATAATGTATATTTTTTCTATGTGTTTGATTAAATTCAATGTTTCCTTTGAAATTAATTTTTCTATTTTAATGATATGTTTGGTTGTATTAGAATTTTTAAAAATTTAGGTCACATGTTGGATTGTGACATGAATGTGGTTATTGTAACACCTCGACCCCTCTAGACCAGAGCCGGTGCATTATTATGTACATTAGGATGGTTTGAATAAATGAAAGCCCAAAGGAACGATCGGGTTTGTAGTCATGAAAATAATATGATACATAGATGTAACTTAAATTGTATTGGAAGGGTAACAAAATACCACACATAACAAAAACAAAAAAAACTTCATCCACATAAACTCAATAAGTGAGCATCTCTTCATAACCTGCTGAAGGTAAACAAATAAAAGGGGTGAGGTCGAATGCTCAGTAAGGGTTACAAATAGTGGAATCATGAATCAATATTAACAGAATCATTATCAACTAGGCTTAGTCAATATGGCATGGTGTATAAATGAAAAACACATTCCATTAAAAACTGTGAATGAAACTGCATCAATAGATTTTGTCATAGTGAAACCTCAAGGATAGTAATAGATGATAATGAATAAATAGAATGATTATTAATTGTACTTCATGTATCTGAAACATGATACCATAATACTGTTAAAACAATTTTGTTCTATGGGATGAAACCCATCAGATTTTTGGACACAAACTCGAAGGATTTGTCGCCAACAGATTTGTCTCATGAGACCCACCAATTCATTGAGGGGATATAGAGGGCCAAACCTTCCACTTAATGTCCAAATAACATTTATAGATAGATTTAATACAAGAGAAATATTTCTTTTTCAATATCTGTATAGAGTAGAGGATACTAATTCATCAATATTGCGCATGTTAAACCAACATTACAAATGAACACTGTATGTATAATGGTATACGGTTTAGACAATAAAAATATCCATGACACAAAAATATGGATATTTTATATCAATATATATTCAAATGAAATGTGATTTCAAATGGTCATTAGGTCCAACACGTAAGAATAATTAGATGCACAGTTCAAAGTAAGTCACAATGAAAGGGAAAATTAAGTGAAATTCCCTGACCACAATGAAATAATCGAGTCGTATGACCAAGAACTAAAAACCACCAATGAATCGAAAAATACTATGAATATATATAGAATCGTGATAATATATATCAAAATACGGTACACAATACAGCACAGACAATAAATATGTTGTGAACAATTGAAATCTCACAGAAATGAAAGTGAGATAAAAAACCCCTTACAAACCTTTTGGAATGGTAACCGATGTTCTTGTGAGGGATTATGAGATGAAAATGGTTATCTATTTATTCATATATCGTAAGGTTAGTATGGTTTTGGTGATAAAACATACCCAGTCATTTGGACATAAAAATAAAAGGGCACAATATAGGGGAAATTACTGATCAAAAGTGAGAGAGAAGATCCCTTACCAATAATGTATCATTAGATTGAGAAGAATTAAATGACATAAATATGTGTGAAAACATAATCCCACACAATAAGAGTGAATATAAATAATAAAAAAATTATATATCATTCACACATATTCTTGGAAAAATACAAAACCAATGACGTTGATGTTTAACTAAAAGAATGAAAATTGAGTTAAGCAATCCCTTACAAAGATTATGTCATTAGAGTGATGATAAATCAATGAAATATTTGTGTGATACAAATAAAAATCCTCAAAATATAAGAGGATATAAATTATAAAACAATAATAGGTCATTCACACATATTCTTGGAACAATGTAACCAATGAAATATATGTTTAATGCAAAGAATGAAAATTGAGTTAAGCAATCCCCTAAAAGGATTGTGTCATTAGAGTGATGATAAATACATGAAATATTAATGTGTGATAAATAAAAATCCAAAAAATATAAGTTTATATACATTAAAGAACAATCATAGGTCAATCACACAAATTCATGGAACAATGTAACCAATGAAATAGATGTTTAACTCAAAGAATTAATATTTAGTTATGAAATCCCTTACCTTATGCTCAAAGCTATTCTTGATTGTTCTTAACGACCTGAATAATCAAATTTAGCATCATTAATTAGTAATTATAAAACCCCATAAACATGTCATTGATATGGTAAAACCATATTTGGATCATTATTTTCCTTTGGATGGGTTTATGATATTCAATTTTTTGTTTTGGAAGCATTTTCTTACTTGGTTTTCATGATTTGTTTACTTGTATTCATGGATGGAAGTTCATTTGAATTGTGGTTAAACATCCTGAATTAGTAATATATCTTATTATTGAACTTATAAAGATATAAATGATCATATAATGATTCTGTTTATATACCATGAGGATGACTCATTTGATGAGTTAATGATAAACCTTTGGATTTGGGTTGGCAGTTTTGTGCCCAATGAACTTGTTTTGTATTATTATTCCATTTTATGAGTGTGTAAGGATTCCAGAACATTAAAAATGATAAAATACATATATTATGATATATTCCAACCATTGAAAATGTCTCATGACTAGTATTAAATATATTAATGAATATTGAAAACTTGTCTTCCTCGAGTGTGATAAATTAACACGTCTCGGACAGTGTTTGCATTTATTTTATAAAAGGAAGGAAAAAAAGAGATCAAGAAGAAATATTACATTAAAATAAAGAAAATATAGTACATTTTAGGTAATTAAATTATCATGGAATTCAGATATGGTGAGGTGAGAAGAGAGAACTAGATAATGGAACTTGTAAAAGGAATTGAAAGAAAAAGGAAGAGAGGTTCACCTCTTGAGTACTCCTCCATGAGAAACTCTTTACGGGCTTATTTTTTGGCCTTTTGGTGAGACCAGAAGGTCATGGACGTGGGTGAGGATATTAAAGAGCAATTTGAATAGAATTTAGGCAAGGAATGAAACTTGAGTGGTGTGGGAGGAAGAGGGGTGAGGGGTGGTTTATATAGTGGTGGGGAGAGGGGATTTCACTATATTATAATTATTAATTTATTATTTCTTCTCAAAACAAGAAATAATGAGTATTCATTGACATATAATAGTAATATATGCATGTGAGTAAGATATTTGGGTTCTTACATCACTTAAGATTCTAGGAATAGTTAATTTAAATAATAATGTATTCATACGTTAAAATAATGTATTTTACTATTCACCAAAAATTCATGTATTTCTGAAAAATACTAAAACATCTCTATAACCATTTTTGAATGGCTAGAATTTAAAAATGCAGTCTACCCTTTAAAAATAATTTTATAAATAGGATGACTAAAATATTGAATTAAAATCATGATTTAATCAAAAAAAAATAAACACTTAAAATATACATCTTCATTTTCATGGTGCCTAAATTTATTTATACATTCATGGGTATGGATAACATTCATAAAATCCATATTACTATTCATTAGTCTATGTTACTATTCATAAGGGTAGGTTACTATTCATAAAGTAGTTTACTATTCACTGAAAATTAATATTTTCTTATCAGACACCAAATAACATGCTGATCACAACTGTGTATGTCAGATTTTACAAATTCACATCATAGAAGTGAAAAAATTATGTTTACATGGCTATAATATAACAAAGTGGTGTTTTTAGAGACTTAGTGATCTATGCATTCTCTAATAAATATATTTCTAAATTCATGGGGTGTTACATTATTCCCTCATTCGAAAATTTTTTCTTTGAAATTTTTCATATATAAATTCCGTAAAAAAGATGTGGGTGTTTCTTCTTCATAACATCCTCAGGTTCTCAAATTGCTTCCTCCATCCAGATATACCTTGTACAAATTGGTTCATATGCGTGTTTAGAAAAAAAATAGTTTCATAAAATAATCATGTATGACATATAATTTCAATAAATCTATTAAAACTTTATTTTTATAAAATAGTTGGATCGATTTTGAGTTAAAACATTCAATAAATGGTCCTTTTAAAATTCCATAAGTATGTTCTGAATGATTATATTGTAAAATAAAATATAATTAGCTTGTGCAAGGACCTCATTGCTCTGCATTTTATTTTAAATCATAATATGCTTCAAAATCTTGTAATAAGGTAAAATATTTGAAAATGCTTTTATAATATATAGCTTTCCTAAAAATATGAGAATATTGAGAAAATAGGATTTGATTAAATATAACCCATTATCCATGATGGTATTGAGGTATAGTAGAGATATTTTATATCTCAAACAATTTCTTGAAAGTGAGTTGTATGTTAGAAAATGTTTCAGAATTTTCTATACAAGACATTGCAATAATTATTACAAGCAAGTCATCGGGAAGGGATAAAATGATGTTTGTGATCCTCCGCCTTCAATTTATAACTGAAATTCCTTGATATTAAATGTTATAAAACAAGGATTTAACTTTATTAATAGACACATAGACAAACCATACGTTTAAAAAAAACTCATAAACCCTAAATTTTTCTACGAGTATTGATTCCCCTTCACCCATTAGGCGCCATTTCTAAATAATTTCATATAATAGGTTATGTTATGAATCATAATTTATGCACTCAATTTCTGATGTAATTATCATAAATTAAATTTATATACATAGTTATTCTCCCATACATGGTTTCTATAGGGAAAAATTTACATTACAATCCATCATAATGTATTGTAAAAAAATGTGAATTATCCTAAGCATATCCCTCAGGAGTGTGAATACGAAGAGTTTAGTGAGGCCCATTTTCCTGTACTAGGATTACCCAGGTTATGCTAGAAACTCCATATCGGAGTATTAACCCCTAGGTAAATCTGTGTGAGAGCCATATCTACCTATTTTTATCCAGACAGTGATGTATTTTATAGATTGATCTATATAATCTATTCCTTACCAAAACACCATGAAATTGTTGTATTTTTGTCCTCAAATACTACCATATGGATTTTTTCCCTAATCTATATTTTCTAATCTGGTTTCCATGGTTTCTAATAAAATTCCTCCATTACAAACTATAACACCCCACCCAACTAGATCAGAGCTGGTGCATTACTAAGTATATTGGCATGGTTGGAAAGAATGAAATCCAAAAGGAATAATCAGTTAATTAGTCTTGAAGAAACTAGATACATATATATAACTCAAATTACATTGAAAAGGTTACAAAATACAATACATATCCAAAACTAAAAAAAACCACATCCACATAAACTCAATAAGTGACACCTCTTCATAACCTGCAGAAGGTAAACAAAATGAAAGGGTTGAGCTCCAATGCTCAGCATGGTTTACAAATACCTGGAAAATGAATCAATATTAACTGAATCATAACCAACTGGGCATAGTTAATATGTCATGGTGTATAAATGAAAAGAACATTCCATTAATAAACTGAGAATGAACCGGAATCCATAGATTTTATCATAGTGAAACCCTCTTGGATTGTAATAGCTGATAATTAATAAAGAAAATGCTAATTAATTGGACATCATGCATATAAAACATGATAACATAATACCATTAAAACAATTTAGTTTTGTGGGTAGAATCCCGTCTAATTTTTTGAATCAAACTCGAAGAGTTTGTCGCCATCTGATTTGCATCATGAGACTTACTGATGCATTAAGATGGATTTAGATGTCCCCAGTGTCAATTTCATGTCCAAATAATTCTTTTTTACCATGATTTAATACCAGATAAATATGCCTTTTCAATATCTGTATAGTTTGGAGTATAAAGATTCATCAATATTTCCAATGTTTAACCAACATTCCAAATAAACACTGTATGTAATTTGGTCCACAGTTTAGACAATAAACATATCCATGACATAAGAATATGGATATTTAATATCAATTTACATTGAAATCAAAAGTTATCTCAAATGGGAAGTAGGTACACCACATAATAATAATTAGGTGCACAATACAACGTAAGTCACAATGAAAGGGAAAATTGAGACAAAGTCCCTTACCACATTGTAATCAATTGAGTCGTATGAACAAAAACAAATAACCACCAGAAGAATAATAAAATACAATGAATATACAGAATATCATGATAATATATATCAAATGGGGGTACACAATACACCACACACAATAAATAAATGGCGAATAATGGAAATCTCAAGGAAATGAAAGTGAGACGAGAAACCACTTACAAAAACATTGGCCTGGAAAAAGGTGTTATTGTCAGGGATTAAGGATAGGTAAAGGGGTATCCCATTATTTATATATCCTAAGGGTAGTATGGGGATGGGAGAAAACATACCCCATTATTTGGAATTAAAAATAAAAGGCACAACACATTGTAAATTCATGAAGAAAAGTGAGAGAGTGGATCCCTTAACAAGAAAATATCATTAGATTGAAAAAATATCAATGAAATAATTATGTGTGAAAAACATTAACCCAAAAAATAAACATGGATATACAGAATTAAACAATTATATATCATTCACACATATTCTGGTAAAATACCATACCAATGTCCCTGATGTTTAACTCAAAGAATGAAAAATGAGTTAAGCAATCCCTTACAAAGATTGTGTCATTAGAGTGATGATAAATCAATGAAATATTTATGTGTGATAGTTAAAAATACAAAAAAATATATGTGGATATATAGTATACAAAAAATATAAGGTCATTCAAACATATTCTTGGAACAATGTAACCAATGAAATAGATGTTTAACTCAAATAAGGAAAATTAGGTTAAGAAATACCTTACAAATATTGTGTCATTAGAGTGATGAAAAATCAATAAAATATTTATATGTGACAAATTAAATTCCAAAAAATATTAATGGATATATAGTATAAAACAATCATAGGTCATTCAAACATATTCACGGAACAATGTACCCAATAAAATAGATGTTTAACTTAAAGAATGAAAATTGAGTTACGCAATCCCTTACCTAATGCTCGAATGTGTTGTTGATTATTCTAAATGACATAAATAATCAAATTTAGATTCATTAATTAACATTTCCAGAACCACAGAAACATGTAATTGTTATGGTATAACCATATTAGGTTCATTACTTTCCTTTAAATGTGTTAATGAGATTCAATTTTAATTTTTAGAATCATTTTCTTACTTGATTGTCATGATTTGTTTACTTGTATTCATGAATGGATGTTCATATAAAATGTGGTTAAACATACAGAATTATTAATATATATTATTAATGAAAATATAGGGATATAAATGATCATATAATGATTCTGGTTATATACTATTAGGATGAATCATTCAACAAGTTAATGATAATCCCTTGGAATTGGCAGAGAAGTTTTGTGCACAGTGAACTTGTTTTGTGTTAGTATTGAATTTTATGAGTTTGTAATGATAAAGAATGTTAAAAATGATAAAATACATATATTATGATATGGTTCAACCATTGAGAATGATTCATGACCAGTATTGGAGATATTAATCCTAATTAAAAAACCGTCATTCTTGAGTGTGATAAATTAACACATATCAAAAGGTGTTTGCATTTATTGTATAAAAGGATGGGAAAAAAGATATTACGATGAAATATTCCATTATAATTATTAAAATCTTGTTCATTTATGGTAATGGAATTATCAAGTAATTTGGATGAGGTGAGGTGATAAGAGAGAACAAAATAATGGAAATATTAAAAGGAACTGAAAGAAAAAGGAAGAGATGTTAACCTCTTGAGTACTCCTCCTTGAGAAACACCTTGAGGCCTTTTTTGTCCTTTTAGTGAGACCAGAAGGTCTTGGGCGTGGGTGGAGGAGGGTTGGGAGCTATTTTAGAAGAATTTAGGCAAGGATTGAAGCTTGAGTGGTGTGGGAGGAAGAGGGATGAGGGGTTGTTTATTTTGTGGAGGGGAGAGGGGATTACTCTATATTATAATCATTAATTTATTATTTCTTATCCAGAAAAAAATAGTGAGTATTAATTGATTTAGAATAGTAATATATAAATGTGAGTCTAAGAATTGGATTCTTAAAACAATAATGATGCTAGTAATATAAAACATTAATTATAATGTATTTATACGGTAAATTAATGCGTTTTACTATTTACCAAAAATTCAAGTTTTTCAGAAAAATACCAGAAATTCACCATAACCATTTTTCAATGTGTAGAATCCAAAAATGAATTCTATTTTACAAAAATAATATTATAAATATGATTAATTTAATATTTAATTAAAATCATTATTTAATTGAAAAATATAATCACATAAAATATTCATCTTCATATTTATGGTGCCATCCTTTATTTATACATTCATGGGTATGGATACCCTTCATAAAAGTCATATAACTATTCATAAGGCAAAGTAACTATTCATAAGGGTTGGTTAGCATTCATAATGGTAGGTTACTATTCACTGAAAATTAATTTTTCTTATCAGACACCAAATAACTTACTAATCACAACTGTGTATGTCAGATATTCGAAATTCACCTCATAGAAGTGAAAAAATTATGTTTACTTGGATAGGTTATAACCAAGGGGTATTTGTAGAGTCTTATTGGTTTATGAATTCTATAATAAATATATTTGTAAATTCATGGGGTGTTACAATTATGAACTCTTTTTATAGAGACAAATGCTTAACATAAATAGATATTAATTTATTATAGATGAATATTCAGAAAATTACAAAATTATATTCTTGATAACAATAAGAGTTTAGTGTATTTTGAATCATTGAACACACAATACTAATCTTGGTGAAATATCTTTAATTTTTTCTATAAATATCTCCCCTTTTAGTACTCTTGATTAAAACCTTTTTTCATAACCTGGTGAAAGGAAACAAAAATAGGGGTGAGATCAGAGGTACAATAAGGGTTAAAAGGGATATATGTAAGCATAACGTGGAAATAAGAGAATGAGATAATGATAAAAAATTTGATGTTTACACCCTGTATATGAAATATCATAATAATGAGTCGTAGCATAATGACTCAATGTTCATAAGACCTGAATATTAATGATATCAAAGATCATGAGTCATTAGAGTATAAAATTTTCATAATACAAAATCTTTTTTATACACTTTATCATAGAAAATAATTATCTATAAGTTAGGGATCTATTCCAAAAAATATTTGTACACTTCATTGGGACTAAACCTATAGGGTGAGACACACCACCACTCCCAGTCGCGGTCCCTTCCTTATAGTGGATCAAGTCACAACTTCCGAAAGTGGACTAGGTTTCCCCTTCTTCACATAGTATTGCAAGACCACATACTCATTTCCCTTCATTATCTCATGAGATATAAATCATTACCCAATGCATTATATGGAGATATAGGTCCCATCCTTCACATAATAAAATCATACATACATGTGCCAAAATATTTTAAACAATCATCATATCATAACCCATGAAATGAAATGGAAATCATAAAAATATAATCATATCATAACCTATGGAAAAGAGACAGGTTCCATAATCATTTTATCAATGGATAACCTGTGAAAAGGCATAGATTTCAAAAGAATATAACCTGTGGAAGAGAAACTGGTGTCATAGACATCATTCTATCAACACATTAACCCATATAAGTAATAATAATAATGGAACCCTTAGATCATATTCCTAGAAAGGAATAAGCAATACCAAATGATGTCATCCTAGATAGAAAACATTTTGAAATGTCCTTTGAAAACATTTATCGAAGAAACTATCTTTTATTCTTTGAAATTTTATTTTTAAAACATTAATTATTTTAAAAAATATATATTTTAAAATATATTTGATAACCATAGAAAATTTAAAATAATTATTCCTTAATAATTACCTTAAAATATATTTTATGAAAATCATTTCTGAAAACATTATTTTTGAAAACATGTTTGCTGAATAAAACAAGTTTCTGACTAAAGAGAGAAATGATGTAATATTTTATTAAAAACATTTCCATTATTTTATCAATTAGAAAAGTATAAAATAATTAATCCAATTAAATAATCTTCACGAATAATTTGATTATAAGAGAAATCATGAGTGTTAATGAGAGATGGATAATAAAATGTCATGAATGGAAACTTATATGTAAACAATCCCAATAAACCATGTGATTGTAGAAATAAATCTTACCACATTGATAACATTAAATCATAATCCCCGATAGATAATAAAAATACATGAAAATTATAATATAATTAAAATAATAATATTCATTATATAACACATCTAATTGAAAAAATATACACATCATAAAATTATATATATGAATATATAATTATGTGTCTCAAAGAAGGAAAATTGAGATAAAATTACCATACCAATTTATTAACTTTTGAACTATAAAAATCATAAAAGTGATATCATAAAATGGATATGTAAATAACTATAAATTTATGGATAAACATTTTAGAATACATTCAAGTTTAGTATATACACCATTCAAAATAAATGAGTGGTGAATATGGAATAATTCACACCGAAATAAAAGAGAGACTAGAAATCTACTTATCATATGCCTTGAATCTCTTCATAATAATTATAACCTCATATATAATAAATATAATATTATTATAAATCTATTTTATAATCATATCTAATTAAATCATGCCATATATGATTTACTTATGACTTTTAATTAATCTCTAATTAATAATTCCTTGTTAATGTTACGTTTCGTGTAATAACAGCATTGTCTTTTTCATGTGCTTGGATTTGTTATATTTTTTGTTATATTAATTATATTATGAGTTCATAATATAAATAATGATTAAAATTATTTAAATATATTATATATTTATTATATATGTATTTATAATTTTCTATAAAATATATAAATATAAAATTAATTACTCCTTTCATATAGATGGTAGACAGTACATACCCCTTAACAATGTTTCCATTTTCTTGTCATATTGAATGGAATAAATTTAATTATATATATATATATATTTATTTATTTATAATCATTAAACTAGCATTATTATTTAATATATATCATATAAATTCACTAAACCCATCCTTAAGACATTTCATGTATAGTTTGACTAAATCACATTTTTTAAGGAAGTAGTCCACACGTCCACAAATGAAGTTATTCTATTTAACCAAAATGGAACGAATACAGGTATCAGTTATATAGTAAGAAAATAATTGGAATTAAATCATATATATCATATATATATATATATATCATATAATAATATAAACAACATCATTATTACCAAACATTAAAGGTGGTAATGGACGAATAAAGGACATCAATTTGCAAAGTGGTAGTCCACCATACACACAAACGATGACTAAATATCCCATTTTAAAAAAAATGTATGTTTTTGTAGGTAATAAACATCACATAAAAATATATTTTTATATTTAGTATAACAATATTATTATTTAATCATAGAATAAGAATATTTTAGGGGGTGATGAAATAAATAAAACAAAAGTGCTTATTTAAGGTCGTTACTTATTTTATAGGTAACTCTTTTTGGTTTTCACCAAAAGGATTTATTTTTTCGATTTAAGCCCAAAGGGGGTATAATAGGATGAAGTGTGGGAAATTTGGAGGATATTTGTTTTTGGGTTTTTTTAGACAAAGGGTTTTATAGTTGGGTAGAAATCAAGGGGTTAGTGGTCTTTTGAAGTGGTTGAGGAGTGACAGTCCTGCAAATATAAAACATTAAACACTATTGATCGATTTAACTTATGATATGTGCCTCAAATAATATTAAATTTTCTATATAGGTCAATTATGGGTCTAAATATTTTGATAAATTTTTTTACATGTTTATTTTCTATTTCGAAGCTTAAATTAATGTTTAACAACTATGTAAACTCATTTTTACCTTAATAATTATCATTCATTTTAAATAAATTCACTAATATTTTTGGCCGAAAACTATGTTGAAATTATTATAAAATATAAATTATAATAATTACAAATATTTAATTAATTTTTCAAACTTCTAATCACTTAAGCGGTATAAATTAATTTAAAATTTATGTCATAGATGGGATGAGACAACAAGTTTGTAAAGTGAAAAAGTCCACATGGTTGAAATGTTTTTATATCCAATATGAATTTTAAATTGGTTAACCTGAAATAAATTGGTTTAGTTGATCTATAATTTATCTAATTGTACTTTAAAACAAAAATATAATATAAATTTATTATATAAATAAAATAGGGTAAAAAAGCAGTTTGGATTTAAAATTTGGTATTTTTAACTATTCATCCAAAGATGATGTTTTCAGAAAAACCCCAAAATTCACCATAATAAAATTTTGAAATTAAGAATTAAAAAAATGATATTTATTTAATGAAATTAAATTTCAAAAATATTCTTAAATCAATTTTATTCTTTTTAGCCGACTGACATAAAAAGACTTTCTTTTAATAGAATATTATTTTCAAGAACATAAAGCCATTACCAAAAATTATTTGTTTTATTATAAACATGTTTTATTTAAATAAAACCAATTAAAATCAGATTTAAAATTAGTTTTTTCTATTCATGTAACTATGTCTAAAGATTATTTTATAACAATCTTGTTTAAATAATAATAATAATAATAATAATAATAAAATAATGTTTTGTTTATATTAAACATTGTATATAATGTGAGAAAATCTAGTGTCACATGTAGACACACATTAACATAGTATACTGTATGAAAAATTAATAATCTAGTTCACTATATAGCCAAATCATTCAAAATAAGTTAGTTCTATAAAAAAAGCATCTAAAAACTAGAGGTGTTACACTTGTGGATTTGGTACTTATGTGATACATCTTATTTTACAATGTGATGCTTCTTTTTATTCTTCTATTAAATGTTTTTAATTATTATGGAGTTAAATATATATTATTATGTGATGGTTGCATATCAATATGTGCATTGGTTGTGGATATAGATGTGTTCACTCATATAAATGAATTATTTTGTAGAATATCCATTTTCTAAAATGTTTTTTATAAATTATTTCTAAAATTCGAAGTGATTTCAAAATATTATTCTATATTAAATATTCATCCCCAATATGGAGTCAAAATGTATTTCAATAAGTTTCCATCAAGGGCCATTTTGGAACCTTGAGACGTCCTTCAACACTTTGGAAATGTAGTTTGACAATTTGAATGGTTCTAGACATGGTTTTGGAAGGAAATTTGCTTTCCTCGCAAATGAATTTGAATTTCAATTCTAAGGCCCATTTTGTAATTTGAACATATATTTGGAAAGTAGTTCTATAATCATAAGAGGTTATGCTCAGTTTATAAATTTCAGGGTGTATTGGAAAATGGTTTCAAACTCTTATGATGTATATTTTTGGATTGAACTTGTGTAATGTTTTCTACGCGAGGGATACCCCGATAGAAGTACTCTTGATAGTGTGTAACACCCTAATATTTTTTGAAATATAATTTTTTTCAAATAAATATAATCTTTTTAATAATTTTTATTACATGAAACACAAATATTAAATGAAATAGTAAATAGTATTAAAAATATTGTGTTTTTATATGATAGTTATCGCCTAGCTATTGGAATGGAGGGTACGAATAAGATAACAAAATTTATGAAATTTTATGGTTTAAACAAGTATATAAAATAATTTATTTGTTGATCAGTTAATTTTAAAATAATAAAAAATTAATTTGAAAATTAAGGACATATTTATTCGGAAAAAATATTGTTAAGATAAAAAATCCCTTTTACAACAATAATCTAAAAATTATCTTAGTGCAAATTTTTGACAAGTTTCTAAGGGGATAATTTTTTTATTAATAGTGAAATTATACTCATTTTTATTAAGAATTTTAGTTTATTTTAAAGAATTACAACGAATCAAAAAAATTTCAATAATTTTTTTTAAAAAAATTAATATTATATTTATTAATCCAATTTTGGTTATTAGAATCATTTTCATATTTAATTTGTATATAAAAAAGTTTTTAACATTTGAACATTTTCCCTAAAAAAACTAGCATTGTCATCACATCTATGAAAGTAGTTTTAGATTAATTTTTTAAACTCATTCGAATATAACTTTTTAAAATTTATATATTATGTTTAATCATAATAATTAATATAATCTAACATTTTCAATAGTATGTTGACTAAAATAAATAGTAAAAACAGTAAAAAGTTATTTACCCTGATTAAGAAAAAAAAGAGTTTACGGAGGATGATAAACTAAAAATATAATGATTTAAAATTTAAAAAATATAGCGAAAAAATACGTTTTATATCCTTATATATATCTTATATCATATTTTATTCAAAATTTATCACATTTGAGTCATATAGAATGTTAAAAATGATGGAAAAAAAATTTTATTTTCAAGAATTAAATGTGTGCCACTCACGACACTTATAAAAGGACACCGATATCATATCCTATTTACCAATAAAATAAATTTGGTTAAGTAAATAAATACCCATATAACATCATTATATCAATCCCCAACATTTACAATCCATTTTTTGGTAATAAATCCATCCTAAGAAGCCTTTTGGTGTAATCCAAAAGATGTTTTCTGAAGAAGAGGTAACAGCCCTAAAAATGCATTTTTTTTATATTTCTTACTCCACCTAAATTATTATTATTAAAAATGATGTTATAATATCCTCAATATATTCCTTATATAGGGATTTAATTTTAAGGGATTGACCTAAAACTATCCCCTCTTTAATAAAATGTTATAAAAAATCATCATTCATATGTATGACCGACTACTTCCTCGCAAAACGATATAATATTGTTTCCATCACATCCTATCATGAATGGATATAATGATGGATTTATAGTTTATAAGTTATATTTGTGATACAATAATTACCTTTTAATCATGATATCACATGTTCCTTATTACTTTCCATTATGTGGGAATATAATAATGTCGTCCATGTGTACGATGAACTACTTATTTGCGAAGAAATGTTCCTTATTCACACTATTAATAAATGCTAATAAGGTCGGTTTTAATGAATAAAGATTGTATATATAAAAAAAATATATATTCTTTCATAGTAATATATAATTTACCTTTTTTCTTTCTTTTATTCGAGAAATTGAAAAAACTGTTCATGTGTTTGTTCTATCTTACATATATAAAAATGATGTATTTCATGTTATATTTATAAAATTTTTGGATCACTCTATATACATGTATACCAAATAAAATTATATTTATATCATGGGTAAATTTATGTATATTATGTTATAATAATCAATTATTGAGTACTAATTAATTACAAATCAAAAGATATATGAAAAACAAAGCAGTTTTCCCCGAAATGTTACTTTAAAAGGGAACTATTGATAAACTAGAAATAAATGGTCTTAAATAAATCATATATAGTATGATAAGTATTATATTTTTTCTATAATATATTTATAATAAACTTATACGTATTATAACTTAGTATATAATGCGTATGGTGTTTTTTGAGACTTAAGGTAATTGATTTGTAGTATCTCTTTTATTTTTGAGAGGCTTGAAAATCCACCACGTGTTTCTTTTATATGGTATATACACTTCACGGTAAACAATATATATAAGGAATATCCTTATATTAATTATATTTATTGTTTCATTTTTTTTCATTATTGGGTCCTAAAATTCAAAATATTAATAAATATGTATGAGATTTACATATCAATTTTTGATTTTGTGAGACAAAATCCATATTCAACACTTGGTTATTTTATATGGTGTATATACTTCTTATTAATTTTTTGTATGATTGTTATTCTTAAACTTATTGTGAATTAAACATCTATTTTATCATATATATTTCATGTGTTTTATAGTTCAACAGTTACCAATGTGGTAAGTGGGGTTTTATCTTAATTTTCTTTCCTTGAGGCATATGATATATTATACACCTATCTTATTTTTTAATATTCATATTCAATCTCATTGAATTTTAATATCATGAATTTATTTATTCCCATGATATTTTAGTTTTAATATAATTTAATTCCTTAACTAGTCTTATAATTCACTGTTACCAAAGTGGTGATTTTTTTTACAATCTCATCTTTTATAAGGATTATTTGTGATTATGTTTCTTATAAAAAAATATTATGATCCATGTCTCTAGAACTTCATTAAATTTATTCTCATATTTTTATTGTTTGAGAATACATGTTTTACCTTCATTTTACTCTCTTAATTTACTCAATAGTTCAAAATAACATTTTAATGGAAAATATTATATATTTCTCAATTTGGTAAAAATATAGTTTTTCATCTAAAAACATGTTTTCTAAAAAATAGTTCATAAATGTTTATGAAATTATCAAATGGATTTATTAAATACATTTTAACCATGTAAAACTTCTTTTCAAAAAAATCAATGAATTTTGAAATCATTTTCAAAATAATTACCATTTGGATTTTACAAAAAATGTTAATGAAAACATTTATTTAAAATAAACAATATGAGAAGAATTTCCCATTTTTATGACCATTATTTTCATAGTAGCATATTTTTTAATAAACTAAATTTATATTAAAATAAATGGGTTTCCAAAATATTTTATTTCTTAAAAAATATTTTTCACTGTGGAAAACATATTTTCCTCTAGAAATGATTTAAATTATTTTTAAAGATTCTTTTATAAGTTCAATAGTTTATATTCAATGAAAATAATATCCAATGTTTCTTAGGAATTTTAAGATTCAACAATTGATTTAAAAAAACTTATTTTCCTTAACCAATGTTATAAATGATCTTTAAAAATAAAATTTCATCAAAGATAACATCTTTTTTTCCTATGCTGCACTGGTATTTTTTTGAGAATAAAATTATTATTATTTCCAAAAATGATATTGGTTTATAATGGAATGAATTTTATGAAACCTATTTATATTATGTTGTTTACAAAATGAGGAAATAGTTATAAAACCTAATTCTTTTCATAGGATATTCTATAATCTAATGACGAAATGATTATGATTTCTATTTCTTATAAACAAATTATGATATGATGAATTGATTTTTAATTTCATTAATTTTTAATGTGTTATGTCTGGATGAATGTTTTATGATATTATAGTATATAAAATCATTATTTTAATTAGGTTTCTTGTGGATCCTATATCACCATCAAATGAACTAGGTAATGATTTCTATCTCATGTGATAGAAAAGACTGCAATGGAGAGTGAACCGAGTTAGATAGGGTACTTTGTCTACTATGATGGTCCTTAGAGTAAACTCTATCTAATATGATGGTTTGGGATTTAACCCATTACACTATAATAACATTGATTGTGAGACATGACTGATATTAAAATTATTTTATATGATTATGTGTACTGAATTATTCCTTGTATTATTCCAATGTTATTATATCATAGTTCATGTTCTTTGATTTATTAATGATTTATGTCTTCTGAACTACCAATATAAATTCCATAACTAAATATTTTTATCTTTGAAATTTAGTGTGTTGTTTTAAAATTTTATGATCATATTCTCATAACCTTTTTAGCATGTTATATTTACACATCTCCCTTGTTTTCCCTTACTGAGCATATGAGCTCACCAATTCTTATATTTCATTTCCCCAGGTTATTAAGAATGTTTTATAATTAGGATATTTCTTATAAGATTACTATATGGAAAGATCATTATCCGATATTATTAATATATTTAATGAAATAAATATTATTTCTATGTCTAGTATCCAATGGAATTATACATTCACAATCCTCATGTGTTTTTTTGTGTATCGTAATGAATAGTCATAAAAAATGTAATATTTTTTATAAAATTCCCGAGTAAGTATAATTTTTATCAGGAAAAATTTTAATTTATCCTCCAGAATCTTGGATGAAGAAATTTAGTAATATCCCAACATATATGTATAAGTATAAGACATAGGAGAAGTCAAAGTGTAGGAAAACATCTTGGAATTTGGCAAAAGGAAAAGTGAGTGTCTTCCAAGAAATTAAATCCCTAACTAGATATTATAAATTGATGTGGATATAGAATAGTGGTTTCTAGGGGAAATATATTTAAAAAGGGAAAATTGAGATATAATTAAGCATTACATGGTTCAAGAAAATGGGCCTTTCTTCATACCTGGTTTGACACTCCCATGGGGTATGATTTGGAAATTCACAAACTCTATGAACCATTATGAAGGATTTATATATATGGTGAATAATAATAAACTAGGATAAACCTAATATATCATAGTTTAATATAATATATCATGATTTAAGAATAATATATTAATTTTTTGATTATGATATTTTTTCTCAATATGAATATTTTCATTTTCAGAATTCTCTTTGGTTTTCGACAATTTTTTGAAGCATAAGGAGTTGGATAAATGTTAAATGTGATTGAAATTTTTTTGATGAGAAACCAAATGGAATGAAAAATGGTTTTATGGATTGTTTTATTATTTATCATATGTAATCAGAATATACAAATAACAAATTTCTCTTTAACTATCTATTTAACACATCAAAGAATAGAATAATATAGTTTATTGAGAGTTCAGCAAGTGGATACCATATATGAAATAAGATTTGGTTTCCTAGAGGAAAAAAATTAGGGAAAAAGACCAAATTTAATGTATTATAGGTACAATATGATGGATTTAGTATGGAAAATAAGGAACCAAAAAAAGTAATTTTAGGGAAAAATGAAAAGTTTAGTTAATGTAACATATGAGAGTAATCCTCTCCCTAATATATCATCGATATTTGAATTTTTCACTTGTGTAAATCCTGTGAATTATGAAAATTAACATCCTAATATTAAATATCATTAATATAATCAGAATAGTTGTATGATTAATGGTTTTATTGCTGATTATGAGGATACTACTAATGACATATCCAATGTATGTCAGTTCTAATAGTATTGTATCTGTTAATTGTGAGAAGAATGATTAAATTTATGTTTATTAATGATAATACATGATTTATATTCCATATTATAGGAAATAAGTATTTTGGAATAGTATTAGGAAACTTAGTTAATGGTTTGAGAAGAAAGTGGGATGATTGAAGTGTTTAAGTGTTGGAATTCACGAATTATGTAATATGAATCATGAAATTTGTATGGTTTGTTGAGTATAATTTTTTGATTAGGATATGAAAAAATATGAGGAATAGTGATGATTATTGAGAAAAATATTTTAATGGATAGTTTACATTTTGATTAAGGTTATATAACAATTAATATGTTACTGATGTTGAAACAATGGGGTTTATTTTGGTGAAATAGATTATCGATATAAATAAATAAAATTGGATAGTATTGATGACCATGGAACTGATTTATGAATTTTGGATGATGTAGTTTATGCTATAATTAATATAGACTACATGATTATTGTATTTATTAAATATATTCAATAATTTGTGGGTTTGTTCATGGAATGATTAATTACGTATGTTTTAATTATTGTTTTATGGTAATTCTTATTATTACCATGATTCAAGAAAATACCTGAATAAAGAATTCACATATTTTGTATGTGATAATCAAGAGAAAATTTATAATATTTTGGGGGTTAATGTTATGTATCTTTTTAGAAATTTATTGATAATATTAATAAATTTTGAACTTTTGAAGGATTATAATGGTAACCATTTATGGAATGGTTTAGGTTTACTCTTTGATGTGCTTTTATAGATTAATGTATTATTTCACCATAATAATATTTATGCATAACCTAGGAATAACAATTCGTTTCCTATAATAACTACTTATATAATTAATGACTTATAATTCATTTATTGTTCTTTTTAGTGCTTCAGATATGAAATGATCATATACTAGAATAAGAGATGAAATGAAATTGATCATGGAAAAACCAAATGATAAAAATTTGATTATTAAATTAAATGAAATCAAGTAAATACATATTATCTTGAATGTTACCCAACTTTAGGAAATATATCATTAAATAAAATGGTATCATATTATCATAATTTTTGTATATCAATGATTTTTTTCACATGTATTTGGATGATGGATTTGTGGTCATTAACATTCTCTTGATCGTGTTCTCCATTAGTCTCCATCTATATTTGGGTGTTATTTTCTCTTCTATTTCAATGTTTTCACTTACAACCTATGTTATCCAATTTTTTAAAAACGTATTATTTAAACCAGATGTACTTTTCATATTCCATTTTCTCTATTAAAGTGGATATTTTATTAACCTATTTTATGATTTGGGTATCCGAAAATGGAATTTTAAAATATTAACACCGTTATTATAGAAAAAAGTTCAAATTGAGAATATATAGTTTTTAATGGTGTTAAACTGTTACATCCTAATATTTTTGGAAATATATTTCTCAATTTATTTTAATCTTTTCAATTATTTTTGTTACACACATGAAATTTTCATACTAACATATCTTCCAACTATATTAATGAAATTTTCATACTAATATATCTCCTAACTAAATTCTACAAAATGAAAATTACATTCTATATATGTTATAGATACAAATTTGTTTCCATATGATTTTATTTGATAAATAATAGTAATGCAAATAAAATAAAACAATTTTTAAGACAAGGGGATAATAACTCACTTGAATATTGTGAGTGTAGTGAATCGAACAAAAAAATCCCTTTGATACCATCTTTTTGGAAGGATAGGGAAGAATACACCCTAGAAGAACAATACAAATTATTTTGTTTGATCTAATATATATACTTGGTGGGAAATCATTCACTAGATGGAGAATTCTATTCGACTGCTCTAGCCATCACAATGGAAGAGCTTCAAAATGTTATCAGATCAAGAGCTTGTCTGATGACCACCTTCTATCGGTAATTTTCACTAGAAAAAGGATTATTAGAAACCTAATAAACATATATAACTCAATAATCACACTTTACCCAAATTTATCAAAACAAATGAAGAAATAAGATTTAAATTACTTGTACATAGTCATATATCCGCATGAGAAGAATAAAAAATTCATTAATTATAGTACATAAATATTAATAAAATAGTATGAATCACATTCTATACAATATCTGGTCTTAGAAAATTAAATCCTAAATACACCTGGATCATACATTTAGTTATCATAATCATAAATTGGAATCCACACATATTTATAAAGGTCTCTATCAATTTAATATGTTCCACTAACCTCTATGTTTTATGGTCAACCGTATATTTACTTTTTAAACAGTTGATACAATTTTTTATCATTTTTTAAACTTATATTTTCCAACCATCAATAAAAAACGTGCAATGATTTTTAAATCCTAAAGAACATAAACTGTGAGATCTCAATTTAATGATCTATATCCAAATATCCAATCATGGATTTACAATTCCGAATTATAATGTTTCTTTGTCAACATGAATCTATCTAATGCACAGTATGCAATATAATATCTATCGAATTACATTACTTATTCAAAAAATATAATATATCGCAGAAGAAAACTTATATCTGGTATGTCCAATGATCTTTGTCCGGCCATCTCCATCTAGAAACTCTCTCTAATGAACCTGAAGAAACATCCACAAACCCATCATAATATATTGGTCAGCACTTTCTTTGAATTTACAGCCATTTTCAATGTAGTAAAAAATGATCTCTCCACACCCTCCAACTTATGGTCTTGAGTATTTACAATCTTCATACTTTTCTCAATACACACACTTTTATATTTCACCATCTCATTACAATTAGAATTCTTCACTTCTATATTTTCATAATTGGTTTGACCATTACCATTTCTCTTTTCTATTATGTCATGTTATATATGTCAAAATTTACTACACTGGTAGTTATTTTCATATCTAAAAATAAATTATATATAATAATTTATACCACATTTATTAAATTTGGGTATTTTAATTTTAATTCTATAAAATTTCTTTGATGAATGTTTCCACAATGTCTATAACCCAAATCAATCCATATCCTTATTGATGTAAAACTATACAAACTCCTTCTCTAAATTCTCAACATAATGAACAATAAATTCATAAATTTCAAACTCATGAGTAAATAATTATCCTTTTCTGAATTTCTTTGATCATGATCAAAATATTTATATTTTCTATCATGGTTTAGAATGAATTTTGTTTCATACATGGCTAATTTGGTAAAATTTGACTCATTAAATGAAAAGGAATCCTCCTAATGTTTCATTAACATGATTAACAGTGTTTAAATTATATGTATACCAAAATTAGGAATATTTTTTATGTAAGATATCCTTAAATATATTATAATCATTGTCCTAAAAATCATATTTTACTTTCTATTCAAAATTAGAGACCACTACTAATTGTATTCACCTTAAAAAGGATAAATATAAATAGTTCCCCACTGATGAACTATGTAACACCCTAGTTTTGTTTAGTAATTTAGCATTTTATAATTTATTTTTATGTTATATAGTACATGTATTGATTTTTTAATGTTTCTAGATGGTTTTTGGTTTTTTGGAAGGGTTTTTTAGGGTTTCCATCTTGAGCATCGTTAGGTAAATCCATTACTATTCTATATGAAACTATGGAGGATATTATATGATATAGTATAATGGAAAAAAAAGACCATATTTTGTTTAAACCATATCATTTCTATGAAGAAACCATGAGCTATGTGAGGTTTTGGATAGTGTCATGCAGATGGTTGGTGCATAGTTTTCCAAATTGTGCAGCACAACTATGTTGCTCTATTATTTATGTCCAGTAGAATGAGCATGTTTTTTTACAAGGTTTTGAAAATCATAATGAAAAACCCTATAGATATATTATATAGAGATAATATCATGGTAATTCATTGGGAACAATTTAAAAAAATGCGTGTCAAACAGTGTGGTGTGAAATAAATGCTCAACAAATTAGAGTTTGTCCTGGATTTACAACCCAAAAATCCCATCATTATTCTATTTTCCTTTTCCCTAAACTAATCTCTTTTTGTAGTCACCCCTTCTAATGATAATAATTATAATATTCAAATTTTATGAATCAATGTGATTTATATCTTCATAATCAATGGTAAGTCTCTATTTGCAACATTTTTTCTTCAATATCATCATCTTATCTCACATGAAAAATTAAATCAAATAATTTCAAGAGAGATATAAGATCTATGATGTGTTATGATAAGGGATTTTTTTATCAGTTTATGTTAAGTGGTTTCAAAGATTGATATATAATTTCCTAAGGTCGTTCTTCATTTTTGCCAACCATTGTTAGGTGGGTAGCTTCTCTTGCATTCTACTCATTCTAGAACATAAAGTCCTGATTTTTTATCACTCCATAATTATTTCATCGATGAATATTATTTTTAACACATAAATATTTGGTTTCGAAATGATAGAAATAAGGTTTTTGATAAATTACGTGAAGCAAAAATGTTTTCAATAAAAAAGTTTTTTTATGGAACTCTATATGTGTGGTTAGTGTGAGACCGTGAAATTGAATCGGTGATGCCTTGTTGGTTAGAAAACTAGATCGGTTCCAATGAGGCATATGGTAATTAATCAAGTGATATCTTAGTGATAGGATAGGACACAACTCATGGGTATTTGGATTTTCATTTATAAATCATGGGTTTGTGTGAGTGTAATGATAATGGGTCTTCCATGTGGAAGGATTGAATGATCAAATTGCTTTAGAAAAAAAATTTCATGAAATATTTTATTATAATAAACATTCTTAATATTATCACCCTTTGGTTATTTAAATGCTATTTAACCTTTTCTTTATACTAGTAGAGTGTGAATGAATGCCTTTTGGTATTACCTAATGATATTTCTAATCACCCCTTCTTCGTAGATTTTGTGTGGTTGTAGATGTTGTATATCGAGATAGAGTTAAAGAAAAAGTGTTGTAATTATCTAGTGATTCATCTCGATTTAGTGAAAATGATTCTTGGGGTTTGATATTGGATCTTGCGAGTAATATTTCTAAGGACTATTCCACTTTCATGTCTTTTAGTTGTATTTTCCATTATATTTGTAGCTTTATAATTTGATTATTCCAAGTGCAACATTGAAATTACATTTTGGTTTTGGGTTTTTTGGGATTAATTATTATACAACATATAACATTTGTTTTATTTTTTTTATTTTGAACTGTTTTCTTATCTAAGAGAAAATCATCTCCCCATGATCTTTTTCTTCCCTTGGTGCTTGTTTGCAACCATTGAAATTCTAGGGATGTCACCAAAAGATTGTGGAACCTTCGCCTCTACTCAATCCCATTTTTTAGGGGTGTGATGTTTCAAATGGTATCAGTGATGGTCAGTTTGTCATATTGGGATGGTATATCAATGACATTGAAAGGTAAGAACATTAACTATTTTGTATTAAAATATATAGGTATCATTTTTATATTGAAGATCATGTTACCATGGTGGTTTCAGTATAAGAAAAATTCTAAAAAACTTGTATGTGTTTTTTGTCTTTAAAAAATGGGGTTGGAAAATGGTTATATCATATCCTGAATTATTAGTTATATTTACCAATTGGATTTCATTTATTAAATTATGTTCTTGAATATTTAAATTTTGTAATGATGCTTGTTATATTTTATTATTTCAAAATATAAATCCTTGATTTCCCATAATAATTTAGAGGTTTTTTTATGTTTTTCTTGTGCTATTTAGATAACAGAATAGATTTAATGGTTTGGGATCCCATAAGAATAATAACATGTGAATTTGGTTTAATAAAAACCATACAAAAATAAATATCTCATAGAGATCATATTATAGTAATTTCAATCATTGAAAAATGGTAATTAAAGTCTATATCCAAGAAATGATAAATAATTCATGGATATTAAAAAATTGAATCCTTTAATCACTCTTGTTGATTTATGTCTAAAGATAGGGGAGGAATGTCTAGGGATGATAATTCATGTTTCAAATTTAATAGGAACTGAGAATAATAATAAAGATAATATAATTGTTTGTGTAATGGAGGACCATTCTCAATAATAGTGAGATATTATTATACCAACTAAATAAGAGAAAGTCATTTTATTGTTAGGATTTTAGAATTTTATTAATAATCAATATTATCCTCACATCATTAAATTCAATAGTATGATATATTTATGTACTATAAAAATTTTTTGTCTATGATGAAGTATAATGATTAATTCAAGAGGTTGATGTGTTTTTTTCTTGAAGTTTCCACTACTGAGAACTTGATGGATAAGATCTCTAAGGCATGGATGAAACCTAACAGACACTAATTTTTGGTTGCTTTCTATATTGAAATCTATAGTGAGATGGTGAACTAGGTGATGATAGTATAAAAGGATATCTCTGGAACCTTGGTTGGGGGAAATGATTTTAACAACAAGGGTATATGTGGGAAGTCTATCATGGTGAACATGTGGAAGAAAGAAAGATATTATAAATAAAGTAAGACACTGAGAAATGAGTTAGTTAGTTCAATAAAATTTCCAACTCATAATAATAATCAGTTGGGATGTTATCATTCTGGATCATATAATCAAATCAAGTGGGAATTCATGATTCATGTACATGAGTACCGCTATTGTGGAAAGTTGGGGAATATAGATTATATCATATTTTAGGTTTTATGAGGCTTCATGTTATTTAATTTAACATGAACCAGGTTTCTTATACTCATACTATTTGATCGGGACACAATGGTAATCAACCCAAGAGTTAATAGACACAATGTGACTCACTTATCACATTGACACCTCGTAACTTATCAATGCTATAATAGGTAAATAAATAATTGTTTGGAATACATAGGAATGTGTTTTCTGGTGCCATGTTGATGGTAACAAAGGATCAATATAGTCTCTTGAGGGTGCAAGGTCCTATTCCCATGAATTCTTTTCTCATGTAATCTTATTTTTGAACTGGTTCATTATACTCTTTTATTTTTTTTGTATAATATGGTATTACATGTTGAAATTATACATCATCTCTTTAAATATCAAACACTTCCCATTCAATGTGATTGTTGAGACTCTAAGTCAATAGTGTGTTCTATTATAATCAATAAATATAAATATTTATAGAATTTATGCCTTCTTGATATGGAGATCTGTGTGATGGTTTTGGGATTGGATTAGTTGGTATCCTTCAAGGCCCACATCGACTATAATGGATGAAATTATAGTTACATATATTTAGATAGAGTTGATAATATCTTTAAAGTTGATTGGGATGTGATTTCATGTAAGAAAAGTCCTTTGGTACTACTATTTAAGTTTGTCCCTTATCAATTTATAGTATTCACATTGGTAATTTTTGATGAAATAAAATATTAAATTTATTAACTAAAAATTTATCTAGTTTTCTTCTCAAAAGATGGGTATAATTTATTATTAATCTCTTACCATGTAACAATAAGATTTTACATTCATCCAATGGGATTAATCCACATAAATTAATGGAATTTAATGTTTATATTGATGATTTTTAAATGAAATAATTCATTCAACCTAGTATGTAACCATAAGAATAACTAGTTCTTTCTATCAATAATGTGGATGGAACTCTTTGGGTTTTATTGATTAACATAAGGTAAACATGGTCTAAATAATGTATCATTTTACTCTTCCATGAATTTATGATTATTTTGATCAATTTAAGGCATCTAAATGGATATGTAGTATTTATATATGATTTGGGAATCACCAACATCAATTTAGAAAGTAATATATTCTAAAGATAGAATTATTGACTCATTATAGTCATTATAAATATGTCATTATTCTCTTATTCTTGCAAATTTACTAACTATTTTCATGGAATATTAAAATTAGATATTTCATATGTATCTAGAATTAATTTGTGTGCTTTTCATCAAATATATGCTTTTTCTTCATTAACTGAGGTCGGTCATTAAAGACATTTGGGTATAGTGTTATATATCTTATGGGAATATCATTTTATTGTTAAAATTTTAGTATTTGATTTCTAGATACAATATTTTAATTTCCATTTCCAAGTCATTTCATAAATTGGATTATATATAGATCATGAAAAGGTAGAAGTTAATATCTCCTGGAAACCACTGAATAATTTCATTGAGATGCAGATTTTACTATTATTATTATGGTATTAAGGATGTTTTTTTTTTGAATTTTCATGGAATGCCTATTCATGGATAGATTTGACAAGGGTATATATTCCTTTCCAATAGAGTTATATGTTCCAAATTTATTTTCAATATCTTATTGTTATGTTTGTAATAATTCTCATCCTTTTGTTAATATAGTCATGATAATGATATGTGTTCTATTATGATGCATCCAAATCTAGATAGGGATCAGTTATCATGAAAGTATAAAAAATTGAAGCCTATAGATCATTACAATTTTGGATACAAGAGAATAATTACCTAACACAATATTGTTAGTTATCCATTATAGTCCATTCCTATTGAACATGGATTCATTTTATCTATAGTGAGAAGAAAACATTTTAAACAAATCATTAATGATTTAAATAATTATTCTCATAGATATATTTGAATATAAGGAAAGGAATATGGGTGGAATACCTTTAGATTCTTGATTTTGACTTGATGTATACACCCTGTAAAGAAGATTACATGATTGATTCATTGAGTAGGATGTCATATAGTCAGTTCCCTAAGGTGGATTTTGATCAATGGAGGCTGATGATTGTTATTTCTAATCTGCATCTAGATTTTGTTGAGAAATTGGTTTTTCTAGTTTTCTTTTAGGTTTCTCTTGTTAAAGATTTTACTAAGTAGGATAAGGATCCTCAGAGATATAACACTAAATATATCACAATGATGATGAAACTCTATGGCGGTGTTACCATTGAGTGATGGATTTTGGATGGTATATTTAGGTTGTGTTTTAGATATTAGATTGTGGGTTTTAAAACTTATCCAAAACAACATATTTCATACTACCATAAATCAAGAATGGATATTCATACCAATATTCAGAATATGTATATAGTTATGACAGTATAGTTTTCTTGGGCTGACGTGAAAAGATGGGTTAAAAAATATGTCTTTAGGTGATTCACAAGATTGAAAGTCTAGGAGGATCACCAACATCTAACAAGAATTATTCAATATTTACAAATCCCCATGTGTAAATGAGAACATTTAAATAAGTATTTATTATAGGTATTCAACATACGGTTCATAAACACAATTCCATATTGGTTATTTTAGATAATATCACAGTTATTCAGTGAATGAATTTTTAAAAATATACATTTAAGATGTTTTAATGATCCATGATGTTCAATTTTCAATTGTTTTAGAGAGATAAATAAGGGTTACATCTCGTTATTGGAAATCCATATATGAATCCATCAGAACCCAGTTGAATATGAACATATCTTACCATACTAATATGAATATCAAATCCATGTAGATGATACAAATGTGATAAGAAATTATTTTAAATTGATATATGGATATTGGAGGATCATGGGAAGAACATATACCATTATTAGAGTTCTTAAATAGAAACTACTATCATGCCTAAATATATATAGATAATTTTGAAGATCTCAATGGAAACCAGTGTCATTTTACATTTTTTTGGTTGAAAATGGATACGTCATTACACATCAAACCTGGACTTATGCATTTGGAAATGGATAATACATAGATTGTTAGGAAAGGAATATAGATTTCACATATTCATCAAAAATCATATGAAAATCATCGGCATCGATCATTATCATTTGATGGGGGTAATCATTCTTTCTTCAAAGTATCTTCTTGGATATGGAATCATTATTTTGGTAAGCATGGTAAATTGAATCCTTTGAATATTTACCATTTTATATTACTAGAAAAATATGCTGATGTGGATTATTGTTTTTATTTAAATCCATGATTTATCTCAGTTCAAAATGTATATTAGGTACCTAAATTGAAAAAATTACATCTTTATACTGACCATGTTATTTTATGGGACCATATTGATATCGATCTGGATTCTACAGTTATTAACATGTTGATATATATTATGGATAGATTGGATAAGCTGTAATGTGGTAAGATTATTGATTAAATCGAATTATTATGGAATTATGGTATGATTTTGGAAGAGATATGGGAACAAGAGAATGCAATTACAGAATAGTGGATCATGATATTCTAATGAAATACCAATCTCGTACTTTATAGTGAATGAAAGTCCAAAGTTGGGGAGAATGTAACAACCCCAGTTTTAGGTAATTTACCATTTTATTAAGTATTTTTATGTTATATAATACTTGGGTTTAGTTTTTTGAGTTTCTAGATGGCATTGAGGGTTTATTAAGGGGTTTTAAGGGTATAAATATTTTATCACAGTTAAGAAAAATAGTGAATCTTCTCCAAGAAACCAAACCCTCAGAGATGGGATCCTAAGGAAGGTGGTATGTGTATGGTCTGTGAATTTTTTTCCAAATTGTGTGTCACAACATTATGGATCTTTAGTTTATTTATATTAACATTTGAACATTTGGCATACCATTTTCAAAATTTAATGGCATATCAGTATGTATATCTAAGATGGATATTGTAGCATGAACATGTATGGAACATGACATGATAAACTATGTAGCCAAACTATGTGATTCTTATTAAATAATCTATAAATTATATATTAAATTGAATTTACACACGGAAACTATCATTTTTATTCTATTCTTAAGGAACCTGAACTCTTCTCCTTCCCTATATATACTTGGGGATTCCGTTTTATATATACGATAATTAGAAAAATCAATGTTCTCTATATATTCATAATTGAATGTAAATATATATTTTCTCTCTTTCATCTTTGATCCACACATATTCTATATCCAAGGACACAATTTCTAATCTATTATGTATAGATATGTGTTATATTATGTTTTGTGAAGGGATCATTATTGGATATATTAAAATGAAGTTGTTTCAAGTCCATAACTATAGTTTTATTGGGTCGTTGTATGTTTTCTTCATCCATTGTGAGGTAGGAAGCTTTTACCCAATTATACTCATTCCAGGAATTGAATGATTTATTTTTTAATCAATATCTCCTTCCTTGTTAGATAACATTAATGTTTTTAGTAAATCAAATTTTTTTATTAAATTATTCATATATTTTTTCTGAATCTTTTATTGATACAAAACATTTATCATAGAATAGTTATTTTGAGAACATGGCATGTCTAGTCGGTGTGATTTCATGAAATATCATTAGGGGTTCCTTTTTTGTTCGAACATTTGGATGGTTCCAATGTGGCATAAGGGATTCAATAATTTTATTACTCTGTGATAGGATGGTCCATCAATCATCAGTTTTGGGACTATCATTGAGATTGCATTAGTGTGTTTGTGACGAACATGGATGGGTATCCCAAGTTGAAACAATTAATGAAAAAAATGGATTTAGTTTTTTTTCTTCTCAAACTGCATTAATATGATAATTTTTTTTTATATTGGCAGCCGATTTTTATATTAATGTTAGCAGACATGATATTGTTCCTAGAAGCGTGCATTGGGATATCGTTGGGGACTACCTACTGAGTTTTATACTCACCCCCCATATGGTAACACAATTTATTTGTCATATGTTATATACTATAAAATATGTAAATTAAAGGTGTCGTAATTCTCCAGTGATTCATTATGATGTTGAGAGAATGGTACTTGGAGATGCATCTTCGATCTTGGATCTTAGTTGGGATGGGGCTTGGATTTATTCCACTTTGGTGTATTTAAGTTCTATTTTCCTAGATGTTTTAGTGTCATAAAAACATTATTAAATCACCCAATATGATGTTATATGTTGGGTTTCAATTATTTTGTATTACTTTTCATAAAAAATATAGAGTTATTTAACATTTATATATCTTTGTCATGTTTTCTTTTTCTTAGAGAAAATCATCAACCAATGATCTTATATATGTTTAGTGAATTTTATATTCAATGGAGAATTTTTATAGAATTTAGTATCCTATGGATTTTAGATAAGGTTAGTATCACCTCCACCTCTTCCAAAGAAAATCGGTGAGGGGTGGGATGTTCAAATATAAACATCCATGAATTTGAAATGTATACTCTAATGAATTAATCTAACATTTATCTAACACTATTTATGAGGTTCCACCGAAGATTGTAGAGTGTTATTTCATGATATCCTCAGCTATAAACATGTTCTTAAATAAATAATTTGGTTAATCTATTACCTTGATATGACTATTGATATTGTGCATATTCTGAGTCAAATATTATGTTCATGGTAAATAGTCATAGATTAGTATCCATAAATTTTCATTTCTCAAAAACTTCATTACCTATAAAGTAATCTAAACCATTACTCTCACACCTACTATAACAATCAATAATATAAAAAACATATAATCACATGGTAATATAATCATAGATTATATAATGTAACATGGAAACTGTAAATTTCTATATTTACGATAATAAAACCATAGTTTATCAAAAATAAAATTAATTTTCTTAAAAACATAATAACCTCTAAGGATATCTAAAAATATACTCTAATTCCCACTATAACAAACAGTATTAAAAACACCACATAATTACGTGATTATATAATATGTATTAGATAAAGAAAAATAGAAACCCTTAAATAATATATTCATTATAATATAACCATATGTTAGTATAAATAAAATATATTTTCATAAAAAAATATTAACCTCAATGGTTATATATACCTTCAGTCTAGCACCAACTATAAAAACCAATAATGTAAAAAACACAAAATTATATTATTTTTAACAAGGTTTTTAATTTTTCACATTTATGTTATATTTTATATTTCATTGTTTTCGATTGTTTGTAAAACCATTACATAATAAAGCTGACACTTTCATATGGTATACATTTTTATCACTAAAATATGATCTTATATTTACTTTCACTTTTCATTCTGAACACTTTTTATTTGTTAATGATGTGTCACTATTATCCTTTCTCTAGTAACTATACATTTTCATTCCCTATGAATAGAATTAAAAATTTTATTGAAGAAAAAGTCATTATAGGATACATAAATCCTATTATTATCCCTTAAAAAGATAAAAAACTATAGAAATGTTTTCATTTTAAAAAAAATATTTGTGTGCCGAAACAATAATTTACATACTCTAGAAATAAACATCATTTCTTAGAGTATATCATAAATATTGTTTACTAAATAATAAAGAAACGGTAATAGCCATGTTATGTTTCTTGAGAAAACATGCTAACTCATGAAAATATTTAATTAAATAACCTTTTATCATTAAAAGGTAAAAAAATTAACTTATTCCTAAAATAACCTTTAAAATTTATAAAATAATAATCTTTTCATAAAAACTCATTTAAATAATATAAATATATTTACGAGTCTTAGGACATTATATTTAAAATAATCCCTACAAGAACCCTTACAATGTAATAAACAACCCAGTTAATTCCAAAATGTCTCCTATAGAGAACATATCATTTCCCAATATATTAGAGGGTTATATCAGAACCAATTATAAACATATATAATTTTAAGTTACCAAAACCTAAATAAAAACATAAATTATTTAATTTCAGCCATATAAGTAATATTAATTTTCATTTGAGCCCATAATAAAATGTATTTTCAATTATTTCATAAAAATGAATAGAAATATATTTTTCTAAATATTTGTTTTAAAAATATTTAAATTTTTTGAATAATATGATATTTGATAAGACATAGACCCTTATAGAGGGAATATATAACAAATATTTTTTATGATAGTGAGAAAAGGAATCCATTTTGTAATCATTAAACTATTGTACTATTTATTCTCTTTTATTATGAAATTAATGATGACCCATATTGATAATATGAAGAAAATTCATTGGAAAGATTATATAATGAGATTCATGGTATAACAAGAAATGAAATTTATAATTCATTGGATTATAAATAATAATATTCTAGAAACAATATAAAGAACATTGATATTGAGGGAAAATAGATTAATATAAAACATTAAAAACTATTAAAAATGGGTTTAAAGATAAATATCTAAGCTGAAGTCATGAAATGCCATATAAATTCTCTAAAATACATGGTAATAAAATTACATTAATTATATACTTGATTATGATACTTTTTAATGTTAATTTCATTATCATTATTCCTTTTATTTCATTTAGTGTCAAGTTTTAGTTAGTTACAAAATTGGTTTTGATCATGTATGTAACACCCCGACCCAAGTATCCCAGAGTCGGTGCATTATTAACTAACATTGGAATGATACATGGAATATTGTCCTGAAATACTGATCGGTTTAGCATCCTTTGAAGTACTAGATACACTCAAAATTTTTACATTACATTATTAAATAAAAACATCAAAAACATTTCATCCGCTTTTTAAACACACTTATATCCTTAGCCTATCCCTATAGGTCAACCATAAAATAATTCTTCACATCCGGGGACAAATAAAACATAGAAAGGGGTGAGCTCAGATGCTCATTAAGGATAACAATATAACAACAACCTTCATAAATAAGAACAAACAATTAAGGAATTGTATAAGAATAAAACAAAAGCCTTTTAAATGTAATATTTAGCATAATATGGAAAATATAAAATCAAATAATTCCATTTACTAATTCACATGGATAATCTAATAGTTGAATAATTACATGAAATATCAATAGCCACTTTCATAATTATTGAATGCATAATACCAGACTTCAGAACCACATAGTCAAGGCCTTGTTCCAAGACTACAAATACGCTTTCGTCAAGGCCTTGTTCTGAGACACTAGTTTGTCTCGTGAGACCTACTGATACATCATGTAGCTATAGCGGGCTCCACCTATCACATACTATGTCCGGTGAATTCCTAATATGAAATGGTTGAAACATAATCTAGACATTCAAATTAAAACTAGCATACGAAATGCCAATATATTAACTACAAACCATGAATGTCATAACAATAGTACATCCATATTAAAAAATAACACATTCAATACAATATTTATAATTTTATTATAAAAAATCATTATCATTCCTAAATACTGAAGGATATTGACATAGATGAAAATAACCATAAAAAACTATTTGAGATAAATATCCCCCTTTTTCATGAAAACATTTAAAAGTCTCACTATTTCTCAAGAAGCTGTTTAAAATAGATTTTTGAATAAAAGTTTTACATAACAATTTGAAACATTTTCCAGGAATTAACATTTTAAAACATTCATTTCCACATAAATAAATCCTTAAAACCATTTTTAAAACATGGACATCATTGAAAATGAATTATAAGAATAATGTTTTAAAACATTTAAAATGATATTTTATTTAGAGTTCCTAAACAAATGAAAGACACTTGAATACAAAAATTGATGTATTCAAAACATTATAATATCACTTGACTAATGGGATTCATGATATACTATGTCAAATTACAGAATATACACCAATAAAAAGTGAGTTGGCACATAACAACAAAGAAGACAACATAGAATGTCAGTTGAGATGAAATCCCTTTTAATGACCATATCGTTAGGTTAAGTGTAAATAAATGATATAATTATGTGTGAAAAATATAAATACACTAAATATGATTGGATATTCAGTGTAAATCAATCAAATTACATTCACACATATTATTGTATAAACAACACCAATGAATTGGATGTTTATATCAATGAAAGGATACTGAGTTAAAATTACTCTTATCAAGTTCATATAGATGACTTGAGAATTAATAAATGGAGTGATTATGTGTATCAGAAGTAAATCCACTAAAAGTGTAGTGGAAATTACTAAACGTGTAATAAATAGTGATTCCACACATAATCATGTAGTAAAATAATCAATGAAGTATACGTAAAGCCCAATGAGTGGAAATTGAAATTTGGAATTCCCTTACGGATTTGGTATCTTAAGAAACATACAAACCATGAAAGAAGTATCATAAAATGATGGTTTGAATACCCATAAATTAAATTATATTAAACAAATAATACAATCATGGGAAGTACATACAACACACACAAGGAAATAGTGGCAATATAGAATGAATCTCACAGGAATAAGATGTGAGATTGAAAACCCTTACAATGTTGTAATCAAGAGAGTCATATGAAAAAAAGTTAATAAATCCAAATGAATCATAAAATACAATGAATATAGGGATAATCATGATAATATATATGAAATGGTAGTACACAATACACCGCATGCAATAAACAAGTGGTGAACAATGGAAGTCTCACGGAATAAAAAGTGAGTCATGAAACTTCTTACTGTTTACTTTTCCTTGGTAGAGGGTAAATTAACCTTCTATATAATAGTTATATAATTTTTATTAAATTATCAAACAAATATATACATAAATTTTATATCATATATGATACTATAATATTGCTTTGTTAATAATAATTTAGTAGTATCGTCATTTTGGGTGTTAACTGATCTGCTTTAATTTATATACACGGTTACGTAAGATGTTTTTTATAGACAAGATGCATTTTATTCATATCCAGAATGATATTAAGTTCATAAACATTATTTTTAATCATAAAATGATAATTAATCTTGAATTATTACGATGGGGAATGAATCTCATCGCTTTCGTGGAGATGGTAATCCGTACAGACGCACGACCGACAATATCATTATATTGATGGTGAAATCATATTTAATGGAAATGTATATAATAAATAAAGAAGCATTAACTTTTTATAATTATTATTTATATCAGTTAAACTCATTATTATACCCATCCAAATAATGAAGTGTTTGAATAACAAACTACACCACGACCAGGAGACGGTAATCCGTACGTACGCACGTATGGCCACATTATAATTTATAGGGTGGATAGAATAATTAATATGGTTATACCATTTTTATAATAACATAAAAGTATATAGAAGATACTGGGGTTATTATTTTATAATGGAAACAACAAAGAAAGAGGATGTAGTAGAAGAAAATAACTTGAAAGAGGTGATGAAATATTTACCTCTTCTTCGGGTTCTTCCTTTTGATTTGATCAAAATGTATCCTTAAGATGGATTTAAGACCAATTAAATACGGGAGGATATTTGGGTAGGGTTTTTCTGAGAAAAAATGCAATGGAGGTGTGAAATTAAGAGAAGGGGAAGTTCCCTTTTATAAGAGAGGTGAGAGTCACTTGAGGAAATGCTTGAAATATTATTTTATAATAAAATCAGTTTCCATTTCTAATGGATCTAAAATGATTTATTTAAATTATAATGTGGGGATTGGTATAATACAACACAACCAATATGTTTTAGATAGTATTAGTTCATCATATTAAACTTATCTTTTAGATTTAACTCTTAGTTAAATAGTATGACATTTTCCATGTCTCTTTATATTTTTATATTATATGTTTTATAGACCTATTATAACAAGCCAATAGAACCCCATGTGGTTCATTATTAAAATAAATAACCTTATTTTAGTCATTTTATTTAACCATATTTTTTGAGCAATATAATATCAATTAATAATATAATATTTTTTTAAATCCAATTATGTCAATTTTGACACTATTTAGTATTTGATTTTTTTTGAATGCAAGACAAACTTTATTACATAGAATAAAATTTATTCAAAGAACGTAAAAATTTCATATTAACCTAGAAAAATTGTGAAATTCATCATAACACTCAATTAATATTTATTTGGATTTTTATAATATCAATTATTTTAATATTTCATTAATAGGGTAATTACTGCATCATCATTGTGTAATAAATAAATTAGATAATTTATTGTCTAAAAATTATAAATAAAAAACCATTATGTAGGAAATATTTTTATCTTTCTAATGAATATTTACAGTCAAATTTATATTGTCGGTAACCCTATATAAAAAATAGTTTGGTTATTAAACATTGAATTCAACAATTTAACTCTTCTTAGATAAAATAATAATAAATGTGCTAATATAATCTAAGTGGACCAAAGAGTTTTATATCTTATACCTAAGGTATTTCTGGTCTAATTATAATTATCCAATAGAATTAGGACATGTGTTGGGGTAATTATGATATCATTTTATCCTTAATTACCAATTTTACTTTTAACCATGGCAAATAAAAGCCAAAAGATTCTATTAAAAAAATTATCTTTATCCTATTGAACCACAATTTATTTTTTTTATTAACTGAGTCTCCCAGATTTTTCAAATTCCACTCACAGAAGAAGTAAAATTTTGTTTTCTGCAAATTTTCAAATGCTCCTAGGTGGTGGGTAAAAGATGATAAAAAGTTTAATGAAATTATATACATCTAATTATATAATAAAATTACTCCAATTAATTAAATTGAACTTATATAGGTATTATATATCTATTTTTAATTAAAATAATTTATATAAAATAAATAATTATTTAAATAAAAAGTCTGTTTTAATGTATAATGCAGTGTTTTTCAATATTAATCAAAAATTGAATGTTTTCAGAAAAATACCAAAAAATTTACCCTAAGATAATTTTA
Organism: Viscum album; assembly: GCA_963277665.1. NCBI lineage: Eukaryota > Viridiplantae > Streptophyta > Magnoliopsida > Santalales > Viscaceae > Viscum > Viscum album. Next base: position 1,031,263,184 of record OY728158.1, read on the forward strand.
ATATTCCGAATACAAAAAAGAATTCTATATTACCTAATTAAAAACATATAAGTTTCATTAATTACTTTAAAATCATTTCTCATTGTCAAAACAGAAAAGCGGGTTTTCAAAAAGAAAAAACTGTCGAAATATTGACATGTGTTTATGTCATATTTAAATGAAAAATTACTTATAATGATCTAAATTGTATTAATTGATAATAATATAATCTTATTATACTTTGAAAACATTCAAATACATAATTTCAGACTATAAATTATTTCAATTAAAAAATTTGTTTTCAATTAAAATTTAGTAATTTTCAGTATTCCCCAAAATATGAAAGTTATCAGAAAAGTACCAAAAATTTATACAAAATGAATTTTTATGTATAGATTATAAATAATCCTTTAATTTAAATGAATTGAATATATTTAACTGTCAAAAATTGGGTTTAAATAGTTTTTTCCATAAAAAAGTTGTAAAATTTCCTTTTTTGAAAAATACATCTTTTATCTGAAAATAATAATTTGTTCTTGTATTATGTATATGAAACATATTATATGGATTCTAAAATTATATGGAGTATATAAAATTCAAAATTCAGTCAATACTATTCATAACGGCTTTTCTAACGGCATGTTTGGTAAGTCATGGTGCGCTCAAACTCGGTGTTGCGTGTAGCGCAAGCAATTGAATTACTTTAAAGAAAACAAGTTACTATGAAATCTTAGGGTGTTACATTCTTCCCTCATTTTGGAAACTAAATCCTCTCAATTTTAAATTTTGTCTTGGGACCTTCATTAAAAGCCACATATAATAAAATGAGTCAATAAAACTATCACTATAAAAGAAAGAAAGAGAAGTACAAAGGTCACTCGAGATAACCCATACTAGGATTCTATGTAGGAAAAAAGGATATAGAAGATAATCTATGTGACATTTTATAATGGAGAGTGATAGAAAACATGATCAGGAGAAAGTTAACTTCAATAAAACCACAAACATGTGATGGAATAAGTTGTCATTAGTATCCCAGTAGGAAAACTAAATGAATAACATTTCTGTGTTTTACGTTCCATTTCATAAAGTTAAGGAATTTATTTTTTATATTTACTAAGAAAATAAAGGGATATACTTACTTTTTATGTAGATTTTCATTGTTTAATAAATTTCTACCACAAACCCAGCTATTTTTTAAAACGATGAGTATTCCAGAGTACTTGGTGACACAAGAAGCTCTAGAATCAATTTCTAGAAAATCATAAGATACACAAAGGATAATATATATATTTCCCTTGTCTTTAGAGTTTAACCAAAACCAAAATGGCTAGTATAGGATTAGATGATCCCCAAAAAGGATAATTCATTAGACAAAGAAATACGAATATTTTTTTTCTAAAATTAAACCAACAATTCCCAATGTTCAATAAATACTATTTAATAAAAAATTGTCCATAAAATAATTTAATATAATCCAAACTAATATTGAAACCCAAAACATGGAGGAATTTGATACATAGTCTTCCAAGTTTAATTGTATCTCCAAATAACATCGACTACTACTAAATTCACGTATATAAATGTAATTAACCTAATCACATATTTTCTATGATAGGTTAATAATTTACCTAAATAACCCAAATCACTATAAATACACGACAAAAACAATGATAAAAATTACCCATTACTTCTGAAATGAAATCCCATAGTATTATATTTTACTTAGGCATACATTGTTCCCAAAAGAGCGAACAACTTCCAAAATAACATTTATCATATAATTACCAAATCATTTATGTATTCTACTAATATATATTTGATAAGACCTAAGATCTAAAATAAACTTATTTTTTATCAATAAAATCATTTAACTATAAATAATTTTTCACACTAACTAGGGACTACACGTAGTCTGGTGGTAGGTGATAAATCCCAATTGCACTCCAGTTGTGGGTTCAATTCCTGCAGATTTGTCCGACACGACGGGATGTCACATGGTCAGTGTGCTGTCCTTTTTCAAAAACATTATTTTATAACATTCCCAAAATGAGATAAATTTCTCAAAATAACTATAACATAATTTAACCACAAATTTAATCTCATACCACACATTTTCAATCCAGAAATTAATAGCCTATAATTTCCTCAAATTCAATGATCATATAAACCCAAATGGTTATTTATAACTATATACACAAAAGAAAAGATAATTTCTCCTCAAATAGAATTTTCACAAAACAAAATACATGGTTACACAGATAAGAAAATAGCTTTCCAATGTAATCACATACCTTAAACACCTCTAGATCCATTTATTTCCACATATGTTGTTCCTTTACTTAGAGGTAATCCTCTAAAATAGGGCTTTGACTCAGGTAATTCCAAGGTACCTTATATTTACGACAAATGACTGTAATTGGAGTTTTAGGATCATTTTTATTTTCATCCATAGTACACTTTAATTTTCCTCAGTAATTCCCTAAATTATGTCCTTATTTCCCAAAAATATAGTATTTCATTGTTCAATTGAGACACTTTCCTAGGTGTCTCCTTCCACATTTCTTGCATGATGGAAATTGTGATTTATTTTTTTTATAGTCTCCACTGCTGGAGCTCTTATCATTCACCACCTTTCCCTTCTTTTTTGAGTCTGGGAGTTGGTTAATGTATATATTGTTGATAATATTTTTGGAATACTGATTTGGCATGAACACATTATCTTTTACACCTATCAACATTCAATTTCATTTCTCATTTCCACCACCATGCCCACCTTATACATCATGTTCAAGGTTACTATGACTTCCATGGTATCTATCCCATGACTGACCCAAAAATGCATTGTGTGAGTCATAAGATCATTTAGAGAATATTATAACACCTTATTTTCAATCTAAATCACCTTAGGATTTAGCAAGGTTATTTATTCTCATGTTATATTAAATTCATCAAATCGGTTTGTAAATAAAATGTGAATTATCCTATGAATATCCCTCAAGTGTGTCATAAACAATAATACAACAAGGATCGTTGTCATGTACCAGTATACCCCGGGTCAATCCCGAAACTCATTATCAGAGTTTTCACTCCTTGGTACATCTGTTTCAGAGCCGCCTCTACCTTCTCATATCCAAAAAAGGATGTATATCTTGAAAAAACCACAAAATATTTACATTACAAGATTTTTTTGATGTTATTCTATATTAATCCTCAATGTCTATCAAAGGGTATTGTTTCCTAATCATAGTTTTTTTTCTAAATCTATCATTCAAGGTTTTTACTAAAATTCATCTGATACCAACTGTAATTCCTTAACCCCAGTTCCCCAGATTTAGGGCATTATTACATAACATAGGCATGATACATGGAATCATGTCCCGAATGACCGATCAGTTTGGTAGCCTTGGAAGTACTAGATATACTGATACGTTTTACAATACATCATGAAATAAAAACATCAAAAACATTTCGTCCCACTTTAAAACACACTTATATTTGTATCCTATCACTATAGTTCAACCATAAAACACTTCTTTACATCCTGAGAATGTTAAAACAAAGAAATTGGTGAGCTCAGATTCTCACTAAGGATAACAATATATCATAAACATTCATAAATAAGAATAATCATTTAAGGCATTGTATATGACTAAAAAAAGCCTTTTAAACATAAACATCAGCATAATATGGAAATGTTAAAATCAAATAATTCCATTTACTAACTCACATAGATATTGTAATAGTATAATAACCACATTCAATATCAATAGACATTTTCATAATGATGGAATGAATAATGACAGACTTCATAACTACATAGTCAAGGCCTTATGCCAAGACTACAAATAAGATTTTGTCAAGGCCTTGTGCCACGACACTAGTTTGTATCACGATTTCGACCAATGTATCAAGAAGTTATAGCGGGCTCCATCCATCACTTACTATGTCTGATTCATTCCTCATATGGAAAGGTAGAAACAAAATCTAAACATTCATATTAAAACCAGTAGACGAAATGTCAATATTTTAACCACAACCCATGAATGGAATAAAAATAACACATCTACAGTCAAGAATAAATCATTCAATATAATATGGATGATTTTATTATAATAAAGCAACCTTAATCGAGAATAATGATGGATACTGACATAGAAGAAATTAATTATCAAAACTATTTGATGGAAATATCCCCCTTTTTCATGAAAATGTTTAAAAGTATCAATGTTTATCAACAAGATGTTTAAAATATATTTTTAATTTAAAGTGTCCCATTCCACTTTGAAACATTTAAAAGGAATAAACATTTTAAAACATTCATATCCATATAAATAAATCCATTAAACCATTTTTAAAACATGGACATTAATGAGAAAGACTTAGATGAATAAAATTATAAAACATTTATAACCATATTTTAGTTAGAGTTCCTAACCAAATGAGAGACTCTTGAATAAAAATAATTGAGGTAACAAAAACATTTTAATATGATGATAATAAAGTGATTCATGATATACTATGTCAATGTACATTATATACACTAAACAAAAGTGCGTAGGCACATAAGAACAATGAAGAATCAATGGAATATATGTTTAGATGAAATCTCTTAAAAAGAAAATATCTTTAGGTTAAGGATAAATATATTACATAGTTTTTTGTGAAAAATATAAATCCACTAAATATTATTGGATAGTCAGTGTAAATTAATCAGTAGACATTCACACATATTCTTGTAAAAACAACACCAATGAATGGAGATTGAGTTAATATTACTTTTATCAAGTTCATATGGATGACTTGAGAATTTATCAATGGTTTGATTATGTGTATCAAAATAATATCCACATAATGGGTAGTGGAAATTAATACACAAATAATAAATAGTGATTCCACACATAATCATGGAGTAAAATAATCAATGAAGTATTCGTAAAGCCCAATGACTGGAAATTGAAATTTGAAATTCCCCTACCAATTTGTAACTTATGAAACATACACCCCATGAAATATGTATCATACAATGAAGATATAAATAATAATAAATTAAAGTATATTACACAAATAATAGAATCATGGGTAGTACATACACCACAAAAAATAAAATTGTGGCAGTATAGCATTAATTTCACAGGAATAATAAGAGAGATGAAAACCCCTTACCACGTTGTAATCAGTCGAGTCGTATGAACAAAAGTTAATAAACAGAAAATGAATCACATAATACCATGAATATAAATATAATAATCACAATATATATTAAATGTTAGTACACAATACAACACATGCAATAAACAAGTATTGAACAATGGAAATCTCACGAAATTAAAAGTGAGAAAAGAAACCCCTTACATTGAACTTTTCCTTGGTCAATGGTACATTAAACTCTTGTATAATAGTTAAACCATTTTTATTAAATTATTCAAGAACTATATACATAAATATGATATCATATATGATCCTCTAATATTTTTTTGTTAATAATATCTTCAAAGTATCATCGTTTCGGGTGTTAACTGATTTGTTTTCCTTTATATACTCGGTTACATATGCCATGTTTTTATAGATATCAGGTTTTTTATTTATATCCATAATGATATTAAGTTCATAAACATTATTTTTAATCATAAAATAAAAATTATTCTTGAATGATTACGAAGGGTAATGAATCTCATCACATTCATGGAGATGTTAATCCGTACGTACGAATGAGTGATCATATCAGTATATTGATGGTGAAATGGTATGTAATTGTATGGTATATCATATATAAAGAAGAATTTAAATGTTATATTTATTGTTTACATCAATTATACAAATTATTATACCAATCCATATAATGAAGTGTTTGAATAACAAACTACAGCACAACGTGGAGACGGTAATTCGTACATATGAACGTATAGTGAATTGTCATTTATAGGGTGGATAGAATAATTAATATGGTTGTAAAATTTTTATAATAACATCAAATTATATATAATATATTTTATTTATTATTTCAGATGGAAACAATAAACAAAGAGGATGTGGAAGGATAAAATAACTTGAATGAGGTGATGAAATATTTACCTCTTCTTCAGGTTCTTCCTTTTGATTTGATCAAAAGGGATCCAAAGGATGGATTTCAATCCAAAGGAAGGCCTATAGAATGAAGGGAGAAAATATTGGAGGTTATTTGGGCTTGTGTATGTCGAGCCAAAAGGCTTTGGAGCTGTGAAAGTAAGGGAAGGTGTAGTTCCCTTTTATAAGAGAGGTGAGGGTCACTTTTGGAAAATCCTGAAATATTATTTTATAATAAAACCATTTTCGGTTTCAAATGTGTTAAAAATGAATTAATTAAAGTATAAGGTGGTTATTGGTCTAAAAACTCTAAACCAATAGGTTTTGTATAGGTTTATGTCCTCATATTAACATTATCTTTTAGATTTAACTTTTAGTTAAATCGTTTGACATTTATCATATCTCTTTGTGTTTTTATATTATATCGTTAGTAAACATACTATAACATGAAAAGTGTACACCATGTGGTTCAATATTAAAATATATAAACTTATATAAGTCTTTTGGATTAACCTTATATTTTTAGGAATATTATATCAATTAATAATATAATAATTGATTTAGAAACTCAATTATGTAAATTTAGACACTATTTAGTATTTTATTTTTTTTGAAAGCCCTAAAAACATTATTAATTGGAATAAAATTTATTCAACTAACCATAACAAGTCATATTGACCTATAAAATTAGTGGAATTCATCATAAATGTTAATTTACATTTATTTGGATATTTATAATATCAATTATTTTAATATTTTGTTAATATGGTAATTATTGCATCATCATTGTGTTATAAATAAATTAAATTATTTAATGTCTAAAAATTATCAATAAAATACCATTATATAGGAATGTTTTTTTCTCTCTAATTTATATTTATATTTAAATTTATATTCTATGAACCCAATATTAAAAATGGTTTAGTTATTAAGCATTGAATTTAACTCTTTTAACTCTTCTTGATATAAAATAATAATAAATGTCCTAATCAAATCTATGTGAACCAAAAAGGATCTTATTTTATAAATAAGGTTTTTTTGTCGAATTATACTTATCCAATAGAATTAGTACATGTGATACGGTAATTATGATATCATTTTTACCCTTATTTACCTTATTTACTTTTAACCGTGGTAAATAAATGTCAAAAGTTACTATTCACCAATGATTATTTTCATCTTATTGTACCAAATTTTACTTATTTATATTAGCCGATTCTCCCATATATTTGAAATTAAACTTGAAAAAAGCGGTAAAATTATGTTTTATGAAAATTTATAAATGCCCTTTGGAGGTGGGTAAATGATGATAAAAAGTTCAATAAACTTTTATACATCTTATTTTATTATAAAATGACTCCAATAAATTACAATGAACATATATAGGTATTAAATATCTATTTTGACTTAAAAAATTTTAATTAAAATAAATAATTATTTAAATAAAAATTCGGTTTTAAACTATAACACAATATTTTTCACTATTCATCCAAAATTTAATGTTTTTAGAAAAATACCAAAAATTTACCCTAAGCTAATTTTGATATTATAAATTAAAAAATTAATTCTATTTTACAAAATAAAAACATAGAATTTTAATTAATTAATTTAAAATTAACTCCCATTCTCAAAATGGAAATGTGGGGTTTTAAAAAGAAAAAACTATCAAAAGATTAACATGTGTTTATGTAAAATTTAAATGTGAAAATACTTATAATAACCTAAATTGTATTTAATGATAAAAATATAATCTAATTATACTTTCAAACTATTTGAATACATTTTTTAACACTATAAATAATTTCAATTAAAAAAATTTGATTTCACATAAAATTTAGTAATTTTTAGTATTCGCCAAAATATAAATGTTATCAGAAAGGAACCAAACAATTAATAAAAATAATTTTTTATTTCATGATTCTAATGATGAATTTAATTTCATTAAATTGAATAAATAAAAGTTTCAAATATTGGCTATAAAAATGGTTATCCATTAAAAGGTGGTAAAATTTCATTTTTCTGAAAATACGTCTTTTATCTGAAAAAATATTAATTTGTTCTTATATTAGGTCTCAGAAAAACATAATATGGATACTAAAATTATATGAAGTATATAAAATTCAAAATATAGTTAATATTATTCATAACCGCTTTTTTAACAGCTACTTTGGTAAGACATGGTGTGCTCGATCTAAGTGTTGCGTTTTACACAAGCTACTGAATTAATTAAAGAAAATAACTTACTATTAAATCATAGTGTGTTACAACGTTGTTCATTTTGAGAATATTTAGTCCCAACCCATTTCAGTTAGTTGATCTGGTAATAAAGGATCATAAAATAGTTCTATAATATTTTTAGAACCTTGTTAGTGTTATAAATATCATATTTATTCTTTAAATTCACTTTAATAACAATCCATTTTAGTTGAAAATTGAAAATGAAATACATTACCTCATCAATGCAGTTGTCTGTATGTAGGCATGGTCGACATAATCATTTTTTAATAAATAGAACATAAAAGGGTATATTTTTTGTCATTACAAGAAAATAATTATGTTAATTATATAATTCTTATCAATGAAATTAATAAGTTTAACCAACCATGATAGGTGGTGATGAAAATGAAATATATCACTTAAGTTAGAGGTAGTCCGCATGTACACACGAGCGATGTTTTATTTTTTCCAATGATGAGAGGGAAAATTTAGATAATTTTTTATCTATATATAAAAATAATTATGTTTTAAATTTTATAATTATTAATTTTATTTTTCATTATTACCATCCATGTGAGGTGATAATGAAAAAAAAATATGTTGTCAAAGAAGGCAGAAGTTTTCATGCACACATGAACAATTGTTTAATTTTTATGTGGATAGAAAGAAAGTAAATAGTGATTTTTTATTAATATAATAATATTTATGTATATAAATGATAAAATATTAATTATGTTAATATTATTATATAATATATGAAGAAGTTATAAGATGAAATATTATTGAATGAGCTTTTTTAGATCATATACCACTTCCTTTGGAAATTTCCATTAAAAACTTCTTTTGGCTCCCTATAATTGTCTCTTTGGAATACTAGAATTAATATAATATTTAGAAGGTTATTTAATAGGTATTTTTAGAGATATTTATTGATCTATAATTCTAAAATTCATTGAATAAGTGACGATAATATGTGACCCATTATAATTGAGGGGAGCTTTGTTGAGCAAATTATTATTTTCAACAATACATAAAAATGTTATTTAAAGGGGGAGATAATTGATTATAATAGTCTGCCTTTTTAGGATAATTTTGATGCTCAAAAATACCCTTAATTATTTTCTAATGTTTTCATTTAGTATTTTTCAGAAATTTATTAATTTATTTTACTCATGAAATAACGAGAATTAATTAATTATGCGCGGAATTTGCTGTAGCGCGTTCTGGAATCACTATTCATACCTTACGTGGATAAATATAGCGCGAAATATTCTTTAGTATGTTAGAGAATCAATATTCATACCTTACGTGGATAAATATATTGCGGAATCTACTTTAGCGCGTTCCGGAATCACTGTTCATACCCTACGTGGATAAACATAGCGTAAGGATGAAAAGCGTGTATACTTTTTGAGATAAGAGAAAAATATGGTTAAACAACCATACATTATCAACAAAGTATGGAAGGAGAAATGTACGTAAGTATTAAACGATACATTTGTTTCTCAAAAGTATGGTTTATCAACCTTACTTTTGTGAACAACCATACGTTCTTGGAAAAGTATGGATCAAGTAAAAGTATTGATCTTTTACTGTATGTTTGAGAGTTGAAGAAAAAGTATGGATGATCAACCCTACATTTATGATCAACCTTAATTTTGGAGAAAGTAGCATCAATCCTACATTTATGTTCATCCTTAGGTTGTCAACCCTACATTTAGAGGCCACGTCATCAATCTTACTTTTGGCGTCAGAAATTTTGAAAGATGATATTTTTAAGCAGCATTCAGCAAGCTGATTATTGGGCGGATTTCAAGCCAGATTTAAAGTCATTTCTAAATATTACTTTAACTGATTCAAAGACATTTTATCAAAGGATTTACGATCGAATTTAAAGGATCTTTTTATGCCGAGTCTTAAGGGATTTTATGACTTCTCTGTAAATTCAAATTTATGAATATCGCGAATAAAAAGGTAAATTTTATGTATATAAATGTGCAGGAGATATCTTCTGTTTTATTATATATGTTTTCTCTGAAATAGTAGGTACAAGTGTGTATGGTAATCAATATATTATCAAAAAGGTGGAAAATACAGATTTCAAAAATCACCCAGTTCTTTATATTCAATAAGAGCATCAAAGCTCTATTTGTTTAAGAAGAAAGAACTCGATAGAAGATTCACATGTTCTATATCGAATATTTACTGTGGATCTACTACTTCTGATGTTGTGAACTATATCTCTATATCTATTACAACCGGATCAACTCAGAACTGCTTCAACTTGAAAATAAATATTTCTAGGGACTACGATCCATCTGCTGTCAATTGCTTTCTATTGCAATTGTGAAGATCAACTGGAAAAGTTTTTGTTAAAAATTATTTTTATCTTGAGTAACCAGCTTCTTTTACTATGCTGTGTAGGTTCTTCTTTGAACCAGAAGTCTTTGTTAGCCTAATGATTGTAATGGTGTCAACGTCATGTACTCTGTTCTGAACCGGTCTATGGAAAAGAGGACCAGATAATGAAAATCACCAAGCTCGTGGAGTTGAGCGTTGGTGGAGTGGTCTAGGGGCCTTCTGTTCCCCGAACCACAATACATCTTTGTGTTATTGTTTTTACTTATTCCACTACATGAACAAATCTGATAAGGTATAGAGGATAGAACTTGTTCAATCAAAGAGTTACTGAAAAATTGAAAAAGACACAATTCAACCCCCTCTTGTGTATAATATGTAGATTCAGATCCAAAATTGGTATCAATGGTGGAGCTTCTGAAAGAACCTTAGAAATCTAGAAGCATATAAAGATTATACAATAGAGCATCATGAATAATACAAGAGAAGGGATGCCAATGGTCAGAGCACCATATTTTAATGGAGACAACTATGGCTGCTGGAAATCGCGCATGAAAATATATCTGAAAAACCTCGGATATAAAGTCTATTCAATGATTCTGACTGCTTATAAAATTTCTGAAAATCCTGAGACATGGAGTGCTACTACAGAGGTAGAGTACGATATGAATTTGAAGGCTATGAATGCAATTATCTATGGTCTAGGACCAGATGAATTTAATAGAGTATCTCAGTGCCCCACAACATAAGAGATGTGGCACACAATAGCCGTGGCATATGAAGGAACATATAATGTGAGACAAATGAGATATGCAACTACCAAATTTTAATTTGATACATTCAGAATGCTTGAAGGTGAAATCATTACCAAAATGAATGGGAGATTGACAGAAATTGTCAATAATATAACAGCTCTAGGGGAACTTATCAATCATATTGATCAAGTATTAAAAGTTCTAAGGGTACTTCCTACTCGATGGAATGGTATCTCTACTGCAATATGAAAATCAACACCTGTCAAAGATCTATCCATGAGAGAGATGATTGTTACACTGATGATGTCTGTAGTTGAAACGCAAGATGAGGCAAATGAACATAAGGTCTACATCAAATGACAATATACTGCCTTGAAGTTAACTTCACAAAAAAAAAGAAGATGAAGATCAGAGAAGTCAAAGATAAATCAGCACACTCTGACTCATCAAACATAGATAAAGAACTGGCTCAGCTAGCCAGAAAATTTTGAAAATTTTACAGTAAGAAAAGAGGTATCAAAAAATCCTTTAAGGGAGATAATAAGGAAGTAATATGTTATGAATGTAAGAATATGGGGCATATCAGACCAAATTTCCCACAATTGAAAGATGAAAAGAATAAAAATTCTTCAAAAAATGACTTTGAGGAGAAATAAAAGAAAGCTATGAATGCCACATGGAGTGTATTTGAATACACCAGTAGCTCTCCAGAATCAAGCTCAGAAAAAGAAGAAGTCAATCTAAAGGCAAACATGTGTTTCATGGCAGAAACTGATGAGGTAGTAGGCCTACAGAGTAGAAAACATATATGTTACATGGACAGTGGCTGCTCAAGACATATGAGTCGAAACTCATTGAATTTTTCTTCACTCACAAAAATTGAAGGAGGACTTTTCACATTTGGTGACAATGCCAAACGAAAAAATCATTGGTATTGGAACTATTGGAGATCCAAAAACAGCCTCTATCAACAATGTAATTTACGTACAAGGATTTAAACACAGCCTAATATGTATCTCTCAACTCTGTGATGATGGATATAATGTTGATTTTACTGACAATTACTATACTTTTTCTAAAGATAAACTGTTTAAATTGAAATCACCAAGAACTGATAATGTATATACTTTGGATTTAAATTCCTTGTGTAAACAGCATGTAAACTGCTTGACTTCTAAAGTAAGTGAATCCTGCATCTGGAATAGGAGACTTGGACATTGAAATGTATATGCTTTACATAAATTATCTAAGAAACATTTATTTTCTGATTTACCTGGTCTCAAATTTGAATGTGACAGATTTTGTGATGCATGTCAACTTAGCAAGCAACAAAAATCATCCTTCAAATCTGTTAACAAAATTATTACATCTAATCCTCTAGAACTTATTCATATGGATTTGTTTGGACCTTCCAGAGTATCAAGCTTGGCTGATAAATTATATGTATATGTTTTATTTGATGACTATTCTAGATTTACATGGATTTTCTTTTTCAAATTTAAAAATAAATATTTTACCTTATTATAAAAGTTTTTTGTAAAGTTGTTCAAAATTAAAATGGTTTTAAAATAATTTCATTAAGAAGTGATCATGGTAGAGAATTTGAGAATCAGGAATTTAATTCATTCTGCTCAAATATGGGTATTAAACACACCTTCTCTACACCAAGAACACCTCAACAGAATGGGATTGTAGAAGGAAGAAATAGAACAATTCAAGAAATGGATAGGACTATGTTAAATGAATATAGCCGACCTATATATTTCTGGGCAGAAGCTGTAAATACAGCTTGCTATATAATTAATAGAGTTTTAATTAGACCTATTTTGAAAAAGACACCCTTTGAACTATGGAATAACAGAAATCCTAAAGATAACTACTTTAATGTTTTTGGATACAAGGTTTACATTTTAAACACCAAGGATAATCTTGGTAAGTTCGATCCAAAATCTGATGAAGGTATTTTCTTAGGATATTCTGCTACCTCCATAGCTTATAGAGTTTATAATAAGAAGTCCAGGATTGTTGAAGAATCAGTTAATGTGAAATTTTATGAATCTGATCCCATTGAGAAAAGGACAGATCAAATGGTTGAACATGACTATAATGATAACATGATACTTGCGAACTTAAAGAATGATTTTGAAAATGATATAAAAGAAATTCAGTCCAGTTCAGAGGAACATGATACTGATGAACCTTTAAATATATTACCTAGATAGTCTATAACCCTAAAGAATCACCCTTTAGAAACTATAATAGGTGACCTAGAAACTGGTGTTCAAACTAGAAGAAAATTAGGAAACCAAGTGGAATTCTCTTCCTTCCTATCTCAATAAGAACCCAAGACTATAGAAGAAGCTTTAGATGATGAATTCTAGGTTATAGAAATGTAATACGAATTAAACCAGTTTAAAATAAATGATGTTTGGGAATTAGTGGAATGACCTTAAAATTATCTTGTAATAGGAACCAAATGGGCCTTTAGAAATAAACAAGTTAACCAAGCCACAATAACAAGAAATAAAGAAAGATTAGTAGCTAAAGGATATAATCAAGAAGAAGGAATAGATTATGATGAGACTTTTTCACCTGTAGCTGGGTTAGAAGCCATTCGAATCCTTTTAGCCTATGCATATTATATGAATTTTAAATTATTTCAGATGGATGTTAAATATGCCTTTCTAAATTGTTATTTAATGGAGGAAGTTTATGATGAGCAACCTCCTGGTTTTGAAAACTCTAAAAAACCTAATTCTGTCTTCAAACATACTAACGCTCTTTATGGCCTTAAATAAGCACCTAGATCTTGGTATAAAAGATTATGTTCTTTTCTTTTGAAAGATGACTTTACTATTGGATTGGAAGATCCAACACTCTTTATGCAAACTGTGAAAAATAATGTTTTATTGGTTCAAATTTAAGTTGATGATCTAATATTTGGATCAACTAATAAAACTCTTTGTCATGAATTTTCAAAATTAATGCAAGAAGAATTTGAAATGAGTATTATGGGAAAATTAAATTTCTTTTTGGGTAATAAAATATTTCAAAATGATTTTGGAAATTTTTGAAATCAAAGAAAATACATTACTAATTTACCTAAGAAATTTGGACTTGAAAACATCAAGCCATTTACAACTCTTATGTGTACTAATATAAAACTTGATTTAGATGAAACTGGGAAATCAGTTGACAACAAGTCATATAGAGGTATGATTGGTAGTTTGTTATATATTACTGCTAGAAAGCCAGATATAATGTATTCAGTATGTCTTTGTGCTAGATTTCAATTAAATCCTGAACAATATCATCTAAATACTATTAAAATAATTTTTAGATATTTAAAAGGAATAATTTTTCAATATCTTTTTTATCCTAAAACATCTTTTTTCAATATGATTTCTTATTCAGATGCTGAATTTGGAAGTTGTAGATTAGTTAGAAAAGGTACATTGGGAACATGTCACTTTTTAGGAAAGTCTTTAGTATCATGATCTAGTAAGAAACAACATACAGTTTCCCTGTCAACAACTGAGGCAGAATATGATTCTGTTGGCAGTTGTTGTGCACAAGTGTTGTGAATGAAAAAAACTTTTATGGAATTTGGATTGAATTTTAATAATACACCAATTTTATGTGATAATACAAGTGCAATTAATATTTCAAAAAATCCTATTAGTCATTATATGACAAAGAACATTACTATAAGGAATCACTTTTTAAGAGATCATGTTATTAAAAAAGATATATTTTTAGAATTTATAAATACTGAAATTCAATTAGAATATATTTTTACTAAACCACTTCCCACAGCAAGGTTTGATTTTATTAAGGGGGAGCTTGGTTTATTTAATTTTAAATAGTTTTTACTTTTTACTTTTATTTATTTTTGTAAATTTTATTTTGTTTTTTGAATACTGTTTAAGATTTTTTTTCTTCCATATTCAAATTTTATTTGTTATCTATATATGTAATGATTAGTGATTACACGAGAATCAAGACTGTTAGATCCTTTACGAATTATAAACCGTTTCACTTCTATCGAAACCCTTTAGAAATCCAAAAATCGCACTTCTCCTCCTAAACCATAATATTCGAACCTCTGAAACCCTAACCTTCAAAACTTCAGAGATTCTCGCAGAGATGGTAAGAACTAAATGATCCAGTGAAGCTGAGCGAAAAAATTCCAAGAGAAAATGCTCCAAGGGAAGAAAAATCTTACAGGGCAAGGTAATCGATCTCGACTGGTCATTTCAGACAAATCTGTTGTTGAAGCAAGTTCTGTCATTTCAGAATCTTGAATAGATGTTCAACAATGAAAATACGGAATTTCTGTATGAAATAAAACTTAGATACTTCTTCAAATCTGTACAGTTTTGTCTGGGAGATACTGAGGACAGTATGATGGCTAAGATAGAGGATAGGGATTTCTCAATCTCATCAGTAGAGATTGGTCAGATTCTCAACTGCCCTCATGGGGGAGTTTTTCATTTCGATTTGAAAAATATTGGAGATTATGTGGATAAATACTAGGACATCATGTCTTTTCTTTTTGGTACTATGAATATAATAAAAATGTTTATCAAGGATATGAATCTTTATCAGAAAATTTTGGTCACGTTTATTCAGACTGGAATAGCTCCACGAATGGAAGAAATGGAAAAGATTTTGTACCCTGATATATACATAATGTATCTTCCGTTAAGTGATATCAAGTTAAACATCCCAAGGTACATGATAAGGTATCTCAATTACTGTTGTCAAAGTGATGCCCAGATGAACTTCTATCCTTTCGGTTGATTTATTTCTAAACTGCTGCTTAAGAAAGATAGGGTGAGATTAGTGGATTCCCGAGTAAACTGTCATCACAGTAATGTGTTTAATGCTGGATCTTTAAGAAAGATTAGATATTTCTTGAGCACTATTAATGGAAAACTTTTGCCAGTATGAGATGAGGAAGACTCAGAGAGTGCTCAGGCTCAACTTGATAAGTCCACGGGGGGACAAGCTGAATCATGAGTCAGCAATGAAGCAAGAAGGATTCTCATTGAAGTGGAAGATGTTGAGGAAGACAGAAGTCAGGAGGGAGTTAAATAAAAAATAAAGAGACCTGTTCATGAGTAAATTACTTCCCCTACATTGGAAACAGCAAAAAAGATTTATTTTCATATTATTTTGTAATAGAATCTATTATTGATAAAACCATGGAAGTTGTTCGTGAAAGGAAAACACCAGTAGAGGGTTCATGAGCTCAATAAGAAGCTCAAAGGGAGAATCAGGAACAGATTGTAGATGATGTTGAAATTACACTTCAACAAAACCAAGATAAGGAGGTAGTGTCTTGTGGGGAAGTGTCCAGACCTCAAGAAACTCCTGAAAATGTTGTTCTCTAAAACCCAATGGAAGTCCAATATGCTGATGTTTGTGGTGAGCATGCTTCTGAATCTCACACAGATGTAATTCCAGAGGATTTTTCTGCGGAGGAGTACGTGGACTCTAAGGAAAAATCTATGGACCAACCTACTAAGGACAAAGAAAAAAGAGAAATATGATGTTGAATCATTACCTTTGGTGTTTTTGCATCATCCAGAGCCTGAGAATGTGAATCAAGCACAAGGTGCCTCTGATTCATGGAAGAAAGAAGTTGAAGAACTATACAAAAATGTGTCTCAGTTAGAATTTGAGAATGTCACTCTAAGAAATGACTTAGACTTAAATCATTTGAAATTTCAAAAGCTGAAGGAGTGTACAGTCTAAAGGAAAGAAGATGAAATGTTTAAAGAGGACATGCTGACTACAGTTGCACAATTGAACTCTAAAATGGTATGAAGTCAGATTTATCAGATATGAAGTTGTTTGTGGAGAACCAATTTGCATCAGTTGCAAATAATGCTGCTAGTAGATCAGGTACTTCACCTGATTTAATCAGAAGGTTTCAAGCTATCACAGCTACGATGAGAAAGATGAATGACAGGTTA
Source organism: Viscum album (assembly GCA_963277665.1). Lineage (NCBI taxonomy): Eukaryota > Viridiplantae > Streptophyta > Magnoliopsida > Santalales > Viscaceae > Viscum > Viscum album. The sequence continues at coordinate 1,031,280,540 of OY728158.1, forward strand.
AAAGATCGTCAATGTAGCAATGCTCCTTTATCAGTGCTACTGGACAATCAGAAGATTTTAGTGGATCAACTGACATCTACTGATCTATCGATCAGAATCCTATTAAATCAGTTATCAGAGAAGCTATCAATGTTTGTCGAAAAAGAGGAAAGGTTGCATGAGTTTCTCAGAGTCAATTTAATTGAGAATATTCATATGACTCAAGAGAATAGTGATCTCATTATAAAACTTGGATATGCGATGATGAAGAGACTTCAGGAACAATTTATAGAAATCAAGTCTGCAATCCAGAGGAGATAGAACCTGTTGCCTGTCTTACCCAAACCATTATTCTTGTGTATATCATTGTCATGTATATACTGCTATTTTTCAATGAAAATATCCTTTATTGTTTATTTGTTTTTTTCTCTATTTATTTATTACTGTTTTAAGTTAACATATGCGATTATATCAAATAAATTTATTATTAAATAGTTTATTATAGCATTTACTAATAGTTAAGTGCAATATTAAAAGTGTTAAAATCCATGATTTTTTATTATTTCTGATATCACAAAAATGGGGAGAATTTGGATACCTACAAAATCATTTTTTTATTTAGGGGGAGAATTAAATGAGAAATTTGGAATTTTTTTGGTGGAGAAGTTAAAAATGGATAAATTTAAGGAACAATGAATTTTTTTTTTATTTTGAAAACTATATGTAATTAATTTTTTAAAGTTGATTTCATTAATGATTTTATGGGTTTTGTGATCATCAAAAAGGGGGAGATTGTTGAGCAATGTATTGTTTTCAACAATAGACAAAAATGTTATTTAAAGGGGAAGATTACTGAATATAATACTATGTCTTTTTATGATAATTTTGATGCTCACAAATACCATTAATTATTTTATAATGTTTTCATTTAGTATTTTTCCGGAATTTATTAATTTATTTTACTCTTGAAATAACGATAATTAATTACTTATGTGCGGAATCTACTTTAGCGCATTCTGGATTCACTATTCATACCTTACATGGATAAATATAGCGTGGAATCTACTTTAGCATGTTCTGGAATCACTGTTCATACCTTACGTGGATAAATATAGTGCGGAATCTGCTTTAGTGCATTCTGGAATCACTGTTCATACCCTACGTGGATAAACGTAGCGTATGGATGAAAAGCGTGTCTACTTTTTGAGATAAGAGAAAAGTATTGTTAAACAACCATACGTTATCAAAAACGTATAGAAGGAGAACTGTACATAACTATTAAACATTACATTTTTTCTCCAAAGTATGGTTCATCAACCTTACTTTTGTGAACAACCATACGTTCTTGGAAATGTATAGATCAAGTAAAAGTATGGATCTTTTACCGTACGTTTGAGAGTTGATGAAAAAGTATGGACGATCAACCCTACATTTATGATCAACCTTACATTTGGAGAAAGTAGCATCAACCCTACATTTATGTTCATCATTATGTTCTCAACCATACGTTTGGAGGCCACGTCATCAACCTTACGTTTGGCATCGGAAATTTTGAAAGACGATATTTTTATGCAGCAGTCAGCAAGCTGATTATTGGGCGGATTTCAAGCCGGATTTAAAGTCATTATTAAATACGACATTGACTAATTCATAGCCATTTTATCAATGGATTTAAAATCTAATTAAAAGGAGATTTTTATGTCGTGTCTTAATGGACGTTACGACTTCCCTATAAATTCGAATTATTGAATATCGCAAATAAAAAAGAGACTTTTATAGATCTAAATGTGTAGGAGATATGCTCAGTTATATTATATATGTTTTCTCTGAATCACCAGGTACAAGCCTGTATGGTAATCAATCTATTATAAAAATGGTGGAAAATAGATACTGCAAAAAGCACCCAGTTCTGTTGATTCAATAAGAGCATCAAAGCTCTTTTTGTTTAAGAAAAAAGAACTCGATAGAAGATTCACCTGTTCTACATCGAATATCTACTATGGATCTACTACTACTGATGTTGTGTACTATATCTCTATATTTATCACAACCGAATCAACTCATAACTTCTTCGACTTGAAAATAAATATTTATAGAGACTTCGATCCATCTGCTTTCAATTGCTTTCTGTTGCAATTATGAAAATCAACCGGAAATGTTTTTGTTAAATTTTTTTTATCTTGAGTAACTAGCTTCTCGTACTAAGCTGTGTACGTTCGTGTTTGAACCAGAAGGATTTATTAGCCTGAAGATTGTAAAGGTTTCAACTGCCTATAATTAGTTGTGAACCGGTCTGTGGAAAAGAGGACCATATAGTGAAAATCACCAAGCTCGTGGAGTTGAGCGTTGGTGGAGTGGACTAAGGGCCTTCTGTTCCCCGAATCACAATACATATTTGTGTTCTTGTTTTTACTTATTCCGCTGCATGATCATATCTGATAAAGTATAGAGGAAAAAAATCGTTCAATCAAAGAGTTACCGAAAAATTACAAAAGACACAATTCACCCCTCTCTTGTGTATAATCTGTAGATTCAGATCCAACAAGCTTCACCCCTGTAATACCCATAACAAAAATATAATAAATGACATTCTCAATGAAAGTGGAACCAAATAGTAAAAATTTGTATTATAGGAAATTAAAATTGAGAAATAAACTCATCCAAAATATATATAAAACTAGAAGATATATTTTAATCTGTATCCCTTAGTTTACCCCATATTTAACACATTAAACCCTTACCGTGCATGCTATTATGTACTATAGGAACAATTATTTTGACTAAAAGTGAAATCCAACATATTAATTAATTTAAAAACTATAATTAAATATATTTATATAATTTTAAAAGTTTAATTCTTGAGATATGGTAAGAATTATTTTTATTACAAATATGAAAAACAAAATGAAAAATAGATTTTATGAAAAATTCATTTTAAACATAAAAATTAATTTACCCCAAAATCATGCATATATTTTATTCCATGTAAATTTATATATTTATAAATAAAATATATATTTATAGGACAAAAATATCATCCAAAACCCGAAATAAAGTGGAAAATATGAATAGGGAAAAACAGTATTTTATTAGAATAAAAATTAAATAAGTCTCAAAAAGACAAACATAGGTTTCTAATATCAACATAATATTTTTTAATCATATATACTAATTATATATATTTATTATATGGAAATATTTTATACATATTCTATTTTGATAATTTCATAAAAATTATAGTAATTTCAAAATTTGTGTTTTTATCATTCTTTAATAATCGACCTTTTCAAAAACAATTCACAAATTCACCGTAAGAGAATATTTATTTAGAGAATATAATTTTTTTCATTTTATCAATAAAAATTTAAAATTTTTAAATTTATTTTTATATTAACTAATATAATATTTAAAAATTAATTTTCCTAGAATATTTTTTTATTATGGCTAAAAAATTAAATAAAACCACTTATAAAATTATAATTTATTTAAATGCCTAAAATTATGATGAATATTAATTAAATGTAAGATGTATTCATTAGAAATATACGTAGATCTCTATAGAGACCACTAGTTAGGATATATTTTTTATTTACTTTTATTTTTAGTAATTATTAATGAATTTTTATTTCATTATTTAATGAATATAACGAAATAGTAGTTCCATTGATTATAATTTTCACTATAGTCTCATAGTGAAGTATTTTTACATTCCATGGTAATGAAATATACTCTTATTTATTTGTTATTTTATTACAAATTTAATAAGTTTGTTAGAAGATATTTATTAGTATTTTACATTAACTATATATTAATAATATATTTATCATATCAACATCATTTTTTGTTAGTGTTGTTACTCTAAAAATTGGTACTATAAAAATATAACAAAAAATAAATATTAATTAAAATATATGTTAAAAATATATTTGAAACTAGGGATATTACATTCTCCCCCACTTAATTAAATATAATCCTCCAAATTTATAGAAAATAATTAAAATTAAATGTTATGTAGTGTTTAATTCATTTTATGATTGATTATTACATTTTCCATCAATATCTATTGACAAAAATAAGTCCCATAAAACTAATCATTATGAGTAAATAATTATTATTTTCAAAAATAAAGAAAAATTATTTTCGATATGTTTATAATTAAGATATTTTAATTAATTTTCTAAATATATGTCTCTTTTATCCGATTTTTTTCCATCAAAAATCCAAAAATGAAATAATTATTATAAAAAATAACTAAACTAAACTATGATAGTATCATCAACTTCATTAATATTATTGTTACGGTATTAATAATATTTTATCACAACCATTGACAAGATTATATTTCTTATATTATGTTTAATTTTTCAATAAATATACGATCATAATATTTTGTTAGGAAACAATAATATTTAAAAAGAAAAGGAAATAATTATATTCCTTGAAATTTATTTATTATAAATTATATATGGAAAACATATTACTTATTAAAACCATATCATATATTTTTATATAATATCTTTTTGTTTTCAATAATGTATACAATAAATATGATGGTTTTTCGAAATCATGTTATTAATGTTTATAATTTTTTTTATTAAATACAAATTGTGAAAAACATTACCCGAGAAAAACCAAATAAATTTAAATTATTTATTCTTCTATGACCTAAAATATTTTACAACATGTTAGGAATATGACACTAGACCACTATGAACTGGAGAAGTGTATTTAAAAATTAAAATTAATCCAAAAATTGGTGGGAAAATATATTACCCGAATTAATAAATATTATTTTTAACTAAAAATAATATTCATTACTCATTTTAAGGAATTTATAAATTAATTTAGTATAGATATATAAATAGTAATACTGATTTATGCTTTAAAATGAAATAGGTCAAAATTTGTTTTTGTGTTTTTAATAAAATAAAAAAATATGTCTAAAATATATATCTTCTTAAAAAAATTTATATTAACAAAATTATATTTTTTTATATGTGATAGAAATGGTTATTGTTTTTATTAATAAATGGTATTTTTCTATGAAAAATATTTTCATTATACTTTCATATATTTATTTAAATTCTTAATTCCAAACAACTATAATATAAATTTGAAAAATAAAATTAATTTAATGATTCATGATGTTAATATTATGTTATGTTTATTTGTTTTAATTTTTTTGAGATAGTATATTTTAAGATGAATAATAAAACTAAGGTAATTTTTCAAAATATTATTTTTTTTAACACTATTATTATACATGTAGGACCTATAAGTTTATAAAATATTTATTTAATGTGTTATGTTATTTATTTAAAAAATACTTACTTGGATTTAGAAAACCTATTAATAATATTTTAATAAATTATGAAATCATTCTCAATATAAAAGTATTGTTGGTATTTTATTTTAATTTAATAATTTTTTGGGGAGAAAAATTTATAGATCACATTGAAATAAAAACAAATTTTAATATTTTATAATAAACCATTATATATCAAATAAATAAAATAAATATATAATTCTACCATAAAATCAATTTTTATCGTAATAATACACTTTTTCTAAAATCTGGTTATTAGTTGTTACATGTGCTAATGTTAAAATTGAGTTTTATTAAACATATGAATATTTTGTAATAAAGTTTCTTTAATATTTTTAATCACTTGGTTAAATTTATTTATTAATATATATTGTTTTAGACATAAAAAATATTTATGTAGGCAAAAACTATTTACCATGGTAAGACAAAAAGGTAAATGTAACAATTTGAATAGAAAGGGACTTAAAAATGCATAAAACCTGTGTTAAAGTGATTTTGTATGGTATTAAAAAACATATCTCGCCTTAAAATCAATTATTTTATATTTTTTGATTCTTACTTTCATGTGAAACTGGTGAACTCTTAATATTGAGCCGAATATTTATATAGAACATCCTCCTGACTTATAAAAGGAGATCTCATCACCCTATAATGTCATCCAAAAGAATGTGTTTTTTACTTTAAAATATATTTTTATCATTCGAATATAATACTATTTATTTTCATTGATCCTCTCGTAACATGATATTCTGTTAAACAACTTAATTTCCCTGGGGTCCTCCAAGGGAAAGCCAAAGTCCTTATAGTGAAATTTTTATTCCTATTTTTTTATTCATAATTTAAGAAATATAATTTTATAATTCCTATATAACTATGTCAATATTTTTTTATACAAAATATTATTATTCTTTTTAATAACTATTAACCACCATTATAATTTTCTGTTAAGAAAAATGAAACCATCATTTATGAGTTGTGTGGACTACTGCCTCCATAAAGTAAAGTGTTCCATTTTTCATTTAGTTTCTTTATTAATTACTATAACCTTATAAAATAAACCTAAATACCTAAAATATATATAAATATCATCATTATGATTCTGTAAAAATGATATTATTCCAAAAATTAATAACTTTCTTAATCATAATAAGCCATTAATTTTGATAGGTTCATGTTTCGGTTGGTCGAACCACGTACATGAATAATGTTATAAAATAATTTCATATATTGATATGAAAAAATATTTACTGATAATATATTATATAAATAAGTAAATTTTACTTTTATTTGGTTTTTATAATTTAAAAACTAATATTTAACTGATTGATAAAATACCAATGTTCGTTTGTTAAAAATCATCGAAACATTCTAATCAACAATTTTATTTGTATGTATAGTAACCAATACTAGAAAAAATATGTAATTATATTAGTATAAATAATTATAACTAATAAATTATTTTACCTATTATTACCAAATAATAAATAAATTTGGGAGTATATTAGAGAACAACATCATAATTATGAAGCTTTTCTGAAACGATCATATTTACAGACACCCAGTTTTTGACAGAGATATTAAGTAATATACTTATAGAGAATAATAAAAAAAGGAATTTGTTAAATTATTTTAATATATAAATGGTCCTAAAATATTTTACTAGGATTTTTATTTTTTTATACATGAGGTTTACTTTCAATAGTGGAAGATAATAATAAATGTAACGGTTTTTTGTCTCAAATTTTCACCCATTGGGACACACTATAAATAAAAATTTATATAGAGTCATGTATCTAATAAATCATAAATATTTAATATCTCTATCCTATAATTATTCATGGTATTTAAATTATACAATTTAATGGGTTTGGAATCGAATGTTTCTATGTTTATAAGGGTTTCTTCATAACTATTTTCTATTACAAGAGATATGTTTGATACTGTGCACTATATTTTATTTTATATAGTGTATTCACTTTCTTATTTCACCCACTTAAAATTAATATCATTCATTTTATTATATTTTAATTTCATGGTATCCCACGCATGTACTTTTGATTGTTATGTTATTATTATGATAAGTGTTTTTTCATCCCAATTTTTCTTCCTTGATATATAATTCGTATTCACAACTTGTTTCCCTTCTGTTTTGTTTAAAAATACTATGGATTACCTTATAATTACTCTAATACTATTATCTCTTGGGTGATTAATATTGTAAAAACCCAATTTTCACTTTTATCATTCCAAATCATCAAGGTTTTATATGAATGAGTTTTCCTTCCAGTACCTTTTGTCTGTAAAGACTGTATATTTTCTTCCTCTGATTGAAGGGTGTTCACCTAGATTCCATAAATTGAATGATTGGGGACATTATTAACATAATTTTATACCCATTTCTCTATATATTTTTATTTTTAGGGATTATTACATAGAAATCCATTCCACTTTTGGATAAGGGAAATATTGAAAATCTATATACTCATTATTTCAATTCAAATGATTATTGATAACTATAGAATGTTTCTTCTGTATTATATAACATATCCATTCCATTATTTATTGAATTAATTTTACTTAATTAAGGAAACATATGACACACAAAAAAACCATTTTTTCATTGATAAGTGTCGTTAGATAAACTATACTGAGTATTTTTCATATTATTATCCATGAAAAAATGATTCTATGACCCATGGCCATGATGATATTATCATTATGTGTATGTTCAAGATGTCTATATGAAGGGATTGGAATTAGATTTCAAAATTATGATTTTTTTTACTAAGGAAACAATTATTTGTATCCTGGTGATCTTTTCATTACCATTATTATCCACTGATATATTATTCTTTAGGTTTCTTTCTATAGTGGAATTATTTTTTGGTCATCTATTCCTTCCACATTATTTATGCTCATCTTATAATTATAACAACCTAAGTTTCCAAAGTATATTCACCTTAAAAATAACATATTAAATATCATGTTTTACAGAATATACCCACCTAAATTTAAAAATATATGATATTTGTTGAATATTAAATAGAACCTTTAAAAAATAGCTATGAAATTAGCTCGTTTAAATTGAAATAATCATATTAAAATATCAATAAAGAAAGAAAGTGGAAATAGAATTAAGATGTGATGTCTCCTTTATGAAACCCAATTTTCTAAGCTCAAAGGGGAGGTATCTTATATTTTTTTCCCTAATTTAATCCCAATCTAAAATCATGCAATTAGGCTTTAACTAAAACTATATATGTGAAAAATTAAAACATGTAGATAATTCCACAAGCTCAATGCTAGCTAAATAGCCACCGAAAACTACAATTATATCATATAGGATTATTTACTATTACATAGAAATAATATATGGTAATTTATGTTAAAATTAATATTATATCATCCAGCAATAATATATGTATAGATATATGATGTATTTTTATAATTTTTAAAAAGAGGTTTTTTTAAATTCATGTTGTGCTTAAAATATGTATTTCAAAAAAAATTGAAGTTTATTCCATTGATTTTTTTATGATTTAATAATAACAATATTTATTTACTTTACTAATGTTATGTAAACACTATAATAATTATTAATTTATAATAAAATGAATATTTAATTTTTTGAAAGTCATTTTCATATAAAAACATTTTCCTATATTTTATATGTCTAATTAAAGAATGATTTATAAATTGTTTGTTTTTATTTTAAAAAATAACTTATTTTTTGGAATTATAATGTTATCATTAACTTAATATTAATTTTTTGTATTTTTCTAAGTAACATATTTTCTTCATGAATAGTATAGAATGTAGTTTTTGTCAAAATTAGAGATTTCATTACTTCATTAGCATATAAGAGAGATATAAAACTCTAAAAAACACATTTATTCACAAAATATGTATTTACAAAATAATATTATGTATTTTAAAAATATTTTCTAAAATTTATTAAACCTATGTTTAACCATAATAAAAAATAATTTTTTAATCGTTAAAAAATGTTTTTCTCTTTTCATTTAATTAAAATTATTTTGATAAAATTCAATTTTGGATATTTTTGAAAGACACATAAAATATATCAGTTTTATAATAAACCAAACTATTTCTAAGAAAACAAAAATATTTAAAAATTTTTCCCATATATAAATTTTAATCTTAAAATATAATTTTTATAAAAAACAATTTCTACAAATTATATGCGCTATTACTAAAATTAATATCACTAGAACATTCAATGTTTAGATTCTAAAATTATTTCAATATTTTAAATAAGTAATTTCAGATTAAATAAAATTAATTTTAATTTTAGCCAATAAAAATATTTCACAAGGGTAAAATTTGTGTTACCATGGTATATGTAAATTAATGTAAATGTTGTTTTACATAGTGAAAACGTTAAAATAGGTGGTAGACATGTATGGTACTAGATATTGGAGTTAGGATCAATCATATACCCTTCCCACTAAATTATGGAGCTTTTTTATGCAATAAATTTAAGTAAAATATATATATTTTACCAAAATTCCAAAATCTGAACTTATGAAAGGGAATTGCCTCTTTCCCATTTATATACCCTTTAGCAGGAATTTTCTGAACAAAAACTCTATAATAGTATCTTATAAACAAACTCTTCATGACCTTGATTCATGTTTCTCACCAAAATTCAATGACGAGGAGCCTTAATTAGTTACCCAGGAGAGAACATCCAACGGAGAGGGAATACACTCAACAAAACTTTTTTAGCTATTCTATTCTACTACACCGCTCAAATACCATATATCCATAATGATATGATAACATAAGAATTTTTAACCTTATGAAGTGTTATTATAATAATGTAATTTCCATTTTATACCTTCCTCTATAATCAGTGAAAATTTTGAAAACATCATCATGTGTATAGGTGATCTACCACCTCTATTAAAAATTGGTTCAATTTTTCATCGCCGTGTTAAATGGAATGTTCAAAATTTTTATTTAATTAATTAATATTATATTTATAAAATTATTATAATTGTTAAAAGATAATTATTTACTTTCTTACCACATCTATTCCATATAAAATTAATGTGTTTTCCATCCATATATGCAGACTACCACATCTTCTAAATGACCTATATTGTTTTCAATAACCACTTAAAATGGATGAAATTAAAAATGTGTTTAGTATATAGAATTAAAATTTTTCATGATAACTGTATTTTTATAAAATAATATTGTCAATTATATATGTGGTATTAAAAATTAATAATCATAGTAAATTTAACCACCTTAAATGAACATATCATGGAACCTTTGTTAATTTCATTTTATTTTGGGATAACTATTTTAAATGTTTATGTATTGTTCTAATGAAATAATAAGGTTTATAAATGTATACAATTATTAATATAATGATGTTATTTTTCAATACCTTTTACCACAGATAAAAAATTATAAGTGTTATGTAGCAATAAACCAAATTACCCCAGTAACCGACATACGTAGAACCTATATTAACAAAAATAATAGAAGATAATAAATGGACCTTGTAAAATTAAATAAATAATAATTAGGTAATTATTAATTTATTTAATGAACTTAATTTTATTATCATGTATTTTAATTTCTAGTGAATATGGAATTCAAAAACAATGTGATGGATCTTGTATACTATTGTCATTACTTGTTTTTTACACATTCACTTTAATTTTCTAAAGATTAAATAATATTATTTTCATGAAATTATTATATTTAAATTTATATGTCCTTTATATATATATATTTAAATATCCTTTTTATTTATATGGTTATACATGGTATTAGTTCCGTTAAAAATTCCCACTTTTAACAAATTCTGATTTAAGGGAACCTTCCAAGTCCTTGTCACATATCTAGAATCACCCGAAATTTTTTTTACAAGGAATATATTATAGAAATAACGATTATTTTATATAGATTCATCTAGGTAAATTCTTTTATGAAAAAAAAATTAATCTCTTCACCATATTAATAAAAATCTATTACTTTTTGACAAATAATCAACCATGTTGTTTATTTTTATTATTTCTTATTTGAAATCATTCAATTAAATTTTAAATGTTGTAACTATATAAAATAACTATTTAAAATTTTCGATTTATAATATTTAAATTATTTATTTCTTTCTTCTCTTTCCAATCCTTATGATTTATCCATTTTTTATTCTTAAAATCAAAATGATGAAACATGATTCCATGGAATCGGTTTGATCATTCTTATTGTTATATATTATTTATTTTTCTGATTTTAATTATGTGAAGAGTGAGGATAAAATTATATATTACTCCAATGCATTGGTTAAATCTTTATATCTTAAGAGATTTTATATGCGGAATTAGGAAGCAGTCTTAATCAATCAGGGACTATTCACATTTCGATGATGGTCTTGGGAGATAAACATGAATTATGGTTTTGATGTTATGTCATGTGTTTTTTAAATATATTAAATTATTACGTTATCTTATAATTTAATTTCATTATTCAGGTTTTTCATTTTTATGGTCATTCTATATATGATATTACATTTCTCCTCTCGACTGCCAGGTTTTTATTTATTTGCATCTTTATTCCCTTAAAACGGTTTCATAAACACTCATTTATTTATGTATCTAATAAGAACCTGAAATTTCTAGAGGTGATTCATACATTTATTTTGGTATTTTTTTTATTGTTTTAAATATAGTTTGGTTAGATATTTTCTTGAGATAGTTTAGGTGAGTTTGGAAATATTTTTGTGACATCTTTGGCAGTAGATAATTAGTGCATGGTTTTCTAAAACCATGTACCTACTCCTATAAAACACTATATCCAAGATATAGAGGTAAATATTGGTTGTATTAGGGTTTCTCAAACCATTTTTAAGGAAGCATGTTTCTTGAAACCCCAATTTTCAGCAAAAATATGAATTTTTCCTTTCAGATGATTGAGAAGTGGTAAATTTTCTTTTAGCCAAGAATATTATCTTAGAATACATTTATGATTACTCAATTAGACTTGTAATATGATGTTTTACCTATTACATGAGTTTGGTAAAAATAAGAGACGTTCTAATTTTATTAGAATAATTTATATTTAATATTTAAAAAATTAAATATTAATTTATTTGTGATGTCTTGTTTGGACATATATTTTGAATAGAGTATCAGAATAAGATTCCATCTATAATGTTGAGTCCAAAATGTGGATTTTATCATAGGAAAAAAATAAACTCGAGTAGGTAACTAGGAAAGACCAATACCCCTTTTTCTTTTTATTCTTTTTTTTTATTTATCCTCTTTTTTCCCTTTACTGTACATTTCTCTTCATTCCTATTCCATTCACACAACCCTGGTTTGGATCCTCCAACACTTATAACAATGGGAGAAATGAGAGAGGTAGAAATAGATAGAGGGATAATGGGAGAGAGGGACCATCACGAAGCGCTCGATGCGCTAGATTGATGTGTAGTGGACGTGGACCGTGAAATTAACTGAAGCTATGATCGTTTCCTAGAATGGTATAAAATTTATAAGAGTTACCAAAAAACCTCTTTTGATTTTAATATTTTCTACATATATTCCCTTTTTATGCTTTCTAACTTCCACTTGTGGCTAGATCTGTTTTTTGGTGGTGTAAATGGTGGTATTTGGGCCATTTGGGTATTTTCCTTTTGGGAAAAAACTCACAACATGAATTTTAGATCAGGAGAACATATCGTGTCTTCAACATGTTTTGGGAAGATGCAGTTTTAGGAGTACATAACCTATATATGGTTTTACATATCCTATAAGAGTACTAGACCATGTAGCTAAACTACCGATCATGGCTACCAATTTAGGGGTACATGGTTTTGTAAATTACAGGGCCAGACCCTTCGTGGGTTGCACAACATGTAAAAGTACATGGCCTAGATAGGTATACAACAAATTCCAACTATGAGACATGGGAATGTACCCTGGGTTGGGTACACACAATGTATTTTTCTTACATGTCATGTAATTGAAGAATTTACATGCCCAAGGCAGAAATAGTACATCCCATGTGGGAAGTTGGTAGTACGCACCATGTACCAAGGGTGACACATCATGTACTACCCCTTATCAACAGTTTGATGGTTTTATATGTTTTCTTTCTCTTCAGTCAAAATTGGACCCCAGAGTAGTCCATTTTTATTGGTTTTCGATATAGATCATGACAGTGAAACACATGGAGCAATATGAGGGCTCTTCATGGGTGATTTGGGGCATCAAATAGAATATTGAGTTTCTTTCTCTAAAAATTTAATTTTTTTATCTCTTGAGGGAGAGGCTTGAGCATGGATGATCGGTTTGATTTTAAACCAACCTTTTAGAGACATTTATCTAATATGATCTATGGGATATCTCTTATGAATGGTTCCTAGTAGCCTTCTAGTGAGAACATCCCCCTTATTGGATGTTCCCTTCTGGCCTATAAGTTGATGAGACCATTTTTCATTAGGGATCCCGCGTAGGATTCTATTTATTATGTTTTGACCATGATTATCCCATGTAGGATGCATTTACCTTCTATTATAATACTTTGGGTCCCCTAAGGGATTTATTTTCTTATATGCAGATATAATGAATCCATGGAAAGAAGAATCACCTATGTGTTATACCAAGGATCCCAAGTTGGAGGACCTTACCTTGATTTTCTATTTGACGATCCCATGTAGCATTCCTTCATTACCCTATAGTTGAGGACACCAATTTTTATGTCCTCTCATATGATTTCCCCTTCTGAGATCCTGAGGGGGATTCTTATTTAGTTTTTATCTTGAGGGACCCATTAGGTTCTGTTAGTTTGTAGAACCATGAGTTTTATGTCTAGTTTTGGATGATATTGTGTTCAGGTGTCACCATAGAACCCATACTGAACTTTTAAGCTCATGTGGTTGTGGGTAGTGAGTTGGTTTTGGTGTTCGAGACACCCTCACTGATTTTTATATATATTTTAAATGGTTATTACTTATGCATCGATGTTTACCAGAGGTTATTCCGGGTTGGTGGATGTTGACACAGGTGTGAGGAATCTTTATTTCTTTTGGGATGACCACATATTATTCTTAGGATTTGTATTGATTATTGGGATTCCGAGACATGGTCTCCTAGGATCTAGCTTCTACGTAATTTAATTTATGATATTTTATTGATATAACTGGTGGTACTACCATGGACCAGGTTTTTTATCCTTGATGTATATTTTGTGACCTATATTTTCATGGGATGACCATATATTCTCATTGGTATCTAGTTGTTGAGACTTTGAGTAGTAAGACCATGTGAACATTGATATCGGTTTCCAAAGGTCTATGATATCCTTATAATGTATGATTCCATATTGGTTCAAAGTACTGTGAGAGCCACTGATAAAGAATATAGTGTGAGTTTACTTTTTGTTTTCCAAGGAATCCTGAGAGATATTTGGTCAGAAGACCAAAAGATCTTCCTTGATGTTTAAAGAGATACCATGAGTGATCTTGGAGTTGGATCTTGAGGTTTGACAATGATTTCATACCGGGTGATCGATGGCAATGGGTTACGTCCCAGTCCATCCACCAAGTTCATTCCAAGAGAGCATGAGTGCTCTTAGAGTTGGGATAAGCGACATATATTGAGCGATTCCCATAGTAATAGATGTGTGTGGGTTACATCCTGGTCCACACAACACCAGTATCCAAGGTATATGACCGTTGGAATCAGTATAAACTTTGTTTAGACATTTACAGATTGTCATTATTTTGAATGTCATGAAAGCCTATGGAATGAGACACCGAGCTCAAGCATTGGACTGGATTTAAAATCGTGGGAATCCTGGAGAATGACTTAGAAAACATTTACAGGACGTATGAATGTACTCCCTATAATTCTTCTTACAGTATTGACCATCATATACGGTATCCTTCTATAATTTTTTAAGCATGAGTATATAGTATCCATGTTTGTGATTGGAGGTGAGTATAGGTAAACCTAGGTGTAGGAGGAGTATCCCCCTATGGCGATGTATAATGCAGAGACATATAATTTTGCCATTAGTTGATGTAGGTATCTGTCAATGGGATTATTCAGCCAATGATCGAATTAATGATACAAAAATTGAGTGTCTGGGCGTCCAGCTCAATTCCCATGCACAGGATGTGCGTGATGGATTACAGAACCAAGGATCGACTGATTATGTGGTTTCATGTTATTTTATTCACATACTCATGAATATTCATGTTGATATATATATGTGTGTATAGGTATGAGACTCTTCATATATACTTATAACGATATATACATACCTGGGGAACTTTCCCATTTTTCCAAGATTACATACCTGAGGTTTGAATGGGGTTTCAAGTTCTAGTTTAGTTATCTTTTGCTATGTCTCAGTTGAGATAAGTAAATTGATTTTACATATACTTATAGTAGAACATTTAAATGTTTATTGTTAGGGTGGCCTTCTGAGATTATTTATCCCTCTTGAAAATTCACCTCGGTGTACTTTTAGATATTATTTTTACTTTTAAGTGTGATCATATATTTCACGGTGGATAGGGATTAGGCCTAAAGTTACATGATCATGGAAAGATACTTGTGTGGTTCTTCCAATCAGGCTACTACAGTTTGACATTGTTTTCATATAGGGTATGTGGTCTTGATTGGAGATAACAGTAGATCCATGAAATTTATTTTTCATATTCCTTTGTACTCCTTTATCTATATGGTCAGCCCCAAGAGAGACCAGTGTTTTATTTTATAATATAACATTTATGGATTTTGCAACATTTAGTGGCCAGGTGCGAGCTGAGGACTACTGTTTCTATAATTTCCCTGGGATTGGATATAAGATGTTGTGTTGAAATGTCTCTACATGGTATAGGTGAAATCGTGAAATGAATCGAGTACCATGAGACGGTTGAGCAGTGGTTGATTCGTAGTAAGGCTTTGGCATGGGGTAATCATAGCTCGGAGGGAGCTGTACATAACCCTTGGTGGAATCATAGTGTACTATTATTATAGATGGTCATTATATATCTTGATTAATCTTGAGTATAATGAGAGATTGTTGACTGTAGAATGTGCACCTTTACATTAACAATTATCTTCCCTAGTTAGGAAGAGGAACTTGTTGAGGTTGCTCTCGAAGAGTAGTGTATGGTAATACATATTATAGAGAGGGAACCGTTGTCCATTTGATGTTGGTGACCCACATTTTTAGTTGACCTTTACCATTTTCCTTGGTATATGGAAATCATGTGTTTTTAAGATGAAGATAGGAATATTCATATGGTGGGGAGTTCCAGGTCTGTCATAGATATATGTCTTCATTGTAGGATGTTATTGTTGATATAATGAAGTTGGTCACTGGACTGTACATATAGTTTATTTGTTTAGATGACCAAGTTGAGATCTTGTATTCTAGTCTTTTAAAAAGGATTGTTGAGGGAAAAAGGTTTTGGTGGGTAGTTTTTAAGGACCCTATTTTTTCATACTTCAATTTAGAGTTGAAAATTGAATTTTCCTTTCAGATGCATAAAAATGTGTAAAATTGGCCTTTTCCCTAGAATATGATCTCAAATATTTTTTTGAACACAATTTTGGTCCCTTATATGTTTTTACACTATGATACATGTTTTTTAGAAATCTGAGCTATTTTAGTTTTAGGAAAATATTTTATATTTAATATTTAATAAACTAAATATTAATTTATTATTGCAGGTTTTTTGTGCCAAAACATTTGAATGGATCTTTGGATTGAGATTCTATCTTCACCATTGATTCATGGCTAGGGAGCTTAGCCTATGCGAGGTATAAACTTGATTTTGGAAATGGGACCAATCATTCCCATTTTTCTTTTCATTTTATTTTTTTTCTTCTTTTATTTCATTTCTTTTTTATTTTTATTATTTCAACCTCCTTCTCATGCACGCACCTCCTGTGGATACTCCAACATTTCCCGACTGAGGGAGAAATGTGATATTGAGAACGATAAAGAGAGAGAGATATAAATAATTAAGGGAATAGAGGAACCATCATAGATCTCTTAATGTGTAAGATCGATGTGTGGTGTCCATGTAACACAAAATTGAATGCATATAAAATGAATTTTTCCCAATTCTAGGATGTTTTAAAAATTTACCACCAAACACATTTATATTTTGCTGTTTTAAAAATATAATCTTATATTATTCTTACTAATGTCACCTAGAGGCCTGGTATTTTTTTGGGGGGGAGAAACAAGGGTTATGGGAGATCCAGTGGGTTTTCCATTTGGGAAAACAAGAAAACATGTCATGTATTTGAGGAGAAAAGGCCATGTTTTCTTCCAGTTTGGGGGAAATGATATTTTAAGAGTACACACCATGTATTGTGGAATACACTTAATATATGAGTACTCAACCATGATGTCGAGTAACCAATCTAGGATACCAATGTAGGGGTTTATGTCCATGAAGAGTACATGAATAGACACCATGTGGGATTCACACCATATAAAAGGACACAGACTGGACATGTATACAACCTTTCCAGTAGAGAGACATCGGAAGGTACCTCATGTTGGGCACACACTGTCTACCCTCCTTACGTGTCTCACACCTGGGGAATTTACAGACCATGCTGCTGAGAGTATATGCCCATGTGGGCCGTTGGGAGTACATGTTGTGTAACAAGGGTTACACACTGTGTATGTTCCCTTTTTAGCCCTTTGAGGGGTTTTTCAACTCCTCTTGCTCCTCAGTCAGAATTTGACCCAATATTAGTCCATTTGATGTGGTTTTAGATCGCAATAGTGTATCCCATGGTGGTATATCAAAACTTTTAATGGGTTTTGTGGTTCCTTTTCTATAATGGAGAGGTTATTCTTAAGGTAACTAACATCAATTGTCTCATGAGGGAGAGACATGAACATGAATGATACGTTGGGTGTTCGGACCAACATTGTTGAGGCCTTTATTTGAGATGCTCCATGGGATATCACTTGTGAATGGTTCAACATTGCTTTATAGGGAGTACATCTCTTAAGGGAGATGTTCTCTTCTGGAATATGAGGTAGCGAGACCAATTATTATAAAAGTAGGAAAATAATTTTTTTAAAATATTTTTGAAACAAATGGATTTAACATAATTTTAAAACTATATCCCATGTATCACGGTTTTATAAAGAAATTTTTTATTTCTTTCATTATTCAAAATTTTTTATTTTAAAAATATATTTTCATGCGTCATGGGTCATTTTCATCAAGCCTTTCTATGTAAAGCTATTCTATGCGCGTAAAATTATTATTAATCTACACATTAATTCTATATGCTTGTTTAAAGTAATAATAAACCATAATTATCAACAAAATAAATGGAATATCAAAAACTTTTTATTTACAAGTCATTAAATGTTTATAATTTTCCATTTAATGTCTTTCTTATATGAGAACCCTATTTTTCCTTAGACTGATTTATGGTTTTTCACCTATATACCATAAGTTGTTTGATTGAATATATTTTAGACTAAACCACATATCATTTTTCTATATGGTTATTATTCTAAATTATTTATTATCAATATTGAAGGTTATTTAAACATATTTTTTCTTAAAATCATTTTATACCCATTTTCCATAGGGTATATCATGTTATGATTATTGATGGAATTATGAGTGATTTCTTTATTTGATTGTATTATAAATGGTTAAGTAAACCAGTTTTTTATGAGGGTTCATTATGTTAATATGAAATCATTAATTAAAGTGGAACATGTTAGTGTGAATGAATAATGGGAGTGGTCATATATCCCCCTATACTACTTTGTTTAAATATTTATATCACAGGAGACATGCATACAAGGGAACACTTATGTATTCTAAGATGTATCTGTGTGAACATATGTTAATTGAAAAGATGAAGTTTCCCTAAAAAAACATATATTCCACAATATTTATTAATATTTATTTTACACTCTCATGGATCATGATTATTAACCAATGATTCATAAAGGTTTTTATTCACGTCATGAGATATTGTAAGACAAAAGACATGGATTGTGATTTGTGATATTTATTTGTTGGGAATTATTTTCTTATATTATTTATATTACGTATATTATAATCATATTTCTATTTTCTTCTCATTTGTTATCGTTGATTTTATGTCAAATATTTTCACATTCTAAGAATTTTGAGGTAACCCAATTTTCTCATTATCCAATTTCATTAGTTTGTGAGGAAAAATGATATGTAATATGTTTCATAAAGAGTATCTTGTATGGAAAATTTATTAGAGATAATGAAAACTTATTGTATATTAAATTATCTCTTATATAGTTGGTAAAATTTATATTAGTTGAAATATACACAGGTGTTGTTAGATAATGTTCTATCCATATTTTCAAAAAATATAAACCAAAAAGTTCTCAGGGATGTATTACAATGGAATAATTTGTTTATTTTATTTAATAAATATAGTCACACCTCTAGGAAATCGAAATTAAATATGTGAAAATAATTTTTTTTTTCATGGATAGTATTGTTGATCTCATTTTGTTCACATGGATTGTTTTAATATTGATCACTACACATGGTTGGTTGAAATAAGAAATGGTTTATTCTATTTCTCTATGGTTTGATGGATAGTTTTTTACCAAAAATGAGTAAATTATTTTCTTTATAAATAATGTTATTTTTTTAGAAAGATAAATATATTGGATTATTGAGGATGAGATGGTTTAAAAATTTTGGGGTGTTGTATTCAATGTGATTAATGTTGTGTGGTTAACCAGTCTTTAATATTAGTATGTGATTTTGTTATTTCAACTAAATTTTTATATTTTAATGTCTGTGTTGAAAATAATACATAAGGTCAACAACAAATTATTATGATCAGTATACATATAAATCATTCATGAAAAAAGTTGTTTTATTGGTCTTAGATGAAATAAGTATTAAAGTTCATTAGTGGAGAGTAAAGACTTTATTATGAGTAGTTGGTATAAGAGTTTTAGGTTTCCTATGAAATTAAAAGGACAATAGATAAATACTGAGTTGACATAGAATTTGGTTTTCTTTCAGGTGTGGCTCGATTGTGGTGGAAGATGAAATATGGTTGGATGAAATACTATTCTGTAGATGATTCATTTTCATACAAATGATGTAACATTCTCTCTATGCATGGAAGTTCAAATTTATGATGGTAATTTTAGTTTTTTCACAATGTGAGTCCAGTGTGAATGATCTCAGAATTATCTTTCGTGCATAGATGATCCAACTTTATGACATTTTAGTTGATAAAAATATATGAGTTTGAAATTTTTTGTCTTCTATGAGGATGGAGAATTGATGGTTCTTGGTAAGTTTACATTTTAGGTATTGGGGGAGGTGATGAATCTTACTGAGATAATAGATGATATTTTAATCTAGGATATCAGGAGAGGTGAGGATGATTTCTATGTGACTGTTGTTAGAATAATTTTAGGATGAAGCTTTATTTTGGAGTTTGATAATGCCGTTGGGACATTATATTTTGTATCATGACGTGTAATGTGATAGGTATGATGATATGTTTTCTTTTATATGTGGGTATACATTGAAAAAACATGTATTTTATGTTTTTCTGAGTTTTTATGGTTTGGGTGAAGTGTTATTTTCTATATAGGAATGTTCATAGACATTGATTGGTAATATTTTATTGTGTTTTGATTCATATTTTTAAAAATTAAGTGTTTATATATTTTAATTCTATTTTCTTATAACATAAATAAAAATATATTTAAAAAACCATTATCATTTCACATAAAAATTTCATTGATATGTACTCACTATAAATAGGATAATGTGGTTTAAATATTATAGAACTATTTTAATCTTATAATAGAGTTCATTTATCAATAAGTGATTTGAAAAAAAATGATTTAGTTTTTGGATTTACCTTATAAACATATATAGATTTTTTAATTTATAAAATCTTTGATTAGTTAAATATTTGATAATATTAAAATAAATGTGTTTAGAAATATGGTATATTATGATTAAATTTCATAAACAAATTATTAATGTTTAGTTAAAAGATTTAGTTTCGGGATAACATAATATATGTTGCCTTTCTATTACTATAATATTTTATTCCTTCCATATATTATATTTTTTTAATTAGTATCTAATATATGGGATATTTTCTAGAAAATAATTTATTGAAAATGGAATATGTTGAGTATAATGGAATAAACATTCCTAGATAGTGAATTTAGGTCTCTATTGTGTTATTGGTTTTGGGAGGAGATTCCATGGAGATATGTGATGTTATGGGATTTCAACTAGGAGGGGTAAGTAATGGTGTGGATGACTTATTAGCACCATGAAAATTTAGATAAAGTATATATTTTTCATGTACGTCAACTTGTAATGTGAAGAATTCATTAAATTAGTAGGTTGTTCTATGGTTTATGATTCTCATTGTAATGAAAGATTGAAATCCCTTTTGTTTTGGATGAGAGAGTGGGAGTTCATGTTTTCTCGAGGAGAAAGAAAAGTCATTTCAGTATGTTGCATAGTATGTTGTGAATGGTTTAGAAGTGGGTTTTTTATAAATTTATGAAGACTCACAAAATATTATATGAATATATTGGATTTTTATTATTCTTAATTTTTTGATAAATCATCTAGTTTTTCCTTTCCTGACTCCCCAGTCACGACATGGAGGCATGGTCAATGTTGCAACAAGCCTTGGAGATTTTATGATATTTCTTTAAAATTGGATTTGCAGAGTGGTTATACGTTTCACAATTTGCGGACTGAGAGGATAATATCATGGTTTCTAATAGTTTGATTTCATGACGTGGTAACTGATATCACAATGTGAGGAACCAGAGGTTGAGTTTATATGGTTTCATTTTTTATGATATTACATCATTTGACTTTGTTCATGGAATGACCCATCCTCTATCTTATTGAAATAATATTTTATCTATGATTTAAAATAGTTGATATTAGGGGATTATTTAATTATTTCAAGGATTATATGTAATGATCCTTGTCATGGTGTGGCCATGATCTGTCGCACATTAGATCCCTAAATTCTAGTATGGGCATAAATTTTGAATACCATAATAATTATTTTATTTTAATTTTCCTTATTTCAAACGTTACGTGATAATAGGTGTTTATTTTTGGGTCATTAAATTCCCATTCCTTTGATTTTTCCCATTGCATTAGTAGATTGACTGGGGATGATTGGATGCAAGATATCATTCTTTTCAACTATTTTTGTCCATATTATTTTTTGAATAGTTCTTTTAGTAATGATGGTTAATTTTGGGTTATTATACGTCATGAATATTAGATGATGTTATGTTCATGGATGTTGAAGATTTACCCTAGTGTAATTTGAAATTTTTATCACCATTCAGTCCATGTTCTTGTAGAACAATTATCCAAGTGATGTTTGATATATGGATTCTGAGGAATCTATTTTATTTTCTGTTTAATATTAAACTATCTTGATTTATCTTTATTTGGGATGATTTTATAAATTCAATTATTGATGATAATAAATTGAAATAGTTTAATGGATTTGAATGTAGTGCATCACATGATTTTAAATGTTTATATTATTTTACATCTGTGGTTATTGGCCACATTATATTGTTTTTGACAATCTTTTTGTATTGAGATATGTATTTGGGTTGTTGGTATGATTAAATTGAGGGGATCAAATTTAATTAAAGGATAATCATGTAAATATTGTAATGAATCAGTTGTATGGAATCTACTATTAAGGAAATATTTATTGTTTATGATATATTTAAATAATAAGAATTTATTTTATAAAATTTTGTTTAGTGGAAGTACTTATTATTAAAATATGTAGTTATTTGTTACCAGTATGAATGTTTCTCTTTATTTCATGTGTGGTTATGTTTGTTTATTTTTACAGTATTTTATTTTATCAGTAAATGTTGTGAAGTGGTCTATTTGGATACCTTTCAATTTCTATAAAGAATAAATGAGTGTGTTGACATGGAATGGTGGTGTGATAAGTTGTGTATAAAAAGGTAAGTTTTTTGTGGGTGCATTCCTGAATTACTGTAGTATTTTTTGGTGGTTGGATTATTTTTAGGTGGGTTTTCAATTTTTCCAAGTTATTAACATAATGTTATTGGTAACGATGAACTCAATATTGGGTGTGGGATAAACTATGGAACATTAATTTAATGTTAATAATTGAAATGGATGAGTAATAGTTGGAATGAATGTGACCAGTAGATAATGAATTTTTATTCATTAAACATGAAATTAAAAGTATTATTGAATTTAACATTGTAGTTCAATGATAAATATATGAATTTTTAAAAAATATGATTAAAAGGGAAATTATGAATGGTTATTTTGGATGGTTTTTATAGAATGGGGGTTTGGTCCATGCTATAGTAATTGATATAAATGGTAGCTTATATGGTGATGGTGTGACTATTATCATGGTTTAGTGGTGTGTTTTTGGTATGAACCCTTACTATATGAATTTTTTGGCTATAAACATATATGTGTTGTATTTTACTTAGAATTTATAACTCACCCACCCATGTTGGAAAAACATAATGAGTCACAATGTTTTTACCCAACATTAAGGATGGTGAGGGAAAATATGGACAACTACACCACCTTCCATTATTTTTAATAAGATTATTATGTAATTGTGGTGATAGTTCTTAATGGGGGTATTGTATTTTAGGTTGAGGGAATAAGATTAATGTCCATCATGTTGACTATACCCTACGATAATAGGTATGAGATGAGGTTTTGAGGTGTGATGATGGTGTGTATATATGGTTTTATATAGTGGTTGAAATGTAATTTTGTTGTTAATATTGTTGTGCTCTATGTTATGTGTTTTTTATGTGATATGTGATGTGGTGTGTCATGGCAGCAGAATAGATTGAGTGCATAAGGTCATTTAAATTTGGGTTGTGGGATCGAAAAATATAGTGAATTAGTATTTGGGTACTTGTTGATATATTATTATGTTATTATGTTATTATACATGGATTCAATTTTGGGTGAGAATTCCATAGTGGAATTGGGTTATAATTTTCCTAGTAAGTGATTTACGGTTCTATGATTTCTCCACTGAATAATAAGTATGTTTCATCCACATTTTATAAATAGGAATTTAGTAGGATGATAATGAGAATAAATGTATGATCAAACATATATAGATAAATTTATTTCTTAGGTTTTAATAAGATTTTGGAGATATTTCTGGATCTCACTAGAAAATATCATATATATGTTCTTAGAGTTTCTTCATATAGGTTATATATAGTTCTCTTATTTTGCAGAATATTTTTTATATGACACTACCATGGCTAATGTTTATTATAAGTATTTGTTTTTATTTACTATTTATATTTACTAGTAGTATTCGTAACTTTCTAATTGAATTTGTGTGGGTAATGCCACCCATTTTTCAAATTAATTCCCTTGGTGTAAGTCTCCAACTTGGAGTAGATCTAAGGTGGGCCTCTAGGGTCACTCTCATATTAATTTATAGCATAGAATGGATTCTTGGTGGGTGTGGGTATTTAAAATGGTATCATAACTATTGATGTGAGTTAGGATATTGTTTTGGAGGTAGGAACTAGTGATCATTTCATGGGAATGATATGATAATAGTTTTTATTGAACATAGTATGTCTCATAATAGGGAGACCATACGAGACCTATGAAATATGGGCAACTAAGATATGATGTGAAGACCTTAGGCTTATTGAACTCCCTGAGTGAGATAATATTAATTTTAGGATACATACCAATTAAGGATTTATGTATCATACATGTTTCATATATGTATTAATTTTTGTTGCCATGACTAAATTGAAATGGATCTAATTAAAAGAACCTTAAATGAATACTATAATACAAGGATTTGGATTTTTATTTATTATTGTAGAGATAATTATTTGTTTTTTTTTTCTATGTGTGGGTCAGATTAGTGAGGTTCAGTAGTAATACTAGTTTACCATCCAAGTGTTGATCTAGATTAGGAGGTATGTCATAGTGGAAGATGTTGTGTGATTTCCAGTATAAGTAATAACTGATGTATGTGGAGAGAATATCCGATTTACTGATGGAGTATGGGTTAGTGGAGATCAATATCACCTATAGTTTTATCTAAGTGAATTGATTGAATCAGGATTCATTTTCAATCATCCATATGAGATGAGTGGTGTTCTAGTGGTGGGGTTTATATCTTCGGGTGTAGAAGAAGGATGTGGTACATGGGATCATTTTTAGTTATTGTTTCTTGATGATTTTTAAGCATTTATAATTGGGGATGTAAAGAAACAAGAGTTATCTACATTTATATGGGGAGCCTGGGATAATAGGATCCTGGTATTTACTTCAAATTACTTTTTCAATTCATGCTTCATCTATTCCCTGATGATGAGCCTAGAGTAAAGCTGCTTGAGGATGATTTGTTCTTAGTTATTTGAAATGTTGTAACCTCATACAGGATGCCTATATAGTTGGTGGTTCATGGAAAATAATAAGCAATAGAGGGGATTAATTAAAATATGGGATCATCTAGTGTGTGGAGTTATTAGTGATTTTTATGGAATAGTGTTATTGTTGGTCGAAGTGGTTACTCAAATGGGGAGGTGAATTGAGTTCCAATTAAAATTTCTGTTAAAATATTGTCTATTTAAAATCCCCCAATTTATAAAACAAGTTAAACTGTAGTTGATTTATATATATTGTAAATGTTCACTTAGATTCTCAAATTTTGATTAGGTCTCAGTTCATTTAACCACAAGATTAAAGTAACTTTGGTAACTAACCTACTGATTTACAATAAGTGTAAACACTTGCATATTTAAATATCAAAGTTGCTTTAAAATAGTTTTGTATTTGAAAGTAATAGAAGCAGAATAAATAAGATATATGTAGTATACTGTAAACATAACTAAAGATGCATAGCAGATATAACAAGAGGTTCAGTCTCAAGCCGAGACTTAGTCCTCTCAAATTTATATAAATTTGATCCACACCCTGGATCGGGGTTAACAACAGTTTACAAAACTGTCCAGGCCACGCAGGGACCTCTACCACTGTTCTTCGTGGGAAAAAAACAGACCAGGCCACACAAGGACCTCTTCCACAGTTGATGTGGGTAAACAAGAGTAAACAATTGTGGTTTGAGGATTTTGATATCCTCCATCTCAGTGCAGGAGACAGTGTGTGTATAAGAAATACAAAGTACACCACACAACTCAAATGTTAATAAATAAATCACTTAGAGATATGAGATAAGAGTTTAGAAAGCTCTAGTGATTATCAATGAAGCTCTGGACTCGTTGGATTCAGCAGGAATGCTTCAGAGTCCTTCTCTGGTTTTTCTGGTGAAAAACATGTTGTCGTAGTCAGCTTTTCTTTTACAGATATGAAAAAGATCTCTTGATTCATCGTGTGTTCTTCAGTTGTGTTAGATTTCATTAATGAGAGTTCTTTAAAAGTCTTGCAATCTCCTTCTAGTTCATGATTGTTATTCTTGTTTTATATTCACGCTTGCACTCCTCACTTCTGTTTTGTTTTCTGTATCGTATATTAGTGTACTGCATCGTAATCTTCCTTATATTCTACGAGTTCTTGCATTTGGAATGATTCCATTTTCATAGGTACGAGATACTGTTCCCTGAAATTCCAACCACTAACATTAAATAACATTAATATCATTAAAAACATCAAATATGACCGTTAGTATTATTTAAATAATATTGACAAAAAAGTTAAGAAATGGTGTCACAGTGATTAAGTGAACAATGTCTTCTTCACGGTATGTGATTCACGATATGAGCTTCACGGTATGAGCTTCACGGTATGTGCTTTATGGTATGTGCTTCACATTATGAGCTTCATGGTATGAGCTTCATGGTATGACCATGTCACGGTGTCTAGCTCACGGTGTCTGGGTCACGGTCAATCCTTCACGGTATCTGGGTCACAGTGTCTGGGTCACGGTGTCCGGGTCACGGTGTCTGGGTCACGGTGTCTGGGTCATGGTGTCTGGGTCACGATGAGTTCTTACTTAGACAAATATCTGTATTTGGACTTAGACAGAATATGCAGAATATAGATTAAGTTTAATCATTAGAGAGTAAGATAACTTGAATCATAAACATAAAGGCTTGATAATATATGTGAGATTTGTGATCATGCATGTAGAGACCCGAAGCTTAACGTACATAGACATTACATTACTTTTGTGGAATACTTAGTACATGAAAAAAACATACACACAAGGACCGTAATAGTTTAGTGTCTTTGGAAACTCGGAATATAATCTTCTAATCGTGGTGAATGATCTTCAACAACTCCCATAAAGATCTTCTTTTTTTTTACCTAAAACCATTCTTTATATCCTGGGGAAAAGAAAACATAAAAGGGTGAGCTCAAATGCTCAGTAAGGGTAAAAAAAATAAATATCAATCACATCATATTCATAAGAACATAACATTTTGGAAATCATAACCTGCAAAAGAGAGCATAATTTCATAACATGGGATAAATAATAGTAGCGAAATGAAATTCCAATAATCATAAATTAAAACATGAAACTTTGTGGCATACACACATAATCATATAGAATCATATATTATTAGTCAAGACTCATTTCCAAGACTATCATAGTGGACAATGCCCCTTTCTGAACCGAGTCACCCTCGTTTCAGTCATGTTTCACTGAACCGGTATAACCTACCATTCCAGCCATGTCTATCTCATGAGATATAAAATATTTACCCAATGCATTGGAGGGAGATATAGGTCCCACCCATCTCATAATGATACCATTCTTATGTGTGCCACAAAATCATAAACCATACATCATAGCATAACCCATGTAATAAAAATGGGATTCTTAAACAACATGAAATCATAAAACAATTCATATAAGATACATGAATTCATAAAAATAATTTCATCACAATATAATCAAATCAATTTAATAATAGGGATAGAAACAGAACCCTATATTATCTTAGATGGAAAATAATTTTGATAAAACACTTGAACTCCATTTTTGAGGAAAATATCCTTTCTACTTCAAAAACACTTTTCATTTCTTAACATGTCATTCAAATCTAAACTAAATGAAGTTGATTAAAAATAAACTTGAAAACTTGTAATGGAATCTTCTTGGAAATAATTTTTTAAAAATCCATCCATGGCGTATAGGTTAAAAAAACATTCTTCGTACTTTTGTCGGAAAAGTCAAAAAAATACCTTGTACGAAAAACGACAAAAGATACCTTTCATATCTTTTACTAAAAACTCAATGAAGGGTAAAATTGGATTTAAATAAGTGTAGGTGGATGGAAATAATATTACATATTGAGGAAACATGGATGTGGATGATAAAATACACCCCAGTAAATACCAAAGTATAAACAATCTCGGATAAAAAAAATGAGATTGTGATATTTCCCTTACCTTAGGTCTGATTTGCTTCGTAATTGTCCGAACCTACTGTATAATGATTTAAATAATGTCATTTACTTATTACAGAATCATATGATATCATATATGGTTCACATATGACTTTATATTACCCGTTCTTTTGTAAATTCCATGTTAAAAATGGTTTTGGGTAAAATTGTTTCATTTGTCGTCCGTGTTTTGACCTGTAATTATTCATATGATTACTTAGATCATGATTACTTAATTCCAGAATATAAAACATGATTTATATATATATATATTCATAATATACATATATATAATAAATCAGTAAATGGAATGAAATACACCGTTCATGGAGACGGTAGGTCGTACGTACGCATGAACGCTGTTTTCGATTCCTTATTGAGTTGAGCGGAATTAAGTGGATGACATACATATATATACACATAAATCCAGTATCATTATTATGTCATATATTTCATGATTACTTATTATATATACTTTATAATCATTCATGAATGGTTAAAGTGGAGAATGATTCTCATCGCGTCGTAGAGACGGTAGTCCGTACGTACGCACGAGCGATGATATCGTTATCATGATCGTGGAACTGTATTGGAATGTATGTATACTATTTCAGAATCAATATCACTTTAAAATAATAATAATATATATTTATTATCTACACCATTATACCCATCCAAGTAAGGTGGTGGTGGAAAATAGATTTCACCACGGCGTGGAGACGGTATTCCGTACGTACCCACGTGCGATGATTTTATTTTCCGTAGGATGGATAGATGGTGAAATAGGGTTGTTTCATACTTATAATAACATATCAGTATATGAGTGATACTGATGTTATTACTTTATAATGAAACAACCTAAGAAGAAGTAGTGGAAGAAGATATAAAGGTCAAAGAATCGGTAACAGGAATTACCTCTTCTTTGAAGCGTCTCTTTGAGACCTCCTCTTAGGGCACTAAAATTGGTCTTTGAGGAAGACAAGAACCTCTAGGATGTTTCTAGGGAAGTGGAGAAGAGAATTTGGTAGTGTTTGGCCGATCTTGAAGGCTCAAAGTTGTGTGAGGAAGAGAGGGAGGAGGTTCCCTTTTATAAGGGAGGAGAGGGGCTCCTTTGGAAAAACTAAAAATATTATTTTATTATAAAGTCAAGTTCGGTGTTAAATAGATCAAAATTGATTTATTTATAGTCTAAATTGGGTATGGGTCGAAATAATCTCATCCAATAGAATTTAGACAAGTTTAGGTTCCTATTTTAACCATATCATTTAGATTTAACAATAAGTTAAATAATTTTACTTTTACCGTGTCTTCTTGTGTTCTTACACTATAAGGTTAATAAAATTACTATAAGAAGCCAAACGAACACCAAATTGTTTATTATTAATATATATAACATTATCTAAGTCATTTGGACGAACCTTAGATTTTTAGGAATAAAATAACAATTAATAATATAATATTTGTTTTAAAAACTATTTTATGTCAATTTTGACACTATTTAGTAATTGATTTTTGTGAAAATCATAAAAGAATGATAAGTTCAAAAAACGTAAATTAAATCAATACTAACATGTAATATTAACCTATATAATTATTTTAATTCATAAAAAGTCTCAAATTATATTTATTTGGGTATTTATAACATCAATTATGTCAATATTTCATTAATAAGATAATTACCGCATCATCTTTGTGTCATAAATAAATTAAATTATTTAATGTTTAAAAATTACAAATAAAAGCCCATTATGTAGGAAATTTTTTTATCTTTATAATGAATATTTATAGTCGAATTGATCTTATGTATATCCCTATATTAAAAATGATTTAGTAAATAAACTTTGATTTTAACTCTTTTAACCCTTCTTTAAATAAATTAATAATAAATGTCCTAATCTAATCCAAGTGGGCCTAAATGGTCATATTTTATTCCTAAGTTTGTTTTTGTCGAATTACACTTGTCCAATATAATTAGGATATGTGTTAGGGTAATAATAATATCATTTCTACCCTTAATTACCCTATTTACTTTTAACTGTGGTAAAAAAAAGTAAACAGTTACTATTCACCAAAAAAATTATTTTCATCTCATTGAACCGCATTTTACTTACTGACATCAACCGTGTCTCTCGGATTTTTGAAATTCCACTCACAAAAGCAGTAAAATTATGTTTTATGAACAATTCAGTTTTTTTAACTACCACTTAGTGGTTTCACTATTCATCAAAAATTGAAAGTTTTCAGAAAAATACCAAAAATTAGGCCTAAGCTATATTTGATATTATGAACTCAAAAATGATTTCTATTTCACCAAATTCAAAACATATCAGTTGCACTAACTAATTTAAAAATTAATTCCCTTCGTCAAAACAAATAGCGTTTTTTTAAGAGATAATAACTATCAAAAGATTGAAACTTGTTTATAACTGGTTTAAATGTGAAATTACATCCAATTGCCATCATTGTATTAAATTGTAAAAATATATTCTAAATATACTTTAAAACCAATAAAATTAATAATTTATCACTATTAATTATTTCGATTGAAAAAGTTGTTTTTAATTAAAATTTAGTAATTTCCACTATTCATCAAAATATGAAAGTTATCCGAAAATTACCAAAATTTCACCATAAGGTAATTTCGATATTACGAATTCAAAAATGAAGTCCATTTTGAAAAATAAAATTTACAAAATTTCCAAAAGTGGTTATTACTATTCATAAAGGCTAGTTTTAATAATATTTTAATAGCATATCGTTGTTTAGTGAAACTCGGTATTGCGTACTACACACGCTATCGAGGAAGGTCGCGATTGCGTGTAATGCAAGGAAAGTAAAGGATGCGTGTTGTGCAAGATCCTTTTGATGTAGTGTAAAACACAAGACATTAATGAAAAGAATATTTTTCATAAAATCTCGGGATGTTACATTCTACCCCCCTTAAAATGAATTTCGCCCTTGAAATTCGTCAGGGTTATAAGTGGTTTACTATTCGAAAGTTTCTTTAATCAAAACCCACATCGTAAAAAGAAATACCAAAACCAATATTTAAAAACAAATGTATGAAACGTAACGGTTACCCAAATAAACTAATCACTGGGTTTCCACATAGCTGAAAATATGGAAATGGAAGAGAAATCTAACCATCAAGTTCTGATGGAGAGTTCTAGAGAACATGGCTATGAAAAATCCAACAATCACAAAGCTATTGATTTGTGATGGTCTAAGGTACCATCTGATTAATCGGATATAAGGGAACTAGGAAATTTTTTTTGGTTTTCAAGATCATTTCCCTAAAGTTGATGAATTAAAAGAAATACTTGCATGATTTTGGTACAATCTTACTGTTGTTCGTGAATTGAACAATTTCCACTTCATCCCTTAATGAAATGAAGTTGAATTTGTTATTCGTGATGTGTTAGTAGATCATGTGATAGAATGATGGGTCATTCCATATCTTTCAAACCAAAGGTTAACAAAAGTTATAAGTCCATCTTATGGTTAGATTAATCGTATATGGTTCCAAAAATGAACTTATACTTCATATATCATACTGCTTAATATAATAAAACTAGTTTCTACTAAACAGGGACTTCCTGTAGGCCAGTGGTAGGCGATAAAGGCCAGTCTCACTTTAGTTGTGGGTTCGATTCCCACAGCCTTGGCCGACGTGATGGGTTGTCGCACATCCTGCAGGTTGTCCTTTTTCTAAAACTACATTATTATAACATCCCGTCAACAATAACAAAAAAAAATTTATCCTTAAACAATACTAACTTATGTCCAACATAATCCATTCCAATCTTTAGGCTTATCTAAAATACTTCATTTCATGCTCATAGTATAGAGAAAATGATTACGTGAATGCCATCATTTATTCCTCATATATCTTGCTCATCTCATTCCAGTCATGTGAATACCATAATCATGTAATCTCATGAAAAATGAATACCCATTGAATCTTAGTGAAAACATGAGTGCTGTCAAAAGATAACTCTTTCCACATACCAAAATCCTAAAAATTTATTATACACAAACCATGATATAACCTTCTCCTTATATCAGTCATGAGCTCATGAATACTATCAAACATTTAATTTTCTCCTTATCCCTTCATTATGTGCATATCATCTTCATTCCAAAAATATATGAATAACCTTTCATGGATACTGGTAGCATTGACCACACACTTTCAAAACTCAAGGAAAGACAACAATGTAACAATCCTTAGATATCTCTTTATTCCATAGTACCATGAGATTCTTTATACAACATTACACTTGATAAACATGTAATCATTCCACTACATTCTTAAACCATTGACCGAGCTTCAACAATTCTTTCATCTCACATATCATTTGTAGTCTCTTTATCATCATCAACATAAATACTACCCATACGACCATACTGATTCTCTTCATGAGGCTTTCCCTTAGGGCATTGGTTTTCATAATGCCCGTACATTCCACATTTAAAACATTTAACCATTGTTGATGTCGTAGCAATACCATTATCCGCATCCCTGTTGTTAACTGAACCTTTTCATTTTCACTTACTGGCTTTGTGTCCTTCTTTTCCTCACCCAAAGCATCTTCCAGTTCCTTTGAAACATTGTCCTTGATGCCTCTTCCCACAAGATTTACATAGGGGAAATTGAACTTTCTTTCCTCTATGATCATCATGAAACTCCATCTTTCTCTTATTAGCCGAGTCAGGAAACTTACCAAATTTTACTTTATTGATCATATTATGAGATTGCTGATTCGGCATAATAATGATTATTGGACTTCCAAATCCCATTTCATTTGGTTTCTCATGAAGAATATCATTCCATTGTCCATCATATCCTCCAATATCATGAATCATCTTGTTTCCAGCCATTTTCTAAAACCCAAAAAGAATAGTGTGAGAGGAAAAAATAATGCTAGGGAAAACAACAAAGTAAAGGGGGAGTACCTTCAATATCTAACATCTTAGGTTTAATTCGAAGATCGTTAGCGCGATTCTAGGACTATAACCTAGACTTATACTTATCCTTAGGGACATTCCTAGACATACCTTAGAAATATCTCTAGGGATCTCACTAACTATTTCGCATCCTAGTTTCCAAAGGTTGACTAAACCTTTCCTCTGATACCAACTGTAGAGACCCGAAGCATAACATACATAGACATTACATTACTTTTGCGGAATACTTAGTACATGACAAAAACACACACACAAGGACTGTAATAGTTTAGTGTCTTTGGAAACTCGGAATATAATCTTCTAATAGTGGTGAAAGATCTTCAACATCTCCCATAAAGATCTTCTTTTTTTAACCTAAAACCTTTCTTTATATCCTGGGGAAAAGAAAACATAAAAGGGTGAGCTCAAATGCTCAGTAAGGGTAAACAAAAGAAATATCAATCACATCATATTCATAAGAACATAACATTTTGGAAATCTTAACCTGCAAAAGAGAGCATAATTTCATAACATGGGATAAATAATAGTAGTGAAATGAAATCCCAATAATCATAAATTAAAACATGAAACTTTGTGTCATACACACATAATCATAGATAATCATATCTTATTAGTCAAGACTCATTGCCAAGACTATCATAGTGGACAAAGTCCCTTTCTGAACCGAGCCACCCTCGTTTCAGTCCTATTTCACTGAACCGGTATAACCTACCATTCCAGCCATGTCTATCTCATGAGATATAAAATCTTTAACCAATGAATTGGAGGGAGATATAGGTCCCACCCATCTCATAATGATACCATTCTTATGTGCGCCACAAAATCATAAACCATACATCATAGCATAACCCATTTAATAAAAATGGATTCTTAGACAACATGACATCATAAAACAATTCATATAATATAAAGGAATTCATAAAAATAATTCCATCACAACATAATCAAATAAATTTAATAATAGGGATATAAACAGAACCCTATATAATCTTAGATGGAAAATAATTTTGATAAAACACTTGAACTCCATTTTTGAGAAAA
Organism: Viscum album; assembly: GCA_963277665.1. Classification (NCBI taxonomy): domain Eukaryota; kingdom Viridiplantae; phylum Streptophyta; class Magnoliopsida; order Santalales; family Viscaceae; genus Viscum; species Viscum album. The sequence goes on from OY728158.1 coordinate 1,031,315,332, forward strand.
ATATCCTTTCTACTTCAAAAACACTTTTCCTTTCTTAACATGTCATTCAAATCTAAACTAAAAGAAGGTGATTAAAAATAAACATGAAAACTTGTAAAGGAAACTTCTTGGAAATAATGTTTTAAATATCCATTCATGGCGTATAGGTTAAAAAAACATTCTTTGTACTTTTGTCGGAAAAGTCAAAAAATACCTTGTACGAAAAACGACAAAAGATTCCTTTCATATCTTTTACTAAAAACTCAACGAATGGTAAAATTTTATTTAAATAAGTTTAGGTGGAAGGAAATAATATTACATATTGAGGAAACATGGATGTGGATGATAAAATACACCCCAGTAAATACCAAAGTATAAACAATCTCGGATAAAAAATTGAGATTGTGATATTTCCCTTACCTTAGGTCCGATTTGCTTCGTAAGTGTCCGATACTCCTGTATAATGATCTAAATAATGACATTTACTTATTACAGAATCATATGATATCATATATGGTTCACTTATGACTTTATATTACCCGTTCTTTTGTAAATTCCATGTTAAAGAGCGTTTTGGGTAAAATTGTTTCATTTGTCGTCCTTGTTTTGACTTGTAATTATTCATATGATTACATAGATCATGATTACTTAATTCCAGAATATAAAACATGATTTATATATATATATATATTCAGAATATGCATATATATAATAAATCAATAAATGGAATGAAATACACCGTTCATGGAGACGGTAGGCCGTACGTACGCATGAAAACTGTTTTTGTTTCCTTATTGAGTTGAGCGGAATTAAGTGGATGACATACATATATATACACATAAATCCAGTATCATTATTATGTCATATATTTCATTATTACTTATTATATATACTTTATAATCATTCATGAATGGTTAAAGTGGAGAATGAATCTCATCGCGTCGTGAAGACGGTAGTCCGTACGTACGCACGAGCGATGATATTGTTCTCATGATCATGGGACTGTATTGGAGTGTATGTATACTATTTAAGAATCAATATAACTTTAAAATAATAATATATAGTTATTATTTACACCATTATACCCATCCAAGTAAGGTGGTGGTGGAAAATAGATTTCACCACGGCATGGAGACGGTATTCCGTACGTACGCACGCGCGGTGATTTCATTTTCCATAGGATGGATAGATGGTGAAATAGGGTTGTTTCATAATTATAATAACATATCGGTATATGAGTGATACTTATGTTATTACTTCATAATGAAACAACCTAAGAAGAAGAAGTGGAAGAAGATATAAAGGTGAAAGAATCGGTAACGGAAATTACCTCTTCTTTGAAGCGCCTCTTTGAGACCTCCACTTAGGGAACTAAAATTGGTCTTTGAGGAATACCAGAACCACTAGGATGTTTCTAGGGAAGTGGAGAAGAGAATTTGGAAGGGGTTGGCCGAGCTTGAAAGCTCAAAGTTTTGTGAGGAAGAGAGGGAGGAGGTGCCCTTTTATAAGGGAGGAGAGGGGCTCCTTTGGAAAAACTAAAAATATTATTTTATTATAAAGTCAAGATCGGTTTTAAATAGCTCCAAATTGATTTATTTCGAGGCTAAGGTGGGGATGGGTCGAAAGTCTTTCATCCAATAGAATTTAGACAAGTTTAGGTTCCTATTTTAGCCTTATCATTTAGATTTAACATTAAGTTAAATAATTTTACTTTTACCGTGTCTTCTTGTGTTCTTACACTATAAGGTTAATAAACATACTATAAGAAGCCAAAAGAACCCCAAATTGTTTATTATTAATATATATAACATTATCTAAGTCATTTGGCCGAACCTTAGATTTTTAGGAATAAAATAACAATTAATAATATAATATTTCTTTTAAAAACTATTTAATGTCAATTTTGACACTATTTAGTAATTGATTTTTGTGAAAATCATAACAGAATGATAAGTTCTAAAAAAGTTAATTAAATCAATACTAACATGTCGTATTAACCTATAAAATTAGTGTAATTCATAAAAAGTCTCAAATTATATTTATTTGGGTATTTATAATATCAATTATTTCAATATTTCATTAATAAGATAATTACTGCATCATCGTTGTGTCATAAATAAATTAAATTATTTAATGTCTAACAATTACAAATAAAATACCATTATGTAGGAAATATGTTTATCTTTCTAATGAATATTTATAGTTGAATTTATCTTATGTATAACCCTATATTAAAAATGTTTTAGTCAATAAACTTTTATTTTAACTCTTTTAACCCTTCTTTAAATAAATTAATAATAAATGTCCTAATCTAATCCAAGTGGGCCTAAATGGTCATATGTTATTCCTAAGTTTGTTTTTGGTCGAATTACACTTTTCCAATAGAATTAGGATATGTGTTAGGGTAATAATAATATCATTTCTACCCTTAATTACCCTATTTACTTTTAACTGTGGTAAAAAAAGTAAAAAGTTACTATTCACCAAAAAATTATTTTCATCTCATTGAACCACATTTTACTTACTGACATCAACCGTGTCTCTCGGATTTTTGAAATTTCACTTACAGAAGCGGTAAAATTATGTTTTATGAACAATTCAATTTTTTTAACTACCACTTAGTGGTTTCACTATTCATCAAAAATTGAAAGTTTTCAGAAAAATACCAAAAATTAGGCCTAAGCTATATTTGACATTATGAAATCAAAAATGATGTCTATTTTACCAAATTCAAAACATATCAGTTGCATTAACTAATTTAAAAATTAATTCTCGTCGTCAAAACAAATAGCGTGTTTTTAAGAGATAATAACTATCAAAAGATTGAAACTTGTTTATAACTAGTTTAAATGTTAAATTACATCCAATGACCATCATTGTATTAAATTGTAAAAAAATATTCAAAATATACTTTAAACCCACTAAAATTAACAATTTATCACTATTAATTATTTCGATTGAAAAAGTTGTTTTTAATTAAAATTTAGTAATTTCCACTATTCATCAAAATATGAAAGTTATCCGAAAATTACAAAAATTTCACCCTAAGCTAATTTCGATATTACGAATCCAAAAATGAAGTCCATTTTGAAAAATAAAATTTACAAAATTTCAAAAAGTGGTTATTACTATTCATAACGGCTAGTTTTAATAATATTTTAATTGCATATCGTTGTTTAGTGAAACTCGGTATTGCGTACTACACACGCTATCGAGTAAGGTCGCGATTGCGTGTAATGCAAGGCAAGTCAAGGATGTGTGTTGTGCAAGCTCCGTTTGGTGTAGCGTACAACACAAGACATTAATGAAAAGAATATTTTTCATAAAATCTCAGGGTGTTATAATGCATAAGAATTTTAAATAATAAAGAGAGTAATTAACATCCATAATATTTGTTATCATTAAACCATGATGTGTAGTTATTATTGAGATTGAAGACCATTAGCAAGATGTGCAATGAATATTGAGATTAATTAATAGTAAAAGGATTTGTGATCATTAAAACATGATTAACACAAGAGGAGTCCAACAATCTCCCCCTTTTGACGATCACAAATCAGATATAGTCATAAAATAAAAGAAATGTAACAGTAAGGAAACTAGAAAATTAGAATAGAAAAAATCATTATAGAACTGACACTTGCTGCTTTTCTCCCCCATTTATACTTGTAGATTTTTCTCCCCCTTTTGGAATTATAAAAAAGTAGAGAAAATGAAATTAAACTCGGTAGTTTTCATTAAAAAAAGGGTTCAGAATACAACATACAAGAGAAGTAAAAACAGTAAAAAAGAAATGACATCCCATAAAAAAGAAAACAGTCGCTAGACTCTTCAGGGATCCATATTTTCCTTGCCTTTATCAGCAGTAGGAGCTGGTGCTGAAGTAGAAGAAGGCATAGATGCAGTAGATATAGAGGGTAAGGGTCGACCTTCAAAAACAGATGGAGCCAAAGTAGAAGTAGTATAAGATTTAGGCTAAGGTTGGTCAAGAATGATGGGCCGAATCTGAGAAAGATCTTGGATGACTGACATGGAAGTTGAGGCTAAGGCAGGTAGAGCATGTCGAAGGGGTGCAGCAGTGGGATCCATGATAGCAATACTCTACACATGAAGATACAGATTCAAAAGATTGATGAAATTAGTAATGATTTCACCACCATATTGCATAGCCTTTTCAAAATCATCCTTATTCTCCAGAAATCTGTCCAACAATCTGGTGAACTCTGTAAGTTTCTGAAGTTGAGAATTAAAAGCTTATGTCACCGGAGGGATTCTCAAATTTTCCACAAGATATCTAAAGTGCTATGTCATATCACTTTTAGAAAAAATCTGGGAGAGATACAGATCTATTTTCTTGGTGATCTCTTGTTGAGCATCATTGGATATCGTAGAATGATTCCTAACCAAGTCCAATGCTCTATCACTGTTCTTAACCACTTCTGTCAAAGAAGATAGATCCAAGCCACTGAAGGCACTCTAAATTTATTCCTTGATTATGGATATCAGCATAGAGTCATCCAAAGAAGATGTGGAGGTCTGACCAGAAGTAGGTGAAACCTTGACAGCTTCGGTTAGAACTTTGAGCTGTTTCAACACTTTTTGCAGGCATCCAGTGTATTCATCTGTAAGCTTATTCAAATTTTCCACAAGCTCTCTCATGCGTTCCAGAATCTTGGTCTGTCTTTTTCCAATCATTTCCTCAAAATAAAGGATGTATGGATGAACATTAGACACACTTTCTCTAGAAAGGATGGAATCAGATAGCTCAGGAGTAGTAGAAACTGGTGCAGGAGCAGAAACCGGAGCAGGTTCTGATCTCAAGGATAACTCATTCTACAAAATTGCAATCATATTTTTCAGATTTTCAACATCAGCACTCATCATCTTATTATCAACTCTGACTTCATTACATTCTCAGCTCATCCTTGGTTGAATATGCAAGATAATATTTTTCAAGAGAATTGATGCATCTTCTTGAATTAACTGAGTTACGGGACGAGGATGAGTGGAGACAATTTTCTCAACTCCAGCTAACAATGTTTCTACAAAAACTTTTAGATCCTCTTTGGTCACAAAGGAGTGATGCTCGGGTAAGGCTGCAGGTAAAGGTAGTGGTTCAGATTCTGGTTGATGTTCAGAGTCATCTTCAGACTCAGATTCTGATTTGGATTGAGGTTGGGGCTCTGGTTCTGGTTCTTGATGGGCTATAGACTTCAGTTGATACAGAGAAGAAAGATCTATTGCAGTTGTAGACACTTTCTCTGACTCATTCACATCATAAAAGCTTGGGAAAACAAACCGGTTGTGCACAGAGTATGAGACAGCAGGATGAGCAGCTTTAGTAGATCCAGATTCTGTAATCTCAAGATTTTGTGGTTCCTTCCCCTCAAATTGTGCTTCCCGTTCAGATTCATGAGGCTCAGGAACATGGATAAGATCCACAGGATCATCCATAATCTCTTTAGCAAATTCTTTCCTTGCTAGCTGAAAGTAAATCTCCATCCTCTCTTCAGCAGAGGGAATTATCTTAGGAACCGATCGTTCCAGTGGTTTAACTTCCAGACTTGCTTCTTTCTCAATAGAAAGATCCTCTTCAACAGGATCAACCTCTAATGTTTCTTTCTATTTTGAATCAGGAAAAACCAAATTCCTTGCCGCATTAGGATGAGCTTCTAGATTTACATCCGCACTAGAAGCAGAAGCTTACTCTTCTCTCAAACTAGCACCAAATTCCTCTTCTTGAGGTATTTCAGCAGGGATAACAGCATGGAAAACAGTCCTTTCTTTTTCAATAGGAGTTGTTTCCATTTGTGGGATTTTAACCTCTTCTCTTGGAGATAATTTAGCATTTACTTCCTCTTCTTCTTCTTCTGAAAACTCAGCCACTTCATCTGGTTCATAACTATGATCAGATAGATTTTTAGGCCTTCTTGGATAGTCAATAGGATTAAACTTTTTATACACTTGATCATTATCCTCAACCCACTGCTTCTTCTAGGGGTTCCAGCTATTCTTCATTCTTCTGATGATAGGAATGGATAAGCAGAAATCAAGGTCCCTTAACTTTTCTTCATTCGGTCCAACCATCCCTCTTGCAACTAACATAGCTGAAATCATCCTTGAGTAAAATAGGGAGGTGGATTTTGAAGTGACTTTGATCAGCTCACATATATGATTGATAACATACCTGCATAGGTTGATCTTATGTCCATTCTTCAACAGATGAATTTGGAACACATCTTGATACTTCAACACAGAAAAATCTCATTTTCATGGACTATTCAAATTTTGAACAAATTTGAACAGAAGTCTAGTCTCCCCATCAAATTCAGCAACTATGGCCCCTCGCTTGGTTCTATTTCCAGTCAGGTTTTCCAAAGCAGTCTCGAGGTCATAGATGTCGGTTGTTGGAGGAGGGTCTCTCAGGTAATCCTCACAAGCTCATTCATGGGGAATCCCTAGCCATACAGCCCATATCCTCAAAGAGAAAGAGAAATTTTGACCATTTATCCAGCTTGTCACCCTAAATCATTCTCCGAACTCAAAAGAAAACTTCACATACTAATAAAATTGAGATACCAATCTTGAGTAGATCGGTCTATTCTATCCAATGAACCATCCACGCCATCCTTGTTCTCTTAAAACATTCAAAACTAAAGATCACCTAGACTGCAACCACTCTGGACAAACCTCTTTTTCACGTACAACTGTACAACTTACCAGGTATGGTTTTAGAGGTACTTCAGGAGCTATCCTCGGTATCCTCTTCTATTTCTTAGAGCGGTGATTCTCAGATGAGGGTGAAGATGGACGCTTCATCCTTGGCATCCACTGAAGGTTCGGGCAAGAGGGAAGAGATGGTTCAGGAGAGATTTCATGTAAGGAATCGAATGAAACCCTTAAGTTTTATCATTTGGGAATGTCAAACATCATAAAAACAAAAACACGGGAAATAAAATATAGGTAAAAAAATTACACGATAAGGGTTAAAATAAGAATAAAAAAATTCTTCATGGTGAGACCGTGAGTAGGTATTACGGTGGGATGAAAACTAGTCATCACGGTGAGACAGTTGATAGTCATCACGTTGAGATAGTAGGTTGATAGACCGTGAGCATAAAGTCTTGACGGTGAGACCGTGAACAAAAAACAGTAACTTTGAAACAATGACCGTGAAACCGTAAAGTAAAATATAGTAAAGTATTAAACATTAAGATCAGTAAGATATTTACTTATGATTAATCATACATAGATCATGTATGATGTAATCTAATCTTTCAGAATTTAATGGTTCAGTGAATATATCAGCAAGTTGATATTCAGTACCAATGAATTCCAATGTGATATCACTTTTTTGATAATGATCCCTCAAAAAGTGATGTCTTACATCAATATTTTTTGTCCTATAGTGAGAAACAGGATTATTAGAAATGTTAATAGCACTTGTGTTGTCACAATTTATTGGGGCATGTCTTAATTGATATCCATAATCTAGTAATGTGTGTTTCATCCTCAAAATTTGTGCAAAAAAACTGCTCGTAGCTATGTATTCAGCTTCTGCTCTGGATAATGCAACAAAATTTTGTTTCATACTACACCATGATACTAGTGACTTTCCTAAAAGATGACACGTTCCAGAGGTGGTTTTTCTATCTAACATACATCCAGCAAAATCAGCATCAGAATTACTAACCAATTCAAATGATATTCCTTTGGGATAGAACAGTCCTAAATTGGGAGTATGCTTGAGGTATTTGAAAATTATCTTTACAGCATTTAAATGTGACTCTTTAGGGTTTACTTGAAAACGAGAACACATACATAGACTAAACATAATATCACGATGACTAGAAGTTAGGTAGAGTAGACTTCCAATCATTCCTCTATAAGTGGTTTGATCAACAGATTTACCATCTTCATCAAGATCCATCTTACAGGTGGTACTCATGGGAGTGTCACTACTTTTTGTGTTATCCAATCCAAAACGTTTTAAATGATCTGTAGTATATTTATTTTGAGTTAAAATAATTCCATTATCATTTTGAATGATTTGAAATCCAAGAAAGAATTTATGTTCACCCATTCAACTCATTTCAAATTCATTTTTCATTATTTTAGAAAAATCAGTACATAATGTAGTTTTTTAAGATCCAAAAATAATATCATCTACATAAAATTTTAAAACTAAAACATCTTTAGAAATTCATTTTATAAACGGAGTAGGATCAGCTATTCCTTTTGTAAAACCTTTAGAAATTAGAAAAGTACATAATCTATCATACGGACCTCTTGGAGCGTTCTTTAAATCATATAAATCTTTTGATAATTTGAAAATATGATTTGGAAAATGGGGGTTTGGAAATCTAGGTGGTTGTTCAACAAAAACATCCTCATTAATATATCTATTCAAGAATTCACACTTGACATCCATTTGATATTGTTTGAAATTTAGATGTGCAACATAAGCAAGTAAAATCCTAATAGCTTCTAATCTGGCTAGTGGAGAAAAAGTCTCCTCATAGTCTATACCTTCTTCTTGACTATAGACTTGTGAATCTAGCCTAGCTTTATTTCTAACTATGTTTCCAGACTCATCAAATTTGTTTCTAAACACCCATTTAGTTCCTATTGTGAAAGTTTCCTTAGGTCTTTCAAAAAGATTCCAAAATTTATTTATTTCAAATTGATTCAGTTCTTCTTGCATAGAAATTACCCAAAATTCATCATTAATATCATCATCAATGTTATTAGGCTCACGCTGTGACAAGAATGCTTGATGTTAATCCTGATTTCAAAGAGAAGCTCTTGTCTGTTTCCCTTTAGCCAGATTTCCTAGAATAGCATCTAGAGGATGATTCTTTAGAATTCTAGTTGATCTAGTAAAGGTAGGACTAGAAATTTCAGGTTCTTCTCTAGGTTCGGGTTCATTAGTAGCAGATTCTGGAATAAGTCCAAAACTGATTGTCTTTATAGCAGGTTCATTAGATTTGTCATTAAGGTCCAGAATAGATAAATCTTTTTCAAGATTTTCAAGAGAAGTTTTAGGCTCATGTGGATCAGTTTCATCAAACATGATGTGAACAGATTCATCCACACATTTGGTTCTCTTATTAAAAACTCTATAGGTTTTTCTAGTTAATGAATATCCATGAAAAATTCCTTCAGCACTTTTAGAAGCAAACATATCAAGATTATCTATTACATTAAGAATAAAAACATTACATCCAAAGACTTTGAAGTAATTAACTTTAGGTTTTCTATTGTTCCATAACTCAAAAGGGGTCTTATTAAGAACATGTCTAATTAAGACTCTATTAATGATATAACAAGTTGTATTGATAAATTCATCCCAAAAGTAAATAGGCAGGTCATATTCATTAAGCATAGTTCTAGCAATTTCTTGGAGGGTTCTATTTCTTCATTCTACTACACCATTCTGTTGAGGTGTCCTAGGAGCCGAAAAGTTATGACTATAGCCATTGTGTGAGAAATAGGATTCAAATTCCTGATTTTCAAACTCACGACCATGATCACTTCTTAGGGTTTTAATCTTAAGTCCACTGAGGTTTTCTACAGATTAGGAGTATTTGACAAAGTAAGAACAAGATTAACGTTTGTGAGCTAAGAAGTATACCAATGTATATCTAGAAAAGTCATCTACTAGGACATAGACATAGTGCATCCAATTTAATCTAGAAACTATAGATGGTCCAAACAAATACATGTGAACCAACTTGAGAGGTTGAGAAGTTGAAACTTCTTTATTTGATTTAAAATAATCCTTATGTTGTTTTCCCTTTTGACAGGGATTACAAATTTTGTCATTTGGATACTCATGTTTAGGTAGGTCTCTTACTAAGTTCTTCTGAGTATGTTTTCTAAGTGTGTGTATATTGCAGTGTCCTAATCTTCTATGCCATAACCAATACTCTTTATGAAAATCATTTAGATAGGTAACATTTTGATTAGCTATGGAATTTACATCAACAACATAAGTATTTTCATTTCATAAAGCATAAATGACTAAAACATTTTTAGAATTAAAAACAATACAAGTATCATTTTCAAATTTGACATTAAAACCATCATCACATAATTGAGAAATACTTAACATATTATATTTCAGTCAATCAACAAATAAAACTTTGTAAATTAAAATTGAATCAGTGTTACCAATTTGGCCTAGGCCGATGATCTTTCCGTTAGAATTATCACCAAAGGTGACATGTCCTCCATCAACCTTTATTAAACTCTTGAATCATGAATAATCTCCAGAAATATGTCTTGAAAATCCACTATACAGATACCATGTCTTCTTGTGGGAACTCTTTAAGAAGTTTTCCTACAAAACGGATTTAGATAGGAAGTGATTTTGGTACCCAGATCTTCTAGGGTCCAGACAGGTTAGCCAATAAAATTTTAGGTACCCAAATTTGTCTTATGGGTCTCATACAATTTACAGAATCAAATGATTTTGAAAGATAAACTCTATTAGATTTATAACTAAGTGAATAATTAGTTGAAGCATACAAATGTCTAAAACTAGAACTTGTAGTATTCTGTCCAAATTTAGGAATAAATCTATTCTTGGTAATCTGTCTTTGTCGAGTTTGGTATCCTATACCAGTAGTATATCTAGGTGCAATATTCTTACCTAGAATTTGAGAAAGAGTATATTTTCCATTTGTGAACTTTTCTAAATCCTTCCTAAGTTTCTCATTTGATAATTTCAGTTCAGTTTTTTCTTTAAGCAACCAAGCATTCTTTTCCCATTTCTATGTCAAGATAAGATTTATGTTTAACAGTTAAAGAATATTGTTTCTTTAAACCTTTATATTAGTCTTTCAGCTCATTACAGGTTTCTTCCAACATATCATAGTATTCAAACAATTTAGATTTTGGCATATTTTCAGAATCAAAATCATCTTCAGAATAATAAGAAATTAAAGCAGGAGTTTCAGATGATACCTCATAAGTGTTTGTCATAAAACACATGTTTGCCTTATTTCAGTTTTCAGTCTCAGAAGCTTCAGATTCACTGGAGCTATCCTCAGAAGCACTCCACGTAGCCTTCATGGATTTCTTATACTTATTATCTTTATACTCATATTTTATCTTGTATTTCATATTTGGACAGTATTCTTTTATATGACCATTTCTTTTTCATTCATAGAAGACAACTTCATCAGATTTGTTAGATTTTTTTAAGTCCTTTTTCCGGTGTCCCTTGTTGTCATACTTACCTTTGTAATTTGATTTTCGGAAAAACTTCTTCTTCCTATAAAACTTCTTAAATATTTTATCTATGTAAGCCATTTCTGCATCACTGTCAGATGCACTATCACTTTCATCACAGCATGAGCTATCACTTACATTAAGCTTCTCCTTATCTTTATTCTTTGAAGTAGTAGTCTTGAAAGCCACTGACTTCTTTTTTAGTTCATCTTCTTCATCTTTGTTTACATTGATTTCTACTTTATACATCATTAACTTACCAATAAGTTCTTTGACTGGATTTTTACCAATATCACAAGATTTTATGATTGAAACAAAAGTGCCCCTCCATCGGTCTGGTAGACATCTCATGATTCCCATAATTTGTTCCTTTGCTGGAACATCTTTACCAAGTGAATTCAATGTATTGACTATATCATTGAACCTGAGATACAAATCAGAAATAAGTTCATCAGTATTCATCTAAAAATTATCATATTGAATAGTATAAGTATTTAATCTCATTTCATTAACATTGGTTATTCCTTCATTAGAAATACCTAAAGTATCCAAATTTCAAAAGCAGATTTATAAGAATAAATTCTATTAAACTCCTCATCTCCTAGAACATAGTACATGGAATTTATATCCTTACAATTATTATTGTAAGCTGTCATTGTAGGTTCATCCCAAGTAGATCTAACAGTAGTGGGAGTTTTATATTATGATTATATAGCAGTCCAAATATCAAAACCCATGCTTTCTAAATGAATTTTCATCTTAATTTTCCATTGAGCATAGTTTTTTCCATTAAAAATGGTGGTTTATTAGTAGAAACACCTTCAAGTCTGTTATCCATGATAACTAAGATAAAACAAAAATTTTAAAGAGATAAAAATTTCGAAATAACAGAACTTTTAAGAACTTTAAAATACAACTAAAATCACTGTTGAAAAAACAGAGTATTTTAGAAAATATTTTAAATCCTTTGATACTAAATATTGGTCGGAGTGGATACTCAAGAGGGTGGGTGAATTGAGTTACATTTAATAGTTTTGTTAAAATATTTTCTATTTAAAATCCCCCAATTTATAAAAAAAGTTAAACTGTAGTGAATTTATACAGATTGTAAATGTTCACTTAGAATCTCAAAGATTGATTAGGTCTCAGTTAATTTAACCACAAGATTAAACAAACTTTTGAAACTAACCTACTGATTTACAATAAGTGTAAATACATGATATTTTAACTATAAAATTAGCTTTAAAGTAGTTTTGTATTGCAAAGTAATAGGAGCGGAATTAATAAGATATATGTAGTATACAATAAACTTAAAATAAAGATGCACAACAGATATAACAAGAGGTTCAGTCTCAAGCCAAGACTTAGTCCCCTAATATTTATATAAATTTGATCCACACCCTGGATCAGGGTTAACAACAGTTTACAAAACTATACAGGCCACGTAGGGACCTCTACCACTATTCTTCATTGGAAAAAACAGACCAGGCCACACAAGGACCTCTTCCACATTTGACGTGGGTAAATAAGAGTAAACAATTGTGGTTTGAGGATTTTGATATCCTCCAGTTCAGTGCAAGAGATAGTGTGTGTATAAGAAATATAGAGTACAACAAAATGCTCAAAAGTTAATAAATAAATCACTTATAGAGAGGATATAAGAGTTTAGAAAGCTCTAGTGATTATCAATGAAGCTCTGGACTCGTTGGATTCAGCAGGAATGCTTCGGAGTCCTTCTCTGGTTTTTCTGTTCAAAAACAGAGTGTCGTAGTCAGCTTGTCTTTTACAGATATGAAAAAGATCTCTTGATTTGTCATTTGTTCTTCAGTGGTGTTGGATTTCATTCATGAGAGTTCTTTGAAAGTCTTGCAATATCCTTCTTGTTCAGGATTTTTCTTCTTGTCGTATATTCACGCTTGCACGCCTCACTTCTGTTCAATTTTCTGTATCGTATATTTGTGTACTGCATCTTAATCTTCCTTATATTCCACGAGTTCTGGCAGTAGGAATGATTCCCTTTTCATAGGTATGAGATACGGTTTATTGACATGCCAAACACTAACATTAAATAACAATAATTGCATTAAAAACATAAAATATGACCATTAGAATTATTTAAATAATATTGAGAAAAAAGATAAGAAACTGTGTCACAGTGATTAAGTGAACATTGTCTTCTTCACGGTATGTGCTTCACGGTATGAGATTCACAGTATGAGCTTCACAGTATGTGCTTCATGGTATGTGCTTCACGGTATGAGCTTCACGGTATGAGATTCACAGTATGACCATGTCACGAAGTCTATCTCATGGTGTCTGGGTCACGGTGAGTCCTTCAAGGTATCTGGGTCACGGTGTCTGGGTCACGGTGTCTGTGTCACGGTGTCTGGGTCACGTTGTCTGGGTCATAGTGTCTGGGTCACGGTGTCTGGGTCACGGTGTCTGGGTCACGGTGAGTCCTTACTTAGACAAATATCTATATTTGGACTTAGACAGAATATGCAGAATATGGATTAAGTTTAATCGTTAGAGAGTAAGAGAACTTGAATCATAAACATAAAGGCTTTCTAATATATTTGAGATTTGTGATCATGCATAAGACTTGTAAATAATAAAGAGAGTAATTAACATCCATAAGATTTTTATCATTAAACCATGATGTGTAGTTATTATTGAGATTGAAGACCATTAGAAAGATGTGAAATGAATATTGAGATTAATTAACAGTAAAAGGATTTGTGATCATTAAAACATGATTAACACATGAGGATTCCAACAGTTATTTTTTGGGGATCTCACATATTGGGGTATATAAGGTTTTAGTCACTGTGGTGTAAGCCTCATTATTTGCCTTCATTATTCTCTAGGGTTAGTAGATCTGATCAATCTATCAAGGGATCTATTCATATGTTATTTTACTAAAGTAGTCATGTTCACTACCAAATCGAGTTCCAAACTATTAATAGGGGATAATATGGTGTAAGAGATCAAAAATCATTCATCATTTTAAATAGCTTTAGAGTGGCCTTATCAGCATTATGTATAATAGAAATTCATTCAACTGAGTGTATATAAATCTAGTAGAGTAAAACCCCACGATTTCTCACACTATTTTGATCGTAGGGAATATAATTTCAATTTAGGAACTCATCTGAAGCATGGTTGGGGAGTTTCATGTTGATCATTTCATTTTATGGATGTTTATGTGAAAAATGAGCCATAAATTGTCCAAAGAATCTTCTACATAAGATTTTTAATCATTTTATTCTAGTTGTCCCCACTCCTTTATTTCACCTTCCATTGTGTATTCCTTAGAATTAATAGTGGATAGGCTCCCAGTTATATTGATTTTAAATATTCTAGTTAGAGGTAATGTGATTTTTCATGAATGTTTTGGGGTTTAATTCCCATTAAGGGGAAAAATCAGTTATAGGGAAATTTATTATTGATTTAGATAAAACTAGAAGGCATCATTCTAGTAATCAAATGGTTGTTTACTATTTTTTCGTTAATTAATTGATTTCAAAATAAAACATTATTCTATGAATAGGGGATCAATTTTGTCGTATTTTAGTGATTGGGATATTGGGTGGGTTATAATAGTTTGTTAATTTTATCAACTGAATTGGAGGAGTTTTATTTGGATTCATTAGAGGAAAATGGGGAAGAGTTTCCAAGAGTTGTTGATGAGTTTTATTATGTTATCCCCCAATGTGTTTTATCCCTACCCTTCTCGAGGAGATATTATGTGTGGGATCGAGTGGAAATAAGGTGTCTCTCTGATTTACATGTAATTATAATGGATGTTACATTATGAGATGTATGAGTTAATGATCTAGACAGAATATTTGATGAAGAAGAGTTTCACATAGCTCAATGTGTGTGATTGAGGTACTCTAGTATTATTTTCCAACATGGAGTATGAATGTCTGAGGGTGTTTATAGGAAACTAGTTGTTCAACCAGGTGAAGAGAAATACCCTTTAGCTATCACAAGGATATATGATTTATTTAACTATATGATGGGATCTATCTATTTTTCATTGACTTACCTATAGTCATGAAATCCTTAAATAAGCATTAGGGAGATGTATATTTTAGAGTATACTATCTTATGCTATTATGTTCACTTTATTTTCATTTTTATGTTGTTTAATGTCAAAAAATAAACAATTATTTCATCGGAATCGTAAAATTCATATTCCATGGGAACCTAGATCAGTTCAAAAAAATTTCATTAACAACGTACTCACATACTGGATGTCTAAGGAGGAATATTCTATGAATATTAAGAATATTTTACAAATCCTTTTTCACCAAAAACACTACTGAAAATTTTAGAATATCATGATTTTAAATCATTAAATGTTTATTATTAGTTATTTTGGTTCCCAATAGTGGGTTTTAGTGCATCCTTTATTGAATAAGGTGGATATTTCATGGGTTTTACTAGAGAATGTTGTAGAGGATTAGAGTTTTTTATTTATTATTATTAAAAGAGATCCATGTCTTATTTATCTTCGGTTATATCCTCAATGACAATGTTTACTAGTAATGAAAAATGAATTTTGATGGACTAATTAGTGTCATGAAGTATTCTACTTCTTAATGGGGAAAATGATAAGTGATATTGAACATCAATTTCTAGAGGAGGGAGTTGTGCTTGATTTTTTAGTGACTCTTCTCATCTTTATTAAAGATGAATCATGGTATAATATAGGGTAATGATCTCATATAGAAATTTTTAGTTACATACCCATCATCATAACTATACCACCCATGGTCTCGAATTATTGGTGGTGGTATATTCTCTGATGTTAGGGGATATTACCTGGACAGGGAGTGCTTTGTGATATGAAAATATGAAAATATATTAACTATATTTTCTCTTAGAAGGATATAAGAAAAGTCATTAATGGTGAATGGAGTTTTTAAAATACTATTATTTTATGATATCCTACAAATAAAAAAGGAAATTATTATTGTTGATAAACACTAAGTAGATATTTGGGAAGAGATATTATCTGGGAGTCTAGATATGTATAGAGAATAATAGAGGACCACACAATGATTCATCATGATATCATGTTGGCTAGTAGTATATGATTATTATACCATACTATAATATCATTATATTTAATATAGTATAGAGGATGACTATTTTATGGGAGAAATTAATTAAAAGGTGACATAAGATCTACTTCTCCATGCAGTTTCACCATGGTATAGCAGGTGGATTATTAGAAATGAATGTTATTTTAGGGGGGATTTTTTGTTCTATTAGAATTATGGGAGGAGGTAATCATTGATTTTCTATGATCAACCATAATATTTATTTTAATTATATCCAAGATATATCATGCCTTCAGGAGTCAACATTAATATAAATTTACATATTTGACATCATTTTTTATTTTTAATTTATGGTTTTATCTGACTGAATTGTATTCATAAATGTAATTTTTTTAAAATATCAATTAAAAAGAAAAATTTGAAAATAATAATTTGGAGAAATTCCACATGATTTATTAATATATATAACATGAGAATTGATTTTTTTTCTTTTTACACCATTAATCAGATAACAAACATCAAAAGATTCTAATTGTTTTACAAAAAAATAGTTTGATGCCTAGTACTCACATGGATGAAATTTTTTGAAAATTGAAGAAACCAAATAACAAAGAATATAAATCTTTGACTTAATTTCCTTTCCATTGGTGGAATCCTTATAAAATAAATTTCAACTGTTAATATAAATTTTAATTAAATAAAATAACTCATTTAGAATAATAAAATGATATTGGATAGATATTTTAAACTTCGACTGGTTGATATTATTCTAAAGATTTATCATCTTAACTAGAGCAGAAGAAGACTTATCTCTCATAATGAAGTATATAATTGAATAAATCCAATAAAAAAAATAATTCAAACATAATAAATTTAATAGTGTAATCTTTGTTTTAAAAATTAGTGGAATTACAATTTTTATCGAATAAGACTTAATCGGAAATTTCATAAGAGGGGTAATTAAATGTTACAAATAATACTAGAACTTTTTCCCATGAGGCATTATTTTTTCTATAGTATTTTAAAAAATGAAATAATGCTAGAAAATAATTAATTCATTTCAAACATGTGGTATGAAATTTATCTTTTAGTATTGGATATATGAATAACTGAGGTTAAAACCCAAAGTAAAAAAGTTTAAACATTGGTATTATAAATAACTGATGCAAAAAACAGATGTAGATTCAATTATTACGTAATTGACATTAAATCCCTGATGAAAATTCTAATTTTACTAGTAGTTTCATTATAGTAGTCAATGATAAAGAGTTAAATAGTGTATTTTGTGTCATGAAAGTAGGTTTGTCAGTAGATGAATTAATAGATTCATGTATTAGGAGGTTTATTAAAGTCATTGAATTACCTAAATTAGTTATGGTAAGATATTTGGATGCATTTTTTCTCAATTTTACTATGATCCCAGTGTGGTAATTATTTAATTTGAGTAATTATAGAATAATAACTAAATTTATCTCATTTCCTAGAAATTATGGAGTCGGGATTAATGGATTTTATAGAAAGTCAGAATTTATTTGAGATATTGTGATTTCATAATGTATTAAGTAATATATTCCTTGATATAGAGCATCTTTTTACATTGAGAGTCTAGGAGTTTTTCCCCATTTTGTTGCTCTATACCCATCCATAAAATAAATCTCTATCCCCAAATCAATGGAAAAAAGGTTTGGTCCATCCTAACATTGGATGATATATTTCTGGTTTGTGTCTTGTATTTGTAATGGAATGTGGGTGAGGTACCTACTCGTGGTTGAGTTTTCATATAATAATAGTTTTAATTGATATGTTGATATAGTTTCCTTTAAGGATTATTATTTAAATCCATGAGGATATATATTATTCTAGACCATGTCTTGTTAGTCTGTGGTTATTCAACCTGATTTAGAGTAAAGACAAACATAGAATAATTAGATGGTTTGAGTACCAATGAAGGATTCTTATGACCTTTAGATTTCATTTATTAGTCTGAGGAGGGTGAATTTGGATTTTGAGGTTAGCAATCTTATGTTTGTTGAGTATTTATACTCAACAAGGTAATTGGAGGATTTTCCATGGGAGTAAGAGCTCTACACAATTAACTATCACTTATGAGGTGTTGGGGAATATCAACAAGGTGGTCTATCAGTCAGTGCTATTTTCATAGCTAAACTAGATCTGTGATTTATTTCAAGATTCACATCTTCATTGGTATCTTAATGATAAAATTAATGTGATAAATTAGTGATATTTGGAAATAACGTATGAAATGGAATTCATAATGTATTCAAATGAGGTCTAGGCTCATCTATAGAACATGTTTCATGGGTGAATTATTCCTTTGGTTCATATTCTTTTGTACCATGTATGATTTTAGAATTTTACATGGGATCATGATTCAAGGATGCATGATCAGTATCCCAAACCATGTAAATCTTTGTTTTACATGAGTATGTGATGTTTTATTTTGAGTTGAGAGTAAATAACAGTTATGAATAGTGATTTTATATGAAATTATTCTCTTATATTGTTATCAAAATTGGTGGTGGTATGGTTTTTTTAGAGATATCTCTGATGGAGTGTTCGAACATAAGGATTTGGTTGTCCATATATTTTTTGTTTTGATTCAATATTTTGATAAATTATTTATGGGTATAATATATAATAAAACACGTCTTCCTTTCCTATATCATTGTGTATTTTTGGTTTTAGATGAATTTGGAGGATATTGTATAGAGAGAGGTGTTATTAGAGTTGATAATATTTCTAAGAGAGTATTGTCGTCATGTTCCAATCTGATTCACTATGAAAATGACTAACTATAGTATATATTGGATCTACGACAAATGAGAAGCGACATAGAGAAGTTTTCATGACCATGGCGAATAGGACATGAGAGTTAGAGTTTATACTATCTTAATTATAAGCTGTATTCGTGGCATGATGTTACATATTCTAGGGAAAAGGGTTCAAAGGGGGTATTTTTACAATCTAAGATGTCTAAAACAATCAAAAAATCTTATATGATTTAGATGTGTCATATAAAATTACGATGAAAGTGAAAAATTTTCTTAACAATTTCCCTACAATTTGGTGGCAAATTAGTTCGCGATATGATGATACTTATAGATTTTGTGAGCGTTTCCATAAATGTGATTTGGTGTGAAGTTATATTCATCATGATATGGAGTCTGGAAGGTTAATATTTTATGTTCTTCCTGTTGGACGTCATCGTGTGGACACATATGTCATGTTGTGATTTCTTGAAGGATGCGTTATTATGGTTCTATTTTTTTGATGTCTTATTATTGTTCTATGTTCATAACACTTCCTTTCCCCATCCATATCTAACAATGATATTGTTTTAGATTTAAAATTTTGTACATAAGGGGATTCATAATCTGATTTGTATAGGATTATTGGAATTAGCATGATTATGATGTAACCATAATATATCATAAAATGATTCCCTAGATTATTATATTGATATAAATTTATTTTTTTCATTATAAATATTCCCTTTTCCATTTATTTCTCTCAAATATAATGAAATAAAATGTGTTCCATTTGATTAATTGAAATTCCAATTGGATAGATATAGTCAATGGATTCAATATATTGATCAGTTGTAATATGAGTTATGTTTCCATTATTTTCTTCATGGGGTTTCTTTGTGTTATTTTCCTCAAAATGTTTTAGTTGTACTGATGATATCGTCTATATACCTCTAGGTAATGGATAGATTGTGGATTTTTTATTGTATTTATTTGAATATTTTATGTTGAATTATTTGAAAATGTTATCAACATTTTATCGTATTTATTGGGAATCAATTATTGAAGCACATGTTGAGAAATGATATTCATGAAAATTATTATATTATCTGTATAATGTGGATAAAGAATATTTTTCAATTCATTAGTATGATGGTATATGTTGAATTAATGGGTATAATTAATTAAATTGATTAAATTGATTGGAATGGGGTAAATTTCACATGTTTACATGTTTTGATTATTTTTTATATGAATATTAGCCACCCGTTGTTGTTTTAATTATTTTTCTCTTGAGATATGTTTATATGATATTGTTAGGATTAAATCAATTTAATGACATTTCATAAATCGATACTCATTTATTGAAGTTAATGGATTATTTATCTAAAATATTAAATTGACATAATAATTCTTGTGTAATATAGATGGAATTGATGTGGAATTATACATTAAAATTGGTTAATAAGATATTATTCCCACTTAAATTGGGGTTTATGTCTCACTAAAATGATTATTCATATTTTTTTGAATTTTATGGTTATGAGAGTAGTTTTTTTCAGTTTGGTTTTCTATTATATGTTTTCCAGTAGGAATTTGGGTTTTATTTCAATGGATGGAAATATGAGATGATCGTTTTTGATATGTAATAGTTGTATGGTTGGGTTTTTGTAATGATAAATCCTTGTGTGGTTATTATGGGAATTGCTGGCCCATGTTATGGAATTGTTTTTTTCTTGTGGTTGGTTAATCTATTGAAGAATGTTATAATTTTTTTCAGTAGAAATGGAATTTTATTAGTAATGATGAAAATAATAATGGGTGTATGATAGGATTACATAAACTATGGGTGATGAAGGGATTTATAATTTTAGAATTGTATGTTTAATAGATTTAATGAATGTGAAAAATAGGGAGAAAATTTGATTGGAATTAAATATGGAATTAAAGGGATTAGTCAATTTAATATATCTGGCAAATGATAAATATGGAAACATTAAATGATGTGATTAAATGAAAAATATTAAATTCATGTTGTGCATATTTTTTTGGAAAGTGGGAACATTTTATTTAATAAAAATTTTCAAAGAGGGAATAACTGAGGTAATATATGGATGTTAATGCAATCATCCCCTATCTACCCAAGAGTTTTGGAACATGATTTCATTGTTCATAGTATACTAGTAATGATGTTGTGATAATGGTACTTAGTGTGGGTGATGTAATATCAGAGGAGGGAATGGGATTAATTTTCATAATGAACATGATACCCTATTACGATGGATATGGAATGATGATGTGGTTTGTGGTGATGATGTGGTGATATCGATATACAATGGAATATAGTTCTACATAGGTGATGGTGATAATTTTATGGCTTTATCATATGATGTGTGGTTTTGATATAAGATTTGGTGTGTTGAATCATGACTATAGAATTGATTTGGATCAACGGAATATCATTAATTTGGGTGGGAGAGTGAAAAAACTTGGTAAATCATTACAAGATAACACATGATGTTTTCTTTTGATATTATGTTATTAAACATGGGTATGATGTTGGGTGAGTGATATATGGTGATTTTTGGTGATAACTAGCTTACTATGTCCGTGTTGTTTTTTTTATTTATCAACTGATGAATTAGTACGGGTATTACACATTCATGTGAGTGGTATTTAATATGATCCAACTATGTATATATGTAATCTCACCCCAATATATTTTAAAAAAAAATTAGATTTTGAGGGTGAGATTGGAGATCATGCTAGATTTTTCTAGCTTTGATATTAGAGTTAGGCTTGGAGTTACATATTAGGAGTTAAATAATTATATGTATTTTTTGAGACTAGAATTTTATTACATTACTATGAATTATTGTAATTACATAATATGATTTTTTTATGATTGGTTGTTGATAGGTTTTTGTAACTTTTTATAGGGTTATATGTTGGAAAATCCACTAATGTTACTAATATATCCCTTGATGGTAGTCACTTAGCTAGGGTCTATTGGAGGTTTCACTCAAAGATCAATCTGAACACCATTACATGCCTTAAAGGGTTTCCTCATGGTAAAGTTATAAAATCAAGGATTCTATGTGTGGACTAAAATTTATGTTTATTTGAATAAAATAAAAAACGATGATATATACATTAATTGATTTACTACTTATTTGGGGTTTATATATTCATTTCCTTAGATAGATTCATTCATGATAAGATGTAAATCACTCATGGTAGTTATATTTTATCTGATTATTCTCCCTGATCCGGTTTCAATTTTATTTTATTTTTTTATTTTTTAGGGGTTTTATCCTTATAATATATTAAGCTTAAGTAATGGCATTGTTGGAGTTTTAGTGGTATCACCTAGTGTTGTTCAAGTATCATGGAAATGGTATTTATTTCCTAAATTTACTTATGAATCATAGATAAGAGAATCATTTGGGAGGTATCCAATGAAATGTTTCTAACATTCATGGAATGTTACATGATGTTATTTTGGAATGGGTGGTGTCAGGATAGAGTTAGAGGGGATGAGATGAGGAAACATTTTAAATTTCATGAGGAACTATGTGATTTTTGGTGGCCCTATGTGTTACCATTTGAGTAGTTTTTGGTAGATATATATTTTTCTAGTTTTTCATTAAATGAATTATTGCATTTCAACATGATTTTTTTTTCTAAATCATGGACTACGATGTAGGATATTTCAATTTCATGTTATTATAATGTGGAATTATTATTATGGTGTTAAGAGGTATGATCATGGGATATTTTTTCTTGAGTTTTTCTTATATAGAATAGTCATTGTGTTAATCTGAGATAAGTCATTCTTAGTTTATCCTTCATGAAATTAATTTTACCCTAAGAGGTGGTATTACAATGCGAATATTATGAGGTGTTTTAGGTTAATTTTATTTGAGCTCATTTTTAATATCAGCATGTAGAATTAATGTTTAGTTATATTTATTATGGTATCAAGTACTATGTGGTTGATTTCTGGGCTCTAACTATATATGTTTTTTCAGAGAAGTTCAAATATTTGTGGATTAGTTTTTCCCATGTTTCATTGGGATTAAGATGAAAATATTTGGTGTATACCTTCTTTCTCATAGTATCATGGGTAGAGGCTTAACGACCTAGGTTGTCTAATATAATTAATTAAATTCATTGAGTTACGCAGTTATGAGAATGAGGTAATGGAGTAAAAATTGGGATATCACAATGTTGTTATTTAAGTTTTATTTGAATATAACCAGTTCTTTTTGGACTATATCTCAGCACATAATAATGATTTTTTCCATATTTAATTATAAATTTGATGTGTCTCTTGAATTCATTTTATTTTACTTGACTTCTACTGAGACCAAGGTGATCATAGATTTATATTTTGACATCTTTAAGGCTCTCTGGCACCTTTTTTCTCTAATATTTAATAGATCAATCAAATTGGGACTCAAATTGATTCTCTATCCTTTTATTTTTGTACATTCTCAAATGTATTCATTTTTTTGAACAATATAGATGTGGTGTTTGGTTCGATTTGGGTGATTTTGGGTTTATTAGTTGATGTTTCACAATATTATAAGTGTTTTAGGGATTTCATTATCCATTTATTTAGTGTGATAATCTGATACATCCATTTTTTTCACTAATGGTTAAATCACTTATTCTGATAATTCATTTTAACTTCTAATTTATCACTTATATAAAATTTATAAAATTATAATGCTATTTCTTTCATTGGGTGGATGATTAGAATTATCCTAATAATGGTATGAAAATAATTAAATGAAATTTTAAGGGAAAAGGGTAATACAATGGTTCTTTAAATAATTACTTGTTTTTTCTTAATTGTTGATACTTATCGTTTTGTTTGATTATTATATAAATCATTATTACAAATAATGACATATTTTTAATTACCTTTCATAATAGGTTAAACACATAATTATAGTAATTAAATTGTAGAGGTAGAAATTTTCAGTAATTGATGTTCTTGTTTATGTGTAAGAGATTAAAATAACTTTGGATGAGGACTAAATTAATTGTTTTGATATGGTAAATTATTATTATTATTTTTGATTTATATTTCCAATATTTTATGTTGATTTATGTGATGACAGGTTTGGTTGTCATGTGAATGTAATTTAATTTCCCATTTCTAGGGAACATGGTAAGAACCAATGACACTATTAATTAGTAAAAGGGATAGAATTGGTAAATTTTGTGCTATAAATTTGACAATGATTATAGGTGGATGAATTTTTCCCTTAAAATTTTGAAGTAATAATTTTGAATAATTTCAATAATTATTTAAAAAAAGTTGTATTATATAAAATTTTACCATTAAATATTAAAAAATTTAATGTAATATAGATGAAGAATAGTAAATTTTGAGTTTGTTAATAACATAGGGAAATAATAATTCAAGAATATTTTATATGGCTACTTGTTGGTGGAATAGTGATGTCGATTATATTGTAGTTATGATAGTAGATGATAATAATAAATAGTGATAGTGAGGTTGTTTGTGTCGACAATTGTGGTTGTAATTTTAGAGGGGAACCCCTAGGTATGGATTTTGTGATACTTATATATGCATTGAGTGTTACAATGTTATTTCACATGAATCACCACTCAAGATGAATATCCTTACTAATTCCCATGTAGTTTTGGTTCATGGGTGTATTCTCAAACATCTAGGTTATAGAGGTAATGGATTGATAGATTCTACATCTTATCATATATCCCTTCATAAATATTATGGGTTGTAATGGATCATAGTATATATATACATAAATTCTGAAATTAAATTAATGTTTAATTTATATATATGCTTCAATACCCTAATATGTGGTTATAGTGTGGATATGTAGTGATTGAAATACAATGGTGGAGGTCCCGAGGTTGACGCCATTGTGTTCATGTTACCATACAATTGTAAGGATGTGATATGTAGTTGTTATATAGTTGTTTCTGGTTAGTCTTGAAACGCCCAACGGTTCCGTATCCGATGATTCATGGACCTGCATTCCAAAGGCAGGTGGTCGCCGGATGGTCTGACCAGCGATGCTTAAGAACACACATTGGTCAATAGAATGGGAAGTTGGGCTCATCATACCCTTTTGGGGGGAATTATTTCCTGTTCCGGGACTCTCTTATAGATTTAGGATGTATTCATATGTTCGTGAATCTTTGGTTTATACCCAAGAATAGTATCCGTGGATTTCTCCTCGTTGGCAATGGTCAGCTGAACGCAGGGGTTTAGAATCATTTATGCCTGAGGTTTACCATCCCTCGTTGGAATAATGACCCTGAGGAGTTGGAACTCTTTGAGAAGGCACTAGGAGTGGCGCGGTGAACCGATGTGAAGATAGTCAGATCAACCAGTTGTTGGGATTGAACCTCATGGGGGATTCCTGCGTACCCTGCCTAGGGGACAGGGATCAAAGTCCACGTAGTTCACATTGGCTTGGTACTTACGCTCTAAGGCTGCCCAGAATGATGGATTGGGGATTACAATATGAGGAGGCCCAGGGCGATGGATTGGGATTTACACTCTGAGGAGGCCCATAAGAGGATGTCATGGTCGATGCTTACTCTAAGCCCACGTGAGTCATGCTTGGTGTGAGAAACAAGAGGAAGTAGGGACCAGACGATCACGTTGAGAAATGTGCGTCCATGAGAACTGGAGTGTGGCTTATGCATGAGGGTGGCCCATAATGTCAGGGATTACTCCGGGATGGACGCCCATGGCGACAAAGCGCAGCGGGAGAGGGAAAGGGCTGCTCTTCTTCCCGTCACCTCTCTTGTTCCCCAGGGAAATACCCCGGGAAGTACTGAGGTGCATGGGGACGGCTGCCTTCGGATGGGTATGTCGCCCCCACTCTGGGGAGGGGAGAAGTGCCTGACCGCTGAAGTGTGCAGCCCCCATCCTGGCGAGTAGAGGCAGAAAGGGGGCTCTCGGGCTTAGAACCCGCATTAACGTGGGAATGTGAACCCATACATGCTTCGGGAATCCACCCAAGGGTCTGGGAAACCCCTTTGCCCCTATTTACCATGGGTATCTGAACTAAAAACGGTGCGCTGATGCGCCTGAGGGTTACACCACACAGATCTGGTGGCTCTGGTGGAGTCCTCGGCATGGGGCCAATGAGTAGGCCAATGAGGAGGTTGAGAAGGATCATGCCGGATTGAAATTGGAAGGATTTTATCTGGCTCGGGGAATGGTAACTCTGAATGTTTTGGTAGGCCATACATGGGTATGGTTGGTGGACCCTTCATGTCGGGAATTGCTACACAGCTTGAGAGGACATCCGCGAACCAGGGTGGTCCGCGGACTGATGGGAATCCAGCTAACCAAGGTGGTTCGCAGCTCTGAGTTCTATCCGCGAACCAGGGTGGTCTGCGGAGGGTTCCATGTAGGCAGCGACAACCAAGGGCGGCGCCAGATAGAGGCTCATCGTTCAGGGCTTCGCCCGTGTAAGAATGTTCTACATGGTGCGGTAGATCAGAAAAGAGGCATAAAGTCCCTAGTCCACGGGGAGTACATCCACAGAGGGACCCTGGTTCGCGGTTCGATCCCAGAGCCGCGATCCACCTTGGTTTGCAGGATGCCCATCAGTCTGCGGACCACCCTAGTTCGCAGACAACCTCTCCAGCCGTGAATCACTTCCCTACATAAAGGGGGCCAACCCTCATACCCCTGTGTGGCCTGCCAAAACCTTCATAGTTCCCCTTCCACGAGCCAGATAAAATCCTTCCAATTTCAATGCGACCTGATCCTTCGCAACCTCCTCATTGGCCTACTCATTGTCCTTGAGACGAGGCCTCCACTAGAGCCACCAGATCTGTGTGTTGTAACCCTCAGGCACATCAGAGCACCGTTTTGAGTTCACATACCCATGGTAAACAGGGGCAAAGGGGTTTCCCCGACCCATGGGTAGATTTCTGAAGCATGCATGGGTTCACATTCCCATGGTAATGCGGGGTCTGAGCTAGATAGCCCCTTTTCTACCTCTACTTATCAGGATGGGGGACTGCACGCTTCAGCGGTCGAGCACTTCTCCCCTCCCCATGGAGGGAGAGGCATACCCATCCGAAGGCAGTCGTCTCCATGCACCTCAGTACATCCTTGGGTATTTCCACTGGGAACAAGAGAGGTGACAGGAACAAGAGAACCCCTTTCCCTCTCCCACTGTGCTTTGTCTCCATGGGTGTCCATCCCAGAGTAAGCCCCGAATTTATTGGTCGATGTCATGCATAAGCCCCACTCCACTTCTCACGGACGCGCCTTTCGCGACGTGATCGTCTGGTCCATGATGCCTCTTGTTTCTCACACCGAGAATGAATCATGCGGGCTTTGTGTAAGAATCGACCATGACATCCTCTTATGGGCCTCTTCAGTGTGTAAGCCCCAATCCATCACCCTTGGCCTCCTCAGAGTGTAAGCCCCAATTCATCATTCTGGGATACCTCAGAGCGCAAGTCCCAAGAAAATGCGAACTACGTGGACTTTGTTCCCAATCCCGTAGGCATGGTTTGTAGGAAGCCTCCATGAGGTTCTAGCTCAACAATCGGTCGATCCGAATATCTTCACATCGGATCACCGCGCCACTCCTAGTGCCGCCTTAATGTGTCCCGACTCCTCAGGGTCATTATTCTAATGAGGGATGGTAATCCTCGGTCATAAATGATTCTGAACCCCTGCATTCAGCTAACCATTTCCAACCTGGAGAAATCTGTGGATACTATGCATGGGTATAAAACAAATATTAGCGAACATATGAATACGTATTAAATCTATAAGAGAGTCCTGGAACATGCAATAATTCTCCCCAAAAGGGTGAGATGAGCACAACATCCCGTCCTCTCGACCATTTTGTGTTCTTATGCGTCACTGGTCAGACCATCTGGTGAACGCCTGCCTTTGGAAAGCATGTCCATGCGTCATCGGATACGGAACCATTAGGCATTTCGAGACCGACCCGAAGAAAAAACTGTGATCCCAATGTGAAAGGAAAGGGGGGTCTGCGTATTTTAATGTCATGCGGTGAGGACGACTTACGTGCATTTTAACATCATACGGAAAGGATGTAGAATACACCCCATGCAAGTCTAGTCCAGACACGGGGAAAGGGGGAATTTTTAACATTATTGTTCATGTAGTTTAACGTCCTGCGGAAAGGACGCAAAAATACCCCCTCTGAAGGTCTAGCCCATACACGGGGGAAAAAGAGCATTTTTAAATCTTGATATCCATGAATTTTTACGTAGTGCGGTAAGAATGAGGAGTACACCCCGTGTCGGTCGGGTCCGTACATGGGGGGAAAGGGAATTTTTTTCTTTTATTCAGCGGTCTGGGCCAGGACGGGGAACCCTGGCATCAATACATATCCTGTGAGGGCATGAATCAAGCCTCATGTAGTTCTATGGAAGAAGAACACCTCGTGCAGGGCTGGTCCGTAAATGGGGGATGGGGACATTGTCTATCTTTTAGTTTATTTCATTTGGAGGTGGTTGGGCCAGGATGGGGAACCCTGGCGTCACTACGTATCCTGCGAGAGTAGGAATAAATCCATACATAGTTATCTGAAAGAAGTAAACCCCGTGCAGGTCTGGACCACACACGGGGGGAGAGTGGCATTGTTAAAACATCTTGTCCGTGCAGTTTAACGTCGTGCAGCGAGGACGAGGGATACACCCCGTTCCAGTCGGGTCCGTACATGGGGGGAAGAAGGCATTTTTAGCTTTTATTTTGGAGTGGCTGGGCCAAGATTGGGGATCCCAGCGTCACTACGTATCCTGAGAGGGTAGGAATCAAGCTGTATGTAGTTCATTGAAATCTGTACAGTTTAACATCATGCGGTGAGGATGATGAATACACACCGTGTAGGTCTGGTCCATATATGGGGGGAGGGAGAATTATTAACTTTTATTTGGGAGTGGCTGGGCCAGGATAGGGGATCACGGCGTCCATACGTATCCTGCGAGGGCAGGAATGAATCCATACATAGTTCTCTAAAATCCGTGTAGTTTGACATCATGCGGTGAGGATGAGGAATACACCCTGGGTAGGTCTGGTCCTTACACGGTGGGAGGGAGCATTCTTAACTTTTATTTGGGAGAGGATGGGCCAAGATAGGGGATCCAGACATCACTATGTATCCTGCGAGGGAAGGAATCAAGCCGCACGTAGTTCTATGAAATCCGTGCAGTTTAACGTCATGCGGTGAGGACGAGGAATACACCATGTGTATTTATGGTACGTACATGGGGGAAGAAGGAATTTTTAACTTCTATTGTCTGTGCAGTTTAACGTCATGCGGTAAGGATGAAGGCCATACAGTTTAACATCATGGGGTTAGGACGAGGGGTATTATTAGATTTCGTGCAGTTTAACATTGTGTGGAAAAGACGAAATCCATGCAGTTTAACGTCATGCAGAGAGGACGTGGGGTATTATTTGATTCTGTGCAGTTTAACGTCATGCGGTAAGGATGAACTCCATGCAGTTTAATTTCATGCAGTGAGGATATTCTCCACTTTCGGTTTCTATGTGAAATACTTCTTTAAGAATCTCGCATTGGTAGGAGCTGTGGTGACTTTCCCGTTCAGGGGGATCAGGGTAGATGCTCCGTTGGAGTAGACCTTGTGTACAACATATGGTCCCTCCCATTTGGGCCCCAGCTTTGGAGGCTTCTTGCCGGGTAACATTGCGGTCCGAAGGACCAACAATAATTCTCCTTCCATGAAAGACCGAAGACGGACATTTTTATTGAAGGCTCGTGCGATCCGGTTCTAGTATTCCTCCAGATGGTGAAAATTGTTCAACCGCTTCTCATCATGCTGTTCCAATTCACCTAGTCACTTTACTAACTGCTCATCATCAGATAATTGATTACAGATGGCAACACGGAGTGATGGAAGTTGGAGTTCAATGGGCAGGACCACCTCTGTGTCGTACAATAATGAGTATGGGTTAGCCCAAGTAGCAGTGCAGATTATGGTTTGATAAGCCCACAATGCATGGTGGAGTTTATCAGGCCATATCTTCTTCTCTTTGTCCACCATTTTCTGGAGAATGATAGACAGGGTCTTTTTGAAATCCTCTATCTGTCCGTTGTCTGCTGCATGGTAGCGGGATGAGTGGTTAGTCTTGATACCAAACTTATGGTATAGTTTCTCCAATTCAGAAAAGAAGAAGTTGGTGCCATTGTCCGTCAGTATGGTATGAGGGACACCAAATCTAGTATTGATATTGGTCTTCACAGAGCTGACAATATTTCTTGCCCAGACTTTCTTGAGGGGCATGGCTTCTGCCCATTTGAAAAAGATGTCGGTTTCTGTGAGGATATACTTCAGCTGTTTGATATGGCGGGAGGATATGGTCCCAAGACGTCCATCCCCCAGATGGAAAATATCCAGGAGTACATGGATTGATTATGTAACTCTAGGGGTTGGTGTATGAAGTTGGCATTAATTTCGCACGAGTGGAATTTCACGGTAAACAACTCGCAATCTCATACCACTATGGGCCAGTAGTATGCAATCCTTTGAACCTGATGGGAATGCTTGGTCCCCGGTTGATGTGCTCCACATACTCCGGTATGTACTTCATTCATTATGGAAACATTTTCTTCTCCATCAATGCATCTGAGGAGCAATCCATCGAGTCCTCATTTGTAGAGGACATCTTGCTGACCCGCACCGCTATATAGGACAAAGTTGATTTCCCTTCCCAGTATTTTCTCTCATTCAACCCTGTCTGATGGAAGCTCTCACAGTTGAATGTAGTATGAAATGGGGTTTATCCAACCGGTGGCAGGAGCATATGGCTGGGGAACGGGGCTGACTTCATCGATTTCTTCCATCTTGTTCTAAACAAATGGAAATACCATTTGGCGGTGAGCAATACTGATAACCTTTTAATCCCGAACTGGGTCAGCTAGGGCTATGGCCATGTTGGCTAATGAATCAGCCTAAGTGTTCTGAGACCTGGAATATAGGTCAATGTTGGTTTTGTGGAGAATTCTGCCATTAACCCTCGGACATGGTCAAACAGGGGGATCAACTCCTCCTTTATGATAGCATATTCACCATTTACTTGATTGATGAAAAGCTGCGAGTCACCTTTTACCTTAAGGTGTAATACATATGCCAGGAGTGCGAGTTCCATCCAGCAATGAGAGATTGATATTCCGCTTCATTTTTCATACATCATTCTGATATGAGAATGGAATATGGAAAGCCTTCCTTTTCTGGGACACGAGTATTATTCCCAAACCCACTTAGTTTAATCTGGGATCCTCCATCCTCTTCCCGGTTGGGCTTCGGGATTCTCCGTCGAAGTACATTTCCCATGCTGGGAACTCCTCACGAACCGTGAAGAAAGTCTTCATCAGGTAGCTCGGCGTCCGGTGCAGTGATCCCTATCAAAGGGTGCTCTGCCCGAATTTCTGCTAATGCCTGACCCTTGATGGCTTTCTGAGGCACAAACCGGATGTCAAACTATTGCAAGATGACCTCCCATCGGGATAGGCATCCGGTCAGCATCAGGTGGCTGAGGATGTACTTGAGCGGGTTACTCCGTGAGATCAAATGGACTTCATGATGCTGCAGATAATGTCGAAAGTTTTGAACCATGAAGACCAAGGCTAAACATCTCTTCTCAATGATTGAGTATCGAGTCTTATCATCAATCATGGTTTGAATGAGGTAATAGAGACTATTTTCACTACTGGTGTCATTATCTTGTGCGAGGAAAGATCCCAGTGATCGCTCTAATTCTATCATGTACAAGATGAGAGGTCTTCCTTCTACGGGGGGCATGAGCACCGGTGGGCTTAAGAGGTAATTCTTCAAGTTTTCGAACGCCTCTTGGAAGTCATCCGTCCATTGGTATGTGAAACCCTTCTTCATTAACCTGGTGAAGGGAAAACATTTCCCTGCCAGGTTAGCTATGAACCGCCTAATATAGGCTAGGTTTCCTTGGAATCCCCTCAGCTCGGTGAGACTTTGGGGAGGAGGTAATCTAAGTATAGCCTTTATTTTCTCAAGGTCGACTTCGATCCCATGATGGCGTACGACAAAGCTGAGGAATTTCCATGAGGTATCCCCAACGACGCATTTCAAGCAGTTCATCTTCAAGATATGCTGTCAGAGTTTGTTGAAGATGGTCTCAAGGTCTGACAGGTGTTCTGAGCGCTATTTGGACTTAACCACCAGGTCATCCACGTAACATTCAACGAATTTCAAAGGAACGGTTTAAAGACCCGATGCATGGCATGATGATATGTGGCACCGACATTCATGAGACTAAAGGGAATGACCCTGTAACAGAATACCCCTTAAGGGGCCCTGAAGGTAGTGGATTCATCGTCTTCTCAGGCCATCTTGATTTGATTATATCATGAATAATCATCCATGAAGGATAGATCCTCATACCCGGTCGTCACATCGATTAATAATTCAGTGATCGGGACCGGGAAATCATCTTTCAGACAATACCGATTGAGATCTCTGAAGTCAATGCAGACACAGATGTGTCTGTTCTTTTTCTTAACAGGGACGATGTTGGACAACCAATTGGGGTACTGGACCTCCCACATAAAGCCTGATTTAACGATCTTATTGACTTCAACCTCTATTTTGGCGGCATGTGAGGGATGCGTCCTTCTGGCAGCCAATTTATATCCCTAGTGGTCTTCTAGAAGACCCAGGTTATGTGTCGGCACTTCCGGATCAAGTCCTGACATTTATGTGTAATTCAAGGAAAAAACATCCCGATGTTGCCTCAATAAATAGGTATATACCTCATGCTCCTCGGGGGACATGGATGAACTAATGTTAGTATCCCTCGGATATTCCTCGATACCAGGTTCATTTCCCTGAGCTCATCCACCGTGGTGGAGATCCCCTCCTCAAATGCAGGAGGTTCATCCCTGAGATCTTCCCACTATTCTTCTCCCAAGTCCTCATCTTCTTGATCCTACGAGGAGAGAGCTCCTGACATGAGCTCTTGGGGGTTCGGAGGCGAGGTGTCGTGGGCGTCCTTACTCAAGTATTCGTCCCTAGATCGAGGATTGGCGGACGTTCCCGCATTTTCGTGCTCGGCCATCGTGGATGAAGTCATGAGGACATCCAAGTGTGTGTCTGTACTTGAACTCCTACTCTCAACATGGTTGATGGGAATGACATAATCTCTAACAAGTTTCCTGAGGGGGTCATCAGGAACCATTTCCAGTCCATTTGGAGGGGGATCCAGTCGACGCCAATGACCAAAGGATTTGATTTATTTTTCTCATAGAACCCAACGTCAATGTAATGTGACTCAGAGAACTCCAAAGGGGCCTTGTCAGTGTGTAATATTATATTGTTTCCCTTGATGCAGTATTTGATACACTGGTGGTAGGATGAAGGAACAACCAAGTGCTTATGGAGCCACAACCATCCTAGTAAGGCATTGAATGTTGCGCTCTGCCCGACCACCAGGAATTCCATGTAGGCTACCAGGTCACCAAAATGGGTCTTTAGCTTAATTTTTCCCCTTGGTTTCTGCTCACTCTTTTCGTAACCCAACAGAGTCGTGGCCGGGGGAATTAGGTCGTCCTCACTATAGCCCAACTAACGGAGTGTCTGTAGGGGAAGGAGGTTAACTCCAGAGCCATTGTCTATAAAGACTTTCTGGATCTCAATACCATTCAGTGTTCCAGACACATATAGTCGTCTGATTTGTCCTTGCATGACGGCATCTTCATCCTGATTAGTGAAGAAAATCACCACATTGCATTCAGCCGGGTCAGTCTCCGTCCGGTAAATTTTAGCGGCAGCTAACTCAGCTTGAAACTCCTGGGGGATGATCAAAGCTTCTATAAGCTCCTCTCTGAGGTCTGCTGATAGACTTAGGGAAACAAGGATTGACAGATTGGTTGGTACCGATGCCATATGATTAAAGAAATCACATTTCTGCTCCAAGGGCCGACGCTTCTCCGTTAGAGGTAGAGTCTTAGTGGGTGCTTTAGGGGATGGATCATTTGACGAGGAGGGACCGGCCGCAGGGTCGGATATCGATGGCGTTCCCTTGTATTGAGGACTTGGCCCGGATGGTCTGTTTGTCTGCACTAGGAATTCAGACACCTGTTCCATCTCTGGTGGGTATCACAGAACAACATGGCTAGAGTGGCTGCTTGTGGAGGTGGTGGAGAATTCTTTCTGCTACTGAGTCCGTTGAAGGGCTCTTCCACAGGCTTCTGTGATATTGACGGTTCAGGCCGGGTTCCAACCGTAGGGTTGGTTTCAGCCGTGACTGCGCCTTCCCTGATATCCCATACCTCTGTGATTCCTCCTCCTGGCTCCTCATGCAGAGAACTCGAGTTCATAACCAGACCCTTCTTTCGGTAATGATTCCATAAGATGGATGAAGTTAATATAACCAAAGATTGGATCTTCATCCTCTGACAGGACAACCTGGTCGGTTGTCCCTGATGGTGTCGTTTGGTGGGTAAGTGCCTGTGGCACCAAATTCGAGGGCATATAATCTACCAGGGTCAGGACTAACATTGGCCCCGTCATGGACTGCTCCTCTTGCCATTGTTTCCTCCTTATTCAATTACACCCAGATGACCGGCTCATAGAGGGTTGTGAGGTCGATACTATCAGCGCTGCGTCTTCAGGGGCTATTAGTGGCAACACCAGATGTTGTAGTTGAGCTCGGAGTATGACCTGGACTTGGTTGATAGTCTTCCGAGTCATCCTGTTGTCAAATTTTTTCCCCTGTTATCTGGTGACTTTCTGCCACCCCTCCTCTTGGTTGGAGTCGGTGGTAGAGATACATGCCACATGTGTTGGGGGTGGTCCCAGCTCGACATGTCCGGAGTCTACCATCCTCTATAAGAGGTCTATGAAGACGAAGCATTATCAGATACTGTGCCCCAACATCCGATGGTTGGGGCAGTAATCTGGAATATCATCACGGCCGACCTCTTCAGGTTTCCTCGTCTCCAGGAGGCGGATAATGTTTTAGTTCATTGCGGAAATGATATATCCACAGACATGATCGTCTCGGAATGAGTATATTTTTTTTTCATTCCTCAAACTGGTTCCACTTCGGTCCTCGTTGATCATGATGTTTAGGAAGAGGAGGCCGCTAATATGCAAGATGCCCTTGACTATTTGGTGGAGGCCTGAGCAGTGAAGTGGGCACAGTGGCCGTCTTGAGTGTGACGGTGGACGCTTCAGCTCTAGGGTCTCTTTTTGCAAGAGCCTGTGAGGCTATTCAGGACTTCAAATTAGTCCGCTGTAGGGAGTCCTCAATTCTCTGGGCAATGGCCAAGAGATGGCCGAAGCCAGTGGTGCACTCCACCGGTATGAGCGGTGTTCGTATTTCATCTCAAAGATTATCGATTCATATGTCTAGAATCTCATCTTGAGGCATTGGCCTGTTCAAGGAATTGGTCAGACCTTTCCATCTGGCAATGAAATCTGAGACCCTCTCGTTCTCCCTCTACTTGCAGATTATGAGATCGCTGAATGTTGTTTTAGGAAACGTTGAGATGAAGTGGAACAGGAACTGCCGCTGAATGTCTTCCCAGCACTTTATTGATAGGGCTGGCAGACTCGTATACCAGACGATGGCAGATCCTTGCAAGGTATCCTTGAAGCATCTGAGTATTACTACTTCTTGGTGCTCCAGAGTTCCCATCATAGGGTCGCAATAGGATTCCTAGTGAATCAAATGTTTTTCCGGATCGCCTGATCCATTGAAGATAGGGAATACAGGGCTCCCATAATTGGGTGGAGGCGGTGTGTTACACACCCATTTCGAGCAGGGTTTCTACTCTTACTGTATCAGAGTGTGTCGACCTTCCATCGCTTACAATCGAGCTGTTAGTGCCTCTATGGTGTTGGTGAGACCCTGGTTTACGTCATGTTGGGTCCGATCCTGGGCAGGCGTAGCCCGAGGCATTGCCTGAGGATCCGGATTGGCCGTCACTAGGGGTGCATGTGCCGTTTGTGGAACCTTTGGAGGGTTCAGGCGTACTCGCTCCGGTTGCTACCTGAGTGGAGAGAAGTCTTGGTATTCATCTGAATCTATGTTTAGGTAGTTGGACGGGCCAGGTGCCTCAGTGGACGGTTGCCCTGACCGTGTTTCGTTATCTGGGGCAAACCTTAGTCTTTGAGGTGCACTTGTTGGGAGTGAATGATGTGGCTCTTCCTGGGACACACATTCGATAAGGCAGTTCCTCTAGAGTACCTCGGCGTTAGGCCGCCTCAATTATTTCATCTCCTCTTCCTGTCGAGCGAATATCTCTTTGACATGAGTGGCTCATCATTGTTAAGAGAAGGTGGTGGGTTAAGGGTAACTGGTCCTTTTTTCTTATCCTTGTTGGAGGCCTGCAGGGTAGGTGGAGGAGGGTTGGCTGGAAGGACGGACATATTTACGGTGGCCCTCTGGTTCCGAGTGTGCACACCTGGTGGTTTTTTGTGAGTCATAGCATGACTGGAACTATCATCTACCAATCCCTCGTGATTTTCAGTATTTCTGGTGTCACCCATGGGGTTATCCTCTATGACGTTGATAGATGCCTATCACGTGGCGGAGAAGATTTCATCTTCCAAATGGGAAGAGGATCTCCTGCATCTTCTATTGGCCTTCCGTTTCGTGACTTGGGATTTCCTTCGGACTTCTTGAAAAAGGGTGACACGGAGGGTTCTTTGGTGCGGACTGACGGTGCGCCTTCCTCTTAGAGGGGATGATGATTCAAATGACGAGATAGGATGGGAACCTCATTTTCTGATTGTCCTCCCTAGACGAGAAAATACAGAATCTCATGGGGGATGTTGTTGTTGAAGGGGTAATAATTCCCTCCAGCCATGAGGCCTGGGGTTGGCTACGTTCCTTGGACATCGAGTCTCTTCCCAGTTTTATTGGTCTTACGGGGGAATTTTTTGTTAAAAATTCCCCCAGCCCTGAAGGTTGGTGTTGACCCTGGATTGAGAAAGTTGCTACAACTATCTCTACCTGACTGATCTTGCGTGCCCCCATTTGGGGGTGAACTGGGTTTGGTGTCGAGTTCTTTTGTGAATCAATCCCTTATATGGAGGCTGGAAAAGATCGCTGATTGGCCTCTCTTAGGAGAGAGGCATGTTGTATGCTCTCGGTGGCCTAATTCTGGAGATCATTAATGGCTTGTTCTCATCGTGCCTGACGCTTCTAGGACTTACACATGGCCTGACTCTGTTGGGTGTGTTTCCTTTCCTGAATAGAGAGACCACTCGATTGCCGTCTTGATGTGATGACGTTGAAAGACACCACACCGAACGAGTTCATATGGGCGGGGAGCGAAGTGAAATGCAGAGCTCCACGTTCTCCCCATCCCCTGATATGGACTCCCATCGGAGCGTCACCGATGAGGCGGCAAAACTGCTGCTGTGCACTGAGGCAGGCTATCTCCATGATTCCTTTATGCCTATTGGGTCGCTGTTGTCGTGCTGAAGGAAGAGCATCCAAGTCGATGTGACACAAGAGGTCCCCTATTGTCTAGATGTGCTCTACATACACGTCGTAGGGCAGGAAACTTGATTTCAGTCGGTAGAGGGTTGTCCATATATTATGGCAGATGCCGTGCACACATTATTTGGACAACTCTATGGGTATGTCGAACTGAGACGTGGTCGTAGGGAAAAAAATAACTGGTATATCATCCCTGGCCAATCGTTTCCTCAGGTGCATCATATCGGCATACTCCTCCGCTATTGATTCCTCTACCTGGTCAGCCCAACTGAGATGCTCACTGTATGTGTAGTCAGGGGCAGTGGGACTGGAAGGTGTTGAATTATCATATGGGGGACTCCGGGGTGGTTCATAAGATGAACGTGGCCCCGGAACATTTCCTGATCAAATAAGGGTGTCGTTGGAGACTAGCTGGGAATATGACATGCTTGATCCCGTCCTTCTGAGTTCCTTGGCATACGACGACTTTTCTGTGCTTCATTCGGAAGGAGGAGGACCTTCATGTCAATATGATATTTCATCACGACGAGGACCTCTGCAATGGCAGCCATAATGGTGAGGACTACCATTACTGCTTGAAGCTTCACTGCATAGAGGACTTTTGCAGTGCATACCCTGGGGAGGACCTCCATGGCGTTTTGCAGCAAGGGGAGGACCTTCTGGCTATGTAGAATTGTTATTGGGAGGACCTTTGCAACAACTTCCATCATGGTGAGGATGACCATCATGGCTTGAGGTTTGATGTGCATCATGGGGAGGAACTTCAGGACACAATGCGACAAGGGGAGGACCTTCTTGTTGCTTGGGGCCAATGCATGGAGGACCTTCACAATGGAGGCCTTGGTGGCTAGGACTACCATCACAGCTACGGAAATGGTGAGGACTACCATTACTGCTACCGCTGGGAGAATATCCGCTGGATACAACCTTGGGAGGACCTCCAGAATGTACTGCAGTGACGAGAGGGACTTCTCGCTGCTTTACGTCTCTACGTGAAGGACCTCCGTTATCAGGGTGGAGAGGACTACCACCATGATCTGATGCCTGGCTGCATCGGGTTCAATTACAGCATAACCCATAGGGAGGACCTTTAGGGTAGGCTACCACAAGGGGAGGACCTTCTTGTTGTGATGGGACGTCACTATAGGGAGGGCCTCCATAGTTGCGACTATGATAGCGAGGACTACTATCATAATCCATGGTCTCACTGCATGGAGAGTGTTTACTGCGTATACCCATGGGAGGACCTTCAGGGTGGACAACATCAAGTGGAGGACTTTCTTGCTGGTCGATCGTCTTGCCACGTGGAGGGTTTTCGTGACTTGCATCAAAAGAGGATTTATCGTGATCGATCGTTATATGACCATAGGGGAGGCCCCCACAGGTGCCCTGGGGTGGACCTTCATAGATGCTGGTAGCAACATTGCGGGGAGGACCATCGCAAATGCTAATGCCACTCCCATAATATGGTAATGGAGGGGAAGGTTTCTGAGCCTTTGATGTATTATTAGCGGCGTTGGGAACCCAAACTTCCAGTAGAGCAGATTCATGAACTCCCTCTTTATTTTCCGGCTGCCTTTGTCGCATTCTGGGCACTCTTTTGCGGGCAGTGGGAACCATCTGCTGTTGACAATGGCCTTCACCTTTGGTTCCCTGTCTAATTGGGTCCCATGATGCTATCGGGATATTCCGACGAACATCATGACTTTCAGCAGGGATATATGCCTTCTCTGGAGCATCCACCCTGATGGACGGGTGTCCCCCAGTTGGAACGAGTGAAGTTGCTTGATCTGGTTTCCCTTGCGTCATGGAATATGGCCAGCGACCTTCCTGGGCAGAAGAAGAGATGTAGAT
Organism: Viscum album; assembly: GCA_963277665.1. Classification (NCBI taxonomy): domain Eukaryota; kingdom Viridiplantae; phylum Streptophyta; class Magnoliopsida; order Santalales; family Viscaceae; genus Viscum; species Viscum album. The sequence goes on from OY728158.1 coordinate 1,031,354,760, forward strand.
CTGCTCCGAGGTGGCTATCTCTTCACTCAGATGAGTCGCCTCAATTGGGGAGATGGCCTCACGGGCCCAAGCCCTTGCTGTTGCCACTGATGCAATGCCCGAAAGATATGATCTGAGATCAATACCTACTCCTCCAGCATTTCCAGGATATGTAGAGAGACATCTTTGGCTAGAACAGGTATGGAGGACCATTTAGGTATCAGAGGAGGAATATCATGCTCCGGTCCTCTAGTGGTCAGTGGGTACTGACAATTCTCCTGTGTCAGGGTAGGTGAACGAATCTGCCCCTTTACCGGAATACGCCGGTTTATCTCTTTGTTGGCCGCCACATCGGGATGGCGGATATTACTTGCATCCATAGGGAGCTGGACCTAAATATATTGGTTTCCCACCGTATCTATTCGGTGGCCTTTGTTGGTGGGGAGACGTGCCGACCTTTTTTTTGCTGCCACATCTTGGTGGAGGGCTTCGTTTATCGCCACCACATCAAGATGATGGGCGTCAGAAGAAACTGATAGGAGCTGGTCCTGCAGGCGCCGGGTCGCCACCACGTCAGGTTGGTGGGCTTCATGACCCTGGGAAGGGAGGGGTTCCTGCTTCGTAAGTGTCATCCTGTGTGAGCGACGGTCTTGATGGAGCTCAGCGGGAATGCGCACCGGCTTGTATGATGCTGCCATGTATGGATGGTGGGCTCGGGAGGAGAGAACAGGTGTAGGTTCATGTTCATGGTATGTCTCCGTGGCTGGGCAGTGGAGCTCCTCCTCAGGGACCAGGGTGATGATCGGTCCCCATTTGTACGTTTGCCACCCTCATCGGGCGGTCCGAGGGGCCGGAGCTTGGGGAGTGTAGGCCTAAATCCTCGGGGTGACATCCTCCTCGGCGTGAAAATGTTGAGTCATGGCATGACCACGATGATGTCTGTCGGCAGGGGCCTTGGATCAGAACCCCCGTTCGGTGGGGATGATGTCCTCAACGTCGACCTCATCTGTCTCCCTATGATAAGGGAGGTACACATTGTCCTGTTCTGTGGACAGACTCCCGAAACGGTTGGAGACAGCAATAGGGGATGTCTAGATCTGCCTTTTCGGCCGCAGTTGGGCATGCGACTAGAAAGTTCTAGCAGACTGGAGGGTGAGCATGGCTTCCTCCACCATTGGGAGAGTACCGTTCACGTGTTACTCTCAGATCAGTGCGTCTGAGACCCAGCATTTAAGAAGCTGGGTGGGTGACGGGGTCCTCCGTAGGTGAGGATGTATGGTCCTTGCATTTTTGGAAGCACGCTGTTGTGAGTTCCGTTGCGATTCCATTTGATCGAAGGGAGTTCTGAAGGTAGTACCTGCTAAACATTTTAGGAAATACAAGCAACAAACCCATCAAGGTTGCATCTCATGATCCCATGCATAATTAATGACCTTGCTTGGCCCTCCTTATGAGTATAAGGGGGAATAGGGTGGGATTAAGTAAAATCTGTCATGCTTGGTTAAAGATTCACGTCGGGTTCACCATTTTTGCTTCGCTTCAGTCTAGAAATGCCCAACGGTTACGTATCCGATGACGCGTGGACCAACTTTCCAAAGGAAGGCGTTTGCCGGATGGCCTGACTGGGGATGCTTAAGAACTCACATTGGATGAGAGGATGGGAATTTTGGGTCATCGCACCCTTTTGTGGGGAATTATTGCCAATTCCGAGACTCTCTTATATATTTAAGACATATTCAAATGTTCAGTAATCATTGGTTTATAACAAAGCATAGTATCCACAGATTTCTCATGGTTGGAAATGGTCAGCTGAACACAGGGGTTCGAAATCAACTATGCCCGAGGTTTACCATCCCTCATTGGAATAATGACCCCGAGGAGTCGGAACTCATTGAGGTGGCACTAGGAGTGGCGCGGTGAACCAATGTGAAGATAGTCGGATCAACCGGTTGTTGGGCTTGAACCTCATGGAGGCTTCCTACGTACCCTGCCCAGGGGACTGGGATCAAAGTCCACGTAGTTCGCATGGGCTTGGGACATAGGCTCTGAGGTAGCCCAGAATGATGCATTGGGTCTTACACTTTGAGGAGGTCCATAAGAGGATGTCATGGTCGATGCTTACTCTAAGCCCACGTGAGTCATGCTCTGTGTGAGAAACAAGAGGCAGTAGGGACCAGACGATCACATCGCGAAAGGTGTGTCTGTGAAAAGTGGAGTGGGGCTTATGCATGAGGGCGGTCCATAAAGTCGGGGCTTACTCTAGGACGGACGCCCATGGTGAAAAAGCACAGCGGGAGATGGAAAAAGGTGATCCTGTGCCCGCCCCCTCTCTTGTTCCCCGGGGAAATACCCGGGGATGTACCAAGGTGCATGGAGACGGATACCTTCGGATGGGTATGCCGCCCCCTCACTGGTTAGGGGAGAAGTGCCCGACATCTGAAGCATGTAGTCCCCTCTCCTGGCGAGTAGAGGTAGAAAGGGGGCTCTCGGGCTTAGACCCCGCATTACTATGGGAATGTGAACCCATGCATACTTAGGGAATCCATCCAAGGGTTGGGGAAACCAATTTTCCCCTGTTTAACGTGGGTTTGTGAACTCAAAACACCGCGCTAATTTACTTGAGGGTTACACCACACGGATCCGGTGGCTCTGGTGGAGGCCTCGGCTCGGGGCTGATGAGTAGGCCAATGAGTAGCTTGCGAAGGATCGGGAAGGATTTAAATTAGAAGGATTTTATCTAGCTTGGGGAATGGGAACTCCGAATGTTTTGGCAGGCCACACATGGGTATGGGTGGTGGCCCCCTTCGTGTAGGGAAGTGATACATGGATGGAGAGGCCGTCTGCGAACCAGGGTGGTCCACAGACTGTTGGGAATCCTGTGAACTAAGGTGGTTCGTGGCTCTGGGTTCGATCCACGAACTAGGGTGGTCCGCGGAGGATACCATGCATGCAGTGACGGCCAAGGGCGGTGCCAGCCGGTGGCTCGTCGGTCGGGGATTTGCCCACGTATGAGGGTGATACGTGGTGTGGTGGATTGGAAAAGAGGCATAAAATCCCTGGTCTGTGGGGAGTACATCCGCAGAGGGACCCTGGTTCGCGGTTTTCTCTTCTTTGTTGTTTTATGTTCGTGGTTCGCCATGTTATTATGTGTTTTTTTGTTTCCTTATTAGTTAGTTCCCAGGTTCATACCTTCTCTGGTTCACAAACTGGAACTTCCGAAATCCTAATCCTTCCTTCGAAATCCATCCACCTGAATCTGACTGATCTCCTCTCCATCCTCTTTTTTTCATTCTTCTTCAATCTCCTTTTATAGAGCGGGGAAAAGGATGTATCTATAGTCATGCGACATCTTTTACAGAGGCCCATGACTAAAAACCCGGTTCACAGATGACTTGGTAAATCAGTAATTCACGGGGTATTAAACACTCCTCCACGATCCAAACTCAGGGAGTGCTTTGTGGTCGCAAAGGGTTCTGCCTCTATTCCACGAAAGACAGAGGATGTGGCTTGGGCCTTTTATCGCGCTTCACGGCGGTGGATCATCCTGGCGTCCATCCTGCTTCGTGCCTGCGGAGGAGCTCCGCCTCTACTTCACGGACGACGCTGGTCCGCAGAATTGCAGGTGGGCGGTCTGGCGAACCGGCCGCGTACTGTTGCTGGGAGCCAGTGCGCGGACCGGTTCGGTCCTTTTCCAAGTCTTGAGGTAATTGTATTTCCCCCTTTGTGGAATTTTCAGGACGCTATTATGGAGATGCATTATTTGAAAGTGGATATATGCTTAATTTTGTGATATGCTATGTGGTTATACAGTTATATTTGTATTGAATGTATTTAAGCCTAGGATGTATGTATCCATGGCTTGAGATCGATGAAGTTAGTGAAGAAATTTTTGTCGGATACCATCTTGATATTACGATACTATATCATGGATTCAATATTGATTGAGTGATCCATGATAATTTTGTGTGGTTATTTACCTAATATATGAGAATTTTGGTCAAAAAAATTGTTCACTAATGAATTAGTATTCTTCTTAAAAGATTATAAGAAATGTTATGAGGATGACCCTATAGAGTATAAATGTATTCTTATTAAATTATATATATATTTATATATTTAAAATGTTCTGGAGAGACATAGTGTATATAATATAGATACTACCTCATGGAGATCATAGAGGACTATATGTGTTTTTTCAATAAGAGATATTTTTTGGGGGTTTTCATTATTATTAATTTTGTATAAAATTACAAAAAATGGGCACTAGGTTTTGAACTATATTAATGGTTTTTTGATGGGTATATTATCTTATTTTATTGAGAATATAAGGATAATTTCTCTTTTTCATGTGTGAAAACACCCTTGTAGAATGTCTCAAACCTGTGGCCATTTTTATATAGCCATATAGGGTCACACTCATCTTCACTTCAGGCCGAGGAGTATTTTCCAGTGGGGTTGGGTCATGAGAGGATGAATATGAATGAATGATATATAATGAAATATTAAAAATAATGATGATTATAAACAATAAATAAGAATATATAAACCAATAAAATGTATATGAAATATTATTATTTAAAAATTATTTTAATGTTAATGGAAAATGTGATGAACGAATTACCTTATCATACAAAAATTTATTATCCCAGAAAGAGTCCTTATAACAACCTAAAATCATCTATAATAAATAGTCTTATGTGAGAAATAATCCTAATGATATATATCAAGAGTAACATGAACCTTTTTGTGAATTAATGAGGATGAGTGATTATTAATTTTTTGGGTGAGTTGATTCCCAATTAATAAATTTTTCCTTATTTTATATTTCTAATATCCAAATTTCTCTATTATAACCATAGTACATCATTACCTCTATAAATTTCCAATTATAATGGTAAGTTCAAGAAATAGGACATGAGAACAAAAAAGCTTCAATTTGTTCACACAAATAAATATAAATATAAATATATATATATATTCATATTTACTATGTGTTTCTATATTTCACCATTCTAAACAACAACTTATTAATTTTTGGAAAAATTTAAAAAATACCCTATATCTTAGGTTGAAATATTAATTAAAAAAATCTAGTCCTAATTATCAAATTTCCTTCAAAATTCATAGAAATTTATATTTTTGGTAAACACTTTTTGGAACATTTTCTTTAAGATGTTTGTCATTTTAGATTGTTCCATTACTATTCCAACACCTATTTCATTTAAATTATCTACCTTATTCAGAATTGAAATATTTTTTATAATAATTATCCTACAAAGTGAATAATTAATTTCAAAATGTAAATACAAAAATATGAATTATTATTTTTGTTAATAATATTTAACTTAACATTTTAAAAGTAACTTATAAAATAACAAAATATGAACATAAAATGTTGTATTGGTTTATAAATATATGAATATTTGTAAAAAAATAAATGAATTAATATTTTTTTTTAAATTATTTTTAAAATTATTTTATTTTAAATTATTTTATTTATAATTTTAATAAAATATGGCATTTCTTCTTTTAATAATCATATATAACTATATAAGAATCAATTTATTTAAAAACATATTATATTATATTCAATGATAACATGATAAAATAACTATTAAAATTTTTAACATACTCTTCCAAAAATTAGATTCATATGAATACATTACTACTATAATTATTATTTGAATATAAATTTTTTATCAGTAAAAAATTAGTAATCAAATAATCAAGAATTCAGTAAAATATATTATATGTATCTATTTATAGAAACCGTAGCTACCCTATTATAAATGAATAAAATTACATTTGGAAAAATAACCAATGAACCTTATTTATTAACATTAATTATAACATCATGAATGAATATAAATATATATTATATATTTATTAAAATATGACAAATAGAATCCCTAGTGAATTATAAGATCATTATTTAATGATGAATGATATTTTCATACCGTTGAATGAATTTCAATAGATAATGTAATGTTATCAAAAAACAAATAATTTAATCAGTTGTATTAATATATATAAAAAAATTATTCACTAAATCATAAAACAAATATAATTAATATATAATAAATAATTATTTAATAAAAAGAAACCCATATAAATTTTTATTATAATTTTAAAATAAGTTTTTCATAGAATATTGATATTTTATGTGAATTCTTATGTTTATGTGAACCATTATTTTTATATGTACAATTTTTTTAGAGACCATGAGTGGAATTTTTTTTGTAACATACATTCACTTATAATATTCATTAATTTTTTTAATAATTTTTGATGAATAGAAAAATTAATATTTCAAGGATAATAGCTTTCATTATTTTTTTGAAGAGAAAGATATTTGTATCCCTTTATGAATCTAACTATTATTAATTTCTTATTTTATTCCAAATTAATGATGGTATCTATTAATTGTTTATATGTAACATATGATAACTATATTATAAAAATACTTTATTTTTACTGTATTCATTTAATTTTTATTTTAATTATTCTTTAATTTTTTTTATCAAAAAAGAAAATAAAAAAGGAAATAATTATAATTAAATTATATGAGAATTATATATATGATGTCTATGAAATCAAATTCTCACCATCATCTATAAATTGTTTCCACTCAATTTTTAATTAATATTATATATCAAAGGTTATGAAATGTTTTGTTATTTTACTGATTATATATTATGGTTTCTACCTAATTTTACTAATTAATATCTAATTTATTAAACTTCTCAAATTATAGTATGAATATGTATTATCATAAATTTAGTGGAAATATTATTTGAATTAGTATATATATATTATTCCTAAACTAGTTTTCTAATACTAAAGGTATTCTGTCATATAGGTTTTCTACCTAAATTTCAAAAAAACATCATAATTCAAAAAAATGACTGAAATCTAAATTGGTACTATCTTCAATTTAAATAAATTTTTAATTATGACAATTCCATTAATTTTCTATAATCAATGAAATAACTCCATTTCATTTAAAATGTGTCATTTCAATGTAAATTGAATATATTGATTTTTTATTTAATAAATACTATTAGGTAAAATAATATAGATTTAATATAAATATTGACATTAATGTCTTGTTCATTTTATATAGGAAATATAATAGTCATCTATCTCAAAAAAAATATTTTTATAAGATTTCCTATAGGTTATATATATATATATATATTTACCTATTCTTTTCTAAATATGTTTTCCTTGGTTTCTTAAAAACATTATATGATGCAAACTATAATGTCTGCAACCCTAGTCAAAGAGATCCATTTGGTTATTATTTAAATTTTAGCCATTTAATATGAAAAAAATAAAAAAATATCCAATTTTTATAATTCTTTAGCAGACTATATATAAGAATGAACATTTCATTACATTATTATGACCTATTAATACTTTAAACATAAAAAATTATTTAAATGTGTTATTATTCCTCCATAAATGCCATCCTTATATTTTCAAACATTTTACTTCTGATCATTACCATAAGAAATGGTGAAATATATTAATAGTTGTGATCTCAGATTATTTTATATGGATAACATAAAATAAGTTATAATATTCAATAATAATGACTTAAAGAATACAACAATAATAGATAAATGAATGATTCTATAATGTGAGATGTATCATTTTAATATTATCCTTGAATTCCATGGTTTGGGAAATAAATTATCAAATGAATAATAATAAATGATCCCATTACAATGTAATTTATATTGTTAAACATCATAACTAGACTATAATGTCTATGTTCCCATATAACACGCTACATGTTTGAGTCCCCATTGTGAGAAATCATACATAAATGTATAGTACACAAAATACCAAAACTATTTTGTATAATGATAATTATAAATACATTTAGGGGATATATAATTTTGGGCCCCCATCATTAATAAGTCATCCCAATGAATTACTCATATGAATTAAAAGGATAAATAATAAAATATATAATATCCAAAAATAAACAAATTTTTTAAATTTTATTGAATTATCAATAATTAAGCATACAAAAATTATGTTATTAAAATTGTCAATACTTCCCCAATCAAATTAATTTCATTGTTATCTTTGAAAATTTGTTAAATATAAATAATTATATATAGGGAACTCTCACAGTATATAATAATTTAATATATGTCAAAGTTAATATATCCTATTGGGAATATATATTATATGTCTATCACAGTAGACAACAGTTAATAAAAATATTCATGAACTTGGAATTCACATAGTATAGAATAAATGTATATGTTTTAAAGAAAATATATTCACATACTAAATAAAGATTTTTGGATATTATGGTGATTACATATTAATTAAAATAATTATGTATTAGGTACTCACATGATAGAGGATAAATTAATATTACCAATTCAATTAAAAAAACATGGTAAATTACATTGTAAGACTATCCAGTTCAAAACCCAATAATTATAATAATGAAGAATAAGGCATAAAAACAATATTGAAAGAATTGATATTTTTTACACATCAATATTCTCCACTAATTAATCAAATAGTACATAGATCTAATTGAATTCAACTATAACATATGTGGAAATGTAATGGATTCAAAATGTTAAAACATGTACCCAATTCATGTGATTGAATTATCATGTACCTATAATATTATATAATTCTATTTTTCAATCATTGTGACATTTAAATTTTAAATATTATGATATCAATATTATAATGAAAAAAATAGTATAAAAAATATAAAATAACGTAATACCAAAGACCATACTATAAAGGGAAACAATTTCACACCATAACCATTTCAAAATAAAAAATTTATTTTTTATTCTTCACATAAGAATTTTATTCAAATATATTTTTTTGAGACTTTTCTAAAATTGTAGTATTTTTATTGAAAGGATAAATATACAAATTTTGAAAGAACCATCAGATTAATTAAATCATCGTAATATAAAAATGAAATTATTATTTTGAATAATTTTTCTATTATATATATAAAGAAAAATAAAAAATTTGAAATTATAATGTTTCATTTATAAAACCCCTTAATATCAATTTGAAACATAAATACAATTTCACTATAAAAATCTTTTTTATGCTTATATATAGAATATGAGTTATTTTAAATTTTTGGAATATTGTTTCCTAGAAATTATTTCTTATTTACTATCAACATGTACCTATTAGGTAATATGGTTAATTTCCTTTTTAGGACTAAAAATAAGATTAGTGATATTTAAGTTCAATTATGTGATATTGGTTAAATAGTTTTCTCAAAGAACAATTTTCAAAATATTGTGTGATTTTTATATAATAAAATAAAATATACTCTTAAAAATACTGACTATATTAATTTTTTTTACCTATATATAATTATAATTACACTAATTCATTTAGTAATAAATAATAAATATTAATATGAATATATAATTTTGATAAAAACATTTTCTAAAAAATAATGTTTTTTATGTATATTATATGTTTTTAATAAAAAGTTAATTTTATCATATTTGGAAATTTAATTTTATTAAATTGAGTATAAATTTAGTTTTTAAAAACCCATTTTTTTATAGTGGGATAACTGAAATTTATAATAAACTCTAATTTACATAGTTATAAACTTGATACCATGGTAAAACAAATTATAAAATATAGATATCTAACTGTTAATAACATAATAAATGTTTCAAAAATGTGTAAAAACATTTTGTTTGAGGAATTAAAGACCCATAGAAACATAAAAAAATATATTATTCTTAATATTTGGAGTAATTTAACATTGAGTATTTTAAATATATCATTTAAAAAAAGGGTTCTCTCCAACATTCTCTTTTCATCACATATAAAAGGGAAACACACACTACACTTCATACCAAAACTATGACTGAAAATTAATTATTGAAACACTGATATTTTATCACTAATATATCCATATTAAACATCATTATACCTCTAAGAACTATTAATTATATTTAGGCATCAATTTTTTATTAGAGTTATCAGATAAAACAAAAACACTTGGTGTAAGTATTAACATCTTCTTTAACTTTTCATACTAATAATTCTCTTACTAATATCGTCTGTCAATAAATATAAATTAAAATATTTTTACTTTTTATAATTATATGTCATTATATTAATGGAACAACTAATATTCATTCCCAGCATCCATTAATAAAAAACACTATTAGTGTGTGTGAGGGGTCCACCTCCTTTATGAATCAACAACTTCAATTTTTTGAACAACATATAATTGTTAGTTTTAATGATAGTATTTGAGTATTAATATTTGAGATATAATATATATATAGTTATAAAATTTTATGTCACCATATACCCTAATTCCCCATCATTATTCAATAAATGAAAATGTTAAGTGTGTTATGTGCGAATTACCTCCACTAAGAAGTAACATATATCATTTTTCCTAGATTAATAATTATTTATATAAAACAATATAATAGGAATAACCATATTTAAGATCTCTATCTAATATCATGAATATATTTTAATAATGATATTTTGTTAAAAAACACATTCATAATCAGAATCATCCATTCATTATAGAATGTTCATATTTCGGTCGGTCTAGCCACGTACTTGAATGATTCTAGGAAACTATATCATTGATGACTACGAGATATAAAATATTAATAATATTATAAGATAATAAGAATATATTGTTTTTATTGGTTATGTAAAGTCTATTATTTATTTATTTATTTATTAAAATATCATATTTGATCACTAAAATTACCAACATAAGTAAACACCAATTTCAAGTTCATGGAACTTAACTAAGACACTATTAGATTGAAATAATATATTTATAAATACATTCAATATATCTATATATTGGAATAATTAATTTGGGAGAAAAATAATGAATATACATTCTATTATGAAACATGTTCCAGATTATCAATATTACTCTCATATGATATTGAAAATAGATCATAAAAAATAGATATACATCCATATAATAATTATAAATAATGAGGGAAAAGGTATTTAATTATAATTATGTTCTTGATATATTTTATTAAGATGTTTATTTTTTTATATGTTTTTAGAGAAATTTTTTATAAATTAGAATAATTTCAAGAGTTTTTTATTTATGTGGTAAAAATAATAACTATTTTATATTTTATACCATGAAATTCATATTATTCATGGTATTTGAATATCAATTTATGCCCAAATTTTCAAGAGTTTTTTATATAATTGATACCCAATACATAAGTGGGGTTTTTGTATCAACATTAATTCTTTGGGACTCATTATATATTTACCACTTAGATACTTTTATGAGGTTTATACAAACACATTGAAGACAATTGACAATATTCATTTATCATCTCAATAGAGATAAAATTTCATATGATTATCCCTCCTTTAAATACCACAAATTTCAACTATTAACAAAGACATTATAACACCTAAAATTTTCCACTGTGAAAACCCCATCCTATGTTTTGGTAAATTAGGTGTGTGTGTAGTTTTTGAAAAAAATACATAAATGTATGGATACTAGAATGTGGATGCGGTTTTAAAATACATACACCTTGGGGTAATCATTCCAAAAATGTGTGTTTGATCATTGAATAATTCAACACTCTAATGCATTATGAGTGGGACTAATTGTTCCCAAATGGATAAATACTCATAGTGAATATCATTTTGAATATGGACATGTTATTTATAAACCATGATAAAATATTTTTTATTGCCATTTTTATCTCCTACCAATGAAAAATATTCATCATAATTACAATCTTCCACGGATAAGACCTCACAATAAATGTACCATTGCCATTATATTTTTTTGATAATAGTACTTCCAGATACTTTTACGAAACCCTAAATCTTATATATGTATTACTGTATGATGTCCAAGAAATCCACATTTTTCCATTAAATGGAGATGTATCTATTTTTCAATTATTTTTATTATATGGATACAAATATTTTTATTTGTACAAATTTTCCTTAGGGAATTTTTTAAAATATCTTGAAAAATATTTTAGTGGGTGAATTGGGATTAATTAAGTAATGGAAGGTTCACAAAAACATATATCCTATTGAACAATATATAGATCTTATGAAACAAAAAAGAATGGTTTTTTGTATATACGTGTCTCCATATTTGTCTAATGTCTGGGAAAAATATCATGATTGTAATTTTTGATGTCGAGTATTATTAATTCCATTAGTTTTTCATCCATGATTATTATTATCTATGTTTTCATTTATTATCATGTGTAGATAATTCCATAATTATAATTGGTTATGGATTCCTATTTATTAGTTGTTCCTACCATATCACATATTTTATATTTATTTTATGGTAGCTTCTATTGTATAATACTCTTTACTATGAATTAGAGATCACCCTTATTTTTTTCATTACCTTGTAATCCTAGAGGTGAAATATTTGTAATTTTATAGGATATGATGGAAGGAATAATCATATTATCTTAATGTGTTTATATTGTCTCTTTTGTTTTCAAATGTAATATATCTATGTTTATGTCTTCCGGGACTACTAAGTTCCTAGATCACGTGGTGACTCTTGTATTATTTATTAATAAAGGAATACAACCCATGGTATTTGTTTTGGGATATTATGTCATTAAAATTTATGTTATAAAAAAATTAGATATAGTTTTATAATTTTTAATTTCCATAAAGGGAATATTTCAGTTAAAAATTCCTTGAAAGAAAAGGAGAACTTGAACAAAAATCTGAAATAAAAATCATGGGACCTGATAGAGGCTCCCACTATATCATCTTAATCATTCAACCATAGAAATATTTAGATATTATAAATATAACAACAAAAGTAGCACAAGTATATGGAATACATATGGATTTTTCATGATGAGACAACTAGATTTATAACCATCATTAGATAATTTCTTCCAAATGAAATGTTGTGAATGGAATTTACTATGATTGAAAGTTAGTATCACATTCATAGAATATCCTAAGAGTCTCACATAAAATTATTTCAAAAAATATTGGAGTAGGATCATGAAAATTTAATATTATATAATAATAAAAATGTACATATGAATTTAAGAGTGTGAAAAACTATCATTACATCATCATAGTAATGGATCTTTAAACGAGTAATATACTAGATATTGTATAAAATGTCATGGATAAAAGATAATTGGGATGATGACACCAAAAGATCAAATAATTGGGATTTTATAAATTAGGAGTTTTAATTAAATTTAAACTGAATAATTACATTTCTAAATAAACAAAGATAGAGTGGGAAAACTTACTTGTGCAAAATAATAGCTTATAAGAAGGGTAAATGAGAGTAATTAGAAAATATTTCATAAAAAATAACTCATGATTAAGATAATATATAGTAAATATAGGTATATAATCAAATTAAATTAATGTTAAAAATAGTTTATTATAAATGGACTGTAATCGTGATGGAAGACGAGATGTAGAAAAACCCTTTGAAAATACATTGTTCAAAAATAGACCTTATATACACCAAAATCATTTAATAATCGATATAGAGATATGGGAGACACATTTTGGCGTATCTATGAAGATATAACTCAAACATGGTGAGTAAAATAATGAGAATATTTGGTGGTTATTGTTTGGTGTGGTGAGTGAAATCCCAAGGAATACATTTCTCATTACATTATTTTTTCAATACCACATGTTCATTACTAAAACCATAATTCCCACAATATCTCCCTTAATTGACTTTATTAATTTAATATACATATATATTATCATACTATATTTCAACATTTCCCTTATAATTTATTATTTTTTAAAATTAACCAAATTTCTAGCTTTACCCACTTTCAAAATCTGGATTATAAAATTTTAATCCATTTTAACGTAAAAATATTTTAATTATGAAAAATTTAGATTTTGAATAATTACATTTCAGAATAATTTTTATAAAATATTTACATTACCATTTAAATACCATAATTAGTTTTTTAATAAATACTTTATTAACCACTCACACCATTTTTAAGATAATTAGTACCCAAGTACAAGGAATTAATTTTCCATTGAAAATAATATATACATTATAAAATATTACTTCAAGGAAAAATATGTGACTTGTCCTTTTAAAAAGAAATTTTTGAATATCAATTCATAAATTTTGAATTCTCGATTACTGTATAAATATATTAACACCCACATAAAGATTAAATTACATATAAATTAAATAAAACTATTCATTTGGATTAAAATTTCTTTTTCGTCATTTTAATGAAATGTTATATTTTATCATCTAATAAATATTGAATACAATAGAAAATTAAAATTTATAAAAAAGTGTGTAATATTATTTTCAATTTCCATATGGGGCAGTTACTATTAACTCATTTAAAATAACATAAAAAAATTTGAATTCTTAAAAAGAAAATTTTATTATAATGATTATATGAAAATATAATGAGAAACATATGAAATACTATTATCCAATAATCATGGATTCTATAAATGATATTTCATAAAACAATTTAATAAAATAACTATTCTAAGATATTTTAATACAATTATATTTTAATACCTGAAAGAATGAAAAATATTTATTAATATTACAGATAAGATTACTAATGAATACATATATGAAAAATATAATAATAATAATAATATGAAAAATATAAGGCATAATGTTTTATAAATTTTTTTCCAAAATAAATTATATTTTCATAACATTATTAGAATTTTATAAGAGCTTTTGTTTATGTATATCTAATATTTCATTGTTAATGATGAATATATAAATAATGGTTTCACTTATTGACTATATATTTATAATGAATATTTAATAAATATTTATGTAACAAACAATGAATTTATATTCCTTCATATAACTCACCTAATATTTTGTTTATCATGAAATGTGCATATTTATGGTCATCATCTATTTTTATTAGGAATCATAATTCTTACAGGTAAAATGTTCATTAGATATTACGAGTTAAGAAATATTATTTATCTACTTTTACTTCAAGTATTTTTAAAACAATTTTTACATCCTGATTTTATGAATATAAAAAAATGATCACTCCATGTGTTATAATTTTCATTATTTCTTATAAAAGAGCATGATATTGATATCCCTTAGTGATTAAATTAACTTTTATTAATTAATTTTTTTATTCCTATTTAAGAAAATATATTTTTAATCATTAATAGTTATATTACATTAAGTATATAATTAAAATACATCACTCTTATTATATTCAATTATTTTTCAATGACATTATTTATAAATTTGTTTCATTAAGAGGAAAATAAAAAAATCCTAACTAAAATATATTAGAAATGTAAATATTAATTATTGGATATTAAATTCCCCACAAAAAAATAAATTTCATCCTTGTATTTTTATATAATAATTACTACCAAATGGTTTGACATTTTTAATTCATTTGAATATTAATTATTACAGTTTCCACGAATTTCTACTAACAAAAATAATCGTCACTAAATTAATCATGATTATGATATAATATTTATTTTCAAAAATAGTTTTAAAATTCAATACATGTAGGTATATAATAAATATAACTAACATAGTTTTCTAAAAATAATGGAATTATATCATATAGTTTTCCTTCTTAATTCCAAAAAATTACATTTTATTTCTTAAAAGTAACTCAATTTAACTGTAATACTAACTTCATCATCATTGTATTTTTTATTATAATAACACCAATAATTTTACTTTTTCATCGAAAATTTTATATTTCTTCTATTATTTGTAACTATTAAATAAATTTACAATGTTATGTTTTTATTAAGGTACTATACTATATAAAAAAGATACGATTCATATATTTAATGATATTAATTTTTTTTTGATTTTCACATATAAAACCTATATGTTATTAAACCCATAATATATATTTTTCTTTAATTTACTATGTTTCACTATAATACCAATATTCTCACACTGAGAATTTTAAAATATATTTTAAATGTTTTCTACTAAAATTTCATTGATACCAACCGTAATTCCCCTAGACATAGTCACCAAAAGTTGGTGGGTTCTTTATGGTAGTCAGATTATAAGTGATCGCAGACACATGATCTAATGATTAGTATTCATTGTGTGGCATGGTAAATACATGTTAATTATATTATATTATTACACAATAAAATAAATGTCACGAAAAAATTATCTAAATTTGAAATTTTCTATCAATTATTCTCTTATAATATGATACATAATACTCGTCCTAAATACTCATGGAAATGGATAAATATATGAAAAGAGTTGAACCTAGATACATGCTAACGGATGGCATATAGTAAAATCTAACATGGTAAATAACAGAATAAACTATATTTAAATAATATATTTATTATTCAATTAAAAAATAGGGTTATATAAATTTAATATAATCAATAGATTCTATGTAAAAGAAAAAAAAATAAGTTGGTAAATAACAATAAAATTATCAAAATAATGAAATAGGCAATGTAATGCATAAAAAATTTACCATCAGGTACCTATGCGAAGACAAAATATAATATATGTGAGGCTTCATCACAAGACATTATATATAAAAGGGTTGGAATAAATTAAATACCCACGATGTGTATTCCTCACGAGACATACAAATGAATCAAGGGGCTATATAATTTAAGCCATATCCATCACTTAATTTGTCCAAGGGATTTAACATATGAAACGGAAAACATAATAATACAATAAAATATATTCTCAAAGGATCCTATATCAGAAAAATTTATGAATCAACATTAATTATCTATATTGACATAATCGTCATTCAGATTTTCAGGATATGCCTTGTCCAAATAATGGTATGGTGTAAATCCTCAAATTTTTATTATATATATATCCCTTATATAAATTTAATGTATTCAATATCCTTCCCAACACATAATAGTGAACTAAAATGACGTGCAACATGTTAATCACTATTTTCAAGAAAATTCACATAATAATAAATCCTCAAGAAAACAAAATGTTAATCAATCAAAAATTCTTTTTTATGGGATATATAATTAATATAATTTAGTATTTAAATATATTTTCAATTATACAAAATCTTTTCAAAGTATTATTCAATTAAAATTTACCACATTTAATGTATTATTGTGATAATAAATATTCTTTCAATGTTTACATTATTTCTAATATAAATTATTATTAAATAATATTTAAAACACATAATGTTTAGGAATTATATTTTTAAATTAAATTATTTTCTTATATTTCATTTTTAAAATATATATTTTTAAATTTTATATTTTTACATTTTAAAAAACTGACTTAATTTTTTAGTTCCACATATAAATTTTATTTTATGGCGAGTTTTATATATTTTTATAAAATAATATAAATTTAGTAGAATTGTGATAATTTTTTTAATGTTCTGATTGAATCCAGTAATTATTAATGTAATGGATATCTTTTTAATGTAGTGGAGATCTATTACATAGATTATATACCTAGTGGGAATTGTTAAAATAAAAAAATTCAAGTGTAAAAAACATTTTAATTGGTCAAAAAATTATTTATCAATTATGACTCTAAATTTTTAGAAAATAATATGTATAATTTACAAGAAATATGATTAAAATTTTAATAACATAAGTTATATTTTCTAATAAAATTATTTTTTGGACATTTTCTTTTATAAAAATATTTTTTGGGAAAATATAGTTTTTAATTTCCTTGAAATCCATACAATTATTATATTTTTACAATAAAACTATTAATATAATTAATATTAAAAACATTTATAACTATATCCAACACATATGTATCATGGTAAAAAAATATTTCTTCTAAAAAATGGGGTTTTATGCCTTAAATGTGACAATCATCAAATTGAGTTTATTAAAAATATTAATTTTATCAGAAAAAATGGATTTCTTATTTTGAATTAATATTTATAAATTATATAATAATTTTCATTTTATTTTTAATCATTAAATTTAAATTACCAAGAAAAAAATAGTTACCACGGTAAAGTCTAAAATAGTAAAATTAATAAATCATGGGGTAAAATTCTCAAAGCATATAAAAAACATTACTAAAAGTAATGTTTTGAGAAATTATCAACCATATATCATCCTATACTCTATTAATTACCTTTTTTAGAGCCACATGACATGTTAAACATGTGATCACATTATATGAAGTTGAAATATTTAGAAAAAATTCATTCTCACTAATTATAAAAGGGGCCTGTCACCACCCATTTGATACCACTCAGTAAATTATATTTAATATATAAAATATAACCCTAATAAATACATGATAATTAACCTTCACTTCCATAATCTTTTGGTTACAATTTTTTTATAATCCCCATACTTCCATGAAATATTTGAAGTAAAACTCAATGTTCTCAACGTGAGTCATCATATTCTTCCTAAAGTTTATTCATTTCTATATTTTATTTAAATTATAATTTTATCATTGAAATATAAATATAGTGATAATTTTTATCTATTTAACTATATTATTATAATTTAATAACTATTCATTACATATCCCCTTTTCAATTAAGAACAATAAAATCATCATTTTTGTATTGCACAGACTACAATCTCTATGAAGTAAAGTATCTTTTTCTTCGTCAAGTATCATATTTTATCTATTAAACCATATTAAAATATGATTCAAAAACATATAATATCTAAATAATATAATTTTGACTATATAATAATGACATTATTTTAAAATAAACAACTTTAATATTCATAATCATCTATTAGTTAAGGTATGCTCATGATTTGGTCTAGCTAACAATGTACTAGATCATTTATGTAAAATAATATAATAAATAACTATTAAAAATTAATTTATTATTTATTATAATATTAAAATTTATATAAATATATTTTTAATGGCAAAATTAACATTAAAAACATTAAATAATATTTTACTTTTTTGTTAAAAACAATTAAACATGATGGCCACCAAATTTACCATCAAGGATTCTAACCAAAAAATCTAAATAATTTAATAATTTTTATATAAATAAATAAATAAAATTAATTCTATTACCTTTAATGATTTTTTCAAATAAAATATATGATAAGTGAAAATATGGATAGTCCTTTTATGAAACTCCTTCCAAATAATCATTCTCACTCAAGCAAAATATTGAAAATATGTAAAAGAAATCTAATTTATATTTAAGAGAATAAATATAAATAATATGTCTTAAGGGTTATATATATCAATAATTCTATGAAATTAGTAATTAATATATTTGTGTCTATTATAAATTACTTTAGAGCGTTTTTTCGGAAATCAAGAAAAAATGTAAATGTTTTCCTTGAATAAAAGTATTTTCGTGAATAAAAAAGATTGATTTTGACTATGGTTATAAAAAATGTATTTATTAATTTCTAGGATGATATTGTAATTTCAAATATATCTGAAAACATTTTTTTGTAATTAAAATCATTAAAAATATTGACTTCTTTCTCAAAAGTATATAATTGTGGAGAATAATTATCATCCACTTTAATGATTGTTTCCCCACACTGTGCATATTTTACGTTCCCATAAATGTTCTCATTTTTATATTTCAAAACAACAATATATTATCATCAGTGGACCTCTTATTATATGTATCGTATTTTAAAAATATATTTTTTCTAATGTATTTAGGATGTGGGTTTTAAAAAGGTACTTCCAAATATTTAATTGATTTTCAATCCATTCATATCAAAATATAAATTTATAAATCAAATTATTTTTTAATGAAAAATATATCATTTCAATGAAATTTCATTGAATAATATTTTTTAATAATTTTTTCCCAATATTTTCACATTACGTTTTCAAATTTTTATTTAGTAAAAAATTTGAAAATTATCCTTTTACGTTAATGTTATGAAGGTTTTATAAAAATTAACTTACGGTTTTGAAAAAATATTTCCCTTTATCTTAAAATGATTCCTTTACATTGATAAAATTCTTCTTGAATCACCCTTTAAATTATATTAGGTAATAATAATTTTGGGATTGGTGAATTTAGGGTATAAATAAATTTCATTTTTGAGTTCAATTATGATTATAGCATTTGGAATTATAATAAATAATATTTAAATTTCCATGGGTTTTTTAAAAGATATTTATTTTAAATTAATATTTTTGAAATGAATTTTTATTTAAACGGTTCTATATGAAGAGACCGGTGAATAATTTTCAAGAGGCACATATAAGTTTGGATGAATTATGGGTGGGGTAATATATCCCCATCCAATTCATTTGTAAATGTTTTATATCTCATGATATATTATTATGCGGGCCTTCATAGATATGCTTCAAAACTAAGGGGTGATCCTTCTAATATATTCTCAAAAACTAAAACATTTTCCATTATAGATATGCTAAAAATTTAAAAGTATTCCATCATAGATAGTATTTCAATCAAAAGTGTGAGACTTCATGGATATGATCAAAAATTATAGAATGGTTATTCTTATATATGATATATATGTGATCTTACCCTATGCTTATATTTTTTCTAAAGAATTGTTTCATTTACGTTAATATATATTATGATACATTTCTATGAAATATTCATATAATTATGATTCATGGATTGTGTTAATTCTCTCATGGTTCCATTTAATTTTAATAATTCATCTCACGTGTTATAATTTTTATCTTATGTTTTTGATTTACCCCTTTATAAAATGTTGATAATTTTTTTATTTATCGAGAAATTGAGCTCCCCCCATTCTTCTATTTCGCATACAATGTTTTTGAAGATAATTATGACATATGATAAATTCAATAAGGGGGTCTAGAAGAGTTTCATTATGTTTAAATTTTTATTTGTTTTCAAAATATGTTTCCAACGTCACTGGTCCTCAATGATACTAAAATAGAATATTCTCCATGTTATGTGATATTATGTGAGATTGAATATTCAATATATGGAAATGATGTAAAACAAAGATAAGATTATAATTTGTTTTTATAGTTTTTTATTTATGTGGGTTTTGTAAATTTTTATAATTAGTATAGTTATATTAGGGAATATGATTAGATAAAATTTGTGAAACCCTTAGGGATAAGTCTAAGGGGAATTTTAGGTGTGGGAAAACATATTCAAATTTTTATAAATATATTATATTGATATTTTCATGGAAATAAAATCCCTATATAGATAATACATTTTTATGATGTCATTGGATTAGATGTCGTTAGAGGTGTCAGGAACCATTCCAGGATGACATCCTACCGACATCTAACCCAGTCTGAGATGTGGCCTGAAGGGCATTCGTGATCCCCACTACCAGAAAACTAGTATAGGGAATCAATGTATTCACTATGGGAATTATTATTTACAATAACCCATGATAAAATTAATATAAATGACATGTATAATAACCAACAATAACTTTGTCTCAATAAATATCTAAAATGATCTAGTTACATAATTCATATAAACAAAACAGAAACCAAACGAACTGAAATCTATAATGAAAATGTTAAACCAATACTGGGAAAACATGATATCCACATGAAAACATATTCACCACTATATACAAACCAATATAGTACAACTATGATCACACGAACCAAAAGCCCCCACCTAAAACATAACTCTAATTTATCGTCCCTGAATGGTACAGGTAGGGTGTGAGCCTCACATCTCAGTAAGAATCCACCATAGAGTCCATGCATTTCATTTTCCAAAAATTTCAAAAATTACTACTACGAAATAAATATATAAAAATATGTTTTCATATTTAAATAAAAAACACATAATTCCCATTTCCAAAACAATACACACATCATTTTCATTTTTTAAACGGACAACCATTTTACAACCAAAACACAAACCCAAATCCGAAAAATAAATAATAATTCATGATGAAAATAAATTATTATTGAAAATAGGAAACCAAGTGCATCAGAATATAGAAATTAAAATAAAAATAGCGTACCGTATTCATTTACTAATCATTCCTATAATGATCTATGGATGTACTCGAGTCAGACTCACCTGTCAGCATATAGTGCATCCCAATAGTCAATAAATAACTGGTCGTTGTAACTTCCAATCCAGTGGAACATACCATGTGGCCTCTATAACAACAAATTGGTTCTAATCTGTCTAATTGAGGTCGATATGAAATGATCACCCAACCCTTTAAATATTCCTAGGAAACCCACGGTAACAGAATGTGGTGAATAGAGGAGGCCCTCACACGTGTGACTCAACTTATCTATCACCACCTCACTTGCCAACCTCAAACACCACCACTACCCACACGATAACCCATATCATGAAATCCTATATGGGTGTACCCATCTCGAAAAAATCTTTTCACAAGTTCCAATCTGACTACCACGTCACATATTTTTTAAATATTTTCTAAAAAATATGCTAATATTTCAACTAAGTATTTTTATTTTCAAAAAATCAATTCATTTCCAAAACATTATAAATTTATAAATGGGGATTCAATAGTAATAATTCCAATAAATTACAAAATAATATTATCGGTTTCAAAATCACAATCAAACACCTCATTTATGTGAAAAAAATTAAAATGAGGGTTTATGTTTAAAATTCAATTCCACATCCCACAAAAAATAAATATACAACACCTAATTAAATATTCTAAATGGCGTTTTATATAATTTGTAACACAAAAGAAATAAAATTAAAAAATGTTATATAACATTAAATTTAAATTAAATCCACTTCCATGTCATTTGAAAAATAATTTCCCTTCAGTAAAGCCTCAAAAGTTTGAAGAAGTAAATCTGGGGAGTGATAAGTGTTTCAAAATCATGTTTTTTAAAATGACCAAGTTCATCAAATGCTATTAAGATTTGTGTTCACATCCATGTGTGCATCTGGTGCACACATTAATGAGCCACATCTAACAATACACCATAAATGAAGTTACCAAAATAACATTTTTAAAGAAACACCACATGTTTTCCAACCAACAAAAAAACCAAACCAGAGGTTCAGGGCATAAAAATCACGAAATCACACACACACTTCCAAATTCACAATACAAAAAAATTTAAAAGATACAACTATGGGAAAACACCACTAAAATCACTCAATTAAGTTTTAAAGGAACAAAGGACATTATAATAATCACCTTTTATATATAACTGTATAATATAATGAATCAAACACCTTTGAAACCACAAAAACCAATTTATTTTCAACACAAAACCACCATACCATGCCATGAAATCATACCGAAATTATGTGAAATGTATTTATAAATTATTTAAAAATACTCAATCATATAATGGAATGCATCATAAAGGAAATGGTTGGAAATGCCTACATCAATGGAGTGTGGATTTGAAAAAAAATCAAGGGAATTAAAAACAAAGACCAAAAGACAATTTGATCATCATATCATTAAATAAAATGATCCAAATCATCAAACCCTAACACTAGGGTTCATCCAAGAGATACAACACACCAAGAGTGAGCCTGATAAATTTGAGGAAAAGGGGAAGAGGAGAAAAGAAGGCTAGAACCCTATTAAACTCACCTTGGAAACATGGATATGCACCAAGAGTGGAAGGATAACCAAATAGAGAGGGTTCTTGGGACCCCTTCATTCCCTAAAAATCACCAAAGGGAGTGAAAAGTGGTAATAAAACCAAAAAAGGCTTAATATGATATTTGGTTTGACTCACCAAGGGGATATGCTTTAGAAAATCACATCTCCTTATAAGGTGTTGCGAATGATATATTATGATATGGAATTCAGTTTAAGAGAATGATATAATCCAACATAAATATTAATAGATTAAAATGAGAGTGATTTACGTTAAACTAAAATATAATTTTATGGTTCTAAATAGAAAATAATTTTATGGATGATTTTTATTAATGATCATACAAGAAAATTGTTAAATGATGTTTGGAATTCATCAGTCACATTTATCCCATTTTAATATTTATTTATTCTTTAAGGAATCATGTAAATAATTCATTCCATGTACAATGTTGATATAGTCCCAATGAGTAACCAAAAGGGTGAAAATATTAAATGAGATATAATTTGATTATACCAAACTGGAAATCAAGAATTATAATTAACATTGTGGATTTAGTTGAGTTTCTAGACATAAAATACAAGATAATGATTGTGTATCATGAATGTTTAAATAATTTAGATGAAAACTGAAGAAATAATAAATCTTATTCATTTCAAAAATAAAATAAGATAACCCTTGTGGAGTGTCTCAATGTAACTAGAAGAAGTTTAATTTATGGAAAATGTGGGAATCGATAAAAAAGTTGTTGAGTCAGAAAAGATGAGTTTATTTAACATAATGGGGATAAATACTATTCTTCCCAAGGATCTACTAGAAATTAAATGTTTAATATGTGTATAATTTGGTTACTATGACGAATGGTTATTGAGACCATCACTTTCCATACATTAACATTTAATTGTTTTTAATACATTACAAAACATATTCCCAAAGACCATATAAGTTTAGTTCCGTTGGAAAAATACAAACAAAAACAGTGGTATATAAGTGAGTTACATTATAACCCACTAGATTCTTCATCACTATCTCCCTTTTAAGAAACATCATACATAATAAACATCTTCATAACATAGGGAAATGAAACGTAAAAATGGGTGAGATCATATTCTCAGTAAGGGTAAGTAAGGGACATCTATAAGTATATGATGAACATTAGGTTATGAGAACATGATCAAGAAATTAGAAGAAAAAACCATGTATATAATATATCATAAAAAATATTCATGGAATAAATATTGGAAATTAATAATAAATGAATAACGAGGAAATGTAGAGATTATTATATGAAATCATAACATAATAATATTACATAGAATTTATGGGATCCACATAAACATGTAATATAATTCACTATAAGTCAAAGAACTTTTCCAAAACATAATAGGGAAATTCAAGTGGAAAAAAACTATTGGGCAGGATACACCACCATACCCAATCAGAGTTCATTAATTATAAGGTATATGGTTTCCCCATTATCACAGAATGGATTAGGTTTTATTAGTATCCATAGAGGATCGGGTTCCCACATCATCTAGAGTGAATAAAGCCCATCGACTAGATTCCCATCATTATTTCCTGAGGTATAAATATCTATATAATTAATTAAAGGGTGATATACATCCCACCAATCACATAATTAAATCCTTACTTATGTGTTCAACATGAACATAAATCCGGAAAAATATCTAAACCCAAGGAATTAAATGGGATTCATAATCATTATAACATCAAAAAATAACACAAGGAAATGTAATGGGATTAATAAATACCATTCTATCATTAAAATTAAGCCTTATTATAATTTAATAATATCCCAATTAAAACATAAGTAACATAAAATAATGTTAACTTAGATAGAAAATAATTTTTTGATATCTCTTGAAAACAATTGTTAGGAAAATATAATTTCTTATTTTAAAATGTTTTCTTTTATTAAAATGACATGGAATTTTAAATGGTATAATTTTAATTACAATAACCCTTTAATATTTAAAATTAAACATAAAATAATTATGATATAATGATGGTGTAAAATTATGTTAATTCTCTATAATTTTAAAAGACATTCCTTTTGTACCTTTGTCAAAAAATTCATGAAATACCTCGTTTGGAAATTGAAAACAATTATGCTTTCAAACTGTGTATTAGAAATTCAAAAATTCGTGGAAACTAATTTAAAAATTCAATGAAAATATTAAAAAAAATATTAAGACAATTTTAGAAAATATGGGCTAGGAAGATAAATATTTCCTATCATAGACTAAAAACAAATAAATCCAAAATATTGATAACATCATGAAATAAATCATAATCATTATATAATCAATAGAAAGTATTACCAATGAAATAAATAAAATTATATGGATATTAAAATACCATAATAATCTAGACAAAACTAAAAGAATGCATTTATTGGAAATATATACAATATGTAGAAGAAAAAAGTAGTGTTAAGGCATGTATCCCATAAAAATAAAAGTGAGACAAAAATATTGTACCTTATGTCTTGACTCACATAAAATTCACTCAAACATTCTACATAATAACTATAAGTATATTATAAATATTCTACATAAAAATATTCAATTCCATCATAGCATATATTATTTACTTTTTTCCTTAAATTACTTGTTTACTAACCATTCCATGTGTTTGTTAACTTTGAATAATATCTGTTTGTTTTGACTAGTTATTATAAATCCTTTTACTTAGATATTAATTTACTTATTAACAGAATCTAAAAAATGATATAAATATCATTAATATTCAGTATATAAATAATTATAATAAAATATAATCAATTGAAATATGAAATGGAATACACAATTCATGGAGACAGTATATCGTATATGCGCATGAACATTGTTTCCTTTTACGTATCAGTTTGAATGAAATAATGTGAATGAAATATATATATATATATTAAATAATTAAAAAATTAAAAATAAATCATATATATCATATAAAAATAGGGTTTCTATCATTATTTTGAACTGTGATATGTGGTGAAGGAAAAACGAACAACATCTTTTTTTGAGATTGTAGTTCACCGTACACAAAACTGTAAGTATTTTACCCATTTGATATATTTATGTATGATTGTAGGTCAAAACCTATAATAAAAATTTATATGCATATTTATGATACTTGGGTTGTTATATAATCATCTAATTATAATATTTTATTGGGTGGATGATGAAAATAAAACAAAAGAGATTGTGAAAATATGTTATATATTCTTTGCAGAACACCTCTTGGTTTTCACCATAGGGCATCTTGGTTTTATTTATCCGAAAGAGTGGATTATAATATTAATGGTGTTATTTTAAGATGATATTTGGATACATATTGGCCTAACAAAATTAGTTCTGATATGTGAATAAAATATAAGAAGATGTTACTTTATTTAATAGAGGTGAGGGGAAATTATAGAATTTCCTCAAAATATTAGTTTATAGTAAAATATATCTCAATTAAATATCTCAAATTTCCATGTATTTGAATATAAGATGATATATGTTTTTAATATCATCAACCAATAATTTTAATCAATTTTTTTATATTATGTTAAACCTTATAAGTTTATATAACCCTTTGGTATCCTATTTTAAATGTAATTAAGGTAATAAGTTTTTAAATAAAAAAAGGTTGTAATTTTTACTTATATGATGCAATTTAAATAATAATTGAATATTTTATAACATTATTGTTCGTATTATAATTAATCTACATTTTTATTTATGATTTATACTTTCTAAATAATTTAATAAAATATTATATTCATAAAATATCATAAGTTACAATTTTGACACTATTCATTACTACGACATTAAGAAAACAAATACAATAATTTAATTTCATAATAATTTGTTTTACACACACAAAAATGTTATATTAACCAAAAAGTATCACTTAATTCCTTAGTAAAATAAAATAATATTTATTTTAATATTTATAATATCATTTAATTGTTTTTTTTAATTAATTCAATAATTACATTATTGTAATTTAATATCTAATTATGATAATTTTTTATTCACTAAAAAATAGAAATAAATTTATAATATGTGTATAATGTTTTTATTGAAAATACAAATAGTAGATAATATCTTCTATTTGTCCACATACTAAAGGTATTATACTTATTAAAAGTACGAGTGTGACATTTTTATCACACTCTTGGATTTTAATTATGTGTAATTAATTTTCATCGAAATGTTTCCATTAAATAATTATACTTTGAATCTATAGTTTATATAAGTCTTAATAAATATATAAAATAACATTTTTTCAAGTTGTATGGTAGATTTATAAAATTTATCATATTATTTTACTTTTAATTATCAGATTTCCCATGAACTGTGGTAATAAAAATTACCCATGTTACTATTTATGTTGTCCAAAAAAGGGACGAATAATTATTACCTTATTATTCGAAATATGGATTAAATTTTTTAAAATTAAAAACAAATAATTTGATAAAATTAATATAAAATTAGTCTATTTGAAAAAATGAGAAGACAAGTTCGGAAAGTGGTAATTTCTAAAAGATTAAATAAATTTTTTTATATGCAGTTAAATGTGAAATTTAATATAGTGAAATACATTATATTTAATTATAAAATTTTAATTAATTATATTTTAAAACCTATAACTATAATTTTTTACAATATAAATTATTTTAATGATATAATTATTTTCAATTAAAATTTATTATCTTCATTACTCTTCAAAACCTGAAACATATCAAAAAAACACTTAAACATAAACCAAATTAAATTTTCATATCATGATTTAAATTAAAAAATTTATTTTGTCAAATAAAATATATAAAAGTGATAAAAAATATATTTATAAATAATGAGAAATAAGAATATATATAATGTGCCTTAAAAATACTTTTTTGTATAAAATTTGAATTTCCATTATATCAAGTAGAAAAAACACATTAAAATAATTTTAAACATTTTATTGATTATATTATATTTATATTATTAATATAATCTAACAAGATTGATTTCAATTTTTATTGGTATAAAATAAACTTTTGAACTTTTACAAAAATAGTACAAAAAATAATTCCTCTTATTTTAAATATGGTTTTACATTAACTTATAATTAATTGGTCAATGAATCAGGTGTAAACCATAATTTCATAATTCAGTTAATTTAATTCAAACATTCCATTATAATAGATTGGTTATAATTGACATGTCAAAATAAGTATAATAATAAAATTATGTTTCTTAGAATCAAAAAGATGTATGAAAATAAAGATAAGCTACATATTTATGTAGTAAAATCATATATTTGAGTGGCATATAACACATGAACTCAAAGAAATTTAATTCAATTCAGAAAAGTGTCCATAAAAAATTAATATTGTTACTTTATACCCCCTAAAATGAATTTCTATCTAGAAATTCATTATTCAGATACAAATAGATGAGGATAATTTTGCCACATCATATCCTCAAGTTCCCATATAAGATCCTCTAATAGGTTGTTTCTACATCAATCAGTAACATAGTGAGTGTTCTTGTTTTAAACAAATTTCTCTGTATGAACCAAAATTTCAACTCATTGTTCCTCATAAGAATGATCATACTATTTCATAGGAATTCATAATTCAGTACATGTAATGGTTCAGGTATGAACTTTCTTAGAAAAAATACATTGAACACAACATGGAATTGAGAGGGATTAAAAAGTGATAGTTTTTAATCACAATATAATCAATAATCTAAATGGGTTAATGTACCATGAGATTTGTTTCCCTTTCCACCCAAACCTCATAACAATATTCCATAATGAAATTGAAAGAAAAAACTTCTCACAATCATCAAATTCTAGATCATGTTGTTGGTTATCAATATAACTTATCTACTGACTTTCTACCTTGACACACTAGTTAATGGTTCTATCTTTCTAATCCATCTATTTGTTAATATCATGTCACAAAATCTTTCTCCATCAATCTTCATCCCAACATGTTGGAGATCTATATTTTTTCCATAAAGGGATTCATAATGATCCATATGAATGATTGATTGAAAAATATTTTTGTATGAAAACTCACCAAGAGGAAGGTTTTGATCCCAAACACCATTAAATCCAAGGAACAAAATCTCAACATACCCTATAGGGGATGTATTTTTCATTCAGACTGACCATCTATATAAGGATGATATGTTGTTCTGAAACTCAATTCCATATTAGGTACTTTCATAAGACTTTGCCAAAATTTTGAGGTAATCGTCAGGTCCAAATTAAATATAATAGAATGTGGTACTCCATGCAACCTAACCACTTCCTTAATGTAAATTTATAAAGGTTGATATATAGAGAATAATTTTCTGATTGAAATGAAGTGTGATGATATAATAAGGTGACGACTACCACCCATATAGAATTATACCCTTTAGAAATTTTATGGAGTCCAACGAAAAAATGCATATTGATGTTCAACCATTTACATTAATTTATGGAGAATAGATGAAACATCACCTTATATTTTTTTATTTCAACCATAACATTCTTGCATACCAAGAACCATGATACACACATTGGAATATTTCACTTCATTTCATCCCACCAGAACTATTCCTTTAAATATGTATAGATATTCAATATTATTTTTTGAAAATAGAATGAATACCTATGAGATTACTCTAATAGATCCTTATTTAAATATAGTAATTATAAATCACATACACAGATCCTGAACCTTGTCATTCCTTCTTGATCAACATTATACTCAAGAACATTTTTACTATTATTTTATCACTCTACAACTTTTATTTATACCTATACATTCATCACATGGGTGGAGGGTCGAACATTCAATTGAGCAAGATAAGATTTTACCCCTTCCTACAAGATTTATAGAACCATTTAAAATCCAAAATTAAAGGATCTTTCTCAATCAACATCACAGATAAGCTATCATGATCTTTAGACTCAAATTATTGGCCACCTTGTTTTCATTCCCAGGGTGGTAATGTATTGAGTATTCATAATTATTTATCACCACTAACTGTCTCCCATGGTGAATGTTCAAATCCTTTTACATGAATATATATTTCATACTTTTTTGGTCTGTGTATATATCCCAACATTCTTCATAGAGATAATTCCTCCCTATTTTATATGAGTAAATTACCAAGGCTAAATCCAAATTCTGAGTTGGGTACTTTTTTCTCAATAATCATCAATTATTAAGAGGTATATGGGATAAACATGTTATTATACATGATGACACATCCCAATCCCTTCTCATATCCATCACTATAGTTTAAATACCATTATCCATTATAGGGTAATGTTATCACATGTTCTCTGACCAGTATTCTCTATAATTCCTTAAAAATTTCCTCACATGCATCTATTCAGAGGAACATGTAAGCTTTCTGAGATTACATGGTCAGAGGATTAGATATTGATGATA
Source organism: Viscum album (assembly GCA_963277665.1). Taxonomy (NCBI): domain Eukaryota; kingdom Viridiplantae; phylum Streptophyta; class Magnoliopsida; order Santalales; family Viscaceae; genus Viscum; species Viscum album. The sequence continues at coordinate 1,031,385,749 of OY728158.1, forward strand.
AATTATCTAAACCTCATTTATAATAACAAGAAAATCTATTGAAATTGGTTATCTCAATCACTATGGTTAGTCCATTATAACATTCAATAACCTCAGTCTTTAATGGATCTATTAATATACAATCTCATGAGATTAGGTGTCCAAAAAAAAATTTTTGTTGCATAATTTTAGAATTTATATACTTTTTTAAAAATCATTTTTTCAATGGGGTCTTTATCACAAATATAATGTGGTCTTCATGCTCTTTATTCTATTCTAATTATATAATAATATCATCTATAAAAACTATGAAAATATAATTAAGATAAAATCTAAAGAATCTATTAATTTGATCCATGAATATTGAAATGAAATAAGTGAGATGAAAAGGAATCACTATATATTTATTGTTCCTATACCTTTTATGGAATGTTATCTTGGGTATATCCTCATTCTTTACCCGCAAGTGACGATATATAAAAAAGATTAGTCTTGGAAAAGTATTGAGCTCTAAAACATTGATCAATCAAATCATGAATATGGGGAAGATTATACATGTTCATGATTTTTATCTTGTTCAACACCTAATAATATATGTAGATTTTCATTGATTCATCGTTTATTTTCTCAAAAAGAACCAATGCACACCAAGGTGATACACATGTTCAAATGAATAAATTATCTTGTTTTTCTTGTAGTTTTTCTAATCAATTATAACAAAAAAATTGTTCCATTTGATTTAGAGTCTATGGAAATGTTATAGAACTAAGTGTAGAACTAGGTATGAGTTATATCAATAACTCCAATTAATGTTTTTGTGGAAGACTAGGAAAATATTCCAAAAAAACAAATCACAAAATTTTCTAATAGTAGGCATATCATCGATGTAAATTTTAATGTTAATTAATTCACATATATTGGTTGTATTCTCTTTAGGAATTTCATACTTATCATCACATTGATATATGATCATAGGCCAGTTTGAAACATCAAACATAGCTTCACTTCACTGATAATTGATGTGGTATTTATACAGAGGAATCTAATCAATTCCTACAATGACATCATATTAAACTAGAGGTAGAAAAAAACGATTTATAGGAATAACAATCCCACATACTTCAACTACATATAATTCATACACATGAGATTAAATCATCAAAACATTATGGGTTTGCACCTATAATTACATGTATATTCATTTGGGTGTATTATTAACACACATAGAAAATAAATTAGATATTAAATAGGGGGTAGATCTAGAATCAAATAATACATAAGATGTTCTATAGGGTATGGTATATGTAATTGTCACATTTTCATTATTTCACCCCTTATAAAAAATATGGATCACATGAGATTTCCATATTTCCCTTAGTTTATGTGGGTTTTGATGCTAATAATTATCACGGAACAATAGGTTTGGCTACTGGTTATCATAATTCTTATTCCCCGTAGACATTAATCATTATGTGGTGGAGGTTTATTATTCAAAGATTTCACTATTTTCACATCACTAGATTCCCTCTTCCCATCAGTTTAGAAATCAATTTCCTGATAGCATTCCTTTCCTCACATAAATAATTTATTAAACCCCATAAGATGATTTCTGCCATTATTCATTCTACAAATAGTGAATAATGCAAGTATAATCTTCTTTTAATCATGGTTTTAAATTTTCCTTTTAACGCCACCATCATTTTCTTGTTAAAACCATGCCATTGATATGTATCTTCGTCCTTCATTAAACCTTTATTTCACAATAAAAAATCACTTCATAGAAACTAATGTATGTTATAGAAAATATCATCTACGACTTGTCTTTGACACACATAAAAATCATTCAACCTTACATTCTGGTTCGATGAGAATTCTATAAGAGTAGATCAGAAGTTTTGTAAAATAATCCTCATAGGTGCCTAAAAATTCAGTAGAATTTTTTTTAAATCAGGTAACTCTTTTTCCATCATCATATGAAGAACACTAGGAATGTACTTAATAAAGAATAAGTTTATGAACTCATCCCCATAAAAGGATTCAATTTTATCATTATACCTTATATTCTTTATTTGAGTCTTCCACTTTCCACTTTACATTCAAATTAATAAATAGATACAATGAATTTCTCATGTTATAAACAATAGATAATGGGGAATATCATTTTAGTGGTGCCAATCCAATGTTCATAAACAACTGGATTATAATTCCCACATAAAGAAGGTGGATGATTCTTCATGAAGGACTCAACAGAATGGTGTCTCCTCCTTTAGTCATTTAGAGGTAAAACATTGTTTAAATCATTGTAAATTTAAGTTATTATAATAATTAGATGATTCAATATATTTCCTATATTAGTTTTTTTCTTATGAAGGAAATTAATGAATTTTCCATCACAATACCCATTAGCATGGTTTGTTTATTTTCCATCCATTTGATAAAAAATAGAAATCATAGAGTAATAAATAGTTTTTATGGTGAGGAACAACATAATTATGAAACTACTTATATGATGTCAAAATTATGACACCATATTTAATCTATGATACCCTATACATATCCTTATAAATATATCTAGAGATATCAACTATGTATTGTCATCCAAAATTCCAATTGTTATCCAAAATCATTCTCTGATACTGGAAATAGTGACCCTCACTTTACAAACATTAACATTTTATCATTTTGATAGAATATTTAATATATTAGACAAACACACACCCAAATACCGTATTAGTTTAGTTCCTTTAGAAATATGGAAACAAAAACCCAGGTACATTTGTGAGATACATTATCTCCTAGAAGATTATTTATGACTAGAACCCTTATTGGACACATCATACATAATATATATCTTAATAACATTGGGAATGGAATCATAAAAATAGTATATCTTAGATGCTCAGTATAGTTAAATAATGGATATATTTATGTATATCATGTGTATAAGGGTATGAGAAAATGATCATGAAATTTGCAGATCATACCCTACATTAAAAATATAAAAGAAAATATTCATGGAAAAATATTAAGAGTTCATAAGACATGAATCAGAACTAAATTAGGAGCATAATCCATGAAATCATAACATAATAATAATACATTGAATTTTTGGAATACACATAAACATGTAATATCATTCACTATAAGTTAAGGTGCAATGTCAAATCATAATAGGGATCCTCAAGGAAAATACACTTATGGGGAGGGTATCACCGCTATCCCAAGTTGTATTCCTTTCATTATCGGATATATGTTTTCCCCATCATCCCATAGTGGATCATGTTTCCCCATATTCCATAGTGGATAGAGTTTCCACATCTAACATAGTGGGTCAAAAGCATCAAATTCATTTCCATATTTTTCTCAAGATATCTAAATCATTACCCAATGGATTAGATGGGGAAATTTGTCCCACCCATCACATAATGAAAACCATGTATTTATTTTAAATAAGAATTAAAATCATTCATTATATCAGAATCCATTGAATCAAATTGGTTTCATAAACATTATTTCTTCATAATATAACACATGGGATACAAATGGACACCATAAATATACTTCCATCATGAATAAAAAACATTATTTGAATGGAATAATTTCCCTATTAAAACATTTGTAACATCAAATAATGTTATCTTAAGATGGAAAATAATTTTGAGAGATCACTTGAAAACAACTTTTGAAGAAAATTACCCTCTTGCATTGAAATCATTTTATTTTAATAAAATGACGTGTAAATTTAAAATAAAATTGTCTTATAATAAACTAGAATCCTATATAAGAAACATCAAATAATGACGGTATCATAGAGGACAAAAATTAGCTTTACACCATATATGTTGGAAACACATTCTTTTCATACTTTTTCCGAATAATTCACAAAGTAACTCATTTGGAAAATTAGAATATGATTTCATTAAAACCATGTAGTAAAAAGTAAAAAATGGCTAAAATGGATTTAAAAATTCATAGAAGAATGTTAAATATAGCTTTGAAAACATTTTTAGAAAACATGGTCATAGAAGATAAATATTCCCCAATAATGAAATAAAACAAAACAATCCCATATATTGATTAGATTGTGAAATAAATACTCATCACTTTATAATCATTAAAATAATATTCCCCATGAAATAATAAAAATTATATTCATATAAAAATAAATTAATCTTTTGGATAAGACTCATAAAATAAAATCATGGGTAACATATACACCATGTAGATGATAAAAGTAATATATAAGGCATGTGTCCCAAATTAATTTATTTGAGATCGAAATCTCTTACCTTATGTATTAACTCTCTTAATATTTGCTAAATCCTCCAATTTAATAAGAATAATTTTATTATAATTCTATTAAAAAACATATTCACTTATATCATACCATATATTATTTAATTATGACCATATATTACTTATTTATTAACCATTCCATGTTTGTGCTATGATTTAGGTAATATATGCTTATTTTGACTTTTTATTCTTGATCCACTTACTAATATAATGATTTACTTATTTACATATTGTAAAACATGATCTAATTATAATATATATTACGTACAAAAATATTTATTATAATATTTAAAAAAATATAAAAACGAAATAGAATACACTATTCATGGAGATGGTAGGACATACCTAGGCATTATCATTGTTTCTGTCTAATTATCATTTTGAAGGAATGAATGTAAATGAAATATCTAAATAATTCAATATAAAAATTATATAAGAATAAATAAACCATATATATCATATAAAATAGATTTTAAGTCATTATTCCAATCAATGGGAGGTGTGAAAAGATAAATGAACAGCATCGTTTCGTGAGGTGGTATTTCGACATCGACAAGAATAATATGTTCGTTTCAAATTTGATAGATGTTTGTGTGTGATTAGTTAAAACTATAAAAATGAAAAAATATTATTATATTTAGTATATTGATGTTACTATATTACCATGTAACATAAAGAGTTGAGGGGGTAGAGAATGAAATGAAAACAAAAGTGCTTCTTAAAGGATATTACCTCTTCTTTGGGTATCTCCGCTTTGTTTTCAACAAAGGGATTCATTTGTGGGATTTCTTCCCAAATTGAGGATTATAATATTAAAAGAGGGATATTTAGATTATATGTATATATATTATGGATGAACCAAATATGTTCTAAAGTGAGAATAAAATAGAATGAGAGGATCCCCATTACAGGAGGTAAGGGGATCATTTGGAATTTTATCATAATATTAGTTAACAATAAATTAAATATCTATAAAATAACACAAAAATTCAATTTATTTTAAGTTAAGATGATATAATATTGTAATATTATCAAATAATAGGTTTTATTCTTGATTTGGTGTTATTATAATCCTTATAATTGTGTTGAACCCTTATTTATATTATTTTTATTTTAACATAGGTAACAAGTTTTTTAATTATATAATGTTGTAATTTATATGTTTGTTATCTTAATGAAAACAAAAATTAATAATATATAAAATTATAGACCGTTTCGTAATTTATTTATATTTTTAAAATGTTTTTATGATTTTTATATAATTTAATAAAATATCATTTTCATAAAATGCCATAAGTGTCAATTTAGACACTATTCATTGGATTGACTTTAATAAAATCAATATGACATGATAACGTCAAACCAATTTATTTAATACCACCATAACATGTAATATTAATGTATAAATATAGTGTATCAGTATAATTAATTTAAATTTTATTTCATTTAAAATTTATAACAAAATTTAATTGACTTTTTCATTAATTGTATAATTATTGCATCATCATTTCAAAACTATTGATGATAATTTTTATTCGGAAAAAATTGAAAATAAATTTCAATAATGTATATAATTTTTTTATTTATTAATATTATATATAGTCAAGAATTTATTCTAATTATCTTCATATTAAAAATATTATACTTATTAAAAATAAGAGTGCGACATCTTATCACAATCACTGATGTTAATAATATCTAAATAATTTTCACGTATAAGTTCCCATTAAACAATTCAATTTCAAATATTTCAATTTTATTGGTAGACTAAAATCTATCCAATAACATCTTTTCAAGTGTTAGGGTAGTTTTATAATATTTATAATATTATTTTACCCTTTATTTACCCCATTTACCATTAACCACGATAATAAGAACTACAAAAGATACAATTAATATTATCCAAAAAATAAATGAGAAATAATTACTAAATATGAAACTTCTTATTAAAAATATGGAACCATTTTTTTCCAATAAAATATATATTATTGAATATAATTAATTTAAAAATAATCTCAATGATGGAATTAGAAAGCATGATTTAAAAGTGGAAACATGAAAATTTATTATTTGTTATTTTATCCAATTCAATGTGAAATTGATTCCAAAGAGCTAAATTAGATTTACTGAATAAATATTGATCTAATTATATTTTAAAAAAATTAAAATTTATATTTTAACACTATAAAAGTTTTCGAGGAAAAAAATGACTGCAATTAAAATTTAGTATTTTTTATTTTTCAACACAACATAAAACCTACCAAAAAATACATAAAATTCAACCAAAATAAAATTTTTATAAAACAATTTGATGAGAAAAATTTATTATTTAAAATATAATTTATAAAAGTTTTATAAACTATTTTTATAACTAGTGCACCATCAAAAGGGGGAAAATGCCTTTGTAGATAAATATTTATCTTATATATAAAATTGGATTTACTTCCTATATCATGTATAAAAAACTCAGAAGATAAATATTAAACATTATATTGAATATATATATATATAAATTTCACTATTATAATGAAAAAGTATTTTTTTTTATTTATTGGTATAAAGCACACATTTTCACATTTAAATATATTTTTCAGAAAAATATTTCCTTTTCTTTTAAAATGTGTTTGAAGTTAATTTATAATTAATTATCAGAAGAATAGTATGAAATCCATAATATCATAATTCAGTTAGTCCTATACAAACCTTACATTCAATGATCTAGGTTATAATTTACATGTTTAAATAAATTTCATAAAAAAATGATGGTCTGTAGAAACCCAGTGTCACATATAAAGAATGATAATATGGTCTTGCATGTAACACAAGATTAACTTGGTGTAGTGTATAACATAACACATAAAATAAATTTAATTTTTTGGAAAAAAATGTTCATAAAAAACTTAGGGAGTTACACTAGTGCACTTATCCAAGGGATTAAGATGAAAATTCACACCATTAACCTCCTAGACCATATAGAAAATGAAATACCTATTCAAAAAAATTACTAAAGTTGAATGTAATGCTTCAATATATATTTTTATCTCTCTTATTTAAAGATATTATTTACATTTTATGTATTTAATAACAAATAAAAAATTTGAGTAGTACAACTATTATTTATATATTATAATAATATTCATCATAGTTTTTGGGAAATTGTATCTTATTGATTTATATATTCATGAATCATTATGATTCTGTTATCTCTTTTTAAAAATGGATCCTATAAAATTTAGTATAATTATATCTCAAATCATATCATAAAAAACCCACTATCAACTACCCATGTATGATTAATTAGAAACTTTCTATTGAAATTACTCACATCTTATGAGCTTTAAATTAATGAGGACATGTGTTATATATGGGGCAGAATGTAACACCACAATATATTTCTATATATCTTTTTGTAAAATAAATTTAATGTTTTCAATAGCTATCTTCACATAAAATTCCAAACTAAAATGAGTTACAATATATTAAATAAATATTATTATGAAATTTAAAAAAATAATAAAACCATTAATAAATTAGCTGATATTAAATAATTAAAATGATTACATTTAGAATATAAATTATTAATTTTATTTAATATTTAAATGGATTTTCTATTCTGAAATAATTATTTGAGTTATTAATAAATTAAAAACATATAATTAAATTTTTATATTTTTATAATATATAAAAATTAAATAATATTGTTATTTTTATTAGAAGGTAGTATGAATATATATTGAGAACACAAAATTTTTAAAAATATAAATTGTCAATAAATATTTGTTTTCATTAGATTTATAATTATAAAGTTGAATTTTTATATTTTAATATGTTAATTTTAAAAAATTAAATGTATTTTATAATTCCACAAATAAATTTTATTCTAAGGTGAAATTTAAAAATTACCAAAATAACTTATTATTAGATGAATATATAAAAATATATTTTTTTTACCAAAACCTAAAATATTAAAAAACAAATATGCAACAAAAAAAATTTTAAAAATACATTTGTTTATCAAAATATATATTTATGAAATAAATCATTATATTATAAACAAAATTATATGATTAATTGAGAAGATGTATGATTATAATTTTAATAAAATAATATTTTTCAATTAAACCAATTTTTGATCTTTTCATAATCATATTATATTTTAGTAAATATGGATTATTCTTTATTTTAAATTTACAAAAAAATTATTTTTCATAATATACTTATTTAAATCATGAAAATAAAATAAATTTTTAATTTCTTCAAACATAAAAATTTTAAGCTTAAATTTCATTTCTCTAAATAATAGTTTCTTACACATTAAATTAGTCAATCTAAAAATTGAATTTTATTTTACAAATAATTTTTTTATAATAAAATTGATTTCAAATTTATAATTATTAGGCAAAAATTATGTTATAAGGAATATTTTATTTTTATTCATTAATAAAAAAACTACATTGGTGAAAACTAAGTACCATGGTAAATCCTAATGTAGTAAAATGAATAAATAAATAGGTAAGGGGATTGAATCATGTTTAAAATGTTATTATAACTGGGTTTTGAGTGGTTATCTAAAATCTATATTCCTCCAATTCATTATTTCCCTTTTTTTCGAGCTATAGGACATGTGAATCATTCTTTATGATTATATTAAGTTGAAATATTTTCAAATATATCACTCTCACCACTTATAAAAGGGTATTATCCCAACCCCTTTAATAAAACAAATTAATTAGGTATCCTCAAGAAACATGGATTTTTATTCATTACCCTATAATCATTCTTCACTTATATAATCTTTTATTTAGATTTAATTATCTTATCCCCACAATTTATGTGGAATACTCCTAGGAAAACTCATTGTTATCCAAGTGAGAACTCATTTTAATCTTAATGTTTCTTTCATTGTATTTTAAGTTTTCAAATATAATTTTCTAAATTATATAAAAAAATAATTATTTAATGTATATATAATGGAATTAATTTGAGTTAGTAAATATCAACCACCATCCTCCTTTACTTTTAATAAAAATTGAATCATTCATTTGTGTGTTATGTGGTATTCCACCTCCACAAAGTAACTTATAGATTTTTTCATCTGGATTTATTGTTATTTATTAAAACCAATTTAAATATGATTCACCACCTTAAGAATTTAGAAATATAACCCTTATTGTTATTTAATAATATTTTTATTATAAAATAAAACACATTAATAATAATTATCATCTATTAATTATGGTATGTTCATTATTGGGCCAGTCAAGCAATGTACTTGAATAATGCTATAAAAATAATATCATGGATGAATATTAGAAAAAATTAAAGATATTATAGGAAATGGAAAATAAAATATATTTTTTATTTTGTTTCAATAATGGTAACATTAATATTAAACACTTCTATCATGATTCCATGGTTTGTTAAAATCACCAAAACATGTCTGTCATCAGGTTCATCTTAAATGATCTTACCAGAAAATTCCATATAATGAAATAATTGTTTAATAAGTAATTTATAAAAAATATTTAAAATTTAATTAATGTTTTAGTGATGATATAATCTTTTATAATAACATAGAACATCATCAGTATGACAAAACTAGTTCAAAATGAAAAAAATTACTCACACATGATACTGAAAATATGTAAAATGTAGTTAATATACATGTAAGATAATAATTATTGATTGGTTGTATAAATATTTATATTTATGAATAATATTTTTAAATAAGTGATTAATATATTTATGTGTTTTATATAGGAATTTAGTGAATTTCCAAGGAAATCAATATAAACAGTAAGGGTTTTTCATGATGCAACTTCAATTATTGAGTCACAATGATTACATTTAACTATGGTTTTATGTGATTGATTTATTATTATAAGGCCCCGACCTTAAAACTTACTTAATATTTAATTAAATGAATAATTCACATTGAGGATCTTTTCAGGTTTAGAGTTTTAGAGAATTAGAACATAACTATTACATCTCAAAAGATTACAAAGTAGACACTTCTACTATGTTTCCATAACAAAAAAAAACTCTTAAAAAGAAACATGTCTAGTTCCATGTTTTATATAGCATGACATTCCCTTGATCCCATCCTTGACCTTATTCCACATTAAGTCCTGTGAAAAACATTTCAAAAAAAACTTGGGGTGAGCATAAAAAGCTCAGTAAGGGATACACAAAAAAATGAAAACTGTTAGTTTTTCAAACATCAGGTAAACCATATATACTCTATCAAAGTAATACCATCACCTTCATGAAGTAGTAACAACTCTTCACTGAATAAAGTATCATTACTTACCTTTTTGTAACCAAAGGATTACCATAAAACCCATAAAAAGAACACATAACATATATAAAGGTAACTTGGGACATAAACATACTTAAGTGGAATAACCATACGGTCGACTTCCACACATATCACTTAATGGAATTTCCATACGGCTAATTTCCATACATACTTAATGGAATAGCCATACGGCCGACTTCCATACCCAATGCATTGGAGGTTATAACGTAACCACCCGTCTTGGTATTCACGGAACCACCCGTCATATGGTTTATAACGTAACCACCCGTTAAAATGACCAAGTACCAATATAAAATCATAAAACATAAAACCAACATAAAGGAATGATAACATTTCCACATTTCAATCACAATATATCATAAATATATTGACATAATAGAATCCTTTATCAAAACCATTTTCAATACCAAAATACATAAAAGAGTATATGGTATTTATTTTATTCTAAAAACATTACGGCTTGTTGAGGAAGCCAAAGACCAAATAATACTTGCGGCGGTGGAAAAGGTCGTTGTCACCGCGTATGTTAAAAAAACATTCCTTTTTGTCATTTAGTAAAAAGCTTTTTAGAAAAAGATTCCTTTTCTATAAAAGTAAAAGTCAAAGGTGTTTATACACCGTATAAAAGAAAGTTGTGTATAAAACGAAATATGCCTCAATGAAAGGAGATTGAGACGAAGTCCCTAACCTCGGGTCCGACTTGACTCGATCGTTCTTTAACGTCCTGAATAATAAACTTGAGTTAATTTATACTTGATTAAGAACCTTTTTAAAGTTAATTATTCCTTTTATATCACTTATTGCCATGTTATAAACATTATGTAACCATTTAAGTTAATAATGTTTGTTTTGTCAATATTTGGTTCTTAAGTCGAAAGTGGACTTCTTACAATTACATGTTGTTTGTGCGGTCAAAGGTTCTTTATATCCAGAATGAAATTCCTGATTTGTATATCATATAAGTAATATATATCCAGAATATACATGTATTAATAATATTACATAATCATTTAGAGGTAAGAAATGAAATGCACCGTTCATGTAGACGGTAAGCCGTACGTACGCATGAACGCTACTTTCATTCCTATTTCGTATTTTATAGGATTGAATCATAATGATATAAGAATATATTATAATTCCAGTATAATAACATATATAATATCATTAAATTTATCCTTTACACATCCCACATATGGTATTAATGAATCAAATCACTTTCAGGGGCGGTAGTCCGCACTTTCTAAAATGAAGATATCGTGTTTACCCATAATGGAAACAATAATGGTATGCCATAAATGAAAAATACAGAAGCTTAAGGAAAGAATAAACATATTATATATCATATATAAAAAAAGTGACATCATAATGGCAACCTTTGAAGGTGTTAAATGAGTATTGAACAATCATCGTTTCGAGTGGCAAAATTTCGCCATCCACGGAAACCGTATGTTCTTTAACCATTTGATGTAGTTGTATGAGATTGAATCTAGAATAAATCTTATAACAACATCCTAGTATATTGAAGATACTTTTTTTGTTACAAAATAAGTAAATAAAAAGTGTTTAGGGGGTTGGAGAAGCAAAATAGAACAAATGAACAAGAGAGAATGAATTACCTTTAAAAGTGTAACTCCTTTTGATTTGAGCCTAAAGGCTTCCTTTGAAAGGATTATGCCCAAAGGGAATCCTCTAGGATTAGGAGAGGGATTTGGAGAGAGTAAATGGGCAGGGGATGGCCGAGACAAAGGCTTGAGGAGTGTGTAAAATGAGGTAGAGGTGGGGGCCTTTTATAAGAGGAAAGGAGGGGCACTTTTGGAAATCATGAAACTATTATTTTATTTTCAAATGTGTTTCGAATTTCTAAGGTCCCACATTGATATATTTATAAGATAAGATGATAAGGCTTTAAAATATTCCCATCCAATAGGTTTTGGACATGTGTAGGTTTTAGATATTACATTATGTTTCCATTTTATTTAAATCATCAAATAATGAGGTCATCGCTGCATCATCATGATGTCATAAATAATCTAATTTATTTAATGTCTAAAAATTATAAAAAAATACTATGATGTAGGAAATCTTTTTATATTTCTAATGAATATTTATAGTCAAAAATCCGATCTTTATAATCCCATGTAAAAATTGTTTTATTAAAACATATTATGTTTGTGTCATTTTTACTTTTACATTAAATAAAAAGTTATTTATGTCATTTCCCAACCAAAGTGGCTCCATGGGGTCCCCAAGTTGACCCATGGATTGTCTTGGTCGGCCATGACACATCCAATGAGGGTAGGACATGTTTCAAACTCATCTCATATTATTAAAACATTATTTTTACCTTAAACTACACTAATTACCACTAATCGCGATTAAAAACATAATAAGTTACTATTCACCAAATATTATTTTAATCTCATTGAACCAAATTTTACTTCATAATGACAACCATGTATGTCGGATTTTTGAAAATCAAAACACAATGATGGAAAAATTTCATTTAAACGGAAAATTAGTTTTTATAAGTACCACTTAGTGGTTTCAATATTCATCAAAAATTGAAGTTTTTCAGAAAAATACCAAAAATTCACCCTAAGCTATATTTGATATTACGAATTAAAAAATGTAGTCTATTTTACAAAATTCAAAACATATAATTCAAATTAATCAATTTAATAATTAATTCCCGCTGTCAGAGCAAATAGCATGTTTTTATGAAACAATAAGTATCAAAAGATTGACACTAGTTTAAGTCCGATTTCAAAGTGAAATTAATTCCAGCGACGACTATTGGATTTAATGGTAAAAATATTTTCTAATTTCACTTTAAAACCAATTCAAAAGATAATCTAATTATATAAATAAATTAGATTAAAAAGAGGTTTTGAATTAAAATACAACATTTTACACTATTCATTAAAAAAGAACTTTATCGAAAAGATACCAAAACTTTACACAAAGTAAATTTTGATGTCCTGATTCTAATGAAGATTTATTTTTGGTCCAATAGAATTTATAAGATTGATCAAAACTATATTTAATGACGATTCGCAGTCAAAAGGTGATAAGTGAACCCTTAGTGAAAATTAGGGTATAAATGCCTAAAATTTAATTCTTTCCGTATTTTAAGCATTAATCCTTCATTGGGTAAATGTAAAAACATTTAAAAACATATATAATCATATTTTTGTTATTTCTATCCATTCCCGCCAGTACAACGGCTACTTGTTAAGTAACATTTAAAATAATATTATTTTATTACTTGCGTGCAACATAAGTTTTCAAAGAAACTCATCATTGCGTATTGAGTACGATATCGAACATAGAAACCCCTTTTAATTAAAATTAATATTTAATTCATAAATATTAAGAAATATGAAAATTCTTTATTCTTTAATTACCTGGGATGTTACATCCTTCCCTCCTTTTGGGAATTGCGTCCACGCAATTTTATTCACTTATCAAAATAAGTGGGGGTATTTATCCCTCATAGCATTTTCAGATTCCCATGTTGCCTCTTTAATCACATGGTTTTTCCACAAAACCTTTACCTGATGAATCACCTTATTCCGTAACACCTGCTCCTTGTGGTCAAGAATCTGGATGGATTGTTCTTCATAAGTTAGGTTCTCCTCCAGCTGAACTACCTCTGGACTCAAAACATGAGATGGATATGGAATTTACTTTCTCAACATCGAAACATGAAAAACATTGTGTACCTGAGATAAAATCGGAGGAAAATCCACTTGGTAAGAAACTGATCCAACTATCTCCAGAATTTCATATGGTCCAATAAACCTTGGACTCAGCTTTCCTTTCTTACCAAATCTCATCACACTTTTCCAAGGAGAAAACTTGAGAAAAACATTATCACCTACCTCGAAAGATAGAACCTTCCTCCGGTTATCCGCATAACTCTTCTGCCTGCTCTGAGTTGTTCTCATGTGCTTCTGAATCAAATGAACTTTTTCTGCCATCTCTTCTACCAATTCTGGTCCCATCAACTTCCTTTCACCCACTTTATCCTAGAAAGATGGATTTCGACACCGTTTCCCATATAATGCCTCAAATGGTGCCATCTGTATACTGGAATGAAAGCTGTTATTATATGAAAATTCAACCAAAGAAAGATGTTGGTCCCAACATCCCTGATAATCCATCGAACAAACTCGTATCATATCCTCCAAGGTCTGAATAGTTTGTTCTGACAGCCCATCTGATTGAGGATGAAAAGCTGTACTAAAATTTAATTCAGTACCCAACGACTTCTGAAGGCCTTTCCAAAAGTTATAAGTGAACTTGGGATCACGATCAGATACAATGGAGAGAGGAACTCCATGTAACTTGACTATCTCTTTAAGATACAAACGGGAAAGTTGATCCAGGAAAAGTATCTCGTATAGCAAGGAAATGAGCAGATTTGGTCAAGCGATCAACAATAACCTAGATTTCATTATTACCTCGATATGTCTTCGGTAATCCCACAACAAAGTCCATGGATATGTTTTCCCATTTCCACTCTGGCACTGGTAAAGGCTGAAGCATCCCTTTCGGTAACTGCCACTCTGCTTTAACATGTTGACATGTCAAACACTTCACAGTAAAATCAGCAATATCTCTTTTCATTCCATCCCACCAGAAATACTCCCGCATATCTCTGTACATCTTAGTACTGCCAGGATGAACTGAAAACAGAGAACTATGAGCTTCACATAACAACTCTCTCTTCAACTGTGAGTCACAAGGCACACACAATCTCTTCCCAAATCTCAAAACGCAATCACTATCAATGTTGAAATCAGACAACTTACCTTTCTGAACCAGCTCTAACTTTTTCTGCAACTCATTGTCTCGCTTCTGTGCTTGCTTGATTCTATCTGATAGAGATGATCTCACTGATACCTGAAAAAAAACAAAAGAAAATCTTGTACCAACAACTTCTATGCCAATGTTCATCAAATCTTTAACCAAAGGATCACGTTCCAAATGCAACATTGCTAATGAAGCATTACTTTCTCGACTCAAAGCATCAGCCACTTTATTTTCTTTTCCCAGATGGTAATGAATTGTAAAATAATAAACCTTGATCAATTCCAGCCATCTCCTCTGTCTCATGTTCAATTATTTCTGAGTGAATATATAATTTAAACTTTTGTGATCAGTATATATTTCACACTTTACTCCATAAAAATGATGCCTCCAAATTTTTAAAGCAAAGACAACAACAGCTAATTCCAAGTCATGTGTAGGGTAATTTACCTCATGAGTTTTCAACTATCGTGAAGCATAAGCAATTACCTGAACATTCTGCATAAGGACACAACCAAGTCCCTTCAACGAAGCATCACTGTATATAACAAACTCACCATTCCTGGAAGGAAGTGCCAAAACTGGAGAATTCACCAATCTTCTCTTCAAATTCTGAAAACAATCATCAAATTCTTTTGTCCAGATGAACTTAACACCCTTCCGAGTTAGCATAGTCATTGGACTAGATAACCATGAAAAATTTTCAACAAACTTTTGGTAGTAACCTGGCAAACCAAGAAAACTACGGATCTCGGTTACATTTGTGGGTCTTGGCCACTCTTCAACAACTTTTGTTTTAGTAGGATCAACAGTTATGCCATCTTTTGAAACAATGTGACCCAGGAAAGAAATTTTTTATAACCAAAACTCACACTTGCTGAATTTTCCATATAGTTTCTTTTCTTTTAAGGTTTGCAAGATAACCCTTAAATGACTTTCATGCTCCTCTTTACATTTAGAAAACACCAAAATATCATCGATGAAAACAACCACAAACATATCCAAGAACTCATGGAAAATTATATTCATAAAGTCCATGAATACAGCAGGTGCATTGGTTAACCCAAAAGGCATAACTACAAATTCATAATGGCCATATCTAGTACGGAACGCAGTCTTCAGAATGTCTGCTTCTTTTACTTTAAACTGATGGTACCCCGACCTCAAGTCAATCTTCGAAAAATACTGAGCTCCCTGAAGCTGATCAAACAAATCATCGATATGAGGCAAAGGATACTTGTTCATAACAGTAATATTATTCAAGGCTCTATAATCAATTAAAAGTCTCATTTATCCATCTTTCTTTTTAACAAACAAAACAGGAGCACCCCATGGTGATGTGCTAGGTCGAATGAAACCTTTATCTAATAACTCCTGCAATTGTTTCTTTAACTCTAAAAGTTCAACTTGAGCCATTCTATAAGGGGGTTTTGAAATTGGCTTAGAATCAGGAACTAAGTCAACAGTAAATTCAACTTCCCGATCATGAATAATACCAGGCAACTCATTAGGAAAAACATCAAGATACTCATTTACCACTGGCACATCATTAATCTGAACAGTTCCTTTATTTTCAACAATATGTGCAAGGTAACATTCATTTCCATCTTTTACTAGTTTTTCAACTTCCTGATATGTTATCAAAATCAAGGGTTCATTCTTCTACACAAACTAAAAATCATTCTGAAAAGAAACCATTTTAGCTCTACAGTCAATCTTACCATGATAAACAGAAAGGCAATCCATGCCCAAAATAACATCAAACTCTACTAGAGGCAAGACAATAAGTTTTTCTGGTAGATTCTTTCCACACACAAGGATAGGAAGGTTCTTATAATTCCTTTTTGTCTCAACGTTCCCTTCGTGTGTTTTTACCATAAGTTCAAGATTCATATCATGATATGGAATTTCCAATTTACTAGAAAACTTCTCAAAAATGATAGAGTGTGTAGACCCTGAATCAAACAACACATTGGCATAATCTAAACAAACAAACAGTGTAACTGATACCACTTCATTCGATGGCCCAACATCTGCTGAAGTTATTGCAAAGGATTTCACCACCCCTTTCTGCTTGTAGTCTGGAAGCATTCCCCCAGTTGAGTTCTTCGTTGGACACTCATTTGCATAATGACCCATTTCGTTACACTTAAAACATCTTACTGTTGGCTTTTCATGCCTGCTTGATCATCTTCCTTACAGTTACGAGCAATATGACCAGACTTACCACACCGAAAGCACTTACCAGACTTCGATAAACATTCTCCAGGATGCATTTTACCACACTTCTCACAGGATGGATATTTGGTTTTCTTACCTCCTTGCTTCTTTGATGAATTCTTCCCCTTTGCCTACCAACTAGACCTCTTATTCTGTTGTTTGTCATAGAACACCTGATCATCGGCAAAATCCATTTCCACCTTCTCCGCACATCGAACAAGTTTTTCATAACTTTTGAACTCACGAGAAGCTAAAGCCCTTCGATACTTTGGATTTAACCCTGTGTAAAAACGATTTATTTTACTATCAAGATCTCGTATGAAGTTTAGAGCATACCTTGCCAATCGAGTGAACTTTGCCTCATAAGTAGCCACTGAATCATCCTCCTGCCTCAATTCTAGGAACTGTTTTTCCATCCTAAGACGAACCACCTTAGGAAAATATTTCTCAAGAAACATACCTTTGAATTCGTCCCAGTGAAGATCCTCAATCTCATCACTATCCCTGATATTTTTCACCATCGACCACCACTAATCAGCTTCACCTTCAAAACGGTAAACCACAAGACTAACCTTTTGATGTTCTGAACACCCCATGACATCAAAAATCTTCTCCAGTGCTTTAATCCACCCTTCAGCTTGCACAGGGTCAAATGATCCTCTGAATGATGGGGGATGTTGCCACATGAAATGTTCCACCGCTGACATGTTCCTCTGTGGTTGATCTGGCTGATCTCGTGCATGGATACCACCACCATTTATAGCCTGAGTCAACTGTGCCATCACTGCAACAAACTGTTCAGTTCCGATTCTGACCATCTCAGGTTGCTGATTTGGAAGGTCATCTTCCTCCTGATGTCGTCCCAACATAGCTGCTTTGTTTCCTCTACGGAAAACCATTCTGAACACAGAAATATCTTAGGCGAAGCAACATGGTAATCCGTAAATGCTATATCATTTCATTAATATTATAATTTAACACTTTTCTAACTCCTAAAGTTGTCTAAACCGACCTTTGATACCAACTATAAGGCCCCGACCATAAACCATACTTAATATTGAATTAAATGAATAATTCACATTGAGGATCTTTTCAGGTTTAGAGTTTTAGAGAATTAGAACATAACCATTACATCTCAAAAGATTACAAAGTAGACACTTCTACTAAGTTTCCACAACAAAAAAAACTCTTAAAAAGAAACATGTCTAGTTCAATGTTTTATATAGCATGACATTCCCTTGATCCCATCCATGACCTTATTCCACATTATGTCCTGTGAAAAACATTTCAAAAAAAACATGGGGTGAGCATAAAAAGCTCATTAACGGATACACAAAAAAATTAAAACTGTTAGTTTTTCAAACATCATGTAAACCTTGTATACTATATCAAAGTAATACCATCAGCATCATGAAGTAGTAAAAACTCTTCACTGAATAAAGTATCATTACATACCTTTTTGTAACCAAAGGATTACCATAAAACCCATCAAAAGAACACATAACATATATATAGGTAACTTGGGACATAAACATACTTAAGTGGAATAACCATACGGTCGACTTCCACACATATCACTTAATGGAATAGCCATATGGCCAATTTCCATACATACTTAATGGAATAGCCATACGACCGACTTCCATACCAAATGCATTGGCGGTTATAACGTAACCACCCGTCCTGGTATTCACGGCACCACCCGTCATATGGTTTATAACTCAACCACCCGTTAAAATGTCCAAGTACCAATATAAAATCATAAAACATAAAACCAACATAAAGGAATGACAAAAATTTCCACATTTCAATCACACTATATCATAAATATATTGACATAATAGAATCCTTTATCAAAACCATTTTCAATACAAAAATACATAAAAGAGTATATGGTATTTATTTTATTCTAAAAACATTACGCCTTGTTGAGGAAGCCAAAGACCAAATAATACTCGCGGCAGCGGAAAAGGTCGTTGTCACCGCGTACGTTAAAAAAAATTCCTTTTTGTCGTTTAGTAAAACGCTTTGTAGAAAAAGATTCCTTTTGTATAAAAGTAAAAGTCAAAGTGGTTTATACACCGTATAAAAGAAAGTTGTGTATAAAACGAAATATGCCTCAATGAAAAGAGATTGAGACGAAGTCCCTGACCTCGGGTCTGACATGACTCGATCGTTCCTTAACGTCCTGAATAATAAACTTGAGTTAATTTATACTTTATTAAGAACCTTTTTAAAATTCATTATTCCTTTTATATCACTTATTTCCATGTTATAAACATTATGTAACCATTTAAGTTAATAATGTTTGTTTTGTCAATATTTGGTTCTTAAGTCGAAAGTGGACTTCTTACAATTACATGTTGTTTGTGTGGTCAAAGGTTATTTATATCCAGAATGACATTCCTGATTTGGATATCATATATGTCATATATATTCAGCATATACATGTATTTATAATATTACATAATCATTTAGAGGTAAGAAATGAAATGCACCGTTCATGGAGACGGTAAGCCGTACGTACGCATGAACACTACTTTCATTTCTATTTCGTATTTTATAAGATGGAATCATAATGATATAAGAGTATATAATAATTCTAGTATAATAACATATATTATATCATTATCTTTATCCTTTACACATCCCACATATGGTATTAACGAATCAAATCACTTTCAGGGGGCGGTAGTCTGCACTTCCTAAAATAAAGATATCGTGTTTACCCTTAATGGAAACAATAATGGTAAGCCATAAATGAAAAATACAGAAGCTTAAGGAAAGAATAAACATATTATATATCATATATAAAAATAGTGACATCATAATGGCCACCTTTGAAGGTGTTAAATGAGTATTGAACAATCATCGTTTCGAGAGGCAGAATTTCGCCATCCACGGAAACCGTATGTTCTTTAACCATTTGATGTATTTGTGTGAGAGTGAATCTTGAATAAATATTATGACAACATCCTAGTATATTTAATAAACTGTTTTCTTACAAAAGATGTAAATAAAAAGAGTTTAGGGGGTTGGAGAAGCAAAATAGAACAAATGAACAAGAGAGAATGAATTACCTTTAAAAGTGTATCTCCTTTTGATTTGAGACTAAAGGCTTCCTTTGAAAGGATTCTGACCAAAGGGAATCCTCTAGGATGAGGAGAGGGATTTGGATAGAGTAAATCGGCAGGGGATGGACGAGCCAAAGTCTTGAGGAGTGTGTAAAATGAGGTAGAGGTGGGGGCCTTTTATTAGAGGAGAGGAGGGGCACTTTTGGAAATCATGAAACTATTACTTTATTTTCAAAAGTGTTTCGAATTTATAAGGTCCCACATTGATATAGTTCGAATATAAGATGTTAAGGCTTCGAAATATTCCCAACCAATAGGTTTTGTACATGTGTAGGTTTTAGATATTACATTATCTTTCCATTTTATTTAAATCGTCAAATAATGAGGTCATCACTGCATCATCATGATGTCATAAATAATTTAATTTATTTAATGTCTAAAAATTATAAAAAAAATACTATGATGTAGGAAATATTTTTATCTTTCTAATTAATATTTATAGTCAAAAATATGATCTTTATAATCCCATGTAAAAAATGTTTTTTTAAAACATATTATGTTTGTGTCATTTTTACTTTTACATTAAATAAAAGGTTATTTATGTCATTTCCCAACCAAAGTGGCTCCATGGGGTCCCCAAGTTGACCCATGGCTTGTCTTGGTTGGCCATGACACATACAATGATGGTTGGACATGTGTCATGCTCATCTCATATTATTAAAACATTATTTTTACCTTAAACTACACTAATTACCACAAATCGCGATTAAAAACTTAATAAGTTACTATTCACCAAAAAATTATTTTAATCTCATTGAACCACATTTTACTTCTTAATGACAACCATTTATGTCGGATTTTTGAAAATCAAAACACAATGATGGCAAAATTTCATTTAAACGGAAAATCAGTTTTTATAAGTACCACTTAGTGGTTTCACTATTCATCAAAAATTGACGTTTTTCAGAAAAATACCAAAAATTCACCCTAAGCTATATTTGATATTACGAATTCAAAAATGAAGTATATTTTACAAAATTCAAAAAATATAATTCACATTAATTAATTTAATAATTAATTCCCGCTGTTAGAGCAAATAGCGTGTTTTTATGAAACAATAAGTATCAAAAGATTGACACTAGTTTAAGTCTGATTTCAAAGTGAAATTAATTCCAATGACCACTATTGGATTTAATGGTAAAAATTTTTTCTAATTTCACTTTAAAACCAATCCAAAAGATAATCTAATCATATAAATAAATTAGATTAAAAAGAGGTTTTGAATTAAAATAAAACATTTTACACTATTCATTAAAAAAAAGAACTTCATCGAAAACATACCAAAAATTTACACAAAGTAAATTTTGATGTCCCGATTCTAAAGGAGAGTTATTTTTGGTCCAATAGAATTTATAAGATTGATCAAAACTATATTTAATGACGGTTCAACGTCAAAAGGTGATAAGTGAACCCCTAGTGAAAATTAGGGTATAAATGACTAAAATTGAATTCTTTCCCAATTTTAAGACTTTATCCTTCATTGGGTAAATGTAAAAACATTTAAAAACATATATAATAATATTTTAGTTATTTCTATCCATTCCCGCCAGTACAACGACTACTTGTTAACTAACATTTAAAATAATATTATTTTATTACTTGTGTGCAACGTAAGTTTTCAAAGAAACTCATCGTTGCATATCGAGTACGCTATCGAACGTAGAAACCCCTTTTATTTAAAATTAATATTTAATTAATAAATATTAATAAATATGAAAATTCCTTATTCTGTAATTACCTGGAATGTTACATCCTTCCCCCCTTTTGGGAATTGCGTCCTCGCAATTTTATTCACTTATCAAAATAAGTGGGGGTATTTATCCCTCATAGCATTTTCAGATTCCCACGTTGCCCCTTCAATCACATGGTTTTTCCAAAAAACCTTTACCTGATGAATCACCTTATTCTGTAACACCTGCTCCCTATGGTCAAGAATCTGGACTGGTTGTTCTTCATAAGATATGTTCTCCTCCAGCTGAACTACCTCTGGACTCAAAACATGAGATGGATCTGGCATGTACTTTATCAACATCGAAACATGAATACAATTGTGTACCTGAGATAAACTCGGAGGTAAAGCCACTCGGTAAGCAACTGATCCAACTTTCTCCAGAATTTCATATGGTCCAATAAACCTTGGACTCATCTTTCCTTTCTTACCAAATCTCATCACAATTTTCCAAGGATAAACCTTGAGAAAAACATGATCACCTACCTTGAAAGATAGATCCTTCTTCCGGTTATCCGCATAACTCTTGTGCCTGCTCTGAGCTGTTCTCATGTGCTTCTGAATCAACTAAACTTTTTCTGCCATCTCTTCTACCAATTCTGGTCCCATCAACTTCCTTTCACCCACTTTATCCCATAAAGCTGGAGTTCGACACCGCTTCCCATATAATTCCTCAAATGGTGCCAACTGTATACTGGAATGAAAGCTGTTATTATATGAAAATTCAACCAAAGAAAGATGTTGGTCCCAACTTCCCTGATAATCCATCGAACAAGCTCGTAGCATATCCTCCATGGTCTGAATTGTTCGTTCTGACTTCCAATCTGATTGAGGATGAAAAGCTGTACAAAAATTTAATTCAGTATCCAACGACTTCTGAAGGCCTTTCCAAAAGTTATAAGTGAACCTGGGATCACGACCAGATACAATGTCGAGAGGAACTCCATGTAACCTGACTATCTCTTTAAGATACAAATAGGAAATTTGATCCAGGGAAAAAGTATCTCGTATAGAAAGGAAATGAGCAGATTTGGTCAAGTGATCAACAATAACCCAGATTGCATTATTACCTCGAGATGTCTTCGGTAATCCCACAACAATGTCCATGGATATGTTTTCCCATTTCCACTATGGCACTGGTAAAGGCTGAAGCATACCTTTCGGTAACTGCCGCTCTGCTTTTACCTGTTGACATGTCAAACACTTCACAGTAAAATCAGCAATATATCTTTTCATTCCATCCCACAAGTAATACTCCCACAGATCTCTGTACATCTTATTACTGCCAGGATGAACTGAAAACGGAGAACTATGAGCTTCACAGAACAACTCTCTCTTCAACTTTGAATCACAAGGCACACAAAATCTCTTCCCAAATCTCAAAACGCAATCACTATCAATGTTGAAATCATGCAACTTACCTTTATGAACCATCTCTACCTTTTTCTGCAACTCACTGTCTCGCTTCTATGCTTGCTTGATTCTATCTGATAGAGATGATCTCACTGATACCTGAAACAAAACAGAATAACATCATGTACCAACAACTTCTATGCTAAAGTTCATCAAATCTTTAACCAAAGGATCTCGTTCCAAATGCAACATTTCTAATGAAGCATTACTTTTTCAAATCAAAGCATTAGCCACTTTATTTGCTTTTCCCGGATGGTAATGAATTGTACAATCATAATCCTTGATCAATTCCAGCCATCTCCTCTGTCTCATGTTCAATTCTTTCTGAGTGAATATATACATTAATCTTTTGTGATCAGTATATATTTCACACTTTACTTTATACAAATGAGGCCTCCAAATTTTTAAAGAAAAGACAATAGAAGCTAATTCCAAATCATGTGTAGGGTAATTTACCTCATGAGTTTTCAACTGTCGTGAAACATAAGCAATTACCTGATCATTCTGCATAAGGACACAACCAAGTACCTTCATAGAAGCATCACTGTATATAACAAACTCACCATTCCTGGAAGGAAGTGCCAAAACTATAGCATTCACCAATATTCTCTTCAACTCCTAAAAACAATCATCACATTCTTTTGTCCAGATGAACTTAACACCCTTCCGAGTTAGCTTAGTCATTGGACTAGATAACCGTGAAAAATTTTCAACAAACCTTCGGTAGTAACCTGCAAAACCAAGAAAACTACGGATCTCGGTTACATTTGTGGGTCTTGGCCATTCTTCAACAAATTTTGTTTTAGTAGGATCAACAGTTATGCCATCTTTTGAAACAATGTGACCCAGGAAAGAAATTTGTTGTAACCAAAACTCACACTTGCTGAATTTTCCATATAGTTTCTTTTCTTTTAAGGTTTGCAAGATAACCCTTAAATGACTTTCATGCTCCTCTGTTCTTTTAGAAAACACCAAAATATCATCGATGAAAACAACCACAAACTTATCCAAGAACTCATGGAAAATTCTATTCATAAGTTCCATGAATACAGCAGGTGCATTGGTTAACCCAAAAGGCATAACTACAAATTCATAATGGCCATATCTAGTACGGAACGCAGTCTTCGGAACGTCTACTTCTTTTACTTTCAACTGATGGTACCCCGACCTCAAGTCAATCTTCGAAACATACTGAGCTCCCTGGAGCTGATCAAATAAATCATCGATATGAGGCAAATGATACTTGTTCTTAACAGTAATATTATTCAAGGATCTATAATCAATTCAAAGTCTCATTAATCCATCTTTCTTTTTAACAAACAAGACAAGAGCACCCCATGGTGATGTGCTAGGTCAAATGAAACCTTTATCTAATAACTCCTGCAATTGTTTCTTTAACTCTAAAAGTTCATCTTGAGCCATTCGATAAGGGGGTTTTGAAATTGGCTTAGAATCAGGAACAAAGTCAACAGTAAATTCAAATTCCTGATCATGAATAATACCAGGAAACTCATCAGGAAAAACATCAAGATACTCATTTACCACTGGCACATCATTAATCTGAACAGTTCCTTTATTTTCAACAATATGTTCATGGTAACATTCATTTCCATCTTATACTAGTTTCTCAACTTCCTGATATGTTATCAAAATCAAGTGTTCATTCTTGTACACAAACAGAAAATCTTTCTGAAAAGAAACCATTTTAGCTATGCATTCAATCTTAGCATGATAAACAGAAAGCCAATCCATGCCCAAAATAACATCAAACTCTACTACAGGCAAGACAATAAGGTTTGCTGGTAGTTTCTTTCCACACACAAGGATAGGAAGGTTCTTATAATTCCTTTTTGTCTCAACGTTCCCTCCAGGTGTTTTTACCATAAGTTCAAGATTCATATCTTGATATGGAATTTCCAATTTACTAGAAAACTTCTCAGAAATGAAAGAGTGTAGACCCTGAATGAAACAACACATTGGCATGATATGAACAAACAAACAGTGTACCTGATACCACTTCATTCGATGGCCCAACATCTGCTGATGTTTTTGCAAAGGATTTCACCACCCCTTTCCGCTTGTAGTCTGGCTGCATTCCCCCAGTTGAGTTCTTCGTTGGACACTCGTTTTCATAATGACCCATTTCATTACACTTAAAACATCTTACCGTTGGCTTTTCATTGCCTGCTTGATCATCTTCCTTATAGTTACGAGCAATATGACCAGACTTACCACACCGAAAGCACTTACCAGACTTGGATAAACATTCTCCAGGATGCATTTTACCACACTTCTCACAGGATGGATATTTGGTTTTCTTACCTCCTTGCTTCTTTGATGAATTCTTCCCCTTTTCCTGCTAACTAGACCTCTTATTCTGTTGTTTGTCATAGAACACCTGATCATCGGCAAACTCCATTTCCACATTCTCCTCACATCGAACAAGTTTTTCATAACTTTTGAACTCACGAGAAGCTAAATCCCTTCGATACATTGGCATTAAACCTGAGTAAAAACTGTTTATTTTACTGTCAAGATCTCGTATGAAGTTTGGAGCATACCTTACCAATCGAGTGAACTTTTCTTCATAAGCATCCACTGAATCATCATCCTGCCTCAATTCTAGGAACTGTTTTTCCATCCTAAGACTAACCACCTTAGGAAAATATTTCTCAAGAAACATACCTTTGAATTCGTCACAGTGAAGATCCTCATTCTCATCACTATCCCTAATATTTTTCACCATCGACCACCACTGATCAGCTTCACCTTCAAAACGGTAAATAGAAAGACTAACCTTTTGATGTTCTGAACACCCCATGACATCAAAAATCTTCTCCAGTGCTTTAGTCCACCCTTCAGCTTGCACAGGGTCAGATGATCCTATGAATGATGGGGGATGTTGCCTCATGAAATGTTCCACCACTGACATGTTTCTCTGCGGTTGATCTGGCTGATCTCGTGCATGGATACCACCACCATTTATAGCCTGAGTCAACTGTGCCATCACTGCAACAAACTGTTCAGTTCCGATTCCGACCATCTCAGGTTGCTGATTTGGAAGGTTTCCTTCCTCCTGATGTCATCCCAATATAGCTGCTTTGTTTCTTCCACGGAAAACCATTCTGAACATAGAAATATCTTAGGCGAAGCAACATGGTAATCCGTAAATGCTATATCATTTCAATCATATTATAATTTAACACTTTTCTAACTCTTAAAGTTGTCTAAACCGACCGTTGATACCAACTATAAGGCCCCGGCCTTAAAACTTACTTAATATTGAATTAAATGAATAATTCACATTGAGGATCTTTTCAGGTTTAGAGTTTTAGAGAATTAGAACATAACTATTACATCTCAAAAGATTACAAAGTAGACACTTCTACTAAGTTTCCATAACAAAAAAAGCTCTTAAAAAGAAACATGTATAGTTCCATGTTTTATATAGCATGGCATTCCCTTGATCCCATCCTTGACCTTATTCCACATTAAGTCCTGTGAAAAACATTTCAAAAAAACATGGGGTGAGCATAAAAAGCTCAGTAAGGGATACACAAAAAAATGAAAACTGTTAGTTTTTCAAACATCAAGTAAACCATGTATACACTATCAAAGTAATACCATAACCTTCATGAAGTAGTAACAACTCTTCACTGAATAAAGTATCATTACTTACCTTTTTTGTAACCAATGGATTACCATAAAACCCATAAAAAGAACACATAACATATATAAAGGTATCTTGGGACATAAACATACTTAAGTGGAATAAACATACGGTCGACTTCCACACATATCACTTAATGGAATAGCCATACGGACAATTTCCATACATAATTAATGGAATAGCCATACGGCAGACTTCCATACCCAATGCATTTGAGGTTATAACATAACCACCCATCCTGGTATTCACGGCACCAACCGTCATATGGTTTATAACGTAACCACCCGTTAAAATGTCCAAGTAACAATATAAAATCATAAAACATAAAACCAACATAAAGGAATGATAACATTTCCACATTTCAATCACAATATATCATAAATATATTGACATAATAGAATCCTTTATCAAAACCATTTTCAATACCAAAATACATAAAAGATTATATGGTATTTATTTTATTCTAAAAACATTACGGCTTGTTGAGGATTCCAAAGACCAAATAATACTCGCGGCGGCGGAAATGGTCGTTGTCACCGCATACGTTAAAAAAACATTCTGTTTTGTCATTTAGTAAAACTCGTTGTAGAAAAAGATTCCTTTTGTATAAAAGTAAAAGTCAAAGGGGTTTATACACCGTATAAAAGAAAGTTGTGTATAAAACGAAATATGCCTCAATGAAAGGAGATTGAGACGAAGTCCCTTACCTCGGGTCCGACTTGACTCGATCATTCTTTAACATCCTGAATAATAAACTTGAGTTAATTTATACTTGATTAAGAACCTTTTTAAATTTCATTATTCCTTTTATATCACTTATTTCCATGTTATAAACATTATGTAACCATTTAAGTTAATAATGTTTGTTTTGTCAATATTTGGTTCTTAAGTCGAAAGTGGACTTCTTACAATTACATGTTGTTTGTGTGGTCAAAGGTTCTTTATATACAGAATGAAATTCCTGATTTTGATATCATATATATCATATATATCTAGCATATACATGTATTTATAATATTACATAATCATTTAGAGGTAAGAAATGAAATGCACCGTTCATGGAGACGGTAAGCCGTATGTACGCATGAACGCTACTTTCATTTCTATTTCATATTTTATAGGATGGAATCATAATGATATAAGAGTATATTATAATTCCAGTATAATAACATATATAATATCACTAACTTTATCATTTACACATCCCATATATGGTATTAACGAATCAAATCACTTTCAGGGGGCGGTAGTCCGCACTTCCTAAAATGAAGATATCGTGTTTACCCATAATGGAAACAATAAAGGTATTCCATAAATGAAAAATATAGAAGCCTAAGGAAAGAATAAACATATTATATATCATATATAAAAATAGTGACTTCATAATGGCCACCTTTGAAGGTGTTAAATGAGTATTGAACAATCATCGTTTCCGGAGGCAGAATTTCGCCATCCACAGAAACCGTACGTTCTTTAACCATTTGATGTAGTTGTGTGAGAGTTAAGCTCTAATAAATCATATACCAACATCCTAGTATATTGAAGATACATTTTCGGTTACAAAATAAGTAAATAAAAAGAGTTTAGGGGGTTGGAGAAGCAAAATAGAACAAATGAACAAGAGAGAATGAATTACCTTTAAAAGTGTAACTCCTTTTGATTTGAGCCTAAAGGATTCCTTTGAAAGGATTCTTCCCAAAGGGAATCCTCTAGTATGAGTATAGGTATGTGGAG
The DNA here is from genome assembly GCA_963277665.1 of Viscum album. Classification (NCBI taxonomy): domain Eukaryota; kingdom Viridiplantae; phylum Streptophyta; class Magnoliopsida; order Santalales; family Viscaceae; genus Viscum; species Viscum album. Next base: position 1,031,415,055 of record OY728158.1, read on the forward strand.
AGAGTAAAGGGTCAGGGGATTGCCGAGCCAAAGGCTTGAGAAGTGTGTGAAATCAGGTAGAGGTGGTGGCCTTTTATAAGAGGAGAGGAGGGGCACTTTTGGAAATCATGAAACTATTATTTTATTTTCAAAAGTGTTTCGAATTTCTAAGGTCCCACATTGATATAGTTCTAAGATAAGATGATAAGGCTTCGAAATATTCCCATACAATAGGTTTTGGACATGTGTAGGTTTTAGATATTACATTATCTTTCCATTTTATTTAAATCGTCAAATAATGAGGTCATCGCTGCATCATCATGATGTCATAAATAATTTTATTTATTTAATGTCTAAAAATTATAAAACAAATACTATGATGTATGAAATCGTTTTAGATTTCTAATGAATATTTATAGTCAAAAATACTATCTTTATAACCCCATGTAAAAATAGTTTTTGTAAAACATATTATGTTTGTGTCATTTTTACTTTTACATTAAATAAAAAGTTATTTATGTCATTTCCCAAACAAAGTGGATCCATGGGGTCCCCAAGTTGACCCATGGCTTGCCTTGGTCGGCCATGACACTTCCAATTAGGGTAGGACATTTTTCAAGCTCATCTCATATTATTAAAACATTATTTTTACCTTAAACTACACTAATTACCACTAATCGCGATTAAAAACTTAATAAGTTATTATTCACCAAAAAATTATTTTAATCTCATTGAACCACAATTTACTTCTTAATGACAACCATGTATGTCTGATTTTTGAAAATCAAAACACAATGATGGCAAAATTTCATTTAAACGGAAAACCAGTTTTTATACGTACCACTTAGTGGTTTCACTATTCATCAAAAATTGAGGTTTTTCAGAAAAATACAAAAAATTAACCCTAAGATATATTTGATATTACGAATTCAAAAATGAAGTCTATTTTACAAAATTCAAAACATATAAGTCACATTAATTAATTTAATAATTAATTCCCGCTGTCAAACAAATAGCGTGTATTTATGAAACAATAAGTATCAAAAGATTGACACTAGTTTAAGTCTGATTTCAAAGTGAAATTAATTTCAACGACCACTATTGGATTTAATGGTAAAAATATTTTCTAATTTCACTTTAAAACCAATTCAAAAGATAATCTAATCATATAAATAAATTAGATTAAAAAGAGGGTTTGAATTAAAATACAACATTTTACATTATTCATTAAAAAAAGAACTTTATCGAAAAGATACCAAAAATTTACACAAATTAAATTTTGATGTCCCGATTCTAAAGAAGAGTTATTTTTGGTCCAATAGAATTTATAAGATTGATCAAAACTATATTTAATGACGGTTTGCCATCAAAAGGTGATAAGTGAACCCTTAGTGAAAATTAGGGTATAAATGCCTAAAATTGAATTCTTTTCGTATTTTAAGCCTTTATCCTTCATTGGGTAAATGTAAAAACATTTAAAAACATATATAATCATATTTTAGTTATTTCTATCCATTCCCACCAGTACAACGGCTATTTGTTAACTAACATTTAAAATAATATTATTTTATTAATGGTGTGCAACGTAAGTTTTCAAAGAAACTCATCGTTGCGTATCGAGTATGCTATCGAACGTAGAAACCCCTTTTAATTAAAATTAATATATAATTAATAAATATTAATAAATATGAAAATTCTTTATTCTTTAATTACCTGGTATGTTACAATTATATTCTATGATGATATTTTAATTCATCCAATCATGGTGTAATTTGAAAATTTTTATTCAAATATTTACCAAGACTGGTTTATTTCATAAAATTGTAACATTTTGTAGACTAATTTTCATCCTCTTTATCTACGACTTTCCTATTTTCAACATGATTCTCTTTTCCCACAAGTATTTTCATTTTTATGTCAAAATAAATTATTTTTTTATCAATTTTTACCCTCATAATATCCTTCAATTATTTTAAAAATAAAATTTTACTTGTATTTTAATGTGAGGGGTTTTCAATATGGTAATTCAGAAAAACAATTTTATTCTTTCCATTTTTAATTTTTTTATGATTCAATCCAAAATTATTTTTTGATATCCATCATATCTTATTAGGGATCTTTTATCGGTGAATCAACTTAATTAAAAAAATACCAAATATTTTTATTTCACATTTAAAAAAAATTAATTTTTATTAAGATATGAACTATATTTCATTTTAATAATGATAAGACCATTTTTTCAAAAAAAAAATTTATAGTTTAAATACCATTTTATAATTTATATTAAGTGAATTTATTTCTTTAGGAATTACATTGCCTGAATAACTTTCAAAATTTAATTATGAAATAATATTTTGGGGTGAGTGAATTTTGGGTACCATTCATTTTCATTATTAATGTATATTTGTTTGATTCCATTTGGAAGTATTATGAATCCCATCTACATTTCAATGTGTTGATTATTAATATTGAAAATTTTTCATAAAAAATTCCTATGATTATGCCCTGTGGATCATTTTTATTATCTAATGGTTCTATTTTGTTTAAATAATAAATTTCAACCCTCATGATTTTTCTAAATATTATGAAATAACATTTGATGAAATGTTGATAAATTTTCAATTATTCGGAATTTGATATATCCCTCATTTATATGATTCCCTTGACATCATTTTAAATATCTTAATAACATCTGATAATGTCTTAAATGGGTTCTAGATGATTTTTATTTTGGGACAAATGATTAAATGTTTGTTAAATATGATTTATATGCTATTGGTAATATAAGAAACTAAAAAATTTTATATTAGCTTTGTGATATTATTGTGTGATATAATTTTAATCAAATATAAATGATGTAAAATGAAGATAACATTATATAAGGTTATCATATTTTTATCACAGTATGGTTTATTTAATTTTTAGTATTGGTCTCTATTTATTTGGGATTAGGATTAAAAATAATTAATGAAATTTCTAAGAAGTAGTATGAGGGATAATTATATGTGTACGGTAAAATATTAATATATTGATAATTGGATTGTTTTCCTAGGAATAAAATACCATTCTTGATCCAATAATTGTATGTAGTATTTCATACATATGTAAATAGGCATAATTACCCTAAAAAAGAGTGTGGGTTATTAACAGAATCATCAGCTGGTGCACATCAAGGAGGATTAACAACACATCATGTTTTACATTTTTAAAGGATATTATTTTATAAATAAAATTATCTTCTCAACTAATTATGAAGTATTTATTATATTAATGAATTAGGTTATGAACTATGAGAGAACCCAACCTATAAAAACCTAGATTTAACTAGGAGTGATTTACGTTAGAAAAAATAATAATTTGATTGTTTAAAAAGATAATACATTATTAGTTTGATATTTTAATATGATAATTTATTATAATTATCTTATGATTTAAAATATCTATCACCTACATTAAACTCATTTTCATAATGAATGAATTATGAAGGAATAAATTTAAGAATGAATTCCATTGACAATATCGAGTTAATCCAAATGATCACAAAATGGGATAAGGGATGGACTGAGAAACCATGTAATTATGTTAAAACAACTATCCAAAATTTTGAATATTTTTTTTTAAGTTGGGTTTCTAAGAACACGATGAAAGAAATGTACGGGGTATCATTGAATTATAGGTTACAAATAGGATTATGGAAATAACATCCAATGTACTTTATGTCAAAAATATTAGAATATACAACTAGTTTATGTCTCAAAGAAACTATATGTTTTTTGATATGTGCTAAATAAGGGAAATGATAAATAATATGTCATGAATAAATGATGTGTCCAGTTAGAAAGATGAATAAAATAATGTTCTTTATAATTATTTACTATAAACTCGGTGTTTTAGATTAGATTTGATTGGGAGCTATAATAATTAGGTCACAAATCTAGGTGATTAAGATGACAACTTACCCCAAACCCATCTAAACCATGGGGATATGAAAAATTTTATATAAATAAATTAATTTAAGTAGAAAAGAAAATTTTAACACAATTTTTAATTCTCTCTAATTTCTAGAATGTTCTAAAATATTACATAGTGAATTATAAATATAAACATTGATGGTATATTTGTTATATCCATATTATATAAATATTCATTAACGATTTTGGGATGTTACTTCTTAAAAATTTATCTATTATTTTCTCATTAAGATTCTATTAAATATTGTTTTACAAATTGACCATATTAAATTTCATATATAGAAATCTCAATTCATATCCTCAAAAAACCACTGATCAAATACATGTGTATAGTTAATAAGGATCTCCCTTTTGAAATTTGTCACATTGTATGAGTTTTAAAATAATGAGGATGTAATTCATATATAAGGGAGAATATAAAACCGAAAAATTTTAATATATATATTTTCCCTTAAATAAATTTAATGTGTTCAATGCCTTTATCCACTCATAACAGCAAAAGAAAATGAGATGCAATAGATTAGATCAATATTATCAATTGAATTTTTAGAATGATAAAACCTCTATTGAATGAAAAAATATTAACAGAATATAAATTCATATATTTATAATACATATAATTAATATGATTTAACATTTAAAATAATTTTTCATTATAAAAAATCAATTATTAATAAATGAAATAAATACACGTTCAAATGATTAATATGATAATATATGATATATAAACATTAACAGACATTATATTTGTTGGAAACCAATACCACAAGGTGTCATCTCGGCCAAAGAAAAACTATATTTTGTAGAATGGATATGGAAATTTGGCAAAGGCATATATATACATAACAGTGCCATGTTGACCACAAATAACACTATGTTTCTACATAGATTTCTTTGTGGTCTTCATGGCACTTTGGTCCACATGGAACTATTATGTTTATATAAGTAATATTCACCCACCATATTAGGTTATTACCATGTTGACCATAAAGAACAATATGATTAAAATTTTATGTGCATTAGTAATATTATAAAATAAATGTTTTTCAGGCTTATCATTAAATAAAATATTAGTTTGGTAAAATTTTGTTTTATATTTTTGTCAATAAACTATAAATTTATCATAAACCAATAAATATTTGAAAAAATTTCAATGATAATTTTTCTTATTTATATATGTTATGATTAAAAATTCACTTTTACTAAAAAAATGTTTTTATATGTTACATGTACTGGTTTTAAAATTAAGGTTTATTACACATATTAATTTTATATAGTAAAAAGGATCTTATATATTTAATAAGTAGGTCCAAATTATTTAATAAGTTACATTTTATTTTTAAGCATTAAAAGTAAATTACTTAGGTAAAAACTAGTTATTACGGTAAAATCTAAAATATTAAAATTAATTAATCAATGGTTAATATGATTGAAACATGTTTCAAATTGAGTTTTTGAGAGATATATTTACATATATCATCCTAAAATAAGATATATCAATTTTTTAGATCCACATAACTTGTAAAACATGTGATATATTTATATTATGATAAAAAATTTACCAAAATTTCATTCTAACAAAATGTAAAGGGGTACTCTCACGAACCCATTAATTCAAATGACAAAAATTATATAAAAATAAATCACTTATTACTTCCCTTGTAATACCCATTCACCAATATACTCATTTTATCACATTTAATTATACTAATTTCTCAATTTACATGGAATCCTCCAAGGAAAACATCAAGTTCTCAATATGCATAAACAATTTCTTCCTAAACATTCTCCCTTTCAATAATACATTTTAAATTTTAATTTTATAATTGATTTATAATTAAATAATTATTGTATTTATGATAAATTTTATTATTCTAATGAAATTACTTTTAAACACATTCGAATTTTTTATTAATAAAAATAAAACAATCAATTGTGTGTTTTGTGTACTACCGCCTCCACAAAGTAATGAATCTTGATTTTTCATTTAGTCTCCTAATAATTTATTAAAACCATTTAAAATAATATTCACCACCATAAATGTTTCTAAATAATATAATTATTTTTATTTAATAGTGATATTTTTCTAAATAAAAACACTTTAATAATCATAATCAACTATAAATTCTGATATTTACATGTTTGGGAAATTCCAGCCATCTTCTTAGTCAATGAAATAAAATATCTTCATGGATGACTATAAGAACATAATTATATAATATATATAATATTAATACTTAAATAAGAGTTTTATTTTTGTTCAAGTATGGTATCATTAATATTAACCTCATAATTAATATACCACTATTCATTTATTGAAATCACCAAAGCATAGTCCTCAGAGATTGTAACTGAAACATCTATAAAATTAAATCATATCACTATAAATGTTTACATTTTATAATATAATGTATATAAAACCGTCTATAAATGAAAAATTTATGATTAATAACATATTATGGAACCACTATTATGAAACGAGTAAAAATTATTAAAATTCACCAAACTAGATATTGAAAAAATATAAAAACTAAATAATGATTATATAAGATAATTAATATATATGAGGGGTAAAAAATAATATATATTTGAAAATGGTTCTGAGTTGAGTTATTAATATGTTAATATTTTTTATAAAGGATGTTAGAGCATGTTTGATGAAATAAATATAAATTGTAAGGGATTTCATGACTCAAATTTGTTTCTTGTGTCACAATGATTCCTTTTGACTGTGGTTTTACAATATGGACTTATTATATATTGTGATGATAGTATAATTATTCCTATATCTCTCTTGGTAAACTAATATTTTTAAATAAAATATTTTCTATGATGGATTTTGTTCATAAATTTATATCACTACTGAGAATAATTATCAAATTCTTTAACTAGAATTTCCCCCACCTTGTCTGTATTTTTTAAAAGCCTGTTTAATCAATTTTTATATTGACGCCCAACTCTATGTTATATTTTATCAACCTCTTATATTAATTATGTTCTTTTGAAAATATTTTCCATTTCTATTTATTCACATTTTGTTTTCAATAAGGTATTTAAAATTGATAAATGTATTTTCCATTCATTCATAATAAAACATTCTATCTTCTACATAATAATACTTTTGGATAATATTTAAATCTTTTTCATGAAATTTTAATGAATATTATTTTAAAATAAATTTTTTTCCAATGCTATCACTAAACCATTTCAAAAATGTATTTTTAATGTGATCCAAAATGTCTTATTCTATTAAAATTGTGAGAATATATTCAAAACTGATTTGTGTTTTCAAGATGTTTAACTCTTATCATCAAATAATTTATCTCCTTGTAAATTATTTTTAATGAATCACCCTATAAAATTTCTTATGGCGCACTCTTTCAGAGAGACTTAATTTTGGGTACAAATCATTTTCATTGTTAAGTAAAATTTTGGTGATACATTAGTTAATTTTATGAAATCCATTTTCTTTTATGGGGATTCATTATGAAAGGTGAATAATCCTAATTTAATTATTTTAGGAAAAAATATTTTATTTTCATGTGTAATATAAGATGTAATAAGTGATGGTTTTGTATTTGTACTGTATAAGTATAGATTAATTACACGTGGGTTCTTATATGGACCTATAATTCAATGAGGAATATTTCCTTACTAATGATATATTCTATATTATACCTTCTTAGATATGATCACCAACTAAATATTGAGTCTTCTTGGATATTTTCACAAATGAAAGGGTAATCCTTATTGAATATACACAAAAAATAAAGGATGATACTTATTGGATATCCTCACAATCAAAAGGGTGAGCCTTCTTGGATAATCTTTTAAACTAATGCATGGGTCTTCTTGGACATGCTAATAATATGATGATATCATATTCTTATGATTTCTTAAAATAATAATTGATATACTATATACCAAGGGATATTACATTTTAATTCCATATTCTTATGATTATTATCTATAGCTCATGTTTATTATTTCACGGTTCCATGTTCTTCTAATAATATAGTTTTTCCCATTATCATTTATAATATCAATCTTATGATCTTACCCTTTCGAAATGAATTGTTTATATGTTTCCCCTTTCTAAGAGTTTCAGATCAACCCATTATTATGGTTTACATCCATAGGTTTTGAGGATAAGTATAACGCATGGGAATGTATTAAATGTGAAATAGAAGATTATAATTACGGAGAATCATGTTTATGTTTGTATAATAGGTTTCACATGTAACCAGTCCTCAAAGTCAATAAACCAAACGTTTCTCATAGATTTGTGAGATTATTTTGAGATGTATTGTTTAAATTATTTAAATGATTGGAAATATAGATATTTTTATCTTGGGTTTTCATATATATATTTATAAATGAATACACTTTAATATAATTAATTATATATTGCGTACTCACACCATATATGATAAAAGAATATAAGACTATATTAATAGATTCCCTAAGTCAATTAGATTGTATGAATAATTTTTGTATACAAATTAATAAAAATAATTAATTAATTCATGTTATATATATATATAATAGTTGGATATGCAATTGATATAAAATATCATCATTATCATTAAACTATTTTTCGATCATGATTAATCTCTATTAATCAGAATAATAATGTGTTGGGTACTCGCTTTATATAGTATAAATGATCATATTCAAAACTCAATATGTTATCCATGATAATAATATTGTATGGATATCTTAATGAATACCATTTCATTTTAATAATGAAGTAAAGTCTTTTTACCCTACATAGAATTTATAGATATAAAGTCACATTGATAGTTTTATTTTGTCAATGCAGTTGAATAGATATATAAGTTCGCTATCTAGTAATGATTCAGAATAATTAAGTTATCATAATTACTAAATTTGTATTCATATTAAGTGATAGATATGTAAAATTAGTTATTGAGTGCATACATTGATTAAAATAGTAATTTTTTAGTTAAATGTATATGATATATTAAAATGTAATGAGACCAATTAAACATTGGATAAATACCATCTAAAATTAGGTATTAGTAATAATATTTTTTACCCATTCAGGATATAAAATTATACTATGCGAAAACGTCTTGGTCAGAATGCTTTTATGTAAATTTGAACATGTGCATAAATAATATTTAATCCCCTCGGGACCTAATAGAGGGTCCTCCATATAAATTTCCATCATATAACCTTTTCAAAACATCAAAGAGTTATATAAATACATCCATGATACCATAAATATAAGGAATAAATTATAATATCATGAAATATTAAAAGAAATCTATATTTGATATCATATACAACATGTAACAAAGATCATAAAAAAACCATGAAATAATATTATCTAAATGTTATACTTATAGCACAGGGATTAAATTGGTGGGTATGAATAGGATTAAACTCATTATAAAATATATATAATGATCATACTAAAAAAATATTTATTAATTCTTAGTAAATAACAACCCATCTTTTTGTAAAGACACTGTACGCTTCAAAATAGATTTTCTTCAAAAATAATTTTTAACCATTTTTATGAGCATATGATATTATTAACTAAAGATAATTTTGAATTTGATTTTATAAAAAGAATACAATTTTATAAATCATTATTTCAAATTTATCTTAGTGTGATTTTTTGTTTCTTTTCTAAGAATATTTTTTTTCCAGTGAAAAATAATGAATTTTATTGAAAACACTATTTTTCATTCATTCCATTATAAAATTAATTTTTTTAAACCGTTTAAAAGTTAAATTATTTATATTATATTATGACTAATGTGATTAAGTTCTTGGAAATAAATTTAATGGTAGAATTTATTATAGAAATAATTTTGTACTTAAAAAGATAATTTTTTTAAAAACTATTTTTCATTGCTTATGGAATTGTAATCATAAATTTATTTATAAAAAATTTAGAAGAAGAATAATGAAATATTTATTACATATTTTTAATTAGGACATATAAATATGGAAAATACTTCACATTTACTTCTGGTCATTATTAATAGTAATCATAGTAAATAATTTTCATTAGGATAAGGGTAAATCAAGAAATTAATGTTAATAATAATATGACAATGAAAAGAAAAATGAACCATAATAAGTGCTTTGTCATCAATTTATTTATGTCAAATCCCTCCATTTTTTAATACTATGGAAATATAGTGTCATATTTCTTATATTTTGACCTCATTAATATTTTAGTAAAATAAAAAATAAAAAATTATACTATGTTAATTTTAATAAAAATAATATTTTTTAAGAGAGATAAAAAAATTATGTTTGGTTATAAATGGAAATTTTAAAAATTAATGATTTTTATCATATTAAATTAATCATAAATTTTAGATATGAAATAATTTCATTAATGTATTAGACAAAAATGATATAATTCTTGGGCAAGAAATTTAAAAATCATGTAAATGATTTAAAAAACATAAAAAGTATTTTTTGTGGATTATTTAATTTATAATGAAATTTTTTAAGAAATATATAACACATTATAGTTATTTTCAAATTTTATATTCGATTTAATTTTTAGTGTTGTTTTCAATTTCAAATTAAATGAATTATGTCAAAAATGACATTAATGGTAGTTTCTGTCAACTAATATTTTATTAAATTATTTAAAAGTCATAAAAATCTTGTGATAATGAAATTATAATAATAAAATTTAATTTGTTTCATAATTTTTCCATTTATGACCCAATTATCACATCATAATTAATGTTATTAAACATTAATATTTAGAAGTCACTACCATGGTTAAGGTGAAAATTTGTTATCCAAGGTGTTTACCCAAAATCATAACGTTAAAAATGAAATCAAAACCTGTAAAAATTTATTATTTCATTATATTTATACCATAAACATTTTATATTTAAATTAATGTGGTTCTGGAATAATTTTTTCATATGTTAGACACATAATATATTATAATTTTTTAAGTATTTTCAATAATAACGATAACGATTTTTTGTAATATATTATATTTTATTATATTATTTAAAATTCAAAAAAAAATATAATTTTTAAATTTATTGGGATATATTTTAAAATATCAATAATTGTATATTTCCAGTCTAATTTCTTTTTTATGTTAATTATATTTACCTAAAAAAGTAAAAACAAATTAATGATTGTAATCGTGAGAAAGTATTAACATGAGTTGGAAAAAAATATAAGGTTAGAAAAGTAATATTAAAATGTATTAATTTTATTGAAGGATACAATATCAACTATAATTACCCTCTAATTAAATGATATCATTTTAGATTCATTTTTTATTAAAAATTAATTAATATTTCCTTAATACTTTAAGTTATAACGAAATGCCCCTTTCTTAAATATAAAAAGAAACCTCCGAGAAAATTTTATAAAAACATGAAACACAAATTTTTTCAGAAATACCAACCCAAATTCCACTCTTACATCCCTCCATACAAAATATAGTCCCTTATTAATGAGAAAAACAACCTAGGACGGATTTAGGTATAAAACAAATGAGGTTGTCTAAAGACGAGGTATGGTTTTTAACGAAGCATTTTCATTTTATTTCGTTATATACCTCGTGAAATTAATCTATAATTATGACTTGATAATTAAATAATTATCCAAAAAGTAATAGTATTATATTATTTTAATTTAATAACTTATGTACATCTATTCTTCCATCAAATGGGAAGTTAAACCATCATTCATGTATACCGTATACTACCACCCCGTGAACCGATGTAATTTATTTTCCATCACCGCCTTACATGGATAGTTATAGTAATGGATTTAATTTATATATATGATATTAATTACATAATTATAATTCTATAAAATTAATATCTCATCCATTTTCATAACTTTCCATTCATTAAAAAATGATAACATCATTTGTGCGTACATCTGGACTACCACCTCAACACATATACATGTATAATTATTTAGCACCAAATATAATGGAATATATATATATATATTTAAAGAAATTATATTTTATTAATTATATAATTATAATTATTTAAAGATAAAATTATACTTATACTCCTTCCATTATGATCATTTAAAATGGAATTATTACTTAATTGTACGTACAACCTACTGTCTCAATGATGGTAACAATATTCTATTCTTCATAACCATATTTCATGATTGGATTTGAACATGTTTTTAATATATAATGATAAATATTTCATGATTTATATTTTTGTGATGAAATTATATTTTACCAATTTACTATAGTAAACATACAAATGTCACTTCGGCATATGAACATAATATCGTCAAAACTACTGATATAAACATACATGATTAAGTAACTGAATAAAAGAATTTAATAAATAAAATAAAAGTAATAATAAACTCGAAATTTTTTCATTAGAATTAAATAATTATTATTGATTTATTATTAAAGATGATAAATAATGTACATGATTATTTAGACACATGTTAAAGGAAAAATTAACTTGAATCCTCGTCTTATATGTTTGAAAAGATTTAACGATTTATTTTCAAAATATTTTTATTACATGGACATATTCATAAAATTATTTTATGGGTGTATTTATATAAAATAATTCTAAAGGGTATTTTTATATCTTATGAATATTTTAAGTGTTTTTAAAAAGGAATCATTTTACATAATTTATATAGAATATTTTGACTTTATTTTTCGAAGGAAAAAATGAATGTTCTATTTTATCATATACAACATCAACGTTATTTTTTCTATTGTATTCATTATTTAATGTTTGGAATTAATTACAATATATTATGATTTATTCAAATTAAAACATTCAGTACCTTCTGTTCTATGTTTTTTGGTTTTAAAATGGGGTTTTAATGGAATGTATATTTGATTACGTGGAAATTTAATATTAATGGTGGAAAGAATATTTTTATGAGAGTAATTGTAATATTATGTTTTATATATGTACATCCCACTTTCATTTTTTATCAAATTTATTTTTTCTAGATTTTTTTTTTCTTTAAACCTCGATGGTCGAGTAATTTTTAGAGACCTATATCCTTTTAGAGAAAATTACATAAAGTTTATGGATGTATATTTTATTAATTAATGTATTTTGCGTAAAAATTTGTTAAATGGTATTATAGAGGTTTTCCATGAATTTTGGAGGATTTAGAGGTTTTTTAATAATCAATGGATTCAATATCTCTAGGGTGGAATTATACGCCATGTAAATATACTAAACTATGTGTAAATATGGCCATTCTGATGTCATGAAATTGTTATAGGTCATGAACCAGTTCATGGAGTTAACTCATTACCTTACATGAAACCTCATTACATGACGTGTAATTTTCTGAAGGGGTAAATTCAACCGAGGCGATGGGTTTCAGGGAATTTCTCTTAAATAAAAAATACACAACATGAAATAGGTTTAAACATCGTGTATTTCTCATCCGCATAAGTTTTAATAGGAAAACTCAACTGTTTTTATATTCATTTAGTGTAGCCTTCTTCTCCCCCAAAACCTATGGCACTCGATGGAATTTTGGATCCCTTTCCTCACATACGGTTGTTCCAATCAAGAATATGATTCCTTGTTTATAGTTTTTCTTTGGTTTTGTCATCTCTTCCTTTTCACTCCATAATTTTGTGTAAATAAATTTAATATGGTTGTTTTTTGTTTTCGTGTCATTATTGTGGGATATAAGATCCTTCTTTTATTCTTCATTGCCTCTAATTTATTTGATTATTATAGTAGTTAGCATTGTTTGATTGTTGGATTAATATACGGGTTCTAAAACCTAACCATATGGGCTTTTTATTTTTTACATATATATAATGATATTATTTCAGCAATGTAACAAGTTCAATGATTAATTGATTGATTTAAAAACATAAAATCTTGAATTGGATTATTATTTAAATTCTGTAAGATTAAATTGATAGGTTGACATGTCTTGCGGTTATCCTTTGGGTGATTGGACACTTGAATAATATTTAATTGGATAATAGATTAATTTGTGTTTATTATTACATGATATTACAAGTGATTGATTGATATATAACAACTTTGTTAATAGCTTATGGGATATTGATATGACTATTAAAAAATTTATATAAAAAATAAACTGTAATTGAATGAAAAATTAATATTTCCTTAATTAAAAAATAAGTTTTATGAGGCGATTTCATGATATACTTTCTATTATGACTTGTTTAGTTGAAGGTTCAATTCTTATATATTGTGTTATGCCCAGTGATACTAAAATTGTTACATAGTAGGCTTTACCTAGTGTGATGATAAAATACTTATATATAGAGCTATTCCCGGTGATGATAAAATGCATATGTATCAAGATTAATATATTGAGACATGATGAATTTCTTATATATAAGTCATGGACTAGTTGATAAAAAATTAATATATATGAATTTTCTAAGAGAATGGAATTATCATATAGTGAGATATACCCAGTGGTTTGATTTATCCATGGTTTATGGTTATGGTCATCATGGCTATTCTACATGATTAGAGGCCTTATAGAATATATCCAATGAAGGTTGATTTATGTTTTGTATTGATAGATTAATTAATACACATGTTTTAACATTATTACATGCACTTATGATCAGACAGGTTCTTTATAAATATGGTGGTGTCGACCTACTAATTCTTACAAGAACAAGATTAAGGAAACCATTTGGAATAGAATAATATTACAAAGATACATTTTTGGATAAGGTAATATGACCAATTTAGTTATTGTTTCCTACTGGATGGACTGGAGTTGGAGATGGGATAGACCCGAGGATCAGTACTGAGTTATTTAGAGATTATTTTTGATAGATGATTATTTTATTCTATTGTATTCATTTTGAAATCTAGATACATATCTAATAATAATTACACAATTCATTATTATTAATTTATTAGTTTATCCTTTTATTGGTGTTGTATGTTTTATAGGTTTAATTATTTCCGTTACACTAATATTTATTATTATTTTATTTCCCAATTTGTTGAAACTATGTACCAGGGGAATAGTCACCCCACTACATTCATCACAACGGTGTTTCTTGTCCAAAGACTCTGGAATATAAGAGGCACATTTGATGTCACGAACCAACCCAGGTCGACCCTGAACCGGACACCCAGGTCACCTGAGCCGGCCCGCGACATGGCCTCAAGCGCGTCTCCCCTTATGCCAGAGGTTTCCGACTAGCGGCGAGGGTGTAAGGTGAGTTAGGGGGGAGACTATAACCTCTTATCAAAGTGGAACAAAGAGACCAAAAATACAGCAACGGAAGTAGTGTAAATAATAATAAGAAAATAGGGGAAAACATTTTTTTCATTTATAAGGTTTGAATAAATTTGGCGAATGGCAGTTTATATAAGAGATGCATTCATGACATGCTAATGATACAATGAAAGCATTAAATCACGCGACATACTTACACATAAATGCAGAAGTAAATGAACAAAAGTCTCCAGCCCTGAGGGCGATCTCCATGAGCATCCCGAGCCCCAACTCGGTCCTTTTCTCCTACCTCCAAGTACAAGAAACAGCAACAACACGGTCCTGCAACCAAATGGAATCTACTCAGGTACCCCAGTGCAATGGCGGCCCGAGTGGGGTGTGAGATATATATATCTCAGTAGGCCGGAACCACCGGGGTCTAGCCCACTCTAGACCATGAAATATAATTAAACAAAGTGCTGGTATTTTCGAACAATAACGACACAATGCAAACAATAAACGCCCGTCCAGGTTCCAGAAAGGACACCTGGCGGCACTACCTGCTTCGGCCCATAGCCGGGATGAAAACCTGTTTAAAACAACACAAGTAAATTTGGTTCAAGCCTAAAAACACTTTTTATCATTTTGCTCACTTACTCTATTTATTCACTTATCATTTCAACTCAGACTGGAAATCCACTCATTCTTACCTTTGTTTATTTGATCACAATTCACTCGGGTTTTACCCACATCTCTCATTCTTTTTGATAAATCATTATTATCATTCGTTTGGTGTAGATCGCCATGTCTAACACCCCGTATATCACAAGCTTGGATAACCATTGGGAAGGAACGCCATGTCCAAAACCCAAATCTTAAGTCGATCTAGAACGTCATTTCTAGGACCCAAAATCTCATTCAGTGTAGATCGTCATGTCTAACACCATATATCACAAGCTTGGATACCCATTGGGGAGGAACGCCATGTCCAAACCCAGATTTTAAGTTGATCTAGAATGCCATGTCTAGGACCCAAAATCTCATTCATTTATCACTTAATTAATCAATTGACGCAATTCTCATTTCATGATTAATCCTTCACGTTTAATTATCAAAATTAGATCTCAACTTTTTATAATCAATTCTCATAATTAACTATCCTTGTTCAACATTCTGGAACTTGCACAAGCAATAGAACGTAAACAAAAGCGTATGGCACCAACATGCCTCTATATTAGGTGATTAATGACATTAGATGGTACAAGTACAAGCACGCCATTGATCAAGTATAATATCAATCATAAAGTGTCATAAGGCTTTTAAGCAAGCAATCACAAAAAAAGAAATCTGCTACTACACGTTTATTTTGAAGGCAGCTCACCTCCATTGGAGGAGTTTTATTAGAAAACATGTCATTACATTATCAAACAATTCATTTAGTGATATTTAGCATTTTATTTAAAACTCATTCAACACTTAACAAAGATAAGAAGCCAAACAATAGGAAAGGCAATCATGAAATTCTATTGCTACACTTTAGATTGAAGGCAGCGCACCTCGAAAGAGGGGTTTTATTATTAAATCGTTAGTTTAGTGACCAAACAAACTCTTTTATCTTATTCCTGCAATTCACACGATTTGCACAGAAGAATTTAATCGGAACTAAACTTGCATAATTAAAATACTAAGTGCAATATTAAACTCACTATTACTTTACTTAAATTTAATGGTCAAGGAGAGGGACCCTACCTCAAGGTGGATCCATCCGTCCACTCCGGCTCTTGGCGCTTTCTAACTAAAGCTGTCGCAGCTACTCCCCCACGAGGCATATGTGATTTCACATACATATAAGGACACCTAGCCCCTATGCACATGCTCCGCATGGCCATGAGCATGCGCAAGGGGATCCTTACACATATGCTTATACACATAAGCCTGTCTCCACTCACCTGCACAGGCACTTTTTATATATGTAATGGGGACAACTAGCCCCGTACATGTGTATATTCACTGCCATGGACAAATATACGCACGCCGGGGGAACCCACTTACATATTAATACGTACCTATGCCTGCGCAGGTGAGTCGCCTAAACTCCAACAACCCGAAAACATACTGAAACCTCCAACGCACTATAAGACAACCACTACGAACCTTAAGACACAAAGATAAACCAATTTAGGCCAGGCAAAACCAACCAGAAAAAATAAACCCTTACCTCGGGGGCTGGCGACAGGCCAAAACGAAGGCGAACCACACCGCGAAGCTCAACGCACTGCCAACGACAAACCAGGGACTCATAAAAATCAAAAGCCCCAAATTTAACAAGTTAAAAACAAGGGGAAAGGTGAAAAACTCACCCCGAAACCATTCCGACAATCCAAAACCACCCGAACCGCTTCGCCTTCAGCGGCGGTTGCCGGAACGCGCGCCAAGGAGTCCCAACAGACCTTCTGCGCCTACCTAGAACAAGAGCAAGACGAAAAACCGGACCACCTCAAAGCCCTAGGGTTCGACCATACCTCATCGGGCGCTGATTAGGTCAAAATGAAGCCGGAAACGGGGAGGCGAAGGGAGAGAATAGCTTACCATGATGATTCGGAGCGAAGCCGAGAAGAAAAACCGGGAAGAACGGGGAAGGAGGTGGCGTCGTGGAGGGGGGGGGGGGGGGTCGCGCGCGGCTCGCCGGGGGAGAAGGGAGGGGGTGCATCGCGGGTTGAGTGAGGGTGAGGGAGGTGTGTTTAGTTTAGGTCTTTTTTCTTTTTAATTTATTTTATTTTCATTTATTTACATTTTAAACAAAAACTAAAACGCACCCAACCCGCAGGGTTTTATCTGCACCGTCAGAAACACCGTGTGCAGCCCGCACGCCTGCTACGGGATACCCGGGGGTACCCCGCACGGCCAACCCGCACGGTTAAACCTACCGCACGCAGTCCGATATCAACACTTAAAACGGCTCCAGACCTCGAAACCTCGTTCCGAAGCTCGGTTTTAAAACCGACCCGTTGATAAAAGAAAATGTTCAAAAACCATCGCATTTTATCCGCTCTAAAAAACGGTTTGTTACAAACTACCCACCTAAAAAAACTTCTTGTCCCCGAGAAGCCTTCGGAAAACAACGAAAACATCACCCGACCTACAAGGGTCTTGAAGTTGCATTCAACTGGTCACATTGCGTTTCCAACGCCCAATGCACCTTTAAGCACTTTCTAAGAAAACTGCACTTAAGCCTTTACAACTCGAGCCAACGCTCACGTTACAACTGAAACATCAAAGCAGATCTTACATCCGAGGCCACTATAGGGACCTCAACCCATGAAGACAGTTGAATCACAATCAACCAACTAAAATTGGTCACGCATGATTTCCTCGAAAGACATTGCCGACCCGAGATTCACACTCGCCCTTAAACCGACGACATGCTTTTAAAACTATTCCGTTATCAACTACACGTACACCGAAGTCCTTACACGACCTTTGGTGGCATTCGAAAGTCAAGACATCACAAGACTATTATAAAACTATCGTGCCTCAGCACGAAGCGTAACTCCAAGAAACCGTGCATCCCACACACAACCAGAGAGAGATTACGAAACAAACCAACAACTTTTAAACTTTAGCGCGGCGTATAACCGACACTATCTTAGTGTATCCAAGATGACGTCAAGATGGGGGACATGCTCATCTCATCCAGCAGAGTACACTAAGATTAAACCAAGGTCGCTGAGAAGATCATTCGGACCAACTCTGATGCCTATACCACCCGAGGCATTCATATACGTCCAAGCTTAACCGCTGAAACTCTTCCCCCACTAACGGAGTTTCTAAAGCATTGCGCACACAACCAACCTTCTTACAGTCGTGCTGCCAAGCAAGCACCGACATGAAAACAGAAACTCATGCGACACTACCCACCTTAGGAGTGTCCATGTCGTCGTAAGAAATAGCCGCTCCCCGGCGCGCTATTTTTGAAACACTTTAACGCACGGGTGGCATTCCTCGAACTACGATCACCACATCATAAGCTCACACTGAAAACAAGGCAACTCAAGCTCTAAGGGTACTACCTAGCACGGGCTAGTCCCTTACGAAGCACACACGTCGACCCTAACTCTTGGTCACGCAAATCAAGGATTACTAGGCTCAAAACCCCCTTTCCGTTTTATCCACTTCATTACTTCCTTTCAACCTTTAAAACATTTAAAGAATTTTAATCAACCCACAATTACTATTTCAAAACTAATTACTTGGTTTTCAGACAACGCCCCATGGAAAAACAGACAAGCTATAACCAACTTCCTCTTTAAAAAAAATTAACACATAATGTTATCCAAGCATAAACAGGTAATTTAGCATCTAAATTCCTTTTTAACAAAGAGGGGACCCCGAGGGTCCCATTTATTCAATTCGGGTTCTTCAAAAGCAACCACATATCAGTTCATTCCATAAGGACATGCCCCAACTGGCCTCCTTAGGTCTAGTTGAGCATGTTTAAAAGTACACCAAACTATCTCAATCAAAACACAATAGTTTTACATTAATAATCATTATCAAACACACTATGGTCTAACAAGGTTCAGTCACATGGGTGGCCACCTACCAATCGATAAGGCGCCCATACACCTTACCGTTGGCATTTGGCTCCCATTTATCAAATCAATTTTTTTTCATTTAACATTTTAACTTAGCAGCCCTCTTTTAAAGGTTTGAAACCACATTTTACCCCTTTCCCAATTATAAACCACCCATACACCTCACAATGGAAAACTGGCTCCGTCGTAATCGCAACCAACAAATTCAGCCAAAGCAACCAAGCTTTTACTAGCAAGCTAACAAGCCACTACAAACAGCTAACACAAGGCAACAAGCTAACAAGTTGAAATCACTAAAACATGTTATAACACAGAGCATGACACACAAGAAAGATAGAAAACATGAGATGTTATCACCCAAACATGTTAATAATCACCGAAACATGCTTTCTAAAGAGGCGTGCTAAATAAATCCAGACCTGACATATTTCCAAGGCACACAATCAAAATCAGCAGGCATCCTACTAATGAAACTACATGGCATGGAACATATGCATGAAATGTGAATCTATAAGTGTCTAATATGATGCATGCAAAGCATATTTCTGGCCATATCGGGGCAAGAAAAATTTTCAAAACCTCTTCATAAACAAATAAGCAGTGGAATGTACAACATTCACCCAAGTTGAAATCACATCAACTGTAACAGCAAACAACATGAACATCAATTCCCAGCCCTGGCCACTTGGTCATTTACCGTACGTGGGGTGATCAGTCCCAGACATGGCTATTACCCAAGCGCCGAGACATTCCTAATCTCCTGTCTACCAATCCAAAAACAGTAAGACAATAGAAAGAACGAAACCTCCTCTGATACCATTTTGTCACGAACCAACCCAGGTCGACCCTGAATCGGTCACCCAGGTCACCTGAGCCGGCCCACGACATGGCCTCAAGCGCAACTCCCCTTACGCCAGAGGTTGCCGACTAGCGGCGAGGGTGTAAGGTGAGTCAGGGGGGGAGACTATACCCTCTTATCAAAGTGGGACAAAGGGACCAAAAATACAGCAATGGAAGTAGTGTAAATAATAATAAGAAAACAGCGAAAAACATTTTTTCATTTATAAGGTTTGAATAAATTTGGCGAACGACAGTTTATATAAGAGATGCATGCATGACATGCTAATGATACAATGAAATCATTAAATCACGCGACTTACTTAAACATCAATGCAGAAGTAAATGAACAAAAGTCTCCAGCCCTGAGGGAGATCTCCATGAGCATCCCGAGCCCCAACTCGGTCCTTTTCTCCTACCTCCAAGTACAAGAAACATCAACAACACGGTCCTGCAACCAAATGGAATCTACCCGGGTACCCCAGTGCAATGGCGGCCTGAGTGGGGTGTGATATATATATATCTCAGTAGGCCGGAACCACCGGGGTCTAGCCCACTCTAGACCATGAAATATAATTAAACAAAGTGCTAGTATTTTCGAACAATAATGACACAATGAAAACAATAAACGCCCGGCCAGGTTCCAGAAAGGACACCTGGCGGCACTACCTGCTTCGGCCCATAGCCGGGATGAAAACCTGTTTAAAACAACACATGTAAATTTGGTTCAAGCATAAAAACAATTTTTATCATTTTGCTCACTTACACTATTTATTCACTTATCATTTCAACTCAGACTGGAAATCCACTCATTCTTACCTTTCTTTATTTGATCACAATTCACTCGGGTTTTACCCACATCTCTCATTCTTTTCATAAATCATTATTATCATTCATTCGGTGTAGATCGCCATGTCTAACACCCTGTATATCACAAGCTTGGATAACCATTGGGAAGGAACGCCATGTCCAAAACCCAAATCTTAAGTCGATCTAGAACGTCATGTCTAGGACCCAAAATCTTATTCAGTGTAGATCGTCATGTCTAACACCCTATATCACAAGCTTGGATAACCATTGGGGAGGAACGCCATGTCCAAACCCAGATTTTTTGTCGATCTAGAACGCCATGTCTAGGACCCAAAATCTCATTCATTTATCACTTAATTAATCAATCGACGCAATTCTCATTTCATGATTAATCCTTCACGTTTAGTTATCCAAATTAGACCTCAACTTTTTATAATCAATTCTCATAATTAACTATCCTTGTTCAACATTCTGGAACTTGCACGAGCAATAGAAGGTAAAGAAAAGCATATGGCACCAACATGCCTCTATGTTAGGTGATTAATGACATTAGATGGTACAAGTACAAGCACGCCATTGATCAAGTATAATGTCAAGCATAAAGTGTCATAAGGCTTTTAAGCAAGCAATCACAAAAAAAGAAATATGCTACTACACGTTTATTTTGAAGGCAGCTCACCTCCATTGGAGGAGTTTTATTAGAAAACATGTCATTACATTATCAAACAATTCATTTAGTGATATTTAGCATTTTCATTAAAACTCATTCAACACTTAACAAAGTTAAGAAGCCAATCAATAGGAAAGTAAATCATGAAATTCTATTGCTACATTTTTAGATTGAAGGCAGCGCACCTCGAAAGAGGGGTTTTATTATTAAATCATTAGTTTAGTGACCAAACAAACTCTTTTATCTTATTCCTGCAATTCACACGATTTGCATAGAAGCATTTAATCGGAACTAAACTTGCATAATTAAAATACTAAGTGCAATATTAAACTCACTATTACTTTACTTAAATTTAAAGGGCAAGGCGAGGGACCCTACCTCAAGGTGGATCCATCCGTCCACTCCGGCTCTTGGCGCTTTCTAACTAAAGCTGTCGCAGCTGCTCCCCCACGAGGAATATGTGATTTCACATACGTATAAGGACACCTAGCCCCTATGCACACGCTCCGCATGGCCATGAGGGTGCGCAAGGGGATCCTTACACATATGTTTATACACATAAGCCTGTCTCCACTCAACTACACATGCACTTTTTATATATGTAATGGGGAAAACTAGCCCCGTACATGTGTATATTCGCTGCCATGGACAAATATACGCACGCCGGGGGAACCCACGTACATATAAATACGTACCTATGCCTGCGCAGGTGAGTCGCCTAAACTCCGACAACCCGAAAACATACTGAAACCTCCAACGCACTATAAGACAACCACTACGAACCTTAAGACACAAAGATAAACCAATTTAGGCCAGGCAAAACCAACTAGAAAATATAAACCCTTACCTCGGGGGCCGGTGACAGGCCAAAATGAAGGCGAACCACACCGCGAAGCTCAACGCACTGCCAACGACAAACCAGGGACTCATAAACATCAAAAGCCCCAAATTTAACAAGTGCAAAACAAGGGGAAAGGTGAAAACCTCACCCCGAAACCATTCCGACAATCCGAAACCACCCGAACCGCTTCGCATTCGGCGGCGGTTGCCGGAACGCGCGCCAAGGTGTCCCAACAGACCTTCTGCGCCGACCTAGAACAAGAGCAAGACGAAAAACCAGACCACCTCAAAGCCCTAGGGTTTGGCCATACCTCACCAGGCGCCGATTAGGTCAAAATGAAGCCGAAAACGGGGAGGAGAAGGGAGAGAATGGCTTACCATGATGATTCGGAGCGAAGCCGAGAAGAAAAACCGGGAAGAACGGGGAAGGAGGCGGCGCCGTGGAGGGGGGGGGGGTCGCGCGCGGCTCGCCGGGGGAGAAGTGAGGGGGTGCTTCGTGGGTTGAGTGAGGGTGAGGGAGGTGTGTTTATTTTAGGTTTTTTTCTTTTTAATTTATTTTATTTACATTTATTTTAATTTTAAACAAAAACTAAAACGCACCCAACCCGCACGGTTTAATCCGCACCATCAGAAACATCGTGTGCAGCCCACGCGCCTGCTACGGGATACCCGGGGGTACCCCGCATGGCCAACCCGCACGGTTAAAACTACCGCGTGCAGTCCAATATCACCACTTAAAATGGATCCAGACCTCAGAACCTCGTTCCGAAGCTCAGTTTTAAAACCAACCCGTTGATAAAAGAAAAAGTTCAAAAACCTTCGCATTTTATCCGCTCTAAAAAAAAGGTTCGTTACATTTGAGGTCCTATAACCAACCCAATTTGGCCATATTATAGAGTTCTAGATTTGGGCAATGTTAAAAAGTTGTATCAATTGAGAATCTTATTATTTTTTTTATTTACTATTTGGGAAATGTATGAGGTAGACTTAGATGTTTGGTGACGTGGTAATGAGCTTTCTAATGGGAGTAACAAACCCATGTATTCGAAAAACTCATTGTACCTAGTGACATGATTAATGGTCATGATTTTCTCTTCTTAAAATTGATGATATTTTACTTAGGGTGATTCAAATGTTTTTTAATGATATTTTTTCATGAGTTTTTACACATTTTGTAATACGTAATGATATGAGTATGCTTGCATTCTGATAGTGAAATAGGGATATATATATATATATATTGATATTAATTGTTTTTAATAGGGGCATATTGATTTCATGTGATATATACATTACTGTATGAACTATGAAATGAGATATATGATAAATCTGATAAATGAAAAGAAAGAACTCTTTTTTCATGTTAGAAAAATATAGCCAATTTTAATGAGACTAGGATTAGTTGTTCTCTGGTTTTTTCACTTATTGAGGATAACCTTTTCTTGATCCAATATTTTTATTAGTGTCTTTGTATTGTAGAAAAAATACACCTCATCAACATTATGATGAGCATTTGGATATTGTAAATATGTACACTCTTAACATATATGAGGAAATTCTTCAGGTAGCGTTTAAGGATCAGATATACGTTCAACATTGAAAAAGATTCTTAAGGATTATATAATCCATCCAAAGGGATAATATTCACACCAGGCCTTCAATTTCTATACTGATGATAGTGTTTCAGCAGCTATACTCATCTACATTCACTAGGTATGGAGGCACAAAGGAAGTTGATTTTTACACTAGGTCTATTAATTGGATATTTAAGAATATTAATACACCCATAAATAGGATGTCAAATATTTCTCCAAATATAAAATGTAGATTTTATAGGCATTGGTGGGATATTCTAAAGAATTAAAGTTATCAATATGTGTTACCTTATATAGTATTTGAGGTGAGGTACTTGATCTACATAAATCCTGATACTTATTGGGATAATAAGTCTTGTGATTTCAAGCATTTGACATAGGAGGGCATGTCATTGATGTATTATGATGTATTCTTCACCAACCTAAAATGATTTTCTCTATCTTTAGTATCTTATGAGATGTTTTGGGATTTAAATTTTCCGGATGGGATGCACTATAATATTAGGCTGTTGGATAATATCTTTCTCATGAGTATATTTTTTTTATTGTTTTATTAGGAACTCGACATAGAAGAATATATGGGAGGTTACCTGGAAGTGGCTTCATATTTTAGCAGGGTGAACTAGGAGAAATTATTCTACTAGCAAGAATCACTACTAATATAGTTTTAATGATGGAATATATGGGTATAGAAATCAAGGATGTGGGCATCCATCTCAGGACCATGTTCAATTATTGTGAGATTAGTGTGGAATGATGGACCACATATAGACTAATTACACATTGTAGTTCCATTATTATTATAGGATATGTCATATTTAGATGTATTATAAAAAAATTATCATAAATTAGAAATAGTAGGGGATGGAGATAGGTCACAGAGTCTGGTAACGACACAAATTACATTTAGCAGATAGGTAGATGGATTTTCACTGGATGTTCTGCACACAATAGGGGACATGGTTATATAGTGTAGAATAATTAGTATCAAGAAGAAGAATTATACCAAGGTATTTAGACATAAATTCAAGGTTTATTGGAAGTCGGCTACATTATATATAGACTACTCTGGATATTGTGGATAGAAGACCTTATACAGAGAGAGATATTTTATTCATCTACCCTTGGATGCATTTTTCTATACAGAAGCATCAAATTACATTTTTTTCTCTTTTAAGAAATGTTTATTTGGAAGAAAAATCTTAGATGGTGATTTGACCATCAACATACCAATGGGAGTGTGGTCAGAGTATATCAAACACTTCTTGGTATGTTCTCTTAATATTGGTGATTACTATTTCATTTATGAATTATTTTTATAGGAAATGATAGATTTTATTATGATTCATGGAATGGATTATCTTTTTATATTTCATGATAATATTAATTGATATCAGATGACAGTTACCTTTATATATCTAAAAGGAGGGAACTATTACAACCAGGGTGAATGACATTTTTAGGTTGGTCATATAGAACCAATTTAGTAAATATTTGATTGTCTCATGGATCATATTTCATGCACTGTTCTTGATTATGTTTGAATTAATAAGGATATTTTCCTCCAATAATAGACTATTTACAAGATTATTTTCATGATTTTTTCTACAATTGACCTCCCGAGTGATATATTGAGTTCACGATTGAGTTAGTTCTATGATTAGATCCAATTTATATCCTTCCTTATCATATTAAAACAAAAGATCTTCAAGATATAAAAGACCCATTAATATTATTTCAGGATAAATGTTCCATTTTTTTAGTAATCTCCTTTGGTTTTTCTAGTTAACTTTTATAATAATGATGATTGAACTTTTTCTTATGTGTGGTGTAACAAAAATCAGACTAAATGAAATTCATGAACTAGTATCTCATTCCACATATCAATGATATCTTCAATCAGATGAGAGGTTATAATATCTTCTCTAAGACAGAATTGAGGTCAAGGTACAACATTATTTGAGTGATACCATATGACATTCCTTGGAGTGAGTTCAAGAGTAAGAATGGATTTTTTTAGTTTTTAGTGATGTTATTTGGTTTAAAGAACATGCCATCGGTATTCATTGGCTCGATAAATCCTATCTTTCAGCCATTCCCAGATCAGTTTTTAGTGGTTTTGTTGATGATAATCCATATCTCGACATCATCTTGAGTGAATTAAAGGAGTATTTTCCTGATTCCATCCTAACCAATCGTTATTTCTAGATTGATAAAGTTCACTTCTTGGCTATCTCATCACATTGGAAAGAGTTTCAGTGGACCTAAAAAATGATGTAGTTGTGGTATCATTTGATCCCAATAATAATATATTCAAAATTCAATTATTTAACAATTTTTGAGGTTATTATCACAAAATATCTAGGACTTTTCTGGCCTATAATCAATAATTTTTAGGATAACCAAAAATGGGGTGTTGTTTGATTAGTTTAATTATTTTGAGTGGTAATTTTATAAGTTTAATGGTAGGCTGAACTTATAACTTATACTAACTTCACCAAATTTAGGTAATTCATATACAATGTACTTTAACACATCCAGAGTTGGGCTTATAGTATATACGATATAAGAGGATTGAGTGGTTTCTTATGGCTCTGGACAATTGAGACTTCATTAGGGGAATTATAAAACTCATGATTTAGAGTTATATGTGGTGGTACATGCCTTGAGATATAGGATACATTTTATTTTGGGAGGTAGGTTTGTGGAATACAAGGACTACAATAGTGTTATTAACATCTTTTCTCAATGGGGCCTCAACCTTCGATAGAGGATGTTGATCATGTATCTCTAGTCTTTGGAATATAATTTGTCTTGTACATTAGGTAACAGAAACATTATTATTGATTCCATGAGCTGGAAGATGCAATCTATGGTAGTGTTGTAGTATTGAAATGAGTGGTGGATGATGAAACTCTATAGAGACCTATATATATATGATGAAGGGTTCCAAGGAAAAGTTTCTCTAAATTCAAAATATATTATACCCATGATATCTAACCAGATCAATATAGAGAATTTTTCTAATCTGGATCTTATAGTTCAAACATAACTCATATTTTATGGGGGGGACACTAACTTGATGGACTTGTGGATAGAAATATATTCTTTTACTTGGATGGGTATGTTTTCCTAATGGATAATTCAATTATATGATGAGAGAGTTTCATGTTCCTAGGTAGGTGGTACATCCTGGGTTAAAAGATATGTATCATGATCTCCATAGACAATATTATTGGTCAAGAATGAAGAAAGAGGTATCAAATTTTTTGTAGAGATGTTTTTAAAAAAAATGGGTGAAATTATAGCATCAGAGGCCAACAATGTTGGTGTAGCCTCTAACAATTCATGATTGTAAATGGGTGGATTTAACTCTGGTTTTTTGATAAGATTACCCTGGACATGACACAAGAAATATTCAGTATGGTTGATCTTGGATTGACTAATGAAGTTGTCAAAAATCATATATATCATGTATACCATCAAAATTGATGATCTAGGTAGTGTTTACAAGAATAAAATATTTCAATGACATGATTTAATAAGTGTAATTATTTCATATAGATATCATAGCTTCACATCGTGGTTGTGGTAGTGTCTTCAAAAGAATCGAGTATGGATGGTTTTTTTTGAGAATAACCTGTCATTATCCTAGAGTAGTAAATATGAGAAGACTATTAATGTTATAACGGATATTCTATGAACATATTTTATTTAGGGTTCATGGGAGTAGTGTTAGAAATTCATCTATTATTCATATAATAGCTTTAATACATTGTTCTAGGTGGACTCTATTGTAGAATTAAATGGCATGTCATATCATTCACCTATTTGTTGGTTAGAGGGATGTGAGTCAGTTCATGTGGGACATAGTCTCATGAAATAGACTTCTAATAACGTTTTGATATTATTGAGGTGGATTTCGAATACATAGAGAATGTACAAATCTTATGTAAATCCTCAGAGATGGCCTATGTATTTCACGGATAGTCATTATGTCTTCCTTTGATTTCCACCATTGTTGGGGAAATTCCCTATTATATAATAGGTAAACAAGTTACCCTGATTTATTGATTCATTTGAGATAGTGGATAGGGTTAGTCTAGTGGCATACCAAATATCCCTTAACAACAGTACAACTCCATGGATGATGTGTGTCATATGTCATAGTTTCTAAGATAGTATAGCGATGTGTATCATGTGGCAGACGTTGGGGAAATTGATATTTTTGTGGATGTGTCCATTGAGGGGCATATAATGTGGATTGTTGACTATAGATAGTTCTGTCAATGTTTTATGAAAATACCTAAATATCAAGGGTAGCTGAAGTGTGGGTGTGTTCAAGAGGAGACATGAAAGGGGGAGTCTAATGTGAGAGAACAATTACCAAACATGTTTAATGACACACCACAACGATTCATATACTATATCATGGAAGATAAATTATATTTTTCAGAGATTTCTAGATCTCATATGTTTTAGGTATTCTATTATTAGGGGTTTTTCATTAAATGTTTTTCATTTTAGTTTCCTTCTTCTCAAATCCAAATTGGTAGTGTATCGTTTAAAGGAGAAGATCCTTGCAAGGTAAAATTAGCTAATGTTTAGGGATGCATGTCAGTTTGAATTAATTATTTCCTGGTATAAACATGTTAAATTATATTTTTGGGGATTTTTATGTGTTCCCTATACATAAGAGGCATTTCATGTGTTTTTACAGAATTTTGCTCGTAAATTTGTATGTTGGGAAATTACTCACCATGAAAATGTAATACAAAACTTGTAACAACCGCTAGTTTGATGTTGGGAAAAGGTTACACACAGGGAAACTATTCATGCTGTTAACTGTTCACATACCCTAAATCATCATTACATGATGTTTAATGTTTGATATGCGGTTTATTACCCCAAATTGATCTATTTTTAATCATAACTCTAAAATAAGAAATACATGACATGACAGAGTGTAACACACCAATTATATCTCTAATCCAACTATTTAAATTGGGAATAACATATGATTTTTATATTAACATGGTGAATTCCTCACCACTCATGAATGTTATGTCACTCCGTGATATTTTGGATCCCTTTCCTCCCTTTTAGACATACTGATCTTGAATATGATTCATAGTTAGTTTTTTTTCATTGTTTTTATCCACTCTTTTGTTACTCTCCATCATTGGGGTGTAAATCTCCTACTCGTAGTTGTTATAGGCTTCGATCTAATTTTTATATGATCTATGTTCCTTCTTATGATCATCCTCACCTTATTTCCAGTTAGAGATCATGATAGAATGTTTTTCTCCACTGTATGATTAATGTAGTGGCTGTAAAACCTATCCTTATGGACTATTTAAAGGTAAAGTACATGAAATATTCTTATTTTGGTGAGATAACATGTTCTATTATTAATTGATTGATAATAAAATGGTAACTAATCAATTGGATTATTTGACTAACCCATTTGGATTCAATGGATGTTGTGACATGGCTTGTTGATAGCCTTTGGATGATCAGTCCTTTCAAAAATAATTAATTGGGTAATATATTAAAATTTGTTTAGCATGACATGAGATTATAGGTGATTACATGTTACAGAATCAAATTGGTCATAAATATTGGGATATTTATCTAACATTTGATAAATTTAAATATAAATTAAAATGTAATTGAATGATAAATGGTCATTTCCCAAATAAACCATTGAGGTTTATGATGTGATATTGTGATATCCTCTCTTTATGAATTTATGAGTTGATGGTTTAATTATTATATATTGGTATATGATTGGTGATGCTATAAGGATTATATAGTGTACATTATCCAATTTGATACTGAAATTAATATATATAGGCTTATTACTAGTGACATTGAAATTATTATACTGGAGGCTTGGTCATGTGATACATGCTGAAATTATTATACTGTAGGATTAGCATAGTTGTTGCTAAAATTATTATATATGTATTTACCTATAAAATAAAATTTTTATATTGAAGAAAATTTCTATTAGTTTGAATATGAATGGGTTATTTGTTATGGATAACAAAATCTTTATACAAGATTAGGTTCATTATACCATGGTACCAAAGCATGTTGATTAATTTACTGTATTGATTTATTAATTAAAACAATTATAATATCTTTATTGTGTTAACTTATTATAAAGTGGTTTTTCATAGACACAATTGTGGTGACCTACTTAGTGTTACACATATCAAATTTGGGTCATTATTAGGTACCTTGGTAGATTACATAGATAATGGTTTAGACAAGGGAGATGGAATTTCTTTTTGATTTTTCTTGTCGGATGGGCTGAACATTGGATATTGGATTGACCAGGGGTTCAGGATTGGCATCTTTGGGGACTATTTTTTTCAACTGATTATTTTTTCTTATTTTTTCATTTTATGATATTGATACATTGAATCATGTAATTACATTATTTATTGTTATTGGTTGAACAATTTTTTCATTTTATTCTTATTTTTATGTTGTATATTTTCATCTATTTTTGTTACATTGAAATTTTTATTTTTTGATTTTATGATGTGTTGTAAATTTTTTCTTAGGGTATAGTCACCCCAAAATATTTTTCACACCTACACTGCAATTTAGAAGAATATAGAATATAGGTATATGCACTTCAGGTCCCAAAACATACATGAATTGGCCACATAAGAGTTCTGAATTGGTGTATGTTAATGTAATGATGAAAATTGAAATAATTTATGAGTTATGATTATATTTTGGTTCATTATAATTATTTTAAATTATTGTTACATTCATTGTAGAAATTTTATGTGTGGTTTTGATATAAACGATGTATGGTTGGTTCTTTCATAAACGAAGTATGGGTGGTCCAGGATATCCCTCCAATATATTTGGTTCATTCAATAATTTTACTGGATGATGACCATATTGGTAATTCCATTTCTAAAAGTGATACGGAAAATGATGTCAACATTTACCTACATAATTTATTTGTTATTTTTATGGTTTTTTTTGGAAATATTATTATTTCAATGGGTATAGTAATTAAATTATGATTAAAGGAATGTATTTTATACTTCTTATGGGTGAAAATTGGTATATGGTAAAAAATAATGAGCTTATTATAATTTGAAAGAATACTTTTTGAGTTTTATTTTTCTTATTAGAAATAAAATATTCTATTATTGTATTTGGGATGTGAATTTTATTTTTTGAGTATAAAAATATCTATTTTTCACCAAAACATTATTTTTAGAAGGAAAATATTTATTAGTATTCATGGACTTACAAGGTTCATTATTTATTTTTATGTTCCATACTGATATTTTTTGTCCTTATCCATTATTTTTAAATTATTTCACCTAGTTATAAGAATTTTTAGGGATAAGTATGAGGTTATGATTTAAATTTTAAAGATAAATCGAAAAAAAATTATTTTGGGGGATGAATGGACACTAAGTGAATGTGACCACTTTGTGATGAAATATTTATTTGTTTAAGTGTGATGGAATAATTATATAAAACAGAAGAATAAGGATGATAAAATCAATGAGAATGAATTATTAGATTATAAATCAATATTATGTAATGTTTAAGGTTAGGTAAATATGATTGGTATCATAGGAATGGTTTATGTAACTTTAGAGGTTCGAATATTTTTAAAATTATATAATTAAAAGATTTATAACACATCATATGATAATATGTTTGTTTAAAATCATATAGTAGTCTCATATAACCTTAAGGGTTAGTATATTAAGGGGACATATTTTAATTTTTTGACATTGGATTTAGGACAATCAACATAGGTATAAAGTTTTAATTATTAATGACTTATATCATTCTTATGGGTATTTTACGGACAAGAACAATTTTAATTTCAATATGAAATAATTTTTTTTCATCTTTTAATGATATTATTTTATAGAAAATTATTGATCGTTTTTTTATGATGAAAGGAAAAGGATCTCAAACAACGTTATTATGCCTTCTAGATGATTTAATCATATCTATCATTGAAAAAGATTGTACAAATCAGTTTGAATGATTTTTTAACATCCAAATCACTTGTAAGAAACTATTTGATCAATCATGCACCATATTATTTATCCATAATTTCTATGGATCATGGTATCCCTTGTAATTTATTGAAAAATATCAACTCATTGATATCAATCAAAAAGGGAAATACTTCAAAAGGAATGGATATTTATTTTCTAGATATATGGACTTCATGTTGAAATATTATGGGGATATAAACTGTATAAAATAAGACTCTAGTTTCTAGATATAGTGTATGAATTATTTCCTTGTTATATAAGTGTAAAAAATTATTGGTTTTATATTTATTAATCATACTTAAAATTTTTATATATTCTATTTTTCAGAATAATGTGTTAATGAATAAGATGAAATGTCATGATTAAAAATGTATGACTGATGCTGAATGAATGATGTGTTTATGAATCATGTTTTCAGAATTAAGATGTCATGGTATTTTATCAATGGTATTATGATATATTGTAAATATTATGATAACATCAAAACACCTACATATTAATATATAATAGGTTTGGTTTTGAAAATTTTGAAACATATTTTTGATATAATAGATACCATGTAATAGTTTCATAGAAAAAATGTGATAATTTTTGTGAAACATTTATTGAGTTTTGATTGATATTTGAGTTACATGTAACACATAAATTTAACACGAATTTTTTTCCAGAATATTTCCATTACTTTATAGAGAAATAAGTGTAAATTTATTGATAAACCTTATGGTTTATATAATCTTTTATATTGAAGTAAATATGGGTTATTAAAATTTTGGAACAAATGTTTGTAAATTGTTCAAATGATTAACTGACTAATGTTATTTTAGATGAATTTGACCATATTGGGAACCATTTATGAATAATTTAAATAATATATTATGGGATTTTATTTGGGGAATAATGGTTGAATAATGATTTAGGATAATATTTTATTTTAATGGAGCATTATGCTTATTCAAGTTATTTATGGAAATTAATTTCCTATTTTATAGTTTATATGGAAATGGAAAATAAATGTTTTGTTATATGTCATTATGAGGGACAAATTTTTATAAATAAATATTTAATTAATGTTGGAAGAATAGTTGATAAAATCCTTCAGATATTTGTATTTAAAACATTTCCATGAACATTTATAAGAAATTTAAAGTTAGTTATTTATCAAATGGTCTTTGTTAATCGTTTGTGTGTTACTATTGAGGATTTGGATATTAATGTTTTATTTAACCATATGATTTTTTATTCATTTTATGAGTTATCATTCCCTGTGATAAATTTTTTTTAGTTAATATCTAAATATAGGAGGAAAATCCTTTTATTATTTTTTGAAATTATGATTAACAGTATAATTTTATTTTAGTGTTGTAGGTATAAAATTTTAAATCCTGAATACTCAACATTTAGAGAAAAAGTTGAGAAAGTGGTAGAAAATGAATAAAGGATAAAATTATACTTATCAAGTATGTATATTTTAATTATGAACATATTATAGATAGAAAATAAATTCCTTAAATCATTGAAAAGGATATTTAAACTACAATTTAATCCCATTACCTTTATTTTTTATGAATAGATGGCCATTTGACACCTCATAAACTTATGATTTTTTCCATAACATTCTCTTAATAATTAAATTCATGTTGATCAATGTTCTTCATATATATCTCTCACTATTTAGACATTATGTTTTCCCTCCATGTAAATATTTTACTTTGAATAATGCTCTCCCATATTCAAACATAGGTATCTATTATTTCAGATGACCGTTATATTTCTCTTTCGATCTTCTTAAAATAATGAGTTGTTTGACACTTTTATGATGTGTATTTTACAAATTGTGTTTTAAAATGTAAAGATATTGATCATCGCGATCAATTTATTATTTAAAGTTCATAATTTATTAAATTGGGTAGTTTATAATATCACAAGATTTTAAAATTAGAATATTTTCAATATCGTATACAATACACAACGATGAGCTTAAACGAACCATTAAATATTATTATTTAAATGTTATAGTTATAACATAGCTATTAAATTAGTCGGTATGAATTGCATTAACCATGTTATGAAATGTAAATATAATTTTTATACTCAATATAAATTTATTTATTAATTTTTAGGAAAAGATAACTCACTTTTTATTAGTGTTATTTTATTCTTCAAAAATACATTTTTAGAATTGATATTTATTACCTTTTTTGAGAAAATAATATAATTAATATCTACCTTTTGGGGATACAATATTTTTTAAAATAGACCTAATTTTTTATATAAAAAATTCAAATTTATCATAGGGTGATATTTTTGTATTTTTATGAAAATATTTATTTTCATGTGAATAGTGAAAAATACTAATTTTTATAGAAAACTATATTTCTTACTCACAAATTTAAAAAGTTTTATTTTTTTAAATGTTTTAAAAGTAAAAAATTTTATATAATATTATATTTAATCAAATTGTATTCATTAGAGTAAATTTTTTTTTGTTTAATTTTGAAAACACATTTCTATAATTAAACAGGATTTTTATGAAAAATTACTTATCATTGTGTTTCACTTTTTAATATTAAATTGAAATGCCTAAAATTATTGTACATAAATATTGAAAAATGGATTAATCATTTTGAATTAATATTTATAGATTTGGTAAATATTTTATTTTATTTTTTTGAGTTTGAATAGTAATAATATTTAATATATTTTCCCATAGTGTGGGTAAATTAGACAATTAATGTCCAAAAAATATAGAAAGGAAAACAAAATGACCATAAAAAATTCATTTTCCATTATTTATTAGTTTATTTGATCAATTTAAATCCAATTTTCAATACTATATATACTTTATTCCGTATTTATTTTATTTATAACTTTCTAATACATCAGTAAAAGTTAAAGTCAAAAGGTCACATTTTGGGTTTTTATATCAATAATATTTTTTGGAATGGTTAAAAAAACTCTTGATGGGTTATAAATGGTTATATGAAATATTAATGTAATTTTTTATCCTATTAATTTATTTATAACTTTTATAGAAGGAATAACTACCTTAAATGCTTATGCAACACTAATACAGGGATTGTGTAAGCAATCTATATATGAAGTAAATGATTTTAAAAACTCCAAAAGAAATTTTTTTTGTATGTTAATGTTTTTCATGAATGAAAAAGATACATAAAATTTATTATATATTTTTAAAAATTTTATTTTTAATTTTTTTTTACTTTTTTAATTATTCAATATCAAATAAAATTAATAGTATTAAAAATTACATTAATGATTTTTTGTTAAATAATATTTTATTAAATTATTTTTACGTCATAAAATCATGAAAGAAAAAATTACAATGATAAATGGTCTACAAATTTATAACATAGGCATTTATGAGCATGTTTTTACCTCATATTTTAAACTATCACCCTTTAATAGTGAAAATTCACTACCATGGTTATGGTTAAAATTGGATAACCAAGGGGTTATACAAAAAATGATATGGTTTCCTATAAAATTAATATAACAAAAAAATTATTGGGTAGTTATATAATTATAATATCCACTTAAGAATCTAAATAATGTTGTCTTGGAATGATTTTGAATGATTTAAACACATAATATGTTAATAATTTCATGTATTTCAAAAAATTACAATAATGGAATTTTATAATAAATAACAGTTTATTAAAGGATTTGAAATTTAAAAATACTACCATCAGCCACATAATTTTCAAATTGTGTAAAATGTTAACAATGGTATATTTATGGTCTAATTTTACTTTTATGGTTTCCATCATGGCCCTTAAAGAGTAAAATACTTTTTCACACATTAATCATAAAAAATTGTTAACACCCATTCAAAAAACACCAGCATAAAATAATAATCCAATATTGTCCAAATATTTATAAATTATAATATTTCTACCCATACATAACCTATCATTTAAATATATTAGTTTATAGACATTTTTCCTTGAAAAATAATTTATATTAATTTAATACTTTATGAAATTCTAAATGTGCCTCTTCCCTCATATATTAAATGTCTATTCTTCTCCTACTTTATTTATAGTTAATAAAAGGTTTTAATTTTTACAGAACTTACCCATATTCCTTCCTTAAATCCGTACACACATTCTAGATGAATTTTCTTGATATTAAATGCAACCAATTAAGTATTGTGGTATAAAACCATTGAGGTTGTCTAAATAGTTTGTGTTGATTTTCACCAAGTGTTATCATTTTATTTCTTCTTATACATCTTTCATGTATAGTGTGATGTAGTAACATGATTATATTAAATATATTTAGTTTTTATTATGATAATTTAATGACCAGTATTCATCTTCTCTTCCATAAAATTGGAAACAAACCCATCGTTCGTGTGTATAGAAGACTACTGCCACACAAACTGATATTATTTATTATCCATCAACACCACTCAGAGCTAGTTATAATGATGGATTTAATGTGTATATATGGTGTTAATGACTGAATCAATAATATTTAAAATTTATATATATTCAATTTTTGTAAGATTTCATAGGAT
This sequence comes from Viscum album, assembly GCA_963277665.1. Taxonomy (NCBI): domain Eukaryota; kingdom Viridiplantae; phylum Streptophyta; class Magnoliopsida; order Santalales; family Viscaceae; genus Viscum; species Viscum album. The sequence goes on from OY728158.1 coordinate 1,031,452,160, forward strand.
AAAAAATTGTAACGTCCTTTGTGAGTACATGTGGACTACCACCTCTATGAAGTGATGAGATTTGATTTTCACTATGATATCACATGGATAATATATATATATATATATATATATATATTTAAATAAATATAATTATATTTATAATTTAATAACTATTAATGTAATATAACACAATACTTTTCTTCTTCCTATGACGAACATTGAAAAATGGAAACGTTACTCATGAATATGTATAGCCTACAATATCCATGATTGCAATTGGGTACATTTTTCAAAATACATTTTCATGGTTGTTTTTAAGTGTATAATTAATGTATAGGAATTATAATTATTTAATTATTATTATCATGGAGAAGATGGAACAATTACCACTTTGACTATATAAATCCTGCTAAAGTAATTTTGTACATATGACCCTAATATCGTCAAAATGTCTGATGAAAAAATAAATGATCATGTAATCGAATATAACATAGTAATTGAAAAATTAGAGAAATAATAAACATTATAATTTGTCTTAATAACTAGATAATTAACATTATTTTATAATTTAGGAATATATATAACATACATGATGAGTTAAACTCATGGTAAGTGATAAATTAACCTAAAATTGTATTTTAAATGTTTTATATACTAATTTTAAATAAATTTCTTCCATATACATATTCAAAAAAACATATAGGTGTATTTCTATAAAATAATTATAAGTTATATTTTATTTCTATTTTTACTTTATTTAAATGTTTTTTAAATGGAATTTCATTAATTATTTTTATACCGATCATTTTTTCATTTTTTACAAATGAAAAATCGAATGTTCTATTTTAACATAAATTATGTCTACAGTATTTTTTTCCATTGTAAATTTTATTTTATGTTTGGATTCCATAACAATATTTCTTATTTTCTTTAATTAAAACCCATAATTCCTTTTTCTTCCTAGTATTAAGGTTTTAAAAATTGTATTTTAATGCAATAGACCGTTCAATGACTATTAATGTTTTCTTATGGGTTAAAAGAATATATTTATTAATTTAATATTTAAAGTTAAAAACTTTTATTTGTTATTCTATGGTTATGGTTTTTAAGAATGATTTGTTATGATGATTGGTATCATTAAAAATAATGTATGAGTGCTTTATTCATTAACCAAGGATATGTGGTTTCATAATAATCCAAGGATGGGTGGGTCCATTACACACCTCCAATTGATTGTGTTCTCCATAGAATTCTTATTGGTGTTGATTGTATTGGTTGTTACATTAATAAGAGTGATATGAAAAATGATGTCGCAAATTACCTACCGGATTTATTTATTCCTGTTATTTTTTAAAAAATCAAATGATTTCACAAGGTCATATAATGAGCTTATGTTTAATGGAAATTATTTTACACTTATTGAGGTTGAGATGTATAACATCGTGAAAAAACCAAATGGTGAGCTTACTATGATTTTAAGGAAAACCTTATGAGTTTTTATTTTTATTATTTCTATTGAATTATTTTATGAAATGTTTTCTATAGAGAAGTTTATTTCTTAGGTAAGAAATAATTCTTTTAGATCATAAAATTTATTTTGAAAAATGGAAAATTTTTATGATTATTCATGGACTAACATATTTATATCATTCTTTTTCATGTTCACTACTTATATTTTGGTGCTCATCCCACGTTTTAAAATGGTTTTCACTTGGTTTTAACAATTATTAGGGACACAGATGATGTGAATATCAATGAATTTAATATGTTTCATGAAATTAAATCCTATTATACTAGAAATTTTTTCCTCCATTGTCAGAATTGGTACTATAAGGGTGTGGAGTCTTTATGATGTATCATTTATAAATGTAATGGTGATGGAATAATTTTCCAAATCACTAATCCATAAAGATCATAAAATGAAAAAAGAATTAATTTTTAACCTGAAAATCAATATTATCTAATGTTTAAGGAAATATCATTATATAGAAATGGATTTTTTTCCTTGAAATAATATTTATTTTCAAGGAATTATTTACAGGTTTTATATTTTAAAAAAGAAAAAGATATAAGATTTTCTGTATTTTAATAAATGGGTCTAGGGAGGTGTGTACTTTGTTATTACTTCTTGTATTGGTGTAGAAGTGTGACATGGGTTCACATTCCATTACACGCTTTTGTAGAAGAATTAACCAGGTTCTCACTTCCATAGGTTGTGGTTGGGAGAATTAACACATTCACGATTCATTTTTAATGTTCACAATAGAGTCATTAAAGTGGATTATTTCTCATACTTACACACATATAGATAGATGACTACCCCTATCCCAACATTTCGTTTATTATATCCTTCTATTTTCTAGTTGAGATCTGTCTGATCTCTTTAACAAAATATATTTTTGGCCTTTTAAAAGGTTAATATTAATATTTCAAAAAAATTATTTGTCATATATCATAATTTATTAATTTTTTATGATTTATATATTGAAATACTATGGTTTTATGGATGTATGAATTAATATTATCTGAATGATTTCAATTCCATATGAATTATTATTATCTATATAAATTAATTTATATTGAATGATTTTGAAATTTTAAATATGGTGATTATATATGTTAAATTATATATATAAAATAAACGAATTATTATTTAGGGAAATATTATTGATAAAAAATATGTATTTTTAATTTAAATTATTGTTTACAAGATTTGAATAAAATATATATATATGGTATATTATATAGAATATTTAAAGTAAAATAAATTTAAATTAAAATATTCGATACACAATGATAAATATAGAGACTCTACAATGATATTTTATAAAATATGTATTATTAATAATTATATGTAAAAACCACTTTTAACATCATTTTAATACAATTATATGTATGTGTATATGTGTTATAGTGTTTATCATATTTAAATTTATTTAAATATAAATTTTATTATTTGATATATATATAATATTACATTTTTATGAAACTATTTTTACCAATAATAATTTTTTTTAAATTACATTATTTATAATTAATTATTTTTACCTTTAATTAATTACAATTTACAATTATTTTAGTTTTATAAATTTAATTACTTTATGAAATGTATATATAATCACTTAATTTTTATATATTGAATGGAATATAAGTTTTTAATATTTTAATTATTATTTAAGGGTGAATTATATTACTTCTTTTAATTATATTTAAAAAAATACAAGTAATAATAACATTAGTAATTATTTTTAAAATGATAATATTTTTACTTAGAAAAATAATGTTATTTTGAAATATATATTTACAATTATATTTTAAAATATTAATAAATATAGTAGAATATATTTAAATGTAAATATATAGTATATTGAAAATTTAATAAATTTACTATATATTATTGGAAAAATATATAAATATAATTATTCAACTTACTTAGTATTTAAAATCATATTAGTAATATTCCTTAATAACAAACATGTATATCATTAATTAATTGATAAAATTTATATCGTTATTGAGGTAATATATGTTATATTATTATAAAATAATAGTTGAAAATTCATATTCAGCATATTTAGAAGATATTATTAAATTATATTATATTTATTTATTTATAATTTAGTGTAGCTGTTGAAACTCTATTTTTTCAAAATGGATGAAAATATTATGAAGAGTATTCCAAAATATTAGAGCGATGAAGAGTCCTAAAGATGATTAGGTTAACTCACCTAAAAGTTTCATGTGCACTCACATATTACGAAATATATGGCTCATGCAACCCCACTCCTACACAACACTAAAGAAACACAACCCTGCGCTGGATACCTGTGTAGGGATCTTATGCCAGCTACCTGTTTGGGGTAACTCATCTGGACAAAGACCCATATTCACCCATAATAGGAACTTGGTTTTCCTTATTTGAAATATAGGGAAATCAGATGAATCCTCAAAGATCCACCAGTGTAACCAATTCTACAAGGTCCTAAAAAATCCCTCAGGTATCTCTCTAATACCTAAGAGAATTACGAAATGAAGGGGTAGTGGGATCAAAGATTCTCTAGGGACTGAGATATAAGACAACTGTGTGAGGACCCCATTACCCCTCATTTATAACCACCGGTGAAGGTTCTCCACCCAAACCTGGAACATACACAAGAACCTTCAAGGGAAACCTAAGGAGAACCATATTTCCTCAATAAATCTTTTGCCTATGTGTTTTCATCTAGGTGATCGATTGGCCAAGTAACCTCTATCTTGCACAGGATTACTGCAAGCATGAAGCACTTCCATCTCCTCCCAGATCCACGTGAATCAAGAAATTCTCACCAATCCTTAACATTAATGATACCTCCCATGCCCTTTTTCATTCTACTAATTGTATGGCCCTTCTTTCATTAGATACCTCATCTAAGGGGTACAAAATTGAAACAACCACCAAAGCCACTGGAAATGAAAACCCATGAAAAGAGGCACACAATCATATATCCTATTCAGATATGCATTTCATCAGTCAGAGGTGTCCCGCATTTTTTTCACTTGATGGGTAGGGTTCTTGAGATGCATGTAGAAATGTATTCCATTAGTCATGAGCACCCCGACCATGGGGGTGGTGTATGGGACATCCAGTTATCAGATATGATGGATCATATAACTTCCTTCCCCCTTCATCTCTATGTTAAGGGACCTCTAGTTCCGCTAAGGGAGGGATAGGATAATTCATTCGTTTCACTTTTATGGATAATGAAATATCATCCTCTATTCCCTATTAACATGTTCTAGGGAACCCCCTTAGAGTAATCCCTCAATCCCTATTTTAGGACCTCTCCTTCTTCGATGATTCCTAGTTCTAAATGCCCATAGGCTATATCTGGATTGGTATTCTAATGTGACTTTCTAGGGTACAATGATAGGAGGAGAAAGTAACATTAAATTCCCTTCACATTCTTCCATAGAAACTCCCTTTAACACCATTCTCCAATGAATATTGCGTGGTTTTGAAAATATATCACTTCTAATTTTTTATCACACTAAAAATGAATCACGTGGTATTAGAGGTTGGAATTGATCATGAAATCAACATAGTCCCACACCTTATAGCCTCATACCAAGTATAACCCCATTCCATTTCACCATACCACCTTCAAATGGAAATTCTTCATAGGTGTAATCCCCATCCAAACCCACAAATTTCCATTATTCGAGACATTCCTCAAGGTCCCAAAAATCAAGGAATCTTATTTTTGGGTACATGCATAAAAATCGAGGATTAATCCTCTAAAAGTTATATATTAACATTAGATAAAAACATTTGAAGGATATTCCTAGGCATGTATCCTCACAACCAAACTATATGGGCTTTGATTCCCATCCAAATTGGATACATAGGAAGACTCCATGAATTCCAAACCCAACACCCCAAATAGTATCATCCCAGACCTGGATGCCACTGAAGGTGTCCCGAGCACAGTTGGCCACATGGCCTCAACTACATCTCCCAAAACTCCAAAGGATACCTGCCTTAGTGAGGGACTAGGGTATTTTTATTGGGATACTATGGAATCATCACCCAAGTGTAGCTAGGGGGATATACAAAAATAGATAAGAAGCCGAAGTAGTAAATTACTTAAAGAATAGATGAAATATTACAATAGATATATTCAACCAATACTATAAATGAATCTTATATAAAAATTATGATGATGAAATTAATGTTTCTATAATGAAGCCAAAAATTTTATACAAAGAAGATGTAAAATACATGTAAAAAAGATAAAAAATGACAAAAAATTCTCCACTAGATACACAAGACGCATATCGGTCCTATGCTCCTCTAATCCTAACCGGACATCAATAACCTATATTGGGTCACATTCTATTAAACATTACTTCAATCATATAGTCTCTGTGGTAAGAATTGATGTCCAAAATAGGGTGTGAGATATAATCCCAATATTCCACCACCCAAATTTCATGTTCATTCCACTCAGTTAATATATAAAAATAGAAGTTTATATGATGTAATGAAAAATGTAATTTAAGGACTAAATGTGAGAATCCAACAATGTCTAGGATCTCATATTATAATCCAATTCATTTAATAGATTAATTTGATATAATTATTTTGTATCAGGAATTGGAAGAATCCCTAGAATCCCCTATTAAAGGAAATGATCAATCAATTCCTAAATAGGACTTAGATAAATTATAAGCCACTGACCAAATCCATGGTTGTGCATTGTCCTAGAAGACACTTCATAAAAGTCATTTTATTTATTAACCATTTAAGTGCATGAGCCCATCCATTGAATTATTAATTAGGAATAAAGGTATCTCTCTTGGATTATCATGAACCAAGAACCTTTCAATACTATCATATGTATTCCGCATTTTAATCCTGACATCAGTCTAGATTTTTTATAACATAACATCCATTCCAGTTCATCCTTGGTGGTCCACTAAGGGATCATAAGTGTCACCCATGCAATATTAATTGAACAACCCCATGAATCTATCCTTGTAAATCCTTATGGAATCCAAGAATCACTCATGTATATAATTGTCATCCCTCGTTATTATATCCTTGGAAATTCATATAATGAGTCTGGTTTTCACTCTGGATTAAGTAAGGAAAAATCTAAATGAGTCCATCCATTGTGTTCATATCTGAATTGGCATGGAACTAATGGATTTTATTAATTTTATATTAATCAGTACCATTTAATTAATATCATTCAATAATGTCATGCTCATTATAATGAACAATTAATTTAAAATGTACCTTATAAGGTGTCTCATGTCATGTTATATGCTTAGGAATTTTAGCCCCTATTTGGCTCACAAGGTAATTTCATTTTAGAAAATAATTCAAAAATAAAAATTCATAAACATGTCTATGGATGTCGCCTTCATTCCCTCCCCTTACACAATTCATGTTTTAGTTCACACTAACATTAATAATTCAATATATAGTTCACACATCAATTCATAATTCAACTTTTAATTGAAATTTCATAGTAATGGGTAAAAAGGAACACCCTAAGGAATCTATGATTAATGCTACCCATGGTTTTCCAAATAACTAAATAACACACCCAAAGGGGTTTATCCAATTAATGGTTCACAAACATTAATCAATTATAAATGGCTCTATTAATTACATAGGTCAATCCTATCAATTCAATTCATTTAATAAATTCCACTTCAAGGGAATCCCTCTAAGAATTGGTCATGTGACACAAATATATATATATATATATAACACTCTAAATTTAAAGAAAAAGAACAATTAAATAAACCATAGTTTCATAGTAGATAGCTTAGAATGTATCATTTCCTAATTTGACTCCTATGAGAAGAAAATAGGAAAACCAAAGAAGAATAACTAAATAGAGCATATTTTACTATAGATGAATATTGAAACTGATATCTAACAAAATGAAGAACAAAAAAAACTGAATCAATAACTCACCGATATGGTCCCAATGAGATGAGTGACACTTTAATCCAAGCATTGATTGAGCCTAACCTACAATTTTTATAATAGTTTCCAAAGAGGGATTCTAAAAGGTATTTTTTTTATAGGAAATGAAATAAAATATTGAGATTGATATAAGAATTAATTGGGGGAATTCTTCTTAATTCACAATACATTCTATATCAAACAGTTTGACCGCTTGGTTAAATAAATTGTTCTCTAACCATTCTCCTTTTTCCATAGGAACGGGCTCCCTACATAGTTTGTATTCACATTTTTACTAACTATGAACAAACCATGAAAAACATCAATATTAAAATTGTGAAAATTTTCTCAAAGGCATACAACTCAAATCACACAATTTATGAATCTATATTTAATATAGCCCTGTGCTTTCCAAATTAGACTAGTGAGAAGTAAGCTTGCAGCCTTCCCTATATAGTATCTTTTGATTTTCAAACATGCCTTTTTTATTCAAGAGCTTTGTTCCGAACTACGAATGAGTCCCATACACCCTCGACAATTCAATTACCTCAACGAGAATATATATTAGGCCATATATCATCATTTAAATTAAATATTATATAATGTAAATGATTAATACCTAAATTAATACGTATTTTTTTTACAAACCCCCGTAAATAAATTCTTCTCCGAATTATTTTCCCAATGCATGTTAGAAATGATAGAAAATAACTCTATCCACTCTGATTGCCCATAGACCACCTGCTCCGATGTCTCATCCTATACACGACCATGCTGCTATAGATCCCATACTATAGAAACTAACTTGACTCAAAGAACCATTATGATATATCCCAAAATACGTATAACATGCCCCTTGTAGGACACATCTACCTCTTACTCAGCTTCCACTGACTGAAAAGATTTATATGGGTTTGAATTTTCATGTCTCAGCTGAGATATATGTAATCAGTCACTCGTTACATATGAGTTAACCGAAAACATCATGTTTCTAGCCCAACACATTCTATAATCTTGAACAACCCAACATATCTGAGTGATAGTTTAGACTAACTCATTATCCTCATGTGTATCAGCCCCAAGGAGACATATTAAAAGACCTAATTCCTGACCTCAAACATTAGAGGTCTCTATGGTGATTGGTGGATGATATTTGTCAATTGTGTATAGTAGCCACCAGATTATGAATCAATTTATCCTCTTATATGGTCTTCTAAACAAGATATGTTCCAAGAATAACTGTCACTCCTACCTCAAACCAGCATAGGGGTGATCAGCATGGCTTACCATACAAAGCCTCATAAGGTGCCATCAGAATAGTACCTGAGAATGCATTGTTTTATGTTAACTAAACTAGAGTTATATGCTTTTCCCAAGGGCCTCCAAAATATAGGTTGCGTGCTCGCAACATTTTTTAGGCACCTAAATCATTCACTCTGACATGAAATCTAAATTTGGGTGGTAGGATTTACTATAAAGCACCTATATACAAAATTCCCTCTAAAACTCTTTCCGGAATTGTTATGTAAACTATGTGTCCCAATCTAAAATGAATATATGATGGACCCAGTAAAGTCATACAATCACATATATATACAACCTTATAATCTCATCAAAATAAAATATCTCTTTTATAGGTAAGAAATTTGAAACCTTTATGAGACTATCAACCACAACCCATATATAATAACTACCATGAGGAGACCTTGGTAAACCATTCCTGAAAACCATCACAACATTATCCCATTTATACTCAGGAATGGATATCTTATATAAATGTCACATATGTTGTTGGTGTTCAACCATCACTTTTTACATTTAGAACATATTAAAAAAACAATCCAAATATCCTTTTAAACCTAGACACCAATATTGGAAATATAAATCACGATACATCTTGGTGACTCTAGAATGCACTAACAAAGATGAAGCATAAAATTCGTGCATAATTTCCTCGCACATATCTATTGAATCCCATTGGGGAATATGAACATTAATAATTTCCTCCTTGCATATGGTCCAACATGGAAGAGGGTTATCTCATACTACACTCTCCCATAGGCCTAGGCCCTACAAACCTGACAACTGCCTCATCCTCGTTCTATCTATAAGGGTTGAGGTATCAACTAAGGATGATAAAAAAGTGTTCCCCTAACTATCCCTAACCCTCAGTTGCATTTTATAGAAAAAATTCATAAGCATATACTCAATACTAGACTATTGGACTGTCTATGTCGGAGTCCTCCATCTCAGTGCATCGATCACTACATTTTCCCTTTAACAAAGTTTAAGAAAGATCAATGTTTAAAGACTATTGGTATTCAACCCACATTTTCTTCCTCAAATTCAGATCAAACTATGTAAATATGTACTTGAGGGTTTTTTGGTCCATGTACACTATAAAATACAGTCCGATTAAATAATACATCCAATAGCTAAATGCATGAATAGTTCATCTTACTTGAGATCGTGCATTTGGTAATTTCTCTCATCCGGACTCAACTACTAAGACTCATATTCCCTGAATTTATCACCCAACATAATGAATAATCCTTTCCCTATGTCAGATGCATCATTGTAAATTGTGTAACTCCTTTCTAGATCTATAAAAATCATTATTGATCTTTAATTCAACCTATATTTCAGCTATTGAAAGGATAAATCTCATTCATCTGATCCTAAAAAAATTACAACCTTCTCAGTCAATCATGTGAGTGGGGATTATAGGAGTGATAATACTTGTATGAAATTCATGTAATAATAGTATAGCCCCAAGAAAATATATATCTCAATGATTTTCATGGGAAGCTCCTTGGAATCTACATCAATCACTTTCTTTGGGACAGTTGATACTATTGTCTCTTAGATAATCCTACACTGGAAGTGAATCATATCCATCCAAAAGTGGAAATTTGAGATATTACCGTATAAATGTTGTTATCTCATTGTATTAAATATGATCTCATGTTTTTGGGAAGGACATGTTGATTGTGAGAATACAACTAGATATATTCCATGAAAAATACAAAATATGAATATTGATAAGGAACAAAGACTCAGTTTACGAGTACGATAATTTTTTTATCACATTCATGAGATGAAACACTATGACGAAATAATCATATAGTCCACATCTACTATGAATTTTTTGAGAGGTATGACTGACATTGTAACACCCAAGGTAAATAAAGAATATGAAATTTTTATATTTATCCCTATTTTTGAATAAAATTTCAATATTAATTTAAAGGGAATGCTATGCTTGATAGCTTACCCAATACATAACAATGAGTTCCGTTGAAATCTTACGTTGCACTCTAATAATAAAATAATATTATTTTAAATGGTAGTTAACGCCTAGTCGTTGTAATGGAGGGAATGAATACAACTAACTACAAAATTATTATATATGTTTCTCAAATATTTTTACTTTTTACAATAAATTTTAGAGGATTAAAAATGTGAATTAATTCAATTTTAAGCGTAAACATTCTAATATTCTTTAGAAGGTCAATTAACCACTGTTTGATGGCGAACCTCTTTTAAATCCACTTTTTGAAAGTTTTATGTGTTATATTTGACATAATAAAATTCTTATTTAGAATCGGGACATCAAATTTTACTTTGTGTAAATTTTTGGTATCTTTCCGATAAAGTTCATTTTTTAATGAATGGTGAAAAATGTTGTATTTTAATTCAAACCCACTTTTTAATCTAATTTATTTATATGATTAGATTATCTTTTTAATTGGTTTTAAAGTGAAAATAGAATATATTTTTACCATTTAATCAAATATTGGTCATTAGAATTAATTTCACTTTGAAATTTGACTTAAACTAGTGTCAATCTTTTGATATATATTGTTTCATAAAAACATGCTATTTGTTCTGACAGTGGGAATTAATTATTAAATTAATTAATGTAACTTATATGTTATGAATTTTTTAAAATAGACATCATTTTTTAATTTGGAATATCAAATATAGCTTAGGGTGAATTTTTGGTAATTTTCTGAAAAACATCATTTTTTGATGAATAGTGAAACCACTAAGTTGTACTTATAAAAACTGATTTTCCGTTTAAATGAAATTTTTCCACCTTTGTGTTTTGGATTTAAAAAATCCGACATACATCGTTTTAATTAAGAACTAAAATGTGGTTCAATGGGATTAAAATAATTTTTTGGTGAATAGTAACTTATTATATTTTTAATCGCGATTAGAGGTAATTAGTGTAATTAAAGGTAAAAATAATGTTTTAATAATGTGAAATGACCTAGACACATGTCCTACACTCATTGGATGAGTCATGGACGACCAGTAAAATCCATGGGTAAACTTGGGGACCCCATGGAGCCACTTTGGTTGGAAAATGACCTAAATACCTTTTTATTTAATATTAAAATTAAAATGTCACAAAAATGAGTTGTTTAACTAAATGAATTTTTTCATAGGGTTATAAAAGTCAGATTTTTTACTATAAATTTTAATCAGAAAGATAAAATGATTTCCGACATCATAGTATTTTTTTATAATTTTTATACATTAAATAAATTAAATTATTTAGGACATCATGATGATGCAGCGATGACCTCATTATTTAACGATTTAAATAAAATGGAAAGATAATGTAAAATATAAGACCTACACTTGTCCAAAACCTATTGGATGGGTGGATTTAGAACCCTTATCACTTTATCCTAGATACAAATCAATGTGGGACCTTTTATGTCTGAAAATCATTTTCAAATAATGTAACATTTCTTTACGTTCCAAGAGTGCCCCTCCTCTCCTCTTATAAAAGGCCCCCACCTATACCTCTTTACCCACACTTCCAAAGCCATTGACTCGGCCAACCCCTGTCCATATTGTCTCCCCACATCCCTTTCTTACTCCATGAATCCTCACTTTGGGCAGAAGTCTTCCCAAGGAAGCCTTTGAGCTCAAACCAAAGGGAGTTACCCGATTTTAAGGTAATGTCTTCAGTTGTGTTCTTTTGTTTTATATCGCTTCACCAAACCCCTAAACTCTTTTTATTCATTTATTTTGTAAAAAATACAGTATCTTCAATATACTAGGATTTTGTTATAAGAAGAATTCAAGCTACACCTACACACACCTACATCTAATGGTTAAAGAACATATTGTTTCTATGGATGGTGAATATCTGCCTGACGAAATGATGATTGTTCAACACTCATATAACACCTTAAAAGGTGTCCATTAAGATGTAACTATATTTATATATGATATATAATATGTTTATATTTTACTTTAGATTCTGTATTTTCCTTTTTTGGCTTACCTTTATGGTTTCCATTGTGGGTAAACACGATAATTTCATTTTAGGAAGTGCGGACTACCGCCCCCTCAAAGTGATTTGATTCGTTAATGCCATATGTGGGATGTATAAAGGAAGGATTTAAAGTAATTATATATGATTTAAGTTAAATATAAATGATGAATATAATTCTGTAATTAAAATATACATACCTCTCATTTGGTTTTAATTCAATTAATATGAAATATAAATGAAAGTAGCATTCAAGCGTACGTATGGCTTACCGTCTCCATGAACGGGGCATTTCATTTCTTACCTCTAAATGATTATGTAATATTATAAATACAAGTATATTTTGGATATATATATGATATATATGATATCCAAATCATGAATATCATTGTGAATATAATGAACCTTTGACCACATGAACAACATGTAATTGTAAGAAGTCCACTTTCGACTTAAGAACCAAATATCGACAATACTAACATTATTAACATAAATGATTACATAATGTTTATAACATGGAAATAAGTGATATAAAAGGAATAATGAACTTAAAAAATGTTCTTAAGAAAGTAGAAATTAACTCAAGTTTATTATTCAGGACGTTAAAGAACGATCGAGTCAAGTCGGACCCAAGGTAAGGGATCCTACTCCTCTCTTTCTTTTTAAGTACACTCTTTTATGTCATTCCTTTTAAGCTCATTTTTCTTATGATTGGGATGTTCTTTTATATTACTCCTACTTTAATTTTTATGTTCATATGATGAGAGACCCTATTTTCTCTCATCAATCCATTTTGGATGTTTTGAGTGGCGCCGTTAGGCTGCCGAATTTTCATAAGAGATCTAACCTCTCTCTTTATTTTTAAGTACTCTCTTTTATGTCACTAATTTTAAGCTCCTCTTTGTTATGATGGGGGATGTTCTTTTATATTCCTATTTCTTGTACATTTTTTTGTAATATGATGAGAGACCCTATTTGATCTCATCAATCCATTTTTGGATGTTTTAAGTTTCACCATTAGGCTGCCGAGTTTTCGTAAGGGATTTTTCATCTCACTTTTATTCCCGTGAGATTTATGCTAAATTTGCCACAATTTCCTTTGAGTGGTGTATGTACTGCCCATTATTTTACTCATTGTGTAATATAATTTCATTTATGAGTATTTACATCAATGTTGTATTGTCCTTCTTTCACGGGGTGTATGTTTCGAAAGATACCCATGTCGGTAAGGGAACCTTTCACCCTCCTCTTTTTAAAAGACTTGTTTTGTTATGTCTTTTAATTCACATAACATTATGTTCGGATATGTTCATCTATATCCTTAGTGATTTAAATTTTGTGTCCAAGTGATGAGATACCCTTTTTATCTGTCATTTTCTGAATTTTGTAGTGACGCCGTTAGGCTATCAAATTTTTTCAAGGGAACTTCTTAACCCAATTTTGATTCTTTGGGATAAGCTTGTACTCCATGAATATGTCGTTCTATCATTATCTGTGAATGTCCTATGATTGTTTTACACTTAATACCCACTTATATTTCATGTATTAGTTTGTCACAAATAATTATGTAACTGATTTATCCTTACTCCAAGGATACCGTCTTTGTATGAGACTTCATCTCTATCTCCTTTCATTGAGGCATATTTCGTTTTATACACAACATTCGTTTATACGGTGTATAAATCCCTATTAATTTTATGTTTATTCAAAAGGAATCTTTTTTCTACGAAGCATTTACTAAACAACAAAAGGGAATGTTTTTTCATACGTATGCAGCGACAACGACTTCTCCGCCGCCGTGACCATTATTTGAGTTTCGACTTCCTCTACAAGTTATACCTTCTTTTTAAAAGAAAAATAAATACCATGTTTTACTTTTCTTTTATTTTGGTATTGAAAATGGTTTTCATAATGTTTTTATATCAATGTATTGTATTTATATCTTGTTATTGAAAGGTGGAAATGTTATGTTTCCTTTATACATGTTTTATATGATAAGATTGTGTTATGGTTCTTGGGAACTGTTATGAAGATGGGTAGCTCTGTGATAATCTAAGGGTGGGTGAGCCCAATATAGCACTCCAATTCATTGGGTAACGCGAAGGGGTTAAACATTAAGGTTTCTCCGAAGAGATTTAGGGAATATACTGTGATGGGTATTCCAAACGTAACCAAGAGGGTTACTCCCTACGTAAGAATGTTATGAATGCCTCAAGTTACCTTTATGTCTTATGATTTCTATGATTTATTCATGATTTTTGGGGTATGTTAATGTGCTTATGTTTTATGGGTAAATTATGATTTCATTCTTATGTATACATGTACTCATGTTTCCTTTCCATATTTTTATATCCCTTAATGAGCTTTTTATGCACATCCCAAGTTTTTGAAATGTTTTTCACATGTCAAGGGAAGGGTATATGATATGATGATAGTGTCAAGGAAGTGTCAAGAAAGAATCCATGTTTTATTTTAAATATGTTTCCGTTAATGGGAAAAATGAATACTATCATTTATGTAACCACTTTGTTTAAATGTGGAATGTAATGTAAGTTTTATGATCTAATTCTCTAAAACTCTAAACCTGAAAAGACCCTCAATGTGTAATCTTGTAATAACTAAAGATTAAGTATGGTTTAATACTGGGGCCTTATAGTTGGTATCAAAGGTCGGTTTAGATAACTTTAGAGGTTAGGGTATTCTTTAAGCATAAGTGACATTACCATAATGGTTAGGATTTCAGAAAGAGTCCTAGTTATAGATAAAGTGAATGAGAAATTATATATTACTGTTTACCTTCCTCATTAGTACATGATGGTTTTATTGATATACTCACACTGAAATTTATGTTTTTAGTGAATGGATGGATCTAGCAGGCACCAAAGAGACAAAAGGTTTCAAGGAAACTGTGGTGGTTCTCTGATTAAGATACTAGATAAAATGGGGGATTCAATGAGGAAATTCGTGCTTGTTCTAAACCAACTATCAAGGAGTCATGATCAACCACTTGAAGCTTGGTATGATCTGTAATGCATCATGTACAAGATGACTAATCCATGTGGAAGTTTAGGTAATAATAATAAAGGTAACCATTAGAGTTTATATGATCCTTACTTTTGAGGTAATTATGCGTTATTATATGTTATGATGGAAAATGAAAGGCATAAGATAAACTTGAGGTTAAAATATGATATGATTGTTTTTGAAAATTTTATCTCGTTTTAGGGAATGTTTTAAGAATTATATAGTTTTGGAAAAGGGACAACACGCAGACCATGTGACAACCCGTCGCGTCGGACAAAGCTGTGAGAATCGAACCCACAACCAAAGTGCGACTGGTATTTATCGCCTACCACTGGACTACGTGAATTCCCTGGTTAGTTTGACTAATTCTTTTTAGTTAAATGATTTTAGGAATCAAGAGTAAGTTTATTTTGGG
The DNA here is from genome assembly GCA_963277665.1 of Viscum album. NCBI lineage: Eukaryota > Viridiplantae > Streptophyta > Magnoliopsida > Santalales > Viscaceae > Viscum > Viscum album. Next base: position 1,031,468,333 of record OY728158.1, read on the forward strand.
TTATCTATGTAAATGATTAACCTATCATGGAGGATATGTGATTAGGTTAATTACTTTTCAATATGAGAATTTAAGAGCATCTGATGTTATTTGGAGATAAAAGTTAATTTGTACCTTGGAATACTATGTGATTAAATTCATCAAATATTTGGGTTTCAATCATAGTTTTGTTTACTTTGAAGAATTTTATGGATAATTGTTTATTGAATGGTCTTCGTTGAACTTTGGGTTTTGTTGGAAAATTTTGGAGATTAAGAATAGATTTTCTTTTTATAAAGGGTTATCCTTTTCTGGATTATCTGATCTTGTACAAACCATTTTGGTTTTGGTTTTGGTTAACGTCTAAAGACATGGGATGTATATAGTTCTCTTTTGTGGATTAGGTGATTCTCTAGAAGTTGATTATAGTGAACAAGTCTTCCTAAATACTCGTCTTTTGGAGAAAATATGAGTTTGTGTAAGTAATCTAGTAGGAGATGAGAGTCTACACGACAAGTAAGTATGTTTCCTTAAGATCAAAAATAAATTCCTCAATTAAAAGTAACATCAAACAAAAATTTTGTCAGATAAATTTTCCTACTAGGGAATCAAATACCGTCTAACCCATCACAAGTTTGTGATTTTCTTATGGTAAACATTCTCCTAGATGTGTTTACTATCACTCTCTATTAGAACATGACCCTTTGTGTTTTCCTCTATGTCCATATTTTCATACTTGGATTCCTAGTATGGGTTAACTCGGGTGACATTTGTACTTCTCTCCCATTCTTTTAAAGTGATTGTTTTACCGACTCTTGTTCCGATGTGGGACTTTCAAGGATGTTTCCGAGCCCAGTTTTGAAATTGCGAGGACGCAATTCCCAAAAGGGGGAAGAATGTAACACCCTAGGTAAATAAAGAATATGAAATTTTTATATTTATCCCTATTTTTGAATAAAATGTCAATATTAATTTAAAGGGAATTCTATGCTCGATAGCTTACCCAATACAGAACAACGAGTTCCTTTGAAATATTACGTTGCACTCTAATAATAAAATAATATTATTTTAAATGGTAGTTAATGCCTAGCCGTTGTAATGGCGGGAATTAACAGAAATAACTATGAAATGATTATATATGTTTGTCAAATATTTTTACTTTTTACAATAAATTTTAAAGGATTAAAAATGTGAATGAATTCAATTTTAAGCGTAAACATTCTAATATTCTTTAGAAGGTCGATTAACCGCCTTTTGATGGCCAACCTCTTTTAAATCCACTTTTTGACAATTTTATGTGTTATATTTGACATAATAAAATTCTTCTTTAGATTCGGGACATCAAATTTTACTTTGTGTAAAATTTTTGGTATCTTTCCGATAAAGTTCAATTTTTTTAATGAAGAGTGAAAACTTTTATATTTTAATTCAAAACCACTTTTTAATCTAATTTATTTATATGAATAGATTATCTTTTTAATTGGTTTTAAAGTGAAATTAGAATATATTTTACCCATTTAATCAAATAGCGGTCATTGTAAATAATTTGACATTGAAATTTGACTTAAAATAGTGTCAATCTTTTGATATATATTGTTTCATAAAAACACGCTATTTGTTCTGACAGCGAGAATTAATTATTAAATTAATTAATGTAACTTATATGTTATGAATTTTGTAAAATAGACATCATTTTTCAATACGGAATATCAAATATAGCTTTGGGTGAATGTTTTGTAATTTTCTGAAAAACTTCAATTTTTGATGAATAGTGAAACCACTAAGTGGTACTTATAAAAACTGATTTTCTGATTAAATGAAATTTTGCCACCTTTGTGTTTTGAATTTCAAAAATCCGACATACATGGTTGTCATTAAGAACAAAAAAGTGGCTCAATGGGATTAAAATAATTTTTTGGTGAATAGTAACTTATTAAGTTTTTAATCACGATTAAAGGTAATTAGTGTAATTAAAGGTAAAAATAATGTTTTAATAATGTGAAACGACCTAGACACATGTCTTACCCTCATTGGATGAGTCATGTCCGACCAATACAATCCATGGGTCAACTTGGGGACCCCATGGATCCACGTTGGTTGGAAAATGGCATAAATACATTTTTATTTAAAGTTAAAATTAAAATGTCACAAAAATGAGTTGTTTAACTAAAACAATTTTTTCATGGGGTTATAAAAGTCAGATTTGTTACTATAAATAGTCGTCAGAAAGATAAAACGATTTCCAACATCATAGTATTTGTTTTATAATTTTTAGACATTAAATAAATTAAATTTTTTATGACATCATGATGATACAGCGATGACCTCATTATTTAACAATTTAAATAAAATGGAAAGATAATGTACAATATAAGACCTACACATGTCCAAAACCTATTTGATGGGTGGATTTAGAACCCTTATCACCTTATCCTAGAAACACATCAATGTGGGTCCTTTTAAGTCCGAAACGCAGTTTCAAATAAAGTAACATTTCTTTACATTCCAAGAGTGCCCCTCCTCTCCTCTTATAAAGGGCCCCCACCTCTACCACCTTACCTGAACTTCCAAAGCCTTTAGATCGGACAAGCCCATCCCATTTTGTCTCTCCAAATCCCTCTCTTACTCCTTGAAGCCTCACTTTGGGCAGAAGTCTTCCCAAGGAATCATTTGAGCTCAAACCAAAGGGAGTTACCCGATTTTAAGGTAATGTCTTCACTTGTGTTCTTTTGTTTTTTTCGCTTCTCCAACCCCCGAAACTCTTTTAATTAATTTATTTTGTAAAAAATACAGTATCTTAAATATACTAGGATGATGTTATATGAATAATTAGAGCTACACATATACAAACCTACATCTAATTGTTAAAGAACATACTGTTTCTGTGGATGGCGAATTTCTGCCTCACGAAACGATGATTGTTCAACACTCATATAACACCTTCAAAGGTGGCCATTAATATGTCACTATATTTATATATGATATATAATATGTATTTATTTTACTTAAGCTTATGTATTTTTCTTTTTTGGCATACCTTTATGGTTTCCATTGCGGGTAAACACGATAAGTTCATTTTATGAAGTGCAGACTACCGCCCCCTCAATGTGATTTGATTCGTTAATTCCATATGTGGAATGTATAAAGGATAAATTTAAAGTTATTATATATGATGTATGTTACATATAAATGATGAATATAATTCTGGAATTAAAATATACATACCTCTCATTTGGTTTTAATTCCATTAATATGACATAGAAATGAAAGTAGCGTTCATGCGTACGTACGACTTACCGTCTCCATGAATGGTGAATTTCATTTCTTACCTCTAAATGATTATGTAATATTATAAATACATGTATATTCTAGATATATATGATATATATGATATCAAAATCATGAATATCATTTTAAATATAATGAACCATTGACCACACGAACAACATGTAATTGTAAGAAGTCCACTATCGACTTAAGAACCAAATATCGACAAAACAAACATTATTAACGTAAATGATTACATAATGTTTATAACACGACAATAGGTGATATAAAAGGAATAATGAACTTGAAAAAGGTTCTTAAGAAAGTATAAATTAACTCAAGTTTATTATTCAGGAAGTTAATGAATGATCGAGTCTAGTCGGACCCAAGGAAAGGGATCCTACTCCTCTCTTTCTTTTTAAGTACACTCTTTTATGTCATTCCTTTTAAGCTCATCTTTCTTATGATTGGGATGTTCTTTTATATTACTCCTTCTATACTTTTTATGTTCATATGATGAGAGGCCCTATTTTCTCTCATCAATCCATTTTGGAAGTTTTGAGTGGCGCCGTTTGGCTGCCTAATTTTCGTAAGAGATCTAACCTCTCTCTTTGTTTTTAAGTACTCTCCTTTATGTCACTTCTTTTAAGCTCATATTTGTTATGATGGGGGATGTTATTTTATATTCCTCTTTCTGTACATTTTATTGTAATATAATGAAAGACCCTATTGGATCTCATTAATCCATTTTTGGATGTTTTAAGTGGCGCCGTTAGGCTGCCGAGTTTTCGCAAGGGATTTTTCATCTCACTTTTATTCCCATGATATTTACGCTACATTTGCCACAATTTCCTTTGAGTGGTGTATTAAATTTCCATTATTTTACTCATTGTGTAATATAATTTCATTTATGAGTATTTACATCAATGTTGTATTGTCCTTCTTTCACGGGGTGTATGTTTCGAAAGATACCCATGTCGGTAAGGGAACCTTTCACCCTCCTCTTTTTAAAATACTTCTTTTGTTATGTCTTTTAATTCACATAAAATTATGTTGGGATATGTTCTTATATATCCTTAGTGATTGAAATTTTACGTCCAAGTGATGAGATACCCTTTTTATCTTTCATTTTCTGAATTTTGTAGTGACGCCGTTAGGCTGTCAAATTTTCGCAAGGGAACTTCTTAACCCAATTTTGATTCCTTGGGATAATCTTGTACTCCTTGAATATGTCGTTATATGATTATGTGTGAATGTACTCTGATTGTTTTACACTTAACACCCACTTATATTTCATGTATTCGTTTGTCACACATAATTATGTAACTGATTTATCCTTAATCCAAGGATAGCGACTTTGTATGGGACTTCGTCTCAATCCCCTTTCATTGAGGCATATTTTGTTTTATACACATCTTTCTTTTATACGGTGTATAAACCCCTTTGACTTTTACGTTTATTCAAAAGGAATCTTTTTTCTATGAAGCGTTTACTAAACGACAAAAGGGAATGTTTTTTTCATATGTATGCGGCGACAACGACTTCTCTGCTGCCGTGACCATTATTTGATTTTCGGCTTCCTCTACAAGCCATACCTTCTTTTTAAAAGAAAAATAAATACCATGTTTTACTTTTCATTTATTTTGGTATTGAAAATGGTTTTCATAATGTTTTTATATCAATGTGTTGTATTGATGTCTTGTTATTGAAATGTGGAAATGTTATGTTTCCTTTATGAATGTATTATGTGATAAGATTATGTTATGGTTCTTGGGGATTTTTATGAAGATAGGTGGTTCTGTGATAAACTAAGGGCGGGTGATCCCGATATAGCTGTCCAACGCATTGGGTAATGCGAAGGGGTTAAACCACAAGGTTTCTCCGAAGAGATTTAGGGAATATATTGTGATGGGTATTCCAAACGTAACCAAGAGGGTTACTCCCTACGTAAGAATGTTATGAATGCCTCATGTTACCTTTATCTCTTATGATTTCTATGATTTAATCATGATTTTTGAGGTATGTTAAAGTGCTTATGTTTTATAGGTAATGTATGATTTCATTCTTATGTATACATGTACTCACGTTTCCTTTCCATATTTTTATATCGCTTTCTGAGCTTTTTATGCTCATCCCATGTTTTTGAAATGTTATTCACAGGTCAAGGTAAGGGTACATGATATGATGATAGTGTCAAGGAAGTGTCAAGAAAGAATCCATGTTTTATTTTAAATATGTTTCCGTTGATGGGAAAAATGAAAACTATCTTTTATGTAACCACTTTGTTTAAATGTGGAATGTAATGAAAGTTTTATGATCTAATTCACTAAAACTCTAAACCTGAAAAGATCCCCAATGAGTAATCTTGTAATAACTCAAGATTAAGTATGGTTTAAGGATTGGGCCTTATAGACATTCTAACATGCTCCTAATGATAACTGGATCTCAAGTCATGTTTGATTAATACCTTGCCCCTTCGAGTGGATCAAAACTATCATCTATATGTGGTGGAGTATATCAGTTATAAACTATCACCTTGATCAATTTCTAGTAATACAGAAATTTCCCTAGAAATATATTATCCTTGTTAACAAAAAGGCTCGGTGAACCCCAAAGGGAAGTACTAGATTTGATAAAACCCTTTTCTTATAAATCCTCTTGCTTCTTCTTGATCTCCTGCATCTCGTTAGTATACATCCTATAAGAAATAATTGAAATTGGTGTGGCTACAAACACTATATTTATAGATAAATATACCTCTCAAATAATTGGTAGTCTTATGATGTAGTTTAAGAAAAATCTCACAAAATGATCAACCACTAGAGAGAAATATGTTTGACGGGATTCTTATTGTCCAGCTATAAATTCAATGTCTGGTGTATCATGTTGTCCATACAATGATTCCAAGTTCTAGAACATCGTTTATAGATATCCCATTCACCCTTGTAAATACACTCTATTCCCTCTGGTGATGTGATGGTCACCCTTCAGTGAAATCAATCAACAAAATCATGAAAGGGAAACAACTAGTCTAGCATAAGAATGATGTAAAAACCTATCATCTCAAGGAAAATGAGATCCTATATGAAGTAAAACTAACCAATATAATAGGTTAACTCCATGTACTAATGTATATCAACTGTTCTAATCCCCTAGGGAGTGTCAAGAATCATAACTCTATTAAAAAAATGAAGACTAAGCCCATGGATCCCCACAATGAGAACATATTTAAAGCTATGAGAAACACCTGTATTGAAAATATATGATTCTAAAGTAATGGATAATAGAATATTACCTTTCACTATAGAGGTTTTGGTATCCTTCTACTCAGATTTAATTTTTAAAAAATATATCATTTATGATCCAAATCCCAATGATACTACCTGGATACCCTAAGGAGATCCTCTCTGATGTCACTACCAACTCGGGGTCTTACTACCATGATCATGACCACTACCTTGGCATGATAAGATTGTTGTAGTATAGATACCTACTTTATGTGAAGTGGATAACAATGATCAAGTATATGGAGTCATTGTAGACCCTCTCTCAGTGGACGCTTGAGGAAAAAATCTTCAAAAGTGCTATAGATGGCCCATATTTCCACAAGATTGGCACACGATTGGGTCTCTCATGCACTGAGGCCTTGTATGTCTCATTATACCGCATGGGTCGACCCTTACCTTGCTACCTGAGTATGCACTCTAGATGCTACATTCACCAAGTGGAAGCTCCCGACGATGCTTTCTACTACCAGTTTATGTATCACTAGATCTATATATCCAACCACCCTGGATCACACCCCAATCCTCTCTCTGGTTATGTTATCTTACAATAGCATGATTCATGTTTATATATATATATATATATTATTCAATCGAAATAAATCTACCTGTGATTTGATGTCATACCTGAGGACATCCTCTAATCACTTGAATGTAGATAACTCTTGACCAATCCGAATAGTTTTGAAGCACTAGATGTCCATAAAACGGGCCGAATAATTCATAAATTATACTGTTCCCATCTCTATGTTCACGAACTCTTAGGCTATATCGGCCCAAAATGTCTCATGATTGAAATAATCATTGAAATACTTATTAAAATCATTCCAATGCATATCACTATGACGATCCATTTGAGTAATGACATCCCACTATATCTATGAGGAGTTACACATATTATATGCAATGAGATTTACCCTCCTCTTAGGAGGAATCATCAGATTCATGAAAACAGATAGGAAGACCTTTATCAAGTACTACATAGCCTATGATTTTCCATCCCCCCAAAATATGGGTGGATTATTATGTAGGAACTCATGCATTAAGACTAAAATATTTGGGGGTAGGTCATGATTCTACATAAACAATATTCATGAAAGACATAAATCCTTCATGGAACTATGCCTCATCACCTATGTCTGGTAAACCTACCGGTGCCACATATAGCACTACTAGAGAACCTACTCGGATACCATATACCACCAAATATGTTGTGCTATCATCACCATATTTCTAGAATACAACTTGAGGTCTTCATAATGGCATGCCTCTACAATTCCAAACACACACCACAAAATATAAAACAATCAAAGATTTCAGATGAAATAATAGATATTCATACATGATCAGTATCATCCTTCATATATAATAACAAAACCCTCCTTCTTCTCCATGATTCAGGTAAAGGAATCATACTTATCATATATATAATCTAAAGATACAATGCCTACTGACCACTACATTGGTCGGGTATGGGTGAAGATCCATACAATGAACAATTCAGTTTCAATTATTTACCCTTATTTCTCATTTCAAATTAATAATATTACAATTATTTTAAAATGTTGAAATAATTTTTTATCTAATTTATAATCCAAAAGGTTCCATACTCATCTATAATCAAAATGTGGTGTCCACCTAATTCACACAATAACACATTATAGTCCATTTGATTCATGGTCCATGACTCAACGTGCCTTAGTTGGCTACATAGGGTGTCTGATATACCCTAATCTTGAAAATATGTCATAGTTCACAAAAGGAACTCTATATACCAACCATGTTTCCAAAACCCTGATAGACAATATCCATCACACAAAAGGTATATTTTTCAAAGAACCCATCAAAATATCATAGAATTGTTCAATGCAACATATATTTCATGGAAAAATGCCTGAAAAGTGAATTCTAATAGGTGCCTAAAATTATATATGATATGTAATACCCTCATATTATTGGGTTTCAAAAAATTTGATCCCACAATCATATCAATAATAATATAACAAATCATGTATTTCACCCATCGGTGGATTAAAAAAACTATAATAGTAAAAATCCAGACAATAATAATTTCATTTGAGGAAATTTGGATTTTCCATATATAGGGGATAGCTACGCCCAAAAAAGTCTCATTATTAATCTATATTTCGTTTTTATCCCAATTTATTATCATCATATAATATACCAAAATAGAAAAAAAGAACACTCTGATAACACTTTTAACATCATGGACTCGGATGACACTGAAGGTGTCTTGATCCAAATTTACCACATGTTCAAAAGTGAACCTCCCCAACTTCCAAAGGCTACTGACTAGCAGTTAGTGCCTAGGGTGTGTCTATGATGAGACTAGGAACTCATCTATAGAGTGTAGGACATTAGATATACCATAATAGATATGTGGTGGAATAGAAAATCTCTCTAACAATAGATGAATAGAAGGAATACATATAAACAACTAATACTATAATGAAATATCATATACAAAATATTGTGTTATATGTCATGATTCTATAACTAATCCAAAATGGGTATACATGAAAGATATACAATACACATAATAAATTTAAAAAAGGCCAAAAAACAATCCTAGCTAGAATCATGAGCCTCTGCTCCATCATGTTCTCATATACTCCTTTGTAGCAATCAAGATCCTATAATATAGAGATTTCTTATATCCATACCTAATATCATATTTTCTTTTTGGTTTCCATTGGTAGCCTGAAAATGGTGTGAGATATAATACCAATATTAAATCACCAAAAGGACTTTTTCCATCCCCTCATTTAGTACGTAACAATATCATTGTGCAAGTAGGGATAGAAAATGTAATTTAAGAACTACAAGTGACCATCCAACAAATTATAGGTTTTCATTTTATAATAAAATTCATTTAACAAATAAATGTTATTTAATGAGTAGGTATTGGTACCATGGAAAATTTCCAGAATCCCTAATGAATGTATATGATCAAAGGATGTCTATGGAGGCCATCCACAAGGTTTATGTCACTAACCAACCCCAAACTTGTTCGTTGTCTTGACAGATGTGTCATAAACACCATTTCATTAATTAAACATTTATGTACCTAGGAACATTGTTGTTATTCCTAATTTTGATTCTAGGTATCAGTCTAGCTGTATCATGAACCAATAACATTACAAGCCTATCTGAGGAATTCCTCATTAGAATCCTGGAATCTCTTTATGTGTTGTATATAATATCTGCCTTTTAGTATGTCCTTTGGGATCCACTATGGAATCCGAAGTTTCACCCATGGAATATATGCTGAACTACACCTTTATTAATTCCTTGGAAATCTATAAATAATTCCAGCATCAAATGATTGTATAATATTCATCCCCCATGATTCTATCATAGGAAATCCATATGAGGGGTCATGTGTCACTTAAGTGAATGCAAGGAAAAATCAAAATATCTCCTTCCATTGAGTTAATATATAATCCCACATGTCACCGATGTAATTTTTTAACATTCATTCCATTAATACCATTTATTCGATATAGTTTAATAATGTATTGAACATTACTAAGAAAAATTCATTTATAACTCCCCTCAGAAGGTTACTCATTTCATGGGCTTAACTTAGGAGACATTGAATCTATTTAAATCAAAATGGAATTTCATTTTAATAATATAATCATGTTTGATAAGAGATTTCATAGATATGGTTAGGGACATGGATTTTCTTTCCTCTCTTAAAAAAATTCAGGTTTCAATTCACATTTACATTCATAGTTCAATTTATAATTCACTATTCAATTCACAATTCAATTCGCAATTGAAATCCCTTAGAAAGGGGTTAAAAGGTACACCCTAAACAATTAATGATCAAATCCACCCATAGTATACCAAATAACTTAAAAAACACCAAAACGGATTGTATTAATTCAAGGTTCAAAGCCATTAATCAATTATCAATGGAATCCTGAATTTTATGTCATGCCTATCAATTCAATTCATCGATAAAATTTTAATACATTGAGTAACACATATAATTAGGATCATGAAATAACAATATATATATATATAACACATTTAATTTTATAGAAAATAACGATTCCTCTAATAGTATGTTCATAGTGGATGCCTTAGCCGATTTCTACTCCAAATTTGACTAAAATTGGGTGAAAATTGAAGAATGTATGAATAACCTATAAATAGGGAATATTATATTCCACCTAAATTGTATAGTTGATACCAATAAAAAAGTTGAATAGAATAAAAGGAATCTAGAATCCACTGATGTGGATCCAATGAGACAAGAAGTGCTTGAATCCGAGCTCGAATGAAGATGTTACATCGATTCCTGGAATAGTGACCACAAAGGGAATCCAAAAGTTTTATTTTCTATGTGGGAGGAGAAATATAAATATAATTTGATATAATAATTAAGGGTGGGAATATTTCTAAAATCACAAGATTTCATTGGTCGTACGGTTTTGGTGCACGATTTTCCAAAACGTGCACTTTTTGCTGAAAAACGGAGTTCCAAGCACATGTTTTATATCCATATGAAAATTGTAAAAAATTTCACTATCGAAATTGAAGACATTTAAAATGGGTTCACACACCAAATTTCATCATTTTTAAAAGACTTTTTCATGTAGCCACCCATTTTCCATCTTAGCACATTTTGAAGTAAACATGTAGCCTACCCCACATGGGTTCTTCTAACTATGGACCTATCTTTTTTTACCCAAAAAATGGGTTTCGGGCTCTTTTCCAACCTCGAGAAACCTGGATACATACATGAGCTCAATAGGCACTCATATTAGGCTATATTAAAACATTTAATCTAAATTATGATGTTATGGAATATATCTGTACCTCAATAAATTACCGCGTTATTACACAGACCAACCCTAATTCTCTTTAGGACACATTACCGGTAGGTAATTAAACAACATGGTAACTCATATCCCTTCTAGGTAACTTATTCCACCTCATCAGATATCCCACACCTAACACTGACTAGATACCTTCAACCAGGTTTTGCATTCTGCATGATGTTAAAATACATGGTTGTGTCATGATAAAATTACTTGAAATTGTATGATGTGATCTGTTAATTAGAACTGGAGTACATTGAGTTCTAATTCATTTCATGATGGTAGATATGAATACCATATAATGGTTCTGATATTGACATTAAAACAACCACCATCTCCATGGATGATGACACACTCAAGAGCACCCCACTGTGGGTTATAAAACCTGCATCAGAATAATAAATGTAAAAATAATCTATAATCTATACATAAAATGGTATCATTGATGGAGATACTAAGATATATACAGATTTATCCATCGACGAAAAACCTTATATATATAATCTAAATTCTATACATTCTAATAATTTTTTTTCAATTCATGGTTGAGTCCGATCATACATGGGATTTAATAAAGGATTCACAGTTAAATCCAAAATCATAAGAGTTTCCTAGAGTAGGAGAAAGTTTCCCCCAAAATGATGCAATAATCCTGAAATCCCATCCTCTATACCAATATTAGTTCTTATGTATCATATTCCATCTTCCCCAATGAGAACCTACATTTGGTATGTGGTTCAATGAGACCAAACAGATATAGGAACTATTGGGTGTTTCCATTTCCATGAATAAACCACATTGAAAACCTCCTGAAAGGGATGTGGGTACACATGTATGAAATGATTTTTTCCCACTAACACCACAAAATTTCATTATAACCCCACATGAAATTCAGGGTTGAATAAAAAATGGTGAATTTCATGTGAATTCTTTACCAAGATAGATTGGTTTCTTATATGCAAGGCCCCTTTTGTTCACAAAATGATAGAGGGTCATAGGTGGAAATAAATTGGGAATGTGTTCATTTATTGAGATGATAATTTTATGGGGTTTTATTATTTTTCTTTGTAACAAATATTTCAGGAACATTCAACATGATCTACCTTCAAAATAGGCCACACCATATCTCACAAACATATTCCTTGGATACCATTCATGTTGGGTCCTCGTATAAGTAGGGGTAACCATCTCCAACCCATCGTCATAAATTATGGTTGTAAAATGAAATATTCCAAGAGTACCACAAAAATGAAAAAACCCATACCCTATTGGCTTCTTGATATACCGTCAATATCGCAAATCCCTACAAGGCATCCACTCTACGATGATCAACCTTCCAGAAGACAATGACACCCATCACTGTATCCAACCTTTTGGATAGATTGTTCCTAGAATGTAACAATAATATCATTCATTTATCATATGTAGGTAGAAAAATTGTCGACAAATTAACTCACCAAGAATACACATGGGTTGCTTCAATGGGATCCTACAAGTAATCATTATTTCTAGTGTCACACAGTAGTGAACTCTCAACATGATGATATTGTAATCATAATGTGTCTATCCTAGGATATCTAGACTTGGGCATGAAATATGGGACACTAATGGTAGTGAGTGGTTAGATGGGAAAATGGTTTCTCCTATGTCCCCTTTAGAGAACCCCTCCAATAAAATTTGGTTCAAAAAATAGAGTAGTCACAAACACATGCCTACACCAATAAACCAGGCTAGCAAACTCATCTAGAATCATCCAAAGAATCCTTCGAAAAAAATATTGTATAGAGTAGTTAGAAGACAAAAAAACCATCCATAACCAATAATTTATAAAATTCAAACTCATTGGAAATTTATGAGTAGGCCTAAACACCTTGTCAAATCAACCAAACCATCCAACATACTCATCTAGAACCATCCAAAGAAACCTGAAAGTAATATTCCATGGAAAAACACTACAATGAGAACACACTAGCCCACACATTTCCAGCCTACCATCAATATCATCTTACAACATCCTGAGAGGTCAGCTTGGAATCCCATGTGAAAATAGGGGGCATACCCAAATCTATACCACCATTCTAGAGTTTGATTCGTAGATACTACTAGTAAATGTATGATATGGGAAATAACAAACCCCTACTCATACCAAGGAATGTGAATAAATTATTTTTATAACTACTTAGGTCTCTAAGAACATCCGTATAATGGTTAAAGGGTAGGTGAACACCCCCCCCCCCACATCCAAAAAAACATACAGGATATCATAAATGTAACGAAAGTGGAAGAGGGATGAATAAAAGAATCCATCCCTTCAAATGGGTTAAATCATCATAATATCACTCCAGGCCAGATATAACCCTCTAATCCTATCTAGGAGGGTGTTGTGGAATTCTCCCCTGTGATATATAGATAACCGGATTTGGAACATACCCACACTCCAAAAAGAGGTAATTAGCCTATTCTAATGGACACTACAAGGAAAGAACAAACCCCTTCCAAACATCCCAAAGAATGTTTGAAAATTACAATTGAAACATTGAAGCTATTGATAAAATCATCCAAATATAATTACCATTTTCACCAGAAGGAGGTCTACATTGCTATCAAGTGGTCACCCTAAAAGATGCATCATAAGAGGAAACAAAAAAATAAATAGTCGATCTATGATATTTCTCTACTAAATGTTGGATTTCAAGAGTCCCTCGATAAGTTTTATGTTTTAGACAAGGATATGAATCTACCATTACGAAATTAAATTAAAAATATTATTAATTTTTATTTTCCTTCCTAGACATTTGAAAATGATTTAAATCTTCTTGTCTATAGTATGATAGTTCTCAAGAGACTATCTCCTGATTATAGTCATGAAAACCCACTATGTGTGGAGAAGATCAAAGAGAAATATGGTCTCCCCCTTGTATTTTTCCATCATGATGGTCCACCCTCGGGTACATGCTACATGAATAATCCTTATAGTAGGATATCATGAAATAATTGTATTCCACCACATAATAGAATTTACTATGAATGTTTTCTCTGTAGAAGTGTTACACATCTCTAAAAGGGTCCTCCCCTTCGAGATTTAATTATAAGAAGTCTATCCTATCGTGAGACAATTTAGAAAAGTAGTCCAGTCATGTCTGATTCATTTTCACTAACATGTGAAATCCTTTATCATCCATTAGACATCTCAAGGTGATGGTCACTCTCCAAACAACCCTTGGATCACCCACCTTCCCATGTGATATACAAAATCCCAAAAAATCAAGTTGTTCATGAAAGAGTGCTATGGAAGATACCACTTTGGATGAATGATGGTGAGACACCTATGGTGAAATTAGAAATATACATGTTATATATGATGATATAATTGGGAAAATATGAAATAATGGTCATGTTATAGCCTTTAGACACTTCAAAATATCACATTCCAGAGGTATTGCCAGAATATTGTGTCCACAAAATTCATCTCGATATATGTAGGAATTTTTCCACCTAAGAGAAATGGTATTACCTTATGATTTGTGTAAAATTATAATGAGGTTAACCGAAGGGATATAATGTCAAATTGACATGGTGACTCTCGTAGCTTTATATCATCCATAATTGGGGAAACATAAAAGATCCCCTCATCATGGATGCCTCAGTACATTAGAAAAAATGTGTTAAATCATCCAAGATTCCCCATCCATTGTTTATATCATATGATGGAGTGAACATGGGCTGTTACATTTCACTACGCTTACCAATCAGTAATGTCCTCCAAAGATGAAATTGTGAAATTTCATAGCGGCAGGATTGATTCAAGAAATGGAATATATTCACAACCAATGGTATGAACAATTGAAACAGTTCCCAAAAACACTTTTCAATATTAGTCCTGAAGGGAGTGAAATATAGAAATACTTTTTAATCTAGGATCTGAAAATATTAAAAAGGTCACACACATAAGAGAACTAAATCTATATATAATGATAATGTCACAGATAATTTCACCATATTCAGAAAAAGGTAGTAATGGTGAATTCCAAATGAAAAACCCCATCACATTTTTGAACATGACTCCATACAATCAAGAGGGAATTCATTGTAAATGATACCATGACAATAAAAGTGTAAACCCAGCTCATAAGGATGATATATTATTCAACACAACCTTCATGGTCACTAAACCAGGATCTAAAGGTTTTGTATGTTGAGTAACAATATCTCGAGCCCTTAGGGATGGTGGATTTTACCTCAAAAACCTTCTAATTAGTAGATGAATGTCTTCTCTCCGTTGTGGGGGAGTTGCAAAATGAATCTTTCCATGTTTTCCCCATCCCATGATCTTTTATCAACATAGGAAACATGCTTGAATTTTTTGAATATTTCATTTCAAATAACCATATACCAAATGGGTCCAATAGTTCATAAAAGTATAGTATAAGGCCTCATGGAGGGATGAAATAAAGGCAGTCTAATAGCGAGACTAATTTCCCAACTGAAATATACTACACATTGGTGAATGTCATTAACACCACCATTAAAGTCCCAATAGAACATGATTCCAACGAAGATGGTCTAGGGGAGGATGTTTTTGTCATAATAAGATACACATTTAAACAATTGAATGAGGATTTAATAACAATTACTAGATTCTTTTTCATGATTTGGGAATTACCTAAAACATTCCATCATTTCCACCTCAAAGATCATCTACCATAGAAAAGTATAAAGGTAAGGATACGCTTCACCCTCCTCCTAAAGAGGTAAAACCCCAAACCCATGTGGAAATACTTATTATGAAAGAGGAATAAATGAAGGAACTTAAATGTCACAAAATAGAACTACTCTAAGGAAACATTCCTCCTTGGACATGTTCTACAGAAAGATCCTAGACAAGTACTCCAAACTGGCGTACCTCAACAAATAGGATTTCCTACATCAATAAAAATGGTTCCAAATAATACATTCAACATTGTTTACCAGAAAAAATATACATGGACCCCCAAAAAGTGGATCAGGGGTTACCTCTTTTAGGTACACAACAAGAAAAGGTCTAGGTCCCTACTTACAGACCACCCCCTATAGGTTACCCACAACAGATACCAAAAATTCCACCAAACTCATACCTAATTGATACTTCTCATGTTTAAGGTCTGCATTAGATGAATATTTCCCAAGAAATCATCGATATTATTGATTAAATAAAATCATTCATGTATGATAGGGAGTATTGTCATGAACTAGTAAAACTGTAATATAATATTTACCCCGAATGAGTTTATTTGACTGTTCCCCTGAAAAAAATTTGAAATCCATGCATTTTTCATTTTCAATGGTTCAAGGTATTCAGAGTAGCATTTGAAACATTTCATGTCCTAATTTGATTCCATGATGTGGGACCCTAAATAACAGGATGTAGTGAAACATAGGTGCTTTTTTGAAAAAATTATAGGGTCTAACCTTTTAATGGTACACCAGTTTGTCTAATTGATCAATCATTGGTTGGGAATTTATCTTCCATATGTCTATCATCGAATTTTAACTCAATTATTCAGAAGAAAATATTTATAAACATCTCAAACTAAAATCATTGTGAAAATAAGAGGGTTTCATATTTAATTTCTCAGTAGAAGGGTTGACATACTCCCTTATCCGACAGCATCTTCAAAAATATTTTTTTCTATATATCTAGAGAATCTTCATGAAGAGTTTTGAAGGCCACTCATTATTATGAAATATAATGGGGGTCCTATGGTCTTGAAAAAATTTCTAAAAGAAAGGAAAACTCCATCACACAAACCAATTATAATTCCCTAGTAATACCATCAACACAAATAAATATAATGGGGAAAGAAGAGGATTCCTCTATTACACATAATTCAGCCTCTACATCTGCTCTAGCTATAAATGATTCACCATATCATGCAGTCCCCATGCATGAGATTCAAAAACAATTATGGACATTGCATGATGAGAAAAGTGGGAATATTCGACAATATTTTGAGAAATTGAACAAAATCATATCATCTCTAAAATGACTATGTCACATGAAACTTCATCCCACTATTGGAATACAACTTGATCAAGTTTCCAATTCCGATGAATCATAACAATGTTGGTGAAAATGATATCCTGAAATATTTCACCTTTCATTGAGAATAGAGATTATACATCTAGGACTAGTTTGATTAAAAGTACATGCTGCAAAAGTTGGTCGACTCCAGGAATGTGAAGTAGGGAAAGTCACATGGGTAGGTGGCATGTGTTTCTACCACTGATCCGGAGGAGGAGAACGAATATAAGGAATTTAACAGAAAGGGTACACAGAAGATTAGTTATTATATTCCCACAAATAGAACAAACCAAACTATGTTATCCTCTATGAATGGTGTAATTATCCTATTGTGACCATGACCACTTCTAAAACACAATCAACTCCATCAGTGCTATAGTAATCCTATCTCATCCCTTCTACAAAACGAATTAGCCAGAGGTGGAAGATAAATACACGAGAAGATTAGCATTTTATAAGGCTTCAATAAAACTTTTTTCTATCAAAAAGCATGATTTTATTTGAAATTCCCCAACCCCAATTACCCAGATTCAATGCATTATTTTAATGAATTGGAAGGATTACAAGGAATGAAGCCTCATAGGACCAATCAGTTTAGTAGTGTTGGAAAATAGATTACATACATGAATGCTACATTATACATTAAAGAAAACACAACATAATTAATCTATTGATAATGCAATTATTCCCCTAGCCTAACCCTTCATATCAAACATAATACACTTTTTGGAATCCTGGGAAAATACAACAAAATATAGGGGTGAGCTCATATCCTCTGTAAGGGTAAATAATTTAGAGAAAGCTATAAAAATTTAAGGAATGATTTATAATAAAAACAACTTTCTATTAAACATAAACCTTATCATAATATGGAGAAAATAAATCATACAATACCATATAAACATCCACAAGGATATTCTACTAGTCGAATAATCACATGTAATAATTAATTGCATAAGGATGGAATACCTAACATCATACATCATTGCCACATAGTCAAGGCCTCGTGCCAATAAAAAAATTAAAATTATTGTCAAGAACTTGTGCCAATACACTAATTTGTATCATGATACCTACCAATGAATTGAGGAGCTATAGCAGGCTCTACCCATCACATACAATGTCTAATGCATTTCTCATATGAAATTTTTGAAACATAACATAAACATTTGTATTAAAACTAGAATACGAAATGTCAATAAATTAGACATAAAACATTAATGGAATATAAATAGAACACCGATAGTAAAACATATCTAAACTCATTCAATATAATATGGAAGATTGTATTATAATAAATCAACCTCAATCAAGAATAATATTCAGTAATGGATGATGATATAGTTAAAAATGATCTGAAAAACTCTTTGAGTGAAATACCATTTCTTCATGAAATCATTAAAATGTCACACAGTTTATAATAGATGACATTTAAAAGATATTATTGACTAAAAGTGTCTGATAACAATCTAAATTTTTTAATGGATTTAACATTTTAAAACATTCATGTCCATAAAAATAAATCATTAAAAGAATTTTGAAAACATGGAAATTAATGATAAAATTTTATTTTAATAAATATCTAAAACATATAAAATGATTTTTTAGTTAAAGATTTCCATAAAAGAATAATTTTGAATTTTTTTTATGAAACATGGACATGGATGATAAATATGTCCCAAAAAATACAAGGGCATACACAATCTCAGAAAATAATGAGATTGAGGAATTAACCCTTACCTTATACATTCCTTGGGACGAGGGTATATTTATCCTTCTATAAAATAACAATTTTTTGTTATTAAATTATAACCAAACCATATTCATATTTATTATATCATTAATTATTCATTTATTTCTTCATAGTACCCATTTAATAATGATTACCATGATAAATTAACATTTCAGGTAAGAATTGCTTTCTTTATCGTACGTGTTTTATCTTGTTATTCTTGATCATTTCTTTTAGATCATGATTTAAATACATCAAGAATATAAAACATGATTTATATATCATATATATTTAGAATATAAATATTTATAATAGATAAATATATGACATGGAAAACACTTTTTATTGTGGCGGAAGGCCGTACGTATGCATAAACATTTTTTCCATTTTCATATCGTATTGAACGGATGTAAGTGAATAAGATATATGTAAGTATATAAATACATACATGCATATATATACACACACATATATATAGTAGAATTATTATGTCATCTGTTATTTACTTATTAATAATATATATGTTTATAATCCTCGTTGAATGGTGAATGTGGAAATGAATCTCATTACGTTGTGGAGACGGTAAGCCATACGTACACACGAGTGACGATATCATTTCTTTAATGATTAAAATATTTGGAATTGGATGGTATATTATATATTCAGAAAAATTAAAATTTTATTTTCATTATTTATATATATATTACTCATCATTATATCCATCTAAATGACAAAGTGTTGAATAACTAGTTACACCATGATGTGGAGATGGTAAGTCGTAAGTACACACGAATGGTGATATTATCATTCAAAGTATGGATATAATAATGAATATGGTTGTATCATATTAAAATAACATCACATTATGTAAGAGGTATTGGAGTTATTATTTTGGTATTTAAATAACAAAGAAAAAGTAAATGGAAGAAAAAAAGAACTTTGAATGAGGTGATAAAATAATTACTTTTTCTTGGGGCGTTTGCTTTTGATTTGAAGAAAATGGATCCATAGGTTGGTGTTATGATCAATGGAATGAATATATTTTGATTTGAGGAAATATTGGAGGAGATTTGGGCTGGGTTTGGCTGAGCCAAATGCCATTGGAGGTGTGACTTGGAGAGATAGTGAAGTACCCTTTTATAAGAGAGGTGAGGGTCATTTTAGGAAAAGCTAGAAATATTATTTTATTATAAAATCTTTTTCGGTTTATAAGGGCTAAAAATGGATTTATATTGAGGTAGTGGTGGGGATGGGTTGAAACACGATCAACCAATAAGTTTAAAATTTGTTTAGGACCACATATTAATCTTATCATTTAGATTTATCCCTTAGTTAAATAGTTTAACTATTACCATATATTCTTTTGTTATTATTGTAAATGGTTAATAAACATACAATAAGAAGAAAAGAGAACCTAAATTTGTTTATTAATGATATTCATATCATTATATAAGTCATTTTATAGATATTTAGATATTTAGAACTAAAATAAAATTTAATAAAATAGTATTTGTATTTTAAAACTCATTTAAGTCATTTTTGACACTATTTAGTACGTGGTTTTTGTGAAATTAATAAAAATTTTATTTCTTAAAAAAAATCTTTTAATTAACCCTAACATGTAATATTATCCTATAAAATTATTATAATGCATCATAAGTATTAATTTACATTTATTTTAATATTTATAATATCAATTATTTAAATCATTCATTAATAAGGTAATTACTGCATCATCATGGTGTGATAAATAAACTAAATTATTTAATGAATGCAAATTATAAATAATAGACAATTATGTAGTTAAGATTATTAGCTTTCTAATGAATATTTATAGTCGATTTTAGCTTATGTATTACCATATATTAAAAATGTTTTAGTTATTAAATTGTTTATTTTACACTTTTAACTATTCTTTAAAGGAAATAATAATAAAAGTATTAATAAAATCCATGTGGATAAAAAAGGTTCATAATTTATTCCTCAGTTTCTTTTGGTCGATATACACTTATCCAATAGAATTAGGAAATGTGTTGGGGTAATTATAATATCATTTCACCTTTAGTTACCCTATTTACTTTTATCTGTGGAAAATAAAATTCAAAAGTTACTATTCACTAAAAAAAATATTTTCATCTTATTAATGGAAATTTTACATATTGATGTCAATCGTATCTCTCAGTTTTTTGAAATTCAATTTACAAATGTGGTAAAATTAATTTTTATGCAAATTTGTAAATGAGCCTAGAAGGTAGGTAAAACGGTAAAAAGTTCAATAAAAATTTATATGTCTAATATTATCGTAAAATGAATCCAATGTATTAAATTGGACTAATAAATGTATTATATATCAATTTTTAAATAAAAATAAATTTTAATTAAAAATAATTATTTAAATAAAAAGTAGGTTTTAAACAATAATGTAGTGTTTTTCAATATTCATCAAAAATTGAATGTTTTTAGAAAAATACAAAAAAATCATCCTAAGATAATTTTGATATTCCAAATTATAAAATGAATACTATTTTATATGTTTCAAAACATAGAAGTTACATTAATTAATTTAAGATTATTTCCCATTGTCAAAACCAAAAAGCGGGGTTTTTTTTAAAAAAGTAAAAACAATCAAAAGATTGACATCTGTTTATCTCCATTTTTAATGTGAAATTACTTATAAAGACCTATATTATATTAAATGATAAAAATATAATCTAATTACATTTTAAAACCACTCAAATTCATAAGTTAACACGCAAAAAAATATTTTAATTAAAAAAGTTGTTTTCAATTAAAATTTAGTATTGTTACTATACATCAAAATATGAAAGTTATCATAAAAGTACCAAAAGTTTATCCAAACAAAATATATATTTCCAGCTTCTAAATAAGAATTTATTTTCACTAAATTATATATATAAGTTTCAAATATTGTATTTAAAAAGGGTTCACTATTTAAAGGCGGAAAAACAACATATTTTTAAAAATACAACTTTTATCTAAAAAATTTAATTCTTCATTATATTATGTCTATAAATCACAAAAGATGAATGTTAAAATTATATAGGATATATATAAAATTCAAAATGTGGTTAATACTATTCATAAACACTTTTTGAATGGATAGTTTGGTATGTCGTGTTGTGCTCGAACTCAATGTTGTGTGTAGCTCATGTTATTGAATTACATTAATGTTTTAATTTCTTTTGAAATCATAGGGTGTTATATTCTCCCCTCCATCAATAAATTACATCCTCACAATTTGAAATTATTCTTAAAAAATAAATGGTTTAAATTAGAAATTAACATTGTTGAAAACCCACATCAAAAATAGGGTAATAAAATTTAGTGTTAATAAAAGCGAAATTGAAATGATAATGTCACCACCAAATTAGGCTTTCGAATAAAAGAACATTGGTGGAAATTAAAGACACATAATTGTAAGATAAAGTTAATATTTATAGGGGTGATTGAGCTCACCAATCCCAAATAAGTGAACAATAAATGTACAATAGAGGGCCTCAAAGCTATCAATCTATGATGATTTAAAGTATCATCTGTTCACCAATACATAAGGTATTAGGATAACATGTATTTTAGATACTTTTTTTAAAAGGGAGGGATTTATTTACTATAACGAAAAGAACTCAAGAAAACATAAATTATTTCATTTAATTTCATAATTATATTCTCATTATTTGGTTGTGAATAGAACTATTTTCACTTCATCCCTTACACTAGGAAATGAATGTTCAAAAATGATATTTTTTACAAATAAAGCACATTTGATAAATAATAATGTCTAAAAATATTCCCTTAATAAATTAAATGTTTACTTAAAACCTAAAGGTAAAGTCACGGTATCCATAAAATTATACTTTAACCCCATAAAAAATGAAGTGTTCAACTTACACACTTAAAACCTTTAGTCTTATCCAAAATACTTCTGTCAAAACTCACAGTCAAAAAAATTATAAGGATTGTCCACATAACTTAATGATGGTAAACATGTGAATACCATCATTTTTTATTTTATTAAAACATGGTAACAAACTGAATTACCATAAAACCTTATTTAAATATGTATATAGTTCCTTATTCCTTCGGTAAAAGATAATATACTGGATATACTCCTTCAATCCATAAATGTTGTAAACTTCAACAATGATAGAATATAGAAATCATTAATCAGTTTCAAGGTAGTCAATAATATCCAATATAACTTATCCTAATCAATCAAATCTTATTACAATATCAAAACCATATTATCATAACCAAATTAAGGATTATATTTCCTTTAACAATGTATTTTCAAAAAAGATTACCGTGCTATTGAGTAAATTTAAATAGAACCTTATAATCTCAAATGCTCAATGAAATAGTACTGTTGTAGAATATATATTTATTTCAATAATTCGTATGACCATAAAATCATTGATATAACACTCAAATGACATAATTCTTCCATCCGGAAACACATATAAATTAATTACCCTATGTCGATCGTAGTGGAAACTTATGATTAGGCTTGATCCCATTGATTTTTATAAGAAATATATCATTGACTGTTACAAAATTTATTTGCATATTGCTTCATTTGACAATAGTTTAAACACTAAATATTAGATTTTATTTGTTCCCTTTCCATTCTTTTTCCAAATTAATCTTTTCTCCACACATAAAACAGACACCTAGTCATTTCATGCACTTCCAAGTGTGATTCTTTCCATAGTTATCACATATGTAAAAAGTATTCTTTCCCTTCTTCCATTTATCTATTATTATCTCTACCATACTTTTCATCTATGGATTCCATTCGTTGCCACAGGACTCAAATAATTCTTTACATATCTTTTTATCACATGATATTATTTCTTCATATGATTAAGATACATGGGAGACTATTTTCCATCAAAATGATGTCTTAATATAATGAAAGATATGATCCTTCTTACTCTTTGGATCATGCAAATTGATGGATTTATCATTCCTTCTACTAGGAACCATTTCTTTGCAATGGAATACACTAGGTTAGTTTAAGAAACAGAATTCATAATTCCAAACTTGAAAAACAACTTACAAAAATTTAATAGTTTGGTAATATAATCCCTAATCCTATAAAAGGATTTTATTGTAGAGGTATTTACTCATAAATCAATCATAATGGTTTTAAATAAAATTTTAAATTTCATAAGCATATACCACAGGAGTCTCATAACCAAGAGTGTATCAAGGCCTGTTGTCATGTACCAGGATACCCCGGGTCTAGCTCGAAACTCTTTGTCAGAGTATTCAATCATTGGTTCATTTGTGCCAGATCCACCTCTACCTTCTTGTATCTAGATAGAGATATATTGTATTAAAAATTCACAAAATCTCTAAAGTACAAAAATATTTGGATGTTCATCTATATTAATTCTCAATGACTCTCTTAGGGTAATGTTTTAAAATCAGTGTTTATCTAAATCTATTTCCAAGGTTGTTGCTAAACTATATTTGATACCAACTGTAATGCCCCAACCCTAGTTAACCAATTTCAGTGCATTATTTTAATACATTTTCATGATTATAAGGAATCATTTCATGAAGGACTAATTAGTATAACAGTCTCGAAAAATAGATTTTATACATGAATGTTACATTACACATTCTAACCTAAAACACAACATAAATAATCCATTGAGAACTCCATTATTCCCCAAGATTTACCCTGTATATCAAACATAATACACATCATGGAATTCTGGGAAAAACAACAAAAGAAAGGGCTGATCTCAGATTCTTAGTAAGGGTAAATAATTTAGCGGAAGCAATAATCTTTTAACACAAGATGTTTAATGAAAACAAAATTCTTTTAAATATAAACATGAACATAATATGGAGAAAATAAATCAAACATTAATATATATACATTCATATAGATATTCTACTAGTCAAATAATAACATGTAATAATTAATTTCATAATTAGGGAATTCCTAATGTTGAATATCCTTACAACCGAGTCATGGCATCGTGCTATGATAAAAAATAATTTTTTTTCAAGGACTAGTGCCAAGATACTAATTTTTTTCATGAGACCTACCAATGCATCAAGGGGCTGTAGAGGGTTCCACCTGTCACATACGATGTCCACTGCATTCCTCATATAAATTTGCTGAAACAAAACATAAACATTCATATTAAAACTAGCACACGAAATGTCAATACAGTGGACATAAACCATGAATAGTATAAAAAATCTATAGTATAACATATCATAACTCATTCAATATAATATGGAAGATTTTATTATAATAAATCCACCTCTATCAAGAAAAATATCAAGTATAGGATACTGATATAGTTGAAAATGATCTATAAAACTCATTGAGTGAAATACCCCCTTTTTCATGAAATCAATTATTAGTCGAACAATTTATATAGGATGACATTTAAAATATATTTTTGAATCAATTTGTCTCATACCACATTATAAATTTTTAATATAATTAACATTTTAAAACATTCATGTCCATATAAATAAATCCTTAAAACCATTTTGAAAATATGGACATTAATGAGAGAGATTTATAAGAATGAATCGTAAAAAATTTTAAAATAATGTTTAGTTAAAAAGTACATTAAAAGAATAATTTTGAAATATATTATATAAAACGTGGACAATGATGATAAATATGCCCTATAAAATAGTTACACATAAATAATCTCGGATAATAATGAGATTGAGAATTAACCCTTACCGTGTACATTCCTTTGGTCTTGGGTACGTTTAACCTCCTGTATAATGACCATAGTTTGTAATTAAATTATACCAGAAGAATATTCATATTTATTATATCATGCATGATTAATTTATATCTTTATACTACCCATTTAATAATTATTTCTATGTTAAATCAATATTTCAGGTAATAATCACTTTCCTTATCTTACGTGTTTTTACATATTATTGTTGGTCATATCATTTAGATCATGATTTAAATACTTATAGAATATAAAACATTATTTTCATATAATATATTTTTAGAATATAAATATATATAATAAATTGATATAGGAAATGGAAAACACTCATTATGGAGATGGTAGGTCGTACGTACACATAAACGTTGTTTTCGTTTTCATATTGTATTGAACGGAAGTAAGTGAATAAGATATATGTATGTATATATATATCCATTAGAATTACTATGAAAAATATTATATACTTAATAATAATATATATTTTTATAATCATAGTTGAATGTGAACATGGAAATGAATTTCATCGTGCCGTGGAAACGGTAATTCATATGTACACACGAGCGACGATATCATATCCTTAATGATTAAAAGTTGTGGAATTGGATGGTATATTAATTTAACAGAGAAATTATAATTTTTTTCATTTTTTATATACATAATAATCATCATTATATCCATCCAAATAACATAGTGTTGAATGACAAATTACACCACGACTTGGAAATGGTAAGCTGTACGTACGCACACACAGTGACATTATCATTCATAAAATGGATAGAATAAGGAATATGGTTGTACCATATTTAAAATAACATCCCAGTATGTATAAGGTACTGGATTTTTTATTTTGGTATAGAAATAAAATAGAAAAATAATTTGGAAATAGAAATGGACTTTAAAAGACGTGATAAAATAATCACCACTTCTGTGGGTGTTTCCTTTTTATTTGAACAAAATGACTCTGTTGGTTAGCTCTATACTCAATAGAATGCCACTATATTGAAGTAATATAAGTGGTAGGATATTTTTGCTTCATTTATTTGAGAAAAATGGATTTTGAGTTGTGATTTGCAGAGAAGGGGAAGTACCCTTTTACAATATAAGTGAGGGTCTCCTTTGGTAACGTTTGAAATATTATTTTATTATAAAATAACTTTCAGATTCTAGTGGCTTCAAATTGAATTATTTCTAGGCTAAGGTGGGGATGGGTTGAAAACCTCTCAACCAATAGGTTTTAGACATATTAAGGTCACCATTTTAACTTTCTGTTTCATATTTAACCCCTAGTAAAATAGTTTAATTTTTACCATGCCATGTTGTATTATTACAATAAATGTATAATAAAGGTACAATAAGATTCCAATAGAACCTAAATTGTTTAATTAATGATAGATCTATAATTATATAAGTCATTTTTCCAATCCTTATATTTTTAGGACTATTATATAATTTAATAAAATAGTAATTTTTTTAAACACATTTATGTCAATTTTGACACAATTTAGTGTTTGGTTTTTGTGAAAGTAATAACAATCTGATTTATTTGAACAAAATTCATTATTTAACCCTAAAATGTAATATTAAACAAGAAAAGTAGTGTAATTAATCAAAAGTATCAATTGAAATTTATTTTAATATTTTTAATATCAATTATTTTAATCTTTCATTAATAAGGTAATTAGTGCATCATCATTGTGTCCTAAATAAATTTAATTATTTAATGTCTAAAAATTATAAATAAAATTCCATGTTGTTGAAAATAATTATAGATTTATGTTAAATATTTATCGTTGAATTTATCTCATCTATAACAATATATTAAAAAAAATTAGTTATTAAATTTTGAATTTTACACTTTTAACTCTTCTTTAAATAAAATAATAATAAATATATTAATAAAATCCATGGGGATACGAAAGCATCATATTTTATTCCTAAGGTTGTTTTTTCTCTCAATACACGTATTCAAAAATAATTAGGACATGTTTTGGTGTAATTATAATATTAATTTTACCTTTAATTACCAAATTTAATTTTAACCGTGGTAAATAAAAAGGAAAATTTACTATTCACGAAAAATTATTTGGATCTTATATAACCAAAATTTACTTGGTGATGTCAACCGTGTCTCCTAGATTTTTGAAATTCAATTTACTGAAGCAGAAAAATTACTTTTTATGAAAATTTTCAAATGTTCCTAGAATGTGGGTAAAAGAGAGTAGAAAGTTAAATAAAATTTTATATGTATAATCTTATTATAAAATGACTCTAATGAATTAAATGGGACTAATATAGGAATTTTTATCTATTTTTACTTTAAAATATATTTTATTTAAAAAATATTATTTAAATAAAATTTCAGTTTTAAACAATAACACAACGTTTTCACTATTCATAAAAAATTGAATGTTTTTAGAAAAATACAAAAAATTCATCCATTGATAATTTTGATATTTTGAATGAAAAAAAATAATTCTATTTTACCATATTCAAAATATATAAGTTATATTAATTAAATTAAATTTAATTCCTCTTATCAAAACCAAAAAGCATTTTTTAAGTAAAAACTATCAAAAGATTGACATGTGTTTATCTCCAATTTAAATGTGAAATTACATATAATGACCTAAATTATATTAAATGATAAAAATATAATCTATTTATTCTTTAAAACCTCTCAAATTCATAATTTAACACTATAAATTGTTTAGATTAAAAAAGTTGTTTACAATTTAAATGTAGTATTTTAACTATTCATCAAAATATGAAAGTTATAAGAAAAGTACCAAAAGTTTATCCAAACTAAAATTTTTGGTCCCTCTTGTGAAGAAAATTTTATTTTAAAAAAATTATATATATAAAAGTTTCAAATGTTTGATTTAAAAATGGTTCGCCGTTAAATGGTAGAAAAACAACATTTATTGAAAAATACTTCTTTTATGTGAAAATTTTAATTAGTAATTATATTATATCTAAGAAAAAACAATGATTAATGTTAAAATTATATAGGATATATAACATATTCAAAATGTGGTTAATACTATTCATTACCACTTTTTTAACGGCTAGTTTAGTCAGTCGTGATGCGCTCGAACTCAGTGTTTCAAGCAGTGTAAGTTGTTGAATTTCATTAAAGAGATAATGTATTATGAAATATTGGGGTGTTACATTATTCCCAGAAGTATGAACACAACCCCTCCAAATAGTACAACATGAGTTGACCCTCCAAAAAAATTCCTCATTAGCTGAGGACATGATCTTTGGTTCCATTAATGTTATTCACTAAATAGATCCCTTCATGGGTAATGAGTGCGACAATGAATCTCAATTCACTATAGTCGATTCGGGAAATAGGTGAATAGGCCTCCAAATCCATGTATACATGGGATAAAACCATTATTCCAAGAGTCACTACTCTAGCCACATCAGTACTCAAACTATCTACATGGAAAAAATTCATGGGAGATTCCTATTTTGATCTTAGTATGAGAAATAATGTTACCCCACGTAGCCCAAAGTTTTACGATAATCAATAATTATATAATAACTACAAGAGAAGACACCATAACCTAATTAATATTTATGTATAAGTATAACTAGTAGTCCTAACCCACCAAGGATTTATATTCTTTTATCTTCTATTCTAAGGGCCATCTTTGCTACAATAAGTACTTAAATTCCTAAAGTGCCTTAAAAAGATCATCCCCATGCTAGGATGTACATACCTCTGTACTAAAAGATTGAAATCGTAATGAATTTAGGCATGGTGTCTGCCATGTTTTCAGTCATGTATTCTTTGAGACAATAAAAATATCTCCAGGATGTAATCATAGATGCATTTTCAATCCCTAAAGAATTTGAGAATGGTGCTACTACTAGTAATGTATATCATGCAAAGAACTATCATGAAAAATTTCACACAAACATGTCCTTTATAGAACAAGAAGAATAAAACATAATAAAATGACACATATATTATTTTTCATTATATAGTAGGATAAATCATATTGATATCTGATGATCCTTCTTTCAAAATAGCTCATTAGTCAACCTAATAATATTATTAAAACATCATCAGTTGGTTGTTTAATAAGATATAGCCTTAAAAATGCTTCTAGGTAGGCCTTGGTTACATCAACACACAATTTTTCCTTCATAATAAAACCTATGCCTCAAATATTTCATTAATGGTTAAACTGGGACATTTCATGGTGATAAATCCCCATTCATATCTTATAAACCACAATACATTTATTGAGG
Source organism: Viscum album (assembly GCA_963277665.1). Classification (NCBI taxonomy): domain Eukaryota; kingdom Viridiplantae; phylum Streptophyta; class Magnoliopsida; order Santalales; family Viscaceae; genus Viscum; species Viscum album. The sequence goes on from OY728158.1 coordinate 1,031,498,512, forward strand.
ATCCCACTTCAGGGATGGATAACCACCTATAATTGAAAATGATTCTTGAATAAGTACCTTGAATAGTCTAGAGATGACCCCAGCTAATCCCATAAAATGACTCAGTATAGAGTATGTGCTACCCATCGGTCATATTCAAGGGGTAGGTCCAAATTTAGATCCATATTAAGTGAGTTCTATGATTCCAGTCATGAAAAGTAAACCCTAAAACATTATATAAGTCATGAAACAACATAAATGATGTGATCCAAGTTTAAGATACCATTATTCCATCCTAAGAGCTTCTGAGAGGACATTCATCATCATTCAGGTTGGAAGTAGATTATTTTCCATACGAAAGTCAATGTAATTAATCCACTCCTAAATCTAACTGGATTTATTCATCCCAGAATAACTGAGATGATATGATGGAGGAAAATACTGAGGATGATATGGAAGAGGAACCCCACATAGATTCCCCTTCATAATGTGATGAAGGATTCTCTACCATGGTTGACCAACCCAGAGAAATAAATCAATATACAAAATAATTTCCATGACAAACTTTTATTAGTGTGTCCATGAATATCGAAGGAAAAGTGGTATATGAATCCTTAATGAGGAAACATAGGTATGTGATAACCTAAAATTACATATAGACACCTATACTTGATTATGAGGTGTCCAATCATCACTTGGGATTGATAGGAGACCAATGGGGATACTAAAAAGAAGATACAAAAACACACCCAAGGCATGCTTCTAAAATTGAGGGTACAGTAGAAAATCTTATCATGTTCCACCTCATATAGGAATTATTGTACAATAAATGGATGGACAAAATAATCATGGTAGTGAACAATAATGGAAAAATTAGGGTCTCCATCAACATTAGAGATATCATCTCGAACATTGCAAAAGATTACTACATGTTTACAATCACAATGAGAATAATTGATGAAATAGATAGTTATCAAGACTTATCAGTCATGGATAGAAATCATGGGTACAAGAAATTTTAATAGCCAATGAATATAAATAATCCACCACTTTCATAGATCCTCAAGGAGTATTTTATCATGTTTAATGATTTTTGGATTGATGAATGTCATCACTACATACCGATGATCCAAGAGTCTGGTCTTCAAGCCCTTCTTGTCGATATTTGTCAAATTATAAATTAATGATGTAGTGGTTAATTCCTGATAGAATTTTGACAACCTGACTGATATTGAGACCATATTCTATAAACTAAAATAACACAACCATCAGATGAAGCCCATGAAATTTTTATTCATAATTTCCTAAGGGAAATTCATCAAATTCATATATGTAATAATGAAATAGAATTTTACATTGATAAGACAAAGGATATCCTCAACATGTAACCTCCTAAAATCCTTAAATATTTTATAGAAATTAAAAGACACATATCATATATTTGAATCATTATTTCAAATACTGTAAGAAAGTCCCTTCCCTTCACGATGTTGATGAATAAGTGGGTTACTTATCAATGGACTGGTGACAATCAGAAAAAATATGACAACCTCAATAAATAACTCTTGAACCAAATAGTGATAATTCCATTTGAAGAGGGAAAGCATATCATTCTATATTTTACAACTATAGAGTGATCACTAGGTGTTTTACATATGTGAAAAATGATGTTGAAAATTATAAAATCTTTAATTATATCATTAAAAACCATGTCAACACTATTTCACATTAGTATAATATAAAGAAGTGATACCAGGAATTAACCATTTTTCTTCAGAAGCTGGGGAACCACTTGCATCCCCACAAGGTTCATTTAGTCTATTGTAATACCCCATTAAAATATATATTCATTTATAATATGTTGATAAAAATAGAAGAACATTTGGAGGTCATCTTATAGAAATTTGAAATCTAGTTTGTGTGTCAGAAAGTAGTAAAAGATTGGTAGTAATTTGAATATCTACTAGAATATAGCTTAGTGGAAATGATGTCAATGGATACTAAACTACTAGATGAAATTATATTCTCTATTTAAGATTCTCCCCATACATCAGAGATATATATTGATGGTTCATTCAGAAGCCCAAAAGTGAAGTGAATGAATTACCCTAATATAAATAAAGGTTGTTTGGGAGTCATTATCATCTCTCCATTAAAGTCAGGTTATCCTAACACATTCCTACTATAAGAAGGTTTTATAATAAATGAAGAAAATTATTTGAACCTCATTACAGGGATCTAACCGACACTTCAAATTTTATTGGACTCCATATAGGTAAAATGTGATTCATTGTTTTGTAATCAAATAGATCAATAGGGATTATTCAATTAGAAAATAAGAATCAATCCAACATCTTGACAATGTCCATGGGTTAATGGTAGAATTATCCTCATAGGAAAAATTTACTAACATGTCATGATCGAAGAATGATCAGGTAGATATAGTGGTAAATGAAGAAACAACTTTTGCATATCCAAAATGGGATGAAATAGGGAACATTATTTCACATCATTGAATAGTCTCACCATTTATTCATGTCCTCATGGATGATATTAATGAAATCTATCTTATCCTATAATAGTATTTTTCTTTGATTGGGTGGATGATAACTATAAAAGACTACAATAAACATTGATTAATTTCCTATAACATATCTGGTATGGAATAAATTTGTGGGTGAGAAACCCAATTTACTATTTATGATTGACCAAGTCAATAGAAAGTCCATATAAACAAAAATTTAATAGATTTATTCATTGAATTATTAATAGATAAGTGACACCTATTGTTTTGAAAGAAGTGAAAAATGGATCCTACAAATCCCATGAATCATGGACCATGATTTCCAATGAAATTCTGAGGCTTGGATATTACAAGTCCATTATGATGTCAGATTATAAATTTTTTAAAAGAAATTGTCATTATTGTTAAATTCATGACATCTTCATCAATAAACTCCAATAGTTGATGCTTACAACCAAATACAGATGGTCATTTTACACATTGAGAATAAATGTCATAGTACCATAACCTCCTTCCATGACCATGTAGTTCAAATACATCCTCACTACTACTATCTTCTTCCCAAAATTTGTGTAGGTAATACTCCTCATTCTAGTTAGGGCCAAAACAAATGTAAGATTTGTGAAATCCACCATAATTACATGATTCTTCATCCCTCATACAGTACTGATAGAAACGGGAACCAATTATTCTACCGAGCAGGAAAGGATGTATTAGGAGTATATTATAGAATCTGACCACTCATCCCTCTACCATGTAGTTTCCTATCAGATGATATAGGCCTAAAACATGACATTATCAAACAAAATTTTAAAGATTAAAGAGAAGGATAAAAATTATTATCCAGATAATCTATTTCATTCCTTTTGGGGATTCCAGACCACCACATGTACTACCATACAAGTGATCCCGTATTCACTAGTATACGATATAGAATATTCCAAAACCATTGAGGTCAGATTGTTGTCACTGCACATTGACATATGTGATCATATATCTCGAGATTATTAATCCTAGAAATACTATATTAATGGGAGTGATGTGATGGGAAATGATTGTATACCTTTCATCCATTAACGGTCCCTCAAAATTGGATAGTGAGGGATTTTAACATTATTTTCTGGCTCTATTCATTATCTCAAATATAATTGGTATTGGTCATCATGTTTCTAATTATATCTAGAAGGAATCCTCAAAATATTTATTTAATGTGAGAGGGACCATATTCTATAGAAAAGGTATCCTCTAAGGGAGCTTATTCCATTACCTCAATGGATGAAGAGCTCATTACATCACAAAAAGAATCAAGGTTTCTCAAAAAGTACTTCATGTGACAAAAAATTGATACATCCCACCAACACAATGCCAAAATACATAGTCGGAATATCTTGCATGGACATAAAATAAATGACATATCATACACATCATAAGATGATACAATACATGGAACTAACAATATTTTTGTACAAAATTAAACTACGTTATATCATATTCATATATGAAGGACCTTAAAAGGAACACCATATGGACATAATCATTTGACCCAAAAGTAAAACGCATCATTTTCAGAACTATATGATTTTAGACTAAATAGACCCACATTCTAATCAAAATACAACAAAATGTATGAAGTCATATTTTACCCATGACATAAAACTCAATGGTTCACATCGTTTATGCCTGACGAAAATATGCATAACATTTCAATCTTATTTTGAACAGATTACAATCATCAGAGCTGGTATATGAAACAACTATGTGTGCATTGATTCTCATTCCAATGATATATGAATTTATCCATAAATATCCAATGATGGGACATCTGTAGCAACAAAATCCCACATCCCAATGTATGGGTCAATCATACATAGATATCATTTCATGAACTACGTACCACATTATTAATACAATGATGAGCTACATATTGTTTCCTAGATCTTATATCCTGTTCCAACCACCCAAAAATAATAATTCCCGTATCCTTCAAATGTGTCACCCTTATGTGGTGTAAGAAATATTTTCCATTATTGCTTCTCACATAGATCATACTTCATATTCCTTAATGACTTGTGTTAAAAAAAATCACTATATAACTAGGGGAATATTAATTCACCTCAAGGTTAATATATTCACAGTTTCAAGTCCTTAAAAGGCACACCGATTATATTTACCCCTTTAAATTTATATACATCATTCATTAAGAACTACATATGGCTTGATTCTCATCCCCATTTTCAGGACCGGTCCTCGGGGCCCATGCCGTGACTACCCCAAGCCTGCCTTCCATAGGCCAGGGGATGGCGACTAGCACCAAAGGCATAAATCCTGATAAAAGGGAAGACATTGCCTTTATAATGGAAACAAACACCACAGAGTACGCAAGCTGAGTAAAATATAAGTAAACTGAGTACAAATGTAAGTGCTGGAAAGTAAATGGGCCAGAATACAAACCCAACTGAATATAAAGTACAACTGAAATGAAAGTACAACAACTGGAAAGTAAATCAGCTAGTCCGAGCCATCCTCTGGAAATCCCACCTAAAGGGTGGGTACAGATAGTCTCCTCTACTCCTCGGCTCCAGCTGTCTGACCCGATATCGTCCATCCAGTGATCCACCTTGAGGTACTGTCCAGCTGCACGAGCTCCCACCTCAGTTAGTGTTGTCTGTCATCTGCATCGAACACAATGTAGTGCGGGAATAACCCGTGCAGGGGTGAGTATACGCTACTCAGTAGGGACCCCGAGACCCCCGAAGGTCTCCCAGAATCCACGAAGGATATACCACAAAGGAAAGATACAATCACGAGGTAACAACCAACTCTACTTAGGTATATTCCCATACATATACCTAAGTCATCAATTCCAACTTGGATCCAGCACACGAGCCCAAGTACAACCCAGTCCACATAAGAAAACATAACCCATTCCACATAAGAATTCACAACCCAATACACACAAATAAGCACAACCCAATCCACACATGAAAGCACAACAATCATATCGATTATATTGATTGTAAGTTAAATCTCAACTCACACAGGTACACATTTCGTAAGATGATATAGATGATCATATGTAGCCACTTATTCATCTAAGCTGTCAGAACCACGTAGGATACAATACCAGCTAAACTGTCTGACCCACAATGGATACAAGACCATCTACTCTACCAGACCCACATAGGCTACAAGTATAGAGTCAAATACTGCCGGAACCACATAGGATACAAGAACAGTACTCAAGTACGTTCGGACCCACATAGGATACAATAATAGTAGTAATCTCCGTTGATCCCACAGAGGATTTTAGTATGGTCGTCGTCTCTTTCGAACCCAAGGAGGATCATAGGACAGTTGTCATCGTCGTCGCAGTCGCAGCCATCTCTAGGGTTCCTGCACACAACATGCTCGACTCCGGGAGGGTCCGCTGCACGAGCCAAGGGGGGGTTGATACATCAACTAACACGATGTCTGGATTTGATGTATCCCAAAGTTCCGTCTTGTCAATAGGAACTAAATGTGACAGACGGCGCGTCAATCGGATGCTCGGTCTGAGAGTTTTTTTCTTTTTCATCCTAGGGGCCCAGTTGGTTTTTTAGCTAAAACCAACCCAACTATACTCCAGCTGTGTCCAAACCGTGAGCGGAGTAATCCAAAAATAACCGTCTCACTATAAGGAATCCAACAAAGTTGACGTCACGTCAATCAGACGTTCAAAGCTGACGTTATAAGTGTTTCCACTCCGAGGGCCCGGTTGATTTTCTGTTTGAACCAACCCGGATGACCATAAAGTTCTCAGAAACCTTGAGTGTAATATACTGCAACAAACGTCTCTCTCCAAGAATCCCAACGCAACTAACGGTGTGTTGATCTGAGGTCCGTACCCCATGTTATGGACATTTAAGCGGATCTGGCCGGAAAACAGGTGTTCAGGCCCGGTCTGACACAGCCTGATACCCCTGGGTCGGCCCAAACTGGGTCGACCTAACCCAGGTCCGGGTCCGGCCCGACACGGTGGTCCGGCCCAACACAGGCGGCTCGGCCCAGTGTGGGTGGTCCGGCCTGGCACGGCCTGTTCGCCCCGGTGCGAGCGCCCGCGCGCTGAGCGGACGCGGAGGGGGGGGGGGGGGGCGCTGCCCCCCTTGTTTTGAAATAGAGGACCTTGCGTGGAGGGGCCCGCCATATGCTGGCCGCCAGGGGTTACAAACCTCGGATATGCCGAAATCCGGCCGGCCGTAATGGTCGGCCGGTGTGGCGCCGCGGGACCAGCTGGTCCCACCTCCTGGAGCGCCGCCGGCCGGCTGATCTGGCCGCCCTCCTCAGCATCGCCGCACCTCTCCACCGCTGCCCGCCCCGGTCGTGGCCTGGCCCCACCCGTGGCCTCTTTAGACCTCAACGGCGCGGCATGATAGTGTCGTGCTTCTTCACCGCGGTCCGTACCAGCTGTGGTTCCCTCATTCCTGCGCGGTGCGATGGCACCGCATCGCCTCTGTTCCAATCCCCAACAAAATACAACAACAATGGGGAGGAGGGTCGGCCATGTTTGTGCGGTCCAACCACCTACCATTAAATTGATTTCAAGCAGCCAAGAATGAGTAATCACAATGAAAATTAAAGAACAAATTTAGTTGATTAAATTTGAACTTAACCCCTCCCTCGAAGAAGTTGTTGAACGATGATCGTCGCGGGAAACGGCGTCGCGTGGTGAAGCTCTGTATATTTTGACGGAGAACGTCCGAGGAGGAAGTGGCATCCCCCATACATTGACACGAGGAGAAGATCGAAAGAGGGAACATCGTCGTTCTTCGGGAAAGGAGTCACACACCGGCTGTGGAGAGGAGAAGAGATGACACTTCGATCTCTCCTTGCGGTGACGATGTTCTTCATCGAAGTCTTGGTGTTCTTCGCGAAGAAGATGAAGTTCTTCTGGAAAACACACAAGATCTCTCTCATCAATTATGCTCACACAACAGCCAACCAAAATAAAATAAGGTTTATCCTTATTTTATTAACTCATTCCATGGATTCAAAAATTCAAACTCTTATCTCACTTAATTGAATATGTGTATTGTCCTAATTAAAGAGGGGAGAGGGGAGAGTTACAAATTAAAAGCAAGAGTGGTTTTAATGGGTATATTGGGAATTTGAAGGGGGTGGGGCTCGTGTGGTCCCCACCTCAAAAATATCCTAACAAGAGGAGTTAGGATATTCCCTCACATGGATGTTAAACCACATAAAAAATAAAGTTGTGATACATCTTTATTCACTTAACACATAAACCACATTTTTAAACAACTCTTCCCGAGAAAAAGAAACTCTAGAAAAGGACTTCTTAAGAAAATACTGGTGTTGCGGTTTCATCGGAGCCCTCAGATTTTGATTTCGAGCACCGGTTCAAAAGTTAGAAAAACCCGCTCGTTTTTTCACTGAACCTACCTGAGCTAAACTTCAAAAATTGATTCCGGGCACACCGGGCCTCAGAATCAGGTTCCGTCAGAAACTGCTTACTCATAAAATCCCAAAATATTTACGAAAAAAATTTCCTTGAAATTTACAGGTCTTTATATTACTCCCACCTCAGGGATTTATGTCCCCGTAAAGATACATCAAAAACTAGGGGAACAAATGAGGGTACTGGGCATGAATCTGAGCCTCCCGCTCCAAAAATCTCTCCTAGAGGTTCTCGTGATGACACCTGATGTGCACTAGAGGAATCGACCGCCCACGTAGGACCCACTCCTATCGATCCTCGATCTCCACCAGAACCTCCGTAAATGTCGCCCCGTCATAAATGTCCATCTCCCCATGGTCGATGATATGCATCGGGTCGTGCACGTATCTCCTCAGCTGAGATATGTGGAAGACTTCATGCACCTGGTGCAACTGAGGCAGTAGAGCCAGACGATAAGCCACCTCGCCTATCCTATTGAGGACCTAGAATGGTCCGATGAAGCACGAAGATAACTTTCTGCCGTGGCCAAATCTCCATAATCCATGTCGAGGTGACACCCATAAGAAAACGTGGTCTCCATCCTCGCACTCTATTGGTCTCCGCCTCCTATAAGCATAAGACTTCTGTCGGCTTTGAGCTGTCCTCATCCGCTCCTGGATGACCTGGACCTTCTCTGTCGTGGCCTGGACCATCTCTGGTCCCACAAGTGCTGACTCCCCAGGGTTTTTCCGGCACGGAGGTGATCTGTAAGGTCGTCCATACAATGCCTCGTGTGGGGAAATCCCGATGGTGGAGTTGTAGCTGTTGTTGTACGCATACTCCATGAAGGGTGGGTGATCCTCCCAACTGCGACCATAGTCGAGGACACATGCACAGGGAATGTCCTCAAGAGTATGAATGGTCCTCTCTATCTGACCATCCACCTGACGGTGAAAGGAAGTTCTCTGAAGAAACCGCGTCCCGAAAGCCTCATGCAACCCCTTCCATGGCTGGGATGTAAAAAGTGCATCTCGATCCGAGATGATAGATGATGGCACACCATGAAATCGTACGATCTATTGAATGTAGAGATGCCCCATGATCTCCACTGAGCCCTGCTCTCTAATGGGTAAGAATTGGGCCGACTTGGTGAGTTGGTCGATGATCACCCAAATGGAGTCGTGCCCTCTAGAAGTACGTGGAAGTCCAGTCACGAAATCAATAGATATCTCATCCCACTTCCACTTCAGGACCTCCAAGGGTTGTACCAAGCCTTCTGGTACCTGGTGCTCCACCTTCACCTGCTAGCAGGTGAGGCATCATGAAACGAACTCTTTTACCACCTTCTTCATACCCGGACAACAGTGCTGTCATTTGAGATCCTGGTACATCTTCGCCACTCCTGGATGTACCGCTAATGGGGACGTGTAAAAATCTCTCAGCACCTCCTCCTGCAAATCATCCGGTACCATGGTACGTCCTCTGAAAAGGATGGCGTGCTCTCCTCCTACAAGGAAACCATCAAGTGTATGTCCCGAGGATATCTCTGCACGTTGTGTCTCACAGTCAACGTCCCCACGTTGTGCCTCTCTGACCCACTGAAGAAGTGTATGTGTAACTGTGAGTGACTGAAGAAAGGATGCTCCATCTCTATCCATGAAGGATATCTTCAATGCAGCTAGCTGCTCTGTCGCCTCACCATGTAGCTGAATGTCCATCCTCCTACTGAGAGCATTGGCTACTACGTTCCCCTTTCCAGGAGTATATAATATCTCAATGTCATAGTCTTGAGGAACTCGAGCCATTGCCACTGTCTCAGGTTCAGGTCCTTCTGTGAGAAGATGTACATGAGACTCTGGTGGTCAGAGTAGACTGTAAAGTGCTCACCCATAAGATAGTGTTGCCACATCTTCAGAGAAAAGACCACTACTTCTAACTCCATGTCATTGGTAGCGTTGTTCTGCTCATGCTGCCTCAACTGTCATGATCCATAGGCGATCACTGCCTGCTCCTGCATCAGGATGCACCTGAGTCCGGTCCCTGATTCCTCGTAGTAGACTATGTACCATACTCCCTCCTTTGTAGCCTCATGATGGATGCACTGGTCAATCTCTATCTCAGCTCCTGGAAGCTCTGCTAACATCTGTCTGACCAAACGAAGGGTTCCCACTTCTTCGTTAACATTCTAAAAAGCTGCAATGAATTTTCCTTTGCCGAAAAGGGAAGTCTGGTATCATCCCCTGGATGATACACGTTCCTTTCCTAATACAGTCAATCCTAACATGAACAATTTTAATTCATGCCATTGATCATGTCGTAAGGCCTCGACGTTGCTACTAAGAGATCCAACCGTTACTCTCGCCTCTAAGGTTTGAGTCACACTGTCGGAATCTGTGTGTGGTCAATGGGTCTCCTCCAGTAGGAATATCATATGTGAGCGTCATGTCAACGAGTTTTTTCTTAACTGAAACCTCTTAGTATTATCATACAGAAGGCAAAAAAGAAAACTTCACTATTGCAAGTGTCTTTTATTACTGCAACTCGAAGCCCAAAGACACAATGCAACACAAACAACGATGTCAACGAAGCTAGAAGCTTTATGGACAAAGGACTCCATGCCTGGAGCTAGTCCCACTCTTGTCCACCCACTTCTGGAGCTCCATGATCGTAATCTTCAGCTACCTGAAGCTGTGCTCTCCGATGTGGTCGGGGTGGACCTCCTGGTTGTGGTGGTGGTGGTAGAGTCTCGAAACGTCACCCACCACCCGCTGCTCGACCAGCTCCTCTACCTTGTCCGCCTGCTCCCTGCAGACCGCCACTATCGAACTTATGCCTCTGACTGGGTGGTCCCTCAACCGTCTTCTGCTCCTCTTCATGGTGGGTCAGGAAGCCACGAGCCATGTGGCCCTGCCCGCCGCATGAATAGCACTGTCTGCTCCTCGTAAGACTAGCTTTCTGTCGTGTGCCCCGCACCTCTGAGCCAGTGTGCTGAGGTCATCTTCCTGATGGTATGGTCCGCTTGTACCCCCGTGACATCCGTCGACGACCATCTGCAGAAGACTCTAATACATGCCGCCTTGCCGTAGGACTCGCTACTGGTGTAGGCTCAGTAAGATAGCTCTCCTCAAGAACGGCTCACTATAGTACTCCTGCCTGTGTCGGAATGCTGAGGGAGGTCATCGATGCCCTGATATCATGACTTAGTCCCTACTCGAAGGTCCGGACCCGGAAGAATGGGTCCCGTACCATGTCCATGGAATAGCATGAGAGATTGATACATCTCGTAGAGTATTGTGCAACCGTCATGCTGCCCTGTCGCATCTACAGTAACTCCTGAATGCGCACTGCACAGAGGGTGGATGGAATGAACTCTGAGTGGAAGAGGCTCTCAAAGATTGTCCAAAGAAGAGATGCCTCGTCGTGTACCTGGTGCATTAGTCTCCACCATCTACCTATTGCCGCGTGCAGGAGACTCTCTTCAAGGATCACCATTAGGTCTGTTGGTGTCCTTACTAACCTAAAAACTCGTACAACATCCTCCATCCAATCCTCTGCTGCCTGAGGGTCCGTCTCCTCGGGGAACCTGTGCGGTCTCTGACGCTGAAACTCATGCAGTTCACTAAGGCGACGTGCACTCTCAGCAGCTAGGGCTCATGGAATCGGTGGCTTGACAGGTAGAGGTACCACTGGTGCCTCCGCTGTAATAGGGCCCTACACTGAGGCCTCGTCGCTCGGTGGGTTGTCGTCTCAAAAAAAGCTCAGAACCCTAGCTGGATGCCATTGTGGGGGAATCATGAAAAGAGACAGGTGCACCACGGTCAAAACATTATACCTGGTGAGCTGACACAAGTAATCACTACGAAAACTTTGAAAGACACGTGCAATCAATTTTTTCATGCATTGAGTCGGAAATCAGATGTCTGGGTCCTGGTGTATGGATACGTCGGCCGCCGTACCAACACTGGACTCCCTAGACTGATAACCACACTCAATACCCTTAACATTATTGTTTTACATAGAATAATATTAGAGTCCTGAGTTCTTCAGTAAAACCTAACTCCTCTGATACCAATTTAGCATGACCCGTCTTCAGGGCCCATGCCGCGACTACCCCAAGCCCGCCTTCCATAGGCCAGGGGCTTGAGACTATCACCAAAGGTGTAAATCCTGATAAAAGGGAAGGCATTTCCATTATAAAGGAAACAAACACCACATAGTATGCAAACTGAGTAAACTCTAAGTAAACTGAGTACAAAAGTATGTGCTGGAAAGTAAATGGGCCAGAATACAAACCCAACTGAAAGTAATCTACAGCTGATATGAAAGTACAGAAACTGGAAAATAAAGTAGTGAGTCTAAGCCGTCCTCTAGAAATCCCACCTGAACGGTGGGTACTGATAGTCTCCTCTGCTCCTTAACTTCAGTCATCCTCCCTGAGCTCGTTCGTCCAGTGATCCACCTCCAGGTACCGTCCAGCTCCAAGAGCTCCCACCTCAGTCAGTTCTGTCCCTCGTCTGCATTGAACACAATTTAGTGCATGCATAGCCCATTCAGTGGTGAGTATACACTACTCAATAGGGACACCGAGACCCCCGAAGGTCTCCCAGAATCAACGAAGGATATACCCCAAAGGAAAGATACAATCACGAAGTAACAACCAACTCTAATTAGGTATATGCCCATACATATACCTAAGACATCAATTCCAACTTGGATCCAGCACACGAGACCAAGTACAACCCATTCCACACATGAAAACATAACCCATTCTATATAGGAATTCACAACCCAATCCACATAGGAAAGCACAACCCAATCCACACAGGAAATCACAACAATCATATCGATGATATTGATTGTAAGTTAAAGCTCAGATCACATAGGTAAATATTACGTAAGAAGATAGAGATGAATAGATTTAGCAACTAATTCATCTAAGCTGTTGGACCCACGTAGGATATAAGACCAGCTAAGCTGTCAGACCCACAAAGGATACAAGACTAGCAACTCTGCCGGACCCACATAGGATACAAGTAGAAAGTCAAATACTATCGGACCCACATAGGATAAAAGAAAAGTAGTCAAGTACTTCCAGACCCACATAGGATACAAGAACAGTAGTCATCGTTTTCGATCCCACGGAGGATTTCAGTACAGTCATCGTCGCTGCCAAAGCCATAGAGGATCCTAGTACAGTCGTCATCGTCGTCGTAGTCGTAGCCAGCTATAGGGTTCCCGCACACAGAATTCTCGATTCCGGGAGGGTCCGCTCCATGAGCCAAGAGGTCGATACAACAGCTGACATGAAGTCCGGAGATGATGTATCCCAAAGTTCCATCTCATCAATAGGAACTCAACAAGACAGACAACACGTTAATCGGATGCCCGGTCTGAGAGTTATTGGGTTTTTCGTCCCAGGGGCCCGATTAGTTTTTAAGCTAAAACCAAATCGACCATACTCCATCTACGTCCAAATCTCGAGAAGAGTAAGCCAAAAGAACCGTCTCACTATTAGGAATCCAACAAAGTCGATGGCACGTCAATCAGACGTCCGAAGCTGAAGTTATAAGCGTTTCTGCTCAGAGGTCCCGGTTGGTTTCGTGTTCGAACCAACCTGGATAAAACCAAAGTTCTCCAAAATCTTGAGTGTATATACTGAAACGACCATCATGATTCAAGGATCCCAACGCAACTAACGGTGCGTTGATTTAAGGTCTATAGCCCTTGTTATGGACGATTAAGCGGATATGACTGGAAAACATGGGTTCAGGCCAGATCTGACCCAGCCTGATACCCCTGTGTCGACGAAAACCAGGTCGACCCATCCCGGGTCCAGATCCGTCCTGTTAGGGCGAGGCCCGGCCCGGCACCGGGGTCCGGCCCAACGCGGGTGGCCCGACCTAGAGCGGGCGGTCCGACCTGTCGCGGCCGGTCTGGCCCAGTGTGGCCGGTTCGGCCCGGTGCGAGCGCCCGCATGCTGAGCGGCAGCGAAGGGGGGGGGGAGGTGCTGCCCCCTTGTTTTTAAATGGAGGCCCCCATGTGGAGGGGCCCGCCATTTTCCAGCCACCGGGGGTTACAACCCCCGGACTTCCTGAAATCTGGCCGGTGTTCCGCCGCAAGACCAGCTTGTCCCGCCTCCTGGAGTGCCGGCGGTCGGTGGATCTGGCCGCCCTTCTCAGCACCGTCGTGCCCCTCTGCTGTAGCCCACCCCGTCCGCGTCCCTCCATCAGGCTCCGGCGTGGTGTGTTTGCACCTAGCCCCTCCGCCATGACCCGGCTCCGGCCGCGGCTTTTTTCGGCCTCAACGACACGACACGATGGCACCGTGCTCCTTCGCCGCAGCCTGCACCGACTGTGGTTCCCTCATTCCTGCACGGTGCAACGAATCTGCGTCTCCTCCATTCCAATCCACAATGAAGTACAAAAAAAATAGGGATGTGGGTCGGCCGTGTTTGTGTGGTCCGACCTCCTCCCGTTAAACCGATAGCAAGCGTCCAAGAATGAGTAATCACAATAACAATTAATGTGCAAATTTAATTGATTAAATTTGAACGTAACCCCTACCTCGAAGAAGTTGTCGAACGATGATCATCGCGGGAAACAGCGTCGCGAGGTGGAGCTCCATATATATTTATGGAGAACGTCCAAGGAGGAAGCGGTGTCCCCCTTCCTTTGGAACAGGGAGAAGATCGAAAGAGAGAACCTCCTCGTTCTTCTGGAAAGGCATCACACACCGACTTCAGAGAGGAGAAGAGACGACACGTCGATCTCTCCTTGTGGCGATGACGTTCTTCGTCGAAGTCTTGGTGTTCTTCATGAAGAAGATGAAGTTCATCAGTAAAACACACTAGAGCTCTCTCCTCAATTATCTTCACACAAAAACCAACCAAAATAAAATAAGGTTCATCCTTATTTTATTAACTCATTCCATGATTTCAAAAATTCAAACTCTTATCTCACATAATTGATTATGTATATTAGAATAATTAAAGAGGGGAGAGGGGAGAGTTTTAAATAAAAAGGAAGAGGGTGGTTAATGGGGAGTTAGGGAATTTTAAGGGGATGGGGCTTGTGTGGGCCTCACCTCACTAATATCCTAACAAGAGGTGTTAGGATATTCCATCGCATGGAAGTTAAACCACATAGAAAAATAAAGTTGTGACACAACTTTATTCACTTAACACTTAAAACAAATTTTTAAACAACTCTTCCCAAGAAAACAAAACTCTAGAAATGGTCTTCTTAGGAAAATATCGGTGCTGCGGTTTCATCGGTGCCCTCCGATTTCGATTCTGAGCAGCTGTTCAAAAGATAGAAAAACCCGCTTGTTCGATCACTGAACGTACCCGAGCTAAACTTCGGAAATTGATTCCGGGCACACCGGGCCTCGGAATCAGGTGCCGTCAGAAACTTCGTACTCGTAAAATCCCAGGGAATTTAATAAAAATATTTTCTTGAAATTTACTTGTCTTTACGCAGATAGAATATATAGTTATTTCTAGATGTAATATACTGGTTCATCCATAATACATGAAATGCCACTATTTTAATTTGTATGAGTAAGATCTATATGGGATGGTAAAATTTAGGTTCTCACCTATTTTGGGAGACCATATTAAAAAATATCCTCCCCACACACTAATTAAATATGTATGGGTAATCTACTCTAGAACTACGTGTGTCTTAATTAATTCTCCAACAAGATACATAGTGACGCTCGGGTGTTGTACACTTCCCCAGTCGGAATATGCAATTTTCATGTTGACTCACCTTCATCATTATCTTATGATGTTAAACTACATGGATCATGTCCTTACATCATGAATTTAAACTGTATGGTTCTATAAGAACTACATTTGTCTTGATTCTCATATTAACGATAAATATAGTGATGTTAATGGAAAAGTCCTATACCTAGGGTAATGAAACTTGTCCCGTATTCAAATTAAAGACAAAAGGATATATAAAGATCTATATATGATATCATAAATTGGGTTACCTCATTCATGGATACATCATTGAAATAGAGATGTACCTTCCATTATATGATTCAAATCTATGCATGGTACATTATACATATTGGAAAATTACAGTCTGAATGCTTCAATTGTGCTCAGATATATTCATCCCATATATTATACTCATAATTGTGGAAAATTTTGGGTCTTACAAATCCTTTATTAGATACAAGGAATTGAATGTATGATACCTGAAGGCTCCTTTTTCCGATTAAGAAGTAATAAAAACCAGTCATCTATGCATAAGTTTCCCATAGAAGTGGAAATTTAGTCATAAAATTCCCCAATTTGACTATACTGTAACACACCACTATAGGTTTAATATAAGTCACCCTCATAAATAGACTATCAACCATAAATATATTACTTGTTATATTAATCCTCTTTTACCTCCATCATCCTCGATGACATCATGATAGAACCCACTATTAGACCAAGGTCTGCAATCATCCCTTTCTTTTATCCCACACAACCTTTCCCAGTTGACGAACCCAAAGTATTCGGGTTTACCATTTTCCCTCATGTTTAAAGTATGCAGAAACAACCCTGTTCTGATAGAACTCAAATTACTCATTATATTAATAATAAAATGCCTCTCGTCATATGAGTAATAACTAGGCACAATATCATCCTTCTTGAATGATGTTAAAAATCAAAATAGGGTTCGAAATCAAAAATGTAAAATGTAGGGTTTTCGAGAACTATGTGTGTCTTGATTGTCATCCAAATGTTATATGTAGTAATTCACATATCACATTCTTTGTTCATGTCCAATTAAAAAAAATAAGTAGCCACAATTTTTCCTACAATTGGGTCAGACCTTTATAGTGAACTTATTATCCCATTCTTGAGTAATTTTTACATTAAATTCCCATTCCATATTCCAACATTATACTACCTAAAACTAATCAATGTGTCTATTAAAATATGAATCACCTTAAATTTCACATGACCATCAGCAAGTGAATATTAAAATTCTCTAGAAGTTCTTTTTAAAACTATGTAGTAACACACCCTAGTTGGCATAGTATATGTCTCCCATGTAAAGGCTATATTATCCAGATGGTGTTTCTATTTGACTATGATGTAACATGTCCCAATTGGATTTTTATAATGTCTCCAATAAAAAATGTTTTTTCAACAACAATTAAATTCATCCATATGAGAGACTTACCCTATTTCTGTGAGCCCTTTTCCTCCATATCATTCTTCATATCTGGAGGCCCCTAGATTACAGCTTACAATATTCTCCCTCATACCTAAAATTGATTCTACATTACCATATATATTACTATTAATGTGATAATTATTATCCTTTTGATCAAAAATAGATGTCCATAAATTATAGTCCCAAATTTCATTATTTTATGACATTAAACAACATAGGAAAACTTCCTTTCCATAATATGATAAACTATAAGATGACTAAAACCTTGTAAAAATGATCATTATCCCCTGAAAACAATCATTTAATAGAATGTACTCTCCATTACATTATAAAAGTTATTAGAGGAGAAGTTTCCCATTCATAGACAATGCCAATATAGATTCTCTCTTCATTCGCAAACTCCTTTCATTGTAAGACCACCCTTTTTGGACTAAAAAAACTCGGATATTAACATATTTCCTTGATATTGATAATATAATTCTATAATTACGATGGATATCCATGTTAGACTAAGATGTAACTCACATTAATTATATATTCATAATTCTCCCATAAAAATTGTCATTTATTTAAAATATTCCCCTGATTGACTATCCAGTAATAGGATATAGTTGGATTTGCATAAAGACATCCAAATAAAGGGTTTCTCAACCAATAGAATAATCGTCTTTAGGAGATACCTCATCTATTCCGTTAACCCATGATAATGTTGTGCTAGAAACCACATTTTGTACTCATTCTGCATCCATCTCTCACATTTATATCACATATCATGTTTTATGTATGACAATCCAGAAACCACAACAGAAATTCATCTTATGGTATCTGAATAATATATAAACATTCATAGATAACAAGTACTTATTCGGTCATTATTGGAAAACAAATTGTTAAAGTTGTTGTAGATAAAACACAGGTCACATTAGTCAGGGTAGTAAGATGTTAATCTTCCCAGTAAAAGATACACAATACTCACCAGGTTGAAAACCCACAAAGGGAACACTGGATAAAAGTTGTGTTTTATCTAAATAGACACATTCCACTTATGATTTGTGAAAAACAATAAATGAAAAGCACAAGGCATAGGGATCGTTATTCTAAAAATCTAAAAAGGGTGTCCAAAATAAGAAATCCATGTTTCATTTTCTATGTCTCCCTCATATCAGACTTAGAAAATCGTATGGAGACAACAAAAAAGTAATTGTGTTTGTATGTTTGTCTATATAACTCTATTAATAGTAGAACTATTCTTTATATTCTATATGGATTTGCAAAAAATTAGGGGAATACCTCACAATTATCATTTCAATTATTACTTGATGAAATTCAATAAAATTTGTGATTATCACTACTGTATTAGAATTATGATGAGGATATGAATATAGGAATAGGTGGTTGAAAAAAATATACTTTTAATATGTGTTATCAATTGTAGAATAACTTACACATTTTGAATAATCACTTACATATTTTATAGGTGTTCCTCATCATTGGATTTTATATAGTTAATGATGGGTTGGTACTTTTTCATAGCTTTCATGAACATAGTTAGTTGTGTGGTGATGACCACGTTAGTGTGATGAAGTTTATATTTTTCTGCAACCACAAAATCCTCACATTGTGTAGAGAACCAAATTAATTTATAGAGTATTTGATGTATCTATTATAAAATATAATTTAGTCCTTATTGAATGTGTTCTATTTAGAGTCATTTATCATCTAGATGGAAAACATTCCCCTCTAAAACCTAGGTATAATTTCACTCTACTTCAGACATTGCAACCCTGAGGCCTTCAAACTAGCCTGAAATATGTGTCTCATCCCGCTATGACCATTACTCCTCATTCCATTGTCAAAATATTGATTTCAATACATGTTGTATCATGAGGTAATAAAAATATCCAAATCATATAAAGGTAGAAAGGGTCATATGTTTATGAAGTCACGATGGTATATTTTCAAGAGGTATATTCACAACTATCTTCCATATTCCTCTCAAAATGATGTAGTGAGTAGTCTGATCAGAATCCAACATCTTCATTTCAAGATATGATCCACTCTCAGAGGGGGTGTTGTATTCTAGGATTGGTACATTCAACGAGTCACCTTGAATTTCTCCCTCTAGGACAATCTTTGTTTTGTCTACCAGTGTTGACTGAAATGGAATATGAGCCCCCACTTCATGCTCAACCACTGATGTTGATGCCAGTAAATATAATGTTATACCCCATGTGGACATCATCTGGTTTAAAAAAGTAGTTAAGGTACCCAAAAGGTTTATTAACACTAACCCAATTTTGGGTAATCTATTAGGATTTATGAATCCCTAGTACTAATGGCCTCAGCTCACGGAACAAGGACCTCCTGATATGAACTGTACTCATGGGGATTCTCATGAATTGGGATCATGATCTTTTGGAAATCACCCTCTTCAAAATTAGCAATGATCACTTCTTTCGTTGCTAGAGAATGATGGAATTAGAGGACTAGGACCTGAATTGACTTGTTTTTGTTCCATGTAGAGATATATCTACATATTAAGCTTTGATGTGGGGCATCAAATGAAAATAGGATGAATTTAATTTAAAAAAATGCAAGAACGGGAGAAATAAATTGTATCTAATAACAAATTAAACTCCCCAAAATACACTAGATAAGTAGGAATATGTATTATTTTTAACCCATCTTAATTTTATATTAGTTTATAAGTTAATTTATTATATAAACCCTCATAGATCACATCATCCTCTCCAGTATTGGTATCTGAAATGTGGGGCTCATGAACAAAATTGGATATATTGTCAATTTTATCTACTAACTTCTCAGAAGGTGAAACATCTATAAACCCCAAGGGGTCAGGATAAAACTAACACCTTCATTAGTTAGTCTTGGATCATAGTCAATACTTTATAAATCAGAGACTGCGATGCTAGTGGCTATAGTTGGGTTCTTCATTATATGTATAAAAAATAAAATATCACAGGGAGAAAGTAAATGACCATCACAAGGAACATTTTGCTAAATATCTAACATTAACTTGACCCTATCCCCATCTATAATAATGGGGGATGTCAAATTTTTATCTCTTGATGCCTCATCCATCAAGGGGATGGATTCATCATGACATGTATTTACATCATTCTAGGTGTCCCCCTCGATCATTGAAGTACCAATGCCAGATACCTGAAGGGAGGAATGTGGTGCATATTTTTTAAATGTTTATAATTTTCAAAAGAGTATGTCGAGCATGTCATGAGATCAGATTAGAGCATATAGATTTATTATTCTTCATACACTGGTCCTACATTACAACCCACATTAGCTTCCTCTCTTGAAATGGTAAATGGCATGTATCATCCCTCCCAGTAAAATACTTGTGATGTGGTGGTCGAGAAGATGCTCCCTCTATATTCCCCACTATTATCCTTTAAAATAGGGATAGATTATATGGATATACAAGACTCACCCCTTACCCTGATGGGGGTTTCATATAGGCCCATATTTCAGCAACACAAGAACTATATCTGCTTCTTCTTCTCTTCCTCATCCTCCAAAATGTGAGATATATATTATCTAAATTAAAAATGGTGGATGAAATATAAAAAAAGATTTCTATGAAAGGGATTCATCATTGTGTTTCATGTAGTCATCCCATTTCTATTCGGTGTGACTAGAAACCCCCTCATGTTTTCCTTGATCCAAAATTTCATACATTAAATTTTTAGAGAGAATATGATCATTAGTTGGATATATAAACATTTGCAGCACCAGAAAAAACATCCCCATCGCAGTAAAATCACTATTAATGTAGAGATATGGGGTTATCAGATATCTCCTAACTTTGAAATGTGTGTTATATCTTGGATAAATATCTACAGGTCTCTGATTTTACATGATATACATTTCAAGGATTGGATCTCTAGGGGTCACACATAATCTGGAATTAATTTAGTAATTTGTGAGGGAGACTTGGTGGTCATTGATTTTGATGAAATTTATGGACTCTATACTCTCAAAGACGACCAAGTGATCACAACCAAAGTCTCTTCATGTTGATGATGAGTATAACTCATTATTTTAGAAGATGTGGTTTTCTCAACCTCAACCAAATCAAGATTTTTTTTAGATCATCTTAAATAATTCAGAGCTTTTGTATCATCACCTTTGGATTGGACATTACTTCCACTCATTCCACAACCAAAATTTATCATGGCTTTGACCCAATTTATGCCTTTCATTAATACCTCATGGGGGTATGAAGAGATACATGAAAAATCATACCCATCCTCTAGTCTGATTAATTCAAATAACATTGGCATCTTGAATAAAATATTGGAAACAACCATATCCATCCGAATCACAAACTATAAGACCACCATTTATTGTTCCTCAAGGTAAAAATTCATGGGGAGAAAGACACACAAATTTTTAAGACACATGAACTGGAGTAATAATCTTTATGGAGTATTTTTCACATTGGTGATCTCCCTGTCAATGTGGGCCTCTCATAGGTTGTATTTGAATGAAATCATATATGACTTCATCTCATTGTCATATATTGTATTTTCATTGAATTTAAAAGACATTGTATCATTGTAAAGGATGATTTTTAACTATCTTGATATGTTAGGGAACCCCAGGGCAGTTTCACGCTTTAGAGTGAGTGGATGGATTCCAGAAGCAACCAAAAAATGGGTGAAATCAGTCTTCACATAGCATAAGAAATGAATTTTGCTGAAATCCACCCCTTCAACAAATGAAATATTCCTAAAATTTATAATGGGGAATTCCTAGTGAATTCATGCAGTATGAACGTGTAGTTATTTAACAAGTCAGTGGAAGCCAAACCTATATACCCCATTTTCTAAATTTTATTCCACAAAAATGTCCTTTTCCTCACACTACTATTGGATTAGTATACCAATATTATGGAAATACATAACCACATTACGAGATAACTATCTATATGGGCCCTCACAAGTACTTTTTAATTGAATTTGTAACCCCAATAGGTATACTGGCCTTTCTCTATCATATGATAACCTACCCCAGAATTTCCCTGATTTTCTAACGTGGTAAATCCAATAGTATGCTGGTAGGTGGGACCTTCTCCATATTTCATTGATAAATCCTTCATCCATGATTCTAGATAAATTTAATCCGTCATAAGAGGTTCTATCATCTAGACAATTCATGCCACTATTAAAAATATTTTGGGATAAAGGTGGTATCCTATAAATATCACCACATATTTTCTTTATAAGGATATATTCATCATACACATCCTCGAGTATAAGGGCTCCATAAATCTTGTAGAAATCCTAAAAACTAATTTATTCATTTCCATTCTTTATATGGAATTTTTTTTAGAATCTAGAATGTCAAAAACATAGGGATTATATCAAGGTTCTTATAAATGAATGTTATCCCCTAACAAATATACAAAAACTGAAGATGTAATGTATCTCATTCATGAATTCTTCACAAGTTTGGCACACCCAGTATTCCCACATCTATTGTGGCTAGACTCCCCCTTCGAAGCGAATATCCTAATTATCCTTCCATCCTTGTGATGCTTGTTTTTAGGAAGAACAAAATGTGGAATCATAGAAAAGAGGCTTTGAAACTAGGCCACGAGACATCAGATATAGAGTAAAAAAGCTATGATTCATGATAGAAGCTATGGGAACTGTTACCTTCTTGATTTAGACATCCATGGAAGAGAAGATGGTTATAATGTAGTTGGTATGTTATACAAAACAAGACTCTTGGAAGCAACTAAAAGACTTTTATATGATATAATCCCTTATAATTCTATTTTTATAACAGTGATGACAATCTCATTGTGAAAACATTCATTCATAATAGTTCATTTTATTCATTAAAGCTGGAAGAGTGGATTAAAAAATATTGTATTAATCATTCTCAACATATTTGATTTACATTGGATACACATGCCGCAGATTATTCATGAGAAGCCATTGGGGTAGCCATTGAAAACCTAAAAAAAGATATTGATATTTTTCATTAAGGTCAAAATCTTGATTTAATATAATTGTGGAATTTTGGAAAAGGATGGTCCATGTATAAGCCTTTCGAAAGGATCCCCCATATAAGAACCTCGACCAAGTCCCTCATGAAACCACTCGACAAGATGTCTCACATAGTCCTCCAATCTAGGACCCTCATGTAAGAACCAAGTCCATGTCTTTAAGGGAATGCACTCAACAAGATTCTCCACACATGCTATTAGACAAGATTGTTCCACATTGGGAGGATGCTCAAGTGGTTGTATAACATACATGAAAAAATAATATCATTAGAATAAGTATGAAAATGATGAATGTGGGAATATAAAGGTGATTTTCAATGAGAAAATAATAAAAATGAATATAGAATAATGAAATTTAATGGTGGTCATCGGTATTTATTGACACAACTAGCCTACACATCTAGCCTCTATATCATTCCTAAAAATCAGTCCGATGCATTGGACCTATGTATTGGAACTATACATCAGAACTACACTCTGATTTTTTGTGGATGTCATGCATAGATAAACTGTGACCCCTTCAAAATCTTTTTCTCTATAATATTCTGCAATATACCATCTTATTCTAATTAGATCCATTACTAAGCCGGGGTGGGGGTTTTAGATACATTGTTTTGTCATAGGGGTAAAAACAAAATGAATAGTATCCCAAATATTTGAGATGTGATGATTACAATGGAGGATAAATATAAATCACCTAGAAGTGGTTTATGTGCACCCATATTTCCCATTAGAAGGCTAAAAAATCCTACCCAACATCACACAAAAGATCTTGCAAACCTATATGGGATACCTACATAGGGAACCTATGCCGGCATTCTATGTTGGATCACTCTATCGAACATGGTACCATTTTTTAGAATAAACAATACGATGAAGATAATCATTTGAAAGATGAGGAAAATAAGAAGATTCTGCCAAGCAAGGTTTGTAAATCCCTTTCTCCCAAGTCCTAATAAAACCCTCTTATAAGTCTCCTAAAAACATGAGTAGAGGTAATTAAAGGGGGTAGTGGGATCAAATTCCATATGGGTTCTGAGACACAACATACCAATGTTAGGACCCCTTTCCCCTAATAAAACCCTACTATAACAAATGACCCTTCCCTACATCAAGACTGATGTGGGACCCTTTTAGGGATAGATGAGGAGAACCCTGGTTTTAGGAGCAACGTCTCAACCTTGTATTTTCTCCCAACAAATCAATCTCCCAACGAACATCCAGCTCAGGCAGGACTACCCCTACATAAATCCTATCCAAATTCCCCTAGGTCCTACATGAGACACCACTTATAACAATGACTTGACTAATGTGAGACATTCTAAGACCACTTTCAATCCACAAATGGAATGTGACTTATTTCATTAAATACCTATTCTAAGGGGGAAAAATGAAACCTCCACTAAAGACGATGGACATAAAAACCCATGTTTAGTGGAACATCATTGTGACTCTCATTTTGATATGGATTTCATCGGTCAGAGGTTTCCCACACATGTCCCACCAAATGGGTATTGTCCTCGAGGTGCATGGAGATTTTATTTCACACTATCATGGGGACATCAACCCTAAAGGTAGTGTTAGAAACCTCTTTGTTTTAGATACAATGTCTAAGATGATGTCCATCCCCCAAATTCTCTATAACCAGGGTCCTATAGTTCTAGAAATGGGGGGAAATGATCAATCATTCTTTTACCATTATAGGATTTTGACTTATCCTCCATAATGCCAATGGAATGAGTGGTAGAGCATCCCTCCTAGAGTAAGGCACTAATTCATCTCACATGACATCTCATTCTTCCTTACATTCTCCATATTCATTCCCTTATACTCTATCCCAATGATTATTTACACATTACCATCTAGGGTATAAATAAAATATGATATAGTCATATCAAAGTCCCTTCTCCTTCTTCCATTTTTCTTCCCACATCCACCAAAAGAAATTTAGAACGTTTGGTTTCCCATATCTATTTCTTCCTCTTGTTTCACACATCTAGGTTGAATACCAAGGGCTTAGAGGCTGTCAATGATCATGGAATCCATACTATTCCAAAACAAAGGGATTACTTCCTGGTATATTCTCTACCCATGTCACCATACAAAATTAAAATTGGAACACTCTTTTTATGTAACCCTTAATAAAACATACAAAGAACCAGGAGTAAAGAAATTCTTCATTCCCACAATCTTCATGGAATTTGATTGTATGTTGTAATCCATGAAGTCATTCATTAATCCTATCAAAGGTCCATATTATTAAAACAAAAAACCCATTCGAGGACCTCTATAGACACGGGTATTCACAAATGAACTACCTTTTCATTGATTCCAATCCAAATCGGATACGTTTGAATCCACCAAGTGGTCCAACCCCAATACACCAAATCAACCATAATTCTCATTGGGCCACATTTCTGCTAGGGCCTTATCCATCATGGTAACCATCATCCCTGGTAGGTTCCTTCATCTACCTAAGTGTAATTTCCACACCAAATGTTGACCAAGAACCTTCCTCTTATGCTTCCTCACTGCAAGACATTAAACATCATGGTTTGGTCCCTGTAACATGACCACAAAAGGTGTGTTGTATCAAGTTATTTGGCACTAAAAAAAGGGTTCTAATTTCTTTCATGTGGATATGTAGGTATCCCATGTCATGGGTTCAATTATAACACCAAAACAACTTTAATGTCCTTGGATGATGACATACTCCAATGAACCACAATATATAGATTAAAACTAGAATCATAATAGTAAATGATAAAAAAATCTCTAATATATAAATAAAATAGTACCATTGATGGAGAACTACATATACATTCAAATACCTTAATCAATGAATAACTTCAGATAAATTGAGATTATAAATTGTATATAATAAAATAATTGATTGTTAATTGAAAGTTAACCCCATCATAAATGGGAGTTAATAAAGGATTTACAAATATATCGTAAAACATTAAGATAGTAGTAGAATAGGAATCAATTCCCTCCAAAACTGAGTCATGATCATGACCTCACATTCTGCCGACCAATGTGAGTTCATTAGCATTGTTGGCGATGTTTTCCAATGAGAACCTACCTTTTGAAAGTAATTTCATGATTCATCATGGATATAATAACAAGTGTATATTTATAGTTCCATGACTAAAGATCTTTTTAAACCAACCAGAAGGGATGTGGGTATAAATATAATACTTGAATGTTTTCCCACCAACAATAACAAAATCAATTCCAAACTAGTGCCATTCAGGGATGAAACAAAAAGGTAATATAAATAGGGAGAGATATCTATAAATATATTGATATTTATTAAATATTATATACATTTGTAGCAATTTTTATAATATTTAAAACATAATAGTTATCCAAAAAACATGTTAAGAGTATTTTTGGATCACTAATCTTGATAAGACAAAAAATTTTATAATAGATCTTTCTTATCATTTTTTCTATGTAGTTTTATAATTTGTAATAATATTATTTTATTTAACTCATTGATGACCTATGTCTCATCCCTCTATTTACATGTGTAATGAAATGGATTTACATGAAACAATGATATGTGTCCCAAACCCCTAGACCCCCTCACGTGAATGTGAGTAACATTGAACTAAATGGGTGTTCGACAAGTGTAATTTTGGTTTGATGTTGGGTTTTTTTCACCACGACTGAATGGAGAATAGTAGTTTCTAAAATTTTACATAATAAAGGCTCCAATAGTTCTCTATAGGTTTTGTTTGTTTTATCAAAATAATGAACAACCTTGCCATAGAGAATGTCTAAAGGTCATTTCATAGTTATTTAATCATTACTAGATAAACCATGTTAACCATTTTATTAGGAGTTATAATTTTATATAACATTTTATTAATTTTTATTTCATGGTAATAATGTATGATTTAATATACTTCAATAGTGAGGATATATATATCGAATGAGGATTTATTTAGAGTTTTTCACATGAAATATTGTAAATATTTATGAATTTTAAAATATAAATAGATGTATATATATTTATTATTTAATATATATAATTATATGAGTTGTTATAAAATATAAAACATAATATTATATCCCTTTAAATATTTTAAGTGTATTTTATAATGAATAATCATGAGTTGAATATACAACACATGATTTAAATTTCATTTTTTTATTCTAGTATGTGACTATTTAATTTCTAATAATTTCGTAATCTTATGATGATTAACCAATGTGTAATTCGAATTGCATATAATTTTTTATATTCAATTATGTAAATATTTATAATTTAATTATATTTTACTAATATATGCCAATCATATCATCTGTATCTCTATGTATTCATTGACTTAAGTGTCTTTGTAAAAATATTATGTATCCCAAATCCCTAGACCCCCTCACATCTATGTGAGTCACATTCTAATAAAAGGGTTTTCAATAAGGGGTGTGGTTGTTTGATGCAGTATTTTTATGCCTGGGATGAAAGGAGACTTGTGGTTGCTAAAATATGATATAATAGAGGTTCTAGGAGTCCCCACAATGTTTTTTATGTTTATCTAATTTTAATAAAAAAATACAAATAATAAGTCCCCTGATCATGTTATATATATTTAAATATAACTAGTTAAAACATGTTACATTGGATGATGTAGTATAAATCTTTATTAAATTTTTTATTAAATTTTATATCTATGTAATCATGTCTGCTTCAATATATTAAAATACTAAGGTAATTTATATTGATAATGGTTTTAGAAATAGTTTCCACCTAAAAGAGAGTGAAATCTTTGTGAATGTGTGACATTGGGTAAATGTCATAGGAATAAATATAGTTTCTTATAACTGAGGGTAGATCAAGTAATTATATAAATTATATATCACCATATTCGATATGATAATAAACTAAATAACATTTAAAATTCTCCACTTGATGATGATTATTGGGTGGAAAGATCATCATTCTTTATTAAATACTTCAATAAATGATTAATGGAATTAAATTTAGCAATTTCTATAATTAATGTGGTGCAAACAACAACTATAGAACCATGTATTGGGATATCAGTTAATGCTGATCCATCAAAATAATATCTTTCATTGTCATATAATATGACTCTAGTAACACAAATGGATTATGAAGAAGATGACGATAGTATGTAAATAATTGTAGGAGGCGTCATCATCGATAAACTTGATTTATTGAATGAGAAATTATCTAATGAGGAAGTCTCTGATGAGGAAATATGAGAAAATGGAGGTGAGGATAATGTGGTTAATGAACCTTCTAGAGTTCTATTGATATAATGGAATCAAACATTTAGTGGTAACCATCATGTATTATGGAATTTAGTAGCAGATGTACGATCACATGCATAAAATTTTGATAGGGAAATCATAATAAAAACTAATGAATTTATTTTCATTATAGGTAACAAATATTCATAAGATAATTAAACCATATATGTTGGATAATATTTGGAATGTGAAATTATATTGATGATTTTCTGAAATCAATACCATATATGGAGATATTTTTTATTTGAGGTTGATGGTTCCATGATTTAAAAATACATTATTCTGCGTAAAAAATATGGACCAAAATATAAAATTTGAATGTATGAAATATATGAATATTTTTTTCAGGTAAGAATAAAAATAATTTGGATGGTCCATATACTTATATACATCCACTTTTTTCATCATATCACTCATCAAATGATGTATATTTTATATCAACTATTATTATAGAGATGCTAAGATCATTTCAAGGAGTTACTATATCCCTTGTTTGGGTAAACAATTCAATTATTGTTTAAATAAATTTTATCGTATAGAAAACATAGAAATAAAAAACAAATTGAAATTTATAAATTCTATGGAGATTGTAATAAAACATATGCTATGTTTCTGTAACTAATCATACCATTGTTTCTTAAAAATTATTTTATTTATTATTTGGACATTGTTGAGTGTGTCTTCCCAGATCATTGAGTTATTCAAAGAAAGGTGAATTTCCACAGGGTTTTGGGTATTTAGGTAATATATATCAACTTTTCCATCTTTAAAATATTTAATCAAGTTTACTGAACTTTTATTTATGGTAATTATAACGGTGTTCTATTTATTTTTTCTAAATAATAAGGTATTAAATCTCCCCTAAAATTTTCATTTTTATTATTTAATGGAATCATTTTGATCCATGGTATCCTTTTTTATCTTGTATACACATTTATGTTCCACAAATTCGAGGAGTATGTTTAATATCTGATCACCATCAAGGGATTTTAGAGTACAATTATAGTGATGAATTTACATGGTGAGAACAAACTTATTATAATCCATATTGAATAATACATATTCCTAGTAATCTGAATAAGAGTATAAGATATAATGAATCAAATAAGGTGGTCATAAAGTTGAGTATGTTTCTTTAATCATAATTTTTTTCCAAAATAATTAAATATCCTTTTAAAAATATTATTCTCATCATATCACAATAGGAGAACCTCAATATGGAATGTTTGATCAATGAATTGAATATATTAAATGTACAAAAAAGATGTATATTATTATTTGATATATATTTTAATGAAAAATATTCATGAGAATATGATTGTGGAAATTGATATGGCCATATGATAAAAAATATTTTGGATTTCATTAATGGGGTCCTCAAGGGTGTTAGTAATATATCAATCGTAGGGATAATACATGAGTAATTTTATAGATATGTAATGTACTTTGTTAAACTGTCATAGTAGGCATATCATAGGATGAAACATGGAATGTTTTTTTGGTTTTCAAAAATAAAGTGACATTATTATGATATTGATAGATGAATCATCATTTTCAGATCAAAACATCATCTAGTTATGGAGCTTCTTTGAGGTACCATAGTGTCATGACCCACTCATAGGAAATAATGCTAGAGTGACTGTGGTTGTAAAAGAAGAAGTTAATGTGATTGTGGATATATCTAGTAATTGAGATATCTATGTGTATATGTTGTTACATCTTGTGCATTGGTGAACTTGTCTTGGGAACCATATATTGACCAAATTCATCACATTAGAAATTTGGTAAAATGATATAGTATACCAGTATTTCGTGTTGGTGATATTTAAACATTTAACTTACCTGTTAATCGGTTGTATGTTGTTATTGATATTTTAACGCTTCATATTGATCTTCTTACATTTGATGATTATTTCATCTCTTGTTTATTTTTATTTATATCATGTTTCATTTGTATCCTATTTCAATTCTACGGTGCATGATATTTCTAGGTTGTTCCCTTAGGGGATGATAATGTCTACTCATATCGAAAATGAGATACACTAGCCAAAATATTATGCAGTGGAACTATGATGCTACATTTGTCACATAAATGTGCATATTAAATAAATATATCCTAATAAGGAAATAAGGGGCACCACATGACATCATATTTGAATGCGTTTATGTATTTTATCATTAATGTGTATCTTATTTCAGATTTAGGCTATTCCATTTATGGATTATTTTATTTCACACTTATTTGATTTTTGTATTATTTTATTTATCATTTGAATTAGAAATTAATTTATGATATTTCAGCTATTATGAAATTAAACACAGTGTTAAATTGAATAATATGAGGATCATCCAAAAAATTAACTATCATTAAATATGTCCTTGAAATCACATATAGAGGTCTCATGAATCATTTCTAGAATGTTGTGATTTTTTTTAGAAAATAAATTTTCTTTGTTTCATAGAAATAATTTATTAGAATATAGAACGTAAAATTATGTTTGGACATTTGTGGTGATGTATATCATGTATTTGCATGTAATATGAAGTATTTTAGTCACAATATATATACATAGAATTATTTAGATATAAATTAATCTTGATTTCTGATCATTAACTCAAGAAATTACCTGAAAAATCTAATAATATCTATAAATTACATTTATTTACCAAATTTTTCATCATAATGCTTAGTTCTTAAATCTAAATTTGTTCCACATTTTTCATCCTATGGATTTTTGGAAAAATATTTCCAAATTTTTATTAAATTAATTATAAATTAATGATTTTATCGGATATACTGCTCGAGGGACTTCAATTTCTCTCATTCCCAGACATACATGTTTCAAATCTATTCATAGAGGGCTGTCAGGTTCCATCCATGAGTGTACATAGGTATCATCGTTTACTCTAGTTTCACCACATATTTTCATTAACCATCAACATCATTGTGTAGGGTTTATGATGTAGTGATCTGTGACTTTACATTCATATATCATCAACACATTACATCCCTAGTATATAGATTGAGGCTAGTGACACATACATTTCATTTTGAATTGGATAAAATTTCTATTACTCTTAAGGATGTGTATAACGACCCACACTTTACATACATTATTAATAATTCAAAATTGAAGAATACTTATTACAACATATAACAAAACCACGAAAGGACAGTATATGTATAGTGTCTTTAGAAACTGGGAAACATAAACAACTAGTTCATAAAGCGTCTACAATGTCTCCCATTTATTTCATCATATCTATAGTACCTTTTTGCTATATCTTACTTAATAACCTTCTTCCTGACATGGGGAAAGAAAACATACAAAAGGGTGAGCTCAAATGCTCAAAAAGGGTAAATAAAAGAAATATCAATAACATCATATTCATAAGAACATAACTTTTGGAAATCTTAACCTGCAAAAGAGAGCATAATTTCATAACATGGGATAAATCATAGTAGTGAAATGGAATCCCAATAATCATAACATAAAACATGAAACTTTTTGGCATACACACATAATCATAGAGAATCATTTCTTATTAGTCAAGACTCATTGCCAAGACTATCTTAGTGGACAAAGTCAATTTCTGAACCGAGTTCACTCTTCTTTTCAGTCCTGTTTCACTGAACCGGTATAACCTACCGTTCCAGCCATGTCTATCTCATGAGACATAAAATCTTTACCCAATGAATTGGATAGAGATATAGGTCACACCCATCTCATAATGATACCATTCTTATGTGTGCCACAAAATCATAAACCATACATCATAGCATAACCCATGTAATAAAAATGGAAATCTTAATCATCATGACATCATAAAACAACTCATATAAGATAAAGGAATTCCTAAAAATAATTCCATCACAACATAATCAAATCAATGTAAGAATAGGGATTGAAACAGAACCCTTTATTATCTTAGATGGAAAATAATTTTGATAAAACACTTAAACTCCATTCTTGAGGAAAATATCCTTTCTACTTCAAAAACACTTTTCCTTTCTTAACATGTCATACAATTCTAAACTAAAAGAAGTTGATTAAAAATAAACATGAAAACTTTTAAAGGCAGCGTCTTGGAAATAATGTTTTAAAAAATCTATTCATGCCGTATAATTTAAAAAAACATTCTTCTCGTACTTTTGTCAGAACAGTCAAAAAGTACCTCGTACGAAAAATGACAAAAGATTCATTTCATATCTTTTACTAAAAACTCACCGAACAGTAAAATTGGATTTAAAAAATTGTAGGTGGATGGAAATAATATTACATATTGAGGAAACATGGATGTGGATGGTAAAATACACCCTAGTAAATACCAAAGTATAAACAATCTCGGATGAAAATGAGATTGTGATATTTCCCTTACCTTAGGTACGATTTGCTTCATAAGTGTCCAAAACTCCAGTATAATGATTTAAATAATGTTATTAAATTATTCCATAATCATACATATTGTTATGATATCATATATGGTCATATTATTACCTTCTTATTAGTAATATTTCATTACTATTTGTTATTCAGGTGTTTATTACTTTTTGTTCTTATGCATGTTTTGTCGAATAAATTCTTATTCTTCTCTTTAGGTTATAGATACCTCATTTCCAGAAAGGTATTAGTGTAATATATATCATATTAATTCATTAAATTCATTTATATAGTCATTATGAAATGAAGATCATGTAGAATGAGTCGCATCACATCGCAGAGAAGGTATTCCGTACGTACGCACGAGTGATGATATTGTTCCTATGATCGTGGAATTGTATTGGAGTGTAGGTATACAATTTCAGAATCAATATCACTTTATAATATTAATATATAGTCATTATTTATACCATTATACCCATCCAAGTAGGGTGGTGGTGGAAAATAGATTACACCACGGCGTGGAGATGGTATTCCGTACGTACGCACGCGCGGTGATTTGTTTTTCCGTAGGATGGATAGATGGTGAAATAGGGTTGTTTCATACTTATAATAACATATCAGTATATTAGTGATACTGATGTTATTACTTCATAATGAAAAAACTAAATAATATGAAGTGGAAGAAGAAATAAAGATGAAAGAATCGGTAACGGACATTACCTTTTCTTTGAACTATTTTTTTGAGACCTCCTTTTAGGGCACTAAAACAGGTCTTTGAAGAAGACCAGAACCTCTATAATGTTTCTAGGGAAGTGGAGAGGAGAAATTGGCAGGGTTTGGCCGAGAATGAAGGCTTAATGTGGTGTGAGGAAGAGGGGGAGGAGGTGCCCTTTTATAAGGGAGGAGAGGGGCACCTTTGGAATAACTAAAAATATTATTTTATTATAAAGTCAAATTCGGTTTTTAATAGCTCTAAATTGATATATAACGAAGCTAAGGTGGGTTGGGGTCGAAATCCTCTCATACAATAGAATTTAGACAAGTTTATGTATCAATTTTAACCTTATAATTTAGATTTATCTTTAAGTTAAATAATTTAACTTTTACCGTGTCTTCTTGTTTTCTTACACTATAAGGTTAATAAACATACCATATCAAGCCAAAAGAACCCCAAGTTGTGTATTATTAATATATATAACCTTATCTAAGTCATTTTTCCGAACCTTAGATTTTTAGGAATAAAATAACAATTAGTATAATAATATTTTTTTAAAAAACTATTTTATGTCAATTTTGACACTATTTAGGAATTGATTTTTGGGAAAATCATAACAGAATTATTTGTTGGAACCAAGTTACATAAATCAATACTAACATGTAATATTAACCTATAAAATTAGTGTAAGTCAGAAAAAGTCTCAAATTACATTTATATGGGTATTTATAACATCAATTATGTAAATATTTCATTAATAAGATAATTACTGCATCATCATTGTGTCATAAATAAATTACATTATATAATGTCTAAAAATTATAAATAAAATATCATTATGTATGAAATATTATTACCTTTCTAATGAATATTTACAATCAAATTTATCTTATGTATAACCTTATATTAAAAATGTTTTAGTAAATAAACATTGATTTTAACTCTTTTAACTCTTCTTTAAATAAATTAATAATAAATGTCCTAATCTAATCCAAGTGGGCCTAAATGGTCATATTTTATTTCTAAGGTTGTTTTTGGTCGATTTACACGTGTCCAATATAATTGGGACATGTGTTAGGGTAATAATAATATCATTTTTACCCTTAATGAGCCTATTTACTTTTAACCGTGGTAAAGAAAGTAAAAAGTTACTATTCACCAAAAAATTATTTTCATCTCATTGAACCACATTTTACTTACTGACATCAACCGTGTCTCTCGGATTTTCGAAATTCCACTCACAGAAGTGGTAAAATTATGTTTTATGAAAAATTCAGTTTTTTTAACTACCACATAGTGGTTTCACTATTCATAAAAAATTGGATGTTTTCAGAAAAATACCAAAATTTCACCCTAGGCTAATTTCGATATTCCGAATCCAAAAACGAAGTCCATTTTGAAAAATATAATTTATAAAATTTCAAAAAGTGGTTATTACTATTCATAACGGCTAGTTTTAATAATAATTTAATAGCATATCATTGTTTAGTGAAACTCGGTATTGCGTATGACGCAAGCTATCGAGGAAGGCCGCGGTTGCATGTAAAGCAAGCCAAGCCAATGTTAGTGAATGATTTCTTTGATTTATATAACATAAAAACAAAATATTTCACATAAATGTCTCGGGTGTTACATTCTACCCTCCTTAAAATGAATTTCGACAGTGAAATGCGTCACCTTGTAACAAATAGATGAGGATACCACTCCCTCATCATATCCTCAAGCTCCCATGTAGCTTCTTCTAATTGGTGGTTCCTCCAGAAAACTTTCACCAATCAAGTGGTCTTGCTTCGTAGGACTTTTTTGCTACGATCCAGAATCTCTATCGGATGTTCTTCATAAGAATGATCTTGCTCTAGCGGTACAGCTTCTGAGCTATGTACATGTGGAGGATCAGGTATGTAATTTCTCAGGAGAGATACAAGGAACACATCGTGAACTTGAGAGAGATTCGGTCGAAGCGCCAATCGGTAAGATACCTTCCCAACACGATACAATATTTAGAAAGGACCGATATATCTGGGGCTCAACATCCCCTTCTTTCCAAATCTCATGACTCTCTTCCAGGGAGATATTCATAAGAACACTTTATCACCCACTTCAAACTCTAGGTATTTTCTTCAGTTGTCGGCATAACTTTTCTATCAACTCTGAGCTTCTCTTATGAGTTGTTGAATAGATCTGACCTTTTCGGCCATTTCATCAATGAGATTAGGTCCTAATAGGTTTCTTTCCCCAACTTCATCCCAGCAAGTTGGAGTCCTTCATTTCTTTCCATAGAGAGCTTCATAAGGAGCCATCTGAATACTGGAGTGAAAGGTATTATTATTAGAAAATTCCACCAAAGGTTGGTGTTGATCCCAACCACCTTTTAAATCCATAGAGAAATATCTCAACATATCTTCTAGGGTTTGAATTGTTCTCTCAGACTAACCGTCTATCTGAGGATGATAAGCAGTGCTGAAACTCAGCTCTATATTCAGAGTATGCTGAAGACATTTCCAGAACTTTGAGGTAAACCTCGGATCCTGATCAGATATAATAGAAAGTGGTACTCCATGCAATCTTACCACTTCACTCACATATATCCTGGCAAGATGATCCAGAGAGAAGTCCTAACAAATAGCAATGAAGTGTGCAGACTTGGTAAGATGATCGACTATGACCCAGATAGCATTATTGCCTTTGGATGTTTTAGGAAGTCCTGTGACAATGTACATAGTGATGTTTTCACATTTCCATTCGGGTATGGGTAATGGTTGTAACATCCCCTTAGACTTCTGTCTCTCAGCTTTCACTTGCTGACAAACCAAGCATCGAGAGACATATTCAGCAACATCTCTTTTCATGCCATCCCACCAGAAGTACTCTTTCAGGTCCCTATACATCTTCTTGCTTATAGGATGAATAGAGAATGAAGAACTATGAGCCTCATCCAACATCTCCTTCTTTAATTCCGGGATGGGAGGAACACAAACCCGATTCCTGAACATTATTGTCCCATCACAATCAAGGTTGAATTCAGGAACATTTCTCAACATCTTTTGTAACTTGACATCTTCTTTCTGTGCCTCTTTAATCTTCACATGTATAGATGGTTGGACATTCATTTGAGAATGATAAGATTTTCCCCTTCCATTATAATTCCAAGATCCATCCTTTGTAAATCCATAAATATTGGATCTTTTGTGATCCTCATCATGGATAAACTGGCATGGTCTTGTCGACTTAATGCATCTGCCACCTTTTTCGCCTTCCCTGGGTGGTAATGGATTCACGAGTCATAATCATTAATCAGCTACAACCATCTTCTTTGACACATATTCAGCTCCTTTTGAGTGAAAATATTCTTTAAACTTTTATGATCAGTATAAATGTCACACCTTTCTCCACAAAGATAATGCCTCCAAATCATTAATGCAAATATTACCACAGCTAACTCCAAATCATGTGTTGGATAATTTTTCTCATGGATTTTCAACTATCGTGAGGCATAAGCTATCACCATATCATTTTTCTTAAGAACACACCCCAATCCCTTCTTGGATGCATCACTATAGATCACAAATCTTTCTCCACTATAAGGCAGTGTGAGCACAGGTGCTCTGGATAACCTTCTTTTCAACTCCTTGAAATTCTCTTCACATTCCTCCGTACAGACAAACTTAACTCCTTTCCGATTAAACATGGTGAGTGGATTAGATAATCGTGAAAAATCATTCATGAAACGTCGATAATATCCAGCCAAACCACGAAAACTTCGGATCTCAGTTACTGTTGTTGGTCTCGACCATCTTTCGATAACCTCTGTTTTTGCTGGATCCACAGATATCCCCTCTTTTGAGATTTTGTAACCAAACAATGAAACTTTTTGAAGCCAAAATTCACACTTTGTAAATTTGGCATAATGCTTCTCCTTTCTCAGGGTCTTCAATATAATTTTCAAGTGATCTTCATGTTCTTCCTTTCTCTTTGAATAGACAAGAATATAGTCTATAAAGACTCTATTCATCAGATCCATGAAGATAGCAGGGGAATTAGTAAGACCAAATGGCATCACTATAAATTCATAGTGTCCATACCTTGTACGGAAAGTCGTCTTTGGTATATCCTCCCTTTTGACCCTTAATTAATGATACCATGAAGGAAGATCAATCTTGGAAAAGTATTGAGCTCTGCGTAGTTGGTCAAATAAGTCATCAATGCGTGGGAGAGGATATTTGTTCTTGATAGTGATCTTGATATGTTCTTGATAATCAATGCAGAATCTCATTGATCCATCTTTCTTCTTAACAAACAGAACAGATGCTCCCCAAGGTGACGAACTAGGGCGTATGAACCCCTTATCAAGATTATCATGGAGTTGCTTCTTCAATTACTGCAACTCAATTGGGGCCATTATATAAGGTGTCTTTGAAATACGCAAAACACCCGATACGAGTTCTATTGAAAACTCAACATCACGATTTGGTGGAAGACCCGGTAATTCCTCCGGAAAGACATCATCAAACTCCCGTACAATCTGCATATTCTTAATCGTGAGTTTCTGACAAACCATTTGAGATAAATAACCTTCATTTAGTGGAATCAAGACCCATAAGGTAGAAGTAATTTCCACTGGAAGGTTATGTTCATCCTTGCATTGATAGATGATCATAGATTGATCTGGAATATGAAATGAGACTTCCCTTCTTTGGAAATTGATATGAGCTCCATATAAAGAAAGCCAATCCATGCCAAGAATCATATCAAATTCCACTATAGGAATGATCACAAGATTTGCAGGAAACACTTTCCCACAAACTTCGATTGGAGAATAATTATAAACTTTTGATGCGACTTTTGTTCCATTAGGTGTTGTCACAACTAACTCAACATCTAATTGTTGAGGTAATACGGTGATACCCTTAGAACATTCTTCAGAAATAAAAGAGTGGGTGGATCCAGAATCCAATAAAACATTTTCTACTTTAGAGTGGATGGTAAGTGTACCTTTCACCACATCGTTATTGTACACCACATCGCTGATAGAAATTGCATGTGACTTTCGTTTGTCTTTAGACTTAAGAGTTTGTTGACATCGACCATCATCATCAACCCATGGATTAGGGCATTTATTGGAATAATGTCGCATCTCCTTGCACTTGAAACATTGAAGTGTAGTAGGTTCATTCTGTGTATCCATTCCATTGTTTGCATCATTATACATCTTCTTCCCATCATCGCGGCATTCAAATGTCAGATGACCTTCCTTTACACATTTAAAACATTTACTTGCCCCATTAAGACAACTCCCTCTATGTTTCTTTCCACACTTTGAGCATATGGGAAAGCTCATCTTCTTTTCAGTGTGCTCTTTAGATTTTCCTTTGAATTCCATTTTCCTCTTCTTATCAAACCCATATGACTGATGGGTTACTCCAATATCCATCTCGACTTTGAGATCACATCGAACGATTTCCTTGTAGCTATTGAAGTCCCTTATGTCTAACACCCTTTGAAGACTTGGTTTTAAGACACTAAAGAATCGATCGATCTTACTCTCAGGTTGGATAATAATACCAGAAGAGTACCATGCAAGTCTTGTAAAATTTGCTTCATAGGTACCTACAGATTCATCATCCTTTTTCTTCAGTTCAAGAAACTCTTTCTCCATCTTTGTTCGGAGAATACGAGGGATGTACTTATTGAAAAATAAGTTCTTGAACTCGTCCCATTAAATGGACTCAATTTCATCCCTTTGCCTCTTATTCTTAATAATATTCCACCATTGATCATCATCACCTTCAAAACGATACACTACTAAGATGACTTTATCATGCTCAGAACATTTAAGAACTGAAAATATCTTTTCAGTAGTACTAATCCATTGTTCAGAAACTAATTGATCAGTAGACCCGCTGAATGAAGGTGGACGCTGTCTCATGAAGGATTCAGAAGAATGTTGGTCCTTCCTTTGCTCGTTTGGAAGTCTTGCATGATTCATAGCTTGAGAAAGTTGTGTGAGCATGGCTACAAGATTTATTATTCCATCTCCCATAATGTTCGGTTGCTCAGGGGGACAATCATTGCATTGCCCGTCGCATTCCGCATTAACACGGTTCCTTCGGGTTCCAGCCATTGACTAAATCAAAATGAATAGTGTGAGAAACACTGATTATAATAGGAAAACCACATAATCAAAAATAAAATTTCACACTTAAGGGATTATCCTAGGTTATTCATGTCCATTTCTAAAACACTAAGATTGTGTTCTATGCTTAGAGTTATCCTTAGGGTTCTTACTAAGGCTTTCACATCCTAGTTTCCAAAGGTTGACTATACCTTTCCTCTGATACCAACTATAATGACCCATACATTACATACATTTTTAATACTTCAAAATCGAAGCATACTTATTAAAACATATAACAAAACCATGAAAGGACCGTATAGGTATAGTGTCTTTAGAAACTGGGAAACATAAACATCTGGTTCATAAAGCGTCTACATTGTATACCATTTGTTTCATCATACCTATAGTCCCTTTTTGGCATATCTTACTTAATAACCTTCTTCCTGACCTGGGGAAAGAAAACATACAAAAGGGTGAGCTCAAATTCTCAGTAAGGGTAAACAAAATAAATATCAATCACATCATATTCATAAGAGCATAACTTTTGGAAATCTTAACCTGTAAAAGAGAGAATAATTTCATAACATGGGATAAATCATTTTAGTGAAATGGAATCCCAATAATCATAACAGAAAACATGAAACTTTGTGGCATACACACATAATCATAGAGAATAATTCCTTATTAGTCAAGACTCATTTCCAAGACTATCTTAGTGGACAAAGTCCATTTCTGAACCGAGTTCACTCCTCGTTTCAGTCATGTTTCACTGAACCGGTATAACCTACCGTTCCAGCCATGTCTATCTCATGAGATATAAAATCTTTACCCAATGCATTGGAGGGAGATATAGGTCCCACCCATCTCATAATGATACCATTCTTATGTGTGCCACAAAATCATAAACCATACATCATAGAATAACCCATGTAATACAAATGGGAATCTTAAACACCATGACATCATAAAACAACTCATATAAGATAAAGGAATTCATAAAAATAATTCCATCACAACATAATCAAATCAATGTAATAACAGGGATAGAAATATAAGCCTTTATTATCTTAGATGG
This sequence comes from Viscum album, assembly GCA_963277665.1. Classification (NCBI taxonomy): domain Eukaryota; kingdom Viridiplantae; phylum Streptophyta; class Magnoliopsida; order Santalales; family Viscaceae; genus Viscum; species Viscum album. The sequence goes on from OY728158.1 coordinate 1,031,539,256, forward strand.
AAAATAATTTTGATAAAACACTTGAACTCCATTCTTGAGGAAAATATCCTTTCTACTTCAAAAACACTTTTCCTTTATTAACATTTCATACAATTCTAAACTAAATGAATTTGATTAAAAATAATCATGAAAACTTGTAAAGAAAGCTTCATGGAAATAATGTATTAAAAATTCCATTCATGTCGTATAAGTTAAAAAAATATTATTCTCATACATTTGTCGGAAAAGTCAAAACGTACCTCATACGAAAAACGACAAAATATTCCTTTCATATATTTTACTAAAAACTCACCGAAGGGTAAAATTGGATTTAAAAAATTGTAGGTGGATGGAAATAATATTACACATTGATGAAACATGGATGTGGATGATAAAATACACCCCAGTAAATACCAATGTATAAATAATCTCGGATAAAAATGAGATTGTGATATTTCCCTTACCTTAGGTCCGATTTGCTTCGTAAGTGTCCAAACCTCCTATATAATGATTTAAATAATGTTATTTAATTATTCCAGAATCATAATTATTGTTATTATATCATATATGGTCATATTATTAGATTCTTATTAGTAATATTTCATTACTACTTGTTATTTGGGTGTTTATTACTTTTTGTTCTTATGCGTGTTTTGTCGAATAAATTCTTATTCTTCTCTTTAGGTAATAGATACCTTATTTCCAGAATGGTATTAGTGTAATATATATCATATTAATTCATTAAATTCATTTATATAATCATTATGAAATAAAGATCATGTAGAACGAGTCGTATCACATCGTGGAGACGGTATTCCGTACATACGCACCAGTGATGATATCGTTCCTATGACCGTGTAATTGTATTGGAGTGTATGTATACAATTTCAGAAACAATATCACTTTATAATAGTCATATATAGTCATTATTTAAACCATTATACCCATCCACGTATGTTGGTGGTGGAAAATAGATTAAACCATGGCGTGGAGACGGCATTTCGTACGTATGCACGCGCGGTGATTTCTTTTTCCGTAGGATGGATAGATGGTGAAATAGGGTTGTTTCATACTTATAATAATATATCAGTATATGAGTGATACTGATGTTATTACATCATAATGAAACAACTAAAGAAGAAGAAGTGGAAGAAGAAATAAAGATGAAAGAATCGGTAACGAAAATTACCTTTTCTTTGAAGTGCTTCATTGAGACCTCCTTTTAGGGCACTAAAATAGGACATTGAAGAAGACCAGAACCTCTATGATGTTTCTAGGGAAGTGGAGAGGATAAATTGGAAGGGTTTGACCGAGCTTGAAGTCTCAATTTTGTGCGAGGAAGAGGGGAAGGAGGTGCCCTTTTATAAGGGAGGAGAGGGGCACCTTTGGAATAACAAAAAATATTATTTTATTATAAAGTCAAATTCGGTTTTTAATAGCTCCAAATTGATATATTTAGAAGATAAGGTGGGTGGGGGTCAAAATACTCTCATCAAATAGAATTTAGACAAGTTTAGGTATCTATTTTAACCTTATCATTTAGATTTAACTTTAAGTTAAATAATTTAACTTTTACGGTGTCTTCATGTTTTCATACACTATAAGGTTAATAAACATACTATATCAGGCTAAACGAACCCCAAGTTGTTTATTATTAATATATATAACATTATCTAAGTCATTTGGACGAACCATTGATTTTTAGGAATAAAATAACAAATAGTAATATAATATTTGTTTTAAAAACTATTTTATGTCAATTTTGACACTATTTAGTAATTTATTTTTGTGAAAATCATAACAGAATGATTAATTCGAACCAAGTTACATAAATCAATACTAACATGTCATATTAGCCTATAAAATTAGTTTAATTCATAAAAAGTCTCAAATTACATTTATTTGGGTATTTATAACATCTATTATGTCAATATTTCATTAATAAGATAATTACTGCATCATCATTGTGTCATAAATAAATTAACTTATTTAATGTCTAAAAATTATAAATAAAATATCATTATGTAGGAAATATTATTATATTTCTAATGAATATTTAAAATCGATTTTATCTTATGTATATCACTATATGAAAAATGTTTTAGTAAATAATCATTGATTTTAACTCTTTTAACTATTCTTTAAATAAATTAATAATAAATGTCCTAATCTAATCCATGTGGGCATAAATGGTCATAGTTTATTCCTATGGTTGTTTTTGGTCGAATTACACTTGTCCAATAGAATTAAGACATGTTTTAGGGTAATAATAATATCATTTTTACCCTTAATTACCTTATTTACTTTTAACCGTGGTAAAAAAAGTAAAAGGTTACTATTCACGAAAAAATTATTTTCATCTCATTGAACCACATTTTACTTACTGACATCAACTGTGTCTCTCGGATTTTCGAAATTCCACTCACAGAATCGGTAAAATTATGTTTTATGAAAAATTCAGTTTTTGTAACTACCAGTTAGTGGTTTCACTATTCATCAAAAATTGAAAGTTTTCAGAAAAATACCTAAATTTTAACCTAGGCTAATTTCGATATTCTGAATCCAAAAATAAAGTCCATTTTGAAAAATAAAATTTATAAAATTTCAAAAAGTGGTTATTACTATTCATAACGGCTAGTTTTAATAATATTTTAATAGCATATCATTGTTTAGTGAAACTCGGTATTGCGTACGACGCAAGCTATCGATGAAGGCCACGATTGCATTAAAAGCAAGCCAAGCCAGTGTTAGTGAAAGAATCCTTTGATTTATATAACATAAAAACAAAATATTTCACATAAAAGTCTCAGGTGTTAAGTGTGTAAATTATATTACACCTCCCCATTGATGGTATGGTTGTGACAGACCAAGCTAGTGTGGATAGGTTTGATTTAGTCAAAATACTATAAGGAATTAAATTTTGGGACGATGGAAGGTCCATCTACCAGAGCCGAATACTCATTCCATGGATAAATTATTACATCCCATATCTCATCGGTGATCCTAATGTGATAACCATTCTGATATTGCAATGTGCATACTTTTTGGGCCTTATTAGTGGTATAATATTCTTTAATCGTTCCACTACATTTGTCCACTTATTGTATTTACCTTTACACGAGGACATATACTATGAATGGAGGTATATCTATGAGTCTACTTATCTTTCATATACATTCATAGAGTTATGAAGTAAATGTTTCATTGATAATAGTTAGATATATAGATGTGTTATTCTTATCCTGATAAGGATAAGGGAGTGCATCCCTCCCTTGGATCAACATGTAAGCACACCATTACATACTGATATTTTATAGGAGTACATGTGTGAATGGTGGAATTTTTTTCCTTTCTTATTATGTGAACATAATGTGTAAATTTATATTATGAAATATATGTATAAAAATGATACCTATTGGTGGATTTAGGCCACAAATATTCTGATATATCCATACATGATATACACATTTACAGACATATACTAGAGAGAATCCATCCAGATAATTTACACGATTCTTATTTATATAGTCAAATTATTATTGTGTACAAAAAATTGATTTATTTAACAATATATTAGGCGTTTGTTTGAGATTCTTTTGGTATCAAGGATGTCAAATATTATACCTTTCATCTAAAGTCCCCCACCTTATTCTGTTGTGATTCTTTCTCCAATCTAAGGCTTCACACTTATGATTCATTTTCATATTATTGACTGAAATAATGTTATTAATATTATAAATTAGTTTATATTATATCAACTAATAATTGTAATGATACATGAGTTATCGTAACTTAATTCCATAATGATGTTTGGGAAGTGAGTCTTCAACTATATGTGATATGATGCACATTATGTTGTGATATGGGGAAAGTTTCATGAATTCCAAGTATAAAGGGTATGTACAATAAAAATTTATCAATCAGATCAGTTGGATTATGGACCTCGGCACAACATCTCTGTAGTAGTATATCTTCTGCAACACAAATGTGGTTATCATCAGTTGGTAATAATTATTCCTTCCACTAATCAATTTTCATTAGTTAATTTAATTAACTTCATAGTTAATTTTTCTAGGATTATCATACCACATAGTTCATTCACATTTCTGGTATCATAGAGGGAGGCATATATGATTGGGAAAATTTTAAAAAAATAAAGACATATATTCTTCTTCAAATGGTTAATATTTTACATGTTATTATCTATTATTTGATAAGAAGTTATGAGGTTGATGAGTCTGACATAGATTCAAAAGAGGGTGATGGCCATATTATGGATCTAGAACATGATTATGTGGAAATGGAGAAGGTATTTCATCATGATCAGAATGATAATTTCTTTCCTCCTATTCTATATGAGCTAGACCCTCATCCATAATAGGAGGAATATGTACAACCACAACCACAATTACATGTTACTCAACTAGAGGGCCCTGATGCATCTGCAAGTGATTTTTCTACACAACATGTTAGTGTATTGTATTTTTCTAAAGTAATAGAGGATGAAAAGACTATATTGTGGTTCTTATTGTCCTCTCCTCTGTACATATCCACTATATATTCTTAATCTTTATCAAATGGTGGAGATAGTTATATCCAAACACCACATTCCTTACAGCTAGAACATGGTACCTGCGATGAGACTGTAGATCTACTACATGTCACATAAATAATATAGAGGTAGGTTTTGGATATTCCACATTGGATGTGTATATAATAGAGAATAGATATAAAAACGACAAGTTAAGGGCATGTTATCTATACACCTATTTGGGGAACATATGAGCACGTAAGAAAATTATTCATATTGTACTCATATATGGAACATGTTCATTAAATCATTAGTTGTATATTACATAAAAACCTACTAATATATTACTGTTTGTTACATAAAATAAATATATTTATACAATTAGAAATTAATTTAAATTTTTATGAATGATCAGAAATTAGTAATAATAATAACTTTATAGTTAATAATAAGTACTATTTTTAATTATATAAATACTTATTATTCTTTTTATCCATATTCTATATAATAAAAAATCATATTTTTTTATTCTTAAATATTAAAATTATTATTAATTATGAAATAAATAATTATTATTAATAGTAATTTTTAATATTATATTATTCACTGTATGAGTAATTAATTAAAAACACAATATAATATATTCAATGTACTATAATTATTAACCAGTAAATATATTATTATATTAAAATTAAATTATTTACATTATTAAAATATAAATAGTAGTTATTATAAATATATTCATATTAATTATATAATAATACATACATAATAAATAATTAATAATACAATTGATAATTAATAATTACACCCCATAATGAAATTAAGAATAATCATATCAACAAAAACTTCACAAAACTTTATAATTAAAAATTTAGAAACAATAGTTCGGAAACTATTAATTAACAGATAAAATAGTAATATATTATTAATTAATGAAAAAAATAGAATTTATAATTAATAAATATGTTTAATATTAATATATTATTAAAAATTATTTCCAAATAAATTACATAAACTTATAAGTATATTAATCTCTCTAATTAATTTATATGTAATAGTTTATTATATTTTAGCAAAAATATTGTGTTTTAATAAGACAAATATATTATTAATAAATTTTAAATATTATTTATATTTAATATATTATTTATTGTGTATTAAAAATAACAATTAACTAATATTACAAAAATTGAATCAGGGCATGGGAACAATATTGATGAATCCTTTAAGGCCAAGGATTGGTGAAATTCCTTCACACTTCTTGGCCAATTTGGTAATCATGATTGAAGTTCACTCTATCATCAACCAATTTTTTGAAATATGTGAAAACCTATCATAATTTATTCTTTTGACAAAATAAAACCCATTTAAAAAATTGATTTTCATACCTCATATAACAAACTTTACATAACAACAAAATATGAGTAGAGTATAATGTGAGTGAATGGGGTTATCGTCTTCACATGACACTATAAATATAGTATAAAAAACTATATCACAATGACATTGGAATATGAACATTTAAATTTAAAAGTATACAATAATGGAAATGTAAATAAAAATGTAAAACATAAACAAAATATACTATTACATATAAATTGTAATGTATTTTACAAAATTTATTTTTAGTATTATCATGTAATAAACCTATACATTAAAATAAATACTATTTTTGATAACATACAAAATACAATACACAAAACATAAATGAAAAAAAATATTATTGTTTATATATGATCATTATAACTTAGTTGTTTAATTATATGGTATAAATATGATTAAAAATTTATGAAATATATGTAAAAAACAAATGCAATGAAAATTCATTGACTAATTGTTTTGACTAAATAAATCTATTATTTGTAAAATCCTTTTATTCTCAAAAAATAGGATTTCTTCAAAAATTGTATTTTATTTTTTTGAGGGAAAATATTAAAATTAATTAATAAAACATGTAGATATTTTATTTGAAAAAATTATATATTTTTTAAATCATTATATCCAAATTATCTTAAGGATATTTTATTTACGTTTTGAAGTTTTTTATTTTTCAATGAATAATGAAAAATAATTTTTTTATTGAAAATTTAGTTTCATTTAAATTATTTATATAGTAAAATTATATTTTTGATTAGTTTTAAAATTTAATTTTTTCTTTTAGATTAAAAATAATCCAATTATAGTCTTTAGAATGAATTTTATTATTTTATTTGTTAGAAAATAATTTTTTATTCAAAAAATATTTTTTTTCAGAAAAAAAGAATAGTGGTTTCCTCTAGTTTTGTGGGATTAATATTAAACTAATTCTACCACTTAGGGTACATTTAATTTAAAAAACCTTATTCAATATTTGGTATCATCGGGTCCTAATATGGTAAATATATCTCTTTTCTAAAAATTATTAGTAGTTTCCTTAGTAAAATTTGATATCACCATAAAGGATAAATCTGGAGGATAAAAATAAAAAGCTAAGGACAAGAAAATAACCCTAACACATCTATAAATATTATTAGATGAGTATATCATGTCAATAATCATTCATAATAAGAATATATATCCTTTTTCATTTTTTTTATTTTTTAAATTTATATTATTTTATAGAAATAAAAGTTAAAAATTTCATTATATTTGTTTTATTATCACTAAATATTGAAAATATATAAATATATAGGACTTGTTTTATTTATAATATAATGTTTAATCTATAAATTATATTTATCATGGTTATTAATTATTAATTTTATTGATGAAACAATTACCTTCAATGCTTACATAACACCGACACTATGCTTGTGTAAGAAGTGGACAATTAAAAATGCTTTTAAAAACATTAAAATTATTATTATTTCACTAAGGGTTTTGTTACATGATTTATTAGATACATATGATATATTAGATATGTTTCAATTAACTATATTAAAAATCTACTATTATCTTGATGATTTAAATGTCAAATTAAATGAATTCTTTGAAAATTTAATATAATATTTTTTAATAAAAATAGTATTTTATGAAATGATTAAAAATTAATATATATATATATATATTCTCTCAAGGAAAATTTATATAGTTTAAAATATCACCATGGTCAATTAATTTACTAATTTCATTATAATATTATCTTTCCTCACTCATAATAACCAAAAAACCATATTTGGTAGTAATCATCAAATGGGTTAACAAGGAATTAAAAAAATATAATTGTTAAATCATCCCATAAAAATTTTAAATTTTAATTTTATGATGGTATTTCAATTAATTAAAATTCTAAATTTCAATTTAATCAGTTTTGATCCATATGTAGATAGAATTTAATTATATTAATTCAATATTTTATGAAATTACAAAACTAACCCTCCACTAACTTATAAAAGGAGACCTCTTCTCATTTCTTCGCACATAAGGAACCATTTGGATCATAAAATTATTACCATAATACCTTAATTACATCCCTCATCAGATCCCAAACTCATTTTTAATTATAAATATAATTAATGATGGTATTTGGTCTACACCATAAGAGGTTGTTTGAATAAGATGTATTGTTCTAAAATGAGTATTTTTGTTTAATTTTTTCATATGCCATGGTAAAATATTTTATAAATATGATTAAATAATATACCAAGTATATTATATATAATAATACTTTATTATGTTAATTACATAACCTATATCCATATACCCTTAAATAAAATGGGAAATGAAACCATCATTCACGTGTACGGGGAACTACTGCCTCGCGAATGAATGTAATTCATTTTCCAACACCTTCTATTATTTTTGGTTGTAATAATGTATTTAATATATATATATATATATTAATTACATTTTTTTCACTAAAATATATCATATATCATATATTTTCTTATTATACCATTCACTAAAAAATTATAATTTCATTCGTGTGTATGTGTGGACTGCCACCTCCATGAAGGGATGTGATTCGTTTTTTATCACCTCATCACATGAATGATATATATAAGTATATTTAAATTTATAATTTGGTATTTATTAAAAATTTATCTTTTTATTGATATAATAAAACATAACTTCTTTCCATAAGGACTATTAAAGAATACATATGTTACTCGTTGTTATGTATTCATAGGTTGAGTTGGCTTTATTGGCATCCTCAGATTCTATGGGATATAGCTTCATCTGCAGGGAATCCAATTAGGCTTGACAAGCAGACAGATAATCCCAGCTTTGGGAATTATTCTAGAAATCTAGTGAATGTGGACATGTCCACTACTCTGGTGGAGGAGGTTGTCTTCACGAAAAGGGATGATAGCATCAACCTGGAGATAGGATATGAAAGAAAACCGATGTTTTGCTTCAACTGTCATGCCTTTGGGAATAATCTTTCTGAATGCAATAGGAACAGGATATATTCATTCTGTAATATCAAAGGGCATGATGATGAACACTGTCGAATGAAAGATTATGGGACCTATAAATCCAAGGATACTGTTAAAGGAGGATGCAATGTGGAGGATGAGACAACAGCTTGTCCAGATACAGCTGCACTATGTGATCCTTTGAATGATCCACTTAATATAAATGATGGTAGTGATGGGAATCCTAGGCATGGCTATACTATGGTGCTCAATCATGATAATTGAATTCTAGAGCAAGGGCAGATGAGTGAGGGGATCAATGCTAATTTGGATCAAAATGTAATTAAGGATTGTGAGCAGGTTGGTGATGAAAATATGCTACAAGGGTAGGTTGGTTTGGAGAACACTGGTATCCCGGAGCCAAGTGTGAATACTCAAAGAGATGACTTGAACCTTGAAGGATCAAAATCATTGGAAAGTGGTGAGGGTGGACCCTTTTCCCAGGTCTCCCCTTCTAAGGCTGCAAGGAGAATATTTCCAGCTACATTGACATTACCTATCAATGATTGTAATAGGTTCATATCTATTTCTGAGGAAGAAACTGGACCTGACCTTGGACCTGATTAGGAGGAAACCTTGCCTGTTGAGGGGAAACTATCAAAACATGTAGAATGCATAACAACAGGTTATGCTGGACCCTGTACAAGGCAACAGTCTTCCAATCAATGGATCATCTTTATTGGAACTGCCAGGGTCTTGGGAGCTTTCCCACAGTCAGAGCCCTGAAGCATATCATCTTGACAAACAAAACCATTCTCATTGGGATTGCAGAACCTAGATTAAAGTTTTCCAGTTGGATGGATTTCAACTAGTAGGCTCTAGGTTATTCTTTCATTACATCCAACCAATTAGAAAATGAGTTTGAATATTTATAGGTTTTAAAAAATAACAGTGTTATTGTTGAATCCTTCAAAAGTGATCAGCAGTCTGTTACACTCTCTTGCTGCTTTTATTCTAGCTCCTTTTGTGTTACCTTTGGGTATGCTCTTAATTAGTATATAAAAATTAGAGTACTGTGGAAGAGCCTGTCAGAAACTTCTGAGGATATGGAAATGGGATGGATCGTTATAGGTGATTTCAATACTATCTTGAGACCAGATGAAAAAACAGGGATCATTTTTTGCACAATATTATCAAAAGATTTCTTGTCTTGTATTGATCAGTGTAGGTTGATTGAGGTACCTATATCAGGTGATGATTTCACATGGAATAGATACACGCTAAATGGTGGGCAGTCAAGTAAGCTTTATAGGTGCCTTGTATAGATAAATGATGGAATTGACAGTATGGGTGTTTCTGGAATGACTCTTCCAATAATTCATTTTGTCCACAATCCTTTATTAATGGAGTTATGTTTCAATAACCTAAGATCAGTTCCATTTCCCTTCATGTTTATCAATTCCTAGTTGGTTATTCCAGGATGTAGAGAACTTGTAAGGGAGGCTTGGGATGTTGTTGCACAGGGTAGTGCTTTGCATATTCTTTCCATCAAACTGAAAAATGTGAAAGATAGAGTTAAAGATTGGAGCAAAAAATCATTCTCCAATCTTGAGAAAGTCATTAAGGTGTCTGAATCTCATCAAGATGTCTTTCAGCAACATAACATGCATCAGTACATTCCATCTCAAACAGAGAAACAGGCTGCTGAAAATCTTGATCATCTATTGGCCCTCAAGGATAATCATACTAGGCATCAGTCAAATGTCAGATGGTTGAAAGAGGGGGGTAGAAACTCCAGATTTTCTCATTGTATACATAAAGAGAGAAAGGTTAAGAAGATCCTTATGGCTGTAAGAATTTATGATAAAATATTCACTTCTAAAACTGAGATTTCAAATGTTGTGACGGGTTATTTTGAGAAGCTGTATTGTGAATCTGGTGATGATAACTTGAGAAAAATCCTTAGATGTATTGAATAAAGTGTGGATGATATTCAGAACAAAAATCATACTGACATCCCCACTTGGAAAGAGATCCACTTTTCTCTCTTTTCATTAAGCATGGATAGTGTAGCTAGTCCTGATGGAATTTCTAACAAATTATTTATGTTCTATTTGGATATTATTCAGAAGGAGCTGGTTGATGCTGTAAAAGAATTTTTCTATCACTCATATATACTGTTTGGGATGAATTCCAACTTCATTGCTCTAATTCCAAATAAAGAAAATGATGTGGACATTAAGGACTTCAGGACTGTTGCCATTGGAAATAATATTCCAAAAGTGATCAGTAAAATTATTTCAATACGGTTAGGTAATATTACTAAGAACCTTATTTCCATAAATCGGTATGGGTTTGTTCCAGGTAGAAATATCCAGAATTTCCTCTTTACTGCTTCATAATGTGTTAATGTGATGAGGAGGAATGTGAAAGATGGTAACATGGCCTTGAAGATTGACATATCAAAGGCCTTTGATACTATAAGGAGGGATTTTATTTCCAACATCCTTCAAATGTATAGAATTTCATGAAAATTAATTAGGTTGGTGTTCACAATATTCAAAAGTGCTAGCCTCTCTATTCTTGTAAATGGGTCACCTAGGGGATTCTTTCAATGCTCGAGAGGTGTTAGGCAGGGTGACCCCTTATCAGGGCTTCTGTTTTCTATGGCTGAGGAATATCTGAGTGTCTGCCTTCATGATCTTATAAACACCAGAATTTATCAAAGAATGAGGGTTAATAGTAACTTGTTTGCTCCCTCACACTTGTTTTATGCTGATGATATCTTACTATTCTCCAAGGCTGATAGAAAAACCATATCTTGTATGACAAATATCTTTACTCATTATGAAGAAGTGTCAGGTCAGGTGATTAGCTGGGGAAAATCTTTTTTCGTCTTTGGGGAAGGAATTCGAAGTCAAAAACAAAATAGGATAGCCAGCAGGCTTGGTGTGAAGAGAGGTACTCTTCCCTTCAATTTCCTTGGACTGCCTCTGTTTTGGGGTAGAGTTAAACGTGGGTATCTGGAAGGGATTGCTCTCAAGATTATAACTCAATTGGCTAGTTGGAAAGGGAAAAAAATGTCTCAAGCTGGGAGAGTTTTTCTTGTAAATTCTGTCATCACCTATATGTTTTTGCACTCTTTCTCATTTTATAAATGGAAAAGAACATTGATTAATGAGTTGAATGTATTGATTCACAATTTCATCTAGATTGGCTCTACTACATAGAGTAAAACTATCACTGTGGCTTGGAAGGATTGTATAAAGCCGGTGGAAATGGGAGGGATGGGAGTCAAAGATATGAGGACTTTTAATGATGCTATATTTATGAAATTCAACTGGAAACATCTAACTGGGGATGAATCTCTTGAATTCCTGGTGAGTAGATTTGTTCATAGGATGTGTAATTCTACTTATGTATACCTGCAGTGCTCTGTTTGGACCTCGATTAGGAATGCTTACTCTCAAATTATGACTCAATCGAAATGGTTGGTCTATTGCAACTCTCAGTTGAACTGCTGGAACACTACATGTCTATCCTCTCCAATCAAAGACACCATTGAGATTCCTCAAAACATGAGGAATATGTCTATATCTAAATTGCATGGGGATGCTGATGCTGCTGCAATCATTCTAATTAATTTTCATCTGGAAATTTCCAACTATAAATATGTTGATAGTGATGTTCTTGTTTGGAAACCTGTGATTAATGGAATATTCTACAGCCATAAATTCTACACAATGCAGTGCAGTACTACAACTGGAATACCGGTGTGGCTGAAAGGTATTCAAATTCCCTTCATTCTCCCAAATGATACATTGCTAATGTGGTGAATATGGAAGCAATGGTTGCCAATTCAGGTATCCCTTCAGCGCATTGGAATTCAACTTTCCTCAGTTTGTTACTTCTGTGTAAATAATGAGGAATCTGCACAACATTTATTCATTGAATGCCCCTTTGCTGCTCGATTATGGGCATATCTTCAATGGATCATACATTGTTGTTTCACATTCTGCTCAATTGCTTCTTTATTGAACTCGGCCCTCAAAATAGAAGGCAGTGAGCAAATGAAAAATCTTCTCACTGCTGCAACTGTAGCTATGTTCTCTTTTATCTGGAGGTCTCAGAATATGTTGGTGTTTGACAACATCAAGCCCACTTTCAGGGCAGGTGCAATGTCCATACATCGAAGTGTTCACCTTGCCTCGGTAAACCAAACAGGGGAAATGAATAATGACATTTATGATTTTATTTTCTTTAAGTCTCTTGGTGTATGTGGTAGGGAAAGGACACCACGTGTGATGAAAAACATCTGATGGATTCCAACAATCTCGGATTGGATGACGTTAAATGTTGATGGAGCAGCATTGGGTGCACCCGTTCCAACCGGTTGTGGTGGCGTCTTCATGACTACCCGGGGTTTTGTGAAAGGATGCTAATTTCACTACATCGGGATTGGGCATGCAATTGATGTAGAATTATGGGCGATCATAAACGCAATCAGGTATGCTATTCGTTAGGGATGGCGGAAAATTTGGCTCGAGTCAGATTCTTCTGTTGCCGTGCAGATCCTGAAGTACCGTTCTACGAATGTTCCGTTGCGGATGTTATCTACATGGATAAAATGACTTTAGCTTGCTGAGAAGATATGTCTTAAGGTTTCTCATGTCTACAGAGAGGCAAACCAGGTTGCTGATGCTCTCTCTAAAAGGGCGATTATAGAGGTTAGCTCTAGCTGGTCTTTTTTGCTTCCAAGTTATTATAATGCTTTGGTAAATGCTGATAGTGATGGTACTATTTTTACAAGGCTTTGTATGGCTCCACCTCTTTGAGTTGTTTGAAATGTTTACACTTTTCTTTATATAATTGTGTTGGTAGCAGGTTTACCCTGTCTCTCGGAAATTTTGGATAAATTAAATAGTTTAACGCAAAAATGCTAAAAATATAGTTTTTTAAGAAATCAAATAATTTATATGAGTTTATTGCACAGGTTTTAAAGCACACATATATCATTTCTGGACTTGTTGTAAGGTATTTCATCTCAATTTTCATTAATAATGAATATTTTATTGTTATGTATAAAATTAATTATATATGGTGTTTGTGATACACTTATACTTTTTATATCATGAATAAATCATACATTATAGAATTTTAATTTTAATTTAGAATTAATTTATCAATGTAGTTTTAATTTTGATGTTACAAAAGTAGAAAGAGGTTTTGTAATTAATTTTTCATTATTAGGGTTATACCACTTATTCATTGATTGTTTTATACCAATACTGTGTTTGAAATTAACATTGTTTTATTTATCTTGTATTTAAAATTTTTTGTGAGAATTTAAATTTCGTACACAATAGCACTCCATTTATTACTTCTCAATTCAATTATATGATCTTTATAAGGATTATTCATCTCATATTCCCTTTATTTGGGAAATAAATAAGTTATATGGTTCTATTTTCTTTTTTTTGGTTTGTATACTGACACATTGATAGATTATATAATTAAAATATTTATGTTAACTATCATTAATGTTTAATTTTATGTTATTTTTTAATGGGGCTTTCAATTGAAAATTTACCAACATGGTAAAATATTTATTATACAATCTATTTTTTTAGGATTCTTTATGTTCTATGTTATTTTGAAGTAAATAATGCGATCAATTTTTTGTTGAACCACATATATTTTCTTATCTTATTGTTATTAAACTATTTCACATGTTTAATTTATTTTTCCTCTATAATTTGTTGAATAAAAATTAATAAAATTATTTGTATGTGAAATAATAATTATATTTAATGTTGTATGTTTTTGATAAAAAATGGGTAACATTTATCGATATAAAGGAAATAATAATAATGTTTACATTTTTATATCTCAATATGAGATGTGTTTTGGGCATATTATAGTTATTATAATAAAAAAGTTATGATAATCACGGTTATTATAATATTTTTATGTTATTTAATCCAAAGTGCTAGGAATACCATCAAGGGCTTACAAGTATAAGGTTTATCATAAATTCAATATCTTATGCACCACTTTTTAGGTTTTATGTAATGAAAATTTTAGGTGATAAATAGAATATTGGGATATGATTTCTGGGTATGAGTTATATGAATCCCTTGGGTTTAACGTGATGTATAATTTGAATATGAATACCATTAATTTTGTGGATATAAATATAAAAGTACTGTTGATCTTTAGGGTTTATTATTCCATTTACGTTGAGGTAATTATTTGTTATTATAATAAGGTAATTAATGATATAGAGAACCATGAGATTGAGAACTTATTTTGAGAATATGTGACTAAATAAGAAGTTAATTATTTTTTTAGAATATATGTGATCAAGGTAAATATAATATTATGGTGTATTATTTGAGGAATAAAAGGAGAATTGTGTTTGGAATCATTTTAATGTGTGATTTTTTAATTAATATTTTTTACAGAAATAATTATCATATCATGGAGTTTATATTATTTGGTAATATTTATTGTTGGTATGATACATTACAAGAAATTGTTATTATTTAAAGATAAATATTAAATTTATATTGGATGAATATTTTAAAAAATCACTATACAACATTTGTTTCCTTATTAGTTAGTAATATATTGATGAATTTTAAGAATAATTTTTTATAGAATAATTTTTTGTCATTTTTTATTATTTTTGAGCCTTTTTAGATTAGTATTGTATTTATTCATAGGAAGGTTTATTCTTTTGGGTAATTATTGTGCCTTGTAATTAATATTTTAGTTATGGTTATTGTATAAAGACTGACAGGATATATTGTTAACTTTTTGGTTATTTAATCCCCCTGTAATTTAATTTTAATGATTTATGAATAAAAAAATTCAACATTAATATTCATCATTTGGAGAAAACTATGAGATTATGTTGTAAATTTATTGAAGGGAGAAATTCCACTAATCAGGTAATTATATTTCATTATTATTTAAAAGTAATTCCATAAAACAAGGAAAAGTATCATAAAATAAAAAATTTATACTTTTACCTTTACTTCTAAAGAATTTGTGTCCTTGTCACAATTTTTTATTTTATGTATTCATCATTATTGACATTATTGTGATCATTCACTTTGTTATGATAGATGATCTCTATAAATCGCAATCATTATTTTGAAATTATTTTTTTCTTCCATTCCATATATTCACCTCCAACTAATTTTTCCATATTTTTAAACCTAATATTTAGATATTCGAGAGGAACTTTGTATTTCCCTTCCCTTATTTTAAAGTGGAAGTTTTATTAACCATTTTTTTAATATAGACTTCCACAATGGATTTTTAAAATGTCAAACATTTTATTTCTAATATTAAGATGAAATTTCAAGAAGAAAACTAAATAAATGGATAGAATGTAATATCCCGATATTTTAAGACAAATACGATGTTCATTGGAATAGAGAATATAGACAACCAAGCATAAAATAACCTTGAAATAGTTTGATTTAAATATTATCTGTATAACCTATTTGTTGAATTGACATGTGTGAATATGATTAACCAAGTTATGATACATATTTAATGTCACAAATCAATGAAAATTTATTGATTAATTCCTTTTTAATAAGAACTTGATTACTAGTATTGTCGTTTTATACTTGAAAAAATATGTTTTCTTAAAAAACATATTTATTAATTTTTATGAGATATTATTATAAATAATTCATTAATATTTTATAAATTATATTTCTTAAAATTTATATAATTTTTAAAATCATCTTATAAAAATTATATTATACTAAAATTTTGAGATATTTTTTAAAATGATTCATATTTCATAGAATATTTTTGATAGTGATTTTTATTGAAACTCTATATTCATTTAATTTATTTCCAACATAAAATTTATTTATTTTTAAAAAAATATCATTAGTTCTTTTTTGTTAATCATATTCCAATTATAGTCTTTGGAATTAATTTTATATATTAATTTGGTATAAAATAATTTTTATACAATAGAATTTAAAAAAACATTTTTCAATGTGTTTTTATGTTATATTAAAACTTATATTAACCCAGATGAATAAATTGAATTCTAGAAACTGTATTTCTTATTATGAATTTGTGGGTTTGAATTTTTTAAATATGCTCCATTTATTTTTTTACATTATGAATAATAACCAGAGTTATGTTTTACCCTGATAAATGCTAAATCAGATAATTAAGGTTAAAAATAAAATTCTAAGGACTAATAAATAACCCTAACACATTTATATATTTTATTGTATTATTATTTCATGTTATAGTTGTCCTAATGTCAAATATATAGCATTTTTTCCATTTTCCATGATTTTTCCAGTTTTAATATTTTATACTAGAAAAATTCAAAAAATGTCATTCTCATTGTTTTATTATCTATAAATGTTTTACATATAGATAAATAAATAATATATTCCATTATAAATGATTATTTTAAATATAAATTATTTTTTCCATGCTATTTTATTTTTAATTTTTTAATGATATATTTAACATAATGTCTTACCCAATACTAACATAGTGCTTTTCCATGTAATAGAAAATTCAATAAAATGATAGTTTAAAAAATAAAAATAATATAAATTGAATTAGTTTTTTTGTTACATGATATTTTCAAATAATAACTGCATATTATGGATTTTTTATTGCACTATATTCTAATTGGTTTTCCTTCAGGTAGTAATAAACTTAAAATTAAATGAATACTTCTAAAATTAACATTAATGTTATGTTATAATAAATTATATTTTAATAAAATATTATGATATACAAAAATACTATTTTCATAACAATTATGTTGATATGTTTTAGAATTTTCTCCATGGTCCAATTGTTATCCATTTTACATTTTATAGTTACTTTCATGACTCATAAAGAGTTATAATCTTAGTTTCAATTTAATCATCATAAATTTCAATGTGGGTTATAAAAAAATATAATGGTAAAAAACATCATCTAAACTTGTTAAAATTTTATTATATGTTATATTTTGAAACATTCCCATCCTAGATTATAAATAATTTTTTGGACCCATTTTACTATGAAAAATAATTTATATTAATTTAATATTTTAAGAAAATTAAATAGTTCCCTACCCATATCATATAAATGGGAACCTCTTCTTATCAATTATTGAAAATTAAAGAACCATATTTTTCCCTTCAAATTCCTAGTATAATTCATACCTTAAATACCTACAAAAATAAAAAATGCATTTGTTGTCAGAAATCTAATCTATGATGGTTTTGGGTGTAAACCATAAGAGTTTTTTCAATGAAGATATATACTTTATAACCGATAATTATTTTTAATTTCTTATTATACCTCCATAAAATATTATTTAAAGAATTTAAAATAATAAATCCAATTTTTTTTTCATATAATGAGATGTTATTATGTGAATTACATAACCTATATCTATCTCATCTTCCATTAAATGGGTAACAAACCCATTATCCATGTATACATGGAACAATTGGCTCACAAATTAATGTATTTAATTTTATAAAATATAATCTTATGAGTGGTTGTAATGATGAATTTAATTTATTATAAATAAATGATATTCATAAAATATTTTCTATTAATAAATGATTACATATGTCCTATTTTCATAACATTTCGTATAGTGAATATGATAATTTCGTTTATGTTTGCTTGTGGGAGACCTCCTCCACGAAGTGATGTGATTCATTTTTCATCCCCTCATAGCATGTATGATATATATAATTACATTTTAAAAAATTTAATTTTGTTTTTATGATTTAATTATATTTATTTAAAGACAAAATAAAACATATTTTTTTCTTAATGGTATTTGAAACATACAAATGTTACTAAAGTGTTTGTAAAACATATATTCTCCATGATTGTAACATAATTCATTTTTCAAGACCATAATTTTTCATTTTATAAGAATAATTAACGAAAAATGATTATAATTATTATAATATTTTTATACCTAATATGATGGAATAAATTCCCATTTAACCATAGTCAACACGCTGAATCTAATTTGAAATTATTGACCAAACTCTATCAAAGTACCAGGTAGGGATATAACTGATTAAGTAATTAAATATATTTTTAAAATAAATGATTCAATTAAAATAAATTTAACCTAAATTTTTTCCTAATAAATAATATAATATAATTTAATATTTTATATAGGTATTAAGGGAAATATATAGAAATTATGGACTTGTGGTAAGGTATTGTGTCTCAATATTCCTTCATTGAAAAATATTTTAATATTATGCACGTAGTATATTATATATTGTGAATAAACTTAACTTGTACCTAATATATCAAGAATCAATTATTAATTAGTGTATTTTATGTTTTAATTTTAATTAATACACTGAATTATTTTTTTTGGGGATTTACCAAATTGATAATAGGTTTCAAAACAAAATTTACTTTCTTTGGGTTATATCACTTATTCATTGATTTTGTTAGGCTATTATTATGTGTGAAATATAATTTTTTAATTTATGTTATACATTCACATTTTTTGTGTTCATGTTATATTAATTACAAATAATATCTCCATTAATTAATTTAAATTTCAATGTTTTTATCTGTATCAGTGTTATTCTTCTAAAAATACTTGTGTTTTGAACATACATTTATTATATGTACCTATCATTATTTATGATATTTTATTACTTCACCTTTGACATGATAAATAATCAAAACTAATTATATTTATTATCTTTAACATTTCAAGTGAATTTATTATTTAATGTGATTTATGATTGAAAATTTACCAATGTGGTAATGGATTTGTGATACAACCATATTTCTTCTCAGGATTGATTATGTTCAAAGTTCTTTAAGATTAAATCATCTTATCTTTTCTTCATATAAATAGGATATGAATGTTATTAAAATGATTAATTTCCATTTTTTACATTATTTATTGGATAAACATCAAAATAGTTGTTTGAAAGTAATGAAATATTTCATTTTTTATGTTATATGATTTAGATAATAAGAAACATGCAATATTTATTGGTATGAAATCCAAAAAATGTAAGTCTACATTTTTATCACTAGATGTTGGATTGAGGGTTTGAGTATGATACAGGTAAGATAATCTATCTTAGATTTAATGATTATTTGTTGATAAAACCATAAATTTATAATAATGGCACCATAAAAAGTCATATCTTAAAATAAATTTAAAATAAATAAATAAATTGTTAAAATGATGGAGAAGTATTAAGAACCATTCCTTTGAATAATATAATCTTATGGAATGAATATAATTACAGATACTGAAAAAAATATAATAAAAAATTAATGGGATGATAATATTAGTTATATTGATATATATTATCGCGTGAAATAAAAATTTTATATATATTACTATAAAATAAATTATTACAGGAAAAGAAAATGAGGGGAATAAATTCCTAGTTTCATAAAATGATTTTGTAATTATATAGATATATATAATTCCCTAGGAGTTATATCTCTACCATCTCAATGTCTTCTAGGTTTTCCAACAAGAACACTATTTTGTAGCAGTTGCATCACTTCTATGTATCAAATCTTCTTCCTATTCTATGGCCTCCACCCCTAAATCATTTTTCAATTTTCATATATGTTTTTCAACTTTCCTTGGTTAGTCTTAATCAATCATATTAATTATTTGATGTGGTATTTTTTTGAATCAGTTGATCTATATCTCTCTGTTTCTTTCCGAGTTCTATATTAGGACCTTGAAGGTGGTTGGTATGCAGTGTGTCTCTGATTTCATAATTTGTGGAACATATAGTAATCTATTGGGGACCTTCCATCATATAGTGGAGTTAGGTTATATACCATGACCTAATGGTTTCCCATTTCTCCTCAAAGATTATACTAGGATTCAGATATTGGGATAGATTCTTTATTGGGTTTTTATTGTTTTCATCTTCAGTTCATGTGTTATTTTCTCTTTTGTATTGGTGACCCTCTTCTAGTCTCATGGTTAGTGAATATGTTTTTTATTTTCACATTTCGTGGTGTCTACCCCTTTGTGTAGAAGTATCTATGATGGTTTTTTATGATTTAGTTTATTGGAAGTTATCAATTAATGTTTTTTGGTTTCCTTGGTGAATTGTTTTGGTTGTATCAAATATTTATAGTTTTTCTTTGGTCTAAACCAGACATTTTCACAACCAAAACTCTTTTAAAATGAAGATAGATACATGATAAAGAATTTGTAATTTATATATTATGAAATAACTCCAATATTTAATGTTAAATAATAGATATTATAGGATGATTATTTATATTTTTGATGAGTTGAATTCATTGGAATAAATTATTCATTATTCTATTTTATCATTATCTCAAGTTCTATTCTACAATGATCACGAAAACATAAATACCATAAATATGCATTATGATTGTTGGTGGAAAAATTGATTAGGTTTATTGAAATTTTCAAATGAGGTCTTTCATAAATATATATAATGTAATGTTTACTATAATTTAAAACATTTTACATTTTTGGATGTATTTTACTTTTCTCCAAAAATTCCCAAATTTAGTCCTCACTTAATTCCAATATCCTAATTAAGAATATGTAATGTTTTTTTAACAAATAAATCTTTTAATTATGGAAAATGTTTCCATTAAATACTTTTTAATGTATTTTGAACTTGAAATATCTTATTCAAAATTGATATATTTCAATTACAAAACGAACATTATTTTTTTAAGTGTAACTTATCTGAAATTGTAATAAATACATTTGATAACAATACCATAAATATCAACAATTAATTTAAAAATTAATATAATTAATACATTATAATATATATTTTTTGTGAAAAATGCATTAGTTAACAATTTAAATGGCATTTTTTGCCAATCAAAACATGCTCATTAAATGGTTTATTTCTTTTTAAATACATATTAATATATTTAATAGTTAAATTATATATAAATTAATCCCAAAAAATTCATTGTATTTAAAATATATATCATAACATTTTATTGAAATATATTATTTTATAATTTTACAAGCATGAAATTGTATATTGCATTAAACTTTTTATGAAATATTATTCGAATATTTTCAATTGTTGTATGAGATAGTTAATTTGAAATTATTTAATATTCTATGAAAAAATTATAATCATATGATACATTACAATTATAGTGACCATATGAAAAAAACTATACACATGATAAAGTAGTTATTAAAGAATCAAGAATTTATTAAAAGATATTATGTACATTCATTTCAGGGAATTTTTATTATTCTGATATATGTGTATACGATTACATTAAAATCACAAAAAAATAATCACTATTAATTAATATTACTTGTAACATTAAAATGAATACACATAAATAAATTTTCAATAAAAAAATATGAGAAATAAGAGTTATAATTCATTATAAAATCATCATTTTTGATGAATAATATTTCTATAGCATTAAAAAAAATTAATAGTGTCTCATATTTATGTATAACTATTATATAATTTATAATGATATATAAATAAACATAATATATAGTTTTTATTAACTATGGGATAACTGTAATTAATATATACTCTGTAGTCAAGAAATAGACAAATGAACCAAACTGACCATTCAAATGATCACTACCATAAACTGTTTAATATCAAATATCACTGGTCTCTATAGTCTATCAATTTCACCTCTTCAATCTAAGGGTGAAAAAATTATTGGATCTATAATAAATTAGTATTTGACTATTTTTCTTCCCCCTATTTCTAAAGAGCTCCCCGTCCGGTTATCCTTTCTTGATGGTGGGAAGGCACTGTCTTAAAACCCAGCATCTGAGTCCCCAAATATAATCTATTTCCCTAGGAATGTTATTAATAAGACATATTATATTGGGTTACCTTAGGTTGAAATGAAATATAATTTCAATATGGAGTCTATCATGGCTCACATAATTATCTCTAAGAAGGGAAAAGGTATCACTGATTTTTATTGGAACTCACCTATTTTGATAGTCCCAAATCACATTTTGATAATCCCAAATAACATTTTTATTATTCAAAATCATATTTTGATAATCCCAAAACTTGTTTTCATTTATTTTAGATCCATGTTTTCATTCTTTCCTATTTATGTTTCATTATCATTTCCGGTTCCTATATTTTAATATTCATATACTTTCAATATCACTTCATAATTGGTTAATCTTACAGTGTAGAATTTATCTATGTACAGAGGTCATCGTTACAAGGTTATAGTTACAAGAATATCATTGCAAGGTTACATTTACAAGCTTACCATTATAAGGATACATTTACAAGCTTACCGTTATAAGGCAACAATTACAATCTTATGATTACAAGGTTACAGATACAGGGTTACCGCTACAAGGTCACTGTAATAGGGTTACCGCTACAAGGTCACCATTACAGGTTTACCATGACAAGGAAATCATTACATGGTCACTGGTGTGAGTATACTATTAAAGGTTATAGTAGAAGATTGTCGATGTGCACCTACTGTTGAAGCCTACCGATATGAAGGCTACCATTACCAGTCTTCTGATGCTTATTCATCCATACATTGTATATTTATCAATACTTTTCTACCGGTCATATATGATAAAATAAATGCTCTGAAATTAATTAATGACGATTTTAAACGTTTTAGGAGACAATACCGTGGACAGTACGAGGTACAAGAAATCATGCACGTGATCTACTCATTCCCTTTGTCAGACCTCAAATATAAAAAGGTAAGACCACAAAATATATAAAAAATATTTCGAAGATAAAAATAAGAAGATAAAGATATATGCGAACACGAAGAAAGGGTTTCATGAGATGTGTGATAGAGCTAACCTGCCAAATCAAAATGTTGAACCATCCAACACTATGATCCTGAACTCACAAGCATCAGGAAGAACATTTAGGGAAAAACTCATTCCTGCCCTCTGTGCTTCATCAACCCTTGATCAACATCAGAAGTAGAACACTGAAAGCTTGAACCTGGAGTTGCAACACACTATTTTCTAATCAAATTCCAAAGATTGACTCGAATTTCAACATTTCTCATTCTAATGAGTCACGAGCTAAACTGCAAACACATAGAGGCTTCTAAACTCTTTCTCATCATAACTACTCTATTGTGTTTCTTTATATTATGTCTTTGAGAAGTGTGTGTGTCTATTTATATCACACACTATCTCTTGTGCTTGACCTAGAGGATATTTATTATCCTCACATCAAACTTCACATTATATGTGTTTCCCATGTATAATTGTGGAAGATACCGTGTGTGGTCTATTTTGTTTGACTTTCCCATGACGAACTGTTGAAGAGGGTGTGTTACCTGGATAGTTAGTGAAAACTGTTGTATAGTCCGATACAGGCTTTGTATCATGTTTTATTATAAACAGTTTAGTGGAAGGTGATCACCAAATAAAGAGGATTAGGTTTCGGGTTGAGACTAATCTCTTTTGTATATTGTTGTGGAAATATTCATATATTCTGTTTTGATTTTATCCGCTACTGATATTTCCAAAAACATAAAACATATTTTTCTTAAACCTTGATAGTAAGTTTTGTTTAGTGTGTTTATTTGATTAATTCAGTAAACTTGTTTCAAAATATGAATAGGTGTTCTAAACTAATTCATCTGAGGACTAATCTCCCTTTAAGAAACCTATTGTCCAGTAGAACATCTATATTTCTACTTCCTTAATTAACTGGGCCATTTTTAATATTGGGGGTTTTCTTAACCATAATGTTTTTAACTGAAATTTTAATTGGAACATAATTCACCCCTTCTTGAGTATCCACTCAGACCAACATTTAGTATCAGGGTAACTTTTTATCTAGTGTGCAAATTCATTTTAATTGTGATTTTAGTTGCATATTAAGGATCATAAAATTTATATCATATCTAAATTTAGAGTTCATTAATATTCTAAGTAATTATGGAAAATGGATTTTAGGGTGTTGCTACTTACATGACACCTTTCTTTAATGGAAATAACTATTCCTATTGGAAATTAAATATTAAAATTTATCTAGAGAGCATGGGACCTGAAATCTGGGACACAATTGAATAACAACAAACATTACCTTCTACTGCTAGAGACACATGGTATCAATTGAAAAAAGAAACATATAATAATAACCATAAAACAATGAATGCTTTTTACTGTTCACTTGGTGATGAGGAATTTATTAGAATATCTATTTGTAAAACTGCATAAGAAATTAGGGATACTTTAACTATTTATAATTAAAGAACAACCAATGTTAATGAAATGAGATTAAATGCTTACACTATTAAATATTATAACTTTAAAATGAAGTCTGATGAACTCATTTATAACATGTATCTCAGGTTCAATGAGATAGTGAATACTATGAGACTTCTTGGGAAACTAGTGGACCACAAGGACCAGATTATGAGACTGCTTCGATTCCTAACTGACAGATGGAGAGGGACCTCTGTTTCTTTCTGAGATTATTGTGACATAGGAAAAATTATAGTGAAGGAACAAATGGGAAATCGTATGATATATGAAGAAGAACATAAAGAAAATCAAGTAGTAGATGAGTAACCAAGGAAGAAATCTATATAATTTAAGACTACTACCTCAAAAAACAAGGATAAAGAAAAAGTTAATGCTCCTGTAGATACTTACCCAAGTGAAGACTCAGATAGTGACGGGGAGATGGCTCATCTTTCTAGAAGATTAAAAAAATTCTACCGAAAGCATAGATTCTTTTGGAAGTCAAACTACAAGGGAAAGTATGACAGTAAAGGACAATGAATGAAAGATAGAAAATGGAATGACAACTCAAATGAAATAATTTGTTTTTAGGGAAAATGAAATGGTCATGTGATGGTAGACTATCCCAAGCTGAAATTTAGGAAGAAGTATGTAGATAAGGTAAAAGGTTATAAAAATGCTATAAAATCTACCTAGAGTGCTTCAGAAGATAGCTCTAGTGGATCTGATGCTTCTGAGATTGAACAGAACAATCATGCCAACTTGTGGTTCATGAAAGAAACATTTGATGTAACACCAAATTCTCGTATGCCTAATGATTTTTATTCTATGAATGAAGGTAAATCAAACAATGATGAAAATATGAAAAAGGATGAACTATATGAATAATGTGGAATTATTAAGGATACTTTTAATGAACTAAAGGATAAATATAAATTATTTGAAAAACAAAATCCTTTAAATACTAATTACAAATATGATCTGAATACTGAAAAAGAAAAATGTGCTCAATTGTTAAAAGAAAGTACTGAACTCAAATTATCCAATGAATAATTAAAAAGGGATCATGAAAAATTTACTGTTGGTAGATATACCTTGAATCAGTTACTAGGAAAAAAGATTTCCCAAATATGTACAAATGGACTAGGATATCATTAAGGATAGAGAAGGTTTATTAAAACTAAATTTGATCCAAAATCTGGACAATTCTCTACTAGTTCATGTTCTGGACCATTTCATGAAAAACAATTATCTAAAGGACTAAAAATTGTTTTTATTTCTCAAAATATAACTTTTTATTATAATAAATCTATGAGAAAAGTATGGGTTCCTATAGTATTACTTTCTAACCTCTCAGGACCCAAGAAAATTTTGTTACCCAATTTACTCCATGTATAATCTATTTTGCAGGAAAATTGTCTAATGAGTTCCTGTAGAGATCTGTGGTACTTAGATAGTGGATGTTGAAGAATTATGACAAGAAAAAATTCATGTTTCAAAATTCTGATTAAACATGATGGTGGATATGTAACATTAGGTGGTAATGCTAAATGGAAAATTGTCAGCTTTGCCCAAAATGTTACCCCTAAAACTGTAATAATTTAAAAAGTAATTTTTGTTGATGTGTTAAAATACAATATTCTAAGTATTTCTCAATTGTGTGATGATGGTTTTAATGTCTCATTTGAAAATGATGCATGTAATGTTTTTAATTCTAAAAATGATTTATATTTACTGATCTTAGAAATGAGAATGTATATGCTATTGATATGGATTCTTTATCATATAAAAATGTCTATTTTTTAAATGTGTTGGATTAGGAATCTAGGTTATGACATAGAAGACTAGGACACTGTAATGTGCACTCACTTAGAAAACTAACTAGGAATGTTTTAGTAAGAGACTTACCTAAATTCTAATTCACTCTTAACAAAGTGTGTAATCCTTGTCAAAAGGTAAAAAACATAATTTTTTTTTCAAAAGAATGAAAGAAGTTTCTATTTCTAAACCACTTAAGTTGGTTCACATGGATTTTTTTGGACCATCAAGAGTTTCAAGATTAAATTGGAAGCACTGTATTTATGTTCTTGTTGCTGATTTTTCTAGGTACACTTGGGTATACTTTCTAGCTCACAGAATTTAAGCTTGTTCTAATTTTATCAAACAAATCAAGTTTGTGGAAAACCATAGTGGATGTAGAATTAAGACCATGAGAAGTGATCAGGGTCATGAGTTTGAAAATCAAAATATTGAATCTTATTGCTTACACAATTTCTATAGTCACAACTTCTATGCTCCAAGAAAACCTCAATAGAATGGAGGTGTGGAAAGAATAAATATGACTCTTCAAGAGATTGTTAGGACAATGCTCAATGAATATGATTTTCCAATTTACTTTTAGGCTGAATCTGTTAATACAACTTGTTACATTACTAATAGAGTCTTGATTAGACTGATTCTTGAGAACACCCTTTATGATCGTTGAAACAATAGGAATCCTAATGTTAATTACTTTAGTGTGTTTGGTTTTGATGTCTTTATCCTTAACACTAAAGATAATAATGACAAATTTTCTTTCAAAAGTGATGAATGAATATTCCTAGGTAACTCAATCTCGATTAAATCCTATAGAGTAATCAATAAGAAAATAAAATTTGTGGAAGAGTTAGTTCATGTCAAATTTGATGAGACTGATCCACATGAACCCAAAACCTTTCTTGAATATCTTGAGGAAGATATGTCCATTCTGGATCGTAATGATAGTGATAGTGAACCTCCTATAAAAGTAACTAGTTCTGGGAATCTTCTAGACTCTGCACCTATTGAGCCTGAACCAATAGAGGGCCATGGGGAGTCTAGTTCAACTCTTTCTTGAGGTATTCAAACTCTAAGGAATCATCCTTTAGATGCTCTAGTATATGATTTAAACTGAGGGACAAAATCTCCAGCTTCTCTGAGAACCCGGGTTGAACATCCTTCTTTTCTTATATATTTTCAACCTAAAAATATCAATGATGCAATCAAAGATGAATTTTGGGTGATGTCTATGCAAGAAGAATTGAATTAGTTTGAAAGACAAAAATTATAGGAAGTGATTGATTGACCTAAGGAAACCTTAACCATAGGCACTAAATGGGTGTTTAAGAAAAAAGTTGATGAGTCTTTAAATATAGTTAGATTTAAGGCTGCACTAGTTGCATAAGTGTATATTCAAGAATAAGGAATATAATATGAGGAAACCATCACTCTTGTATCCATAATAGAAGCCATTATGATACTTCTTGATTATACAGTTCATCTGTATTTAAAACTTTATCAAATTGATGTCAAAAGTTCATTACTTAATGGATATATAATGA
Source organism: Viscum album (assembly GCA_963277665.1). Classification (NCBI taxonomy): domain Eukaryota; kingdom Viridiplantae; phylum Streptophyta; class Magnoliopsida; order Santalales; family Viscaceae; genus Viscum; species Viscum album. The sequence continues at coordinate 1,031,567,726 of OY728158.1, forward strand.
AAGATGTATATGTTGAAAAAACCCCATGATTTACAAATCCCCATTTTACAAATCATGTTTTTAAACTGTCTAAAGACTTATACAGTCTAAAGAAAGCGATAAGAGCATGGTATGACAGAATCAGTTCTTTTCTTATTTCAAAAGGTTTTATACAAGGGATATCAGATCATACTCTCTTTATTAAAATGATTTCCAAAGTTGTTTTAACAGTACAAATTAATGTAAATGATATATTTTTTGGATCTTCTATATATTCTTTATGTACTGATTTTTTGTCAATGATGAAAAATGAATTTGAAATGAGTTCAATGGAGGAACTAAAATTTTTCCTTGGATTTCGAATTTTTCAAAACCTTGACGGTATTATTTTAAATCAAAATAAATATATTAATGATATTTTAAAATTTTTTGGTTTGGATAATAGTAAAGGATGCTATACACCTATGGGTACAACATGCCAATTTGATGCTGATGAAACTAGAGAACCAGTGGATCAAACCAATTACAAAGTTATTATTTGGAGTCCACTTTGTCTTATTTCTAGTAGACATGTTTTTATGTTCAGTGAATGCATGTGTACACGATTTACAAAAAATCCCAAAGAGTCTCATTTATATGCTGTTAAAAAGATTTTTAAATATCTCAAGTAGACAATAAATTTAGGACTATTTTATTGAAGAGGAATTCCTTTTGATTTAATAAGTTATTCTAAGGATGACTTTGTTTGTTACATGTTAGACAGAAAGATAACCTCTGGAACATGTCACATTTCTGGCAAGTCACTAGTTTCATAGTGTAGTAAGAAATAGAATTCTGTTTCATTTTCTAATGTAGAGGCTGAATATATAGTTGTTGGTAGTTTTTGTGCTCAAATTCTTTAGATGAAACACAATTTAATAGACTATGGATATCAATTCAAACATGTCTCTATAAAATGGGATAGCACAAGTGCTATTAACATCTCTAAAAATCTAGTATCTCATGCTAGAACAAAGCATATTGATGTAAGACATCACTTCTTGAGAGATTATATTCAACAAGGTTATATAACTCTTGAATTCATTGGTACTGAACACTAATTGGATGATATATTCACAAATCCATTGAATTATGAGTGGTTAAATTACATCAGGCATGAGTTAGGTAAGATAAACTTCTCACGGTTAGAACCTCACTGCTAGAACCTCGTCATTAGAACCTCACTTCTAAAACCTCACCATTAGAACCTCACTGCTTGGACTTCACCTTTAGACCGTACAGATACCTCTTTACCTATAGACATTCAAAGTCTGAGACGTTGCATTTTATGTGCTCTCAACTAGAATCTGAATCTTTTTTCAACTATTATGTCTTTATTTTATCTATTTCATTTTTTGATCCCTAAATTATAAAAATAGAACACAGACCACATTTCGATCCACATCAAACCCTCCTCCGAACCTCTTGCTCTAAAATCTCCAAACCTAAACCTCCACTGAAACCGTGAAACGCTCTGTATTAATGGCCAGATTGAAGATGCAGTTGGTTATTGATGAAGGAGACACGCCTACTCTTATGAGACCTAGAGATGAATCGAGTAGCTGATTCCAAATAGTGGAAAAGGTACTGAACCCGCATTTATCCAAGAGTGAGATTGTAGCAGAGAAGAAATTATGTTCAGAGTGGCTTCTTTTGAGTTGATAATTAGTTTTTAAGGAACTGGAAACTCAGGGCTGGGTTGAATGATTTGCACACAACAATGGACCATATTACCTGAAGTTGGTGAAGGAATTATATGAGTATCTGAAATTCGGACAGTCTTAGAATGAGAAATGGATGACTTCTGAAGTAAATGGAGAAAATGTTAATATCTCCCTTGCTGAGTGGGCTGATTTTTTAAGGATTCCTCATGAAGGAAGTTATGTCTATAACTCAAAAGTGGTGCCTCCCACTAGTGAGTTCTTTTGTTATGACTAACCATTAACAGAGTTGACATGAAATGTAATTCCTAGGAATGTCGTTGATGCGGAGATGGAAGTAAAGGATAAGATGATTTTCAAGTTTTTTAACATGTGATATATCCATGGAGAGGGGACTTCAATGTTTGGATGTATCAGGACAAATTCATTCATTATTTGCTGAAGCATGGACATACGATTAACCTCTGTAGGCTATTGATGATTCAACATGAAGACATGACCAAGCCTAGTTCCAAATCCAATACTCTATTCCATGACAAGTTGATATCTCTTATGTTAAAACTGAAAGGATTTGTTGGAGATAAAGAAGAAATTGTTTGTGTACAAGATAACCATTGCATCACCAATATAATCTCCAAGCTGATGAAGATTAATTTGAATGCATTTCTAAAGACGTGGTTGAATGATGATGCTAAGGGGAATGATGAGTTTAATCCCGTGACTCATCCTACTAGGACTTAGAATGAGAGATACCTTGGACTTATTCCTGATGAATCTGAGCCTTCCTACTCAGATGAAGAAGAAGACGTTGTTGTTGTGCAAGAAGGAGAGGACTCTCTTATAGATGATAAGAGTGACCTTGACCTTCCCTCCAATCCTCGCGCAAGTATTGTATCCTTTGATGAGTCTAGCCTACCAAAGAGATTCCCTAGAAGGGAAGCTGTCCTAGGGGCATTGATAAAGAGACCATTGATGAAGAAGGGGATGAAATTGATTTAAAAGAAGTTATAGATACCTCAGATAAGGATTAGGACTCTAAATCAAGTCATGCATACCTAGAGACAGATGTTGCTAAAAATGAATAGGAATTTCTAAGTCTTAGTCCTCTAATAAGACATATAGATATGGTAGAATGTGGAGCAGAAGAAGAAGCTGCTAATTTAGTTGAGGCTAGAACTGTCATGGAAGTAGTTGAAGATTCTGAGGTAGAAGTGAAATTGAACCTTACTGATGTTTCATTTGAACAAGTAGGTCAGGATGAAATGAATGTGGCTGATCAGGATATTGCTTAGATTGAGGGGGAGGAACCTGTTGTTACAGGCTCAGTTGCTATTTTTCATGAAATTGAAGGTCTCTCTAAGGACCCTAGATTTATGTTATTGGGTCTAGATTATGATTAATTAGAATATCAGAGGCCTAAAAGAAGACCCCCAGTACCAAAAATCACTTTTGTCCCTCCAGAAATCTCTTTCCCTCAAGACTCTGTCAGACAGACCGATCATGAATCCCTGAAATTAAACCTGCAAAAATTGTCTAAGGATAGGTCTTCAGAAGTGGAAATGGAATTTCTTCGATCTCATGAGCATCTAGCATCTGACCTAGCCAAAATTCACCCCAGTATTTAATCTTATCTGCTCTATGAAGTAAGGTAATCCTAGAGTCAAATCAGTGAGTTAGAAGATTCTACGATTTGTGTGAAACAGTCAATTGCCAAATTTGATGATTATATGACCACAAGGACCCAAGTGGATAGAGACCTTGAATATGTCAAAATTATAGTTTTTCAAATGGTCATAGTGATTGGGGATTTCAATAAATCTATGGAAACACATGTGAAATGGAACGATGATGATGTCAAAAGACTGATCAGTTGTAAGAACACAGAACTTCTTTTTTAGTTATGTTTTTCCTTTTTCTGGTGTTTTGGAGTAAAGAGGAGTTTCTATAAAGTTTTTAAGTACACGCCTTGTACATTATGAGCACACGCCATGTACTTTGTTGCCGTAGGAGGCAGTATACTGTCCGTTTCATGGCCACACACATGGTCGTGTGGGGTGACGTGGAGGCCGCCTAAAGCAGATTACAGAAAGGGAAAGTACACGCCATGTACTTCAAAAGTACACGCCGTGTATTTATTTTTCCTTAAACAGACTCGAGTCGCATCTAATGGACATGGGTGTCTTCTTCATCAGTCAGAATGTCTTGGAGCACCTATATGGTGCTGAGAAGTACTTGAGCCCCCGATCCTCCATCCGTCCTCCGAATCGAACTCCGTCTATTGCATTGAAATAACATCAGTTAGTTCTCTTTTATTCTAGAACATCGTTTACCAATTCCTCCACGTTTTCAAGTTGTCGTGGGTTGAAAAGATTATGCATTTACATAGATATATGATGTTATAAGGATATTCAAGCTTCGTGGTTCAATTATATTGATCTACTAACCCTGTTGTTGGTGGTTTGTTCCTTTCAGTTGAAATTATTTGAGTTTTATTTTCAAATTCCACCAGTACCCTTGACCGGGGTACTGATATTTTACTATTTTGACCCTGTTGTTTTCCAGCTTTGCTTGTATGCCATAGTAGAGGATTTTGTTTGTGAATTGAGTGAATTGTTGTGCTTTGGATGTGTTTCCCATGCATGTTTTTCCTATATCTGTCCTTTGGGTTTAGTTTGCATGTTTTGATGATGTTTACTTTTACATTCCTAGTATAGTAGGATGTAGTGGCTTTTGTTCTGACATTATGTTTTACTATAGACTATTAGCCATGTAGTTCTTGAGGTTTACTTTGGTAGTTATGTGATGCTATGCTTTCTTAACTTACTCAGGGCTGTGAGAACCTGGTGTATAGACCATAGAAAGAATTGACATTGAGGGCTTATCCATAGTGTCTTTATAATTATATTATATGAGACCATAGGGGGAATTGACATTTAGTGCTTCCCTAATGTATTTTTAGTATGATACGAGACTATTGGGGGAATTAACGGTTAGTGCTTCCCTAGAGAGTCTATACTCTAGCTGAACCAGAGAGGTGAGACTGTGTGTTCCGCCCTGAGGGTTTCTTGTTATTGGTAGGTAGAACCCGAGGGGATAGGCTATGGGTTATTCCTAGAGGGTTACCTGTTGTGTTATCTATTTTTAGGATGTGTTCTATGTCATTTTTTTTGAATGCTTGAACTATGGACTGTTTACTGCTTAATGCTTCCATGTTTACTGCATTCTGTACTTTTACCTGCCCTATACTCACAGACTATTAGGCACAGATCTTCGGGTGGTTTTCTACTGGGATTTAGTATCACAACTTGTTTGTGCCATGATTTTGGGCCCAAACATATTATATTGTTGTAGTTATAGACCTAGGCCAGGGCCCATCGACATTAGGTACATGATTACAATGGAGGTGGAGAGCATGGGACCAAGACATGGCTTGCGATGGTGAGGAGTTGATCATCTGTTTTTCTTCTGTACTTTGGATTATTATTATATTCAGAATTGTGACTTGTTTGGCTATTTTCCTAGACATATATTTATCATGAATCATTCATATATATATTTATTCTCCAGTTATTTCTCTATCAATCATCCACTGTTTACTGTTGTTTGATATTTACTGCTTCCGCTATTGTGTGTTGTTTATTCTGCTGTGTACTCTGCCAATGAGAGCATTGTTTCCCCACCATCACACCAAAGGAACACGTTGATTGTGGTCTTCCTCTAGCATTCGGGGAAATGTGCTTGAGGCCTTGTGACCAACCGGGTACGAGGTGCCTCTAGGTGGCTTCTGGAACTGGGGCGTTACAAAGTGGTATATGAGGTTCTCTTTTCACTTGACTTACTATTTGGAGCCTTAGCTAGGGATAAGATAGAATAGGTACTTGGTAATAATCTATGCCCGGTAGTATCTAACCCAGGTATAGGGAAAACCCAATCTACCTAGTTTAAATTGCTATTTTTCTGGTTTTTCAATTATTATAGTTAATATGATTTCACTTTGATTGATTCACCTAATTTGTACTATTATTGATGATGTTTTTGAGGTTCTATTTCTGTTGCATCCCGATGAGATGAGGGGATTCCATATCATTAATAATATAGTCACTTTCTAGAAATCACATTTCATGCATTTTTTCCATTCCATCTAGGATGAATTAGTTATTGCATGTTGTTTTGATATATTATTTTTAAAATATGCATGATGTTGTGATAATTTCCTTGATAGAAATTCTAGTTGTTTGATATGGTATTGTTTTTGTATAGATTTTCTTGAATGTATGCCAAAATTTGGTTCTTGAGGTGTTATGGTCCCTCATGGATTGGAATTTTGTGGATCATTGCCTTGTTTTCCTTGCTATAACGTGTATAAGATGCCAAACGTTGATTTGGGGGGATTATGGGCCCTCTCAGATCGGAATTTGGTATATTCAATACTTGTTTTAGTGTTATTTGGGTTCCAGAGAATTTTATGAGGCTTACTATCCTGGAAAACCCAGAATACATGTCGTGTAATGTTATGTACACACCATCCGTTCTTATGTTCGGGAAGAACATTTTTTCTTAAGTACAGGCCGTGAACTTTATATACATGCCGTGTAGTCTCTTACCATGTCATAGGCTGTGTTGGAAGAAACATGGGATGTGGAAAGTCTGTGGTGAACACGTCGTGTATCTCCCTTACCCTCCATGTAGAGTCGACCCGTGACCACCTGTGTTACTAAAAACACTGTTTGGATAAGTCATGTCTTTTATAGGTTGTGTACAGTCTATGAACGCCATGTAGTATGACCCAGGTACCCGGCCATGTCACGAAAAACACTAGTTGGTGTCACCCTTTCTTGTACATGCTGTGTGGGACTTAAACACACCATGTAGGTTTATCCAGGTACCCAGTCGTGTCACTAACGACATGGGCTGGTGTTATCCTTTCTCATGCACTCCGTGTCCGTCTGGAACACGCCGTGTAGTGTGAGCCATGTGTCAGGCTATGTCACTAACAACACAGGCCATGTGAAGCTTGTCCAGTACACATCATGTCTACCTTGAACACACCTGGTAGTCTTGTCTTAGGAGAGACGTGTGGATTAACTCTGTAGAGGGACCCGTGCAGGGGAAGAGGATTAAAGTACACGCCATGTGTTTTGAGAACATGCTGGGTGTTTGGGGTGTTACATGACTAGTTTAGGCAGAAGTACACACCCATGTGAATGACATAAGGGAACACACTGTGTTGGTAGTGTACACACCCTATAGTCATGTTTTGTAAAAAATTAATGTTTTCTTTCTCTTGTTCTCTTCATTCACTTATTGTTTTCAGTCCTTGATAATTTTGATCTTACATGTGCACTTGACCTTGGAGATTCATTCCAACAAGACATCCTCCAATTGTACGCCAGTGGTCGGGCGGTGATCAGACAACGAACATGGCTGATCAGGGACAACCTGTAGATCCTCCTATTGTGCTAGTCTTGGAACCAATTGTTATCATTGTTACCGGTGCTGATGCACAACTCAGGGAAGGATTCATGAGGATGATGCAGTCTTTTCAGGGAGCACCGCCACCTGCCCTGTCGATGGCTGATTTGAAGTGGGTCTTCCAGAAGCTGCATCCTCCCACTTTCAAAGGGGATGTATGACCTCAGGCTATAGATTCATTGCTCGAATCCATGATGACAATATTTGAGCATCTAGAGACACCTCATGAGAGGAGAGTCATGCTCGCTACCTATATGCTATGAGATTTCTACCAAGATATGGTGGGATGTGATCTCATAGGCGGGTCATCAGCCGGTTATGGCTTGGGAGGAGTTCCAGGACATCTTCTATGACTACTTCTTTCTGGATACCCTGAGGGCCAACTGTGCCCAGGATTTTATGACCCTTTAGCAGGATGCCATATTCGTTATGGAGTTCTCCTATCATTTCACCGAGCTTTAGCACTTCACACCCACCCTGGGAGGAGATGGGTTATTCCTAGCAAGGAAGATTGAGGATGGCCTAAGAAATGACATCCTCTATCTGCTGAATATCTTCTAGTTGAATTCCATTGCTTCCATCATCAACCATGAAATGATAATAGAGCACAATCTAAGGGAATCCAGAGTTGTAAGCCAGGGCGGCTCAACTTCAAGAGATAGTGCTCCGCCAGCTGATAATCAGAAGCACCGTAGAGAGACTACATGGGGGATCTGAGTAGGCGGGATTCATATTCTAGTAGAAATGTGGTGTCCTACCAGTGCAGGAGAAATGGGCATATGAGGCCGTAGTTCCAAAGATACCCAAAGAAGTGCCGATATTGCTGAAATTTGGGGCACCTTAGGCTTTTTTGTCTGATATTTTGACCAGCGTTCATGAAAGGGGTTAATTTATGACTACTAGTGTAGGAGAAGCTACGCTAGTTTCTCACCAGTCTGGAAACTAGTGTCCTTCCGGTCGTTCAGGACGAGGTGGAGGTCATGGCCGCGGTAGTCAGCCACCAAGAAACCAAAGACAACAGAGTGGATCAACTCAGAGTTGTCTGGCAGGGTCACAGGGTTGCGGAGCTAGCAAGACATTTGCAGTGGAGCAGACCCATGAGAATCATGATCCCATCCCATCTACAGTTCTAGGTAAACACATAGATATTCCATTTGGGACAAGAACATCTAGTGTACGTCAGTTCAAGGAGTTCCATCTCGAGGTTGGTGGGTGTCTCTTCCTTTGGGAGCTTTATGTTCTAGAGATGATAGGCTATGATTTCATTCTCGGAATGGACTGGCTAGTTCCCTTTTAGGCAGTCTTCGACTGTCACTACCCATGGTGAGTTTCATATCACCAAAGGGTGGATCATTTCTTCATAAGGGTGAGTGGGATGTCCATGCGAGAAGAGTGGGTCCAGAGCATCATGGGTTGGGAGCAGTTACAGCCTTGATTACTAGCCTTTATTCGAATGACAAAGGGACTTCATATTTCGACTTTCCTCTAGTGGTGGATCGTTTCGGGGACGTCCTTCCAGATTACTTTTTTGGTTTTCCTCTGGAGCATGAGGTAGACTTTTCTATTTAGCATCTTCTAGGTGAAACACCAGTGTCCATTCCTCATTAGAGACTGGCTACACCAGAGTTGAAGGATCTTAATAAACTATTGGAGGAGTTACAGGCCAATGGTTTCATCTGACCAAGTACTTCTCCTTCGGTTTCACCATTCCTTTTTACGAAGAAGGCAGATGGTACTCTTAGGTTGTGTGTGGATTATCGAATGTTGAAACAGTTTATACTCAATAACCGATATCCCTTGATGAGAATTGATGACCTCTTTGTTCAGCTTCGAGGAGACTATGTGTTCTTGAAGATCAATTTGGGGTCTTAATATCATCAGTTGTGTGTTATACCATCTAGTATACCTCTTATAGCTTTTCAGAGTAGGTATGGTCTATACGAGTATATGGATATGCCGTTATGTCTCCCAAATGTGCCTGTAGTTTTCATGGCACTGATGAACTGAGTTTTCCATCCATACTTGGATTCCATCGTGGTTGTTTTCATATATGATATATTGGTGTACTATCACACTCGACACGACCATACTACCCATATTAAGATAATTTTGAGTACACTAAGGGAGCATCAGTTATATGCTAAGATCTCAAAGTGCCACTTTTGGATGGATCAGATTCACTTCAGGGGTCATGTTATCTCAGAGGCATGAGTATCAGTGGACCCAGAGAAAGTGAGAGTTGTAATTTCCTGGGAGCATCTGAAGAATGTCTTTGAGGTGCGGGGTTTTCTAGGGTTGGCTGGATACAACAGATGTTTCATACAAGAATTCTCACACTTAGCAGCCCCACTGATGGGTCTGACCAAGGAGGGAGTGATGTTCTTATGGTCAAATTTTTGTGATTCAGCCTTTTAGGAGATGAAAGGGAGGTTGACTTCTGCACCAATACTAGACTTTCTAGAGCCAATCAAGAGCTATAACATTTACTGTGATGCATCAGGTATTGGGATAGGAGATATGCTTATACAGGGAGATGTGGTCATTTCGTATGGGTCTCGATAGTTGAGGCCACATGAGAGGAATTACCCGACACAAGATCTGGTGTTGGAAACTATTTTTCATTCCCTACGCTACTGGAGACATTATCTTCTGGGAGAACACTTGGAGGTTTCCACCAACCAAAAGAGTCTCAAGTACATCTTCACTCAGTGTGATCTGAATTTGAGGTAGTGAAGGTGGGTGGAGTACCTATAGTCCTTTGACTTTGAGCTTACCTATACGCCTAGAAAAGGCAGCATAGTGGCTGATGTGTTGAGTAGAAGGACTCGGATATTGGTAGTTCATGATGAGAGCATTGAGTGGCAGCTTATGACTCTATTCAATGAGATGCATTTGAAGGTGCAGGACAATCAGAGGTAGATCTTTCTTTCTTTTGTAGCAGTTACATCTACAATTCTTGATGGGGTAAGAATAAGGAAGCTATCAGATTATGAAGACCTAGTCCCAAGGGAGAGTGTTTCAGGAGAGGACCCTATTTTTGGATGGACTGTAGGTGAGGATGAAATATTTCATTTCAAAGGAAATGTATGGATGCCGGTAGACATACGCGAGGAGATGATGCATGACATTCATTCCTCAGTTTGGGCAGTTCATCCTAGAATCACCAAGATGTATCATGATCGACAATGTCAGTAATGGTGGCCATGTATGAAGAGGGATGTTGCTGGTTTCTTCATGAGGTGTTCCACATGAGAGCATGTGAAAGTAGAGCATCAGTGACCAGCATGAATTTTTCAGCAGTAACCCATTCTAGAGTGGAAGTGGAATGATGTCACGACGGTCTTCGTGACTAGTTTATCGCGACTGACTCGATGGAATGGCACAATTTGAGTTGACATTGATAGACTCATGAAGGTTTCACACTTCTTGATGAACAAGGAGACCCTCAGTGTTGATGAGCTGGGGAAGTTGTACATCCGAGAGACTGTACGTCTGCATGGAGTTCCACACTCCATTGTTTCAGACAAGGATGCCAGTTTTACTTCTTGGGTTTGGCAGGGGCTTCAAAAGGATTTGGGCACACATGTACTTTTGAGTACAGAATTCCATCCCCAGATAGATGGCCAGTTTGAGCATAACATTTAGGTTCATGAGGATATGCTCTGAGCATGAATTCTGAATTTTGGAGGTTCTTGGGAGAAGCATATACCTCTTGTTTGTTTTCCTACAATAATAGCTTTCATGCGACTATTCAGATGGCACCTTATGAGGCTTTGTATGATAGGCTATGTCGATAACCTTAATGTTTGCTATAGGTAGGAGAGTGTAGCGACCCCCGAACTCAGGGTGCCTAAAGAGACGTGATATACATAACATTTCATTACATCATTACAAATTAAATATCATGTCCCATTACTACAGAAGATCGTGAGGCTCAGGATTCTTGGAAACCAGCTTCTTCTGATTAGATTCATTAGTACCAACCATGCCTGAAATTTTTTAAACAAAAACGTAGGGTGAGAAAAAGTGCCCAGTAAGGGGTTTTAAAAAACGTTTTATGAAAACACTTTCTCAAAGCAGTCATTTTGAAGGGAATAAAACACTTTGCTAAAAACGAAACATCATCTTTTCTTAAAAACATGAAATCTGACATTTTTTTTGAAAACCACTTGCACAAAGGAGTACGTACTTGAAATAAACTCTATGGTAAACATGATCAAAGAGCGCAACATAAGAAAAATAAACAATGCATACTATCCAAACAAGGTTACTTAAATTCTAAAAATAATTCTGTAACTAAACATGGGAAACATGCATAACATGGTTCATGAGAATATACACTTCTACTAACAGTTTATCACATGAAAAACAGTTCTTGACACATAAAATTACATTTTCATAGTCATGGAAGCTTTCAACTAGGGGTTGTCCTATTAGTTGAACTAAACCCTGGATGACCTTTATCATTACATGTAGAGGGAATGTATAATATTGGACTTTGTCAAGACCTTTCGTCAAGACTGTATAACATATTTAATGGGTCGAGGCTCACTGCCCACCCTGTTTCCTTGATAGCTCGAGCCATGGATAACTGCCAAGACCGTCGCACATAATCATCTCATGAGTCTCCTGCTTTACCCAATGCATTGGAGCGCTGTATAATTCCGGGTGCACCCATCACATCATTCTTGTTGCGCTATATAATTCTGGGCGCACCCGTCACATGTCAGTCCTATACATCCATCACATATCTTGACATGGTCATTTCATTCATAGGGTTTAACACATTCTTAATTAAACCCCATTTTCACATACATATTCATAACATGAAGACATTTTAATTATTAAAAACATTATGATATGCAAGCTAATGCTCTGTGCACCTAACAAGTTATCTTAACATTTGAAAAGATGGGTTTTAAGAAAATGAACATAACACTTAACATTCCATAACATCATAATACCCAATTAATGCATAGTCGTTCATAACATACACATATGATGATAAATGGATATCATGGGTGTTTAATACAGGAAGTTTGGGTTAAAATGTGCGTAATCAAGTCCATCTTAGGGAAATCATGTATATAATTGTGTAAACTCTTATATTTTCACTTTAAATAACAAGACCCCTTTTCTTTATAAAGTTTTTAAACATTATAAGAGAACTCGTAATTGAAGACAACATAATGTTATGTATACCTACACATATGCATGGGTTCGGCACATTAAACCATAATCCAAAAATATCTCTCGTGTTTTACCTTAAACAATATTTATATTTGGTAAAAACATCCGGAGTTCTTTTCCATAATAGAAGAAAAAGGGGTGAACATAATTTACATAAACCATTATTGACAGAAATTCAGCCTCGCATACAACAAGGTTGTTTTATAAACATTAGTACATACCAATTAATACGTGTATGCACTTTTAAAAGTTTAAGGAGTCCATACTAACCATTTTCACAAAGCAAAATCCTGATTTTTCAAGAGTAGTGATAAATGAAAATTCTCAATTGAAAGAATAATTTTGAAATCAAACCAACCCATAAACTTCATCATGCTATGTTGTAATAAATTACAAAACATGGACACCAAGTTCATATTAATTTATATACACATTAACAATATACTTCATTGACTTTCATAATTTTACCTATTCATTCAATTACTCAAAATCTCCATTTTTTATAGGCGAAAGGAAAAATCAGGGTTATTAACATTGAGAAAAGGTTTTATACTTGCGTAAATCATCTTATACATATGTTTATATAAAATTATATATATATATATACACATATATAAACACAAGGTGTAAAATTCAAGAACCCGCACCCAAATAAAACAGATCCTTCGAACCCTTACCCCAATTTTAGGTTTTCAAAAAGAGGCTGACAAGATCGGTTCTAGGAATAGGTAAAACAGGTTTATATGGTCCTATATATTCTAATACACAATTATACAACAAGCGTGTATAACTATATAAAACTTACAGAAATGGTAAGAAATGATGAAGATGATTTTCCCCCTTACTCCTAATTGGTTATTTAAGCCGAGAGGGATCCCATGGTCTATGTTTGTACCGGTTTCACACACACCATAAATATATATAACATGTATATATATTTACACATTTGTATAAACCGAAACTTGACCAAACCGTACCAAATTAAAAACATGCTTCTTACTTTGCTCGGAGAGGTGAAGTAGACGAGGCAAGAGGAACCGAAAGAATAAATGCAGAAGATATACATATATATATATATAACATGTATATACGGATATATATCAATATATAAAACCCGAAGTTTAAACAAACTTAGGAAAAAAAAGAACACGACCCTTACCAATTTAGAGAGGAGGAGAGGAAGGCGAAGTGCCAGATTGGTGGTCGGAGATCCAAGAAACCCAAAGCAAGCATCCCCTCTTCGGTGCAACTGGGGTTTCAAAAAAACAGAGGAAGAAGATGAAGGAATTAGGGGAGTCGTCGGCCCGAGGTATCCGAGGGGAGGGGTCGGTGTCGACTCGAGGAAAGAAGGAGACAACTGGGTCTACTAGCCGGCCTACGAGAGAAAAACGAGGCACCCTACGATCTACTAGTCCAGTGTCGTGAGGAAGGAGAAGAAGCTGCGAGCGTGAGGTTGAAGAAAACTGAGAAAACACCGGGTGGCTGGGATCAAACCGGGGATGATTGGACGACTCACAAACAGTGCAGCATTAAAAGAGACGGACGACTGCGATCGGAGGGAGCAGATCAGACGGCCTGGATTTGATGCGGCGTTTAATGAAACGTGATTCAGCAGGTTCTCTTTTTTTAAGTTATTTTATTAATATTTTCATTAGTTTATTAAATCATTGGTTTTATTATTAAAAATTCAATTATTAAACTGACTTTTATTATTTTAATAAAAAAATCAGTTGTCAATAAAAATTATATATTAATTTAATCAAAATGTGTTACTATTTAAATATAGGTATTTCTATATATTTTATACTTAAAACATAAATAATTTTTATTATATTATCATTATTATTATTAAACAGTAATTATTAATTACTTAATATTTCATTATGAAAATTAATGATTAAAAACATTGGGTACTCAAAACATAACACATACATATATTTTAATTTCCTTTTTAGCTAATTATCTAAATTTTCTTAATTAAAGTATATTATTAATTAAACTACATTCAATCACACATAAGAGTGTGTTGATATAAGTATCATCATCATGAAACACATAAGTAAAAGAAACCATAACATGATGTAGTTTCCAAAACTGGTTATCCCTGCTATAAACATTTGTATTAACATTAGCCCTTAAATTTAATTTAGAGAAAAAGAATTATTTGATTTGATGCAATATGTATATATATATAACTAAAGGGTCAATACCTATATAGACAAAATAAAAACCCATTAGCATTAATATAAATACAACATAAAATTTTAATCGCTCAAATCAAGAGAATAAGTGTAGTGAATAATAATATTAATTTTTCATAAAACATAATTCACATTTTTGGGAAAACAAGAAATAAATTGATTAAATTATCATTGATGTCACTTTTAAACATTAAAGAAAATTACACAATTAGAATTACGATCCTTTTGGGGTAAACTATCTTATTTCCAATGATCAAAATAAAACATTAGATTCTTGGGGAAACCAACGGTAAAATTTATAGTCATTTGCAGTTCAACGGTCAGATTAGGGTGCTTATAAAAGGGCCTGGTCTCGGGATGTCCCTTGCTCCAGGTGACTGAAGGTGAAATGAGAAGATGGTTCGTGTGATTCCCCTAGTTCTCAGCACGGTTGTAGTGGCTTCGGCCATCCTCATGTTCATTATGATGGACGCCCAAATCCCCTATGACATTCTTGGGCTCTTAGTGGTTTTAAGTGGTCTCCCCATTATTGTAATCGGGTTTTAGTTGGGATTTTTGGTTAATTTATCATCTTGTTAAGTCAGTGGATGTTGTAGCCAAAATGTTTCTTATTTGAATAAAAGTAATTTTCAACCATTTGATGCATTTTATTATTAATACCATATTAGTTGTTTGTTGGTTCACTTAACGGGTGACATTGAAAAGAAAAGTTGTCAAAAATCAAAACATGGTTTTCTCGGGTCGTTACATTACTTCCCCCTTCAAAGAATTGTGCCCTCGCAATTCTATCATAAAAATAAAAACAGAAACCCCAAACATAGTACACTACCGAAACAGTGGATCTGGATCAGTTAACGGGATTCCAAGGTTCACACATAGCTCTTCCATTTCCCAAGCCCAGATGCACCTCGAACAGTACTCCTTGAACTCCTGTTCGTGCGTACTGCACACGGGCTTCCAAAGGGAGGCTCGTTCGATGCAAATCTCGAAAACATCAGAGTAGATAAACTCCTTGATGACTCTTCTGGCCACATCATTCTCGAGGTAGTCGAGAGGGATGATGCGGTTGAGGAGACTGAGATTCAAGACTTGGAACATGAAGGTTGCACTAAGCTGGCCATCCTGGGCAGCCACGAGGAAGCATGCTCTGGCAGAAAAGTTCTGTGCCAGAGTAAAACACTGGAACATGCCCTCAAAGTATCTTCCCCTTCGCATGTAGCAGGGGAGTTGAGCCATGGTAATGAGGTGACAGACACGATCATCCTCCTGACATAAACGAAGGATCTCTAGACCGTTTTCTAGATCGAGCAAACGCTGACAGGACCCTCGCAGGTGGAGAAAGGATGGACAATCCACCGTGAATGCCTTGATCAAGATGACTTCTACTAGCTCATCAGGTAGGGATGAGAAGTTCATTTTACCAGCCATGTGAAAGCAAACATCGAAGGGAAACTCTTAACAACATTGATAAGGTGGAGACATTAATGTAAACAAGAAACTTCCATTTATGAAAAAGTTTACATGACAAAGTCTGAGTTTACAAGACGTACGCCACAAAGAGTGGAAAAACGTCCTAACACTTCAAACCACACACAAGATGAACAGTCATGAAAAAACTCATGGGAACATTTATAACACCTCCTGAGTTTAGCGTGAGGGGTATGTAGTTGGGAAACATCGGTATACACTTCTTGCCTAAGAGATAGACGGGTGTACTCATTCTCCAACACTCCAAAGTCCATTAACTGGCTCCAGAAGCCGTAGTGCAAAATCTGGCACAGGTAAGCCACTCGAAGGTCTGCAGCAGCATCAGCTTCTTGAAAGGGGTTATCAAGCATTGTTCCAAATTCCTCGCCAGTTGTGAACACTCGAAAGAGTCCTTCGTGATACCTTCCCCGACGTGCATAAGAGGGAAACTGAGTCATCATCATTAAGAGATAATCCATCCCCAATCCCCAGGGAAGACTAAGCACCCTAGGTGAGTTTGACACGCCGTACAGGTGCTTACACGTCATGCGAATTTGGGCATAATTCAGAATGTTCTCACGACTAGATAGAGATACAATGTTCTCTAGAGCCTCAGTGGGAAGTGACAAAAGGTCGGTAGGTACATCAGCCATCTGAAAGTTATAACATTTTTATTTAGTCAGTCATAATAATACATTTATATCACCTGGTTTTCCAAAGTTTCCTGAACCCATCCTCTGATACCAACTGTAGCGACCCCCAAACTCAGGGTGCCTAATGAGACATGATATACTTAACATTTAATTAGATCATTACAATTTAAATATCATGTCCCATTACTACAAAAGATCGCGAGGCTCAGGATTCTGGGAAACCAGGTGCTTCTGATTAGCTTCATTAGTACCTACCATGCCTAAAATTTTTTAAACAAAAACGTACGGTGAGCAAAAGTGCCCAGTAAGGGGTTTTAAAAAACGTTTTAAGAAAACTCTTTCTCAAATCAGTCCTTTTGAAGAGAATAAAACACTTTTCTAAAAACGAAACATTATCTTTTCTTAAAAACATGAAATCCGAATTTTTTTTGAAAACCACTTGCACAGAGGAGTACGTACTTGAAATAAACTCTATGGTAAACATGATCAGAGAGCACAACATAAGAAAAATAAACAATGCATAATATCCAAACAAGGTTACTTAAATTCCAAAAAGAAATCTGTAACTAAACAAGGAAAACGTTCATAACATGGTTCATGAGAATATACAGTTCTACTAACAGTTTACCACATGAAAAACAGTTCTTGACACATAAAATTACATTTTCATAGTCATGGAAGCTTTCAACTAGGGGTTGTCCTATCAGTTGAACTAACCCCTGGTTGACCTTTATCATTAAATGCAGAGGGAATGTATAATACTGGACTTTGTCCAGACCATTCGTCAGGATAGTATTACATACTTAACGGGTCGAGGATTACTGCCCACCCCGTTTCCTTGATAGCTTGAGCCATGGCTAACTGCCAAGACTGTCGCACATAATCGTCTCATGAGACTCCTACTTTACCCAATGCATTGGAGCACTGTATAATTTCGGGCGCACCCATCACATCATTCTTGTTGCGCTATATAATTCCTGGCGCACCCATCACATGTAAGTCCTATACATCCCTCACATATCTTGACATGGTCATTAATTCATAGGGTTTCATGCATTATTAATTAAAGCCCATTTTCACATATGTATTCATAACATGAAGAATGATTAATCATTAAAAACATTATGTTATGCATGCTAAAGCTTCGTGCACATAACAAGTTATCTTAACATTTGAAAACATGGGTTTTAAGAAAATAAACATAACACTTAACATTCCATAACATCATAATACCCAATTAAATCATAGGCGTTCATAACTTACACATATGATGATAAATGGATATCATCGGTGTTTAATACAGGCAGTTGGGGTTACAATGTGCGTAATCAAGTCCATCTTGGGGAAATCATGTATATAATTGTGTAAACTCTTCTATTAGCACATTAAATAACAAGCCCCCTTTTCTTTATAAAGTTTTCAAACATCATAAGAGAACTCGTAATTGAAGTGAACATAATGATATGTATACCTACACATATGCATGGGTTCAGCACATTAAACCATACTCCAGAAATATCTCTCGTGTTTTACCTTAAACAAAATTTATATTTGGTAAAAACATCCGGAGTTCTTTTCCATAAAAGAAGAAAAAGGGGTGAACATAATTTCCTTAAACCATTATTGGCAGAATGTCACCCTGACATACAACAAGGTTGTTTCATAAACATGAGTACATACCAATGAATACATGTATGCACTTGTAAAAGTTTAAGGAGTCCATACTAACCATTTTCACAAAGAAAAATCCTGATTTATCAAGAGTAGTGATAAATGAAAATTCTCAATTGCAAGAATAATTTTGAAATCAGACTAACCCATAAACTTCATCATGCTATGTTTTAATAAATTACAAAACATGGACACCAAGTTCATATTAATGTATATACACATTAACAATATAATTCATTCACTTGCATAATTTTACCTATTCATTCAATTACTCAAAATCTCCATTTTTTTTATAGGTGAAAGGAAAAATCAGGGTTATAAATATTGGGAAAAGGTTGTATACTTGCATATATAATCTTATACATATGTGTATATAAAAGTATATATATTTATACACATATATAAGCACAAGGTGTAAAATGAAAGAAAATGCACCCAAATTAAACAGATCCTTTGAACACGTACCCCAATTTTAGGTTTTCACAAAGAGGTTGACAAGATCGGTTCTAGGAATAGGTAAAATAGGTTTATATGGTCCTGTATATTCTTATACCCAATTATACAACAAGTGTGTATAACTATATAAAACTTACAGAAATTGTAAGAAACGATGAAGATGATTTTCCCCCTTACTCCTAATTGGTTCTTTAAGCCGAGAGGGATCCCATGGTCTATGTTTGGACCAGTTTCACACACACCATAAATATATATAACATGTATATATATTTACACATTTTTATAAACCGAAACTTGAGCAAACCGAACCAAATTAAAAACCTGGTTCTTACCTTGCTCGGAGAGGTGAAGCAGACGAGGCAAGAGGAATCGAAATAATAAACGCAGAAGATATACATATATATATATATATAACATGTATATACGTATATATATCTATATATAAAACCCGAAGTTTAAACAAACATAGGAAAAAAAGAACACGACCCTTACCAGTTCGGAGAGGAGGAGAGGAAGACGAAGCGCCAGATTGGTGGTCAGAGATCCAAGAAACCCGAAGAATGCCGCCCCTCTTCAGTGCAACTGGGGATTTTTTAAAAAAAGAGGAAGAAGATGAAGGACTTCGGGGAGTCGTCGGCCCGAGGTATCTGAGGCGAGGGGACGGTGCCGACTCGAGGAAAGCAGGAGACAGCCGGGTCTACTAGCCGGCCTACGATAGATAAACGATGCACCCTACGATCTACTGGTCCGGTGTCATAAGGAAGGAGAAGAAGCCACGGGCACAAGGTGGAAGAAAACCGAGAAAATAGTGGGCGGCTGGGATCAAACCGGGGATGATCGGACGACTCACAAATAGTGCGACATTAAAAGAGACGGGCGACTGCGATCGGAGGGAGTAGATCAGACGACCTGGATTTGATGCGGCGTTTAATGAAACGCGATTCAGCCGGTTCTCGTTTTTTTAAAGTTATTTTATTAATATTTTCATTAGTTTATTAAATCATTGTTTTTATTATAAAAAATTCAATTATTAAACTGACTTTTATTATTTTAATAAAAAATCATTTTTCAATAAAATTTATATATTAATTTAATCAAAATGTTTTACTATTTAAATATTGGTATTTCTATATATTTTATTCTTAAAACATCAATAATTTGTAATATAATCATTATTATTATAAAACCGTAATTATTAATTACTTAATATTTCATTATGAAAATTAAAGATTAAAAACATTTGGTACTCAAAACATAACACATACATATATTTTAATTTCTTTTTTTTCTAATTACCATAATTTTCTTAATTAAAGTTTATTATTAATTAAACTACATTCAATCACACATAAGAGTGTGTTGATATAAGTATCATCATCATGAAACACATAAGTAAAAGAAACTATAACATGACATAGTTTCCAAAACTGTTTATTCAAGCTATAAACATTTGTATTAATAGTAGCCCTTAAATTTAATTTAGAGAAAAAGAATTATTTGATTTGATTCAATATGTATATATATATAACTCAAGGGTTAATACCTATTTAGACAAAATAAAAACCCATTAGCGTTAATATAATTACAACATAAAATTTTAATTTCTCAAATCAAGAAAATAAATGTAGTGAATAATAATATTATTTTTTCATAAAACATAATTTTCATTTTTGGGAAAACAAGAAATAAATTGATTAAATTATCCTTGATGTCACTTTTAAACATTAAAGAAAATTACACAATTAGCATTCCAATACTTTTGGGGTAAAATATCTTATTTCCAACAGTCAAAATAAAACATTAGAAACTTAGGGAAACCAACGGTCAAATTTATAGCCGTTTGGGGTTCAACGGTCAGATTAGGGTGCTTATAAAAGGGTCTGGTCTCGGGGTGTCCCTCGCTCCAGGTGACTGAAGGAGAAAGGGGAAGATGGTTCGTGTGATTCCCCTGGTGCTCAGCACAGTTGCAGTGGCTTCGGCCATCCTCATGTTCATTATGATGGACGCCTGAAACCCCTACTGCATTCTTGGGTTATTAGTGGTTTTATGCGGTCTCCCCATTATTGTAATCGGGTTCTTAGTTGGGATTTTTGGTTAATTTATCTTCTTATTCAGTTAGTGAATGTTGTATCCAAAATGTTGTTTATTCGAATAAAAGGAATATTCATCCATTTGATGAATTTTATTATTAATACCTTATTAGTTGTTTGTTGGATCACTTAACGGTTGACACTGAAAAGAAAACTTGTCAAAAATCAAAACATGGTTTTCTCGGGTCGTTACAGAGAGGCAGATTTTCTGGGATTTCATCTTGTTAGGGAGACCACAAAGCAGATACATGTGATTCAGAAGAGGATGGTTACTGCACAGTCTCGTCAGAAGTCTTATGCTGATCAGCGGAGATGACCTATGGATTTCAATGTTGGGGATCAGGTTTTCCAGCATGTCGCACCGAGGATGGGAGACAAGAGGATTAGGAGACATTGTAATCTTTCTTTGAGTAACATCGGACCATTTGAGGAGTTGGAGAGAGCTGGTCAGGTTTCCTATTGGTTTCAGTTATTTCAGACGTACCGGGATATGAACGACGTCTTCCACATTTCTTAGCTCTGACATTACTTTTCAGACCAGTCTCATGCTTTCCAACCTGAGGAAGTTGAGTTGAAGGTGGATGCATCTTTCAAGGAGAAACCTATGTAGATTTTTTATTGCAGTGAAAATGTTCTGAATGTACAGTCTATTCCTCTGGTACAGGTTCCATGGTAGCATGGCCGAGTACAGGACGAGACTTGGGAGAGGGAGGCTGATGTACAATCACAGTGGTAGGCGTTATTCAAGGATTCTTCTTCTACGTCGTGCAAGGGAAATCAGTGGATGAATTTCATTAAAGGGGGATGTTTGTAATATTCTAGACCTTATTTTAGGTATGTTTTTCCTTTTTATGGAGTTTTTGAGAAAAGATGAGTTTTTTGAAATTTTTCATGTACACACCGTGTTCTTTATGAGTACATGCCATGTACTTTGTTTCCGCAGGAGGCTGTGTGATGGACATGTCATGGCCACACACACAGTCATGTGGGGTGACGTGGATACGGCCAAAAGAAGAGTACGGGAAGGGTATTTAGACGCCTTTTACCTCAAAAGTACATGCTGTGTATTTTCATTTTTTTTCATAAAATTGGCAGGGGTCGTGTCTAATGGACATGGGTGTCTTATTCTTCATCAGAAACATCCTGGAGCACCCGTACGGTGTCGAGATATCCTTGAGCCCCCGATCATCCTTTTTTATCCGAATCAAACTCCACCGGTTGCGTTGGAATAACATTAGTGAGTTCTATTTTCACCTATAGCATCATTTTCCAATTCATCATCTTTTCCATGTTATCGTGGGTTTAACTTTTTATGTGTTTTCGTAGATCTATGATGTTATAAGGCGATTAAATCTTTAAGGATCAAGTATATTGATCTCATAATGCCTAGGTAGGCGGTTTGTGCCATTCTGTTGAATGTCATTGAGTTTTATGTGAAGGTTCCACCAATACCCTTGAACAGGGAATTGTGTTTTTACCATTTTGACCATGTTGTTTGCCTGCTTTGTTTGTTTTCCTAGGTAGAGGATTTTGTTTTTGAATAGGGTGAATTTTTTGCTTTTAATGTGTTTCCCATGCATATTTTTACTATATCTATCATTTGGGTCTAGTTTCCCTATTTGGCTGCTGTTTCCTTTTCGATGCCTAGTATTGTAGGATAGAGTGACTTTTGTTCTGACAAGCTGTTATGTTTTAGAATGCTATCCATGTAGTTATTTAGGTTTACATTGTCCGTTACGCGATGATATTTTTTCTTGACTTACACAGGGCCATGAGAAACGGGTGTATAGACTGTAGGGAGAATTGATCTTGAGGGACTATTCAGAGTGTCTTTATAATTATACGGTGCAAGACCATAGGGGGAATTGAAGTTGAGTGCTTCCACAGAGTTCTTTTAGTACGATACGAGACAATAGGGGCAATTGACGGTGACTGCTTTCCCAGAGAGTATATACATTATCTTTACCAGAGGGGTGAGACTGTGTGTGCCTCCTAGAGGCATTCTTGTTCTTTATAGGTAGAACCAGAGGGGATAGGATATAGGTACTTCCCAAAGGTTTAACTATTGTGTTATCTATTTTTCTTTTTCATTATATGTGGTGTTTTGAATGCTTAAAATGTGGATTGTTTACTTCTTAGTTCTTCCTTGTTTACTACATTTTCTACTATTACCTGCCATATACTCACTGAAAGTTAGGAACAGATCTTCGAGTGGTTTTCTACTAGGATTTAGTCTCACACCCTATTTGGGCCATGCTTGTTTTCCTAAATAGATTATATTACTATAGGTATAGAAAACGGAAAGGGACCTTAGACTTCAGGTATTTGATTGCTTTGGAGATGGAGAGAATGGGACCAAGCCAAGGCTTGCGATGCAGAGGAGTTCCTCATCTGTTTTTATTTTGTACTTTGGTTTAGTACTGTATTCATAAATGTGACATGTTTGGATGTTTTCCTTGAAATATATGTATCATGCATCATTTATATATATTTATGCTCATGATATTTCTCTATCAGTCTTCCATTGTTTATTATTTTTGGATATTTACTGCTTCCGCTATTGTGTGTTGTTTACTTCTGTTGTGTACTCTGCCAATGAGGGCATAGTTTCCCCAGATCACACAAAATGTCGTTACTTCTAGTCGGTAGCCTCTGGCATTCGGGGAAATGCGCTTGATTCCATGTGACCAACAGGGTACGGGGTGCCTCTGGGTGGCTTCCGTATTCGGGGAATTACATCAGTGGGCTGACAAAATCTTTCAAGGAGACAATGGCCTTATCACTGGATCCTCTATATGCATCTGCATCCACTTTAGAATCTCCTCAAATTGACATTGATGCTTTCAGGACCACTATCAAAGATGATGGGGCAATGTTCTCAGATGGAAGTTCCTCAGATTCTCTGTTTATTTATGTCAACAATGAAATTCATAATATTTTGGGAAACTATTTAAGGGATGTTGCTCAGGATAAAAAGGCCATCAAGGATCAAGTTGATTTCTACAACAAACGGTTGCATACCAAAAATCAGATGGATTGTCACTTCAAGTTGTTGTTGGAAAACATATGGATCCCACCTGTTACTCAGGCCTTTAAGGATCAGGTTAGCAGACTCAGAGAATTGACTCCTGCGTTGGAAAAATTCATAAAGAATAAGGATGATTTTATTTCTGATATGGTGAGAGGTGGAAGTATTATTTTGAACTTTAGTAATATTCTCTTACCTTACTTCCATGTGGAATGTACTGCAATCATAGTTCCTCATTCACTGCATGCTTCTTCAGCTGCATCAGGTTCCACCAGTGCTGCTCCTTTGATGAAACCTACCAAAGCCATCAAAAGATTGACACCATCGATTCCTTAGAGATCTACTCACTACATGTCTACTAATGCCTCTGTTGTAGCACCTCATACCTTGACAACTGCCATCCCTCAGTCTATCCCTCCACCTTCAGCACATGCATCCTCATCCACTAAGGAGAATGCTCCTATGGGCATATCTGATGTGGATTGATTGTGCAATGTATTAGTTGATAGGGATTGGTGTCTCAATTTTTTTATAATTTAATCCTATTTTATTAATAATGATTCTCTCTTTCCATTTTATGTTGTTGTTCTCTACATTTTTTGTTAATCACAAAGGGGGAGAAAATATTAAAGGGGAGAAAAAGGGGAGAAGTCATTATTAGTTCAATGACATTAGTAGATGTGTTTTACCATGATTCAAAACTCTTAACAATGCCATAAGTTTTGATTATCAAAAAGGGGGAGATTGTGGGAACACACCTATTTTGATAATCCCAAATAAAATTTTGATAATCCCAAATCACATTCTGATTATTCCAAATAATATTTTGATAATCCCAAATCATGTTTTCATTTAGGTAAGAACCATGTCTTCATTATTTGATAATTATGTTTCATTAACGTTTCCTGTGACTATAGAGTAGTACTCATATTCTTTCAATATCACTCCTTTATTGGTTAAGCTTACAGTGCATAATTTATCTATATACAGAGGTCACTGATACAGGGTTAAAGTTACAAGCTTACCGTTACAAGGTTATAGTTAAAATCTTACCGTGATAATGTTAAAGTTACAAGATAACAATTAAAAGGTTAAAATAAAAAGCATACCATTACAAGGTGATAGTTACATGGTTACCACAACAAGGTCAACGTTACAAGGGTACAACTACAAGGTCACCGTTACAGGTTTACCACAACATGGTCACCATTACACGGTTACTGCTGTGAGCATAATATAAAATGTTATAGTTGGAGATTGCCAATGTGCACCTACTATTGAAGCCAACCAAAATGAAGGCTACCATTACTAGTCTAACGACGCTTATTCTTCCATATTTTTTCAATTTTTCAATACTTTTCTAACTATCATATTTGATAAAATATATACTCTGACATTAATTAATGTTGATTGTAGATGTTTCAGGAGACAATACTATGGAAAATATGAGGTACGAGAAAGAATGCAGGTGATCTACACATTCCCATTGTTGGACCTCAAAAATAAAAAGGGAAGAACCCGAAATATATAAAAAAATTTTAGGATAAAAACAAAGAAGATTATCATATACACGAACAAAAAGAAATGGTTGCATGAGAAGTGTGATAGATCTTAATTTCCTGATCAAAAAGCCAATCAATCCATCACTATGATCCTAAACCCACAAGCATCACAAAGATCATTCTAGAAAAAACTAATTCCTTCCCTCTATGATTCAACAAATCGTGATCAAAATCAGAAGCAGAACACTGAAAGATTGATCCTGGATATTCAACACTCTGTTATGGAAATAACTTCCAGATATTGACTCGAACTTCAACATTTCTCATTCTGAGGAGTCAAGAACTAAACTAGAATCACATAGTGCATTCAAAACTCTTTCTCATCATAACTTCTCTATTGTGTTTCTTTATTTTATATATTTGAAGAGTGTGTGTGTCTGCTTATATCACACACTGCATCCTATGCTTGAACAAGAGGATATTTATTATCCTCAAATCAAACTTCACATTATCTGTGTTTCCCACATATAATTGTGGAAGAGACTGTGTGTGGTCTTTTTTTATCATTCCCACAAAGAACTATGGTAGAGGGTGTGTTCCCAGGATAGTGTGTGAAAACTTTTATAAATCCCGATATAGGAAGTGTACTATGTTTTAATATAAACTTCTTAGTGGGTGGTGATCACAAAGTGTAGAGGATTAGGTCTCGGCTAGAATCTGAACCTCTTGTTAAAATTGTTTTGAAAATCTTCATATACTCTATTTTGATTTTATCCACTTATTATATTTTCTAAAACATAAAACTATTTTTTCTTACACATTAATAGTTTGTTTTTGTTAGTTTGTGTATTTGTTTAATTTTGTTAACTTGTTTCAAAAGTTGAATGGGTGTTCTACACTAATTCATCTGATGACTAATCACCCTTTGAAAAACCGGTTGACCAGTTAAACATTTACATTTATACTACCATAATTAACTAGGTCATTTTTAAATTTGGCAGTTTTATTAATGGTAATGTTTTAAAAAAATTAATTAGAAATCAATTCACATCATTCATGAATATCAACTCCAACCAATAATTATGTTCTTTTATTTAAACTTTCTATTGATATTTTGTTGAGAAGATTCATAATTTCATGATTGATACATAGTTTCCATGTTTAATCAAGGGATTAAATAGTTTGATAAATGGGAATGCTTCATCAAACAGAATATGGATCTCTCATTAGTTGTGGTTCTACAAGATTTGGTATATTTTTTGGTACTGGATATGATTATACCTTCAATGAAATAATAATTGTGAGATAAAAATAATTTGAATGATGATGAAATGAACAGAAATCATATATAATGGAGAAAAACCATCAAATGAAATGTATTAAATTCCATGTGAAATTATAAGTATCAAACTATATTAAAAATGGGTTAAGGATATATCATAACATTATAAAGGGAATAGTATCAAAAACACTCCTTCTGGAATAATTAGATAAAAACCTCATAAATACTACTCAGATACTAAACTATAATTATAGGATGATGAATTTTTATGAAGATCATTTTAAATGAGGGAAGGGATTAATTTTTAGGGAGTCATTACATCTCTCGTATCTATCCCTGATTATCCAAATTAAACAAAAAATAAAGGGGAGTTATTTAAATATTATAATATTAAATGGGGTGGAATTTTTTCCCTTTTTTCAAAAAACCAACCGATATATCCTCTAATATAAGATTTGATTGTTAAATAATCATATCTACAAAAATAATTTCTATCTTCCAATCCATTCCTATCAATTATTTATGATGTTTCTCAAAAATCAACACCATCTAAACATATTAGAATCAATTAACTACATTAGTAATTCAAAATAATTTTATTTAGTAATAATTTTTTATATATTTTTACTTATTTCCCCACATCACAAACAACATTATATTTTACCAACATTTTCCATACTTAAATGAAAATAGGGATTCCTTATAATGTAAAAGATGACATGACTATCAAAAAATTATATAAGATTCTACAATTTGTACCAAAGATCGTCCAAAAACCTTGTCATGAAAATATACTATTTTCAAGACATTGTAGTATCAGTATAATTCTATTAATTAATGGATTAATCCACAACTTATTATAATTTGGAAACATAGATTATAGTTCCTATTATAAGAGTATACACATAACCTTTTCTTTATCTCATCCAAATAAATTCACCTATAAAATATGAATAAATATAGCCGATGATAGTGAAATATACTCCTATAAAACACAAATAAGTAACTAAGGTGTCCATGATATATCTCATCATCTTATTCACCTCATTCCAATTCCTCTTTCAATGATTGTCCATGAATCTATTGACCGTTATCACTTTGTGTGCAATGTATGGTGTAATAGAAACCATAAAAAACAAAAAACATCCTACTACATCTACATATGGTACACGAGACATATTCACCCTTTATTTTTTAAATCTAGGATTAATTGAGTTAGATAATATGAAATCAATAGGATGTTGTGTAGAAATTGGATTAGAGTCATGAAATTTAAATAATTTCAATACATTACTAATTATTTTGTAATAGATAAATCATCCCATTATTTTTCGTCATAAAATATTTATCCCATGAATCATGTTTTCTCATCCCCATAACATAATATGAACTGCCTAGACTACTATTACATAAAATATAAGATCATATCATTATTGATCCCTCGAACCTAAATTTAACCAACATTAAATCGTTGAAAGAAAAAAATATTTACACTAGTAAAACATAAAATATGAAAAAGGATGTGAATGATGTTTTTTGTATCCATAGATAATTATATATAAATCAAAGACCATGTACTAAAAAGGAACACATTTTGTAGTTAATACAATGATTTTTTCAACAAATAAACCGGGATATCATTACCATCTTTTTTCAAAACAATTCAATTTAAAATTATATATTTATTTATCAAAATCACCATGGAGAAAATATATCATCAAATAGAGATTCCATTGATATAAATTATATATAACACACATTTTAATAACTATGAACTATTTCCATGGTAACAAGAGATGAAAATATTTCATTGAAAGTAATGCCTTCCTTATAGGAATATCCATTGACCACAAGCCTCAAAGGATATCTCTCCACCACGTTATTTCCATCATGTGTGATCATAATTTATAATTTGTTCCCAGTGTCAGTCAATCTATGATGTAATAAAAAAATCCATATTCTTATTATTTTTTATAGTTTTATTTTTCCCATGAATGAATTTTATTCATGAAAATAAGTATGGACTATAGGTTTCATTTAAAAAAATGTATCTCTCCAAACAATCTTAAAAAAAAGTATGTAATATTTCTCTCAATACTGTAAAACAGTTCTTTTTTTGGGATAGTTTATCTAATGATAACTTTCACATTGAATACTCAAGTGATTTTTAATCACCATGACCTAGTAAGGAATCAGAGGAAAAGGGTTCTTCCTTTGATTCATCCCCCAACTTGACTATTTTATAACATATATTCCCTTTATCCACATATCCATCAATTTTTTTCACCATGTCTTCTGTAAAGATTAAATCTTTATTGCTGATAATTTTGTGGGAAGTGGGATAAAAAAATTTATAGCCCTGCACACCATCAAATGTATAAAAAGAAGATAAATTTTATCAATCTTGAATATAAATTTGATATTTCCTATTAATTAAATAATTCATATACACGACATTAAAATTTATTTAACTAATAATAGATAGTGGTTTTACTTGTTTATATCTCCTTTTACTTGTTCAAATCACCCACCAATAGAGGTGATATATTGGTCACATAATATCTCCCAATCGCTACATATTCCCATAATGTCTTGTAAAATTTTAATATCTTCAAAATAATCACATTTATATTCCTCAATGTTTTATTCATTCTCTATAAACCTACATTTTATTGAGGAGTTTATAGCACTATGATCTATATTTTGATGTCATATTATTTAATAAAAGTAAAAAACTCATAACATTTTATATTCTCCACAAATTTCAGTTCTAAAAAATGTGATCTTATATCCATATTCATGATCCTTTTATGATTAAAATATATTTAAGAATTAGAAAAAATTTGATTTTGACTTTATTGAGTACACCCAACATCTCTAAGATTAATTATCAATAAATGATAAAATGTATCATTATTCTCCCAATGATATAATGAGTTCATTCTAAAATTATTATTGGTTTAACATTAATATATCATTACTCCTCATAATAATATACCGAACATGAACCTATGGTACTTTCTCAAACTGAAATCCCCAATAAATTAAAAGGATATATTTATATAAGAAGGAAGATGCTTTTGGTTATTATGATTCATCATGACTCATTCAGGTATATTTCTAAGCTTCTAATAGTATTATTTCATCCAAGAATATATTGAGGTAGTTTATTTAACAATATGTACCTCCATGTACATTTCATCCAAAATCATGTATAGTTTTGTTTATATATTTTCCACCCTTATTACTAAAACAACACTATTCAAACTCTTAATTACTCTTTTTTGGTGAGTGTCTTGAATATATTATCCTGAAATATTCCTAATTAAAATATATTATTTTTCAAAAATTTACCATGTGGTAATCCTTTGATTTGTTTCAATATTCCATCGTGCATAATCAGGATTGTGGTACCAAATATAATAAATATCAAGGTGTGATACTCCCTCATTTTCATTTTTTATTCATGGATTGTTTTATAATATAAATATAATTACTATTAATATTTAATGTTCCATATTTCCCCTGATTAAATTGCCCATTTTTCATCATGTTTTTTTTCCATTCAGTATTCATTGAAAATTCACTAACTAATACATCTCCATTTCTATAATTACTAATAACATTTCCTTGATAATTCTTTCTGTCACTCTTCATATTCTAATAGTCATTCTATGTGTTCCTCTTTCTCCCAAAACTATAACATGTTATATTTTTCATTTTTCTCTTTGATTTGGACATGTCATGATTCTTTCTCTCGCTTATTCTATCCATTTATAGAGTCTCTCATTGGTGAAATTTTGTGTCTATATTCATCTTTATTGCATGTTGTTTCTTCTTTGCGATTCATAGTTGCAACATTATTGAAGTGAAATATAACCATTAGCATATTATTGTTGTGCTTGATTTTGATTTGGTCCTATGAATCTTGAAAACTCTAGAGTATAATCTTTACACATTTAGTATCCAATATTTGGTATCCCAACAACCTCATTTGAGAAAAAAGTGTGTTGAATCTTGTGATGTGGTCAGTTACTGGTGATAACACCATAATTTTAAAAAGGTAAAAATTTTCCTTTAATAAAATTATATGTTGAAATTACATATCCTTATAAAGAATAATTAAAGTAGCCTAAATTCTTATAAATATATTTTTATCTTATATTCTTAACTAGAACCTATTTTTCAATGATAAATAGATGTTTGAAATAAAAACATTTACAATGTTATTACATTTTACTCTATAGAAACAATTTTTTAACCATTCACTAAAGGTAAAATATTTTTCTATATCACAAATTTAATATTAATTTTTACACAATGGAAAATTATTCACATTGAATTTATCAATCATGACTTTTCCCGCCATATAAATATTATATTAATTAAAACCCCAAATAGACAAAACCTGTAATTTATTTCACTATTTGGGAGTTGAAATGATTATCCAATCACGGTCAAAATAATTGTGAGATAAAAATAATGTTAAAAATATTGATATATATTCACAGTAGATGTAAAAAAGAAAAACCCGTAGAATGGAAGGGTGAAAAAAGTAATGGGGAAAAATGATATCCCTGGGGTAAAATTGGTTATTGACACACTCTCTCAAAATTATAAATAAAGAACACTAAAAATATTCTCTCTAAAATAAATGGGGGAAACAGTCACAAATACCAATAAAATAGTAAACATTAATAAAGAGATATTGAATATCAAGGATATTTATTTCCATAGAGCTAATATCATTCTTTTATAGGGATTCATCACCCTAGACCCCTCCATCCATAATCATGTTGAAAGTGGAAAATTAATGGGGGATGTTTTTACCTTCCACTAAACCAAATGGGGTGGTAGTTATTTCATTTTAGAAAAGTCTAGTTAAAAATATCATTTTTTTATCTTGGTTGTTTTAGATAAAGGAATTATGATAATTAGGTATTTTAAACCTCAATTATGTGAAAAATAAAATTTCTTACACTTTAAATGGATAGTGGATATTAATTTTTGGAGGTAATGTTTGCCTAATTCATTATTGATTCATCAACCTACCTATAAACTTCTTTTTAATGATAATAATTTTTCTAAGGTAATTATATATTTTATTGGGGATTTAATAAAATATTTTATCATACTATTTATCTTATACACTCCACATCTCTAAAAAAATTCATGAATATGGATTTACCCAGGAAACATACTTATAGATCACAAATAAATATTATATATTTTTTTCATTACTCCCAATTTATTTTCTATGACTGTATTCGACAATTATGCTTGTCATGTCACCTAAAGATCCTTGAAATCTTTCATTCTCATAAGAAAGGTAATTTTTATAGGAATAAATAGGATGACCTAGTAAGTGGTCATCCATGTGGCTATAATAATTCCATATTAGAATACCCCTAAGGAATATTGTCATTATTTATTCTAGTTCCTTATCATATTTTAACACTTATCTTAGTCCATAACATAGGTATTGTTTTTTATAACATTCTATAAACATTATGGTGTTCTAGATGATGTATATCCTTATGGAACTATTAAAATTGGTTGTGTCTCATATTTATGAAGGATAACATCTATGTAATAATATATTTTCTTTTATTATTTTGGTTTTTTATTTCCTTCATCAGTGGATGTGTGGAACCCTTTAAGGACAATTTCACCTCCCATATATGTGGTGGCTTCACCTATACACATACATCTTAGACCATACATGATGACTTTTTTAGTCTATTATCAATAGATATAGATGAAGAATGGTCCCTCATCTAATATGTTCCCTCTCAGAGAAGTCTTATAGACATAAACCACCATTTAAATTTTTCAATGTCCTAATCTATGGAAATAAATATTAATAGTTCCCCCCTAAACTATCTTTCCTTAAGGAAATATTGTCTTTGATAGGGAATGTAGTCACATTTACTAATGTTAACTCGGTTTTTTAATATATTGATTAATATAGAATATTATAGGGGATGGTGCCCTAGGAAATAAAAAATATCATCATAATAGTCTTATCTCGAAAACATATTCCCATCACCTTTATATTTAAACTAAATCAAAGTGTATACCATCATGTAATGTTTTTCTAGAATGTGGTATTTCTTAGCATTACACCATTTTTCTCTAAGAATCATTCGTATGAGGGTTATATAAAATGAAAATGATGGATTTAGAGTTTTTAAAGTGTATATCCTAGTATATTTTAATAATATCATCATGGATGATTCTCTCTTATTTGTATTCATTATTTGTGTTTAATGTGATGTACTTGAAAGGACAAAGATATAGAAAGACATATAAATCTTAACATTATATCCCATTTTATGGATAATTGTGCAATATTCCAATATATTCTACTTAAGGTTGAAAAATTTAGAATTAAATACCCTAGGAAGTTAATAAAACACTTAAAGAATATTATTTATTCGACCCAATTTGTAAACAATTTTTTGAAGAGAAATTTTAAAATTAAGAAACGAACATAGGTAGAAGGCGTATATGGGTAATCTCTGATTAATTACTTGCTAATTTTTATTTTTATAAATTATTTTGTTACATAATTATCACACTCCTAGATTTAGTGATTTTTTCTAAATTAATTTAATCTATTTTATATATTTTATTCCATGAAACATTTAATATATATTATTTTAAATGAAATCACTAGGTATGACTTGCATTACACAAAACAGAAAGTTAATAATTCACTACATGTTAGAGATAGATTATCATGAAGTACATGCAACACAATGACTGTCTTTTGTTACACACAATGTCGTGTTCCTTGGAAAACTTGTATAACACGCACGAACAAATTCGACCGAACTAAAATTTCATATTAAAATATTTATTAAAATTTTAATATAGTTACCACCTAGAAATTGGAGTTGAATTTAAAAATAAGTTTAACTAAAATTATAAAAAAAATTACACATAACAATAATGTGAATTATTTAATTATAAATTAGTTATAAATTAAAGTAAAAAATATTTGGGAATAAAAAATACCTTTTCAAAATGAACCATTTTTCTATGTACAATAACATTTTATATCAATAAATTAAAAAACCAATTTTGATTAATAATTTTAATTAAAATTTAATATATTATATTCATAAAACTATTTAATATGTATCTCATTTATTTTATTGTAAAGGGATTAGAATAAAATCAATATCATGAATAAAAACATGTATTTTTGTAAAAGGAAAACTTATTTCCTTTTAATGGAAGAATTATTCGAAATATATTATTTTAAAATTTTATATATTTATTTATCAAAAAAGGCCTTCATTTGTTAAATCATAATATAAAATTTACATTGAGTGAAATTTTGGTATTTTTCTAAGATGTTTCATTTTTTGGATAAATAGTTTATAACATTGAATTTTAATTGTAAAATATCATTTCAATTAATATATTTTTATAGTAAAATTATATTTTATTTTTTTTAATGTAGAATTAGATCAATAATAAATAAATTAATCTTATTTAGGTTCTTGAATCCAAATGTACATTAAAATTGGATAAAAAACATTGAAATCTTTTAAACATTTTCACTATATTTTTTTTTTTTGTCCAATATATAAGGTTAATATCCAATTAATTTCATACCATTTTGTGATATTAATTATGAAAAATGGATTACTTATTTTTATTAATAATGATTCAATATTTCTATAAATTTCAACTTATTTTTACAAAACGAATATCAGTGAAAGTAGAAAAAATTAATTATTGAGATTCAGGTAAAACGACTTTTCTTAGTTATTAAACATTATCTTAAGGGGGGAAACGACTTATACACATGTTAAAACCAATATTATGTCCATATATCGGCCATAGTTATTATATTATAGAAAATGGACCATTATTGGGGTGAATTGTATAAGGGATACATTTCAATAGTGTTTATCTATTTTTATTTACAAGAATTTCACTCCTCCATTATAAATGTGCACTCACCACCTCCCAAATTCACACATCTCATACCCATTCTCTTTGAAAACACTATCTATGTATCTTTAAAAAATAAAATATATCATCCTATATTTCATAATTTTTTCAAAAAAAAATACAATGAATTCTTTCATGAAAACCAAATGGAGTTACCTGAAGAAGTGGTAATGTTCCTCAGTGAGCACTTTTATTTTATTTCATTGCCCACCAATATAATTAATCTTATATAAATATTATATAAAAACCCCAGTATAGAAAATAAAGTTATATGTATTTATTTTATGGGAATGAACAACACATTCACACACTTGCATCAAATAGGATATATAATCGTTGTTCGTGTGTTTGATGGACAACCAATTCGCAAACTGATGTCATTCTTTCTTCCATTACCAACTCACAAGGTCGAAAATAATGATGGAATTTTTGTTATATATGATATATATGATAGTTATGAGATATTTAAGCCTTTTTAATTTTTATATATCATATAACATCCTGATATCTATTTTGTGGGAATACAATAACATCGTTTCTGGACATGTGGACTACTACCTCCACCAAGTGATGCGATTTGTTCACAATTTACATGGAATGTATTAAGGATGAGTTTAGTTCAAATTTGTGATATTAATTACGTAATTAAAATAATATAATTAATATATATATTTGTGTGTGTGTGTGTGTGTTTGTGTGTGTGAGTTTGTTTTTGTACAAAATATACTTTTTTACCTTCAAAATGGCAAAAAATGGAAAAATTATTCACGGGTAAGTATCGCCCACCATTCACATGAATAATTTATATAATTTCATATTTAATTGCATTATTGATTGTTATAAATACAAATATCCTAAGTATATATTACATTTATATCATGTTTACTATTTGAAAAATAATGAACTCATGTTTTATGTATGGTGAACCTGAATATCATGTGAAATCATATACGAAAACCAAAGTGGTTATTACCCGAAATATAACATTGACATGAAATTATTAATAAAAAGGAAATATAAACTCATTATTAAATTATAAATTGTATTGTATAAGTGAATATAGTTATTTGATAGGTTTACAATAGACATAGAATTATTATATAGTAGGTTTTAAAATTTATACCGATATTCAAGAAATAATGTAAGGAATATTTATGTTGAATTATTCATATTTGTCATATGAATATCGTATTAAATTATCACTTATTTTTCGTGGTGTATATTATTTAAAATGAAATTTCATTCCCTGAATATTCTTAATGGAATAATATTAAATCTTTCAATTTATGTTATTCATTCATGGGGATAATGATTGAAATGTTACTCAAGTAGTTAGTTGATTTCTAGTCTCACATTAATTTTTTGAGAATTTTTTATTATTCAACACTTATTTATCTAGTGAGGTGAATAAGCTACCCAATAATTTATTCTGTGAGTATTATCCTTAATGCTTTGGGTATTTAAATATCAATTTTATTTTTTATTTTTTATGGTGTTTATTGTTTATAAATTACCAAATTGAAAAGATAATTTTATCTTAATTTTACTCCTCTAAGACACATCTTATATTATGCACCAAAATTATTTTATGAGGTGTACATAAAGCCCATTGAAATTTTATATCATCATTTTTTTTCTTTTAATTAAATTTTAATGTTCATTTAATTATATTCATTCATTCGGATTTTGATTCAATGTTACCAAAGTGGTAAGATTTTATTTCTATAATCTCAAGATTTATTGAAACATTTTTATGATTATACTTCAATTTATTAACTATTATGATATGTATCTCATAAATTCTGATGTAAATTATTCAGATATAGTTATTAATGCTATATATATGGTATGGGGAAATTTTTAAACTCATTTGTACTTATGATAAATAAGAAAAATGTTTTAAAGATAATCTGACATTATTTCTATATTTTGATAGAAATATGTTTTCTCACAAAAACGTTTTTTATATAAAAAAAATTAACAATGTTTTATTCTTAATTTTAAATTAAATTTATACCCATGTTAAAACTTTTAAATAAAAAATTGATTTAATAGTATTCTTCTAGACTTTTTCTGATGAAGTCCATTTTCTAAAAAATTTATTATGCAAAAAGAATGTTTGGCCGGAACGAAATTACAAGAGGTCATGAACATAATTTACTATCTGCTTCATTTTTATGTTTATAAAAATATTTTTAAACAATATTATTTTCATAATATTCTTGAAATTTATTTGTTTCAAATTTTTTTATCAATGGAAAATTTTTTCAAATGTTTTTATGCCTTCAATAGTGTTTTAAATGATTTTGAAATATTACTTTATATTTATTAAAAGTAATTTTCAATGAAAAATGTTTTTAAAAAGGTTTTATATTTATCAAAGAGTTATAAATGATTTTCAAACCTTCTTTTATATGTTCTCAAATGATTTTTTCAATGAAATTAATTTTAATTGTTTCAAGTATTCCTTTATATATTTTCATGTTTATTTTGAAAAAAAAACCTTTTTAAAAAACTTCTATCAATTAAAAGTTATTTTTTAATTAATAAATAGTATTATACTCAATAAATGTTTAAAATTATTTTTAAAATCATTAATTCCATGCATTTTAATGTATTTTTCAAGGAAAATTATTTAGAAAATTTTTCATGTTTTAAAATTTTATTTTGAATGAATGTCTTTTTCTATACAATATGTTCCATGTGATCTTTAGAAATCCTTCTCTATTTAAGGTTTCAACCATTGATATAGTTTAAAATTTACTAGGTAATTCATCCTAGGTCCCCATTCTTATTATTTATTTTAATGGTTTATATTTATGATAACTATTTTTTTATGAATTTCATTGATCTTTGAAGGATTATATTCTTTTGAAACCCACTTGTTTTCATAGATTACACTATGATTAAAATATTATGAAACCTATCTCTTTACATAGATTAAGATATTATAATGATTTTATTATACCTCTTTCATATCGATGGTTATGTTATAATGTGTATTCAACCCATATTTTTTTATGGTTCATGCTATATTGATTTTTTATGATCTTGAGTAACACATATGAATGATTTCATTACGAGAAGAGAAGAACCAATAATACCCTCCAACGAATTTATAATATATTTATATCTTATAATATATATATATATATAGCTAGAAGGGGGAGTGATTATGGTTCAGTAAAGGTCTATCAACACTAATATGTTCTTAGTTGTTTACCCTGACTACTAAGATGATTTTGAGAGTGAATCCATTCAACTATGGTGGCCATGTAAATATGAATTGACTGCTAATGAAATAATTCTATATGCTTATATGTATTCCGTATTTCTATGAATTAATTCTATGTTATGATCTCATGGATAAATCTTTTTATTCCCTTATAATTCATGTGTTATGGTCTTCGAATCAATCTACCATGAATCATGTATATGATCTTTGATATGAAGGGTGTTTTCTTAAAATGCTATTCTCATTTCATCATACCCTTATGTTCATTTTATGCTTATGTATCTTCATTATTTACTCTTACTAAGAATCTGAACTAACCCTTTCTTATGTTTCCTTTCACAATGTTATGAAGAAAGGTTTGAATTAGGATTACTAATTGGAAAGATAATTATGGGAGATTTTCAAGATCATTAATCAAATTAGAATAATGTGTTCCAGGTTTCCAAATACACTAAACTATTATGGTCCGCATGAGTGTACATTTTTAATGTTATGAATATTCATTTAATATTATGTAATATCCAGGTATGTTAATCATTATTCAATATATTTGTTATGAAAGGAAAATTTTACAAAACCATTAGAAACTTGGATGACATAACATTAGTGATATCCTTAGGAATATTTGTAAGGATATGTCTAGGAAATTATCTAAGGATAAGTATAAGTATGACTCAATGTATATTGAAATGTCTGGGATTTTTGTTAAAGGATAGATCTATTGGTTTCCTAAAATTACATCCATGTTTGGATACGGGAAGGTATTGTGGATCTGGAATAGATGTACATAGAGAAAAAATTCTTGAAAACATCATATTGAGCTAGACTCGATCAAGAAGTAGTGAATGACAATGGTCCTTGCATCACACATGGTTGGAAATAATGTAATATATTCATTATATATTCAAAATAACATTATATAAAATCATTAAGGACATAAAATTAAGATGACTGTGAATGATATAGGATAAATTGAAGGTTTAATGGATTAAAGAATGTGTCATTATTTAGATTTTTAATAAGTAAATTTATTTTATGATTATGTGGTTTTTCACTATGGTATGTGTGTGTAATACTATAATTTCTAGTTTTAGTAAATGTTTGTCACTATAATTAACATGGTTAAAACAGAATTTGACATCCAATTTTCTGATCTGTAGTCAAATGGGATGATGACTCTTGTAGAGGACATTGAGATTGTGATGAATCAACAGTCATGATATATGATTAAAAATGTGAAATTTGGCGATATTATTAACATATATAATAAAAGGAATATTCTATGCTTATGAAATTATTCATTACATAATCTTGAGATATGTCAATAATTTTACTTTAATTCACATCGATGATCTTTAAATATTTATAGTTTTTAAGAATTTGTGCATATGTATTATATAAAATATCAAATATTAAAAATTATATAGGTCTACATGATATCAATTTTTTTCATAAAACAAAACCATTAGAAAAGAGACACGGTTTCATTTCATGTTTAAATATCATAACAGTTCCTTCATCCCATCCTCGACTCTATTCACCTTTGAAGACTGTGAAAAACAATTCAAACAATGGACGAGCATAAAAAGTTCAGTAAGGGATACACAAATAAGGAAAACTATTACTATTTAAGAAACATGTAACCCATAAAATATTTATCACAAAATAATAAATTTTAACTTTATGAATTAGTAAATACTCATCGCTGAATATAAACACATTTCATAGCCTTTTTGAAACCATGCAATATAAGCTCAATTATTGCCCTTTTTATAACAAATGATTAGAATAAAACAAATAGAAATAACATTTAACATATAATGGTAACATGGGATAAATAATACACAAATTTAATAACAAAAATGGTCTAATTCCATATATATAACTAAATAAAATATCTATATGGATGACTTCTATACACAATGAGTTAGATGTTATAACGTAACCAGACATCCTTATTTTATCACAGAACCACCCAACGTTGATTTCTTTCAAAACCACCCGTATTTTTTTATCACAGAACCAATAATCATTGGATTATGATATAAGTACCCATAAAATGTACAAGTACCATTATATAATCATCACACATAAAATATTTCTATTATCAACATTTCAATCATAAATATTTATTTTTAGTCAAATGATTTCATTTCAAAATACAGAACCAATCAATACTTTTTCAAAACCATTTTCTATACCAAAATACAAAAAAAAGAATAAGGGATTTATTTTTTTATTTTAAAAATATTGAGGCTTACTTAGGAAGCCAAATACAAAATGATAGTTATGGTGGAAGATAAGATATTGTCGCCACATACGTTAAAAACATTCATTTGGTCATTTTGTGAAATGCATTGTATGAAAAGATTATATTTTGAAAACCATTTAATGAAATTTAAATTCAAAGGGATTGATTATAAAATTTTAAAAAATTTGGTACTTTATATTATCAAAATATTCTACAATTAAATGAGATGGAGACGAATCACCTTTCTTTGAGTCTGACTTGACTCGTATGTTCTTTATTTTCTTCTTATTCAGGTTAGTTCTTTTGCTTTGTCCCAAAAGGCTTCCATGGATTTTTTTACCTAGGGAGGCTTCTATATTGATGTTAGGGATTCTGGGAATATGTTTGGGTAGTTCATGACCAAAAACAGAATTAGAGGTGTAATCACTAGAAAAGAGTGTGTACCTTTTTATAGGAGAGGGGAGGGGCACCCTTATAAAGAATTAAAATATTAAATTAATAAAAATTATTTTTTTAATCCAAATAGATCCAAATTGATATATTTCAGTGTTTCGATGACAACATATCTAAATCCTATCATCCAATATTTTTTATAAAAATATTTATTTTATTTCAAAACCTTTATTATTTGTTTACCCTTAATTATTCACATTTGATTTTATTTATGGTAACAACATTCTTAAATATTAAGTGGCTTAAACTTTTACTTATATTGGATCAATATCCATTAATTAGAAACATAATGAACTTTTAGATATTATCCTAGTAACTATGTTGTCTTAAAATATATATTGGATTTTCAAATAATTTAATAAATTTTTATTTTTATAAATATCAATTATATTAATTATGAAAATATTTAATTTGATGAATTTAAATAAAAATCAAAGAGATAGATAACATCAAATAAATCCATATAATTGTATTAGAATATGTAATATTCCAATATAAAATTAATCTATGGAATAAATTATGTCAAATAAAATTTATTTTAATATTTACAATATCAATTATTTCATATTTCTCTTAATAATATAATCACTATATCACAGTTGTGTCAAAATTTATGGTTATTATTTAATCTCTAAAATGTATAAATAAATTACAATGATGTATATAATATACTTATATTTATGGATACTATTTATGGTCTAATTTATATCCTATATATCAATATATTAATATTATTATACTTATAAGAATTAAAAGGGTGTCTTGTTCTCACTTTATTTTGTTTCAATAATATTTTTATCTCTTTAATAGACAAAATACTATTAAATGAATCAATTCTGAACTGTTGGTGTGATGGGTCTAATTTTATTCATCTAATAATATTTTTTACGTGTTTGTATAATTTTATTACCCTTATCATATTATTTGTTACCGTAAATTACATGATTTACCATTAACAGAAGATACTTTTCATAATGTGAAAAAAATAAATGGGACCTATTTGCACGATTTTTAACATCTGATTTGAAATATTGAATCCATTATTCCACATAAAAAATTATTTTAATTAATTAATTTAAAATTAATAACCATTTTCAAAATGAGAAAACATGTTTTTAAAATGTGATAACTATCAAAAGATTGACATTTTTTTATAAAAAATTACATTTTGAAATTACCTCTAAGGAAAAAAAATTGGATAAAATGATAAAAAAATTAATCTTTAATAATAATAAAATGATAATGTAACTATATAAATAAATTTTATGAAAAAGTGGTTTGGAATTAAAATGCGGTATTCTTTACTATTCATTAAAATATGAATATTATAAGATAAATACAAAAACTTAATCCGTATTAAATTTTGATGTACCTCTTCCTAATTAGAAGTTTATTTTCTAAAATATAACTTAAAAAATTGTCAAAATCTATATTTAAAAATGGTTCTCTACCAAAAGTTTTTAAAACAACCTTTTACAAATATTAGAATATTTTTTGCATGAAATTAGACTTTCCCCTCTCATTTTATGCCTCTAAAATTTTTCTGATGAATGTTAAACATTTAAAAAACATCTATAAACATAATATAGTATGTTTTTTAATTATCTCTAATTAAACATCTAGGATTTAATAACCTTTTAAAACAATAACAATAATAATATATTATTTTCGATATAGCTCAGTCTTGTGTGCAATGTAAAATTTCAGGGAAACCTATTATTTTGTGTTGAGTATTCTATAAGAAAAAGAG
Source organism: Viscum album (assembly GCA_963277665.1). Classification (NCBI taxonomy): domain Eukaryota; kingdom Viridiplantae; phylum Streptophyta; class Magnoliopsida; order Santalales; family Viscaceae; genus Viscum; species Viscum album. Next base: position 1,031,610,074 of record OY728158.1, read on the forward strand.
TTACATTTAATGTAAAACGAATATATTATTAATAAATATTAATATATTAGAAAATTTATTATTCTATAATTACCTGAGATGTTATAATCTTTACCCACCCCCCGTTTTTGAAATTGTTTCCCCATAATTTTTTACATATTAAACAAGTGGGTGTATTTCTACTTCATATAATTTTCAGAATCCCATGTTGCCTCTACAAAAAAAACTAGAGTTAGAAATCAATGTCCACATAATGACACAAATGGTGTCATATTTATACTAGAATGAAAACATTTAATATAATAAAACTCAACCAAATAATTATGTTGATCCCAACTTTCATGGCAATCCACTGATGAAGCACGTAGCATATACTCCATGTTTTGATTTTTTCATTCTGACTACCCATCTGATTGAAGATGAAAACATGTATTGAAATTTAATTCAGTACCCAACAACTTCTAAAGCCCTTTATAAAATCTAGAAGTGAAATTGGGATCACAATATAATATAATATAGTAATTAAGTCCATATAACATGACTATCTGTTTATGATACTTTTGATAATGTTGATCTAGTGATAGAGTATCTCAAAAATGAAAAAATAGAAGATTTAGTCAATCGATCAAAAATAACATAGATTTCATTATTACATTGAGAATTATTTGGTAATGCCACTAATAAATTCATGGATAGATATTTCCAATTTTGAAACTAGCATTAGAAAAGGTTGAAACATTTCTTTCGGTAACTATCATTCTGCTTTCACCTACTGACAAGTCAAACACTTCAGCGAAAAATCAATGGTATTTATTTTCATTCCGTCCCACTAGTAATGCTCTCAATGTTTTTTGTACATCATAGTACTACCAGGATTTACTGAAAATAGAGAACTATGAGATTAACATAACGAATATTTTTTCAATTTTGAATCAAAAGGCACTCATAATCTCTTTACAAACCTCAAAACACAATTTTTATCAATGTTAAATTAAGGTATCTTACCCTTCTACATTTTCCTACAATTCACTATATTCTTTCTATGATTTCTTAATTCTATTTGGTAGATAAGTTTCCACTGACACCAAAAAAAAAAATTTCTTTCTTGTACCATCTACTTCCAAGAAAAATTTCATAAAATCATTAATCAAAGGATCTTACTCAATATGTAGAATAATTAATGTAACATTAAGTTTTCAACTAAAAGCATCACCCCCTTTATTTTATTTTCCTGGATGGTAATGAATCATGCCATCATAATCCTAGATCAGTTCCTTCCATCTCATCTGTCTCATGTTTTAATAATTATGAGTGAATATATACATCCAAATTTTGTGATAAGATTATAATTTTCACTGTACGCCACACAAATGATGCCTCCAAATATTTTAATTAAAAATCAAATTAATCTAGTTCAAAATAATGTGTTAGGTATTTTAACTCTTGAGGATTCAATTGGCATGAAGAATAAGAAATAATTTGATCATTCTGGATTAGGAAAAAATAATGTACATTCATTTAAGAATTATTTTTTATAAAAAATTCACCATTCATTAATGTTGGGGAGAAAATTAGGGAATTTTCTAACCTTATTTTCAGTTCCTAAAAAATATCATCACAATATTTTGTCCTGTTGATCATAACTCTTTTATGTGTTAACTTATTTAGTGGGATAGATATCTAAAATTGTTTTTCAACAAACATTTGGTAATAACCAGGTAATATAAAAAAACTATGAATCTATTTGATATTGTTAGGTCTTGTCCACTATTCAACAACTGATGTTTTAGAAGGGAATATTTTTTTAACATCTTCAGAAATAATATGGCCAAGGAAACAAATTATTTGAAACCAAAATTCACTCTTACTAAACCATCCATAAATTTTCTTTTCATTTATTGTTTGAAAAATTATTGTTATGTGGCTTTCATGTTCCTCCAAAATTTTAGAATATACCAAAATATCATCTAGAAACACAACCAAATATTAATCCAAAACCAAATGAAAAACTCTATTAATGAGACTCATAAATACATAAGGGGCATTAGTTTACCCAAATGGAATTACTAAAAACTCATAATTACCATTTCTTTTTCATATTGTTGTCTTCGGAATTCCATCCTCATTCAGGTTAAACTGATGGTACCCAAACATGAAATCAATCCTAAAAAAATACATAGCTCCCAAGAGATGATGAAACAAATCAATTATATGAGGAAACATATAATTTTTCATCATATTTATGTTATTCAAGGCTCTATAATCAGTACAAAGTCCAATATTACCATCTTTATTTTTCAACAAGAAAAAAAGAGAACCCCATGGTGAAGTGCTAGGTCGAATGAAACAATGGTCAACAAATTATTGAAACTCTCTTTTAATTTCTACCTGTTCTAATTGATCTATTTGATAAGGAGGTTTATAAATAGTCTTATCACTATGAACTAAATCAATGTTAAATTCTACATCCCAATAATGAACAATACCATCCAATTAATCATGAAAGACATATGTGAATTCATTCACTACTAGAATGTCACTGATCAAAAATGATTCCATCGATTCAACAACATGATCTTGTTAAATTTAACTAGCAAAACTAATCAATATCATAGAACATTGTTATGCCTTCAAAGTTATGACATCATTTAATAAAAAATTCTTGGCCTTACAATATACTTTATTCTCATAAACAGAAAGCCATACCATACCCAAAATAATATCAAATTCGACTATGGGAAGTTCAATATGATTTTCATGAAAGAATTTACCACTAATAATAATAGGAAGATTCCTATAAATCCTGGATGCATTAATACTTCCAATTTGGGTTTTAACCAAATGTTTTATATCACATTAATGATGTGCTACTTCTAATTTACTTGATAATATCTCAAAAAAATGAATGAATTTGAAAATACAGAGTCAAATAGAGTGTTGGAATATTTAAAAAAACCTATAATATACCTTTAACCACTTCATTTTATGATTCCCCATCAACTATAATAGTAGAAAAGTATTTTTTCTTGCCATTCTACTTTCAATCATTCAAGATTACCCAATGGGTAATCAAATTTGGACACATATTGGAATAATGAACTTAATTTTTTTTAACTAAAACATGTTACCAATAGTTTTCATTTCCATTCTGATCATATTTGTCACAATTATAAGAAACATGAACAGTCTTACAAGATCAGAAGCACTTCCTGGACATTAAGAGACAATCTCCGAGATACTTTTTACCACACCTATCACACCATGTAAATTTAGTTTTCTTACCTTTAGACTTCTATGAATAATTCATTCTTAATGCTTTCTAAATAGATCAATTCATTTTTTTCACTCATGAAACACATGATCATTTGAAACTCCATTTCTACCTTTTCAGCACAACACAAAACTTTCTAATATATTTTGAGTTCACGATAATCTGATTCCCTTCGATATATAGGATTCAATCATGCGTAAAATAGATTTATCTTACTATTTATATCCCAGATAAAATTTCGGATGTACCCTGACAAATAGGTGAAATTTTTTTCATATAAATACACTAAATATTCATCCTTTTTTTCTAAATTCCAATAATATATTTTCCATCCTAATTTGGACAACTATATGAAAATTTTTCTCATATATTATAAAAATAATTTCAACCTATTCTTGTTTTTCATTTTCTTCATTTCCTCTAATATTATTAATCATTGACAAAAAATGATCCACTTCACCTTCAAAACGATAATAAAGTCATTCCTTTGGATTGTATGAACAACCCATTACATCAAAAACCATTTCTAGTTATTTAATCTACTATTCAGATTGAATAGGGTTAAATGGTCCTTTAAATGATGGGGGGAATTGCATCAGGATATGATCCACTATCGACATATTATTTTATGTTTGATCTGGCTAATCCCTTCCATTAACACCACCAATATTTATCTCATATGTCAACTGAGCCATCATTGCAACAAATAGTTCAATTCTGTTTTCGACCATCTCAGGATGCAGATTTGTATGGTAGTTTCCCACTGTATTTCATTTCACTATGGTTTCATTATTTCCAATATCGAAAACCATTATGAACAAATATATCTTAGAAAAATAAACATGGTAATATTCAAATTCTATATCATTTCAATTTTATCATAATGTAAAAAATAATGTATGGATATTCTATGTATAATATCCTAACCCATAATGTTTTCTAAACTGACCTCTTATAAAAATTATATTGCCCTGAACTTAATCATTAAATAATCTTGAGATATTTCAATAATTCTACTTTATTCAGATTTGGGATCTTTTCATGTTTATATTTTATGAAATTTAGGCCATAAATGTTTCATAACATTTCAAATATTAAGAATTAAACATGTCTAAAAGTAATAAATATTTTTAAAAAACAAAAAATTATTAAAAGAAACATGGATTAGATTCATATTTAAAAATCATAACATTTCCTTGATCCCATCCTTGATTCTATTCACCTTTATACCTTTTGAAAAACATTTCCAACAATGGAGGATCATAAAAAGATCAGTAAAGGATGCAGAAAGAATGAAAAAATTTTTCCTTGAAAAAAAATGTTAACCATGAATATTTTATCATAAAGTAATAATTTTTATATTTATGAATTAGTAAATAATATTTATCTAATATAAGATCATTACATTCCATTTTTGTAACCACTAAATATAATCTCAATTATTACACTTTTGTGACCAAAAGATTACCTCAAAACCCATAGAAATCATATATAATATATGAATATGACAGGGGACATAAAAATACTTAAATTGAACAACCATACGGTTGACTACAACACATATTACTAAATGTAATATCCATACATCCGACTTACATAACCAATTAATTTTAGGTTATAATGTAACCACCCATCTTTGGTTTATCACACAACCATCCATATTTGATTTTTCATGGAACCACCCATCTTTGGTTTATCACGAAACTGCCTATAAAATTACCCATTACCATTATATACTGTAGAAATATAAAATATTTCAATTATCAACATTTCAATCATAAAATTTCATTTCAAATTAAAAGATATAATTTCACGAATTTGAAGAAATAATTCTATTTTCAATAACAAAATACCAAAAAAATGGAATGAGGGATTTCTTTTTTTACTTTTAAAAATATTGAAGCTTATAGAGGAATCTAAATATGAAATAAAAATTATGGTGGTAGAGAAGTCATTTCCACTATATATGTTAAAAACATTCTTTTTATGTATAGTGAAATGCTTTGAATAAAATGATTCCATTTTCAAAACCGTTGAACTAAATAAAATTCCAAAGGGGTTTAATTATAAAATGTATAAAATATGGTAGTCTATATTATAAAAATATTCCTCAATGGAAGGAGATTAATATGAAGTCACTTACCTTTAGTATGACTTGTCTCGTACGTTCTTTATTTCCTCTTAATTAAGTATGTTTTTTTGGTTTTTTCCAAAAGTTATCCCTGGGTGGCTTTTTTCCCTTATAATGGATTCTAGGATGAGGGGATGGATTTAAAGAAGAGGTTTCGACATATCTTGGACAAACCAAAAGTCTTTAGAGGTGTAATTATTTTGGATGAGTGGGTACTATTTATAGGAGAGGGTAGAGGAACCCTCAGAAAGTATGAAAAATTTTAAATTAATAAAAATTACTTTTTTAATCCAAATGGCTGAAAATAGAGATATGTTAATTCTAATATGAGGATAGTTCAAAATACTCTACTCTAATAACTTTTAGTTATGTATTGATTTTTTTAAACCTTACATTTTCAGTTTACCCTTAATGATTCTATTTTAATTTTAATTGTCGTTACAACATTTTAAAAATTATGGGTCTATAAATTATACTTATATGGTTTTAATATACCATAATTGGACACTTATAGAACATTTAGATGTTATCATATTCACATATTTATTGAAAATATTTTTTGGAATTTTGAGAAATTTATTGAAATATTATTTTTTATAAAATAACAATTATGTAAATTTGGACACTATTCAGTTTATTAAATTTAAATAAAATCCAAACAGATATATAACTTCAAATAAAACCATTTAATAGTCAGGTAAAATTTATTATTCTATTAGAGAATTCATCAAACGCCAAAATTATGTCAAATAATATTTATATTAATATTTATAATATCATTCATTTGATATTTCTATAAATAAAATTATTACTTTATTATAGTTCTGTTAATATTTATGGTAAAAATTTATTCCATAAAAATTATAAATAAATTCCCATGATGTAGATATATTACATTTATTTCTGGAAACAATTTATTATCTTACTTATATCATATATATCACTATATTAAAATTATTATACATATATGAATTAAGAGGGTTACTTGTTGTCAATTTCTTTTTCTTTAATAATATTTATATAACATTCAATGAAAAAAACCATTACATGAATCAATTCAGACACATATGTGGTATGGGTATACTTTTATTCATCAATAATGTGTTTTTCAGGTGTTAGGGTAATTTTTTAATCCTTATCATATTATTTTTTACACTAATTTACATGATTTACCTGTAAATGTGGTAAATAAAAATTAACAAAGTTAATATTCAGAATATCAAAAAAAAAGGGTAATCATTATAAAATATAGAACTTATTATTCCCAATATGGAAACCATTTTTTCTAATTAGTAACATAAAAGACGCATTTATTAATTTAAAATTAATCCATGTTGTCAAAATGGGAAAACTTGTTTTTTAAAAGTAAAACCCATCCATAGATTGAAATGGGTTTATTCAAAATTTCAACTTGAAATTACCTCCAATAATGAATATTACATTCAATAAAAAAATTAATACAATTACACTTTAAACCCACTTAAAAGGATAATCTATCTATATAAATAAATTTTATGAAAAAGAATTTTCGAATTAAAATGAAATATTTTTCACTATTCCTTAAAATGTGAATTTTATCAGCAAATAATTTCAACCAAAGTAAATTTTTATGTCCCGAATAAAATAAATAAGTTTATTTTGAAAAATATAACATATCAAAATATAAAAACCTATATTTAAAATGGATTCTATATAGAAATATTATAAACCAACCATTAAAAAATATAACAGAATTTAATGCTTAAAATTGGATTTATTCTCATTTTAAACCATTAAAAATTATTTGATGAATTTAGGAACACTTAAAAACAAGTTTTTATGTATTAGGATTCATGATTTATAATTTATTTAATGATTTTTCAATATAATTTTTTCATATTGGATTTGATTGATTATGTAGAATGGTACTGATGACCATGAAAAGTGATTTTATTGAATGGTTATATTTTATGGGTAACAAATGATTAAGGGAATGTAACCATTAATAAATTTCATATGATGAGAAAATGGTGTTTTTTGGATAAAATAATGTTAGATAAGATTAATGTAAATTATAGGGTACTGATATAATGGGATATAGATTAATTATTTATAAAAAATTGGTTTATGTTATTATGGATAGATTTTACAACATTATGGGATTTATGAAATATATCCAATAATCATTGTAATAATAATGAATTCATGTGATCAATAAATATCTATGGTAATTATTGTTATTACCATGAGAGTTGATGATGAAGGTATTCACATGTTTGGTATATGTCAACAAATATATACTTTATGTTGTATTAAGATCAATTTTAATCTAATTTTGAAAAATTAAGTGACATTATATATAAATTATTGGATTCTAAACATTTATAAAAGTCAAATGGTTTACCATTTATGAAATTTTTTATATTAAACATTGAATATTATTTTTTAGATTAATATATTATTAAATATAATGATTTATGTATATTGGATAGGGTGTACAAAATAGTTTGTTATAATTATACCTAGTTATATATGGAAAGACATTTCGGTCAATTTATAACCCTTATAATTCATTAGTGCTTCTAGAATATTAACATCATATTCATTTTTCATTTAGGAGATAATGTTGGGGTTTTTCAAGGCATAACAAAATAGTTATATTGTTATATGAATTTTAATGAAATTAGGAAAGTATATCTTCTTGTGAAGATTTATCAACTATAGAAAAAGGAGGTTAAAATATATTTTTTATAATAACTTCTTTACTAATTTATCGATGGTTCTATAAATACTCACAACATTATAGTTTTGAGGCCCTTAAAATTACATTAATTTTTGACTTTATTATGTTTAATGACCCTATTCATGCACTATAATTATTTATAATATTCTTGATTTTCCACGTATACAAATTCCAATTATATTTTCCAACGTGGAAACCTTTTTATGAGTTACTTTAGCAAACCAATTTGTTTCCAATTTACTATTATAAAAGAAGGTTTTTTTTATTATTTTTACATTGTGGTTTTATATGAAAAGAACATTAATATTTTAATCTTTTTATTACCCAAATAAAATTTTATGGTGAAATTATTTATAAGGACTGTATAATTTAACACGCCGAAATTTTTGGAAAATTTAACATGAATTAATTTTATCTTTTTGATATTTTTCATTTCATCCAATACTGAATATATCTTCTATTTTATAAAAGTACTATGTTTTAATTTCACTACACATATCACAATATTAATATTTCAATACATGAAACACGTAGATTATCATGAAATACAGATGACACAATATTTTTCTTGTGTTACACCCAATTATAATTTCCATTGACAGCATGGGTTACATGCAAGATCGATTTTTATGGAACTAAAATGTACAATTAATATTGTTATTAAAATATTATTATTGTTAAAAACAACATGTTAGATTGGAATTTGAGAATAATGTTTAATAAATTATGAAAATATGGTTTACCAATTCATATAAATTGAATCCTTTCATTATCAAATAGTTAAAAATTAATAGATGAACTGTTTAGATATAATGAAATTTATTTTCTAAAAAATTTATTTTCTATTAAAAAAACAGTTTATCTAAATAAATTATACAATACACATTTTATTAATTATTAAATTTAAATTTATATAGTATATATTCAAAAATATATATATAATTCTTTTTATGTGTGTTCTAAAAATGAGATAAAAATAAATCCAATTTTAAGAATAAAATGTATAATTTTTCTAAAAGACAATTTAGCTGCCTTTTAATGAAAGACCAGTTTTAAATGTAACATTAAGAACAATTATAACTTCTATATGGGAAAAATTATTTTATAAATTGGAATATAAAAATTCTATTTGGGTTATTTTTGGTATTTTTCTGAGAAGTTTCATTTTTTAGTTAATATAGAAAATTCTTTATTTTCATTATATACTACATTTAATTTTATTTATTTCTATATGTAAATTATATTTTAATTTTTTATGAAAAATTAGATCTCTGATACATAAATTGATCAAATTTAGTTTATTGGAAGAAATCATACATTGAAATTTGAAATAAAAACATTTCAATCTTTTAAACCTTTTAATATTAAAAATGAGTTGTTTTGTCCATATATACAAGATATATTTTAAATTAATTTCCACAACATATGTTATTATAATTTTAAAAATTGAATTTAATGTTATAAATAATCTTTATTTATAATTTTATTTAATTTAAACATATTATTTGACCTGAAAATATTAGTGAAAGTAATCAAAATTAATTATAGTGATTAAGGAAAAAAAAGATTTTACATTGTGTTTAAACATTATCTTATTGGGATAAATGACCTATAAACAATTAAAAACACAATTACGGACATATATAGATGATATAACTTATTTTATATATAATGGTTCATAATTTTTGTCACATGATATAAGGTAGACCGATCAATAGTGTTTACCATTTTTTTATTACAAGAATGTCGCTCCTCCCCCAATATAAAAGGGCACTCCAGACCAACCTTATACACACCTATAAATAATTTTATATCTAAAAAAATCCAAATATCCTACCAATATATTTGCTCTCTTAATATAGGCCTCAATATGGTATGAACGAAATCCAATGAATTCTTTAGGTGCAAGACTGAAGGATTTACCTGAAGAAGAGGTAATGTTCTTCAAAGAGAACTTTTGTTTTATTTATTTCTAAACCAATTAAATTATTAGTATATAAATCAAAATAATAAAACAAATATCCTAAATAGAATTATATTTTTTATATTTTAAGGTAAATACATATACTTTTACACACTTCCATGAAATAGGATACACCATCATCATTTGTCTTCACGAAGTACTACTGCCTTGTGAACCGATGTTGTTCGGTCTTCCTTTACCACCTCTCAAGGTTGGGAATAGTTATGTAATTAATGATTATATGTTATATATATTATATTTATGATGTATTTATGATTCTATAATTATTATATAACACATACCTTCATGCTTTCAATTTTATGGGATTATAAAAACATTATTTATTGATGTGTTCACTACAGCCTCCTCAAAGTAAAGTGATTAATTCAATGGTTACAAGGAATGTATTAAAAATGGGATTATTAAAAACATGTGATATTTTTTAAATAATAATTATTATGGAATTATAATATATATAGACATCATTTACATTTCATTCTTTCAATATGACAAGAAAATGGAAACAAAGTTTTTGCCTATGTACGGCCTACTTTCTCCATGAACTATGAATTTCATATCCTATTTATATATTTCATATATTATTATAAATAAATATATAATTATTAAATATAATATTTATATAATTTTTTAAAATTTTAATGTCATTAAATTATTAACTAAGTAAGAGGACCAAGAATAAAAATTCAAATCATGTATAAAAACATGGTTATTTCCAAAAACATAAAATTAACATAGAATTATTAATAAAAGGGTTATATAAAGTAATATTTAAATAATATATGGTATTATATATATATATATATTGTTTATTTTATATATTTATAATAATCAAATATTTTTTATACAGGTGGTTTGAACAAGTACGGAAAGATTGGAGGCTTAACGTAAGTAAATGTCACATTATTTTTTTATATCCATGAGATACATTCCACATTCACCATAATATAATTTTTGTGGTTAATATAATTCTCTATGATATTTTATATCATCAATTTTATTTATTTAATTATAATTAATGTTTCTTTTTATTTTATTAATTCTTCGGGATCATGACTCAAATATTCCTCAAGAAGTAAAAGAATTTCATGTCTCAAATTTATTTCTATGAAACATATGACTTATTCACCACTCATTTTATACTATATATAATTACCATATACATAATATTTTCTTATTATACTTAAATTTATTTGAATTTACATATATTTTTTATGATATTTATTTTATTGGTTTTATATTTCAGAAGCTACAAAAAACTGTAAGGTAATTTTGTATGAATTTTTCATTCTTGGATACCCATGTTATGTTATGAACCTATATTATTTTAAGAGTTGTATATAATGACCTTTGAAATTATATATCATTTATATTATTTTTTCATGATATTTTATGATTTAATTAATTTTATCCTATCAAGGGTTTTTTTATTCAAAGATACAAACATGGTAAGTGTTTTTTTCCACAATTTCATCATTTATAGATATTCTTTATGATTACGATTTCATTTTTAAAATCATAAAATCAATCTCTCAAAAATCAAATTAGTTTTATTAACCTGTGTTTCTAATGATATATTCATTTAATGATATGATTTTTCTAATATTTAAATTGATTGTTTAAACTTTTTTTCACAAGAAAAGGTTTTTAAAAAAAATTTATGTCTAAAAAAGTGTAATAAGTAATTTTCAAAGCATCATTTATATTTTTTGAAAGGTATTTTCAAAGAAAAAAATATTTAAAATATTTTTTATGTTTAAAAAGAGTTTTAATTTATTTTAATATCTTCCTTTATATATTTTCAATGATTTTTAAAAAAATTATATCCATTATTTTAATGAATCCTTTAAATGTTTTGAGATTTATTTTCAATGAAAATGTTTAAAATTATTTTGATTCAAAAAGACTTTTTCTTGTTGGAAAAGATATTTTCCTCATGAAATGTATCAAATATTTGTTAAAAGATTTCATTAAAATATTCTCAAAGTGGTTTTCAATGAATTGAATTTTGAAAATTCATTATGTTTCGAATTTGATTTTCAATGAAAAATTATTTTTCTTAGGAAATATTTGATGTGATGTTTTAAAATAATTCATTATATAAGGATTAGTCCTTTTATATAGGTTATGATTTACTGTGTATATAATAAAAGGCCACCATTTTTATTATTTAATTCAATGGATTATATTTATGATAAGTTTTGTTTTATGAAATCTATTTTTCTTTAGAAAAATCATGTTATTATAAAACCCACTTTTTTCATGGTGTTTGCTATAACGAAATTGTTATGAACCCTTTCTATTTTCTATATTTTAAGATATGATGAAATATTTATGATACCCGTTTCATTTCACGGGTAATGATATGATATTTATGAAACAACAATCTTTTTATAGGTCATGATATGATAATTATTTTTTATATTGTGGAAAACATATGTATGATTTCATTATGAGAATTTTGGTAACTATATCTACATATATTGAAATGGGAAATAATTTATTTATCATGGGATAGACATGGTTGGAATGAGGAGTGAACTTGATTAATTAAAAGACATTGTCTATTAAGAAGTTATTGGGAGAGAACCTTGACAATTACTATGGTTTTTGGAGTGAACACATTCCACTAAGATGGCCTAGTTAATAATCCTTGACTATAAAGATATTCATTTTATATATTTAGGAGTCTTCCAAAACACCATGTAATACTCATATGTTATGGTATAATGGATTGTGCTATTTATTCCCTTAGTATTCATGACATATGATCTTCCTATATTTATTCCATGACTCATGTATATGATATTTCTATATGCAAAGTACGATATTAAAATGTTATGCTAATTTTTTTTTCATACCATTTTTTTCATGTTATGCATATTTATCCCCACAATTTAGCCTTACATAGCATCTAATATCACCCCTTCTTATTTATCCTTTAACCATGATTTCATGAATGGTTTTATGTAGGGGTACCCAGGAGAAATATCTTCTTGTTTATGTTAGGATCTTTCACCAAATTATAATAATGTGTTACTAGTTTCCAAATTCACTAAATTTTTATGGTCTTATGGAATTTTATTTTGTAATATGCTAAATATTAATATAAATTTATGTGACAAACAAGTATGTTAAGCCTATTCCTCTCTATTAATGGTGCAAAATCCCTCCTTTAACATGATTGATCACTCATAATTGATCATTAATTTTATAGCACAATGCATTCATAAACAATGATATTATTTAATTTATCTATAGGGGATGGAAGTGGAATTCATGGATATTTTAATATGTTATTATATTCTTAAAGAAACTATTCTCCATGGGATTTTAGTCCAAGTTTAAAATAAATTACCTATCACAATATTTTTTGATATTGAAGATTATGTCTCCAAATTTATTCATAATAAAAAACCAATGTGATATTTTTGAGTTAATTGGGTCCCTATAATCCTATTAGGTCATAAATTTGTTTAATTAAATCACATATATACAATGATTTATAGGTTATAATTTGTTAATATATGAAGTGATGTTTATAGAATAATAAAATTTATTGTAGCTTAAGGGGGTGATTAGGACTTGAGTTTCTTCTACATATAAATTATGTAAAATTATTGTTGTAGAATGTCAATATTTAATTTTCTTGGTTAAACTCTACGTTTTATAATTTCAACGCTCACGTTACATCCATTTAATGTTATAATATTCACATGATCTTGTACATGTTAGATAATATTTGTTAGGAAAGGATAATATTTCACATATATTTATGTAAAATTTTTATATAATGTCATCATATACATATCTATTCGTGTTTATATTGATATATATGTAAGATAGATACATTATAGATTAAAAATTAAATACCTTTTACATTCATATTTTATATTCATTATCAAATGGATGTGTTGGAATTCTATTTTTTAGTTGACTCTGATAATTACTTATATTAATACAAAAGATATAAAATAAAATTCTATCTCTAATTATTTAACCATTTGAGTTTATGATAGTTTTTGGTTATAAAGAAGTGTGTCTAAGTCATTATGGTGCATGTGGTTAGATACCTTAGGGAATGATTATGTTTATTGAAAAATGATATCATATATCACTTATATAAATAGTAATTGGGACTATCCTAGTTGTAGTATTGTCGAGACTCATAATGTAATCCATACATATGCATCTATAGAAAAAATATATTGTATTATTATGTTACCTATGGTATTCAAGGATTAATTATAGCCATTTTTACATAGTATTGTTAACTAATATCTCAACAATCATGAGATGGAATATATATATAGGCTCTTACAGGGAAGAATGATATTTCCTATTCTTGTGAGTTGTTGGTTAAATAATTTCATGAATGATATGTATATATATATTATTAAAAATTATAATAATAAAAATATACCATATTTATATATATTTATTAGAGAAAATTATTTTACAAAGAATAATTTTCAACTTTATATAATTATGATATTTTATTTATTGATATTTTTTGTTATGTATTTAATGCTTATTATTAGATAATGATTTTCAAAAATGTATGATTCAATATATGTCAAAATATGATAAATTAGTAAATAATTATATAAATTTAGTTACTATGAACAAAATGTAATTATATTATTATAAATTTTAGTGATGGTTATTCAATAAAGAATAATTTACTCTGATTCCCTACATAAATATTTAATATGTAACCACTTTGAAGAACTATATCTATACATAAATAAGATAATGAGAACAGTTAATATATAGCAATACAAATAATCAATTGTGTATAGAGGGTCGCGTATATCGACTCCAGTTTTCCGGATGATGACCACCTTATTAAGAACCAACTACTTCTGAAAAAATATGATACCTCTAGTTCAATCAATTCTGACCATTTAGGGTGATTTTTCCCATTAAACATAGTTGAATGGTATCAAAATATATATTATATCATTTAAATAATTCTGAACTATATATAAAAAATTTCTATTTTTCTACCTTTATGACATAAGGGGATTTTGATTGATTATGGGATGATATAGTAAAATGAAATAAGGTCCAAAAGGTAACCTAAATGGTTTCAATAAGGTACTCATCAGGTATTCTTACATGTAAAGAATTCATTGGGTAAATTTATGGGATATTATAGAGCTCATGTATGAAAAAAATTTGATTTATTATACTTAAATTCAAAGAATTTTTATACTTTTTTCGTCACTTGTATAGGGATGGGAAGTTAAATACTATGAATGTTGAGATGGGATTAAGTGAAACATTTAACTTGTAGATTATATTATTTAATCAATATAAATTATTTAATTTTTTAAATATTATAGTAATAACTATTATGGGATACAAATAAATTATAGAATTTTGTGGTTAACTATTTGGATGAAATGTAGATAAGGTATCTTATTAGGGGTAGAAGTAGTGTTAGACAAAAATGAGTTGGATTGAGATTTTTTTTGGGTGTTATGTTTGATGTTAACCTTATATTCCAAGCTCATGGGGTCCCTATTGAATAATTTAATTTGAATAAAAGGCTATGAAATAGTAAACCTAGCATAACCTCGAATGGAATGAATGTTCATTAAAACTAGAAAAAAATACATATTTATATGTATTCCCAAATGAATACCTCATAGGAAAATGTCCATTAACCCATTATTACTTTGGATTTACACAACTAAAAAGGTTCAGAGTTGATCGATGACGGTAAACCATCAAAAATATATATATTTTTCTGGTGGTTGGAAAGAATCTTAGGGTTAGTAGTCAGTTATACATTTATTTAAATTGGGATTTAACACATAGGATAGATTAAGTGAACATTTAGGGTATAAACATTGGATCATATAGAAATGATCTACCAGAGGGGCCTTCTATTTTTACAGGTATAGTGTTAATATCACATGAATTGACTTGGGATTTATTTAATATTGTAAAGTAAACTCCAGTATTTAAAATAAAATAATATCTCATATGGGATTGTAAGAAGATGCATCATTAACATTTATTATCTCTGATACCATATTGGCAATTCATGTGGAAAATATTATGATTATTAAAATAGAACTATTATGGTGGGAATGTATGGATGTTTCATTAAGTTAATTACCAATGAAATGAAGGTAATTTATGTCATTTTGGATATGAAATATTCGAGCTAATTTTGAAATTATATTGAATGCTACAAAAGGTGGGATACAATCTCATCTAAAAATAGTAATTAATATAATACTAATAGAGAATAAGATTTCAATATAGGTTAAAAAGTATAAAATATTGGTAGATAACGACATATTACCCCTAAAATTATTATTGTAATGTTTGAGGAAGTTAGTGATATGTATTAAAATATATTACCATCTTGTTTGGATATCATTTAGGATTTTCATTAAATTATATTTTTAGCACTTCTTCCTAAGTGATATGTGGGGATCTTAATTATTTTGTTTCCTAGAATAATTTTTCTCTACTCCACTATATCCTATTTCTTGAAAATATATTATTAAATATATTTGTTATATTTAAAAGACATATTTTAGTGGTCTTAATAATCTAATTCCATTTAATAAATCAGGGGAAATTCAAAAACCATTATGAATTTCATTAAATCAATGATGTAATTGATCAATATAAATGGGACAATTAGGATTTAATGAATTTCATATGCTTTATTTGTCATTTTCTCTATGTCATAATAGAAGAAACTCCAATGTTGAATTTTAAAATATAGTATAGCTATGTTGAGTTTCATTTATATTTATTTTCATCCTCTATTGGGTTCATTGAATTGATTAGAAACATATCTCATATATTTTAATACTCATTTATAGTGGTAATTATTGAAGAAATACTTGTATATTCAAGAACCCAAGATGACAATAGTGTGAATTTTTATATCATTATAGTGGCCAAATACCCGAATTATATTTATATAATTCTCAATAAATGAATTTTATGAATTCATGAATCCATGTTTCTTGGTCATTTGGTCTCCAATAGCGGAGGTAGTTATTTCATAGAATGTTTCTAAATATATTTTTTAAGTTTGATGTTTTATTTTGGACTTATAAGATATAACCATATTTTTATTTAAAACTAATTGATGATATATTTTTATATGGAACCTCGGATAATACTAATATATAACATTTTATGGTCATATTACGGTATAAAAATTCTAGTATTTAAGGAAACGGTTGAAAACTTATCATATTCTAGTTCGATTGTATCCTAGTAAAGGATTCAATTTAATTTAAATACTTATTTAGTGAGTCATGGTTGTACACTGATTAGAGATAATCAGGTATAGAATTATGGGTCATGTAAAATTTTTCTAGAGGAAATGCAGTACCTTACCCATGATTATGAATTATGCAATATAGTTTCTTCCATAATGTGAAGGGAAAACAATTTTTTTGAAATTTATTTATAATATACAGTGAAAAACATCACAATTATATTATTTATTTTTATGATTTAAATTTATTTAATATTTATCAGGAAAGAAACTGTTAATCTTTTAATATTTACTTTCCACACACCCTAGGAAAGGGAAATGTAGTTTCAGATGATCTCAGTAGGGAAGCCTATCCTCAAAAGTTAGAGGAGGTGAATAAATAATAGAGACTAATTATATTAGTATATGAGTATATTTTGAATGTTATTGAGGATCTATATAGAGTTTGTTAATTAAAAAATTATGCTTTCCAAAAATCTGATGGACCATTTCAAGGAGTATTCGATATTGAATTTTGATTGAAACGTTATTTGAGAAACACCTGATGATGGGGTGATCCTTCTATGTTTCATAAATATTATTACTCTAATTATTATTTTCATGGAACCCTAGTGGGCCCAAATTGAATGTGGGAGGACATTGTAAATGAATATAACAAATCAAGTTACTTTTTTAATCCTGTTATATTGAAAATGTATGAAACTATTTTTTGGAAATTCATGTGACCCTGCATAAAAAAGGAAATTTATAGTTTATTATGAAATTTTTTACTACTTGAAAAGTAAAGGAATACCATAATTTAACCAAAGGTTTACAAAAATAAATTTCTCTCTCACAGTGGAAATTGAATGATTTCATGATAAAATTCACGAATAGATTTTTGAAATTAATAAAAGGTTAAGATACTTCTTTAGTTATCATGGACAACAAGACTAAGATATCTAATTTTATACCCTTTATTGAAAAATATTCTATGGATGAGCTATATAAATTATCTATTAATGAGATCATAATTCTTACTAATGTACCATGGAGTGTAATTTTCAATTAGAACACAATATTGAATTCAATTTTCTTGAAAGGTATATAATTGGATATTGATCGCTACAAAAATTCAGTATATCTACTCACCCTAAAATGGATACTTTATCAAAGTGACCCATACATATTATTGAATATATGTTATAGAAGCTATATTTATTATTATATTTTCTCTTGCTGAGAAAAAATTTCCCTCATATAGTTTTCCTACAAAAATAACTACCCAAAATCCAAACAAATAGATCATTTTGAGGCTCTATATTGAATGAATTTTTTTCTACTATATATATAGGGTTTCATTTATTTTTATTTCGTTGATATTTTTAGTTACCTATATAGGTTTTATTCCTATAATATTCTAATTACAGGTCTTCCTCCTACTCATAAGAGTATCAATTTTTTATCTCTCACCAATTTTTATTTCATTTCTTGTTTATGGTTTGTGAAAATAAAATATGTACTGATCTATGCATTATTTCATTTCATATTTTGACTTGGGAGATTTCATATAGTAATGTTGGACTCATTTAAGCCTATATTGGTAATATAAATTTTCATTAAAACTTGTAGTCATATTAATCATTTTATATCTTCTTTCTATTATTAGATCATGAGTATGAGTATTTTTGGGTTTCTTTAATATTTATCTACTTAATTATTTGTATTTTATGTCTTTCAGTATATAGTTTTTGGATTATACTATTATTTTTCGATGTGAGTTTCGTATTTAAGGTTTTTTTGAAAACATTATTTATTCCCCAATTTATTTATTTTTTGATGATGGTAGCTACGAGTTCATCTCTCAACATTCTTTAAATCAACTTCATTAGTGTCTCAGTGGTATTTTTAGGGTAGATACCAGATAATATTATTCAAAAGTTGTTTCAAAGGGGGATATTAATTTTTTATTCAGGGTGGAACCCTCTTCATGGTGCGATTATGTGTTTCAACTGAAGTGGTTGTGTGTTTTCGTTTCTTTATTTTCCGGCATTCTCTCTTAGGGATGTATAGTGTTTCTAAATTTGATTAGATGTAACACCCTGACCCGTATTACTCCGTCAACACCCATGTAGGGTCACTACATGACCCTAGAAATTACTCCCCATATTCTAGTGATTTATGACTAGTAATGTTTCCTAAAAATATGCAGGGGGATAATATTCCCTCTAACATGAAGCTCAAGGTTTATGCCTAAATCAATTGAATATTCAGTATGAATTTTCCATATAATGGGCATCCAAAAAACAAATAGACATAAAACATTGGGCCACAAAGTACCCCTATATACAATAATATAATATATCAAAACCACCTAGATGATACCATAGAAAATATTTATGTATAATCATAAAATAAAAAGTAAAATAAGTATCATATATTATAAATGGAAGTCTATCTAGTACATGCTAAATAATAACTAAAAATAAATACACTATCATATGGCCAAAATAACATTAATCATTACGTGGAACCATAGACCTCCATGGCCTAAAAAACCTCACCCATGCGGCTAAAACCAAGTAGTACCTATTTTTTATGATAAATCACGAATATCTACCTTTATACATAAAATTCCATTCCATATATACAATTAGTAAGTGAGTCCATGAAACAAGTTAGAATCACAAGTTCATTGAAAATAATTAGGGTTGTTGTGATTTAGTGGATGGGCTTTCAATACATATACATATGGTAGTTATTTATCTGAAACAAACCAACCTAGAAACATGACCCCCCCAATTCACATATAATTATACAATCCATGTCATCGTGTTCTAAGTAGGCCACTAAAACACCATATCTTACCTACATCGACTCCCTTTTAGATGGAAAAGGTCACATCATACAACAAATAGAACCCATACCTAAAGATGTCGAAGAATGTGTCATGTTAAATCCTGACTATTGCTTAAAGATACAAGTTAGGGTGTCGAGAAGACTTGAACATTCCCATATAACATATGGTAGGTCACACATCTATCATTTTTCCTCTCCCATACCAAACTAAAAGATTATATTAAAGGTGTAATTTTATCCTCAAACTACTATATATAGGAATAGGTAATTGTCAATTGTTCATAGTAACTACATATCCCCTATCACATAATATAATTCCTTTATCCATATCTTTGCTCATATACCCTAATCCATCCTATCATAAGAGGTCCACTATTATAGCCTAATCCAACATATGGTGTGGTTCGTAGCCTGATCTCAAATTAAGAATATTAAACCACCAAGATCCATGACATATCCTTAAATCTAAGGTAAAGAATTAGTATCTTCTCACCTACCAACTCAACCATCTACCACAAGAACACAAACACATATTCATCAATGACAATACATATTTCTAATTTTATAGATAACCATATCTTCATATGGGTACAATTCCCTTGGGACCTAATCTCTCATAAAATGTCTTACACTAGGTTCTTATAGATCTATATCCAACCTTTAGGGGTACTTTCATAACCATCCATATTAACTCTCACTTAGATTCCAAAATAATAGTTCTCACAGGGCTTCAGCAGCAAGAAGAACCATCACATATTAAATTCACACTAATGAAAAATAACATAAATCCCAATAGACTCACAATCATTGGGAAATAGGGCATCTCACACACAAGTTCAAACAAACCTAATAAATTTAATCAATCCCTTACAATATTACATTAAAAATACATTCAAAACCACATATTCATGCCTATTAAAATTGAATAACATACTATTTTACCCACACAAGACCATTTTTCAAACCCCATCAATTCTACTTAGAAATATCTTTTACTATTTTGAAATACCATTTCCAAAAACATACCCCATATGACACATTTTCTGTTATCTTATCAATTGATCCATTCCGTTTTAAAGAAACATTGTAGAAATGAAGACTCATTATCTGGGAAAACCATATCAGAATATCCAAAATGTAATAAAAAGTTCCAATAATTCACATTCAGATATAGTTCCACCATTGAAATATTTTAAAAACTATGTGGTCTTTGTTTATAAATAAGCAATAAAGAATCTATTATTGGGTGAAGTCATGCAAAAAATAAAAAAAATATAATAAATATCAATAATGTTGTAAAATGAATATAAAATTCCATAATGATAAAGAGAGTTAATTAATTTAAATTCTACCAACCAAATATATGATCATAAACCCATTTTCGGATTATACAGACCTCCTAAGAGTGTATGATCACTAATCCAAACCATAAGAATCAAGAATTTCATAATATAATCATTTAATACAAAAAAAATACATGTAATAACTGACAAAAAACTCATTGGCATCCCCATGGTGCCAAAAAAACAAGAAATGGGTTATGGTCCACTACTAACACTCACCTAGACCACGGTCTCACAAAATCCCCAAATTAAATTATTAGATCAATAAAAAAATTTCACCTTAATTCTCCGGAAAAACTAATGAAACTCTTTATGAAACATTCCTTAAGGTAGATGATGAATGAAATATTGGGTATAACCTATCAGGATTTACTATACAAGAAACACATGAAATTCCCCTCACTTTTGAGTCATTATATGATGATTTACTGAAATTTTCTCCTCAAAAATAGCTATCCAAACTGATATTAATGGATACTAATAATGAAGAATAAGTTAGGAACCATACCTCGAATGGACGTGTCAAATTATCTCCAATTAAATTTGATTAATGTGGAATGAGAGGGTTGATTTGGAGACCCAGAGAGGGATTATATCATCTCAAGATCCAAAATAAAATAATGTGAAATTAATGGGGTTCATAAGAATGGACCATTGATGAAATTATAATAAATCCACTCAAATGATTACTATCAGTAATGGTTGATGATATGAAAATTGTTAAAAATCATGAATCATATGCTAAAATATGGAAGCACATATTCTTTAACACATTCATGATGTGAACCCTATACATTTCATGAATTCTCCAAGAATGTAAGACCCTCTCCCTACTACCTCATTCATGGATTTAAAGGAATCTCATGAATGGTCATTTATAGTGTGAATCCCATGTCATATTATGAATGGAATACTTATAGAATTATTTTATTCACTCATCCACCACCTCCAACTCAGACATCCTAAAAACCCATTATGCATCCACCAAGCATCAACTGATGTCCAAGAAAACATTTTATGGATGTCAAATTCCCCAAAATCCTATTTTGAGTCCCAGTTTCCAAAAATTACCACTCATTGAAGGTAAAATAAAACATCCCACAAGAATTCTCATATTTAATGATGAGTTTCATTAAAAAATCCAAACCAAAATTATTTTCATCCATAATAATTATTGGAAGTCTTCTAACTATGATTCTTGCACTATATTTGTTATCAACTGATCATTTACCAACTATGTTATATCTCCAAACTATAAACATTACTCCACTACACAACTCAAAATACTAATATTAGATACACTAAAACATTTTAAAACCCCCAGTATAATACTTAATCTACATAAACTATATATTTAATGATTCAATTATTTCATTTTCAACATCACTTCATTCAGATCCATACAACCACACTTGTTAGTCCTCCTCTATCTGATTTCTCATGATAGTACTCAACCTCGACTTCCAATGCACCAAAAAATAACTTCACCACATCGTCACAATGTATTATGAACCAAATTCATCACTGAATCATTAAAACACCCAAAATGAGGGTTTACATTGATAATTTATGCAATTTCCCAATTGAATCCTCAACTACTCACATCCACAATCATATTATACACATGAGCTAAAACACACCACCAATATGACGTTCTAACATTTTACACCACCACCATCCTGATTCTATTTATAAAATAGATATTATAATGGATTAAACTAATAAATACATAATTTGAGTCTACCACCTCAATATCATCCCACTACAAGCTTAATTGTCCATCGATCAGTTCCATAACACCCAAAACCATTAAAACACGACGGTTATACACCCATAACAGATAATATTATATCCACCATAGGAGTATCCACATTATCACCCCATTATGAAAAAAACCTAATTTACATATTCATTGTTATGTCTATTATATCATGTAATGACTCATCATGACCACCGCTATAACACCTGAGTGCTAAACACAATGAACCGATCATTAAACACCGAGACAAAGATCAAACAGAACCATAAGTACCAAAAATTTCATGTTTCAAAAATTAAACCATCTTGAGGCTCACTATGCTCCCAACCATACTACTCTACTACTAATAGGTTACACTACATAATAATACTCTCTTCTATGGTAATAGTTTACAAAAAACAAAAAACAAGATGTCTAGCCAACAATATTATCAAAACACATGTTAGTTTGTCCATCCATTGAACCCAAAAACTACAATCTCGCTACTCAAGTATAAGGCCCCAGCCTTAAACCTTACTTAATATTGATTTAAAAGAATAATTCACGTTGAGGATCTTTTCAGGTTTAGAGTTTTAGATAATTAGAACATAACTATTACATCGCAAAAGATTACAAAGTAGTCACTTATACTAAGATTCCATAAAATAAAAACTCTTAAAAAGAAAGATGTCTAGATTCCATGTTTTAGATAGCATGAAATTCCCTTGATCCCATCCTTGACCTTATTCCACTTTAAGTCCTGTGAAAAACATTTCGAAAAACTTGGGGTGAGCATAAAAAGCTCAGTAAGGGATACAAAAAGAATGAAAACTGTTAGTTTCTCAAACATCAAGTAAACCATGTATACTATATCAAAGTAATACCTTCACCTTCATGAAGTAGTAAAAAAAAATCTTCACTGAATAAAGTATCATTACTTACCTTTTTGTAACAAAAAGATTACCATAAAACCCATATAAAGAACACATAGAATATATAAAGGTAACTTGGGACATAAACATACTTAAGTGGAATAACCATACAGTTGACTTCCACACATATCACTTAATGGAATAGCCATACGGCCAATTTCCATACATACTTAATGGAATAGCCATACGACCGACTTCCATACCCAATGCATTGGAGGTTATAACGTAACCACCCGTCCTAGTATTCACAGCACCACCCGTCATATGGTTTATAACGTAACCACCCGTTAAAATGTCCAAGTACCAATATAAAATCATAAAACATAAAACCAATATAAAGGAATGATAACATTTCCACATTTCAATCACAATATATCATAAATATATTGACATAATAGAATCCTTTTTCAAAACCATTTTCAATACCAAAATACATAAAAGAGTATATGGTATTTATTTTATTCTAAAAACATTACGGCTTGTTGAGAAAGCCAAAGATCAAATAATACTCGCGGTGGCGGAAAAAGGTCGTTCTCACCACGTACGTTAAAAATAAAAATTCCTTTTTGTCGTTTAGTAAAACGCTTCATAGAAAAAGATTACTTTTGTATAAAAGTAAAGGTCAAAGGAGTTTATACACCGTATAAAAGAAAGTTGTGTATAAAACGAAATATGCCTCAATGAAAGGAGATTGAGACGAAGTCCCTTACAAAGATCATTTTTAAATAAAATAGATATATTATGTGTATTAACTATAAGTACACATAAATAAAGTAAAAATGCAAGATAGGACATAATAATATCATGACATAATTTGAAAGTAGGAGATTAACCCAAAGAACGGAAATTGGGTTAAGAAGTTCCCTTATCTCGGGTCCGACTTGACTCGATCGTTCTTTAACGTCCTAAATAATAAACTTGAGTTAATTTATACTTGATTAAGAACCTTTTTAAAGTTCATTATTCCTTTTATATCACTTATTTCCATGTTATAAACATTATGTAACCATTTAAGTTAATAATTTTTGTTTTGTCAATATTTGGTTCTTATGTCGAAAGTTGACTTCTTACAATTACATGTTGTTCGTGTGGTCAAAAGTTCTTTATATCCAGAATGCAATTCCTGATTTGGATATCATAAATATCATATATATCCAGCATATACATGTATTTATAATATTACATAATCATTTAGAGGTAAGAAATTAAATGCACCGTTCATGGAGACGGTAAGCCGTACGTACGCATGAACGCTACTTTCATTTCTTTGTCATATTAGTGGAATTAAAACTAAATGAAAGGTATGTATATTTTAATTCCAGAATTATATTCATAATTTATATATATCATTAATTATATATATACATTATATACATGTAATTTTAATAGTACATTACATTTGGGGATAAGAAATGAAATGCACCGTTCATGGAGACGGTAAGCCGTACGTACGCATGAACGCTACATTCATTTATATCTCATACTTTAATGGAAAGAAATAATAATTATATAGAGGTATATTATAATTCCAGTATAACATCATATATAATAACTTTAAATCCATCCTTTACACGTCCCACATATGGCATTAACAGATCACATCACTTTTAGGGGGCGGTAGTCCGCACTTCCTTAAATGAAGATATCGTGTTTACCCATAATGGAAACCATAAAGGTATGCCAAAAATGAAAAATACAGAATCTTAAAGAAAACATAATCATATTATATATCATATATAAAAATAGTGACATCATAATGGCCACCCTTGAAGGTGTTAAATGAGTATTGAACAATCATCGTTTCGGGAGGCAGAATTTCGCCATCCACGGAAACCGTATGTTCATTAACCATTTGATGTAGTTGTGTGAGAGTTAGCTCAAATAAATATTATAACAACATCCTAGTATATTTAAGATACTGGTGTTGTTACAAAAGAAGTAAATAAAAAGAGTTTAGAGGGTTGGAGAAGCAAAATAAAACAAATGAACAAGAGAGAATGAATTACCTTTAAAAGTGTAACTCCCTTTTTATTTGAGCCTAAAGGCTTCCTTTGAAAGGATTCTGCCCAAAGGGAATCCTCTAGGATGAGTATAGGGATGTGGAGAGAGTAAATGGGCAGGGGTTGTCCGAGCCAAAGGCCTGAGAAGTGTGTGAAATGAGGTAGAGGTGGGGGCCTTTTATAAGAGGAGAGGAGGGGCACTTTTGGAAAGTAAAGAAATATTACTTTATTTTAAAATGTGTTTCGGTTTTAAAAGGTCCCAAATTGATATCATTCGTGGATAAGGTGATAAGGGTTCGAAATCCACTCATCCAATTGGTTTTGTACATGTGTAGGTTTTATACGTTTCATTATCTTTCCATTTTATTTAAATTGCCAAATAATGATGTCATCGCTGCATCATTATTATGTCATATATAATTTAATTTATTTAATGTCTAAAAATTATAAAAAAACTACTATGATGTAGGAAATCTTTTTATCTTTCAAATGACTATTTATAATCAAAATATTGACCTGTGTAACTCTACCTAAAAATTGTTTTAGTAAAACAACTCATGTTTGTTTCAATTTAATTTTAACATTAAATAAAAAGTTATTTATGTCATTTCCAAACCAAAGTGTCTCCATGGGGTCCCTAAGTTGGCCCATGGCTTGTCTTGGTCGGCCATGACTCACCCAATAGGTGTAGGATAAGTGTCATGGTGGTTTCACAATCTTATAATATCATTTTTACCTTAAATTACACTAATTACCTCTAATCGCGATTAAGAACTTAATAAGTTACTATTCACCAAAAAATTATTTTAATCTCATTGAACCACATTTTACTTCTTAATGACAACCATGTATGTCTGATTTTCAAAATTCAATACACATTAGTGGTAAACTTTCATTTAACTGAAAAATCAGTTTGCTTTATTACCAGTTAGTGGTTTCACTATTCATCAAAAATTGAAGTTTTTCAGAAAATTACCAAAAATTCACCCTAAGCTATATTTGATATTCCGAATTCAAAAATGAAGTCCATTTTACAAAATTCAAAACATATAAGTCAAATTAATTAATTTAATAATTAATTCCCGTTGTCATGACAAATAGCGTGTTTTTGTGAAACAATAAGTATCAAAAGATTGACACCAGTTTAAGTCCAATTTCAAAGTGAAATTGATTCCAATGACCACCATTGGATTAACTTGTAAAAATATATTCTAATTTCACTTCAAAACCAATTCAAAAGATAATCTAATCATATAGATAAATTAGATTAAAAAGAGGTTTTGAATTAAAATACAACATTTTACATTATTCATTAAAAAAATGAACTTTATCAGAAAGGTACCAAAAATTTACACAAAGTAAATTTAGATGTCCCGATTATAAAGAAGAGTTATATTTGGTCCAATAGAATTTATAAGATCGATTAAAACTATATTTAATGGCGGTTCTCCGTCAAAAGGTGATAAGTGAACCTTTCGTGAAAATTAGGGTATAAATGCCTAAAATTGAACTCTTTCCGTATTTTAAGCCTTTATCTTTTATTGGGTAACTGTATAAACATTTAAAAACATATCTAATCATATTTTAGTTATTTCTATCCATTCCCTCCAGTACAACGGCTACTTGTTAACTAACATTTAAAATAATATTATTTTATTACTAGTGTGCTACGTAAGTTTCAAAGAAACTCATCATTGCGTATCAGGTACGCTATCGAACATAGCAACCCCTTTAAAATAAAATTACTATTTAATTCGTAAATATTAATAAATATGAAAATTCATTATTCATTATTTACCTGGGATGTTACATCCTTTCCCCTTTTGGGAATTGCGTCCTCACAATTTTATTCACTTATCAAAATAAGCGGGGGTATTTATCCCTCATAGCATTTTCAGATTCCCACGTTGCCTCTTAAATCACATGGGTTTTCCACAAAACCTTTACCTGATGAATCACCTTATTCCGTAACAATTGCTCCCTGTGGTCAAGAATCTGGACCGGTTGTTCCTCATAAGATAAGTTCTCTTCCAGCTGAACTACCTCTGGGCTCAAAACATGAGATGGATCTGGCATATACTTTCTCAACATCGAAACATGAAAAACATTGTGTACCTGAGATAAACTCGGAGGTAAAGCCACTCGGTATGAAACTGATCCAACTCTTTCCAGAATTTCGTATGGTCCAATAAACCTTGGACTCAACTTTCCTTTCTTACCAAATCTCATCACACTTTTCCATGGAGAAACCTTGAGAAAAACATGATCACCTACCTCGAAAGATAGATCCTTCCTCCGGTTATCCGCATAACTCTTCTGCCTGCTCTGAGCTATTCTCATGTGTTTCTGAATCAGCTGAACTTTTTCTGCCATCTCTTCTACCAATTCTGGTCCCATCAACTTCCTTTCACCCACTTCATCCCAGAAAGCTGGAGTTTGACACCGCTTCCCATATAATGCCTGAAATGGTGCCATCTGTATACTGGAATGAAAACTGTTATTATATGAAAACTCAACCAAAGAAAGATGTTGGTCCCAGCTTCCCTAATAATCTATCAAACAAGCTCGTAGCATATCCTCCAAGGTCTGAATTGTTCGTTCTGACTGCCCATCTGATTGAGGATGAAAAGCTTTACTAAAATTTAATTCAATACCCAACGACTTCTGAAGGCCTTTCCAAAATTTAAAAGTAAACCTGGGATCACGATCCGATACAATGGAGAGAGAAACTCCATGTAACCTGACTATCTCTTTAAGATACAGACGGGAAAGTTGATCAAGAGAGAAAGTATCTCATATAGAAAGGAAATGAGCAGATTTGGTCAAGCGATCAATAATAACCCAGATTGCATTATTACCTCGAGATGTCCTCGGTAATCCCACAACAAAGTCCATGGATATGTTTTCCCATTTCCACTCTGGCACTGGTAAAGGTTGAAGCATCCCTTTAGGTAACTGCCGCTCTGCTTTAACCTGTTGACATGTCAAACACTTCACAGTAAAATCAGCAATGCCTCTTTTCATTCCATCCCACCAGTAATACTCCCGCAGATCTCTGTACATCTTAGTACTGCCAGGATGAACTGAAAACGGAGAACTATGAGCTTCACATAACAATTCATTCTTCAACTGTGAATCACAAGGCACACATAACCTCTTCCCAAACCTCAAAACACAAACACAAACTTATCCAAGAACTCATGGAAAATTTTATTCATAAGGTCCATGAATACAGCAGGTGCATTGGTTAACCCAAAAGGAATAACTAAAAATTCATAATGGCCATATCTAGTACGGAACGCAGTCTTCGGAACGTCTGCTTCTTTTACTTTCAACTGATGGTACCCCGACCTCAAGTCAATCTTCGAATAATATTGAGCTCCCTGGAGCTGATACCACTTCATTCGATGGCCCAACATCTGCTGAAGTTGTTGCAAAGGATTTCGCCACCCCTTTTTGCTTGTAGTCTGGCTTCATTCCCCCAGTTGAGTTCTTCGTTGGACACTCGTTTGCATAATGACCCATTTCATTACACTTAAAACATCTTACTATTGGCTTTTCATTTCCTGCTTGATCATCTTCCATATAGTTACGAGAAATATGACCAGACTTACCACACCGAAAGCACTTACCAGACTTGGATAAACATTCTCCAGGATGCATTTTACCACACTTCTCACATGATGGATATTTGGTTATCTTACCTCCTTGCTTCTTTGATGAATTCTTCCCCTTTGCCTGCCAACTAGACCTCTTATTCTGTTGTTTGTCATAGAACACCTGATCATCGGCAAACTCCATTTCTACCTTCTCGGCACATCGAACAAGTTTTTCATAACTTTTAAACTCACGAGAAGCTAATGCCCTTCGATATTTTGGCTTTAATCCTGAGTAAAAACAGTTTATTTTACTATCAAGATCTCGTATGAAGTTTGGGGCATACCTTGCCAATCGAGTGAACTTTGCTTCATAAGCAGCCACTGAATCATCCTCCTACCTCAATTCTAGGAACAATTTTTCCATCCTAAGACGAACCACCTTAGGAAAATATTTCTCAAGAAACATACCTTTGAATTCGTCCCAGTGAAGATCCTCAATCTCATCACTATCCCTTATATTTTTCACCATCGACCACCACTGATCAGCTTCACCTTCAAAACGGTAAACATCAAGACTAACCTTTTGATGTTCTGAACACCCCATGACATAAAAAATCTTCTCTAGTGCTTTAATCCACCCTTCATCTTGCACAGGGTCAGATGATCCTCTGAATGATGGGGGATGTTGCCTCATGAAATGTTCCACCACTGACATGTTCCTCTGCGGTTGATCTGGCTGATCTCGTGCATGGATACCACCACCATTTATAGCCTGAGTCAACTGTGCCATCACTGCAACAAACTGTTCAGTTCTGATTCCGACCATCTCAGGTTGCTGATTTGGAAGGTTATCTTCCTCCTGATGTCGCCCCAACATAGCTGCTTTGTCTCCTCTGCGGAAAACCATTTTGAACACAGAAATATCTTAGGCGAAGCAACATGGTAATCCGTAAATGCTATATCATTTCAATCATATTATAATTTAACACTTTTCTAACTCCTAAGGTTGTCTAAACCGACCTTTGATGCCAACTATAAGGCCCCAGCCGTAAACCTTACTTAATATTGAATTAAAAGAATAATTCACGTTGAGGATCTTTTCCGGTTTAGAGTTTTAGAGAATTAGAACATAACTATTACATCTCAAAAGATTACAAAGTAGTCACTTATACTATGTTTCCATAAAATAAAAACTCTTAAAAAGAAAGATGTCTAGATTCCATGTTTTAGATAGCATGAAATTCCCTTGATCCCATCCTTGACCTTATTCCACATTAAGTCCTTTGAAAAACATTTCGAAAAACTTGGGGTGAGCATACAAAGCTCAGTAAGGGATACAAAAAGAATGAAAACTGTTAGTTTTTCAAACATCAAGTAAACCATGTATACTATATCAAAGTAATACCTTCACCTTCATGAAGTAGTAAAAAAAATCCTCACTGAATAAAGTATCATTACTTACCTTTTTGTAACCAAAAAATTACCATAAAACCCATATAAAGAACACATAGAATATATAAAGGTAACTTGGGACATAAACATACTTAAGTGGAATAACCATACAGTTGACTTCCACACATATCACTTAATGGAGTAGCCATACGGCCAATTTCCATACATACTTAATGGAATAGCCATACGGCCGACTTCCATACCCAATGCATTGGAGGTTATAACGTAACCACCCGTCCTGGTATTCACGGCACCACCCGTCATATGGTTTATAACGTAACCACCCGTTAAAATGTCCAAGTACCAATATAAAATCATAAAACATAAAACCAATATAAAGGAATGATAACATTTCCACATTTAAATCACAATATATCATAAATATATTGACATAATAGAATCCTTTTTCAAAACCATTTTCAATTCCAAAATACATAAAAGAGTATATGGTATTTATTTTATTCTAAAAACATTACGGCTTGTTGAGAAAGCCAAAGATCAAGTAATACTCGCGGCGGCGGAAAAAGGTCGTTGTCACCGCGTACGTTAAAAATAAACATTCCTTTTTGTCATTTAGTAAAACTCTTCGTAGAAAAATATTCCTTTTGTATAAAAGTAAAAGTCAAAGGAGTTTATACACCGTATAAAAGAAAGTTCTGTATAAAACGAAATATGCCTCAATGAAAGGAGATTGAGACGAAGTCCCTTACAAAGATCATTTTTAAATAAAATAGATATATTATGTGTATTAACTATAAGTACACATAGAGAAAGTAAAAATTCACGATAGGACATAATAATATCATGACATAATTTGAAAGTAGGAGATTAACCCAAAGAACGGAAATTGGGTTAAGAAGTTCCCTTACCTCGGGTCCGACTTGACTCGATCGTTATTTAACGTCCTGAATAATAAACATGAGTTAATTTATACTTGATTAAGAACCTTTTTAAAGTTCATTATTCCTTTTATATCACTTAGTGCCATGTTATAAACATTATGTAACCATTTAAGTTAATAATGTTTGTTTTGTCAATATTTGGTTCTTAAGTCGAAAGTTGACTTCTTACAATTACATGTTGTTCGTGTGGTCAAACGTTCTTTATATCCAGAATGAAATTCCTGATTTGGATATCATATATATCATATATATCCAGCATATACATGTATTTATAATATTACATAATCTTTTAGAGGTAATAAATGAAATGCACCGTTCATGGAGACGGTAAGCCGTACGTACGCATGAATGCTACTTTCATTTCTTTGTCCTATTAGTGGAATTAAAACTAAATGAAAGGTATGTATATTTTAATTCCAGAATTATATTCATCATTTAGATATATCATTAATTATATATATACATTATATACATGTAATTTTAATAGTACATTACATTTGGGGATAAGAAATGAAATGCACCGTTCATGGAGACGGTAAGCCGTACGTACGCATGAACGCTACTTTCATTTCTATCTCATACATTAATGGAAATAAATAATAATGATATAGAGGTATATTATAATTACAGTATGACATCATATATAATAACTTTAAATCCATCCTTTACACGTCCCACATATGGCATTAACGGATCACATCACTTTTAGGGGGCGGTAGTCCGCACTTCCTTAAATGAAGATATCGATTTTACCCTTAATGGAAACTATAATGGTATGCCAAAAATGAAAAATACAGAAGCTTAAAGAAAAAATAAACATATTATATATCATATATAAAAATAGTGACATCATAATGGCCAACCTTGAAGGTGTTAAATGAGTATTGAACAATCATCGTTTCGGGAGGCAGAATTTCGCCATCCACGGAAACCGTATGTTCTTTAACCATTTGATGTAGTTGTGTGAGAGTGTAGCTCAAATAAATATTATAACAACATCCTAGTATATTGAAGATACTGGTGTTGTTACAAAATAAGTAAATAAAAAGAGTTTAGAGGGTTGGAGAAGCAAAATAAAACAAATGAACAAGAGAGAATGAATTACCTTTAAAAGTGTAACTCCATTTTGATTTGAGCCTAAAGGCTTCCATTGAAAGGATTATGCCCAAATTGAATCCTCTAGGATGAGGAGAGGGATGTGGAGAGAGTAAATGGGCAGGGGTTGGCCGAGCCAAAGGCTTGATAAGTGTGTGAAATGAGGTAGAGGTGGGGGCCTTTTATAAGAGGAGAGGAGGGGCACTTTTGGAAAGTAAAGAAATATTACTTTATTTGAAAATGTTTTTCGGTTTTAAAAGGTCAAAAATTAATATAATTCGTGGATAAGGTGATAAGGGTTCTAAATCCACTCATCCAATTGGTTTTGGACATGTTTAGGTTTTAGATTTTTCATTATCTTTCCATTTTATTTAAATCGTCAAATAATGATGTCATCGCTGCATCATTATTATGTCATATATAATTTAATTTATTTAATGTCTAAAAATTATAAAAAAAATACTATGATGTAGGAAATCTTTTTAGATTTCCAATGAATTTTTATAATCAAAATTTTGACCTGTGTAACCCTACTTAAAAATTGTTTTAGTAAAACAACTCATGTTTGTGTCAATTTAATTTTAACATTAAATAAAAAGATATTTATGTCATTTCCCAACCAAAGTGTCTCCATGGGGTCCCCAAGTTGGCCCATGTCCTTTCTTGGTCTTCCATGACTCACCCAATAGGTGTAGGACAAGTGTCATGGTGTTTTCACATTCTTATAATATCATTTTTACCTTAAATTACACTAATTACCTCTAATCGCGATTAAGAACTTAATAAGTTACTATTCACCAAAAAATTATTTTAATCTCATTGAACCACATTTTACTTCTTAATGACAACCATGTATGTCGGATTTTCAAAATTCAATACACATTAGTGGTAAACTTTCATTTAACTGAAAAATCAGTTTGCTTGATTACCACTTAGTGGTTTCACTATTCATCAAAAATTGAAGTTTTTCAGAAAATTACCAAAAATTCACCCTAATCTATATTTGATATTCCGAATTCAAAAATGAAGTCCATTTTGAAAAATTCAAAACATATAAGTCAAATTAATTAATTTAATAATTAATTCCCGCTGTCATGACAAATAGCGTTTTTTTGTGAAACAATAAGTATCAAAAGATTGACACCAGTTTAAGTCCAATTTCAAAGTGAAATTGATTCCAATGACCACCATTGGATTAACTGGTAAAAATATATTCTAATTTCACTTCAAAACCAATTCAAAAGATAATCTAATCATATAGATAAATTGGATTAAAAAGAGGTTTTGAATTAAAATACAACATTTTACACTATTCATTAAAAAAATGAACTTTATCAGAAAGGTACCAAAAATTTACACAAAGTAAATTTTGATGTCCCAATTCTAAAGAAGAGTTATATTTGGTCCAATAGAATTTATAAGATCGATCAAAACTATATTTCATGGCGGTTCTCCGTCAAAAGGTGATAAGTGAACCTTTCGTGAAAATTAGGGTATAAATGCCTAAATTTGAACTCTTTCCGTATTTTAAGCCTTTATCTTTTATTGGGTAAATGTATAAACATTTAAAAACATATCTAATCATATTTTAGTTATTTCTATCCATTCCCGCCAGTACAACGGCTACTTGTTAACTATCATTTAAAATAATATTATTTTATTACTAGTGTGCTACGTAAGTTTCAAAGAAACTCATCGTTTCGTATCGGGTATGCTATCGAACATAGCAACCCCTTTAAAATAAAATTACTATTTAATTCGTAAATATTAATAAATATGAAAATTCTTTATTCTTTATTTACCTAGTATGTTACATCATGTCAATTAATATCATATATATCATGGTATCTCAATAGGTGGATCTCATGAAATATCAATAGTACAACCATAGACCAATCTATCTAACACAAGGATCTCCCTTGGTTAACCACAAAAAAAATCGCCTATAACAACACTTGTTTCTTTTCCTATCACCTAACTGTATATGTCTACTACCATCAATTACCCATGTCAGTCTTAGAAAATAATTTCATATCCACTGAAAAAATAATTAATGTATATGTGTAACTCCATGAAAATTCATAAATGAAAGTATACATGGTTTATGATAGTATCTGTTACATATTTAAGAATCAAATTCAAATTATTTTACACAATTAATAAGTCCCATGTGATTTCAAAACACTCCTTGGTGTTTGAGAATTCTCACTAATAATGAAAATTTATGAAATCCCCATCCTAGTTATACCTTTTTAGAAAAATTGATAACCTTGAAAAAATCATTTTTTAATATATTTTTTTAAAGAAAATAGGTTTTACTATGAGGTATGGTTCATTTTAGTTTAGGTTAAATGTTTGTTTTTTAGCTAATATGAGGGTCTAATAAAATCATTGACGTTTCAGGGTGTGTTAGAGGCTTGTTTGGATACCGGAGGCTTGGTTTTTGGAAAAGTAAACCGGGAATCATGGTTAGTAGAAACTATTCACCATAGGTCCCATGGTTCAATTAAACCATGAGGAACATGAGAGAGGTTAGTAAGAGGCAGCCTGGTTTTTTGTGCGAGGCACTAACAATTTAATGTAGATACAATATGCACGGTCGGTGCCCAGTTTTTCTGAGCATAAACTATAACACCTCGATTTTTTATGAATAAATTGTTTTCAAATAATTAATATTATCTGATATATTTCATTTTACTCTACAAATAGATAATATTTCACTATAATCAACACTTATCTTATTTTGTGTTAGATGTAATAATGAGTTTAAAAGAAAACATGAAATATTATTAAAATATTAACATATTTATCACCTATCCATTGGGAAGGTATATTTGAAAATGATTATCTAAATTATTAAAATATTATTTATTAATGGTTACAAAATGAATTATTTGGTATCCAATTAATTATATATGATTTTCAAAACTGTTTTAAAATAATGATATTCATTTTAAGCAAAACTATTTTTCTATGTTAATGCCACAAAAATCTATTTTTTAAGAAAAAACATGTTTTAACTCCAGTTTTGATGAATTATTTTAGTGAAATATATATATAATTTATTCAGTGAACTATATAAAATTCTTATTATGTGTTTTATAGAAAAGAGATAAAAATAAATCTAATTTTATACATAAAAAAATGTATTTTTCTAAAATCCAGTTTGACTACCTATTAATGGTGTACTTATTTTAAAACTAAATTTTGATACTTATATAAAATTTATTATACATAATTAATTTTTGAATTTTTAATATCAAAATAATCTTATGTTGAATTTTAGTTATTTTTAAAAGAAGTTTCTTCATTTTTTATGATTAATGAGCAATACTAAATTTTAATTGAAAACTAAATTTTTAAAATTGTTTATATAGTTATATTAAAATTCAAATATTTTTTTAACGTATAATTAGTAAAATTATATATCACAAAATATATTTTAGTCTATATGAATCAATATTATATAAATGAATTATAAACATTTTAATATTTTCACTTTAAAAACTAGCTTTCTCGAAATTCTTATGGGGTCAATTTAAGATAAATTTATGGAACATATATAATTTTAAAATGTAAAAATTGATTAAAATATTGGAAAATTCCTTATTTTTAATTTTTAATAATTATAATGTAACTGTTTACAGTATAAATTAGTTAAAATAGTTAAATCTAAATATAGGGATGAAGGTAAAATGAATTTTTTGAGTGGTTAATCTCAGAATATAAGGTGTAAAGTGACCATTCAACTTGAATAAATCTCATTTTAGAGACATATTCTAATCCTTAACAACTTATTCAAATTTTAAATGAGTTTTTGGGATATTACTCCATTAATGTGACATATATAATTAGTTCAATATTGAAAATGACCAAAAATACCTTCATTTCCTTTAATATTTATAATGCTTTGGGATAACATGAAAAAACTAAATGCCATGTTATAGATATAATTTTTAAATATAAATTAGTTTTTTATCATGATAATTTTTTTTTTAATTTTTTAGAGATTAAATAATTATTTAATATGCATAAGAAATAGCAATGCATGTATTATTTCGTTAACAATATACTAAAATAAATGATACTTAAATTATAAAAAGTGAGGTAAATTAAATTAATTATTGAATCACACTTATTTTTAAGATTAATATATCATTATACATAGTTTATAACTTAATATATTCGACTTCAATTATTTTCATTATTTTTTTAATTCGAATTGAATAAATAATATGAAAATTAATATTAAGAATATTTTATAATAATTGATATTTTATTAAATTCGTATATTATACAAAGTGACAATTTTTTAAAATTTAAAATATTTTCCATTAATTTACAACATTATCATTCATAATGAACATATTGACCCTCAAACTGTAAACACATTGTTAGAGCGGTTAGGGTAAAAGATGTGTTTTTGTGTTACTTGTGACTATTTTAAAATTAATTTCCAAAACATATGAAAATATTATTTTATAATTTATATAAAAAAAATTAATCAGTGGTTATATATTTTATAATTAATTCCACTCTAATTTATTAATTATGTATTAATTACTTAGGTTATAAAATTAGTTACAAAAAACCAAAAATTGTGAAAATATGGTATCCTATACGTTATGGAACAACATTATAAAAATTAGTATCTTTATCTATGGTGGATGTTTTTCTAAACCAAATAAAACCTCCCCTATATTAATTTTCTTATTTTTCAGTCACATTAAGAAAGGGTGACATCCAAATAATGAATACCTTATGGTATTTACATGAATTCCACTCCACCTCCATTATAAAATTAATTTCATTCTCTCAACTAATTCAGAACTCAAAGTACATCTGTATGAACAAAAACATTCCCAAATCACATTAAAACATCACTCCACTCATCCTATAAGAATATTTTTTGAATAAATAGAACTAAGTAGATCCTTTTCTATAAAAAAATCAATTTAACTAAGGAAGAGGTAACATTAATCAACATACATTTTTGTTTTATTTCATCCTCAAGTCCATTATATTATTTTTTATCATTATTATATAAAAACCTTTGTATCTTCAATATAATAAGATTATTTATGTTTTTTTATGACCTATAACAACAGACACTTATATAAAATGGGTTATGAAATCATTTTTTGTTTATCTAGCGAACAACCTCCTCATGAACTAATGTTGTTCATTTTTCATTACAACTATTCAATGATGGAAAAAATGATGGAAAAAAATATATAAATAAATATGATATTTA
Organism: Viscum album; assembly: GCA_963277665.1. Lineage (NCBI taxonomy): Eukaryota > Viridiplantae > Streptophyta > Magnoliopsida > Santalales > Viscaceae > Viscum > Viscum album. Next base: position 1,031,648,569 of record OY728158.1, read on the forward strand.
TGATATTTATAATTTTATTATGATTGTTAAATTTTTATATAACTCACACCATCAAGCTTCCCTTTTTTCGAATATGATATGTTCTTCCATGTGTATCATGAACTACCACTACACGAAGTGATGTGACTCATTCACACTATAAATGGATTGTATTGAGGATGGGTTTCATAGAAATGTGTGATACATATGAAATAATAATAATACTATAATGATAATATATATATATAGCCTATAATCTCTATTAACATTATATTCCATTTCCTATCACTAGATTTTATGTATTACATTAAAAAAATATAAAATTAATATATATGGTACTTAAATAATTTTTATCATTCAGAAGATGGTGTGACCGTGGTCATTGTAAGAGGACAAAAAATAACAAACCAAAACATACACAAAAAACTGGTTATTACCTAAAATAAAAAATTAATATATAATTTTCTTAAAAGGGTAATTAAAAGTAATAATAAAATTATATATGACATGATAAATTTGAATGTGGTTATTTAATGGATTTATAATAAACTTATATTTATTATACAAGAAGTTTTCACATTTAATAAGTAGGTCAATACCTATGGTAAGGGATTTCAACCCTACTTTTTAATTTTTTGACACACGTTCTATATCCACCACTAATTTCTAATATATATTGTATATACTCCCCATGATTTTATTTTACCATTATTCACCAAAATTTATTTTTATTTAAACATAAAATTGAGAATCTCATTTTAATTCTGTTTGCATGTAAATACTTAAAAATTCAAGAAAGTATTTGTTTCTCAATTTTATTTCATTGAGACATATGTAATTATATAAACCTATATTTTTTCATGAGGTGTATATAAAGACAATTTTTCTTGTAATATCATGAATTTATCTATAATAATGATATTTTATGCTCCATTTTATCATATTCTTTCATGGGTCTTACAATTCAAGGTTACCAAAGTGGTAATAATTTTATGTCACAACGTCATCGTTTATTATGATTATTTATGAATATGATTCCAATGATAAAATATTATGATATGTATCTATAGAATTATCATCAATTTATTTATCCTATGGATAATAATGGTATCATAAATTAATGTTACCATTTTTTAACTCTTTGGTACAAAATATAATTAATAAAATGTTTTTATGAAAATCTGATTTTTTCATTCTCTTCGGTCGAAAATTAATTTTTTTCCCTAAACTATTATTTCTTAAAATGATTTTAAAAATGTCATAATATTATTATAAAATGTTTAATTGTAAATTTTTACAATTTTTTACTATTTTTCAAAATGGGTTTAAATTGAATCTTCTTGTCATTTTATGATCATGTCTCTTTTGACCTCTATCGATAATATGAAAAGAATATGTGATTTTATTATACGGCATGTTTGTAATTCCCTAATTTAATGTCACCCAAATTTGTTGAATCTTAGTTTATAAATGTTATATAATATTTTCAAAATTAAATATTTTATTAAATATTTCGGAAACATTTAAATTTAAGGTTTTTTTAATGAATGTAAATTTAAAAAATGGTTTTTGTTTTTAAATTAGTGTTTTAAATTATTTTCAAATCCTTAATTATATTTTAGAAATTTTATTTACAAATTAATATAATTCTATAGCTGTTTTATGTTTAAAATGAATTTTAAATTTGTTTCAAAGAATCATTTTATATTCTTAGGGTTATTTTCAGAAAAATGTTTTCCAATATGTTTTACATTTTAAAATGTTTTTAAAGGGGAAATTATATTTTCCTCAATAATTGTTTAAAAATCATTTCCAAATTTTTATATATAAGTTTCCAATGTTATTTTCAATGAAATGGTATTTGAAAATGTTTCATTAAAGTAATTGTTAAATAAAGGCTACATTCCTTAATAAATGTTCAAGTGATATTTCAAAATCATTATACATATAAGATTATATACATTAATATTGTATATGATTTACTAGGGATATGGTCTAAGGACCACATTGTTATTATATCAATAAATTGTTTTTTAATGATGATTTTTTTATGAAAAATGATTCTTTTTCATGGGTTATGCCATGATAAAATACTTATGAATCCAAATTCCATTCAAGGGTTATGAAATAATGAAACTATTATGAAGTCTATCTCTTATTCATAGGTTATGATATGAATAAATGTTTATGGTCCCCATTTCATTTCAGTGTTTATGATATCATTAATGTTTATTATATTGAGGAACACATATTTTTGATATCAATATATAATGTGTGGGATATATATCTATATCCAATTCATTGGGTAATGATATATTTACATCATTAGATTGATATCAATGGAATGTGGGGGGGTAACCTCGTATAGTAAGTGACTTTTTCCATTATAACTGTTTCAGGAGTGAACACGTTCCACTATTAAGAAATTGCTACAACTAGTGATAATGGTGTGTCCCTCCCAATAGGTGTATCCCCAATGATGTTCTCTAATATGTATTGGTAATGACCCCTAACATATATGGAATGATTTTATATTTTTATTTTAAGGACAAAATCTATTACTTATACTAATGTTTTTCACTCAAGGATAATTTTCATTGAATATATTGTCCATCAAGTATTGTTAACTTCTAGAAATTATTCCATGACCTGTGATTAGGATCTTTTATATTTATGGTATGGTTTTCAAATTTTATTCACTTTAGTCTCATTACCTTATAATCATGTTATACATACATATCTCATTTATTTTTCCTTACATATCTTCTGATATAACCCTTTCTTATGTTTCTATTCCTTATGTTATGGAGAAATGTTTTAGGTTGGAGTACTAAAGAGAAAAATGATTTGAGAATCATTGAATATCATTCACCACACTGTACTATTGTGTTATAATTTTTAAAGGAATTAAACTAATAACATTCTTTGGCATGTTTTTGTGTAATGTAATTAATATTCATCAAACATGATGTAATATATATGTATGAATATCGTGGGTAACTATAGTAGGTATCAAAGGAAATGTTTAGTTATAATTTGGAAACCATGATGATAAAACTCTAGGGAGATATCTAGGGATATTTCTAGTTATATGTATAGGTGATTCACAATGTATAAGGGTTACAATTATTAAATGGTTAGGAAAATATTCTAGAATTTTGGAAACGTGATTAGATAGTATATTACATGAAATTCAATCGCAATCTGGATACTAAAAGTTGATGTGTCTCTAGTATACATGTGCATATGGGTAACAACCTCAAAATCATCCTATAGATATATTTTTTATCAAGGACTAGTGCTTGACCACAAGCATTTTTATAATCCTAGGTTGACACTCCTGGGAGATATTCTTTTCAAATTCACAAATTATTAATGAACCAACATGAAGGATTTAAATATAAGATGATTAGGAAAGACCTATGATTAACCTAAGGAGTCATAGATTAAATAATTTTTCCTGATTTAGACATCATATAAATTATTGTTTATGATTATTAGGTTTCCTATAATGATTATTGTTTGTTGCACAATGATTTTTTGTTTTAGTTAATAGAGGGCACCAAAAGGATCTAGGTTCACATTGAATGTGATAGATAATTTCTTTATAGGAATCTAAATGGCTTGATGAGGGTGATAAATGATGTTATGATTATTCCAATGATTTTTCACATAACATGATTATCAATGTATAACATAACCAACTCTACAACTCAATGAATAAGAGAAAGAAAGACTTAACTAAATTTTTAGGTAATGGAGGATATGAATGAATGAATATTATGTTTACTTTTTATCATAAATGTGGAATGAAAAACCCATGTTGATGTTTTAGAGTAAGAGGAATATGTTTTTACTATTAAAAATAAGGATAAAAACCATGTAACTATATAAGGAATAATAAAATTTCAGTTAGCATAATTGATGAGGATATTTTCATCCCTAATATATCATCAACTACTGAATGTATTAAATGTGGAATGTATAGGCATTATGAAAATAGATGTCCTGAAAGGAAATTTTGAGTAGAATATTAGTTATAAAATATGGTTAGTTATTTTATTGCTAATGATAAAGTGATAAAAAATGGTAGGTGAACAGAAAGATGAATGAAGGAAGAAGTTGATGAATCATAGTTAATGTCTTAAGGATGAGGTGTGATAATAGAATTGTTCATATATTTTAATTCATGACTAATGAAATATGTAAATATTTTTTTATAGAAGCTTATCATTATGGATTTTGAAGAGTGTATTAAATGGGACTATTGGAAAAGAAAATTTATATATTTATTAAGGAAATATAACCTTTAATATGTTTCATATGCTGAGATAATTTTGTTCGGCTATAGAGATGATCCAAGTGAATAAATTAAATTAGAGAGTACACATTATAAGGAAATATATTAATTATTTTTTTGACCCTGTGGTTAATGAAATAATGGATGGATTTTACAACATTATCTGATATAATGAATATATCCAATAATCCTTGTTTTATAATGATTAACAAATAATGCATTTTTTCAATAAGAATTTATGGTATTTAGGTTATTACCATGTTTCATGAAAATACCTATATAATGTAGTAACATGTTTGTTACGTATCAATCAAGATCCAAATTATGGTGTTTAGGGGTTTATTAAATAGTGTATTTATTATGATTAGTGAAATTATTTCATGTTTTTTATTCAAATCATATTGAAGGATCATAATAATAACCATTTATTGAATGTTTTAAGTCTAATTTTGGATAATGCTTTTTATATTAATGTATGAATTCAACATATAATGATTTATTCATTTTGTATAAATAGTGGTAAATTATAACTACAGATAGATGGAATGACTATTTTGGATCCAATGATTAATTTTTTCTTTAGGTCTAAAAAATTCTCCTTCATTTTTTATGTAATAAATGAGAAGAATATTTATCATATCATAACTAATTGGTTATATTATACTGTAATAAACTGAATATATATTCTCAAGAATGTTCTCCAATATTTAGAAAATGATCTAATAATAAAATGATTATTTTTGTATAATAATTTTAATGAAATAAAAGATCTTTTTATACATCATTACATTATGGATTTTTATTATTAAATTTCTTTATATCTATTAATTTTTTATCTGTACGATCTCTATCAGTATCTATAATTATTTATTCTTTTCTTTTATATCCTAATAATCACTTCCCACCTATTTTATCCTATGTGGAAACATAGTTATGAGTTACCTTGTGTAACCAAAATATTTCTAACATTATCATTTTAAAGGAAGTTATATTATTCATTTTTGTGATGTGGGTTTTTGTGAATGGAATGATCAAGTATTAATTAATTGATGATAAAGATGAATATAATGGGTGAAACATAGTTTAAGTAGAGTATAATGTAACACCAAGAGTATTCATGATATAATTTTTTTGGAAAAAATTAGTATTATTTTATTCTATTCATTACACTATACACCATTGTAAGCTTATGTTATAAGAAACACTTTTATTATCCTACATTACATGCGATAGTGTGTTTTAATGAAATGTGACATATTATTAAAATATTATTATAGTTATAACCAAGACATTATAATGGTGGATACGGAATCGATTAAATAAATTATGAAAATACGTTTTAATCAAGATTACATGATGAACTATTTGTTATCCAATCAAATATAAATGAAATTAATAAATATTGGAAAATAAAAAAAATCTTTTGGAAAAACTATGTTTATATGGGAAAATGGTTTATCTCAACTATTAATGAATAATTTTATTGATGTTTAAGTATTATATATTCAATAAACTATCTAAAATTCATCTTAGTTTTTTTATAGACAACATATATTAATAAATCCAATTTTATGCATAAAAATATATTTTTCCAGAGAATTGTTTTACCGCCTTTTAATGTCGCACTTATTTTGAAACAAATTTTTTAAATTTTATTACATATTATTTTAAAAAATAAGTATCATTATTGAAATAGTAATAGTAGTATTTGTTTCAGTTAATTTTTAGTATTTTTGTCAGAATTTTCAATTTATTGATAATGGGTGAAATATACAGAATTAGATTTGAAAACATTCATTTAATTCAAATTATTTGGACAGTTAAATTATATTTAAAATTTCTTATGTATAATCTGTTTAGATATATATAAATTAATATAATATAGGTTAGTGGAATCAATTTTATATTGAAATTGGATTTAAAAACATTATAAACTATTTTATATTTTCACTTTAAATACCTGATTTCACACTATCTATAGGGAATAAATTGTTAATTAATTTTGACAAATTCTGTGATATAATTTTTAAAAAATGGATACCATATTTGGAATTATAATAGTTTATAATTTGAAATAAGAGAAAATAATATTTTTTACAAATTAACTATTGAAATGTGCTAAAATAAATTATAGTGATTAAGCTAAAAATGAGTTTACTTAGTGGTTAAACATACAATATAAGGTATAAAATTAATTTTCAAATTGCGAAACACCCATTGTTTTTAGTTTTATTTATAATTTACATTTTATTATTTATTTTTATCAGTTAATGATATATAATTAGAAGAAATTGAACAGTATAATAATTTTTTAAATAAAAAGAAAAAAAGAACATTCATTTCCTCCAATATTTATAATGCTTTGGGTTAAGAAGAAAACATCTTACATTTATTAAAAATATTACTTTTCAATTTAAAATATTCATTGTTATTATTAAAATTTATTTTATTTTTTAGATATTAAATATTAAATTTAGAAGATTAAGAAATGCTAATATAAGAACTAATGAGTTAATAATTTACTAAAATATGTGATATTAAAATATTAAAACCAAAGTAAATTTAATTTTTTATTTTCTTAAAATAATTTCATAGATGAATATATCATGATAGATACATTTTAACTAAATATTCTCAAATTATATTATATGATTCATTTATTTAATTCAAATTAAATAAATAATGTCAAAATTGATAATAATTTTATTTCATAATGAAAGATAATTTATGAAATGATTTTGAAATTAATAAATATTATAACATCATTGATTTTACAATTAAATATAAAAATATTTAAATTATGTTCCATTCATGGAAAAAAATTGATTTCATAATGAACATATTGACCCCTATATAGTGAAAACACCGTTAGCATAGTTGGGGTTAATGTAGTGATTTTTCTAGTAACTATGCTTATGTTAAAATTAATTTCCAAAACATAAGGGATTTTTTATGAATTAAATATATCATTTAAATATCAGTGTTTCTTTGATTTATAATAATTATTACTTAAATTTAGTAATAATTGTTAAATATCCAAGGATATAAAATTAGTAACCATATTTAAAACCAAAATGGTATAAATAAAGAAACTCATATGTCTAGGATTAACATAATAAAAAACAATTATTTTTATGTTTTATAGATTTTTATAAACAATATAAACCCCCATATAAATTAATGTTATGTTTTTCATAAAATTAGGTATGGTAGAACTCTCAATTTGGAATATGTCTGGGTATTTAAATGAATTTCACTCCACCTCTATTAAAAATGGGCATTCACTATCCCATATTATTATCACATATCAAGCCATTCCGATCAACAAAACCCAAAAAAATCACTTAAAACCTTACCTAATTTCATATTGGATTTCTTAATATAATAATAAATCCCTCCCATAATGTCCTTTGGTGAAACCAAATTGATATATCTGAAGAAGAGGTAACATTAATCAATATATGTTTTGTTTAATTACAACCTCAAACCTATTAAATTTTATTAATATAATTATTATATAATAACATTATTGTATTTTATAGACTGATAATTGTTAATTTTATGTTAAAACCTAAAACGACACACTTCCATCAATTTTTTTTGAAATCGTCATTTGTTTTTACTGCAGATAACCGCCTCACTAACTGTTGTCATCCATTTTTTCCATTAACACCTTTCATGGTTGTACATAAGTATGGAAACACTAATATTATATGATATTTTTTTTATGATGATATTATGATTATTTATTTTTTATATAAATCATAACTTCATTTTTTAATTTTTTGGAAGACAATAACTTGGTTCTTGTGTATAGTGGACTACCGCCTCAGGAAAAGATATCACTCATTCAAATGTTATATTGAGTTTTTAAGGATATATTTAATAATAATATATAATATATATGAAATAATTATTATAATTTAATTATAACATAAATATATATCATTTAATTTTCCTTCTTTCTACACAATGGGAAAATGGAAACAACCTTTATGCATAAGTACAACAAACTATCTCTGTGAATGGTGTATTCCATTTGCAATTATAAGAAACCGGCCTTAAAACATTATATAATCTTGAATTAAATTAATTTTTCACATTGAAGATATTTCCAGGTTTATAGTTTTATAGAGTTAGAACATAACTACTACATGCAAAATATTACATCAAAAATACAAAGTAAACACTCCTACTCAGTTTCCATTTTTTCTACAAAATAAAAAATCTTGAAAGAAGAGTCATGTCTAATTCATTGTTTAAGAGAGCATGAATTTTCCATGATCCCATAATTGACCTTATTCCACTTTATGTCATGTGAAAAACATTTCAAAAACTTGGGATTAGCATAAAAATCATAGTAAGGGATACACAGAGAAAGAAAACTGTTAGTTTTTCAAGACAACAGTTAAACCATGAATACTTTATCATAATTAATAGTTTTCACCTTATGAATTAGTAAATACTCATCACTGAATAAAAGATCATTACTTAAACTTCTATAATAGAAAATACTACTATAAAACCCATATAAATAACACATAACATATAAAGGTAATTTAATACATAAACATACTTAATTGGATTAACCATACGGTAGACTTCCACACATATCACTAAATAGAATAGCCATACGTCCGACTTACATACCCAATGCATTGGAGGTTATAACATAACCACCCATCCTGGTATTCATGGCACCACCCGTCATTTTGTTTATCATGTAACCACCTGTCAAATGTCCAAGTACCATTATAAAATCATAACACATAAAACAATTAAAAAGGAAAGAAAATATTTCCACATTTCAATCATAATATTTCACGAAAATATATTGACATAAACAACCCATTATCAAAACCATTTTCAAGACCAAAATACATTAATGAGTATATGATATTTATTTTCTGTTAAAAAAATTACGACTTGTTAAGGAAGCCAAAGATAAAATAATACTCATGGAGGCAGAAATGGTCGTTGTCAACGCTTACGTTAAAAGAAACCTTCCTTTTTGTCATTAAGTAAAACACTTCGTATAAAAAGATTACCATGGAAAATTCAAGGGTGTTTATACAGCGTATAAAATAATGTCGTGTATTAAAAAAAATATGCATCAATGAATGAACATTGAGATGAATTCCCTTACCTTGTGTCTGACTTGACCCGACCGTTATTTAATCTCCTTTAGTTTGGGTACCTCCCTTTGGTTTGAACCAAGGGAATTCTCGTATTGCCTTCTTCCTAATGTAAGGCTTCTAATAAGTGTAGAGAGATGTAGGGAACTTAATTGGGTAGAGTTTGGTAGAGAAAAAAGGCTTTATTGGTGTGAGGAATTGGTTAGCAATGGTCTCCTTTTATAAGGGAGAGGAGGGTCTCTTTAGGAAAGTGTGAAAACATTATTTTATTATATAATGATATTTGGGTTTTAATGGTCCAAAAATCATTATAGTCGAAGATACGATGACTCATGGTCGAAATAAAATCATCCAAAGGAAATTGGACAGGTTTTGGATAATAATTTAATTATTATAATCTTATTTATTTAGATGATTTATCAATGAGGTAAACACTGCATCATTATTGTGTCATAAATAATTTAAATCATTTTATGTCTAAAAATTATAAAAAAATACCATGATATAGAAAATATTTGTATCTTTCCAATTAATATTTAGATTTAAAAATATAATTTGTATAACCCCTTCTAAAATTAATTTACCAAAAGATATATATTCTTTTCATTTTTGCCATTATTTTAAATTAATTAATAAAATGTGTCATTTTCATTCATAAGTGGCCCCATGGGGTCCCAAAATATACCCTAATATGCTTATGGTTGGCCATTACTCATCCAATATGGTTAGGACAAGTGTTAAGGTAAATTTTGAATTATTATAATATTTTTTTAACCTTGAATTACCATATTTAACTTTAACTGCGTTAAATAAAAGTCAACAGTTACTATTCACCAAAAATTATTTTTATCTTATTGAACCACATTTTAATTATTTATAACAACCATGTATGTAGGATTTTTTAAATTCAATTCATAGAAGTGGTAAAATATCATTTAAATGAAAAAAGTCAGTTTTTTTAACTACTACTAAGTTGTTTCACTATTCATCAAATATTGATGTTTTTTAGAAAAATTCCAAAACACAAGTCTATGATTAATTTGATATACTTAATTAAAAAATGATATCTGTTTTTCCAAATTCAAAACATAGGAGTGTAATTAATTAATTTTAAAATTAATTCCCTTTATCAAAACAAATATCATGTTATTAAGAAACAATAACTATCAAAAGATTGATACTTGTTTATGTCCAATTTCAAAATGAAATTAATTCCAATGACCAAAATTGGATTAAATGGTAGAAATATATTTTAATATCACTATAAAACCAAATTTAATGATAATATAACCATATAATATATATTAGATTAAAAGAAACAATTCAATTAAAATATAATATTTTTCACTATTCATAAAAAATGAACTTTATCGGAAAAATTCCAAAACTTTATACAGAGTAAATTTTAATGTCCTCATTCTAAAAGGGATTTTATTTTGTAAAATAGAATATATTAAAATGAACAAAATTATATTTAAATTGGTTTCTCTATTAAAAGGCGGTAAATCGACCTTTTAATGTAAATTATGCTTAAAATTATATTCATTCACATTTTAAGCATCTAAATTTTTATTGGATAAATGTAAATACATTTAACAATCATTTATAATATAATTTTAGTTTGGTTTGTTCATTACCTCCAATTCAATGGCTAGGAGTTAACTACCATTTAATATAATAATATTATATTATTAATGTGCTACGTAAGATTTCAAAGAAACCCGTTATTGCATATCGGGTACGCAATTGAACATAGAAACCCATTTGAAGTTAAATTAATATTTAATTCACATATATTTATAAATATGAAAATATATTGTTCTTAATTTACATGGGATGCTACATCCTTCCCCCCTTTTGGAAAATTGCATCCTCACAATTTTTATTCTGATATCAAAATAAGTGGGGGTATTTATCCTTCATAGAATTTTCAGATTCCGACGTTTCCTTTTCAACAATATGGTTTTTCCCCAAAACCAATACCTGGTGAATTAACTTATTCCACAACACTTTCTCTCTACGGTCACGAATATGAAGTGGTTGTTCTATATAATAGAGATTCTCTTCAAACTGAACTACCTCTGGGCTCAAAACATGTGATGGATCTGGCATATACTTTATCAACACTGAGACATGATAACAATTGTGTACCTAGGAGAAGAATGGAGGTAAATCCACTCTGTACGCAACTGATCCAAATTTCAAAAAAAATATCATTTGGTCTAATGAAACTCGGACTCAACTTTCCCTTCTTACCATAACATATCACACTTTTCCATGAAGAAACTTTGAGAAAGACATGATCACCTACCTCAAAAGAAAGATCCTTCCATTTGTTATCTGCAAAACATTTCTGTCTGCTCTGTGCTGTTCTCATGTGCTTCTAAATCAACTGAACTTTCTCTTCCATCTTGTCTACCAATTCCGGTCCCATCAGCTTCATTTCACCTACTATATCCCAAAAAGGTGGATTTCGACAACGCTTTCCATATAATGCCTCAAATGGAGCCATATGTATACTGGAATGAAAAATATTATTATATGAATATTCAACCAAAGAAAGATGATTCTCCCAACTTCCCTAATAATCCATTGAACAAGCACGTATCATATCTTCCAATTTCTGAATTGTTCGTTTTGAATGCCCATCTGATTGAGGATGAAAAGGTGTAATAAAATTTAATTCAACACACAATGACGTATGAAGGCCCTTCCAAAAGTTATAAGTGATCCTGGGATCACGATCAGATACAATGGAGAGAGGAACTCCATTCAACCTGACTATCTCTTTAACATACAATCGAGAAAGTTGATCTAGAGACAAAGTATCTCAAATTGGAAGGAAATGAGCAGATTTAGTAAATCAATCAACAATAACCTAGATTGCATTATTACATCGAGATATCTTTGGTAATCCCTCAACAAAGCCCATTGATATATTTTCCCATTTCCACTTTGGCACTAGTAGAGGCTGAATCATCCCTTTCGGTAATTGTTGCTCTGCTTTAACCTGCAGACAAGTCAAACACATCATTGTAAAATCAGCATTATCTCTTTTCATTAAATCCCACCAGTAATACTCTCGACGATCTCTATACATCTTTGTACATCTAGGATGAACTGAAAACGAAGAACTATGAGCATCACATAACAACTCATTCTTCAATTGTGAATAACAAGGCACACATATTCTCTTCCTAAATCGAAAAACACAATCATTATCAACATCAAAATAAGATAAATTACACTTCTAAAAAAACACTCCCTTTTTCTGCAACTCACTGTCTTCCTTCTGCGATAGCTTAATTCTTTCTGAAAGAGATGATTTCACGGACACCTGAAACAAAACATAATAATTTCCTGCACCAACAACTTTTAGGCCAATGTTCATCAAATCAAAAACCAAAGGATCTCATTCAAAATATTTAATGGTAAATGAAGTGTTAATTTTTCGACTAAAAGAATCAACCATTTTTTTCCTTTCTCGGATGGTAATGGATCATGCAATAATAATCCTTAATTAATTCCAACCATCTCCTCTGTCTCATGTTCAATTCTTTTTGAGTGAATATATACTTCAAAATATTGTGATCACTATATATTTCACACTTCACTCCATACAAATGATGCCTCCAAATTTTTAAATAAAAAACACCAGCAGCTAATTCCAAATAATGTGTAGGGTAATTTAACTCATGGGATTTCAACTGACGTGAAGAATAAGCAATCACCTGATCATTCTACATTAGGGCACAACCTAGTCCTTTCAATGAAGCATCATTGTAGATAAAAAACTCACCATATCTGGATGACAATGCCAAAACTGGAGCATTCACCAATCATATTTTCAATTAATGAAAATAACCATCACACTCTTTTATCCAAATATTCATAACACCTTTTCAATTTAACTTAGTCCTTGGACTAGATAATCTTGAACAATTTTCAAAAAACATCTAGTAATAACCATCAAACCCCAGAAAACAACAAAACTTGGTTATATTTGTGGGTCCTTTCCATTCATCAACAACGTTTTTTGTAGGATCAACAATTATGCCATTTTTTGAAATAATGTGACAAAGGAAAAAAATTATTTACCACCAAAACTCACACTTTCGGAATTTCCCAAATAGTTTCTTTTCTTTTAAAGTTTTCAAGACAACCATTAAATGAATTTTATGTTCCTCCTCAATTTTGGAATAAACCAAAATATCATCAATGAACGCAACCAAAAACTTATCCAAGAACTCATAGAAAATTCTGTTAATAAGATCCATGAATATAGTAGGTGCGTTGGTTAACCCCAAAGGCATACCTAAAAATACATAATGGCCATATCTAGTATGAAACATGGTCTTCTGAATGTCTGATTCCTTTACATTCAACTGATGGTACTTCTTCCTCATGTCAATATTCGAAAAATCATGTGCTCCCTTTAGTTGATCAAACAAATCATCGGTATGAGGCAAAGGATACTTGTTCTTAACAGTATGTTATTCAATGCTCTTTAATCAATGAAAAGTCTCATTGAACGATCTTTATTTTTAACAAACAAGACTGGATCACCCCATGGTGAGGTGCTATTTCGAATGAATCCTTTATCTAATAACTCCTGCAATTGCTTCTTTGGCCCTAAAAGTTCAATTTGAGAAATTCGATAAGGGGGTTTTGAAATTGTTTTGATCATCAGGAACTAAGTCAACAGTAAATTCGACTGCCTGATCCAATATAATACCAGGAAACTCATTTGAAAAAACATCAAGATACTCATTTACCACAGGCTCATCATTAATATGAACAGTTCCTTTATTTTAAAAAATATGTGTAATGTAACATTTATTTCCATCTTTTACCAATTTTTCATCTTCCAGATATGTTATAAAAAGAAAGGGTTAATTTTTGTACACAAACTACAAATATTTCATAAAAGAGAGATCTATAGCTCTACAAACAATCTTAGAATGATAAACAGAAAGCCAATCCATGCCTAAAATAACATCAAACTCTACTAGAGGAAAACCAATAAGGTATGCAGGTATATTCTTTCTACACACAAGGACAAGAATGTTCTAATGTTTTATTTTTGTCTCAACATTAACTCTAGGTGTTTTTACCATAAGTTTTGTATTCATATCTTGAGATGGAATTTTCAATTTACTAGAAAAATTCTTATTAATGAAAGACTGTGAAGACCTAGAATCAGACAACATATTTGCATAATCTGAACAAACAATCATTGTACCTGATACTACTTCATTCGATGGCCCAATATATGTTGAAGTAGTTGCGAAGGATTTCACCACTGCCTAAAGCTCATAGTCCGACTGATTTCCATCAGTTTACTTCCTCATTGGACCCTCATTTTCATAATGACCCATTTCATTACACTTAAAACATCTTACTGATGGCTTTTCATTCCCTGCTTGATCATCTTCCATACAGTTTCGAGCTTTATGACCAGACATACCACAAAGGAAGAACTTTCCATACATTGATAAACATTCATCAGGATGCTTTTTACCACTATTTTCACAAGATAGATATTAGGTTTTCTTACCTCCATGCTTCTTTGACAAATTCTTACCCTTTGCCTGCCAACTGGACCTCTTATTCTATTGATTGTCATATAACATTTGATCATCGACAAACTCCATTTCCACCTTCTCCACACATCGAAAAAGTTTTTCATAACTTTTAAACTCACGAGAGGATAATACTCTTCGATATCGTTGCTTCAGTCCTGATTAAAATTGATTAATCTTACTATCAAGATATCAGATGAAATTTGGTGCATACCTTGCCAGTCGTGTGAACTTTGCTTCATAAGCATCCACTGAGTCATCCTCCTACCTCAATTCTCGTAATTGTTTTTCCATCCTAAGATAAACCACCTTAAGAAAATATTTCTTAAGAAACATACCTTTGAATTAATCTCAATCAAAAGAATCAATCTCCTCACTATCCCCGATATTTTTCACCATAGACCACCACTGATCAGCTTCACCTTCAAAACGGTAAACAGTGAGAATAATCTTTTGATGTTCTGAATAACCCATAACTTCGAAAATCTTTTCCAGTGCCATAATCCATCCTTCCACTAGAATAGGTTTAGATGATCCTCTGAATGATGGAGGATGTTTCTTCATGAAATTATCCACTACTGAAATGTTCCTCTTGTAAGGGTTGGTGTCCTGAGAACCAACTATTTTGTACTTTGATTGCACGAATTTTCACTTATTATATATTGTTCCTTGTTCTGCATGACTATAATATAATAATGTCTGAGAATATTTGTTGCATTAATATGGTTATGGAAGATCCTCGCTATGATGAAAACCTTGAAATGCTATAAAAATATTCTTAAATAACATTCTGCAGTTGGATTACATACTATGATATGACACATAGTATACATACCATCATGTGCGATTAATCGTAAGAAGACGATACTCTCTCTCATGGAGTTTTCACTTGGTAATCTCCATGATGGGTGATTATGAGAACAGACCTGCCAGAAGCAATTCTGCAGGTCTTGGTGTAATCAGACATTGCTATCTATGAGTGTGTGTAATGGTACTTAGACTAGAATATTATCATTAACTCATGTCATGACTCGCGCACTTATATTTTCTGAAGAAAACCGTCTTCCAGGCAGTTGGCAGGAAGTAGGGTACGTTGTGTGCGTCATGAGTGACAAGTTGTTAATTGATAAGTTGGGGAAGTATTTGTCCCTTCCATGTATGGATGTTGATATCTCGGCCATTTGATTGAAATAAACTCATCGTTTACACCATGGACATGTAATATAATGTGAAAATTCTATTTCAATCAAGGGGACGAGATATCAATTTCCATAAATGGAAGGGAAAAATCCATCCTTGACTTTTCCATTAAAAAAATGTCACTTGTGATGCACCCAACGTACAATATATCCCGCCAACTGTCTGGATGACAGTTTTTGTCAGTAAATATAAGTGTATGAGTCATGACATGAGTTAATGATAATCATCCAGTCTAAGGACCATTACACACGCACGTAGATAGCAATGTATGATGACACAAGGACATGCGGAATTGCTACTGGCGGGTCTGTTCTCATAATCACCCATCGTGGAGATTACCAAGTGTGAACTCCATGAGAGAGAGTCATGTATTCTTACAAGTACTCACACATGACTGTCTGTATACTATGTGTCCTATTATAGTTTTTCATCCATCCGTAGAACATTATTTTAGAATATTGTTATAGCATTTCAAGGATCTCATCATAGAGGGGATCAGCCATGACCTTATTAATGTATCAAATATTCCAGGGAATTATTATATTATAGTCATGAAGAATAAGGAAAAATATATAATCAGTGAACATTCATGTAATCAAAGTACAAAACAGTTGGTTTTTAGGACACCAACCTTTAAAAACTTTCACATGGAGTAGAGACAACTGCCTACAACTTTTAGTCTTCTAGATCTCACACGATGATCATGTTTATGCTGAGTCAAGGCTTTATTCAAGGGGTCTGCCACGTTGTCTTACATGGAAATACTGCTCACTACATCTTCACCTCTTTGAGAAAAATACCTCAATAGATGATACTTTTGAAGTATGTACATTGTCCGCTGATTTGACGTTGGATCTTTTTCAAGTTCCACCGCTGCAATATTATCACAATAGAGGGTGATATGATCTTTAATACTAGGTACTAAATCTAGCACTTGGACAAAGCTTCTTATCCATACTGCATCATTAGCTGCCTCAAAAGCTGCAATATACTCGGACGCTGCTGTAGTATCTGCCACTACACTTTACTTTGAGCTCTTCTAGCTCACTACACCTCCATTCAAACTGAATATGTATACAGTCTGTGACTTCATGTCATCTCGATCACTTTGGAAACTAACATATACATTTACTCTGATGACTACTTCCTTATCTCCTCCATAAACTAGAAACTTATCCTTAGTACGCCTCTGATACTTAAGGATAGTCTTGACTAACATACAATAGTGGTCTCCTGGATCATCTTGATATATTCCTATCACACATAATGCATAAGAAACATCTAGCCTCGTACATAGCATATCATACATGACTGACCCAATCACAGATGCGTAAGGGATCCTTTCCATTCTCTATAATTCCTTATGTTTCTAAGGACACATTTTCTTGGAACGATGAATGCCATGTGACACTGGTAACAATCCCATCTTGGACTGTTCAATACTGAATCTCTTCAGTATCTTGTCAATTTATATACTTTGACTCAGGCCTGGCATTCTCTTGGATCTATCACGATAGATCTTGATCCCAATAATATATGATGCCTCACCCATGTCTTTCATGCAGAAGCATTTATCTAACCATTCATTAACTGATTGTAAGAGAGTTACTTCGTTTCCAAGTACTAATATGTCATCAATATATACTATTAAGAAAACGAATGCACTTCCACTAGTCCTCTTGTAGACACAAGTCTCAAATTTGTTCCAAAAAAATCCATGTTCCATTACAGCTTCATCAAAACTAATGTTCCATGACCTTGATTCTTGCTTTAATCCATAAATAGATTCCTGTAACTTGTATACTTTTTTGGAATCCTTTGGAGTCACAAACCCTTCAGGTTGTGTCATGTATACTTCTTCCTGGTGGTTCCCGTTAATGAATGCTATTTTGACATCCATTTGCCAAATTTCAAAGTCATGGTAAGCGGAAATGGCCAATAGGATTCTGATGGATTTCAGCATCACAATCGGAGAAAATGTTTCATCATAGTCAATTCCTTGATGCTATTTAAAACCTTTTGCAACCAGTCATGCCTTATAGGTGCTGACATGCCCCTCCATGTCCAGTTTCTTCTTGAATACCCATTTATTACTAATAAGAATTACATCAACATGAGGATCTACCAAAACCCATACGTGGTTTTGGTACATGGAATCCATTTTAGAATACATGTATTCTTGACACTTGGCAATGTATGTGCCTTCAACTACTTCCTTGTAGGTATGTGGATCATCATTTTCAACCAATAATGAGTCACCATCCTCAGTGACAGGAAAAACATATCATTCTGGATCTCTCACCTCTCTCATGCTCCTACGCAGTTCTTGTGTCTCTGGAACATATTTTTCATCCACATGGCTTTGTGGAATCTGTTCTTGTTTCAACTTCTATGTATCATGAGCCTTGACTTCATCCAATTCTATCTTTCTCCCACTATCTCATTTGTAGATGTTCTCCCTCTCAAGGAATATGACATTTCTTGCCACTATAACATTTTTGTCTAAGGGGTTGTATAGGTAATATCCCTTTGTATCCTTGGGATATCCTATAAATGTACACTTTGTGCCTCGGGGTTCAAGTTTGTTACTTGAAGAGGCCTTAACAAATGCTTCGCTACCCCACACATGTAAATTCGATAACATGGCTTTGCGTCCACTCTATAAATCGTATGGAATAACATTTATCAATTTAGTTGGTACTTAGTTTAGTATGTGTGGTGCTATTTGTAATGAATATCCACAAAAGGATAATGGAAGACTCGCATAACTCATCATTTATCTCTCCATGTCCAACAGGGTACAGTTCCTCCTTTCAATTACACTATTCCACTGAGGTGTGTAAGGAGGAGTGAGTTGAGATAGAATCCAAATATCCCATAAGAAATCAATAAAGTCCTGATTAAGAAATTCTACTCCTCCGTCTCAGTGGTGTTTCTTAATCTTCTTACCAAGATGGTTCTCAACTTCATTCTTGTGTTCTTTGAACCGATCAAAAGAATCTGACTTATACCTCATTAAGTAAATATTTCCATATCTACAAAAATAATCAGTAAAAGTTATGAAGTATGAGAACCCACCCCTTCATTCAACTGGAAATAGTCCACACACATTTGTGTGAACTAATTCTAGAAGCTCTTTAGACCTTTCACCTTTCCCACTAAATGGGGCTTTGGTCATTTTGCATTGTAGACACGCAAGACATACACCAAGTGGTTTTAGTTCGAAAGAATCTAAATACCCATCTTGATGTAATTTTGTCAAACGTTTCTCATTGACATGACCTAGCTGGTGATGCCAATGTTGGGAGTGGTATGAGTCATGTGAACTAACATTGTCATCGATTTCCATAAATTGGTTTGTGTAGTCTAACACATAAAGACCGTTATATAAATGTGCCCTACCAAAACAAATTCAATATTTATAAAAGTATCAACATCCACTTCCAAACATGAATATGAATCCATCAATATCTAATCTGGATACTAAAATAATGTTTTTGGTTATAGAGGTTACATAATAACATCCATTCAAAACCAATAACATCCCAATACGCAATGTGAGGTGGTAGTCCCCGATAGCTACATCAGTAAGTATGGCTCTATTGGCTGCTCGTAGATCTACCTCCCCTCGATCAATCTTCATGAATCTACTTTGTGACTATATTTGGATACATTTTTGAGAACCACAAGCTGTCTCTAATATGGAATATGTTGAAACAGATAGACTACATTCGATAAAAAATGCACCTGAAGCTTCCCCTTGCTTCCTTGGCTGTGTGCAGTTTTTCTTATAGTGGCCCTTCATTCCACATGCGAAACAAACAGCCTCCTGTTCTCTAGCCTCCCCTTTGATATCCCTTTTCTTGGAAGGCCTTGAAGAAGCTTTGGGCTTAATTATCTTAACCTTCCCATTCATTTTATTCACCATAAAGACATAATGTATTTCACAGTTCATGTCATTTTTCACTTGGTGAATGAGGATAAGAAGATTAGACAGAGACTTCTCAATGTTGTTCATGTTGATGTTCCTAACAAAGATTGAGATGCTCTGGGAGAGTGATCTAATAATGAGATCAGTACCTAGTTCTTCAGGGAGTTTAAACCATAGAACCTCCAAGTTCTCAATGTAGCCAATGAGCATGACTACATGAGGCCCGGTTGGGGAACCCTCTCCAAGCATGCTCTGTAATAGAGCCTTAGAGATCTCAAACCTTTTCTGTCTTGCACTCTCCTGGTATAGACCACATAGGTTCTCGAGCATTATATATGCATCTATGACTTCATGAGACTTCATGAGCTCGCTAGACATTGATGATAACATCAAACATTGAACTTCAAGTGCATCGTTCAAATGTTGATCATATAGCAAGAAATCTTCATCACATGCCCCTTGGGTGAGAGAATCAGGAAGTGAGGACTCCAGCATGTAAAACATTCGTTCATGGAGTAGGAGAACCCGAAGGCGCCTAAACTATTCTTGAAAGTTACTGTCTATGAGGATATTGTCATTATCCAGAATTTATCGTAGAGAAAATGTGGTTGACATGTTTGACATTTAGATTCTACAAATTAAAAGAGCAGATTTATCAGTACTTTCTTTATTAAATTTTATGAGAAATAATAAATGATTTTATTAATTCTCCCATTATTTTATCATGTCCCAATGGCCCTCACCATCGAACATAGACTGTACAGTTTCATTGACATTTTAGTGGAAAGGATCCATATTCCCCTTCGCATAACCCCAACAAGGTTTGGTCAAGCTATTTGAAGGTATTTAGGTAGCCAGGTCTTTGACAACTAGGAGCATGCAGTTCCGTGATATGTTGAGTGGACTCCCCAATACTGAAATCCTGAATTGGATTTTCACAACTCTTTCTTCCAATATTACACCAAGTCTATAAAGGGCTACTCTTATTGATGTAATATGGTTAAGTCAGCCTAAAACTTTTCATAAGGTCTTCCCTTATAAAAGTAAGTGTCCCAACAAGGGTTGCTCAAACACATAGTTTTATTGAGTCTTGCCCTTAATCTTGTAACAGAAGGCTTGGTCTGACTGAATATGGTATTTGAGGGATTTTAATACTTTATGCATAGTTTCTCATTATCACATGCTTGTTAATATTATGTTATGATTTCTTATGTGAATAACCATGTTTTGATAATGTTTACGCATTGTTCAGTTTTTATTTTATTCCATCTTTGCATGCATGTTTATTTCATTAATTATGTGATTGCGAAAACACATACATAATAAATAAACCTTACAATCAGACATTAATAAAATAAGATGGCATGATCATGAGCTTCTATTGGTTAGCTTATCCAGCTGTTTGATAAGCTAACCCTGACCTAGGGAAAACACCTTGAACCTGATGGTTCGTGTTTTGCAGCTCCCACCTATCCACCTTTGTATATTCTTGTGTTTTTTAGCCTCATCTTTGTATTTTGAACTGTCTCCTCTATCTTGGGAGATCCTCCATTACATGGGTTTACATTAAAGAGACCATGGGCATAAAGGACCTAAATTTTATTGGAAGAAGGATCGCAGGCCAAAAAATTTAAATAAATTTAAATGAAACCATACATAAACAAAGGTTCTTTGGTCTATCTCATGATCATCAATAGCATGCAATGACATTTACGCATAATTATAATTCAAATTCTTTTAATTGTTCTATTATTTAATACAATTCACACTTCAATTCTATTAATTATGATCATAAAATTAATCAATAATTTA
Source organism: Viscum album (assembly GCA_963277665.1). Classification (NCBI taxonomy): domain Eukaryota; kingdom Viridiplantae; phylum Streptophyta; class Magnoliopsida; order Santalales; family Viscaceae; genus Viscum; species Viscum album. Next base: position 1,031,670,508 of record OY728158.1, read on the forward strand.
TCTTAAATTTATTTCTAAAAATTCTTGAGATTCTTCTCATCCATATTCCTTGTACACAACTTCGTACTTTTGGAGGAAACCTGGTGAAATTCCATTTCTAGGAATTACACGGCGTGGAGTTTATATTTACATAGCGTGTATTTATTTTCACCCATTATCAAAAGTACACACCGAGGGATTTGGCGTGTTTTTCTCTACATCATAAATTCTGAAGTACATGGTGTGTTGATAAATCATACATGATGTGTACGTCCTTGTTATGTGGTAACCAGCTTCGCCATTCTGTGTACACAGAACACGACTTCTCCTTGTGCACGGGTTCACCTGAACCGGATTGGACTACACGGCGTGTTTCTCCAACATACACGCCGGGTATTCCGGTTTTCCATGCGCCGTTCATTTCTGGTCAACATGATGTAATCAATACCTAGGAATACTCAATTCACACGGTGTGGTTTGGCTGACCAGTGCCTGTTCGTTGAACCTAAGTACATAGCGTTTAGTTTTTATTACACGCCGTGTATTACCGTGTTGTACAGAATGGAGGAGCGGCTCCTCCGGATGAGTTCGTCATTTTTATTTTAATCAAAATAAAAATTAAAAGGACGTTTATGTGATATGAATCGATAAAAAAGGAGTAAGAACAGATCTCATTTATTCAGATTTATAGAACTATTTATTTCGAATTGAATCAAACATAAATGTGTAAATTCTAAATGAAAATTAAATAACTATAATATAAGTTGTAACCTCCATTTGATACCATTCGATGGTTTCAGGCGCAATAGAAGCACGCAGGTGGATATTGCCACTTGGCCTTTTGTCATTAACAATGATCAATCCAGGATCAATACGATGATAAATGCCGGTCTCCACGGATCGAATCACATAAATGGAAAAAGAAAAGAAATGTCTCGGAACCGCAATGTTGGATTGTTATAGGTTGATTATAATTAATTTTATCAATTGAAAAGAAGTACCTTTTGGGTGTTCTTTCTTCGTTTATGTTCATGATCACGTTCCTATGTGATTCTTCGTTGCGTCGCAGATGCCAAGTGTAGAATTCCTCTAGCAGTGACCCACACATGTTCCTCGTATCTCGGGACATCGCCAAAGTAGTCTCCCGGTGCTAGCGTGGAGAAACCATTTCTTGCATTTTCTTCCTTAGATGATCTTGATTCGATGGAAGAGGATCTCTCTCGGTCTTGAGAGCATTCATGGAAGAAGAGTTTCTTTTAGCTTTGAAAGAATTTTCCAGAATTATTGTGCACAACGATTCTCTTATGTAAGGAAAAGAATTGGGGTTGTAAGGATATTTATAATCGGGTTTGAGGATGTAGAGTTATGAAAATAAATAAACATGTTACACATTTTATTTATTTTGTTAACTCCATTTTAAAAACCCATTGTCGATTCATTAATTCCTTGACATGTGCCCACACTGATTATAATAAATATCATTTAATAAAATGATATTTTCCTCAAAATCCCAACTGGAAAAACTACACGGTGTGAATTAATAAATACATGATGTGTACTTGTTTTTCATAGAAAACTACACGGCATGTAAATTCAATGTACAAGACGTGTATATTTTTTTCATTTATTCATTTCCTTTCATAATGAAAACTACACGGTGTGTACATTTAATAATACACGGAATGTAGTTTTCAATGAAAAACAAGTACACACTGTGTATTTATTATTACACGCCATGTAGTTTTTCCAGTATGTATTTTGAGGACAATATCATTTTATTAAATGTTATTTATTATAATCAGTGTGGGCACATGTCAAGGAATTAATGACATGACATGGGGTTTTCAAAAGGGAGTTAATGAAATAAATAAATGGTGTAACGTATTTATTTATTGTCATAACTCTACAGTATGAAACCAGATTATAAATATCATTAAATCCCGAACTCTTTTCCTTACACAAGAGAATCATTGTGCACAATAATTCTAGAGAATTCATTCAAGGTCGAAATAACCTCTTCCTCCAAGAATGCTCTCAAGACCGAGAGAGATCCTCTTCCATCAGATCAAGACGATCTATGGTGGAAAACGCAAGAAAAGGTTTCAACACGCTAGCACCCAGAGACTCCTATGGCGATGTCCCATGATATGAGGTACACTTGTAGATCACTTCTAGAGAAATTCTACACTTGGATTTTGTGACGTAACGACGAATCACATCGGAACTTGATCAAGAACTTTAATAAAGATAGAACACCCAGAAAGTACTTACTTTCAATTAGATAATATTATTTATAATCAACTTGTAACAGTCTTACTTTATGGTTCTGGGAAATTACTTTTGGTTGTCCATTTCTATGATTCGATCTGTGGAGATTGGCATTTATCATCGTATTGATCCTGGATTGATCATTTTTAATGACAAAAGGCCATGTGGGAACATCCACCCATGCACTTCTGCTACGCCCGGAACCTTCACCTATGTAGTTTATCTGGCTGATCTCATGCATAGATACCACCACCATTTATAGCCTGAGTCAGCTGTACCATCACTACTATAATCTATTCAGTTCCGATTCCGACCATCTCAGGTTGCTAATTTGGAAGGTTGTCTTCCTCCTGATGTCGTCCCAACATAGAGTCCATGTTTCCTCTGTGGAAACCCATTCTGAACACAAAAATATCTTAGGTGAATCCCCATGGTAATATGTAAGTGCTATATGATTTCAATATTAACATAAATTACTTTATGGATATTAATTTAACAATGCCCTAACTCTTAAAGTTTCCTAAACCGACCTATGATACCAACTATAAAGACCCCACCTTAAAACATTACATGATATTGAATTAAATGAATAATTCACATTGATGATCTTTTTAGGTTTAGATTTTTAGAGAGTTAGACCATTACTATTATATTGTAAAATATTACATAAAAAATACAAAGTAGAAGCTTCTACTCAGTTTCCATTTTTTCACAAAATAAAAACTCTTTAAAAAAAAAGTCATGTCTAATTCCATGTTTAAGAGAGAATGACTTTTCCTTTCTCCCATACATGACCCTATTCCACTTTATTTCCTGTGAAAAACATTTCAGAAACTTGGGATGGGCATAAAAATCTCAGTAAGGGATACACAAAGAAGTAAAATTGATAGTTTTTCAAGACAACAGGTAAACCATGAATACTTTATCATAAGTAATAATTTTCACCTTTATGAAGTAGTAAATACTCTTCACTGAATAAAAGATAATTACTTACCCTTCTGTAATCCAAAGGATTTCTATAAAACCCATATAAAGAACACATAACATATAAAGGTAACTTTCGAAATAAACATACTTAAATGGAATAACCATAAGGTTGACTTCCACACATATCACTAAATGGAATAGCCATACGGCCGACTTCCATACCCAATGAATTATAGGTTATAATGTAACCACTCGTCCTGGTATTTACAACACCACCCATCATTTGGTTTATCATGTAACCACTCGTCGAATTTCCAAGTACCATTATAAAATCATACCACATAAAACAATTATAAAGGAGAGAAAACATTTCCACATTTCAAACACAATATATCAATTAAATATATTGACATAACCAATCCATTATCAAAACCATTTTGAATTCCAAAATACATCAAAGAGTATATGGTATTTATTTTATTTTAAAAACATTACAACTTTTTGAGGATGCGAACGATAAAATAATACTTGCGGCGGTGGAAAAGGTCGTTGTCACCACTAACGTTAAAAGAAACTTTCCTTTTTGTCGTTTAGTAAAACAATTCATAGAAAATATTCCCTTTAAAAATACAAGGGTGTTTATACGGCGTATAAAACAAATTTTGTTATTAAAAAACAAATACCTCAATGAAAGGATATTGAGACGAAGTCCCTTACCTTGTGTCTGACTTTACTCGATTGTTCCTTAATCTCCTTAAATTTGGGTAACTTTCTTTGGTTGGAAAAAAAGATCTTCTTTGAGGGCCTTCTGCCTAAGGTAAGGCTTCTAGGAGGAGGAGAGGGATGTAGGGAGCTTAATTGGGCAGAGCTTGGATGAGCCAAAAGGTTTGTGTGGTGTGAGGAATTGGTTAGCAATGGTCTTCTTTTATAAGGGGGATGAGTGGCTCTTTAGGAAAGTGTGAAAACATTATTTTATTATATAATGAGATTCTGTTTCTAATGGACCACAAATCATTATAGTAGAAGATAAGATGAATAATGTTCTAAATAAAATCATCCAGTTGGAATTAGATAGGTTTGGGATGATATTTTAATTATTATATTCTTATTTATTTAAATGATTTATTATTAAGGTAAACACTGCATCCTTATTGTCTCATAAATAATTTAAATTATTTCATGTCTAAAGATTATAAAAAAAATAAAATGATATAAGAAATCATTTTATATTTACAATGAATAAATATAGTCAAAAGTATTATTTATATTACCCCTTATAAAAATTAATTTACTAAAAGATATATCCTTTTGTCATTTTTTCCTTTACATTAAATTAATTAATCTAATGTGTCATTTTCTTTAATAAGTGTCTCCATGGGGTTCAAAAATAGACACAAAGATGCCCATGGTCGGCCAATACTCATCCAATAAAGTTAGAAAAAGTTTTGAGGGAAATTTTGAATTATTATAATATTCTTTTTACCATGAATTACCCTATTTACCTTTAACCGTAGAAAATAAAAGACAAAAGTTATTATTCACAAAAAAAATTATTTTTATCTTATTGAACCACATTTTACTTATTTATAACATTCATGTATGTCAGATTTTTGACATTTAATTCATAAAAGCGGTAAAATATCATTTCAATGAAAAAATGTTAGTTTTTTTCAATACATCTAAGTGGTTCACTATTCATAAAAATTTGATGTTTTTCAGAAAAATACTAAAAATTCATCCTAAGAATTATATGATATACCGAATCCAAAAATGATGTCTATTTTTCCTAATTCAAAAAAATTTAGGGGATTTAAATAATCTTAATGTTAATTCCCGTTTTCAAAAAAATAGCGTGTTTTTAAGAAACAATAACTATCAAAAGATTGATATTTGTTTATATCCAATTTCAAAGTGAAATTAATTCTAATGACCCAAATTGGATTAAATGGTAAAAATATCTTATAATTTCACTTTAAAACCAAATAAATAGATAATATAACCATATAAATAAATTAGATTAAAAGGAACTTTTGAATTAAAATACAATATTTTTCACTATTCATTAAAAAATTGAACTTTATCGGAAAAATTCCAAAAATTTACACAAAGTAAATTTCGATGTCCTCATTCTAAATAAGGATTTTATTTGATCAAATAGAATGTATTAAAGGGACCAAAATGATATTTAAAGCGGGTTTTCCATTAAAAGGTAGTAAATCGACATTTTAATATAAATTATGCTTTAAATTAGATTCATTCACTTTTTAAGCCTCTATATTTTTATTGGATAAATTTAAATACATTTAATAGTAATGTATATTCAAATTGTAGTTTTTTATTCATTCTCACCAATACAAAGGTGAGGAGTTAACTACGATTTAAAATAATAATATTTTATTATTAGTGTGCAACGTAACATTTTAAAGATACCCGTTTTGCACATCGGTTATGCTATTGAACATAGAAACCCATTTAATGTAAATTTAATATTTTATTCACAAATATTAATAAATATGAAAATCTCTTATTCTTTATTTACCTGGGATGTTACAACAATAACCAAATATTATAGATTACTTTAAATAAATATATTATAAATATATATTATATTCATATCATGGTTATAACTATTGATATTATGAATACCTTATCATATTAAGAGGAATAATAAAATATCAAAACCAAACATATATGAAAAATAAATTAGTTATTACAAAAAACACAACATCAAAATAGAATTTTTTATAAAAGGGTAATAGAGAATATTAATAAAATCATATATGATAAGATATTTATATAAATAAATAAGTAAATATATATATATATATATCTATGAATATGGTTCCATTATATATATAATAAACTTATTTTTATTATAAATGAGGTTTTAATGTGTACGAAGGAAGAAAAGACTTAAGGTAATAGATTTCTTTTTTACCTTTTACTTTTGTGACACACATTCTATATCCAATACCTCTATATTCTATGGGGCATATAAACTACCCATTAATGTATTTTAATATTTTTCTAAAACAAATTACTTATATTTACATATCCATTTTATGATATATCTATCATGGGGGTTACGTTTCGAAATTTACGAAATTAGTAAATGAATTTTGTATAAATTTTTCTTCTTTGAGAAATATGTTATGATATGTACATATACTCATTCATGAGGTGTATATATATTTTTTTTGAGAAGTAATACTAAGAATTTATTATAATAATGATATTTTAAATTCAATTTTATTTCATTCATTCATAGGACTTATTATTCAATGTTACCAAAGTGGTAATAATATTATGTTTAAATATGATCATTTATCGTGTTTTTTTATTAATACACATCTTATAATTTAAAATTATGATATAAATGTAATGAATTGCGATGATGTTTATTAGACTATGGTTATTAGTAATACATTAATGTATTGGAACCATTTTCCTCCTCTTGGGTACTTATTATAATTAAGAAAATGTTTTTATGGAAATCAGACATTATTTTTCCCTTTGGCGGAAAATTTGTTTTATTTCAAAAACATGTTGTCTAATTTTTTTTCATATTTACCTATGTTTTTCGAAATAGATTTTAATCCATATTTTACCTTTATTGTAATTTTTTAAAAAAATAATATTCATCTAATTTTTTGATCAATGATATTTTGAATTATAATGACTAAATGAATGGAATAATTTTTTACACATACATTATGTAAGGATTTCTAAATCATCATGGAAACTCCATTAATTGAACCATCATAGGATTTAAATATTTTTTTCAAAAGAAATTTTCCTTGTTATAATTTTTGAATGGGTTTTAACTTTAATTTTTTTTATGAATGTAATTTTGAAAATGTTTACTATTTACAAAAAGTGTTTCAAATGATTTTCATAGATTACAATGTATGATTCAAAGGTTAATTACAGTGAAAATTATTCCAAAGGTATTTTATGATTAAAAATTATTTTAATTTGTTTTAAAATAATAATTTATAAGATTTAATGGTTATCTAAAAATGGTTTTGAAAATGCTTCACGTTTTAAAATGTGTTTTTCAAAGAAGAAATTATATCTTCCTTATAAAATGTTATAAATGAATTTTCAAAAGATTTTTTTTATAATTTTACAACTATATTTTAAATGAAAATGATTTTTGAAAATTTTATTAGAATGGGTTCTTAAAAAAATCTATTTTCCTTAATAAATATTCCTAGTGATATTGAAAAATAATTCTCAGTATAAGATGAAATCCTTTGATATAGTTCACGATATAATCAGGATATGATCATGTATATCATTACTATTCTTTATTTGGATGGTTTATGCGTAATATGAATTCTATTTTGTGAAATAATTTTCTCTTTTGTGGTTATAGCATAATCATATTCCTATCGAAACCAAATTTTTCTTGGGTTATTCGATGATGATAAAATTATGAAACCTGTATATTTTTCACGGGTGATGAAAATACAAAATTTTAACTACACCCATTATAGTTCATGGGTTATGATATAATGAATTTCTATGATCTTGTGGAACAAAAATTTAGGAATTTATTTTGTGAGAGTTTGTACTTATATCTCCCTCCAATGCATTGGGTAAATATTTATATATATCATGACATAAACATGGTTATTATATAGAGTGAACCAAATAATGTAAGTGACTATTTCCAAAATAATGGTTTGGAGAGTGAATGAATTCAACAATAAGGATAATAAATGTGACTGGGGATGGGGGTGTATTCTACCCAGTAGGACTATCCCCCATAAATTTGACTATTTTTTTAAATGAGCCTTTAATTATAGAGAATGATTTTATATTCTTACATGTAGGAAACCAATCTTTTTATTATGATGATGTTATGATCTCATGTATCATGTTCTTTAATTATATAATCATTCATGTCTTATTAAGTATCAAACATTATTTCATTACTCTTGATTAAGATAATTGATATGCAGGGTTTAGTTTTCCATTGATATTACCATGTTTTTATTCCATTAAGGTCATGATATGCTTATAATTTTTTTAACACATACTAAGAATCTATGGTCACCCATTATTATGTTTCCCATCAATGGGTTATGAAGAAGGTTTTAGGTCGATGCGATAAATGGGAAGATAATTTTGGGAAAAATTAAATATCTTTCACCAAACTAGATTATTGTGTTCCTTGTTTCATAATACACAAAAATATTATTGTCATTTTTTATAATGTATGTAATATTCATCTAAAAATATCTAATATCCATCTATGAAAATCCTAGGCCTCTATATTGGCCATGACAATTTGAGGATGGTTAATGGATTGAGAATAGAGCATGGTTGGTTCACAGTTTATCCAATCGTATAGTGAATGAATAATAACATATATGGATATTAAATTATTTTAGATTAATATTAAGTACATTAAAAAAGTACATGCCCGAGTACAAAAATAGTTTAGATTCCTTAAAAACATGGAACACAATCTTATAACATGTTGAATGATATTCAATGCTTCAAAAAAATATATTCCCCTGTATAAATTATTCTTAAAACCTTTATCAATATAATGGAGAAAAGAATAATAACAAAGGGTGAGCTCAGATACTCATTATTGTTAAATAAATGAGATATGTAAGAATAATATGAGAATAAGGGTATGAGAACACAAGAAAAAAAATTTAACATGTTAACCTTCATATCAATGATCATATACATGATTCACTGAATAAATATTAGAACATCATATGACATGAATAATAAGGGAATGAAGAGAATAATCTATGAAATGAAAACATTGGAATAATTCATAGAATTTTTTGAAAAATCATAACCATAAAAAAATTACCCTATTCCAAGTATCAATGACAAAAAATATATGGGACCTTAATGGAGACTACATGTCATATCTCTTTTTTTATAGTTTATCAAGTTACACCTTCTACCCATAGTGATCAATCTCATCGACCAGATCCCATTATAAAATTGTGATATATATATTTTTACCTTATTCATTAGAGGGGTATAAATTTATAATCATCTATATAAGTTATAAAACCTCACCTAGTGCAATCTTGAACACCCCATCATAAAATCTATATCAGGCATTCCCATTTCTATATAGGCCACCAAAATATAAATTTGTAAAGGTATTTCCTAATTCTATCTAGGACACCCAATCGTATAAGAAAAGTCTATGAACCGCAACCTGAATAAAACACTTAGATATTTTACATCTTTATAAAAACAAATTAGAAAAATTATTATTTCATTAAATTATTAATCTTTGTATAAGAAATGTGTTTCATGTCCATGTCCATGAAATGTGATTAGGCTATGAAAATGAAACGTGTTTTATTACAATCTCATTGAAATTTATTTTACCTGTGGAAAAATAAATGGATTCCTTAAAAATTATGATATAAAAAAAATCTATTTAGAGAAATAATATGAATAATATCCTTAGATCATATCCCTAATAAATAATAAATTATATCAAATGATGTTATCTTAGATGGAGAATGATATTGAAAGATCACGTAGAACAAAAATTTTCATTTAATATTTATTTTTAAAATATAAAAAATATTGAATATTATATTATATTAATACCAATATGAAAACATATAAACTATCCATAAAAAATCATTTTAAACATTTCATGAGGAAAATATCATTCCGTTATGGAGAAACATTTGTAAAACATAAAACAATCTAAAAACATTTTCCCTTGAAAGTAACCTTGAATACGCATAAATAATCATTTCATAACCATTTTAAAAATATTTAAAACAAAAATAATATAAAAATATATTTAATTTCAAATTATCTTAAAATATTATTTGATAAAAAATTTGAAATCATTTACAACATATTTAATTTTGAGAAATACAGATTCCTTGTCGAAGAGAGAAATATAGTTGTTTTTTCTTAAAAACAAATTAATCATCCAATGTATAAAAGTGTGGGAAATGGTAATATTATATAAATATGTCATGAATTATAATAGGAAATAAAGGGTCATTATATGTCATTATAAATTTATAATATGAATTCATGAATGGAAGCTTAGTCATAAATATTACTGATAAATGATGTGATTATATTGATAATTTGTTACAACATTGGTAACATTAGATCTTAAACCCCATTAAGGAATAAAATTAAATAAATCATAAAAAAATAATAAAATAAATATATTCATTATTATACATTTCAATGGGAAAATACATACACAAAATAATAGAATATTGGTATATATCAAACCATTTTTCTCAAAGAAGGAAAATTGAGAATATATTACCTTACTAATTTGGTAACATTTGAACTATAAACCCTATGAAAAAGAGAAAATAAAATGGAAATGAAAATAACCATAAATTTAATTATATTAGTAATTCAATACATTAATTGTAATTATATACACCATACAAATTAAATTAGTGGTTAAGAAGGCTTAAGTCTTGCATAAATAAAAGTGAGACTAGAAATCCTTGTGCTACTTGTATAACTTTTGAAGCATGATGTAAGATAAATTAGAAAAATAAATATAACATTTATAAAATTAAAAAATTTATATTATTTATATAATGTTTCTTAGTTATGTATATAAATCACACCATGTGAATATTTGGTGAATATAACATAATTATCACATAAATAAAAGTGACATGAGAATACCCTTATCTTAAGTCTTGACATTATTCCCTCACATTCAATACTCTTATAGAATAATTACAAATTTGTTATACATATATTATAGAAACCTATTATTATATATCATATCATATTTAATTTGAATATGATGTTATATTATCTTTTTATTAACAATTTAATGTTAATGTTATGTTTTGTGTAATATCCTCTTTCTTTTTTGACTATATTTCAACATGTTATTCAATATCCTATTACATAGATCATTATTTACTTATTTAGTTAATATAAAAATCTATCTAAAACACATATATATTAATTATAAATATATTAATAATAATATATAAAATATAAAAATAAAAAATGGAATACATCATTCATGGATACGGTAGGCCTTATGTACGGACAAATGTTAGTTCTTCTTTTTTGTCATACTGAAATAAATAATGTAAATGAAACATGTGTGTATATATATATATTAATTGTAGTAGTATTATAATTTCATATATTTCGTATATTATTACTAAATCCATCCTAAATGAAATCTATATAATGCGTGAACGAATCACATCGCATTGATTAGTTGGTTGTCAACACATCTACAAACGATGTTATCCTATTTATACCGAACATAAACAATGATGGTATGTTTTATATAATAATTTTAATTGACCTAATTCATCATAAATACAAAATTTTCCTAAAAATATTATTTATATCATAATTACCAACCATGAGAGGTGTCAAATGAAAAATAATGAAAATCATTTCGCGAAGCATTAGTCCACCTTACACAAGAACGATAAATTAGTTACCTGTTTGATTGAATTATGTGTAGGTGTAGTTTAAATCATTATAAAAAGTACATATAAGTATATTTTTAAATTTATTTTATTATATAATAATGAAATAAAAATAATAATGGGGTGGATAATTAAAAAAACTTATTGAATAATGTTACCTCTAATTTGGTTATATCTTTTTGGTTTCCACCAGAGGGATTCCTAGGTTTAATTTCTGCCAAAGGTGAGGCATTTAAAAATAATTTAGGGATATTTGGGGATTATGTTTTAAGGCTTTATGGGATCCAAATGGCTTGATATGTGAAAATAAGTGAGGGGGTGAGTTCCCTTTTATAGTGGAGGAATGAAATTCTTGTAAATATAAAATTATAAACACTATTGGGAGGTATCCCTTATATCACGTGGATCAAATATTTTTAAATATTCTATAAAAAATTTTACATGGTCTAAATATATCTATGAAATGTATTTTGGATGTGTTTCAAGGTTGTTGGACCCTTAAAATAATGTTTAAACAGTAAGTAATCTTGTTTTACCATTAATAATTTTAATTAATTTTAATTTATTTCACTAATAATTTTGGTAAAAAATAAGTTAAAAATATTAGAAACTAGATATTATTATTGTTAAAAAAATATAAACAATTTATCTAAATTATAATTACATAAGTGGAAGGAATTAATTTCAAATGTTCCCATAGGCGTGTCACGACAATGAGTTTTTAACAGAAAATTTTTAAATGATTAAAATGATTTTATATACAATGTTATAGTGAAATTGGTTATAATGAATTTAATTTGATTAATTAATTTACAATATATCATAATTAAATTTTTAATAATTTTAAAATATATCTTTTCTCTAAAATTATGTTAGATAAAAATGTAGTTTTCGATAAAATTCAGTATTTTTTAATATTCATTAAAAAATAAAACATCTCAGAAATATACAAATAATTTTACCAAACTAAATATTAATATTAAAAAATTTAAAATTTGTTGTATTTTCTCAAATAATATTTATTTAAATGTCAAAAAATATAATTAAAATGTGTTTTCAAATAAAAATATATAAATTTAATTTTTGAAAAATTCATCTTTTTATTCCTAAAATTAGATTTGATCTTATATTTTGGCTACAAAACAATGTATATGTGTGTAAAAAACTATTGAATATATAATATATAAATTTTATTAAAAACATTCATCAAAATCAGTTATTTGATTTATTGAGATAAAATGGTGTTTTTATATAGAAAAAATAGTTTTCTGAGAAAATGAATTTCATTATTTTATAATTAGTCATATATTCATTTCTAAAAAATTAATAAAAAAGGATTAATTTTATATAAATTTATAAATAATATTTTCAAAATTTAGTTAATATTATTTTTGTATTCCATTACATGGATATCTTGTAAAATTAATAACATTTTTTACCTGATTAATAATTTATTATAGTTCGATAAAACATGGCCTTCTATATGACACGAGATATAAATGGAACTCATAATTGTGTGTAATACAAGAGAAAAATAGAGTTTCATATACCACAATATAATATATGTGTCGCGTTTTGTTAAATATTAAATTGGTGTTTTGTGAAACCCTATCAAAACATAGAGCTTCCATATAACACAATATATATTTAGTGTTATGTCAAATGTAGAATATTGAGAAGATTAAATTAATTAAAATATATATATTTCACAAAATCTCGGGTTGTTATATTATACCCCTCTTAAAATATGTTTTCCCTCAAAATCTATATTGGTTGTGAAAGGTTTAATACGTGAATTGTTTTTAAGATAAATCCACATCATACAAATGAATGCTAAAAAATCCATTAAAAACAGATTGTAAGAAACATAATAGTTAACAAAAATTACTCATAACTAGGTTTCCACGTAGTGGAAAATAGGTTTAAAGTGGGAACATGGATATGAAATAGAAATATAACTATGAAGGTCATTTGGAGAGTGATAGAGATCATTGTTAGGAGAATGTTAACTGTCCTAAATGTGTAACCCAAAGTGACTTGAAAACTTTGATCTATATAATTAAAAATGATTTTAATGGGACAACATTATATTTCAATACCCTTCTCCAATTGTTGAAAAATTTTAATGAGAAAATGTACTGACTTGATTTCAATCCAGTTCATAATCACAATCTTACCCTTGAGTTGTTCGTTGAACAATTTCCACTACATCTCTTATTCAAAGTAATTAAGGTTAATTATTCGTTATTAGATCATGAGATCCATAAGTAGAATTATTGTTCATTCCATCTACTAGAAGTTATCCTTATCGAAAAATAGTTCTAACAGGTTAGAAAATATCATAAATACACATATGGTGTGATAATACATTAATCTACAATCTTCATATACCTTTTAACAAAATATGTCCATAAATGGTTAACCTTAAAACCCTTGTGAAATGTGAAATTCAAAAACATTATGATGAAAGTTACTAAATTTATTTAAAAAAAGATTTTCATTCAACCCTCATTTTTCACTAAGAAACATGTATTTGGAAGATAAAACACATTTTAATACAATCATCATGTATTCTATTGAAACATGGTATTGACATTAATTAACATAAACCCTTATTGAAAGCTTTCATGTTTCCTTATTCCAATGTTTATTGGATATACTCATAAAACACAGAAAAAAAATTTTAAACACATTCCATGAAAGATAAAAAATATTTTTTCAATAAATACTATATTAGTTATGATATAATCAGTGTAATTAAATTTACTTATTCATCTCCAACACACATTTACCCAAATTAAATTATCTCAACATTAGGGAATATTAAGGGTCGTATTCCCTTAGTAAAAATGTTACCATTACATTAAATAAAATTTCTAGTCCATATGAATCATTCAATATATAATTATGAATCCTTATAAAAAATGAATAAATGGAAAAATCCATATATATTTCATAATTCATGAAATACAATACATAAAAACATAAATCCTTCCTCTTAAATGATTATAATGGAAAAGGTTGTTCCTTGTTATCGATGTAAATTATTAGGATATGACATATGGTTGGGTAGTTCAGATGTTCTTTATAGATAAACATTAAACTCAAAAAAAATCCCCACTATATGACCCTTTCCCCACATAGATATCTTCCCCTAAATTTTTGGTATAAATAAATATTTATCTTCCCTTATACATGAAAAGTAGTAATCCAAATCTTATTTCATCTATGTTCTTTACCATGTGAACATTTTCTTAATACCCATAATTTTATTATTATATGTGTTATGAATATCACCATAGTTCGCATTGTTGATCGTATATCACAATAGATGATTCCAAAAAATTGAAATATCTTTTTCTCTAATCAATAAAAAATTTCATGGCTCAAAGAATACAGATTATCCATGAAATTCAATATTATCCATTTTCCTTCTAGATCCCTCCATTGAATAAAACTGAAAATCATTGTACACTTTTTATAGTGGAAAAACACTTAATTATTAAAACACATATAGAATGTCTAAATTACGACACTTGATTTAATCCTTGAAACATTATGCTTATCCTTAGAGAGATCTCCAGAAAAATACTTTATAATATTCATATGGAACTCTATAATGATTTTAAATCCTAATTCCCAATTGTTAACTCAAAATTTACATTTAGATGAACTATAGTGACCCATGATTAAAATAAATGGATTTTACATAAATTTAGATGCATATTAAAAACATTGCAAAAGTACATGCCCAAGGACCATAATAGTTTAGTTTCATTGGAAAGTTGGAACAAAATATTCTAACTTAGTGAATCATAATCAATTTTACCATAATGATCTTCCACTTTATTACTCTTAATTAAGACATTTCATCATAACTTTGGGAAATAATACATAAGAATGGGGGAGATTAGATACCCTGTAAGGGTAAAGAATGTATATTTGTAAGAATAAATTGCGAATAAGGGTATGAGAACATGAGAAACTAATTCCAAAATTATATCCATCATATCAAATATCATATAAAAGAGTCATGAAATAATTATTGTATGTTCATAAGACATGAATAATAA
Source organism: Viscum album (assembly GCA_963277665.1). Taxonomy (NCBI): domain Eukaryota; kingdom Viridiplantae; phylum Streptophyta; class Magnoliopsida; order Santalales; family Viscaceae; genus Viscum; species Viscum album. Next base: position 1,031,686,202 of record OY728158.1, read on the forward strand.
GAGAATCATGAAAATATTCCAATAGAGAAAAACATGGAAATAAGATATAGAATTTGTGGAATAAGAATAAACATGTAAAAATATTTCAAAGCCAAGGATCATTGAAAAAAAATCTAGGAACTTCATGGGGACTACACTTACTGGGAGAGACACATGACCATCACCCATTGCAATCCATTCCATATAGTGTGCCACGAACCGTACCTCGGGGCCCATGCAGTGACTACCCCATGCCCACCTTCCATGGGAAAGGGGTTGGCGACTAGCACTGAAGGTGTTTTCCCTAAAACGGGGAAGGAATTTCCTTATAACCTATAACACACACCACCAAGAACACAGAAAGATACGAACTCAAGTAAACTAAATAGTAAATTATGTGAGTACAGTAAGTAAAAGGGGCCATAATACAAGCCCAACTGGAAATTACAAGAAACTGAAAGTATAAGTATACTACAACAGTTACTACGATAACATACCAAGGATCCAACCTGAAGGGTAGGTACAACTCTTAAATAGTCATCTCTATGGTATGACTCATGTATGATCCACCTCAGAGATACCTCTAGTCCTCGTACTCTCGTCCTCCATTAGCACTATCCATCTTCTGCACCAAACACAACGAGGTGTGGGAATTGCCCGTGCTGGGGTGAGTATAAAAATACTCAGTAGGGACCCCAAGACCCTCAATTTCTAGCAAAATAAAGAATGGATAAACCACAAAGCATGAAATAAACTAACAACCCATCATAGGTATATTCCCATACATATACCGTTGTTATCATGTATACCCATCTCAATCTGGAGGAAAACACAGAGTCTAAATCCAAAGCCCCTAACTCAACTGTTCCACGAAGGAAGGAATACCATGTAGGCAAGTACCACATAGAAAAGCCACACTAATTAATACCACCATGGTATTACCATGATGAAAAGTACTAGACATGTACAGACTCAAATCACACCATGTATAAAATATTTTCAGAAGTAGATATGATTAGATGTAACTACCGAATCATCATACTCTGTTAGGAGGCAGACCCACACATGATCTCTTGGTGTTGACCCACACAAGATCTCTCTATGTTGACCCACACACAATTTCTCGCTGTTGACCCACACAAGATCGCTAGGTTTTGTCCAACATAGGATCTCTAGGATCATACCCATGAAGGATCGCTCGGTGCTGACATATACAGGATCGCTCTTCATTCATCACGTCACAACCAACTATATGGTTTCTCACACTATTCCTTCTTGTCTCCAAAAGTTTCCACTCCACAAGCCACTAGTCGATACCCCAACTTCCACGAAGTCTCACGAAGATGTATCTCAATGTACCTCCACGTTATAGGGGTCTCAACGCAATAGACGATGCGTCAATTGAACGCCGGGTCTGTGAGTTATTAGCCTTTTTGTTTTAGGGGGACCGGTTGGATTCGTGCTCAATCCAACATGACTGTAACCCATATCAATCCAAATCTCAACTAGGGTATACTTAAAGGGTCTATCTCACTCCAAGGATTCTAGTGCTACTAACGGCTCATCAAATGGTCTCCTGATGCCAGAGTTATGGCCAAAAGAGCTTAAATTGCTCGAAGTGTGTCTGGGTCCGGTCTGACATGGTGGGACCGACCCAGCCTGATCCACTAGGTCCGGCTTGGACCAATGGGTGGCCCGGCCTGTTGGGTTTGGCCCAACCCGCTTGACGTCCTAGCCCACTGGGTTTGGTCTGGCCCGTGCCAGGCAGCCCAGCCCAATGGGTGGTCCGACAGGCCCAGAGGGCCACAAGAGGCTGCAAAGTGGTTCAACCGCAGAGCGTCTCGACAGCGGACAACATGAGGTCGTGGGGTGGCTCGACTGCGGGGGTTCCACAATGGTGTGGGCGGCTCGACCACAGAAGGTTCCTGGAGGGAGGCTCGGCCGTAGGGGCACATTGGCCATGAGCCGGTGCAGTGAGGCCGCCGGGTGGCGTGGCGAGGCCGCAGGTGGCGGTGGCCGAGGTCGGTGGAGGCCGCATGGCCGCGGTGGCCATGGAGTGGCACCACTACGTTGTTGCCCTCGTTGCAGCTGGCGGTGGTGTCAACCACCATTCTCGTGGCCCATTTAGGATGGTCACATACCACCTCCATCGCCAAGAACACCACAAATCATCACAAGAATTGTGGATCCCACACTCTCCGCATTAGAGCAATAACAAGCAGCTATAATATCTTTTAAATTATGAAGGGTCTTCAAGAACTAAAAAGGGATGAATTTAAAACAACTACCCTACCTTATTCATTTATTGTCGTTGATGTGGAGGGAAAGATGATCGTTGATTGATTACATCTCACATTGGAGGATGTCCCCAGGAAGATATGGAAGTCGTGTGTCAACGTTATTCGTTGGAGGAGCATTCTTCGTAGAAGAATTTATTCATGGATGAAGTTCTTCATTGGAGAAAGAAATCTTCCAAGATCTCTCCCCATTGACAATACTTTCCCCCAATATCCAAAATAGCCAACTATTGTGTTTCCCAAATTTAAATTGATGGCCCAATTTCAAATTTTATTAATTAATTAAATATTGGTTGGCATAATAAATTAACGTGGGGTGGCACCATTAAAGTGGGGGAAATTTAAGAGGCTTCCCTACAATTAAGAGGGTGTTCATGGGGTTTTTGCCTCGGGTTCTCCCCACCACAATAAACTCTCATGGGTGGTTAGTTCAGGTGGTCCCCATCACCATAACCTCTAATGGAAGGTTAGTTCATGAGGTCCACACCACTATAACCTCTCATGGGAGGTTTAGTTCAGGTGGTCCCCACCTATGAAGCATCCATAAGGAGTTTAAAATAAAAATAAAAATAAAAGATACACAAATTTTATTTTTATTTTATTCTTTCAAAAATATGTTAAAAGCTAACTTCCACCCTCTACCTACTATGGTCGATGTGACGGTCTCCTTACACCAATATCGGCGATGTGAGTACAATAGTGCCCTCATATTTCAATTCTGGGAATCAGTTCAAATGTTAGAAAATCCCACTCGTACGTTTACTGAATGTACCCGAAATAAAGTTCAGAAACTCATTCCGGGCACTTCAGGCCTCTGAATCACGTGCCGTCAATTTTTTAAGACTTTTAAAAATCTCGTATATTTTAAAAAAATTATATGGAAATTTATGGTCGTTAAATTGCGGATCAGTACACACCTTCTTCCCATTCTGGATCCAACCATTCATCTTGTTCCCATAATTATCTAATGATATATAAATCTTTACCTAATTCATTAAAGGGAGATATATGCCCACCTGTCTTGTAAACTATAGTGGGATCACCTCACACTATCTCGACCACCCCACCATATACACTCTATGGATCTTACCCAACACTATATAAGCCACCCAACTATTTAATATATGTACATGAAACACACCATAAATATAGGAAAATATCTTTCACATCATAAACAATATAATAAGATATTTATTCATTAACAACCTGATTAGCCCATGGAAATGAATTGGATTTTATGTCTATCTCCATAAACCATGATTAGCCCCAAGAAAAGATGTGTTTTTTATAAAATTATATTGTAATCTTGTTTTACCCATGGATACGAAACTTGTTCGATAATAATTATTCCATAAAAAATTATTAAAATAATGAGTATTAAATTTATCGTTATATCATATCCCTAGTAAAAATATATATATATCAAAGGTTGTTATCCTAGATGAAGAAGGATTTTGAAGGAACACTTGAAACATTAGTTTTCATTAATCATAACATTTTAAAACATAAAAAAAATTTAACATCCTTTTCATTCAAAATCGATTATAAAAAATATAATGGAATAAATTTGAAACATTTTTTGATGAAAACATCCTTTCCCCTCTGAAAAACACTTTTTAAAATATAATTTTTTTTGAAAACATATTCCATTATAAATAACAATAAAAACATATAATGGACTATTTGAATATTTTAAAAAAATTAAATACATTTTTAAATTCATATTCACTCAAAATCTTATTAAAATATCAATTTTAAAAAACATGTAATCATTTTTGAAAACATGATTTTTGATTAAACTATATTCCCAACTAGGGAGAAAAGTATGGTCTTATTTTCATAATAACATTTTCTTAATCATATTAAGTACAAAAGAGTGGAAAATAGTACTATTGTATGAATATCTATTGAATAAATAGATGATAACAAAATCCATGGGATATATTGATAGTTGGATCATAATATTTCTTCAATGGTAGAATAATCAAAATAAATCCAGAAAAAGGTTCAGATTGTAGTAATAAAGTATTACCACTTTGGTAACATTGAATAATAATCCCCATGAAAGAATAACATTGGAATAATATTAAAATATCATGAAAATAAATATATTCATGATAAAAAATTTCAATGATACAATGTATACACATCATAGAAAATAATAGGATGAATGAAAAACAAGTGTCTCAAAGAAATAAAATTGTGAAAAAATTACCTTACCGATTTGGTAATGTTTGAACCATAATCCATATCAAAAAGATATTATAGAATTGATATTTAAATGCCCATAATTTTAATTATATTAATCATATATTACATTTATGGTATTTATACACACCACACAAAATATATTAGTGGTAAATGATTCATAAGACTCTCATAAATAAAAGTAGAACTAGAAATCCCCTTATTACTTGAGAAACTTTTTAATCACGGTTTGTGGGGAAAAATATCATCAATTGAAACATTACTAATACTTAAAAATAGATAATTCAAGATATAAAAATTAATAGGTAATTATATAAAATATAAAAAAAATATTAAATTGTGAATATAACATATATGTCACAGAAATAAAACTGAGATGAGATAACCCTTACCTTGAGTCTTCACTTTTTTCCCACACATTAAAAATTATAGTATAATAAGTATATGTTTATTATAAATAGACCACATAACCATAATTCGTACCATATATGATTTTATTATGACTTTATATTACATTTTTATTAATAATTTCATGTTATTGTAATGTTTTGGGTAATATTATCTTGGTTTTCATATATGTTTTTACTTATTATTCATGATTCTCATTCATTGATGATTATTGAATTATTTTTATAGTCTAAAAAATCATTTCAATATCATATATATTCATTATATTAATATTTAAAATAATATATTAAATATTAAAATATGAAATGGAATACGTTTTTCTTAGAGATGGTATGTCGTACGTACAAATAAATGTTGTTTTTGTTTTATTGTCGAGTTGAATGAAACAAAGTAAATGAAATAAATAAATAAATTCATATATATATATATATATATATATTATAACCCTATTAGCATTATTATTTCATATGTATCATAAAATTTTATTAAACTCATTCTTAATACATTTCATGTGATGTTTTAATGAATCACATCGCTTTGAGGTAGGGATAGTCCACTCATCGATAAAAAAGTTATAGTATTTTTAAAAAAATTGAAAGCATGAAGGAATCATTAATATAATAATTACAGAAATATAATGACATAAAAATATTATATATTCCATATAAAATTATTATGTCCATCACAATTACCACAATGAGAAGTGGAAAATAAAAAATGAATGTCATCGTTTCACGAGGCGTTAGTCAGCCTTACACACAAATGGTAAGTCTGATACCTATTTGATGGAATTGTGTCAAGGAAAATAGAAAACCATTATAATAAAAAAATATAGGTATATTATGACATTTATGATATTATATTATAATGAAATTTGTGTAATTTAGGCAGGGGAGAATTAAATAAAACACCAGTTTTTTGTTGAAAGATGTTTCCTCTTTTTTGGGCTACTCCTTTTGGAGTGTACCAAAGGACTTCCTTGGTTGGATTTATTCCAAATGTGAATCTTATAGTATAAATTTAAGGAATTTTTATCTTTTTATGGGTTTTATTAAGACAATGTGCATGAAATGTGTGAATAAGTGATGGGGTGAGTGCGCTTTTATAGTGGAGATGGAGTGGGAATATTGTATATATGAAAAGTTAAAGACAATTGATATGTATAACTTACATTAAATTCCTCCAATAAGTATAAATTATCGATAAAATAGATAATTTGGTCTAAATATTTCCATAAATTGTATTTTTTACATGTTTCTAGGTTTTTTTATTACATTAATTATATTTTAACCACTAAGTAGTATTGTTTTTAACTTAGTCGCTCTAATTAATTTTAATTACTTTCACTTTTATTTTTGGTAAAAAAAAAATAAGTTGACCTGATTAAACATTTTAAATTATTATAATTCCTAATATGGAATCTATTTCTCCAAATTAAAATAATATGATAGGTGTAAATCAATTTAAAATTAATCATGCTGACGTTTCACGACAGCAGTTTTTGTTATCAAATATGTTTTAAACATTGAAATCTTATTATATTAAATTTCCATTTGAAATTGGTTTGAAAAAATAAATTGGATTAATTGATCTAATATATATCTCAATTTAAATTAAAAAAAATCAATATTTAATTTAACTATATATTTAAAATAGATGAAAAATAAGTTTCCAACTCAAATTCAGTATATTTCACTATTCATCAAAATATGAATTATCCCCGAAAAATAATAACAATTTTCCAAATGTAAATTATTATTTTAAACAATAATAAATTATTTTTATTCATACAATTATATGTATAATAGTTATAAAGAATATATTTAATATGGGTTGACCATTACATGGTCATGAAATCAACTATTTAAAATATACTACTTCTTATTCATAAAATTTGATTTATTCATAACATATTACTATAAAATAAATAAGTTTAGTGTAAAAAAATTGTTAGAATATAGAATTTATAAATATTTTTAAAAACATTAATCAAATGTTATTTGTTTAATATATATATATAAATTGGGGCTTGTACATAAAAAATAGTTTATAAGAAAATGAATTTTTTATTTTAAAATCAATTTTACCTTAATTTCAAACTAATTAAAAACCATAGAAATATTTTTATATGGAAGTGTAAATTATATTTTCATAATTTAGTTAATCTTATTTTTAATTTACATTCCTTGGATATGTGGTAAGTATACTAATATTTTAGTAACAATATTAAAGGTATATTGTAGTTCTATAAAACACGAACATACTTGCAATGAAAGATATTGAATGAACATAGAGTTGTGTTTAGAACAATCTGTATATAGTGTTTTTGGTACCACAAGGTAATCCAAGAGTCTCAGTAATGGAATGGTTTACTTGGTTTAGTTTGAAACATAGTCCAAAAATAGTATTTTCATATAAAAAATAGATTTTTCAATATCTAATGGAATAAAGAAAATTAAAATGATTTTATTAATTCAAAAAAATATTTCACAAAATATCATGGTGTGAAAACCTATGTGGAAAAACTGTGTGACCGATAAATTTTGGGAGATTTTAGAATTTTTAACTACATAAATAAAAAGTAATACTCGTCTTCCTTTATCATTTCTCCAATAATAGTAGGTCCTCCCCTCTCATTTTCATATACTCCTCCATCGTGCTAGTTTCATTGATAACTCAGCCATTTGGTCTTATATTCAATCTTCGATCATTTTCATCCTTCAACTTTCATCATATCGATGGATTTATTTTGGTGAAAAATAATATACCTTATTACCATGATTTTTTACCATAGTTCATTTTTCACTCAATCTAGTACATATCAGTTGATTATATGAGATGATTGTACTACCACGTGTTTATGGTAGGTGATCTATACCCTTACCTCCAATTTTATATTTAATTTGACTTTTTGATTTTGTTCTACAAATCAGCAATTTAAAAAATTCTAGTAAAATTAATTAAATGACATAAATAAATTATTGGAAATTGATTTGGTTTCCTACAATATTTCTTTTTATAATTAGAGGTTGTTACACATAACATAGACCACCAATGGGGTATTACCTTGTGACATTCATATTTTATAACACCTCACTGTGTGTGGGTGAGCTTTCCACTTATTTGGGCTCATTGTTGAGTTGAATGAGAATTGAACGAACGATTTGGAGAGGGTTATTCATCTTTTGGAATGTGATACATGATGTTTTGATTCATTATATTATTTGAAATAATAATGGAAAAATATGTGGGAAATCTAATTTATTTTTAATGGTTATGATATTATTATTGAATTGATTTATGAAATGATAATGGTAATAGATTCCTTGGAATTGTTCCTTTGATCCAAATTCCATTAGATTGTATGGAAAGTTATTCTATACAGATTTTTATTGGTAATGTTAGTGGATACATTGGACATTTCAACTCATTGAATCTCTATTATATTGGATTCCAAGGGAATATTTACAACATGGATTCAGAATTCATAGACTCTCTATGGATATTCTATATTGAGCAACTTCTTGGAATTCACCCAATTATTCATAATGTTTCGATTGAGAGACTCCGTGGACTCAATGAGGATTCCTTATTCTTCTATACATTAGATATGTTCCTTCATGGTCTGACACTAGATTTCACAACCTACGCTGTTTTTTACACAGTGTGGATGTTGTGGATATTTTTCTATGATTTATAGATATCTATGGTTTGGGTATTTGATAGAGTTGTTATAGTGGACGGTATGAAACCTATTTGTGTATGATTTATTATTTTCCCATTCTTATGGTAATTAACCATTGTACCTAGGGAGAAATTATTGGAAATATAGGATGACATCTAATTTGAACCTTTAATTATATTACTATTGTACCTATGATATACCGCCATCTATACCATTTTCTATACATGGAATGGAGATTCTATATGTGAAACTAGTGGTGGACTTCTGAGTTTTATCTCACACCCTGTTCAAGACACCGTGTGGAACACCAAAAGGATTCATAGATATAGTTAAGGACTGGGTAAATTTTCTATCAAGTGATTTTTCATTATATTTTCATAGAAGTAGGGGGGGAATGGGACCGATCATGGCTTCAGATGCAGTCTGGAGATATTCATGTTGGAATTTTCTATGAGTTTGATACACATGAATTATTGGATTCCCAATTCTATATATTTTTCTCCACATTTATAGAGACATGAAATGATCATCATAATATATATGACACTTTTTTCCCTTTATTATTATAACAGTTTTATAGATGTTATCTTCTATTATCTATTAAGTTATTTTATCTTATTAAAAAATTTGATTGATATGAATATTACCATTTTTGAACACTTTAACAAGAGGGAATAATATATCCCTAAACACAACCTAGGACCTCACTTCAAGTTATCACCTTTGGAATATGTGGAGGCACTCTTGAGTCTACAAGAGCCACCGTCTTCAGGCATTGTTTAGTGCCTCCCAGGTTGGGATGCTACAAAGTTGTGTTAGTTCATCATATTTTCTTGTTGATTTATTATTTTGAGACAATAGACATGAGATTATAAAAGTATTGGGATTTATTAATGACAATGTACAAGATGTATCTAACCCATGTATAGAAAAAATCCAAATTTTATTGAATATAAATTTTTTTATTTTGGATATTTATTATTACAGATGATTTGATTCCACCATTTGAGGAAAGACTAGTGGTTTTATTTTTTTTATGATTTTTTATTTTTATAATAATTTGATAAAATGAGTACATTAAATCTCATTCAGCATTTTAAGAACCCATTAGAATTTAAATTCCATGCATTATTCCATGACATATAAAATGAATTAATTAACTGCGTGATATAATTATGTGTTCGTTGAGTGATATATATATTTTTGATAAAATATTTCTGAATGGAATTGAGAAAAACGATTAGAACATATATTTACTACCGTGAATGGGACCTTATGGATTAGAATTGGTTACCCATTTGGATCAACCATACAAAGAGAATTGCAAAATAAATATGCATTAAAAATGAATTTAAATAGAGAAAACTCAGAACATGGCCTTAACACGGATGTAGAGTTGGAAATAGGAATTTTATGTAGTGATATTTTATGAATGTTCCTATTACCCAATACTATTTTTTAGAGCTTTAATAGAGGGTGTGCCTTGATTTTAAGAAATCATCTAATTTTCTTATTCATAACAACATTGATATTCTCCTTGTTAATATTTTAAGAGGTTTGTTCATTGATTTTTTGAGATTTGACACCATGATGACCTCTACTTGTAAGACATGAGTGTGGTGGAAACCATGCTATAGAGGTGATGAGATATGATCTACCAATAGATCCTATAATAGTTCTTTTTTCATCATTGGATGTTTTAATATAAATGGGTGTTTATTCCCAACCCAACGATGGTTTATTACTCTTCAAGCAGTCATTCAGGGAGCACCACAGACTACCTTATATATGTCATAGATGAGGTATGTGTTCTTGTAGAAGAATCCACCCATGGTTTCAAAGGGGTGTTTTCCCAAGATTGATGAGTTGTTGATCTAGACTATCATTCCAATTTTTGAGCATCAGGAGGGACATCTCGAGATTAGAGTGAATCTTACAACATAAATTCTTAATCGGGAAATTAGGTGATGGTAGAATGTTCTTAAGAAAGATAATAGTTTCCAAAATATGGTTTGCAAGTATTTACAAACGAGTTTTTATGTTTACTTATTTTTTTAGATATTTAGAGATGAAAGGGATAGTTATTTTATACATCTGGATCAAGGTTCTCTTCCTATTATGTAGTATTTGTAATGCTTTACAAAGCATCAATATTTTTCTCCAATTTATCTTGTTGATGAGACATTGAGGGAAACATATTTTAGGAAGGTCTCAATAATTCCTTTTGATAATAGTTCAACATGTTTTAGTTGATTACTATTACAATGACAGTGAATTATGAACATATAATAAAAGAATACATGAGGGAAGTTAGTGGTGAAAAGTAGGCTTGTTCACCCTCTAGACCCATTGTATTTTAGTTCCATCTCATATAAAGTACCATTTTTTTGGATTATTGTTAGGGAAGTATCCTCCCTACTATTATTTTTGGTAGTGATTTCTTCATCCATCAGTGTGGGAGGTGAGGACTTGTAGGGATCCAACATGAATGGTATCCATTCCAGTGCTGGTCTTGTGATAGGATGGTCCAAATACAACTTTGTTTTGAAAAAACATACTAAAAAAACACTATTTTATTTAATATTTTATTGATAATAAATGATATAATTTCCTCACATTGTGTTAAATATGTTTAATTAGAATGAATTTGGGATTAGATCATTCATTTGATTATTTGATGAAAATTCTAGTTTTACCCTTTATAGTTCACTGTAGTATTTCACAGATAAATATTTTTATATTTATTATTCGAATTTGAAACGTTGTCACAGTGTTCCTAACATAATTATCTACAACTTTGATTCATGACACTAGATAAAAAAAATGAATTTGGATGGAGTAATTGGGCTATAAAGTCAAAGGTGGGATGGACACATAAGAATGGAGAAGCTTATATATTTCGGCCATAACTCCTACTTCAGGGCTTGGATTGAGCCCAAATATTGAGAGGAGATAGGAGACCCAAATCCTCACATATTAGTCTTCTAGAATGCCGGCCAATTCACTCGTTTTTGTGGTCATATTGGCAGTGCAAGTTGGCATAAAATATTTGGCCGTGATTCCCCATTCACACTTGAATCCAATTTGAACCTAGCTTCCCCAGAACTCTATAAATTGGTGTTTTCTCATTTGGTGGGGTTGGGACGTGCATTAGGAGATTTTAGGGAGAGGAGAACTTGTTTCACCCAAATTAGACCACCATTTTAAGAGGGGTATCTCTTGAAAAAGGATCCCCTCATCGAAGCCTCCTTCTCTTCTTCATTTTGTAATGTATTCATTTGTGTAATAAACTTCTTTGATCTTATTTTATTCCTCATATTTTGTTCTGTTTTGTTTAAATTTATTCTTCTCTTAATCTTCCTAATTGGGTTGAAATTCTTGAGTAGAAGTGTTATTGGGTTATACCCATTATAAACTGTTGCACATGCAAAACGCTTCTATGATGATTACGCCACCAATGGAAGAGTAGTTCTTTTTAGTAATCGATCAAACTCTATGATTATTCATTCATTTATTTTGAATCAATGAGATACTGTAATTCAAATATTATGATATATTAATTGATTTTTTTTAATTTAAATGAAATTAATCAAGAAATTGAATAGTTAACACAAAACACACGAGGTCGGGAATTGTGTGAACTGTGAGAGCGCAACATTAACCATTAATTCAAAACCACACGGGATCAATTTGTAGTGTTCAAATACAATCCCTAAACTCAATTAATCCTCATTTACAGAGTGGTTATGTGACTTAATTTACCACTGACCATATTCTAATCTTAGAACATCAATCAAAGCAGGGTTTTGTGATTTCATGTTCTGAAGATATCCTAAGGTTAAATTCCCATCATCTTCATGGTAAAGTTAATTCTCATAGGGTTCGGGATTTAACAAATTAAGGGATCATAATTAAGTGAATATTAATTTAAATGATAATTATTTATTAATGATTGAAGATGTAGAGTTATATTGATTACGTCTTTTAAAATATTTTCTAAAAAAACATCTTCTTGTTCTGTCTTTTTAATCAAACTTCATTTCAAAATTAAAAAAAAAATTAAATCTTATTCCAGCAAACTTCTTCAAGTTTTATAAACATCAAACCACACCCATCCTTTAAATTAGTGTTTTTGTTCTATTTTATTTTTGGAATACCTCTAGAATGGTTTTTTAAATCTACCTCCTCCTTTGCGAGACGACCTTGGTCAGCCACTATGTTGCACCTAAGTACCCCTAAATCACACTAATCATTTGAGGGCGACCACGACAGTGCTCTTTCAAATTGGCACCATTTTCGGGGAGGCAAGTACTTTATTCAACAATTTATAGGTATTTATTTTGTTTTTCATTTTATTATTTTCTTCACCTCTCTCTTTCATCATTCCCCTTTCTCATGTTTTCCTTTTTTTCATCCTCTTCTTTTTTTGGACCATCAACTCAATCTTTTCATTTTATTTTACTTTGGCCCACTTTCATTCTCTTAATTTTTATTTGATTTATGACATGATTTAATCCCGAATATCTCTTAGATATTGATCCTAATATTGAACATAGCCTTAGGGCTCGAATCATACATTCTCAGTCTACGACAAGTTTCAATATTCAACCAGTTGGTGAATTCCCCTATTCAGGAAACATTGAAATTGGAAGCTATTCAAATTAAAACATAAAATAGGAATCAATGGCTGGAAATAATGGAAATGAAATTAATAGAACCATTCGATAATTGGCTACACCTGATATTAACTATCGACCAAATTGTATTGCATACCCAAACCTCGAATTAGACTTTGAATTGAAATGTTGATTAATTAACCTTTTTCCAAAGTTTCATGGATTATCTAGTGAGGATCCCAACAAAAATCATAAGGAATTTACTGTGGTTTGATCAACCTTAAAACCAATAAATGTTTCTCAATATAAAATTAAATTATGAGCATTCCCATTCTCACTTGATGGAGCTGCGAAAGATTCGATGTATTATTTACAACCTGAGGATGTAACTTGTTGGAACGATTTAAAACGTCTATTCATGCAGAGATTTTTTCCAGGATCAAGGACCACTTCCATTAGTGAAGAGATCTCTGTGATCAAGCAATCACAAGGGGAGTAAATGTATCAGTAATTGGAGCGATTCAAGAAGTTTGTGTGCAAGCTGTCCGCATCACCAAATCAGTGAGCAACTCCTCATTCAGTACTTCTTTGAAGGAATCACACCTATGGAGGGAAGCATGGTGGATGCCGCAATAGGAGGATAATTTTTGGACAAGACACCAGTAGCTTCACATGCATTGATCGACAAGATGTCCCAAAACTCCAAAAAATTTGGCGATAGAGGTACACCACATTTCATGGTAGTACATCAGGTAATTCCTTCTTCTCTTGAAAGTCATTTGATTGATACCATGATGGAAGAATTTACCGCTATGGTGAGGCAGATTGCTTTGGCTCAAAAGACATCCCAACACCATTTTCAAGGCCTTGTGGCATTTGCACTGAGACAAGCCACCCAAATGAATATTGCCCACAACTCCAAGAAACAGAAGATTGTGCAGCATTGTTCCCTGAGAGACCATATCAGCAACAACAACAACAACAACCATATCCCAAAAAGAAGTTTGATCCAACATATAACCAAGGGTGGAATGATCAACCAAAAATTAGGTATGGCTCTAGACAACAACAAGTGTCACCCTTTCAACAAAACATCCAGCAGCCTATGCCATTCCAGCAGGGTATCCATCATCCCCAAATGATATTTGAAGCCAAAGCATCAGCAATCCCGTAACAAGTGAATCCCCCACCCAAGGTAGATTCTATCACTTATGACCTTTTGAAGCAAATTGTTCTTAATCAACAGAATGAGCTAATGATTCAAGGTTCGGAGCTGAGGGAGTTGAAGACTCAAATGAGCCAGATTACCACTGCCCTATATGAACTTGTAATTAAGAATTCCAGAAATCTACATTCCCAACCCACTCCAAATCCAAAGGGGAATGTTAGTGCCATCACATTGAGAAGTGGGAAGTAAATGAACGATACATCTGTAACTACCATTCCACCAGGATTCACCTCAAATCCATAGAATCCGCATTCCATTCCAACTAATGAGCAATCCAAGGAGAAAGATAAAGGTAAGAAATTTTTTGATGATGTTCCTCTTAAACCCCTTCCATTTCCAAACATGGTTGTTCAAACCATGATGATGGCTGATGAGGCAATTCAAAAGGAGGTTTTGGACACATTCAAGCGTGTGGAGATCAACATTCTTCTACTTGAATCCATTAAGCAAATCCCAAGGTATTCCAAATTCTTAAAAGAACTTTGAACCAATTGAAGAGGGATAAAGGGAAATGAGAGGATCAATCTTTGAAGGAATGCGTCAGAACTCATTACACTAACTCTAGCAATGCCGACAAAGTGCAAGGATCCAGGGACATTCACCATCCCATGTACCATAGGTAAGTTTCACTTCTCGGATGCACATTGTGATTTAGGTGCATCCATAAATGTGTTGCCTCACTCTGTATTCTCTTCCTTCCAGGTTGGTGAGTTGAATCCAACAAGAGTAGTGGTGAAGTTGGCAAATACAACTAAAACATATCCAGCGGGAGTCCTTGAGGATGTAATTGTCCGGGTAAGAGACACGATCTTCCAAGAATATTTCTATATGCTTAACATGGAGGATGACCAGGTAAGTTCTCATGACCCCATTATCTTAGGTAGACCCTTCCTCAAAACTGCAAAAACTGTCATAAATGTCAATGAGGGTACACATTCCATGGAATTTGGGGATGAAGTAGTGATATTTTATGTTATGAACTCCATGAAGTACCCCTATGAAGACCATTCAGCTTTTGTTATCTCCCATTTTGAACCACCAAGTAAAAACTCCATGGATTTTGATTGTCCTATGCTTAGATAAATTATGAGTATTGATTTAGGTTTAATGTCTAAGAGAATGTCCACACCTGTTTCTCATGAACAAGACTCTCTATGATATGATTTTGAAATGGATTCATATTCTAATCTTGATCATGTGAACTCTGATTATGACATGGATATTGAGTATGCTGAAGGATTTGGGGCTTTATTCACTGATTATGATGATTTATGTTCTGATAATGATGTTCATTGTTCAGATATGTCTGTTGCATCAATTTCTCCATCCATACATCACCCCCTACATTGGAACTCAAGCCATTTCCCCCAAATCATAAATATGCATACATGCTGAGTGGTGATAGATTACATGTTATCATTGCAAACAATATCTCTTTTGAAGATAAAGAAAAAGTTTTGAATCTATTTAGAGATAACATTAGGGAAATTGGTTGGAAATTGGAAGACATATCAGGTATTAGCCCCTCCATTTGCATGCATAGGATTCTCTTCGAGGATGGGGTTAAACTGGTGAGACAGCCACAAAGGAGACTCAATCCCACCCTCCTGGAAGTTGTTAAACAAGAAGTTGAGAATTTTCTCGAGGCAGGTATAATCTTTCCAATTTCAGATTCTCAGTGGGTAAGTCCAATTCAGGTTGAGCCTAAGAAGAGTGGTGTTACTGTTGTAAAAAATGAGAAATATGAGTTAGTTCCAATGAGGGTGCAAAACAGTTGGTTTGTGTGTATTGATTATAGGAAACTAAATCAGTCCACTCGCAAGGACCATTTCCCCCTCCCATTTATTGATCAAATGCTTGAGAGACTAGATGGGAAAACACACTATTGTTTCTTGGATGGATTTTCCAGATATTTTCAGGTTCCTATAGCTCGATAGGATCAGGAAAATACTACATTCACCTATCTCTTTGGCACATTTTTCTACTCGAGGATGCCATTTGGACTTTGAAATGACCCATGTACCTTCCAGCGATGCATGGTGAGAATTTTTTTTCTGATTTTATTAAGTCCTACATGGAGGTATTTATGGATGATTTTATTGTTTATGGGTTTTCATTTTATAAATGTCTAAATAGTTTGGGAAAGGTATTGAATCGTTGTATTGAGATGAATCTGGTCCTGAACGTTGAAAAGTGTCATTTCATGGTAGAGAATTGCATTGTCTTAGGAAATGTAGTGCCAAAACATGGGATAGAGGTTGATATATCTAAGATAGACATTATTTCATCCTTACCCTATCCTTCATGCGGGCGTGATGTTAGATCTTTTTAGGGAATGCAGGATTTTATCGGTGCTTCATCAAATATATTAGTAAGATTTCTCTTCCTTTGTCAAGAGTACTTTAAAAGGATTCTGATTTTGTGTTTGATGTTTATTGAAGGAATTCATTTGATGAGCTAAAAAAACATCTGACCACTCCACCTATCATACAGCCCCCATGGTGGGAGATTCCTTTTGAGCTTATGTGTGACGCCTCCAAATTCGTGGTTGGAGCTGTCTTATCTCAGAGGGTGGAAGGACGTTCACATGTGATTGCCTATGCATCAAGGACATTGGATTGAGCCCAATCAAAATACAATACCACAGAAAAGGAGTTTCTTTCTATTATATTTGCTTTAGGTAAATTCCGTTCATATTTATTGGGCTCTAAAGTAGTTGTTTTTTCTGACCATGCAACTTTGAGGTACCTCCTAAAGAATCCAAATGCAAAGCCCATGCTGATTCGATGGATGCTCCTTCTTCAGGAATTTGATATTGAGATAAAGAACAAAATGGGGTTAGAAAACATGGTGGTGGACCACATGAGTAGGCTTACTCACACACTAGAGGGTGACACCATGGACCAGGTACCACTTCGGGACACTTTCTCAGATGAGCATCTCTATACCATCTCAGGTACGCATCCTTGTTATGCTGATTTAGTTAATTACATTGTTTCCTCTGAAATCCCAATGAATTTCAAGAAACATCAAGTCCAAAAATTTAAAATTGAGTCTAGGTTTTATGTGTGGGATGATCCTTACCTCCGGAACATGTGTAGTGACCAAGTTATTAGGAGGTGTATTCCTGATCATGAGTTTGACTCTGTTTTTCAATTCTATCATACACTTGCATGTGGTGGACACTTTGGACCCCAACAGACAGCTTGGAAAGTTTTGGACTCTAGATTATATAGGCCTAGTTTATTCCATGATGCCCATGTGTTTTGTATGTCATGCTCTCGTTGCCAAAACATTGGGATTATTTCTAGGAGACATGAGATTCCCCAACAACCCATACCATTCTGTGAGATTTTTGATGTTTGGGGCATTGATTTTATGGGTCCTTTTCCAAGTTCATATGGTTTCTTGTATATTTTGGTTTCTTTTGATTATGTGAGAAAATGGGTGGAGGCCAAGGCCACCAGGACTGATGATTCTCATGTTGCTGTGGATTTTTTGAAGGCACATATTTTTTTCAGGTTTGGAGTACAAAAGTCCATCATCAGTGATCAAGGGACACACTTTTACAAAAGAATTTTTCTTCCCTCCTTCGAATGAACGGGGTGACACACAAAACATCAACACCACACCACCCCAATCAAATGGCCAGGCTGAGGTTTCAAATTGTGAGTTGAAACAAATATTGGAGAAAACCGTGCAGCCAAATAGGAAGGATTGGAGTAAGCACATAGATGATGCATTGTGGGCTAGTAGGAAAGAATAAAAGACACCCATTGGTATGTCCCCATTTTGGATTGTTTTTGGGAAAGTGTGTCATCTCCCCATGGAAGTTGAGCATCAGGCTTATTGGGCTATAAAGAAATGCATCATGAATTTGGACCAAGCTGTAATCCAACGGAAGCTGCAAATTTAAGATCTTGAGGATATTAGATTGTCCTCATATGAGAACTCAAGGCTCTACAAGTAATAATAAAAAGCATCTCATGATAGAATGATCCAACAAAGAGATTTTCATGTTGGAGAGAAATTGCTTCTCTATAGTTCACGACTGAAGCTGATGCCTGGTAAGTTGTGTTCCAGATGGTCAGGTCCTTATATTGTATCTAATGTTTTTTCTTATGGTGTAGTGGAGATCACACAAGAGGACACTAGAAAGAGATTTATAGTCAATGTGAAACGTTTTAAGAGATACATTGAGGGACTTCCTACTAATGCAGTGGATTTTATCACACTGCATGACCCCATCATCACTTGAGCACATCAGGATGTTCCTAACCCTTTCACATTTATATTATTTTTCCTATTTAAAAATTTTGCATTTCATGTGCATATATCATCTCATGGGTTCACATTGAGGACAATGAAATATTATAAGTGTGGGGTACGGAACCCTTTAGTTTAGTAATTTTATTTCTTTCCTGTAAAAAAAACAGAAAAAGAAAATTTGCGTGTCTTTCAAATTTTGTGTGTTTATTTTTCAATCTTCTTTGTGTTTTTGAAATTTTTGAGCTGAAATGATTCTCATCACATTTTTGAAATTCATATCAATGAGTGAAACAATTTATCCCAATAAACTGAGCTTAAATGAATGGTTAGATTACTTTGTTTCACATTCAAATATTTAGTAATTTCATGAAAAGTACACTGAATTTTGAATCCCATGCCACATCTCACTGTCTTTATATTTGAAATCACTTTCCTATTAGGCTTCTGAAACATTATTTTCATATTCATTACACTATCCTCACTTCTTGAGAGAACCAAACCATGCTTGATTTAACCGGAATTTGATTTATTTCTGTCAAAACATAAGGGTTTGAGGTACTTATGTATAAATGATTCAGGCATTTGTTTGGTATTAAAGCCCCCTTTTCAAAAATGTCCTTTTTTATAATGGCCTACCTTGAACATTTAATCCTTTTATCCCTTATAATACATGCACATCCTATTTGGTTAGCCACATTACAAGCCAATTTTACCTATCCAACCAACTCTTGAAGTGAAATTGCATAATCTAGTTGAGATTAAGTGTGGGGGAATCTATCTTGTGTTGTGCTACCACATTCTGTTATAATTTGGGTGGATAATTAAATTATGAAGATATGTGTTTGCAGATGATAAAAATCATTATATTGAAAGTTGTGCCTCTCCTGGAGATTACATGACATGTGAAGTTATGCCTTTTTTGGAGCTTCTAATTGAGGTGGAAAGCTGTGCTTATCTTGAGCTTTAAAAAATCATGTTTGAGAAGATTGACATTTTTTATGCAGAAATGATTAATAGTGTAAAATTTCCATGACTTTTCATGATGATGGATATGAACTGATACTATGGGGATTGAGGAGAAGACCATATTTAGGTGAAAATTAGATTAATGCAATTTTGCTTCAAAAAGAGTCAAGCCCTCCCCATTCAGCCTTAGAGTATTTCACATCTTAATACTACCAACCGAAAGCCACAGAACAACCCTAAAAAGTCCTCATGATAAACATATGTCCTGGAATAACATCGAGTAGCGATATAGGAATTTATCAAGACTATGTTGACCCTTGTATGAGTTTGGATGAGAAAGACATTGCAAAAAAATGACATTTTAGTGATGAGAGAAAATTAAAGCGAGGTAAGTGTTTTGTGCATGGGAGGATAAATGAAGTGGAAATATATTTAATGATATAAATACAGAACTTGAAATATGGTTTTTATGAGGCATTATATATTTTTATTCTTGATGTGAAATTAATTGATCTCAAGGATATGTGTTTTAAAATTGATTTTGATTTGATATTGATGTTTACTTGATATGAGGTTTTGCTCAGGAGTGCAAAAGGGTAAGTGTGGGGTAGTTGATAAAAAACTATTTTATTGAATATTTTATTTATAATAAATGATATAATTTTCTCACATTGTGTTAAATATGTTTAATTAGAATGTATTTGGGATTAGATCATTCATTTGAATATTTGATGAAAATTGGAGTTTTACCCTTTATAGTTTACTGTAGTATTTCGAAGATAAATATTTTTATATTTATTATTTCAATTTTCAAATTTTCCCAGTGTTCCTAACGTCATTATCAACAACTTTTATTCAGGACACGAGATACAAAGAATGCATTTGGACGGAGTAATTATGCCGTAACGTCAAAGGTGGGATGGACACATCAGAATGGAAAAGCTTCTGTATTTCGGCCATAACGCCTTTTCTGGGCTTGGATTGAGACCATATTTTTGAGAGGATATAGGGGACCCATATCCTCACATATTATCCTCTTATAATTCCGTCCAATTCATGCAATTTTGTTGCAAATGGGCGGTGGATGTTGGCATAAAATATTTGGACGAGATTCCCCATTCACACTTGAAACCACTTTGAAACTGCCTCCCCACCACTCTATAAATTGGTATTTTTCTCATTTGGTGGGGTTGGGATGTGATTTAGGATATTGAAGGCAGAGTAGAATTGGTTTCACCCAAATTCTCAAACCATTGTAAGAGGGGTAACTCTTGAAACAAGGATCCCCTCATCGAAGACTCCTTCTCTTCTTCATTTTGTAATGTTTTCATTTGTGTAATAAACTTATTTGATCATCTTTTATTCCACATCATTTCTTGTGTTTTTTTTTAAATTTTTTCTTCTCTTAATCTTCATAATTGGGTTGGAATTATTTAGTAGAAGCGTTATTGGGTTATACCCATTATAAACCTCAGCACATGCAAAACACTTCTACGATGATTACGGCACCCATGGAAGAGTAGTTATTTTTAGTAATTGATCTACCTCTATCATTATTCATTCACTTATTCTGAATCAATGAGCTACTGTAATTAACATATTATGATATATTAATTTAGTTCATAATTTAAATGAAACTAAGCAAACAATTGAATAGTAAACACAAAACACACGAGGTCGGGAATTGTGTGAACTGTGACAGCGCAACCTTAACCGGTAATTCAGAACCACACGGGACCAATTTGTAGAGTTCAAATACAATCCCTAAACTCAATTAACCCACATTTCCAGATTTTTTATGTGCCTTAATTTACTATTAACCATATTCTAATATTATTACATCAATCAAAGCAGGGTGTTGCGATTTCATTTTCCGAAGTTAGATTAAGGTTAAATTCACTTCATCTTCGTAGTAAAGTTAATTCTAGCCAGGTTCGGGATTTAACAAATTAAGTGATCATAATTAAGTGAATATTAATTTAAATGATAATGATTAATAAATTATTGAAGAGGTTGAGTTAGATCGATTACGTATTTTAAAATATTTTCTAAAAAAACATCTTCTTGTTGTGTCTTTTTAATCAAACTTCATTTCAAAATTAAAAACAAAAAAAATGAAATCTTCTTCCAGCAAACTTCTTCAAGTTTTATAAACATCAAACAACCCCCATACTTTCAAGTGGTGTTTTTGTTCTATTTTTTTAATACCTCAAGAATTTTATTTTAAATCTACTTCCTCCTTTGAGAGATGACCTTGGTCAGCCACTCTACTGCACCTAAGTACCCCTAAATCACACTAATCATTTGAGGGCGCCCACGACTGTGCTCTTTCACATACCTCATGATGTTAGCTTAAGGGTATTGAATATAATTTATGGTTTTTTTAGGATTCACATATTATCATCATTTTGGGTGCAAGTTTAGTATCATTATTTCGACTTGAAGTGGTGGTTCTAGTAGAGGAAACCATACACCAAATGTATCATGACTACAGAGTGGGCCTACTCTGGGTAGTGAGGTTTTTTACATCACTAAAAGGTGATGTTTTTATTCACAAGGGTGAATGGGATGCCCAAAAAGGTATATCTAGATTTAATCATCTTTGTATGGTCATGATGATATCCTAGATATCTTGTTTGTTTCTAGATGATCAGGGATCATGTAAGCTGGATTTCTCTCTAGTGGTTGATCATTTCATGTTCATCTTCCTAGATGATATTTTGGGTATACCTCTTAACTGGGAGGTGGATTTATCTATTGTGTTAATTTTATGATCTATAACAGTTTTCATTCCAAATTAATGGATGGCTAATATAGTGTTCTTAGAGATCAATAAGATGTTAGAAGAATTTCTGGAAAATAGGATTGTATAACCCAGTACTTCTCTATCAGGTTCACCAGTCGTTCTATGAAAAAGGTAGATATAACATTCATTATATGTGTTAATTATTGGAAATGGAACTATTTTATGGTTAATAAATGGTATCCATTGATACATATACATGATATCTTCAAACAACTATGAAAATCATGGGTTTTCTCAAAGGTTTATTTAAGGTTGGGATATCACCAGGTATGTGTTAGACCTTTAGAAATATGTCTTATTGAGTTTCTTAAAAATAATGGTGTTTAAATGTATATATTTATATAGTTTGGTCTCACAAATGCACCATCATTTTTATGGAACCGGTGAACCCAGTCTTCTATCATTAACTAGATTCATTAGTGGTAGCTTTCATGGATGATATGTTGGCGTGTTCTCACAATCTACCTGAATATTCAAAAAATCTAAATATTTTTTTGGTAGCATTAATTATATATCATTAATATGATATGCTCACAATGTTACACTTTTTTTATGGATAAATATATATTCCCATATCAAATTATATAAGATATAGGAGTATTATTTTACCATGTGATGTTGAGAGGTGTAGTTTTCTAAGAACATTCACTGAAATTCATTAACATATAGAGTTTCATAGGGATTTATAGATATTGAATGAATTTAATATAGAACTTATCGTGATTAATATCACCTCTTATGTGATTCTCTATGAAGTGTGTGATGATTTTATGGTATGATACATGCCAGACAGCCTTCTAGGAGCTAAAATAAAAACTGAATTCAATAAAAGTCATTGTTCTTCCAGAGATGATCAAAATATAAAATTTTTATTGTGAGACATCAAATATTATTCTAGGAGTAGTTTTGATGAAATAGTATTGATTCATGGAATACAGATTTCCTATTTTTATGACACATGGGAGGAATTATACTACACATTATCTCTATTTAGCCTCTATTGTAAATTCCATGTGTAGTTGGAGGCATTATTTTATATGGGAGAATGTTGTGGTGTAAAAGGACCAAAAATTCCTCATATATATATTTACATAGTGTGACATGAATCTAATATTATGAATTTGGGTTGAGTACCTACATTATTTTGACCTGGATCCTTCTTATAAACTTTGAAATGAAAACATAGTTGTTAATGCACTAAGGAGAAGGATATAGAGATAGGCCGTTAAGGTGGCCAACAATTAGTGGATGCTTATGAACTACTAGAAAAACAAAATATACCCACTATTTTGGGAACCGTGGGCTGGAATGGTATCGGTATTGGGGTCTGAAGCTATAACCATGGTTTGGAGAACAGTGGGAATAGAGGAGTCACATGTTTCACACCAGATGTTCCAGCGTGGTACACAACCGACCCCAGGATTTGATAACTGTGGGGTATTTAAATTCAAAAAAAAAATCACCATGGGGGTTTCGAACCCAGGGCACGCACTAACCCTCACAACTATGCCACCAACTGAGATGGGATTTTTATCTATTATATGTACATATATCTACTTATATATATATATATATTAATATTCGGTATTTAAATTCAAAAAAGGCGCCCACAGGGATTCGAACCTGGGACTCGCGCTAAGCCTCGCAACTGCGCCACCACCTTAGAAGGGCTTTGTATATGTTATATGTACATACATATTATTATATATATTAATATTTGGTATTTAAATTAAAAAAAAGCGTCTGCAGTGTTTTGAACCCAGGACTCGCGCTATGCCTCGCAACCGCACCACCAACCGAGCTAGACTTTTTATCTGTTATATATACATATATCTTCTTAAAAATATTAATATTCGGTATTTAAATTCAATAAAAGTTCTCACTGGGTTTTGAACCCACCACTGTCGTGTAGAGCCTCATGACCGTGCCCCACCTACGGACCAACCAAGCTAAATAACTTCTAAACGTTTCTATTTCTATATATATAAATATATAAATCTAAACCGTGAAAAAATATCTTCCCACCAAATTTTTTCTGTGTCACGCCTAATTTTCATTCCCCACCATAACGCGGGAAAGCTATACCCAAATTTCTAGAGAACTGTTGGTATAGGTCTTAAAAAAACAGCAATACCTACGGTTTTCAAGAATTGTCAATATATGTCTTCGAAAAATACCCTACACCCACAGTTTCTCCAAAACTGTGGGTTTAGGTCTAAAAATAAAACTATACCCATGGTTTTTGGCATTACCGTGGGTATAGGTGGCCAATACGCACGGTTTTGGAAAACCGTGGGTATAGGTTCACCTACTACCCCTATACCCATGGTTTTTTTGAAGAACCGTTGGTATAGACCTGTTTTCCAGCAGTGATGGCATTATTCACTAAGATTCTCTTGTAGGTAAAAAATAGACAGGGGAATACATTTCTCTCTTCCATAGTTATGAATTCTACACTTTTGTATAGAGTGAAGTTGAGGTAGTTATCTGATGCTGAGGGACTAGTCCTATGGGAGAGAGTGGCTGGTGACGACCCTCCACATGGTTGGATCGTTCAAGAGAATGAAATTATATGTATTCCTTGTTTTTTGGATCCAAATGATATACTTTAGGGGTTAATATTGGAGTTTCATGAACAATATTTTGAAGTTAATCCAATGTTACCAAGATGTACAATGACATGCATCATTATTATTAGTAATCAGGAACGAAATGAGTGGTGGAATGTTCTTTCACAAGGTGGTGATCTTTTGTATAGATGAAGGAATAATAGAAGTTCCCAACTCTTATTTTATAGTAGTTAAATATTCCTTATTTGAAATGGGATGATTTTGTGATGGAATTCACAATTGGGGTTCAGAGATCACCTAATGATTGTGATTCCATGTGGGTTGTTGTGGACATGATCATGATTGTCAAATTTTTCATTCTAAATACATAGAACTTCCCAGTAGATGATCATGGGAGATTTTATGTCCATGAGATTGTGTGCCTTCATGGGGTTCCTCACATTTTGGTAATAGATAACAACATCTAGTTTACATCAAATATACAACAATTATAATTGAGTGAAATTGTTAAAAACATGATTTTGAGCATTACATACCACCCTCAAACTAATGGGTAGTTAGAGTGCATGATTCAAGTGTATGAGGACATTATAATTGAATGTTTCCTTGATTTTGGGGGATCAAGGGAGAGTCATATACCCCTAGTTCAGTTCTCCTAAAACAATAACCATTAATTAACTATAAATTTGTATCCTTATTTGGATTATATGGTTCTCATTGTTGGTCACCTTTGTACTAGTTATATATAAGAGCGGAAGTGTTGATCGGACCACATTTCATTAAGAGACTATGGAGAAGGTACAATTGACTAGCAAGTGAATGACTACTACGTATTCAAGACATAAATCATTAACCAATCACCATCTATGACCTCTAGAGTTCGATTTTTAGGGTTATATACTATGATATATCTCATCAAGGGTAAAAAAATATAATGATTTGGAGGTATGTCAATATTTCACATTAATATGTTTTCCAATTTATGATTCTTGAGAGAATTAGGAAGGTAGTTTATTGGTTATAGTTACATTAGAGGTATAGAGCCACACATGATGACTTCCATGTATATCAAATATGTGGTTATCACTCATAACCATTTTATTCTATTTATCTGAATGAGGCTAAGTTTCTGGTAGATGTGTCCTTTGAGGAGAATCCTATTCACAAAGATGACAGGAGCACGAAGGATCTTCAAGTCCAGTCAGTTCCTATAGTACATGTGTTTTGGTAGCAACGATGTTTACAATATGAGACTTGAGATAAGTAGGATGATGTGCATGTTTAGTGGATAGATATATTCTCATGATTTTTTACACCATTAGATGAGAAATTTAGGGATGACATTATATATGGGTGATGATTTTAATATCCTACTTTTTTTAAGAATAACATGTATTTTAAATTTTAGCATAAATGCTTTGTTTTTACAAAATTTAGATATCTAATTAAATCCCATTAGTTTTAGGGTTTCCTGGAGTTTATTACGAACAATGAAGATAGATTATTTGAAAAGGAAATTAAACAATATGGATAGTTTATAAAATGTATCCCTTGACATATTATTTCAGTAAACTATGTTTGGAATAATAGAGGGTAGAAGGAGGAAAAACATTTTGATAAAACCATAAAACCATGGGTACATATCTATTTGATTGACCATTAATTCTAGAATATCCAAATCTCATGGTCAATGTATGTTCTTTCTAACCATGTTCCATGACCATCTGAGGGTGGTTCGTTAATAGATAAGGGCACACTTTTGGGGCACAATTTGGCCAACTGTGCACCAAAACCATGTAGAAAAAGAATTTTGTGAGAATTTTTCATTTTTCCATTATAGTAATCAAACTCAAGACTCATCTCCATATTTAATGTCCTCAATAACAATAGTAAAATCGCTCTAATGTTGAGTTCCCTTGCGATCACTATTGGTTCCTTGATAACTCCGCCGTTTAAATGCGAATTCAAGCATTGAGTGTGTTGTTGGATCTCTACAGGTAAGATCATTATTCTACTAGTGCCATCAATCATTTTCCTTCATATAAATGATTTTTATTGAAATATAATATACCTTAATTCCATTATTTTCATGAATTCTTTATTTTTCTATCGATCTAGACCAAATGAATGGTTTATATTGGATGGGTGTTCTACCACATTGATATGGTAGGTGTTATATACCTTTACCAAAAGTTTTGGTATTTAATATTTCTTTTTGGTGATGTGTCTCTTGAAAACCAATCTAATAATTCCTCGGTAATTAATTTCATGACTTGAATAAATTATCAGAACTTTTTTAGGTTGTCCACTTAGTTCCTTTTTATCAATGGAGGTTGTTATCCCTGAACTAGGTCAACCATATTGTATCCAATTGTACATTTCTTATGTTATACAACCACATTGAGTGTTTGAGTTCTTTCCACTTATATTGGTGAATTTTTTAATTGAATGAGAATTAAAAGAATGATTAGGAGAGGTTTATTCCTCCTTTGAAATTCAACACATGGTGATTAAATTGATAATATTATTTGAATGGAAAATGAATAAATGATTGGGTTGAAATTATTGTATGTTAGTGGTTATAAATTTATTATTGAATTTGTTAGTAAATTATAATGATAGTGGGTTCCATGTATGAGATACAAGGATCCTGATTCCATTAGAATACATGTACATTTCTTCTATATGGATCTATATTGATTATGATAGGGGATTCCTTGGACATTACAACTCCTACGATACTATTTACATTGGATCCCAAGGGTATTTCATCCATTATGAAATATCATTCATGGATTGGATTTGTAAATTCTATGTGGACAGTCTCCTTGGTATCCACCCATGTCGTTACTATGTTTCCATAGAGATACACTGTGGACTCGATGAGGATGACTTTGTCTTCTATACCTTGGATCCAGCCCTTCATTTTTTAACAGTAGATTACATGAAATAGGCTATTTTGGATGTAATAAATTTGATTACACATTGTGGGATTTGTGGATATTTTTATATTCATTATAGATAACCCCTGAATGGGTATTATAATGCATTTTGTAGACTAGGTAGTATCACAATTACTTATGAATTAATAACAGTTATACCATGTTTATGGTGTATGACCATTCTAAATGGGTATCTATCTTTATCTAGACATGATCCCATATGCACTAACCATTTACATCTATTACATATTATACATGTGATATACTGCACACTACTTCATTGTTTGTAAAATGACTAGACATGTGATAGCCAACATTGGTGGTGGCCTATTGAGTTTTATATCACACTATATATAGACCACCATTGTGTACCCAGATAGACATCAAGGATGTTGGATAATACTATGGAAATATCCCATTATACGAAGCTTGATTGGTTATTGATATGATGAGGGGAGAAAAGGATCGAGCTCAGATCATGATGATATCTGGAGATTGTCCTATTTGTATTTAGTGTACTTTTGATACATGTAATGTATTTGATTTCCTCTTTAACATATTCCATCACGTTTTTATTGGGAAATGACATGATCATCATATTTTATATGACACAACTTTAGGATTTATTATTATTATAGTTTTTTTGATGTTATCTAATGTCTTTTTTTCATCAGTTTTATCTTCCTTTTCTATGTTATTGTATTTCTTATTACTGTTGTGTTACACTCTAACATGAGGGCATATTCTCCCCATGGAAACACCCTAGGACCTTTATTCTATTTATCATCCTCAGGATTATGGGGAGGCCTGCTTGAGTCCATGTTGCCCCCAATCATAGGCCTTCATTTATTGCCTCTCGAAACGGTACATTTCAAATTTCAAAAACCTTTTTCCTTAGATTTTTTTCGAAAAAAAAATCCAAAACCATTTCAAAATCAATAAACCCATTAGTTATTAAATTAAAAACAAACTTCTTAAATACATTTGCACAAACCTCATTCCATGAAATGATTTTTACTATAAAAAACATGTTTTATTCATAAAATAGTGGTTTATCTCAAAAACTAATTATTACAAATATGATTTACCTATATTAGTAAAATAAACACAATTATATACAATCTACTAATACCCTCTTATTCATATTAATCAAATAAAACCATATAATGAAATCATTAATATATCAATTATATTATAATACCCTTTAATTTGTAATGGATTCTAAATGGGTATTATGTCAAACAACACAACTCATAAGCACATGTATCATTTCCTTAGAATTACACTGTAATGATTCATGAACAATTCAATATCTCCCAACTGATCCCTACACATCATATTGATTTTCATCAATCTGACATGGGATTCATAGTCTAAACCAACACCTCAGCCATCCTAGAGTTCCAAACCTAGAAAATTTGAATCCTCTAGAATGATAGGTTTCAATTTATATCTGGTTAGATATGAATATTCTTGATCAACCTCTTGAGTCATGATAGTATGACACCGCCTCTAAATATACTAACCGATCAAAGAATATTCTCTCATACCAATTTTTAAAGACAATTCATTGAATTTATAAATGAAACCCAATTGATGGTCACCAATTGATCGTAGGTTCTCCTCCCCATATAAAATATTTGTTTTAGTAGTCACAATATTATCAAATTGTCATAGTGTGACTATTCCCTCTACACTAAATCTCATGTTTTAAGCTATAATCTACTAAAAATTAATTATTACCCATCCATATAATAGACATCAAAAAACATATAGACATAAAATTGAGATCCTCATGTGACATTATAGTCCTGAATAGAAAGAAGTTAACTTTATAAGTAATGAATTAAAATACAATATATTTTGTAAATAGATTAAACTAAAATTAGTGTCATACATAACAAATGTCATACTATCTAGGATATGTTGAATAACAACTGAAAATAAATAAATTATCCTCTATCCAAACTCATATAAATAATCCAACCAAATCCTTAACCTCTACATCCTTCTAGACATGTTCTATGATCATGGATCTAATATGTAATTGTGTCATGATATGGAACTGGAAGATCTACCCATGTACATATAATCCAATGTTTTGTGCATGGGTAGGTGTGGGACTAATATGCTTATGGGAATCCCCAATGACTTTGAAATACTATGTTCAGTAGTGATCAGGTTCATGTGAATGTAGAACACATAAAGGGTGATTATGTGCTTGTACAAGACAAAAACATTGAAACAAAACAAAAAAAGAAAAAAAATCATTGAATCTGGGTCATTCTGTGTTACATATTCCACCAAGACAACTGAATCTTCCTACTTCAGCACCGTGTTGGATGAAAGAATTCACCTCATTCCATAATACAATCCCATAACCAAACATTTGGTGGGTATGGTTTCATTCCAAATACCAACCAATTATTAATGATGTAGGGCTGGGAATCCTCTTGAATTGACCCATCCCTTTTTCACTCAACAGAGGTCACATGTCAATCACATATCGAGTCCAAAACCAAATCTAAATAATTTTGGTAAGTCATCATCCTAACCTGGACCAACTTCCTGGCGGAAGATTTCATGGTCAAACATACATAATCCTTGAATAATCCCTTCTCACTCAAGGGAGGTCCATCATCCATGTTTTGAATAATGATATGACTCAACCTCTTATAAGTGGTCCACTACCCCAAATGAATCCTATTAAAGGATAGCCCTATAACACAATTTTATTTAGTCATTTTCAATAGCCATGAACTAATCCTTCTCAAGGAAAGGCCATGCCTCATGATTCTCAACTCCCATTGGGTTTGTGACCTATCACATATACACACACACAAACATGTATTAATAACATGGAATACAACTTATCTCAAATCTCACCAACTCATAACCAAGAAAAATATCCCTCAAGACCCATTCCCTCATAAATAGAATCATTTGGACCATTCATACCTTTCTCCAGCCTCCAAGGGTCCTATAACATCCTCTCGGGTAAGTGGTAAAATTTATGTCAAAATAATACTTCTCATGGACTGCCCATAAAATAATAAACATTGAGAAAACAAAACCAACAATCTCAACAAACACAGAAGATTTATAAAATAGTGCATCACCCCGAGGAGGTGAAATAGACCCAAAAAACATAAAAAAATCCCTTTTGTATTTCCATTAAAAAAATTCAAAACCTATAATTCCTAATAATTTATAAAATGAATAACATTATGTTTTAACCATTATATGAACATGGAAGACACATATGAAACTTTATTATAAAACCACTTTATCATTATGAAATACCATTCCGAACCTATTTCTAAAATGTCTAATTTCAATTAAAATGCCCATTTTATTCTAACCCTTTAAGTTGAAAACCGTATAAAAGAAATATCATTCACTTTGAAATGAAACTCACCCACCAAAAAAACTATAAAGATGGCCAATTGATTACATTTAACTAAGGTGACATAATAAACCCAATTAGAAATCTATACATTTTGTTAATAATTAGGATGATATGAATCCAACCTAATTTATAAGAGAAGGAACAGAAAAATAAAATGGAATATATAATAATACTATGTTTGGAACAAAAATATAAAATCTTAAAATGGGTAAAAGAATAAAATATATCAATTCCACCTACCAATACTGGTGATCATAAACAAATACTAAGCTATTACCGACCTACTCTGAGTCCCAAAGAACATATCTCATCAACAAATGTCACAAACCACATCTGGTTCCTTTGAATATGACACTAGAATCGACCTATGGAAAGGGCCGACGAGTGTTCCATATCCCCATGTGCTAGAAAATGTTCTTAGGTATTATGACGATATTTTGGGAATTATTCAACTAAGTTAGGATACATAAAGCTACCAATAATGATGAATACACACAATCTGAAAAGTCATTCCAAACAAGAATTAATTAAATTGGAGAACTGAATAGAAGGTTTTAAAGATGGAATAAGTGGTAAAAACAACAAAAAATATCAGAATAACATCCCAAGGACCTCCACATGATAAGGGGTCATTACCCACAAGCCGTCTCCACAACCCCACACCATAGAAAAAACTAACAACTCGAAGCACCTTCTCCAAAGTCCATTCCCTTACATGTCACTAACATAAGAAACCCTATTAAACCCAAACGTTTAAGTAGGGTGTGAGTATAGGCCTAGTATGGTAACACCCAAGTAGATTCCTTGTGATAAACATCATTAGATAAAAAAACTGACAATTTTTATAATAATAAATGGTATAAATGAATTAAAAAAATGTAACATTTAAATCAAAAACAATTTCAAGGTGATCATTAAATAATGAAGACAATCAAATAAAAAATGCAATATGTGGAAATTTTCATTCATTAACAAGATAGTCCAAAGGGAAATATCAAGTAGTAAATGAGAACTAAACCTGGGAATTCCCCTAAGAACTAATTTATTTTGAGTCCTTAGTACCTCATATCACTGTGTGAAAGTAACCATTTCAATATCTATTATCATGTATGAGCCACTAGTATGGAACATACCCATAACCTAGTGGTCCCCAATCATCACCACTATATTTTTTTTATTGTTTTCCACATCAAAGATGCTAATTGAAATAGGGACATAACCACTCCGGATCACAAGAATACTAGTACACGTCTACCCACCTAGATTTTCTGGTTTCCCTCTTTGTTCTCAAACAAGTAAAACCTGATATAAATTTCCATTTTGACATAAATCTCCAATTATGTTCATAAAATCTCAAAATAGTAGCTTAACATGATTTCCACCCTTTCTTCTATTCAATAAACCCTTTAGAAATTTTATAAAACAATTTCAAGATGTACAAACGTGATTTGAACCAAAAATCCATCCAAAACCAATCCATTGAAAAAAATGCATTTCAAAATACCAAAAAAAATAGAATTATCATCCCTAAAACCATTTAATAGTATAATATCCTGAATATTAAAAAAAATTGATACAACATATAACACCAATGAAAGGAACTCATTTTTTCACAACAATTCCGCTTTAAAATCAACCACTTAACCAAGGCTACAAAAAATGGTTTTTGCACCAATAAAATTGAAGAGTAATATGATAAATATATAAATCTAACAAATCTAATTCATCAACTGATGGTTACACATTCAATCACCTATCACACATGTCAAAAACACGAATCCTTGTCTGAAACATCAACCACACCACCGTCGCACCACAAGGGAGTAAAAAAAGCAAAATCCTCAAAATTAGGAACATGAAACTAAAAAAAACCCAAGATATGAAACCTGAGTTTCTGGAAATTTGTAACATCAAAAAGGAGGGTATAAACCCTAAATAATTGGAAGGAACAAGATAGGAATTTACTTACTTGAGAATATTTGAAAAAAACTCCACAAATACACCAATAATTGAATATCCAAGAATCCAAAATTTAAATGGAGGTTCAAATATTGCTAATGAAGTTGATTGGGGACCAAAATGGTTGAAAAAGGGAAAAATCATTTATGAAAGAAACAAGTTCCTTTTTCAAATCTTTAGAATTTCAAACACCTTCATGAAATTCACCCTAATCCACAATGATGAAGAGTACTAGAGAGAGAAAATGGAACATGGGGGGTGAAATTAGGATTTTTAGGCTTGAGTGAGATGTTTAATGACGGATAAAGGTTAAAAAATGAATGAGATATAAATGAAATAAATAATTTACTTTAATCTAGAAATGAGATCACGGGTTGGACAAATGCATGAATAAATCATCCAAATGCACAAATCGTATGGGTTATTAAGGGGTCCAAATGAATATAGAGGATTTAATTGTTTAGGGTAGGATATTTTGGAAGTGGAATGGGTAAAAAATTTAGAAAAATGAGTGAGTTATAAAAGATTTTTTTTAAATATGGTAATGGGACCACAGTTTGGCCCAAATCATGAAAAAAACACAATTTTCACCCAAACTCCCTAGGAAACCCCTGAAAAAAATGAAATAATAGAATGTAAATGAAACATACCATTAAAATAAGTCATGTATGGGACAATTCTCCCCAGCATAAAAACTTTACACACATTAAAAGTTACCTTGTCGGATGATTATATAACAGAAAATGAAATTATTCTTAATCCCAAGATGTCTGCTCCCATGTCCCATGCTCATAAATCCCATGCTATATGAAGACACCAAGAAGAGGAATAGCATTCCCCTTAATGATTTTTTCTCATGAGTCCTCAATTTTCATTGGTCACTCAACCTCACACAAATCTAGTTCCAAGGCCAATTCTTCCCAACTCAAATCATGGGATAGTTACGGATTGTATTTCATTAGCTGGGAGACATGGAACATATCATGGATCAACAAAATGGAGATGGAAAAGATAACATGTATGCCATATTACCAATCCTATCAATTATTTAAAATGTTCCCACATACCATGGTGCAATCATCCCTTTCTTACCAAGACAGTGATGACCCAGATGAGTGGCCTCTTTCAAGAATACATGGTCACACAAGGAAACCTAAAAATCTCGAATCCTTTGATTGATATAAGACCTGTGTAAACTCTAGTATATCAAAAACAATTTTCTAATAAATTTATCCTTGTTCTACATATCATGCCCAATATTTTAACTAAGTAGTAAGGCGTCACCCACCTCCACCCAACACAATGGAGATCGACATAGACGACCATAAAAAACCAAGAATTCCCCCATTTTGATTTAGGATTGGTAGATATTGTTATCAGAAAACACTACAAATCTAATATGGAAATCCCTAAACCACTAAAACTGAACTCACATGCTCAAATCATTTCTTCTGAAATCTGATTAGCTATCTCCTTCAGACCATCCATTTTATGGTGGTATTCCATACTGAACTTAATCTACAACCCCAATTATTTATGAAGGCCACTAACCGATATGTAAAATGGGATTTTCTATCTGAAATGATGGATGATGGAATTCCATCAAGCCTAACAACATCCTACACATATAACTGAACTAACTCCACCACTTTGATCAAATATTTGATCAGAATAAAATGCGATGATTTGGTCAAATGATCAATCACCACCCAGATAACATTATTTCCATGAGGTGTATGATAAAAGATAACTATAAATTCCATGGAAACACTATCCCACTTTCAAATAGGAATGGGTAATGGATGATGAAAACACGAGGGCCGTGGATTCTATTATATCACATGCATTGAATTATAACATCTCGATATGATGTCAGCTCCATCACATCTCATGTCTGTCCACCAAAACAGGAAGAGAACATCATAATACCAGTTTGTGCACTTGGATGGACACCCCATCGAGACTAGTGGATATCCTACATCACCACCGTCCCCAAATAAAAATGAACCAATAAGCGTCCCTTAAAGAACAAGATTTGATTTGGGGATGAATACCATTCAAAATAGGTCTCCCCACAATGAAGGAATTTCCTTGAGTGCTGACATAGATCCTCATCGGGATATTCCCATTGAATCAACTACACAAGAGAAGGGGTTAACATAACACTCGCCAAGAACACACCTATGATGTGCTTCTTTGTTTACACATGAATCTGTGCAAAGAGACCCATCATAGTCCAACCCTCACTAGACTACCTTAAATCCAATAGTAACACTCTTCTACTCAAGGAATCAAGAACCATGTTACCCTTCCCCAGGGTGATGAAGATATTGAAGTTGAACCCATACAAGTACTTGATCTAATGCCACTACCTTAGGTTATGGTCATTTTATGAAAACATTTATACTAAAATCATATGATAAGAATATATCACAAAATTCTCCCCAATGAGGTAGTGACACCAAGTATTCAAAGAATGAGTTAATGCTGTTATCTATATGTCGTGGGTCGAGTAATTCTTTTCATGTGTTTGGAGTTGGTTGGAGCCATACACCACCACATGATCATCCAGGATAAGCAGAAACATGAGACCCATACCTGAATCCTCACAATACATCAGATATCCATTTCTATATTCTAGAAAGATCAACATGGGGTGGTATTAAACCTCCTCTTCAGATCCATGAGGGATTCTTAACATTCTAAGCCACAAAAAAATATCACTGAATTCTGGGTGAGAGCGGTCCTGGGAAAAGAATGTTGAGAGAAATCCTGGAAAACCACATGTAGTATCCTACCAAGACATGGAAACTCTAGATCTTAACAACATTCATCGGTAACTCCCATGAAATCGCTGCACTAGACTTATTGGGATCCACCAAAACTACCTGCATAGAGATCATCTCCCCCAGAAACATCAACTTCCTGATCCAGATGGTGCACATGGACAACCATTCATAAATGTGGTGATCCCAAAAAGGGCCCACGTGATCAAAAAATGGTGCTCATGATCCTTCCTGGGTCTATATTAAACCATGATTTCATCTAAGAATATAATGACAAAATAGTAATGATAATAGTGGAACACACTATCCATGAGTTCCATAACGACCTCTAGTGAATTGGTCAATTAGAAGGGCATGAACATGTACTCTAAGTGGTCATAACTTCTTCAAAATATTGTTGTTTTGAAATATACCTATTTCACCCTGAGTTAGTGGTATTCGGAACACAATTCTATATTATAAACCCAATTTTCCCCTTGAACTAATCATATAAGTTTTCTATTCATGGTAAAGAAATTTTTTTTTCTTGATGGTTACCTTGTTCAAATTCCGGTAATCAATGTAGAGACCCCGAATATTGACGTACATGGACATTAAATTAATTTTGTGGATTAATTAATACATAACAAGAACCAACACTCAAGGGTCGTAATAGTTTATGTTTATGGAAACTAAGAAACTAATCTTCTAATCATAGTGAAAGATCTTTAACATCTCCCATAATGATCTTCCCCTTTTGTTTTCTTACTTTAAAACATTTCTTTAAATCCTGGGGAAAAGAAAACATATAAAGGGTGAGATGAAATTCTCAGTAAGGGTATGAATGGATAAAATAAAACATATCATATACATTTGAACTTAAAAAAACATGAATATAATGTTTAAACATCAAAATATTGAGAAATAAATCTTGGCAGTAAATAAGGCATAGATCATAAAGGAACATTAATCATGATAAAATAGCATGGGAAAAAACATGTAATTGTGTAAAACCATGAAGCACATGATAAGATTTCCATAGTAGCCAAGGAATTGCTGCCCAGACTATCTTAGTGGACAAAGTCCCTTACTGAATCGAGTTTACTCATCGTTCCAGTCCTGTATCACTGAACCGGATTAACTTGTCGTTACAGCCATGTCTATCTCATGAGATATAAATCTTTACTCAATGCATTTGAGGGAGACATAGGTCCCACCCATCTCATAATAAAATCATCCTTACTTATTCCAATACATAAACATAAATCATTCATTATAACGCAAAGAATAAAAATGGCTTTCATAAACATCATCCTATCATAACATAATCCATATAAAAAAATGTATATAATTTCAACATAAGAAAACAGAAAACATTTAAATCATAGAGATATTATATTGGAAACATACACATATAAAATAATTTCATCTTAGATGGAAAATTGTTTTGATAAAACACTTGGAAAGAATTCTTGAGGAAAATATCCTTTCTTTTTGAAAATCATTTTCTATTCACAAAATGCCACCCAATTTTAAAAGAAAAATATTTTATAGAAAATAACCATGAAATCTTGTAGATTAAACTTCATTAAAATAAGTTGTTATGAAATTGTAAAAATCCGTAAAAATCTATTGATGCAGTATAAGTTAAAAAACATTTTTCTCATACTTTTGCCTAAAATGCCATAAAGTTCCTCGTATGGTACACAAAAGAAATATTCCTTCCATAACACAATGTAAAAGTCAAAGAGGGGTAAACATGAAATTAATCTTACATGGAAGAATATTAAAATATTTATGAAAAATATTTTATGGGAATGGATGAAAAATATAACCCCAGTAAATACTTACGTATAAGCAATCTCAGATAAGAACGAGATTGGAATAATATTCCCTTACCATTTATAATCGCTGGAATCATACATGTCATAAAATAAGGAAAATCACATGAATATGTAAAACACATATCCTTCATAATAATAATCATAAAACATTCATGGGAATCATATATAACATACAAAATAAATAGTTGGTGATTAAGGTATATGTCTCACAGAAATAAAAGTGAGACGAAATAATCCCTTACCTTATGTCTGATATGCTTCGTATGTATCAGAACCTCTTATATAATGACTAAAATAAGGTCATTGACTTATTATTGAATCATATTCATTGTTATGATATCATATATGGTTAACTTATGACTTTACATTACCCGTTCTTTTGTAAATTTCATGTTAAAGCAGCGTTTTGGGTAAAATAGTTTCATTTATCGTACGTGTTTCGATATGTTGTTCTTGATATTATTACTTATATCCTGATTTAATTAATTCTAGAATGTAAAAACATGATTTATATATAATATATATAAATCATATAAATATATATGATAGATCGATAAATGGAATGAAATACACCGTTCATGGAGACGGTAGGTCGTACGTACACATGAACACTGTTTTCATTTCCTTATTGAATTGAATGGAATTAAGTAAATGAAAAATATATGTACATAAATACAGTAGAATTATTATTTCATATATATCATTATTATTCATTATATATACTTTATCATCATTATTGAATGGTTAACATGTAGAATGAATCTCATCTCATCATGCAAACGGTAATCTGTACGTACGCACGAGCGATGATATCGTTCACATAATTATCGAATGGAATTGGAGTGGTTGATATAAAATCTCAGAATAAGTATGATGTCATAATAACCATATATAGTTATTCTTTACACTATTATACCCATCCATGTAAGGTGGTGGTGGAAAACAGATTACCCCACGGCGTGGAGACGGTATTCCGTCTGTACGCACGAGCAGTGATTTTGTTTTCTGTAGGATGGATAGAAGGTGAAATGGGGTTGTTAGATAATTATAATAACATATAAGTATATTATTGGTACTGATGTTATTACTTTATAATGAGACAATGTAAGAAGAATATGTTTAAGAAGAAAGAAACCTGAAAGAATCAGTAGAATAGATTTCCTCTTCTTCGACACACCTCTTTTAAGATTTCTCTTAAGGCACTATAGTTGGACTTTTGTGAAGACCAGAACCTCCAGAATGTTTATAAGGAATTGTGTAATAGAAATGGGCCCGTTTTTTTGTGATATTTAAGGCTCAATGTGTTGTGAAGTGGAGACAAAAGATGTGCCCTTTTATAAGGGAGGAGGGGGGCACCTTTGGAAACTTCAAAAATATTAATTTATAATAAATCAAACCCCAATTAAATACCTCCAAAAATGACTTAAATCCAAATATGAGATGATATAGGGTTTTAATATCATAATCCAATAAAATATAGAAATTTTGGGAATTTATTTTAATCCCTATCAATTTTATTTATCCTTTTTAATTTATTTAATCTTATTTGTGGTAATAAAATTATAAATTATAAATTGTTATAAATAATCTTTTATGTGTTGGGAATTATCCGTAATTGGGTAAATTATGAAATTCTAGAACATATAAATTTTAATTTATAATTTTTTAGTATTTATGTGATTTTTAAACAATTTAATAATATGTTATTTTTATAAAATAACAATTGTATTAATATTCACACTATTCATTTATTTTAATTTAAATAAAATAAATAGAGTGGATATATTCTAAAAAATTGTTTAAAAAATTCCTTACATGACATATTCACCTAGAAAATTTGTGCAGAACATTAATTAGTTCATATAATGTTTATTTTAATATTTATAAAACCATTTATTTGATATTTATCTTAATAAAACAATTACTACATCATTTTTGTATAATCCTTTAATATACTTATTAGTTTAATAAAAATTAAAAATAAACTCCAATGATGAAGATAAATATAATACCTTTAATAATGATATTTTTACTCGAATTTATCATCTTAAAATCACAACAATTAAATTGTTATATTTACTAAATTCTGAAGGTGACATCTTTGACATCATTTAAAATTAAATAATTTAAATATCCTAATCAGTTTTATAAGGCTCCAAATTGTCCCAAAATCTACCCTTGGATTATTATGGTATAGATATACTCGACCAATAATGTTTGGTCATGTTTATGGTCATTTTGATAGGTATTATTATTTTAATAAAAACTATATTATTGATTTTTCACTAAATAAATAATTTCTACATCATTAATTAATAAGATTTCAAGGTAATAAAATATTTATTAAAAATTAAAAATAAATTTCCATGATAAAATAAACATGTTATCTTTCAAATGAGTATTTATAATCGAATTTATATTCTGTATAACTATAAATTAAAAATAATCAAATTAATAAAGTTTTAGTGAGACATTTCACATTCCTTTAAATAAACAAAATAAAAGGTCTTAATAAAATACAAGTGGGTTCCATTAGATTTAATTTCGACCCAAGTATGATTTAGGGTAAAATAAAATCACCCAATTATATTTGTACAAGTTTTAGGGTAATTTTATTATATTATATTTTCCCTTAATTACCCGATTTATCTTTACCTATGGTAAACAAAATTTACTGTAGTTATTATTCCTAATGACTAAAAATAAAAAGTAGATTATTAACATAATT
The DNA here is from genome assembly GCA_963277665.1 of Viscum album. Lineage (NCBI taxonomy): Eukaryota > Viridiplantae > Streptophyta > Magnoliopsida > Santalales > Viscaceae > Viscum > Viscum album. The sequence goes on from OY728158.1 coordinate 1,031,726,881, forward strand.
TGGACTATCTAATTCCAAATATGGAATCCATTTTTCCAAATTCAAATCACAGAAGTTGCAGAAATTAATTTAAAATTAATCCTGTTGTTATGAAAACGAGTTTTAAAAGTTAAAACATTGCAAAAGATTGATATCATTTTACCTATAAATTCAATATAAAATTAAATATAATGACATAAATTATATTAAATGGTAAAAATATATTCAATTTATAATTTAAAATCTTTCAATATTATAATTTATCCATATAAATTATTTCGATGAAAAAATTGTTTTTAATTAAAATATAGCATGTTTTTACTATTCATTAAAATATGAAAGTTATCAGATTAATTTGAAAAATTTATCCAAAGTAAATATTTATTTCCTGATTCCATTGAAGAATTTTATTCTGTAAAATAGAACTTATAAAAATGTCAAAAACTAGATTTAAAGTGGGTGTGTCATCAAAAGGCCGCAAAACTGCATTTTTTGAAAAATACTTATTTTACCCAAAAAATATATTTTGTTCTCATACCATGTTCTAGAAAATTTGTAAGATGAATAAAATAGTTATAAAATTCTAAATTTAGTTATTAATATTAATAAAGGCTACTCTATAATAACATTATAACAATATATCATTGTTTAGTGAAACCCGGTATTGCGTACAACACACGCTATCGATGAAGGTCGTGATTGCGTGTAATGCAAGCCCAGTCAGGGATACGTGTTGTGTAAGACAGCTTTTATATTGCGTATAATAGAATCCAACCATATTTCATTTATACATTGAATATATATATATATATACACTCAATGTTCTGTAAAATAACTACTATCAAACGAACTTGAAATAGTGTGTAACACGATATGAGAATAGTGTTGTGTATACTATAAGCTAATACGGTGTTCCGTATAGTGAAAGATAATATTGGTGTAACATACAATAGAAGTTATTAATGAAATTAAAAATAATATATTTCATAAAATCTCGAGGTGTTACATTCTACCCCCCTTAAAATGATTTTCTCCCTTGAAATTCATCTGCGATATAAATGGTTTACTACTTGAATGTTTATTTCATAGAAAACCACATCGTAAAAAGGAAAAATAAAACAAAATTTTAAAAAGTAAATTATGAAACATATCAGTTACCCAAATTAACTCATCACTGGGTTTCCACATCAGATAACATAGGTGAAAATATGGATATGGAAGGGAAACCTAACCGTCATGTTCTGATGGAGTGTGGTAGAGAACACGACTATAAAAAATCCAATAGTCACAAAGCCATAAATTTGTGACGATATAAGGTACCATATAATTCATCAGATATGATATCACTAGGTAAACATTTTTGGTTTTCAAGATCATTTCCCTAATGTTGAATAATTTTTAAATGAAACACTTACTTGATTTTGGTGCAATCTCACCGTTGCTCATTCCTTGAAAAATTTCATAAAGAAATGATGTTGAATTTGACTTTCATGAAGTGTTAGGAGATCATTTGATAGAATGATTGGTCATTCCATCTATCTCAAACATAATGTTAGCAAAAGTTATATACATAAGTCCATTAATGGTGAGATTTATCGTATATGGTTCCTAAAATGGACTTATAATTAATATATCATACCTATTAAAAAATTTAAACTAGTTTCTACTAACTAGGGACTTCCTATAGGCCGGGGGTTGGGGATAAAGGCTTGTCTCACTTCGGTTGTTTGTTTGATTCCCACAACCTTGTCCGACGCGACGGGATGTCGTCCATCCTGCAGGTTGTCCTTTTTCTAAAACTACATTATAATAACATTCCTTCAATAATATCGAAAAAAGTTCTAGAATTAAACAATACTATATTATGCCTAACATAATTCATTCAAATCTTTAGGCTTATCCAAAATACTTCTATCCAAGATCATAGTATAAAGACAAGATTACTAGAAATGTCCTCATCCATACATGTGAATACAATCATTTATCCCCCATATATTATAAGATATATCATGTTGGTCACATTCTAAACATTTTAAATCCTTAATCAAGTATTCTCTAAAAAAATGAATATTCTATGAACCTTAGTGAAAACATGAATGCTGTAAAATGTTAACTCTTTCCACATACAAAAATCCCACAATTTCTATATACTCAAACCATGATATAACTTTGTCCTTATATCAGTAATGAGCTCATTTAATTTTTTCTTTATCATTTCATTATGCTCTTATCATATTATTCCCCAAAATATTTCAATCACTTTTCATGTTTTCCAGTACCATATAATTATTGAAAACTGATACACAGATATTCCAAAATTCCATGATACCATAAATGAGATTCCATGATATATTTTGAAATCACATTACAAAAACACTTAATCATTCCACAACATAATTGGCATACTCAACATCAAAAATAGAGATCACATGTGACTTCCCTTTATCCATTTCCTTAAGAGGGTTCTCATGTAAATCATCATTAACCCTTGGATTACGACATTGATTAGAATAATTCCCCATTTCCTTTCACTTGAAGAATTGAAGTGTTGGTGGAGAGTTCTCTATACTATTTTCTCTATTCAAATCAGTAGCTACCTTTTTCCGATTACATCGACACTCAATTGCTTGATAACCTTCATCTCCACACTTAAAACATTTTCTAGTACCCTTTAGGAAATATCCACCATGCTTCCTTCAACTCTTTGAGAATAAAGAAACATTCATCTTCTTTTCACAATTGTTATGATATTTCTCCTTGAACTCCATCTTTCATTTTTTTCAAAACCATCATATGGATATGTAACCCCAACTTCTAGTTCTACCTTTATAGAACAATGATAAATTTATTCATAGGAACCGATGTCTATTATAGCTAATTCACTTCAAAGACATGGTTTTAAGCCACTAAAAAATTGATCATCTTTACTTTCATGTTGGATGATAAAGCCAGATTCATACCTTGCAAGCCATGTAAAATTCGCTTCGTATATACCAACAGATTCATCATCCTTTTTCTTAAGTTCAAGGAACACCTTTTCCATATTTGTTCAAAGAATACGTGGTAAGTACTTATTGAAAAATATGTTCTTGAACTCATCCCATTCCTTGGATTCAATTTCATCTCGTTGACTCGTATTCTTAATTAGAGTCCACCATTGGTCTGATTCACCTTCTAAGAGGTAAATAGCCATAATTTATTTTTCATGTTCCGAACAACAAAGTATGGAAAATATATTTTCAATGGTACTGATCCATTGTCCAGCAACAAGTGGATTAGAAGACCCACTGAATGAAGGTGGACGTTCCCTCATGAAGGACTCAATAGAATATTGTTCTCTTCTCTGCTCATTTGGAAGTCCAGAATGATTCATAAGTTGTGTAAGTATAGCAATATTATTTTTCACTCCATCTCCCATAACATTGGCTTGTTCAGGAGGAAAATCATTTCATTTTCCATTACATTGATCAACACGGTTCCTTTAGGTTCCAACCATCGCCCAAAACCCAAAAAGAATAGTGTGAGAAGCCAAAATCATGCTAGGGAAAATTACATAATAAAGGGAGAGTACCTTAAATATCTAACATATTAGGTTTAATTATAATATCCTTACCATAATTCTTGGACTATATCCTATTCTTATTCTTAACCTTAGGAACATCCCTAGACATACCTTAGAAATTTCTCTAGGTATCTCACTAATGATTTCGCATCCTAGTTTCCAATGGCTAACTAAACCTTTTCTCTGATACCAACTGTAGAGACCCCGAATCTTGACGTACATGGAAAATAAATTACTTTTGCAGAATAATTAATACATAACAAGAACCAACATTCAAGGACCATAATATTTTAGTGTCTTTGGAAACTCGGAACATAATCTACTAATCATGGTGAAAGATCTTTAACATCTCCCATAAAGACCTTCCCCTTAGTTTTCTTACCTAAAAACCTCTCTTTAATTCCTGGGGAAAATAAAACATATAATGGGTGATCTCAAATGCTCAGTAAGGGTAAGAATGTGGAAAATAAAACAAATCATATACATTTGATCTTAAAAAAACATGACCATAATGTTTAAAAATCAAAATCTTGAGAAATATATCTTGACAGTACATAAGGCATAGATCATAAAGGAACATTAATCATGATAAAATAGCTTGGGAATAAAACATGTAATTGTGGAAAACCACAAAGAACATGATATCATTTCCATAGTAGACAAGGCATTGCATCCAAGACCATATTAATGAAAAAAGTCTCTTAGTGAATCGAGTTCACTCCATGTTCCAGTCCTGTATCACTGAACCAGATTAAATTGTCATAACATCCATGTCTATCTAATTAGATATAAATCTTTATCCAATGCATTGGAGGGATATATAGGTCCCACTCATCTTATAATGAAATCATTCTTACTTGTGCCACAACATAAACATAAATCATTCATCATAGCCCAATGAATAAAAATGGTTTTCATAAACATCATCCCTTCAGAACATAATCCATATAAAACAAATGGATATAATTTCATCCTAAGAAAAGTGAAACCATATAAATCATAGATATATTATACTTGAAACATACACATTTGAAATAATGTCATCTTATATGGAAAATGGTTTTGATAAAACACATGAAAAGAATTCTTTAGTAAAATATCCTTTCTTCTTAAAAATCATTTTCTTTTCACAAAATTCCACACAATTTTAAAAGAAAATTATTTTATTGAACATAAACATGAAATCTTGTAGAGTAAACTTCATTAAAATATGGTGTTATGAAACTGTAAAAATCCATAAAAATCCTTTCATGCAGTATATGTTATAAAGAAATTCCTCTCGTACTTTTGCTGGAAAAGTCAAAAAGTTCCTCGTATGGTAAAAAAAAGAAATATTCCTTCCATAACACAAAGTAAAAGTAAAATGTGGTTAAAATGAAATTAAAATTACATGGAATAATATTAAACACTTTAAAAAAACATTTTATGGGCATGGATGAAAAATATAACCCCTGTAAATACTTATGTATAAGAAATCTCGGATAAGAACGAGATTGGAATAATTATTTGTTACCATTTATAATCATCAGAATCATACATGTCATAAAATAAAGAAAATTACATGAATATGTAAACATCATATTCTTCATAATAATAATAATAAAACATTCATTAGAAGGATATATACCATTCAAAATAAATAGGTGGTTATTAAGGTATATGTCTCACAGAAATAAAAGTGAGACAAAATAATCCCTTATCTTATGTTTGATATGCTTAGTATGTTTCTGAACCTCCTATATAATGATTTAAATAAGGTCATTGAAATATTATATAATCATATTCATTGTTATGATATCATATATGGTTCAATTATGACTTTATATTACACGTTCTTTTGTAAATTCCATGTTAAAGCAGCATTTTGGGTAAAAACATTTCATTTATCGTACGTGTTTCAATCTGTTGTTCATGATATTATTACATATATCCTGATTTAATTAATACAAGAATGTAAAAAATGATTTATATAAAATATATATTCAGCGTATAAATATATATGACAGATCGATAAATGGAATGAAATACCCCGTTCAGGGAGATGGTAGGTTGTACGTACGCATGAACGTTGTTTTCGTTCCTTATTGAATTGAATGGAATTAAGTAAATGAAACATATATGTAAATAAATCCAGTAGAATTATAATTTAATATATATCATTATTATTTATTATATATAATTTATAATCATTCTTGAATGGTTATCATGGAGAATGAATCTCATCGCGTCGTGGAGACGGTAATCCGTACATATGTAAGAGCGATGATATCGTTCCCATAATTATTGAATGGAATTTTAGTTGATGATATAATTTATCAGAATCATTATTATGTTTTAATAACTATATATAGGTATTCATTACACCATTACACCCATCCATGTAAGGTGGTGGTGGAAAAACAGATTACACCACGGCGTGGAGATGATATTCCATACGTACGCATGCATGGTGATTACATTTTCTGTAGGACGGATAGAAGGCGAAATGGGGTTGTTTCATATTTATAATAACATATATGTATATTATTGATACAGATGATATTACTTTATAATGAAACAACTGAATAAGAATAATTTGAAGAAGAATGAAACTTGAATGAATCTGTAGAAGAGATTACCTCTTATTCGACACGCCTATTTTTATATTCCTCTTAGGGCACTAGAGTTGGTCTTTTGAGAAGACCAGAACCTCAAAAATGTTTCTAGGAAGTGTAGAAGAGAAATGGGAAGGGTTTGGACGATCATGAAGGCTCAAATTGTTGTGAAGAGGAGTGGGAAGAGGTTCATTTTTATAAGGGATGAGTGGGGAACCTTTGGAATCCTAAAAAATAATAATTTATAATAAATCATACCCCACTTAAAAACCACCAAAAATGACATAAATCCAAATATTAGATGATAAGGTGTTGTAATATAATAATCCCATTAAATTTAGACATGTTGTGAATTGAATTTAATCCTTATCAATTTGATTTATCTTAATTAATTTATTTAATCTTATTTGTTGTATTAATATTCTAGAATTTAAATTGTTATATATAATTAGTTATGTGTTGGGACTTAACCATAATTATGTAAGTTATGACATTTTAGACCTTATAAATTTCAATTTATAATTTTTTCATATTTCTGTGATTTTTAAACAATTTAATAATATGTTATTTTTATAAAATAACAATAGTGTTAATTTTGACACTATTCATTTATTTTTATTTAAATAAAATCCAAATAATGGTTATATTCCAAAAAAAATGTTTAATATATTCCTAACATGTAATATGCTTCAATAAAAATTTTGGAGAACATTAGTTAGTTTATATAATGTTTATTTTAATATTTATAAAACCATTTATTTGATATTTCCCTTAATAAAACAATTACTACATAAGTTTTGTATAATCATTTAATATACATATTATTTGTATAAAAATTAAAAATAAAATCCCATGATGAATAGAAATATAATACCTTTAATAATAATATTTTTACTTGCATTTATCATCTTAAAATCAATGCATTTAAATTGTTATATTTATTAAATTATGAAGGTGACATCTTTGACATCATTTAAAATAAAATAATGTAAATGTCCTAATCATTTTTATAAGGCTAAAAATGGACCACAAATATACCCTTGTATTATTAGGGTGTATATATACTCTAAAAAGAAAGTTTTTTCATGTTTCAGGTCCTTTTGATATGTACTGTTATTTTAATAAAAACTATATTATTGAGTTTCACTAAATAAATAATTTCTACATCATTAATGTATATGATATTAAGGTAAAAAAATATTTATTAAAAATTAAAAATAACTTACCATGAGAAATAAAAAAAATTAGATTTCAAATGAGTATTTATAATCGAATATATATTCTGTATAACTATATATTAAAAATAATCAAATTATTAAAGTTTGAGTGACACATTTCACTTTCCTTTAAATAAACAAAATAACATGACTTAATCAAATATAAGTTAGTTCCATTAGATTCTATTTCTCCCTAATTATGATTTAGGATAAAATATAATCATCTAATTATATTAGGTCAAGTGTTAGAGTACTTTTATAATATTATATTTACCCTTAATTACCCAATTTACCATTAATTATGGTAAAATAAATTTACCATAGTTACTATTACTAATGACTAAAAATAATAAGTAGATTATTAACATAATATGGAACTAATGATTCCAAATATGGAATCCATTTTTCCAAATTCATATCACAGAAGTTCCAGAAATTAATTTAAAATTAATCTCGTTGTTAAGAAAATGAGTTTTAAAAGTTAAAACATTGCAAAAGATTGAAATGATTTTACCTATGAATTCAATGTAAAATTAATGGTAATGACATAAATTATATTAAATGGTAAAAATATATTCTCTTTATACTTTAAAACCATTCAATATTATGAACTAAGCGTATAAATTATTACGATGAAAAAAGTTTTTTTTAATTAAAATTTAACGTGTTTTTACTATTCATTAAAATATGAAGCTTATCAGAATAATATGAAACATTTATCCAAGGTAAATATTTATTTCCTGATTCCATAGAAGAATTTTATTTTGTAGAATTGATCTTATAAACATGTCAAAAACCAGATTTAATGTTGGTGCTCCATCAAAAGGTGGTAAAACTGTATTTTTTGAAAAATACTTATTTTACCTGAAATTTTTTTTTTCTCATACCATGTTCTAGAAAATGTTTAACATGAATAATAATGTTATAAGATTTAAAATTTAGTTATTAATATTCTTAACCGCTCGTCCATAATAATATTATAATAATATATCATTGTTTAGTGAAACCTGGTATTGCGTACAACACACACTATCGAGGAAGGTCGCGATTGCGTGTAATGCAAGCCAAGTCAGGGTTGCGTGTAGTGCAATACTCCTTTGTTGTTGCATATAACAGAATCCAACCATATTTCATTTATATAATGAATATATATATATATATACACTCAATGTTGCGTAAAATAAATACTGTCAAACGAACTTGAAATTATTTCTAATAATGTCAAATGAACATGAATAGTGTTGTGTATACTACAAGCTAATACGGTGTTGCCTATAGTGCAAGATAATCTTTGTGTAGAATAAAATAGAAGATATGAATGAAACTAAAAATAATATATCTCATTAAATCTTGAGGTGTTATAAAAAATAAACCACTAGAGGGATCTGTCAGCCTTCTTCACAAATAGAAAAATAGAGGTCGAAGGAGAGATAATCTAGTGATTTAATACTTTGGATTCTAAATAATCTAGATGTATCTTTAATTCCATCGGCTTCATGGGGGATATATAATACAATGGAATATTTATTGGTTGTGTTCCATGTGCCAAATTGATGGAGAACCCCACATCCCACTTGTAGGGGAATCCTGAAAAATCATCTGGAAATACCTCTGGGAACTCATGAACTACATTGGAAATCCCAACCTCAGAAGCACGACCATCGTCCTCTAGCAGAAGTGATGACAAATGGAATACATGATTTTATAACTCTGGGAGTGGATATCCCCCATGACCCGACCAAGGATCCCATTCCCCCTGACAACCTTGGGGATTTTTAATATGTGATTTGAAAATCATCCACATCCTATAACAATTGACGCGTGCCTGAAAGTCTACCATCCAATTGATGCCATATATTACGTCTAATAGATCCATTTATTAGACCCAGAGGTCACTCCCCATCTCATCCCCGGACATGGAAGACATACATGATGGGTACTTGAGATACAATTATTTCGTCTTTCCCAATGGAGTCACCAACACCATCATGAATGAGAAAAGATCTGTTGTAAAATTCAGTGTTATCAAAATACGAGAAGAGATAAATGAAATAGAATCACATGTATAAAAAATGTAGTATCTATAGAAGTTGTAATCAAAATGGTACCACAGGAAACTGATGGCCTTACATCTGATCCCACTAGTGCATTCTCCACGACATTAAGATACCTCGTCTCTACATGAGAAAGGCCACTCATTTGTTAATATGCCCTGAATTGGATATTCCCAAAAGATGATCCATCCCTTCCACTACGTCCACTAGACCCTGAACCCCCAATCATCGACGTCTATGAATGTGGTGGAACTCCCCTAGAAGCCACTAATCCTACATGACACTAAAGTGTACACGCCATCATGAAATAGTGTTTCAAGTGTCTCAAACCGGTAGAATGATAACAGGGATTTGAAGAATATGTTTATGCTGGTCAGATGTTCCTTGGCCATCAACATTGGTGGCACTTGACGTACCTTGCATCAGAAGCTACAGATGAATGTTGCCATGAAAGATGGTCTGAACCGAAACCTCTTTTCATCCTTTACTCCTATCGCTTCATTTTTCTCCAATGAACTACAACTTTCCATTAATGATACTACCCTAAAGAAACAAGACATCCCCTTTCATTCAATCTCTAACATACAAGCTCGATCAACCACTTCCACATAGGTTTTCTTCTTTAATAATATTACCATAGAATAGATCTCTAGATAAAACCCCCTATTGAACATATGGTCCTTCATCTCCTCAATAGAGACCATTTTAGGTGCATAAAGGACCAGCACTGTGAAGTGGTTGGTATACTCCATAACTGAATGTCCCCCTGGACAAGATCTATAAACTCTCATGACTTGTCTTAAGATAATATATCCAGAAAATACTAGTTGTTAAATGTGACCTTGATGTCCTTGCATCTCATCTTCTCATACTTTCATACTAGAAGCACTGATTCCGACCACCTTTGACTGGGAACCTCTAACAGGAAGTAGGAACATTTCACCCTAACCTCTTTAGGTGTATCAAGGATCTTGAACAGGCCCTCAACTTTTTCAATCCATTCATCTACTTCATAGGGATCTGCAAAACCTCAAAATGTGGGAGGCTTGTTTTTCCGAAACACCTGGGATTTTTCCATCCTCATACTAGACTCATCCTCTTTTGATAAAGTAGGAGTAATATCTACTCCCTCTCATAGGTCCTGGATGGACTGAACTGCATCTTCTATGATCCTCTAATCAAGAGGTAATGTATAACTCTATCTAGATTCCTCCAATGGCATGTGAGGTTTCATGGGAGGCATGTTGCTGCAAAAACAAAAAATAACAAAATAAAACGTTATTTAGGTAATTCTAGAGAAATTTCAACAATTTTATCAAATATAAATGAATAAAACTCTTAAAATAATAATATAAATGACTAATTCACTCAAACCCAATTTCTACAGGTTTTTTATAGCCTACATGTCCCACCTAGAAGAGAAGTCAACCAAAAAATCCCATCATCCCATGGTGACTCGAGGTCTATAATGAGAGGTGTGATCTAGGATCCCAACACACGTCCAGAACTCAGAGTGTGAATAGTCCTAGATCTTATCTAATTAAACTCATCCCAAAATAATAATATAACCCAAAAATATTAACCTCCCCCGATACTATTATATCACATAATAGATCTGGTTTCCATTGGAATCAGCACCTGACCCAGCCCTTGGCAGGACACGATGAGAGTCCCCTATCACCATAGGCTAGGACAAGTTCACTGGTATCATAAACAATGTTTTGGGAATGGTTTAACAAAATTAGGATAAATAAAATAACCAATAATAAAGAAGACACCCAATCTGAAACATTCATGACAAACAAGCCATATTTAGAATATAGAACTGACTACATGGTTTCAAACAGAACACAAGAGGTCCAAAACTACCAAAAGAATAAGACAAATTTCTAAAGGACATCCAACAGACAAGGGGTTATCACCCACAAGTTGTCTCAAAAACACCACACCATGAAAGCAGCTAACAACCCGAAATACCATCTATGAAGCCCATTACCTTACATGTGTCTATGATAATAAAATATCCTTACACCTAAATGTGTAATTAGGGTTTGATCCTAAGCCCAATAGGATACCACCCAAACAGTTTCCATGTGATAAACGTCATTATATTAAAATATTTCCAGTTTTTAAAACAATATATGGTAGCAATTATTTCTAAAGAATGTATACTTTAAATGGAAATAGTTTTCAGGGTGTAATAATAAATAATGAACTCTTTTAAATAATACATTCAAGTTACTAAATTGTTCAGAAAAAAACACCAAATTCCAAATAGAAATATCAATTACTCAATGAGAACTAAATAGAGAATCACTCATTGGAACTAGTTGGTTGTGATCCCCAGGTACCTCATATCTCGGTGTGAATGTAACCATATCCATTTATGTTCTCATTTTCAATCCACTAGTAGGGGACATACCCATAACATAGTGGTTACTAATCATCACCTTTATAGTTTTTAGGGTTTTGAATGTAAAATATGCTATGTGAAATAGTGAAAACCCACTTCGGATCACTAGCGTATTAGTACACATCCGCCCACAAAGATACCCTACTTTCCCTATTTGTTATCAAACAAGTTACACACGCAATGAAATTACATTTTCACATAAAAATATTTTTAAGGTCATAAAATCTCAAAACAGTAGATAAAAATTGTTTCACCATTTTATAAATTCAATAAACACTTTAGAATTTCCATGAAAAATATTCATGAAGTACTACCATACTTTGCACATAAAATCCATCTAAAAACCATATTTTTAACCAAATTCCTACCAAAATCATACCAAAATAGAATTGGATGCCTTAAAACCATGTAATAATATAATTTCATGTACCATAAAATAAAACCAATTGATATAACTTGGATGAAATAATAAAAACCCTCTATTTTGCACATAAATGCCACTTTAAAATCAATAACATAACCAATACAACAAAAAATTGTTTTTGCACCAAGAAAATTGAGGATAAATATGTTGAAAATATAAATTATGAAAATATAACTCATAATGGGATGCTTACATAAGAAATCACCAACCACATATGTCAAAAAACATGAATCCTTGTGTGAAACATCAATCGTACCACTACCTCACCACAATAGAGTGAAAACAAATCCAAAACCACAATATGAGACCAACAAAACTAAAAATAAATCACTAGGTATAAAACCATTGTTTCTAGACATTTATAACTTCAATAATTATGGGAGAAACCCAAATGAAATGGAATGAACAATATAGGAATTCACTTACATGAAAAACATTAAAGAAATCTCCCCAAATACACCAATAGTTGAATTTCATAGTAGCCAAACTTGAAAGGGAAGTTTGAATAAGGCTGATGAGGTTGTCTGGGGATTGAAATGGGGGAAAAATTAAAACATGAATTATTTATGAAAGAAACAAACTCCATTTGAAAATCTAGATGATTTGATAAAACATGAAGAATTTTTACCTAATCCATGATGAAGCTGAGCTCCAAATATGGAAAATGGAAACTGGGTGTGCCCCTAGGACTTTTGGGCTTGAGTGAGATGTGGAATGAAGTAAAAATTTTATAAATTAATGAGATATAAATGAAATAAATTAATTCCATAAATCCATAAATGAGATTGCAGGTTGGCCAAATGCCGGAATAAATAACCTAAATCCAGAATGATTATGAGTTCCAAAGAGCTCCAAATGGATATAGTGGTTTTAATGGGTCATTCTATACCATGTGGGATGTCAAATGGTGTTAAAAATGATGAAAAACTAAGGTGTTATAAAAGAAAAATTTGTTTTTAAATCTAGAAATGCGCTCATAGTTTGGTCCCAATTTTGAAGAAATCATCATTTTATCCCAAAATGACAGGGACACCCCCACAGACATAGATAAAATAGAAAATAAAAGAAATATACCTTTAAAATGAGTCATTAATGTGATAATAAACATCAATAATTTTATAAAATTTAAATTTAAAACAATGTCCCCTACCTAGACTAACCAACTCAAAACTCAACGAGAAAACCCATAGTGTCAAACTGATTAGAAATGGGATGGAGTACACTAATAAAACACACCATGACCAAGATTACACTAAAACAACAAATTATATTTCATAATATATATCCAATTTGAAGATAAAATTTTAAAAAAACCCTAATAAAATCATTGGGATTCATACATTAAGGGAAAAAACTAATGATGATTTAATAGTCTCACATATAGATATCCATTTAAGTCACACATGAAATCCACATTAAGTAGAATGATTTAACCATGCCAAAATGAAATCTTCCCTAAAAACCTAAATATTAGAATTGATATCATTAGAGAACAACAATAGACAAGAAGAGATTATATCATTCCTTGAAATCACACAATGAAAACCCTCCAAATAAATCATCCAAATGGAATGATTGAAGAAATTATGAGTGAAAAAAAGGTATTCTACCCATTTATTCATATAAAAAAGAAATTAAAATAAGTGGGGTTCATAAAAATGAACCTCTTGTAAAATTATAAGAAATCCACTTTGAATATTGTTTATAATTGAGATTCATGGATGGAACATGGGTTCACATCATGAATCCTCCTCCAGGAAGTGGAAACACCCACTACCATTACACATTCAAAGTTTTTAACATGTTTATTCAGTAAATAATCATGGATATTAAGCCTCACTCTAATATAACACATTCACATCCTGAAAGGAATCCCCCATATGGAAAATCATAGCATGATTTCTCTAACACTCTATGAATTGGATGCTATTGTAATATGTTTAGTATCCAAAAACCTAGCCACTACACAGACATCCACTTGAACCATAGAGGAATCCAAAAATCCAAGTCATATTTTATGGTTGTCTAAACTCTTCAAGATCTCTATCTGAGATATATTTCTGAAATTTAATCCCTCTCTAAAATAAAAATTAAAACTAATTTTATAATCGACATCACATAATTATGTGTGTCATTATATCAACTAGCGTGATAAATCTATTGGTATGTAATGGATCCAACACATCAGTTATTTTATGTTGTTCATCTAGTTGATAGATATAGAGTATATGGTTGTTACAATAGAAAATAATATCTATGAATTAATGATGAATAGTTGTATTTGGTTGGAGTGTGGGATAAACATCTGAGTGTAGCATAGAGCTCCATGTGATGTTCCTAATAATATTTTTATCCATGTTTAGAAGTCTAGTTCTCTTCCTCATAAATTTTTAATCTCAATTTTCTTCTTCTTCATCTTTTTATGTTCGTATTATGTTTCTTTTTTAGTACAATACAATGTTTTTAGGCTCCAACACAAAAAATGGTGGTCTTTTTTAAAAATTCCAAAAATTGATTAGGATATTAATAATGGATGGGAATGAATGGTAAGTTGACTCTAAGAATCAAAATTCTATTTAAAATATTAGAGAACATTGTATTAACTATTGTTTGTATTGAATTACATAATCAGTTTAGTGTTATGTTTCATTTTTCTTGTGTTTTATAATTTAGTAGATACATAAATGATCTTATTCATTTGATTTTGTTTGACGATATAGTGTTAGAGTATAATGGTTCATATTATATAAAATAAATTTATACTTTCCTATAGAGTGAAAATGTTCTATATTAGAAGGTTATTTCTAGGGTGTTTTTGTGATAAAAATATGAGAGTCTTCAAGATAAAAGATTTTATTAAAATGTTGAGATTAAATATTTTTTGAATAACTTATTACCATATACTACTCAGATATTATTTTGGGATATGATATCCAAACTAGTATGGAGTTTTTAATGACTCAGTTCTTTATAATATGTTTTAATAATTGAATTTATAATTTGGTAAATATTTTAAAATTAAAAAAATTAAAAATAATAGGAATAAAATCGTGGAAAATTAGAAATAATGGGAATGTATGTTGGCGCATAATATTTTGGGATCATATTAGATGTAGAATGATGTAAGATAATTTTTCATTTATTTTACAAAAGGATAAACCATTTCACATTGTTGATGCCTTGAAAATATGATGATTCTTTTCTAGTTTGAATTTAAAAAATATCAAAAGTTGTCTGGAAAAACCGTGATAAAAGTCTTATGACTGTAAGGGGGAGAATAGGTGCATCCAATTGTATTCTGATTTTATTTCAATGAAATATGTTACTGAATGTCTTTGAATCTTCATGGTTGGTTTTTCGAAAGTAGATTCTATGGTGGTCATGTTTCCTTATGTTTTCAAAAATATTTGGTCCAAAAATTAGAGAGTGTAGGAAAGAGTATTGGAAAAGGAATTTGTGTTCAAGTGTCAAAGACGTTTTTATAGTTCCACAAAAAAAATATTTCCAGATCCGTACATCAAAATATGGAAAATGAATAAATTTTGTTCAATTTGTGGAGATTGCATGCAATGTGAGTTTGGGCGAAAGAGACTTGTGCGAATGGACTTCCATGGTCATGGAAAAGTTGCACAAGATAAATGCACGGTCAGAAAAATGCATATTAATAGGAATCTACCCCATGATTTTAGTAATACTCAAAACATAAGGTAATTCAAAGATCTGGATCATACAAGTTGTGAGTATCAAACATCAAGTGAGTTGCCGCACAAGTAGATCGTTCTGCATAAGATGGAAGTTGTGCGTAAAATGTGAGTTACACGTATGAAGTGAGTTTTGTGAACGTATTGAGATTCATATAAGATTTTTCCCAAGTATAAATTGGCACATAGGTCATGAGTGGCATGAATAATTTGAGTATCATGTATGAATAATTTTAATGAAATATGATGTTCTTACCAGTTTCTAGGTAGGAAAGTGAATAATTTTTTGAGAGATACAATTTGTGAAAGTTCATCAAGAAGAAATGAATCATTTTATTATCGTATTTGTTTTTAGAGGGAGCATATACACTATTGGATTGTTTTCATAGTTCTACATGGTTATAAGTGTATATCCTACTCATTCTACTCCACATCAAAGGATTGTTTTCGAGTGGATTGTGTGGCATTCAATTGTTTCAAAATCATACCAATGACATAACTTCTCTTGTTGAGTAGTGAACATTGTAAATTATTGTGTTCCTATATATATGTGTTTGATTTGTGTTGAGTGGAGAAATAAATCTTTAACAGGATATAAAGGATGTTTCAAAAGTAATAAAAAATAAAAGAAAAAGATATCATTGATTCACCCCTCCCCTATCAGTGATACTTGAATCCTAACTTGGAAAATTTAACTCGTATAAAAGTGAAAGCTTCCCTTCATTTATTATTTTCTGAATTTTTTAGAGATGTTTTGATGTGGAATTTATATTATTTGATGAATAAGGGGATTCAGATATTTTTTTGAAATAATAACCATATCTGTAAATTTTGAATGATTCATTATCTTTTATATCATTGTAATGTAGTTATTGAAGCTACAACAGATGAATGTCCTCTTATTGATGAAAAGGTTCCCCTTACACCATTCAAAAAGAACTTTCTTGAGAATTATGTAAGGGATAAAAATTCTATAATAATATCAGTTTCTGAAATTTTTTAATTAGTGAATGGTGCTTCTTCAACTAAAGGAATATGGGATACGAGGAATAACATATATGAAGGAAATACTAATGTAAAGAAGGAAAAACAAAAAATCTAGAGTATAATGTATTTTGAAATGAATATGGGTGAATTTGTCCCATTCAAGGACAAATTTACCTTGTTAAATGACATTTCTAGTACTATCAGATGTCTTGGTGAAAAGATTGAGGAATCTATATTTGTTAAAAAGATCACAATAATTCTTCTTAACATGTTTGATTCTAATGTTTCTTCGTAGAAATAATAATTCCCTAAAGCATTATCTCTGAATGTTTTTATTGCACTTCATCTTATATGAAATGATAAGGGAAAATACAATGAAATGTAAAAAAATGATGACAGGGAAATTTCTTTCAAAGCAGCCAAGAAATAAAAGTATAAAATTGAACTTGAATTGGATTATATTTCTGAATATGACTCTGATAATGAAGTATGTAGATTCTTTAATGAAATTTTATCCTTATTTTCAAAAAATGTGATAAGAGGTGCACATGAATACATAGGGAAACCTCCCCTAGAGTTTTTTGAATGTAGATTCATTGGGATCGTAAGGGATAACATCCCTCAATGAAAGATATATTTAGATAGTGATAAATATGAAATAAGGCAATGAAGATCATATGAGAAACATGGTGATAAAAATAAATTTATGTCTAGAGTTAACGATAAATAGTTTATTAAATATAAAAATATTATTTTGTCTAAATATATGGATACAGAAAATAATGAAATTGAATCTTAAAAATATTTTGTTTAGAAATATATAGATAATACCTTCATTAAAATAGTGAATAATTATGATTTCTCGAGCATCGGTTCTATATAAGAAGAAGACACATAGAATGAATCTCATCTGAATGAAATGTTGAAAAAAAGTCTGAGAATGATTAGAAGGCATGAAAAAGATAAAATAAAGTTAAAAAATTAAGAATTCATTATTAAATAATAAATAATGTTTTACTAATGAGAAATTCATGTTTATAAAATAAATAAATTATTTTATTTATAATATTGAGAGATAAAATTACCTTAACTTACATCTGGAAGGAAAGATGAAGGAAAAAAGAAGAAGATAGAGGGCTTGTCCAGAAAAAAATTTATACCTAAATGAACGGAAAATTTTCTAAAATGTAATTTATGATGTTGGTGAATATTCTGGAAAATATTAACATGATATGGATAAAAACTGTTTCCTTTAAAGCTGTAGTAGAAATGTAGAATTTGTTCTGAGAAGAAGAATGCTACGATTTTCATGAATGTGGAAAAAGTAAACAGTGTTGATAAATCTAATGTTTCTAAAATTAATAATTCTAAAAAAATTCTATTACTTCTGGTTGTGATAATTCATGAAATAAATGTTTACTGATGAAGAAAGTTTCATTTTAAAAAATAAAGTTTGATGGTCCACCAGGTTCTATTAATAAAGCCGGCGAGAAACATACTCACAACAATGGTCAATCTGAAAACATTAGTGGAATATTCTCATTTTATGGATATAGAAGGTATTCTGGTGGATTTGGACATACCGAAAATATGTGTTTGTTTAACCAAAAATATCACTAATATTCCATAGATTTTGGGGTCAATGTTTGAGGGGTAGTAAATCCTCTGAAAAAACATGCATGAGTAGGATATTGAAATTAAATATGAGAGTATTGGTGATAAAATTGGGAATAGATTCCAACAACTAGAAAATATTTGTAAAATATGTGACCAACCTAGATGTATTTCTAAGGGTTGTCTTGTTATGATACTATAACTACAAATGTATCTTAAATATCCTTATGAGTTGTAGGCGAAGAATGAAATGGATGAAGAGTAAGTGATTTTTTCTAAGACCACTTTGAATGATATAAAAGGGGAACGTCTTGGATTCTTGATAATGGGTGTTCCCATCATATAAAAACAGACTTAAATTTGTTAAAAAATCAGAAGAATTAATGTAATGAAAAAATGATATATGCTAATGATGAATCTCTAATAATCAATTATTTACACACAATAATCATTGGGAAAGAAAATATAAAATCCATGAACAATTTTTCTGTTGATGGAAAAAAAACCGAACCTTACTAGTGTTTCAAAATCATTTAATGATATTAATAACATTATATTTAAGAAATATGGGTTTATTGGGAAATTTGATGAAGATGGAAAGATAATTACAAGAGGCCAACAGACAATGGATAACTTGTTTCATGTTGGAGAAAGAAAAAAATCTTGTTACATGGGTATGGTGGAAGAAAATAAATTGTGGAATAAATTGATTGTAAAAATGTATTAGATAATCATGAGAATTTTATCCAAGAGAGTATGTTTACAATATTTTCAATAAATGTCAAGATGAAGAGATTGGTGTTTCTCTATTTTTCAAAAAGGGAAGATTACAAATTTTGGGCATAAGATAGTTGTTTTTTTTCAAAATTCCCCTTGAATCTTATTTGGAATAATATCTATTTTAAAATGAGAAAACAATCAAAAAATAGAGATAGGTACTTCATAAATTTCATTTTTTCTATACTCGCATCACTTGTTTTATGTAAATGAGACATAAGTCAGTTCCACTAAAAAAATTTACATGTTTCAGAAGGAAAGTTGAGAAGGATTGTGAGTATTCCTTGAAAATGTTGAGATCAAAATATGGTGGTGAAGATAAGAATGCGAAATATGAAAATAAAATTGATAAGCATGAAATTCAACACTAATATAGTTCACCATACAAACCTCATCAAATTTGGTTTCCTGAAAGAAATAATAGAAGTTTCATTGAAGTGGGAAGAACTATGCTTCATTAACATGGTTTCTCTCATTACCTTTAGAGGTTAACCATGAGTAATACTTTTCAAATTCAAAAACAATTTTTCTACTGGCCATGTATAGATATGAATTCATATGAAATGTTTTATGGATATATTGAAATGCAAAAACACTTAATATTTTTTGAATGTCCAGGCATCATAAAGAAGAAAGGTGGAAACCTTGGAATGTTTGAGTATAGAGGTGTGGATGGATTTTTTCATGGATATGAAATTGAAGAAGATGATATAGATGTTTCAACAAAGAAAAATGATGTATTTTTGATTCTTATGATTTAAATGTTGTTGAAGATTATGATAAAGAAAATAATATTGATGCTGATATGGAAGGTGAGCGGGATAAGGAATGTGTTTTTGAACAGTCTGATGATGCTTCTGATAGTAGTAATCATAATTACAAAGAATTATCAAACTCATCTATTTCTAGTGATGAGGATGATACTCAAAAACCTTATCCTAGGATGAGAAATCATGTTTATGCTCAGACCATTATTGGTGATCTATATCTGAATGATAAAACAAGAAGAACAAATAATTCAATTACATAAAATTATATATATTTAAAAGTGGAGGTGAATGGTGTAAAATATTCTATTGGGAATAAAAAACGGGTTCATTCTATGAATAATGAGCTCCATCAGAACGAAAAGAATGATATACGGGAAATCAGACCCAAGACATACAACAAAAACATTGTCAGTACAAAATGGTATTTCAAGATCAAGTTTAATGAATAAAGCGATGTGATAAGGAACAAGGAATGATTTGTATCCATAGTTTACTCACAGATTGAAGTTTTCAATTTTTATGAGACATTTTATCAGGTGTCATAATTAGAAACAATAGGAATATTTCTTTCTATTGACTCACAATGAGGATACAATATTTTTTAAATCGATGTATTGTCCCCATTTCTGAATGGGAATATTCATGAAAAAATTTAATTGAACAACCTTGTGGATTTTATTTTGTGAAAATCAAAATTTATTTGTGTATGCTAACTAAATAATTTTTTGGGATAAAATAAGATCCATTATATTGATATTTAAAATAAGATACTTTCTTAAGGAATATGTGTTTCAAGAGAGGCAGAGTTGGCATCAATCTTTACATCATAGATTGTGTGGAGTTTTCAATCATTTTAATTCTTTATATTGATGACATTTTCTTTTCAAGAAATGATGACAGATATTGTGAAATATTTTATGAATAAATGAATAAGTTGTATGATATGACAAGGATGATAGAGATGAAATACATTATTGTGTTAAAAATTTTACAGAAGAATAACCATAATTTTCATTATCATGAATTGTATTTTAATGATATTCTTATGAAGTTTTCATAGAAAATTACAAACCAATTTCTACACCAATTTCAGGGGAAATAATGTTAAAAAAAGATGTTTAAGGGAAAGGTGTTGATCAGAATTTATTTCTAACGCTTACTAGATATTTTTTATATTTGACTACCTAAAGGCCCAACATTGTTTATGTTGTTACCTTATGTTCAAGGTTTCAGAGTAATTCTAAAGATTCAAATTTAATTTCTCAAAAAATAATTTGTTGATATATCAAAGTCACAAAAAAAATTTGAATCAGGTATGATGGAGCAGAAAATATTTATTTGATTGGGTATTAAGATGCTGATTGGGATGACATGTTGATGATAGAATATCCAAATATTGTGGATTTTTCTTTTTGTGGGAATTTTGTTTTATATAGAATAAAAATTAACAGGGTTCAATAACTCATAGAAAGGCTGAATCTGAGTATGTTTCTTCCATTCAAGATTCAACCCAACTTATGTTGATGAAAACTCAGTTGGAAGACTTACTTGTTGAAGTAAATTTTCCCTTGCTATTAGGATGTGATAATCAAAGTGAAATAAATATTTCTAGGTAACTAGTAACGAAACTCAAAAAATAAACATATTGACATAATGCACCGCATCATCAAAGAACATGTGGATAATAATTAATTGAATCTAGAGTACGATCATACATTGGAAGAAGTTACTCACATTTTTCGAAATCATTTACCAATGGAATCATTTAATAAATTGGTGTTGCACATGGGTGTCCAACTTTGTTATCATCAAGGTTAAGGTATGTGTTTTGGTCTTCTCTATCTTATTACATTTGGAAAGTGTTGTCAAATGAATGAAACATATCACAAATCTGTACATAATGAATCTTGCATAAAGGGGGAGTTGTGGGCATGATGTTATTCCCGCATGTTTGTGTGTGAACTATTCTAACAGTTTGTTGGCGTGGTTATAAGAAACAATTTTTATTGTTTTACTGCAATGTTGAAGACTTAATATAGATATAAAGCTATGGAATAATTCATTATAATAAATGAGGATGTTTTGGAGAAGGACTAGGAAGAAAGATAATGAGATTTCAAATTCACTACATTTGGATAAGATAGTTTTTCTATCCAAAATGCATGTTTCCAACAATGAGTTTGCTCATGTAGGCTTAGAATTTTTTATTAGTAATCCATAGATTGAAGTTACTAAAAATGTAATTTATGAATTATAGTTAAAAACACAATACAATGGGGGAGTTTGTTGGGACTATGTTAGATATAGAAGGAATTAGAAGTGTTTACTTTTGAAAAGTGTTATCTTTTGTTGTCAAAAATGTTAAATCATTGATCTTTTACAAGCATTGAAATATCTGATGATGCATTACTGGTCTGTAATTCAAAAATATGATAAGTTTTCTAGAGAAATAGTGATGCATGAATTATGACTATAAGGGGGATAATAGGTGATGCCAATCATTTTGCGATTTGATTTGAATGAAATATGTTACAATTTGACTATGAATCAATATTGTTGGTTTTTATGAATCATATTTTAATGGGGAAAATTTACCTGGTGCTTGAATAAATTTTGTGACCTAAATTTAGAGAATGGAGAAATGTTTTTTTGGAAACGTAAGTTATGCACAAGTGTCAAGGAGGCATGGAAAGTTGTTCGTACTGAATATTTCATGATTATTACATTAAAATATCTAAAAGGATATAATTTCACAGAAGTTATGGAGATTCTGTGAAAGGCGAATTTGGGAAAAAGAGACTTGCTTGAATTGACATGCACTCTCAAGAAAAAGTTTAGTGAGTTGCAGTTATGGTTTCAAAAATGACTATAAATATGTGGCTACCACCCTAATTTTTTTAATTCTCAACCCATAGACTAAATTAAATCTTTGGATCATGCATGTGGTGAGTGTCATCAAATTAGTGAGTTGATTCCCATGTAGGTAGTTGCAGGGAAGATGGAAGTTGAGTGTAGTTACTGAGTTGCAAGAAATAAGTGAGTTCTGTGCAAGTACAAAGTTTAATTTTCAGATTTCACATAAGTATAATGTGGTATGATAGTCATGAGTGGTGCATAAGTTGTGAGTCTCAAGTAATAAGGATGTTCTATGAAACATGATGTTATTACAAGTTTCTAGGTATGAATGGGAAGAATGTCATTGAGAGATCAAATTTTTAAATATTTATCAAGAGTCAATACAACATAATTTTACCCTATTTGTGCTGAGAGTGATCAGACAAACGATTGTATTGTATTCATAGGTATACACTATTATAAGGGTATATCTTACACATTTTATTCCAAATCAAATGATTTTTTTCTAGTGGATTGTGTGGTATTTTATTGTTTCTAAACCATACCAATGACGGAAATACTCTTTTTGAGTAGTGATCCATGTATGTTATTGTGTTCCTATGGATATTTGTTTTATTTGTGTTAAGTAGGAATGGAAATATTTAACAGGAGGTAAATATAGTTTCAAAAGTAAGGAAACATAATAGAAAAATATATCACTGATTCAACCATCCCCCTCTCAGTAATACATGAATCTTGACTGGGAAACATTATAATAAGCAACATGTACCAAATAAATTGGTACCAGTTACTCAGTGGTGTTTGGTTTGGGTTATAGTAGACCATAATGTTTTCATCAAGTACCCTATGAGCATGTTTTAGATACAAAGTGAAAACATGAAGTTCTCTCATAATATAAGAGTATCATTGTGACTCCCCTGCCAGCATCAAGCCTCCCTAACCAACAATATATTTCCTAGAGTCTCTCTATTGACCTTCTAGCATCTTTTTCCAGACATACGTCCAGGATATCCGACCAGTCTACCCTTTGGTGTCATGGGATGGCTCGAGGGTTTCATTGGAGGTTAGTTTTTCATCCTTCGTGGAGGCTATAACAGAACTCTGGTGGACCCTGGTAGCTCACATCGGCTCTTCTCCCCCATCCCTACTAGCCTTCAAGCATTGATTTGACACCAGGGGCCTCCATGCTCCGGCCCTCATAAGCACCATCAACAGAAACTCGTTTTTTCTTTTCCTCATGTCGAAAGTGGACCTGGTCTTTGCGTGGTGTAAATCCCCCCACATCTGGGGTCATTGGTGCTTCATCATAACCCGATGGTCCATAGAGTTGCAAAATGTAAAGGAGAACTCACATATTGTGGTCTGGATATGTCTATCGGGCCTACCGGTGCCTTCCAAGAACAACACCTTCCTCAAACTGATATGAGAATCACATGGTTTCTTTCTCTACATGGATGACCACACAAGAAATGGAGTGGAAAAATCAGTGGCCATGATCTACGTCGATTTAGATCAATCATCTTACATCCTGGAGAAATTGTCCTTGAAGGTGAAATATTCAATTTTTTGGAACCAGTATGTCATCTACACAATGTTTCTTAGGTATATTTCATCTTTTCAACTCTTGGGTAACTCTTTAAAAATATGCATGAAGAGTCTAAATGTCACTCCACGACCTATTTCTAGAGATCCTCTAACATGTGACCCTCCTCGACCATTGGGCTTGGCCATAGATATACCCATGTGGTGCCAGGGAATGAGCCATCCTCTTCTGCGGGTAATGGTCTAGACCCACTAGACCTAGAGGGGTCCTCTTCTACATCCAGTACCTGAGACCAACACCCCAGCATGGAACTAGTCCCTTACGACAATGATGTTTCCCATCCCATGGTCTTTGAATTCCTACCTCGTCTTTGCAACCCCTCTTAGTGTATTTTTAAATGTTCCCTCAATGATAGGTTTGTATATTCAACAGTTGGTGCCCTGATGGTTCCCACCTTCATGTCTTATGTCCCTGCATCCAAACATAGCCCTCTCGATGGATTACTGAACCTAGCTAGAAAAGACCAATATCCTTCCCCCCCACAATTTGGATAGAGCCATAGGGAATTGGGTGGGCCAGTATATACCATGATGCAATGTCAGCTCCCCCAGATGACCATTTGGATAGAAAACCTTGTTCCTTGCCTATATCTTCACTGAGCGGGGCGAGGGGAAAATCATTCAATCCTTCACTTCTACTTCCACAGATGATGACTGGGCCGGCAGCTCAGAGCCCGAGGATGTGTACAATTCTTCATTTTAATAAAATGAAGACCCATGGGTGCTCCTCCTCCCAATCCAAAGAGACCAAGTCTCCATGGGCTATAGCTGAGCATCACTTTTCCATATGATACCCATTATCATAGTGAACTCCGTTGGCATTGGTGAATGGGTTAAACCCGATTTCATCACCTCAAAATCATGGAATCACGAGGGCCAAATTGTCGCCATTCTGGAACATAAGAAGAAACATGAAAAGATTAAGACATTCAACAAATGAACCAGGATTCATTCCTCCATACATGAAGACCTTATCAACAAACACATATGTGTATAGTAGAATAGGGAAACATTGGTTACGCTAATCCAGGTAGGAGAGCAACACATTATTACAAGTTTAACCTATGGAATGAGGTCTATCTTGTTGACCTTCATCTATGGTAAAAATGATGCCCATAGGAGCAAGGGAATTTGGAAGGAACATACGGTGTACAACCCAGGGGGCCATCCCTAGATCATCGAGGGTGAAATCAATGTGGTAACCGAACCAGTGGAGATGAAAGGGAGAGGGGGTTTCCCCGGAAGCAACTATGGACGTCACCTTGTTTATTGCTGGCAACAACAAACTAGAAATGGGGTATGTGGGTGAACCATTCACCTGGTGAAACAATCAATGTGGGTACAACCACTACTAGAGATGGTTGGAAATATTCCTTTCTAACATACACACTCTTTATATTTTCTCAAATGTCAATGTTAGACACCTTGTCCATGGTATCTCTAATCCCTCGCCACTACTTCCCTCTCTGTCTCCATCACAGGGCATGAATGATCGATTCAGGTCCAGTTGTCAGTGGTGTGATGACCCAAGTTACAAATATTTGTTTAGGGAAGTGTAGGGAGAACTGACCTAGGGACACACATGAATTTCTATCCATAACTAATTGAGGAAATTGAAATAAAGGCAGTAGGGGTGTGCAATGGATATTCCTCCAGTCAATCAGAACATGGAGGAGATAAGAAGTGATGTGTAACACCTTGAAACCGGCCTCGAGGAGGACTGGGATGACACAGGTTTTGCAGACCTACATGTCAAAAATAACAGTTTGGACGATCTTGTTCTGGCCTAGGAACGTCGAGCCAGAGAGGACTCAATGATTAAATGGCTGCATGATCGTGACAAAAACATAACACTATTCAATTATTGCATCAAGGAGAGGAAGAGGCCAATCAAATCCAATATAGAACAGGATTATGGTACGTACAATGATTATGGTAATTTAGTAGGGGATGTAGATCATAGTTAGTTTAGAATCCTCCTGGAAACCCCCAGTATAAAAATAACTAATGGATATTCATAAGTGGCTAAGGAGTTCTGGGGAGATGTTCTTATCTTCATCTCAATAAATGATAGTGAATCATTTTAATAGATCCTTGGAGAGGAACAGATATATAATTACATGCTAAGTCTCAAACCTGATAGAGAACATGGCCCAGTAACATCCCATTTTTGTTCTATAGGGGCTCTTGGGAAGTGGTTAAAGGGAACATCTCTACTACAATATAAGACTTCTTCTGAGGTGGTGGCCTTCCATGTGTTGCTTGCTCTACGACCCTCATACTCATCCAAAGGATCAAGGAACCCTCCTCCCTTCTCAACTATAGACCATTGAGTATGTGAAACATTGTACAATATTATGGCTAGCATCCTCAATGCACCACTATCCATTTATCTCCCATGGAGGATCTCACCTGAGAATCAAAGCTTCATCATGATCCGCTCATTCCAAGAGGTGATATCCCTATCACAAGAGATGTTAAGGGATCTGAATATCAAAACATATGTTTCCAACGTAGCTATCATGTTTGATATGAATAAATCATATGACAATGTGGAATTGTTGTACATCAACAGGTTGATGGAAAGATAAGGCTTCTCTCCATGTGAATGTGATAACCTTTTCAAGAGTTACAACTCCTCTTTGCTGGAAATCACATTATTTGGGAGAAATCAAAGAATCTTGAAGGCAACCCATGGACTATGCCATGGTGATCCCATATCACCTAGTATAATCAACATTGTTCAGGATACTCTCATCCATATAATCAATAGAGACAAATCCAATGGAGTCATCAAACCTTATTGAATGAACGAGATCCCTCCCTCGGTCTACCATATGATTTTTGCTGACGACATTATCTTATTCACGAATGCTGGTGAGTAGTTGATGTAGGGGATCATTTGGATTCTCGAGGCACACTACCAATGGAGAAGACATACTATTAACAAAGAAAAAGTCACATCTATATATCAAATAGTAGAAACAATATGTGGGCTACGCATTTGAGTAGCAATCTAGGCATGTAGTGTGGCTCTTTTCCTGGGTATTATCTATGCTTGAAAGTATCCTAAAGCGGGGCACATATTCAGGATTTCTACCATGTGGTATGTAAGATCATGAGGTAAGTTCTCAACAAGAAAATGAATTTCTCTCATTCAGAGTCTCGATTTCACCAGCTAACAATGTCTTATCATAAATCCATGTCCATACACCATGGGACTCATATATACACAAAGGGGTCATAAAGTTCATAGATAATTTGATATGTAGCTTTATCTGGGATGTTTCCTCAGAGCAGAAAGGACGCTAGGTTTCTTGGGAGAGGATTGAAAGACCTATCCAAAATAATGGATTGACATGAAGTGTTTGGAAGACACCATCCATAGCAAGTACATGAAACTAGCATGGGTCATTATCGATGAGTGCAAGTTGTGGGGATGTACTTTGTAGAGAATCCTCTCCGAGAACATGGGTAGTGCGTCCATGAATGGATCCCCCCTCTGGTCCTCAATCAATAGCCTCTTATCGACCCTCCACCAAAACATTAGGTGGGTCATCAGAGAGGAGAACTACTGGTTCCAGCATGACAACTGGCCCGACGATGGGATCAACTACCTTGGTCGCCCCGCTACCAAAATCATCTACAAAGACGGGAGCCTCCAACCTCACTTGATTAGTAAGGTTCTGTATAAAAAACAACATGCGATAATTGAACTCATTATCATCAACTCAGAGGAAGATAGGTTCATTTTCACCCCACCAACTTCAGGATTCTTCACCATGAAAGACTTCTGATGATTAGCTATCCCCCAGGCCCAAAGTGATTGCTGGAATTAGGTTTTATGGGGTACCAAAATCCATAAAAAATACAGTTTCTTAACATGGAGAATCAGAAATCACACCATCCAAATGGATTCCAACATAAATAGTCTAGGCATCAATATGGACTCAAGAAGCCATTATTTTTGGAACAATCACAAGGAGTACATGCAACACCTCTTCTTAAACTGTGGATGGGCACATGAACTATGGAGCTTCTTCTGTGATTTTACTGCATATCAAGAGCAGTACATTTTTTATTCATCTTTTAAAGAGTGTTGATACTAGGGGACTGATAGTGAAGGATTGTAAGGAATGACATGAACCATCGTCCTCAATGTAGGGTTCTATAGTTTATGCCTAGCTCGGAATAGGGTAAGGTATGAAGTTATTATGTCTTCATGGAGATCTATTATTGTACACACAAGAGGCCTACTAGATGACTAGGTGACCTACATCAGCAATTGGAGAGACACAACCTCACTTAATCTTATGCACGGTACTTCCCTAGTGACTCTTCCCATGTCCGAAGGCCCTTGAGAATAGTGAATTCCCCCGACAGACAGCTCCATGTTGAATACGGATGGCTCTTGCTCATTGTGTTTCATACGAGGTGGTGGTGTAGTGATGGACTACACAAGAAGTATGATCCAGGCCTTTATGGCTAAATATGGGAGTGGAAACTCTTTAAAAGTAGGGGACAATGTGATCCTCAATACGCTCACACATTGAATGAGGATCCTGATCTTAATTGATAGCCCTTAGTACAACATAGAGCCACAGATTCAGATTAACATAGTACCTTACTAGAGAATCTATTACATTAGATTCTTCAGTCACTATGAATTTTTTTTAATCAGCCCTTTACCACCAAAATAATATCACTTAAAAAAATGTATCATGACATACTAGTGAAAAAATAAATTGAGATGTCTTCCCAATTCTACTAGGGGACATCCAAAAACTGATGAAAAACCCGGTCTTAGATTATTAAGTTTTTTCTTCAAATAATTACATGTTTGAATCAATATTATGAACTATACAACTAGCCATTTAATATCAGACTATCAATCATATATTATAAAAAAAATATTACATATTGGAGACACCATAATGCTATTATAGAGGGTTTCCATGGAACCCGAAAAGATCTACTTCTATTTCACTAAAAAATGAACAATCATTAATTGAACATATTATGACACCGCTTATCCTCCAACCTACCAACTAGGGTTACATGGGGAGTAATATAGTTTAAAATTACATCCACCTCTATGTCTCCCCACATAGACTCCTCAACTTACTAAAATAAGATGGATTCCACATCCATTTAATACAAACATCTTCTGCCATCAACCTCCTCTCTACTATGGTGCAGAGCCACTAACTCCCCCATTCATCTCCATGTATCCCCATACTCTTGAACAATGTCTACTAGTTAATTTTAGCATAGTGTTCATCAAAAAGATTTCATTATCCTATAGTTTAGGAGGTATTGAATTCATAATATTGTAGAACCTATATCAATATCAATTAATGTTGGTCCATGTCACACATAGACAAAATAATATTTTTATCCATGAATACCAGAAATAGCTCATCAATGAGGTAATAATGACACAAATTTATTGTGAAACCCATATTTAGTGATTAAATTACATTAGTTGAATAGTTATTCTCATGAGGTAAAATAGACTATAACCATATGATATCACTACACTTCGCTTCTTCTAAACACAACACAATATATAAGGGGAGTATCATAGATGAACGGAAATGTCACTGATAAATCCAACAATAGTAGAATGGGAGCATTGATCAACTAATTGTTTTATTGTTAAAATAACCCAACAATGATCTATACATATAAAGATACATTATTTCCTTGATGTAGATATTAATTTAGTTTCAGCATGTGAGTAGTTAGATTTTATCTTTATATAATATCATGTAAAATCTAGAATGCTTCAAACCACTACCACATTCTTGGGAAAATCCCAAGAAACCACGACCTCAATCATCAATGGATCCTCTTCCACTCCTCAATAAGACACTATATATACAAGGAAGACCATATTTATCATCCAAAAAATATACATATTCATGTTTTCATTGATCCAGTGGTATCAAAGAGTTTTTAAAACAACTCATAGATGGACCACATACTCCTCATCTAATTTCAAATATATTTGAATTTTATCAAACAAAAATGACCATAAATTAGAGTAGGAACTATTAAACATGGATATAATAATCCCCATGAACATAGTGGGTCTATTCTTAATGTTGAACGACATTAACATGAACTAAAATTGTCTATATTGACATTGAGGATTGGTTATTAATAAATCTTCACCTTTAACCATAATCATATGTTACTAAAACCACATATCAATCTTCAAAAACAAGGCTGATACCTTAAAATGATCAAACATATTTTCAATCTTTAGATTGGGAAAGATATTCTAGATCATATCTTGGTTAAATAATAGATAAGCCCAACATAGCCTTAAACCACCATCAGACTTCTTAATAAACAACACTGAACCACCCTAAAGAGATACACTAGTTTGATTAAGGTACTTATAAATGAAATCATCAATTTGAATCCTTAGTTCCTTTATATTATATTGGTACCTCTAATACAGATCCAAAAAAATTAAATGATGTTCTTGATTATAATTTTATCCTGAACTTGATGTTTCATCAAAAGGTAATGATCACAACACCTTCGGGTAAAATGTTGGGATATAACTCCATAAACATTGAAAATTCCAATACATGATCAACAAACCACACATGCTGGACCTCCCCGCAATAAAATTAAAACCTTATCTAAATGATGTGTATAATAATATTAACAAAACATATCAGTCCATGATAAGTATGATTAATTTGTTTGAATATATTGTAGGAATTGGTTCCCAAATTAATAATTCTTAATTATGATCTGTTCAGAACTCTAACTCACAAAAAACATGACTACACTTATATAGGAATAGTCACACAAGTAGAATTGGAATTCACATTACCATTAATCCCACAACAACGAATAAGGCATGTGAGGTGAAGGAGTGTAATTAACAATAATAACACAAGGAATAAACAAGTGTATATGACTAATAACTCATACCTCAATCAATATCTACCCCTTCTAGTGTATTAACTTTGATTTCATGAAATTTTCCACCCCCATATCTTCTTTCCTTATTGATATTGACTATATTCACATATACATTTATTATTTGGTCTAGGTACCTAGGGGAAATGGACATAATACTGATGATCTCAGGTATCTCTGTCACCTCTCGGAGGAAGATAAAACCGATTTGATTAATGATACAGATAATCCATTTTCCTCAGTTTATATAAATATATCTAAGGAAGTTATAAATGTGAAACTATAGAAGATACCCACCCATAATAGACTGAATCCATGAAGGGGAACTACCATTGCTGATATGCATGGCCTCTAAAACTAATGCACATAAGTGGGAGGCCCTTGGTAGAGATTCAAGAACTGTTGCCTCTTGAATAGTGGGAGGATATTTATGATGTTGAATACTCATCTGTTAGAACCTCATTTATCTCAAAGTTAAATACCCATCATTCAAATATCTTCCTCTTGAACATATTTGTTATCCTTCCTAAGAATTAAAATTTTCAATCATCTCATCATTCTTCTACACCACCAATTATATAGTCAATATAAATAGTATGGTCATATATTCGATTGATGGTCATAATACCCTCTTAATGTGAAACAGTCTAGATTATTCATTAGAAAAGAGTCAAGGGGTAAAATAAAGGATGTTGTTAAGCAAAATTTTAAACACATGAACACTTAGGATCACTTCTTGGATGAAGATTAACTCCTACACCTTCCCATCCATCAACATCAAAGATAGAAAATTCCAATTGAACTCCTTCATGAAATTGGGCCAAGAGACAACCAATTCCTTCCAATCTCTAAGATACAATGTCAACCGTTGATGTGGTTATCCTATTATTAATCAATCTACAAATGGAACCCAATAATTTACCTAGGTATATATCAAACTACTTGAAATATCCAACTCCCCCACCCATCATTTATTCACTAAATAAGAGATGCTCCCATCATACTTCGATAAAGTCTTATATTTGATAGAATGAAATATAATCAGTAATCACTCACTATACGTAGTTTGTGTGACCATACAATGATCAATTATAAAGTGTTTCAAAACAAATAAAATAAGAACCAATCATTGATGATGACTATCTAACATGTATATGAAATGGAAAACATCTAATAATGATTGTATGAAATTTATTTAACAAAATTCATTTATTTAGATTCATTATATTTCTACCCAAATCACCATAGTTTATACACTGGCACAAGCACGATTTATTTATAAACCTCTACTAAGTAACTACTCCAAAACCATAATCATATGGCGTAGATGTTTTGATAAGATTATAGTCCTTCAATTTAATCATGGGTTTCCCTAAAATTCCATAAACGAAGTGTCCCCCCTTTCATATGTCAAGTAATAGGATTAGTGGAAATTTCTACACTACCAACACTTGAATCCCTCACCATTCTTGTTACCCATTCCCCATCCAATATATAAAATATCATCTTTGATTCAACTTTTTCATAAACCCCCACCCCTCCTCCAGAAACATTCCATGACTACAAATGAAAATGAGTAACCCTAAAATAATTAATCAAATAAGACATGATTTTTTAAACTAGAACCAAGGATATAAGGCCCATAATGGGAGGAATTATATTATATATATAAATTTAATGAAAATATATTAAATTAAATCCACTAATAAACACCATTGAATAAAAAATAAATTGAGATCCAAAAATTAAAAGTCCCATAATTCTTGAAATAAAATTAATATAACGAACCATAGTAAAACGTACCATATTATTGTGACTGTAACTATATTTCAAAATAATAATATATTTTGGATCTATTCATTATAAATTTTTAAAGATGTAGGATAAAATCAATCATAATAATCCTAGATTTTAAAAATTGGACACTTCAACCCAATATCCATTTTTTCCAACAAACAATCTTTTTTATAATAAAAAATGTTTTCTTTCCATGATCAATCTTCCCAATTTTCATCTTGATTTCATCATTTTCTATAATCTTCTTTAAACCCTATGAAACACATCTATAAACATGGGATGAGCACACAAAAATCATTAAGGGAAATAAAAAAGTGTAAATTAGTTAGTCTGGTGATAAATAGCCCATGATATGTTTACAATTATATAATTATTCTATGATAAATTAAAAAAAAAAACATTTCACATTAAAATAAACACACTTTTAGCTCTAAAAAAATTATTAAAACCCATATAAGTAAAAATCAATAACCATTTGTAAAGATAGAAGATCACACTTATAAAATATTTTCAAATCTTTTTTTAATTGGAATAATTATACGACTGAATTCCAATATAATGATAAAAAATGTATTGGAGAGATATAATGGGAATTAACATCATTAAATCTATATCATGTTCAACTTTGATCTATAATAGTGATCAAACCTTCATATAAGTGGTATCGGGTTCACCCATTTTTAGGAGCATTGATGGGGATCAAAACATCATATAAGATATACCAGGAAAATCTAGGAGCTATAAGGGGTATCAACCCTTATTAGAAATAGAATAAGTAATATTTTCATCCTTTATCATTAGAGTATCAAATTCATTTGATTTTATGATAAAACCACATATTCATGGTATATCATAAAACCACCCATAATTTGTCAATAACGTAACCACACATCCCCGGTTTATTAAGGAATCGCCTATAATTTGTTTATAATAGAACCAACTATCATCATTTATATTTTCCATGAACTATAAGATAAACACAAATCATGAAATATTACATCCTAAAAACATTATTTGAAGAAAATACTATATCCATTTTGAAATCACTCATTTTGAAAAAAAATTTACATATATTGGAAAACATTTTATTTTAAACTAATCATATAAACTTGGACAATAATATTCAAGATATTAAAGTGACATAAAAATGGGAAATTCATTTCATGCCATACATATATAAAAAAATTCATTTTTCACTTTGAAAAAACAAATATTAGAGTAGTATTTTTTTAAAAGAAAGTATCCTATATGAAACCTTAAAAAACCATTTTTTGGAAACATTTGAGGAAAATTAGAAAATTGACTTTTTAAAATAATTAATTTATATAAAAATAGATTCCTAAATATAATTTTTAAAAAATTGAAATGAATAGTTATATTTAAAAAATAAATCATCAAAACATTTCAAATGGGGGTTTTTATTTAATGAGACCCATGCAATGTGTCTGAAAGTTCCACACTTGATCTTAATGTCCTAGATAAAATAATAATATTCATTAATTACTTAATTAATAATTTTTAAATTTATATTTTATTAATTTTAATTTTATTATGATTTTTATGGTTTCCATTATGAGTTATAAAGATCCATTATTTCATTTTAAGAGCCTTCATTTGATGGTTTCATGGTCATTTACCTTCAGTATAATTATATTTGTTCTTGTCAAATCTTAATATAACTCATGCATAGAAATGAAAAGGTAATAGTGTAATTAAAAAATAATAAATGGTTCAAAATAAAATTTTTATTTATTTTACGAGGATATTTGATTTGATAAAAAATGATAATTATAATTGGTTAGTTTATTTTGGAAGTTTTTCTAACCATCATTAACTAATATAATTTTATTTAATATTATATATATATATTAGTTATAGATCATGAAATTTGTTATAATATAACTATTAAAAAATTATTTAATCATAAAAATAGTTTTTTGGAGCATCATGGAAGATTTCAATGAAAAAAATACAACTCCTTATTAACAAAGATAGTTAACCTCCATAATTTTTATAATGGATTCTTTTCATTGAATAAGAGGATATAATAAAAGAGATGGAAATAAGATATTCTATTATAAATATAAAATTATAGTATATAAAAGATACTATAATTATTATTCATGGATGTATGAAGTAGTTGATTATAAGTTAGAAGAATAAAAGAAATTAAGAGAGGTTGTTTGAGAAATAAACCTCTTGAATATGTCCTCCTTGAAGGACCCCTTAAGGATTTTGGAATTGGTCTTCTGGTGAGACCAAAATCACATGGACGTGGAAAGATTGGGTAATATATGTTTTTAATAAATATTAATATCATCAATGTTTTTTAGAGAAAGGGTGTGGTGATGAGTGGTATTTATAAACGAGGAATGATGGGTTTAAGTAATTAAACGATTATCATATTATATTTAAGGATAAACACATTTTTATGGAATTAATACCAAAAAATTATGATGCTAATTATAGATTTAATGTAAATTTATGACATATGAACAAATAAAACGTCCATTTAATGTTTTATTGGTGTGTTATTTTATGCTTTTGACTTTTAACTTTAACATGTTTCATTAATTTACATATATTGTGGTAAATTTTTTACCCAATTAATTTTTTTAACTGAAAAATGAAAATATCCATACTAAATAATTTTTAAATTTATATTCTATCAATGTAATAAATTTTAACATATTAAATTCACATAAATATAAAAATTAAATTTATAACAATATTAGTAGTTGCGATGAAGATGACAGTTTTGAAGAGGTAAATGTTTTATGAAATAATGATTTTATATTAAATCTAAAAATAATAATAAAAATATTAAAAAAATAATATTTAATAATATATAACATATAAAATTAATTTATAAAATTATAAATTTGGAATTATTATAATTAATTAAATATATAAAAAATTGTGTACTTTAAAACAGTTTTCATACAAATCCTGTTTTTAAGCCCAAAAATAAAATTATATAAAATAAAAGATAAATTTGAATAAAAATCTTTTAAGTGGATGGAATATAAATAAATAATACATATATTACTTGATATAATATTAAAAACTTAATGGTAATTTTAAAATTTTTAATTTATTTAAATGAAATGATATTTATTCAAAAAAATTGAATTTTCACTATTTGATGAAATTAAAATATTTTCCCAAAACGTATAATAATTTCACCCAATGTAAAACATTATATTATTATTTTAAAATTATGATAATTTTAAGAAAATAATTTATTGAAATTTAAAAAAAAAATAATTATAATACTCACTCCTAAAATGAATGGAAATCAATTTTTGATGTAAATGTATTTTTTATGAATAAAATGGCATTAATAAAAATAAAAGTGATTATTTTGGAAATAATTAACTTGTACATAAAGAAGGAGTATTCCCCTTATATATTTCGTAATTTCAATATAGATTTTCATACACACCAGTATAACATCTGTATTCTAATGGTCACATTTAAATAATATGTTTTTATTGTTTGGTTAGGATTGATATTGTGTATATTGTACACTATCATACGTATTAATTCAGTTTAAAATCTCTTTATTTTACATTATCCCCCTGCTAAATTGATCCTATCAATTTTTTCTCAAGATAAAAAATTATGGGTCTTAATTTTCGAAATACCATTGTTGAAATCCCATATCGTAAATAATATCAATAAATCATTAACTACCAAAGTGAGAAAGGAATGTATAAGGTAAATTACAATAACACAAACTAGGTTTCCATATTGGAAAATATGGACATGTAAGATAAAAGTAAATGTTAAAGGACCAAAATAGAGTAATAAAATAATGGACATGAGAAAGGTAACCATCACAAAATCATAAGTTTGTGATAGTTTAAAAGGCCATTGATTTCTTGGTATGAAAATAAAAGAATTAGATTTTTTCTTAAAAAAATTTCTTGGAGTTGGGAAATTATTTCACTCCCTAAATGATGAATGAAAGGATAAATATTTAATTTACAAGTAAATTTTGAGCCTTATATTTTTTCAAAAATATGTATATTAAAGATAATTTTTTCA
Source organism: Viscum album (assembly GCA_963277665.1). Lineage (NCBI taxonomy): Eukaryota > Viridiplantae > Streptophyta > Magnoliopsida > Santalales > Viscaceae > Viscum > Viscum album. The sequence goes on from OY728158.1 coordinate 1,031,764,220, forward strand.
TATGGGAAACATCAGTATCAACATCTATAGATATAAAAATCCACAAAATTATAACTATGTATTCCTCATATTGTTTGTAATTAAAAAAATGTTTAGTTTAAGATGATGTAGTTCTCCAAAAATAATAAAACATTATATTAAAATAAATCAATATAGAAAATTAAATAGTAATATGAAAATATTAATATTATTATTAAAAAAATAATGTTCCTTAAAATTGCCAAAATATTCAAAACAGAATGGGTCTTGAGCCAAAAAATTGGGCCTACAGGCCATGTAATGGGCTAAATGCCCACTGGGCCTTCTGGCGATGTAAGGGGTCTCCATCTTCCTAGTTAAAGTGGTATTTTCATTGCTTTAATAATAAATGAGGCTTCATCCCTAACCTTAATAAAAAATAAAATAAAATAAAATACATTATAACATTCCCTAAATAGTGAACATCTTCCAGAAAAAAATAATCACTTAATCACCCATGACTTTTTCAATTATTTAGTTATCTATATGATAAAACATATATTCCCAAAAATAAACATAATTTTTAGTGATCAAATCATTTAATCAAAAAATCCTATTAATCCAGAACTTACATAGTATAGTGGTATATGATTCACCCATGTTGCACTTTGGTTGTTTGTTCGATCCATGTGGCCTTTTCAGAGGTGATAGGTTTCCACACAATCTATAAGATGTGATTTATGCGAAATATATTAAAATAATCCTTATAAAAATATAGAGATTTCTGGAACATCCATAGAAGTAACCTTAATATATTTAACTTGAAAAGTTATCTCACACCATTCATTTATTTACCAAAAATTAAGAACCCATAATTACCTCTAATTTAGATATCATATATAAGAAAATTTCTTCTAATACCATTAAACATATGTCTACCAAAAGTAAAATCATTTTTACTCAACTAACCTTTTTCACATCATAAAATTAATGACTACATATACCTAAAAAGTTATAAATTTTTTACCATATTTTAAAGGTGTATATTCTAAATAACATATGATTCCAAATTTATTAAAAGAAAAATTATAAAATAAAAATCCATAGGAATTCAATGATTCATGTATGATTTATAAATCACCATTTATGTCACAAATTTGAAAACATAATAAATAATTACATCCTTCATTAAACTTACATTGTAAACCATTTTCTAGGCTTCATTATATTTCTCATTAACACATCATTCCTTCAATGAAATATTTTAATTATATACTTCTCTGTATTTAATATCAACCAAAAAATATTACATAATTTGAACATATGAAATTAATTCAAACCAGAAATCAAGACACAAGGATTTCATTGGTATCCCCTTTATCTTATAGTATTATACTGAATGTCCAGAATTTAAATGGTCTTGTCTTTTTGAAATTTACCATTTTGTGAGAGATGGTAAAGTAGTGATTATGAAATAAAACAAAAAAGATACGATGACCCATAATATTTTTTGAGAAATAAAAAGGTTTTAGATAAGTCAAACTATTTTTTGGAAGGTGATTTGAAATCACAGAAAGTTTTAAAAATCATTTGAATATGATTCTTTAAAAAATAGTGATAATAAAACAATCTAGAAGGAATAATAAGGCCATGAAAGATAAATTGCATTCCATATTGATAAAATATTCATAATTCTAGAGAAAATAACATAATTAAAACATGAAAATAATTATAACATGTTAAAATGAAAATGGAGAGGTTAGATGTGACACATGTATAAACACTAGAACACATTAACATTTAAATACTTTATACATATATCAATTACAATTATAAATAATTTCTATAATAAAATTATTATTCTCTGAGAAATAAATCAAATTAAACAAAAAAAGTGTTGTATAATAAGTTGAATATAAAATCACACTTGAACTTGTAAACCCATGATGATATTTATAAATATTAAGACAAACCATACAAGGAAACAACATAATCTCTTATTTTGTCCCAACCAAACTCTGATACCAAATATAAGGGCCCAACCTTAAATTTCATGTACTCTAGTCAATATAATACTAATTAAAAATATAAAAAACTATAGGATCACTTTGTTTTAGTGTTTTAGATAATCATTAAAAACTCTGACATAGTAAAATGATATTTTAAAAATCAGGAACTTCAACTCAGTATCCATTGTTCCCACAAAAAAACACTTTTTAAAAAATAAAACATGGTTTACGTTCCCAATAAATACATAAAATTTTCATTTTGACCTCATCCTCATCCCTAATCATCCTAAATCCCTGTAATTGTTTTAAAACAAATAATGAGCACACAATCCCCATTAAGGGAAACAAAAATTGAAAATACATAAGTTTAGTGAAAAAGTTTCCCATTAAATATTTACCTTTATCTAATTTGTAATTTATAAAATTATATAATTCATTTTCACATGAAAAAACTCATAATTTTAGCTCAAATAAAATCATTAAATCCCATAGTAATAAAAACATTTTTTTTGAAAACATAGTTAATAACATACATAAATCCATTTAAACACATTTTAATTGAAAAAACCATATATATGACTTATAATATAATCATTAATCAATGTTTTGGAGAGGTATAATAGGGATAACCCATAATATATTTTTTGAGGCTGACCCATGAGCTATAATGGGGATTAACCCTTTGTTTAATCTACATTAGACTTACATATTTTCCATTATCTAATATGGGTATCAACCCTTCATATAAGCTATATCGAGCTCACCCTTGATTTATAATGAGGGTCCAAACTTCCTATAAATAGAATAACCAATATGTTCAACCTTCATCCCCTGAGAACCCAATTAATTGGAGGTTATAATGTAACCACCCATCCTTGGTTTATCATGGATCTACCCATCATTAGTTAATAAAGTGACCATCTATCCTTGGTTTGTCATGGTACCACCCATCATTGGTTTGTAATGGAACAACATTTCATTATAAACAATTATAAATAACTATACCATAAAAATAATTCCTGAAATCTGTCATCATATTTACATTATTTGATGAAAAAAATAATTCCATTTTGAAGTCACTCGTTTGGAAAAACTACACACATATAATGGAAAATATTTTTGTTGAAATTAACCATATAAAAATATAAAAGTAATATTACAAATATGAAGGATATTTTATGGCGGGTGAATTCCTCTCTTTCCACATATATTTTATGTTATTGGGGTTAAAATTACATTAAATACACACTCACCACCCACACATGCCACTAAAATAGTACATAGCCCCCCAATGTGATAGCCCAACCATCAAGTTTTATTTTTTTACTACATGGCCCGAAGGCCCAATGGAAAGGAATCCCATAACATAACCTAAAGGCCCAATGATGTGTCAAGCCTACATTATACTACCTATGTCACAAAAAATACATCATGACTCGTTACCACCTGTCTGTTTCATGTGTCATTCTTATGTCCCCGCCTCCCTGTGTCGCGCACAATGTCTATATCATCGCTTGCCAGCAGAAATTCACTCCCACCCCGAATTCATCACAGTTCTAATATAAGATTACAGGTATCCTATACCACTTAGGTAATCCCCCAAATAAAACAATTCATTAAATATAAAATAATAAACATCCTTTATCACTTTTTTAAAATTAATATTTTAAAAACTATTTTTAAAAAATAAACTAAATCACCCTCTATAAAACCTTAGAAACACCCATTTTTGAAAAACTTCGAGTGAAATTTGAAAATTATCTTTTTAAAAAAATAAGGTTCATATAAATACATTCATAAAAATCATTTTAATAAAATTTAAATTAAATATAATTATTTTGAAAATAAATCTTTACAAAATTTAATACATGGTATTTAACTTAAAGAGTCACTTACCTTGTGTCCGAAAGATCTACAATTACTCTTAATGTAATGGATTATAAAATTAACATTTATAATTACTTAAATATGATCCTTTTATATTTATATTTTTTTATTAAAAATTTTATTTACATTTATATGTATTTTTATTTGTTATAATGACGAACATCATTATACAAGGAGTATTCGTTTCAAGGTGTCATGGTATGTTTACCTAAGTATAATAATTGATATTAAATGAAAATTGGAATAAAAATATATAAGTGGAATGAAATTTTATTAATTAAATTATTAATTTATTAATTTTACCAAATATGATATTAATTTCTTTTTTGAGGATCATTCTTTTGATAAAAAATGTTACTGCCAAATGGTTAGTTTATTTTGGTTGTTTTTTCAACCATCAAAAACAATTTTCCTTTTATTTAATATTATGTCTATATATAAATTATAGATGCTTAAATAATTCATAATATTCCTAATAATATATTTTTTAACCATAATAATATTTTAATGACCATCCTTGAATGTGTTAACACAGAACACTGACTCATTATCCATGGAGACAATTAACTATCATAATTTAGAAAATTGATTCGTTTCGTTGAACAAGAGGAGACAAAAAAAGGGATTGATGTAATATATATCATTATAAATATAATATTATATCTTCAAATTATATTGGATTTATTATTTATTGATGGATGAATGATATGATGTGATGTTATAAGAAGAGAAGAAATTAATAAATGTGGCCTCATAAAATATACTCCAGAATATCAACTTTTTTAAGGACCCCTTAAAAATAATAGAATTGGATTTTTGGTGAGAAAAATATCACATTTATGTCTAGATATTGATATGAATATGTTTTGGTAAATATTTTATGATATTAATATATTTTTAGGATAAATCATGTGTTGATGATTGATATTTATAGTTGATGAGTGGTTGTTTTGAGGGAATAAATTATAATTTATTTTAAATTTAAATCCAACCATAATTGAGTGGAATAAATTCAAACTAAATATATTGATAATTAATTCTATAAATTCTGGTTGTGGTCAATATACCCAAATAAGGTTGAAATGTTTAAATTTTTAATGATTTACTTATTAACTATAAGTTGTTTCATTAGTTTTCATATATCGAGGTTAATTGTTTTTACTAAGGTAAATTTTTTATACCAAAAATTGAAAATGAAATTACATAAAAAATTGTACCATATGATTCCAAATATTTTTTCCATTTTTCCAAATTATATTCTTTAATTTGAAAAAAATTATTCTAATAGAAAACACATAGATGCAATGAAAAAGTGGGTTTTCAATAATAGTATATTACTTGAAAAGATGATTTTATATTAACTATATGAATAATAATCATCATTTTATAAAAATAAATTGATTTTTTATGATATATATGTGTACCATTAATTTAAAAAATATCCCATTAGGGATTATTTTAATAAATTAAAATGGAGAAACATTATGTACGTCAAAAATAGTTTTAAGAAAAATCTATTATCTAATCAAAAAAATAAACTTATTAGAAAATACAAAATAATGTTGAATAAAATAATTTAAGTAGATAGAATTGAAATAAATAATATTTTTACTTGATATCAAATTCAAAAAATAATGCTACTTTTAATTTCTATAATTTTTTTAAATTATTTTTTTACGAAAATCTGTACATTCATTATTCATTGAAATCACAAAATCTTCCAAGCTGTCATAATATTCCACCAAACATAAAATATGATATTCTTATTTCAAATATGATGATAATTTTCTAACAATTCCAAAATATTCATTAAAATATTTCCACATAAAATGAAAGGAAAATCGTTTTTTAAAGAAAAAGTATTTTTCAGAATAAAATGACTATACTAAAAAAATTTGTGATTATATACAAATAATTAATTAATATGTTATATATTTTTATGAACATTATATTTTTATAATTTCATTAATAAAATTTTTACCAACAATTTCATCTTTTATATTATAATAGCCACATTTAGGTAAAAACTTTCCTTTTTTTGTTCAGGATAGATAGTCCATATCTTGTACACATCCAAACATAGTATTTCCTCATAAAATATCAGGATGTTACTATTCAATAAGTCTCCCATAAAAATAATAAATAATACTTGAATTAAAAATCAACATAAAATATCAAATTTATTTAATTTTTATCTATACTTGTCACTAATACCCCTTTCTCACCTAAACAGAATATAAAAAATGGTGAGAACAACCTGTATAGCCAGCATCATCCTCCACATGACCGCTCCTTCAAACATGGTAAGATAATACAATGTATCCAAAAACAAGTAGTATTGAAAACAAAAAAAAGTCAACTGAATTTTACCTTCCTCACCAAGTCTCAACCACCAAGTGTTACATAAAATCTAATAACATAAAATCAACATAATATAATCCTCAGAACTCATTAACCACTATCCTACTTTTTTTCCACCATCACACCCCAGTATAAAACATCTTATAAAATTATAGCTTCTATATTATCATCTTTCTTATAAAATGAATTCTCAACTCTCAACCAATTCCAGTAACAACATTATCATAATAGGCAACCTCATATTTCAACCTATACTTATCATCTCAACCGAACATCAGAACCTCATGAAATCCTCATCCATCCCATTATAGGTCTAGATTTATAAGGTATTGTAAACATATAGGATATCAACATCATGACATCCTACTAAAATGCATGAATGCTAGAAAATAAAATCAGAATAGATATAACCAACAACTAACCATATACAACTGTTTAATAGAGAGTTCGAAAGAGGGGGTTTCCAACCATCCTCCCTCACAAACCTTAAACACACTATTATCATTGTTGATTTATACTGTTTATAATTTCATTATATATTTAAGTATTTTATGTTTTGATGATTTTCATGTTACAAAATATTATATTTTGGAAATTTTTTGTCTGATGAACGATTTCTATATTTTTTAGTATTAATCATTTGGATACCCTTTAGATGTTTCTATAGATTTGACGTTGTATATTTTTATGTTCATCACATTATTATTTCAACACTGTAGGTATTCTTAATATGCCTTATGAATTGTTAACATGTATGGGTAAGTTAGCACTTATACTATAAATTTTTGTAAAACTATGATAATTACCATTAGACCAGGGGAGTTTTCATCCAAAATCTATCCCATTGTTAGTGCCTGGTTTGAGAAACAATGCATACAATTCAAGAAACCTACCCAAAATCACATTAAAAGTGTTTTTAATCATTTTCTACACACATGTTTTTAAATTTAACATCCCATATTCCTTCCCACTCATTCATATAGTTCCCTAAAAAGAAAAAAGAGAAATTTTCCCCCTTTTCATCCAATTTTAGCTCTCACCCTTAAGATTTTTAGTAGATTCCAATGTATGTCGTCCTCTTCTTCCTATTCATTCTTCCACCTCATCACTTCTATCCATTTCACTATAGTTTCATCTTCTCCAAGAATTATAAATCATTATTCTATCAAGGGTTTCTTTTCAAGATGATTATAATCTAGAGGATTTGTTTTTTATAGCATTTATAAAGGTGTTATATGTTTATTTGGATATTCTCTATGGGATGGAACACATTGTGGCTTGGTTATGATTTGTTTGATGTCGGGGTATCAATTTTTTTCTTATCTTTTAAAAGAAATTTTGTTCTTGAGTTTTAAAAATAACTTTTTTATTGAATTTATTCTATATGTGATATTTTTTTATGTTTCTAAATATATTAAAAGAACTTTTGGATTCGAATAAAATTTTATTCAAATGAATTTCAAATGTTTATTTGAATAAATAAATAGTCATGAGAATCCATTTGTGAAAGTACTTCTATGGCACATTAAAATTTATTTTGTGATTTAAAATTGTTATGTTGAATAGAAAAAAGTTTTTGTGAGTTTTTAAGGCATTTCAAAAGCCTGCTCTATGTTGATTTTGTAAAGTTATAAAACTATTAATTTCCCAATCCTTGTTATTTTATAGAGGCTGATTTTACAATTTGATAAGATATCATTGTGATATTTTTGAAACCCTCACCATTCCACATTAATTGTTTCCCCTCAATTTGCGGGGTTTAGAAAAAGTGGTGTTTAGAGGAGGATAAATGGGTTTTTTTGTTGTGAGGGAGTTTAATGTTCGGTGAGAGATTCCATTTTCATTATATTGCAAAAAAAAATTTCTTGGTTGAAAGGCCACGTATAATATATTGAAATCACAAGAACCTTGGGCATCTAATATAAATTCTTGTTTTATGTTTTGATAGTCTAGTGTGTGCAAACTGGCGAGTTACCTAGGAGAATTTCCCCCTTATGGGGGCTATAATTGGTAGGTAACCGACACATCCTTAGGGAAATTACCAATGAAAGATCTCATTATGAGACACATAAAAGACTATGGAATATTAAAACTATATCCAGTATTGTTTTAGTTTGATCCTAGAGTGTGACTGATGAAACATTTTACTTGATAGGTGGTTCCATGTGTGGGATTTATCTCTTTATAATTGTATGTTTCCCCCTAATTCATTGAATTTATTATTGAACCTTACCATATATCCTAATGACTCCCTTTTAATTTGGTTCCAACTTTTATTCATTATTTATTATTTGGTTTTGTTTTAATTTTTTTGAAATGGGTTTCAAATATGGTTTAAAAGTGATGTTTTATAAATGTTTTGGGAAAATGGTATTGTTTTTCCGAGATAAGAAATAGAGCATGATCATTATAGTAATTAAAATAATTTTGATATAAAATATGTGTTTCAGTAAATGTTTTTAAATTCGATTGGTTCAATTTTACTCAATCACATTAATTTTTATTCCTTTTTTTATATTTTATTTCAAAATATTATTTAGAAAATTCTTAATAAAAATAATTACAAAGACCCCATGGAGATATCATATTTAACTTGTCACTCAAACCCAACACACAAACTCAACAATCGGTGTATGAAGCTTCATTTGGTATACAAAATCCAAGTTTAATCTTTCGATTGGAGTTTTATTTTTGTGTCACTAATGGTGAGTTTTGATTTAGTGAAAAACCATGGTTTGCATGGAGTTGGTTTCATCGAATTTTTAAGATTTTATCTATTAATTAGGTTATGGCTGTGTTGGAAAATTTATCATGAGGAAATTATATTCCTTTTTCCTTTACCTTGTATTAGATAATATATACATTTTATTCATTATTTATGTGATGAGAGGTTATTTTTTTCATGTAATTTGTAGTTATTTAATTTACTCTTTGAGGGAGAAATCATTCCATTATTGATTTTCCATATTTCCCATACAGTAGTTACATTCCATAGGAGTCAAGAATTACTTTCTTCCCTAGTGGAAATCCATGTCAGTTACCATATCTATAGATATGTGGGTTGGTTTTTAAAAAACACTATCAAATACCTGGTTCTCGTTATGACATGTGTTTTACAGTGATCTCTTTTTTATTTATTAATCTTTTTATAAAGGAGAATATGATTACTGAAACTTGAGTTTTAGGTGAAGAGATAACTTCATAATATCTTTATCACTCCATGTATGGAGTAAATAGGGGTAGTTGAGATTTTGATTTCAATTTATCTTTCTTAAAATTTGAGATTGTGGTATTTTGATCCAAATTGAAACATTAATAGTTTCCATGGATGATATACTAGTAATTTTTTGGATTGAATTACAGATGAATCAATTACATGAGGTTGTCTTTTTGGGATTGACAAACCATCCATTGACCAATTTCTAGATATCATTCTTTTTAAAGGAACGATTTAATGATTGGAAAATAACCCATCACAATATATGGCCTAATCCATAAAATATATTCACGATGTTTAGTTTTTCTAGGCCTCACGATTTTTGGATTACATTAAGAGATTAGAATATGGGAAAAGAATCATTGATGGTATTGTGATATGTTTATATGATTTAATGGGATTTTTAGTGAACGTTTCGATATTACTTATTTATGTGATTATGATGTAGTTGGTTTTTTCTATGTGAAAATAAATAATTTCATAAAATGATTATTTTATCACTGACCTCGTTGGGTTATTTGAAGTGAGTTTATTTAACTACAATTGAATCTTATATAAATTGGTTGATCTCATTATGGTATGTGTAGAAAATGTTTTGAAATGACACTGTTATTTTTAAATACGTTTTTATAAGGTCCACTTTAATTTATAAATAATTATAAAGTGGGTAAAAATATTTGATTTATTGTAATATTAAATGTAGTAGAATATTTCTCTAGGGTTGGGTTATTTTCAAAATTGGTGGTTTTTAAATTGTGTACCTTGGTAAAAACATGTTTTTAAATTTCATTTTGGGTGTATTATTATAATGAAAATTATTTTTTAGGTATATTTTCATTATGTTCTATTGGTTAGTTTATCTGATTTTCTTTATCCCTAATTTGATAAAAGGGATATACATTAAATATTATGAGATGTGAAATAAGTATTGTCTTGAATTGTTTAATTTATAGAATATCCTTCATAAAAGTAAGTTCAAGAAATAGTCAGATTTCCCTTGATTATGACCCATCGGGTCAATCCTATCGTCGTTTAGAAAGTATCCATTTAGTTCTGGAGTTTTTTCAAACCTTAAATATGGTGGTGGGCATGAAATATTTTCACCTCATAAACCCTATTCCCAATACTTGGAATTAAAATCCACCTACTTTCTATTATGTTAAAGGATTATCTAAATCAAATGAGGGGCTTGAAATTATTGGGGGAATCATCAATTCTCTTGAGACTCCTAATTAATTAAGGGGGAGAGCTAATGATGGATTTCCAAAATAACCAAGCTAAGGGTGGTGAACATTGTGGTTTATTCTTAGTGGTTCGAGGAAATGTATTTGGGATTTTTCATGATGATGTTTATCTTTTGTTTATTTCATGTGTTTATTAAATCTATGATAACTATTGAGTTCATAGTCAATCATCATTGTATGTGCATAGTGAAAGTGATTTTTTATTGTTTTTTTTAATTTTTGTTTTTATTTAATGATCTGTTCACAAAAGACTCATATATAGGGCATGTATTTTGGCTTAAATATTCCATGTATACATTGGATCAACTATGATTGGTTTTGGACTGTTGTATTTAAACTAGATGATTGAGTATGCAATAAAGTTAGAATCAAGTCATTGTTGTGAACTAAGAAGTGTAATGCCTTGATTAACCTGATTGGGGATGATGGTAACCCATTTGGTAAGAAAAATAAGACAAACAAGGCCATATAAAAAATTTAGAGGGTCAAATTTTCTTGAGGCCTTATCATCCATCCTGAGAGGAAGGGTCTACATTTTTTCTTCCCATGTGAGGCTCTAAGATGCTCTGAACAGTTTTTATTGAAGTATTCATGGACCAAACTTCATTATAGTACTTTAGAAAATAATTATTGGTTTTAGGAAATCTTATTAAAAGAAGTATCATGTGTGATTTGGTTTCGGGATAATGGGTGATATTATAGATTTTGTTATTGGGATTTGACCAAGTTAGTATGTCTAAGGCAGTGCTTATTTGATGTGTATAATGAGTATTCGTTTGGTTGTTTGTTGTGATGTTGACTTTTTATGGGTTTCCTTGTGAATATTTGGTGGAAATCATCTTATGGTGTTTAGGTATATAAGGAAACATATTTATTGATGTGCATACATAAGATTGACCACATATTCTTATTTGAGTGACTTTGATTTGTGATAAACAAGTTCTGAATATGCAATAGCTAGTGTTTTCATTTGATCTAGTTGAGTCCACATTAACTATTTCATGCATAATTTAATAGGTTACCCATCTTACCATGTATTTTGACATAAGATTTTACTTGTGTCTATCCTTTTTAAGATTTTATATGTTTTTTTTGTTTTAGGATAGATGTGTTTTAGGGGATCCTCTACGGTATTGATTGAATCATTTTGCTGGAAAACTATAGGTTTTTTGTGGGATGGATTTATATTGGGGATTTGATTTATTTCTTGTGAATGGTTACTTGTGTTATTTATTGGATGTTGATTCTATTGTGTTTTAGTAGGTATGTTGATTCATTGTGGTATTTTTTCCATTCTAGTAATATATTTTTTCATTCTCGTTGTATTAATTATAAATTGTTGGGAAACATGAAATAGGTCATTGTTTTCATATAACTCGAGGTGGGTGGTGCTATTTTAACTGTTATTTAATACATAAGAATTACATAAGGAATTTGGTTTCTTTTTTTTTTGATTAATTCGAGTGCATTTTTGTGTTAAGATATCATATAGAGAGATTCTATATAATCCACTTTTACATTGAAATAAGAAATTTTGGGAATATAATGTTGCATGGTGGGGAGAATTGTAACACCCTGGTATTACTTTTGATGTCTATATTTTATTTTTTTTAATTTTAAATTATTTTATATTTTTGTAATTTTTAATGTTTAAAATAAAAAATATGGGATTTCTTTGGGGTATAGTATGATATATGAATGATGAGTGAAAACTGTGTATAAAATCAATATATTTTAAAATATACAAGTAATTTTTAATTTTTATGGTATTTACACATTTTTTATTCCCATGTGGGTAATTCTAGGAATCCATATTTTTTATTCTTGTGTAGGGTTAATCTCATATGGGTAATATATGGTTAATTATAACTATTAATATAACCCTCAAGTAGTGGTAGGGTCACTCTATTGCACTAATGTTGTTAGAACATGGTTTAGAAAACTGTGTATCCAAACCGAGTAGTTTATCCAAAATCTTATTGAAAGTTAATTTACTCAATTTTTAATCATTTCTTTTAAATTGACATCTCCTATTTCCTCACACTCATTATTTGTTCCCTCTCACGAGCTCATGGAGTGATCATTATTCATATTCCCCATTTTGGATCACTTCCTCTATATTTAAAGTGAATTACATGTTATTTATATTTCTTATTCCTTTTATATATATCTCATACTCCAATCAATTAATTTCTCCTTATTTTAGACTTACACAATAACACTAAATATCTATTATATATATGGTTTGGGTTAATGTTGTTTCAAACCTTGGATTTACTTTTTTTGTTATTGGTATAGGGGGATTCCTTCATTAGTTGGCTTCACATCGTGGAAGGAAAAATGTTGTAACATGATACTAATTTCTTGTAGGTAAGTGTTTCTGTGTTTTTACATTATTTATTAATTTATTGTTTGATTCATTTTTATAAATTAATTTTAATTAAAACAATTCGTATATTTGATATTTTTGGGGTGTTTCTTAATTTTTTACACGAACATTGTTTTTCATATAAACTGTTTTTCATATTCATTTCAAATTTATTTTGGATTAAATGGATTTTACAGACAATACCTTTGTGGAAATTATTTAATGAATATTTAAAATTTTGTTGTTTTTAAATTATGTTTAAAATGTTGATTGTGGGTGTTTTCATAAATAATTTTAGAAGTATGTTTAATTTATATTTTATACATTAAAAAATTATTCACAATTTAAATAAGAACTTTTAATATGGAGACCATTTGTAAATTCTAAAGGAAACCATTATTAGAGTTTGGATACCCAGATAAGGAATTGTATTTAATTTCATTCAACTAATATTTTGTTTTTAGATCATGTGATTTTTGCGGAATGAATAAAGGGGTGGTTTCTTACGAATCAGTTAGAGGAAAGGTGATAGATATTGATTATAATTTATTACTATGTTTTTTATGGTTGATTTCATTATTCCATAGTATTATCATCGGGGGAACCATGGGTAGATAAAATTATTTTTGTTTAAATATTTTTTTAGTATAGTGTGTAAACTTTTGTAATTCTAAAACCAAGTTTCTCCCTCATATGGTTTGGAATTCATAGATCCCATACACCTTCTAATAGAAACTCATGGTGCGATATCTTTCAAATATACACACATGGGTTGAGTAAATCATCAAAAAATGTCCAATATTATTCTACTTAGAGAATATATTGTGTCCTATGAATCTTTTTCCTTGATTGTTTATACGACCTTATAAAAAATACCTTTATTGTCAATCATTTCAATAACATAACCATTACATCTCAAAAAAAGTCACAAAATACCATAAATGTATGTTTTACTATCTTTGAGGACCAAATATATAAAAAATATGTTTTCTAATACTGAAGTATATTTATACATAATTAAGTCATTATATACTTCATTTTATACATCTCATAAGTTATATTAGTATTCATAACTAATAGAGTGGAAATATATGAATAGGTGGAGCTAAAATTCTTATTAAGGGGAAAATCATCGACATGTCATCAAGGGTTAGATCATAATAATATGATAAAATGTAACAAAAAAAGAATTTTATGACTTTTTTGATAAATTAAAATTCTTTTATGGGTTTCCTTTCACCCTACACCATGTAAATATTTCTTTACATGCAATATTGAACATAGATTGTGTTACACACAACACTGAGTTCAAAAGAAATAATATATATTTTTAAAATATTATGATAGCTATCACATAGACATTTTAATGGAGGGTATGAAATGGATTACCTAAATTATTATAATATTGTTTATTCATGTGTATGAAATTTATTATTTAGTAACCAATTAGTTATAATTTAATGTTAAATCTAATGGAAATCAAAAAATGCAATCTTGAAAAAAAAACTATTTTTTCTATGCACAAACATTTTTTGACAATAATTTACAAAAAAATGATTTTTATGAAATAATATAGTGAAAATTATGTATTATATATTGAATCACGTATTTAACCTTCATATTATGTTTTTTATATATAAGTGATAAAAATAAATCCAATTTTATGCATAAAAAATATGTATTTTTTGAAAAGCCATTTTTTCCACCTTTTAATAGACAACTTATTTTGAAACTAATTTTGGAAAAATTAATAAATATTATATTATCAACTAAAATAAATTTTTAGATAATATTAATAAAATTATATTAGGGTGTATTTGTTTAATTTTTATATGAAATTTCATTTTTTTATGAATAGTTGAAAATGCTGAATTTTAATTGAAAAGTACCATTTTCATTGAATTATTTATATAGTTAAGATGTATTTCAAATTGGTTTTAATGAATAATGAGTTAAATGATGTACCAATTGTAAAAATTTAGATCATTTCAATAAAATTTATATTATCTATGGAAATTATAACATTTTATACTTTTGAACATTTTCACTTTAAAAACATGTTTTCTGGTCATGTTTGCATGACTAAATTTATATTAAATTCTCCCATTTCATGTTTGTTGAATTTTGGAAAACTAAATCCATATTTTTAATCATGTAAATTTATAATATATTATTAATATAACATAATTTGATACCATAATGATTAGTGAATACAGTTAGAATTTATTACAATAAAAAAAAAAGAGAATTTACTTAGTTACTTATCCAAGAATATAAATATAAAGGATGAGAAAAAAATTCTCCAATTCCAAATTAATTGGAATATTTTGTCCCTTGTGATTTTTTTCTTGAATTTAAGGGTTTTGGGACACTTTTACATTAAATTAACTCATATAATGTGTTATTTAATGAAAATTACAAGAAAGATTACCCTTATTTCCTTTTAATTTCTATAATTCTTTGGAATATGGAAGAAATACATAGATTCAATTATTAATATTATATTTGAATATAAATGATTTTTCATCCAAATAATTTATTTTATATTTTTATAGATGATTAAATTCCATTAAAGCATTGAGAAACACAAACGCATGGATTATTTAGTTAATAATTAAATAAATTCAATGGTACTGAAAACATTGAAAGTAAAGTAAATTGAATGTGATATTTTGTTAAATTATTTTTTTAGAAAAATATATAATTTTACACATGTTTATAAATAATATATTCAAATTCATTGATTATATTTATATTTCATTAATTTATATTATAATAATAATGTCAACAATTGGCATTAATGTCATTTTATAATATGTTCCAATTTATTAAATTATTCAAAGTAAATAAAATTAAAATATTCGGTAAATTTATGTTTAAATATGAATAAATGTAAATAAATTTCCATTCATGGAAAAATTTTATATTGTAATTAATATATAGACCATTAAATAGAAAACCCATTATTAGAGTAATAAATTATTAAGAGATGCTTTTACATATTACATGTGCCTATGTTAAAGGTAATTTCCAACAAACGTAGGATTTAAAAATTATAAAATAGATATAATAATTATAATTTATGATCCCAAATTATATAATTAATAACTCTTCAATTTAGCCTTAAAGTTAAATTAATCGGGTTAGAAAACATATTACTATAATTAATAGAAAAAATGGTAAAATAAAGAAAACATAAGAGTTAAGTAAAAATATTTTTAATACACGTGTATTACTGTTTTTATGAGGTGTGTATATACCATATAATACATGCAAACCATTAATTTACATTTTTCAATAATCTTGATGTAATATTGGCCTTCTTATAGTGAATAATATTGAGTAAAGACATTAATGTCACTCCTCCTCTTCTATAAAAGGAACACATTCCAGCCACTTATTCACTCAGATAAATATATTTATATAAGGAATTAAATAATTAATAAATATATAAACATTCATAATATCATCCTATAAGATTTTATTTTAGTTGAAATCCTACTAACGAAGGCCTTTGGTGTAATCCCAAATGATATACCAGAAGATGAAGTAACATTCATCACTAAATGATCTAATTTTATTTCATCCACAAAATCCTTAAATTATTTTTATATCATGTTTATATAATAATATTTGTATATTAAATATAATAATATTCTTTTGTGGAATTTTTATTACCCAAGCCACACACTTCCATCAAATGTGTTACAAAATCATTGTCCATGCATATGATGGACTACGGCCTCGCGGACCTATGTTGTTCAATTTTCCATTACCACCTTTAATGTTTGGAAATATTAATTGAAATATTACATATTATACTATGTTTATGATATTTATTATTTTTATTATGATTTATTAATTTATTAATCACACATACAGTCATTCATTTCATTTTTTGTGAATAAGATAGCTTCATTCAATTGTATGATGGACTACCACCTAACGAAGTGGTCTGATTCATTCACGCTAGACATGAAATGTACTAAGAATGGTTTTAATATATATTCATGTCATATATTACAAAAATATGATTCTTTAAGAATAATATATTTCATTTAATTTTCTTTCATTCAATTCATCATGAATATAAAAAGTAGCATTCATGCGTATGTACATCATACATTTTCAATGAACTATGTATTTCATTTCTTATCAAAAAATTTCATGAATTATTATAAATAAATGTAAAATTAATGTATATTATATTTATCAAATTGTTTTATTAGGATTATTTTTTATCCATGATCAAATAAATAGGGCCAAAAAATAGAAACTCCAAACTTATACGAAAAACAATGTGGTCATTACATATAACACAACATTAACACTGAATTGATAATATAATTGATATAAAATCTCATAATAAAATAATATATGATATTTTATATATTAATATGTTTGTGTAAGAGATTTATAGACAAATTATATTGATTATACATTATATTTAAACATGTATTATACAACTAGATACTTAAGGCAAGGGGATTTCAAGTTACTCTTTTATTTCTACAAGACATATTCCATATTCACCACTTGTTTCTTTTTTATGATGTATATATTACCCTAGGAAATTTTCTACCATTAATTTAATTTATTTATTGATATTAAAAATTTAAATAGATGTTATTACTTCATGGATCTCAGGATTTAAAAGATACTCAACTAGTAAGGTATTTTCATCTCACTTTTAATTTCTATAAGACAAACCCCTTGTTCACCACCTATTTCTTCTCTGTGGTGTTTGTAATTCATATGAGTTGAAATAGTGATTATTCTAAAATAAATTTTTTATATTTACACATAAATTTTATGATCTATCATGCTTGGGGTTATGGTTACAATGTTATAAAAATGCTAAAATAATTTTGTCTCGGTTTTCCTTCCTTGATATATATGTTATGTTACACACCGATATTGATATAAGAGGTATATCAAAATTAACCTTTATAATTTTATATAATGAATATCCATCAATTAATAAAATTTTATGATTTATTTATTTTCAGTATTTCAACTGTTTATTGATTCAAGGTTACCATAGTGGTAATAAATTTATGTTACAATCTAATCGTTTATCAGGATTGTGTATTATTATGTTTCAAATGATAAAATCTTACAATCTATATATTAACAAATATCATGAAAATTATTCTTCTCTATTTATAAATTATATAGTATATTAATTTTATCATTTTCCACTCTTTGGTACTTATGAATATTTTGAAATTGTATTTATAAAATTTTGAGTTACTTCTCTCTACGGTAGAATATCATTTTTCTTTAAAAATAATGATTTCAAAAAAAAAATTAATAAATATTCCAATATTATAATATATTTTTTTAAAAAAATCCATGTTCTACCATATTAAAAACTACTTTTAAATGTAATATTCTTTTTGTTTTCTGATTAACTCTCTTTTGACTACTACAGACAATATAAAATCAATATTTATTTTACATTCAAAATAATTTAAAAGTTGTTTTTTGTTTTATAATTATATAATATTGTTTTTAAATAATCATTTATTTGTTTTAAAGGCTATTTTTAAAATATTTTTTATCAAATGTTTTTAATTTTTCAAAAGAAATTAAAGAAGAAATTATATTTTCATCAAGAAATGTTTTATTGTAATTTTCAATGATTTATTTATAAGTTTAAAATGTTATTTTCAATGAAAATGATTTTGAAAATGATTTAAGAAAGGTATTTTGAAGAAAACTATATTTTTTATAAAAAAATATCTATGTGATCTTTCCAAAAACTTCTTCATATAAGATAAAATCCATCGATATAGTTTATGTTTTTACTGGGGATATGATACATGGAAACCATTATTATTATTCATTTTATTAGTTTATTATTAAGATGAAAATTTGTTTATGAAACCTATTTATCATCAATGGGTAATACCATATGAAAATTCTATTGAAACTAAATTTTTGTCTTGGTTTATTCTATGATGAAATTATTATGTAAAATACATTTTTTAATAGGTTATGATATTATTAAATATTTATAATACCCATTAAATTTCATGGGTTATTATATAATTAATGTTTATGATCTTGTGTAACACATATGTATGGTTTCATTATGTGACGGGTGGGTCATATATCTCTAAATAATGTATTAGGTATATATTTATATATATATATATATATCCTAATATAGATATCACATAAACTTTTAGTGAACCTCATATAGTCCCAAACTTCGTCTATTATGAGGATTTTGGGTGTCTAGCCGTTATACTATAACGAAAGTGTTGTGACTATGTATTTTGGTTAGTCCCATCAGATAGGTGTATCCACAATAAATTTTCCTAAAAATGTTTTTGAAATGATCATTGACTTATAAGGAATGGTTTTATAAGATTTTGAGAATGAAAAAATTTATGTCTTATACATATGTTATGCTATCATTGATCATGTTATTTGATTATATTTTCACAAATTATTATAAAATTCCAATATTTATTCCATTACTCATTATTATGTTAATCTATAAGAGGGTTAAGGTTAATTATCGTGGTCTTATTCCATTTTTTTTATGTTATGATTATGTTCACATTTATTTACCATTACTAAGCATCTGATCACAATCATTCCCATGTTTCGTTTTCCCATGTTATGATGAAATTTCTAATATGGGAGTACTAACAGAGAAGATATTTATGGGAAACATTTTAGATAATTCATTATAATTGTATATTTAGTTCAAATTTTCAAAATTCACTAAACTATTATTGTCCTTAGGTAGGTTTTTGTGTAATTTAATGAATATTCAACTAAAAAGATTTAATATTCATATTTGAAAAGACCAGATCACAATATTTTGAATGAAAGGATAGGTTTAGTGATCATTTTGAATCATGGATATGTAAACAATTGTGAGATCCCTAGGGATATTATAAATTATATGTTTGTGCTATCTCTAAGGATAAGTCAATGGATGAGTAAATGTTTAAGAAACTTTCCTGGAATTTTGGTAAACGATTGAGAGAGTGGTGTCTAAAAAATTATATCCCTATCTGGATACTACATGTGATTGTGTTTCTAACAAGAATTTACATAGTGGTAACAACCCCAAAAACACAATATTATGATAGTCTTGATTGATAACTGGTGTATGATAACTTGCCTTACTGCACACCTAGATTGACACTCTCAAGGGATATGACTCAAAAATTTACAAATCTTTGTAAACCATAATGTAGGATTTTAAAAAATAGATATTAATTACCTATGATAATTAAATTGTTTCAAAGATTAAATATGGTGTCTTTATTTACACATCTAATGAGTGATTTTTCATGATTACCCAGTTTCACACTATGATTACTATTTCTCCAGCTACGTTTTTTGGTTTTAGTCAATGGTGGGAAATATAAAGAACATGGTTAAAGATGAATTTGATAAATTATTTATTAATAAACATCCAAATGGTTTGATGATTTCAGTTAAGGTTGTTTTGCATGAAAAGTAATTTTTATATTTTTTCTGAAACAATTGTTTAATGATTAGTGTTAAGTGGTAGGATACAAATGAAATATATCCTAATTCAAAGATTTTAAATCAAGCCCAAATAATTCAGATTACCCAAGATGATCACGATATAGGACTATCAGTTGAATTCCCACACCCTCTAACCATCATCATTAGCCCACTGTTGACATTTCCAACATCCCCAACATTGGGGTCACCATCCACCGAACATTTCATCAGAGCACAGTGGAGCCCA
Source organism: Viscum album (assembly GCA_963277665.1). Taxonomy (NCBI): domain Eukaryota; kingdom Viridiplantae; phylum Streptophyta; class Magnoliopsida; order Santalales; family Viscaceae; genus Viscum; species Viscum album. Next base: position 1,031,785,008 of record OY728158.1, read on the forward strand.
TCCAAGTCTCCATCCAATATCATCATGTACCACACTATCATTGTTTCCAATTGAACACACACTAGAATGTCAGAGAGCATTATATAACATCGAACCTCCTTGAAAAAACTACACCTTGTTGTCCAATAAAGCCAAATAGAAAACCACAAAAACCACAAAAAAAAGGAGTAGAAAGCTAAAAAACTAAAACAAACCAAAGAAAAAATCTAATGGAACCTCGTAAAGAAGAACACAAACCAAAATATACAAAATAATAGAAAACCAAATTTGACTTCTTTAAGAGTACTGTCAGCCACCAAATCTTACCACCATAAACTGCTGAGGAACCACTACTCTCGATCCGACTCAAAGAGGATTAGAGGGACGTGAGGTCACAATAGAAATTTGATCAATATTGGGCTATGAACATTGGAATAGTGGGGTAGCTAAAACCAACAGAAAATAATAATAACGGGATGAAATAGTAGGGCCTAAAAACCCCTATATCTCTGAAAAAAATCCCTAAACCACAGTGCTTCCATCACTCCCGATCTGACATGGGGAGGTGCAGTGGAATACACGGTCAGAGCATGGTAGCAATGGTCGACGAGTTTAAAAGAGACAACCTTCATCGATACCAATAGATCCACCCTATGAGATATACACCAATAAAAATGCACCATCATGATGGAAATGGGCCTAAGGAGGTTAAATGGTTAGTTGAAAAGAAATAATTGATAAAAAATAACGCTCATATGCACCGCTGACCCCAAATAAATGGATTTCTAGTTGAAACCCCAGGAATCCGATAGTGGTTGGGGGAGAGCTCGTGAGATAAGAATGTTTGGAATATTTGAAATACATTTTCATAAAAAACGATTAAAAATGTCTACATTAACCAAATCTAAGACTCAAAAAAGAAGAGAAGGAAATAATTATATGAGACTTTGGGTAATGGAGTGCATGATGGAAATTATACTTAACTTTCATTATGTCATGAATGTGGAAGGAGTCACCAATGTGGATGTCTTATCAAAATAGGATGATATTTTTATTATGGAAAAGATGGAAACAATGAAAAAGACTTCCAATAGAAAATGAAATGTTAAATAATTGTTATGTATGGAAATATTTTCCCCTTGATATATCATCAATTTTTTAATTCCTTATGTATAGAATGCATTTGAATTATGAAAATTGATGTCTTAAAGGGAATTCTTGTGATGGGAATCATCATAGATGTATGAGTAATGGTTATATTACTGATGATAATGATACTACAGATGACATGTGATATGAAATAAGTTCTAAAGTAACTGATTAAAAAGCATAGTTATTTTTATTAGATTAATGTGTGATAAAAGAGGTATTTATAAATTTTAATTCAAATGTTTTGTTACATAAATTATAAAAAATATAGGGACTAATAAATATAAGATTTTAATGATTTTAATGAATATTATTAATAATAGTAATAGAAAAGAAAAGTGATTTAAAATAAATGTGGTATTTTTAATAAGGCAGGATATTCATTAATTCATTCGGGATGTAGATATAATTATGTTGGGATAAAAATATATATTAGATATGAATAAATTATATTGGATAGTTTTTATTACCTTGGAAATAGATTAATGAATATTTTGACAATGTTTATTATACTCTCATGGCAGAGTTTAATGTATTTCTTCATATTAAGAATATATCTCATAATTTTTGCTTTATAAGGAATAAAGAATAATTTGTTAAATCAGAAGTGTTTTAGGGTAATTTTTTTTATTATATTGTTTAATTAAAATTGATTAGGAAGGTACTCACATGTTTGGTATGTAAAAATCAAGAGCCTCATTATAGTTTATATCGGTTTAATGATATGTTTATTTTTGAAATTTAATGACCATATTTCGATGGTCTAGATTATAATATTTTGGATGGGTCATATGGATAACTATTCATTGAATGGTTTAAGTTGAATTTTGGATATGGTTTAAATAATTACCAAATGACTTCAACATATGATGATTTATCAACATTGGATAATCAGATTTAACATTAACTATAGACGGAAGGAATGAATGTTATGGAACTAATGATATATTATTTATTCATGCATAACAAATTCACCTTCACTTCATGGAGGAATAACTAAATATAAAGATGATCCAAGAACAACCAAAGGATGAGATTGGGTTGAAATCAATTATATATCCCAATGAATGTTATCTAATATAATGAAAATTATCTTTGAATAAAATATTGTTCTTTTATAATAATTTTTAATGATATCAATTACCATTTCCATGCCACATTTTTTATGGTTTTTTTATTATATACTTTTTTTGGATCACCCAATTTCTTGTGATCAAGAATCTTTATCACTATCTATAATATTCTATGATTTTATTTCATTTCCAAATATTCACTTCCCAAGTATATTCTCATATATGAAACAAAGTTATGATTTAATTTGTGAATCGAATATGTTTTGAAAATTCTATTTGTTATGTTTGTTTTATTATTCCTTTTTAGGATATGGGTTTCTATGATTGAATCCATCATTAATTAATCCTCTATTCATGAAAATGAATTTTGAGGGAAAAATCAACTTAAGGGTGGTATAATGTAAAACCATGATTTTTAATGAATTAATTTTTTTAGGATAAATATAAAGTATTTTATGGTTTTCATTTCACGCTACACCATTTTAATATTTTTTTATAGGCAACCCCAATGTTATCTTGGACTACTTGCAAGTCTGAGTTTAAATGAATTCTGACATATTATTAAAATATTATTATAGTTATCCCCGAGTCATTAGAATTAATAGTATTAAAATGATTTACTAAATTTTGAAAATATGGTTTATTCATGTTAATAATATAAATTCTTTGGTAAAAAATTAATTATAAATGAAATATAAAACCATTTAAAAATAAATAAATCTCATTTTCAAAAATCTATTTTTCAATCAAAAGACATGATATATCTTAATAAATTAAGAAATATAGTTTTGATGATTATTTTTAATGAAATTTAAATATTATATATTAAATAAAATATTTATAATTCAGCTTATGTGTTTTCTAGAAAATATATATGAATAAATCTAATTTTACGAATAAAAAGATATATTTATCAAAAAGTCTGTTTTATCACCTTTTAATGGACCACTTGTGTTAAAAATTATTTTTGAGAAATTAAAAAGTATTATTTGAAAAAAATTTATTCATAATTTAAATAATAATATATAGTTTATTTTAGGGAGATTTGGTTTTTTATTTTTGAATGAAGCTTCATTTTTTATGAATAATTAAAAATACACAATTTTAATTGAAATTGTATTTTTTTCTAATTATTTTTATAGTTAAATTATAATTTAAAATAAATTTAAAGTATAATTAGTTAAATTCTTTTTAAATTAATTTTTTTATAGGAATCAATTTCATAATGAAATTCGATATAAATATATTATAAACTTTTAAATACTTCCACTTTAAAACCCTACATTCCAGTCACGTATGTATGATTAATTTTAAATTTTATTATTCCATTTGAGTGAGTTTATTTTGAAAATATTTATTCTATATTAGGTATAATGATAAATTAAAATTTAAAATACTAAAAAAATAAAATTTTAACAATAATTATTTGTTAATATTATAAATATTAATTATAATAATTAAAGAAAAAACATCTTTACATTGCATTTTAACATAGAATATAAGGTGTTTGATTGATGAAAAACATGTCCAAAACCCTTTTAATAGAAATATTTTCACTATTTTTAACATATAATCTTATTTTATGTGTTATTGGACACTTTTACTGGAATACGACACATATAATAAGTTATGTAATGAAAAAGACAAAACAATATTCCATTTTTCATTTAAAACATTATAATAGATATGAATAGAGAAATGAAAGCATAGGTTTGGTTATAAATAATATTAAAAAACATAAATTATTTTTTATCATCATAATTTCATTTTATTTTTGATATATTATTTAATTACATTAAATTCTTCAGAAACCCCAACGTAGAAATATTCAGTTAATAATTAAATAAATCCAATAATACTAAATACATTAAAATTGAATTAAATTGAATTATTAATATGTTAAATTGTTTTTTAATATTAAAGTATCATGTTTCATAGGTTTTATTGTAATTTATTAAATTTCCATTAGTTTAATGATATTTTTAAATTTATATTATATAAATAATGTCAAAATTGAATTTATTTTCATTTTATAATAAATTCTATTTTAATAATTGATTTAAAATTAAAAATAATAATATATTCAATAAAGATATCTATACATATTAAAAAATATCAACCATTTGCAATCCATGGTCAGATTGTTCTATGAGAAAGACTCTATAGATCTTTAAATAATAAAATCATTGTTAGTGCATTTCTGGTTTAAGTGGAATTTATGTGTGTTACATCCACTTGTGATAAAGTTAACATCCAACATAAAAAAGATTTATACTTTACTAATTATTATATAATTTATAGAGATCATTATGAAAAATTACCTATTATTTTTCACTTTAATAATTTCCTAAAATATATATTAGTAAGGTTAAGAAACTTGTTACTATAACAAAACAAATAGTAAAGCAAATTTAAGTGTTGAGGAACCTAATGGTTAAAATATACGTATAAATGTGTTTTAGAGGATTTTTTTAAAAAAAATTCATATCTCCACAAATCTATTTAATAATTTTTTAGAATCTCTATGTAATCTTGACATCCTAATAGTGAATAATTTTGATTATTTACAAGAATCATGTTGCTCCTCAACTATAAAAATGAACTCCCTCAATCATATTATTCACATATCTAAAGTTATTTTCACATAAAATAACTAGAAAAATAGCTTCTATACTTTATTCGAATACTATTATAATCCATTAATTGGGCATAAATACATATTTAGAAGGCCTTTGTTGAAAACCAAAAGGAGATACCAAAAGAAGATGTAACATCCTACAACAAACATTTATTTTTTATTTATTCCACAAACCCATCGAATTAATTTTATATCACGATTATATAATAACCTAATTATATTAAATAAAATTATAAGTTTTTATTTTAATGTTAAAATCTACAATAATGCAAACAATTATCATATGGGTTATAAAATCATCATTCGTGTATATGAAATACTAACCCTTGGCAGACCGATGTTGGTCATTTCATCATTACCACCTTCCATGGCATAGACTAATGGTGTTATAACATTTTATATACTATATTTAGGATATTTATTATGTTATTATGTTTTTTGGAATTTTTATATCAAGGATAACTTCAAACATTCCATTTAATGGTAATCTGATAACTTCATTCATGTGTACGGAGGACTAGCACCTCACGAATCAATATAATCTGTTCACACTATACAATGAAATATATTATGGATTAGTTTAAAAAATTATATATATGACATGAATTTTATAATTTTTTTAAAATATATGTATTTAAATTTAATTTCTTTTAACTCAATAAGAAAATATAAAATAGGGTTCATGCGTATATACTACCTACGATCTTAATGAATGATGTATATCATTTCCTATCACTAATTCTCAAGATATACTATAAATAAATATATACTGAATATATATGATATTTATATAATTTTTATAATTATTTATATGATAAAAATGATCAACTTATTCAGATAAAAATAATAGAAAATCAAAACATATAGAAAAAACAAAGCAATAATTTCTCAAAACAAAACATTAACATTGAAATGTTGATAAAAGGGTATTATATGGTAATAATAAAATCTTTTATGATTTCATATATATGAATATGGTTTTATAAAGTATTTATAATAAATTTATATTTATTATGCATTAGTTCTAAAAATGTCTTATGGAAGTTACTACCTAGTGTAAGTGGATTTCTAGTCTAACATTTAATTTTATGATACTTGTGCAATATTCACCACTCATTTCTGTTATGTAGTGTATATATTTACCTATGATATTTTATTTCAATAATTTAATTTATTTAATGAAATTAAATGTTTCAATTTATTTTTTTCATTTCATGGATATAATGATTTTAATGTCACTAATGTAGTAGGAGATTTCTATCTGAGTTTTATTATTTGTGAGATATAATCCATGTTCACCACCTATTACTTTTGTATGGTGTATATAATTCCCATGAATTTACTTTTTGATTTTATAATAAAAAATTTTTTTTATCAAAAATCTATTTTACGGTTTATATTTCATGGAGTTAGGGTTTCAATGTTACTAAAGCAGTAAGATAATTATGCCTCAATTTTCATTCATTAAGACACATGTTAAGTTTTACTGCTATATTATTTTATGAGGTGTATATAATTATCTTTTGACATGTTATGTAATTTATATAATTATATTAATTTAATTTTTTTCTTCATTTAATTTATTATTTCATTTTTATGTTTATTCAAGGATACAAAAATAATATTAATTTTATATTACATCCTCAACATTTATCAGGTCAATTTAAGAGTATGCTTCCAATGATAACATCTTATGAACTATATTTAAATTATTCTCGTGAATTTTCTTATTCTATTATTATTAATGATATATTTAGGTAATGGAACCATTTTCTACTCTATGGTACTATAGTGAATAAATAAAATGTTTTTTTATAAAAATCTCAATTTATTTTTCTCTTTAATTGGAAATTTTTTTTCATTCAAAACCATTAATCTATAAATATTTTCATAAATTTTATACTATTATATTGACTTTTTAAAAGTAAATTTTATCCAGTTTTTTCCTTTTCAAATATTCGGTTTAGAAAGAATATTTTTTCCTTTTCTGGTATTGTCTCTTTTGACTTCTACGAATAATAAGAAATGACTCCTTGTTTTTAAACATATATCATGTATGGAATTCTACAACAACATGATCACTCAATTAATTAAAGCATAGTTTATAAATTTTAAATAATATTTTGAAAATAATTATTTATCTTATATGTTTTGGAAATGATTGTATTTTACATTGATTTTCATGGAATGTAATTTTAAAAAATTATTCTTCTTTTTTAAAAACGTGTTTTAAATGATTTTAAAGGCATATGATATAATTTCCAAATGCTATTTTCAAATAAAATGATTTAAAAGGTTTTTTATTATTCAAAATAATTTGAAATGGTTTTTAAAGAATAATTTTTATATTTTAATGGTTATTTTTTAAAAAAGTGTTATTTAAAAAAGTGTACATTTATAAAAGATTTTTTAAAAGTAGATAGTATATTTTCCTCCCCAATATTTAAAGGAGTGTTTTAAATAATAATTTTAATGTTCAAAATGTTACATTAAATAAAATTTATTTTAATTTTCTTTTATTAAATAGATTTTCAATGAAAGTATATTTTTTATAAGGTTTCAAAATTGTCATTCAAAATAAATCTTTATTGTAGATGACTGCCTTTGATATTGTTTATGATTTACTGGGGATATTATACAAGGACACCATTTGTATTATTTGTTCAAATGGACTATATTTAATTTGATATTTTTTTCTGAAATGAATTTCTATTATATGGGTTGTACCATAATAAAATTTCTTTGAAACATGCTTATTTTCATGGGCCTTGCTATGATGAAATGATCACGAAACATGTTTCCTTTTCAAGGTTATGATATAATGAAATTTTTATTATACACATTATATTTAATGGATTCTGATATAATTAATGTCTAAAACATTTTTGAACACATAGATTTGATTTCATTTTGTGATGTGTGGGACCTATATCTCAATCCAATGCATTGTGTAAAGATGTATATATCTCATTAGATAGATATGGCTAGAATGCATAGTGAACCCATTCCACTATAAGTAATGTTATATTCTTGGGGATTTTGGTTTTTCCCTCCTAGTAGGTGTTTCCACCGATGAAGCTCCTAGATAAAATTGGAATTGATCCATTACATCTCATGAATGATTTTATATTCTTATCTATAGGACACAAGTATTTTTATTATGCCCATTTAATTTTCTTATAGATCATTTTAATTTATTATTTTATAATTAAAATCTTATGAACTGTCAATATGTATTCAATGACTCTTGATTATGATATTTAATATGTAGATTACGGTTTTCATATGTTATTTTTTTGTTCTCATTCACTTATGTTCATTTTATGCTTACATATTTTCTTTATTTACCCTTAAAATAATTTTTTCTCACCCTTTATTATGTTTCCATTTCCTAGGTAATGAGGAGAGGTTTTTGGTAAGATTAAAACACAAGAATGTCTTTGTGGGAAACATTGAATATCTTTTACAACATTAGACGATTGTGTTCCATGTTTCAAAACCCACTAAACTATTACGACCCTTAAAAATTTTAGTGTTTTATTTAATGAATATTCTTATAAAAATATCTAATATCCATTTATGAAAATCCATGGTCACTATAAAAAACATGATCAATAGAGAAATATCTTAATTAAAGGAAAATGAGAAATAAGAGTTCTCCATAAGTCATAATAAAATGTCATGTAATATCACATGAAAAAAACATATACTATGAAAAAAGAATATGAGATGATAAAAAAGATACATGGAGTTTAATCAAAATAATTTTATATAGAATCATTTAATGTCATGGAATCAAAAAATATCCATCAATTATAGAGCCAAAAAAAGTAATGAAAACTTTATATTGTGAATAAATCCTTGTATGTCCACATATCATTATTTATTAAAATATATCAATATAAAAAATACACTTAATAGATATATAAGAACCGAACCATAATCAAAAAAATATATATATTTCCTAAAATATCAATCATTCAAAATATCACAAAAACGAAGTAATAAAATGAGTTTCATTTATCATTTCATAAAGAATCCATAGAATGAATAATGGGTTTCAAAACATTTTTAAAGGTTTCACCAACTCTATCCTCAAGGAGGTAAAAAATTGATATCAGAAATTCAATCTCCAAAAAATATTAATTCATAAGTGAATATAAAAGTTTTTACATGAAAAATAATTTCCATGTAAATAAATAATTTATAGATAAAAATGAAACATTTGTTAAAACATATAATGTGTTTTTTCAAATGATTTTAAACATTGGTAAATGAATAAGTTACCAATCACATTTAAATATAATTTTTTAAAAGGTAATTTTATTAAAATGAAAATATAGTTTTAAAAATTAATATAAAAAATATATACTTTTAAATATATAAATTATATCAAAAGGAAATTTTTCGTAGAAAAACATTTGATTATGAAATGATGGAAAACATTTTTACAATTTTGAAATGCCATTATTATAAACTGAATATATAAATATAATAACAAAAATAGTTATCAAAATAGTATCTAGAAAATATTAAAAAAATATTGAAATACATAATTTGGTTTCAAAATAAAATGCAAAACACTGGTGGGAAAGGTAAATGTTGAAAAGGTGGGGAAACTGTAGTTAAAGAAGATTATAATTATTCTCAATAATGATATAATTTTTTTAATGAAAATTTTCAAGGTACGGAATTGAACTAAAATAATTTTCACTATATACATATAAGGAATTATAGTATCATAATTGAATATAATAAAACAATATAGTAAACCCAAAATATGAAAATAAATCTTTACAACTAGAAAAAAAAGTTTAGTCAGGAAAAACACCTTACATCATCATTATATTTTGAATTGAAAAAAATTAAAATGTATAACCTGATATTGATTTAAATACACCTTTTATTTAATGAAAATATATGATAAAATAAATTCATTGAAAAAAAATAAAACCCAAAACTGAAATAAGTGGTTATTACCTATTATATCTCAATAAAACAAATTGATATTCAAACCCCCTTACAAACATGGTTCTCATTGAATCAAAATTCCATTAAATTAAAAAACAAAATATGAATTATAAAACCAATATAATTAAAACACTATATTAATATGCATTCATTAGTTTATTATATCATCAAATAAAATATATCATGGTGCATAATATGAAATATCTCTAAAAACATAAAATACGATAAAAAACTATTACATTAATTCATAACATCCAATAATGAATTTGACTAACTTTTATAGAAAAAATAACAATATTAATATCCTTTTCAATAAAAATATTCATATATATAACATTTTTAATAATTTTTTTCTTTCATGTAGATAAGTATATTAGTGAATTATTATCTACTTTCATTATCATGTGTGTGTAATTTTGAACTAGTTTCATGATGACATTGTTTTTATTCATTATTCTAAAAACTTTTATCATAAATAACTCATAAAATGTACTATAATTAAGGATTTATAATTATTTATAATTTAAAATTTTCACAATATGGTAATTTTTTTGATACATAAAGATAAAATCTGTAATGAGAATGTCTTGGTGATTTTTAAAAATATGAATGCTTATATCATAATTAATGAGTTAAATTATAATGTTATAATTAAAGAACAAAAATAAAAAACCATTTATTTTTTTATAAATTTTGTTTCAGTAATTAATTTATCATATTCATCCATGTTATTATATCATAACTTTGTTAATTTGGGTGTCTAGATGGACCAAAACATGAATATACAAAAAATAATTAATTAATATGAAGTGATTTCGTTATAATATAAATTTTACATTGAAATAATGAAATTTTTTAGTTTTTATTAAAATCATAAGTTTGGATTTATAACAATTATAAGAATATTTAATTGATATAAAACTATTATAAAGTATGAATAAATTGTTTTCCCTCTTAGTTAACTTATTTTAGATTGTAGAATCTTCGATAATCATTTGCTTCTCATTTTTTAATGGAATGTAAAATTGGTATTACTATATTCTTAATAATTTCATAAACATAATATTTATCTGTAAAACCCATTATCGTTTCCAAACATGAAAGGTGGTGATGAATAATATAATACATTTATTCCTCTATGCAGTAGCCTACAGAAGTATATGGATTTTGATTTCATTAATCATAGAATTATAGAAAAGTATGATATGGTTTATTATTTCATAATTGAAAACATGTTTTATAAATAATTATTATTTCTAAAATTTTAATTTATGATCATCCATGTAAGGTGGTGTGGGTAGTAGGACAATATCATTTCAAGGATATAGTAGTCTTTTTGAATTAATGATCCATGTTGTTTTATTTTTCATAGTGGATCGAAAGGATTAAATAATGGTTTCTATATTAGCATAGTAATATTTTTGTATGTTAGTTATACTTATTCATCTATATTTGGGTGTCTAGAATTTTTTTAGAGTAATATAAAAAAAAATAGACAATAGAAAACGAAATAATAACGTTGGGAACACATTATTTCTCTTTGAAATCTCCTTTAAAATAGAGGCCCTGGGATAAATAATTGATACTAGGGGATTATAATCATTGGATATTCGTTATGAATGATAAAAATTTTAGAGTCATGTGATTAAACTAGAAGGTTTAGGTATATGATGATGATGTTTAAATGATCCCATTTCATTGGTGAAGATAAGGGTAATTTTGGAAGATCCCATTATTGTTCAATAATGGTACGACACTATTCAAGTGTAAATAGATCAAAAAGTTTTAAATAATGGAGGTGATAAGTTTTTTATATTATAAAAATATTCCATACACCATAGGGGAATGTTTTTTTTATATTATTTAATTCTTTTACTCTTATTTAAACACTTTTTTCCATTTATTTTCACCATATTAAAAAACGTTTTTTACATTGAAAATTAATTTTAATTAAGGAAATTAAATTTAAAATTATTTATTAATTTGAGAATGATGATATAAAATATGAAAATTATTTTATCAAATAAAATATATTAGGTTTATAATATTAAATTTCTCAATTATGTAACAAAACACATAAAAATAATTTTTTGGAACTCTGTGTTCTTAAGATTTAAAATTTATTTGTAGGATAAAATTATCAATTTTATTAATTTCAGTGAAATAACATGGAAGATTGTAAAAAAAATAAATTTCATGCAGACATAATATAAATCTATAACTGCATTTTACAACAAATATTTTAAAATTAAAATCAAAGACCAAAATTTATTTTACAATTGGAATAAAATTTCACCTAAATTCAAAAATACTAAACATAGGTTTCTGAAGTTCAAGAATAATTTCTAAAATAAAATATTTTAATTATAAAATAAATCTTTTATTATACATAATGAATAATAAATTAAAATTTTTTATAATGATAACATCATAAAATTTTAATTTTTATAAAACATTGTTTTCTAACAATTCATAAAAAGTCAATAATTTCCAGAAAATCTGAAAATACATCCTAATATAATATTAAACTATTGAATAAAAATGATATAAATTTTTATAATTAAATTATTATAATTATTTATGTTAAATTTGAGGTAAAAGAATAAAAATGTAGTGAAAATTCTTTTACAAATAGATTTTATATAATATTGATCATTATTAATTTTACCTCCAATAAATTATTAATAAATTAACTTTAATATATTTTTCATATAAAACATATATAAATATATTTTTCATATAAAAAATATACATAATATATATATATATATATTATAAAAATAAACATAATTGTCAAATTTTTGAAAAAATTTATTTATTACAGTAAAATGATCTTTTGAATTATGTCAATATGTTCGTAAAAAAAATTATATTCCTAAAAAATAAAAAATATGAAATATATATATAAAATCTTATAAATAAAAAATTACCCGAAAAAATATTTTTTTATATAAAATTATTGTATTTTATATAACCCTTTAAGATCTCTGTGTAAGATCTGAGAATATGGTAAGCTCTGATGGAAATCGAGTGTAGTGAACATACTAGTAGAAATCTTGTGGAATTTTCCCAATGTGGAAACTTTTATCATATTTAATTTTTCTAAAAATATAAATTTTTTAGTAAGGATTGGGCTTCATCTAGTGAAAACCCAGGTGAAGCCAACTCCTTTCTAAGATCATAAAAATTTTCTTCATAAGGGTGACTTCTACTACCTAGTTTCATTTTATTATTTATTCGTTATATATTTTATAAAATGGATACTATCTATTGTAATGAAAATATAATATTGGTAAAAATTTGATAGAATGAAGATGTTATTTTTAATTTGACGTCATAAAGATAAAATTCTATTAACATAATATTTATTTAATGAAAATACATAATGAAGTTTTCTATACATACAATTCCCTCTATCCAGATAACTAAACAGTGCCTTAAAATTTTCAATTATTCATAAAAAATAAAATTGTTAAACATTTACCATAATATAGATATGACTCCAAATTTAATTTATAATTTGGTTTTATCCTCGCTATCTTATTATGACTAATGAACTCATCATTTCCCTCTAGTTAGAATATAATTAAAGTTGGGTTATTATTTAATTATTTGCGATAATTACCCTAATAAATTTTGAGTAAAATTATCATAGGGATATTTTTGCCATCCTTAATAGTTGGTAATTTGTTCATTTTTCATTGTAAATTTATTATCATGGAACCTAACATGGCCTCTAGTTTAAGAGATATAATCAGTGATTAACATCACATTAAAATTGAATAATGTAAGGATGATAGGATTTTTGAAAATGAAAATTCATCTAAACATATATTAGAGGGGATTTGTATACATAGGATATAATAATCACAAAACTAATTTTTTTATTAATAATTCAATATTTAGTGAAAAGGGTAACTATTTAATGTTCATGATTTCTCAACAGTAGGTTGAAAAATGTAGCAATAAAATTTCATAGTTCTTGAGTGGGTAATTCGTGTTCAACATTACATAAAATTTTAATAACCAACATCTATTGTTGTAGTTTCATATTATTTTCCAAATCCAATAATTTTCAAGTACATATCAGCCTTTTTATCCCTAATATTTTGGTATTGACTTAGATAATTCCCATGTTTCCCACATTTAACAAACTGAACTATTCGTTGAATATCTAGATGTACTATATTTCCTTTGACTATTTTATTTGATCTCTTATCTTTTCCATAGAAATTATTTACTCTATACCCAATTTTTCACACATAACATATTTCATATTCTCTTTAGAAAATTATCCATAGTGAATTTTTTGACAATTTTTTTACAATTAAAGATGATATTATTTCCATCATCATCTTCATTACTAAAACATCCATGAGATTCCATCCTTCTATTATTATTTGTATTTCGATAATCAACTACGTTGAAATTTTTAGTAATAATTATTGATATATGGTTCTTAATAATCACAATATTTCTTACACCATATACATTCTAATTAACTTTCTTATTGGTAAAATCATCGCATTGTCCATGGATTCCATTGTTAACATTGTTTCTTCATGATTTAACCATTAATATAACTAACAGGGCTAATTTTATTTTAGAATAATTGACATTATATGATAGTTATCAAAAATATTTTTTTTAAAACACCACATCAAAACATATTTCTCTATAAAAACATCTTCTTTTCTTTCAATTAATACAAAATCTCTCTTAGTTCAATCTTGTTTTCGTTATGTTGGGTACATTAAAACATAATAATTTAATTCCATAAAATATTCAATCCCTAAAAATTTATTTTCATGTAAATGTTATTATCTTAAACATATCCCCTAGTAGTTTCTATCTAGGTGTTCGGTCATAGCCCTAGTCATTATACACCATAATGAATATTGTGTTGATACTAAACCATCATTGGTTTGTGATTACCCTTCGGTGTATCTGTGTCATAGCCGTATTTGTTTTCTAGTATCTAAGTAGGGATTTAATTTATAATGGAATGAAATAATCATTATCTTTCTAAAAATTCAATATGTTATCCATTACATAGAATTATCCCAATCATTTTCACTTATATTCTTCCATCCAAATCCCAAAAAATAGAAAACATATTCCTACAAATTAACTTATACCTGCATTTATACATTCTATGGTGACCCAAGATAATTAAATTTATATTTAAAATATTACCATAGAAAACATAATAACTCACAAAATGTCATAATTTCCCATGAATAGAAGGTTAATATCTTTCAGGAAAATCTACATTAGAAAATTATTTTTAAATACTTGAGAAGATTTATCTATAATTATTCTACAATACCACTATTATATATTTCTCATACTTTATATCCATCCCCATATCTAAAGGAATAAAAAAACAAAAGATTTTTGATCTCAAATTTTTAGAAAGGGAGGAAATCATCATCATGTAATAAATTTTTATATCATAATAAAATGAGAAAACTATTTTAAGGTAGAAATATTATGTAAAAAATAAAATAACAAGATGAGTTCTCCCATGTCATGATAAAATTACATCCAATCTCAAATAAAAAACATGTTCCACAGAACTAGATTGTGATATAATAAACTTGATCCATGAAGCATAATCATAGAAATATATCACAAAATCATGGAATGTCATTAAATCATATAACTACAAGAAGTTATGGAACAACATAAGAAAAAAATCATATTTGAATAACCCATGTAGGTAAATGATTCATTATCCCATGAGGTATAAAATAATAGCTAATAAATATTAGCATATATATTCCCTCATATATCGTCATCCATTGATATTTTTTCTATATGATATTAATCATTAAACATATCATGAAACCCCATGGGATTAATACATTTTTCATTTATCTCATCATAAAGAACACATGGAGGAAAAATGGGTTTCACAACATCTCTAAATGGTATCACCCAAATTGACCTTAAGAAGGTAAATGTTTGGTACCAAAATTTCAATAACCCAAAATGTATATTTCATAAGAAATATTCGAATGTAATTCATCAAAATTTTTTATATGGAAATAAATATTTTAGAGATTAAAATTAAATGGTTATGAAACCAGAAAAGTATTTTTATACAATATAATATCATTTTCTCAAATTAATATGTTTAAGATCACATTAAAAATTAATTTTTAAAAATGTGATGTGAATAAGATGAAAAAAACATACTTTTATAAGTAAATTTAGAATATAAATCCATTAAAATATATAATTTTTATTAAATGAAAGTTGAGGTGGAAGATAAATTATTTGACTATGAACTGTTGACAATCCTATTAATTTTTTTTAAATAACGTTTTTAGAACAAAAAATATGAAAAAGTGTAAGAAAAAAATGCTAAAAAATGATATGGTAAATTGTAAGTTCAAATATGATAACATATTGTTCTGTTTCATATTAAATGGAAAAAATTCTTGGGAAAGGTAAATATGAACAATGAGGGTAAATGGTCATAAAAGTGTATGATAATTATTCTCAAAAAATTATATAATGTTTTTTAAAAAAATTATTCATGTCAATGAACTGAATTAAAATTTTCAATTTACCTATATAGTGTCTTTATTAATGTATCAAAATGAATCTAAAGAAACCCATATTGTACAATCATAATCAATAACAAATTATTATGACTACAGAAAAAAAGTTTTATTAAGAAGAACCCTTTGCATCATCATTATCCTTCCAATTAATAATTATGAAATATAGAACATGATATATATTTGTAAAGAAATTATATTTCATCAAAAATTATAATAAAATAATCCATAGAAAATATATGCACTACAAAACCCTATCAAGTGTTTTGTACACATAATATCTCAAGGAATAAAAATTGAGATGCTAAAACCCATACAACATAGGTATCCTTTGAATTGAAATATGTTAAAATGAAGTATACAATAAATCTCATAAAACAAATGAATTAAATTAATATATTTTATGATATTAAATTCTAATTAATCACACAATATGAAATATATCACGGAGAATAATATTAAATATATATTAATAATTTAAATTTGAGACAAATAACCCCTACTATAATTCCAGACTTCCACTAAAGCTCTTGATTCTCATGTATAAATAATATAGCTCTATTAATAAAATATTTGAGAAAACAATTAATATTTTTATCCTATTATAAAAATCATTTAAAATTATTATATATTCTAATATTAGTTAAATATCACTAATTTTCAATATTAGGTGTGAGTAATCTTGATCATTTGGAACTAGTTTCAAAATAGTGATGTTTGTCTTCCTTATTCTATGAAATTAAAACATTACTATATCAAAATGGTATAATATTTTATAATAAATAAATATTTATAATTTCATAATTTCATTGAATGTTAGTTTTTGTTATGATCCCAACAGATGAAATCAGTCATGAACATGATTTATTGATTTTTAATGATCAAACATTTGTATCATAATTAATGAGTTTAGTATTAATGTTATTTTTCTAAAACCAATAACAAATAATTTTATAAATATTTATATCATATATTATAAGTAATTAATTTCACAAAGTTATCTATATGTTTGTTACATATCATTTTTCAAGTATGTGGTTTGACATACCCAAACATAAAAAAACAATAATTAATAAATTATTATGAAAATATTTATTGTAAAATTATAATTTAAGATTCATAATTGTGTTTTAATTATTTATTAAATTTATAAACAATTATATAAGATAAAAATAAGATGTTTTAATGTATAAAACAGTATTAAATAGTAGGAATCAATCTTTTTTCCACTTTGTATGCTCATTTTAAATAATTGAATTACAACAATAATTCCTTTCCCAGTTTATTAATATATTTAATTATATTTATTTCCATAATAATAATAACTTCATAAATAAAATATTTTTATATTTAACAATTCTCATGACTATCCATGATGTGTGGTGAGAAAAAATGGAATAAATTATTCCATGGAGGTGATAGTCCACACAAACACAAGGATAATGATTTCAATTTCCACAGAAAGGTTGAAATGTTTTATATGGTATATTATTTAATAATATAAAAATTTATATAAATATCATAATTTTTCATTAAAATACATTTTATTACGACTCATGTTTGCTGTTGAAGGTAAGTGTACAACATGATTTTACAGAGGTGGTAGTCTGCTCACTCACATGATTGATGTTGTTTTATTTTTCTTAGTTGACGGAACAGATTGAATATTGGTTGATCCATTAACATAAATACATTTATTTATATTAATAATTATATTTTAAAAATATTTTGTTCCATTAAATGGTAGGATGAGGTAGATTTAGAAGGGATGACTACTGAGTAACAAATACTGAAAATGAGAATTTAGGATTTTAATTGCAAATATACTTGTAAGTAGATACCACAGTTTAATTAATTGAGAAAAGTATATTATGAACATGAAACATAATTAATGTTGGAGAAAATTTTAGATATTCAAAAATAAATATTAATGTATATGTGTGTTATATTGTGATGTAAGTGATCCCATTACATAAGCAACAAAATTCGTAATTCAATAAATACACATTACATTTATATAATGGTGTGTCACTATTAAAGGGTTAAATGACCCAAAGGTTTAAAATAATGGTTGGTATGAGTTTTCGTCAATCCACCTCTCATCCACATACTTATAGGCACTATTTTATAATTCAAATGTATTTTACACGTACTGAAACACTTTTTACCCTTTTTTAATTATTTCAAGGCAAATATTCTTTTTAACATTGGTAATTAATTATATTAACCAAAATTAAAATTAAAATTATTGTTACATTTTAAATATATCATTTAAAATATTAAAATAATTTTATCAAATAAAATATACATGTCTAAGAAAAATTAATTTTAAAATCAATGCAATTGATGCACAAAAATATTTTTTTAGAAAACGTTTGTTTTCAATCATACAATTTATGTGCATGGTAAAAATATTAATTTTATTAATGTACATGAAATAATTTGTATAGTTATAAAACAAATATAATACTTCATTCAGTAAAACCAATTCGAAATCCAATTTTTACCCTAAAAATGTTTAATTATAAGAAAAACAAGATTTCTTTTTGAATTGGATTATTGTATTACCTATGTTCTAAAAATTAATAATAGGTTTTCTAAGATTAATGAAATATTTAAAATGAATAATTTTTCCTATATAAAAAATATTTAATTAACTAAAATATATAATAAATTTATATGTGTTTAGACTATGAGTTTTTTATTGTCTTATAAACTTAGAAAGATGTTGGCTAAAAACAGTAAATTTTTTATGGTTTCGTATTTTGTTTTCAGTTAATAAATCAGACAATAATGATATACATTCATTATAACTTTTTAGACAGCTTGGGATTATATGGGAGTTTATAGGACATATTTGATTAGACAACAAATTGTGTTTGTATAATAATTGTCATTGGGACACTGAATAGAGTCATTTAGACCAGGAAAATTGGTTGATTATTTTTGGTTCTTCAAAGTACCAAACATTAATGATTATTTTAATATATTCATGATTCAAGATGATTTCATTTAATTAATGAAAATTTATGATCAAGATGTTTTTTGATAGTTTCAAACGATATTTTTTTTAAAAAAAGTCACTGGATTAATGTCTTAGGAATCATCCATCAAAAATAGGTTTCTAGAGAAAATTATATGTCATAAGTTTACTAATAAAGGCATTAAAATGGGAAATCTTTACGGATACTTATAGAGTAACTCAAAATTATTTTTAAATGAAACATGTAAATATTTATCAAATAGATTTAATATTATGAAGATAAATCATATAGAGGTTTGATGATCATTACAATGTGTTTATGAAGTCATAAATTGTGATGATGTTGGGATATACGTTCAATATCTCAATATTCACAAATAAATGATCATGATTCTATCTGTGATTCCATACAAAATTGAATACCATTGATTTCATTATATGATTAAATCTCCTCTGGATATTTTTCACTAATATAAATTCAGATTCTATGAAGGATGTCAACTGAATAAGGACAAGAATGGGAGTTTCAAATTAATAGTGACAAATTCAAATTTAATGCTTAGGCTTAAAAATTAATTTTTTAGTAAACTATAACTTATAAAAGGGGATTAGGGGAATTGGGAAATGTTTTTGAATAATTGATGTGCTGACTAAGTAGCTTGGAGATCTTTTATTCATTGTATCAGATAGAGAGGTACCATATAAAGAAATACAAGACTGAGAATTATTGGGAAAAATAATAATGGAAAGTGGGGTTTTAAAGTAAATAAATATTGTATGAACATCTACTAAATAAGGGTTTATAATTAATAGTATTTTAATATATTACCAAAAAAAGAATAAGAAAAACATATAAAAAGTAAACCATGATGAATTCATGTGACACATCCATGAAATATTAAAGCCTATTAGTAAACGATCATTTTTGTTATTGAAATTATTGTTTTGTCATATTATTCATGAATGAATGACATGAAATTTCAAAAGAACATTGTTTTTGGAAGCTGAATTGCATACCCTTAATTATATAAACCATGGAAGAGTATTTTCTAGTGGATCTGTAGTATTGTACTGTTTTTAGATCAGGACAAGTACAATCTAGTCTAATTAAGTAGTAAACCATGTGATTTTTTATGTTCTGATGGTTTTGGTTTTGTGTTTTTTGTGTGGAGTAAACATTCACTAGCCTTAGGTAATGTTTGTTTTCAAATAAATAAAAATATACTGTAATGCCACTGATATATCCTCCCCCCTTAGTGGTCACACATATTATGATTGATCCATTAAATTGGTATCAAATCACAGGTTCATTCATTATATCTTGTAAATTCGATAATTAAACAATGAGAAGCCTAACATGTATTTTAATAACTAATTTAATAGTATATGGAATCTTATATTTATTGGGAATAATTATAATCTCTAGAGTGTAAAAATGCTACCCAATCTATTCTCTTTAATATTTGAATATCATGATGGTTTCATAGATGATTTCACTCGTCTTATTGAAAATGATCTAGTAATTGCTATAGATATAAATAATCTATATAATTTTGGGTAACCAATAAATGCAACACATGCCTCTAATTACAAAAGTTAATTTCAAAGTGATAAATAAACTAGAGAAACTAAAAATATCTATGATAATTTGGAAAGTAAATATGAAGGAATTAAAAATGTAAATAAATCCAAGTTAAATATATGGTGATTAATGTTTTATGATCTTATGATTTGATATAATGAATCTATAAGTGATTTATTTATAATGGTCAAATGAATTTTATGCAATATAAGTTGTTCTAGAAACAATCAGAAGACTTGAATATTCTATAAAGGATTCTAAGAATTATTCATGATAAATTTGATATTAAGGTATCTTTTTTAGATTATAAATATCTAAAAAATATCTATATGGATGATTTTATAGTATTATAATCACATATGAAATGAGAAGATATAAATACCTAATGAAGAATAAATAAAATGATAATTGAAAAATATCTTTCAAATACATTATTCAGGAAAAGTATAATAATATTATTTTTGGGGAATAATTCATTAAATCCAACACTGAAGATGAAGTGACTAAATATTTTTATGAATTCATGTGTTTATTTCCCAAAAAAAAATTAAATAAGGAAAAGGTAATAATAATGTAAATTTTCCAATAATGTTCTTTAACTGTAGATCCGTATTACATTTCACAGGAAATTATCTTAGGATAAAGGAATATGTTGATAATGATGAAGAAGATGTAATGTAAAGAACTAATTTGAATTAGATATCAAAAAATTAAAAATCTTATTTATAATGAAATCTTAAGATATTTATTAAATAGAAGAAGATAAATTGTTTTTCCAAATGTGTGAAAGATGATGATAGTGAAGACGGAGATAAAAATTTATGTGATTTTGGTTTTGATATGTTTCTTATTAGAAAAGTAAATGATAAATGTTTTACCAGTGATTAAAGATGAAAGTATAATGAAAAATATAATAAAACCTATATGTTGTTTATTTATAAAATAAGTATTATATAATTTCATTTTAAAATTTATAAACTTGGGAATGGAAAAAAATTAAAAAAATACATATTTAAACCATTGAAAATAACTAAATAGTGTGTAGAGAATAAAATAATATACAACTCAAATAGATTAACAACCTGAATATGTTTCTTGATGATGAGAATAATATCAACCAAAATAGTGATGAGAATATATGGGAAATTGAAAATAAATTTGATACTTTTACATCAAAAACTAATTGATTCTAAATATGGAGTATCAAATAAAAAAATCAATTATATATATTGGTGAATGTTATATAGAGTGTATACATCATAAAGATCAATAAATATCATCATAATTTCTTAATACCATGGATGAAAATTTCTATAAAAGTAATAATGAAAATAGTGCCCCATATGTAGCTAAAACAAGTGAATTCCTAAATTTTAAAATTTATTCAATATCAAAATATTAAGAAAAAACATTACTACTGAAGACATTAAAAAGAATTTGAATAAGTAGAACCAACATAATAAAATTAAAAGAGTCCAAAAAAAACGTTTTTCATAACAATGGTCAATAGTTGATAGTTATAAAGATATTGGAATAAACATTAAAATTATAGATAGTACGATGGTTGAAAAAAAAATATGTTTTCTATGGATATTGATGGTTGAATATTAGAATATGGATTTATTTCACATGTCTGAGTTTATTTATAAACACATCAATTAATCCATTACATATTGTATGCATAATTTGAGGGAGATTCAACCAACTCAAAGAACGAAATCAGAAAAATCTAGTTCTAAAATCTAAAATAAGAATAATGTAAATAAAAGGAATTTGTTGTGAAAATTGATTTTAAGTACACAAATGGAGAAAAACATTGGATACTTTATAGTGGGTGTACTTGGAATTTTACAAAATATTTTAAGTTCTTACTAAATGTGAAATATCATAAATAAGTGATAGTGAATATTTGAAATGTTGGATAACTCACAATCAATGTCATTGAATATATAATCATTGGAAATGAAAAAATAAAATCTAGAATTTCCTAATATTACAATCGATAGAAAAAAATTTTATTGTTTCACAATATTATGATCAAGGAAACAAAGTATTTTTTATAAGGTATTGATTTTTTTTTAAAATAACAATGATTTTAATGTTACAATAATAGTATAATGAATCTAGTAAAATCTGTTTCTTGTTGGTGATGCATATGTTTCATTATATATGATCATGATGGATTAAAGAAACTTTTTAAATGAAATTATTTGACTTATGTGAGTGATTCATATTAACATTATAATAATTATATGATGTATTCATTGTGATCAAAACATGATCAGAAGAATTTTTTTGTTTGATATTCATGATAGGGAACATTTTATATTCAGTATATAAAATGGATGAGATATAGACAACTCATCCCATGGATACTCATTAATTATAAAACATGTGGGTTCATAAGAAATAAATCAATAAATGTTGATATTTATTTTATTTCTATTATAGATTATTTAACCCATATTACATGTATTTTATTCCTAAAACAAAAATCATATTTTCTCAATATGATTAAGAATTTGAAGAGATGTTCTAAAAAATAAGGTGGATACTTTATAAAGAATATTTGAACAGATAATGGTGTTGAATATAAAAATGGGATGTTTAAATAATATATTCAAAATTATCTAATTTTTTATGAATTTAGTAAAAAATACACTATAATAGAATGATGTTACTAAGATATAGAATATAAGTTTGGTTGAGATGGAATGAACGATTCTGATTCAACATGATTATTATGGATCATTCAGGTGAAAATCTATTTGATATTCAGTTCACATATAGAATCATTGTTACTATTGGATAAACTCTTATATAACTCTAAAAAATATATACTATAATGTGATCCGATGTTTGAAATTCTTCTGTGAGTTTGGTACCCCAAATATTAGCAATGTAAATGTTATGAATCCTAAAATTATTAATCTAAGGCCTATTTAAGATTCATACCACGGATACACTCGTCATGTTAAACGATAAAGGTGTTAAAAAAAGGAATATTAAAATCTATTAATGTTATATTTGTAAAAAATTTGGAATATTCTGGTAATTTTTTTTCATAATTATATTCCATTATGAGAGGAAGTTAGAATAAATATTATTCTATTAATCAACATGAAAAATTTTATGGGAGAATAAATGATTTTAAAATTGTATAATATTATTATATTAATTCATAAATTTTGTAACATCCCAAGTACGTAATGAATAATAGATATTTTTTATCTATGTCTATTAATGATTAAGATAGTGTTATAGAGGCTTAAAATGAAAATAGATACAATCTTATGCATGGAATACACTAATATTCTTAAAAGATTGTTTTACTGCCTTTTTATGGCAAACCATTTTTGAATCTATATTTTGACAATTTTATAAACTATGTTTTTCAAAATAAACTTATCCTTTATGATTGGGACATCAAAATTTACCTTGTGTGAATTTTTGGTATTTTTCTGACAATGTTCATTTTTTAATGAATAGTGAAAAATACTGCATTTTTCATCAAAACTGCTTTTTTAATCTAATTTATTTATATGATTAGATTATGTTTTGAATTGGTTTTGAAGTGAAATTAGAATATATTTTTACCATTTTATCCAATGGTGGTCATTGGAATCAATTTCACTTTGAAATTAGACTTAAACTGGTGTCAATCTTTTGATACTTATTGTTTTGTAAAAACACGCTATTTGCTCTGGCAGTGGGAATTAATTATTAAATTAATTAATGTGACTTATATGATTTGAATTTTTTAAAATAGACTTCATTTTTGAATTCGTAATATCAAATATAGCTTAGGGTGAATTTTTGGTAATTTTATGAAAAACTTCAATTTTTGATGAATAGTGAAACCACTAAGTGGTACTTATAAAAACTGATTTTCCGTTTAAATGAAATTTTGCCATCATTGTGTTTTGAATTTCAAAAATCCAACATACATGGTTTTCATTAAGAATTAAAATGTGGTTCAATGAGATTAAAATAATTTTTTGGTGAATAGTAACTTATTAAGATTTTAATCGCGATTAGTAGTAATTAGGGTAGTTTAAGGTATAAATAATGCTTTAATAATATGAAATGACCTAGACTGTAAAGACCCGTAAAATTCAAGGGAAATTTTTTCTTAATTTTCTTTGGAATTTTACATGAGCGCGGTTTCTGACGGCACCTGATTCCGAGGCCCGGAGTGCCCGGAATCAATTTCCGAAGTTTGGCTCGGGTACGTTCAGTGAACGAACGAGCGGGTTTTTTCTAACTTTTGATCTGGTGCTCGGAATTGAAATCTGAGGGCACCGATGAACTCACAATGCCGATATTCTCTTAAGGAGACCTTTTCCGAGGTTGCGTTTATTTCGGGATGAGAGTTAGTTTTTGGGAGTTTGGAATAAGTTAAATAAAAATTGTGGATTGCATATTTTTATTTAAACTTATTAGTTAACTTCTCTCAAAGGAAGTTAGGGGTGGGACCCACACCCACTTAACCTCCCTTGAGAGGATTAAGTGTGGTGGGGCCCACATGAACCCTAAACTTTTCATCTTCTCCCAACTCCCTTAACCCCTCTTTAAATGACATGAGTTATTTAATTTTGGAGTTATCCTTTTTGAATTTCAAACCTTTGAAATTCTTTTGTTAAGTTTGAGAATAAAATAAGCTCTTATCTTATTTTGTTGGGTTAGAACTCTTTAGCCATCTTGAGAGCTTTTGAGAGCTTTTCTTCCTTCTTCAATCTTTGGCGAAGAATGCTCAAGCTTGACGAAGAACGCTCAAGCTCCGACGAAGAACGCCGCTCCTCTCTTCTTCGTCTTCCGTGTCAACGAGAGGGAACGCCGCTTCCTCCTCAGACTTTCTTCGTCGGCATACGAAGATTCGCCAACAACGTACCTCTTCGGACGTACCTCTTCGTCATCGGATTTGACGAACGACTACCGCGACACCCGACCTCCGCGACGTTGTCTTCCGCGGGACGTTGACAAATCTTCGAACCTTTACCCAAGGTGGGGGTTGTTGTTATTTGTTTATTTATTTATCCTTGTTCGTGGTTCTTGCATGACTAACGTAAGGATTTTATGTTGTGTTATTTTTTAACGTGAGGGGGCCGGACCGCATGAACACGGCTGAACCCCCTCCATCGTTCTTGTTGATTTATCTTGCGGGTGGAAACAAGGTGGCGTGGTGCCGTCGCACCACACGGATAATCGTACAATTATATTGCGCGGCGCCGTCGCGCCGCGCCGTAGAAGAATCATCAAGAACGCGATGCCGTCACGCCGCGTCAAGGGGAATCGAAGGCGCGGAGGAGGGGCGCGGTGCCGTCGCACCGCGCCGTACGACGAACACCGCGGCCGGTTCCGGGCCGCGGCGGGACGATAAGACCGGCGGCCGGGCCGCCGGCGTCGGGAGCCGGAATGGGGACCGGTTTTCCGATCCCGTTGGAGAAAAACCGGCCGGCCAGCTGGCCGGCCGGATGGACAAAAATCTGGGGGAATTTAATTCCCCCGGCAGCATAAAAGCCCCCCCCCCATTTATTTGGGGGGGCGGTTTCCTTGAGGGGGGGCAGGCGGCCCCCCGGTTTCCGAACAAGCAGGCCCCCCACGAGGGTGGGGGCCGTTTGAAAAAAAAGGGGCGCGGCTGATTGTCGCACCGCCACTCCAAGAAGTGGGGGGCTTTGCCCCCCCCCCCCCCCCCCCCCGCGGGCTGCCTCCATGCGGCGCCAGGCCGCCGCGCCGCCAGGCTGCCGCGTCGCCGGCCGGCCGGCCCGAGTTGGGTCGACCCGGTTCGGGCCGACCCAGGGGGGGGGGTCGGCCCGGGTCGGCCCGGACCCGGACCCCCATGTCTGATGCGTTGAGTTACTATTGACGATACAGAACTTTTGGATACATCAACTCTAGACTTTGTGACAGTTGATGTATCAGCCTCTCGGCTCGTGGAGCGGATCCTCTGAACGAGCTTGCTGTGTGCGGGAACCCTAGTGCTGGCTGCGACTGTTACTGTGACTGCTACTGCTACTGCTACTGTTACTGTGACGACGACAGTACAGAGATCCTGTGTGGATTGGACGACGACGACTACATCACTCAGCGATCCTACGTGGATCAGTGCTACAGGTCCTGTGTGGGCCCGATCCTGTGTGGGTCCGATCATGTGTGGGTCTTTGCGCTCAGTGGTCCTGTGTGAACCAGCGCCTACAGGTCCTACGTGGGCCCGATCCTGTGTGGGTCTTTTGCGGGGGTTAGTTACCTATCAATCCTTCGTGGGTCCGACGACTTAGATGGATCAGAGATCATCTTTATCGTCTTTTGAAGAAGTATACCTGTGTGAGCTGAATCCTTTTTCTTTCCTGTGTGGATTGTGTTGTGCAATCCTTTGTGGATTACGTTTTGCTTTCCTATGTGGAATACGTTTACTTTCCTGTGTGGACTGAGTTGTACTTGGGCTCGGAGGTTGGAGCGTATTTGAAATTGATGACTTAGGTATATGTATGAGTATATACCTAAGCAGTGTCGGTTGTTACTTCGTGATTGTACATTTCTTCGTGGTTTATCCTCTGTGGATTTGAGAGACCTTCAGGGGTCTCGGGGTCCCTACTGAGTAGCTTATACTCACCCCTGCACGGGCTTTTCCCGCACTACGTTGTGTTGGTTGTAGACGACGGACAGTGTTGATCTTAGCTGAGGCTTGCAGAGCAGGACGGTACCTGGAGGTGGACCACTGGACGGGACGTACTCGGAGCGGACGACGGGACCCGTGGAGCAGTGGAGCTATCTGTACCCACCCTTCAGGTGGGATTTCCAGTGGATAGCTCGGTGTAGCGGCTTTTACTTTTCAGTTGCTGTTTTCCCTTTCGAGTTGTACTTTACTTTCAGTTTGGGTTTGTATACTGGCCCATTTACTTTTCCGCACTTTCAGTTGTACTCTGCTTTTGCTTAGTGTTTACTTTCCGCTTGCTTACTCTGTGGAGTTTGTTTACTTTACAAAGGAAATGCCTTCCCTTTTTACCAGGATATACGCCTTGGTGCTAGTCGCCAGCCCCTGGACTATGGAAGGTGGGATTGGGGTAGTCACGACATGGACCCCGAGGGCGGGTCGTGACAAATTGGTTCGGTTCTACCGTGAAATCTGATCTTTTCTATGTGAAGCAATAGTGTTTAGCGTATTGAGTGTGGTTATCAGTCTAGGGAGTCCAGTGTTGGTGCGGCGGCCGACGTATCCGTACACCAGGACCCTGAGTTCTGATTTCCGACTTAATGCACGAAAACATTGATTGCGTGTGTGTTTCAAAGTTTTCTTTGTGATTACTTATATCAGCTCATCAGGTATACTGTTCTGACCGTGGCGCACCTGTTTTCCCTTCAGGATGGCCCCACGACGGCAGCCAGCTAGGGTTCCGAGTGTCGAGCGTGATGACAGCCCACCGAGCGACGTGGCCTCGGTGCAGGGCCCTTTGTCAGCAGTGGCACCGGCGGTAGCTCTACCCGCCGAGCCCCCGATGCTTCCAGCAGCAGCCGCTGACGATGCACGTCGCCTCAGCGCACTGCATGAGTTTCAGCGCCAGCGACCACCCAGGTTTCGCGGGGAGATGGATCCCCAGGCAGCAGAGGACTGGCTGGAGGCAGTGGTACGTGTGTTTAGGCAAGTGAGGACACCAGCAGACCTCATGGTGATCCTCGCAGCGAGCTTACTACACGCAGCAGCAGGACGATGGTGGAGCTTGATGCTCCAGGTGCACGATGAGGCATCTCTACTTTGGACGGACATTGAGAGACTCTTCCGCTCGGAGTTCTTCCCAGCCACCCTTCGTGCGGTGCCTATCCAGGAGCTTCTTCAGCTACGGCAGGGCAGCATGACGGTCGCTCAGTACTCGGCGAGATTTACTGATCTCTCGCGCTACTCGACTAACATGGTACGGGACCCATTCTTCCGGGCCCGGACCTTCGAGCAGGGTTTGAGACACGAGATCAGGGCATCACTGATCTCCCTCAGCATACCGACTCAGACAGGAGTACTAGAGCGTGCCCTTCTGATCGAGAGCTTCCTTGCTGAGTCTACACCAGCGCAGCGACCCACCGCTGGGTGGCACGTGGCAGAGTCATCTGCAGCAGGCAGTCGATGGACGACTCAGGGGTCCAGACAGACCAGACCTTCGGGCAGATGACCTCAGGACACTGGCTCAGCAGTGCGGGGAACACAGCGAGGAGCCAGTCTTTCGAGAGGCAGACAGTGCTACTCGTGCGGCGGGCAGGGCCACATGGCTCGTGACTGCCCGACCCGCCGTGCCGAGGAGCAGTAGTCGGTTGAGGGACCACTGAGGCAGAGGCAGAGGGTCGACCGTGGTGGTCCGCAGGGAGGAGGCGGACGAGGCAGAGGAGTTGGACGAGCAGCCGGTGGTGGGCGACGCTTTGAGGCTCTACCACCACCACCACCAGGAGGTCCACCCCGACCACAGGGAGCTGGCGGGCAGAGACAGGCACAGCTCCAGGCAGCAGAGGCCTACGACCACGGCGCACCCGAGATGATTCGAGGTACTATCTGTGTCTATTCCACCCTTGCTGCAGTTCTTATAGACACATGAGCGAGTCACTCTTTCATAGCCGCTGCCCTTGTTCGGAGCTCGGAGATTCCGACAGAGCCGTTGGCTCGATCCTTACGGCTAGAGACTCCTACGGGAGCAGACTCGACGATTATGCACTGGTGCCGACAGTGTGAGCTTACTCTAGGAGGCGAGAGCTTCGGCTGGGATCTTCTTGTAGTAGCGTCGAGGCCTTACGACGTCATCTTGGGCATGGATTTGCTATCTATGGTCCATGCGCAGGTTGACTGTTTTAGGCGCAAGGTGCGATGTGTACGCACCGACGGGAGCAGGTTCACCTTCACCGGCGAGAAGGGATCCTTAGCAGCATAGGATGGACTTCCGTGGAGGAGAGGACAGCCCATTACTCATCAGTTAGCTAGCCTCATCCTTGGAGCAATTGACGTGCGGAGTCCTGGTTTTCCTGCAGTGGTGGATCAGTTTGCGGACGTTTTTCCCGACGACGTTCCAGGGCTACCTCCTCGCAGAGAGGTAGACTTTTATATTGACTTGTACCCCGGGACAGCCCCGATATCCACTCCAGCATATCGGATGGCACCCGCCGAGCTTCGAGAGATACGGGTACAGTTGGAGGACTTGCAGGGCAAGGGGTTCATCCGACCCAGTGTTTCACCCTGGGCTTCCCCGATACTATTCGCCAAGAAGGCGGACGGGAGCTTGCGACTTTGTGTTGACTATCGTCGCCTGAACCAGGTGATAGTGAGGAACAAGTATCCGCTACCGAGGATTGATGACCTCTTTGATCAGCTCAAGGGAGCACGGTGGTTCTCAAAGATAGACCTCAGGTCAGGCTATCATCAGCTCAGAGTCAGAGACGAGGATGTGCAGAAGACAGCCTTCAGATGTCGGTATGGCCACTATGAGTTCTTGTTTATGCCTTTCAGTGTAACCAATGCTCCAGCAGTGTTCATGGCTCTCATGAACAGGATCTTTCAGCCATACCTCGATCGGTTTGTCGTGGTCTTCATCGACGACATTCGTATTTACTCTATGACTGAGGAGGAGCACGCCTATCACTTGCGAGTTGTACTAGACACACTCCGAGAGCACCAGCTTTATGGTAAGCTCTCGAAGTGCCAGTTCTGGATACGTGAGGTCCACTTCTTGGGACACGTTATCTCTGAGGCGGGAGTTGCAGTCGATCCCGCGAAGATTGAGGCTGTGTTAGCTTGGGAGCCACCCAGGAGCGTGACTGAGGTTCGGAGTTTCTTGGGACTAGCTGGAAACTATCGGAGATTTGTGCCAGACTTCTCTAGAGTTGCGGCACCACTCACAGCTTTGACAAAGAAGGGAAAACCCTTCGTGTGGTCAGAAAGATGTCAGCAGAGCTTCCAGGAGCTGAGACAGAGATTGACTAGCGCACCTATCTTGAGGTTTCCTGAGGAGGGAGTAGGGTACGTAGTCTACTGCGATGCATCAGGGACCAGACTCGGTTGTGTTCTGATGCAGGAGCGGGTAGTGATCGCCTATGGATCACGTCATTTGAGGCCGCATGAGCAGAACTACGCTACCCATGACCTGGAGTTAGCAGCAGTGGTCTTCGCTCTGAAGACATGGCGACACTACCTGATGGGCGAGCTCTTTACAGTCTATTCCGATCATCAGAGCCTCCGGTATATCTTCTCGCAGAAGGACCTGAACCTGAGACAACGGCGATGGCTCGAGTTCCTCCAGGACTATGACTTTGTGATAGTCTATACTCCTGGGAAGGGGAACGTAGTAGCCGATGCCCTTAGCAGGAGGACGGGCATTCAGCTACTTGAGGAGGCGATGGAGCAGCTAGCCTCATTGCGGATATCCTTCGTGGATAGAGATGGAGCAGCCTTCCTTCAGTCTCTCACAGTCACTCCTCCACTACTGCAGCGAGTCAGGGAGGCACAACGTGGGGACGCTGACTGTGAGACACGGCGTGCACAGATATCCTCGGGACAGACACCTGATGGTTTCTCCCTTGGAGCAGAGCACGACATCCTTTTCAGAGGACGTACCATGGTACCAGTCGCTTTGCGAGAGGAAGTGTCGAGTGAGTTTCACACTTCTCCTTTGGCAGTACATCCTGGAGTGGCAAAGATGTACCAGGACCTCAGACAACAGCACTGGTGGCCGGGCATGAAGAAGGCAGTAGCAGAGTTCGTTTCTCGATTCCTCACCTGCCAGCAGGTGAAGGCAGAGCATCAGGTACCAGCAGGCTTGGTACAACCCTTGGAGGTTCCGGAGTGGAAGTAGGACGGCATATCTATGGACTTCGTGACTGGACTTCCACGCACTTCCAGAGGTCACGACTCCATCTGGGTGATTGTTGACCGACTCACCAAGTCAGCACACTTCTTAGCCATCAGAGATCAGGGCTCATTGGAGAGCTTGGGACGTCTCTACGTTCAGGAGATTGTGCGGCTCCACGGTGTGCCATTATCTATCATCTCCGATAGAGATGCTCGATTTACTTCCCGGCTTTGGAAGGGGTTACAGGAGGCGTTCGGGATGCAGCTACGTCTGAGCACAGCCTTTCACCCACAGACGGATGGTCAGACGAAGAGGAACATTCAGACTCTTGAGGACATGCTCCGTGCATGTGTCCTCGACTTTGGACGTAGCTGGGAGGACCACCTACCCTTGGTAGAGTTTGCGTACAACAACAGCTACCACTCCACCATCAGGATGGCACCGTACGAGGCGTTGTACGACCGACCTTGTAGATCTCCTTTGTGCTGGACAGATCCTGGAGAGTCAGCACTGGTGGGAACGGAGATGGTCTAGGCCACGACAGAGATGGTCCAGGTCATCCAGGAGCGGATGAGGACAGCTCAGAGCCGGCAGAAGTCATATGCTGACAGGAGGCGGATGCCACTAGAGTTCGAGGATGGCGACCACGTCTTCTTGCAGGTCTCACCTCGACGTGGTATTCGGAGATTTGGCCGAGGCGGAAAATTATCTCTGCACTTCATCGGACCCTTCCAGGTCCTCAGCAGGGTTGGCGAGGTGGCTTATCGCCTGGCTCTGCCACCTCAGTTGCATCGGGTGCACGACGTCTTCCACGTATCCCAGCTGAGGAGATACGTGCACGACCCGACGCACATCATTGACCATGGGGAGCTTGACGTTGACGATGGGGCGACATTTACGGAGGTCCCGGTGGAGATAGAGGATCGACAGGAGCGGGTCCTGCGTGGGCGATCGATTCCTCTTGTGCAAATCAGATGGCAGCACGGGAATCTCCAGGAGAGCACATGGGAGCGGGAGGCTCAGATGCGTGCTCAGTACCCTCATTTGTTTCCCTATTTTTTGATGTATCTTTACGGGGACGTAAAGCCCTGAGGTGGGAGTAATGTAAATACTCGTAAAATTCAAGGGAAATTTTTTCTTAATTTTCTTTGGAATTTTACAAGAGCGCGGTTTCTGACGGCACCTAATTCCGAGGCCCGGAGTGCCCGGAATCAATTTCCGAAGTTATGCTCGGGTACGTTCAGTGAACGAACGAGCGAGTTTTTTCTATCTTTTGATCCGGTGCTCGGAATTGAAATCCGAGGGCACCGATGAACTCACAGCGCCGATATTCGCTTAAGGAGACCTTTTCCGAGGTTGCGTTTATTTCGGGATGAGAGTTAGTTTTTGGGAGTTTAGAATAAGTTAAATAAAAATTGTGGATTGCATATTTTTATTTAAACTTATTAGTTAACTTCTCTCAAAGGAAGTTAGGGGTGGGACCCACACCCACTTAACCTCCCTTGAGAGGATTAAGTGTGGTGGGGCCCACACGAACCCTAAACTTTTCATCTTCTCCCAACTCCCTTAACCCCTCCTTAAATGACATGAGTTATTTAATTTTGGAGTTATCCTTTTTGAATTTCAACCCTTTGAAATTCATTTGTGAAGTTTGAGAATAAAATAAGCTCTTATCTTATTTTGTTGGGTTAGAACTCTTTAGCCATCTTGGGAGCTTTTGAGAGATTTTCTTCCTTCTTCAATCTTTGACGAAGAACGCTCAAGCTTGACGAAGAACGCTCAATCTCCGACGAAGAACGCCGCTCCTCTCTTCTTCTTCTTCCGTGTCAACGAGAGGGAACGCCGCTTCCTCCTCGGACTTTCTTCGTCGGCATACGAAGATTCGCCAACGACGTACCACTTCATACGTACCTCTTCATCATCGGATTTGACGAACGACTACCGCGACACCCGACCTCCGCGACGTTGTCTTCCGCGAGACGTTGACAAATCTTCGAACCTTTACCCAAGGTAGGGGTTGTTGTTATTTGTTTATTTATTTATCCTTGTTCATGGTTCTTGCATGACTAACGTAAGGATTTTATGTTGTGTTATTGTTTAACGTGAGGGGGCCGGACCGCATGAACACGGCCGAACCCCCTCCATCATTATTTTTGATTTATCTTGCGGGTGGAAACAAGGTGGCGTGGTGCCGTTGCACCACGCGGATAATCGTACAATTATATTGCGCGGCGCCGTCGCGCCGCGCCGTGGAAGAATCATCAAGAACGCGACGCCGTCGCGCCGCGTCAAGGGGAATCGAAGTCGCGGCGGAGGGGCGCGGTGCCGTCGCACCGCGCCGGACGACGAACACCGCGGCCGGTTCTGGGCCGCGGCGGGACGAGAAGACCAGCAGCCGGGCCGCCGGCGTCGGGAGCCGGAATGGGGACCGGTTTTCCGGTCCCGTTGGAGAAAAACCGGCCGGCCAGCTGGCCGGCCGGATGGACAAAAATCCGGGGGAATTTAATTCCACCGGTAGCTCAAAAGCCCCCCCCATTTATTTGGGGGGGGGGTTTCCTTGAGGGGGGGCAGGCGGCCCCCCGGTTTCCGAACAAGCAGGCCCCCCACGAGGGTGGGGGCCGTTTGAAAAAAAAAGGGGGCGCGGCTGATTGCCGCGCAGCCACTCCAAGAAGCGGGGGGCTTTGCCCCCCCGTGCGCTGCCTCCATGCGGCGCCAGGCCGCCGCGCCGCCGCTCCGCCGCGCCGCCTGCCGGCCGGTTCGGGCCGACCCAGGGGGGGTCGGGCCGGGTCGGCCCGGACCCGGACCCCCCGTTTCGAATCAGTTTCGGTCTTTTGGCCATAACTTGAGACATGGACCTCCGATTGACGAACCGGCTGCGGAAAATCGATCCTTGGATTGAGACGGTCATTTCGATATATCACACTCAAGGTTTCAGAACACTTTGAGTTCGGCCGGGTTGGTTCGTTCACGAAACCAACCGGGCCTTCGGAGCGGAAACGCTCATATCTTGAGCTACGGACGTCTGATTGACGTGCCGTCAGCTTTGTTGTGTTCCTCTTAGTGAGACGATTCTTTTGGAATGCTCCGCCCGAGGTTTGGACGCAGGTGGAGTATGGTCGGGTTGGTTTTGCCTTAAAAACCAACCGGGCCCCGGGGACGAAAATGTCAATAACTCTCAGACCGAGCGTCCGATCGACGCGCCGTCTGTTGCGTTGAGTTCCTGTTGACGATACGGAACTTTTGGATACATCAACTCTGGACTTTATGAAAGTTGATGTATCAGCCTCTCGGCTTGTGGAGCGGATCCTCCGAACGAGCTTGCTGTGTGCGGGAACCCTAGTGCTGGCTGCGACTGTTACTGTGACTGCTACTGCTACTGCTACTGTGACTGCGACGACGACAGTACAGAGATCCTGTGTGGATTCGACGATGACGACTACAGCACTCAGCGATTCTACGTGGATTAGTGCTACAGGTCCTGTGTGGGCCCGATCCTGTGTGGGTCCGATCCTGTGTGGGTCTTTGCGCTCAGCGGTCCTGTGTGAACCAGCGCCTACAGGTCCTACGTGGGCCCGATCCTGTGTGGGTCTTTTGCGGGGGTTAGTTACCTATCGATCCTTCGTGGGTCCGACGACTTAGATGGATCAGAGATCATCTTTATCGTCTTTTTAAGAAGTATACATGTGTGAGATAAATCCTTTTTCTTTCCTGTGTGGATTGTTTTGTTCAATCCTGTGTGGATTACGTTTTGCTTTCCTGTGTGTAATACGTTTACTTTCCTGTGTGGACTGAGTTGTATTTGGGCTCGGAGGTTGGAGCGTATTTGAAATTGATGACTTAGGTATATGTATGGGTATATACCTAAGCAGTGTCGGTTGTTACTTCGTGATTGTACCTTTCTTCGTGGTTTATCCTATGTGGATTTGAGAGACCTTCAGGGTTCTCAGGGTCCCTACTGAGTAGCTTATACTCACCCATGCACGGGCTTTTCCCGCACTACGTTGTGTTGGTTGCAGACGACGGACAACGTTGATCTTAGCTGAGGCTTGCAGAGCAGGACGGTACCTGGAGGTGGACCACTGGACGGGACATACTCGGAGCGGACGGCAGGACTCGTGGAGCAGTGGAGCTATCTGTACCCACCCTTCAGGTGGGATTTCCAGTGGATAGCTCGGTGTAGCGGCTTTTACTTTTCAGTTGCTGTTTTCCCTTTCGAGTTGTACTTTACTTTCAGTTTGGGTTTTTATACTGCCCCATTTACTTTTCCGCACTTTAAGTTGTACTCTGCTTTTGCTTAGTGTTTACTTTCTGCTTGCTTACTCTGTGGAGTTTGTTTACTTTACAAAGGAAATGCCTTCCCTTTTTACCAGGATATACGCCTTGGTGCTAGTCGCCAGCCCTTGGCCTATGGAAGGTGGGCTTGGGGTAGTCACGGCACGGACCCTGAGGGCGGTTCATGACATAGAAACATGTCCCAACATTATTGGTTGTGTCATGGCCGACCAAGACAAGCCATGGGTCAACTTGGGGACCCCATGGAGACACTTTGGTTTGGAAATGACATAAATAACTTTTTATTAAATGTTAAAGTTAAAATGACACAAACAAGAGATGGTTTAAGAAAACAATTTTTACATGGGGTTATAAAGATCAGATTTTTTATTATAAATAGTCATTCGAAAGCTAAAACGATTTCCTACATCATAGTATTTTTTTTTATTTTTAGACATTAAATAAATTACATTATTTATGACATAATAATGATGCAGCGATGACATCATTATTTGACGATTTAAATAAAATGTAAAGATAATGTAAAATCTATGAACCACACATGTCCAAAACTTATTGGATGAGTGGATTTCGAAGCCTTATCACCTTATCCACGAATAATATCAATGTGGGACCTTTTGAAACCGAAACACATTTTCAAATAAAGTAATATTTCTTTACTTTCCAAAAGTGCCCCTCCTCTCCTCTTATAAAAGGCCCCCACCTCTACCTCATTTCACACACTCCTCAAGCCTTTGGCTCGGCCAAACCCTACCCATTTACTCTCTCCAAATCCCTCTCATCATCCTAGAGGATTCCCTTTGGGCAGAATCCTTTCAAAGGAAGCATTTAGGCTCAAATCAAAAGGAGTTACACTTTTTAAGGTAATTCATTCTCTCATGTTCATTTGTTTTATTTTGCTTATCCAGCCCTCTAAACTCTTTTTATTTACTTCTTTTGTAACAACAACAGTATCGTAAATATAATAGGATGTTGTTATAAGATATATTTGAGCTACAATCCCACAAAACTACATCAAATGGTTAAAGAACATACGGTTTCCGTGGATGGCGAAATTCTGCCTCCCGAAATGATGATTGTTCAATACTCATTTAACACCTTCAAAGGTGGCCATTATGATGTCACTATTTTTATATATGATATATAATATGTTTATGTTTTCCTTAAGCTTCTGTTTTTTTAATTTTGGGCATACCTTTATGGTTTCCATTATGGGTAAACACGATATCTTCATTTTAGGAAGTGCGGACTACCGCCCCCTAAAAGTGATTTGATTCGTTAATACCATATGTGGGACATATAAAGGATGGAACTATGATATTATATATTATATTATACAGGAATAATAATATACCTTTATATCATTATGATTCCATTCTATAAAATACGAAATAGAAATGAAAGTAGTGTTCATGCATACGTACGGCTTACCGTCTCCATGAACGGTGCATTTCATTTCTTACCTCTAAATGTGATGTAATATTATAAATACATGTATATAATGAATATATATGATATATATATTATCCAAATAATTAATATCATTCTGGATATAACGAACCTTTGACCAAATTAACAACATGTAAGTGTAAGAAATCTATTTTTGACTTAAGAACCAAATACCGACAAAACGAACATTATTAACTTAAATGATTACATGATGTTGATAACATGGTATAAAAGGAATAATGAACTTGAAAAAGGTTCATAAGCAAGTATAGATTAACTCAAGTTTATTATTCAGGAGATTAAAGAACGGTTGAGTCAAGTCGGATACGAGGTATGTGACTTCGTCTCAATCTCCATTCATTGAGGCATATTTTATTTTATACAAAACTTTCTTTTATACGGTGTATAAACCCCTTTGACATTTACGTTTATTCAAAATGAATATTTTTATACGAAGCGTTTACTAAATGACAAAAGGGAATGTTTTTGTCGTACGTATGCGGCGACAACGACTTCTCCGCCGTCGTGACCGTTATTTGAGTTTCGGCTTCCTCTACAAGCCATACCTTCTTTTTAAAAGAAAAATAAATACCATGTTTTACTTTTCTTTTATTTTGGTATTGAAAATGGTTTTTATAATGTTTTTATTATATCAATGTGTTGTATTGATATCTTGTGATTGAAATGTGGAAATGTTATGTTTCCTTTATGCATGTTTTATGTGAGATGATTATGTTATGGTTCTTGGGAATTATTATGAAGACGGGTGGTTCCGTGATAAACTAAGGGTGGGTGAGCCCATTATAGCTCTCCAATGCATTGGGTAACGTGAAGGAGTGAAAAGTTAAGGTTTCTCCGAAGAGATTTTCGGGAATATACTGTGATGGGTATTCCAAACGTAACCAAGAGGGTTACTCCCTACGTAATAATGTTATGAATGCCCCAAGTTACCTTTATGTCTTATGATTTCTATGATTTATTCATGATTTTATGAGGTATGTTAAAGTGCCTATGTTTTATGGGTAAAGTATGATTTCATTCTTATGTATATATGAACTCATGTTTCCTTTCCATGTTTTTTTTATAACCCATACTGATTTTTTATGCTCATCCCAAGTTTTTGAAATGTTTTCACAGGTCAAGGGAAAGGTACATGATAAGATGATAGAGTCAAGGATGTGTCAAGAAATAATCCATGTTTTATTTTAAATGTGTTTCCATTGATGGGAATGAAGAATACTATCTTTATGTAACCACTTTGTTTATATGTGGAATGTAATGCATGTTTTATGATCTAATTCTCTAAAACTCTAAACCCGAAAAGATCCTCAATGTGTAATCTTGTAATAACTCATGATTAAGTAAGGTTTAAGGCTGGGGGCTTATAGTTGGTATCAGAGGTCGGTTTAGATAACTTTAGGAGTTATAATTCTATTAAATGATTATCCAAAAATATTTTTTTTTGAAATGATATAGCATTTAAAGATTACCATGTTGCTTCATCTAAGACATGTTTGTTCAGAATGGTTTTCCGCAGAGGAAACAGGGAAAAAGTGCTAGGAAGGCATACAGAAGGAAATAACATTCCGAATCAGCATCTTGAGATGGTCGGAATTGGAACTGAGGAGTTTGTTGCAGTAATGGCGCAGTTGACTCAAGCGATAAATGGTGGTGGTATCAATGCACGAGATCAGCCAGAACAACCGCAGAGGAACATGTCAGTGGTGGAACATTTCATGAGGCAACATCCACCATTATTCAGAGGATCATCTGACCCTGTGCTAGCTGAAGGGTGGATTAAAGCACTGGAGAAGATTTTTGATGCCATGGGGTGTTCAGACAATCAAAAGGTTAGTCTTGCAATTTACCGTTTGGAGGGTGAAGCAGATCAGTGGTGGTCTATGGTTAAAAATATCAGGGATGCCGATGAGATTGATGCTCTTGACTGGGATGAATTCAAAGGTATGTTTCTTGAGAAGTATTTTCCTAAGGCTGTTCGACTTAGGATGGAAAAGCAATTCTTGGAATTGAGGCAAGAGGAAGACTCAGTGGCTGCCTATGAAGAAAGGTTCACTCGATTGGCAAGGTATGCTCCAAATTTTATCCGGGACCTTGATAGTAAAATCAATCGTTTTTACTCAGGATTAAAGCCAAAATATCGAAGGGCATTAGCTTCTCGTGAGTTTAAAATTTATGAAAAGCTTGTTCGATGTGCTGAGAAGGTGGAAATGGAGTTTGCCGATGACCAAGTTTTCTATAACAACCAGCAGATGAAGAGACCGAGGTGGCAGGATAAAGGTAAGAATTCTTCAAAAAAGTCTGATGGTAAGAGAACTAAGTTTCCAGTTTGTGATAAATGTGGCAAAAGGCATGCTGGGGAATGTCTTCTGAATTCTGGGAAGTGCTACCGATGTGGTAAGATGAGACATAAGGCTCGTGATTGCACTGAAAAGGATCAAGGTGAAGGTAAGAACAAATTTGATTTACAGTTAGTGAAATGTTATAAGTGCAATGTGATGGGTCACTATGCAAACGAGTGTCCGACAGGGAGCTTGAGTGATGGGAAGCAGTTAGACTACAAACAGAAAGGGGTGGTGAAATCCTTTGCAACTACTTCAGCAGATGTCGGGCCATCAAATGAAGTTGAATCAGGTACTTTGTTTGTTTTTTCAGATTATGCTAGTGTGTTGTTTGATTCGGGGTCTACACATTCTTTCATCTCTGAAACCTTTTCTAGTAAAATGGGAATACCATCTCAAGAAATGACTTCTGAACTTTTGGTAAAAACACCTGGGGGAAGTGTCGAGGCAAAAAGAATTTATAAGAATCTTCCTATCCTTATCTGTGGAAAGAACCAACTTGCAAACCTTATTGTTCTACCTCTAGTAGAGTTTGATGTTATCCTGGGTATGGATTGGCTCTCTATCTACCATGATAAGATTGACTGTAGAGCTAAAGAAGTTTCTTTTCAGAAAGACTTTCAGTTTGTTTACAAGAATGAACCCTTACTTTTGATAACATATCAAGAGGCCGAGAAACTTGTAAAAGATGGAAATTAATGTTACCTTGCACACATCGTTGAAAATAAAGGAACTGTTCAGATTAATGACGTGCCAGTGGTAAATGAGTATCCTGATGTTTTTCCTGATGAGTTTCCTGGAATAATACTAGATCGGGAAGTTGAGTTTACTGTTGACTTAGTTCCTGATGCTAAGCCAATTTCAAAACCCCCTTATCGAATGGCACAAATTGAACTTTTAGAGTTGAAGGAGCAATTGCAAGATTTATTAGAGAAAGGTTTCATTAGACCTAGCACATCACCATGGGGTGCTCCTGTTTTATTTGTTAAAAAGAAAGATGGTTCTATGAGACTTTGCATTGATTATAGATCCTTGAATAATATCACTGTTAAGAACAAATATCATTTGCCTCATATCGATGATGTGTTTGATCAGCTCCAGGGAGCTCAGTTTTTTTCAAAGATTGAATTGAGATCGGGGTACCATCAGCTGAAGGTAAAGGAGGCAGATATTCCGAAGACCGCGTTCCATACGAGATATGGCCATTATGAATTTGTAGTAATGCCTTTTGGGCTAACCAATGAACCTGCTGTATTCATGGACTTAATGAATAGAATTTTCCATGAGTTCTTGGATAAGTTTGTGGTGGTTTTCATTGATGATATTTTGGTGTTTTCTAAAAGTAAAGAGGAGCATGAAAAACATTTAAGGGTTATCTTGAAAACCCTAAAAGAAAAGAAACTGTATGGGAAATTCAGCAAGTATGAGTTTTGGTTCCAACAAATTTCTTTCCTTGGTCACATTGTTTCTAAAGATGGAACTGTTGATCCTGCAAAAACAAAAGTTTTAGAATAATGGCCAAGACCCACAAATGTAACCGAGATTCGTAGCTTCCGTGGTTTGGTGGGCTATTACCGAAGGTTTGTTAGAAATTTTTCACGGTTATCTAGTCCAATGACTAAGCTAACTCGGAAGGGTGTTAAGTTTATCTGGACAAAAGAATGTGATGATTGTTTCTAGGAATTGAAAAGAAGATTGGTGAGTGATCCAGTTTTGGCACTACCTTCCAGGAATGGTGAGTTTGTTATATAAAGTGATGCTTCATTGAAAGGACTTGGTTGCGTCCTAATGCAGAATGACCAGGTAATTGCTTATGCTTCACGATAGTTGCAAACTCATGAGGTAAATTACCCTACAAATCATTTGGAATTAGCTGCTGTTGTTTTTGCTTTAAAAATTTGGAGGCATCATTTGTATGGAGTAAAGTGTGAAATATATACCGATCACAAAAGTTTAAAGTATATATTCACTCAGAAAGAGTTAAACATGAGAAAAGGAGATGGCTGGAATTAATCAAGGATTATGATTGTACAATTCATTACCATCCGGGAAAAGAAAATAAAGTGGCTGATGCTTTGAGTCGAAAAAGTAATGCTTCATTAACAATGTTGCGTTTGGAACGTGATCCTTTGGTTTAGGATTTGATGAAATATGGAATAGAAGTTGTTGGTGCAGCAAGTCCTTCTGTTTTGTTTCAGGTATCAGTGAGATCATCTCTATCAGATAGAATCAAGCAAGCACAGAAGCAAGACAGTGAGTTGCAGAAAAAGGTAGAGCTGGTTCAGAAAGGTAAGTTGCCTGAATTAAATATTGATAATGATTGCGTTTTGAGATTTGGGAAGAGATTGTGTGTGCCTTGTGATTCAAAGTTGAAGAGAGAGTTGTTATGTGAAGCTCATAGTTCTCCATTTTCAGTTCATCCGGGCAGTACTAAGATGTATAGAGATCTGCGGGAGTATTACTGGTGGGATGGAATGAAAAGAGATATTGATGATTTTACTGTGAAGTGTTTGACATGTCAACAGGTTAAAGCAGAGCGGCAGTTACCGAAAGGGATGCTTCAGCCTTTACCAGTGCCAGAGTGGAAATGGGAGAATATATCCATGGACTTTGTTGTTGGATTACCGAAGACATCTTGAGGTAATAATGCAATCTAGGTTATTGTTGATCGCTTGACCAAATATGCTCATTTCCTTACTATACGAGATACTTTCTCTCTTGATCAACTTTCCCGTTTGTATCATAAAGAGATAGTCAGCTTACATGGAGTTCCTCTCTCCATTGTATCGGATCGTGATCCCAGGTTTACTTCTATCTTTTGGAAAGGACTTCAGAAGTCGTTGGGTACTGAATTAAATTTTAGTACAGCTTTTCATCCTCAATCAGATGGGCAGTCAGAACGAACAATTCAGACCTTGGAGGATATGCTACGAGCTTGTTCTATGGATTATCAGGGAAGTTGGGACCAACATCTTTCTTTGG
Source organism: Viscum album (assembly GCA_963277665.1). NCBI lineage: Eukaryota > Viridiplantae > Streptophyta > Magnoliopsida > Santalales > Viscaceae > Viscum > Viscum album. The sequence continues at coordinate 1,031,827,856 of OY728158.1, forward strand.
CTGAATTTTCATATAACAACAGTTTCCATTCCATTATACAGATGGCACCATTTCAGGCATTATATGGGAAGCAGTGTCGAACTCCAGCTTTCTGGGATGATGTGGGTGAAAGGAAGTTTATGGGAACAGAATTGGTAGAAGAGATGGCAGAAAAAGTTCAGCTGATTCAGAAACACATGAGAACAGCTCAGAGCAGGCAGAAGAGTTATGCGGATAACCGGAGGAAGGATCTATCTTTCGAGGTAGGTGATCATGTTTTTCTCAAGGTTTCTCCTTGGAAATGTGTGATGAGATTTGGTAAGAAAGGAAAGCTGAGTCCAAGGTTTATTGGACCATACGAAATTCTGGAGAGAGTTGGATCAGTTGCATACCAAGTGGATTTACCTCCGAGTTTATCTCAGGTACACAATGTTTTTCACGTTTTGATGTTGAGAAAGTATATGCCAGATCAATCTCATGTTTTGAGTCCAGAGGTAGTTCAGCTGGAAGAGAACCTATCTTATGAGGAACAACCGGTCCAGATTCTTGACCACAGGGAGCAAGTGTTACGGAATAAGGTGATTATGCAGGTAAAGGTTTTGTGTAAAAACCACATGATTGAAGAGGCAACATGGGAATATGAAAATGCAATGAGGGATAAGTACCCCCATTTATTCGATAAGTAAATAAATTGCGGGGATGCAATTTTCTAAAGGGGGAAGGATGTAACATCCCATGTAAGTAATGAATAATAGATATTTTTATCTATGTCTATTAATGATTAAGATAGTGTTATAGAGGCTTAAAATGAAAATAGATACAATCTTATGCATGGAATACTCTAATATTCTTAAAAGATTGTTTTACTGCCTTTTGATGGCAAACCATTTTTGAATCTATATTTTTAAAATTTAATAAACTATGTTTGTCAAAATAAACTTATCCTTTATTATTGGGACATCAAAATTTACCTTGTGTGAATTTTTGGTATTTTTCTGACAATGTTCATTTTTTAAGGAATAGTGAAAAATACTGCATTTTACATCAAAACTGATTTTTAATCTAATTTATTTATATGATTATATTATGTTTTGAATTGGTTTTGAAGTGAAATTAGAATATATTTTTACCATTTTATCCAATGGTGGTCATTGGAATCAATTTCACTTTGAAATTAGACTTAAACTGGTGTCAATCTTTTGATACTTATTGTTTTGTAAAAACACGCTATTTGCTCTGGCTGCGGGAATTAATTATTAAATTAATTAATGTGAATTATATGATTGAATTTTGTAAAATAGACTTCATATTTGAATTTGGAATATCAAATATAGCTTAGGGTGAATTTTTGGTAATTTTCTGAAAAACTTCAATTTTTGATGAATAGTGAAACCACTAAGTGGTACTTATAAAAACTGATTTTCCGTTTAAATGAAATTTTGCCATCATTGTGTTTTGAATTTAAAAAATCCGGCATACATGGTTTTCATTAAGAATTAAAATGTGGTTCAATGAGATTAAAATAATTTTTTGGTGAATAGTAACTTATTAAGATTTTAATCGCGATTAGTGGTAATTAGGGTAGTTTAAGGTATAAATAATGCTTTAATAATATGAAATGACCTAGACACATGTCCAAACCTTATTGGTTGTGTCATGGCCGACCAAGACAAGCAATGGGTCAACTTGGGGACCCCATGGAGACACTTTGGTTTGGAAATGACATAAATAACGTTTTATTAAATGTTAAAGTAAAAATGACACAAACAAGAGATGTTTTACGAAAACAATTTTTACATGGGGTTATAAAGATCAGATTTTTATTATAAACAGTCATCGGAAAGATAAAAATATTTCCTACATCATAGTATTTTTTTTATGATTTTTAGACATTAAATAAATTAAATTATTTATGACATAATAATGATGCAGCGATGACATCATTATTTGACGATTTAAATAAAATGGAAAGATAATGTAAAATCTATAAACTACACATGTCCAAAACTTATTGGATGAGTGGATTTCGAAGCCTTATCACCTTATCCACTAATAATATCAATGTGGGACCTTTTGAAACCAAAACACATTTTCAAATAAAGTAATATTTCTTTACTTTCCAAAAGTGCCCCTCCTCTCCTCTAATAAAAGGCCCCCACCTCTACCTCATTTCACACACTCCTCAAGCCTTTGGCTCGGCCAACCCCTACCCATTTACTCTCTCCAAATCCCTCTACTCATCCTAGAGGATTCCCTTTGGGCAGAATCCTTTCAAAGGAATCCTTTAGACTCAAATAAAAAGGAGTTACACTTTTTAAGGTAATTCATTCTCTCATGTTCATTTGTTTTATTTTGCTTCTCCAACCCCCTAAACTTATTTTATTTACTTCTTTTGTAACAACACAAGTATCTTCAATATACTAGGATGTTGTTATAAGATATATTTGAGCTACACTCTAACACAACTACATCAAATGGTTAAAGAACATACGGTTTCCGTGGATGGTGAAATTCTGCCTCCCGAAACGATGATTGTTCAATACTCATTTAACACCTTCAAAGGTGGCCATTATGATGTCACTATTTTTATATATGATATATAATATGTTTATTTTTTCCTTAAGCTTCTGTTTTTTTTCATTTTGGGTATACCTTTAAGGTTTCCATTATGGGTAAACACGATATCTTCATTTTAGGAAGTGTGGACTACCGCCCCCTAAAAGTGATTTGATTCGTTAATACCATATGTGGGACATATAAAGGATTGAACTATGATATTATATATGATATTATACTGGAATTATAATATACCTTTATATCATTATGATTCCATTCTATAAAATACGAAATAGAAATGAAAGTAGCGTTCATGCGTACGTACGGCTTACCGTCTCCATGAACGGTGCATTTCATTTCTTAACTCTAAATGTGATGTAATATTATAAATACATGTATATAATGAATATATATGATATATATATTATCCAAATCATTAATATCATTCTGGATATAACGAACCATTGACCAAATTAACAACATGTAAGTGTAAGAAGTCTATTTTTGACTTAAGAACCAAATACCAAAAAAATGAACATTATTAACTTAAATGATTACATGATGTTCATAACATGGTATAAAAGGAATAATGAACTTGAAAAAGGTTCACAAGAAATTATAGATTAACTCAAGTTTATTATTCAGGAGATTAAAGAACGGTTGGGTCAAGTCGGATACGAGGTATGGGACTTCGTCTCAATCTCCTTTCATTGAGGCATATGTTATTTTATACACAACTTTCTTTTATAAGGTGTATAAACCCCTTTGACATTTACGTTTATTCAAAAGGAATCTTTTTATACGAAGCGTTTACTAAAAGACAAAAGGGAATGTTTTTGTCGTACGTATGTGGCGACAACGACTTCTCCGCCGTCGTGACCGTTATTTGAGTTTCGGCTTCCTCTACAAGCCATACCTTCTTTTTAAAAGAAAAATAAATACCATGTTTTACTTTTCTTTTATTTTGGTATTGAAAATGGTTTTCATAATGTTTTTATTATATCAATATGTTGTATTGATATCTCGTGATTGAAATGTGGAAATGTTATGTTTCCTTTATGCATGTTTTATGTGAGATGATTATGTTATGGTTCTTGGGCATTATTATGAAGACGGGTGGTTCCGTGATAAACTAAGGGCGGGTGAGCCCGTTATAGCTCTCCAATGCATTGGGTAACGCGAAAGAGTGAAACGTTAAGGTTTCTCCGAAGAGATTTTAGGGAATTTATAGTGATGGGTATTCCAAACGTAACCAAGAGGGTTACTCCCTACGTAATAATGTTATGAATGCCTCAAGTTACCTTTTTGTCTTATGATTTCTATGATTTATTCATGATTTTATGAGGTATGTTAAAGTGCCTATGTTTTATGGGTAAAGTTTGATTTCATTCTTATGTATATATGAACTCATGTTTCCTTTCCATGTTTTTTTTATAACCCATACTGAGTTTTTATACTCATCCCAAGTTTTTGAAATGTTTTTCACAGGTCAAGGGAAAGGTACATGATAAGATGATAGAGTCAAGGATTTGTCAAGAAATAAACCAAGTTTTATTTTAAATGTGTTTCCATTGATGTGAATGAAGAATACTATCTTTATGTAACCACTTTGTTTATATGTGGAATGTAATGCACGTTTTATGATCTAATTCTCTAAAACTCTAAACCCGAAAAGATCCTCAATGTGTAATCTTGTAATAACTCAAGATTAAGTAAGGTTTAAGGTCGGGGCCTTATAAATTTCATGTGATGAGGGTTAGTTATGTTTATCTCATATATGTCTTATGATGAAACTATCAGTCCAAAATATCTTTAAAGATCTAGGATGATATGTTCAAACCAAAATAACATTAAGGAATGTTCCAAATACTATTTTTACAAAGGTTGAGGTACAATATGCTGAATAATATTTGGACCATCATGAGTTGAATTTATTCCATGAATAATTTACATTATCAAATTTAGAAGAATAATACTTTGGAGTTGGTATCCAAACCTGAAGATACAAATTTTATTTGAATAATGTGGGGTTCCCAGAATATGTTGGATGAAATAGGTGAATTGGAAAGAAACATGGAAAGGATGGTTTCTAACTGCTACTAAAAACATGGAGGAATTTGATTTTATGATTCCCTTTCCCCCATAGAATTAATTGAATCCATCTATATGTTTCTTGTCATTACTTCCTAATAGTGATATAAGAAATTCAAAATGGATGCCAAGAATTATTTTCACCATGTAGAGCTCAATGTATAAGTTTATATTGAGTAAACATGTGAATTATTTATTGGTTGAGATGAATTTTTTTTTTCAAATATAATAAGACTTCTTATTAGTTTATATAATATTCTAGATCTAGTTGTCATACAATTTCTAGAAGAAGATAAATTTCAAAAAATAAAGATTTAATAGAAACCACTACATTAAACACAAACATGAGTCTTATAATAATGTGTTTATTTATGTTTATGATATCATATTTTCATATAATAAAAAATAGAACTATAAATGATATTAAAAATAAAAAAATATTATATTTGAAATATCTACATTGGGAGAAATCTTATCTTCCTTAGCGTGAAAATTTATTTAGAGAAGGATCACATTTTTTATCACAGGAAAAATATGACAAAGGATTTATTAATTGATTTTTAAAAGATGAATCGAAACCTATTTAAAGACCTATATAAAGGGAACAATTTCATATAAGGAGTAATTTTTAAGTTATATTGATTGTACATAAATTAGTAAGTGGATTGAAAGCTTTTTGTATTTAACAAACTATATAATATGCATGGTTAATGTTGTTCACTTCTATGATATATTTCATATTCCACCAAAAAAGAAACATTTTTTCCTGAAAATGAATTCTATGATACACCAAGGGAACTAAAATTTGTGGGATACTGTATGACATTAATGGAAAGATGAATTATTTGTATATAAAAATTTAGACTTTTTAGGTTGTGTCAATGATATAAGATCAACACCTAGTAGAGTCTTTTACAGGGAGAAAGATTACTATGTTTGAATACCAAAAGGCATTTTTAGTGACTCTCAACACTATAGAAGTTAATCATGTTCCTTCCACTAAATCTACAACATAATTAATGTGGATAAAGATATATTTGGAATACCTATTTGTTGATATGAATACACCTCTTTCTCATAATGTGTATTAATTAAATAATTTTCAATCCCATAAACAATCTACTATAACATTCAGGATCATAGAACATAGATATTAAATATCACTTTATTGAAGAACTTGTATAACTAAATTAAATAATGTTTGAGTTTTTTACTATAAAATATTATGTATCTAATATTGTCATAAAGCCTTTGTCGAATAATACATTTAATATGTTGAGGTTGATTATGTGTGTTCAACATCATTCAACAAAAGGCGACAATATGTGATATTCGTTCCCTATATCACTTTTTTATTTTGATATTTTTGTCAAAGGGGGATAAATATGGAATCAAAATTATATCCATTGATATTTGTATTACCGTACAAGGGAGTTAATATTTTTTCATTGCGTTTACTTTATTTATTGATGTTTAAGGATGAGGTTTTTGTTAAATTGTTGATTTTTTTTTGGTTTGGGATAATTAATCCTTGTGTCCAAGAAAATGTTAGAAACAATTTCTAATCACTACATTATGGACATAATTATATTTTTGTTCAATGATTATGGTTTCTTAGACCAATTCTTCTCAAATGGGATTTGAATTTTTGGATGATGATTCATTGATTGGTTTTTATAGATTTATTTATTTTTTGTTCCTTACTTGAAAAAAATACAATGGAGGACATTATTGAGACAAAAAGTAGTTAAGTTTTTTTTTGAAAGTAGAAATAAGATGGTTAACAATATACGAATTTATATGGTGTAGTATATTGATAACCATTCATAAACCACTTAAAAATATTCATACTTCTATATAATTTATCCAAATAATAAGTCATCATAAAGATTCTAGGGGACATTGGTGATGGTATAGAAGATAAATATTATTTTAAAATACTTACTGGGCCATTATACTAAGCCTTTTAGGTAACAAAAATATGAAAATGATTTTTTTTGATTCTAAATGTATCAAACATCATTATTATTATAATCCATTAATGATTGTTAATGAATTTATTAAATGGAGGAATTGTAATAATGATATGTTTTTAGACAGTATCCTCAAAAAATACTTTTTTAATGAATTCATTGAATATAGGTATCTAAAAAAAGTAATTATAAAGTGTTTTCTAAACTAAATCATTGGTTATAGGTTTATTAGAAAAGACATTGGATAAAGAATACTTGAGTGTTTTTGATATAATAACTCAATAAAATCAATATAGAAGGAAATTTTAAAATATTGCATAATGGACGAAAACTTACATAGAATAATAAGGATGAGGATTGAAGATATTTACAATGTTTTTGTAAATTCATACACGGTGACGATACTATGATATACATTTATTATCACAATGATAATAGTTGAAGGATATTGATTCTATCATGTATTTTACAAAGCATTAAAATAATTTAATATATGATTTGAGGAAATCAACTTTGATGTTTATGCCAGTTAGATCCTTGTCTATTCCATTCTCATCTTTATTTGGATAATCCCTTCAACCCATTTTTTTACAAATAGACTTGTTTTAATAATTTCATATTTACTATGTATTTTTTTACTTCATATCTAATGATATAATTATCATATTCTCATGAAATATGGTGTGATACATAGTCTATACATTTATCCTGATTTCGATGATTTATTTAGATGGATAAAAAGTTCATTTTAGTGCTCAATAAATTAACTAATTTTAGTCGATGTTTATGATAACATACAGTTTTTTTGTTAATTTTTTCTTCTAAATATTAAAAATATGATGAGATGTGGAAGTTGTAATGAGTTGGTAAATAATCCATTGCAAATCACTTAAAATTATAAGAATGTAATTTATTTTCACCAGTTTCCAAATGACTTTGTTAAAGCCTCTAAAAATGTCACAATTATGGGATAGTAAGTTATATTTTATTTCATAAAGGTATTCATCCCCACACTGATCTCAATGTAAGGTTTAATCCCCACATTATTCATCCACATGTTAGTAAAATGAACATATCATTGGTATTGGATGAAACCTATATTTTAGTTGAAATATGTGTTAAGAAACGTAACATTCTTAAACTGTTTCCCATGTTAGAATGAAATGACCATCATGTTTCCCATGTATATCCATACATTTTAATCAAATGTGAACTTCATTATTGTACATTGTACTGCCTCACTATAATTAATGTGATATAATATAAATACTCCTATAATATTCGATGATATCAAAAGTAGTTGTATTCTTTGAGATATCCTAAATTTAATACATATCATGCACATATTCATGATATATCATATTATATTAACTGTATCATTCAAATGATGATTCACCTTAAAATATCGTTTTACAAAAAAATCATACCATAGAGTTATCATATAACTAAAATATTAGACCTCAATTATTATAGAAATCTATACGAATGCAAGAAGACACTAGCTTAAAAACTCTAGCTGGAATATCTAAAGTGTCTCTACATGAATTACTCAATATAGATAAAATATAATAACTATTATGAGCTCTTGGAAGAATAAAATCTATGAATTTTATAATGGATCTAGAATATATAAAGGTAAAATTTTCTACACCTAGGAAAGATTAAATAACCATTTCACATGAAGGATGTGTATGTGGGGCATCTTCTTTATGTTTATCAGAAATCATATACTAAAATGGAGTAGGAGGTGTGATGCCTGATAAAAAAAGACATTATATAAAGTTGACATGATATTAAATACAAGAGATATCCGGAATTATCGTAATATCATGAGTTTTTAAATCATTACTTGATGAAAATAGAAAGTATAATGATGAATTAGTTTAAAGAATAAGACTACAACCTCAAGGTTATGATTATTTGTAACATGATTATTTTCTTATATATATATATATATTAAAATATTATATATGTTATTCACTCTAGTATATGTATATTATAATCATACTGATATTCATTGGAAATGAATCAATGTTCATTACCTAAATTTCATCAAGACAGCAAGGTTTATTTATCATTTTATCTGTTATAATAATTTTATAAATTATATTAGTATGTTTATAGTTTATATTAAATGTTTTTAATTATTATGAAGGTTTTGGTCTTATATAAAAGTTCTGTTGTGAAAAATATTATAGGATTATTTTGATTGGAGATTTAATCTATCTTTATTTCCAATAATTTAGTAATCAATGCTAAAAATATTTTGGAGATATTATTAGATAAAATATAAAAAATTATTTTGAATATATTTTATATTGAATTATTCATTAAATGAATGGAGAATGAAGTGTCGTTGTTATATCCATATAAATTTTCTTGAAAGCACCAATGGATTGTTCTTTATTAAAATTTTCTTTTTATTTTATTAAATAATTATTTCAGGTAGATTTATATGGATGTACTACAAATAATTATAAATTTCTGAAAGATTCTTGACATAATTATTTTTAAATCATTTATCAAATATAAGAGGACTAAAACAATTATAAAATTTATAAGTTGGCGGTGATGGTAGGAATATAGAAAATCAATATTATTATACAAAAAAGAAGACAGTATTGGTCCTTGGAAAAAATGTATGTTATTATTTTTATATTATTATTAAAATGATAAGAAAAACATATTTTTGACAATATATTATCTACTGTAGTGATTTATTAAAGAGATTATAAATCCATCATTTGGGGATAAAATTTTATTCCAAGACTATGTTAACATTATACTTCACTTATACATTCTTAGAGTGTTTCATATGTGTACTCAATCATTGATGGTGTGTTATATTCTACAACTATTCTTTAATGGTTCCTAGTAAAATAACCTAGAATATTGTAATGTGTAAACATCATACACATTATAGTCAAGAAGATGAATAAATGGAATTTCTTAGTGAAAATAACCATGTTCAAAGACATAGAATTAATTTAATGGACTATGGGATATTTCTCCTTGAACCACTATAAATCATTGTGTCACAATCATTTGTTTTATTTCCATTCCATTACTCGTAAATAATAGACATGATCATTATATCTTTATTTTAGGAGAGAATATTGAAATGTTTAAATAATATGAAAGGACACAAATCACCCTCCCTCTTCTGCGTGTGTCATTTTAATCCCCATAAAATAAGTGATTTCAATGGGAAGGATATATTTCTAGAAATATATAGGGATATTTTATTGTTTCTATCTAAGAAAAAAAAGTGGTATTAATGGTAATTATCACTTTCTAGAAGTCATTGAATATATTCGGTTATAGCTACATGATACCAATAAGTTGTATCAAAGCATTGGATCGTGGAAAAAATATTTATTTTTTATTTTTTTCTTTACAAACCTATGTTAAAGTTCTAAATTATGACTAATATCGATGGATGTTCTTAAATAAGGTATTACCATAATCCATGCTGCTTATTTTAAAAGTGATAATTATTATTTCTTTAAAACATATTTGATTATTTATTTGAATAATCTTGGAATAATATTTTACATCAAGGTTATCAAACAATAAAAAATTATTATTGGAGAAAATTTTAAGTGGAATAACTATATAGATACTAATTATGATCATAATTCAATGGATTTGAATACAATTATTTATGGATTAATATCTGATGAATTTAATAAAATTTCACAGTGTACAATATTTTGTGAAATGTGGAAAAAAAAATTTAGTTCCATATATTGGAATAGATACTATGTGACAACAGAGGCACATTACTATTAGATATAAATTCGATGCATTTATTATTTATTAATATGAAAACAAGAATAAGAGAGTGATAGAAATTTTCAATGATGTTGTTAACTTAGGAAATCGTATTTTAGAACTAGAAGATGAATTAAAGGCACTTAGAGAAATTCCTTTTATGTGAAATAGAATATCGACTCATATTTGAAAATCCACATTGGATACATATTTAAAAATGAAATAATTCATCAAAATCTTGGGGATTTTTGATGCTGTAATGCATGTTAATGCTTAAGATCATATTTCTATCAAAATGTATTGTGGTTCACTGAATGTATTGAAGGATGGTTTTTTGACTCTATTTATAGTTATTGAACACTAAGTAATGAGTTATTAGATATTTATAGATAATTTAATAATTATTACCAAAATAAAATGAAAAAATTTAATAATAATGATAAAGTGGATAAGTGTAAATGTTATGAATATGTGAAAAAGTTCATTTAAGACTAGGATACCATAAACTTATTTCTCAATGGAAATATTATTATACAATGAAAGAAAATAAATCTATTAAAGATATTTGAAGTGCATTTAAATATTTAAGAAATGATTATACATCGATATATGAAGGAAATCCTGAAAACCAGTTGGTAAATCATTGTTTTATGACCCTCACTATAGTAGTACAACCATTAAGCTCTAATTGATATAATTTAAAAAAATATTTATGATATTAATATATAATTCTTTATTATTCAAGATAAATTTTAATCCTTAATTAAATATCATATAAAACATGGAAGATATTATTTTTTTTAATTTCAATTATAAGAGCAAGTTTGAGTAACCAGATTCTTTATTTAGGATCTAATTATTCCAAAAAATCATGTACTTTTTATAAAAATGAAATTATGGAATTATATGTTAAATTAGATAATTTATAAAAACTTTATACTATATTTACCAATGAGGATAATTTCTGAAATAAAATTACTAGAATAATAAAATTAATAAAGGCGTCACTGGTATTGGTAGTACTGAAGAAATACCCAAATTTTATAAGATTTGTTTCTTAAAATTTTAAAATAAATTTTTAGTCTGGTGTAATATGTTTCAATTTTTTGTTAATTAAAATTATGCTAATTAATAAAAATTTTAAAATCCTTAATTTATTAGTTTAAAGAATTCTTATTATTCAAAATTATTACATAAATTTTAATATAGAATTTATGCTCAATATAAGTAGTTATAGTAACCCAATTCAGGAGTTGAAAACATAGTTATACCCAAAAACATACGTGTCAAAAAAATTGTACTAGATTGTTTGTAGGTTTATAGTACTAGAAATGTTTTTTATATAAATAATTAACATTTTCAAGTTTATATACATTTGTTTTATGAAAATATTCATTATTTTATAAATATCATCCAAATCTGAATTAGTTAACTGTATGAAAGGAAAGATCCTTAGAGCCAGAACAATTAAAATCAAAAAAATATTTCATTTATATTTTAATTTTTAATACACTAACTTGTTTATATAGAGGATAAGGTATTTAAAATTATTAATATTTTACTTCTCAATATTTGATTATTCTTATTATAGTATTATTAAATATTTTAATTCACAATTTTTTTATGTGGTGCATGAAATCCTTGAATTATTTAATTAACACTACAAATTTGATTTAATATTTTATCTATTTATTTTAATTTTTTATATGATTTTTTTATTTGATACTATTTAAAGTTGAAGTTATATTATATATTTTGTAAATGTTTTAATTTTATGGAATTATTTTAATATTTTTTCCATTAAATTTTTATAGTGAATCTTTTTCTATTAATTCTTAAAAAATGTTCTACATGTTTTGGGGGCTCCTCTATTTCCAATGTTTTACAAAGGGGGGGTTTTTCTTACGTTCTATAAATTTTATGGATCATGCCTATTTTTATAGTTAATGAGTCTTTTATAATGTCCCTATATTTTATATTTATATAGTATATATAAGGGATTATATTATATTGTATATTTTTTGTTTTCATAATTAATAATATTATTTTATCTAATTTTTTTTGATATTTTCAAAAATATGGAGTGTAATTTTGGATTTAGTGATCATAAAATTTTGGTTATTATTCAGAGGATCTTATTCATTTTTATTCTCATCATGTTTTTTTAATTTCTTTAACCCAGTATTATAACTAAAATGTTTTCTCAGTGATTTCAGTTTTAATTTGTATCTGTGTCTAGATTATATCATCATCTATAATGATTAGATTCAAATGAAAAATGGTGTTATGGATATTAAAGAACATTGTATGGATTTCATTGATTTATATAGAAGAATAAAAAAGGTCATTTTGTTGATCTATAAATTTTCATAAGCCCTAGGATGTTTTTAAAAAGGTAGGGTATCTTATATGATCTTTTGATTCTGAATTTATATGATACTTAGATATATATATAATTCTAATTGAGGAGGTTATTGATCCATTTTAATCTGATAAAAATTATCTAAATATAAGTCTTCTAGAAAATTTACTAAATATTATAATAAAATCCTCTAAAAACTGATAGAAATTTAGGATAATATGATACAAATTTTTTATAAGTTATTATTCTAAAAATTTATCTCCACATTAATATTCATTGCTACATTGGTTAAATGAACCTAACATTGGTATTGGATAAACCTGATGTTTAATTTGAAATTTTGGTTCATAATCCCTACACTTCTAAAATAAACCCCATGTTGAAATAAAATGATCCCTATATTTCTCATGTTGATCCCTGCGTTTTTTTTCAAAATTAAATATTATGTTTCTATATTGTATCACCCTATAAGAACACATATCATATAATATGAAGAATACATTAATATACTATGATAATAGATTTATTTTTATACATTTTTTTTATGATTTTCATCACGATATACTAGGAACTAATCTAATATATCTTATAAACCATGAAATATATCTATATGAATATGATGCACCTTGCAATATTATTATTCTGAAAATGTGACACTGTAGAAGTCCTATAGAACTAAAATTTTTCACCATAATTTTAATGTAATTCCTAATATATAGTTGAACTCTACAACTTAAAACTATTGTCAGAATATATATAGATTAATTTCATGTAGTATTCACTCATTCTAGAAGACGGCACTATTACTAACTATAGGAAGAATGTAGTGCTCGACTATAAAAGTATTGTTTGATATTTAAAATTGATTATGAAGTTATAAAATTAGTCAAAGATACAACTAGATTACCATGATTGCTCATTGAAATAGAGGTAAGAGAATGTGGGTCATATTAGACATGGATATTGGTTCCTGTATGCTAAAATTGATTTGCTGGGAACAACATGAAAAATAGATAATTTATCTCAAGCAGAATAAATACATGCCATATGATATTGCATTAATTATATTAACAACATGTGATTTTAAATAATCATATGATAAAAATGAAATATATGATGATCTATTCATCTGAAGAATACAACTTTAATCTCAAGGTTACAATGCTCGATTCCACATTTATTTACATAAATTAATAAATTTTGATATTATCTGAGTTATTTTTTATGATTTATGAAATCAATAAATATTCAAAAATTACAAGGAAGATACTCTAAGGTATTATAATAAAATTCATGTAAATTTAAATGATTATTTATCATATTATCATTTATGATTATTTTGGTAGTAAATTCTATATTTTTATAATTCAAATTCAAATATTTCAATTATTCTGAAAGTTAAGCTACTTGATTTAATGGTTTATTTCCAATAAATTTAAAGGAGAGTTTTATTACATATTTAAAATATTTATATTTATAAGAAATAATTATGAAACACTTATAATATTTTCTATATATTTTTGGAAGAGATATAAAAATTATTTTGAATTCATTTATTATAGATTTATTCTTTATATGAAATAATAAGGAAATATCATTCTGATGTCAATGAAAATTTTTATCGAAGTACTAATAGATGTTTTTTTATTAAAATTAAATTATTATGATGATAAATATTTATTTTAAAAATAATTTAATGTTCCAAATAAGGCTGAGTAGATAAAAAATTAAGCTTCTTGACTGAATTATGTTAACTTATTATACAAAGAGAAGATGTCTTCAATGACTAAATTTTTTATTCAAGTTGATGGAAAAGGTAAATAATTCACAATTGTAACAGTATTTTTCGAAAATTCAATAGATTTGATTGTAAGAAAATAATTGTGTTATTATTTTGGTGATTTTTCTGGATGAATAACAAATCCCACAATATTGTTTCAATCTATTGGCTACTATGATACTATATTGATTATCATTTATATCTATCAATTATGGTGGAATCTATGAACTGGGTCTACCTTATATTTCAACATTTCATCTACTTTATTAATCTTTTTACTTCTTAAACTAATATTTTGGTAGATTATTATCTTCTAGATCTAATTTTTCAATGTTCTTTGTAAAATACCACACCATTTTAAGGTCTCACATTCCGACAATCAGTTCTTCAGGTTCGCAGATAAAAGTACATACTTATATAAAATCACCAATCACTTGGAGAGTGTAGGTGGAGTGTACTATGGGATAAATTTTCCCAAAACCACTATTCCTCATTTTTTACTTCACTTTATATTGTTTATCTCTTCTAAATTATTCACAATTAAGAGATAAGGGAATGATTTCTTTATTTCATGATGGAAAATTTTAAATTTTAAATATTTTTTAATGTAAATAATTCACCCATCTTTTGTATTCACAATGATGATCCAAGATAAATATTTTGTTGACTCCTATAAATTTTTATTCTTATAACGTGATTAAATTTAGAAATACTCAGTCACGAGATTAAAATTTGTAGTGGGAAATTCAAATTTTTTGTTCAAACATTTCCCTTATTTTTTTGGACACTATGAGTATAATATGGGGAGAACGGGTATTATGAATATTTGAGGAATAAATTGAGAAGATTGAGAATTATTTTATTCAATGTTTTAGATAGATGGGTATCATATGAAGGTGTAATGGATATTTAAGATTTGGATGTGTATGTTTCTGATGGATAGGTATCTGAAAAAATATTTGTTGTGGAATTAGACATAGTGGTTCTAGATGAACAAGAATTGGATATAGGTATTATAAGAAGTATTGCATGTTTGTTATATAAAATATAAGAATATGAACCTGAATAATTGAATGTGTTAAAATGCCACGTATCAAAGTGACAATGTGGTTAATATTTTTGGTGATGGTTCATTTTATTTGTTGCAAAACATTTTCTTATCATATTATATAATCAAGAACCATAATAATAGTCAAAGGATATAGTGCTATGAACGTGATGGATATACCCTACATGTTTTACATCATAAAGAATTAAATTATTGTGGATGGACGGTCTTTTGTTGTTTCTAGATCATTACATGTACTAGATACACTTATTAGGGAGCTAACCATTTAATTTCATGTATTCTCATGGGTGTGTTTGTGTGTTGTTTTTTAGAGAAGTCAACTATATCTAAACAGAGGTTAATGTTTTTTTGAAGTAGGGAAAAAATTAAATGGGAAAATAATGATTCACCCATCCCTTTCAGTGGTCAGATAGATCTTGACTGGTACATTCACAAATTCTTGATTATATAATGATAAATTCCTAAAATATATAATTTTCAAAAATTTACATTTTTCACTTTTCAATTAAATATCTACTATTTCAAATAACTAACTAAAATTGATCATAATCTAATACTGAAAATTTTAATACAAATTCTAATTTTTTTTTCAAATTATTATTCTATAATTTAGGATTGTTACTTTTAAATAAAAAATTATTTATTGAAAACATATTATTGAAAAATAGACTTTTTAAACTATTAATTATGCTTATGTATATTTTCTACTAATTACTAAAAAATTAATATAAATATATTGTTAATATCAAAAATATATATTACCCGTATCTATAAAATATCATATCAACAATATCGTTATTTTTTAAAATTAATTCATATAAAAAAGTTAATTTTAGATTAAAACATTTAAAATATTAATATGAACTTATTTATTTTACTAATGTTTTAGTACATAAAATTTATTTTTATTTAAAAGTATAAATGTATAATTTATAAAATAAATTCAATAAATAAATCATTATATTTATAATTACATATTTATACCATTCTAATTTCTAGTTATATAATCCCTCAAGATCTTCATGTAATGTCTAAGTATAAGTTACATTCTAGTGGGAGTTGTGGGTTGTGATTATAATAGAATGGATATTATAAAAATTTATATAAGATTGAATTTCTATTGGATTTTATTTCTATTATATCTTATTTTTGGAATTTGGAATTAGTTTTTTCAACATATCCACTATGAAAAACCACACCAATTCAAAGATTAGATAAATGATATATTTAATGGAGACTTACACCCCAAAATGTCAATTATTTAATTTTTTTCTTCATAGATTCTTTTATTTAGTTACATCATGTTATTTATGATATATTATAATGGTCCTATTTTTTAACATGTTTTAGTTTGATTTTATTTTAGTGTAACATTTATAAAAATATACTAACATAATATTTATATAATGAAAATATCTAGTGAAATTTTGGTTTATTTTAATAAGTGGATCCATGTGATGAATTTATATCCTAATACATTCATGTTTCACATTGTTATATCTTTTATTTTGGAACTAATTACCTTTTTTCTTAGTTATTACAATTAATTTTTATTCCTACATTAATGAATTATATAACACGTTTTATTATATATATATATTTTAAATAGTATTTAAATATTGTTTAAAGAGATTTGTAATTTTTTTTTGGGAATATAGGTTTCTTGGTGTGAGAAAATACACATTTTAAAGATATATGGTTTCCAATGTAGATTAATATAATCTACTTATTTCCTTGAAATATATTTAAATAATATGGTTTTTTTTCACTTAGGAATTCGATATTGAAATCATTATATTAAATTATTTTTTCCGAGTAGACTTTATGAAATTATTAATGACAGTTATTGTAGAGAATTCATAGTGAGATATTTTTGGGCATGTTTGATGACACTAAAAATAAACACTCATGTATGTGTGTATGAAGATTCATATTATAAAAATAATATATGGTTTATATTTAGATTACATTTTTTTATTGGTTTCTCAAGGGTGTGCTCGGATGTGGTGTGAAGCCATGGGTTGCACGGTTTTATTTTCACAGTATGGATAAATTTTTAGTTTACTTTTGGTTATTATTCTGTCGGATAATTTTCTATCTTGTAGTTATAGTTTTTCCCATTATATTATTTATGTATTTGAAATACCTTGTGTCATTTTTTCCTGTAGAAATTTTTGCCTCTTTAGTCAAGACATGTTAGGTATGTTAATTTATTATTTATAGAGATACCATTACCATTGTGATATAATATGATTCCTAGTCTCTAGATACTAGGATCATGGGTTCAAAAATTCACATTGAGACCAATTTTGGGACATGTCATGTTTTGATCTAGTTACTTATCTTGATTGTTGGTTGTATTTTCTATCATATCCTCGTTTCACATTACGGCCTAAGTTCCAGATCAATTTATTATTATCTTGGAATATATGTAGAAAGGATAATCAGACTATCAAGACTCTATGGGTCCGTTAAAGGAGGGAATATTGAATAATTTATTACCATTATCCTTGAGTTACTAGGGGTATTTCAAATTGTTCATTTATTTGAATCCTTCATACAATTTTAAATTATTGTATTTTGGTCCTCATTGGAATTTTCAATGATTTATAGGGGTTAGTCCATAAATTTTGAGATGTAAATAGAGGTGAATCATAGATTTTAGGTTGGATTTTATAGACTGAAAGACAATTTAGTGTCTAAGATCTTTATTTTATACACATTTTGTGATATTTTTCTAGATTTTCACATGACCCATCAATCTAGGAGGCCTAATCAAGAGATGTTCTAAATCCAATATTTTTTTAGTCAGGCCTCATGATTCTTATATCACATTAGGTGTTTAGGATTTTGGTAAAGGAAAAATGATAGTCTTGTGATATGTTTATATAGTTTAATTGGTTTTTGAATTAAATTTTTCAAATGTATTGTTTACAGGATTAAGGTGAAATTGATTTCAGAGTGTTATAAAAGTAGAAATTGTGAATAATAAAATTTTAAGACTTGTTTTCATGGTATGTTTGGTAGAAGTTTTTTTAACTATCAATGGTTTCTTCTATAAATTGGTATATATCATATTAATGTGTATTGAAATTTTTTTATATTAATGTTTTATTTTTACATACATATTTTAAATAACTGGTTTATTTTATAAATGATTATAATGAATGTAAAAATTTTTTATTTCAAATAACATTAAATAGAGTATTGTATTTTATAAATTTTGGGTTTTTTCAAAATCAGGGATTGTTTTTCAAATGTTTGACTTTGTAAAAAGGGGTTTTCAAATTTTTAGTTATTGATGAATATACAGATTGATATTTTTACTCATATTTTATATGTATTGTTTTGGATGGTTTATTAGATTTGATCTGTACCTTTGTTGATAATGAATATATTCATAATGGGTTTGAGAAATTAATTAATTCTTTCCAATTCTTGTGTTTTTTCTAGATGGCCTCGCAAAATGGTTTATTATAGAATTGAAAGGTTTTATATCATGGATAATCTATTAGGAATTTAATCTCATTACATAAGAATGATCCTTTTAGTTTGGAAATTCTTTCCAGAATCCAAATAGAGTGGTGGAATAAAAAAATCAACTCAAAAACCCCATCCAAATTTTGTTGAATAAATATATCCACTATTTCATTGAGTTCATGGTTTATCTAAATTAGCAGAGTGTCTTTAAATGATTGAGGTATTCCTTAAAAATCATGATACCCCTGAAGCATAGAGGGTTGGATTTGTTGATGTATTTCCCAAATAACCAATCTAGGGGATTTGAATGTTATTGTTCTTTACTTTCTCTACTAGGACATGTATTTGATGTTTTTTAAGATTTTATTTTGTTATGATGGTTTTATCTTGAGGGCTGTAGGGATGAGAAATTTGTGGAGTTCATGATCCCTCATCAATGTGAGTGAATTGTTGAATTGATTTTTTAGTGTTTCACATAGATTCTTATTTTCATTGTTAGGAATGTTATAAATGATTCTAAGATATGGATTATATGTTGGCGTGGTTTCACCACACAAAGACATATCAATTTCCCCAATATATTTTCAATTGATTACATTACATAAATTCATTATTTACCAAGGTTATTCTTACATTAATTCTATATTTTCATGGGAAACTAATTATTTATCCATAGATACATTCTTACCATTTTATTCATGGTGTGAACAATCTAAAATCAAATAATTTGTCTAACATATATATAAAAAAATAAACCCATAGGTCTCTCAATATCAATGATTTGTAGATATATAAACACAATTTCATAATGTAATCAAGAATATCATCAATGATGTAAAAAAAATAAAATTTCCCCCCATTACCATCAATGTATTTTAATAATATTTATTTGTATTTATAATATAATCATTAATACTCATTAAATGGAATGAAAAAGCATGTAATCCTCGCACATTATAATAAAAATGTAGGGAATGATGATCACCTACCTCAAAACAAAATTTTGATTCATCATTTAAAATAGGGTGAAGGAGGAATAACTAGGATATTGAAACCCCACAATGAAACATTGAATCAACAAAAACCATTACAATTGATCATAAACATCACAACCCAAACTCACATTGAGAAAAACAATATCACTTGTGTGATTACATAAATTAAAAAAGTAATAATGTGAAAATAGGATAACCCACCAGGGATTTCCGTTGATCAACCTTCTAAAGCCAAGTTTCAGAACAATCAGAAATGAAATGGAAGATCTCCAAAAACTTATTAGGGTCTTCTTAAAATCCGAGAGGATTAAAATAATTTATATAAGCCTTAGTATTTGTAATCAAGATATTCCTCACACCATTCAAGGATGTAAACATATATTCACTTCATGATTTTTCCTAAAGCTCTCATATTAAATTTTTTAATCATGTTTGATTTATGAAATCCTAAATATCAAAACTCATTGAACATCCACCAATTTTCATTGCACCCAAATCTTGAATTAATTCACCCCATGAAAATTTCATTCACTAAATGTCTTAATTAAGCACATAACATCCATCTTAAACATCAAGAAATAAATCACAATCCTCTAATCGTTGAAACACCTCCCAGATCAGGAATACCTATTCCCATCATCAGAATAATTCTTCAGTAAAGATGTAGGCCCAAACATCATTGAACCATACTTGAGACTCCTCTGAAACCCTCCATCACTCATACTAGAGAATTAATTAACCTATAAGGCATAGACTGTTACATTAGAAACCTCTCAAATGATTCTTTTACTTGAAAACCAAACCAAAACCCAAAAAGAAATAAATTATCTAAACAAAAATCCTACTAAATTACTCTAATATATCTTCTTACACCCCAAACACTAATATTAACCAAACACACCAATATAAGAGAAAACGCTAGAAAAACACCCCATATAATCACATAACCATCAAAATAACCACAACACCATAATACCTTACTGAATCCACAATACCTACTCTTCTTGGTATGTTCTTCTTATAATTTTTAACATATAAATTTCCCATCCAAACAACAACCTTAAACATCACACAAAACAACGCTAATAACACAAATAAATGAAATATTTCCACTATGTCAACATATTTTATGATTTGGGTAGCACTGACTCACCCTCGTGGTCATAAAACATGTTTTAAACATAACACATATTTATTTGGAATGGTTTTACCCAATTCATATACTTTTATATTTATCACATGTCCTTATAATGTGAGATAGGAACATATCGTAAAGCAATAATGTCAAAATATTATATCATAAATGGAAAATAAAACACAGAAATATCTAAAAAACTCTGAGGACTATAAGCCCATCTACATCACACACTCTAATAAACTATCCTCTATGCCACCATGCCTCCATGCCTCCATGTAACCAAAACCAATGAAATTTTTTTTCCAGGGAACACCTTCCCTAGAAAATATTGGATCCCTACTAGTTTCTCCACAAGCATTATGTCACCCCAGATATCTAATTATCCACATTCAATTATATTGGAGTCACATGGAAGATACTAATAATGTAAGGAAACACAAATGATTTAGTGGAACATGTATATCCATGATAGTTGTTCCAAAAAATATACCATCTCACTAACATGCATTAACACATAAAGTGTCTCAATGAACTGAGGAAAAAGCATAATTCCCTTATTTATTCATAGATACAACTGATTATGATAAACCATAAAGAACACAAGGTCTCCAAACTAAAACTCTAGGGGCCTAAAACGAGAATCATCACAACACTTCTGATAGTTTATAATCAGCCTCATCCAATATTGAACCATATGGATCATCTTAATCATACTCTTAAATACATCAATACAATGAAAAATTAACTCCCCAACCTCTTCCAACATAATTGAGAATGACATGGCCTCCCATAAAATGACACAAACTAATCAATACTAATGATATAGTGGTAGATAGTATCATAAGAGAAGTTAAACAAATGTAGGTTATTTGGCGAGGATCTACCAAAATCTATGATGTAGTACCGCAACGTATCCTACTATGTAAGGATAGTTTGTTAATTCTTTCGATCAGTCTGATGGTGGAACGTAGTGCAATATAAAAACATGGAGAAAAGGTTATGCTGAAATACCCTCGTGACCGATGAGGTAAAATGATTAAATATATCATAGATGATGATCATAGGTAACTATTAATTAAACCCACAAAATTAATATAATTCTGAACTAAAACATATTTAACACTTAATTCATCCATTGTTAGGAAATGAGATTACATCATCCATCAGTCCACTATCAGCCAAACTGCATCACATCATCCCAGATCCTTGGGTTATATATTGATTAAATCAACGGACATGTCATTTTATTTACTCATAAAAAATCATAGGGCTGCAAAATATCCTTATAGAAAATGGAGTTTGACTTTCACTTGATGATAAACTAGACACCTCACCAAAAACCCTAACTGCTCACTGTTTCATCCTCTTCCATTAATGGTGGCTCCTCAAGACATGATTTTTCATAATCACATTCTGATTTACTGATAAAGGTGATAAGTGAAACACAAATCCAACTAGATCTATCATTTCTAATATAACTAATAGCCTCCTGAGGAACAATACTCTTTTCAGACAATCCCTCTAAAATATCATTATGTTCAATACAGTCATGAATCAACACTACTTTTGAGTATACCCATTATTTTAATGATGAAAATTTTGACCAATACTCTGCCTTACATAAAGATACATCACATTAAGCTCTACATTCCCATTCCAATCAAATAATTACTCTTATACCACATCAGTATAAAAATTCATAGAAGTGGATCAATAACATAATTAAACATTTCTAGGGTGTATTAGATCATATATTTATTATCCTTAAGATAATCCATCCACCTTCAATATTTTTTATTCAAATATAACAAAGAGAATAAATATTTCAGGCTCTTTTCGTCCATGAAAACCACAATATTTAATGAAAAAATATGTACATGCAACTACTGATCATGGGTCAAATCGATTCATATACAGGGAACAACTTCATAGACCCATAATAGAAAAAATAAATCAAGTGAATCAAGATGCATCTGAATCCCTGATGAAACGTGTCATATAAAAACTCAAAAATTACACCCTCTACTATAAAATAAATCATTGGGGGACTAATCAACTTATTATTTAGGAAACAAAATTCTACCTAGAACAGATCAGTCTAAACAAAATTCAAGTCATTCTTGGTTAAATATTTTTTTAGGATACCGTATAAGTGATGTAAAGAAATATAATTTCTTAATTTCCCATAGAAGAAAGGAAAATATAAAACTTTTTTACATTCTTTGTTTCAATTGCAGAAAAAACTCCCTCAACCGTCGAAGGGTCCACAACCAAACCCTACTAAGACACCACATGTCCAAGGAAATAAAACAATCGTATCGATTTATAACACTTGAAAAACATTCTATAGAGCTAGTAATGTTAAATTACCTATAAGAAATCTATGAGATGTGTGGATTGACCCCCTGACATTGAGTAGAGAAATATATCATGGATGAACATGGAGATGAAATGATATAAGATCTCATGCAATATTTATTCATGTGAACCATGAACATAGTTGGGTAATTCATGAAACTGAATGGAATTACCACGAACTCCATGTTACCAAATCTACACCAAGAGGAATTATTTGGGATATCCTCATCATTCAACCTCATCTGGTGATATCCATACCACAAATAGACCATGGAAACCAACTAGTTATCTTCATCTAATAATACATATTAGAGTTCTTAGTAAGAGTTTTATGGTTCTTTTCATTCACAGAATTCATCCTCTGGTAGTCGATAAAAAAATTATAATTCCACACACCTTATTATCAAACATCACTGGATCTACCTAAGGAAGCACATGAGGTCAAATGAAGCCCATATTCATTAGATCATAAAATTTTATTATCAACTTTTGTAACTCTATATGTGTCATTTGTATGACAACCCTGCTTTTTATTACAACTTAAACATGCTTTATTACATAAAACTTCACTTGATACAACAAAGAAGATCGAGAGGTTTAGTGTCTTTGGGGCTCAGGATCATTACATAAAAACTTTAAACTTGAAATACAACATCCTTATTGAAAACTTCCTTTACATGACCACTACATTCCTTCGTACTTAGCATTTCATGGGATAACCTGAGGACATGCATAAGAAAAGGGTGAGCTATAAAGCCCAGTAAGGGAGTACATAATGAATAACATGAGGAGTACAATACATGTTAGGCAATAGGCATATCAATAGAGCATAAGAGAGACATGAACATAAAGGCATGATAAAGCATGATAATCATAACATGGAAATGTGGCAACAACACTTAACATTGAATTAGCATGAGCCAAGGCTCATTGCACATGGAGCATGAGTAAACCCTCATTGCACTTGAAGCACGAGTAAACCCTCGTTGCACTTGAATTAGCATGAGTCAACACTCATTTCACATGACGTATCATGATACTATACTTTACCCAATGCATTGGAGCGCTATCAGGGCGCACCCTTCTTAAACATTTCATTTCATGCATAAGTGTGCCACATGGATCATAAAACATGGGTTCATAAAACATAATCATTTATTCCACGATAAAGGAATGTGGAATTCGTACATGAAACTTTACAATCAATAAGTAAATGTGCATAAAGGTGAATACCTTTGATGGAGAAATGGGCATGGTATTCACTACACAAAGACATTGGCCTAGAAAATCGGTGCGATTTCGGCAGCGTAACGGCGTGACATAAGAATTCATAAAAAAGGTTGATGAGATAGAAAGGGGTTCCTCATCATATTTACATGTAATGGACAGTAAGGAGATCATATATATACATGTCCCAACAATATAAATGGAATTTAGATTCATGATACAAAAGTATTGCTTGAATGTAAAAGAAGAGAGAGAAGTTCCTTTCGGAATTTCGGCATAGTAACGGGTGTACATGGGAGGCATTTAATGAGAGAGAAAGGGTTCTCCCATCATTCAAACAATAAGAGGGCAGTATGGGGGAGGTGCGAAACCATACCCCAACATTCATAATTGAAATAAAAAGGGCAATACAACTTAAAGAAAATTGACAAAAAAAAAAGGAAGAAAAAAAAACCCTTACTTGGAAGTGTGCTTCCAAAGGCTAGAGAGAGGCTTGTGAGAGGCTTCTTGGGAGCTTGGGGCACCTTGAGATGATTCTAGAGAGAGTAGGGCAGAGTTTGGACGAACTTCAAGGGCTTTGGATGAGAAGGAAGTGCGAGCTTGGGTGGGTTTATATAGGAAAGGTGAGAGAATTCTTTATTATTTAGGTTTGGGACCCCTTATATTAAAATAATCCAAACCACAAACCATCCCATGGTATTTGCCCATGGTTTCTGGAAAATGGAAGAGGAAAACAATATTTTACAAGGCCAAGGTCCGAACTTATTAAAAAATTAGGGTTGCTTATGTGGAGGTGAGTCACACTCCCATGGAAATTAATTTTAAAAAGGCAAAGTGTTGAATAAGTCTTGAGGGCTCCATTAATGCTTTGAAAAGTGAGTCAAACAAACCCAAAACCTCATTATTTTATTGATAAAACACATATTGGCCGAACATAGGGATTATGGTATTTTATTACATCACCATTGGGTCATTATGATGTCATAAAACACATTATATATTTAAATGGTATTTAATTTTTACCCAAAAATTTGACTGTCTCAGAAAATTATGAAAAATTCACCGTTGGATAATTTCGACGTCCTGATTCCAAAAATAATATTTATTTTATCTAAATAATTTTCTAAATATGTGAATTTTCACTTTTAAAATAAAAACCGACATTTATAAAAAAATTCACGGGTTTTGACAGAAATGGCTTTCAAACCTTAATAAAAATTTTAATTGCATTCATAAAATTATAAGATCATTTATATTTAATAAAAAATTAATTTAATATTAATAATAATATTTTATTAAAATATTATTTAATTCAAAAAATCCTTTAATTTAATAAAATATAATTCTTAATTAAATAATAACTAAAAACATCATTTGTACTTTAAAAACTAACTACAATGCACCAAAAATGACTAGAAATTATATTCATTATTATATACAAAAATAATGTACATGAACATGGTGCTACTTATTTGTTACATAACCCCTTAAAATAGCCGCATAAGACCTAAGGGTAAGGTGTGCGATGGTGACAGACTCTTGGGGTTGCTCGGATAACATCGCTCGAGTGGTAATCTCTATGAACTTCCATTTTTCCCGTAGACGATCACGTTCGAGCTTGAATTGATGAATCTCAGCTTGGGCTTGGTCAAGGGCAAAGCCCAAAGACGCCACCTCCTTTCCGAGCTCCGACAAATGGGCTTCGTAAGGGGCAATTCTACTGGATGAGGCCATCGCTTCCTTTGTCTGAGTAGAAAATTGGTTCGTTAAAGCCTTATATTTAAACTACCCAGATGATCACTGTTCAACGACTATAAAAGTAACGGTCACAAATCTTAACGTTAAACTAAAGAATTTGACATCATATAAAAACATAAAGAAACATTTAACTGTATCAAGAGGGATTTTCCATTAATGAAATTTTGGGTCGTTACAACATTCCCCCCTTAAGAAATTTCGCCCTCGAAATTTTCCTTTTCCCACACTAAAACAAATGTGGGTAACTTAGCTTCATCATTTCCTCCGACTCCCAAGTTGCTTCTTCAAACTTGTGGTTTCTCCACAACACCTTGACGAGGGGCATTGTCTTATTTCGTAGAACTTTTTCTCTACGATCTAAGATCTTCACTGGTTGCTCCTCATAAGAAAGATCGTCTTCTAATTGTACCACCTCGGAAGAGAGTACATGTGAAGGGTCTGGTATGTACTTCCTTAAGAGGGATACATGGAAGACATCATGCACCTTGGCCATAGTAGGTGGAAGTGCTAGTCGATAGGCCACAGCCCCAACACGATCAAGAATCTCGAATGGGCCGATGTACCTTGGACTTAACTTCCCTTTCTTTCCAAACCTCATGACCTTCTTCCACGGAGATATGCGTAAAAACACCATGTCTCCGACTTTAAACTCAAGGTCTCGTCGACGATTATCTGCATAACTCTTCTGTCGACTTTGGGCTGCCTTGATATGCTGCTGAATGGTTTTCACCTTCTCCACCATTTCTTTGACCATTTCTGGTCCAAGCAGCTTACGTTCACCGACCTCATCCCAACATGCCGGTGTTCTACACCTTTTCCCATACGGGGCTTCATATGGTGCCATTTGGATGCTCGAGTGGAAACTGTTATTATAAGAGAACTCAACTAGGGGAAGATGTTGATCCCATCCTCCTTTAAAGTCCATTGAGCACGCTCTCAACATATCCTCAAGTGTTTGGATAGTCCGCTCGGATTGGCCATCAGTTTGAGGATGATAGGCCGTACTGAAGTTCAGTTCAGTATTCAGAGCATGTTGAAGACTCTTCCAAAACTTAGAGGTAAATCTTGGACCTCGGTCCGACACAATAGATAGTGGTACTCCATGCAACCGTACCACTTCCCTGATATATATCCGTGCCAGTTGATCCAAAGAGAAATCCTCTCGAATAGCAATGAAGTGTGCAGTCTTTGTAAGACGATCCACAATAACCCAGATTGCATTGTTGCTTTTGGATGTCCTTGGAAGTCCAGTGACAAAGTCCATGGTGATGTTCTCCCATTTCCATTCTAGTATGGGCAATGGTTGCATCATCCCCTTAGACTTCTGCCTCTCTGCCTTCACTTGCTGACAAACCAGGCACTTTGATGTATATTCGGCGATCTCCTTCTTCATATTATCCCACCAAATGTTTTCTCGGAGATCTCGATACATCTTTGTGCTCCCTGGGTGAATAGAGAAATTTGAACTATGTGCATCATCCAAAAGTTCCTTCTTCAGCTCCGAACTTGATGGGACACATAGTCTTTTCCCAAACCGCACAATTCCTTCTTCATTAACATTAAACTCTGAGGATTTTCCCTTTTTGATAGCTTCCACTTTTTCTTGGATTCTCGCATCATCCTTTTGAGCATCCTTTAACCTTTCCAAAAGAGATGGTTGAGAAATCATTTGTGAAAGGATTGATGATGTTCCCTTCTTTATGATTCCCACGTCCATCTTCATCAAGTCTAAGAAGATTGGATCCTTCTCAATTCTCATCATTGATAGAATTGCTGGATCCTTTCTACTTAGGGCATCCGCCACCTTGTTCGCCTTCCCAGGGTGGTAATGTATTGAACAGTCATAATCCTTTATGAGCTCTATCCATCTTCTCTGGCGCATATTAAGCTCTTTCTGTGTGAATATATATTTAAGACTCTTGTGGTCAGTATATATCTCACATTTCTCTCCATAGAGATAATGCCGCCAGATTTTCAAGGCAAAGATCACAGCCGCCAACTCCAGATCATGCGTTGGATAGTCTCGCTCATGTATTTTCAACTGTCTTGAGGCATAGGATATCACTTTATCATTCTGCATCAGCACACATCCTAAGCCCTTCTTCGAAGCATCACTGAATACCACAAAAAGTTCCCCACTTGTGGGTAAAGTGAGCACAGGTGCAGTGATAAGCCTCCTTTTCAACTCCTTGAAGCTTTCTTCGCATTCATCACTCCAAGTAAACTTTACTCCCTTTCGAGTTAGCTTGGTAAGAGGGTTGGACAATCGTGAGAAGTTTCTCCCAAATCGTCGATAATATCCAGCTAACCCCAAGAAGCTACGGATATCAGTTACCGATGTTGGCCTCGGCCATCCCTCAATTGCATCTGTTTTGGAGGGGTCCACAGATATCCCATTGCTTGTGATGATATGGCCCATGAATGAGACCTCCTTCAACCAGAACTCACACTTGCTGTACTTGGCATAGAGCTTCTCCTTGCGCAAAGTCTCCAGTACAGTTCTTAAATGCTCCTCATGGTCCTCCTTGGTTTTGGAGTATATCAGAATATCATCTATAAAGACTACCACAAATTTATCTAGGTAATCTCTAAAGACTCTATTCATCAAGTCCATGAATATTTCTGGAGCATTGGTGAGTCCAAAAGGCATTACTATGAATTCATAGTTCCCGTACCTTGTACGAAAAGCAGTCTTGGGGATATCTTCCTTCTTCACCCTTACTTGATAATATCCCGACCGCAAGTCGACCTTGGAGAAGTATTGAGCTCCACGCAGCTGATCAAACAAGTCATCGATTCTTGGGAGAGGATACTTGTTCTTTATCGTGATTTTTTTAAGTTCACGATAATCGATGCAAAGCCGCATTGACCCATCCTTCTTCTTGACGAAGAGGACTGGTGCACCCCATGGTGATGCACTTGGGCGTATAAACCCTTTATCCAGATTCTCCTGTAGTTGTTTCTTCAGCTCTTCAAGCTCAACAACAGCCATTCTATATGGAGTCTTGGATATTGGTAGCGCCCCAGGTATAAGTTCAATTGAGAACTCAACATCTCTTCTTGGAGGAAGACCAGGAAGTTCCTCGGGAAATACTTCAGCGAATTCCCTCACAATAGGCATTTCTTCAAGGGTGGTTTCTTCCTTGGACTCAATCATCTGAGCCAGATATGCGTGCTCATAAGGCAGTAATATCCATGCTTGAGATGATGGAGCTAAAGGAGATTCATCTTCCTCCTGACACTTGTAAATAATCGGGGGTCGATTCTCCATATGGAGTGTGATTTCCCTCTCCCGACAATTTATGTTGGCTCTATATAAGGAAAGCCAATCCATGCCAAGAATTGCATCAAATTCCACCAAAGGGAGTATGACGAGGTTCGCCGGGAAATTCAATCCACAGATTATAACAGGGGAGGACTTATACTCATGGGATGCAATGATTGCCTCATTTTCCGTACTCACCGACATCTTTACTTCCATGACTTGTGGTGGTGCAGGGATTATTCTACTAAACTTTTGAGATATAAAAGAATGCGTAGAACCTGAATCAAAAAGTACGTTCGCTATTCTTGAATGAATAACTAGCGTACCTGTCACCACTTCGTTGTCGGGGTTCACTTCGGCAGAAGTGATGGCAAAAGCTCTTCCTTGCTGTCTTGGAGGTTGTTGATTGCCTCCGATAACCCTTGGATTAGGGCACTGATTCGCAAAATGACCCGGTTCTTTGCATTTGAAGCATTGAACAACGCGTTGAGGTTCGAACGGAGCGTTCCTCCCCTCCGTCGCAGCCGCGGGTCCTTCTTGCTGACAGTTAACAGCTAGGTGCCCTTCTCTTCCACACTTGAAGCATTTTCTTGTCCCCCTAAGGCAATTTCCAGGGTGCTTCTTTCCACACTTTTGGAAAGTGGGGTGCTGGAATTTCTTAGCGCCGTTGGATTTATCCATCGGACCACCAGCATTGAAGTCCACCTTCCTCTTCTTGTCCCCATGATACCACTATGATTCTCCGATCTCCATTTCAACATTGAGGGCACATCGGACAATTTCCTCATAGCTGTCGAAGTCACGGATCGCTAATGCTTTCCTGAAGCTAGGCTTCAGCCCACCAAAGAAGCGGTCAACCTTGCATTCGGGGGTAACGACAAAGCCGGAAGCATATCGTGCAAGCCTTGTGAAGTTTGCCTCGTACGCTCCCACAGATTCCTCATCTTTCTGCTTGAGGGAAAGGAAGTCCCTTTCCATCTTAAGACGGAGGGTGCGTGGAAAATATTTATCGAAAAACATCTTCCGGAATAACTTCCATTCCAAAGCCTCGATCTCCTCCTCAGGCTTCGTATTTTTGATCAACGTCCACCATTGATCAGCTTCACCCTCCATACGATAAGCCGCCAGGAGAACCTTCTCTTTTTCAGAGCATTGGAGGATGGAGAATATCTTTTAAATGGAGTTGATCCATTGTTCAGCAATCGTGGGATCGGATGATCCACTAAAAGTAGGAGGCCTTTGTCTCATGAATCTTTCAATAGCGACTTGTTCTTTCTTAGGGGGGGTTGAACGTTCCTCTTGACCAGTGTTTCTATTCAAAACTTGAGTTAGCTGAGAGAGAAGCGTGACAAAGTTCGCGATTCCCACTCCCATTGGATTGGGCATCTCATTGGTACAATCATCACACTGATCTTCACAACGTTTGTTAGCCCGAGTTCTCCTATTACCGGCCATTGGCTGGAATAAAAGGAAAGTTAGGGGTAACACATAAAGGGTAATCCAAAGACAAAAGTTGATGACTTATAAATAAAATTTAATCTCTTCAACTCATGAGTCTATAGGATTCAATCCAGGCTTTTCATGATCTTCCTTCTAACATATATTCTTAGGGGCATTTTTCCCTTAATAATGGTTCATACTAAGATGATAAATTTATCAAAACATATCCTCTGGGAGTGTCGTAACCAAGAGTGCAGCAAGGCCCGTTGTCGTGGACCAGTTCCCGTTCGAGTCTAGCTCAAAGCGGTGTTTTCGGGTTTTACCCCTAGGATACATCTGTGCCAGAGCCACCTCTACCTGCTCGTATCCAGACATGGATGTATTTGTTTGATAAACCACTTACTTAGTATTTACCAAAATTTAGGGATGTTTTTATTATGCTTAGTCTTGTATCTAAGGCTTTACTAGGGTTTCCTAATCCCAAAAATAACTAAACCTATCCTCTGATACCAACTATGACAACCCTGCTTTTTATTACAACTTAAACATGCTTTATTACATAAAACTTCACTTGATACAAAAAAGAAGATCGAGAGGTTTAGTGTCTTTGGGGCTCAGGATCATTACATAAAAACTTTAAACTTGAAATACAACATCCTTATTGAAAACTTCCTTTACATGACCATTACATTCCTTCGTACTTAGCATTGCATGGGATAACTTGAGGACATGCATAAGAAAAGGGTGAGCTATAAAGCCCAGTAAGGGAGTACATAATGAATAACATGAGGAGTACAATACATGTTAGGCAATAGGCATATCAATATAGCATAAGAGAGACATGAACATAAAGGCATGATAAAGCATGATAATCATTACATGGAAATGTGGCAACAACACTTAACATTGAATTAGCATGAGCCAAGGCTCATTGCACATGGAGCATGAGTAAACCCTCATTGCACATGAAGCACGAGTAAACCCTCGTTGCACTTGAATTAGCATGAGTCAACACTCATTGCACATGACGTATCATGATACTATACTTTACCCAATGCATTGGAGCGCTATCAGGGCGCACCCTTCTTAAACATTTCATTTCATGCATAAGTGTGCCACATGGATCATAAAACATGGGTTCATAAAACATAATCATTTATTCCACGATAAAGGAATGTGGAATTCATACATGAAACTTTACAATCAATAAGTAAATGTGCATAAAGGTGAATACCCTTGATGGAGAAATGGGCATGGTATTCACTACACAAAGACATTGGCTTAGAAAATCGGTGCGATTTCGGCAGCGTAACGGCGTGACATAAGAATTCATAAAAAAGGTTGATGAGATAGAAAGGGGTTCCTCATCATATTTACATGTAATGGACAGTAAGGAGATCATATATATACATGTCCCAACAATAGAAATGGAATTTAGATTCATGATACAAAAGTATTGCTTGAATGTAAAAGAAGAGAGAGAAGTTCCTTTCGGAATTTCGGCATAGTAACGGGTGTACATGGGAGGCATTTAATGAGAGAGAAAGGGTTCTCCCATCATTCAAACAATAAGAGGGCAGTATGTGGGAGGTGCGAAACCATACCCCAACATTCATAATTGAAATAAAAAGGGCAATACAACTTAAAGAAAATTGACAAAAAAAAAGGAAGAAAAAAAAACCCTTACTTGGAAGTGTGCTTCCAAAGGCTAGAGAGAGGCTTGTGAGAGGCTTCTTCGGAGCTTGGGGCACCTTGAGAGGATTCTAGAGAGAGTAGGGCAGAGTTTGGACGAACTTCAAGGGCTTTGGATGAGGAGGAAGTGGGAGCTTGGGTGGGTTTATATAGGAAAGGTGAGAGAATTCTTTATTATTTAGGTTTGGGACCCCTTATATTAAAATAATCCAAACCACAAACCATCCCATGGTATTTGCACATGGTTTCTGGAAAAGGGAAGAGGAAAACAATATTTTACAAGGCCAAGGTCCGAACTTATTAAAAAATTAGGGTTGCTTATGTGGAGGTGAGTCACACTCCCATGGAAATTAATTTTAAAAAGGCAAAGTGTTGAATAAGTCTTGAGGGCTCCATTAATGCTTTGAAAAGTGAGTCAAACAAACCCAAAACCTCATTATTTTATTGATAAAACACATATTGGCCGAACATAGGGATTATGGTATTTTATTACATCACCATTGGGTCATTATGATGTCATAAAACACATTATATATTTAAATGGTATTTAATTTTTACCCAAAAATTTGACTGTCTCAGAAAATTATGAAAAATTCACCGTTGGATAATTTCGACGTCCGGATTCCAAAAATAAAATTTATTTTATCTAAATAATTTTCTAAATATGTGAATTTTCACTTTTAAAATAAAAACCGACATTTATAAAAAAAATCACGGGTTTTGACAGAAATGGCTTTCAAACCTTAATAAAAATTTTAATTTCATTCATAAAATTATAAGATCATTTATATTTAATAAAAAATTAATTTAATATTAATAATAATATTTTATTAAAATATTATTTAACTCAAAAAATCCTTTAATTTAATAAAATATAATTCTTAATTAAATAATAACTAAAAACATCATTTGTACTTTAAAAACTAACTACAATGCAACAAAAATGACTAGAAATTATATTCATTATTATATACAAAAATAATGTACATGAACATGGTGCTACTTATTTGTTACATAACCCCTTAAAATAGTCGTATAAGACCTAAGGGTAAGGTGTGCGATGGTGACAAACTCTTGGGGTTGCTCGGATAACATCGCTCGAGTGGTAATCTCTATCAACTTCCATTTTTCCCGTAGACGATCACGTTCGAGCTTGACTTGATGAAGCTCAGCTTGGGCTTGGTCAAGGGCAAAGCCCAAAGACGCCACCTCCTTTCCGAGCTCCGACAAATGGGCTTCGTAAGGGGAAATTCTACTGGATGAGGCCATCGCTTCCTTTGTCTGAGTAGAAAATTGGTTCGTTAAAGCCTTATATTTAAACTACCCAGATGATCACTGTTCAACGGCTATAAAAGTAACGGTCACAAATCTTAACGTTAAACTAAAGAAGTTGACATCATATAAAAACATAAAGAAACATTTAACTAGATCAAGAGGGATTTTCCATTAATGAATTTTTGGGTCGTTACAATTTGATATACATCTATCAAAACCAGAGACTTTCTCGATAAAAAATATATCCCAATCTCAATGCCATTTTGACATGGTAGTGTCATAACCTCATCAAGTAAAACATCTTGTAACTCCTCCACAAACCATGAAAAATTCAATTCATGTTCTTTTATTTTACAGTCCTCGAACTGAGATAGAAGAGGCACCATTTTTCTACCACTCATCTGATAAACCTTCTCAAAAAAATACATCATTTTGTCCCTAATCATTATAAAACAAAATAGATCATTCTAATTATTCGATGAAGTAAATAATGCAATACAACCAATCAATGCCAACGATAACATTTTGATGTGGTATATGGGGCTTCAATAAATCCCTCATTGACTTCTGCTTTCTAATCAATAGCATATATCCATGACACTCATAATAAAAATTATCATAGCCCCCAAAATAACAAATGTATCACCATTATTATTGGAAGAATCTCAACATATATTCCCAAGGTATGCAATAAAGTAGGAGAAACAATGAAGTGTGGGGTTCCTATAAAAAACAAAGAACAAACAATATTTAATGATCAAATAACCATACCCCATACAACCACCGAATTTTCTGGTAATACCTTCTCCATCACATGAGTATAACCAAGCCCATATCCAATTCCTCCATTCTAATTTAAACCTTGACCATGCTCTGGACTAGGTCACAAAGGACAGGGACTAACAAGAGGCTACCGCCTACCAACATTCATTTCCATAGATTTATGATCTAGCGTCGGTGGTAACTACTTCTAAAATTACATTATAAGATACTATTGTTGCTTCAAAAAATATTACTAACCACCCTTTTAAAATTTTCATCCTAGTGAGGATGAACACTAGGTATTTTGTGACCATGATTCCTATAGTCAAAACTAAAAAATGGTAATCCATGGTAAGTTCCTTGGATCCACCTTCCCAAGATGGATGTGAAGAAATCTTCAACAGTTGATTCCCCACTCGTCAAAACCCAGAATTCATAAACACCTATGATGCACTTTATAAAGCTATACTATTTGAGATTCCATGAGGGTACTCTCTCAAGGATCACATCGTAAAGAATGTATATACTAGATAACCTCCACCTCATTATACACCTCCAAAATATTTAGATCATAAATGGGTGATCATAACCCTAATTTAAAAGTCCAATGAATCATATATATTATAAAATCTAGGCTCATCATTTGATTATATGTCAAGAGAAAAGTGTAAGGGGTCCTTGAATATGATCCCAATATCCCATGCACTCAAGCTCCCTAGCTGGAGAGAGGGAAACTAATTACTCTTTACTTCCATCATCATTGATGACAAGAATTCCAAATGGAAATCCTTTTAAACTTATATCCAGAATACTTATACCTATTTATAGTCATTGTGATGTTTCATCCACTAATGATGAGTTTCCTATCACATCTAACTAACCAATGGAATCAAAAACTCAGATCGATCTGGAATTATACAAATTGCAATCTCGTGCTCGCCCAACCAAAATTATGTCCCAAGATAAAAAAATTTCACCTCTGACATCCCCAATATTTTCAACTAAAACATATAAAAATCCCTCAGTTATATCTCATCATTATCTATTGTGTTGATCCTCAAATGATCAACATCTTCATCTTGTAAAACCTCTACTATCTGATCTACTCAAGGAAAACAACCACGATCCTTTCTAGAGTTTCCTAGTGTGGCAGTGCATTGAGTAGTCGTGATATTTAATCAATGTGAAATATCACCTTTAGAAAATATTAAAATATTTATTGTGAATATATACATAAATATTTTATGCTCTATAAATATATCACATATTTCAACATATTTATAATCACTATATATTTTCAATGAAAAAATTACTACTACTATTTCTAAATCATGAGATGGAAAATTTTAATCTAGATTTTTAAATTAGATTGACGAATAAGTAATCACTATATAATTACACATGAGGAAGTATCCAATACCATGTAGGGATGCATCATAATTTATGACAATACATTATATGTTATAGGGTATTGTGTGCACAAGTGCACTAACTGACCATTTACTCAGCTCCTTGAAATTTTAATAACCTTCATTTATCCAATGAAACATCACTGACTTCTATGTAAAATTTATTATTGTATTATATATCTAGGATAAATACCTCACTATTGTTCGGCATTATGCATAAATTTTAAGAAAACAATGCATCTTGGTTATTTTGGTTGATCTGTCCATTGTTTGATTACATCCATTTTTGAAGGATCCACTAATATACACTCCCTTGAGATCATATGACCAATGAATAGAACTTTCAATTAAATTAATTAACACATTAAAAATTTAGAATATATATTCTCCTTCCTCGAGGTCAACAACACAATATCCAGTTCATATTTGTAAACGTACTTCCTATTTGAAAAAATAAGAATATGAACTATAAAGACAACCCAAAACTGGTCAAGATAACCTCTATAGAAACTATTCATTAAATATATGAATATATTGGGGAAATTAGTAAATCCATTTATCATCTCTAAAAATTATTTATGACTATTCTGCATAATGAATCTTTAATTGGTTATATCATCCTTTTTGACCATTAATTTAATGCATCCAAAGTAACGGTAAATAATGGAAAAGTAGTGAGATCCACATTAAAGATCAAATAAGTCATCAACATGGTTTATATGATACTTTTTATCAATAGTGATCATGTAAAATTCATAATAATCCATTTAAATGAACATTTCACCTTATCTATTATTAACAAAAATAATATGTGAATCCCATGGTGATGCACTATAGTTAATGAAACCCTAATTTAGATTAATTTGATGTTACTTATTTAATTTATACAACACAATTGGTTCATTATATATGTAGTCTTTAAAATTAATGTATCAGTATGAATGTGTTATATTTAAAACTCTACTATATAATTCATGTGAAGAATAGGATAGTATTCCGGATATATATTATCATATTCCCAAAAATTTGATACATCTTTTATGTTGAGTATCTCCCCAACCATTTTCGGTTAATATCCTTCATGAATAGGTAGTAATACACATATAATGGAATTAAAATCTATTTGAAGATCATACTTATCATTTCACCCAAAGACAGTCATAGTTTGGTTAGGATTTTGATGACTCCCTCCCTCTACAGCTACCCCTCCTATTCAGGCAACGAAGGAAGAGAAATAATGACCATTGAGTCTGACATCCTATATGCCCTAGGTTGCTGATAGGCATTGAGGGTATCAATAATATCCTATAATAAAGTAATTTTCCACTATAATGATATAAGATTGGGAGATAGGATAAAACAACACTATGAAGATCTATCACATGATATATATGTAAACCTAAAACAATCCAACAATGCATGATCAAGTTCACGAAATAAGAATAAAAGCCTCCAAATAAATACCAATAGATAGAACTTTTGAGGAGACTCGATAAATTCTCCAAAATAAATGATATTAATTCCTTTATTGGTCCCGAAATTCCTATTGGAAACCAAATATATAGTTTACAAATATTTAGGGTGGGAATTACATGTAAATTAAGAAGGATCATACCCAAGGTACCATGCACACATGGTAAAATAGCATACTAATATACCAGTTAACAAATATCATAACTAGAATGAACCTAAATAGGTCAACTATCAAATCCCAAGAACATAATGGATTGATCAAAAAAGAATGACTCCAATATTGTATCATAGTATCAAACAAACCCAAATTGAGGCACCCCATGACTACTTCCACATATATTTTATGCTCACTCCCCAATGATAAACATCAAGTACTCATATCATTTTCATACATGTCATGTAACTAATATATATATATATATATATACTGTGGTTTGGGTTATAAAAAAACATATCCCAACCTCACATAGGGTCTAGCATAGGGTTCTAGCATTATTTTTCATCACATCACATCCTCATAACATAACCAATATGGTAGGGTATCATGGATATAGAGGGAATCAACCTTATTACCTCTTTGAACACAAATGATTGCAACCACATATCACATCCTCATCATATCTAGGTAATATAAGACACAAACATGTATCATCATTGGGTATTCTCCTAGACCAACCCATATCATACCAGAGTAATCTCAAAATTCCTCCCTTTAACATCACTATAGTTAAAGGATGAGCATGGAAGATGGTATATACCCATTCATATCACCACCAACCTGGATATTGGGGAAGAAACCAAAAACCTCAAACATTTAGGCATTAGTATGGTAATTTAAATCAGGTGGTTCTTGTATAGAAATAATTTATAATAAATTATAGATAGATAGACCACAACATCAAACCTATGGGTTAACAAAAACTACATTAAAATACTAAAAAAACCACCACAACACTATACATAATCATTCATGACCACTACCACCACTAAATGCATCACACCACAGAAAAAACATAGTTAAACATTTCAACTATCAATTATATATTAACTATTTTAGAGGTTTAATGAGTTCCCAATAACTATCATTTAAAAAATATTTTAATTTCACATTGACACATCCCATTTATTTATTTTTCCATTCATTTAATCCAATTACCACACATGAATTACAACCCATTTTAATTCATCTATAATCCCATGATATTTCATTTAAACATTACAATTTATTCCATTGATAACTAAGAATATAACAAAACAACACCATAGAATATCCCACCCATATCACATAATCCATCACAACAAAATGACCTCATCCAAGCCACCTCACAACAACAACAACCCATCTCAACCACCACACTACCCAACCACCACATGTCACCACCATTTCACAACCTCCCATGGTTGATCCCATACAAAATAACCATCGTATTATTGCACTATGTATTACATAACCTTTATGGCCACCATCACCACCGCACAACATCCATCATCACAAATGGAATAAAAAATATGACAACAACATGTTGTATCACATCTTAGTTTCTAGAATACTTGTTTAAGGGATTACAATGCATAAATTCATTATTTACCACAGGGATTCTCACATTAATTTCATATTTTCATGGGAAACTATTTAATTATACATAGACACATTATTACCATTTTATTCATGGTGTGGTCAAAAACAAATAAGATCAATGGTCTAACATATATATATAATACTAATCCCATATGCCTCTCAATATCCATGATTTTAAGAAATAGAAACATGTTGGCATAATATAATCAAGAATATCTTTATTAAAGTAAAAAAATAAAATTTCTTTCCTTTACCATCAATGTAGATTAATACAATTTATTATCTCTAATAATACAATCCTTACTATTCATTAAATAGAATGAAAAATCGTGCAATACCCACACATGATAATAAATCAGGAGAGAATGAGGATCGCCTAACTCAAAAGATATCTTTGATTCCACATTCACAATAGGGTGATGAGAAATATCTAGGATAGCCCAACCCCATAATAGAAAATCAAAATGGCATAAAACACACAAAGGGATCATAAACATCACAACAAAAATTCACCTTGATCAAAAAAATATCACTAGTGTGAAAACATATTAGAAAAAAGGAACAATAGAAAAAGAGGAGAACCCACCGCATATTTTTAATGCTCAAAAACTAGAAGCCAGAGGTCAAAACAATTAAAAACGAGATAGAATATTTCCCAAAATTTCATAGGGTCTTCCCAAAATATTATATGACTAAAATAATTAATTTAATGCCTAGTATTTGTAAAACATATCATCCTCGACTTATTCACGGCTTGAAACATATATTAACATCATTAAATTTTATGAGGCCTTCCTATTATATTTTGGAATCATGATCTAGCCATGAACTCCTCAAAATCAAAACTCAATTAACATCCACCAATTTTGATTGCACATAAATCTTGAATTAATTCACATCATGAACAATTCCCTCACCTAACGAGTTCATTAATCACATAACTTCTACCGAAATGATCAAAAAAAGAATCACAAGACTCTAATCCTCGAAAAACCTCTCAAAACATGAATACCTATTCACAACATGGAAAATATACTTCAGTAAAGTTGTAGGCCTAGACATCAATGAACCCTCCTTGAGACTCCATCGAACACCACCAACTCACATACATGAAATTTTATTATCCTATAAGGTACTGACTGTTACATTATTAACCTTTCCAACGATTCTTTTACTTGAGAATCAATACCAAACCAAAAAAGATATAAATTATCTAAAAACAAATCCAAATAAATAGCTCTGATGAATATATTTACACCCCAAAAATTGATACCAACCAAACACACCATGATAAGAGAAAATTTCCATAAAACACCCCACAAAATCACATCACCATAACTATAACCATAACACTATACTACCTTACTACAACCATAATCCACCACACTTCTTGGTATGTTATCATATATAATTATTATCCTCTACATATCCTAATCAAATAACCACATTAAACATCCCCCAAAACACCCCAAAGAACACAAATGTAAGAAATATTTCCACTATGTCAATATATTTCATGATTTGGGTAGCACAGACTCACCCACGTTGTCTTAAAACAAGTTGAAATCATAACACATATAGATTTTGAAGGGTTTTACCATATTCATAAAATATAAGATTTATCACATGTACCCAGAAAGTGAAAAAAAGAAAAATAACAGAAATCAATAATGTCCAACCTTCACATCATCAATGAAAAATAGAAGAAAGAAAAATAAAAAACAACATTGGGTACTAGAATCCCAAATACATCACATGCTCACAAGAAATATCCTCTATTCCACCATGCCTCCATGTAACACAAACCAGTGGGATAGTTTTTCCACACAACACCTTCCGTGAAGATCCTAAAGCCCTACTAGTTTCTCTACAAGCATCATATCACCCTTGATATATACTTCCCCACATTCAATGATGTGGTATTCATAGTAATAATACTGATAATGTATGGAAAGACAAAAGATTTTTGTGGATCCTGTGTATCCATGATGGTTGTTCCAAAAAATATACCAGTTCACTAACATATATTACCACATTAAAAGTCCCAATTAACTGAGGAGAAAGCATACTCCCCTTTTTAAATTTTTGCAACACTTGATGAGGGGAAACACAAAAGAACACATGGTCTCCAAAATACCACTATAGGGGACTACAACTAAAATCATCCTTGGAAATTCAATAGTTTTTCATCACCCTCATCTTCTATTGAACAAAATAAATCTCTTTAATCATACACTTAATTACATCAAGGAATTGAAAAAATCACTCCCAAACCTCACCCAACATAATTTAAAATGACATGGCCTCCCATAAAATGCCACAAGTGGATCTATGCTAATGATATAGTGGTAGATATTATCATTATCGAAATCGGTCAAATGTTAGTTATTTGGATAGGATCTACCAAAAACCATCATGTAATATTGCAACATCTCCAACTGTGTTAGGATAGTTTTTTCTTTCTTCCCATCAGTCTG
This sequence comes from Viscum album, assembly GCA_963277665.1. Lineage (NCBI taxonomy): Eukaryota > Viridiplantae > Streptophyta > Magnoliopsida > Santalales > Viscaceae > Viscum > Viscum album. The sequence goes on from OY728158.1 coordinate 1,031,869,768, forward strand.
ATGGTGGAAAGAAGTGCTATAGAAAAACCTATAGACAATGGTTTGTTGTAATCCCCTCTAGACTAAAGAGGTAAACTGTGTATTCAAATTATAGATGGTGATTCTAGGTAACTATTAATTAAAACGATATAATGCATATAATTCCTCAAGAAATCATCCATGAAACCCAATTCATGGATCATTAGAAAATGAGCCGACATCATCCATCAATGCACTATAAGAAAAAATTCATCACATCATCCCATATCCTAGGGTAAAATATTGATTAAATAAATTGATATTTCCTTTTATTTATACATAGAAACATCAAAGGGAAACAAAATAACCTCCTAGAATATGGTGTTTGACTTTCACTTTCTGATAAACTAGTCACCTCACCACAACCCTGACCGCTGAAAATTTCATCCCCATCCAAAAAAGGTTTCTTCTCAAGATATAATACGTCAGAGTAATATTTGAAAGTACTACTAAAAGAGATAAATGAAACTCACGGTCAAATCCTTCTCTGATTTCCAATTGAATAAATATCCTCCCCATTAACAGTACCTTCTTCGGACCATCCCTCTAAAGGATCACTATAGCCAACACAGTCACACATCACCACTACCTATGAGTATATCCAATGATACTCCACTATCTAGGGAATCAAGGATGAATCAACATTATTATAATAATGATAATATTGGCCACTACTCTCCCCAACATCAAGATATATCACTATAAACTCCTCAATCCCTATCCAAACAAATTCAAACTCTTATTCCACATCGACATACTAATTCCAACAAGTGGATAGATAAAAAAAATGCATCTTTTCTCAGGCATGGTATATCATAAAATTATAATAATTAAAGTACTCTATCCACCTTAAATATTTTAGATTCAAATACTACTGAGAGAATACATATTTGAATCTCTTTTCGTCCATGAAAACCATAATATTTAGTGAAAAAATAAATACATACAACTAATGTTCATGGGCCACATAGTTACACCCATGACAGAGAAATATCATAGACCCATAATAAATCAAGTCCTTTTAGTTAATCAATATGCATCCCATATTAAATATGAAAGATGACATATAAATCTCAAAAAATACACACTCTGCGGTAAAATGAATCATTGGGGCATGAATCAGCATATTCTTTAGAAAATAAATGCTCCCTAGAACTGATCACTGTAAACAAAATTCTTTTCCATCATGGTTAAATTATTTACTGAGGATACCATATATATTAATTATGGTGATATCATTTCTTAATTTCCCACAAAACATAGAAAACTATGTACCTTTTCAACATTCTTGTTTTTCACCCAAGAAAAAAATCCCCCAACCATCTAAGGGTCCACAGTTAAACCCTACCGAGACACCAAATGTACAACGAAATACAACTCTCATATCTATAGCTAACACTTGGAAAAAATTCCATAGATCCAGTATTGTTAAAGGACCTATAAGAACACTATGAGATGTTTCGAATTACCCCCCTAAATTTGAGTAGAGAATGATATCATTGATGAATATTGATATTAAATGATCTTGGAACACAAACAATATTTATTTCATGAGAACCATGAACATAGTTTGGGCATTCATGAAACTGAATTTCATGACCATGAACTCCCTGATATCGTATCTACACCAGGAGGAATTATTTGGGATATCTTCATAATTCACCCCTAATCTAATGAAATCCATTCGACAAATGGATCCTGTAAACCAACTAGATCTCTTTAACTATTCATACATATTATAGATCTTTATAAGAGTGTAATGGTTCTTTTTAGTCCCATAATTAATCCTCTTGTGGTCTATAAAAAATATTATAATTACATCTACCTTTTTATCAAACAACACTAGATCTCCCCAAGGAATCACATGGGGTCAAATGAAACCCACATTCATTAGATCATAAAATGGTAGTCTAAACTTCTGTAACTACATAGGTGTCATTCGATATAGATCCATCAAAATTAGAGACTCGCTCATCTATAAATCTGTCCCAAACACAAAGTCATGTTGACATGGTAATGTCCTAACCTCATAAAGAAAAAAATTTAGTAACTCCTCCACAACCCAAGGAATATTATTTTCATGTTCATTTATTAACAGGTCCTCCAACTAAGAATGAAGAGTCTCTATTTATCTACCACTCACCTAATAAACCCGATTGACATAATAAAAAACATTTTTTCGCTCAAAATTAGAAAAAAAAACATCATGTTTTGGAGGTTTTTGATGAATTAATTCATGGAATATATCCAATCCAGGCCAATGATAACATTTCATAGAATTATATTTGGCAATAATAAATCCCCCATTGATTGTTGCTACCTAATCACTTGCATATATCCATCACATGCATAAAAAATATTATCTTGAACCCCCAAATAGCATAAGTAACACCATGGTTATTTAATGTATCTCTACATATAGTCCCAAAGAGTGGAATAATTTAGTTGAATCAATGAATTGTGAGGTTCCGAAACAAAACAAATAACAAACAAGTGTATATAATAAACTAATCATACCTCACACAACCTCTGACATTTCTGGTGATACCTTCTCCATCACATGAGTATATCCATGCCCATATCCTCTTCCTATATACTAATTCCCACCATGACCATGCTCTGGACTAGGTCCTAAAGGAAGAGGACCATCATGAGGCTGCCTCCTAGAAACACGACATTTCCTAGATTTTTGAACAAGCATTGGTGGTACCTACTTCTAAAATTACCTTATAGGAAACATGTGCCTCATCCATAAATGGTCCAAACAACCCTTTTTAAATTTTCAACCCCATGATGTTGAACTCTAGGGCTAGTGGTGAACATGTTTCTTACAGTCCTAACATCAAAATGGTAATCCTTGGTAGGATCCTAGGACCCACCATCCCAAGATGGCTGTGAAGTAATCTTCCATTATTGATTCCCTCCTAGTCAAAACACAAAATTCTTAAACATGTATGATACACTTCCTAAATATCGGCTACTTGAGATTTCATGATGGCTACTCTCTTGAGGCACAAATACTAGGGAAAGCGTCTACTAGATAAATTCTTCCTTACAAAGATCCTCTTAAATATTTAGATCATTAATGGTTGATCATAACCAAAATTTCAAGGTGTAATTAATCCCTTAGATTATAAACTATGGAATCCTAATTTTAATATATGTCAAATGAAATGTAAAATAGGACCTTGATTATGATCCCTATATCACATGCACTCAAGATCCTTAGCTGGAGGGAGAAAAACTAATTACTTTTTACATTGTTCATCATCAATGACATTAATTCCATATGAAACTCTTCCTAAATGTATATCCAAAATAATTCTACATATTAACAGGAACCAAGTTGTAGAATCCACCACTGATTCAAAGCTAATAAAATCAAACTAATCAGTGGAAAAAATATCAGATCGATCTTGATTCAAACCAATTACAATCTCGTGATCCCCCATCCAATATTTTGTTTCTAGATCAAAGATTTTCCGCTCATACTTCGCCAAAATTTTCTACTAAAACACATGAAAATCACTATTTTATTTCTCATCATTCTCTATTGGGTTGATCCTCGGATGATCAATAGGTCAATCATGTTGAAAATCTACTACATGAGCTACTCAAGGATAATAACCACAATCATTTCTATAAATGATTGAAAAAATAACTAACCAAGTAGCATTAAATTACATTAATGTTTTAATTAATTGATTAATTTTAAATTCCCAAAATCACTCAATTAATTCACAATCACAATAAATTCCTATTCATTTAAATTTCATATGTAACTACCCTATAAATCAGTCCTCCTCGCATGGATATTCCAAAAGACCAGTTTACTTGCATTAGATCATGGGGGCATTATGTTCCATTTCTACCCGATCTCTAAGGCCTATTTCATAAACCATGATCCACAGTCATTATTACCTTACCAACCTATGTAGTCCCCTCAATTCCTAACTCCAAAATCCATCATTTCTTTTAGAAGAAACCATTGATACCTCACTATCATGACCCCTTATCCCTAAAGGAACCCTTCCTTGGTTAGTAATGAATAAATATAGATAATGACCCTTGAGTCCCACCTCCAATCGGACATAGATTGGGGATAAGTGTTGAGGGTATAAAAATAAAACAAATAGAAGGAATTACCCACTATAATTATATATAATAAGGAGATAGAATAAACTAACACCATGAAACCTCATCACGTAATATAAATGTAAACCTAAAACCATCCCACAATATATGAAGTCCCATGAAAAATAAAAATAAAAGTCCCTAACGAAATAATAAAATACGGTAATATAGTAGTGAGTCAACAACATCCCCAAAACCCGACCATGTAATCCCCATATTTATCATCTTTTCCTCTAGAAAACCTGAAAGTAGTTTATATAAACATTGGTTGAGCATAATATGGATAATAAATAGGATCATACCTAGGGTCTCATGAGCACATGTGGAAAGATCATACTAATGATCTGGTCAATATACAACAAAAAATGGACCTAGATAGGTCAACAACCAAATGCCAACATCACTATGTAATGCTCACCAAAATACAAATCCATTACAGAAACATAATATCAAAAGAACAAAAATAAAGGTTTCCCAAAACTCATTCCCCAATTAATTTCCACTCGCATACCCCAAGGTCAATAATGTCGTTAATGAATCCCTTTCGTACACATCATTCCACATAATCCAGGCATTATTGATGTCATTTGACATGTATCCCTACCATTCCTAATCTAAAACATGGTATATTATCTGGTTTTTTTATAAGTTATCTTCACATCACAACCATGTTACCTGATTTGGGAAGAAGGGTAACATAAACATGAAGGAAATAAACCTTATTCTCTCTTCCCGCCACACATGACCCCAACCACATATCGTATCCCAATCACCTCTAGGTAATCATTAAAAACATCACATTTCCTCACTATGTAATCTCAAACACAAACCAATATCATCCCGTGGTAATCCCAAACACCAACTCATTTCATCAATACTTATGATGGAGGAGCGGGGAAAAGGGATTGTGAGTCATCTGTATCACCACTAACATAGATATTGGTTAAAACACCGAAAACCAAAGATATTTATGTGTTGATAATGTTTTCCTATATAGGTGGGGTTTATATAGAAATAAAATATAAAAATTATAGATAGATATCAAATAAAACCCAACCTATTGGTTAATAACTAATTCCCTAGTATACTCTGTATCACCACCAGTACACCATAAGACATCTATCCTAAACACTATAACCTATAAATACATCACAACAAACGACCATAACACATAGACACACATTTTCACTATTAATTATAGGTTCCACCATTTTCATTATTTAATGATTTCCAAATTACTCCCTTTAACTAAGTTGTTTTATTTCAAATTAAAATGGATCATTAATTTATTATTATTTTTATTGAATTAAATTACCCCAAAAAAATTATAACCCAATATAATTAATTCATAATCATTATCATCCCTTATAATTTTATTTAGCATTAAAATTTCTTCCATGGATAACTGAGAAACTAAATCAACTACACCATAAAATATCATTCCCATATCACATCTACCATTGTTAAACAACCACATCAGCTAAGAAACCTCCATATAATGACAACCTATCTCAACCACTACACATCACTACTTCCATAAAACCCAAATAATAATTTTCAGCATCATCAAAAATTCACCCACATCACATTATATTTCAACCAACCATCACCTCACTGGACCCATGGAAACAACAAACTAGCTAGTCATAACAATATATACAAAACATACCTCTTCACATAAGGAAATATAACAATAAAAACCACACATATTATCAATTCTTGGCTTAAAAAATTTATTTTCAAAGGATTAAATTAAATTAACTCATTGTTTTATAGGTATTATCATTGTAATTAAATATTACCATGCTAAAACAATTCATTATCCATGTATACATTCACAATATTTTATTAAAAGATTGATCAAACAGACAACAGAACAAGGGTCTCACTTATATATCAACTACATCACAAGAAATTATCCCAACATCCACGATTTTATAAATATAATAGGCATGCATAACTACATCAACAATATCATCAAAGTATTAAAAAATTTGTTTTCTTAATATTCCAATCAATTCATAATTATCCAATGAGTTATCTTCATTAAGTCGACCATGATTTTCTAACCAATAGAATGAAATGACATGAAATACCCTCACATTAAGATGAATTGATGGATATGGAGGATGCCCTACCTCAATGATGATTTCCAATTAACCACAAACTATATAATGGAAGAGATGGAATTATGAGAGAAGAAGTATATAAGGAAACCTAAAATCAATCTAAAACACACCAAGGTGTCATAAAAATTATAACATAAAGTAACCCAAATATAAACCTCATCATCAATGTGAATCCCAAAAACATTAAATAAAATAAGTCAAGGGGATAAATTGGGGAATAACCCTTATACTTACAATGTTAAATTTTCATATGTCAAGGATAAAAGTTAGAGTAAAGGGGATAGAAGGTATCTTAAAATAACCTAGGTTTTTTAAACAATATAGGAGGAGTAAAACAATTTAATTGATCCCTATTATTTATAAAAAAGATGGGTCTTGAAGCATTCATGGTGTAAAACACATTTTCATATCATGAGTTTTTATGATTCCCTCAAGTTAAAGACATGAATGTAGTTCAATCAATGAACTCATCAAACTCATAACCTAATGAACATCTGATGATTTTAATGGAACCAAGAGTTAGAATTTATTCACATCCTAAACAATTTAATCATATTATGAGTCAATTAAGAAAATTGGTAACAACCCATTACCTTCATTTAGGTAATTACCATCCCTTTACTTTTTCATCATTAATTGGGTGCAACTTGGGATTCCTAGGGATATAGTGTATTTGTTGGGAAAATGACCTAAATTTATAGGATATATTTTTATTTTAATTAATGTAATGCGGATGTAAAAATATAATGGATTAATGGGGTTCTCTACAATTTTTGGGTATACCTATAGTGGTTTTGGTTTTCATGTAAGAACCTTCGACCTTTTTTGGTTTTTAGGAATTTACACACCGTGTAACATGAGCACACAGTCTGTAATGTTCTATAGGATCATCCCATCATTTGAATATATTTAATGAATGAATACAAATTTTGTATGAATTACATATATTTTTATGTTAAAAAAATATTTTTTTAAAAAAGCGGTTGGGTTTGGAAATGTATAAGGTGACCATGGATTATAAAACATGTAAAATGATTACACACACTGCCATTCATTCACGTTTGTTTTTTAGGGATTTTTATGATTATTATTATTATTATTTTTCTAAAACAATAATTTCATTTAACATATAATTTCTCATCACATAGACTCCTATTATGAAATTTTGGATACCTCCAAACATTACCAATTGTTTTTTTCAGTGATCGATTATTATTGTCATTAAGGTGTATTTCTAAATTCATGTAATCATTTCTACTTCCTCTTTTCTTATTATCACAGTAAATCAATTGTATTGTGTTATAAATTCCATGATTTGTGGTGGTAATTCGCTTGATAATTTTCTAGATCCATTGGGTGACATTGTTTTGAGGGACAATCATTAATTTCATAGTGTGTTCCAGGTGTGTGTTCTTGAGTTTTTTTGTCAGCATTCGACTATATTGTCTATTTTTCAAATTGAATCCATTCTGAGATGTGTAGATTAATTCTAGGGCCTCCTTTTTCAATTTTTTTGTTCTTCCTATTGGTGGTTCTCAATGAAAACATGTGTAAACCATGTTTTTCAGTATTTAGTTTCATCTTTAGCCTTTGTTGGTGAACTATTTACCTTCAATTTTTGAAAATTTATTTTATTAAATGAATTGGAATGATTTTATAAATTTTGTTTGTCTGTGGAAATTGTTTTCTTATAAAATTTGGTATCCCCTAGTTATGGTAATAGACTAGGGGTTTTTCAATTTATTGTGGAATAATTTGAACAAATGGTTTTCAAATCATGACCTAATGGAATGGTTTGATATATTGATGTTGAAAATATATCACATGGTAGGAGTTTTTCATTTAGGTAGCAGATATAATAATAATCCTTTTTCAATATCATGGATTTTCTCATGGGACATTCATCTACTCTCTAGGAATGTTCTTATAGATACTTATTAGATCTATTGAAGGTATCCATTGTGGGTTGTTACTCTACTCTCTAGCTCAATTATTGTGTCTAGAGGATAGTTTCTTGTGTGATTATCGTGGTTTGTGAAAAAGTATCCCTACTATCCAAAAATAGTGTGATCCTAAGGATGATTTTACCAGTGCCTTTATAAAATTTGGTTATTTTTTATTTATAACATTGTTGCTATAAAATCATTGATTTAATATGATATATGATTATTTAATTTGTTTGAAATGAGATATATTTTTTCCAATATGAATTTGATATTATTTGAAACTGATTTACCTATTTTATTATGAAATTTGTAAAAAAGGAATATTAATTTTTTTATATTCTTATAATGTAAAAAAGTTAATGTTTTATATCATTCTATGTTATCTTTAATTGTGATCATGATTGGATTATTGTTCATATACTTAATAGGGAAGACCATGGTGGGACCCTACTAACCCTTTTAGCACACACCCTATATACTCCTTCATTAATGAGTAGACCTAGTTCTGTATTTTGATGTAGGGAAGGTTACAGAATCATAGTTAGGTGTTGAGGTTTTTGATTAGTTATTTCTTGCTAATTGGATGGTAATATGGTGGAATTTCTCCAATGATATCACATGGAGACTCTGGGATTTTCTTTTTAGTATTCACTTTCGATGCTGTTGGACTTTCCTCTTTGAGATTATTTCTTACTTTATATTGGATCATTTTTATTTTTATCATTATATTATCACATATGTGTATTCATGTTTTCTTAGGTTTTTTTACTTTTGTACCTATATATATATTTCATATTGGGAGAAATATTCACCTATGTTTGTTTCGTTTATCTGTTGCTAGACACTTACTTGTGGTGATTGTAGATGCCCTATATGTAAGTGTAAATTCATGTTGGGTACCAGATTGGGAGTGTATATAGGTCAAAGTAATCAACGTTTTTTATTAAAGGATGTATTTTGTAAAAATTATTTATCTTAGGACATTTAGTAATATCGAGGTAGGATTTTTTAAATATATTAATTATATGGCGGTGAGTGTCCTTACAACTCTTGTTGTGACAATACTCATGTTACCTTTTTATGTTGGGATGTGGGTCTCATATTTTGAGTTTGTTCCCTTAATTTTATTTTTTATTGGTTTTTTCTAGTCGGAATTGACATTCTTCTACGGTCTTATCAATTCTTTTGTTTTTGTGTGCAATTATAGGACATTGAGAAATGTTTCACAAGTTCCTTGGAAGGGTGAACCTGATGCTCCTCTACGAAATCCTCTTATGGGTCATAATTTTATCAAAACTATCATTTGGTAAATTTGTGCTATAAAACAGAATATACCCCAATCCTAGAACATAGTTGTTGAGGTACAACTAAGAGCTATAGGGTATATGGATCTATCATGGGAGATCTTACATAAGTGGACACTGTAACTTAATGGTAAAAATTAATCTCAATAGGTGGATTACTAGATTAAAAATATCAATTAGATATTTGAAATCCTAGATATTATTGAATGTATCAATGTGATTTGTATTTTGTTTATAAATGAGGATCTGTGAAGGAAGTAGTGGGATTCTAATGTGTATGTTGATATGAATGTGGGCTTGGGCTAAAAGAGTTTAAATACACCCTTTTTCAACATGTTTTTACCAAATTCATTGATGCTGGTGATGTCTTTAGGGATCCTATATTTTTAGTAGGGAGATAATTCAATGCCAAAAAACACCAATCAGTTTATAGAGCCTGGTTTTTTTTACTAGGGGTCGTAATGAATAACCAGGTAAAAGCTCAGAAGTTCCTATAGTATTTTCAACTAGATATCAATTTTTAGGTATTTATCCTATAACTTTGGACCTATGAAAATATAGTGAACATTCCGATGATGAAATTGAAGAATATTGTATGAATGGTTGGGCATTATTCTCATTCTTTTCCACATAGTGGTAGCTGCAATGAAATTCCAAATAAAATGAGGAAGAGTAAGAAACATCATTGGGGTGCTGGTGGTGGTTCTCATTAGTAGGCCTCTTCAGAACCTATAGTTGCAGATAGTGGTGTGCCTATGACTTTATTTAAGTGTTTAAAGGTTAAACACAACAACATTTTTATTCCATCACCTATAAATATGTGAAACTTTTGGGGATATTTTTGTCATTTGTATTGATTCTAACATGCTACATCTAATCCCTGATATAGTTAGGGATCTTCGATCCCAATAGCTACCACAATATAGTAATATTAAGACTATAGTTATATAGCCATAAGACATATGAGTGAATCACCGTCATGTACTATATGTGTTTCTATACAATGTAGATGTAGTTCTAACGACAGTGAGAGGTACCATATTTTTTCATCTTCTTTATATATTTAATTATTTCATAATGGTATATCCTAATAATCTATATCTATTCATTTTAATGATAGCCTTAATCATCCAATATATCTAATTACTTTTTTATGGAGTTAGGGGAACCTCATGGGAGGAGGAAAGAGTAGGGGATTCAGTATCCTTGTGCACTATTGATTGTTTATGTATAGTTAGTTTAGTATTTTTCTATTATTTATCTAGATATATTTTGAAATATTATTTGAATGTATTGGCATATTTATCAACATATTGTGGTTGGTTTGATTATCATCGTTGGGTCACGTTTATTATATTAAACGAGATCTCATTGGGGTTTTAGGGAGAGTGGGATCCGAGGTCTGGTCATTCAGGACCTTCCCTCCCAGATCTCAGGAGTTTTTTTCTTCTATAGTTGTTGATCCTAATGATGTTTCTTCTATTTTTTATCTTCCCACTATTTTTCAGGATTTTTCTATCATTTTACAAGAATGATTCATCATGATTCCTACAGAGAGGGAGGTAGAGTTTATAATCAACCTAATTCCTATTTTGCATCACCGTTAAATAAATTCATATCATAGAGAACCTGTAGATCGAATGAATCTCAAGTTTCAGTTATAGAACATGATGAAAAAGGTTTTTGTTCACCATACTATATTTTGATAGGAATCCCTAGTGAACATTTCAAAGAATATGGATGGTTCGATCTGATTTTTCGTAGAATATCATAATTTGAGACATGCAATTATTATGAATAAGTATCATTTTCTTCATAGATATTATTTTTTTTACCATTAAAAAAAATTGAATATTTATATTTTTTTGGGTATCATCACCTCAGAGTTCAAGAATTTGATATACTGAATTCATCTATTAGGAGTAAGTATGGCCATTATGAATATCTTGTGATTTAGTGTTGTTTGACATGAACTCCAGTAGTTTTTACAGTTTCGATGATTCTGATATTCCTAGAGTATGTAGAATCATTTTTTAGTAGTGCTCATAGATGATATTTTTTATTATACATCTGAGGGAAAAATGTGCATTATTTTTGTTTGGTTCTAGAAATCATATAGAGTCACGTTTTGTGTGGAAATATTTCAAAATAAAATTTCTATATTCAGGATGTGAAGTTGTTTGGGAACATGATTTATGATCATGAATTATTAGTTCATCATGAGAAGGTAAAAAATTTATTTTCATGGGAAGATCCATAGAATGTATTTGATATATAGAGCATCCATGGTCTTGCTAAATGCTATCAATGGTTCATCAATTATTTAATAATGAATGTGTCCCATTTTATTTTTTTATCATAAAGGGGTGAAACTCACATGGGATTCAATGTAATGGTATTATATTAACAATTTTAAAGGAATTCTATCATCATCTCATATTATGATCTTACCTGAGCTCAGTAAGTGGTATGTTGTATTCTATGATGATTATTGTGGTGATTTTGGTTGTGTTCCTTCGAAAGATAATTAGGTAGTAGATAATGGATCTATTCAGATTCTACTACAGGAAAAAAATTACCCTACTTAAATATTTAGTACTTACCATTCATATATATGTTCTTAGGATTTGTTGGCATTATATTTTCGCTAAGAGTTTTATATCCGTTCATAACCATAAGAATTTGGTATATTTTTTATTTGAAATAAATGATTATAAGATATAGGGGGTTGGTTGAATACCTTTAGAAATTTGATTTCAATATCCCATACACCCTTGGGACAATGATTTTCATTTTATATGCACTTTTCTAGAAATTTACATTGGAGGTTGTTCAATAATTTAATTATCATTGGAACCCTATCGTTCTTTTCCATCTGTTTCATCTAGTTTTTTAAGATGATGTTTTAGATAGGTTTTTGAATAATATTTTGTTATTATTATAATTTTTTGACTCTATTATATCGATTCAATATATGGATTATGAAGTCAAATGAATTACAGAAACCCTATATTGTGGGGAGATCATTTTGGGTTCCCTATATCTTTAGAGAGTATTATAAGTTTTAGTGACCGATTTAATGTCCTAGAATAAGTTAGGATCATCTTTGTGTTTAATTATTATAGTTACTCATGGTTTTTTATTTTTTTACTATGAATATATATTATGGAATAATATGATGATTCTAGTGGCTGAGTTTGAAGCGTGACATTGATGGAACGATGTTCTACTAATACATTTTGCAAAAGATAAAGGCATATCATCTAAAACCTTTTGGTTTTCTCAAACATCTTAGTGTGCCTGCTTGGAAATGGGATGAGGTATCCATGGAAATTATTGTTTAATTACCATGTACTCCCTAGGGAAGGATTATAATTTTAGTATTGATTGATTAGTTGATAATGTCAGCACATTTCATTCAGATCAGGGACAATGCTAATGTTGATGATCTGGGAATGTTATATTTTAATGAGATTGTGTGGTAACATGCTGTTCTATATACCATAGGTTAATATAGGGATTATAGGTTTACTGCATGGTTCTTTAGGATTCTCTTAGATGTGATGGGGACTTCAGTCAAATTGAGTTACACTTATCATCCACAAATAGATTGCCAAATAGATCATGTTGTTCTGGTCTGGTAGATATACAACAGTTCGGTGTCTTGGATTTTTCTAGATCATGGGATAGAAATTTGGGATGGGTTGATATTTCATAGACAATAATATTTAGTTAATAATCAGAATAGTTCTATTAGAGGATCTGTAAGGTCACTCCTGCATGTCAACAATTTATTGGAAATAGGTTGGAGAAGCTTATTTAGTTGGAGTGAGTTTGGTTCAAGAGGTGTCTATATGGATTCTGGATATAGATAATCATTTTATTATATAAATAATTCATTTTAAAAGTTACTTCAATAAACTACCATTTTAATTGTTTTTTTCAATAGGTGATTGGGTTTTCATGAATTTTTTTCCTGATTTGGGTAACTTTTGCCTTGTAAAATATAGAAAGATGGTGAAAAGTTATCATGGATCATTTGAGATTAATTTACAATGAGGGAAATATTATTATCAGTTGGAATTTTTGGTTCAATTGATTGGAATTCAAGATGTTTTACAAATATTATATCGTAGAAAATACCATCACGGTTCTTCTGACATTCTGAGTTGGGAAGATATTAATTTAGATCCATATGTTTCAATTATGGAGCATCCAGTAGGGATCGTTAACTCTAATGTGAAATTCATGTATGAGATTTATATTTGGTTTGTAAAAGAGTTATGGAAACACATATTGGATTTTTACAAGCCTTGGGAGTTTGAGTTATTGATGAGGGATCAATGACCAAACAAATTTACCCGACTTCATTCTTCCACATGAATTATAGGGGATGGAATGTATTATATTGGGGGTTTTATAAAATACAATTAAATACATTAAAGTAATTTACTTTCTCTTAAATTGGTTTCATCTTTAATTGCGTGTTCCTTGTGACTCTCATGGATAGAGATAATATATTGGTAAAATTTCTCAGTGTTAATGTGTTTGTGTTTATATGAATTATTAGATTTTGAGTATTAATTTTAGTTGGTTAATGGGGTTATCCCAATATTCCAAGAATTCCAGAGTTGGTTTGAGTTTTTTTCTCTGATGAGAGGACCAGTTTGGGATATACCTAACACTGAGAGGGGGGTGAATCAGTGTTGGGGACATTTTAAACCAATAAAAACTTTCTTTTCTTGTAGTACATGATCTCTTATAATATTGATTCTTTATTCTATTTTCGTTGTCACATGAAATAATAGAATGGAGTAAAAATATGCACATAATATTTTTACAAGGATCACTACTCAATAAGAGTATCTACTTCTTTTCCATGCATAGATAAGACCAGTTCATGTATTCTCCTCTATGATTTCATATCTTGTTATAGTGGAGTGTCTTGGAAAACAATCCTCTAGCCAGTGTGAGTCCCTACACATTAGAGAGGGGTGGGAAACAATCATCTTCCTTGGACTGGTGATAGCATAGTCCAACTTGGAGCCTCTAGCTAGTTATTTATACTTCCTATAGAGACATTCTTCTTCCTTCTTCAAAATGTAGGTTCTAATCATGATCATCTTTAGTCTTATTCACTTGATTAATTTCAAAGCATTAGGAAATCAATTCTTCCTTCTTTCGTTCTCTTCTTCTTTAGTTCAACACCAAATTCGCTAGACTTATTCTTTATTAGTTTTAGTCCAACAACCAACATCACTAAAACTTTATCTATCTTATTGGATAGAATAACATACAGTAATGTGATTATTCAGGAAATGAAGATTGGTTCACTTGCCATCATCTGAATCAATAATTCTCTATCTTGTTCATGAATGCATCTGATCATGCATATGGAATTAAGGTTGCAACGTGTCCTCCCGTTCTTTCATCTTATTCCTTACACACGAAAACACAATTGTTTTTTGTTCCTTAATTATATCACTTCACGTGTGCATGAGCATGCATGAATGCATGAATTTAGCTCTTTATCTTCTTGTGTAAGAACCCTAATGGGTGTGATTCATTGAGCAAACACATACATAGCTTCTTCTTCTCTTCATCTTCTTTTCTTTCCTTCATAATATTTAAGGTATTTCTTTGGGTTTATAGTATAAATAATCATACCCAAATGGGTGAACCCATTGTCATGCGCAAGATTATCATTTAACCAACTACTCAAAGCCTGGGTCTTTCATCAAACCCATGTACATGGGTACATGCAACACGTACTTCCCTTCCTTCCTCACTAAAATATGAGCCCTTGAAAACAATGGGATAAATGTGAAAACATGAGGGTGCACACTTTTGGGAAGGCTATGAGATTCACAGTTCTTCTTCGTGCATAATGGTCATTGTTCATTCCCATTCATAGAGTAAAATAAGGGTGTAGTTGCACATGTTTTGTACCCATGGGAACTTCCTCATGAAACACACTGAGGGTTTTCAGAAAACCAACCGGGTGTTTGTAGTTTCTCATTCTTCTCAAAGATTTTTGAGGGTGTGTATCACTTGTCAAAGGATTTTGTGATCTATTCTTCACGATTCCTTGAAAACTAATGGTGCCTTGCTTTATCTTCGTGATGTGATGTGTGGAGCTGCTCTATTTTTCGACAAAATAATTATTGAATATATTGGAGTAGTGGCTCTTCTCATATCGGGATCCTCCTTCTATATATAAGGGATACTTTTTATTCTACACTTAAAATCCATGTATCTAACATTAAGATCTAGTATTTGAATGCCTCAGATCATTGGATTCAATATTTCAAATCTGCGGGTCAAGGATAAGCCTTAAGTCTTAGGTGTTTCCTTTTTTTCGAACGCAGGCTCATATCTTCATTCATGGAGTCAAGATCACATGAACGATTCACATAAATGAATATTGCATGGATATTCAGTGTTTATTGGATGAGAATTAAGGCCTCACAACCCAGTTTTCATCAGCCTCCTTTGAGATATCATGCATGCAAGACATAGTTTCATGCATGGTCTCAGTTCAATCATCAGATACATCTTGAATGGCTATGGATCAGAAATGGTGGTCGTCCTTCATCATTAGTGAGATTAGTGACACCAGTCAGTGGAAGAGGAATTGAGAGGATGATGAAGATGGTGTGATATTGATCGAACTGTACATGAGGATTAGATGAACCCGGTACATAATCACGTGATGTGAAATAGAAGGGTGGCAAAGATTAGATGATCAAATGTTGTGGCTGAACGGTCAGTCGACCAAGATGAGTTATGAAATGAGCGGCTGAGAATACATCTGCATTATTAAAATGTTGTCCCACATTGAAATGGACATGTGGGAGAGGCATGGTTTTTCAATCAACTCCCCTCAACATTGGCTCAGAATTATCCTCTCCCCCCTCTGGTGCCACCCCCACATCGGTTCTATATGGGTGTGCTTTCTGCACCCACCCATTCCTTCTATTGGCACGCTTCTAGCACCCACTATGAATCCCTACTCATAGTTTGATGATATTTCATGCAATCATGCGGGCTTATAAATATCCCTCACGCCCCTGCCCCATCCGAGGATGGCCTTGAGGGCTTCCCTCGAACACGGTTGACCATCGGTTCATGCATTTTCATGAGGTGAGGTCCTCAGCTTCCCTCTATGGTTGAATAAAAATTATTCCAAAAATAATCCATCAAAGTGAAATGCATGGCCATAGTAAAATATGTGCATGACCTCCTCATGATCAACAACCCCTTCTACAACCTTCATTGTAATAGTTTTATTTTTGGATGTTTAAATCCAATGTACATCAATCATCCTCAAATGGATTCTAGGTGAATGTTTTAAATGTTGTATGACACATGATACAGGTTCATTGAACATTCATGGTTCGTGCATCAATCGTCTGAATTTCCATTCTCCATTTCACTAAGATGAGTTTCCATAACCATCATTGATATACATTAACCTCATTGAGAAAAAATAATACTCAATTACTAGAGTGGTCCCAACAATCTGCCACTTTGTATTTGTTGGAAATACCCATCGTTTTTCAACTAAATGATTATGTCAATTTGAGTTGTGAGACATCACATATTTCTCTCCCTTAACATTTCATTTCACTAATCTACCCCTTATTGAAAATAAATTCAATGTTCATGGGAAGAGGGTTATCAATCCTTACTCAGGAAATGTTCCATCAATCATTTCACACTATGTCTACCGGGTAAATGCCCGATTTAGAAAAAAAAGATTATTTGATTTAGATAACAATATTTCCATTGTCCACTCAGCATGGAACCTCATGCGATGAGAACTCATGTACATTGTCTTGAAGAGATTTTATCATCATTCCAGGCTTAGGATAATTAGTGTGTAAACAATAATAAACCTAAAACTCTTGAACTCACATTAACTAATGGATCAAAAACATTCAAGGGAAACACGCAGGATAAGTGACCTTGGAAGAGTTCCCTTAATCTTATGTCACTGAGTAATGTTGACTCCCCTTTGAGAAATAATATTTACATTTAATAACCAACGATGAGAGATTGGGAAATGACACACTTTTTCAAATGACATTATCTTCAAAATATATTCAGAGTGATTGAATTTTGATATCAACGAAAGTTGATATTAATTAGAATAATAACACTAGCATCGTCATTTGTATCCCACACAAGCGAATACTTATTATAACTTACTCCCATGTTATCCCCATGAGAGCATGATTGACCATCAATTCCCTGTATTATAAGAACAAATACAATACACAAATATTTAAGGGAATAAGGTGGATCCTTCTTTCTCCATCAATGTGAACAATAAGGTTGAGATGATTTTATCAACCCTAATGCTCTATTATTCACACATTCACAACAGATACCATTCAATGATGCCTGTTATTGTGTAGAAATTACTATTTTTTCCATCTATTTGTGTGTGAATGTTCTTTCTTTAAGGGATTTCAATGAAATAGTGTCTCCTGGTGAAAGATTCACCTTTTTGAGGAATTATTATGTGGCTGGAGTAAATTTACAACATCTTCTAATAGTATGACCAGCCTTGTTGCACCTCACACACATAACTTCATTGTCTTCATCAAGAATCTTATTTTTATTTTTGCACAAGTCTTAGCATGTAAAGATTTAATATTTCTCATTATTTTCAAATATGTTGTACAAACCACCAATATATCATTATAGACTAAGGAATTAAGATTGGATCTTCTACATCAATTCTTCTATGTGTAATCCTTCTTAGTAGTTCATTTGGATGCACCACCCTTCACCTTCATGGATTCAGAATCCAAGGACTTCCCAAATTTCCTCCTTAGAGTCTTCTTGGGAGTGTTTTCTTTTCAAACATTTTTCTGACTACATCCCATTGATGATTTTTCTTTCTTAGCCAGCTCCTCTAGTATTCTTTTCTTATCATCGTTGGGTACCTGTTGAAAGGAACATACAAAATTCATATGACCACTCCTATTTCTTACATCACAGATGTTATCTAACATTCCAAATATTTTTGCAGTATATTGAATATCCTAGATCCATAGATGTTTATTATTTTTTTCTTTCTTTGTCCCCCTTGAGATGGGCTTTTTTGTGCTTTTATATTTCTGGAATTATACTAAAAATCCATTGCACAGTGCCCAAATCTTTTACAACACCATCATTGACCATCAAACCATGACTTCTTCACATCTTCATTATATGGTTCATTAATCTTATTCTGGAATTGTTTTGATTTTTTTGGGGATCTATCTTCCAAAATAATTACCATATCCACCATATCCATTTTGTTATGTTTTTTTCTCATTCGTCTTCATACATACTTGGTTATAATTTTTCTTCCAACCTGACTTTTTTTAGAATCAATTTTAGTAACATGAGTACAAGTTGGTATGGATAGTACGATATCTTTATCAAAAGATTGTGATAGATCAACGAGTGAATCCATGATCTTCTAGTCACATGATGTAGGTATTTTTATATTAGAATCCTCTAGTGATCATTTAGTACTAGAATCAACTGTTTCCTTCTTTTTTGGAGACTCTATATGTGTCTTCTCAAGATTGGTCAAATGAGCTTCCAATTATAGAAATATCATATTGAGGATGACTTCTTGGTATTCAATAATATTCAACATCTATTCAGAAGCCTTATTTAATAAATCAAATTCATATTAATGCATCTTTACTTTGTTTTGTAACAAAGAGTCGAGTTCTTTGATCATCTTGGAGTCTTCTTCTAAATATACCTCCTTGACTTAATTTCTCTTTTTCAGATCATTTTCATGTGCATGGGTCTATTTTCTAGAGTCTTATTGAATCCATATTTTTCGTCATAATCTTTTAGAAACATTGATGAAATAACTTCAAATACCTTCATTGTTTCTTCATAGGGTCCATCCTATCTAGAGAGCTTTAAACATTCAACTATTTTTTTCTAGTAATCCTTTCTCCAAAACATCAGTTTCTTCTTCCAACTGAGTGATATTTTCCTACATCAATTGAAATACTCCACAAAATAGGAATGATATTTCTTTAAAAATACCATGTAGAATCATTCTTAATTTATCAACTGGAATTTATTGAGGTCTTTTAGATTGATCGTCCCCACTTGTGGAAGTATTTTCATAATTAGAATAATTTCCAAATGTACTAACACATTCATCTTGATATGATGAGGTAGGAATGTCGTCCATATTCATGGTGTTAACTTGAGCCACCTTATAATTAATTTCCATATTTATTGTGTCTTAAATTTCATCTAGAAATAAAGAACCATATGCTTCCTCATCTTTAGATAAGAGGTAATTCTTCTTCAACTTTCTTTTCGCCTTGTTTTTCATGTTCATCAAGGTCTTGGTAGATATAGCCTTTTATTCATAGATAATAGAATCTTCACTAAAATTGAACTTCGTTGATAACTTATGAAAATTACTCAGGCCATAATTAGCATCACCTTAGGGAATCCAATATTGGTGATCCTCCCTCTAATACCAATTGAGAGGACCAGTTGGGGATATAACTATCACTAAGAGGGTGGTAAATCATTTTTTGGGGACGTTTTAAACCAATTACAACTTTTTATCCCTATACCTCTTGAAATATTAGGATCTGGATTCTCTAATTCTCTTTTCCCTACCGCTCTCAATAATTAAATGTTTTAAAAATACTCACATGAAATTTTTACAAGGATAAACACTCAATTAGAGTAGTTACGTTCTTTCCATGCAAATATATGAAATTTTCTTGGATTCTCCACTATGATGTGACATGATGTTATAGTGGAGTTTATAGGAAAATAATCCAATAGACAGGGAGAGTCCCTACACATTGTAGGGGGTGGGAACCAATCCTCTTCCTTGGACTGGTGATAGGCTAGTCCAACATGCAGCCACAAGCTGTTTCATTATACTTCCTATAGAGACAATATTATTTCTTCTTCAAAAGGTAGGTTCTTATCTTGATCTTCTTTAGTGCTATTCACTTGATTACATGCAAAGGAGTAGGAAAGAAATTATATCATCTGTCTCTCACATCTTCTCAACTGAAACAAAAACTGAAATATACTTCTTATTTATTATTCATAGTTCAACAACCAACTGTACAAAATCATCTTCTCTCTTCATGGGTAGAATCACAAACACCAATGTGATTATTCAGTAAATGAAGATTAGTTCACTTGGAATCATTTTAATAAATTATTATCTCTCTTGTTCATGAATGCATGTGATCATTCAGGTGGAATTTAGGATGAAGTTTTTCTTCCCTTTCTTTCTTCTTTTTCTTTACACACAATCACACCCTTGTTTTTGGTTATTTATTTATGTCACTTCACATGTACATGTGTATTAATTCATTCATGAATTCACCTCTTCCTCTTCTTGTGTGAGAACCCTAATGGGTATTATTCTTTGAGAAAACACACACTCAACCACGTCATCTCTTTATCTTTTTTTCTTTTATTACACTTAGTTAGAGTATTTCCGTTGGTTTATATGAATTAATCATCAAACCCGAATGGTTGAACACTTTTTATTTTGTGATATTCTCATTCAACCAACTACTCAAAGACTTGGTATTTCTTCAAACCCATGTACATGTGTACACACAACACATACTTACCTTCATTATTCACTAAAACTTGAACACCTGCAAAAAATGGGATAAATGGGAAAATAGGAGGGTTCCCACCTTGGGAAAGGTCACGAGATTCAGGGTTCTTCTTCATGAATAAGGAGAATAGTTATTTCCCTTTCACAGAGTAAAAAAAGGGTTCGGTTTCAGTAGTTGGGTACCCATGGGAACTTCCTCATGAAACACACTGTGGAATTTTAGAAAACCTATCGAGTGTTATTAGTTTCTTTTTAATCAAAAATATATTCTAGGTTGTGTAGTACCTGTCGATGGCTTGCAGGATCTCTTTTTCATGAAGGCTTGATGACCCATAGTGCTCTGATTTCTCTTCGCGATGTGATTTGTGGAGATGCTCCATTTTTTGAAGCTAGAGATCTCAAATATGTGTCAGCATTAGCTCATGTCGTCTCAATATCCTTCTTTTATAGGCATGGGAAACATTCTCCTCTTCATTCAAAATCTACGTATCTAACATTAAGATCAGGGCTTTAAATGCCTGAGAAATTTGGCTTCAAGATTTCGATGACACAGGTCAAGGATAAGTAGCAATTCGTAGGTGTTTCTTTGTTTGAACGTGGGTTTCTATCTTCATGCATGGAGTCATGATCTCTTGCACAATACCCATTAATGAGTCATACACGGATCCTATATATATATATCAGATGTGAATGAAGTCGTCTCAATTTTTTTTGCTTCGTCCTCTATCGAGATATCATGCATGCAAGATGTATATTTCATGCATGGTCTTGGTTCAATCACAATACAATTCTTCGATGACTAGGGATCATCCATGGTGGTCGGTCTTCATCATCGGAGAGATCAAGGTCACTAGTGGGAGGCAGCGGTGTTGAGTGGTTGAAGATGACGGTGCGAGATTGATAAAATGCCACAGGAGGATCAGATGACCCTGGTTCATACTCACGTGGTGCAGGATATATGGGCGACCAAGATTGGTTGATTGGATGTCGCGGATGATCGGAAGATTGATCGATATTCTCGATGAAAAGATTGGATGAGATTATATATTTCTTATTAAAATTATGTCCCACATAGAAATGGACATGAATGAGAGGCACAACTTATCAATCTACTCTCCTCAGCATCATCTCCAAATTCCCTTCTCCCCCTCTAGTGTTTCCATATACCGGTTCTCTGCGGGCGCACTTCTGCGCCCTCCCATGCCTCCTGTGGGTGTGCTCTTAACACCCACTATGCATCCCTATGAATGGGTTAATAACTGTGCATGAACTCTTATGGTATTATACATGGACTGCACGCCCCTACCTCATGTGGGGAAGGCCTTGATGGATTCCCTCCATCATGGGTTTCCCTTGGGTCCTTCATGTTCTTGAGGTGAGGTCCTTCGTGCTCCATGGTTGGACAAATATTTGTAACCCAAAAATAAACCATCAAAGTGAAATTCTTTTCCATAGTAAAATATTTTCATGGACTCCTAATGATCAAGAAACCCTTCTTCAACCATCTTCTTCCTCCTTTTCTTTTTGGATTTTTAAATAAAAAGTACTTCAATAATCCTCAAAAGGATCCTAGCTCAATGTTGTACACATTGTATCACACATGATACTTGTTTTTTGATCTTTCAAGGTCAGTGCATGAATAATCTGATTTTCCATTCTCTATTTCACTTAAGAGAGTTTAATTAACCATCAATAAATTTCGTTGACCTCATTGACAAAAAAAATACATATCAATTACAAGTGTTGTCCCAACATAAGAATCTACTAATTTTCTAGTCAATTAAAAATTTACAGGCCATGAAATGGGAGTACATGACATCTACTGTTCATTAGGCATGTTTCATGAGATGAATTCACAAAATGAAAGAATAGACACCATTTAATTATAAAACATGATGTTTTTATTAAAAATCAGATAGTTGTTTCTTCTTATAATGAACTTGTGGACTACACGGTGTTTAAAGTAAATACTCGACATGTATGTCGTGGGAGATTCAATTTTAGGGGGCATATTAGCTAATTATTTTTATTATTATGCCACATACCACTTTTCTCTTGACCTATATCTCCTATCTGGTGATTCTAGAGACTTCAAACACTTCCATATCATTTCATTCAGTGATTGATCCATGTTACTATTTCAATAAGTTTTTCTATGTGATAAATCTTTTTCGCTTCATCATTTCCTCTGATCATGATAGTTTTGTTGTGTGGGGTTATCAGATTTTATGATCTATGGTGTTAATTATCATCATTATTTTTTAGATACATTGTGTGATCCTGTTATTAGGACTATTAATTTATTGTTTTTTGTGTGGTAAGTGTTTGTTCTTTCTATATGTTTTAATCATTAATCATTTACAACACTTCTTTAAATTGAATCCATTATGAGATGGGTATATTGATTATTGGACCTCTATTTAAATTTTTTTGTTATTCCTTATAGTGGATCCCATTAATTTCATGTGTGACCCGAGTATTGTGGTAGGTGGTTCCATCTCTATCCTTCATTTGTGAACTTAATTTCTATATTTTTTGATAAGTTGTTTTATTAAATTAATTGTAATTATTTATTGGTTTTTTATTGCAAAAAGAGTTTTTATAAATTTTTGTTTTACCCATGTTTTGGTAATGGAAAATGGATTTCAAGTCATTGTTAATGGTTTTATGATATTGTTTTCAATGCATTTGATGAAATGGATTGATTGAATGGTATGGAAAATATAGATCATTTGAATCCTTGGGTACATGGGTGGGAGTAGTAGTAATTGACATCACCCACTATTGGGGGTTTAATCATGCATCGTTCCTCTGCTCCCTAGGCCTTTTTTATAGGGACTTTTTAGACCTATTCAAGGTTCCAAATTCATGGGTGTTAGCCTTCTCTGTATACTCGATGCATATATCTTGTGGCTTGATGTGTGAGAGATGATCTTTTTTTTGTATGAGTCCCTTTGATATCCTAACCTATTGTGATCCTTGGAGTGATGATTCCTATTGATTTAGAAAATATTGTTTGTTTTGGTTTGTAATATTTTTATTTTACTACATAGGATTTGACATGATATGTGATACATCCAGTGATTTGTCATGAAATCTCCATTTTGATATATATATATATATATATATATATACATGTGAAATACTTTGAAACTATTTTATCTACATTATTTTGAAATGTGGAGAAAGGGAAATTAAATGAATATTATGCTTTTTATATAAAACAGTAAAAATATATATCATGAATTATTTTCTTAAAATTGACTACATTTGGATTGTTATTCAAAGAATTTATATGGATCAACTTGGTGGGTTCTTACTGATCATGTTGGCTCACACCCTATATACCGCTTTTGCAGTGCGTATACATGGTTACATATATTAATCTATGTATAGCCGAGGAACTATAGTGAGGTGGTGAGGTTTTATGTGATTTTGGATTGGGTAGTTTGATGGTGAGATGGTGGGAGTTTTCTCACACTATCACATTAAGACTATTAGAGTAGCTATTTATATTTTTTATCCATTAAATTGTACTTTCTCTCTGATAGATTATTACTAACTTTTAGATGTATCAATTTTGTTTTATAACTATTATGAAATATATGTAATCATTGTTTATTTTGGTGTTTCCTTCTGTAAATATATATATTTCATGTTTATTACATTAGGATGGGTTACATTTTTTCATCTATTTTTGGTGTTTCCCAGGTGCTAGAATCCATCCCATGGGTTTCTATAACATCCTTTGAGTATGTGGAAATTTAATTCTAATTCATTTTTAAAAGGTTAACATAGACAGGTTCATCACATTTTGGAATCATTATTGGTAATTACTCAAAAGTCTTGGTCTTGGTATGTTTGGTAAACTAGGGAAAATATTTTTGGGGCTAGATAAGTATATTTTAGTGATTTCTTATCAATATATTTCCATTAGAATACTCAAGTTTCTTAGGGATGATGGGATGTCTGTATTGTATTTTGAGCTCATGTTCTTAATATCATTTTTCTCTTATGGGTTTTTTTGTTCGATCTGAGAGTATTCTGATAAACCATCATTTATTTTATTCTAGTAGCCATTATTATTCCTCCGAGACTTGTTTCATGAGTTCCTCATGAGGGTGCAGCTGATGTTTCTAAATGAAATCCACTTATGGAGTTGAATTGTATTGAGGCTATCAAGATAGAAATTTGTTCTATTGTCTAGAATGTTTATAACTCAATTGATGAGGTATAATAGAGAGTTTTGGAGATAGGGATTGGTCACATGTGTCCATGCATAAGAATACATCATCCTTGAATAGTGAGAATGAACCTGAAGAGGTTGAGGATTGGATTAAAAATTTGATCAAATGTTTAACATCCATTATACACAAAATAGTATCAATGTTATATGCACTCCATTAAGGCATTAGGGACTTATAAAGAGATGGTGGGATTATATAGTTTAGGTAGATAGTCATGTGGTCTTAGACTATAAGGTTTTCCTGCCTCCATTAATCTAGATGTTTTTATAGAGTTAATAATGATGGAGAAGTATCTCGGTTTCCTCTCTATTTATTATGGAGAGAATTTAGTGTATCCATACACATATCAATTTATAGATAAGATTTGATTTTCACCAGAGTTTGTAAAGAATGATGTGACAAAATCATAGAATTATGTATATGGTTTGCAACTAGATATCAAATTATATATATTTATACTTAATCTTTCAACATATGTGGATATAATGAAAATTTATATGGTGGTAGAGATGAATATGGATTGAATGGTTTTGTATTCATATACTTTTTTTAACCTATTAGAAAATTTATTGAAATTCATTGGAATATAAGAAGTGGTATGATCATCACAAGAGTGGTGGGGGTGGTTCTCGATAGTAGACCTCTTTAGTACCTCCAATTAGAGCTAATGATGTGACTTTGACTTATTATCATTGTGGAATTGTTAGACATACATGAACTAATTTTTCTTTGTATAAAAATATATGAAACAATTTTCAAAATTATGGTAATCAATGGTGTTTCTATTGGTTATGTATAAACCTCAATATGGTCTGGGATCATCATATTCAAAGACTATTGTGGAATAGTAAGTTGATTATTATTATATAGGGATCTAGACACTAGACTTGGGAGGGAATCTCCAACATGATGTAGATGAGTTTCTGGTGGAGGATGATATGGTTCCAATGACAGTGATAGGCACCATTTTATTTTCAACTTTAGAGAGCTTTATTTATTTGATAGGAGTGCTTTCCAATCATTTATATTTGGAATTTTTTTTATATTCTTAATATTTTGTTGAGGAACTTGACCTTATTTATCGATTTAGAGACACCTCCTGAGAAGAGGAAAGATCAAGGTTTTCAGTTCCCTTATTGTGTGCTATCAGTAGCTGATGTGTATTTAGTCTAGGATTTTCTTAAAATTGATCTAGATATATTTGACATAAACATCGTGATGTATTGGCTTACTGCTCATTTTGGTGATATTTATTTTTATCATCAGTGTGTCTAATTTATTTTACCATATGGGAGCTCACACGTGTATCAGGGAGAGTGTGATCTGATATATCACCATACATGACCATCCTAGATAAATCTCATGTATTTTTTTTCTTCTATATATTTTTATCCTAATGATGTTTCTTCTGTTATTGGTATTATTTTTATTTTTTTTATTTTTTTCATGATTTCCGAAATGATTAATCTTGTCTTCATTTAGAGAGATAAGTATAGTTTATGATCATCCTCGTTCAAGGTACATAACCAATTTTGATACATTCATATCATATAGAACTAATAGAGATATATGAGCTCAATATTCATCTTGCAGACCAAATTGAATATGATTTTCACCATTCTATTTGTCCTTCATTAGTCACAATGATCATTTCCAAGAAGTTTGATGGTTCAATTTGATTAAGGGTGGAATATGAGAAGTTTAAATGGACAATGGTTTATAATATGAATCATTTTCCTCACGTGAATTATTTTCTTCATTGGTTGAAATGAAAAAAGTGTTCTTCAATGATTTATCTTCTATTGATTTATCATTATATCAATGTTCAATAGTCTGATATAATGTTGATGACTCTTAAAAGTAGGTAAGACCATTATGGATAACTTATGAATATTTTTGGTATGATAATTTCTCATACAATATTTATGGCTCTAATGAAAAAATTAAAAAAGCATCTAAACTCGTTTTTAGGGTGTTCATGCATTATATTGAAGGTTATTTGGGATCTAACTCTGTGTATAAGAACTATTTGGTTTTGGTTCTTGAAATATAAAGGATTCAATATTTGGTTTTGGTTTTCAAAATCCTAATGAGTAACTATTTGTATGTAAAGACTTAAAAATTGATTTTACGGATACAAGAAGTGATTTCTTATAGAACATGATTTCAATGAATAGATTATCAGTTGATTCTAAGAAGGTAAATTCTATATTATTATTGGAAGATCCATGGAATATCTTTGATATTTGGAGATTCCATCATCTTAATGGATATTATTTACTATGCATCAGGGAATTATCAAAGTCAGCATAACATTAGAATAATCTTACCATAAAAGTGGTGAAATCCAAAATTTTTTAAAATTAAAATTCTTAATTTTATTTTCTGAAAATACTTCTAAAATTGGATCATATTTTGATCTTATAGAACATGGTAAGTGGTATGTTTTATTCTATTAATATTATAGTGCTTTTTTGGGTTGTGTTATTATATAGGATAATTATGTGCTAGCTTATGACTCGCATTAATATTGAATTATGAACAAAAATCACCCCACCCATGATTTTGATATTTTTGATGTAATAGATATTCTTATGTTTTTGAAAAAACAATATTTTTTTGGGTGAGGTTAATTTTATATTATGTACATATGATTTTGAGATATATTTATTCTGAAAAATACTTCAATATTTGATCGAGGTAGTGGGAGGAATCCAATTAGATGTTTTTCTTCGATATCATCTACACCCTAATGAAGGGGAATGTCATTGTAGATGTTGTTAATATGAAATTTCAAGTGTATTATATTCAAGAAATCATGGGAGAGTGGAACCGTATGAAGATTTTTATTTATTTTCAACTAGGTGCTCAGTATGATGTTTTTAGAATGGTTCACACCAATGATGAGTTACCTTAATCAATCCATTAGTCTAGTGTATTGATTCAGTGGAAGTATGAAAAGTTCATAGGATTTTGAGAAACCCTATATGGTAGGGATACCATTTCTATTTTTTCTCTTTGTTCATATAGTATTATTTGTTTTGGGGATTGGTTTTCAATCCATGTATTTATAGGTGCTTGGATTTGCCTGATTGTCATAGTTTAATGGGGACTAATCATTCGGTCACTGTGAAGATGTATTATGACATTCGATTATGATTCTAGTGATCGGGTATAAAGATTGATATTTATGATTACATGTCCTATTGTAACACCATCCAATAGATAAAGTCAGAGCATCTAAAATCTTTCTGGTTTATCCAACCTCTTCTGGTGCTATTTTGGAAATGGGACAAGGTATCCATGGTTGTTTATGTTGCATTACCATAGAATACTTGAGGATGGAAATATATCTAGGTAGTGATTGATCAGTTGAAAAATTAATCTCAATTCATTATGATATGGGATATCACTAATGTTGAATATCCAGGTAATCTATATGTGGTGGAGATTATGATATTTCTTGGGGTTCTTTCTACTATTGTTTTATATAGGGATTATACGTTTTCTGTGAGGTAATGGTGGAGTCTCTAGGAGGTTATGGGGGCTCAAAGCATATTGAGTACAAATTATAATCCTCAAACAGACAGTCATATGGAGAATGTTATTCCGAACAAAGAGGATATTATTTATGCCTGTGTATTGGATTTTTTAAAATCTATGGATATGCCGATAAGAAAAGTTGAGTTTGATTATAATAATAGTAATCAGTTATTGAATGGAATTTCTATTTTTGAGGCTCTATATGGTTACCCATGAAATTCACCTATTTTTTCTGACAAGGTTGGAAAATCCTAATTGGGGGGACTGAGTTTTTTATTTCTGGATACTTCTATTAGGAATCAAGATATGCATCCATGTCAAATTATAGTGCATATACCACAAAAATAATAACCAGATAAATGGGTTCATCGTTTTGTGTTTTCCATAGGTAAACTTTTTTTAATGTATATCTTCAAGAAGGTCACCATCAACTGGGAAAATATTTACTGTCATCCTTGATATATGTTGGGTCCTTTGAGGTCATTGAACGTATTGGGTTGGTTTATTATTGGTTTTCATTTCCTATTTTTTTATAGTAATTCTTGAAATTTTCCACATATTTCAACCCAGGAGATACTATTGTGGTCTTTCTGACATACTGATTTGGGATCATATTATCTTGAGACTTGGGATCACGAGTAATTGACGAGTGAGATGGGGCCTCACCAGATTATTCGACTTCATTCTTCCACATGACTTCTTATATATCAGCAGTCTTAGGGTGGGAGATTCTGACATATCATTAGCGTCTATTACATAATTCGCTTCTCTATACATGTTTTCTACATTAATTGGGTTCCTCTTGGGATTATCAAAGATTGAGATGACTTTTTGGTAAAATGATCTAACGTTCCAGGATGTATGTTAGTTTTAATTAACAGTGTCAAATGTGTATTGTCTTAACATGGTTCTCCCCATGTTTAGAGATCTACAAAGGTAGTTTCTATTTTCATATAATAATCTATTATTTATTTAGTCAGCTATGAATTTACACATGATGTAATGGGAGTAAAAAAATTGTAATGTTCTCCAGAATCATGAAATGGGATTGAACCAAAATAAAAAAAATACTCCCTATAATGGATTAAAACTCTGTACTGTTAAAAAAATAATTTAATAAATTTTTATATGTTTTTTGTGTATAAGTATCCTATGAAATACATAATATGTAAAGGGATTAAACACCATGTATATCTTGAGAGATTAGATTTTATGGTGATAATAATATGATTTGATTTATTATCCGGAAACGTCTCTCCTTTATCTTAACCATGAGATACTCTAGGATGACTTTGTAGACCTCCAACCATTCTAGATCATTTTATTTCACAAAATCTCATCCTTTTGGTTGTATTTTGTTTTTCTGGTTGAGTAATTCTTTTTTGTTTCTTCATTTCCATTGATCACGGTATCACAGTATCATTTTATTATTAGATATATTGATATGTTGTGGGAATTATCATAATTTCATTCTATATAGGTTATGTGATATTTTCCTAAGGGATAATACATATTTGTGGTTCTATGAGTGTGCATTCTTGTTGTAAATTGTGATCATTTCTCTTTGTTGAACATTCAGTTAAATTGAATCAATTTTGTGATGTGTATACTAATTATAGGCCCTTCATTATCATTATAGTATTCATTATATTGGTGGATTCTATTTTAGGCATGCGAAACCAGAATTTTGAGGTTAGTGGTTCTACCTCAAGCTTGTGTCGGTGAATTGCATTGATCTAGTTTTTGTGAATTTATTTTATTAAATGAATTATAAGTATTGAATAATTTTTTGTATGTGTGTGGAAATAGTATTTGAAAAAATATTGTTTTCCCCTAGTTTTGGTAAATGAAAACTAGATTTCTATGAATTGTGGAATTATTTTAGAAATGGTCTTCAATGCATGATATGATGATATGGTTGGGAAAATAGATGACATTGGAATCATTGGCTACTTAGGTGGAAGGTGAAGTAATAGGCCATGACCATTGTTGAGCGGTTTTTTCATGGTTCTTTCAACTCATCCCTAGGCTTATTGTTCTAGGGACTTGTTAGTTTAATTGGGTTGGTTCAATTAATAAGGGTTTCCTCTAATCTCTTGAAAATATGTCTATGTATATATGTTTTTTGTGAGAAAAATTTTCTATGATTATGTATTAATTTCCAAGATATCATAACATTGATTGATCCTTGATGTCATGTTACATGTGATTTTTTCTATTTTTGGTTGTTTTCTTCTATAGTATTTCATTTGTACTATCATGGATTTGATATGATATTTGATGCATGCTCTGGTTTTACATGATATATCATTTTTATTATATGGTTATATAATGAATTGAATTTGGTTTACTTAATTTATTAATAAATTTTGAAAATTTAAAATAAAAAGTTGTGCTATGAGTTATATGTAAATTAGTAAAACAATCTTTCATGACTTTTTTTATTAATGTTGAGTATACTTGGATTTTTTTTCAGAGACTTGATATGGAGAACTTGGTTGGGATACTAGTAATCATATTAGCTCACACCCTTTGTACCCATTTTTCGGGACTTATTGATAGTTATATATTTTCATGTAGGGAATATAAAAGAACTGTAGTGATGTGGTGATATTTTATGTCTGTTGGGTTTGGGTAGATGGATGCTGAGATTGTTTGATTTTTCCCACACTATCACTTGGAGAATATTAGAGTTGTTGTTTATCTTTTTCACCCTCTGCCGTTAAAATTTTCTCTTAGAGAATTTTTGCTACCTTTCTTTTTATCACTTCCATTTTTATCAATATTTTACTACATATATGTTTTCATATTTTCAACAATTTTTTCCTTATATATGTTTCTATATAATTAATTTTTACTACATCATGTTTGGATAAATCAATCCCTTCATTTGTTTTGTTTTCTGGGTGATAACGCTCACCCATGGGGATTAGGAACACCCTTTGGTATGTGGCAATTCAGGTTGGGTAACATTTTGAGAGGGTATCTGGGTTCAGTTCATCAAAATGGAACTCCCATCTCAAACATCAATATATGATTTTCTAGACAATGAGCTATGATCAACCTATTACAGTATAATTTCAACAAAAAAGATCTTCTAACAAACCTCAAGCCTACAATGAAAACCCAAAACACCCAAACCAACAATGTAATGGGTTGAGATAAAAAAAGATATTTCACAAAATATCAAAAATGAAATCCACTCCTAATAAATTGATATTTTATCATTATATAGAGGTTTAATCCATGACCAAAATGATATAAAAATTAACTAAATGGATAATTTTAATATTTTTATGAAGGAAATTCCCACAAACATAAATCAAAGATGACATTTCGAATTAATATGTGTTCATCATATCATTATGAGTTTTTAATTCTAACATAATATTTATTCATTGAGGTGGTGACATAAAATTATTTTAAAATTATTATGTTATAATATTTCATAATGTCAGACTCAAATAATTCATTTACAATTATAGAATGAATGGTCATTGTACCACTCACCACATTGATCTCATCATACATATCAGAATCGGTGTTTTTATGATCTTTCACTTTAACTCTTAGATTAAGAGGATTTGGAAACTGATTGTAATCATTAACAATTAAATTCATACACTAATGGTGTAATTTCCATTAATCTTGAAACTATTTCATCAAATAATGGGTGGAACATTCAGTAGATAATTTTCACCATTACCATCATTAACTGGACTTTCAGACCCACATTGACATTTTTTACTCGATTACATTCTTTTCCACCCTTAAAAAATTTATAATATCCTGAAACGGAATTTCCATTGTGCTTTATTCCATTATTATAGCATTAAAAAGGTTATTTTTCCTTCAACTAGTGGTTTAATTATTTAAATTTCCTTGAAGATTCATATTTATCTTATTATCCCCAAAACAATAACACCAATGATGATATCTCATCTCTTATATTAACATTATATAACAATGAATTATTTTTATCATAGTTATTAATTTATCTTTTATTTATTTCGTTTTTTATAGTTGGTCTCATGCTACTAAATAATCGATCAAGTATTATTTCAAGGTAGATCATAAAATTCATAGAATACATTATGAGTCTTGTAAAATATTCCTTATAGTTACTAGTGGATTCCGAATTATTATAATTCACTTATTAGGATTCCTTATCCATTTTAGTGATATGTAATTGGAAAATGTACGTAATGAAAAATATTTTCTTAAGCTTTTACCATTTCATTAAGTTAATTTCCTCATATTTCCATGTATTATTGTTATGGGGCTACGAATTATCTTCTTCACCTTCCGAATGAAACACTTTTTGGAATAAGTTTTCATGTTGTGACCATTATAATGTAGAAAATATCATTTCGATGGTACTGATCCATTTCTTAGCAATATGGGGAATAATAAACCTACAAAAATAAGGTGGATATTTCCTCATGATGCCCTCAATAATGTGTTGTTACCTCTTTTTCTTATTTGTAATCTAAATAATAATCACAACTTTATAATGTTATATTACCATAAATACAAGACTTTTTATGCCATATACAATAACATTCGGTTTCTCTATAGGATAATCATTTCATTTTCTATCATATTTATCTTTATCATGATTCCACATTGTTCCAACCAATGACGAAATCCAAAAAATATCGTGTGAGAAAAGATAATCATAGTGAGTAATAATTTAATCATGAAAAATGTTTCATAGGATGTTTAAATCATTAAGATAAATTCATTATAAGAATCCTCAGGTTTAACCTAGGCCATTAACAGTTATCATCTATTTACACCCTTTATAATTTTTCATAAATGAAATATGAATTAACCTAAGAATATCACCTGGGAGTTTCTGTCCAAGTCAGCAGTCATTTGAGGAATCATTTTGAATTAAATATGATTAATTTAATATACAAATATACCATTTTATTTTTATTACCCATAGTTTATTTGTGCTATTTGCATATCCATGTTCTTGTATTTCGAAATGGAAGTATTTTTTTTGAAACTGATATAACATCCTCTTTAAAAAAGCTTCCAGATGTTATCATATACCTAGAAATATCTCCATTGTTTTAAATAATGATATCTAATGCTAATATAAAAACATAATTACACCCTAATTTGATACCAACAAAGGTGACCTGAGAATTTCATACATGTATATTACATAATTTTTTATGATTATTCAGTACATCTCACAATAATAAAATCCCTATAAGAATAATTTTGTACTATATGTGGAGACTAGATACATAATGATATAATTTTATGAATGATATTCGAAAACATACACAAATATCTTCTAAAATAGTACACTTCCTAGACATACCCTAATTAAAAACTTTCTTCATAAACTGGGGAATGTAATCATAAGAATGTGTGAGAATATATTCTCAATAAGGGAAAACATATGAGATATCAATCACTGATTAAAAGTGAAAATAATCTAAGAATAAAGGTATGTTAAAATGACCATTACTTATAAAAATACCACAATTTATTCAAATATCATTAATCATAAATCATGGCATAATAATTTTTCATTGAAGGAACATAATTTATAATTGTGTCAAATCATCAATAATAAATAATGATCCGTGAGAACATATCATAGAAATAAGGCAAAAATTTCTGTACTATACATAAATATATAAAATAATTTACATATTCATGTATCCAAAAAATAATATCATAGTGTATTAGTGTAACTCCTCATTCAAATTTTTCCATGCTGAATGTTCACTCCCAATATTATTGCAGTGGACAAAGACTCTTATTGAACTAGTTTCACTCACGTTTCTTGTATCCCAAAAGGATTTTATGAAAAAAATTCCATTAATTTGGATTTATTTTATTTCCTAATACATATATTTAATCATTCCTTATATTCTACACAAATTAAATCTTACACTACATGAAATGTCGACATAACTTTTCGTACAAGCATGACTAATTTTTTACAGACAATGTTATTTTCTTTATATAGTTATTTATAGGTGACCATTATAAACTAGGCATAATAAGAATATAAATAAAAAAAATTTAAATATCATTTATAGTGGTTTTACATAAATTAAATATATTTATAATAAAACATATATTTATTGATAATGCCTTTATATGTTTTGAAAATACTATATACCAAAAGAATAGTTTTTATATCCTTTGTTGAACACTAAAAAAATAAATTCATAGAACATAAATATATATAAAGTGGAAAAATAAACATAATTTTATAATTCAAAATTTCATAAAAAATATGATGGATTTTTTGGGATTTTTCGTAAATATATCATTTTTGGATGAATAGATAGAAATAATGAATATTAATTGAAAACTGTGTTTTCATTTAATTTACATATTTAAATATTTAAATATTTTTTTGATATTTAATTCAATTATTGATAAATTAATACTATTTATTTAATTTTAATCAAATGAAAATTGAAATTAAATATACAATCATTTCAAAATTTTGAACATTTTAACATTCAAAACCGGTTGTTTCAGCCTATCTACGAGATTAATTTAAAATTAATTTCATCCAAATATATGATTAGAATTTGGAATGACTGATTTAATATAATTAATTAGAACAATATATAACGTATAATTAGGTAAATAAAATATATTATCATACTTATTAGTTAATGCAGTTAAAATTTATTACAATGATTAAAGTAAAAACAAAAGTACATAGCGATTGAACATAAAACATATAGTGTATAAATGAACCTATAATTGTCTAAAACAAATGTTATTGAAATATATAGACCATATTACCTATTTTATCCATTTTCATTCACTATTAAAGGATCATGATGTAATGGGTACCTCCCAATAGTGTTTAACTTATTGGTATTTACAAGAATAACACTTCACCTCCACTATAAAAGGGCACCCACACCCATAATAATTCACTAATATCAACACATTTGGATCATAAAAAAACCAATCTAGATTTCTTCCCAAATTCCATAAATTCATCCTAGAAGATTCAATTTGGGAAAAAATCCAACCAATCAAGTCCTTTGTTGCAAACCAAAAGGACAAACTGAAAGAACTGGTCACCTTCATCAACGAATGTTTTTTTTATTTATTCCACAAAACAATTTAATTATTTTTATACCATGATTATATAATATACACAGTATCTTTAATATATTTGTATTGTTTTAAATAACTTATATTACCTAAAACATTACTCCCTTCTATCAAATGGGATATAAAACCATCATCCGTGTTTATGGTGGACACCGCCTCACAAACCGATATCCTTTTTTCATCCATTACATCCTTTAAAGATTGGTAATTATGATGGATTTGTAATTTTTATATTATATATATTTTTTGATTTAATTATTTTTTATATCGATTAATATTTCATACTTTCCATTTTTTGGTAATTTTATAACGTTTATCGTATGTACGATGGACTAACACCTCTCCAAGAAATGTAGTTCATTAAGATATTAAGTGAAATGTATTAAGGATGGTTTTAATGAAAATAATTGATATATATGAAATATAAATTATTTTGTAATAATAATATATCATATAAATTTCATTCATTAATCTGAAAAAATTGAAAACAACATTCATGTGTCCATATAACATATCATCTCTATGAATGGTGTAGTTCATTTCATGAATATATCTTTTTTAGATTAATTTAAATTATTATAAAATGAAAGTATAATATATTCAAATAATATTTAGCTTTATTGAGATAATTATATCATTATCTAAATAAAATTACTGTGAATAGTGTGTCAAAACTAGTACAAAAACAATGTAGTTATTAGAAGAAAAAACAACATTAACATGGAATTGTTCATACAAGAGTAATATAATGTCATAATTAAATCATATATGGGAATAAATAAATTAGTTTTTTTAATATATTTATAATAAACATATATTTATTATAATAGAGTATCAAACAATTTTGAGTAGATTTATGTCTTACGGTAAGGGCATATCTTTTCAAGCTTTTACTTTAGCAAGACACAGTCTATATTCACCACATATTTATATTATGTTTTGAAGTTAATGCCCTAGAATGTATTTTATCATTCTTATACTATATGTTATTTTTATATTCAAATACTTTTAAAATCTCTCTTTCATGTGGTTTAGGTTTTAATAGTTACCAAATCGATATAAATTTTTTTTCTCAATTTACCGAATTTTAGATAAATGTTATGTTACACACTGACTGAAAATTATTTTTTTTATTAAGAAAACACTTTTGTGGAAAAAGTGAGAAACCAAAAGTTCAACAAAGCAGCCAAAAAAACCCAAAAAACACCAGAAAGAGTAGAAACTACCACATACACGCAACAATAACACCACCATCCTTAAGCTGGACACTCGGTGATCCCATGCAAGCATGGTCCCTCCCGATGTTGCCATCCCTCCGAATCATCCATGTCCCGAATGACCTTCCAAGGAAATGGTAGAGTGCTCTAGCCCGATGAGGAAGCCCCTAGTGCACTTCCCAAGTCAAACCAGGGGCGAAGCCTCATAAGAAAAGGAAATGTTACCAAAACACAACCTTAGCCTATTATTGCTTTCTTCCCTGTAGAGATTCCAATGTATTATACATACCTTAGCCCCGAGATCTTCTCCAATAACATCTTCCAAATAGTTCTCCATTTTTTCCCAAGTGCAGATATATTCCTCTTTGCTGATTTTCTTGTCATTGAAGCCTATCATTAATATCAAGTCTTGCTTGTCAATCCACTTTGCCTGTTCGTGACCGACTTCCACTCTTACCGCCCTTCCGATCATGTCAGCCTCTTCCTGTGGAATGTCCCATACAGAATCTCCTCGACCATATCCTCCTCGGAAGTAAGGATGGGATCCTTTCTAGTCCATATCTTCCCCGTAGAAATGTCCATTTCATCTATGTTCCCCTTTCTTAAAGCCTGATTCACCGCATTGGACATTGTCATCGTTAGTTTCTTCACAGAGCGGGTCTCCAATGGAGGGGGAATCAAGGAGTAATCTTTTTTCCCCTTCCTCTTTTTACAACTCATACTATTCTTCTGAGTTGGAACCCCCTCAATCACCTAATCCGATGCGGCCCTGTTGACTCCCTCCGAATCAGCCACACCACCACTAGACAGGCTATCCAACATTCCG
This sequence comes from Viscum album, assembly GCA_963277665.1. Lineage (NCBI taxonomy): Eukaryota > Viridiplantae > Streptophyta > Magnoliopsida > Santalales > Viscaceae > Viscum > Viscum album. The sequence goes on from OY728158.1 coordinate 1,031,907,877, forward strand.
TGGGAAATTCCACAATTAGTTATATCACCTTCATTCTGTTGATGGCAAGGTATTGGCTCATCTTCCCTAGCATGGTCCACTACAACATCAGGATTTTCCAGTAAAGAAAAATAGTTTCGGGAACAAGGAATAGCCTCATCCACCCCAACCTTTATCAAACATGTTGAGGTGTTTTGGTCTGGCATTTCAGGCTCACCCAAGCCTTGCTGAAGCTCAAGTACCTTTCCCATATTCTGGAGATTACATACCTCATTCATGTCCTGGCCCTGTATATTGATTGTAGCATCAAGGCTATGTTCATTCTGCTTTCCATTCTCCCAGTTGTCCGATCCAAAAACCTCTAGAGGGGTAGACACCACATCCCTTGATATGGTCTCCTTTCTCCCAGATTCATTCACTTCCACCTGTACTCCTATCAATGGAACATCTACCTCCCCTGACAGCACCCCCCTGAACCATCGGCTCAAACTCCCCAACTGATTTGGAGGGAGTGTGACAGACTTGAGGCCTGCCTGCAGGTGAAGACTGGTCGCTGCCTTTCTCGGCACCCATGGTGACCACTTCTCCTTCCGAGGGAACACCCGCTGGTACATCTGGCACATCAAAACTTCCACCACCCCTGAGCCTCCTTCGACATCCATGTTCATCATGGCCCTGCTTGTGACAAATGCAGCAGAAAGGGATCCAGGATTCATAGACTATTGATTGAGCGTACCTATACTCTTCTTCAATTACAATCTAGACAAGCTCCGGAGGCACTCATACATGGTCCATTTCCACACAAATTCTAGCCGAAAAGGGCTGAGACATGGAAGCTATTCTTTGATCACTGCATAAAAAATACCCTATCGAGTTGCCTATTGATCTCAATAATCCAATATTCTAAAATGGAAGAGGAAGTCCAGGAAATTGAATCAAAATATCCGTGTAAGACGAGTCACGGTTCATGTGTGCCTCAAAGGACTAGCGCAATAAGTGGAATTGGAGGCCACAGAAAGGAATCCTCATTCACGACCAAGCCATTCCCAAATCTTCCTCATCCGCAAATAAAATAAGGAATTGACGCGGTCCCAGTATACTTACAAGCGCACGGTGTTTCAAACCCCACTCCGTATTGATTGCTTTGTCGAAGTGCTCCACCAGTGGTCGCCGCTTCGTAAACCTCGTGATTAGCGCCGAGGAGAGTAAAGCTGAAGCATCATGGAATTCCTTCACTGAGACCGGGACAATAGGTTGACCAGAAATGCACCCAGGTAACTTCGGAGCAATGTCGATTGCGGGGAGGAAGAAACCCGCGTCCGGCGAGGGTCCAAAGCAGTCCCTACCTCGTGGTCACGCAACTCCTGAGGCAGGAGTTGTAGAAGAAGGCCCCTCCCCCCTGATGGGGGATGGGGCCACGGCGGCCGCCATCATCGTAGGGTTAGCGGATCGCCCTCATTGATATGTTTTTTCATGAATATTATTATTTTCATGATAGTTTAGGCGTCATTTAATGTTATTTTCTCATATTTAGTATTATTCAATGTTACAAAAGTGGTTACAGTTTATTGTTATAGTCTCATCAATTACCAGGTTTGTTTACAATTATTCTCCCACTGATGAAATATTATGATCCATCTCTCAATAGCTCTTGGGAATATTCATATTATTAGTTTATTCATGATATGTTAATTTAATTTTACCATTTTTCTATTTTTTTGTACATAATGAAATTAGTAAAATGTTTTTAATTAATATTCTACTTGAGTTCTATATTCGGTCATTAATAAACTTTATCCCGAAGTCATGTTATATAAAAAAAATTATGAATGTTATAATATCCTCCTATTATTTTACACATGTTTTACCACATTAGAAAATGGTTTTAAAATTAATCTTATTTTTTTCTTATATAGGATATTCTGTGTTCTACAGTAAATCTGAAAGGAATATTTTTATAATATGTACAACATGGATAGAATTATATACCACCATGAAAAGTAATTACATAATCATTTAGACATACTATATGTTATTTTAACTGATTATATAGTTTTTTTATTATGATTTATGTTACTTAATCTAATATTTTTTGTTTTATTCTATGGAATGTACCCGAAGAAACTGTGTTAATGCTGTATGTGATGAGTAATGTAATGATTATACTAATTATCATCAAAACTATATAGGATATGGAATGATAAACGTTTTTTTATTCTCACATAACTATCTAATTATATGAATCATTTTGAACATGCAAATGAGAAATGGAGGGAACAATGCTCTATTGATTCCATCATGGAGAAGCATCTACTTTCATTCTGTGGATCTTAAGATCCACTAGTTACTAAATAATGGATAATTGACATTGATATATTATTTTTCATTCTCTACAGTTCATTATTTGATAAATTTAATCTAGATATTTATCATTCAAAAGGTGAAGCATACTAGTCTGGTAATCTAATCAAGAATATGAGGTAGAAAGATAAAATTTACTTCATTGATTGAAATGAGTTCAAGAACGTATTTTTCAAATCATAATTTCTTAATTTTTATCAGATGAATATGGAAAAAATATTACTTTTTTTAAAGAAAATGGATGATGAATTTGTTTGTAACTATGAGAAAATTTTTACACGACTTTTGAGGTACACATATGGTATTATCATTCAACATAAAATTAATGTTGATTGATTCTTAAATGTCTTAAAACCAAGTAGTAAAATGGAGTTATCTATAAGATATTTCAGTAACTATTAAGATATTATGAATTGTTCTATTATGGTAGAAATGGTTGTTCAAGTTACAAATCAATATCATGGTTTGACAAGAAAAGGAAGATAGAGTTCAAATGAAATTCTAATAACCCTGGAGATAAGATTATAAAATTTCATTTATTCTCAATGTGTGGGAATAGGAATGATGGAAAATGAATTAAGGGTTGTAATAAATGTATTTAGTGCATAAAAAATATCATCGTGAATTTGATTTCCTATGTAATGGGAAGAATTTATATGGCCTTTTCTAATAGTAAAAAGTAATGCTAAAATCCCTACCCACATAATATTTCCTCAACTATAAGGATAATGGTAATTATGATAGATTCTATCCAAACACATGGGTTAATAATTATGGTTCATGTTATAAACCTCTTAATCTGATGGACAATGGGAAATATCTTTTGCTCACAATTTTTGACGATGGGTGAAATAATGAATTGCTGAAAGGTACACTTACCATCCACATTATAATATCTTATGTTAAACTTTATTCTAGATCTACACACTCATTCAAATATATATAATTTTCTATAGGAATTAATATTGGAAAAAAAAAATTTATATATAAACTTAGTAGGGAAACCCCTTAATGGTACAATCTTCACAACATAAGTGAATGATTACAGGTCAGTTGATGTTCATGGAGTGTCCTTCCAGAAAAAATTAATTATTCCTATGGTTTAATTTGATTCCTTGTTAGACATTTATTTTCATTCTATATATAAATCTCACATCAATTTTCATGGAAGAGATGTAACATTTATTATTTAGAACCAAAATATGATTTTCTAATAATGTGACGATAAGTATGAACTCCAAATTGTGATTACATCCATTGTATGGGTCTTCATTCCCATTTTGAATGTGTATTTATATCAAATTCTGAGGGAGAAACTTGAAATTGATGATATCCCTATTGTTCAGAAATTTTTGAATGTATTTCCATAATAGTTATCTAGCCTTCCGCCAAAACAATGAAGTTCATTTCTCAATTGAACTTATAGATGGTACCATAACAATTTCAAAGGATCCAATTAATTAGCAGGAATTAAAGAATCAGATCTATTAAAATCATGAAATGGGATTCATTTGGCCAACTATGTCACATTAGGGTGAACATATTATTTTTTATAAAAATAAGCATGGCCCAATGAGTATCTACATTGATTATCATGAATTGAACAAGATCACAGTTAAGAAAACATATCCTCTTCCTCGTATTGATGCCTTGTTTGATCACTACACAGAGTTCAATAATTTCCAAAGATTAACATTCATTCTTACTACGATTAATTGAGTGTCAAGATGAAGGATATACCAATGTTGGAATTATGTATAACGTGTAAACACTATAAATAAAATTGATTTTCTTCTTATTAATTACCCTAATATGTTCATGGATTTGATGAATATAGTCTTTAGAAATTACCAAGATTAGTTTGTGGTAGTCTTTATATACGAAATTATTACCTACTCAATTAAAATTGAAGAGTATGTAGACCACATGAGAATTATACTAAAGACTACAAGGAAGGGGGATGTAAATGAAAATGTTAAAAGGTGTGAATTTTTATTACAAAATGAATCATTTTTTCATTCATATAATCTCAGGAGAATGTATAGTAATAGATATATAAAAGATGAATGATATATAATGTTGGCCTAGACCAACCACAATGATGGAGATCCAAAGTTTTCTTTGTTTAGCTTGATATTATTAATGGTTTTGTGGAGAATTTATCATGACTATCTAATCCTACAACCATGTTAACTCCAAAGGGTTCCTTGTTTATCAAGAAATTTGAATTTAAAGAAAATATCAAGGAACTAAAAATAATTTTAGTCATCAAAACTATTCATACATTATGCTATAGTGAAAAATGTTTATTAATATATAGTAATGAAACAAATACAAGATTTGAATTTTTTCTTAGGAACAGTAACATGGTTAGATATTATGCTTTAATACAACATATGAATCATGAGAAAAATTACCTAACTCATGATTTGGAGTTAGATGTGGTAATATTTTCATTAATAATATAGAGGCATCGTCTTTATAGAGAAAACTGTGATATATATATATATATATACAAATCATAAATTTCTAAATTATATATTAACACATAAGGAGTAGAACATATGCCAAATAATCTAGTTAGTGATGTTAAAACATTAAAACTAATAAACGCATTACATCTATGGAATAGTTAATATGGTGGCTGATGATTTTATTTTAAAGGATCATTCTAACATATCCATGATGAGGATCACAAAATAAATAATATTTCTAGATTTACAAAAGTTTAATCTAGAAATCGTAAATGAGGGGAATGCATTAACTCTCTTAATTGAAAAATCAAAAATTTATCCAAGTAAAGATAAAATTGGAATATAAGGACTATATATATATGAAAAAAAGAATGGAAATTATGTTGAGTTTAATGTTGATCATGAGGAAATAAACATGTTTAGGACCCATGTATTCATTCCATCAATACCAGATATGAATAAGAAGTTTATAGGGAAATATTTTAGTTATTCTTTCTCTATTATTATATGAGGTACAACGATGTATGGGGATATGAAATATTACATATATTTGGATGAAATGAAGATGGATATTATATAATTTTGTTTCTTGATTCTTTGAATTCAAGAATGTTAATGCTAAAATAAATAAATTATAAAGGGATTTTGCGTCCATTACACGTACTAGAATAGAATTTGTAGAACATTACAATGCATTTTGTTGTTGGACACCCAAACACTTTTAACAGAATAATTCTATAGTGGTGGTAGTTTTTCATCTTATTAATTTAGATAAATTCATTACTTTTAGAGGGAATAATTCTATATGGGTGGTATTTATTCACGTTATTAATTCAACACTCTTCATCTCTATTATATAATTATTCTCTATAGATCACTTTTCTTGTATGCACATAAATAAGTGGAAAGGTTTCATGGTGTACCCTATTTCATTGTATCTGATTGTGATATGAGGTTTAATTTAATGATATGTATACGTCTTCAGTAAACCCTTGACACAACGATGAGTTTCAAAATTACATACCATCCTCAAATAAATGGTCAGTTTCAAAGAATAATTAAAACCCTAGATGATATATTGAGCTCTTGTGCTTTGGTTTTCTAAGGGGGTTGGGATCACCACCTTCCTATAGATATGTTCTCTTAGATTAATATATTTCCCTAAAGCATTCATATGGCTTATCATGAACCCCTCTAGGGGAATAAATGTGAGTCTCTAATGAGCTAGAATGAAGTTGGTGAAATGAATCTATATGGAACAAAGACTACTGATGAAATGGAAGATAATGTTAAATCCATTCACCAGTACATCCAGGAAGACAAATATTGGGAACAAATTTATTCTGATAACTACCAGGGTTATATAGAATTTAATTTCAATGAGGATTTTTTTCTATAATTCTCTCACTGGATGATGGTTATGAGATTCATAAAGAATGGTAAGATGATCCGTATAAATAGTATCCCATTCAGGATCTGTGATCAATTAGGTGTAGTTAATTATTTCATAGAACATCTAAAAAATATATCAAAATTCAGTGATTTTTTCTATGTATCTCTCCTATGAAATGAAATACCATTCCCTTAATATGTACTAAACTCATAGGTCATACTACTAGTAAATCATATTTCTTAAGAGGAACAATCATTTGAAATTATGGATCAAACTAAAAATTTATATAAAATCAAAACCACTTACCCTGTCAATGTTTAATGTCCAAACCACATGATTGAGGAGGTTATATGGGAATTTAAATATATTATGATGTATAATTATTCACATTTTTTTGTTTAAGAGTGAAAACTTTTGTGGATAGAATTCATTTTTAGTGGGGAAGAATGTTACCCACTGTGTTATTATGAACATCTTTTGAATTAATTAAATTTATTCAACTTATTACATTGAACACTACACCAAGTTAATTATGTGTTATACGCTACACGAGGTTAATACTAATCTAGACATAAGGAAAGCATAACCTGCATTACACATGACAAAGAGTTTTAACAAAAGTAATTTTATTTTATAAATATAGTTTTTTGATAATTACCATTATAACATCAACATAATATGAATAGAAATAATAATTTTAAAATAATTTTTTTAATGGATTTTCATAAAAGAAACATATTTATAAATATATATATATATAGTTTTTTGAAAAGTTATTATATGTTTTGAAAATACTATCATCCAAGAAAATGGCTTTTATGTCCTTCAATGAATTATAATTAAATTAATTTTTAACAATTATAGAAATTTAAAGTGATAAACTAAATGTATTTTTGAATTTATAATGTCCAAATTTTCTTATGATGAACTTTGTGATGTTTTTGAAATGTGTTATTTTTGGACTAATATTGAAAAAATACAGAATTTTAATTGAAAAATGGTTTTTAATTTAATTTATTTATACAGATAAATTATATGTTAATTAGTTTTTGAAGAATATGAAAACAATTGTTATTAAATTAATATATTTTAGTTTATTTTAATAATTTTCTCATTGAAATGAAATATAAAAACATTTCTATCTTTGGAGGATTTTCTCTTTAAAAACCAATCGTTTCATCCCATTTGTGGGAATAATTTTAAATTAATTTCTGATAAATATATGATTTGAATTTAGAAAAATTGATTCAATATTTGGAATTATAGTACATTATAATTTATAATATGTTCATCTTAATTTTTTCCATAATTATTAGTTAATTATTTTGAAATTAGTTACAATATTATGGTAAAAAAGATCACTTAATGGTTAAAAATAACACATAATGTGTAACAAGGTCCCTAAATAGGTACAAAAAAATTGTATGGACTTATTTATAATATATTCTTTATTTTCCAACATTTTATTCATTATTGGAGTCACATGATGTAATAGAGACCTCACAATAGTTTTAATTTTTTTGTATTTACAAGAATTTCACTCATCCTTTACCAAAAAATGTCTCTCGCCTCCTTACTTATTCAAACCTCTCAATACATTTGGATCATCAAAAAACTATATAAATATATTTTAAAATTCTTTATATTAATCATATAATCAGTAATTTTTTCATAAATCTATCGAAGGAAGTATTTTGGTGTAATAAAAAGGATATACGTGAAGAAGAGTTGACATTCATCAAGGGTATTTTTTGTTTTATTTCTTATGAAAACCACATTATTTATTTTTATATCATGATTACAAAATAACCTCAGTATGTTTAATATAATAATATATTTTATGTTTATGATATTATCTATAACTTCACACTCTTCAATCAAATGGGATAATGAATCATCATTCGCTTTTACGGAGGACTACCACCTCACGAACCGAGGTCGTTCATTTTTCCATTACCATATTTCAAGGTTAGTAATAATGAAATATTTATAGATAATATAAATGTTTTAATATATTTCTTATTTTATTATGATTATTTACTTTTTATATAATGGATACCTTTATTCTTTCAACTTTATTGGAATATAGTCACATCATTCATATATATAACATACAACTACCATGCGAGGCGATGGGATTCATAGAAACATTAAATGGAATGTATTATGGATGGTTGTAATATAAATATCTGATATATATGGAAAAAATATTGAATTATAATTATTATATATCTCATAATTTTATTTATTTTAGTTCGGAATAATTGAAAATAGCATTCATGCATACGTAAGGTATACAGTCTCCATGAACGGTGTATTTCATTCCATACATAAATATTTTAGAGATTATTATAGATTTGTATATTCTAAAAAATTTTATATTTATATCATATTTATCATTATGGATATAATTAAATCATGATCTATGTAATATGATAAAGAATAAATAGTCAAAACATGTACGAAAACAATGTGGTTATTACCAAAAACATAACATTAACAAAGAATTTTTAATAAATAAGTAAACTAAAATCATATATAAATAATATATGGAATGATACAATTAGTTTTGTTTTATGATAGAATTATTATAAACATATTTTTATAATATAGTAGGATCCGATGATTATAACTTGTTTTAATACTTATGGTAAGGGATTTATGTCCCACCTTTTACATTCGTGTGACACATGCAATATTCACATCCTCTTTATTCTATGTGGTGACTATAATGATTGTCAACATATTTTATTATTATAATAATAAAATTTACTAGTATTTTTATATACATTTTAGGATCTCTAATTCATTTGTTTAATGGATGAAATTTTACCAAATCAATTAGATATTTTGGTCTTAATTTTTCTTTCTTTGAGACACTGGTTATGTTATACACATGTATTTTTTTATGAGGTGTATATACTGCCCATTTAGCATGATATATCATGAATATAATTATTTTCCTAATATTTCAGACTTAATTTAATTTTATTATCAAATGTTTATTATGATTCAATGTTACCAAATTTTTAAAATTTTATTTCTATATTGTCATTTTTTATCAGTATTTTTATGATTATTCCTCCATTGATGAAATATTATGATCAATAGCCCAATAAATAACATTAATTTTCTTAACATAATGTTATTAATGATATATTCCTAGTATGAAATCTTTTTCACACTCTTTAAATTATGATTAGTTTTAAAAAAAATTGAAAATCTGATTTTATTTTGCTCATTAGCCGGAAATCGGGTTTCTCACAAAAACCATGTTTTCTAAAAATGTTTTCAAAAATTTTCTAATATTATATGATGATTATTCAAAGATGTTTTTACCCATGTATTACCAACATAATGTTTTTTTAAAAGGGAATATTCTTTTTGTTTTTCGTCATGGGTTTGTTTACTTATACCAACAATATGACAAGAATCATTATTTTAACATGTATGGCAAAGAAAGAATTCTCCACCACTATATAAAATCTTGTAATTGATTCTTAAATTATATTTTTAAAATTTTATTATCAAATATTTATTTTTAAATGATGTCTGTTTTAAAATTAATTTCATATTTTAAATGGCCATTTTAAAATTATTTTCCATATAAGATGTCATCTTTTGGGGTTAATCATTCATTAATAGGTATATTATACAAAGGGTACCATTCATATTATTTATATTAATGGTCTATTATTTTATTAAATTATATTTATGAAGCCCATTTCTCATCCATGAGTTATATGCATATAAAATCCACCTCTTTTCCAGGGTTTTGTTGTGTGGAAATTATTATGAAACATATCTATTTTAACGAGTTTATGATGGAATTGAATGTTTATTATAGCCATTTAATGATATAGGATATGATAAGATGAATTTTTATGATCTCGTGGAACACATATAATTGAATTTAGTATTTGAAGGTTGGGTCATATATCTCTCCCCATTGAATTGGGTCAATATTTATAACCCATGATATAGACATTTTTGAAATGGGGAGTGAACCCATTTTAGTAAAGGGATTTTTCTTATAATATGGTATTTGGAGCGATCATTTATTATTAAGATGGTTTTGGGAGTGAACCAATTATATTGAGAAAGACTTGTCAATGGGACATGACTACTATGGAACTAATTTCACATGTTCATGGTTCTGAAAATATTTCGGGTCTTATTCCTATATTTTCATTTCATGTATTTTGATTTTCAAAACATTATGATTCAATCTAATTAATATCAAATCGTTATTTCATGACTCTTGTACATGATCTTTGATATTCAGGGTCTAGTCATCAAACATTATGCTTTTGTCCCAATACACAAACATTAATGTTATGATGATTTATCTCCATTTTTTACCATTATATAGAATATAATCTCATGATTTAATATGTTTCATTTCCCTTGGTTATGATGATATGAATTACGTTGGATGTGTCTAAGAAGGGTTCAAATTATGAATAACATATTAAGAGATGATGTATCCAAATTTTGGACTATTTTTTATGTTTCAATGTTTCCAAAAGCACTAAACTAATATGGTATTTGAACATGTGTTTGTATAGAATATTAAATTTTCTAAAAAAATGATGTAATATATTTTAATTAGATGTCTAATTTTCTACATTCTCATTTTTTATTATAAAAAGAGATTTAATTATTTAACAAATGAGTTATAGGGATATATATTTATGGCCCCACCCATAATATAATTAAAACCAAACATATTGTGTCATAAAACCATTAATAATTCTTCATTTAATTATTAATAAATTATGTTTATGGTTCTGTAAGATCATTCATTAACTCATCAAATCATAATTTAAATGTGGGAAATATACGAGTTTTATGTAATCATTATAAGATCATAATCATCATAAGTTATCATAAAAAGTGGATAGAATCATAAAAGAATATCTCTAGTAAATAAAAACAATTATAAAATATTTAACATATATTAGAAAAAATTAAAATAATATTTAATCCTTTCATTGAAATAAAATTGAATGATGTTGTTTTTTTATAAAGGTGGAGTTAAAAAAAATATTGTTGAGAAATTGTTTTCGTTTAAATATAACCCTAGAAATATTTTATGGGATATTAAAATATAATTATGAACATAATGACCTGAAAAAACATTTATATTTTATAAATTATTAGGGAACATTATTTTCACAGTTTTTCTATAATTAAAAAACAACATTTTTAGAAAATTTTCATTAAAAACATGTTTTTATCATTTTTATGTAAACGAAAAGGAAATAAAAATGAACATTTTATAAAAATTCTTGTATATGTAAAAAAAATTATAAAACAATTTGAACGAGTATATCCATTAAATAAAAATTACATAGACTAAAAAAGATATAAATTCATATTTTCTTTAAAATCATTTTCTCGTTCTTTTTAAAAACCATATAGAGGTAAAATGTAAAATTACTTCTAAACACCAGGAATAATCATAGGAAATGTAAATTGTTAAGGTTTAAAAGATAAGATTCAAATAATTTACATGAATAGAAACTTATAATATGAAATCGCAAAATAAAATTGGATTATAACATAATATCTTACCTATAGTTTTTCCTTACTTTATATATGTTCAAATTTCCTCTTCTTTGAGATACCTCTATTAAGATACACCTTAATATTTTTAAAAAAGGTCATGGGGTAAGACCAAGAGCTCAAGATTTATGTGAGTTAAGCTAATAAGGTGTTTGGTTAGGTATTATCTGATCTAGAGTTCTCATAGTTTGTGATTAATATAATAGAAGGGGTTTCTTTTTATAAGTGTGTGGGTGGGAAACATGTAGAATTACGTAAACAATTTAAATAATATAAAGATAATTTATAATGAATATGGATCCAAATAGGCAATATTTAACTTTAAGATATGGTATGGTTTAAATAAATTCAACAGGATAGGTTTAGACATGTTCAATTAGATTTTTTATCATTATCTTCTATTTTAACCCCAGTAAACCCTTTTTAACCTAACAGTACATAGAAAATATACTATATTTACTATTAATTCTAACAAAAAATTATGTTAAACCAATTAAATTATATTAATTTTTAATATTCCAAATATGGAATCCATTTCATATGATTAAATTTCATTATGTGGTAAAATATAATTTTAAAATACTTGAATAAAACATATTGCAATTCATTTTTTAAAAAAATAAATATTTAAGAATTAAAAAAAGTTGACCTTCATTCTATTTCATATAAAAACTATTAGATAAATTTTAAATATATGACTGAATATATTTTATTTATTTTATTGAAATAATTAATCAATAGTGATTTAATTAATTTATTATTATAAAATAATATTTTTCATACATAAAAAATAGTTTTCTGAAAAATAATTCTTATATATAAAATATATCCAAATAGTTTCTTAAGATAAATAATAATCTATAAGTGAATTTGAAACTATTTTTTAGAATTACATTTCAATTAAATAAAATATAATTTGATTCATTTTATGATGTTAAACTATTATTCACTTTAACACTTCAAATTTATAAAGGATAAATGTATGATAAATCTCAGGGTGTAAGACTCTATACCCTCTTGCTTGATAGGTCCATAGTCCTACAGAAATTTTAGTTGTTTAAGAAATATTTAAATATTTATTAAGCTGTATTATAAAAATAGGTAAACTTTGTAATCTGTTTTAAGTATGATTAAATGTCTAGTAGTTTTCTTTTTGTTGGTTTGAATCTATTTTTTTTTAATGTAATTCTCATTGTATGTTTCCTGTGAGTGTTTCATTCATTACTTTGTAGAGATATTGATTACGTGTGGTTATGATTAATCATGGTGCTGGAGATTTCTTTCAAGGGGATTAATTATATAATTTGATATGATTTTTGAATGTGAGACATCGGAAAGACCATGGGTTTTTATTTATATGACTATGACTTATGATGCACCAAATTAGATCATTCAATGTCTTGTGTTTTGTTTCATTCTAGTTAGGTTTACCTTAAGTATGTGTATTGTGAATAAAGTATATGTAACCATTTTTATTATTATCTATTGACATGAAATTTCACTTGTTTTTCATGTAATTGATTTTTTGTGGATTACAATCCATCATTTTTTTGATTATTTTGATTCAGTGGATCCTTTAAGGTTGCATGGATATTTCTTATGTATAGAAAGATGTTTTTTGGGGTTTATATCACTATTTAATTGGATTTATTTCTTTAAAAGGGTTTCCTATGGTAGTTGGGTGAGTTTGTTTCTTTGAGTTTTATTTAAAAAATTTATTCTTGGAGGGATTTTTCTCTTCAGAGTAGTGTTTTCCTTTTGTCTCACTATTTAGATAAATTTTAAATCGTTGGGACATCATAAATGGGTCTCTATTTTCTTCTAACTCTATGTTGGTTGTTATTTTTTGGATATTCATTAATACATGAACATTTCTTAATGAATTAGGTTTATTTTTCATGGAATTTATGTGTCATTTGTTATTGAAGGATTTTTTAGGGAGTTGGTATGTCATTGCATTAAACTTTGACCTAAAATATTATATATATAGAATATGGAATTATGGGGGGAATTTAAAACCCATATGATATTTTTGATGTATATTTTATATTAGTTTATCCTATTTGTAGTTAATTTATGTTTTGGTAATTTAAGAGATTTAAATTGATAACTTTTGGGCATGATATGGGATTCTTCATCGTTTTCATGTTGTTAGTAGAAATCGAGTAGCAACCATGTAGATGGTCATTTATAATTAACTGTGTTGACTTATTTTGAATTTGTATGGTTTTCTCAACCATGAATGGCTTCCTAATAAGGCAGGTGTCTTGTTTTGCATATGGGTAGGATCGAATGGGTAGTAAAAAGTAATTGATGGCTGTACAGATGACCCATATGCCAGGGAGGCCTTCTTCCATTACCTTATGTATGATTTGAATATGAATAGGAAAATCTTGAATCCAAACCTTTCAATCTCTATATATTCAATTAAATTTTGGTTTTACAAATTTTAACATCATTATTATTAAAAAATTTCATCTCCTCTTCCCTCCAACTAATTCAATCGGTACTCTCACAAGGTCATGTAGAGCTCTTTAACATTTATAATCCATTTTTTGGCTCTCTTCCTCTATATTTATAGAATATTATATGGTATTACATCCTTATTTTCCTTTATTTTAATCCTCTTTCTATCACTATTATATTTATCCTCTATTTTTAAGTTATCCAAAAAACACAAAAACATTGTCCAATCTTGGATTAGGGTTTGTATTAAATCTAACCTAGTTATTGTTATTTTATTTTTCCCTATAGTGGGTGGTTTAATTTCTATTAGGGTGTTCTCTATGAAAAGAGAAATATTGAGACATGATAATATAGATTTGATAATTGTATTTTTAAATTCATTCTTTTTATTAAAATTCATTGTGTTCTTAAGTTTTATAAATTAAGTTTTTGTTAAAAGTATAGCCATATTCGTTCTTTTTTGGTGTTTCTAAATTTTTTCTATGAACTTTTGTCACGACATAAAATATTTTTATTATAAATTTATAATGATTCATTTAATAAATAAATTTTCAATCTAAAAATATTTTTAAAATGTATCTATGTATCATTAAAATAAATTTATTTTTTAAAAATGAATGATTGAAATGTAAATAGTTTGTGAATTGTTTTAATGTAGTGCTAAAGGATGTGCAATGTGTAGTATATAAAATAAAAAAATATTCCCAAAATCTGGAGCCTAATTTTTTTTTATAGATTCTAATTTGGAGATTTAATGTAATGCCATTTGATACATTTGAGACCCTCATGATCCCCCTTGAATTTAATTTATTTCCATTAATGTACGGAGTTTTATTCTTGTGGTTTTTTGATGATGAACAAAGGGGATGTTTCATAGAAGGGAGTTGAAGGTGAAGTGTGAGATATTGATTTTATTATATTGATGTAACTTTTTCTTGTTTAATTACACCTCAACATTATTTATATAAAGGGAACAATGGGTAGAAAATATATGTTATGTAAACATGTTTCACTAATCTTGTGTATAAAAGATGACTTGTTCCCTTTGAGAGTTTTCTTATCCAAGTGGTTCAAACTGCTAGATCCCCAAACAAAATTGACGTAAATACCATATGATACATCACTATATAATACACATATTTTCCCAATGAAGGTGAGAAAGATCTCTAGTGTCATTATAATTATACATTATTATGTGACTAATGACACATGTTACTTAATAGGTATTTCCATGTGGTGGGGGGGGGGGGTTAACCTTTATTCTTACATGTTTACCATTTTACATAAATTGCGTATGGAACCACATACATTATTGCATGAAAATACCCATGAATATTTGTGTCTAATATGCATCATTCATTAACCATTTTATATTTTGGCTTCCTTTTACATGATTTTCAATTTTGGTTTTAAAGGCTTCATTTCCAAATGTTTTTGGAAAATCATTTATTAATATTGTGAAAACAATTGTTTCATGATTTTTTTATGATTCAAAAAAGGATTAAAATAAATTATTTTTTTAATAACTGTTAATAAAGGTATATGGTTTAATTTTACTCCATCAACTTATGTTGAAAACAATATTTTTTATTGTAGTTCTAACTATCTTTTATTAACTATTTAATAAAATTAATTCCATAGGAACCTTGTTGAGATCCTACATAGAATTTTCTCTAACACCCTACATACACACACATGTATTTCTGTAAGGTTCATGATGAAGTATATTGAATATACGTTTCTTCTTCATATTGGGTTTTTATTTTTTGTCAACGATGGTGAGTTGGGATGTTGGATAAAACTTTGGTTGTGTGGTGGTGGGTTTTAGTATTTTTCAATGTTTATTTAACTTTTTGATACCATTGTGTTACACAATTTCAAATGTGGTAGTTATAATCCTTTTGTCGTTATATAATAATATTTTTCAATATATTACATATCTTTTTAGTTATGTGATAAGTTGGATTTATATTTTTTCATTCTATATCTTATTATTTCATTTATTCTTTGTGGGAGAAATTGTTTGCACGGTGATATTCCATTATTCTCAAACACCACCTCCTCTATTCTACTATCTTCATTTATTCATGCCTTTTCATAACAATTAAACAATAAAAACAACATATCATAAAATATCATATAAATATATATAACCACATATGTATAAATTATATTCATAATTATTATTTCTAATGTTTGTTAATCTTCATAGATTAATTCATGAAAATGTTAATTCGAGAAAAAACATGATAATACCGTGATTTGTACAAATAAAAATGAGAGTATTCAATCCAATACCTCAATATGAAGCATAAAAGATTCAAATGACATGAGTTATTTTATGTAAAACCCCAAGCATGCACATTAAAATTCCCTTTAAATAATTTAGTATCTTGCATTGTATGTAACATGGAGTTTTAACACACTATGACGAATCTAACTTGCTCTTATGAATAGAAATAAAAAATTTTGAAATTTTAAAAATTTTACTTTTCAAAATTGACTTCATTTTTTAATTCAGAATATTGAATTTATAATAGTTTTATTTTTTGGTATTTTTCTTGAGACGATCAATTTTGGATGAATATTGAAAAACAATGCATTATTTTTTAACACCGACATTGTATTTAAATAATTATTTTTTTATTTTAATTTAATTTAGGTAAAAATAGATAAATAATAACTATATATGTTCAATGTAATTAGACTAATTTTATAATATTTTTATATATATAAAATTCTATTGAACTTTTTACCGTCTTTTATCCACATTCTAGGAGCATTTAAAAATTTGCATAAAATATAATTTTACCACTTCTGCTTGTTGAATTTAAAAAATACAAGAGGCATTGTTAATATCAATAATTAAAATTTGGTTTAATAAAATAAAAATATTATTTGGTGAATAGTAATGTTTGACTTATTTACCATAGGTAAAAGTAAATAGGGTAATTAAGGGTTAATTGATATTATAATTACCAAAACACATGTTCTAATTCTATTGGATAACTGTAATATTAACTAAAAAAACATTAGGAATAAAATATAACCCCATTTGGTCCACATGAATCAGATTAGGAAGTTTATTATTATTTTATTTAAAGAAGAGTTAAAAGAGTTAAATGCAATGTTTAATAACTAAACCGTTTTTAATATAGGGTTACACACAATATAAATTTGACTATAAATATTAATTAGAATGATAAAAATTATTTCCTACGTAATGGTATTTTATTTATAATTTTTAGATATTAAATAATTTAATTTATTTATGACACAATGAGGATGTAGTAACTACCTTAAAAATGAAATATTAAAATATTTGATATTATAAATATCCATATAATTGTAAATTGGGAATTTTGGTGAATTAAACTAATTATCACGTTTAATATGACATTTTAGGTTTGATTAAATAAATTTTATTCAAAGTGATAATGTTATTATTTCTTTCAATCAAAATGAAATACTAAATAGTGTCAAAATTGACATAACTGAGTTTTTAAAACAAATACTATATTATTAATTGATATTATATTCTTAAAAAATCTACAGTTTGGCCAATGGACTTAGATAAGATTATATATATTAATAATGAACCAATTTAGGTTCTTTAGGCTTTTTATATTATGTTTATTAACAATATAATATAAACATAATAAGATACATGTTAAATGTAAAACTATTTAACTAAGAGTTAAATCTAAAAGATAAGGATAATATGTTGACCTAAACATGTCTAAAACCTACTGGTTAAGCGTGTTTTGACCCATCCCCACCTTAGCATTGATATAAATCATTTTAGATCCATTATAAATAGAAAATGAATTTATTACAAAATAATATTTCATGCTTTTCATAAAGTGACCTCACCTCTCTTATAAAAGGGTACTTCCCTTTCTCATAATTTTTCTCCTTCAAATCATCATGTATTTTCCAACACATGATCAAATATCCTCTAAAATATCCCCCCTTCATCCTATAGGCCTTATATTGATCATAAAGACATCTCATGGAGCATTTTTGATCTACTTAATAGGAAACACCTGAAGAAGAGGTAATAATTTCACCACCCTCTTTCAAGTTCTTTTCATCTTCCACTTCCTATTTCTTTGTTTTTTCCATACCAAAATAATAACTGCAGTACCTTCAACATACTGTGATGTTAATATTAATATTTTACAACCATATTCTTTATTATATCCATCCTATAAATTACAAAGTCACCATACATGTGTACGTACGGCTTACCATCTCTACGTCGAGGTGTAGTTTCTTATTCAAACACTTCATTATTTGGATAGGTATAATAATGAGTATAAATAAGGTAAATAACAAATATAACATGTTAATTATTATGTATAAATGATATACCATCCAATTAAATATTATTTCCCCATCAATATAATGATATTGTCCCTCGTTCGTACGTATGAATTACCGCCTCCAGGAACACGATGGGCCTCATTCCCCATCGTAATCATTCAAGAATAATTTTCATTTTATGATTAAAAATAATTTTTAAGACCATAATATAATTCTGTATATGAATCAAATACATCCTATTCAAAACAAACATTGCTTATGTAACCAATCATATAAAAGAAAACGAATCAGTTAACACCAGAAACGATGATACTACAAAAATATTATTGACAAATATATATTGAAAGCTCATATATGATATCATATTTATGTATATGACTCCTATATAATTTAATAAAAATTATTTAATAATTATACAGAAGGTTAATGTACCCTCTTCCATGGAAAAGTACAAGGTACGTGTTAATTATAAAATATCTTTACCTATCTGAGGTTGCTAATACGTAAGAATCTACTGGGACCTCTTTATCAACCACATTGTGTTTTCATAAAAATGTAATTAAAAACATTTTTAATATTTACTATACTATGGATTAAAGTTATTTATACCCTTATTTTACCATGTATGTTTTGAATGGATGCTTTCCTTCATTTTCCAAACAAGGTACATTGACATTTTCGAAAAAAATAAAGAAAGAATGTCTTTTAAACGTATACAACAGGGGAGACTATTTTTCACCTTTATAACATCGATGAAGCTTGCCTTAAAAATTTATAAGAATATTTTTGAAATAAATGTTTTGTTTTATAATTATGTGACTTTTAAATGATTTCAAAAAGAGAAAAAGATATTTCTCTCAAATAGTTTTGATTTCATCTATGTTAACATCCTTTGATGGATTTTACAGTTGTTCTAAATTAATTCATTATGATAAAAATCATCCATATTGTATTGAAGTTTTTGTGATATGTTTGACTATGGATGTGTTATTTTTATACCATTCATGGTTTATGGTTAAAATATATACATTATGTATGCTAGTTTCAATATGAATATTTATGTTGTGTTTCAACCTTTTTATAAGAGGAATGCAATGAACATCGTAAGTGATGGGTGGAGCCGGCTATATCTCCTCGATGCATCAGTAGGTCTCATGCGAAAAACTATTGTCTTTGCATAAGGCCTTGACAAAATATTATTTGATATCTAGGAACAAGGCCTTGACTATGTGGTTATGAAGTCCGGAATTATGCATTCCAACATTATGAAATTGGCTATTGATATACAAGTGATTATTATACTAGTAGAATATCCACGTGAATAAATAAATGGAATTATTTGATTTATCATTTCCATATTATGATTAAGTTTAATATTAAAATCCTTGTGTTTTGTTATATACATTGCCTTAAATGTTTATGATTATTCTTGAATGTTTCTGTTATATTGTTATCCTTGCTGATCATCTGAGAATTCCCCGTTCTATGTTTTATTTTTTCTAGGATATGAAGAAGTATATTATGACTGACCTGTAGGGATAGTCAAAATGATGATTTTGGTCAATAAAGATAATGTTATTGTGGGTTTTTATATTATAATGTAATGTAAAACATAGTAATGTATCTAGTACATCCAAGGCAACTAAAATTATCGGTCTTTTTTGAATTTTATCCCTCGTGATCTTGCAAATGTTATGTAATAATACACCGAAACTGGATAACTGGGGATGGGGTGTTACAGTTGGTATCAAAGGATTTTTTGAACAAACCTTGGAAACTAGATTAAGATAAACCTTGATGGGACCACATTACCCTAAGATATACATTGAGTTTTGGATTGTAAGAACATCCATGAATTTTTGTGATGTAGATATTTTGTGTATTTTCCATGAAATACATCCCTGTCTAGATACTATTACATAGAGTCGACTCGGGAATAGATGTATCTAGGAGTAAAATCTCAGAAAAGGAGTTTCGACTTTGACATGGGGTATCCGGGTACCTGACAACGGGCCTTGCTGCACTCTTGGTTACGACACTCCCATGGGATATGCTTAGGATAATTCATATTTTCATTACAAACCATTATGAAGGATTTATGAGTATATAACACTCAAAGAAATAATTTTTTTATGATGATGTATTAAATCTATAAATTTTTCAATTTATGTTAAGTGTTTTACAAGTTTGGAATTCTGTATTGTGATTTATAAACTTGTCTAGTTCATGGAAATATATAGAAATGGTTCCTAGTAGAAGGAATATAAATCGTATCAACACACGTAATCCATGTAGTGATTTCGCTCCTAATCAATATAAATATAGTGGAGATGGTGATGAAACTCGTGATGATTAGCTTATCACCATAATGGGACAACTAACTCAGGTTATGAATAATAACCTTACCCATATAGAGCACCCGGATCCAGAATGCGGAGGATCTGCGTTAGATCTCTTCATGAAGAAAAAACCACCAAAATTCTATGTGAGTACAAATCCATTAGTATCTGAGTAATGGACAAGTTCCATAGAGAAAATATTTCATGCATTTGGGAGTAAAGTATGGGAAAAAGTTGTCATGGTATTTTATCGCCTCATGAGAGATGAAGATCAATGGTCATCATTAATAAAAAACACAAAGGAATATAAATAAGTATCAAACATGGAATTGAGGGAGTTTAAAGATATTTTCTTAGAATAATACATTCCTCATGACCAATGAGCATATATGAAAAGACAATTTCCGAGTCTGAGGAAAGGGGATAGTGAGAATGTCGCAAAGTATGATGCTAAATTTACTTGGTTAGCAAGGCATGAAACTTATTATATACATTACCCAAGGAGTAAGATTGTTCAATTTATTGATGGGTTAAAACCATTTTTCTCCAACAGTAATTAGTCTCATAATCCTTCTCAACGTACGATGATATTGTCTCATGCACTCTCAAGATAGAAAAAGAATTTTTATGTCTTACGACTTCAAAGAAAAGCAAGAGAAGAAACGATCTACTAATCACTCTAGAAATGGAAATAATGGGAAGAAGGGAAATATTGAATATCTATACTATGGTGAATGTTGGAAGAAACACCCTATTACTTTCCTGAAGGAAATGGGAGTGTGTTATATGTGTGGTGAAAAAGGCCACCAATATCATGATTGAAAGGGAATAAAAGAGGTTGTCAATGTTGAATGATACAATTATAGATAAATGGGACATTATGAAAATGAATGTCCTAAGAACGTAGGGAACAATCTTCAGAAAATTACAAGTGATCAAGAACATGCTTATTTGATCACTACAGTTTAGGTTGAAGCTCTTAAATACAATGTGGTAGGTAATTTAATGGTTTCCTCAAGTTTAGCAATTTATTTATCTAATTTGGATCATCACATTGTTTCATATCTTCCCAGTTTGATATGAAAAGTAGATATTTTCAAATTGAATTAACAAGGCATTTTTCAGACAAAAATCTTAAGGGATGTATCATCACAATAATGATTTGTGAATCAGTTCACATTAGGGCATATAAATGTTCTTTATTTGCTGATATCATCATCATACCCATGATTGAATTTGATATAACCCTATGAATGGATTGTCTTTCAGACCATGATGGAAAAATTTATTGTAAGAATTAGGAGGTTACAACTTTCGATGATGATAAGGAGTACCTTATCTTTAGAAAAGAAATATCATCACCAAATTCTTATCTACAACCCCCTAGTAGATCTACTAAATTTAATTATTAGGGAGGAAGAGAATGAAACAATTATGGGTTTGGGAAAGAATGTTCGAATAGAGGATATACCTATTGTTCAATAATATATTGATGTGTTTCTAGAGGATTTAACTGGACATCCTCTAGAACTATAAATTGAGTTTTCCATTGATTTAATTCCTGGATCAATACCCACATCAATGACCCCTTATAGAATGGACACTATGGAATTAATGGAACTAATGAAATAGCTAGAGGAATTGAGTAATAAGGGACTTAATGTCCCTAGTATTTCCCCATTGGAATCTCATGTCCTTCCTATTATGAAGAATGTCAGATCTAGGAGGTTGTGCATTGGCTACAGAGAGATCAATGCTATAACAATAATTAACAAGTATCTGATACCTCTCATTGATGATTAATTCGACCAACTTCTTGGAGCTCAATATTTTTAAAAGATTAACCTTTGATCTGTATATCACTAGTTGTGTGTGAAGAGGTATGGAATTCAAAAAATAGCATTTTGAACCCGGTACGAGCATTATGAGTTTAGAGTAATGCCTTTTGGAATTTCTAACGAACACGTTGTTTTCTTGGATCTGAGGAATATAGTGTTCAAGAAATATCTTGATGACATTGTAGTGGTATTTATTGATGATATCATGGTATAAAAAAAATCTACAATGACCACAAAAATCACTTTTGAAAACCCTCAGAAGAAATGAATTATATGGGATTTTTACCAGTTGTGAATTCTGGCTTCAATATATTTCTTTTCTTGTCCATATTTTCTATAAGGATGTAATCTTTTCTGATACTTTAAAGACTAATGCAATCCAAGAATAGACAGTACAAAAATCTATTACTGAGGTACACAATTTTGTTGGTTTATCAGGTTATTATCGATGTTTCACCCATAATTTTTCCCAGTTTTCTATTCCATTAACCATGCTCACACTTAAAGGGTTTAAATTTTTTTGGAAAGAAGAGCGTGATGAATTTTTTGATGAACTGAAGAAAACATTAGTCAACTCTTCTATTTTGACTCTACCATCAGGGAACGAATTGTTTGTTATTTATAGTGATGCTTCAATGAATGGATTTGGTTTTGACCTTATTAAGAATGATAGAGTTATTGCCTAGGCATCACGACAACTAAATATTCATGAGAAAAACTATCCCACTCATGTTTTTGAGTTAGTAGCAGTAATCGTTGCTCAAAATATATGGAGACACTATCTTTATGGTGGAAAATGTGAGATTTATATTGATCAAAAGAGTTTGATGTATATTTTATCACAATAAGAACTCAATATGAGGCAATGGTTATGGATTGAACTACTCAAGGATTATGATGGCACAATACACTACCAACCAAGGAAGAAATATAAGGTGAAAGATTCTTTGAGAATAAAGGATCGTGGAGTTTTGAAAATGTTGATAGTTGAAAAGAATCATATTTTCATGGATCTAGTAGATATGGGACTAACCATGGAAGGTGAATCATAAATACTTTTTCAAATGGTTTCCAAACCATCATTACTAGAAAAGTTAAAAAGTTCTTAGACTGATGATAGACAGTTTCAAAAAAAGATTAGAGCTCTAAATTATGGTAGATTGAGTGAAATCATATATGAAGAAGGAATTTTAAAATTTCAGAAGAGATTTTCTGTCCCCGATATACCTGAACTAAAAAGGGAATTGGTGGATGATACTCATAGCTCAAATTTCTCTATACACCATGAGAACACCAAGATGTATAGTGATTTGAAGGAACATTTTTTGTGGGAAAACATGAAGAGGGAGATTTTTTATTTTTTGTCAAGATTTAATGTTTTTCAACAAGTGAAAACTAGAAGGCAACAGCCTGGAGGAGTCCTGAATCCTCTTCTCATTGCTGAGAGGAAATGGGATAATATTATGATGGACTTTTTCATGGGGCTACCAAAATCTCCTAGAAGGAATGATGCAATATGGGTCATTGTTGATCATGTTACCATGTAATCACATTTTATTTTTATAAGAGAAGATTTACAACGTGAACGTATAGAAGGACTGTATATTAAAGATGTTTTAAGACTCCATGGTGTACCTCTATTGATTGGTTGTGATCCCAATCTTCATTTTACATCAGGATTTTGGAAATTTCTTTAGAAGGCCTTGGATAATGAACTTAGTTGCTGCACATCCTACCAACCTCAAATCATTGTACAATCAGAATAGGGATTCTAGGATTCTGGCGGCGTCGTGGGTTGTAGCCAACAAAGGGGTTCTACGGCGTCGAAGCCTTGCGATCATTGGTGGGCTCGACTTCCTTGGTGGTGTGGTTATGTCTGTTGTCGAGATCCGGTTTTTCTATGGTATGAGGGTGCGGTCGCGTGTCTCATCTGTGTGCTTGGGTGGATCTGTGGGCTCCTTGATCATTGGCGGCGACGGGCTGTGGTTCGGTGTTTTTGCGGTGGTTTTCTTCTGGCTTGGATTTGTGCTGTGGTGGTGATGGTTTCTTTCATGATTTTTGATGGGTTCTGGTTTCCCTCCTCGTTATGTTCTTTCAGTTTTTTGTGGGGTTCTTGGTGTTGGAGTAGACATCGACGGTGATGACAAGGGTGAAGCAACGACAGTTTCATTGATTCGGTTTGTGATTGTTGAAGATGATTTTGGTGTTTGTGAAGATGTTATTTTTGCGGGAATTGATGCAGCAGTTCCAGTGACGAGGTGGACGGTCTCCGGTGGGAGGTTCTCGATGGCGTAGTAGATGATGATGGGTGGTTGGGTGCGTCAGGGTCTGAGGCCCGAGACGATGGCGTGTTGATTATGACAGCTCACGTGGCCCGAGGCTTTGGCCTGCCTCTTTTCGTCTGAATTTTGAATTTGGTTTATCCCGAAATTCTTTTGACTTTGTTTTTTTCTGTCAAGTGGTTTTGTGGTATTCAAATCATTTTTTTTCAAATTGTGTGGTTCCCACATGGCGATAAAGTGCTTTTGGAAAATACAAAAACAAAGATTTGGAGGAGGAGACCAAGGTACATCAGACCTTTAGAAATTCTAGAACGAATTAGAGTTGTGTCTTATCATTTAAAAATGCCTCCAATTCTCTCCATAGCTCAGGATGTGTTTCTCATATCACTATTGAAAAAAATATATGCCAGGCCCAATGCATGTACTCTACTATGAGGAAATTGAATTCGAACAAAATCTGTCTTATTGTGAAGAGCATATCAAGATTCTTGATACCAGAGAACAAGTGATTAAAAAACCAAACGACTCATCTCGTAAAATTTCCACGGAGAAACTATAAGATGAAAGAGGCAACGTGGGAACCTGTGGAACTTATGATGAAGAACCACAAGAATATTTTTATGCAGTAATATTTTATAAATTTCTAGGATGAAATTATTTTATTGAGGGGATAATGTTACACCCCATGCATCCACGATGCGTTTCCGTTTGAATAATGCAGTTGCTTGCGTTGTGTGCACCATAGAGTTTTAACACCCCTTGACCAATAAAAAAGTTGATATGAAAAGTTATACCCATTTCATGAAATTTTATAAATTTTATTTTTTTAAAGTGGACTTAATTTTTGAATTCGTAATATAGAAATTATCTTAGGGAGAATTTTTTTATTTTTCTAAAAACATTCAATTATTGAGGAATAGTGAAAATCATTGTGTTATTGTTTAAAACTGAATTTTTATTTAAATAATTAGTTATTTTATTTAATTTATTTGAGGAAATAATAGATACAAATCACCTATATATGTTCAATTTAATTCATAAGAGTCATTTTATAAAAAATATAGATATATAAAATTCTATTGATATTTTTACTGTCTTTTACGCTCCTTCAATGATCATTTGAAAATTTGCATAAAACATAATTTTACCACTTCTCTATGTTGAATTTAAAAAATCCAAGAGACACTGTTAATATAAGTAAGTAAAATGGGGTTCAATAAAATTAAAATAATTTTTGGTGATTAGTAACTTTTTACTTTTATTTACAGCGTTTAAAATTAAATAAAATAATTAAGGGAAAAAATGATATTATAATTACCTTAAAACACGTCCTAATTCTATTGGATAAGTGTTATTCAACCAAAAACAACCTTAGTAATAAAATAT
Organism: Viscum album; assembly: GCA_963277665.1. Taxonomy (NCBI): domain Eukaryota; kingdom Viridiplantae; phylum Streptophyta; class Magnoliopsida; order Santalales; family Viscaceae; genus Viscum; species Viscum album. The sequence goes on from OY728158.1 coordinate 1,031,934,289, forward strand.
AACCTCATTTTGTTCTCTGGGATTAGATTAGATAATTTATTATTATTTTATTTAATGAAATGTTAAAAGAGTTAAATTCAATGTTTAATAACAAAACCATTTTTAATATAGGGTTACACACAATATAAATTAAACTATAAATATTTATTAGAAATAAAAAATATTTCCAACATAATTGTATTTTATTTATAATTTTTATAAATTAAATAATTTAATTTATTTATGACATAATGGTGATGCAGTAATTACCTTAATACTGAAATATTAAAATAATTGTTATTATAAATATCCCAATAAATGTAAATTGAGATTTTTATTGAATTACACTAATTTTATTGGTTAATATGACATTTTAGGCTTTATTAAATAAATTTTATTCGATGTGATAAAGTTTTTATTGATTTCAAAAAAATCAAATACTAAATAGTTTCAAAATTGGCATGATTATGTTTTAAATAAAATATTATATTATTAATTGATATAATATGATGAAAAATATACAGTACTACAAAAAGACTTATATAAGGTTATATATATTAATACTAAACCACTTGGGATACTCTATTCTTGTAATAGTATGTTTACTAATCATATAATATAATAATACAGAGAGACATGGTAGATGTAAACGATTTTACTAAGATTTAAATCTAACTGATAATGTTAATATGGTGACCTAAACATGTCTAAAACCTTTTTGTTGAGAGGTATTCGACCAATAACCACCTAATCCTCGAAATAATTCATTTTGGAGCCATTATATACCAAAAATGACCTTATTATAAAATATTATTTCAAGCTTTTTCTAAAGTGCCCCTCACCTCTCTTATAAAAGAGTACTTCCCATTCTCTTAATTCTACAACTCCAAATACATTTGGCTTGGCCGAACCCTACCCAAATATCCTCTAAACTATCCCCCATTATCCTATAGGCCTTAATTTGATCATAAAGCCCACCTATGGAGCCTTTTGGATCAACTCAATAGGAAACACCCGAAAAGGAGGTAATAATTTCACCACCATCTTTCATGTTCTTTTCTTCATCCACTTCCACTTTCGTTGTTGCTTCCATAAGAAAATATTGAATACAGTAAATTCTATATGCTGTGATGTTATTATATATAATCAACAACCATATTCATTATTCTATCCATCCTATAAATGACAAATTCACCATACGTGTGTACGTACGGTTAACTGTCTCCACGTCGTGGTGTAGTTTAGTATTCAAACACAGCATTATTTGAATGTGTTTAATAATGATAATAAATAATGTAAATAATAAATATAACATGATAATGACTCTATATATATGATATACCAACCAATTACATACGATCTCACCATCAATATAATGATATTTTCGCTCGTGCGTACGTACGGAATACCGTCTCCACGAACACGATGAGACTCATTCTCCATCGTAATAATTCAAGAATAATCTTCATTTTATGATTAAAAATAATGTATAAGAACTTAATATAATTTAGGATATGAATAAAATATATCCAATTCATAGAAGAAATTTCTTACATAACTATGTATATAAAGGAAAATGAATTCGTTAACACCCGAAACAGTGATACTACTAAAATATTATCGACAATGCATTATTAGAAGATCATATGTGATATCATATTTATGTATATGGTTCTTGTATAATTTATTAAAAATTATTTAAATATTAAACAAGAGCTTAACCTTCCCTCATCCAAGGGAATGTACAAGGTAATGGTTAATTATACAATCTCTTTACCTATATAAGGTTGTTAATACTTAAGTATATACTAGGACCTATTTATCATCAACAACCGTGTTTTCATAAAAATTTAATTCATAACATTTTTACTATTTACTAAACTATGGGCTAAATCCATTTATACCCTTATTTTACCATATATGTTTTGAATGTAATTTTTTTGTTTTACAATCAAGATACAATATGACCTTTCCGACAAAATTAAGGTAATAATGTCTTTTAAAATTATACAGTGGGTGTGACTATTTTCTAACATTATAACATCATTAAATCATCCCTTAAAATATTATACGAATATTTTCAAAATAAATTTTTTCTTTTAATATTATGTGACATTTAAATTATTTTAAAAAAAATAAAGAGATATTTCTCCCAAATAGTTTTGATTTAATATATTTCAACATACTTTGATGGATTCTACACTTGTTTGAAATTGATTCATTGTAATACAAATCTTCCATATTGTATTGAAGGTTTTGTGATATGTTTGAATGTGGATCAATTATTTTTATAAAATTCAAGGTTTATGGTTAAAGTATTAACATTTTGTATTATAGTTTTAATTGAAATGTTTATGCTATGTTTCAACCTTATCATATGAGGAGTGAATTGGACTTAGTATGTGATGTGTAAAGCCCGCTAAGCTCCCCAATGAATCATTAGGTCTTGTGTGACAAACTAGTGTCTTGGAACGAGGCCTTCAAGGAATATTATTTGATGTCTTGGCATAAGGCCTTGACTATGTGGTTATGATGTATGGAATTATGAATTCTAACATTATGAAATTGGATATTCATATTAAATGTGATTATTTGACTTGTAGAATATCCATGTGAATAATTAAATGGTATTATTTGATTTATCATTTACATATTATGATGAAATTTAAGAATTACATATTGTTTTTCAATCTTATACATTTCCTTAAATGTTTATGATTATTCTTGAATGATTCTTCTATATTGTTATCCCTACTGAGAATCTGAGCTCAGCCCTTTCTATGTTTTATTTTTTCTAGGATGCGAAGAAATATATTTAGACTATACCGCAGGTATAGTCTATGTGAGGAATGTGGTCAATGGGGACAATGTTTTTGTTGTTATTCATTTTATAATGTAATGTAAAATATATGAATGTATCTAGTACTTCCAAGGCTACTAAAATGATCAGTCTTTCTTTTTTTTGATCTCTTGTGATCATATCAATGTTATGTAATAATGATTCGACTATGGGTAACTTGGGTTGGGGAATTACATTGTAATGGGGATAACCACCTCTGATATCCATGGGAAACTCTCTAAAAACAATAAATATCATTCCACCATAAAATAATACCCAAAATACCAACTTAAAATATTTGTAACATCATACACATTAACCATTATAATAAAAGAAAATACAAAAATATATGCGAAGAGGAGAAATAAGTACAGAAATTCAAGAGGAAAAATACTAAAAATCCAATAGGTTTAGAAATTCTAGTGGAATGACAAGATAGTGGTGAGAGGTATATATTTTCCCTAGAATTTATATGTATAGTGGGAATATAAAAAAAGGAATATCCAACCCTGTAGTTAAAGTATAGTTTTAACTAACCTAAACCTTGTTGTAGTAACTCCCATATTGCCTAAGGTTCACCTCGATCAAAGGCGATCTGAGTCATCCATATTTGAAATGGATATTTCCCCTTAATTAAAATGATATATAGATTTAATTTAAATTATTTTGACCACCACAATGACTATCCCTATAGTGTATTCCATGGAGTGTTGGATTCCAATTACGCCATCATGACCCCCATGACCACACAGAATAAAATCCCTAGCCATGATCAATAGTATGACATGGTGAACCCCATGTCCTCTTTTCATACCTTTTGTATATGGTTTTATAACCTCTTGATTTCTCCCCACCACATCCATCACCATAAGAATACCTAGATGCTCATTTTTCATTGGCGGACTAGCCGAATTTCATTCCCTTCACTATATGTGTTTCACACCTCACTATTTCCCGTGGAGAGAATTCACATAGATACTAGAAGCACCACGCCCATCACAATGGTAGGGATCTCACCGCGTTTTCTTATAGTCAAAATCAATAACGAAAAATTCCCTACACCATATGTGTTTTGAACCCCATGGTTCACTAAAACATCAAAACCTCCAGCTTTATGACCATTACTCCAAAACTCTCACCCACTGCATTTTATTGCTTAAAAAATACACCCCCATGGTGTAGTTATATTTTAGATGCAATTTGTAGTCGATGTATAATAATTTTTGAATATAGAATTTAGTAGTGTTCTTTAATAGGTTGCATTTCACTGTTGAATAAGTTTTTCTAGTACTTTCCCATGTACACATGTATTTAGATCTATTTATATATTCATATATATTAATAATTATATGATTATAATTTTTTTGAAATATCATGATTCATGCATCATATAAAATATGGGTTTTGTGAGAGTTATTATTTTTTAAATTCATTAATTATTTAAATGAAGAAATTTCGATATGGGTTTAGGGTATATGTCGTATTTATGGGTAATTTAAAAAAACATTTCTCAAAATAGGGTTTTTATAAATAATATCCCAAATTGAAATGATAATTTTTGGAAAACAGAGGGAGCTACCCATAATAGAGGTGACTTTAATAGTTTTGTAATGACTGTTCTAACATGGATAGATATTTAATTGTATGTTTTAAATAATTCATTGTTTGGGGAAAAGCCTACATTGAGGGAAATAGAAAGAATGTTGTATCATATTTATTACCTTAATAACAATATGGTTAAGTTTTTCTTAATTTTTTATATGTGTATTTATAGTTAATAATATAAATAAAAATGATAAAATTAATTAATAATCAAATTAATAACAATTACATGTAATAAAAAGCCAATTAATGATGTACATATATAATTGAGTTTATAAATTAACAAATTACGCTATTATTAATATTTATTTGTTTAAATTAATAACAATAATTTTTATTATTAATATGTTACTTAAAAATAATAATTACTAAATAATTATTAATAATAATTTAAGACGAAATATTATTAAAACTTTTCAATAATTAAAAGTAATATAAAAACCTATTATCAATAATGATTAATATTAATTGTTAATAATTTTAAAAAAAATTATTTAATAAAATATAATTTATATCAATTCATTAATATTATTATTTTTAATAAATTAGTAGTAGTAGTAATAATAAATATTTTATTAATATTATTATGATTATTAAAAATATTATTAAAAATTATTTATTTATTTATTTCTTGTATTAAAATAAATAATTATTTTGTAAAAATAAGATTAATTATTCTTAATAAAACTTTTATTTAGAATATTATTATATATTTTTAATAATAAATAATTATTTTACTATTTATATTATTTAATTACATTATTATGGAGAAAATCAATATTAATTAAAACCCAAAAAATGTTAATAATACACTTTATTATAAAAGTAAATATAAATATTGAAACTATTCAATATTTTTCATTTCATTATTTTGATTAATTGTTAAAAATAATCATTAATAAATATATTTCATAATATAATTTATAAATATTTATTTTAAATGAAATTATTATTAATAACTATTATTTATAATTTATTATAATAATAATAATTAATTCATTAAAATAACTACTATTAGTTTATAATTTGTATTATAATTTACATAAGATTATTATTTATAGTTATTAAAAATAATTTTTAATATTTAAAAAAACAATTATTAATTATAATTAATTATTAATATTAAAAAAACAATTTTTAAATATTATATAATAAAAATGATCATATTTATTTTTATTAATAAAAAACATTTTTATTAAAAATAAATAATTATTTTTTTGATACTCACTAATTATTATTATTAATAACTTAATAATAAAAATGTGGATAATTTGATTACTAATTATATGATGTCATTCATATACTCTCATTTTTAATAGTGGGCCCAGGGTTCCCTAAGTTTCCATTGATTTGTGGGTTACTTTTTATATCTGGATTTGGTGTTATTGACTATGAATTTCTTTTGGAAAAAATATATTTTTTTCGATTGAATTCAGTTACATGAAATAAATTTTTGAATTGAATTTAATTAAATTTCCAATCACTGTGGCATTTGGCATTGATGGAAACAAAATGAAGCAGACACCCCCACAAGATAAAATGTAGTAACACATTGTTAAACACATTGGGAAACTTATTAAAATAATGGTAAGAACCTCTCTTACACCAACACCAGACCCTTTTTCATGGATGTATATAAAATATGAAAATACAACCATAGTGAACTCTTAAATATACAACCAAAAACAAAACTAACTCAAAATCCAAATGATTGTATAGGCAATTTGGTTCTGCTGTAGTGGAGTTCAAAGTTGTTTTATGTTGTTGGACTGGATTATAGGGATGTGCCTTGATTATTTCCAATAATTATCCCTTTAATCATGGAACCAAACTTCATCTATAGTAATCTCATCTATCAGGAATAACATAATGGTCAAATTATCCTCATGTGTGAAGAAATAGTGGAAGGTAAGATCATTTTAATCTCTTGATTCCATATCATTATTGTTAGAAATATATTATGTCATGGAATATATTTCTTACACTATCCAGTATTATAGACGTGTACCCCTAGATTACTCTGTCTCTCTGGTATCAAATTTCATCCACTTTATTCCCCCCCAAGTTAATCATCACAATATGTCGAAGGAATTTTTAGTAACACCATAATATAAATTAATTTAATCTTTTTGATATTTTTTATTCCACACAACACTAAATATAGCTTGTTTTATAAGAAATAACCAAGTTATTATTTTTTGTAAAAAACACAAAGTTGATGTTTCAACAAATAAAACACATTTATTAGATTGTGGTACGCTCAATACTATTTTTGGCTTGTGTTACACACAATATCGAGATCTTCTGATGGCATGTTTATACACATGGAATTGTTTTACAGAAATACAATATACAATTAATATTATTATCAAAATATTATTATAGTTACCAACTAGCCATTAGAATATAAATTAAAAGTAATTTTTACTAAATTATAAAAAAATTATTTAACCCTGTATATTAAATGAATCTTTCATTCCTTAATTAACTAGAAATTAAATTAGGAACTATTATAAAATAATGAAATTTCATTTCTAAGAAACCTTTTTTAATATGTAAAATTACTATTTTCACAATAAATAAAATGAAACACTACTTTTTAAATTTTTTAACAGAATTTATAAATTACATATTATATCAAAATAATTGAAGATTTTTAATTTATTTGATTTACATAGGAAAATAATAAATCAAATATTAGAAGAAAAAATGTATTTCTAAAAAGTGTAATTATACTGACTTTTAATGGAAAACCATTTATAAATATAATTTATGAAACTGTTATATTTTTTATATGATTAAATAAACTACTTCTCTGATATTGGGATACCTAAATTTACTTTTTATATTGATTTTTAAATCTTTTGATTTGTTTCATGTTTTGATTAATAGTGATAAAATACATATGGTTAATTGAGAACTGCTTTTTCATCTATCTTATTTATATTCATATATTTTTTATTTAATTAGTTTTAATGTATAATTATAATTATTTAAAAAAATTATTACAAATTATTTCATTATTATAAATTTCAAATTGAAATTGGATATCAAATCATTTAAATCCTTTAGAGTTTTTAACTTCAAAAACTGATTTTCTCATTCCATCAAAAAGATTAATTTTAAATTAATTTTATTCAATTATGAGTTTGGAATTTTTAAAATTGGATTAAATATTTTAACTTAAATATTATAAAATATTATTTTTCTCCCATTTATTTTTGGGTAATATAAATAACAACATTATTAATATTAATTAACACGGTTAAGAGTAAATCATGTAATTAAGGATAAAAATAATATTATAAATATTTTAAAATTAAACTAAATCTCTATATAATGTTAATGGATGAAGATAATTATAGAATTATCATATATTTTATAAAATTATATAATTAATGGACACTTTTCCATTAAAAGGCCTTATGTATTTTTAAAATCAATGTGTGTGACAAAGTATCACACTCTTACATTTAATAAATATAATATTTATAATATGGGTATAAATATAAGATATTCAAGACTATATATGTTATTTTTAAAGATGAGATATTTTTATAAATCATGTTATTTTAATTTTAAAATTTTGCGGAACAATAAGATTCAATAATAATTACACAATGATGATATAATAATTATTCATTTGATGAAACAATCAAAAAAATGATATTAAAAATATTAAAATAATTATAATTTTACATAATTATAGTGAGAAAAGATTTATTGAGGGTAATATGTCATTTTATGGTTATATTAAATGATTTTTTTGAAGTTATATTATTGTATTTCTTTTCATAATGTCAATGTTATGAATATTGTCAGAATTAACAATAATGCTATTTTATGAAAGTAATAATTTATTAAATTATTTAAAAATCATAAACATCCTAAATAAATTAAATGGGGATAAATTTTCTTCCAAAAAATCATAAATTTACTATTTATTGTTAAATTTACACCATAAAAGTAACACTCCCAAACTTTTAATATAAATAATGTTGTCAGCATAGTTAATATTAAAATATTTTAACTAAGGGTTAAGAAAACCTATATGGTTTAGAATTACACAATAATTAATGTAAAATCAAGTTGGTAATAGTATTATCACCCAATGCCATATTATTTTTGAATAAATTTTCATTTTGAATTATTTTAATTGATATTTAATTTATTAAAAAATAAAAATTTTGAGAAATTACAAAAGTACCCCTTCCCACTATCATGGAAGGTCACCTCTTCTTCTCTTTTATTTACACATAAAAACAGATTTGGGTCACCCAAATTATATCAAAATATCCTAAAAAATTCTATACCATCAATACAGAATCATTATTTTGAGAATGAATCCAACCTAAGAAGTCATTTTGTGCATATCAACTAGAGATTCCATAAGAAGAGGTAACGTTCATCAACATGTGATTTTGATTTATTTCTTCCTTAAACTCATTAAATATTTTTTTTAATAATAACCACATTATCCTAAATATTCTATTATGTTGTTATATTATGGTTTTTACCAACCCTCAGAAATATTTACATCAAATGGATCCACAATCATCATTTGCATATACGACGAACTACCACCTCGCAAACTGATTCCATTTCATCTTCAAATAATTTCCTCCATGGTTTGGAATAATGATGTAATTTATGTTTTTATAGGATATATATTATATTTATGATTTATTAATTCTTCTTAAATTATTAAATAATACAAACCTTCATGCATTAAATTTTCTGTAAAAACCATAACATCATTTGTCAACATGTTGATTTCCACTACCTCCAAGAAATGTGATTCATTCATACATTACATTGAATTTTTTAACGATGGTTTTAGTGAATTTATATTATATATATGAAATAATAATTACACTATAATTTTAGTATATATCTTTCACTCATTCAATACGACATGAAAATGAAAATAATGTTCATGTGTACGTACGGTCTTCCATCTCCATGAACAGTGCATTTTGTTTTCTATTTATATATTTTTTATATTATAATAAAAACATATATAGTCATTATATATGATATTTATATCCAATTTTTTTTTCTTTATATATTTATACCATGATATAATTAATAGCAGTAAAATATTAAAAAATCAAAACACATACGAAAAACCAAGCAGATTTTACCCAAAGTGCATCATTAACATTGAACTATTAATAAATGGGTAAAATAAGTAATTATAATATGATATATTTCATGTTTTATAATAATATGGTATATTAATATTTTTATTATAATATTATATTTATTATACATGATGGCTTTTTTGAATAATATGAGATTCAAGACATATGGTATGGGATTTTATTCTGACATTTATTTATATAAGACACATGCCTTTTTAACTACTTGTTTCTTTTATGTGGTGTATTACAGACCCTGAATGTATTTTATAAGTATTATTCTATAAATAATCATATTTTTATAATCATAGAATTGTTTTCAATCATGGGGTATAAAATTATACTGATTATAATGTTATAACTGATTATTTCACAATCTTATCAGGAATCAGGATTTTTTCATTCTAAGTCAACATTGTGGGATATTTAACATTCAACTCCATGTTTTCTAAAATTGAATTCAAAAAATTTTCAATTTTTTTTTAATATTATCCAATTAAATTAAAATTTAATATTAACCATGATTGGCTTTTTACAAAATAGTTCGAAATGAATATTTTTTTCATTTTCTAAATAATGATATTTCTGACATTATCGAAAAAAACATATATAAGTAATTGTCTTTATCGTAAACGAAATGTCTAGAATATTTAAAAATCAGGAAAAATTACTTATTTTAATAATAATTGACTAAATAAAAAATTTATTTTAAAAAAACCATTTAAAATAGCTTGGTAATATAATAAAAGATAACTTTTTCAAAGAAGAAAGGATATATATTCCTCAATAATTATTTTCATATGATATCTCAAAATTAATTTCCTTCTATGAAACAATTAATTGATGTTAATTATATATTAATGAGTAAATTTTTCTAGTATATAATCTTTTTTATTCCTACATTAGTGTTTTGTTTTTATAAAATGATATTTATGAAACTCATTTCTTTTCCATGGGTAATGTTATTGTTAGAATGTTTTTCGTGATACCCATTTCATCCCAAGGGTTATAATATGATGACTAATTTATGTTATCATGAAACAAATATATATTTTCTTCATTATTTTATGGTTGTGACCTATATCTCCCTCTAATTAATTGGGTAAATATTTATATCTCGTGAGATATACATTGCTCAAATGTGTAGTGAACTCAGTTTAGTAAAGGACATTTTCCCTTAAGATGGTCTTGGGAGAGAACCTTCACTAATATGATGGCTATGGGAGTGATCCATGAATAAAAATATTGTAATGTCTCATATTTTCTATTTATTATTTTTACATATTATTTGGAATAATTTTGAGACTAGGCGCTAAGATAGCATGCGATTATGATGCCCGGTGCTCCTAGAATAAATATTTGAAATATATTAAAACTATTTAATCGAAGGATCACATAATTTTCCTAAAAAAGTGGAATATATTCTTAATGGGTGCCGCGATCATAATTCATAGGGCATTGTTGTGTTCAAAATGTAAGTTTTACCATATGAGCGATAGATCATGGACTGATAAATCGATGCAACCATGTATTTGATAGATCCTGTCAACGTTGATGACAACAGATTGTTCTTCATCACTAGTCAAACTATATCAATGTAGGTCATGTGTTTTAATTTTAGAACATCTTTTTTATTTATTTTAGTTATTAAATTGAATCAATAAATTAATGGATTGATTCATGAATCATGTGTATTTCATGATGGTCTTAATTTTGGTGTTTGTTTGGATATTTATTTGTGATTATTGATTTAATTTTATTAGTTATAATGGAAATGAACCAAGATCGAAAATATCATACATAGATGTTTGTTTCTCTTGTTCGTATATTGATTTTCTATCATGATTCTTAGTTATTTGTGATGTTCTCCAATATTCATGTTGGTACCCTTTTGCTTCTAACGATTGATCATTTCACATCTGATTCTTGGGGAACTGATATGAAATCATATATTTAGCATTACTATGACTTGATTGAGGGGATGTAGTGGTTACATTAGTTGATCAAATGATGGTTGTTTCCAAATTTCGATTCATCATCATGTAATGAAGAATGGAGATTATATATTTTACTAAGAAAATCATGGACCTAAAATAGGTATTTTGTTGTGGTATATTCTAAGGTGAGGCTCCCATTTGAATTTAATATAAATACATTGCTAGAATTCTGGTCAGACCAATGGAGAATATGACCATAGTGAAAACCAGGGATTCTGAAATATCCCATGATTTACGGCATGTCATCCATCATTTGATAGAGTGTGGCTACCCCAGGGAAGTGGCTAGGGTTTTAGGTAGATGATGAGTACCACAAGGCATGTGACCAAGGACCGAAGACTTGATGTGTACCTAAAAAATTACACATACATGAGGGTGGACTACAGGTCTACCCTATATGGTGTGAACTCCCCCACATGATGTGGGCTTACACCATGTATTGGCACACAATTGGTGTATTCGGGTGGGACCCCAAAAACAGGGACACTGTGTCTGACCTCGCTACATGTTGTGTACAATCCTTCTATATAGATATGGTTAGAATTTCATGGGCCATTCACATGGGATGATCCCGAGGTCATGTGTTATGACATATAACCCTTTATCATGTTATGTACTCTTTCTTATATTGATTAGGTCACTTCTCTCCCCAAACATGTACATATTTCATTAGGTTTCATTCCCCATATCATTTTCATAAAAATTGATTAAATAGTTTTCTTATCTTAAGAACTATAATCTTGTAAGATTAAATTTCTAGATAGAGTTATTTTAATTCCCTAGAAAGGCCCTTATGGGATCGTCTATTCATCTTTTTGTCCTAGGTAGAGTTCAGGCATTGACATGGCCAATCCTACCAGGCATCGATCCTCTATGTATCGAGTTAATCAACATTATGTTTTTATGTCAACCTATTTTCCTAGATGTTTTCCTCATATGTGTATCATAATCTCTTCAGATCTACCAAAATTTCCATTCTCATGACGACACCGACAAGGAATTCATATTAGGAAGAAATCATCAGTTCTATCACACTCAGAAGTGTGTTCTCCCATATTAGTGTTTTATGGAATCATTGATCTATAATCCAAGGTTTTTTATACTATAGTTGAGTCTTTCCTCTAAAATGTGTGTCAGAGATTTAGTACATCTAAATATTCTTGTTATATGTACTTTAGACATATAACTGTGTATAGACGATTTTATTTTTTTTGGTATATGCTTTTTGGTTTCTAGGTGTCCTACTGAGTATTGTTATACTCTCCCATGCATGGGTTTTTCCCACACATGTCTTTTCTTGGGAAGAAGAATAACCTTTTGATAGAGTCCTAGTAAGAACATGACAAGATGGTTCATAATGAGACCAGGAAAAGAGGGGCATGTTTTTATGGCTTTGAAATAGTAGTTCGACAACATTTTATCTCCTGATGTAATTGTGTTAAAAACTTTATAATGGTGGTATTGTATTTGTACATGCTTACTTTCTTTAACTTCCATTTGTACTATTTTTTGGGATATAAATGTATGCATGCATTGGTTGTTCATATATTTTTACATTACAACATTTCATGGTATTGGGGATGAGTCCATGTGTACAGGTACATATTCAATGCATCCCATAATAGTGATATGAATACTCAGTGCTAGTAACAAGCCCCTGGCCTATTGAAGGGGGATTGGGGAGTTGCGGCAAGGGACCCACATGGACGGGTAAGTAAAGAGTGGAATCAGAGTGGTCTGTTCTACTAGAGGAACAAGAGTATCTGATCTTGGTTTTTCAAAATTGCATTAAGTTTTTCAGGTTTAACATTCATGCCAAGGACTCTAGTGTTCGTGTGGAGGGTAATATATTTAGACACCAGGACATTGATCACTTTCTTTTTGACCCGGTACATGAGAATATTGGTTTACGGAAAATAAAGTAACATGCATCATATAGTAATGGATTGTGCTTTTCAGGTCATTATTGAATATTCTCTACAGTTATACTCATTTTTATGGTACAACATGTTTTCCTATAGAATTACATTGTGACGTATTCTAGCTCGGATTCCGAATAACAATCATGGGGACGATACCCTTGGTGATGAGGAATCAATACCCATACCAGCTCACAAGGTGTTACCTCTTGGTGGTGCACCATACATACCACCACCTGTAGAGAAGCAAGTGGTTCCTATTATACCTATTGATGAGGATCACAGTTTGAATATGCTTCATAGTTTTTAGCAATAGAGACCCCTTGGGTTATGAGATGATCCCTAACCATTGGGTGATGACGACTAGATTCTCATGGTGTCTCGATTTTTTCAGCTAGCTAGGATACCAGTAGATTTGACTGTGGTCTTGGCATCAAGCCTTCTTTTTGGTTTGGCAAGGTGATGGTGGAGATTAGTTTCCATATATTATTGTGAGGATACTATTTCCTGGGATGAGTTTACAAATAGTATTAGAGAGGTGTTATCACCAACTATGCATTGAGATATTCATATCCAGAATCTTCTATAGCTCCAGTAGTGTTGCATAGCAGTGGCTGAGTCTTCATTGATGTTTTGAAACCTCTCTAGGTACTCTATGGATATGGTTAGATATCATTTATATAGGTATTATACATTTTATCAATAGATTCATAGAAACATATGATCTAGAATTATCCCTATTTTCATTCCTACCTTTGCTGGGGTTCTAGAGAAAGTTTGGTGGTTTAATGATTCTTTAATGAGATGTTACAGTCAATAGTTGTCAGTAGTGGGAAAACCTGAGCATAGACCATGTCAATAGGGAGGAAACATCATTCATAGAGTCCTATACATGGATGATATTTTTGGAGGAGGTCTCGATATAGATGATCAATTGTAAAGTGTTCAAAGGGTGGGCCAACTAAGCCTAGGGAGATGATGTGCTACTCAAGTAATGGAAGGCTGCAACTCACTTGAGATTGACCAAACCATTGTAAAATTGATTGAGAGACTATGGATGGAACACTAATATAGATAAACAAAAATATAATTCTTATCTGTAGGGTGGTAGATGAGGTAGAGGTGGTGGGAGAACCTTAGGAGTTGGTAAATTTTTTAGCTTTTCACCACCACCACCGCCAGGTGGTCCATGTCAGGCTTAAGAAACTGGAGGATAGAGGAGAGGAAAACTATAGGTGGTCGAGGATTATGACTTGGAGGATATAGGAATGATTCAAGGAACTATTTGTGTGTTTTTAACTATAGATATAGTAAAAATAGACACAGTTTCTAGTCATTACTTTCTTACAAAATAAATGTTTTAGGACATAAATTTTCTGGTTGAACAATTAAATCAACCCTTATATATAGATTCACCTACTAGAATACACTTAGTGATCAAACACATGATTTTATAGTGTGACCTAAAGCATGTGGGGAATATTTTTTAGTTGGGAGCTATTGGTAGTAGCATCGAGGCCTTATGTCATCATTCTTGTTATGGATTTTTTATCAAATCTTCATCCCGGGATTATGTTTTTTAGGTGAAGATGCTTTGTGTCTATTGTGATACAACCATTTTTTCCTTTTCTAGTGATAATGTATCCTAGGTGGATTGGGATGGACTCATACATTGATGGTTGTAGCCAATTAATTATTTTTTTGCTAGCGTAACCCTTTATGAAGTGGATATTATATCTCCCAGTTTACTGTAGTGGTGGCAGAGTATGATGACATATGTTCTGATGATGTTCCATGTTCACCTCCCCACTAAAAGATAGACTTATGCATAGATCTACACCCTGGTAAAACACCAATATCTTCACTTGTAAACTATATGGATCTCATATAACTTTAAGAGCTATAGTTTTTATTAGAGGACTTATAGATAAAGGGATTTGTGAGACCTGCTGTTTCACCCTATGTTACCCCGATTTTTTTTCCTGAATGTATATTTGAAATCTCTTGGAGAGAACATGGTAGTGGGAATCTCATATTTTCAGTACTTCCAACATATTTTTGAGTATCTACTATTTTATATTTTTAGGGACATAAATCCCCAAGGTGAGTACAATTTAATGTCTCTTATTTTCCATGTACTATTTTTATGTATTATTTTGATTAATTTTGAGATGAGGTGCTATGACAACATGCTTTTCTAAGGCACAATGTTCCATGAGTAATTGTTTGAAATATATTAAAATAAATAAATCGAATGATTGTGAATATTTATTGGAAAAATGGTATATCATATAAACAGTTTCCCATATTTTAAATTAGTGAGCACCATTGATTTCAGAATTGAGTCTTTACCCTAGGTGCTACTTAACATTGGTTGGTGCGGGTCGTTTGTGAAAAAAAATCATGGGAATAAAATGAATAAAATTATTCAATAAATAATATTTTATTTAGTTTTTCTAATTTAATGACTTAATCATATTTGAATATATGATTATTTTTGAAATCTAAGGTTGGTTGTATAACCCTGACCGTGCTCGAGGATCACTAATAAGAGCCTTGAAGGACCCTCTCATGAAAATAGTGATAGATCATGGGCCGATCGATCGGCACAACCTATAATTTGATTCATCTTCCCAATATTGAGGTAAATAGATCATTCTTCTCAAATGATTTGAAATCAATTGGGGGAGTTCAGGTGTTATAAATTGATACATTCCATGTTATTTATTTCTATGAAGAATGTGTATCAATCAATGAACAAATAGATTCATGGATTGTGTATATTGTTGGATGGGTTTAATTGTGTTCCTTATCAATATATTTTGTAATGATTGTTGATTTAATCATTTTTTTAATCTAACATAAATAAACCGATATTGAAACAATCATCAATATATGTTCATTCCTCTTGTTTGGATTTCTACTTTCCTCCCCCAACACACTGTTCTTCATGACGTTCGTCATTATTCACTGTGGTTAATTGTATATTTGAACGATTGATCAGTGTATATTTCATTATTGGTGAAACAATCCAAAATCATAGATATCGCATTGATGTGAGTTGATGGAGTTTGATGGTGGTTTCAGTAGTGTTTGAACAATGATTGGGGCAGATATCATGTTCTTCAGTGAACAATGATGAACTACAATGATTTTGTTTTCCAAGAGGATCAAGGATTCAGAACTGTTAGATAAATGATTGAATGGATCAGGTTAGGGTGCCCATTGAATTTCATAGAATTTAATAGCCCGATGGGTTGTTGTATTGACAGAAAAGATGACCAGATTGTGAACCATGGATTTTAGAAAATCATATACTACAAGGCATGTTTTTCAAGATTACATGATGTGTAGGGATCCCTTGGTGGTTGTTGGGGTTTTACGTCAGATATGAGTACCACAAAATGTTTTTCAAAGTCTACATGGTGTGTGACAACTCCCTAGATACTTGGTATTTACAACCATAGAAAAAACATGGACATAGGGAGGACTACACATCCACCCTATATAGAGTGTAATCTCTTACACGACATGGGATTACACCGTGTATTGGTACATGCATTGAGTACAAAGGAGGGAACTGGGATATAGGGACATGGAAGTTGACCCCTTTACACACCACATAATATCCTATACATGGACAAAGTTTTAATGACATGGGATGTTCACATGAGAAGAACTTGTGGGTAAGGAACATGACGTGTAACCCTTATAAATTTCGTGTACTACTTATTGCATGGAATAGATCACTTTTCCATCATATATGGGAAATATTCTTTAGGATGTGTTCCCCATTTCATTTACATGAATGATGGAATGAATCATTTACTATGACTATGACTATTATCCCTTCGACATAAAATCATGGTTAGTGTTTTTGGAGTTCCCTTGAGAGGCTCAGGTGAGATCCTCTATTAGACTACATTCCATATCTTGAGTCTTGGTATCAATGTGAACAATCCCACCTAGCACCAATACTCTACATAGTTAGTTAATAAATATTAAGATATTATTATTTTTCCATGTCCCTGGATTTCATCCTCATCTAGGCATCATATTCTCTCATCAGCTATCTATATTTTCTTTCACATGATAAGACCGATGTCCAGTAACTCTTAGTCAGATGTCATCAATACTATCAGACACAAAAATATGTTCTACAAGATGATTCCTTTTTGGAATATTCAAGCTATGATCCTAGGATTGGTATTCTATGGTTGTGTGTTACCTCTAAACTGTGTCTATTGGATTGAATATATTAGGTTATTCTTGTTATATGTACTATAGGAATATACATGAGTATAGATGATTGTGTTTCGTTCGTTATGTGATTTTTTGATTTTGGGTGTCCTGTTGAGTAGTATTACACTCAATCATATGCATTATTTTCCTACATGTTTTGTATGTTGTGTAAAAGATTAACCATTTGGTGGATTTCTAGTTAGACCTAGTCTAGATGGTGCTTATTGATAACAGATGGATTGAGGCGTGTTCCTGAAACTTTCATACTATAATCCTAATACCATTATATTCAATATGGTCTTACTTTATATACTTGTATGTTATGGTATTGTATTTGGGTGTGATTACATTCTTTTAAATCATGTCATACTCTAGTTTTGGGATATATATCAATTCATGAATCAGTTGTACATATGTTTTTACATTTCAACATTTTATTGTCTTGGAGGTGTTTGCATGCATATAGGTACATAAGAAATTCCTCTCGTTTCACTGATATTCTAACACAGTGATACTCACCAGCCCCTGATCAATTTGATATGGGCTTGGGGAGTCACGACAATTTCCCCACTCTGATGGGTCATAAAAGAAATAGTATGGTAATTGAACCCATACAATTAAGATAGTCATGGTTGTGATGACTTAACTATTGAAGGAATAATTATACGAGATTATGTTTCTTCCATAATTGCATGTATTATTTATATGTTACGATTTTAACGCTTATTATCATGATTACCTTATGGTTCATGTCTTGTGAACTACCAATATTTATTCCATGAATCATGTATAGGATCTTTTATATGATCGGTATGGTCATTAAATGTGATTCATATGTTCTCATTCCATTATTTTCATTTTATGATTATATATCTCCCTTGGTTACACTTACTAAGAATATAAGGGCGCCACATCTTATGTTTCATTTCCCCGGTTTATAAACAATGGTTTTATATAGGAGTACTAAAAGGAAATATATTTTTTCTAAACATTTAAGTTCTATCAACAAACTAGAATTTTATATTCCATGTTATCAAAGGATCTAAACTAATTTGGTCTTTGGGAATGTGGTTGTTAAATAAATAAAATAATCCTAGAAAAATCATGTAATATACATGTATGAAAATAATGGGTTGTTATATTTGTTATCAGAGAAAAGGTTTAGTTATCCTTTGGAAAATAGTATGAGAAAACCATAGGGAGATTCCTAATTATATTTCTAAGGATATGTAATGGAATTTTTCTAAGGATAATCCTAAGGTGTACTAAATTAAATAGGGTGAATAATTTAGAAATCACATAGGTGATTCTTCATATTTATGTAATTTTTTGATATGTGAAGTGTTACTCATGAAATGATTTTTGGTTTTAGTTTATGGAGGGAACTATAAAGAACTGGGTTAACATTGAATCTGAAAAACTATTTTTTATGAGAAAGAAAATGTGATGATCACTAGAGTGATGTAAATTGTGAACATATGTAATCAGTTTATTAAGATTATAATTAAAAAAATGTACCATAACCAAATTGTAGACTCACCAAGGATGGGAAGGAAAGTGATTGCGGAGAATTTTGGAAATGTATACCCTAAGAGAAAGAGGATTAAGTTTCCTTTGTGTCGATACATTTGTAAGAAACACCGAAATGAATTTCATAGACGAAAAAGAATTTTTTAATATGTAAAATAATGACACAAATCCTATAACTAAAAAAAGGTAACCGAAAATTTTAGTTAATGCAATGGATGGTAATAGTATCCTCTCTATGGTACTATAAATTGATAAATGCATAAAATGGGAAACTAAAGGGAATTATGTAAATAGATTTCCTATGTGTAAAGCACAAGAAGATAATTATCAAGGTGGTATAAGATATGGTTATATTGATGATTATGATGAAATATATGTGAAATTTGAATGGAAATATGTATTAAGTAATAGGATGTGGTTGCATTGGTAATGGATTAGGAATAAAGGGAAATAATTAATGTGTTTATGTATTTGGATTCATGATTTATGAATTATGAAATATATTAGGATTATTCAATTAATGATTTTCAATAAAGATTTACACGAATATTGAGAATGGATCTAGTGGAATAGAAATTTGATTTAATGGGAAAGTGACATTCATGGGAAACATATAATTCTGGGAAAGACAACCCTAAATATATATCTGATGTTATGCTAAAAATGATTGGATAAAGTAAATTTAAAAATTGTGATTACCCTGAAATAGATTAATGACTTCATGTAAAAGTGGATTATTCTCTATTTTATGAAGTTTACACATTTTTTGTATTTTAGTAATATATCCAATAATATTTGAAATAATGAGGCATTGATGTTTTAAGTAAGGCTTTATGGTAATTCTGGTTATGATAATGTTTCAAGAGAGTACATGATGGGTTATCACATGATTGTTATGTAACAAACTAGAACTACATTATGATATATGGGGATCAATGTTAAGCTGGTTTTGATATATAAAGTGACCATCATTCTAATGTTTTTGACTATCATATTTCATAAGGGTTATAAGGTTAACTATTTATCAAATGTTTTTTTGGTAAACATCAAATGCAGTTTTACATATTAAGGTAATATATCTCTATATGTGGATTTATGTATATTGGATTACTTATGCATAAATTTCTATTTTCATGTTAAGACACATAGTATAACATATCATTTTTGGATCTCATGATCTACTAATTCATGAAGAATGACAAATACCCCTTAATTTATTTTAATAAGTGATGAAACTAAAATTGATCAATGTATAACAAATGGTTAGCTTCTCATGAAATCTTTTATGAATATTTTACATTAGAAAACAAGTGTATTTATGTAATTTTTTTTCATGTTATCATCTTTATTAATGATATAAATGACCTTTCTCAAGCCTCTTTGTGTTATGGATTTGTGTTCATTAACATTATCTTAACCATGTTAAATATATCCCTTCATAAAACAGGTTAGTTAGATTTCTCATATATGTCCATGTTTTCACTTTCCACCTATGTTCACCTATGTGGACTCCTTATTATGAGTTATGCTGGGAAACCATTATGTTTTTAATATTCCATTTAAAAATTATGTTTTAGTATTCGTTTCGTAGATGTGGGTTTCTATGAAGGGATCATTCATGTTTTAATCATTTTATGGAACAGAAATATTTTGGGGTAGAAATTCATTTTAAGGGTAGAATGTGAAACCCTGACATTTTTTGTAATATTTTTTTGAATTAATTTAATCATTTTTAAATTTTTTATTTTACACAACACTAGATATAGATTGTGTTAAATGAAAGCTCTACATTATTATACATTGTACGCAACATTAAGTTGAGGTTTAACTAAATGTAACAAATTGATTAGATTATAGTACATGTAATACTATTTTTGTGTAATGCTACACACAATTCATTTTTCATTTGATTGCATGTGTTACACAGAAGAATGAGTTTTGTTAAACTATAATATACGGTTAATATTTTTATTAAAATATATTTATAGTTACCACCTAGTTATTGTAATGAAAATTACATATAAGATTGAAACAATTATTAACATATGATTTAATAATGTATATAAAATGAATCTTTGGGTCATGTAATAGCTATAAATGAAAGTAGAAACTATTTTAAAATAAAGAAATTTCTTTTATAAGAAATTGTTTTTCTATATACAAAATCCATTTATCTTAATAATTTAAAAAAACATCCATTGGTGATTTTTTAAAGATAATATATCTATTATAAATTCAATCAATTTTTTACACTCATTTAATATATTTTATAGGAATAAGATTAAAATAAATCAAATTTTCTGAATAAAAACATGTATGTTTGAAATTGAATATTTTATGACCATTTAATACAGAACCTAATTTAAACATAATTTTTATGCTTTTATTGTTTTTATATGATAATATAAAATTATTATTTTAAATTGGGATATCAAAATTGATTTTTTAAAATTTTTGTAATTTTTTTATACATTTTATGTTATGATGAATAGTGAACAAATACTGAATTTCGATTGAAAAATAATTTTTCATATAACATATTTATATTGTTATATTTTGTAATTAATTGGTCTTAATTTATAATTAATACAATTTTACATAAATTAATCCAATTTAGGACATTGTAACTAATTTTACATTGAAATTATATATAACAACATTTCAATCATTTGGACTTTTTCCCTTGAAAAACACATTTTCTCATTTTATCCGTGAGATTATTTTTAAATTAATTATATACAATTATGTGTTTATAATTTTGAAAAATGGATTAGATCATTGGAAAAAATTTTCCAAATTTAGATATTAGGTCCCTTTTATTTTTAGACTATATAAATAGTAACTACTAATTTTTATTACAATGGTTAAAGGTTATTCAGTTAATTAAGGGTAAAAATAATATTAAAAATATTATAAAACTATCATAACACCTTAAAAAATGTTATTTTATCAATTAAATTCTTCCCTTATCTTTTTTTGTTCTTAATTTAATCATTTAATAGAAATTTTTTATGAAGATGTCTTGGATATTATTAAAATCCTAGAGAGTTACAAAATATCACACTCTAACTATTAATATAAATAATATATATATATTCGAGTTAAATAAAATATATACTAAACTATATATTTTTTTTCTGAAATATACAATGTTTATCTACATCATGGTATTTTATTTTTAAATTTAATTGAACAAATAATTCTCATAAATATTTAGACAATAACAATGCAATAATTTTTCTATTAATCCAACTATCAAATAAATGATATTACAAATATTACATGATATATATTTTGACTTAATCAATATTATCCTCGAATTTTTATGGTGAATATGACATATTATTGGAGTATTAAATTATTTTTTTTGAATTTATATTTCTTTATTTGTTTTCATAATGTCAATGTTTTGAATATTGTAAAAAAATGAATGTAATGATATTTTCTGAGAAAATTTTTTTATTGAAGTATTAATAAATAATAAAAATCCCAAATAAGTACTATTGTGAAAAATTATGTCAAAAAATATCATAAATGTACCACATTTGGTTCAATTTACACGTCAAAATTAAAAGACTATACTTTATAATATTAAAAATGTTGTTTCCATAGTTAAATTTAATCGGTTAACAAAGGGTTAATAAAACAATATGGTTTAAAATTACACAAAAACCGACCTAAAATATATTTTTTGATGGTATTATCACCATATATAAATTTATCATTGAATAAATTTCTATTTTTGGGTATTTGAATCATGATTTAATTTTTTAGAAATTAATATTTTGAGAAATTTCAAAACCACTTCTTCCCTATATTATAAATACGAACATATTCTTCTATTTTCTTCACACATTAGATACTATTTGTATAAAAAAAACTATCCCAACCTCCTCCCAAATTCCCTTAAATCATCCTAGAATATTTACCATGGGTATAAATCAAACAAAATAAGTCCTTTGTTCAGATCAAAAAGAGATACCCTAAGAAGAGGTAATGTTCTTCAATAAATATATTTATTTTACTTTATCCTTAAACCCATTAAATTATTTCCATTTAATGTTTATATAATAACCCTAGTATCCTAAATATACATATATGTTGTGATTGGAAGGTTTATACCTACAATCAAACACATTTATTTTAAATGGGATTCATAGTCATTGTTTTTGTGTATGGTGCACTACTGCCTCAAGAACCAATGTCATTTATTCATCAATTTCAATAGATAAAGGTTTTGAATAAGGATTTAATTTATATTTTTTATGATATTTATGATGTATTTATTATTTTGAAATTTTTATATAACACATACTTTCATACTTTCCATTTTTTGTAAATATGATAACTTCGTTTGTGGACGTGTAGACTATCACCTCCTCAAAGTAATGTGATTCGTTCACAAGTCACATGGAATTCATTAATGATGTGTTTAATGAAAATATATGTTATTTAATACATAATAATCCAACTATAATGATATTATATATATTCCATTATTTTAATATGATAAGAAAATGAAAACATCATTCATTTGTACTTATGGACTACCATCTCCATTAATGGTTTTTTTAATTTTATAATTATTTATTTTTTAGATTATTATAAATACATATATAATAAATAAATATATTATATATTATTTTTACCAATATGGAGATAGTTATATCATTATTGAAGTTAGAGGACCAAAAATATAACAAATCAAAACACTTGTGGAAAACCAAGAGGATATTTCTAGACACATAATTTTAATAAGGAATTGTTAATACATGGATAATATAAAGTCACAATAAAATCATATATGGTATTAGATATCTGAATATGGTTATTTGATATATCTATAATAAAATTATATTTTTTATATAGGAATTGAAAATGAGTATGAAGACAGTCAAGATAGAAGGTAAGGGGTTTTTCTCTCTTTTGCTTCCATTGGACACATGCCCTATACACTACATGTTTATTTTATGTGGTGTAAATACTATAAATGATTGAATTTTATGTGTATATTCTGAATATTATATCATTTTTTATCAATTTGATTTATGTTCTTTCATGGGGCATTCGATTCTACTTATTATAATGTGATAAAGTGATTATTTCACAATCTCATCAATAAAATGGATTGTTTCATTTTAAATCACAATAATGGAATATTTATATTCTAGGTCCCTATTTTCTAAATATTTTTTAATTTTTATAATATTATCTTATTAATATATAAATTAATTCATACATAATTTTTTAATGGAATATGTTGTAATGAATATTTTATTCATTTTCTAAAAATATATATTTCTGAATTTAATAGAAAAAATATATTGATAGAACGTTTTTTTACATATACGGCATGAATGGAATATTCCTCTATCTTGAAATCATAAATATTTGTATCATACAATATAGTCCAACATGTTTTTTTTCAAATAATGTTTTTTAAATTTCAACTACATTTTATGAAAATAAAAAAATTTCAATTAAAAAGAATATTTATCTCAAGAATTATTTGCATTTAATCTCTCAGAATTATTTTCCATCAATGATAAAATTCTTTATTGTTACTTATATATTGATCAGTAAATCACTAATGTTTAATAAATCTATTATTCCTAATTTTTGTTTATGTCTATGATGAAATGATATTTGTGAAACTCAATTATTTTAAGTGAGTTATTTTATTGTTTGACTGTTGTTTATGAAACCGACATATTTCCAAGGGTTCTGATATGATGAATGATTTATTTTCTCAATGAAAACATATGTATGGTTTTCATTATGTAATATTTGGTACCTATGTGTCCCTTTGATGCATTGGGTAAATATTTATATCTTGTGAGATAGACATGGTTGGAATGGGTAGTGAACTCAGTTCAATAAAGGACGTTTTCCACTCAGATTTTCATTGGAGAAAACCTTGAATATTTAGATAGTCATTTGAGTGAACCATCACTACCAAAAAGGTATGTGAAGTGAACCCATACTAATAATTTATCTTTATATCTGAGTAAAATTAAAAAATTGATTCTTTATGAATAATTAAAGAATGTATGGGGAAACATCTCATGTCTCATTTAGAGAGGGAAGAACCAGTAGGGGACTGGAAACAAAATAAGTCATTGGAATGGGGTCAACAATAAAAAAACTGTGGATATGGATGTGTACAAGATGATTATGGGTATCGCCAGTATACCATGTCTTCTTCCAAGGAACTCACTCAAGATTAGTATAATCTCAAAGAAAAGGACTATGTTCATTTCAATTAGAGTAATTATCATTCATAATGGGAATTTTCTGATGATATCTCTGATCATGATTACGAGGATGATATTATATATCCCCATTCGTAGTTTTTTTGTTTGTTTGATGGATTTCTATTTTTTGACCCATTATTTTTTGTAAGTCATTTTTTTTCTTTTATATGTCACCATATTTTTATATGAATTGGTTCTCCTTGCTCTTGGACCCTTTCAATAACCAACTACTTATAAAATAATTTGTTTTCATTATAGAATTAAATATTAAAATGAATAATAAATGAATAATCAAATAAGAGGTGGTTATATAAAATAAGGATTCTATACTAATATAATTTAAACCTTTCTTATGAAATTATAAATAAAATATGTTTATTTTTATTAGATAAGATAAGAAATATTTATATTATAGAATAAGTGAATAAATTTTTTGAAAATCATAAATTATGTGTTTGAATGTTTATGAAATATAAATGATTATTTAAAATTTTATAATTATTATAATAATTTTAAATAATGTTTATCTTCATCAAATAGATTTAAAAATAAGTTTTTTGTTTTATTTTTATTATAATAAAATATGATGAGACATTAATTAATTTATCAAAGTGTCATAAAATCAGTTATATTATTAAAACCTTTATTTTTAGATTAAATAATGAATTTAAATAAAATTTCAATTTTTCTTATTTAGAATTTTATTTTAAAAAAGTGGAGTCCATTTTTTAAATATAAACAATGAAATATGTTTGTAGAGAATTTTTTTTGTATTTTTCACAAATAATTGAATTTTTTTGAATAGTGTGATAAAGTAATATATATTATTTTGAAAATACATGAATTATTGAGACATGAATGATGTTTGGATGATTTAATAACCATAATCAAGAACGATACTTATGAATGTATTGTATTTATTCACGGTATACAAACTATTCATAGTCTTGAACAAAAATAATAAACTAATTATTAAAATTATCAAAAATAAACCTCCCTCATCCATGATAAATAGTCCCCCTCACCACCTCCTATCCTCACACATCCAAATCCTTGTATTTTTTCTCATTTTGGCACCATTATCTTTCCACGAAATTTCCCCTTGTCGAAGACCTAATGGTATCACAAAAAAGTCGAAACCAATAGTCTTATAGAGGTTCTCAAGTTGAATAATTCTACTGGTAAAATCCTCTTTCATTTCATTTCATTTTATTTTATTTTACTTAATTTATATCTCTTACCCTCCCATCATCAAAATGAAATGATAAATACATTTAATTATGTACACTATAATTTAATGGCGTTAATGAAATATCCACCATCAATCCTATCCCTTTCTTTTTTTATTCTTGAAAACGGTATGAATGTTTGTGACATGTCGATTCACCGCCTTTGTGGATGCAGAGTTTCCATTTTCTGTTAACACCATCAAGTCTAGACATAAAAAAATTATTTTGTTTTAATAATTTTCTATTATAGAAAATATATTTTATGTCATATTATAAAACCAATATAGAAACATGATATTAAATAAAGTGATATATGTTCTAATAGTCATAAATAACCTCCAAATTAAATTTAAATATTTTCATTTATGTATTATGTAATTAATCATCTTCCAATCAGAAAAAATTATATATGGAATTATAGAAACATATTAACACATTCTATTTCCATTTTTTGATGTGTTTAATCCATTCCAAAAAAACTAATAGTGATCCATCCATCAAAACCAAGAAATAAATGCACCAAACACAATGAAACAAAATTATTGATAAATGGATGGAATGATTTTATAAAATATTTTATTCGGTGATATATATATATTAATATAGTTCTGTAATATATTAGTAACACTCTTTATATAATTATAAAATTTGTTTTTACATGATTGAATGAATTCAAACCCACGATAAGGTACTTTTCATTAAAAATCCTATTTATATATTTTTTTTACAAAATAAAAATGGAATGTTTTTATGATATAAGTATTCATATTTTATGGTTATGTTAATGTTATTGGTAATTTTTTATGACTATGGGTGGGTCCTCGATGTCCATGTAATTCATTTGGTATGTTTATGTTGTATGTTGACCATAATAGTTATTCCAAATGTAACTACAATGGTTACAACATATTTTAGCCGTGAGGGATACATTATATGGAATCTATGAAGGTCAAAAATCAAAAGGTTGACATGGCGGTTATATTCCAATGTATGTATAATAAAAAAAGGATGCTCCTGGGTTACCTAAATTGTTTATTTATATTTTATATGTTTTAGTGAAATCATATGTTCTCACAAAGTATGTAGATGATTCATTATGTGTGATAAGTATATCGTTGTGGTAATAATTTCATATAATTATAAGTATTGATAGACTAATGTTTTCTTTCCTTATTTTTATTTCCCTTACTGATATTTTTATGATCATACAATGTTTCAAAATTAATTTCATAGGGTTTTAAAATGTGTAAGATAATATTACAAAACTGGCATATTTTTGCGACAATTTTTCATGAAAAGAAATCATATTTTATTAAAAAAATTTATATTTTGAAAGAAATGGATTTTATTTTGTGTTTTATCCTCTATGTATCCATTTGGGGTTTTATGTATTAATAAATAAATAATTATATAAAACTATAAACTAATATGATCTCTAAGAATGAAATAAAATGGATTCTTATTGAATTACCTAGAATATGATATTTTTATGGTCAGGTCATTATAGTTCATATAATATCATGGTTTATATAACATTATAGGTTACGATGATGTTACTAGAATACCATAAATAATTTTTACATTATGATTATATTATAATGATATAGAATTTGAATATTACCATGTTTCTTCATCAAATATATGTCTGTTCATAATGGTTTTCATTAGAAGAAATAGTGATGCAGATGTAGGAAGGAATCGAGATGATGAAATATTTTCCAATACACAACCCGAAGTGGTGGGAATTGGAGGAGATAAGATTTTGATAGTAATGGACCAATTGGAATAAGATATAAATTTTTGTGGTATATATTGAAGAGTGCATCCATATCTATAACAAAGGAACATGATGATAGTGGGACATTTTATGGGGAAACACCTTAATGCTCTCAGCAGATCTTCTGACCCAATGGCAGCTCAAGGGTGGATTAATGATTTTGAAAATATATTTTATTTCATGGGGTTTTAAGATAATCATATTTTTAGTATTTTTATTTATATTTTTCAATTTGAATCTAACTATTGGTGATCAATGGCCAATAATATTAGAGATAGAGATGAAAATGATTTCTTGGAATGGGATGAATTAATTAATCTTTTCCATAAAAAATATTTTTCTAAGGTGGATCTAATTATGATGGAAATGAAATTACAATAATTGAAATAAAAAAATGAAGATTTAGTATCAATTTATAATGAAATCATCACCCGATAGGAATGATATGATTCAAATACTATTCCAGATATTGATAGTAAAATTAATTATTTTTAAACAGGATTGAAGCTATAGTAATAAAGGGAATTATCTTCCTAAGAATTAAAAAGTTATAAGACACATTTTTTATGTGATTTGAGGGTATAAATGAAGTTTTAGGATGATCAAATGTAATTTTACATCAATCAGATGAAAATGTATATATAGAAAGAAATGTGTAAGATTGAATCCAACAAATACGATGGTAAGAAAATATAGTTTCTAGTTTGGGGAAAGAATGCAAAATAGAACCCTGGATAATGACATAAAAAATATAGTATTTGTTTCCAATGTGATAATTTTGTACATATGGCATAATATGGTAATGAAAAAGATCTTGGTGATAGTATATTTAATTCTGATAAGAAAACAATGAGGTGTTTTTAATGTGGTGAGATTGGTCATTATAAACAAACCGACACAAATAAAAAGTTTAATATTGGGATGAATGTTGACTATATGAATAAAGGTTTAGTGAAATACCTTATGACTAATTATGTAGATATTAGGACATCCAATGAAGTGGTATCAGTTAAATGGATTATTTACTAAATTTTTTGAATGTATTTTTTGATACGGGGTCTACACATACCTTTATTTTGGGGAAATATTATTGTAAATTGAAAATTTCACCTCATCAAAAGATACCATAGAATATAGTTGAAACAACAACGGGATGTTATAATGTAGAAAGTAATTACAGGAATCATCATTTTGGTGTCTATGGAATTATATTCCCTGTGAATCTTATTTTCTTCCCCTTAGTAGAGTTTGATGTTATTATGAGTTTGGATTGGATTACTTTTTACCATGATAAATTGATTGTACATACAATGAAGATATTTTAGAAATAGTTTTAATTTGGATAAAATAAGGATCTCAAACCATTAGTAACATATTTGGAAGATTATAAACTATAAAAATAGGGAAATTATTGTAATCTTGCATATATTGTTGAAAACATGGGGGTTGTTCAGATTAAGGATGTCCTAGTGGTAAGTAAATACCTGAATGTTTTTCATGGTGAATTTTCTATTAATATAACTGATCTAGAAGTTGAATTTACCCTTAAAATAATGCTAGAATCTATGTCAATTTCAAAACCCCCATATCGAATCACAGAAGTGGAAATTCTAGAATCAGAAAAGAAATTGTAGGAGTTTCTTGATAAAGGTTTCATTCATCCTAGAACTTCACAATTGGGTGATCCGGTTTTGTTTGTTAAAAATTATTATTGTTCCATGAGTCATAAATTGATTACAGATCATTTATTAACATTACTGTTAAATGTAATTATCCATTGTCTCACAATGTCTTATTGTTTGATCAGATCCATGTTGCTCAGTCTTTTTCCAAGAATGACATGAGATCAAGTTACCATCAGATGAAGATGAATGAGGATGAGATTTTGAAAATAGTGTGATGATACAGAGATGTGAATTCTGAGTTTCATGTTATTCTGTTTGGTTTGAAAAATTATCCTATTGTATTTATGGATCATATAATTGAATCATCCCAGAGTATCTAGATAATTTTTATCATTATTATTAATGTTTTTTTTCAAATAGTTATGAGGATCCTGAAAAAAATATAAGCAGTGTTCTATAAACTATAACTGAAAATAATTTACACATGAAATTTATAAAAATTTATTTTTGGTTGCAACAGATATATTTTTTTATAATATTGTAAATAAAGAGGAATAATAGTTCTTCCAAAAAAAAATATATATTGTTCAATGTATAATACCAACAAATGTTACTAAGATTTATATTTTTCCTAGATTAATAGGCTATTACTGACGATTTGTTTAAAATATTGCACAATTATGTAGCCTGATTACTATATTAACCCCAAAATGGGATAGATTTTATTAAATAGCAGAATGTGATGTTTATTTTTAGGAACTGAAAATATGATTGGTGAATTTTGTAGTTTCGGCCTCACCTTACAAAAATTGTTATTTTTATCCTCTATAGTAATGTTTCATTGAAGGGAAATGGTTGTGTACTAATGAAACATGATCAGTTAATTTCATGGGTTTCAAGATAACTGAAACCTCATGAGTTAAATTATCCAACAATTGATCTAGAATTAGCATATGTGGTTTCTTGTTTACAAATTGGAGACATAATTTATATAGATCTAAATGTGATATATATTCTGACTATACAATTTCTAAGTATATATTCATCAAGAAGGAATTGACCTTCAGGAAGAGAATATGGCTATAACTATTAAAGGATTATTATTTGATGATCATCTACCACCTTGTAAAGAAAATCAATTTACTGGTTTCATTGAGTAAAAAACATCATGATACATTAACCATGTTACGTTTGGAACCAGACCCCATGGATAATTATTTATTAATTTTGGCTTACAAGTTTTTGGGAAAAATATCACACTATTTTGTTTCAGGTGTCATTGAAATCTTCTATGTAAAACATATTTAAAAAAGTATATAATTAAGAAAATGACATACATAAAAATGTATAATTTTTTTAAAAATTTATTATTCCAAAACTTAATATTGATATAGATTTTATTTTGGGATTTTGGAAGATATTATGCCAGGCCTGTGATTCACAATTGAAGAAAAATTTATCAACATAGGTTTGTAGTTCTCATTATTATATTTATCATAGATTCACTAAGACTTACAAAGACTTTTGGGAGTATTTCTAGTGTAATGGAATGAATATATATATATATTTCTTTTACAATGAATCTTTTTACTTGTGAAAAGGTTATATAAATTAAAAAATTTCCAAAGGGGATGCTTCAACATTATCCAGTTCAAAAGTGTAAATGGGAAAATATATTTTCTTGACATCACAGTAGAACTACCACAGAAATCTAGAGGTAATAATTTTTTTTGGTGTATTTTTTATCGACTTACTAAATCTACACATGTACTTCTTATTCAAGATAACATATCTTTTGATAATTTTTTTGGTTATACCTCAAATATATTATTCGGTTACATGGTGTTCCAATTTTCATTGTATATGGGCTTGATCCTAGGTTCACTTCAATTTTTTGGAATTACCTTCATATGTTGTTAGGAAATGAATGTAATTAAATCACTACACTTCATTATCAATAGGTTGTATTGACTAAGCATACAATATCTAAATTAAAGGACACTATTCATTCTTGTTCAATGGATTAATAAGGTATTTGGGATCAACAATATTCTTTATTTTATTAATATATAATAAAATATTTCATTATATTATAAATATTGAACCTCTTGTTAAATTGTATGAATATAAGTTACAAACATCTTTATTTTGGGCAAAAATACGTTGATGGGAACAATATTATTTGAATAATTTGTAAAAAAAGTATATATCATCTACAAACATAGGAGGACATCTCAGATTAGAAAGAAAGGTAATGCAAATATCCTGAGGATGGATCATTCAATAATGGAAGGTGGTCATGTCATTATAAATGTTTTTCTATGGAAAACAATGACCTGTTTTGGAAATAATTAAAAGTTTAGTCCATGATTCATTGGAACCTATGAAATCATGTTTTAAGATGGATCAGTTTCCTACCGAGTGGCTTTTCTACCATGTTTTTTCTATGTACATATGGTTTTTTAGGTTTTAAGGTTAATAAAGTATGTTCCAAATTCATCTCATATTTTTATCCTACAATTAGATCAACTGGAAGATAAAGTTTCTTATAAAGAGAAACATGCTCAGATTCATAACCATATATAACATGTATTTTGGAATAAGTTAATTCGTGAGGATAAGGTTTTTTGGAGAAACCAACTGGTTGATGAAGAAACATTAGCATATTGAAATTCTATGAGGTAATTTTATCCTCACTCTTTTATTAGGTGAATAAATTTTGAGAGGATGTAATTTCTATCAGGGGTATAATTTAACATTCTGTATAATGCCACAACATTAATACATTATATAATATTGAGTTATATCTAGAATTAAAATTTTGTATATTTTTAGGATTATTATTTTAGAGAATTGTTCCATAACTATTATATTACATCTAGAATTTTACAAATTATAATCTTCTTACATAGTATCCATTTTTTCATGAAATAAAAACAATTAATATTAAAAAATAATACTTTTCTTGATATAAAATTTCATGAATTATTCCTTTCTCTTACCCTTCCTTATACCATGTGAAAATCATTTCCAAATCATGGGATGATCATAAAAATCTCAATTAAGGTTATAAAATAATGAATGAAACCATTAGTCCGTCAATTCAAACAAAACATAAACACTTTAACTTGCCTCATGAAATCATAAGTTTTATCAATAACAAATAGAAATTCTAAATCATAATCGTAACTTGTGGCATCCATATCATTCTTACATTTTATCATTAACCTCCATATTGGAAGTTATATTTGGAATACCCATCACAGTATATTCCAAAATTACTAAGGTGAATCATTAATGTTTACCTCCCTCACATTACCCAATGCATTGGAAAGATATCTCAAGATCACCCACCCTAGGATTATCAAGGAACCACCCATATACATAAATAATTCCCAATAACATTTAAATAATCATAACACATAAAATATTTAAATTATCATCCTTTAACTCATCAATCACTAGAAATAAATTCTATATAATCATTCCATTTCCATAATAATTTAAAACATTTAATAATGAAATTTTTGAATCATAGTTTCCCATAAAACTTTTAAACAATTTAAATAAATTATCATTTTAAAACATTCATTTCAATATAAATGAATTCATAAAACCCATTTTGAAAACATAGACAACAAATAAATGGTTTTAAATAAAACATAAAAAATGTTGTTTTAGTTAAAGATACTTTTTCCACTTGAGAAACATCTGAATAAAAATAATTACAGAATAATATTAAATAAAAGCTTATAATATCATTAGAATAATGAGATTAATGATGTCATATTTCAAAGGATATAATACACACCATATATGATAATAAAGTAATTCAATATTAAGATATGCCTCAATGAAATGAGATTGAGATGTAGTCCCTTAGTTTGATAGTATCATTAGATTAAGGATAAATTGATGAAGTAATTGTGGGTGAAAAATATAAATACAAATAATAAAAGAGGATATTATGTTTAAAACAATCAGGGGTCATTCACACATATTAATAACACGACATAATCAATAAGTATAATAATGTCCAAAATAATGGAAATTGGTTAAAGAGGATCCCTTAAAAAAATTTAGTTGCCTAACTACGTCACATTAAAAATAAAAAAATGGGTTTATGAGTGAGAAAAGGGTATATCATCACATGGACATAAAATGTAAAGAAATATTATAATAGAATAATATATAACAACATATGAAAATGGAAATTTATATACATAACATAAAAAAGTCTTTCACTAAAAGATGAGGGTGAATGGTTTTCTTGCCTTGAGTCTGACTTGTCTCGTATATTACTTTTTCTTCTTGTATACTAAACTAATGATAATTTATAATTTCCTCAGAAATTTTTTCACATTTATTATTATTTTATTTTATGTATTACCACGTTATAAACATTACATATTATTTATGTTCATTTCTATCATTTTGCAGATATTTGTTACATGAGTCAAAAATGAACTTGTCATAATTAGAAATTATCCATGTTGTCAAAAGTCCATTCTCTATATAATTTTATTCATGATTTAAAAATAATATATAACCAGTATATATTAATATATAATAGTCCATAACATTGGTATATAAGAAATTAAATCACTGTTCACAGAGATGGTATGTAATACGTACGCACGAACGTTACATTCATTTATTTTTCAGATTTAAATAAATGAAAACTAAATTATACATATGTATATTATAATCCATAATAATATAATATTGTATATATATTAAATAATTTCATTAACATCATCCTTTATAAGTTCCGTGTATGGCATGAACGAGTCATATCACTTTGAGGGGAAGGTAGTCTGCACTTCCCAAATTGAAATTTTTCATATTCACCAATTATGGAAACCATAAAGGTATAATATAAATTAAAGATAACAAACCATAGAGACAATAAAAATATAATATATATCACAGATAAATATAGTTCCATCATAATTTCCACCCTGAATTGTGATAAGAGAATATTGAACAATCGTTATTTTGTGTGGTAGTAGTTCACCATCCATAGAAATCATTTGTTTTATACCGATTAGACTTAGGTGTGTGTTTGTGTATTTTTAATACTTATTAAAAAACCAATTATATTTGGAATACTATTTTAGTTATGTAATAAATGAAAAACAATATAATATGGAGTGAATAATTATAATAATTGAAAGGAATTTTAGAGAAGATTTTACCTCTTTAAACGTGAAACTCTATTTGATTTCAGCCAAAAGGCTTTCTTGAATTTATTTATGACTTGGGGAAGGCATCTAGGGGAATATAAAGATTATTATAGCTTCATAGAGTGGAGTTTGTATATTTCATGGGGCCTGAGTGGTGTGTGTAATTGGTAAGAGTTGGGGGCCTTTTATTAGAGGGAGGAGGGGATCTTTAGGAATGATTGAATGTATTATTTTATTATAAAATTATTTTCAGTTTTAAAAAATTTCACAACTAAATAAATTCAAATATATGTTGAATATATGTTGAAATAAAATCATCCGATATTAATTGGAGAGGTGTTGGATATTTTTTAATACTTATAAGTATTATTTAACCCTTTTTTAATCTTACTTTTTTATCAAGAATTTATCACTTTGAGAATCAAAATTATTACCAAAAAATAAGAAATATCCAATTAAAAAGACAATAATATAATCATATAGTATTGGTAACTATTAGGATGAATCATATTTTTTTTTAATTTATAATATTTAATAAAATAATTTTTATTTTAAAATATGAATTATGTCAATTTTGGCACTATTCATATCATGGATTTTTTTAAATCCATAACAACTTCATTACATTGAAGGATATTTATTAATACAAATATAAAATGTACCTATCATCTAAAAATTTTATTTATAACATCAAAATAACCAAATTACATTTAGCCTAACATTTATATTATCATTTGTTTGAATCCTTTATTAATGAATAAACACTACATCATCATTTTTTCATAAATATATTTATTTATATGTAGTCTAACAATTATTAATAAAATACAAAGATGTAGTAAATATTTTTAACTTTTTGATTAATATTTATATCTAAAGATATAACTTATAAAACCCAATATTCCTTAAATTTAAATTAAAAACAATTTATTGTCATTTTCAATAAAAAGTGGCTCTATGGGGTCCTCAAATCGACCAAAGGATTATTAATGTCAGATATAATTCATCTAATATGGTTTGGACAATTTGAAGGGTAATTTTACACTATTATAATATTATTTTTTACACTTATTTACCAGATTTATCTTTTAACCATGGTGAATAAAATATTTACAGAAGTTACTATTTATAATATATAAACATAAAAGATACCTATTTACACAATTTTTACCTCATTATTACCAATATGTAATATTTATTCCCAAATCTAAACACTTATGTTTTAGAAATGAATTTTAATTAATTCCCATAGTCAAAACACAAAAAATGTGTTTTTAAGAAATAATAACTATCAAAATATTGACACATATTTATGTATAATTAAAAAGTAAAATTACATATAGTTGACAAAATTGGATTACAGGGTAAAAATATAATATAATTTCACTTTGGAACCAATTAAAAATAAAATCTAAACATATAAAAATTAGATGAAAATATTGTTTTAACATAAAATGCAGTATTTTTCATTATTCAATAAATATTGAACAAAATAACAAAAATACTAAAATTTTTCCCAAAGTAAATTTTAATGTTATACTTCTAATAAAAAAATTTATTTTGTAAAACAGTATATATAAATGTGACAAAAACTAGATTTAAAAATGGTTCTTCATCAAAAGGTTGTAAAACTCCCTTTTAAAAATATTAGAGTATTTATGCTTAAAATTGGATTTATTATCATTTTAAGCGTCTACATTTTATTGGATAAATGTAAAAACATTTGAAAAAAATGTAAAATAATAATATAGTTAGTTCTATTCATTTCCTCTAGTACAACGACAAGGCTTTAACTACCATTTAGAATAATATTATTATACTATCTTTTTGACAATGACACAACATTGTGGGAAACATATGAATTCAGAGAAACACATTGTTACGTGTAACGTACACCATAAAACATAGCATCCCCTTTAAAGAAAAATTTAATATTTAATTCATAGATATTAATAAATATTAAAATTTCAAATTCATTATTTACCAGGGATATTACATCCTCCTTCCTTTTGGGAATAGTGTCCCCATAATTCTATTCACTTATCTAATAAATGGTGGTATTTTTTACTCATATAAATTTTTGATTTCATTATTTCCTCTTCATCCATATTGTTGTTTCTCAAAACCATTACCTGATAAATTACTTTGTACGGAAACACATTCTCTCATTGGTCAAAAACCTGGATTGGTTGTTCCTCGTAGGAAAGATTCTCTTCTAATTGAACTACCCTTGGAATCAATACATGAGATGGATCTGGCATATAATTCCATAACATTGTGTAGTTGTGATAAAAATAGAGGTAAATCCACTCTATAGGAAACTGATCCTACTTTCTCGAGGATTTCATTTAGTCCATTGAACCTTAGACTCAAATTCCATTCTTACCAAAATGCATCACACTTTTCCATGGAGAAAATTTGAGAAAGACATGATCACCTACCTCAAAAGAATGATCCTTAATCCGGTTATCTGTATAACTTTTCTGCATGCTCGGTTTTGTTCTCATGTGCTTCTGACATAACTAAACTATTTCTTCCGTCTCTTCTACCAATTCTGGTTACATCAACTTATTATCACCTACATAACCTAAAAATGTAGAATTTGACACCGCATTACATGTAATTCCTCAAATGGATCTATCTTTATACTAGAATAAAAACTGTTATTATAGGAAATATAATCCAAAGAATGATGTTGGTGCAAAATTTAATGGTAATCTATTGAACAAGAACATAAAATATCATCTAATGTTTGAAATTTTCAATATGACTACCCATCTGATTATGGATGAAATGTTATTCTAATATTTATTTCAGTACCCAATGACTTATGAAGGCCATTCCAAATGTTAGAATTAATCATTAGATCATGATCAAATACAATGGAGAGGTTAACTACATGAAACCAAACTGTCACTTGAATATACAATTGAGAAATTTGATCTAGAGATAAATTATCTTTAATATGAAGGAAATGAGAAGAATTAGTCAATTGATTAATAATAACCAAGATTTCATTATTACCTTGAGATGTATTTAATAATCCCACAATGAATTCCATGAATATATTTTCCCATTTCTACTATGGAACCTGTAAATGATAAATCATCCCTTTAGGTAACTAACGCTCTAACATGACCTATTGACAAGTCAAACACATCCCAGTAATGTCAGCAATATATCTTTTATTAAATCCCACCATTAATACTCCTGAAGATCACTGTACATTTTAGTACTTCCAGGATGAACTGAAAATGGAGAAATAAGAGATTCAAATAATAAATCTGTCATCAAATGGGAATCACAAGACACACATAATCTCATTCCAAGCCTTAATAAAAGTCTTTATCAATTTTAAATTCATGTAACTTATCCTTTTGAACCAAATCTACCCTTTTCTGTCAGTCACTATCATCTTTCTGTGCTTGATTTATTCAATCTTCTAGAGTCAATTTCACTACCACCTGAAATAAAATTAACGAATTCCCCACACCAACAAATTCCAATAAAAAATTGATCAAATCAAAAATCAAAGGATATCGTTCCAAACATAGCATGCTTAATGTAGTATTACTATTTTGGATCAAAGCATTAGAAAATTTATATTCTTTTTTTAGATGGTAATGAATTGTGAAATCAAAATACTTGATTAATTCTAACCATCGTCTCTCCCTCATGTTCAATTTTTTCTAGGAAAATATATACATTAATCTTTTTTGGTCTATATATATTTTACATTATAATATATTTAGATGACGCCTCCGGATTTTTAAAGCAAAAACAACAAAAGATAAATCCAAATAATGATTAGGGTAATTTTACTCATGATTTTTCAGATAACATGAATAATAAGTTATTACCTGATAATTTTTCATTAGGACACATACAATTCTATTCAGTGAAGCATCACTGTAGATAAAAAACTCACAATTTCTATAAGGTAATGCCAATATTGGATCATTCACAGATCATCATTTCAATTCCTAAAAACAATCATCAAATTATTTTTTCCAGATAATCGTAACACCTTTTCGGGTTAATTGAGTTAGTGGGATAAATAACCGTGAAAAAGTTTCAACATACGTCCTGTAATATCCCTCTAATCCAAGAAAACTATGAATCTATTTGATATTGGTAGGTCTTGGCCACTCTTCAAAAGCATTTTTATAATAAGGTTCAACAATTATTCCATATTTAGAAACAATCTAACCAAGGAAATAAATTTTTTGCAACCAAAATTCACTCTTACTAATCATTCCATATAGTTTATTTTATATGAATGTCTACAAGACAACCCGTAAATGACTTTTATGCTCCTCGTTGATTTTATAATGTACCAAAATATCATATATAAACATAACCACTATTTACCAACTGAGTCTACTGAGCCATCACTACATAAAAATTATCAGTTCTAATTTAGACTATATCATGATACTAATTTGGAAAGTCACTTCCCTCTTTATAACCTCCCATCACATATTCCTTATTTCCTCTATGAAAAAACATTCTGAACATAAAAATTTCATAGAAAAATCAACATGGTAATCTTCAAATTCTATATCATTTCAATCATACCATAAAGTAAAAATAATTTATGGATATTAATTTAAAAATATCCATACTCAAAAAGTTGTATAAAACAACCTTTGATACCACCTATAAGACCGCAACCTAAAAATATTAATTAATATTTAGTTAAATCAATAATTAAAATTGATGATATTTTCAAGTTTAGAGTTTTAAAGAATAAGTCTATAACTTTTACATAACATCTCAAATATTAAAAAGTATAAACTTCTACTCAGTATAAATTTTTTCACAAAATAAAACAATAATTCTTTTCTTAAATTATTCCTTTCTCTTACCCTTCCTTATAACATATGAAAAACATTTCAAAAACATCAGATGAAAACAAAAATCTCAGTAAGGGTTATAAAATTAAAAAATAAAACCTTATTCCATCAATACATACAAAACATAAGTTATTTAACATACCTCATGAAATCATATGATTTATGAAAAAAACTAGAAATCATAGATAATAAAAGTAAATTGTGGAAACCAAATCATACTTACATTTTAGCATTCATATCCACATGTGGAGTTACGTTTGGAATATCCATCACTATAGGTTCCTTAATTAACTTAAGATAAGCATTAACGTTTACCTCCAACATGTTACCCAATGCATTGGAGAGTTATCTCAGGCACACCCACACTACGTTTTTCACTGAACCATCCATATACGTAAAAAATCCCAAGAGAAATAAAATAATCATAACACATAAATGATTGGAATTATCATGATTCCAATCATCAATTACAAAAATCAATTCAAGATATTCAATCCATTTCCAAAACCATTTAAAACATTTAATTAAGAATGGTTTAAATCAAAGTGTTCCATACCACATTGAATCCATTTAAATAAATTATAATATTACAACATTGAGGTCTATATACATAGATTCTTAAATCCTATTTTGATAAAACATATATGAAATTGATGGGTTTTAATAAAACAATAAAAATGAAGTTTTCGTTAACGTGACATTTTCCACTTGAAAAGATTTGGAATAAAAATAAATATAGAATAATGTCAAAAGCATGTTCATATTATCATGATAATAATCAGATTCATGATATAATATGTCAACGGATTGTATTTACACATTATAGGATAATAAATGTTCATAATTTCAAGATATGCCTTAATGAAAGGATATTGAGACGTAGTCCCTTACCCTGATTGTATCATTAGATTATGGATAAATCAATGGCATAATTATGTGTGAATAATATAAATACACCCAATATAATTGGATATTAAGTTTACAACAATAAGAGGTCATTCACATATTTTAATAGAATGACATAATCAAGAAGTATAATATTAACGTAAAGAATGTAAATTGGGTTATGAAGTTCCCTTCTGAAAATTCTTCAGCCTAACGATGTCACTTTAAAATTCATAAAATGAGTTTATTAGAGAAAAATGGGTATCTCATCACTTGAAAAAATCTAATGAAAAAATGATATAGAAGAATATATCCCAACATATTAAAATTGACATTAAAATACATAACATAAAATAATTCTTTGTCGAAAAGAGGAGGGTGAAAGGTTCCCTTACCTTGAGTCTAACTTGTCTCATCTATTCCTAGTCATTCCTCAATAATAAAAATAAGTTTATTTTTAATTGCATTAGAAACATTTATAATGTTAATTATTCCTTTTATATCACTTATTACGACATTTTAAACATTACATAATTATTTATGATAATATCTGTCATTTTTCTGATATTTGGTACTTCAGTCAAAAATGAACTTGTTATAATTAGAAATTGTCTATGTGGTCAAAAGTCCATTATCTCCAAAAAATTGTATACATTATTTAAATATCATATATATCTAGTTTATATGTATCTATAATATTCCATATCTTTTGGATAAATGAAATTAGAAGCACCATTCCTGGGGATGATAAATTGTACGTATGCATGAATGCTACATTCATTTCTTTTTCATATTTAAAGGAAGAAAAATTAATGACACAATGGAATATTATAAATATAATATAATATAATATTTTATATAAATTACATATTTTTATTTAAACTATCCTATATATGTTCCATGTATAGTATGATTGAGTCATATCACTTTGAGAGCGTGGTAGTCTTCACTTCCTCAAATGAAATTATCGTATTTAACCATTATGGAAACCATAACGGTATCATATAAATGAAAACTACATAATCATATATTGGAAATATAAATATAACATATATCACATATAAAGACATTTCCATCATAATGGCCACCATGATAGGTGGTAGGATAATACTGAACAATCATTATTTCCTGAGGCAATAGTTCGCCGTCCACTTAAACTGTATGTTATATACCCATTAATAAGAGGTGTGTGTAAGTGTAGTTATAATAAATATCATAAAAAACCTAGTATATTAAGTATAATTTTTTTATTTAATAAAATAAATATAATATAATACTGAGTGAAGAAGTAGAATAATGGAATGGATTTTTTGAGAAGATGTTACCTCTTGAAACGTGTAACTCTCTTGATTTAAGCGAAAAGGTTTTCGTTAATGGCCTTATTCTAAAGAGATAGTTTCTATGAGGAATATGTTGATGTTGAGAGATTTTTTTATCACAATTTGAACCAGATAAGTGGATTTATAGGGGTGTGTAATGATTTAGAGTTTGTGGCATTTTATAAGAGGGATGATGGGCTCTTTAGGAATGCTTAAATCTATTATTTTGTAATAAAATGCTTTTAGGTTTAAATAAGGTCCAAAACCCATTAAATTAAATTATAATATATATATATATGTTTACTTTAAATCTTACAATAATAATTTAATATGTTTTGTATATTTTTTAATCCTTATCATTTTTAGTTTCCCCTTTATTACTCTTACCGTTATCAAGCATTTAACACTTTGAGAAAAAAAATTGTTTACAAAACATGAAAAATATACAATTAGAGAGTCAATAATAAAATTTAGGAATTGTTATAACTATTTATATTAATCATATATTTTTAAAAGTATTATATTATTTAATAAAATATTATAAATTTTAAAATATGAATTACGTTAATTTTTACACTATTCATATCATGACTTTTTTAAAATATCTATAACAACATGATTACTTAGAAAAAACACAATTAATAAAAATATAACATGTAAATATCAACCATCAATTTTTTTGGATTACAACAAAATAATAAAATTAAATTTATTTTAACATTTAAAATATCATTTATTTGATTCCTCCATTTATGAAGCACACACTACATCATTATAGTGTCAAAAATAAATAAATTTATTTAATGTATAAAAATTATAAATAAAATATCATGATGTAGGAAATAGATTTATTTTTCTAATGGATGTTTATAGTTGAAGAGTTAATTTATATAACTCAATATGAAAATTGTTTTTGTAAAATATATATGTTTATGTTATATTTTCCATAACAATAAATTAAAAGTAATTAAATTTCATTTTCAAATAAGATTTGATCAATGTGGTCC
Source organism: Viscum album (assembly GCA_963277665.1). Taxonomy (NCBI): domain Eukaryota; kingdom Viridiplantae; phylum Streptophyta; class Magnoliopsida; order Santalales; family Viscaceae; genus Viscum; species Viscum album. Next base: position 1,031,977,676 of record OY728158.1, read on the forward strand.
TAAAATCCACCATAGAATGAAAAATGTCAGGAATAATTTATCCAATATGGTTAATACATGTATAAGGGTAATTAGATATAATTATAATATTATTTTTTACCCTTATTTATGATATTTACCTTCTAACCATGATGAATAAATTTTTTACTGAAGTTTCTATTCATAATGCCTAAGAATAAATGTTTCCTATTTACAAAATATTCACGTCCTGATTGAAAATATAGAATCCATTTTTTTAAATTCAAAACAAAAAACGTTTCAGAAATTAATTTAAAATTAATTCCCATTGTAAAAACCAAAAAACGCGTTTTTAAGAAATAATAAATATCAAAAGATTGACATGTTTTTTTATATAATTAAAAATCGAAATTAATTTTAATTACTAAAATTGGATAAATTGGTAAATAAATCTATTTATTCTTTAAAACCAATTAAAAATATAATATAACCAGTTAATTAAATAAGATGAAATTATAGTTTTGATATAAAATGCATTATTTTTCACTATTCATAAAAAATGACCTTTATTAGAAAAATACCGAAAATTTACCCAACATAAATTTTGATGTTCCAATTCAAAATAATAATTTTATTTTTTAAAATAGTAATTATAAAAGAGACAAAACTAGATTTAAAAAGGGTTCACAATCAAAAGGCTGTAAAACTACCTTTTAATAATATTTGAGTATTAATGCTTAAAATTGGATTAATTATCATTTGAAGCCTCTAAATATTATTGTATAATTTTGAAAACATTTAAAAAACTTTTTAAATCACAATACAGTTAGTAATGGTCATTCTCTCTAGTACAATGGCTAGGCATTAACTCCCATTTAAAATAATAATATAATATTATTATTTTTCAATATGACTCTACATTATGTGCAACATATGATTTCAATGAAACCCATTGTTACGTGTCACTTAAGCCATCGAACATACAATTAACATTGAATAAAATTTAATATTTAATTCAAAAATATTAATAAATATGAAAATGTAATATTCTTTATTTTCCTTGGATGTTACATCCAAGCAATTATAAAGTTCATTGTTTTCATTCTGTAATTAAAAAGTAATATTCATTATAAATATATATTGAAATAAGATTTATTTATATAAATTAAGGAATATATAATAATATAATAGTCACCATACTTATTAATGTAGGAATAAAATTTGTGTATCTTATAAATGAAAATATAATATATTTATATCATTGAATAAGTAAATAATTTTTTTTGAAAATGATAAATTAATTGTTGGTATTTTTATGAAACTCAATTTTTTATTACAATTTTTTATATATCATAATTATTTAAAAGAAAAATTATTTTTATAAAATATATTAATATATTAATATTTTATTTTACTGTAATTATAATATTATTTTATGGGATATTAATAAATTTTTCAAAGTGTCGTAAAATCAGTTATATTATTAAAATAAATTTATTTTATAAAATGATGAATTTAATTAAAAATTAAATTAATCATATGTATAATGTTTTATGAAAACAGAGACTTCTATTTATTTCTAATTGTTGAAAACTTTTCAGGGTGGAGTTTTTTTATTATTCAATAATTGTTAAATTTTTGTGAATAGTGACAAATATTAATTTATTGTACTTTGAAAATACATTAATTAGTGATTTATTGAATATGTATGGGTGATTATATACCATAATCTCAAACTATACCTCTCTCATTACTGTAATTAGTGATATAATCAAACCATTTTACAGTCATGAACAAAAATACTAAACTAAAGAATAAAATAATCAGATAAAATCCTTATTCTCCACTATAAATATTACCCTCACCACCTCTTCTCCTGACACCTCAAAAGCATTATATAAAACCAAATTAATACCCCATTTCCTTACCAATACTATTACCTTCTTTATAATACATTATTTTGTCCCTATAAGTCCAAAACCAACAGACCAAAGGATGTTCTCATGGAGAAGAATTCAAGAGGTAAATCCTGTTTCATTATCATTAATTTTCATTTCATTTATTTTATTAATCTCTCTTTACCTCCCCTTATCCAAGGGAAATTTTAAATCTAGTATCATTAATTTACTATAATTTTATTGTGTTAATGGAATATCCACCATAAAACCCATCCAATCCTCCTCTTATTCTAGAATATGAAATCACCATCCATGACTCATTAGTTTGCCGCCATCAGGGATGATGAGTTATCATTTTCCATTACCACATTCATGGATAGTCATTAATTAATTATTATTGTCAAATAATGTTTTATTATAGTTTTTATAAGTTATATAATTTTCTATAACCAGTTTATAAATATAATATTAATGAAAATTATATAAGTTCGTAATAGTCATAAATAACCGACGAAATAAATTAAAACATTTTAATTAATGTTTTATCAAATTAATCATCCAGCATTCCAAATATATATATATAGAAGTATAGAAAAATAATTATACATTTAATTTACAATTAAATATTTTTTCTTCCATTTGACATGAAATTCCATATTTAACCAACCATGGAAACCAAAAAATAAATGCACAAGAAACAATTAAAATATAAAAATATTATTAATGAATTTGAGGAATGATGTTATAAAAGAGAATATAATGTATTATAAATATGAATATATTTATATATTCAATTATTAAATATCTTTAAAAAGTTATATAGAAGGATTGAACATTTTCGAAGGAATTCAAACTTGAGTTAAGGGGCTTTTCATTAAAAATCATCTTTTAAATATATGTTTTTACCAAAATACAAAAGAATGATTTGATGATGATAGTATTAATATTTTATTATTATTTTTGGGTTCTTGGGGGTTTTCAATGTTAAAAAGTGTGTTACTGATATACCTTAAATAAATTGGGTTTGTTTATGTTTGAATTTGACTGTATTGGGTTTTCTAAGATTAATTGCGATGGTTTCACCATAAACATGCCTCAAAAGTTCAATTTTATGTTATTCAGGAGTGTACAAAAAGTTATGTTGTTATAGAGGTATAATAATATGAATGTATGGTATGAAAATGATTCCCCATGTTACTTGAATGGTTAATTTATATTTTATATTTTTAATGAAAATCTTTTATTATCAAAAAGATTGTAAATGATTATTTGTGGGTGATAAGTATATCTCTTTTGAAATGATTTAATATGTTTATAAGTATTAATAGAATAATGGTTAATTTCATTTATTTTTTTCCATTATTAATTATTTTGTACTCATACCATGATTTAAAATTTATTTCTCACAATTTTGGTATGGGTAAGAGAAAAGAATAATCTATGTTAAATGTTGTGAAATGTTTGCATGAAAAGAATTCATGTTTTATTTAAAACATCTAAATTCTGGAAGAAATGGATACTAATTTAAGTAGAATCCCATTTGAATGATTTTGTGTCATCATGTTCAAATTATTACCTAATTATCTAAAACTCTAAACAGATAATATCTTTGGGAAGGAAAAAATGATTTCTAATAGAATTAAATTGAATATTTAATGATCATGGTCTGGTCCTTATACTCAAACCCTTATGTTCCTATTATGATTATGTATATCCATTTTTTCCCATACCTAGAAACTTATCTCACCCATTCTTAGGTTTCTTTTACCTAGTTTACAATGAATAGTTATAGGTAGTAATATTAAAGTGGAAGATATTTGTGGTAATCATTGAATATCATTCACCGGACTACATGTTTTTGTTCTATGTTTCCAAAGGCACTAAAACAACAATTTATTAGGGGGGTTATCTGAAATATATTAAATATTCCCCAAAATTGATGTAATATCTATGAATAAAATTATAGATCATTATATTGGTGACTCAACCCACTTCATCCCCACTAGTGCTATGAAAGATATCGAAGATGTGTTAAGGTGGTTTATTAGTGAGATAATTATTCCATTAGTGGAATGATATATAGCGAGGGTTTCTATGTAATTTGAATCAAGAGATGTTAAAATTGACTCACAATCCAATTTATTATCCTCCTCAAAAAACACATCTCTTATTTTGTGGAACTTTTGTGCCTTCTGATTGATGATAGACAATTCACCATCTTCAATGAAAACCATGAGACCACATTAATCGAGTTATAACAAACTTCAAATGTTGTTGTAGTTTCATGATACTAAATATACATTACTAAGATCTTTATTGTACTCATTTTCACTAGAACATAACATCAAATTTACCTAAACTCTCAAACATCATTCTACTTTCCACTTAATAATCCATAAATGAAAATATTGACATTATGTTTGTTAGGTGCCATTTGGAACCAGTGTGAAGGTACCAGATGTTGTTTCTATAATCAATCATGAATACATTATTCTGATTTATGATCACTATTTTTAGTTAATTCATTCATATTTGTGTATTATTATAGTGTTGGGATATAAAATGTATGGGGTAATCATTTTCCACATGATGGATGCTCACTAATTCCCCTAATTCACATCTTGGAAAGTGAAAAACATTCATACAGCGATGAATCATTTTTCAATTATAAAACATCACTTCAGTCATGTAATAATCAACTTTTGATTCTATATCCTCATTTAAATCCTTGTTGTCATTTCATCTCTCAACAACAAAGATGCCCTTACCATGTTCCCTCATCTACTATTGTGAAAGACACTTCAAATTTGTCAGAAGAAGGTGGATTCCCATTCCATATGAGTCATTTTTTATCATGTACTTATGATTTATGGGTTTTGATATGACCTAAGAGTTCCTCAACTATATCTTTATTAAGAGAATCTATAGTCTTAATGGTAATAAAAAACTATGTATACATGGGGGGGATGCAATAATTTTTTTTGACTACCCACCCATCCTCAATATTATCTCCCATGATATTTAGATTGTTAATTAGACCATTGAGGTTAATGGATATATCCTAAATTTTCTCAACATATTTAAGAAATATAAATTCTAAATCCATGAATAATTTCTATTCTTTTTTCCCATTCATTTACTCATCACAAATCTGAATTAACTTAAAACTAACACATACTTTCTTAACCATGTCCAATATGACAACAATTTTAAGCATCAAACATGTAACAAATTAAATAATGAATGATAATGTGATTATATCTTCCAAGAAAAATGTAGGTCCATGGAAGACCACAAAACAATTTCCTTAAACCTACAAAATGACCCTCAACATGAGATACCAATCACCATATTTTGTGTCTTCAACATTGTGTATACTATCATTCATCCCATATCCTTCACCAACCATGAAGCCTCAATGTTTTAGCTATCATTTCAACTACATAAACTACTAGAACCCTATATATCTAGTGCGTGTAAATATTTTAAATCACGATCAAATATATACTTCATCCTAATGAATGGAACATTTTATACCATTGATATGAAATTTTAGAAACAAAATAGATAATAAAAATACTCGAAAAGAGAAAAATATATAAATATAGTGATATTTTTTGTAAATATATTAAAATGGTGGAAATAACCTCTATTATGAAGACCCAAAAGCCTTTTTATTGAAATAGAAAAAAATGGTAAATAAAGACATATAAAACTCTTAAATAGAAAAACATAAAAAAACCAACTCAATGAAAAACTAGAGACATGGGGAAGCTGGGTTCGACAGTGATGGAAGTAAATATTGTTATATTAGGTGGTAGGGGATCATGGGTAAATGGAATGATTATTTCCAATAGTAATTGTCTGTGTAGATCTTGATTGGAGGGGGTTTCCCATCTTATTAGTAACTAGATTCCACCTAAATTATTGGTTGATTATGGAGGATGGTATTTATAATAATTGGATTAATTTTAATTTCATAGAGAATGAAATTAGTTATCACAAACCAAAATTTAATCAATTATTTTCATCTAAAAATATTGATCTGTTTATTTCATTTTTGAAAATATTTTTGATAGAAAAAATTTAACACCTTTTAATAAATTACGTCTCAATGTTTGAGTTTTTATGAGAGATATAAAATATAGAATATATATAATTCATTTTTAATATTAAAAAAGATAAAGAGGTTTTGGATGATAATACTTGGAGTTTTCACGATTATCTTCTTGAAATATCAAAATCATCTTTAGATAGATTAACACCAGACACGTATTTTCTGGTCTAAGTGTTAATTTATTATTATTATTATAATTATTATTTACAATATTAATTAAATTATAGTTTATGTAATTAATGAAATCTATGATATCTACTCCAACAACATTTACCATCGCCATTTACTCCAACTAATATTGATCATGTTCATCTTAATATTGTGACCATGTTATAATTTTTGAAGGGAATGTTTATTGAAAAAAAATCAAATCACATTTGGTGATTACAAGAGGGAAAAAATTTTTCATACTCAAAAAGAATTTATTTCTTCCATTGAATAAATTGTTTAAATTATAAAAGGTTCAATAGGTGAGAAAAACATCTTAATTTTTAGAAGATATAAAAAATAATAATCTGGGAAGGGTTTGTCCCTTTAATATTACCACTGTCATTATTAACTATGTCTAAATATATTGTAGAGAAAATTAATTTCTCTTGTCCAAAAAATTAACTTCTAATATAATAAACTCCCTAAAACTGGAAGTGTCCCCCATACCGTCATATTATTGAAGTTATTTGTTTCCAATTATAAAAAAAGAATATTTTTTCCTCATCCCCCCTTAAACATGTTTTGTTTACATATTGTCATTATCTAGAAAACCCATATTCACGTATCAGGATAGATGATCAAAATATATAATCTACTAAATGAAACCATTTATATTTTTTTTTTGCTTTTATATCTTGCCAATGAATAATCCATCTGATTTGTAAATGTTTTAAAATCAATATTAAAATCAACATCATCCTTGAAACATGTGAAAATACTTCACTATAGTTCATGCCTTAATTTTTCAGCTACCTTTTGTTGAAAAATATTACATTTTATTTTTATAATTTTCTATGATAGTTCTACTTATTGTCTTGAAAACCCTCTTCACACTGATCTTCACCCTTCTAGGGTGTGTTTAAATTCCCTGGCATTTTTCTTATTAATGGAATTTATTTTTTTATCCATTCATTTCCTCCATCATTCATCATATATAAATTCCACAAATATAACAATGGATGATTTTTCAAAAAGGAAATACATGTTCACATACTCCTCTATAACATCCTTCAATTCATTATTTTTTTCAATTCTTTAAAAAAAATTATATCATAGATAATAATTTTATGTTTTAATAACTTATGAAATATAAGTATGAGATGATTGAGTCATTGGTTCATTAACTCCATGTTCCTAAAATTTCATTTTTTCTACATTTTATTATTATTATAATGTTATTTGTACCAGTATCTAAACATAAAATTGATTCTATTTCAATGAATAATTTACAACAATGATAACATATTTACTTAATATTTTCATCTTGGTCGCAGTATTATACAAGTCATATCCTATTGCAAGGTCCTTATATAACATAAAGACACACTTTTGTCATTTATTATAAATAATTATTCATTTTAACTATGGGATATTGACATAAGAAATAGAGATAAAAACTCTTAAATTACATTCACTAGTCTCATGAGAACTCTATGCATCATGGAACATTATTTCTTCAATGATATTTTGGATATCTATTTCGTAGATACACTATAAATATGATGATTCGACCCGAAAAATACTTGTGAACTTTTTTCTCTTTCGACATGATTATTGTCTTATTGAGACAAATTCAATTTTCTTCTTTTGAATACTCTATTGAGTTGAGGTGTGTAATACGAAATCAACTAGTGTGGGATTCCATGTTTCTTAAGGTATTTCTGAAAAAAATATAGGTTTACTACCTGCCACGATCTGATAAAAAAATTTTATAGATTCTTTGATTTTCTAATAGTTTTGTAAATGTATTTATGATTTAAAACACTTATAACTTCATCTTGTAAATGTATATGGATGTTTTTATTATATAATAAATAGTAAATTTTAGAATTATCCTTCTTTTCCAATTTTATCTCAAAATCAATAAAACAAACACAACTATGTTGGATGACTCTATTTTAATAAAAAATCCAATTATAATTTTTTATAATGTCTTTCTATGTTTCATACATAGAACACATATTTCAAATTTTTGATTTAGACCAATAATGTTAGGAATACCATTCATAAGCTTCTTGTTTCTTGATAATATTAAACATTAAAATTTTTAACATCCAAAATAATGATTCCACAACCATTATATATCATAAAGAACCTCTATCAATCATTATGGAATGTTGGGGTAGAAAATAAGTGGAAACAAGTTGTTATCTATCAAGGGAACTCTTGTGTCCATCCTTTCATTTCCATCAATAATTTCCATTTAATTATTTTGTAGGCTTATGTGATAGTATTTTCACTCTAATTTCCCAAGAATTAATATTTTTTCCTTTATGTCGAGTATATTATAGACATCAGATATTAATGAATGATTTACATCTCGATGCTTAATTAGAATATATCATCTTCCTTGGATAGATATTTGTAAGAGATATCCAAATGAAATATCTCATTAAACATTATTATAGAGGTTCATAAGCATGTTTTTCTGGCTTGTGACGTGGTCGATATCTCCACATTAATGATACTAAAAACCATGACTTAGTTTTCATATATGTTCTATAAATATAAGATATTCAGTAGTAAAATCCCATGGTTCAACAATAATGTCCACTTCAATGACATTCTCATTGGCTTTCTTACTGAAACATCATTTATATAATGTATATATTTGTTAATATTATATAATTATTTGTTTCATTTATATATTGGTTAATAATTATTTAATACTCCACTCCTTCCATGTCGTCATTCTTATGGAGTAAATTTTTCATATCCACAACCTCCTTGATATGGGTTTCTTCCACCTCATCTTAATATTTTTTTTATATTTTAATTTATAAAACCCTCAACATCACCTTCATTGAAATATCACAAAATTATAAATTTTTTATTTAATAAGAGATAACCTTGAATGTATATAATTATCCACTAAATTTTTATTACTTCCAAAACTCTCCTCCCATTTATATACTTATAGATATATCATGAGTTCTTTAACAAATAATGTCTTAAGAATTTTTGTTACCTCCAAGGAAAAAATAATGTTTCCAAATTTGGGATCTAACATTCTCAGAATATTTTCACACACCTATATGTTATCAATAATATCTTCATTTCATCATATATGTCTCACCTCTACCATTACATGAGTACAATATATGGAAATTGTTTCAAAAGATTTCATAGATAGGGATTCGATATCACTTTGTAGTTATTGAAGTTTTATCCACCTCACTTCGTCAGAACCTTTGAGTGTTGTGGGAATTTTTTTTCAAATATGTCCATTAATTTTATTGATGATTCAATTATAACTAAGTTTGATTCATCATGCATTGATAAATTAGATATTTATTCTTGAAGTATCAATTGTATACCACATTAATTTCTTCCTTTTGAACATCTTAATGAGTATCCTATGCTACCTTAGATTCTAGCATTGTGTATCCATCCTTCATGATGTCAAATATATATTGAGTTCTATTAAGTCCTTGGATGTGGATTAAAAATTTTCATTATAATCCATTGTAAATTTGGAAGTGAAATCTTTTGTAGTCAGATTCACCCTGGATGATTCATGAAGCAACCTTCTAATCTATTTATACATCAAAAAGACAGATTTTTTCAAAAAAAAATAAAAAAAATATATAATAATGAAAATAACTAGAGGTGATTGTATGTGGTAAAAAATGTAGTGGAATAAATATAATTTATTTAATTTAATGAATAAAATTTGTAAAGGATAATATTTTTAATACATGAGAAAAAAAACATAATTTATAAGATAATAAATTCATAATCAGGGAGGGTTAGATTTTTGTTAATGTCCATCATCATTATTATCCATATCTAAATCTATTATTATGAATATTAACTTCTCTAATAAAAAAAATTAATTTCTTCTATAATAAATTCAAAAAATATTGGACTTCCTGATACACCATCAAAAAATTTAATTTTTCTCTATTAAATTTTAAAAAAGAAGTTAATTTGGTTCAAGAAATTACATTTCAATATGAGTTTTCTCTCATGTTGAATTTGTTACAACTATTTTTGGTTTCTTATTATGAGTTTCTCTTTTGGAAACCATTTATTGTAGTTAATAAATCTATTTTCACATTCTTCATTCATTTCCATATACTATAATAGGATAATAATTTCATTACAATCCACTATTATAGGTTTTTCCATGAATGATATTTGGGTTTTTGATATTCACCTAATCATAATAAGAATGTGTGGTTGTGTCCACCTTATGAAAGGAATTTCATCTATATTTTCATTGAACATTTTACAATATAAAAATCATTTACTATAATAGGATTAACTGGATGAAAACAATATTTTTATCTATTCTCGCACACCACCCATTTTTTGAATTACTAGAATTAAGATATTTTTATTTCTTCATTAAAATAGTTTATTTATTTTTTTAAATTACCTTCAATTATAAAATATAATACCTTTCCTTCCGTAAAAAAGGTAGTAAAACACTCATTAGTCTATAAAAACACATTAAATAATCAAAATATTAATAAAATATATGAACTAATTTTAGCAATAAAATTCCCCAAATTAGAAACACACACACATTCTCAAACAAATATTTATAATCAATCACAAAGGAAATTATTCATATAAAATTTTTAAACTTCATATTCAAAAATTATCAATGAATAATAATTTTTTAATAATTTTTTTAAAAAATTCAACTCATAACATTCAAATAAAATTAATTAGCCATGAATTTTACTTTTAATAGTTATTTTTCACCTAAATTACATTTAGATGTTTTAAATTATTAGTAGTATTGATTGATGTTTGTGATCTAACTTATCAAAAAATTGACCCTCTCATTACAAAAAAAGTTATAATTTTTGTTGTGCTCATTCTCAAGTAAATGAACACTATTTAGAGGCTTACATGATATAAAAATTGTCATATAAATATAAAACTAATAAAATAATTATTATTTCATTAAGGATCTATTTTTTTTTGTTTAAGGGATTAAGGGTATTATTTTTTAAAAATTAAACATTATGTTTATAAGATCATAAGTACTATACAAGATATACAATATAAAATTCAATTAAAAAATAATCCTACAAAATATATTAAAACAAAATGATAAAACCCATAAAAAATACTTCCTCATATTATATACTCTCAATTTATGATAGTATGTGCAATAAAATAGTCAACCTCTTCTAAACATATATTCGTTTTTAGTAATTTTCTACTATTATTCACTATGTTTCACTTTTCTATATTGGAAAATTTCGTAGAAAAATAAAAGGAAATATGTAAACCATATCACCCTTAAAACTATAAAAACACATCACATTATCAATTTTTTTATATTTATATTATCCCAAGTCCAATTCCATATTTTTTATTTTTTAAAAAAAATCATTTTTTTTGAGTGATAACCATACAGATAACATAGATATAAAAATTTCAAAAGGATTAAAATGAATCAAAAAATAGAACCACCGAGGCTACCTTTAAAATAAAATACATAATCAAATTATAGGAAGACAACATCGATCACCATTAATAAAAAACATCAATGTAGAAAACATCGAAAAAAATTAATTATAATTGTGACACACATGACCAAAACAAAATAATCCACCATCGAGTAGACCTAAAGCCTCACTGAGGGACACCATTATCTTCTAAAACACCCAAAACCATTAACCAAACCAACATTAATGAAAAAAATACAATTTAAGAGAAACATACCCCACTAAAACGACTTCCAAAATCCAGGGAAACCAATACAGATTCAAAAAACTAGCTTAGTAACACTTTAGAAAATATCACCCAGCAAAACACGAAAGATATAATGGTATTGTTTATACAATTAATCTCACAAGAATTAAGGTATTATAAAGAATATGTGAAAATTGTTTTTTATTTTTCTATATAGTGGGAAGCATAATATTGGACAATCATTTGTGGAATGAATATGAGAATAATTCGGTAACATATTGACTTCTTATATAAGAAAAAACCATTAATTTATAGTTATTATTCTATTAAACAACCCTAAATATGATTGCAAATCATGTCAAGGAGATATCTGGTGTGCCCAGGTCCCATTCAGAGCCTGAAACCTTAAAAGTTGAAAAAAAAACTAGGCCACACATTTTTTCTGCAACCATCCGACCCAAGGTGCATGTCTATAAGAGTTCTCTAAAATAATAGATATATTTTCCATGGTTTGTTCATGGATAGACAAATAGTGCTACAAACCTTGCAATGTGCCCCTATTAATTAGTGAACAGTGCACGTTTGGTACATGGTTTGGCCAAACCATACATATTTAAAAAAGGATTGATTTTACAATTTTCCCCTCTTAAATGAATTAAAACAAAGCCCCCTCATCCTCCCTTTTCCTCTAGTGGGTGAGCCGCCTCCTTGGTCTTTGAAACCCTCCACCGAAAGAATATAGTAATCAAGTTGGATCCTTCATTAATCATGTAAATTTTCTATGGTTGAATCCATTGGAATGTTATAGGTATGATCCTTGATCCTCTCTAATCTATTTCGGGGTTCTTCCCATAACCTTTTCATTATTTGGGTTCAACATCATTTTCCCCATTTTAATAAAAATTTATGGTTTCATCAATTTTTTCCAACCTAGATTGAATCAATCCTTGATATTGGATGTGGAATGATATATGAGAATAAGGAATCTGGTCATTCCCTTTTTCAATTATTTTATTGCTTTTCAAAAGTTATGTTGTTGTGATGATCCCCAGGCTCTTCCGTTTAATCCTAAAAAATGTGTATTAAATCTATTTGATTTTATATTCTCGTTTGAAATGGTCCCCTTTGATGGATATTTACCTTCAAGGTTGTTTTTAATTTTCTATTATACCGGTTTCGGTGGTCTATATCCATAGGGGTACTTTTTCCTTTGTTATAAAATTTTAAACATCCATTTATGTGTGTTTTCATGAAACTTATGCCTTAACTAGATATGTTATGCTATTTTGGGTGATTACCCATTTCTTATTCCCCAATAAAAATCCATAAATTAATTGATCTAATTAAATGAATTTGGTCCATGTTCTTAAATATTTTGTCATTAATGTAATGGAAATTTTCCAATGACATCATTTGGAAATTAAGCCTAATATGATCAAATTATATGAATAGAATATAAATCCATCTTAATTTATCTATGATTTAAATTTATAAGGGTTTTGATCCCAGTGATTTTCCCTTCCCACATACATCTTGTGGTTGTTTGGGTTCAATTGTTTGGTCAAGTTCTTATGATTGAGGCCATGTGACTTAAATAATATTGATAATTTGTTTGCCTTTATTGAATTTCCTTTTGATATAAATGATTAATTTAATGAGACACCCCCTTTGACACATGTTATATATGTATTTTCTGGTAAAGTGTATTTTACATAGTGTTGATGGTGAATGAAGTGGGTTCTGACTTAAGGAACCCTTGGAGAAACCCTCATTCCTTTTTTGGATATTAAAAAGGTTGTTAAATATGTCAGGGGACACATCATGTATTCTTGATATAGGCTTGTTGTATGTTATCTATTTTTTCATCCATATGAGTGACACAAGTTCCCTAGGGGATACCCCATTGAAGGTCATCAGGACAGGATTGATTGTATAAGGCCATGAGAGATACTCAGGCCCCTATTTGTGATACTAGGTATAGGATCATAGGTCAGATCATACTGGTTTTACATCACATCATAGTGAATATTGAGAAATCGTTCTTGGTTCACCATTGATGGACTCTTGGAATTAGAATTTGACAAATCCCATTGAGTGATACATGGCTGTTGTTTCTTTGTATCTACTTATGTGATCATGGATTCATGATATGTTTTAGAAAGAGATTATTGAAAATGTTTTCAAAGGGAATAAATGTTTTTAAATGTTAAATGGATCATTGTTATAGATAATATAGGGATGTTTCCACCATTCCCATTAACAAGAATATGTATAGTCCATGAAATTAAATTTTTACCTTATTCACTTTACCGTTTTAGGATCTATCGGTTTGCACACAATGGCTCATGATGAAGCAGGTTGACTGGATTGGTATCCTACTAGAACCTTGTCCAATACATTAATTAATTTATTATGTATTGATTCTATAATTATATATGCACACTTTTAAAATTATAATGCACGAAATTGAAATGCCTTTAAACCATGGGATCCATCCAACTTATATTATGTCATATATCATGCACGGGTGCCTTTGGAGCCTGAGTAAACATTATATATCAACTATAGACAAAGGGATGCAGTCAGATTCCAATCCTTGGTTTACTTTTCTTGTAGAGAGTTGGGAGTATATCACCAATCATATGCTTGATATACTAGATATAGTATTTTTTAGGCTTATTTTTAATTTATATCATCATATTGAATATGATTTTATATGTTTCCTTTCCTTATTAATTTTTATAAACATTACATACTATTATCATCGGTTCATCATATTAATTTATTCTCCTTCCTCCCTTTATTTCTTTTCTTTCATGCTATTCCTTTTGGTTTCTCATACTATCTATATATTGTCATTTATATTACTATTTCTTTTATGTATTTAATGTTGTTCTATACTCTAATAAATGAGGGAATAGTCTCTACATGGACTTACCTAGGGCCTTCACTGCTATTCAGCTGCCTCTAGCATTTGCTGAGACGTGCTTGAGGACTTATATCTCACTAATTCAGTTAACTGCCTAGTGGAAGTCATGGCATAATTATACAATGTTTTATCAGAGGTATCTTCATTTTTTCATATTTTTTACATTAGTAATGATATTCGGACATGGGTATTTGGTTACGATCATTTTCCTGAGAGTAGCTACCCAAAAAACGGTGGAATCCCTTATTACATGGGATGGGTAAATGATGTTATTGATTGCATAATTCATGGATTCATTGGATTACATTTTTCGGTGACCCATTTAACTTATGGTATTGTTAATATTGAATTTATTTGATTGGGGTTTTAGCTTATTCCCAATTACATGATGGATCATTGAAATCCCAGATTATACTAGGAATGATAGTGTAGAATTTACAAGATTTTATTTCATGCCATATCTATTTCCTATGTGCATTGAATTTTTTTTGTAATCATCACATGTCCCAATTTAGTTATTCTTTTTAGTGTTCTATAATTTACATTTGTGGCATAATTAGATTCATTTGACTAATAATTCAATGTTAGTTGTTTTGATTTGTGAATATCCAGTACAACTCAACCTCACATAATACATATGGCACATTACACGTATTTCTTAGTATAAGGGTCTGGATGTATTTAGTAAACCCGCTGATTGTAATTTATAAGGTGTATATGACTTTATGAGTTTAATTTGGTGATGAAATTAAATGTTTCAAGAATATAATAACCAATTAAATAAGTTTGGACCAAAATTAGTTAAATGAATATGATTCCATGAATTAAATGGTTTCCTTGTAACAAAAATGTGTGAATTTACCCTGACCCCACCTTAGTAGTAGGTTGTAATCCACAACTCATTGTTACTCTTTTTCAATATTTCTTCATTCCCAGAATTAACTCTTGGTGTATGATAGGGTTTGTATGTTCTTGTTGGCATGATTGTACCTATACTTTAATAATACATTCCCTAAATGTAATAAATCATGGCTTTTTAATGTGGATTTAAATTATTTAACTATGAAACCATGATGACCTCATGTTGTAATCCATGAAAGTGATGATGATAATACTCTGGAGTTGGTGGTCCCTATGAAACCGATGATACCTCTTATAGTTCCACCTGAGGAACCTCATACAGACATTCCACTAGATTAAAATTCATAGTTTGTGGATAGTTTAATCTTCTTCATGATAATATTACAAGGTGCTCCTCAACCTACACCTCCTATGGATGTTCAGACCAAATAATTCGAGTAGCGGCATCCTCCCACCATCATGACGTATTTTGGTTCTTGGGCTTCTAAATCATGGTTATAGGTTATGGTGTCAATCCTCAATCATCTCTAGAACCCTCTAGATCAGGGGTTCAAGTCTCTAACCTATATGCTTCGTGATTACCCCTAGTGATAGTGGGATGTTTGAATATATGCTGTTCAACATCAGTGTTTGATCTATGTGGAATTCCAAGAAATGTTATTTGATTATTCCTTTCCTCTTTCAATGAGTATGTATTATGTTTTTAAATTCATGCACCTTGAGTAAGGTGACATGTCAATCATTAAATGCTATGCTTGCTTCACCGAATTAATGTTTTTTTCACATACCATGACTAATGACTAGATCAATAATGTGAGGTTGTTTTATAATGAGATTGATTATGCCATTATCTCATTGATGAATTTATTTTATTTGACAACCATTTCATATATTGTGAACTAGACCCTCGTTAATAAGTAGAACCTGAGGGAGTTAGGCGACATGAATTCGGGATGTTCTTCTTACAAGTAGACTATCAATGGTTAATCTAGTGGAAAGTAGTAACGCTTTGAGGGTAAATGCGGTGGGAGCATCATTCAGATGGCATGAACCAAAAACCTTATAGTTTGTGGCATGTTTTCTAGGACGAGGATTAAAAGGTACTATTTTTAAATGAACCCAATCTTCTGTTGGGATTGTGGAAGGATGGGTCACCTAAAATATTTTTGTCGATCCATCCCTTTAGTTCTAAGTGAAAGGAGTTCATTCCCATCACCACCTTCAGGTATGGGGTAAGTGAAACTATACTAGGTTGGAAGTTGTCCCTCTATATATGATGACCATGAAAAGTATGTGTTCTAGGCTAAGGTATTCAGGCTTCAATGTTCCATCATCAGTAGATTGGGCATGCTCTGGCTACTCAAGAGCCATATAGGGGTAAACTTTTCTTCTATATCTATGATTTTCATATTATTACACAAGTGTAGTGTATAGTTCCATCTACAGTTAAGGGTTTAACTATGATAGCCTCTAGGTTAGTATCTATGTATGTCGGTATATGTTTATAGCACACCTTTCGGTTTTCTGCAAATATGGGATGTATTGGCTTACTGATCGAGTACTCCAGTGGTGTTATGACCCTAAATATGTTTCTGGGTGTTAGAGAAGAGGATATGTTCTAGTGAAATTAGTCCCCCTTGAGTTATGTGGTATTGAATCATGTTGTGTTTCTATGCCCTCGAGATGATGGGCTTCAACGTCATTCTTGGTATGGATTAGCTTGTGTTATATCGAGCCCATGTGGCTTGTTATGAATGTTAGGTGGCATTCATATCAACAAAAGGAAACACATCTATTCATATGGAAAATGGGATCACTAGGACAGTGAATCTAGAGTCAATAATACATGGCTGGGCAGGATGGCATCCTAGATAGAAAATCACTTTATGAGTGTACAGGGGATGCAGTTGGCAGAATTACCCCTAATATGGATCGTTTTAGGGACATATTACCTGGAAATTTAGTTTCCTTACCTCTTGAGAGAGTGGTTTTGGTCACCATATTTCTTGTTTTTAGTGTGACACTAGTGTCCATTCCACCTTATAGGATGGTACCTGAAGAGCTACAAGAACTCAAGAAGAATCTTGAAGACGTAAAGTCCAAGGGTTTCTTTTGACCCTACACATTGACATGGGGTTCACCTGTTATTTTCTCTAAGTAGGAGGATGTTACCCTTATATTGTGTGTGGATTCCCCGCAACTGATCTATCTTATGGTGATGAAAAGATATCCATTTCTTTATATAGATGACATCTTCAACCAGATCCAAGGAGAAACTATATTCACTAAGATTGATTTGATGTCAGGATTCCATTAGGTCCATGTGAGGATATCTATCATAAAACATACAATATTCTACAGTATGTATGGTCTAAAATATTATCTTTTTATTCCATTTGGTTTGAAGAATTCACCAAAATCCTCATGGATTTGAGGAATCACGTTTTCCTATCGTATATTGATCCATAAATAGTAATATTCATAGATGAAATTGTTGTGTACTCAAGATATACACATGAATATGAAAATCATCATGAGATAGATCTGTGTACACTAAGTGAGCTTCATATATATACAAATATCTATAAATTCCACTTTTTTATAATTAAGATTCCCTTATTAAGTCATATAATATCTTAGTCGAGCATATCTATTAACCTAGAGATGGTGCGAGCCATGGATTATTGGTAGAATTAAAAGAATTTTTTTGACATATAAACGATCATAGGGTTGGTTGGATATTAAAGGAAATTCATTTAGGACTTCTCATGAATGGTAGTGCGGCTTATTGGATTTACCAAGAAGGGTGTGTAGTTCAACTGGAATGATTTCTGTGAGATATATTATTAAGAGTTAAAGGGAAGACTCATTTAGTCACCAATTCTGATTTTTCCTATACTGGATAGAAGATATACTATTTACTATTATGCTTTGGGAATTGGTATGGGATCCATTTTGACGTATGGTGATCGATTCTGGGTAAATGGAAATCCCCAGACGAGGTCTCATGAGCGGAACCATCCAACACATGACCTTGATCTAGCAGTTATTGTTCACGCTCTATCCATTTAGATTCAATATATATTGGGTGAGTATTTTTTTCATGTAAAAAACCATAAATGTCAAAAATAAATCTCCACTTAATCTGACATGAACCTCAATAAACACAGGTGGGTGGAATACCTATATTTTTTTAACAATGGGCATACATTCACACCCAAAAAGTGTACTATAGTGGATAATTCCTTGATCAATAAAACACATTTTTATGACATAAAAGTGTCCAAAATCATGTGTATATTAATGTATTTGTTTTTTAATATGCATTGGAGGTTCCAGAAATGCACAAGAATATGATTCTAGTAACTCTAGATGTGGAGGCCTCTATTATGGATGGTGTTCGGATACGATACATATCAAATTTCCAGGGTCTCATTTAGAGGGATAACATCATAGGAAAAACTCTACATCCTAGTTGGGTTGTTGATAGTAGTGAGACCATACCCTTCTCTATCCATATAGGGGTTCCTACTAATATACATAATGTGTTTATTAAGGAATTACATGCCTATGTTTGAGAAGTTAATCCTAGGGTTAATAATATGTTCAAACGAATGAAAAATTAGTATTGGTGGACCGGTATGAAGAAGCAGATTGAAGGATTTATCACTCAATGTTCCACATATCATTAGGTTAAGGCAGAGCATAAGTGACCTACTGGACTTATACAACCTCACTCTATTCCTACATTGAAATGGAATGATGTCACCATGGATTTATCTAAAGCAATTCCTACACCCCCTTGAAGTAATGGTGCAGTGTGGGTGATCTTTGATAGGCTAACAAAGGTCTTGAATATCCAAGTGATCAAGGATAACTTCAAAATTGATGATTTGGGAAGGATTTACATCTGAGAAATAGTGTGACATCATAGTGTGCCATGTTTAATCATTTCAGATAGATAATCACACATCACTTCATTGTTGTTGAATGTAATTCATAATTAATTGGGTTCTAAGGTTCCCCTGATTACTTCATATCAACCTCTAAAAGATGTCCAATTTTTGCAGATGATTCTGGTCTTAGAGGGTATGATATAGGCCTATATCCTTGATTTTAGTGGTTTATAGGATAAGAATATTCCTTTGGTCTAGTTCTCTAGCAATAATAGCTTCTAAGAAAAAATTCATATGGCTAAATATGCGGTCCTCAACTGTAGACCATGATTTTCACCTAATGCTGGCCAGAGGTAGGTGAGGCATCCCTACTAGGCCCTGATCTCATTGTTGAGACATCAGTGACAGTCTAGCTGATTCCAAAGGATATGGCTACAACTCCATCTAGGAATAAGTACTATATTTATTTACAATGTACACCTCTTGATCATGAGGTGGGGAATCAGTTCATTCTACATGTATCCCCCATGATGGGTCATATAAGAATTATAAGACATGGGAAGTTATCATTAATATATATCGAGTCTTTCGAGATAGTAGAGAGAGTTGCGAAAGTATCTTATCCGTTGTTGTTAACCCATAGGTACGGTTCCATGCACAAGATCTTCTACATATCATATCTTTGATAGTACCATGACGACCCTTCTAATTTTTTTGACACCGATGATATTGAGATGGATGTGGATTCATCCTTATAGAAGCATGTGATTCATTTTGTTTCTCAGATTATGAATATTCTCCGTGGTATTTCTGTTCCTTTGGTCTGGGCTCTATGGAATCACATATGTGTACAAGATGAGACTATTGAGGGGGATTCTAATTTACAATCTCAATGGAAGGTACTCTTCTTATAAGACATTCTAATTCCCTTAGAAGGGAAACAAAGGGATGATATGCCTTAAAGAGGGGAAGTTTTAATGTTATGAGCTTTCATAAAAAAATGGAAAGTTAGTTTTTGGTTTTTATTCACAAAAAAAAACCTAAAAATGATTTCAGATAATTTCAATGAGGTATCAAGCTCATATGGGTTTCATTCAAAGACTATAACCCAAATATAGAAAAAAAGGCCACATGGTTTGTCTAAAACTATGAGACCCAGGGAACATGACTGTATGGGTGTCTGAAAATCATGGTAGAGATCTCTTCAATAGTTTTTTTCATGATTAGTAAAATATTGCAACAAACAATATGGTTTCTCTAACTAGTATTTAATGGTGAACATTTAGTGAACTTTTTGGCCAACCTATGTGTGAAATCCACGAGCAACTCAAAAATGGGTAGTTTTGTGCGGTTTCTACTCTTAAATGAATTAAAACATATCCTCATCCTTATTTTTCCCTCTAGTGGGTATTCTTTGTATTCCCTCATTGAATCTCTCCTCCTCAATAATATAGAAATTATTTTTTAGCCACTTTTCGTCATCTAATTCATCTGCCATCAAATCCCATTAGAACATTATAGGTATGATCCTTAATCCTCTTTACTCTATTTCGATTTTCTTCCCCCATCATTTTTCAATATGGATGTAAGATAATTTCCCCATTTATCATGTAATATGATAGTTACATCAATTTATTCCAACATAGCTTGAATCAATTGTTAATATTGGGCCAGGAAATCTCTACGAGGCTATGTTTGGTGTAAGAACCCGAATCATCTTTTTAGGAATGATTTTCCTTTTCTGGTAGTTTGTGAGAAAAAGAGGAAAATTTTGAAATTCCTTGAGTACATGCCATGTACTTTATGAGTACATGCCGTGTACTTCGATGCCACTGGAATCTGTGTGTTGGCCATGTCAGGGCCACACACACGGCCATGTAAGGGTGACTTGGAGGCCGCCTAATGCGGTGTATGGAAAAGGAAAGTACAGGTCATGTACTCCATAAGTACACATAGTGTACGTTCTTTTTCTTCTTTAAATGGACCGGGGTCACGTATAATCGCTATTATTTCTTCTTCTTTTCCTATTTCCATTCAGAGCATCCAAGGAGGCTGAATCGTCTCCGAGCTGCCGATCTGTCACCAGTTATCTGAATCAAACACCATCGGTTGCAATAAAATCATAATGGTGAGTCCATGGTTCTTCGTTGGCTAAGTTTACTGATTCTTTCTCTTATGAGAGTTAACAAAGGTTGATTTTTTTTGAAATTTTTGTAGATCTAATCCATTCTAGTCCAATTCATGAGATGCTGTTCAAGTATATCAATCTCCTAGGATCAAGGTACGTGGTTTGTTACCTTATGTTGAATGTCTTTGAGTTTTTTTGCAAAAGTGTCGGATTCCCATGTTTTGGGTATTCCGGGTAATTGATTTTTGTCCTATTGTTTTATTTCCTTAGATTTCATGTTATATTTATGTTAATTGATAATAATATATACATGTTTTCATGATTTATGATCACCCCATTGGTGCTATCCTTGTTTTCCTGTATCTCACGGTTTGGCATAGTTTTCCTACAAGGATAACCCTTTTGCAATTTCTAGTTGCTTATTATAAATGATTGTAAGTGTTGCATATTGTTTTATTTCTTTCTAAGCATTGTAGATTTTAGCCAAGTAGTTTCTAAACTTAATTAGGGTTGCTGACAGTCTATTACACATGACTGGACTCCTCAGGGCTGTGAAAACATGGAGCGGGAGACCAAAGTGGGAATAGACAATTATGTACGTCCCTAGGGGGTCTGTGGGAATTAGTTTCGTATCCAGAACCAACGGTAATTGGAATTTGTGCTTCCTTAGAGAATCCTTATTTTATGCACTTATCGGGACCATAGGAGGAATTAGACGTAAGAGATTCCTCAGAGAGTCTGTAGCTATCGTTGCAACACCATAAGGGTATCGACATGAGTGCTTCCAAGAGTGTCTGTTCATTTTTATGTTTACTTAAATATAGTGGTCTGCAAGTATGATCCACCGAGAGACTTAGTGTGAATGCATATTGTTTGGTTGGTTTAGATGAGTCTACCAAGCCAAAGCACAATCTTGGATCTTTTGTCCTACTTGTTTGTTTAGGTAGTATTTTGATGCTTGTTGTGTTACCTGTTTAACTTGGAGTAGAGAGATTTGCTAGATTCTTTGGTTGTTTATTTAAATGAATGAATTAATTGTTAAATGAATGTTAATGGTAATTGGTAGGATTTTTTTCTTGTGTACTACTAGTTCATTACTACATTTACATTCATTACTTCTCTTATATTTCTCACTGAAATTAGGGCATAGATCTTGTGGCGGTTGCCTACTAGGATTAGTCTCACACCCTGTTTGGGTCCTGCATTTCATCCCCAATAGGTTATATGGTTGCTGGTGTATATAGGGATTGTGGTCCTTCTACTTTAGGTACATGATTGGAGGTTTCAGATGGAGAGTATTGGACCGAGCATAGGCTTGCGATGCTGCCGGAGTTGCTGTTTAATTTTTGTACATTTTTTCTGAGTTTTATGTCAGCACATTGTTGTGTTTGCTTCATTCCTTAGATACTTGTAAATTCTGTATCATTGTCATCTTTACATTATATTCATTTCTTCCACTGTTTAGTTGCAGTTATTGTATTTTGTTTACTACTTCTGCTATTGAATGTTATTTCCTTTCCCTTGTATACTTTACCAAATAAGGGCATAGTTTCCCAAATGACTCACCAAATCCCTCACAGCTAGTCGGCAGCCTCTGGAGTTTTGGGAAATTCGCTTGAGGTCATGTGGAGAACCATGTATGGGGAACCAATTGAGAGGCTCCGGATTCAGGTCGTTAAAAGTGGTATCAAAGCAATTTCTTTTCTTTTCCATTGATATACTGTTTAGCGAAATTAGACCAGGACATGAAGGAATAGGTAAACGGTTAATAGGTATTCCTGGGAGTTCATGAAAAAATTTATAGGAAAAAAACCAGGTTTCCTCGAATATTGCAATTTTAGAGTTTTGAAAATGTTACTGTTTAATTGACTTCACTGTTGGTTGGTGTACTTGTGTTGTGCTATTACTGTTTATATGATTGTGGTACTATTTTGTTGAAAATCGATGAGATGAGGTTATGCCATCTCATGCATCATATAGGCACTTATTCGAAAATCATATGTCATTAATATTTCCATGCCATCTAAATTTCATTAGAAATTGCATGCTATTGTGATAGAATTTTTGATAGACTATGCATGATGTTGTGATAGCTGATGTGATAGATTACCTGCTTGTTGATAGGGTATCGTTTGTTTAGATCTTTTTTAACATGGATGCCAAACATTGGTTTTGGAGGTGTATGGTCCGTTGAGGATCAGAATTTGGTGGATCATTGCCTGGTTCCCTGTTTATAACTTGTGTAAGCTTCCATGATTTGATTCGCGGGGAGTATGGGCCCTCACGAATCATAATTTGTCACCTTAACTCTTGATTTTTGTGTTTTCTAGGCTTCAGAGCAGTTTATGAGCTTTTTCCCGAAAAAACCCAGAATACACGGCATGTATTTTATTAATACACGATGTGTAGTTTTTAAACCATGTCACTAACTGTGTGAGCAGAAACACGGGGTTATGAAAATTCTTGTAGGAACACGTCATGTACTAGTCTAGAATGCCGCGTAGTATGAAATAGGTACCCCAGTCGTGTCACGAACAACACAAGTCATGTTATCTTTTAACATAAACGCCGTGTCTTAATCTTACACACTGTGTAATTTGATCTAGGTACCTGGCCGTGTCACAAACAATGCGATTCGGTGTTACCCTTCCTCATACACTCCGTGTCTCCCTTGCACACGCCGTGTAGTGTCGGTCGTGTGTCAGGCCGGGTTGCTAACAATACGGGCCATGTAAGTCATGTCTAGTATATGTCATGTCTCCCATGAACATGCCGTGTCGTTTTGTCTTAGAGGAGTTGTGTGGCTTAACCATGTAGAGGGACTCGGGCAGAGAAGAGGATTCAAGTACACATCGTGTGTTAGGACAACATGCCATGTATTTGGTGTGTTACACGACCAGTTTAGGTAGATGTACACGCCCATGTGAATGACCTAAGGGAACGTGCTGTGTAGGGAAGGAACACACCGTGTAGTCATGTTTTTCATAACTTGAATGCCTTCTTTTCCCTATTCCTTCTTGTGCCTTTAGTTTTTCTGTCTTTTTTAATCATGAATATGTGGTGTACGTTTGACCTTTCAGAGCTATGCCACCAAGACGTCCTCCAGTTGTTTGTCAGTTGCAAGGAAGCGATCGTACGCCTGATACAACAAATCTGGGACTACCAGTAGTTCTGCCTATCATTCCAGACATGGAACCTGTAGTGATTCCAGACACTGGTGACAATGCTCAGTTCAGAGAGGGTTTCATGAGATTCATGTAGACCTTATAGGGAGCATAGCATCCTTCCCCTTCTATGGTAGAGATGACGCGAGTTCTCCAGTAGCAGCATCCTCCCACGTTCATAGGGGATAAAGAACCACAAGCTGGAGAGTCATGGATAGAAGCCATGCTATCCATATTTGAGCCCCTTGAGACACCTCTGGAGAGGATATTGAGGCTCGAAACTTATATGCTGCCAGATGCCTCCAAGATATGGTGGTATGTGGATTCGTAGTTAGGGCGCCAACAGGATATGGATTGGGATGAGTTTCAGCGTACGTTCTATGACTACTTCTACCCAGCGATAGTGAGGGTTGACAGATCCAGAGAGTTCATGAAACAATACCAGGGTACTCTCACAGTTATGAAGTATTCTTCTCACATCACAGTGTTACATCATTTCACTCCCGTTCTGGGAAATGACGAGCTATTTTTAGTGAGTATGTTTAAGGAAGGCCTCTGACCGGATAACAGATCCTAGGTGAACGTCATTAAGTTGACTTCTATTTCTCTAATAATCAACCAGGATATTATCATGGAGAGAAATATAAGGGAGACTAGAGCTGTGGACCAGAGCAGTTCAGCATCTAGGGCTGATTCATTTTAGGTAGACAGTGGGAAGCACCACCGAGAGTCTACATGAGGTGACTCGATGAAGCGAGGTATTCCTTCAAGTAGACAGGATATTCCTTTTGGAAACCAAGTGGTGTGATATTAGTGTGGATTATCAAAAGCTAAACTAGTTGACAGTCAAAAACTGATATCCTTTTCTGTAGATAGACGATCTCTTTGATTAGCTTCGATGTGCCAGAGTGTTCTCGATGATCTACTTGAGATCCGACTACCATCAGTTGCATGTCATACCATCTGATATACCTCTTATAGCCTTCCAGAGTAGGTATGGTCTGTATGAGTATTTGGTTATTCCATTCGGTCTGAAAAATGTGCCAGTAGTTTTCATGGCGCTAATGAACAGAGTTTTCCATCCTAACTCAGATTCTTTCATGGTGGTTTTCGTGGATGATATCTTGGTATACTCTCACACTCGACACGACCATGATACCCATCTTGAGAACATTTTGAGTACACTGAGGGAGCATCAGTTATATGCAAAGCTCTCAACATTCCATATTTGGATAGATGAGATTCACTTCCTAGGTCATGTCATCTCAGATATAGGAGTATCAATAGACCCAGAGAAGGTGAGTACAATAGTTACCTGGGAGCAGACGAAGAGTGTCTTCGAGGTACGAAGTTTTTTAGGGCTGTCTGGTTACTATAGTTAGTTTATATAGGACACATCATGCTTAGAAGATCCATTCAAGGGCTTGACTAAGAAGGGGGTGAAGTATGTTTTGTCAGAAGCCTGCGATTTAGCCTTTCAGGAGCTAAATGTGAGATTGACTTCATCTTCAATTCTAGTTTTTTGAGAGATGGGAAAGAGTAATACAGTTTTCTATGATGCATCTAGCATCGGACTAGGAGCAGTGCTTATGTAGGAGGATCATGTTGTTGCATATGTATATCGACAGTTGAAGCCACATGAGAGGAACTATCCTACACAAGACCTAGATTTTTCTGCAGTTGTTCATGCTTTGCGTTGTTGGGGACATTATATTCTGGGAGATCATTTAGTGGTATATACTGACCACAAGTTCCTCAAGTATATCTTCACGCAACGTGACTTCAATATGAGACTTCGAAGGCGGGTTGAGTACCTATAGTCTTTCAATTTTGAGATTGAATATACACCTGGGACAGGCAACGCTGTGGCAGACGCACTGAGCATGAGGACACAGATATAGGCAGTACAGGAGGCCAGTAGTGAGTGGCAGCTTATGTCCCTATTATCTAAAATGCATTTGGAGCTGCACAACAGACAGGGTCAGACTTTTCATTCTTCTGTAGTTGTTACCTCTACCCTTCTTGACCGAGTTTGAATGAGGCAGCTATCATATTCCGAAGGCCTAGTCCTACGGGAAAGCATGTCAGGAGAGGACCCTCTTCCCAGATGGACCATAGGTGAGGGTGAGATCTTGTGTTTCTTGGGACATGTATGGGTTCCAGCAGATATATGCGAGGAGGTGATGGGAGACTTTAATTCCTCGGTTTTGGCAGTTCATCCTAGCATCACCAAGATGTATCGTGATCTACCCCGCAAGTATTGGTGGCCAGGTATGAAGAGATATGTTGCTAGTTTTGTCATGCGGTGTTCCACCTCTCAGCAGGTGAATGTAGAGCACCAGCGACCAGCAGGGCCTTTACAGCAGCTACCCATTCCCAAGTGGAAGTGGAATGATGACGTGATGGTCTTCGTGATAATGTTACGAAGATCCCCTTGAGGGAATGACACAGTATGGGTTTTCATTGAAAGGATTAGGAAGGTTGACCACTTCTTTCCATTTAAGGAGACCATCAATGTTTATGTGCTTGGACGATTTTACATCTGTATGATTGTATGCTAGCATGGGGTTCTGAGTACTATCATTTCAGAAAGGGTTGCAAGCTTTACGTCACATTTCTGGCTAGGGCTATAGGGGGCTTTGGGTACGCAGGTACTTCTGAGTACAACTTACCATCCCCAGATAGAAGGCCAGTCAGAGCACATCATTCAGGTGCTAGAGGACATTCTATGAGCATGCATCCATGATTTTGGAGGTTCATGAGAGAGACATATACCTCTAGTGGATTTTTCCAACAATAATAGTTTTCATGAAACTATTCAGATGGAACCTTACGAGGCATTGTACGGTAGGTCGTGTCGATCACCCTTGTATTGGATGGAGGAAGGAGAGACAGCTATGTTAGGACCTCATCTTATTCAGGAGACCATAGAACAGGTGGAGTTGATTTGGAAAATGATGGATACTGCATAGTCTCGGCCGAAATCTTATGCTACTCAGCGGAGACGACCTTTGGAGATCATGGTCGGAGATCAGGTTTTTCTACGTGTTACCCCGAGGTTGGGATATAAGAGGATCTAGAGACAGGGAATGCTTTCACCAAGATACGTTCGGCCATTTAAGGTTCTGGAGAAAGTCAGGCCGGTTGCTTATAGGTTGTTGTTACCTCATAGGTACCAGGATATGCATGACGTCTTCCATGTTTCTCATCTTCGACACTATTTCTAAGACCCGTATCATGTTTTTGTACCTGAGGAGGTTGAGGTGGAGCATGATGCATCATTCGAGGATCATCCAATCAGGATTTTTGATCGTAGTGCAAAGGTTTTATGTGGCCAGTTTCTTCATCTAGTATAGGTTCCATGGCTGCATGGCCGTGTATAGGATGAGACTAGGGAGAGGGAGGCCGATTTGCGATCACAGTGTTCAGAGTTGTTTGATGTTTCTTAATCACCACCTTGTTAGGGAAATTCAGGAATGAATTTCGTTAAGTGGGGAAGTTTGTAATAACCCGGATCTTCTTTTTAGGTATTTTTTTCCTTTTATGGTCGTTTTTGTGCAAAAACAGTAAAATCTAGATATTTCCAGAGTACACGCTGTTTACTTTATGAGTACACGTCGTGTACTTCGATGCCACTGGAAGCTGTGTGCTGGTCGTGTTAGGGCCAGACACACGGGCGTGTAAGGGTGACTTGGAGGTCTCCTAAAGCAGAGTATGAAAAAGGCATGTACACGCTGTGTACTCCAGATGTACACGCCGTGTACTGTCATTTTTTCATTAAAGGGACCGGTGTCACGTCTAATCCATATTTCCATCATATTCTTAGACTATTTCCATCTAGAGCGTCCGAGGAGGCCTAATCTTCTTCGAGCCTCCTATTCGTCACTGGTTATCTGAATCGAACGTTGTTGGTTGCAATAGAATCACAGCGGTGAGTCCTTGGTTCTTCTTTGGCCATGTTTCCTGACTCTTTCTCTAATGAGAGTTATCGTATGTTGAAAGGTTTAGACATTTTTGCAGATCTAGGATGATTCATGGGTCGAGGATCAAGTATATAGATCTTTTAGGATCGAGAAATGTGGTTTTTTCCTTTCGTTGGATTTCTTTGAGTTTTTGTGAAAAAGTTTCGGATTCCCATGCTTCAGGTATTCCGTGTTATAGATTTTGGTCTCATTATGTGATTTACATAGATTGATTGTTAGATTAAGGTTAATTGATAATAATATATGCTTGTTTTAATGTTTTAGGATCACCCCATGGGTTTTATCCTTGTTTGGATGTTTATCACCATTTGGTATATTTTTTCTGCAAGGCAAAACCTTTTGGAATTGCTAGTTGCTTGGTATAACTAATTTCTTGAATTGCCTATTGTTTTAATGATTTTGATGCATTGAAGATTTTATCCAAGTAGATACTAAACATACTTAGGGCATCTGACAGTCGATTACGCATGACTAACCTACTCAGGCCTGTGAGAACCTGGTGCGGGAGACCAAAGAGGGAATATAAGATCATGTACTTCCCTAGGGGGTCTGTTAGAATTTGTTTCATATGCAAGACCTAAGGGAATTGGACATTGTGCTTCCTAAGAGTTTCCTTATTTTGCGCACGTATCGAGATCATAGGAGTAATTATACATAAGAGTTTCCTCAGAGTGTCTGTACCTATCGTTTCAAGACCGTTGGGAAATCGACGTGAGTGCTTCCCAGAGTGTTGGTGCCTTTGTATGTTTACTCGACTATAGGGGTCTGTGAGTTTGAGCCACCCAGGGAGGTAGTGTGAATGTGGATTGTTTGGTTGGTTTATATGATTCTAAAAATCCAAGGCACAAGCTTGGATATTTTGGTATGCTTGATTGTTTAGGTAGTCTTTTGATGCCTGTTGTGTTACCTGTTTACCTTGGAGTAGAGATCTTTGCTAGATTCTGTGGTTGTTTAATTGAATGAATGAATTATTTGTTAAATGAATGTGAATGGTAATTTTTATTATTGTTTACTTTTGTAATCCTATTTCACTGCTTACTTCTGCTATATTACTCACTCACAGTAGGGCACAGATCTTTTGTTTGTTGCCTACTAGGATTAGTCTCACACCCTGTTTGGGTCCTGCATTTCGGCACAAGATGGTTATATGGATGCAGGTGTGGATAGGGATTGTGGACCTTCTACTTTAGGTACATGATTTCTGGTTGGGGCTGGAGAGCATAAGACCGAGCTTAGGCTTGTGATGCTGCTGGAGTTGTTTTTTACTTTTCATACATTGTTTCTCTGTTGTTTGTCAGCACTTTGTTGTGTTTACTGCTTTCCATATATACTTGTACCTGATGCATAATTTTCATCATAACTATATATTCATTTCTTCAGCTCTTTAGTTTCAGTTATTGTATACTATTTACAGCTTCATCTATTGAGTGTTATTTCCTTTCCCTTGTATACATTACCAATTGAGGGCATAGTTTCTCCAATGACTAACCAAGGACCTCGCTGCTAGTCGGCAGCCATTGGAATTTGGGGAAATGCACTTGAGGTCATGTGGCGAACTGGGTATGGGGCACTTGTTGAGTGGCTCCAGATTCAGGTTGTTACATTTGGTGTTAATATAGTTTTTCATTCATTTCATTATGTTTCATAAAATATACCATTGTCCTGTTGACTATTTTATTCTGAAAAAGCCTCCAAAATGGATATTTAATCTATTCAAGTTGTTTCAATCATTTTATAATGTCCCATTTGATAGTAAATCACCTTGGAGGGGAATTTATGTGCCTTATGCTACCCCTTTGGTTAATCTATTACCTTATAAGCCCATTTTACTTTGTTCTAAAATGTTTAAACAACCATGATGTTTTGTTACCATGCAACATGTTCCTTTTGTTTCCTTTATATGTTTCTTAGGATAATGATCCATGTATTATGATCACATTCACTATTCCATAAATGAAGTGATAAAGTTAAATTAATTTGGGCCATGTGTTCAAATCCTTAATCCTTTTTAATCAAATGGAAATGGGCCAATTACATTCTTTGAAAATTATTCCTAATATGATCTATTGATTTTAATATAATGTAAAGTCCTCTCAATTGCGCTATATTTAGAATTTATAAGGGTTTTGGGCATAGTAAATATCCCTCCCCCATGCCAATTATGGTTTGTTTAGTTGAATGTATTTGTTAAATTCTAATTCCTTGGTCCATGTTAATTAAATAAAATTTATAAATTGTTTTACTTATCCAATGTGCTTGTTTATTTAATTTCTTATTTAAATGAAAAATCACTTATTACACCTGTTATGTATTTGATGACATGTTAAGTATAGTTTTCATAGTTCTATGGGTGAACCATGACGATTTTGACTTAAAGACCCCTTGGAAGGGATCTCGTGCCTTTTTTTGTTTATTATAAATGTTGTAAAATATGTTGGGGGAAACATCATTTATACCTAAGATGGTATTTCTGTACATTATCTATTTTTTCTTCTAGATGAGTGACCCCAATTCCCTAAGAGTGGCCCCTTGGACTATCTTAATTGGATTATTTGTTTTACCATTCCATGAGAGAGACTTGAGACCCTATGGAAAATGAAAGGTATCAACTCATATGTGAGTTAATAATATTTTCTATTTCATGATAGACTGACACTTGTGAATTCATTCTTTGGAAAACATGGATAGACTCTTGGAATTGGACTTTGACCAATCCCTTCTAGTGATACATGTAATGTCTATCCAGATTACCATGGATGGGCTCAAAGAGTCTAGACATGTTTTATAAATAGATGATTAAAATATTTTCTATGGAAATAATTTTTTTCAAATGAGAAATGATTAGTTGGTTCAGATAATATAGGTATGTGTCCTCTAATCCCAATAAAAATATTTTGGGAATCCCATACTATAAAATTTTTTCCATATTCACTTTAGTATTTCCAGATCTCTCGGTTTAGACACACCATCTCAGGCTAAAGTATGTATATTATTTGGGACTGCAAGTGGAATATTGGAAAATGATTTATTTAATTTACTCTAAATTTCATATAGAAATAAATATGTCACACTATTAAATTTATAATACATGAAATTGAAAGGCCTTGACACTGTGGGTTTTGGGATACTGAGATTATGTCTCATGCCCTGCCCGGGAACCTTTGGTACCCAAGTAGACATTATGAATTCATGTACAGAAAAAGTGAAACATCGAACTTATAATGGTTTATTTTCATTTCTAGGATAGAGTTAGGAGCCGAGGACAAATCCAATGCATGGGATTCTAGTTATAGTAGTTATTAGCTTCTTTTTTATTTCTATTAGCACGTTGTATATGATTACATCCCCTTCCCCTAATTTTTCATTTTTTATAAACATGACTCACTGTTTTCAACTATCATTTCTATTTTTTTGTTATGGTTCTTCACTTTATTTATTTTCATTCATGTTTTGAATTTTAGATCCCACTTACATCTGTATTTTTTCACTGCATCAACTGTTTATTGTATGTATATACAACCGTGATCCATTATAATGAATGAGGGTATAGTCTCCCCATGGTCTTACTAAAGTACACAACTTCTTGTCTACATTCTATGGTGTTTGGGGAGATCTACTTGTGGTCTTCTGGCTCCCCACTTGGGGAACTGTTGAGTGTCAATTAGGGTGGGATGCTAAAAAATCAGTCAAAAAAAAACATATAGAAATAATTTTATAGAAGTGTATAGTTCATTTAATTTATATATATAAATTATTATTTCCAATTTATGTTTCATCAAATAAATATTCTCATTTATATATTTACTCATCCACCCATCATTTTAATCATAATATTTTATAAAAATTGACATTTAAAATAACGTGGGATGAAATTTCAAGGATAATATATACATTATTGAAAAAAATATCCATAAGAAATAAAATCCTAGGATTTAATTTATAAAACAAATATGGAATTTATAAAAATGATAATTATATGGTAAATTTTAAATAATAATCTTCTATATATTGAAGTTATTCTCCATAACTCTTTTATATTTTTATCACTGTTGTAAAAACCTTCTCTCTATATGAGTTTATGAATAGATTAAATTTTTAAGAGAAGTCGAATATTCCAAAAAAAGGATAAAATAATTTTTATAATTTATGTTTCGTTGGATATATAAAATGATTAAACCCCATAGACGTGAGATTTTGGATGTGTATTCTGGTTTGGGAGGTGGTTAAAGGTATTAGAAAGGATGAAATGATTGGTTGGATGATTGAGGCAATAGCTTGCTAAAACTAGCTGATCAGTGGTCTAGCTAGAAGGATAGTTGGCCTTCAAGTACAATTAGTTAGCTGAAGGACCTAAACTATCCAGGTGGTGGAGACTTGTAGTAGATGGATCCATTACCTAAGGCATCAAGTCAGCTAATGGCCTCCACTAACAAGCCAGTTTGTCTTTTAAGGGGTAGAATTTAAATTCCTCCCCCTTAGATTTTTTTGAGGGGAATCTCCCTTTTACCCCATCCTTATCTTGTGCAGAACAGGGAGCTCCCCTACATATCTTCATTGGTCCAACTTTATAGTGTATGGTTTTGGGAGCCATTTATTGGAATTGTTTTGTAATATCATTCACCCTGTAATTGTCTTATTATTTTTCTGATCAACAACTAATTCCTAACATAAATGAATATGTTTTTAAAATATGATTCCACTAGAAGATGATATAATAATCCTAGGATGGTGTGGTTTCTATGTGGATTGGAATATGGACGTCATGATAGAAATAAGCACACCATGGGTCATTGTTTTATTATAGTTATGTGGATGGGTGGATTTTTAAAGGTCTTTATGAAAAAAAAAATTATCATCACTTCTTGTTCTGGTTCTGTTAGTTATACATATTTCTATGGTGAGTTCATATAGTGTGGAATGAAACTTTAGATGATCATTCATCTTATTTTGGGTGCAGTGGGAATTCTTAGTATGTTTTAATTCAGGTTTTTCGTAATCTGTGTAGTTTCTTAATTTTTATTTAAGTTGATAATTAATTACAAGTTGATTTAAATTAATTTTTTTTGGTTTTTTGGGAATGATATAGGTCCATGTGTTGTCTGAGTTTTTCTTTTTGGTCTTGTATGTGATTGAGTGGAATATAATCTTGAAAGAACTAAATAGGGGAATGCTTCATTAATAAATTGTGAGGTCCCTTTAAAATGAAAACAATCTCACCTTATTATTTTAGTAGTTCATTGTACAGTCGGGTTGGAATGGTTGTGCATTGACCTCGTATATATTAAATTTTCTAATAATATCATCACCATATATTACATGCCCTTTATATTACTTATCCTAAATTTAAGGTAACCCCTTGTGTGGTTCCTTGGGAATAAATAATACTTGGGTTGTGGGATTAACTTTGTAAAATGATGCATCTTTTCAGTTTTGAAAAATTAAATGGGATTGGTATTATAGAAATGGTGTTAAAAAATATCTATTTTTTGAAATGGCGAATTTAGTTAGTTTTTTATATAGAAATGTGTGATGATATTATATAAATTTATGATTTTGGTATTTTTTAAAATTATTAAACTATAATGTATTTTTATAAATGGTTTTATTTATATGTAATATGTTTTATGTGAAATGGAAAACACCCATCAGTTTGGTTAGGTTTGAATGAAGAATATGTTTTATTTATTATTATGGTTAAAATAAGGGTGAACACATGCCCTAGGTGAATGCTAGAATTTATAGTAAACCTGGGGTGGACATGAAATTCGAGGACGTAGTGGTAACAGTTTGTCTAGGGTTTCCATGAACCTGAGGGATACAGTGGATATAGTTATCATAGGGTGACTAATACCCAATGCAATGTATTGATTATGTTTATCCAAGGGTGACAAAAACCTTATGGGGTCTATTGATTATGGTTAACATAGGGTTTCCATGACCCTTGGGGAACATGGCTCCAAGGATGGTTATATTTCCCCGATATGGTAGTTTTGACCTGGGATGGGTATATTTACCATGGTTTGGCTAGAGAAGGTTTGTACAACCATTATGAAATTCTGAATGGCACCTTGACACTAGATGAAGTATGTTTTTACGATTATGTGGAAAATCATGGCCACCATGTTTATCATGTATTTATATTTTTGTTTTAATTTTTTTAATATAGTAATTATACTTGTTTATCTGGAGCACATATTCATTAAATATTATTGACTTGTTACTTTTTGGACACTATTGGTAGTGGCCTTCTATTATTTACTCACACACTTCATGAACTAACCTGGAACATAGCTACATAAGTATAT
Source organism: Viscum album (assembly GCA_963277665.1). Classification (NCBI taxonomy): domain Eukaryota; kingdom Viridiplantae; phylum Streptophyta; class Magnoliopsida; order Santalales; family Viscaceae; genus Viscum; species Viscum album. The sequence goes on from OY728158.1 coordinate 1,032,012,780, forward strand.
GCTTCTAGTTTTATGAATATGTCTTTGATTGGGCTGTAAGGATGGATCATGAGTGTTTGGACAAGTGCAAGACTCAATTTCATGTTTGATTTTTTATTAGTTATGGTATTTTAGGCATTTAGGTTTAATGGATTCTTGGATTTTACTATATACATTTAACTTTTTGTGGAGTGTATTATTTGAATTATTGATGACACATTCCTATATGACATTCTTTTAATACTTATCTGGATGTTTTAATTACTTGATAACATTTATGCAATTTGTCTACTTTGATAAGTATGTATAGCCTCCCTACTAAACTACAATAGACATAGACCACTAGTCAGTAGCCTCTACAATATGATGTGGGAATCCTATAGTCACATACAAAATTGGTATGATTTCTATGCATCGATTGAGCTGGGGAAGGATGTTAATAAGTTGTATAAGAGTAGTTTTTTATTGTTTTACTATTTTGGGGATGGTATTCAAGAGAATATTAATGTTACATGACATGGTATTGACCTTGTTACGGGTACTGATTCCCCCATGTATCATGGAAGTTCATGTTTTCAAGGATTGGATTATTTGTATTTTTTCCAGTTTTTAATTTTATTTGATTTCACACTAAGTGATGCATATTATCATTGAGGATATATATTTATGGAATTTCTTTATCCTAGTAACTGAATTGAGGGTGTGTTAATGCATCATATTAAATAAGCATGGTTAATGTTCATGATTTCTTGTGATTGTTTATTTGGGCTGTTTCACCGTTTGATTTCTTAATGTTTTTACATCTATTTATATGTTTCTTCAAAATAATTATAAGGTGGAATATTACTAATCTGATCCCTAAAGGTATAAGAAACTTTTTTTTGTTTATATTGGTTTATTATTATGAGGACTTCCTTAAATAAATTGTTAATTACTACTTAATTATATTTTCTCTCTAAAACATACAATTTCTATTTTATTTGAAAATCTTCCACTATAATAAATATTCGCTAAAAAAATTTATGAAAAAAATCATGAATTTAATGTGATAACTTGTTTTAGGTATTACATGGAATTAGCTAAATAAAATTCCAAGTGAAACATAAAAATAATTCAAACTTTATAACTAATACTTGAAATATCATTTTTTGACTTTTTTTTGGAATGTTTCGGTTTAACAATTTTGGAAAGTGTATGTTAATGAAATATATATACAAGTATGAGTTGTGCCTAATGGTTTTCAATGTAGACTAGGTTGGTATGTATTTTTAACTGTATGTGCTGGATGTCTTGGCTACGATAATGAATGAAATATGTGTTATTCCGTTTGATATAGATACCCATGAAGAATTGAGGGTTTTATATGGACTTATGGGTTATTATGTCCCCATGAATGGTTTGGAAAGGGTTGTTTAAACCTATGTGTGTATCCTATAGTGGGTGTTTGGATGATTAGAGGCTTATGATCTTGGTTTTGGGTAACTATCATCCTAGCTGTCATAACAATGGGAGTTTAGATTAATGGTTTATAGGGGAGATTCTCATAGCCTTCTTTGTCACAAAACAACCTAGGTTGACCATTAACTGGTCTCCCAAACTGGTTGTTATCCTGGACCAAAGGGTGTTCCCGATCTCCAGGGGCTGATAACCAGTGTTGAGAATCAATAAATAGACATGGTAATTACATAAGCCCAAAAAAAATAACTAGGAACATATAAATAAATTTTATAAACTAAAAACATAGCAACACAAACAACTGAACCACAAATAAAAATTATAAATAGGTATAGTTAAAAAATACAATCGAAAAGATGAAAACAATGATATGGAACTGAAACAAAAATGAACAATCTGAACTACCACCAAGAGATCTCCTTGTTACCTCTTGGTCACAACCAACCATAAGACCATTTATATTCCAATAGTGGGCACATTGTATCAAACATGAACAAATGATGGTCCTTCAAAACATATCAGGTCAACCGACACTGAGTGGTATAGGTAGGGTGTGAGATAACAATTCATTATATAACCACCAAATAATCAGTTACATTTCATTCCCAAATACATTCCATTAACCCTAGTTTGAAATATATTTATTAAAATATATTTTTATACACACATTCTATTTAAAAAACTACATGCTTCATTTCCCTCATAATTTAGGATAATGAACAAGAAGGGAAAAAGATATTTGAGATTTTCATTCAAAAAATCTACTTATAAATCTTTTTTAAACAAATTATAAGTTCACAGTTTTTCAAAAAAAAACTAAAACCAGGTACAAATATAATTTTTTAACACAGTGAGGGAAACAGTTTTAATAGTACTCATAAGTGGAATACACAGGAAATCCTAGGACCCATAGAGGAAAACCAAAATAAACTATACATTTTACTCATCTTAAATTCATGTACAGCTCAATTACATCATAACACGTTAATAACCCACCGTTTCACTACCTTGCCAGGTCAAGGGGCCCTTTCCCAAAGAAATAGACCAAAGTATCCCCCTACTATGGGCCACCATCTAGTACAATAACCTAGATAAGGGTATCAATCATTTTAAATAATCATCTTTCCTATTCTAGGTGCTCATGTATATTTCATTAGGCGGTGGGCAATACAATTCAAACAACAAGTCACATACATGTCACATACACATCACCCAACTAGCACCACCCAACCGCCCCAAGGGTAGTTCGCTGCCATCATGCATTCATTATACATGGGAGTGTCCCATACTGATGAAACTTTCATCTCATGGCTCACTAACTATGCAAGGGACGAAACTGAAGGGTTTAAAAAATTCCATTTGAAAATGCCAATTGGGCCTTTTGTTCTACCCTTGTAGGGTACATTTACCCAATAAAAAAGTAACACATCAAATTCCATTTTATGCATATAAAATATTCTTTTCACTATGCCTTATCCAAACTGCCTTTATGTTTCAAACACACACCAAAATACATCACAACATCCAAATAGTTCTTTATATGAAATCCAATATTTCACAAAAATAAATAGAAACCATGAAAAATTCACTCGAAGGTTCCAAACAAGAATTCAACCATTTCAAGAAACAATTACCTTTTTCTCAAATGCAAACGAAATAAAATTTTCCATACAATTTTCAATCCACCCTAAGTCGTTTGGAAGACCATGGGATCATTTATCAAGAGAGAGGGAAACAAGAGATAGGAGTTCATTTTAGAAAACCAGGGTTCAAGAAAAAAACCACTCTAAATGTCATCATCATTTGAAGGCCCATCCAAGGGTTACCTCCATGAATCTGTGGATCTTCTCACATCCAATGGCTTGGTACAAGTGACCTTTTCGCAACCATTTTTAAAAAAACCACACACACCTTCCAATAAAAAAATAATGTATTTTATAAAAAACATTGAGTTCCATAAAACTAACCAATGGAATAAAAACAGGTTCCATAAAATGACTCTATATGAAAACACGACTCAAAAAATAAAACAATTCCATTTGATGATAAATAAATTTATTAAATCCAAATTGACTAGTGAGATTCAATAACATGAATGGATAAATATATTAAAACATATTTTTATTCAAATTAACCAACAAGATAATTCAACAGTGAATTATCTATGGTTATAATAATTGGGTGAAACATTCTTTAAAGTCGTGTAATAAAATCCAAACATCAAATGAATTGATATTGGCAGAGAAGGAATGGAACACCTACCCCATCCCTTGAAAACATGACAGAACCTCAATAGAAGGAAGAAAAACGTACTGCAGACTAATCACACAGCCTAGAAAATGATAAAAATTAATAAATAAAACCCCCAATTATTTGGGTTTTATGATAAAGGAAAATATTCCAAGAAAGATCCTAAAATGAGGTATGCTTTCCATATGGGGAAGACCGATGGATAGTCGTGTCGCAAGGAGGGACAACTACAAGAGATTTTCTCACCTGACTGGAGGGCTCACATCGATGACTTGGAGGGCGTAGGGGCTCACGTCGGTGAGTAGAAGGGCATAGAGGCTCATTCCAATGAGCAGTTGGGTTCAATACCATGACGGTGCTACACACTAGAACAGGAGAGCCGCTGGGACCAGGGCGCTCCAGGTGGTTAGCTGGCCAGTGAGAGAGGGGGGGGGGGGTTCGGGATGGCGGTTGTGTGTGCACAAGGAAGTAGGGGAGGATGGTGTTCAGCATAGTGGGAGAAGAAGAAGTTGGGTCGCGGCCCCCTAGGGTTTCTTTATATTTTTTTAATAACATTGACAATTATAATAATACATTATTTAAACATTCTTATTATATTTAAATATTAACAATAAATTCTTATTAATAAAAAATAATTTTCATTAATTATAATAATAATACATTAACTAAAGAATTATTATTATTATTACAAACTCGTTAATATTTAGTTCATTTTTTTAACATTAATAATATCATAGTCAATTTTATTAAGAATAATAATAAAAAAAATAATCAATAATAATAAAAATAAAAATATCTATACAATTATATTAATATTATTATAGTGAAAACATTTACATTATTTTAATTCTATAAAATTTTATTTATTATAAAAATTATGTAACTACAGAGACACTTTGGCTGACCACGTGGTTACTGCCTACCGTGAAGTGCCTAGGAAGTGGTCCGAAACCAAACAAACTCATCAGTAATTAAAAAAATTTAAACCAGAACTCATCCAGAACATCGACGAGGCTAACCAAAACCAAGATATAAAAAAATAAAAGAATTTTAATGGTCGTGGAGTGACAAGTCTCCCCACCACAATACTTTCTTCCCCCAGAAATTTACCATGTAGAAAGTTAGTCATTAACTAAGTCTGTACCTGAACATAACATGAAGAAACAATGAATTCCTGAGTGAATATTTGTTCTTCAAGTCCCACAAGACCGATCTAAATGAAACCACAACCCAAAAAAGGGAATATACGAGGGGGGTTCTCTTAAATACAAAAATTAAACTAAAATACATATATAAAATTAGAACACACCACCTCACGGAGGGGCTAACGTGGGAACTTTCAACTAGAACCTACCCAAACATCAGCCACACGAGAACCGGAAACTAATGAATTCCTAACAAAAACTCAACAAACATCCTTAAAATTAAAGGAAGAACTTCACCACCATTAATTAATCAAGAGACCTATTACAATGAAACCCATCATACAGGAACACCAGAAATAGGTAGATCTCTTAAAATAATCAAAAGACCTCCACATAAGGGAGAACAACAACATTGCCATACCCAAAAAATGAAAAAAAAAACAAGACAGAGGACTAGACACATCATCTAACCATTTCAGAATACCCAAAAAACTCCAAAAGTGTAGAGTTGACTCCCAAACTAAATTTTCCCATTATCTAATGATCCATACCCCCCTTAAATAAAATAAAAGATTTAGAGATGATACACTTAGAACCGGCACAACTTCTTATATTATGACAAAATGTTTTTGTCACAACACTTCATGAAAGGATTAACTTACAATAGAAAAAAGGATAAACAAGTAAATTTTAGATATTTCCACCCCAAATCTAGATAAATAATCCAGGACAAGGTTTCAATCATCATTGGAAACTTCTAACTATACCCAAAAATATCAGTCAGAGGAAAACCTCTTACCATTTATTATGAATGGAAAAGTACAATGAACAAACACAACGATCAAGAAAAACTAGTTACATACCATCTAACTCATACCCCATGCCACACACATGATATATGACTTCATCTGCAGTAGTCGATTCCCATTTGGAGCTTTCACAGTGCTTCAGGACTTTAGCGTACTTCCATCTAAGATTCAGTTTCTCTGTGGAAATCAACTCCCTATAGGATTGCTTGACAGAGTATTTGGTTAACCCCAGCTGTGGAAAATCAGAATAAACCTTCCACATTCTTATATTATCTAGGATAGGTTCCTCATTTCAAGATATCTTCTTCCCATATTTGACAACATCACTAAATAAAGGCTTGACCAAATCACAATAATTTTCTTTGTCACTATCTAAGGCGTCCCCCCATTTTTTCTTTGAGGAGAACAACTTGGAAATCATCAATCATAGTCTGGCCCTACTCATAATGTTCATTAGAATCAATCATATAAAATGAATGTGGAGGCTCTAAAAAATCATGACCAACATCCACCTACTTCATAAAAACATCTTATTTAACAAGCGTCATGTTGTGGCCTTCCTTTATTTGATAACACCCAATAATCTCATCGTGACCCAATTCATGAAATCTGTTGCAAGTATAAATTGTTTCAGGCACGCCAAAATTATAAATCAGATGCAGATTATTATCCTTAATAGATGGAAAAAAAGAATGTGTATCATGGGATTTCCCATCATAGACTGAGCTTAACGCCAGATCTCCCTCCTTCTGCCTAGCATCATTGGATTTGAGCAGCCCACTTTCTTCCCTTCCTACAGCACACTGATCAGCTGGATCTTCCCCATGATGAAATACATCATCTGAAGTACCAAAAAGTCCCAACCTACCGACAATTGCATTACTAGGACCAGCTTCATCCATATCAAAGTGATTAACAACATTATTGAGTAGAAGATCTTGCTTCAATCTATCAAACACTACAGAAACTAACAGCTTAAGGGAAGCTCGTTCCTGCCTTCCCAGAGATGAATCACCCAAACCATCAGTAGTTCCATGCTTAGTAGCATCAGAGTTCGTCTGTTCTTGACATGATACCCTACCAAGACTCTTCATTGAATTAGCCGACCATCTACTTCTGGATCCACGAAGATAATGACAAACTATTTGACCCAAACGACAACAGGTTGAGCAATAATCAACCCAATATTCAAACACAATAGCATGCCTACATCAGAACTCCTCTCCAACAGTGATCCAAATCCAATCAACTGGTTGCTTTGAGGAATCCCCCAAAAACACGAAAATGAAGATTAACTGGATGACTCACATAGGATGATTGTGCATCAGAGAAGAGGAAACAACCAACTAGTTTCCCTATCATATTAATTATCAATAGATTTTTAAATGCAATAGGAAGTTGAGGGAGGCTTACTCAGGTCGCTACTAGAGGAGGATCATAATTTATACAGAGAACAAACGACCATCGGAGAAGGAAAAATTTGCATTTGTTGCACCTGCGGGGAGATCTAGACAATGAGAAAAATATGTCTTCCTCCAAAGTAAATTGAATTATCAGGTGATGATTATCAATAATCCCTAAAACCGCATGTTCTGGAAGATCCCAATTAATGAACACAAATTGATAGAACTCTTCAAACGAAGGCCATCGATGAGTAAAGCGAACATCAAGGGTCAAATCCAAGAAACCTGATCCCATAGAGAATTATAATAAAGAAATTGAAAGCTGAGGGACCCCAAGAAGAAGATATGGATCTTTCAGGCTTAGATAAATATAAGGGAATTTCGGGAGACAATTAGTGTTCGAAAATGGTAAAATCAATGCCCGTGACACTGGGTGTGGTGAATCCTAAACATCTTGCTCCAAAGACCTATGAATGGGGCTTTGATGGATAAAGCATCTCCTAACACATATTAAGGTACTAGAATCCACCAATTAGATATCCTTCCTCAAATAAAATATCTTACAGAACTTTCCCTGGTGACCCAAATGGCCACAATGACAGTGAGGTTTCAGTGGGATGCGAAAAGATAACATGGAATGCCAGAACCAACTAAACTGATGGAACATCAGAAAGTGGTCTGACAAACATGAAGATGATACTGATGAAAGATATTCTTGATTAATAGGTTTCCCACATACACCCCACTTCGTAGATGGGAGAACCCTCATGTATGATAAGAGGCATGATATTTTCCAAGAAGTTGTGCTCCAGATTCCTACCCCTTGAAGCAGCTGACACATGCCTTCAATAATCATTATCCTTGTTAATTATGAATGGGATCTTACCACTTTTTTCATTTTCTTCTTCATTTTTGATCCATTAGATGAATATGGATATCAAAAACTACCACATCATCCCAACACTAACAATGATGAGACATCCGCCTCCACTGGTCCAAGGATGGACCCTCCACTATTTCCAAGACAACACAAACTCTATCAAACTCAAGAGTCCCCAACCACCCTAAGGCATATCTTACTCCCCTCAAACCACATCACCACCCCTATAAGACCCCAAATGCCTTGAAAAACAAGAAACACTCAATAGAAACCATAATTGGGGATGAATCATTAACAAATTATGGGGACATTTATGGGTGGCATATTGAGAATAACATGAAAAACAAAATCGAAACCTGCATCAATCCAAAACAAAATCAAAAGAATCACCCCCAGCTGAGAAAATGGGCCAAGAATCGCGAATAAGAATTTAAAAAATCAAAATAAACAACCCAATCCAAGGGTAATAGGCTCATAAGACTAACATATATAAACAAATGAAATAAAAATATCTTTTTCAAAAACCACAATTTTACGAATTTAAATCCATTCGACAAGAACACCTCAATTTTTAAATCTATTTTTCCATTTCAAAATCCACATTCATTTTCAGTATATTTACACTGAAAAAAATCAAAAATAAAAAAACACACACCAAACTATCCCGGAATGAGGAACTAGTGCTTACACCTAACCCGACGACAAGGTAGTGGGCCATGTCCCAAGTATGAAATAACACTAAGAGGACCTTGAACCGAGAACCTTCAATCTATTTAGGTCACTAATCTATATGAGGTCACAAAATAACACAAAGTCACCTCAATTGCCATAAGTCAATCCAAAACAACAATAGCAAGACTCAAACACCGGACTTCCCATAGTAGCTCAGGTTACATCACGAGTGGTGGTGATTAGGAACTGACTCGTAACCTGCCATTTGAGTCCTAAAAATATAAATCTTCATCTAATGGACACTCCAAATATCAATTTCCTTCCTTGATACGATGTTTTCATGAAAAAACCTTGGTTGACCCTGAACCGATCACCCGGTCGGTCTGCGGCGTTGCCTGAAGGGTGTTCCCAATCCCCACGGGCTGGAAACTAGTTTAGGTCATCAAGACATATATGTGGGAATGCTTTAAGCCAAAAACAAATAACCCAGACTAGATAAATAAATGGAATAAACTAAAAACATAGTAATAGGAACAACTGAACCTCAAATAAAAATTATAAATAGATTCAGTTACAAAACACACTCAGTAAGCTAAAAACAAGGATACAAAACTACAACTAAATGGAACAAACTAAACCAACACCACACGATCTTCATGTGACCTCTTGGTCACCACTAACCATAAGACCAGCTATTATCCAATAAAAAAACCCATCTAGGAAACCTGAACAGAGGCTGAACCTACAAAATAGTTCAGGTCTACTCACACTGAGCCCCATAGGTAGGGTGTGATCAAACATCTTAGTTGGTAACCACCAAATAATACATGCCATTTCATTCCAAAATACATTCCATTAAAACTAGTTTGAATTAAATTTATTAAAATATATTTTTATACACAGATTTCATTTTAAAAGAAACAACATGATCCATTATCCTCATAATTTTGGACAAGTTATATAAAGGAAAAAAGAATGTTGAGATTTCACTTTCAAAACATCGATATTGAAATTCTTTTTCAACTAATCACTTGTTCACAATTTTTCCAAACCAAAACCAAAACTAGGTACAAATAACAAGATTCTACACAATGAGGGAAACGATTATAATAGTACTTTTAATGGGAAAAATGGGAAATTCTAATAACTCAGAGAGGAACCCAAACAAACTATACATGTGAAACATCTTTAAGGAATTTACTACTCAATGAAGTCATAATTCTCTAATGCCCAACCTGTTCTGGTCGAGGGGCCCAATACCATATCCATAAACCCATGTATATATCTGATATGGTCCACTAGCTTGTAAAATAACCTAGACTAGTTAATGAATCCTTTATAGTTAAATACTCTCATATGCTAGGTTCCCATTTATATTTAACAAGGGTGTTAGAAATAAAATTAAAACAACAAGTCACATATATTTCGCATACACGTCACCCAACTACCTCCACCACGGCCAGCCCAAGGGATGTTCCTTACAATCAATAATTCATTATACAAGTTAGTGTCCTATACTGAGGACACTCCCATAACATGGATCACTAACTAGTCACAGGACCTAACCCAAGAAGGGTTTTTTTTAAATCATTTCAAAATGATAAATGGGCCTTTCTTTCTACCAATCCAGGGTCTATTTACCAAAAACAATGGAAACAACTCAAAAGCCATTTTCAACTATATAAAATCTCATTTTTACAATACCTTAGAAAAAAGTTTTTTATGATTCAAACATAAACCAAAACACATCACAACATCCAAATATTTCATTCTCTCATATACATTTTAGCATAAAACTAAATTGAAAACATGAACAATGCACTTGAAGGTTACAAATAGTAATTAAAGCATTTTATGGAACAATTAAATTTTTATTCAAATGCCTAACAAATTAAATGTTCCAAAAAAATTTGAAACAACACTAATTTATTTAGAAAACCATTGATCTGCTTATTAAAAGAAAGGGAAATAGAATATAGGAGTCCATTTTATAAACCCATGGATTCGGAAAACAACCACTCACAATGTCATCATATTTTGAAGGTCCATCCATGGGTACACATTGTGCATCCATGGATGTTCCCACATCAAATTCCATGTCACAAGTGGCATTTTCCTAGCCATTTTGGAAAAAACCCATCAAACCTTCCACTAACATAATGAACCATTTTAACAAAAACAATGAGTCCCATAAAACCAATTCCATAAATATTTTCTACAAGAAAAAACCACTCAAAACATCCAACAATAACATTTGAGTTTAATGTCATTTTTTCAATCCAAATTGGATAGGAATATTCATGGGAATGAATAGAGAAACATTTCAAAAAAATATTTAGTCAAAAATACAAACAACATAACACTACCATTAATTGACAAGGGTTATAATAATAGTTTTAAACAAGAAATAAAACTAATTTAATAACACCCAATAATAAAATGGAGTCAAATTGGAAGAATATGAATGGATCACATACCTCAAAACATGAAAATTTGATAGTTCTTCAAAGGAAGGATAATCAATAACCTAGGGACCAATCAGACACCCTAGAAAATGAGAAAAACAAATATAAGAAGAACCCCAAAAATTTTGGTATTACCACAATGGAAAATATTCAAATAAATACCCTCCACATGATGGATAATTACTGAAGGGGTGAAGAGGAATGGTCATCCATATCTCAAGGAGGGACGACTGCTAGAGATGAGGTCACCGAAATAGAGGGATTGTACTTGCGAGAAGAGGGCACTAGTCCCGGAGGGCCATTAGGATTTCGGCGTGACATGAGGTTCGATGGATAGTGAGGAATAGGGGGGGTCCATTCTAGGGGATGCTCATTCATAATGGAGTAGGGGATGAAGGGGTTTGGCGCCATGGTAAATCAATAGGAGAGGGTCACGACCCCCTAATGGTTCTTCATTGTTTTATAACAGCTATAATAATAATAATAAAAATACATTATCAAAAAAATTCTTTTTATTAAAACATTTTTATACATAATAATAAAAAATCATAAATTAGAACAATCTAATTATTATTAATAAAATAATATTTTTTTCAAATTTTAAATAATTTTAACATCAATGAATGTTTTAATAATAAAAATAATAGTGATAATAACACCTTCAATAATAATAATAATAATAATATCTTCAAAATAATAATAATATTATTATGGTGACAACATTTACCTTATTTTAATTTAATAAAATTTTATTTATTTTAAAACATTGGGAAACAATACAGGCACCCGGGCCAACCGCACGGCTACCGCCAACCATGCATTGCTCGCGCACTAGTCTGACACCCAAAAAACTAATAAAAAATGAAAACATATAAACCATCACTCAACAAGAACATTGATGAGGATAACTGATGAAATAAAATAATAAAATAAAATAAGTTTAATTTCCAGAGTTTTATATTCATTGTCCAGACTTCAAATTGTAGAGTGTATGTCTTTTGACCTACATTTTTGAACTATGAGAGGGGGAAGGGTGAGGCTATAAGTGAATATAGTTATGTGAGTTAGGGTTATATATATCATTTTAATGCATGTTTGTATATTCTATTTCACCTAGTATGTTGTTAGGATCTATTGGTGACATTATATTTTAGGAAGAAGAACTTATATGCCAATGATTCACATTTGTGGATAGTTCTATGGAGTCAAGATCACATAGATGTCTTCCCATGTTTATTATCCTGTGTGGGTTTCCAGAGGGATGATCGATGAGAATCACGCATATTATACAATTGGATGAGTGAAGTTAATTAAATTCACTACTAGAAACTAAGGCACAAGTGGTATTCCTGGTTTTCTACATAGGAACATGAGATGCCTTGGTGATTAATGTACAAGTGGGTTTTGTATGATTATTGGTATTGGTTCTAGAATAAGGTACTTATGGAATACTAATTCCATATATGGGGTTGGTGAGAGGAATGTGGTAAAGCCTGAGGCTCTTGTATGGAAATGCACTATGAGAGTGGGTTCTTCAATAGCATATAAGAATTATGCGGGAAGGAATGAAAATGTTCATTTCCATGTTAACTCAAAATGTTTACTTATAAATAAGGTGAGAATGTAAATGAACCGATTTTATATTTAAATATATTTATTAATTTTAATTGGTCAAAAAATGGTTCCATATTTATGTGGTGCACTGGTTTTGGTAAAGTACTAACGGTGATGAGTTCTTAGTGAGACTCATATATGGAAATTGTTGTACAATGGATGGATGGGTGATATATGATTTGGGGAGAAGTGACATGATGTAGATTAAGATGGGGACTTTTGGATATATTAAAATATTTTGCACAACTATTGAGAATTAATGGATTATTAGAGTTAATCAATCATTAGAGATACAGAGAGATCTTCAGGTTATGTTTGGGTGGTACTGGTGCATATTCCAATAAAATTTAATGAATAGGTATATTTCTCTATGAGCTATGAAATGATTAGGGTGTGATGAGGTACTTATGGGCATGGGGATGTGGAGACATATTCGAGAAGCAAGATTTAGCTATGGTATGGTGATAATTTCATTGGGAGATTGAGTGTAGCAGTATGGAAAATCTGGGGTGAACCATGATGAATGTATTAGAGGTTGACGTGATGGATGAGGGATAATAGAATTCGAGAATTTCTATTCATGTGTTCCGGATAAGACCCATCTGATTCAATTCATTGGGATCCACAAGGGATGGTCTATATGGCGTGTGAAATACCATTATTAAAGTTTCACCCTCATATTTTGGTGGGAAAATAATTGTTTTTTTAATCAAGAGGAATGTGTCCATTATCCAATAGTGGTTATTAAATTACATTCTATGTGACAGTCATGAGTGAGTAGTCTAGCCCAGTCCAACCATCATGTTCAGTGCTGGATGAAATGCATGTCAAGGTTCTTCAAAAATTGCTATGTGATGTGTTGAAATGGGTTATATTATGGCAAGGATAAGGATTTAAATCATAGAGGTGGGACCCACTTGTGAGGGAGTCTTGATTTGTGAGTTTGATCAAGGGGTGATTGTTATGGTGTATTATTTCCATTGAATAAATGATGCTAAATTAAGTGGGTTTTTTGGTGAATAATCATATTAGACATAGAGGTAGTGATGGTTAGGTTTTATATTTAATATATAGTCCCATTATTGTTGGGGTGATCTATGAATTATTATGTTGGTGGTGTGTCGGTGCTCTAGGCATGGAAAAATGGTGGAAATTTGTGATTAATCCTCAGACCCAAGAATAACACAAGGTGTCAGTTATAGTCTTCTAGGGTGTGTTGGGATGATCATGGTATTCCCTTAGGATTATGGAATCATGGTTGAGTGAGTGAATATATCATTGAAGGTGGAAATGGGGTGTTATTTGGAAGAGTCATTTGAATGATCTTATATTTAAGTCCTTTCATCTAGTTTAATGAATAGAGTTAAATAACCATAACTGCTGAATCATTTTGTGGGTTTTGATTAAGTCTTGAGCATTAGTTGGGGCCTTTTAAGAAACAATTGCATTTTTGATCAATGATTAGACTATAGAGGTTTATTTTATTTTCTCAAGACAATTGAGATTACAATGTATATGAGAGTTGAACTTATGATTTCATGGGTGTTTGGTATAGTGTTATACGAACTACACCAAGGGGAATTGTTAGAATGTTGAGATCCTGGTTTAAAAATTAATTCCAATTGTGGGTGTTAGAGATTATAAGTATCCACCGGTAGTCATGTCTTTTTTGGGAGGAAGCAAGGGTCGGTTGAATAGATCGATAAGGAGACCTATGATATCTCAGGTTAGACAAGAATGGTTGAATTCTATCATGGTGTTTCAGTGAGAAAATCAAGTTGTAGATTTTATTCCTATAGAGTATCCACTTAAAATCCATCATTGTGCTCTAGAAGCATGTTTAGAATTAAGAATTGAGATGTGACCTTTGAGTGGGTTTAGTGAAAGAAATATATTATTTAATATTTTAGATAAACAATATGAATTTTTCAAGAATATATATTTTGATTTGGGGGGGTAGTAAAACCCTTTTGTCCATAAGACTGTACAAACATGTTTTAATTCTCAAGAGAAGATTATTGTCTTAAACTAAGGATCATTTTTTAATATTCGGTGCCTGATTGGTTATGCTAGTGGTTTTAACCCCTAAATGTGGTGTCTTAGATGATTTTTTGGGTTTAGGATGTGGTCAATGGTAATGGAATGGATAAGAGGATAGGTCAGGCAGCTATGGCTACAACTTGTAGCTATTAGCCAACCGGTGGCTTGCTCAGAATTCCTATAGGCACCACCCACTCTCTAGTGGACCTGTACTGGCCAGCCAATGGGTTTTTTTTAAGTATAAAATTACATATTTACCCCCATTAAATTATTTTACATTGTAACACATAATATACACATTCCTCAGCTCACATTTACTAGGGATCCCTCCTCCATATCTTCCTTGGTACCCCCCCCCCTCAATGGGGATGTTTTTGGGGTATGATTCTTGGTGTTTTGGGGTTAGAATATCTTCTCGGTGGACAATCTACCCCTCCTCGTCATCTCCCTAAAATTCTTATCTTCCTTATTTAGGTATTTGAAATAAGATTCCACAAGAGGAAGGTTTAATAATTCTAGGATGATGAGGATTGTATGTGGATTGACATGAGGATGTCCATAGATATCATCTTCACATCATCATCAATTATTTTTTTTGAGGATTGTTGATGTCTATGTTTATCATCTTTTGGATAATCAATTTATCGTCACTTTTTTTCTAGTTCTATTTTTAAAGGAATTTTCTTGGTTGAGTGCATTAATTATGACTTGTGCCTCTAAAAGATTTTTTGTCTCCATTTCGGTATAACAAGAATTCTTTCTAAGTGGTCATACCTTTTTTTTGTAGTTTTTAAGTTGGTTAACTATTTTTATGTTTTTAATTAATTAGAATTTTATTATAATTACTTAATTTAGGTTATTAGTGTGGGAGTTTCTTCTATTACTAGTTAAATGTTTCTCATTAGTCTTAGATGATCATTATTGGATGATTATCGAGCAAATACTTAAAATGGTAATGACTAGTAAAATATTTAATTGGTCCTTATAAAATAAAAAATAGTCTCACCTTATAATTTTAATGATGTGTTGTGCCATCAGGTATTTTTTGTCATGGAATGACCTAGTTTAAATTAAATTTTTTTAATAAAAAATTCACTTCAGTTTACATTCCCTTTCAATATATTGTCCCAAATTAATGGTAACCCCAAGTTGGGAGGCCAGAGAAATAAATAGAACATGAGTTTTGAGGAGGAACCATTCAAAATAATGTATGTTTTGGTTTTTGAAAATGAAATGGGAATAATATTTGTTGAAATGGTGTGTCAAAAATTATATATTTTTTTAAATTGTAAATTTAGTGGGTTTTTGAAATATTAATATGTGAGGAATTTATTAACATGAATGAGGTGTTTTGTGTTTTTTTAATATAGTAAAATTAGAAAGGATTTTATGGAAGGGATTATTTTTTTAGGTGAACTCTTTTATGTTAAATAAAAAAAGATTGTTGGGTTTGATTTTTTAAATAAATACAAAATTTTGTTTATATTTATCTTTAATACGAGGGTGATCCCATCCACTAGATGAATGTTAGAACCTTGGATGAACCTATGGTGGAAATGACACACGGGGACACATTAGCTATCGTTAAACCAAGTTGAAAGCAACCCCTGGGAATGAAGTGATTATGGTTAACCTTGGGTGAACATGAGCCAGGGGATTTCAATAATAATGTTTAACTAGGGGTGACCATAATCTTGGGGATGTAGTGATTATGGTTACCATGGGTTGAAAATGAACCTGAGTGATGCATGGATCATAGATTTGGTATATTTCCCTCAAATTCTGGTTTAGAACGAGGATGGTTATATTCCCTTGGGTCAAGTGTGAGGTGTTGGGAATGAACATCTTGATTTTCACAAAGTCACCCTAACACTCTTCAAAGCATGTTAGCAATATTCTCAATGTGAATCTGACCCCTGGGTTTAATGTGTGTTTATATTTCAGTTTTAGTATTTAAATGATTGTATGATTTTTGTTATTTATAGCACCGTTTCATGTACTATCATGGACTGGTTATTTTAGGGTCACCATTGGGGGTGGACTATATAGTTATACTCACACCCTTCTCGGGCCTCCATGGCACTCAATACCCAAAAAACTATTTATCAGGTACAAGTATATTATTGGGGATATATAATACAGAATTGGATTTAGGATCAACCTATTACTTAGATCCATTTTAGGGTTTATCATTGTTTTGGAATTTTCGAGCACTGTGTTGTATGACTACTAGGATTTTACAATATAATTTTCAGTTTTTATGGTGTGGGTTATTTAGATTACATTCAATATTTTTTTGGATGTATTCATTCAATTAATTTTTTGGATTTTTTGTTTTCATGATATTATTTATATGGATATTATACATTTCTAAGTGGGTATAGACTCCTCATAATACCATATGGACCTACGCCACTAGTTGAAATCCTCTACAGTATGGGGAGGCGTGTCTATGGTTATAGAACTTATCCAATTATTATTCATTGAGTGATGTGATTCAATAAATTACATAGTTCCTTTATCCTCATCATCATAGAACAAAAAATATAAAAACAATATTGTATTGTAAAATCTATATGAATAAATATAAATATATATAAGGTTTATTTAAATATAATTTCCAAACTAAATTCCGAAAATAATCAAAGATACTACTTCCTAAGAATGATTTTAAAATATAGTTTGTATCATTAAGTGATTTGATTAATATATTTGATATCAATAGTTAATCACTATATAAATCATGCAATATGATAATGAATATAATTTACAAAATATTTATTTAAGCTTGATTAAATTCATTCTTATCCAATTATTTAATTATACTCCTTTTTACTGAATGTATCATATCAAATCATGTGTTTTGAACCATGTATGGGAATGTCTTAACTAATGAAGATGAGATATATGTAAATACCAAACAAATTAATACACCTCTTTTATAAGATTACCTTTTTATTATTCTTCACATTATTAATTTACAATTTTCTTCCGCATCATTTTCATCTTCATCAACCTTATCATCTTCCAATAATCATTCTTTTTCTCTTCTTTCTTCCCTATTTCAACATAAGTGAGGGAGTGTTCTACCATGGGTTCTCAATCATATTCATCTTTTTCATTATAATTATCTAATATATACGATATTTTCATTATTTTTAATTGGTATTTTAATGGTTTAATCACCACAAATTTATCAATTTGAGTATAATTGCCTTTTTTTTATGAATTTGGAGATAAATTGTAAAACCCCTTAAATTTCTATTTTTGAAAATTCATAATCTATTTGTATTTTCATACATATATTTTTTAAAATTGATCCAAATTGATTAATCAATTTATTTAAGAGTTCATTTTTCATGGGATTCATTATTTTAAACTGATCCAAATGATAAATCAAACTATAATGGTTTCGAATAAATCATTTAATGTGGAAAAACTTTTATGAAGAAATATTTGGCAACTTTTCAATAATTTTAGAATATCATAGGATACAAGGAACCAAATGAGTTTCTTCTATTTTTATATAAAATAAAACACAATGTTAATAGTCCAAATTAAATATCTTGGTGAAAGTAAATAATTAATTTAGTTAATGCATGCATTAATGTGGAGTAAGATGAATTTCCTGTTTGAAAAAGAAAACATCTAATTATGTAATTTAATTATAAATTTTTATATCTATTAAAAAATTAAAATTTATTTTATGTAGATTTACAAAATACATATGGTAAAAATTATTATGAATAATGTTTTTCTAAACAACCATTTACTCAGAAAAACATGCACAACCTTTTGGTGTACATTAGCAGAAAGGAAAATTTTCCACCCCTTAATCCTATAAATATTTTTTTACAACTCCATAATTTTTTGTGAAGAAGGGTAGTTTTAAACATGAGGATTCACATTTTGGAGTCCTGGTTTCTTTTTCTTATATGTTCTCAACATTTCTCACTTCATCTTTCTTCACTATGGCCCCTCAAATGCATGGGTAAAAATTAAGTGATTTTAGAAGGGGAAATTTTCATTTTTTAATGGTTGAGTTGTTTTCCAAAAATTAATAAAACTATTTATTTATTATATTTAATTGGTTTCAATATTAAATTTTTTTAGTATCATGTATGATTATATTTGGTTTTAGGTTCTGTTAATTTCTTTCATTGTTCAATGATCAATATCTACCACCACACCATCCTTCACTGTAAAACATTTACTAGTCCAGGGTTCTATGGTGATTTACTCGGTGATTTTCATTTGATATTGGAGTGGTAGTGTAACATCCCAAGTAAGTAATGAATAATATATATTTTTATCTATGTCTATTAATGAATTAGATAGTGTTTTAGAGGCTTAAAATGAACATAAATCAAATCCCAAGCATGGAATACACTAATAATTTTTAAAGGATTCTTTTACTACCTTTTGATGGAAAACCATTTTTAAATCTATATTTTGACAATTTTATAAGATATTTTTGTCAAAATATACTTATTATTTATGATTGGGACATCAAAATTTACTTTGTGTGAATTTTTGGTATTTTTCTGAAAATGTTCATTTTTTTTGAATAGTGAAAATTACTGTATTTTACATCAAAACTGCTTTTTAATCAACTTTTTTTATATGATTAGATTATATTTGGAATTTGTTTTAAAGTTAAATTAGAATATATTTTTACCATTAAATTCAATGGTGGTCATTAGGATTAATTTCACTTTGTAATTGGGCATAAAATAATGCCAAACTTTTCATAGATATTGTTTCAAAAAAACCCGCTATTTGTTTTGACAATAGGAATTATTTTTAAATCAATTATTGCAATTTCTGTGTTTGGAATTTGGTAAAATGTATTACATATTTTTAATCAGAAGGTCCAAATTATGTAATCAAGACTCTTTTGTTTTTTGACATTATGAATAGTAATGATGGTAATTATCTTTAATTATCTTGATTAATGAGTAATCAGGTAGTTAAGGATAATAAAATGATATCATAATAATACAAAAAGACCACAAAATGTCTCCTAAGGCTTCTGGTTGTCTCATGGACGACCATGGTATTCCTTGTTCCAAACTTGGGGGGCCCATGGAATCACTTTTGTGAGAAAATGACTTTTTATCTTTTTATTTTTAAAGAATGTTAAATGTGACAAAGAATGTATCACCTATGTAAAATATTTTTAATTTTGTCTACATAAATTATCTTTTGGAATATAAATATTAATTAGAAATATAAAAATATTTCCTACATCATGATTGTTTTTTTAAGATTTTTAGACATTAAATTTATTAAATTATTTATGACATAATGATGATGCATCGATTACCTAATTAATGCAGGATATAAATAAAATGAAATGATAATGTGAAATCTATAACCTACACATGTCCAAAACCTATTGGATGGATGGATTTCGAAACCTTATCACCTTACCCTCTAATTATATCAATGTGGGACCTTTTTAATCCTAAAATCATTTTCAAATAAAGTAACATTTCTTTACTTTCCAAGAGTGCCCCTCCTCTCCTCTTATAAAAGGCCCCCACCTCTACCTCCTTACCCACACTCCCAAACCCTTTTTATCGGCCAACCCCTGACCATTTTGTCTATCCACATCCCTATCTTACTCCTTGAATCCTCACATTGGTCAGAAGTCATCTCAAGGAAGCCTTTGTGGTCAAACCAAAGGGAGTTACCCGATTTTAAGGTAATGTCTTCACTTGAGTCCTTTTGTTTTATTTTCCTTCTCCAACCCCCTAAACTCTTTTTATTAATTTCTTTTGTAAAAAATACAGTATCTTCAATATACTAGGATGTTGTTATAATAAAGATTCTATCTACACTTACACACACCTACATCTAATGGTTAAAGGACATACTGTTTCCGTGGATGGTGAATTTATGCCTCCCGAAACGATGATTGTTCAACATTATTTTAACACCATCAAAGGTGGCCATTAAGATGTCACTATATTTATATATAATATATAATATGTTTATGTTTGCCTTAATCTTCTGTATTTTTTATTTTTGGAATACCTTTATGGTTTCCATTATGGGTAAACGCGATATCTTCATTTAAAGAAGTGCGGACTACCGCCCCTCAAAGTGATTCGATTCGTTAAATACCATATGTGGGATGTATAAAAGATGGAACTATGATATTATATATGATATTATACTGGAATTATAATATACCTTTATATCATTATGATTACATTCTATAAAATACGCAATAGAAATGAAAGTAGCGTTCATGCATACGTACGGCTTACCGTCTCCATGAACGGTGCATTTCATTTCTTACCTCTAAATGATTATGTAATATTATAAATGCATGTATGTACTAGATATATATGATATATACATCATTATTATAATTCTGGATATAAAGGATACATGAATAACTTGTAATTATAAAGGGTTTATTTTTTACTCAAGTACCAATGATCGTTAAAACGACTGTTATTAACTTAAATAATTAGATAGTGTTGATGACATGGAAAAAAGTTATATAAAAAGAATAATGAACTTGAAAAAGTTTCTTAAGCAAGTAGAAATAAACACAAGTTTATTATTCAGGACATTAAAGAACGATCAAGTCAAGTCGGACCCGAGGAATGGGACTTCGTCTCAATCTCCTTTTATTGAGGCATATTTTGTTTTATACACAACCTTCTTTTATACGGTGTATAAACCCTTTTGACTTTTACGTTTATCCAAAATGAATCTTTTTTATACAAAGCATTTTACTAAATAACTAAAGGGAATGTTTTTGTCGTATGTATGCGGCGACAACGACTTCTCCGCCGCCCTGACCATTATTTTAGTTTCTGCTTCCTCTACAAGCCATACATTTTTTTAAAAGAAATATATATACCATGTTTTACTTTTCTTTTATTTTGGTATTGAAAATGGTTTTCATAATGTTTTTATATCAATGTGTTGTATTGATATCTTTTTATTGAAAGGTGGAAATGTTATGTTTCCATTATGCTTGTTTTATGTGATACAATTATGTTGAGGTTCTTGGGAATTGTTATGGAAACGGGTGGTTCCGTGATAAACTAAGGGCGGGTGAGCCCGATATAGCTCTCCAATGCATTGGGTAATGCGAAGGGGTGAAACATTAAGGTTTCTCCGAAGAGATTTAGGGAATATACAGTGATGGGTATTCCAAACGTAACCAAGAGGGTTACTCCCTACGTAAGAATGTTATTAATGCCTCAAGTTACCCTTATGTCTTATGATTTCTATGATTTATTCATGATTTGATGAGGTATGTTAAAGTGAATATGTTTTATGGGTAAAGTATGATTTCATTCTTATGTATATATGTACCCATGTTACCTTTCCATATTTTTATATCCCTTACCGAGCTTTTTATGCTCATCCCAAGTTTTTTGAAATGTTTTTCACAGGTCAAGGGAAAGGTACATGATGTGATGATAGTGTTAAGGAAGTGTCAAGAAAGAATCCATGTTTTATTTTAAATATGTTTCCATTTATGGGAAAAAAGAATACTATCTTTATGTAACCACTTTGTTTATATGTGGAATGTAATGCAAGTTTTATGATCTAATTCTCTAGAACTATAAACCCAAAAAGATCCTCAATGTGTAATCTTGTAATAACTCAAGATTAAGTAAGGTTTAAGGCTAGGGCCTTATAGTTGCTATCAAAGGTCAGTTTATATAACTTTAGGAGTTATAATTATATTAAATGATTATCAAAAAATATTTTTTTATGGTCAAATTGAAGTGATATAGTATTTGAAGATTACCATGTTACTTCATCTAAGACATGTTTGTTCAGAATGGGTTTTCGAAGAGGAAATAGGGAAGCAGTGCTTGGAAGGAATGCAGAAGGAAATAACCATCCGAATCAGCATCCTGAGATGGTCGGAATTAGAACTAAATAGTTTGTTGCAGTAATGGCGCAGTTGACTCAAGAGATAAATGGTGGTGATATCCATGCACGAGATCTGCCAGATCAACCGCAGAGGAACATGTCAGTGGTGGAACATTTCATGAGGCAACATCCCCCATTATTTAGAGGATCATCTGACCCCGTGGAAGCTGAAGGGTGGATTGAAGCACTGGAGAAGATTTTCGATGTCATGGGGTGTTCAGACAATCAAAAGGTTAGTCTTGCTATTTACCGTTTGGAAGCATCATTTGTATGGAGTAAAGTGTGAAATATATACTAATCACAAAAGTTTAAAGTATATATTCACTCAGAAAGAGTTAAACATAAGACAGAGGAGATGGATGGAATTAATCAAGGATTAGGATTGTATAATTCATTACCATCCGGGAAAAGAAAATTAAGTGGATGATTCTTTGAGTCAAAAAAGTAATGCTTCATTAGTAATGTTGTGTTTGGAACGTGATCCTTTGGTTAATTATTTGATGAACTTTGTCATAGAAGTTGTTGGTGCAGGAAGTTCTTCTGTTTTGTTTCAGGTATCAGTGAGATCATCTCTATCAGACAGAATCAAGCAATCACAGAAGCAAGACAGTGAGTTGCAGAAAAAGGTAGAGTTGGTTCAGAAGGGTAAGTTGCCTGAATTCAACATTGATAATGATTGTGTTTTGAGATTTGGGAAGAGATTGAGTGTGCCTTGTGATTCACAGTTGAAGAGAGAGTTGTTATGTGAAGCTCATAGTTCTCCATTTTCAGTTCATCCTGGCAGTACTAAGATGTACAGAGATCTGCGGGAGTATTACTGGTGGGATGGAAGGAAAAGAGATATTTCTGATTTTACTGTGAAGTGTTTGACATGTCAACAGGTTAAAGCAGAGCAGCAGTTACCGAAAGGGATACTTCAGCCTTTACCAATGCCAGAGTGGAAATGGGAGAATATATCCATGGACTTTGTTGTGCGATTTCCGAAGACATCTCGAGGTAATAATGCAATCTGGGTTATTGTTGATCGCTTGACTAAATCTTCTCATTTCCTTACTATACGAGATACTTTTTCCCTAGATCAAGTTTCCTGTTTGTATCTTAATGAGATAGTCAGGTTACATGGAGTTCCCCTCTCCATTGTATCTGAGCGTGATCCCAGGTTCACATCTAACTTTTCGAAAGGCCTTCAGAGGTCGTTGGTTACTGAATTAAATTTTAGTACAGCATTTCATCCTCAATCAGAAGGGCAGTCAGAACAAACAATTCAGACCTTGGAGGATATGCTACAAGCTTGTTCAATGGATTGTCAGGGATGTTGGGACCAACATCTTTCTTTGGTTGAATTTTCATATAATAATAGTTTTCATTCCAGTATACAGATGGCACCATTTCTGGCATTATATGGGAAGCGGTGTCGAACTCCAGCATTCTGGGGTAAAGTGGGTGAAGGAAAGTTGATGGGAACAGAATTGGTAGAAGAGATGGCAGAAAAAGTTCAGCTGATTCAGAAACACATGAGAACAGATCAGAGTAGGCAGAAGAGTTATGCAGACAACAGGAGGAAGGATCTATCTTTTGAGGTAGGTGATCATCTTTTTCTCAAAGTCTCACCATGGAAAAGTGTGATGAGATTTGGTAAGAAAGGATAGCTGATTACAAGGTTCATTGGACCATATGAAATTATGGAGAGAGTTGGATCAGTTGCATACTGAGTGGCTTTACCTCCGAGTTTATCTCAGGTACACAATGTATTTCATGTTTCGATGTTGAGAAACTATATGCCAGATCAATCTCATGTTTTGAGTCTAGAGGTAGTTCAGCTGGAAGAGAACCTATCTTATGAGGAACAGACGGTCCAGAATCTTGACCACAATGAGCAAGTGTTACGAAATAAGTTTATTAATCAGGTAAAGGTTTTGTGGAAAAACCACATGATGAAAGAGGAAACATGGGAATCTGAAAATGCAATGAGGGATAAGTACCCCCATTTATTCGATAAGTAAATAAATTGCAGGGACGAAATTTTCTAAAGGGGGGAAGGATGTAACATCCAATGTAAGTAATGAATAATAGATATTTTTATCTATGTCTATTAATGAAATAGATAGTGTTTTAGAGGCTTAAAATGAAAATAAATCCAATCTTAAGCATGGAATACACTGATATTTTTTAAAGGATTGTTTTACTGCCTTTTGATGGAAAACCATTTTTATATCTATATTTTGAAAATTTTATAAGATATTTTTGTCAAAATAATCTTATTCTATATGATTGGGACATCAAAATATGCTTTTTGTGAATTTTTGGTATTTTTCTAACAATGTTCATTTTTTATGAATAGTGAAAAATACTATATTTTACATCAAAACTGCTTTTTAATCTAGTTGTTTTAAATTATTAGATTATCTTTTGAATTGGTTTTAAAGTTAAATTAGAATACATTTTTACCATTTAATCAAATGTTTGTCATTAGGATTAATTTCACTTTGGAATTGGGTATAAACTAATGCAAAACTTTTCATAGATATTGTTTCAAAAAAACCCGCTATTTGTTTTGACAACGAGAATTATTTTTAAATAAATTATTGCAGTTTCTATGTTTGGAATTAGGTAAAATGGATTACATATTTGGAATTATAAGGTCTATATTATGCAATCAAGACTCTTTTGTTTTTTGACATTATGAATTGTAACGACGGTAATTATCTTTAATTATCTTGATTAATGAGTAATCAGGTAGTTAAGGATAATAAAATGATATCATAATAACACAAAAATACCACAATATGTGTCCTAAGGCAACTGGTTGTCTCATTGCCGACCATGGGATTCCTTGTGCCAAACTTGGGGGCCCCATGGAATCACTATTGTGAGAAAGTGTGTTTTTATCTTTTTATTTTTAAAGAATGTTAAATGTGACAAAGAATGTATCACCTAAGTAAAATATTTTTAATTTTGTCTAAATAATTGATCTTTTGGACTATAAATATTAATTAGAAAGATAAAAATATTTTCTACATCATGATAGTTTTTTATAATTTTTAGACCTTAAATTTATTAAATTATTTATGATATCATGATGATGTAGTGATTACCTCATTAATAAAGGATTTAAATAAAATGAAATGATAATGTGAAATACATGACCTACACATGTCCAAAACCTATTGGATGGGTGGATTTATAACCCTTATCACCTTACCCTCGAATTATATCAATGTGGGACCTTTTGAATCCGAAAATCATTTTCAAATAATGTTACATTTCTTTACATTCCAAGAGTGCCCCTCCTCCCCTCTTATAAAAGGCCCCACCTCTACCTCCTTACCCACACTCACAAAGCATTTGTCTTGGCCATACCCTTCCCATTTTGTCTCTCCACACCCCTATCTTACTCCTTGAAGCCTCACTTTGGGCAGAAGTCTTCCCGAGGTAGCCTTTGAGCTCAAATGAAAGGGAGTTACCTGATTTTAAGGTAATGTCTTCACTTGAGTCCTTTTGTTTTATTTTGCTTCTCCAACCCCTAAACTCTTTTTATTCATTTCTTTTGTAAGAACTCCAGTATATTAAATATACTAGGATGTTTTTATAAGAAGTATTAGAGATACAATTACACACACCTACATCTAATGGTTAAAGGACATACTGTTTCCGTGGATGGTGAATTTATGCCTCTCGAAACGATGATTGTTCAAATTTTTTTTAACACCTTCAAAGGTGGCCATTTAGATGTCACTATATTTATATATGATATATTAAATGTTTATTTTTTCCTTAAGCTTCTGTGTTTTTTATTTTGGGCATACCTTTATGGTTTCCATTATGGGTAAACATGATATCTTCATTTAAGGAAGTGCGGACTACCGCCCCCTCAAAGTGATTCGATTCGTTAAATACCATGTGTGGGACGTATAAAGGATGGAACTATGATATTATATATGATATTATACTGGAATTATAATATAACTTTATATAATTATGAATCCATTCTATAAAATACGAAAATGAAATGAAAGTAGCGTTCATGCGTACGTACGGCTTACCGTCTCCATGAACGGTGAATTTCATTTCTTACCTCTAAATGATTATGTAATATTATAAATGCATGTATATACTGGATATATATGATATATACATCATGAATATAATTCTGGATAAAATGGATACATGAACAACTTGTAATTATAAAGGGTTTATTTTTTACTCAAGTACCAATGATCGTTAAAACGACCGTTATTAACTTAAGTAATTACATAGTGTTCATGACATGGAAATAAGTGATATTAAAGGAATAATGAACTTGAAAAAGGTTCTTAAGCAAGTAGAAATTAACTCATGTTTATTATTCAGGACATTAAAGAACGATCGAGTCAAGTCGGACCCGAGGTATGGGACTTCGTCTCAATCTCCTTTCATTAAGGCATATTTTGTTTTATACACAACCTTCTTTTATACGGTGTATAAACCCCTTTGAATTTTACGTTTATCCAAAAGGAATATTTATTATACGAAACTTTTTACTAAACGACAAAAGGAAATGTTTTTGTCGTACGTATGCGGCGACAATGACTTCAACACCGTCGTGACCATTATTTGAGTTTCGGCTTCCTCTACAAGCCATACCTTTTTTTAAAAGAAAAATAAATACCATGTTTTACATTACTTTTTTTTTTGGTATTGAAAATTGTTTTCATAATGTTTTTATATCAATGTGTTGTATTGATATCTTTTTATTGAAAGGTGGAAATGTTATGTTTCCTTTATGCATGTTTTATGTGATACGATTATGTTGAGGTTCTTGGGCATTGTTATGGAAATGGGTGGTTTCGTGATAAACTAAGGGCGGGTGAGCCCGATATAGCTCTCCAATGCATTGGGTAACTTGAAGGAGTGAAACGTTAAGGTTTCTCCGAAGATATTTATGGAATATACTGTGATGGTTATTCCAAACGTAACCAAGAGGGTTACTCCCTACGTAAGAATGTTAGTAATTCCTCAAGTTACCTTTATGTCTTATGATTTCTATGATTTATTCATGATTTGATGAGGTATGTTAAAGTGCTTAAGTTTTATGGGTAAAGTATTATTTCATTCTTAGGTATATATATACCCATGTTTCCTTTCCTTATTTTTATATCCCTTACTGAGCTTTTTATGCTCATCCCATGTTTTTTGAAAAGTTTTTCACAGGTCAAGGGAAAGGTACATGACATGATGATAGTGTCAAGGTAGTGTCAAGAAAGAATCCATGTTTTATTTTAAATATGTTTCCATTGATGGGAAATAAGAATACTATCTTTATGTAACCACTTTGTTTATATATGGAATGTAATGCAAGTTTAATGATCTAATTCTCTAAAACTCTAAACCCGAAAATATCCTCAATGTGAAATCTTGTAATAACTCAAGATTAAGTAAGGTTTAAGGCTGTGGCCTTATAGGTAGTGGAAAATTATTATTTTTAAGGAAAACAAGACATAATCGGTTATTTAGATAGTTAATTTTGGTCATTTGCGGCATCTCTTTGATAAATTTAATAGAGCTTAGAAAAAGATCTGATTTTTGTTAGCTCTATTAAATCCATTAAATCATACTCAATGTTAGTAGAGGAAGTGATTTTGGAATCAAACATTCATAATATTTGCAGAAGATGATTGGATAACATGGAAATAGGATAGAACTATATATGTAAATCAGACGATGGCTAAATCACACTTGTCATCAATCAATTTTAAAACCATGTTTAATTATTTTCCATTATTTTTAAAATAAAACATTATAAAAATAGATATTGTTTTTCTAAAATTTAGTGGAAAAATAGGAATATTTTATGATCATCGTTAGAGAAAACACATGTTGGAATACTATATCATAATATGGCTTTTGAAATATTTTCATTCACATACTCAATATAAGATTTTGATAAAACATGGATATGTTGTCACAATGAAAGTGTTAATAATCTAATATTAAATATCTTGTTATTTTCAAAAAAAAAATTAAAAAATGAATTCTTCTTTTGTCTCACCCCAATTAAATATCAAGGTTATTTATACATGTGTTGGGGAGATACAGGGATCTAGATTTGTAATAGGTATAGAGGCATTTATGGTGCATTTTGAGATTAAAAATTAGGATGTTGAACCATCCATTTTTGAAGATTTTCCCGAGGAGGTAACTACGATATCTGAATACTTCCTAGATGTTAATAAACATTTGGTTTACGTAAAAAATATCATCCATATATATTATGAAGAAAATATACAAGAGATTGAAGAAATTCAAGAATAAATTTATCTCCCACACATTTATAATATTATAAATGAGGCACTCGTGGAGAATCAAATATTTCCAATGGTTCCACTTAAGGGTATTACAAAAACATGAGTTAACTTTTTTAACTATTTCAAAAAGATATCTGAAAACTCACCATATTTGTTTTAAAAATATAGAATAAAAAATTATGGTGTATGCCTTAAAAAGGATAAAATAAGAATATATTCTTGGATTTAAATAAATATTGATTGTTTCAATACCCCATCTCGTTCAATCTAGACTGGGGTTATTCATTAATGAATATAATATCATATTGCATCCACTCAAGGGAGTATATCACTGCATGTAATTAATTACATTTGATTTATCATTGCTTGAACTATAATAAAACTCCTTTTATTCACAATATTCAGTAATAGATGAGAATAATTCAGCCTTGCAAATTGGAGATGAACCTACATAATATACTAATTAAGGGTATATAGTGATGTAAATTTAATAAAATATGGACCAAAATTAATAATAAAAGGTTATATAAGAAGCTTTTAAAATAGGGGTCGACCAATATATTATCTTATCCCCACCATGAAAACATTATTTGATGACAAGGGGGATGAATTGATACACTTTTCTATAGGAACCTTAAAATGGAAATATGATTAAATCTTCAATGAAATATATATATTTTCATTCATCTCAAATAAACTCCACCCAACATCTGTCTCTAGATATCATCTAGACATCCCATCTAGAGGAAATCAAAACTTAAGTTCTACTTGGGG
This sequence comes from Viscum album, assembly GCA_963277665.1. Lineage (NCBI taxonomy): Eukaryota > Viridiplantae > Streptophyta > Magnoliopsida > Santalales > Viscaceae > Viscum > Viscum album. The sequence continues at coordinate 1,032,042,461 of OY728158.1, forward strand.
GTTAAACTAGGTTGTATCCTTATTTTTATTTCCTTTATCATTTAATTTTAATATTATTTTCATCCAATATATTTATTATGTTTCCTTTTAATATTCTTATTATAGGTTTTTTATCATCAATTAAGATATTAACTCATCATTACAATACAAATAATTTAGGATGTACATATATAGAACACATACATTATTACCATGATTCAATTAAATGTTTTATACATGATAAATATACATTAATGGATAGTGGATAATACATAAATTATTTGTGGTGGTAATGGCCTTTAAATTTTTATATTTTATATTTTTATATTTTTAAAATATATATTTAATTTTCAAATTTTGTTTGTTTTTTTTTCAATTATTTTATGTTTTTGACACTTGGGAGCTAAAGTTATTATTTCTTACACATTTGAAACCCATTTCAATGTGTGAACCGACTTAAACCATTAAAAAGGACATAAATAAATATTTAAAATTCCTTTTTAACAATTTTACCTATGATATTTATAACACCAAGAAACATTAATGAATGAACACTATATTTGATATCAGGTATAACACAAAACACCAAGCCTATAAGGGAATATATAATCCCAAGAAATTACAATATAATTAATATTTTTTAAAAATTTAATATATTCTTTATATTTAAATGTACTCATGAACTATGTTATCTATCCTTACACGCATGAAGGACTTTTTTCTATACCATGCATTACACATAATGCTATGTTTTAACCGAACAATAATATATTATTAAAGTATTATTATTTAGTATAATAAGATATAACCTAGCCATTAAATTATCGTTTATGAATAGGATTAACTATATAATGAAAATAACTAGTTTACACAAATGTTAAATTAATTTATTAGTTACTAATTAATTAGAATTGATTATAAGAACTAATTGAATATATATGGAATGTATTTATAGAATAATATTTTTATACTAAGAAAGCTGTTTTATCCTAATAAATTAAATCAGTTAAAATTAGTGTGTGATATTAATGTATTATAAAAATATATAATAGATTCAATAGAAAAATTTATATTCATCCAATATTTTTGATAGACATATGATAAGAACAAACATTTTTTTACATGTAAAATGTAATATTTTTTTAAGGAACCTTTTCCACCTTATCGTGGAGATCCTAATTTAAATCAAAATTTGGAACTTTTGTAAATTTTATATGTAATAATAATATCAGTATTTCAAATATAAAGAAAAAAATATGTTAGGTTTGGTTTTATTTATTTTTCTGTGATGTTTCATTTTTTAATGAGTAATAGAAAGTGCTTAATTTTAATTCAAAAATATATATATAAATATATATAATTAATTTATTAGGATAAAATATTTTTTAATTTTTTTAAAATTTTAATTATATAATGGTTTTATGAATTAATAAAATTCATGTAATTGTAATGAATTTCATATTGAATTTGAATATATAAAACATTGAAACCATTGAATGTTTAAATACTGGTATTGTCATTCTGTTTACGGGATTAAATTTAAATTTATTCCAAAATAATCTATTTTTTTAATTTGAAAATATGTATTAAATATTTAGATTTAAAATAATTTATAATTTCTATTCAATTTAGCATAGTTTTTGAAAAAAAATATATGTGAATGTAAGTAACATTAGTTACAATGATTATGTTAAAATTAAGATTAGTGTGGGACTAAACCATAAACATGTGTTCAAAAATGACCTATAAACTTGCACAAAATCCATTAGAGGGTCATATTTCTACCCTATACACCCTTATCTCTAATATTATACCTTTTTAATCCTCATTCAATGGTAAAAAAGTAGGTGTAATTCCCCATTGAAAACTTTACAAGAGTGGCAGTCCTCCTACAATATAGAAAGGCCTCCACTCCTCCCACTTCCTCACACCTCTCATGCAACATTAGCTCAACCAAGATCTTCCCAAATTGATCAATGAAATCAAAACAATTATCCTAGAATCCTCCACTTGGTCTGAATGAAATCCAATGAATCACCCTTGTGCAAACAAAAATTAGTTACCCAAATAAGAGGTAGCATCATTAATCAATCTCTTTGGTTTTATTCCCTTTATTCACCCACTAAAACCATCTTATTTCATGTGTATATAAAAAAACTATATGATAAATATACTATTAGGTTTTAATTTTATGATTTGTAACTATAATTACATAGATATCCATCTAATGGGTAATGAACATACAGTTTTTGTGTACAAAAAACTCCAACCTCACAAAACAATGTTGTGAATTTTTCATTTCCCACCTTTTATGGTTTGGAATTATGATGTAAAATATATTTATATATTTTATATATGATATTTATAATGTCTTTATACATATTTAGTAGTTTTATAACAAATACATTTATGCTTTCCATTTTGTGTAAATATGATAACATTGTTGTGGAAGTGTGGACTACCGCCTCCAAAAAAGCAACGTGATTCAATCACATGACATATGGAATGTGTAAAAGATGGTTTTAATTAAAAATATTTCACATATGAAACATATATATGATATCAATTACATAATTACCATTATGAAAATATAATATATATCATTTTCTTTATTATCCATTCACACACATAAAAAGTTATAATGTTGTTTATGGATGTGTGGACTACTGCATCATTGACCGGATGTGATTACATTTACATGAAATGAATTAAATTTATAAGTATATATTATTAACTAATATTTTATTTATAATATAATTATCTTTCTAGAAGTATTTATGTTAGTTACATTTTTTCTATAATGATCACTGAAAAATGGGAACATTAATCATATATATCTACGGCCTACATTCTTGACGATTGCAATGTTGGTTAATTTTTAATAGACATAATTAATGATTAGATTATGAAAGTATAACTTTTTTATAGTTATGATAATTATTTAATGTTCATTATTCTGTAGATTTTATATAATGACCAAATTTCCCATAGTTCACCTACAAAATGTTTTTTGACACATAAACACCATTTCTTCAAAACACCTCACATAAACATTATTGATTATGTGGTTGTATAAAACATGATAATAAGTGAAATAAAAGTTATGATGGAAATGAAAAATGATATCATGCTGTTAAATAATTAATTGAACATTATTATTTGGCAATATAAATACACACGTGAAAACTCAGACTCAATGTAAGAGATTTTGTCTCAATTTACGTTCCATTGAGACGTATTTGTTGTTATACACCAATTTAATTTTATATGGTTTATATATTTCCCCTTGAAATTTTATATCATGAATACAATTATTATTATGATATTATAATTTTCAATTATTTTTATTAATTCTTTTGGATTATTAATCAAAAGTTTCTATGTGGTATGGTACACTTTGGAATGTTTAACGTGTATTTTCATCAAAAATGTTTTAATGATGTTTAAATGGTATTTCCAATCATAAATGAAAAAAAACCTTATTTTGAATTATTCTACATAGAGGGATTGCTGATAAATAATTATATTTTATTCAATATGTACATTTTATGATTAGAAACATTTTTAATTCACAAAATCAATTATTCAAAATATGATGAATGTTTTGTCTTGGAATGTAACGAACTGGGACAATTTAATATAATCCACTTGATGTATATGTAGTCTCATGGGAATTAATTAGGTTCTAAGAAACCATAACATATGTAACCATTATATTATACATTATCTTGTGAAAGGTATTGAGAGTAGAGATAATGTTATTCAAACCAAATATGTTTGTACCAAGTATGTTATAAACCGTCTTGTGAAATGTATTGATGGTAAAGGTACAATGTAACTGGGAAAAATTAAATCCAATAATTATGAATTGCCATAATTTGGATTATGTTATTATTTATCCATGATATTTTTCATTGACAAATATATGCATGAATTTTATATTTTTTCGTTGATTAAATGGCATGTTTTTTCAGATTTCAATAATTCCATATTTATATTACCTTATCTTTTTATTTAAATAGAATTTGTAATCAGTAATTTAACATTACATGTTGATTGGTATCATTAATTAATTATTGATTCAAATGTACATACCCTTACAGAGAATTTGATCTCACCCTTATTATTTTTTACTTTCCCTAGGTTATGGAAAAGAAATGATGAAATATGATTTCAAGGATTCAGTTTATTCTATTTTATTATGGATCATGTTTTTTTATTTTCCAAATGAATTATATGTATAATTTAAGTAATATTTCTTTCAAAAAATACTAAAATGGCCGGTCCTTCAAGATTTTCTTCCTTGTAATCATGCCAATGTAATGATATAATTCACTGAATCCATGATTCTTAGTTCAAGGAATTATAATGGGTATTAGAGGATGTTTAATAGTAACCATAGAAACTAGATTTAGAAAAAAATAGATAAAATAGCATTACCCTATGATAAACATTTAAGAGAAATATAGAAGAAAATACAAGGAATTTGTTAAAGTAGAGATAATATGGGTCTTCATAGAAATACATCCCTTTCTGGATACTAGATGTTTCTGTGGTTATAGAATAAATGTATGTAAGAGTAAATACTCTGATAGTGGGTATCAGGCCAGACTCAGTGTAACCAGGTATACGAAAACATGCCTTATTATGCACCTAATTTGAAACACCTAGAGGATATTCTTAAGATAATTTATACACAGTAAGGAATTCCCTAACATTAGGCTTGTCTTCAAGGATGGTTTCATAATTTGACTCAATCATCTGAGCTAGATACACATGCTCAAAGGGTAGAAATATACACACATGACATGATGGTTCTAAAGAAGATTAATTTTTCTCTTTGCACATGTACAAAATCTGGTGTCGATTATCGATATGGAGAGTGATTTCCCTCTCACAAAAATTTATGTTGGATCTATATAATGAAAGACAATCCATGTCAAAAATTGCATCAAATTACGCCAGAGGGAGTATGATGATGTTTTCCAAAAATTTCAATCTATATATTCTGATATGGGAGTATTCATGTTCATGGGATGCAATGATTGCCCCTTTTTCCGTTCTCACTGACATATTTACTTCCATGATTTTTGGTGGTGTTGTAATTGTTCTACAAAACATCTGGGATATAATATAATGTGTAGAACTAGAATAAAAAAATAGCATTCACGATTCTTGAAATAATAACAAGCATAATTGTCACCACTTCATTGTCGGGGTTCACATCAGTGGTAGTGATGGAAAAATATCTCCCATGTCGACATAGAGGTTGTTGTTTGGAGCTGAAAACCCATTGGATTAGGGCACTAGTTTTCAAAGTTCCCGGGTTAATTGCAGTTGAACCAACAAACAACGTGTTGATGATCGATCATAGCATTCCTCTCCTCTGTCGTTGCCGCAGTTTTTTTTTTGTCGGTAGTTACTGTTCGGGTTCCCTTCTCTTCCAAACCTAAAGCATTTCCTCATCCCCTTCAAGAAATTTCTGGGCAGCTCCATTCCACACATTTAGTAACTGGGGTTCTGGATTTTCATATCACTGTTGGATTTATCCCTCAGACCGCTAGAATATAATTCCACCTTATGCTTCTTTTCCACATGATACCCCTGAGATCCCCGGATATCCATTTCTACCTTTAGGTAAAATGGAACAATTTTTTCATAGCTCTAGAATTCATGGATCTCTAGGACTTTTCGTAGGATTGTTTTTTTCCCACCAAAGAAGTGGTCATCTTTGAATTTGGGGGTAATGACAATTCCAGAGGCATATTGTGCAAGCCTTGTTAGTTTTTCCCCGTACCCTCTGATGGTTTCGTTATCTTTCTGCATGAGAGAAAGAAAGTCCCTTTCCATCTAAAAATGTAGTCTACAAGTAAAATATTTATCAGAAAACATTATATAGAAAACCATCCATTACAACAACTAAATCCCCTCCTCATGCATCAAATTTTTTATCAATGTCCACAATTTTTAAGCTTCATCCTCCATACGAAAAGTAGCCAGAATAACCATCTCATGTTCAGAATATTGAAGGATGGAGAATATCATTTCAATGGAGTTTATCCATTCTTTGGAAAATGAGGGATCAAATGATGTATTAAATTTAGGAGGAATTTGTATCATTAAGATCTTGATTTCAATTTGTTCTTTCTTTGGGGGGTTGAATTTTCCTTATGACCCATGTTTCTATTCAAAAAATGTGTTAACTAAGAGAGTATCATGAGAGATGGAGATGGATCTTGGTGACGAATCCAGCGATGGATCTCGATGATTGATCATGGAGAAAATCCATAGATCATGATTATAGATGGATCCCCCCCCCCCTTCGTGGAGGTGGGAGGTGGGCGGAGGTTCTCCCACGACCTTCCACTCCATGGCCGGCTTTTGTACATTTATCTAAACCCTGAATTCTTCACTACTTTCCATCAATTTCTTTGAGTCTGAAGGTTCCAGATTTTCATCATGGGGACCCTCAAATTACGATGTCATTATGGGAGTTATCTGAGGCTTTAAGTATTCAGAATATGACCATTGTGGATCGCTTCAATCACCGAAGACCTTCAGTTTATGATTTCAACAGATTTGAGTATAGTAATCAGGACCTAAAGGATCGCGCGGTGGTGGGTTTGATTGATAAGAATCATCTGATGATATGATTTTCCTCATAGGATGATTTAATATGTTCTTGGTCTAGAGCTCCAAGAAACTATAGTGGATGCAGGTTCATTCTATTTCAATGGACACTTGATCTTGGCATGAACCGGGGCTCACCCTCTGTCGTGACCTGGGTAAGCCTTCCCCAAATTCTATTGCCTTTTTAGAATCCAGATATTATCCGTATTTTTGGGAATCTGGTGCGGTTTTTTCTCTACTCTGATGACTGAACTTCGTTGGTATGTTAGCCTATTACCCATGAATCTACATTGAGGTGGACGCATCGAAGTCCCCAGTTGAATGGATTTGGATTATGGTTGGTGAGAAGTTTCGCATGAAGCAATCAGTGGTATTTGAATCCTGGATTGATAACTATTCGGGGTGTCATTCTGGGTCACTGGGATGATCCATGTCACATGGGAACCATTTCAGTTCCAGTTAAAAGAAATGGTAAAGCAACTCGTTAGGGAGAAAAGATTGTTGATGTTGCAATGACTAGAAATGGTGTGGGTGGCTCGTCCTTGAGAAACCCATCTATTGTTGTGATGCTTGAGAGACTGAAGTAGGACCTCAGGGATGGTGTGAGTCATGTGGATGTTGCATCTCCTGGAGGAGGCACTGGTCATGATACTATAGTGGCACATCTCGAAGGAGGGTGTGTTACTAATACTGGGAAAGGGGATAGTTGACTCAAGTAGTGTGTTGCCGGAGCTGGGTATAACTTTGCTAGTCTGAAGGAGGGGGGATGATTTTTAATTCATACGGTAGTGGGAAAATCATAGATGCCACTCCATGTATGACTAGTAAGGGGTATAAGATGCAGCCACAAACTGCTGTATTAGGGAGTACTGTTGATACCTGTAATCAGTTCCAAGCATTGGATCCTAAACAGGTATGTCAAGTGGAGGTGGGTGCTTCAATGAAAGAATGTAACACTATGCAGCATGATTCAGTTGATGTAGTGAAGGAGGTGGATGATAGTCGATAGATTGAATGGCAGCCTAAATAGGTATATCATGTGGAGGTGGGTGCTTCAATGAAAGAAGTTAACACTATTGAAGTTGTTTCAGTTGATGTAGCGAAGTAGGTGGATGCTAGCCAAGATATTGAAGGGAAGATGTAATATTTTTCTGTGATTGACTGTAACAGGAGACATGAATTGGCCTGGGGGGAGGCTGATGGTTTCCGTGATTCCCTGGTAACTGGGAATTGGGGGGACGTCTCGGGCAGTGATAATGAAAACCATAGTGTGATGGTTAAACCATCCTATTGTGAGGTTCTCAAGGACGGGAAGAGGAAGTGTGGAAAGGAGGTTCCCACCACAACAAGAAGAAGGATGAAGAAATACTACTCTAATTTTCCGAAGCCATTGTCCATGTGGTCCTATTTCAACAAATCTCTATAGGATTTTATCTCATTGGAGAAATTTATTCTTAGAAGGAAGTATTCCAAGATCATAAAACATTATGAAAACTCGAAATGGGAGTCGGCCATTGTAGAAGGAGGCTCTCATGGGAGTTGTGAGGGGTATGACTTTTATGATCTGTAATCGGTTTTCTGACATGCGATACTTGCTATACATTTAATTTTATTTAATAAATAGTCAGGGGCCTACCTCTGACTAACTTTCCTGGTTAGATATTATCATGACAATGTCTGTGATTCATTCTGCCATTGGATTGGGCATCTCATTAGAACAATAATCACATTTATCTTCACATTGGTTGTTATACTGATTCCTCCTATTACCGACCATTGGAAGGAATAAATGGAATGTAATGGGTAACACATAAAGTGTAATCCAATGACAAAATAGTTAACTTTTAAATTACACTTATTTCCTTAACTTATGAATTCATATGATTCAGTGTAGGTTATCCATGATCTATTTCCCAACTGATATTATTTGGTGGAATGTTTTCCCTTAATAATGGTTCATACTAAGATCATTAATTTAACAAATAATATCCCCAGAGGGTGTCATTACCAAGAGTGCAGCAAGGCCTATTTTCCTGCACCGGTTCCCAATAGAGTCTAGCTCAAATCAGTGTTTTCTAGTTTTACCCCAAGATAAATTTTTCCAAGAGTCGCCTCTCCCTACTCGTATCCATATATTTATGTATTTAGGGATAAACCACTTACTCAATAATCACCAAAATTTATGGATGTGTTTTATACTTAGTGTTATCCTTAAGGCTTTTATTTGGGGTTTATAATCCAAATCCAAAAAATATCAAAACCTATCCTATTATACCAACTATAACAACTCTGCTATTTATTATACAAGTAAATATGATTTATTACAAAAACATTCACCTAAGTAAAATATGAGGATTGATAGGATTAGTTTCCTTGGGTCTTAGAAACATTACATAATGACTTAGAACATAAAACAGAACATCTTTTTTGAAAGCATATTTTACATGATCACAACATTTCTTTGTACCTAGCATTGCATGGGATAACCTGAGGACTTGCATAGAAAAAGTGTGAGCTATAAAGCCCGGTAAGGGAGTAAACATGTCATTACATGAGAAATAAATTACATGTTAGGAAACTGGTGTATCAATGGATCATAAGAGAAACCCCTTACTGAATTTTTTATCATTTTTAATGGAATTTATATTCATAATATAATATAAGTTAATTAATGTAAAAGATGGCAGAGAAATCCCTTACAGAATTTTGGAATAGTAATTAGTTGTAAATGGGAGGAAATAATGATAAAGAAATGGGGTATCTCATCATTAATACATTAGGAGGGAAGTATACGGGAGTTTTGAAATCATAACCGAACATTTATAATTGAAAATAAAATTGTATAACAACATAATGACATTTGGACAAAAATGAAAAATGAAGAAATTCCCTTACTTTGATGTGTAATCCCAAAGGTTTGGGAGAGGATTGAGAAAGGATTCTTGGGAGCATGGGGAACCTTGGGTGAATTTTAGATAGATGGGGAAAGAGGTTTGTCGAGCACCAAAGTGTTTATGTGAAGTGCAAGTGGGATCATTGGTTTGTTTATATAGGAAAAAAGAGGAAATTATTTATTATTTAGTTTTGGGCACTACACATTAAGCTAATCAAAACCACAAATCATCCCATTGTTTTTTCTTATGTATTTTTCAAAAGATGATTCAAAAAATATGTTTTATATGGATGATTTCTGAACATATAAAAATATTAAGCTTACGTATGTGGGCGTGAGTCACACATCCAAGGAAATAATTTTAAAAAGGTAAAATGTTTTATAAGTTTTGATGGGTCCACTAAAGCATTGTGAAATAAATAAAATAGACTAAATGCACATTATTATTAAGTTAAAAATATATTGTCTTAAAATACTATTTATAGTATTTTATTACATCACTATTGTGTCATTATGAGGCCATAAAACACATTATATATTTAAATTGTATTTAATTTTTATCCAAAAATTCAACTATATCATAGAATTATGAAAAAATCACAATTGGATAATTTTAACGTCCAGATTCAAAAAATAATATTAATATTATCTAAATAATTTCTATATATGTGAATTATTTACTTTTGAAATAAAAACAAGAATTTATCGAAAATTCATGGGTCTTGACAGAAACAACCTTCAAACCATAAGAAAAATCACAATTGTATTCATAATAATTATACGATCAATTATATTTTATAAAAAGTAATTTAGAAATAATATTTTTTAAAAATAATATTTAATTTAAAAATTTAGTAATTCATAAAAGTAGATATCTAAGTTGAATATTAGCTAAAATTTCATTTAATAATTTAAAATATATTTAAAAAGTAACAATAATAAAATGAATGTATATTCTTTATTCAAAAATAATGTACATAATCATAGTGCTAGGGTCTTGTTATAAAACCCTTTATAACACCCATAGAAGATCGAAGTGTATGGAGTGCTATGGTGACAGACTCTTGGGGAGGCCCAGATAACATCACACAAGTGGTAATATCTATTAATGTCCACTTATAATGTAGGCGGTTCTGTTCGAGATTACCGTGTTGAAGCTATGCTTGGGCTTGGTCAAGAGTGAAACCCAATAATGCCACCTCCTTTACAAGCTCAAAAAAATGGTCTTTGTGTGGAGAAATTTTACGGGATGTGTTCATTGCTTCATTTTTCTGATTAAAAAGGATTTGATAATGCCTTATATTTATACTATTCATGTGATCACTGCTCGACTTCTATATTAGAAAAAGTCACAATTCTTAATGGTATTTTAAATTCTCAAAACAAAAAACAATGGAATTAAATATGTTATAAAACCAGTTTAAATAATATGAAATTTAATTATATCAATATGAATTTTCATTAATAAAGGTTTGGGTTGTTACATGATTTAATTATGGTGGAGAGAATATAACAACCCGAAATTCTGATGTAATAACATTTTATTTGATAGAATGTATAACATACAACACCAATAGCTCAAGGTAGTGTACAATCCATATAAATTTCAAAATAAGTACTATATTAAATAAAATTAATATATTCTATAGCATTAAATGAACATAAATATTAGGTTTGATTTCTATAAACACAAAAATGACCTTGTTCTATATATTGTGTTACTCAAAATTCCATGTTTTATTCGAACAAAAATATATGAAGAAAATGTTATTATTTAAAATAAAAAGATATAACCTAGCTGTTAATATAGATGTTATGAAAAGGATTAAAAAAATATTAAAATATATGGTTTACACAAATATTAATTGAATTCATTGTATACTAATTAATTATAAATGAATTGAAGAACCAATTGAATATATAGGGAATGTTTTTATAGAAAAATATTTTAATACTCCAAAAGGATCCTTATGTTAAAAAATATATCAATTCGAATTAAAGAGTTATATTAATGTAATAGATGTAACACCCCAAGATTTCATAGTGTGTTATTTCTTCAAAATAATTCAATAACTTCCTCTACACGCAACACTGAGTTCAAGCGCACCATGACTTACCAAACAAGCCGTTCAAAATAGGTTATGAATAGTATTAACTAAATTTTAAACATTATATAATCCTTATAATTTTAGAATCCATATTATGAGTTTCTTAGACATAATGAAAGAACAAATTCATTTTCAGTATTGCACTTTTACCAACTTTTAATAGTGAACCCGTTTTAAATACAATATTTTATACTTTTTGACTAAATGGGGATATCAATGATTTAAAATGAAGCACCCCAAGCTTCTATGGTACGCTTCTCTTTGAATAATGTGATAGTGTGTGTTGTACGCAACATCGAGTTCTAACACACCACAACCAATCAAACTAGCAGTTATGAATAGTAATACATACTTTTTGAAATTATATATATTTTATATTTCAAAATCGATTTCATTTTTGGTTTCAGAATATTTAAATTATCCTAAGATGAATTTTTGGAATTTTTCTGAGAACATCCAATTTTTATGAATAGTGAAAAATACTTAAAAACAACTTTTTTAATAAAAATAATTTATAGTAATAAATTATATTATTTATTGGTTTTAAATTATAATTAGAATATATTTTTACAATTTTATCCAATGGTGTTCATTAGAATTAATTTCACTTTGATATTGGACCTAAACAATTGTCAATCTTTTGGTATATATTGTTTCGTAAAAATACGCTATTTGTTGTGACATCGAAAATTAATTTTAAAATTAATTAATGCAACATATATGTTTGGAATTTTGTAAAATAGACATCATTTTTGAATTTGGAATATCAATTATAGCTTGGGGTGAAATTTTAGCATTGTTCTGAAAAACTTCAATTTTTTATTAATAGGGAAACTACTATGTGGTAGTTAAAAAAACTGAATTTTTTATAAAACATAATTTTACCGCTTCTGTGAGTGGAATTTCGAAAATCCGAGAGACACAGTTAATATCAAGAAGTAAAATGTGGATCAATGAGATGAAAATAATTTTTGGTGAATAGTAACTTTTTACTTTTATTTACCACAGTTAAAAGTAAATAGTGTAATTAAGGGTAAAAATGTTATTAATATTACCCTAATACATGTCATAATTCTATTGGAAAAGTTTATATCGACCAGAATCAATCTTAGGAATAAAATATTATCATTTAGGTCCACATGGATTAGATTAGGACATTTATTATTATTTAATTCAAAGAAGAGTTAAAAGAGTTAAAATCAATGTTTATTAATTAAACATTTTTAATATAAGGTTTTACATAAGATAAATTCAATTGTAAATATTCAGTAGAAAGATAAAAATATTTCCTACATAATGATATTTTATTTATAATTTTTAGACATTAAATAAGTTATGTTATTGATGACACAATGATGATGCAGTAATTACCATAATAGTGAACAATTAAAATAATTTATAATATAAATACCCAAATTAATATAATTTGAGACTTTTAATGAATTAAACTAATTTTCTAGGATAATATGACATATTAGGATTGATTTAATGGACTTTTTTCGAAGTAATAATTCTGTTATAAGTTTCACAAAAATAAACTATTCAATAGTGTCAAAATTGATAGAAAAGAGTTTTTAAAACAAATATTATATTATTAATTGATATTAAATTCATAAAAATCTAAGGATTGGCCAAGAGACTTATATCATGATAGCTGTATCATTAATGGACCACTTTGGGGTCTCGTGGATGTATATAGTACGTTTATTAACTATATAATATAAAAATGCAAAGTGACATGGTAAATGTCAAACTAATTAACTAAGAGTTAAAACTAAAATATAAGGTTAATTTATTAACCCAAACCTATCTAAATTCTATTGGTTGAATGGTTTTTGACATATCCCCACCTTGACCTTTGAATAATCAACTTTGGGGCCATTATAAATCGAATATGAATTTATTATAAATTAATATTTCTAGCTTTTCCAAAGGTGCCCCTCACCCCTCTTATAAAAGGGCACTCCCCCTTCTCAATACTTCACACCTTCAAAGCCTTTTGGTTCGGCCAAAATCTGCCCAAATACTCCCTCCAACTCCCTCACTACAACCTAGAGGACTTATTTTGATCAGAAAGCCAACCTATGGTTCCCTTTTGATCAAATCAAAAGGAAGAACCCGAAGAAGAGGTAATGTTTTCACCACCCTTTTTCAAATTCATTTCTTCTTCCACTTCTTCTTTCTTTGTTATTACCATTATAAAATAATAAATCCAGTATCTTATATATACTGTGATGTTATTATAAATATGGTACAACCATATTCAGTATTCTATCCACCCTTTGAATAACATGTCACCATACGTGCGTACGTACGACTTACCGTCTCCACGTCGTGGTGTAAATTTTATTCAATATATTATTATATGGATGGGTATAATAATGATGTGAAACTCATGTAAATAATAAAACTAACATGATAATGAATCTGTATATATGATATAATATCCAATTATATATTATTTTAATATCAAAAGAATGATATTGTCACTCGTGCGTACGTACGGACTACCGTCTCCACGAACACGATGAGATTCATTCTCCATCGTATCCATTGAAGTATAATTATCTTTTGATGATTTAAAAATAATTTTTAAGGACTTGATATAATTCTGGATATGAATAAGATACAACCTATCCATGACAAACAAGTCTTACGTAACAAAACATATAAAATAAAATGAGTATGTTAACACCCGAAACAACGATAATACTAAGATATTATTAACAAAGCTATGTTAAATGATCATATATGATATCATATTATTATATATGATTCTTTCATAATTTAATAAAAATTATTTCACCATTATAGAGGAGGTTAACCTACCCTCTACCAAGGAAAAGTACAAGGTACTGGTTTATTTCACAATCTCTTCATTATCAGAGGTTGTTTATACGTAATTATCTACTGGGATCTCTTTATCATCCACATCCATGTTTCTTAAAAATATATTTCAAAACCTTTTTACTATATAAAAAAATATGGGTTAAATTCATTTATAACCTTGTTTTACTTTTTATAAGTGGTTTATAAAGGAATCTTTCCATCGTTTTCCAAATAAGTTTCTTTTTAACCTTTTCGACAGAATTAAGGTAAGAATGATTTTTTAACTTATACGGTAGGTGCGATTATTTTCCGCCGTTACAAAATTGTCGAAGCTTCTCTTAAAATATTATAAGAATATTTTCAATGAAAATGTTTTATTTCATAAATATATGACTCATAAATGATTTCAAAATAAAGAGAGGTATTTTTCTAAAAATAGTTTTGATTTCAGCTATGTCAACATCCTCTGAGGGATTTTAAGCTTATTTGAAGTTGATTTATTATGATACAAAACTTCTATATTGTATTGAAGGTTTTGTGATATGTTTGACTGTGGATGTGCTATTTTTATACCGTTCAATGTTTATGGTGAATGTATTGACATTTTGTATGCTAGTTTTAATACGAATGTTTATATTATGTTTAAACCTTTTAATATGGGAATGAATTTGACTTAATATCTGACGGGTGGAGCCCGCTATAGCTCCTCGATGCATCGGTAGGTCTCATGAGACAAACTAGTGTCTTGGCACAAGGACTTGTCAAAATCTTATTTGTAGTCTTGACACGAGGCCTTGGCTATGTGTTTATGATAGTCTGGCATTATGGATTCCATCATTATGAATGTGGTAATTGATATTGCATGTGATTATTCGATTAGTAGAATACCCATGTAAATAAGTAAATGGCATTATTTCATTTTATTTTTTCCATACTATGTTGAAGTTCAGGTTTAAAAGGATTTTGTTTTATGTTATACATTTCCTTAAATGTTTATTCTTATTTATGAATGTTTCCTCTATATTGTTATCCTTACTGGGCATTTGAGCTCACCACTTTTCTATGTTTTATTTTTCCCTGGATGTGAAGATGTAATTTATGAATGACCTGCAGGGATAGTATGTGGGGATATGAGTGTGGGATATGGAGACTATGTTGTTGTAGTAGTTTTTCACTTTATGATATAATGTAAAACTTTATGAATATATCTAGTGTTTCCAAGGCTACTAAACCAATCGAACTTTAGTGATTTGATCTTTCTTGTGATCATGCCAATGTAATGTAATAATGCACCGACTCTAGGTAACTATGGTCGGGGCGTTACAGCTGCTATCAGAGGAAGTTTAGAACAAACCTTGGAAGCTAGATTTAGATAAACTCTGATTAGAGCACGTAGACCTAAGATGAACTTTGAGGATTAGTATAGAAAAATTCCTAGAATTTTGGTATTGTAGTGATTTTGTGAGTTTTCCGAGCAATGCATCCCTGTCTGGATACGAGTAGGTAGAGGAGGCTCTGCCACAGATGTACCTAGGGGTAAAACCTGAAAACACCGCATTGATCTAGACTCGAACGGTAATTGGTGCACAACAACGGGCCTTGCTGCACTCTTGGTTACGACACTCCCGGGGGATATGCTTAGGATAATACTCATTTTCATTACAAACCATTATTATGGGTTTATGAGTATATACTTCCTCAAAGGAGACATTTTTATGATTATGGATTATATCCATAAACTATTAAATTTATGTTATGTGTTTTACAAGTTTGGGATTAAGTATTGTTATTCATAAACTAATCTAGTGTATGCCATTGTTTAGAAATGGCGCCCAGTAGAAGTAATGATAACTTCAGCAATGCACATGATCCAAAGAGAAAGAAGGATCTTATATTTCATGGTCAAAATCCAGATTTTATAAGAGAAATAGTCTCCCATGTATTATCATCATATGAAGAAATAATATCATGTGTTGATAAGATAAGTAAAGAGTTTACTGAGTCATATGGCTTTGAAGGGAAGCAAGAGACGAAAAGGACGGAAGAGAGAAAGATGGATAAAGGGAAGAGGGAAAAGAAGAATTTTCCCATATGTGATAACTGTGGGAAGAAACACCCTGGAACTTGCCTGAAAGGAATGTGAGTTTGTTATAATTGTGGAGGAATAGGGAACAAAGTACGTGACTACAAGGGTAAGAAAATGGTTTCAAATGTACAATG
Organism: Viscum album; assembly: GCA_963277665.1. Lineage (NCBI taxonomy): Eukaryota > Viridiplantae > Streptophyta > Magnoliopsida > Santalales > Viscaceae > Viscum > Viscum album. Next base: position 1,032,059,120 of record OY728158.1, read on the forward strand.
CTTCATTTGCAGGGAGTTTGGACACTACGGAAACCTATGTCCGAGTCATCAGACTATGCTGCATATGATGCTATTGAATAATAATCAAGTTATGATACTACCACAGATGAAGAGGAATGATTAGAGTTCTTATGTTGATTATGTCATTTGAGTGTTGTATCAACAATGTACTTGTTATAATAACTATGGAGTATATAAGGATTGTACTACAATACTATTTCATTAAGGACTTGAGATTGTGTGGAACAAGGAAAAGTGACTCAATAGCAGGTTAAATTTTTGGAAAATATATGGTCGAGAGAAAGATAAACCATAATATGGTTCTGATACCAAGGTAGTGATTTTAGAAAAATACATGATTGACTTGGATAAATTATATTGGATATTCTTGACTACCTTGAAACTGATTAATGATTTGTATATTCCATCATTGTTGGGACTTAAAACATTTTTGGATTGAAAGAGTATATCTATTATTCTATAAGAAATAAGGGATCATGAATGTAATCAATAAGGTTTTATGGTAATTCAGGATGTTGCATTGTTTTAAAAGAATACACGATGAAGGTGATCTCATGTTATTACATGAAAAAAAGGATCTTCATTGTGTTTTCCTTCCTTATAAATTTTGGACTGAGGTATTTTGGATAGTTCTAGATTGGATTTTTTTGGATTTCCATAAAAGGACAACCCGGAGGTCGAGCGGCAACCCGTCGCGTCTGGCAAGGCCGCGAGACTTGAACCCACAACTAAAGGGAGACAAGGGTGTATCACCTACCACTGCCCCACGTGATGTCCTGGTTTGAATAATGTCATTTTTTAATGGTTCTTCTAGATGAATTATAAATTCATTTTTTAACCCTATACCAATAGGATAAATAGAATATTATTTTTATGTTCTATTATTATTTAGAGTGAAAGATGAGTTTGTGGTAGAACTTAGTTAAATGTTGAGACGCTACTTGTCAAGTATATATTTTTCTCCTTCTCTTATTCAATGAAGAAATTAATTCTTATTCTTTAGTGAAGGGATCTTAAAACAAAAAAATGTGTTATCCTAATACCATATGTTTTATTGAACCGATGGTATTTTAAATCATCATAGATTTATGAATTTAAGGACCTCAATTTTACACTTGTCTGTGATTGATGACCTCAATCACTACCTATAAATATTTACATTTTCCTCTAATTATATGTCTCTAATTTCCACCAATTCTCTCCGAATATATATCATAATTTGGTGGTGACCCTTTCATTTCTCTTTTCCTCTTATTAAGACTAAATTTTATCAACCCAATTTTCGATGTGGGTTTTCACACAAAGATATTTTTTATATTCAACCTTTTATTTTCGAATAAAAATTTCAAATTGCGAGGATGCAATTTATTGAAGGAGGGGAGAATGTAACACCCCAAGATTTCATAGTGTGTTATTTCTTCAAAATAATTCAATAACATGCACTACTCGCAACACCGAGTTCAAGAGCACCATGACTTACCAAACAAGACATTCAAAATAGGTTATGAATAGTCTTAACTAAATTTTAATCTTTATATAATCCTTATAATTTTTGAATCCATATTATGAGTTTCATAGACATAATAAAAGAACAAATTCATTTTCAGTATTGCACTTTTACCAACTTTTAATAGTGAACCCTTTTTAAATAAAATATTTTAAACTTTTTGACTAAATGGGGACATAAAAAATTTAAAAATAAACACCCCAAGATTCTACAGTACGTTTCTCTTTGAATAATGTGATAGCGTGTGTTGTACGCAACATCGAGTTCTAACACACCACAACCAATCAAACTAGCTGTTATGAATTTTAATACCTACTTTTTGAAATTATATATATTTTATATTTCAAAATGGACTTCATTTTTTGTTTTGTAATATTAAAATTATCCTAAGATGAATTTTTGGTATTTTTCTGAGAACTTCCAATTTTTATGGATAGTGAAAAATACAAAAAAACAACTTTTTTAATAAAAATAATTTATAATGATAAATTATATTATTGAGTGGTTTTAAAGTATAATTAAAATATATTTTTACAATTTTATCCAATGGTGTTCATTATAATTAATTTCACTTTGAAATTGGACCTAAACAATTTTCAATCTTTTGGTATATATTGTTTCTTAAAATCACGCTATTTGTTGTGACAGCGGGAATTAATTATAAAATTAATTAATGAAACTTATATTATTGTAATTTTGTAAAAGAGACATCATTTTGGAATTCGGAATATCAATTATAGATTAGGGTGAAATTTTGGCATTGTTCTGAAAAACATAAATTTTTGATGAATAGCGAAACTACTAAGTGGTAGTTAAAAAAACGGAATTTTTCATAACACATAATTTTACCACTTCAGTTAATGGAATTTCTAAAATCTGAGAGGCAAAATTAATATCAATAAGTAAAATGTGGTTCAATGAGATGAAAATAATTTTTCGTGAATAGTATCTTTTTACTTTTATTTAACGCGGTTAAAAGTAAATAGGGTAATTAAGGGTAAAAATGATATTAATATTTCCTTAACACATGTCCTAATTCTATTGGACAAGTGTATATAGACCAAAAACAACCTTAGGAATAAAATATTATCATTTAGGTCCACTTGGATTAGATTAGGACATTTATTATTATTTAATTCAAAGAAGAGTTAAAAGAGTTAAAATAAACGTTTATTTACTAAAAAATTTTAATATAGGGTTATACATAAGATAAATTCGATTGTAAATATTCATTATAAAGTTAAAAATCTTTCCTACATAATTATATTTTATTTATAATTTTTAGACATTAAATAGGTTACTTTATTTATGACATAATGATGATGCAGTAATTACCATAATAGTGAAAAATTAAAATAATTGATATTATAAATACCCAAATAAATATAATTTGAGACTTTTAATGAATTAAACTAATTTTATAGGATAATATGACATATTAGGATTGATTTAATTGTATTTTTTCTAAGTAATAATTTTTTATAAGTTTCACAAAAATCAACTATTGAATAGTGTCAAAATTGACATAAAAGAGTTTTTAAAACAAATATTATATTATTAATTGATATTAAATTCCTAAAAATATAAGGGTCCTCCAAGAGACTTATATCATGATATTTGTATCATTAATGGACCACTTCAGGGTCACTTGGATGTATATAGTAAGTTTATTAACTATATAATATAAAAATACAAAGTGACATGGGAAATGTCAGACTATTAACTAAGAGTTAAAACTAAACGATAAGGTTAATATAGTAACCCAAACCTATCTAAATTCTATTGGTTGAATGGTTTTCTACCTATCCCAACATTAAATGTCTAATAATAAACTTTTGAGCCATTAGAAACCTGATATGAATTTATTATAAATTAATATTTCTAGATTTTCCAAAGGTGCCCCTCACCCCTCTTATAAAAGGGCACTCCCCCTTCTCATTACATGAACCTTAAAATCCATTTTGCTTGGCCAAAATCTGCCCAAATACTCCTTAAACGTCCCTCACTACAACCTAGAGGCTTTAGTTTGATCAGAATGCCAACCTGAGGAGCCCTTTTGATCAAATCAAAAGGAAGAACCCGAAAAAGAGATAATGTTTTCACCACACTTTTTGAAATTCATTTCTTCGTCCACTTATTATTTCTTTGTTATTACCATTATAAAATAATAACACCAGTATCTAATAGATAATGTGATGTTATTATAAATATGGTACAACCATATTATTTATTCTATCCACCCTTTGAATAACATGTCACCATATGTGCGTACGTACGACTTACCGTCTCCACGTCGTGGTGTAATTGTTATTCACTATATTATTATTTGGATGGGTATAATAATGATGTGTAACTCATGTAAATAATAAATATAACATGATAATGATTCTGTATATATGATAGACTATCCAATTATATATTATTTTAATATCAAAAAAATGATATTGTCACTCGTGCATACGTACGGACTACCGTCTCCACGAACGCGATGAGATTCATTCTCCATCGTATCCATTAAAGTATAATTATCATTTTATGATTTAAAAATAATGTTTAAGGACTTGATATCATTCTGTATATGAATAAGATACAACCTATACATGACAAACATGGCTTATGTAAAAAAACATATAAAAAAATGAGTAAGTTAACACCCGAAACAACGATAATACTAATATATTATTAACAAAGAAATGTTAAAAGATCATATATGATATAATATTAATATATATCATTCATGTATAATTTAATAAAAATTATTTCACCATTATACAAGAGGTTAACCTACCCTCAACAAAGGAAAAGGACAAGGTAAGGATTTATTTCACAATCTCTTCATTATCCGAGGTTGTATATACGTAATAATCTACTGGGATCTCTTTATCATCCACATCCATGTTTCTTAAAAATGTATTTCAAAACATTTTTAATATTTACAAGAATTTTGGTTAAAGTCATTTATACCCTTGTTTGATTTTTTATAAGTGGTTTATAAAAGAATCTTTCTGTCATTTTCCAAACAAGGTGCTTTTTAACCTTTTCGACAGAATTACGGTAAGAATGTTTTTTTAACTTATATGGCAGGTGCGATTATTTTCCGCCATTATAAAATCGTCGAAGCTTCCCTTACAATCTTATAAGAAAATTTTCAATGAAAATGTTTTATTTCATAAATATATGACTCTTAAATGATTTCAATATAGAAAGAGATATTTCTCTAAAAAGAGTTTTGATTTCATCTATTTCAACATCCTTTGATGGATTTTAAGCTTATTTGAAGTTGATTTATTATGATACAAAACTTCTATATTGTATTGATGGTTTTGTGATATTTTTGACTGTGGATGTTCTAGTTTTATACCATTCATAGTTTATGGTGAATGTATTGACATTTCGTATGCTAGTTTTAATACGAATGTTTATGATATGTTTAAACCTTTTCATATGGGAATGCATTAGACTTAATATGTGACGGGTGGAGCCCGATATAGCTTCTCGATGCATCGGTAGGTCTCATAAGCAAAACTAGTGTCTTGGAACAAGGCCTTGGAAAAATCTTATTTGTAGTCTTGGGACGAGGCCCTGGCTATGTGGTTATGAATATCTGGCATTATGCATTCCATCGTTATGAAAGTGGTAATTGATATTGCATGTGATTATTCGATTAGTAGAATATCCATGTGAATAAGTAAATGGCATTATTTCATTTTATTTTTTCCATACTATGTTGAAGTTTAAAAATAAAAGGCTTTTGTTTTAAGTTATACATTTCCTTAAATGTTTATTCTTATTTATGAAAGTTTCCACTAAATTGTTATCCTTAATTGGCATTTGAGCTCACCCCTTTTCTATGTTTTATTTTTCCCAGGATGTGAAGAAGTAATTTATGAATGACCAGCATGGATAGTATGTGAGGATATTAGTGTGGGATATGGAGACTATGTTGTTGTAGTAGTTTTTCAGTTTATTTTGTAATGTAAAACTTTATGAATATATCTAGTGTTTCCAAGGCTACTAAACCAATCAGTCTTTCGAGATTTTATCTTTCTTGTGATCATGCCAATGTTATGTAATAATGCACCAACTCTTGGTAACTGGGGTCGAGGCGTTACAATATATGTATATCATTCAATAAAATATTTTTTATATTCATCCAACATATTCTATAGACATAAGATAAAAACCCCCATTTTATGCATAAAATATTATATTTTTATTATAGAACTTTTACCACCATTTAACGAAGAACATATTTGAAATCCAATTTTTGAACATTTATAAATATTATATGTCAAAATAAACTTAACATATTAAATTTAAACATAAAAATTAGGTGAGGTGAATTAAATTTATTTTCGGTGATGTTTTGGTTTTTGATGAATAATGAAAAAAACCTATTTTTAATTCAAAACATCTTTTTAATATAACTTGTTTATAATGATAAATTAAATTTTAAATTATTTTGAAATTTTAATTAGATAATATATTTTCTAAAATAATCCATTTTAGGTCATTCTAAACAATTTCACATTGAAGTTGAATATTAAAACATTGAAAAAATTTGAACATTTCAATACCTGCATTGTCTTCCATTTTGTGGGATTAAATTTAAATTAATTTATGAAATTTAAGTGATTGATGTTTTGAAAAATGTAGCAAATATTTTAAATACAAAAAATTATTTATAATACATTCACATTTGTTTTTAACCAGAAATATTATTTAAAGTAATTAAAATTAATTGAAATGATTAAGATGAAATTAAGCTCATCATTAGGAAAAACCCGAATATTATGGGCCAAAATGACCAACACACATTTCAAAAATCCATTGGATGGTTATATATATACCCTATAATAATTGGGATCTATTTTGGTCCATTATTTGTGCCATGTGAAATGGGTAAAACAAGGGTGTAAATCTCTTTTCTAAAATTTACAAGAGTACCCCTACTCCTCTAATATAAAAGGCCTCCTCTCCTCCCAATTACTCACACCTATCAAGACACATTGTATCATCCAATATCTACAAATATATATCTTAAAATACCTACCCTAGTCCTAGTATCCTTCCCTTGGAAGTCAATCCATCCATGGAAGCCCTTTGTTAAAAAATAAATGGAGTTACCCATTGAAGAGGTATCATCTTTTCTCAAGCTCTTTAGTTTTATTATCTTTCATCAACCACTAAAATTTTATTATTTTATTCTTATATAAAAAAAATTATACTAAATATTTTTTTTTTAATATTATGTGTTAATCCTAAACTTACACAAACATCCATCTTATAGGTAATGACCATACCATTTATGTGCTTGTCAAACAACTGCCTCCTGAAACGAAGGTGTTTGTTTTTACTTCACCGCCTCTCGTTGATGGGAGTAATTATGGACACTATGTTTATATATGTTATATATGATATTTATAATGTCTTTATACCTATTTAATTTATTTAAAACACTTCTATTCTTTCCATTTTTTGTAAATACAATAACATCATTTGTTGAAGTGTAGACTACCACATCATAAATTGAGGTGATTAGATCACATGATATATGGAATGTATAAAGGATGGCTTTAATTTCACATATTTTACATAAAAAAATCTATATTATATTCGTGTTCTAATTACATTTATGTAAATATATTATATATCATAACTTTACGAGCCTTTCAAACACATAAAAAGTAATAACATCATTTGGGGACGTGTTGACTACTGCATCAACAACACAATTTGATTCCTTTTACAACACAATAATTATATATATATATGTATATATGATTACATAATATGATATTTATTATATAATTATCTTTCTGTAATTATTTAAGTATCTTACCTTCTTTCTTAAATGATCATTTAAAAATGGGAACATTAATCATTCATATGTACCGCCTACCATCTCCATGATTGTAACATTGGTTCATTTTCCCAAACTATATTTAATGATTGTTTTTAAAAGAATAATTGATGTATAAATATAATAATTATTTCATTATTATTATATTTGATATGTTATATAATGACCAAATTGACAATAGTTGTCCAACAAAAGTTGTTTTTGATACATAAACTGAATTTTTTCAAAGCACCCAACGTAACCATAATTGATTAACTAGTTGTATACAACATGGTAATAAGTGAATTAAAAGTTATTATAAAAATGAATAATTTTCTTCAAAAAAGGAAATAAATAAATAATGTTTATTATATATTAATACAAAGAAACTCTTCACATGTCGGAATCAAGGTAATGGATTTCTATTGAATTTACATTCCACTAAATCTTATTTGTTGAAATGAACAAATTCAATTTTATAATTTTTATATAATACCGATTGAAATTTTATATCATGAATATAATTATTCTTATTATATTCTATGTTTCATTTGATGTTATTACTTCGTGGGTATTATGTTCCAAATGTTTCAAATAGGTATCGAATACTTCGGAATGATAAAAGACCATTTTCCTCAATAACATTTTAATGGTGTTTAAATGGGTTTTCCATTCATCAACATCAAGAATCCTTATTGTTACATATCCTCCACTGAGGAATTATTAAAAAATCCATATATTTTATTTAATAAAAAAACTAATGATAAGGGAAATTTTTTATTTAAAAACTAAATTATTCGATATATGGGTAATGCTATGGATTTTTATGACATGGTTTCAGGGCCATTTAAAGTAATCCCCTTGGTGCATCAGTAGTCCCATGGGGTAAAATTCATTTAGAAAAAACCTTCATGTTTGTATCCAAAATGTTATTAAATTTCTTATGAATGTACTTGACAATATATATGTGGTTCTCAGAACTAAATGGGGTTGTACCTAGTATGCTATAAACCGTACTGTGAAATGTATTAAGGTAAATGTACCATGTACCTAGGAAACATGGGATCTAATAATTATAAATTTCCTTTATTTAAATTCAGTTATTATTTATCAATGGTATTTCTTGTCGACGTATCTGTGGATGCATTTCATTTTCAGTTCATTGATTAAATGATAAGTGTTTTTTTCGTGCCTTGAAATATTTATATTTCAATATCTAGTTATTTAAATAGAATATGTTATTAGTTATTTAACATTCCATGTTTATTATTTTCATCAATTCATTATTTATTTCATTTTATATACCCTTAATAATAATTTCATCTCACCATTATTATGTTCTCTTTCCTCATGTTATAAATTAAAAATATTTGAATAAGTAATCATAGATGTGTTTTTTAAATTTTATTATTTATCATGTTTTATTTAATTAACCCAGTGTATTGTGGGTATCGTGTATATAATATGGAATACTAATACTGAAAAACTAATCAGTCCATTGATATTTGATTCCTTGTAATCATGTCAATGTAATAAAATAATACATTGTCTTTGGGATTCTGAGGTTAGGGAGATACAAACATTGAATATCATAAAATATATAACTTTATTTATCATCTAAAATAACCTTTTAATAAGGATTATAAACCATTATTTAAATATTTTTTAAATTCATCTTATTTATTGAGAGATCCAAAAAATTATTTATTATCTATAATTTTATTTATTTCAATCTTAATATGAGTGTTTTATGTACTTTTTTTTATAGGAATGGATAATTTCATTGATTTCAAAAACACCCTTTTAAAGAAGATCCTTTTCATTTAATAATTCCTTTATATTTAATATGTTTATCTCATTCTATTCCTGAATAAACTATAATTTGGCCACATTAGATGCCAATTTTCCCTATCTAGTATTATTTGGATGTAAAATTTCACGATATAGTTCTATTTTACTATGGGGTAGCTGCATTGTGGTGTACTGCATCATATTTTTTAGCTTCATTCGGGGGAGAGGAATCAGAATCTGAATAATATGTTTCAATTAAAAAAATTTGTTCCTTTATTGATCTTTCTATAAAAGAATAAAAAAATTTAATATATGTATCTATTGAAAAATAGAAAAAAATATAAAGAATAAATCATTATTTTATTTTAATATAATTACTTGGAAGTCACACCAAATGATTGATACTAAAATAACACTCAATATAATCAAAAATAATTTTATGATAAATATGAAAATATCAGACAAAAATTAAATTCAATTGAAGGAAGTTGAGTGGATAAAATTTTCACCACAAAAATATTGATAATGGGGTATAGCCACTGAAATTATGAATATTCATTTAACTATTTTTATACTAAGGAGGGAGAGAAGGATACTGTATATGATAAAAATTAGAATCATTTAATTTTTATTCAAATAGATAAAATCTTCCAAATTCACCCTTAAATATTTAACATATAAAATGCACCAAATGAAATCCACCGAGGAAATATAAAAAGTACTCATGATTATCAAAATTACTTGCCTCGCATTATGTGGACATGTAAGAATTTATCAAGCCTATGGTGATACTTTCTTGTATATGGAGTAGAAAACATTATTGTAAATATAAACTTCTGTGAGAGAGAATTTTAATGTAAGGTATGTTTTTTCTGTGGATAGGGGGAGAAATAAAGTGGAAATAAATTCAATGAGATGAATAGAGAACATTAAATAAGTTTTTTACGGAGACATGTTGTGTTTTATTTCTTGTGGTTAAATTGGTGGATCATAGGTTTATGGGTTTAAAATTTGATTTGATTTGATTTTGATTCTTACATTTCCATAATTCCAAGTATTATATACTAATTGAATTTATAGAGATGATATTTCCATGATGAATTATTTGTATTTCGACGGTTTAATCCCCCCCATATTATCTATTTGTTTTAAATTTAAATATTTTTTGGTGAATATTGAGAAATATTTTTTAAATGTCTTAATTATATAATTTTATCTTTTTTTATATCTTTTGAATTTTAGGTATAACATTTTAACTAATAAAAAAAATTGAGTAATTATTTTTTTTCGAATTCTATTATTCATGGGCATAATTTCATTCAACATCCTAACATTCTAAATTAAAATTTATTGAAATAGAATAAATCATTCAATATAGAAAACTATTATGTCCATAAGATTTAACAACTCCTAAATAAATGATCCATATAATAGTATATATATAATCAATTGAGTATATTCGAGTTTGATATAATTTAATTTTATTATTTTCAGTTCGAAACTAAATTTCATGGAGAAAATCACTCATGAAGCCAGTTTATGAAAAAATAAAACTTGACGAATATGAATAGTCTATCCAGCAAGAAAAAAGTGACTGTTAATAATTTTTTTTATAATTTTCTACACATGTCTTCATATAATGATATTTTGATGGTTATTGTACAATACATAAGGTAAAAACTCTTAATAAGAAAACATTAGAATATTATGCCATTTTCTATACAATAAAATGATTGATATTTGGGTAGAGAGAAATATGTGGGAAACTTATATTATCCTGATTCTTATAAATATGTGTCTCTACCTCTATAAAAAGTGGATTAGAAAAATATGAGAGTTATGACAGAGGATTAACATGTTTGAGTGATGATTTCATTTTCTTCTCTATTGTCAGTATCTATCACATACAATTTCTTCAATGTGACCCCTTGAATGGATGGGTAAATATTAAGTGATTAGGGGAGGATATATTTTCATTTTTAGTTATATAGATCTTTCACTTTAGAGAATAAAACTCAATATTTAAAATTCTCTATTTGATTCAACATTCAAATATTTTTTGTTACATCATGTGAATATATTTTATTTTAGATTATGTTACTATTATTGAATTAGTGAATTATCATTATCTCCCTCAAATATTCTCTAGTTTATATATAATATAATGGATCTACGTTAAGTAGTGAAGTACTTGGTTTTTTTAGTACATGTGGGAGAGTTACTATACACTATTGATTGTTTATAAAAAATAATCACTAATTATATATTGTCTAATCCAATTTGGGATATTCAATGAAACACATTCACATATTAGAAATAGATTAGACAATCATAACATTTTGTTAAGGTTTATTATAACCATAACTATTTGACCAAGGGTGTAAGAGGAAGAGATTTCATAATATTACTTTCATCAGCTTAATAAAAGAGAATTGGATAACATGAGACATGAATAACATTACATTTAGAATATTTACCCTCATCAAAACAACCTTCTCATAAATCTATTTTCAAACATTTTTTCTTTGTTTTAATTTATTTGAATATTTAAAAAATTTCATATAAACCCATTTCCCTCTAATTCTAAGTTCAAAAATGATTTTTGTGAGCTTCTCTCTTGATACAGCCAAGTTAAAAAATGTAATAAAAATAATATATATTATTAAATAGCTTATTCTTCAATACAAACCAACATACACATGTCAATATCATTATATTCAACCTCTAAATTAGGATTACCATCATATTTCCCAATAATTATTTACATTAATTCAGAATCCTCCTTATGAACCTCCTTTGATTATTTTGTCACTATTTTTAATTATCTCTATGAATTTTCATTCCTTTTTGAATACATTTTTAATTCCATATTCAATTAACACATAATCACAAGGGTATTTTTGTAGGACACATGTTTACCTATGTTTCCTTCCTTTGAAGTTTTATATTTTATGTGAATGATTAGGAAATTGTATGATAATTAAGGTGTTATCACTCATGATGAATCCAAAACCTTAATCCCCAACCATAAAATTCAAGAATATAAAAATAAAATAAAAAACATAAACATAAAATAGAAAAAATGAGAAAACCATTTGTCTTGATCTATTGAAATAATGCATCTATTAAGTTACAATTATCAGATAATGACTCTGAAGACAATAACACTCCATAATAAGTCATTAATTATAATAGTGTGTAAAGTCTATAATTTAAAGTTTCACTTCTTAAAAATATTACAATATAGGTGTAATAGAGCTCAAATATAATGTTGAACAGATATAGAGAATTAATTATCATGAAAACACATGTTCATAGGCTAAGACTATAAGTAAAAATTGATCGCAAAAAAGTAAAAGTGAATTAAAGAATAATTATTGATAATATATCAGTGGTTTAATAAATCTAGGATCATTTGATTTTAAATAATAAAAAATTAATGGATAATGTTTTCATTATCTAAATTTTCTGTAAGGAAAACCATGTTCTTATCCTTCAATATTTGACCACTAATTTTATTATTCTTATGGTTAATCATTTTAGTTTATTTAAAATATTAATGATCAAAACCATTATTTTAACATATCAATAAAAATATTTTATTGTTAATAATGAATCTAAAAACTTTTTAATAAATTATAAAAAAATTTTGTAATCAATAATTAATGTTCATTCTCAAATGAGTACAAAAATATATGGACGATTGATTAATTGAAATGATCCAAAATAACAATAAATAAAACCCATTATAATATGATATTAAATACCCTTTAATTTTATAAATTGACATAAGAATGTTCCTCCCTTATGATAAATTACATACCAAGATAATGTGAAAATGTTTTATTCAAATTTGAAAGATTTTAAATGTATTTCAACATTAAAATCCATGATTTTCATGGTTTTAGTAATTTATGAGTAATTTGGAACATGTATATTAAATTTTTTTTCAAAATGGTAATAGAAATGAATTATAAATTATAATCTTATAAACCAAATTTTATTTAAAATTATATAACTCCTTCAATTTTTTTCCAAAAAAATAATCTACGACCATATAGGTCCTTCAACCTAGGTGGCCTGCCACATAGCACGCCGACATGGGAAATCCATATTGGAAATTCCAAGAGGGCCCAATGGTGTCCATAAGAATTTTTCATGAAGCCCAGTGTGATCCCACGGGTGGTCAATGTCACAAACCAAACCCAGTTCGGCCCTGAACTGGTCACCTGAGTAGGTCTACGGCATGTCCTGAGAAGCTTTCCAGATCCCCATGGGCTGGAAACCAATGTACGGGATCAAAACCTAATCATTGTGAATAATTTGGAACATAAAACATAACTAAATAAACCGGATTAAATTTAATAATAAATATGAACTCAAGTAGTTGAAAATAAAATAAATAGAACAACTCAACATACCTCCATGTGACCATCTAGGTCACCTCTCAACCAAATGCTGACCTTGCTCTAATAATCTGAAAATAATCCAAGAAGTCCTGATCTAAGGATACCTGAAACTGAAATAGTAAAAATAGGAGTTAGCATTTAAAATTATAAGATGAGTTTCCATGATTAACCACAGAATCCAACTTCTCCTTTATAGAAACCATCCATTAACACATGTTTGAAATACAAATATTAAAGTATGGTTTTCATATTTAAAAATAAGAAACATATTTTTCTCATTTAAAAATCCAAAACATCGGACATACCATTTACAAAATCATTTGTCTTTTTGTAAACAAAACGCCAAACAAAATATTCCAAAGCAGGGCTAATGTATAACAGTTAAGCAATGAAAGCTGGAAATAAACTGGTATAACAGAATGTAAACAAGAAAAGAAAATAATAGAGTAGCCATGGGTGATCCTAAACATCCCTGATGACCCATTTAAATACTCGGTATCGAAACATCCTTCTGGTGTATGGTGGATCTCCTAATCCTATAATCAACTGCCACCTTATAATTGACCAATCAAGTGGAAAATCCCACCTGGCCTAACAACCAATCCTAGGGGTAGCAACCCGTCTAATCGGGGATGTTCCCATATAGTCACATCATAATTTAAAATTTTCCTAGGATCCCATCATGATTATAATAATACACACTATGTAGGAGGCCCTCACATGCATTACTCAACTCACCGCACTTTCCTACCCCAAACAAGAACTCTCTATATGATAAACCATAATGGATATCCCCCCTATAAGGGTATCCCAAAAATATATATACATCATATCATCAAGGTGCCAACCAGGTCATAATTACATGAAATCATTTAAACCATTTGATACCTCTTTCTAAGTATTAAAGTTGTTAAATAGGAAAAAAGTAGTCAAAACACCATCTTTTTTAAGAAGAAAAAAAATTACACTAATACCGGTAGTGCCAAACGGGCTGCTATACCCTTTACCATTTCCCCAATTTAATAAAACACTAAATATTCCGAATGTTCATACACTTTAGCCAAAATAAAATTTCCTTTAAAAGATACTACACACATTACCCCTTTGGTTAAAAGTTCCAAACAAGCCTTTAACTCGACATGTTTAAAATTCCAATTGGGACAACGGTTTCCAAGACCAAAAACCTTTTCAAACCATTTCCAAAACACTAAACACCATTTTCATTTTTAAAATACCAAATGGGACCTTATTTTCCCAATATACAGTCCAACAATTCACAACAAAACATATACCATATACCCTTTTTAATGACACGCCGAAACATGTTTCTGAACCAAACAGGTCAAACCAAGTGAAACACCTTCAAAACCATTGCAAAAAATCGTACAAAGGGACCCAACAACATTTAATAAATCATTTACTAAATTGATAAATCATTTAAAAAAACACAAAAAATTCTCACATCACGATTTAAAAAATTTCACATTAGAATTCTATTTTTAAAAACAATTTCATACTGAAGCACTTCAAAATTCCTTTCAAACATTTCAAAGCAAAAGCTGCACCACTTGCACAACAAAAATAATCAACTGCACATTCCATGAAAACTAAAAAATGTTGAAAAATAGGTTTTCACTAAAATTGAACTCCATGTTAGGTGAATGTGGTACCAAAACAAGTCGTGGTTTTTTCAAATATTATAAAAACTAAATTCACACCAACAACTTTTTATAGAACATGATAAATTAATTAGAGAATCAAAATAATTATCGAATAACCTTTATGCACAAAACTAACTACGCATCATCAAAGAGTTGATTCCAAACCATTTTTTGAACAATTTTAACTAACCTATAAAACCATATAAACAATTAACTATAATATTAAAAGTGGTTTGACTGACATATAAGGATTACTTCAAAACACGCAATTTTCAATGGGTTATGAACGGAAGAAAATAGTCATAAGAACCTACTTCAAACCAAGAGGGGATGTGACGCCGCTTCAGTGGGAGGAATAAAAATGCCCCGCAGACCTAACACAAACCCTAGAGATTAAGAAAAATGAATGAATTAACAACTATAGTATTAAAGTTAGGTAACAATCAATGAAAATTAAAATTAAAAAGGAAGATGCACCGAAGGGGAGGAAATGGTGTGTCGGGGGGGGGGGGGCAGAGCTAGTTCAATTCATGCCCAAAGTCCTCTAAACAGCAGGGTTCGGGTTCTCTAGGAGACCTCTGGACAGCAGGGTTTGGATAAGCCAGAAAAAAGAACATGGGGGGTCGGGTCTCTAGAAACTATGTGCGTACGGGGGGTTCGGGCCAGCGGATGGCCGAGATGGTAGGTGACCTGAGCGGGAGGTTGGGTGCACTGAGGGGGTGAGGCTGAGGGCTTGAGCAAGGGCCGATGGAGGACGGGGGATGGGAGAAGAGGTCGAGGAGCTTGATGGTGATAGAGGTGGTGTCCTACAGAAGTGAGAGGCACTGGGAACATGTGGGTGTGATGGGCGAGTGTGGAGAAGGGTCCTGGAGGGGAAATGGAGGTGGGGTCCAATGAAGGTGGGAGGTGGGGAGGGGCGAGGAAAACGCAGAGGGCGAGCGTGGGAGGGGGGGAATTGGGGATCTTTGCGCGCAGAAAGGGTAAGGGGGGAAGGTAGGCAAGGTTATTTATTTATATTTATTTATTCAATTATTATAATAAAAAAATAATAGAAATAATTATAATAAAAATAATTATATAAAGGATAATAATAATAATAATAATAACAAGAAATAAAAAAATAAAAATAACCATTAAAAGATAACAATAATAAAAATTAACAATAGTAAATATAATAATTATAAAAAAATAAAAATAATAAAAATAAAAATAATAGTACCAATAATGAGCAATTGCCCGACTTCTCAGCCAATAGTGCGGCTACAACCAACTGTGTGGTGACCGCACACAGGTCCGAAGCCTACTAAATTTATTAACAAAAAAATTATTAATACACTCGCTATCTCGATACTCGATAAGACAACCCAAATCCAATAAATATTAAAATAAAAATAAACATAAAAGTTGGGTTGTGACAATTCTTTCCACCACAGAAACTTTCTTCTAATAGAAATTTAGTTAGTCGAACAATAGACAAAACATGAATCCATGCCCGATTTAAACTGAAAGAAACCAAAGTACAAGAGAATGTGGGAACATGAGAGGGTTCTCCCTAACCTAAGAAATCAACTAGTTCCGAAATTTAACACCCAAACATACCACCCCTGGGAGCGGGGCTGAAGCGGTAACTTCAAACTAATCCAAACTATCTTCTATAGAATAATAGAACAACACCACCGGTGAAACATGGACCTCTCGACTCAGACCAAAACCTCCAACACTATAGAAAAGTATCTATGAAAAATAATAACCTATTTAATGAAACCGAGCATAACTAAAAACACCAATTCTACCATAGACACATACATCTCTCAATGAACACATCTAAACCAAGATCAACCTAGACAGGGGCCAAACACCCTTTTTGAAAAAACACAAAATTCAGAAAACCATAATTAGACAAACTGAATTGTTGGATTACAAAAAAAACTTGTAAAATATAACTTCATGATGAGAAAATGACCCTAAAACAACATCAAAACATTAAAAACATAAAAAAAAGATAATACTTTAAAATGTTCCACTACCAACACAGAACTGAAATCCTGAACTGAGGCTTCACAACTCTAGCAGCTCCTGACTATTCACGAGTTTCACCCCATGGCATGTGGATGGAGCTCTGATGGATGAGGCATCTCCGGCCTAATAGTCATGAACAATAATTCCCCTAGTAATTGTGTCTTCTTCAAGCGACGTTTATTGAAAAACTTCCCCATGTGACTCAGACTCCCGCAACGATGACATGTCTTATGAGAGATGAAACATAACGACTTCACCTGCCCGAACCGGCCACCCTAGTGGCACACCACTGAATTTTCAAACTAACTAGAATCCAGAACCACTATAGAGGACACTTTAGAAATAGGTCCCTCTAGCACACCATGCTTTCCAGATGGGGAACCTTCATGAGAAACTAGATATGATGAATTTCTGGCCATCTGCCCTCCAAATACCAACTCAACTAAGAACACCTCATCCACCAACTTATCGAATAGATCGTCCATAGAAGTGAGTAATCGATTATTTATCTAATGATGAAGAACCCTAATGTGGAGATAAATCTTCATCAAATATAATGACGCCACCTATGTGGAAAAAAAATCCAATTCCTCGAAATGGTCAACATATGTCTTCACCGTCTGTTGGCCTTGTTGAATACACATAAGCTCTATGTTATTATTTTTATACACCACTATAGGTATAAACCATTGGATTAAGAGGCATTTAAGTAAATCCCACATCATCCAACATTTCATTGGTGTTGTGGGAAACAACTCCCATTCATCAAGAGAATGACCTTCATAAAGACCCAAAGCAGCATGCACTCTGATAGCTTCGGGAGTCCCCAATACATTGAAGATGCATTAATCCTCTTCATGCCACTCCACTGCCTCTAATGGTCCTCGATCAACATGAATTAAAAGAAACATATGAGAAGGAACAAACCGCACATGACTTATTAGAAATATTGGTGACCTTTTAGGGCATCATTTTCTGAACAACATATAAATCAAAAATCCATAACCAATATCTGGTTGTAGAAACCACAATGAAAGAACCTTCATCAAAAAAATACTAGTTGAAGAACTAAAAAAAAATTTACAACCAAAAATTACCCTTTCAAAACCCCCTTTTCATTTTAGATTTCAAAAAAATCTTCTTTCAACGAAACTTTCAAATAAACAAGACAACTTTTCAAACCAAACTAACTTTCTAAAATAATTCCCCATTTTAAATTCACATTAGGAAAGAATGGTCAATCATTTAATTCCAATTACACACCCTAGTAATCCAAAGAACTGTTGCACCTGTCTTCATCTGCTTTCATCCACAAGCACAAACACGCACTTTCCATGCATCCCCTCAAATGTGGAAACATTCATAAATATTACCAAAGTTTTCACCCAAACCATTTCCCTACCAGTTCTAAGAAAAAAATATATTTTTATACTAAGAGAATTCAGTTAAAAAACCCATTTCATGAATTTTAATCAAATTAAAAGATATCATTCTCATTTCATAAACCTTTCTTCATTTTCAAAATCACACATAAAAATACCAGAACCAAGACAACACTAAATTTGCATCAAACTACAGGAGTGAGGTACTAGTAGTCGTGAATAACCTGGAAACATGGTAGTGGGACATCCCTCAAGTAAATATTAACAACTAGGAGGTACTTAAACAGAGTCCTCAGACTCCACATGGGTCACTACTCCATGTGAATTCATGATGTAACATCAGTTTTCATCTGTTGTCAACCCTCAATCGAAAAAAACCAGAATGATACGAGGTCTCAATTCCCATACTACCCCTAGCGACTCGAGGATCAGAATGGGAAAAGGTTCATCATTTCCATCCCGTACCGACCTCTTGAGTCTTGATAGTGATAATCTATATCTACAAGACACCAAAAATAACAAGGTCCTCATATGAAACCATTTTGTCAAGAACCAACCTTGGTTGACCCTTCACCGGTCACCCGAGCCGGTCTGCGGCATGGCCTGAGGGGCTTTCTCGATCTCCATAGGCTGGTAACCAGTGAAGAGAATCAAGATTATTCACTGGGAATGACTTGGACCATAAAATATAAATAAATAAACAAGAATAAATAGAATAAAAATATGAACTCGAGCTATGGAAAATGAAATAAAAATAATAGGTCAACATACCTCCAAGTGACCTTCCACATCACCTCGCAATATAATTACTACTATGCTCCAATAATTAACAACCCTTACAAGAAAACCGTAGTAAATGAATCCTACAACTGAAATTAAAAAAAAGGTATGAGCATTAAAATTTCTCAGTATAGTTGCCATGATAAACCACATAATCTAATGTCTCATTTCAGGAAACCATCCATTAACACAATTTTTAAATATAAATATAAATGTAGGGTTTTAACATTTTTAAATAAGAAACATGTATTTATAATTTAAATATACAACACATGTGAAATACCATCTCTAAATTAATTTGGCTTCTTATAAACTAAACTCAAAAAAACACCAAAGCTATCCTAAAGTTGAACAGGTAAACAATTCAAACTAGAAAGAAACTAGTATAATAGAAAGTAAACAAGAAACAAAAATAATCCAGTAACCATGATTGATTCTAAACATCCCCTGAAGACCCCTAGATGTACTAGGTTTCGGAACAACCTACCAGTGTATGGTGAAGCTACTATTTATATTACCAACTAGTCTCCCTATAATTGACCATTCCAATGGAAAATCTCGCATGTCCTAATAACAAATACAGGGGGTACCAATCCTTCTAATCAGGGTAGATCAACAACCATCACTCTATCAGCTAAAATCTTCCTAGAAACCGATGGTACTTATAATAATACTATATAAGTAGGAGGCCCTCACACGTGTGACTCATCTGACCTCACTTACCTACCCTAAACACGGACACTCCACGGGATAACCCATAATGGATATCCCCCCATAATGGTTCCCCAAAAATATATATACCTCATATCATCATGGTTCCAACCACGCCATCATCCCCTTAAATCATTAAAACCATCTGATATCGTTTTCTAATTATTTATTTTTTTAAATGGGAATTCAGTGATCATAATGAAATCATTTTGAAGAATCAACACTAACATTACACAAAAGTTGAATGTGCCAAACAGGAAATTATACCGTTTAACATTTAACCCATTTCATAAAATGCTTCATTCTTCCAACTGGGTATACACCTTTACAAAAATAAAATTTACATTAACAGTTAGTAAAAAAATTACCCCTTTGGTTAAAAGCTCTAAACATGCCTTTAACTTGGACTGTTTAAAATAAAAAATGGGCCAACGATTCCCAAGAACATAAATATTTACAAAACATTTACAAAAAACTAAATATAATTATTGTATTTTCTTTTAAAACCAAGCCATTATGTTCCAAACATACACCCAAACACTTACAAGTGAAACAACGAAATTATTCCCTTTTTAAAGTCATGCCAAAACATGTTTAAGATCCAAATGGGTCAGACCATGTAAAACACCTTCAAACCCACACATAAAAATCGTACGAAGGGACCCAGAAAAAATTAATAAATCATTTAATCAACTAATAAAACATTTCAAAAAAACAAAATAAGGTATTATATTATAATTTCACCAATTTTACTAGAGAATTCAATTTTTAAAAAACATTTTTTAATCAAATACATATAAATTACATTCACACTTTTCAAAACATAATTCACACCAATTGCACAACCAAAATAACTAATTGCACATTCTGTGAAAATAAAAAAATGTTCAAAAATATTATTTCACTAAAAATGAACTCCACGTTAGGTAAATGTGGTACCAATATATGTCATAAGAATGCCAAAATTCCTAAATCTAACTTCAAACCAAAAAATTTCATTATAGAACATGATAAATTAATTAGACAAAAAAATAATTATAGAATTACGTCTATGCACACATCATTCTTTTCATAATCCAGGAGTTGATTATGAACTATTTTTTAAAAAATATTTAACTAACCTAGACCATAAAATAAAATATTAAATCAAATATTAATGGAGGGGTGAACAAAATATAA
The DNA here is from genome assembly GCA_963277665.1 of Viscum album. Taxonomy (NCBI): domain Eukaryota; kingdom Viridiplantae; phylum Streptophyta; class Magnoliopsida; order Santalales; family Viscaceae; genus Viscum; species Viscum album. The sequence goes on from OY728158.1 coordinate 1,032,080,422, forward strand.
TGATTAATTCAAAACATGCAAGTGTCTGTGGATTATGCGGGAAAGAAAATAGTCAGAAACACATACCTCAAACTAAGAGAAGACAAGATGGAACTTTAGTGGGAGGAAAAACAATGCCCCATGGACCAAATACATACCCTAGAAAAAAAAAATAATGAATCACCAACTATGGTATTAATGTTTTTTCAAAATAAAGTAAAATGTAAATTCAAAATGAAGATGCACAAAATGGTAAAAACCTCATGCTGGGGTGGAGGTAGAGGTGAGGTAATTCACGTCGGAAGACCTATGGACAGTGGGGATTAGGTTCACCAGGAGACCTTTGGAAAGTAGGGTTTATATTAGCTAGAAAACAAAGGTCTGGGGGTTCCATTTTTCTCAAAATCACTCGTGTAGGGGGGTTTGGGACACTGGAATTCCTGGATGGAAGGTGGTCAAAGCGGTAGGCTGGGTGCACTAAGGGGGCGAGGCTGAGGGCATATAATTCCCCAGCCTTAAACAGTACTTAATCTTGAGTTATTACAAGATTACACATTGAAGATCTTTTCAGGTTTAGAGTTTTTGAGAATTAGATCATAAAACTTGCATTACATTCCACATTTAAACAAAGTGGTTACATAAAATATAGTATTTATTTTTCCAATCAACAGAAACATATTTAAAATAAAACATGGATTCTTTCTTGACACTTACTTGACACTATCATCATATCATGTACCCTTCCCTTGACCTGTGAAAAACATTTCAAAAACTTGGGATGAGCATAAAAAGCTCAGTAAGGGATATAAAAATATGGAAAGGAAACATGAGTACATGTATACATAAGAATGAAATCATAATTTACCCATAAAACATAAGCACTTTAACATACCTCAAAAATCATGAATAAATCATAGAAATCATAAGACATAAAGGTAACTTGAGGCATTCATAACATTCTTATGTAGGGAGTAACCCTCTTGGTTACGTTTGGAATACCCATCACAGTATATTCCCTAAATCACTTCAGAGAAACCTTAACGTTTAACCCCTTTGCGTTAACCAATGCATTAGAGAGCTATATCAGGCTCACCCGCACTTAGTTTATCACGGAACCACCCGTCTTCATAACAATTCCCAAGAACCATAACATAATCTTATCACATAAAACATGCATAAAGGAAACATAACATTTCCACCTTTCAATAATAAGATATCAATAAAACACATTGATATAAAAACATTTTGAAAACCATTTTCAATACCAAAATAAATGAAAAGTAAAACATGGTATTTATTTTTCTTTTAAAAAGAAGGTATGGCTTGTAGAGGAAGCCGAAACTCAAATAATGGTCATGGCGGCGGAGAAGTCGTTGTCGCCGCATACGTATGAAAAAAACATTCCCTTTTGTCGTTTAGTAAATGCTTCGTGGAAAAAAGATTCCTTTTGAATAAACTTAAAATTCAAAGGGTTTTATACACCATATAAAAGAAAGTTGTGTATAAAACAAAATATGCCTCAATGAAAGGAGATTGAGACGAAGTCCAATACAAGGACGATATCCTTGGATTAAGGATAAATGAGTTACATAATTATGTTTGACAAACGAATACATGAAATATAAGTTGGTATTAAGTGTAAAACAATCATAGGAAATTCACACATAATCATAGAATGACATATTCAAGGAGTACAAGCTTATCCCAAAGAATCAAAATTGGGTTAAGAAGTTCCCTTGAAAAAATTTGACAGCCTAACGGCGTCACTACAAAATTCAGAAAATGAGTGATAAAAAGGGTATCTCATCACTTGGACATAAAATTTAAATCACTAAGGATTTAGAAGAACATATCCCAACATAATGTTATGTGAATTAAAATACATAACAAAAGAAGTCTTTTATAAAGAGGAGGGTGAAAGGTTCCCTTACCGACATGGTTATCTTTCGAAACATACACCCCGTGAAAGATGGACAATACAAAATTGATGTAAATACTCATAAATGAAAGTATATTAAACAATGAGTAAAATAATGGGAAGTACATACACCTCTCAATGTAAATTGTTCAAAATTTAGCATAAATATCACGAGAATCAAAGTGAGATGAAAAATCCCTTACGAATACTCGGCAGCCTAACGGCGCCACTTCAAACTTCCAAAAATGGATTGATGAGATAAAATAGGGTCTCTCATAATATTACAATAAAATGTAATGAAAGAGGAATATAAAAGAACATCCCACATCATATAAAAGAGGAGCTTAAAAAAGTGACATAAAGGCGAGTACTTCAAAAGAAAGAGAGAGGTTAGATCTCTTACAAAAATTCGGCAGCCTAATAGTGCCACTCAAAACTTCCAAATTGGATTGATGAGATAAAATATGGTATCTCATAATATGAACATAAAAAGTACAGTAGGAGTAATATAAAAAAACATCCCAATCATAAGAAATAAGAGCTTATAATGAATGACATAAAAGAGTGTACTTAAAAAGAAAGAGAGGAGTAGGATCCCTTACCTTGGGTCCGACGTGACTCGATCGTTCTTTAATGTCCTGGATAATAAACATTAGTGAATTTTTACGTTCTTAAGAAAAATTTTAAAGTTCATTATTCCTTTTATATCACCTATTTCCATGTTATAAAAATTATGTAATCATTTATGTTAATAAAGTTTGTTTTGACGATATTTGGTTCTTAAGTCGAAAGTGGACTTCTTACAATTACATGTTGTTCGTGTGGTCAAAGGTTCATTATATTCAAAATGATATTAATGATTTGGATATCATATATATCATATATATCCAGAATATACATGTATTTATAATATTACATAATCATTTAGGGGTAAGAAATGAAATGCACCGTTCATGGAGACGGTAAGCCGTACGTACCCAAGAACGCTACTTTCATTTCTACGTCATATTAATGGAATTAAAACCAAATGAGAGGTATGTATATTTTAATTCCAGAATTATATTCATCATTTATATGTGACCTAAAACATATATAATAACTTTAAATCCATCATTTATACATCCCATATATGGCATTAACGAATCAAATCACTTTGAGGGGGCTGTAGTCCGCACTTCTTAAAATAAAATTATCGTGTTTACCCACAATGGAAACCATAAAGGTATGCCAAAAAAGAAAAATACATAATCTTAAGTAAAAGATAAACATATTATATATCATATATAAATATTGTGCTATCTTAATGGCCACCTTTGAAGGTGTTATATGAGTGTTGAACAATCATTGTTTCGTGAGGCAGAAATTCGCCATCCACAGAAATAGTATGTTTTTTAACCATTAGACGTAGTTGTGTGTAGGTGCAGCTCGAATTATTCTTATAACAACATCCTAGTATATTTAAGATATCGGAGTTGTTACAAAATAAATTAATAAAAAGAGTTTAGGGGGTTGGAGAAGCGAAATAAATTAAAATAACACAAGTGAAGACATTACCTTAAAATCAGGTAACTCCCTTTGGTTTGAGCTCAAAGGCTTCCTTGGGAAGACTTCTGCCCAATGTGAGGCTTCAAGTAGTAAGATAGAGATGTGTAGAGACAAAATGGGCAGGGGTTGGCCGAGCCAAAGTCTTTGGAAGTGTGGGTAAATAGGTAAAGGTGGGGGCGTTTTATAAGAGGAGAGGAGGGGCACTCTTGGAATGTAAAGAAATGTTACTTTATTTGAAAATGAGTTTCAGACATAAAAGGTCACACATTGATGAGTTTCGAGGATAAGGTGATAAGGGTTTTAAATCCACACATTAAATAGGTTTTGGACATGTTTAGGTCTTATATTTTACATTATCATTCCATTTTATTTAAATCGTTAAATAATGAGGTCATCGCTGCATCATCATGATATCATATGTAATTTAATTTATATAATGTCTAAAAATTATACACAAAATACTATGATGTGGGAAATCTTTTTAGCTTTCCTATTACTATTTATAGTCAAAAATATTAATTGTATAACCCCATGAAAAAATTTTTTTACTTAAACAACTCATTTTTGTGACATTTTAATTTTAACATTAAATAAAAAGGTATTTATGTCATTTTCTAACCAAAGTTGTTCCATGGGGTCCCCAAGTGGACCCATGGACTGTATTTCTCGGCCACGACTCATCCAATGTGGGTAGTACATGTATCTAGGTCATTTCACATTATTAAAACATTATTTTTACCTTAAATTACACTAATTACCTCTAATCATGATTAAAAACATAATAAATTACTATTCACCAAAAAATTATTTTAATCCCATTGAACCACATTTTAGTTCTTAATGAAAACCATGTATGTCAGATTTTTTAAATTCGAAACACAAAGTTGGAAAAATTTCATTTAAACGGAAAATCAGTTTTTATAAGTACCACTTAGTGGTTTCACTATTCATCAAAAATTGATGTTTTTCAGAAAATTACCATAAATTCACCCTAAGCTATATTTTATATTCCGAATTCAAAAATGATGTCTATTTTATAAAATTCATAAAATATTAATTATATTAATTAATTTAATAATTAATTCCCGCTGTCATAACAAATAGCATGTTTTTAGGAAACAATATATATCAAAATATTGACACTAGTTTAAGTCAAATTTCAAAGTGAAATTAATTTCAATGACAACTATTTGATTAAATTATAAAAATATATTCTAATTTCACATTAAAACAAATTCAAAAGATAATATAATCATATAAATAAATTAGATTAAAAAGTGGTTTTGAATTAAAATACATCATTTTTCACTATTCATTAAAAAAATGAACTTTATCGGAAAGATACCCAAAATTTACACAAATTAAAATATGATGTCCTAATTCTAAAGAAGAATTTTATTATGTCAAATATAACTCATAAAATTGTCAAAAAGTGGATTTAAAAGAGGTTCTCCATCAAAAGGCGGTTAATCGACCATCTAAAGAATATTAGAATTTTTACGCTTAAAATTGAATTCATTGACATTTTTAATCCTCTAACATTTATTGTAAAAAGTAAAAATATTTGAAAAACATATATAATCATTTTGTAGTTAGTTCTGTTCATTCCCGCCATTACAACGGCTAGGCGTTAACTACCATTTAAAATAATATTATTTTATTATTATATTGCAACGTAACATTTCAAAGGAACTCATTGTTTTGTATTGTGTAAGCTATAGAGCATAGAGTTCCCTTTGAATTAATATTGACATTTTATTCACAAATTGGGATAAATATAAAAATGTCATATTCTTTATTTACCTGGGGTGTTACGGGGCATGGGCCGGGGTGGATAGGGGACGAGGGAAGAGGTCGGGGTGCTTGATCATGAGGAAGGTGGGGTCCTACAGAGGTGAGAGGTGGAAGGGGCCTATGGGGGGTGAAGGGCGAGTGCTGTGAGGGTTCCTGGAGGGTAGAAAAAGGTGGGGTCCTGCGTAGGTGAGAGTTAGAGAGGGGCAAGGCCAACGCCGAGGGTGATTGTGGAAGGGGTTTTGGTAGCTATAGGGGAGCATTGTATGCAACAAGGGTAAGGGGGAGTGGGTAGCTAGGGTTATATTTTTTTCATTATTCTATAATAATAATAATAATACTAATAAATAATAATAATAATAATAATAAATATAACAATATAAAAGATAATAATAATAATAATTACCTAAAATAAAAATTATAAAAATAATCGTATTAAATATAATAATAATAATAATTAATAACAATAAAAAAATTAAAATAATAATAATAATAATAATAATAATAATTATAATGTCAATGATAAGAATAGTGGGAAATTTGCTGACTCCTTGGACGACTGTGCGGCTACCGCCAACCGCATGGTGACCGCACATGGGTCCAAAGCCTAATAAAAATATTAAGAGAAAAATCACACTTGTGCTCACTCAAGCCTCGATGAGAGATCCCAAATCCATGAAATATTAAAATAAAAATAAACTTAATAGCTGGTGTGTGATAGTCACGCCCAACGATGAGTATGGTACGCCTGTAGGCCTGTACATGCAACTTGTGTCATGGCCCAATATGAGTGTGTGAAAATGTACAGGATCCCACCGTAGATCGAGAATGATGAATGATCCCACACAGATTCTTATAATGGTTCAGTTCCCATCCCATAATTTAGATGTGTAATGTGAGATTTTTTTGTAGTGTTTCCACCCTCCATCATCATTTTTTATGCTTCACCCAATCCGCCTCACCTACTGACACCTCAAGTCACATGGTAACAACTACTGCTCACCGGTCCCACTATATCCATTGAAGAGCAGCACCAATGAATCATTTCCTAGAATCATGCCACCATTGTCTCCCTACACTATTTTTATCAACCTTATTCCATGAACTAGGCCACTAAAATAATCTATTAGAGACACATGCAAGCACCTAAGTCCATTACTACCATGCTCGAGGATTTGAGCGTCCTTCGGCCTCTTTGAAGGCTAGTGGAGTAGGTGTCCACCCATGCCACTATCACTCTCTTCTATGAACCATCAATACTACATCACCAACTATATATAACTGGTCACCACCAAGGGTATAAATGAGCCTCCACACACCACTTCCATCAACGTGCCTCACCTATTGTTGTTCTCCCTCACTCATAGAGGCTACCTACATACCATGAACCATGGCCACATAAGGGACCTATTCGAATCACATACCCTTTAGGGACTAATTCTTTGTCCGATCTCCAATCATTGAGGGTAATTTAGGGAATTCATATCACCATTGTCTCACCTCTTTTGAAAAGGAATGGAGGACATGACCCAATTCCGTAATCTTATAAATGGAGGAAATGTCTCCTATAATGGAGAGATAGAGACACCTCCAAAGAGATCTCCAAGGGGTCGGCTTTCTCACTACTAATACATCTCCATTCTCCCTCCTTTATATTTTCTTTAGTTTTTTAGTTTCTTATATATTTCTTAATTAATTTTTTTTATGTAAATAGAATTCCTGATTTTTTAATTTTGGTCCACCATTTTCTTCTTCATTCTTTTCTTCTTTGAATTATATTTCATTAATTATAATATTAATTGATATTTTTATTTTCATTAATTTTATTATAACATTCTATTTTTGAATTATTTTTTTCTTCTTCTACTCTTATTATTTTTTCAAAATTAATTATTATCTTAATAATAATAATAATTAAATTATTATTTTTATTATCTATTCAACGTTATTTATGATCAATATATATTTAATTTGTTTTATGTAATATTTTCATAATTTATATTACTCTCTTTATCTCTTTGTCTCTCCCTCTCGTCCCCATTCTATTTTTTATTCCTTCTTTTTATTTAATTTATCTTCTTATTCCCTTCTTTCCATTTCCACCGTTACAATCTGCAACCCTCATGAATTAGTGGCTTACCATAATTCTTGGCACAAGGGGAGGTCTCGGTGTTCTTGAATTTTCATTACTGTTTTTCATTATGTTTTTTGTATATTTTTATTAGAATGCATAGTGAGGAGAATGTCCTTGATATGTTGAATCCGACCAATTTCTTGAAACTAAATATATTGTATTCTATTATTTTAATCAATTTTTCCTCTCTTCATTGGTTAATTCTTAATATGATTGGATTTGAGCTAATCAACGGTTCAAAAAGCATCGTTTGAGATGGATCTTGGAAGATGATACCTCTTAGAACAAGGAGCTCACCGACTTTGATTTAAGGAGGATTTTTTATTATGAATTCGTAGGAATTAATTGATATTCCACAATTTCTAAATAAATAATAGTATCCAAAATATGATATTTCATGTTTGGATTATCAAAATGCAATCAGATATATAAAGGAGAATAATGATTAATCATTAAACAAAACAACAAATCCACGTTCCTTCATCCTAATTTCCATTCTATTTATATTTCCATGATATATTAAATTTTCATATCGCATAAAGTAGAAAAGAATCCAAAAAATAAATTTTTTACTATTTTCATAAATTTATCAAAAGCATAAATAGAGATAGATTATGTGATTTAGAAGAATTATGCAAACCAACTAGAAGGATACTCGTGTGAGATAGCCCTGATCAACCAATGTACTCAACTGAAATAATATAATTGATTTTTACCACAACCTATAATAGGTATGTAACAAATCTGGCAATGTTTCTAGGGATCCAATCAATAGTTCATTCGCTTTTTCTATATTCACATATAATATAGATTTAATTACATAAAAACCCATAATAAATTATTTTTTCATGATTTTCTCAAAGGATATTTTTTCAATTCATTGAACAATTACTGATTGGTGCCATATCCTTAATTTAAATTAACCTATTGTGTAGAAGATATGGCTTCATTATATTATAGATACATCAGGGGAACATGTATCCAAATTTTAAATGAGGATAAATTCCTGGAATTAATCTAGGATCTCAATGAGACACTTAAGAAATCACTGGACGAAGGATTTTATTGAGAGATCACTAAATTTAGGGAGTATATCCTATAATTCAATCAAGAAGTAGCCATGATGAAATAAGTGTTCTTATAATTTCATCCCAACAATTTTGATGTAGTATCTGCAAAATATTTCCAAGATCAAGTGGAAAAACATAAACACCAGTACGATATTCAAGAGACAAATGAAAAGTTTAAATATATCGAAGTAAAAATGGATTGGTTAACTACATACTTCCAAACATAAACATGAGAACATAAACCTGAGCCTGAACCAAAAATAGACGATCAGATGAATTTATAACCTAATTAGGAAAATGAGGAATAATTACCTACTGAGCAACATGAGGTAGATTGAAAATTATTTGATGACTTATCTAAATAATGTGAGGAACTACTTGACCTCCTAACACATTCAAGGAATGAGAGACAGAATTACTAATGTAAGACACCACCCTAGTGGTATAATTTTAATCAATGATTGAGGATACAAATAGCTTCCTCAATCCACCAGAAATATTTTTCCCAAGGAACATTCCATAATGGAATTAATCGAATCTTTACCAATCCACAGAGTTGATATTTTCTGATAATATTTATCTTATGAATTTGTTAAAAATGAATTGTTCACCACTCCGTATTGTTTTTAATTTTCAGATTCATATATTATTTTCCATGTATTATAGGGGAATGAAGAATCTTGAACTAAAATTATTAAGGAAAACTTGGGGCACCTTTTTTTATGAACATACATTTGAGGATCCCAATCAAAAGAATCAATTAACTGATCTTGAGAAAATTATAAAATAGGATACATATATTAAAGGGAAGAAATTTTTTATTACAAATTCAATTTTTAATCATGTAGAAATACATATTTTCCTCCCCTTCAATCATATAATTCAAGTGTCCCATATGATGCCAGCACTGGAGGAGAAGAAGGTTGTACAATTAGAAACCAAGAAGGGGGATGATTCATACATCATATTAACCCATATAAAAGCTGTAAATAATTGTAAAGGGGAATGATCTGGTATACTCTATCCATTGATCATTCCTCAAGAACACGGATGAAGAACAATAAGGTAAAATATACTTGTGGTAGTTCATCCTAATGAATCATCCTCCACCATCAGACATTGGATAACATTTGGTAGTACCCTCTGGAGGTAGAAAAAATTAATGTCCCACATGGGGATCAAACTAATATTTACCCCTTTCAATTTAATTTCTAGGAATTTTTATTTCAATTTCCTTTATTAGGAACAAGGTTTGAAAGTGGACCACTCCCTCATTTTCTTTCATGATCTTTAATTACATGATCCTTGTTATTATTGGAGGAATTATATTTTATAGGATTATAATGGAAAAAGGTATCACCCAACAACAAAGGAGGAAAGATAAATAAAATTAAGGGAAATAGAGTTCAATTGTTATTTATTATCTTTAAAAACGGTAAATTTGTGTCCAATTTTTTTTTCATTTTTAATGATAAAATTACATGCCCACAATTTGATTCATTTTTTACTAAATTAATTGTGAAGACATGTGTTTCTTAGGAATCCTGTGATTCTAATTTTTATATTTATATTCTAATAACATTTAATGAGTATAATGGAGAATTGGACGATTAAACTGACGATATTATATTAAAATATGGACTCATGATTTGAGAAAATTTAATGATTCTTGTAAATGAAATTTCTGAACCATTTTACAAGCATTGAATTTCTAAAATTAATTTGAATTGATTTTTAATTATTAATTAGGACTTGTGTTATAGTCCCAAATAATATATTTTGTTATCAACATGATCTTTATACCATGTACTTCCTATTATATCTTGATAATATTTCATGAGTGATCTTTTGAAATTCCACCTTTTATAACATGAATTTGAACTTATCAATGATACTAATTTTAAAAAAAAATTATAATGAATGAGGAATATTTTAATAAAAAACGTATTCTTAATGTAACACCATTACATCAATCCTTTTTAAATCTATAGAATCCATGAATTACTTTGTTAGGAATAATCCAAATTTCAAGACATTTTTATACATTCATACCCTCCACTTAGTATTTTCATGATATTTTAAAATTTAATTACGATGGAGAAAGAATCATGATAGAGGCGAGGAAATGAATTGTATGTAAAAAGTGTGGGGTTGATATTGGGGGAATAACAAAATGTTTTTGATTCATTCAATGTATTTAATAGTTTCCCTTATTGAAAATAATATATATATATATATATATATGTGTGTGTGTGTGTGTTTGTGTGGGAATTGGGATTGACTTAGAACAATAAAAAATCACCATAAATAGGCCGATGCTTTTTATAATTTGTGGATTGGGGGTGGAAGTGAAGTTTATTAAAAAATAAATTTTGAAAAAAGGGAAAATTCATACTTTGAAAATGAAAAAAGTGTATACAATTATAGAATATTACAAGAAAGTGAACATCATTCATTATGATTTAATTATTAATGATATTTTATTTAAATGTTTGGGGGAAGATCAAGTTTTTTTATTTCAAGGGGTTAATTTCATTACACATTTATTTTGGATATCATGCATTGTACTTAAATTAAAAACCTAATCCTTATGCCTTAATATGTAAGGCATAAAATCCTACAAACTAGAAGCCTCATATTCATTTTGAATCTTTTTTGAAAGTACTCATTATATTATGTTCTTTTTTAATTAAAATAATAATAATTTTGTTTATTTTCAAGCCTATGGTAAGGAAAATGATTTCATGATATGAGAATAAATCTAATAGAGGTTTATAATTAGTGATGACATAACGTAATCCATTTTAAGGCCTATATTGATTTGGAATGTTTAATGATAATTAATTTTAGAACATGAATTAATTAAATGAAAAACTCCATCATTTTAATATAGGAAAAGTGAAATGTTTGATTTAATTATTTATTTAAAAATTGATAAATTAAATTAATATTTTCTGTGAATTTTTATAATTTTCGTTAAAAATGATAATCATTTTATTTTATTGATTTGATATTTTAATATGTATAGACATTGGTTCCCTCTTTAACTTCTTGTTGATATTTTATGCCCGATGGAAATAATGGATTAAGTGAAGGGGTATTTGATTGACCAAAACAATGTGTCATTTTTTATTTAAATTGGAATTATTTTTTATATATTTCATTGTTAAAAGCAATTATTTTCAATGTTTAAATAATTTTATTTTTATTTGGGACACAAAAATTATGGTGGTTTGAAAAGGATAAATGATATTAATTTCATATTTGAACCATATATTCCATATTTTATTGAAAATTTTTTAACACTTTCATCAAATTTTTCCTAGAAAAATTATAAAACCCTTGTGGGCCTTCATCCAAGGATGTTCAGTCACATTGCTTGCCCATATTGGTAGTCGGATAAGCCAACCCGGGATGGCCTGTAGGGGACCAGCTACATGGGTAATGAAGCCTCATGTAAGCTTTTGGGTGGTAAAACCCCTAAGAGAGTAGGGTGGTCCAATAGGCCTACGCGGCCCACGTGTGTCGGGGCCAGATATGAGTGTGTTCAGGTGTAGAGGGAGCCCACCTCAGAGCAAGCATGCCAACTGCTTCAATGAAGAGCCTTATAAAGGTTCGACATGTCTCCCAACATTTGGAAGTGGGATAACAGCTCCTCCATAGCACCGCTATCTTCCAAGAGTGGTATTATATCCATACTAACTCCAATGGAAATAAGTGGAAATTTTTGGAATCAATGCTGATTCAGGATCACATTCAATCCCATGTAGAAAAGGTTCACTCATATATTTCATTGGTACCCATTAAAAAGAAAACATATATTATTTCCCCACCTATTTGGCTTGTTGATAAATTCTAACAGTATATTAAGATCACCAATAGGCATATATTCAATTTCATTATCATGATTCTAAAGAAAGATATTATATTATGTTATCCACTTAAGATATTCATCGATATATTATAGTATTTGGAAGGAGGTCACCAAAGAGGGTTACTTTTTATGAAAGTTGTTTCCCAGACCATGTGACTCCAATGATCACGGGTTTAATCCCAATCAACTAAATAAGACAATACAATAGTTCTAATATAGGTAAACATACATGTTAGAATGATAAACATATATTTTTCCTCAGAAAATGATGATATCATTAGGGCCCTAAAATATCTTCTATTAGAAGACAATGAAACAATTAAATCCTTGATAACATATAACATAATTTATGGTTGTGAAGGTCCTCCTATTAGATATTAGTATCACTTATGGTCGTCTTTATTGTACTATCTGAGAAGGTTCTCTCTATATATATCATATTTTCTTCCACGAAGTTCCTCCCTATACAAGGTGTCATAGAGGTCCTCCATGTAGTAGAAGATCATTCCATAATGTAATTACTTCGCATAATTGAAAATATAAAAGCGATCAGGGAGGTCCTCATAAAGACATTTTGTGGACCAGTTTGGTATATACCTAAAACTGAGTGGGGGGGTGAATCAGTGCTGGGGACTTTTTAAACAAATTCTAACTTTTATACCTGTGCCTCTTGACCTGTTAGGATCTTGGTTCTCTTATTGTATTTTCCCTGTCACATTCAATAATAGAATACAGTAAAAATATGCACATGGTATTTTTATAAGGTTCACCACTCAATAAGAGTATCTACGTCATTTCCATGCATGGATATGACCAGTACATGGATTCTCCACAATGATGTGATATTCTATTAAAGTGTATTGGATAGGAAAGAAATCCTCTAGCCGGTGTGAGTCCCTACACATTAGAGGGGGGTGGGTTTGAAACAACCCCCTTCCTTGGAATGGTGATCTCCTAGTCCAAGTTAAAACCTCTAGTGGGTTCCTTATACTTGCAATGGTGAAGGTCTTCTTCCTTCTTGATAAGGTAGGTTCTTCTCTTGGTCTTCTGTAGTGCTATTTACTTGATTACATGCAATGAAGTTGGAAAGCAATTCTTCCTTCCTTCTTTCTCTTCTTCTCTAGGGCAATACAAACTACAGTAGACTTCTTCATTCTTCTTCTCACTGCAACAACCAACTGCACTAAAAATTATTCTCCCTTCTTGGAAACAATCACATAAACCAATATAATTATTCAGGAAATGAATATTGGTTCACTTGGAATGATCTGAATAAAACTACCCAGAATAATATTCAGCATTCAGATGGGCATACTCTGTTCTTCTTATTCTTCAATTCTTTCTCTTTGACACCGTATAATAATGAATAGTATTGCGGTGTCTTAATCTCTTTCTTCAATTCTCAATACCAATACATGAGTTTATTGGTATACAACCTTCTTCCTTCATGAAGATATTAATTTAGTTGCACGTCTATCTCCTCATCACACAAGATACAAAACCACTGCAAACAATGTATATAAATTGTTCAACTAGAGAGTGTTCGCCTTCGTGCAAGCAGAGAGCTCCATGAGTATTCTTCTTCATGTAGAGGATGTGTAATTATTCTTCACAAAACCATGGATGATTCGTCGATCTGTCTTCATGAAGCACTACACGGGTGATTATTCAGCGGTTGTGTACTAACAAGATCTCCTTCACAAAACAACACGATATATTTAGAAAACCAATCTCTTGTTTGTGTTTTCTTCTTCACACAAAGGGTGTGTTTCTCATTCTTTTCAAGACACATCTAGAGTGCATATCACTTGTTAATGGCATGTGGTACCCTTAAATTTTTGACGCAACCTTCAAGGTTTATAGCATGTAAAATTAAAACATTGCGCATAAAAACACCTTTTGGCACGAAAAAGGATTTTCGCGCAACTCTCCATTTTCCACACAGCATAAGAATTTCACGCAGCAGTTCACTTTTACACACAACACTCTCTCTTTCACGCAACACTAGATTTTTCATGCAACTCTATCTTTTTTCACGCACCACTGGATTTTTCGTGCAACACTCTCCTTTTCGCGCACCACTTCTTCTTTTCATGTACTACTCAATTCTTCATTTTTTCCGCTCGTTAGAGCTCAGGATTTGTCTATGTGTCGAGACATAAGAAATTAGAAGGGTTTGCCTCATATTAATATGCATTTTTGACCCAGCATAAAATCTAATATACCATGCATAAAATCCTATTCATGCGCATAATACTTCTATTACACAACTTCACTTTTCGCGCAATGCTCCAATATTTCACTCACCTCATGTCTTTGCCAATTTTTGAGCTTCTGATCTCAAAATAACTTTTGCACGAAAAAATTCATTCCTCTATTTCAAGCACCACACCAATATTTCGCACAACCATTATTTTTCACGAATCCCACCAATATTTCATGCAAAAATTTATTTTTCACTCATCCCACAGATATTTCGTGCAACCTTTTTATTTTTCGCGCATCCCTCTAATTTTTCACGCATTCCGCTACTATTTCTTGCAACCGTCAATTTTTCGCATACTCAGCCCATTTTTTTCATCCACTGCATGAATTTGTCATTTTTCGATGATATAACCTTAAATCATGCATTGCATGAAAAATCGAAACCATCTTCAATCTTGCGCGCAACATCAATTGCCAAAAACACAACTTCATCTCCCGATTTCAGGCCCTAAAATTTGGAAAGCATAGGAAAATGGCTCCACCTTAAACTATTCTTTTGTGCCGTCTCTAGATTGTCCATTCTATTGTTATTTATTTCTTCACAGCATTCTGTAACCATTCGTCATCATTAATCACAGTATCCACTATCGTGATATATATCCTTTGATAGACATGATTTGGCATCATCAGAATTACAATGGAATGTACTAAAACATCCTTATCTTCCAATAGCATCATTCCTTCCAATAAAAACTATATATGACAGGCATCATACATTCTCCCCCTTTCCATCATAAGGCATTCATAACAAGTTCTCCTGACTTATGATATTTGTAAAATACATAGCAGCAATGTAGCGTCTGGTTTAATATATTGTGAAATTAATGGCTACCTCAAAATGCCAAGCCCTTCAACATTCTCTCTTCATCTTCCATCATCATTCTACAAATCACACAAATCATATTATTCTATTCTTCAATTAATCTATTGAATGGTTCTCATGCAATCATGAAGAGTTTCATGGTCTTCTTCAAATCCTCTTTCTTCTGCAATCATCCTCAGATGGATGATATCTCAACATTAATCATTGTTGTAAACAATGTGTCACCTTTGACACAACTTCTTTAAACTAAGGATCAGTGCATCAATCGTCTAGATTTTCTTCATAGAGAATTGTCCATATATGAAATTCAATGATATGACTTCATAAAAATTCTCCAGGAATCCTCACTTTAGCCGATCTCCATTAACATTGGAGTACTTCTTCATATCCTACTTCATTTGGACCTATATTTACAAATATTGACAAAAAATATAATCTTCATACACAAAGTGGTCCCAACAGACATTCCCTATAAAGGTACAACTTATAGTGTCTTATCATCCCAAAAAGAAGGTCCTCTGATTTTTAAAAATACTCTAAGATGATCATAATATCATAAGAAACATGAGATTTTATAGAAAATTATAGTAAGGTTTTCATAATTAATTGGTGATATTTCATCCCAACCTAGGGATAACCAAATTAATAGGTCATTATCTACACTACCTTCAAACCACTTATACTTTTAGAGAATATAATTTGTTTTGGTAAACTCATTTACTTTAATCATGCAATAGGAAGAAAACTCAATGTTTATTCTAGTTCATCAAAAATATCTCTATGAATAAAGAAAATAACATGGGTATATGAAAATATTTGTCCAAATAACATATATTGGGGATTTTCTAACCCATATCCACATCCTAGTATCGAATTATAAACACCACGAATGAATTTAAATAACTTAAACCTATGGGAAAATCTTTGTCTTCTCAAGAAAAATTATTTTCCATATAGTGAGTACACCCACAATATTTAAGTGATACTCAGGCTTTACTTCCCAATTGGCATGGATTCCCTCTCATCTACATTTCATCCATTGTCTGGAAAGAAACATGGATACCTCTTGTAGTCTTTTCTTCATTGCATAATGGTATTATACTATATAATAAAGGATACTTTTTTGGTTGTCCATATTAGTGGTGGGGATAATATGGAGCCTTGGACATTACCCCACTCCCTATACATCCCTTTTTTTCAAATTTATAGTGTAAAATGTATTTAAATTAGAAAAAATCAATGTATCGTGCATTATATAAACTAGTTGGTTTGTTTAATGATTCCCTATGACACTAAATGTTCAAAAATTATTTACATGATGAGAGAATTCCATCTATAGTCTCTTTCATTAATTATCATATAATGTTAACTATGTGTCCAGTATAAGTTATGAAAAGAAAAATACAATAGAGAAACCTTTATTAGGGAGAAAATTATACTTAGAAATGGTACTACACCTGACACACTCATGGATAATGTTACTAAAAAAATTAAAATATCATGATAGCCATGACCTTCATTTTATTTTAGGATATACCCAACACTATAGTGAAAAGTGTATTTATACCACTAACATTATCCCTAGGATTATAAATGATATAATAGTTTTTGGGAATGATGGTTGATAGATAAATACAACAACAAATAATAAGTCTAAGGAAATTTATATCACCTCCTCCTCCCATGAAATAATTACACTATATGCTAGAGGAGGTCTCATAAGAAAGAGAAATATCAAAGTTCCTCCCCTTGGGGGATCCATAAAATTCTTTAGGGAAACCCATTGTACATTTCATTATAAATTTCCTTAGTGAAATCATCAATCAATGAGAGTAGAAAAGCATAAATATGGTATTAAGGAAAAATAAATTTCTAAAAATGAAAATATTAGGGATATCATAATACTCCTCATGGAAGGAATTCTAAAGGTGAGGAATCAACATAATGATATAAGGAGGATGAGGAAATGATTCTTGTGATGTAATATTTTTCATAAGCTTCATTGGATTTAATATTGGGAAAAACTCTATAAATTAAATTGACATTGAAGTACATGATGATGATATATCCCCCCAAGATATGGTATATAGTAGTAAAGAAAGAGTTATTAATTTGATCTAAATGAAATCATAGAATACTAGAACTCTTCCAACTACCAAGTTACCACATGCATAGTTTGATTTAATTATAGTGAATGGAAATGTTGTGGCTACATCCACCACCCACCACCACCTAAAGGAATCTAAAACCAATCTAATAAGGAAATATTAACTCGATATTATTTTAAACATGAATAATTAATGTAAATCAATCCAAAAATACTCATAGAAAGTATTCCTATCTATTATAATTCCTAAGAGGATATAAATTCCCGACTTCTGATACATGTGAAACCATAATTAACCACTTATCTAGTAAGTGTAGATTTGAATCTCACAATTAGGTTTTGTTCAAATTCATCAATTTATCAAAACCCAATGGCTAAATAATACCAAAAATTTCATCCATTGGGGTATCCAACACACATTCATGTATTCTACATCATGATATATTAAATTAGATATCAATATTCATCATATATAGGCATACTATATTAGGTTTGCCTCATTTATACTACTATAGAATCCTCCTTGGAGACATTACATCCTGGGGTCCTTGAAAAAATTTATTCACTTAATAACTGAATGGATATTGTAAATATGTGATATGTGCTAGTAAAACCATAAATGATGTGTCTCCCTTATTTACTAAATTCTACTCCACTCCAAAAAAAATTTAAACCACACATTAAAAAAACCCAATGTTATGGTATACCCAAAGTAATGCATAACACATTTTTTTCTTATTGTTATATAATGATACAAATATTGTATTAATAGGAGGAGTAAAATTACATATTCATTCTTAAGACCTTATATAGACATGTATTTGTTAAGTATAATAATTAAAGTATAGTATTCTATTCCAATATGGAAGATAAATGATGAAACATCCATTATCAATTTCCCTTAACACTAAAAAACATAATTATACATGAAAACTCAATCATAAAATAGTGTGAAAATGAGACTGTTGAGGATGTCATCCCCAGATTGAAGGGAAAAACAACCTCATTTTAAAACATTATCATGAATTTATAGTAGATATTTCCATCGATAACCTTTATGAAAACACTACAAGATCAATTTGTTCCATTGAAATACCTCATTTTATTTTGGTAGCTTCTATCCAGTGAACTATCCTTGGAGGATTTTATATGATGGTCCATGGAAAAATATTTAATCCTGTTTTTGGTATAAGATACTGTTCTGGTAATATCATTGATCATAATCATCATATATAATCTAAATCCTATACCAGTACATGATACCAAACTCATAAAATATCACATGGATCCCCCACAAATGAAAATAGAAATATCTTCCCTTTTATGATGTGAAGAGGGATCAGAGCACAACTTATGACGATCAAAATAAAACATTTAATTCATTCCAAAATATAAATTTTAAAGGTTATTTCATTGTCGATATGGAGAAAAACCTCCATAAACATCTATAGGTGATGAATCCTGGTGATTTCATTAGAAATGACCCCTTGATTACTTACTCTTCTACTAGATACTAGACAATAACATCCATTCTAATTTCATCTTCAAGGATTTATTATAGAAGGTAATCGAATCAAAACTGAAGGATTTTCGATAATCCCTAACATTGTTGACCATATTATTTCACTTCACCTAAGTAAGAGGTTAAATGAAAAGAAATAATCAACTAGGGAAAATATAAATTGATTTATTGGATGACTAGAAAATCAATCAAATGTGTGTATTATGTGGTTAGTGAATAATTGAACTATCAAGTTATGACCCTATATCATCCTTTAATGGAAAATTTCACATCATTATTTCTTTATTATTATAATATTTAATTCCATTACTACTATATAAACCATATATAGGAGTAATAATAATCCCCAGTACCTAAGTTAGTCTAGAACTAATCATATTTCATACAAAAATCTCTAGGAAGATAGGTAACATCTCATCAAATGAGATAATCAACATTTCTCCACCAAATATAATTCTCATATGATGAAGAATTTCGACCTAATAAATTTAACATCATCCACTTTACAGACCACAAATCTTGATAGGATGAGGAAATTTAAGATATTGAAACCCCCATCCTTAACTGTGGTCAAGGTTGTAGAGACTAAGGATGTCAATGGGGATTTGGGAGAAAATGAACTAGAAATTTAAGAACAATTTATGATGAGGCTATATATGTAGTATAACATGAATAAAAACCCTTTTAAAAGAATAATTGGATCATTAATCTGACACATAATCTTCCAGGACTCTAATCATTCGAGGGTAATATCTCACAAATATTCCATTATATTGTTAGCAACAAAATTTTGGGAGGACATATAATTCCAAAATTAAAACCATAATAATTCCCCCTTGTTGTGATCAATTTATGGAGTCACTATCATAGTAACCAACTACTACCATGCCGCAAGGCAAGGACCAACACTCAAAATGGAAGAATAATACCTTTTTTAGAGATGTGACGCCCTAAATTATCAATCAAATTTTCTAGTTATGATCTCTATTCTAGATAGTCTTCTCCTTCTCAAAAATCTCCAAAAAACCTTATCGTGTCTCTTCTGGATCCCTAAATATAATGAGACACATGTAAATATGTAAAAATATTTCATGTAGAGAATAGAACTATCGAATTTCGTATTATAGTCTCCTTCAAGGATCAGTTTTATGAAGCATAAATACAAGGTAAAACGGTTGTGTTCTTTATAATGATCTCAGTTTAACTGAACAGAGTTTTCTAGAAGGAGAACATTAGAAAAAATATAATATGAAATGGATTAAAGGATAGATGTTTAGGGTGTTTAGTTTTTTATAGTGTTCTTGGTAGAAATGAATCACTGTAAAAACATGTATCATATATAAATCATCAACAATGATGACCAAACATATAAATTAGATGGTACTATCATAGGTAGTGTTCATTGAGGAATGTTACTCAATTCATGGGTTCTGTTCATGGTTACCAGGTGTTCATGGTAACGTCATACTATTCGACAATGTATAATAGGTCACCTTAGTCAATGGTAGATTTACCATGTTTCTCGGAATTCAATGAAACCTTTTCTATGATAGATACCTCTATAAAGAGTGATGTGGCCCATATCAAATGAAAAATGATGATATGATTCTTATGTGAAATATATAATAAATAGATGAAATTTTTTATATTTATTTAATGAGACATTTTAATGTGGAGTATGTTTATGCTATTATTGTTCTATTATCTTCTATCTCCCATGTATATTGGAAATTTTTTAGAACCATATATATCATTTCTTCTGATTATTTTTCAATTTTTATGTGAAGTGTTTTTATATAGTTTTATGTTTTGATTGGGTTGGATATCATCCATGTTCCAATTGTAAAACTCAGATGAGGTAGCTATTAGAATCAATTTTGTTTGATAGCATTGTGAATATTTCCACTACACTGGCTAAGATGATTGGATGAATATCATTCTAATGTATGTTTATCTTTCCATATACTTTCGTTACAGTCGATATAGTACATCTCCTAATGGCCTCTAGGGTTCACCACCTATCATATAGTATAAAAACAATGTTATTTTCTACTTGTGATCTAGGGTCGATTATTTCCCACATCTAGTTTGAAAATTATAATAGTGGTTCATTTGAATCATGTGGATACATGGTTCCTTATGTCAAAAGTCTTTTTAATAATTTTTGTCAGGTGGTTTGTCATGTTTATGAGAAAAAATGGTTGATCAAGACGGTTAAATTTAGGGGATTATCATTGAAGGAGATACCCAAATATGTGGTATTTGGTTTAAGTGTATGATTATTATTTAAAAACCTAATTCACATATCATTTCAACTAGGGATGGTGGCTATCATATATTCTTGATGGGTTCCTCCTCCGATAACCAAATAGGTATTTGGATGGAATCCTTTAAAGGGATTATTTACTTGTCTTGGAATACCTTTGTGTGAAAAAAATAAATCCTATAATATCATATCATAGCATGGGTTCAACATCAATCACAATATTCAGGTTATTCCTCTAATTGGATTGAAGGTTTCTTTATTTCAGTGGGTTTTAATATTTTTGAAAAGAATAAATTCACTGGAAGGGATGTTTCATATTGATATGTTCTATAAAATATAATTTAACATGTAACGAATAAAACAAGAGTATATTTTTGATACAAAATAATATATATGATCATTTTTATCGTAAATTTACCTAAATAAAGGAAAAGTTGTAATGGGTTTCATTGGAATGAAATTATTTATCCTATATCAATATTTATCTTTCTATATATGTTTTTTTGAGCATTAGATAGTGAAAAACAACTACAAAAGTTATGAATCCTTTTTCTAGAATGTATGAGAATATGTGATCTCTTTTCAAATTTTTCATGTATTAAATATTATTCTTTCTAATATTATAAAATTATATACCTATATCCAATTAGGGTTCTACATTATCATAGGGTATAATTAATTGGTGAAGATAACATTCAAAAATTATATTTTGTATTTGATCATACTTTATTCACATCAAAAAAATTATGATAATATGGTGAAAACATTGAGAATCACTAGTGGGATAATAGGTCATAGATTTCCGGATATTTGAAACTAATTATTGAGTGAAGAGTTTAGGTTGAGTGAATTTAAAAATACATCGTGAAGTTACCACAATGATAATAGGTAGGGGCGGTCTCCTCAGTAGAGGGACCATGTTACATTCCATTACCGATATGATAGGTATGACTTCATTATTGTTGTAGATTTTACTTTATATTGATAGTGTAGGGTTGAGAATGATTTAGGTGGATACATATAATGGCGATGTCATATAGTTTTTGGACCCTTTACATTAATTGGATCTTTCTGTTGTTTGTAGGAGGGTTACATGTTGTGTAACGAGGTTACACAATGTGTAAGAGTTTCTTCTTGCTAGTCAAGAAAGGCTTCACAATATGAAGGATAAAGGATGTGATAGGACTTTACCCTTTGTAATAGAATTATATATTGTTAGTTAATTATAAGTGATTCATTTTTTGATAGTTAATAAATTTATCAGTTTCATGATGTATATTGGGATTACACATTGTGAAATACCCTAAATGTGTTTTTTAAAATGGGTAGCACGATTGAGATCTTTTCCCCCTATCTAGTTTTGTTTTTATTGACCCAAATCCTTCCCTATGTAATCATTGAGCTCTCTAACCCATCTTAATCATCTCGTTTGGCGTTCGATCATCACTATGCTTGCGGTTTGATTTCTAGGTATGTTTTCTATATTGTTCTTTATCTTTCTATCTTTCTATTCAATTGGGATTGCAATGGATCCTCATGAAATTGATGGGATCATGCCCCCACAGTGTTGGATCTCATTTCTGGGTTTTTTTTTGAGGTCTTAGTCACCATCATTATCATTTATGGGTTCTTAAAACTGTTATGTTTGGGGGAAATGGAATGTTGTTCTATCCTAATTAGACAAAATTATAACCCTTAAAATGACTGATTTATTTAAACTAATGATTTAATTTCAATTTCTCAAACATTCTTTCAATTGATTTAATAAAATAAAATTCTTACTAATAGGGATACATTCAATGGTTTTGGTTTTAGATTTTGGAAAAAACACCCAATTCTATTGAATTGGGGTGTGTTTAAGAAAATTTGTTGATTTTAATTGTTCAATTTAAATTGGAGTTTTTGTGTAGTTATTTCAAATAAATTATTCAATTTAGTTGTAGAAATTAATTTTTAAATGAATAAATTGGTTTTTAATGTATTTAACACTTTTGGGTGGATTAATTTTTTTCATAGAAACCCAGTGGTTTTATCTTGTTAAAAAAGCATGTTTTTTAAACAACATTTTGGTTTTAAAAGTAAAATTGGAATTTGAAATAGAAGAATGGGATTTAATTGTATTTTAAGATTTATTAAAATAAATTAACCATCATTGATTATTTATGTTCTCATGAATGCCTTAGGTATTTTTTGAGTTATTTGGACACACTCTACACTATTACAACATTGTGAAACGTACATGCAGTGGGTCACATCCCTGAGGGGACGGTGGCAAGTTGACATTGGCTAGTACCAAGGGGGAGTCTGTTTAAAATATTTCTCAGATCTCTTAGAGAGTGTGGAATCATATAGTTGGAATACTATTTTACATATTTTTCATGTTTCTCAGTTGATATTTAAATTTTGGATATAAATGTATGGATTTTTTTTTCAAAAATAATTACGTTAATTTTAAAATTATATAAATGATTTCATATGAAGGTTTTATTTATGCAATTTTTTTAGAAATATTCTATCACATGAAAATATTTTGCTTAAATTATTTTCCATAATTTAAATTCAATAGAATTATTTATTTAAATATGATTTAAAATACCAATCGTCTTTATCATTATAATTGAAATAATTCTTTTGGTTAATCTACAATTTTGGAATCTATTATGGAATCCATGGTGAGACCCTACTGGGATATTATTTTCAAACCATACTTGTTCCTTCATGTGATTGTAGATTATCTCTTTTCATGTTCATGAAATGGTAAGGGGTCACGTGGAGGTGGATCCACCTATTGATCTTTGGATTTAGTGAGTTGTGTCCTTAGGTTCTTGTATGGTTTTCTTCTATTTTGGTATATGTTTTTTAGTAATTTTGGATTTTTAAGCCTTGATGAATTTGGATACATTACACCGAATCGAGTTTCACTTGTTTTTCATACTATCAAATTTATTTTTCTTCAACAATTATTGTTGAAATATATTAACACTTTCAGTTTGTATGATTGTAGGTGCTAGTCACCATCCCATGGGGATCGGGATCACCTTCGAGCTATTTTAAGGCTAGATTAGTAATCAGTTTACCAAGTTACTCCGGTTAGTTCGGGAAAAAATGATATCACAGGAGGATGTTGAGATTCTTATCTTGATTTCAGTATTCATTTGTGAAAATTTTTGGACATAGAAAGTCGTTATGATTGAGTTCCTCGCTAACCCTCGCCATAATGAACACTATATCAATAGGTGATATAAGGTAAAGATGTCTTGTGTATTAGTTTTTGTCTTTTCCCAATTATGATTTGGATAAGGTGAAATCCAAATCATATTGGTACTATATGTTTGGATTATTTTCCCTTTATTCCTAGTTTGAGTGATAATTTCATGTCTTCTTTGTTTTCTTCTGATGTTGCGTAGCATCATGAATCTAAGAAGAAATGTAAATAGGATCTAGTATAATGATTCCACTGAACCTAAGAGATTAAATACACTAGTGGACCTGAATCTATTTGAAGTTATTTTGAACACATCCCATGATCTTGGACAAGCACCACTTATAGTTCCCATTTATGCTCTAGTTATGTATTCTCATGGGGGGGGGAAGTTCTTTGACATTGTTGTCTAGAGTTCCTTAACTAGAAGAATCCATTTTTTAAGGGCTCCACTAGTCCTAAACATGATGTGGAGTGGTTGGGAAATGTAGAATGTATGTTTGAATTCTAGGAGGTATCAGACATGATCAGGGAGATGTGATCCACATTCATAGTTGAAAGATCGTGTAGAAGATTGTGGGAAACAATGGTGAAAATAAATAAACATGAGGGATTATAGTGGAAATGCCTCATGGTTATTTTCACATACCAGTTCTATCCATAGTCTATATTGTTTTCCAAGGCTATTTATTTTTTCAATCTTGATCCGGCCAATAGAACCGTGATTGAGTTTTCAAATCACCTTGTTAAACTCTTCCTATTTTCACATGAGTTGTATCTATAGAGAGGATGAAGGCCAAATTTTATGAGTTGATACTTCAATCATATATCCATTTTTAGGTTTTGCTGATAATTATTCCCACTTATGCTGATGTACTGGATAGGGAGATGATGGTAGAAATGGACCTGACTAAGAATTCAGGGTTTATAAGAGTTTCTTTTTATACTATTGGAAGTATGTATTCCATCATTTAAAAATATATGTGTGTTGATAATCATGGATTATCTCGATGGAAAAGTAATTTAAAAACCAATGTATTATGAGGATGTATTTGATTTTCTATGAGTCTGAGAAGCTAGTGAATTTTAGCAGGGTTTTCACCGAAGCACAAAATAATTGTGACTCCTACTGACATTCATTGAATTTATAGATATTCTTCCATAAATTATTTACACTATATAGTATAATAGGATCATTAACTTCACCTAAATCTATTGGTATATCATATTCTTCATGTACGAAGGGGTTCCGACCTAATTCATCAAGAACTATTCTACTTCCCATAGTCAAATATTCTCTATAGAAAGAAAAAATGAGTCCAATGACTGTGAGAGGTTCCATTACTATATCATCTTCATTATTAACTTCTATATTTTATACTGGTGCATATAAATTTTTTATTTCAACATGTATTGTAAATCTAATTAATTTCCCAATAGATATTTTATCTTGTGAAATGGGTATTACTAGACCCCTTAAAACTGATAGAGAGTGATGTCTTTATAGTCCTACATATTTCATTTCACAATCCAATGTCAATATGTCTTGGAGTTTTCAATTCATTTAAAAAAATATATTGACTTAATATTCAGGATAGATTGGCTCATGGATAATAAATCCTAGGATTGATTTTTTTATTCGATGGGTATACATTATTATACCCAGTGGTGTGTCTCTTCTCTTTCAAGGAGAATGGGACCCATAGTCGAGTAGATTTTGGCATACATATCTAGATTTGGGGAAAGTAATATCAGTGTTTTAATTTAAACTAGAGCAGGAATATTTGATTGATGATCTACCTCTAGTTATTGTTGAGTTTTCTGATGTTTTTCGTTTTGAATTCTTTGATTTCCCACTAGTAAGGGAAGATGAATTTTCTATTATCATATTGCCTAGCACTCAATAATTTAATATTATCTCTTACCGTAAGGGTCCATATGAAATTAAAAGTTTATTTCCTAGTTGGGAGATCATTTTGAGAAATTATAAATATGCCGAAGTGTTTCACCTTGGGTCAATTTTCTATCATCACTAAGAAATATTATTGTACAATTTTCTCCTGTGTTGATTACAAAAATATCAATCGAGTTATGTTTAAGAACAAGTATATGTTTTCACATTTTGATTAACTTTTAGATTAGTTGAAAGGGGTGATGTAATTTTCAAATATTGACATTTGATCTAATTACCATTAGTTGAGGATAATGTAATCTTGTATTTCAAAAACATCCTCTAGGATCGGGTATGGAAATTATGATTACATTTGTTTTACATTTGGTCTAAAAAATGATCCAATAGTTTTAATGGATTTAATGAATAGTATTTTCCATAAGTATCATGATACCTTTGTCGTCGTCTTTTTGGATGACATATTTGTTTTCTCTAAATACAAGGTGGATCATGTGTATCATTTTAGAATACTTCTGAGTCAACTGGAAAATCATTAAAAATTTTACAAGCATTCAAAATTTTATTTACGGATTCAAGAAGTTGAAATATTGAGACTCTTTGTCTTTTAACAAAGAATATCAATTGATCCCGAGAAGGTGAAGGATGTTAGGACATGAGAGAAACTACGTAATTTCTTCGAGATTCTGAGCTTCCTGGGATTAGATGAATATTATCATTGGTTCGTGAAGGAAATTTCATTAATGGATTCTCCAATGATGACTCTAATATGAATGTGGGTGATTTTTTCTTGAAATGATAAATTTTATGGTTCTTTTGTCGATATGAGGATACATTTGAATACTATTCTAGCTTTGAAACTTCTAGATGCCTATTAGGGATTTGTGGTCTTCTCTAATGCATTGAGTTTTGGCTTGGGATGCATTATTATGTTGGAAGATCATGTTGTTCTTATGGATCTCGTCATCTTTGGCCACATGAGATGCATAATTCAACATATGACCTTTATCATACTTCTGTGATACACAAGCTTAATATTTGGTGGAATTATGTTTATAGTGAATGGTTTACCTTGTATTCAAACCGAAAAATATTGAGTTATATCTTCTCTCTAAAAAATTTGAATCTTCACCAACGGTGGTTGGTGGAATACTGACAGTCTTTTGATTTTGACATCTCTTATACCCATGAGATATGGAATGCCATTATAGATGTGTTGAGTAGGAATCTTTTAACCCATGAAGTGAATTAATCATTGAAATAATGGAATTTGATTGCTCTTTTTTCAAATATTCATATTGATATTCCTGAGAAAGGGTATGAGGATTCTTTACCTTGAATTCAATAGACATATCCACTTCACTTAATGATTCTATAGGATTAATAGCTTGATAATTACTTCTATAGCATTTTATACTCTCTTTATTGTGGGTAAATAGTTTCCCAATGATTATTCTTCAAAGAGGGTGTTCTATTTTATCAGAACCTTTTTGTTCTTCCATTTTCCTAAATTAAGGCTATGATGGGAGATTCCCATATTTCCCAGTGGGTTTTACCGCATTAAATCACAATCATGTTCTATGAAATGTGGTGCTAGTTCAGGTGTTTATGGATGAGATGGTAAATATTTGAGTTTCTCAACTATTACTATATGTTTCAATAGGTTATGGCCAAGAACTAGAAACATTAATGTTCTATTCATCCACATCAATTCCCTACCTGAATGTGGGATGAGATATCTATGGAATTTGTGGTTGGGATTTCACATAGATAGAAAAAGATTACTGAAATATGGGTTGTGATGGATAGGCTGACTATATAATACCACTTCAGACCCATTCATGATACATCCAATGTCTAGGAGTTGGTAAATCACTTTCTAAAAGATATTTTTCCTTTTAATCGAGTTCCATCAGCTATAGTCTCTAATTGGGATCCCGTATTCACATATTAATTTTGGAGAGTCCTTCAAGAGGCAATGGGATCTCTTGTTTGTTTGATCATGACCTACCATCAATATTCGGATGGCCAGAAAGAGAGGGCTAAATATATTCTTGAGTATATTCTTCACAATTTAGATATTGACATTTGTAGATCATGGTATGATCACTTGGGGATATTGGGTTTTCTTATAAAAGTAGATAAAATTATGAACTCAGAATGACTCCTTTTGAGGCACTGTATAGTCCTTGTATGTATCCTTTTGTTGGTTATATATTGGAGAATGTTCTTTATTGGGACCAATTTTTGTTGAAAATGTGATAAAAATAATAATCATTTAATTATTTAGAGAATGTTAACTTCATAGGGCTGATATAATTCTTATTTGGATCCTCACCTCATACCTTTTGAGTTTTTAGTCGGTGATTAGGTGTTCAAGAAAGTTTCACCCTGGTAGGGTCATCGATGGCCTTGGAGTCAAGGGAAGCATTCTCCTCATTTTGTGGAAACATTATAGGTTTTTGAGAAGGTGGGGAGTGTTTCATACCGTTTATCACATCCACTGTAGCAGACATCGATACATATCATGTTCTATGTATAACAGCTGAGGATCTCTTTGATCCATCTCATGTTTTGAGCTGGAGTGATCTTGAGATTGAACCTGATGAATCATTGACTGAGCATCAGGACAAGAGAGTTGATTCTAATCCCATGGTACATCATGGGAGGTAGATACCATTGGTTTGTGCACCATGTAAACATGGTACTTATAATAACGAGACATGGGAATGTCATGTGTTGATGAGAGAGTAGTGACCTCATATTTTTGGAATGGAATCTTATTCATAGGCTTTTGATGGCTACAAATGTTTTATGGTGGTATGGTTGTAACATCCCAATAATTATTTTCCTACTATTCCTCTAACCATGTCATGTAATTTCCTTATCATTGAAAAGTAGGGTTGAGAATGATTTGGGAGGATACCTATATTGGTGAATTAAGATATTGTTTTCCTCTTAATATTCTCTAACCCTTTCTGCAGGTTGCAGGAGGGTTACATGCCATGTGACTGGGACACACAAAATGTAAGAGTTGATAGATGTATGTCATGAAAGGCATCACACTGTCAGGGATACATGACGTGATGAGCCTTTCTCGGGTATGTTTCGTCTCTCATTTACTTTCTTTATCTCTTTCTCCTCCATTGGGATTTCAATGGATTATAATAAAATTGAAGGATTCATACTCCGTAGTGTTGGGTCTCGTTTAATGGTTATGTGTAAAGGTCATCAACACCTTGTTTCTCATTGATGAGTGCTTTTGGGTACTTTGTTTTTAAAAAAAGTTGACAATTCCATCCCCATTATGAAAATTTATTTACCATAAACAACAAGATTTATTACAAAGAAGTTATTTATATTCAATTTCTCAAACATGATTTCAATTTATTTAATAAAATTCAATTCCAGAGAATTGGGATACATTCAATGGGTTTGGCATGAGAATTTGGAAAACCCCCAATTCCATTGAATTTGGTTTTGTTTATGATTTTTTTATATTTTAATTCATCAATTTAAATTGGACATTTGATTAAATAAATTTCAATAAAGTTTTTTAATTTAATTGTATAAATGAATTGTGAAATAATTTAATTGGTTTTAAATGGATTTAAAACATGTGAGAGTGGATTGAAATGTTTTCATTGAAACCATGTGGTTTTATATTATTAAAGAGTTATGAATTTTATTCAAACACAAATTTGTTTTAAGTAGAAAATTTGAATTGGAAATGGAATAATGGGATTCAATTTTATTTTAAGCAGACATAAAATAAATTTCATATGATTGATTTTGTAAGGGCGCATTCAAACCTTGGGTATTTGGTGGGTTATTTGGACACACTCTACGCAATTAGAATGTTCCAAAACATACGTGTAGTGTGTTGCATCGCTAATGGGATAGTGACAAGTGGCCTTTGGACAGTGTCTGTGTGTGTGTGTATATACACATATTGCTAAGATCACTTAGAGAGTATGGGTTCCTATATCCAGAATACTATCTTACCTATATGAAATATGGCCATGTTACTCTCTTATTATTAATGTTTGAGATATAAATATAGATCAATGTTGTAAAATTGATTTACGTTCCTTCTAAATTTATATACACTATTTTAAATAAATTTTTTATTTAATCCATTTTTAAAGAAATATCCCATCACCATAAAATCCTTTGATTATATTATTTTCTATAATTTTAATTGTATAGCATGATTTGTTTAAATATAAATTAAAAATTCAAACCCATTTATGTTTAAAACTGAAAAACTTATTTTGTTTAATCTGCATTTTTGGAATCTGTTATGAAATATATGGTGAGACCCTAAATGTATTTTTAACTCCTGCCCTAAAAATTCCTTTGGATGTTTATTGATTATCTCTATCTAGGTTTGAGCAAGGGGAAGGGATCACTTTGAGGTGGATCTGGATTTTTTACTTTGGACTGTGTTAGTTGGGTCCTTAGGGACCTGGTCTATTTTCCTCTATTTTGTTACATGATTTGTTGTAATTTATGCATGCTTATGCAGTGTTGACTTCTGGTACATTAATATCCATGGATTTCTGTTTGTTATTCACACATTCATGTTTCCTTTTCTTCCATAATGTTGGTGTAAAATTGTTACCACGTTTACTTTGTTTGATTCCAAGTTCTTGTAACCAACTCATGTTGATTAGAAGTGCCCTTCTTCTATGTCAGGGCTAGATCAATTATTGTGTTACCAGGGTACCCCTGTTATTTCATGAGAGATGGTAGGAAGTTTAAATCCATAGATGATAAGTCCTATATAATCATTCATGGTAAACTGACTTATATAAGTCTTACATGTTTTCATTCAAGGAAGAATGTACATATCATGAAAGGATGTTGGAATCCAAATGAGGCTTATACTTCTATATTGATGAAGTAATTATATTGTATGGATGTCCGAGTTTGATATTTAGTATGGTTATTATAGATGATTCATTGGTTTTTAACTATAGTACATATTTTATTTTCGATAGTAATCTTGTGTTCATGGATGATTTTTTCCTCGAGAATATTGTGTGGAGTACATATTCAAGTTGTTGAAGCTATGTAATAATTTTGGGAAAGTTATTTTGAATTTAGAATTAGAAATATATGATTCGTAAGACTGAAATATGTTAAAAAATTATATATCTAGAAGAACCACATATTAGTGGGACAAATTTATGATATATGTTTCAAAATGAATTTTTCGAGTAGTGTTTCAAAAATAAACAGAGAGTTCATAGTGATTTCTTGTCAAGTATAGAATAGAACATTTTTCATAACCCGATGATATGATGAAGTTTCATTGATCAAAATAACTTCATCACACCTTCCATTAATGTGGCACATTAGTTTTATTGACCTCAGGAAAAAATCTTATTTTTATATTGGAGAAGGGATTACATAAGTAGGATATGTGAGATTTGGATTCTATTAGAACATAATATATTTTTCATCAATTTTGATATTATCAAGATAATGAATCAAAATATAGATCTTATTTATTTAGATATTAAGAGTCCAACCTTTATTCACTAAAATAGGTTATCATTATGATTTGTTGAATTAGTTTATTACATTACTCAAACGTTCTGGGTTTATTTCTGGAAGAATAAATCTATTTGTTTTAGATATATATTCAATTGAAAGTTTCATAAAAAAAATAGTGTGACAAAATATGAAATATCCTGATATGTTGTTAGCCCATTTGTCCTCCCATAGTATTACTCATACCATTACACCAAATGAACATGATAGAATGCAATGTACAATGGATAGATGTTCATTCAATAATATAAATATTTAGAGAAAAAATATCCTCAAGGAAACTAGATTGACATTTTTTGATAATTGAGTCATTTGATTTTGTTCACTAGAACTAAGATAAGATCCTTCCTAATCCCTGAAAAATAATATTGGTTACACTTCATTGAAAACAATATGCTAATTATAAAAATAATATTTATATGGTCTTGAATAATTCTATAAATCCTTAGGATAACATTGAAAATATTTTAATTACTGGTGATAAAAGTGAATAAAATAGTCATAACATACATTTAATAAACATTACAAAGATCTAGATAATTAAGACAGAATATAATAGTTATTTTGAATGGGATTCACATAAGAATCATATCATAATTTTCATTTAGATATGGGACACCACCACACTTTACAGAGGTATCCATATAATGAAATGTTTTGACTAACCACTAAAAAACATGTCCAACCTTCCATTGACCCAGGAAAACTCTAATAACTTTTTTAACCATCCAATAAAACCACAAAAAACTTCACTATGTGCACAAATGATGCATTGAATATTCATCTATGTAGATCCTAAATTTTCATTAATTCACATTACATTTATGTTTTAAAATACGTAAAAAATAATTCAAACAGTCTCCCAAACACCATACTATTACAGTGCATTTGGAAACATTTAAACATTAACACTAGTACATAAGTGAGGTATATTATCTCCCACTATATTCTTATTGACTAGAAACCTATTAAAAAATAAAAAAAATACATATATTCATAGCTTAAGGGAAACGAAACATAAAAGGGGGTGATCTCAAATTCTCAGTAAGGGTAATCAAGGGAGACATGTAATCATAAACATGATCATAGGATTAATTACATAATGGTCGTAACATTATAACAACTTACCATGTATATCATTAGATCATAACCATGAATCTCATCATAAATATTGGTAGTTCATATGAAATGAATCATAATGAAATATATAATAGAATCTAATAATGCATAACATGGAATAACACCTAGGATTTTGGAAAACACAAAAGCATTTAAAATTAATTTCATAGTACAGAAGGCATAACTACTAAGTCCATCTTAGTGGTATGGGTTCACAACCCATACCATATTGGTAATCATAGTTCACTCTGATGTCCATATTAGTAGTATGAGTTCATTTCCATAGAATCTTGGTAGTCATGGTTTACTCCCATGGACATCTTAGTAGTATGAGTTCATTCTCATACCATCTTGGTTGTTATGGTTCAATCCCATATCTATCATGATATTCAAGGTTCATTCCCATACTTTCTTGGCAGACATGGTTCACACCCATGGACATATTAATAGTTAAGGATAACTTGCACGATAATATTTGTATGTTTAATGAGATATACTTATTTAAAAAATACATTAGACGGTGATATATGACCCTCCCATCTCATAATAAAATCATATATACATGTTCAACAATATCAAAGACAATCGTATCATAACCCATGAAATGAAATGGGTATCATAATAATGTAATCCTATCATAACCTATGTAAGAAATAGAAAATTCAAAATCATTTCGTCAAATCATAACCCATGACAATATTTGGGATTCATATTCACATAACCTATGAAAGAGAATTATATTTCATAAACATATAACCTTTGAATGGGAAATTGATTTCGTAAACCTCATTCCATTAAATATAAACCATCAAGATAAATACTATGAATGGATCCTTTGGTACATTTTTCAAAAAAGAATGAGTAACATCAATTTATTTCATTTTAGATAGAAAATAATTTTCACAGATCCATCAAAACCATTTATTGAGGAAAATATCCTTTCATATATGATATTTTCTAAATAAAACATTTTAAAAAACATTTCTCATCTAAAATAACCATTATATCATATAAATTTGTATTGAAAAAATTGGATACATTTCCCCTTGAAATCTTATAAATGAATCTTGAAATAATTTATGAAAACCATTTTCTTAGAAAATTCATTTAAAACATATAAAGGAATATTTAGGCATTTTGAAGACACTTTTATTAAAAATGGATTTGAAAATATATAAAGAATAATTCAAATAATTTAAATCATTTTCATTGAAAACTAAAATTTTGGAAATATAAAATATAATTTTGAAAATAACATAAAACACTTTTTGAATATATAACATTTATGAGAACCTTTTTTTATTCATAATTATTAAAGAATATAAATTTCTGAACGAAAGGAAAGATATTGAAATTTTTTTATAAAAATATATCTTAATTACCTTAAGAACCAAAGAGTGTAAAAATGGAACCATTATAGGAATATAACATTAATATTAAAAGGGTAAGAAAATTATTACGATTTATTGAGAGTGGTATTATGAGATTACATCAATGAAATAAAAAAAAATCTCAATAAACGATGAGATTGTTTCAATAAACCCTTACCACATGGTAACATTGAATCATACTCCCCAATTAAAGAAAAGGAAATTACATGGAGCCTAAAATATCACAAAAATATTGATATTCATGGTATAAAATTTATATTTGAAGCATATACACCTCATTAAAAAACATAGTTTCATAACAAACAATGAAATTGTTGTAAAATTACTTTACTGATTTGGTAAATTTTAAACCATAAAAACAATAAAAGAAAGAACATAAAACTGATATGTAAATGCCAAAATAATTATTTAATATAATAATATGATAAATTGAAGATCAATATATAAAATACACAATAGAAATTTGTGGTTAAAAAGGCATGTATCACACGGAAATAAAAATTCAAATGAAATTTCTTTTCCTTGTGTCTTGATTCTCACCATACGTGTACAAACATCCTCTATAATATATATAAGATTATTATACATAAATTATAGTACCACATTATTATATATAGTTCCATATTTTAATTTATTTTTACATTATTTTACCTTCTTATTATCAATTATATGTTATGGTTTTAGTTCAGGTAATATCTGATTTTCCCCTTTTATGTTTTGACTTATTATTCTTGATCATATCACCTAGATAGTGATTTAAATACTTCCATAATGTAAAAAATTGTATCAATATAATAAATATTAAATATATATGAGTTTAAAACAATATATATAATATATAAATATAAAATGTAATGCACTTTTCGTGGTGACGGTAGGTCATGCATACAATTGAATGATGTTTATGTTTTGTTATTCTATTGAATGAAAGAAAGTAAATAAAATATATTTATATAACATCATTAGAGTACAATTATTATGTTATATATATATATATATATTATATTTTCAATAAAATCATCTTCAACACATTACATGTAATGTGTGAAAAAATCACCTCTCAATGAGGAGGCAGTTGTCCACACTTCCCCAAACAAAATTATCGTATTATCAATAGAAAGAAAGTATAAAGGTGTGAATTCTAAAAAATATTACAGAACAATAAATAGGTAATAAATATAATATATATCATATATAAAAAGGGATTCCATCATAATTTTCGACCATGAATGGTGGTAATGGAAATTTGAATAATCATCACAATTTGAGGTGGTAGTTTTCTGTACTCATAAAATGTATGTTCATTAATAATTAGATAGACATTTGTCTATGTGTAGGTCAGACCCTTAGAATTAGAACATATAGATATATTTAGGATATATTTTTTATAT
This sequence comes from Viscum album, assembly GCA_963277665.1. Taxonomy (NCBI): domain Eukaryota; kingdom Viridiplantae; phylum Streptophyta; class Magnoliopsida; order Santalales; family Viscaceae; genus Viscum; species Viscum album. The sequence continues at coordinate 1,032,116,287 of OY728158.1, forward strand.
GAATGCAATAAGGAGAGATTAGGGGTGGATATTTGAAATAAAACTATTTATCATGATGAAAGATGTCACCTCTTCCTTGGGTAAGTCCTTTTGGTTTACACCAAAGGTATTCATTGGATACATTTCTACACAATAAGTGTCTTATAAGATGATTTCATTGATTTTTAGGATATATTAGTTCATATAATGTTCGATTAAAATTTTATTTAGATCTGTGAGGATGTGGGTGGAGAGGAGGCCTTTTATAGTGGGGGAGGAGTGGAAATATTGTCAATTTTGAAAAAGAGAATTCCATCCCAGTTTTACCATTTAATGTGGCTCAAATAATTAATAAATCTAAATAAAATGGATTATAATGACTATATATTTCCATAGAGAGGATATTTTAAAATTTTCTAGGTCATTTGATCCCTTGATATTATGGATTAGTCCCTTGTTAACCATTATTTCACCTTAAATGTGGTAATTAATTTTAATTACCTTCATTAATTTATTTGGTGTAAAACTATGTTGAAATTATTGAAATTATAAATTATTATGAATATAAATATAGTATCTATTTTGAAAATTTTCAATCACATAATTTGTAGAAATTAATTTAAATTTAATCCCACGGACGTGACAATAATGTAGGGTTTTAATGAAAAACATCAAATAGTTTGCTATGTTTTTTATAATGAATATCAATTTAAAATTAATTAAAATTTCTTATACTGGAAAATTTGATAAATTATTGATATAATTTAAATTTAAATAAAATTAAAATATAACTTAATAATAAATAAATTACATGAAAATGATTTTTTGAATCCAAATTCATTATTTTTCAGTATTCATCAAAAAATGAAACCTATCAAAAAAATCAAACCTAACATAATTTTTAATTTTCACATTAAAAAAAGTTGGTTCTCAAATATATAATATAAAGGTGTTTTATAAATTGGATTTGAAATCAGTTCTCCTTAAAAACGCGGTAAAACTACATTTATAAAAAAATCTATTTTCTGAAAAATATTGGATTTGTTCTTATCTTATGCATACCAAATATATTAGAAGAATATAAATACTATTTTATTGAATATATAATATATATTAAATTAATATAAGTAAATAATTTAAATTAATTTAATTTATTAGTATAAAATATCTTTGTGGGTATAATAATAATATTTTTTTTAATATATTGGTTTCTATATTAATTTATAATTAATTTTTAACCAATGAATCTATTATATATTTTTGTAAATAATATATTTTCAGAATTTAGTTACTACTATTTATAACCACTAATTTAAATAATATGGTATGTTTTTTTAATTAAATAATAATCTATTTATAATATATTATTTTGCGGTAGAACTCAACCTTCTCTATTATGCAAGCCATTGAGGAAAGTCATTATTGCGCGTAACACATGCTAACCTAACTGTTCCATATAGCCCAAAAATAACATGTATTAGATTATAATTCATGTATGACTATATTCATTAAATAACTATTTACAATTTTTTGTGAAATTCAAAATAAAAAATATATTAAATTAAATCAAAAAAAATTAATCACAAAATATCGAGGTGTTACACCATCCCTTGAAAGGACCATTTCTGATATCACTATAGAGACCCTAACAACTCATAATGATATATTACATCACATTATAAGAACATTCATTATATAACCTAACAATACATGCCACAATCGTTTAGTTCTAGTACTGTTGGAAACTTGGGATCGCAAAAAACTAGTCAATAGGTGAACTAAATAATCTCCCACATGGTTCCTAAAACAATAACCCTTGTTAGATATATGTTAAATTATATCTTTTTTCCTAAACAATTGAATGTAAAAATGAGAAAGGGTGATTGCGGATGATCGGTAAGAGTAAAAAGGGAGATATAACCATATTGTCAGCATATGGGTATGAGAATCGGGAAATAACATTTTAAAAACCTAACCTGCATATCATAAATCATAACCATATGTCTTGGAATGAAATTATTTGGATAATATTTCATGAATGATAATGAAATAAATTTACATGATCCATGATAACATAACATTTTTATAATAAGTGGATTTATATCATACACACAAGAATAAATAATAATTCTCTTATTATCCCACTCTCATTTTGAATGATATCATAGTGTAATGGGTTCACTCATCAAACCATTTTAGGTTTCAAGGTTCACTCCCAAGACTAAAATATTGTAAAAAGTCAATTTTTTCACATGGATCACTCCCAATTGTAGCCTAATTTATCTCATGATATATTAATCATTAGACAACTCATTGGAGGGATATATAGGTCACACAAATCACATAATAAAAATCAAACATACGATACAACAAGATCATTAAAAATCATCATTTTAGACCCCATTAAATGATATCGGTCTCATAGAAATTTCAATTTAAAATAACCATAGTAGAATAAATAGGTTTTGTTATCATTTTATCATTTCATTAAAGTATATATCATGGATTATTATTGGGTTTCATGAGAATTTTATCATTATATAACCCGTGGAAGTGAATATAGTTTCATAAATATTTTTTTTTCATATATATAAAAAATTCAGAGAAATAATAATAATGATATCCTTGGATCATATTCCCAATTATCCATATTTAATATCAAATGATTTCATCTTTGGTGGAAAATGATTTTGAAAGATCACATGGAATATTTTTTTGAAGAAAATAACATTTTCTTAAAAATTAATTTTTAAAAACAAAAAATCATAAAAAAATATGGATATAATTTTATTTAAAAAAACATTAATACTCATTAATGTAATCTTAGATCATTTAAAAACACTTCTTGAGGTAAATAACCTTTCAAATTTGAAAAAAACATTTCCAAACATAATGCACGTTCAGAATACATTTCTTTGAAAAATAATTAGTATATATATAAAATAATATTAAAAATATTTAGTGGTCATGATGGATGAAAATTATTATCATTCCATACATGATTAAAATTTTGATTCTATTCTCAATTTTGGTAAAATACAAATGGGAATTATTTTTTAAAACGTCATGAATATTTCACTTTTGGAATGTTAAAAAATATATACCCAATGGTAAATTTTAATTTATATAATCAAATAATAACATTTAAACATAATTTAAAAACTTTATGAAACAATGGACCTATAAGTGAAATTGTTTTTGACTGAAAGGATAAATAAACTTTATTTTCAATAAAACATATTTTTGACATATTTAGTGAATATAGGGATAAAAATGATGTAAAAACATGTATTCTCATGAAATAAACTTATTAGAATACAATTATTGAGATTGATATGATATTGATCCTAATATTTAATCTTATTAGGAATAAACATAGTCAATCTTGATAAATCATAAGAATGGATAATAAAACCCTTACCAATTTGGTATCTTTATAATTATAGAAAGCATTAAACAAAAAAATTAAGATTTAAATATCATGAAAATGAAAATATTAATGATATAACTTTTCAAATATTAAATTTAAATACTATATATAATAATATAGGTTTTGAATATAACAGATTTCCCAAAAAGGCAATTTAAGAAATAATCCCATACTGGTTTGGTGACTTTTCAACTTTAATCCCCATAAATAATATATCATAAAATTAATATGTAAATTACAAAAAATATTATTGATATTTGTCCTAAAATAAATTATTTGTTATTATATACAAAACATAAAATTTATATGTGGTGAATATGGCATGTGTCTTATAGATGAAAAAAGTGATATGAAAATCCCTTTCCTGGAGTCTCCATTCCCTCTGTACTTGTTCTGAAATAATGTATAATAAATATTAGTTTATTATAAATATATTAAAAACAATAATTATATATATCATACCATATATTACTTACTTACTACTTTTTAATACATTTTTGTTAACAATTCGTTGACAAAATCTCATTTTCAGTAATAACTATTTTGTTTTTCGTCTGTGTTTCTATTTTTTATTTTCGGTCCTCTTACATTGATAATGGTTTAATAATTTCAAGAATGGTGAACATGATATAAATATAATATATATTAAGTATATATATATATAAATATATATATATATTACTCTATAACAGTTTGAGATATAAAATGAAATACACTATTCCTGGAGATGGCACATCATACGTACATAGGAAAACTATTTCCATTTTATTGAAGGATTGAAAGAAATAAAAATAAATAATATAATAACATTATATAATCAATTTTATTCCATATATATCTAATAATTTTACTAAAACGTTTCTTTATTACCTTTCATGGAAAGCGTACATGAATAAAAAATCACATCACTTCATGAGGTAGTTGTCTACCGTTGACACGAATGACGATATCGTATCACCCATGAAATTAGAATGAAAAATTTTATGTGTTATAATAATTAAATGATTATAATTTTTATAAATATATTTTATATATTCATTTCATTTATACTTAATATAGTCCAAGTAAAACTGAAATGAAAAAACCATCACATCGGTTCATGAGGTGGTAGTCCACCGTAAACACAAGAAACGTTATCGTTTTCCAACAGGTTTGGATGTAATATTGTTTATGTGGTATAATAATTCTAGAGGTATAATAATATCATAAATAAGATATATAATCATTAAAACTATTATTATATCTATCCATGTGAGGTGGTTATGGAAAACTGATTACATTGATTCACAAGGAGGTAGTTTGTCCTACACATGAATGATTATTTCATACCCCATAACATTAAAGTTGAGAATTGTTTAGGTTATTAACATAACAAAAAAAAACTATTTAAATTTAATATTATTATATTATATTGAAATAACTTTTAAATAATAATTTAAGGATTTTTAGGTTGAAATAAAATAAAATTCCAGGTTTTGGATGCCAAATCTTCTCAAAAAAACATCTTTTAGTTTTAAAAAAAGATTATTAGGTTATCATTAAGAGTATAATAAGGTGAATTTGATTATATGAGGGAATTAGGGAAGTTATTTGGGTATTTATTGTCTGAAAAAAATGGTTTGGGTAGTGTGAATAAGAGAGGATAAGGGGTGGCATTTTATAAGTGAGGTGAGTGGTAAACTTGTAATATTAAAAAATAAAATGGTGTGATCATGTGTTTCATAAGAAAAAAGGAAAAAAATTATAATTATTAATTATTATAGTTTATAAGGTATAAATATTTTCATCAAATGAATTTTGGACATGTACTTTGTCATTTTATCCCTTATCTTTCTAGTTTAACCAAATGTTAAACCAATTTTTACATTAACCGTGATAAATTATTTTTGGGGTTTTAATATTAATTTTGGGAAACATTATGATGAAATTATTATAAAATGTAAATTATTATGATTCCATATATATATATTGCATTTTTACAAATTAAACTCACATACACGAAAGAATTTATCATAAATCAAAACCCACAGACACGATCAATAAATAGTTTTCCAAAGAGAAAACTTTCAAAAGTTAAAAAATAATAACCAAATTTAATATTAAAGTAATTCAAATTTCCTGAATTTTATTAATAGATAAAAAATTGAACAAATTTTACTATTAAAATAAAATTATGGTAATTATTAAATTTTTAATGCTTTTAAAATAAAATTTGTAAGTATTAATAAAATCATTTATTTTTCAATATTCATTAAATATTTTATCTTTTCAATAAATTCTAAAAAATTTGATCGAAGATAGTTTTTACAGGAAGATTTAAAAAATTATGTTTATTTATTAAAATAAATTTTATAATTGTGGGAAAATTTATTTTTAAAATAACTTCACAAAATTAGAAAGAAAAATTTATTCTAAAAAATTCATTTTAAAGGATGAAATTCGATTTATACTTATAAAGGGTCTTGAAAAAACGTTTATGAATGTTAGAAATTTAATTGAATATAAATTATATAAATTTATTTAAAATAATTCACAAAATATTCTTTGTTTAATTTATTTAGGTAAAATTGATTTGTACGCATAAATTTAGTCTTTCATAAAATGATTTCCTTTATGTTAAAATGGTTATTATTTTCATATATAATTAACTAGTCACCTAAGAATTAATTATATATGCATGTGTAAACCATATATTTTCAAAATATATTCAATAATATTCATACATATAATTCAAACATCTAGGTCATAACTATCAAAGTAAATAATAATATTTTAATAGTATGTGGTGTTTTATTATAAATTGGGGTGGCATGTTATGTAAATTGAACTTGGTATTGTGTGTAATTGAGAATATTGAAAATATTTATAAAATATGAAAAAATAGTTCAGAAAATTTCATAGTGCTACATTTTAACCCCCTTAAAATGATTTCTTCCCCTGAAATTAGTATCTTTGGTACCGAAAACTGAGGATATATTTTACATCATTACATCCTCATGTTTCCACACAAGGTCCTCAAACTGGTAATTTCATCACTAAAAATTGTCTAGGTGAGTGGTCTTACATAATACAACTTTCTTCATATGATTCAAAATCTCCAATAGATATTCATCAAAAGAAATATCATTCTCCAATGGTAAGATCACTACGTTTAGTGAATGTGATGGATTAGGTATTTACTTCCTCGGGAAAGATTCTTGGAACACATCATGATCCTAAGATACGATCAGTGGATTCACATAGTGATAAGTTCCGGCCCTGATAAAATCAATAATTTGAAATGGAAAATGTAGGGAGGTGTCATCTTTCTTTTATATAATTTTCACAATTTTATCCATTCGTTGTTCTTCGATCAATTAACACTTTATCCCTTACTCTATGAGATGGGGATGAATGTATTTTGACTAATATACCAATTGTTCACAATATACATGATAGAGTGGAAATTCATTCTTCATATATCTAGTTATCATCATAACAAAATGGCTAGAACAATTTATTCAATGTGCATAAATATGCCTATAGTGATGTAATACATTCTCCAAAGTTCAACATAAACCCTTAAATAAGTGGTTATCCTTGTGACCCTTAAAAACATTTAAAAATAAAGCCTAAATATTTAATAAAATCAATATAAAACTAATCTTCCCAATATAAATCAGTATAAAATAATGGTATCCTGAAAAATATGTGAATAGATTTGTCATATATTGCCACAACCCTATCTGAATACCCTGGAACATTAATACATGAACCATCTATGACATATCCCAAAGGGTGTTCCCAATCTTAATGGGTTGGTGAATAAATCCTAGCATCATAAAATAATAAATATATAATTAATTTTTCATAAACAATTGTATGACCTAATATTACAAGTCAATATGCTCAATAGTCCAGTGGGAGAAGGTACCAAAAACAACAGGTATAATAAACCTGAGGAGTAACATCATCAAATTACTCATTGTATAACAAGATAAAATATCAAATATACCTTTCAATAAATGAAAAAGAACTCCACCATTCACCATTATTAATCCATGGTCCAAATGAGTAAGAACATCTACTACCTCAAAGAGTTGTTTTACCTTTTCTCATAACTATTAGAAGAAAATATTAAAAATCAAGAAGGAAAAGGAAGTGTGTGACCTATAAATCCATGTAGGGCTTCCCCATGAATTCCATATTCAAAACCATAAATGTTTACCATTAATTGTATCAGATAAAATAATACAATTCATGGAATTTCAATTTGAATATTTAAAACCAAGACATGATTTCATTTCAATTTATTTGTAGATATATTAAAAAACACTCAAACAAGATTAAATAAACATTTTATATATCATTGTATATGTAACGCCCTGACCCCAGTTACCCAGAGGCGGTGCATTATTACATTACATTAGCATGATCACAAAAGATCAAGTCTCGAAAGGCAAATTAGTTTAGTAGCCTTGGAAATACTAGATAAATTCAAAAAGCTTACATTACATCAAAATATGAAAAACTACAACAACATAGTCTCTATAGTCAACCCTCATATTCCCTCATACTATCCCTGCAGGTCAGTTATAAAATACTTCTTCACATCCTGGAAAAAATAAAACATAGAAAGAGGTGATATCAGTTTCTCAGTAAGGATAACAATATAGAAAAACATTCATAAATCAGCCTAAACATTTAAGGCAATGAATAACTAAAACAAAATCCTTTTAAACGTGAACATCATCATAATATGGAAAAAATAAAATGAAATAATTCCATTTACTTATTAAGAAGGATATTATACTAGTTTAATAATCACATACAATATCAATAATGACTTTCATAATGATGGAAAGCATAATGCCAGACTATCATAACCACATAGTCAAGGACTTTTTCCAAGGCTAAAAATAAGATTTTGTCAAGGCCGCAAGCTGAGACAATATTTTGTCTCATGAGACCCACCGATGCATCGAGGAGCTATAGTGGTCTCCACCTATCACGTACTAAGTCCAATGCATTCCTCATATGAATAGGTTTAAACAAAACATAAACATTCATATTAAAACTAGCATAAAAAATGTCAATAATTTATCCATAAACCATGAATGGTATGAAAATAACACATACACAGTCAAACGTATCACAAAACCTTCAATACTATATGGATGTTTTGTATCATAATTAATCAACTTCAAATAAGCTCCAAATCCATGAAATGATGTTGACATAGATTAAATCAAGACTATTTGAGAGAAATATCTATTTTTTTCAAAATCATTTAAAAGTCACATAATTATAAAATAAAAAATTTACTTTGAAAATATTTTTATAATCTTGTAAGGGAAGATTCAATGATTTTATAATGGTGGAAAATAGCCGCACCTACTGTATAAGTTAAAGAAAACATTCTTACCTTAATTTTGACGAAAAGGTTAAGAAGGACCTTGTATGGAAAACGACATATAGATTCCTTTATAAACATCATATAAAAAGTAAAAAAATGGTATAAATGACTTAAAACCATAGTCTTAAAATATTAATAATTTTTTTGAAATACCCTTTTAAGAAACATGGATGTGAATGATAAAGAGACCCGAGTAGATAATTACATATAAACAACCTCGGATAACGAAGAGATTTGTGAAATTAACCCTTACCTTGTACTTTTCCTTGGTCGAGGGTAGTTTAAACTCATATATAATTGTGAAATAATTGTTATTAAATTATAAAATAATAATATAAATTAATTTGATATCATATATGATCTTTTAATATTGTTTTGTTAATTATATCTTAGTATTATAGTCATTTCGAGTGTTAACAGATTCGTTTTCCTTTATATTCATTTTTATGTGAGTCATATTTGTTATGGATGGGATTTATCTTATATAATGAATCATTATAATGTTATATTTATTATATAAATTAATTAAAATTCATTATTATAACGAACTATATAATACTTAATTGAATAACAATTACACCACAACATGGAGACAGTAATCCGTACGTACACACATATAGTGACATGCCATTCAACGGATGGATAGAATAATGAATAAATCTATAACATATTTATAATAACATGACCATATTTAGAAGATACTAGAGTTATTATTTTATATTCTAAATAACAAATAATGAAGAAGTGGAAGATGAAAATAACTTAAAAGAGGGTGCTGAAATTATTACCTCTTCTTCAGGTTCTCCCTTTTGATGCGATCAAAAGGGATCAATAAGTTGGATTTATAACTAAAGGAATGAATCTACGATGAAGTGAGGTAATTATAGAGGATATTTGGGTAGGTTTTGTCTTAGCCAAAAGGCAATGTAATGTGTGAATTATTGAGAATGTGGAGTGCCCTTTTATAAGTGGGGTGATGGGAACCTTAGGAATATCTAGAAATATTATTTTATAATAAATACATTTTCAGTTTCTAATGACTCAAAAAATGGATTATTCAAAGGATAAGGTGGTTATGGGTCTAAGAACACTCAACCAATAGGTTTTAGACAGGTTTGGGTTACAATGTTAACTTTATCTTTTATATTTAACTCTTAGATAAATAGTTTGACATTTATCATGTCTATTTAAATTTTTAAATTATATAGTTGATAAACATAATATATAATTTCAAGAGAACCCCAAGTGGTTTATTAATGAATAAAATATCATTATATAAGTCCTTTAGGCGATCCTTTGATTTTTAGGAAAAGAATATCAATTAATAATATAATATTTGTTTGAAAAACTTTTTTATGTCAGTTTTGACACTATTTGGTATTTTGTTTTTTCTAAATTCATAACAGAATTATTACTTAGAAAACAATTAATCTTACCAACACTAATATTTCATATTAACCAAAAAAATAGTATAATTCATAAAATGTCTCATATTACATTTATTTGGATATTTATAATATCAATTATTTTAATATTCCATTAATTAGGTAATTACTGTATCACCATTGTGTCAAGAATAAATTAACTTATTTAATGTCTAAAAATTATGAAGAAAATTCCATTATATAGGAAATCCTTTTATCTTTCTAATTAATATTTATAATCGAATTTATCTTAAGTATAACCATATAGTAAAAATGTTTTAGTTATTAAACATTGATTTTAACTCTTTTTACTCTTCTTTAAATAATATAATAATAAGTGTCCTAATCTAATCCAAGTGGACCAAATAGGTTCATATTTTATTTATATGGTTGTTTTTTGTCGAATTATACTTATCCAATAGATTTAGGAAATGTGTTAGAATAATAAAAATATCATTTTTACCCTTAATTACCCTATTTACTTTTAATCGTGGTAAATAAAAGTAAAAAGTTACTATTTACCAAAAATTATTTTTATCTTATTGAACAACATTTTACACCTTGATATTAACCTTGTATCTCAGGTTTTCAAATTTCCACTCACATAAGAGAGAAAGTTATTTTTTATGTGAATTTTCAAATTATCATAATAGATGGGTAGAAGACGGTGAAAAGTTCAATAAATTTATTATATATCTAAATTTATTATAAAATGACTCCAATGAATAACATTGAACATATGTAGGTACTATGAATAAATTTTAAACTAAACAAAATTTAAATAAAATAAAAATTTATTTAAATAAAAATTGTGTTTTAAACTATAACTCAAGGTTTTTCACTATTCATCAAATATTGAAAGTTTTCAGAAAAATACCAAAAATTTATCCTAAGATAATTTCGGTATTTGGAATCCAAAAATGAAGTCCATTTTGAGAGATAAAATTTATAAAATTTCCAAAAGTGGGTATTACTATTCAGAACTACTAGTTTGATTGGTTGTGGTGTGTGTTAGAACTCGATGTTGCGTACAACACACACTACTATATTATTCAAAGGGAAGCGTATCGTGGATGCTTAGGGTGTTACATTCTCAAATCCTTCAAATAATTTTGTCCTCGATATTTCTAGAATATTACTGAATAAAAATACACGGATGGTTTTTCATCATATTTTCCTCGGGTTCCCATGTTGCCTCTTCCATCTTATGGTTTCTCCATTGAACTTTTACGAGACGAGTATTCTGGTTTCTTAGAACTTTTTCTCTTGTATCATGAACCCTGACAAGATAATCACAATAAGACCAATCTGGTTCAAGTTCTAATTCTTCATAGGTGAGTACATGCATTGGGTAAGGCATGTATTTTCTCAGCAGTGATATGTAGAACACATCGTGAACTTTGGAGAGATTTGGAGGCATTGCTGAACGACAAGCTACAACCCCAAATAGTTCTAGAATTTTGAAAGGTCCTATGTACCTGGGACTCAATTTAACTTTTTTACCGAAATGTATAACTACCTTCCATGGAGATTCCTTCAAGAAAACATGATCTCCTACCTGAAATTCCAAATCCTTGCTTCGGTTATCGGCATAGATCTTCTTCCTACATTGAGATACTTTGATGCGGTTTTGGATTACCTTTAATTTTTCCATCGTTTCCTCCACCATTTCGGGGCCAACAAATTTTTTTCACCAACATCGTCCCAACAGGTTGGTGTGTGACATCTGTTTCCGTATAACGCTTCATATGGTGCCATCCAAATACATGAATTGAATATATTATTAAAGGAAAATTCTACCAAAGGTAAATATTTATCCCAAATACCTTGATAGTCAAGTGAGCATGATCTCAACATGTCTTTTAAGGTTTTAGTAGTCCATTCTGATTGTCCATCAGTTTGGGGGTGGCAGGTAGTGCTCAAACGAAGCTCCGTATCCAGGGCTTTCTGAAGACTTTTCTAGAATCCTGAAGTAAAACTGGGATCACGATCAGAAACAATCGATTGGGGTACTACATTAAGTCTCACAACATCATTAATATATAGTCTTGCTGGGCGTTCAAGTGGTAAATCCTCCCTTATAGCATGAAAATGTCATTACTTGGTACGACGATCAACAATGACCCATATTGCATTATTCCTTCAAGGAGTCTTTGGTAGTCCCATGAAAATGTCCATTGTGATATTATCTCATCTTCACTAAGGTATGGGAAGAGGTTGCAATACTCTTCCAGGCTGTTTCCTTCTAGCTTTCACATGTTGACAAACCATACATATTGACACAAAATCAGCAATCTCCCATTTTATGTTGTCCCACTAGAAATGTTCCCTCAAATCACTATACATCTTGGTGCTCCCAGGGTGTATAGTGAAATTAGAACTATGAGTATCGTCCAACAATTCCCTTTTTATATCAGTTATATCAGGAGCACAATGTCTCTTCCCAAATTTCAAAATTCTATCTTCATACACAAATTCACTCAATCTCCCATCATTCACAACTTTAATATTCTTTTGAAACTCTTCCTCATCAGTATGATAACTCTTTATTCCTTCTAGTAATGTTGGTTTGGAAACCATTTGAAAAAAGTAGTTTTATTTCCCCTTCCATGTTTATTCCCATATACCTCTTTACTATATCCATGAAAATAAGATCTCTTTCAACTCTCATCATTTTCAAAACTCCATGATCCTTTCTGCTCAAAGCATCTTCCACCTTATTTGCTTTCCTCAGGGTGGTAGTGTATCATGCAATAATAATCTTTGATTAGTTCAATCCTTCGCATTTGCCTTATGTTGAGTTCTTTCTGTGAGAAAATATACTTCAACCTCTTGTGATCAGTATATATCTCACATTTTACACCATAGAGATAATGTCTCCATATCTTCAAAGAAAATATTACAGCAGCTAACTCAACATCATGAGTAGGATATTTTGGCTCCTGAATTTTTAGATGTCATGATGCACAGGCAATAACCCTATCATTCTACATAAGGTCATAACCAAGTACATTTTTTGAAGCATCACTATAAATAAAAAATCCATCATTCCCCACTGGTAGAGTCAATATAGGAGCATTGACTAATCGTCTCTTCAGTTCTTTGAAACAGTATTCCCAATCATTTGTCCAAACAAATTTATCCCTTTTACATGTGAGCTTTGTTAATGGGTTAGCCAATTGGGAAAAATTCTGGATGAAACATTGATAATGACCTGCTAAACCAATAAAACTAATTACCTCAGTTATACTCGTTGGTGTTGGCCATTATTGGATTGCTCTTATCTTAGAAGGATCGACAGAGATTCCATCCTTAGAGGCAATATGGCCAAGAAAAGAAATCCCCTGAAGCAAGAATTTTCATTTTCTAAACATCCCATATAATTCATGTCTTCTCATAGTCTTCAGGATAATGCATAGGTGATTTTAATGATCTTCATATCTTTTAGAGTATTCCAAGTTATCATTAATAAATACAACTACAATGTCATCATGATGTTCCTTGAAAACATTATTCATAGATCCAAGAAAATAAATGGTGCATTAGTCATCCCAAAAGGAATTACTGTAAACATGTAATGCCCATACATGGTTCAAATTGCTGTTTTCGGAATGTCTACCTTCTTCACACACAACTGATGATATCCAGATCGAAGGTCAATCTGTGAAAAATATTGAGCTCCATGAATTTGGTAAAATAAATCATTAATGCGAGATAGGGGATACCCATTCTTTGTTTTTATATCATTGATCTCCCTATAGTCAATGCACAACCTCAAATATCCATCTTTCTTCATATCAAAAATGATCTTTGGCTCCCCATGGAGAAAAAATAGTGTGAATAAATCCCTTATAACTCAATTCATCTAGTTGTATCATTATTTACACTAATTCCACAGTGGCCATTCCATAAGATGTCTTCTATATGGTCCTTGAACCTAGAATTAAATCAATGAAAAACTCAATTTCTCGTTCTGGAGGATATCTAGGTAAATCTTCGGGAAACACATCAACACATTCTCTCACAAATGGTTCATCTTCTATTTGAACATTTCGTTCCTCACCCACAGTCATATCATTCTCTTCCGCCCCTATAATTGAATTTAGTTGACCTACTTGGGGTGGATCTAGATAAGAATTATGTGGTTATGATTCTGCTGTAATGATAAGGTTTTATTTATCATCATCATCAAAGATAGTAACCTCCATCTTCTTACAAAAAATATTAGCATCATGGTCTGAAAGCCAATCCATAATACGGATTATATCAAATTCAATCATGGGTATGATGATGAGATCAGCAAAAAAAACATTTATATACCGTAATGGGAACAGATTCACAGAACTTTGTAGCAATGATAATTCCCTTATGAGTTTTGATTAGAAAATCCTTTGTTAAATCAAATTGAAATATCTAATTTTCTTAGAAAACCGGGAAGATATGAAACAATGCGATGTTCCAGAATCAAATAATGCATTGTCTAAACATGAGAAAACCATTAAATTACAAACCACCATGCCTTTTGGAGCTTTAAAATCAACACTAGGGAAAGCATAAGCTTAGCCTTGATCTGTTGGCCTTTTCATAGGTATGTTCTTTTTACTCTTATGACATTCATTTGCATAATGTCCCATGTCCCTGAAATTTTAGCATTTAACATTGGTTTCTTCTTTCTTCCCCTTGCAATCATGAGCTTGGTGGCCATTTTCACCACACTTTTAATAGACTCCCATTCCATTCAAGCAAGTACCAGGGTGTTTCTTCTCACATTTACTGTAGGATGGATATTCAACTTTTCCCTTCATCCCCTTAATTCCATTATTAGATTGATCACCATATCTCTTCTTCTCCTGCTATGCTTTAATTTGATAGACCCAGAGAATTATTTTTCTGTCTTGATAGCACATGAGACAATCTCTTCGTACGATGAGAAGTATTGTGAGACTAATACTCGATAAAGAAATGGTTTTAACCGATCAAATAAATGATAAATCTTAATTATTAGGTTATTTATATAATATGTAGCATGAATCGCTGACCTTGTAAAGTTAGCCTCATACTTTGTGACATTCTCATCCTCCTTTTGTCTCAAACTCAGAAATTGCCTTCCCATATCTGCTCGATGGTCACGAGGAGAGTATTTTTCTAAGAAAATATCATTAAACTCCCTCCATTCCATATTTTATACTTCTTCATCTTCCTTTGTATTTTGAATCAATGACCATAATTGATCAGTATCTCTAGTGAGGCGGTCAACTGCCATGATAACCTTTTCCCTTTCACTACTCCCCAAGTCATGGAATATTTTCTATAAGGAATTTATCGATTTCTCAGCTACTAATGGATTTTTACTCCCATTGAACATTGGTGGTTGCTGCCCCATGAAGTGAACTAACATTGATCCCCCACAATACAGATTAGGGTGCTCCATACTGGTAATTTTATTATTCATAACCTAAGTGAGTTGTCCCGGTATGGTGATTAGCTGATCAGCACCAATTTCATCACCATATCCACTATAATTATCTTGAGCAGGAGGGAAATCACTACATGGAGTGCGTGCATTGATACAGTTTCCATTCCTTCCACTAGGTTCCATTTCTAATCAATGGAATACACTAGATTAGTTTATGAATCAGAATACATAAATTCAAACTTGTAAAACACTTAAAAGAAATTGAACAGTTTATGGATATAATCCATAATCATAAAAAAAATTCATTGAGGAAGTGAATACTCATAAACCCTTCATAATGGTTTGTAACGAAAATGTGAATTATCTGAAGCATATCCCCCAGGAGTGTCATAACCAAGAGTGTAGCAAGGATTGTTTTCGTGCACCAGTTTCCATTCGAGTTTAGCTCAAAGCGGGGTTTTCGAGTTTTACCCCTAGGTACATCTGTGGTAGATCTGCCTATACCTGCTCGTATCCAGACATCGATGTATTTCTCGGAAAACTCACAAAATCTCCACAATACCAAAATTCTAGTATGTTCTTCTATACTAATCCTTAATGTCCATCTTAGGTCTATGTGCTCTAATAAGAGTTTATATAAATCTAGATTCATAGGTTTGTACTAAACATCCTATAATACCAACTATAACACCCCGAACCCAGTTAACCATAGTCGGTTCATTATTGCATAACATTTTCATGATCACAAAAGATCATGTCTCGAAAGACCGATTAGTTTAGTATCCTTGGAAACACTAGATGCATTCATAAGTCCTACATTACACAATAAAGTGAAAAACAAAAAAAACAAAGTCTCTATATTCCATAATCATATCCCCTTAGACTATCCCAGCAGTTTAGTCATAAAATACTTCTTCACATCCTGGAAATAATAAAACATATAAAGGGGTGATCTCAGATGCTCAGTAAGGATAAAAATATAGCAGAAACTTTCATAAATAAGCATAAACATTTAAGGCAATGAATAACTAAAACAGAAGTCTTTTAAGCTTGAAATTCATCATAATATGTTCAATATATAATGAAATAATACCATTTACTTATTCACATGGATATTCTACTAGTCGAATGATCACATTCAATATCAGTAACCACATTCATAATGATGGAATGCATAATGCCAGACTATTATAACCACATAGTAAATTCCTTGTTCCAAGACTACAAATAAGATTTTGTCAAGGCCTTTTTCAAGACACTAAATTTTCTCATGATATTTACCAATTCAATGAGGATCTATATCGAGCTCTACTCGTCACTTACCAAGTCCAATGCATTCCTTATATGAACAGGTTTAAACATAACATAAACCTTCGTATTAAAAATAGCATACGAAATTTAAATACTTTATCCATAAACCATGAATGGTATAAAAATACCACATACACGTTCAAACATATCACAAAACCTTCAATACTATATTGATGTTTTGTATCATAATAAATCAACTTCAAATAAGCTTAAAATCCATCAAGGTATGTTGACATAAATGAAATCAAAACTATTTGAGAGAAATATCTCTTTTTCTTAAATCATTTAAAAGTTACATAATTATTAAATAAAAAATTTACATTGAAAATATTATTATATGCTTATAAGGGATTATTCAAGGATTTTATAATGGTGGAAAATAGCCGCACCCACTGTATAAGTTAAGAAAGTCATTCTTACCATAATTTTGCCAAAAATGTTAAAAAGGACCTTGTTTGGAAAATGACGGAAAGATTCCTTTATAAACATCTTATAAAAAGTCAAACAAGGTTATAAATGACTTTAAACCATAGTCTATAAAATATTACGAATGGTTTGAAGTAAATTTTTAAGAAACATAGTTGTGGATGATAAAGAGATCCCAGTAGATAATTTCATATAAACAACCTCGGATAATGAAGAGATTGTAAAATTAACCCTTACCTTGTACTTTTCCTTGGTAGAGGGTAGGTTAACCTCCTATATATTGGTGAAATAATTTTTATTAAATTATAAAATAATCATATACATTAATATGATATCATATATGATATTTTAACATTGTTTTGTTATTAATATCTTAGTATTATCGTCGTTTCGGTTGTAAACAAGTTCGTTTTCCTTTATATTCTTTGTTATGTGAGTCACATTTGTTATGGATGGGATGTATCTTATATACATAATCATTATCATGTTATATTTATTATTTACATGAATTACACGTCATTATTATTCCTATACAAGTAATAATGTATTGAATAACAATTTCACCACGACGTGGAGATGGTAATCCGTACGAACGCACGGATGGTGACATGTCATTCGAAGGATGGGTAGAATAATGAAAATGGATGTACCATATTTATAATATAATCATTGTATACAAAATATACTGGAGTTATTATTTTAGAATGGAAATTACAAAGAAAGAATAAGTGGAAGAAGGGAAGAAAATGAAAGGGGGTGGTGAAAATATTAACTCTTTTTCGGGTTCTTCCTATTGATTTGATCAAAATGTCTCCTTAAGATGTCTTTCTGACGAATGAATTGCCTCTAGTATGACGTGATTGAAGTTGGGAGGATATTTTGGAAGGGTTTGGACAAGGTAAAATGCTTTGAAGGTGTGAATTTGAGAGAAGGGGGAGTTCCCTTTTATAAGAGGGGTGAGGGGCACCTTCAGAAAAGTTAGAAATATTATTTTATAATAAAATCATTTTCAGTTTATAATGGCTCCAAAATTGATTATTTAAAGTATGAGGTGGATATGGGTCTAAAAACACTCATAAAATAGGTTTTAGACAGGTTTGATTCACTATATTAACTTTATCTTTTAGATTTATCTCTTAGTTAAATAGTTTGACATTTACCATTTCTCTTTTTATTTTTATATTATATGGTAAATAAACTTAGTATATACATCCAATAGAACCCCAAGTGGTTAATTAATTATACAAACATCATTATATAATTCCTTTGGCTGATCCTTAGATTTTTAGGAATAGAATATCAATTAATAATATAATATTTGTTTTAAAAACTCTTTTATGTCAATTTTGACACTCTTGGGTATTTTTTTCTTCTAAATTCATAATAACATTAATACTTCGAAACAAATATATCTATCCAACCCCAATAAGTCATAGTAACCTATAAAATTAGTTTCATTTATAAAAAGTCTCATATTACATTTATTTGGATATTTATAATATCAATTATTTGAATATTTCATTAATTAGGTAATTACAACATAACCTTTATGTCATAAATATATTAAATTATTTATTCTCAAAAAATTATAAATAATATACCATTATGTAGGAAATATTTTCATTTTTCTAATGAATATTTATAATCGAATTTATCTTATTTATAACCCTATATTAAAAATGTTTTAGTTATTAAACTTTGATTGTAACACTTTTAACTCTTCTTTAAATAAAATAATAATAAGTGTCCTAATATAATCCAAGTAGACTGAAGAGGATAATATTTTATTACTATGGTTTTTTATGGTCTAATTATATTTATCCAATAGAATTAGGACATTTTTTAGGGTAATAATAATATCATTTTTACGCTTAATTACACTATTTACTTTTAACCGTGGTAAATAAAAGTAAAAGGTTATTATTCAACAAAAATTATTTTCATCTTATTGAACCACATTTAACTACGTGATATTAATCATAACTCTCGAATTTTCAAAATTCCACCTACAGAAGAGGTAATATTACGTTTCATGTGAAATTACAAATTCTCCTAGGAGATGGGTAAAAGGCGGTGAAAAGTTCAGTAAAATGTATTATATATCTAAAATTATTATAAACTGACTCTAATGAATTACACTGAACTTATATTGGTATTATGAATCTATTTTGACCAAAAATATATTTAAATAAAATAAATAATTATTTAAATTAATATTTTGTTTTAATCTATAACTCAGTGTTCTTCCCTATTCTTCATAAATTGAATGTTTTCAGAAAAATTCCGAAAAACCACCCTAAGTTAATTTCGATATTCCAAATAGAAAAATGAAGTCCATTTTGAGAGATATATTTTATAAAATTTAAAAAACTAGGTATTACTATTCATAATCGCTAGTTTGATTGGTTGTGGTGTGTGTTAGAACTCAAAGTTACGTACAAAACACACTACTGTATTATTCAATGAGAAGTGTACCGTGGAATCTTGGGGTGTTACAGTATATATAAATAAATTTTCAAGAATATAATAGCTCAATAATAAATGGAATTTATGTAAAATAAAAAAACTCAAAAAAATGCACCATTTAAAATCGACCCATGGTATGCCAGATTATGTGGTTTCTGGATCCTCACA
Source organism: Viscum album (assembly GCA_963277665.1). Lineage (NCBI taxonomy): Eukaryota > Viridiplantae > Streptophyta > Magnoliopsida > Santalales > Viscaceae > Viscum > Viscum album. The sequence continues at coordinate 1,032,136,302 of OY728158.1, forward strand.
GATATCATAATGATCTTGGATCATATTTCTATAAAAAAATTCAAATCAGTGATATCATTGATGGAATGGTACACCCCAATTGGGGAACCCATAGTGGGCATTCAGGCTGATGTTCTTTTAGTTATTTTATTCATATTCAATCTATTTATTTAATGTCAAGGTCCTAGATTTCTTTTCTCGTTTAAAATTATCTACCCAAACTAACATGTGCTTCAAATAATCATTCATTACAACTAGAAATAAATATTTTAAAAACATATTAAAATAAAATTTCTCCACTGCATCATTTTTAGCACCCCATGATTTTTTTAGTATGTTATATCGTCAAAATAAGTCAATAACTTGTGCTACACGCAACCCCAATTTCGAGCATACCACGATAAACCAAACAAGCCGTTCAAAATGCAGATATGAATGGTTTTAACTATATTTTATATTTTATATACTCCCTAAAATTATAAAATCCATATTATGTGTTTGTTAGAAATAGTATAATAACAAATTCAATTTTTTTGATAAAGGAAGTATTTTTCAGAAAATCCTATTTTATGGCCTTTTCATGGTGAACTCTTTTTAAATACAATATTTTATAGTTTAATATATTTAATTAGAAAAAATTAAATTCTTATTTAGAATCAGAAAATAAAACATTAGTTTCGATAAAAGTTTGGTTTTTTCTGATATCTTTCATATTTTGAGAAATAATGAAAAATACGAATATTTTAATTAAAAACAAATTTTTTAATCTAAATAATTTTTTTTAAATTATATATATTTTTTAAGGTAAAAATATATATTTTAATTATTTAATATAATTTAGGTCATTATATGTAATTTTACTATAAATATTACATAAACATATGTCAATCTGTTGAAAGTTTTTACTTCTCAAAACCCCGGTTTTTGGTTTCGACAACGGGAATTAATTTAAAATTAAACTATGTCATTTGTGTTTTATTAACTTCTAAAAATTTATTAAATATTTGGAATCAAGAGTTCCAATTTATTTAAATAGGTATCTTTTTTAGACATTATGTATAATAACTTCGGTAAGTATTTTATTTACCATGGTTGCAGAGTAAATCCAGTCAATAAGGTTTAAAAATAATATAATTATAATATTAAATTACACTACCATATATCCTAACCCTATTTTAGTTATATTTTTTACCATGGGAATATTTGGGTTTATTTTGGGACCCCATAGAGCCACTTGGGAGTGATAATGACATTTATATTAAATAATCTAACGTAAAGTCAAAAATAACAAAAGCATGTATCTTTTTATCAAACAATTTTTATATGTGGGTTTATAATTGATATATTAGAATATAAATAAACATTAAAAATATAGATTATTTTATATATCATTATATTTTATTTATAATTTTTTCATATAATATAAATCTATTTATATATGACACAATAATGATGCAGTATTGTCTTTATTAATGACAGAATAAAATAAATGATATTATAAATATTTAAATAAATATAACATAAAGGTTTTGATTCCATCCATGAATATTGAATGTTAATATGAAATTTTATTACAGATTCAATTTTTTTTATGTAATCAATTTGTTATGACATTAACAAAAACCAAATACTAAAAAATGTCTTAATTAATAAAATTGAGTTATTAAAACAAATACAATATTATTAAATGATATAATAGTCTTCAAATTATAAGGATCCTCCATAAAACTTATATAATAATAGATATTTCATTAATGAACTAATTGGGGTTCTCTTGGCATTTTATTTCAAGTGCATTAACCATTTATTATAATAATCCAAGAATACATGGTAAAAGTTATACTATTTAACTAAGGGTTAAATCTAAAAGATAAGGTTAATATAGTGACCTAAATATGTCTAAAACATATTTCTTGAAATCTTTTCGACCCATACACACATTAAACTCAAAATAAATCAATTTGTAGATATTATAAACCAAAAATAATTTTATAATAAAATAATATTTAAAGATTTTCCTAAAGTTCCCCTCACCTATATTGTAAAAGGGTACTTCCCTTTCTCTTAAATTCCCACCTCCAAAGTCATTTTGATTTTACAAAACATGCCCAAATTGTATCCCAACTTCCCTCACATAAACCTATAGGCCTTCCCTTGAGTAGAAATCCAACCAATGGAGTCATTTTGTTCAAATCAAATGGAAACACACGAAGAAGAGGTAATTATTTTATCACCTCTTTCAAAGTTTATTTTTTATTCAACTTTCTATTTCCATGTTAATTCCATAAAAAAATAAAAAATATAGTACCTTATAAATACTTCTATGTTATTATGAATATTTTACAACTATACTAATTATTATATCCATCCTATTAATGATAATGTCATCATGCGTGCGTGCGTACGACTTATCGTCTCCACACCATGGTGTATTTTGTAATTCAACACAATGTTATTTAGATGGATATAATGATGAGTAAAATGTATATAAATATTGAAAATAACATTCTAATATCTCTGTAAAATTAATATAACATCAAATTCCACACCTTTTAATAATCAATGAAATGATATCATCGCTCGTGTGTACTTATGGCTTACTGTCTCCATGGCGTGACGAGATTCATTTCCAGGTTCACCATTCAACGATGATTATATAAAAATATATTATTAATAGGTATATAATATATGAAATAATAATTATACTGGTTATATATATATATATATATATTTACTTACATATATCTTATTCACTTACTTCTGTTCAATATGATATAATAATGGAAATAATGTTTATGCGTACGTATGGCCTACTGTCTCCATAAACAGTTTTTTCCATTTCATATATCTATATATTATACACATTTATATTCTAAATATATATTATATATAAAACATTTTTTGTATTCTGGAAGTATTTAAATCGTGATATAGATGATACGATTAAGAATATCAAGTTAAAACATGTACGATAAAGAGAGCGATTATTACACTAAATGTTAATTTAACTTGGAAATCATTATTAAATTGGTATTATAAAGTAATAAATTAATCATGTATGGTATAATAACTATGAATATGTGTATGGTATAATTTAATAACATACTATGGTCATTATACAAGATTTTAAACATACCCTCAACCAAAGGGAAGTGTAAGGTATGGGTAAATTCCTAAATCTCATTATTATTGAGATTGTTTATGTGTAAATATTTTTTGGTACATATTTATCATCCCTTCCAAGTTTCAAAATATAAATTTAAAAATGATTCATTAAAGGAACTATTTTACTAAAACATCATTTTAAAAGTTTTATTTATTTATTCTTATAAATCATTTTTATTAATGTTTATGTTTTTTAAATATTTTTAAGGATTTATTTATATGGACCTGAATGTTTTAAAAAGACAATTCCTCTAAAAAGAATCAAAGTGTTATGGGAAATTTTGATTTAAAAATATCTTTTAAATTTCATCATTTATAAATTGTGCTACGTCTAAATGTTTTCAAGAAAAAGGCGTATTTCACTCAAAGAGTTTTACTGATCATTCTTACCTATATCATCATCCATTATGGGATATTATTCTTTATTTAGTTTTATTTATTATAATTAAATCTTCTATATTGTATTGAATGAGTTATAATATGTTTCACTGTGGATGTTATATTTTTTTACAATTCATGGTTTATGGATAATGTATTGACATTTATTATTCTAGTTTTAATACGAATTTTTAAGTTATGTTTCATCAATTTCATATGAGGAATGCAGTGGACTTAGTAACTAACAGGTGGATCCCACTATAGCTCCTCAATGCATCAATAGGTCTCATGAGACAAACCAGTGTCTTGGAACAAGTCCATCACCAAAATTTTATTTTCAGTCTTGTCATGAGACATTGACTATGTGGTAATGATGTAAATCATTAGGCATTCCCTCATTATGAAATTAATTATTACATGTGATTATTAAACTAGTAGAATATCCATGTGCATGTCTATATGGTAATGTTTGATTTTCTTTCTGCAAATTTTATCCATTTTTATGTTTAAAAAGATATTTTTTATTACACATATTTCCTTAAAATATTATAGCTTTTGATAAATTTATTACCATTACTGGGAATTTGAGTGTTCCCCTTTGTTATGTTTTGTTTCTCAGGATTCCAAGAATTGTATTATGTTTGATATGAAGAGTTCAACTAGGGAATTAATGGCATTCGTAATGGATTATTTAGGTTGTGTTTTATGTATGAATGTGTAAGGTAACATTCATGTATGTAATCTATTTTCTAAGACATCTAAATTGATCGGTCCTTCGAGAATTGATTCTATGTAATCAAACCAATGTGTTAAAATAATTCATCGACTCCATCTTATTGGGGTCGAGGAATTATCGTCGGTATTAGAGCATGTTAAGTATAATAATTGGAAACACGATTTAGAAAAATATTATTATATAACATTACCCTAAGATATAATTTGAGGATTAGTATATAGGATCTTCATAGAATATTGTTAATGTAGAGATTTTGTGTATTTTCCAAGCCATGCATATCTGTCTACATACGAGTAGGTTGAGGTAGCTCTGTCACAGATGTACCTAGGAGTGAAAACAATGACAAGGAGTTTTAGGCTTGACCACGGGTATCCTGGTACATGATTACATGCCTTGTTCCACTCTTGGTTATGACAATCCAGGGGAATATGCTTAGGATAATTCACATTTTATTTACAAGAAATTATGAATGATTTTGGAGTAAATACTTCCTCAAATAAATAATGTATTATTATTATTATTGATTATAGGCATAATAATTTCAATTTACGATAGTTCTTTTACATGTTTTTAATTATACATTGTGATTCATAAACTAACCTAGTGTATGTTGTTGGTTGGAATTGGAACCCGGTAGAAGGAATGAGAACTCTTACAATACACATGATACAAATGGTAAAAAGGATCATATCTTTCATGGAATTAAGCCATCATTTAGAAGGGGAATAGTCTCCCACATATTCATATCATATTAAGAAATAGAATCATTTGTTAATAAAATATGTATATAATTCTTTGATTCCTATGGTTTAGAAAGGAAGAAAGAGAAGAAAAGTATGTTAGAGAGAAAAATGGAAAAATGGAATAGGGGAATGAAGGATTTTCCCATATGTGATAACTATGGAAGGAATAAATTAGGGCAAATCCATGAAGGGAATGAGATTTTGTTATAAGGTAGGGAAAAAGGACACCATGTACGTCTTTTCATGGGTAAGAAAAAGGATTTCAATATACAATGCTTCATCTGCACGGGGTTGGGACACTATGCAAATCAATGTCCAAATCATTAACGTATGCCCCAAATGATGAAATAGGATAATAATCATTTTATGATACTACCACAGGTGATGTGGAATGACTAGTGTTCTTAGGTTTTTATTAAAGAATAATTTCATTTGAGTGTTGTATCAATGATGTACATGTTATAAGAATTATGGAAATAAATAAGGATTGTAATGAAGTACTATTTCATTGAGGATTTGAGGTTATAGGGTTCTATGAAATGTGACTCAATAACAAGTTAATTTTGTTTCAAAATACACGATTGAAGGAAAGATACAACATAATATGTTTCTTATACTGTGGTAGTTATTTTGGAATAAAATTTGATTGATCTGGAAAAATTATATTTGATATTTTTTGACTACTTTAAAAATAATTAACTGTTTTTTTATTCCATTTTTGTTGGAGTTCATGAATTTTTTGGATATTAAGAGTATATTGAGTATTATATAAGGAATAATGGAGAATCTATGCAATAAATAATTTTTTATGATAGTTCAGGGTGTAAATGTAGTTTAAATGAATACATGATGAAGGTATTCACATGTTATTACGTGGAAAAAATATCTTCATTTTGTTTACCTTCCTTATAAATTTTGGACTGCGAGTTTGGAAAGAATTATTTTGGATATGTATAAAGGCAGGAATGGATTATTATTGACATTGGATACTATTTTTAATGTTAAATCATATCCTAAAATTATTTTTGGATTGTAATAAAAAGGACAACCCGAAGGTTGGGCGACAACCCGTCGTATTCAGAAAGGCTGCGAGACTTGAACCCTCAACCGAAGGGCGACAAGGGTGAATCACCATCTATTTGCATACATGATTTCCTAGTTTTTATAATGTAGTTTTATTAATATAGTCTGAAAAATGAATTATAAATTCATTATTTTGGAACCAAACATGATTTGGATAAATGGAATATTTTTAAATTCTATTATCTTTTGGAGTGAAAGATGAGTTTGTGGAAGGAAATAGTTGAAGTATGAAACTATAATTTTCATGTATATTTTCTGCCTCTATTTCTTTGAATAAATTAATTCTCAAACTTTAGGTAAGGAATCTTAAAACCAAAAATGTGTCATCCTAATACCTTATGTTTTTTTGAACTGATGATATTTTATGTAATCATATATTGATGGCTTTGAGGCCCTCAATTTTAAAATTTTTTGTGATTAGGGACCTCAATTACTTCATATAAATATTTAAATTTTTCCTTCATTTATGTGTCTCTAATTTCCACCAATGTTCTCTTAATCGAGATCATAATTTGGTGGTTTCATTTTCATTTCCCTCTCCCTCTTATTAAGTCTAAATTTTATTAACCCTATTACCAATGTGTGTTTTCCATAAATGCATTTTCTATTTTTAACCATTTATTTTTTATAAAAAATTTCAAATCGAGGGGACACAATTTTCTAAATAAGGTGAGAATGTAACACTGGAAGATTTCTTAGTACGTTATCTATTATTAATAATTACGAAACATGTGCTACACGCAACACTGAGTTCGAGCGCACCATGACTTACCAAACTAGCTACTCAAAAGGAGGTTATGAATAATATTAAATGAATTTTGAATTTTATATACTCCATACAATTTTAACATCCATATTATGTGTTTCTAATACATAATATAAAAAAATTAATTTTTTGAAATAAAGGAAGTATTTTTTAAAAAAATTTAATTTTACAGCCTTTTAATGGGGACCCCTTTTTTAAATCAAATATTTGGCACTTTTATTTATTCAATTTGACAAAATAAACATCTTATTTAGAATGAGGAAAAAAAACCTTTGTGTTGATAAATATTTGGAATCTTTCTAATAAATTTCATTTTATGATGAAAAGTGAAAAATACAAAATTTTAATTAAAACAAATTTTTTAATCTAAATAATTTATAGTGTTACATTATAAATATGAGTTTTTTAAAGTATAATTATATTTTATTTTTATCATTTAATATAATTTCTATTATTATAAGTAATTTTACATTTAAATATTATATAAAAATATGTCAATCTTTTGATAGTTTTTACTTCCTAAAAACCAGCTATTTGGTTTCAACAATAAGAATTAATTATAATTAAATTCTTCAACTTTTTTGTTTCAAATTTGGAAAAATGGTTTTCATATTTGGAATCAGGAAGTCCAAATTGTGTAAGTAGGTAAATATTATTTATAGACATTATGAATAATTACTTTGGTAAATATTTTATTCAGCATGGTTAAAAAGTAAATCTGGTAAATAAGGATAAAAAATAATATTATAAAAATATTAATTTAACCTAACACATGTCCTAACCCTATGGGATGATGCATGTCCGACCATGGGCATCCATGGGTTGATTTTGGGAACCCATGGAGCTATTTGGGAGTGATAATGACATTTTCTATTAAATATTTTAAAGTAAAGGCAAAAATAACAAATGCAAGTATCCCTTAGTAAAACAATTTTTATATGTGGTTATATAATTGATTTAATTGACTATAAATACTAATTAGAAAGAAAAAATAATAAGGTTAATATATTGACATAAAATTTTCTAAAACCTATTGGTTGAATGGATTTCGACCCATTCCTACCTTAGACTCAAAATAAATTCATTTGGAGCTATTATAAACTGAAAATAAATTTATAATAAAATAATATTTCAAGCTCTTTCTAATGTTCCCCTCACCTCTCTTATAAAAGGGTACTTCCCCTTATCTTAAATTCACACCTCCAAGTCCATTTTTAACAGTCAACCCCTACCCAAATCTCCTCCCAACTTCCCTCACTTAAATCTAGAGGCCTTCCCTGGAGCGAAAAACCATCCTAAGGAGACCTTTTGTTCAAATCAAAAGGAAACACCCAAAGAAGAGGTAATTATTTTATCATCTATTTCAAAGTACTTTTCATCTTCCAATTTCACATTCACTGTTATTTCCATACCAAAATAATAACTCCAGTACATTCTATATACTGTGATGATATTATACATATGGTACAACCATACTCATTAGTCTATCCATTCTTATAAATGATAAGGTCACCATGCGTGCGTACATACGTCTTACCGTCTCTATGTCGTGGGGTAATTTGTTAATAAACACTATGTTATTTGGATATATATAAGGATGAAAAATATGTAAATAAATAATCAAAATAATATGCTAGTTTCTCTATAAAATTAATATACCATCCAATTTCAAACCTTTTAACTATTAAATAAGGGATATCGACGCTTGTGTCTACATACGACTTACCATCTCCACGACGTGATGAGATTCATTTACTAGTTAACCATTCAACGTTGATTATGAAAATATATATTATTAATAATTATGTAATATGTGACATAATAATTCTACTGGTGATATATATATATATTTACTAAAATATATCTTATTCACTTTCTTCCGTTTAATGTGATTTCAAAATGAAAACAACATTTATGCGTATGTACAACCTATTATCTCCATAAACTTTTTTTTCAATTTCATATATCTATCTATTACACATATTTATATTTTAAATATATATTATATATAAATAATTTTCCATATTATTGATGTAATTAAATTATGATCCAAATGATATGATCATGAATAACAAGTTAAAACATGTACGATAAAGAAAGAGATTATAACCTCAAATGTTAATTTAACATGGAAATAATTATTAAATGGGTATTATAAAGTAATAAATGAATCATGTATGACATAATAAATATTAAACTTTTTCTGGTATGATTTAATAGCATACTATGGTATTATACAGGTGGTTAAATGTACCCTCGACCAAAGGAAAGTGCCCAGAAAGGGTTAATTCTTCAATCTCAATATTATTCGAGATTGTGTATGTGTAAGTATTTTTTGGGACATGTTTATCATCTATGTCAATATTTCATAAATGTAATTTTAATATGATTGTTTTATGGAACTCTTTAACTAAAACATCATTTTAAATATTTTAAATATTTATTCTTATAAATCATTCTCGTTAATGCCCATGTTTTCAAAATGGTTTTACGGATATATTTATATGGACATGAATGTTTTAAAATGATATTTTCCTTGAAAAGTGTCAAATTGTTATGAGACACTTTGTTTCAAAAATATATTTTAAATTTCATCCTTTATAAATTGTTCAACTTGTAACTGGCTTCATGAATAATAGGTATTTCACTCAATGGGTTATACAGATCATTTTCAACTATATCATCATCCTTTAATGGATATTATTCATGATTGAAGTTGATTTATTATAATAAAATCTTCCATATTGTATTGAATAAGTTATGATATGTTTTTCTATGGATATGATATTGTTATACCATTCATGGTTTATAGATAATGTATTGACATTTCATAAGATACTATTAATATGAATGTTTATGTAATGTTTCAACAATTTCATATGAGGAATGTAGTGGACTTAGTAAGGGACGGGTGGAGCCCAATATAGAGCTTCGATGCATCCTTATGAATCATGAGACAAACTATTTACTTTTCACATTACCTTGACAAAATATTTATTTTTAGTCTTGGCACAGGGCATTGACTATGTGGTAATGATTTCCGGCATTAGGCATTCCCTCATTATGAAATTAATTATTACTTTTGATTATTCAACTAGTAGAATATCCATCTACTTGTATATATGGTAATATTTTATTTATACTCTCCATATTTTGTTAATATTTATGTTTAAAACGCGGTTGAATTTTTTACACATCTTACCTTAAATGTTTATACCTTTCGCTAAAATATTTACCCTTACTGAGCATCTGAGGTCAGCCATTTCATATGTTTTATTTTACCAGGATTCCAACAATTATATTATGTTTGATATGCTGCATTAACCTATGGGAATAATGGTGTTCTCAATGGATATTTTTTGTGTTTTATGTTTGAATGTGTAATGTAACGTTCATGTATGTAATCGATTTTGAAAGATTACTAAACGGATCAGTCCTTTGGGACACGACACCTTATAGTCATGCCAATGTATTAAAATAATGCACCGACTCCAGGCCTATGTGGTTGGGGTCACTAATAGAACTTTAGGCTATAGCCACGGTTTTATATCGTGGCTATAAGTCTCAAAACTGTGGTTATAGTTTATAGACACAGTTTAACAAACCATGTCTTGTAATGGCGTGGCTAAAGGGGAAGACCTATAGCCACCATTTAAACTGTGGAAATAGGTCTATAGCCGCAGTTTCAAACTGTGGAATAACATTAATCCGCACAAATCCTATATCCATAGTTTTGAACCATTGCTATATATCTTTAGCAACGGTTTAAAACTGTGGATTTAGGTCTACAGCCACGGTTTAAAACAGTGGATCTAGGGCTTGTCATTTCTTAAAAAAATCCACACCCCCCCCCCCTTAACAGCCCCCTTAGATAGCCTTTTCACCCCCCTAGACAGCCCCTCATGCCCCCCGGACAGTCCCCTTACACCCCCACCCCGGATAGCCCCCTTGCACCCCCAGAGACAGCTCCCATACCCCCCTGGATAGCCCCCATGCCACCATGGACATCCCCCCTTGTACTCCCCCAGGACAGCCATTGCACCCTCCTGGACAGCCCTTTCACCCCCCTAGATAGTCCCCTATACTCCCATGCCCCCTGGAAAACCCCCTTGCACCGCCCCTGGACAGCCCCCTTGCCCCCCACACCCACTCCTACAGTAGCGCACCCCCTCCCTACAACCCCCCTCCCCCAAGGCAGACCCCCTGGACAACCCCCTTTCCCCCCCACTCCCCACTCTGGCAGTATCCCCCTCCCTACAGCCCCCCCCCCCCCACGTGCGGACCCCCCCAGCACACCCCCACCCCACCTTGCACACCCTCCTTGGACAGCCCCCTTTCACCCCCTGGACAGCCCCCCTTGGATAGCCCCTTGCACCCCCTGGACAGCACTAGCACCCCCCCCCTGGACAACCCCCCTGCACCCCCATGCCCCCCTAGATAACCCCCTTTTACCCCAACCCCATCTACTTCAGTAGCCCATAACCCCACCCCCTCCCTGCAGCCCCCCCGGCCCCCTCGGGAGAAGAGTGGAGAATACCCTTGAGAAGCTTCCAGACTTATTTATTCCATGCAAATCTGGAATTTTTGGAAAGTGCATGAAAAAATCATTGATGAGGTATGCATTTCTCTCATCCCTATTAATGATCGAATAAAGTCTGATATTAAGGGAGGAGAAATTGAATTAATCAATTACAAGAAGTTGAAAATATTTGAGATCTCAATGATGATTTCTAAAACCTTCTAAATGTACTTGAATGTTTTCAACATGTGTATTGAGATGAGTGGAAGATCTCAGGTTGTAAATGAAGAAGGCATGTTGTTTCATTCCAACATGCAGATGATAAATGGCTTGCAAGTTAGTTGGAGTACCCAAGCATATTGATGAGACAATTATGAGCTGGACAACTTCGAAGGGAGTTGGATGTTCCAATGTTTTTAGATAAGTAATATGAAGTTCTCATGAAAAGGTGTTAGTATGTGAATCTAAAAGCCCCCCATGCACCCCTACCCCTGCAGCCCCCCTTCCATCCTTGGACCGACCCCACTCACCCCCAGGATAGACCCCCTGCCCTAATGGACACCACCTTCCTCCTGGAAATCCCCTTGGACAACCCCCCCCCCCCCTCCAGGACACCCCTCCCTCCCGGACAGACCCCCTGGACAACCCCACATGAAAACCCCCCCTAGACAGCAGCCCCCGCTGGACCCCCCCCCCCCCCTCGTCGACACCCCCTCCCTCGTAGACAACCACCCTAGACAACGCCACCAGGACATCACCCCCCGGGCAGTAGCCCCCACTACACCCCTCTGAACAGACCCCCCCTCCTGGAAACCCACCTGGACAGACCCACCCCAAGACAACCACACCCAGATAGCAGCTCCCCCTACAATACAACCCTTGCACCACCCCTCTTGGAAACCCCCTTGGACCACCCCACCCGGACAGCAGCCCCCCCCCCCTCCTAGAAACCCTATACTGTTGTGATGCCTTTGGGTCCATTGTGGGTTTTCAATGATGGATTTATCCATTGGAAAGGGATAGGAATGTAGAGTCGATGTTTGGCTGGTTCTCAGCATGTGTGGGTCATGCAAGCGATGTTCTTGTGTAGGTTCTTGTTACTATTATGGTGTTGGGTGGGTGTGGAATGTTTATAGTGGTAGGATCCTATGTAGAGGATGCCAGATTTTAGTGTGTGGGGATGATTCTATAGGGGCTTCTAGTGTGGTGTGGATAGAGTCACTTGTTATTATTCTAGGTGCAGTTGTAGAGGATAGAGTTCATGGTTTGGGTGATTCAAGCGGGGATTTCTAGTTTTTTGTTGATTGTTTCTTTTGGGGTTGTAGTTTTCCAACTACTTGGCTACATGTAGGGGAATTGTTCTGGATGGTTGTGGTTGAGTTTGTGGTTGACTGGTTGGGCATTCCTTTGGTGGCTGGTCTTTTTCTTATGGTGCGTGATAGGCATGTTGTACGGTTTACCTACCATAGGAAAGGGAAGGGGAATGATATAGTAAGGGATAGAGTGTAACTGCCTAACTGCCTGGTGGTTGGGTTTTATAACCTCCATGGGAAGATATGTAATTGTCTATTTTTTATTTTATAAATAGGAGGTAGGAAGGGTGTAAGGTGCGGTCTGGTTTTAGAATTTGTAGTCTGGGCCTGAGAGGGAGGGACCTCCAGGAGGGGAAGCAGAATAATTCTGTTTTCAGTTACACTGTATTGAATCTGTAATTGAAATTCTAGTTTGAATCATTTCCTCTATCTCTCTTCTTAGATTTATCTTATCAATTTGGTGCTTTCATTGATAGAAATTTATAGTGAGAGTAACCAGAAGTGAGAGAATCTGGGATAAAATATTCTGAAGCAGAATTTAAACTCAAGAGTTGAGGATTTATTTCCACTCGGATGGAAACTCAAGTAGCTGGTTTGGAGACATCTATTACCGGTCATGGAGTATCTATAGCATAATTACAAGTTGAAATTCAGTGACATGATTAATGGAAGGAAAATTTGATGCTCCATATAGAGTCACAAATAAAGGAGATGATGGCGGAAGTTTCACGGCAGGTTACATCTCGAGAAGAGAAAACTGAACAAGAAAGAAATAGAGGGAAAACAGTAGAAAAAAAGGGAGTAAGCGGTTTTAGGAATCCTAAATAGTACAACAACGACCGAGAAGTAGAATGGGAGGAAATACGGTCTATAGAAAAACCTGTAGAATTGCCTATTTTTTCTAGCGAGGAATCTGTCTCTTGGATAGTGCGAGCATAAACATATTTTTAGCTACACCAAATTCGTGAGGGAATGAAGGTACCTATGCCTCAATTAAGTATGTATGGAATGGTACATTATTGGATTATATCCTTTAGATCAGTCAATCCGACTCTTACCTGGACACAGCTGAAGGAAGAGATACTTGGCCGATATGGTAATGCAGCTGATGAGGATCCTATTATATTTTTGAAAGGAATACGGAAGATAGGTTCAGTGTATGAGTATATAGAAGATTTTGAACGTGTAGCGTTGCATATTACAGATTTAATAGAGCGCTGGTATGTGAGCATGTTTATTGGATGATTACGACTAGAGATTGGGAGTTCGGTCATGACTCATGAACCTCAAAATAAGGTTTGACTTCTTACCTTGTCCAGGTGTGTGGAGAGGGAACTGATTATGCAGGGAGTAATTAAGCAGCCTGAGCCGAGAGGAAGGTGAATAACCCTAAGTAGCCAGAATTGGAACTAGGAATTGAATTCCATGAGACCAAATTATCCTACAAACACTGTGAACATGGAATGAAAAATAGAACCATAACCAATAGGAAAGGGAGTAAGAAGTCTGTCCAGGGAAGAATATGAAGAAAGTAGGGAAATGGGATTGTGTTATTCTTGTGGCCAGAAATACCAACCTGGACATAAGTGTCCGGAGAATAAATTTAAATTGATGATATGGGAGTATATAGAACCTAGTCATGAAATTGACAGGGATGAAATAATTTCTGAGATAGAAAAAGGAATTGCAGAAAAATGGGAGGAAGGAGCCTGGGAAATGAAAATGCAAGGGACAACAGCTTGTGTTGAAGAGAAAAACTAGTAAAAGGGGGAAACGTCTATTATTCTAGCAGGAAGCATTGATGAAGTACCAATGTTTGTACTCATAGACAGCGGAGCCAGTCATAATTTCATTTCTAGAAGGCTGTTAAATCATTTTTCTGTACATGTTCTTGATACCAAGCCATTCAATATCCTATTGGTAGATGGACAAAGGGTTCATTCAAGGGGAATTTTTAAATATTTAAGACTGGAGTTGGGAAAAGAGTATTTTTTATCAATACTAATATTTTTGACACAACCGGACCAGATCTAGTTCTCGGAATAACCTGGTTGGAGACTTTGGGATATGTTACTATGCTTTAAAAAGAGATGACAATGAGTTTTTGGTGACAGGGAAGGTATGTCACCATTAAAGCTGTACAACCATCATTACATTGTAAAAATGAGGCTCTAAAAGAGTTACTTAGGGGAATTAAATATCAGGTCCAAGGGCAGTGTTGGAATGAACGTGGAGAGTTATGACATGAAGAAGACCCATTGTCCAGTATCCAAATGCAGAAGCTTCAAGAAATGATGGAAAACCATGGAACTGTCTTTGAAACTCCATGAGTTCTTCCACCAAAAAGAGAAACAGATCATTCCATCAGACTAAAGGAAGGGATTGAACCAGTTAATATGAGACCATATCGACATCCTTACCATATGAAGAATGAGATTGAAAAACAAATTCAGGAAGTTCTTAAGCAAGGAATGATAAGACCCAGTTCTAGACCTTATTCCAGTCCAATTATTTTGGTTAAAAAAATGATGGTGGGTGGCGGTTCTGTTTATTACCGATGTTTAAATTATAAAACAGTATCGGATAGATACCCAATACATGTAATTGAAGACTTATTAGATGAACTCTTTGGAGAAATTTTTTTCTTTAAAATTGACTTGAAATCTGGATTTCATCAAGTCTGGATACTGGAAGAGGGTATAGAGAAAACTGCCTTCAAAACACATGAGGGGCACTATGAATATCTTTTCATGCCCTTTGGATTCACAAATTCCCCTGCTACTTTTCAGGCAACAATGAATTCAGTATTCCGACCCTTGCTTCGGAAATCAGTGTTGGTATTTTTTGATGACATTTTGATTTATAGTAGAAGCTGGGAGGAGAATATCAGGGATTTACGTAATGTTTTACAGACCATGGAAGACAATATTCTATTTTCTATCCTTAAGAAATGTGCCTTTAGTAGAATTTCTGTGGAGTATTTGGGAAATATTATTTCAGAAAAAGGGGTTTTTCTGGATCCTATGAAATTGCAGTCCATTAACTTGTGGAAGTGGCCTAAGAATGTCAGGGAGGTTAGAGGATTTCTTGGCTAAACAGGATACTAATGAAAATTTATAAAATATTATGGGAAAATTGTTAATCCCCTTACTGTTCTTACCAAAAAAGAAGGTTTCCTATGGACTCCTGGAACTCGGGAGGCTTATTAATAATTGAAGCATAAAATGGCAACATCACCTTTTCATGGCATTCCTAATTTCTCTAACGAATTAATAGTAGAATATGATGCTTCAGGCATTGGTATTGGTGCAGTATTAATGTAGGAAGGTCATCCTCTTGCTTATTTTAGTAAAGCTTTATCTGATACCAACTTGACAATTCCAGTTTATGAGAAAGAGGTAATTTATTTAGTTCAATCTATACAAAATTGGAGGTAGTATCTTATGGGAAGGCAGTTTGAGGTCTTTACTGATCACCGGAGCCTCACGAATTTATTGAGTCAATGGGTGGTTTCCATGAGCCAACAATGTTGGCAGGTCAAGTTGTTAGGCTATGATTTTTAAGTATTCTATAAGCCTAAACAGTTAGACAATGTTGCTGATGGTTTATCTAGGAGTGTTGGGGAAAAAAGAATGTTCTCATCTATCCATTTATAGACCAACTTGGTTGGATCTTCAAACAGATAGGCAGGAAGTACAATAGGATAAGATTATACAGACAATTATACGAAAGCTACATGCTGACAGCACTTCCAAGAAGGGGTATTCAACTATAGGTGATCTTTTATTCTATAATAACGGGATGGTTCTTCCTAAAAAATCAGATATGATCCCAAAATTATTAAAGAACTTCCATTCATCACCTATTGGGGGGCATTCGGGGTTTCTATAAACCTATAAACGTCTAGCCAAAAGAGTATATTGGATGGGAATGACCTGGTACATTTAGCACTTTATCATGTCTTGTGAAGTATGTCAACGCCACAAATATGAAGCAATGGTTCCTACTAGATTCTTATAGCCTTTGCCTCTACCAAATTTGATTTGGGAAGAGGTATCAATGGATTTTATTACAGGCCTGCCGAAGTCAAAAGGATGTGATGTTATATTGGTAGTGGTTGATAGATTATGAAAATATTCTCATTTTCTTATGTTTTTCCATCCTTATACGGCTAAAACAGTAGCTGGAGTTTTTTGTGAGGGAAATAGTAAAGTTGCATGGAATTCCTTTTTCTATTGTAAGAAATAGATATCCACTTTTCACTGGCTTATTTGGGCAAGAGCTATTCAAGTTACAAGGAACTATTCTTAAAATGAGCTCTTCCTACCATCCTCAAAGTGACTGGCAGACCGAAGTAGTAAATCGCTACATAGAAAAATATCTCCGATGTTTTTCTTCAGATCATACTAAGCATTGGTCGAACTGGCTTCCATGGTAAGAATATCATTATAATACATCCTATCATACATCAGCCAGGCGTACTCCGTTTGAGGCTATATGTGGACGACATCCACCACATGTTTTTCATTATACCAAGGGGGAAGTAGTGGTAGAAGCAGTGGTAGAAAAACTATTAGAGAGAGATGAAGTTCTCAAACAGTTGCGTGAAAGTCTACATCGGGCACAACAAATAATGGGGAAGAATTCTAATAGACATAGGAGGCATGTCACATTCAAGGAGGGTGATCTCGTATGGGTCAAACTATGGCCAAATCGTCCGGGGGTATGTTTGGATATAAATCCCAAGTTGGTTGCATGCTATTTTGGACCTTTTTAAGTTTTTGGATGTATTGGTCCAGTTTCTTATCACCTCAAACTACCAACAAATAGGAGGCCTCATCCCGTTTTTCATGTTTCGAAACTCAAGGATATAATTGGAAAACAATCAGAAAACACAGAATTTCCCCAAGAATTTATTACTGACTGACTCTTCTCTATTGCAATTCTAGCAGATAAAACTCAGGGGATGACTCATTTGGGGTTAATACAGGGGAGTGGTAAAAATCCAGATGAAGAAACTTGGGAAGAATCTGAGAAGATTAAAATCCAATTTCTAAGTTCTCACCTTAAGGACATGGTGGTGCTTCAAGGGAGCGATAATGATAGGCATGTTGTACGGTTTACCTACCATAGGAAAGGGAAGGGGAATTATATAGTAAGGGACAGAGTGTAATCACCTAACTGCCTTGTGATTGGGTTTTATAACTTCCAGGGGCATATATGTAATTGAATTGTTTTTCTGTTATAAATAGGAGGTAGGTAGGGTGTAAGGGGAAGTCTGGTTTTACAATTTATAGTCTAGGCTTGAGAGGGAGGGACCTCTAGGAGGAGAAGCAGAAGAATTATTTTTCCAGGTACGCTGTATTGAATCTGTAATTGAAATTCTGGTTTGAATCAGTTTCTCTATCTCTCTTCTTATATTTCCTTTATCTGTGATTATATGATATTGTTTTCTTGAGTCTTTAAGTGGTAGAATGTGGTGGTCTGGTGCCATGATATTGTAGAATGTTTCCTTGGCTTCATGGATCATGATGAAGTAGGTGGTTCGAGTTGCTTATGGACTAGTGTTGTTGTTCCTAGAGGAAGGTTTTCTTTATTAGAAGGGTTCTTTAAAACATCCTTTTGGGTTGCAGTAGCTATTCTGGTGTGAGTGCCTCGGAGGGTTGGGTTTTGTTTGGTGTTGGGTGGGATGAAGGAAATTATTGGTGATTAGGGGAGCAGTGTTGTGGTTGGGTGGTAGGAGGTGGGGCAGCATCCTCCGGCCAGGAGCAAAGGGAGTAAAAGGCGGAGCAACATTCCGGTCATCGCCCCGCTGACAGAAATTGTGAAAAGTCAGTCTCAACACTGATCAGAAGACTCATGGAATACCATCACTCTGAACTATCACGGGTTGTCGTCCTGGAGCAGGGACAAATCATGGTAGGACCGCGGTGTGACCGTGGCCTGACCACGACATGACCACGGAGGGTTGGCCCGGTCCAGTGACATCCGCAGGGCAGCATCATTCGACCAAGAGTGAAGGGAGTGGGAGGAGGGGGGAAACATTCCGGCCGTCGCCCCGCTGGAAATAATTGTGATTAGTTAGTCTCATCATTGATCACAGTACTGTTGGAATACAATCAATGCGAACCGCCGTGGGGTGTTATCCTAGAGGAGGACGACTGCGGCGTGACCGTGGCGTGACTGCAGCATGTCTGCGGCGTGTCGGCCCAGTCCAGCGACATCCGTGAGGCAGCATCCTCTATCCAGAATCGAAGGGAGAGGGAGGAGGCATGGAACATTCTGGTCATCGCCCCGCTGACAGAAATTGTGATTAGTCAGTATCAACATTGATCAAAAGACTCATGGAAAACCATCACTATGAACCACCACGAGGTGTCATCCAGGAGCAGGGACAAATCACGGCGTGACCACAGCGTGACCACGGAGTGACCGTGCCGTGACCGCGGCATGACCGTGGCCTGACCTCGGTGTGACCACGTTGTGACCGCGGCGTGACCGAGGCGTCACCATGACTTGACCGCGGCATGACTGCGGCGTGACCACGACATGACTGCGGTGTGTTTTCCCGGTCCAGCGACATCCACAGGGCAGTATATTCCTGTCAGGAGAGAAGGGAGTGGGAGGAGGCTGGAATGCTGGTTGAAGGGGGCTGGCTGCAGTTTTTGGGGGGATGGTGTGAGCTAATTCGAAGGTGGAAGGGGGGATGTTGCGGGCTGGAATGCTGGGGGCAGCGGGATGAAATGAAGGTGGAAGGGGGCTGGTGTGGGATGGATGTGGCCGGAGCAAGGCCAAATCATGGCTTGACCGCGACGTGTTGGCCCGGTCCAACGATATCCGCGGGGCAGCATCGTTTGGCCCAGAGCAAAGGGAGCGGGAGGAGGCTAAAATGCTGGTGGAAGGGGGATAGTTGCAACTGTAGGGGGGATGGTGCGGGCTGATTCGAAGGTGCCAAGGGGGGGCTTTTGCGGGCTAGAATGCAGATGGCAGTGGGTTGAAATGACGGTGGAAGGGGGCTGGTGTGGGATGGATGTGGTTGAAGCAGGGCCAAATCACAGCATTACTACAGTAGGACGGTGGCGTGACCGCAGTGTGACTGCGGCGTGACCGCGGGGTGTTGGCCCTGTCCAGCAACATCTACGGGGTAGCATCTTCCGGCCAGGAGCGAAGGGAGCGGGAGGAGGCTGAAATGTTGGTGGAAGGGGGTTGGTTTCAAGTGTTGGGGGATGGTTTGGGCAGATTCGAAGGTTGCAGGGGGGCTGTTGCGGGATAGAATGTTGGTGGGAGCGGGCTGAAATGAAGGTGGAAGGGGGCTGGTGTGGGCTGAATGTGGCTGCAGTAGGGCCAAATCACGGCATTACCGTGGCATGACCACGTCGTGATCGCGGCATGTTGGAGCTTTCTAAATAAAAGTTGTTGCTCCCCCCACTGGGTATACGCACCTTCAAACATTAAATGTATTTTACAGAAACCTTCAAATTAAATAGTCAATGTCTCATAAACAATTTAAAGAGGAAGGTGGGAAACATAAAAAACATTGAAAACAAAGTAGAAACGTGAACCTGGATGTTTTTTATGCTTCCAACAACAGTATGATTCGATCATCAACAGGTTCATGATGTGCTGTCTAGCTTTTTTTGTGCCTGGAAAACACAAGAAAAATGTTATTAAATAGTAAAATAACAAAAGGAAATAAATGAAAAGAAAAAGAAAAGAATTTTTAGGTTTCAAACCCTGAACATGGGATATTGTTAACCTGTCAACAGTTGCACCCCTCCACCCTCCACCCTGCCCCCTGCCCCCTACCCCCTGCCCCCTGCCCCCTACCCCCTGCCCCTTGTCCCCTCCAACCTGCCCCCTGCCCCCTCCACCCTACACCCTGCACCCTGCTCCCTACCCCCTGCCCCCTCCACCCCTCCCCCTGCCCCTACCCCCTACCCCCTGCCCCCCTACACCCTGCCCCCTCCACCCCTCCACCCTGCACCCTTCCCCTTGCCCCTGCCCCCCCACCACCCAGCCCCCTAGCCCACACAGCCCCATCTGCCCCCCCCCCCTCACCCCTGCCCCCTACCCCCCTCCACCCTCCCCCTTTCCCGTTCCCCCTGCCCCCCTCCACCATGCCCCCCCTGCACCCCTCCACCCTGCACCCTGCATCCAGCCCCCCTCCACCCAGCCCCTAGCCTGCACATCCCCCCCTCCACCCCCTACCCCCCTCCAGCCTCCCCCCTGCCCCCTTCCCCTGCCCCCTGCCCCCCTCCACCCAGCCCCCTAGCCTGCACAGCCGCCCCTTCCCCCCTCCATCCATTCCCAGTGGCTAAATAATGTTTTTGTATTATATAAAAGTGTTTTATGAACCTAATTTTCTTATGATACTAATCATTTAGAACCTTGAATGTATTATTATGTTATTTATCTTAAAAATTTGGTAATAGAC
Source organism: Viscum album (assembly GCA_963277665.1). Lineage (NCBI taxonomy): Eukaryota > Viridiplantae > Streptophyta > Magnoliopsida > Santalales > Viscaceae > Viscum > Viscum album. The sequence goes on from OY728158.1 coordinate 1,032,157,418, forward strand.
ATGTACAAATAGGCTGGTTTTCTATATAATGGCATCCCAATGTCCCTTTACATGGTTTTACATGAATATGATAACAAATACCACTATAATCACATTACATTATTGAGTACATATCATTGTATACATTAAAATACCAACACCTGAGGAAGATGGATCTTTCTCCATGTATTGTTACTCTTCTTCCATTGTGAGTTCTTATGCCTTGGTCAAGTTGAAGTGGAATGCAAGATAGGTAGTCACTATTTCACATATATTCATGCCCAACCTTTTGATGATCCTATTGATATTCTCCTTCTAGGTTATTACTAAATCTACATTCTTATTATCTATTTCTATACTTATCCAGAATATCTTCTCGAATTTCATGGAAATTTTCACCTCAAAACCTCTAAAAAAATTTCCATAGATTTCTAAATCATTCAATAATATAGTCCAAGTAGAAACATGTAATTGAAATACAATATTAAATTTATGAAGGTACCATTATACCATTTATTTCAGTAGATGTAATTATCTATATTTCAACTATCAGAGCCTTCATATGTGATAAATGATTCAAATTTCTAATTCCACTATCACGGTACTTACTTTATTCTATACAAGATTTTATACAATATACAAACCAAGTCATGGATCCCAATTGCTGGTACTCATATTGGTTGTTTCATGTTGATTTATTCATTTAACTGACCATGAAGCAAAGTCCTCTTGATTTCCACCAAATCTAGAAGCATATTTTCCAATTCCACCATACATTGAATTGTTTAGATAATATAATACATATATTAAGTGATAATATTTCCGAAAAATTATATTTTTCATTCTACTAATAAAAAATTATTACCATCCATAATTTTTTATCATTTATAGACATCATTCTATTAAATAATTTAGTAAACCCACTTATTTTCAAGGTCCCTTTTACCCACGAAATGTTCAACCATATCTTATTTTTTTTACTTCAAAGAATCCGTCTCTTTATTCATGGAATATTTCACTAATTTGAATAAAAAATCATAGTTTAATTTGGATTTTCATGTTTCTATTCATTAAATAGAGGTATATAATTCATTTAGACCCCATACCTTTTACATGGGTCTATATACGATGTGTGCTTTATGACTAACAACAACATAAAATATAAGAAAAACATCAATGCAATAATATTAAGAAAGGTATACAACTTTGAGTTTTCACAGACAGCGCTCCTCCGTTGGAGGGGTTTTATTACAAAACCATGACTTATTTATCAAATGAAAAAATTATCTTAACTAACACTTATTCCAGAATAGCAAATTTATTTAAACATGCAGAATTAAGAAGGAAAATAATGAAATTTAAAACATTCATGAATTAAATTGGCTAGGAGAGGGACCCTACCTCAACCTGAAGGCGTGTTTTCTTTTCACGACGACAACTCGAATCGTCTATTTTTTTCACTTGAAATAATATGCAACTTAATGTATATATAAAGTCACCTAGCCCCTATGTACATATTTGCTAGGTCAAATATGCACAAGGGGGTCCTTAGATATATGTTTATACTTACATATACCCTTTTACACATACATGCGTATGCATTTTTCATATCTATATATAAGAACACCGAGCCCTAATATATTTATTCATACTGCCATGAGTGAATATATATAAACGGGGAACATATATATGAATATGCCTAACTATGCATACACATGTAATCCTCCTTCAACGGCGACTCGAATCCAACTCAATGAAATCCAAAATAGACAACAAAAATATAAGGAACCCAAAAATCAAAAATTCCCTAATTCAAATTGGGACAAAGAATAAAAACAGAATACACCTTACCCATATCATGAACTCATTATCTTCGTTCGTGGTGGATAGAAGCGGTCTTATCATAAGAAACCTCCTATAAGAAAATAGTGGGAAAAGAAAAGCGATATAACAACTTCTTATATATATGTGATCAGTGTGTCAAATGTACATGATAAATGATACATGAATCCATAACCAACGATGAACAAATAATATTTAAATTGATTCATACATCCCAATACTAAATAACATGATCATTAATAAAGCACTTTATTTTTCAAACATCACCATCAATTGCCTATTGAAAAATTAAAAATCACCAAAATATGAGAATAAAGTAAACCTCCATCATCACTTAAAAGAGAGAAATAGGGATTAGACATTGTTCTTATCTAGGAAGATGATGTTGAAGAATAAGAAAATTTAATTAATGATCAAAACCTCTTAATTGAAATTAAAAATCTGGTCCTAGACACTATTAGGCTATCCACTGAGCAGGAAAAGCACTGCACTAAAGTAGACATGATAAAAAACATGGAACTTGTCCTACATAACAATACACCTTCGGTTCTAGTACCCAAACATATGCAGATTCTTAAAGACCCCCAGGAGAAGAAGCAGAGTCTTCTAAAATATGTCAAACAACATTCTTCTTTGGATCCACCTGTCCGAGGTATGCCTACTCCTCCCACTATTGCTGGTGGAGATTATTCTATGAAGTATGAAAATCTTCTCTATGGTCAAAACGTCAGTAATTTACTGGTTAGTTCCAAGTGTTCCACATACTCATGCACTAATGTTTTCTTTAATGATTCTGCTTCATTACACTTATGTGATCTGAACCCCACTGACCCAACCATTAATGCTGCAAAAAACACTAGAAACAGGGACCCGATTTTAACTCCAGGTGCTACCACTATCAAAAAGTGGAATGAAACTAATACACATGATTTTTCAACTCCCTCTGCTCACACTGTCTCTCTCAAAATGGATGTTCAACCCAAGAGACAGACCCTATTTAATTATCTTACTGCATATGTTAACATGCCAATAGAACATGTTCTACATGATAGTATACCTATTGTTCTAGAACCGATCCATATGCAGGAAAATAAGAACTCCCTGGAACAGAATCAAAGACTCTCATCTAACTTTGTCATGCCGCTATCAACAGAGGATACAAAGGCTCAAGTTAAATCCAATCCCCTTTATTAAATATAGACTGTGCTGCAATGTCTGAAATCCTAGTGTCTCAAAGTATCAATGACCTGTCGCCAGGATCAAAGGATACCACAGATTCAGATATGACTACCGAAATTAAATAACCCACAAATAAGAACAATGTCATTTCTCATAAAAACAAAAAAGACCACTAATAATCAAGAGGTTAGAAGGTCTACTATAAATAAAGGATCTGGAAAAAAGAAAAATGGGAGTTTTACCTCCAAACACATGTTTAAATGAAGATCCTTTTTTGGAATTGTCAGGGTATTTCCAACCCTGACAGCCTCAATGTTTGGAAAAGAATGGTTAACATGCATCACCCTATTCTTTTTGATATTGCAGAAACAAAAATCTATTTCTCCTCTAAATATTCTCACATGTGTCAACACAATTATATATTTTCTAGTGCAATAAATAATAATCTAAGTGATTATTATTTATTTATTTTTGCGCATTCATCTTTATAATATTTTAATGTTGTTAGTATCTCTGATCAGATTATCACTTGCACCTTTACTATTGATGGTACTCATATTTACTACTGCTTTGTTTATGCATAGAATAAATAACAAGAATAAATAATTCTTTGGAATGACATTTCATATTTAGGAACTAACACAAATGAACCCTGGTTTCTTATGAGAGAATATAATGTTATTCTATATTCTAGTGAAAAAATTGGTCCATCTCACGCCTCTATCTCCACAAGAGAATTTAAATCCTCGATCGAGGGAAACAATATTATTGAAATTAATCTCACTGGTGTGAAATACACCTATAATAGAAGACATTAAAATAAAGTGGTTGCTTCCAAATTGGATAGAGCCTTTAGGAATGTCCCAGCTCTAGATAAATAGTACACTATCTCTAGCATCACTCTTCACAGACTAAACTCTGATCATCATCCTATCCTAGTAAACATTTTCTATAAAGACCTAAAACCTAGGTTACCCTTCCGATTAAATAATGTGAAGCTCTCTGATGAAGAATGAAATCATGTCATCCAAAACATGTAGTCCTCAATATCTCATACCAATAATTCCTTTACTTGCAAACTCAAACTAAAACACCTCAAACAGACTCTCAAATCTTGGTGTAACACCAAAGCGAAACAAGTTAACAATGAAATTACTCTTCTTGAGAAATAACTCGATGATATCCAAAACAGAAACACCAACTCTGAACTCCACACTGATCCCACACAAGAAATAAACATTGCGGTCATTCTCAATTCCTTGTTCACTTTTAAGGACATCATGAGAAAGCAAGCTTATAATGTTGAATGGTTTCCTGACGGTGAAAGAAATACCAAATTCTATAACTCCCTCCAATGAATTAGGAAGGTCTACACACCCCATCCCCCTTCCCCAGCACCACCCCCACTACACATCCCCAACCCCCTGCACATCCACAGCCCCCCCTACACCACCCACCATGCACCAGCACCCCCTTCACCTGCACCAGCACCCCCTGCCCCACCCCCTCCCCCTTTCACCACCACCTTCCTAAAAATACCTTTCTTAAAAATACCTTTCTTAAAAATCCTATCATTTTAAAAAGAAGTATGAAAACTCATATAAAAATGAAAAGAACATTGAAATGAATCTCACTTCCTTAAAATAATACAAAAATCCAGTTCATAGGGTAAAAATACTACTTCCCATATATAGAATTTTAAAAATATTAACACCATATTTAATAATAATGAACTTATTTAAAAAACATGTCACTCAAACTTCATAAATTTCTCCTCTATTATCAAAACACCTCATTAATTTCATCATAAGACCAAAAAATTTCCTAAAATCCAATTTCGTTTTAAATTATTTCCCAAATTATATAATGTAATCAAACACTTTCAAAGCATCGTGTGACAGTTAAAACAAATCATAAATCCTGTTTATTTTAATCCAAAACATCTGTGAGTCCCGTTTTTATATTAATCATGGAAATGGTTTTAAATTAAAATACTTCATGAAATGAATTTTCATTTTTAATTATTTCCCAATTTATTTTTAATCAATACTACTCTTGAAAACATTATACATGATATTCAAAATAATTTACAAATAATCCTCCAAAACCTGTTTTGGAATAAATAAATTTCAATAAATGTACTTCTATATAGAAAAATTGAAGCACCAAACAAAAACAAACCATAATGTTGCACAACATACAAAATCCATTACAATAACACCAAAAAATCACTAAAACTTCCTTTGATCTATCTCCCATGGTTTAAATTTCCTTATGATCCATTGGAAATAAAAATAGGTTTACAAAATAAATCCAAAATTGATGAAAAGATGTGAATGACTTGGCCACATGGATTAACTGACCATACACCAATCATACATTAGCATCTGAAAAATTATTGAGACTATACACATAGGCTCTATATATTTTTCAGTCCAAGTGAGATGATGGTGATACTTTGGTTCCTTATTACATTCATCCCAAAACTTAAATAAATCCCCCAAAGTATCTAATATAACTTGATGGGGATCTAATAATCATTATCAAAATAATTAAAACAAGAATCCAAATCAACAATTGAAATATCAACTACCCATGGAAACTCAAGTTTTGTTATGAAAAGTGGTGATCCAAAAACTACTCGTAACCTACCTATTGAGTCCCGATGATGATAATATCTTCTTTATACTAATACACACTCCAAATAATAAGAGAATCCTCTAATACCATTTTGAGATGAATTGGACCGACCGACCTGACATGTCACCCAACCTGGATCTCCACAAGGTCCAAATAATATCTCTGAATGTTCTTGGATGGTGAAAAGTTTCAAGGTATCAAAGTATAACTATTGGTAATGGTTTCAACCTCTAAATATGAATAACCACATCAAGGACTCAACCCATAAATCCAACATTACTCATCTATACATCGGTCACTCATGCACAAAATAAATAGTCTCAATATAAACGAAACAATCAAACATGGTATAATATTTTCAAAATAATAAAAGTTAAATCACATCATCACATAATAATGTAATAGGAAGAATCCAAAGTATATAATAAACTAATTGAAATATCTGGGCCAACAAGGATTATATATAAACATCAAAAAATATTTCCAAACATGGATCACTACTAACTACCTCCTTATGACCCACAATCCCTCATACCATCCTATACCATCTATCATCATACCAACTCAAACAGTAACCAAGGTAAAAGAACATAATCTGGGCTCTTGAAAGTAAACATGAAATTTTCATACACCCATTGGTGTATGCACGATATGAACCAAACTTTTCCTAGTAGGATTTCACTAAGGAGTTTGTATAATTACTTTGAAAATATGTTTTATTATTTATAGTTTAAAATATAAGTAGTGAATAGGTTATTCACAAGATGGTGTAGAGAAAAAGTGTAACATCCCATAACTTCTTTTATAAAACAACTTCCATTTTCATTTTAAAAGGAAATGCTTTCAAACTAAGGAAAAAAAGTGTTTCAAATCCATTAACAGATAACTAATCCTTTTCCCTTTTTTCCAAATCAATATCTCAAAACCACACCATTAAATGAAACATTCTTTTCATTAATAATGTACGTAAAAAACTATTTTTCAATTCAGTTTGAATATAAACCAAAACCATAACTGAAATGGAATATATAAACATAACATGCACCATGATATCAATGGTAAATTGATAATAAGAAATAATTGATGTAATAGTTGGGATACAAATAAGGAATAGGATGAGATCCTCTAATCAATATTCAATGAATTATAGACATTATGGGCAACTCATTGGGCTCTATAATGGGTGATACTAGTCCTAGTTCATCATATTTCTCATTGGGACCCTATGTGAAATCAGATCATCCCATTCAGCTTCCCCTTTTAGGTCTCTCCACATATAAAATAGACCCCTGGTAGGGTGCTAATCTCCTAGGGAACTATCCTGCAAACATAAACTAATCTAGCATCACATGCCGCTAGACCTTCCATTATTTACCTATGTTCCCATGATAAATCAATATAGTGGAGGTGGAAAATCAAAAGAATCAAATTAATCGATAAACAATTATTTTAAATAAATCTCATATCACCTCAAACATCAAATACCTCACATGAAATAACTCCTTTCACTTCATCCATATAAAAAATAGAATATAACATCCCTCCTAGAGAGACACAATTCAAATCAGGCATAATCAAAACAAGGGGAATAATCGATGGTCTGATACTCATTATAAAAATATCTTATATAAAGTGAAAATATGCCTTTTCAGAAACCAACTAGGAATGCCAATTCATTTCAACCATTTATAAACTGACTTTATGACCTTATTTATAACTATTCTATGTGAAACCACACTTAAAATCATTTGTAAAACCAACTAACATTTCATTCAAGTCACTTTAAAACCCATTAAACCAATTTAATTTCAAAAAATCCTTGAAAATAATACCAATACCCAAATGGGTTCAAATAGCTTTTGTTATATAAATTGTTTTAAAACAAGCCATATCGGCATTCCCACATATGCATTTCATTTAAACCAATTAATTAAAATTTAGATAACCATTATAAAAAATTTATTCCAAAAGATAAAAACATTTATAACACTTTTTAAACCCACAATATCTATTAAATATTGATTTACTTTGATAAAAAATGTTTTAGAAAACACCAAGCACAAAATGACATGTTAATTAATGTAAATACACAAAAATACCTACCTCAATCTAAGAATAACTGGTTCAGCAAGAGATATTGAAGGTAGAATTTCATGAAATGTAAAAAAAATTGTATAGATTTCATACAACAAAGCTATGAATAACTGATAAAAAAATAATGAACCCATAATTGTTCATAAAAAGGAGGAGGAGGATCAGCAGGAGTTGGTTGGCCGTGTCGGAGGAGGAGGGGAGGCTAACTAGGAGCAGTGTCGGTGGGGAGAGTTGAGGTGTCCCGTATTTGGTGGCAGCGTCTGGGGAGGAAAATTGGAGATTAGAGATCTCGGTGGGGTTGCCTTGTTCAGTGGCAGCAAGGGGAATAGTTTCTAGGGTCGCCGTCATGAGGGGAACCGTTGGTGGAGGAGGATGGGGGAGAGGAGAAGTCGCGATGGGCACCGTCGGGGAAGGAGAGTCGCAGGCAGAAGGTATCTGGGAGGAGGGCTCTGCCGTGAAGGTCATGGGTTAGGAAGGTCGCGCGCAGAGGGTATCGGGGAGGAGGGCACCGCAGTGAAGGTTCGATAGTATCTGGGAAGAGGGTGCCAGAGAATATCTGAGGGTCCCCCAGAATGTATCGGGGAGGGGAGGGAGGAAGACCCTGATGAACATTGGAGAAGAAAAAAAGAGATGTCACATATATCCATGCAGGTTCACTCAATCGTGGCTATAGAGAAGCTATAGCCACATACCAATAAAATCGTGGCTATAGGTCGGTGGCAATAGCCTAAATTTCTTGTAGTGGGTGTTACATCATTAAACATGCTTTTTTCATTTATAAAAAAAATGTTTTCATCATTTCATTTAATTTTAAATAACATTTCTAACGAAGACATTTTCGTAAGCTCAAAATCAAATCATTTAAAAAAAATAATTATAAATCAATACATGCTTTTTTAAAAATCCATCTCTTTAGTTAAAATCCATTTAAATTGACGTCTTTCAAAATTCCTATAGACATTTATAATAAAAGATCAAATTATATATAATATATATTTTAAAATCATTAAAAACACTATTTCAATGTAATCAATAAATTGATGGTTTCATTCTAGGGGAAAAGAATTATGGAACCACCTAACATTAAACTAATGATCCAGAAATCAACAATATTAATGGAAATCAACAACAATAAAAGAAGATGACAATGATTTAGGAACACTTCCTTGAATTAAGATTCAATAAAATGGAGATTAGATCAATCAATTACAGGATGATACATCAAACTATATGGAGTGTAGAAAGAGATAATGGAATAAACTTCATTATAGGAGATCCACTTACTAATAGGATATCAAACAAGATCAATGATACATTGATCTGCCATGGGAAGGGTTTTCAGGGGCCAAATTAGATTTTTATGAGCCTTCACAACCCTGTAAAACATACTACGTCTCATTGGTTAGGTTTGGAAAATAAACTGGGGGATTATTTATTTTAAAATAAATTTTTGGAATTATTTAATCATGAAGACATAGTTAATTGTAGGGGAGACCATTTAGGGGAAACTGTGTGCGTGTTATGAATCCCTACTATTTGGGGAAAACAATTTTCCCTTGGTGGGTGCATGGTTTGAGAAACTATTGAAAACTATTCCTTATATTGTTCTAGGGTCATAAAACTTTGACTAGGGGAATATGAATTGTGAAAACCATGTTCCAAATATGAATTACCCCATAAGAATTCAAAATTATTCCAATGTATCACAAAACGACCCCAAAATGAGACCCAACCAAAATGAGATCCAACAGGAGTCATGTAGTGCATAAAAACAAGCAAAAAGATGTTAAAACTCCCCCCCCCCCCGATAAAAAATCATTATGTTCCCATATTTACTATCAAGTAGTTTTCATATCAAAGAGAAGAGGTCACTTATATCTCATCATTGCTATATGCTCCCATGTCTAAAGTGAAACAAAACCATTGTTCCCTAGTAAACATACCAAAGGTATCATCATCCCTAAATCTACCTTTTTCATAGAATAAAAAACCAGGACTAGATTTCCATTCACGGATAAATATGTCTCAACATGAATATCCTTCGATATCATACCTGAGATGGATCAGAAATATAATTCTTGAGCTATGATATATGAAACACATAATGTTTCAATGTCTTCTACAACGATAGTGATAAATGGTTAGTCACATTTCCAACATACTGAAAAACCTCAAAATGTCTCATAAAAGGATAATAAATCTTACCTTCACTCCCCAACAGTCAATAACCCAACTAAGGTGAAATTGTAACAATCATCTTGACACCAATAGAAAACTACAATAATCACCTATAACCGTCAAAAAACTTTCACCTCCCTATGATATCAAAATAATCATAACATTCAACAGAATCTTCGATATCATCTCTTGGACCAATCACTTCCTAACCATGTATGATTCACCAATCATCAACCAATATAATAGACATTTCGGTTTTGGACAAACAATGCCTAAAAAGAATCAATCTGAATCACGTATTGGTAACTATTTTTTTATGAAAGCTCACCCAACCCAATGTCGTCATCCCAACATACAATAAATTCAAGAACCAAATTATGTATTGTATCCCCATGAATCATCATATGCATCTCTTTATTTCCATCCTCCTATGGATTGTTTTCTATACTCAAGAAAACCTGAGATCCCATCACTCCCTGAAGGCCTCATAAAAAAATACAGTTAAAAATGTGATCTCTACCAGACACTATAAAAAATAGAACTCCATGAAAACGAAAAATCTCATTCAGAGATATTTCGCAACTCCTTAACCTTTCATGTATATCAAATGTGTAAGAAGTGAGTTAATTTCATGTGTTGTTCCTGTAACAACCCAATATTTTATGATAAGTATTCTTTTTAATTTATTTGATGTCATGTGTATTATGGTACAACAATATTATCTTGTGCTATATTCCACACTGTATTAGCTTGAAGTATACGCAACACTATTAGATTGTGTTACACACAATTTCAAGTTCGTTTTATAATAGTCATTCTACACAACATTAAGTGTATATATATATATATATTCAATGTATAAATGAAATATGGCTGGATTCTGTTATACGAAAAAACGAAGGATTCTTTCACATCACGCAACCCTAACTTGGCTTGCATTACACGCAATCGTGACTTTTCTCGATAGCGTGTGTTGTACGCAATATCAGGTTTCATTAAACAATGATATATGGTTATAATATAATTAAGAACTATCTGTTATGAATATTATTAACTACATTTTTAATTTTATGACATTATTATTTCATCCAACACATTTTTTAGAACATGGTATGTGAACAAAATAATTTTTTCGGGTAAAATAAATATTTTTCAAAAAAATGCAGTTTTTCCACCTTTTAATGCCACACCCACATTAAATCTAGTTTTTTAAATGTTTATAAGGTCTATTTTTAAAATAAAATTATTCTTTTGGATCAGGATATAAAAATTTACATTGGATAATGTTTTCATATTTTTCTGATAACGTTCAGATTTTAAAGAATAGTAAAAACGCGATATATTTTAATTAAAAACAACTTTTTTCATCATAATAATTTATACGGTTAAATTATAATATTGAATGGTTTTAAAGTATAAATTGAACATATTTTTACCATTTAATATAATTAATGTTATTATCATTGATTTTAGCTTGAATTCCTTTGTTAAATCAATTCAATCTTTTGCAATGTTTTAAACAAAAACCTGTTTTCTTTCGACAACTGGATTAATTTTAATTTAATTTTTGCAGCTTTTGTGTATTGAATTTGGAAAAATGGATTTTATATTTGGAATTAGTGGGTCCAAATTATGTTAATAAGCAACTTTTTATTTTTTTTGGCATTATGAATAGTAACTATGTTAAATTTTATTTACCATAGTTAAAGTTTAATCGGGTAATTAAGGGTAAATATAAGATTATAAAATTACCATAACCCCTCCCAAAATCCTATTGGATGGCTAAAAGTAGACCCATATCACCTAAGGGTCAGATTGGATTCATTTAATGGACTTTGTTCCATGAAAATAATTTAATTATTATTAAAACCAAAGAAAGTGACAACATGTCACTTTCTTAAATCTTATAAGTACAATAATTTTAATTTAGTGATAAACTAAATAAAACATCAAACATGAATAGTATCTAGAAAGCTAATACAATTATATAAACATTATATGAATTTATTTATAAATTTTAGGTATTATATAATTATCAATAATTATGACACAATAGTGATGTTGAAATTATTTTATTGATTTAAATATCAAATAAATGGTTTTAAAAATATTAAAATAAATATTATAATAACTATTTAATGTTCTCCACTAATTTTCTATATACATATGACATGTTATGAATATATTAAAGCTTTTATTTCAAAAATTTCTTCTGTATATTGTTTATTTAAATTCAAATAAATGAATAATGTCAAAATTGACACTATTGTTGTTTCATAAAAATAACATATTATAATTTTTTTTAAAAATCAAAAAAATATTTAAAAATAATATATTAAAATTTATATGTTCTAAAATGTCATAAAGTGTCAAATAATGGAAAATTCACAACACATATGTAATTATTTATAATAATTTAAAATTTATAATATTATTACCATAAATAAATTTAAATTTATAAATAAGGATAAATCAAGTTGATAATCTTTAAAATTAATTCCTAACATGTCTAAATTTTATTGGTTGATGAGATTACAACCCTATATCATATAATATTTGGATATGAGTCATTTGGGATGTTTTTATGTGGGTTTGGGATTTAATATAAACTAATATATCTTATATTTCCAAAGGTTCCCCTCTCCTCCCTTATAAAAGGGCACCTCCTCCCTCTCCTCCTTACACCACTTTGAGCCTTCAAGCTCGGCCAAACCCTGCCCATTTCACTTTACCTCATACATAGAAACATCTTAGAGGTCCTGGTCATCTTCAAAGTACAATATTAGTTCCCTAAGAGAAGGTCTCAAAGAGGCGCTTCAAAGAAGAGGTAATGTTCGTTACTAATTCATTCAAATTTATTTCTTCTTCTACTTCCTCTTATTTAGTTGTTTCATTATGAAGTAATTAAATCAGTATCATTCATATTCTGGTATGTTATTATAAATATTAAACAACCCTATTTCACCTTCTATTCATCCTACGGAAAATGAAATCAACGTGCGTGCGTACGTATAAAATATCGTTTCCACGCCGTGGTGTACACTGTTTTTGACCACCACCTTACTAGGATTGGTATAATGGTGTAAATAAAAAACTATATATGATTATTTTAAAGTGATATTTATTCTGAAATATTATACACACACTTCAATACAATTACACGATCATGGGAATGATATCATCGCTCGTGCGTACGTACGGACTACCGTCTCCACGATGCGATGAGATTCATTCTCAATTATTAACCATTCATGAATGATTATAAAGTGTATATATTAATTAATCATTAAATATATGACATTATAATGATACTATATTTATGTATATATATGTGTATGTCATCTATTTTATTCTGTTCAATTAAATAAGGAGACGAAAACAACGTTCATGCGTACGTACGGCCTATCGTCTCCATGAACGGTGTATTTCTTTCCATTTATCGATCTATTATATATATTTATATTCTGAATATATATTATATATAAATAATGTTTTATATTCTGGATGTAAGTAATCATGATCGAAGTAATCGTATGAATAATTACAAGTTAAAACACGAACCACAAATGAAACGATTTTACGCAAAATGCTACTTTAACATGAATTTACAAAAGAACGGGTAATATAAAGTCATAAGTGAACCATCTATTATATCACAAAAATGAATATGAATCTGAAATAATTCAATGAAATTATTTAAATCATTATACAGGAGGTTCGGATACATACGAAGCATATCAGACATAAAGTAATGGATAACTTTTCCAATCTCGTTTTTTTATCAGAGATTTCTTATACATAAGTATTTACTAGGTTTATATTTATCATTCATGTCCCAAAATTCTAAAAATGGTTTCATGTATGTTTAAAGTCCTTATTACCCATCTTTTACTTTTACTACATGGTATTTAAGGAATCTTTCATTTGTTTATTTTACGAGGTAATTTTTTGACTTTTCCGACAAAAGTTTGAGAAGAATGTTATTTTTTAACATATACGGCGTGAACGGATTTTTACGGTTTCATAACGCATCATTTTAATGAAGATTTATCTACATGATTTCATTACTATTTTCAAAAAATATTTTCTTTTAAAATTTAATGGCATTTTGTGAAAAGAAAATGATTTTGAAAAACAAAGGATATTTTCCTCAAGAATTAATTTCAAATGTTTTGTCAAAACTATTTTCCATATAAGATGACATTATTTAGTATGATCATGTTCCAAGTATAATGTATCTATGATTTAAATGGTTTAACTTTTCTTATGATGAAATGATATCCATTTGTTTTATATGGATTATGGGATGATGGGATGATGTTAATGAAACTCGTTTTATTCTTTGGGTTATGATGAATGATTTATGTTTATGTTGTGGCACAAATAAGAATGATTTCATTATGAGATGGTTGAGACCTATATCTCCCTCCAATTAATTGGGTAAAGATTTACATCTCATGAGATAGACATGGATGGAACGTCAAGTTAAACCGGTTCAGTAATACAGGACTAGAACGAGGAGTGAACTCGATTCAGAAAAGGACTTTCTCCACAAAGATGGTCTTAGCAGCAATGCCTTGGATACAATGGAAATCATAACAAGTGCTGAATGGTTTCCACAATTACATGTTTTATTCCCATTCTATTCTATCATGATTGATGTTCCTTTATGATATATGCCTTACGAACTTCCACGATTTATGTCTTTGATCATGGTTTTAATGTTTATATTTGATGTTCAATTTTTTGCTTTCAAATGTTTATGGACTATTTTATGACCTTTATGTTTTCCCTTACTGAGCATTTGAGCTCACGCTTTGTATGTTTTATTTTCCCCATGAAATAAAGAAATGTTTTAGGTAAGGAAACAAAAAGGGGAAGATCGTTATGGGAGATGTTGAAGATCTTTCAACATGATTAGATGTTTATATTCCATGTTTCCAAAGATACTAAACTATTACGGTCATTTGGTGTCTATTTTTGTTATGTATTAAGTATTCCTCAAAAGTAATTTAATGACCATGTACGTAAAGCTTCAGGTCTCTACAGTAGGTATCAGAGGAAAGGTTTAGTTAACCTTTGGAAACTAGGATGCACAAACTTTAGTGAGATCCCTATAGATATTTCTAAGGTATGTCTAGGGATGTACCTAAGGATAAGTATATGTATAGGTTATAGTCATATAACTATGGTAACGATCTTATAATTTAACCTAAGACGTTAGATATTGACGATACTCCCCCTTTGTTATGTAGTTTTCCCTGGTATGATTTTTTCCTCTCACAGTATTCTTTTTGGGTTTTAGAAAATGGCTGAAAACAGGATGATTCATGATAATGAAGGATATTATGGACAGTGGAATGATATTATTCATGAGAAACCAAATGAAAAGGGATTTTGAAGTCAAAACATTGTTATTTTTCCAAATCAGTAATCTCATAATATGATCAATAATCTCAACTTTGGTAAGTTTCCCGACTCAGATAATAAGAGAAAGATGGAGTTTCATGATGATCATAAAGGAAAGAAAGTTCAATTTCACTCATGTAAATCATGTGGGAAGAGGCATCCGAGAGATTGTTTCAATGGAACTGGAAGATGCTTTGGGTGTGGAAAAGAAGGACACAAAACCAGTAAGTGCAAAGGAAAAGGATCAGTTAACAGCATGGACAAGGGTAATGGTATTACTACGACATCAACACTGATTAGATGTTTTAAATGTTGAATGTATGGGAATTATGTAAACCAATTACCTAAGGGAAAATCTCATGAAGAGAATCAGCATGGTCATATGGGTAGTATTTATGTGGATGATGATGAAGAGACTACAAATTAAATATGAGATGAAAGAAATGAGGATGCTCAGCTAGTGGTTTAAGAAATTAGTGGAATGATAGTATGATTATCAAGAATACTGTATAGTACTATGGAATAAATAATCATCTAAGGATTGTTACACTATTGTTTTTCCTAAAGTATTTGAAAGTATATGTTAAATGGTACTGGGAACCATGAAAGTTTATTCAGATATTTTTGGAAAGAAGATGATATGCTCATAATGTAGGGATAAAGAGAAAATAATATGATTGATAGTATTCATGAGCTCATGGCTGATAAAAGGACAAAGAGATATCATGATTTGACTATATAGATATTGTTTGAGATTTTTGTATGTGGAATGAGTTAACTTTTGACAGAATTGATGTTTTCTCTAAGGTTATATGGTAATTAATGTTTTAAAAGAATACATGATTATAGTATTCACATGTTTGGAATGTGACTAAAAAGATAAATCTTATGATATATGGGGGACAAATGAAGTAATTCACATGCTTGGTAGATGAAATTTCTAATAATCAGACAGAAGTATTTTTGATAAGCCTAATGGTTGGAATGGAAATCATATAGTATTGGTTAAGGATATAACTTTTTCTTTATGAAATTTTATGATAGTATAGTTTTAGAAAAAGTATAACCTGCAGGGCGGACGACAACCCATCGTGTCGGACAAGGCTGTTGGAATCGAACCCAGAACTAAAGTGTGACTAGCCTTTATTTCCTACCACTGGCTTATAGGATTTACCTGGTTAGTAGAAACTAGTTTCAATTTTTTAAGCGGTATGATATATGAAGTATAAATTCATTTTTGGAATCGTATATGATTAACCTCACCATATATGGACTTATGTATATTTGATAACTTTTGTTAACCTTTTGTTTGAAACAGATGGAATGACCCATTATTATGTCACATGACTTGTTAACACTTCATAAATAACAAATTTAACATCATTTTTTAAGAGATTATGTGGAAATTGATCAAAGCACGAACAATGGTGAGATTGTACCAAAATCAAGCAAGTATTTCGTCTAATTCAAAATTTTCAACTTTAGGGAAATGATATTGAAAACCAAAAATGTTTTCCTAGTGCTCTTCTATACAACGAATCAGATGGTACCTTAAATCATCACAAATTTATGGCTTTGTGATTGTTAGCTTTTTCGTAGCCATGTCCCCTACCACTCTCCTTCAGAACTTGATGGTTAGAGTTTTCTTCCATATCCATATTTTCACCTATGTTCTCTTATGTGGAAACCCACTGATTAGTTAATTTGGGTAACCTTTACATTTCATACTTTATATTTTAATGTTACGTTTTGGTATTTTATTTTATGATGTCTGTTGCAATTATAGAACCTTTCAAGTAGACAACCATGTATAACCCCGATGAATTTTGAGGTCGAAATTCATTTTAAGGGGGGTAGAATGTATCAACCCGATATTTTATGATAAGTATTCTTTTTAATTTATTTTATGTCATGTGTTTTATGCTAAAACAATTTTATCTTGTGCTATACGCCACACTATATTAGTTTGAAGTATACACGACATTATTCATAGATTGTGTTACACACAATTTCAAGTTCGTTTTATAATAGTCATTATACACAAAATTGAGTGTATATATATATATATATTCAATGTATAAATGAAATATGGTTGGATTCTGTTATAAGAAACAATGAAGGATTCTTGCACAACACGCAACCCTGACTTGTCTTGTATTACACGCAATCCCGACTTTCCTCGATAGCGTGTGTTGTAAGCAATATCAGGTTTCACTAAACAATGATATATGGTTATAATATTATTAAAAACTAGCCATTATGAACATTATTAACTAAATTTTTAATTTTATGACATTATTATTTCATCCAACACATTTTTTAGAACATGGTATGTGAACAAAATAAATTTTTCGGGTAAAATAAGTATTTTTCAAAAAAATGTAGTTTTTCCGCCTTTTAATGCCGCACCCACATTAAATCTAGTTTTTGAAATGTTTATAAGGTCAATTTTTAAAAATAAAATTATTATTTTGAATCAAAATATAAAAATTTACATTGGATAAAGTTTTCATATTTTTCTGATAACTTTCATATTTTAAAGAATAGTAAAAACACGATATATTTTAATTAAAAACATCTTTTTTCATCATAATAATTTATATGGTTAATTTATAATATTGAATGGTTTTAAAGTATAAATAGAACATATTTTTACCATTTAATATAATTTATTTTATTATCATTGATTTTACCTTGAATTCGTTGGTTAAATCAATTCAATCTTTTGCAATGTTTTAAACAAAAACCCATTTTCTTTCGACAACTGGATTAATTTAAATTTAATTTTTGAAACTTTTGTGTATTGAATATGGAATAATGTATTCTATATTTGGAATCTGTGGGTACATATTATGTTAATAAGCTACTTTTAATTTTTTGGGCATTATGAATAGTAACTATGGTAAATTTTATTTACCATAGTTAAAGGTAAATCGGGTAATTGTGGGTAAATATAAGATTATAAAATTACACTAACACCAGCCAAAATCCTATTGGATGAATAAAAGTCGAACCATATCACATAAAGGTCAGATTAGATTCATTTAATGGACTTTTGTCCATGAAAATAAATTAATTATTATTAAAACCAAAGAAAGTGACAACATGTGACTTTCTTAAATCTTATAAGTATTATAATTTTAATTTAGTGATAAACTCAATAAAACTTCAAACATTAATATTTTACAGAAATATAATATAATTATCTACATCATATAAATTTATTTATAATTTTTAGGGATTAAATAATTATCATTAATTATGACACAATAGTGATGTTGAAATTATTTTATTGATTGAAATATCAAATAAATGGTTTTAAAAATATTAATATAAATATTATATGAACTATTTAATGTTCTCCACTAATTTTATAGATAAATATGACATGTTATTAATCCATAAAAGCTTTTATTTCGAACATGTCTTCTGTATATTGTTTATTTAAATTCAAATAAATGAATAGTGTCAAAATTGACACTATTGTTATTTTATAAAAATAACATATTATAAAAAAATTTAAAAACCAAACAAATATTTAAAATTTATAAATAAAACATTATATGGTCTAAAATGTCATAAGTTGTCAAATTATGGAAATTTCAGAACACATATGTAATTATTTATAATAATTTAAAATTTCGAATATTATTACAACAAATTAAATTAAATTTATAAAGAAGGATAAATCAAGTTGATAATCTTTAAAATAAATTCCTAACATGTATAAATTTTATTGGTTGATGAGATTACAACCCTATATCATCTAACCTTCAGATATGATTCATTTTGGAAGTTTTTATGTGGGGTTGGGATTTATTATAAACTAATATTTTTTATATTTCCAAAGATGCCCCTCTCCTCCCTTATAAAAGAGCACCTCCTCCCTCTCCTCCTTACACCACTATGAGCATTCAAGCTCATCCAATCCCGGAAAAGTTTACTTCCCCACATCCCTATAAACAACCTAGAGGTCCTGGTCTTCCTTAAAGTCCAATTTTAGTGCCCTAAGAGGAGGTATCAAAGAGGCGCTTCAAAGAAGAGGTATTGTCCGTTACCGATTCTTTCAAATTTATTTCTTCTTCTACTTCATCGTACTTAGTTGTTTATTTATGAAGTAATAACAGAAGTATCAATCATATACTGGTATGTTATTATAAATATTAAACAACCCTATTTCACCTTCTATCCATCCTACGGAAAACGAAATCACCGCACGTGTGTACGTACGGAATACTGTCTCCACGCCGTGGTGTAATCTGTTTTCAACCACCACCTTACTAGGATGGGTATAATGGTGTAAATAAATAACTATATATGATTATTGTAAATTGATATTGATTATGAATTATTATACATACACGTCAATACAATTCCATGATCATGGGAATGATATCATCACTCGTGCGTACATACGGACTACCGTCTCCATGACGCGATGAGATTCATTCTCAATGATTAACCATTCATGAATGATTATAAAGTATATATAATAAGTAATCCTGAAATATATGACATAATAATGATACTGGATTTATGTATATATATATATATGTATGTCATCTATTAAATTCCATTCAATTCAATAAGGAGACGAAAACAACGTTCATGCGTATGTACGGCATACCGTCTCCATGAACGGTGTATTTCATTCCATTTATCGATATTATATATATATATATATATATGTCTGTGTGTATTCTGAATATATATTATATTTAAATAATTTTTTACATTATGGATGTAAGTAATCATGATCTATATAATCATATGAATAATTACAAGTTAAAACACGAATGGAAAATGAAACGATTTTACCCAAAACGCTACTTTAACATGAATTTACAAAAGAACCGGTAATATAAAGGAATAAGTGAACCATGTATGATATCATAACAATGAATATGATTCTGTAATAAGTCAATGACATTATTTAAATCATTATACAGGAGGTTCAGATACATAAGAAGCATATCAGAAATAAGGTAAGGAATAACTTTTCCAATCTCATTTTTTATCCGAGATTGCTTATACCTAAGTATTTACTGGGGTTATATTTATCATCCATGTCCCAAATTTCTAAAAATGGTTTCATGTATGATTAATGTCCTTTTTACCCATTTTTTACTTTTACTACATGGTATGTAAGGAATCATTCTTTTGTTTATGTTACGAGGAACTTTTTGAGTTTTTCAACAAAAGTACGAGAAGAATGTTATTTTTTAACTTATACGGAGTGAACGGATTTTTACGGTTTCATAACGACTATTTTTTAGGAAGATTACTCTACAAGATTTCATGACTATTTTCAAAAAAATTATTTTCTTTTAAAATTTCATGGCATTTTGTGAAAAGAAAATAATTTTTAAAAATAAAGGATATTTTCCTCATGAATTCATTTCATGTGTTTTGTCAAAACTATTTTCCATCTAAGATGACATTATTTAGTATGATTATGTTTCAAGTATAATGTATCTATGATTTACATGGTTTAACTTTTCTTATGTTAAAATGATATCCATTTGGTTTATATGGATTATGTGATGATGAGATGATGTTTATGAAACACATTTTATTCTTTTGGTTATTATGAATTATTTATGTTTATGTTGTGGCACAAGTGAGAATGATTTCATAATGAGATGGGTGGGACCTATATCTCCATCCAATGAATTAGGTAATGATTTATATCTCATGAGATAGACATGGCTAGAACAGCAAGTTAAACTAGTTCAGTAATATAGGACTGGAACGAGGAGTGAACTCAATTCAGAAAGGTACTTTGTCCACTAAGATGGTCTTGGTAGAAATGCCTTGGCTACTATGGAAATCATAACAAGTGTTGAATGGTTTACACAATTACATGTTTTATTCCCATGGTATTTTATCATGATTGATTTTTCTTTATGATATATGCCTTACATACTTCTAAGATTTATGTCTTTGCTCACGTTTTTAATGTTTATATTTCATGTTCATGTTTGTGCTTTCAAATGTTTATGGATTGTTTTATGTTCTCTATGTTTTCCCTTACTGAGAATTTGAGCTCACCCTTTTTAAGTTTTATTATCACTAGGAAATAAAGAAAGGTTTTAGGTAAGGAAACAAAAAGGGGAAGATCTTTATGGGAGATGTTGAAGATCTTTTAACATGATTAGATGTTTATATTCCATGTTTCCAAAGATACTAAACTATTATGGTCCATTGGTGTCTATTTTTGTTATGTATTATGTATTCCACAAAAGTAATGTAATTTCCATGTATGTCAAGCATAGGGTCTCTACAGTTACATCACAACCCATATCTCTTTTTTCATTCACGAGGTATATAATATCCTCCCCACAAATTATATTGAAATATCATCTCACTTGTAAGTCTCCACTGGAAGAAGATGATGTAATCATAAGGTTCATCAGTTCATGTCCTTGACCTATTGAAAAGTATAACAATGAGAAACAGAATAAAAAATGTCCCACCTCATAGCTGGCCTCAAGAATTACCTATACATGTCATAAAATTTTTGTGTTGTTCCTGGGTGCACTTCCCACTAGGAAATTATTGAAAAAAATACATTACATCTTTTCTCATAGGTAAAGGTGAAAAGTACTAAATCCAAAAGAAATATGATACCCTTATAAGAGAACCATTATTCTCCAATGGTCTCCCCACCATTAAGTGAGTCCCTAATTTCATATAATTCGTCATCATGTTGCAGTTCTTGAATAATAATCTCAAGAAGAGTAGAGTTAAACTATACACCTTCCTAGACAACATATTTCTCATCCCCTCAAATAATTAAATTTAAAAATTTAAAAATATTAATCAAGTACCACTCCTCTTGTGATTATTCAAGGTTTTAAGTCAAGAGTTTCCTTTTTTAAGAATTTACAGTAACATTTCCATGCCCCTATGTGTAGGCAATGTCAAAATCCATGTAATTTACTTACTATAACAAATTCATCTTCTGAAGTTTCAAATATTGCTTAGATATGATATAACATCAGCTCTTGTGGTCATTAAACAATATAAACCATTATTAAAATTGGTAATACCAATAACTATTAAGTACATGCATTGCGGGTGCGAGTTCATGGTCATGGTTTTTGTAATTCTTCTCATGTGACCTAATCTATGAAGAACCAAATTCTACCACATTATCATCTAATATAGAAACACATAAAAAAAATTATCCTAAAGAATCACAAAATAAGAAATAGCTCATCCCACCTACTAGAAGTATCAACATCGACACAGAATTCAAAATATGTATAATCTCAAAAATGAACTCTAGTATTTCTCATTCTAAGAAAACATCAATTCCTATAAATTGAGAGATGTCATAATAGAATACATCTTTTAGAAATCCTTTAGAAAGTGGTGATAATACCCCCACCAAACAAAATTATATTATAATATCAAAAAAAATTATGTGGTTGATCACATATCATAACAATCTTCAACTTTTCAGGGTGAAATGACATACCATGTTTTGAGACCATGTTTCTTCTTTAATTTTCTTCCAAAACATTGAAATCGCATTTTCATTACTTGTAAAAGATTTGTGGATTTTAAAAAATTTACAAAACTGTTCTAAAATGATCCACATGATCCGTATTGAGCTGTTTGTAAAAAAATATTTCATCCAGAAAGACCACAAAAATGTTATAAGATACTTGTGGAAGAGCATGTTAATAAAATACATAATTTCCATAAGAATATTGGATATACGAAATGAAATGAAAAGATTTTCATAATGTCTATACCATCTCAAGAGGGAAGTCTTCTTGTTTTCAGATTCTTTTATTCTCAATTGGTGATAACCAAATTAAAGATAAATATTCAAGAAATACATCAACCCATTGAACACGTTAGATTGATCATCAATATGTGGAAATTGGTACTTTTTTAATCATAACTCAGTTTACGTTATGATAATCTAAAATGTGGAAAACATTTTTTTGTCAACATACTTTTAAAATGGATCTTGTGACACCCATGTTGACTCATTGCGGCATATGAATCATTTTCAATAAAATCATCTTATTGAGTTTCATAACTTTCAGTTCATCTATTTGCATATATTAAGAAGGTATATACACCATCTCCCTACCAAAAAAAATTATAAGAGATCTCTACCTATCTTACCTATGAAAATCTATAGAAACTAGAAGGAAATTTGTTACGAATCATGACAAAAAATGGTTGGAGATCATCACTAAAAAATTATAACTCCATTTAAAATGGAAACACAGATATGAATTTCCCCATGTAATATAATAATGTCTTGTTCTACTCGAACTTATTTCCCATTATCCCTTTAATATATAGAACACCCCATCAGGAACAATAAATGAGACCAACCAAAGATAGCAATAAATACATGAATTATTAGTAATGGTTTAATCCATCCCGAAAATGTCTTCAAGAGGTTTCATATTGGGAACAAAAACATTACAGGTAACCAAAATCTCTGATATAGAGAAGACACCATCATGATAATGAAGAACCTACTATCTCTTCGCTCCATGGGGGTATTAATATTTATAAAAGATGGAAAAATATCCATAGGAATATTTACTTAATTGAAAATATGATTCAATATATACAAATGAGAGGAAAAACCATCCCATGAGACTTTATATTATATATAAATTGAAACATGGTGAAAAAAATACAAATAATATAGTTATGGAGGTAGAAAATAAGGCAACCTAAGAGCATCAGCCCACGAAAAGAGTACCCTTAGTTGGAGATGATCCCATGTCACAGAACATGGTCAAGTGGTCATCCCGAGAAGTTCTAGAAGTAATAAATCCAGCCACCATATTACACTCATGCTGAGTATAATGGATGGACATGTGATTATCCTTAAGGAACATGTATCTCCTGATTGAGTAATCTGTTGTCCAAGGAGTGTGACTGTTAACTAATATTTTATTCAATATAACCACCAAGTCAGTATTAATCTCCTTTATATAAATATTTCTCTAGTTACAATGGAGTATTCCCATGAGCTTGAAATGAGCTTTTGGTGGAAGAGAATTCATAGTACCATATAATTTTGAGAATGCAACAACAACTAATCCTTTTGGGTCTCTAATAACTCCTCTACCACACATATTTCTCAAACAAAATGATCCATCACTATTAAATTTTTACCCTAAAAGGGGAGGCTTCAAACTGACCCATTTCACTTGGTTATCATGGATTTTAAATGATAGGATATTGAGGGAATAAGACGAGTGAGAGAATGCACCATTTAAAAATCTTTAAATAGCCTAGATAAGTCAAGAAATAAATTAATGTGTTGGAGATGATTCCAATGGTGGATTTCATTGAAGAATTATGTTTTTTTATCATTCATTGATTTCCAAAGAAGCCAACAACCTACTATGAAAATATACAACCTGGCCATGCATTCTGCTACATGTCTTTTAGTTCCATGAAACTAGTTTTGGAGGAAACACTAGGAGGATTACCCCTAATAACACCATCTATTAAACTGATCGAAGGCACCCCAGACATCATTTTACCACTCTCTTTTGTAAAAAAAGTTTTCCATCAACTCTGTTTGAGGTACCTATAGTAGAGAAATCTAGAGTATAGACAAAAACAATGTCGTTGTATATTCCCTGCAGTAGGTAGGGAGTTGTGTTTGATATTTCATACCATAATATGTTATTCTGAGGGAAGGTCGTTACCCCATAAGGTGTCCCCCCACGGGTCCTGAGGAGATGTAACAGGTCGAATTTTAATAGAGTCCTAGATAGAAATAATATATATTATAGATGGTATGAAAATACACATATCTTGTTCATTTGATATCTTAATAATATCAAAAGGACCAATTGTTCATCAACCATATTTGCTTGAATGAAATCTAGGAGTTCAATAGAATCTTTAAAGGTGATGGAAGAATCAAGAATGTTTGTGAATCTAAGGAGAGTTCCACACTAGTTATGATTCCATGAACTAATTTTCCCTTTTACCAGAATCTAATGAGATTTCTACTAGATGGAAGGAATGTGATTCTAAATCAGATTCTGAATTTTAGAGGGTTTTTGCATGGTCGACCTCTCTTCCAAACTATACTTGATCTTCATGTATTTTTTCCATAGGTTTCTTCCAACATGAATCGCCCAAGAATGTATTCCATAAAGTCCAAAAATATATCTAGAAAGACATCTCAGATTAAGAACCCCCTCATTAATGGGTTTGGAGAGTCTACCCCAAGAAGCTCAATGTGCCTTACCTTGTCACTAACCATCCCATATGATGGAGATCAGATTGTGCTCAATGATTGAGATAACAATATTGGGAACATTGATAGTGGAAAAATTATTCATGGTTATTGAGGTTAGGATAGATTTGATCAAGGTAATTCTCCCTCCCAAGTAACAGAACCAATTTTTTCCATTAAGAATATGCCCCATGATTCAATCAACCAACCCATCAAATAGATTGATGAGAATAGTGATAGTGAATATAGTTTCACCCATGAAGATCATATGGAATGAACATTGGGATTGAGTGACCACAAGAATTACACATCCTTATCCCATTAGTATAATCATGTCTTGAATTCCCAAAAATTACACACTATAAGAAATAAAAAGGGCCTCTATTATTCACTACATGAGTTATAGAGGATGTATGATATTGAGAACCCCTATGAGACTTAACCAACTTCTTCTTTCCATTAATGGAACTCGTAGAACCTTCATTAGTATAAAAAGGAACTCCCATCAACCCTGAAATAATAGCTATGTCAAGATTAAATATCGTCATATGAATAGATCTTCAGTAAGAAGACATATAAATTGATATCGGGTTGGATACCCATCC
Organism: Viscum album; assembly: GCA_963277665.1. Taxonomy (NCBI): domain Eukaryota; kingdom Viridiplantae; phylum Streptophyta; class Magnoliopsida; order Santalales; family Viscaceae; genus Viscum; species Viscum album. The sequence goes on from OY728158.1 coordinate 1,032,183,584, forward strand.
AAATATTTTGATCCCTAATCTTATCATATTATATGATAATAGTTTCAAACTAATATTTCTCAAAAAAATGATACATATACTCTTACATGGTCCTACCATTCGATTAATGGTTAATAAATTCTATACCCTTATAAAGAACCATAGATTCAAGATATAACTAATCAGTGAAAAGAACTCTAAATTCCTTGCAATGTAAATCCTCATGTTTCTTCATTTTTAACATTAATCTCGACATCTCCATCTAGGTCCCTCTAGCTTGAAGGTGTAAAATTTTACCTTAACTAAAAGAGGTTTTTACAATAAATTCAACAGGATATAATTCCATATCATCCAATCCATGACCTTATAAGGATTGTTAGATCCTTGGAACACTTGTGGATTCTGGTTAAGGTAATCTTGAGTGTTATTCTGTGGTTCGTCTCTACGTGTTTCCATAGATGGATCCCAAACAGGAATAGGTGTAGGTTCTTATCCTAGAGATTTGACAACACAAAAAACATTCTCAACATGATTCTGGTCCATGGGATGATCCTCTCACTATGGTTCACCAAAAGATTCATCCTGGATCCTATTAAAAAATATTCTCAAAGGAATCATGCAACACAAAATCAATATACAACATGTATGATATTAGTAGATAACCTAAAAAATAAAACAAGAGCAATAGGAATATAAATTCCATCAAAAAAGATATAATGATTTGGATTTTAACATATCCAAATAAAAACTAGGGAAAAGGAAAAATCATATCAAATTATTCCTCAATAAAAATTTCTCTAAAAAAAATTAGTGACATAAGGATAATTACGAAGAGATTTGTATAGGTAATATCACACATCTACCTATTATGTTCGGAGAAGTCATCTCAAACTACTTACTAACAGAAAAAAAAAATTATATCATAAATATTTGACGCAATTTTTCAAGAACCATCCCGGATACACTGGTACCCTATTACTTGATCCAACTATAACATAGCATGAGTTGAATTACCAATCCCCATGTTTTCGCGATTAGCACATAGAATCATACAATAATAAGATGGGAATATATTTTTCACAAAACATCAAATGAGAAAGGGTTATAAATTAGTATGCTCAACACTCGAAATAGATAAATTACTTGAAATTGTAGGCATAAAAATTTCCAATGAAGTAAATCATCAAAGTACTCAGTATATAAAAAGTAAAAACCTAAAAATCATAGTTAACAAGGGGATAACATCTACACTAGTCACCTCCAATACTCCATGGTCCAATGGATCAAGAACATCAACCACCTCCAAGTGACACTTAACTTTTCATGGATCTGGTATATGAAAATCTATAAACACCTGAAGGAAAATGTAGTGTGTGATGCATATATCCTATTATTGTCTCACTATGTGTTCCATAATCAATAATATAAAAATTTACTATTTATGAAATCATATAAAATAAGACAAGGCATTGAATTAAATTTTCATTTTCGAAACTAAAACAAAAATTAATTTAAAATAGATGGTATAAATATGAGAACAAATTTGAAATAAGATTAGATGAACAATATATATATATGTTTATAAAAATTAGTTTGCATGAATAAAATAGTACAATAATCAATCGTATTTATATCATATCAAACAACTCATAGCAAAGAACCATGTTTAAAATCCCATTGGTAAATTGGATTATTAGGTAATAACATCTTCACACATCTTATACTGTTCTTAGATCTAGTTAGGTGTGAACACACAAATACACCCCAAATTGCAGAACCCATCAAGGGATGTCTACACCCCAATAGGGGAACCCATAGAGGCCTGTCAGACTAGTTTATTTTAGTAAAAATTGACATCATCAATCTATAGTTAGTGATGTAAGGTCCTTAAATTCTTTTCGTAGTTACCACTAAGTCCCTAGGCTAACATCTTCTTCAAACAATAAATAAATCAAATTGGATGATGTTAAATATAAAATATTATAATTTAAAATGTCAAAATTTAAATACTCAACACGACTTTTCTATTTCAAAATCAAATGATTGATTTAATCATTTCATTACATTTAAAATCACATTTTAATTTAAATAATTATCCCAAAATCAACATCATATCATTTCATCAAAACTGTTTTTAAATCTGTCCATCAGTTTTAATAATTCAATACCCCAATTTCTATTCCATTGGTATTTTTATTTTTATGAATTTGTATGCCCATTATAAACCAAAGACTGAAATACATCAAATATGTGATTTTTAGTCATTGATGAACTAATTTAAATTTAGATAAGAAATTCATGGTTTCAAAGGTAAGTAAAAATTTTAGGGAACCACCAAAGATTATATCAAATATCCAAAAATAAATAAGCATAATGAGACTTTCCATTGGATAATGAATGAAATGAATGTCTAAGAACAGAACCTATACATAAGATCCAATAAAATGGAGTCTAGATCTATAAATTACGTGATACTCTATAAAACTCATAGTTGGTGGGGAATATATAATGGAATAAAATACATTGGATGAGATCCACTTACAAGGAGGAGATTGAACAAGATCAATCCCACATTGATCCACCATGAATAGGGTTATGAGGGATAAAAACAACTTCTTTAGTGCCTTCAAAAATATGGAAAAAATATTAATTCTGAGTATCTAGGATGGGAACTTAAATCAGGGGGGTTGTATTTTAAAATAAAATCTTTGAATAATTTAAACATGTGTGAATGGTAAGCTATATTGAGGCACATGGTCAAGGGAAACCATGTTCCAACCATGTGCCCTTATTGTTTTGGGTGTGTGGTTTCTCCTACATTGGTGCACTATTTGGGAAACCATGTTCCATCCATTCATTCCCCATAGTCTAGGGGTGCACATTTTTTACTTGGGCAAAATGGTTTGGGAAAATCATTCCCTAACCATGAAATTCCCAATAAGATTCCAAAGTTTTCCAATGTATCTCAAAATTACTCCAATACAAGACCCAACATAAAGTATATTAAAATATGTTAAATTTAAACTGAATAAAAGTAACAGTATATTACATACATTTTTCATAAAGTATGGTAATAATTATAATTTTCTTAAAACTCAATGAAAACATGAATTTTTCCTTATTCTATAAATAGAACTGTAGATTATTGAATATATTCCATATATTAAATAATGTTTTAATATCATCAAATGATAAAATAAATCACATTAACAAAAAATCAATTACAATTTCTATAGTCATCAATACTATTAAATTCACATTATCCATGTCAATCATCGTTTCCACTAAAACAAAATACTATTTTCTCCGCATCATGAACATATTAAGGGTTACCTTCCCTTAATATTTAGTTTTCAATAAAATATAACATTTCCATTAAATCATGGTTCAAGTTCATCTGTATTATTCATCATATTCTTGAAAATACTAAAAAAAAGTATTGCCTGAATAATCCTGATAGAATTCATTATTCTTATAACATAATATTTTAATTCCAATACAAAAACACTTCTATCATCCCACTTAATTGTCAATCCTTTAACTATGATTCATTATGTTATTATTTAATACCCTTATCCAATAACATGGAATATTAGTCATGTATTAACCATCATCAATATAACATTAATCACGATTCTTTTGTTTATCATATACAATACTATTAGAAGAGCTCATACCTTTTATGATAAATGTTTAGTATCTTCGTCATCAGCATTATCACCCTTACTCATACAACCTTACTAATTTTCTTCACAAGCTTTCCCCCAAGGAAATCAATTTTCATAATTCTTATACTTTAAAATTTAAAAAATTTTAGGCATTGATAATACATTAGGGAGACCAATATTCTTATCCATTGCATTAAATAAACTTTTTATTTTTCCTTAGAAATTTTTTACACTACATTATTCTTCTCCGCACATAAAAATTCATATCATTACTTTGATAAATTCCCTATACTTTTCAAATATTATCACCATATGGAAAAATGAATCTTATTTCTTACATGGTCTCCACTAACATAACCCTCAAAAAACTCTATCACTCTCGTATTTGGTGAGTTCATGAGTTAGTTAAGTTTTATAATGTAAATAATATTTTATGTTAACTGATTAAGAATAATCATTTTATTTTTCACTCGAGTCATTATCCCTTTTAGTTTGTAATCAAAACCATGTATGTCACCTTCTAGATTAACCAAATTCCATTAAGTTCCCATCATTGACTAAAACTGAAAATCATTTTGTGTGATTCAATATTCATAGTGTAAAACTACCAAAAACTGAAAAGTATCTTATTGTTTGTCTAAATAGTTACACCTTCTTTTCTATATAACCCACTTTAGGTTTAACCTATATTAGCTATGGTCATTATTTAAATCTTTCATGAAATTTCATAAATAGGTTGTTAATTTCCAATGAATATCCCTTAGGGGTGTCTAATAAGGTGTGTATCAAGGCCCATTTTCATTTACCAGGTGATGATTGAGTCCAGATCAATGCACCCTTTTTGGATTTAGTACCCTGAGGGAACTTTTTTCATAATCCACATCCCCTTTTAGTGTCTTGATAAGTATGTAATAAATTGGTAACAACTCACTAAATCAATTACCAAATTCCGGGGCTTTCTCCTATAATTTGACTCATCCTTATACATATTATTATATTTTTCCCAAGAAATAACCCATGATATATCTCTAGGAATATCCCTAAAGTTTTATTATCTGTATTTCCAACAGATAACTAATACTTTCTATAATACAAAATTTAAAGACCCAATATTTTTATAAATAAATATCACAACATTTTAGATAAATATTCAATACATTTCATAATGATACATTCCATAATTATTTATGTATAGGTCCTTTAGAAACCTGGAAATATAATCCACTAGATCATAGGTTAACTAAATTGTCTCCCACTTAGTTCCTACAAACAAGAACCCTTCTTAAATCTATCATACATAATAACTTTATTCATAAATATGTGGAATGGAAACATAACAAAGAGTGATATGAAGTGCTTGATATGTGTAAAAATGGATATTTCAACTTCTAATGATCATAATGATATAATAACATCAAAATTAAAATTTTAAACCATGCCATCCCTGTCATAGATCATAAAAATTGGCAATTTAAAAAATCATGTAAGTTAACAAGACATGAATGATAATGGAATCAAAGAACACGAGCCATTAGAATATTAAATTAGAATTAGGCAAGAATATTTGGTATACAAATAATCCTAGGAAATCATTTTCATAGAATTCGATGTTCATATCCTATGCAATTAGAGTAGACTAGGTTACTCCTCAAACCATTTTAGTAGTCAAGGTTTCCTCCCAATACTATCTTAGTGGAGAAAGTCCCTTACCGAACTATGTCCACTCCGTATTACATTCGTATTTATCACATGAGATATAAATAATTACCGAGTGAATTTATGGGAGATATAGGTTCCAACAATAATTTAATTAAAATGATCAATTGAAGGTTCCTTGTGCAGTGGATGGATGTGAGGGATGGATCCCACAATTGATTTTCTCAATATTTAATGAACAAACTAGGATCTATGTGACAATGAACGCCATGATCTATAGAATTGAATTAAATGATCAAGAAAAAGGATTCAAAAACTCCAAACAAAGAGAAAGGATCAATATATTTTTCTTTTAATTAATTAAATTAAATAAGAATTACCTCCAAGGTGATTCTTTCTTCATTGATACGGTAGACCACAGATCTATAGATGTACCATCTTTGTATGGTAGATATCAAGGGTATATCTCTTACAGTGGTGATCAAAATGTGTTCATAATGTCTCCTGATGTCACTAATGAAGTCTCCTGGTTCTATCCTGAATGATCATTATGATTGCGATGTCCGCCTTCGATTGCCTTGAGAACTGTTTCCAAAATGTTGTCCTTCATTCATTGGAGGAGGATCTCTCTCGTTATTGTGAGATTTTTTGGAGAGGGACGAACACGATAGGCTTGAAATCTTTCCTCCAATTCATTTTTCATGACATAATATGAATTTCATAGTTTTCCCTTGGAAAATAAGATAATAATATAACTAGTTATTTATTTCACTAGGGTAATAATAAATAATTTTTACTAGTGCCATTAAATATTTCCTTAATTGTAGAGAAACCATGGATCAAATAATAACATTAGAATTATTATTTACATTCATTAACTTCACTTTTAAATTATAAATAATTATTATTTAAATAAAAAATATTCAACATTATTACTTCTTATTGGACCATTAAATGTGGTCCTCCAATCATCCTCAATATTTATTAATAATTCATCTTATAGTATATTCTCACTAATTTCTAGTTATCAAATAAATACGATTAGGTATACATAAATAATTATTAAATAGTGACAAGGAATAATATTTATTCAACTAGTTAAATAATAAATTATCTAACTAAGATACTAGATACACATAGTGTGATAGCATCGAGACCTATTTCACAATGTCATTAGGATAAACTACATAAATTCCATATTTAGACTCTAGAAACACACCAATGAATAGATAGAGAGAGAAGTGAATGTAACAATGATATATCACCTCCTAATACTTTTATCATTAATATAATTCATTTATCACAATATCTCTAATCAAGCGGGTTGCATGCCAGTGTCATCAACCTATATGCTCTATATATCGTTACTTAACTTTCAAGAAATAGAACATGCATATTGATCACCATGGACATGGATTTATTTACGATATATAATTTCAATCAAAGGGACTGATATATTTTATTCTGTTAAAGAACATACGGGATAAATAATTCTCACATTATTCATTAATTCAGTATTACTCATGATGTACCCAACATATCCTACCTTGCCGTGAACATATATTATCACAGTTCTCATCAATACATCTAATTGTGTGACACATAATATCCATTAATAATAATCTTAATTTATAACGAGCAATAGACATATCCACAAATAGGAACATCCAATGACACATATAAATGTTTATTTCCTACTAAAAAAGTCATGTTCTCATTATATCCTCCTCGACATTACAAAGGGATTACACAATGAGAAGGTTCCTAAAAGTCTTATGAGTCTCCACCCCCAATAGCCTCCATCGTTTCCCCCCTCAAATGATATCATCTTATTATTGTACTTATATTCCAAAATAGTGTCATAGCACTTTCGTATTCACATCCGTTCATGGATCCACTATATTCTTTTAGTGAGATAGTTACTCTTAGGACATTTTCAAATACAATGTTATGAACTAGATCAATCATGATTTGATAAGAAATTTATTAATATTCAAAACCATGAATATAATTTATCATAAAGTAAAAAATAATTTGGTTATAGGGAACCAACTCCAATACACTCCAATGTGCACTGAAGCCAACTACCAATGACCTTCAGTCTGCTAGCTCTCATAAGATACTCAATCTTCTACTGATATATGACTTTAGTCAAGGGTTCTTCAACACTCTCTTTTTTGGATACTCAAATCACTTAAAAATCAAACATGTGATGAAAATACATCATGAGGTGATACTTTTGATGTTTTTTCTTATTTTCATTGATGTGACATTGGATCTTTTGCATGAGCCACCGCTGAAATATGATCAAAATACAATGTGATAGGGTATTTAACTCAATGTACCACATCAATCTCAAAGACAATGTTCCAAATCCCTGAGGATTCGTTGTAAGCACCATAATCTTCTATATACTCAGACTGTAGTATAGAATTAGAGAAAAATAGATGATTTCAACTCCTTCAGCTCAAAAATATTCCATTGAAACAGAAAACATATACTGATTGGGACTTGTTATCATTATGATCTATTTAAAAACTAGAATCATTATACCCTTTAATGAAAATCTCCCCAACTCCTCCATACACTAGGAACACATCCTTAGTTATTCTCAGATACATAAATATAGTCTTAAGAATAGTAAAAAAAAATTCTCTTATATCTTCTTAATATTTTTCTACCATGATCAATTCATTGGAAACATCTAGTATTTTTCACTACATGGCTTACATGATTTATCCTACTGCCGAATAAAATGGGATCAAACTCATTTTATTTTTCCCTTATTGTGTCTGGGGACATATTTTCTTATAAATATGTAAACAATGTGACAATAGAACCAATCCCATCTTGGATTGTTCAATACTAATTCTCTATAGTATTTTTTCAATATATGTTCATTGGCTTAGTCCAAGTAGTAACTTGGATATATCATGAATGATATCAATCCCTATAATATATAATATTTCACCTATGTCTTTCATGGAGAAGCACATGTTCATCTAGTCGATAAAAAATTAATAGACTTGTATGTCACTTCCAATAAGTAATATGTCATAATCATATACTACTCGGATAATGACCACATTACTAGTAATCCTTTTGTAAACACATGACTCACATTTTTTTTTAATGAAACCAAATTTCCTTAAAGATTCATCAAATTGAATTTTCTATGACCTTGATGATTTCATGAATCCATAAATGAATCTATACCACTTTTATTTCATTTTGGAAACACCTAGTGTCACAAACCCTTCTGGTTTTGTCATTTAGACATCCTTCATAAGGTTACAATTAAGGACTTCAGTTTTGACATCCATCTACCAAATCTCGTAGACATGGAAAAATGATATGGAATGTATTATTGTGATGGATTTAAACATGGTAAATACTCATAATTTTCCATTATAGTAATTTTATTGATATTGTATAATACCTTTAGCCACTAGCCTTGAATTTTAGGTACTAACATTACCTTCCATGCCAAGTTTCCTTTTTAGTTCCCATTTAAATCAAACTAGATTTAGATACTCTAGAACATCAACCAAAACCCAAACATGGTTTTGATAGATGGAATCCATCTCATAGTTCATAGATTCTTGCAATCTTGTAGCTTCTGAGCATTCTAATTCATCCTTGTAGGAGATAGGTTCATTATTTTCCAACAATAATGAGTCACTATCCTTTGTGACAAGAAAATAATATCTCTCTAGTTCCCTTACCTCTCTTGCACTCTCACATAGTAATTGTTCTTTATGAACTACATCTTCCACAGGGACCTATGGATGTTTTTCCTATACCAAATCCTATTTCTCATGAGCATAAACATTATTGAATTAAATATTATTCACATTTACTTATTGAGGATGTGACCCCTCATTAGAAAGATACGTTTTTCTAGAAATAGTTACTTTTTTTCTGAGGGGTTGTATAGGTAGTATCCCATTGATTCCATTGGATTCCCAATAAATATACACCTCATGCCTGGGGGAGCTATTTTATTTCTTGAGAAAGAATTAAAAAATTCCTCTCAACCCTATACATGTGTATGAGATAGAACGGGTTTCATTCCACTCCATGTCTTGAAGGGAATTCCATTTTCAACTATAATTGGTACATAGTTTAGTGTGTATGTAACAATTTGTATTTTATATACCCAAAAGGATAATGGAATATATTCATGACGCATCATTGGCCTTACTATGTCCAATACGGTATGGTTCACCATTTAAATAACGCTATTACACTTTGGTGTATAAGGTGCATTGAGTTGTGATAGATTCCCAAACTGTCGTATAAAGTCGATGAACTATTGGTTAAGATATTCTCTACGTCGATCCGATTGAAGCATATTTATCTTCATATCAAGCTAATTCTCTACTTCATTCTTAAATTACTTGAATTTCTCATCGGGCTCAAACTTATACTTAATTAAGTAAATATATCCATATCCACACAAGTCATTAGTAAAAGATATAAAGTAATAATATCCACCTCTAGATTCTACTCTAAATGGTCTACATGAATCAATGTGTACCAATACTAGAATCACTATGTCCCTTTCACCCTATCAAGAAAATATAGGTTTAGTCATTTTACCTTGTAAACAAGTATGACATCCATAATGTGGGTTTAGGTTTGAAGTGTATAAATAACCATCTTGATAGAAAAATGCCAATGACTTCTCATTTACATGACCATGATAGTGATTTCACAACAATGTGTTATATGTGTCCTTTGATCTTGATTATCTATCAATTTCCAGCACTTGGTTTTCATAATTAAATACATACAAACCATTATTTAAATTTTTAATATCATAACATATGGTGTCCTTATAAAACCGGAAATATTTATTTTTGAATTTAAAAATAAACCAATTTGTATCTAAAAATGATATATAAATTATGTTCTTGTTAAAAATTGGTACATAATAATAGTCATATAAAAGCAAAATTATCTCAGTAAAAAAGAAAAAATGGTTGCCACTAATGGAATGAATATCCCACCTCAAACCATTAGAATCTCATAGTTTCACCTCCCTAAGATATATTCTCTAAAATATACATGGTTCCTATATTTGTATACATATGTGAGCACCACAAGCTATATATACTACCCAATGTGTAGATGTGGAATGAATTAACTTGATAACTAATTCGACTTTGGCTTCCCCTTGCATATGAGTCAACTTCCTCTTCCTTTATTCGGACTTGAAACATGAAAAACATATGACTTCATTTTCCTTTCCCTACATTTAGATCTTCTTCTTCATTGTCGGACAGTGTTTGGGGGATTAAGACTGTTTATAAATCTTAAGACCATTGTCTTTTCTGTCTATTTCATTATCACCATTAGGACTATAGGTTTCTCATGCCCCATGTTCTTATCCACACGGGGAATTTGGGCCAGATGTTCCAATAGGATATTCTCATATTTCCTATATTATAATTGAAAATAAAACTAGAGAATTCCTTGCAGTAGTTACGAATGTTTTAAATCATTACAGAAATCAACAATGAATTTAATCATTGTGATGTCCAAGTGTCTCATGTATCTAATAAGCTTTACTACATGAGGCCTAGTAGGTGACGACTCTCCGTGATTATTCATGAACAAAGAATTGGAGAACCCACAAATCTCAAGTTTAACCTTCTCTTGATAGAGATCTCGAAAGTGAGACATCATGCTATATGAATCCATTATCTCATGTTTCATCAAGAGCTCATTAGACATGGATGATAGCATGATGAACTGAATGTTTTTAGTATCATTCATATTTTTCTCAAAAAAATAGAGTTTCGAATGCCTTACCTCATTCACAGGTGCAACTAATAAAGGTTCCTCCATCCTATATAGTTTTTCTTCATGGTGAAGGATGAACCATATGGGCCTTTTCCACTCCTGGAAATTAGTGATGGTGAGAAGGATTCCCTTCTTGAGTATGGATATCAATGATATGTTTGATTTCAATTTTAATGTTTCTTATCCAAAATAGATAAGAAGTTAGTACATTATCTGATAAAATTTAGACAAATAAATAAAAATTATATTAAATAGTCTACCAATATTTTTTCAAAACCCAATGGGCATCACTATTGGCTTTAAAATATCATGTTTCTTAGACATTCTAGTTACATGGATGAATATTACACTCTTATCACCCCAAAATTCTATGGTCAAGCAACTTTAATGGTTTTAGGTAGGCATTCCAAATGCTAGATACATTAACATGTTGTTCCTTGATCTGTTGATTGTAATCCCCCTCATGAAATCATCATTTTACATTTCCTCAACCTTTTCAACTCAGTAAAACTTGGTCTTGCATTGTAATTAAATCCATGATGTGAACAAAGTTATGTCTAACCAAACCCTCAAATTAGGCTACCTCAATAATTGAAATAACCCCAATTTTGGAATGTCAAGCAGCTTGAACTATGGTCGGATTCTAACCCAACTAATGTAATTCTATACAGAAATAATATTTTTTAGGGATTTTATTCCTTTATGAATAAATTTCTAATTATTATATTTTAACATGCTTTCTAATATTAACTGGGATTACATATATTATTAACCATGTCTTTAGATAATATTTACGCATATGTCAGTTCATTTTAGATCCACAATTTCATGCTTGTTAATTCATTAATTATGTGATCATGAATTAAATCTATAATGTAATAACATTTCCACAAAAATAAATAAAATAAAGGGTATGATCATGAGTTTTTTCTAATATATAGTTTATCTAACAATTGATAAACTAACAATTGACATAGTGGTGAAATACCTTGAACAATTTATGTTTTATGTTTACATAATTCCACCTGTCCACCTTTGTTTCACCTTGGATTGGTTACACATCATCTCTTAACTTGAACTCCCTCCATGAGCTTTGCAGCATAATCCATTACATATTCTTTTACTCCCACACTTTTGAGGGATAAAAGGGGTTTTACATATATGAAACCATGGGAACACGAGCCCTATATATTAATGAGGAGAGAAGGCATGCTAGAAAATAATTGAATTTAATTGTAAATTAAAATGGAAACCCATCACAAGAAAATGTATGGTCTAGCTTATTATCATCCACATACATGCAATTAATTTACACAGTTAATAAAACTATAATTCAATTATTTAATCATTCTTATTTAAAATAAATTACTCTCAAATTGATTAGTTGTTACCTTTAATTAATCAATCCTTTTATCTTAATCCTTTTAGAAATTCCGTGAGATTATAACTCATTATAATTTTATAAAAATAGATTCATTTAAAATTAACGCTGCACATAAATTTACCTTGGAGGTACACTAGTGAATAATCATCCCAAAAAAACACAACCTGTATTATACTTATATATATTTTATTCTTTGTGAAATATATCATCTATGACTTATCACATTCTTTCATGGTGTGCACTTCATGGATGATTACATGAATTAAATGACTTTTTTGAATTTATGATGCTTTAGTACATGTAGAATAATAACTATAATACAACATATACAAGATATTCACATCTGAACATTATGCAGATATTAATATTTTAATTCTATGTAATTTGCTAACAGTACATGGTGTGTAGATCCAATCTACATGGAATGTACTACCTTCACCCTCTATGCTAATTACACACGTTGGGACTCATCATGCGAGGTTTACAGCACAATTCATGGAGTGCACGGCGTTCCCAATGGGGAAGACCACATGGTGACTCCATGTTACAGAGTCACTAGTCGGTTAAGCGATGTATGGGATACATAGCCCAACCTTGAACTGAAAGGGACTACAAGCCATGTACAGTGGTCCAAAAAACATTTAGTCTGGCTGACCATGCACCGGTCTATCCTAGTCATCATGAGGTGTAAGAATTAACTACATCACATATCTTTAATGCACATGGTTTGGGTAATAGACAAAATAATCCTGATGCCTTGAAAAAATACAATACGTGTAGATCCGAATACATGTTGTATACTAATATGTTACGTGGATTGAATCCTTGGAACCTCTAGATGAGATCCTTGATATAATTTTAATAACAAAATACAATGTTTGGTTAGATCTATGAGAAATGATAGAGGATTAAGAAATATCATAATTGAGAATAAAAAGAATGATTAAACATCAATTGAAAAACAAAATTAAAATTTTTTAAATCACAAATACAAATTAATTTATTAAAAATTGTAATATTCCCACATTGATACAAGTTGTAGGTTCTGGGTGGAGTGGTCGCATAGTAGGGATGGAGCCCAACATTGATTTTTTCCATATTCAATTAGAAATCTAGGATCAATGAAATGATGAACCCCGTGATCCATAGAATTTAATCAATGAAATTAGTCAAAGGGATAGAAAGCCTGGAACCAAGAGAGATGATCCACATATATTGTTAATATTTAATTTAATTAAATAAGAATTACCTCCAAGGTGATGTTTTATTAATTTATCCTTCGTCCACAGATCTGTAGGTGTACCATCATTGCGTTGTAGATAACAAGTGTAGATCTCATCTGGTGGTGACCCAGAGGTGTTCCATGTATCTCAAGTGGTCAGAAAATGAGTCTCATGGTGCTAGCCTAGAATATCCTCATGCATGCGATGTTCACATTTGATCGCCTGGAGAACCTCTTATAAAGCATTATCCTTGATCCAATAGAGGTGGATCTCTCTCGTTCTAGAGATCTTTCATGGGATGGGATGAACTATATTGGATTGAGATATTTTCGCCAATTCATTTTTCACAACACAATCAGAATGTCTTAGCCTACCCTTTTCTAATGAGGGAATAATATAATTGGGAATTTATTTCACTCGGGTAATAATAAAACATTTTCACATGTTCTTTTAATTATTTCAGAAATCATAGAAAAACCCCCATGTCAAATAATAACAGCAACATTATTATTTCATGAAATGATCTTAACATGATAGTTATAATTAAATATTATTTAATTAAATTATATTCAATATTATTATTTCCTACTAGACCATTAAACACATTCCACAAAACCTCCATGATATTTATTATTTATTCCACTCATAATATAATATCATGAAGAACTTGTGATGGAATACATGTGATCCAAAATCCATGAATAATTATTAAACCATGACTGGAATAATATTTATTAAACTTTTAAATAATTAAATATTTAACTAAGATATTGGATACACTTATTGTACAACCCTATATGCCCCTTTCTCAGTGGCATTAGGTGATCATTCATAAAGTCCAAGGTTATCATCTAAAACACGCTAAGGTGCCCAAAGAGAATGTAGTTAATGTCTCAATGACATGTCTCCTCAAACGAATTCTTACCATGTAATATAATCTCTTTATCAAAATATCTCTAATTGTGATGATTTCATGCCAATATCATTAGCCTATATTCTCGATTTCACTTTCTTTGTCTTTCTGAAAATAGAAATTTCATATTGACCACCACAGCCATGGTTTTATTTAGGCTATATCATTTCCATCAAAGGTCATGTGATATTATTTTCTTTAAAATATCATAATGTATAGATATTTCTTGTATTATTTATTACTACAATATTACTCCTGATGCACCCAACATATCCTACCGCATTTCAAACATCTGTCATCATGGTTTTCTCAATACATTAATTGTGAAACTCATAAAATCCATTAATTATAATCTAAAAGTCCAAGGATCAATACACAAATACTCATATAATTACATCCAATGACATCTAAAAATGTGGATTTCCAACATGTGGGTCTTGTTCTAAAGATATCATCCTAAAAATTAATAAGGGCATATACCATGAGATGGTTATTTAAAGTTATATGAGTCTCCACCATTTATAGTTGGTATCATTTATGTCTCTAAAATTATATCATCCATTTATAGAATGTATATTCAAGAATATTATCATAGCACTTATGATTTATCACTATAATATTAAACCACAGTGTCCATTTAGAGTGAAATTTAATCTTAATACATTATCACATACAATGTTACAGAGAAGAAAAATCATAATGTGATAATGAATTTATTAATATTAATAACCATGAATATAAGTTATAATAAAGTATAGAAGAATTTGGTTCTTAGGCACCAACTCCATTATAAATATGCATTCCATAATATAATTTAAAATTAATCATACCAGATCCCATGAAAATAAATGAGTTTCACAAACATTTCATCATAACATAACATGTGTTTAATAAACTGTTTTCATAATCAACTCATCATTTAGCCAAAGAAGAACCCATAAAAATAGAAATGGTCTTCCATTGAATTTTATAAATGTATAACATGTGGAAGGAAAATTTATTTCATAAACATATTTTTTATAATATTTATAAATAATTTGGAGAAATAATAAGTATGTTATCCTTGGATCATATCCCTAGAAAAGAACATGTAACATCCACAGATGTCATATTTGATGGAAAATGATTTTAAAAGATCACTTGTAACATTTCTGGAGGAAAATAA
The DNA here is from genome assembly GCA_963277665.1 of Viscum album. Lineage (NCBI taxonomy): Eukaryota > Viridiplantae > Streptophyta > Magnoliopsida > Santalales > Viscaceae > Viscum > Viscum album. The sequence continues at coordinate 1,032,199,380 of OY728158.1, forward strand.
ATTTTATTTGGAAATCAATTTTTAGAAATAAATATTCATAATATATATTTTAAATCCATTTCTTTGAAAATATACCAGAAAATTGATAAATTATTATTTAAATCATTAAAATCACTACATGAAGAAAATATCGGTTCCACATCGAAAAATAATTTTAAAAACATAAAACATTTTAAAAATATTTTTATTTGAAAATTAGCATAGGTAATTATAAAATTTTCATTAAAACAATGATTGGACATGATAGTATAAAATTTTATTCTTCCCATACATGTCTATAATAAATGTTCCTTTCATCTTTTTAGTAAAATCATAAAATGGGACTTGTTTCTGAAAATGAAATTACGATTCCTTTTAAAAAAATCAGTTACTAATTCAAATAATGGTAAAATTTACTTTAAAAATCATATATTTTTATTTAATCATTTTTGGAAAAAAAATTTATAAAACATGGACATGAAAGTGATATTTTTTCAATAGAAGAGATAAATAAGGTCACTTTTCCATAGAAACATTATTTGGAAATATTCAGTTTATAAATAGAAGAAAATTAATGGTAAACTTGTATTATTTTTATATAACATGTCTTGAATAAAATTAATTAGTTTCTTAAGAGATTCATAATAATTGTTTATCACTAGAGTTAAAAATAGAAACAAACCTAATGAACTTTGATATTATATCCCAAAACCCTTACTGCCTTGGTTTCTTTTGAATTGATGGCCCTATTAATGAATAACATCAAATGAAAATTTTAATATCATGAAAATAAATAGATTAATTATATAAAAGTTAAATGTCTTATTATATACACCTCATATAGGAATATAGTTCATAATATAACTTATGTCCCAAAGAATGAAATTTGAGACAAAAATGCCCTACCACATTAGTAACTTTGGAATTGTAAAACCAATGAATATGAGATCATAAAATGGATATGTAAAAAAAAATAGGATATGTGTCATAAAATTAATTATTAGGTAGTATATAAAACACATAAAAGAAATAGGAGGTGAATATATCATCAGTGTCACATATGTAAAAAAAAGTGAGATGGAAGTCCCTTACCTTGAGTCTGGATTTCCATCACACATGTCAGAAACTACTAGATAATAAATATATGTTTTTAATATATATATATATATTAACGTACCAAAATTATTTATAACATATCTTACATGATTATAATGTGACATTTTATTTCCTATTTTTTTCAGGTCCGTATTAAAATCACATTTTGGGTAATAACTGGTTTGTTTTTCTTGTATATTTTTGATTTTTTATTTTTGGTCCTATTACAATTATTATGGTTCGATAATTTAATAGTTTCAAATTATATTTGTATCATAATTAATAGTATCCACTATAAAATTCAATCAAAATGGTTAAAGGAAAAAATTTGTTAAAATGAGTTTAAAATAAATGGATAGGGATTCCATATAACACAAAAAAAATTATAAGCCTCATTGGTTTTTTATTTCATAATTACCCAATAATTATTAAAATATATGAAAATTTTGATCCAATTTAAATGAAAAATGACTATATATTATTAAAATATTTTAAGTAATTCCTTGTGTGTACCTCCACTCAGTTATAAAAGGGAACCACTTTTACTCCATTATCAACGATCTGTGATCCATTTAGCTCCATAAAAACCTACAAAAAACCATCCTTTATTCCTACCATTCATTATTGAGCTCTTTTTATTACCATAATACCATCTCAGTATGGCTTAAGGTGTATACTAAATTATTCCTCTTCAATATTAGGTAATCATCTTACCTGACTCTTCTAATGTTTATTTCTTCATCTAATTCCTAAAAAATCTATTTTATCATTGTAATGGAAAAAATATATTATCATTAATATAATGATATGTTATTATGAATATGTTAAAACCCTATTCCATCACCATTCCATCCCAATGAATGTGAAAGCATCTCTCATACATACATACGACCTACTATCACTATATAGCTGTGTAATTATTTTTTTATCTCCATTTAAAATGGATGGTTATAATGATGTAATTAATGAAATATATATTATATTTATGATATAATAATTATAATATAAATAAAATATATCATCTACTGTGTCACCTTTCAATATATTGGAAAAACATAATGTTGAATGTGCATATGTGTGGACTTCCACCTCTATGAAGCGATCTGATTTGTTCTTATATTACCAATATGAATGGATGACAGAAAAACTGTATGTAATGAATTAATATTGTATTAATGAAATTATTAACATTATTTATATAAGAAATCATTTCATGAAACTTTTAGACATAAAAATTACACAAAATTAAATTTCTAGAAAATGATAGAACAACCCAAAAGTGGTAAACATAATCAGGGTCAATTTAGTGAATGGATTTAAAATGATTATATAAGAAATTAAAATAAAATAAATATGAAAAAGGTTCATAAGAACGTATTTATTAAATTTAAATTTTTTATAATGTGTTTTCAAACATGTATGACTAAGAGGATACCTATGGTAATGGATTTTTGTAACAATCTCATTTTACTTTGGGATTATTGATATTCAAATTTCCTTTTATATTATTATATGACCTAGACAATTAATCCCAATCAATGTTATCGTCTTTTAGTTATTTTTTGGGTTTACATATACATATTCCATTTATTATCTTGTTGGATCATCTATTAACAAAAAAGTAACACGTAAGGGTTATTTTCAACTTTTTACAAAAGTACACAAAGAATGTTTTTCAACATATATGGCTTGACCACCCTTTTCCACCATCACATTCATTGTAAATTATCATAATTACGTTAAAATATCATACTGTTATTTTAAAATAAAATTTTTTTCTCAGTCATATTTGAATTTTTATTTAAAATTATATCAAAATAAAATAGTGTTATTTTCCTGAAGGAATGCTATGAATTTTGAAAACTGATTTGCAACTCTGTTCTTACACAATGTTTTACGGATTCTATTTTTAATGTTTTCCTTATATTATATTTTTTTTGAGTTATGGTTTCATTATTAAATAATTCATTTCATATTAATCAGTGGAATTTTATCATTCTTTATTGCTAAAGGATTATACATTGTTTTAAGATCTTCACTTTCTTATGATTATGTTCTCTATCACTCTCCATTGTTTATTAAGTGTTATTTTCTGGTATCATTTCCATATTTTTAATATCATGGAAATATTCAAAATAATTTCCATTACTTTAATAATGATTTGATCATATACTATTTATATATATTGTATCAATTTAAATTTATTTTTAAGCAATCTATTTTATTTATTGAAAAAATATTGTTTTTCAATATTCATGATTAAATACAGAAATTTTTGGTCATATAATGATTTTTATAATTAATCGTATTGATGATTAAAATTATTAGGAATTTATAATATGTGAATGTTATGGTTGGGGCCTAGTTATAGGTATCTGTATGATTCATAGACGGGTCTCCTGAGATAAAACTGCAGGAATGATATATTAGATTGGTTTTTGGTTTCAACCTACCAATTGATTAAGAATTATATCCTTATTGAGAGACCTTGATTGAATTATTTGGGATTAATTGGTCAAGGGTTTGATAGAAAGTTCATGAATGTATGTATTTGTGCATTTCCTTTAAAAATAATTTAGTTTCCATTATATATGTGATTACTATGTTGATATTACCTATAAATGATTATTTAACTAATGATTGTTATTGAAAGTATTATTTTTTATTATCCACTCTTCCAGTTTTATTATTATTTATTTACTTATGGTATATTTCATTTTATATAACCCATATTTAGTATTTCAGCTCAACCTTTATTTTTCCTTTCCCCTATATATGGATAAGGATATTATGAATGATTTTGTGGTGGAAAGAATCTTTATAATACAATATTTTTAAATTCCCAATATAATATAGGAATCTTGGTTACATCTATTTTTCTAAAACATCTAATATGATTATTAATCTATGGAGTGATCACATGTATCTTATGATAATTTCATATAGTAATCACTAACTCAGGGTTACTGGAGTTTGGGTGTTACAGTATGTATCAGAGAGATTTTATTATGAAAATTAGGAACATTATTTTAAATAAACAGATCTAAAATGAGAATTATATTAATCCATTTGGTTATTTGAGAACCTTTTCCATTATAAGTATTTTTTAGGCTTTGTAATTACAATGATTATGATCATACTCATAGTGTTTGAGGGTTTATTAATGGTTCCTTATGGAAGGAAGGGAATCAACACCCATAATAAATGTATATATTTACCTGCTGATAATTCCATTAAAACAACAATTAGAGTTGAATAGATCTTGGTTATATTAGGGCACATAAAATAGGTAATGATGAATATCATTTTCTCTATATAGAAACAATTTTTCAGAAATACTATTCACATTTTTTGAATCATATCATGCAATATAATCCCCCATATTTTAATGGAACAAATAATCAATTGGATGTCAAATAATGGATTAAGTACCGTTGAAATGAATTTCATGGTTTTGGTAAACAATGAGAGAGAAAAGGTTATTCTAATAGTGTATTGGTTGAATGGATATTATGGTCTATAATGGTCTTTTATCTAAAAAACGTTGAGATAATAGTATTATTTCTACACTTTCAAACATTTATTTTTAAAATCTAAATCCAGATGCATAAAATTTTAACCATTTATAATGTTCATATTTAAACATTTTCTTATGAATGGTTTTGTAGAAAATTAGTTATTTTACCAGATAGAGAATAACCATTGCAATAGAAAAAACATTCTTACTATTTTATGTATGGAGTATATCAGATCAAACATCATTATTAGAACTACAAAAACCTGTTAAATTAGATGTATGGATACAAAGTTCAAAAGATGGGGGTTTATAATGTCATAAAGTCAATGTATAACCAATTATGATAAGATGAATTTATTCTAAATCTACCTAACTAAGTTTATTGAATGAAGGTATAGATTCTTTCTAGATTTAAATTTAGAATAACTACTAGATCAATAAATTCATACATTCTCTCAGATGAAGTTTTTACATTATACCTAACAGAAACGTAACAAATTATAGTGGTGTATATCATAATGACTATTAGATGAACATTACATAACATTCCATGTAAAATAATGTTTGAATGATATTTTCGCAACCACCATTGAGATATATGGAATATTTTCATTGATATTCCACCTATAAATAAAGATACATTTGTGGTGGAGTAATATATTTCTATGGAATCTTTTATATATTTCACATCTTCAACTATCAAAAGTTTCTGTAAAAAAAATTACATCTTGTTACTTATGTTCACTTTACTATATCATTTAGATAGTATTTTCTTAATTAATACATTGTGATGTTTACTATTGTAAATTCCATAAGAACTTTTAATTTTTCAATCACTCTGTCTAATCTGGTTTGAGTGAGGGATTACATTGTTGATGAAGAGTGATGATATAATGATTTTCTAATAATAGGCCCCAAAGTATAAGTGAAATATTGATGTGTATAATATTTTGGATTTGGAGATTCTATGAATAAGTAATACATGCCTTTATGGTATGATTAAATCCATGGATACCTTGATTTTGGTTTAACAGTTCCATAACACATACGTATAATGAGTGGATATTAACATATCAAATTTTCCAAAAATATTCTTGATACATTATAAAATAGTTGTTAAATTTTTTTTAGATATCTTTCCTCTAGTAAATTTATTAAAAAATGTATCATATAGTTTTTTATAGACTATTATGATTGGCTATAAAAAACATATAAGGATAATTCATCAGATAATCATCATTAAATACATTGGAATTGTTTTGATTTATTTTATTAACTACTATCCCCCTCACTTGTAGTAAAATGTATATTCATTTAATCCTATATTATATTTTATAAGATATTTAGACTTATTATGATCTGTTAAACTAATATTTTTTTATAAAAATGAGTATCATTTTTTTATTACATCTTCTTTGTCAATTGGGACATTAGAGAATATAAATCTAAGAAGACCACTAATCTTCGATGGTTACAAATATGATTAATAGAGATACTGAATGAAAACATTTATTACCAATATTGTCTTAGATAATTTCATCATGTTTATTATAATTAATCATATTTTTTATACATAAGTTAATTCTTTTACTAAGGAATAAAATTTGGAATATTTATTTAATTTTTGGGATATGAATACACTGTTTTTCTCAAGGACCAAAAGTATCTACATTCATATTATATCTTGTAAAACTATAAGTAATATATGGAAGAAACATAATGTTACTTGATAAGGTACTAACCATGTTATAGAAACATGAAGATCCATTTTAATATCATACAATCATTAATTAACTTTCTTATGAGGAGATTTAGTTTCTATGATTCATCACTGTTCAATGAATATTGCTAATAATATAACATATATTATAGATAAAGAGTTAGCTAATGGAAATATATTAGATAAAATGATTGATAATATTCCAAATAAATGGGAATCTAAGAGAAAATATATAGATGATACAAAATACAAATTTGAGATATGAACATATTATTGGTACTCTCATAAAATATGAGGGTATATTAATGAGAGATACATATAAACAAAAATGAGTAATGGGGTATCATTTTCCTCTATGTTAAATATACCTAAAAAAACAACATAAGCTAAAAAAGTTTCTATGATTTATAAAAAGAATAAAGTTGATGATTAAAGTCAATAAAGATCATAAAAGATAATTCATATGAATGTTCAAGACATTCCAAAAGTATGAATAATATTTTTGGAAAAAACACTATATATATAAGAAAAATAAAAATGAAATTAATGGTAAGAAAAAAGCTTTTTATATTATTTATTATGAATTTTAAAAACAATTAGGATTATGTTAGACTATATCTTCCTAAACTAAATAAGAAGGATATTGATTTATGAATTTTTATTAGAAAAGAATTCAGAAAATTTTTAATGATTTAGGAACTTGGAGTGAAAGAGGTGAGGAATTCTATTTAATATGTTCTTAAAAGAATAGTGATGATGTTTAGAAATTTATTTGTTTTGGTGATGGTATTTAGAAGACCAGTCAATGCTTGATTTTTAATTTATTTACTTAATACCTATAAAATTCATCTTTAAGTAATAAATATCTTTATCTGAACATGAATGTTCTTCTTCTTGTGATGAGGAAAAAACATATAAATCTGAACAGGATGATTCTATACCATTATTTAAAGAGGTATCTAGATTTACTACCATTCACTTAAAACACATTAATAATGTTTCAAAATAACATGAATGTGAAAAGGTAGATATTTCCAATTAAAATTCTATAAATTCAAAACATTCAACATAAATTTTAAATTTATCTTATGAATATGATAATAAATATAATTCTATATCATCTAATAAAAATGAGGATTTATTTATGAATCTAAAATCAGATATATTTTATCTAATGAAGCTTCAATTGAAGAATAATTTGAATGTGTAAAATTATTACGGTATATATAGTTATATGAAAAGTCATTGAAATATATATAGGATTGGTTTTATTCAATAAAATAATAATTTTGAAAATAATGACTTTATTCTGAAAAATGAACCCTATTTTATAATATATCATTATAGTGGAAATTTGGAAATAAATTTTCATTGAATAATGCGAATTTTTTTATTTTTGAAAAATATATTACTTTTTAATAATTAATAGTTTTACTTCATTATAACATTGGATTTATATAGTTTTCTATGGTTTAATTTTAAAATAATTCTAGGCCCAATCATTTTTGGTACCAAAATCCAAATTTTTCTATTCCTTGAAAATTAGAAAAGATCCAATATAAAATATATTTTCTAAATGGATAGTAGATGTTATAGAAATAAAAATGAAAATAGGATTTTTTATAGAAATTTATCAAGATGAAAGTAGGAAAATCCACTTTTGGAGATCTTGATTAAGGAGATAAATTTTCGAATTCATCTGAATGCTTGAATATAAGGATGTTATTTTCACAAAACCCTTGTATTATGATCGATTAAAATATATTACAAATATTAGAATGTTCAATATAATATTATTATGTATCTACTAATTTTTTTATCAATATCCTTATAGAAAATATATCGTTGAAAAAGGGGGAGAAATTGTTTCATATGTTCTGAAAAACAAATATTTAATAAATTATCAAAAAAAATTTTCAAATATGATTTCATAAAAACTTTTGGAATAATCTTTTTAGGAACATCAGGATTTTTATTATACTAGGATTCATCGAATGATAAATACATAGAATATTTTCATATTTTATTATAAAACTCTGATGTTCCTTTCATTAAACAATCTTTTATAAGAATATTTATTTAAAAATTCACTTTCAGGGAAAATTTCTAGTATTTCCTATAATTATGTTTATTTTTTCCTAATCGTTTATATACTATTTAGATTATTTTTAAAAAATTCATTATGATTTTTTTAAATAATTTTATGTTTCATCAGAACATATGTTTTTTGATAAAACAGATATCTAATGTTATAAAACATCCATATCTTATATTATTCTCTCCTATTTTGTGAAACATTATCTTTCATTAATCTTTGTAATGTTTTAATTTAAAATTGTTAGATTTATGTAAATTGTTTAATATATCATTGTATTATATATAATGGTCATGTGGGTCACCACACCTTCACCAAAAACTAATTTTAGTTGATATCTTTTAACATATTGAGATTCCTTCATACGATCATTATGAAATTTTTCTGTTCAAGTCTCATGGATTCCTCAAGAGACATTCCTATTAGCCTTGTTATTAATGAAATTTTGATAGAGATAAAATAGTACAAAAATTATTATAACAATTTAAATTTTGTAGTCATTTTTTATGGTTTTGAATCATTTAGTGTTTTTAAATAGGATTTGATTTTCATTATCCTGGTATTTTATAAGAGTGTTATATTCCAATCATGTTTAGTGAAATTGGTAGCCTTTGAAATGTCACCTTTATTTTTTTTATAAATTACTAAAAATTGAACATCAAGTAAATTGATTAATTGGTTGAGATTATATTTGAGTTTGAATTAAATTTTAGAACTCAAAAATTACTTAAGAATAAATGATTTATTGAAAATCTCACATTGAATCAAATTATTTTTCTTCCTATGAAAAATTGATAAATAAATCACATCTATATATTTACTCAATGATAGTATCCCTCTAGATCCAAAATTTCAAAATTTAATGATCAGAGATAGGGGTACTTTAAAATTTCATATCATTTATGTGTTGGGATTCCTTTCCAATATGAGTTAGTTTAACATTATAAATTTTATGTTAAGGATCATTAAGGTAGTAAATGTTGGGTCTCTAAAGGTGAAAATTATTCGTTACCTATGTTTTATAAATATATTTGGGGTAAAATATAATAATTAAAATAATAATGATACTGAAATAGGTATAGCTAAAAAAATAATTCATATATTATTGAAAAACATTTAACAATATACATCTCATTTTTTTCCTTATTTGAAATTATTTGTTGAAAAATTTGACAAAGGTGCGTGTGTTTCATAAGTTGATAATCTAACGAAGAAATCTATTGAAAATATGGAGAGATGATGAAAAATATCGTCAATGTATATGAATAAAATTACTAAATAATGTTTGATGTATCATTTTTAGTGTTTATCAAATATAAAAGTGAAGGTAAAAAAGATGAAATACTATAGTATAGTTTGGATAAAGTTGAGGTTTTGGTTATTAAGGTGCAAATTTATGAAAATTTAGAGAATATGATATTAAATAGAAGAAATATGAAAATGATATAAAATAAAAAACAAGATATAGATATCTTAAATATAATTGAAAAAGGTAATTCAGTATTTAATGTTCTAACTATGTAATAGTTTCCTCGCTATAATCCTTCTCTATTTATTCCATAGGAAGATCATATCCCAATTTATCCAAAATAAAAACAACTCTGGTTTTATTACAATATGTGTATCATCAAAGAATAAATGTAAATAATTTTTTATTGATGAAATTCAACGTGAAAAATTTGTTTAAGAAAAATATGTTAAAATAAAAAGGATATTGAAAAACCAGTGAAAACCCAATTGATAAAGAAGGATGATATTACTAAAGAGTTGAATAAATAATTATATATGGAAGTGATGTTTTCTAATAACTTAACTTACCTATTTTAATATTTTTAAAACTATATTGATCTAAGTGATTGAGAAAAATAACATTACTTAGAGGAAGGAGAAAAAGATTCTAAAACCAAGGAATATAGATAGGTTGTGTCAAATGAATAATTTTATGTCATGGAAATTTATTAAACTTGATCTATTAAAAGAAAAAAAAATTGACCTTAATGGTCAACAACTCCCTCAGTACCAAATGTTTTTTTATTCCACTTATTCTGATAGATGAACCAGTTCAAATAAAATGAAAGGGAAAACGAACAATTTTAATGAGGATAAAATTAGATTAAAGGAATTTTGAAATTAATTCTAGTAATTCAATATAGGTACAAATATATTTAAGGAAAATATATATATTTGGAAAAGACGTGTTCCTTTAAGAAACCTAACAAAATTGATATTCAGAATTTGGTAGAATTCATATAATTCAATATAAATCATATAGAAAATTATTAAATAAAAAATGTTTTATAAATTTTATATCATTCAATATTAATTTATTTCAAATATTTTTAAATGATTTTTTCATTACATATTAACTTCTTCATGAATATATTTTTCCTAACATTTCATGTAACATTTTTTACATAGTAAAAAAAATTAATGAACAAAAATGGTAAAAATAGATCTCAACTATTGAGAAAAATAGTTATAATAAATGATCTAAATAAAATAAAGAAATAAATGGGGATAAATTAATAAATAGGGTTTTAGTTTGAAGTTATAAGTTAAAATAAAAATATTAAATGAATGTAATGTTTTAAAAAATTGGGGAGTATATTTTTCTAAATTTTTTAATCACGTTTTTTTATTTTAAAGGACTATTTTGTGCTTTTCAGAAAGGGGGGATCATTAAGTCTAAATTATTTATTCAACACCTTCAAAAAATAATATTATAAAAAATAATTCAATTATTTACAATTCAAAACATTTATACATTTTATATTTCACAATATTATTAAGAATGGAATTTTAGAAAATTTAGCATTTTTTTAGATTGATAATATATTTTCCATTAGAAGAAACATTCTTAATGTTTTTAAGATATATGATATCATACATAACATCATAATTATATGGTAATATAATTTTTACATTATATGGATGTATAAATATTTATAGGGAATGAATTTTATAAATTTTTATAAAATGTATAAGAAAGTCTCATTGGATGAAGTTATACTAAAGCTATCAGACTAACTTTATTAGATAGAGGTAGACATGAATTCCATATAAAAATTTCTAAATCCTACCAAATTAGTTAGTTTAATATTTATTATATATATATATATTCTATTCTATGAATTGAAACAATAATACACAATAGTTGTTTGTATAATAACAAATATCATATGAATAATATTGAACATTCCCCATAATGATTATGTTTTTGTGATGCCATTGCAACTAACTCTGTGATTTGTAGAATATGACTATTGTAAGTGAACCAAAGAAAAATTAATTTGAGGATGAGTAATATTTTCATGTGAATATTTTATAGATTTTCCATCATCAAATATATAAATTTATTATGAAATATTTTCTAACATCTTTTTACTTGAGTATAATTTATTAAAAAATTTTGAGAATCTACAACTTAAGGAATCTATTGTGAGGTATACTATTGTAAATGACTTTAGAAGTTTAAATTTTTAATTTTGTGTGTCTAATATAGTTTGATTTATGGATTCATTTTTTATAGAATATAGAGGATATAGGGGTCACATGATTGAGGATTCATAGGTTAATAGAGTTGGGTCCAATATTTATGGTTGAGGACTTCTTTGGTTAGGAATACATACCTTTACTTTAAAGTTAATTCCATGTATACCTTGAGTGCAATTTAATGCTTCCTTAGCACATAATGATAAATGAGATAAATATTCTTATAATTGTTTTTCTATGTTTTTGTAATTTTTTCTTACATTATTTGTATATTTTTTTTATTACAAGATTTTACATGTTATTTTACTAATCAATTTATATGAAAAGTTTTATATGGTTAGTTATAAAATTTTATAAATATAATTATACTTTTTTTGGAACAAATATCTATTTGATAAAATTTATATAAAAGGTTGGAAAAAAATTTATTTTTATTTTATAAAATATTATTTACCCCCACTATTTATTGTAAAATTTATACTCTTTAGTTCATAAATTTGGTGTCACGGTTTTTTTGTACTTTTAATAAAATTCTACAAATAATGTGATTTATATAAAATTGTAAAATTGTTTATAAAATGAATGTTTTATCCATTATTTATGTTCGAGAATATAAATCTCAGTATATCACAAATATTTAATGGTACTGATTATAAATATTTGAGAGATCACATGACAAAAAAATTAATCAATGCTAGAGTTAATAATTGTATCATTTTTAATGGAAGTTATCATTTTCTATATAAATAACTTACTACATTACTAGAAAATAAAATTTGTAATATCATCTTCATTACCATGTTATAAGTAAAATATATTTCTTAATTACCATAAATAAATAGAGTTACAATTTGTATTGTGCATCTAAAAAAAATATATGAAAAAAAAAATGAATTTTATAACTTTGTAACTAAAAAATTTATATAAACTAAATTATTCATATTAAGATAAGACCATAATGATTTTGATTTCTTAAATGGGGAAATAGTTATTGAAAAAAATAAATGTTTTATAGCCATTGTTCACTGTCTATAATATCTTGTAGATAAAAACCTGATAGGTGAACAACTGTTGGAGGTAATTATCAATATTATTCCAAAAGAATTGGAATCCAAGAGAACATATATTAATGATACAAATCATCCTAAAAAGATAATCTTAGATGATATTATTGTAACTATCAATAAATATGATGGTATATTGAATATATATGAAAAACAATAATAGAATATGAATGAAGTAGAATTTTCATTTACTTCTAATACACCTAACAATGATAGATCAAAAATTGTTTCTAAATCTTCTAAAAAGAATAAATTGAATGTTAAAAGTGAAATCCATTCATATAATGAGAGTAAAAATGATCTTGATAAATGTTTTAAAATAGTGATTTTTTTTGAAAAAAAAATATTTTCATTATAGGAATAATGGAAAATTATAATGAACAAAGTGAATATAAAGACACTTCTGAAATGATTCTTATGAATGAAAATAAATCCCAGTCATATTTCACCAAATATTCCAAAACCAAAGTCTAAGGATAAGAATAAAATAATGTAATACAAAAATAGTTAAGAAAATTATACATGAATTAGAAACAATTAATGTATGTTGTGGATAATGTTTTTATCAATGATATTCAAAGAACAATTATAATGAATATAATGTTATGTGTTTTTAAACTGGTAGTCCAAAAAAACGATAATTACATTATGAATAAGGTATTCCTTGAGTCATTAACAAATTTAAATTTAAATTGAACTTATTTAGATTTTTATGATTGATATCTTATTTATTATAATGAATAAAATCATTTTTCATCTTAAGAGGAGGATTCTTTATCAATATTTGAATAAGTATCCAGATATTCTTCCTTGCTTGAAAAAAATAATAACGTTTCAAATAATATTGAACATGCTATGGATGAACATTCCAAGATAAATTCTAAAATTTCAATCCTTTTGATGGAAATTTAAAATTTAAATTTTGAATTAGAAAAAAAATATTGTTTTACATCAACAAATAAAAATATGGATTTAGATGTAAAAAAATTACATATATTTAGTCAAAAGAAAAATTCCTCAAATATTACATATAGTAAAGAAAATAAATATAGTACCTTTAGATAGATGATACCTCAATGAAATATATCCTGGATTGGTGTTACTATAGAAAAGTCTAATTTTTAAAATAATTACTTTGTTCAGAAAATTGCACCTTTTGTATGAAATTTAAAAGTAGTAGACATTTGAGGAACAAATTTTATTTGAAAAATTTGAAATTTTTTTCTTCAGAAATATTAAATTTCTATATATTTATCATTTCTTCAGTATAATAAATTTGTTCTTATGGAGATTTAATGGATTTATTTTATACATTTTTTAGACTGAAAAATGTATGTGTACAAAATTCCTAATATTTCTATTCTAGGAAAATATTTAAAGATTAAAAAATAAATATATTTGATACTTTTATTTTCATTCATCCCTACAAATTATTGGGAACAATAAGGTTTTCATGAAAACTATCATATTGAAATATATAAAAGTCATATTATGATGTAGTTCATGAGAGGATAAAATTTAAAAAGTCATTATATTATAAGAACATCTGGATAATATTTTGATTAAACCACTAAATTTATATAGATTTGAATATATAAAATAAAATAATGGAATGGTAAAATTTAAATAGTCATTTATTGATATTCTTTCACATATATAATTTCAATAAATAACTCCTCAATAAAGGGGGTATATTTTTCATATGTTTTAAAAAAAATTCTAAAGAATGTTTTCTTTTAATTTTTTTGAACAATGTTTTCTCCAAAATTTTCTAAAAACACATTTTTATAAACTTATTAAATTTTATCAAATTGAGCTTCATCAAAAAATGATATGATAGACTCTTACCATATTATTTAATGAAACCAATTTTTTAATATTACCTAAAAATATGTAAGAATTGTATTAAAAAAACAATAATAGGTAAAATTTCAATATTTTATTGCAATTGATAATATTATTTGGTATAATATTATCTATGTTGATTAAAAAAATATAATTTATTTAAACTATTCGAGTATCATTGATGAAAATGTTTTTATGGTAATACATATTTCAAATGTTATAAAATTTCAAGAGGTAAAAATTTATTATCAACTTTTTAGAAATATTATCAGTTGTTTATCATCACAAGATTTTAATTCAAAACCATTTATTCCTAGGAAATTTAATCATATCTCCTTAGCGTATGTATAAAGGTAAATTGGGTCACCATACCATCATAATTGACAATTTTAATATGAGATCTCTTTTTATCCTAACATTACCTCATTCAATATTTTTAAAGTTCATCTGATAAAATTTCATGGATTCATTATCAGACATTCTAACAAATTGGATTTCAAATATTGGTTGGTAAAAATATATTGTATTAAAAGTATGATTCCTTTTAAATTTTTCATTTGTTTTTCATCATTGGTAATCATTTTGTTATTTCTAAAGATTATTTATATTTTTTCTATCGTAATATTATGGATGAGTTCTATATATCTACCAAGCTTATTAAACTTGATGTCTTAAACATATATCCATTAAATTATTTGAAAAAGTATTATAAAATAATCATCAAGAAATTAAATAAATTTTTTGAGATACCTTTATAGGGAGAGGTTAATATTGTGACATGTATTCCAAAAAGTTGGAATGTTATGGAAAATATTTTACTCAAACCATACTTTTCTCTTCCTATGAAGATTGAGAAAAATATAAAATTAATCTCTAGATTAGAGAATAGTATCCCTATGTATCCTAAAATTATTAATTATCAAGAAATAAAATAGATATATTTTAAAATTTTAAGACATTTATTTGTTGAAATTTATTTATAATATGATTAATTTCAACATTTTAATGTTTATAGTATGTTTAATTAATGTAATTTAATTTGGTTCTGTGAAATTAGAAATTATTCGTTACTCATGTTTAATCAATACCCATTTCATAAAATTTATGAAAGAATAAAATATTTATAACTAGGATTATTTAGTTAAAGATAAGACTTATTATACTCGATAAGAAAAAATAAACATAACATAGAAAATTTTGGTTTTATATTTGAATAAAATTGATAAATAGGTCAACATTTCATCCATTTTAGTTGATATGATGAAGAAAAATGTCAAAGAAAAATGGAAATAGGGTGAAAAATCTCATCTAATTCCATGTAATGGATGAAATAGTTTATGATGGAACCTTTTCAATATTTATCAAAAGGAAGGGTGTAAAATTTTAGATGATAGTCCATCATTTGGTTTGGATAAAACTGAGTAGTTTTCCCTCAATGAGAAGTTTTTTGAAAAACACATAAAATAACAAGAAAAAAAGATAAAATATGTAAAATAAGGAAAAGAAAAAATGGGTAAAGATATCATAAATTGAATTGAAAAAATTCATGCAATAATTTACATTGTTCCCATTAAAAAGATCCTTAGTTTGATCATTCCATCAACATTAAATAGAAAAAATTTATTTCAATTAAACTCTAAGAACAATGCGGTCCGGTTTCGGTATAATATTTTTATATTCAGAAGAAAAATTTAAAGGAGTTTTTATTGATAATATTTAAGGTAAATAAGTTTTTTAATAATAATCTTCTAAAGTACCAAATGTTTCTGTAAAATTAGGGGAAAACTATTTGATAAAGAATTATTATATTTCTAAATAGTATAATAAAGAAATATATATTAATGATATTTATTATCATACCTCAACTTCCTTATCTTCTCAGTATAAAAAATATATTAATCCTACTTTTTTGGGAATATAATAATCCTTAGAGAAATTAAAAAAAATCTAAATAAAGGGAATTTTAAAAAGCTATATCTGATAATGAATTGAATTTCATGGAAATTTCATTGGATCATTCTATTTAAAGAAATGAATATGGACCTCCAAGATTAACAACTCCCTCCATACAAGATGTTTCTTCTGATTTTTCTTATTCATCTCAATGAATAAGTAGGATTAGAATGGAAATGAAGATAAAATATTTCGATGAGGTGGTAAATTAAATTTGTGGGATTATTAAAATCTTCGTGGACATTAAATCGATGTACACGTATATTTAATGAAAATTTTATTTTAGGAAAACACATGTTCCATGAAGAAGAATACCAAAATAGTCATTAAATTTGAGGTAGAATTCATGTTATTCAATATAATATAAAAATTGGAATTAGAAATGAAAAAAAGTTTTTTCTAGTGGATAATGTACAGATAAGGTGATATAAATTTATTTAATGAACATGTCTATAGAATAATAAAGGAAACAAAATCTATTTAAAAATATGAAATATGTATCAATTCGTAATTTTATGAATGTTCAATCGAAATATTTTATGTCTATCAAAGAAATCTTAATGATATTAAGAAATTATGATTTTTTGAAGAAGTAGTTGAAAAAATTAAGATAGTAGTTGATTAATCTGAAGAATATTATGATGATATTAAAATGTGGAAGCTAATAATCATGAACAATTTAAAGAAATATCGAGATTTTTCGAACTCTTGAAATTTTATAATATCCAAAATCAAAACATTCTGATGTATGTTATGGATGGATGATTTTTCCAATATTTTTGTATGCATTATTATTCTATATCATTGGATGAATATTGTTTATATATTTTTTTAATTTATTTTTTAATATATTTTTATGATTATTAATTTACATATCAATTTTTTCATGTAGATTTTTTCCCTAACATTTTAGCTAACACTTTCAACCTCATATAATTATTTTTTAAAATCATAAAATTAGTAAAAGTTTATAAACTATCGAAATAAATGGTTGGGATAAAGGATATAAAATTTCAGAAAATGGGGATAAAAAACAAAAGGAATAAAGGAATAGAGGGGAATAATGTTTTAAATTATCAATGATAAGAATAATTTTTTATTTCATTAAAATTTTAATATTATAGGGAGAAGTTTTTATATTGTTTTTTACTTTAGGTTTTCATTATAAATGTTGTGATTTTTATTTTCAAAAAGATATATGTTGTTTAGTTAAAATTATTTAATCATCTTGTTTTAACATTAACTTATAAAATAAAAAACAACACCTTTAAATGTTTATAGAATATAAACATTAAATTTTCCCATGTTCCTAAAGAATGTTTTTATATAAAAGATAGTTGTTTTATATGATGAGTAATACCCATTCCACTATTTGGAACATTCTTATTGTTTTCTTGGATGTATGATATTAGACATATATTCATCACTAGAAGGACATATACATTTTACATCAGAAACATATAAAAATTTCAATATATTGAGGTATTTAATGTATTATTGATAATATATTATAAATACATACCATAAGAAGTTATACAAAATTCATTGGGACGACTTTATCAGATGGAGGAAAAAAATTTCAGGATTAACTTTTATAAATACTACTGGATGAAGAAATTCATACATTCTAGTATATTATGGATTTCCATTATGTTGTGTGGAAGCGTAAAATATTGTAGTGATTTATACGTTAATGAATACTTGATATAATAGTAAACATTCCAAGTAAATATTATGATTGTCTGATTATATTGAAACAACCTCCCATAAATATAGAATATTACTACAATGAGTGAACTAATAAATAAAGATGAATTTAATGAGGGGTATTCTCTTTCAAATGAATATATTATATATTTTTAATCTTTGAAAATTTATTTTTATTATTAATATTTAGTAATAACTTGTAACATGAGTACATCTTATTGTAACTGTTGGTTGGAGAGGAATGTAAAAAGGGGGGTGAATTGAGTTCCTACTTAAAATTTCTATTTAAAACCTTTTTTATAAAGATCCCTCAATTTTAAAATGGCACTATTAATTAAGGCAGTGAAGATGTAAATGTTTAGTTGGTCAAAAAGTTTCTCAAAGGGTGATTAGTCCTCATTTGAACTGGTGTAAAACTCTTCTTCATCTATTGAAACAAGTTTACTGAATTAAATATATACACGCACTATGAAAAACTAACTATCAATGTGAATGAATAATGAATTTACATTTCATCAAATATAGGAAGAATAAAATAGATAAAATAATGTACAACAAAATTTATTGAAAAATAATGTAAAACAATAGGTTCAGTCTCACGCCAAGACTTAATACTCTCCACATAGTGATCTCTTACCACCATGCAGTTCATATTATTAATAAAATTGATACACAACCATTATCTGTCTTCACAATAGTTTTCAAAAACTGTCCAGGGTTCATACCCTCTTCCACAGTTCTTCGTGGAAAAAACAAATATTAGAGACCACACATGGTATATTCCACAGTTATACATGGGAATAAAAATTTAGTTGATGTTTGATATGAGGATATTAAGTATCTTCGAGTTCAAGCACAGGAGAGAGTGTGTGTAATAGACAGACACACACACTACTCAAAAATAAATGAACAAAAAACAGCTTATATTATAAATTTGAGTTTAGAAATATTTTTGTGTTTTAAATCCACCTGTTGAATCCTTCGAGTGATGAATTTGATGATTGAGTCTTTATCTGGATGGTGTCTCCAAAAAAGAGTGTCACTACTTCAGGTTCTAGCTTCGACTGTTCTTTCTCTAGTGTTGATCAAGAGTTGATAAATCACCGAGGGCATCTTTGAAATTATTCTCTAGATACGATCTTCTTAAACTTATTGTATTCATAGTGTAAGCATTGAATGATTCTTATTTTATGTAGCATGTATGATCATTTCATGTACAAACACGCTTCACCTCTACTCATCACACCACCTTTTTTTATCTTCCTTGGTCATCCCATTTATAACTGAGGTCTGACAATACGAATTAGTAGATCATGTGAGGTATTTCTCGTACATTGAATTATCCTCAGATATAGTCTCATGACATGACTTTAATCAGCCTTAATTAATGTTAGAAGCATTTAATTTGTCAAATATGACCGTTAGAATAATATAAATAATTTTGACAAAGTATGGATGAATCGATAGACTATTAACCGTAGGCTTCACATCGGTAGGCTTCAATAGCAGGTGCACATTGGCAACCTCCAACTGTAACCTTCCATGGGTAACCGTAAATAGTATTCCTACATCAGTGACCTTGAATCCATGACCTTTTCATTGGTAAACTTCTCATCTGCAACCTTTGCATCTTTGAACTTTGCTCGGTAACCATTGCATCAGTCAACTTTTCATCGATGACCTTTGTATTGGTGACCATTTCATCGGTAACCTTTCCATCAGTAAATTTTACATCAGTGAACATGGCATTGGTCAACTTGGCATCAGTGACCTTGGCGTCGATGACCTTTGAATCAATGAACTTTGCATCGGTGACCTTTACAACGGTGACCTTTTCATCAGTATCCTTTGTATCGGTGACCTTTGCATCGGTAACCATGCATCAGTGACCATGAACTTAGAAAAATTATGAACAATAAGCTTAAACAAACAACTAGTGAGATTAATAGTAAATGAATATTACTTTATAGAAACAAGGAACTTTAATGAAACAAGATTAACATAGATTGAAAACAGTATTATCACATAAATAAAACATGATTAGGGATTATCAAAATTGGTATGTCCAACAATCTCCCCCTTTATGATAATAACAAAATATTTCATTGAATTCATAGGTTTAATTAGTGTTCAATCAAGGTTAAATACATTTGTTAATTTCATTAGTGATGTTATCATACACATACTTTGATATCATTAAAACTAAATTGAAACCAGAACCTATATAAATTGAAGATATCCAAGTGATACACTAAACTATTCTCCCCATTTATAATTATCAAAAGGTATACATAACAAAAATATATAAAATAGAGTGTTTGTATTAATTAATCCTTAGTAGAATATACAAAAAGGAAACAACTGATCCTTATTTTCTTAGACTATCCAAAATAAATCCCAATATGATTTGTCCATTGGAGCATTGTCATTGGAAGATGAGGATGCAGGTTCTGAAGGTGGAGAGGCAGTCCAAGGGATGGTAGTTAGCAGAGTAGGAGGAGCATACACCGAGGTATTAGAAGACCTATTGTCTTTATGTCACTGAGGAATCATTAGGGTAAATCATATGATGTCTTGTGTAGGAGTCATCAAATGAGCAGTACTGGTGGAACCTGAAACAATGGAGGAAGCATGAAAAGAAGGAGGAACAATTATGGGTGTGTTGTCCTCATGGAAAAAGGTTAATAGAAGATTCCTGAAGTCTATAATGATGTTTCCCCCCACTTTCCATAGCTGTAGTGAAATCATATTTGTTTTTGATGAATATCTCCAATGAAGGAGTCATCTCTCTATTCATGCTCACTTGATCCTTAAATTCGTGAGTGATATGAGGAATTCTCATGATTTCCAAAAGAAGCATAAAGTGACCATCCATATGATGCTTAGTGTATACTTGTTTGTAATGAAGTCACCTGGATCCTTTATGGTCTTCTGATATTGAGAATATTTACTTATATAATCTCCCACATGCTTATGAATTTCCCTGGTATTGTAAATGACTTGAGTCATAGATTTATAGTCCTGTGTATTGGCACTAGATAATCGTTCCACATATTCTCTAACAAAATATCTGAAAGCCTCTATATCAAATGGAGGAGAGGATGAAGTGGAAGTAGATCCACCTAGTGGTTCCAGAGAAAATCCACTGTCTACTTAAAGGATTTAGTCAGAACACTGATCAGCCTTGTGACATCATCACTTTGTCCTATCACATGTGTATCCATGGAATTCTTAAAGTCCTCAAACACAGTTACCAACTGCTGATCCACACTCTTGATATATATGAGATCTCTATCCACTTTAAGCCATGAAACAATAGAGTATTCCATTCTTTAAAATGACTGTTTCACACTTTCCATAGACTCTTCCAATGTTCACTTGACTTTTGAATTCCCTTACATCATTAAACAAACTAGAGTGAAAGGTAGAGATCACCCTTTCTAAGGAAGATGCTACAACCTATGGATTAAGATCCACTAATATAACTATGCTAATAGATATGTCATCAATGTGCCTCTCCAAATCTAACTTCAATTATTCGAAATCATATTTCTTCACATACTCTCAAGGTAAAAGAACCACTGGCTGCACAATGGTAGTTTCTGAAATAGTAGGAATTAGTGGACTTTTGAAAGGCTATTCATCTTCATAATATCCATAATATAATCCAAATACCATAAATCCAGTAGCTTCTATCTAGACCTCTATTCCATGGGCAACAAAAATTTACCCTGAAGCAACAGGTTCCTCCCCCTCAGGTGGATCATTATTCTGATCACCCAAATTTATCTCTTCCATACCCCATTGATCAACAACATCAAGCGGAGATCCCACTGCCTATTCTTCTAATGAATCCTCAACTACATCCATTTCAAATCCAGCTTCAAATGAAATAACAACTTCTTAATCTCTATTTTCTACCAATTTGAATGTCTTATTAGAGGACTGAGACTTAGACATTCCTCTTCAATTTTAGAAGAAGAAGTCTCAATATCATCATGACTGGAATCAGTGTCCTCATCCTCATCTGAGGTTTCTCTAAGGTCTCTTAATACATGGTCTACCGCTTCTTCTTCACTTGTCTCCTCATCATCACTGTCCCTTAGGACAATATCCCTTCTTGGATACCTCTTTGGTGGTCTGGGCACACCAAAGAATACAGTACTATCATGAGGATTTGAGGGGTGTTCAGGATCACTCCTATCCTCTATAATATAATCCCCTCTTTCTTTCTCAAATTTATCTTCTTCTTCACCGGAATATGAATGATATTCATTATAGGGATTAAGACCAGAGTATCTGTTATTTTTAGGTCAATTAGGAGGAGAAACATGGTTAAACTCTTTATATACCTTAGCCTCATCATTCAGCCATCTCCCCAACAATAGATTTTAGTTGATCTTCATCAGCTTGAAAATATCTTTGGTCATGCAATGGTTATCCCCCACAACAACAATTTCCTCCTTATCTCAAGAAACACTTTTCACTTTTAGCATAAGATATATCAACTTAGCATGAAACCGGTCACTGGATTTGGAACTATGCTTGGTCATAACTTCTAGTTTAATCTTTAATAGCCCAAATAAGTTTACCATCTGTTCATTATTTAACAGATATAATATAAAAACATCCTGAAACATTAATTTTGAAAATTCCCCTCTCCTAGGACATAAAACATACTGGATAAACATGAACATCAACTTATCTTATCCAAACATTTTAGCAACAATTACATTCCTAGGAATCCCTTTACCTCTCAGTTTGGCTAAGTCATCTTCATAAAAAAATACTTAGTAGATGGAGGCACCACTCTTGATTAGTAATCACAAACCCCTTCATGAGGAACCCTCAAGTAGTCAACCCACTCAGTAGAGGAGAAACTCACACCTACTCCATTTACTATGTAAGTCATCTGGTTCTCATTCTCAGACTACTCAAATCATAGATATTCAGAAAACATCTTCACAAGAATCAGATAATAAGGTCCATTAATGTTTGAAAAGAACTCTACCCAACCTAGAGCTTCATGATCCTTCAGCACTAAAGATCATCTCATCAGCAACCATTTTGAGTTAAGCTCCTTCTCAATCACTATTTTCCTCTTTGATAAATATGGGTTAATCACCCTTTACACTGTCTGGATTCCACTAATACACTCATCTATTGGTATCTTAGGATTTGGCGTGTCTCCTTCATTAGAAACCAATGTCCTTTTCACTCATGCCATCGATCTGGTGTGGTTCAAGGTTTTAGTAGAGGTTCTTATTTAAGATTAGGGAGAAAAAGGTTCAAGAGAGGGATTAATGTGGATCAAAATGTTGGCTTTGTTTTATTTTTATCATTTAGGGATCGAGAAAACAAATTGAGAGAGAAAATAAAAGAGAAAATATGAATATAACTGATACATTTTAGATTCCAGTATAAAAGACAGAGTCCCAGTGAGGTCGTATAGGTAAGGAGTCATCAGTAAGGTCCTAACAGTGAGGTCCTATTAGTAAGGTCCTATCAGTAAGGTCCTAACAATGAGGTCCAATAGTGATGACCAATGGTGAGGTCCAATGCTAAGGTCCAACGGTGAGGTCTAACAGTGAGTTCCAATGGTGAGGTCCAACGGTGAGGTCCAACGTTGATGGGAAATAGTGAGTTCCAACAGTGAGGATCAATGATGAGGTCCAATGGTGAGGTCCAATAGTGAGCCCCAACGCTGAGGTCCAACGATGAGGTCCTACGGTGAGGCCCAACACTGGGGTCCAATAGTGAGGTCCAATCGTTGAGGTCCCTAACTCAATATTTTATCATACCTAACTCATGTTTGACGTAATTTAACCTTTCAGAATTCAAAGGGTTTGTGAATATATCAGCCAATTGGTATTTAGTGTTGATGAATTCAAGAGTGATATCACCTCTTTGACAGTGGTCTCTCATGAAGTGTTGTATCACATCAATAGGCATTTTCCTAGCATGAGATGATGGATTTTTAGAGATATTAATAGAACTTTTGTTTTTATAGTTTATAGAGACATGTTTGAATTTATATCAATAGTCTAGTAAAGTGTCTTTCATCCCAAGAATTTGAGCACAAAAACTACCAACAACTATATATTCATCTTCAGCAGTAGATAATGCAATCGAAGTCTATTTGTTACTATTCCATGATACTAGTGACTTACTAAACATGTGACTTGTTCCAGAGATTCTTTTTCTATCTAAATTGCAACTAGAAAAGTCATCATTAGAATAACTTATTAAATCAAATGGCTAACATCTTGGATAAAATAGTCCTAAAATTATTGTATACTTGAGATATTTAAAATTACTTTTAATAGTAGTTAAATGAGACTCTTTGGGATTTGCTTGAAATAAAGCACACATGCATACACTGAACATAATGTCAGGTTTGCAAGCTATAAGTTATAGTAGACTCCCAATCAAACCTCGGTAATTGGTTTTATCCACTAATTTACCAGTTTTATCAGCATCCAACTTACAAGTTGTACTCATAAGTGTATCACTAACTTTATTACTATCCAAAACCAATTGTTTCAAAAGATCCATATTATATTTAAATTTATTTATGATAATTCCATTATTATTTTCAAAATTTTGAAATAATGAAAAAAATTTAGTTTTCCTGCTAAAGTCATTTTAAATTTATCTTGAAACATTTTTGAACAAATAGTACATAAAGTGTTTTTAGAGGATCCAAAAATTATATCATCTACATAAATTTGAAAAATTAAAACATCTATGGAAATCATTTCAATAAACAAAGTAGGATAGTCTATCACTTTAGTAAAACCTTTTGAGATATAAAAGTAACTATGTCTATCATAATAATCTCTTGGATATTGTTTTGGACTGTATAATGCTTTAGACAGTTTAAAAACATGATTTTGAAAATTGGGGTTTTTAATTCCAGTTGGTTGTTCATCAAAAACATATTTAACTTTATACCCATTTAGAAATACAATTTTGACTTCCATTTGTTAAGGTTTTAAATTCTGATGAGCAGCATAAGGAAGTAGTATCCTAATGGGTTCTAGTCTAGCTATAAGAGAAAAGGTTTCCTCAAAGTATATTCATTCTTCTTGACTATATACTTGTGCTACTAATCTAGCCTTGTTTCCTACCATGTTTCTTGATTCATCAACATTATTTCAAAACACACATTTATTGCCTATAGTCAAAGTGTTTTTATGTTTATCTACTAATTCCCAAACAATGTTTCTTTCAAACTGATCCAATTATTATTGTGTAGCTATCACCCAAAATTCATCACTGATTGCATCATTAATATTTTTGTGTTCAATCTGTAAAATAAAATCTTTATGATTTACCTAGTTTCACATATGAGCTCTAGTTTGTTTCCCTCTATTTAAATCACATACTACAACATCTAAATGATTATTTTGAGAGTTCTTATTCCTCTATAAAGAGTTTAACTAGCCTCCTCATGGTTTTCTACATGTTCAGATTCACTAGGCTCATATTCTGGAAAAATGTTAGAACTACTGGTTTTCACAGGGATATTACTGTATTAATCATTATGGTCCAAAATTGACATATCATCTTCAAGATGTTCAAAAGTGGTTTTGGGTTTATGTGAATAAGTCTCATAAAATTTAACATGAATTGATACTTCCACACATTTGGTCCTCCTATTAAATACTCTATAAGCTTTACAAGATATTGAGTAACCTAGGAAAATTCCTTCATCACTTTTTGAAGAAAATGTTTCAAGATTATCTTTACTGTTAAGGATAATGACTTGGTAACCAAAAAATATAATGTAATGACCTTTAGTCTTCCTATTATTCTAGAAATCATAAGTGGTTTTCTTAAGAACATGTCTAATTAATACTCTATTGATAATGTAACAAGTTGTGTTAACTGCATCAGCCCAAAATAGATAGGTATATTATACTCATTGAGATTAGTCCGGGAAATCTCTTGATGTGTATTATTTATTCTTTATAAAACTCTATTTTGTTGAGGTATTTTTGGAGCAGAGAAATTGTGATTATAACCATTTTTTGAAAAAAAACGATTCAAATTCCATATTTTCAAACTCAAGGCCATGATCACTTCTCAATGTCTTAATTCTAAGTCCACTATGATTTTCTACTCACTTGGAATATTTAATGAAATAAAAGCATGATTCACTTTTGAGAGCTACAAAATATACCCAAGTATATCTAGAAAAATCAACTATATGAAAATAAACATAGTGTTTCCCATTTAAACATGAAAATCTAGATGGTCCAAAAAATTCCATGTAAACCAACTCATGCGGATGAGAAGTAGAGACTTCTTTCATTGGTTTGAATAAATAATTGTGTTGTTTTCCCTATTGAAAAGAATTAAAAACTTCATTAAGAGGGAATTACAATTTAGGTAAGTCTCTAACCAAAAAATTCATTGTTAGTTTCATAAGTGAGTGCACATTGTAGTGTCTTAATATTTTGTCCCACAACTAGGGTTCCTTATGAAATGCATTTAAAAAAAATATTTTTTTAGCTAAAGAATCTAAATCAACAGCATATACACTCTCATTTCTATGATTCATAAATATTAAATAATTTTTACAATTAATAATATTGCATACATAATTTTTAAATTTTATATTTGATTCCATCGTCACAAAACTGAGTGATACTTAGCAGATTGTATTTTATTCCATCAACAAAAAGAACTTTTGAAATTACTACAGAATTAGGGTTACCAATTTATCATAGGCCGATGATCTTCCCTTTTTCATTATCACCTAACGTGAAATATACACCATCAACATTAATTAGGCTCTTGAAACATGAATAGTTTTAGGTCTTGTGTTTGAAAATCCATTGTCCAAGTTCCATAGTGTTTTACTGGATCTCTTTAGAAAATTTTCCAGCAATAGAGATAAAGTGTAGGGTAATATTGGTGCCCAGATTTTATAGGGTCCAATGAGGTTAGAAAGTAAAATTTTGAGAACCTATACTTGTCTCACATGTTTTAAATAATTAGAAGATACTTTTTGAGACATGAATACTTTGTTTGGTCCTTTATATAATTGTTTTTCAAAAGATGGTCTAGAGCTTGAACTAGTTGCAGAATGTCCAGATTTTGGATGAAATTATGTTTTAATAATCCTTCTATTTCCTGGTTTATATCATATTCTAGTTGTCTCTTTTGGAGAAATTTGTTTCCCTAGAAACTGAGTCAAGGTATCTTTACGAATAGTAAACATTTCCAAATCCATTTTTTATTTCCCTTTTGACAATTGGAGTTATGTATTTTCTTTTAATAGCTGAGAAAATTTTTCATTCTCAATATCCAGATCAGATTTGTAAATATTATTTAAAGAATGTTGTCTTTCAAATAGTTCATATTTATCCTTGAGTTCATTAATGGTATCTTCAAGATTTCCACAGTATTCAAATAGTTTATCCTTTGTCATATTTTCATCATTGTTGGATTCAATTTCATTCCAAGAGTAATAATCATTGGGTCAAGGGGAATATGGTGTTACCTCAGATATTTCTGTCATGAAACACATATTTTCATGTTTGTTCTTGTGAGCATCAGAATTTTCAGATTCACTTGAGCTATCTTTTTAGGAACTCTAGGTGGCATCCATATCCTTTTTATAACCCTTTCCCTTGTCTTAATTCTCCTTCTTAAATTTAAGCTTGGGGCAGTCAAACTTCACATGGGCTTTTCATTTACACTCATAGTAGACTATACCAGTTCTGTTATCCTTCCTTTTTACGTCCTTTTTCCACTAACCATTATTATTATTACATACTTTTTAGTTTTATTTTCCAAAGATAATTTTCATTTGGTAGAACTTATTGAATCTCTTTGCAAGATGAGCCATCTCGTCATCACTATCAGAGTCTGAGTCTTCACTGGGGGAAGTGTCTATATGAGCTTGGACAGTTTATTTTTCACTGTTCTTTGAGGTAGAAATATGGAATGCTACTGATTTAATTGTTGGTTCTTCATATACTTCTTGATTCACCTTATGTTCTTCTTTATACATCATAAGAATTCCAATTTGTTCCTTCACTGGTATTATTCCATTGTCACAAGATTCTCAAATAGAAACAAAAGATCTTATCCTTCTGTCAGGTAGGCATCGAAGTAATCACATAATCTGGTCCTTGTTGTCCATTAGTTTCCCAAGAAGACTCAAGGTATTCACTATTTCATTAATCCAAAGATACATTTTTGAAATAATTTCATCAAGATTCATTTTAAAATTTTCATATTTAATAGTATATGAATTTAATCTCATTTCCTTAACATTAGATGTTCTATCATGAGAAATAGCTAAAGTACCAAAAATTTCATATGCATTTTTATAAGAAGATATTATATTGAATTTTTTATCACCTAGATAAAATTACAAATCATTTATTTTTTTACAGGTATTATTAAATTTATCATTAGTCAAATGAGTCCATGTGTTTCTAGTAGTAGGAGGCAATACATGTTTTTCTTCAATTGGGTCCCAGATTTCAGGTCTCATGCTCTCTAGATACATTTTCTTTTTTAATTTCCACCATTTGTAGTTATTACAATTAAATAAAGGTGTTATGTTTGTAGATTCACCCTCAAATCCATTATCTATAGTTAATTAGAATTTAAAAACTGAAAATTTAGATTTGACAGAAATATTATAATCTTTTAGATACAACCAAAAATCACAATTGAAAAGAATTTGAAAATATGAAAATAATTTAATCTCTGATACCAAATGTTGGTCGGAGTGGAATATTAATATGGGAGTGAATTGAGTTCCTACAAAATAAAATTTGTTTAAAACTTTTTTTATAAATATCCCCCATTTTCTAAACGGCACAGTTAATTAAGGCAGTAGAGATGTAAATATCTAGTTGATCAACAGGTTTCTTTAAGGGTGATTGGTCCTTTGTTGAATAGGTGTAAAACACTTCTTCAACTTTTGAAACATATTTACTGAACTAAACATATACACACATTAAAAAATCTAAATATCATTGTGAATGCAAAATAGTTTTATGTATAGGAAATATAGGCTGCAGAAAATAAATAAAACTTAGTATAACAAAATATAGTGCACAATAAAGTAAAACAAGAGTTTCGGTCTTAAGCAGAGAATTCACCCTCTTCCCATGGTGATCACCTAGCACCAAGAATTTTATATTAACAATAAACTAGATACACAACCTGTATCGGCCTTTATAATAGTATTTTCAAACTATCAAGAGTTCACACCCTCTTCCACAGTTCTTTGTGAAAAAAATAGCACATACCACACACAATCTCTTCCAAGATCTATGTGTTTTCAGTTCATCTCTTGACTCCTTGGAGTGAAGAATTTGATGTATGAGTATTTATCTAGATTTTGTATCCAACATAGAGTGTCGCACCTCCAGGTTTTAGTTTTGAGTGTTCTTCCTCTGGTGTTGATCAAGATTTGATGAAACATAGAAGGCATCTTTGAAATTATTCTCCCGAAATGATCTTCTTAATATTCTTGGATTTTCAGTGTAAGCATCGACTGGTTCTTCTTTGATGTAGTAAGTAATATATTTTTATGTATAAATGTGAATTACAAATACTCATCGGTCCACCTTTTTATGTTCCTTGGTCTTCCCTTGTATACATGAGGCCTGACAAAAAGAATGAGTAGATCATGTGTGGTCTTTCTCGTACCCTGAACTGTTCCCTGGTACGGTCTCCTGAAACATCTAAAATCAATATAAATTGATGTCAAAAGCATTTAATTTATCAAATATGACTGTTAGAATAATATTAATAATTTTGACAAAGTATGGAAGAATCGGTAAACTGGTAACGATAGCCTTCACATCAGTAGGCTTCAACAGTAGGTGCACATCAACAACCTCCAAAACATTACATCAGTAACCTTCAATAGTAGGCTTACATCGGTGGCCTTGCATCGGTGACCGTTGCATCGGTATCCTTTTTATCAGTAACCTTTTCATCGGTGACCTTTGCATCGATAACCTTTGAATCGTTAACCTTTGCATCGGTGACCTTTTCCTTAGTAACCTTTCCATTGGCGACCTTTGCATCAGTGTCCTTTGCATCCGTTACCTTTTCATTGGTAACCTTTGCATCCATAACCATTGCATTGATGGCCATTTAATCGGTGACCTTTGTATCATTGACCTTTACTTCAATGACCTCTTCATCGGTAACCTTTTCATCATTGACCTTTTCATCGGTATCCATTAATTAATGACCATGCACATTGATAAATTATGCACGGTAAGCTTAAACTAATAAGTAGTGAGATTAAATGTATATGAATATTGCATGATAAAACAAGGAACATTAATGAAATATGATTAACATAGATTGAAAATATGATTATTAAACAAATAGAACATGATTTGGGATTATCATAATAGGTGATTCCAACAGTAACTTTTAATGAGACTTTTATTTAAGGAATCCAGTATAATATTTAATATTTTAAATGCCTTAAGAACTTTTGATTTTTTCATATCTGTGTTAGATCTGTTTTAATCAAGGAATTCCATTATAAAGGAAGATAAAGGATATTCTAATCATCTGATTGATGGTTCCCTTGTATAATGGATATAGAGATATGTCTGATGTTTGTGATTGAAGGATTTCATGGTTATGGAAGACATTACTTTATGGTATAGTTAATACTATGTATACCTTGATTATGGTTTAATAATTCCATAACACATAATGATAAATTTTTTATATGTTTTTATAAAATATTTTATATTTTTTCTGAAATTATTTATATATATTTTTTATTATTATATTTTTCATGTTTATTTTTCTCTTGTATAATTTATAATAAAAAAATTTCATTTGTTATAATATTTAATAATCTTGTTTATAATGTTTTCGGAAAGAATATTCACCTAAAAAACATCATTAATGTTGTTGGAAAAAAATTATTTTATTTAATAAACTATAATTTACCCCCCCCCCTCTTGTGGCAAAACATTTATTATTTCACTACCATAAACACTAGAGAAGTTTATGAAATAAAAAGTGGGGAATATAAGAAATTTTATGTAACCATATTTGATAAATATTTTTCTTCAGAATAATGAGCTTTAGTGGATAGAAAATTACTCACATTAATGTATATGGAAGAAGAAATTATTTCAAAGTATGAGGAAAACATTTAAAGGTTATCCTGCCATGTTGTGGACTATATATGTAATCTATAAAAAAATATTGAACATTTATTTGGTGGGATTAAGATGAGTCTCCAAAGGAAACTATATTTTCAAAAAATCATAATATCAGGATATAGTATCATGTTCTATCAAGATTGATAAATAATTTTCTTTTCCTGATATCATTAAGAAAAATCTTGAAAAGAAGTGGTCAACTGATCAACATGAAAAAATAAATGTGTCAAATAATAATAAAGGGAATGTGGGATTTTCAACTTTTGATAACTTTGGAATGAAAAAACTAGTTACATACATAATGGGAATAGGTGATTTTTTCTAAATTTTGGATAATTGGTACATAAAGCTCATAAATTTTTATGAAATAAGGAAAAATAATTTATCTACTGATTTAGCTATAACTAGATGAGGAATTATTCAAACCAATGTACCAAGTGTAAATGGATCCCCCTCTTGATGAGTCCAAGTCGAGAAGGCCAAAATTATATGGTTACTAAATTTGATTTTAAATCTCGTAATGATGTTTTTGAAAATTCTTCCATCACAACATAAAATTTTTCTAATGATTTATTTGATTTCAGATCTTAAATCGCTTTTATATCTTCAAGGTTTTTTAAGATTATTATATATTTCTATGTCACCTTAACAATGGATTTTTAAATGAAGAATCAAAGTAGAAATATTATTGTTACAAATATATGTTAGTATTCTCACATTAAAACACATAGATACACCCATTTTTAAAACATGATTATTATACATATGATTGACTTCGATATAATTCATGCTATGATTGGATTTCAAATTATAAACAAAAACTTTTTACCCAGGGAAATACACAATGATTTGAGATGGATATGTAGAATCCCTTTTCATTAGAGGGGGGAGTAAATTTTCTAAATCACTTCAAAATTCACCTCCAATGTTCCTCTTTAATGAAATTTTTGGAGAAGTAGCCGATGAAACCTATTAATGGATTGGAAGAACATAAAATAGTATATGATTCTATTATGTAGTAATATATTGATTTTTTTTATGTACTACATATAAAAACACTTTATTGTGAATTTTAGTTTTCCATTAATATCATCCATGATGAAAAACATATATCTAATACTCCCTAAGAGATATAAATAGTTAAATTAGTGGAACTGAACTAAAACCTATATAATTACTGAGTTACGAGATTTATACACCATTAGTGTTTCACTATGAGTAGACCCTATAATGTTTTTAATATGAATGATGGTTCTATTATTTTTTCTATTATTTATTGGGAAATCAATAACAATACCATAAATAAAAAGCATCATATTCCTCTCATAGATGATTTATGGATAAATTACATCACGCTCAATTGTTTTAAATTGTTTATCTTTATTCTAGGTATCATCAACTACATGTAAATAACGAATCTATTCCATTGATAAAATTTCAAAAATATATTGACATTATGAATTCATAGTAATTTAATTTTTATTGACTAATATAACACCTATTTTTAATGAACGTGTGAACCAATAATTCAAGTATTATCTCAAAAATATTGTTTTGGTATGTATTAATGATTTATCAATCTACTCTAAAAGTTATGATGAGTATAAGAACCATTTTAAATTCATTATAAGACTCCTATAGAAAAATATTTATATGTGAAATTTAGAAAATTTGAATACTGACTTTCGGATGTTTCTCTTTTTTCCCATATCATCTATAAAGATGGAATATAATTTGTTCCATTGAATATGAAGGTAGGGAAGAAATTTCCAACACTAATGTATATAATTTATCTTTGTTGTTTCATTGGATTATCATGTTACTATTGATGATTGGTTCATATTTTTGAACAATTAGCTAACATGATAAAAAATTATTCATGTAAAGAGGTTAAGATCATATGGTAAAAATAATACATATAATGTTTTTTAGACTTAAAGAGGAGATTATTCAGTGCACTAATATTGAACATTCTATTTTTATGGGATGAATTTATGATATATATTGATGTGTCGAAGAATAGACTTGCATGTGTCCTTATGAAGAACTATAGATTTGATTCATATGAATCATGGAACAAAAATATTCATGAATATACTTATCTAAGCAATGATCTAGGGTTAGAATCTAAATATTTACATTAAAGATGTAGATGTATTACCTTTATTATAAATTATTTGAAATATACGTGGACCACATAAGATTGAAATGCATATTATCATATAAATGGAACAACATGAGGTTATGGATATGGATATACCTACTCAAGGATTGTCATTTCTCCACATAAAACCACCCAAGGAAGAAAAAAAAAGGTGTATTGTGCATTTAGTTGGAAAGACCATGGAATTTTAACTAAAATGTTTATTAGAATGTATTTTATATTCATTGATTTAATAATGTTTGGGTATGTGGATAATTAAATAAAGGGAAACGACACATCTTTTAAAAATTGTTTCAAAACCATTTTTTTTAGATAAAATTAAATTTTCCTAGCTAATGAAAATAATATTCAAAACATATTCAATGTCATGAATTATGGGGTGTTTGTATATATAATTTACAAATATGGTATATTAACATTTAGAAAGGTGATATTTATTTCATTCAATAATACGTTGAAAAAAAATTATCACATGAATCTCATAGCACAAATTTCTCTATACAGCTAGGTATTACCAAAATGTATCATAATTCGAAAGAAATATTTTGGAGAGATAATGTAAAAAGTGAAATTTTATACTATATTTCAATATACTTAGTTTTTATAATGGATAATATAAAACATATTAAAGGATTCATTAAGCCTATACTTATTCTTGTGTGCAAATACGATGATATTACTATAGACTATATCACTGGATATCTAATGACTCTAATAAAGATTGATTTCATGTGTGTTATTATTTATCACCTTACCAAATCAACACATTTCCTCACGTTAGGGGTAGATATAATTCTTAAGAACCATATGTGGCTCTATATTTATTATGTTTTAATACTTCTGGATTAACGTCTTTTGATTTTATTCGATAGTGATCTATGGGTTACATCAAAATCCATGAAAACTATCCATTATATTTTCAACACTAACATATATTTGATTATTTCTTATCATCATCAAAAAGAATGAAAATATAAAAAGGCTATTTATATATTAGATGATATTTTTAGGTCATTATCACTTGAATTACAATCTTTATGGGATCTGTATTTAACATTTGGGGAATTTTCATAAAATAATATATTGCATTTGAGTAATAAAATGACATTGTATATAGCATTCTATAGCAAATATGCAGAAAACAAAATTCATGGGATGAAGTTGGTGAAATGAATTATTTAGTCACATAACATGTTGATGAGACTACAATGAATGTGAGAAATATTGGAACTTTATATCAAGGTAGCTCAATGAAAGAAAAAGATCATTGTGGATAACTGAAGGTAATATTTTGATTTTCATGTGGGAGGTCATATTTTCAAAAAGTTATCTCAGTAAAAGGGTATGTTTTAGAATGAAATGGAAATTAATCCTTATTGAAATATATCCTATTCAAATTATACAGAATTGTTAATGTGGAATGCCATTTTAAAATATCTCATAGACTCTATAAAGTCCATTATTGTTTACATATCTTTTTATTGAATAATACATGTTAAAATAAATGATTGTGATCACATAAATGGAAATAGAATTGGAACATTATTTATCCTTAATTGATGATCTTCTCCTAATTATTGTAATTAGATAACAAGTGATGCAGAATTGGTTTACACAATTAGTAGAGGCACAATTTTGAAATCATAAAATAAATGAATAAACATAGGAACCTAAATAATTTATGATGAATAAAGACCCACATATGGGTATGATGTTCCATTATATAAATTTTGAGGATGAGATTATTGAGGAAGGGAATAATATAACACATGAGATTCAATTATAGTAACTAAATATTTCTTTCTAAAGAAAATATAGCATAATCCACCTAGATTTATTCAAGAATGTTATTAAAAACTACATTCTCGAAATTTATAAATTGAATTTGAATAAATAAATTATATTTTTTATTTTAAATATTTAAATTACCTTAGGATCAATTTTTTATTTTATTTCAGAAATAGGTTATTTTTGAGTGAATAATGAAAACCACTAGTTTTACAAAAAAAATCAATTTTATAAAATTATAACGATGTAAGAATAACATGAATATTTATGAAAAAATTCTTATAGAATAAATATATGATTAATCAATAATATAATTCATATAGAAAATAATGTTGAACTTAGAAATATATTCTTAACATTTTGGAAATCTGATTATTGTTTGTTTTCAAATATAAATTGTTGTATGTTATTTACAATTAATAATATATTTACAAGGTTTCCTTAAATTTAAGTCTGATTCGAATGAAAAAGGTTATCTTTTATTTTATAAATTCCAAATAATTCCATTTGAATAAAATTATACATTACTTTTTTGTAAAATTATTTAATGCCTAAAACAAACATTTTTTTAAACATTACTTTGTTCAGTTTTGTTAAATTATATTAAAACAAATATATTATGATTATTGGTTTTGAATCATGTAAATTGTGTTAAATATTTTGAATAGTAATAATTTTTATTAGTAAATAATTTAAATTCAGTTTTCGGTCATAATTTATAGTATCCAAGGAAAATATTTATCAACTCACTTAATGGTAAAATGGGTTAAAAGGGATAAGAAATAAAGGGATAATGCATCATGTAAATAAAAACCACAAAATTTAACATCATTTATTAGTTTTATTTTGAAATTATCCTTATAATATTTAAATCCACGACAATTTTGTGACACTTTCCCAAGAAAATTACTTTATATTATTAAAATATTTTAAGAAATTCCTTGTGTGTCCCTCCCCTCACTATTAAAGGGAACCTTTTGTTTTTACTTATTCATAAACATTGATCCATATATATCAGACCACAATGATCCAAAAACCATCATATATTACTTACCATAATTTTGAACTAGTTATATTAGCCAAATACCATCCTAAGAAGGATGAAGTTGTAAGCTAAAGGAGGTCTCTCAAGGAATAGGTAACATATTATCAAACTTTTTCAAAGATTATTTCATTTAATAATTACTATAAATAAGTTGTTTATATCAAAAAATCATGACTACTGTTTTAAAAATAAAATTATATGTTATTAATTTATTGATAATGCAATTTCCCCTTCTTTCTATCCCATTATAATGAAAACATCATTCATTGCTACATACAGCCTATTGTATCCAATGAGTAGTGCAATTCATTTTAATCACTATCATTATATCATGGTTATAAAGATAGAATTAATAAAATATATATGATATATAAGACTTAATTATGAGCCTATAAATATAATATATTATCTTTCTTATTAATCTTCCATTCATTATAAAATGATAACGTTTCTTGTGCATACATTTGGCCTACCACCACTGTGAAGCTATGGGATTAATTCTTCTATTAACATCATGCATGGATGATTGTAAAATTTTATATAATTAATGAAAATAATATTAATTTTATTTTTAACATTATATATATTTTGTAACCACTTCATGTCCCCAAAATTCATAGACAATGTACCAACTTAGTATTGGAAAATGTGATTGAACAACCCAAAAGTGGTCAATATAATAAAAAAAGATTAAATTAATAGATATAAATTGATTTTAAAAAGGACCATAAAATTTAAAATAATTGAAAAAATTCATAATTAATTATTCAATAAATTATAATTTAATATAATGCAGTATCAAACATGTAATACTAAGCGGAGACCCAAGGTAATGTATTTATGTTACAATTTTATTTTATTTCAGGTTTGTTTATGTTTAGATTTTATTTTAGAAAATAATATGTGACTAAGCGATTGAAAACCATATATTTTCCTATAATCTTATTATGTATTTGTTTTACATGTTTATTTTCCATTTCTTCTTTTTTTTGTTAAGATTCAACATGTAAGTTACACATAAGGGTTATTTTCAAATTATTATAAAATCACAAAATTAATATTTTCTAAATGTGCATGACTTGACCTCCCTTTTTTGATGTTATAGTCAATATATGTTATTAACAATACATTACAAGTATAAATATTTATTTGAAAATAATTTATTTTTATAAATTGTTTTGGATTTTTTATTTAAAATGATATCAAAACAGACGGTATTATTTTTAAAGGAATTATAATAATTTTTGAAAAGTAATTTATAACTACATTCTTCAACAATGATACAAGGAATTTATTTTTAATGTATTAAAGAATTTTTTTTTTAGTATCAGCTTTTCTAAAAAATATAAATTAATAATGAATAGATGTTCTTCTATAATCCTTTACTTATAATAGATTAACCTAATTTTGAGGTTATTCACTTTCCTGTGATCATGTTCTCTATCACTCTTTATTGTTCATTGGACATTATTTTTCTCTTTAATGTATATATTTTTAATATCCTATATTAATTCATAATCATTTCAATTAAATTTGTGATTTTTTAGTTGTATACCATTTTTATATATGGTATTAGTAGAACTAAACTTTTTAAGTAAGTAATTTCTTTTGTTATAGAAATATCAATGTTTCATATTCTTGATACAATATTGATGTTTTTTACTTGAATTATTATAATGAAT
Organism: Viscum album; assembly: GCA_963277665.1. NCBI lineage: Eukaryota > Viridiplantae > Streptophyta > Magnoliopsida > Santalales > Viscaceae > Viscum > Viscum album. Next base: position 1,032,237,701 of record OY728158.1, read on the forward strand.
TATATTTTTCATTAAAAATTTGATGAATTTATATTATGATCATGTGATGGGTGATTCTCATTTATTGACATCCAATTGATGCATCAGCAAGTATTATATGAAAAAATAATAAGCATTCTATATTAGATGGGTTTTTAGATTACACCTCCCAATTTCATAAGAATAGTGTCTTGGTTGAGAGCCCTTAATGGTATGATTCTTGATAACATAGCCATGGATGTGATGAAAAGTTAATGAATGTGCATATTTATGTATTTGCACTATGAGGAATTTAGTTTCAAATATCCATGTGATTGATATATTGATATTATACACGGATTCTCATTAACCTTAAATTGTTGATTTAGTAACTGGTGTTTTGATCATCCATTATTCAGTATTGATTATACTTTGTTTACTCAGGGTATATTCTATTGTATGTAACCCTTATTGAGCATCTGATATCATCCATTATTTTTTTCCATTCACTGGGAAATTATGAATGAATTCCATGATACAAGATTTTTTATTATTCTATATTTTTACATTACCACTATATTATAGGAATAATGTTAGTATAAAGTTTCCAAATACTAAAAAACTGGTAAATATTGTGTGGTGTGATCCCTTGTATCATGTACTAGTGTAATAATGTATGGGTAGTAATCATAACTGACTTATTTCAAGTTTATTTATTCTTTCACATCCTCCAAATATTCTATATCCACATCAAAATTATATAATAACAATAATTTTTCTACTAAAATTGTATTAGTTTTATGGAATAAAAATTATCTACCTCCTTTCCTTCTAATGGAGAATTAAATGGTCACTCATGCATTCGAGCGAACTACCACATCTATAAAGAGATGTATTTCATTTTTCATGAACACCTTTCATGAGTGGTTATATAAATGGATTAAATAAATTTATATTATATTTATGATTTAATTATGATTTCTTAGATGTAAAATATTTTTTACCTTATTTTCATACTATCCATTGAAATATAAAATATCACATTGGCTTATGTTCGTACTACCACCTCGAGGAAGTGATATAATACTTTTTTCATCAATACCTAACATGGATGGTTCTAAAATTGCTTATAATGAATAAATATTATATTTATTGAATTATAATGATTATTTAGGTTATTAAACCAAGACGAATATTCAAGTATCATAATTTTTTAACCAAAACATTCATAGAAAACAAAACATTTTACACCTGAATATTGATTTTACTAAAGTACTGTTAATAAATATGTAATTGGAAATTAAAATGTAATTATATATAGTATTATAAATTTTAATATTTTAATTTATATATTTATACTAATTAAAAATTTATTATACATGGGGATCGAGTGTGCATGAAGTAAGTTCAGACTTGAGGTATGGTTTTATGTTACAATCTCACTTTTTACAATGATTGTTTATGTTTTATTTTCTATTGTAGAATTTTTTTATTAATTCTATTATAAACCCCATGTAAGTTCTTTTCGAATGTTTATCTTTTTTTTTCAATTATTATTTATATTTTCTTCTTTTTTTACTCAAAAACACCAAAATAATGTTTTTATGAAAACCCCACCTTATTTATCATTTTTGGTCGTGAATATTTTACTTTGATTTAACATTCTATTAAAATGATATAATAATGTTATTTTATATGATCCAATTTTTTTAAAATTAATTTTTGACTTTATTATAATTTCTTCTCAATGGTTTTAAAAAATACTCATTATAATGTTTCCGTATGGGTTATATTTGATTTTATTACAAACGTATTACAAGAAATTTTTTAAAATTTTTACAAAATTAATGAATTTTCCGTAAATATTTCATATTAATTTTTACCAATATTATTTTTATATATTCATTGGTTTTAAAAAATAAAATTATTCTTTCATTTTTCTTTCCATTTTTCATTTTTGAAAGATACTAAAGTAAAATAATTTTTTCTCTTATTTTTTTGATGCATATTTCTATAGTCTTTATAAATGTATTTTCATACATTGAAAAATACTTTAGGGATTATTATGTTTCAATGGAGATATGATCATATGATACCATCTACTTCATTTCTCATTATGGATTAGGATAGTGATGTTTTAATTATATTTTTAAGGAAACATATTTCTTTCTCATGGGTTAATTAACCTTTGATGAAATAATGAATGCTTTTATAATATTATGGAAAACATGTGTATGATTTTCATTATATGAAAGGGTGTCATGGAATTATATATCCCTACAATTAATTCTGTGAATCTATAAATACCATTATATAGTATTAAAGGGAATGGGGAGTAAACTCAATAGATAATTGGACTCTATCCACTATGTTTATGGGAATGTGGTGTTAACCCAATCCACTAGGAGACTATGTACACTATTATTGTCTTGGTAGTGATCCTTGAATAAGGAAATTATTTTCTATTCTTATTTATATTTAAAAAACCTATTTATTATTATAATTATATTATATCATGTCTCATGATTAATTATATCTATTATGTACTTTAATGAGTCTTTATATTTATTATAAAACAATGTTACTCCATGAATTGTAATTCATTTCCAATTAATTATTGGGTATATTTTCATATGTTATGATATTTTTGTCAAACCCTTATTATTAACTTATTTTCACTTATGATCATTAATATCCCATGTTTACCATTATTGAGAATCTATGCTCACCCTTATGTTTCCACTTCCCTTGGCTATGAAGAAATATATTAGGTAAGATATGTCTAACTAGGGTACTCTGTGAGAATAACCTTCTGGGAGATGTTTAAGATATTTCATGAAGTGATTTGATTATGTATATAGTCTCTAAATAAACAAAGTTGTATGGTTATTAGTCATTTATTATTATGATATGTATAAAATATTCATCTAATATCGGTAATATTTATTATTGTGATAGTTCACCCTAGTTAGCATCAAAATTGGGTTTATGTGAGATAAATATTATTTCTGTTTTGATTTTATTTGAATTCAACCCCATATTAAATTTTTACTATAGTAACTTATCTAGTGTTTTATAATTTTTATATTTTTTAATTAAATTTATAATTTTGTTAAATGTTGATTTTTATTGATTTATTAAAAAAATTTAATCAACTAAATTCCTTGATTTTTTTGGTTATTTGTAACTTCAATGTGCTAAGGTCTGTTCATTTAAAAATTTATTTGCTTGATTCATTTATTATTTATGTTCAGATAAGAATATTTCACAAATTTTTTATTTTCAATAATAATTTAAGAATCTAAATGATTCTAAAGGATGGATTAATCAAGAAATGAAGAGAGTATATGATTAGTCAATCGACTATTGAAAGTAACCACATTTTCCAAAAGGGAAGCTAGTTCATAGAGGAGGAATGATCGATCCATTGAAACTATGATGATCCCCTGTTCAATCAAGATACAATTATTTATAAATATAGAAGTCATGAAATTTTCCCACGTTAAATATCTGGGATACTGATATGATTTATTGATTGTAACAGCATGATAGAACTACCTACGATACAAATTAAAGCTACAATAATAAAAAGTTCCAAGATATTTTAATTCCCTCTAAAACATTCATACATTCACCTATGATCGAACACAGCCTTCTCCCCTCATCATTCAATCGATGGTTTACCCTGGAAATCTATCACATCAGACTTCAATTTCATTGAACTCGTAAACACTTTAAGCTTCAAAAAGATTGAAATACATCGATTCACACATTATGAACCGACTATACCCACATTCAAGATATAAAATAAGCTCAAATTGATATAAAATCTAGAACCAATAATTGTTCATCCTTGACATATTTAATTTATACTAGACTAATATTAATATTAAATCCAAATGTTTCATGAACAGACCCACAAGAGGTCGCCTCGTTGGTTGAAAGTTGGCTGCGACAACCCCAAGCCCACCTACAATAAGATAGGAGTTGGTGACAAGAGCCAAGAATAAATAAAATTTAAATGGGAGTACAAAGACTAATATACATGTATGTTTGTACACAACCATCTCCAAACAAAATTGAAGATGAATAACAAAAGATTAAATTGTCTAGAGTACAAGAATACATGAAATAACCTCTTGGTAATATATCATTGTTAAAAATTATAAAAAAAATTGTAATGGGGAAAATAAAAACCAAACTAGAAATGAGGTCCCAACCAGATAACAACTAGATAAACGAAAACTAAAGAGATTACAACTTTAGATCTCCAATTTTGACCATTGTATATGTTCAATGCACCTAGTATTTCTATTCACTTAAAATTTCACAACCAATATTTCTATTATTTTCAAAATACAAAACATATGAAAGAAAATACCATGTTGTGATCAATATATAAATACATAGTAGGATTCCATTTAAACTATAAAAATATTAATATAAATATACAATAGTAGTAATATAAACACATAAAAATATGTAAATAAAAGCCAATACGTATTTGGATAATGAAAAACCCATGATATAGAAAGGTGATCTCCATCACCACAACCCAACCAAGAATGAAGATATTATTTGTTGTCCCAATGTTTTATCTAAGATTCCTAACATCATTCAGGAAATGATATGAATTTGATAATAGGGGAACACTCTTCACTGCTGCACTACATTTTTAATGTAGAAATCACTCTCATAGAAGACCTTATCATCGCTAGAGCTTGAATGAGGTTGATTAATGCACTATACATAGAGGAACTACACCCTGTAATAATACGGGGGTGTACTAACTCTACCTATGTAATGTTTATGGGGACCCATACAGTTGTGAAAAAAGATATTAATAATCCCAAAACCTCTATAATGATACCTCATTAACACTACCATCTTCAAAAATCACCTCAATAAGTTTCATTCTCAGAAAAACTCACATCGTATCTCTAATGCTATTGTAGAGGCTACAATTTAATAAAAAATAGAAAATACTCAGGATAGGATACTTTTAAGCCAAAATACAAGTCCCTAATAAGGTGATAAAGAATGTATGATATTCATATGGATTAATAGGATGTGTACCTAGGAACAAAAATCTTGTACCCTCACCTAGAAATAATACTGTGTCTTTTCCTACCCATGACATAGTTGGAAATGTGAGACTACAGAAGTTGTACTTGGGATACAAGGTGTGTGTCGGGTGCCCTGATCCTTCAAATGTCCATCCAGACCACTCTTGTGTACATCTGGTTATACCCATGTAATTAGGGTCATGCCCAGGTACTGAGGCCATGTCTGAGTATTGGGTCATTCTCAAGTAGTCCTATTTGTGTTCATGTTGTTTGGGATATTCCCATGTGCATGGATGTATCCATGCGTGTGTACTCTCAAAGTACATGATAAGATTCCAGCATAGGGTCACACGGAATGTAATGTATATTCACAATTTGTGATCCATATCTTCACCTTAAACCCTAGCCACCATAGTAGGGAGACTCTGTGACATGTGTCATTTCATATTATTTAGCATGTTGTCCGGTTATTCATAGGCATTGGATCCAAGTCATCATAAGGTTTACCAATACACTATTTCTAATACCATCCTCTAAGTTTTACCACCTAAATTGAAAGGTACTATTTACAAACAATAATATAAATACTTTTGTGGATGAAAATCAAAATTCTGTTTACCCATACAATTTTATCATGCCTCTCATCACCACTCCGGATTCCAAACCCACATATCTGTCACCTACATCCCACATCAACCCTACTGTGTCTACAAATAATCAATCAATACATCATTCACTAAACCATCATAAATATAGGGTTTGATAACAATCTAACCCCATAGTAATGTTAAACAATGACCCCATGGGTCAATGGATAAGAACATAAATAATAGTGTAGGAAAAGCACAACCTCTGGGTTAATTAACTATTAACTTATGTGATCTCATCTAACAGTCACATAAATTGGATCGAGTATGAATTAAAAGGCATAATGATAATATATTTGGTTTAATTTTCTCACGACATAAAAGTGATCTTGGTTTACCTCGGTCTGGTGAGTTAGGGGAGGATTCAAAGGCCTGCTCCACTGGGATTGAGAACCTAGAAGGGGAGGGTGAGCAGGGATGGAAGAATGAAAAAACCTGCTTGAAAGAGATCAATGGGTGCTGTCCAGATGTGATCTGTGAAGAGCTGATGGTCACTATGAAGTCACACAAAGATTTGGAAGTGGGAAGTGAGCATACTGGACAGCCAGAGGCCTCTACTCTGGCTAAACAATCTGCTTTTCCCTTGAACAATGAAAAGTTAGGAGGTTGTTCAAGCATATTGACCAAAAACAGCTTTGATGTGCTGGGTGAGCAACATGATCCGGTCAACAGGATGGAGGGAGAACAGCCATGTCTGGGTGGAGATGCTATTGATGTCAACCCATCGGATGATGTCCTGGTAACCCCCGCTTCAAAATGCTCAGAGGTGGGGATGGGAATGGGAGGTGAAAAGGAGAATGTTACTCCAAGAGCCTCGTATAGCGACATCACGAAAAATCGATGCAAAAAGACCTTGTGTAAAGATGTGAGCTACAACACTCCACCCAAAATAAGGACAAGGAAAGACTTCTCTGATCTTCCGAAGCCCATGGCAACCAGATCTGCTAACAGATCTAGAGGAGGGTCCATACATATGATGAACAAATAACCTAGTATCAAACGTCCACAAAAGGAGAAAATGTCCAAGGAAATGCTCCAAAAGAAAATGATGTATCTTGAGATGATGCGGAAGTACGAGTCTTCTGAATGGGAGTCAGCTGATCCTGACGATGAGAGATCTGACTACAGGGACAGGGATGGGGATAAGGATGAGTATGGGTTTGATGTAATGTAATTATGCAGTTTGTCTATTACTTTTATCTGCAATCTTTTTTCTTAATAAATTTGTGGGACCGGGCTTTCTCCTGATTCTGACTTTCCTGGTATATTTGGTTCAATAAAACAATATATGATTCGTATCATGTAAAGAATGGGTAATCACATATCGATAATGTAGATAATAAAAAAATCCATTCTTATCTATTAATAAGAGGGAAATCCCCCAAAATAATTATTACTACTTCATTAATGGATTTATTTTGATGAATAATTCATTTTATAGTAATCAAAAAGAAATTTCTACATTTTTTTCCTTCCTCACAATCCAAAAACCATTCTTCATCGATCCCCGCTCCTAGTTTCCAATAGAGATCTCCTCCTCTCACTCTGTATTATCCCATGGTAATGAGGATAACACTGGTTATTATTAATTAAAAGTTTTTTATATAGATAGGATCATGGGTTTTACATTTAAACGAATTAATAAAAATAATTAATTAATCAACTCAACACGCCATCCAATTGTCGCCTTAACTGAACCTATGTTGCTAACAAACATTATGACATTCCTAGGGTAAACCCTAGGTTTTGGAATCAACAGTGGTATCATATTTCCCATATAAGGTCCCAAAAAATATAAAAAAATTATACTAAGAAAATGTGCCTGAATGGTTTAAAATATATTAATATTTTTAACAGATTAATATATGAGTATTAAGATACCCAAACACCACACCGAATCTGAGTAGAACAATAAAAATTTATGTTGAAAGATTCAAAATAGAAATCCATCAAAACCAAAGTTACTACATTCCTCCCCTCTTCAAGTATTTTTACTCTAAAAAGAATATATTATACGTAATTTTCGGGTTACTGGGCCGAAATATAACTCTCATGCTCATAAGATATCTCTTACAGACTCACATGCTACTAAATCACATGAACCAATGTGATGGTCTATCTACATAGGGTATCCTCTAGCTAATCCTTGACATCCACTGGTTACTCCCTGATGGTTTCTTCATACACAAATTCTAGATCCCCCTAATCAATAATTTGAATTGACTCATATATGTATCTCTAAAACTATGACAAATGGAAGACATCATGAACTTGATCCAACTGTGGTGAAGGGGACATTTGGTTTTTAATTTAATAAACCCTCCAAAGGATTTTAAATGGATCTTTGAATTTTGGGATTTCATGATTACCTAGAAAACCTGCCAAAATACCCATCACAGGGATATTCTCAAAAAAATATCTCCTTAGTTGAACACTAAATATTTATGACATCAATATTGGTGATATTTCTATCGGCCATGTGATGTTCTCGTATTCTTGTGGATCACCAATACATTATCTATTATCACATTCACCATATCCAAAAAACAAGATGTGTCTCACCAACCTTCTTATAGTGAAAGGGTGACCTATATGGTATCCTATATAGGGAATCGAAATGCGTTAGGATGATAATATAAATATAGATATTATTATAAGAAAAATATAACAATTTCAAGTGATCCTACCATCTCTAGATAAAATCCAACACATTTTCCCTCATTATATCCTCCAATACCTATATTAATTATAGGTTGTTCCCATCCATTATGGGGTGAAACTTCACGGTCATCTACAAGTTGGTCCCGAATACCTCAAATAGGCCACACAAAAACATGACATAAACAGAGTATCAATGTCAAATATGGTCATTATGGGTACCCCATGTATACTGCAAATCTCCATTATAAATAACTACCATGATCTACTTATAAACGAAAGTTAATTGTGTAGAAACGATGATCTAGTAAAAAATCACCCGAATATCATCATGAACTCTCATTGTACATGGAATCCCAATCTCAAAATCCATATATATGTAATCCAACATCTACTTCAGGATCTTATGATTCTATGCCAAACCCACCAGTAATTGATAATTACCCTTTACCTAAAGACATGAGATACATTGAGAGGTGAACTCAGCAATATGATACCTTATTCCAAACCACCAAAAATTTCATTGAAGGTCAATGTATATATTCTTCACACTCTGATGTATAGCTATAGGGGATTTGTGAAACACCCTCATCACAACCTATTAAAACATGACCAGAACCATCAACCATCCTTAGAGATGAATAAATTACTCCACAACTTTATAAACATTATGAAGGGAATCTATAAAGGTTATTTGTTCATATACAGCCTCACAATTGATTTATTCCATCCTAGCCTCTCTCAGTTGCTAATGATGCGGAGTAGTGTCCATTATTGACTGGAGATAAAGTACCCCTCTATCTTCTAGGGGTAGTTACAATGAAGGCAAATACTCAGATTCATCCTCTTCTATGAAAGAATGGTTCTTCATAGTATGGGAATCTACTACAACATTTTCTTTCATAGGAGTATATAATTTTAGGAATTCAAATTCCTATATAAAATCTATCTAGTTCCTCTATCTTATACTAAGATCTCTCCGAGTGAAGATTTACTTGATACTAAGGTGGTATGAGTAAAAACATTCTCTCCCAAAAGAATATACTTGTGCATTTTCATAATGCAAAATTCTACCACCAATTATATGTCATGAGTTGCATTGTTTTTCTTATGGGATCCCAAATCTCATAACCCATATGTGATCAATTCCTTCCTATGTACCAACAAGTAGACAATCTCAACTCTATATGCATTAGAAATCACTATGTACATAAATCCCTCTTTCTATAGATAAGATATAAGAGCATTGGAAAACCATATCCTCAACTCCTAAAAGGATATCTAACACTAGTTAGTCTAGTTAAAAGGATTACATTTCCATTTGAGAGTTCTAAAAGAGGTTTAAATCGCAGATAAGTCTACAATGAATCTTATACATTACCCCTCTAAACCAAGTTAACTCCACACCTACATCATGCTTTTAGGTGGTTCCTAGGAAATCATTGTATCATTCATCACTGGATTCATAGATGAAACATGATAATATATAACATTCCCTGAAAATTGAACATAAAATATCCAAAACTAGAATTTATATATCTTACAATAATGTGGATACTCCAGGAGTATGTCTATAATCATCCTCGGATGCTTTGCATGCTCCTACTCTGACACAGAGTGATCAATTATGTAATAGATGAACACAACTATAAATAATTCGAAGTACGGATAGAATATTTGGTTCATAATATCCATGAATGCATTAGGGGTATTGATCCAATAGAATGGAATCACCTTGAACTCATAATTTTTATTGAGACATTGAAATGTCATCTTTTGAATATCATCCATGTGAACCCTCAATTAGTGGTAGATGAACATGATGTAGATCTTGGATAATAGATATGAACCTCTAAGTTAGTATAAAAGATAATGAATCCTTGAAAATAGTAAATTATTCTTTATCGTTACTGGATTTAGGCAAGGATAATCAATACAAGTCCTCATGATCTCATCCATCATTTTAACAAACAAAATTGGTTCTTTCCCAAGGGGACCCATTGGGTCTGATAAAACCATTATATAAAAGGTCACCCAATATCACATTTATCTCATAGAGCTCAATATGGGGACATTGGATATGCTAAGTAATATATCAGTGTGGTTCTAGGGTGCAATTTGAAGTAGAAGTTCATCTCCCACCTCAGATGTAGTCTCAAAACATCCATTGAGAATACATCTATATCATAATAAAATTTTATGTGAATCAGGATGCATGTGGAACCCAATGTTCCATTGGATAATGTGGCAACATGATGGGAGATGGGTACAACTTCTTTCTCACAATTCCCACTTTCTCAGTTATGGGTTATATATCATCCGTAAAAGAGAATCATGTCCCATCTATCTGAATAAAATTTACTCATATGTAGTGATATTAAATCTTGGAATGATATATGTACAACCCTTTCATACCCCATATGATAGCATAAGGATTTATCTTTGTGACCAATAATTCCTACAAGAAAATATATCCACAAATTACCAATTCCCACAACTGACGGATATGTGATATCAATGAATCTCTCCCTAAAGGAACATATGGTCTGAGCTGTTAGGATAATGTATCAAATGGGATCATTTAATCTCACATAAGTTATATGTAGATAAAGTAATGAATCATTCCTATGTTTACAAATCCATGAGAATGATTAGAAAAGACCCAAATTGTAACTCGAATTGTCCCATGTGTGTCTTGGTCTTATCCCTCCATAGCATGAATCCTCCCACAACCTCGACCACTTAATCCAATAATGGGGTGAGAAACCTAGTGGTTTTTTTTCTTGTGCCTTGTAGAAACAATATTCACCAGTATATCCTCTCACAATATTTTGAATTTCTCCTCTCCTAGCACCACCTCCTTGGGGGCACCCAGACCAGGTTTGGGATATCCTTGATCACAATGTTTCCTCTATCATGGTATTAAATCTACTATCATTCTACCCTCATCATCCCATCGGGTCATGAAATCAGGATCCCTGTGACCTCACCCATCACAATAATAACATCATGCCTCTTTTGGATAGTTATATCCTATATGTAATACTAGTGTGAGAACACCATGCGTATGATTACAAGCTTGAGAATGAATCATGTGCTGAGACCCTGATTTCAATTTCTTACTATCTATAGAGGAAGACTCAACCCCATGAGGGCCACTATTGGCTCCAAATTCATGATTTCCCTCTTTTAGTAATTCCCAGTAACCAAAGAAGTCTCTATCTCTCCAGCATAGTTAATAATGCATAAGGATACTGTACTGGCATGCTTGTCTTTATCTAGACCCTGAAAAAAAAATCCATATAAGATTATATCTCATACCATATATAGGGAGTAATTCCTAATTCCAATGATCCACTTAGTGTACTCAAAATCCACCTTACCCCTTCTGCATCTCAAGATGATCTTGAATCCACAAGAAGCTCGTGGAAAAAGTAAAATAACCATCACAAAATAGATAATGAATTATGTCCATGATAGTGTCACCACAACATGTTCCTACATAATAAAACTCTACTAGCCCCCTATTTCATCATGAAGAAGGATTTATACAAGCTTAATCATCTGATTATTCATTGTGCATATATTTCTAAAAACCCAAATCATCAATTAAATAAAATCACCCTCTACCTGAGGGTTTGGATCACTATAAAACGTCAGAAGACTCTATTGTTGGGACTTTCATAGCATGATAATAAGGGACTCATCAACATCCTACCCTGTTTGGAATACCATCTACCCAATAGGTAGTGGAACATCTCTATTTCGTGCTTAAGGAGACACCTAATGACAACGTCCTTGAATAGAGGACTTTTCACTCAACTAATAATCCTAAAAATCAAGTATAAATAACATGGGTAGTGTCCTTTGTGGAGGAATCCTAAAAGTAGTCAAGACATACCATGGATGGATAAGAATATACCAGGAGATGAATAAATGAGTACAATCAAAGGACACAATATTATATGATGCATGCACCATTACATCCCTATAACTATTGTCTCAGTATGCCGAGTACACATTAAGGTAGACTGTATTTTGGTGTATGGATATGTTAGTTTTCACACCAACACTATGTTACGTAGCCTAAAATAAACAATTGATACACTTCAATATCATTTCCCAATATTACCAACCAATCCTCACCAAAGGATCGACCACAACATTGAGCCAAGGATGAACAACCTATGATACAACTTTCCCACAACCCAACCCATTGGGGCATTCGTAGCCAGTGGCATGTGGGGTGTGACAACCCCAATCCCACAACTAATAGGATAGGGTGTAAATATAAGGAATAAATTTTAATGGGATTCCTTATCCCCATGTACATATATATATTCCCACAAACATATCTATGAAAAATTGTATATGAATAATAAAAGACTCTAACATCTAGAATATAAAAATGCCTATAATAAACTCAAAGAAAAATATCATTGTATGGAAATATAAATCAAGGAATAAATGTGTAAAATACATTCAAAACTAGAAATTAATTCTCAACCATAAAAAAACTATATAAAAGAAAACCATAGAGATGTCAGCTCAAAATATCCATGTCTTTCTACCATTTGTAGTCAATACATCTCAGTACCGCTATGATCTACCAATGCCACCTCAAATTTTCTTATTGTATGAATAATACATGACATGTATGGGATGATATCATGCATGTGTGAATATATAAATACACATTAGGACTCATGGAAAATAATAAAAAGTGATATATAAAGAAAAAATATTAGTAATATTATTCCATAATAAGAAGGAAATGAAAACCAACACATGTGCTCTTATACTAACCCTGAAAAGAGTGAAAGGGGATCTCTATCTCCAAAACCCATCCATGAATGATTAGTTTTCCAACAGTTCCATGGGTCAATCAATAATTTATAGAATCATGAAAACCCTATTAAGAAATATATTATAGGGGCCCACTCCTTACCGTTGTTCTTTACAGATGAGGGGGGACTCAATCACGGGGAGGACTCCCTCGCCACTTAAGCATGAAGGCGGAAGATTACCACTCCGTATATTAAGGATCCACACCCTTATTTATTAAAATTTAGTAATAAATAAAACTATATAAAATTTATGGGGAACCCTCACCATGATATTATAGGGGTGTACTAACCCAAATATCTCTCCAATGGTCTCTCAAGATCATTGTCATCATCAAGAATCACCTGAAGAAGTATGACACATAGAACACCTCAAACCAAATATTTAAATCCACTATAGAGACTAAAATCACATAAAATAAGGAAAACTACCTAGTTTATTCTACACGTGGACTAAAATCAATGTCCTAAAGAAGGATATATAGAAATTATAAAATCCTAATAGAGTTAGATAACATGTACCTAGGGTCACGTGACATGTACCCTCACCTGGACACATGGTCATGTCCTTGATTCAGTGTAGATTAGATAACCAAGTGGGACTACATGATATGTACCACTGGTACACGACGTGTCTCAGTTTCCTGGGGCCTTCTTGTTTCCCTCTATCACATTCATGTGTACCTCAGGTCTTGTCTATTGACTTCGGGTCATTCCAATGCATTAAGGTTCTGTCTATGTATTGGGCCATTGAAGTGTACTCTTGTCCATTACCATGTACATCAGGTGGTTCATTTGTTCATGGAATTTCCCAATCCCTTATACTATTGGAGTACACATTTAGTCTTTAGAATAGAGTCACATTGTGTGTATAGGATATACCCAATTTGTGATCATTTTATTCTCCCAAAACCCTGGTGGTCAAAATTAGGAGACTAAACTACATTTTTAATTTTATATTACATAGTGTGTATTCTATTTTTTCATAGGTATAAAATCATAGACTTCACAGACTTTCTGAATATAACATTTCTAGCGTAATTTTCAATTTTTTACAACCCAAAATAGAAGATCTTGTCAATGAACATCGATCTCTCTTGTATTTAAAAATTGAAAATTTCATCACACATGGAAAACATTAATGGTGCACATTAGTAATATAGTTTGAAAAATCCACTGATCCATCACTTTTATACTTCATAAAACATAAATCCATACACAAAACATTAATGTAAACCTCATTTGTTAATCCTTTTTTATTATGTGGGTAAATCTCACTCGAACATTCCTTAGCAATGTTGTACCATAACCACATGGAACAATATTGAATAACATAAAGAACAGTGGGGGAAAAGCATAATAACCAATTTAATCCATCATTGAGTTATGTTGTCTAAAAGAAGAGTAACATAAGTGGTATCAATGGTGAATTCAAAGGCACAACGATAATAAATTGGATTCAATAACATGATTTATGATTAGAATCATGAAAATAATTGGTAATCAAAGACCAATAAAGTATATATAAAAAAATTATGCTTATCAATTAATATAAAAGGAAAAATAATTATGATCCCTACTTGGATACATACTTTTGAAAAATCTGTTCCATAGTGATAAAGAAGATGATTCCAATGTTTTTTATCTGCCTCATGATCGAACAATTTTTTAACATTGATCAATGCTTTATGTTCCCAATGGTACTATCATCCACACACTCTATAATCTCCTAGGGTTATACTGATAAGAAATGGGATTTTCTAATCGAAATTATTGTAATAGTGGGGGTTAGGGTTTGGTCATTTAAATGAATTAATTATATTAATTAACTAATCAACTCAGTGCACCCTCTGACATCCACCTCAACTGAACATCCTTCTCTAACAAAATTTATGTCATTCCTATAGTATACCCCAGGTTTTGTAATCAAATGAGATCCCATATTTCTCATATAATGTCCCATACAATAGAAAACCATTTATACTGATGTTATATGTTCACATGCTTTAAAATATATTAATATTTTAAACATATTAATTTTGAGTTCTTGAGACACTCAAACATGATGCCATTATTGAGGAATATTTCTGTAGAAAAACATAATCATATTAAAAGGAATAATCCATAAGAAATTGACACTATACCCTTTGCTCAACTCAAACCCAAAAACTCAAGTGCACTCTGTCAAAAGTTCACATCATCTTCCATCAGCAAAAATAACACAAGATCCACTTATGTTGTGAAGTAATGTAATATTATTTTTCCAATTATTCTTAAACTACTATGGAGATCAATCGTGGGGGATTATGAAATCTATGAAAAATTATAGATTCTTTAAAATATCCATTATTACCATCAATATAGGAATTTACAAATCAAATGAGAATGAATAATTACCAAGGGCTAAACACTAGAATTTAGAAATAATTTGGATGTTCTGGAATCTCCAGATGTATTCACAGTAGTTTGTGCTACTCATATTTAAAAATTTGAAGTTCATCTAGTTTTCTATAGTATTCTACACATTGTGGGGAAACAATTCACTATTATTTGATGATGCTTATATGATTTCTCAGTCGACTAAGACCAATAATTAAATTTCATCTTTACTTTTCTTATTAATTATATTTTAATAAATCTTAAATGAAACACTATGTCCTTAGTGGTTGAGCGGAGAAGTCTCTCATTTCCCCAGTTTATGAATTCTAAATTTTAACTAAATCACTTATATTAATATTTTTGTAATTTCTCAAAAACATTATACATTTGGATATTCCATTTCTTCCTTTCCTTTTTAATTCTCATTCCCTTTCCATTGGATTTTACACCCATGAAACTGATGTTCACTCCACTGCGTGTGATAATTAGTAGTGGGATGATCTGAGGATGATTCGAGGTATCCAATCCTTAGGCTGGGAGATATTACGGGATGCAAGATCATTGTACTACTTTATTCAATCTTCAACTTCTAGAAAGTGATAATCATGTGATGTTTCACTTGTTTAGAGAGAAAATAGGATAGTAATAAAATAAAAACATGATTTTAATGGAGGATAAAGTATATCTATATTTAAGAAACTTTTAAAAATTCAATTTAAAACCAACCAAATGTAATCATTCTTTTTCCCAAAATGATCCCATTAAATAAGTGAAAAAATACCCAATACAGTATCCTATCTTGAGACAACCTATGTCCCAATACTATTTTTATTATTTAGTTTAATGTTAATTTTCTAGTTTACCCATGATACAATGTTCAACAAACTCGTGTTGTTGTGAGGGAGGAAATGTTTTGGATAGCTTGTAATTAAATATAAATCCACACATTATTGGATATAGTTCGTCTCACAACATTTCTTTTGATATAGTTGTTGAATGAACATTACTATAAATATTAAAGACACTAAAAATCATTGAAGAGGAAGAAAGATAATTTTTAAAACTACCACTGAAAAATTATTCATTTTCATCCACTTCTTTTACTATGATCATTATATGAATTTTATACATTAGAGATAATTTATTTTAATTCAATATAATACTGATATAACATTATGCATCAGATTTCAACAATGAAAATCAGTTTCAAGAGCAAAATAATCAACTTTATTGTGATCATAGAAGATGAATGATAATTTTGATATTTATATTTAAATTTTTTTAGACGAAAAAACAAACAGATAGTTAATAAACATTATATAAGTCTTAAAAATATTTTGACCATGATGTTTCACCAAGAATCAAATTAGGTGCAAGGATTTATCATTCTCTTTTATAGGATCATCCAAGGAGTGTCTCTACACCCTCCGGCATAGAGAATTCACCACCTAGGATGAGGTACATAAGTTATTACTATATAAATGCTTCCCTAAAATGAGGAGTAACCAGTTGAGGAATTTATATTATGGAATCAAGAAATATAGTGTTGAATCCCCTTATGAATTCTGGGAATGATTCAAGTGGTTAAAAACATCCTTCATATGATAACATTTTACTGAGCATAATTACGTTGGATTATTCTACCAAAAATTAATTAAAAATGTTCTGAACCTACTGGATACCTCTTATGGTGATGCATTGATTGATAGGTTTCATTATATAATTAGAGAACTTATTGAGAGGTTATACAGAATTTATAAACAATTTGGTACAAGAACTACCATAAGAAGAGTTTATGAGTTAAAAATTTCCAAAAATGAATTTTAAAGTAACAAAAATGGAATATCTAACCTTCCTTGTGGATTGATTTTATGGGAAAAATGTTTTAGGAAACAAAACCAACTAGAACCCCTTGATTCTTATAACTCATTCACTCTTTGGACCACTTCACTAATGGATTCCCACATGTTCATGAGATTTGGGATTCCATGTTCCATATACTACCAGTAGCAACTAGAATGTAGTCAGTGATTTATAGAATATTATAACTCTCAATTTAGAGCTTGGAACAAATATCATAAACGACCACCCTTCTAAAGAGATGCATTTTAGACAACTAAATATTATTAACAAGAAAATTCTCAATAACATTCCATGACCTAATTTCATAAAAAACTTTTGGAGTATCACACCACTCAAAAAACTACTCTCATCACTCACGGTTCATCAATAAAGGAGATGTAAGACTAAAACAATCTGATCATGACTTCCATTAATGATATAAAAATTTAGGATTCATGTAAGATAACCACATAATCAGTTCATAATTTTAATGGAATTGTTATTTCCATTTCATTCAAGATTGGTAAAGAGGTGAAAATGGTGAATAACCCCTATCTCAAGCTAAATAAGGTAGTTTAAAGCCTACCAAACGAAATGAATACATCCTTTATAAGGCACATCCAGAAGAAGTTCAAATGGAGACACCCATAATGAAAAGGAATGTGGGAAATTAAATGATGGATGACCTACATCCACCCCAACCTCAATTAAACTCTATTGTAAAACCATTGAAGATTCATTACTATAGGATATTCCAGAGATTTTCAAAAAAGGTAAACATCAAGATCCCTTTATTGGAATCCATTTTAAAAATCCCATGTTATGTGAAATTTATCAATTATATGTCCACTATGAATATATAGTTTCAATGAAAATAAAAGTTAAATTTAGTAGAAATTATTCATCTCTTTTACCCAATAAATACATATTTTATATGAAGACCTCATTACATTTATTATCCCATGCATTATGTATAACTCACTTTTCCAAATGAACTATGTTTTTTTGGATTGTAAATTAATGTTATTTCATTTTTAGTTTGTTACGAACTACAGATCCATGATATCATACCCACCTATGTCGTTGTGAAATTGGATATGTGAAATACTTATGATCTATTTTCAGTTATAGAGGATGTTTTTTAATTGTAAAAGGATATGCATTATCTGTTGACTTTGACATTCTGAAAAATGAGGAAGAAATATGTAAATTTTATTCCCCTTTTATTCTTGGTAGTTCATTTCTCAAGACATTAAAATTTATAATAAACTATCATGGGGGAACTCTTTCTATAAATAATATAGAACAAACATTGAATTTTAATACTCTTGATTCAATGAAATGACCAATAAAGAGTGAACTATGTTTACATTAAATCACATCAAATTTACATTTATTTAAATGATTATACTTAAATTTTTGATGAAATAATTAAATTATATAGAAACTCCGAATGTCTCTGATGAATATATTTTAAAAAATGAGCTCAAAGTGGAATCTATTTTTTGTGATGAATAGTTTGATGAAATTGATATAGATTATTTTGATTATTTTTTGAACACGGGCATTAAAACATGTCTTTATATGAATACGATTCCAGCATGGATAACACTTAGTTGAAAATATCATTAGAAAAACAACCTGAACTATAATTTAATTTTATACCATGCAACATAAAATATAATTATTTAAATAAAAATTAGAAACTACTAGTTTTAATGAAAATCAGTCTAAAATCCAATTAAGAAAACTGATTATTGGAAATTTTAAAACAAATAATTTTTAAAATTGAATGGACTCATGGTTAAATTATAAGTATTAACCCTACCACATGTATACATAGTATTTTTTTAGAAAGTGAAACCAAAATTGTGAGACAACCCCAAATGAGGCTCATCCCATGACACGTATAAATTAAAAAATGGAAGTAGAAGTACTTTTAGGAGATGGAACCATATACCTAATATTTTACTCCCAGTGGGTATGTTCTATTCAAATTATACCAAATAAAAATGGATAAAAAATTTTATGGAATAATAATAATGTGTTATTACCCATAAGAATTTAGAATATATGGAGAGTTTTCATTGACCACTAGAAATTTAATTTTTTAGCATGAAAATACCAATAACTCATTCCATTTATAGACCTAATTTAAGATAGTCTTGGTAATGGTCACTACTATTTCCTTGATGTATTTCCTAGACAATTATATGTTTCAATAGCTCCATAACACCAGGATAAGACTACATTCACTTGTCCCTTCTGTTCATTTTCATATTGTATGATCCCTTTTGGTATTTTCAATTCCCCATGTACCTTTTAATGGTGTATGGTAATCATTTTTTAGACGTCGTTGATATATTAATAGAGATATGCATTTGTGATTTTACTAATTATAGAACATGATTTTAAATGTGACTTTATTTTCTAGAGATTGTTTAATGGAAATTCATTGAGAAAAAATTGTTTTTAAATATTTAAAAATTTCATTTGATGGAGAAAAATATCATTTTTTGGTTCACATAATTTATTAATGTTGTATTGATGTAAACAAGGAAAATATTTATATAATTTATACCCTACATGACCCTACCAAAATGAGAAATATATGATCATTTTTAGGATGTGTTGAATTTTTTAGATGGTTTATTAAGGGATTTGGTAAAAAACACCACTAACCAACCTTCTAAAAAAGAAATTTATTTATTATTTGATGATTAATATATGATATAATTTGATATTATTAATATAGTTTTGACCATATCTGCCATAATATTCCAACCTAACTAGATTTTTTCATTTGAGAAATTGTTTAATGGCTCCAATAATAGTTTTTGGGTTATGTTGTGCAAAAATTATTATGGGGACCAAAAACTGAAATTCAATGCTTATCAAACCCTAGAAACATCCCAAATATATTAAATTATAATAATAAATGTTTTTGGGTGATGTTTTTTCTTTAGAAAAGTATCAGATTTATTTTTAATGAAATAAAATAACTATTTATTTTGATCATGAAACATAAATATATTTGATTGTGAAAGCTAATATAAAAACATGACTTGTGGTGTGTATG
This sequence comes from Viscum album, assembly GCA_963277665.1. Lineage (NCBI taxonomy): Eukaryota > Viridiplantae > Streptophyta > Magnoliopsida > Santalales > Viscaceae > Viscum > Viscum album. The sequence continues at coordinate 1,032,258,174 of OY728158.1, forward strand.
TTTCTTCTATACAAGTTTGAATTTTAAATCATGGTCAACAAGGGCTATAAAATTATAGTTTTATACAAAATGATTAGATTACTTCGAACAGTTGAGATAGAACCACCCACTAAAACATAGATGATTGACTCCCTCCCGGATGGGAAACTGTATTAAGAAACCCAAGTTACTCAATATACTTATCTAGTAAATTTTCTAGTCACATCAAAAGAACCTCTGCTTTTTACTATATATCAAACTTCTAAATTATAATCAATGTCAAAGTATTATATCATGGAAGTTCCATATTTGTGGAAGATTTGTATTGACCCTATAATTAATAGACACATTCATAATGAAGATATTATATTTGTTCTTAATATTTTCTATAAACATTCATGTAGATGTCATCTTGGACCTCGTAGAACTATAAGGCAGGGAACAACTCCTACTGTGGGGGTGTCTTTGTCCTCAGTCATTTTCTGATAATGAGAAATAGATTCATAGTGGTAAATCTAGTGAATCACCTCATGTGACAGGAGTGTTCAAAATATTTAGGGAGTATTATGATCTTATCTGAGCACCAACCAATAAGAAGGGATTGAATCTGGAGGGGTACTATATAAATTGTGTTACCCCCTATATTGTCTTCATGATCAAAGTCAATGGGTCCTATAGATCAGGTTTTATGAAGGGAGGAAAAAACTTTCGAGGCATAGGTGGCCTTATGATCATTGCCTTCAGTGAATCCTCTGAGCATGTGATTATATTATAGTAGAGGGATTTTCCATCCACAATGGGATAGAGTTATGTAGTTGGAATAATATTCATCTAATTTCATTTAATAGTAACTCGATATTCATCTTCCACACACTCCAAAGTAATATCACAATCCATCAATCAATTATTTATCACATTAGTAGATTTAAATCATTAATAAAATACTGTAATAAATTATTTCAATCATTGAAATAAGGTAATAATGTTTTTATTGTTTGGATTTAAGGGTTGATTTAGATAGAATGTGTCTTTTGTTTCTTGTTTTTTCTCCCTCTCATATGGTTGTATGCATATTTTTAGGGTTTATCCAATCATGTTACACCACTTTAGGCGCCCTTGATCTTATTTCCACTCATTATTGTTTTATAAAAAATCTTGTTTTCCATCATAAAAAAACCCCAAAAAATTGATTTTTTTAAATAATTAATGTTTTGGGAGTATATTTTATAGTTCTATTTCATTTTTTCATTTTTATCACATGTATATTATTATTGGTGAGATAATTTTGTAAGTGTATCAAAAAAAGAAACCAGAACTAGTGCTTCAAATGCTTTCATTGACTTTCAAAAATCAAACAATTTTTATAGGTTTAGAATACCATGTGCTATAATCTGTGAAAAAATAACACACTTCTACAATAATAAAATGGAATATTTTTTAATGAAATATTAAGTGAACCATAGGACCTCAACTGCTTATCACCTTCAGAAAAATGTCCAATAAAAGCTGTTTAGTATAGTTATAAAGACGATTATAGAGAAGAAAGTACAACCCACCGGGAATGAATTGATTAATAATATATTGGATGAAATATAAAAATTTATAACTACCTACCGTCCCCCAATAGTTATACCTTAAAAAAATATTAATTATGTATAACACTATCACTTTCTATTTGAGTTACGTAAATATGAATCCTATGTTATCTTGAAGTCTAAACAAGATTTTGTAAAAACTAGAGAGAATAGAATGTCATGGATGATGGAATTGTAATGACATACAAGGGGATGTTAATATATTTAACTAATTTAATTGGATAATTTCAAATTTTCACATGACAATATCATATAGATAAGAAGCTTTTATTTTGGAGATAACATGTTCTTAATTCCTTTAGGTATGAATCTCGTGACTAGTAAACTTTATTACAACTAGACGAGGCCATAGATAGTGACTAATACAAGCATCTAGTTAAGGTGAATGATCACAAAGTGAAGACGTTTCGTGAATAATTTTGGAAATAACCAATGGAAGATTCAAAAATCCTCTTTACATCTATTTAATAATGATTTTTTAGGTTATCTCTTTCCTACATAGTAGACTATATTCTTTTTATTTTAAATTTATGATCATATATAAATGCATGAAATAATTAAATGAATTGTTTATTAGATAAGTTCGGGGGAGAATAAAAGTATATTAGTAATTAAATACATTTTTCTATATTTTTTAATTTTTTATTAATATAAAATAAAGAGTAGTGGTAATTTTATTCTTTCAGTGTTTTTATATACATTTTTATATATATATTTTAAAATTTTCATGTTTGATATTATCCAAATAGATTGGATTTAATTAATGGTATGGATTCGATCATCTAGATCATGATTTGTTTTTCATCATGGTTGAGTAGATTTTATGATGTTTTAGATGCCTCTCCATATTCTCTAACAAATTTTTCTTTGTCTGTTTTGACCTCTATAGAGTTTAGATAAATGGCTATTTGGGATTTTTTAGAATCTTTTGGCCGAGGTGTCATCAGTGTCCCAGGAGACACATGTTGCAGCTGCTGTGGCCTTGTGATGTTCCTCATTTCTCAGATGATGGGGTTTGTTGGTAAGTTCTTTGTCCTAAAAAAGGTCGTGTCCCAATGTTGATGACCTTTTCTACTTCAACAATACTATATGATGTTATCCGATTTCCCTTTCTCATGTTATTCTGGTGCAATAGTTATTATGTAGGCTTTGGGATGTGATTTTTGGATGGGAAATAGTTTTCCAAGTGGCTCAATCTGTTTCTTCTTTTATTCTTCCTATACTTTTTGTATATTTTTTTTCTTTTCTTTAGAATCAAAATATCTTATTAGTTATCTACATTTTGGTTTTCGTTTTTTGTGGTAGTTTTTTTATGATATTTTATACCTCAATGAAATCTTTTTTATGTATGGTTTATGTCAATGAAGTTAATATTAATGTTATTATGTTGTCCTCAATGAGTTGCTACAGTACTGTTTGGGTTATGTGGGTCCCCGATGGTTGGGCTGAAGCTGTGAAGGTGTGGACCTCTACTAAATCAATAGATATGGTTTTAATCAGTGAAGGTTATTTCAATTGATGAAGATTGTGTCTCTGGTGTCATCAGTGATCATTCATGTGAGGTGGTGATTTTTATTGGGTGATCGACGTCTTGGGGCATGACTCGAGGTGGAATATATAATTTCACAGCATGAGGTGGGGGCTCTAAGATCAATGCACATTTTAATTTCAATTTTAATAGTTTAATCATCAACATGTTGGTTGATTTGTTTTGATGATAAAGGTTTTTTCATTTGTATCATTTTTTTTGTTTTTTCTTTGTTTAATATGATCTGGTTTATATAGTGATGGTTCACACTTAACCTATAAAATTTTATTTATAAAATACCAATATATGTATTTGGAGTTGGACATTAGGGAGCCTCCCTAAAATATAATCACATTGAACATATAAAGTACTATAAATTTTCAATATGTGATCTAATAGAGACATATTCATAAGTCAACACAAGCATGTGTCTGTGTGTGTGACAGGTACTGTTATCTATCAAACAATAGTTATAGATATTTGTGATAAAGCTTTATAGGCATTGCATATAAACTTTGACTGTAATAATTAGTTTACATGATACCAATTGACATTGGACGGTTTAGTTCAACATTTTGCTTCTCACATTCAATAGGTTCAATACATAGTTGTTCATAAAAATATCAATTGTTAAAACTCAGTTAGTTTTAATTTACCAAGGTGGTATTAATATTTTCATAATTATGAACATTCATAAATATGTGGTAAATGATATATCTTAATTTTTTTTAGGAAGTATTAATAATGCTTAAAATTGATCACTATAATTGGATCCTTATTCGATAATGTATTTTAAAGGTACCACTTATTTAAATATTTATCCCACTATTATTTAATTTATTTACAACTCTAAACCGGAACATGCATGTGAATTCATGTGAGAATGTGAATTAAATTCATAAAAGAGGAAAGATAAATCATTTAATTGAGATATCTATAATTTTTTTTAATTATTATCTTATGTACATAATTCTTGGAAAGACTATCTCTTCAAATAATTCAATTCATTGAAGATTTTATGAGTGAAATAAATAATGTGTGAGTGAGTAATGGGAAAAAACACATCATACATTTTATCAGAATTTTATAAGAAATAATCCTAATAATTCATTTTAACCTTGGTTATGTAACTGATGATTGATAACATAGAAAAATTGGAATTAAATTTTTACATGTATTAAATATTTATTTTTAGGGATTTATTCAAATTGTGGAATCAATTAAAATACATGAATTGATTTTAGAAATTTTGAATTTTAGTTTTTTGAGGGCTAAGAATTTTGAATTTTAATTATTTAATTGACAATTTTTTATAATTTATAAAAAAAACTTATTTATATTTTTTGTTTTAAACTATATAGGTTGAATTTAAAAAACAAATTTTAATTATATGGATTGAAAGTGTGATGAATTGTTCATATGGTCAGTTTATTAATAGAAGAAACCAATCATATTTTGATACGATATATCTACCAAAATACAGATTTGTGACTGATAAACCAAATAGAAGATGATTTCCTTTACAATCAAGAATACATGTACAAAAAAATAGAATTTATTAATGCTTACATTCATTTAATATCCATGATATCACACAACTCATGTGTCCATAATGGTGCGGCAGGAGAACCTACTATGAGAAGTGAATCTATCACAAGTGCATGTTCCAAGTTGTTTTAAACCCCTCTTTATCTACATCACCTTCAACATTAATCAAGTGAAAACCTAATCTATCACCATTTAATTGAATGTGAACAATAAAAATCCACCACCTGGAACATCAAATCCATTAACTGCACAAACACTATAACTTACCATAAGAAAAAATATAAGTAGACACTTAATATCAATATATCCTTCCCTCATCCATGATACCACAAAATATCAAATCGACCTAACATCCAAACCCATGTATTAATAATCCCTGATATATTTAAGACTCACTAGAATAGGCCTAGTATTTAATCGCACTTCTCTACTCATGGCCAAGAATTTAAGTCCACTCCACCGAACACGTGAATCATCTTCCACCCTCAAAAATAATTTTACATCCACTGGATAAATGAAGTAATAAAACATTTCCACATTGATTATCTCTAACGAATATGATGTTTTATAATGGGAGGATTATTAATAAGTTGGGATATTTTAGATTCCTATAAAATTCAATCATGACCCTCAAGCTAGACACATGGAGAACATCCGAGCATGGATAATTCACTGTGGATCAACATTGAAATTAAGGAATATTCTAGATGTTTTAATATAACTAGTGGAATTCAAATAAGTTTGTATTTCTCATGTTGTAAAATTATAACAACTCTAAATTTTTTATATACTTATAATATGATAGGTGTAATTGTTCATTAGGCTAATAATTGAGTAGAGTTATTTTTTTCATTATTTTATTTTATATTAAATTTGTTATAATAACTCGTGTGACAGAAAACTAATCCCATAGTGGCAGACACTAGGAGATTCCCTTTTACCCTATTGAGGAATTCTTCAATTTAACTAGATATTTCTATAATATTTAGCTCTCTATAATTAGTCAAAAATTTTATACATTACGTGAATTCCTTATTTATATGAATTTTGACTTCTTCTTCCACATTCTTTGGATTTCAAACACACGTCACACAGGTTCACTGCACTACTTATGATCATGATAATTGGGATGATCTAAGGGTGATTAGAGTTCTCTGATCATTAGTCTTGGTGATTCTTGTGGAAAAATATAAATATCTGAACCCCAGTATTATGAATTCATTAGCTAAATTATTAAATTTGAATAAGATACAAGTTATCTTGTCTTGAAAGGAAAAATAAGTTATTATTCTTGGTAAATTAGATACATACATGAATCTCACAAGACCTTTTAATGTATAAATTACAAAATAGTGAATGTAAATATTCTTTATCCTTGAATTAATTAAAAGATTATTTCTACATATCATAAAGAAAAGAAATAAAGAAGTGTGAGATCATATACTTAGTATGGTTTACATACAGTGTAATGTATCACAGTTAAATAAAATATAATAAATATGGAAAGGTAAATAAATGAAAAAACATGTAATTTAATAAAAAAAATATAGCATGAAAAATATTATAGTATGAATAAATGATGATCAAATAGTGTCATATATCTAATTACATGATCTTTAAAACTATACATGAATATCATAACTATTGAAATAATCACTTTACATCAATAAATAATATCATAATGATGTAATGCATCATTTTGAACATTATAAATATAATGTTAAGGCCTTAGGCCAAGACATATCAAAATACATTTAATGAATCAAAAAAATTTATTATCTAGTTTATATCGTGAGGCATTTAGATGAATCAATGGGATATAGTGGTGTCCATAAATCACTTATTATTTCCAATTCATTAATCATATTGAAGAGTTGAATAACAATTCAATTCATAATCTACATAAGAATTCATATCGAAAAATAGTTAACCAAATGTTAATATTTCTAAAGTAAAACAGATTATAAAACATAAATAAATATAATAAGGATTTTATAATTAAAATATATAACTTGTTTAATATAAGTATAATAATTATTTATTGTCCATCATGAGTATAAATAACATAAAAATATCTTTAAAAATATTCTTGAGAAAAATAAACATTTCATCATGAAATCCACATTAAAAACCATAAATTTATAGAACATTATGGAAAATATTTTCTTGGAAACAAATTGTAAACATATTATGAATGATTCAAATAATAGGTCATTTATTATTGTGGGAAATTTATTTCATGTTATATATGTAAAAATATTATTCCATTCACACTTTTATAAGAAAAGTCAAAAATTACATCATTCCTAAAATGATTGGAATTTTAATTTTAATTTTTTTTAAAATTAAAACATTGGTAAAGTTTTATTTTCATAAATATTATATATTAGTTAAAATATTATTTATAAAATTTTAAATAAAATATGTATATCTAATAAAATGATTCCTGACAAAGTAGAAAAAAATTCTATTTTTCCTAAAAAATTTATTTTTTGTATTTTGGAAACATAAATAGAGAGAAATATAAGAAAAACATATAATTTATAGAAATAAATATAGTATAATAAAATATATTTGGTCCAATATAGAAATATTAATCAATTAATCCAATATATAGTTCAACATAAACAATCCTGAACAATGATGAGATTGTGAAATAGACCATTACCACATTACTAAATTTTGAGTAATAATCCCCATGAAATAATAGCGTCAAAATAAATTTTAAATACCATGAATAAAAAATGCTATAATGTATCAATTATAATTATATACATAACCTAAAAGGAATAATTCTTGAGTATTGCATATGTGTCACTGAAGTAAAAGTGAGATGAGAAACTCTTACCTCATGTTCAACATTCTTAGTGTGTGTTTGAATCTCCTATATAATAAATATAAAATTATTATAAATATATTATATAACCATAATAATATATATAATACCATATATGATTTACATATCATCTTTTATCACTAATTTTATTAGAATTATTTAATAAAATCAGGATTTTGGTTGATAACTACATTTTTCATGTATGTTTTGGTTCGATGGTTTTGTCCTTATAGAATGATCATCATTCCATAATATCAATAATTTTAATAATGATATAAATATTTTATATATTAAAACTATATATTTATAATCATCTATAATTGGTATAATTGATAAATTTATTGCATGTTTTATGGAGATTGTAAGTCGTACGTTCGTGTGAACGTTGTTTTCAATCATCAAAGGATCGAATGAAAGAAATTAAAATAACAGTCACTAAGAATAATTCATATATCCAATATATAGTATATATTAATTAAATATATCCTTATTATCATCCCTGTAAATAGGAAATGAAAAATAAATAACATTATTTCATCGTGGTGGTAGGCCACATCTACGAATGAGCGATATTACCATTTTCCAATTGATTGGATGGTAAGATGGTAGATATGATATTATAATTAAATAATAATTATTATGTAATTAATATAATATATAAACATTTAAACCAACATTATAAATATCCATAAAATAATATGCTAAAAAATTCATTTTTCGTTACATGTAGACGGTAAGTCTTACGTACACACAAGTGATACATTAGCATCTCATTTGATAGAAGAGAGGGTCGATAATGGTGATATCATAATCATAATAAAATTTCTGTAAATTTATGTAAATTTATTTTTTATTTTATAAAAAATACCATAGATTTGTATGACAAATAAGAATAATTCAAAATGAATGTTATCAGTTACGGTGATTACCTCTTCTTTGATAGAACTCCTTTAGATATCCCCATAATGATCCTAGGGTTGGCCTTTTAGGAATTCCATAACATATGTAATGTGTATAATGTTTTTCAGAAAATAATTGTATTGATAATATTATATCTAGATGTATAATATTGGGGTGAAGAAGAGATGGAAAGGGTGTCCTTTTAGAAGTGAGGGGAGAGGTATACATGGATGTTATAAAAGTATTAAATTAATACAAATTATTTTTCAAGTCCAAATGGATTCAAATTTTTATAATTACAATATAATAATACAATTATTCAAAATAATCTCAAGAAATAAAAATTTGAAATGTTTTATTTATATTTTCACACTTTCCTTCTAGTTTTAACCAGCCCTATTAACCTATTTTACAATTACCGGAACATTAAAATTTTCTACCCTTTAAGGGACACAATTATTACAATTAAAGAACAACCAACCCATAAAGAGACCATGGATAAGGTTTTCAACCACTTACCATTAATTTGGATTAATTTAATATATTTTTTAAATTTTCAATCACTTAATAAAATATTATTTATTATAAAATATTTTTCATGTCATTTTTTATAGTGTTTAGTTAATATGAATTTAAATAAATCAATAAAAAGGGTTGAATTAAATATAATATTTAAAAACATTCATAACAAGACATATATATATATATATAATTATTTGGAAAAATTAATTCATTCAGAAATTATCATTTCTAATATTTTAAAATCAACTACTTAATTTTTCCATTAATTGAATGAATACTATGTTGGTGCTCCATTAGCAATTAAGGTTATAATTTATTCAATAAAAAGTAAGTAAAAATTTACTAATAAAAAATTATTAATATTAAAAATAAATATTTATAACTTCACATGTACTCGTTTTATCCTTATTTGAAAAAAAAACTAAAGATAATAAAACAAAGAGAATTAAATAGTTGACATTTTATTAAATGAAATAATATAAAGGAGAAAAACTAAAAATGGTAAATAATTGTCATATATTAAAATATTACATTACCATGGATAAAAAGGATAATTAAAGGAAATTATGTCATGTGATAGGGTCATTTTAAAGTCCTTATCATATTATTTTAACCGGAAATGCCCAATTTACCCTTACTATGGTGATAATTATTTTCTATGGTGACTATTCATAATGACCAAAAAATCAAAGAGGCTATTCACAATAAAACATAGACCACCTAATTCCAAATTTAAAATCAAATTTTTATGATTCAATTTCTATAAGTGTTAGCAATTACTTTAAAATAAAAAATCAAAACACAATGAATTTATTTTCAGAAAAATTCCTTTTATATATTAAAATATTTTATACTAAATTCAATCATAAAATTTATTCCATTAAATTTAATTAAATTACTAATCATTCAAGTGACTAATTTTATTTTGAAATAATTTTAGAACAAAATTTAAATTTTTAAATGCTTGAATCAAAAATAATGTTTTCAATAAAAACGATATTTTCACTATTCATTGAAAACTAAATATTTTCATAAAAATAAATGAAATCACCCAAAGAAAATTTTAATATTATATTTCAAAAAATGTTATTATATTTATAATTTATAATTAATATATATTAAATCAATTAATTATAATATTTTCACACAAAAATTAATTTATATAATTTTTTTATAAAATGTATTTGAGAAGCATAAAATAATTATACTGAAAATGAGTAATTATATCCAAAGAATATAGAAAATGAATTGTAAATGAGATGGTCCTTCATATATATTTCATAATTTATTTAATATTATTCATACCATCCAAATCAATGGTAAGGTAACAATAATATTTTAATAATATTTAACAATTCTCTTGATATCAGTGTTTTGTATCATATATTCTATCAAACCAAGCATACTTTTCCAATCATTTGATATTAAATTACAACCAATCAAATAAATTTAACCCTAATAGTTTTAACTTGATCATTTAACATTTTATATCTTAAAATACCTATGTTTATATCTTACATTGTACAAAGGTTTAATTAAACTTCTTCCTGATAAGATAGTTGGGGAAGTATTTTGGTCATCACTAATAACACATAAATAGGTTTCCATGTGGGACACAATAGTGGGATGTGGAAAATCTACATGAAAGAAAATAATAGTCCCTAAATAATGATGTATAGTTGCAGATATCATTGGTCATAATAATTGGAATGATCATGAGAAATTTAACAACCAAAATCCCTTAAACTAAACAGGTGTGGAAAAAACTATTGATTGATAAAAATGATGGTAATAGGATAACTATTTTATTTTAAGATAATTTTCTTAAATTTGATGGATTAATTTAATATATTGATAAAGGATAACATAAAATAATATTATTTTATATATTTTTATTTTATACATACAATTTCATCTTTTGGTTATTCTTTAATCATTTTAATATAATGTTCTTACTATACGTAATTGATATCCATGATGATTTTTTTCATCCTGAAGAATAAAATTAACTTCTAATACATCAAATAATCAACAAGTTTATAATAGAATTTTCATCATATTTTTAGAGATTAACAAAAATTAAAATGGTTTGAATAGGATAATTCAATAAATGAATAAACTCTTGTTTGAATAAATCTGACATTAATCACCAAATCCTAAAAAACCCCGAAGTTAAATTTACAAAATTCTAAAAATAATTAAATATAAAATTATTAAAAATATATAATAATTGTATTGGATCAAAATTAGTATAATTATTTATCACATATTATTCTAAGATAGACATAACATTTATTTCCAAATTACATCATTGTCTTACACCAAAAATGCATATGGCCTAATCATATAATCTCTAAGATGTAAAAATATTTTCCATAAATAAAATAAATCACTATAAAGACACATTAAAATCTTATTTTCTTATAAAATATAGTTCAACATTTATTCCAGAAATAAAATATCATATTGTTCTATTTACCTTAATCATATAAGGTTCCTAAAATAGTGAACTTCTTTTGAAATGTCAATAGTCACTGAATCATTTTAAAATCCCATAATTTTCTTTGTGACAAAATATATAGACTAAAAAAAATAATGTTTATCAAAAACATCATTTGAAAAATCAGAATTACTATGATATCACATAGAGTAGTGATAGGAATTTCACCCTTACCATTTCTTCGGTTGTAGGTTCAAGCATTGCATCCTTTCTGGAAGTGAAAAAGAATCATTTTTAACTAAAACAGTATTAATATGACTTATATAACACCCTCTAAAATATGATGAATGTCCTTAAAAATAACCTTAATCATCAAAGATCATATATCCCCATAATTTTGTCAAAACCATGAAAATATTTAAAATAGAATTATTCACAAATAGTACTTCATATTAAAATAAGGGTTACATATATCATATCCCGATAAAACAACATTGAAAATTTCACTAATCACATTAAAACACCATCATGAAAAGCTCAAACTGGTGTTTAATAATTTAAAATTTTGATCATCCTTAAACTCATACAACCATGATTTTAACCATAACTCTTTAGTTAATAACCAAATTATTTTATGATTAATGTGTCATATAAATAAAGTAACATTAATAAAAACACTTATACGACATAATTAATTAATCAAAATACACAAATAATTCAACATGTTCCCTGAAATGATCAATGTAAATTATGTATTCCTTGAACTGGTAGTTAACATATAAAATAGATAATTGACTCAGAAAATGACCAAGTTCCACACATTTAATATAATGAATAATAAATTATAATGTATGATGGGATTTATTAACTTTTATCATACTATTCATTTTTCTCCAATAATTCATTAATCATTACTTACATTAAATTCTTCCATGTTTCTTTGAGACATTCTCTAGTGTTTCTCATTCCATGATTAAGACATGAAGGAAATCGATCCCTCTTCAATCTGTGGTCTCCATCACACGAGCTCTATGAAAACTATATCCTTATCTTATTTGGTTAGACTAATATTTAGTTATGGTGAAATTTGTTAATCATGTATCATTATAAATGATTAGGAATAATTTTAATTTTTCTCAATCAATCCATCATCGAATTGGGTTACTCATAATCGCCGCATTTTCCATCACATTTAGTTTTTTCATGATTTCTCCTAATTCTAGAAATTGTTTAAAACTAAAAAATAATAGAATGTTGAATGACTAACATAATGATAAACCACAGAATCCATACCGTAAATTTTTTTGGATGTTATTCTATACTTATACCAATCTACAATTTTAGTCACATGGTTATGTTCCTTAAACGATGTATTCATAAATATAATTCTCAATTTTTCTACCAAACCTCCTATGATACTAACTATAAAGACCCTAACCCCATTAGCCCATATCTAGTGGATAATTTATTTAATTTTCACAATATACATTCTCTATCATCTTAAAGGATTTATAAATTTAATTGTCATGGTAAAAATGATACATATATAAATCTCATTTTATATTTGAAAACATAAAATATAACATTGTGAAAGTAAACATTATGCACCATTGAACAGATTCAAATATTTCTTCTTCATGTTATATGAAAAGGGAAATAATAATGGTGATCTCATATACTTATTAAGTTCTACATATAGTAGAATCTATCATTATTAAATAAGTAATAATCTATATAGAATGGTAAATAATTGAAAACATCATAAATTTAATCAATTACATGAGCATTAAAAATAATATGGGATGAATAAAATATCATAAAATAATGTCATTAAACTAATCACATGATGTTAAAAAATTTCCTTGGATATCATAACTATTATAATAATCACATAGTAATTAATAACTAATATCGTAATGATGTAATGAATAATTTATAACATTATAAACATATCGTCACGGCCTCGTGTCAAGACATCTTACATAAATTGGTAAGTACTTTTTCAAATTTCCAAGCTACATTATCTCATGATACCTACTGATGCAATAATGTTTTATAGTGGTCCCCACCAATCACTTACTAAGTTAAATTCATTCATTATATGGAAGGGGAGAATAAAAAATAAGTACATAATCTATGAAAACATTCTTATTGAAAATATAGTGCATTAAATATTAATATTTCCCTAGTAAAACTAATCATAAACCGTCTAGGGAATAAAAAATGATGGTATCTTGACAATTTATCCCTATTAATGAACATGTATATTAAAGGATTTTTTTCCTTTATTAATAGAAATATCATAAAAAATTTATTAAAATTATGCCCGAGGAAGAAACTTAATTTTTTTTAAAAACACTTTTAATAAATAAAAATTTACAGAATATTTTGGAATGCATTTAAATTGAATATAACCTTGTAATAATATAATGGTAGCATAAAATAATTTAGTTGTCATGATTTTTGGAAATTCTATTCATTCCATGTCAGTAAAAATCTTTAATTTTAAAATTTTGTAAATGCCAAATGTACCTCAGTTGAAAAACGAAAGGAAATTCATTTAAACAATTTTTAAATCTATAAAATGGTTAATAATTTCCTAAATTATTTATTTTACATTAGTAAAATTATTCAATTACAAAATTTAAATAAAATATGTATATTTACAAAAAATATTCCTTATAGAGTAGAAAAAAATGTTGATTTTCCTTAAAAACACTATTTTAGTATCGTGGATATAAAAAGACAGTAAAATGTACAGAAAATTTAAAATTTATTGAAATAAAAAAAGAAGAATAAACTATATTTTAAATAATATAGAATGATAAAATAATTACTCCAACGAAGACGTAATCATAAACAATCCAAAATAGTGATTGGATTGTGAACCCTTTCCTCTTCTGTGACATTGGAATCATTATATACATGATTTATTTACAATAAATCATATATAAAATACCATGCTTTTTAAATAATTTTTATATAATATTTCAATTATAATTTTATAGAGTACACACAAAAAATACATAGTGAGTATGGCGTATCTCTCACAGAAGTATATGTGGAATGAGAAACCCTTACCTAGGGTCTGAATTATTTATTATCTGTTGGAACCTCTTATATAATATATACAGACATATTATAAATCTATAATATAATTATTTTAAATTTTATAATATTATATATAATTTACTTATTGCTTTTAATCACTCATTTATTATCAATTCATTATTTTAATTATTATTTTGGGTGATAACTTCTTAGTTTTTCATTTATGTTTCGGTTGGGTAGTTGTTTCATTCTTATATTTTCATGGTTTCATAACAAAAAAATTTTAATCAGTATATAAATATAATATAAATTCAATGTATATATTTATAATCATTTATAAAAGGTATATTTATAAAAATTAATTATACCATTCAAAGAGACGGTAGGTCGTACATACGCATGAACGGTGTTTTCACTTTTCAGTGGATGGTATAAAAGAAAGGAAAATAATAATTAATATTTAAATATTAATATGTAAATCATATATATATTATATATTTATTAATTCTATAACATCCATGTAAATCATAAATAGAAACTGAATCACATCATTTGTGCAGGTGGTAGTCCACACATACATAAGAGCGACGTTATCGATTTCCAATGCATTGGAATGATAGAAGGTAGATATGGTATTACAATTACAGAATAATAATTGTGTTATTAATATAATATATAAATACTAAACTCATCATAATACCCATCCATAAAATATGGTGATGAAAAATGAATTACATCGCTAAGTGGAGACAGTAAGTTGTGCACACACACTAATGATACTTTCACTTCCAATTTGATTGATAATATAGTGGATAATGGAAATTTAATTATGTCAATAAAATTATAGTATATTTAGGACAATTATTTTATTATATTAAAATAACTAACTTATATATTTGAGATAAATTAATAAGTAATATTTTTTATTAGTTTTGGTGATTACCACTTCTTCAAAAGAACTCCATTAGAACCCCAATTGAGGATTCTATGGTTTTTATTTTGGAAATTCCATCACCACTAAAATGTAGGAAAATATTTTTATATGATTATATTGAGGTTCTTGTTGATCTAAAAGGCTTATAGTGGTGTAATGAATATAGGTAATATGTGCCCTTTTATATGTGATGGGTGAGGTATTCATTGAATTTCTTGAAGTATTAAATTTATATAAATTATTTTTCATGTCCAAATGTCTCTAAATTGATATGATTAAAGTATAACATATTTATGAGTCTAATACAATAATATAATAAATCATGAATAATATTTTGTTACGATTTGACCCTAATCTTTTAGTTTTAACCGCCTTGTAAACCATTTTTAGGCTTACCGCAATATTTAATTCTTACACCCTTTAAGGGTAAAAAATGTTATCATAAAATAACTGTTAAACAATAAAAAGACCATGTATGATGTTATAAACCCTATAAAACTAATTTTTTGACTTTAATATTTTTATATATTTTAAATCAATTAATAAAATATATTTACTATGAAAACATTTTACTGTCATTTTTTACACAATTAATTTAATATGAATTTAAAATAATCAAGTAAAATGGTTAAATAGAATATAATCACTTATAAAATTTCCAAAATGTCATATATATTTAGGAAATTTTTTGTAGATATTATCTCATTTAAAATCTATTACATTTTAATAATATTAAATCATTATTTTTATTTTTCTATTAATTGAATAAATTCCTTATCTATGTTGCGTACATATTTAAAGTAATTATTTAGTCACTAAAAATAATAAATACATTAACTTGAAAAAAAAATATTTACTATTTAGATAAATATTTATAATTTAACTTAGCCTCATTTTATCATTACATCCAAAATATAAAGATAATAAAACAAAAATAATGACATTTTTTATTTTTCATTATAGAAAAATATATAACGGTAAAAATCATATAAAAATTAAATAAAATATAATATATTAAAATTTTATATTTTATTTATGAAATATATTCATAAAATGATATTAATTAATGTACTATATTAATTTTCCAATCCTTATCATGTTAATTTTAACTTTCGTTTACCCTTTTCAATGTCGTAACTATTTACTATAGTTATTATTCATAACGACCTAAATTAAAATGGGATTATTTATAAAATTTAAAACACATGAATATAAATTTATAATAAAATTATAAATAATAAAATTATAAATAATAAATTTCTAAAAGGGGATGCAATAAATTAATAATCAAAATAAAAAAATAAATGAAAAATAGATTTCCATAAAAATGATTTTCTATGTATAAAAATGTTTTTATATTAAAATCTATCATAAAATTGATTCAATTGAAGATAAGTGGATTATGAATCATATAAGATAAAATATTACTTTGAGAGCCTTTTGAAAAAAAAGTGGAACAATGTAAATTCTTGAATCAAAATAACAGTTTTCGATAAAAATCGATATTTTTCATTTTCCATTGAAAAATATACCTATTTAGAAAAATCCAAAAAATTCACCGTAAGATAATTTTCATATAATTATTTTAAAAATTATATTATTTTAATAAAATTAAAATAATTAATTTCCAAAAAATTAATTATAATATTTCTCACACAAAAATAAAGAGAAACATTTTTTTAAGTAACTATATCTCTGAAGGAAAAAATAACATTACAAAAAATTGAGTAATTATTTACTAATAATTAATAGATACATTTGTATTATTTAGGTCTTATATATATATATATATTCTATATTTTTTAATATTTTTCTTATATTATAATTCAATGTGTATGCAATAATAATATCTTAATAGTATAACACAGTTCACTTAAATGTTGTGTTGTGTATCATATATACCATCAAACAATGTATTATTTCAAAATATCATGATATTATAATACTGAGTCATTTTAATCTCATATTCAATATGAAATGTATAATAGAGGATAATCAAATGAGTTTTAACTTTGTTAGAAAAAATAGGATAGTACAACATAGAAACATAATTTAACAAGAGGATAAGGATACAGAATTTTGGGACACTATATTAAAATAAAATATAAATCTAATATAATTGAAACTCGTATTTACATACACTAAACCCATTAATAAATTAAAATCATACCCAAAACAGTATTCTATATAGTAAAAAATCAATTCCCATGTGTATTTAATTTTATTCTGTTTTTAAATAAATTTGATGGTAGCACCATGACAAACTATTCATCTAATGTGCAGTTATTTTTAGGGATTTGGATTAATAACCATTAGTGAGAGCCCTATTAATAATTTTAAATAGAATATATATGTAATGCCCCGACCCCAGTTACCTAGAGTCAGTGCATTATAACATAACATTGGCATGATCACAAGAAAGATCAAATCTCGAAAGACTGATTAGTTTAGTAGCCTTGGAAATACTAGATATATTCATAAGTCTTACATTAAATCATAAAAATAAAAAATAAAACAAAATATTTTCTTCATAGTCCACACTCATATCCCCACATACTATCCCTACAGGTCATTCATAAATTACTTCTTCACGGCCTAGGAAAAATAAACCATTGAAAGGGGTGAGCTCAATTGCCCAGTAAAGATAACAATATAGCAGAAACTTTCATAAATAAGAATAAACATTTAAGGCAATGTATAACTAAAAGAAAATCCTTTTAAACCTGAACTTAAACATAGTATGGAAAAAATGAAATACATCCATTTACTTATTCAAATGGATATTCAACTAATCGAATAATCAAATGCAATATCAATAACCGCTTTCATAATGATGGAATGCATAATTTCATACTATCATAACCACATAGCCAAGGCCTCTGCCAAAACTACAAATAAGATTTTTCCAAGGCCTTGTGCCAAGACACTAGTTTGTCTCATGAGACCTACCGATGCATCAACGAGCTATAGCGTGCTCCACCCGTCACATATTAAGTCCAATGCATTCCCATATGAAGAGGTTTAAACATAACATAAACATTCGTATTAAATCTACCATAAGAAATGTAAATACTTCATCCATAAAACATGAATCGTATAAAAATAAAACATCAACAGTCAGACATATCACAAAACCTTCAATAAATTATAGACGTTTTGTATTATAGTAAATCAACTTCAAATAAGCGTAAAATCCATCAAAGGATGTTGACATAGATGAAATCAAAACTCTTTTTAGAGAAATATCTCTTTTTATTTTGAAATAATTTTAGAGTCATATGTTTATAAAATAAAACATTTTCTTCGAAAATTTTATTATAAGGTTGTAAGGATGCTTAGAATATTTTATAATGGCGGAAAATAACTGCACCCGCCGTAGAAGTTAAAAAATCATTTTTACCTAAATTATATCAAAAAGGTTAAGAACGACCTTGTTTGGAAAACGATGGAAATATTCCTTTATTAATATCTTATAAAAAGTCAAATAAGGGTATAAATGAATTTAACCCATATTCTGTAAAATAGTAAGATTGTTTTTAAATACACTTTCAAGAAACATGGATGTGGATGATAAAGAGATCCTAGTAGATTATTACGTATAAACAACCTCAGATAATGAAGAGATTGTGAAATAAACCCTTACCTTTTACTTTTCTATGGTTGAGGGTAGGTTAACCTCCTGTATAATGGTGAAATATTTGTTATTAAATTATTCAAGAATCATATACATTAATATGATATCATATTTGATCTTTTAACATTGATTTGTTAATAATATCGTAGTATTATCGTTGTTTTGGGTGTTAACTTACTCGTTTTCTTTTATATGTTTTGTTACGTAAGTCATGTTTGTCATGGATAGGTTGCATCATAATCATATCCAGCAAGATATTAAGTCCTTAGATAATATTATTAATCATCAAATGAGAATTATACTTTAATGGATACGATGGAGAACGAATCTCATCGCATTCGTGGAGACGGTAGTCCGTACATACGCACGAGCGACAATATCATTCTTTTGATATTAAAATAATATATAATTGGATGGTATATCATATATACAGAATAATTATCATATTATATTTATTATTTACACGAGTTACACATCATTATTATACCCATCCAAATAATAATTTATTGAATAACAATTACACCACGACGTATAGACGGTAAGCCATACGTACGCACGAATGGTGACATGTTATTCAAAGAATGGATAGAATACGGAATATGGTTGTACCATATTTATAATAACATCACATTATGTATAAGATACTAGAGTTATTATTTTATAATGTTATTAACAAGATGGAAGAAGTGGAAGAAGAATGAAACTTGGAAAAGGGTGGTGAAATCATTACCTCTTCTTCAGCTTCTTCTTTTTGATATGATCAAAAGGGCTCTTAGGATGACTTTCTGACAAAAGGTAGGCCTCTAGGATGAATTTAGGGAATTTGAGAGAGTATTTGGGCAGAGTTTGGTTGAGCCAAAAGGCTTTGATGGTGTGAATTAATGAGAAGGGGGAGTGCCCTTTTTTAAGAGGGGTGAGGGGCACCTTTGGAAAAGCTAGAAATATTATTTTATAATAAATTCATATTCAGTTTCTAATGGATCCAAAGTGTATTATTTAAAGTTTAAGGTAGGTATGGGTCACAAACCACTCAACCAATAGAATTTAGACAGGTTTGGATTACTATATTAACCTTATCATTAAGTATTAACTCTTAGTTAATTAGTTTCACTTTTACAATGTCTCTTTGTATTTTTATAATATATGGTTAATAAACATACTATATACATCCGATCGACCCCCAAGTGGTCCATTAATGATAAAAATATCATGATATAAGTCTCATGGATGAAACATAGATTTTTAGGAATTTAATATCAATTAATAATATATTATTTGTTTTAAAAACTCTTTTATGTTAATTTTGACACTATTCAATAATTGATTTTTGTGAAACTCATAACATAATGATTACTTCTAAAAAAGTTACTTTAGTCAATTCTAACATGTCATATTATCTTAGAAAATTAGATTAATTCATTTAAATTCTCAAATTATATTTATTTGGGTATTTATAATATCAATTATTTTTATTTTTCACTATTATGGTTATTACCGCATCAACATTGTGTCATAAGTAAATTAAATTATATAATGTCTAAAAATTATAAATAAACTATAATTATCAAGAAAATCATTTTATCTTTCTAATGAATATTTACAATCGAATATATCTTATGTATAACCCTATATTACAAATGATTTAGTAAATAAATGTTGATTTTATCTCTTTTAACTATTCGTTGAATTAAATAATAATAAATGTCCTAATCTAATCCAAGTGGACCTAAATGATAATATTTTATTCCTAAGGTTGTTTTTGGTCGAGATAAACTTTTCGAATAGAATTAGTACATGTGTTAGGGAAATATAAATATCATTTTACCCTTAATTACCCTATTTACTTTTAACCGTGGTAAATAAAAGTAAAAAGTTACTATTCACCAAAAATTATTTTCATCTCATTGAACCACATTTTACTACTTGATATTAACCGTGTCTCTTGGATTTTATAAATTCCATTCACAGAATCAGTAAAATTATGTTTTATGAAAAATTCAGTTTTTTAACTACAACTTAGTGCTTTCACTATTAATCAAAAATTGATGTTTTTCAGAACAATGCCAAAATATCACCCTATGCTATAATTGATATTCAAAATTACAAAATGATGTCTATTTTAAAAAATTCAAAACATATAAGTTGAATTAATTAATTTTATAATTAATTCCCGCTGTTACACCAAATAACGTGTTTTAAGAAACAATATATATCAAATGATTGACAATTGTTTATGTCCAATTTCAAAGTGAAATTAATTCTAATGAACACCATTGGATAAAATGGTAAAAATATATTCTAATTATAATTTAAAACCACTAAATAATATTATTTATCACTATAAATTATTTTGATTAGAAAAGCTGTTTTTAAGTATTTTTCACTATTCATAAAAATTGGAAGTACTCAGAAAAATACCAAATATTCAACTTAGGATAATTTTGATATTGTGAATCCAAAAATGAAGTCCATTTTGAAATATAAAATATATATAATATCAAATAGTAGGTATTACTATTCATAACGGATAGTTTGATTGGTTGTGGTGTGTTAGAACTCGATGTTGCGTACAACACACGTTATCACAATATTCAAAGAGAAGCGTACCGTAGAAGATTGGGGTGTTACATTTTCCCCTCCTTAAAATAATTTCATCCTCAAAATTCCTAGAATAGTACCACATGAAAAGACTCTAGTGGTTCTTCATCATATGTTCCTTGGGTTCCCACGTTGCCTCTTCCATCTTATGGTTTCTCCAGAAAACGTTTACCAGACACGTCGTACGGTTTCTCAGTACTTATTCTCCCATATCAAGAATCCTGACAGGCTCTTCACAATAAGACAGGTCGGGTTCCAGTTCTAATTCCTCATAGGTGAGTACATGCGTTGGGTCAGACATGTATTTCCTCAATAGAGATACATGGAACACATCGTGAACTTTGGAGAGACTTGGCGGTATTGCCAATCGGTAAGCTACAGCCCCAATCCATTCTAGAATTTCGAATGGTCCGATGTACCTGGGACTCAATTTACCTTTCATACCAAAACGTATAACTCCCTTCCATGGAGATACCTTCAGGAAAACATGATCACCGACTTGAAATTCCAAATCCTTCCTTCAATTATCGGCATAGCTCTTCTGCCTACTTTGAGCTGCTTTGATATGGTTTTGGATTAACATAACCTTTTCCATCGTTTCCTCCACCAGTTATGGGCCTACAACTTTTCATTCACCAATGTCATCCCAACATGTTGGTGTACGATATCTCTTTCCGTATAACGCTTCATATGGTGCCATCTGAATACTCTAATGGAAGCTATTTTTATAGAAAAATTCTACTAGAGGTAAATATTGATCCCACATACCCTGAAAGTCATGTGAGAATGATATCAACATGTCTTTTTTGGTTTGAATAGTTCGTTCTGATTGTCCATCTGTTTGAGGGTGGTAGGCAGTGCTCAAATGAATTTTAGTATCCAAGGCTTTCTTAAGACTTTTCCAGAATCTTGAAGTAAAACAAGGATCACGGTCAGAAACAATTGATAGAGGTACTCCATGAAGTCTCACAAATTCATTAATATATAGTCTTGCTAGTCATTCAAGTGGTAAATCTTCCCTTATAGCAAAAAATGTGCTGACTTGGTAAGACAATCAACAATGACCCATATCGCATCGTTCCTTCTAGGAGCCTTTGGTAGCCCCATGACAAAGTCCATCGTAATATTTTCCCATTTCCACTCCGGTATGGGAAGAGGTTTCATAACTCCTCTAGTCTGTTGCCTTACAGATTTCACTTATTGACAAACCATACATCATGTCAAAAAAATCAGCAATCTCCCTCTTCATGTTGTCCCACAAAAAATGTTCCATCAAATATCTATACATTTTGGTGATCCTAGGGTGTATAGAAAAATTGGAAATATGAGAATCATCCAGAAATTCCCTTTTTAGATTAGGTATATCGGGAACACAAAGTCTCTTCTCGAATTTCAAAATTCCATCTTTATACACAAAGTCTCTCAATCTCCCATCATTCACAGCTTTAATCATCATTTTAAATTCTTCATCATAGGTCTGAGTACTCTTAATCCTTTCTAGTAAAGATGATTTGGAAACCATTTGAAAAAAGCATTGATGTTTCACCTTCCCTGGTTATTCCCATGTCTATCTTCACTAGATCCATGAAAATTGGATCCCTTTCAATTCTCATATTGTACAAAACTCCATGGTATTTTCTACTCAAAGCATCTTCCACCTTGTATGCCTTCCTTGGGTGGTAGTGTATCATGCAATCATAATCCTTGAGTAATTCAAGCCATCTACTTTGCCTCATGTTGAGTTTTTTTTTGTGAGAAAATATACTTCAAACTCTTGTGATCAGTATAAATCTCACATTTTTTCACCATAGAGGTAGTGACGCCATATCTTCAAAGCAAAGATCACAGCTGATAACTTGAGATCATGAGTATGATTGTTTTTCTCTTGAATTTTCAATAGTCATGATGCATAGGCAATAACCATATCATTCTGCATAAGGACACAATCAAGTCCTTTCTTAGATGTGTCACTATAAATAACAAACCCATCATTCCCTAATGGTAGAGTCAATATAGGAGCATTGAATAATCTTCTATTCAGTTATTCGAAAAATTCTTCACACTCTATTGTCCAAACAAATTTTACCCCTTTACGTGTGAGCTTTGTTAATGGGTAAGCCAATCGGGAAAAATTCTGGACGAAACATCGACAATAACCTGCCAAACCAATAAAACTGCGTACCTCAGTTATACTCATAGGTGCAGGCCATTCTTGGATTTCCTTGTTCTTAGAAGGATCAATAATGATTCCATCTTTAGAGACAATATGGCCAAGAAAGGAATTATCATGAAGCCATAATTCACACTTTCTAAACATCCCATATAATTCACGTCATCTCAGAGTCTTCAGGATAATACGCAAGTGACTTTCATGATCTTCATAGATTTAGAGTATACCAAGATATAATCAATACATACCACCACAAATTCATCGAGATATTCCTTAAAAATTCTATTCATCAGATCCATGAATACAGAGGGTGCATTAGTCAACCCAAAAGGCATTACAGTAAACTCGTAATGCCCATACCTAGTTCGAAATGCTGTATTCGGAATGTCTTCCTTCTTTACACACAATTGATGGTATCGAGATCGAAGTTCAATCTTTGAAAAGTATTGAGCTCCATGTAGTTGGTCAAATAAATCATAAATGAGAGGTAGGGGATACTTGTTCTTTATTGTTATGGCATTGATCTCCCTATAGTCGATACATAACCTCATAGATCCATCTTTCTTTTTAACAAAAAGAACAGGGGCTCCCCATGGAGACACACTAGGGCGAATTAATTTCTTATTACTCAATTCATATGGTTATTTATTTATTTCAACTAATTATACAGGGTCCATTCTATAAGGGGTCTTCGATATAGGCATTGATCCAGGAATTAAATCAATGGAAAACTCAACTTCTGGTTCTGGAGGATGTCCAGGTAAATCTTCTGGAAATATATCTACATATTCATTCACAATAGGTACATCCTCTATTTGAACATTACTTTCCTCACCCACAGTCATTTCATTTTCTTCCACCCTAATAATTGAATTTAGTTGGGCTACTGGGGGTGGATCTAGATAAGAATTAGGTGGTGACAATTCTTCTCTAAAGATAAGGTGTTCCTTATCATCATCATCAAAAATCATAACCTCCTTCTTCTTACAATAAATCTTCACATCATAGTCCGAAAGACAATCCATACCGAGGATTATATCAAACTAAATCATAGGAATGAAAATGAGATCAGCGGATAAAAAACATTTATGTGATCTAATGGGGACTGATTCAAAAAACATTATTACAAAGATTCTTCCATTAGGAGTTTTAACTGACAACTCCCTTGTTAAATAAAATTGGAAATATATAATTTTTTTAGAAAACTGGGAAGATATGAAATAATGCGATGATCCAGAATCAAATAATGCATTTTCTAAACTTGAGGAAACCATTAAATTACCTGCCACCGCGTCTTTCGGAGCTTCTACCTCAGCAGTAGTGATAAATAAACATGGCCTTTATCCCTTGGCCTTTTCTAAGGTAAGTTCCCCTGATTCTTAGGAAATTCATTTTCATAATTACCCATCTCCCTGCAATTGTAGCACTGAACATTGGTAGCTTCCTTCTTTACTTTGAAATCACAAGCTTTGTGGCCATTTTCTCCACACTTGTAACAGACACACATTCCCTTCAAGGAAGTACCGGGGTGTTTCTTCCCACATTTACCACATGATGGATATTCAACCTTTCCCTTATTCCCCTTATTTCCATTCCTAGATTGATCAGCAGATCTCTTCTTCTCTTGATTTTCTTTAAAGTCATAAGACATAGATATTTTCTTTTCGGTCTTGATAGCACATGAGACAATGTCTTCGTACGATGAGAAGGATTGTAAGACTAATGCTCGATGGAGAAATGGTTTTAAACCATCAAAGAAATGATCAATCCTACTTCTTGGGTTACGTACATAATCTCCAGCATACCTTGCTAACCTTGTAAAGTTTTCCTCATACTTTGCGACATTCTCATCCCCCTTTTGTCTCAGACACAGAAATTGCCTTTCCATATATGCTCGATTGTCACGAGGAAAGTATTTTTCTAAAAACAGATCATTGAACTCCCTCTATTCCATATTTGATAATTCATCATCTTCCTTCGTGTTTTGAATCAATGACCACCATTGATCAGCATCTCCAGTGAGGCGGTAAACTGCCATGATAGCTTTTTCTCTTTCACTACTCCACAAAGCCTGAAATATTTTCTGTAGGGAATTTATCCATTGCTCATCTACTAAGGGATTTGTACTCCCATTGAACATTGGTGGTTTTTTCCTAATGAATCGATCTAACATTGATCCTCCACGCTACGGATTAGGGTGCTCCATACGGGTAAGGTTATTATTCATAAGTTAACTGAGTTATCCCAATATGGTGATTAGCTGATCGGCACCAGTTGCATCCCCAGATCCACTATAATTATCTTGAGCGGGAGGGAAATCCCTACATGGAGTTCGTGCATTGATACAGTTTCCATTTCTTCCACTAGGCGCCATTTCTAAACAATGGCATAAACTAGATCAGTTTATGAATCAAAATACATAATCCCATACATATAAAACACATAAAATAAATTGAACTACTTATGGATATAATCCATAATCATAAAAAATGTTTTCCTTGAGGATGTATATACTCATAAACCCTTCATAATGATTTTTAAAGAAAATGAGAGTTATCCTAATCATATCCCCTGGGAGTGTCGTAACCAAGAGTGCAGCAAGGCCCATTGTCGTGCACCAGTTCCCGTTCGAGTCTAGCTCAAAGCTGTGTTTTCAGGTTTTACCCCTAGGTACATCTGTGCCAGAGCCGCCTATACCTTCTCGTATCCAGACAGGGATGTATTTCTCGGAAAACTCACAAAATCTCTACAATACCAAAATTCTTGGAAGTTCTTTATACTAATCCTCAATGTTCATTTTAGGTCTACGTGCTCTAATTAGAGTTCATCTAAATCTAGCTTCCAAGTCTTGTACTAAAATTCCTCTGATACCAACTGTAATGCCCCGACCAATGTTACCTATAGTTGGTGCTTTATTACATAAAATTGGCATGATCACAAGAAAGATAAAATCTCGAATGACAGATTAGTTTAGTAGCCTTGGAAACACTAGATATATTCATAAGTCTTACATTACATCATAAAAATGAAAACTAAAACAACATATTTTCTTCATAGTCTACACTCATATCCCCACATACTATCCCCACAGGTCATTCATAAATTACTTCTTCACATCCTAGGAAAAATGAAACTTTGAAAGGGGTGAGCTCAAATGACCAGTAAGGATAACAATATAGCGGAAACACTCATAAATAAGAATAAAAATATAAGGCAATGTATAACTAAAAAAAAGTCTTTTAAACTTGAACTTCAACATATTATGGAAAAATTAAATAATTCCATTTACCTATTCACATGGATATTCTACTTATCGAATAATCACATGCAATATCAATAACCACTTTCATAATGATGGAATGTGTAATGCCAGACTATCATAACCACATAGCCAAGGCCTTGTACCAAGACTAAAAATAAGATTTTGCCAAGGCCTTGTGCCAAGACACTAGTTTATCTCATAAGACCTACCGATTCATCGAGGAGCTATAATGGGCTCCACTGATTATATATTAAGTCCAATGCATTCCAATATAAAAAGGATTAAACATAAGAGAAACATTCATATTAAAACTAGCATACAAAATGTAAATACTTCATCCATAAACCATGAATGGAATAATAATAACACATCCAAAATCAAACATATCACAAAACAGTCAATAAAATATAGAAGTTTTGTATCATATTAAATCAACTTCAAATAAACTTAAAATCCATCAAAGGTTGTTGAGCTAGATGAAATCAAAACTCTTTTTAGAGAAATTTCATTTTATATTTTGAAATCATATCAGAGTCATATATTTATAAAATAAAACATTTTCTTTGAAAATATTATTATAATCTTTTAAGTAAAGCTTCAAAGAATTTATAACGGCGAAAAATAACTACACCCGCCGTATAAGTTAAAAAAACATTCTTACCTTAATTCTTTCAAAAAGGATAAAAAGGATCTCGTTTGGAAAATGAAAGAAATATTCCTTTATAAATATATTATAAAAAGTAAAACAAGGGTATAAAAGACTTTAACCCATATTCTGTAAAATAGTAAGAATGTTTTGAAATACACTTTCAAGAAACATGGATGTGGATGATAAAGAGATCTCGGTAGATTATTACGTATAATCAACCTCGGATAATGAAGAGATTGTGAAATAAACCATTACCTTGTACTTTTCCTTGTTTGAGGGTATGTTAAACTCTTGTATATTGGTGAAATAATTGTTATTAAAATATACAAGAATAATACACATTAATATGATATCATATATGATCTTTTAACATTGATTTGTTAATGATATCTTAGTATTATCGTTGTTTCGGGTGTTAACTTACTCATTTTCTTTTATATGTTTTGTTACGTAATCCGCGTTTGTCATGGATATGTTGTGTCTTAATCATATCCAGAATGATATCAAGTAATTAGATACTATTATTAATCATAAAATGATAATTATACTTGAATGGATACGATGGAGAATGAATCTCATCACGTTCGTGGAGACGGTAGTCCGTACGTACGCACGAGCAAAAATATCGTTCTTTTGATATTAAAATTATATACAATTGGATGGTATATCATATATACAGAAGCATTATCATGTTATATTTATTATTCCCATGATTTACACATCATTATTATACCCATACAAATAATAATTTATTGAATAACAATTACACCACGACGTGGAGACAGTAAGCTGTATGTACGCACGTATGGTGACATGTTATTCAAAGGATAGATAGAATACTGAATATGGTTGTACGATATATATAATAACATCACAGTATATATAAGATACTCGAGTTATTATTTTAGAATGGTAATAACAAGAAGGATGAAGTGGAAGAAGAAATGAACTTGGAAAAGGGTGGAGAAATCATTACCTCTTCTTCGGGTTCTTCCTTTTGATTCGATCAAAATGGCTCTTAGGATGGCTTTATGACTAAAGAAATGCCTCTAGAATTAATTTATGTATGTTGAGAGAGTATTTGGGAAGATTTTGGCCTAGCCAAAAGGCTTTGATGGTGTGAATTAATGAGAAGGGGTAGTTCCCTTTTATAAGAGGGGTGAGTGTCACCTTTGGAAAAGCTAGAAATATTATTTTATAATAAATTCAAAATCGGATTATAATGGCTCTAAAGTGGATTATTTAAAGTTTAAGGTGGGTATGGGTCGAAAACCACTCAACCAATAGAATTTATACAGGTTTGGATTACTATATTAAGCTTACCATTAAGTATTAACTCTTAGTTAATTAGTATCACTTTTACAATGTCTCGTTGTATTTTTATAATATATGGTTAATAAAGCTACTATATACATGAAAGGGACCCCAAATTGGTCCACTAATGATAAAACTATGATGATAGAAGTCTTTTTTCCTAACCTTATATTTTTAGGAATTTAATATCAATTAGTAATATAATATTTGTTTTAAAAACTCTTTTATGTCAATTTTGACACTATTCAATAACTGATTTTTGTGCAACTCATATCAGAATGATTACTTCGAAAAAAGTTACTTAAGTCAATACTAACATGTCATATTATCCTAGTAAATTAGTGTAATTCATTAAAAGTCTCAAATTATATTTATTTGTGTATTTATAATATCAATTATTTTAATTTTTCACTATTATGGTAATTACTGCATCATGATTGTGTTATAAATAAATTAAATTATTTAATGTATAAAAATTATAAATAAAATATCATTATGTAGGAAATATTTTTAGCTTTTTAATTGCTATTTAAAGTCGTATATATCTTCTGTATAACCCTATATTAAAAATGTTTTTGTAAATAAAATTTGATTTTAACTATTTTAACTCTTTGAATTAAATAATAATAAATGTCCTAATCTAATCCAAGTGGACTTAAATGATAATATCTTATTCCTATGGTTGTTTTTTGTCGAGATACACTTTTCCAATAGAATTAGGACATGTGTTAGGGTAATATTAATATAATTTTTACCCTTAATTACCCTATTTAATTTTAACCGTGGTAAATAAAAGTAAAAAGTTACTATTTACCAAAAATTATTTTCATCTCATTGAACCACATTTTAATACATGATATTAACCGTGTCTCTTGGATTTACGAAATTCCATTCACAGAAGCGGTAAAATTATGTTTTATGAAAAATTCAGTTTTTTAACTACCACTTAGTGGTTTCACTATTCATCAAAAATTGAAGTTTTTCAGTACAATGCCAAAATTTCACCCTAAGCTATAATTGATATTCCGAAATCAAAAATTTAACGCCCCGACCCCAGTTACCTAGAGTTGGTGCTTATTTCATACCATTGGCATGATCACAAAAAAAATCAAATCTCGAAAGACTAATTGGTTTAGTATCCTTGGAAACACTAGATATATTCATAAATTTTTACATTACATCATGAAGTGAAAAACTACAACAACAACATAGTCTCCATATCCCACACTCATATCCCCACATACTATCCCTGCAGGTCATTCATAAATTACACCTTCACATCCTGGGAAAAATAAAACATAGAAAAGGGGTGAGCTCAAATGCCCAGTAAGGATAACAATATAGCGGAAACTTTCAAAAATAAGAATAAACATTTAAGTTAATGTATAACATAAAACAAAAGCCTTTTAAACTTTAACTTCAACATAGTATGGAAAAAATACAATGAAATAATTCCATTTACTTATTCACATGGATATTCTACTAATCGAATAATCATATGCAATATCACTTACCACTTTCATAATGATGGAATGCATAATTCCAGACTATCATAACCACACAGCCAAGGCCTCGTGCCAAGACTACAAATAAGATTTTTCCATGGTCTTGTGCCAAGACACTATTTTGTCTCATGAGACCTACCGATGCATCGAGGAGCTATAGAGGGATCCACCCGTCACATATTAAGTCCAATGAATTCCCATATGAAAAGGTTTAAACATAACATAAACATTTGTATTAAAACTAGCATATGAAATGTTAATACTTTCACCATAAACTATGATCAGTATAAAAATAGCACATCCATAGTCAGACATATCACAAAACCTTCAATACAATGTAGAAGTTTTGTATCATAATAAATCAACTTCAAATAAGCGTAAAATCCATCAAAGGATGTTGACATAGATGAAATCAAAACTCTTTTTAGATAAATATCTCTTTCTATTTTGAAATAATTTAAGAGTCATATATTTATGAAATAAAACATTTTATTTGAAAATATTCTTATAATATTGTAAGGGAAGCTTCGACGATTTTATAACGGCAGAAAAATAATCGCACATGTCGTATAAGTTAAAAAAACATTCTTTCCTTAATTCTATCAAAAAGGTTAAAAAAACACCTTGTCTGGAAAAAAACAGAAATATTCCTTTATAAACCACTTATAAAAAGTCAAAAAAGGGTATAAATGACCTTAAACCATATTATTGTAAATAGTTAAAATGTTTTGAAAAACATTTTTAAGAAACATGGATGTGGATGATAAAGAGATCCCAGTAGATTATTACATATAAACAACCTCGGATAATGAAGAGATTGTGAAATAAACCGTTACCTTGTACTTTTCCTTGGTTGAGGGTAGGTTAACCTCCTGTATAATGGTGAAATAATTGTTATTAAATTATAAAAGAATCATATATATTAATATGATATCATATATGATCTTTTAACATTGCTTTGTTAATAATATCTTAGTATTATCATTGTTTCGGGTGTTAACTTACTCATTTTCATTTATATGTTTTGATACGTAAGACATGTTTTTCATGGATAGGTTGTACATTATTCATATCCATAATGATATCATGTCCTTAAACATTATTTTTAAATCATCAAATGATAATTATACTTGAATGGATACGATGGAGAATGAATCTCACCGCGTTCATGGAGACGGTAGTCCGTACGTACGCATGAGCGACAATATCATTCTTTTGATATTAAAATAATATATAATTGGATAGTATATCATATATACAGAATCATTATCATGTTATATTTATTATTTACATGAGTTACACATCATTATTATACCCGTACTAATAATAATATATTGAATAAAAATTACACCACGACGTGGAGATGGTAAGCCGTACGTACGCATGTATGGTAACATGTTATTCAAAGGGTGGATAGAATATTGAATATGGTTGTACCATATTTATAATAACATCACATTATATATAATATACTGGATTTATTATTTTAGAATGGTAATAACAAATAAAGAAGAAGTGGAAGAAAAGTGAATTTGAAAAAGGGTGGTGAAAACATTACATCTTCTTCGGTTTCTTCATTTTGATTTGATCAAAAGGGCTCTGTAGGATGGCATTATGATCAAACTAATACCTCTAGGTTGTATTGAGGAAAGTTGAGAGAGTATTTGGGCAGATTTTGTCCCAACCAGAAGGCTTTTAAGGTGTGAAGTAATGAGAAGGGGGAGTGCCCTTTTATAAGAGGGGTGATGGGCACCTTTGGAAAAGCTAGAAATATTAATTTATAATGAATTCATATTCGGTTTCTAATGGCTCAAAAGTTGATTATTCAAAGGTTAAGGTGGGTATAGGTCTAAAACCATTCACCCAATAGAATTTAGACAGGTTTGGGTTACTATATTAACCTTATAATTTAGTTTAAACTCTTAGTTAATTAGTTTGACATTTACCATGTCACTTTGTATTTTTATATTATATAGTTAATAAACTTAATATATACATCCAAGAGACTCCAAAGTGGTCCAATAAAGATACACCTATCATTATATAAGTCTCTTGTCCGAACCATAGATTTTTAGGAATTTAATATCAATTAATAATATAATATTTGTTTTAAAAACTCTTTTATGTCAATTTTGACACTATTCAATAGTTGATTTTTTTGAAACATATAAAAGAATTATTACTTCGAAAAAAGTCCATTAAATCAATACTAATATGTTATATTATCCTAGAAAATTATTTTAATTCATTAAAAGTTTCAAATTATATTTATTTGGGGTATTTATAATATCAATTATTTTAATTGTTCACTATTATGGTAATTACTTCATCATCATTGTGTTATAAATAAATTAACTTATTTAATGTCTAAAAATTATAAATAAAATATCATTATGTAGGAAATCTTTTTATCTTTCTAATTAATATTTTCAATCGAATGTATAATATGTATAACCCTATATTAAAAATGTTTTAGTAAATAAACATTCATTTTAAAACTTTTAACTCTTCTTTGAATTAAATAAAAATAAATGTCCTAATCTAATCCAAGTGGACCTAAATGATAATATTTTATTCCTAAGGTTTTTTTGGTCAATATACACTTGTAAAATAGATTTAGGAAATGTTTTATGGTAATATTAATATCATTTTTACCCTTAATTACCCTATTTACTTTTAATAGTGGGAAATAAAAGCAAAAAATTATTATTCACCAAAAATTATTTTCATCTCATTGAACCACATTTTACTTCATGATATTATCCGTGTTTCTCATATTTTTTAAATTCCATTCATATAAGTGGTAAAATTAATTTTTATGAAAAATTCAGTTTTTTTAACTACCACTTAGTAGTTTCACTATTCATCAAAAATTGATGTTTTTCAGAACAATGCCAAAATTTCACCCTAAGATATAATTGATATTCTGAATTCAAAAATAATGTCTATTTTAAAAAATTCCAAAAATATAAGTTTCATTAATTATTTTTATAAATATTTCCTGCTGTCACAACAAATAGCGTGTTTTTATGAAACAATATATACCAAAAGATTGACAATTGTTTATGTCCATTTTCAAAGTGAAATGAATTCTAATGAACACAATTGGATAAAATGGTAAAAATATATTCTAATTATACTTTAAAACAACTCAATAATATAATTTATCACTATAAATTATTTTGATTAAAAAATTTGTTTTTAAGTATGTTTCACTATTCAAAAAAATTGGATGTTTTCAGAAAAATACCAAAAATTCATCTTAGGATAATTTCAATATTATGAAACCAAAAATAAAGTCCATTTTGAAATATAAAATATATATAATTTCAAAAAGTAGGTATTATTATTCATAACGGCTAGTTTTATTGGTTTTGGTTTGTTAGAACTCCATGTTGCGTACAACACACGCTATCACATTATTCAAAGAGAAGCATACCATAGAAGCATGGGGTGTTTCATTTTAAATTTTTGATGTCCCCATTTAGTCAAAAAGTTTAAAATATTGTATTTAAAAAGGGTTCACTATTAAAAGTTGGTAAAAGTGCAATACTAAAAATAAATTTGTTCTTTCATTATGTCTACGAAACTCATAATATGGATTATAAAATTATAAGGATTATATAAAGTTTAAAATTTAGTTAATACTATTCATAACCTCTTTTGAATGGCTTGTTTGGTAAGTCATGGTGCGCTCGAACTTGGTGTTGTGTGTAGTGCATGTAATTGAATTATTTTGAAGAAATAACACACTATGAAATCTTGGGGTGTTACATTCTCCCCTCCTTCAATAAATTTTATCCTCGCAATTTGAATTTGTTCTTCGAAAATAAAAGTTTTATTATAAAAAATATCTTTGTGGGAAAACCCACATCGGAAATTGGGTTGATAAAATTTAGTCTTAATAAGAGGAAAAGAGAAATGAAAGGGTCACCACCAAATTATGATCTCTATTCAGAGAACATTGGTGGCAATTAGAGACATATAATTGGAGGAAAAAATGTAAATATTTATAGGTAGTGATTGAGGTCATCAATCACAAAAAAAGTGTAAAATTGAGGGCCTTAAATTTATCAACCTATGATAATTTAAAATACGATCGGTTCAGAAAAACATATGGTATTAGGATAACACATTTTTTTTTTGTTTTAAGATCCCTTCACTAAAGAATAAGAATTAATTTCTTCATTGAATAATAGAAGAAGAAAAATATATACTTGACAAGTGGAGTCTCATCCTTTAACTAAGTTCTACCACAAACTCATCTTTCACTCTAAAAGATAATAGAACATAAAAAATATTCTATTTATCCTATTCGTATAAGGTTAAAAAAATGAATTTATAATTCATCTAGAAGAACCATTAAAAAACAACATTATTTAAACCAGGACATCACGTGGGTCAGTGGTAGGTGATACACCCTTGTCGCCCTTCAGTTGTGGGTTTAAGTCTCGCGGCCTTTCCGGATACGATGGGTTGCCACCCGACCTCCGGGTATTCCTTATATGGAAATCCAAAATAATCCAAACTATAACTATCTAAAATACTTTAGTCCAAAATTTATAAGGAAGGTAAACACAATGAAGATTCTTTTTTTGTCGCATAACAACATGCGATCACCTTCATCATGTATTCTTTTAAAACAATGAAAAATCTTGAATTACCATAAAACATATTTGATTACATTCATGATCCCTTATTCCTTATAGAATAATATATATACTCTTTCAATCCCAAAATTATGTAAATCCCAACAATGATAGAATATAAAAATCATTAATCAGTTTCAAGGAATTCAAGAATATCCAATATAATTTATCCAAATTAATCATGTATTATTCTAAAATCACTACCTCGGTATCAGAACAATATTATGGTTTATCTTTCTCTCAACCATATATTTTCCAAAACATTAACCTGCTATTGAGTCACTTTTCTTTGTTCCACACAATCTCAAGTCCTTAATGAAATAGTAATGCAGTACAATCCTTGTATACTCCATAATTATTATAAAAAGTACATTGTTGATACAACACTCAAATGACATAATCAACAAAAGAACTCTAATCATTCCTCTTCATCTGTGGTAGTATCATAACTTGATTATTATCCAATAGCTTCATTTGCGGGATAGTCTGATGACTGGTACATAGGTTTGCGTAGTGTCCAAACTCTTGAAAATGAAGCATTGTACATTTGAAACCATTTTCTTACCCTTGAAGTCACGTACTTTGTGCCCCTTTCCTCCACAATTATAACAAACTCACATTCCTTTCAGGCATGTTCCAGGGTGTTTCTTCCCACAGTTATCACATATGGGAAAATTCTTCTTTTCCCTCTTCCCTTTATCCATCTTTCTCTCTTCCATCCTTTTCTTCTCTTGCTTCCCTTCAAAGCCATAGGACTCAGTAAACTCTTTACTTATCTTATCAACACATGATATTATTTCTTCATATGATGATAATACATGGGAGACTATTTCTCTTATAAATTCTGGCTTAAGACCATGAAATATATGATCCTTCTTTCTCTATGGATCATGTGCATTGCTGGAGTTATCAATCATTCTACTGGGCGCCATTACTAAACAATGGAATACACTAGATTAGTTTATGAATAACAATACCTAATCCCAATCTTGTAAAACACATAACATAAATTAAATAGTTTATGGATATAATACATAATCATAAAAATGTCTCCTTTGAGGAAATATATACTCATAAACCCTTAATAATGGTTTGTAATGAATATGAGAATTACCCTAAGCATATCCCTCGGGAGTGTCTTAACCAAGAGTGCAGAAAGGCCTGTTGTCGTGCACTAGTTCTCGTTCAAGTCTACCTCAAAGCGGTGTTTTCGGGTTTTACCCCTAGGTACATCTGTTCCAAAGCCACCTCTACCTGCTCGTATCCAGACAAGGATGTATTTCTCGAAAAACTCACAAAATCTCTACAATACCAAAATTCTAGGAAGTTCTTCTATATTAATCCTCAAATTTCATCTTAGGTCTACGTGATCTAATCAGAGTTAATCTAAATCTAGCTTCCAAGGTTTGTACTAAACTTCTAGGATACCAACTGTAATGCCCCGACCCCAGTTACCTAGAGTCGGTGCATTATTACATAACATTGGCATGATCACAAGAAAGATCAAATCTCGAAAGACCAATTGGTTTAGTAACCATGGAAACACTAGATATATTCATAAAGTTTTACATTACATCATAAAGTGTAAAACTAATACAATAACATATTATCCATATCCCACACTCATATCCCCACATACTATCCCTGCAGGTCATTCATAAATTACTTCTTCACATCTTGGAAAAAATAAAACATAGAAAAGGGGTGAGCTCAAATGCCCTGTATGGATAACAATATAGAGGGAACTTTCATAAATAAGAATAAAAATTTAATGCAATGTATAACATAAAACAAAAAGCCTTTTAAACATGAACTTCAACACAGTATGGAAAAAATAAAATGAAATAATGACATTTACTTATTCACATGGATATTCTACTAATCGAATAATCACATGCAATATCAATTACCACATTCATAATGATATAATTCATAATTCCAGACTATCATAACCACATAGCCAAGGCCTCATGCCAAGACTACAAATAATATTTTGCCAAGGCCTTGTGCCAAGACACTAGTTTGTCTCATGAGACCTACCAATGCATCAAGGTGCTATAGCGGGCTCCACCCGTCACATATTAAGTCCATTGCATTCCCATATTAAAAGGTTTAAACATAACATAAAAATTCGTATTAAAACATGCATACGAAATGTCAATACTATCACCATAAACTATGAATGGTATAAAAATAGCACATCTACAGTCAAACATATCACAAAACCTTCAATACAATATAGAAGTTTTGAATCATAATAAATCAACATCAAATAAGCGTAAAATCCATCAAAGGATGTTGACATAGATGAAATCAAATCTCTTTTTAGAGAAATATCTCTTTCTGTTTTGAAATCATTTAAGGGTCACATATTTATGAAATAAAACATTTTCTTTGAAAATATTCTTATAATATTGTAAGGGAAGCTTCAACGATTTTATAACGGCGGAAAAATAATTGCACCTTCCGTATAAGTAAAAAATAATATCCTAACCTTAATTCTGTCGAAAAGGTTAAAAAGCACCTTATTTGGAAAATGACAGAAATATTCATTTATAAACCACTTATAAAAATTCAAACAAGGGTATAAATGACTTTAACCCATATTCTTTTAAATAGTAAAAATGTTTTGAAATACATATTTAAGAAACATGGATGTGGATGATAAAGTGATCCTAGTAGATTATTACGTATAAACAACCTCAGATAATGAAGAGATTGTGAAATAAACCCTTGCCTTGTACTTTTCCTTCGTTGAGGGTAGTTTAACCTCCTGTATAATGGTGAAATAATTGTTATTAAATTATACAATAATCATATATATTAATATGATATCGTATATGATCTTTTAACATTTCTTTGTTAATAATATCTTAGTATTATCGTTGTTTTGGGTGTTAACTTACTCGTTTTCTTTTATATGTTTTGTTAAGTAAGCCATGTTTTTCATGGATAGGTTGTATCTTATTCATATACAGAATGATATCAAGTCCTTAAACATTATTTTTGAATCATCAAATGATAATTATACTTGAATGGATACGATGGAGAATGAATCTCATCGCGTTCGTGGAGACGGTAGTCCGTACGTACGCACGAGCGACAATATCATTATTTTGATATTAAAATAATATATAATTTGATAGTATATCATATATACAAAATCAGTATCATGTTATATTTATTATTTACCTGAGTTACAAATCATTATTATACCCATCCAAATACTAATATATTGAATAACAATTACACCACGACGTGGAGACGGTAAGCCGTATGTACGCATGTATGGTGACATGTTATTAAAAGGGTGGATAGAATACTGAATATGTTTGTACCATATTTATAATAACATCACAGTATATATAATATACTGGATTTATTATTTTATAATGGTAATAAGAAAGAAAGAAGAAGTGGAAGAAGAAATGAATTTGAAAAAGGGTGGTGAAATCATTACCTCTTCTTCGGGTTCTTCCTTTTGATTTGATCAAAAGGGCTCCATAGGATTTCTTTCCGATCAAACTAAGGCCTCTAGGTCGTAGTGAGGTAAGTTTAGGGCGTATTTCGGCAGAATTTGGCTGAACCAAAAGGCTTTTAAGGTGTGAAGTAATGAGAAGGGGGAGTGCCCTTTTGTAAGAGGGGTGAGGGGCACCTTTGGAAAAGTTAGAAATATTAATTTATAATAAATTCATATTCGGTTTATAATGGATTCAAAGTTGATTTTTCAAAGGTTAAGGTGGGGATTGGTCAAAAACCATTCAACCAATAGAATTTATACAGTTTTGGGTTACTATATTAACCTTATCTTTTGGTTTTAACTCTTAGATAATTAGTTTGACATTTACCATGTCACTTTGTATTTTTATATTATATATTTAATAAACATACTATATACATCCAATCGACCCCCAACTTGTCCGATAATGATACACCTATCATGATATAAGTCTCTTGGTCAAACCTTAGATTTTTATGAATTTAATATCAATTAATAATATAATATTTGTTTTAAAAACTCTTTTCTGTCAATTTTGACACTATTCAATGGTTGATTTTTGTGAAACTTATAACAGAATGTTTACTTCGAAAAAAGTCAATTAAATCAATCCTAATATGTCATATTATCCTATATTTTTTTTTTAAATCATTAAAAGGCTCCAATATTTTTTATTTGGGTATTTATAATATCAATTATTTTAATTTCTCACTATTATGGTAATTACTGTATCATCATTGTGTCACAAATAAATTAACTTATATAATTTCTAAAAATTATAAATAAAATATATTTTTTTATTAAATCTTTTTATATTTCTAATGAATATTTACATTTGAATTTTTCTTAGGTATAACCCTATATTAAAAATATTTTAGTAAATAAACATTGATTTTAACTCTTTGAACTCTTCTTTGAATTAAATATAATAAATGTCTTAATCTAATCCAAGTGGACCTAAATGATAATATTTTATTCCTAATGTTGTTTTTGGTCAAGATACACTTGTCCAATAGAATTAGGAAATGTTTTAGGGTATCATTAATATCCTTTTTATCCTTAATTACCCTATTTTTTAACCGTGGTAAATAAACGTAAAAACTTACTATTCACCAAAAATTACTTTCATCTAATTGAACCAAATATTACTTCTTGATATTAACCGTGTCTCTCAAATTTTTGAAATTCCATTTAAAGAAGTGGTAAAATTAAGTTTTATGAAAAATTCAGTTTTTTTAACTACCACTTAGTAGTTTCACTATTCATAAAACATTGATGTTTTTCAGAACAATGCCAAAATTTCACCTTAAGATATAATTGATATTCCAAATTAAAAAATGATGTCTATTTTAAAAAATTCCAAACATATAAGTTTCATTAATTAATTTTATAATTAATTCCCGTTGTCACAACAAATAGCGTGTTTTTAGGAAACAATATATACAAAAGATTGACAATTGTTTAGGTCCAATTTCAAAGTGAAATTAATTCTAATGAACACCATTGGATAAAATGGTAAAAATATATTCTAATTATAATTTAAAAACACTCAATAATATAATTTATCACTATAAATTATTTTGATTAAAAAAGCAGTTTTTAAGTATTTTTCACTATTCATAAAAATTGGATGTTCTCAGAAATATACCAAAAATTCATCTTAGGATAATTTCAATATTCCGAAACCAAAAATGAAGTACATTTTGAAATATAAAATATATATAATTTCAAAAGGTAGGTATTACTATTCATAATGGGTAGTTTGATTGGTTGTGGTGTGTTAGAACTTAATGTTGCGTACAACACACGTTATCGCATTATTCAAAGAAAAGTGTACTGTAGAAGCTTGGGGTGTTTCATATTTAATTTTTGATGTCCCCATTTATTCAAAAAGTTTAAAATATTGTATTTAAAAAGGGTTCACTATTAAAAGTTGGTAAAAGTGCAATACTGAAAATGAATTTGTTCATTCATTATGTCTAAGAAACTCATAATATGGATTCTTAAATTATAAGGATTATATAATGTTTAAAATTTAGTTAATAGTATTCATAACCTCTTTAGAACATCTTGTTTGGTAAGTCATGGTGCTCTTGAACTCGGTGTTGCATGTAGTGCAAGTTATTGAATTATTTTGAAGAAATAACACACTATGAAATCTTGGGGTGTTACAAAAAATTATGTCTATTTTACAAAATTACAAACATATAACTTGCATTAATATATTTTATAATTAATTCCCGTTGTTAAAATAGATAACGTGTTTTTAAGAAACAATATATATCAGAAGATTGAAAATTGTTTATGTCCAATTTCAAAGAGAAATTAATTCTAATGAACATCATTGGATAAAATGGTAAAAATATATTCTAATTATACTTTAAAACCACTAAATAATATAATTTATCACTATAATTTATTTTTATTAAAAAGGTTGTTTTTAAGTATTTTTCACTATTCATAATAATTGGAAGTTCTCAGAAAAATACCAAAAATTCATCTTAGGATAATTTCGATATTCTGAATCCAAAAATGAGGTCCATTTTGAAATATAAAATATATTTAATTTCAAAAAGTAGGTATTACTATTCATAACAGCTAGTTTGATTGGTTGTGGTTTGTTAGAACTCGATGTTGCGTACAACACACGCTATCACATTATTCAAAGAGAAGCGTACCGTAGAAGCTTGGGGTGTTACAATATATCCAAAAAATGTTGAAAATATGTATTTTGCGGTTTTTTAGAAATGAAATTCTTTTTTTGGATGTAGATTAGTGGGTGTATGCACTATCACATATGCATGTATGGGTAATAAACTAGAAAGTGTTAGTGGGGTAGTAACTCGATCTTATCCCAATGCATAAATTTTTTCATAACTATATAACTAGATTAAAAATATTATGGGATATTATTTGGTTGATTAATATTCTACTTATGAAAATTTATGAGGTATTTTAATATATTTATTTCAAAATCATGATATAAAAATACCATGGAAAAAATAGATTGAAAACTAAATTGTCAAGTGTTGAAATAAGTTTACGTAATTTTGGATATCACTATAATTAATTACATTATGACAATATTAATCACTATGATAAATTAAAACTTATGATCATTATATGGTTTTATGTTTTAATCAATGGTTGTAACCAAGAGTAATCTTGTTAATAATTAATGTGTTTACCAATTAAATATATATCCTCAGGAGAAACCAAAAAGAATAGGAATGGGATTAAAAATATTTTTCCAATTCTCACCCAAATCACTCAAAATAAAAATTATAACATGAATCATGAAAAAATTACAAATGTAAAAAAGTGAGAATTACTCACCATTGATTCTCTTATTCATTAATTCACACCCTCCTTTGTGGGTCCATTAATCCACTTATTATGTAGAAATGAATCAGTGTATCATAAAATATTTTTCATTATCCAGTGTGAAAAGACAGAGAATGTTTGGTTAGTTATGTATCATTTTGAAGGTGAATCTGATCAAGGGTAGACTCTTATAAAAAATTCACTATAAACAGAAGCAATTAACTCTATGAAATTGTATTATTTCAAGAATTAATTTTTCAATAATTATTTTCCTCAAAATATTTCCAATAATGTAGAGAGGTAATATATGGAAATGAGGAAGAAGTATGGAGAATACATTGGAACCTACAAGTAATATTTCACAATAATATAAAGGTATCCTTTTAGTTTTATTATCAATGTTGTAATTAAAATTGATTTATTATTTAGTTTCATAAGATGAAGTATTTGAAATGAATTCTCTATAAGACTCTTTGGTATCTAACAATAAATCATATAACGCACTCTAAAAGTATAAATATAGATTGGAGACTCAACATTTTCTCATGTATTCAGTTATAAGAAGAGAAATTTTTATTTCTCTATATTGTATAATAATAAAACCCATAGAGGAATGAAATTTAATCTCCTTTCATGTAAAAATTGTGAATGGAAGCATAGGAATAAATATCCATAATTTAATAGTCAAATTCATAAATTTTGGAAAAATGATATCTAGAAAATGAATTTCAATGATATATTAAATGGATAATCAATAATTAAAATAAATATTATCCAAATGCACCACACACACACACTGATGATATAATTTGAATGAGTATGGACGTTGTGCTAATTAGTGCATGAATCCAAGGGATAATAAAGATAGTAAGCATCAAAAATCTAAAAACCCAAAGGATAATTGGAAGAATTATGCTACCATAACTCCTAAATTAACTCATGATTATGATGTATTTAGAGGTAAAATTATCATCCACTTTAGAACTATGAATATATTACTTGATTCTTTTTCAACCAACACATTAATATATGAATAATTAGAGAACAGTGTCACATCATTATATTAATACTTAGACACAAATTTATAAGTGAATTATAAAAATGATTTAATGATTTCATCCCAACTCTATAGCTCCAATATAATAGAATTTTTTTTAAAATTTATTCTTCTAAATATTTTTATTATCCATATAGTTGAATTTAGTATGATTTGAACAAGATTTGGTACTCTCACTATAAAACTTATATCAATTTCTGAAAAATTGAAGTCATTTTTTATAATTAGAATAATTAAAAGATCATATATAAGTTTGATGATTATAATTAAAAACCAATGGAAATTATTTACATTATATAGTTCTCACCACT
This sequence comes from Viscum album, assembly GCA_963277665.1. Lineage (NCBI taxonomy): Eukaryota > Viridiplantae > Streptophyta > Magnoliopsida > Santalales > Viscaceae > Viscum > Viscum album. Next base: position 1,032,301,479 of record OY728158.1, read on the forward strand.
TATTTGTGATTGTAATTTATCTCAAATAGTTAAAGAGAAAATCAACCTTGATTCTATAGCTATTTTTTTAGAATAAGATGATGTATATACTGATGAGTATTCTAGTCTTACATAGAATCATGATGTTTTATTTCTAATAGAACTCTTAAATATATCTCCACCTGTTTCATAGATTAATTATAAAATGGCTGCAAATAAGTTATAGGAATTGAATAATCTACTCTAAGAGAATCTTGAAAATGTATTTATTGGACATACTGCATCATTATAGGGTACACTTATTCATTTTATTGAAAAATATTGGTCAATTATTAATTACCGTAATTATTTTGAATTTATCAATATTTTTATTAAGAACAACTGTCCTCTACAACATATGGATGACATGATTGATCACCTATTAAAAGATCAATGATTTTATATGATTTATATTTTATGTGGTTATTTCATTTAAGGTTCAATGGGAGGAAATACCCAAGATAGCCTTTCATACAAGGTATGAACACCTTCAAGTCATACTGATTTCATTCATACTTACCAATTTCTTCATTATCTTTATGGATTTAATGAATAGAGTCATTAAAGATTAACATAATCTCATTATGGTAATTTTTATAGATGATATTATAATATATTCCAAGTGAAATAAATTTCCTTCAGATCACATTATGATTATGATTAACTCCTTTTTTAAGGAGACATTGTATGAAAATTTTATATATTTTGAATTATATATACATAATGTTTCATCCAAAGGTCGTGTAATTACAAGATAGGGTATAAGACTAGATCCTTCCATGAGGGAAGTTATTAATCAATCACCTAGAACAACCATGACGATTGAGAGCCATAGTTTTATTTAATTAGGACGATATTACTAAATATTTTTCATAAATTTTTCATGAATAAAAAATCCAATAACCATGTTTACAAGGAATGGATCCAAGTTCTTATGGATGAATGGGTGTGAATAAAATTTCAAGGAGTTGAAGAGAATGATAGTTTGTGCACCTTTACATTCAAACCCCTATAATAGATAAGGGATTTTGTTATAGATTAGCGAACAAAATAATGAGTAATTATGTCTTCTCATTCATAATTATGTGGTTGTAGTTTATTTTATACCCAAATTGATGATTCATGAGAAAAAAAACCCAAAACATGATTTTTTTTATATCATCTGTAAATTATTCTTTGAAAATATATATGATTTATTTTTATAGTGAAATTTTGAAATATATAAAAATCATAAAATATTTATGTTTATATTTTCACATTGATAGTTTAATTTTTTTCTAAATTTTATTATTATATTTGATTAAATATTATAAAATCTCAATACATTACAACCATAATAAGTTAAACAAGTTGAATGACATGTCGATTCAAAAAGAATACGCTAGCTTGTCTATGTTGAGGATTTAAAATGATCCAATACTTATTTATTTTTAGAGGATGGAACATGAAATCATAGGTAAAATGGATAAATCCAACCTTTTTAAAATTAATATCCCACCATCCATTCATTCTAAGATTAAATGGTTGGATAAATAAGTTGTGAATCTGTAAAAAATGTAAATAATGTTCCAGAGGTCAACCTTGACAATGATGGAATGATAAGGGTAAGGATCTACATATGTGTTCCCTCAATACAAGAATTGGTGAAGTTATTATTGGATGAATCATATATCTCGTCATTACCAATCATTCTTGGGCGTATAAATATGTATAAAGATATTAAAGATTATATATTTTTGGATAACATGAAAAGAGAAATTTTGGAGTAAGTTCTTAAATTCCTATTAATTAAAAAAATTTAAGGTTTAAATTTATAATTCAAAATTAATGATACAAACTTTTCTTAAAAATATATCAAATTGGTAAAACATCACGGTGTGTTATTATTTTTTTACATGAATCACTATGATATCATAAGGACATAGAGCCATTTTAATTTTAGTAGATCACCTATCACTGTTATTGAATTTAATTGTAATCATAGGAGATTTATCACATGAACAAATTTCTAATATATACATTATAGAGGTGGTAAATGTTCATAGAGTACCTCTATTTATTTTATCTAGTAAATATATTATGTTTATGTTGAGGTTCTTGTAGATATGTTCTGTAATAATTGAATATATAGTTAATAATTTTCACATCTTACCATCCTAATACATATAGTCTGTCTAAGAGTACAATTCAAACCCTAGAGGATATTTTCAGAGCATTCTATTTTGATTTCAATGATTTTTGGGATAAACACCTAAATCTATTTTAGTATTCTTATAAAAATATCATTAACTTGAGTATTCAAATATCTCTTTATGAAACCCTCTATGAAAAGAATTGAAAAACATGAAATTTTTGGGGTAATGATGTAGAATGAAATCTAAAAGGATTTGAGATAAATTAGAAAATGGAATTGTAGGTTAGAGCCATTAAACTACACATAGTAATAGGTTAGAGTCAACAAATAATTTATATTTAAAATTTAAGGATAGACCTAGACTTTGAATATGGTAATATGTTATTTTTATGAATCTATCTATAAAAAATTTATGATATTTGGAAAGAATGAGAAGTTGATCCCTAAATATATTGGTCCTTATGAGATTCTTGACGATTTAAAGAAGATAAATTATTTTTTGGAACATCCACTGAAACTCTCTTAAGGTCAAAATGTATTAAATGTATCTGTTTTAGGATTTAAAAATCTAATCCTTAAAATATAATAATCTCATAGGTTATATAGATAGAGTGTTTTATTTTATATGAGGAACAAAAAATGGTTATTTTGGATTTGATTGAAAAGTGTTGTAGAAAAAGACCACTCCCCATGTCGAAGTCTTGTAATGAAACCATAAATTATAGGAAAATACATTGAAAAATAAAGATCTAATGAGGTGTCTCCATTAGAATAATAGAATTTCAATAGTGTAGAATTTAACATCCCAATATTTTAGAATATATCTCTCTTCTATATATTCACTGTGTTTTATTTTTCTAATTCATATAACAAAAAACTATAACTGAATAATGATTTATTAAACTATAAAATTAAATACATTATAATATGGTTAGATAAAGCTGATAATATTAATGACTTTATAAAAAGGGTTTCATTAAATTAAGTAAATACCATTTTTTTAGAAACTATTTTATGTTGTTTTGTTAAATGATGAGTTTTTGTTATATTTAATAATTTTGCGAAATAATATCAATAATTTATTTATATAATTTATATAGTAATAATATAAATTAAATTAATTAAATCAATTAAAGGTTTAAGGAATTATTAGGATTAATAGTCTAATAATTCTTGGTTAAATGGAAATGTTTATTTACAAAAATTATTTTATTAAAATTTGTTTTTATTTTAAAGATAAATTATATTAAATTTAGTAATAAACATATGGAAAATTAATGTTTATACATATAAAAATAATAATTATCATTTATATATTCATTATAAATTTCTTGTAAATAAAGAAAAAATCATTTGAATGTAAAAATTTTATTTTTTCCAAACACATTATTTTATGTGTTCAGTGTATTTTTTTATTAAATTAAAATAATCAATATTGATTAATTATGTTAATGATTTTTTATAATATATAAAATAAAATAAAATAATTTTCATCTAATTTTTATTACTATGAATGTAATAACAATTAAATACTTCTTTATGTATAAAGATATATGTTTTCCAAAAATGGGTTTTAGATGTTTTGTGCCTGAGTAATAAAATTGATTTATACAACCTATATAATTTTAATCTTATAAAATTGATTATATATTTATAAAAATAATTTTGAAATATTTATTAAAGGACAGTTTCACTTATGGTCATATAAATAGGATACCTTGGTATATTTTTTTCACCAATATTATGGTAAAAATGATTTTAAATGGTTAACATAGAGGGATAAGACTAAAATATATCACTAAAAATAATTCTTGATTTTATTTATTGAGTGTATTTCATCCTACCTAACCTTATATTAGAAAATTGAATGATTTTTTCACATTAGTAGGACAAATAATTTATATTATTTTAATATTAAGCGTATTTACAAGGGTGACGCTCTCCTCACATATATAAGGGAATATTCTATAATAACATACTCTCACACATTGAACACCCTATCATGAGAAAAATATTCTAAAATAATATATAAAATCTCCTCCCCACATCCTATATATACCGTTATCATGAAAATACCATCTTAAAATGGATCATTGTGGGAGGAAAAAGAGGATACTCAATGCATAGGTAATTTTCTTAGCCAATATCCTTTATTTGTATTTTTTCTTACACCACATCCTCATAATATATAATCAAATTAAAATTACATAATAATAATTATAACTATACCAAACTATTATTATATGGATTTAAATATCATTATCTACAACTATTCTATCTAATGTGAAATGAAAACATCTCTTATGCATATATATAGACAACCACCACCATGAATCATTAATACATATAATGTATGGTTATAATGATTTATTTACTGAATACATATTATATTGATAATAAATTTTTTATTTTATAAATATAAATTATTTTTATCTTCCTTTTTTTGTATCCATTGAAAAATGGAAGCAACACGTGTTCATATGTGTGGACTACCACCACTACAGAGTGATGTAATTAATTTATCATCACCACCTTACATAAATGGTTCAATAATGTATATGATGAATAAATATTATTTTTATTTCATGATTAATATTCTGTATATGATGAAAATTTTAACAATTCTGAAGTATAGGAATATCTACAATTAAACATGCATGGAAAATAGAATAGTTAACACCTGAATATTGATTTTAATGATGAACTATTAATAGATGGGAAACAAGATATTAAAAGGGAATTATATATATTAATTATTATTATTAATTTTTTTATTTATTAGTATTACAATTATTATAAATATATTATATAGTATGATAGATTTTTTATAATGCAATCCAAACATCACGTACGAGTTTATGTTAAAATGTCACTTTTTATCAGGATTATTTATGTTTCCATTATCATTTTGGGAAATTATATATTATTTATTATGTAAATCTAATATATAATCTTATACTAGTGTTATTTATTTCTTTTTAATGTATTATATTTATTTTCCCCCTCTTTGGTACTCAATAATACCAGAAAAATGATTTTAGGAAAACTGACCTTCTCTATCATTTTTAGTAAGTATTATTTTTATTCTATGTATATGTAATTTAAAATGTCTAAAAAAATTTCATGTATATAATAAAATTATTATTTTGGAATGATTTAAAACATATTTTATTTTTTTTTTAATTTATATAAATGAATCATTATAATGTAATCCATATTGGTTATATTGTTTTTAATAAAATTGTGAAAAGATTCCTTTTTTAAAACTTAATTAACTGATATTCCCAAATCCATTTCCATTTAATTTTTTATAAGATTAATTTATATGGATACATAATTATAAAAACAAAATATTATTCCCATTTCAATGTGAAATATTTTCTTTTCAATGTTGCTAAAAGTAAAGGATATTTTCTCTTATTTTTCTAACCATATGTCAAATGATTTTATAAAAATATTTTAATATATATCAACAATAGTTAAAGATTTTTTTTATTAATTAGGAACATTATATTATGGTTTAATCTATATACTTTATCTATATAGCTTATTATACTATTTTTTATGAAAATAGTTTCTTTCCCACTAATTAATTATGCTATAATGAAATGAAGAATGTTTTTATGATCATATGTCATAAATATGTACAGTTTTCATAATGTGATGTTTTGGACTAGAATTATACACCCAAAAAATGAATTATGGGGTGATTGATATCTCCTGATATAATATTGAAGTTAATTATGAGTGAATCCCATAAAAATGGGACTTTATCCACTATTCTTATGGGACTGAAGTGAATCCAATCCACTCTTGGAGTCATTCCATTATGATAGTGTTTGTAATAATCCTTGACAATGGAAATGATCTTCCTTTATTATCTTTATACCATTAACATTGTTTCATATGTATGTTATTGTATTATAGTTCATTATTGATTACTTATGATTCCTCTCTCATAAGACACATGTCTTTTGTTATGAAAAGGATTTATTCCATGACCCATGATTTATGTTATATGACATATTGGGTATGTTTTTATAAGTTATGATAGTTTTCACAAACCCTTATTATTTTCTTATTCCCAATTATAATCAATGATTTATATCTCTTATGTTTACCCTTATTAAAAATATGAGATCACATTTATTATATTTTCATTTCTCAGTTTTATAATAAAAGTTTTTATGTAGTATATAACTAATAAATTTATTATGTGAGATGAACCTTAGGGGAGATGTCAAGGATATTTCATGAAATAAGTTGCTTAAGTATATAGTCTCCAAATACACTAATCACTTACGGTTATCCAAAATATATTATTATGAAATTTTTTGAATATTCATATAAATTGTCGTTATATATATTTTAGTGATGTATGGGTCACCACAAAGAAAAAATCTAAAAGTAAAAATTCACTTAAATAAGAGCCAGATCATTTTAAGAGTTATTGGTGTATGTGTTTATGAAATTATTTGTTTATTTCATGGAATAATTTAACTTCTAAATAATAGAACCATTATTGGACTTATTCTGATATTATGGGAAATGTAGTGATTTCTAAAATTTCTATTCTATTTTTAGTAAAATATTTCATAGTATTAAACTACATTTTAATGTATGGTCTCCTCATTCATGGTGGTTCTTGTTTAATTAGACTCCACATTGATATGGAATATCCTTTACATATCAAAACTAATTTTGTATTGATTTTTTTTGTTATATGATATGTAGTTAAACCTATATATTCTTCCCCAAGTCCACCCATGAGTTCTCACAACATCCAAATCATTATCCTTACATGAGATCCTGATCCATGAAGAATTATATGCTCATCCTCTTTTATTTCTGTCATTTTAAAACAAGAATGTAATTCTGCATCCATATTTATCCTTATTGCATGATGTTAAACATTATGACAGGCATGCTCATCATATGAGACCTCTTAATTTAATTTAGTGAGGTTTTTTAAAATATTATATGATTACAAAAGATATTAATCTATGAAATAACTGTTAGTCAGTTTATTTATTATAAATAATATATTACAACACATAATAAATCTATGAGTGTATTTATTCTTATTACTACATGAAATATAGTGACATGTAGATTACTTCTCCTAGGCCTAATCGTGGATCATAATAATTTTTTATTTTTATTCTTTATCCTTGTTTTCTCTTTATTCATGTTGGGTGTCCCATAAACAAGTTCTTCAAAGAGACTAATTCTTCTTATTCTACACAAAATCCATATTAGCTTAATAAAATTGGATTATTCATTAATATTTACAATGATCCATGGTTAGCCAGAATGGATCAAAGGCCTTTTATATTGGATTTTTTGTAACCACCCTTTCAAGGGGTGAGGGGGAACCCTTACATGTTTTGTGGGATTAGAGATAACATGACCTATAGGTATTAGAGGCAATATCTGTGCAATATCTATTCTTAGGTCAAGGTTCCCAATACAATTGGTCATACTATTATTATCATAATCTTCACAACATTAAATTCAAAACTACATTACTGTAACTATGTATCACATAGTACCTGTAGCCTGATGATAAACTTTATGACATATGAAATATCCTATAATATCTTAAACCAATTATTGAGTCCATCCCTACAGGGGAAAATCTACTTTCACAAGATCCAGATCCATGTAATACCATCACCAGCACATGGAACCCTATATATGATTCCATAGTAAATAATAAAAAATCTACCCATTCCTATAAAAGGACAATATCTATATATGATCACATATAAATGAGTTTATAATACTCAATATTATCATACAAAAAATTATAAAATCTACAAAATCTATTATTTTATATATACATTAAGGATATCTCCATGTCTCCCCATGTATATTTCATGGTTCATCTAATATAAAATCGGAGGGATTCTCTCAAATCATGCTCTTATCAACTCTTAGAGAATTCACAACTATCCTTAAAGAATGACATTAAACAACATGTTATATGTCGTTTCCATATGATGATACACTAAATGAAATATAGTCCATACATCATGACTCTAATCTAGTTAAGAGTGTTTTATGTTATATGACTTGTTCATTCATTGTCTCATATTACTATACTTGTTTGAAAAAAATCATTTATTATCAGATCTAACTCAATTTTTTGTATATTTGATGAGTTTTATAATATAAAATTGATAAATTAACAATTTTCTAATAGTTAAGTTTTAATAACATCCTTATAAATGATTACTTGGTTTTCTAACCAATACACCATATTTCATTTTAATCTTTAGTTATATTCATTATAAAACTAATATTAAGTTAACTATATCATTTATCATTATAATTCAGTATGTCTAAATTTCACTAATATAAATATGTCATTAGTAATTGATTAAAATATTTATTACCTTATATCCACTACACTTTTTATGTTAACAAAATTATATTTATAATACATAAATTGTTTTAATCAAACCTTTTATTTGATGGATATTTTGATAAACTGATCTATTTTAATACATAAAGATGATTAAAAATGATTGATATTTTTAAACTATAATTCACCCTCATATTATAGTGTATTTAAATTAATTTTATTATCCTAAATTTGTTAGGAGATTAATGATTCTAAATATTGTAATAAACCACATATTTTCCATTAAAATATCAGATTTTCTTTTTTTAGTTTTCCTACAACTAACAATGTGAACAGAATTGTTTTTATTATATCAGGGAAACATGATAGATTAATTAACAATAAAAATAAAAACTGACCAATTTTAATTCAAAGTTATTATTTTTAGTAAATTAATAATTGAATGGAGTGTTTTTTAATTAATAAATGTGTGGATATTATTTTAATTATGCCCAATAAATAAAAATTTCTAATGAAATAGTCAACTAATTCTTCAAGAGAAGAAAAGAAACAATTACATTTTAATTTCAGAGTTAATAATATTCAATGATGTTCTATATATAGAAACATTAATAATCATGTCTCTTAATGTATAAAAATTTATGTAATCTAAAGAAACAAAATATTACCCAATTTAAAACATAAAAAACTAAATATGAAATGTTGAGAGAACATTATCAATTGACTGATTTTCTACTTGGTGAATATTTATCTAAAATTGATCAAATATTTATGACTCATTATAATATATTAAATTCCCTTGTTGAAAATAAATTTTGTGATATCCATATTATTTAAAAGGATATAGACATTTAATTAAATTGGTTGGAATTAAGGAGAATAGTTATCTAGGATAAAAACCATATTACTAAACTAAGTCTATATGAAATAATTTGTTATCTCATTTATTATAAAGTGTATCTAAATAGTTATTTCTCTAAATATTAAATAAATAATGGTTTTTCTTTTACATATATATAAATTTTAGACGTAGTTTATCCCGAAAAATCGAAAAATGACTTATAGATTCTGGTGAGGGAGAACCTGCTTGAGGAATTATTTTATATATATATAATAGGAATTTAGATGATAAGAAACTAAAATGAATTATTTTAAAATACACGAGTAAAGGAGAGTATAATTTATAAAAAAATATTCTTTTAAACTTACATGATATGAATTTAGTAAGCCAGGTTATATTCAAACTGATTATCCTGAGTTAACTAAGAAAGAATGAATAACTTCTAGAAAATATTCTAAGAGTAAAAGTAAGAAAATTATAAAGTTTATGGATATATAAACTATTATTAACAGTAATTATACTTCATATAGTTTGTTATAAGAAAGTAATAATAATATTAAAATCCTTTTATTTTATAAAAAATATAATAAAATCATGGGAAGATAAGATAATGAATCCTGTATAAATGTAACTTTAGATTTAAATGTTTTTATTAATATGAAGATGATTTTGAAGGTGAAATTTTATCTTGTATAGATGATAATGAACAATATCTAGAAAACAATGAAGAAATGAGAGACTATATTTATAATTAATAAATCATATAACAAAAGTAATAGAAAATATATATTTTTCAAAAGGATGAAGATACTAAACGAAAATATATGTTTGGAAATAAAGAAGGTATGCTTATTGAAACAATAAAGGGTAATGTAAAACTTATTTATATATTAAATAAATAAAACAAAATTATAACTCAATATACATCTTAAATTTAAATCTAAGGTGAATGAATTTTATCATAAGACAATTGAATAAAATAATAATAATAATAAATAAAAGTAAAATAGTTTAACTTTTTCTCAAGACAATTCTAAAATTATTAAACTAATGTATGATATTAAAGAATTAAAAAAATTACTTACCAAATTTACTACCATAATGAATGAGTTTGAAAATATTTATAGTTACAATAGACCACATAAAATGACATCAAGTTTGGTTAGTAAATTCATTATATGTTCAGCGTTCCAATAAATTTATTTTATACCAAACAAATAACCTTTCATTTATTTTCATCAATGAAGAGCTAATCGGTATAAGAAATTATCACTATAAAATATTCAATCATTTGGAAAATTCAATGAAATTATCTCATCATAACTTTCCTCCAATGAACATCTTATAACTACTAAAATGTAGTTCCCCAAAACCTTTTTGTCCAATACTTCTAAACCAAAAGAACAATATTTATAAAATAAATAAAGATAGAGTTTAAGATAGCTATGCACCATTAGTTGAACCTCTTTCACTTGTTCTTATATTAATTCTAATTTATATTCCTATAAATTTATTACATTATGATTTCTTAGTACTTTAAATTTATTCTATTTATTTTGGGGGACTATTTATTGATTGTTCTTAGCTAATTTTTTGTTATTTATTAATTTTTAAATAATATAGTCCTTAATTAAAATTAATTATGCAAACATATTTAAGAGAATAAGATAATTATATTCATAAAATATAATATGAATTCAAATTTGTTAAGAATATTTTTTTATTTCATCATATTTTTAATAAATACTTATCATTTATAAAAATTTCAAATTATTATTTGTTTAAATAAATTGAAAAATATTATCATTGACCAAAAATTAAAATTACTTTTCATTTACCTGAAATAAAAATTATTATTTACTTATATAAAATTTGATGATTCATTTAAATTTTATAATCATCAATATTTTAAAACATATTCTTTTAAAACTAAATATGAAATCATGTCATTTCGAGGGATCTACCCTATGTATTTAGATCAATAAAATATACAGTGAACCTTATTATTCTGATGTCTCCAATAAAATGTGTTGAACCAAGAGTTTTTCAGATATATTCATTATGAATATATAGTTAAGATATTGAAATTTTTAAGATTGTGTTGGTCTTCTCTAAAATAAATAATTTAAATTTCTGTTGTACATATTACCATAAAAATAATGATAGAATGGCTGATAGAATCAAAGATGTTTTCGAAGTATGATTTCAATTTGAATGATATTTTCATTTTTCAAGGTTGGAAAAAACATGTTTCTATAATTGAAGAACATGATTTGTATTATATTTTATCAATCCCTGAATTCTATGGACATGTGAAGATCTCAGAAGAGGATGGAGTAAAAAATTATAACATTTTTATTTTCATTCATAGGTTTACCATTACCCACGAATATTTTAATGATTTTTTAAAGTTCTATTTGAGGGGGAGTACTTGTTATAATCTAAAAAATTACAAGTAATACATGGATATTGTTTCCAATAAAAATATGAGAAAAATATTTTTTTGATAAATAAGAAACTTCACAAGATATGACATGTATTTTATAAATTTGGAATCTTGTTTTAGTGGATTTTATCAATTATAATACTGAAAATTGGGTAAATAAAAATAATAATGATACATGACATATACTTTAATGATTTTCTCGTATAATTCTAGAAGTTAAATATTTATAATTGAATCTGGTCATATATTGATGATTTTAAGAATATAATAGTTAAGATTAATAATATTTTCTTATGTCCAAATATTTAATCATATTATTGGAAAATTTATATGAGAATATAATTTTGAGAACCAAGCACATATAGAGAGGTAAAAAATAACCCCAGTAATGAAGAGAAAATCTAATAGATGATATTGAATTATAATATTAAAAAAAACTTTTTAAAAAAATCCATAGTTTCTAAATCAATAGATAATAAAATATCTATTGAATTTTATGATCCATATCAATAAGTTCAAGTTTTATATTCGAGAAAAAAAAAATTTTCTTTCATTAGATAACTCCCCCGAGAAGAATAAATAGAACTCAATTGATGATATTGGAACCATGAATGAATTTTAACCATTAAATGAAAAGGAAAAGGAAAAACTTATAGATCTATAATTATAAAAAAAATAATATTTATTAAAAATAAAAATAGTTATTTTATATGAATAATTTAAATAGATAATTGGAACTCATATTTTATATTTAAAAGATATGGTCAATGAATCAAAAAACTAAAGTTATGAAAGTGATATTGGGAAACCCTTATTTGGCATAGAGAATCCAAGGAAAATGACTTTATGAGAGAAATTTTCATAGAATTTGGTGGAAGAGAAGATGAAGAAGAAATGTTTTCTTAAGTTGGAACTACCCCAAATTGAAAAATCTATTCTTCTAGAGTTTTTATATTAATGTGTTTGTTATCACTGAAGAAAAAATAAAAATAATGATATATTTTGAACGGATGAAATTGATTGATTTAAATTTTCTAAAATTACTCAGCCTTATTATAGCCTAGTAGGGTTGTTGGAGGTTCGAAATTAATTTATCTTCTATTCTTTCATTTTATGTTCTGTTAGTTGAAGTTAACCTATCGGAAGCGTCTCTTCACTGGTGCAGAAAATGTTATTTACGTCTGTTATTTTTCATTTTTTACGTCGGTTTTTAGCTGACGTTAATACGGACGACGTTATAAATAATGTTTTTTACGTCGGTTATTTAAAAACTGATGTAACAAACATAACATCACAGTTTTTATCACGTCAGTTAATTAATAACCGTTGTGAAAAGACCATGGGGGGGGGTTATCAGGTTCATTATATAATAGACGATGTTATAAACACGTGCGGGGGAGTTTATCATGTCGGTTATTAAATAACCGAGGTGATAAACTCCCAAGCGATGGTTTATCATGTCGGTTATATAATAACTGACGTGCTAAACCAGTCTGGGGGGGGGGTTTATCACGTCGGTTAATAAATAACCGATGTGATAAATCATTTCCCAGGTCCTTTATCACGTCTGTTATTAAATAACTGACGTGATAAACCATTCCACAGGTGTTTATCACATCATTTATTAAAAAAACCGACGTGATAAACCCTTACGATTTCATTATCACTTCGGTTATAAAATAACCGACGTGGAAGACAATTTTTTTTTAAAAAAAAATCGACTGCAGTCATATGCTCTCCCCCAGAATCAACCAGAAACCAAATCAATAATTCGTACCACAAAAACAGAAGGAGATCAAAACATGAACTAATGAAAATTTAAGTATTTACATTGATAACATATAAAACATACCCCACCTGACAGCCCCACCCTCTTGTATACCCCCTGGACATCTCTCCCCCACCCCATTGGAGCCCCCACCACACCCCTGGACTGCCCCCCAACCCCCATGACAGCCCCAAACACCCCTCGACAACCCCCCCCCCCCCCCCACTCTCCTGAACAGCACCCCCTCACCCCATCACCCACCTTGACAGCCCCCACCCCCATTGGAGCCCCCACCACACCCCTGGAATACCCTCCGACCCCCTGGACAGCTCCCAACACCCCGGGACAACCCCCCACCCTCATGTATACCCCCACACCCTGGACAGCCCTCCCCCACCCCATTGGATTCCCCCACCACACCCCTAGACTGCTCCCCACCCTCCTGAATAGCACCCCTCACCCCACTTGATAGCTCCCACCCCATTGGATCCCCCACCACACCCCTAGAGTGCCCCTGACCCCCTGGACAGCCCAAACACCCCTTAACAACCCCCACCCTCCTGAACAACACCCCCTAACCCCACTTGACAATTCCCACCACACCCCTAGACTGTCCCGACCCCGTGGACAGCTCCAAATAACCCAGGAAACCCCCCCCCCCCCCCCTCATGTATACCCCCCCCACACACCCTGGACAACCCTCCCCCACCCCATTAGATCCCCCACTACACCCCTAGACTACCCCCGACCCCCTGGACAGCCTGAAACACCCCTGTACAGCCCTCCCACACCCATGGACAGCCCTCCCACCCCCTGGACTGCCCCCCCACTCCACCAGATAGCCCTCCCACACCCATGGACACCCCCAACCCCACTGAACACCCCTCACACCCTTGAAACCCCTCCCCTATACCAAAATCCATAACAGAAAACCCATCATAAGTAGACCAAAACAAGAAGTAGATCAAAATTAAACATTCACATATATAACATTTAAAACATACACTACAAACATCATAAAAAATAATCCAACCTAAACGACTACCAAATACCCAATTACAACGACAATATTCAAAATTACATTTTACATTACAAATAAATATAATTCAATCAAACATGTAAGATAATTTGACCACTCCACATGTAAGTGTTTGATGTCTTAAATAGTATAGGGTTGAGGGTAATCAAAAAGCTACAAATGTAAAGGATAGTAGTTAACGTGTATAATGAATAAATAAAATTGAAATATTATGGCAATGTTTAAGAGGAAATATTACCAGGTCAAATTTCACAACTGTCCAAGCTGTTATTATTTCATACATAAATCTTAACATATAATATCCACATTCGATGACTCCTTGTTGTTCATTAAAATTCTCTTTGAATGAGTGTAAATTCAATATATTATTTTTATGTAATAAATCAAAAAGTACAAATTATAAATGGATATTTACCTTCGCATTCACATATTTGATCTTTTCACTCCTTTTCATTATGTTTTTTCGAAAGTAGGCCCATTTCCATTTAGAAAATAATACGAATGGGGTAAATTTAGAATTTATTATAATATATAAAACTATTAATAAATTGAAACATACTTTTCCAATATATTCTTAAAACATTCCCTCGCATCATCATGGATAGAGCATATCCAATAAAGTGCTTTCTCCCTTGGGAAAAAACCCCTAACATCCAATGATCACTGATAAAAGGAAATTTAACGTTAGTGGTTTTTTATGTTAAATGATAATTAACTCTTTGAGAGAGATGTGTTTCATACCTCTCACAAAAAGGCATCATCCAAAATTGTGTGACTATATTATTTTCAAGTCTTTTAGCAATATAAATAATTCTTTGTTCCTCATCCAATGCACATGCTTCAGGGGAAGTCAATTGCGGGTCCATGAATCCATATACATCTGTCAGCTCATTCCTCTCACAAATTTTATAAAGATACCTAATACAAAATGGTCATAAATATACATTTTTAAAAAATATAACACTGGGAAAAGTTGTTAATACTTACATGGAAAAAAATTGCACCCCGTTGATGCCCAACATATCTCCAGTAACAAGCTCCATGATATCAGTTTTCATAATCCCCACACTTATTTCACGTCCACAAACATGTCCTTCCATTGGAAACTCATAATGACCTGCTAACAAATTTGAATATCTTGACAATCTGTCAAGACTGCTAGAATCATTATCTTATGTCGTATCCATTTGTCTTTGTTGTTGTCTATACAGTATTTCTTTAACTTTGAATTATTCCTCTAAAAATAAATTGAAAAATATATTATTTTTCAAATGATAAAACAACTTTAATAAAAAAAATAAAACAAAATATATAACATTCATACCTCTATGGTAATGAGTCGAAGAAGTCTGGATGGCCAAATTAAAAAATGGCCGATACTGTGTCCAACTGTCGCCACCTCATCTGTAGGTAATGGTACCTGAGCTAATCTATCTATAATATCCTGTACAGTGACCCTCTGATTCTCTACCTCTAACTGTTGATGATGAACTGTATCTCTTATACAATATACTAACCCATATGCTACTATATGATGTTGAGAGTCATCAACATATAACTCGCAATAAGTAGGAAGTTTTGGCGGAGGAGTAGGATAAAAAATGGGGTTCGTAGGCTGAGGTGGGGGAGTGGGAGCTACTGGAGTAGGTGGAGGATAAATAACGGGGTCTGCAGGGGGAGGTGGAGGAGTGATAGATGTAGTTTGAAATTGACTTTGCATGTCTGCAAACATAGAATGCACCGACGCTCTAATATTTTCCTCCATCTTCGCATTAATATTATGAACTTCATCCTCCAAGGATTCTATATTTTTTATAAACCCATTCAACGTTAGAAGTTGAAGAACGTTTCAACACATTTCTTACCGATACACCTACCGGATATCCTCTTACACGACCATGATGTTCGAGCCTTCCCAATGCTACAGATAAAATATCTTCCCTCCCAGTAGCTGTAAATGTCCCCTGTGAACTCTGATCCTCAAGAGATTCCTATATTAATTAATCGAACATTTCTGTAATGATTGAAATTATATAAAGAAAATAGTTAACATAAATAAATAAAACAGATATCTTACAATCCTCTCAGCTACGATTCTCAATTCATCCGAAAGATATTTCCATTTTATCCCTTCTGAGATCACTTCTATTTTTCATGTCTAGATGGAGGGGATGGAGGGGCCACCTGTCCAGAGCTTGAAGACTCAGCTCATAGTTGTTGAAATTTTCCTGCCATCATTTGTTCTTCCAAAAAATGAATACCCTCCTCGAGATAAACTATGTGGGTATACATTTTTAGATTGGATCACTTAATTATCATTCCAATTTTTCTGTAAATTAAGAATAATAAATCATTAACGAAACATTAATAAGATCATTTATATAAGAAATCATATAAAAGTTTACATTTCCCCTACCAAAAATGACTCTTTTCTTCTACTTTCAAAAAATTTCTCCATGTGTCTTCATCTATAAAAGGATATATACGACATGGATTTTCATGGATCCTATGACCATAAATGAAATCAGATGAGAGGGTTGCTTTGAATTCCCTCCATCTCTTGGAAGACAACGATAAGCATTTCTTCCTGACTCCTCCAGTGTCAGGAATATCAAATGTCATCTGATAAAGAAGATTTTAAACATATTATATATACTAGAAACATTTAAATAATATTCAAACAATAGAAAAAGATCTTACCAAAATCATCTCCCACAATTGAGAGGTTTGACCAATATGCTCATCTCCAGAATCATGTGGTTGATCAACTGAATGATCTGTCATTATCCTTTAAATCAAAAAAACAAATGTTAGTTCAAAAATATAAAAATTCATATATTTTAATACTACTGTAATCAAGAAAATATAAAAGTGTACTAAGTTACGTATTAGTAAACATTTGCAATATGGTAAGCATGTTAAACAATGGTAATGATGGCCAAGATGGTAAACATGGTAAACATGGTAAACCTAGGAAACATGGTAAAGTAATTGTCACTGATAAAAAATAATAGATATATAATTCATGTAATGGTAAACATGATAAATTAAACTAAAAAAACTTAAAACAAACAAAAAATTATACTTAAATTGTTTTAAAACATGTTTCAATAAAAAAATATTTACAATATCTATCATTTATGAAAAAAATAAATGTAAACAAGAAATAAACATATGTTACCTGTAATTTTAGGAAAATAAAAATGGATTGTTTTCTCAAATTCCTTCGTCGTGATCATTCATTATGGCATAAACCATGTCTTCAACATGCTCATCATTATGTTCTATTAATCTTTCCATGGAAGTAGGGGTCTCACATAAATCAGCATCTTCACCAAGTTCATCGTCACCAACATATTGTTTTTCCCCTTGTAAAAAACATCCCACTACATATCTGATTGATCTACAACAAAGAAAATTTGTTATTCAGGTGTTTTCAATATAAAAGAATCAGTTGTGTCTTCCAATCTATTCAGATTTACAAGTTTCATTCCAAGTTCATCATGTCTGACACTGTTGTTACGGATAAACCATGTACAGTTAAAACATGAACTTTAATTTTAAATTAATCAACCTCACATATGTCTTCAATCACTCCATAATATGCACTTGATGTATAAATTGAGTTTTTGTCCTTAGCAGTCGAAAAATGCTATACTTCTGCAAACACCAATACACAACTATTCTGAACGTCACTTTTGTTGTCCTCACCTTTCTTATGAAATGTATAGCCATTAATGTCATAACTGGACCATGTTATCACATTTAAACATGGACCACCCACTATCCATTTTAATGTCTCTTATACATCTCATCTACCAAGAAAAGTATTATTAATCCATTACAAAAATGTTTTGGTGTGCTCATTCAAAATCCACATTTCCTTATTCTATGGATGACATTGTTTCAACTCATTAATATGCCATGTGATATATGGTTGAGCATCAGCTATGTTATTCAAGATTTATGATTCTAACTTATTCATATGTTTATCTAAAAATAATTTGGCTTTCAAGCCACGAATCCCCTTTCCCTCATTATTAACTCGTTCATGGTGAGATGGAGGAAAACCTATGTGTTGTGTCGCAGCCAAGTAGCTCATACAAAACTCTTCTACCTCCTCAGAAATATACTTTTCAATAATGGTGGCTTTTGGTCTATATGGATTTTTAACATATCCCTTTAATATTTTCAAATACCTTTCAAAATGATACATCCAAAGAAGATATACAGGTCCACAAAGCATTATTTCTCGAACCAGATAAATCATTAAATGCAACATTATATCAAAAAAAGTTGGAGGAAAATACATTTCCAATTGACAAAGTATAAAAATTGCATCATTTTCCAAAATGTTCAAAGCATTCACATCAATCCCCTAGTTACAAATTTAATTTAAAAAATAACACAACTTCATTATAGTATTTCTGACATGAATGGGCAATATTCCACGCAATACAACAGGTAGAATTTGCTGCATCATGATGTAACAATCATGTGATTTCATACCTATCAACATCAAGTCCTTCAATGAGACAAAATGTTTTACATTTGAAGAATAACCTTGAGGAACATTGATATCATGAAGACACTGAAAAAAGATAATTTCCTCCCTCTTCGATAATGTATGACTTGCCGGGGGAAGAAATGTTCATCTTCCTTTTGGAGTGGGAGCTAACTCCAAACATATTCCCATTGATAGTAAGTCTAATCTTGAATTCAACCCATCTTTTTTCTTTCCATTAATATCTAAAAATGTTCCAATCAAACTATCATAGATATTCTTCTCCACGTGTATGATATCAATATTATGTTTAACTTGATGATACCTCCAATATGGTAGCTCAAAAAATATTTACCTTTTCTTCCAAGTAAGTCTATCATTACCAGATTTATGTGTCTTTCCCAATGTCACATCATGGTTTTTCACCCTCTCAAAATACAGATCAGGGGATAATGGTTTTGAAGTAGTATCAAATTCTTATGGGCCATTGAAGGCCTTTTTTATTCTTTTATAAAGGTGATCCATAGGCAAAAACTTTCGATGACCCATGTACCCTGGTTTCCTCCCATGATGCAATTGAAAATATGAGATATGTTGTTCGCAAATTGGACATGCTTTATTCCCTTTAACAATGTATCCAGAAAAATTTCCATACGTTGGGAAGTCATTTATAGTGAACATAAGCAATACATACAGTTGAAAATATTCCATTTTATAAGAATCATACACCCTAATACCATCAGCCCATAATAGTTTCAAATCATCAATCAACGGTGACAAGAAAACATCAATATCATTATCGGGTTTCGTTGGACCATAGATCATTATACTCAACATGAAATATATGAGCATTATACAAACTTCAGGGGAGAGAGGTTGTAAATTACCAATAAAATAGGACATGAACAATGTGTGCTACTGAGGGTTCGGTATGGATTTATTCCATCTGTGCACAAACCCAGTCCTAGATTTCTAATTTCATTTCCAAATTTTGAATTATGTGCATCAATTTTCATCCATTGTGGACAATAAGCTGGATGACATATTCTTCCATCACATACCCACTCATTAGCATGCCATCTTAACCTTTTTTCATCATGTGAATTAGCAAATAAATGTTTGAAAGGATGAATTATAGGAAGATACAAAAATACCTTTGAAAGGATCTTTGTAATCTCTACATCAGCCTGTGATTTTTCTTTCACCTTATACCATGATGTCCCACATTTAGGAAAATCTGACAGAAATTCATATTCCTTCCTATATATAATGCAGTCATTCAGACATCAATATATTTTCTTGTATCCCAATCCCATCAAGCATAATATTTTCGTGGCCTTGTAATGTGAATCTGGAAGATCGTTATCTTTTGGAAGAATGTCTTTCATCAATTTTAGCAGCTTTGTAAAACTTATGTCACTCCATCCATGTTTCGCCTTCAGGTTAATCAATCTTAACACCTTCGAAAAAACCGTAAAATCTGTACAACCAGGATATAATGGTTTTTTAGCATCACCATATAGACGTGAAATTGTCGGTTCTATCTCAATTTGTTCTGCTACAATATCACGAATCATTTCTTCAATTCCGTCGGAGTTACCATCTTGTGAATCATCATCAACAGTGACATTCCATCCAGTTTCACCATGCCAAATCCAAGGGTTGTAACTCGGATTAATACCATGAAAAATCATATGATCTTTTAATTCTCTACTTTTCGACTTCATCATATTCAAACATTTCAGGCATGGATAGAAAAAAAAAACGTCACTACTTGGAACATTTTGTTTATAAAATTCCAAAAAGGCATCAACACCTTCCTCATATTCATTGCTCATTCGATGTGTCGTAATCCAACATCGACTCATTATTACGTATAACAAATATCAAATATATTTATATTTTTAAGATAATACAAATATATGTTTATATGAAAGAAATCATAATTTGAATGTAATACAGTTTTGAAATATAAAACCAATCTATGCTTATTTAAAAAAATATGCTTCAATATTATTTTTATAACACAATATAGTTAGATATAACTGTTTTTAATTCCATTGAATAAAAGAAAACCATGGCGCCTACATGGTTGATAGAAAATTGGAAAAAATGGATTAAACCTGAGAATCAAATCATATTTAAAATAAAAATTTAGATGGAGAAAATCACAATGTAAAGCCAATAATCACGGCACAATCATCATGTCATAATCTCAGAAACCACGATGCAGTAGTCAATCCCCCCAGACACCCCCGACACTCTGGACAGCCCCCCCACCCAAGGAAAACCCCCAAAACCCTCTGGACATGCCCGACCCCCATGGACAGCCACCCACACCCACCCACCCCCTTGGAACCCCCCCCCCCCCGGACACCTCCCAACCCTCTACACAGCCCCCACCCCCTGGACAGCCCCCACCCCTCTAGACAGCACCCCCACCCCTCTTGGACACCACCACCACCCCTACCCCCTTGGACACCCCCTTGGACACCCCCCCAATCCTTTGGATAACCCCCACCCCCAGACAACCCCCAAAACACTCTGGATAGGCCCCCACCCCCATGGATAGGCCCCCACACACACCCACACCATTGGAGACCCCCAAGGACACCCCGACCTCTTGGAAAGTCCCCCACCCCCGGCCAACCCCCAAAACCCTATGGACAGGCCCCCACCCCCTTTGACAGCCCCACACACCCACCCACCCACTTGGACACCCACCTGGACACCCCCAACCCTTTGGGCATCCCCCACCCCCTGGATAGCCCCCACCCCTTTAGACAGCACCCCCACCCCTCCTGGAGACCACCCCACCCCCTACCCCCTTGGACACCCCGCTGGATGCCCCCAACCCTTTGGACACCCCCACCCCCTGGATAGCACCCCAACCCTCCGGACAGCCCCCCCCCCCCACCCCTCCTGGACACCACCCCCCACCCAGACCCCCTTGGACACCCCCCTGGACACCCCCAACCCTCTGAACAGCCCCCACACCCCGGACAACCCCGAAAACACTATGGATAGGCCTCCACCCCCTTGGATAGCCCCACACACCCACCCACCCCCTTGGACACCCCCCTAGACACCCCAACCCTCTGGAAAGCCCCCCACCCCCCGGACAACCCCCCAAAAAATGGTTTACATATAAAAACTAGGCATGGTGAACAAAAAAACACATGCATTTAATATATACTTCAGCATGAAATAGATGGAATTAAATATTATTAAATGTGGCTACCTAATTGATCATATGATAATTAAAAATAACCATTTATATTCAACTAGTCAAATGATCACATGTTTTCTCGATAAATAATATCATAATGAGGTAATGGATAATTCTAGAAATCGTAAACATATTGTCAAGGCCTTGG
Source organism: Viscum album (assembly GCA_963277665.1). Lineage (NCBI taxonomy): Eukaryota > Viridiplantae > Streptophyta > Magnoliopsida > Santalales > Viscaceae > Viscum > Viscum album. The sequence continues at coordinate 1,032,323,973 of OY728158.1, forward strand.
CCAAGGCCTCAAAAAATACTAGGTAAATCCCTCAGCAGAACCCATTTTTATTTTGAATCATGAGACATAATGATGCATCGAAGGGACATAGAGGTCAACAACCATTACATTATATGTCTAATAGATTCTCATATAAAATAGGATAAATATAAGAAACAACAACACATGAAATATCATTTCCGAATTCGTACATTTAATCAATAACCATTACATATAGTAATATAGGTGAATGAGATCATTAGTTGTCGATGACAAGAAAAATTACCATCAATGTCGGGTATTCGCGAATCAAAAACAAACTAAATAGAAGTAGTTGAGGATTACGTGAATATTGCGAGTTGATCTAATATATCTGGGGATGATAAATAAGATGATGATGGAAAAAGAGGTAAGAGGGTTTGAAATCGAAGAATCTTACCTAGTTTAAACACAAAAATCGCAAAACATAAATATAGACTATCCGGGAAAAAAACGAACGAAATAAATTCGTAGAAGGCTTACTTGAGTGTTGTGAGTTGAGATGATAGATCCGAGGAGAGTAAAGATGATAAAAGATGAAGGAAAAACGAGTTTAACGCAGTGAGATCGACGAGCCAATTAGGGTTTACCACACGAGAGAGACGAGCCGCCGGACTGCTGATCAAAAAATCGTAAATTTCAATCCATGGGGCTTGTTAATTTTTTAAATGTTTTATAATGTTGGTTATGTAATAACCGACATTATATACTGCTTTTTTACATTTATAATGTCGGTTATTATAATAACCGATGTTATAAATGTATCAGATACGGCTTTTTTTACTTATGTTATTTTATAACCGACGTAAAAAATTCCACATGTTGGTTTTTTTACTTCGGTTATAGAATAACCGACGTAAAAAATACATCATAAATCAAAGTTTTTTATGTCGGTTTTTGTATAACTGACATAAAAAACATTTGCGGGTTGTTTTGTTAAGTCGGTTATCAAATAACCGACGTCAAAAAGGCCTCAAAAGATGCAATTTTTGCGTCGGTTATTTTATAACCGACGTACAAAATGCATAGATATCTCATTTTTTACATTAGTTATCAAATTACTGATGTAAAAAACCCTTCACATTGGTTTTTTACAGCGGATAATTTATAACCAATGTAAAAAATGATCCCACGTGATTTGTAACATTGGTTATTAAAATAAAAGACATTAAAAATTTACTCAACGCATTTTTTACGTCGGTTATAAAATAACCGACGTAAAAAACCACAATTCACAGATTATCACGTCGGTTATATATAACCTACATCAAAAATGGTGACGTAGATAATGTTTTCTGCACTAGTTCTTCCAACATCTTTGGAATTCATGGAAACACTATAAGATACCATATAAAAAGAATTTTTTATTGAGAATCAAGGGAATAATAAGGATGAATCCACGACCAATAAATCTGAAATAAAAGATTTATCCCATCTTGAATCTCTAGTTTATTATTCTACAACATTTAGATCATCCCCTTCCTATAAAGATTCCAAGAGTCAGACACTCCATAAGAAACATTATGTTCATGTTTACTTCATCAAATGCATCAAAAATAATTATTGTTGATCAAAATGTAGATAATGGAGATTAAATTTACAATAATACCTCTTATAAAGATAATGTTATTGATGTTAATGTTCATAATATTTCTTCCTAAGTAAAATAGTTGAAATAAGATTTATCCAATAGTTTGTTTGAGTATTTATATTCTAATATACCATGATAATTTTCTCATAATCTATGTTTAGATCATGACCTACAAATGATGATGAAAAAGGTTATTCAGATGATATTATAGATAATTGAAAATTTTAATGTCATGCATATTGAAATAAAACACTCATAATAATTTAGGTTGAATAATAAAAAAATATATTTAGTTACAAATGTATAGGTGTACTTGATTATAGACTGGTGAAAAAATAATTCATATAAACAGAATCTTGTTGATTCCCATAGATATATAAAATACCAAAACAAATACATAAATTTAATCAGAGAATAATATGATCTTACACATAAAAATTTGGAAACTATATATAAATTATATAAATCTCATGATGCTGAATTAAAAGATTTGTAAGAGAAAGATGAATATTATTCAGTTGTTATAGATAAATTATGTCATTATTAGTATTGGAAAATAATTATATTGAATAGAGAAATATGATGATACATTTTTTATATGATAATGTATTCAAGAAATTTCAAATTTTAAAATATCAAGAGGAAATTTATTTAGTAAATATAGCTGGTTTTCAAGAAATATTCAATGTATAAGAAAAAAATCTGAATGAGAATATAAATTTATGAAAATAATATCATGTATATGATAGAGAAATCATTTAATAAGGATTTCTTTGTAAACATATGATTTATTGATTTATTTCCTTATAGGATTATTTTCATAAAATAAGCATTTTCTTATTTATGTAAGGAGATAAGTTTTCTTAAATTTAACCGATGATTGATATATTTTCTAAAAATATTTTGATTTTTTCCTAAAAAAATCATAACATAATTTTTTTATTTATAGAAATTCCAATGGAATTTTATCCTACTTCAAATAAATTATTCATAACTTTTATTAGAAAACCACAAAGCAGATAAAAATATGTTAAATTAAATTTCTTTTATCAAGTGTGAATTAAATTTTTGTTTTTTCAAAGGTGGAGAAGTATACAAAGTGAGAATTAATGATATTTTATCATAATATATACATGAATTAATCAAGGAAATTTTTATTTCTCTTTCTGTGTTTGTGTTTTCAAATGTGGGGAAATTATTGAGTTATTTACTCACATTACACTACTTGTTTTGAAAAAATGAAACAATTAATTTAGTAATTAATATATTCTAATTTTTATATTTGATGATTTTTTATAAGAGAAAACCATCAAATTAATTACCAATAACAAAAGGTTTAACGAAATATTGATGGTATACTAAATTTTGAAAATTCAATGACCAGGGAAATTATATAATACTAAAACATTATGTTATTTTTGTAAAACTAGTAATCTAGATAATGAAATATACATTAGTTTACTTAGTTTTACAAATAATTATAGTGGACCTAATTTAACTCATTGTTAGATATAGAAATATGTTATCTCCATTAAAACAATAAGAGTAAGTACTATTGATGTTATTGCAACTATCCATGATATATGAAAAATACATTCATTGGAGGATTTCATGGGAATATAGATTAATTTAAAAATCATAAGATATAAGAAATCATGTTGATAAAATTTTATTCAATATCTATGATTTTTTATATTGTTTTAAAGCTTTTTAATTTCTTATTGCTATGATATCTTCTTATTAGTATATGTTTTCTTTCTGCTCACTTTACTTAAGAGAAAACATTATGAGATTTTCTTATTAATGATCATAGTGTTATTGTTGTAAAAATTGATTCACCAATAGGTTTCTCAGAGATTCCATATGATTGGAAGGAAGATCCATGCCATCATAAAATGTATCAGACATACCGAGTTGTAAATGGATGTATCAGAAGTACTAGCCTACCGATCAAAGTAGAATGTAAACTGAGCTTCAAATCACTAGAGTAATAAATTGTGATTACAATTATCATTGGATTCTAGGTTGAAGAAGAGAGATCATTTCCACAATATTTAATAATTTTACACCTTATGATAGGTTTAAATTCATGCATACCATATATCAAGTCAACATGTCTACTAATCACTTGGTTTTAAAAGTGAAGTTTTCCTAACATCCTTTTAAAGGAGTACATGGTTTTCTATCCAATACATAATGTTTAATTTTAAACATTAACTATATTATTTCCAAAATTAGCATTTAGATGACTCTTGCATATGTCGCTATTACATAGTTACTTTAAATTTCCATTGGTATATATATATCAAAAATAATTTATAAAATACTAATTACTTTATTTACACTACAATTTCTATGTTATATATAGTTTTTATTTATATTTCATAAACTAATTTTAATCTCATTTTTTATTTGAATAGTATTTCATAAAAATGACCAATTTTAATACTTACAGATAATGAGATATTTTCTGTTTTCAAACTACACTAAACACCCCCATGTAGATCATTTACGATAATTTTATGATCATACATGACCCACCTTCACTAAATGAAAGTGAACACCATGTAGGGGTAAACAACACATGAGACCCTAAAATAGGATGAAATTCCCGTTAGTCCCTAACAAAAATTATTGTCTGTGCACCCTGTATTTATATATGTCTTGGTATTGAGGACTTCTCTGAGGAAATATTGGAATATATTTTGGTTTCAACTGATGCAAGGAAAAAAATCCATTCCCTTATATTTGAGATAAATATATGTAGAGAAAATCTATTATAATAACTTTATGTTGAATGATCCATAATATTTCATGTCAATACCTAAACCATTGGGGCTTTTCTAACCAGGGGTAATTTGTGTGTGACACCCCAATCCTACCTCCAATAGGACATGGGCTAGAGACTAGCACTAAAATAGAATATCACACATATTTGAGGCATTAGCATAATTTACATGTACACACTTAGAAATATAAAAATACCCATGAAATGATGATGGAAGAACATTACTGATACCATTGTTTTTTATAACATTCATCCAACATCAAAGTGTAAAAAAATTCTGGAAGTTATAAATTCCAAATACAAGCCCTCCAAAAACAATAAAGAGTCCATCCTTCAAAGTAGGAGGGGAATGATGGAAAATGAAACACATGGTCCAACCATGATTAGTGTAACTCAAAATGATCCACCATCTCCTAGCCCTACTAGGACACAGTCAAAAGGTATGTCATCTGCATAAGACATGACATGTGCGGGTAGAGTTCATGAAGGGGTTTGTATAACAATATCTAGCATGACACCAAAATATCCCAAAAAAACAATATCAAGAGAGTATTCATCTCATCATTATATAATTATGTCAATTGTAAAATGAGTCATATTTATAAAAAAAATGAAACCAAAAAATGATGATAATAGAATCAACGTCTCATAGATGTCTCAACTATACTACCAACCACATGATTCTTCTCAAGGCATAATTGTAATTCTCATCAGGGATATATCACTCCATGAGCTATTCTAAAATGGATGGTTCTCATTTGTGAGGATATTCTATAAAATTATTTTAAAAAATGAGTCATTGGAACTCCAAAATCTCAATACATGGATAGGGGTAACACCTAAGGCTCCTGGGGGACACTAAAAAACCTCATGGTATTACACGCTATGTAGGGGACCATATACCTGTGTAAGTTGGTCACATTAATTACACAAACCCCACATTAGTAATGTGATTAAATTATAGATAATCCCACCCTAGTCACATAGTAAGATTCCAAAAACACTATCCAAGACTAACCTATTTATGGGATCACTATCCTATGATCATGATGTAATTAAACACTCTACCATCATAGGAATGAACCAAGGGATCACAATTAACCAATTATGGTATACAAAAAAGAAATGGAAGGAATCAACCTTCCATGGAGAACATACATTACATGTCATCGTGGTACACAAAAAGTGTCATAAGCTGTCGGTCTACCTGTGTCTCTCCATCTCAGATGGCATGCAATCCTATATATATATGGTGTTTCCTTTTAGGATGCACAATGTGTAGAGGTTGATCCATGTATCAGTTTCCCACCTACTCATACATGTTTACATTAGATTATTCCCATTTAAATCATCCTATGCCAATGTACTTTATGCCATCTCTGTATTCCTGGTTATCTCAATGTATCGAGTTTTGCATATGTGATCTATCTGTGCATGTATCCTTGTTCATGTCTATTCCCATATACCCGTAGGTAATAACATTGTGCTTCTTACAAGGGCTCACATGTGTGTTCCATGTGTTACACGACATTTGATATTATTATCTATGCAGAAACCCCAACACCATTGAAGGGGGACTATAGATTGTGTGTTCTTAGGGAAACATGTTGTGCAGTCATGATTTTCATAGAATACAATGAACTCTCATGTAGTTCCACTCACAAAACCAGCACATCAATACATCCACCAATAACACCTAAAAATCATGTATTTGCATTTTCTCAAGCTTTCCATCATTGGTGAACAAATTTCAACCATAAAATCTTCTTAGGAATTGTCTCTTGTCACACCATACTACACACAGCACACCAAACCATAATCTAGGAACACCGATATGATCCTAATCCACCTCCAATCATCCATTATAGTCAACATTCATTGATCATTCTAATGATCATGAACCTAAAAAACATTATTGATCTATTATGATGAATAATGGATTGTAAATAATCGATTACCAGATATTGTTCAAAATATCGACCTAGGGAATTATGGTGATGAGGATGCAATAAACAGGGGAAGAATACAAAAATACCTAATAATAATAAATAACCTCATATAATTTTTGGGTTCACCATGATTTTATTTTATTATATTTGTGAATGATGAATCATGAAATAAATAATTTCATTCCCAAATCCCAATAAAATAAACTAATATCTCGATAATAAATGACTTGTGAATCAACATATTGGTGTATCTGATTAATGTTCATCGTGCGATAAACAACAGCGAAATAAACCAATAGGAAAAAATCCATACCTTGGGTTACATTGATCACTAATAAGGATAAATATAAATTATCATCATTGGAGAGATCCAAAAGCCCTATTTGTCTCACTGATTTCAAATCCTAGACACCTCATTGGTTAAATGAGAATCCTCCAAGAACACTCCTCTAGTTACTCCACTCAATCCCTAGGGTTATGAGGACAACTCTTTGAAAAATCCATAATCTGGATATTAAAATGAAAGGATAAGGTTATTACATTTTGATGATAAATAAACAGATAAATTTATATATTTTGTTATTTGTTATTGAGACAACACTTTGAAAAGACTATTGATATCAACAAAGATTATGTCTAACTTAGGGTAAAACCAGCATCCCATATTCAATGGTTATCTTAGATTTCTTATATGATTCTTCATTCCAGAGTTATTCTACTCATTCTAAAAACAACGTATAAAAGATATAATGTACTTAATATATTTATTATATTGACACTAAGGCTCTCTAAGCCAGAGAATATCATGTCATATCAGTATCTAGCTCCATAAATATTCCATAAATATTAAAAAATCTTACAAGGAAAAATGAAGGATGATATATTCTCCCCACCTAATGTCTTTTTTCTCTAAATTTAAAAAGATACTAAAAAACATGAGGGTATTCAGGTTTCTTATAGGTTTCCCAATACCACGTTATCTCCTATAGAATCTCACGATACCTTTGGACATGCAACAATGAAATCACTCACCTTAAGATAATCTTCTCATACTGATCCTCAAACTCCCCTAGGTGCTCTGTAAAGGTAGAACAATTCTTAATGTCTAGATCCTCTAAGTAGATAACATGTGACAGTTCATGAACATACCATACCATTTGTGACATGTGGAACACATCATAAACATGTTCTAACTATAACTGTAGATCTAATAAGTGACATGCCAATGGGAGAATGATAGTTGTTATGGAATGAAAAATATGTTACACACTTCTTCACCTATGACTACTATAACTGACATAGATGGTCCTGATACATCTTTTACACACCTAGATGTACCACCCATGGGTACATATGAAGCTCCCTCAAAACCACCTCATGCAATATCACTGGCACTATAGTCAATCCTCTGAAAATGATGACATCACATCCACCTTTAGAGAATCTATCAAGATCTTGTCCAATGGATATTTGAATGCACAATGCATCATATTCGGTATCTCCATAAATATTCTAGCTAACATATTATAGAAACAATTGGTAATAACCATTGACTGGAAATAATTTTCACAATCTTCATCCACATGGAAAAACTACAACAAGTTTAACTATTATAACACCCTAGTAAACAGCTATGAAAATATCTATTTCTGAGTATATCAGAAGCCAAATTCTCCCTATCTGGAGTACAGACTATCTCTATGTATTAATCCTGAAGTAACAATAGAAATATCATTAATCAAAAATTAATTGCCTTCTATTAGAAGATATAATTAAGACGCATGTGGTCAGAATAGATGATAAACCATTCACCAATAAGTTAATGTTGCAAAATCATTTTGGTGGAGACTACCACAGCTAACACTAGATCATAGATCATGTAGTTTTTTTCATGTGTCACAAATATATTTATTTATAGAAAATCACCACCTTACATTGTATTAGAGGGCATATAATTCAAAACCCTGAAGAATAATATAAAACTATGTAGTCAACACCCTCCTCTAGTAGTCTCAATATGGTATTTCTCATCAATATCAACCAAGACTCCCAAAATTCCAACAATCACCAGAAATAAATCCACTTCCTTGTCAAATTATTCAAGGGTTATGACATGCTATATAAATAATAAATTAATGTCTTGTAGTATACATCTATCCCAAGGAATATTTACACTTCTACCATGCTCTTGGGTGGCTCGAAATCTAGTAGTGCCTTAGCTTTCACTTGGTCGAATACCACACCACTAGTTGAGACCACATGACCAAAAAATTGGACCTCTGAACTCCATAAATCACACTTCAGGATTGTTCAATAATTTTAGTTCTCGTGATCGATATCCAGGACCATCCTCCAGTGACTCACATTCTATTCCTTGGATGATATGTATACTAAAATTTCATTGATTAAAACCACTACAATGAAATTCTATAAAAGGGTAAAATATTTGGTTAATTACTTCCATAAACATAGTTTGGGAGTTCTTTATGCTGAAACATATCACCATATATTCATAAAGACCATAGAAAAATCAGAATATAAACTTAGGTATATCAACATCTTAAACTTTAACCTGTTGATAATATGATTTGAGGAATATCTTTGAGAACCATTTTTCACCTATATGCTAGTAGAAGAGGTCATCAATACTTGGTAATGGATACTTATTATTTAAATTCATCTAGTTTTGGTAAATTTAACAGACACATAATCCCAATCTCCTTTCTACATTCTTGGTAAACAAAATAGTGGTTTCCCATGGTGACACACTGGGTCTATCAAATTATTTTCGATGTATGTCCTCTAATAAGACCTTCAACTCATGAAGATCTATTGGATTCAACCAATATGATGTAATCGTTATTAGGATAGTCCGTAATTTCAACCCTATGCAGAATTATATATCTTAATGGGGAGGTACAGCTGACACATCATTATGAAATATGTCCTCCAACTTCATAACCAATATAGGAAGCTTAAATACCATATAATTAACTACTTCTTTGGTAATACAAGATAAATTATGTGTAATTATTTATATACATCTTCTTATGATTCGATCATGCTCTTCCAGGGTTTTTTCCTCATCCATAACGGAAAACATAATTCCCTAACTATAAACACACTACATCCTCCACTAGAATTATTCACCCATGATTGAGAAATGGATAGACAATCCATGAATAAGATGACATAATAAGGGTTCATAGATGACAAAAATATATTCTATAAAATTATGTTTCCTCTAAGAGTTTTATGATAACCACATTTGAGCTATGTGATCCCCGAATCCCCTCAAGAAGGAGTCGCCAAGCCTAAGGATTGGTCTAAGAGCCCAACCGAAATATCTAAGACTCATACAAGAGAAGGGGATAGAAAAGAGTGTGTTATACCCATTAATATCATAACTACACAAATAAATAGAAAAGACATGGATCATACCTCTAATTATATCAGGGGCCACATGTTCATTGGAATCCATGTCCCGCATCGGTCCTCGTCCTTGTCCACTAGGTATGTGATCCTTGGGTGAACCACCTAGGGGTGGTGGTGGAAATAAGTTAAACCATATAACACCTCATATCACTCCCTATATTAATTTATCATTTATTCCCCCTAATAGACATCCCTAACCCTACTTTTACCTCTTATGGGGTGGTTTATCGACCATCTCTCTATCATTCATATGGTGGAATAGATAATACCTCATGAGATGTCCCTAACCGTCGCAATAAAAACATTTCCTATCTCTCTTTATTAGATTACTAGTATCCCCTAGGATTCCCAAACTATAGACCATTTATCCTAGGATTATCTCATGAATAATATCACACACCCAGATCCCTATAACCATTGTCAATTACAAAATTCCTAGGTCTCAACTCGCATTTTCCTACCACCATCACCAACTATCGATGTCTATTTGACCAAGAACCTCTCCACCACTATATATTTCTAAAGGAACCAAGAATAGGTAGGTATTAAAAGAGTTATCACTATATATTTATATCTCATTTTTTCCTTGTAAAGGTCTACACAGAGAATAATGGGTCTCTATCCATGACTAGAGAGTACTTCTAGAGGTTGGTAAACCTCACCCTATACTCAGACATGTTCATGCATCCTTGTTGATGTTGTAGAAGATCTTGTACTTGAACTACTCAAAACCTGGTTAGATGTAACTACTCCACTGATTAGAGACTTGAAATATAACCAATATAGATTCATTTCATCAAGTGTATGAGTCACTAGAATCCTCCATCACCCCACTTATCCATGATGAAGACTTACAACTAGAACCAATATTTGATCTAGAAGTGTCCCCACAAGGCAGAAAACATAGGTAACCTCCTTTTCCAGTAATCATCTTTATAGGGGTCTATCTCACCTAGAAATCTATATTTTATTTCATTTGGAACTCATGGAGTGTTTTCAGCTTGTACACATCCTAAGATAGTAATATCAGAACAACATGATGTTCAACAGGTTGTTTCAAGATTGGAAAACAACCAGTAGGTACTCCCTCCTATACATTAGCATGTATCTAAGACTCTTCAATAAGAGGAACATAATTTAATTATAATATAAAATCCTATATTGATATCATTATATAGGTATCCTAAAAATAAAATCATGAATTTTCATGATTAATATTATTTATGGGGAGCTAACTCAGGAAGGACATGGAAAACACAACCCATTCCAACATGATGTATATAATATTGTTTTCCTCAAAAATTTGATTATGTATATTGAGTCAACTATTTTTTTGTTATATTCATGTTAAATAGATATGGTATCAACCACAGTAACATTGTATCCCATTAACTAAGTATTAAACTTGAAAAACATTAACATTATTCCCATAAATCCGAAACCAAATCCTCACAGTTATACAATCTCCCAACATTTTTCCTAAGGATGAACTGACTTCTCTGACACAACCCTTTCAAAACCTGTCCCTATGAGGCCTTTTTGACTGGTGATAAGATGAGTGTGTTACCCAAATCCCACATCAAATTGGCAATGTTATAGATACCATCACCAAAAGAAATATCACATATATGAGAGGACTTATCCTAATAAACGCATACGCATTAAAACTTCTCTAAATTCACATAATATGTTGATGGTAAATCATAGTTGATTCAATTATGCAGTAATAATATTTATCTCACATGAGATTAAGAAACAATTACTAGAAATAAAAATGATCCAAATGAAATCCCATCAAAATTAATAAATTGATCAACATGCAATGTAAGAGGGGGCCACTAGAAAATGAATCACATTGTCCAACCATGGTCAGTATAGATCACAATTATCCACCTACTCATTTTCCTCCTAAGAAGCTGTCAAAAAGTATTATATACATATACAACATGTCATGGGAAGGAAAATATCATGCATGTGTGAGTATAACAATACCAAGTAAGACACCTCAAAATCACAAAAAATGCAACATCATGCGAGTCATCAAATAATCATCATATAATAATATCAACCACAAAATGATACATAACTATAATAATGTACCCTTGATATATTAAAAATCAACTCTATGTATCAATGAGGTATCAACCATACTACCATCCAAAAGATTATACTTGAGGATTAAAGGTAATTTTCTTTAAAGGGATCTCACTCCATTAGTCATTTTATCTCTAATTGAACTCATCTGAGAGGTCTTGATCATTGGGAATCACAAAATAATCACTCACTCAAACTCTAAATATCACAATACATAGAATTGGGATTAAAACCATGGATCATGTGGGGAACTGAGAACCCTACCGGTATTTCCCACTTTGTATTGGATTATACAAATATGTATGTTAGTCACATAGAATTTATAATCCCCACATAAAGAAGGTCACGAAATGATAGAGGATACCACCATTGCCTCCCAAATCGATTCCTAAAACTATACCGTTGTCTAACATGTGTAGTGGATCACAATACTATGCCTGGGAAATAAAACCACGTAGAAAAATCATAAGAATGGACCTATGGATTACACTCATTTGATACTGGAGTACACTGAAGAAACAGATGGCTACAAACTACCTTTGAAAAAGTACGATGTATGTACTTGGGGTATATGGCATGACTTTCCTGCATCGTTTTGTCTATGAATTTCCATCTCACATATAATTTAATCCAATATAAGAAAGTAATTTATTATTAGGATACAATTAATGTTCCACATACTCATTAATGTGTACATCATATCTGGAATGTCATATTATCTTGTTCTCATGTACTTTAGTCCTTGTCTATGTACCTAGTCGTGTCCATGTACTGGGGTATGCCTATGTACTCTGACATTGAATGTGTGTATGGTTGTGTCTGTTCCCATGTACCCCTAGGGTACACACCAATCCTCCAGAACATGGTCACATGGTGTGTTTGACATGTCATAGAATGTGTGATACTTCTCTCAGCATGGAAACCCTATCACCATAGATGGGGGAATACATGGTGTGTCCCCTTATAACTACATGTGATGGGCTCAAGATTTTTATATAATCTTAGTAACTCCCATGATGTTCCAATTACACCATTTTGGTCTAAATATATCCACCAATGATTCCTTAAAATCTTGTATCTAGGGTTTTATGATCTTTTCTTCACTGATGGATAGATTCTGGACATCTGTTCCGCATGGTGATTGGCTCTTGTTTCACCATGATGGATGCCAAACGACAACTAGTGACACCAATCCAATCCTCATCAACCTCAAATATTTTTTTGTTGTCAAAAACCCTTTATTACTCCATTAAACATGATCCATAACCCACATTATCAATCCTTTTTATAAGGAACAATAATTGAGTATTGGTTCAACCACCGTCCAAGGGAATAGTAGTGATGAACATGTGATGAATGGTGGAATAAAAACCCAAAAAATAACAATAGGAATGAACCATGATTGTTTATTGTATTTCCCCCAATTCATTTCCCATATAATTATGAATGAAGAATTATGAAATAAAAAATATCAATTCTCAAATACATAGAAGATAAAATATAACCCCCAAGCATGAACTTTCCATGAATCAATTTGTTGGTGGATCTAATTCAATTAAAATATTGGATAATCAATAGGGAAATAAACGAATGGGAAAACAAACAGCCAACCTCAGATTGGATCGATTACTTGAAAATATGGTTATGTTCAGTCATAATTAGAATGATCTACATGTTTCGATTGGATAATCAATTTCTAATCCTTGATCCACTATTGGTCATCTAAGAATCCTCGATGAATTCTTCTAAAATGGATCCCCCAAAACCCTACAGTTATTAGGATAACCCTAGGCCTGGATCATAATAGTTCACAAATAATGAGAGTTTTTGGTTGTTTTGTAATGAAAATAAATAATTTCATTCATAATTTTTTTACTCATGTGACTTCATTTTTAGAAAAAAATCAATGGGGTCAAAGATTATGCCAGAAATAGGGTAAAAACACTATGACAAAATAAACCTATAGTTGTCGGTTTTTTTTCTTTCGTGGGGATTTAATTGACCACTATATATTTCTATGATGGTTTCCATAAACCACCCTGAAAGATAGCATTCTCATCAAACTATCATCATTTCTTCCCTTATAGTGGCATTTTTTAGAACCATCGTATAATGTGTTTAGCACCGTTTTAAACAGCTTTTAAATCAGAAAGATTTTTTGGAAGGTGAAACCACTCTAAAATATAAAACAAAATACCGATAACAATATTCCTTAAATAATGGTGGATGAATAGACTGCTAGATTGTCATTAGTTATATATAGAGGTGTCTTAAACTTCCATAATTATCACTTTAAAAAACGTTTCATCCCTAGAAGAACCAAAAAAAGATATAAAAGGTTCATAGAACACACTCCCAGAGACAAAAATGTATATAGAAGAGTAAAAATTAACATTTATTGGTTTTCAAAATTCATTAGTCCATGTACCATCCCAATATCAGAATAGAAAAACATGTTGAAACCATCATGACATAAGGTGGAAAAAAATTGGATCCCAAAACACTTGATGTCTATATGATACTTACATGTGCGCCTAATCATGATTTCTATAATAAAAAAATATAGTACCTAGGAAATACATAAATTGACATTCAATGAAATTAATTTTCTATAAAATAAAATATGGATATTCTTAAAGAAATGTTAAAAGCTATATAAACCAAAAGGCTCATTATAATAATGTAAAAACATTCCAGATATTGAAAAGAAAAAATATGTTTAAAATCATACAATTTTTTAACATACCCAACTATGACATCATATATGTTATGTTACAAATAATCTTAAAATAAAAAGTACACCTTAATCCCTACATAGAAAAATTTTATTGACACCCTCTCAATTTCCATCTCAACTTCCTACTACCGGCAGCTACATGAAAATTATTTTGAAAAATAAAAAGTGTAGTATATTTAAATTTAAACATAAAACCTATAAAAATTTGTGTACTAATTGATTTTTAATATATTTTCTTTACATACTCAAAATTATCAATTAATTCTATTTTATATCAGACATATCCATTTGTATTATGAAAAAATTAAATCAATACTTTCTATAGAGCGACCACTTCTGCACCTAGTATGTTTATATGAGTCATATATTCCTAAATTTTGTTTTTTATTGTAAAAAACTCCCTCTAACCATCAAAAGATATAGAGTAACTAAAAATAGGATTATATTCTACTACAATCCATGATTTCCAGCCAAAGACCCTAGATGGTAATTGTAGCAAACCTATCGTGTTCACTTGACCAAGATGCACCTTCTTAAGGACTTGACCAACTGTATCATCTTTTTAGACCAAGAAGCACTGCGAGGGATTGGAATTCCATAGTTATTTTTTTACATATAAAAAAATTATTAGTCAGATTTTAAATAATACATATTAACATATTAAAAATATATAATATTTTATAAAAATTAAAATGGAATCCATACTCCAACTTCTTTGGTAGGCTCATTAACATAACTCCTATCAGATTTTGTATGAACATCCAACCACTGTTTTTTTAGAAGACTCGGTGCCCTAAATTCATAGGCAACATTATAAAAAATATAATTCAATAATTTAATATATGAAATTGGTACTTTTATCTTACCAATATTTAAAATAATGACAATATTACCAGAATCGGTATGTTTCTAGAAATACACTTTTACTCAGTAGTGTGAAGGATTATTTTTTTAGCACGACTTGATGCATTTTTTCATGAATCATCCTGAAATAAATAACATGTAATTGAATATTAATTTATTTAATGTAATATCATTTTTATATGAATTTATATTTATAAAATTATATTAATATAATAATATATATTTCAATACCATGTTCTTATCTTGGCGATGGGAATCAACAAAAACCTCCTATAATTCTATAGGTAACCATTTAGGTAATTTATCATATGGTTTTTGAATTCTCAAGGAAATACCATTGAATTCATTCAATAATATAGATTTTAAATCCTCAATTTCATACCTAATTTTTTCCATGTCCATTTTCATACTATAAAATTACTAACAGTAAATCGGAATAAGATTTTTACAAAAAGAGTCATTTTTAAAATATTAGAATTTTATAACCTAATGAAATTCAATTACACCATATTGTATAAAAATTACTTTTATATATGAATCAAAAAATTCATTTTTCCAACATTAAGGTGCATTCCTCTAATAAGCATAGGAAATCAGAAGGATAATTGGCTCAGCCGATAGCTGGCCTAGAATCTACAAAACCAATCCTACGATATTATCTTTGGGGACACCATAATAGTCAAATGGGACAAATATCTTAAATCCTTTCAGATTATAGACATATTAATTGTTCATATTTCCCTCTATGGTAACATTTCTTTTATATTTTATTTAAAAATAGTTATTATTATAATCAAAGTTCAATAACTTAATTCACAGTAAAATTTGTACCTACAATTTTCACCCTCTAACATCATAAAAATTAAATAGGGGCGAAGACTTTATCCATCACTGCTAATTCTATTAAATGGGAGGAAGTGTCTCAGAAGCCAATGGGATTCTAATGACTGGTGTTCTAGATGATGATGGAATAGAGGGAGTGATATATGGTATAGTGGGGTGAAAGAGGGTGTATCTAATTTTGTAGGGAGGGATGTTTATAGATCATCACATATCAAATTCCTCAAGGTAATGTTGAATGAGAGTTGACTGGGATCAATAAAATTATTCCCCCTTGGCATTACGTTCATTTAATCTGATAACATTGACTTTAGAACATATATATCAAAAAACATATTTAGAAAAAATTTTAAATGATAACACAATACTATCGAACAAAAAATAAAAATCTATGATAAACAATTACTACAAATAATAAATTAATAAATTATGGATTATAAAATGTAATAAAAATATATAATTATTTATGTGGAATAAAAACAAATAACTTATTGAAATAATGTAATTATTTTATTGTACTTAGAGAACCCTTATTAATTTTACATTTTATCGAATAGATATAATTTTTTTTATCGAAAATAAAAAATTACACATTTCAACATTATTCACAGTAAAATATTTGGTTTTATCACATGAACTACTGAAATATTTATTTCAGTAAATATGTTGATAAATTCCTATCAAAATTTTCAAACAATTCTACACTTTTAATTTCCTCTATAAAAGAACATAACATATTTATCAATAACCACCATATATTTATTAAATAATTCTAATCATTGAGTTAATAACATTCAATTACCTGATCAATTACCACAAACTAGTTCACACTAACATTCTCTTTAACAAGAAACAATGAAATTCTAGTCAAAATATTAAATAAAAAAATTCCCAAATAATTAAATTGTTGAGAAAAAAATTAAAAAATTATGGAATTTTCATATCATCCAAAAATTAACATGTATTATTTTAATTCCATATTTTTATTATAAGGAAACAAGTAACATTTTTATAAACATTCTCAAAAAACAATGAAACACTTTTCAATGAATGTTAAACATTTAGCCCAATATATAATACATTATTATACCTCTTTTTCATTTCAATATTTTAGTTTATCACACATGTAATGAGTAATTAGTTAATCCTTGAAAAACATATTGAAATTAATCATTAAAATAATTTCATAATTATTATTAAATATGTCATAATCATATATTAATCAATAAAATTTCAAAACTATTAAAATTAGAAGTTTTAAAAACATGCACATTTCCCCTCTTGGAAGCATAAATATTAAAAAAAATTAGATATCCAGTTGAATAAATTAAATTAATATTTAAAAAAAATCCATCAATAACCTACCCCAATAATATCACATTAACTTAATCAATGATAAATAATTTAAAAAAATTTGTCTCTAAATTACCAAATAAATGTTAAAAAGCCAGAATTCAATATGGTCATTAATGGAGGTTTCTCAAAGAGATTGGTATGTTTTCCTTATCCAAGACCATTTTTTCAGACCAATTAAGTTATAATATAATATCCACATCATATTAATATATATTATTTCACATAATTAATTAGTATTATCATCCAATTGTTATGTTATTATTGAGATATTTTGAATTTCATCTCATCAATGAATTTTCATAGGACAGTAGTTTTTTTAAACAATTATTAAAAATGAAGGTATTTTCATTTTGATTTTCCACATTCCCAATATAAAATGTAAGTGATAATTAAATATAACTTTATAAAAATAGTTGAATTATAATATAATAATTTTACTAAATCAAATACATATTAGTTTCCCCTTCTCAAAACTCTTAAAAAAATCATTCACCATGGTGGTTCTACAATACCTATGTGAGTGATGCCATTTAATTTTCACGTAATCCCTTTATGGATTTTCCTCAAAATTGATTTTATTATTGAATATAATATTTATAATCAACTAAAATATATTTTATAATTCAATAATTGAAATAAATTACTTATAATAATTATAATAAAAGTAAACAATCATTATCATTATAATCATTGAAAACAATCTTATGAAGAATTACTTTTTTATTTGGAACCCCATTGTAGAATATAAAAAACTATTAAAAATTATTAACTATGGAAAAAAAATGAAAACTCTGACATGAAACTTTTGGATATTATAGAACTATTTTATACTTACCATCAATTATTATTATTACATAAAAATATATTTTGAATAATGAATTGAACAAACTAAAAATGACTAATGAAAATAAAATTAATCCAATAAATAAATAATAACATTGTTATAATTCAATTAAAATTAATAATAATAATGATTTAAACATTAATAAGTTTCACTATTAATTAATTAGTGAACAGAAAAAAATTAAATTAAACCCATTTTCCTTGAAAATGATGATGAAATTTCATCCGAAAAGAGCTAACAACACCATATAAATTGAATGAAACCTAAAAATAACAAAATAAGTACTTTAATGTCATCTAAAATTTTAGAAAATACTAAAAACTAACTTAAATAGAGCTAAAACTATCTCCATAAAATAATTTCACTAGAATAGGTCTCAAATCACTCATCACAAACCCTAAGAACTAAAAAACAACAAAATAAAGCACCGAAAGTCGTTACTATTCAACCATGTACTATGATTAAGAAAAAAACTAGAGGAGGAGATAGGGAGGATGGGGGTATGGTGAATTGAGGAATTTGTGAGGGGTAACAGGGGGTATTGCTGAGCGGGAATAGGGGAGTCGGCAAGGGGGAATGGGCGGTGGCTGCATGGGGAGAGGTCAGGTACTCAAGGATTAGAGCCGATGGTGAATGGGGAAAAATGGTGGGGAAAATGAGGGGAGTTGGTAAGATGAAATATGCGGATGAATTAGGGGAATAAAGGGGAGAGGATTTCGGTTTTTAGTGAATGGGATTAGGGAGTGGGGGGCTCGGGGGAGGGAGGGAGTATTAGAGAGGTGAGACTCGGTAAGGGGGGAAAGTGTTTTTTTAACATAAAAATATTTAATAGTGGTTTTTATAGAAATTAATCTAAATATTTGGGAAAAAATAGTGATAGTTTCAGAGTCCATCACTAATAAATATCCATTTTTAACCTTGTTTTAGTGAACCCATGATTTGGATTCAAAAATGGTCCCATTTTTTCCATCAAGTTCCCATTCAAAAGTTATTACATTATTTTATAAAAATTGTGTAGTCATAATATAATATATTTATAAAATTTATAATATCAACATTAAGGCTATTTGAGCCTTGTAATGTTATTTCATTAGAGTACCTAGCTCTTAAAATATTGATAAAACATTTCAAAGTATTAAATAAAAAAACAGATATGTTACATTTCAGGAAATGTACTGATATCTAAACTACATGTTTCAAACCCTCTTATAAGTCATAATACATCTCCACTAATAAATTTTCATTAAACATCCTAATAATATTTATTTCATGTTTTATACATTACAACAATATTTTTGGTGTTTCAATCAATACATTACACTCCATTGCATTAGTACTATTATCACTATAAATATTTCAAGACTATCAATAATGAGTGTAAATAGATCTAAGGGACATATAATTTTGGTACCAATAATTGGTGGCTCCATATTCATCCTTTCCAATAAAAGTAATATTTTTCCTAATTATGAGGTCCTTTAATCTTTATACACCAATGATAACAACATAGTGGAAACCATAATTTATATATTGGTTGGAATTCATCATTGGTATAGTTTTCCCATCTCAAGTTTCTAATCCATATAATTGAGGTCATGATTTCCATATTTTACATTCCCTACTCTAAGGGATTGGGGTTCTATTTTTTCCTTCAACTCTATCTGGGTTTTTATATCACACCCTTTATTTATTTCCTAACCACAACAAACACAAACTATATACACAAAATCCCAAGATAGTTGCAGTAGCCTTGGGAACATACTTCACGTTTGATTTATCCTTACCCTAAATTCCTAAACTATATCACATATAATATTCAAGCCACCATGATAAAAAACTATGTGCATACCCTTTTTATATAGTCTATACTAGTTTTGGGCTCTTAATTCATGTGGGATTTCGGTAAAACATTGTATATTCGTTTATATCACCCTTTGGTCTATGTTGTAGATTCTTAAGCCAAACAAAATTGGTGACGGTGGTAATACCTTACACTCTATCCCAAAATATTACAAATTTAATCACCCTTAAACTATATAAAAATTCATAAAAAATATTAGAATGAAAACTCATACAGGGTGTCCAAATAGAAAA
The DNA here is from genome assembly GCA_963277665.1 of Viscum album. Classification (NCBI taxonomy): domain Eukaryota; kingdom Viridiplantae; phylum Streptophyta; class Magnoliopsida; order Santalales; family Viscaceae; genus Viscum; species Viscum album. Next base: position 1,032,344,583 of record OY728158.1, read on the forward strand.
TCATGTTATACATTGTAGTACTTTTTATTTTGTTTTTTAGGAAAGAGTTATAGAAAAAAAAACAAGTAATAAATCTTATGAGGACAACAATATTGAATTATGAAATATTTATATCTTGATTGTTGGGCCCACTTTTCTAAAAAATATATTAATTTTATGTTATGAACCTTTCACTGATAGGTGTTCACTCCACAGTGTTTTAACTTTTAGGGTTCCCAAACCCTTATTGAGCAACATACCTTCAACAATCCTACCTCTTCTCTCATGTTTTTGAATCATCCTAATCCATTCATGACTATTAGTAATGAGGGTATCTAACTATAATGAATGAATCTACCCAATAATGATCATTGATTCTAAAATACTTATACCTACAAAAAAAGTCATCATCATCCTAAGAATAAGTTCCATTAATATTTTTACACATTTAAAAATTCAAATTGGATCCTGCCATTTGAAATTTTTTAGCGATTCTCCCTTGCAGATATTTCACATATCACCATACATCAATTCAATTGTATTGAGTGATGATTTTCAAAACTCATAATCAAAATGTTCATGTGTAATTGGATTCCTTCAATTAAATATAACCATGTAATGTATTAATTTTAAATATATAATATGATATAATTTATACAATATTTTGATCTTCCATTCATGTGAGGTTTTTTGTATTATTTTACTAAAAAGACTATGTCAAAAAAGTCCATGGTCAACTGTTTCTATCATTAAATATCATCAAAGGCATGTCCAAGAATTACAATCCTTAAACTAGATTCACACACCCGTGAAGATATCTATGTTAGTATTATAGTGAACTATCATTCATGTTGGGTTTTCTTTGCCATTTCAACTAGACTGACTGCCCATAAATTTTTTCAAATCTATCTAACTCATACCACAAAATACATCACTCTATCTTCCATGTCCATATAATTCTAAATGAAATATAAAAATCACATACCAGTCGAAATTTCAAAATGATTAGCCATAGAAAAGGTTGTATTATAGCTAGGTGGACATGCAACTCACATGATCCAAAAAAAATTAAGATAAAAAAATGTATAAATAATTTCAGGATGAATGTTTTTAATGGGAATCCTAATAAAAATTAGAGTTCATCCCCACTATGTCTCCCCTATAAGAGACATAGGAAAATATTTGGATCTGAATTAATGGAAACATTGATTTCAAGGTCATTCGTTTCAACATAGAAAAATTTAATATCTTATTTATCTAACCCATAACACTAGAAACAATTTGAGAACACATTTTTTATGAACATATTGGTTCATAAACTCCTGAAAATTTCATGAAAATGGGATATTAGGGTACTTGATCCTTCAATTTATTGAAATGATCATTCTAAAATTATCCTTCCTAATTCTCATCATCCCAATCCAATAATTTCTCATATATTAATGGAAAAAATTTAGTGTTATAGAGATTGTTCACATGCATATATTCATCCATGATTAAACACCAAGTAAGAAATACTGTCACAAAAAAATGAACAACTCAAGTGCTATGATGATGGTAAATAATCCTACACCCATTTGTTAGAACATTTTTAGTAAATAAAAATCCATTAATATTTGAATAGACTAACAATAGTTTTATGGTGATGGTACACATGAATATATTCATTCAGGAGAACACATCTAAGAAGAATCCCTCTTTGACTCAAATATTTATAAACCAAAAATTCGAGACAAAACAAACACCTTGAGTAAAGATCCTATTAGTTTTTAGCATCATCTCACTGGTCAATTTGCTCTAAAATCCCACTAGGTGTTCATGTGATGTGAGAGTTCACTATGTTACCTTTAAATCATAATATTTTCATTTTGAATGAATTAATTTTAATTCTAGCATATTTTTCATAAAACAAACGGTGTCTTATAGTCTTTTCCCTGGAATCCATTATACATTCCTCATATAGATGATAAAAGGTAAGAATGGATTAAAATTGACTTTTGTCAGAAGAGGATTAAAATGCAATCTATATGTGCCACATAATTTCATATACATATAGATATAGAGATTCCTCAAGGATGTTTCCTATTATAGTGACATAATTGTGGGAGACACTCTCAAGATTAGTTTTTTATTTCACTCTTTACTTGTGAAAATAGTGTTCAATCCATTAATCCCATTTTAGAAACTTTTGGATGTATTTATTTTCTTTTTAAAAAACCATATATATTAGATAGAAATAGTTAGGAATTTATTTCATTTATTAGGAATTTAGTAAACTACTCATGGAGGAAAAATACACCCCCATAAAAGTGATGGAGTTTCATTGATGTCTATTAATGCATCCAATTTCAATTTCCCAGGTAAATTTAATCAATAACACTCTAATTGGCTAGTTTAATTTCACCCTTCTCTGTGTGTGGGTTTCCCACCTATTTCGCCTAGGTCTTTGCTTGTACACCCATGTTATTGCACCATTTTTTGGGTTTTGCAATGTTTTTTCGCTCCCTCTTTCCATACCCAAGTAGTCCTATACAAAATTAAATTCCCACCCAAATCCCAAGAGCCCATATATTTTTCCATTATAATTAGATCCTTTGGGCTCCCATTTTGACACATATTATACATTTTTTGTATTATATAGAGACACATGGAGATCCCTTCATCTATGTATCTTTTTCTATATCTTAATATACTTTTTATGCTTAATATATAAGTGAATTAATTATATGGAAGGTAAATTGAGTAAAGTGAAACTAAAATCTTCATGAATACTCTTTCACCCTTAATTCTACAATACTAGGTTGGAGAACATCTATTATTGTTGATACTATAGTGTTGCATGCTCATCCCCTATACAAAAAATGTCTCTTGGGAAAATAGTGACCATGTCCCCTAGGGTGACTTTATATAATGGGGGAAACCTTCTCCTAACTCATAAACTAAGGTGAATCCTCATCTAGCCCATACACTATAATCTCGTTTTCCCCCTCCTTTACTTGGGAGAACCTCATCTCCCATCTACAATGATAGAAATCCACCTCTCCTTGCATTAACTTGGATGCACCACTTTTCAATACCTTTTGTATGGAAAATCCTATTTTTATCCCTCATTCAGGTTAAAAATTCACTGAGTCCCTACACTATGGTGAACCCCTTTAACTGTATCCATATAGGTAAAAAAAATTAATCTACTCCCACGCAAATGTACTACATATTCCCTAATTTCAATGGTTGATCAGCTCTTATACCATTTTACAAATATACTCAACTAATTATCATGGACTCCTTCGAAAAAATTATATTCGCCTGATTATGGTATGAACACCAGTGTGAAACCAATCATTTTTTTATTCCCTTAATTAATGGGTTCTCTTGAATAATCTTCCCTAATAGATAGAACCCTCAATATGATCAGAACCATTCATCACCTTGATAACAAGAGTTTCTTCTATAATGAAACTAGAGTGGTTTATCTATGCTTGTGATTCCCATCATTGATAATAATGTGTCCCCTTGGACAAACATTTCTACTTAGTTATCCCTACATGCATGATCATCCTTCATAGGTGTATTCCCTAACCATGTTTCCATTCATTTTTTTCATCACCATGAGACATAAATGAACTTGGGGAATCCATAATAGATCATGAAATGAGTAATAATAAACATGTAATCAAGTGCTAATATTTCCCCTAGGTCCATTAATCCTTCTATCAGATCATCAATAGATTGGTAGAATATTCATTTGGGATAACAATTTAGGAATATTCCTTTTAGTAGAAAATATTAATGCATAAGCCCCACTAATTCTCTCCTAGTTTCTGAGATACACCATGGGATTCCCATGAATTATCCTAACTGAATCCTTTATTTTCACCCCCATTCATGATACAAATATCCTAGTAAAATGACACAAAACAGCTTGACAATGTCTTTATGATATGATGTTAAATTTTATGGTATGGTCTTGTCACATGGACTAATAATTTTGAACCATGAACTATATGTGACATGAATACTATTTTAGTAAAATACATAGGATTCATCCTTGAGGTTCCAAACCAACATCAAAACCATCAGGATCCTCCCTCACTGGGATACATTCTTCATGATCCTGGACATCTCCACTCATTGATTCCTATTTTATCTAATAAATAAATTTTACCTATTCAATGGTTTTAATACCTATAAAACCATATTCATTGGGATATATTACACAAGAAATATCTTGAATCATTTCGTATTGGGCTATGACACCTATAAACATAGAGCCTCTTTTAGTATATCTATATTCCATATAAACCATCCTTTCATTGGGAAATATTTATGAAGAGACCATATTCTGGTACGTAAGCCATATACCTATTTTCAAAAAAAAACCACATATATTATAAGGCAATATTCCCTATGATATCATCTTCGTGGGGCCATTTTTTTCTATGATGTTATCATGAATGGGCCACATATGCGTATGTCCCACACCAAACATTACTAGGAAGATTTTTCTAAAAAGACTATTGGGAATGACTCTAAACTTCATTGAAGTGATCATAAATGAAAAACCTTAAAATTCACCACATTTCATTTTAACACATGGAATTAAAAGATATGATGTGTCCCTTTATGTTTCATATAACTATGTGGGTTAATATTCATATCATGGTGATATGTAGGAATCTATTTTCATGATCTTGATCCCAACATCATAAACACATACTGCCTCCCTGGATGGAGAAAAACTACAAAACTCCCGAATATTTATATTTTAATATAAGTATAATTAATTTAAAAATAGAAATAAGGAAATTTTTTAATATATATAATTGTTCAAATAAATGCAGGTCAAAAATGGATCACTAGCAATAGGGTAACTAGCCTCACACTGGGATTTGAGAAGGATTCACAGACATATCATAAATTTATAAGCAAGTCTAAAAATAGAAAATAAATCCCCCAGGAATTTTGTAATGAGAATGACATATAATGATCTTGACCAATTCACATTCTATGGTTTCACTGTTAAATTCCCAATGAACTCCAATCATAGGAAAGCAGTTCAATGGTGACTCAAAACTCTTATGACAGTCCTGTGACGGGGTATAACCAACTCCATACTTAGTAACCCACAAAATGTAATACTAGTACATAATTGTTTCTATCCTTAACATTTATAGTTCCATATTTGTTTATAATTTTATTAACATGGGTAGTGCGAACACCGTAGTTTATAATTGGTTTTCTCTAGTACAAGGACACCCTAAAGGAATTGTTGTGGTATAAAATTTTCCTTGTTTTTAATGTTGTTTGGATTCATGTTCACAATTCATATTATGGTATTCATGGGTTACATAGGATTATTTTAGGATTGTGTGTAATCTAAAAAATATATATAGATATAATGGGTAATATAATATAGGAGAACATATTAATCATTAGTTGGGCAGATCATGATGGATTTAATGTTTAATAATATTAAATTGTTAATGGATATTGATTTTATTTTTATATGATCATTCTTGTGGGGATGTATAGTTTTTGTTAAAAAAATTATGATGGTATATATTTTATGTAGTTTAATTAATTAGGTGGGATCAAAATACATAAATTCACTTTTTAAAATTAGATAATACAAAATATTTTCCTAGATAATTGTGCTCTATTCCCTTTTCCCCAAGGATGGGAAGTATGATTACTTGATATTGTTATACACTATTCCCTTTCCCCTAGGATGTGATATAATATTTCTACGATTCATTATACATAATTGTCTATAATAACCCATGTTGTTGTTGGTTAGAAATTCATGTGAAATTTTGAACAAATTTTTGGTGGATAATGAATTTTAATAACTAAAGATCATGTTGGAAGTCCAATGGTTTGTAAATACTGAATTTTTTTTAGATATGGATTGATGTTTCGGGAAAATCTCCAAACATGGGGAGAAATCTAGAGAAGTGATGGAGTATCCCAGTCACTGCATCTCCCACCGAAAAACTAGTGGGAACCAAATGAATAAGTGATATATATCCAATATCCCAAAGACAATTATGGGATAATTATCTCCTTGTATTGATAGATTATGGCCCATGTATTCCTTTTTATAGAGAATCCTTCCAGTTAGCCGGCACTAGACGATTGGTGTTCCATCGCATCATTGGTGAAACACTTCCTCTAGTCGATGGGATCGAGAATGGAAAATTTTAGAAATGGTTTTTTTCATATTTTATCATATCAGGGAACATATTAATTTCTTTAATAAGGGCCTTTGGGAAATCCATTCCTTGGAAAAAATTCCCCTTTCGAAAGTCTCCTATAATCTCCTTGAATCGATGGATATTCTAGGGGCATTGGGATGATGAATCATGGTAATATCATTTTTTTTCATTATTTCTTCAACCATAAATTTCTACCACCATAATTCTGAATTTTATTTTTAGTTATTTTCTATCGATTATAACAACACATGGTGGAATAAAATGAGTATGATGGGTCCTTCATTTGTCCTATGTACGTGACATCTCAAGAATCCTTTTTAACATTATTGAAAGATAATCCAACATAGAAAAGACACTAACCTAAATTTAGTAATGGTTATTATTGTATTGGGATGAAATAAATGGTTTTCAAAATGTTTAAATTTATGTTTTTTTGGGATAGTGTTGAGGGAGTGTGTTGGACCCTTCGGGAAGGGTTGGTTGAGGTTTTGACTTGATGGTAGTGCTCAATGTCCTTTTCAACTATTATAACACATTGTATTAAATTATTTAATTAATTATATTTATTTATAATTAATTAATTATGATGTGTGATGTAAATAAAAAACATAATTAGTGGTAAAGGATAAGATAAGGCACAGATGATATATATAGAGTCTTGATGGTGATCATTGAGGTTAATAACAACTTTCATAGTGGGTGTTCCCTATCATACAAAACCATAAGTGTGTTTATAAATATGTGTTTGTATTTCTGTCCATTCCTCATGGGATTAAATAGGGTGGATGTGGACTGAGATACCCTTAATCCAGACTATAGGGTTACCCAAATGCCCCAAACCTAGGAAAAGTGCTTCATGCACTTGGGATGTTTAAACTCATCTGAAAACGTTTTTCCCAATAGTCGATGGTTCTTTTGGAAATTGAGAGAGGCCTTAGAAGATTTTGGAGTGTAAAATGGATTAAAAAATAACTAGGTTTTCCCTCTGGCCATTAGGGTATGAGTAAGAGGGATATAGTTAGATGTAACATGGTATCCCTAGAGAGATGTGAGTTAAAACCCCAACTAGGGTATTTGGATCAGTTGAGGACTAATCAATTAATAAATTTTTATTATAATACTAATGGGGTTTTCAGAGGTACCTAGAGCCCTTTATGAGGCTAGTTTTGAAGTTATCCTTCGAGAAGGGATTTCATAATAGGAATTCCTCAAGTTTTTGGGAGATTTTTTGTATTATTGGGTCGAGTGTCTATGCATATCCTTGATGACCTATTTAGGATATAGAATACATGTATGGATCATGAGATATATGATTGATGTGTGTTTCATATGGTGTGTGTGTGTGTCCCATGAGACTTATTATTTATGATCTACATTTATCATTTTTATTATATGAACTACTGTGTGGGAATTTTTGGCCTATGGAGATTTGTATTTAGTATTAATGTGACATGTGGACCCTCATGAATTAGTTTACCCCTATAGGGGGAAAATGTGCTGGTGTGACTTGCAGTGATGATGATTATTCTTCCTAGAGATATGGTTGGGGTACGATGGCCTTATGTCCTAACCCGAGGCAGAGGATGTGTTACAATGGCTTTGTGGCCTAACCTAGTAGATCCAATGGTGTGACATCCTTATATCCTATCCTAAATTTTTTTTATCTTGTAGACTATCCTTGTAAGAATAGGTGTGAAATTTACTTATGGCCTGACCTAAGACCATCTCAAGGGTAAAACTACCTTGTAGCCTAACCATATACTTGATTGGATATTGTCCTTGATCAAATACATGTGTGAATTGGGATTAACCTAGATGCTAGTATTTGATCAACTTGTGTGAATGTGGAATTTTCAAGAGTTGTTTTTTGGTTTTACATGTGGACACAATGAATTTCCCTTAAAGGTCTGAGCTTATTTATTCCATAAATGGAAAATGTGGTATAAGTCAGTTGGAATGAATCAGTCATGTTGATGTATGAAACCCATGATATAATCTACGTCATTAAATAAATACTTCTAAATTTTCATTCATCATAGAACAAAATCTTTTATGGATGGTGTTTGGTGTGTCCTAGGTATCACCTGGCTACAAAACGTATGTGTTTATGAACCAATTATCATGGTGTCTTGATTAAAAATTGATGAATTAGCGAGTATATTTATTTATGAATTTGTTTTCGTCATTAACACAGACACACATACACAAACACATATGTGTGTGTTTGTGTGTGTGTGTGCTTGTGTGTGTCTGTGTCTGATAGTGTATATTTTGGGTATATGGTTAGACCCAACTGAGTTTATACTCACACCCTTTATGGTTATCATGGTGCACATGCATATATTATTTTCTCTTATCTGGATAGTGCATGAACTAGGTAGTAGTTTAGGCTTGTGAAGCTAAAGGGTATATAGAGATGAGATTGGGATGAGGCTCAAGTATTATAGGATATCCTCTTTTCATTTTTCCCCCTATTTATCTGTATATATAGTCTTCCCAGTAAGAAACATGTAGTATGTTTCTATAACATAACCATTTGTTATTGTATTATGTTTAGTGAATTTTCAATTTAATATAATAATTATTGGTGATGGTATTTACTTATTTGTTTCTCCTTCTATTATAGATTTTGATATGTGATAATAGTCTCCGCACTATTATTATTTTCCCTCACCACTAGTTGATAACCTCTCGCATACCGGGATGCATGATTGTGGTCATGTGGAACATTGTTGTGGACCCGATGATTCTTGGTGATGAATTACAAAATAACAGCAAAGGTTTATTTTGTATTCAGATTTTGGGATTTGGCATATAGGTCATCTAGTAAAGTTTCATAACTTCTAATGGACCTTAGACTAGAGATTCATGAATACTTTTCCTATGGGATTTCCAAACTAACAAAGTAATCAGTTTTTTGTTCCTTCATTTCACTGTTTTAATTATGATTTTTATTGAATATAGTGGTTTTTATAGTGATTTGATTTTTTTGGGATCTATTCCCATTAGAAAGAGGCCAGTTTTCATGCACCATACATATCATGTATGAATCACAAGAAATGTATCTTTGGGTGTGTGATATTTCTAATTCTCTTATGGTGGTAGGTTATGCGGATCTTGGTGTGGGATGATATCTGTTTGTGTAATATATTCTCTTTTTAGATGGATTCATGGAGACCATTTTTGGATTATTGGATGAAATTTATGCCTCTCCAATAGAACCCAAAACAAAATTTTATGTTCATTGAATGATTAATTAATGATACATGGATAGTTATAATTTCCGTGATGATGATGCAACCCTGATTGGGTTATAAAGAAATGAATGAGTGATATTCCTTGGGATCAATGTTAGGACTTGAGGGTAGAATCCAAATATGCATGTACCATTGGTTTAAAGATGTGTTTCTCATTTTTGGAGAGTGAGAAACTTGGGTGGTCAGGACTATGATATATATAATGTAGGAAAACTCTCACTTATTTTTAATTGACACCAGTATGGTGGGCGGATCATTGTGAGTCTTTGAATCAAGGAGATGTTGTTTTTTAATAGGAGTATTAAGGATACTCATGGTAAGATTTAAATGACATGAATGATGGAATGGTCAATTGGTTAGGCATGTAAACCAAGGAAAGTTGATAAAGAGACACAATATATTATGATTCGGGGTATACAATGGGGTTTCATGGTTGTGTGTATCCATTTGGAACTGGTGATACTGGGTAGGATCATGATAAGGGGACTATGATAGTTTTATTGGTCCATCACTCTACCTTGGAGAAAAGAGAGTAAGAATTATTGATGGTTCTCTATGGAAGGTGTGTATTGAATGAAAGCGATGTCATATGTGTTTCAGATCAAAAAACATAATTTGAATGGGTTCGTTGAGGATTGTTCATGTTTTGGATCATGAAGCCCTGCGGATGTAATGTTATATTAGATTCAATTTAGGATAATAATTTGAGTGATATCATTGATTTTTCATGGAACGTGTGTCATAATGATGGTCTAGGTATCCTTTTTCAGAATTTTTAATGCATCTATAGAAAGAGATGACATTGGTGGTGAATTGAGTGCAGTTTCATATAAAATAGAAGTTGAACCTTGGTGGAGTTCCATGTTTTTCATGGTTGGGTGAGACTGGGATAGAAGAAGTGGGAAATTTGTGGTGTTGGTACCCATTTTAGATCATCACTATTAGAGTAATTTAAATTAATTCATATGGTATAGAGAGAATCATTGGTTTCTTAGAGGGGTTGAACATCATTATGGATGAATTTTGGTGATGTTGACAATGGTTTTCCTAGTAAAACTAGAATGGGTGGTAATCAATGATGATGTAAGTTAGAATATGAGTAGTATTCCAGACATAGTCACCCTCTGTTTTGGTGGATAGAGTATAGTTTATAGATATTAGTGTTTATGTTTAGTGGGTGATGATGATAACAGTCCTATGGTGGGAATCATCGTGTAGATAATAGGTATACAACCATCATATTAAGAATATCCTGGGGGAAATGAAACACCAGTCAAAGACTATTGAGGTGACATGGTTGTGTTAAATTCTGGGGAATCTAGTGTGACTTAGTTCCTCAATTTATACCAAAATAAATATTCAAAACTGTTGAGTGGTGAGTCAGTGTGTCAACATTGAGAATGGTCCGGTTTCGTTCTATCTAAGTATGAATCGAATTAGAGATATTCTAGTTTATGAGTTGATTGAAATATTGGTGGAGTAAGTGGTTAGTGATTCAACAGTGGGATGAACTAAGTGTTGGGTTTATACTTTAGTGTGAGTTTATATATAACAATATTCTTATAGGGATTGAGGAATCTGGACTCGGTAGTTTGGTGGCACCTCAGTAGGTGGAACCAAATTTCTTTTCAGAGAAGTAATCCTATAGATGTTTGAATTGTGATTTTCATTAGAATTGGAAGTGATGGAATTGAAACATCATTAGAAGCATTTTTTGGATGTTGTTGGTGGGTTAGTGGGCCATTAGCGGTGAATTCTTGATTGGTGATTCCTATGGTGGGGGAACAGTGTATTTTAATTGGTAATTGTAAGTGGAGACGTATGTTTTATATCACCATAAGATCTAGGTTGAGATAATTGAATACAATGAGAGATATTCAGAGAAATGGGTGTAGTGAGCATCATCTCAGTGTTCATTTTAGCAATGAACATGTGGATCGAATCCTCCAGAAAAGGTATTTGGATGTTAAATGTTATGAGACGGCTGGGCATCGACATTCCAAGATGGAACATAGTGAGTTTTCAGTGAATGGATAACCATAAAAGATTAGAAGATATGGTTCAGGGAATACCAAAGATCCTAAAAGATGAGAAACAATATTTCTGGGAGGTCATAATGACTTGTGTCATTATGTGTTGGAAATTTAGGGAGAAATTCGATAAAAATGGTGGATGGTTCATTTTTAGTATTGAAGCATGGGTTGAAATAATGATGGTTTAAACACACTTAAATTATAATTTTGGGCATGTTCTAAAGCTCATGGAAGACCTTGGATGTTTAAGAGAAAGATAAAGAATGATCACAATAGCCCATTGGTTGCAGCATCATAATCTATCAGTGTTCAAGCCCATATCCCAAGTCCACTACTAAGATTATTGACTAGACAATAGTCTCTTCAGTGGCCATGTTTTTCTATTAAGCACTTTTCCCAGTATGTGAGACATAGTGACTAGCTGGTGGGGTCTGTCTAGGATAATTTTGGACAAGATATTTTTTTCATTTTTTAATCATGGAACTAAGGATTTAGTAAACAATTGGGATCTATAAATTACTTTCCGTAGTTTAGTTTCCCCTCTCAATCCTCTTCTTAAATCATCTTCAATAAAGAGAAAATATAGGAGTGTTGTGATGATGAATCAATATAATATCATTTTTTATTCCATTATTTAATCTCCCTCCACTAACTCTTAATTTCTATGGTTTTCGTCTTTGGATTCTGTGTTGATTCCAATTATTTATTATGGAATCGATTGAGGATGATCAGGTCTTCATGCATATTTTGCAGACGATGTCTTGAAACAGCTTGTGCACATAGTTATAAGATGATCTGTTGGAGGTAAGATTCTTCAATATTTTTATATATGTTCATTATTGGATTTATATGAAAATAATTGTTTTTTTCCAATTTTATTAATATCATTCATGATGGTTAAAAGGGTGTCTTTTTGACCTTTATATATGTTTAGTTAACTTTCCATCATAATGGTGGTGCTCGATGAGAATCACGGTAATTAGGATTCAATAGATCAAATTAATTAATGAATTTTTATTAATTAAAAATACTTAATTATGGTTTTTTTACAGAAAAAAATTCATCAGTGGTATGTACTTGAATGAGGCTCAGATTGTTTATACAGTGTCTCTATGAGGTTGATAACTCATTTCAAGGTAGTTGTCCCCAATTATACAAAATCATATGTGTGTTTATGAAAAAGTTTGAATGTGTGTGGGAATTATGAATGGGATCTATTAGGGTGGATGAAAATTAAGAGAACCACAAACTAGATAATATTGGTAGCCTTATTCCCCGTACCTATGATAAGTTTAGGGATTAATGTGGGATTTTTAACTCATCTGACTTATTTGTTACCAAGGTAGATGGTATAAGTTGTGATGGTGAGAGACCTTGGGAGGTCTTGGTGTGTAAAATGGGTTTTAGAAATCATCTATTTGTTTTCTATATATAGATTATGGTGTCAATAAGAGGTTTGTGGTTGGCTATTACATGGTCTCCTTCTTAAAATATTAGATGAGAAACTATCATGGTTAGTGGTTCTTGGTAGAGGACTAATTGGTTATGGTCTTTACATTGGGATGCCAATATGATTTTTGGGTAGGACCTAGACTCCCCTTATTAATCCATTTATATGTTGAGCATTGGGGTTGTGGTGTCATTATATGAATTCCTTTCCATTTAGGTGTCTTGTATCTAGTTGTGTTGAGTGTGTTTGGGTATCAATGATGACCCATGTGGGATATAGTATGCATTTATGTGTGTGGGTGAACCATGAGGACTATAGATGATGTATCTGGTATATGGTGTGGGGGTATCCCTTGAGGCTAATTTTTTTATGAGTAAGGTTAGGTATTTCTTTGATATTCATTGTTTTGTGTGTGTGGACATTGAAGAAAATTTTTGTATTTGATTTCAATGTGGAAATAGGTACATCTTGGATTGGTTTACCCCTATAGGGGAGCATATTACAGTGTGACTTTTGACAATGATGATGATAGTACCAAGAGGTTGGGAATGGGTGCACTAGCCTTGTGGCCTAGACTAAGACAAATGATGGGATATGGTAGCCATTAAGCCTAACCCAGTGGATCAAGGGGTGTGATTGCCTTGTGTCCAACCCAGGTATTATTGGACAAGTGGCCTTATGTAGTAGGAAAAACAGTGTGATAGCATTGTTCCCTAACATGTGACTTAACTAGGGGTGTGACGGAAGTATTCATAACTTGGTACATGATTGGATATGGGCCTTGATCCGATACATGTGTGAACATAAAATTCCCTAAAACCAGATTTTCAGTAAACTTCATTGAACATTTCATTCCCCAAATATAGATTTTTATTTACATGTGGACATTGTGAATTTCCCTGAAATGTGGTAGTGGATTAGTTCTTTAAAGGTGAACTATGGTTATAGTTTAGTTGGAAGAATTTTTTGACCTATGTATGGACAAAAAGTACAAATATAAGTCATGAAATATCTACTTCTAACATTTCAAATACTATGGTCCAAAGAGGGTATGGTTGGGTTTTAGGGTGGCCTGGTTAGCTCTTGAAGACACGAAATATGTGTGTAGACATAATGTCTCATGGTGCCCTATTTAGCACATTATGACATAGTGATCTTGTTTATTTATGTATTTAGTTTCATTTATTATACACATACATATGATAACATATTTTTTTCTTCTATAGTGAGACCCTTCTAAATTCATGCCCACACTAGGAATGGGAATCATGGTGCATGTGTAGATAATATAATTTATTTTCAAGATAGATCATGGGATGTGCAGTGGATTGAGCTTGGGAGTCTTCAAGGTTAGATGGAAATTGGTATGAGTCTAGGGTATTTTATGAGATCCTCCATGTATTTGTTTATGTGTGGTGATTTTACTGTTCTGTCAGATGATTTTTTTTTTCATTATTTAGTTGTTTTGATTCTATTTTTGACTTTTATATGAGAGTATAGGCTCCCCCATTATTATTCTTAACCTTTACTACTAGTTGAAATACACTGTTATGTGGGTGGTCTAACTATGGACATGTGGCACTCTGGATAAGAATCAGTGATTCTAGTCATGTGTTACATTTCATTTGAACGAGAATAGTTTTTTTGAATGTAATTCACTTATTAAACAATATTCCCATTACTTAGGATAGGTATTGCACTGAAAAATATTTATACTATGTTTAATATAATTGCTTCTAATGTTTTATAAGCTACAATTTCTAGACCCTGAGAATATGCATGAATTATTATTGAATTATTATTGACCCTCCTAATATAGTGAGTTAGACATTATAATTAATATACTTATCCACAATGTTATCTGATTATAGTTTCTAGGTTCTATTGAATACATGTAAAACTATTTTAGTATATTTATTTCAGTGATTAGGTATGTTAATATGCATTCTAATTTATTCATTATAGATTTGATACACCAATGGTGATTCCAAATTGAATTTGTATATGCATTAACATTGTATGGGAAGCTTGATGGATGTGAAAATCCACATTAAACATTTTAGGAAAAATATATACGGGTACCAATTGTATGCACTGCCAGTTAATCGAGTACTAGTTTATATTAATTTACTTAAAATACATTTCGTATTAAATAATGTGTTTTTTATATAAGTACCATTGTATTCATTCCTTTAATTCTAGAGTGTGGTTTGGATTCCATAATTTAAAGTGTTACCTTGGATATATGAGTATATTTGGTCAATATTTCTTCTTTGATTTCATGTATATAAAGATTCATTTATTTTATTTATATTTTTATTGTTCAGTAATTACACAGTGGTCCCTCTACTTTTTTTAGAGATGTCTAATATATGGATGTTCTATGTTGGGAAATCATATGAACTTGTTCAGGGATTGTTATATAAACCTTCATGGGTAAATCATTACCCATGGGTATATGTAGATCCAATTCACTAGTAACCTTCCATTAGAGGTCAAGGATTTCTATTGGGGTTTGTGGAAATCCTAATTCATGTCCTATATAAGAATTTGAGATAGTCTTGTTACATGTTGTATTAGGGAAATTATTTTAGGATATATAGGATTAAATATTTATAGACTAATAATAATACATTGGGACATAAGAGTAACATTATCTATATGTCTGGAAAATATTTATAAGATTGAAAATTATCACAAAAGGGATTCTCTAGTGTTTTTACTAGGAACTACATTTATAGGTGAGGTATTTTCATTTCAAATCAATAAAAATATTTAAAACATAGTAAAAAGGTTATGGGTATTGACTTGTGATACTCCATGAATCATTCCATGAATCATATAGTATAACAATACATTTGATCATATTTTTTCATTTATTAAGTTTTCATTAGGATGTGAACAGAACATTTCATACATAGATATTACATAATTTTAGATTAATATTCAATACAGATAATAATAATAAACAAACCATAAATGGTAAAGGGTTAGATTCTTTAGATATTAGAAAAATAGTCAACTCATTTAATGAAATATCTCCAATATATCCCATAAATTTATTCTCAATTGGTTCCCTTTTTAGAAATAAAATATTTAAATCTTATCTTCATAATGCTAGTAAATGGAATCATAAGAAAGGGTGAGCTCAAATCCTCAATGTAGATAATAATAGAAGATATCAATAAATGATAATGAGTGAGAACAAGATAACTATAAGGGTATAAGAACATGATCATTGCTTATGAAAGATAACCTAGACAATCAAATATAATTAATCATTATTATTTATATAATTATTTTTAATAAAAAATATATATGTTATATTAGTGTAAAATCTTCAATAATCAATCATCATCTCTGATGTCAAATCCTAACTACAAGACATAAATTTATGGCCTATATATAAATATTGAAAATAAATTCTCCAATAACTGTTTTCAACAAAGTCTATCATAGTGGAAAATTTCTTATAATGGATTGGGTTCACTCAAGACCCCATCACTTACATGGCCAGGTTTCACTCCCAAGACTATCATAGTGGATAGAGACCCATGATGAACTAGGTTCACTCTCAATTTCAGTCCAGATTATCTCATGATATATCAATCAATACCCAATGAATTATAGCGAAATATAGTTCCATGAAA
This sequence comes from Viscum album, assembly GCA_963277665.1. NCBI lineage: Eukaryota > Viridiplantae > Streptophyta > Magnoliopsida > Santalales > Viscaceae > Viscum > Viscum album. The sequence continues at coordinate 1,032,361,167 of OY728158.1, forward strand.
ACCAAAAAAATAATTTAAACCATACATAAATGTTATATAAGATCAAAAAACATTCATTATTTCATCATAACATAACCCATAAAAATTAAATGAGTTTCATAAATATTTTATCATCAAATAACTAACTCATGGGAATGTGATGAGTTTCACAGTATCATCCTTATAATATCTCTATAATTATATATAAAGAGAAAAAATAACTTTTTGTATAATAATATTGTGTCTCTAGTGAATAATAACATTTCTTAAATGATATTAACATAGATGAAAATTAATTTACATGATCTTTGGAACATTTCCTTGAAAATTGGGAAAATATATTTTTCTTTTGATGACATTAAAAATTTATAAATTCATAGAATAAAGAGAAAAATATTTTATTCTAAAATAAACATGAAAATTTTTCGAGGAATATTTAAATCAAATAATGGTAATAATAATGAAGAAATTTTTTCATGTTGTATAAACTAAAAAAGAACATTCATTTAAAATTTTATAATAAGTTAAAATGGATTCATACAAAAGAAATTTGATAATATTCCTTTTAATTATTGTAAAGAATTTAAGGGGTAGTAAAAATAATTTTTCTCCGACATTTATGTGTAGAAAAATACATTCATAAAAAATTTATAAGATCATAGAAATGGAAAAAAATTCATTTATTGAAGAGGAAATAAGGTTGGTTTTTTTCTTAAAAACACTTTCTCAATAATTTTATGTAACAATGATGGGAAAATGGTAGTGATATTTTAAAAATCTAAGAATAACTAAAAATAGAAGAAAATATATAGGTTTTAAAGGATAAGGGTCTTATAATTTCCGTTAATGGAAATGAAATAGTGATAGTCTTGATAAGAAATGAGATTATAACATAAACCAATATAGATTTGGTAATTTTTGAATCATAACCCCTTGAATGAAAGAAATTCAAATGAAAATTTAAATATCGTCAATATAAAAATAATAGTGATCTAACATATCAAAAGGGTATTATATAAACCATGTAAACATAAATATGTTCAAAACATAAAACATGACTCAACGAATCAATATTTAGATGAAGAACCCTTGCAGCATTTGTAATCATTCAATCAAAACATCATAAAATATAGAACACTAGATGGATTTTTAAATCCCCAAAATATTCATTAAAATATTCATAAAATGAATTAAGTTTTAGTGTATAAACTAAACAAAATAAAAATGTGGTCAATATTGCATATGTCTTACAAAAATCAATGTGAGAAGAGATACCCTTGCATTAAATATCATATTTCTTCATATGCAATAAAAAATCTTTTATAATAAATATAGATTTATTATATATATTTTATTGAATAATATTCATATATATATATATATATTACTATATATCATTCCATTATAATTTCTAATTACCCTTTTTTAATAATTCTTCATTAAGATTGTTAATTCGGTAAAAACTTGTTTCTTTTCCATTAATGTTTTAGTTTAAAGGTTTGGATCATTTAACCATTTACATGCTTTAATTATATATAAAATTTTATTCATGTAATAATTATAATCTTTATTCACAATATATACTTTTATTACCTTCCAAATGGGTTGGGGATGAAAAGTTAATAACATTACTTCATGGTGACAGTAGTGCATACATACACACGTGTGAATTTTCCATTTTTCAATGGATTAATTGAAATAAAATTAAATAATATTTAAAATATTAAATTTCGTAATTATATATAAATTTTAATATATATGTTCATTAACTCTATCCATATTAATATTCATGAAAAGATTAAATTAAAAATGAATTGCATTTCTTCATGGAGGTGGTAGTCCACATGTATACACGAGTGATGTTATAATTTCCTGACGGATGGGAGGGTAAGAAGGTATATAATATATAATAATTATATATTCATAATTATTTTATAAACGTCATTTAATTACATTAAATTCAAATATATGACCATCTAATAGAGATTTTTATGAAAAATATTATACATCACATCCTGGTCACGGTAGTCCCTATATGTGCATAGCTGATGTTTTTATTTTTCATTAGATATAAATGGGATATAAAATGTATATTATATTAATATAAAAAAATAAATTTATATTAATGATACAAATTTCATTATGTTATTATGGTTATATAATATTTAGAGGACGTTATTAAAGAATGAAAAATGAAATGGTCAATACGAACATATACCCTTTATAGAGGAAATGTCTTTTGAAAAGAACCTTAAGGATTCATAGATGAAACATTTTGGAATAATTGTACCAAAATATCAAGGATAAAGATGTCAGGAGAGTACTTCCATATATATTTACTGAGCTAAAGGACTCAAATAGTGTATAGAAGAGCGGAGAGTATGCTTTATTTTAAATGTTAGGGGACTGGCACATTTTTTATTATTTAGAATATTAAAATATAACAGTCACTGTCAGAGGAATGGGGCTCCATATTAGAACACATTATAATATGGGATAAAATATTATCTAAATCCATTCAAAAAATTTGTTTTTAACATGTTTTTAATACATTTTTACTATTTATAATGAACAAAAGGGGAGTTGACCTCGTTTCTAAATATGGACATTCTGATTGGAATTATGTAATCCATTTTATTATATTCAATTTTTATATGTTGATGAAATTTGTTTTAAAATAAGATTGAAAAATGTAATGAAATCCATTTTTAGAAAAATTCAATTTAATTTATAAAACTGAATTTATTATTTTTAATTTATTAGTTTATAAAATTAAATTACTATTAATATAATTTGTTAAATATATTTTCTAAACCTTTAATTAAAATCATTCATCAATACTAATTAATTTAATTTATTAATAATAAATACACTTCCTAAAATAAAATAGTTACCTAAAAATATCAATTACCGTAAAATTATTTTATCATCATTTATAACTAGTTTATAATCAATTAATGAATGGTTATTCATATATTCAATAAAAATATATTTTACTAAAATCCTAGTTCATTAGTGGTCAAGGCACATAATATATAAAAAAATTAAATTCATTGAAAATTGATCTTTTATCATAAAATGATATTATATTATCATTTAAAATTTAGTACTTAATTCCTAGGAATTAATCAATACATTTTCATTATAGAAAATAATTATGCATAGTTTTCATAATTTAGTTATTCTTATTAATTCCCTTGAATCCAAAATCCTATAAATAATAGTCACTTTAATAATAATATTTCAACAGTATGTAATGGTTTTCTAATTTCAGTGTTGCATATAAATAATGATATCAAACACATAAAATTTATATAAATATAAATATATCATAAAATTTAGGAGTTTTACATTCTAACACCCTTAAAAGAATTTCTCCTGTGAAATTTTTTACCCTTATAAAAACAAATAGTGTTACATATACCTCATCTTGTCCTTAGGTTCCCACATAGATTCATCAAATTTATGGTTTCACCAGAAAGAATTAACAAGAGTAGTGGTATTATTTCACAAAACATTCTATATTTGATCTAGAATCTCTATTAGATGTTCCTCATAATATTATAATTCTCTAGTGATACAATATTTGAATTCAAAAGATATGAAGGATCAGGTATGTAATTCTTGAAAAGTGATAAATGGAAGACATCATAAACTTTAGAAATATTTTTTGAAAGTGATAAGTGATATGAAACTATCCTGATACAATAAATAATTTCAAAGGTTCTGATAAATATAAGGATCAACTTTTCATTCTTTACAATTGACATAAAAAATTTCTAAAGATATATTTGTAGTAATACCTTTTCTCAAACATCAAACAATATATCTTGCTTAATATTATTAACATAAAACTTATATCAACTATTAGATACCTTGATGTGTAACATCCCCAACCCTAAATCCACAGTTACTTGTGCCTCAATGTGGGTCATCACATGACTGTAGGCATACCCCCAATACATGACAAGCTGTAAACTAGTATAATTCAACTAAAGAAAAACAAGGGGATACTGTATCCTCTAATTTGAGTGAATTCACAATAGAAGTAACATGAACAAATAAAATTACCAACAGAAACAATAAATGTAAATAATACGAAAAAAAACCAACAACCAACAAAGTACACCTGCTATAGAAAATCATGGAAATGTAATACATGCCATGATTTCATATAATGAATACAAGAACCAAAACATTCCAAGAATCTAAACCCATACCTGAATCTTATCCCAGTCTGGACCACCCATGCTCTAACCCATCATCCAAATCACACCCAACAAATGGTCCCTATCTAGAAAAAATAATAGAAACAAGTATAATCTTCCCAAGTTCCCTAGTGCCATAGAAGCCTGATCAGGGTGTGACTACCACTCAGCAGGTCACCACCAACGGTGTCTAAAGAAATGACATGTTTGTACAAAGGTGTATATAGGAAATAAGATAAATAATAATAAGGAAAAAACGTAATCCAATATTTTGTTGTCTAATACCCATATATCTATTATGTTATCTAGGGGAAACTAAACAACAAGACTACTCATGTTACACTGGGAATCTAAACCAAGGCACAAGGGTGACACACTCACTTAACAATAAGGGATTTAACTAATAAAAACTTTTCGTATACCCTTTAGATTAAATTCTAATTTCATCAGTTTTCAACATTATTTTCATTGCATCACTTATTTAGTTTCCCTTACCAAGATTCAACTTCATCATGGGTTCCATGGGTTAGGCATTTACATCATTTACATTACGGCCTAATCCAATCAATTGCCGTGAATAAGGGGGTAAATTATGTTCCATTTCTCTGTAGGGGTACAAATTTCACAACAATTACATCATGCACCTTGGAGCCTCATTCCTGGTGGTCTCATCAAATGAAACCATTATGGGAATAGATCCTTAGTCCCCTTCCCTAACCCATGCATTTTGTGGTGGAGTTTAGAGCCTCATTCTAACTCGAACCATGGGAGTAGAACCTCAATGAAATACAATACACTAAAAGACATGTGCACATTCTTATATATCCATTCACCAAACACATATCATATCACAACAAACACAACCAATAAAAATTGTATTCATATTGGAAAAAATCAACATGAGAAATAAAAATATTCAATAACCCATTAACACATTTTTCTCTTATATTACATAGTCATTTATCCCAATTCCCATTTATTATGTCTAATCTCATTAATAATATTCACTAATCCTGACATGTTAACCCATTTTACATATTCATCAATTACCATATGCTGACTCACCTAACCCATTCATCACTTCCCATGTATTACCCACTTATGAATTTCAAGTACAAATCACAATACATTTGTATCCTACACGTTAATCACATTAATCCATTTATACCAATTTTCACATCATTATATGCGCCCCATTACACTATTTCATCAACTAATCCCATTCATCAATGTGTTCATTTCATAATTAATTTAACATGCCAACATAATTATTATGGGTTCTATCTCATAAAACCATATATCCCTTCAGTTACTATGGTCACATCTAACATTATAAACTACATAACGGTATGGAACAAAATTCAAAATACACATTGAGATTATATTGAAACCACCCTTTTAAACATAGGTATTCCCCTTTGAAAAACCAAAATATTTAGTAATTTGTTTATTTATATTTCCTATCAATAAAGAAAACCATTAAAATATTTTCACAAAAAGCGATCCTTGTTCCCATTTCAAAGACCATTTGGAATCTCTTATAAAAACCCATTTTGAATTAAATTTATGTGAACACGTACTTTCAAAACATTTCTAATTTTCAAATCTCATTTTTCATTCAACAAATCTGAAATTGAGTCAAATACCGAAACACACCATCAAAATCATTTCAAAACCATTCATTTATTTACAAAATCCAAACAATAATTTTTTTAATCCAATGAATTATTATTTCCCATTCATAAATTATATTTTCACTGCCCATTCACTCTCATAATACCCCTATCTCATGGTTTTCCAGATTCATTCACAAATTAGATGGGTTTGGCTTACCCCATTATTGGACCTAGGTTCGGTCTCACATCATCAAAAATCCCAAAGAGATATTAAATGTTCTATAACCTCAATATATGGTCCCAATACAATATCATAACCCAATACATCAAGACACAAAATATTAGTGGAATAGAAAAAATACATACACATATAGTACATAAATACTGTGGGTAAAATAATTAAGACCACCTACCACATTAACCATTAATGAATGCTTGCATAATCTCCACCTTTGATTTTAAATCAAACCCCCTCAAAAACTAAAACCAAGAATATATTGGAAAAGTTATGGTTTTATGGATTGAGAAGATGTTTAACGAATTTACAAGCCCTAATCCATAAAATTGATCAATGATGAATTTTAGATGCACTTGGATCATATATTAGCACCCAAATGTTCTACAAACAACCAAGAATCAAAAGAGAATCATCTATGGAGAGAAATGGGGTTTCTGGGACATAACCATGTGTTGAGTGGGTCAAATGGAAGAAAAAATCAAGGGAGAATGAAATGTGTTTGAAAGGGAAAATGGGAATTTCCCTTTTTTAAGGGCCGAACAGTTTTACAATACGGTTTACAGACTATGTGCTAACCATGTGGCTCACTATACCCATGTGGATTCATGTTAGATGGTTTCCTAGGGGCACCCACAAGGTTTGAAAAACCATGAAGTAACTATGTGATATCACTCTGTATGAAATGGTCACCAAGTCTAATGGTTTCTTGGGCCAAGAGCATGGTTTATGCTAACCATGCACAAACCATACACTATTAACTTTGGGAAAATTTTATCATATTTTCATATCCTTCACCCCATAACATTTATAGAACTCCTCAAGTACTTGAAAAATAATTCTTTATCCATGAAATAGGGTTTCACCAAAAAAAATTAACAAGGATGTACCTTCATTAAATATTAGGATCTTAAAACCTCCCAAATTCAAAATGAATCATCATTGAGTTTCACCTTCATGAATTTCCAAACCCTCAAGACCAAAAATGATTCACCACATACTCACTAATGAAACATCACCTTCTTAGTTTCTCTATGAATTCATTCATATTTCAATAATTCATAGACTAAAGAAACATTCCTACATCTAGAATATTTCCCTCACCAAGTTAAAAATCACAATCTGATTCTCCTTGAGGGAACATTCACCTCAAATAATCTTTACCATCACCAAGAACAAGATAAATTTCAAGTTAATGCCACTAGAACAGTGCATGAAAATATAATAGATAGGCACTATATTACCCTAGAAGGACCAACTGAAACACTCTTGGTCAGATCCTCTCAACATCTGATAGACCAAATCACATGGAATCATGTCACCCGGATCTATTCAATGCATTAACTCTATTCCAAGCCCAACATCACAGATGGAAATTCCATAATTTTAAACACACCTCACAAACTACCCCGATCGGCATCATGAGGGCCATCAACCTCGTATTATTTTGCGAATCTGAAAATCATAACCCCAACATACTCTACATCTATAGATACTCAATAATTCAACACCCAAGACAATGAATGCCACCAACACTTTATCACCAAGATGGATCCAACCCATTTTCATTCAACTCCAATCATTAGTTATGTCATTCACCCACTACATTCCTTCTATGGTGCTTCTCACTATATGATTCATCCTCTCACCACCCACTGAGCACTTCCATAATAGAAAAGAGACCCAAAAACATCAAATCTAATTTCATAACATATAAGATATGTTTTATAAAACACCTCACTCAAACATAAACAAGAGCATTGTCTATCATTATCATTCAACCCTTTAACTGAAACAACTGGAACTGGACACATCCATTGTTCATACTCATTCATGGGTGATTTAGTTGTTCCTCAAACCCCACTACCTGACTAAAAATTCATTTTATATCCCAAATTAACTAGAGGTTTCTTACATCCCACAATATACATTCTTGTTTACCCACTTTAGATATTCCCTCCCCAGTAAACTCACTCCATTGATTCCCAATCTATACTATTGGTATGTCACCACTTTACCTGGCCACATATCACTTTTCACTTAATTATTCCCTCAATCGTATGAATTTACCTACTACAGTCATCCCTGATGTTTGATAAAACGTTCTCCATCACAATATTCTCAACTCATCATACTATTATAAATATTCATTGAACCCCTCAACACATCTCCAACACGACTACTTTGATGACCTCAATAACTAGCCTGATCCCAGTGATATCACTAGGCTCATCTTATCATCACAATAAAGACCAACCCTATATTTCTCTAAGGAACCTGATCATGGACCTCACAATATTCCCATTGGTATAGTGATGCCACCACACCCACTTCATATATTATTCCATACACCCATGACTTAACATAATGGTACCAACCTTATAAGTATCACTATCATTACATTCCTCATGAAATGTCGGCCTCCACAGATCATGCTAAAACAGTTGAAACCAAAATCTGGATGTCTCCATCTAGATTACACTTTATTAAAAAAACATCCATCACCCTTTACTCATTATTGGATTCTGAGGATGACAACCATTAAATTTGTAGACATCTTATCTATCTCGAGAACCTCTCCCGTAACCATTTGATGGTGTACTCTCCCAGCATACATCTCCCACACACATTCCACTCCATGGGTGTATCTTCTAAGAGGATCCATTCCCATCCAAAACACACTCATGCATCTAGGTGTAAATCCAATGAATTCTCAAATCACCTTGTTTGATGTCAAGATATTGGGAATAATAATCGCTTGTAAAATTACACTAAGAAGTCATTAAAGAACACCACCAAAACTTAAATTGATATTAAAACCAAAATCCCCAGTACCCTATAACCATATTCCAAGAATTCGGGACCCAACATTCCATTTTGGAACCATAATCATCACCCTACTCAAGTTATTATTATGCAGTTCTTCTGGTCACAACAGATGCACAATGGTGCATTCTGCCAGTCGAAAACCAACTGGTTCCTCACACAACATGGGCCCTGCAACTTTGATTCCATGGAACGCATCTGCTATTATATCCATCCCACCTATGAAAATATACCAGTGAAATTTTGTATCTCTAACATGTTACCACCACTTGATAATCATCAGAACCATCAATGTCTCGTACTATATTGTGACCAATCCCATGACCCGTCTCTTACTCACATGATACAATCTTGCCACCTAATCTGAAAGACTCATCGGACCAAAGTATTTCTCAACATCTCACCCAAAAAATAAACCAATTACAAAAACTACCTTCAACTCTCTGATCACCCATTCATTTTCTTCCTCAAACCAATATTTCCTTCTGTGTCTAACTCTAAAAAAAATAGGGTTAGATCTCTAAACAATCCTGCCCTTCCCAATCATTCTTACAACCAAATTTAAGAAGCCTATTACATCACTGGGGTGAGTCAGAGTTATAATTATGAATTTCTATCAAATCCATGTGGCACCCAATATTAAACTATTTCACCTCTGATGTATCCACATGTTCATCACATTCTAAGGAACCTACAACATTGTGATGTCATCCCTCGAGGCTACAGTTGATTTCTCAAGATTTTCAACTCAGAGACACAACCGAGACCACATCTCCCAAATTCTATTAAGGTTTCCAATTATCTATTTAGTCTAATTCTACACTAGGAAACACTATTTTTGAACCACCTATAAGTCTTGAAATGTCTACATATGCAACATGCACCTAAAAGAACTGACACCCTGACCAACTTCTCTCATTGGTCATCCTCAAATTCTAATAACACCAACTACCCAAACTGAATCCACAATACTAAAAGGTTAGGATAACTCAGTTACCCACACACATGAACAAGAACAAATGGTTTTTAATAGAGTTCATCCTACCCCACTCCAAACACACAGTGTTTAATGCACCAAAAACCCATTTACTATAGGTACCATACAAAATATACATGCACAGAAACACTGGAACCTTGAACTGAACACCCACTCCAGGGTCCAAACACAACTCGCATGGTCTCAAAACTATGACACTCTCATTGGAAAAAGCACCCATACCCAGGGTCGATAACCAACATGTATGTTAACCACCACTAGTTTCCCTATGTTCTACCATTTCATTTATTCCCACTCAATTAACCTTAACATTTAATCCCACCATTTAAAATCTAAAAATTACATATTTTCATAACCCAATCATTGACACATTTAAAAATATTTTTATTATCCCATAATTTTTAAAGACTTAGTTTTATTCAAAATATCATTTCAAAACATTCCCCATTTTCCTAGGACAAGGATATATGCTTCTCAAAACCCTTTGAAACAAATTTTCAACATCCATTGCTTCATTAAATTTCAATTTTAAATACAAATTGGTTTATCAAAATGTCATTTACAAGTCAATCATAAGAAAAATATGGATGACCCATTTATCCTATGTGTCTAGCATGATTCATGAACTCACACACACTCTCTTATCCCAATGATCCAAGAGGTCAGACCTCATAAATAATAAAAATCCCATCCAAGTGTACCACTCGAGGTGGATATAACAATCAACTCTAAAATCTCAAAACAAAACATAAATTACAACCCTTGGATACCTATATTTTCCCTCGTACGTGGGTCTGTAGGGACCTAGGAAAGAGCTTATTACCAGGCACTAACAATATCCTAATATCCTATCTACCATCCCCAAAATAGAGTGTCAAAATAATTACTCAAATGCCACTTTGTATCATTATTGACCCATAACTCACAAGAACCGGTACCCCGAGTTGGGTCATCACATGACCTCAGGCATGCCTCCCCATATGCCAATGTAAACCAACTAGTAGTGTATGTATAAAAAGAATCATGGAGATACTATACCATCTTATCAATTTGAATCCACAACAAAAGTATTATCGATGGATAAATAATCCAATAGAAATAATATACGGAAATCATTTGACTAAAAAAACAAGTAACCATGTACACATTTTATAGTAAATATAGAAAATGAACTACAAGTTATGTAGTAATACAATGAAAACTAGAACAAAAAATATACATGAATATGATCATGGAACCAATTCCCAACCCATTCCAGACGACACATGATCCAACCCGTCATCCAATGAACTCCCAGCACTAGGTCCCTATCATGAACCTATAACTAAAACAAGTATCCTCTTCTTGGGTATCCAATTTTCATCGGGGATCGAGCAGAGTGTGAGTACCACTCAGTAGGATACCACCAATAGTGTGTATATAAATGACCATCATGTTCAAAGATGTATACAGATAACAAGCATAATAATAACAAGGCAACAAGGGATTCATTTATGGGGTTATCTAATAACATTTTATCCATTAGTGTATCTATATGAGACTAAAAGACATGGATAATAAATTCAAACTGGGAATATAAACCATATAAAAAGGGTGACACAATTAATCATAAGGGATTTAACTAATTACAATTCATTATGTGCCTATTTGGTACAATATTAATTTAATCCATTAAATCCTTATTTACATGTCATCACATATGGTATTTCCATTACTCAGATTCATCTTAACCACTTGTCCATGTGTTATGAATTTACATCATTTACCTTGTTGTGTATGCTGGTAAATTACCATGAATAGGGGAAAATCCAGGTCCCTATCTCACCATGATTTAACACATCCCAAAAATTACATTAGAAGCATTGGAGCCTCAGTATATGTGGTCTCATCAAATGAAACTGTTAGGGGAATAGATCCTTTATTCTCTCCCCTAACCCATTGATTTTGGGGTGGAGTTTAGATCCTCAGTCTAACATGAACTGTGGGCATAGTACATCAAGTCATGATCCCACACTACATATCCATGTGTACATAATTATATATCCATTCACTACATACATATCATATCCCAAACAACACAACCAATACAAATATCAATCCTAATCTATAAAATCAATTTGGGAATTAATATTATTCCATAACCTATTAATAAATTTTCTATTTATGTTACTTATTTGTTTATCCCAATTACTATTTATTTTTTCAAAACTCATTATGAATATTCAATAATCCCCATATGTTAGTCAGTTTAATGTAGTCAATAAATTCAATATTCTCACTAACATAACCCAGTCATCATTTCTTGTGTATTATTCACTTATTCATTTCAATTACAGTTCAATATCCATTGGGAATGATCACGTTAATATCATTTAACCCATTTTCACATCATTCCAAACATCCCCTTATCTTATATCATCAACTAATCACATGATTCATTAGGTTCATTTCATAATCACGTTAACCTGACAACCTAATTGTTATGGTTTCTATCTAACTATCCCTTAAGTCCCATTAATTACTATGGTCCCATAGGACATTAATAAACTAAATCATGGTAATAATAAAAATTAAAAATAGTCATTGAAATCATATTTAAACAACCCTTTTAAACACAATTATTCCTTTTTGAAAAAATAAAACATGCCCCAAGGTTTTTATTTCCATTTCCAATTAATCAAGAAAACCATTAATCCATTTTATTAAAAGGGTGCCTTGTTCCCATTTCAAGGAACAATTGGAATATCATATAAAAATAACCCCTTCAGAATTACATTGAGCTCAACACATCCTTTCAAAACATTTTTCATTTTCAAACATTATTTTAAATTTATGAAATAAAATATCACATTAAATCCCCAAACATACAATCGAAATTATTTCAAAACCATTAAGTAATTTACAAAATACAAACCATAAATTATTTCAATAAATCCATTAACCTTACCAAGCATAAATTGCATTTTCACTACTCATTCTCTCTCATGATACCCCTATCTCAAGGTTTAATAATTTTGTTCACTAATTATAATGGTCCAACATAACCCATGGGAAGCCCTAGGTTCAGTATCACATCATCAATGAATCCAACGGGGTTCGTGAAGGATCTTGTAGCTCAATCTATGGTCCAAATATATTTTCATTACCTAATACAAAAATATGAAACACAGTAGTGGAATATAACTACTTCATACACATATAACACATCAAGACTATGGGTAAAATCTTTAAGACCACCTACCTCGTAACGTTTTATGTACAATTTATTAATCTACATCTTTAGTTCATACTCAAACACCCAAAAATCCCCAACCTATAATCTTCTAAATTTGTGACGAGTTTAGGGATTTGGAATAAGATAATTGATTTCTCAATACCTAATCCATAAAACATAGCAAAGATGAGTTTTAGACTCACTCGGATCTTCGATTTGTACTCAAATACACTCTATAGACTCACGAATTGAAGTGTAATCATCCATGGAGGGATAGGGTTTGTTTTTTAACCACCAAGGGTTGAGGGGGTCGAATAGAAGGAAATGTATAGGGAGAAAGATATAGGTTTGTAAGGGAAAATAGTCATTTCTCTTTTTTAAGGGTCGCACAATTTGCCTTCATGGTTTTAAAACCATGCACCAATCATGAGTCTCCCTCTATCCAACTGGATCCATGTCATACAGTATCCTAGGGCCACATGAAATGTTTGGAAAATTATGTGAAACTATGTGCTATACCTCAATCTGAAATTGTCCCCAAGTAGCACGATTTCGTGGCCATGCGTATGGTATACACTAATAGTGCACCAAATATGATATATGAATTGTGGACCATGTTTCACCCATTTTTATATCCCATACCCCACAACAGTTTCAAAACTCCTCAACAATCAAAACACATTTTTTTTCCATGATTGAGGATTTAAAAAAAACTAGCAAGTATATACCTTCACCAAAGATCAGGATATTAAATTATGTTTTATTTAATATATGTTTCCATATATGACATTTCATCTTCTAGATCATGTCCTGATATATTTATTTTTCTATCATTATACCAAAATATTAGAGTTATTCACATATTTCCAAAGAGGGAATGATAAGGATTCGTCTGGATGCTTGAGTGAAAGTTATTGTTGTTAGATAATTAAACCACATAAATTTGTTAATCCAAACCACCTTTCTCATATATTCTATTTTTTGAATGTTCCTCTATAAATAGTCTCCTATCTAAGGATGACATGTAATGATAAATTTCAACTATATATTCAAAATATTAAATGACTTCTCCATAAATTAAATTAAGCCACAGATCTAGATTATATATAATAGAATATGGTACCTCATAAAACATTAACTCTTCCAAAATATATATCTTATAAAAGTGATTAAGAGAGTAATCTTATTTGATATCAATGAAATGTTCTCAATTTATTGGGAGATTTTCTATAAACTCTAATATAATCATGGCCATTGGATTTTTGGGTAGTATGATGATAAAATTCATGTAAATGATTTCACATTTACATTATAGTATGGATATTTGTTTTAACAACCCCTTAGACATCTATTTATCATCTTTAACTCTTCAACATACCAAGAATAGATATAAATACTTGGAAGTATCCATTTTCATCTTATACCAATAGAAATAAAATTTTAGATATCTATACATATTTATTATTCTAGTGTTGATAGAGATTAATCAACTATGTGTTTAATACAATAGATCCTTCATTAATTTTGATATTCATGGGACACATAATATTTTTCTAAACCATATCATTCTATAAAAATCATTTTTTAACTCAGTAAAATACCATACCTTCTTCTATTCCTAAAAATCCTTATAATGTGTTTATTTTATACTCACATGGATGGATGGTTAAACTTTAATATGATAGGGATAATACATATCCTCTTTTCTCATGACTTCAAGATCTATTTTATGAGAATCCATAATTATTAGATATCCTTAAATCATCACCACATAAAAAGTAGCATGATATTTCTATATCAAAGCATCATCCACATTGTTCACCTTCCTAGGATATTAGTGTATTGTTAAATCATATTGTTTAATCATATACAACCGTATCCTTTGACACATAACCAAATCCTATAAATATATAAATCAATGATTTTTGATCGTTATATTCATCATACCTTTCACAATATTGATATTACATCTATATCTTAAATTTTGATTTTCTCCACTTCCATTTGAGATATATACCACTCATAAATAGGTAGTATGACCCATATAATATAATTAATTTAAATTTGAAGATCATATTGTTCTATTAAATAATATAAAATCATAATTGGATTAAGAATATTAAATGTTATATCCATTCCTCAATAATTGGTTTTGAAAATCGATATGAATAACCCACCTAAATGGTACCTAGATCAGTTTCAACACAGCTTAAAGAGAATTTTTGATATCCATAAACTGATGACCAGTTTCTCGGAATCAAAATTATCATGAGGGAATTATTTCACCATAATAATAACTCCTGTACATAAACAAGGAGATAAAATACTAGTCAGTATACCCAAAACTCAAAAAGGAAGAGGGTACCACAAGAAAACAAAAACAAGTCTAAAATATGATAACTCATCGCAATTCATCATATAATCCATCATGACATCAAATCTAGAATCTTCACACAATAAGTGAATCATGAGCTCCACTAGTTACTGCAATCACCTGAGGTTCTGCTAGTCATGTACACCCACCACCTCCAGGTGGTTCTATCCCATTATCTATATAAAGAATAATATATATATATATATATATATATTCTAAAATTAAAAGTTACTATGTGAGAAAAATAATCCTAGTCAGATATCACAAACTATTTCATAAGAAATCTATAAAAATTAAATCAAATTTTTTCAATTAGAGTTGTTTCTTATTTGCTTCATCATGAAGCGACCTTGGGGAATGATTTGTTGCATGGTGACTTTAGATCTAGATTGAGATCTATCAATGAGTTTCTTCCTCTCCCTAAAAATCTGTTCTAGATCTAGATCACATTCCCCTTTTCTCTATTTTAATTTTTTTGGTATCAATTCACTTTTTCTAATTTGATGTTCTTTCCTTGATTTTGGTGACAACAGTTTTGTTTTTTCAATGAAGGGTTTGTGGTACAGTGAATGGCTCTGCTCGATAATGGAATTTTCAAAAACAATGATGCTTTATTGTTTCTTCTTTGTTTTGGATGGTTCATTTCATTTTTTATTCATTTTATCATGCTTATTTTCTTGGTATCCTATTGTTCTTTGCCAAGAGGTGGCCCCAAAGGTAGGTATTGGTTTTTATTTTGGTGGTTCCATCTTTCTATTGAGGCCCTTGTCAACTTCATATTCTACTCTGGCTCTTAGTTTTCATCAATATTCTCCCTTTATGATTTGAATGGTGGCTGCCAATGAAATTTGGGATGTGATGTTTGGAAGTAGATTTATTTTTTGGTGGTGATTCTCTATACAGACTTCATATCTATCCATGGCGTCTCTGACACTTTATCTACATGATGGATTATGGAGTGGCTTATCTTCATGGTTTTTATGGATGTGGTGATATGTTTTGGACTTCTAAAGTAGTGGTGGTTCAATCTCCCATGATGATGTTCATCTATTTGAGAGTACTTATTATGCGTGGTGTTAAGATTTTGTTTGTTTCTTGACTATGATGATTGTGATTTTACGATAACAAAGTTGGATTCCATAAGCCTTCTTGTTAATGATATGGTGGGAATATGGGACTAGGACATCACCCAAAGAGGTGACTACTATTTATAGATTGAATTTTGAAATATGAACTGTTAAATTTGATTATTTAATCTGTTTTTGGGGGTTGGATGTGTGGTAAGGAATGGTTTTTTAGGTTCCCACATGACCCAAAAGATGGATTTAAAAAATAATAAAAAAATGGATTGACTCTGTAAATAATCATTTCAATTGTCCATACGTTAATGTTTAAAAAAAAATTGCATTCATTTGAAAAACAATGAATCAAAATTTTTTCATCAAAAAACCTTGTATTAATTTTCAAATTATCTCATTTCAAATAATAAAAAATTAAATTCCATTTAATCCCATATAAATAATGCTTCAAATAATTCATTTAAAATAAATATCATTTTTTCAAAATCAAAATTTAATTTTGAAAATCCATTGTCAAGGGAATTCAACATTAATTCCATTCCATTTCAAATCAGTCATCATGATACTCATTTAATGATATATAACTCAATTGTAAAACAAAATTAAATTAAATAAACCTAAATGGTTCCAATTGGTAGAGATTTCTTTACGAACCCAACTACCTTAATCATGAGATCAATGATCACCAGCATAAAATCCACCAATGGAGAGGAAAGAAAGATATGACATATCATGAAGGGATCCTAGAAACAAAATCCCTTAATTAAATATCATGATCCACCAAAAAAATGAGTATCCACAACTCATGAAGAGGAGGATAAAGGGGGAAAGGGTAAACCATAACCAAGTAAATCTTACACTTACCAAAAGAGATTCAACCCATCAATGGGTACTTTGAAACATTAATAAAAAATTCTAGGAGGGAAAAATTTGAGAAACCCACATTTTTAATGAATTAACATTACATAATATTTTTGGAATACTTAAAAAATTATATAAACAGATGCCCAAATACCACACTAGTCTAGTTCCTTTGGAAACATTGGAACATAGACACTGATACTTAAGTGAGATACATTATATCTCACTAGGTTTTTAACTATAATCCCTCATAGAAACATCAAACATAATACATATCTTCATAACCTAGTGAATGAAACATAAAAATTTTTATGTTCAAATCCCTTGTAATGGTAAAAAAGGGATATATGTAAACACAATCATGAGTATAAGGGTATGAGAACATTATCTTGAAAAATAGAGGATCATACCCTACATATCAAATATCATATACATGAATCATGGAATTAATATTTGTAGTTCATAAGACATGAATCATAAGGAAATATGAAACATAATATAAAAAATAATAACATAGGAAGAAATCATTGAATTTTCGAAGAAACTTAAGAATATATTATATGATACCAATAGTATCCAAGGCATCACTGCCAACAACATTTGTGTAGTATAGGTTCACTCCCCAGAACATTTTGGTAGCCATTTTGCACTCCCATATACATATTAATAGCATGAGTTCGCTCCCAATACCATCTTGGTAGTCATGGTTCACTCCCATGGACATAATAGTAGTCAAATTCATTCCCATTACCATCTTAGTCTATCTCATGAGATATAAATCTTTACCCAATGCATTACAAGGAGATATATGTCCCACCCATCTCATAATGAAATCAAACATACGTGTTCCACAAGAAAATATATAATTATATCAGAACCAAAGAAATTAAATGGGTATTATAAACACGAAATCATATCATAGCATATGGAAAGAGATATGTTTCATAATGATTTCATCAAAAACATAACATGTGAAAAGAATCTTGTTTCAAAAACATATAACTTGACAAAGATAAACAAGTTTCATAAAAATTATTCCATCAAAACATAATCCAATAAGATAAATAATATGAATGGAAACATTGAATAATTTTCTTATTGAGCCATGAGTAACACTAATGTATATTATTATATATGGAAAATAGTTTTGAAAGATTTTTAAATTTTTTTAGAGGATAATTTCTTTTCTTCATAGAAATAATTTTTTAAAAAATAAAAACTTTTTCAAAAAAATTAGAATTTATTGAAAAACATATAAAGGAAGCATTGGAAACTCTAAAACGTTTTTAGAATAAATTTTCCTTTAAAATTGGATTCGAATATCTTTTGAAAACATTTTTTGAAATCATGGTTTTGGAATATAATAGATTTCTAAATGAAGAGATATACAGTCATGTTTTACATAAAAATGTTATCTTAATACCAAAGTGTGGAAAATGGTACTAACACAGATATATATCTTGAAGAAATATATGAGAAGTAAAATTATTAGTGTTCTTGAGAGATGGATCATAATATTTTATAAATGGAATCATAAACCGAATTAATCTTTAAAAATTCATTTAGATTGTTTTAATAAACTCTTATAACTTGGTAACATGGGATCATACTTTCCATGTAAGAAAACTAAATAAAATAAATCTTAAAATATCATTAAAATAATTATTCATAGGATATGACATGTATAATGGAAGTATATACACCTCAAAAAAGAATTTAAGTGCATAACAACACATGAGTCTCAGTGAACGAAAATTGAGACAAAAGAATTTTACGAGTTTGTTAACATTTGAAACACTAACCACATTAAATAGAGATCATAAAATGAATCTGTGAGTTCACTTAATTTCATGTTTATGATAAATAGAAAACAATAATGGCATATAGATACCCTACACAAAAATGAAATAGTGGTGAACACAACATATATCTCATGGAAATAAATATGTAGATGAGATCCCTTTAAATTATATTTAGTCTCTCGTCATACTCATTAAAAAAACTTATATATTAATTATAAATTTATTATAAATATTTTATATAACGATATTATTATATATTGTAATGACCCGGACCAGGCCAGCCACCGGAACAGTGCCAAACTGGTTGGGTGTTACTACCTTAGACGCACCTCCCCAAATGCCAAAGGCTGCCGACTAGCAGCGAGGGTATAATAGGTATAGTGGGGAGGCTATACACTTTCAGAGGATAATAACAACTGAAGAACATTCAATAAAAATATACAATGGAAGAAATAAGTATAAACAATTGAAGTGGAAATAAATACAACAGCATGATGAACACCAAATGTAACTACTAAACAAACCAAGCATGCATCCATAGAAAGTATATATACAAAAGGGCTCCAATGGTTAACCAACTATAGATACATAAAAAATAATCATGCTAATATAGGAATGAAAGAAAAAAATGTAAACTCCAGCTACGGATGACATCAAGGTCCATACCATCTCAATGCAACAACTAACGCAACCCAGCTCCTGAAGCTGGCCTCTTTCCTGCAAATAAATCCATAATGTCTGCACGCGTCCCGAAGGGCCCATGAAGGGTGTGAGAAAAATCTCAGTAGGATACCACCCAATGGTGCGTACCTAATATAAGTGTTTAAGTAGTAATGCATTTACAAGAGAAGTAGTAAACAGTACATTGCACAAACAAACACAAACTCCACTAGTGCTCGACAGCCACCATGGAGTGTCACCTGCTTTGGCCAATGCCGGAATCCCTCTCGTGTAACCTGGCACCATGTGCCACCTGACACCGCGTGTCTCAAGTACCGACGTCCCGAAGGCACGCCCAAAGATAGTAACCTGACACCATGTGCCTCCTAACACCTCGTGTCTCAAGTTCCGACGTCCCGAGGGCACGCCCAAGAAGTAACCTGGAGGAACAACAATACCTGCCCTCAAATAAAAATCCGGAGGGATAAGGACATCTTACCTTAAATCACATCGATCCTTATCCCCCAACCCGATATCCTAAATGCTCTCCCACGAAGGCTCCTCGCCTTCCACGTTGAATTTTATGGCAAGAACCCCCAACGAAAAATTCCTAAACCGCATCTACGGGGGCCTCTACCCACATGAGTGATCAAAACCACCTCATCACAGAGTATCTATGTTTGCACACTACTCAAAGTTATGGGTGAGCGGTAATCACAAAAATAGTAACTAAGCCACCACATATCTGAAACCTCATGTCCCTACGACCATGTATCTCAAGTCCATTGGCCTCACCATCCATGTAACCCGGGACATGCCCAACCTGGCAGTCATCCTACCTCAAGTCGATGTCCATGACACCAAATCCCTTGGTCAAAACCACCCATAGTAACCCCGGGCCAAGCCCAACCTGACAGTCATTCTGCCTCAAGCTGACATCCATGATGCCCAATCCCATTTTCAAAACCACCCAACTAACCCCGGGCCAATCCCATCCTGTGATCAACATCACACAACAATATCTGGGCCATGCCCATCCCAAACCAAAGGTTCCACCATAAGAAATTCAACAATCACATACATAATCAAATTATTTACTTTTAAACAGGCAAACAACTCAACAGTTGAAATGCGCCAACTATGTGTTGTCCCATACCATCACTAAGGTCTCTAAGGCCTCTCACCATACATATCAATGTTCAATAAACTAAACTCAACTGTTTATAACAACACAATTCAATTAATACCATTTTGCCACCCCGTCCAAAATGCACCATTTGAGCAACAACCCTTCGCCCAACCCTACTCAATCAAAACAGGTAAACGGAATACCAAAAGGAATCCTAAGGGTCTAATAAACAGTTTAATATTCAATACCGGTTAAATTAGGGTCTCTCTCAAAATACCCAAAAATGCATCATAGGTTGCGCCACCAAAATGTACACGATAACATGAAAGAAGGTATGCACCACCTACCTCATACTAGTACGATGATACTCATTCGATTTCATCTTCCAATTAGTTCTAAAACGTGGTATATCTATAAATGAATCAAAACCTCTCAAACCCCTATAACTCGATCAAGTGAACAAATCAGGAAAAATGGCTCAAGGGGAATCAATTCCTTACCGAGAGAGTTCAAACGCATCAAACGGTGTTCGTATCGAAGTTCGGACGAAGATCTGGGAGCAAGAAGAAGGTCTGATAGGCTCTCCACGCGTAAGCCCTGAGTGGGAGGAAGAAAAGAGGGAGAAAGGGAATCCCCTGGTGGCTCAGAACTTATAAACCCTAAATTTAAGTGGCCGCACGGTTAACCTGCATGGTTTGGAAAACCGTGCCCCAACCGTGCGGTTTCCACTGCCTCACCCAGGAACTTCGCATGGCCAACCCACACGGTTTGGAAAACCATGCACCGCCCGTGCAGAGCCCACTGTCTCACCCAGAGACTTCACACAGTTTTTCCGCGCGGTTTGGCAAACCGTGCGCCAACCGTGCGCACCAATAAAACCTCCCCAACTTCAAGCGTTTAAACCACAACATTCCAACATCTCTAGTTTTTCCCATAAACGAGTCAAAAATTCAAACATAGTCGGGATTTTGACCAATTTCAAAAACCCAAGTTCTTACAATCTCCCCACCTTAACATAGCTCATCCCCGAGCTATCAAACAATACCCCGAGATGCCACCGAACATGCCACCCCGATCAAAGCATCCCAGACCTCCCATGTCATAAGGTTTTGCCTAAATTCTTCAAGGGATCCCTAATATAGGAATCGCCTAACTCGGTCTCATCCCGACAAAACTCAGAATGAGAAAAGGTTCATAAACCGGTGTTCCAGACTCAAGGTTATCCCATGACGCATCGTCACCCCCTTCCCCCTTATTGGAGCTCCTGTGTCATTTCTAACACCCAAAAGTATCCCGCACCGCATCAGTGTCTGCCTCCACGGGGTCCTGCATCCCATGGATGCTCAAAACGAACCGCGTTCCTAGCACCTCAAGTAACACGCATCCTCGATGCCCCGGTGCCCATGGTACCTCAAGTAACCCGCATCCTTGATGCCACTGATGCTATGCATCTCATACAGATATATATATATATATATATATCACACACCTGATATGGTGCCAATCCCACTGACTAGAATCTAGTCAGTCCACATAGATCTTGTGCATCACATGCACTCAAAACGGACATGCCTCTATAGGTCATGCCAAAAAGAAAACATTGAAATCACAACCACTCCCTAGGTGTACCTATAATCTTCATTGGCTCACCAGCCTACTCAGCCTCTAGTAGCTCCACAGCATGCGCCTGGCCTGATGTACTACTGCCTGATGCCTCACATCCCTATGGTGTTGCTCGAGTTACCGGCCACTGACCCCTCAGTTGGGTCCCACCGTCTTTGTCATGACCTCCGCACACAGTTGAACCTCAAATACCCTCTCTGGGTACCGAAACTGAACCAACTCTAGACACTACAGTCTGTCTTGGTCCCTTCCTTCCGGCTGTCTAAGAAGGTTTCCTACAAAACATCTCTAGATGTCGGACCTTTCCACATGCCCGACACTCCTTAGGAAGCCTATCACACTGAGCCCGAACATGTCTCGGCTACCTTCACTGAAAGGAAACCACTGCTAAACTACCATGAGATGGTCTAGCTGAGTCCTTCACCTGCCCTCCCTATTGGAACTCATCGCTACCTCGATTCCTACTGTCCGAACCATCACCTAAAGCTATCTCTCGGCCAACATGGGGCCTATCCCTCTGGATTTCCTCTTCTATAAGCACCTAGTTCACAGCCTCAGAGAAGGAACCCATCCTGAAGATGTTCACCTAGACCCGAATGGTGTGTCGTAAGCCATCCTTGAAGCATCTCACCCTAGCTACATCATCGATTACAATACCAAGTGCAAAGCAAGATAGCTCAGTAAAGGTAGTTGCTTAGTCCATGACAGACATGTCTTCATAATGGATGCTCATGAACTTCCAAGCTCTCTCTTCCCTCAGTGTCTCTGGGTAAAAGTGATCAAAGAACCTGTCCTCAAAGTCATTCCATGCTAGTCCCTCGTTCTTACGAGCCTGTACCTGTACATCCCACCAACACTTCACCACTCCTCTCAGCCTGTACGTCGCCAGCTTGACCCTCCGCCCTGGAGGCATCTCGAGCTGCTCGAAGATCATCTGCATGCTCTCCATCCAATTCTCAGCCGCTTGCGGACCACCCTCACCCAGATAAAGTGTCCAGTGATGCGACTGGAACACCCACGTCAAGTATTCCATAGATGGCTCTGTACCATATGCACCTCCGTCGATCCCCTGAAAGTCACGCATCAGGCTAGCTTGGAGCAGCTCGTGGAGCCACGGCCCGAAAACTGTAAAACCCTGCTGCTGTCCATCCTGCACTGGATCCTAAACCTGATCCTATCCCTAAGCCTATACCTGCAACTCTTGCACTGCCAGTACCGGATCCTGAACCTGATCCTACACCTGCGGCACTGTACCATCTCCCATCTGACGCTCCATCTGAGTCGCCCAAAAAGGAACCCACTGAATACCATAAATGGTCAGACAACCCATATTCATATATAACAATATACTCTACGCAGATAAGGAAAGCAGTAAAAGGCATTGCATAACAACTACCTTTATTCTCCCCCACTGCAACCCATGCCCCATGGCATCCCGACCTCATGGCCTCCTTACTTGCCCCTATCAGGGCCATGTATGAAAAGTACCTCGGGCCATGCCAGTCCTGACAAGTCACGTTGCCTCTAACCGAAGACCGAGTAGCCCAATCATGGTGATCAAAATCACCTCAATCGATAGTAAAAGCCTTCTCTCATAAGATTCAGACCCAAAAACCCGGTCACATGCAATTCTACAATATACAAAGCATGGAATACGCATTGGAACGACAAGTAATTATATCAGGAATTTAACCAATTTCCATTTAGAAGAATATAAATCTTCACAATTGATTTTTATTCACATGGGATTATCACTTCACAAAGCATACATGAAATTATGAAATTGAAATACCCTAAAATTCACCTATCAAAAGCCAAGCAAAGAAGCCTCGCCATACTAGGCCAAGGTCCAATTCTCCCTTACCACACCGGGTCAATGGTTTCATATCAAAATCCATAACATCACACACCAAGTGAGCCACCGAGGTGGAAATCATATAAACTGTAATCTAAGATAAAGAAAACAATAATTCCCACCCATGAAAGCTAGGTCCATACCTCATACCTGGGGCTGCAGGCACCCAAGCACAAGCTAGAAACCCATTTCCATTAACAATCTATCTCTAGTCATCCATTTTCCAAATAGTAAAACTAGCAGAATAAAAAGAGAAGCCTAAATATCTTTAGTATCCCGAAAAAAAACACAGCTACTAAATACTTTTCAATAACTCCTCTAACACCACTTTTTAACAACCCAGACCCAGCCAACAACCCGAACAGTACCAAATGGGTTGGGTGTTACTACATTAGGCGCACCTCCTCGAAATCCAAAGGCTTCCGACTAGCTGTGAGGGTCTAATAGCTATAGTGTGATGGCTATACCCTCTCAGAGGATAATAATAATGGAAGCAACTTAAATTACAATAAACAGCGGAAGCAATAAGTATAAAGAACAGTAGCAGAAATAAATACAATAGTATGCTGAACACCAAATGTAACCACAAAACAAACAAAGCATGCATCCATAGCAAGTCAATATACAGAAGGGTTTAAATGGATAACCAACTATAGCTATATAAAAAATAAGAAAGCTAATACAATAAAGAATGAAAAACAATGTAAAATAAATCTAGGAAAGACCTCAAGGTCCATACCATCTCCATGAAACAACTAATACATATCAACTCCTAAAGTTGGCCTCCATCCTACACGTAAATCCAAAAAGTTTGCACGCGTCCCGAAGGGCCCCTGCAGGGTGTCAGAAAATTCTCAGTAGGATACCACCCAATGGTGCATACCTAATATAAGTGTTTAAGCAGTCATGCATTTAAAATGGAAGCAGTAAATAGTACAATGCATAGACAATTACAAACTCCACTAGTGCTCAACAGCCACCATGGAGTGTAACCTACTTCGGCCAATGCCGGAATCCCTGTCGTGTAACCCGGCACAATGTGCCACCTGACACCGCGTGTCTCAAGTTCCGACGTCCCAAAGGCATTCCCAAAGATAGTAACCCGAATCCATGTGCCTCCTGACACCTCGTGTCTCATGTACCGATGTCCTGAGGGAATTCCCAAGAAGTAACTCGGAGGAACAACAATACATGTCCTCAAATAAGAATCCAAAGGGATACTGATATCTTCCCCAAAATCACGGCGAGCCTTATCCCCCAACCCGATCGCTTAAATTTTATCCACTGAAGGCTCCTCACCTTCCACATGGCTTTCTACGACAAGAACCACCGACCAAAAATACCTAAACCGAATCTACGGGGGCCTCTACCCACACGAGTTGTCAAAACCACCTCATCACGGAGGCTCTATGTGTGCACAGTACTCAATGTTTTGGGTGAGCTGTAATCACCAAAATAGTACCTAATCCACCACACATATGACACCTCGTATACCTACAACCATGTCACTCAAGTCCAATGGCCTCGCCATCCAAGTAACTTTGGCCATGCCCAACCTGACAGTCATCCTGCTTCAAGTCAATGTCCATGAAGCCAAATCTCGTGGTCAAAACCACCCATAGTAACCCCTGGCCAACCCAACCTGACAGTCGTCCTGCCTCAAGCCAATGTCCATGATGCCCAATCCTGTGGTCAAAACCACCCATTTAACCCCACGCCAAGCCCAACCTATGATCCACATCACTCAACAATTTCCAGGCCATGCCCATCACAACCTGAAGGTTCCAACATAAGCAATTCAAAATTCACAAACATAATCAAAAGATTTACTTTTAAATAGGAAAACAACTCGACAGTTGAAATGCGCCAACTACGTGTTTTCCCATACCAACACTAAGGTCTTTAAGGACTCTTACCATACATATCAATGTTAAATAAACTAAACTCAACAATTATAGCAACACAATTCAATTAATACCATTTTGGCGGCCCCGGCCAAAATGCCCCATTTGAGCAACGACCCTTCGCCCATCCCCGCTAATGAAAAATAGGAAAAGGGCATACCCAAAGACATCCCATGGGTCTAATAAATAGTTTAATATGAAATAGGAGATAAATTAGGGTCTCTCTCAAAATACCCAAAAATGTGTCAAAGGTCGCGCCTCCAAAATGTCTATGAAAACATGAAAGAAGGTATGCACCACCTACCTCATACGAGTACGATGATACTCCTTCAATTTCAGCTTCCAATTAGGTCTAAAACACGGTAGATCTACAAAATAATCAAAACTTCTCAGACCCCTATAACTCGATCTAGGGATGAAATCCAGAATAACGGCTCAAGGGGAATCAAGTCCTTACCGAGGGAGTTCCAACACATCAAACAGTGTTCGGATCGGAGTTCAGACGAAGATCTGGGAGCAAGAAGAAGGTCCGGCAGGCTCTCCCTGCATAAGCCCCAAGTGGGAGGAAGAAAAGATGGAGAAAGGGAATCCCTAGGTGGCCCAGAACTTATATACCCTAAATTTAAGTGGTCGCACGGTTAACCTACATGGTTTGGAAAACCGTGCGCCAACCGTGCGGTTTCCACTACCTCACCCATGAACTTCGCACGACGAACCCGCACGGTTTGGAAAAACGTGTGCCACCCGTGAGGAGCCCACTGTCTCACCCAGAGACTTCAGATGGTTTATTCTCATGGTTTGGAAAAATGTGCGACAACCGTGCACACCTACAAAACCTCCCCAACTTCAAGCATTTAACCCACAATTTTCCAAATTCTCTAGTTTTTCTCAAGAGCGCATCAAAAATTCAAACAGGGTTGGGATTTTTACCCGTTCCAAAAACCTAGGTTCATACATATATAATACCATATATGGGTTTTATCATGACATTATATTACCCTATTTATAACAATAATATGTTAAGGTTTCACTTCAGGTAATATTTTATTTGTTCTTTGCATGTGTCTTAATTTGTTATATCATTGATTGTTATACAAATATCATTATTTAATAATGTAAAAAATTACATAAATATTATATATATTCTATATATTTTTATTACAATATTAAATAGAATATGGAAGTATGGAATGTAATACACCGTTCATGGAGACGGTAAGCCGTACATATACATGAACGTTGTTTTAGTTTTCATTGTCATATTGAAAGAAAAAAAGAAATTTTATTATATGTATATATGTATATATGTAAATAATATCATTAATGTAGAATTATAGTGTTATATATGTCATATATGTTTACTAAACCCATCCTTAATTCATTCCACATTGTTTGTGAAGGAATCGCATCATTTTGAGGGTGAGGTAGTCCACACTTTCTCAAACGAAGTTAGTGTATTTACACTAAATGGAAAGAAGATGATATGTGTTGTAAAAGAAATAATAAAGATTAAAGACATAATAAATATAATATATGACTTATCTAAAAATAACTTCCATAATAATTTCTTCTATGAGAGGCGGTAAATGAAAAATGGAGAATCATCATTTAGTGAGGGGGTAGTTCGCGATGCACGTAAACAGTATGTTTGTTGCCCAACAGATGGAGGTGTGTGTATGTTTGTTTTAAATATTTAGAATAAAAAATACTATTATATTGGGGATTATTTTTTTTACAAATATTAATAAACATATTGGACTTGGTTTATAATAAAAATAAAATAAAGGATCTTCAGATATGGAATTACCTCTTAATCCAGTGACTCCTTTTGGTTTGTGCCAAAAGGATTACATGGAAGAAATTATGACCAAATTGAGAATTAAAGGAGGAAAATAGGGATTTTAGGATGTGATTGGGTATATATTGTCTGAAAATATGAGGTTTGAGATGTGTAATGAAGAGGGTGAGGTGGTGGCCTTTTATTGGGAGGGGAATGCAAAACGTGGAATTTTTTAAAACTAGTAAGGTGTACTGATGTTTTTACCTATAAATCATAAAAAACCAAATAAAACTCAATATTGGGTGGTTAATTTACTAATAGATTCCATAAAAGGGGTGTTGGAGATGTTTAATTTTCATTTTGGGTATTTAATTAATGGTTTACTCTTTAGTTATGATTAATTTTACCTTAACCGATGTAATTATTTTTAATTATTTTCACGAATCATTTTGGTCAAAAAAAAGTTGACATTAGTAGAAATTATAAATTATTATGATTCCAAATATGGAATATATTTTCTCAAATTCACGTCATATAATTGGATGATATTAATTTAGAATTAATTCGCAATTTGGATGACAATACGGGTTTTTAAAGTACCCATATTCAAAAAGTTTCCTATGTTTTTATATCCAATTTCAATGTGAAATTGATTTAAATGTCCTAAATTGTATTTATTTATAGAAATATTATATAATTAAAGTTTTCAAATATTTAAAATATTCTTTAACTTCAAAATAAATAATAGGAAAAAGTAGTTTTGATTTACAACCAGATATTTTCACTATTCATCCAAAAATAAGGTTACTAAGAAAAAACCCAAAATTTTACCCAAAGATAATTTTGTCATTATAAATTAAAAAATGAATTTTATTTTATAAAATAAAATTTCTAATTATTTCAAAAATTAATTTTTATTTTTTTCATAGGAGGACATTAAAATTTGTTCATTCTAGAAAATGGTATTTTTAAACTTATAAGTACTTTTCCAAAAATCATATATTTCATTAAAAATATGTTTTATTTATACAATAAAATTATAACCAATATTTTAAATTTAGTTATTAATATTAATATAACTATGTTTAATTGATATGTTATAATTATCTCATTTAAATAATTATAACAATAAAATTTTGTTCTGTAGAATCATCAGTGCGGTGTGTAAAAAATGCCTAATCGGTGTTGTGTGTAATATACACCAAGTCAATGATATGTGTATCTTACACCATTTTGGTGAGTTTTGAAATGAATATTTGATTTAGTTCATTTTAACACATAATTGAAAATTTAATTTATTCGAGAACAAAAGGTCCATAAAAACTCAAGGTGATGATTTCTACCACCCTTAAAATGAATTTCATCCTTGAAATTTTTCACCCAGGTAAAAACAAATTATGATAATTATGCTTCATCATATCCTCAATTTCCCATGTACCTTCTTTTAACTGGTGATTTCTCTACAAAACATTGACCATAAGAGTGGTCTTGTTTCATTGAACTTTCTCTGATCTATCCAAAATTTCAACTAGTTGATCTTCGTAAGACAGATCATAATCCAATGGTTTAACCTCTGAATTCAGTACATTTTAAGGGTCATTTACATACATCCTTAGGATATATACATGGAAAAAGCATGGACTTAAGAGGGTTTTTTAGGAAGTTCAAAGTGATTGGGTTCTCTCCTGGTACAACCAAGAATCTCAAAGGGACTGATATATGTAGGACTTAGTTTCCCTTTCCTCCGAAATCTATTTACATTCTTTGAGGGTGAGATTCATTTAAACAAAATTTCACATACATAAAATACTATAATGATTAAATGGTTATCAGCATAACATTCATTCTAGTGTTGATCTCCCTAGATATTATGTAGAATGGTTCTAACATTCTTGACAATTTCTTTAGTAATATCATCCCCCAATAGATTTGTTTTTCCAACATCATCCAAGAACATTTGAGCTATAAATTGCTTCCCATATAGTGCTTCATATAGTTCCATATGAATACTTGAGTGAAATATATTGTAGTTTGAAAAAAAATAGATGATGGTGTTGATTCCAACCACCTTTGAAATCCACATAAAATGATCTCAATATATCCTCTATGGTTTGAATTGTACTTTCACAGTAACCATATATATGAGAATACTAAGTAGTGGTAAACTTAGTTTTGTATCATGTTCTTATGAAATAATTATCTATAACATTGAGGAAAACATCATATCCCGATCTGATACAATATAATGTGGTATTCCAGGATACCTTATTTCTTTCATACTGTATATCAGGGCATGATGATCCAAAGAGAAGACTTATCTAATTGTGAAGATGTGTGATGAATTAGTAAGTTGATTGAATACCACCCATATAGAATTAAACCCTTTATGGGTTTGGGTTGTCAATTGAAAAAATGCATAGTCATTTTCCATCACTTCCATTCTGGTATGGAAAATGGATGAAACGTCCCCCTTTGAATTTTTTCTTTTAGACTTACTTTGTTGGATTACTAAGCATTGAGATACAATCTATGTGATGTATATCTTCATCCCATCCCAACAAAAGTATTCTTTCATGTCCTTATACATCTTCTTACTTCCAGGTTAAATAAATATTAAAGGAACACATACACAGTTCCGTAAACTTATAAATCCATCTTGATCAAGTTCAAACTCATGAACATTTCTGTATTTCTTTTTCAGCTCTTCATCTTCCTTATGTGTCTCCAGAATCATCATTTTTATAATAAGTTGAAAATTCATTTTATAAAGAGAATATCCCCCTTTCCTTTAGGATTTCTAGATCCATCTTTCTCAAATCTATAAATATTGGATATTTTCTGATCCTCATCATGGAGAGGATAACATGATCCTTTCAACATAATTCATCCTCCACCTTGTTCACTTTATTAGGGTGGTAATGTATTGGGCAGTCATAATCCGTTATCAACTATAACCATATTCTGTTGTGCGTGTTCAACTCCATTTATGTGAATATATATTTCAGTCATTTATGATCATTATATATATCGGAGTTTTCACTATTAAGATATATCATCCATATCTTTAATCAATAAAGTAACACTGCTAACTCCAAATCATTTGTGGGATATTGTTTCTTATGAATCATCAACTTTTACGAGAAATAATTTACAAAGACTTTAATCATCATAATAACACATCCCAATCCAATATAAGATTCATAAATAATAATTAAAAACCCTTCTCCACTACAGGGTAATGCAAGCACATGTTCACCAAGTAACCATCTCATTAGCTCCTACAATTTTTCCTCACATTCATCAGTCGAGAGGAACATAACACCCTTCTAATTTAACATGGTATGATGATTATATAGTTGTGATAAAATCACCCTAATCCATTTATAATATCTATCTTCACCAATAAATATATGGATTTCAGTCACTATGGTTGGTCTAGGATA
This sequence comes from Viscum album, assembly GCA_963277665.1. Classification (NCBI taxonomy): domain Eukaryota; kingdom Viridiplantae; phylum Streptophyta; class Magnoliopsida; order Santalales; family Viscaceae; genus Viscum; species Viscum album. The sequence goes on from OY728158.1 coordinate 1,032,392,752, forward strand.
GTATTAAATTTCCTCTTTCATTGATAGTTCTACTGTTATGCCATATCATGATATTATGTGACCTATAAATGAAACCTTTTTCATCCAAATTTCCCCCATTGTAAATTTTTCATATATCTTCCCCTTCCATAAGGTCATTAGTAAAAAAATTTATGATCTTCATGATATTCCTTTTTCCTTTAACAGATAAGAATATCATCTATAATGACTACCATAATCTTATTGAAGTAATTTCTAAAGACTCTATTCATTAAACCCTTGTAAATAGATGAGGAATTAGTAATACCAAAAGGAATCATTATATATTAATAGTGTCTATAACCTGTATTGATTGTAATATTGGGTATATCCTTTTTATTGACCCTTAATTGATAATATCATGAATGAAGTTAAATCATGAAAAAGTATTGTCCTCTACGTAATTGATCAAACAATTAATCAATACATTGTAGAGGATTCTTATTTTGATCATGATCTTGTTCAACTCTAGATAATCAAACAGAGATGCACTGATCCATATTTTATTATCATAAAAACAATAGTTTCACCCAAAGGTGAAATAATTTTCAGAATGAATTCCTTATCAATATTTTCGTATAGTTTCTTCTTCATTTCCTTCTACTCAATCAAATACATTCTATAATGAGTCATTAAAATTGGTTTGGAACCAGGTATGGGTTCAGTTGGGAAATCAACTTCACATTTTGGTGGAAGTCTGAGAAACTATTTTGGAAAGGTATCCAAAAAATGCCAAACAATAGGCATATCATCGATGTAGATTTTCTCCCCAGCAATTTGATATAAATAATCCTTTTAATGGAAATTATAGTGCATAAACTGAATATAATCTCACCGGGAAGTTCATACTTATAATCACATGGATGGATGATCATAGTATATTAGTAAATATCAAAATTAACTTCCCTTGATCAAAAATTGATATGGGATTTATGTAAGGAAATCCAATCCATGTCTAATTTGACATATAATTTTACTAGAGAAAGAATGATAAGATTTTTCGGAAGCACATTCCCATAATATTCAACTGAAGAGGAATCAATGTATGGATATAGAATCACTATACCATTTGGGGGTTTCACTATTAATTCAACATCGAATTGTTTTTGTGGAATCTGGTAACCCTTATAAAATTATTTAGATATGAATGAGATTGTAGATCAAGAATCAAATATGACGTTTGTAGTTCTAGAGTGGATGGTATGTATACCATACATTATGTTTTTACAGCACCCCTCATCAGAAATAGTGATTTCATTATATTTACACATGCCACTTAGATTAAGAGGTTTTTGACGTAGATCATCATCACTTGCCCTTGTGTTTTGGATGTGGTTAGCATAATTCATATTCCCCTTACACTTTGAGCAATGAATTGGGGGAGGTGCATTATTTTCATCTTGTTTCCAATTTAAAATGTTATCAAACTACTTCCAATCACTTTAGAAGTCAAATTATTGATGTCATTCCCTTCCACACATAAAACATTTATTATAACCCTTATAAAAATTTCCTATACGCTTTTTCCCACATTTATATCATAAAGGGAATAAAAACTTCTCTTCTCTTTGGTTTTTAGTGTTTAATTTCAAATCATTCATAATTTTTTTGGAAAAACCAGGAGGTTGTTAAGTGACTTCAACCTCTATTTCAACCTTTATTTCACAATTTTCATAAATTTCATATCTACTAAATTATTTTATGGATAATGCCCTTATAAGACATGAAATTACATCACTAAATAACCAATCAACTTTACTTTTTTGTAGGATGGTAATTTATTTATAATACATCAAAAGTCTTATGAAATTATCCTTTTATGTACCAACAAATTTATCATCCCTTTGGTTCCACTAAAGGAACTCATTCTCCACCATGGTAAGATGAATCTAAGGAATGTACTTATTGAAAAATTTGTTCCTGAACCCCTACCACTCAATGGATTCAATCTCATCATGATGACTCATATTCTTAATTAGAGTCCACCACTGGTTCACTTCACCATCTAAATGATAAAAAACTGGAATAATGTTGGACAGAGTTGGGCAATCAAGTGGAAGGTGAATTGTGTTGATAAAAAAATTTGAGTTAAATATTTTAATTGAATATCCCTCAATTTTTTAAAAAAATTATAGTTAATAAAATTAGATAATTTATAATAGATTTACTATTCAAATGTTTTTTCACAAGATTGATTATTTTTCAATTATAAAAAAGGTGAAATATTAATAAAACTTTTGACACTAATATACAAAATCAAAACATTTATAACCAATGTCCAGGACTAATTATCATAGTGAAAATTATTTTTTCTAAAATATGAGTTCAAATATAGTAAACTAAATTTTAAAACATGGGGAATTATAAAAAGTTTTTCAATCTCAAGACAATAACTAATCCACTCTACTTGGTGATCACCTTCTACCAAGAAATATATATATATATATATATATCATTGATCAATACCCTGGATCGGGGATAACACAATAGTACACAAGGCTGTCGAGGTCAGTAGACATCTACCACAGTTCTATGTGGGAAATATAACAACTATATCACACATGAACTCTTCTATAGTTATACAAGGGTGAAACCTGGTGTAAAAATAAATTTGTGTGAGTATATCTTTTATCCTCCAAATCAGTGAAATAGATAGTGTGAATTTTTAGTAAAAACACATACACTAATCAAAAGATTAAAAAAATAGTCCAAAACATAGAATAATATATTAAGAAGGGATTATAAATACTCTTAGTGTTGTTCTATGATGTTCTAGACATCTAGGATGTAGCAGATTTGATGTTTAGGTCATCTTCTGAAAGCAGTCTTAGAAACAGAGTGTTATGAGTTATGTGTTCTATTTTTACATTAGTGATTTTATCTTGTAATCTTTTATGATTTTTTTATTCAAGGATGTTTAATTATTTGATCCAGATCAAGAACGAACTATGCTTTCTTCATGTGTTCTTCTATGTTATTGCATTCACTTATATTCACTCTAACATCTCTTTTAGTCTCTATATTTCACTTTTTTGTCTTGTGTTCCACCTTGTATTTAATATTCGAGTGTTTTTGTTTTTGGCGACAATGATCATGATCTTCACACCTCATACTATCTGTAGATATTTCTGAAAAATATCATTAATTATGTCAGTTTCATTAAATGACTCAAATATGGCCATTAGAATCAACATTTAAAATTAATTGAAAAATACAGAAAAATTATGTGAGGAACGGTGTCACAGTAGTGGTGAGTAGAGAATGGTGAAACACTAATGGTGAGTCCAAAGTGGTGTCTTGGGAATATTTCATATTGAGGTTTTTGTTTATAGTGTCATAGGAACAGTTTCATGGAAGCAGTTTTTAGTCCTATGTTAATTGTGGAATCAGTAGCATGGTTACGGTGTTAGGTAATTTAAAATTTTTGGAATTGGAATCATGGTTATGATGTTAGGTAATGGTGACTAGTCCTTTGTCAAAATTAAAAATGTTGTATTGATATGGTGTTTTTGAAATGGTGCTATGGAAACAGTGTAATGAACTTCTCCAATTTCTAGACTAAACGACGATACTGTTTCCTCACAGAAACAATGTCTCATACTTAGCCAAATATATTCCATATTTATGAGGAAGTAATAATCACAGAATGAATTAGGGTTAATAATAATAAAAATAATACATAGTAGAACAATATTAAGCATGATATATACGATTTAAAAATGATTTACATGATTGTATTGATTTACATGATTTGTATGAATGGCCTGATTTGAGAGAATTAAAAAAAAGAGGAGTCCAATAATCTACCCCTTTTGACGATCACTAATCATGGCATTTAAAATCCATACATTTTCTTATAATAACATGATATTATAGAATATATGTAACAAATAATATAAATGATGTTCTTATTTATCCTCCTTTAGAACAAATTCCAACTATTCTATCTCCTTGGGATTATTAAAAAGAGATTAAGAGAAACAAAAAAACAGTAAATGAGGCCAAAAAGTGAATAAAGGATAGAAAAAATTTCATTGAATAAAATAAAGGAGAAGAGTTACAATCACAAAAAGGGAATACATAATGGGACTATGAAAAATTAGACTTCACTTATCATCAGATTTGGTAGCCTTCTCTTGATCCTTGGTAGAGACAATATGAGGCGGGGAAAGAAGTGCAGAATTAGAGGTGGAAGAAACAATAGTAAAGTAATGTCATAGATTTCCTTTAATTATATTTGGGGAAACATTTGGTTTGGTGGAAGACCAAGGAAAAGGTTTCTATTCAATAATTGGTTTGATCCAGCTTAGATCATGAGAAAAATATTTTGTAGTAGGGGAAAATGAAGTGGAGGATAAATGAAAGGTGGAATGAGGTAGACTAGTTCTCAAAGGATCCGCTGCAGGAGCCATGATGGATATGCCCTAAACATGAAAATAAGGCTTAAAGAACATGATAAAATCTATGATGATTTCACCACCATACTACATGGACTTCCCAAAAAAAAATAATTATTTTCCACAAATTTCTCCAGTTTATGAGTGAATTCCGTGATCTTCTAAACATTATATTTTAAAGCTTTAGTTACATGAGGCTGCCTTAAATTTTCCACAAGATACTTGTATTGATTGTTCAACTCATTCTTGGAAGAGATCCTCTTGAAGTAGTAATCCCATTTCTTAAGGATTTCTTCTTGAGAATCATTGGATATTTTTTAGTGAACTCATTCCAAGTCAAACATCTGTTCATTGTTCTTGATAAATATATAATGATATTCCTTATCAAAACCTTCAATCAAAGGATAAAAATATACTTTAATTATATATCTGATAATGTCAGAGTCCAAAGGTTGAGATGGCTGAAAAAAATATATGAAGTAGAAACAGCTGATGTGAGAGTGTTATGTTGATTTAGAATAGTTTATAAACATCCTTTATTCTCAGTGGTAAGATTATAGATCATAGATACAAGCACACGCATATCATTTTCTATTTTAGTGTTTTTCGCAACCACCTATTCATACACAATAATGAATTTAGGTTGAATTATAGATAAATCATCCTTTTAAATTATTTCTAGATCATCCTCAATGAGATGATAAACATGTTTTTGAGAATAGTTCACATATTTCATTATTTAATACCATAGATGTAGAGACCCATGCTTTACATACATGGAAATTACAGTCCTTTTTTTGGAATACTTAATACATAACAAAAACAGACACCCAAGGACTGTAATAGTTTAGTGTCTTTGGAAACTCGGAATATAATCTTCTAACCGTGGTGAAAGATTTTCAATATCTCCCATAAAGATATTCCCATTTTGTTTTCTTACCTAAAACCATTCTTTAAATCCTGGGGAAAAGAAAACATATAATGGATGAGATCAAATTCTTAGTATGTGTAATCATGGAAAAAATAAAACAAACCATATAGATTTGAACATTAAAACATGAACATAATGCTTAAACATCAAAACCGTGAGTTGTGAAATAAATCTTGGCAGTACGTAAGGCATATATCACAAAGGAACATAAATCATGATAAAAAAGCATGGGAATAAAACATTTAATTGTGGAAAACCATTAAACACATGATATGATTTCCATAGTAGCCAAGGCATTGTTTCCAAGTCCATCTTAGTGGACAAAGTCCCTTTCTGAATCCAGTTCACTCCTCATTCTAGTCCTGTATCACTGAACCAGATTAACTTACCATTATAGCCATGTATATCTCAGGATATATAAATCTTTACCCAATCCATTGCAGGGATATATCGGTCCCACCCATCTCATAATGAAGTCATTCTTACTAGTGCCACAAAATAAACACAAATCATTCATCATAACCCAAAGAATAAAATGGGTTTCATAAACATCATCCAATCATAAAATAATCCCCATAAATCATATGGATATAATATCATCATAAGAAAAGTGGAACAATGTAAATACTAGAGACATTATACTTGAAACATAATCATACTAAATAATTTAATAATAGATGGAAATTAGTTTTGACAAAACACTTGAAATGAATTCTTAAGGAAAATATCCTTTCTTCTTCAAAATCATTTTCTTTTCACAAAATGCCAGGAAATTTTAAAATAAAAAGATTTTGTTGAATATAGTAATGAAATATCATAGAGTAATCTTTATGAAAACAATGCGTTATGAAACCATAAAAATCTGTTCATGCCTTATAAGTTAAAAACATTCTTCTTGTACTTTTGCCGGAAAAGTAAAAAGTTACAACGTATGGTAACCAAAAGAAACATTCTATCCATAGTACTAAGTAAAAGTAAAATAGGGGTAAACACGACTTTAAATTTACATTGAATAATATTAAACACTTTATAGAAAACACTTTTATGGAAATGGATGAACAATATAACCCCAGTAAATTCTTACGAATAAACTATCTCGGATAAAAACAAGATTGGAAAAGTTATCCCTTACCTTAGGTCTGATATTCTTCGTAAGTATCCGAAAAACCGGTATAATGATTTAAATAAAGTCAATTACATATTACAGAATCATATTCATTGTTATGATATCATATATGGTTCACTTATGACTTTATATTACCTGTTCTTTTGTAAATTCCATGTTAAAGAAGCGTTTTGGGTAAAATCATTTTATTTATCGTACATGTTTGGAATTGTTATTTGTGATATTATTATTACTTATATCCTGACCTACATACATCCAGAATGTAAAAAAGGATTTATATATCAAATATATTTAGTATATATATAATAGATAGATGAATGAAATGAAATAAATCGTTCGTGGAGATGATAGGTCGTACGTACGCATGAACGTTGTTTTCCTTTCATTATTGACTTGAATGGAAGAAAGTAGATGAAATATATATATACATATATCCATTAGATTACTTATGTCATATATTTCATTATTATTCATTATATATAATTTATAATCATTTTTGAATGGTTAACATTGAAAATGAATCACATCACTTTGTGGAGACGGTAATCCGTACGTACGCACGAGCGATGATGTCATTCCATTAATAATTGAATGGAATTGGAGTGGATGATATAATATCTCAGAATCATTATTATATTATAATAACTATATATAGTTATTCTTTACACCATTATACCCTTCCAAGTAAGGTAGTGGTGGGAAAACAGATTTCATCACGTTGTGGAGACGGTATTCTATATGTACGCGCGCGGGGTGATTTTGTTTTCCATAGGATGGATAGAAGATGAAATGGGGTTGTTTCATATTTATAATGACATATCAGTATATTATTGATGCTTATTTTATTAATTTATAATGAAAAAACTAATGAAGAAGAATTTGAAGATGACAGAAGCATGAATGATTCGGTAGAAGAGATTACCTCTTCTTCGACGCACCTCTTTTAAGATTCCACTTAAGGGACTAGAGTTGGTTATTTTATAAGAAAAAAACCACTATATGTTTTCTAGGGAAGTTGATAATGGAAATGGGTAGGGTTTTTCTGATCTTGAAAGATCAAAAATGTGTAAAGAGATGAGGGAGGAGGTGCCTATTTATAAGGGAGGAGAGGGGCACTTTAAGAAAAAACATAAAATATTATTTTATAATAAAGTCATATTCGGTATATAATAGCTCCAAATTGATTTATTTTGAATCTACTGTGGGTATGGGTCGAAATCCTCTCAACCAATTGGTTTTATATTTTTTTAGATTACTATTTTAACATTATCATTTACATTTAATTCTAAGTTAAATAATTTAACTTTTACCATGTATTCTTGTTTTCTTACACTATATGGTTAATAAACTTACTATAACAAGACAAAAGAACCCCAAGGGGTTAATTATTAATATATATAACCTTATCTAAGTCATATTTCCGAAACTTAGGTTTTAGGAATAGAATAACAGTTAATAATGTAATATTTGATTTAAAAACGATTTTATGTCAATTTTGACACTATTTGATAATTGATTTTTGTTAAAATCATAACAACATGATGCGTTCGAAAAAAGTTAATAAAATCAATAATAACATGTAATATTAACATATAAAATTATTTTAATTCATAAAAAGTATCAAATTACATTTATTTGGTTATTTATAATATCAATTATGTTAATATTTCATTAATAAGGTAATCAACGGTTCATCATTATGTCATAAATAAATTAAATTATATAATGTCTAAAAATTACAAATAAAATACCATTATGACGAAATATTTTTATCTTTATAATTAATATTTATAGTCGAATTTATCTTATTTTTATCCCTATATTAAAAATGTTTTACTTAATAAACTTTGATTTCAACTCTTTTAACTCTTCTTTAGATAAAATAATAATAAATGTCGTAATCTAATCCAAGTGGACCTAAAGGGTCATATTTTAATGATAACGTTGTTTTTGGTTGCATTAGAGTTATCCAATGTAATTAGGACATGTGTTAGGGTAATAATAATATCATTTTTACCCTTAATTACCCTATTTACTTTTAACCGTGGTAAATAAAAGTAAAAAGGTAATATTCACAAAATATTATTTTTATCTTATTGAACCACATTTTACTCTTAGATATTAACTTTGTCTCTCGTATTTTCGAAATTCAACTCACCAAAGCAGTAGAATTATGTTTTCTGTAAAATTGCAAATGCTCCAAGGAGGTGGGTAAAAGACCGTGAAAAGTTCAATAAACTTTTTTTATATCTAAAATGTTTATAAAATGATTCCAATGAATTATATTGAACATATATAAGTATTATGTATCTATTTTTTCCTAAAATTACTTTAAATAAAATAAATTATTATTTAAATAAAAAGTCAGTTTAAACTAATAATTTAATGTTTTCACTATTCATCAAATATTGAAAGTTTTCAAAAAAATACCCAAATTTCACCCTAGTCTAATTTCGATATTCCGAATTCAAAAATAAAGTCCATTTTGAAAGATAAAATTTTTAAATTTTCAAAAAGTATGTATTACTATTAATAACGGCTAGTTTATATAATATTTTAATAACATATCGTTGTTTAGTGAAACTCGGTATTGCGTACAACACATGTTATCGAGGAAGGTCACGATTATATGTAATGCAAGCCAAGTTAGGGTTGTGTGTAGTGAAATATTCCTTCGTTGTTGTGTATAATAGAATCCAAACATATTTCATTTATACATTGAATATATATATATATATACACTCAATGTTCCCTAGAATAACTTCTATCAAACGGACATGAAATTTTATGTAACACGATCCAAGAATAGTGTTCCATATATTGCAAGATAATATGGTGTTGCGTATAGTGCAAGATAATCTTGGTGTAGCATACAACACAAGAAATCAAATAAATTAAAAAGAATACTTCTCATAAAATCTCAGGGTGTTACATTCTACCCCCATTAAAATGAATTTCGGCCTAGAAATTCATCGGGGTTATAAATGGTTTACTACGTGAAAGTTTTTTTAATAGAGACCCACATCGTAAAAAGGAATACCAAAACATAACATTAAAAACTAATGTATGAAATGTAACGCTAACCAAAATTAACTAATCACTGGGATTCCACATTGGATAACAAAGGTGAAAATATCGATATGGAAGTGAAATATAACCATCAACTTCTGATGAAGAGTGGTAGAGGACATGGATATGAAAAAGACAACAATCACAAAGCCATAAATTTGTGATGATCTAAGGTACCATCCGATTCATCGGATATGAGGGTACGAGGAAAACATTTTTAGTTCTCAAGATCATTTCCCTAATGTTGATATTTTTTTGAATTAAAAGAAATACTTAATTTATTTTGTTACAATATTACTGTTGTTTGTGCCTTGAACAATTTCCACTTCATCTCTTAAAGTAATGAAGTTGAATTTACATAAGTCCATCTATATTGAGATTAATCGTATATGGTTCCTAAAATGGACTTATACTTCTTATATCGTAGCACTTAATAAATTAAAACTATTTTCTACTAACCAGGGACTTCCTGTTGTCATGTGGTAGGTGATAAAGGCATGTCACACTTCGGTTGTGGGTTCGATTCCCACAGCCTTTTCCGACGCGATGGGTTGTCACCCGTCCTGCAGGTTGCCTTTTTTTTTTCTAAAACTACATTATTATAACAATCCTGAAATAATATTGAAAAAAAGTTATATCCTTAAAAAATATTATCTTATATCCAACATATTCCACTTAAAATATTTTGTCTTACCCAAAATACTTTTACCCAATCTCATAGTATAAAGACAATGATTACTAGAAATTTCATCAACCAAGCATGTGAATACCATCATTTATCCCCCGTATATCAAATGATATATCTTGTTGGTCACATTACAGACATCTGAATACCTTAATCGTGTATTATTTTGAAACATGAATTACCATAGAACCTTAGTGAAAACATGAATGCTGTCAAAAGTTAAATCCTTCCAAATACCGAAATCCCAAAATTTCTATATATAAAACCATGATATCACATTGTCCTTATATCAGTAATGAGCTCATGAATAATTTCAAACATTTCATTTTCTCATTATCCCTTCATTATGGGCATTTCATCTACCTTCCAAAAATATTTGAATAACCTTTCATGGTTACCAGTACCATTCATCATATACTTTCAAAAAATCAAGGGAAGACAATAGTGTAACAATACATAGATTTGTTTTATTCCATAGTACCATACATTATTCTTGATAAACATACAATCATTCCACAACCTTCTTAAACAACTGACAGAGCTTTTTCTTTTCTCTCATCTCATATATCATTTGTAGTCTCTTCATCATCATCCACATAAATACTACCCATACAACCACACAGATTCTCTTCATGAAATTTTCCCTTAGAGCATTGGTTTGCATAATGCATGTGCTTTCAACATTTAAAATATTTAACCGTTGTTGATGTCTTAGAAATACCATTATCCTTATCCATGGTGTTAACTAAACATTTTCCTTTACAATTACTATATTTGTGTCTTTCCTTTCCAAAGCCAAAGCATCTTCAAGTTCCTTTGAAACATTCTCCTTGATGCCTCTTCCCTCATGATTCACATGAGGAAAATTGAACTTTTTTTCCTCTATAATCATCCTTAAACTCATTCTATCTCTTGTTAATTGAGTCAGTAAACTTACCAAAGTTGATATTATTGATCATATTATGAGATTACTGATTAGGAATAATGATGATGTTTCACCTTCCAATTCCCATTTCATTTGCTTGATCATGAAGAATATCATTCATTGACCATCATATTCTCCATTAACATGAATCATCTAGTTTCCAGCCATTTTCTAAAACACAAAATGAATCGTGTGAGAGGAAAGAATCATGCTAGGAAAACAAAATAATAAAGGGGAGTACTTTCAATCTCTAACATCATAGTTTTAATCCTAGGTTATTCATGATCATTATCATAATTCTAGGACTGTAACCTATACTTATACATATCCGTAGAGACATCCCTAGACATATCTTTGAAATATCTCTAGGGATCTCACTAAAGTTTTCAAATCCTAGTTTCCAAAGGATAACTAACCCTTTCCTCTAATACCAACTACAGAGGCCCAAGATTGACGTACATGGAAATTACATTCTTTTTTGTGAAATAATTAATACATAATAAAAATTGACACAGAAGGACAATAATAGTTTAGTGTCTTTGAAAACTCGGACTATAATCTTCTAATCATGGTGAATGATTTTCAATATCTACCATAAATATCTTCCCCTTTTGTTTTCACACATAAAACCCTTCATTAAATCCTGGGGAAAAGAAAACATTTAAAGGGTGAGATCAAATGCTCAATAAGGGTAAGAATGTATAAAATAAAACAATCCATATATATTTGAACATCAAAACATGAACATAAAGCTTAAACATCAAAATCTTGAGTTGGGAAATAAATCTCGGCAGTACGTAAGGAATAGATCACAAAGGAACATAAATCATGATCAAATAGCATGGGAATAAAAACATTAATTGCATAAAACCATTAAGAACATGATATGATTTCTATAGTATCCAAGGCATTGCTCCCAAGACCATCTTAGTGGACAAAGTCCCGTTCTGAATCGAGTTCACTCCTCGTTCCAGTCCTGTATCACTGAACCAGATTAACATAACGTTCAAGCCATGTATATCTCATGAGATAAAAATCATTACCCATTTCATTAGAGGTATATATTGGTCCCACCCATCTCATAATGAAATCATTCTTACTAGTGCCACAAAATAAACATAAATCATTCGTCATAACCAAAAGAATAAAATGGGTTTCATAAACATCATCTAATCATAACATAATCCACATAAAACAAATGGATATCATTTCATCATGAGAAAAGTGAAAAAAATGTAAATCATAGATACATTATACTTGAAACATAATCATACTAAATAAGTTCATCTTAGATGGAAAGTAGTTCAGACAAAACAATTGAAATGAATTCTTGAGGAAAATATCCTTTCTTCTTCAAAATCATTTTCTTTTCACAAAATTCCACGCAATTTTAAAATAAAAGGATTTTTTTAAAATAGTAATGAAATATTGTACAGTATGCTTTATAAAAATAATGCGTTATGAAACTGTAAAAATCTGTTCATGTCGTACAAGTTAAAAAAACATTCTTCATGTACTTTTTCTAGAAAAGTCAAAAGTTACCAAGTATGGTAAACAAAAGAATGATTCCTTCCATAATACAAAGTAAAAGTCAAAGAGGGGTAAACATGACCTTAAAAATACATTGAATAATATTAAACACATTATGAAAAATATTTTTATGGACATGGATGAATAATATATCCCTAGAAAAGTCTTATGAAAAAACATTCTCGGATAAAAACGAGATTGGAAATATTATCCCTTTCCTTAGGTCTGATATGCTTCGTACATATCCGAACATCATGTATAATTATTTAAATAATGCCATTTAATTATTAAAAAATCATATTAATTGTTATGATATCATATATGGTACACTTTTGAATTTATATTACCCATTCTTTTGTAAATTACATGTTAAAGCAGCGTTTTGGGTAAAATCGTTTTATTTATCATACGTGGTTGGACTTGTTGTTATTGATATTATTATTAATTATATCATTACATACATACTTCCAAAATATAAATAATTATTTATAAATCATATATATTCAATATATATATATATAATAGACAGGTTAATGAAATGAAATACACCGTTCATGGAGATAGTAGCCCGTACGTACACATGAACGTTGTTTTCCATTCCTTATTGACATGAATGGAAGTAAGTAGATGACATATATATATATCCATTAGCTTAATTATTTTATATATTTCATTATTATTCATTATATATAATTTATAATCATTTTTGAATGGATAACATGGAGAATGAATATCATCGCGTCGTGGAGACGGTAATCCGTACGTACGCACGGGCGATGATATCGTTCCCATAATAATTGAAGGGAATTGGATTGGATGATATAATATCTAAGAATCAGTATTATGTTATAATAACTATATATATAGTTATTCTTTACAGCATTATACCCATCCAGGTAAGGTGGTGGTGGAAAAACAGATCTCACCACGGCGTGAAGACAATATTCTGTAGGTACGCACGCAGGGTGATTTCGTTTTCCATAGGATGGATATAAGGTGAAATGGGGTTGTTTCATATTTATAATAACATATCAGTATATTATTGATACTAATGTTATTAATTTATAATGAAACAACTAAAGAAGAAAAAGTTGAAGAAGAAAGAAACTTGAATGAATCGGTAGAAGAGATTACCTCTTCTTCGACGCACCCCTTTTAGGCTTCCTCTTAAGGGACTAGAGTTGGTCTTTTGAGAAGACCAAAACCTCTATAATGTTTCTAGGTAGGTAGATAAAGAAAATTGGCAGGGGTTGGCCGATCTTGAAATCTCAAAATTTTTTAAATAGAAGAGGGAGGAGGTGTCCTTTTATAAGGGAGGAGAAGGGCACTTTAGGAAAAAAAATATTATTTTATAGTAAAGTCATATTCGGTTAATAATAGCTCAAAATTAATTTATTTAGAAGATAAATTAGGGATGGTTATAATTCCTCTCAACCAATATATTTTAGACATGTTTAGGTTACTATTTTATCCTTATCATTTAGATTTTACTCTGATTTAAATTATTTAACTTTTTCCATGTATTCTTTTTTTCTTACACTATATTGTTAATAAACATAATATAACAAGACAAAAGATCCCCAAGTGTATAATTATTAATATATATAACCATATATAAGTAATTTGTAAGACCCTTAGATTTTTAGGAATATAATAACAATTAATAATAAAATATTTGTTTTACAAAATATTTTATGTCAATTTTGACACTATTTGGTAATTGATTTTTGTGAAAATCATAAAAGCATGATTATTTCGAAAAAGGTAAATTAAATCAATAATAACATGTCATATTAACCTATAAAATTAGTTTAATTCATAAAAAGTATCAAATTACATTTATTTGGTTATTTATAATATCAATTATGTTAATATTTCATTAATAATGTCATTACTCTATCACCATTGTGTCATAAATAAATTAATTTATTTAATGTCTAAATTTTTTAAATAAAATACCATTATGTAGTTAATATTTTTATATTTCTAATGAATATTTATAGTCTAATCTATATTATGTATAACCATATATTAAAAATGTTTTAGTTATTAAACATTGATTTCAACTCTTTTAACTCTTCTTTAGATAAAATAATAATAAATGTCCTAATCTAATGAAAGTGGATATAAAGGGTCATATTTTAATTATAAGGTTGTTTTTGGTCTAATTAAACTTATCTAATAGAATTATGACATGTGTTTGGGTAATAATAATATCATTTTTATCCTTAATTACCCTATTTACTGTTAACCGTGGAAAATAAAAGTAAAAAGATACTATTAACCAAAAAAACATTTCTCATATTGAACCAAATTTTACTCTTTGATATTAACAGCATCTCTCATATTTTTGAAATTAAACTCACAAAAGTGGTAAAATTACATTTTATGTACAATTGCAAAAGCTCCTAGGAGGTGGGTAAAAGGCGGTAAAAAGTTCAATAAAATTTTTATATATCTAAAATTATTATAAAATGATTATAATGAATTACATTGAACTTATATAATTATTATGAATCTATTTTTACCTAAAATAAATTTAAATAAAATAAATGAATATTTAAAAAAAATCCTGTTTAAACAAATAATTCAGTGTTTTCACTATTCATCAAAAAATGAATGTTTTCAGAAAAATAACAAAATTTCACCCTAGGCTAATTTTGATATTCCGAATCCAAAAATGAAGTCCATTTTGAATGATACAATTTATAATTTGTAAAAATTGGGTATTACTATTCATAACGGCTAGTTGATTTAATATTTTAATAACATATCGTTGTTTAGTAAAACTCGGTATTACGTACAACACATGCTATCGAGGAAGGTCGTGATTACGTGTAATGCAAGCCATGTTAGGGTTGCGTGTAGGGAATGATTCATTTTTGTTGTGTATAATAGAATCCTACCATATTTCATTTATACATTGAATATATATATATATATATATACAGACTCAATGTAGCGTAGAATAAACTCTATCAAACAGACTTGAAATTTTGTGTAACACGATCCACGAATAGTGTTGCATATACTGCAAGCTAATACAATGTTGCGTATAGCGAAAGATAATCTTTGCATAGCATACAACACAAAACATCAAATAAATTAAAAATAAAACCTCTCATTAAATATCGTGGTGTTACAATAGATTTTAAATATTTCACTTCATCACACAAATGTTTCTCCTCAGTCTAGAGTTCCTGAATTTCGTGAAACATCATGGTTTGGATCTGCAATATGACTTTCTCTAGAAGAAATGCAGCAACCCTTTCACTGAGATTTTTAATATAAGAAGGTAGAGATTTCATAATCATCTAAAAACTAGACAAAAAATTGTTACCAAACTCATTTATATCTTTTTATTTTACTTAACTATGAGCTTCTTGAGCATGTTTACGAGTAGAAACTGAAACAGGTTTAGGTTCCTTAGCAAACATAACTTCATATACTGGTTTCAACTGAAACATAGTTGAAATATATAATCTTGGATCTATGGTTACTTGTAAATTATCAATATCAAAATAACTAAGAAAACTATACCAGGTATCCATATATCATGAATCAACGAGATTTTACACTTCAATATTTTCAAGTTGAGGTTTTCCTCCCCTCATTAGATGAATATATTACAGAAATAAGAGACTCAATATCTTGACTAGCTTCTACACCCTATTCTCTATCAAACTCATCCAAACCTCTAGATAATTGAAAAACATGCTCCATTGTTTCTTTAGATTATATAATCTCTTTTGTTTCTATAAGTTCTTCCCCTATATTTTCCTCAGTTGCAGCAAGCTCTTCCACAGTATCATATTTTTTTCAATAGTAACTTTACTTTTATCAACAACGTCACTTCATTTTCTAGCTTCTTTAGCACCTTTAGAGAGAGGATATTAACTAGGTATAACATCATGAGGTCCATTATATACTTCTATAATTACTTCATTTTCATCATCATCATTTTCTCCTTCAGGTATTTCAACATCTATTCCTTTATATGAGTATTATAAAAGCTCATCTGACTCTAACTGAAGTTAGTGACATTCTTAGGTCTAGAAAGGATCTTAACATGATTAAAATCTTCAGACATTCTGTCTTTATCTTCAACCCATGATCTATTCTGGGGATTCCAACTATTCTTTATACGTATTCATGTTTACTTAGATATGAAAATGTCATATTATTCAACCATATAATCCTTCTTACCAACCACACCTTTGGTTATTATCACTGCATTAATAACACTAGAATAGAATACAGTGGTTTACTTTGATGTTTTCAAGATCATGTCACCTATTTGAAGGATAAAATACTTTCACAGATTAATCTTGTAACCATTCTTCAGAAGAATTATAAAAAACACATATTGTTACTTTAGAGTGGAAGAGTATTATTCCCATGGACATATTAGGTGTTGCATAAATGTAAACCACAACCAAGTATCTCCATCTAGTTCTGTAGAAATAGGCATTTTTTTTATTTTTTGTTTCTAGTCAACCATACCATGGCCTCTTCAAAAATAAATATGTCACGTAGAGGGCGATGACCTAATTGATATTCCTAAATAGTTACTTAATGGGGTATTTCTGAATAGGCATCCCAAAACCTCGATGAAAAGTTGAATCTCTGTTAATTCACGCAACTTCTAATCATAAAATCATCTTTACATTTGAAAGATAACTGAACATAATGGAAAAATTAGAAAACTATGTTCAGATAGATATGTCTATTTATCTTTAATAAGTCACCCTAAACATCCATATTCATACAAGAATTTCAGAACAAGATAATTACTTTATAGGATCGATTATAAACAAATTTATTTCTCTAGTATGACTGTATGATCCTCATGAACTGGGTTTAGCAGTTTCACAGGCATTGTAGTTGGAGCCTTTTTTGTTTCATTGAAGATTGTTGATTTCTAAAAGTTGATGAAGATAGATGGTTCGTCGTGGCATTCAACAAAAGCTCAAAAAATAAGACGATTTTGAGAAAATAGATTGGCATTGGAGTAGAGAGTATTATTGAAGAGGGAAGAGAAAATATGGGGTTTTATCATTTAGGGTGTTCAAACATAGTTGAACTTAAAAATGAAGTAAAAATGAAATAAAATAATTGATACATGTATATGGGGAAAATATTTTTTTAAAGAATACTAATTCATAATAGTGAGACCAAAAAAAGTCATTATGGTGTCAACATAACAATGTGACTCTGAAATGGTGTGACTGTAACTTATGAGACAGAAAACATGAGATAAAAATCATAACACTGCAAGGTAATAGACAGTAACTGAGTGGTAGAAACTGTGAGAATTCAATATGGGAGATAGTAACATAGAGAATGTAACTATGAGACAAGAAAAAATAAGACAACACACTAGTCACTCAAGACAATCATACCTAATTAACGTATGATGTAACTCATCCTTTCATAATTTAACATCTTAGTGAAAATGTTCACAATTTGATGTTCAGTGCCAATGAATTATAATGTAATATCACCCTTTTGATGATGATCTCTCATAATCTGATGTCTTACATCCGTATTTTTTGTTCTTGAATGAGAAACAGGATTCTTAGATATATTAATAGCACTTTTGTTATCCCAATTTATGGGGACATTTCTAAATAGATATCCATAATATAAAAAAGTGTGTTTCTTACACAAAATCTATTCACAAAAACTACCAGTAGGTATTTATTCAACTTCGAATGTCGATAATGAAACCGAATTTTGGTTTTTACTACACCATGATACTAGTGACTTTCCTAAAAACTTGACATGTTCCAGAAGATATTTTTTTCTATCTAACTTATAACCACAAAAATCATCATCTAAAGAGCTAACTAAGTCAAATGATTTCCCCTAGTATAGAACATTCCTATGTTGGTAATATGTCTGAGGTATTTAAAAATTCTTTTAATAGCATGAATATGTGACTCTAATATTTTCTTGAAAACAAACACACATACACACAATAAATATTATACCAGTCCTATTATTAGTTAAGTAGAGTAAACTCCCAATCATTTCATTTTATGTGGTTCAATCAACAAATTTACCATTTTCATCAAGATTCAGTTTACATGTGGTACTCAAAAGAGTGCCACTACTTTTAGTACTATCCAACCCCAAACGTTTTATAACATATCTGGTATATTTTATTTGGATAAAAAGAATACCTTCTTTATTTTAAAAAAATTTAAATCCAAGAAAATAATTTAGTTCACCCATTAATCTCATTTCAAATTAATTTTTCATCATTTTTTAAAAATCAACACCTGATGAATTTGTAGATGATCCAAAAATAATATCATCAACATATATTTGAACAACTAAAACATATTTTTCATTTCATTTTATAAAGATATTAGGATCAGATATACCATTTTTAAGACCATTTGAAATAATTAATCTATTTAGTCTATCATAACAAGCTCTTGGAGCATGTTTTAAACCATATATAAATTTTGTTAATTTAAAAACATGATTTAAAAAATGAGGGGTTGTAAAACTTTAAGTTTTTTAAAAAAAATCCTCAACTATATACCGATTTTGGAATGCAATTTTAACATCCTTTTTATATAGTTTGAAATTTAGATGTGCTTTATATTTAAGAAAGACTCAAATGGTTTTACGCCTAACAACTGGTGCAATGGTTTACTCATATTCAATCCCTTAATCATGACTATATCTTTTGGAAACTAATATAGCTTTGTTTCTGGAAATATTACCCGATTCATCTACTTATTTCCTAAACACGCATTTAGTGGCTAATGTAAAGGTATATTTATGTCTATCCACCAATTTCTAGAATTTATTATTTTTTAAACTGATTTAAATCTTCTCGCATATCCATTACACAAAATTCATCATTGACTACCTCATTGATGTACATAGGATCAAGTTGTAACTGAAAAGATTGATGTTTAATTAGATTTCTTATAGAAACACTAGTCTGAGTTAATTTTTCTGTATCTTAAAAATAGCATCTAAATGATTGTTCTTAAGGGTTCTAACAGATCTATAAAAGTAATTTATAGTGATTTTATGTTATTCAATAGGTTCAGGTTCATTAGGACTGGAATCTAGATAATATCCAAAACATGAATATTTTAAAAATTACTTAAAAGTAGGTTAAAAATATTTTGCATTTATGTTTAGATTTTATATATCATCCTCAATGTTTTCTATAGAGGTCCTAGTTTCATGTGGATTTTTTTCTTCAAATTTGACATGTACATATTCTTCCACAAATTTGGTTATTTTGTCAAAGTCTCCATAGTGTTTTCAAGAGATTGGGTAGCCTCGGAAAATCCCTTCATCTCCTTTGGATGAAAAATTTTCAATATATTCTATTATATTGAGAAAATAAAATTCTCAACCAAAAATACTTAAGTAATTAACTTTGTATTTTCTCTAGTTTCACAACTAAAAGGGAGTCTTCATAAGAATTAGTCTGACTAAAACGTTATTAATAATATAGGAGGTTGTACTGATAGATTCATCCCAAAAGTAGATGGGTAGGTCATATTCAATAAGCATGGTTCCTTCTATTTCAAATAAGGTTTTATTTCGTCCTTCTACCACACCATATTTTTGTGGTGTACTATGGGAAGAGAATTTATGACTATACCCTTTTTTTAAGAAAAAAAATATTAAAACTCATGGTTTTCAAACTCAAAGCCATAGTAACTTCTTAGGTTTTTAATTCTAAGACCACATAGGTTTTGTACTATTCAAGAATACTTGGTGAAAGAAGAACAAGGTTCACATTTGCGAGATATGAAAAAGTTCCAAGTATATCTGGAATAGTTATCTACAAGAACATAAACAAAGTACGTCACATTATGACCTGAAACACTTGTTTGTCTAAGAAATTTCATGTGAACCAACTCGAGAGTTTGAGAAGTTGAAACATATTTCATTAGATTGATAGAGATTTTGTTATATTTAACATTTTGACATGAATTAATGCCTTTTTCTTTTAGACACCCAATATTAGTTAGATCCTTGAATAAACCATTCATAGTATGCTTTTTAATGGAGTGTATATTACAGTGTCATTGTCTTTTATTCCAAATCCATGATAATTTTTTAAAGGCATTCATTCCATAAACATTTTGAGAAACTAAGTAATCAAAGTTAATAGCATTAAAAGTTTCATTTCTAAATGTAGAAAATACTATTTCATTTATAGAATTAAAGACATTTAAATCATCATTGTTGAATTTTTCATGAATACCATCAACATATAATTGTAAAATTCTAAGACAATTATATTTTAATCCTACAAAAAGGAATTTATAAATTAAAACCGAGCTATAGATACCAATCATTCCAAGGCCAATTATTTTTTCTTTAACATTTTCACCAAAAGTTACATATCCACCATCAATATTAATCATATTCATAAAACACGAATAATCTCTAATCATGTGTGTTGAACATCCACTATCCATGTACCAGATATATCTAAATGATCTCTTCAAACATCATTCCTTCTAAAGAATTAAGCAAGGGATGATTTTGGTACCCATATTTATTTGGTTCAAATATCATTATTAATAAGAGCTCTTGGAACCCATACATGATTCATAGGATTTTTATAAATAGTTTGTAAATTATTTGAAAGTTAAAAATTGTTTGGTCTTGAAAAGATTGAAGTACTGAATTACATCTTAGTGCTTTAACTGTTTGATTTTTTAGTTGTGGGTATGAAAATAAATTTTCTATATTTTTTTATAAAATGCGTTTTAGCTCTTTTTTATGTCCATATTGGTGTCCTATACCAGTAGTGTACCTTGGATATAATTTTTTTCCAAACATTTGAGTTATATTATTCTTTCCATTGGTAAATTTTTCTAAGTCTCGTTTCAATTTCTCATTAGCTAATTTATGTTTGTTTTTCTCTTTATGTAATTGATCATTCATTTCCTTTTCTATACTAATATAAAATTTAACGGTAGAAGTAAGATAATTTTTTATCATTGAAGATTTATATTTATCTTTAAATTCATTTCATATATGTTCATTCATTTGGAAGTATTCAAATATTTCCTCACAAGTCATATTTTCATAATCACATTCATCTCTAGAGTAATATGACTTTTTTATAGAAACTCAAGTGTTACCTCAAATGTGTTTTTAATGAAGCACATATCGGATTTGTCACCCTTTTCATCATGTGATAATTTTGAGTCACTTGAGTTGTCCATGTAATTAATCCATGATGATTTTATTGTGTTTTTTATCTTTTTATCTTTGTCCTCATAATTATTTTTATACATCAGCTTCGTACAATCATCTTTTACATGTCCTTTCCTCTTAAATTAATATAAGAGTATTTCATTTCAGTTCACATCCCTTTTCCGGTCATTCTTCCAATTTCCATTATGATCACAATTTCTTTTATAGTTGGGCTTCCTAAAGAATTTATACCTTTTATAAAACTTCTTCAACCTCCTAGATAATTGATTCATTTCCTCATCTCTGTCTGATTGTAAATCATCCTTTCTTTTACTATCTGAAATATATTTTATCCTTTCCTTTAATTTATTCTTAGAAGTAGTGGTTTTTAAATCCAATAACAATCCCTTTGGTTCATCATCTTCCTCCTTGATTAACTTTAACTCTTCCTCATACATCATCAATTTTCATATTATCTCTTTGACTAGAAACATACCAATGTCACTAGATTCACTAATAGATACTAAGGTACCTCTATATCATTATGGTAGACATATATGTAGCTAAATGATTTGTTCTTTGGAACCCATTGGCTTTCCAAGAGGGCACATTGTATTTACAATTGCTTTAACACTGAGATTGATTTTAGAAATGGGATCATCAGACATCATTTAAAAGATTTCATATATAAAAATATGTGTATTAAGTATCATTTATTAAACCTTAGTAGTACCTTCATGTGAGATATATAAACTATACCAAATTTCATTATCATATTTATATGTAGGAATTATATTATATTATTCATCTCATATGTCAAAAAATAAACCATTCATATTTTTACAATTATTATTGTATGCAGTTTTTGTATCTTCACTCCATGTAGTTTTTTGAGTGTCTGTTGTTTCATATTGATCATATATTACTATCCAAATATCAAATACAATACTTTCTAAGTGAATTTTGATTTTAATTTTCCACTAATCATGATTGGTTCCATTAAAGTAAGGAGTTATGTTTGTATCAGCACCTACTTTTCTATTATCCATACTAAATAATAAATTTTAGATTTTAATGAGCTAGAAATCTAGATGTAACTTATATTTAGAGATCCTTAAAAAAAACTAAATAAAAGGTGAAAATATTTAAAAAATGATATGAAACCTTTGAGAATAGTATTTTAAAAACAACCTATGATACCAAATATTGTTCTGAGCAGGACACTGAAGCAGGGGGGGATGAGTTCCTATAAAAAATTCTATTAAAAACTTCCTTTGAAGATCCACCAATTTAAAATTAAAACTGGACAGTTAATCAATGTATTTAATTTATAATAGTCTTACTATTTAGAAGGATTCTCAGAAGATTGATTATTTATCAATTATAACAGTGTGAAATATTGATATAACTTTTGAAATGAATCTACTAAATCAAATAATTGATAACCATTATCCAAAACTAACTATCAAAGTGAGACTTAGTTTCTGAAATATGAGTTAAAACAGAGTAAGCTAAATTTGAAAACAGAGTGGATTATAAAAAGTTGTTCTTTCACAAGCCAATACCGAATCCACTCCACATTCTGATCAACTTCCACCAATAAATATATATATATATATATATAAACTGATCCACACCATGGATTGGGGTCTACAAAATAGTACACAACACTATCCAGGTCATTTGACCTATACCATAGTTCTACATGGGTATTATAAATACCATGTCCCACAAGACATCTTCCACAATTATATGTTGGTGAAACATGGATTAAAAATAAATTTGTGTGAGGATATCTTGTATCCTCCAGTTCGGTGAATGAGATAGTGTGTGTTTTTAGTATAGACACATAAACTGCTTGAAAGATTAATAATAAAGTACATAATAGTTTAGAATATACTAATAAGAGATTTGAAATGATTTTAGTTTTGTTCTATGAAGATATAGACTTCAGGGATGTAGCAGATTTGATGTTCGGATCCTATTCTAAAAGAAAACATTGAAACAACGTGTCATGAGTTTTTTGTTCTGATTTCAGTTTAGCAAGTTACTCTTATTCTCTTTTTTTGAGTTGTTGGTGCATGGATTTTTGATGCTTTGATCCAAAACTAGTAGAAACTGTGATTTATTCACAAGTACTTATATTTTCTTTCATGCATGTATATTAACTCTTATGTATCATTCGGTCTCTATATTTCACTATTTCAACTCATGTGACACATTGTATTTAATCTTCTAGTGTTTATGTTTGGGCATAAAAAAAGAATTATAATCACACCATGTACCTCATACTATCTGTAAATATGTCTACAAAAGATCATTAATTATTTCAATGTCATTAAATGACTCAAATATGTCTGTTAAAATCCTCCTTTAAATTTAATTTAAAAAAACATAAAAATAAAGTAATAAATGGTGTCACAGTTGCAGTGAGTCAAAAAAGATTCCCCAGTAATGGTGATTTAGATGTTGTGGCTTGGGACTGGGTCGTTCTGTTTTTTCTGGTTATGGTTTCATAGAATTGGTAGCATGTAAATCATATCTCATCCTTCACAAATTTTGGGACCTGTTGCATGGTTAGGGTGTCCGGTAGTTTGAAAATTCTGGAACCTGTATCATGGTTATAGTGTCTGGTAATGGTGTCAATTATTTTTCTAAATTCCAAATGGTTTCTTGTTACAATGTCACAATAACGGTATTATAGAAATGGTCTCACAGACTATGCCAATTTCCAAACAAAACGGTGAGACAGTTTGATCACAGAAACAATATCTCATACTTAGTCAAATAACTTTTAATTGTATGAGGATGAAATACTAAAATAATAAATTAGGTTTAATCATAATAATTATAAAATATATTTGAACAAGACTAGTCATGATTTATTTTATTTAAAAATTATTTATATGATTGTCTTGATTTACATGATTTTTATTATTGGGATAAATTCTAAGCATTAAAAAAAGAGGAGTCCAAAAAACATTCTCTAGATACAAAAACTAAATAATGGAGACTATATTTTTAGTAGTATTGATCCATTGATTAGAAACATGTGTATCTGAAGACACCATAAAAGAAGGAGGAAGTTTCTTCATGAAAGACTCAACTAAATTTCAAAACCTCCTTTCCTCATTAGGAATTCCACCATGATTCATAGCTTGAGAAATATGTGTTATCATAGTAACGGAGTTTTGCAATCAATCTTTTATATCATTTAGTTGTTCAGGAGGAAAATCATTTATTTTCCATCACAATCACCATTAACTAAAACTAAAATCATATAGTAAGAAATATTTATCCAATTGGGGAATCACATATTAAGTAAAATTAACTTATATTATGACTAAATTATTACACTTTCCTTAATCTATGTCTTCTTATGATTATCCTCATTTATTCATAGCCAAACTCTATTTAAATCCATCATGATGGTTTACAATTAGTTTGTGAATTTCTAAAGTATATCCCCTAGGAATGTCAATCATTGGACTACAAAAGGCCCATTTTCATGTACTATATTGCACAGAGTTATGAATGGAACAACTTATAGGAGTTGTTACCCCTAACTATATATGTTCTATATCCACATCCACATGTTTTATCCACACAATGATGTATTTATATGACACCACTCACTATATCATTTTCCAAAATTCCAGGACTTTTCCTATTTTTTTCAAATACTTTTACATGTCCTTAGGATTGCTACCAAGCTTTCCTCATCCTAGATTCCAAAGGATAACTAATCCATTCCATTTATACTAACTACAGGGACCCATACTTTTTATACCTAATAATTACATAAAATATTCAGAAAACATAAAACATTTTACAAATAGACACCCAATAAAATTACTAGTCCAGTTCCTTTGGATACATTTGAATATAAACACTGATTCATAAGTGATCTATATTATCTCCCACAATATTATTCTTGACAAGAACCCTTCTTATAAATATTAAACATTGTATATATCTTCAGAACATGGGGAAGGACACATAAAATGGGGTGATCTTAAATTCTTAGTAAGGCTAAATAAGGGATATATATAAGCCTAATCATGAGTATAAGTTTATGATAACATGATCATTAAAACTATAATATCATTACTGATATATCAAATATAATATACATAAATCAAGGCATAAATCAAGGATGTTCATAATAAATGAATCAAAAGGAAAAAAATAATCCATGAAATCATAACATAGGAATAAAACATGGAATTTTGTTAAGAGAATATAAATATATAATATTTTTTCTATAGTAGACAAGGAATTGCTTCCATTACTAACTTGGTAGTATTGGTTAACTCCCCATACCATATTGGTAGTCATGGTTCACTCCCATGTCCATTTTAGTAGCATGAGTTTACACCTCATTCAATATTGTTAGTCATGGGTTACTCCCATGGCCATATAAGTAGTCAAGGATCATTCCCAAAACAATATTAGTCTATCTAATGAAATATAAATCTTTACCCAATTCTTTGGATGGATATTTTGTTCTCGCCTATATAATAATAAAATCATGCATACACATCCCACATGAACATAAATAATCATATCATAACCCATTAAATTAAATTTGTATTATTAACATGTAATAATATCATAACCTATGGAATGATAATGGTTTTATAATCATTTCATCATAAACCTAACACATGAAAATAAATAGGTTACAAAAACATATAACCCATGAAAGAGAAATGGGTTTAATAAACATCATTAATTCATAATATAATTCAGTAAGAGAAATAATATGAATAGAAACATTGAATAATTTCCACATATTGGAATTAGTAACTCCAATAGATGTAATATTAGATGGAAAATAATTTTCAAATATCTTTTAAATATATTTTTTAGGAAAATATCTGCTCTGAATAGAAAACACTTTTTTAAAACATATAAACTTTTTAAAATCCTTTTTATTTGATATTAACATTGAAAAATTATAATAGAATAATTTAAAATCATAAAAAGTATTTAAAAAACACTTTCAGTGAAAATTTAATTCAAATAATATTTAAAAACCTTTTTTATAACATTTTTTATAACATATTTTTGAATAAAATAAATTTTTGACTGAAGAGATGTAATGATTTTACATAAAAGAGTAATATTATGTACCAAATAGTGAAAAAACTGTAATAACTTGTGAATATAAATTTAATGAATATATTATAAGTAAACTCATGAGATCTCTTGACATATGGATCATAATATTTGATCAAAGAATGCATAAACATAAACAATCTCGAAAACAAAACAATGAGACAGTTTCGATGAACCATTATACCTTGGTAACATGGGATCCCAATCTTGATGTGAGAAAAGGAAATTAAATAAAGATTAAATTTTTTTAAAATTATAAATTTCATTATATAAAATGTAAAATTGGAGTATATACCATTCAAAAAATAATTTACATGCTTAACAAAACTCGTGTCTCAAAGAAGGAAATTTGAGACAAATTTGTTTTTACCTATTTGGTAAATTTTAAAGCATAAACCCATTGAAATAAATATTATAAAATGGATATGTGAATACCCAGAAATTTATGTATATTATAAATATAATAAAATCAAGGTAAATATATACACCACACAAAATGTAATGAGTGGTGAACATAGCATGTACCTCATGGAAATAAAAAGTGAGATAAAATCCCCTTACCTTTTATCCTGACTCTCTTCATACTCATTCAAAACAAATTTATATTAAATTTAAACTTTTTTTACATATTTTATAGAACCATACTATTATATCAAAACCATATATGTTTTGATGATGATCTAATATTACTATCTTGTTAACGATCCTATGTTAAGGTTTCACTTCGGGTAATATTCGCTTTGTTCTTCACATTTGTTGTAATTTGTTATATCATTAATTATTATAATTATATCAGGAATCAAGAATTTAATACATTGTATAACAATCATGTATATTTATTATAATTTTATTATAATAATATATATTATACATAACTAAGAAATTAAATACATCTTTCATGAAGATGGAATGTCATACGTACGCATAAATGTTATTTCCGATTTTATTATCGTATTAAAAAAATGGAAAATGAATTATTTGAATAAAATTATATAATATCATTAAATTAGCATTATAATTTCAAATATATCATATAGTTTTACTAAATATATCCTTGATACATTCCATGTAGTGTGTGAATGAATCACATCGCTTTGAGGGGGCGTGGGGTCCACACTTTCTCAATCAAAATTAGCATATTTACCCTAAATGAAAAGTAAAAATATATGTGTTTTAAATGGAATACCAAATATTAAATACATAATAAATAAAATTTATTACATATATAAACATATTTCCCATAATTATTTCCACCATGATCGGTATTAAAGTAAAAAAGATAAAACATTATAAAGTTTGGTGGTAGATCGTCATACACATAAAAAATATGTTCGTTACCCATTAGATTGAGTTTTGTGTAAGTGTAGGTTTAACCCTTATAATAAAAACATAATAGTATATTTATTATAATTTGGTTGTTATAAAATTATGTAATAATGTTATTGGAGGGGTGGAGAAGAAAAATAAATGAATGGAGCTTGGGAGAATGTGTTGCCTCTTAATTAGATAACTCTTTTTGGTTTGTACAAAAAGTATTTATTTTAAGAATTTATACCCACATGGAGGCTTAAAATAGGAAGGTTTTGATATTTTTAATTTTATTTGGAATATATTTGTGTAAAATAAGAGTTTGTATAGGTTTTGTGAAGAGGTAGAAGTGGTGGCCAATTATAGGGAATATAAAGTACACACATTGAATTTTTGAAAAAGACGTTAGGTGTACCCATGTTTTACCCAAAAAAATACCAACCTAAAAAAGATATAATGGAATGTGAATGGCCGAAAACATGTCATTAAAAATGTGTTTTGCAATTTTCTAGGTCATTTTGGTTCTTAACTGTTTGGATTAGTCCTTAGTTAAGAATAATTTTACTTTAACCGATGTAATTAATTTTATGTACTTTCAATAATAATATTGGTAATAAAATATATGTTGATCATATTTGAAATGGAAAATTATATTGATTACAAATATATAATCTATTTTTTTAAAATTCTAATCATATAAGCTCCATAAATTAATTTTAAATTAATCCAATTGTTGGGTCGACAATGCGGGTTTTTATTGTAAAATCATTCAAAATTTTGCTATTTTTTCATATAAAATTTCAATGTGAAATTAATATCAATGTCCTAAATTATATTGGTGTATAAAAATTCTATCAAATTATACTTTTAATCCAATATAAAATATATTTTTACCAACTAAATGAATTATAAGAAAAAGTCATTTTGAATTAAAATATCATATTTATTACCATTCATCCAATAATAATGTTTCTATGAAAATTCCCAATATTTAACATTAATAAATTTAAAAATTATAATTTCAAAAATTCAGTATATTTTTTAAAAATTAAATTTCTAATAATGTATAATATTTTTTAATTATTTTTCACAAAATTATATTAAAAATAGTTTATTCGAGAAAAAAGCATTTTTTAAAATATAAGGATTGTACTACAAATCATATATTTCATTATAAAACAATTATAAAAAATATTTGAAATCAATTTATAACTATAAATAACCTAATTTTAATGGATGATTTATAATTATCTCATTTAAATAATTTTAACAATAAAATGATGTGTCATATAAACCTCGATGTTGTGTGTAACATATTCCAAGTCTGTGTTGCATGTAATATACACTGATTCGATGTGTCATGTATCATATACCGAGTTGGTATCATGTGAATGAAATGATTTACATAGTTTATTTCAAGACATAAAGGAAATTTTAATTTATTAGAGAAGAAAACGGTCAATACAAACTCAAGGGGTTATAAAAATCACCTCTAGAGAGACTGAAAAGAACATAGGATCAAGTTAGGTTTGTATGGGAGGTCTTTCAAGTTAAAAGGGGGGTATCAGAAATTAAATTAATAAAATTGGATAATTAAATACCCATAACATTTTATGGAATCAAGTATTTTTAAACTATCTTCCAATTTTGTTTTCTCTTCTAGACAAGAAAAAAAGTTTCATGGGGTGGACACATGTTTTTAAAACCAATGCACAAACCATGAATAAGACTATTATTCTCAAACACATGGTTATAGGGTAAGGCCTCATAGTTAGTACTATTTTTGAGCCTAACCATGAACACTCCTTGGAAGTCAAAATAATGTTTCTTGGTTTTGTGGGAAAAGTTTCACACTTTGAAGAATCCATAAACCAACCATGAATAGGCCTAATAACATTTAAAATTCCAAATGTCACCCAAAAAACATATAAAAAGTTTCAAACAAGATATGTTCAAAATAAAGGGATAAAATTAACTAAAATTCTGCATTGGGATGTTATAATTATTCCAACTATAAACGCTTTTCCACCCATAAATCTTGTACAATTGACTCCATAAAAAATATATGGGGCCCCTAAATTATCATCAATTCCTCATGATCCAAATTATAATGTGAATCAGAACCATGTTTCCAAATAACCTAAACCAGGGGGATATATTTTAGATAATGAATCTTTTTTGAGATTCAACAACATGAACTGGTTTCATTGTCATGGATGAACAAGGTTCCACATCAAGGTCCTCCCAATTCAATATGTGGTGTGGGTAAGAGATAAATTTTTTGATCTATGACACATGGAATATGTTTTCGATCGATGTCATCTGAGTTTGAAAATAAAAATAATAATCTACCGTCTAAATATTCTCAATATCCTTAAATTATCCCATCTGGCATGCTACTAGCAACCCATATTTCCCTCACATCAGTAACCCAAAGGAGGTGAGAAGTTCACAAATGGATATAAACTACGATAACTTATAAAGATCATAATAATACTTATGTTGGATCTGTACCATTTTCCATCTCCATGAAATCAACAATATGTTTATCATCATCTCTTGGACCAAACACTATCAAACCTGGGAAGCTTCACCAATCATTGACCAACAAAGAAGATTTTTACATGGATGGTCATACAAGGTATCATGGGGTTCGATCATGATGTATAATTCGTAACTACTTTTTTAGGAAAACTCATCAAAGGAAAGTTAGAATCACATGATCCTCTAAATTGAACAACACAAGCGTATATCATAACCTCTAGAATCGTTATATCCTATTTACTATAACCATTTTTCGGATTATGGTACATTGTTCTCAGCTTAATGTGGGATCCCATCACCTATTTGAGGCATCACTAAAAAAGATATTTGAACCATGGATTACTATCAGAAACTATGGAAGATGTAACTCCATGAAATATGACAATATATTACACATAATAATTTTCCATGTTATCAAATGTTTTTGTTTCCTCAATTGTAATAAAGTTAGTTGATTTGGTTATTTGGTCAATCAACACCAAAATCATATTATTTTTTATGGGTTCATACAGAAACTGACCCAAAAATTCCATCAATATCTCATCCCATATCCAAGTAATCATATGAAGTGGATAAATAAGGTATGAAGGATTCTAATGCTCATCCTTAATCTTCTTATAATTATAACAATGAGAAATAGAGTTAGTGATGTTTTTTCTCATACCTAGCCACCAAAATTGTTGTCTCATATCATAAAACATATTTGTAGTTCCATTGTATACCACCCACTATGAATGATAAAAATTCATCATCACATCCTTTCTCGTGGGAAATGGAACATCAAACCCATTCTTGATGTAGAGGATACTCTCCAAAGATATCAACCAATAACTGATGGTATCCCCACTATATAAAGCATCCCTAATACCTAAAAACTCTTCATAAATTTTTTATTACTATATATTAATCTCATAAAGTTAGTATATCAACTAAAAACTCAAAAAAGAAACCTCAGTCTCATCCTCCCTAAATAAAAAAAGCATAAGACCAAAGAGATCCATCATATTCCACTCCTTAATAGATTCTTACTCAACCTGACATAGGAAATTACTAATGATATATTCAACAATTATATTCTCCTTAACATGAGTTGTAGAAATTTTAAAATCAATGGATTTTATGTATTCCACCAATCATTACTATTGAAGAATCAAATATTTGAGAGATAATATATAACTCAAGATTCTATAAATGGGATAGATGGTAAACATATAACTAAAATGGCAGTACCACTTACTATTTAGAGTGTGCATCATAGATAAAAGTCTAAGAACATATGTAAGATATTTTCTGTCATCAGAACAAATTTGTAGAGAACCATAATCAACTTTGTGATCAAACTATATGATAACATATCCAAAACCTGGACATGATGTATCACAAAAGACCAAATATCCCTTCCCAGATTCTAGATCAGTCAACAGAGGAGATGAAGTCAAACGACACTTAAACTCATGAAAGGCATCATGAAACATAATATTATAATAAGATATGAAATATTCATAATAATATAAAAAATTATAGTATCAAAATTTGAGAAATATTTCACAAATCGTGGTAGTATCTTAACAACTTCAAGAATCCCCAAATCTAGAATACATTTCATTGTTTCTCATAGGTAAAAATAACTATCAACTTCTCATGATAAACTAAAATACTAATTTCAAAAATAATATTTCCCAATAAATTTACCACTAAAATCCATAAATTAATTTTTGAAATATTAAAATAAGATTTTTTATTTCTCATCATGACCAGCACTGCTCTCAAATGATGAACATTATAATGCCCATTTATTTTGTAAAATATTATTTTTTGAATGTATTTAATCTTTTGATATTTTGAATTTCATGAAACACTAAAAATAGTTATTTTTATTAAATCATTAAATCAAAAATTCCTTTCACATGGAACTGAATCAACATATATTACATGCAACCATGACTTGGAATATGTTACACTTAAAACTCATGTTTCTACAAAAAATAATTTTACAATTATGATTATTTAAATGAGATAATTATTACATAGCCATTAAAAATAGAAATATAAATTGTAATAACTACATATGAAATATTTTTATAATGTTTTCATAGAAATAAAACATACTAATAAAAAAGATAATTTTTTTTAGTAAATACCATATATGTTTAAAAATATGATTTTCTTAAATATACTATATTTAATACCCTTCAATGAAAAACAATAAAAATGATTTTTCACCCATATAGAAAATGGATTTGATAAAATGAACTTAATTTTTAAATTTATAATTCTTAAATTAACTTTGGGTGAAGCTTTATGAATTTTTTTGAGGATAATCAATTTTTGATGAATTGTGAAAAAAAACCATTTTTATTAATAACAGCCTTTTCATTAAAAAATTATTACTCTTTAGATATATTTTAAATTTGTTTTAAGGCCAAATTTGAGAAATTATACATCTATTGATACGATTTATTTCATTATAATTAGTTTCACTTTGAAATTTAATACAAAAACATAACAAGAATTTTGATATTTATTTACTTTAAAAACACTTTATTTTGTCCCCTCTATTGGATTAACATAAATCATAATTTTTACACTTTTGTGAATTGAATTTTTAAAAATGGACATAAAAATTTATAAAAATTATAATTTTTTATTATAATTATATAATGTTGGTTTTTTACAAAAATGATCTATATATGCGATTAAAATTAATCACAGTGATTAATGTCAAAATATGATTCTTTAGGGACTAAACCATAATCTTTGGTTGCCAAATGACTAATCCACTAGTCCAAAACCCATTTTCATGAAATATTTCCCCTATAAACCATAAATTATTGATTTAGGTTTGTTTCTTATACCATTTTATAGGATATAACATGTGTACACAAAACTAGTTTTCAAAACTTCCAAGTGAGTCATTTTAAATCCCTATAAATGGCCACCACATCTCCCACTTCTTCACACTACACAAACTTATTCGGTTTGGCCACACTCTTCCCAATCCACTTCAAAATCATAGCTACCTTCCTCATAGAAAATCATAATTGGGAATAAATCAAACCAATCATGCCTTTTGGCATAAACCAAAAGCAATTACCTAATTAATAGGTGGTTTGAATGACCATCATAGGTGTCAAGACACAAGGTAAGTGGTTTTCATCTCACTTTTTATTTTCATGAGATACATTTTTTAATCACCACCGATTAAATTTTTGTGGTATGTATAATGACCCTTGATTTATTCAAATATTATTATAGTGAAATTTATTAGTATCTATGTATCTATTTGATGACCTTTATTTCGTTGGGTTTAATTTTAAAAAGTTACCAAATTTGTAAATTTGTTTCGTCTCAATATTCCTTCTTCGGGACTATTGTTTTTATTATATTAAAATCATTTGGATGTTTATATACTTCCATTTTAGAGGATATATCATTAATATCAATATTTTCATGATATTTTAATCTTCATGTAATTTCATTTTCTTAAATATAGATTATGATCCCATGTTACCAAGTTATGATAGTTTATCGAAACAATCTCATCGCTTTTCGAGGTCATTTATTTTTATTCTTCTATTGATGAAATATTATAACCAATATATCAATAAAATTCATGAAATTTTCTTCTCCTATGGTTATTCATGGTATATTAATTTATTGGTACCATATTTCTACTCTTGGGTATATAAGATAGTTTAGACAGTATTTTTAAGAAAGACTGAATTTACCCTCTCTTCAGTCAGAAATATATATTTTCAAAAGATGATTCTAAGAATATACTAATATTAAACTAAAATGTTTAAAAGTCATTTTCAATCATTTTTGTCTTTTACATATATATTTAAGGTAATAGTATTTTATCTTTAAGAACTATGAATTTCTATAACATTTTAACCATGAAAAAGGAAAGTTGTTTTTACCTTATACGAAATGTACAGATATGCCCACAGTCAATTCTTTCAATATTTCATTTTATGGTTAATTGTTTATTATTTATGTAAATGTTTTTAAAATATATTTTCAAGGAAATATTTTATAATTTTTTTTAAAAAATTATTAAAATGTTTTTAAGGAAAATGGTATTCAAAATGTTTTCAAGCTTATTTTATAAGTTTTTAAGGAAAATGGTTTTCAAGAGGAATTGAAGCTTCTTTTATAAGTTTTTAAGTAAAATGGGATTTAAAAAAAATTCAATTATAAAGAGACTTTTTCAAAGAAGAATGGATATTTACCTCAATAAATGTTTTCAAAATTTCCTTCCATGTTATTTTGAATATAATTTAACATCTATTGATGTTACTCATACACTTATAGAAAATGATCTAATGATTCCATTAATATTATTTCTTAAAGGGATAACGTTTTTATGGAATGATTATTAAGACACAAATTTCACCTCTGTGGGTTTTATTCAATTGAAACCAGATTCCTTGCATTGGTTACTCTATCTTTAAAAGATTATCAAAAATATCTCTTTTCATCAGTAATGATGTGATGAAATCTTAATGATACCAATTTCATTTCATAGGGTATGATTTGATGTTTATAAAACCAATCACTTTTTATTGGTCATGATATGATGAAACCTTTATTAACATGTTCCATATGTATGGATGAAATTATTATCAGATGGGTGGGCACAATATATACCTCTAATGAATTTTGTAGTGATAATTTGTATATAATATAAAATTGGGTCTAGGGTTTGTATCCCATGCCTGAAAAAAAGAAGGTACATAAGTTTTAAACCAATCCAATTAGTAAGAGGGTACATGGGTTGTAGCCCAAGACCAAAAATAATAATGTACATTGTCTGTAGCCTACGACTAAAATTATTATTATACATGGGTTGTAGCTCAAGCCCGAAAACAATAAGGTATCTGGGTTGTAGACCAAGATTAAATGAAAGAGTGTAAATGGGTTGTTGCACAAGCTCGAATACATGAAGGTACATGAATTATAGCCTAATCCAAAAAATAATTGGGTACATGAGTTGTAAGACAATGACTGATGTAGGTACACATGTCATATCCCAATCCAAACTAGTTTTAATGGTCTTGGTAGGTGACCTTGACATAATATTTTCTATTCTTATGTGCATAAATTCAGTTTCGTATTCCTATGTTATTATTACATGAATTATAATATTAATTTTCTTATGATATATGTATTATGAAAATACTTTTATTATTATGATCTATAATATTAAAGGAATGATATTCAAATGTTATTATCATGTTACATACACATGGTTTCATGTTATGCTTACGTAATTCCATTATTTACCCTTACCGAGCATCTGAGATCAACCCTTTCTTATGATTCCCTTCCCCAAGTTATAAAGAATGGTTTTAGTTATAAGTACTATAGGTGAAGATATTTATGATATATTTTTAATATCTTTATATATGATAGAATATATTTTTCCCATGTTCCCAAAAACACTAAACTATCACGGTTTTCAGGCTTGTATTTTTGTAATGTACTGAATTTTTATCTAAAATCAATTACAATCCAGGTATGTAAAGCCTAGGATACTATATCTAGTCTCAAAGGAAAGGATTATTCAACTATTGGAAACTTTTATGTGAAAAATTTAGTTATATCTCAATGATTATTTCTTTTTATATGTCTAAGAATGTATCTAAGGATAAGTATAATGATGATTCAATGTTAGAAAAATATCCTCGAATTTTGGAAAATGGTACCGTGAATGGTGTCTTGGAAATACATTCATGACTATACACTACAAGTGGATGATGCACTAGTATGTATGTACCTAGGGGTAACAAAACCACCAAAGTATATGGGGATTGACTCTGAGTAATCTGGTACACAACAATTGGTCTTGCTACACACCAGGTTTGACACTCTTAGGGGATATACATTGGGAATTAAAAAACTATTTATGAACCATAATGTGGGAATTAAATTAAGGATTAATATGAAGAAGCTATGATAAACAGATGGAGTCGTAGATTAAAGAAGTACGATCCATGATTTCGGAACCCTATATGTAATTTTTAAAAAATATATGGTATCCCAAAATGATAAATGTTTCTCATACTATGCTTTATGGTTTTAGTCATTAGAGATAACTATATGGGACATGGTTTAAATTAAATGTTTTATATGTGGAATGTATGGGAATTATTCGAATGTATTTCCCATGTGTAATACTCTTAAAGAGAATCAGGAAGGTGGTACAAGTATTGGTTATACTTATAAGATAAAGAGACCGAAAATAAAATGTGAAAGGTACATGATTTCCATATAGTATTTTCTAAATTAAACAAAAGATGAATGATTATATTGATGTTGGGAAACCTTAATACATGATTCATATTTCATATTATAGGAAAATTGTTTTAAGCAATAAATTGACGAATCCTCAGTAATTGTTTGCAGATAATGTAGTGTGAATTAAGTATTTATGTTTTAGAATTCAAGGATTATGTAATATGAATTATGAAATATATTATTTATTGTTAGAATAATTTTTCATTAAGGATTGAAATTGACATGTTGAATAGTGATGATGACTTAGAAAAATGATTTCATAGAAAGGTGATATTTTGATTAAGGGAATGTAACCCTTAATTAATTTCTGATGTTGAGATAAGATGTTTGGATAAATATATGCTGTATATGAATAAGTAAATTGTATGATGTGGATTAAACTAGAAATGATTATTGAAAAATTGTTCATTTTTATCAAGGATGATGTTTAAATCTTCGTGGACTTAAAAGATACATCCAGAAATCATTGGAATAAGTAAGAATTCATATTTATTAAAATGATTTATATTAATTAATGTTTATACCATGTTTTAGGGAAATATACTATGAGGGTATTCACATGTTTCGGATGTGACAACCAAGAGGTACATTATGATATATGGGGGATCAATGTTAAGATAATTTCAAGATATTATTTCCAAATATTAGAATTTATATAATTCATAAGGGTTTTATAGAAACTATTTCAGTAAACTTTATGTTAAACATTAGATGAAGTAAGTATGAAAAAACTATAATCTCGTTCATATAAGGATTTATGAATATTGGATAACATGTTCAAACTAATTTATGTTGATGACAACTAATGACAAATGGGATAGAATATCATGGATCTCATGATCTGTTAATACCTTAGGAATAAAAAATTATCCTTCCTTTTTAGAGAAAGATTAGAAGTGGATTAATGAACAACAAAGGGAGACATTGTAATTAAATGAAGAATGAATATCATTTCATGAAATTTCATAAAATTTATAAAAAGGGATCTTGAATCAAAAAATGTTATCATAGTACTTCCTTTACCTATGAATCAGATTGACCCTTAGTTCGTCGTAGATTTATGACTTTCGGATTGTTATCATTCTCCGGACCTTGTTCTCTATCACTATCAATAATTAGTTGAATGTTATATTTTTCATTGATGTCCATGTTTTCACGTACCACATATGTTTCCATATGTGGAAAACTATTTATATATGGGCTTGGGTAAATGTTATTGTTCCAACATTCCATTTTTAATAGAAGTTTTAATTTTAATTTTTACAATGTGGGTTTCTATGATTGAAACTATCATGTATTGAAACATTTGATAACCTAGGTAAATATTTAGGGAGAAATTCAATTTAATGGGTGTAGAATTTAACACCCTGAGATTTTTTGTGAATTATTTTTTTGAATTATTTCAATCTTTTTATATTTTTCAATTAAAACTACTCGGAAATTTTATATTATTATTAAATCAAAAATTCAGAATATTACTGTCACATGATACTGAATTAGTGTATATTACATGAAACAACGACTTGTCGCAAGATTTACGAATCATTGATGTTTCTACGAAGCATCATTTTAATATTATAATTATTTTAATGAGTTAATTGTAACAAAACCATTAAGTAATGTAACATGAATATTAATGACTACATTCAAAATATTATTCATTATAGTTTTATAGAAATAAAACACATTGATAATGGAAGATATAATTTTTGATAAATACCTTATATTTTTGAAAATTCTTATTTCCAATATAAACTACATTTTATATTTTCTATGAAAAACAATAAAATTAATTTTAGATAGATATATAAATTTAAATTGATCAAATAAAAATCATTTTTGAATTTCTAATTATAAAATTAACTTATGATGAATTTTTGGGATTTATCAGAGAAACTTCATTTTTTGATGAATAATGAAAAATACCATAGTTTTTAATAACTACAATTTCATTTACATAATTATTAATGATGAATTATAATTTATATTTTTTATGGTAACGTTAGATAAATTTTAAATATATTATAAAAAATTATTTCATTATAATCAATTTCACATTGAAATTGAATATAAAAACATAACATCATTTTAAAAAAAAATTACATTAAAACGCATTATTTTATCAAGTCTGCAAGATTATCGTTAATCATAATTTTTACACTTCTATGAAATGAATTCTAAAATATATACATGAAACATTTTAATTAATATAATATTTTGGTTCCAAATATATCATTTTTATTGTCGACCAAAATGATTAATAAAATTGATTATAATTAGTCACAATGATTAAGGTCAAATTAATCTTAATTGGACTCTAAACCATAATCTTAGTGGCCCAAATGACAAATAATATTTTTAGAAACCCATTTTATGAAAATATAATGGTCACAACAATGAAATTATTGATTTTTGTTGGTTTTTTAGGTCATTGTTTTTGTAAGAACACATGTACACCTAACTTGTTTTCAAAAATTCCAAGGGAGTTTTATCATTCCCTATAAAAGGACACAACCTCTCCCACTTCATCACACATATCAAAACTCTTTGGATCCTAAAAAATCTTCCCTATATACTTATAAAAATCCTCAACATATTCATAGAGGACTATCCTAGGGAATAAATCTATCCAAGGAATAATTTTGGAATAAACCAAAAGGATTAACTCAATTAAGAGGTGGTTTGAATGAGTTTGATGACAGTCAAGACACAAGGTAAAGGAGTTTCATCTCAAATTTTATTTTAGTGAGATACATTCATTATTCACATAACATTAATTTTTTGTGCCGTGTATACTATCCATGGATGTACTTATTTTTTATTACAGTTAAATTTATGCGTATTTACATATCAATTCTACGACATTTAATTCAAGGGGGTTAATTTTTAAAAGTTACCAAATTAGGAAATTTTTTTAATTTCAATTTGTCTTCTTTGAGACTCATTTTTTTTATGCTCATAAATACATTTATAGGTTTATATAATTCCATTTTTTATGTTATATCATGAATCTCCATCATTTCATGATATTATAAGCTTCATGTAATTTCTTTTTCATACATAGAGAGTATGATCCCATGTTACCAAGTGATAATTGTTTATTGAAACAATATCATTGATTTTTAAGATTGTTTATGTATATTCTTACTTTGATGAAATAATATAACCCATCTATAAATAAAATTCATGAAATTTCTTATCATCTTTTTATTCAGGATATTTTCATGTATTGGTATCATCTTTCAACTCTTTGGTACATAAGATAGGTAAGAATAATTTTTGGATAAAGCCAAACATTACCCTCTCTTTGGTCAGAAATATATGTTTTATAAAAAGGGTTCCAAAAATATTCTAGTATTATACTAAAATATTTAAATTGAATTTTTACCCCATTTAACTTTTTCCAATCGTTTCAAAAATATCTACTTCTCATTTTCTGAATGATGCATTTTCCTAAAATTTTAACCATGAAAGGGAATGTTCTTTTTATCTCATAAAACATATACTGATTTACCCATCATCAAATCCTAGAATATTTCATTTCATGTTTAAAATGTTAATTTTTATGAAAATGTTTTTAAAATAGATTTTCAAAGAAATATTTTTCAAAAAAAATTCAAGATTATTTTATAATTTTTAATGGAAAGCAGTTTTCAAAATAATTTCAGGATTCTTTTATAAGTTTTTAAGGGAAATGGTTTTGAAATTGATTTAAATATTCATTTAAAATTTTATAAAGATAATTATTTTCAAAAAATTTTATGTTTTTAATATCCTCTTTCAATGAAGAAAGGATATTTAGCTCATGAAAAGTTTTCAAAATATCCTTCCAAGTTATTTATGTCTAATTAAATACTTGTTTATGTTACTCATACCCTATTAGGAAATTATTTAATGGTTATATTAATATATTTTCATGAATTGTTTATTCTTTGATGGAATATGTTTAAGATACCTATTTCAAATCCATGGCTTTTATTCTTTTGAAACCCACTACTATTCATGGCTTATGATTTGATGATGTCATTATAAAACCTATAACTTTTTATAGGTTATGATGTGATAAAAAATTATGGATTACCATTTAATTTCATCAGATATAATTTGGTGTTTATGAATCCTATATATTTTATTTTTCATGATATTATAATAGTTTTATTATCTAGTGTAACATATATGGACTATATTATTATAATATTGGTGGGAGCTATATATCCCTTCAATTCATTGGGTATTGATAAGTTGTATGAGATCATAAAGGGGGTACATGGGATTTATCCCAATCCAGAAAACAAGATGGTATATGGGTTATACCATAATATTAAAATTAATAGGGTACACTAGTAGTATCCCAAGATCGAAAAAAGAAGGTACATGGGTTTTATCCCAATACTAAAATTAATAGGGTATACTGGTCGTATCCCAGGCCTAAAAACAAGAATGTACATGGATTGTATCCCATAATTAAAAGTAATAGGGTACACGGGTTGGAGCCCAAGCATAAAATCAATAAGTCTAATGGGTTTTATCTTGAACCAAAAATTAAGAGGGGACACTGGTTATTATCCAAACCCTGAAGCAATTACACAAATCATATCCCATGCCTAACATGTTTTAAAGGAATTTGTAGGTAGCCTTGACATAATATTTTAGATTCCTATGTGCATTCCAAAAATTCCAAGTGTTATTATTATGTTATGGTTTCATGAAATATTCTCTTAATTATCTTATGATCTCTATGTTATGATATTTAATTCTTTATTATGATCTTAAATATATATGGTATGATATTAAAATGTTATGCCCATGTTACATAATTTTTTTCATGTTATTATTACATCTTTCCTTTCTTTACCATTACTGAGAATCTAAGCTCATCCCTTTCTTATATTCCCTTTCCCCAGTTTATGAAGAACATTTTTAGGTGGATTTACTAAAGGTGGAGATATTTGTGAGAGATGGTCAAGATATTTCACCAAGGTAAATGATTTTGTTACCATGTTTCCAAAGACCCAATACAATTACGGTCTATGGGCTTGTATTTTTTTAATGTACTGAATAATCACCTAAAATAATTTAATATACATTTATGTTAATCCTGGGTCTCTATAGTTGGTATCAATGCAATGTTTTAGTCAACAATTGGAAACATTAATGAGAAAATATTAGTGATATCCCCATATATATTTCTAAGGATATATCTAGTGATGTATCTAAGGATAAGTATAAGGATGAGTCAATGTTTAGGAAAATATCATGGAATTTTGGTAAAGGATATAGTGGGTGATTTCCTAGAAACAAATTCAAACCTTGATATTATACGTTGATGATGCTTTGGCATAAATTTACCAAGGGGTAAAAACTCCGATAAGATGTCCCAGGACTGACTCGGGTAATCTGGTACAGGACAATGGTCCTTGCTGCACACCTGGTCTGACACTCATGAGGGATATGCTTTGGGAATTCATACACTCTTTACAAAACATTATTAAGGATTTAATTAGGGTATGACTATGAATAACCTTGGATAATCCTATTGTGACATATATTAAAGAAGTTTGATCAATGATTTAGGCACCCTATAAGTAATATTTCATGATTCTATGGTATACCAATATGATAGATGTTTCTTACACTATGCTTTAAGGATTTAGTCAATGGAGATAACTTGAAGAAGAATTCTTAATAATTAATGTTTCAAATGTGGAATTTTTGGGAATTATGTGAATCTATATCTTAAGTGTAAATCTAATAAAGATAATTAAAAAGGTGGTATAATTATTGGTTATACTTCTGAAGATAAAAAGACTGCAAATGAAATATGAATGGTATTTGATGTTCTTCGAATATATTTTATATTAAGAATAATAATAATTATTATATTGAATTTAAGGAACCTTAATACATGATTCATATTTCATATTCCAGTAAAAAGATATTAAGGAATAATTTTAAAAAGTCTAAGTAATTGATTAATAATATTGTTGGATGAATGAAGTATTAATGTTTTAAAATTCATAGATTATGTTATATGAATCGGGACAAATTTAGTTATTGTCAGTATATGTTTTTATTAAGTAGTGAAAATGTCATATTGAATGGTGATGAAGATTTAAAAAAATTGTTTTCATAGAAAGGTGATATTTTGATTAAGGGAAGGTAAATATTAATTAATGTCTGACATTGAGATAAAGATATATGGATAATGATATTCTGGATATGAATTAGTAAATTTAATGGTATAGATTACCTTATAACTGATTAGCAAAAATGTTTTCTATGTTATTAAAAATTGATTTTACAATATTATGGATTTAAAAGATATATCTAGTAATCATTGGAATAAGGAAGCATGTATTTTTTTCCAAATGTATTTATTGTAATTAATGTTGATAAAATGTCTTAGGTGATTATTTGATGAGGGTATTAACATTTTTGGAATGTGACAACCAACTGGAATATTCTAATATGTGGGAAATCAATGTTATGTAGATTTCTTGATATTTTTACTAAATATTTGGATTTTTATCTTTCTGGAGGTTTATTATGTTAATCCTATATTCAATGTTTATGTTAAAAATTAGATGAAATTAGTAATATTAAATTTATAGCTCTTTATATATGTATTTATGAATATTGTATAGTTTGTTCAAACTATATTGTGTTGATGAAAAATGTCAGAAAATGGGATGGCATATCTTAGATCTCAGGATCTATTAGTACTTCAAGAATGAAAAATTCACCTTCCTTTTTTGAGAAATATTATAAGTGGATTAAAAAAGGGTGATGGTTTTCTAAAATTATGAAAGTATATCTTTTCATTAAAATAATCAAATTTATGAAAAAGGATCTTGAAACAAAAAAAATTATCCTAGTACCTCTATTTCTGAATAATTATATTTTCACTTATTTAATTTTAGATTTATTGATATCTGAATTTTATGTTTCTCCAAAACTTGTTATCTATCACTATCCATCAAAACATTAAGAGTTATATTTTTCTTCAATGTCCATGTTTTCACTTCTCACCTTTGTTCCCCTATACAGAAACC
Source organism: Viscum album (assembly GCA_963277665.1). NCBI lineage: Eukaryota > Viridiplantae > Streptophyta > Magnoliopsida > Santalales > Viscaceae > Viscum > Viscum album. The sequence continues at coordinate 1,032,436,950 of OY728158.1, forward strand.
TATTTTTGTGTTACATTGAGTAATAGTTATGGTTCCAACATTCCCTTATAAATGGAAGTTTTAATATTCATTTTTATGATGTAGTTTTCTATGAATGAATCTTTCATGTATTTATCCTTTTATAACCAAGATTAATTTTGAAGGAGAAATTCATTTTAAGGGGTGTAGACTGAAGCACCACAATATTTTGTGAATTTTTTTCAAAATAATTTAATCTTATGACATTTTTCGATAAACATAACTTGAAAATTAGTTTATTTATTATTAAATACCTAATTCAAAAATTACATTCAATCTAAACTGATTTCTCATACATTACATGCAACCATGACTTGGTGTAAGTTACACACAACACTAATGTTTTTACGAAACATTATTTTACTGTTATAATTTTTTAAATGAGATAGTTATAACATATCCATTAAAATTAGTAATACTAATTGTAATAATTACATTTATAATATTTTTTATAATGTTTTTATATAAATAAAACATGTTAATAGTGAAAATATAATTTTTGGTAATGACTTTATTTGTTTAAAAATACTATTCTCTCAAATAAAATATATTTCACATACTTCTATAAAAAAAATAAAATTAATTTTAGACACAGATAGAAATTGAATTTCATAAAATAAACAACATTTTTTAATTTATAATTCATAAATTATGTTAGGGTGATTTATTTGGAATTTTCAGAGAAATTTCAATTCCGGATGAATATTAAAAATATAGAATATTAATTAATAATTATCTTTTTTTAAAGAAATAATAATTTAAAATTATTCATTATATTTGATTTAAGATAAAATTAGAAAAATTATAAATATATTAATAAAATTACAGTCATTATAATCAACTTCAATTTGAAATTGAATATAAAAACATTACAAATATTGGAACATTGTTTTACTTTAAAAATATCTTATTTCGTCCCATATACGGGATTATTATTAATATTAATTTTTACTATATTTTGAATTTAATTGTGAAAACTTGACATAAACCATTTCAATCAATATAATATTTATATTATAATTATAATTTTTTTAATTTTTACCAAAATTATTTGTAAATGTTGTTAAAATTAATTATAGTGGTTAAGGTAAAATTAAGTCTTATTAGGGACTAAACCTTAATCTTATGGGGAAAAATTAACTATAAACGTTTTCAAATAAAATTTTATGGATGTATTTCATCCATAAACCATACATTAATTACTTATTTTTGTTTATTATAACATTTTTTATCAAATAACATGTATACACATAACATGTTTTCCAAAATTTCAAGTGACTCATTTTACTTCTATATAAAAGGACCCCATCACTCCCACATCATCACACCTCTCAAAACTCTTAGGATAAGATAATATTTACCAGATACACTTATCAAAATTTACATCTTCGTACTAGAGGCCATCCTTTGGTATAAAGCAATCGAAGGGAGCCTTTTGGCATAAACCAAAAGGATTTACTCGGTTAAGATGTGGTTTGAATGAGTATGACGAGAGTCAAGACACAAAGGGATTTCAATCCTCACTTTTTTTATTTTCAAGAGATACATGATTTATTCACAACCCATTCCTTTTTTAAACTAACCATGTATTTATTCAAGGATTATTATATTTAAATTTATGCTTATCTACAAATCCATTCTATGACCTCTATTTCATGGAGTTTAATTTTCAAAAATTACCAAATATGTAAATTAGCTTCTTTACAATTTTCCATCATTGAGACTAATGTTTTTATGTGATTAAATTGATTTTTAGTTTATATAATTCCATATTATAGGATATATCATGAATATCCATATTTTAATGACATTCCATGCTTCTGGTAATTTTATTTTCATTAATCAACACTTTATTCCTATGTTACATCCTGATATGAGTTTACTAAAACAATATCATCACTTTTTAATATTTTTTAATTTTATGCTTCCTTTGAGGAAATATTATAACCCATAACTGAATATCATTCATGAAATTTGTTATCCACTATTTATTCATGATATATTCATGTATTGGTACCATATTACTACTCTTGTCTACATATGATAGGTAAGAAAGTAATTTTATGAAAAACTAACTTTTCACTCTCTTTGGTCAAAAATCTATGTTTCCTAAAAAGGGTTACAATAATATTATACTATTCTCAAAAAATCGTTAAAATTCATATTTATCCATTTTTTCTGTTACCAATGTCATAAATGTTTTCTTCATGTCACTTTCTAAACGAGGATTTTTTCTAAAATATTTATTATGAAAACATATTATTCATTTTTTCTAATATGACATGTATGGATTTACCCATCGTCAATTCTTTAAAGATTTTATTTCTTGTTTAAAAGGATAATTTTAAATATAATGGTTTTAAACATTATTTTTGAGGAAATGGTTTCAAAAATGTTCTCAGGATTATTTTATTAGTTTTTAAGGTAAATGGTTTTCAAAATAATTTCAAAATAAATTTAAATGTTTTTAAAGAAAATGTTTTTCAATGGGTTTTGAAGAAAATTTTATAGGTTTTTAAGTACAAAGGTTTTCCAAAGGATTTATGTTTTAATGATTCCATTTCAAATAATAATGTATATTGACCTAAATAATTTTTTTTAAAATATATTTCCATGTTTCCCATATAAGTTTACATCCATTTATTTTTATCATTCTGTTCTAGGAAAACATATAAAGGTTCCATTCATATTCATTTTTAATAGTTTAATATTTGATGTAATTATGCTTAAGACAACCATTGCACCTCCATGAGTTTTTTTCTTTTGAAACCTGAATCTTTTCGTGGGTAACACTTTCATGAATTGATTATAAAACATATATATTTTAATATTTTATGATGTGATTAAATGTTAAAGATAGCATTTTCATTTCATGGGATATGATTTGATGTTTATAAAACCTATATCTTTTTATGGATCATGATATAATGAAATGTTTAATATGGTTTGAAACATGTATGGATGATTTTTTTATTAGATGGGTGGGACCTATATCTCCTTATTAAGAATTGGGTAATGTTATATTGTGTATGAGCTTGAAGAGGGTACATGGGTTGTAGCCTAAGACAGAAAATAAGAAGGTACATGGGTTGTAGCCCAAGCCTAAAAGCAAGAGGGTACACTGGTTGTAACCCAAGCCTAAAAAACAAGAAGGTACAAAGGTTTTATCCATAGACTAAATGTATGTGGGTACACAGGTTGCATCCAATGCTCAAAAACAAGAAGCTGCATGGGTTTTATCCCAAGACTAAAAGTAAGATGATACAGGGGTTGTAAACCAGACGGAAAAACAAGAAGGAACATGGGTTGTAGCCCAATCATAAATCTAAGAGGGTACAATGTTGTTTATACCATGCCTGAAGTAGGTACACAGGTCATATCCCAAGCCTAACATGTTATAAAGGTCTTGGTAAGATGCTTTGACCTAGGATTTTATATTCTTATGTGCATGCCACAAATTCCATATCTTATTCCTATGATAGGATTTCACCTCATATGCTCTCCATTCTATTATAATATATTTCATATTCTATTCTAAACTTTATTATGATATCAAATATATATGGTATGATATTCAAATATTTTTCTCAAGTTTCTTACCCTTTTGATAATGTTATGCATACTCATTTCCTTTATTTACCCTTACTGAGAATCTATGCTCCCGCATTCATTATGTTTTCTTTCCACAGGTTATGAAGAAAGGTTTTACATATAAGTAAAATAAGGTGGATATCTTTATAGGAGATGTTGAAGATCATTCACTAGGATATAATACTTTGTTTCCATATTTACAAAGATATTAAACTATTACAGTCCTTATGCATGTATTTTTGTAATATAATGAATATTATTATAAAATTATGTAATATCCATTTTTGTTAAGCATGGGTCCCTATAAACCTGATCCTCTTAAATCATAGAGTATACCAAAATGTCATCCATAAATATGAAAAAAAATAATAAGGGTGCTAATTGAAGTTAATTTTCATCCAATCCATAAACATGACAGGAGTATTGGTTTGACTATACAGCGTACCATGGTACTCATAATCATTATACCATCTCCAAAAGGTTTTTTATGGATATCAAGTTCCTTGATCATAATATAGTTATATCCAGAAATAATATCAATATTTTAGAACCATTTATCTACTTTTATCATGTCAAATAAATTTTCAATATGAAGTAATAGATACTTGTTCTTACCCATTAACCTATTGAGTTATCAGTATTCAACACAAAGTTAAATGGTTCATCAAAACTTCCTAGAAAAAATAACAAGTGGTGCCCATGGAAGCACACTAGACCAAAATAATCCATTTGAAAATTGTTTTTCCATATAAGACCTTAAATTCTTTAGTTCAGTTAGTTTCCTTCGTTAATGGGGAATAAAAATAGGTTAGTTATAAAATTTAAAGTCAATAGAAAATTATACCTCCTTCAAAAGTGGATAAATAGAAAATCCAATTGAAAGAGCTGTTGGAAACTCATATTTTATTAGAGGAAAATTTCCACATGAAGAACCCTTCTCTAATTCAAAAATAAAAATGGATTTCACCCAACCCAAATATATAAGGGAAGGCCCTACACAACTCAAACATGGGTCCCATTAATCCAGAAAAACATGACATATCCCATCAGGGGTAGTAAAAATGACCCATTGAAAATAACAGTTGATATAAGATCTATGGGGAATCAGTTAATCCATCACTATAATGATATCCATATGTTATATATCTAGAACCAAAAACCCCAAAATGCTGAACTTATGGTAAATATAATGTTAAAGTGGCCAGTAAATGATCCTACTCTCTCTTTGTCATAAAGGGAATATAAATCTCCATTTCATAAGGTTTGTTATTCATATAATGTTTCAAAAATTATAATATATAAGTAATCATGAAAGAATGAGAGGAATCAGTTTCAAACAATGTAGACACTAAATATGAAGCAATTGTAATGGTACCTCACACAGTTATAGGACATGAATCCGCATCCCTTAGAGACTCATCACTCTGTGAAGACGCATCATCTCTGATGCCTCAACTAGAAACCCTTTTTTATTGAAGTATCTAACAAAAATTTACATCCTTTTTGTTCTGATGAGTCCATGCCACTATGTGGAGAAATAAAGACATTGAAATCCATATTTAAGTGAACTGATCATCCACAAGAGATATAGATCTTTGGTCGTTATATGCAAGCTTTATTTGAGTGTCTAAATTGTCCATATTGGAAACAATTAAGTGGTCCTTAAAAAATATTGAAAAAGATTTATAAGATGTATAATTCTGATATCTGCCACTGGCGTTTCCACTACGAGACTCATCCAGATTTATTTTCCCTTTAAAGGGAACATTTGATCAACCACTAGGAGTACTATGAACTCCCCTCAAGCATGATATAATAGAAAAGTCAAGTCACACCATCATATATCTTACCAAAACATCAGTATTCGAGGTGAGATTTAGTTGGAAAAATGATATCAGGTTTTTTCATGATGATCCATCTTAAACCATTGAGATTTCATATTATCATTTGATACTACCTCATGTGTAAAATACACAATCATAGAAAAACAGGTTATATTCTGGATCATTGGCTGGTAATCCAACTAATGTTTTATGGAAATCCATTTACATATCCAGCACTATTGATTCTATATATAATTCCTAAATCAAAGTATCCCTGATGTATTTCCACTTTAAGCGAAATTTTTTCTTAACTATACTATCAAATCCCACCACCTTTTGTTAGGAACATCATCGTTTCATAAGACACAAATCACCGTAACTAAATTTGGAATCTCCAAAAACTCAAAGAGAATCACAACCTTCTAAATATATTTATTTTATTCATGAGAATAATTGTAACCCTAAAAATATGATGGATTTGGATGAATAAACATCTTTGATTGATTATCTACTATCATCCCTCGAAGGAACAAGATCTTCATCTGGAATGGGAATAGGAGCATCTTCCTCGACCAAAGAATTTACCACTCTTGCAACAACCCCTACATGTTTATGATCTACTAGAGGGTTATATTACCATAATTCACTAGTATCTCCCTCATATGGTTTCTTCAGAAATTTTCATGAGGCATTTTACTCTATAAAGTCAATATATAGGAAGGGAAATATCACTCAAGATACATGATATCATCAAATTTATCAATTAGAATTCATTAGAGAATCAAAAATATCATATAATATAAATACAATTTTTTTATAGGTTTATATCAAATATCTCTTTAAATATAATTTTTTACAACAACCCATGTTATGTTATGTGTTGTTGTGATGAGTGGTATACATGAATTAAGTCATAATATATATCTTAAGTCCTTAAAATCCTATTTATTTTCATTCGATTCATCAAAAATATTATACCAAAATCAAGAAAGGATAAAATTAATGTTAATACTATTTGTTCATGAAATAACATGGATAAACCACCTAAATGGTACCCAAATCAGTATTTCAAAGGACCAAAGGGCATTCCTTATCTCTATAAACATTCAAATGATTCATGGGAGTCAAAGGAAACCATAAGGAATTATTTAACTAAAATTATATCTTATAAAGATATGGAAATGGATATAAAAAAGTAAAAAGTTAGTATTCCAAACACTCTATATAATAGAAGGTACCAAAATGAAAAAAAGTCAAAAAATTTTCATCTCAACCCTTGTTTTCGAATATACCATCAAGACATCTACACTATAATCTCTTGGTAAAATTTGATCATGATATCCATTGATCATCACCAACTCCCAAGGTCTTGTCGGACACTAAAACACCCTGAGAGGGTAGAGGAGAATTAAGGTTTTAAATTTTTCTATTAATGAAACATATTATATTCCCACATTGGTATAAACGTTTTAATCCCATCTGATGAAATAAATTAGTAATCAATCAATCACTTAAAAATAGACAACACATCAGTTTTACTTGGTTCCCCACTAATGCATATTCTAAGGATCACACACCAAAAAGGATTAGGTCATACCTAAATCCACTAATATTGAGTAGTGATGGAATACATAAGTTTATACATAGTCACTCTGTTTTTGGAACACTACATTTACTATATTTTGTTGACAGCACACTACCTCCCATTGAAAACATCATCTGAAACCACCGAGCTTAATACTTTGGATTATGTCTTACTCACTTTAACATCCTAATGTTCGCTATAGAATATTGGAAATTAAACCTTTTTTCTTGACTAGAATGAGACTCTACATCTTCTAATTTCTAGATTTGATTCACATTAAAGCATTGTTGACATAAACCAACTGTTCAAAATTATTGTTCATGAATATCCTTCATGAAGTTCACACCCTTGGTGAAATACTAACACATCATGGAATAAACATTCATTGAGAAACTATTTTTTCTAGGATAAGTAATCATTTTTTAAAGACTAAGATATTTTTTTCACGATGATAATGCTCATAATGAATAGCTAATTCATGAATAATTCATCCTTTATAAATTCAGATTGATTCATTATTTTCTCCAAAACATTTCTTGTGAAATTATGTAGTATTGGAAACCTATTTATATTCTCTTAATTTCACGATGATTTCAATACCCCAATATATTATTCTTGAATCTCTCAAACCATATTTATAATGCTCCCTCTTTCATGATGATCAATTGATATTTCCCTGATTTATAAACCTTGTAGTATTTTCATTGATTCTCGGTCAATCGTTTTTTCTCTTCCGATTACTTTTTGTAGTCGTGAAGACCACCATATTTTAATTATTTGTTCAAAAATATCAATACGTTCATGAAGATCAACCATTTTTGAAACATATTCTTCCTGAAAAATAATAATCTAGAAACTTATTCATTTTCTATTTTTATTAAGAGAAAATTATAGAAAACTACCTTTCATAAAGCTTGATCCATCCTCCAAAATTTGAGCTCAAATTTTTGAAAACACTAAGAAATAATGCCACCTTCAGCACTATAGTCATCATGTATAGTAAGATAGCTTTCCTTTGAAACTCCTTGATGATTATATAATGGATTGATAATAAATAAAAACTATACTCTATTTACTGTAATGAAAATCCATGGTCCCATTAATCTTCCCCTTTTATTTTTTTGGAAATATATATATAATTTCAAAGAAGAACTAGCCGCTATGGAAGCTTGATAGGTGGGAAACAAGTCCTCTAAAACAATATGTCTATAGGTTTAATTATTTTTGTAGAAAGTAAGATGTGAAACATGAATTGGGTTCTCATGTTTTGGAATTATTAAATATTTCCAAGCTAAGCATTGAGAAATATTGTTTTCCTAATAAAACTTATTTTTCATCATGTTATTGAATCATTGAATATTTTTTTCACAAAACACCCAATTCTCTTCATTTAAATGAATTATTTCACGGGTTTCCAAAAATCTTCATGTAGAAATCCTTTCAATTGTTCAATTTATCTATTCTTTCACTTTAGAAATAAACCTAATGAACCAGTAATTTTACTTGTTGATCTCAGGAAACACTCTCATTGGATCATATCTCACCAAGAAACCTACATTAAATTGATGAAAAATTTAAAATAGTTTACATAAATTAGAATATTGGACCAATCATAACCTCATAATTCACTAGAAGGTGGTTGAACACTAAGGTTCAACTAATATTTCTTGAACATAGGTACTTCCACTAGCATAGTTAGAATGTCATCCCCTTGGTTGTCAGTTAAAAAAATCCATTTTAATCACACCTTGTTCAACTTTTTCATTGATGAAGTGATATATGATATCAATATATTGTGTATGTGAGTGATGAAATGGATTCTCCATAAATTAAGAATGTTATTTTTGTCAAATTGATATACAATAGGTTATTTAACCTCATCACCAATATCAGTTAGCTGATACATCATCCTCAATAGCTAAGTGATAGACATTGTGGTAAAGATATAATCAACTTAACCCATTTTAATTTTAATGATACATTCTTTCATTCTCAACCATCCCTCACATTTCTATGCTCATCAAAAAAAGTAAATATCCACTTTTTTCAATCACATTGTGGATTTTAAGTATATTGACATGTTCCCATTTCCAATTCTGGTTAATAATATCTAGTTCATCATTAATTTACCTAACCCATGATTCATCCTTCATTTCTTCTTCATATGAGGTTGGTTCCACAATTTATAGGAAGGAAGAATGTGATTCATTCCTCATTCATTTTTTCTATGTGTGTTGTCTAATCCCCAATGATGTTGGTTTAATCAATTTATGATCTTCTATATCTATTGTGATGTTCTGATGATGTTTACTAATCCATGGTTTCCAATTCTGATTCTTATTCTGAATCATGTTTATTTTGTGAGCACTAAATGTTATTAAATCTCTATACTATCGCTACATTTTATTCAATACCATGTCCACATTCTTCTTCATCTTCTATCATATTAGAATATTATCTCCTTGAGGTATTTCTGGTATTAAATTTTGATGATCTGGACATCAATTCTTTCCCCAATTATTCAAAGACAATTATTATAACATTTTTAGTATTTACTCTTCATTGAATATATAATAAATATTCCCTTATCTACATTATCACAATACATTCCATGATTTCATTCTTTTTTTAGATGAAACATTTACTTCCTAAAACCTTAAAATACTTTAGAGAGTGATTTATTCAATAACATAACTCATATGGTGTTTTGGTTTTTCCAAAAAAAATCACTATTCGATTTTGAGTGTACACCACGACATAAAAAGTCTCTTTCTAGTAATTATGAGAAATACGACTCTCAATCAGCATAATTTTATCCATTATGTTTACCTATATATTTCTATGTTCAAAAACTAAATTAATCTATATGGTTATCAGTACAAAAACCTCAAGATTTATTCGATTTTTTAAGGTAATTTTTAGAATTAATTTATGTGTATTCTCATCCATTATCAGATTTTACAATCTTGATTATATGGAAAGTTTCATTCTCATCTATTCAATGCTAAATCTTAATGAAATAATGTGCTTTTTGTTTCCTTTTCATAATAATTATATAAGTTATTCTATTATAATCATAAATTAAAGAAATTTATTACCACTCTCTATATGAACTAGCCACATGTATTGGACCACATACATCTGTGTAGACAAGATCATGCTAATTTGATGCCCTTTTGTTATTTGGACGATATGAACTCCCGACCAACATTCCTCATCTGAAATGATTGAATGAATTTTTTATTTAATGCTTTATATTTGTAATATAGAATATTATCTTCAACTTATATATTTTTCTATGTTATTTTTATTAATGTGACCCATCCTTCAGTGCCATAAGTTTTTTTATTGTTATACTATAAAGTAAAAAATGTTATTTTCACTATCAAACTTGTATAAATTTCCATCTATTTGGAATCCTTTAATAATATAATGGCATATATTTTCATTGATATTGTACCCATTTAAATTAAATTTCACTATCATACACAAGCCCAAGAGTTGAGTCATACTCTAAGAGAACGTTTTCCAATCCTTTTATATAGAGAAATTCAATTTTCCTTATCTCTTAATTATAAATTTTTTTACTTCCACTACCTTTGATCTTTGATGAACAATTATTGTTGAAACTCACTATTCTATGAACCCTTTTTTTAAAATTATTCATCAAATCTGTAGTTCTCATAATATGGGATGAATATCCACTATCAAGAATATTGTTGTTAATGTTTCCTGTACCTTTGAGAGCTATTTATATAAGGTTGGATTTTAAGATTTTCTTATTTACCATCTATGAGATACATGATTGAGTGGATATTAATGATTTCATTTTCAGTCTATTTTCTATGTGCATTGGTTCATCATAGTCATATTGTTCCTCTTTAGGAGAATACATATTATTATGTGTATCACTACCTGGTTGGAGGGTATTGACTTTTCCCTGAGTTCTGTAAGTAATGGTCATATCTTTCCCCTACCAGTAATAAATAGATTTATGTCCATAGTCAGAATGGTTAAAAAATCCATAGAAATTATTTCTTCTATATGATGAGTCAAATGGTCTCATTCTTCTATATTGACTTCCAAGTGCTTCATTGTTCATATAGCTCCCTCCCTCTTCACAATATGACATGGTATGATCTAGGAAGCCACGGAATTGTCATTTCATAAGAGGAAATGTCTTCTCACTTATATTCCTCACCAATAACCCTTATATAGTAAAAGAATTTAATTGAAGATCTTCTATAGATACATGAAGATACATTATATCTCTCTTTTAATATTGATTTGAGGCATTCTTAGTTGGGACATGAGATGCCTTTGGGATATGCCAACCTTTTTTATTACCTTTATTTTGGTTCATCTTGTTTACAGCCATTGATATTTCATCATCACAAACAATTCCACATTTTCCAATACATGTGGATATATGATCATTCAAGGCATTTTATACTCGTTTAGAACCACATTTAGTTCTTTTTAATAGTTATGCATCCATGAATCATCCGAACTATATTTTTTTATTTTTTTCTAGTTGATAAATTTCTACTACAAATCGATCAATATATTTTGATGAATCTTCCATAATGGATCTCATGTATCTATTTATCATTCTTTTAATGTCAATCTCATCAATTGTATCATCATGTTCTAACTTGAGATCAAATAACAAATTAATTTATTACATTTATCTTTTTAAGGTTATACCTTTTAAATAGTATCTATCATGAATTCTTGGGTGTCCGATTTAATAAGTAGTTCTTCGTCCTCCAAAAAATCATAATCATCATCTTTTTCTTTAGATATGAAACTATTTCTGTATAATTTCATTCCTAATTTGAATCCTCACTTTTAGGGAATTTTTTTGATGTTTCAGAATGATTCCAGCTTCACGTTATTTATCATTAATGTTCCTTGAGAAAAAAAATGAAATATTCACAACATTACAACATCATAAATATCTTAGAGTAATATTTCTCTCAATTCTCGTTTTCCATATCTTTAATTTATTATAAAAAAGAAAGATAATTTTATCTTCCTAAATGTCTTCATCAACACTATCTATAAAATCCTAATGTTTTACAAAGATTTTAATTAAATTTCCTTGAATAATCTAGTATTTGCATCTTCAGGATTGATTCTCATTTCATAATACACCAGACTACTTAGCATGTCATCAAGATAAATATAATACAAATCCCTTTACCCAAATGATGAATCTTTTGGATTCTATAGTGGTGGAGTAATTCTTAATATTTTCCTCAAAATTTCAATATCACTAATTTATTCACAAATTTATAATGTTTCTCCAATGAATTCAGTAATTCAATTAAAAAGGTATCTTCATTTTCTTAAGGATTCATTTTTAGATCATTAAATCTCTTGTAAAAAAACATAGTGCTTTCCCTCCTTCAAATTTTTAGCTCCTGTATATATTTTCCAGTTTTACCACATAGATTTGGCTTAAGTGAAACTCTTCACCTTCAAATAAATTTGATTAGATATAGATGTTGTAAGTGAATTTTTAAATTTTCAATCTACGCGAAGAATTTTTATATCTACTTCAATCAAATAAATACCTATCATATCAGTGACCTGAACCCCTATGGAGTGGAAAAAATAAATTCCATATTAAAGTACCTTAAATGAGATATCATCTCATAATTCCACATCTGGATGTTGTTTCCATCATAAAGGGGACTCCCCTAACAATCATATAATTATCCATTAAAACAACAAACTACATATATAGCTCCAACATCCTAGTTCTATTACCAATTGTAGTATACCAAATCACCCAGAGAGGGGAGGGGTGAATCAGGGTGTCAAATATTTATTTTATCGTGAAAATTCTTAATCCCTAATTTATAGGAATTTTTTGAACATGTTTTATGGAATCATGTAGTAATAAAACATTCACATATAGAGAGAGAACACATCATTTTTACTTGGTTACCCACTAAGTAATGGTCCCAATAGTATACCCTAAAAATGTTCCGGTCATATCAAAATCCACAAATCGTTACTAGTTTTGGAATACATAAGTTCATACATAGTCACTCTATTCTAGTCACATTTGTTTTTCAGTATTTTATGGATAACACACTACCTCATTAAAAAACACCCATAAAATCCTACTTGCTCACTTATTTGGGTGATTTATTAATTATTTTAACAACTTTAAGGTTTCTTTAGGTCATGGAAATTTAAATGTTTTCCTCATACTTCATGAAACTCTACTTTCATTGATGTCCTAAGTTGATACACTTGAAAACACCATTCACTTATGCCTAAGGTTCAACACAGTTTCTTGATAAGCTCCATCATGAAGATCCTTCATGAACCTCACTACCTTCACAAAGAATACTTCCTTCATGAAACACTATTCCATTAGGGAATAACCATTCTTCACAAATCTCATTTTTCTAAGATACCTAACCAATGATCAAAACTATGGGAGTCTTTTCACAATTATAATGATCATAATGAATACCTGATTTCTAATTCTTTTAGCCTTATTGAATTTATAATGATTAATACTTTTCTCCAAAACATTTCAAATGAAAGGAAGTGGGGGTAGTCACCTATTTATAAGATCAATACTTCATGATGATTTCATGACCCTAGAGTTTTTTATGAAATTCCAACAACCAGTTCATGAATCTCCTTCATTAATGAAGCTCTTTCATTCATGAATCTCCAGTGATATTTAACACATTCACGAACATTCTCATAGTAATTTTTTCACTGTAAAACCATCATGATTTTGAAATGATTTATTGATGTCATGAAGAAAATTTTATTTTAATCTCGTGTTCATAAAGCTCCATACCTTCATGAAGATCAACCTTTTTTGAAACCCAGTATTCGCAAAACCTAGTCATCATGGATTTATTGACATTTCTATTTTTATTAAGAGTCAATCCAAGAAACCTATAATTCATGATCCTTAGTATATTCTACTTGTTTTGATACAAAAAATATAGAAAAAACTAGAAACTGATTCTACATCGGCACTATATCAATATTTTACTCTAAGATCAGTTACATTTTAAACTTCATGATCTTCATAGTGTTGGTTGAAAATTAACATAAACTATAATATTTTTCCAGAAAAGAGAATACCAGGTTCGAATAAGCCCCTATTATCATGTACACCCACCACCTATAATGGGTTCCTTTAAATTCATTGATCCTAGAATAAGAAAATATACAGAAACCTAAAGGAAAAAAGGGGGTATAAGAAACAAATCCTAGTTGGATCTCACAAATAATTTCACAAGAAATCTTTAATAGTTAAACTAACTTTACTAAATTTTAAATAAGACAAGGAAAATATTTTCATGGTTAATATCGAAATATGTTTTTCAAAATATTTCATTGGCAATTATAATATAGGTTTCAAAGTGAATTTCCATCAAATAGGATGTTAACGGAATATTTAGTAATATCTACATGAATTTATCATTCCTCTAAAAGCCTACATTTTTAAATCATTTTAAAAAATAATCGGAATGTATAATATTTTTCAATCATAGTAAAATGGTTAAGAGACCTAGTGTTATATTATTACATCAATTATCAACCATTTTAGTTTAATACAACTCTCTGTTTGTACACATAGCCAGATCTCATGCATTAGGGAATAATCGAACACACTAAAATGAACATCGTACCATCATAAATGGTTATTTAATATTTTCAACATCAATCCATTCCAAGGTGTAGCTAATAAATTTCAAGTTTGTGTTTATCCAACCTAACATCCCAGGATCCCATGTCCTTTAAGGTTATGAAAAAATGACAAATAATAATTTTAATCAACCCCCAAGATCAATTTTCAAAAACATGATTTTCATTTAAAAACCCAAAAATCAAATGGTTATCCTCAAAAATACATGTATTTATTTTCAAATAATAACATTTCAAATCATAAAATATTTAATGATTTTCATCACATTGAAATCATGCATTAAATTAGACATTTCAAATCCAGAACAGTTTCTAGAAATCAGCAACTAATTTGAAAAATCCATTATTAAGATAATTCCTCATGAACGCCATGAAATTTCTAATAATTTCTCTAGAGGATCAATTCATTATTTAGATATTATTTGTAAAACCAATATAAATTAAATAAATATCTAATGATTCAATTGATATATATTTCATTACAGAACCACCTATCTCAATCATGAGATTACCAATCACCAACACAAAATCAACCAACAGAAATGAAATAAGCCTAGAATGGATCATGAAGGGATCCTATAAACAGAATCTGTAAATTAAAGATATTTATCCATAATCAAAAAGAGCATCCTACACTCATAAATATGGAGAAAGAGTATGCAATGGGGAAACCATAATCAAATTGAAATTACACATATTGGAGGAGATCCAATGCACTAATTGACACATTGATCTGTGAAGAAATAATTTTGGGAGATCCAAAATCACCTCTAGAGATCCTCCAATGGATAAAATATATAGTTAGGATTGAATAGGGTGTGTCTAGATTTAACATAGTGGGTCTTGGGAATTAAATTGTGAAAATTTAATAATTAAATTCACATCACATGGTTTAGATTCTAGGTTTTTCAAACCATGCACCACACTGTATTCTCTCTTCCAGAAAACTAAAAGAGGGAGTAAATATTTACACATTGTATAAAACATATTTCACCAACCATGTGTAACCATATTTTTATATGTTCCATTGTTTTAGGGGTATGATACATGGTTACTACAAATTGAACTTCTAACTATGCACCCTCTATAAAACTCTACCAAGGGGTTCATGGTTTCCTAGATATATACTAATGTATTTTACTAACAATGCACCAACAATTAATAGCCCCCAAAACCTATAAAAACTCTTAATGTCATCCAAAACAGCCCAATAAATGATACAAACAAAATATTATCCGAAAATGTTAAAATTATCTAAAAGAGGGCATCAGGGTGTTACTGTTGATATAGGATCTGTATAAAGAAAGTTAAACCATGAAAAAATAACAATAGATTTTACTATAGAGAGAATAATATGATTATAGGAAGTGAATTGCCACATACATCTATCATAAAGGTGTTATATACTTGTTATGTTATCAATGTACCAATAAAAGTTATTTTTTACTTACTTTGCATTTACTTATTTAGTATTTTAATTAACAGTACAAGAGAATTTTTATTTTATATATAAATTCATAAGAATAATCTCAAATATAATAATTCGATATTTTAGAATACTCATCACCACCTCGAATTAATTATTATATATTCAATCCCTAACTAAAACTAAATTGATTAATGTGACCATCAAGAATCATTAATCAGATTAACAAATCATCATAAAATCATTCCAAATATTTTAAAAATTTTGACACCTTCTCATCATCATATGAAACATTAGGTTCATCATATATCACTTTTATTTCATCCTACTTTTTCATGGATTTAATCCCATCACTCTAAAAAATGGTTCATAAAGGGAATTAGAATTAGCCATTGAATATCCCTTGGGAGTATCAAACCAGATTTGTAGTTAGGTATCTTTGAAATTCATTAGGTGATGATCGAGTTGAGGCCCAGACACCATTTTAGAAATTATTACCCCTAGGTGAATATTTTTAAGATATTTCATCATCTATTCTATATCTAAAAAGGAATTTCATTTCAATGAAACAAAAAAATTAATAATTTAAAAAAATAAATTGCTTTACTATATATAGAATTATCCTTTGGGTTTTATCAATACATTTCTAATAATAATATTCAAAAATAACTCAAAACATCTCTAATCCTAACAAAGGTGACTGATGTATTTTGACATAGTCATATCTTTCATGTTTATTCTAATATAAAAAAATTATGAAATTTAATTGACTAATTTAGTTAGTATTTTACGATTTCTATAATTTGTGGAATGATATATAGTTTCATAAAAATGAAAAAGACGATGAAGTTATATTATTATACAAACACTTCACAACATGGTGTGACACAAGATTTTGGAATCTATATTGACTAAAAATTAAATTTTTTATTATCAAAAAACTTTTGAGGTAAAAGTGAGAAACCACACAATCTAGACATTACAACAAAATAAAACCATGGAAGATGATAACCCATTTCAAGACTACATAATCCGATCCTCCCTAGCGACTGCATCATGATGATAAGATTTAACCATCGCATGAACACTCGGCTAGAAAAACCCTGGAAGGATGCACGGGCTTGGTACCGATTGTAGAGCCATACCCTCTCAAACATAAAAATCACAATGAAATGCTCAATAGAAAGCTTCCTGCTCTGTTCTTAATTTTATGCTGATCCATGTAGTGTGCTGGTTAAAAACATATCCAATATTCAACATAAAATTAATTATCTTAATGCACCCTCAATTTGAACACTCCCACATTTGATTCAGAGCTTCTCTAATTTGAAAACTCCCAATGTTCATTCAAAACTACTCAAATTGACCTATTAGAGACATTAAAACCTTCATCATTTTTTTGTTCCATTGCATATCTCATATTTCTGCAGAGAAACTCGTCAGGTAAATGGAAATGATTTCACCAAGACCAGAGATTCAAGAACCATGTTACAATCTTCCATGAATGCAGACCAACTAGATTAATAAAAACAGATGGACAACAAATGCTTCAATAAGAATGAAATCATGAAAATAACAGGTTCAATACAATTAGATTCAAAATAGAAGAATCACACAGAGAACCACATGACACACATCAATTCACATTCAAAATATTATCCCGATTCAAGATATCAAGGATTGAAATCCATCACCTTATCCGGCCACCCAAATACAATCATCCCCAATCTGAACAAAACATCAACAACCATTAGAATCCTGATGAGAAGAAAATAATTGAGGAACCAGGCATCCATCCAATTTCAATCCTTATCCCAATCATGAATCAACAAAATAGATGTAGGCTCATTAAGGAAGATGCACTCAAAACTCGGATCAACTGCAGAAAACGAATATAGGAAAACATCACAAGTACACTGAACAGTAGAACCTCCACATGTCATATCCCATTGCCTCCATCCCTGTCAGAAGCAAAGACCGCGATAAACCACCCAGTGTACAAACAGAATATGAGACAGCACACATAGGCTGGTGAAGCTGGACCATGGTTGCCGGCCGAGAATGTGCTACCATGAGAGACCCTAATCGATGATGAGGGGTTAGGGAGAGGAGAGGTCAACAGCATTGAAAATGATGATCGAGTCCAAGTCACCGACGCCACCACAACTGAGGATCTACCGCCGCGAATTCACCGTGCATGATGCAGGAGGCTCCGTGCCAACCCTAGATGGTGGAGGCTGCGATGAGAGGAATATTTTTCTGGAAGATCACCCCTTACAAATAAAAACATTCTATAAAACACAAATTCACATTATAAATGATACTTATAATGTGAATCTAAAAAAATATAGGTTGTGAAAAGAAGCTGCGAATTTTTTTCCCCATAATATTAAACCTTATAAAAACATTATTCATGATGTAAATATTTGGTAGAAAATATATATTAGCCAATTTTGATGTTAATTCAAATTGATGGACCCCTTATGACCTAACACCCTCAAAAAACTCACGATTCACCCGAAATTATTTTTTTTCTTCAGTAATAGAGAATTAAACCTATCTAATCTTCATGGATTACTATACATAGCGGGACATTGGATATTGAATGGGGATCAATCGATGAGATGGGTATGCTCTGGAAAAGTTCCAACTACAGATTTATTTTCCAATATTCATTTTCTTTTAATTTAATTCTATTACTATGATTTTTGTCCTCTCCTGAATCAACTAAACTTCCCCATCCATAGAGGGGTATTTTTACTAAGGTATCAGGATAGGGGGAAGCTGGACTAATTTCTATTATGGAGTTTCTATTCCTAATTAAATAAAATTCATACTTTCTTCTACCAACTAGTTTCTAATATTATTTAAATTTTTAATTATCAATGAATCTGTCTTAGGATTAGATTATTTTAATTTTAATTACCTTGTTCAAAGATACATATCTCCAACCAAAAAATTACCATATATTTTATAAAAAACATATTAACTTTGGGTAGTGAGTGATCAATGATCACCAGAACATATACTAGATAGGGGAAGTAAATCGTTATTTTTAGGGAATAATAATAACCAATTGTGGATTTCTATAATTTATTAAAAGGCCCCACTATAGTGTCGCACACATATGAAAGAAGTTATAATGGTTGATCATTTTTTAGGCATACCCACACCTTTAACACCTGGCTAAGGGATAGAGAAAAATCAATAGATAAATATCTCTTATACAAACCAGTTGAAGAAGAATTTGAATATTTTGGAAATAATGATAGCATAGCTCCATGTCTTGTTAAACTCTCTATGATCACCATCTTCCATGATTTCTATTAAATTCAATCATGTAAACCTATTTCTTATCTCAATTTCTCCAAATCAATTAAAATCTAACTTTTCATAAAATCCTCAAAAAGTGACTAACTCATTCCATGGGAACTCCCCTTTTAGAGAAAAACTATGGTCTTAGATAATTAAACATTTTTTTCACACCCATTGGAAGTAAGGAAATCATTTAATATAATAATATTACATAATTATTTAAGAATATTAAATATATATTATAGTAATACAGGCCCCAAATGTTGAAAATTCTTAGAGTGTTTGGAGACTAGATACATGATCAACATATTTCATTAAATATAATATATATATCCAATAATTTAAATTTCATATAGTTCAATTCATACACAAAACTAATTTAAAACCATTTTTAATATCCTGGAGAAATGGAAACATTAGAAAGGTTGAGCTTAGACACTCAGTACGGGTAATCATACGGGATACCAATCAATTATAATTTGTCATCATAATATAATAATAATTTTATGAGAATATGATAACAACTTATTAAAGACATACACCATTAGTAAAATATAACTAATAATGTGTTAGGAAATTATTATTTTCTATAAAAAATCATATGTCATAAGAGTTTGAAACCATCAATAACCAATCATATGATATGATAACACCTCATAAATATAAGACGTATATTTTTTTATACACATTATAATAGAAAGTAATTTCCTTTGTCATGTTTCACATCCAAGACTATCATAGTAGGAAAATTCCCATTGTGGAATTATTTTCACAACATATTCCATCATTTCTAAAGTCTATGATCACTCCCAGAACTATCATATTTGGCAGAGACCCTTGTTGAACTCATTTCACTCCACATTCTATTCTATCATATCTCTTGAGTTTCCAATATAAACCTAATGAATTGGAGGAATATATAAAGTTAGCCCCACCCATCATACAGTGAAAACCATATATAAGTTTTCCAAAATATCATAATAACATTCATTATTTAATCATATCATAATTTGCGAAAAATAAATTAGTTTCATAAAAATTTGATTATCACTTAATTAACCTTAGGTAAAGTGAATAGTTTTATAGAATCATACTTAACACATCATCATCATCATCCATATAAATAAAGAAGTTTTATGGTATCATAATATAATATATCCAGTGAATCATAACCATCCCTAAAGAATATTGACATAAATTGTAACTAACATTTAAATATAATTTTAGAATTTCTTTTAAAATGGTGAAAATATCACTTTATTGTGGTTCCTTTAAAAACAAAAAAAATAAACAAGTATTGAGAAAAATATTATTTTAAAATAATCATGGTGATTTTTAATGTAATATTTATATAAAATTGTGGCCATTATAGTGGTAAAACCATTCATGTCGTGTATGTTTAAAGAAAGCATTATTTTCACACTTTTATAGAAAGTCAAAAAGTGAGTCACACATAAAACATTTGAAAATATTTATTTTAATGATATTTATATAAAGTAAAATTTAATGAAAAATGTATTTCTCAATCAATTATTTATAGCTAAATACTTTTATAAAATATTTTAGTGAACATGGACATGCAAGAAAAAGTTCGTCGACCAAAGAGGAAATAAAGTTGGCTTTTTTAAAAACATTTTCACCATATATTTAAGTACCCAAGAGAGTAAAATGCCACTAATGATTTAAAATTATTATAATAACTATAGGATAATAAAATATATGGTGTTTAAATTATATATATTATATAATCTCCCCATGTGGAAATATAACTTACACAATCCTAAAAATAAATGAGATTGTAATATTTACATTTACCATTATTGTAACATTTGAATTATAAACCCATTGAAAGGAATTTATTCAAATGAATATTTAAATACATTGAATGTAAATATATTCAGGATATATAATATAAAAATGGTAGTATATACACCATATTAAAACAAATAGTTTCATTACATGAAACCTGACTCAAAAAACAATATTTTGATGAAGAACCATTACATCTTAAGTAATATCTTAATCAAAACCACATAAAATAGTTAAACTAAAATTTATTTTTAAATACAAATAATTATTAGAAAAATAATCATTAAATACATTCATTATAACTTTATAAATAACATAAAATATCCATGTGGTGAATATGGCATATGTCTCACATAAATAAAAGTGAGATGAGAAAATCGTACCTCACGCCATATCTTACATCGTAAGTGTTCTAAACTACTGTATAATAAATATATAAATATTACTAATATATTATATAACTATATTCATATATATATTACTATATATTATTCCCTATTAATTTCCAATTATCCTTTTATTAAAAATTCCCAAGTAAAATCATTATTCTAGTGAAAACTAGTTTTTTTCCATATTTGTTTTAGTTAGGTTGTTCAAATCCATTCAAATTGTTCAAAAATTCAGATTCTATATAAACTTAATAATGTAATATTTATAGAATTCATTAAATATATATATATTTATAACCATTCATATAGGGTTGTGATGAAAATTTAATTTCTTCTCTTCATGGAGAAGGTGGTCTGTATGTACGCACAAGTGATGTTTCCATTTTTCAATGGATGAAATAAAAGTAAGTAATAATTCAACTTTAAAAAATAATTTATATATATATTAAATATCATATTTATTTATCAAATATATCCATAATACCATCTATATAAATCTGAAATAAATAAAAGAGTTGCATCTCTTCGTGGAGGTGGTAGACCACACATATATATGAGCAATATTGTCATTTTCCAACAGATGGAAGGGTTAGAAGGTAGTTAATGAAATATATTTATGGAATCATAATTATTATATAAAAACAATTTAAATACATTATTTTTGTTTATATAATCATCCAATAGACATGGTGATGAAAAATATGTATCACATCATCGAGATAGTAATCTGTAAGTATGGATGAGAGATGTTTCTTGTTTTTCATTAGATGTAATAGTGACAATAAATGGAGGTAAAATTAACATAAAGACATATAATATATTAATTATACTTATTTCATAATTATAAAATGGTTATAGTATATTTGGAGGTTGTTTGAAGAGAAATAAATATTAAAAATTTTGGTCAGTGCCTAAACATATTCTTCAACATACCTCATTTGAAAAGCACATAAAGGATTCTTATATTGGTATTTTTGGGATAAATGAACCTTAAAGTACTGTATAGGGATTTTGGATTAACATTTGGGTATATTATTTTTTAGGTAAATAAATCAAGTGGGGTGGAGAAGAGAGTCTATGATATTCTCTTTTTAAAGTGTGGGGAGTGGAGTACTCATAATTATAAAGAATATTAAAATATAATAATGTCACCCTCATTGGAAAATGGCTCTAAATTGTATAATTTTTAATTTTTGTATGATAATTGATCAAAATAATTTCATTAAATATTTTTATCGAAGTTTTCAGGTATTTTTAACCCATATCTCTTTAGTTTAACATCTCACTATGGCATATAAGTTTCATTGTGGTAATGAATTTTTACATTGGTATCTATTTTAAATGAAAAAAATGGAATTTATTACATTAAAAAAATATGGAAATTATTATACAAAAAATGGAATCAATTTTATCATATTCAATTTCTCTATGTGGTGGAAATTAATTTTAAATCAACTGTATAAAATGCATTAAAAATATTTTTTTAAAAATGAATTTTTATGCATAAAACTAAATATATTCTTATATATTTCCTTTTAAAAACCATTATATAAATGTTAATATATTTTATTGAAGATATTATATAAAAGTTTAATTAAGATTATAAAATAATACTAATTACATTAAATGATTGATATAAAATACTTTTCATAGAATAAAAACAGTTTTATAAAGGATAAAGTATCACTTTTTACCTTAAAATGATTTTATATTCACTCTTAATAAATTCATAATAAACTTATAAATTATTTTTATTAAAGTAAATAAAATTATATTTCATCAATATATTAGTTCATTAGTGATCAAGACATATAATATAAAGAAAAATAAAATAAATTGAATAATTTATTTTTAACTAAAAACGATATTATTTTTAAAAATTAAAATTGATGACTTATTTACTAAGAATTTATCAAGATTTTATCATTGAATAAAAATTTTCTATCTACAATTCAAAATTAAGTTAGTCTTATTCTAAAACAAAAATCCAATATTTAGGTGATAACATTCACATTTAATAAAAAATGTGTAATAGTATATTGTAATTTTTAATCCTCAGTGTTTTTTATATTGTAAGATATCAAACACATCAAATAAATTAAAGTGAAATATATCATAAAATCATAGACTATTGTTTATTCTATTTTTATTGTCTTAATTATTTAAATAACTACTAATAAATTAATCATTTATTCACTAAATACCTTAGTATGTGTTTTTTATTTAATTAAAATCACTTGAATATATGTATTTTTATTGTTAATAATATACTCATAATTAAAAAAATAAAAATGACATGGAATTTTTATTTTTTAATATTTTAATTTTATTCAATTTCTTATTCTACACATGAGAATACAACATAATCTTTGGTGTTTTTTGGTCTAATCATACCAATTTTTTCTATTTGTTAAAGTATGTAAGATATTGTTATGATTTGTTTCACTGAACCTGCTATATATTGTTTTTATCTAATGGTTATGTGAAATGTTTGTTGTAATGCATAACTACCTTCATGTAACTTATTGTGGTTTTCAATGAAATAATAAAAATATATTTTTATAAATTCCTATTTAAATATAATGGTGGGTTTTTCAAGTAAATATTATTTATAAATTTTTGATTTTATAAAGGGAACAAGAATGGTATTTTCTAAATATAGACTATTAAAATAAACTACTTTTTTGAATAATTGTTTTTTGAGAACAAAAATATTATTTTATTTTGAAATTAAATTTTTCTCTCTAAACAAACCATATTTAAAAGTAATTCTTTTTAATAAACTAGAATTTATTAATAGGTCAAACATAGATAAATAATATATAATTTTTATGGTGGGTATTATTGTTGAGTGGGAATAGTTTAGTTATTAATGTCCTAAAAGAAATTGAATCTTAGTGATACTTTTTATATTATAAATTTTTTCTATATAGTTTTTTATGTTTATTTTGGAGATTCAAATATAAATTTGGTTGAATTTTTAAATGTGTGTTAGAGTTTTATGGATAAATTATTTTTGGGTGTTAGAATCCTCAGATATTTAGTTTTAATATTTTATATTCATATAATTCCTTTTATATATTATATTTATTTGGGATTCATGATATAATAATATTAGTTGGCCTACCTTGGGTTTGTTGGAATTTAATGGAATTGTAAGATACACATTAATGGTGTGGTTGATTGTTTGGGAAATGTATAAGAGTTCTAGATTTCTTTCAAATATTTAGAGATATTGTTATATTTGAAATGAATTTTTGAATTTCTTTTAGGGATGAAATATTTTATGATGGGGATTATTTATGACATGTTTCTCTACTGAATTAAATAAATATGATATTTATTTTCTCTTATAAATTTAGGAGATTATAGTGTTGGTCCATTAAAATATTTAGTTTTATGAATTGAGTGTCATTTTTAATTTTGGGATTTGTATTTTTATATACATATTTGAGGATGAAATATTAGTTTTCTTATGAGTTTTGTGGTTTCATAGGATATTTGGGAGCTCAATTGTGGTCAAAAAGTGGCATTATCTTCCCTTTATAACATCAGGTCATACTGGGTACCGAATGAGGAGTGTTTGGTACCTATTTAAGTTGTTAAGATAGAAGGTGGTTCATGGGGGTCCCATAGGGAATCATGGTTTTCCAATTGATACTCAGTAGACCCAAGAAAACTTTTTATATTAAAATTTTATTTTGGTAATTTATATCCCATCATTTTTATTCCCTTCTCACCACTCCTTTAAGCCATTCTCCCCCCAGTCATGCGAAGCACCTACATAACCTCTCATTGGTTCTCATCTCTATTTATTCTTCAATCCGTGGAACAAGATTCTTTCAATTTAGTTTATCTCATTGAATCCAAATTCAACTTCACGAATTATAATATTCTTCTATATTTTTAAACTTGGTTGAGGATTTTGATTTATGACTTCAGTATGGTAAGGTGAAATAATCTCTAATATTAGGGTTTCTACATTCTTTATATAAGTGAAACAATAGTGAGTTATTCACCATAAATTTATCCTTTTTTATTTTATGTAATTTTAGGGAAATTTACTTTATGATTTAATGATTTTTGTGTGAATATAGTGTTTTATTTGGTTGTCCAATAAGAGATTCAGACTGTTGAAATTTTGGATGAATTTTAGAAACCATCTTCCTATGTTTTTTTTTCAATTTGACGGTTATATATATATGATTTATATATTGAATTAATTGGTTATTAAATTCAAATTTTAGGAATATTAAACTTTATTGGAGGTCTTTATAGCATGTTGAGGGGATCATTGGATTAGTGAAGCTCACCTATGATTATGGTAAGTGATCTCAAAACTTATGGTGAATTCAATGTTATTCCAAGAACATTCCAATGATTTGTTTTCCTACATTTATAATAAGTCATTAACTCTATTTTTTAATATATAAATTGAAAATATTTCAACATTTGTTTTTTATTATGTCTTAACTATTCATATTAATTTTTCATTTGAACATTTTAATATCATTACTTCATTTTTTCCTATTTAGTAAATTATTTTTATGGTTTTGTTTATGTTGTTACCTTGAATGATCTTAATTATTTATGTTAATGTTCAACTTGAATTAGTATTGTAAATAAATATAGGTGATTTTTTTGATTTATTGCTTATATGGCCATGTCTAGCATAATTCATATTCAAAATTGTGTTCTTTTATTTATAATGAACATATGTTATACTATATTCATAGGTATTACGTTTCATAAGTATTAGTCTTAGTATTCCAAATCATAGTGGTAAATGTGTTTCATTTATCATGATAACACAAAAAAATAAATGAACATGGATTTCATTATTTTTTCATACTCTTGGAACTTATTTAAATGATCCAAATTTTATGTTTAGGTGTTTTTCTCATATTTTCATTATCATTTCTATTTTTCTTCATAAATTTTAATTAATTTTATTTTTAATGTTATAGAATTGTTGAAATATTAATTAACAACCAAAATAAATGAATTTGATAAGATAAATAATATTACATATTTTTGTTAAAATAAACTACTAATAAATTATATACCCTCACTATATTTAATTTGCGGTAAGAAATTTGTAAGATTAATTTATAAGGTTAAGGGATTTCAAAACATGGTCTTATATAATCATCATTACTATTAAAATTATAATAAATTTTGATAATCATTATCCATGAAATAGATATTTCATCAAATATATCACAATAATAAATAGTCATTA
Organism: Viscum album; assembly: GCA_963277665.1. Lineage (NCBI taxonomy): Eukaryota > Viridiplantae > Streptophyta > Magnoliopsida > Santalales > Viscaceae > Viscum > Viscum album. Next base: position 1,032,463,840 of record OY728158.1, read on the forward strand.
TTTTATTAATTTAGAGAAAAATGAAGATAGTATACTCATTGGAAATTATTTTTTATTATACTTTGTGCCCAAAATGAATAAAGATGAGCTCTCACGGATGGTTGAAAGTGGTTCATACCCAAGGGAAACCATTGAATAATGTCCCTAAAATCCATAGGCAAGTACCCCGGGCTATCATAATTCTTAATGTCTTCCCCTAGCTTACCCTGATGAGCAAGTATGTTGGGTGAAATGTTTGCCTCCCTCCATACATGATGATGTTTCAACCCCAAGCACATCTTTCTCTTGTGTCTACGGATTTGGTAGACCATGTCCCATGGAACCTCCTGATGACCCTGTATGGAATTCACCAAGACCTCCGAATCAGATTCAATTTCTGCCACTTAGAAATTTCGACTTCTACACAACATCATGCTAAAAAGGAGTGCCTTAGACTCAAAATCTAACTAAGATCCCATGAAATAGAAGGCACTAAACTCTGTTGGAACTGATCCACCTGAGACATGGAGGATCCCTCCACCTCGGATTTTCCCTTTTAAAAGGAAGGTGACTGTAATAGTTCATTCTTTAATGATTTCTTGAAGGAGAGGTCATGCTCGAAGATCAATATCAGTTTGGGGAATGGGGCCTTCATGTCGGAGGTGGAGGTTGATATACAGATGGAAATGAAACAGTTTAAGGGAATTTTTTTGGGGAGATACCCTCTCATTATGATAACTCTCATGGAGAGACTTGAGTGGAGAGTTTCATGAGTTTCATGCCGAAACTAGTGAATGAAAATAATATCTACCATCATTCTTCAGTTCCTTCGATGGAGGAGGTCAAGGATGTGACCTTCAGGCAGCATCGCTACAGTGCTCCCGGGCCGAAAGTCTTCACCTACACTTTTCATTGCGGACGCATTGGAGGGGGTGGGACCCCATGTGGTGGATTCGTCACCAAACTACTTTGGTTGTGATTCCCTGAACAGAAATGCTTGTGCTTCAATAATTGTTTTTATTCTGAAGATCAAGGACCCCTCCATCATTTTTCATTACCGACCTATATTCCATTTTAATATTACTTATAAAATCCTGGCCTATTTCATATCAAATAGGCTAGGTAGAATCCTTCCAAGGTTGATATCAAGGGAACAACACAACTTTATCATAGAATGTAACATACAGGGGGCGGTAGGAATATCAAGTGAACTGGTCAATGATATCCACACCAAATCTATTGGATCAAATGTGATCCACCGATCTCATGAGATAGAAATAATAACCCAATTAATTGGAGGGATATATAGGTCCCACCCATCTCATAATTAAATCATTCTTACTAGTGCCACAAAATAAACATAAATCATTCATCATAACCCAAAGAATAAAATGGGTTTCATAAACATCATCCAATCATAACATAATCCACATAAAACAAATGGATATCATTTCATCATGAGAAAAGTGAAAAAATTTAAATCATAGAGACATTATAATTGAAACATAATCATACTAAATAAGTTCATCTTAGATGGAAAGTAGTTCTAACAAAACACTTGAAATGAATTCTTGAGGAAAATATCATTTCTTCTTTAAAATCATTTTCTTTTCACAGAATTCCATGAAATTTTAAAATAAAAAGATTTTTTTGAAAATAGTAATGAAATATTGTATATTATGCATTATAAAAATAATGCGCTATGAAACTGTGAAAATCTGTTCATGCCGTATAAGTTAAAAAACATTCTTCTTGTACTTTTTCCGGAAAAGACAAAAGTTACGAAGTATGGTTAACAAAAGAATGATTCCTTCCATAATACAAAGTAAAAGTCAAAGAGGGGTAAACATGACTTTAAAACTACATTGAATAATATTAAACACATTATGAAAAACATTTTTATGGACATGGATGAAAAATATAACCCCAGAAAATTCTTACGAAAAAACATTCTCGGATAAAAATGAGATTGGAAAAGTTATCCCTTACCTTAGTTCTGATATGCTTCGTACATATCCGAACATCTTGTATAACTATTTAAATAATTATATTTAATTATTAAAAAATCATATTCATTTTTATGATATCATATATGGTTCACTTATTAATTTATATTACCCATTCTTTTGTAAATTACATGTTAAAGCAGCTTTTTGGGTAAAATCGTTTTATTTATCGTACGTGGTTGGACTTATTGTTATTGATATTATTATTAATTATATCATGACTTACTTACTTCCAAAATATAAATAATGATTTATAAATCATATATATTCTGTATATATATATATATATAATAGATAGGTCAATGAAATGAAATACACCGTTCATGGAGATAGTCGCTCGTACGTACACATGAACGCTATTTTCCGTTCCTTATTGACATGAATGGAAGTAATTAGATGACATATATATATATATATCCATTAGAATAATTATTTAATATATTTCATTATTATTCATTATATATAATTTATAATCATTCTTGAATGGATAACATAGAGAATTAATATCATCGCGTCGTGGAGACGGTAATCCGTACGTGCGCACGGGCGATGATATTGTTCCCATAATAATTGAATGGAATTGGAGTGGATGATATACTATATAAGAATCAGTATTATGTTATAATAACTATATATAGTTATTTTTTACACCATTATACTCATCCAAGTAAGGTGGTGGTGGAAAAAGAGATTTCACCACGGCGTGAAGATTGTATTCTGTAGGTACACACGCACGGTGATTTCGTTTTCCATAGGATGGATATAAGGTGAAATGGGATTGTTTCATATATATAATAACATATCAGTATATTATTTATACTGATGTTATTAATTTATAATTAAAAAACTAAAGAAGAAAAGGTTGAAGAAGAACGAAACTTGAATGAATCGGTAGAAGAGATTACCTCTTCTTCAACGCACCTCTTTTAAGCTTCCTCTTAAGGGACTAGAGTTGGTCTTTTGAGAAGACCAAAACCTCTATAATGTTTCTAGGGAAGTAGATAAAGAAAATAAGCAGGGGTTGGACGATCTTGAAATCACAAAATTGATTAAATAGAAGAGGGAGGAGGTGTCCTTTTATAAGGGAGGAGAGGGGCACTTTAGGAAAAAACAAAAAATATTATTTTATAATAAAGTCATATTCGGTTTATATTAGCTCAAAATTAATTCATTTATATAATAAAGTGGGGATTTTTAGAAGTCCTCTCAACCAATATATTTTAGACATGTTTAGGTTACTATTTTAACCTTATCATTTAGATTTAACTCTGATTTAAATAATTTAACTTTTTCCGTGTATTCTTGTTTTCTTACACAATATTGTTAATAAACATACTATAAAAAGACAAAAGATCCCCAAGTGTATAATTATTAATATATATAACCTTATATAAGTAATTTGGACGACCCTTAGATTTTTAGGAATTGAATAACAATTAATAATAAAATATTTGTTTTACAAAATATTTTATGTCAATTTTAACACTATTTGGTAATTGATTTTTGTGAAAATCATAAAAGAATGATTATTTCAAAAAAAATTAAATTAAATAAATACTAACATTTCATATTAACATATAAATTTAGTTTAATTCATAAAAAGTATCAAATTACATTTATTTGGTTATTTATAATATCAATTATGTTAATATTTCATTAAAAATGTCATTACTCTATCACCATTGTGTAATAAATAAATTAATTTATTTAATGTCTAAATTTTTTAAATAAAATACCATTATGTAGTTAATATTTTTATATTTCTAATGAATATTTATAGTCGAATTTATCTTATGTATAACCCTATATTAAAAATGTTTTAGTTATTAAACATTGATTTCAACTCTTTTAACTCTTCTTTAGATAAAATAATAATAAATGTCCTAATCTAATAAAAGTGGATCTAAAGGGTCATATTTTAATCCTAAGGTTGTTTTTTTTCTAATTAAACTTATATAATAGAAGTAGGACATGTTTTTAGGTAATAATAATATCTTTTTTATCCTTAATTACCCTATTTACTATTACCCGTGGAAAATAAAAGTAAAAAGTTACAATTCACCAAAAAAACATTTATCTTATTGAACTAAATTTTACTCGTTGATATTAACCGCTTCTCTCAGATTTTCGAAATTCAACTCACAGAAGCGGTAAAATTACATTTTATTTACAATTGCAAAAGCTCATAAGAGGTGGGTAAAATATGGTGAAAAGTTCAATAAAATTTTTATATATCTAAAATTATAATAAAATGATTCCAATGAATTAAATTGAAATTATATAAGTATTATGTATCTATTTTTACATAAAATAAATTTCAATAAAATAAATTATTATTTAAAAAAAATCCTGTTTAATCCAATAATTCAGTGTTTTCACTATTCATCAAAAATTGAATGTTTTTAGAAAAATAACAAAATTTCAACCTAGGCTAATTTCGATATTCCGAATCCAAAAATGAAGTCCATTTTGAAAGATACTATTTATAAATTGTAAAAAATTGGGTATTACTATTCATAACAGCTAGTTGATATAATATTTTAATAAAATATCGTTGTTTAGTAAAACTCGGTATTGTATACAACACATGCTATCGAGGAAGGTCGTGATTACTTGTAATGCAAGACATGTCAGGGTTGCGTGTAGGGAAAGATTCCTTTTTGTTGTGTATAATATAATCCAACCATATTTCATTTTTACATTGAATATATATATATATACACACTCAATGTAGCGTAGAATAAATTCTATCAAACAGACTTGAAATTTTGTGTAACACGATCCACGAATAGTGTTGTGTATACTGCAAGCTAATACGGTGTTGCGTATAGAGCATGATAATCTTTGCATAGCATACAACACAAAACATCAAATAAATTAAAAATAATACCTCTCATAAAATCTCGTGGTGTTACAATAGATTTTAAATATTTCACTTCATCACACAACTGTTTCTTCTCAGTCTAGAGTTCCTGAATTTCATGAAACATCATGGTTTGGATCTACAATATGACTTTCTCTAGAAGAAATGCAGCAACCCTTTCACTGAGATTTTTAATATAAGAAGGTATAGATTTCATAATCATCTAAAAACTAGACAAAAACTTGTTTCCAAACTCATTTATATCTTCTTATTTTACATAACTATGAGCTTCTTGAGCAGGTTTAGGAGTAGGAACTGACACAGGTTTAGGTTCCATAGCAAACATAACTTCAGATACTGGTTTCAACTGAAACATAGTTGAAATATATAATCTTGGATCTATAGTTCCTTGTAAATTATCAATATCAAAATAACTAAGAAAACTATACCAGGTATCCATATATCATCAATCAACATGATTTTACACTTTAATCTTTTTCAAGTTGAGGTTTTCCTCCCCTCACTATATGCATATATTACAGAAATAAGAGGCTCAATCTCTTGACTAGCTTCTACACCCTATTCTCTATCAGACTCAGCCAAACCTCTAGTTAATTGAAAAACATGCAACATTGTTTCTTTAGTTTATATAATCTTTTATGTTTCTATATGTTCTTCCCCTATCTTCTCCTCAGTTGCAGCAAGCTCTTCCACAGTATCATATTTTTTTCAATAGTAACTTTACTTTTATCAACAACGTCACTTCATTTTCTAGCATCTTTAGCACCATTAGAGAGAGGATATTAACTAGGTATAACATCATGAGGTCCATTATATACTTCTATAATTACATCATTTTCATCATCATCTTTTTCTCCTTCAGGTATGTCAACATATTTTCCTTTATCTTAGTATTATAGAAGCTCATCTGACTCTATCTGAAGTTAGTGACATTCTTAGGTCTAGAAAGGATCTTAACATGATTAAAATCCTCAGACAGTATGTCTTTATCATCAACCCATGATCTATTCTAGGTATTCCAAATATTAATTATATGTATTCATGTATACTTAGATATAAAAATTTCATGTTATTCAACCACATAATCCTTCTTACCAACCACACCTTTGGTTTTTATCACAACATTAATAACACTAGAATAGAAAACAGAGGTTTACTTTGATGTTTTCATGATCATGTCACCTATTTGAAGGATAAAATATTTTCACAGATTAATCTTTTGACCATTCTTCAGAAGAATTATAAGAAACACATCTTGATACATTAGAGTGGAAAAGTATTATTCCCATGGACATATTAGGTGTTGGATAAATGTAAACCACAACCAAGTATCTCCATCCAGTTCAGTAGAAATAGGCATTTTTTCTTTTTTGTTTCTAGTCAACCATACCAAGTCCTCTTCAAAAATAAATATGTCACATAGAGGATAATGACCTATTTGATATTCCTAAATAGTTACTTAAAGGGGTATTTCTGAGTAGGCATCCCAAAACCTCGATGAAATGTTGAATCTCTGTCAATTCACGCAACTTCTATTCATAAAATCATCTTTACAGTTGAAAGATAACTGAACATAATGGTAAAATTAGAAAACTATGTTCGGATAGATATTTCAATTTCTCTTTAATAAATCACCCTAAATATCCATATTCATACAAGAATTTTAGAACAAGATAATTACTTGATTGGATCTATTTTAAACAAATTTTGTTCTCTAGTATGACTGTACGATCCTCATGAACTGGGTTTAGCAGTTTCATTGGCATTATAGTTGGAGCCTTTTTTGTTTCTTCGAAGATTTTTTATTTCTAAAAGATGATGAAGATGGATGATTCCTCATGGCATTCAACAAAAGCTCAAGAAATAAGAGGATTTTGAGAAAATATATTGGCTTTTAGAGTAGAGAGTATTATTGAAGAGGGAAGAGAAAATATGGGGTTTTTATCATTTAGGGTGTTCAAACATAATTGAAATAAAAAATGAAGTATAAATGAAATAAAATAATTGATACATGTATATGGGGAAAATAATTTTTTAAAGAATACTAATTCATAATAGTGAGACCAAAAAAAGTCGTTATGGTGTCAACATAACAATGTGACTCTGAAATGGTGTGACTGCAACTTATGAGATAGAAAACATGGGATAAAAATCATAAGATTTCAAGCTAATAGATAGTAACTGAGTGGTAGAAACTATGAGAAAGCAATATGGGAGATAGTAACATAGAGAATGTAACTATGAGACAAGAAAAAATAAGACAACACACTAGTCACTCAAGGAAATCATACCTAATTAATGTAAGATGTAACTCATCCTTTCATAATTTAATGTCTTAGTGAAAATGTCCACAATTTGATGTTCAGTGCCAATGAATTATAATGTAATATCACCCTTTTTCTGATGATCTCTCATAATGTGATGGCTTACATCAGTATTTTTTGTGCTTTAATGAGAAACAAGATTCTTAGAGATATTAATAGCACATGTGTTATCCCAATTTAGGGGGAAATTTCTAAATTGATATCCATAATATAAAAAAGTGCGTTTCTTCCACAAAATCTATTTACAAAAACTACTAGTAGGTATTTATTCAACATCGAATGTGGATAATGAAACTGAATTTTGGTTTTTACTACACCATGATACTAGTGACTTTCTTAAAAACATGACATGTTCCAGAATATATTTTTTTCTATCTAACTTATAACCACAAAAATCATCATCTAAAGATCTAACTAAGTCAAAGGATTTCCCCTAGTATAGAACAATCCTATGTTGGTAATATGTTTTAGGTATTTAAAAATTCTTTTAATAGCATGAATATGTGAATCTAAGATAGTCTTGAAAACAAACACACATACAAACACTAAATATTATACTAGTCCTACTATTAGTTAAGTAGAGTAAACTCCCAATCATTTCATTTTATGTGGTTCAATCAACAAATTTACCATTTTCATCAAGATACAGTTTACATGTGGTACTCATAGGAGTGTCACTACTTTTAGTACTATCCAAACCCAAACGTTTTATAACATATCTAGTATATTTTATTTGGTTAAAAAGAATACCTTCTTTATTTTAAAAAAATTTAATTCCAAGAAAAAATTTTAGTTCGCCCATTAATCTCATTTCAAATTAATTTTTCATCATTTTTTAAAAATCAACACATGATGAATTTGTGGATGATCCAAAAATAATATCATCAACATAGATTTTAACAACTACAAAATATTTTTCATTTCATTTTATAATGATATTAGGATCAGATATACCATTTTTAAGACCATTTGAAAAAATTAATCTATTTAGTCTATCATAACAAGCTCTTGGAGCATGTTTTAAACCATATATAAATTTTGTTAATTTAAAAACATGATTTGAAAAATGAGTGGTTGTAAAACAATTAGGTTTTTAAAAAAAACATCCTCAACTATATAGCCATTTTGGAATGCAATTTCAACATCCTTTTTATATAGTTTCAAATTTAGATGTGCTTTATATTTAAGAAAGACTCAAATGGTTTTACGCCTAACAACAGGTGAAATGGTTTACTCATATTCAATCCCTTCATCTTGACTGTATCTTTTGGAAACTAATATATCATTTTTTCTAGAAATATTACCTGATTCATCTACTTATTTCCTAAACACGCATTTAGTGGCTAAGGTAAATGTATCTTTATGTCTATCCACTAGTTTCTATAATTTAATAATTTTTAAACTGAGTTCAATCTTCTTGCATATCCATTACACAAAATTCATCATTGACTACCTAATTGATGTACATAGGATCAAGTTGTAACTGAAAAGATTGATGTTTAACTAGATTTCTTATAGAAACACTAGTCTGAGTTAATTTTTCTATATCTAAAAAATAGCATCCAAATGATTGTTCTTAAGGGTTCTAACAGATCTATAAAAGTATGTTATAGTGATTTAATGTTATTCAATAGGATCAGGTTCATTATGACTGGAATCTAGATAATATCCAGAACATTGAGATTTTAAAAATTACTTAAATGTAGTTTAAAAATATTATTTATTTATGTTTAGATTTTATATATCATCCTCAATGTTTTTTATGGAGGTCCTAGTTTCAGGTGGATTTTTTACTTTAATTTTGACATGTACATATTCTTCCACAAATTTGGTTATTTTTTCAAAGTCTCCATAGTATTTTCAAGAGATTGAGTAGCCTAGGAAAATCCCTTCATCTCCTTTGGATGAAAAATTTTCAATATTTTTTATTGTATTGAGAAAATAAAATTCTCAACCAAAAATATTTAAGTAATTAACTTTGTATTTTCTCTAGTTTCACAACTAAAAGGGAGTCTTCGTAAGAATCAGTCTGATTAAAGCTCTATTAATAATATAGGAGGTTGTACTGATAACTTCATCCCAAAAGTAGATGGGTAGGTCATATTCAATAAGAATGGTTCCTTCTATTTCAAATAAGGTTCTATTTCGTCCTTCTACCACACCATTTTTTTTGTGGTGTACTATGGGAAGAGAATTTATGAATATAACCTTTTTTAAAGAAGAAAAAGATTAAAACTCATGGGTTTCAAACTCACATCCATGGTAACTTCTTAGGTTTTTAATTCTAAGACCACATAGGTTTTTTACTATTCAAGCATACTTGGTGAAATAAGAATAAGGTTCACTTTTTCAAGATATGAAAAAGTTCCAAGTATATCTGGAATAGTTATCTACAAGAACATAGACAAAGTGTGTCACATTATGACTTGAAACGCTTGAATGTCCAAAACATTTCATGTGAACTAACTCGAGAGTTTGAGAAGTTGAAACATATTTCTTTAGATTGAAAGATATTTTGTGTTATTTACCATTTTGACATGAATTAATGCCTTTTTCTTTTAGACAGCCAATATAAGTTAGATCCCTGAATAAACCATTCATAATATGCTTTTTAATGGAGTGTATATTACATTTTCCTTGTCTTTTATTCCAAATCCAAGATAATTTGTGAAAGGCACTCATACCAAAAATATTTTTAGAAACTAAGTAATCAATGTTAATAGAATTAAAAGTTTCATTTCTAAATGTAGAAAATATTATTTCATTTATAGAAATAAAGATATTCAAATCATAATTATTGAATTTTTCATGAATACTATCATCAGATAATTTTAAAATTCTAAGACAATTATATTTAAATCCTACCAAAAAGAATTTATAAATTAATACTGAGCTATAAATACCAATCATTCCAAGGCCAATTATTTTTTCTTTAGCATTTTCACCAAAAGTGATATATCCACCATTAATATTAATCATATTCTTAAAACATGAATAATCTCTAATAATGTGTCTTGAACATCCACTATCCATGTACCAGATATATCTAAATGATCTCTTCAAACATCATTACTACTAAATAATTAAGCAAGGGATGATTTTGGAACCCATATTTATTTGGTTCAAATATCATTATTAATAAGAGCTCTTGGAACCCATACATGCTTCATAGGATTTTTATTAATAGTTTTTAAATTATTTGAAAGTTAAAATGTTCTTGGTCTTGAAAAATTTGAAGTACTAAATTACATCTTAGTGCTTTAACTGTTTGATTTTTTAGTTGTGGGTATGAAAACAGATTTTCTATATTTTTTTAATAAATGCATTTTAGCTCTTTTTTATGTCCATGTTGGTGTTTGATACCAGTAGTGTACCTAGGATATAATTTTTTCCCAAACATTTGAGTTATATTATTCATTCCATTGGTTAATTTTTCTAAGTCTCATTTCAATTTCTCATTATATAATTTATGTTTGTTGTTCTCTTTATGTAATTGATCATTCATTTCCTTTTCTATACTAATATAAAATTTAACGGTAGAAGTAAGATAATTTTGTTTCATTAAAGCTTTATATTTATCTTTAAATTCATTTCATGTATGTTCATTCATTTGGAAGTATTCAAATATTTCTTCACAATTCATATTTTCATAATCACATTCATCTCTAGAGTAATAGGAATTTTTTATAGAAACTCAAGGGTTACCTCAAATGTGTTTTTAATGAAACACATATCGGATTTATCACCCTTTTCATAATGTGATAATTTTGAGTCACTTGAGTTGTCCATGGAATTAATCCATGATGATTTTATTGTGTTTTTGAACTTTTTATCTTTGTACTCATAATTATTTTTATACATCAGCTTCGTACAATCATCTTTTACATGTCCTTTCCTCTTATATAAATATAAGAGTATTTCATTTCAGTTTACATCCCTTTTCTGGTCATTCTTCCAATTTCCATTAGGATCATAATTTCTTTTATAGTTGGGCTTCCTAAATAATTTATACCTTTTATAAAACTTCTTCAACCTCCAAGATAATTGATTCATTTCATCATCTCTATTTGATTGTAAATCATCCTTGCTTTTACTATCTGAAATATATTTTATCCTTTCCTTTAATTTATTCTTAGAAGTAGTGGTTTTTAAATCCAATATCATTCCCTTTGGTTCATCATCTTCCTCCATGATTAACTTTAACTCTTCCTCATACATCATCAATATTCTTATTATCTCTTTGTCTAGAAAAATACCAATGTCACTGAATTCACTAATAGATACTAAGGTACCTCTATATCTTTATGGTAGACATCTAAGTAGCTACATGATTTGTTCTTTGGAACCCATTGGATTTCCAAGAGAGCACATTGTATTTACTATTGCTTTAAGACTGAGATGGATTTTAGAAATCGGATCATCAGACATCATTTAAAAGATTTCATATATAAAAATATGTGAATTAAGTATGATTTATTAAACCTGAGTAGTACCATCATGTGAGATATATAAACTGTCCCAAATTTCATTATCATATTTATATGCAGGAATTATATTATATTATTCATCTCATATGTCAAAAAATAAACCATTCATATATTTACAATTATTATTGTATGCAGTTTTTGTATCTTCACTCCATGTAGTTTTTTGAGTGTCTTTTGTTTCATATTGATCATCTATTACTATCCAAATATCAAATACCATACTTTCTAAGTGCATTTTGATTTTAATTTTCCACTGATCATGATTGGTTCCATTAAAGTAAAGAGTTATGTTTGTATCAGCACCTTCTTTTCTATTATCCATACTAAATAATAAATGTGATATGTTAATGAGATGGAAATCTAGATATAACATATATTTAGAGATCCTTAAAACACAACTAAATAAAAGGTGAAAATATTTAAAAAATGATATGAAACCTTTGAGAATAGTATTTTAAAAACAACCTATTATACCAAATATTGTTCTGATTAGGACACTGAAGCGGGGGAGGGAAATGAATTCCTATAAAAAATTAAATTACAAACTTCATTTGAAGATCCCCCAATTTAAAATTAAAGCAGGACAGTTAATCAATGTATTGAATTTATTATAGTCTGACTGTTTAAAAGGATTCTCATACGATTGATTATTTCTCAATTATAATAGTGTGAAATATTGATATAAAATTTGAAATGAATCTACTAAATCAAATAATTGATAACCACTATCCAAAACTAACTATCAGAGTGAGACTGAGTTTCTGAAATATGAGTTAAAATAGAGTAAGCTAAATTTTAAAACAGAGTGGATTATAACAAGTTTTTCTATCAAAATCCAATACCAAATCCACTCCACATTTAGATCAACTTACACCAATAAATATATATATATATATAAACACTGATCCACACCATGGATTGGGGTTTACAAAATAGTACACAACACTATCCAGGTCACTTGGACTATACCATAGTTCTACATGGGTAATATAACTACCATGTCACAGATGAACTCTTACAGAATTATATGTCGGTGAAACATGGTTTAAAAAGAAATTTCTGTGAGGATATCTTGTATCCTCCAGTTTCGTGAATGAGAGAGAGTGTGTTTTTAGTATAGACACATAAACTGCTTGAAAGATTAATAATAAAGTACATAATAGTGTAGAATATACTAATAATAGATTTGAAATGATTTTAGTTTTGTTCTATGAAGATATAGACTTCAGGGATGTAGAAGATTTGATGTCCGGATCCTCTTCTAAAAGAAAACATTGAAATAATGTGTCGTGAGTTTTGTGTTCTGATTTCAGTTTAGCGAGTTACTCTTATTCTCTTTTTTTGAGTTGTTGGTGCATCGATTTTTGATGCTTTGATCCAAAACTAGTAGAAAATTTGATTTATTCACCTGTACTTATATGTTCATTCATGAATTTATATTAACTCTTATGTATCATTCGGTCTCTATATTTCACTATTTCAACTCATGTGACACATTGTATTTAATCTTGTAGTGTTTATGATTGAGCATAAAAAAATAATTATAATCACACCATGTGCCTCACACTATCTGCAAATATGTCTACAAAAGACCATTAATTATTTCAATGTCATTAAATGACTCAAATATGACCGTTAAAATCAACCTTTAAATTTAATTTAATAAAACATAAAAATTAAGTAATAAATGGTGTCACAATTGTAGTGAGTCAAAAAAGATTCCCCAGTAATGGTGATTTAGATGGTGTGGCTTGGGACTGGGTCGTTCTATTTTTTCTGGTTATGGTTTCATAGAATTGGTAGCAAGTAAATGATATCTCATACTTCACAAATTTTCGGACCTGTTGCATGGTTAGGGTGTCCGGTAGTTTGAAAATTCTGGAACCTGTATCATGGTTATAGTGTCTGGTAATGGTGTCAATTCCTTTTTCTAAATTCCAAATGGTTTCTTGTTACAATGTCACAATAACGACATTATAGAAATGGTCTCACAGACTATTCTAATTTCCAAACAGAACGGTGAGACAGTTTGATCACAGAAACAATGTCTCATATTTAGTCAAATATCTTCGAATTTTATGAGGAAGAAATAATAAAATAATGAATTAGGGTTAATCATAAAAATTATAAAATAGATTTGAACAAGAGTAGTCATGATTTATTTTATTTAAAAATTATTTACATGATTGTCTTGATTTACATGATTTGTATTATTGGGATAAATTCTAAGCATTAAAAAAAGAGGAGTCTAAAAAACATTCTCTAGATACAAAAACTATATAATGGAGACTATATTTTCCGTAGTAGTGATCCATTTATTAGAAAAAAGTGTATCATAAGACACCATAAAAGAAGGAGGACGTTTCTTCATGAAAGACGCAACTAAATTTCAAAACCTCCTTTCTTCATTTGTAATTCCACCATGATTCATAGTTTGAGAAATCTGTGTTATCATAGTAATGAGGTTTTACAATTAATCTTTTATATCATTTAGTTGTTCAGGAGGAAGATCATTTATTTTCCATCACAATCACCATTAACAAAGTTTCATTAGTTTCCATCGATTAACTAAAACTAAAATCATATAGTAAGAAATATTTATCCAATTGGGGAACACATATTAAGGAAAATTAACTTATATTATGACTAAATTATTAAACTTTCCTTAATCTTTGACTTCTAATGTTTATCCTCATTTATTCATAGCCAATCTCTATTTAAATCCTTCATGATGGTTTATTATTAGTTTGTGAATTTCGAAAGTATATCCACTAGGAATATCAATCATTGGATTACAAAAGGCCCATTTTTCATGTACTATATTGCACAGAGTTTGGAATGGAACATATTATAGGAGTTGTTACCCCTAACTATATATGTTTTAGATCCACATCCACTTGTTTTATCCATACAATGATGTATTTATATGACACCACTCACTATATCCTTTTCCAAAATTCTAGGATTTTCCTATTTTTTTCAAATACTTTTACATGTCCTTAGGATTGCTACTAAAGTTTCCTCATCCTAGATTCCAAATGTTAACTAATCCTTTCGATTTATACTAACTACAGGGACCCAAAAATTTTAAACCTAATAATTACATAAAATATTCAGAAAACATAAAACATTTTACAAATAGACACCCAATGAAATTACTAGTCCAGTGCCTTTGGATACATTTGAATATAAACACTGATTCATAAGTGAGCTATATTATCTCCCACAATATTAATCTTGACAATAACCCTTCTTATAAATATTAAACATAGTATATATCTTCATAACCTGGGGAAGGATGCATAAAATGGGGTGATCTTAAATTCTTAGTAAGGCTAAATAAGGGATATATATAAGCCTAATCATGAGTATAAGTTTATGATAACATGATCATTAAAAATATAATATCATTACTGATATATCAAATATAATATACATAAATCATTGCATAAACCAAGGATGTTCATAAGACATGAATCAAAAGGAAATAAAAAAAATAATCCATGAAATCATAACATAGGAATAAAACATGAAATTTTGTTAAGAGCATATAAATATATAATATTTTTTCTATAGTAGACAAGGAATTGCTTCCATTAATATCTTGGTAGTATAGGTTAACTCCCCATACCATATTGGTAGTCATGGTTCACTCCCATGTCCATATTAGTAGCATGAGTTTACACCTCATTCAATCTTGTTAGTCATGGGTCACTCCCATGGCCATCTAAGTAGTCAAGGATCATTCCCAAAACAATATTAGTCTATCTAATGATATTTAAATCTTTACCGAATTCTTTGGATGGATATTTGGTTCTCGCCTATATAATAATTAAATCATGCATACACATCCCACATTAACATAAATAATCATATCATAACCCATTAAATGAAATTTATATTATTAATATGTAATAATATCATAACCTATGGAATGATAATGGTTTTATAATAATTTCATCATAAACCTAACTCATGAAAAGAAATATGTTACAAAAACATATAACCCATGAAAGAGAAATGGGTTTAATAAACATCATTAATTCAAAATATAATTCAGTAAGAGAAATAATATAAATAGATACATTGAATAATTTCCACATAGAGGCATTAGTAACTCCAATAGATGTAATATTAGATGGTAAATAATTTTCAAATATCTTTTAATATTATTTTTTAGGAAAATATCCTCTCTGAATAGAAAACACTTTTTTAAAACATAAAAACTTTTTTAAATCCTATTTATTTGATATTAACATTGAAAAATTATAATAGAATAATTTAAAATCATAAAAAGTATTTAAAAAACACTTTCAGTGAAAATTTAATTCAAATCATATTTAAAAACCTTTTTTATAACATTTTTGATGACATATTTTTGAATACAATAAATATTTGACTCAAGAGATGTTATGATTTTACTTAAAAGTGTTATATTATGTACCAAAGAGTGAAAAAACTGTAATAACATGTGAATATAAATTTAATAAATATATTATAAGTAAACTCATGAGATCTCTTGAGATATGGATCATAATATTTGATCAAAGGCTTCATAAACATAAACAATCTCGAAAACAAAACAATGAGACTGTTTCGATGAACCATTATACCTTGGTAACATGGGATCACAATCTTGATGTGAGAAAAGGAAATTAAATAAAGATTAAAATTTATTAAAATAATAAATTTCATGATATGACATGTAAAATTGGAGTATATACCCTTCAAAAAAATAATTTACATGCATAACAAAACTCGTGTCTCAAATAAGGAAATTTGAGACAAATTTGTTTTTACCTATTTGGTCAATTTTAAAGCATAAACCCGATGAAATAAATATTAAAAAATGGATATGTGAATACCCATAAATTTATGTATATTATAAATATAATAAAATCATGTTAAATATTTACACAACACCAAATGTAATGAGTGGTGAACAGAGCATGTACCTCATGGAAATAAAAAGTGAGAGAAAATCCCCTTACCTTTTATCCTGACTCTCTTCATAATCATTCAAAACAAATTTATAATAAATTTAAACTTATTTTACATATTTTATAGAACCATAATATTATATCAAATACCATATATGGTTTGATCATGATCTTATATTACCATCTTGTTAACAATCCTATGTTAAGGTTTCACTTCGGGTAATATTCCCTTTGTTCTTCACATGTGTTGTAATTTGTTATATCATTAATTATTATAATTATATCATGAATCAAGAATTTAATACATTGTATAAAAATCATGTATATTTATTATATTTTTATTATAATAATATATATTATACATAACTATGAAATTAAATACATCTTTCATGAAGATGGAATGTCATACGTACGGATAAATGTTATTTCTGATTTTATTATCGTATTAAAAAATGGAAAATGAATTATTTGAATAAATGTATATAATATCATTAAATTAGCATTATAATTTCAAATATATCATATAATTTTACTAAATATAACTTTGATGCATTCCATGTAGTGTGTGAACGAATCACATTGCTTTGAGGGGGTGTGGGGTCCACACTTTCTCAATCAAAATTATCATATTTACCCTAAATGAAAAGTAAAAATATATGTGTTTTAAATGGAATAACAAATATTAAATTCATAACAAATAAAATTTATGACATATATAAACATATTTCCCATCATTATTTCCACCATGATAGGTATTAAAGGAAAAAAGATAAAACATTATAAAGTGTGGTGGTAGATCGTCGTACACAGAAACAATATGTCCGTTACCCGTTAGATTGAGTTTTGTGTAAGTGTAGGTTTAACCCTTATAATAAAAACATAATAGTATATTGATTATAATTTGGTTGTTATAAAATTATGTAATAATGTTATTGGAGGGGTGCAGAAGAAAAATAAATGAATGGAGCTTGGGAGAATGTGTTGCCTCTTAATTAGATAACTCATTTTCATTTGTACCAAAAGTCTTTATTTTAAGAATTTATACCCAAATGGAGGCTTAAAATAGTAAGGTTTTGATATTTTTAATTTTATTTGGAATATATTAGTGTAAAATAAGAGTTTTTATAGGTTTTGTGAAGTGGTAGAAGTGGTGGCCAATTATAGGGAATAGAAAGGACAGACATTGAATTTTTGAAAAAGATGTGAGGTGTACCCATGTTTTACCCAAAAAAACATACAAACCTAAAAAAGATATAATGGAATGTGAATGGCCGAAAAAATGTCATTAAAAATGTGTTTTACAAGTTTCTAGGTCGTTTTGGTTCTTAACTGTATGGATTAGTCCTTAGTTAAGCATAATTTTACATTAACCGATGTAATTAATTTTATGTAATTTCAATAATAATTTTGGTAATAAAATCTATGTTGATCATATTTGAAATGGAAAATTATGTTGATTACAAATATATAATCTATTTTTTTAATTTCTAATCATATAAGCTCCATAAATTAATTTTAAATTAATCCTATTGTTGGGTCAACAATGCATATTTTTAATGTAAAATCATTCAAAATTTTGCTATGTTTTCATATAAAATTTCAATGTGAAATTAATATCGATGTCCAAAATTATATTGGTGTATAAAAATGCTATCTATTTATACTTTTAATCCAATATAAAATACATTTTTACCAACTAAATGAATTATAAGAAAAATTCATTTTGAATTAAAATATCATATTTATTACCATTCATCCAATAATAATGTTTCTACGAAAATTCCCAACATTTATCATTAATAAAATTAAAAATTATAATTTCAAAAATGCAATTTATTTTTTAAAAATTAAATTTATAATATTTTATAATATTTTTTAATTATTTTTCACACAAAGACATTAAAAGTAGTTTATTCAAGAAAAAGGTATTTTTTAAAATATAAGGATTGTACTACAAATCATATATTTCATTATAAAAGAATTATAAAAAATATTTGAAATCAATTTATAACTATAAATAAACTAATTTTAATGGATGGTTTATAATTCTCTCATTTAAATAATTATAACAATAAAATGATGTGTCATATAAACCTCGGTGTTGTGTGTGACATATGCCAAGTCTGTGTTGCGTGTAATATACACTGATTCGATGTGTCATGTATCATATACCAAGTTGGTATCATGTGAATGAAATGATTTACATAGTTTATTTCAAGACATAAAGGAAATTTTAATTTATTAGAGAAGAGAATGGTCAATACAAACTCAAGGGGTTATAAAAATCACCTCTAGAGAGACTGAAAAGAACATATGATCATGTTAGGATTGAATAGGAGGTGTTTGAAGTTAAAAGGGGGTATCAGAAATTAAATTAATAAAATTGGATAATTAAATACCCATAACATTTTTTGGAATCAAGTATTTTTAAACTATCTGCCAATTGTGTTCCCTCTTCTAGACAAGAAAATAAGTTTCATGGGGTGGAAACATGTTTTCAAAACCAATGCAAAAAACCATTAATAAGACTATTATTCTTAGACACATGGTTATAGGGTAAGGCCTCATAGTTAGTACTATTTATGAGCCTAACCATGATCCCTCCTTGGAAGTCAAAATAATGTTTCATGGTTTTGTGGGAAAAGTTTCACACTTTGAAGAATCCATAAACCAACCATGAATAGACCTAATAATATTTAAAAGTCCAAAAGTCACCAAAAAAACATATAAAAAGTTTCAAAAAATATTTCTTCAAAATAAAGGGATAAAATTTACTAAAATTATGCATTGGGATATTACAATTCTTCCAACTATAAATGCTTTTCCACCCATAAATCATGTACCATTGACTCCATACAAAATATGGGGGGCCACTAAATTATCATTAATTCCTTATGATCCAAATTATAATGTGAATCAGAACCATGATTCCAAATAACCTAAACCAGGGGGATATATTTTAGATAAAGAATCTTTTTTGAGATTCAACAATATAAACTGGTTGCATTGTCATGGATGAACAAGGTTCCACATAAAGGTCCTCCAAATTCAATATGTGGTGTGGGTAAGAGATAAATTTTTTGATCTATGACGCATGGAATATGTTTTGGATCGATGTCATCTAAGGTTGAAAATAAAAATAATAATCTACCTTCTAAATATTCTCAATATCCTTTAATTATCCCATCTGTCATGGTACTAGCAACCCATATTTCCCTCACATCAATAACCCAAAGGAGGTGAAACTATTAAAACACTAATTCACCAATTGATATAACCTACGATAACTTATAAAGATCATAATAATACTTATGTTGGATCTATACCATTTTCCTTCTCTATGAAATCAACAATATGTTTATCATCATCTCTTGGACCAAGCACTATCAAACCAGGGAAGCCTCACCAATCATCGACCAACAAAGAAGATTTTTACATGGATTGTCATACATGGTCTCATGGGGTTGTATAATGATGTATAATTCTTAACTACTTTTTTAGGAAAACTCATCAAATGGAAAGTTAGAATCACATGATTCTCTAAATTGAAGAACACAAGAATATATCATATCCTCTAGAATCGTTATAGCCTATTTACTATCACCATTTTTCGCATTATGGTACATGTTTCTCATCTTAATGTATGATCCCATCACCTATTTGAGGCATCACTAAAAAAGATATGTGAACCATGGATTACTATCAGAAACTATGGAAGATGTAACTCCATGAAATCTGCCAATCTCTTACATATAATAATTTTCCAAGTTACCAAATGTTGTTGTTTCCTCAATTGTAATAAAGTTAGTTGATTTGGTTATTTGGTCAATAAACACCAAAATCATATTATTTTTTACGGGTTCATGTAGAAACTGACCCTAAAATTCCATCAATATCGCATCCCATATCCAAGTAATCATAGGAAGTGGATAAATAAGGTATGAAGGATTCTAATGCTCATCATTAATCTTCTTATAAGTATAATAATGAGAAACAGAGTTAGCGATGTTTTTTCTCATACCTAGCCACCAAAATTTTTGTCTCATATCATAAAACATATTTGTAGTTCCATGGTATACCACCCACTATGAATGATAAAAATTCATCATCACATCCTTTCTCATGGGTAATAGAACATCAAACCCATTCTATATGTAGAGGATACTCTCCAAAGATATAAACCAATCACTGATGGTATCTTTACTATATAAAGCATCCCTAATACCTAAAAACTCATCATAAATTTGTTATTCCTATATATTAATCTCATAAAGTTAGTATATCAACTATAAACTCAAAAAAGAAACCTCAGTCTCATCCTCCCTAAATAAAAAAAGCATTAGACCAAAGAGATCCATCATATTCCACTATTTAATAGATTCTAACTCAACCTAACATAGGAAATTCCTAATGATAGCTTCAACAATGATATTCTCCTTAACATGAGTTTTAGAAATTTTAAAATCAATGGATTTTATGTATTCCACCCATTATCACTAGTGAAGGATCAAATATTTGAGAGATAATATATAACTCAAGATTTTACAAATGGGATAGATGGTAAACATTTAACTAAAATGGTAGTACAACTTACTATTTAGAGTGTGCATCATAGCTAAATGTCTAAGAACATATGTAAGATATTTTCTGTCATCAGAACAAATTTTTAGAGAACCATAGTTAACTTTTACATAAAACTATATGATAACATATCCAAAACCTGGACATGATGTATCACAAAAGACCAAATATCCTTTCCCAGATTCTAGATCAGTCAACAGAGGAGATGAAGTCAAATGACACTTAAACTCATGAAAGGCATCATGAAACATAATATTATAATAAGATATGAAATATTCATAATAATATAAAACATTATAGTATCAAAATTTGAGTAATATTTCACAAATGGTGGTAATATCCTACCAACTTCAAGAATCCCCAAATCTAGAACACATTTCATTATTTCTTATAGGTAAGAATAACTGTCTACTTCTCATGATAAACTAAAATAACAATTTCAAAAATAATATTTCCCAATAAATTTACCACTAAAATCCATAAATTAATTTTTGAAATATTATAATAAGATTTCTTATTTCTCATCATGACCAGCACTGCTCAAAAATGATGAAAATTATAATGCCCATTGATTTTGTAAAATATTATTTTTTGAATTTATTTAATCTTTTGATATTTTGAATTGCATAAAACACTAAAAATAGTTATTTTTATTAAATCATTAAATCAAAAATTCCTTTCACATGGAACTGAATCAACATATATTACATGCAACCATGACTTGGCATATGTTACACATATAACTTATGTTTCTACAAAAAATCATTTTACAATTATGATTATTTAAATGAGATAATTATTACATAGCCATTAAAAATAGTAATATAAATACTAATAACTACATATGAAATATTTTTTATAATGTTTTTATAGTAATAAAACATATTGATAAAAAAAGATAAATTTTTTAGTAAATACCATATATGTTTAAAAATACCATTTTCTTAAATATACTACATTTAATACCCTTCAATGAAAAATAATAAAAATGATTTTTGACCCATATAGAAAATGGATTCGATAAAATGAATTAATTTTTAAATTTATAATTCTTAAATTAACTTTGGGTGAAGCTTTATGAATTTTTTTGAGGATCATCATTTTTTGATGAATTGTGAAAAAAAACTATTTTTGTTAAAAACTGCCTTTTCATTTAAAAATTATTACTGTTTAGATATATTTTAAATTTGTTTTAAGGCCACATTTGATAAATTATACATCTATTCATACGATTTATTTCATTATAATTAGTTTCACTTTGAAATTTAATACAAAAACATAACAAACATTTTTATATTTATTTACTTTAAAAACACTTTATTTTGTCCCCTCTATTGGATTAACATAAATTGTAATTTTTACGCTTTTGTGAATTGAATTTTTAAAAATGGACATAAAAAATCATAAAAATTATAATTTTTTATTATAATTATATAATGTTGGTTTTTTAAAAAAATGATCTATATACGTGATTAAAATTAATCACAGTAATTAAGGTCAAATTAAGATTCTTTAGAGACTAAACCATAATATTTGGCTGCCAAATGACCAATCCACTAGTCCAAAACCCATTTTCATGAAATAGTTCCCATATAAACCATAAATTATTGATTTAGATTTTTTTCTTATACCATTTTATAGGATATAACATGTGTACAGAAAACTAGTTTTCAAAACGCCCAAGTGAGTCATTTTAAATCCCTATAAATGGCCACCACCTCTCCCACTTCTTCACAATACACAAACTTATTCAGTTTGGCAACACTCTTCCCTATCCACTTCAAAATCATAGCTACCTTCCTCCTAGAAAATCAAAATTGGGAATAAATCAAACCAATCATGCCTTTTGTCATAATCCAAAAGCAATTACCTAATTAATATGTGGTTTGAAAGACTATCATAGGTGTCAAGACACAAGGTAAGTGGATTTCATCTCACTTTTTATTTTCCTGAGATACATTTTTAATCACCACCCATTAATTTTGTGTGGAATGTATAATGACCCTTGATTTATTCAAATATTATTATAGTGAAATTTATTAGTATCTATGTATCTATTTTATGACCTTTATTTCATTGGGTTTAATTTTTAAAAGTTACCAAATTTGTAAATTTGTTTCGTCTTAATATTTCTTCTTCGAGACTTTTGTTTTTATTATATTAAATTCATTTGGATGTTTATATACATCCATTTTAGATGATATATCATTAATATCCATATTTTCATGATATTTTTATCTTCATGGAATTTCATTTTCTTAAATAGAGAGTATGATCCCATGTTACCAAGTTATGAGAGTTTATCGAAACAAACTCATCACTTTTCGAGATCATTTATTTTTATTCTTCTATTGATGAAATATTATAACCAATATGTCAATAAAATTCATGAAAGTTTCTTATCCTGTGGTTATTCATGGTATATTCATTTATTGGTACAATATTTCTACTCTTGGGTATATAAGATAGTTAAGAAAGTATTTTTAAGAAAGTCTGAATTTACCCTCTCTTCAGTCGGAAATATATATTTTCAAAAGATGATTCTAATAATATTATAATATTAAACTAAAATGTTTAAAAGACATTATTAATCTTTTTTGTCTTTTACCTATATATTTAAGGTAATATTATTTTCTCTTTATGAACTAGGAATTTCTCTAACATTTTAACCATGCAAAAGGAAAGTTCTTTTTACCTTACACGAAATGTATAGATATGCCCACAATCAATTATTTCACTATTTCATTTCGTGTTCAATAGTTTATTACTTATGGAAATGTTTTTAAAATATATTTTGAAGGAAATATTTTAGAATTTTTTTAAAAAATTTATTAAAATGTTTTTAAGGAAAATGGTATTCAAAATGTTTTCAACCATCTTTTATAAGTTTTTAAGGAAAATGGTTTTCAAGAGGTATTGAATCTTCTTTTATAAGTTTTTAAGTAAAATGGGATTTAAAATAAATTAAATTATAAAGAGACTTTTTCAAAGAAGAATGGATATTTACCTCAATAAATGATTTCAAAATATCCTTCCATGTTATTTTCAATATAATTTAACATCTATTGATGTTACTCATACACTTATCGAAAATTATCTAATGATTACATTAATATTATTTCTGGAAGGGATAATGTTTTTATGGAATGATTATTAAGATACAAATTTCACCTCCATGGGTTTTATTCTATTGAAACCAGATTCCTTTCATGGGTTACTATATCTTTAAAATATTATCAAAAATATCTCTTTTCATCAGTAATGATGTGATGAAATGTTAATGATACCAATTTCATTTCATCGGGTATGATTTGATGTTTATAAAACCAGTCTCTTTTTATGGGTCATGATATGATGAATCCTTTATTATCATGTTCCAAATGTATGGATGATATTATTATCAGATGGGTGGGCACTATATATTCCTATAATGAATTTGGTAGTGATAAGTTGTATATAATATCAAATAGGGTCTAGGGTTTATATCCCATGCCTAAAAAAATAAGGTACATAAGTTTTAGACCAATCCAATTAGTAACAGGGTACATAGGTTGAATCCCAAGACCAAAAATAATAATGTACATTGTTTGTATCCTAAGAATAAAATTATTATTTTACATGGGTTGTAGCTCATGCCCGAAAACAATAAGGTACCTGGGTTGTAGCCCATGATTAACTGAAAGAGGGTAAATGGGTTGTTGCACAAGCCCAAATACATGAAGGTACATGGATTATAGCCTAATCCAAAATATAATTGGGTACATGAGTTGTAAGACAATGACTGTTGTAGGTACACATGTCATATCCCAATCCAAACAAGTTCTAAAGGTCTTGGTAGGTAGCCTTCACATAATATTTTCTATTCTTATGTGCATAAATTCAGTTTCTTATTTCTATGTTATGATTACATGAATTATGATCATAATTTTCTTATGATATATGTATTATGAAATTCCTTTTATTATTATGATCTATAATATTAAAGTAATGATATTAAAATGTTATTATCATGTTACATACACATGGTTTCATGTTATGCTTATGCAATTCCATTATTTACCCTTACCGAGAATCTGAGCTCAACCCTTTCTTATGTTTCACTTCCCCAAGTTTTAAAGAATGGTTTAAGTTAGAAGTACTATAGGTGAAGATATTTATGAGATATTTTTAATATCTTTCTATATGATAGAATATTTTTTTCCCATGTTCCCAAAGACACTAAACTATCACGGTTTTCAGGCATGTATTTTTGTAATGTACTGAATTGTTATCTTAAATCAATTACAGTCCATATATGTAAAGCCTAGGATACTATATCTAGTCTCAAAGGAAAGGTTTATTCAACTATTCGAAACTTTTATGTGAAAAATTTAGTTATATCTCAATGTATATTTCTTTTTATATGTCTAAGAATGTATCTAAGGATAAGTATAATGATGATTCAACGTTAGAAAAATATCCTCGAATTTTGGAAAATGGTACCGTGAATGGTGTCTTGGAAATACATTCATGAATATACACTACAAGTGGATGATGCACTAGCATGAATGTACCTAGTGGTTACAAAACCACCAAAGTATTCGGGGCTTGACTTTGAGTAATCTGGTACACAACAATTGGTCTTGCTTCACACCAGGTTTGACACTCTCAGGTGATATACATTGGGAATTAAAAAACTATTTATGAACCATAATGTGAGAATTAAATTAAGGATTTATATGAATAAACTATGATAAAAAAGAAGGAGTCATAGATTAAAGAAGTAGGATCCATGATTTAGGAACCATATAAGTAATTTTTAAAAAATATATGGTATCCCAAAATGATAAATGTTTCTCACACTATGCTTTATGGTTTTAGTCATTAGAGAAAAATATAAGGGACATGGTTGAAATTAAATGTTTTAGATGTGGAATTTATGGGAATTATTCGAATGTATTTCCCATTTGTAATAATCTTAAAGAGAATCAGGAAGGTGGTACAAGTATTGGTTATACTTATAAGATAAAGACACCGAAAATGAAATGTGAAAGGTACATGATTTCCATATAGTATTTTCTAAATTAAACAAAAGAAGAATGATTATATTGACGTTGGGAAACCTTAATACATGATTCATATTTCATATTCTAGGAAAATTGTATTAATGAATAAATTGACGAATCCTCAGTAATGGTTTAAGAATAATGTAGTATGAATTAAGTATTTATTTTTTGGAATTCAAGGATTATGTAATATGAATTATGAAATATATTATTTATTGTGAGAATAATTTTTCCTTAAGGATTGAAATTAACATGTTGAATAGTGATGATGACATAGAAAATTGATTTCATAGAAAGGTGATATTTTGATTAAGGGAATATAACCCTTAATTAATTTCTGATGTTGAGATAAGACGTTAGGATAAATATATGCTGTATATGAATAAGTAAATTGTTTGATGTGGATTAAACTAGAAATGATTATTTAAAAAGTGTTCTTTTTCATCAAGGATGATGTTTAAATCTTCACGGACTTAAAAGATACATCCAGAAATCATTGGAATAAGTAAGCATTCATATTTATTAAAATGATTTATTTTAATTACTGTTTACACCATGTTTTAATGGAATATATGATGCGGGTATTCACATGTTTCGAATGTGACAACCAAGAGGTACATTATGATATATGGGGGATAAATGTTAAGATAATTTCATGATATTATTTCCAAATATTAGAATTTATATAATTCATAAGGGTTTTAATGGAAAATATTTCTGTAAACTTTAAGTTAAACATTAGATGAAGTATGTATGAAAAAACTATAATCTCTTTCATATAAGTATTTATGAATATTGGATAACATGTTCAAAATAATTTATGTTGATGACAACTAATGTCAAATTGGATGGAATATCATGGATCTCAGGATCTGTTAATACCTTAGGAATAAAAAATTATCCTTCCTTTTTAGAGAAAGATTAGAAGTGGATTAATGAACAACAAAGGGAGACATTGTCCTGAAATCAAGAATGAATATCATTCCATGAAATTTCATCAAATTTACGAAAAGGGATCTTGAAACCAAAAATGGTATCATAGTACTTCCTTTACCTATGAATCAGATTGACCCTTAGATCGTCGTAGATTTATGACTTTCTGATTGCTATCATTCTCCTGACCTTGTTCCCTATCACTATCAATAATGATTTTAATGTTATATTTTTCATTGATTTCTATGTTTTCACATACCACATATGTTTCCATATGTGGAAACCTAGTTATATATGGGCTTGGGTAAATGTTATTGTTCCAAAATTCCATCATTAATAGAAGTTTTAATTTTAATTTCAACAATGTGGGTTTCTATGATTGAAAATATCATGTATTGAAACATTTGATAACCTAGGAAAATATTTAGGGAGAAATTAAATTTAATGGGCGTAGAATGTAGCACCCTGAGATATTTTGTGAATTATTTTTTTGAATTATTTTAATCTTTTTATATTTTTCAATTCAAATTACTCGGAAATTTTTTATTATTATTAAATAAAAAATTCAGAATATTACTGTCACACGATACTGAATCAGTGTATACTACATGAAACAATGAATTGTCGCATGTTTTACGAATCATTGATGTTTCTACGAAACATCATTTTAATATTATAATTATTTTAATGAGTTAATTATAACATAACCATTAAGTAATGTAACATGAATATTAATAACTATTTTCAAAATATTATTTATTATGGTTTTATAGAAATAAAACACATTGATAATGGAAGATATAATTTTTCATAAATACCTTATATTTTTGAAAATTCTATTTTTCTAATATAAACTACATTTCATATTTTCTATGAAAAACAATAAAATTAATTTTAGACAGATATAAAAATTTAAATTGATCAAATAATCATCATTGTTGAATTTATAATTATAAAATTAACTTATGATGAATTTTTGGGATTTATCATAGAAACTTCATTATTTGATGAATAATGAAAAATACCATAGTTTTTAATAACTACTATTTCATTTACACAATTATTAATGATGAATTATAATTTATATTTTTTATGGTCACGTTAGATAAATTTTAAATATATTGTAAAAAATTATTTCATTATAATAAATTTCACATTGAAATTGAATATAAAAAAATAACAACCTTTTGAAAAAAATTTACTTTAAAACACATTATTTTATCAAGTCTGAAAGATTACCATTAATCATAATTTTTACACTTCTATGAAATGAATTCTTAAATATATACATGAAACATTTTAATTAATATAATATTTTGATTCCAAATATATCATTTTTATTTTCGACCAAAATGATTAATAAAATTGATTATAATTAGTCACAATGATTAAGGTCAAATTAAACTTAATTGGACACTAAACCATAATCTTAGGGGACCAAATGAAAAATAATATTTTTATAAACCCATTTTATGGAAATATAATGGTCACAACCATGAAAGTATTTATTTGTGTTGGTTTTTTAGGTCATTGTTTATGTAAGAACACGTGTACACCTAACTTGTATTAAAAAACTCCAAGTGAGTTTTTTCCTTCCCTATAAAAGGACACAACCTCTCCCACTTCATCACGCATATCAAACCTCTTTGGATCCTAAAAACTGTTCCCTATAAACTTATAAAAATCCTCAACATATTCATAGAGGACCTTCTTAGGGAATAAATCACTCCATTGAATAATTTTGGAATAAACCAAAAGGATTAACTCAATTAAGAGGTGGTTTGAATGAGTTTCATGAGAGTCAAGACACAAGGTAAAGGGGTTTCATCTCAAATTTTATTTTAGTGAGATACATTCATTATTCACATAACATTACTTTTTTTTGCCCTGTATACTAACCATGGATGTACTTAATTTTTATTACAGTTAAATTTATGCGTATTTACATATCAATTATACGACATTTAATTCAAGGGGGTAAATTTTTAAAATTTACCAAATTAAGAAATTAGTTTAATTTCAATTTGACTTCTTTGAGAATCATTTTTTGTTATTCTCATAAATCCATTTATAGGTTTATATAATTCCATTTTTTATGTTATTTCATGAGTCTCCATCAATTTATGATATTATAAACTTCATGTAATTTATTTTTCTTACATAGAGAGTATGATCCCATGTTACCAAGTGATAATTATTTATTGAAACAATCTCATTGCTTTTCAAGATTGTTTATGTATATTCTTACTTTGATGAAATAATATAACCCATATATAAATAAAATTCATGAAATTTCTTTTCATCTTTTTATTCAGGATATTTTCATGTATTGGTATCATCTTTCAACTCTTTGGTACATAAGATAGGAAGGAATAATTTTTGGATAAAGCCTAACATTACCCTCTCTTTGGTCAGAAATTTATGTTTTATAAAAAGGGTTCCAAAAATATTCTAGTATTATACTAAAATATTTAAATGTAATATTTACCCCATTTTACTTTTACCAATTGTTTCAAAAATATCTACTTCTCATTTTCTGAATGATGCATTTTTCTAACATTTTAACCATGAAAGGGAATGTTCTTTTTATCTCATAAAACATGTACTGATTTACCCATCATCAAATCCTGGAATATTTCATTTCATGTTTAAAATGTTAATTTTTATGAAAATGTTTTTAAAATAGATTTTTAAAGATAATTTTTTCAAAAAAATTCAAGATTATTTTATCATTTTTCAAGGAAAGCAGTTTTCAAAATAATTTCAAGATCCTTTTATAAGTTTTTATGGGAAATGGTTTTGAAATTGATTTAAATATTCTTTTAAAATTTTATAAAGATAATTATTTTCATATTTTTTTATGTTTTTAATATTCTCTTTCAATGAACAAAGGATATTTATCTCATGAAATGTTTTCAAAATTTCCTTCCAAGTTATTTTTGTCTAATTAAATACGTGTTTATATTACTCATACCCTTTTAGGATATAATTTAATGGTTATATTAATATATTTTCATGAATGGTTTATTCTTTTAAGGAATAATGTTTAAGATACCTATTTCAAATCCATGGCTATTATTCTTTTGAAACCCACTACTATTCATGGCTTATGATTTCATGATGTCATTATGAAACCTATAACTTTTTATAGGTTATGATGTGATGAAACATTATGGATTACTATTTAATTTCATCAGATATGATTTGGTGTTTATGAATCCTATATATTTTATTTTTCATTATATTATAATAGTTTTATTATCTAGTGTAACATATATGGATTATATTATTATAATATTGGTGGGAGCTATATATCCCTCCAATTAATTGGGTATTGATAAGTTGTATGAGATCATAAAGGGGGTACACTGGATTTATCCCAATCCAGAAAACATGATGGTACTTGGGTTGTACCACAATATTAAAAGTAATAGGGTACACTAGTAGTATCCCAAGATCAAAAAAAGAAGGTACATGGGTTTTATCAAAATACTAAAATTAATAGGGTATACTGGTTGTATCCCAGTTCTAAAAACAAGAATGTACATGGATTGTATCCCATAATTAAAAATAATTGGGTACATGGGTTGGAGCCCAAGCATAAAAGCAATAAGGATAATGGGTTGTATCTTGAACCAAAAATTGAGAGGGGACACTGGTTATTATCCAAACCCTAAAGCAATTACAGAAATCATATCCCATACCTAACATGATTTAAAAGTATTTGTAGGTAGCCTTGACATAATATTTTATATTCCTATGTGCATTCCAAAAATTCCAAGTGTTATTATTACGTTATGGTTGCATGAAATATGCTCTTAATAATCTTATGATCTCTATCTTATGATATTTAATTCATTATTATGATCTTAAATATTTATGGTATGTTATTAAAAAGTTATTCCCATGTTACATAAAGTTTTTTTCATGTTATTATTACATGTTTCCTTTGTTTACCATTACTGAGCATCTAAGCTCATCCCTTTCTTATGTTCCCTTTCCCTAGATTATGAAGAACGGTTTTAGGTGGATTTACTAAAGGTGGAGATATTTTTGAGAGATGGTAAAGATATTTCACCAAGGTAAATGATTTTGTTACCATGTTTCCAAAGACACAAAACTATTATGGTCTATAGACTTGTATTTTTTAATGTACTGAATAATCGCCTAAAATAACATAATATACATTTATGTTAATCCTGGGTCTCTATTGTTGGTATCAATGCAATGTTTTAGTCAACATTTGGAAACATTAATGAGAAAATATTAGTAACATCACTCTATATATTTCTAAGGATATATCTAGTGATGTATCTAAGGATAAGTATAAGGATGAGTCAATGTTTAGGAAAATATCATGGAATTTTGGTAAAGGATAGAGTGGGTGATTTCCTAGAAATACATTCAAACCTGGATATTATATGTGGATGATGCTTTGGCATAAATTTACCAAGGGGTAAAAACTCCGATAAGATGCCCCGGGACTGACTCGGGTAATCTGGTACACGACAATGGTCCTTACTGCACACCTGGTCTCACACTCACGAGGGATATGCTTTGAGAATTCATAAACTCTTTACAAAACATCATTAAGGATTAAATTAGGGTACGACTATGAATAAATTTGGATAATCCTATTGTGACATATATTAAAGAAGTTTGATCAATGATTTAGGCACCCTATAAGTAATTTTTCTTGATTCTATGGTATACCAATAAGATATATGTTTCTTACACTATGATTTAAGGATTTAGTCAATGGAGATAACATGAAGAAGCATGGTTAATATTTAATGTTTCAATTGTGGAATTTATGGGAATTATGTGAATCTATATCTTAAGTGGAAATCTAATAACGAGAATTAGAAAGGTGGTATAATTATTGGTTATACTTCTGAAGATAAAAAGACTGAAAATGAAATATGAAAGGTGTTTTATGTTCTTCGATTATATATTATATTATGAATAAGAATAATAATTATATTGAATTTAAGGAACCTTAATACATGATTCATATTTCATATTCCAGTAAAACGATATTAAGGAATAATTTTACAAAGTCTAAGTAATTGATTAATAATAATGTTGGATGAATGAAGAATTTATGTTCTCAAATTCATAGATTATGTTATATGAATCGGGACAAATTTAATTATTGTCAGTATAAGTTTTTATTAAGTAGTGAAAATGTCAAATTGAATTGTGATGAAGACATAAAAAATTGATTTCATAGAAAAGTGCTATTTTGATTAAGGGGAGGTAACTATTAATTAATGGCTTACATTGAGATAATGATATATGGATAATGATATTCTGGATATGAATTAGTAAATTAGATGGTATATATTACCTTGTAACTGATTAGTAGAAAAATTTTCTATGTCATTAAAAATTGATTTTACAATATTATGGATTTAAAATATATATCTTGTAATCATTGGAATAAGGAATCATGTATTTTTTCCAAATGTATTTATTGTAATTAAGGTTGATAAAATTTCTTAGGTGATTATTTGATGAGGGTATTAACATTTTTTGGAATGTGACAACCAATTGGAATATTCTGATATATAGGAAATCAATGTTAAGTACATTTCTTGATATTTTCACTAAATATTTGGATTTTTACCTTTCTAAAGGTTTATTATGTTAATATTATATTGAATTTTTATGTTAAAAATTAGATGAAATTAGTAATATTAAATTTCTAGCTCTCTATATATGTATTTATGCATATTGGATAGTTTCGTCAAACTACATTGTGTTGATGAAAAATTTCAGAAAATGGGATGGCATATCATAGATCTCAGGATCTATTAGTACTTCAAGAATGAAAAATTCACCTTCCTTTTTAGAGAAATATTATAAGTGGATTAAAAAAGAGGGAAATGTTTTCCGAAAATTTATGAAAAAGGATCTTGAAACAAAAATAATTATCCTAGTACCTCTATTTCTGAATAGGTATATTTTCACTTATTTAATTATAGATTTATGGATTTCTGATTTTTATGTTTCCCCAAAACTTGTAATCTATCACTTTCCATCAAAACATTGATAGTTATATTTTTCTTCAATGTCCATGTTTTCACTTCTCACCTTTGTTCCCCTATACAGAAACCTATTTTTGTGTTACATTGAGTAATAGTTATGGTTCCAACATTCCCTTATAAATGGATGTTTTAATATTCATTTTTATGATGTAGTTTTCTATGAATGAAGCATACATTTATTTATCCTTTTATAACCAAGATGAATTTTGAGGGAGAAATTCATTTTAAGGGGTGTAGAATGAAGCACCACAAGATTATGTGAATTTTTTTTCAAAATAATTTAATCTTTTGACATTTTTTGATAAACATAACTTGAAAATTAGTTTATTTATTATTAAATACCTACTTAAAAAATTACTTTCAATCTAAACTGATCTGTCATACATTACTTGCAACCATGACTTGGTGTAAGTTACACACAACACTAATGTTTTAACGAAACATTATTTTACTGTTATAATTTTTTTAATGAGATAGTTATAACATATCCATTAAAATTAGTAATACTAATTGTAATAATTACATTTATAATATTTTTTATAATGTTTTTATATAAGTAAAACATGTTAATAGTGAAAATATAATTTTTGGTAATGACCTTATATGTTTAAAAATACTATTCTCTCAAATAAAATATATTTCACATACTTCTATAAAAAAATAAAATTAATTTTAGACACATATAGAAATTGAATTTCATAAAATAATCATCATTTTTTAATTTATAATTCATAAATTGTGTTAGGGTGAATTTTTTGGAATTTTCAGAGAAATTTCAATTCCAGATGAATACTAAAAATATAGCATATTAATTAATAATTATATTTTTTTTTAGAAATAATAATTTAAAATTATTAATTATATTTTTTTAAGATAAAATTTGAAAAATTATAAATATATTAATAAAATTACAGTCATTATAATCAACTTCACTTTGAAATTGAATATAAAAAAATTACATATATTGGAACATTGTTTTACTTTAAAAATATCTTATTTCATCCCATATACTGGATTATAATTAATATTAATTTTTACTATAATTTGAATTTATTTGTGAAAACTTGACTTAAACCATTTCAATCAATATAATATTTATATTATAATTATAAAATTTTTATTTTTTACCAAAATTATTTGTAAATGTTATTAAAATTAATTACAGTGGTTAAGGTAAAATTATGTCTAATTAGGGACTAAACCTTAATCTTACGGGGCCAAATTAACTATAAACGTTTTCAAATAAAATTTTGTGGACGTATTTCATCCATAACCCTTACATTATTTACTTATTTTTGTTTATTATAACATTTTTTTTTCAAATAACATGTATACACATAACATGTTTTCAAAAATTTCAAGTGACTCATTTTACTTCTGTATAAAAGGCCACCACCACTCCCACCACTCCCACTTCATCACACCTCTCAAACCTCTTAGGATAAGTTAATATTTACCAAATACAGTTATCAAAATTTATATCTTCATTCTAGAGGTCATCCTTTGGTATAAAGAAATCGAAGGGAGCCTTTTGGCATAAAACAAAAGGATTTACTCAGTCAAGAGGTGGTTTGAATAAGTATGACGAGAGTCAAGACACAAGGCGATTTCAATACTCATTTTTTTATTTTCAAGAGATACATGATTTATTCACAACCCATTCCTTTTTTAAACTAACCATGTATTTATTCAAGTATTATTATATTTAAATTTATGCTTATCTACAAATCCATTCTATGACCAATATTTCATGGAGTTTAATTTTTAAAAATTACCAAATATGTAAATTAGCATCTTCACAATTTTCCTTCATTGAGACTAATGTTTTTATGTGATTAAATTGATTTTTAGTTGTATATAATTCCATATTATAGGATATATCATGAATATCCATCATTTAATTATATTCCATGCTTCAGGTAATTTCATTTTCTTTAATCAACACTTTATTCCTATGTTACGTCCTGATACGAGTTTACTAAAACAATATCATCACTTTTTAATATTTTTTATTTTTATGCTTCTTTTGAGGAAATATTATAACCCATAACTAAATATCATTCATGAAATTTTTTATCCTCTATTTATTCATGATATATTCATGTATTGGAACCATATTACTACTCTTGTCTACATAAGATAATTTTATGAAAAACAAACATTTCACTATCTTTGGTCAAAAATCTATGTTTCCTAAAAAGGGTTAAAATAATATTATACTATTCTCAAAAAATCGTTAAAATTCATATTTACCCATTTTTTCTGTTACCAATGTTTTAAATGTTATCTTCATGTCACTTTCTAAACGAGGAATTTTTCTAAAATCTTTATTATGCAAACAGATTATTCATTTTTTCTTATATGACATGTATGGATTTACCCATCGTCAATTCCTTGAAGATTTTATATCTTGTTTAAAAGGATAATTTTTAAGATAATGGTTTTAATCTCTATTTTTGAGGAAATGGTTTTAAAAATGTTCTCAGGATTCTTTTATTAGTTTTTAAGGTAAATTATTTTCAAAATAATTTCAAAATAAATTTAAATGTTTTTAATGAAAATGGTTTTCAATGGGTTTTCAAGATAATTTTATGGGTTTTTTAGTAAAAAGGATTTCAAAAGGATTTATGCTTTAAAGATACCTTTTCAAATAATAATGTATATTGACCTAAATAATTTTTTTAAATATATTTCCATGTTTCCCATATAATTTTACATCCATTAATTTTTCTCATTCACTTCTAGGAAAACATACAATGGTTCCATTCATATTCATTTTTTAATAGTTTAATATTTTATATAATTATCCTTAAGGCAACCATTGCACCTCCATGAGTTTTTTTCTTTTGAAACCTGAATCTTTTCATGGGTAACAATTTCATGAATTTATTATAAAACATATCTATTTTAATATTTTATGATGTGATTAAATGTTAAAGATACCATTTTCATTTCATGGGATACGATTTGATGTTTATAAAACCTATATCTTTTTATGGATTATGATATAATGAAATCTTTAATATGTTTTGAAACATGTATAGATGATTTTGTTATTAGATGGGTGGGACCTATATCTCCTTATTAATAATTGGCTAATGTTATATTGTGTATGAGCTCGAAGAGGGTACATGGGTTGTAGCCTAAGACAGAAAATAAGAAGGTACATGGGATGTAGCCCAATCCTAAAAGCAAGAGGGTACACTTGTTGTAACCCAAGCCTAAAAAAAGAAGGTAGAAAGGTTGTATCCCTAGACTAAATGTATGTGGGTAAACAGGTTGTATCCAATGCTTAAAAACAAGAAGCTGCATTAGTTTTATCCCAAGACTAAATGTATGATGATACAGGGGTTGTAGACCAGACGGAAAAACAAGAAGGTACATGGGTTGTAGCCCAATCATAAATCTAAGAGGGTACAATGTTTTTTATCACATGCCTGAAGTAGGTACACATGTCATATCCCAAGCCTAAAGTGTTATATAGGTCTTGGTAGGATGCTTTGACATAGGATTTTATATTCTTATGTGCATGCCACAAATTCCATATCTTATTCCTATGATAGGATTTCACCTCATATGATCTCCATTCTATTATAATGTATTTCATATTCTATTCTAATCATTATTATGATATCTAATATATAGGGTATCATATTCAAATATTTTTCTCAATTTTCTTACCATTTTTTTATGTTATGC
Organism: Viscum album; assembly: GCA_963277665.1. NCBI lineage: Eukaryota > Viridiplantae > Streptophyta > Magnoliopsida > Santalales > Viscaceae > Viscum > Viscum album. The sequence goes on from OY728158.1 coordinate 1,032,500,768, forward strand.
ATACTCATTTCCTTTATTTACCTTTACTGAGAATCTAAGCTCCCGCATTCATTATGTTTTCTTTCCACAGGTTATGAAGAAAGGTTTTACATATAGATAAAATAAGGTGGATATCTTTATAACAGATGTTAAAGATCATTCACTAGGATATAATATTTTTGTTTCCATGTTTCCAAAGATAGTAAACTATTACAGTCCTTAGTCATGTATTTTCGTAATATAATGAATATTATTATAAAATAATGTAATATCCATTTCTGTTAAGCATGGGTCCCTATATACCTGATCCTCCTAAATCATATAGTATACCAAAATGTCATCCATAAATATGAAAATAAAATAATAAGGGTTCTAATTGAAGTTAATTTTCATCCAATCCATAAACATGACAGGAGTATTGGTTTGACTATATAGAGTACCACGGTACTCATAATCAGTATACCATCTCCAAAAGGTTTTTTTATGGATATCAAGTTCCTTGATCATAATATTGTTATTTCCAGAAATAATATCAATCTTTTAGAACCATTTGTCTACTATTATCATGTCAAATAAATTTTTAATATGAAGTAATAGATACTTGTTCTTACCCATTAACCTATTGAGTTATTAGTATTCAACACAAAGTTAAATGGTTCATCCAAACTTCCTAGAGAAAAATAACAAGTGGTGCCCATGGAAACACACTAGACCAAACTAATCCACTTGAAATTTTTTTTTCTTACTATGATGTTAAATTCTTTAGTTCAGTTAGTTTCATTCATTAAGGGGGAATAAAAATAGGTTAGTTACAAAATATAAAGTAAATAGAAAATTCCACCTCCTTCAAAAGTGGATAAATAGAAAAAACAATTGAAAGAACTGTTGGAAACTCATATTTTATTAGAGGAAAATTTCCACATGAAGAACCCTTCTCTAATTCGACAATAAAAATGGATTTCACCAAACCCAAATATATAAGGTAAGGCCCAACACAACTCAAACATGGGTCCCATTAATCCAGAAAAACATTACATATCCCATCCGGGGTAGTAAAAATGACCCATTGAAAATAAAAGTCGATATAAGATCTATGGGGAATCAGTTAATCCATCACTATAATGAAATCCATAGGTTATATATCTAGAACCAAAAACCCCAAAAAATCTATACATCTGGTAAATATAATGTTAAAGTGGCGCGTCAATGATCCTACTCTCTCTTTTTCATAATGGGAATATAAATCTCCATTTCATAAGGTTTTTTATTCATATAATGTTTCAAAAATTATAAAATATAAGTAATCATGAAAGAATGAGAGGCATCAGTTTCAAACAATGTAGACACTAAATATGAAGCAATTGTAATGGTACCTCACACAGTTATAGGACCTGCATCCACATCCCTTAGAGACTCATCCACTCTGTGAAGACGCATCATCTCTGATGCCTCATGTAGAAACCCTTTTTTATTGAAGTATCACACAAAAATTTACATCCTTTTTGTTATGTTGAGTCCATACCACTATGTGGAGAAATAAAGACATTGAAATCCATATTTAAGTGAACTGATCATCCACAAGAGATATAGATCTTTGGTCGTTATATGCAAGCTTTATTTGAGTGTCTAAATTGTCCATAGTGGAAACAATTAAGTGGTCCTTAAAAAATATTGAAAAAGATTTATAAGATGTCTAATTCTAATATCTGCCACTGACGTTTCCACTATGAGACTCATCCAGATTCATTTTCCCTTTAAAGGGAACACTTAATCAACCACTATGAGTACTAAGAACTCCCCTCAAGCATGATATTCTAGAAAAGTCAAGTCACACCATCAAATATCCTACCAAAACATCAGTATTCGAGGTGATATTCAGTAGGAAAAATGATATCAGGTTTTTTCTTGATGATCCATCTTAAACCATTGAGGTTTCATATTATCATTTGATACTACCTCATGTGTAAAATACATAATCATAGAAAAACAGCTTTTATACCGGATCATTGGCGGGTAATCTAACTAATGTTTTATGGAAATCCATTTACATATCCAGCACTATTGATTCTAGATGTAATTCGTAAATAAAAGTATCCCTAATGTATTTCCACTTTAAGCGAAATTTTCTCTTAACTAGAATATCAAATCCCACCACCTTTTGTTAGGAACATCATGGTTTCATAAAACACAAATCAGTGTAATTAAATTTGGAATCTCCAAAAACTCATAGAGAATCACAACCTTCTAAAAATATTTATTTTATTCATGAGAATAATTGGAACCCTAGAAATATGATGGATTTGGATGAATAAACATATTTGATTGATTATCTACTATCATCCCTCTAAGTAACAAGATCTTCATCTGGAATGGGAATATGTGCATCTTCCTCGACCAAAGTATTTACCACTCTTGCAACAACCCCTACATGTTTATGATCAACTAGAGGGTTTTATTACCATAATTCACTAGTATCTCCCTCATATGGTTTGTTCAGAAATATTCATGAGGCATTTTATTATATAAAGTCAATATATAGGAAGGGAAATATCACTCAAGATACAAGATATCATCAAATTTATCTATTAGAATTCATTAGGGATTCAAAAATATCATATAAAATAATTGATATTTTTTTCTAGGTTTATATCAAATATCTCTTTAAATATAATTTTTTACAACAACCCATGTTATATTAAGTGTTGTTGTGATGAGTGGTATACATGAATTCAGTCATAATATACATATTAAGTCCTAAAAATCCTATGTATTTTCTTTCGATTCATCAAAAATATTATACCAAAATCAAGAAAGGATACTATTAATTTTAATACTATTTTTTCATGAAATAAAATGGATAAACCACCTAAATGGTACCCAAATCAGTTTTTCAAAGGACCAAAGGGTATTCCCTATCTCTATAAACATTCAAATGATTCATGGGAGTCAAAGGAAACCATAAGGAATTATTTAACTAAAATTATACCTTATATAGCTATGGAAATGGATATAAAAAAGTAAAAAGTTAGTATTCCAAACACTCTATAAAATAGAAGGTACCAAAATTAAAAAAAATTATAAAAATTTTCATGTCAACCATTGTTTTCAAATATACCATCAAGACATCTACACTATAATCTCTATGTAAAATTTGATCATGATATCCATTTATCATCACCAACTCCCAAGGTCTTGTCGGACACTAAAACACCCTGAGAGGGTAGAAGAGAATTAAGGTTTTAAATTTTTCTATTAATGAAACAGATCATATTCCCACATTGGTATAAACGTTTTAAACCCATCTTATGAAATCAATTAGTAATCAATCAATCACTTAAAAAGAGACAACACATAAGTTTTACTTGGTTCCCCACCAATGAATATTATAAGTATCACACACCAAAAAGGACTAGGTCATACCTAAATCAACTAATATTGAGTTGTGATGGAAGAAATAAGTTTATACATAGTCACTCTTTTTTTGGAACACTACATTTACTATATTTTGTTGATAGCACACTACCTCCCATTGAAAACATCATCTGAAACCACCGAGCTCAATACATTAGATTATGTCTTACTCACTTTAGCAACCTAATGTTCTCTATAGCATATTGGAAATTAATCCTTTTTTCCTGACTAGAATGAGACACTACATCCTCTAATTTCTATATTTGATGCACATGAAAGCATTGTTGACATAAACCAAATGTTCAACATTATTGTTCATGAATATCCTTCATGATGTTCACAACCTTGGTGAAATGCTAACACATCATGAAATAAACATTCATTGAGAAACTATTTTTTCTAGGACACCTAATCATTTTTTCAAGACTTTGATTTTTTTCACGATGATAATGCTCATAATGATTACTTAATTAATGAATAATTCATCCTTTATAAATTCATATTGATTCAATATTTTCTCCAAAACATTTCTTGTGAAATTAAGTAGTAGTGGAAACCTATTTATATTCTATTAATTTCACAATGATTTCAATACCCCAATATATTATTCTTGAAACTCTGAAACCCTATTTATAATGCTCCCTCTTTCATGATGATCAATTGATATTTCACTGATTTATGAACCTTGTAGTATTTTCATTGATTCTCGGTCAATCGTTTTTTCTCTTCCGATTATTTTTTGTAGTCGTGAAGAACACCATATTTTCATCATTTGTTCAAAAATATCAATGCCTTCATGAAGATCAACCATTTTTGAAACATATTCTTCCTGAAAAATAATAATCTAGAAACTTATTCATTTTTTATTTTTATTAAGAGACAATTATAGAAAACTACCTTTCATAAAGCCCGATCCATCCTCCAAAATTTGAGCTCAAATTTTTTTAAAACACTAAGAAATAATGCCACCTTCAGCACTATAGTCATCATGTATAGTAAGATACATTGGCTTTGAAACTCCTTGATGATTATAGAATGGACTGATAAAAAATAAAAACTATACTCTATTTACTATAATTAAAATCCATGGTCCCATTAATCTTCCCCTATTATTTTGTTGGAAATATATAGATAAATTCAAAGAAGCACTGGCCGCTATTGAAGCCTGATAGGTGGGAAACAAGTCCTCCAAAACAATATGTCTATAGGTTCAATTATTTTTGTAGAAAGTAAGATGTGAAACATGAATTGGGTTCTCATGTTTTGGAATTATTAAATATTTCCAAGCTAAGCATTGAGAAATATTGATTTTCCTTATAAAACATATTTTTCATCATGTTATTGAATCATTGAATATTTTTTTCTCAAAACACCTAATTATCTTCATTTCAATGAATTATTTCATGGGTTTCCAAAAATCTTCATTTAGAAAACCTTTAAATTGTTGAATTTATATATTCTTCAACTTTAGAAATAAACCTAAAGAACCAGTAATTTTACAGGTTGATCTCATGAATCACTCTCATTGGATCATATCTCACCTAGAAACCTACATCAAATCGATGAAAAATTTAAAATAGTTTAAATAAATTAGAATATTGGACCAATCATAACCTCATAATTCACTGGAAGGTGGTTGAACACTAATGTTCAACTAATATTTCTTGAACATAGGTACTGCCACTGGCATAGTTAGAATGTCATCCCCTTGGTTGTCAGTAAACAAATCCATTTTAATCACACCTTGTTCAAATTTTTCAATGATGAAGTGATGTATGATCTCAATATATTTTCTATGTGAGTGATGAAATGGATTATCCATAAATTAAGAATGTTATTTTTGTCAAATTGATATACAATAGGTTATTTAACCTCATCACCAATATCAGTTAGCTGATACTTCATCCACAATAGATGAGTGAAAGACATCGTGGTAAAGATATATTCTACTTAACCAATTTTAATTTTAATGATACGTTCTTTCATTCTCAACCATCCCTCACATTTCTATGCTCATAAAAAAATTAAATATCCACTTTTTTCAATCACATTGTTAATTTTAAGTATATTGACATGTTCCCATTTCCAATTCTGGTTAATAATATCTAGTTCTTAATTAATTTACCTAACCCATGATTCATCCTTCATTTCTTCTTCATATGATGTTGGTTCCTCAATTTATAGGAAGGAAGAATGTGATTCATTACTCATTAATTTTTTCTATGTGTGTTGTCTAATCCCCAATGATGTTGGATTAATCAATTTCTGATCTTCTATATCTATTATGAAGTTCTGATGATGTTTCCTCATCCATGGTTTCCAATTCTAATTCTTATTCTGGATCATGTTTATTTTGTGAGCACTAAATGTTATTAAATCTCTATACTATCTCTACATTTTATTCAATCCCATGTCCACATTCTCCTTCATCTTCAATCATATTAGCATATTATCTCCTTGAGGTATTTCAGGTATTAAATTTTTATGATCTGGACATCAATTCTTTCCCCAATTATTCAAATACAATTATTGTAACATTTTTAGTATTTACTCTTCATTGAATATATAATAAATATTCCCTCATCTACATTATCCCAATACATTCCATGATTTCATTATTTGTTTTAGATGAAACATTTACTTCTTAAAACCTTAAAATACTTTAGTGATTTATTTATTCAATAACATAACTCATATGGTGTTTTGGTTTTTCCAAAAAAAATCACTATTCGATTTTGAGTGTACACTGTGACATAAAAAGACTCTTTCTAGTGATGATGGGAAATATGACGCTCAATTAGCATAATTTTATCCATTATGTTTACCTATATATTTATATGTTCAAAAACTAAATTTATCTATATGGTTATCAGTACAAAAACCTCAAGATTTATTCGGTTTTTTGAGGTAATTTTTAGAATTAATTTATGTGTATTCTCATCCATTATCAGATTGTACAATCTTGATTATATGGAAAGTTTCATTCTCATCTATTAAATGCTAAATATTAATGAAATAATGCGCTTTTTGTTTTCTTTTTCATAATAATTATATAATTCATTCTACTATAATCATAAATAAAATAAATTTAGTACCACTCTCTATATGAACTATCCACATGTATTGGACCACATACATTTGTGTAGAAAAGATCATGCTAATTTGATGCCCTTTTGTTCTTTGGCCGATATGCACTCCAGACCAAAATTCCTCATCTGAAATAATTGAATGAATTTTTTAGTTAATGCTTTATATCTGTAATAGAGAATACTAACTTCTACTTATATATTTTTCTATGCTATTTTTATTAATGTGACCCATCCTTCAGTGCCATAAGTTTTTTTATTGTTCTACTATAATGTAAAAAATGTTATTTTCACTATCAAACATGTATAAATTTCAATCTATTTGGAATCCTTTAATAATATAATGGCATATATTTTCATTGATATTGTACCCATTTAAATTAAATTTCACTATCATACACAAGCCCAAGAGTTGAGTCATACTCTAAGAGAATGTTTTACAATCCTTCTATATAGAGAAATTCAATTTTCCGTATCTCTTAATTATAAATTTTTTTACTTCCACTACCTTTGATCTTTAATGAACCATCATTGTTGAAAATCACTATTCCATCAACCCTTTTTTTAAAATTATTCATCAAATATGTAGTTCTCATAATATGGGATGAATATCCTCTATCAATAATATTGTTGCTAATGTTTCCTGTACCTTTGAGAGCTATTTATATAAGGTTGGATTTCAAGATTTTCATATTTACCATCTATGAGATACATGATTCAGTGGATATTAATGACTTCATTTTCAGTCTATTTTCTATGTGCATGGATTCATCATAGTCATATTGTTCCTCTTTAGGATAATACCTATTCATATGTGAATCACTACCTGGTTAGAGGGTATTGACTTTACCCTGAGTTCTGTAAGTAATGGTCATATCTTTCCCTTAGCAGTAATAAATAGATGTATGTTCATAGTCAGTATGGTTAAAAATCCATAGAAATTATTTCTTCATTATGATGAGTTAAATGGTCTCATTATTCTTTATTGACATCCAAGTGCTTCATTGTTCATATATCTCCCTCCCTCTTCACAATATGACATGGTATGATATAGGAAGCCACAGAATTGTCATTTCATAAGAGGAAATGTCTTCTCACTTATATTCCTCACCAAAAACCCTTATATAGTAAAATAATTTAATTGAAGATCTTCTATAGATACATGAAGATACATTATATCTCTCTTTTCATATTGATTTGAGTCATTCATAGTTGGGACATCAGATGCCTTTGGGATATGCAGTCCTTTTTTATTACCATTATTTTGGTTCATCTTGTTTACAGCCATTGATATTTCATCATCACATATAATTCCACATTTTCCAATACATGTGGATATATGATCATTCAAGGCATTTTATACTCCTTCAGAACCACATTTAGTTCTTTTTAATAGTTATGCATCCATGAATAATCCAAACTATATTTTTTTATTTTTTTCTAGTTGATAAATTTATACTTCAAATCGATAAACATATTTTGATGAATCTTCCAGAATTGATCTCATGTATCTATTTATCATTATTTGAATGTCAATATCATCAATTGTATCATCACGTTCTAACTTGAGATCAAAAAACCAATTAATTTATTACCTTTACCATTTAGTGGTTCTACCTTTTCAATAGTATCTATCATGAATTCTTGGGTGACAGATTTAATCTGTAGTTCTTTGTCCTCCAAAAAATCATAATAATCATCTTTTTCTTTATAGATGAAACTATTTCTGTATAATTTCATTCTTGATTTGCAGCCTCTCTTTTGGGGAATTTTTTTGATGTTTCAGAATGATTCCAGCTTCACGTTATTTATCATTAAACTTCCTTGATAAACAAAATGAAATATTCACAACATTTCAACATCATAAATATCTTAGAGTAATATCTCTCTCAATTCTCGTTTTCCCTCTCTTTAATTTATTATAAAAGAGGGAGATAATTTTATCTTCCTAAATTTCTTCATCAACACTATCTATAGAATCCTAATGTTTTACAAGGATTTTAATTCGATTTCCTTGAATAATATAGTTTTTGCATCTTCGGGATTGATTCTCATTTCATAAAACACCAGACTACTTAGCATATCATCACGATAAATATAATACAAATCCCTTTCCCCGAAGGATGAATCTTTTGGATTCTATAGTGGTGGAATAATTCATAATATTTTCCTCACAATTTCAATATCCTTAATTTATTCAAAAATTTATAATTTTCCCCAATGAATTCAGTAATTCAATTAAAAAGGTATCTTCATTTTCTTAAGGATCCATTTTTAGATCATTAAATATCTTGTAAAAAAACATAGAGTTTTCCCTCCTTCAATTTTTTAGCGCCTGTATATATTTTCCATTTTTACCACATAGATTTAGCTTAAGTGAAACTCTTCACCTTCAAATAAATTTGATTAGATATAGCTGTAGAAAGGGAATTTTAAAATTTTCAATCTACACTAAGAATTTTTATAACTATTTCAATCAAATAAATACTTATCATATTAGTGACCTGAACCCCTATGGAGTGGAAAAAAAATTCCATATTAAAGTACCTTAGATGAGATATCATCTCATAATTCTACATCTGGATGTTGTTTCCATCATAATGGGGACTCCCCTAACAATCATAGAATTATCCATTAGAACAACAAACTGCATATATAGCTCCAACATCCTAGTTCTATTACAACTTTTAGTACACAAAATCACCCAGAGAGGGGAGGGGTGAATCAGTGTGTCAAATATTTCTTTTATCGTGAAAATTCTTATTCTCTAATTTATAGGAATTTTTTGAACATGTTTTATGGAATCATGTAGTAATCAAACATTCACATATAGAGAGACAACACATCATTTTTACTTGGTTACCCACTAAGTAATGGTCCCAATAGTATACCCTAAAAATGTTCCGGTCATATCTAAATCCACAAATCTTTACTAGTTTTGGAATACATAAGTTCATATGCAGTTACTCTATTCTAGTCACATTTTTTTTCAGTATTTTAGGGATAACACACTACCTCATTAAAAACACCCATAAACTCCTACTTTCTCACTTATTTGGGTGATTTATTAATTAGTTTAACAACTTTAAGGTTTCTTTAGGTCATTGGAATTTAAATGTTATCCTCATACTTCATGAAAATCTACTTTCACTGATATCCTAAGTTGATACACTTGAAATCACCATTCACTTAAGCCTAAGGTTCAACAGAGTTTCTTGATAAGCTCCATCATGAAGATCCTTCATGAACCTCACTACCTTAACAAAGAAGACTTCCTTCATGAAACATTATGCCATTAGGGAATAACTATTCCTCACAAATCTCATTTTTCTAAGATACCTAACCAATGATCAAAACTATGGGAGTCTTTTCACAATTATAATGATCAAAATTAATACCTGATTTCTAATTCTTTTAGCCTTATTGAATTTATAATTATTAATCCTTTTCTCCAAAACATTTCAAATGAAAGGAAGTGGGGAGTAGTCACCTATTTATAAGATCAATAATTCATGATGATTTCATGACCCTAGAGTTTTTTATGAAATTCCAACAACCAGTTCATGAAGCTCCTTCATTCATGAATCTCCAGTGATATTTAACACATTCACGAACATTCTCATAGTAATTTTTCACTGTAAAACCATCATAATTTTGAAATGATTTATTGATGTCATGAAGAAAAAATTATTTTAATCTCGTCTTCATAAAGCTCCATACCTTCATGAAGATCAACCTTTTTTGAAACCCAGTATTCGCAAAACCTAGTCATCATGGATTTATTGACATTTCTATTTTTATTAAGAGTCAGTCCAAGAAAACTATCATTCATGATGCTTAGTAAATTCTACTTGTTTTGATACCAAAAATATAGAAAAAAACTAGAAAATGATTCTACTTTGGCACTGTATCAATCTTTTACTCTAAGATCAATTACATTTCAAACTACATGATCTTCATAGTGTTGGTTGACAATTAACATAAACTATAATTTTTTTCCAGAAAATAAAATCACAGGTTCGAATAAGCCCCTCTTATCATGTACACCCACCACCTCTAAGGGGTTCATTTACATTCATTGATCCCAGAATAATAAAATATACAGAAACCTAAAGGAAAAAAGGGGTATAAGGAAAAATCCTAATTGGATCTCACAAATAATTTCACAAGAAATCTATAATAGTTAAACTAACTTTACTAAATTTTAAATAAGACAAGGCATGAAAATATTTTCATGGTTAATATAGAAATATGTTTTTCAAAATATTTCATTGGCAATTATAATATAGGTTTCAAATTGAATTTCCATTAAATAGGATGTTAAAGGAATGTTTATTAATATCTACATGAATTTATCATTCCTATAAAAGCATAAATTTTTAAATCATTTAAAAAAATAATTAGCATGTATAATATTTTTCAATCATAGTACAATGGTTAAGAGACCTAGTGTTATATTATTACATCAATTATCAACCATTTTAGTTTAATACAACTCTCTGTTTGTACACATAGCTAGATATCATGCATTGGGGAATAATCAAACACACTAAAATGAACATCGTACCATCATAAATGGTTATTTAATATTTTAAACATCAATGCATTCCAAGTTGTAGCTAATAAATTTCTAGTTTTTGTTCATCCAACCTAACAACCCAAGATACCATGTGCTTTAAGGATAAGAAAAAAATGTCAGATACTAATTTTAATCAACCCCCAAGATCAATTTTCAAAAACATTCTTTTCATTTAAAACCTCAAAAATCAAATGGTTATCCTCAAAATTACATGTATTTCTTTTCAAATAATAACATTTCAAATAATAAAATATTTCATTATTTTCATCACATCAAAATCATGCATTAAATTAGACATTTTAAATCAAGAACAGTTTCTAGAAATCATCAACTAATTTGAAAAATCCATTATTAAGATAATTCCACATGAATGCCATGAAATTTCCAATAATTTCTCTAGAGGATCAATTCATTATTTAGATATTATTTGTAAAAAAAAATATAAATTAAATAAATATCTAATGATTCAATTGATATATATTTCATTACAGAACCACCTATCTCAATCATGAGATCACCAATCACCAACACAAAATCAACCAACAGAGATGAAATAAGCCTAGAATGGATCATGAAGGGATCCTATAAATAGAATCTGTAAATTAAAGATATTTATCCATAATCAAAAAGAGCATCCTACACTCTTAAATATGGAGAAAGAGTATCAAAGGGGGAAACCATAATCAAATAGAAATTACACATATTGGAGGAGATCCAATGCACTAATTGACACATTTTTCTGTGAAGAAATAAGTTTGGAAGATCCAAAATCACATCTAGATATCCTCTAATGGATAAAATATATAGTTAGGTTTGAATAGGGTGTGTCTAGATTTAACATAGTGGGTCTTCGGAATTAAATTATGAAAATTTTATAATTAAATTCACATCAAATTGTTCTGATTCAAGGTATTTCAAACCATGCACCAAACTATATTCTCTCTTCCGGAAAACTAAAAGAGATAGTCAATTTTTCCACATTGTATAAAAAATATTTCACCAACCATGTGTAACCATATTGTTCTATGTTCCATTTTTTTATGGGTATGATGCATGGTTACTACTAATTGAACTTCTAACAATGCACCCTCTATAAAACTCTACCAAGGGGTTCATGGTTTCCTAGATAAATACTAATGTATTTTAATAACAATGCACCAATAATAAATAGACCCCAAAACCTATAAAAACTCTAAATGTGACCCAAAACAGCCCAATAAATGATACAAACAAAATATTATCCAAAAATGTTAAAACTACCTAAAAGAGGGCATCAGGGTGTTACTGTTGATATAGGATCTGTATAAAGAAAGTTATCCCACGAAAAAATAACAATAGATTTTACTATAGAGAGAATAATATGATTATAGGAAGTGAATTACCACATACATCTATCATAAAGGAGTTTTATACTTGTTATGTTATCAATGTATCAAAAAAAGTTATTTTTACTTACTTTTCATTTACTTATTTAGTATTTTAATTAAAAGTACAAGGGAATTTTTATTTTATATATAAATTCATAAGAATAATCTCAAATATAATAATTCAATATTTTATAATACTCATCACCACCTCGAATTAATTATTATATATTCAATACCTAACTAAAACTAAATTGATTAGTATGAGCATCAAGAATAATTAATCTGATTAATAAATCATCATAAAATCATTCCAAATATTTTAAAAAATTTGACACCTTCTCATCATCATATTAAACATTAGGTTAATCATATATCACTTTTATTTCATCATACTTTTTCATGGATTTAATCCCATCACTCTAAAAAATGGTTCATAAAGGGAATTTTAATTAGCCAATGAATATCCCTTGGGAGTATCAAAACAGATGTGTAGTTAGGTATCATTGAAATTCATTAGGTGATGATCGAGTTGATGCCCAGACACCATTTTAGAAATTATTACCCCTAGGTGAATATTTTTAAGATATTTCACCATCTATTTTGTATCTAAAAAGGAATTTCAATTCAATGAAACCAAAAAATTACTAATTAAAAAAAATAAGTTGTTTTACTATATATAGACTTATCCTTTGGGTTTTATCAAAACATTTCTAATAATAATATTCAAAAATAACTCAAAACATCTCTAATACTAACAAAGGTGACTGATGTATTTTGACATAGTCATATCTTTCATGATTATTCTAATATAAAAAAATTATGAAATTTAATTGACTAATTTAGTTAGTATTTTACGATTTTATAATTTGTGGAATGATATAGAGTTTCATAAAAATGAGAAAGACGATGAAGATATATTATTATACAAAAACATAACAACATGGCGTGACACTAGATTTTGAAATCTACATTGACTAAAAATTAAATTTTTTATTATCAAAAAACTTTTGAGGTAAAAGTGAGAAACCATACAATCTAGACATTACAAAAAAATAAAACCATTGAAGATGATAACCCATTTCAATACTACACAATACTTTCCTCCCTAGCGACTACTTCATGATGACAAGCTTTCACCATCGCATGGCCACTCGGCTAGAAAAACTTTGGAAGGATTCACGGGTATGGTACCGATTGTAGAGCCATACCCTCTCAAACATAAAAATAATAATGAAATGCTCAATAGAATGCTTCCTGCTCTGTTCCTCATTTGAAGCTGATCCATGTAGTGTGCTGGTTAAAAACATATCCAAAATTCAACATACAATCAATTATCTTAATGCACCCTCAATTTGCACACTCCCACAGTTCATTCAGAGCTTCTCTAATTTGAAAACTCCCAATGTTCATTCACAACTACTCAAATTGACCTCTTAGAGAAATTAAAACCTTCATCATTTTTGTGTTCCATTGCATATCTCATATTCGTGCAGAGAAACTCGTCAGGTAAATGGAAATGATTTCATCAAGACCAGAGATTCAAGATCCATGTTACAATCTTCCATGAATGCAGACCAGCTAGATTAATAAAAGCAGATGGACAACAAATGCTTCAATAAGAATGAAATCATGAAAAGAACAGGTTCAATACAATTAGATTCAAAATATAAGAATCACACAGTGCACCACATGACACACATCAATTCACATTCAAAATCTTATCCCAATTCAAGATGTCAAGGATGAAATCCATCACCTTAGCGATCCACCCAAATATAATCATCCCGAATCTGAACTAAACATCAACAACCATAAGAATCCCGATGAGAAGAAAATAATTGAGGAACCATGCATCCATCCAATATCAAACCTTATTCCAATCATGAATCAACAAAATAGATGTAGGCTCATGAATGAATATGCACTCAAAACTCGGATCAACTGCAGAAAACAAAAATAGGAAAACATCACAAGTACACTGAATGGTAGAACTGCCACATGTCATATCTGATCGCCACCATCCCTGTCAGAAGAAAAGACCACGATAAACCACCCAGCCTACAAACAGAAGATGAGACATCACACACAGGCTGCTGAAGCTGGACCATGGTTGCCAGCCGACAACGTGCTACCTTGAGAGACCCTAACTGATGATGAGGGGTTAGGGAGAGGAGAGGTCAGCAGCATTCCAAATGATGGTCCAGTCCAAGTCACCGATGCCACCACAACTGAGGATCTAGCGCTGCGAATTCACCATGAACGATGGAGGAGGCTTCGTGCCAACCCTAGATGGTGGAGGCTGTGATGAGAGGAATATTTTTATGGAAGATCACCCCTTACAAATAAAAACATTATATAAAACACAAATTCACATTATAAATGATACTTATAATGTGAATCTAAAAAAATATAGGTTGTGAAAAAAAGCTGCAAATTTTTTTCCCCATAATATTAAACCTTATAAAAGCATTATTCATGATGTAAATATTTGATAGAAAATATATATGAGCCAATTTTGATGTTAATTCACATTGATGAACCCCTTTTGACCTAACACCCTCTAAAAACTCACGATTGACCCGAAATTATTTTTTTTCTGCAGTAATAGAAAATTAAACCTATCTAATCTTCATGGATTACTATATATATTGGGACATTGGATATTGAATGGGGATCAATCGATGGGAGGGGTGTGCTCTGGAAAAGGTCCAACTACAGATTTACACTCCAATATTCATTTTCTTTTAATTTCTTTCTATTACTATGATTTTTTTCATCTCCTGAATCAACTAAACTTCCCCATACATAGAGGGGTATTTTTACTAAGGTATCAGGAAAGGGGGAATCTAGAATAATTCCTATTTTGGAGTTTCTATTCCTAATTAAATAAAATTCATACTTTCTTCTACCAACCAGTTTCTAATCTTATTTAAATTTGTAATTATCAATGAATCTGTCTTAGGATTTGATTATATTAATTTTAATTACCATGTTCAATGATACATATCTCCAACCAACTAATTACCATATATTTTATAAAAAAATATTAACTTTGGGTAGTGAGTGATCAATGATCGCCAGAACATATACTAGATAGGGGAAGGAAATCGTTATTTTTAGGGAATAATAATAACCAATTGGGGATTTCTGTAATTTATAAAAGGCCCCACTATGGTGTTGCACACATATGAAGGAAGTTATAATGGTTGATCATTTTTTAGGCATACCCACACCTTTAACACCTGGCTAAGGTATAGAGAAAAATCAATAGATAAATATCTCTTATACAAACCAGTTGAAGAAGAATTTGAATATTTTGGAAATAATGATAGCATAGCTCCATGTCTTGTTAAACTCTCTATGATCTCCATCTTCCATGATTTTTATTAAATTCAATCATGTAAACCTGTTTCTTATCTCAATTTCTCAAAATCAATTAAAATCTAACTTTTCATAAAATCCTCAAAAAGTGACAAACTCGTTTTGTGGGAACTCTCCTTTCAGAGAAGAAATATGGTCTTACATAATTAATCATTTTTATTGCACACCCCTTGTAAGTAATGAAATCATTTAATATAATAATATTACATAATTATATAAGAATATTAAATATATATTATAGTAATAAATGCCCCAAATGTTGAGAATTCTTAGAGTATTTGGAGACTATATACATGATCAACATATTTCATTAAATATATTATTTATCTCCAATAATTTAAATTTCATATAGTTCAATTCATACAAAAAACTAATTGAAAACCATTCTTAATATCCTGGAGAAATGGAAACATTAGAAAGGTTGATCTTAGACACTAAGTACGAGTAATCAAAAGAGATACCAATCAATTATCATTTATCATCATAATATAATAATAATTTTATGAGAATATGATAAAAAATTATTAATGTCATACACCATTGGTAAAATATAACAAATAATGTGTTAGTAAATTATTATTTTCTATAAAAAATCATATGTCAAATGAGTTTGAACCCATCAATAACCAATCATATGATATGAGAACACCTCATAAATATAAGACATATATTTTTTTATACACATTATAATAGAAAGTAATTTCCTTAGTCATGTTTCACATCCCATACTATCATAGTAGGAAATGTCCCATTGTGGAATTATTTTCACAACCTATTCCATCGTTTCTAAAGTCTATGTTCACTCCCAGGACTATCATATTTGGCAGAGACCCTTGTTAAACTCATTTCACTCCCCATTGTATTCTATACTATCTCTTGAGTTTCCAATATAACCCTAATGAATTGGAGGAATATATAAATTTAGCCCCACCAATCATATAGTGAAAACCATATATATGTTTTCCAAAATATCATAAAATCATTCATCATTTAATCATATCATAATTTGTGAAAAATAAATTAGTTTCCTAAAAATTTGATTATCACTTAATTAACCTTAGGTAAAGTGAAGAGTTTTATAGAATCATAATTAACACATCATCACCATCATCCATTTAAATAAAGAAGGTTTATGGTATCATAATATAATATATCCAGTGAATCATAACCATCCCTAAATAAAATTGACATAAATTTTAAATAACATTAAATTATAATTTTAGAATTTCTTTTAAAATGGTGAAAATATAAATTTATTCTGGTTCTTTTAAAAACTAAAAAAATACACATGTATTGAGAAAAATATTATTTTAAAATAATCATGGTGATTTTTAATGTAATATTTATATAAAATTGTGTCCATTATAGTGGTAAACCCATTCATGTCGTGTATGTTAAAAGAAAGCACTATTTTTACACTTTTATAGAAAGTCAAAAAGTGAGTCATACATAAAAAAATTGAAAATATTTATGTTAATGATATTTATATAAACTAAAATTTAATGAAAAATGTATTTCTCAAATAATTATTTATAGCTAAATACTTTTATAAAATATTTTAGTGAACATGAACATGGAAGAAAAAGTTCGTCGACCAAAGAGGAATTAAAGTTGGCTTTTTAAAAAACATTTTCACCATATATTTTAGTCCCCAAGAGAGTAAAATGCCACTAATGATTTAAAATTATAATAATAACTATAGGATAATAAAATATATGGTGTTTAAATTATATGTATTATATAATCTCCCCCAGTGGAAATATAACATGCACAATCCTAAAAATAAATGAGATTGTAATATTAACATTTACCATTATTGTAACATTTGAATTACAAACCCATTGAATGAAATTTATTCAAATGAATATTTAAATACCTTGAATGAAAATATATTTAGGATATATAATATAAAAATGGTAGTATATACACCATATTAACACAAATAGTTTCATTACATGAAACATGAGTCAAAAAACAATATTTTGATGAAGAACAATTACATCTTAGGTAATATCTTAATCAAAACCACATAAAATAGTTACACTAAAATTTAGTTTTAAATACTAATAATTTTTAGAAAAATAATTATTATATACATTCATTATAACTTTATAAAGAACATAAAATATCCAAGTAGTGAATATGGCATATGTCTCACATAAATAAAAGTGAGATGAGAAAATCGTACCTCAAGCCATATCTTACATCGTAAGTGTTCTAAACTACTATATAATAAATATATAAATATTATAAATATATTACATAACTATATTCATATTTATATTACTATATATTATTCCCTTTTAATTTCTAATTAGCATTTTGTTAAAAATTCCCAAGTAAAATCATTATTCTGCTGAAAACTAGTTTTTTTCCATATTTTTTTTAGTTAGGTTGTTCAAATCCATTCACATTGTTCGATAATTCAGATTCTATATATCCTTAATAATTTAATATGTATAGAATTAATTAAATATATATATATATTTATAACCATTCATATAGGGTTGTGATGAGAATTTAATTTCTTCTCTTCATGGAGAATGTCGTTTGTATGTACGCACAAGTAATGTTTCCATTTTTCAATGGATGAAATAAAAATAAGTAATAAATCACCTTTAAAAATAGTTTATATATATATTAAATATCATATTTATTTATCAAATATATCCAGAATACCATCTATATAAAGTTGAAATAAATAAAAGAGTTGCATCTCTTCGTGGAGGTGGTAGACCACACATATATATGAGCAATATTGTCATTTTCCACAGATTGAAGGGTTAGAAGGTAGTTAATGAAATATATTTATGGAAACATAATTATTTTATAAAAACAATTTAAATACATTATTTTTGTCTATATAATCATCCTATAGATATGGTGATGAAAAAAATGTATCACATCATCGAGATGGTAATCTATAAGTATGTATGAGAGATGTTTTTTGTTTTTCATTAGATGTAATGGTGACAATAAATAGAGGTAAAATTAAAATAAAGACGTATAATATATTAATTATACTTATTTCATAATTATAAAATGGTTATAGAATATTTGGAGGTTGTTTGAAGAGAAATAAATATAAAAAAGTTTGGTTAGTGCCTAAACATATTCTTCAACAAACCTCTTTTGAAAAGCACATAAAGGCTTCTTATATTAGTATTTTTGGGATAAATGAACCTTAAAGTACTGTATATGTATTTTTGATTAATATTTGGGTATATGATTTTTTAGGTAAATAAATCAAGTGGGATGGAGAAGAGAGTATAGGACATTCTCTTTTTAAAGTGTGGGGAGTGGAGTACTCATAATTATAAATAATATTAAAATACAATAATGTCACCCTCATTCAAAAATGGCTCTAAATTGTATAATTTTTAATTTTTGTATGATAATTGATCAAAATAATTTCATTAAAAATTATTAAACAAGTTTTTAGGTATTTTTACCCCATATCTCTTTAGTTTAACATCTCATTAACGCTTATAAGTTTCATTGTGGTAATGAATTTTTACATTGGTATCTATTTGAAATGAAAAAAATGAAATTTATTACATTAAAAAATATGGAAATTATCATACAAAAAATGGAAACAATTTTATCATATTCAATTTCTCTATGTGGTGGAAATTAATTTTAAATCAACTGTATAAAATGCATTAAAAATATTTAAAAAAAAGGATTTTTATGCAAAAAACTAAATATATTCTTATCTATTTCCTTTTAAATCCCATTATATAAATGTTAAGATACATTATTGAAGATATTATATAAAAGTTTAATTATGATTATACAATAATACTAATTACTTTAAACGATTGATATAAAATACTTTTCATAGAATAAAAACAGTTTCATAAAGGATAAAGTATCTCTTTTTTCCTTAAAATGATTTTATATTGACTCCTAATAAATTCATAAAAAACTTATAAATTATTTTTACTAAAGTAAATAAAAGTATATTTCATCAAAATAATAGTTCATTAGTGATCAAGACACATAATATATAGGAAAATAAAATAAATTGAATAATTTATTTTTAACTTAAAACGATATTATTTTTAAAAATTAAAATTGATAACTTATTTACTAAGAATTTATCAAGAATTTATCATTGAATAAAAATTTTATATATACAATTAAAAATTTAGTTAGTCTTATTCTAAACCCCCAATCCAATAGTTATGTGATAACATTCACATTTAATAATAAATGTGTAATAGTATATTGTAATTTTTAGTCCTCAGTGTTTTGTATATTGTAAGATATGAAACACATAAAATAAATTAAAGTGAAATATATCATAAAATCATATACTATTGTTTATTCTATTTTGATGGTCTTAATTTTTTAAATAACTACTAATAAATTAATCATTTATTCACTAAATACCATAATATGTGTTATCTATTTAATTAAAATCACTTGAATATATGTATTTTTAATGTTAAGAATATACTCATAATTAAAAAAATAAAATTGACATGTAATTTTTATTATTGAATATATTAATTTTATTCAATTTCTTATTCTACACATGATAATACAACATAATATTTGGTGTTTTTTGGTCTAATCATGCCAATTTTTTCTATTTATTAAAGTATGTAAGATATTGTTATGATTTGTTTCACTGAACGTGCTATATATTGTTTTTATGTAATGGTTATGTGAAATGTTTGTTGTAATACATAACTAACTTCATGTAACTTATTGTGGGTTTCAATGAAATGATAAAAATATAGTTTTATAAATTCCTATTTAAATAAAATGGCGGGGTTTTCAAGTAAATATTATTTATAAATTGTTGATTTTATAAAGGGAATGAGAATGGTATTTTCTAAATATAGACTATTAAAATAAACTACTTTTTTGAATAATTGTTTTTTGAGAACAAAAATATTATTTTATTTTGAAATTAAATTTTTCTCTCTGAAAAAAACCATATTTCAAAGTAATTCTTTTTAATAAACTAGAATTTATTAATAGGCCAAACATAGATAAATACTATATAATTTTTATGGTGGGTAGTGTTGTTGAGTGGGAATAGTTTAGTTATTAGTGTTCTAAAAAATTTTGAATCTTAGTGATACTTTTTATACTATAAATTTTTTCTATATAGTTTTTAATGTTTATTTTGGAGATTCAAATATAAATTTGGTTGAATATTTAAATGTGAGTTAGAGTTTTATGGATAAATTTTTTTTGGGTGATAGAATCCTCAGATATTTAGTTTTTATATTTTATATTCATATAATTACTTTTATATATTTTAATTATTTGGGATTCATGATATAATAATATTAGTTGGTCTACCTTGGGTTTGTTTAAATTTAATGTAATTTGAAGATACATATTAAAGGTGTGGTTGATTATTTAGGAAAGGTATAAGAGTTCTAGATTTCATTCAAATATTTAGTTATATTGTGATATTTGAAATGAAATTTTGAATTTCTTTTAGGGATGAAATATTTTATGATGGGGATTATTTATGACATATTTCTCTACTGAATTAAAAAAATCTGATATTTATTTTCTCTTATAAATTTAGTAGATGATAGTGCTGGTCCATTAAAATATTTAGTTTTATAAATTGAGTGTCATTTTTAATTTTGGGATTTGGATTTTTACATACATATTTGAGGATGAAATATTAGTTTTTTATGAGTTTTGTGGTTTCATAGGATATTTGGGAGCTCAATTGTGGTCAAAAAGTGGCATTATCTGCAGTTTATAACATCAGGTCATGCTGGGTACCGAATGGGTAGTGGTTGGTACCTATTTAAGTTGGTAAGATAGAAGGTGGTTCATGAGGGTCCCATAGGGAATCATGGTTTTCCAATTGATACTCATTAGACCCAAGAAAACTTTTTATATTAAAATTTTATTTTGGTAATTTATATCCCAACATTTTTATTCCCTTCTCACCACTCCTTTAATCCATTCTCCCCCCCCCCAGTCATGCTAAGCACCTACATAACCTCTCTTTGGTTCTCATCTCCATTTATTCTTCAATCCATGTATCAAGATTCATTCAATTTAGTTTATCTCATTGAATCCAAATTCAACATCACGAATTATAATATTCTTCTATATTTTTAACCTTGGTTGAGGATTTTGATTTATGACTTCAGTATGGTAAGGTGAAATAATCTCTAATATTATGGTTTCTGGATTCTTTATATAAGTGAAAAAATAGTGAGTTATTCACCATCAATTTATCATTTTTTTTATTTTATGTAATTTGAGGGAAATTTACTTTATGATTTAATGATTTTTGTATAAATATAGTGTTTAATTTGGTTGTCCAATAAGAGATTCAGACTGTAGAAATTTGGGATGAATTTTAGAAACCATCTTCCTATGTTTTTTTTTTCAATTTGACGGTTATATATATATGATTTATATATTGGATTAATTGGTTATTAAATTCAAATTTTATGAATATTAAACTTTATTGGAGGTCTTTATAGCATGTTGAGGGGATCATTGGATTAGTGAAGCTCACCTATGATTATGGTAAGTGATCTCAACACTTATGGTGAATTTAATGTTATTCCAAGAACATGCCAATGATTTGTTTTCCTACATTCATAATAAGTCATTATCTCTATTTTTTAAGATATAAATTGAAAATATTTAAACATTTGTTTTTTATTATGTCTTAACTATTCATATTAATTTTTCATTTGAACATTTTAATATCATTACTTCATTTTTTCCTCTTTAGTAAATTATTTTTATGGTTTTGTTTATGTTGTTACCTTGAATGATCTTAATTATTTATGTTAATGTTCAACTTGAATTAGTATTTTAAATAAATATAGGTGATTTTTTTGATTTATTGCTTATATGGCCATGTCTAGCATAATTCATATTCAAAATTGTGTTCTATTATTTATAATGAACATATGTTATACTATATTCATAGGTATTACGTTTCATAAGTATTAGTCTTAGTATTCCAAATCATAGTTGTAAATGTGTTTCATTTATCATGATAACACAAAAAAATCAATGAACATGAATTTTATTATTTTTCATACTCTTGGAACTTATTTAAATGATCCAAATTTTATGTTTAGATATTTTTCTCATATTTTCATTATCATTTCTATTTTTCTTCATAAATTTTATTTTCATTTTATTTTTAATGTTATAGAATTGTTGATATATTAATTAAGAACCAAAATAAATGAATTTGATAAGATAAATAATATTATATATTTTTGTTAAAATAAACTACTAAAAATTATATACCCTCACTATATTTAATTTGCCGTAAGAAATTTGTAAGATTAATTTATAAGGTTAAGGGATTTCAAAACATGGTCTTATATAACCATCATTACTATTAAAATTATAATAAATTTTGATAATCATTATCCATGAAATAGATATTTCTTCAAATATATAAAAATAATAAATAGTCATTATTGTATTAATTTAGAGCAAAAGGAAGATAGTATACTCATTGGAAATTATTTTTTATTATTAATTGTTCCCAAAATGAATAATGATGAGCTCTCACGGATGGTTGAAAGTGGTTCATACCCAAGGCATAACATTGAATAATTTCCCTAAAATCCATAGGCAAGTACCCCGGGCTATCATAATTCTTAATTTCTGCCCCTAGATTACCCTGATGAGAAAGTATGTTGGGTGAAATGTTTGCCTCCCTCCAGACATGATGAAGTTTCAACCCCAAGCACATCTTTCTCCTGTATCTATGGATTTGGTAGACCATGTACCATGGAACCTCCTGACAACCCTGTATGGAATTCACCAAGACCTCAGAATCATATTCAATTTCTGCCACTTAGAAATTTCGACTTCTTCACAACATCATGCTATAAAGGAGTGCCTTAGAATCAACACATAAGTAAGATCCCATGAAATAGAATGCACTAAACCCTGTTGGCATTGATCCATCTGAGACATGGAGTATCCCTCCACCTTGGATTTTCCCTTTTAAAAGGAAGGCGACTGTAATAGTTCCTTCTTTAATGATTTCTTGAAGGAGAGGTCCTGCTCGAAGATCAATATCAGTTTGGGGAATGGGGTCTTCACGTTAGAGGTGGAGGTGGCTATACAGATGGAAATGAAACACTTTAAGGGATTTTTTCTGTGGAGATACCCTCTCATTATAATAACTCTCATGGCGAGACATGAGTGGAGAGTTTTCTGAGTTGCATTCCACAACTAGTGAATGAATAGAATATCTACAATCATTATTTGGTTCCTTCGATGGAGGAGGTCAAGGATGTGACCTTCTGGCAGCATCGGTACATTGCTCTTAGGACGGACGACTTCACCTGCACTTTCATTACGGACGCATAGGAGGGGGTGGGACCCCATGTGGTGGATTCGGCACTAAACTACTTTGGTTGTGATTCCCTAAACAGAAATCCTTGTGTTTCCATAATTGTTATTATTCTGAAGATCAAGGAACCCTCAAACATTGTTCATTACCGACCTATATTCCATTTTAATTTTACTTCTAAAATCTAGGCCTATTTCATATCAAATAGGCTGGGTAGAATCCTTCCAAGGTTGATATCAAGGGAACAACACAACTTTATCATAGAACGTAACATACAGGGGGCGGTAGGAATATGTAATGAACTGTTCAATGATATCCACACCAAATCTGTTGGATCAAATGTGATTTTTCAAGTGGATATGGAAAAATATTACGACAAGCAGGAGTGGAGCTTCAACATCATGGTTATGAGAATATTCGAGTTCCAAGAGTGGTTTTGTGAAATTTGTTTCAGGTGCTTTTCCTCACCAAGGATGTCCTTTTCATTGATGGGAAGGTGCTTCGGTTTCTTAAAATCAGTTCTTGGGGTTATCCAAGGAGATCCCCTCTCTCAATCACTTGTCATCTTTTCATAGGACGCATTATCTAGGAACCTCAACCAATGTGCTGAGGTTGGAAGTTTATCCCGTTTTAGGAGTCGGTGTGGATTTGAACTCATTTCTCAACCCATGCTTGTAGATTACATAATGATTTTTATCAATTGAAGTCATAGATCACTTAACAACCTATTAGAGATTCTGTTTTTCTATGAGCACCTAAGTGGGTAGGCTGTCAACAAGGGGAAGAGCCAGGTTTTCATTTCCAACTGATGTTCAGGAAGACACAATATAGGAAATCAGAACATTCTAGGATATCATCAAGAGCAGATCTGAATGATCTATATAGGAGTACCTCATTCTCATGGGAATATCAGGAAGCACCACTTTGAAGACATTATGAACCGAATGCTTAGGAGAATCCTAAACTATTAAAACAACCTCCAGTGTTTTGTTGGGAGGGTGACCCTCATCAACAGCATGTTATCATCAGTACCCAAGAATGTTTTCTTTTTTATTAGGCCCCCCAAATGGACAGTTTATTGTGAGGGTAAAATACTTTCAATATTCATATGGGACACCCGACAAGAGGGATCCTATCACTGGTCATCGGGGGCTCGTATGGCCCAGACGATCAAGGGTGGGGGAGTGGATCTCTAGGATATTTGGGAAACCATCCATGGTTTGCAGGGTAGGTTGGCATGGGATATTAGCAGGGGGAATCTATGTGGGCGTCGTTCTTCATGTGACGGTATGATGATCATTAGGTAACGGGGAGGGAGAAAGGCCCCCGATATAGTAGGATAGCTCGAAGCATGTTCTTACATCTCGAGAATGTCAAAGGGTGGACTCAATCAACAGTCGGGCAGGGTGAGATACAATTTTGGAATGAAAACATATCGGGAGGAACACTGGAATTTCATGGAGTCCCCCACACAGATATCCTATTTGAATAGGCTAAGGAAATCCCTAGTTTCATTATTTCCAACCATACTTCTGATCAAGAGAAGTAGTTTGAGGAGGTGATCATGGAAGACTTTTTGGATACCTGTTGTTTCACCAGGTCATCATCGGGATGATTTTCCATCCAAGACTACAACCGACTACTCCATGTGGAGGGCCATGATAAACAGTATACATAATAATAGATAATAAAAAATGAAACTCATAAAATCGCACAAGCGTTGTGGTTATAAAAAAATAATACATAAGAAAAATAGAAAAATACATGAAATATGTTTTTGTTGTATAAAAACATCATTTTATCCGGAAGAACATAAGCTGGTATATGGATTCCATACTTGTTACATGATCATTGGATATATAATCATGATTATTTTATAATTTCTTAATGAAACAAAATTTTAACATGTGGAAAATATTTATTCATAATTATAAATGAATCATTTTTATCTATAAATATAAAAGTGTTAAAAAATAATTTGTAACAAAGTTTTAAAAAATTATTATTAATTATTTAATGGAAAAACAAATATCCTCCATCACTAAATAATTATTTTATAATACAATATTTACCATATCTAAACATATTTTTATAAAACATATAATTAATAAATATGTAAGCATGATAATATTGTATTTAATATTTATATATATGTATTATTAATCACTGTATCATTATTTTTTATTTCTTAGAGAAAAAAGTTTTTTAGAATTTTTTTAATAACTTAACATTAATCAAATTCAAGGGGTTAAATTACTTGTTTTACTATAAAATAATATTTTAAAAATTATTTTTTATTTCAATTAAAATATTAATTTATTATATTTGGAGGATTATTTTCATAAAATGGATATCAAATTTAGAAAAGTTAGTTATTATAAAAATTATAAAACCCTTGGAATAGAAATGCATCTATTTTGAAAAATTTCTATAAAGAAATCTATTTTCAAAAGTATATATTAAAAAAATACTTACCATAATTATGATGTGCAATTAGTAAAATTAAACAAACATTTTTAATTGGAATATTAAAAATTTGGTGGTAATTTTTTTTTTCTATTAAAAATAGTTAAATATATGTAAAATTGGTGAAATATTCTAAAAACAATAAATATGATTTCATATAAATGTAACCATGAAACAATTCAACCAATTTAGTGTTTGTGGACTAATACTCTCAGAAATTATTATACTAGAAAATTATGTTATATTATGAGAAACAATGGGTGTAGAATATCACTTGAGATAATCGAATAATAAAACATTTAATAATTAATTATAAGGGATTCCACTCACCAGCCCTATAAATAGTACCCAGATATTTTCATTTATCATAAAAAAATTATGTTATATATTATTATTTCTTTCAATTAGTTCCTCTCATATTTCAATCTTTAATCATGGAGTATTTATGGAAATTTCGGTGTGACACCTAGAATATAAAGTAATGTATGATTTCTCACTTCTTCCCCATTCATGGAATATTTTAATTCCTTCAATATATTATCCTTAAAAATTACATCTTATTTTATTATATACTTATATTTATCATATTTTATCCTTACTTAGATATAAATTTTAAGAGATATTATTCAATAAATTTCATTATTACATTTTTTCCAATTCTTTATTATGTAAATGTAAGGGTTCTTTTTTCCACTCTTCATTTTTTATTGTGATTGTTTTTGGGTATTCATATTGAAAATACATTTTATTTGATAATATTATTTTCATTGTAGAATATAATCATCCCCATTATTATTTTACATCATACATTATTCATTAAATGTCATTATTCAACTTTTTCTATGTTTTTATTAATCCAAAGTAAGGGTTTGTGTTCCTCGTCCTTCCTTTCCTAATAGTAATTAATTTGATATCATATCCATTAAATTATAATATCATATTAATATGTTACTATAACCTATTATATTACTATAATTTATTTTTATTAGTTATGAGAGATTATTTATTCACAATCATTATAGCCTTTTTAAATTTGTTACCATGCCAACCTTTAGATCCCTAATCTTTTTCATTTATTTTAAAAATGAAATTATTTTGGATTAATTAAATAATTAAATCCAACATTATATTATTCCATGTTTATTATTATATGAAAAAATAATGCATTTTATATTTTATCTCTAAAATATTATCCATTCCATATTATTATAAACCTTTTCAGAATTTATACCATCACAAATTAAGGTATTTATATTCATCTATATTCCATTTTGTGATATGATTATATT
This sequence comes from Viscum album, assembly GCA_963277665.1. Lineage (NCBI taxonomy): Eukaryota > Viridiplantae > Streptophyta > Magnoliopsida > Santalales > Viscaceae > Viscum > Viscum album. Next base: position 1,032,528,652 of record OY728158.1, read on the forward strand.
ATCATAAACACATTTTAAACATCATTTGGTGTTATTATATAATATTATTTATGATATATTATCATACCATATATTTCTTATCTATATTTTAATACCGTATTATTCTCATTCTGACATTCTATCAAGGCATTACCATGTTAAAATAGTTTGATGAATTGATATTTGTTTCCCACGTTCTTATTCATTCATTATATTGTGGAAATAAAATATTTTTTGAAGGGATTTTTCAATAACAACCTTTTAATCTTATTATTGTAATAAAACTAATGATTAGGACATTTTATATTAATATCTTCTCTTGTACTTCGATCATAGGAAAAATAATTTTCATTAAAATCATTATTTGAACCTATAGAGGGATGTTGAGGGAATATAATTTGAAATGGTAATTAAATGGGAAGTGAGGGATAATTAGGCTGCTATAACAATCCATGAAAAGATAACAGGTCATCTGTATTATCCATAAAATCCCTGATAGACTACTATACTTATATTCCTTTACTGTAGTGATACAATACTTATTGGGATGTTTGGTTCAGATCCCAGTTATATATGTTCTTGTAGAAGGATTTCAATACTCAATTTTGGTAAACTATAATGATCTATCCTAATAAATATTGATATAAAAATAGGACTGTATATGTTTTGGAGGAAATTTTGAGGGATTGCATACTCTATTATGGTATGAAATTCTTTGATTTCCCTAATATAGTGGAGTTTGAATACACAAATAGTTCTCTCCTTACTATCGGTATGAGTATAATTTAGGCCATCCACATAAGGCCTTAATGTTCCCCACTTATTAGGATATATATTTATGAGTTGTATTTTATTGATCCTAATTTGGTGTGGGAGATGATGGATAAGGTGTATGTTATATAAGGTTGTTTTAGTATGTCGTAGAGCCATCATAATTCCTACATGGAAAACAAGAAAATTCCATTAGAGTTTGAGGTTGTATATCATGTATTCTATAAGATCCAAATAATATATAGTTTTTGGAGGTCTATTCAGGGAAGAAAGCTTTCTCTGAGTTTCTTCAGGTCATTCCAGGTCCTATATATGATGGATGAGGTTTCTCATTTTCTAGTTTTATGATAGTGATTGGACTGGGTGAATTATGTATTCCATATATAAAAACTAATGTGTTTGTACATGATCCCTCACACTTTATCAACATGGGTGATGTGAACAGCTTAGATGACTCTACCATCATAATATACTTATCAATGATTGAGGATCTGTAGAATAGGTTCCTTTGGGGTTTGGTGATTCCATCGGTGCATATTCTTTGGCAGCATGAGAACCATTATGAGAGCTGGTGGAATCATCGATCCCAAATACTAGCTCAGTACCCCCTACATTTTGTAGTAAGATACATTTTTCATGATAGAAATCTATGAAGGAAGAGTAGATTTCATGATATCTTATTTTTTTATGAACATTAAAAAATTTAAATGTTATTTTTTGAAATGTCCACTCGTTCATTTATTATTAAGTGGTGTCACACACATTGGATTATATTATAATAAATAATGTTTTCATTAATAAATTCATGAAATCTTATAGAAATATCAATATATCCTTAACTGATATTTGGATGTGAAATTTTCACAATAGTTTCACTCAGGAAAGGGGTTTTACCCTATGGGTGGTGTAATTATTGGTGGGGTTTTAGGACCCATCATAATATTTTCTTTGGAATTTAAATTAAATTACCATTAAATATTGCTAAAAATAATATAAATTAATTCTTAACATCTCTAAATTGTGACATTTATTAAAACTAACACTAAATATATAGATTTCTTAGGAGATCAGAGATTTATGAGAATATGTTGCAAATGGATATTCAATGAGTCCTAGTGGAAAAGTAAATTTCATTAAATTTCAATCCAAATTCGAAGTAAATATTGTTATTTAAATCAATCTCTATTCTTGCTAATGATTATATTAAAATTATTCATTTTGAAATTTTTATATTAGGAATAGTTATTCTAGTCCCTCATTATTGATGGATTGTAATTAAAATTTTGATATATATATATATATATATATATAAATTAGAGGAGTTTCATTATGGTTGATCGAATATCGGTGTCTAGTAAATGTTACACTATTCCATACCCTATGTGTCATGGTGTAATACAATGATTCTAGCCATAACCATTAATAGTTAGCTATGTGTCCATATATCTAACCCATGATCCACATTTACCTCTCAAATTCTATTTATCTCTTATTGGTGATGGTCCACTATACATAAAGGAGGTTCGTAACAAAATATAACGGTGTTTGAGAGTTACAAAGCTGAGCTGATGATGTTTCTAGTGAGCAATACTGAGTCGGTGCCCAAATGTAGTAGTTTAGGGATGATTTTAGTGATCGGTGGCCAACGAGGCATGAATTTAGTGTAGTATTGTCCATGGTAGGAGAGGTATTGGCAAAATATATTTTATGGTGTAGTTTTGGTTTTGTGAAAGAAAATATTTATGGAGATAGTGGTTATTCAAGGTGGACAATGGTTCTAAAACAAGAGTTTCCAATCATACGGTGTGTGATTCTCAAAACACCTGTTGTGTATCATATTTTGTGGTCAATAAGAATTATAAAAGCACATAATATAGACCCTTTTTGATTTTTGGAAGAAAATAGCGTTCCTGGGATCAAAAAACAGGGTGTATATGAGTACATTCACAACTATCTCACTATCCATACATGTCGTATGAGGAGAGGAACACATTTTATTGTAATAAACCACATGACTCAGGCTGCTTTCAGTAATGGAAAGTGGAGTTTTCACAACACTTGTATACCAACGGTTCTTTGAATTATTGGTATATGTTTTCTTTCCCAATAGTTTATATAAACCGTTGGTAAAGACCTTGAAGAACTCACTTTTCCCAACGGTTTCATAAAACCGTTGGGAAAAGTGGGGAAAATTTTAGTTTTCCCAACAGTTTTATGAAATTTTTGGGAAAAGTGGGGAAAAACATAGTTTTCTTAACAGCTTTTAAGAACCTTTGAAAAAAAAGCCCCAAATACCCAAATGCAGGTAGGGGCCTCCCCACGATTCCAGAATCCTTCCGCTCATCTCCAGACGCGATTCCTTGGCAGAAGCAGTTCCCAACCCCAACATCTTCCATTGGATCAGTAGCTACCAGGTTAGACTCATTCTATATTTTATCAAGGATATATTTCCACCTTTTATAAAGCATATCCTTCAATTCTCAATGATTTCGTTATTCTAAATTTTTAGGGTTTTTGTAAAATTTAATGATTGTTCCACGAATTGTGTACTCAAATCCCTATATTGGCGTATATCCAATTAATGTTTTCATTACACATTTACATTTATAAGGGCATGTTGTCTCTTTATTGTGTTCTAATTTTGAAGATTCATAGTTTTTTTTAATCTAGTTCAAATATTATAGGTTCATGTATAGGAACTAATAAGAATTTTTTTTAATATTTATTGATATTATTTAGTGAAAATCACTCTTTCATTAAGATCATGCCAAACATGAAGATCTTGTTCATCTTAAATTTTTTACACTATCTGTATTACATAACAAGTATGTATCATGTTTCTATCAAATCCTATATATAAATAAAATGACACACTGTTCACTTATCCTTTGCACACTAGAACATATGGAGTATCTTCTTAAACTTTTCCAAATAGTATATGGTCCCTAATTAGTTCTTCTTCCTTCTTCATGAAACTAATTCACAGAATGTCAAATTTGTAATATTTGTGAATATAAGTTTTTCTAATATAACCATTAATAATTCTGCCTTCGACATCGTAAATGTGTTATTCAATCACCTTTTTAAAACACAATGACCATTTTCACTGATTTGGGGTTCCTTAAAATGCTTGGGAAAATCAGAAAAATGAATGTATTGAATCGTGTTTCCTATATGGTTTCATGGATACAACTTTATCTCGAAAATTATGACTGTGTGGTTCAAATATCATGAGGACCATGAGATTATTATTCTTCACACAAATGATGTTTTTTTCTACAACTATGTGTTTTTGTTTTCCCTATTGATTTGGCCGAAAGGGGAGCTTTGTGGTCATTAATCATGGTTGTGGGTGGTCATTTATGATGTATGATAGTGTAACTTCATTTTACATGATATATCCAATATTATTATTGATTTATGATCAATTTGATTATCTTTAATAAGTGATGTTATTTAATAAATTGCTATTAATGGTTGTAATAATGACGATATGGTATAAGGGTTCATATTGTGTGAATAAGGGTTCACATTGTGTGTATAACGGTTGACATGGTATCAGTGAAATCGGGTCATTAATTTAAGTCTTCATTGTCACTAGCATGTAAGGAACTAAATGATGTAAACCCATCCTCACATCATTTCATACCTTAGATAGTGTCCAACATATGGAATATGAGCTGTTGAATTCATCAGTTAACCAGGATCATATATTCCATTTCCCCCAAGATGAATATACTAATATAACTTTAGGGTCAACTAAATATGGTTCTCATTGTACGTTGTATATTATGTTTCCTTCTTGGCCAATACTCACTTTTATGAGGGTGTGGTGCTTTTCACTAAATCGACTAAAAACTTCTTCCTTTATCGTTTACTTAAATGTATTTTCTATTAAAGTTCAATCCTCTTGAATTGTTTATGACAAAATGACTTATATAAATTCTTTTTACAGAATAGATAGAAGTTAGATGTATGAAACCGATCGGATATCAAGAGATTCTCAAAACAATTTGGAGAGGTTTATAGATTTTTCATTTCACAGTGCTTCAAATAGTGGTCGCATACACTGCCCATGTTCCAATTCTGTTGGTAAACCTTGGTTGATCCGTGAAGAAGTCAGCTATCACATAACCAAAAAAAATTTTCAAGCAAACTACTTTGTGTGGTATCACAATGGGGAGAAAATGAAATCTCAAATTGGTGATGATCGAAATGAAAAGACTAGAATGGAGAATTTGTTATATGATCAGTTTCTGTTTATTCTCCATCATGAAAAAGAAAGGATTTCGACTCAAGAAGACTTCGATATGAGCACAGCTGATGCATCTAGTGAAAATGATGATATTGATAGGGTGAAAAAATTGAATGATGCTGCCACAACTCCAGTATATCAACAATGCGATAAAATTAAAAAGCTGGAATTTTTAATCTGATTGTTTCATGGGAAAAATATGTATGGGATTTCTAATACAGCAATCAATTACATTCTTACCCTCTTGAAGGATTTACTTCCAGATGATGCAGATATTCCCTCAAACAAATATATGGCATGGAAGTTAGTTGAGGTACTTGGATTTTCATGAAACAAAATTCATGCTTGCCCGAAAGATTGCATTTTATTCTGGGAGGAAATCGCTGAACGAAATGATTGTATTAAATGTGGCACATCCCACTGGAAGTCAAAATCTGATGGAACACCATCCCGCATTCCACAGAAAGTAATGTGTCACTTTCCATTGATCCCCAGACTCCAGAATCTTTTTATGTCTGATGACATATCAATACAAATGAGATGGAATGATACCGAGAGAAATAATACTAGTGATGAGTTGGTTCATCTTGTAGATGGATTTGCATGGCAGAGATTTGATGCTCACCATCCTGATTTTTCAGCTGACGTGCGTAATGTGAGGCTGGGTCTTTCATGCAACAGTTTTAATCTGTTTGGGTAGATGCTTACTTCGCAAACACATGGCCAGTTTCTATACACATTTATAATATTCCCCCATGGTTGTGTATGAAAAAACCTTTCACTTTCACGAGTATACTCATATCTGGTCCTTCTGATCCCAGCATTGATATTGATGTCTACATGCAACCTTTAATAAAAGAGTTGAAACTTCTTTGGGATGTGGTTGTTCACACATACGATGCATGTTCGAAAGACATATTTCCTATGCGTGTTGTGCTTATGTGGACGATGAATGATTTTCCAGCTTATGCAATGATGTCTAGATTGAGCACGAAGGGAAAATTGTCATGTCCAGTTTGTATGAAGAATACACGATCCAGAAGACTGAAACATCACTATAGCTTCAGTTTTATGGGACATTGATGATTCTTTCCAAAGGATCATCCATATAGAATGAGTCATCGAAGCTTTGATAATACTATAGAGACTGATGATCCACCTCAGCATATGTCTGGAACTGACGTGCTTAATGAATTGAAAGATTTCAATTTTTCATTCGGAAAGGGTCAAATGAAATCTGGAAAGAGAAAGAATGTTTCCACTGAAACCTGTTACAATTGGAGGAAGAGGAGTATCTTTTTTGATTTTCCTTATTAGTCAACCAATATTTTAATTCAGTGCTTAGACGTAATGCATATTGAAAATAATATGTGTGAAATGTTTCTTTCGGTTCTTCTAAATGTCAAGGGGAAGACAAAAGATGAATTACGATCTCGGCGTGACATGGTGGATTGGGGCATCAGACCAGAATTACATCCTGTGTGTATCAGTGAAAATAAATGGAAACTTCCATGTGCTTCTTATGTGATGACACCTACAAAAAAATACAATTTCTGGAAGTATTAGATACTATTAGAGTTCCTGATGGATATTCAGGTAACATATCTAAACGGGTCAACAGAAGAGAGTTGAAGCTAAAATCTTTGAAGACTCATGATTATCACGTTCTACTGCATGAGTTGCTTCCAATAGAAATCCTTCATCTTTTGTCCAATAATGTAATGGTGGATGTTATTCGGTTGTTCAATTTGTTTAGAGATCTTTGTGCTAAGAATTTGTCCAAGTCTTTCTTGCAAAATATTTTGACAGATGCCCCATTATTTTTGTGTGAGTTAGAAAAAATATTTCCTCCATCATTTTTCACATTCATGTTGCATCTGACTATCCATATTAACACTGAAATACATCTCGGAGGACCTGTTTCTTTTCATTTGATGTATCCAACTGAAAGAAATATGTTCACATTGAATTCTTATGTCTGAAACAGAAATCATCTCGAAGGTTCTATCGTGAACGGTTATATGGCTCAAGAATGTATGGATTTCTACTCGATGTATTTGGATGATCTTACTACAAGATTGAATAGACCAATGAAAAATAAAGAAGAATAGTATGAGAATATTGAACCCAGTTTTCCATCAATTCTTTAAATAGGAGGAATTCCTAGATCATATACATTGAAGACATTAAGCCATGAAGAGCGAGAGATGGAACATCGCATAGTTTTGTTCAACTGTGATTTGTTCGATGAATATATCAGGAAACTAAATTGATTATGTATATATTACATATATATCTGTTAAACTATTCATATTTTTTATCTACAGGGAACATAAAACAATGATAAATAGGAAGAATTGTTCTTTATCATTGATAAGGATAGAGACTTTGCATAGAAAAGAGTTTTCTGCTTGGTTAAAATTAAAGGTATAAAAAATTAATGTTTAAAATAATTATATCAATATTTAAATAAGTTTAATAGTCATTTATATTGTAGTTATTGAGTTTGTCTGCTGACTCTGTCTCGGAGGAAATAAGAGGTATGACTTTTGGTCCTAATACCATGGTTCGTGACTGTAAATCAATTGATATCGATGGGTACAAATTTATTGTCACTGAACGAGCAAAGAACATGATAACACAACATGATGTTGTTATGGTTACTACCACAACAGATGTTTATGCCAGTGAATCAGATATTAGACCGCGATTTGAAAATGTGTGTTATTATAGAGTTGTTGAGAAAATAATAATATTGGATTATTACTCTCATGGATGAATCATAATGATGAAATTCCATTGGTTTGATTCAATGAAGAGACATGGAACATTTATTGATGATTGTGGATTTCGTGTAATTAATATGACTCGCACTCTTGCTACCGAAGAACCATATGTGTTGGCATCAATGGCTAAACATGTTTTTTCTGTCAAAGACCAAATTCGACCTGAATTTTGTGTCATAGTTGAAGTAATTCCAAGAAATATTTTTGATGATGGTGTTGATGGAATTGACACTGTCCCTAGTGCCATTGGAACCAATCCATTTATTTATTTTGATGACTCAAATAGCTCAATTGTTAGAGTTGATTGTGAACCTAATGTTGTGGTTGAAAATATATAGAATCATTCATCCATGTTTTCAATTCTTTTGTTTTACCTCAAGTTCTGTTGTTAAGGGTGGTAATATTCAAATTGATTTAGTATTGATCACAAATTTGTTTTAGCTGACTTGACCATAATGTGAATTTTCAATGTTTATTGATGCAGTTTTATTTGAATTACATTTTCTAATTTGGAATTGAATTGTATTCAAACATAGTCAAACAATATTTCTAACTTGCTGAACATTACAAATTGTATGATTTATTAAATCCATTGAAGATCTTCTAAAACAATTAATAGCTGACTTGACCTTTATGTGAAGTTTCAATGTTTATTGGTTTTAGTTTTATTTGAATTGAATTTTCTAATTTGGAATTGAACTGTATTCAAACATAGTTAAACAATATTTCTAACTTGGTGAACTGTACAACTTGTATGATTTATTAAATCCATTCAAGATCTTCTAAAAAATTGATAGTTAAATTACCAATGAATCCTCCTATTCCCTCGTATATTTAGTTTTTTGGGTTACACATTTCTTTTCTATTTCTAATTAATTACATATTTGTTTTCAAAAGCAGGAAATGAATCCAATTGAAGAGAGACGAAGGAAAAAATTGATGGATATCAATCATCGAATGACGGAGTTGGTAATTCCATCATTAGTTCCTGTAGTGAGTACGTTATTTCAAATTGATATATTTAAAAAAAAATATAATGTCATGTGATTATTTTTTTTGTAAACATTTTTGTAGGATCCACCTATACGTCGACAGTTATTTGACGAGGAGCCTAGTACTGGTCCTAGTACTCAGGATGGTGGTACGAGGAGGGTTCATACCAGAGGTGGACGAGTAGCTGCGCCTACCTGACTAGACCCTGCCCCTCGCACTGACATGTCATCCTTCCCACATTCTGATCCCGGTGTGTCGTTAGGGACACACAGGATATTTAGGCCTCCCATGTTTTCACTACCTTCTTCATCTTCTGGCCCATCATTTTCACATCCCATGATGATTCCCACTCCGTAGTCAGCATCCCGTCAGACAGATGTCCCATCTTCTTTTCCTTCTACTTCTTTCTATCGGAGCTTCTATATTCCATCATCTTCGACTCCCGTTCCACCACAGGGTGTTCCATCAGTTTCTGTGGATCCAGCGGCACTCAGCGATCAGATCGGCATAGGAATATTTATAGAACAATAAAAAATATTTATAGCAATATTTATTTTCATTATAACATGTTTTGATAAAATATTTTTTTTTCTTTCATGACAGATACATCTACTGACAGGAGGCATGGGCGGGGGCGTACACACATGCGTTCGGTGCGGAACGGCCACACACAGGTTATGGTGGATTATAATGAAGACAACAAAATGGTTAAGAAAACAGGGAAGCAATGTCGGAGTTTTTTGGTGATGCTTTCCAAATACTCTGATATCATTCCCGTCATCCCGCACATTTTCCACATGTGGTCATGGATAGATCTTGGGTAGAGATATGTGTAAAAAAATATGTTCTATTTAATGCCATGAATTATTTTTGTATTTATATGAATTAATATTTTGATTTCATCTTCGATTTAATTTACCCTATGGTGAGGGTGCACGACCGGAACGTCTAAAGGATTTAGGTGAGCTTTGGAGATCCTGCAAGCATGAGTTGTATATTGGCTGGGTTGCTAGAGTTGGAACTGAGTTTGAGGCGGTACCAGTGGTGGATGATTGTCCTATAGAGCAGTATTTTTAGATTATTACTCATTGGATGACTACCCAGTTTAAGGTATTAATAACATTTCAGTTATTTAAATAATAACTTTCATGTTTTTTATTAATAAAATTTGTTGCATATTCGAATTTCATTTAGGAATCATCTAGAAAAAATAAAAACAACATTGATGCAAAAAAATTACCTCTACACACTGGGACGCACTACGATGCCTGATCATGAGAGGAAGCATGTATAACAATTGTTTATAAGTTTTCATTATGCCTTAGACTTTATTTTGTTTCCTCAATTGTTTAATAGTTTCCTAAAGTTTTCATATAACTTTAGTTTTCAATTTCATTGTAGAGGAAAACACAAAATATTGATGGACGTGTGCCTCGAGCAAAACTGTTTTGCTCGAGTAGATGGAAAAAAGGATGGAAGTGACGTCAACGAAGTGACTAAACAGCAGATTGTAAGTTTTAATCAGTTGACTTTATATTTTAATATCTATTTTTTAACATAATGATATATTTATATTTGTAACAGACTACTTTTGAGGCCCTTGATGCCCATGAACCAGACAATTTTGGGCCAACAGATCACTTACATCTGGTCTTGGGAGAGGAGCATTCTGGCAGAGTACGCTGTCAACCTAGGATAGCCCCGACGAGGTATTTTCCATCCTTAGGTACGAGCTGTAGTGCCACCGAGCTGCATCAAGTTAGTGCATAGGCACCATAGGCTGAGAAAAGGTCCACAGAGACGGCAGAACAGTCTACTAGGGAAAATTGTGCGTTTATGAAATTTATTGAAGTTCTACCTCCTACACTTACAGCAGAGGGAAGCCCACCTTTTTATGACTATACATCGTCGATATGTTCTATATACGGTGCACCAGGTGGTAGTTCTAGTGGTGGTCAGGATGATGTCCATCTTGACGATGATGATGGTGAGGAGTTTGATGCGTAAGAGGAGGGAGAGGAGGAGGGAGAGGAGGGTGGCGAGGGCGAGGAGGAGGGTGAGGACGAGGAGGAGGGAGAGGGAGAGGAGGGTGAGGACGATGATGGGGATAAGGACAAGGGTGATGATGATTTTGATGATGGTGGTGGTGATGTGGGAGAAGTTGATCCAATACATTTTTAACTGATATTACTGAGATTTGATATTTAATCTATTCTAGTTGTTGGTTATATCTAGACTCGTAGTATAGTATTGGAGTTGAGTTATTTTTAAATATTATCTGTTTTTATGGATGTTGTTGTCTTTTAGTGGTTGTGTGTTTGGGAACCCCCCTCCTTACTGGACCCTTGAAAACCCCCCACCCTCCTCCCTGGACCCCGGACTGCCCCGCCAGACAGCCCCTCGAACAGCCCCCCACCCTCTTCCTTGGACCCCGGATAACCCCCCCGAACACCCGCCGAACAGCCCCCGAACAGCGCCCCCCCCCCCCCAGCCTCCTCCCTGGAAAACGGACAACCCCCCCCCCCCCAGACTGCCCCCCAGATAGCCCCCCAGACAGCCCCCCCACCCTCTTCCTTGGACCCCAGACAACCCCCTGAACACCCCTGAATAGCCCCCTGAATATCCCCCCAGATATCCCCCCCACCCTCCTCCCTCGACCCCAGACAGCCCCCCAGACAGCCCCCACCCTCCTCTGTGGACCCCGGACAACCCCCCGAACCCCCCCCCCCCCCCCCCCCGCACAGCCCCCCACCCTCTTCCCTGGACCCCGAACAGCCCCCTGGACTGCCCCCAGACAGCCCCCCGGACAACCCCCCGCCCCCTTCCTTGGACCCCAGACAACCCCCCGCACATCCCCCCCCCCACCCTCCTCCTTGGTCCCCGAACAGCCCCCCGAACACCCACTGGACAGCCCCCCGGACAGCCCTGTTGGATAGCCCCCCCACCCTCCTTTATTTCATTTAATAATAAAAAATCTATAATATATATTTTATTTGTTTTCACCATGATAATCAATGTAAATCACATTTACACATCTAATCAATATCATAGATTCTTGGTATGTTATAAAAGAGATGTATTCATTGGGCATGACATTGTTAGCTCCGAAATGTTTCATAGCATTATAAACTAAAATCTAATCCATACTAAGAATGATATAAAAATAGATTATATAAAAATCCACAAGATTTTAAGTAAATACCATTCCACTAATAGAGACATGAGGATTATTATAAAATGAACAACATTTTAAGTACATACGGAAAACTGACCAAACGCATTGGGTTTCCATTGAAACTTTAGGAGAACAAACCATGGGTCATATTTGACGTGTACGAATCAACCCCACCTCATTCCGAGGGGCGGTGTGGCCTGCACCACTCAAAGTGTCTGCCTTTTCTTTCAAAAGGACGTCATTTTAATTGAAAAACATCAACTGGCATAAGGAAAATCGACCTAACGCATTTTGATTCTATCGATACGTTAGTAAAACGATCCATGGGTCATATGTGACGTGTAATAGTCAACCCCGCCTCAATCCGAGGCGTGGTGTGGCCGCCATCACTCAGAGTGTCTGTCTTTTGTTTCAAAAGGACGTCATTTTAAGTGAAAAATATCAACTGTTATATGGAAAAGTGACAAAACGCATTCGGAATGTGTCGATACATTAGCACAACGATCCATGGGTCAAATGTGATGCGTACGTGTCATCCCCGTCTTAATCGGAGGCACGGTGTGGCCGGAATCACTCTAAGTGGCTCTCTTTTGTTTAAAATGGACAACATTTTATGTACATACGGAAAACCGACCAAACAAATTCGGTTTCTATTGAAACTTTAGGATAACAATCCATTGGTCATATGTGACGTGTAAGAGTCATCCCCGCCTCAATCCGAGGCGTGGTGTGGCCTGCACCACAATAAGTGTCTGCCTTTTGTTTCAAAAGGACGTCATTTTAATTGTAAAACATTAGTTGGCATATGGAAAAGTGACCAAACGCGTTCGGATTGTGTTGATACATTAGAACAACGATCCAAGGGTCATATGTGACGTGTACGAGTCAACCCCTCCTCAATCAGAGGCGCGGTGTGGCCGCCACCACTCAAAGTGTCTGCCTTTTATTTCAAAAGGACGTCATTTTAATTGAAAAACATCAACTGGTATACGGAAAATTGACAAAATGCATTTGGATTGTGTCTATATTTAGCACTACAATCCATGGGTCAAATGTGACGTGTAAGAGTCAACCCCATCTTAATCAGAGGCATGGTGTGGCCAGAATCACTCTAAGTGGCTCTCTTTTGTTTAAAATGGACAACATTTTAAGTACATATGGAAAACCGACCAAATGAATTCTGTTTCCATTGAAACTTTAGAAGAACGATTCATGGGTCATATGTGACGTGTACGAGTCAACCCTGCCTTAATATGAGGTGCGGTGTGGCTGGCACCACTCAAAGTGTCTGTCTTTAGTTTCAAAAGGACGTCATTTTAATTGAAAAACATTAACTGGCATACGGAAAAGTGACCAAACGCATTCGGATTGTGTCGATACTTTAGAACAACAATCCATGGGTCATATGTGACGTGTACGAGTCAACCCCGCCTCAATCCGAGGAACGGTGTGGCTGCCACCACTGAAAGTGTCTGCCTATTGTTTCAAAACGACGTCATTTTAATTGAAAAACATCAACTGGCATACAGAAATGAGACCAAACGCATTCGTATTGCGTCGATAGATTATCACAACGATCCATGGGTCAAATGTGATGTGTACGAGTCAGCCACGTCATAATCGGAGGCACGGTGTGGCCGGAATCACTCTAAGTGTCTCTCTTTTGTTTAAAATAAACTACATTTTAAGTACATACGGAAAACCGACCCAACGCATTCGGTTTCTGTTGAATCGTTAGGAGAACGATCCATGGGTCATATGTGACATGTACGAGTCAACTCCGCCTCAATATGATGTGCGGTGTGGCCGGAACCACTCAATGTTTCTGCCTTTTGTTTCAAAAGGACGTGATTTTAATTGTAAAACATCAACTGGCATACGGAAAAGCGACCAAACGCATTCGGATTTTGTCAATACTTTAGCACAAAAACCCATGGGTCATATGTGACGTGTAAAATTCTACCCCACCTAAATCCGAGGCACGGTTTGGCTGCCACCACTCAAAGTTTCTGCCTTTTGTTTCAAAAAGACATCATTTTAATTCAGAAACATCAACTGGCATACGGAAAACTGGCAAACGCATTCAGATTGTGTCGATACATTAAAACCACAATCTGTGGGTCATATGTGACGGGTACGAGTCAACCCCGCCTCAATCCGAGGCATGGTGTGGCATCCACCACTCAAAGTGTCTGTCTTTTTTTTTCAAAAGGATGAAATTTTAAGTGAAAAACATCAACTGGAATACGGAAAACCAACCAAACGCATTTGGATTGTGTCGATACTTTAAAACAACGATCAATGGGTCATATGGGACGTGTATGAGTCAACCCCTCCTTAATCGGAGGCACAGTGTGGCCAGAATCACTCTATGTGGCTCTCTTTTGTTTAAAATGGACAACATTTTAAGTACATACGGAAAACAGACCAAACGCATGAGTTTTCCGTTGAAACTATAGGAGAACGATACTTGGGTCATATGTAACATTTACGAATCAACCCAGCCTCAATCTGAGGCGTGGTGTGGCTGACACCACTCAAAGTGTCTGCCTTTTGTTTCAAAAGGACGTCATTTTAATTGAAAAACATCAACTAGCATACGGAAAATCGACCAATCACATTCAAAGTGTGTCGATACATTAACACAACGATTTATGGGTCATATGTGATGTGTAAGAGTCAAAACCGACTCAATCCAAGGTGTGGTGTGGCTACCACCACTCAAAGTGTCTGCCTTTTGTTTCAAAAGGACGTCATTTTAATTGAAAAACATCAACTGTCATACGGAAAAGCGACCAAATGCATTCGGATTGTGTAGATACTTTAGCAGAATGATCCATGGGTCAAATGTGACGTGTATGAGTCAACCTCGTCTTAATCGGAGGCATGGTGTGACCAGAATCACTCTAAGTGGCTCTCATTTGTTTAAAATGGACAACATTTTAAGTACATATAGAAAACGGACCAAACGCATTCGGTTTCTGCTGAGACATTAAGAGAACGATTCATGGGTCATATGTGACGTATACGAGTCAACCCCGCCTCAATATGAGGTGTGGTGTGGTCGGCACCACTCAATTTTTATGCCTTTTGTTTCAAAATGACGTCATTTTAATTGAAAAAACATCAATTGGCATACGGAAAACTGACCAAACGGATTCGGTTTCCGTTGAAACTTTTGGATAATGATCCATGGGTCATATGTGACGTGTATGAGTCAACCCTGCCTCAATCTGAGGTGTTGTGTGGCCGATAGCACTCAATGTGAATGTATTTTGGTTAAAATGGACATCATTTCAGGTAAAAATATATGGTATATAAAAAACCGATCAAATTATGAATTGACTTTCAGATTCCACATATAATTGTCATCTAAATTTTAAATTGAATTCTAAATGAATTATGTATGTTTATAATTACGTTATGAATTCTAATTTAATTATGGATGTGTATAGTTCCAGCATTATATGTTAAATGTGTATGAATTTGTTCTCTATATGTATTTGTTAGTTGGATATTGTAGGTACAATAATTGTATATATATGTTAGTTTATTGCAGGTATAATAATTGGATTGAAAATGAGGGGGAACCCACAAAATGGGACATGGTGAGAAAATTAGAGAGCAGCTGGTAAAATTGCAGAGCTACTATGCAATTTGCCTAGCATAGGCTATTCCAACGGTTTTAAACTATTGGCATAGCATTCTGTGTTCTTTTTTACCAATGGTTCATGGAACCGTTGGTAAAACACTTTTCCCAACGGTTTAGAAATTGTTGGGAAAGAGGAGATCTTGGGTTTTTTCCAACGGTTTGGCGAAACCGTTGGGAAAAACTTGGTAATTTTCAGCACATTATCCCAACGGTTGCAAACCATTGGGGAAAGATTTCCCAACAGTTTGCGAGAACCATTGGGATAGGGTAATTTTTCTCCACCCTATCCCAACAGCTTACTTATCTACGGTTTGCAGAACCATTTGTATAACATACACCAACGGTTCTCCAACCTTTCCCAATGACTTACTTCCCTACGGTTTGCAGAACCGTTGGTCTAATATACACCAACGGTTCTGCAGCCTTTCCCAATGGTTCTAAACCATTGGGAAATCCTCTATTTCCATTAGTGTTTAGGTATCTACCCATGTGACCATTGGTCTCATATTCTATTTATCTCCATTAGGCATTTATTTTAGTTTGATATTTATACACAATTACACACTAAACCTCCCCTTAATAATCATTCGTCTTCTCCCTCTGAGTACATGTCACCTGCTATTTTTTCTTCATTGTTTTTCATAAATTCATGACTTTTTATAAGTATTATGAAATTATATAACCTATATAGATCAATTTATTATTTATTACATGATTTAGTGATACTATAAAACACTATGGGTTGTTTTCATAGTGGTTTGGGAAGACTAACTTCTTGAGATTGGTAGTTTTTGTGACATGAATTCGGTGAGATGATCAAATTAGGTATGGGGATTAATACTAACCCTTTGGGAATATGGTGATATAGGGTGGGCCTCACATACCCATTATAGTTTTTTGTACTCTCCTATATACTGGATTCATTAATCCACTAAATTTGGGCATGTCCTAGGTACTCCATTTGACCCAACAAGGTGTGTTTCCTCCCATATGACTGATGGAATCCCAAACTCACCCATTTATGGGACATCAATCCTCTATATATGGAGTTATTTTTTCTTTCATTTTATGTGATATATAAAATTATACAAGATACCTATTTTGGATTTAGTAAACCCATTATTGACATGAATACATTAGTGAGTAGTGGGTCCCCCGATATAGATTCTAATTGGTAATATAGGTATTTTACAACTAGGATGTTTGGAATAATTAGGTTTCATAAAATACTTGATCCCCATTTAGCTTAGTTATAATGATTTTAGAAACTATAATGTTCCTTTAACTTTTGTAATATCAATGTTTTTCACTCATCTTTGTAATGCGGTATGGGTTATTAGATGACATACATTTAATTTCCCATTTACATATTTTATGGTGTCCTATGCAATATGGAAATTTTTAAAATAGATGTTTTTTCTATACAAAAAAAAGATATTTCAGTGCTGACTATAATAAGAAACAATTTTATATAGTAGAAACTTATGGGATCATAGAGGTGGTGTTCATATTTAGAGTTCATGTAAGGATATTGTTCCTCATGGAGATCCCCCATATTATAGATGATCTAGGTCATTATTTACATTAGATGTTTCAGTAGTATATTCCTCTACTTTTTTAGATATTACATACCTCTACTATGTAGATGTTTATATTATTTCATGTGTACTTGTTTACTATAGTTGATTATTATTTTTATTACTACATTATAATTTTTTTTGATGGAGATATTTTGTTGTATATGGGCTCATTAGGCTATTATATCCCATATATTTGATATCCATCAGAATTCCAGCCACTAGTCACTGGCATAATGAATTTGGGATCGGGTTATAGAAAATAGCTTATAAATAGCCATAGAGGGGTCCTCGTAGGTGGGTTGTGTCAATAATTTACATATTATCATGTATTGAATAAATGTCTCAATATAAAGATCACTATATTATTTTTTAAATTGATGTGGGATCATTATACCCCAAACATCAATATGTATTAATATTTATATCTCATTAGCACTTTATCGTTTTTTAATAAATAGTCTTTTCATCATGTTCAATAATTAAAAAATACCCACATGTATCAAATGATTCATAATAAAATCATTCAAATGAACAATCATTATAGTTTTTTTGGATTTTTTTCACATTTTTATGACCTGAATTTTTTTTTCAAGGATAAGTCACATTGTATTTATTATCCAACATCTTCTTTTTTGGAATATTATAAATTGACTTATACAATTTTGGAATATATAATTAAATAATTATATTCCCAATACCAAAAAAACATTTCATTCATTTATAATGAATAAATTTTGTTCCTTTTAAAGAATAAAAACATTTCTTATTCACAAAAATATAGCAACAAAATAAAACCCATATGAAAGAAAAAAACATTATAGAAGCCAGATAAAAAATGTTTCTATTTATATTACCTATATAAAAAGGTAGATATATATTATAGGTTCCCATATCAAATGAAAAAACTATTTCATGGTTACTAATACAAGGATCTATTTATTTATATTTTTTATATTTATTATTTATAAGGGATTATATATTTTGAATTGTATATTTCATATATACTATCTAAAACCTGCAATTCTGAATTATAAAATATTATTTTGAAAAAATTCAACAATTAATTTAAGTATTGTTTCTCTTGTTAATTTAAAGAACTTATCAATTTGTAATACTAATATATTAATTTACAAAAAATTATAAAATAGATTCTACTCTCATGAAATTAATATTTAATTTAATCATAATCTATTACTAAACATATTTATTTATTGATCATCATTTTTTTAATAAAATATTCAATATCTATAATTATTGAATATACATATGATGAAATTATTACCAGTTCTATCATATATATTATTAGGTAAAATTTCCACATTTCACTATAATTTAATTTAACTTTGTTTTCATCACAATATATAGTTATTTATGTAATAAATCATGTAAATTATTTAATATATAATTATATGATAGGTAAGAAGAAAAATATTTTCCAAATAATACTATTCAGTAATCTGAACTCTATTACTCCGGATACCTAACATTTAGGTTTTACCTTCTATACAATATCCATAGTTTTTTCTTTTAGTAGTTACCAAACCTTTAAATATACATATATCCCATGCACATATATAATAAATTCCATGTAATCCATACTTTTAGGTCCACCCATGTTAAATAATTGAGATCTTGATTAGTGTTTACTCTAGAAGATATCTAACACACTGGTATTTTGGGTCTTTCAAATATATAAAATAACTCATATATATATATATATTATGATATAATCCTTATTTTTATGCAATATTTTATATATTTAATATATGAATCATTGGTCTTTAACTAAATTAAATGTTTTAAACGTGTTAATGATTAACTCGTTTATAACTAATTACATATTCACATTCATAATAAAAATTTAGTTATGTGGGGAAAACATATCTATTTGATCTAAATGAAAAGTATAAATAAAACCTATTTCATAAATAGATTAAATTTAAATGAAACTAGATTCTTAATCAAGAGTATGTATGGTTCAATAAGTACACAAAACTAACATTATAAAATAGATTATAATCCCTTGAGATAATAGTACGTTCAACCTATAGTATAATTCTTCTTAGATCATTATTCAAGAATAATTTAATGTTTCAACATAATGTTAACTCCAAATATACATGAATAATTATGATAAATATTCATCTAGGTATTGTAAACAAAATCATTCATTTTGGTTGAACTAAACTTAATATTATAAAATCCCTATAATGAAACATCTTAAATGAGTGGAAAAATATTTTAATGAAAATTATCATTTGAAATTTAACTACACAAATAAAAAAATATAATTTATCATATTAATGAGTATATAAAATAGGAAAATAAATATATAATTTATACATTTATCAAGAGATATAACATATGTAGTGGGAATTATTTAATAGTGAATTTTAGTATGTTTGTTTAACTAGTTATTTTTTTAGGGAATGGTATTGTATAGTATGTAATATATATTATAATATTTTTGGGAAATAAAAAAGGTTATTTATTAGTAAAATAATTTATTTGAAAATAATAAATTCAATTTAAAAATTATATATATTGATTTATTGATTCTGAAATAATATTTTTAAAAGGTTATTAAATGATATACCTAATTAAATCATTGTTTTAAAAATATTAATTGTTATTAGAAATATTGATTTTTACATATTTAGAAATAAATTTTTATAAAATATATTTCATATTTTAAATCATGATAAAAAATAGATTTAGGATGGAATTATAATATTTTCATCAAATAAAATAACATAAATATATAAATGGAAATATTTGGGGAAATAATGATATAATGATTATATCATCAGATATATAAATCCATTCATATGTAATACAATCCAAGGATTGATGAAAAATGAATTTAATAATATTACCTTTCATATAAAATGAAACTATTTCATATAATGGTGTTTAAATTTTAATATATTTATTATTTATTTATCAAAATATTTCTCCACTCATCTTATAACCCCCTTCTCACATCAATTTGAAACAAAATTACAAAAACACTCTCCTTTCCTATAATTTAAATATATATTTCTCTTTATATGAACCATTTTCATCTTGTATATGTTTTAGTCTCACTAAACTCTATGTATTCCTGGTTCTAGGAACATAGAAAATGAGTAGTCCAATATAAAGATGTTACATCCCTTATATGTTTTCATCTTTTTTTAATTATTTTTTTAAGACCATACTAATGTAATTAATTATTGTTTAAATATTATAGAAATATTTTTAAAAAAATTATGGAAACTATATAAAGGATATATATACCTTATCATTCTCCTTCTTCGACATGTCCTTGCATGGTTGATATTACCACCTACAATTGCCATATTATTTATTTACATACCTCCACCTTTACTACTCGTTAGTAAAAAATATATACTACATATGTATTTAATTTAATTTCTGTATAACCTTATAGAGAATATATATCACGAGTAAAAGGAAATAATGATCAATATCACAATATTGAAATAATAATTTAATTCTTTAATAAATATTCATGAATACTTATTATAATTAATGAATAATTATTAATTAATAGTAGATTTTAATTATGATAACATTACCATGAAATTCATTCAATATGGTTCATGTTGCATATTCCCCAAGTATGTACCCCAATCACCAATGGAAAGAGACTAGTGTCGTGGTTCATGATGTATATTTATTGAATAATGATTCACTATTTTGTTACATTTTATATTAATTTAATTGTTTTTCATAATCAGGCAAGAATCATCCATATGTCAATCGTTTCCTGAAATATATATATATATATATACACACACTACTGAGTGCCTCTACGAAAAATATAAATCTATACATCTATATGAATGTTGTAATTATATATAAAAACATTCAAAATTCAATCATAGAATAGTATAAACATAAAATTAAAAGATACAGTTAAAATTCAAAATAAAAATATAATAAAAATAGTGACTTCCCAATGACTCCTACCATTGATGTTAAACATCACACCACCTCATAATGAAGTCCTAGACAACTACTCTAATACTATCATATGTAATGAATATCTTATCATCTATATTTACATACCTTTTAGTTCATGAAATAACACAACTAAAACTATATATTCACCAAGATTTATTTGTGATATGTGAGAACATAATCAACTTGGATTCTAACAATGATACCTCTTATATAACCCATTATAAATATGAGTTCATGATTTAAATAAAATTTAGTAGCATAAAAAAGTTTGTATAAAACCGTAAAAAAATCAATAACATATTTATATGCTACTTCAAAAAATATTTAAAATATAAACCATTATTGGTTTCAATGTTCTTTCCAAATCACAAGGAAAACCAATGTACTTACTTTAATCCATTATTGAAAAACAATTGTATGTACTTCTATCCATGGTTAGAATATGTAATAGAGTATTATATTCTCTTGGTCAAACCTATAATGAAAATGTTAATTACATTGAACTCTATCACCGTGATGGAGGGAAAAGGAAATTGGGGAAGGGACTACATCCTCAAAAGAGGTAAAATATAAGAATGGGATATGTATATATTTATTTATATATAATTTATTTAACATGGAATTTTAAAAAAATTATGTTATTTTCCATTGTTGATAACCCGAAAATTATAGTAATATCTGGGAATTTATCAAATTTCTACTAATTTATGAAATAATTATAGTTTATATAAAATGGCATAAATTCGAAGTTTTGAATTATAATTTTTTTAATTAATTGGACTAAATAATACATTGATATTTTATGTTTTTATAATTTTAATGAATTAATTGTAGTTATGTTTTATTGAAAATGAGTTCGGGTAGTTTCAGTTTACTAATATGAGTATTCCTTTGGCTATAGAGGAATAAAATAATATCAAACTGGATTCATAAAATTAAAATATATTTTGAAGGAGTCATGTGAGATTGAATACGAATAAAGGGTTCCATGTATGATTTACTTACTTGAATATCACATCATGTGTTATAAAAATTGATTGTATTAGCTTGCATTAAAATAAATAAAGGGGATGACACTATAATATGTTAACTACCACAAAAAAACTTCATGTGATTAAAATACCATTCATTATTGACTACCCATAGTAGAATATCATTTCATTTTGAAACCCTATATACAATTCTCCCATACTATTAAACTAATTTATTTTCATACTAAATCAGATTAATTGACCTTATAATATTAACCTAGTCATGATTGATCTCAAGATAGATTAAACCCCAATCCATAACCACACCTAAGGTGAACTCATATAGTTTTCATGATACGTAAGATTAATTTATGTGGATCAGCCTCTACCTTGGATTAAATAATAGCAACCGAATCTCATATATGTTCAGCTCCAAGGTAACACTGTTTGTTTAATATTAAAAATAGGTTGGTTTTTTATTAATTCTGGAGCTCCATAATCTATTTTAGATTCACTCAAGTGGAATGAATCATTCCATTTTATCCTTTATGGATTTTTAGGTCATACCCCTCTCCTTTTGAAACCCCTACTAGGTTGTAAGAGAATATGTGAGTGACCTATGAATCCATACTCCAATAGGCCAAGGGTTGGAAACTAGCATCGGGGGTGTTTAATGCAAGAATGGAACAAATTACCCTCTTTATTCCCAAGGAAATATAAACAATCCACTATTCATCACAATATGTATACATGAATGTGTGGAAATTACCCAATGATAATGAAAAATACCTAAAATAATATGAAAATCAACCAAAGATAATGCATGATTGATCTCCCAATATCCACTCTCACTAACTGAGATACCACACCCCACAATATTCATTGAATTATAATGAAAAACAACTCATGATACACTATGTTGGTGTGGGAATCTTGGAGTACTCATTATGATCATATCTTAATGAATAAAAATATCAATGTGAAATAAATTTACTAATACAAATATGTGGAAAAAAAATAAGTAAGACTAGTTCTAAATAAGAATAAGTTTAATCTGAAAATCCTAATCAAAGGAGGTGTATCATATCTCAATGAAAACTAATCTCATCGATCGATAGACCAAGAAACTTCTATATGGGTAGATAGAAAGCTCTTCCAACACAATCCACCCACATAGACCAATGTTGTATCATTGGAATCATTTTATCGATAAACTATATTGAGTCACCTCTGATTGGGTTAGGCCATAGCCCTACCTACCTGATCCACCCCTAAGGCCCAAAATTCTCTTGTTAACATAATTTTGTAACAGACACTCCAAAATAAATTTTTTTTCATCATTAAATCCTCCTCTTAATTTATTTCATCACAACTACATCATGACATAATGATTTATAGATTCTAATGATTGCATGAAATTAAATATATTCCCATACATAAAGTAATATTAATAAACAAGAGAAATAATTATTTAGTAATTGGGAGAATGATCAAAAAAATAATTTCTATATTAATAGATATTATACTAAGGTAGTTCCACCACAAGTTGGTATATTGTATACTTACCTATTCCCTTACTTAGTTATTATTTATCCCATTATCATTTAAAAAAAGTCTGAGTAGTTCAAAATTAAGATATCTTAACCACTGAATTATTCATCATTTCTCACACTCATCACTAAATCCTTAAACATTATTACTAATTTATTGACATAATTCAGCATCAATGAAACAATCCATATGGTTTTATTTTTAAAAATGTGGATAGCATTGTGATTCATGTTTTTATACCACATTATTTTTTTAATTATGTATGACATTCAAATTTTATTTCATTTGATTATTCAACATACGTATTCATTAAATTATTCATGTAAATTATATTAACCCACACCTTTAGGAAACTAATACTCGAACATAATCCTCATTCCACTATTTCTAAGGAAACCCCAATCCAAACATATAGTTTTGGAACTTTCTAGGATTAGAAATCTAAACATACAGTGAGAAACTCCCCCAAAAAATAAAATCCTAACTATAAACCAACCATGTTCAAGTACATAATACCTCATAACTCCCCACCAACACATCCATTACCCATATACTAGTAGCACTATCTACTTACATAAACATAAATCACCAACTAAGAAGGAAACACTAAACAAAACTACCCAAAAGGAACCATATACCCTAACTATACAACCCATAGTTCAAGGAATATCCTTATGTAAAGTAGAACTTAAAATCCATCCAACTATCTAAAATATTACCAACATATTCTCTCAACAATTGAAAATATAATCCCACCATCACTAACCCACCAAATAATGATTTAAAGGACAAACATTATAACTATAATTTTCTCTATAATTCCTTAAGAAATCATCTTAAAATGAAATATGAACCCAAAAATCTCTATACATAACTAATTTCTATAATCACTAGATCAAATATCATAAATAATTATTTTTTATTAAAATCAAGGTCACATCTGCATTCCATAATTCTATTTCCAATCTTATTCCGATCATGTTTTATTTAAATTAGAGATATTCATGTTTATCCTCATACACATATCAATTATATATCTCAGTAAAATCTATTCATATATGTTCAATATCGTTTAAATGTAAATGATTAATCAAGGAATAAGGAAGGGGTTAAACAACCTGATCACATTTCCATAACTACTTTATAAATCAATTTTTGTTTCTAGTCAATTATATTTCATAGAATTTAAATATAACAACATAACATTGTATTACTATATTATAAAATTAATCATGATATTGAGGGTCTATAATAATCCGGGCATAATTATTCATAACAATCATAAAATGAATAAATACATAACATCCTCTTCTCCGTGACGAAACCAACAACACTAATCTTGAGAGAATATTGTATAATAAGGATAAAGGAAAGCACACTATGACCCCCTAAACTGGAATAAACAAGGTTTTGAGATAATAGTATGATAGTAAAATAAAAAGCTAACAAAACCCCTCCTATTAGAGAAAACATGGTCCTAAGAGAAAAATATGATAATAATAGAATCATTTAATTAAAACCCCACCCCTAGACTAAATAATATACATTGAGCCTAGTGAGAGTAGATAATTACCGTGTCTATAAGAAATTTCAATCTGTGTTGGTCTTCAATGGTTGAAATATTGAAAACAATTATGGCACATATTATTCGATAAGTGGGTTTCAAATATTTGAATGATGGATACTTTTTAATTTCTTTAAAGGGGATAACAATAAAAAATGAATTATGATAATTTATGTCATTTGATTCAAGGGGATAACAATCAAAGGGTCTTTGGTTCAACATGTCTAACTCAGATGATTCCATAATATATCAAGAATCTATTACAAAATCATATTGAATAAATTTATAGATCTTCTATGTCAAGGAATCTAGTCAATTACATGTCTAAATTACCAACTCTGATCCCCAAAAAATAGTTATAAAGATTCATTAAAACTATAACGTCACATTCACCAACAAAAGATCAACAATAATCCATCAAAACCAATAAACACTGATGATTATACCGTTTTGGAAGAAGTAACAATAATAACATGCTAAAAGAAACTATTAGGACACCTCGGATCAAAGGAGGATTCAAAACCATGTGTTAGGAAGGTTTATACCCACACGAGATGATACCAGCACTGCAAAAGAGCCTATAAAACCAACCAGATTTTAAGATAAAATAACAATGTAAAACTCAGAATAATGGTTGACTCCTATTTTTAGGTAAACTCAATTGACCTCCACCTTGGTGTAGATATTTTAACTATTGGATTTGGTGACCTCTGTAAAAGAAAATTACAAAATCATAGCTATTTGAAATAGAAAACTATCACCCTTACTCTGTAGTTGTTTTGGTTTCTTTAAAAGTTGAGTTTACTACCACCACTATATAGTGATCCCCAAAATGTTGTTTCATGGTTAAAACATCCATCCAACCATCACAACAAAGAGGTATAAACAATTCTAAACCATTATGAAACCACTTTGACTTCTTCCATGGTATATAGAGACTGCTCCAACTATATATTGAACACACACAAAGATCAACCTTCTTTCCACACATCACCACCATTCCCACCATTAGGGGTGTTTTTTTCTCACCATTTTTTATATAGATACAATCCAATAAACATGGAGAAAAAATAGCTCTCTTTATTCCACAGTTAAATCCTAACCAAATGAAAGGGTAGCAATATAATCCTCTTTAGATACCACACTCACTAAAAGTCCCATATCACTAAAAGGCATTGGACGATACCTTCCTGTATTGTGTAAAGAATAGGATATTTATACCCTTAATCCATCAAGAACTAAAACACATCTCCCTCTCCTCTAGGGATATAAAATTTCTTGACTAAAACCAAAAACATGACCACCCACATGACCATGGTGAACCCCATAGGGAAAAAACTCACTATTGTCCCTTGAAACACCCTCAGGAACCATATTTACACCTCTAAATCCTAGAAAGAAAATTAAAAGGGATTCATAAAAATTGATCTCTTACATAAGATACCTAACAAACAATTCCCATGTAGTAAAATTAAAATTATACCCTATTAAACGAAATTAATCTCCAAATAACGGAATAGGTTAACACAAAACTTCACATTAAATTGAAATTGGGTGATTCAATCCTTAATAATCCAATGAAAAACATTATATAGTATAATTTAAAATCATAAAATCCACCGGGAGAAACCTAAAAATTTGAACAAACATAGTACTAGAACTATCCTAGAAAATGATTCACCTACCAAACCATAAATAGATACCTACCAAATAGAAATAAGCTTGTCGAACCTTGGGGAAATGAAAAAGTTAACTCCCCAAATTGTTATAATATAAACAAAAAAACTATCACAAAATAGGACACCGTCATTTACTCAAACCAAGGGATTGATGTCACACTCTAATTCTATAAGATTTCATCACTCTATTTTTTTCATAGAGCTCTTGATCTAATACTCATAACAGTCACCTCAACTCCCCAAAAGAACCCAAAAAGGATCTTTCATTAAAAAAAATCATTTTTATAAGAGAACTAAAATTCTTCTTGAACATTTTAAGAAACATAATACAAGGAACCCCATCCATGTTTCCACACTTTATCTACATTTATATGTGAGATACCTTATCAATCAATTCATATTCTTAAGTGACATGAAACCAATCTAGATTCATCAAAAACTAAAATGAAACTTCAATATCATCTAACCATTATTCACCCTACATACACTATTCTCCAACAATGAATATTGGAAAATCTATCCTAAAAAATAAGAAAAGATTATTTCAATGATTACTTATTCTCCTCCCCTTACACAATGTCTGGATAACATTTTAATTACATTTCATTGATTCAAAATCAAACAACAGGGTTGGAAAACATTAAATGAATCATAAGACCATCATAGAAGAAATCATATCAATCATGAAAAACATCTATGACCAAACATACCCATTATACCTAAATCATTACCCCAACATAAAAACAATAAAAGTATGAAATTCCTAAACTCAATCTATACCAAGAATCACAAGATCAATCCTGACACATTTCCATGCCATCTATTCTTTCTTATCATCAACGCATATCATCATATTAAATCATAAGAGGGATTTCATAAAATATATATTATAATGATTCATTTATTGAAATTATACCAAAGAAGATGTTACATCTTGACCCAAACCACCATGTCCAAGCCAGAAGGCCACATGACCTCATGTGCACCTCTCGTGTCCAAGACGTTGTTGACCAAAAATAAGTGTCTAACTCTATCAATTTGGATACTATACCGTCAATATCATGTTATAGGATCAATAATAAAAACTAAACAATACAATAAATAATCATATTAAATCATGTTGAAATCTGAATATGGAATAAATGTCATAAAAATAATGAATCCCCAAAGTGATAAGAAAAACTAGTGTAATAATAAGTAAATGAAGTAAATAAATAAACATTGGGTCCTCTAGAGTATATCTCAGTATGATATTATATCCATGCTCCTCTTCCCATCTGTCCACCATAGGGACCTTTTCCTTAACTAGATCCCTCATTAAGTCTATAAGAACATAAAAAAAACATAATAGGGAATGAGTAGAAGACTCGATATGGAACAAAAAATGCGCCCCAAACTTGATGTAATCAAGTATAATATTATATTCCATAATAATGATCAATGTATAAAAAATAATAAACATAAAATCCAAAACTGAGTGATTGTGTGCTAAAAAATCAATCATTATCCACCAAGAAGTACCTACATTGGAACCTTGCTAGAAAACATAGGAACAATAATGGAAACATATCAATATCAGATTCATCCCCAAGATTCTTGATAGTTGTATATTCCTCAGGCCTCTAGGGAAAACCACACATGACAATCATTCTCTAGTGCTATATATTTCACAATAGTGACAACCTCAAGCTTCTAGGTAGGCATACATGCCTCAGGCCTCTAGGTCAGACCATGTTGGGCCATCATTCCTTAGTGATATCTCTACATTAGGTCATATATACTATCATCCACATAGTTACCATGTAGGCCTGATTAGTCCTGATCATCATTCCCCATATTCATCACAAATTGGTCTAATAACTCATGATCATTGTGCCCCTAGGTCAGGCCACAGAAGACCATCATGCCCTATAATTCATCTCAGTCTCATCATTAATTCACATGAACTATTTGAATACACTCCCCGTCTTGGGCTACTAATCCAAGATGGTACCACCTATCTTATAGGTGCCATGTAAAATCCAAAAAAAATCATATATCAAACATATCTCAAGGAAATAGTGAGATCATATCAAGGCCACATATCATGGAACAAATATCAAGGCACACATCATGAGAAAATATAATATCCTAATAAATAAGACATGTGAATAAAATATCAACATTGAATCTAAATAAATCAATAAATCTTATAGTGTATGTTTAAACAGTGTAACATGCTACAGACACCCACCCAAAAGTAATCATAAGTCAAACATGGTTATCAAATATGGAAAAAAGATAATCATATCCTGCAAACATGTATAATGAGAACCCAAGAAGGTAACAGCTTCCTACCTCAAAGTCATCGATGTTAATGGGGGGGGGGTCCTTCAAAGGATCCAACACCCCAACCATGTTCACACTAAACAAAAAATATTACCACAAATAAAGGATTCTTATAACCAAAACCAAATATTATATTTAAAAAAGAAATAAAATATCACATGTGATAATACCCTCTCTATATCCTAGATAATTTTTAAATTATCATTTTATTCTAAAGCATATTCTCATAATATACTCCTCAAGAATAATTATAAAATCATGTTTGATAATTTATATCTCTAAATCAATTCCAGAATACATGTGGAATTACTTATAATTATTATTTAAAAATACCATATAATTATATACTCAAATTTCATATTTATATTCTAATAAATTCATTAAAATTATCTATTGATAAAAGGTGTCATTTTCTTTTGATAAATGTTTTTCTATAATTTATACGTTAATAATTTAGTGAAATTACCTCTTGATAATTATATATCATTATCATTCAATAATACATGTTATTATCCATTGATATTATTTTGTATCATCTTGACCGCACCATCAGGTTTGATCTAGAAGGTCACAAGACCTCATGTGTGCCTTCCCATACAGAAGAAGATGTTGACTAGTAGCAAGGATCAGAGTCCATCAGTGGGGAGACCATACCCTCAGTATCATATAATGGGATCAATTATCAACCATAAAAAATATAATAACTAATCCGTGTAAAACAAAAAGAATTTGAAACATGGAATACATGTAACGCCCCGACCCCAGCTACCCAGAGTCGGTGCATTAATTACATAACATTGGCATGATCATGAGAAAGATCAAGTCTTGAAAGACCGATTAGTTTAGTAGCCTTGGAATAACTAGATACATCCATAAATTTTTACATTATATCATAAAAAAACATCTTGTCTTCATATCCCCTCATACTATCCCTGCAGGTCATTCATAAATTACTTCTTCATAATCCTGGAAAAAAAATAAAACATTGAAAGGGGTGAGCTCGGATGCTCAGTAAGGATAACATTATAGCAGAAGCTTTCATAAATAAGCATAAACACTTAAGGCAATTTATAACTAAAACAAAAGCCTTTTAAACTTGAACTTCAGCATAAAATGGCAAAGGTAAAATGAAATAATGCCATTTACTTACTCACATGGATATTCTACTAGTCGAATGATCACATGCAATATCAATAACCACTTTCATAATGATGGAATGCATAATTCCAGACTATCATAACCACATAGCCAAGGCCTCGTGCCAAGACTACAAATAAGATTTTGCCAAGGCCTTCTGCCAAGACACTAGTTTGTCTCATGAGACCTACCGATGCATCGAGGAGCTATAGCGGGCTCCACCCGTCACTTATTAAGTCCAATGCATTCCCATATGAAAAGGCTTAAACATAACGTAATCATTCGTATTAAACTAGCATACGAAATGTCAATACTTTCACCACAAACCATGAATGGTATAAAAATAGGACATCCACTGTCAAACATAATTCATTCGATACAATATGGAAGATTTTATTGTATCACATTAACCTCAATCAATAATAATGAAGGATGTTGACATAGATGAAAATAATCATCAAAACTATTTGAGAGAAATATCCCCCTTTTCTTGAAAACATTTAAAAGTCACACTATTTGTCAAGAAGTCGTTTAAAAGTATATTTTTGAATCAAAGTGTCCCATACCACTTTGAAACTTTTAAAAGGATTTTTAATTTCTAAACTTTAATGTCCATATAAATAAATCCTTAAAACCATTTTTAAAACATGGACATTAATGAGAAAGATTTAGATGAATAAGTCTTTAAAACATTTAAAAATGGTATTTCAGTTAGAGATTCTAACCAAAAGAGAGACACTTGAATGAAAATAATTGAGGTAATAAAAACATTGTAATATCATGAGAATAAAGGGAACTCATGATATACTATTTCAAAGTACATTATATACACCACATAAAAGTGATTTGGTGTATATCAACAAAGAAGTCTCAATGGATTGTAAGTTGAGATGAAATCTCTCATAAAGGCCATATCCTTAGGTTAAGGATAAATAAACAACATAATTATGTGTGAAAAATATAATTACACTAAATATGATTGGATATTCAGTGTAAAACAATCAAAGTATATTCACACATATTCCTGTAAAAACAACACCAACGAATTGGATGTTTAACTCAACAAATGGTGAAAGAGTTAAAATTACTCTTATCAAATTCATATCAATGACTTGAGAATTTTCAATGGAGTGATTATGTGTATCAAAAGTATATCCACAGGAAGGGGAGTGGAAATTATGACATAATCAAATGAATAGTGATTCCACACATAATCTTGGGGTAATATAATCAATGAAATATGCGTAAAGCCAAATGAGTGGAAATTGAAATCTCAAATTCCCTTATTGATTAGGTAACTTAAGAAACAAACACCCATGAGAGAAAGATCATACCATGATGATTTAAAAACCCATAAAATAAAGTATATTACACAATGAATACAATCATGGGTAGTACACATACACCACATGCAATAATTAAGTGGTGATCAATAGAATTCTCACGGAATTAAAAGTGAGACAAGAAACCCCTTACCACGTTAATCAACTGAGTCGCATGGCCAAAAGTTAATAACCACCAAATGATTTACAGAATAACATGAATATAAAGTGAATCATGATAATATATATCAAATGGAAGTACACAATACACCACTTTCAATAATTTAGTAGCGAACAATGGAAATCTCACGGAATTGAAAGTGAGATAAGAGAATCCCTTACATTGTACTTTTTCCTTGGTCGATGGTAGGTTTACCTCCTGTATAATGGTGAAATAATTTTTATTGAATAATAAAAGAATCATTTACTTTAATATGATATCATATATGATCTTTTATCATTGATTTGTTAATAATATTTTAGAATTATCGTCATTTCGGGTGTTAACGGGTTCATTTTACTTTATATTCTTTGTTATGTGAGACATATTCGTTATTAATGGGATGTATATTATTCATATCCAGAATGGTATCAAGTTCTTAAACATCATTTTTAAATCATCAAATGATAATTATACTTGAATGGATACGATGGAGAATGAATCTCATCGCGTTCGTGGAGACGGTAGTCCGTACGTACGCACGAACGCTACTTCCATTTAATTTTTATTTTAAAAGAATCGAATCCAAATTATACATAGGTATATTACTATTCCAGTATAATATAATATTTTATATATGTTACTTAAGTTCATTTACACCATCCTTTATACGTTCCATGTGTGGTATGAACGAGTCATATCATTTTAAGGGGGCGGTAGTCCGCACTTCCTCAAATGAAATTATCGTATGTATATACAACATGAAACGAATAATGGTATGAAATAAAATGGAATTACAGAAGCTTATATATAAAATATATATCATTAATATCATATTTAATTACAGTTCCATCCTAATGGCCACCATGAGAGGCGGTAAGATGTATTTGAACAATCATCGTTTCGTGAGGCGTTAGTTTGCCATCCACAGAAACATTATGTTCATCATCCATTAGATGGAGTTGTGTGAATGTGAAGTTTTAATCCTTCTTATAACAACATCCTAGTATATTGAGGATACTGGTGTTGTTACAAAAGAAAGGAAATAAAAAGAGTTTGGGGGTTGGAGAAGCAAAATAAATGAAAATAATTTAAGAGAAATCGTTACCTTTAATTTAGGTAACTCACTTTGGTTAGAACCAAATGACTTGTTGAAATGCTTTCTTCCTAAGGGGAAGCTTCAAGGAGGAGGAGAGGGATGTGGGGAGCTTAGTTGGGCAGAGTTTGTACGAGCCAAGTGGCTTGAGAGGTGTGAGGAATGAGTAGAAGTGGTCTCCTTTTATAAGGGAGAGGAGGGGCTCTTTAGGAAAGTGTGAAAGTATTACTTTATAATATATTTGTATTCGGTTTATAATGGTCCAAAAATCATTGAGGTCGAAGATAAGATGACTCATATTCTAAATAACATCAACCAATAAGAATTGGACAGGTTTTAGATAATATTTTAATCATTATAATCTTATTTATTTAAATGATTTATTAATGAGGTAAACATTGCATCATTATTGTGTCATTAATAATTTTAATTATTTGATGTCTCAAAATTATAAATAAAATATAATTATGTAGGAAATCTTTTTATCTTTCTAATGAATATTTATAATCTAAAATCCAACTTATATAACCCTATGTAAAAATTGTTTTTCTAAAAGATATATGCTTGTGTCATTTTTGTATTCATTTTAACTTAATTAAAATAAAGTGTCATTATCACTTACAAGTGGATCAATGGGGTCCCAAAATTGACCCAAAGATGCCCATGGTCGACCATGTATCAACCAATAGGGTTAAGACACGTTTTAGGGTAATTTAGTATTATTATAATATTATTGTTTAACCCTTATTTACCGGATTTACCCTTAACCATGGTAAATAAAATATTTACCGCAGTAATTATTCAAAATGTCTAAAAATAAAAGTTAACTATTTACACAATTTGAACATCCTGATTCCAAATATGGAATCCATTTTTCTAAATTCATAACACAGAAGTGGCAGAAATTAATTTAAAATTAATTCCCGCTGTCAAAACAAAAAGCGTGTTTTTAAGAGATAATAACTATCAAAAGATTGACACTTGTTTATGTTCGGTTTAATTGTAAAATTTTGTCCAATGACCAACATTATATTAAATTGTAAAAATATATTCTAAATATACTTTAAAACCACTCAAATTCATAATTTATCACTATTAATTATTTTGATTAAAAAAGTTGTTTTTAATTAAAATTTAGTAATTTTTACTATTCATCAAAATATGAAAGTTATCCGAAAAGTACCAAAATTTCACCTTAGGCTAAATTTGATATTCCGAATCCAAAAATGAAGTCCATTTTGAAATATAAAATATATATAATTTCAAAAATTAAGTATTACTATTCATAACGGCTAGTTTGATCGGTTGTGGTGTGTGTTAAAACTCGAAGTTGCGTACAACACACGCTACTGTTTTATTCAAAGGAAAGCGTACCGTGGAAGCTTGGAATGTTTTATTTTAAATTTTTTGATGTCTCCATTTAGTCAAAAGGTTTAAAATATTGTATCTAAAAAGGGTTCACTATTAAAATTTGGTAAAAGTGCAATATTGAAAATGAATTTGTTCTTACATTATGTCTAAGAAACTCATAATATGGATTCTAAAATTATAAGGATTATATAAAGTTTAAAATTTAGTTAACACTATTCATAACCTCTTTTGAACAGCCTGTTTGGTAAGTCATGGTGCGATTGAACTTGGTGTTGCGTGTAGTGAAAGTTATTGAATTATTTTGAAGAAATAACACACTATAAAATCTTGGGGTGTTACATTCTCCCCTCCTTCAATAAATTGCGTCCTCGCAATTTGAAATTGTTCTTAAAAAATAAAAGGTTGAAAATAGAAAATATATTTGTGGGAAAACCCACATCGGAAATTGTTTTACTAAAATTTAGTCTTAATATGAGGAAAAGAGAAATGAAAGGGCCACCACCAAATTATGATCTCGATTAGGAGAACATTGGTGGCAATTAGAGACATATAATTGGAGGAAAAACGTAAATATTTATAGGTAGTGGTTGAGGTCATCAATCACAAACAAGTATAAAATTGAGGTCCTTAAACTCATCAATCTATGATGATTTGAAGTACCATCGGTTCAACAAAATATAGGGTATTGGGATCACACATTTTTGACATTTCAAAATATCTTAGTTGAAATCCCACATCGAAAAATGAATTAATGAGGCCTCTATTTAAAATAAAGAGTGGAAAGTATGAAGATTACCGAAATTAACAAATACTAGGGTTCCATGTAGGAAAATATGGATATGGAGGAGAAATCTAACCATCAATTATCTGATGGAGAGTGGTAGAGAACATGGCTATGAATAGGCCAACAATCCCAAAGCCATAAATTAGTGATGATTTAAGGTACCATCTAGGACAACATTTTTTTTTAAGTTACATTATATAAGGAAGAGGAATTCATTTATGATATTGACTAAGAACATTATGAGATATACTTAAATTTTAAGTAGATTTTCATTCTTTAATAAATTTCCACCACTAACTCAATTTTTTTTTAAACGATGAGTATTCAAGAAGACTTGGTCACACTGGGAGAGCTAGAATAAACTTCTATAGAATCACATGATCCATGCAGGATAAACCATATATTTACATTGTCTTTGAAGATTAATCAAAACCAAAATGGTTAGTGAATGATCTAATGATCCCCCAAAAGGATATTCATTGATATAAATATGCACTAATCTTAATTTCTAAAATTAAACCAACAATACCCCAAAGTTAAATAGATACCATTCAATAACCAATTGTCCTTAAAATCCTTTAATATAATCCAAACTAATATTGAAACCCAAAACATAGAAGAATTTGATTATGTAGTCTCCCATGTTACATTGTATCTCCAAATTACATCAAATACTCTTAAAGTCACATACTTAAATGTAATCAACATCATCACATATTCTCTGTTATAGGTTAATCATTTCCATAAATAACCCAAATCACTATAAATCAACAATAAAAATGTAGATAAAAATCCACCATTACTCTACAAATGAAACCTCATTGTATTCTATTTTCCTTGGGCATATAGTGTTCCTACCAAAATGAACATCTTCCAAAATAACATTTATCACTTAATCACCAAATCATTTTCCTATACCAAGGGTATTCATTTGATAAGACATAAGAACCCAAATCATCTTATTATTGATCAATAAAATCATTTAACAAAAAAATAGTCATACTAACCAGGGACTTCACGTAGTCCAGTGGTAGGCGATAAATCCCAATCGCACTTTGGTTGTGGGTTCGATTCCCACAGCTTTGTCCGACGCGACGGGTTGTCACACGGTCTACGTGTTGTCCTTTTTCAAAACTATATTTTATAATATTACCAAAATGAGATAAATTCCTAAAAATAACATAATTTAACCACAAATGTTATATCATACTTTGCATTTTCATCCCAAATTATAATAACTTATCATTTTCTAAAACCCCAATGATCATATAAAACCAAATGGTTATTTATACCTATATCCACAAGAGAAGAGACAATTCTTCCTCAAATATCATTCTCACATGGCAAATTGCGGGGTTACAAATACAAGAGAAAATTATTCCAATGTAAACCCATCAACAAGTAGTGATAATTTTTCTCCAACCATTTATTTCCACATAGCTTCTTCTTTGACCAAGAAAATATCCTATAGAATAGGACATTCACTCGGGTAATGGCCAGGTCCCCTACATTTACGACAAATGACTGTAAATGGACTCTTGGGACCATTTTTATCTTCTTCCATAGTACTCTTCATTTTTCTTCGGCAATTCTTCACTTTATGTCCTTCCTTCCCGCACGTAAAACATTTCGTTGTCCCATTGAGACACTTTCCTAGGTGTCTCTTTCCACAATTCCTGCATGATGAAAATTGAGGTTTCTTTTCTCCATGGTCTCCATTGCTGGAGATCTTATCATTTATCACCTTTCTCTTTTTTGTTGAGTCTGGGAGTTGGTTAATATATATATTGTTGATCATATTTTTGGAAAACTGATTTGGCATAAAGACGATATCTTTTACGCCTATCAACATTCCATTTTGTTGCTCATTGCCACCACTGTTCCCAACATGTACATCATTCTCAAAGTCACTATGACTTCCTTGGAATCCAGCCATTGACTAAAACCAGAACGCATTGTGTGAGTAATAGTAGTCGTAAAATCATTTA
Source organism: Viscum album (assembly GCA_963277665.1). Classification (NCBI taxonomy): domain Eukaryota; kingdom Viridiplantae; phylum Streptophyta; class Magnoliopsida; order Santalales; family Viscaceae; genus Viscum; species Viscum album. The sequence continues at coordinate 1,032,565,763 of OY728158.1, forward strand.
GAGATTAAAATGTCACCATATTCTCAATTTGAAACATATTAGGATTAACCAAGGTCATTTACTCTCATCTTATGTATATATTACTTAAATCGGTTTGTAAAGAAAATGTAAATTATCCTAAGCATATCCCCCGGGAGTGTCGTAACCAAGAGTGCAGCAAGGCCCGTTGTCGTGCACTAGTTCCCGTTCGAGTCTAGCTCAAAGCGGTGTTTTCAGGTTTTACCCCTAGGTACATCTGTGCCAGAGCCGCCTCTACCTGCTCGTATCCAGACAGGGATGTATTGCTCGGAAAACTCACAAAATCTCTACAATACCAAAATTCTAGGAAGTTCTTTTATACTAATCCTCAAAGTTCATCTTAGGTCTACGTGCTCTAATCAGAGTTTATCTAAATCTAGCTACCAAGGTTTGTACTAAACTTCCTCTGATACCAACTGTAACGCCCCGACCCCAGCTACCCAGAGTCGGTGCATTAATTACATAACATTGGCATGATCATGAGAAAGATCAAGTCTCGAAAGACCGATTAGTTTAGTAGCCTTGGAATAACTAGATACATCCATAAATTTTTACATTATATCATAAAAAAAACATCTTGTCTTCATATCCCCTCATACTATCCCTACAGGTCATTCATAAATTACTTCTTCATAATCCTGGAAAAAAAATAAAACATTGAAAGGGGTGAGCTCGGATTCTCAGTAAGGATAACATTATAGCAGAAGCTTTCATAAATAAGCATAAACACTTAAGGCAATTTATAACTAAAACAAAAGCCTTTTAAACTTGAACTTCAACATAAAATGGAAAAGGTAAAATTAAATAATTCCATTTACTTACTCACATGGATATTATACTAGTCGAATGATCACATGCAATATCAATAACCACTTTCATAATGATGGAATGCATAATGCCAGACTTTCATAACCACATAGCCAAGGCCTCGTGCCAAGACTACAAATAAGATTTTGCCAAGGCCTTGTGCCAAGACACTAGTTTGTCTCGTGAGACCTACCGATGCATCGAGGAGCTATAGCGGGCTCCACCCGTCACTTATTAAGTCCAATGCATTCCCATATGAAAAGGCTTAACCATAACGTAAACATTCGTATAAAACTAGCATACGAAATGTCAATACATTCACCACAAACCATGAATGGTATAAAAATAGGACATCCACAGTCAAACATAATTCATTCGATACAATATGGAAGATTGTATTGTATCACATTAACCTCAATCAATAATAATGAAGGATTTTTACATAGATGAAAATAATAATCAAAACTATTTGAGAGAAATATCCCCCTTTTCTTGAAAACATTTAAAAGTCACACTATTTGTCAAGAAGCCGTTTAAAAGTATATTTTTGAATCAAAGTGTCCCATACCACTTTGAAACTTTTAAAAGGATTTTTAATTTCTAAACTTTAATGTCCATATAAATAAATCCTTAAAACCATTTTTAAAACATGGACATTAATGAGAAAGATTTAGATGAATAAGTCTTTAAAACATTTAAAAATGGTATTTCAGTTAGAGATTCTAACCAAAAGAGCGACACTTGAATGAAAATAATTGAGGTAATAAAAACATTGTAATATCATGAGAATAAAGGTAACTCATGATATACTATGTCAAAGTACATTATATACACCACATAAAAGTGATTTGGTGTATATCAACAAAGAAGTCTCAATGGATTGTAAGTTGAGATGAAATCTCTCATAAAGGCCATATCCTTAGGTTAAGGATAAATAAACAACATAATTATGTGTGAAAAATATAATTACACTAAATATGATTGGATATTCAGTGTAAAACAATCAAAGTATATTCACACATATTCCTGTAAAAACAACACCAACGAATTGGATGTTTAACTCAACAAATGGTGAAAGAGTTAAAATTACTCTTATCAAATTCATATCAATGACTTGAGAATTTTCAATGGAGTGATTATGTGTATCAAAAGTATATCCACAGGAAGGGGAGTGGAAATTATTACATAATAAAATGAATAGTGATTCCACACATAATCTTGGGGTAATATAATCAATGAAATATGCGTAAAGCCAAATGAGTGGAAATTGAAATCTCAAATTCCCTTATTGATTAGGTAACTTAAGAAACAAACACCCATGAGAGAAAGATCATACCATGATGATTTAAAAACCCATAAAATAAAGTATATTACACAATGAATACAATCATGGGTAGTACACATACACCACATGCAATAATTAAGTGGTGATCAATAGAATTCTCACGGAATTAAAAGTGAGACAAGAAACCCCTTACCACGTTAATCAACTGAGTCGCATGGCCAAAAGTTAATAACCACCAAATGATTTACAGAATAACATGAATATAAAGTGAATCATGATAATATATATCAAATGGAAGTACACAATACACCACTTTCAATAATTTAGTAGCGAACAATGGAAATCTCACGGAATTGAAAGTGAGATAAGAGAATCCCTTACATTGTACTTTTTCCTTGGTCGATGGTAGGTTTACCTCCTGTATAATGGTGAAATAATTTTTATTGAATAATAAAAGAATCATTTACTTTAATATGATATCATATATGATCTTTTATCATTGATTTGTTAATAATATTTTAGAATTATCGTCATTTCGGGTGTTAACGGGTTCATTTTACTTTATATTCTTTGTTATGTGAGACATATTCATTATTAATGGGATGTATATTATTCATATCCAGAATGGTATCAAGTTCTTAAACATCATTTTTAAATCATCAAATGATAATTATACTTGAATGGATACGATGGAGAATGAATCTCATCGCGTTCGTGGAGACGGTAGTCCGTACGTACGCACGAACGCTACTTCCATTTAATTTTTATTTTAAAAGAATCGAATCCAAATTATACATAGGTATATTACTATTCCAGTATAATATAATATTTTATATATGTTACTTAAGTTCATTTACACCATCCTTTATACGTTCCATGTGTGGTATGAACGAGTCATATCATTTTAAGGGGGCGGTAGTCCGCACTTCCTCAAATGAAATTATCGTATGTATATACAACATGAAACGAATAATGGTATGAAATAAAATGGAATTACAGAAGCTTATATATAAAATATATATCATTAATATCATATTTAATTACAGTTCCATCCTAATGGCCACCATGAGAGGCGGTAAGATGTATTTGAACAATCATCGTTTCGTGAGGCGTTAGTTTGCCATCCACAGAAACATTATGTTCATCATCCATTAGATGGAGTTGTGTGAATGTGTAGTTTGAATCCTTCTTATATCAACATCCTAGTATATTGAGGATACTGGTGTTGTTACAAAAGAAAGGAAATAAAAATATTTTGGGGGTTGGAGAAGCAAAATAAATGAAAATAATTTAAGAGAAATCGTTACCTTTAATTTAGGTAACTCACTTTGGTTAGAACCAAAGGACTTGTTGAAATGCTTTCTGCCTAAGGGGAAGCTTCAAGGAGGAGGAGAGGGATGTGGGGAGCTTAGTTGGGCAGAGTTTGGACGAGCCAAGTGGCTTGAGAGGTGTGAGGAATGAGTAGAAGTGGTCACCTTTTATAAGGGAGAGGAGGGGCTCTTTAGGAAAGTGTGAAAGTATTAATTTATAATATATTTGTATTCGGTTTATAATGGTCCAAAAATCATTTAGGTCGAAGATAAGATGACTCATATTCTAAATAACATCAACCAATAAGAATTGGACAGGTTTTAGATAATATTTTAATCATTATAATCTTATTTATTTAAATGATTTATTAATGAGGTAAACATTGCATCATTATTGTGTCATTAATAATTTTAATTATTTGATGTCTAAAAATTATAAATAAAATATCATTATGTAGGAAATCGTTTTATCTTTCTAATGAATATTTATAATCTAAAATCCAACTTATATAACCCTATGTAAAAATTGTTTTTCTAAAAGATATATGCTTGTGTCATTTTTGTATTCATTTTAACTTAATTAAAATAAAGTGTCATTATCACTTACAAGTGGATCAATGGGGTCCCAAAATTGACCCAAAGATGCCCATGGTCGACCATGTATCAACCAATAGGGTTAAGACACGTTTTAGGGTAATTTAGTATTATTATAATATTATTTTTTAACCCTTATTTACCGGATTTACCCTTAACCATGGTAAATAAAATATTTACCGCAGTAATTATTCAAAATGTCTAAAAATAAAAGTTAACTATTTACACAATTTGAACATCCTGATTCCAAATATGGAATCCATTTTTCTAAATTCATAACACAGAAGTGGCAGAAATTAATTTAAAATTAATTCCCGCTGTCAAAACAAAAAGTGTGTTTTTAAGAGATAATAACTATCAAAAGATTGACACTTGTTTATGTTCGGTTTAATTGTAAAATTTTGTCCAATGACCAACATTATATTAAATTGTAAAAATATATTCTAAATATACTTTAAAACCACTCAAATTCATAATTTATCACTATTAATTATTTTGATTAAAAAAGTTGTTTTTAATTAAAATTTAGTAATTTTTACTATTCATCAAAATATGAAAGTTATCCGAAAAGTACCAAAATTTCACCTTAGGCTAAATTTGATATTCCGAATCCCAAAATGAAGTCCATTTTGAAATATAAAATATATATAATTTCAAAAATTAAGTATTACTATTCATAACGGCAAGTTTGATCGGTTGTGGTGTGTGTTAAAACTCGAAGTTGCGTACAACACACGCTACTGTTTTATTCAAAGGAAAGCGTACCGTGGAAGCTTGGAATGTTTTATTTTAAATTTTTTGATGTCCCCATTTAGTCAAAAGGTTTAAAATATTGTATCTAAAAAGGGTTCACTATTAAAATTTGGTAAAAGTGCAATATTGAAAATGAATTTGTTCTTACATTATGTCTAAGAAACTCATAATATGGATTCTAAAATTATAAAGATTATATAAAGTTTAAAATTTAGTTAGCACTATTCATAACCTCTTTTGAACAGCCTGTTTGGTAAGTCATGGTGCGATTGAACTTGGTGTTGCGTGTAGTGAAAGTTATTGAATTATTTTGAAGAAATAACACACTATAAAATCTTGGGGTGTTACAATACATGTCATAAAATTATAGAAACTCCTAGGGTGTAAAGCAAAACATGTGTAATAATTAATAAAATAAGTAAATAAATAAACAGTGAGTCCTTTGGAGTTCATCCCGATCTGCTAATATCTCTATGCTCATATACTCATCTAAACACCATAGGACCCTTTCCCTTCAGCATGTCCCTCATAAAATCTACCAACCAATCGAAATCCATGTGTATGTTATGAGTATGAGACTCTGTAGGACACAACCAGTGTTCCCTTAACTTGATGTGATCAGGTATAACATTATATTCCATAACAATGATCACTGTTTCAAAATAATAAGAATACAATACAAAATCAACAGGTCATGCACTGATTATGCTTCCACAAACCCATGATCTCACCTACTTTAGCTTCATGCCATAAAACATCAGATAAATCATGTGAATGTCTTAATGTCACATCAAATCACAATCTTCTCAATAGTAATATAGTCCAAAAGCCTCTAGGATCGACCACATTATTCCACCATTCCCTAGTGCCATATATATTAAAAAATACCCTTCCTCAAGATTATTAATTATTTTATAGTCCCTAGACCTCTATGTCAAACCACACTAGGCCATTATGCCCCAGCACAATCTTCTAGTTTGGTCATATAGACCATCATCTCCCACTATTTCTATATAGTCCTGATTACTCATGATCATCATGACCCATGGTCATCACATATGGGTATAATCACTCATGATCACCCTTCCCCCCAGGACATGCTACACTAGTCCATCGTGCCCCATCATTCATCCCAGTCTTGTCATCAAGTCCCATGTTGTGTCTGAACACACTCCCCCTTTAGAGCTATCGAGCCATGATGTGTCGGCATGTCTTATTGATACCATACACTAGAAACAATTTCACAACATATACCAGAAACATATCAAGGTAATAGTGACATCATATCAATTCCACATATCAAGGAATTCACATTAAGTCACAATTATCAAGGTATGCGTCTTGATAAAATATAAAATCATCATAAATCAAACATGTGAATCAAACATCAACATGGAATCTAGCTATCTCAACAATTATCTAGGAGAAAATTCATATAGTGTCACAGTCCACACACACACCCACAAGTAATCACAAGTCAAAAATGGATATCAAATATTCCAACAGGATAATCATATCATGGAAAATGTATAATGAGATTATAATAAGGTAAGGAACTTCCTACCTCAATGTCATTGACATCAATTGAAAAATTTTCAAATGTACCATCAACAAAACTTTTTTCACACACTAACCATAAAATAAAACCACATGTCATGTTTTATTATAACCAAAAAAATTATTTTATTTAAAAAAGAAATAAAATATCACATGCGATAATACACTCTCTCTACTGGATAATTTTTAAATTATCATTTTATCCCAAATCATGAACTAACAATATTATCCTCAAAATTAATTATAAAACCCTGGTTGATAGTTTATATCTATAAATTAATTCAGGGACACATGTTCTATTCCTTATATTTATAAGTTAATAAAATGATATAATTATCTTTTACCAATATATAATTGTCATATGTTTATTTCTTATAAATTATACAATGATGAAAGGTGGTATTTTCCTTTGATATTTTTTATTTTAAATTATCCATTAATAATTTAGATCAATTAAGTATTTATAATACTTAATAATTATCATTAAACAATACATGTTATTATCCTCGATATTCAAAACATGGAAAATAAGGATTGCTTTATACCTTACATCCTTTAGAAACAAACATGGAATTAAATATCAATCCGTTGATACATATCCAATGAAAATGAATGCATGAAAATAAAATCAATATAAAAAAGGATATTGAGGAGATAGTTTTAAAAAAAATAGGATATGGGGAGAGAAATAGGGGGGATATGTGTGAGATTTTGGGGGGAAGTCGCCCTGAAATGGTGGTAGGCACACTGCTCAAAATTGTTACTTTTTAATATATATATTTTGAATCAATTCATTTATTTTTCTTTTTAGGGAGTAAGCCCATGATGGAATAGGGACACTTAAATGTCATTCAGTGATTTGATACTGCATTGTTGTGGGATGAGACTATTGCAGAAAAGTGGTTTCAGGATGGGATTAAATGTGAAATTAAGTCTTAGGTGAATATCATCATGTAGAAGAACTTTTCTATAGTTGTGAATCAAGATTATATTTTTTTGGGGAACCAAAATAAGGATTTGAGTGGATGACAGGTTGTTTTTATTGAATAGTTAGGAGGTAATATATCTAATAATAGGAAGAATTATTATGAGAAGGTTGACCAGTGTGCAGTGGAATCAAAAGTGCTCAGGGGGAAGGATCAGTATCATAGGACCTTACCTGGGTGACCTGTCACTAGTGTGGTAGGTCGGGTCACTTTCGTAGATAGTACCCCTAACCACCGGTAGTTTACCGATAATCATCAAGATGGGTCATCTACAAAAGATATGCAAGAACCCCTAATAGGAGGAAACAAATAAAGAAACAAGGCAGAATCGTAGTGTGGTAATGGTATATTCTACACAGTATCGGTCTTGAAGGTGGAGTTATACTGGTCATGGTAGTAGAGGATGTGGACATGGTTATTCTGGTAAAGAACCCCATATCAACATAGTAGCGAATCTCAAGGGACTGAGACTACATGATAGGGAAGAAAATCAGTATGGTTTATTAACATTCATCCTACACTGGAGGATAGAAAGGCTAGACCATCAAAAGTGAGAGGAAATATTCTTGTAGTATCTACAATAGTTAGTTTATTATTTGATAATGGGGCCTTTAATTCGTTTATATTTACAAAAATTTGGAATTATATGAGTCTATCAGTTCAGTTTTTGAGTGGTGTAATTATAATCAATAAACCATTGTGACTTTGATCAAGAGAGATAATTTCTTTGTGAAAGGGGTGTTCTGTTGAGGTTGGGATTATCTTTTCCCTTATGATCATTACATTTTAGATGTGTCATCATTTGACATAATTTTGGGTATGGAATGGTTATTATCATACTAAGGTCACATATATTTTTACTAAATTATTCTGACTATTACATCTCTTGAGATTGAGAAATATATTCACCGTGGAGAATGGGATATCCAGGCGGGCCTTGAAGGTCCATTTCATCAACAACTAGGGTAACTCACTACATAGTTTTCTAGTATATTGATTAATGATGGGGTATGAAACATGATGTATTTCCACCCATATATGATAGGTTCTATTATTTTTTTCTGGGGGACATCTTTGGGCTACCACCTGATAGAGGTATGGAATTTACAATTTTGCTCATGTCGCGGTTGAGCTAGTTTTTATTCCACCATACAGAATGGAACCAACAAAGCATCAAGATATTAAGACTCAACTAGAAGAGTTATTGGTTAATGGGTTTATCTATCTAAATACATCACATTCGGGTCCACCTGTCATAATTTCTAATAATTATAAATGGAATATGTGCATATCTATTGATTACAAAATGTTTTACCAGATGACTATGAAGAAGCGACATCCACTTCCAGGTATTGATGATCTCTTTGTCCAGTTTAGGGGAGATTTTATCTTCTCAAATATTGAATTGAGATCAGGGTATCATCAGATGAGAATACAACCATATGATATACTGAATATTTAATTTAGAAGCATGTATGGCATATATGAGTTCATTGTGAGGCTATATGGGTTGAATAATGCCTCTGAAGTGTTGATGTCCTTGATGAACATAATCTATTACCCATACTTGGTTTATTTTGTGGTAGTGTTTTTGGATGAAATCTTGGGGTACACCAAGATTCATGAAGATCATGCCTGACATCTTGACATCATTTTGAGTACAGTAAGAGATCATTTGATATACACCATGTTATTTAATTGTCAATTCTGGATTGATCATGTACACATATTGGTTTTCATCTTCTCATAAAAAGGTGTGTGAGTGGACCCAAATAATGTTTATGAATTTATTTCATTGGAGTATCCTATAAATGTTTTCGATATTCATATATATCTAGGATTAGTAGCACAGTATAAAAGATTTATCCAGGACATTTACCATTTGGAATCCCCACTTTTAGTATTGACCAAAATGGTTATTAAGTTTGAATGGTATGGGGAATGTGATTATTCCTTACAACTGTTATATAATAACATGAAAATGGTACCACTTCTTTATCCTACATGAGTAGGGTGAGGAGTATAAGGTGTTTTGTGTCCCTTCTGGGATCATTCTTTGATTTGTTTTGATGCAGGGAGTTCGATTTTTTTGCCTATGGGTCCCATTAGTTGAAGCCACATGAATAGAACTACCCTAGACATGACCGCATGCTTACTATAGTGGTTTATGCTATGATTTTTTAGGCATTATTAGTGGGTTAATAAGTTTATTGTGTATACTAAACACAAAAGATTAAATTATATATTTTCAATGTGGGATTTGAATCTTTGGTAGTAGGTGTGGGTTGAGTATATGTGACCATTTGATTTTGAGTGAGCATATATTCCAGGGAAAAGAAAAAGTTTTGTCGAAATGTTATGTAGTAGAACTCAGAATCTGGTAGTTCAGGATTCTAGTGCTGAGTGGAAAATGAGAAACTTACTTTATGAGATTCATGTTGTGGTCTATGAGTTTTAATAGAAGATGACTCTAGTATCAGTTTCAGTAGATTCTACAAATTTGAGACATTTTAGAGATAGGAAGTGTGAGGATCTATAATTTTGAACTTTGAGGTAAATCTTATATTGTGGGGAGTCACCTTCTGAATACATAATAGATTAGGACGAGATAATATATGTAAAGGATTGGGTTGTGGTGCCTATGAATTTGTGGTAGGATTTGATGTTTGAATTTGTTTCCTTTAAGTGGGTGGTGTATCCAGGTGTGGTCAAAATGTTCCATGAACTGTACCAAAAGTATTGATGGCTATGCAAGAAAAAAATACATAGCAGGATTCTTGACATCATGTTACACCTATCAATAGGTGAAGGCCGAGCATCAAATACCTTATTCTTTACTACATCCATTACACAATCTATAATGGAAGTGTGATAATGTTGCAATGGTCTTTTTTTGGGTATTCGAAGGATACCTCAGAAGAATGACTATATTTGGGTGGTTGTGGACCGACTGAAAAAAGTAGCACATTTCATGCCAATAAAAAGGACTTTCTTAGTGAAACAATTGGGTGATTTATATGTTTGGGAGATAGTCCATCTATATGAGATGCCACTGATTATTTGTTTACGCAATGACACGTGATTTACTTTATTCTTCTAGAAGGGATTGTAGAATTCAATTTGTAAACATGATTTACTAAGTACGTATTCCCACCCACAAACCGATGGGAAGTTAGAGTTTTCTATGTAGGTGCTTGAGGATACTCTTTAAGTGTGTGATCTAGACAATGGTAGGTATTGGGAGAAGAACATTTCATTAGTAGATTATTCCTATGACAATATTTATTAGGAAACTATAAAAATGGAACTATATGAGGCTCTTTATGGTAGGCTATGATGATCGCCTCTATATTGGTTGGAGGAAGGTGAGTGAGGGAAATTGGGAATGAGTCTCTTGGATGAGATGTTGGAGATGGTTCAACATATTCATAAGTGTATGACTATGGTGTAGAGTAGGAAAAATTTATAATCTAATCGAAATTAATGACCCCAAGAGATTACATAGGGTGATCATGTTTTCCTTTGGGTGCCTCCTAGGATGGGTCACCATAGGATTTTTAGACATGTCAATTTTGTGCCCATGTTTAATGGAACATTTGAGGTTGTATGGGGAATTTGGCCGATCGAATACCGATTAGCTTTTCCACAGAGGTACAGTTCTATGTATTATGTTTTCCATGTGTCACCAATTCAATTATATCACCCTAAACCATCTCATGTGATCGATGTGGATAATGTTGATCTTAACAATGATGCATCCCTTGAGGATCATATGATGTCTGTGTTGGATCATACTGAGAATTTTTTGTGGGGAAGAATATGTTCCTAGTTCCTATATTATGTCAATATGGTCGTGTTTATGAGGAATCCTGGGAGAGGGAAGAAAATATGTAGGCTTATTGGCCTGAACATTTTTACTCATAATCTTATAGATTCATTAAAGAACATGCCGAGTACGATATGTTATAAGGTCGGGAGACTATAAGAACCCAACCTCTTCTAGAGGTGTCTTGATCTCGTTTTTGGGTACAAATTTTCCATGTTTTGTTGTTATATATTGTTTGGGTTATATATTGGGTGTGTTTTGGTGAATTTTTGAAATTTTTGGAAGGAAGAGGGGCAGTATAGGGTTGGCTCAGGGTTTTCTCAAACCATGTTCCGATACCAGAAGACTAGGAGAACATAAATTGATAGGATTTTCATGGTCGTAGTAAGGTTTTTCAATCAATTCACCCTTCTAGTAGTATATGTGTGAATCCCTTGTAGGAGGATTATAGTTAGGTGCACGGTTAGGGGAAATCATGTTCCCTAAGAAGGAAACCATGTGTAATGAAATTTAATCCCATACAAATTATTAATAAATTCATGAACCCACGTCGAATACCATCAAACACACTAGATATACCCTATGACGTTTTCTCTAGATTTTTTAGGTTCCCCGACAAATTCCATGTCATTACAACCTTTTATCTTGATGATTTGATACCCAAATTGAAGATATGCACCTCTCCTCATAATAGATTCTCATCTCATAGTGGTTCCTCCCTGTATACCATATTTCATTAATCCTTTAAAGTTACTTTTTCCTCTTTTGTAAAGGATCTAGATCTAGGATTTATAGATATAATCTATTTGATCATGGATCTAGGTTTTAGTTATAGTTATAATTATTCCTCGTGATCTTTTTGGATTTTCTTCAATAGGGGAATTCTGTTTTCAAGAGTTCTTCATGAATTTTTAGCTATGTTGTCTAAATTAAACTCAAACTATATTGATTCAAATTTCATGAATTTATTACTATAATTCAATTAGAATTTAGAAATTGAATCATGAATTTAATAAATTAATTGATTTATTTATTTATAGAAATATGGAATTGGATTAATTAATTATTATATTAATTAATGGAATTTTATGCATATGAAATTGGTGGGATTAGATTAATTTATTAGTGGATTAATTAATTGAATGTGTGATTATGGAAGTAATGGGAAATTGTGATTTATGTACTTTTATAGTTAATGACATATGAATTAACTGAAAAGGTAATTATGATATGGTTGACTTGACCTTAATGGGTAAATGGATTATATGAATTAAATATTATGAAATGGTTTAATGATGAATTATCATATTATTCTATTTGAATTAATGTGTTATACCATGTTTTTCTAATTAACTACAAAGGTACTCTTTTAAGAGATGTTTGATAAGTAGTTTAATGATTATTAACCTTTATGTATGTGAAAATGTGATATGTGTGATATTTTGATACATGTGATTGAATGATAATTGTCTTTGGGACATGGAGTTATGCTTCAAAAACTCCTAGTGATAGACCGATATGTTTTTGTGGGACATGGAATAGTATTTCAAAATCCCAAAGTGATGAATGAGTGTGGGACACAAGCTGCAGCATCAAAATACCACTTGTGTGATTGTTTGATAAAATAGTTGTTGGTCATGGACTACCGCATCAAATACCCACAGGTTGTTAGACATGACATTCTAAACTGATGAGTTTGAATATAACTATGTATATAATTGTTTTTTATATTAATTTAAATGAAATGATAATTTACATCCATGGATTTTTGATATGGTTCAAACTCTATTATAGGTCAAAGAAGGTATTGATAGTTTGGGTGTCCTTGGGAAGCATAGGGTTTATGTGGTAAATTAAATAATGATTAAAGGTGATAAATGTTTACTTAATAAATAAGCTTTATTCTTTATACAACATCATACACTGTTATTTTAATTGATATTGTTTTAAATTCCATTGGTGGTGGCCTATGGAGTTGTACTCGCACCATACCCATGCTGCCTGATCGGCACCCAAATAGACTTCATGCTAGCAGGACAGGGTGAGGGAAAGAGTCCTATGTTTGATGGATGATTTCGGGTAGAGAATGGATAACAGAACCAAACATTATTTGGGACCATCTTTCTAGTTTTTAGGGTCTTTTTTTTTTTACATATTGACAATTGAAATGTATATGGCATGACATATCTACCATTTAGTTTTGTATATTGAATTTCATGTTTTGGTTTTCATGTAATACTAGTTTGGTATGGTTATTTGTTATATAATTTGGTAATTTGACATTTATTTCAACAATTATGCTTGTTTAATAAAGAGGGTATAGTCTCCCCAAGATTTATTTTAGACCCTCACTACTATTTGGAAGCCTCTGGCATATAGGGTAGTGTACCTTTGGTCATGCGACTGACTATCTCAAGGAATAGGTGTGAGGAAACTTGGTTGAGATGTTACAATTTCACTCTATATTGTTTTTATACCTTACTAATTATATTATTACTTTTTTCATGTGTATTACTTTATTTATTTATCTATTTCAGGTGGCATTGATATCATGGTCCTTGTATGTATTCATTTTTCCTTCCCGATATTGTGGATTACTTTTCAATTAGTTTTAAAATGGATTTTTGTAAAAATTTTAAAAGAAGGAAAAGTAATTTATTATTTTCGTTTTCTTTCAATCACTTTTAACATGGGTTTGTAAGGTGTGTTTGTTAAATGTGAAAAGATATTTTCCAAATAGATTTTAGAGTTTTATTGTAATAAGGAAGAAATAAATTTTGGAATTTTAAAATAATTGGACTCTTTCTTTCATCATAAAGGTACTAAAAGGAAAAATGATTTAAACAAGTATGTTAGTGTTAATGATCTGTTTTTTTCTAGAGGTTCCTAGTTTATTTAGAAAATGTTTCATTGGTTTTTTAAAGGAAAAATGGACCTATTTGATATTTTTTCCCAGTGGTTATTAATATGAAAAAATTATTCTGTAATTATGTTCATATTAGAATTTTTGGCTTGTAATATAAAACATATTGCATCGATTTGGTGGGTGAAAACCAGTGGGATGTATGGTTCACAGCTAAATTTTTTAGGTTCAAGGTCTTATCTCGATTTGGGTCTCGTACCTTATGATTTATTTCCAGTTGTTTCATGGTAGGGGATATCACGAGATTGTACATAGCCACTATCCACGTGGAGTACGTTTGGTGGGTCGGTGCTTACTTTTCATTTATTTTGGAGATGTTTTATATCCCCCACCTTGGCCAATTGAATTTATTTTTATAGTAATTTGTAGCTGCTTCCATTGGTTCATTATTTGTGGATTAATTTGTCTCTCAAGAATGGATATTTATTTGATTCTATCATGATTGGTTGTTTATACTCATATTTTTTTCATATTTATATCATTATCTGAGGGAATAATAATTCCCAAATAATGTATTTTAATGCATAATCAATAGTTGTCAATCCACGAGGATCAGGAACCCCGTAAAATCTAGTTGTGTTCTAGGATGGGTGTTTTTTTAAATGGATGCTTGGGTTGATTCATTACACAACCCTACCCATCCCAGCCTCCTATAGGGCCCCAGTTTCTCTCAATGGCATCAATATATTATATCCACACTAAAATAAATGTTAGGTAATTATCAAATATTGCACCTCAAGAAACCCATCTCAACCATAATGTGACATGCCAATGTATTGAGTCCTAGAATGAAATCAAATCAAATGTATTTTTATAAATATTAAAATAATTATATGTAGAAGAAAGAAACATTTTGTAATTGGGTAGACTGATCAAAGAATATAGTAATAATAAATATATCAATAAAAATTATAGAAATGAATTATCACCACCAATAGGGATGTTTTATACATAATAATTCCATTAACTAGTTTGAATTTATCCTATTATCATTTAAACATATCTGAGAAGTTCAAAATTAAGATATAAAAACTACTGAATTATTCATTATTCATCACACATGCCATTAACTCCCTAAACTGGATTACTAATTCATTCACTTAATTTAGCATCGAACCAACCATCCAAATAGTTCCATTCACCAACATATTTCTATATTATCAATTCATTTATTTTTTACCTTATAAATTATTTACTTAGGTATGAAATTAACTAGTTATTATTTGATTATTTTACTTTTTCATTCAGTTAATTATTTATATTTTTTAGAATAACTTATGAATTAATCCAACAATTTAGAAAACTAAGACCCACACTTCTTCCTCAATCCACGATTTCTATGGATGACCCAATCCAAACATGTATCTATGAAACTCTATAATCACACATAGCATATCACCAACAAAGATGTATCCCCCCAAATCATGTTCTACCTCTAATCTAACCAACTCCTAACATAGAATCCCTCACAACACACCACCAACATATCCCATTCATACGGTTGCATCTCACTCTATATACCTTAAACAACAACACTATCCAAGAATGAAACACTAAATCTCCTCTCATAAAGGACCCCTGGATACTCACTATATTTCCAAAGGTTGAAGGAATCTCTCTAATGAATGTAAAACATATAAGGTAGAAACCTGCCTAAAAGGATGGCTAAGACTATTCCCTTACTGTCCCTAATTATAATCTAGCCATAACTAACCCGCCATAATAGAAATTAAAGGATAGTAATTTTTACTTTAAACATCCATATACATTATTAATACAACAACTTTCAAGGAGACAAGAACTCAGAGAGCCCTGGACACACCCCATCCATATAAGCACGAGATAAAATTACATAAATAATTGTTCATTTTTAAAATCCTAGGTTACCTAAACATTATATAATTATATTTCCAAGGTCCTTCCCATCATATTATCTTTAAAGTAAATACTTATATATTTTCCCTCATACCCATATCAAGTATAAATCATAATAGAACTCATAAATATCATTGAACCAACATTTAAATAGATATTATCAGTCATGGAATAAAGAAGGGTCTTGCTAACATGATCACCTTTCCATAACCTAATCATAAACTATTTCATGTGTCAATTCAATTATATTTCATATAAATTAGATATATAAAAATAAAATTTAAATAAAAGAGTGTAAAATTAATCCAAAATAGTGTATTTTAATAATAATGTGAAATTAATATAAAACATCATGGGAGGAATAGTCAAAAAAAAATCCCCTTCCCCCAGACTAAACCTATTCCAAAGAGCATATGACAAGGTACTATAAATTAAATAAATAAAATAATATAGTGATCCCCCTTCCCTAAAACCAAAAAATATCCCAAGTGAATAGTAGGATTGTAAAATTAGAATTTAACACAATCCCTCCCCACACACCAAATTAGGCCACAGGAAAATAATATGATAGTAATATAATCAGTTAATTACAACACCTATACCCAAAACAAATCATCTCCTCTAATCCCCGGGAGATATTAAAAAATTAATATCCCTGAAGGATATTTTTCTTGGATTGATCACTCATGGTTGAATTAGTGAAAACAATCATGGTTTATAGGATTCAACTAGTGGGATTACATAAAGATAATGAAGTAAGATCCATGTATTTGTTTCAAGGGCATAACAATAGAAATGGAATAAAAATAATTCAACTCATTTATTCAAGGGGATAAAAATTTAAGGGTTATTGGATAAATATGGGTTACTCATATAATTCCGCAACATATCAGTGGAAATTTAATTCATAATATAGAATAATGTTGGACATAACCTACTATAAGGAAGCCAATAAATTTCATGTTAAATTAACTGAATTTGGTTGAAAATGAATCAACTAGAATATTCCATTAACCTATAACATAACATTAATTATCAAATCATCAACTATAATCCACTAAAACCAAGATCCAATTCTAATTGTTTAATCCTCTAATAAGAAAAAAGATAAATATTGGAAATTATGTGTGAAGGACACCTCATATCGAAGAAGTATTCAACACCATGAAATAAGAAAGTTCATATCCATAAGTAATGCCCCCAATGCTCCAAAATTATCCTTGAAACAAGTCATGGTTTGAGATAAAGGATGAATGTTAAACCAATAAAAATGGTCCACCCCTATTTATATTGAAACTTGGCCTACTTTCACCACATCATGGAGACCACAACCATTGATGTAGTGGACTTGGTAAAAGTGAGATTTAAAATATGATCCATTTGAATTGGATAACTCACTCCTTCCTAAAAGGTCATTTTTGTTTCTTCAAAAACATATCCAACTATCACTAGATTATGGTGATAATAGAAATAGGTGTTTCATGGGTATCACAACCATCCAACAATTGCCATAGTGTAGAAGAAATCAAGATGGACCTCTTGAAAATCAATGCCTTTATCATGTAATAGAAAGACATCCCTATCAATTTCTAACACAAATTCATAGATCATCCTCCTTTCTATGAACCACTACCATTCCCACCAATATATACATTTTTACCTTACTACATCCCATAGGGAAACCTTCCATTCATGGTGGTGACAAATATCTACCCCCGTGTCATGGTGGAATCCTCATCAAATTTAATTGTATATCCAAACAACTATCTAGATACCTCAATCACTGAAACATCTGTAACACCCAAATTTATAGGCCCATGACATCCTTAATAAGGTACTCCAAAGGTGTTTCTATCCCATGTTGCATCAAGCACCAGAATTCCATGACCCCGTGACTACGGCTCTAAAACAGTTGGACGATGACATATAATAATACGGTTTTGGTGATCCCCGAAAGTAAAAATCCCACTCCAAGACATCAAAACACCTCCTTAATCACTCTCAACACCTCCAAATCATGAAAATAATAATGGAATGGATTCTGAACAACTATGATAATATATGATACACCCCCTTATGTTAGAATAAACTTGATTCTTTTGTATAAATTATTCCCTTGTTCCAAGGACTTCAATTAGAATCAACTATATTCCCTACTACCTACATTTGATGAAACCAAAAATATTTATGATCAAGGAATATTAAAACCAAAATAAACTAATAAATAAAGGACTAGAAAATTTTAAAATAACCTGAAGATTCCCCATATATATCAAAAATATATATGTAAACCCCTAACTTCAACTGAATAAACAAGCTTCAAGGCCCAAACCATGTCCCCGAATACCAAATGATGGTGACACGAACCTAGGTATTATACATAATAATATGGGAAATATTTTACCCCATATATAAATATGATATAATATTAAAAATACAGTAAAATAGTGGATAACCAAAATATATCATATTTCCAAATAACAACCAAAGAGTATCCAACATGTTTACAAAAAATGTGTCATGCATAATATGAAGGATGTCAACACATAGAACCTGAATCATCACATGGGTCCATCTCCATATGACCATAAGTTATATCCATACAAACCCATTTGTATAATTTTGGAGATTCATCCTATATATAATGATATTCCCTTTAATTGTATCCTGAAAACCCATGGTTACAAATTCACAAAAACAAAAGTTGGGTGTAAGCTCTAGAGCATAGTAGGATGCCACCCAGAATCAATAAAATTTACAACCAAATTTATATATTATTTATTATTTAAGTCTATAATTCTAAAAAATATCTTATGAAATAATTTACCATTTATAAAACAACCTTTATTTTTCATTCAAAAGCATGCCATATTCAAATAAAAAGGAAACTATTAAATATTTCATTTTTAATGGAATAAATAGTTAATTAAATAATTTTCATCCACCAACATGTATAATATGAAAAATATAAAGTGGGAAAATAATAATATCAATATAAAATTCATGAAATGTAATCTTAAGCAACCAATTTGATTATTCATAACACAAGAGAGTACACAACCAAACTGCTATGACTCTTCAACGAATACTAGCCGACATACGTAACTCCTAGAGTTTAAGAAAACTGGTCCTCAAAAAGAATACATCCAAGTCACCATGAAATTAATTTAACCTAACCTAGTGATATCTAAATTCACTAGGGATGATCATAATTTAGTGTTTCCCTATAATTCAAGGTCTCATAAGTGTGCAATTACATTATCATTACATTCAAGACAAAGAAAACAATGTTTCATATACATTCTCCAATACATAATACAAAACCAAACCAATCCCATATTTTATAAAATATATTAAATAGTGATTCCAAACTACTCCCATTATTTAAAACCCATTTCTCATTCAAAATCATCTTTGAGGTATTTTGTTAAACCCATAAAATGTATATAATATGATTTCAAAAGAAAAAACATTTCAAAAATCCCTTTCATTACCCCCAAAGGTTAAAACCAATTTAAAAAATCAATTTCATAATAAAAACCAAAGTAGATAATCACAATAACTTGGGAATTTCTAAGGGATAGACCATTGGATAGAGACAACAACAATGAATGAAGAAAACAATGCCACATTCAGAACCGGGGATGGGGAAAACATGGAATGGGTCCTCATAAATTGAGATACAATGGAAACACTCAAAATTATCCCATGGAAGCATTTGGATATACAATTCATAGTCCAATAGGGTTTCTTCAAGATAAGTGGAATCTATACCAAGAATATATCTAGGGAAATGGGGATAAATTTGGAGGAAAACTAAACATTCCTTGAAGAGATCCACCATGAACAATCATGGATCATCAAAGAATCAAAGGGAGATCCTATGGGGACACAAGGAAGTCCTAGTTAAAGATAATAAAGAATTAATTGGTTATTTAGGGTCAAAAGGACCAGGTATATTAGTGTAATGTTAAATTTTAAAAAAATTATATTGGGCTGCAAAGTATGTCAAACCATATGGTGGCCGTTGTCCTTTGAAAAAAATCTCACGGTAACTTGGAGATGGTCACATGGTTGGTAAAACCATTATCAAGATGTTTCATGGACACTAGAAAAATACTAATAATTCACAATGTTTTCTTATAGACTCACATGGTTAGAAAAAATATGCACAAACTATAAAAACTCCACGGGAAATCACAAACCCATACCCCATGGTAACCGCTTGGGTATTACTAATTGTGCACCCAAACTATGTGTATGGCCTATTATTTCTGAAATTTCCAAATTTTAACCCCTAACTCATAAAATAATCTGAAACCTCAAAAAATAAAATCCATCACCAAAATTATCCATACCTATTACCCAATGTGTTTCACAATTCTGGCCACTATAAGACATTGTGTCCCAACAAATACTCAATACCATGAACTAGAGAAAAGATAATTTAATTTTTGTATCATCAATGTCTCACACAACTATGTATCGTGGATTCACTACTAAATTTCCATCTCACTTGAAAAATGGGTTATTTTTCCACACAACACCTTATTTTATTGATCTACTTTCAGAATCAGTCTTTCAACCACAGCGGTGTCTGGTTCAATCTTAATATCCTACAACTCCAGAATGTGGAATGATATCGATTAATAATTCATTGTCTTGGAAAAATGAAAAAAAACAATGGATAGACATAAAATGATTAGTTAAGTCCATATAACAAGTTAACATACAATTTTTATCAACAATATTGAGTTTCCCGATGTAATGAGGTGCCAACATACCCTACTACACCAAGATTACATGTCCCAATCGTGGTGAATCTTTGAGAAACACCTGATCACCAACCGCAATGTCCAATGGACAACAATGAAAATCAGTACATGATTTTTGGTGAGCCCATGCTGTAACTGAAATATAAGTTATTTACTACATGATATTGGTCATCTCATGAATGAATCTTTTCCCAACTAAGGACCATTCTCCAATATATTCCCCACAAAGAGGAAACCTATAAGGCCTCCCATAATTAGCTTTAAATATAGTCATACTGATAAAATATTGATAACTATTTCCAAAGTAAAATCACACTATGGTAAATGATTTTTCCATGATCCACTGAATTCAATCACACATTCCCGGAGTATCTATTTATGAATCTGGATGGACTGCTTAGTCCAGGCATCCATATATGGATGAAAAATTGTGATCAACGTCATCAATGTAGCTATCATTTTTTAAAAACCACTCTAGATCTGAGATTTAAATTATGATTATCTATTATAAATGATATTCATTAGCACCCCATGAATTTAAAACCTCTCTCAAATACAGGTTCCCATGATCCTATTCCTTTACCGACTAATTAATTAAAATGTAATGAGTTAATTTTTTAAGTTGATCTATAAGAACCCAAATCACTCATGGCACTAGGATTTGTGTGGTTTTATAATAAAAAATCCCATGGATATCTCATTATATTTTCACACTATAGTGTGTATTGATTAAAACAACTTAAAAAGTCTATAATGTTCGACATTTATTTTCTGATATGTGAGGCACCATGATAATAAACCCTCAACGGATCATCTCATTCTCTTCCACCAATATTGACATATCATGTCACGGTATATCTTGGTAACTCTAGGGTGAATTGACAAAATAAATCATTGTTAGTTATATATTAACTTCTATCACAACACCATTGTAACAACCATTCTACCATGAAAATTTAGAACCCTATAAGAAGATGTATACCACTCACTCAAGGTCTTTACACCATAAATATTCATTCTGAAATGATGAATCTCCATATAGTCATCCATCCAAAGTTGAATTTGGTCATCCATGAGTTATCCTTCTTGAGTACAATATATGAATACTTGTTTTCAACTCTTCCATCTTCTATGTGTATCTCAATGAAAAATCTCATCAATCACCATTATTCCACTTATTCGTTCACTTCTTGATTTTGAAATTTCTTTATCAAAGCATACATTCCATTTATTAGAGGTGTAAGATAAATCAAAATAAATTGTCTACATATATTTCCAAAATTTATCTATCTCAGATGAATATCGATCTGAGTGAAAATATATATTATAATTTTATGGTCCGAGTACACTGTAAACCACTCCCTAATGAGGTAGTGGTGAAATGTCCAGAGATCATGCTTAAATTCCACCAACTAAATATCATGAGTGGTATAGTACATTTTATTAGGGATTAATTAATGTTATCCCTAATATACAACTTTCCTTCACTACATCTATACACAACCAAAACCCATTCCTAAGGCATCGCAGAAGACATCAAAACCATCACATGACTCAGGAAGAGTCTAGAATGAAGTTGAAGTAAATATCACATTAAAATCCTAAAAATATCTATCTCACTAAACAATATAACCAAACTATATACCCTTATCAGTTAACTCTTTCATAAGGGATGCAGGCATGGAGAGGGCATGATCAAAGATCAGTAATAACCAAAAAATCCCAAGAAACTTCGGATCTCAATCGTGCTTCTACACTGCTCCCAATAAATCACTTCCTAAATATTTTTAGGATCTATTGAGAAACCCATATAAAAAATTAGATGGCCTAGATATTTCTCTTATTGAATCAAGAACTGAAATATGGATAGAGTTCCATATAGAAAATGATCTCTATGGATTCCGATAATGATATTAATATGCTCTATATGATCCTTCTATAATTTGGAACAAACAAGAATATCTTCCATAAATACAACAACAATGGAATCCATGAATCAATGAGATATTTGGTCCATAAATAACATAAATACAATTAAAGAATTATTAAGGAAAATGGAATAAATAAATTATCATAATTTCTATATATGATCTAAAACATTGTCTTAACAATTTATTCATCCCGGACCCTAAACTAATGGTACCCTGATCATGAATTAATTTTCATAAACTACAAGTCGAACATAAGCTGATAAAAAATGTCATTGATTATAGTTAACAAACTATTTTATATACAGTAACCTGTTTGAGTTTTTGATAATCAATTAAAATCAAAAGACTCACATCCACAATATTTGTGAATAACACTAGAGATTCTTAATATGAAACACTTGGATTAATAAATGAATTATGCTCAAGACACCTAGGATGAGATTTCATTTCATCAAATTCAATTGGTTCTTTTTTTAAAAAGGTACAAAAATGGGTCTTAACCCTAGAAGGAAGTCTATAGAGAACCCAACTTCCCTATAGGATGGTAACCCATATAAATATTGAAAAAAATCCAAATACTCACACAGCATTGCAGGAAAAAGTCCACTAAAATATAGATCAACAACATCAAGAAATTAATCTAACAACTATCAAGTGATTAACTTGTCACTATGAACAATGGGAAATTCTCATTCAGATCATGGATTTAACACACCCTATAAAACATGAATGAATTCATTGGGAGAGTGAAACTATGCCCAGGGATGATATAAATTGTTCTAATCATTGAAGTTAATCATCCAATATATTCCAATGATAAGTTAAAATATTTCTTGTTTTTAACATAAAATTACCACATAGTTTTAGAGTCTAAAATATTCACCTAAAAGCCAGTACATTTAAATACAAGATGTATCTTCTTTCCCATAGGAGTGGAAATTTTCATCAAGAAAGGAATGAGATTTAAATTCAATCCCATCATATCAGTGAGTTTGGATGATATAACGGAATGAGTTTCACCTATATCAAAAAATACAGAACCATAGAATATAATATGAACACCATAACTTGTATGGTATCAAGTATTACATTTATTCCTCTGATGATCACATTGTTACATACAAACATCCAATACCATTGTTCCCTTTCATTTCCACCTAGGCATCTCCATCAGCATGAGTTTGAGATCCCATACATTTACTATTGGAATCCAGTCATAAATGATATTTCTTGTCAAAGATGGATCAAGCTCTACTTATTTTGGATTCTCTCTCATATTAACAATAATGATCACCATATTTCCAAAATATTTGAAACACCCTAGGTGTGGATTGAAAATCGGGTTTAAGGTTAACATTTTTAGGAACTGGTAATAGATCACCAAACTATGCCCTGATGTCTATTGCACACTCCTTCTTTTACCCTTACATTGGTCTTCCTTCTTCCTTTTCTAACTAATAGGTGAACACTAAATACCTCCTATTCTCACTAATTCTCAATAGATATCCTTATTTCCAGCTATTTCAACCTAAACCATAGCTTTCTTATCGACAACCTCCATATAGGTGAGTAGTAAAATAAGAATTAGTATACATGTAATATGTACCCTTAACCCTATTTCAAAGAACCATATTTGAGATAATCATTGAAAACTGGATCTGGATACAAGTGTAAAAAATTCGTAAACCTAATAGCATACTTCATGGTAGAACAATCTCCCTTCTCTAAAGAAAAAAACTCTTATTCCTTCACTACCCTTAGTGTCTTAGGATAAAACTATCGGTTGAAGTGTTTTTTGAAGTTATCTAAAATAAGGAATTTCTGTAACATTTATTAAATAATAATTTCATGCCACTCCCACCCCAAACCATTGACCATATATTAAATCAAGCTAACCTTGAATTCCTTAATATTTTTTTATAAATTGGACAATTATTATGATTCATTTGATCGCTTCCTCGTCATCATATGGACCCTTGTCACCATGAACGATCTATGGACGCTACATATTAATATTTTATGTAAGATGAATATTTCCTTATGTTTCAATGTTGGTGACTTATCCCATAGATTGGATCATACGAATGATAGTTTCCACTAGGATTGGATCAACATGAGTATTCACCTATTGGAATTTCACTATAGCCTCCTCTATTAAGATCCTATGTACTCTTCTTCGAGGATCCAAAATCTATAAAATATGTGTACATAGAACATTTATAACAAAATTTGATTTCCATAACAAAAATAGAGTTTATATGACTAACAAAATAAGGTTATAACCTTGTATAAGAACATTGGATAACCTCATACTCCTCATGGTAACTAAAGACTTTTCATGAAAGTTTGTTGTCTAGGAATACCCCTACACTACCAATCAAATTCTGATAGTCCAATCTCCAGTTTATCAACTACCCCAAACACTAGAGAGTGATAAAAAATAATGAGCATATGAATTAATGTAACCTAATCTCTGATACCAATTTATAATAGAGAAACCTGAGTAAGCCCATAAAATCATCTAAATTGGCCTACCACAAGGCCCCAAGTGCATTCCTAAACACCACAAGCTGGGAAACAACACCTGGGTAGCACATATGAGAAGATGTGAATGATTTTGCCCTAAAAATTTATATAACATAAAAAAATATAGATTAACCAAATGGATAAAAAATTTATCATATATAAAATTAATAACTTGGGATTTGACATCGAACATCGGAACAACAAGGTCTCAATACATAACATGAATTCCATCATCAACATGGAACCTGAAACAACACATGGATCTATATTCATGTTACCATAATATACCTTCATCCTATCCCACCAGTAGAAAACAAAAGCAAATAGAATCTTCTAATACCTGACACTTGTCTATTTACCTATATCTGGTAAAACCGAGGCTACAAACTCCCAATGGAAAAAAGTTGGTTGTGAGCTTAGGATCCCAGTAGAATATTTCCAAGAATATATAGTTTATAACAATGTGGATCCATTAGTTATTATTTGAATACTAATTTATACACATTTTTTTAAGAAATAATTTAACATTTATAAAAAACATCCTTTTGGATTCTTTTAATATCAATCCATTTTAAAATAAATAGAAAAATATGACATGTGGCATTTTTTTAGAATAAATAGTTAAGTAAATAGTTATCATGAATCACTAAATATAACATAAATAACATAATGTGGGAAAATTATCATATCAAAATATAATTTTTGTAATGTAATATCAAGAAACCAATTGGTATATACATGATAGAAGGCTGTTTACAATCAAAATGCTAAGACTCTCAAAGGAAAACTTGAAGGCATGCGTTACTCTAAATGTCGAGGAATATTAGTCCCACAGAAAGGATACGCCCTAGTTACCATGACATCAAGGGAACCATCCCAAACGATAAATAACTCCACTATGTTGAGTCTTTGCTTCGTTTTTTCCTATAATCCAAGCTATATCATCTGTGAAATTGTATTATAATTATATTGAGGACAAAAAAACAATGTTTCATAAACTGTTTCCACAGAATAAGATAAAACCAATGAAAAACCACATTTTAGAAAATAATTTCTATAGTAATACCAAATCGATCCCTTGTTTGAAACCCATTTCCCCTTGAAAATTATCATGGATAAATTTTGGAAAACACGTAGATTGAATTTCAAAATTATCATTATGGAATATTTTCTAAAGAAAAAATTGATTAGAATCTAGTTTCCAAAGAAAACTAATTTTGGAAACCCCATTAATAGTACAAAAAGTTTATATCCAATATCATAGATCAATTTAATAATAAAAATCAAATTAAATCATCATAGTAACATATGTTATTCAAAGTGTTAGATCATTCGGTAGAGACACTTACCATAAATTTAAAGAATAATGTCACCTTGAAAATATGAAATGAGTAGATCCAGTCCTTAATCCTAGATCCAATATATAAACAATAATTTCCCATTAAATCCAATAAATACAGTAATTAGAACCCAATAGGGATCCATCAAGAATATAGGAAGAGATATTAATATGATTTTTATGTAAAAGAGAACAATCTTAATGGAAAACCAATCTAACCTTGAAGAGATCTACCAATAACGATCAAGGATCACCAAGGAATTGAAGAGAATATCTTGTAGTGTTTAAAGGTCTTGTTTGATATAATGATGAATTAAGTGGTGATTATGGGATAAAATGTCCAAGGGTTTCATGTTAATATTTAGTTTAAAAAATTTCCGATCAGGCCACACAGTTAGGCCACACGGTTTGACAAACCATGCACCATCCGTGAAGTGGGCACTCTCCATTAAAAAAATATTAACTTAAATAATTCTACGCAGTTTGAAATACCATGAAAAATCTAGGAAATATCAATTAGAAAAAAATCACCAATATTCAAATGATTTTACCAAAGACTCACATGGTTAGAAAAATAGTGGTCAAACCATGAAAATGACACTAGAAATCACAAATTCATATCATATGGTTATCGCATAGTTATTAATAACAAATTATCTAACCGTACACATAGAATATTTTCCCAGAAACTTTAAAATTTCAACCCCGACTCCCAAAATCCTTTTAAAAATAAAAAGAGATAAGCATAGCTAAAAATTATCTATACATATGACCCAAAGGGATTCATGTCACCCTATATCCCTTATGATAAGATCCTAATCTTGATTATAAATAAAGACACCCCCTTCTCATGATGTATTCTACTATAGTTTGAATTAAAGAAAATATTCCTTATTTTCGGTGAAGCTAAATAAATGGAGGTTTTCAAAACAGTTTAAATATGTTGAAATGGAATATGGGGAAATTATGATCCGTCCACGTGGTGAGATTTCAAAAGTGGTAAATAATTAATAGTATATGTTTTTTTCAATTATTTTCTAAATTATATGAAGTCAATGCGGTTGGTGTTTTCATAAAAGTGGACTCTGTCACTACATTATAGGTTTCATTCCAACGAATTTTTCACCATTATTAGTATTATGATATATTATTCATTAAGTGTTTACATTTTTTTCATGTTTCATCCCACCATTCTATTTTGCATTTTTTTCACTGTGCCTATATTCTTTGTGATGGTGAATAATATACCCAAATACTCATTGCATAGTTATTTTGTCATATTCCTGAGTTTTATTATTTATTGATTATGTTTTAATTTAATTTCACGTTGATATAGTGGTGTTTATGGTTCTTGATGATGTTATTTTCAATCATCTAGTCGTACCTTCACCTTAATTTATCCCTTTTCTAAATCCAATTTACCTTCCTTCACATAGATTCTCCAATGTAAAATTTGATTTTTTAGTTGAGTGATGAATAGAATATGATATAGTTATAATTTTATGTTTTAGTGCTCTATTATTGTGGTTTATTATATGTATTTCTCTGTAATGGAGATACATGTATAGTGTAATTCACAATTTTTGAGAGAGTTTTATATTCCTATCATAAGAATATTAGAATGATTAATGAAAAATATTGAATTAATAATTGAATGGATATCAATAAATAATATTTGTCTATTAATGATTCCACTAGAACACCCTATGATAATTCTCTTTCCTCCTATCCAATGTTAGATAGTTTTCATGAAATTAATTTTCATTCTCTAAACACCACCACACACAATCAAACCTCATATTTCCATTGATTCGATTATTTAAAATCACTATAAAATATAAATATGTGCATTTTACATTTATGTTTTATTCTTGGATTTCAGTAAGATGAAACTACTCAACCACTAGTTTGTATTCCTATAGTTTTTAAATTTCAATTGATAAGGAACCTATGAATGGATCTTGTCAATTTAGAATCATGTATAGGGATATGGGATGGAAACTCTTTTGTTCTTTCAACTCTGTAAATATAATTCTAATTAAAAAAATATGAAAAGGGTATGATATTTTGATCTAACCCATTGAATTTCATGAAATTGTGGCATTTCATGCCTGATAGATCAGTTAAGTTCAAGTATTTATTAATAGGTAGGATTTATTAAATGAAATCCCTGAAGATATCCCAGAAAACCTAGAACTATGATCCCTTTATATTTTTTCTATAAAATTATATGAACTCTCTGGATATTTCCCAAAATATCAATATGTGGAAAAGGAACCAATATGGTCACTAAAAATCCCTCCCATTTTATAAAGATGATATTATATATTTTAAGTCTATATTTGAACATCACACACTACACAACCATTTACATTACATAACAAGGACTTTCATGGACCAAAAAGAGACACAAGATGAACCACTAAAGGGATATGACACAACCCTTCATTATTTTCTATTTACATTTAGTAAAATATATATGAATACTCATACTCCCTTGGACAAAATACTCATAATTGGAGTACACCCTAGATGAAGTCTATTGAAAGTGGAAGTGAGGTTTAAGAGGATATATAATTCCCACTACCCCAACTGCATACAAGTTCGCAAATGTTGTTATTGAAGAGAAATATCTAACGGAGGAACCATACGAGGGAGATACTACTTTTATAAATTCACCTCTCTTGAATTATATTTAATGTAAATTAAAAGGGGATGACCCATATATTGGTTTAACAGATTTATCAATAAGGATGCACTACATAAAATATTTTGAAGGTGTTGCTTTAGAACAAGATGAGGCCAATGGCGAGATGGTCATATTTGAGGGGAATATGGAAGAGCTAGTTGAGTGGTACTATAGTGAACAAGAGGATGATGGTACAAAGATCCATATAATTAAAGTTTCAATAGATAAAAAATAACCAGATCTGAATATAGTCATTGGAAAAACTCAAACACCTCTAATAGACAATAAATTCCATTTATATGAAGTTTAGAAGGATACACACTATATAATCTAACCATATTCACATTTTAACATAATTGTCCTAGGGATAGGTGAGCGAGAGAAACCTAGTGTGCATATTGATCTATAAAATAAATTCACGTGTATATGTGGAAGAAAAATAATTATAGTGGTTCTTTCCACATAATCTCAACCAACCATCAGATTTGGGATGTCCCATGGAATATCAAACTATGGAAATTCATAAAAACAACACCTAATGATTGGTGGATAAACGTAAATTTTCTTCTCCCCTCTTAAGTATTTAATTTCTAAATGTTTATAAATTTTTGAATAAAAAAATTGATATTTTTATGTGTAGATTATGGTGACAATACTATCTTTAAATCCCACATGAATTAAAAATATGTTGTTCTCCATACTTACATTAAACATATATATATATATGACAATCTTTATTATTTATCGTAATACATTTTATTCATTCTTTTTTAGGTTATGAGAAGGGGAAAAAATATTTCTCACATAGTGAAGATCATTTCGAGAATCTATATGGGATTTCACCATACAAATAAGACTAAATTTGTATCCCCTCTTCTCTACAGTGGTAACTGTCCTATTTAATGATTCACCTTGAACTAAAATTTTAGTTAAATCAATGTATGGGGAAGTAACAGAAGTCTATTATATTCTTAAGTGTTTGTTTTAGTTTTTTATAGATTTTCATGAACCGAACTAAATACCATGGTAAAATTAACTAATACTAGAATTTTTACCATAATGCTTAATTAGAAAATCTATTTATGTAAATGATTGTTAAATGGTCTTTTCCACTCTATTTCAAAATAGAAAAATTATGGAAGTTTGATAAAATGAGAAACTCAGGTGTGAAAGTGATGTTTAATGTTAAAACTCAATAATCTTATCGGTTTATAATCATTTTTACAACTTCATACATTTCTTTTTTTCTTAACAGTCTTCAGGCATTCCATGAAACATATGATTTTTTAATACTGTCATTTTAAAACTATTAGAGACAATGAATTATGGAACAAATTATTGATATATTATATTAATAATCCCATTAATTAAATTTATACATCTTATGAGTATTACCTGATATATAAACATTATATGAATCCCCTTATAATCTAATAGTTTCATGATTGGTAGCCACATTACAAGTTTAAAGTCCCTTCTTTCCCTACTTATGAGTATTATATACAATTTTATCTACACAATGATTTGGGATGAGGGATTTTTTATGGATTATAGGGGCCAATTTCATTAGTTATAAGATATTTTGGTGTGATATATTTTTTGGCTACGGATATTAACTGAAAATGACTTAATTTTTGGGTTTTAATTAATTAAATTTATTTTGGAAATAATTATAATAATGACTGTATATATTTATAGTGTTTTTTTTATTTTTAGGAATTAACTATAGTTATATGTTACCAAAAATAGGTTCGAGTGGTTTTAGATGATTAATGAAATATTTCCTTTGCCTATGGATGATCAAATGTATATACGAGTATGACATCTAATGAGTCATAATTTACATGGGAAGTAGGTGGGAGGATGGAGAGATATGAAAACAACATACTTAAAAATGGTGATGTGGAATCCAAAATCTTCCAGCATGATAGTGGTTTAAGGGAATCAATATATCTTGATGGGGAGATATCCTTCATGGATGATATAATAGAAGTAGGAAAAAATGGAAGGATGTATTTTGGAATTTAAAATATGAATCATTGGGATTTTTAATGCAAAAATAGTCTTTCGATAATTAAAGGGGTATCATTTTTAAAAGTTCTATTGAGATAGAATCTTCTGAAATAAGACTCACTCAAATCTATAAATTATCAAAGATCATAGGATGGTGTTATGTATGTAGGTTTTGATCCATAAATGTTTTAACAATGTTTGGATCTATGAAAATTCACACATCTAGATTTAATATATTTTTCAAAATGTCACAAGCCTTGGTCCAGTGTGTATCAAAATATTTGTATCTCTCATTGTTGGAATACCACCATCTTGGGATTAATTCCAATAGGAAAACACTATAATAAAATATCCATGTAGAGGAGGTTTTTTTAATTTGAGGTGGTTTAATCAACCGCCAGATGGTTCTACAATAGTTTCCAAATCCCACCACTATAATTGGTGTCGGTATCCAATACGTAATGGTTCCTTCCATTTAGAAATAATTTCTAGAAATCAACATTGAACTTGTATTTACTGGTGGTTTTCTATGTTTTATTGGTGGGTTTCTAGAAAAAAATACTGAGAATTTAACAGCGGTTAAAATCCCCTCTAAATAATAGTTGGCCAAATTCATTTGTAGTTTTATCCCCATGAAAAATATATATACCACAATATTGATGTGGTTTAAACTGCAATGAAAAAATCCTATGTTTAGCATCATTTTTTAAATTATTCCATATGATGCATTAAAAAACAAGATTTAGAATCTACATCCCCCGAACCTGTAACCCTAGAAAAACCTTTAATAAACAAAAAATACATACACCAAATCATTCCACCATAGACATATACTAAAATGTACATATCTTATAATTAGAGTACACATAAATCAAGAACATAATTCTATAAAAAGTGAAAAAAAACATATATAATAATAATTAATGTTCCAATATCTTACAATTAGAGTACACATAAAAAATGAATAGACTAGATCACTCAGAAAAGTCCACTCTATGCCACAAATGATACATTAACAAACCCTCTCCACTAATCACTACACGATGATAAACTATGATAGTCACCCTATCCATCTACGACACTACTTCATAGAAACAACACTTATAATATAATGAAATTGAAAATTAAACAATTTTTTATATTTATATTTCAACATAAAATCACTAAAATAATTTTAACTAAATGGTTTTTAATTTACGTGATTTACATACTCACCACCAGTTATTGATGTGAAATCACCATGGAAAGATTTGGTCATCTTTTGATATAAATCTACTAACACTCTATGCAATGTTGGTATCTGATCCCCGTGTTCTTGAATTGTAATTTTCATAGAAACAAATGCTTCTTAAGAATCTCAGGGTAAGTGACTATAACCAAGAGTATATACAGCTGTAATCTACAATGGCCTTCCAAAGTCCTCAAATGGTAATGGTCATAAACCCATCCCATAAACACGACCTGAACACTCCTTCCAAAGGACATTACAAACTTGGTCAATAGGGAGAGTTAGAAGGAATTCATGGTATTGGAATCCCATTGTTATTTAATTTTAACCTAAAAATAAAAATATCAGTCGTATTAGAAAAAATATATATTTACATAGTGACAAATGATAAGAAGTTATTATAATGAAAAATGAATTCATACCCCAATATCGTTCGAAGGCTCATAAAAAAACTCCCAAAGTATTATTTTATAAAAATCTAACTACAATTCTATTAGGGATGCATGGTTCCCAAATTGTTTGATTGAATTAAACAAAGATAAATCAGCAATTTAAAATACTGAACAGATAATATTGTCTTATAAATATTTATACGAAAAAAATATATTACCAAACTCAATTGACTTCTATAAAAAAATTGAACACACAGTGTGAGGGATGATTTTCATAGCCCGACTCGATGCATTATTTTGTGAAACATCCTGAAATAAAAAAAATAACATAATAGTAATGAATGCAATGTCATATCCATGTCATATACAAGCATGAATGTAAAATGATATTAATATAATAATATTTATTTAAATAAAATGTGCTTCTCATCACGATGGATATCAATATAAACCTTAAATTTATCTCTACGTACCATATTAAGTATCTTATCATACATTTAATGGGTGCTCAATGAGGTATCATTGAATTCATTCCATAATCTCCATTTAAATTATTTCCATCTTCTACCTAAAATTTTCAATTTCCAATTTTGTGTTATCATATATGTAATGGGAATGTGGAAAAACATTTGTAAAAAGAAATTTATTTTGAAAATATTTTAATTTTATATCATAGTGACATTCAGTTAAACCATAATGCATTAAAATTAGCTTTATCTATGAATCAGAAAATTCTTTTTCCAAGATGAAGGAATATTACACCAATCATTATACATAATCAGAAGAATAATCAGCTCCACCACTAACTATCCTAGAATATATCCAAATAATCCCACAACGTCATCCGTAGGGACCCTATAGTAGTCAAATGGGACAACTATCTTTAGTGTGTTCGGATTCCTGACATCTAAACATTTCATATTTTCTTTCATAGTATCATTGTTTTTATCTATAATTAAATCATAGATATTAGTATAAAAAATGATATAACATTATTCATATTAAAATTTTTCCATATAACAGTCACCCTCTAATATCCCCATGCAGAACTAAGAATGGTGGCTCGCTCCCTCATTACTCTGGCAGCTGAATGGGGTGGCATCTGCGAAGATACTGATGGGATACTAATGAAGGTTTTGAGAGAAGGTGTATGAAAAATTATATGGTGTCATAGATTCTATATGGAGGGATACATATGGATTATCATCTATGATTATGGTTGAGGCAATGTCGTCTGAGAGTCGACTTGAATCAGTATAATGCTTCCTCCTTGGCATTTATGTCATTTAATGAAATTAAATTATCTTTAGAACATATATTTCAAGAAAATATGGATGAATAAAATTATAAATGATAACAGATTCATAGTAATGACAAACTAAATATACATAACTATGATAATGAATGACTGCACAAGTGAAATAAGTAGTTACTAAAATAAAGGATGATTTTAAATATAATCATTTTCTCCTTTAATCATTTCATTATCTTGCTCAATAATTACATCATCTACTTCATCCATCATTGTAAGACTAATATTATTAATATAATGTTGAAAAAATACGTTCTCTTCTTTTTTTTATGGGATTAAAGGTTAGAGGTAAAATATTTCAATACATCACCCATATCATACAAGTCCCTTTATTATACATGAGAAACTACACACCACCCTTCATCTGGAAAAAAAAATTAACATAATATACCATTTTCTTTTAATATGATAAGATATATGGATATTGTAATTCAGTGTCAACAACACCCATCATGCAAGAGAAGTATACATAACTAAATTGCAAGGAATTTTTTTTACTCCCTTTATATTCTTGACCCAATTTCATTTGAATAAACAACTAAAAATTTCAATTTTAGTTTAATTAGATAATATAAATCAATATTCCATATTATTCCACTTTGGAAAATGTAAATATACTACTATTCTATATTTTCAAACCCTCTTCATGATCAAATATATGAAATTTAAATCCATTCACATTAAAAGCGTTGAAAATTCTAGATTTTTTTAGAGGAACTCAAGAAAAAAACTTCAAATCTTCTTACAAATTAGCTCGAGTATGAGTATTCATGATCTAACATAGTAATATACGTTATTATATTTAGAAAATATATGTTTCAACCTAATATCCGCGTTGATTTAAATATTTATAAACATCCACATTGTGAAAACCATTCTAAAAGCACTCTATAATAGCTTTTGTTATATCATTCTCATTTCATGTTAAACCACACATTCGTCTCTTTGTTTTTATCATCAAATAAGTAGTAAATGGATTTTAAATTTCACTATTCAAAAACAAATATCTATGTGCCTGTAATAATTTCATTTCTATCTATGAAACATTTGAAGTCTACCTAACTGACCTGCCAATAACAGGAAAGATTTTTGATTTCCCTTGTACTTTATATTGAGTAGATGTGTCATCCACACATAAAACTATATTGAATTTTGACTCAATATCATTTAAGTATCTATAAATAAATTTATTAACCTTCTATGCTAAATAGCATAGTAAAATAGAGCCTTCAGGTTGAGGATTATTTTTCACATTTGATTTCAAATGCCCATGATATCAGTGAAATAAAATTAAAGAAACATAATCGTGTACTTAATCATGTTAAAAGAATTATTTATGTAATTTAAAAAGATAAAAATAAAGTGCCTCTCAATTGGATACTTCCATTTATAATGTATGCGGCTTCCTAATTTATTTTCCTCAATCAAATTCATAGATAAAGGAATTGTGATAGTAAACAATGATGGATTAAATTTCATCTCTACTACACAAAGTTTCAATAAAAATATCTCCTGAAGGTTTTCAACCTCAAATGGTTTTATATTTTTCTCAACTATTTTTCCAAATAATGTGAAAAATTGGATTACAATAGTAGTATCCTTTTCAGGTAATAATGTACGTAATGTCAATGGTAATAACTACTATAACAAAATATGTCAATCATGACTTTTCAATGCATGTAACCTACAATGATTTAAGTCAAAACACCTTGATTTGTAACTTGAATACCCATCAAATACCATAAAAGTTTTCAAAATTCTAATGAATTTATCTTTATCCCAATTTTTCATTGAAAAAATTTCCAGAGCATACAT
Source organism: Viscum album (assembly GCA_963277665.1). Classification (NCBI taxonomy): domain Eukaryota; kingdom Viridiplantae; phylum Streptophyta; class Magnoliopsida; order Santalales; family Viscaceae; genus Viscum; species Viscum album. The sequence continues at coordinate 1,032,601,717 of OY728158.1, forward strand.
TCTATTCTCATCTGGCCAACGATCTTTATTTATGAACATTATTTTTAAGTATTTCGGATCATTGGGATGGTCCTTCAATTTTCAATTCTCATTTAGCAATGTGAAGATGAAATTTTCACAAATATTTTTCTCAATATTAATTACATCTAGACTAATCCACAACAAATTAAATTCCATATACAAAATTCTGAATGATAAATTTTTTTCTTCCATTGTTGCATTTCGATTTCACTTGATGATGCACTTCAAACTCATTTTCCACTATCATTCGAATTATGCACGTTCCCAAATTATGTGTCAACATTTTCAAAATGTTCCAATATTATATAACCTTTAAAAATCTTTTAAGGAATTATACGATTAATATATCCATTGAATTTTGACTTTCTCAGCCGAAATCTGTGAGATGCTTGTAGAAATATTTTATGACACAAGAAGAAATTTTTTTCACTCTAAGGTAGTCATTGATGCTCAAAATCTATGTTACAAATAGGAAAATAAAAACCAGTGTAATTGTTCCAAGAATATCAATTCTCAAGTCCATGTAATTCACTAATTATCCACAATAGAACAACTTTCATTTTGAACATTCTTCTAGAAGATGCATCATATATATCAACATCGTTTCTCTATAACTCTTATAATTATTCAATTAGAAGTCGCAAGTACACATCAATATAATTTCCAGGAAATTGTTTTCTAGTAATATTCATCAAAATGAATAAGGTCATTTTTTTCATACACATACATGGAGGTATATTGTATGGGATCAAAACAACTGGCCAAATGCTATATCTTGGGCTCAAAGTCCCAAATGGGTTAAATCCGTCAGCATCCAAACCCTATAAAAAATTCCTAGGATCTAATGTGAAATTAAAATTCAATGGATCAAATTTATTCCAAAATTTGGAATCTCTGGGATGTCTCATTAACCCATAATTTTTATTATCTATAGAATGCCACTTCATGTGCTCGAAAGTTTTCGATGACCTGAAAAATCATTGCAATCAAGGATTTAAAGGAAAGTTACAAAAAAACCATTGAAGGTGTTTTCCTTCTCTTATTATTCATATTATTATATTTATTCAGACTTACAACATCACTTTTTTACTTCCATATAGAATAATGACATTTTTTTCAATAATGTATTCTTGAATCATCTCCCCAATAAAGCATATAATCCTTGGCACATGCATTAATTTTAATATAATTCATTCTAATATTCTTAATTACTTTTTTCATGTCATAATAAGACTCAATAATCATTTATTCATGAAATTCATCATGAAAAAATTTAAATATCATGTAAATCGACTTATTTATAATTTCTTATGGGAATTTGATATGGTACAAATGCAGAAGAAAATAATGTTTTTTGAATATTTCAAACATCTACAATACAACTCTTGATTTCCACTGTCAACTAAACCGTGAAACGCATAATTCTTTTCATTGAACATTTCTATTAAATTAGTCTCCATAGAATCCAGAGGAGAATACAATTATATGGTTAAATCTATATTTGGTTGTCCTATAGTCTCAAAAACATCATCTGTCATGTTTCTATTTTTAACACCCTCAATTTGTTGTTCTGATATTTGATGATGTTGGTGTTGTTTTCTTATGATCCCTAATGTATATTTAATAGGGTTCTTTATTTAATTTTCCACTATCAATGAATTTACAAGCTCATTCTATTGATTGCCGTCTATGCTCAATGTTTCTTGTAATGTTCAATTATCTGTGCCAAATCCAACTAAAATATTGATTAGGGAATTTCTACAATTTCAAGTGTTTATAAGCTTCATATATCTTCAACCATATTCTAAATTTACATTTAGGACATAGATATCTTATTCTCACATCAACAGAACGATTGGAAGTTGAAAATTCTAAAAACTCCTCAAAACCCTTAGCATACTCAGCTATGTTCCTCGATAATGTGATCCTGCTTTTATCCACATATATCAAAATGTTCCAACATGTTATTAAAAAAATTTATAAAATATAACTATTAAAAGTTGGAAAAGAGATAAATGTAAGTGAAAAACCCACAACCAAATTAGTTATAAGAAGTTTCATATATGTACTAGTGGGGATGGCACATACTTCTTCACTAGCATTTCTAGTAGTCGAGGACCTCATAAATAAATCACTTAAATTCTATAGTTTAATAACTAACACATTGTTAGTCTAAATAAATTTGCCTATATATGTAACCAAATGTTCTTTAGCTACATTTTTATTGTTAAATTCTAAATTTATCATAATATGATAACATAACATTTTGTAAATCATTCTTTGATTATATTACATGCCCATAAAATTTACCCCTATAAATATAACTTGTCCAATTTCCTTAATGTAGGTTCAATAATTAAATTAAAATATGTATATAAATTAATTCTAGGAATTCATGCCTAAACGAATAAGTTTTTTAAATCTCCTTAATTATCATCACCAAGAGGAAAATCAATATCAATACTATTTGATAGAAAATCATCTAAAACAATAATTCTCAATAATTTTTCAAGGTGATCAAATAGATTCTCCAAAACACACACACACAAAATGGGATGTAATTTCTAATGTATATTTAGTGATGTTATATTTTCAGGATGATTGAGTATTCCTATTCCAAAACTATACATAGTACTATGTACTCCCATATATATTGACATACATTGTCAGACAATTTTATTGAGAGTTAATATATACTTAACTATTTAATGAACATTGATTTGGTGGTGGTATTATTTTCCATAATACCAATAGTGGTTACTGAATGATTGATGGTCATAAATTCATATATATTTTTACTTAAAACAATTTTTGTTAAAGCCTCAAATAATTTAAATAAATATAGAATTTATTAAAATTTCAATAATTAATTTATTTTATTTAATAATAGATATTCTTTCATTTTATTGGATTTTAATAAAATATTCATGGAATAAACTAATTCCGAATACTATCTAAAATGGAATCTCTACCTATTTCCCCTAGCCAGAAGGTATTTCTTGATCCCCATGGGTTATAGACAAGAACATAGGCATTAAGAAACATAATTCATGAATAATGTCTCAGAGAAAAGATAATATAAAAAATGGATCCAATAAAAATATATAAAAAATAATAACAACCAATTTATTATGATAAAACCATAAAAAAATATACAGTCAACTGAGGGACATAAAAGGGAAATAGAAACATGATAACCAATCACCTGGTATTCCTTGAGCACTCTCAATTTTTTAAGACACCTACCCTCATCCAACCAAGAAAAAACAATAAAAATGTATGAGGATAATTTTACCTCCTATTATAATAATACAAAATATACATTCATCAAGTGGTATATACAATATGTGAGAAAATAGAGCTCGTCTTGATCCCACCAAGCAGTCTGTGAAATTTATCTTTTAAGCGATTCATATATACTAGTTGAAAATAATATGAATATGTTAAATAATATTCTCCTATATAAATAATTATGGTAAATAATGAATCATTTTAAAAAGAATAATTTAAATCCATAAATTCTAGTTACGAGGAAAATAGTGTCTAAAAGAGTTACATTTTTTTATTTAAACCTCATTAAGAAAATAAAAAGGAAAAATACAAGTTAAAATCCATTTTTAATAAAAATATTATTGTTATAAATAATTATAAAAATGATCACAGTACAATGTCAATAATTGATATTGAAGCTAATAGTATATACCATATACCTGTTAGGAATACATCATATCAAGGAAGATAAATTGGAAACAAATTTACCTCATAGAAATCAAATATAAATAATAATAGAGTTCAAATTTGAATATTCCAGTGTTGAGTGACTATCATGTGATAAGTTATACATAAAAAGATCCATCTTTTAGTGTCGATGTAATATATCATTGGATAGTACTAGGTATATTAGTGATAGCGTTGAAGTAATGAAAAATAAAACCATTACCTCCTACATTCAAATTTTGTATCGACTATGTACACAATATTACTAACTCAGAGCACACCTTCATCCTCATTACATGTACCTAGCATAAATTCAAATTTCTAGATAGATTATAGTTGGGGTGTGGGTCTATAAAATCCTAGAATAAAACTACATTTTCTCATCATTCTACCACAGATTCCCCTTGAACAATCAATGTGGTGTGTGATATTTCTATAAATAGGGATCCCGATAATCATATTTAATTCCATAAACAATATTAATTAACAATCCATTGGATTTAAAGTCTCCATATCTCACTACCCCCAAGATCCCTCAATGACCAAAAACCCTATTTCGACAACAATTACATTTTTTACCTAGAACCATCCATCAAGGAAAATCATTAGTAAATAATTCATCAATAATTTATCAAATAAGATTATTTTCATTAAAAAATTACGAATTTTATTTTATATAAAACCATGTTAGTAAAAAATTCCTTTATCAACAAAATAAAACATTTCTTTCAACCAATATTTTTATAAAACACAGTCGCACTCATTTCTTTTAAAACTGATTTTAATATGTTGAAAGGGACATGAAGAAAATAATATAAAAACACTATGAAATGCCTTCAATATTTTTAAATACTATACATTAAACCATTCAAAATAAGACATTGAATATTTTTCTTTAAATCATTCAAAATCACATTTAATGGAAGCACAAACACATTAAAGAATGTAGAATTATAATTAATTTATAAACATACTATAATTAAAAGGGAATTTATATTTTGATAACCAAATCCACAAATATTAGAAAAAAACTATACCATTTCTAAACTAATGGATAAATCACTATATGAATTTATCCATGTGAAACACAATTTTCATATAAATGGGTCATTTTTGGCTAAAAATCGATAAATATGGCTTAAACATCTCAAATGGAAAAAAAATTATAATTCTATTAGTAAATGAATCAAAAGAATAAGACATTACATAAAAACACATGCATGAAGGGTAGTATAACAATACATTGAACGAATGATCTAAAACCATTGAGGAAGAAGGATCTTACAGTAGAAAATAGAGGAGGGGGGACCAACACGAGGCAGTGACTAGTGGAGAAATGGTAGTGATAGTTTGGGGGAGTGGGATATTGATGTCTATGGATTAGAATCAAGGGTGATAGTGGATTTGTATTAGGATGCAGTGTTGGTGGGGGAAGGGGGTGTTGGTAGCTCAGGATCAGGAACAGGTGTCGGTGGGGGGAAGGGGGTATCAATGGCTTGGGATATGGACCGGTTGAAAGGGTATAGGGATTGGGGGGATCAGGCCACTGAGGGGAGTAGGCATGGGGGTGGGGGTTTCAAGTTAGAGGGGTAATGGCTGTCGAGGGGAAGAAGTGTCATGTTTTGAAAAAAATATTACAATTGAAGTTGAATTTTTTTTAAAAACACCGCGAAATTATTTTAAAACAATCCATGGAGGTTTCTTAAAATGCCACAAAATACTAATTTGGGTGTAGTAAAATGTTTCTTTCATATATTCTTATAATTCAAGTAGGACCTCAATAATTCTTCGAAGACTGGAAAAATCAATTTGAAACTAAGTATTCTTTCAATCTTTTAATAGGATATAATCTTAGATCCTTTCAACCATAAATATTATTCTATACACATTTGTATTTGATTGCACGGGTTTCCTTAGGTATACTGGAATCCATAAATAATTAACTATTTATCCTCAAGTATTTGGATTCCTTTAATGTTGGATCAACATACTCTGAATGCGGACATTGGTATGTACGCTAGAGTTCATGTTGATTTAAATTTAGAATCTATGACTTTGGATGTTTTGAGACTCATTTTTTAGGATCATTAAATTGTGTTTTATGTTGAATGTGAATTTATACCACCATTTTGAGAGGCTTTAAAGATTATTGGTATTTCTATTGCCTATTGTAGAGTAGTCAAGAAAAAAATAATTCATGGTTGTGACATTATGAAATGGAAAAAGGTATATAAGAGTTAGAAAATTAAACCTCCTATGCTTCAGAAACATGACCCCATCAAGAAAAATGATTCCAAAAAATTGTTAAAAAATAAATTCAAGGATATCACTTTAGTTAGTTCCAGTGTTGTCCTTTTTGAAGAGGAAGAAAAATAGAATAACTTTTCTAGAACTCCATCATATACTAGTTTCCATGTCATGTAAACTAAAAAAATTATATTAGATATGTCATATAGAGAAGAAAAAACATTTAATTGGCTAGGGAAATAAAAATATAAATAAAGTATTGGGTGGTATCACTTCACTAGAGAGAGCTACAAATATGTTAGATCAACCTGAGAATATTATTTCAATTCAAATGTATGGTTTAAAAGAGGTTGGAGGCTTGTTTATTGATATATCAAGATAGGAGACCATTGTTTTAGAAAAATATATTCATAATTCCTTGAAAAATCCTGGGATGTGATTAACACAATATTGTGACACAAATGAAATATATGACATTCTGGTTGCACATGTAAATACCACAAAGGCACCTATGAACTCAAATAATATTACAGATAAATAGGCACTTGACAGCACCACACCAAATCATAAAAAGGGATATAGTCCAAGGAAATATATAATGATTAAAGTTTTATGTAGGTAATACAAATTGGGACATACCCCTTCATGAAAATTAAATTGAAGATCCTATTTTGGAATTGTCAAGGTCTATCCCCCCAAATACTTTGAATTCCATTAGGCTTCTTATTCAAAACATAAAACAAATTAGTTTGGGTTAGTTAAACCTAAAAGAAACGTTTCAGCCAAGATTTATTCATTGGATATATGGGCCTTTAATCTACTATGAATGAATCAATACTCCTCATAAATATGGTTACTTTGGGGGAAGACACATTTCAAATTTGATAATCAAGAAATTTTATGTATAAGTGAACAGGTTGTCACCTATAGTTTTAACCTACCTTAATGGCCTTAAGGCATTCATTTTTTTTATTTTTTATAATCCACCATTGAGGGGGTGAGGTGGAACCCATACAAGGCCAGATGACTTATTGACAATTACATAAACCATAGGTCTTCTAGGGAATCACCCCGATCAGACAACTTTGAACTGCTCCTTCCCAGTACATGTCCTAATATCATCACTCCACCTTTATATGGATGGTCGGCTGGAAATCTTGTGAAGAGATGCACAAGCCTGGTACCAATGGTAATTATATACCCTACCATTCTCCCAATTCTAGTAAGCTCTGCTCTGGTTAATTCCCCTCTTCTGAATCCTTGTTTGGAGCCTTGTCCTTTGTAGTCTGACTAGTACATTTTCATATTCATGTTTCCCAAATGCTTCGATATGGCATGAAGGCCTTGAGGTGGCACTAAGGCCTTGAGATACAACTATCCCAAAGGCCTAGGGTGGCCCGAAAGCCGTGTAGGGTAGGAGGCCCAAACCAGTGGCCCATAGTCCCCGATGGATGAATAGTATTGACTGCTATAGTACCGAAAAATACCATCTATAGTACAAGATACATTAATGCACTAGTAGCCAAGAAATATGACTCCAACCGGATATGATCTCGATTCTCTCAGATTCACATTCTGAGTCCTCACCAAATGGGTCGCGACTCATGTTCCTACAGCTTTAAATAGGAAGAAATGAAACAATTTTTTTCTATTCAATATTCCTTTAATAAATATCAGGACATAAGGTCTTTGTGGCAAAAAAATATTCTTCCTTTCTAAAGCTATTATTGAACCATGGTTCATAATTTGATATTTAAATTCAATTATGAATCCTAATGAATATCAGGGAGCTATAACCAATTCAATCTCATTGAGAGAATTTAGATCTTGAATTGAGAGTAATAATATTTTATAGATTAACTTAGTGTGATCCAAATACACCTAGAATAAGAACGATCTGGAAAAAGATGGTATCGTGTAAAATGGATAATTTTTTTCCATTGAAGCTTCCTTAAATGAATTATTCATAATTTCATATGCCACACTAGAAAAAATAAATTCTGATCATCATCCTATTATCATGTCTTGCATGGATAAAGAAGCGAAGATTCCAATTCCCTTTAGATTCAATAATTCTTGGTTTCTTCAACTAGATTACAAGAATCTTGTGAAATACACATGGTCCTCTAATAATTTCAAGTGAAATGCTTTGGACTATGTTTTCAAACATAATGTGATCAAGAAAATATTGAAAGAATGTATCAGATATTATTTAAGTAAATTATACATTCATATTACATTACATGAAGCTAATCTTCTTCATATAATGGAATGTATCTCTATTATTTACTTCTCTGGAAAACTGTAAAATGAGGATGAGGTCTGATATTGTCTCAACAATATTCATTATCTCAAAGAGGGGATACAAAAATAGATTTTTAAAACTAGTTTTCTTAATGATGGTGATAGAAACACAGTGAAATTTAACTCTCTTCAAAAAGGTATAAAGGATAATCAGTCATTATCAATTATCATGGATGGTGATATGGTTTTTGATGATAGAAAATATCTCTCTGACCATTTTATATCTTTCTTTTTGAATCTATTCAATGGACCAGCATGTAATAATTATTTTTTGGAAAATTTCACAACTAAATTGGTTATTGAGGAGGATAATTCCATGTTAACCTCAATGCCTCATGATTTTGAAAATAGATATGTGGTATTTGGGTTAAATACTAGAAGTTATCCAGGCCCTAATGGTTTCTCAAATTTCTTCTTTCAAATATTCTTTGAAACTATACAATTGTATTTTATAGATGGGCCACTCATTTATTCAAATATGGCCGCTCACAACTAGAGTAAATGCTCAATTTTTTATACCTATTCTAAAAGTGTAGAATGAAAGATACATTAGTTCTTTCAGGCTAGTTGCTCTGCTGAATACTCTTTATAAAATTATAGGATATAATATATCGAATTAGTTGTCCAAAACTTCCAATAATATAATATCCCATAATAAATTTGGATTTTTAAGGGGAGGAACATATGGGAATGCCTTATCACTACATCAGAAATTTTTAATTTTCTATTTAAATATAAAGGAGGAGGAATCATACTATGAAACATGATAAAAAAAGACATTGATGTTATGGAACGAGATTTCATTTGTCAATCTATTTCCAATATTGGATTTGATGATGTTTTTAGTCATTAGATTAAAATTATTTCAAACTCAACACACATTTCCATTATCATTAATGGATATCTCGAGGGGTACTTTACATGTTCAAGAAGCGTTAGATAAGTCAATCCTTTTTCTTCCATTATCTTTTGCATTGCATAGGATTTTCTTTTTTGGATTTTCTTCTAGATGGTGGATAATGGTGAACCAAAGACTATTAAAAATTCTAGAGACTTATTTACATTTTAAAACCTATTTTATGTTGATGAAATTATAATTTTCACCAAGGGAGAAAAAATAAAAATCAGAAACATAAACAATTCTCACCCTCACTATGAAAGAGTATTGAGGGAGGTGGGCAGTTAGAAAAAATCTTTCATCTACATTTGGATGAATATTTATGAAAATAGGAAAGTGGATATGATCATTCATCAGTGCCTAAAAGAATTTATTATTAAAATTTCTTATCTTGGGGTCCCTCTATTTTGGATAAGACTCGAAGATTTTTATTTTTATAAAATCCTAGTAAAATTTTTAAAGTTATTAGAATCTTTGGAAGGTGATGCCCTCTCAAAAAAAGTGTGACTTTTGATGTATATTATCGATCCAAATTTTTTAATCTTTCTTGGTTTATAAATGGATGGATTTTCTACTCAAAAATAACAACATCTCTAGAAAAATAATTGTTTATAGTGGTTCCATTATATAAAAAAATTATTATAGTGCCTTGGAAAAAGTGTTGTAACCCTTATTAACTTGGGTGAATTGGAATAAAAAATGTTGATATATTCAATAAATCCATTAAATCCAATATTTTTAAGAATATTTTATTGGAAATTCTAATATCATTGATTTCTCATATCAAGGTTCTTAAGAATTCTAAATTCTAGGAATATGAATTATGATGAATCCTCAATCTAGTCGACCTTCAAAACTATATTGTCTATCAAAGATTTGAATTAAAATTTCCTGGCCAGTATGTAGTCATCTATATATTTTTTGATTGAGAATTTAATAGGTGAACCTCTTGTGGACCTTATTAGCTCCTCAGATCTATATATTTAACTTAGTATTTTAATTAAAGTCCAAATGAATGTTAGGCCCCAATTACTTTTTGGTTTTATTTGTTTTCGATAGATGATAATGGATAATAAATGATTGAATTTGAGAAAATTTAATTATATGGACCATCAAACTCACCATCATAATCAGTGGACTAGATTCTCATTGTTTATTAATGTCCAAAAGATTGTAATGATTTTTTATGGATTAAAAGGCTCATCAGACTCGCCTCGAGTCTAAAAAAAAGAAATAGTTTTAATTAGAATATGTATGGATATAATGTAAATCTGGTGCTTATTTTTTGTTTTATAATTCACAAAATTCATAAGTTTCTTGGAGACTTTTGATGCAAGGATTATGAAGGAAAACAGGAGATCCAGTGCTACCAATCGTATTCATTCTTGTTTGGAACGAAGAAACCTACTAAAAGGAATGGACGCTACAATATATTCCTTTGAATGTTGGAAGATGCTAAATCAGATCTTAAAAGTTCTAAAAAAACATGAAGGAAGTCATGATACAATCCACGTGTGAAGAAGAATAATAATTTCTGTGAAGAGAAACCTTTCTCGTCCCAGGTCATCGATGTGAGATCACTGGACATAAATTTGTTGAAAGGATGAGAAGGTTGATCAGAATGTGGAAAACAAAATTTCATGGTTTTCAGTCAAACCAGTAAGAAACCAAAAACAAAGATTCTGATAAATAAATTAAGTGGTGAATTTTTATTATTATAATATTGGAAAAAAGAAAATAAGCTCCAGATGAAAAAGCTACTAACATTGATCCATCAGATGCGGTATATCATAGATCCATCTTAATGTATACTGACACTAATTCATATTGTAGGTATATTATTAATTTCATATAAATATTTTTATCATAGGTATAATGTTTTAGAATGTTTGGATTGTATTTCAATTATGTTAAGAAAAACATGAAGTCGTACGTTGTTCTCATTAAATAATGTAAAAAAACAAAAAGAATATTACTTATTTCATGAAGAGGTGAAGACTCATCAGAAAAGAACTAATAATGTTATTCGAAGTAAAGAAGAAACCAATCCCTCTATCTTAGGATGACACCAATAATTTCATCAGACATGGGATCATCAGTCTGAGGAATTGGTGATATTTCAGATATACTGATAATGATTTAATATGGATAAAATTAAAGAGAATACATTCAGTGTTTACATGAGGTCATAATAATGGACCAATTTCAATATCATACATTTTTCATCATAATAAATAATCATAATGGAGAATCATAGTGAAAAAACTATTGTTTTTAATTTTTCTTCACCATAATGAGGAAGATCATAATGAAAAATGAGGTATTAGACTAAAGTTTTAAATTTTATCAAGATAAATGATGTTGTGAGATGGTTTTATAAGTGTTAAGATGAGGTAAAGAATTGAAAGATATATCTGACATGTTGGGATATTTTTGCAGATGTTGGGAAGTTTGGTTGAATGGAAACAATTTATATAATCCCACCCAAACATTATCGGGGGTTTCTATAAAAGGATACCATAGTTCATTTTTAATGTGTGTAAAAATATGGATTTCTCATGTATGTTATATCTTTGACAATTTTTTAATAGCTATTGTGTTTCCAACATTAGTTTTTTTCTGGTTGGTATTGAGGAGGTTCCATTGCAATGACTTCCTCACAGTGAGGTTCAGTCAGATCAATAGAAAAAATTTCCATTGAACGATGCATCCTTGGAGCAAGTCCATCGAAGTTAGCCAATTGAATCAACATACATGAAATAGAGGTTCATCAAACCATGTTCCATTGGATGCCAAATTTTGAGCCTTCTATTGAGTTTATTCTCAATTAAATAAGGAAGAATAGAAGGGTGATCCAACATGAATGACAATTAGGTAGAGACCATCAGACAGTACTTACCGAACTGGGATGATCGGAATAACTCTTATATGAAAAATTTATGGACTGAGTTTTTGCAATAAGTTCCATAAATCATGGAATTACGTAAGGCATATATCATAAAGGAACATCAATAATGATAAAATATCATGGGAATAAAACATGTAATTGTGGAAAACCATTTAGCACATGATATGATTTCCATCGTATCCATTCATTGCTTCCAAGACCATCATAATGGACAAAGTCCATTACTGAATCGGGTTTACTTGCCATTCCAGCCCAGTATTACTATACCGGATTTACTTTTCATTACAGTCATGTCAATCTCATGAGATATAAATCTTTACCCAATGCATTTTAGGGTGATATAGGTCCCACCCATCTCATGATGAAATCATTCTTACATGGGCCACAACATAAACAGAAATCATTCATCATATCCTAAAAATAAAATGGGTTTCCTAAACATCATCCCATCATAAAATAATCCTTATAAAACAAATGGATATAATTTAATCATAATAAAAGTGACTCCATGTAAATCATATAGACATTATACATAAAACATACACATATAAAATAATGCCATCTTAGATGGAAAATGGTTTTGATAAAACACTTTAAATGAATTCTTGATGAAAATATCCTTTATTTTTCAAAAACATTTTGTTTTCACAAAATGTCATTAAATTTTTAAAGAAAAGGATTTTTTTGAAAACAGTCATGAATCATGTAGAGTTAGCTTCATGAATATAAGTCGTTATGAAACCGTAAAAATCTGTTCATTCCATATATGTTTAAAAAAAATTATCCTCGTACTTTTTCCAGAAAAGTCAAAAAATACATCGTATGGTAAACAAAAGAAAGATTCCTTCAATTCATCATAGTAAAATTCAAAAGGGGTAAAATGAATTTAAACATGTATGTATGAATAGTAAAAAATTTATGAAAACATTTTGATAAATCATGAACATGGATGATAAATATAACCCCAATAAATACTTACGAATAAACATTCTCGGATAAGAATGAGATTGGAATAATTATCCCTTACCTTAAGTCTGATATGCTTCTTACGTATCTGAACCTCCAGTATAATTATTTAAATAATGTCATTGAATTAATAAAGAATCATATCCATTTTTATGATATCATATATGGTTCACATATGACTTTATATTACCCATTCTTTTGTAAATTACATGTTAAAGCAGCATTTTGGGTAAAATCGTTTCATTTATCTTATGTCTTTCAACTTGTTGTTCATAATATTATTACTTATATCTTGATTTATTTAATTCCAGAAGGTAAAACATGGTTTATATATAATACATTCATCATTTAAATATATATTATAGATCGATAAATGGAATGAAATACATCGTTCATGGAGAAGGTAGGCTGTGCATACGCATGAACGTTGTTTTTGTTTCCTTATTGAATTAAAAGGAATTAAGTAAATGAAACAAATATATAAATAAATCCAGTATCATTATTATGTAATATCTTTCATGATTATTTATTATATATACATTATAATCATACTTGAATGGTTAATAATGGAAAATGAATCTCATTGCGTTCGTGGAGACGGTAGTCCGTACGTACGCACGAGGGATGATATCATTCTTTTGATATTAAAATCGTATATAATTGGATATTATATCATATATAAAAGAATAATAATAAAGTTATATTTATTATTTATATCATTTATACTCATTATTATACCAATCCAAATGATGAAATGTTTGAATAACAAACTACACCACGACGTGGAGACGGTAATCCATACGTACGTACGTGTGGTGACTTTTTCATTCATAGGATGTATAAAATAACTAATATTGTTGTAAAATTTTTATATCAACATAATATTATATATACGATACTGGAGTTATTATTCTATAATGGAAAGAACAATGAAGAAGGAAGTAGAAGAAGAAATAATATTAAAATAGGTGGTGAGAGATTTACCTCTTCTCCGGGTACTTCCATTTGATTTGATCAAAAGGGCTCCTTAGATTGGATTTATAACTAAAGTAAGGCCTCTATAATTAAGGGAGGATATTTGGGAGGATATTTGGGCAGGTTTGGCCGAGCCAAATGGCTTGGTAGGAGTGAATGTGAGAGAAGGGGGAGTTCCCTTTAATAAGAGGGGTGAGGGGAACCTTAGGAAAAACATTAAATATTATTTTATAATAAATTCATATTCTATCTATAATGGCTCCAAAGTGACTTATTTAGATTCTAGGGTGGGTATGGGTTGAAATAGTCTCAACCAATAGGTCTTAGGAAAGTTTAGGTTACCATATTAACCATATCATTTAGATTTAACTCTATGTTAAATAATTTAACTTTTACCATGTCTTCTTGTATTCTTACACTATATGGATACTAAACATACTATAAACAACCAATAGAACCCCAATTGGTTCCTTAATGTAATATATAATATTATATAAGTCATTCCGCTGATCCTTATTTTTTTAGGACCATTATATCAATTAATAATATAATATTTGTTTTAAAAACTCTTTTATGACAATTTTAACAGTATTTGGTATTTTGTTTTCTATAAATTCATTCCATGACTATTACTTCGAAAGCAATTCATCTAACCAACCCTAATATGTTATATTAACCTAGAAAATTAGTTTATTTCATATTAAGTCTAAAATTACATTTATTTGGGTATTTATAATTTCAATTATGTTAATATTTCATTAATAAGGTATTTACTGAATCATCATTGTGTCATAAATAAATTAAATTATTTAATGTCTAAAAAATATAAATAAAATACCATTATGTATAAAATCATTTTACCTTTCTAATGAATATTTATAGAATAATTTATCTTATGTATAACCCTATATTAGAAATGTTTTAGATATTAAACTATGATTTTACCTATTTTAACACTTATTTAAATAAAATATTAATAAATGTCCGAATATAATCCAAGTGGACCTAAAGGGAAATATTTTATTCCTAAAGTTGTTTTTGGTATAATAATACTTATCCAATAAAACTAGGATATGTGTTAGGGTAATAATAATATAATTTTTTCCCTTAATTCCCCTATTTAATTTTAATCATGGTAAATAAAAGTAAAAAGTTACTATTCACCAAAAATTATTTTTATCTTATTGAACCAAATTTTACTCCTTGATATTAACCATGATTCGTGGATTTTAAAAATTCAAATCACAGAAGCGGTAAAATTATGTTTTATGTAAATTTGCAAATTCTCCTATGAGATGGGTAAGAGACGGTAAATAGTTCAATAAAATTTTTATATATCTAAAATTATAATAAAATGAATCCAATGAAATACAATGAAATAATATAGGTATTATGTATCTATTTTGACCTAAAATAAGTTTAAATAAAATAAATGATTATTTAAATAAAAATTCAGTTTTAACCAATAACTCAATGTTTTCACTATTAATCAAAAATAGAATATTTTCAAAAAAAATAACAAAACATCACCCTAGGATAATTTCGATATTTTGAATCCAAAATGCAAGTTCATTTTGAATAATAAAATTTATAAAATTTCAAAAAGTGGGTATTAAAATCCATAACAGCTCGTTTATATAATATTTTAACAATATATCGTTGTTTAGTGAAACTTGGTATTGCGTACTACACATGCTATCGAGGAAGGTTGTGATGACGTGTATTGCAAGCCAAGTCAAGGATGCGTGTAGTGAATGATCCCATTGGAGTTGCATATAACATAATCAAAACTTATTTCATTTATACATTAAACAAAATATATACTTAATGTTGCGTAGAATAATTTCGACAAAATGAACTTGAAATTGTGTGTAACACGAGCCAAGAATAGTGTTGCGTATACTGCAAGATAATATGGTGTTGTGTATAGTACAATCTATTCTTGGTGTAGTGTACAATAAAATACATCAAAGAAATTAAAAGGAATATATCTCATAAAATCTCAGGTTGTTACATTCTACCCCCATAAAATGAATTTCATCCTCTAAATTCGTCAGGGTTATAAATGGATTTTTTACTTTAAAGTTTCTTTCGTAGAAACCCACATCGTAAAAAGGAATACTAAATCATCATTTTAAAAAAGGAACGTTAGAAACATAATGGATTCCCAAAGTAACTCATCACTGGGTTTCCTCATAGGAGAATAAAGGGGAAAATATGGATATGGAAGTGAAATCTAACCATCATGTTCTGATGGAGAGTGGTAGAGAACAAGGCTATGGAAAATCCAACAATCACAAAGCCATGAATTTGTTATGAACTAAGGTACCATATGATTAATCAGATATGAGGTCATTAGGACAACATTTTTTTTTTCAAAATCATTTCCCTAATTTTGATGAATTTTTGAGTTAAACAAAATACATACTTGATTTTGGTACAATCTTACCATTGCTCGTGCCTTGAACAATTTCCACTCATCTCTAAAATAAATGAAGTTGAATTTTTCTTCAGTGAAGTGTTAGAAGATCTTGTGATAGAATGATAGGTCATTCCATCATTCTTAAACATAAGGTTAGAAAAATTTATATACAGAAGTCCATCTATGGTGAGATTAAACATATATGGTTCATAAATTGGACTTAAACTTCATTTATCATACATCTTAATAAAATAAAACTAGTTTCTACTAACTAGGGACTTCCTGTAGGCCAGTGGTAGGTGATAAAGGCCTATAGTACTTCAATTGTGGGCTCGATTCCCACAACCTAGTCCAACATGACGAGTTGTCTCCCATCCTCAAGGTTTTCCTTTTTCAAAAACCACATTGTTGTAACATTCCATCAATAATATCGAAAAATTTTCTAGCCATAAATAATACAAACATATTTCCAACAGAATCCACTCCAATCTTTAGGCTTATCCAAAATAATTCTGTCCAAGCTCATAGTATAATGAAAATTATTACTACAAATGGCATCTACTGATCACGTGAATACCTTCATTTATCCAACATATATAATACGATATAGCTTGTTAGTCACATTACAAACATGTGAATACCTTAAACATGTATTCTCTTGAAAAATGAATACCCATTGAACTTTAGTGAAAACATGAATGCTGTCGAATGTTAATTATTTCCACATACCAAAATCCAAAAAATTCTATATACTCAAACCAGGATATAACTTTTTCCATATATCAGTTATGAGCTCATTTCAATTTCTCTTTATCCCTTCATTATGCACATATCATCTTCCATCCAAAAATATTTCAATCACTTTTAATGGTTACTGGTACCATATAATTATTGATAACTAATACATTGAAATTCAAAAATTCCACAACACCATAAATGAGATTCGATGATACTATTTTGAAATCCCATTACATGAACACTTAATCATTCCACAACATCATTGTCATACTCAACCTCACAAATAGTGAACTCATGTGACTTCCCTTTATCCTTTACCTCAAGAGGTTGTTCACGTCGATCATCATTAACCCTTGGATTAGGGAATTGATTAGAATAATGCCCCATTTCCTTGCACTTGAAGAATTGAAGTGTTGGTGGAGCGTTCTCTATAGTCTTCTCTCTATTCACATCATTAGCTAGATTTTTTCCATTAATTCAACACTCAACTACTTGAAGACCAACTTTTCCACCTATAAAACCTTTTCTAGTACCTTTTAGACAATCTCCATCATGCTTCTTTCCACACTTTGAGCATAAAGAAACTTTCATCTTCTTTTCACCATTGTTATGATATTTCTCCTTGAACTCCATCTTTCGTTTCATGTCCAAACGATGAGATAGATATATAACACCAACTTCAATTTCTACCTTGATTGCATAATGCACAATTTATTCATAGCTACTGAAGTCTCTTATTGATAATTCCCTTCGAAGACTTGGTTTTAAGCCACTAAAGAATCGATCAATTTTACTTTCAGGTTGGATGATAAATCCAGATGAATACCTTGAAAGCCTTGTAAAATTCACTTCGTATATACTAATATATTCATCAACCGTTTTCTTAAGCTCAAGGAACTCCTTTTACATCTTGGTTCGAATAATACGAGGGATGTACTTATTGAAAAACAAGTTATTGAACTCATCCCATTCCATTGATTCAATTTCATCTTGGGGACTTTTATTATTAATTAGATTCCACCACTGTTCTACATCACCTTCTAAACGGTAGACAACCAGAATGAATTTTTCATGTTCTGAACAACGAATAATGGAAAATATCTATTCAATGGTACTAATCCATTTTTCATCAACAAGTGGACTAGAAGACCCACTAAAAGGAGGTGGGTGTTGCCTCATGAACGACTCAATAGAATATTGTTCCCTTCTCTGTTCATTTAGAAGTCCATAATGATTCATTGCTTCTGTATTTATAGTAAAAATATTGTGCACTCCATCTCCCATAACATTGTATTGTTCAGAAGGACAATCATTACCTTGTCTGTTACATTGATCAATACGGTTCCTTCGGGTTCTAGCCATTGTCTAAAACCCAAAAAAGAATAGCGTGAGAGGCAAAAATCATGCTTGGGAAAACAATATAATAATGGAAGAGTACCTTAAATATCTAAAATTTTTGGTTTAATTGTAATATCAGTACTGTAATTCTAGGACTATAACCTATACTTATACTTAACTTTAGGGACATCCCTAGACATTCCTTAGAAATATCACTAGGGATCCCACTAAAGTTTTTTGGATCCTAGTTTACAAAGGTTAACTAATCTATTCCTAAAATACCAACTGTAGAGACCCCAAAGCATGACATAAAAGTACCTGACATTACTTTTGCGGAATACTTTATACATGACAAAAATAGACACCAAAGGACCGTAATAGTTTAGTGTCTTTGGAAACTCAGAACATAATCTTCTAATTGTGGTGAAATATCTTCAACATCTCCAATAAAGATCTTCCCCTTTTGTTTTCTTACCTAAAACATTTCTTTATATCCTAGGGGAAAGAAAACATAAAAACGGTCAGTTTAAATGCTTAGTAAAGGTAAACATAGGGAACATAAAACAATCCATAAATATTTGATTGCAAAAATTAGAACATAAAATCTAAACATCAAAATCATGAGCAATGACATAAATCTTGGAAGTACGTATGGTTTATATCATAAAGTAACATCAATCATGATAAAATAGCAACGGAATAAAACATTTAATTGAGGAAAACCATAAAGCACGTGATATGATTTCCATAGTATCCAAGGCATTACTGCCTAGACCATCATAGTGGACAAAGTCCATTACTGAATCGGGTTAACATGTTGTTCCAACCCTTTATTACTGTACCGGAATTAATTTCCATTACATCCATGTCTGTCTCATGAGATTTAAATCTTTACCTAATACATTGGGGGTATATATAGGTCCCACCACTCTCATAATGAAATCATTCTTACGTTTTCCACAACATTAACATAAATCATTCATCATAACCCTGATAATAAAATGGGTTTCATAAACATCATCTCATTATAACATAATCCATATTAAAAAAATTGATATAATTTCATCATAAGAAAAGTGAAACCATGTAAATCATAGAGACATTATACTTGAAACATACCCATATGAAATAATGTCATCATAGACGGAAAATAGTTTTGATAAAACACTTGAAATAAACTCTTGAGGAAACTATTTTTTCTTTTTCAAAATCATTTTCCTTTAAAAATATTCCATGCAATTTTAAAAGAAAAGGATTTTGTTGAAAATAGTCATGAGATCTTGTAGAGTAAGCTTCATGAAAATAAGGTGAAACCGTAAAACTCTGTTCTTGCCGTATAAGTTAAAAAAACATTCTCCTCGTACTTTTTCCGTAAAAGTCAAAAAGTACATCATATGGTAAACAAAAGAAAGATTCCTTCCATTGATCATAGTAAAAGTAAAAATTGGGTAAAAATGACTTTAAACATACATGTAATAATATTAAACATTTTGTGAAAACATTTTGAGAAATCATGGACATGGATGATAAATATAAACCCAATAAATACTTACGAATAAACAATCTCAAATAAGAATGAGATTGGAATAATTATCATTTACCTTAGGTCCAATATACTTCGTACGTATCCGAACCTCCTATATAATGATATAAATAATTTCATTGACTTATTACAGAATCATATTCATTGTTATGATATCATATATGGTTCACGTATGACTTTATATTATTCATTCTTTTGTAAATTCCATGTTAAAGCAGAGTTTTGGGTAAAATCGTTTCATTTATCGTACGGGTTTTGATTTTTTGTTCGTGATATTTGTAATTATATCCTGTTTTATTTAATTCCAAAATGTAAAACATGATTTATATATAGTATATTCAGAATATAAATATATATGATAGATCAATTAATGGAATGAAATACGTCGTTCATTGAGACGGTAGGTCGTACGTACGCATGAATGTTGTTTTAGATTACTTATTGAATTTAATGGAATTAAGTAAATAAAACATATATGTACATAAATATAGTATAATTGTTATTTAATATCTTTTATTATTATTTATTATATATACTTTGTATTCATACTTGAATGGTTATTCATGGAAAATAAATCTCATCGCGTTCGTGGAGACGGTAGTCCGTACATACGCACGAGCGTTGATATCATTCTTTTGATATTAAAATCTTATATTATTGGATGGTATATCATTTATACATAATCATAATAATGTTATATTTATTATTTATATCATTTATACTCATTATTATACCCATTCAAATGATGAAATGTTTGAATAACAAACTACACCACGATGTGGAGATGGTAAAACGTACGTACACACGTGTGTTGACTTTTAATACATAGGATGGATAAAATAACTAATATGGTTGTACCCTTTTTATAACAAAATCACAGTATATATAAGATACGGGAGTTATTATCCTATAATAAAAACTACATTTAAGGCGGATGTGAAAGAAGAAAGAAACTTGAAATAGGTGGTGAGATATTTACCTCTTCTTCGGGTTCTTCCTTTTGATTTGATAAAAAGTGCTTCTTAGATTTGCTGTATGAATAAAGGAAGGCCTATAGAATGAAGGGAGAATATTTTATAGGGTATTTGGGTAGGGTTTGGCTGAGTCAAATGGATTTGGAGGAGATGATGTTAGATAATGGGGAGAACCCTTTTATAAGAGGGGTGAGGGGAACCTTAGGAAAAACATAAAATATTATTTTATAATAAATTCATATTTAGTTTATAATGGCTCCAACGTGACTTATTTCGAATCTAGGGTGGGGATGGGTCGCAATACTCTCAACCAATAGGTCTTATGCATGTTTAGGTTAAAATTTTAACCTTATCATTTAGATTTATATCTAAGTTCAATAATTTAACTTTTACCATGTCCTCTTGTATTCTTACACTATATGGTTAATAAACATACGATAAACTGCCAATGGAACCCCAATTGGTTCATTAATGTCATATATATTATTATATATGTAATTTTGAGGATCCTTATATTTTTAGGACCATTATATCAATTAATAATATAATATATGTTTTAAAAACTCTTTTATGTCAATTTTGACACTATTTGGTATTTTGTTTTCTCGAAATTCATAACAGCATTATTACATTGATAAAAAATCATCTAACAAACCCTAATATGTTATATTAATCAATAAAATTAGTTCAATTAATAAAAATTATCAAATTACATTTATTTGGGTATTTAAAATGTCAATTATGTTAATGTTTCATTAATATGGTAATTATTGCATCATCATTGTGTCATATATAAATTAAATTATTTAATTTCTAAAAATTATAAATAAAATACCATTATGTAGGAAATATTTTTATATTTCTAATGAATATTTATAGATTAATTTATCTTATGTATAACCCGATATTAAAAATATTTTAATTATTAAACATTAATTTTACCTATATTAACTCTTCATAAAATAAAATAATAATAAATGTCTTAATATAATACAAGTGGACCTAAAGGGAAATATTTTATTCCTATGGTATTCTTTGGTCTAATTATACTTATCCAATAGAACTAGGACATGTCATAGGGTAATAATAATATCATTTGTATCCTTAATTACCTTATTTACTTTTAATCGTGGTAAATAAAACTATAAAGTTACTGTTCACCAAAAATTATTTTTATCTTATTGAACAGCATTTTACTCCTTCATATTAACCTCGTCTCTCGGTTTTTTGAAATCCAAATCACATAAGTGGTAAAAATATTTTTTATGTAAATTTGTAATTGCTCCTATGAGGTGGGTAAAAGAGGGTAAAAAGTTCAATGAAATTTTTACATATAAAAAATTATTATAAAATTTTTTCCAATGAAATACATTGAACATATAGATGTATTATGTTAATATTCTGACCTAAAATAAATTTAAATAAAATAAATTATTATTTAAATATAATTTTTGTTTTAACCAATAACTTAGTGTTATTACTATTCATCAAAAATTGAATGTTTTCAAGAAAAATACCAAAAATTTACCCTAGGCTAATTTCGATATTCCGAATCCAAAAATGAAGTCCATTTTGAAAGATAAAATCTATAAAGTTTCAAAAATTCAGTATTAATATTCATAACGGATAGTTTATATAATATTTTTATAACATATCGTTGTTTAGTGAAAATCGGTATTGCGTACTACACACGCTATCGAGGAAGGTCGTGATTGCGTGTAATGCAAGTCAAGTCAGGGATGTGTGTAGTGAAAGCTCACAGTGGTGTTGCGTATAACAGAACCAAGAAATATTTCAATTTTACATTAAACAAAATATTTACTTAATGTTGAGTAGAATAATTTCCACAAAACAAACTTGATATTTTGTATAACAGGAGCCAAGAATAGTGTTACGTATACTGCAAACTAATACACAATTGCATATAGTAAAATCTAATCTTGGGATAGTGTACAATAGAAGACATCAACGAAATTAAATATAATATATCTCATAAAATCTCGGGTTGTTACATTTATACTAGGATGGTATATATTTTCATTTTTTTCCCTTGTATTCCAGAAATAAGATAGTGAAAGAAAAATTGTTGGTGGAACTATCCAATAATTAAATGAGTAGTTATATATACCAAACCATTTAGATAACATGTTATATTCTATATTTATATTTATTGAATGATAAAGGTGATATTTTGATGTATATTTGAGTGGATCATGACTCTAAAAAGATTCAAATCTTAAGAATGTTTTTGTTTAGGAGCTAAGAAACATTCTTATAAAATATAAAGGAACAATTGATTAACCCCACACCCCTCCCCCTAGTGGTCTCAATCATGGATGGACACTAACAATTTGTATTAGATAATAGTTTCCCTCTAAATGATCCATCTACTAGAATGGATAATTTGAATTAATGTAACTATAAGGGGATAATGGTTTTGAATGAAAAATTATCATATCAGGAAAGATATAATTATACCATATCTTATGTCTCTTGGGTATAATTTTTTGGATACTACTATAGATAGAATTACTAATCATATTCAAAAAACCCCTATTACTACTCTTGGAAATAAAAATAATGAAAATAATGGAAGATCTAAAAATGTGTTACTCTCATCACTAACATAATGTGATTTCCATAGAGTAAATGGAATTGAAACTATAAAATTTATCTAAAATAATTTAAAAATCATTTATGAAGGAAATACAAAGGTAAATTAGGAACATATAAAATTATATATCCTAGAGTATAACGATTTGAAATTGGATGAGCATGTATATTTTTGTGACTTATTTACAAGGTTTAGTGATATTATTAGTACCATAATATGTCTTGGTGAGAAATTTCAAGAATCAACTATGGCTGAAATGTTATTGAGAATTCTTTCAGATAAGCTTGATGCCATAGTTTCATCATTGGAAGATAGAGATCCTAAAGCTCTATTGTTGGATTATCTTCATAATACTCTTATTACATATGAAATGAAAAGAGATAAGGTTACTACAAGTACAAAAAATATTGATCAACAAATGGCCATAAAATATTTGTAAAAATGGAAAAATACAACGAAATTAAATAATAATAAGATTATTTTGAATAAAATAAAGAAGTTGAAGAGTTCAATTCATTTATTTCCCTTCTTTATATGAAATACAATAAGTGGTTATAGAATATTAAAACCCTCAAATGTTTGAATTGTGAAGGGAAAGGAAATTTTACCCAAACTTTCCTAGGAATAAAGTTGAAGAGTATATGTCTGAGGAATATGATGACAATTCTAAAAAACAAATGTGGATGAAACATAAGGAAAAATCCTATTATGAAAAAAATAATAAATTTTACATGAGAAGAAAGAATGAGGATGATTCCTTATAATGTGATGAACATGATCATCAACTCAACTTTATTGCTCATCTTAGAAATGTGAGTGATTGATATATAAGTGATAATGATTATGAATAGATGATAGAAAATTAATAGATTATCAAAAGTAATTTGGATAATGCACATGAAAAAAATCTTATCTCAAGAACAAAATAAATAAATTGTAGAAATATGTTAAGGACATAACATTTGAGAATGGTGATCTTGAAAGAAAAATGAATTGTTTTCAAGAAAGGATTCTATAAATGATAATCTCAATCAGACAGAATTTAACCTTGTTAAAGAATGTAAATATAACAAGATTAAGATAAATAAATCCAAAAAAACCATATAAGTTATGATAATTTATTGCTAGAATAAAGAATAAGAGTTTTTAGAACTATAATAAATGTTTCTTATAGTGCAAAGTCAAATATTAAATATGGGTGAAAACTTCACAATAGAAATTGATGTTAAAGTTGAAACGTATATAGATGGTGGGAAAAAATATTTACAAAATAGGTTTTGTGAGAAAACATATTTCATCAACAAATATAAGAATTATTCCAGGAATTATCCTCCTAAGAAATGTGGTCCATGATTTGTGAGAAATAAAACAATTTTCTAATCAATTTAATTCTCTGTCTGAAAGATCAATATTCATAGGTCACTTTTGGGGTTGTGTAGTTTTCGGATACGTTGTTTATTTATGTTGGTATAACATGTATCTAGTAGGAAATAGGTATGAATCAAGGGGGCTATGATGAGGAAAGCAGATAAAATGGTCCTAAAAATTATATGGAACCAAAAAGGTAAAATCATAGGGTGAAGTATGATGAGTATGTCAAGAAAGTGGAGAAAATAAATCTTGTTGAGTCTGAAAAGAAAGGGATCATAGTTATTTGGCCAGAACAATTATTCAAGGCAATGATGTTAGAATAAGAACAAAAATTAGTTGAAAAAAAGGGAAATCAAATGGATTTTTATGTTGAAAACGAAGCTGATAAAATGTTTTCCATAGATGGTGATTTGAAAATTTTAAAAAAGATAAAAAGGTCTGAGCATGAAGGGAATGTTACTAAAATTGTTTGACCATCATATTAGAATAATAGGAAAGCATAAAAGTGTTTTTACAAAATTACTATAACAAAATTTGATGGAATCCTTATCAAAAGAATCTATAGATAAAAATAAATATGTTATAAATTATGAGAATGATGAAAAAAAGGAAGAAAATAATTCCAATGAAAAATCCAAGAAGAATAATAATAAAAATTTCTGACTAATAGAGGAATATCGATCAGAAAGATGTTTGTAAGAAACTACTATTATTCATTCTTATTCCTAAAATATTTTTATTTTTTCTAAAATGAATGGAATTGAAGGAGTTTAAATAAGGAATGTGATGTAAGTGATTCTCTTACTCTTCTTTAAAAAAATTAATGAGGTTACGAAAAATGTTTTATTAAGTTTTTTTTATTCATCTAAATTTTTTAATATGTTTGTTGAGATGGGTTAAGGTTGCATTAATCTTAAAAATATTCAATTCATGATTTTCCCATAAATGAGAATGTTGAAATAAACATGTAAATGTATTACATAAATGTTTTTTAATGGAAAACATTGATAACATTTATTATTCAATGTACTTTTCTACACTATGTTCACCCATGTTGACCTAGATTTTTTTCATTAGAGGCACCTTGGTAAGAAAATCATGTGATACTTATGTTCTCCAAAAAAAGAGTTTCAAGATTTTTATATAAAAAGTTCGAAGCCATTGAATTGATATCATTTTACAAAATGGGGGAAACTTATCATAATGGCCCCTTAAATAAGGCATATATCATAAAGGAACATCAATAATGATAAAATATCATGGGAATAAAACATGTAATTGTGGAAAACCATTTAGCACATGATATTATTTCCATCGTATCCATTCATTGCTTCCAAGACCATCATAATGGACAAAGTCCATTACTGAATCGGGTTTACTTGCCATTCCAGCCCAGTATTACTATACCGGATTTACTTTTCATTACAGTCATGTCAATCTCATGAGATATAAATCTTTACCCAATGCATTTTAGGGTGATATAGGTCCCACCCATCTCATAATGAAATCATTCTTACATGGGCCACAACATAAACAGAAATCATTCATCATATCCTAAAAATAAAATGGGTTTCCTAAACATCATCCCATCATAAAATAATCCTTATAAAACAAATGGATATAATTTAATCATAATAAAAGTGACTCCATGTAAATCATATAGACATTATACATAAAACATACACATATAAAATAATGCCATCTTAGATGGAAAATGGTTTTGATAAAACACTTTAAATGAATTCTTTATGAAAATATCCTTTATTTTTCAAAAACATTTTGTTTTCACAAAATGTCATTAAATTTTTAAAGAAAAGGATTTTTTTGAAAATAGTCATGAAATCATGTAGAGTTAGCTTCATGAATATAAGTCGTTATGAAACCGTAAAAATCTGTTCATTCCATATATGTTTAAAAAAAATTATCCTCGTACTTTTTCCAGAAAAGTCAAAAAATACATCGTATGGTAAACAAAAGAAAGATTCCTTCAATTCATCATAGTAAAATTCAAAAGGGGTAAAATGAATTTAAACATGTATGTATGAATAGTAAACAATTTATGAAAACATTTTGATAAATCATGAACATGGATGATAAATATAACCCCAATAAATACTTACGAATAAACATTCTCGGATAAGAATGAGATTGGAATAATTATCCCTTACCTTAAGTCTGATATGCTTCTTACGTATCTGAACCTCCAGTATAATTATTTAAATAATGTCATTGAATTAATAAAGAATCATATCCATTTTTATGATATCATATATGGTTCACATATGACTTTATATTACCCATTCTTTTGTAAATTACATGTTAAAGCAGCATTTTGGGTAAAATCGTTTCATTTATCTTATGTCTTTCGACTTGTTGTTCATAATATTATTACTTATATCTTGATTTATTTAATTCCAGAAGGTAAAACATGGTTTATATATAATATATTCATCATTTAAATATATATTATAGATCGATAAATGGAATGAAATACATCGTTCATGGAGAAGGTAGGCCGTGCATACGCATGAACGTTGTTTTTGTTTCCTTATTGAATTAAAAGGAATTAAGTAAATGAAACAAATATATAAATAAATCCAGTATCATTATTATGTAATATCTTTCATTATTATTTATTATATATACATTATAATCATACTTGAATGGTTAATAATGGAAAATGAATCTCATTGCGTTCGTGGAGACGGTAGTCCGTACGTACGCACGAGGGATGATATCATTCTTTTGATATTAAAATCGTATATAATTGGATATTATATCATATATAAAAGAATAATAATAAAGTTATATTTATTATTTATATCATTTATACTCATTATTATACCAATCCAAATGATGAAATGTTTGAATAACAAACTACACCACGACGTGGAGATGGTAATCCATACGTACGTACGTGTGGTGACTTTTTCATTCATAGGATGTATAAAATAACTAATATGGTTGTAAAATTTTTATATCAACATAATATTATATATACGATACTGGAGTTATTATTCTATAATGGAAAGAACAATGAAGAAGGAAGTAGAAGAAGAAATAATTTTAAAATAGGTGGTGAGAGATTTACCTCTTCTCCGGGTACTTCCATTTGATTTGATCAAAAGGGATCCTTAGATTGGATTTCTAACTAAAATAAGGCCTCTATAATGAAGGGAGGATATTTGGGAGGATATTTGGGCAGGTTTGGCCGAGCCAAATGGCTTGGTAGGAGTGAATGTGAGAGAAGGGGGAGTTCCCTTTAATAAGA
Source organism: Viscum album (assembly GCA_963277665.1). Lineage (NCBI taxonomy): Eukaryota > Viridiplantae > Streptophyta > Magnoliopsida > Santalales > Viscaceae > Viscum > Viscum album. The sequence goes on from OY728158.1 coordinate 1,032,630,024, forward strand.
GGGGTGAGGGGGACTTTAGGAAAAACATTAAATATTATTTTATAATAAATTCATATTCTATCTATAATGGCTCCAAAGTGACTTATTTAGATTCTAGGGTGGGTATGGGTTGAAATAGTCTCAACCAATAGGTCTTAGGCAAGTTTAGGTTACCATATTAACCATATCATTTAGATTTAACTCTATGTTAAATAATTTAACTTTTACCTTGTCTTATTGTATTCTTACACTATATGGATACTAAACATACTATAAACAACCAATAGAACCCCAATTGGTTCCTTAATGTAATATATAATATTATATAAGTCATTCCGCCGATCCTTATTTTTTTAGGACCATTATATCAATTAATAATATAATATTTGTTTTAAAAACTCTTTTATGACAATTTTAACAGTATTTGGTATTTTGTTTTCTATAAATTCATAACATGACTATTACTTCGAAAGAAATTCATCTAACCAACCCTAATATGTTATATTAACCTAGAAAATTAGTTTATTTCATATTAAGTCTAAAATTACATTTATTTGGGTATTTATAATATCAATTATGTTAATATTTCATTAATAAGGTATTTACTGAATCATCATTGTGTCGTAAATAAATTAAATTATTTAATGTCTAAAAAATATAAATAAAATACCATTATGTATAAAATCATTTTACCTTTCTAATGAATATTTATAGAATAATTTATCTTATGTATAACCCTATATTAGAAATGTTTTAGATATTAAACTATGATTTTACCTATTTTAACACTTATTTAAATAAAATATTAATAAATGTCCGAATATAATCCAAGTGGACCTAAAGGGAAATATTTTATTCCTAAAGTTGTTTTTGGTATAATAATACTTATCCAATAAAACTAGGATATGTGTTAGGGTAATAATAATATAATTTTTTCCCTTAATTCCCCTATTTAATTTTAATCATGGTAAATAAAAGTAAAAAGTTACTATTCACCAAAAATTATTTTTATCTTATTGAACCAAATTTTTATCCTTGATATTAACCATGATTCGTGGATTTTAAAAATTCAAATCACAGAAGCGGTAAAATTATGTTTTATGTAAATTTGCAAATTCTCCTATGAGATGGGTAAGAGACGGTAAATAGTTCAATAAAATTTTTATATATCTAAAATTATAATAAAATGAATCCAATGAAATAAAATGAAATTATATAGGTATTATGTATCTATTTTGACCTAAAATAATTTTAAATAAAATAAATGATTATTTAAATAAAAATTCAGTTTTAACCAATAACTCAATGTTTTCACTATTAATCAAAAATAGAATATTTTCAAAAAAAAAACAAAACATCACCCTAGGATAATTTCGATATTTTGAATCCAAAATTCAAGTTCATTTTGAATGATAAAATTTATAAAATTTCAAAAAGTGGGTATTAAAATCCATAAGAGCTCGTTTATATAATATTTTAACAATATATCGTTGTTTAGTGAAACTTGGTATTGCGTACTACACATGCTATCGAGGAAGGTTGTGATGACTTGTATTGCAAGCCAAGTCAAGGATGCGTGTAGTGAATGATCCCATTGGAGTTGCATATAACATAATCAAAACTTATTTCATTTATACATTAAACAAAATATATACTTAATGTTGCGTAGAATAATTTCGACAAAATGAACTTGAAATTGTGTGTAACACGAGCCAAGAATAGTGTTGCGTATACTGCAAGATAATACGGTGTTGTGTATAGTACAATCTAATCTTGGTGTAGTGTACAATAGAATACATCAAAGAAATTAAAAGGAATATATCTCATAAAATCTCAGGTTGTTACATTCTACCCCCATAAAATGAATTTCATCCTCTAAATTCTTCAGGGTTATAAATGGATTTTTTACATTAAAGTTTCTTTCGTAGAAACCCACATCGTAAAAAGGAATACTAAATCATCATTTTAAAAAAGGAACGTTAGAAACATAATGGATTCCCAAAGTAACTCATCACTGGGTTTCCTCATAGGAGAATAAAGGGGAAAATATGGATATGGAAGTGAAATCTAACCATCATGTTCTGATGGAGAGTGGTAGAGAACAAGGCTATGGAAAATCCAACAATCACAAAGCCATGAATTTGTTATGATCTAAGGTACCATATGATTAATCAGATATGAGGTCATTAGGACAACATTTTTTTTCAAAATCATTTCCCTAATTTTGATGAATTTTTGAGTTAAACGAAATACATACTTGATTTTGGTACAATCTTACCATTGCTCGTGCCTTGAACAATTTCCACTCATCTCTAAAATAAATGAAGTTGAATTTTTCTTCAGTGAAGTGTTAGAAGATCTTGTGATAGAATGATAGGCCATTCCATCTTTCTTAAACATAAGGTTAGAAAAATTTATATACAGAAGTCCATCTATGGTGAGATTAAACAAATATGGTTCATAAATTGGACTTAAACTTCATTTATCATACATCTTAATAAAATAAAACTAGTTTCTACTAACTAGGGACTTCCTGTAGGCCAGTGGTAGGTGATAAAGGCCTATAGTACTTCAATTGTGGGCTCGATTCCCACAACCTAGTCCAATGTGACGAGTTGTCTCCTATCCTCAAGGTTTTCCTTTTTCAAAAACCACATTGTTGTAACATTACATCAATAATATAGAAAAATTTTCTAGCCATAAATAATACTAACATATTTCCAATAGAATCCACTCCAATCTTTAGGCTTATCCAAAATAATTCTGTCCAAGCTCATAGTATAATGAAAATTATTACTACAAATGGCATCTACCGATCACGTGAATACCTTCATTTATCCAACATATATAATACGATATATCTTGTTAGTCACATTACAAACATGTGAATACCTTAAACATGTATTCTCTTGAAAAATGAATACCCATTGAACTTTAGTGAAAACATGAATGATGTCGAATGTTAATTATTTCCACATACCAAAATCCAAAAAATTCTATATACTCAAACCAGGATATAACTTTTTCCATATATCAGTTATGAGCTCATTTCAATTTCTCTTTATCCCTTCATTATGCACATATCATCTTCCATCCAAAAATATTTCAATCACTTTTAATGGTTACCGGTACCATATAATTATTGAAAACTAATACATTGAAATTCAAAAATTCCACAACACCATAAATGAGATTCGATGATACTATTTTGAAATCCCATTACATGGACACTTAATCATTCCACAACATCATTGTCATACTCATCCTCACAAATAGAGAACTCATGTGACTTCCCTTTATCCTTTACCTCAAGAGGTTGTTCACGTCGATCATCATTAACCCTTGGATTAGGGAATTGATTAGAATAATGCCCCATTTCCTTGCACTTGAAGAATTGAAGTGTTGGTGGAGCGTTCTCTATAGTCTTCTCTCTATTCACATCATTAGCTAGATTTTTTCCATTAATTCAACACTCAACTACTTGAAGACCAACTTTTCCACCTATAAAACCTTTTCTAGTACCTTTTAGACAATCTCCATCATGCTTCTTTCCACACTTTGAGCATAAAGAAACTTTCATCTTCTTTTCACCATTGTTATGATATTTCTCCTTGAACTCCATCTTTCGTTTCATGTCCAAACGATGAGATAGATATATAACACCAACTTCAATTTCTACCTTGATTGCATAATGCACAATTTCTTCATAGCTACTGAAGTCTCTTACTGATAATTCCCTTCGAAGACTTGGTTTTAAGCCACTAAAGAATCGATCAACTTTACTTTCAGGTTGGATGATAAATCCAGATGAATACCTTGAAAGCCTTGTAAAATTCACTTCGTATATACTAATATATTCATCAACCTTTTTCTTAAGCTCAAGGAACTCCTTTTACATCTTGGTTCGAATAATACGAGGGAAGTACTTACTGAAAAACAAGTTCTTGAACTCATCCCATTCCATTGATTCAATTTCATCTTGGGGACTTTTATTATTAATTAAATTCCACCACTGTTCTACATCACCTTCTAAACGGTAGACAACCAGAATGAATTTTTCATGTTCTGAACAACGAAGAATGGAAAATATCTATTCAATGGTACTAATCCATTTTTCATCAACAAGTGGACTAGAAGACCCACTAAAAGGAGGTGGGTGTTGCCTCATGAAAGACTCAATAGAATATTGTTCCCTTCTCTGTTCATTTAGAAGTCCATAATGATTCATTGCTTCTGTATTTATAGTAAAAAGATTGTGCACTCCATCTCCCATAACATTGTATTGTTCAGAAGGACAATCATTACCTTGTCTGTTACATTGATCAATACGGTTCCTTCGGGTTCTAGCCATTGTCTAAAACCCAAAAAAGAATAGCGTGAGAGGCAAAAATCATGCTTGGGAAAACAATATAATAATGGAAGAGTACCTTAAATATCTAAAATTTTTGGTTTAATTGTAATATCAGTACTGTAATTCTAGGACTATAACCTATACTTATACTTAACTTTAGGGACATCCCTAGACATTCCTTAGAAATATCACTAGGGATCCCACTAAAGTTTTTTGGATCCTAGTTTACAAAGGTTAACTAATCCATTCCTAAAATACCAACTGTAGAGACCCCAAAGCTTGACATAAAAGTACCTGACATTACTTTTGCGGAATACTTTATACATAACAAAAATAGACACCAAAGGACCGTAATAGTTTAGTGTCTTTGGAAACTCAGAACATAATCTTCTAATTATGGTGAAATATCTTCAACATCTCCAATAAAGATCTTCCCCTTTTGTTTTCTTACCTAAAACATTTCTTTATATCCTAGGGGAAAGAAAACATAAAAACGGTGAGTTGAAATGCTTAGTAAAGGTAAACATAGGGAACATAAAACAATCCATAAACATTTGATTGCAAAAACTAGAACATAAAATCTAAACATCAAAATCATGAGCAATGACATAAATCTTTGAAGTACGTATGGTTTATATCATAAAGTAACATCAATCATGATAAAATAGCAACGGAATAAAACATTTAATTGAGGAAAACCATAAAGCACATGATATGATTTCCATAGTATCCAAGGCATTACTGCCTAGACCATCATAGTGGACAAAGTCCATTACTGAATCGGGTTAACATGTTGTTCCAACCCTTTATTACTGTACCGGAATTAATTTCCATTACATCCATGTCTATCTCATGAGATTTAAATCTTTACCTAATACATTGGGGGTAGATATAGGTCCCACCACTCTCATAATGAAATCATTCTTACGTTTGCCACAACATTAACATAAATCATTCATCATAACCCAGATAATAAAATGGGTTTCATAAACATCATCTCATTATAACATAATCCATATTAAAAAATTGATATCATTTCATCATAAGAAAAGTGGAACCATGTAAATCATAGAGACATTATACTTGAAACATACACATATGAAATAATGTCATCATAGACGGAAAATAGTTTTGATAAAACACTTGAAATAAAATCTTGAGGAAAATATTTTTTCTTTTTCAAAATCATTTTCCTTTAAAAATATTCCATGTAATTTTAAAAGAAAAGGATTTTGTTGAAAATAGTCATGAGATCTTGTAGAGTAAGCTTCATGAAAATAAGGTGAAACCGTAAAACTTTGTTCTTGCCGTATAAGTTAAAAAAACATTCTCCTCGTACTTTTTCCGTAAAAGTCAAAAAGTACATCATATGGTAAACAAAAGAAAGATTCCTTCCATTGATCATAGTAAAAGTAAAAATTGGGTAAAAATGACTTTAAACATACATGTAATAATATTAAACATTTTGTGAAAACATTTTGAGAAATCATGGACATGGATGATAAATATTAACCCAATAAATACTTACGAATAAACAATCTCAAATAAGAATGAGATTGGAATAATTATCATTTACCTTAGGTCCAATATACTTCGTACGTATCCGAACCTCCTATATAATGATATAAATAATTTCATTGACTTATTACAGAATCATATTCATTTTTATGATATCATATATGGTTCACGTATGACTTTATATTATTCATTCTTTTGTAAATTCCATGTTAAAGCAGAGTTTTGGGTAAAATCGTTTCATTTATCGTACGGGTTTTGATTTTTTGTTCGTGATATTTGTAATTATATCCTGTTTTATTTAATTCAAAAATGTAAAACATGATTTATATATAGTATATTCAGAATATAAATATATATGATAGATCAATTAATGGAATGAAATACGTCGTTCATTGAGACGGTAGGTCGTACGTACGCATGAATGTTGTTTTAGATTCCTTATTGAATTTAATGGAATTAAGTAAATAAAACATATATGTACATAAATATAGTATAATTGTTATTTAATATCTTTTATTATTATTTATTATATATACTTTGTAGTCATACTTGAATGGTTATTCATGGAAAATAAATCTCATCGCGTTCGTGGAGACGGTAGTCCGTACATACGCACGAGCGATGATATCATTCTTTTGATATTAAAATATTATATTATTGGATGGTATATCATTTATACATAATCATAATAATGTTATATTTATTATTTATATCATTTATACTCATTATTATACCCATCCAAATGATGAAATGTTTGAATAACAAACTACACCACGATGTGGAGATGGTAAAACGTACGTACACACGTGTGTTGACTTTTAATACATAGGATGGATAAAATAACTAATATGGTTGAACCCTTTTTATAACAAAATCACAGTATATATAAGATACGGGAGTTATTATCCTATAATAAAAACTACATTTAAGGCGGATGTGAAAGAAGAAAGAAACTTGAAATAGGTGGTGAGATATTTACCTCTTCTTCGGGTTCTTCCTTTTGATTTGATCAAAAGTGCTTCTTAGATTTGCTGTATGAATAAAGGAAGGCCTATAGAATGATGGGAGGATATTTTATAGGGTATTTGGGTAGGGTTTGGCTGAGTCAAATGGATTTGGAGGAGATGATGTTAGAGAATGGGGAGTACCCTTTTATAAGAGGGGTGAGGGGAACCTTAGGAAAAACATAAAATATTATTTTATAATAAATTCATATTTAGTTTATAATGGATCCAACGTGACTTATTTCGAATCTAGGGTGGGGATGGGTCGCAATACTCTCAACCAATAGGTCTTATGCATGTTTAGGTTAAAATTTTAACCTTATCATTTAGATTTATCTCTAAGTTCAATAATTTAACTTTTACCATGTCCTCTTGTATTCTTACACTATATGGTTAATAAACATACGATAAACTGCCAATGGAACCCCAATTGGTTCATTAATGTCATATATATTATTATATATGTAATTTGGAGGATCCTTATATTTTTAGGACCATTATATCAATTAATAATATAATATATGTTTTAAAAACTCTTTTATGTCAATTTTGACACTATTTGGTATTTTGTTTTCTCAAAATTCATAACAGCATTATTACATTGATAAAAAATCATCTAACAAACCCTAATATGTTATAGTAATCAATAAAATTAGTTCAATTCATAAAAAGTATCAAATTACATTTATTTGGGTATTTAAAATGTCAATTATGTTAATGTTTCATTAATATGGTAATTATTGCATCATTATTGTGTCATATATAAATTAAATTATATAATTTCTAAAAATTATAAATAAAATACCATTATGTAGGAAATATTTTTATATTTATAATGAATATTTATAGATTAATTTATCTTATGTATAACCTGATATTAAAAATATTTTAATTATTAAACATTAATTTTACCTATATTAACTCTTCATAAAATAAAATAATAATAAATGTCTTAATATAATACAAGTGGACCTAAAGGGAAATATTTTATTCCTATGGTTTTCTTTGGTCTAATTATACTTATCCAATAGAACTAGGACATGTCATAGGGTAATAATAATATCATTTGTATCCTTAATTACCTTATTTACTTTTAATCGTGGTAAATAAAACTATAAAGTTACTGTTCACCAAAAATTATTTTTATCTTATTGAACAGAATTTTACTCCTTCATATTAACCTCATCTCTCGGTTTTTTGAAATTCAAATAACATAAGTGGTAAAAATATTTTTTATGTAAATTTGTAATTGCTCCTATGAGGTGGGTAAAAGAGGGTAAAAAGTTCAATGAAATTTTTATATATAAAAAATTATTATAAAAATTTTTCCAATGAAATACATCGAACATATAGATGTATTATGTTAATATTTTGACCTAAAATAAATTAAAATAAAATAAATTATTATTTAAATATAATGTTTGTTTTAACCAATAACTTAGTGTTATTACTATTCATCAAAAATTGAATGTTTTCAGAAAAATACCAAAAATTTACACTAGGCTAATTTCGATATTCCGAATCCAAAAATGAAGTCCATTTTGAAAGATAAAATCTATAAAGTTTCAAAAATTCAGTATTAATATTCATAACGGATAGTTTATATAATATTTTTATAACATATCGTTGTTTAGTGAAAATCGGTATTGCGTACTACACACGCTATCGAGGAAGGTCGTGATTGCGTCTAATGCAAGTCAAGTCAGGGATGTGTGTAGTGAAAGCTCACAGTGGTGTTGCATATAACAGAACCAAGAAATATTTCAATTTTACATTAAACAAAATATTTACTTAATGTTGAGTAGAATAATTTCCACAAAACAAACTTGATATTTTGTATAACAGGAGCCAAGAATAGTGTTACGTATACTGCAAACTAATACACAATTGCGTATAGTAAAATCTAATCTTGGGATAGTGTACAATAGAAGACATCAACGAAATTAAATATAATATATCTCATAAAATCTCGGGTTGTTACATTTATACTAGGATGGTATATATTTTCATTTTTTTTCCCTTGTATTCCAGAAATAAGATAGTGAAAGAAAAATTGTTGGTGGAACTATCCAATAATTAAATGAGTAGTTATATACACCAAACCATTTAGATAACATGTTATATTCTATATTTATATTTATTGAATGAGAAAGGTGATATTTTGATGTATATTTGAGTGGATCATGACTCTAAAAAGATTCACATCTTAAGAATGTTTTTGTTTAGGAGCTAAGAAACATTCTTATAAAATATAAAGGAACAATTGATTAACCCCACACCCCTCCCCCTAGTGGTCTCAATCATGGATGGACACTAACAATTTGTATTAGATAATAGTTTCCCTCTAAATGATCCATCTACTAGAATGGATAATTTGAATTAATGTAACTATAAAGGGATAATGGTTTTGAATGAAAAATTATCATATCAGGAAAGATATAATTATACCATATCTTATGTCTCTTGGGTATAATTTTTTGGATACTACTATAGATAGAATTACTAATCATATTCAAAAAACCCCTCTTACTACTCTTGGAAATAAAAATAATGAAAATAATGGAAGATCTAAAAATGTGTTACTCTCATCACTAACATAATGTGATTTCCATAGAGTAAATGGAATTGAAACTATAAAATTTATCTAAAATAATTTAAAAATTATTTATGAAGGAAATACAAAGGTAAATTAGGAACATATAAAATTATATATCCTAGAGTATAACGATTTTAAATTGGATGAGCATGTATATTTTTGTGACTTATTTACAAGGTTTAGTGATATTATTAGTACCATAATATGTCTTGGTGAGAAATTTCAAGAATCAACTATGGCTGAAATGTTATTGAGAATTCTTTCAGATAAGCTTGATGCCATAGTTTCATCATTGGAAGATAGAGATCATAAAGCTCTATTGTTGGATTATCTTCACAATACTCTTATTACATATGAAATGAAAAGAGATAAGGTTACTACAAGTACAAAAAATATTGATCAACAAATGGCCATAGAATATTTGTAAAAATGGAAAAATACAACGAAATTAAATAATAATAAGATTATTTTGAATAAAATAAAGAAGTTGAAGATTTGAATTCATTTATTTCCCTTCTTTATAAGAAATACAATAAGTGGTTATAGAATATTAAAACCCTCAAATGTTTGAATTGTGAAGGGAAAGGAAATTTTACCCAAAATTTCCTAGGAATAAAGTTGAAGAGTATATGTCTGAGGAATATGATGAAAATTCTAAAAAACAAATGTGGATGAAACATAAGGAAAAATCCTATTATGAAAAAAATAATAAATTTTACATGAGAAGAAAGAATGAGGATGATTCCTCATAATGTGATGAACATGATCATCAACTCAACTTTATTGCTCATCTTAGAAATGTGAGTGATTGATATATAAGTGATAATGATTATGAATAGATGATAGAAAATTAATAGATTATCAAAAGTAATTTGGATAATGCACATGAAAAAAATCTTATCTCAAGAACAAAATAAATAAATTGTAGAAATATGTTAAGGACATAACATTTGAGAATGGTGATCTTGAAAGAAAAATGAATTGTTTTCAAGAAAGGATTCTATAAATGAGAATCTCAATCAGACAGAATTTAACCTTGTTAAAGAATATAAATATAACAAGATTAAGATAAATAAATCCAAAAAAACAATATATTTTATGATAATTTATTGCTAGAATAAAGAATAAGAGTTTTTAGAACTATAATAAATGTTTCTTATAGTGCAAAGTCAAATATTAAATATGGGTGAAAACTTCACAATAGAAATTGATGTTAAAGTTGAAACGTATATAGATGGTGGGAAGAAATATTTACAAAATAGGTTTTGTGAGAAAACATATTTCATCAACAAATATAAGAATTATTCCAGGAATTATCCTCCTAAGAAATGTGGTCCATGATTTGTGAGAAATAAAACAATTTTATAATCAATTTAATTCTCTGTCTGAAAGATCAATATTCATAGGTCACTTTTGGGGTTGTGTAGTTTTCGGATACGTTGTTTATTTATGTTGGTATAACATGTATCTAGTAGTAAATAGGTATGAATCAAGGGGGATATGATGAGGAAAGCGGATAAAATGGTCCTAAAAATTATATGGAACCAAAAAGGTAAAATCATAGGGTGAAGTATGATGAGTATGTCAAGAAAGTGGAGAAAATAAATCTTGTTGAGTCTGAAAAGAAAGGGATCATAGTTATTTGGCCAGAATAATTATTCAAGGCAATGATGTTAGAATAAGAACAAAAATTAGTTGAAAAAAAGGGAAATCAAATGGATTTTTATGTTGAAAACGAAGATGATAAAATGTTTTCCATAGATGGTGATTTGAAAATTTTAAAAAAGATAAAAAGGTCTGAGCATGAAGGGAATGTTACTAAAATTGTTTGACCATCATATTAGAATAATAGGAAAGCGTAAAAGTGTTTTTACAAAATTACTATAACAAAATTTGATGGAATCCTTATCAAAAGAATCTATAGATTAAAATAAATATGTTATAAATTATGAGAATGATGAAAAAAAGGAAGAAAATAATTCCAATGAAAAATCCAAGAAGAATAATAATAAAAATTTCTGACTAATAGAGGAATATCGATCAGAAAGATGTTTGTAAGAAACTACTATTATTCATTCTTATTCCTAAAATATTTTTATTTTTTCTAAAATGAATCGAATTGAAGGAGTTTAAATAAGGAATGTGATGTAAGTGATTCTCTTACTCTTCTTTAAAAAAATTAATGAGGTTACGAAAAATGTTTTATTAAGTTTTTTTTATTCATCTAAATTTTTTAATATGTTTGTTGAGATGGGTGAAGGTTGCATTAATCTTAAAAATATTCAATTCATGATTTTCCCATAAATGAGAATGTTGAAATAAACATGTAAATGTATTACATAAATGTTTTTTAATGGAAAACATTGATAACATTTATTATTCAATGTACTTTTCTACACTATGTTCACCCATGTTGACCTAGATTTTTTTCATTAGAGGCACCTTGGTAAGAAAATCTTGTGATACTTATGTTCTCCAAAAAAAGAGTTTCAAGATTTTTATATAAAAAGTTCGAACCCATTGAATTGATATCATTTTCCAAAATGGGGGAAACTTATCATAATGGCCCCTTTGAATTTTATTGTAAATATAGGGGAGAAAATTAATCCAGGGGAGATAAGAAAATGGGTGAATTAATGGAATGGGGAAAAAATAAGTGAGAAATTAAAACAACTAGTGGTTTTTTATTTTTAAATGTTTTGAAGTTGGTATTGAAAACAAACACCAAAGGGGTGTTGTTAGTCCTTAGATATGTTTTGGTTATATTTTTTGTCAAAATTTGATAATTGATGATACATGATTAAAGTTGATAAATATAAATATTTTGATCATCAGACTCATCATCGTAATTGGTAGATCATATGTACAATGTTTATGACATTCCATCAGATTGAAAAATGTTTTTTACAAGAAAAGCCTCCTCAAACCCACCATTGGTTTGAAAAATAAGTATAGATAATAATCAGAGCATGTATGGAACTGATGTAAATCAGAAATTGCTTTATTGTTTGGTAATTAAAAAACTATAAGTTTTATTGAGACTTGTGATTTTTATCTAATAATGGAAAGTGGGAGAGATACTGTTTCTAATCATATTCAGTCATGGTTAGAATGAAATAATCTAACACAATGAATAGATGTTATAATAGTTTCCTTTAAAATTTAGAGGATTCTAAAACCGATCATAAAAGTTCACAAAGTATTTATAGAAGCCATGATACAAGATGCGTGTGAATAATAATAAGATTTTTTTGTGAATAAAGTCCTTTTATGTCATTGTTTATCGATTTGAGATAACCGAACACTGATTTGTTTAAAAGATGAATGTTGATCAGAATGTGAAAAAACCAAAGGTGATGGTTTTCAATTAGACCAATAATCAATGAGAAATTAATATTCATAGAAATAAGTTAACCACTAAAATTTTATGAATATTGTATTTAAAATATAAATGAAGTTGTTGAAGTCGAAGATGCTGACACTATTCCGTTAGATGTTGAATTCCACCAATCCATCATAATGTATGCTAACACTAAATCATATTTCTTGTAACTTTTATATATAAGATGAAGAGTTTAATCAAATGTATAATGTTTGATAAAGTTTAAATTTTATTTCAATTGGGTTATGAAAAACATTAATTATTACTTTGTTCTCTCACAATTAGGTCAAAATTAAATTGAGAAAAGTATTAATTGTTTCAAGAATAGGTGATAATTCATTAGACTAGTGCTGACAACATTCATCTAAGTGATGAAAAGAGTAGTCCATTAGGTACACGCTGAAATTTATAAAGTTATCGGATGTGGGATCATTAATGTGAGGAATTAAATATATTACAGATGTATGATAAATAGTTAATATAGTGAATCTTCATGAGAATACATTTATTGTTCAGAAGAGGTCATCATAATTGAACAACTTCAGTCATGAACATGTTTTCATCATAATGAATAATCATAATGAAAAACTATTGCTTTACATTTTTCTTCATCATAATGTGGAAAATCATATTGAAAAAATAGATATCAGACTGATGTTTGTATAGAAATTCTAAATCTATTAGATTTTTTGAGAAGGTTTGAGATGAGTTACGTCTCATTGAATATGTACAAGATCGATCTAATATTTAAGGATATTTGTATATTTTGTGAAATTTGGTTGAGCATAAAATATTTTCATAATTCCTCCCATAAAATATCTCAGTTTTCTATAAAAGGAGAGAACAATTAATTTTCAAAGTGTGGGAAAAATATTGTATTGTTCACGTACGTTAGAGATCTGACAATTGTCAAAAGGGTATTGAGTTTCTAAACGAATTTTTTTAATTTAGTTGAAGGGGAGGTTGTTCCATTTGAATGAGTTCATCCGAGTTTTTTTCAATCTAATCAATAGAAGAAGTTTCATCAAACGACGCTTCATCAGAGTATGTCCTTCGAAGTGATCCCATCGGAGCGACATCCATCGAAGCGAGGTTCATCGATCAAAGTTCCATTGGATACAGAATTGTGAGCTACTGATTTATTTCCTACTCACTAGAAAAAGGAAGGGTTTAATGAGAATTGGACCGAACTAACCATATGAAAGAGGATACCAGACTAAGAATATTGAACTAACTATGTTTAGGATGATTTGTAGACTAAATTTTAATAAAACGTTTTATGACCAACATGTTCCTTAGTAGAGTTTTGAAGTACATAAAGACTTTATGGAATTAAAATATGATTCTTATTACTTATGGAGGAATTGAAGAATTTCTAAAGTGGATCAGAAAAGAATAAGAAAGAGAATCTTGTAACTATGGATACTTACTAGTTATGAAAAAGAATTTTCATTGGAAAGGGGATACTGGAAATTATAGCTGGGCGGTATAACCAACTATTGGGGGAATGTTTCTTTATGGATTGTATAATTGTTCACTACATTTTCTTTTTTATTCTAGAATGAAGATAGTGAAAGAATCCATGTTGGTGGGACAATACGATATAGAAAGTGGTAGGTGTTTGAATGGACCTTGTAAATATTGTGTGATGTTTCTTCCTTATATTTTTTATATGAAAGGTGATATTGTGATCTAGATTTGAGTGGATCATAACTTGAACACTTTTCAGGGTTCAAGAACGTTTTTATTAAGGATATAAGAAACATTAGTATTAATGATAAATGTACCACGGATTAACTGCCCCCCCCCCCTCTCAGTGGTCTCGATCCTATATGGAAACCAACAATGAATGACATGAGCAGCCTCCCGAATGTTATATAACAAATATTTATCAATCATAATTTCATCGATTGTAAGGATATCATGATATAGGAACCTGAAATGAACGGTATTGTTATGTAAAGTATTTATTATAGACTTACTAACCAGAAAAAAGTACATGATTGGATTGGAAACATTAATAAAAAATGGTCGAGGTCCTCTAGATACACGCTAGTATGGGGGATTTCATTCAAAAAACTCTTGATTAACTAATTCCTACAATCAGTGGGCATATTCTGCAAATATTTCTATTTTGTTTATAGAGAAATGTGGAAAACCCAAACGTTTAAAAAGATACAAACAATCATTTAGGGGGGGTCTAATGTAGTGGAGGCCAAGTGTATTAGCTCAAACCAAGTGACTCCCCTCTAGGGGGAAAGGATATAGTGATGGTAAAAACAAAATATCGATCATGTTGAGATGCTCTAGAGGCAAGGAAATCCGCCACAACATTCAACTCCCACTATATATGAAGAATAGACGTATGATCATTTATCGGTATTTTGAAGCATCTGATAGCATAAACGATGGACCAAGGAACTAGAGTCTTTCCCGAGAGTGCATTAAAAATATAAAGAGATTCAGTCTTTATCTCACTAATAATAATGTTCCGCTTATTTAATAACAAGATCCAAGAAAGCATAGCAAGGGTCTCCACTTGGTGAGAATCACCGGATCTCACCGGATCTCCAAAAGGATGAGAAGGTCTCCATAAATGATCCATAACTATCTCTAATGATGCAACCCCCACGCATAGTTCCCATGAAACACAAGCCATTCGTATTCCTCTTCATCCCTGAGGATGGAACCTTCTAGAAATTCCATGTGTTATGGGTAGTGGAACTTGAACTGGGTACCACATGCTGAGTAAGGATAGAGTAGATTGAAGGAGAAGCCTCTATGTCTTTAGAAATATTGTAGAAGTCCTGAAGAAGGTTGTGTCACATGAATAGAAGGCCTAATTTAGTTGGCATTGGACTGCTATAGGGGACAACATAATTTTAAAAGCAAAGGAGCGAGAAACCCGTTGTGAAGATGGCCGCTCTTGACTTCCATTCTGCACTAGTCTTATCCAATGTCAGGAACTAGTTCTGGAGGAAAGGATCGACATTGTGTTACAGGTCATACCAGCCTCTAAACTGACAGAAAGAACTCCATATGTACTTAGCCCAGTCACTTCTAAATAAAACATTCACAGTAGATTAAGAATGTGCCTTTCAATAGAAGAAGCACTTTGAATCCATGATCACACCTCCCTACTGAACATTATCATCAATTGGAAGAGTGCCATGTTGATCTCTCTAAAAAAGGAACAAATTTTTGGAGGTTAATCTTTTGCACCACAGAATGTCTCCACATTGATCCTAAGTCATTGAAACAGATTTTATTTTAAGGAAGTCCCTGATAGAGAAAATACCTGAGGTTGATCTTGAGAACACAAACTTGTCTGGATCATTATAAAGTGAAATGTAATCAAAGATAATCCTGTGATCAGCATTTAGTGTGGTTCTAATGAGAAGACCATTGTCATAGGCTTCTAGGAAATATATGTTCAGAGTGGGCATAATGAAAATCCCAAAATATTCTCTGACCAATTATTATACCAGTTACTTATGTTCCCTTTTCCCACAATCCCCTAGTTGTTCAGCTCAAGGAGAGGGATATATGGTATGAGAAAATTGTATATTTTTGAAGATTTACATATAGTATAACTCCCCACAATACAATAGGTGGTTTTCATATGCTTTCCCCAAAAATAACTTCCCTCCAGTACCTCCAATGCCAGCTCAGCATTAAAGCCACACATGGATTCAGATGCACTCCTTAGATTGAAACCCCCATCCACCACAAGAATTTCCATCTTCTTCAAAGAGGACCAATATAATTTATATTGTTGATACCCACCAGACAAGAATTATTTCAGAGTAGATTAAATGTTGGATACAACTTTTTTTGGGGCCACGAGAGTAGATAGAATATTCATTGGAATGGAAGATAAAATAGATTTGATTAGTGTGGTTCTCCTGCCAAATGATAATATCATATTCTTCTTGTTGAGAATGATCCCATTGATATAAATCATTACCAAGTAAAAGTTTATAATAAATAAGGAATTAGGGCAAACATGGGCACCCAAATAAGTCAAGGGGATGGAGTCTTGGGGCTTGACAAGGCTCCACTATAGAGATCTGAACCGACTTTCCAATAATTTAGATGGAGAAAATAATAGACTCTTATCCTAGTTAACCACTTGACCACTCTATATACAATAGATATAGAGATCCTCATTAACACCCTGAATTAATCTTTGGCTTCCATTGACAAAGATAATTCTATCATCTGCAAACATCAAGTGAGATACACCACCATAAGAATGATTGTTGCAATACAGAGTCACATTCCCAATAGAGATATAGTTATTAAGGTACTGGATAAGAACATCTTGGGAAATGATGAAAAGAGAGGGTGAAAGAGGTTCCCCTTTCTATAGACCTCATATTTCTTTGAAAAAACAAAATTACTTACCCATGAAAGAGGTGTCCATCTAGGGCGGGCTAAAGTGGAAAAAGAGAAGGTCAATGGCCCAAGAATCAAAGCTCATGAATGATAGATCCCGAGTAAAAAAATTAATTCCCCATTATCATAAGCATTACTAATATAAAGTTTATTAGACACATTTCTACCTAGGGATTTTACATTGATTTCACTAATAATTTCCTAGTCCAAGGCAATATCCCTTTGGATGGATCATCCTTTCACAAAATTGTGTTGCTCAGATGCTATCCATCTTGGAAGAGAGGTGGACAATCTTGTGTTAAAGATGATAGCCAAAACATTATAGGGAACATTACATAGACTAATTGGTCAGTACTGATCCAGAGAAGAGTGAGAGATGACATTGGGAACAAGCACCAATTTATTAGCAGACGCCACCCATGGATGGTTCCCTCCATGAAAAAAAATCTTCGATAGCCTTAATCTGTCATTATTTCACAGTATCCCAAGACACTCTATAAAAGGATCTAGGAAAAGAATCAGGTCCAGGGGCACTAACAAGGTTAATGCCCCAGACAACCTCCCTAATTTCAGCCTCATCTGGTAAGGTTTAGAGAAATAAATTATTAACCTCTAACACCAGGTGGGGAATTGTGTCATGTAGGGATGAAGAACCCCATGGATAACCACCCTACATGAGTGGGATCAGATCAGCCAATAGGGACTAAAAGTGAGAATCATCCAGGATCCCAATCATGTATTTATCTCTTGAGTAGGATCCATCCTCCATTAAAAAATTTGGATTGATCATTTTTCATTTCTCCTTTATAAAAACGTGAAAATAGTCTATATTTAAGTCTCCTTCACAAATACACTAGGTCTGTGACTCATCTCTAGCATCACATTCCTGCTTGAGTAGAATTTTGGATAAAAAGTTTTTTTACATTTCAACTCCGCAAAAACTGAGTCATCCCAAGCATTTTCAAGGTACAATTCAAACTGGTGTATCTCCCTGTTAATATTCTCTAGGGCTGTCATTAGAGGGAATATTTTTGACCAAGGATATAAGTTAGGACTTCAACCATATTAAGTTTTTGTGGATAGAAACTATGTGTTTTCCACAACTAGAAGAAATCCACACTCTCTCAATGATGTCATAGAATCCAGGGTCGTCTTCCTAGGATGAAGAAAAACTAAAGTGGAGCTAGAAGTTAAAATGGGTTGTCGGTGACACTCTAAGGGATGAATAGTCTGATAGCCCTCGCACAAAATGAAGTACTTTTTAATCGTGGAAGGATGAGATGGCCACTCCATTAATTAATCATCGATCCAACTGACTCCAACATCTTCGGTTTCATTGTTGGTTGATACACCAAGTAAAAGGATCACCAGAAAAGTCGGCATATGTGAGACCATTGTGATCCATGTACGCATTAAAAAATTGACTAGCTCACCTAGAAAAGGGGCATGTTCGTTTTTTCTTCTTTGGAATATAAACTACATTGAAGTCTCTACCCATAAGCCAAGGGGTGTCTCCCGGATTAACCAATCTTAGATCATCCCATAACGATTCCTGGCCATGAACATCGCACTTAGCATAGACAACTAACCAAATGGATTTTGTACATCCCACCCGAATCATGATGTTGATACATTTCTCAAAAATGGAAGTCATGTCCACAAGAAAATCCAAATTTCTAGGGCAATTAGATGTGGGATTTGGAAATAGATCCATGTAAAAATCCATGGGATCTCATGCACCGAGAAAAGAACTGAATTTTATCTGACACCTGTTTAGGTTCAAGAACTGTAACCAAATAAACTGAGTGAGAACAGAATTCATTGGAAATAAAATCAGATTTTACCTGCATACCCAAGCCTCGAACATTCCAACAGAGAATATTAATCATATAAGGAATGATTCTTGGCACTGGACCCAGACATAAATCCATTGTGTTTCTTGGAATGTCTGTTTACAGAATCTATTTTCAATTGAGGCTTAGTCTTCATTCTTCTTGAGGAAGGGAAGGCTGAGGAAGGGAGCTAGGATTCTATCATCAGTATTTTCAGTGTAGAAGAAATATTACTCATTGGAGAGGGGGCTAGAAGAATCACATCCATGCATTGAGGAGGAGAACTTATGATAATAGAGGAGTTATGCATGAGTTCAGACAACTCCACAAGATCAATTTCATAATATAAGGACTAGTAGGTAATAAGGGGAGGGAATCTCCTAAGGAAACTGAAAATAACTCCATAAAACTTATCAAAGTAGTGACCATAGAAAGTAGAGTTTGTTTATGAAACAGAATAATGATTAGGCTGGGGTGAATCAAAAAGATCATAAGCCTATGCTCTGAATAAGATTGAGGTTCGATGCATGGGGGAAGGAGAGGCAGCAACACATTCTTCCCCCAAACATTAGTATTTGGACTCAGGCTAGCTAGTGGATTAGCAGGAGAATCTTCAGGAGTCAAAGAAGGGAAGGGGATACCAACATCAGCATAGAGATTTACCATGTGAGACTTACATCATTCTAAGGTGGAATTCTCTTGAATATGGCATCCAAAACAGAAGCATGGTGGGAAGGGGTAGACTATCACCTGATGCCAGCCTTCTATCCCATCAACTTCATGAAAAATATTTGAAGGAGGAGTATCCAAGAGGTCCATCTCAACA
Source organism: Viscum album (assembly GCA_963277665.1). Classification (NCBI taxonomy): domain Eukaryota; kingdom Viridiplantae; phylum Streptophyta; class Magnoliopsida; order Santalales; family Viscaceae; genus Viscum; species Viscum album. The sequence continues at coordinate 1,032,649,910 of OY728158.1, forward strand.
AAAATTCTCATTGTATCCATGTCTTTTAGGAGAGACTTGAGAAATGAATTTCTTCTAATGTCTTACTCAATGATTTTCTACATCTATTTCAAAGATAATTTTGTAAAATACCTTACTTTAGAGTGGTGTATCCTTAGTTTTCATCAATAAAAGTATTTTACAATAAAAAAATCAGATATGGGTAGCTGCATAATTTTATAACGGATTTTGTAGATGCTTGTAGAGATTAAAATTGAAGGAAGGGTGTCACTTATGATTAACTCTGTTGAATACCCTCATGTATAATTAGAATGGTTGAGAGATAAACTATATTTAAATTAATCAAGGGGAAGGTGTTTTGGAAGATTAACTACTAGTTATTCATTAAAATTGCTTCCATGAGATTAAACGGTAGTCAATGTATCTTATTGTATGATGTAGCTCGATTTGGATGGGCCGAATTCTTGTGGCCCGCAACTGTAACACTTTTGACAATGGTGGCCACCATTCATTATAGCGACGCAGAAATCTAGATCAGAACAATAGATCGTCTTATCTATATGTATCCCATTTTGGGCTTGGGTTTCTTATCTGAAAAAACATTGTAATTTGTGCACCCAAAATAGTGAATTTCTGCCACTCTATGGACATAGGGATTATTCCTGAACCAATTCAATTTGTGCATCCCTTATGTTTTCATTTCTTATGAATTTTCTTTCCGTACCTCATTTCTTTCATTGAGACTCCTGATGCTTATACAACAACTGGTATCAATGGTTGAGTTCAGAATTCTCCAATGATATCTATGGATGATGGAAAAGTGAAGATCGATCACTTCAATGGAACTGATTTCAGTTTCTGGATGATGAAGATTGAGTATTATATTTAGGAAAAATAGTTGCACTTTCCGAATTTGGGTGTAAATCTCGTGGACATGGAGCAGTCAGTTTGGGAGTAACTAGATTGACATCTTCTAGGTGTTATGTGCCTGAAGTTGGCAAAAAATGTGGTGTTCAACATCATAGAGGAGAAGACGGAGATTAGAATGATGAAAGATCTATCAAATAGGTACGAGAAGCCTTCTGAAGCTATCAAAGTACACTTGATGTGATGAGAATTGTACCTGAAAATGGTTGAAGGGGGAGTTGTCGTAAATAATATCAATGAATTCAATACCATCATTAGTCAGTTGACATCAGTTCACATTGATCTTGGTGATGAGGTATGTGTGATGGTTTTACTATATTCCTTACTTTATAATTGGGATGCAATTGTAATAGCTGTGAGAACTACTTTGGGTAATACAATGATTTCTCTTAAATATGTATGAGACCCAATTCTCAAGGAAGATATGGAAAGAATAGAATTGGGAAGATTCTCTAGTTCTGCTCTGAAAGATGAAGGAAGAGGAAGATATGTTCTGTGGGACAATCACAGAGGATGGTCGATGTCAAGTGGAAACTGTTGAGACAAGGAAATGGGGCCTGGTTCAACCTGCTAACTTGCAGGAAGAAAGGACATGTTAATAAGGAGTGGAAAGAAAATCAGAAGGCCCATGAAACCAGTGGAGAAAACTCAGCGGCTGAAGGAACTGATGATATGCTGCTGCTGAGCATGGATAGTTCTATGGAGTCTTGGATTTTAGACTCACGGGCATCATTCCATTCTACATCAAAGAATGACTTCCTAGAAAATTATGTTTCTTTAAATCTGGTCAAGGAACGTCTTGCTTATGTTAAGCCCTTGTAGATTGTGGGGAAATGAGATTCACTGATCAAGAGAAAATGTGGGAGCTTGCTGATTCTGGAAAACATGAGGTACATCCCTTGTTTAAGAAGAAAGCATATTTCTGTTGGACATCTTGATGATTAAGGTTTGAGTACCATGTTTACTGGTGGTGAATGAAAAATCACCAAAGGATTTATGGTCATAGCTCAGGGAGCAATAAATGGTACCCTATAAAACATGATAGAAACATTCATGGACATGGTTTCTTCGTTCAATGATATACGAGATTCAAAACTTTGGCACAAAAGGGTAGGTCACATGAGTTTTAAGGCGAAGAAATTACAGGAAACAAAAGTGCTACTACCGGAGCTGCTGTTAGTGGATGTTGGAATATGTGAACATTGTATCTTCGGAAAGTAGAAGAAGGTATCTTCAAAAAAAAGAGGTAGAACACCAAAGGTTGTGAAGATGGACCCAGTGCACACTGATTTTTGGGGTCCTACCCCAGTACATTCCCTTGGAGATTCACAATACTACGTGACATTCATTTATGACTCAACATGGAAGGTATGTGTTTAATTTATGAAAAGTAAATCTGATGTGTTTAAAATGTTTCAGAAGTTGAAGGTCATGTTGGAGAATGAGTCAGGAGCTAAGCTGAAATTCTTATGGTATGACAACAGTGGAGAGTATGGATGTCTTGAGTTCATAGAATTATATTTTGATAATGTAATTTGGTGGGAGAAGAAAATCCTAGGAACACCACAGCATAATGGTGTAGATGAAAGTATGAATAAGACGTTGAATGAAAGTTCCAAATAAATAAGGCTACACTTGGGGTTGCCCAAAACCTTATGGGAAGATATAGTGAACATGGAAGCGTATCTCATTAGCAAGATTCCATCTGTGCCAATGGAAGAATTTTTTCTTTAGGATCTCTAGTCTAGTAAGAAGGTGAGACTCTCACATTTATGAGTCTTTGGTTGTTTGGAATATGTACATGTTAATGCTAGTTCAAGGGACCAGCATGATGCAACGTTCAAAATATGTTTCTTTATTGGTTATGGTGCTGAGGGGTTTGGTTATCACTTCTGGGATGATCTCAATAAGATGTTCATCATGAGCCATAATGTGATATTCAATGAAGGTGTCATGTACAAAGATCGTCTTGCAACATAGATGAAAATGGGAACATTGAATCAGAGTGCAAAGAGAAAGTAGATCATAAAGGTGTATCTGAGAATGATACACCTGAACCAGTGTAACCTTCTACTCTAGTGGAGTTGAAGAGATCAACAATGGTAAGAAGGGTCATGTAGGATTATTCACCATCCTTTAATTATCTATTATTTACTGATGGTGGATAACCAGAATGTTTTCAAGAGGCAATGCTGCTAAAGGAGTTGACCAAGTGGTAGTTGTCTATGAAGAATGAGACTTCCTCATTGCATGTCAATAATACATGGGAGATGACACCTCTACCAACCAGAATGAAATCATTGTAGAATAAGTGAATCTAGCAGGTCGACGAAGAACATGATGAAAGAAGAGGTTCAAGGAAAGGCGGTGGTCAAAGGCTTCCAACATAATGATGGAGATGATTTCACTGAAATACTCTCACTAGAAGTGAAGCTGACCACCATTCGGGTGGTTCTCAACATTATGGCATCAGAAGAATTGTATCTTGAGCAGCATGATATCAATATTTCCTTCCTTCATGGAGATTTGGAGAAGCTATCTACATGAAGAATCCAGAGGGATATGCAGAGTCTGGGAAGGTAGACTTGGTGTGAAAACTCCAGAAGAGATTATATGGATTTATGCAGTCATAGAGGCAATGGAACAAAATGTTTGATTAATTTATTTTTAAAAATGAAAATAAATGATGTGGCACGGACCAATGTTGAAGAATCAATTCATTTGGTGATGAATAGATTATATTGCTTCTGTATGTCGATAAAATGATCATTGTAGGATCATGTATGAAGATGATTAATGAGATGAAAGGGAGGTTGGGTGAGGAATTGGTAATAAAATATCTTGGAGAAGCTTTCATGATTCTGGGGATGAAGAACAAGAGAGACCACATAGGTGGAACATTGATGTTGTCACATGTTGATTACATTTGGAAGGTTCTAAGAAGATTCATTGTGATGGATGCAAAGGAAGTCTCTATTCCCCTGGTGATCCATTTCAAACTATCAAAGGAGAAATAACCATACATTTCAGAAGAGGTTGAGAACATGGAAAATGTTCTATATGCATCAGTTGTAGGAATCCTGATGTATTCCATGATCTGTACTCGACCTGACATTGTTCATGCAATGGGAGTTGTGAGCAGGTATATGGATAACACTAGAAAGAAACATTGGGAAGCTGTGAAGTGGATAATAATGTATTTGAAAGGTAGTATGGAGGTATCTCTGTGCATTAGCAATGTAAATTCATTTTATGGGTTTGTGGATGCTGACCATGACAGCGATGTTGAAAGTAGGAGGAGTACCACGTGTTATGTCTTTACCTATGGTGGAACTATGATAAGTTGGATATCCCAATTGTAGAAGGTGGTGGCTTTATCCACCACAGAGGCAGAATAGATTATTATAACAGAAGCTAGAAAATAGATGTTCAGGATTAAGAACTTCTTGGATGAATTGGGAAGAAAGTGATAGGGGAATGTATTGCACTGTGACATCAGAGTGTTATACATCTTGCAAATAACCCAGTATTCAATGCCCAAACGAAGAAAATTCATTTGAATTAACATTTCATATGAGGCCTGATACAATATGGGTTACTGATGTTAGAGAAGATTTGTGGAACCAACAATCTGGTAGACATGTTTAAAAATTCCATGGTGATATGGAAGTTGAGGAAATATTGAGCCTCTGTTGTGCTCCACTGATGACCAGAGGATGAGAGGTAGAATAAGTTATGACACAATGGGAGAACAAGAGGAAAAAATTTTGTATTTCATGAATTGTTAGGTTTAAATTTAAGCTGTGAATTGAAGGCACGCGCACTGGTGAGTAAAGAAGAGTAATAACATAGATTAAGTACGTTTTCTTTGTATGTTTGATCGAATCATAGTAGTATTGTCGATCAGGATCCATGTGGGAGATTGATGGATTGGTGTAGCCTGATATAGTTGGGCCGAATGCATGTTTCCTGTACTATAGAACTTTTGAAAAGGTGGGATCCTTTCACCGATGTCACGCAGACATCCTGTTCAGAATAGTGGATCACGTCTTCTCCAGATGTAGCCCATTTCAGGATAGGGTTTCTTATCTAAAAAACACTATAATTTGTGCTCCTGAAATAGTGATTTTCTGCCTCTACATGGACGTAGGTATGATTCCTGAACCACATAAATTTGGGTGTCCTGTGTGTTTTCATTTCTTCTTCATTTTCATTCCATATCTGATTTCAATCACTGCGACTCCCAATGCTTCTACAACAAATCTTGTGTCAGAGTAAAACCATGCATCTAGTGCCAATGAAGGATTAATCCGAGCTCGATGTGGGTTACTTAAGATCTAATGCTCGTGACGAGTGGGGACACATCAGATTTACCAAGCCCCAATCAAGCCCCCAGGTTCGACATCTTATAAGGTGAACTCAGCTAGGATACATGATACATAAGATTTAACTTTATAGATCAGACTCTATTTATGATTTAATTAATAATTCATTTTGTGTCTTGCTCATTGTTCATGTTTCATCCCATCCTCCTAGATTCCATTTTTTTGTTGTGGCCTCTAATATTTAAGCTGGTGATGAACCTACCCAACAAATTGATACTAAGGGAGGAAATGGTATTTCTGAGATTTTTTAATCATTTCTTATGTTTTGAATTTATTTTAGTATTTGACAGCAGGGTGTGTGGGGTGTGACTGGGAAATCATCAATCATCACCTCATACATACACCCTCATTTCTCCCAAGTCCAAATCCATTTTACCACCCTTCATCCTCCTTCCCCAATGCACAATGGGATTTGGGGAATTACTGATGAACATCATATAATTGAGCTTAGATTTGAGGTAGTAGAGCTCTGTGATTGGGGTATGCTATCTTCCTTTCTCCATGCAGGAGTTGGGTGTGTAGTATGCTGGGAGGTTGTTGAGAGAGTGAACCTTCACAATATAAGTAGGGGATGATAATTAATGAATCCTTATGAGTTAATCAATAAATGGATTCTAGCCAAGCATAGGTATCCGTGAAGGATTCCACCAGATACTTATAAGATTATTCCCTTTATACATATCTTGTGTTAGATAGTTTGCATGCATCTCCTTTTTATTTTCTATACACCAGCTCCCATGATCAAACCCTCCCATTGTCCATTTATTTCATAAATTTAATCCAGTAAAACATATAAATAAGTTCTCAGGATATTGGGTGTTTTTGCTTGGTTTTCAATGATATGGCCTTACTAAGACACTATTTTATATTCTTGGTGTTTTTAAAATTCTATTGATGTGATCTCTACGAAAGGATCTTATCAATAATGTTCTAATAGCATGTATATCGGGCTCTTCCAAGGCTCCACCATCTGAAATGAGTAACCAGTAAGGTATTTATAACAATATCATTTCCCATCCTCCTCCAATGAATAACCAGACAACAAATATATATTTATGAGTAGTAATAATTTTATAACTCACATAACATGATCTTCTTATAACATCATTCAAACATACTACTGGTGAAAAATGAATAATTTTTTTAATCTACTTAAAAAAACAATTCTTTTATTTTGTTTTCATAATAGATAGCTTTAAACAAACAACTTTATAAGGGAATCCATTTCCCATTTATGTCTCACCTAATCACTTACCGCTATCCACATAAGCACTGGCAAGGTGTATCAAGGAGAAAGAGTCACCCACCCTTAATAGTCAACAATCATGACCACCAAGTACACCCTTAGTTTAGGAAAATATGGAATCATTGTATTTTAAGGAAATTGGTCTATGGTACTAAGGACATGCTAACATACCTTCGACATTTCTATAACTAAACACCCTAAGAAACCACTCATCATCAACCACTAAGCCAAATCCCTCTTGGTAGATTCACGTTTACAATAATATAATAAATCAATGGTCATAAATTCCTTATAATACACAACTACCATTTTCCTTGACCAAACCACTTATGAGAATCCCCTACTAATAACCCGTATTTCTAATCATCATTTTCAAAAATAACACTCTGAGAAGAAAAATTCCACCTAAGAAATCTCATATATAATCACAATCAAGGTAGAATGTTCGGATCACAAATATTCCCATGATAATCAATGAATCCTAACCTAAGAAAATATATATCTTAAGGATGTCTCACCACACTCGATGGAATGTAAAATGTTCCTCTACTAAACCTCACAAGGCCATCAATGAATCAACTCAAGGTTGCATATCATTCTGGGTTCCCATTGAAATTGTAGTCAAGGATTGAATATTGACATGATCAAGGGGAAGATTTAAAAGCAGGATTACCTCTAAAACCAGGAAAGGTTTTATGCGGTACAAAAAATTATAACTCCATAAAACCATATATCATCTCACACAATCACCACATGCCCTATAGGTTAACTCCCATGATACATTCCCCCATATAACAAAATCACTATTCCACCATCTAGAAAAACTCATATAAGTCAAGGGAATGTTAAAGGTACCACCTACCCTATAATATCATGATCATACCACTCTATTATCTCTATTTCAATCACAATTGATTTCCTAAATTTGTATAAGAGGAAAACAAACAAAATTTGATATTTAGGTAAAAACTGATGAAGGTTAAGATAAATAGAGAAAGGATTGTACTGTAGGATTAGAACAACCATTAGGATTCGGCTACTTCCAATATATTTTTAGTGGATCATGTGATGGAGAAGATAGAGGAGGAACAAAGAGAGAGGAAGTTATAGGATTTTTACTATTAGGTGGCTATGGATTATCGACGTAAATAAGGTGTGAAATTTTATTATTTTAAAAAAATATAATGATAATTTAAAAAAGGTAAATTAGAACCACTAGGCATATGATACCACTTCACCAAGTCCCTAAGGGCATCCAGAAATTATTTTTAGAACCATCAAGTGTTGTACTTGGTACCCAGTATCCTCTGTGGTCCCTCGTTTCATAACACCATTCCCTTAACCATCACCCCAAATCGTGGAATGACCCATAAAACATTGTAACTTATATAAAAACAACCCTTAAATCAATCCCCTGAGTAAAATATTCAAAACAAAAACACCACTATGTGAAAAATGGGTATTCATGATGGTTTGTTTGCGACGAGAAAGACTCCCGTCGTAAATACTCGGCCATGTTTTTTAGTATTTGCGATGAGATTTATCTCCAGTCGCAAATACTAAATCGGTAGGTTCGTATTTGTGATGGGACTCATCGCAAATACCTTTTGGACCACCCCCCTAATTTAAAGGGGTGAGTATTTGCAACGGGAATCTCGTCGCAACTAATCTAACCTATATATGCCTCTATCCGTTTATCCTCTCATTCCACTCCTTTCTATACTCCTCTATCCCTATCTACATTTTCACTCTCAATGTTTTTATAAGTTAAAAATTTTAAATCAGAGCAATATTCGAGACATAAATCCTTCAAAAGATTTAGTTTTAATGTATTTATCTGTTTCTTTTATTTTTTAATTAATTAATTATATTTGATATTTGTTATTATTATTGTTAATTAGTTGCAATTAAATTAAAATAGAATTATATCCTTTTATTTTTCATTATTTACGAATACATGTGATTATTATTAATAAATAGTTATATTAATTATTATTAATTTTTAGTCATCAGTATTAATTAGAAAAAATATCAACAATCAATAATCAATAGTCACAATTAATAATTATTATCAATCAATAGTAAAAAATTAGAGTTAATAAGTAGTAAATTGAAATAAATAGTTATAAATAATAATAAATAGTAAGTATTTTTCATAATTGTTAATAATTAGTGATAATTAGAAATAATTAGTCATAATTAGTAAGAGTTAGTAATAATTAGTAATAATTATACTAGGTTGGTTACATCCCCCACTATGGAACACAATGCAAGGAAGAAAACTGCACTAAATCGTAGGCCCGAGGACTTGACTTCACGACCTGCCCATCAACCCACCCAAACCCTTACCAACCCACCACAAATAATGCAGTAGTAATAATTAGTAACAATTAGTAAAAAATATGATTAAGTAAGAAAAAATGTTAGTAATCGGGAATAATTAGCAATAACTAGAAATAATTGTGAATAATTAAGAGTAATTAGTAATAAATAGTAATAAATATTAATAAATATTAATAATGAGGAATAATTAATAATAAATAGTAGAAATAAATAGTAATAAATAGTAATAATTATTAATAATTATTAATAATTACAAATAACTATGAATAATTAGTAATAATTTTGATTAATTTGTAATAATTATGAATAATTTACTAATAATTATGATTAATTAGTAAAAGTTAGTTTTAATTAGTAATAAGTAGGATTAATTGTTAATAATTAGGAATATTTAGAAATAATTTGGATTAATTAATAATAATTAGGATTAATTAGTAATATATAGGATTAATTAGTAATAATTAGGATAAATTAGTAATAATTATGAATAATTCGTAATAATTCCAATTAATTTGTTATTATTAGAAATAATTTTTAATAAATAGTAATAAATATTAAAAAATAAGTAATTAATTGTAATAAATATTAATAAGTAGTAATAATTTATAAGAAATAGTTATAAATAAATAAGAATAATTAGTAATAATTAGTAATAAACAGTAATAATTAGTAATAATTATTAATAATTACTAATAATTAGTACTGATTTGGAATAATTAGTAATAAATATGATTACTTTGTAATAATTAGTAATAAATATGATTACTTAGTAATAAATAGGATTTATTAATAATAATTTGGATTAATTAGTAATAATTAGTAATAATTGGTAAGTAATAGTATTAATTAGTAATATTTAGTATTAATTTTTAATAATTATGATTAATTACTAATAATTAGGATTAATTAGTAATAATTATTATTAATTAGTAATAATTCGATTAATTGGTAATAATAAGTAATAATTAGTAATAAATAGTAATAAATAGTATTAATTAGTAATAAATATTAGTAATGATAAATAATTAGTAATAATAAGTAATAATTAGTAATAAATATTAAAAATTTATAATAAATATTAATAAATAGAAATAAATAAGAAAACATATGAATAAATAGGAATAAATTTGAATATATAGAAATAAATTGGAATAAATTGGCATAATTTGGAATTGTTATGAATAGTTAAGAATAATTAGTAATAATAATTAATAATTAGGAAGAACATGGAATAATTATTAATAATTATTAATAATTATTAATAATTATGAATAATTAGTAATAATTATTAATAAATATTAATAATTTGTTATAATTAGTAATAATTACTAATAAATATGATTAATTAGAAGTAAATATGATTAATAAGTAATAAATAAGATTATTTTGTAATAAATAAGGTTAATTAGTAATAATTATGTTTAATTAGTAATAATTAAGATTAATTAGTAATAATAAGTATTAATGAGTAATAATTTGGATTAATTTCTTATAAATATGATTAATTATTAATAATAAGATTAAATTAGTAATAATTAGGACTAATTAGTAATAATTATGATTATTTATTAATAATTAAGATTAATTTGTTATAATTAGAAATAATTAGTATTAAATAGTAATAATTAGTAAAAATTTGAAATAATTAGTAATAATTAGTTATAATTAGAAATAATTTGTTATAATTAAAAATAATTAGTGAATAATTATAAATAATTAGTAATAATTAGGAATAATTAGTAATTATTAGTAATAATTTGGAATAATTAGTAATAATTTGGAATAATTAGTAATAATTACTAATAATTCGGAATAATTAGTAATATTTAGTAATAATTTGGAATAATTTGGAAAATTTTGGAAAAATATGGAATAATAAAAAATTTAAAAATAATTAGAAATGATTAGGTATATTTATCAATAATTATAAATAATTACCAATAATTAGAAATAATTAGCATTATTTCATAATAATTGACAATACTGTTCAATAATTCACAACAATTCGCAATATTTCATAGTAAATTTATAATAAATTGGCATAATTTCTAGTGGATTGACGACATACCTTGGTCTCAACGACTCATCTCCATGAAAACTTATCTCACTGAAATAACTATGAAATTTTTTCTCCAATGTTAGGATATCCATTTACGTATTCATAAGAATTGATATGTGTATGTTAATGTAGATTTTTCATACTGATTTTAGTAAGAGAATGTTGGAATGAGATGACTAGTTAGGAAACGAGGCTCTTTTTCCGGACAACTCATCTTCTTACAACTTTCTCTACCTGAAATCACTTTGAAAAATTGGATTCACTGTACGAATATCCATTTTTATTTTCACGAGAATGGAGGGAAGCACGATGAGGCCTTCATGCTCTCCATTCTTGTGCATAAAAAATGGATATGTATAAGTCAAAACAGAATTTTCATAGTGATTTCAGTCATAGAAAGTTATAAGGAGATGAGCCATCGGGTAAAAGAGCTACCACAAATCCACTTAAGATTATGCAAATCATAATTAACAGTGATTAGTATAAAACAGATATAATTACTAATAATTATATTTAATTAGTATAAATTAGTATAAAATAGTGTAGATAAGTATCATTTTTTAAAAACATACAACAAATAACATTGAAATAATATAAATTATTTTAAATGGCTTTAAAAGTTAATTTATATTTCTTACCTTTTTTGGATTGTGTTTTAGTAATATTAAATTATTTAAAAAACTAATTGTACTATATTTTTTATATAATTAAGTAATATGAATGTTGAAAACAATCATTATTACATGATCTAACGTGGATAAGTCCATAAAGGAATCCAAATGGTTATGGTTTAAATCTTGTATATACTATGGGTGTTGAAAATTTCATATCATTTGCATCATAAAAACCATAAATTATTTCAGAATGGACAATTTTGTGTCCTTGTTAAAAATGTTCTTTGAGGACGTTTGACACATTTGACAATGTTTATGGTCATATATTATGTTTTGTATTTGAACCAGATTATGTTTTTTATTATCAACATAGTGAACTTAGTTCCAGAAAATATACTAATAATGTGGTTCCATATCCATCATAGTTTCAAAATTTAGTACATGATGTGGCAGGTACATCTTTTCAACAAAATGAAACGCATGATGAAAATGATTCACATCTTGATTTAGAACCATCTAAATATTTTGAGATTTTGTAGTTCACTAAAGAATCCTTATATCTTGGATACATGATAAGAAAATTCTAAGCGGTCGAAATTTTTATGGATATTAAATCAGATAATGGAATATCAGATAGCTATTCAGGTTAGTATTCTATTTGGTTATAATAATTTTACATGATGGAAATGTCTTGCCTAAAAATTTATATTAGATAATGAGGCTAGTTTTTAATATGGGGTTAGGTTATAAAAATATTCATGCACGTTCAAATGATTTCATTGTTTATTACTGTGAAAATGAGTAACTGGATAGTTATCCCACATATAGGAAATCTCTGTATAAAGTGGATCAACTAGGGATTCTAGATTGATTCCTGTAAAATTGTTGAGATATTTCCTGCTTAAACCTAGATTTAAACATTTATTTATGTCTTAGAACATAGTGGCATTGATGTCATGACACAAAAAAAATATTTCAACTATTAAAAGATTAAATAACCTCTATGACGGTGATTCATGGAAACAATTTGACAATGGTCATCGTTCTATTCCTCCAGAATACAAAATCGGGGAATTTGTTATTTTTACCAATGGTTTATGACCTTTTTTTCTTATGGTAGTCATTATTCATGTTGTTTTATCTTTATAACCCTACAATATTTACATCCTTTGGTTTTAATGAAGAATCCATTTACACTTTGGACCTTACTAATTCATGGAAATCTGAAAAAGAATATTGCTATTTATTTGAAACCATTTATTGATTAGAAATATTCATTTTAGAATAATAGTGTCATTACATGTGATGTTGTTTTGAAATAGAATTTTGCACTAAAAGCTGCATTGATGTGGAAAATTAGTGACTTCACAGCATATGTCATGTTATCTGGATGGAGTACACATGGTCCAAAATCATGATTGTTTTGTATGAGAGACAACAAAGTATTTATGTTTGTTAATGGGAAAAACCTGGTTTTTTCAACTGTCATCACACATTCCTTAAAACTGATCAATTTTTTTTAAAAAAAATAGAATTTTAGAAAAGGTACAATTTATAGTAATGAACCTACAACCATGATCTCAAGAATAGATATAAAATCAATTGTCTCCTCATTACCTCTCATCACAATTGGACCAACAATAAAACAATAAAAAATTAATGGGTTTGGGAATGAACACAGTTTGATAAAACAGTGTATTTTTTTAGGATATTCCCTATTGGTCTGAATTGTTGATATGTCACATGTTGGATGTCATGAAAATTGAGAAGAACTATTTTGATAATTTATTTCATAATTTTTTTTGATACACTACGTATGACCAAAGATAATGTAAATGCATGATTAGAACTTGCCCGAAATTTTAGGTGACCAGAACTTGAACTGTTTAAATATGTCAGATCATAGATGTTAATGAAACCAAAAAAATATTATACACTCTCTAAATGAAATTGGTTATTAATTTGTCTGCGGATTATAGATTTAAGACTTCTAGATGATTATGTTTCCAATTTGGAATGTTTTGTCACAAATGGTCATATTACCAGATTAAAAAGTCATGATTAATATGTTATAATGGAAAGACTTAAGCTGATTGGATTAAGAGTTTTGTTAAATTATAATATTTTGGATGAGTTAATAGAAATATCATATTTTTTATGAGACATTATTGTGTTGAAAATAGACTAAAATTCACTACGATGACTATAAGAAGATGTGGTTTTAATTTTATGTAAACTGGAAAAACAATTCCCATAGACTTTATTCGACTCAATGGAACATGTTATATTACATTTTCTATATGAAACATATTGTGGAGGCCTGGTGATGTTCTAATGGATGTACCCTTTTGAGAGATTCATACATAAATTGAAGAAAAAAATATTGGATAAATCATTGTATGATGGCTCAATTGCAGAAGCTTATTTGCAGGAGAAAATTTCATTTTTCTTCTCTCATTATTTTGAATCTGAATATCTCCCAAAACATAACCACATGGGCCGTAATGAGGGAAATTTTCATTAGGAAATGATAAATCAATTATCATTTATTAATCATCATGAAATTCGATTTAGTGGAGTTCAATATTGATAGATTTCAGATGATGAACATCACAGAGCTCAAACATATGTTCTGCTCAACAGTGAAGCAATAAAACTATTAATAATAATATTGATTCTACTAATTATTCTATAACCATTGTTATGGTAAATTTATCTTATTTTTTAAGTTTATATTATAATCATATCAATATAGAACTTCCAAAAATTACAATATCTACTCTTGAAGAACATCAGAAAAATAATTTTTCCCACTAGTTTAAAAAACAGGTCACATAAATTAATTATGGTTTAACAAATAAAATCAATTTGATACATGTTAAATAAGTAATTGTTTTAAATAATTTCATGCATCTCAACATGATAAAGAAATTGATAATTGATTGTGTGTCTTGATTAACCCACTATCTGAATTGGTTTAATCTGATAATGTATGTGTTGTGAATGGTTTTCGATTACATACATGTGCATATGGGGAATCAGAAAACAATAAATAATGGTTTCTACTTAAGACTATATCAACATAGTGAAACTAAAGTTGATTTTTAAATCATGGTAAATGAAATTATTTAATTTTTATATAGGATATAATTACTTAATGATTTTTAAATGCTAGTTCATAGATACTGAGAGAGGTTTAATGTTCATTCAGACCATGGAAACGTTGATATTAAATATAAAATTATTATTTTAGAAAATTATGAATTTTCATAGTCTCATTGGGAACATAGAATTTATTATAATAATTAATGTGCTAATTCAAAAGTTTTGGGTGATTGGTGGAGTATAATAAAAATTAAAACTCCGTAAAATTTGTTTACTCAATGTGAATATGGTTCCACTGAAGTGAAAGGAATTAAATTTTATTAAGAGACTACTCTATTTCCATATGTTTCATGAAGATACATGAATAACAATGATAAAACCCCACAGTTAAGGGTAGATGATGAAGGTTATATTAATGATGTTAAAAATGAATTTGAAATTACAAGAGATGATGAAAATGTAACTCATATGGAAATTGATGATGTTGAGGAGGGATATGAAGACATTAACATTGTCAAATATGATGATGAGGATGAAGATGAAAATTTGACATGGTTAAATAATGATTATAATCATATATAATATATATCAATATATAATAGTTTTTTTCAACTATTTTCTATCAATATTCATTCAATGTTTCAAATGGATGGGGATCTCTTTCGTCAGTCGCTGGAGGCTGATATACCATTGGGTAAGTAGGAAGTTGGATAATCGGTCCCTCAGACAACTTCTGGTCTAGGGAGTACTCAACGTGGTCTTGGCCTTATGAAATTAATGATTCCTAGACCTCTTCCAGAGCGAAGTCCACATGTTGGATTTGATCCATGCATGTAGAGGAATTCTTACCTGTGTATTTTATTTATATTTCATTAATTTATTTGTATTCTAATTGTTTAATTATTTATTATTTTTTTCTCATCATTTTGTATATAACTATTGGATAGGGGAGTGTGGTATTGCATAATTATTTTTCTGAAGATTGGATCATATTGGATGAGATTTGCAATAATGTTCTGCACCACATGTTCGTTCATCAGCCGGTACATAAATAAATAACATTTTTATGAAATATCTTTAATTAATAACTTGATATTTTAAATTACTTGTAGAGTTAATGGTATCCCCTCGATGAGATCATTCGTGATTCTATCTAGAAGGAATTGTAGGGGTTTATGTGGGAGCATTGCCATCCATTTTTATTACAATTTGAGATGGAATGCTGTGATGAAAGAAAGTGTGATTGTGTTTAAAGAGTATTGTCAAGCCCACTGACCTGATTACATATCATCCTATGTTTGGGATGGATTATTTTCACACTTGTTGGGTGGATGTTTTCAAAGGAGATACTTGGTAGGGTGACAAAATCAGGGGATACTTGAGGTGACACATCGATCTGGTGGTCATATATTTTGTATGCACATGGAATATATGGTAAGTATGTTTTTAAATAATTTATAAACCTTTTAATCTTACTATTTATTTTATATTCAAATAAGTTGGTGAACAGCCCCTTGTTTCAGATTTCAATGTTTATAGGAAGATGTATAGTGATCCGTTCACTAGGGAGATTATAGGTTATCGCCAATGTTAGATTGTGGTTAATATCATTTCTATTTGAGTTGTAAAATTAAAAACTAATAATAATCTAACAATTTGAATTTTAAGTTGAAATTGAAGGAGTGAAATGAGGTTATAAAATCACAGACACAGACTCTGCGTTAGGCCAAGACTGAGGCTTAGACTATTACCCACTAATTTTATGAGGTGGCATTGATGCAGGAGACCCAGTATGCTTTTGAGAAAGAACGAGTTGTTGATTTCAGCTCACGATTAATGCCTGAGAGTTATTATGGTACCACTAAGATGTTGGCATCTTTCTTGAGAGGAGCACATGGATATTCATCACCATCTGCTTCATAGTATCAGGAGTAGCTACAAACTCAGAGTCAGCTTGTAGAGAGTATGCATAGGGAGCATGAAGAGATGCACCAATGATAGTAGAAAGAGAAAGAAAAGATCTGATGACAACAGCAACATTAGGATGAGGAGATGCATTAGTGACATCAGCAGAAGCATGAGAAGATGAAGTATATACGATTTCTGACTCATAGCATAAGGATGAAGTTACCTCCACCATCTGCTCCAACTCCTCTAGTGGACACCCCTCAATGATATATTTGTTTTTAATGATAAAACATTTGAATGCAATTGTTTTTTGTAAGATTAACTTTTTACATTTCTATATAGTGTGTTTCTTATATTGTTTCAAATATTACATTTTTCTTATTTATTTAATTTTTTATTATTTATTTAATTTTTTTATTATTTTATTACTTTATTTATGTTTTTTATTATTTTATTTATTATTTTGTTTTTGTTATTTTTTTATATTTTTACGAATATTGATGTTTTTATTATTTTTTAATTTTTTATTATTTTAATAATATATATATAATTATTTCATTAATATTAATAATAGTAATATTATTATTATATTAATAATATTATTTTATTATTATTTTATTATTATTATTGTAATTCCCTGACCCCAGTTACCCGGAGTCGGTGCATTATTTTAATAAATTGGAATGATTACAAGGAATCAAGTCCCGAAAAACCGATCAGTTTAACATTCTTGGAAAATCGATTATATAAATTAACATTACATTAAAATTTCAAACATAAAACACATCGCAAATAGTTCTTTGAGAACGCCATTATTCCCTTTATCTTAACCCTGAATATCAATCATAATACACTTCTTGGAATCCTGGGAAAAATAAAACATAGGAATGGGTGAGGTCAAACGCTCAGTAAGGGTAATCAATACAGTGGAAAATGACTTAAATATTAAGCATGGTGAATAATTGAAACCACGTGCCTTTACCAATAATAAACATTAATAATTTTATGGAAAGAATATGAGTTGAGTAAATGATGCCATAATAAAACATAATCATGGGTATTCTACTAGTCGAATAACCACATGAACCATCAATATTATTTCCATAATGAGGGAATGTATAATGCCAGACATTCTAAAACATTTTGTCAAGGCCTCTGCCAAAACGTCTAAAATGATTAAGGCCTCAGCCAAAACCATATATCAAATTGGGAAAGGGCCTCTTCCAATTACATGTCTAGTTGTATCATGAGACCTACCGATACATCGAGGAGCTATAGCGGGCTCCACCCATCACTTTCTATGTCCAATACATTCCTCATATGAAAAGTATGAAACTTAACATAATCATTCATATAAGAACATGGATATTAAATGACAATAATTTAACCATAAACCATGAATGGTATTAAAATAACACATCCACAATCAAACATATTACAAAACCTTCAATACAATATGAATGTTTTGTATCATAATAAATCAACATCAAAACATGTTTAAAATCCATTAAAGGATTTTACATAGATGGAAATGATTTTTAAAACTTTTTGATAGAAATACAACTTTTCATGAATACTTTTAATAGTCACACAATTTGGAAAATAAGTCATTTGAAGACATTTTTGAATCAAAGTGTCACATACCACTTTTAATCTTTTGAAAGTAATTATCATTTTAAAAACATTCATGTTCATAAATCCTTAAAAACCATTTTAAAGACATGAACATTAATGAGAATAATTTAGAAGAATAAATATTTAAACCAATTGAAATTTTTTTTTTCAGTAAAAATTACCTTAAAATAACCCCTTTGATAACTCTTTCATAAAACATGGACATGGATAATAAATATGTCCCAGTAGATACTTAGGTAAAAACAACCTCAGATAATAATGACATTGTGAAATTAACCATTACAAATTTGGTAACTTACGAAACATACACCAAATGAAAGAGGTATCATACAATGAATATATAAATACAAATAAAATAATGTGTATTACACAATGAATACAATTATGGGCAGTACATACACCACAGAAAAGGTTATAGTGGCAATATGGCATGGATCTCATGGGAATAAAGAGTGAGATGAAAACCGATTACCTTGTACTTTTCCTTTGTCGAGGGTAGGGTAATATCATTTATAATGATTAAATGATTTTTATTAAACTATAAATGAATAATATACATTAATATGATATCATATATGATCTTTTAACATTGATTTGTTAATAATATCTTAGTATTATCATCGTTTCGGGTGTTAGCTTACTCGATTTATTTTATATGTTTTGTTGCATATGCCGTGTTTGTTATGGATAGGTTGTATCATATAGAAATAAAGAATTATATAAAGTCCTTAAACATTATTTGTAAACATAAAATGAGAATTATACATGAATGGATACGATGGGGAATGAATCTCATCGCATTCGTGGAGACGGTAGTCCATACGTATGCACGAACGCTACTTCCATTTCATTTTTCATTTTAAAAGGAATCGAAACCAAATAATAAATAGGTATATTATTATTCCAATATAATATAATATCTTATATTTGTTACATAATATCATTAAGACCATCCTTTATATGTTCCATGTATGGTATAAACGAGTCATATCACTTTGAGGGGCGGTAGTCCGCACTTCCTCAAATAAAATTATCGTATATATATACAACATGAAATGAATAATGGTATGATATAAAATGAAATTACATAATATTATATATAAATTAAATATAATTAATATCAAATATAATTATAGTTCCATCATAATGGGAACCATGGGAGGCGGTATGAGATAATTGAACAATCATCGTTTTGTGAGGCATTTGGTTGCCATCCACAGAAATATTATGTTTTTCACCCCTTAGATGGAGGTTTGTGTAAGTTTAGTTCGAGTGATTTTCATAAAAATATCCTAGTATATTTAGGATATTGGTTCTATTACAAAATAAATGAATAAGAAGAGTCTAGGGGTTGGAGATGTAAAATAAAAGAAAATAAGTTAAAAGAAATTGTTACCTTTAATTTGGGTAACTTCCTTTGGTTTGAACTAAAAAGGACTCTTGAAGTACATTATGCCTAAGTTGAGGCTTCTAGGAGTAGAAGAGGGATGTAGGGAGCTTAATTGGGTTGAGGTTGGATGATCCAAAAGGCTTGAAAGGTGTGAGGAATTGGATAGAATAGGTGTCCTTTTATAAGGGAAGGAGGGGATTTTTAGGAAAACCTTAAAGTATTAATTTATAATAAATTCATATTCGGTTTCTAATGGTTCCAAAGTCCATTATTCAAAGTCTATGGTGGGGATGGATCAAAATCCACTTAACCAATAGGTTTTAGACAGGTTTTGGTCACTTTTTTAACCTTATATTTTAGTTTTAATCCTTACTTACTTAGTTTGACATTGACCATGTCCTATTGTATTTTTATATTATATGGTTAATAAACATAATATAAACATCCAAGAGACCCCCAATTGGTCCATTAATGATGCACTTATCATGATTTAAGTCCTTTTACGGAACCCTATATTTTTAGGAATATAATATCAATTCATAATATAATATTTGTTTTAAATATTAATTTATGTCAATTTCGACACTATTTGGTATTTTTTTTTGTGAAAAGTCATCAAAACTTGATTAATTAGAAAAAGACACATTTAATCAGACCTAACATGTCATAGTCACCTAGAAAATTCGTGGATGTCATAAAAACATTGAAATTATATTTATTTTAATATTTATATTACCATTTATTTGATTTTTTCATTAATAAGGTAATTAATGAATCATCATTGTGTCATCAAAAAATTTTATTATTTAATGTCTAAAACTTATAATTAAAATAATATTATGTAGGAAATATTTTTAGCTTTCTAATGAATATTTATAATCGAATTTATCTTATGTAAACCCAATATTAATTTTTTTTTTGTTATTAAACGTTGATTTTTACACTTTTAACTATTCTTTGAATTAAATAATAATAAATATCCTAATCTAATCCAAGTGGACCTAATGGGTCATATTTTATTCCGAAGTTTGTATTTGGTCGAATTAAACTTATCCAATAGAATTAGGAAATGAGTTAGGGTAATAATAACATCATTTTTACCCTTATTTACCCTATTTAAATTTTACCATGGTAAATAAAAGTAAAAAGTTATTATGCACCAAAAATTATTTTCTCATATTGAACCACATTTTACTCCTTGATATTTACTATGTCTCTCGGATTTTTGAAATTCCACTCACAGAAATGGTAAAATTATGTTTTATGTGAATTTACAAATTCTCCTTGGAGGTGGGTAAAAGACGGTGAAAAAGTTCGATAAAATTTTTATATATATAAAATTTTTATAAACTGACTCCAATTAATTAAATTGAATTTATATAGGTATTATGTATCTATTTTTACCTAAAATAAATTTAAATAATATAAATAATTATTTAAATAAAAAGCATGTTTTCAACAGTAACTCAATGTTTTTCACTATTCATCAAAAATTGAATGTTTTCAGAAAAATACCAAATATTTACCCTAAGATAATTTTGATATTAGGAATTAAATAAGGAAGCCTATTTTACCAAATTCAAAACATATAAGTTTTATTTATTAATTTAAAATTATTTCCCACTATTAAAACAAAATGCTTGTTTTTATGAAACAATAACTATCAAAAAAATGACACTTGTTTATGTCTGGTTTAAATGTGTAATTATGTCAAATGACCAACATAGTATTAAATGGTAATAATATAATCTAAATATTCTTTAAAACCACTCAAATTCATAATTTATCTCTTTTAATTATTTCAATTAAAAAATTTGTTTTTAATTAAAATTTAGTGATTTTCACTATTCATCAAAATATGAAAGTTATCCGACAAGTACCAAAATTTCACCCTTGGCTAATTTCGATATTCTGAATTCAAAAATGAAGTCCATTTTGAGAGATAAAATTTATAAAAATCAATAAGTGGTATTACTATTTATAACGGCTATTTTGATTGGTCGTGGTGTGTGTTGGAACCCGAAGTTGCGTACAACACACGCAACTGTATTATTAAAAGGGAAACGTACCGTAGAAGCTTGGGGTGTTAAATTCTCCCCACATTCAATAAATTGTGTCCTCACAATTCATACTCGGTATTGGAAACATGCGGTTGACATTTCAAAAGATCTTAGTTGAAATCCCACATCGAAAAATGGATTAATGGGGCCTCTATTGAAAATATAGAGTGGTAAGTATGAAGGTTACCAAAAATAACACATAATAGGGTACCATGTAGGAAAATATAAATATGTAAGATAAATCTAACCATCAATATCTGATGTAGAGTGGTAGAGAACATGGCTATGAAAAGGCCAACAATCACAAAGCCATATATTTGTGATGATCTAAGGTACTATCTAGGACAACGTTTTTTTCTAAGTTCCTTTTGTTAATGTTCAAGAATTTATTTATGATAATGGATAAAATAATAAGGAGATATACTTACTTTATAATTAGAGTTTTATCAATTAATAAATTTCATCCACAAACTCATCTTTCACTCCAAAGCATAATACAACTCAGAAATACTTTATTTATCCTAATCGTATAGGGTTCCAAATATAATGAATTTATAATTCATATATCAGACCCTTTAAAAAAGAAACTACATTATACAATTCAAGGACTTCAAGTAGTCTAGTGGTTGGTGATAAATCCCAATCGTACTATGGTTGTGGGTTTGATTCCCACACATTTGTCTAACGTGACGGGTTGTCACACGGTCTGTGTGTTGTCCTTTTATAAAAATCCAAAAACAACCTTTCAAACTTAATCCATTCCAACCTTTAGACTTCTCAAAAATAATACTATCCAATCTCACAATCCAAAATTTATAAGGATATTAAACACAATGAAGATCCTTTCATCCATGTAATAATATGTGAACACCTTCATCACGTATTATTTGAAAACATGGTAACAACCTGAATTACCATAAAACCTTATTGATTACATTCATGATCCCTTATTCTTTATAGAATATTATATATACTCCTTCTATCCAAAAATGTTGTAAACTACAACAATTACAAATCGTTAATCTGTTTCAAGGTAGTCAAGAATATCCAATATATTTTATTCAAATCAACCATCTCTTATTCCAAAATCACTACCTCATTATCGGGACTATATTAAGGATTACATTTCCTTCAACCATGTGTTTTCAAAAAAGTGTAGCCTACCATTAAGTCACTTTTCTTATAACCATATAATCTCTAATCCTCAATAAAATAGTACTTCAGTACAATCCTTATTTATCTCTATAATTCATGTAATCAGTATATTGTTGATACAACACCCAAATAAAATAATTCTATAATAACAACATAAGAACACTAGTCACTACTATTCATCTGAGGTAGTATCATATCATGATTATTATCCAATAGCATCATTTGGTGCATACTCTGATTATTTGGACATTGGTTTTTGTAGTGTCCCAACTCCTTGCAGATGAAGCATTGTACATTTGAAAACATTTTTTTACACTTGAAATCGCGTACATGGTGTAATTTTTCTCCACACATATAAAAAACTCCCTTTCCCTTCAAGAATTTACCAATGTGATTCATTCCACATTTATCACATATTGGAAAATCATTCTTTCCCTTATTCCCTTTATCCATGTTTCTTTCTACCATCCATTTCTTCCCTGGATTCCCTTCAAAGCCATACGACTTAGAGAATTCTTTACCTATCTTATTAACACAAGATACTAATTCTTCATATGATGATAATACGTGGGAGACTATTTCCCTTCTAAATTCTGGATTAAGACCACGAATGATATGATCCTTCATACTCTTTAGATCATGTGTATTTCTGGAGTTCTCATTCCTTCTACTGGGCGCAATTTCTAAACAATGGCATACACTATATTAGTTTATGAATAGCAATACCTAATCCCAAACTTGTAAAACACTTGAAATAAATTATACAGTTTACCGATATAATCCATAATCATAAAAATGTCTTCTTTGAGGAAGTATATACTCATAAACCCTTCATAATGGTTTGTAATGAAATTGAGAATTATCCTAAGCATATCCCCCGGGAGTGTCGTAACCAAGAGTGCAGCAAGGCCCGTTGTCGTGCACCAGTTTTCATTCAAGTCTATCTCTAATCGGTGTTTTTGGGTTTTACCCCTTGGTACATCTGTGCCAGAGCCACCTCTACCTGCTCATATCAAGACATGGATATATTGCTTGGAAAACTCACAAAATATATACAATATCAAAATTCTAGGAAGTTTTTCTCTACTAATCCTCAAAGTCTATCTTAGGGATATGTGCACTAATCAGATTTTAGCTAAATCTAGCTTCTAATGTTATTTCTAAACTTCATCTGATACCAACTGTAATGCCCTTACCCCAGTTACCCAGTGTCGGTGCATTATTTTAATACATTGGCAAGATTACAAGGATTCAAGTTCCGAAGGACCGATCGGTTTAGAAGTCTTGGAAAATAGATTACATACATTAAAATGACATTACAATTTCAATTATAAAACACAATGTAAATAATTCTTTTAGAATTCCATTATTCCATTAAGCTTAACCCGGTATATCAATCATAATAAACTTCTTGGAATCCTGGGAAAAATAAAACATACGAAGGGGTGACCTCAAATGCTCAGTAAGGGTAAGCAATGCAGCGGAAAATGGCATAAATATTAAGCAAGGTGAATAATTGAAACCACATGCCTTTACGAATAATAAAAATGAATACTTTTATGGAAAGAATATGAGTTTAGTAAATAATGCCATAATAAAACATAATCATGGGTATTCTACTAGTCAAATAACCACATAAACCATCATTATTATTTCCATAACAAGGGAATGTATAATGTCGGACATTCTAAAACATTTTGTCAAGGCCTCGGCCAAGATGTCTAAAAATGATTAAGGCCTCGGCCAAAACCATATATCAAATTGGGAAAGGGCCTCGTTCAATTCCACGTCTAGTTGTCTCATGAGACCTACCGATGCATCGAGAAGCTATAGCGAGCTCTACCAGTCACTTACTATGTCCAATACATTCCTCATATGAAAAGGATGAAACTTAACACTAATATTCGTATAATAAATAGGACATGAAATGTAAATACTTGAACCATAAACCATGAATGGTATAAAAACAACACATCCACAGTCAAACCTATCAAAAAACCTTCAATACAATATGGATGTTTTTTATCATAATAAATCAACTTCAAAACAAGTTTAAAATATATTAAAGGATTTGACATAGATGTAAATGATTTGTAAAACTCTTTGATAGAAATACCCATTTTCATGAAAATATTTAAAAGTGACACAATTTGGAAAAGAAGTAATTTAAAGAAATTTTTGAATCAAATTGCCCCATAACACTTTGAATCTTTTGAAAGGAATTGTCATTTTAAAAACATTCATGTCCATAAATCCTTAAAACCCATTTTGAATACATGAAAATTAATGAGAAAGATTTAGAAGAATAAATATTTAAAACATTTGAAATGTTGATTTAGTAAAAATTACATTAAAATAATCCCTTTGAAAACTCTTTCATAATACATGGACATGTATAATAAATATGTCCCAGTAGATATTTACGTAAAAACAACCTCGGATAATAAAGAGATTGAGAAATTAACCATTACCAAATTGGTAACTTACGAAACATACACATAATGAAAGATGTATCATAAAATGAATATGAAAATACACATAAATTAATTTATATTACACAATGAATAAAATTATGGGCAGTACATACACCACACAAAAGGTAATAGTGGCAATATGGAATGAATCTCAAGGGAATAAAGAGTGAGATAAAATCCCCTTTACCTTGTACTTTTCCTTTGTCGAGGGTAGGGTAATCTCCTGTAAAATGGTTAAATTATTTTTATTAACTTATAATAGAATAATATACATTAATATGATATCATATATGATCTTTTAACATTGCTTTCTTAATAATGTCTTAGTATTATCGTCGTTTTTCATGTTAACTTACTCGTTTTATTTTATATGTTTTTTACATAAGCTATGTTTGTTATGGATAGGTTGTATCTTATACATATCCATAATGATATCAAGACCTTAAAATTTATTTTTAATCATAAAATGAGAATTATACTTGAATGGATACGATGGGGAATGAATCTTATCGCGTTCGTGGAGACGGTAGTTCGTACATACGCACGAACGCTACTTCCATTTCATTTTACATTTTAAAAGGAATCAAAACCAAATAATACATAGGTATATTATTATTATATTATAATATAATATCTTATATGTGTTACTTAAGACCATTAATACCATCCTTTATATGTTCCATGTATGGTATAAACGAGTCATATCACTTTGAGGGGGCGGTAGTCCGCACTTCCTCAAATGACATTATCGTATATATATACAACATGAAATGAATAATGGTATGCTATAAAATGGAATTACATAATATTATAAATAAAATAAATATAATTAATATCATATTTAATTATATTTCTATCATAATGGCCACCATGAGAGGCGGTAGGAGATAATTGAACAATCATCGTTTCGTGAGGCGTTTGGTTTCCATCCACAGAATCATTATGTTCTTCACCCTTTAGATAGAGGTTTGTGTATGTTTAGTTCTAATACATCACATAAATAAATCCTAATATATTTAGGATTCTGGTTTTGTTAAAAAGTAAAATAATAAGATGAGTTTAGGGGTTGGAAAAGTAAACTAAAAGAAAATATGTCAAGAGAAATCGTTACATTTAATTTGGGTATCTCCCTTTGGTTTGAACAAAAAAATGACTCTTGATGTGCCTTATGCATAAGGTGATGCTTCTATTAGGATGAGAGGGATGTAGGGAGCTTAAATAGGCTGAGGTTGGACCAGACAAAAGGCTTGAAAGGTGTGATGAATTGGTTAGAAGTGGTGTCCTTTTATAAGGGGGAGGAGGGGCTCTTGAGGAAAAACTTAAATTATTAATTTAAAATAAATTCATATTCGGTTTCTAATTGCTCCAAAGTGAATTATTCAAAGTCTAAGGTGCCTATTGGTCTAAATCCACTTAACCAATAGGTTGTATTCAGGTTTGGGTCACTTTATTAACGTTATATTTTAGTTTTAACCCTTAGTAACTTATTTTGACATTTACCGTGTCTCTTTGTATTTTTATATTATATGGTTAATAAACATACTATAAAATTCCAAGCGACTACAAAGTGGTCCATTAATAATGCACCTATCATGATATAAGTCCTTTGGCCGAACCCTATATTTTTGGGAATATAATATCAATTAATCTTATAATATTTGTTTTAAATATTAATTTATGTCAATTTTGACACTATTTGGTATTTTTGTGTGTGAAAGTAATCACAACTTGATTACTTTGAACAAGGTACTTGAATCAGACCTAACATGTCATAGTCACCCAGAAAATTCGTCTATGTCATAAAAACGTTGAAATTATATTTATTTTAATATTTATATTTCCATTTATTTGATTCATTCATTAATAAGGTAATTATTGCATCATCATTGTGTCATAAATAAATTTAATTATTTAATGCCTAAAACTTATAATTAAAATACTATTATGTTGGAAATATTTTTATCTTTCTAATGAATAATTATAATTGAATTTATCTTATGTATAACCCTATATTTAAAATGTTTTAGTTATTAAACACTGATTTAACTCTTTTAACTATTCTTTGAATTAAATAATAATAAATGTAATAATCTAATCCAAGTGGACATAAAGGGTCATATTTTATTCCTAAGGCTATTTTTGGTCGAATTAAAATTAATAAATAGAATTAGGACATGTGTTAGGGTAATAATAATATCATTTTTACCCTTCATTGCCCTATTTACTTTTTACCATGGTAAAAAAAGTAAAAGATACTATTCACAAAAAATTATTTTTATCTTATTGAACACCATTTTACTCCTTGATATTAACCGTGTTTCCCGGACTTTCGAAATTCCACTCAATGAAGCGGTAAAATTATGTTTTATGTGAATTTACAAATTCTCCTAGGAGGTGGGTAAAAGACGGTAAAAAAGTTCGTGAAATTTTTTATATATCTAAAATTATTATAAACTAACTCCAATGAATGACATTGAATTTATATATGTATTATGTATCTATTTTTACCAAAAATAAATATAAATAATATAAATAATTATTTAAATAAAAATCCGTTTTTAAATAGTAACTCAGTGTTTTTCACTATTAATCAAAAATTGAATGTTTTCAGAAAAATTCCAAAAATTTTCCCTAAGATAATTTTGATATTACGAATTCAATAATGAAGTCTATTTTACCAAATTCAAAACATAGAAGTTTCAATTATTAATTTAAAATTAATTCCCACTGTTAAAACAAAACGCGTGTTTTTAATAAACAATAACTATCAAACGAATGACACTTGTTTATGTCTGGTTTAAATGTGAAATTATGTCCAATGACCAACATCATATTAAATGGTAAAAATATATTCTAAATATATTTTAAAACCACTCAAATTCATAGATTATCACTGTTAATTATTTCGATTAAAAAAGTTGTTTTTAAATAAAAATTTTTAATTTTCAATATTCATCAAAATATGAAATTTATCCGAAAAGTATCAAAATTTCACCCTTAGCTAATTTCGATATTCCAAATCCAAAAATAAAGTCTATTTTGAGAGATAAAATTTTTAAAATTTCAAAAAGTGGGTATTACTATTCATAACAGCTACTTTGATTAGTCATGGTGTGTGTTAGAACTCGAAGTTGCGTACAACACACGCTACTGTATTATTCAAAGGGAAGAGTACCGTAGAAGTTTGTGGTGTTACAATTATTATAATATTATTATTTTATTCTTCTAAGATTAATATTATTATTTCATTAATATTAATATTATTAATATTATTTTATTATTATTCTATTTATATTATTAATATTAATAATATTAGTATTATTATTATTATTATTTTCTAATATTATTTTATTACTATTTTCTAATAATAATTTATTTTTATTAGTAATACTATTATTCATTCTTATTATTTTATTTTATTAAGATATTAGCGATGAGCCCTTTTGCGACCACCCATCGCAAAATACTTTTTTTAAATAATCTCAGGGAAACTATTTGCAAAAGGGCCACATCCCATCACAAATATTTTGTTTACAAAGGATCATCACAATAAAAGCTTTTTCCGGTGCCCTATTCTACAATGAGTTATTTGCGATGGGGACCTGTGGAAGATGCTCAGTGGCAAATAGTCTTATTTATAGTAGTATAAACATTAAAAATTGTCCCCAACTCAAAATTAACTATATGTCAATTTTAGACGATTCCACAGAAACATATGAACATGATTCAATATAAGCTCCCTACTATTAACTTCTCAGTATTAATAATTCATCATGATTATTCTATAATTTCAATACATTTTCATTAGTCTATTAACCATTTTTCCCTCTAGCTATAAGATATACAAGCTCTCTACACATAGTAAAACAAAAAATTTACACATTATTCGATGCTTCCCGCTCCAAATATTAATATCCGTAATTTATTTCCAAATATTTTACATTGAAACATAGTCATTATGTTGCATCCAAACACACATGAAAAGAACTAAGTAAAACTGAACCATATTGGGTTTCCCTGAATTTATTATCTAATTTTAAATTAAAATGTAAACGGACCCCAAACAATAGAGAAAATGATGCCATAAACACAATGAAATTATTCAATACCTAATCAAAAATGTCAAATTTAAACCAATTTACATCACCATTCTAAGAAAAAACACACCACATTGGAGTTGTATCTAGGAGTCACCAAACTATCAACACCAGATCCCCATCCTCTGGTGTTATAGATATTCTAATGGATTGTTCATCACTCGTAGATACAACCATTGCAATTTCTTCACATACACAGACATTCTCTATGAAAAGATCATCACCTTCTCTATTCTCTAATTCCACACTAGTCCCACAAAATTTACTGATATTGTAAATTATAGAACAATACCCAAATATGGGTATCATTCATGAATAAAACATATCCTTTATAATTCAGGTAGTGTACAATCTAATCACCAAATTATACTATAATAATTTTACATGCACTTCTTTCAGTAAATGCTACCAATTAATATCAACTGTATTCTTCCCCTCTAAAAACATTACTCACATGCTTCTACCAGGAAGCCAATGAAAAACCTCCAACATCACTAGACTGGGTTTTTATGAATCATCAAGTATTATATTCCCCACACATTACTCATGAAAAAAAATTCTTTTTATTGATGTATTACACACCTAGGATTTTCCATATATATTAATTCCCATGTCCCGATGCAGATTGTTTCATATCAACTCTAATGAATGTTTTGTCATGATCCGTTATTTTAACAACCTAGATAACATCATTGAAGGATTTTTTCTCTTTTTATATGGTTTCATAGTGCATCACACAACCACTAATAAGAGGGATAGGATATCATTGTTACAACCTTTTCATGTGAAGTGCCAAGTGGATCATATAGATATATTGGTAGGGGGAGGTGGTTAATTAGTTTAATCATGTTTTTACCAATTTTCTTTTCTTTTCCCCTAACCCATTTTAATATGAAACTATGCATTTTTTAGAGTGAGTGGATCTTCCCTGTTTACAAAAACAATTACACCACATCGAATACAGAAAGTAAATGAATCACAACACATAATATATTTTAAAGTTTCTCCCCCCAATGTGTATGACTACATCCATACTATGTTTTGGATAATCTAGGACACATATTATCCAGTAGAAATCAGTAAAAAATTACATGTTAGTTTTTAGGTATCACTTTCAAACCCATAGTGCGTAGGTATAAACATTATACGATATTATAATGGAATCTTTGCAGTGTTCTTTCAACTATCATCATTGAAGTTTTATTTATATTGGAATCCCACAAAGGTCTCAAACACAATTCTAACACAATGAGAAAGATCATATTAACTTTAATCATCAATTGCAAAAAAAAATTGATTTCCCTCTCCAAGCCAATATAGTAAATTGTTTTCTCTCTTGCTCACTTCAACTGAATCTCTTATACCGCGACTAAAAATAATAAAAAATAATAATATATTTAGTTTAGTATACTCTTCTGGGTATGTGAAATATATTACATCCACTTCGGTGCACTGTAATAATATAAAGAATGACCGACTATTTATCAACACAAAAAGAATTTCTTTCTTCGACAATTTACTAAAAAATATTCCATCACCTAAACTCAATTATTACACACATGATTCATCATGTGTTACTTTTGAAAATTTAAAAAATTATATTTTCATGCAATAATGTACTCATTTTCATGTGTGTTCCATGTATATATTATGAACGTCCTTTTCCTAATCATGTGTGCAATACATTTTCAACTTTGGTGTTCCTTCATGTACACCATGTATGTTCACACATACTAACCATTATTTATTCATGGAGACCTAAACACATGAATTTAATTTTTATCCCTTATTATTCACACACAATACATATAATATTCACGCATTCATATTGCATACATCATTCATTTCATTATCTACCGATTGAAAAAACATTAATATGTGTACACTGTTTTGATTCTCCTTCTCAAATCTCTTTTTCACACACACACACACACGACCTAAGTTATAAAAATGGATATAATGAATGTAGATATACATCATATTCATTATCATAACTGAATATATGTTCACTACCCATCTTCATTGTGCTCTCTAATTATTTTTATGCTATATAATTGTTTTCTACACTACAAGAATTCTATGTGTAAGAATATATTTTCACGGTTGAAACCATCATGATAATTTGAGAGTGTGTGAATTCTTGTTGAAATTCACACAGAAAGTGAGAAACTAATATCAATATCCCTAATTTTCTGTAGAAATAAGTTTCTATGATCAAAAAAATAATTCTATTCACATGTGGTATTCCCAAATATTTTTTTTTATGTTCATGAAAATATAGAATTTGTTGAAATTATAATTCCCAAACTAGATGTTAAGAGTAGATCTATTCCTTTTTAAAAAAGATTCTCTATCAACTTATAGGAACTCATACATGGTGTATATCTTATTTATTGGTGATCAACATCGCCTTACTGCAATCAGACTACCTCTATTTCAAGAAAATGTATAAGAACCAACAACAACAAAAATCCATTTCTCAAGTCACTGTATATCATCATTTGGATCTAAATTTTTTCATGAAAATGAATTTGTAAGAAATTTAGATCTCATTAGAATTTTCATGACTCTTATGTGGAGCTCGGAAGCTCTGATTTGATCATGTATTGATGCCACATCATGGAGTTTCTAGTAATAAAAACTCGATAACGATTCAAATAAAATTTTCATTTGGTTTGACCCTTGTTATAACATGAAAATAATGAAAAAAATTATTTCAAGTTGGGGCCACTCCGAATTTGGGGTGGAATTTTCAGAGAAGGATGTCGTTGATGTCTACTGTATATTTTCTTTGGATGAAAAATAACCTGATGTTTTGTTCCTCCATGGTGGGTAGCTGACACATTTGACACATCATTCATGGATTGCAGAAAGTGACAGGAGGATTTCTCAGGGGTACTCCAACCACTAGATAAATTTATGGTTTTCCTTTCTCTATTTAAAAGGGATAAATTCACATGAGTTTGTATGAGAGAAATTTGCTGTGAATCTGTGGTGTAGTGTGTAATCATTATCGTGATCCACTGAATAGTATTTCTGGAGGTGATTTAAATACAGAAATCCACCTTCTCTTTTTGATGGTGGATTCAAGACGAACCACGTTAAATCTTTGTTTATTCTTCATTTTAATTCTATTTTGTGTGATTTTCAGGCCTACTCACCTATGATGTGCCACCAAAACGTTTTATCAGAGGCAAGCCGGAGCATTCTGAGTTAAAATGGTGAACCACCAATGAGTTTTCTAGTGACCTAAAGATTGAATGTGTTCAAAAAAAATTTATAAGGGAAGAATAGGGAAGAGGATGATGAAATGATTTCAACTACACAATCAGTGTTGAAAACAGAGTTGAAACAAAGGAGATAAGCCCAGTCAATGTTTTTCCAAACCTATGGGTGAACAATAACTCTATGCCAGAGAAGAAGGAACTGTTCACACATCTATAAAGAATTACAATGAGTTTTCTGGTAGGTGCTCCAGTGTGCCACGTTAGCACCACGTCACCAGGTGATATAGATAGTTGTACTTGTATTGAGGATATCTCAGCTAATCTGTGTTTGATTTTGATGATCCATGAGTCTATTCCAACTATTTTAACCATTCAAGATGCATCCATATAGTTTGTTTTGAAAATTTATCGATATATATATATTTGTTTTAGAATGGTGTGTCATTTTTTGTGGTTGGTGCCGGAGCACTACCAATGTTTGAGATCATGATGTTTGATGGTTGAAACAATTTCAGCTTGTGGAAAATCACCATGAATGATATTCTTGTGAAGAAGGGAATGATCAGACTGTTGATCGGAGAAAACCCATAGATAACTAGTAAATATTAAAGGGAAAAGCTCGAGATGTGTGTCGTCAGCACAATTGTACTGTGTCTAGAAATTGAGGTAAAATAATCTGTGTTGGATGAGACCTCATCGAAGGAGATATAGATGATGTTTGATCGGAGATATATAGCGGAGTCGCTCACCAACAAATTATTTCTGATGAAGAAATTGTACTAGTTGCATATGGATAAGGGAAAAAATTTGTTGTATCACACCAAATAATTCAACAAAATCTCAACACATTTATTGTGGTAAAGTGTAAAGGTTTGAGAGGAAGAAAAGGCACTTTTGATGTTGTCATCAGTACCAAGTTCATTTGATTGACATGTGACTACATTGCTCATGGGGAAGAAAACATTGAAGCTGGACGAGGTGATGGTGTCTCTTTTAGATTCATAGTAATTACAAAGACCTGTGACACATTTAGGAATGAAAATCATGGTGATGTGAGATGATAAATGTGGGAGGATCCGATATTGGAAGTCCTGAGGTAAATAATGGCGGCCAAAATCGAGGGGACGTGATTCTAGAGAAATTATGTGTTTTTTGTGCGAGAAAAATGGTCACAATAAAATTAATTGTGGAGAACGCGAATGTTATATTGTTGGGAATGATAAATTTGAAGATTTGGATGAGAACATCAAATAATTTTCAACATATGATGAAGTATACATGAAAATGGGAGGCTTTCACTTTGATATGAGAATTGAATGGGGAGAAGTGCAGTGTCATTACTGCAAATTATATGGGAACATGAAGCGGGAATGTCGATTTCTAAAAATGAATAATGAGTATGCTCAAAATCCAAAGTAAGACGGATGGGTTTTGGATTCGGGGAGCTCGAAACACATATTTATTAAAAAGGTATGCTTCATACATTTTAATTGTCGCATGATTCTGGGAGAATTGGTTATGGGCCAACTTGTGAGGTTCGAGGAGTTGGGACAGCGAAATTGAAGACACCGGATGGAGTTCGTAAACTCACTGATGTGAAAATCATTCCACGGATGAGGTGGATCCTGGTATCATTAAGTACACACGATGAGAAAGGGTACATGATTTACATAGTAGGTGGAGTGTTTTATGTCTCACATGGGGATGCAGCGAATATTAATGTGAAAGAGTCCCAAGGGTTGTATAATTTGATGGGGAACGGAGTCAGCCCAATATCGATTGAAGATAGTGGATGTGACACGTCATCTGGCATGAAGAAGCGTGTTAAATTTGATAATGAATTTTTCAACACCTTCAAGGAAATGAAAAGTCTATTTTCATCCCCAAATTGGTTGTGAGGGGGATATTTGTTTGGGTCACACCCAATATCAGGTATAGTTTTCAGCAAAAGTGGTCATTGAATGCTGCTGCAAATTTCCTTGGATGAAGAAAAACCTAGAGCAAGGTTTTTCCAAGGTGGGCAACCGATGAGATAGACACGACTTTCATGGACTACAATAGGTGGCGGGAGGTTATCTTAGTGGTAGATGAACCACCCCAACCAATGAAAAATTTTATGGTTTTCCTTCCTCTATTTAAACATGATGAAATCACATGAGTTTGTATGAGTGGAATATGTTGTGAATATGTTGTGTAGTGTGTAATATTTGTGGTGATCCTCTGAAGGGTGTTTTTGAAGAATATTGAAATAGAGAAAATCGCATTTCTCCCATAGACGTTGTCTTTAATACAAACCGTGTTAAATCTTTCTGTGTTCTTCATTTTACTTCTGTTTTCTGTGATTTGAGGTGCCACATTCCTCTATTGTGCCCCAACATTTTTATCCTATTCTGATCATCATGAAGATTAACTAATGATCAGAATATAGGTTTGAGCTTCAATAAAAAACACATGGTGGTCTCCCAATGAATAGATGTTCTCGAGAAGGGTCCAAGGATGAGGAAAAATCCATTGAGTTGATCAAATAACATAGATGATCAACAGATTGGTTTCATAGTTTTAGTTCTATTGGAGGTATAATAACATGCTAAACACTACTCCCGTATAAAAAAATCAACATTTATTTTCTCCCTTATAAAGCAATCGGTGACTTTCATGACCATAAATTGGATACTGAACAAATATGATGTGCTGGAACCACGCCGTGTCTACACCTCAATCTGCTATCGAGGTGCCGCGCATGGTAGTGGCTTCTCCACTCACATGTGCCTTTTGTAAGAACATTAACACTTACAAACACCCATGCCACCTCACACCAGGTTTCTTGGGAGTCGATCACACACCTAAGCAGTTATTGCAATCCTCCTAGAGTGGATGGTTGATGTAAGTAAATGTTATAATCTAAAAAACAACAAAACAAGACACATTTCATTAAAAAACACATTCCATCGAAATACAAAAACTAACCTACTAAAAATGAACCTCCATTCCTTATTCTTGTTCAAAAATTCAATCATAAATTCCAATAAAACCTAACATCAAGTTTTTTTCTTGTCTCTTATGTTTCTTATTCAAATCAATGTAAAAAACAATTCACAACCATATTGTTATGCCTTGGAAAATAAGACTAGCTTTGTAATCATCATAATTATTGATGCAAAAAATAAATTCATTCTTGATGGAATCCATAAATCATCCAAATAATGTTGTAAACAATGTTTCATCCTTTGAAACATGTCATTTCCATTAAAATCACCTCAAACAACCTTCATTTTAATTGTTGGATGATTAAAATAAACTCATCCAACCAAAGCATCCATGAAAACATACGAATATTTCTCCAATATTATTAAATGGTAGAATATCATATTTTTGTAACATTTAATTTTAATCAAATAAGTATATTGATAACAATTACCACAATAATATTTCATTATTCAATTTGTGTTCGTCAATCTACACAATTAATTTCTTTTTTCAATAACTATATTAATTTTGAATACAATGTTTTATTCTCCACATAACATGAAAATAAAACCAAAGATATAAGTATGTGAAATAATTAAAATAATCACATTGAAAAAAAACTGATTTTATTTTCTTCTCCCATTAAATATCCTCATTTCATAAACTATTCTGCATATCAATCATTAAAATTCATCTTCCTAATAAATTAAAAGTATCACCTTTATTAAGGAAAAAAGTCATTAATTAATCATCTCTAAGTCTAAGTGGGCTATCCTGGTTTAGAAAACAAGAGTGATCAATTTAGAAAACCAATTTGACATTAAATGTTTTAAAATATGATGCCAACACTGTGACCTTTTTTCAGGGGATTTTCATAAATATTTTCAACAAAATATTATTCATTTATCTCAAAAAATAGATTAAAAATATTTAATTGTAAGAATGTACATCGACTTTATCAAACCACTTTACATCTATCATCAAATAATTACTTTATACACATCTTATTAAAAATCTTCATTCATATAGTGATAGGAGAATATACATTTTTAATGATAGGCATCAATTATAAATTATTAAAATATCAGTTAAATTTTACTAGAACTTAAAATATTAATTTGATACTAGTTGAAAGAATAAAATCTAGTTATTATCTAGATTTTCACCCCCAAGTGAAAATAACTTCATCTATTTTCTTTTTCATGATTGGTTTTCATCATGAATTATCTTCAAGAAAATATTTAACAATAACTAATATAAAGTATTCCATGATGAATATCCTTCAGAATGCTATATAATATTTTTCAAAGAGCTCATATTTTCATTAATACCATTGAATATATGTCTCACCTTCAATGCCATATATATATATAACAAAAATATACATTGAGATAAAGTGGTTTATGAATGATTTTCAGTTAGAGAAACAGGGATGAGATATTTTTCTAATCCTAGAAACTCCATTCAATTCTGCTCCTGATTTTTTAATACTCATCATGGTTGATCATTTTTTGAATTTTCAAAGTTTATAATTTATGTATAGAATGTATTTCATTGTATTATCATATTTCATCATATATGGAATAATCATATTCTAATTGACATGTAGCAAACATTCATTCTTCTATTCCAGCTCCAACTTTTTAGACAACTCAATATGTTCTTTCTATATGACTAGAATTATTTTTTAACATGCTCAGACTTTTTCTTGGGTGTGGAATCCTTATTTATAGTATAATATTTATCATAAGAAGACAATATTAATTTTCTTTGTTCTTTGTTAGTTCAATTTGTTCTGGAAACCATGTCATGCATTTATCAGTAATATTCTCTAAAATATTTCGCCTTCTACCCAAATCTCCAACAATCATAGAGTAAACCCTTTAAGACAATATCTCATTAAATTAAAATTTTTGAACTTGATTTTCATACACAAATCAACAAATTTACATTATTATGAGGATGATTTATTTTTTACTTCATCTTTATTCAACTAGCATTGATATTTTCGAAATTGTTTTGAAAAGGTCCATCATATGGACTTTTCATCAATGATAGAAGACAATTTTCTTTAATAATATGTTATTTCATAATTCTTTTTTACTATAATTTTCATCAATATTTTCTTGGATATCTTCTCATACTAACACCCGAAGGAATAATTTTATGAATTTTATCATTACCTCTGCATTTTATGTGGTATTGTGTACATATTATAAAATGAATAGTTCATAGTTGGTATATAACAATTCTCATCCTAATTGTGACCATTTCTGTCGAAATAATCATAAAAGTCTTTATTAAACTCATATCTTTTACTGATATATATATTTTTATTCATATGCCAATTATGCATCAATTGGACATTATATTTCATTACTTCATATTTTTCCCCACTTAATAATGTACTTCTGTAGTTATCATGCATAGAAATACTATTCCAAAATTCAATAGTATAATGCCCAAATTTCCAATGACAACAGTATTAGAAAAAAATATCAATTTCTTCTTATTTTATACCACTTATATTAATTTTAAATATAGTTATTTTTCGATAGTTTGATTCATCATCAAATATATTTGTAGGGTACAAGAAATTATTCACTTCTTTATGACCACATTTGAAGACATCATGGATTTTTCATTGGTATTCTACATCCATATTTTACCAAAAACAATTTTAGAAGTAATACATATAGATGAAAAAAATTTAGTACAAACAATAACTTATAGATCAAGGGTTACTTATTTCATTGAGATTTCAACAGATTTATCATTAAATATTCTTGAGATCTTCTTACCACTTAAGTGAGTCTTTTCAGAAGTAATACTATTTTCAAAATTACACTTAATTGACATTATGATCTCAATAATTTGTGAAGATTCAGTTTTTAAGTTCTCCATATTTCTAAACTTGACCTAAAACTGAAGAAATTTAGATTTGGAGAGTTCATCTGTTCTTTGAGTGATTTCACCATATCTTTTCATTCATTATGGGAAGTCCTTAATTTTGTTTCCTTTTTTTCAAATTGACATAAATTTCAATAAACATATATTTTAAAATGTTTTCAAATCTTTTACATAGTTCATTTTGTCTTCCCATCGACACTTCATTTTCGGAACTTGATCATAACACATTTGATTTACTATCAATAGAGAATTATTCAACTCTTTAATTCATATTTAATTAACCACTAGTTCGGTTTATCTAAAATATATTGTAATTATGTGTTGTTTATCCAATTCAAAAATCAATTCTGTATAAACATTTTAAGTCACATCCTTCTAATAAATTATCCTCTATAATTCATCTTCAAACAAAGGGACTCTTTCAATAAAATGAAATGCATACTATTTTTTAATTCTTTAGTTAGGAGGCACGCATCATACATTTATTTCGGTTCTAAATAATATTCCTTAATACTAATGTAAAAAATATGAGATTTTTCAAGTGACTGAATATTCTTAATAAGAAAATTATTAGTTACATCTTTCTCACTCTCAGTTCATTGCAATTCTTGTTCATTATAAGAAAAAATTTTATTTCAAAGTGATATAGCTTCTTATTTGGAATCAATAATTATTTAGATAAGTTTACATCTCAAAAAAATTATTTTCCAAGGATTTATCCATATCATAAGCTTCAATTTCAAGGTGCGAAGTTTCATCCTATATTCCCTTGATAAAAAATGCAAGTCACAACCTCATTAGGATCATTTTTCAGATAGGTTTTTATTACTGAATAAAAATATATGAGTGATTCAGGATATTATTCATCATCACTGCTTGAATAAAACTCATGAATATAATCTTTATCAAATTATTTAATAGATACTGATAACGTACTCCCATAATGACTATATTCAGATTGTGGTGAACCCTATTTCTTCTCCAAATTATTGCCATGCTTTTTTCCCTCTTTCTTCTATCTGTTATTCATGGTTTTTTTAAAATAATTATCACTATTGACACAAACGGATATAGGAATAAAATATTATATATAAGAAAACTTTATAACTTACTCAAATTCAAATATCAAATTTTGATGGGTCTGAAACAAATAAATGTTCTAATCAGATAGATCCAATAATAAGTGTTGCATTTTATATGATACTAATTGATGTTCCTAGTGGATCATGTCGGTATATAAAGGGGGGAATGAATTAGTGTACAATAGTTTTTACCAATTTTCATTTATTTTATATTACCCTTTTTAAATTCAAACATATACACTTGTTAGAGTGAATGAATCATCCCTATTTAAAAACATAATTATACCACATACAAGATAGAAATTAATTGATGAAAAACCCAAGTAGTTTTTTAATGGTTCTCCCGAAATGTTGTTGACTACATAATTTATGTGTTCTAGATAATATGAGACACCAATTATTCACTAAAAATAAATAAACAATTACATGTTGGTTTTTCCGGTATCTCCCTAAAAACGATGGTGGTTAGGTATAATCCTTTTCCCAGATAATACTGGTATCCCACAAATTTTATTTATACTAACATGCCAATATCATTATTTATAATGGAATCCCATCAGTGTTTCATAAGCACAACACTAAAAAATTATAAATATCACAATAAATTTAATCTACCACTTGTATATAAAAATGATCATACTCTTTGAGCCACTGAAATAATCTATTTCTACACTTTCTCACTTCAACTGAACCTCCAAAAATAACAAATAATATTGTAAAATACATTGTGTGAAAGTCAGTTCAGTATAATATTTTGACTAAGTGAAATATATTACTCCCACTTTAGATCACAAAGAAAATATAATTAACAACATAGTATTTATCAACACACAACAAGTTTCCTTCTTCCAAAAATTACGAAAAAAATATTCTATAATGTAAAATCAATTACTATAAAAATGATTAATTGTGTTTTATTATTTCAATTTTGATTAAAATTATATTTTCATCCATTTATTTACTCATATGTATGTGTATTCCATGTATATATCATGCAAACACTTAGCACAAGGGTGTGTGAAATACACTGTCTACATTTGTGTTCCATTACATAAACCTTGTATGCTCACACCCACAGATAAATATTTTTTATGTAGACCTGAACACATACACTGAATTTTCATCTCTTATTATTAACTCACAATACTCATAATCTCCAATCATGCAGAATAAAAACATCATGCATCTCATTCTCTACTGATTGAAAAAACTGGAATAAGTGTGCACTGCTTTGTTTCTCCTACTGAAACCTCTTTTACACAAAAACACACACACATTGCCTATCTTTTAAACATGTATATCATTTGTGTTCATGTACTTCCTATTCTTGTGTACACCCAGTTATATGTTCACTTCCCTTCAGTGTTGTGCAAACTAATTCCTTACATGCAACAAAAACGTTAATTTTCTACCATGTATGCATTCTACATGCATGAATATACTGTCAATTTTAAAAAATTCATGTGAATATGATATTGAATTAATTATTCATGATATTATCATTTTAATCTAGAATATTTATGTGATATATTGAACTATTTGGAAACATTCTGTTTGTGAAGAAAACTAGTGTTCTATATACATGTATTTTTCCCATGTAATTCTTTTATTCACCACACAAACATAGAATGTGAAGAACATATATTTTTAAAATCATACATTCAAGGAATATCTATTTTTTAAACATGAAACTATTATGACCGATAATAACTTTTCCATGTTGTATCTAGAATTTATAGGCATCAACAATGCTCTACTGCAAGAAGACTGCCTCTGTTTCCTGACAATGGATAAGCACTGTCATCAATAAAAACTAATTCAATACACATTTTCTATCACCATCTTGGTCTTCATTCATTCATGAAAACATAGTTTCAATATATTTTTATATCATTTCAATTATCAAGACTCATAAATAGAGCTTGGATCCTTTGGTTTTATCATCATTCGACGTCGCTCGATGGAGATCCCAACAAATAGAACTCCTTGACAGTTGCAATAAAATTTTCATTCAGTTTGATACTTATTAAACAATGAAAATAATATAACAAATATTTTCGATCATACAAGTATCATCATGAAGATTAACAGATGATAAGAAGCTTAGTTTCTGCTTTGGATGACAAATCATGGTGATCACCCGATAGGCAGGTTCTCTCAGGCATGGGGTGTGGTTGAAGAAAATTCAACTTTGTTCATCTAATGACTTAGATGATAAAAAACATATCGCATGGTTGTGGTTCTTTTGTAGCTACATTAATGCACTATAACATGTTCCCACATTTAAACAACACACATTTCTCTTCTCCCTTGTAATACACGCTTCTGACGTTAACTATCCACAATTGGTTACTGATCACTTATGACACACTAGCACTTCCCCATGCATGAACCTCCATCCACTGTCATGATTCCCTACATAGTGGCGGCTCCGAAGATCACATGTTCCCTGTGTAGGCATGATTACAAAAACCCATGCCCTGTCGTAGTGGCTAGATAGGGAGTCGAATGCGCACATCAACATTGGTCGTAGTCCTCCTAAGCTAACTGGTTGATCTTGTATGATTTTTTATCTACACTTTATTCAAAAATAATTCAAATTCCAATGAAATTGAAAAACCAACATACTAAAAATGATCCATTATTCATTCTTCTTATTCAAGATTCAATCATAAATTCCAAATAAACCTTAAAAAAACAATATTTTGTGATTATCTTCTTATTCTTCTTCAAAAAATTTTTGAAAACAATGAGAATAAATTTTTTCATAAGAATTGGAACTTAATACCTTCACTTCAATTGTAAAAATTATTAATGAAAAAATGAATTTAATTTTGATGGAATAATTATGTCATCCAAAAAAATGTTGTATATAATGTTTCTTCCATTAACAAATTTCATTTCCAATAAAATCTTGTCAAACAATCATCATATTAAAAGTTTATTCATTAAAACAAACTCTTCCAACCAGAGAATCCATTCCAACGTATGAATATTTCTCAAAAAAATTAAATGGAAAAATTATAACCTATGGAAACATAGATTTTCAACTAAAAAATATAATTATAAAAATTAAAAAAATATATTATATTAATAAATTATGTTTCTTCAGTATAGTGACAGTCCATATACATACAGAACACTCCCATGGTCCTACTTAAAATAGTATTTGAACATTTCTTACCCTTTAACACTAAAATCATTTTAATTAAATATTTTCATTGGGATGGATAAGTTCATATTGACCACAATAAGAAGAATTATTCTGAAACTCCCAATGATCATCCTTGTTAAGAGAATAATAATATTATATTTTTTTAATAATTTTATCCCACATCATTGTGGATTATATGTTGTATTTGTTTTTTCATCTATAAATTATTCACCCTAAATCATTGTGAGGTGTGAGTTTTACTTTCTATATGGAATCCGAATAGGTGTAACTAAAAAGAATCTCTCCCTCTTGACACTACTTCACCCCTACATATATCCCTCCTAGAATCTCCTGGTACCCCTAGCTTGATGAACCCTTTATGACTTGGGTGCCATCAGGGTTTAATAGACACAAATACCATGGGAAACTTCTCCACACTCACACATCAGCCTCCTCCTCCCATGAGATCATACTCGATGAACTGAGACCTCTCCTACAACCCTGTGCGATGACCTCCAGTGCTCCTGCACACCCATGGATAATGACCTCTTTCATGATGCCATCCCTTGTAACGTCCTGGGCCTGGTTCCACACACAGGTTCCTTGAACCGGTTCACCATGTGACCTCATCCTTGTCTACTCGTATGATATAAGATGCTAACTAGCTGTGAGGATATAATATCAGTCATGGGGAGACTAAAACCTCTTTTTCAGAATAATACATTAGAGAAAATAAATAATCATTAAAAAAATAATAATATAACATAATCTTAACAAATCTACTATCACAAGATGAGAAAAACTGTAAATACAATATCTAAACCAAAAAAAATATATGACATTCTAAAATTCTTTCCATGTGTCAAAATAAATCTCAAAAGTAATAAAAATAACAACTCCCATGAAGGTCCCAGAATGCACATGGTTCCCTCATCAATACTCCATCCCAAATCAGCCTTCTAGCTCAGGGAATTTTCCCTTATCCATTCATACAACCATGAAATTTGTTTGGGTACCAATCAGGAAGCATGAGTAGGGTGTGAGAACAAATCAGCCGGCCACCACCGATAGTTTCTAAAACAATATCCAGTCAAATAGTGTATGCATCTATAGA
This sequence comes from Viscum album, assembly GCA_963277665.1. Taxonomy (NCBI): domain Eukaryota; kingdom Viridiplantae; phylum Streptophyta; class Magnoliopsida; order Santalales; family Viscaceae; genus Viscum; species Viscum album. Next base: position 1,032,693,741 of record OY728158.1, read on the forward strand.
AATAAATAAATATAATACATAAGTAAATTGTAATCACATTATCACATGTTCTTTATATAGCGTCATAAACCCTTAGGTTCCCGGGGACACCCAAACTCTCAATACACACATGAATTCCACTACTACCATTAATTATATCAATTAACATATATTTTTCATTGTTACCATTTAATTTTCTAATTAACATATTAATTCCATTTTTACCATTCGTTTTCTTCAATGTTTAGACATGAATGTAATTTTTACAATTTATTGTCTCTATTTACACATGAATGTCATTGTTACCATTCATTGTCTCACTTTACACATGAATTCCATTGTTACCATTCATTGTCTCAATAATTTATAACTAAATTAGTTAATCATGTCAATATAATTAATTAACTCAAAAATTAATTAATAATATCAATCTCATTACTAATTGAACAATTAGTTCATCATCTCACTTGAATGGCATGAGGCCCTTCATTTTTATTGATTTTTTATAACACCTCTTTCAAGGGATGTGGGGGAACCCTTACAAGGCCCGTAGGCTTAGAGATTACATGGCCTATAGGATTAAGAGACATTTCATGACCTGAAGGTCTTATGAAATTCATCCAGACTATAACAACAAGGAACTACCCCTCCCCAGCATCAACATCATGATCGTATCTCTCCACCTTTGCATGGTTGTCTGGATAAGCTTCTCAGGCAAGAACAATCGTGTCCTGATGGAGTACCCATACCCTCATATTCATCAAAATCCATTGGTTCTACTCTTGTGAGTGAACCTATTCAGAATCCTCCTCTAGGGATACTCCTTTTGTAGAGTATGTCTCGGGAAACTACACTGATCATGTGTCCTGAAGGCCTTGAGTTGTCCTGAAGGCCTTAAAGGTGTCATGAAGTCCTTGCTGACCCAAAGGCCTACATAGATCGAAGGCCATAAGGATTCCAAGCCCAAACCAATGACCCAAGGTGAATAGTAAATATTAAATATATATAATCTTAATTTAGTAGAAAACACATAATATTTTGAGGAAAATCATAGTATAGTAAAAAAACATTAAAATTCTTATTGAATTATTTTTTTTAATGTTGAATGGATTTGGATCCTCTATCAGGAATCCAAATCTCCTATTTTTTATCCCCTATAAGGTACAAGACATTGTCTAAAATGATTACATTATGAACTAACTGGGATTTCCCAATAATGGGTCATATTCAATTGAATTTTCAACTGACACTATAGTTCTTTTAGTCACCAGAAGTACAATCAACTAATTATTGTTTTTTATATTTGAGACATATAGTACTTGCACTGATTGTGAATCCATTATAAATTGTTTATCATTTTCCCCTCCCATATTGAAATTCTCATTCATGAATCCCATTTAATCAACCTTCATTTAAATACTATTTTCTACCAATTTACAATGAAAATGATGTACTAGAAATGTTGTATAATCCAACACATATATTTTTTCGATAATGAAAAAATATAACATTTTCTTATAAAATGGATTTTTACCATTGGAACTAGATATGTTTATCTCATCTACCATAAGTGTAAATCTACTATTTTGAATCATATTGCATTAAAAATGTTCATCTGTATATAATTTATAACTGTTGATTACAAAAGTAGTGTAAGATATAATATTTATAGTTGGTCCTCAAAAATCCACTGAATTTGTTCAAAAATTGAATTTGGATTTTAGGATAACTCCATATAAATATGACATCTGAACCATCATATAACCAATTGATTATATATATTTGATATCCAACATTCATACCTTGCTATATTTAAATAGATAAGAATTTATTCACAGGCTTCAACATATGCATAAATATATTCATTATTATGTAAAATGTAAATGTGCACTTTCTCTAGCTCTGTGATGGTAATTGTAACAAAATCTCTTCCAAAAATCCCTTTAATCATCAGAAATCCAGTATGACAAGACATTGGGTGACTGATTCTATCAAAATCAGAGAGGAAATCATTATAAAATCCAACATCTTCTTCAAAAAGATATCATTCCGCAATATAGCCTTCAGGCTGACTTATATTCTGGACATAATAATTTAAAATATGCATATACCATTAACCGGGGTACATCCATATAAAATGGATTGGACCCCATATTGGAAACTATCTAACCAAGAGAACCATTAGGTAGACTATTATATCAAAAAATAATGGTGGTAAGAACATATCTAATTCACATAATATGACTGAAACCTCGTTTTTCCTTATTAGAAACCTTGGAAGGCCAATAAATTCATTTCATATGGATTTGGAAAAGTAGTAGAGTCTAGTTAATGCATGTCGTACATTTTTAGGTATAATGAATCACAAAGAGATTAGCATAAAATCTTTCAACAAAGCATGATATTCATGTTATTTTATTCCCTATAAATTCAAATTATTCATTGACATGACATTAATTATATTTGATGAATAACCCTATGAAATTTCAAACTATTATGGAAAATGAAAATTTTTATTTTTCCTATCTGGATAGAGTGTGGCCTATGGGAGAATGAAATGTCTTCAATTTACCCTTCATTAGTGAGAAATCTTCATGTATCCTCATGTCAATCATGTCCAAACAAACATTGATGTCATTTTTTGTTTTAATGGGATTATTTTGTAAGGTGATGATAACATAATAAAATACATTTTTTTCAACATGACTGACATCAAGAAAATGTCAGACATTCAAAAAATTCCAATATGGGAAATTGAAAGAAAATTGATCACTTTTTTCAACCTGATTTCAAATGTTTTTTTGAGAATGGTTTACCAAAAATAGTGTTAATAACATTAAATTTATTTAACAGTTGATCAACCATTAATGGATATAGTGTTGTACCTTGTTCTATTACCCCGTGGAACTATATCATCCATTATTGGTATTTTTTCATTGTAGTAAAAAAATAGATGTCCTAAAAACACAATTTTCATGGAATGTTCCAACCAAATTGAGTGTGTGGATTGTTCATAGATGGGAAACCCCAATATTCCATTAATATTATAGACTGAAAACATTCTATAAAAAGAAAATTCATTTATTATCTTGTACATTATGTCTCTAAATGTGAATTATCCACTTTTATGAGAATCATACATTGTAACAAATGTATTAGACATCAATTTTAGATATTTAATCAATAGATCCCAATAAAAATAAATATCATCATGAGGTTGTTATAGTCTAGATATAAGTAGAGGAATCATAATATATTTTCACATGCATAACCATGGAGGGAAGTTATAATTTTCCAAAATGATGGGATGTTTGCTTTGAGTGCTACTATGTACACTAAACGTATTTATTCCATCTATAGATAATGCAATACATAAATTTATCAGCTCAATTAAAGAACCAATATACTTATAGTCATGGTTCTTCCATTGAGGAGCATCTTCTAGATGATATAGTTTACAATCATTAATTATTTTATCTAAATTCTATGTCAATTGTATCATAGTGTCCTAACATCCATATAGTATTTTAATTCATGGAATTATAGGAATGTACAATAAAACTTTAAAAGGAATTGATTAATATTTATTATATCAATCCATGCCACACATAAGGAATTTTATGAGTGATCAATTGTCCTTGAGAAATAATACCCAACCAATTGGAAAAGTATGTTTTTTATAGATAATTTCCATAGAAAATTTTATTCTTTGAGATTAATACATTCGATAAGGATGTTCATTTTCTCATGGTGTCATATAATTCATGACACCAAGTAGTCCTATAAAGCTGGTGTCGCTCCATCTGCTAGTAGCTTTCAAATTATATAACATTAATGTAGATGAAAATGTACTGTATTTAGTATAACCAGTATACAATATTCTCTCAGCACAACTATTTTACTTATAAAACAACTCAAGACATTGATGAATTTCATCTTAAATTAAAATTTCCATTTCTTCCATATGATCTCCATCATCATTTACATCAGTATTCATATCAAATGATCCATAAATTGTAGTATCATCCCAATTGGTGTACATGTTTAGTTTTCCCAAATATTAATCCAACATTTATATCCATGATCTACTCCGTGTAAAAAAAGTTATTATAACTCTTCTGAACTAATGTTTTCTTGAATAACAAGAACGTGAACACAAACAAAGGGTTTGAGAAGGGTTGTGTTCATGATCTATTGTAAAGTTGATGAACTCATTAACTCTATATTCACACTCTTTTGTCAGACAACTAGTGTGTATCCATTTTCAATTCACATCCATCCTATTAGTACATAAAATATTCCTTTTGTAAAAAAATACATAAATGAACTTATGATATTCATAGTCAAAGGGTAATCTTATTGATAATTTTAATAAGGAGAAACCATCATTTGATTGCTTCAAATAATTTCAATATGCTTTGAAGTAAATGAGTAATTATATTTAAAAAAAGAATTACTCCACTGAGGGTAGGTGTTATCCTGTGAATTATTCCCAAATGATCATTCATACTCGATATGGGATTACAACTTCTTAGAGTAGTTCATGAAACATTAGTGAAAAGGATTTCACATAGTGTATAGTCATTATTTTATGTGATTTTCCTATAATAATTATTAGGTATTAAAAACAATATTCCAATCCATTAATGTCTATTTAAATATACCATTCAAGTAAAAAATGAATATTACTAGAAGAAAGTTAAATTTTCAAAAAAGGTGAGAAAGGGTGATTTAGTAGTTAGTGATGAGAAGTACACAATTTATAATTGCCTAGATTATGGATTTATATTAAATATTGTTATGTATTTCAAAAAAAATTAATCTCATATATCTATTGGAAAAAACTAAACACTATTATATTTTTGAAATTAGTGTTTTTTTATATAATACTAAACTATATGTTCATTAATACATAAATCATTGGAAATAACTGATGAATATAATATGAAAGACTGAGTTAAAAACAATTCATGAATGAAAATTATTCAACCAACAAACCCAAAATTAGTTTTTGAGAGTATACCCAGTATAGTATCTATACTCTCGGAAGCTAAATACCATAGGAATTATCGATGTATTTACTTGTTTAATTTTGGGCAATGAAACCTTTAGAAATAAATGTAAGTAAAAAATCATTCAGAATTAGTTCAACTAGAGAACATGAACTATTCCAAGGTTTACATAGTATTAAATATATTAACTAATAATAATTTTTTGTGTTTTAAGGAATTTAAAAGTGAAGTATTAAATATTCATTGTTAGAAGATATGAGTTTCTTTGGGCATGTGTGCCGAAGAGTATCTGGATGAAGCATTCATCGATTATGAAATTATAGAGTGAATTTATTACTAAACAATCATTTTTTACACATCTAATCTATGATCGATGAAGATCATTACATGAAAACATTTACCAATAAAATGTAGCTTGAATTTTTTTTAAATGATCAATTTATTATACACATGAAAGTAATGATATAAGTAAAAGGGGAATCAATGTTAATATTCAAGTGAATTGAACATACATTCATTTTCATAAAGATATTCATCTCAAATTGTAGTGTTATCCAATAACAATATGCCAATAATTATGAAAAATTATATCACATGAGTTCTAATATGAAATTAATCAATATTGTAATAATAAAACTAGTGTATTTGAAATGACTTTTTAAAAATATTAAAAAACATGCCTCCATAAAAACATAAAGTACAACACAATTAGTATCCTAAAGTTCATATATGATATTATATAAATACCTATGATAGAAAACTTATAGTCAAGTGATATACTATATTTCTATAAAACAGAGCATGTCTCTATTTGAGATTGTTGGAGAAAGTTTGAACATGATTTATTCAATACCGGAGATGCACAAGTGGTTGGAAATGGAACAAGTTCCACAAGAGATTTTTGAAATGGAATATTCCAGGGAAAGGTACTACATCAGAAGGATAATAACATGGTAATGGTTTTACATTCAATGAAACTAGTGATACACTATTCATTGAGAATAATAAATCCTAATAGTAAGAAGAAAATGAAAACAAGTTAAGATTGAGAAGTTCAATTAAAATTCAACAATGGATTCCATGTATGAATGTAAAAGTGCGTAGTATTTTGACTATTTAAAATATTGATATTATGGTAGTTTAAAGAGAAACATTGCATAAGTGGTGCAAGAGTGGTACTAATAAGGCTTGATTGTTTATACCTTGTCATTTTTCCTAAATCCATTAAAATATTATTTTTAATAGATACATTATATGATCATTATATTTATAATTGTATTAAGGGACCACCATTCTTTAAATATATTATACGATACAATAAGAAATATTTGATGTCCCTATAAAATTCCAATGAGGTGTTGAAGTTAATAAAATCCGTTTTTGGATTGTAGTAAGATTAAATGTCATAGAATATTTATTTAAAATTGAATTTTCCCATGTTTATATAATAGGTTTGTGGGAGAATCATTGTTTTCTAATAAAAAATATGTTTGATAACATATTGGAAAAATCCTTTTGGTCTTATATTTACGATCTTAATGAAGGTAACTTCCTAGAGGTTGACTTAATGTAGCAACCTTGTTCTAGGGAATGCAATCTAATTAGGTATATCTAATGGGATACGAAGAACAAGTAACAATACATATTATGATAAAGAAATTAAAATTACAAGTTATTACATTTTGAGAGAGAATTGTTACCAATGTTGCTTGGCATAAATCTCACAAAAAGACATGTATGAGGTATATGAGGAGATTAAATTGGTGAGTAAAATTCCATATGTGTAAATAATTGATATATAACTTATTCCATGTTATTACCCATATATTATATTTCTAATATATACTTTATGTTTGGTGTACAATAGATAAATCCATGAAAAATACATGGGGAGTAGTCCAAATAATCGAATTTTACTTGGGAGAGTACATATAATAGGTTTTTGGGACATGGAGAGAAAAGGAAACTAGTTATAAGTGGATAAAAATAGTCTTCCATTGGATCACTATGATATAATATCATAGTCAGGCTACAAAAATGAGCAAGAGAAGCTCATTCAAGAAATTCCATCCATATCTCAAAATATTGACTGTGTTACACCATCTGATGCCTCTGAAAAAGAAGTTTAAAATATGCAATGATTTGTTCCATTTCATGTAATCATACCCAGTATGCAAGATTATATAATAAAATAAATTATGATTATCCTATTATTATTATTAACCATGTTTTCATGTATTGATAGTGGAAAAAATGAATATAATCAAAGATATCTTCTCTTGAGGAGTCTTACTCATAGAGGTGAAGTCACAGATAGCAGTGTAGCCACCTAACATAGATTTGGAAGGCCTAATGTCTAAATCCATAACATATAAAAAATGATGTTATCATATAAAATATAATAGTGTTAGTTAGAATATCGGATCTATTGAGAGTAAGAGTGTAGTAAAAGTGTATACGCTAGACTCAAATTGAAATGTATTTTTCAATTACCACATCATATCTATACTGAGTTAATCGTGATTTTCACCTACCATAAATATTTTCTGATATTTTTGTGTCCACTATTTACAAAGTAATATACACAGAATATTGGTCATATCAAATGGTTATAACAGTTCCTAGGCAATATTGAGAACCTGAATATACCCTGATAATGTTATTAAAATTAATTACTATAGTCCAAATTGATCATATTTATAAGAAAAGTGTGATGTTTGAACATTAGGTAAGGGATCTAATTAATTGATAACTATTCTCATCAAGTTCACACTTGATGATATCAAGTAGATCTGATCATGAGGACTGAAACACTAATGAGAACACTATTTTTTCAGTATTCATAGGTAGTTCATGTATATGAACACATGTAATGGTCTCTTGACTTGAGATTATTATAAGTGTACACTATTTGATCATGTAAATTGTGGTAAGGAGGAAACCAATACATTTATGTTGTGGTGAGAACAATTTTTGTTGTTGTTCCATTGGTAGTCGGAAATTGATTGAATAATCAAGACATAATTTTCAAAATTCAAAATCAAGTTTTATGTCAGGTCAAGTTGATCATGATTGTAGTTCCATTACAAAATGCATGGTCATGGTAGAAGAATTCAAGTCTATCCAGTTAGGTCAATGAAAAATATAAAAAGAAAGGAAAATGACAAGAAGTGTTCACCCAACTTTATTTGATATCACATGATAAAGAGATTATGTTACACAACATGGGTTTATAGGACATTTTTATTTCTATGAATTTCACATATCTATTTAGGCACCATTTTGAGTTTCTAGACTTTATACCTTGTATTCTAATTATATTTAGTAATATCAAGATAAGGTCATAGATGGTCACACACATAGTTTATTCCAAAGTTTAGCATATACTATGAAATGGGAGTATAGGTATTGTGGGACCCACAATGGGTTCTAAAAATGATTGATTGTTAAATATCCCCATTAAATAAATAAATTCATATTATTTCAGTTTATAATTATTACGATTTAATTTTATGTTAAAATTATCCACATAATATTAAGTTGATTTAAATGAAAGTATTTAACAAATAGATAACATTTTATTAATCATAGTTTGTTTAGTTTTTTGTGGTAACAAAAAATAATGTCAATGTTTCTCTTTTATGGAATAATATATTTATTATATTAAAAGTGTTTAAAATATAAATGATATTTATGACTTATTAAATTATTCATAATATGTGGTATATAGCTTAATTAGAAGGTAATACATATTTAGGGTCAAAGTAGAAAATTTCATGTATTATATAATCACTACATAAGGATAAGAAGGATCTAATTCATTCAAATATTCATCCTAAGAAATATTGAACCTCCCTCTCCACTCTCCAACATCTTCAAGTCATAATCTCATGATCCAGGAAATTGAACCAAGTTCCCATTCCAATATTGAAGGATCGAAATAATTGAGATCGTCAGGACATCAAAGACTTCATCAAATCTTTTCTCTAACTCCAACATTTCAATGATCAATGATCCCATGTACTTTTGAAGTTTATTTCGATGATCTATAGGGATATTAATTCAGATACATTGAGTAAGGATTGTAACAACCTGATATATTATGATAAGTATTCTTTTTAATTTATTTTATGTCATGTATTTTATGCTACAACAAGATTATCTTGTGCTACATGCCACACTATATTATCTTGAAGTATACACAACACTATTCTTAGATTGTGTTACACACAATTTCAAGTTTGTTTTATAATAGTCATTCTACGCAACATTGAGTGTATATATATATATATATTAAATGTATAAATGAAATATGGTTGGATTCTGTTATACGAAACAATGAAGGATTCTTGCACAACACGGAACCCTGACTTCGCTTGCATTACACGCAATCGAGACTTTCCTCGATAGCGTGTGTTGTACGCAATATCAAGTTTCACTAAACAATGATATATCATTATAATATTTTTATGAACTAGCCATTATGAATATTATTAAATAAATTTTGAATTTTATAACATTATTATTTCATCTTACACATTTTCTAGAACATGGTATGTGAACAAAATAAAGTTTTCGGGTAAAATAAGTATTTTAAAAAAAATGCAGTTTTGCCTCCTCTTAATGGCGCACCCACATTAAATCTATTTTTTTACATGTTTAAAAGTTCAATTTTACAAAATAAAATTCTTCTTCTGAATCAGGATAAAAAAAGTTACATTGGATAATGTTTTGATATTTTTCTGATAACTTTCATATTTTAATGAATAGTAAAAACACGGTGTATTTTAGTTAAAAACAACTTTTTTCATCGTAATAATTTATATGGTTAAATTATAATATTGAATGGGTTTAAAGTATAAATATAATATAGTTTTACCATTTAATATAATTTATGTCATTATCATTGATTTTACATTGAATTCGTAGGTTAAATCAATTCAATCATTTGGAATGTTTTAAACAAAAACTCGTTTTCTTTCGACAATGGGATTAATTTTAATTTAATTTCTGAAACTTTTTTGTATTGAATTTGGAAAAGTAGATTCCATAGTTTGAATCAGTGGATCCAAATTATGTTAATAAGATACTTTTAATATTTTGGCCATTATGAATAGTAACTACGATTAATTTTATTTACCATAGTTAAAGGTAAATCGGGTAATTAATGGTAAATTTAAGATTATACAATTACCATAACACCTTCCAAAATCCAATTGGATGAATAAAAGTAGACCCATATCACCTAAGGGTAGGATTAGATTCATTTAAGGGACTTTTTTCCATGAAAATAATTTAATTATTATTAAAACCAAAGAAAGTGACAACATGTCACTTTCTTCAATCTTATAAGTATAATAATTTTAGTTTAGTGATAGACATCATGAAACTTCATCTATAAATAGTATCCATTAATATAATAAAATTATCTACATAATATGAATTTATTTAGGATTTTTAAGGTTTAAATAATTATCATTAAAGGTGACATAATAGTGATGTTCAAATTATTTTATTAAGAGAAATATCAAATAAATGGTTTTAAAAATATTAAAATAAATATTATATGAACTATTTAATGTGATAAACTAATTTTATAGATAAATATGACATGTTATGAATCTATTAATTCTTTTAGTTTGAACATATCTTCTGTATATTGTTTATTTAAATTCAAATAAATGAATAGTGTCAAAATTGACACTATTGTTATTTTATAAAAATAACATATTATAAAATTGTTTAAAAATCACAAAAAAATTAAAAAATTATAAATTTAAATTTATATGGTCGAAAATGTCATAAAGTGTCAAATTATGGAAAATTCAAAACACATATGTAATTATTTATAATAATTTAAAATTTGGAATATTATTACCACAAATAAAATAAAATTGATAAATAAGGATAAATCAAGTTGATAATGTTTAAAATAAATTCATAACATAACTAAATTTTATTGGTTGATGATATTAAAACCCTATCTCATCTAATCTTCGTATATATGTCAATTTTGAAGTTTTTATGTGGGGTTGGAATTTATTATAAAATAATATTTCTTATAATTCTAAAGGTGCCCCTCTCCTCCCTTATAAAGGGGAACCTCCTCCCTCTCCTCCTCACACCATTTTGAGCCTTGATGCTCGTCCAACCTCTGCCCATTTCACTTTCCCACTTCCCTAGAAACCTTATAGAGGTGATGGTCTTCTCAAAAGACCAACTCTAGTGCCCTAAGAGAAAGTTTTAAGGAGGCACTTCGAGAAAGAGGTAATAACTTCTACCGTTTTCTTCAAGTTCCATTCTTCTTATACTCCCTCTTCTTTAGTTGTTTAATTATGAAGTAATAACATCAGTATCCCTCACATAATGATATGTTATTATAAATATAAAACAACTATATTTCCCTTTCTATCCATCCTACGGAAAACGAAATCACCGCACCTGAGTAGGTACGGAATACCGTCTCCACGCCATGTTGTAATCTTTACCCAAACACCTTACATGAAAGGGTATAATGGTGTAAAGAATAAATATATATGGTTATTATAACATCATACTGATTCTGATATATTATACCATCCACTCCAATTCTATTCATTAATTATGGTAACGATATCATCGCTCGTGTGTACATACGGATTACCGTCTCCACGATGCGATGAGATTCATTCTCCATGTTAAACATACATGAATGATTATAAAGTTTATATAATAAATAATAATGAAATATTTTAAATAATAATTCTATTGGGTTTATGTATATATATATGTATGTCATCTACTTAATTACATTCATTTCAATAAGGAAACGAAAACAGCGTTAATGCGTATGTATGGCCTACCGTCTCCATGAACGGTGTATTTCATTCATTTTATTGATCTATAATATATATGTATATGATGAATATATATTACATATAAATCATGTTTTACATTCTGGAATTATGTATATCAGGATATAAGTAATATTATTAAAAACAAAAAGTCGAAACACATACGATAAATGAAATGATTTTACCCAAAACGCTGGTTTAACATGGAATTTACAAAAGAACGGGTAATATAAAGTCATAAGTGAAACATATATGATATCATAAAAGTGAATGTGATTATGTAATAAGTCAATGAGATTATTTAAATCATTATACAGGAGGTTCGGATCCATACAAAGCGTATTAGACCTAAGGTAAGGGATAACTTTACCAATCTCATTCTTATCTGAGATTGTTTATTCATAAGTATTTACTGAGGTTATTTCTATCATCCATGTCCATTATTTCAAGAAGTTTTTTTATGTATGTTTAATATCCTTTTTACCCATTTTTCCTTTTACTACATGGTATGTACGGAATATTTTTTTTACGTTATGAGGTACTTTTTGACTTTTCCAGCAAAAGTATGAGAAGAATGTTTTTTTAACTTATACTTCATGAACGGATTTTTACGTTCTTATAAAGCCACATTTTCACGAAGCTTAGTCCAAAGTATTTCATGACTATTTTCAGAAGAATAATTTTTTTTTATAATTTCATGACATTTTGTGGAAAGAAAATGATTTTTAAGAAGAAAGGTTATTTTCCTCAAGAATTCATTTCAAGTGTTTTATCAAAGCCATTTTCCATCTAAGATGAAATTATTTCATATGTATGTTTCAAGTATAATGTCTCTATGATTTACGTGGTTTCAATTTTCATATTATGAAATGATATCCATTTCTTTTATATGGAATATGTGATGATGGAATGATGTTTATGAAACCCATTTTATTCTTTGGGTTATGATGAATGATTTATGTTTATGTTGTGGCACATGTAAGAATTATTTCATTATGAGATGGGTGGGACCTATATCTCCCTCCAATGCATTGGGTAAATATTTATATCTCATGATATAGACATGGCTGGAACGGTAAGTTAATCTGGTTCAGTGTTACAGGACTGAAACGAGGAGTGAACTCTATTCAGAAAGAGACTTTGTCCACTAAGATGGTCTTGGAAGCAATTCCTTGGGTACTATGGAAATCATATCACCTACTTAATGTTCTTAAACAATTAAAATTTTTATTTCCAAGCTATTTTATCATGATTTATGTTCCATTGTGATCTAAGCCTTATGTGCTGCCATGTTTTATGTCATTGCTCAATATTTTGATGTTTAAACATTATTGTAACACCCCAGGTAAATAAAGAATATTACATTTTTATATTTATCCATATTTTTTAATGAAATATGAATATTACTTTAAAGGGGATTCTATGCTCGATGGCGTACCCAACACGCAACAACGAGTTTCTTGGGAATCTTATGTTCCACTCTAATAATAAAATAATATTATTTTAAATGGTAGTTAACACCTAGATGTTGTGATGGCGGGAATGAATAGAACTAACTAAAAATGATTATATATGTTTGTCAAATATTTTTACTTTTTACAATAAATGTTAGAGGATTAAAAATGAGAATGAATCCAATTTTAAGCGTAAAGATTCTAATATTTTTTAAAAGGTCGCTTAACCGCATTTTGATGGAAAACCTCTTTTAAATCCACCTTTTGAAAATTTTATGTGTTATATTTGACAAATTAAAATTCTTCTTTATAATCGGGACATAAAAATTTACTTTGTGTAAATTTTAGGTATTTTTCCAAAAAAGATCAATTTTTAATGAATAGTGAAAATGTTGTATTTTAATTCAAAACCCCTATTTAATCTAATTTATTTATATGATTAGATTATATTTTTAATTGGTTTTAATGTTTAAATAGAATATATTTTTACATTTAATCCAATGGTGGTCATTGTAATTAATATCATTTTAAGAATGGACATAAATGAGTGTCAATCTTTTGAATGATATTGTTTCATAAAAATACACTATTTGTTTTAACAGTGGGATTTAATTATAAAATTAATTAATGAAAATACTATGTTATTAATTTGGTAAAATATACATAATTTTTGAATTCAGAATATCAAATATAGATTAGGGTGAATTTTTGGTATTTTTCTGAAAAACATCAATTTTTAATGAATAGTGAAACCACAAAGTGGTGGTTACAAAATTTGATTTTTCGTTTAAATGGGACTATACCACTTCTGTGATTTGAATTTAAAAAATCCAATTTAAATGATATTAATTGTTAAGTAAAATTTGGTTTAATGGGATGAAAATAATTTTTGATGAAAAGTATCTTTTAAGTTTTATTAATCGCGATTAAAGGTAATTACTGTGATTTAAGGTAAAAATGATTTTATAAAAAAATGAAAATATATTGAAACTTGTACTAACCCTATTGGATGAGTTATGGCCGATCAAGACAACCCAGGGTAGATTTTTGGTACCCCATGGAGCCACTTGGGTTTGATAATGACATTTATGACTTTTATTTGAAGCTAAAATAAAAATGACACAAACATGAAATTTTTTACTAAAAAAAATTTACATGGGGTTATACAAGTCATAGTTTTTACTATAAATATTCATTAGAAAGATAAAAATATTTCCTACATCATGATATTTTTTTATAATTTTTAGACTTTATATATATTAAATTATTTATGACATCATGATGATGCAGCCATTACCTCATTAATAAAGAATTTAAATAAAATGGAAAGATAATGTAAATTCTAAGACCTACACATGTCCAAAACCTATTGTATGGGTGGATTGCGAACCCTTATCACCTTATACTCTAATTATATCAATTTGGGACCATTAAAATCCGAAAACCCATTTGAAAATAAAGTATCATTTTATACTTTACCATGAGTTCCCCTTCTCTCCACTTATAAAAGGCCCCCACCTCTACCACCTTACCCACACCTCTCAAGCCTTTAGATCGGCCAAGCTCTGATCATTTTGTCTCTACACATCCCTCTCCTCATCCTAGAAGCCTTAACATAGGCAGTAAGCTCTTTGAGAAACCCTTTTTGTTCAAACCAAAGGGAGTTACCCAGTTTTAAGGTAACATCTTCACTTGTGCTCTTTTGTATTATTTTGCTTCTCCATAAAACTAAACGCTTTTTATTCATTTATTTTAGAACAACTACAGTATCTTCAATATACTAGGATGTTGTTATAATATGTATTCGAGCTACACTTACACACACCTTCATCTAATGGTTAAATAACATATTTTTTCTGTGGATGGTGAATTTCTGCCTCACGAAACGATGATTGTTTAACCCTCATATAACACCTTCAAAGGTGGCCATTAATATTTCACTATGTTTATATATGATATATAATATGTTTATGTTTTACTTAAGATTCTTTATTTTTCATTTTTGGCATACCTTTATGGCTTCCATTATGGGTATACGCGATATCTTCATTTTAGGATGTGTGGACTACCGCCCCCTCAAAGTGATTAGATTCGTTAATACCATATGTGGGATGTATAAAGGATGGATTTAAAGTTATTATATATTATTTTATACTGGTATTATAATATACCTTTATATCATTATTGTTTTCTTTCCATTAAATAATGAGATAGAAATGAAAGTAGCGTTCATGCGTACGTACGGCTTACCGTCTCCATTAACGGTGCATTTCATTTCATATCCTCAAATGTAATGTACTATTATAAGTACATATAATGGATATATATGATATAAAATACATCTAATGGATGAATATAATTCTGGATTTAAAAATATACATATCTCTTATTTAGTTTTAATTCCATTAATATGACATAGAAATGAAAGTAGCATTCATGCGTACGTATGGCTTACCGTCTCCATGAACGGTGCATTTCATTTCTTACCTCTAAATGATTATGTAATACTATAAATACATGTATATTCTGGATATATATGATATATAAGATATCCAAATCAGGAATGTCATTCTGGATATAAAGAACCTTTGACCACACGATCAACATGTAATTGTATGAAGTCCACTTTTGACTTAAGAACCAAATATCGACAAAACAAACATTAATAACTTAAATGGTTACATAATGTTTATAACATGTCAATAATTGATATAAATGAAATAATGAACATGAAAAAGGTTCTTAAGAAAGTATAAATTAACTCAAGTTTATTATTCAGTACGTTAAAGAACGATCGAGTCAAGTCAGACCCGAGGTAAGGGATCCTACTCCTCTCTTTCTTTTTAGGTACGCTCTTTTATGTCATTCCTTTTAAAGATCATATTTCTTGTTATTGGGATGTTATTTTATATTACTCTTACTTTAATGTTTATTTTCATATGATGGGAGACCCTATTCTCTCTCATCAATCCATTTTGGAAGTTTTGAGTGGCGCCGTTAGGCTGCCAAATTTTCGTAAGAGATCCAACCTCTCTATTTCTTTTTAAGTACTCTCATTTATGTAATTTCTTTTAAGCCCATCTTTCTTATGTTTGGGGATGTTATTTTATATTTCTCATCATTTAATTTTTATGTTCATATTATGGGAGACCCTATTTGATCTCATAAAATCATTTTTGGATGTTTTAAGTGGCACTGTTAGGCTGCCGAGTTTTCATAAGGGATTTTTCATTTCACTTTTATTCCTCTGACATTTATGCTACGTTTGCCACTATTTCCTTTGAGTGGTGTATGTACAGCCCATTATTATAAACTTTTTGTAGTATAATTTCATTTATGGGTATTTACATCTTCATTGTATGACCCTTCTTCCATGGGGTGTACTTTTCAAATGTTACCCAACTCGGCAAGGGGACCTTTCACCCTGCCTTTTTTTAAAAGACTTATTTTGTTATTTATTTTAATTCACATACTATTATGTTGGGAAATGTTCTTCTATATCCTTATTTAAGTAAATTTTATTTCCAAGTGATGAGATCCCCATTATCTCTCTCATCAACCCTTTTTGTAATATTTTATGTGACGTCGTTAGGCTGTCGAATTTTACCAAGGGAATTTCTTAACCCAATTTCGATTTCTTTGGGTTCAACATGTAGTTATTGAATATGTCATCATTTGAATATGTCTGAATAAAATTTGATTGTTTTACACTTAATATCCACTTATATTGGATGTATTTATATTTGTCACACATAATTATGAGATTTATTTATCCTTAATTTAAGGATACCTTCTTTATAATGGATTTCATCTCATTTTAAATTTCTTTTGAGACATCATGGTTGTCATGCACCAATTCACTCTTATATGGTGTGTATACTGTCCTTTGACATATTATATCATGAATCCCTTTATTCTAATGATATTATAATGTTCGGATTAAATGTTATTCCGTTATTATTTGTATTCAAGAGTCTCTCAGTTTGTTAAAAACTCTTTAACAAAAATATCATTTTAAATGTTTTAATGATTTATTATTCTAAATATTTATCAATAATGTCCATGTTTTAAAAATGGGTTTCAGTATTTATTTATATGGACATTAATGTTTTAAAATTATAATTGCAATAAAAGCTTCAAAGTGGTATGGGACACTTTGATTCAAAAATCTCTTTTAAATGATTTTTGAAAATGGATTGATTAATTCAATATCTTGGAATTACTTATTTTGATTGAAAATGAAATTTTGTTATTGAAATGTTTATATTTTCAATATTTTATGTGTAATGATGGTTCTTGGACATTTTACAGGTGGTTACGTGATAAACCATATGACTGGTGGTGTCGTGAATACCAGGACGGGTGGTTACGTTATAACCTCCAATGCATTGGGTATGGTAGTCGACCGTATGGCTATTCCATTAAGTATGTATGGAAGTTGGCCGTATGGCTATTCCATTTAGTGATATGTGTGGAAGTCAACGCTATGGTTATTCCACTTAATAATGTTTATGTCCCAAGTTACCTTTATATGTTCTGTGTTCTTTATATGGGTTTTATGATAATATTTTGATTACAAAAGGGTAAGTAATGATATTTTATTCAGTGAAGAGTTTTTACTACTTCATAAAGGTGAAGGTATTACTTTGATAAAGTATACATGGTTTACTAGTTGTTTTAAGATCTAATAGTTTTCATTCTTTGTGTACCCCTTACTGAGCTTTTTATGCTCACCCCAAGTTTTTTTGAAATGTTTTTTTTTTCACAGGACTTAATGAGGAATTGGGTCAATGATGGGATCAAGGGAATGTAATGCTATCTAAAACATTGAACTAGACATGTTTCTTTTTTAGAGTTTTTATTTTATTCAAACTTAGTAGAAGTTTCTACTTTATATTATTTTGAGATGTAATAGTTATGATATAATTCTCTAAACTCTAAACCTGAAAAGATCCTCAATGTTTAATCTTGTAATAACTCAAGATTAAGTAAGGTTTAAGGCTGGGGCCTTATAGTTGGTATCAAAGGTCGGTTTAGACAACTTTAGGGATTATGAGTTTTTGTTAGACACATGATTAGTCCCTATATCTATTATTTTAGTTAAATACTTGTTTTATAACTTTTTTCAGGTCAAGTAAAGTTGGTTACGAATAGAAGGAGAAGGATCCCAAATGACATTCCTATCTCTTCCTGATGACATGCTTGCAATAATTATTGCAAAGTCATGTTCCGATGATTGTGAAAAAATTTCTAGCATACAACTCACTTGCAAGCAGTTGTTTGAGATATAAAACACCTCAACTATACCTCATTATCATCATGGATCATGGGTTGTTTTTAGAAAAATACTATTTTCACAATATTCTCATATTTTCAAGAAAGGGAAATATTATCATGGTATTTTCAAATATTTTACCTTATCACAATAATTTGAAACATATTATGATTTTAAAGATGTTATTGAGGAAGGATACCCTTGCGCAACCTATTTATATTTGATTTTAAAATATAGTCTCTCAGCACATACTTATGGTATTTTAAAAGGACCAATAATAGAAAGTTTCAACTCAAATTCTATCTGACTATTTTATAGAAATCATGTTTTATCAGATGTTTTGGAATTATATGTCATACATGATTATTTTCCAAAACTGTTTTTATGTGAACACCCATATGGCCCATGTTGTACAAGGTGTATTTGGATGGAGGAAGCAAACGATTTTGAAGGATCTCTAAATCATTGTTGTAATGCATGTGACATCTACCTACGTGAGCTAGATGACGATGAAACCGAGTGGACTCCATGATCAAGGTATGATGTTATTCATTTTGGGAATCGTTTTATTTTATCTTATGGTGGTGAAATAAGAGATCAAGAATTAAGATGTTGAGACCGTAACAAATTTGGATGAAAATGAGAGATATAAGGAAACTATTAAGGTTAAAACATGTTAGGGTTATTTTTGGAGTTTTATAAAAAGGACAACACACAGATCGTGTGACAACCCATCGCGTCGGACAAAGATACGGGAATCGAACCCACAACTAAAGTGCGACTGATATTTATCGCCTACCACTAGAGTACGTTAAGTACCTAGTTAGTTTAAATGATTATTTTTAGTTAGATGTTTTTATGAATTAAGAGTAATTTTATTTTGGGTTATCTATGGAAATTTATTAACCTATCATGGAGGATATGTGATTAGGTTAATTACTTTTCAATAAGAGACACTAAGAGCAACTGATGTTGTTTGGAGATAAATGTTATGATTTAACATGGAAGACTATGTGACTAAATTCTTTAAATATTTGGGTTTCAATCTTAGTTTGTATTACTTTGAAGAATTTTATTGAAAAATTGTTTAACGAATGGTCCTCGTTGAATTTTGGGGTTTTTTGGACAAATTTTGGAGATTAAGAATATATTTTCTTTTTAAAAAGGGTTATCCTTTTCTGGATTATCTGATCTTCTACTAACCTTTTTATTTTTGGTTTTGGTTAAAGTCTAGAGACATGGGAAATATATAGTTATCTTTTTTGGATTAGGTGATTCTCTATAAGTTGATTATAGTACTCTTAATGCGGACAAGTCTTCCTAAATACTCGTCTTTTGGAGAAAATATGAGTTTGATTAAGGAATCTAGTAAAAGTTGAAAGTCTATATGAAAAGTAATTATGTTTCATTATGATTTAGTTGGGCTCAAAAATAAATTCCTCAATGAAGAGTAACATAAAACAAAAATGTTTTCTGTTAACTTTTCCTACTGGGGAATCAAATACTGTTTAACCCATCACAAGTTTGTCATTTTCTTGTGGTTAACTTTCTCCTGAACAGGTTTTCTATCACTCTCCATCAGAACATGACCCTATGTTTTCTCCTCCATGTCCATTTTTTCCAACATGGAATCTTAGTATGGGTTAACTCGGGTGACATCTGTACTTAACTTTCATTATTTTAAAGTCATTGTTTTACCGACTCTTGTTCTGATGTGGGACTTTCAAGGATATTTCCAAACCCAATTTTAAAATTGCGAGGACGCAATTCCCAAAAGGAGGGAAGGATGTAACACCCCAGGTAAATAAATAATATGACATTTTTATATTTATCCATATTTGTGAATAAAATATCAATATTACTTTAATGGGGATGTTATGCTCGTTGGCATACCCCACACACAACAATGAGTTTCTTGGGAATCTTACGTTGCACACTAATAATTAAATAATATTATTTAAATTGGTAGTTAATGCCTAGATGTTGTGATGGAGGGAATGAATATAACTAACTAAAAAATGATTATATATGTTTGTCAAATATTTTTACTTTTTACAATAAATGTTAGAGGATTAAAAATGATAATGAATCCAATTTTAAGCATAAACATTCTAATATTTTTTTAAAGGTCGATTAACCGCCTTTTGATGGAGAACCTCCTTTAAATCCACATTTTGATAATTTTATGTGTTATATTTTACAAAGTAAAATTCTTCTTTATAATCGGGAAATCAAAATTTACTTTGTGTAAATTTTTTGTATTTTTCCGAAAAAGTTCAATTTTTAATGAATAGTGAAAACTGTTGTATTTTAATTCAAAACCCCTTTTTAATCTAATTTATTTATATGATTAAATTATCTTTTTAATTGGTTTTAAAGTTTAAATAGAATATATTTTTACCATTTAATCCAATGGTGGTCATTGTAATTAATATCATTTTAAAATTGGACAGAAATGAGTGTCAATCTTTTGAAAGATATTGTTTCATAAAAATACGCTATTTGTTTTAACAGCGGGATTTAATTATAAAATTAATTAATGCAACTCCTATGTTATGAATTTGGTAAAATAGACATAATTTTCGAATTCGGAATATCAAATATATCTTAGGGTGAATTTTTGTTATTTTTCTGAAAAACATCAATTTTTGATGAATAGTGAAACCACAAAGTGGTGGTTACAAAATTTGATTTTTCATTTAAATGGGACTTTACAGCTTCTGTGATTTGTATTTAAAAACTCCAATTTAAATGATATTAATTGTTAAGTAAAATGTGGTTCAATAGGATTAAAATAATTTTTGATGAAAAATAACTTTTATGTTTTATTAATAGCGATTAAAGTTAATTATTGTCATTTAAGGTAAAAATGATATTATAATAAAATGAAAATATATTGAAACTTGTCCTAACCCTATTGGATGAGTTATTTCCTACCAATACAACCCATGGGTCTATTTTTGGTACCTCATGCAGCCAATTGGGTTTGATAATGACATTTATTCCTTTTATTTGAAGTTAAAATAAAAATTACACAAACATGAGATGTTTTACTAAAACAATTTTTACATGGGGTTATACAAGTCATATTTTTTACTATAAATATTAAATAAAAGGCTAAAAATATTTCCTACATCATGATATTTTTATATAATTTTTAGACATTATATATATTAAGTTATTTATGACATCATGATGATGCAGCCATTACCTCATTAATAAAGGATTTAAATAAAATTGAAAGATAATGTAAATTCTAAGACCTAAACATGTCCAAAACCTATTGTATGGGTGGATTTCGAACCCTTATAACCTTATCCTATCATTATATCAATTTGGGTACATTAAAATCCGAAAAAGCCATTTGAAAATAAAGTAACATTTTATACTTTACCAAGAGTGCTCCTCCTCTCCTCTTATAACAGGCCCCCACCTCTACCACCTTACCCACACCTCTCAAGCCTTTGGTTCGTCCAAGAACTGATCATTTTGTCTCTCAACATTCCTCTCCTCATCCTAGAAGCCTTAACTTAGGCAGGAAGTGTCACGACCCGCCCTCGGGGTCCGTGCCGTGACTACCCCAAGCCCGCCTTCCATAGGCCAGGGGCTGGCGACTAGCACCAAGGCGTAAATCCCGGTAAAAAGGGAAGGCATTGCCTTTGTAAAGTAAACAAACACCACAGAGTAAGCAAGCGGAAAGTAAACACTAAGCAAAAGCAGAGTACAACTGAAAGTACGGAAAAGTAAATGGGCCAGTATACAAACCCAAACTGAAAGTAAAGTACAACTCGAAAGGGAAAACAGCAACTGAAAAGTAAAAGCCGCTACACCGAGCTGTCCACCGGAAATCCCACCTGAAGGGTGGGTACAGATAGCTCCACTGCTCCATGGGTCCCGCCGTCCGCTCCGAGCACGTCCTGCCCAGTGGTCCACCTCCAGGTACCGTCCTGCTCTGCAAGCCTCAGCTAAGATCAACGCTGTCCGTCGTCTGCAACCAACACAACGTAGTGCGGGCAAAGCCCGTGCAGGGGTGAGTATAAGCTACTCAGTAGGGACCCCGAGACCCCTGAAGGTCTCTCAAAATACACAAAGGATAAACCACGAAGAAAGGTACAATCACGAAGTAACATCCGTCACTGCTTAGGTATATTCCCATACATATACCTAAGTCATCAATTTCAAATACGCTCCAACCTCCGAGCCCAAGTACCACTCAGTCCACACAGGAAAGTAAACGTATTCCACACAGGAAAGCAAAACGTAATCCACACAGGATTGCACAACACAATCCACACAGGAAAGCAATAGGTTTCAGCTCACACAGGATTTTCATTATCAAAAACGTAACTGCTGAAGAGCCCCATCTCTGAAGTGTACAGTGTCCTGTCACGACTCTGAGATGCTGCTCACTAACCTAAGACTGCTGAGGTACTCCTCCTGTCGAGTACTGCGGGTCTGCTGCCAACTACCGGGCGCTCCGTTCGCTGAGGGTCTGCTGCCAAATACCAGGCGCTTCACCCAAATAGCCTACAGAGGTACTCCTCCAGTCGAGTACCGCGGGTCTGCTGCCAACTACCAGGCGCTCCGTCCGCCGTGGGTCTGCCGCCAATTACCGGGCGCTCCGTCCACTGGGCTAGTCGACTCACTCCAAGTCGAGTCGGTCGAGCAGTCTTCAGGTCTCAGCCGGCTACACGGTCTCCGTACTCCGTACGCTCGTCTCAAGTATCGCAGGTCTGCCGCTACAACCAAGTGCACCACCTCTATCGAGTAAAACAGAAGATTCAGCTCACACAAATATACTTCTTCGGATGACGATAAAGATGATCACTGAACCATCTAAGTCGTCGGACCCACGAAGGATCGATAGGTACTAACCCCCGCTGTGACCTACACAGGATCGGACCCACACAGGATCGGGCCCACGCAGGACATGTAGCACTGAACTACGTAGGATCGCTGAGTGCAGTAGTCGTCGTCGTCGATTCCACACAGGATCTCTGTACTGTCGTCGTCGCAGTCACAGTAGCAGTAGTAGTCACAGTAACAGTCGCAGCCAGCACTAGGGTTCCCGTACAATGCAAGCTCCTTTGGAGGGTCCGCATCACGAGCCAAGAGGCTGATACATCAACTGTCACAAAGTCCAGAGTTGATGTATCCAAAAGTTCCGTATCGCCAACAGGAACTCAACGCAACAGACGGCGCGTCGATCGGACGCCAGGTCTGAGAGTTATTTGCATTTTCGTCCCCGGGGCCCGGTTGGTTTTTATGGAAAAACCAACCCGACCGTACTCCACCTGCGTCCAAACCTCGGGCGGAGTATGCAAAAAGATCTGTCTCACTAGGAGGAACACAACGCGGCTGACGGCACGTCAATCGGACGTCCGTAGCTCAAGATATGAGCGTTTCCGCTCCGAAGGCCCGGTTGGTTTCGTGAACGAACAAACCCGGCCGAACTCAAAGTAATCCGAAACCTTGAGTGCGATATACAGAAACGCCCGTCTCGATCCAAGGATCGCGTTGCCGCAGACAGTTCGTCAATCGGAGGTCCGTGTCTCAAGTTATGGCCAAAAGACCGAAACTGATTCGAAACGGGTGGTCCGGGTCCGGGCCGACCCGGCCCGACCCCCCCCCCCCCCCCCTGGGTCGGCCCGGCAGGCCCGCCGGTGGCGCGGCGGCGCGGGGGCCTGGCGGCGCGGTGGCGTGGCGGCGCGGTGGCATGGCGGCCTGGCGGCGCGGCGGCGCGGCGGCCTGGCAGCGCGGCGGCCTGGTGGCGCGGCGGCCTGGCGCCGCACGGAGGCGGCACGCGGGGGGAATCAATCCCCCACTGATTGAGAGGCGGCGCGGCTTTTTAGCCGCGCCTGTTTGCAAACCGCCCCCCCCCCCCCCCCAACGTGGGGGGCTTGATTGGCAGGAAACGGGGGGCCTCCTGCCCCCCACAAGGAAACTGCCCCCCTCATAAAGAGGGGGGTTTTGTGAGCTGGCCGGGGGATTAATTTCCCCCGGTTTATTGCCATCCGGCCGGCCAGCTGGCCGCCCGGTTTTCTCCAACGGGACCGGAAAATCCGGTCCCCTCTTCAGCTTCCGACACCGGCGGCCTGGCCGCCGGTCTCCTCGTTCCGCCGCGGCCCGGAACCGGCCGCGGTCTTCGTCGTCCGGCGCGGTGCGACGGCACCGCGCCCCTCCGCCGCACCTTGATTTCTTCAACGTGGTGCGATGGCGTCGCGTTCTTGTTGATTCTTCCATGGCGCGGCGCTACGGCGTCGCGTAATAAGAATTGGGCGAATATCTGCGTGGTGCGACGGAACCACGCCACCTTGATTCATCCGCAAAATTAAACACCAAGAACGAAGGAGGGGGTTCGGTCGTGTTCATGCGGTCCGACCCCCTCACGTTAAAACACAATTTAAATATTCAATCCTCACGTTAGTCATGTGAACCACGAGCAAGAATAAAATAATTAAACAATGATCAACAATCCCTACCTTGGGTATAGGTTCGAATATTTGTCAACGTTCCGCGGAAGACAACGTCGCGGAGGTCGGGCATCGCGGAAGAAGAACGTCTATGTCGCGGTTATGTCGTCACGGAAGATGGTTCCCGAGAACGTGGAGTTCTTCGTCGAAGTTCGAAGGTTCTTCGTGTTCTTCGTCAGAGTTGAAGAAGAAGAAGAATAAGGAGAAGCTCCAAAATTCCTCTCAAGGTGGTAAAAGAATTAACCTAGAATAAAATAAGCTTTAAGCTTATATTATGACACAACTTTACCACATGAAATTCAAAGGTTTGAATTTGAAAAACTCACCTCAATTAATACTTTAAGTTGTCAAACATTAATTAAAAGGAGAGTTAAAGGGAGGTGGAAGGTTGGGTTTCGTATGGGCCCCACCTCACTTAATCCTCCCAAGGGAGGTTAAGTGGATGTGGGTCCCACTCCCAACTCCTTTTGGAAGAACTTATAAAAAAACTTCAAGTTAAAATAAAATTTTGTATTTCACAAATTTTATTTAACTTAAACTAAAAACCCAAAAACTAACTTACAACTCACAAAAAACGCAACTTCCGAAGAGGTCTCCTTAAGCGAATATCAGCGATGCGAGTTCATCGGTGCCCTCGGATTTCAATTCCGAGCACCGGATCAAAAGTTAGGAATTCCCGCTCGTTCGTTCACTGAACGTACCCGAGCCAAACTTCGGAAATTGATTCTGGGAACTCCGGGCCTCGGAATCAGGTGCCGTCAGAAACCGCGCTCTTGTAAAATTCCAAAGAAAATTAAGAAAAAATTTCCCTTGAATTTTACGGGTCTTTACATTACTCCCACCTCAGGGCTTTATGTCCCCGTAAAGATACATCAAAAACTAGGGAAACAAATGAGGGTACTGAGCACGCATTTGAGCCTCCCGCTCCCATGTGCTCTCCTGAAGATTCTCGTGCTACCAACTGATGCGCACAAGAGGAATCGATCGCCCACGCAGGACCCGCTCATGTCGATCCTCTATCTCCACCGGGACCTCCGTAAAAGTCGCCCCATCGTCAACGTCAAGCTCCCCATGGTCAATGATGTGCGTCGGGTCGTGCACGTATCTCCTCAGCTGAGATACGTGGAAGACGTCGTGCACCCGGTGCAACTGAGGTGGCAGAGCCAGGCGATAAGCCACCTCGCCAACCCTGTTGAGGACCTGAAAGGGTCCGGTGAAGCGCAGAGATAACTTGCTGCCTCGGCCAAATCTCCGAATACCACGTCGAGGTGAGACCCGCAAGAAGACGTGGTCGCCATCCTCGAACTCTAGTGGTCTCCGCCTCCTGTCAGCGTAAGGCTTCTGCCGGCTCTGAGCTGTACTCATCCGCTCCTGGATGACCTGGACCTTCTCAGTCGTGGCCTGGACCATCTCCGGTCCCACCAGAGCTGCAAGATTTCTTCTTTTCCGATAAGAGAAATCTGGTTCCATCCCCTGGATAAACCACATTCTTTACCTAAAACAGTCAATCCTAACATGGATGATACTAATCCATACCAAGGATGACGTCGTAAGGCCTCGACGCTACTACTAAGAGATTCAACCGTTACTCTCGCCTCCAAGGTTTGAGTCACACTGTCGGCATCAGTGTGTGGTAACTGGGTCTCCTCCAGTAGATGTCTCACAAGTGAGGGTCAAGTCAACAGCCAAAACTGGAACCTCTTAGTAACAACACGAAAGAGGACAGGAACGAAAATATCACAAAGGTATGCGTCTTTTATTATTGCAGCTCATAATACAAGACGCTACACAAATGCAAAAAGGAACCAGAAGTACAAAGGATGTATCCACTAGTTCTGCTCCTGTCCATCGGCTCCCAGAGTTCCATGATCGAAGGCCTCAGTTGCCTGAAGTTGAGCTCTTGCATGTTCACCTACTCCCTGTGGTCGGGGTGGACCTCCTGGTGGTGGTGGTGGAAGAGCCTCAAAGCGTCGCCCACCACCGGCTGCTCGTCCAGCTCCTCTGCCTCGTCCGCCTCCTCCCTGCGGACCGCCACGGTCGAACCTCTGCCTCTGCCTGGGAGGTTCTTCACTTAACTGCTGATCATCAGCATGGTGGGTCGGACAGTCACGAGCCATGTGACCAATCCCGCCACAAGAGTAACACTGCCCACTCTCGGCAAGCCTGGCTCTGACTCCACCCCGGCTTCCCCGTACAACTGAGCCTGAGTCGTGCAGTCAGCCACCGGTAGGTCTGGTCTGCCTGGAACCCTGAGTCATCCGTCGGCTACCTGTTGCTGAAGACTCCGCTATCTGCCGCCCTGCGGTAGGTCTCGCTGTGGACTCAGCCAGGAAACTCTCGATCAGGAGGGCTC
The DNA here is from genome assembly GCA_963277665.1 of Viscum album. Lineage (NCBI taxonomy): Eukaryota > Viridiplantae > Streptophyta > Magnoliopsida > Santalales > Viscaceae > Viscum > Viscum album. Next base: position 1,032,721,120 of record OY728158.1, read on the forward strand.
GCTCCAGTACTCCTGTCTGAGTCGGTATGCTGAGGGAGATCAGCGATGCCCTGATCTTGTGTCTCAAACCCTGCTCGAAGGTCCGGGCCCGAAATAATGGGTCCCGTACCATGTCGGTCGAGTAGCGCGAGAGATCGGTAAATCTCGCCGATTACTGAGAGACTGTCATGCTGCCCTGCCGCAGCTGAAGAAGCTCCTCGATACGCACCGCACGAAGGGTGGCTGGGACGAACTCCGAGTGAAAAAGGCTCTCAAAGTCCGTCCAAAGTAGAGATGCCTCATCGTGCACCTGGAGCATCAAGCTCCACCATCGTCCTGCTGCTGCGTGTAGTAGGCTCACAACGAGGATCACCATGAGGTCTGCTGGTGTCCTCACTAGCCTAAACACTCGTACCACTGCCTCCAGCCAATCCTCTACTGCCTGGGGATCCATCTCCCCGCGAAACCTGGGCGGTCGCTGGCGCTGAAACTCATGCAGTGCGCTGAGGCGACGTGCATCGTCAGCGGCTGCTGCTGGAAGCATCGGGGGCTCGACGGGTAGAGCTACCGCCAGTGCCACTGCTGACAAAGGGCCCTGCACTGAGGCCTCATCGCTCGGTGGGCTGTCGTCACGCTCGACTCTCGGAACCCTAGCTGGCTGCCGTCGTGGGGCCATCCTTGAAAATGAAATAGGTGTTCCACGGTCAGAACAGTATACCTGGTGAGCTGATATAAGTAATCACAAAGAAAACTTTGAAACACACACGCAATCAATGTTTTCGTGCATTAAGTCAGAAATCAGAAGTCAGGGTCCTGGTGTACGGATACGTCGGCCGCCGCACCAACACTGGACTCCCTGGACTGATAACCACACTCAATACGCTAAACATTATTTCTTCACATAGAAAAGATCATAGTTCGCGGTAGAACCGAACTCCTCTGATACCAATTTGTCACGACCCGCCCTCGGGGTCCGTGCCGTGACTACTCCAAGCCCGCCTTCCATAGGCCAGGGGCTGGCGACTATCACCAAGGCGTAAATCCCGGTAAAAAGGGAAGGCATTGCCTTTGTAAAGTAACAAACACTACAGAGTAAGCAAGCGGAAAGTAAACACTAAGCAAAAGCAGAGTACAACTGAAAGTGCGGAAAAGTAAATGGTCCAGTATACAAACCCAAACTGAAAGTAAAGTACAACTCGAAAGGGAAAACAACAACTGAAAAGTAAAAGCCGCTACACCGAGCTGTTCACCGGAAATCCCACCTGAAAGGTGGGTACAGATAGCTCCACTGCTCCACGGGTCCCGTCGTCCGCTCCGAGCACGTCCCACCCAGTGGTCCACCTCCAGGTACCGTCCTGCTCTGCAAGCCTCAGCTAAGATCAACGATGTCCGTCGTCTGCAACCAACACAACGTAGTGCGGGCAAAGCCCGTGCAGGGGTGAGTATAAGCTACTCAGTAGGGACCCCGAGACCCCTGAAGGTCTCTCAAAATCTACAAAGGATAAACCACGAAGAAAGGTACAATCACGAAGTAACATCCGTCACTGCTTAGGTATATGCCCATACATATACCTAAGTCATCAATTTCAAATACGCTCCAACCTCCGAGCCCAAGTACCACTCAGTCCACACAGGAATGTAAACGTATTCCACACAGGAAAGCAAAACGTAATCCACACAGGATTGCACAACACAATCCACACAGGAAAGCAATAGGTTTCAGCTCACACAGGATTTTCATTAAAAAAATCGTAACTACTGAAGAGCCCCATCTCTGAAGTGTACAGTGTCCTGTCATGACTCTGAGATGCTGCTCACTAACCTAAGACTGCTGAGGTACTCCTCCTGTCGAGTACTGCGGGTCTGCCGCCAACTACCGGGCGCTCCGTCCGCTGAGGGTCTGCTGCCAAATACCGGGCGCTTCACCCAAATAGCCTACAGATGTACTCCTCCAGTCGAGTACCGCGGGTCTGCTGCCAACTACCAGGCGCTCTGTCCTCCGTGGGTCTGCCGCCAATTACCGGGCGCTCCGTCCACTGGGCTAGTCGACTCACTCCAAGTCGAGTCGGTCGAGCAGTCTTCAGGTCTCAGCCGGCTACACGGTCTCCGTACTCCGTACGCTCGTCTCCAGTATCGCAGGTCTGCCGCTACAACCAAGCGCACCACCTCTATCGAGTAAAACAGAAGATTAGGCTCACACAAATATACTTCTTCGGATGACGATAAAGATGATCACTGAACCATCTATGTCGTCGGACCCACGAAGGATCGATAGGTACTAACCCCCGTTGTGACCTACACAGGATCAGACCCACACAGGATCGGGCCCACGCAGGACCTGTAGCACTGAACTACGTAGGATCGCTGAGTGCAGTAGTCGTCGTCGTCGATTCCACACAGGATCTCTGTACTGTCGTCGTCCTAGTCACAGTAGCAGTAGAAGCAGTAGTAGTCACAGTAACAGTCGCAGCCAGCACTAGGGTTCCCGCACACAACAAGCTCGTTTGGAGGGTCCGCTCCACGAGCCAAGAGGCTGATACATCAACTGTCACAAATTCCAGAGTTGATGTATCCAAAAGTTCCGTATCGCCAACAGGAACTCAACACAACAGACGGCGCGTCGATCGGACGCACGGTCTGAGAGTTATTGGCATTTTCGTCCCCGGGGCCCGGATGGTTTTTATGGAAAAACCAACCCGACCGTACTCCACCTGCGTCCAAACCTCGGGCACAGTATGCCAAAAGATCCATCTCACTAGGAGGAACACAACGCGACAGACGGCACGTCAATCGGACGTCCGTAGCTCAAGATATGAGCGTTTCCGCTCCGAAGGCCCGGTTGGTTTCGTGAACGAACCAACCCGGCCGAACTCAAAGTAATCCGAAACCTTGAGTGCGATATACCGAAACGACCGTCTCAATCCAAGGATCGCGTTTCCACAGACGGTTCGTCAATCGGAGGTCTGTGGCTCATGTTATGGCCAAAAGACCGAAACTGATTCGAAACGGGGGGGTCCGGGTCCGGGCCGACCCGGCCCGACCCCCCCCCCCCCCCTGGGTCGGCCCGGCTGGCCGGCCGGTGGCGCGGTGGCGCGGCGGCCTGGCGGCGCGGCGGCCTGGCGCCGCACGGAGGCGGCACACGGGGGGAATCAATCCCCCGCTGATTGAAGAGGCGGCGCGGCTTTTTAGCCGCGCCTGTTTGCAAACCGCCCCCCCCCCCCCCAACGTGGGGGGCTTGATTGGTAGGAAACGGGGGGCCTCCTGCCCCCCACAAGGAAACTGCCCCCCTCATACAGAGGGGGGTTTTGTGAGCTGGCCGGGGGATTAATTTCCCCCGGTTTATTGCCATCCGGCTGGCCAGCTGGCCGGCCGGTTTTCTCCAACGGGACCGGAAAATCCGGTCCCCTCTTCGGCTTCCGACACCGGCGGCCCGGCCACCGGTCTCCTCGTTCTGCCGCGGCCCGGAACCGGCCGCAGTGTTCGTCGTCCGGCGCGGTGCGACGGCACCGCGCCCCTCTGCCGCCCCTTGATTTCTTCAACGCGGCGCGACGGCGTCGCAGTCTTGATGATTCTTCCATGGCGCGGCGCGACGGCGTCGCGTAATAAGAATTGGGCGAATATCCGCGTGGTGCGACGGCACCACGCCACCTTGATTCATCCGCAAAATTAAACACCAAGAACGAAGGAGGGGGTTCGGCCGTGTTCATTCGGTCCGGCCCCCTCACGTTAAAACACAATTTAAATATTCAATCCTCACGTTAGTCATGCGAACCATGAGAAAGAATAAAATAATTAAACAATGATCAACAACCCCTGCCTTGGGTATAGTTTCGAAGATTTGTCAACGTTCCGCGGAAGACAACGTCGCGGAGGTCGGGCGTCGTGGAAGAAGAACATCGATGTCGCGGTTATGTCGTCACGGAAGACGGTTCCCGAGAACGTGGAGTTCTTCGTCGAAGTTCGAAGGTTCTTCGTGTTCTTCGTCAGAGTTGAAGAAGAAGAATAATAAGGAGAAGCTCCAAAATTCCTCTCAAGGTGGTAAAGGAATTAACCTAGAATAAAATAAGCTTTAAGCTTATATTATGACACAACTTTACCACATGAAATTCAAAGGTTTGAATTTGAACGACTCACCTCAATTAATACTTTAAGTTGTCAAACATTAATTAAAAGGAGAGTTAAAGGGAGGTGGAAGGTTGGGTTTCGTGTGGGCCCCACCTCACTTAATCCTCCCAAGGGAGGTTAAGTGGATGTGGGTCCCACTCCCAACTCCTTTTGGAAGAACTTATAAAAAAAACTTCAAGTTAAAATAAAATTTTGTATTTCACAAATTTTATTTAACTTAAACTAAAAACCCAAAAACTAACTTACAACTCACAACAAACACAACATCCGAAGAGGTCTCCTTAAGCGAATATCGGCGCTGCAAGTTCATCGGTGCCCTCGGATTTTAATTCCGAGCACCGGATCAAAAGTTAGGAATTCCCGCTCGTTCGTTCACTGAACGTACCCGAGCCAAACTTCGGAAATTGATTCCGGGCACTCCGGGCCTCGGAATCAGGTGCCGTTAGAAACCGCGCTCTTGTAAAATTCCAAAGGAAATTAAGAAAAAATTTCCCTTGAATTTTACGGGTCTTTACAGGAAGCTCATAAAGAAACCCTTTTCGTTCAAACCAAAGGGAGTTACCCAATGTTAAGGTAACGTCTTCACTTGTGCTCTTTTGTTTTATTTTTCTTCTCCAACCCCCTAAAAACTTTTTATTCATTTCTTTTGTAACAAATACAGTATATTAAATATACTAGGATGTTGTTAAAATATGTATTCGAGATACACTTACACACACATTCATATAATGGTTAATGAACATACTGTTTCTGTGGATGGCGAATTTCTACCTCCCGAAACGATGATTGTTCAACACTCATATAACACCTTCAAAGGTGGCCATTAAGATGTAACTATGTTTATATATGATATATAATATGTTTATGTTTTACTTAAGCTTCTGTATTTTTCATTTGTGGCATACCTTTATGGCATCCATTATGGGTATACACGATATCTTCATTTTAGGAAGTGCGGACTACCACCCCCTCAAAGTGATTTGATTCGTTAATGCCATATGTGGGACATATAAAGGATGGTTTTAAAGTTATTATATATTATTTTATACTGGAATTATAATATAAATTTATATCATTATTGTTTTCTTTCCATTAAAGTATGAGATATAAATGAAAGTAGCGTTTATGCGTACGTACGGCTTACCGTCTCCATGAACGGTGCATTTCATTTCTTATCGTCAAATGTAATGTACTATTATAAGTAAATAAAATGGATATATATGATTTATGATACATCTAAAGGATGAATATAATTCTGGAATTAAAAATATACATATCTCTTATTTTGTTTTAATTCCATTAATATGACATAGAAATGAAAGCAGCGTTAATGCGTACGTACGGCTTACCGTCTCCATGAACGGTGCATTTCATTTCTTACCTCTAAATGATTATGTAATATTATAAATACATGTATATGCTGGATATATATGATATATATGATATCCAAATCAGGAATTTAATTCTGGATATAAAGAACCTTTGACCACATGAACAACATGTAATTGTAAGAAGTCCACTTTTGACTTAAGAACCAAATATCGACAAAACAGAAATTATTAACTTAAATGATTAAATAATGTTTATAACATGTCAATAATTGATATAAATGGAATAATGAACTTGAAAAAGGTTCTTAAGAAAGTATAAATTAACTCAAGTTTATTATTCAGGACGTTAAAGAGCGATCGAGTCAAGTCGGACCCGAGGTAAGGGATTCTACTCCTCTCTTTCTTTTTAAGTACGCTCTTTTATGTCATTCCTTTTAATGGTCATCTTTCTTGTTATTGGGATGTTATTTTATATTACTCTTACTGTAATTTTTATTTTCATATGAAGAGAGACCCTATTCTCTCTCATCAATCCATTTTGGACATTTTGAGTGGCGCCGTTAGGCTGCCGAATTTTCGTACGTGATCCAACCTCTCTATTTCTTTTTAAGTACTCTCATTTATGTAATTTCTTTTAAGACCATATTTCTTATGTTTGGGGATGTTATTTTATATTCCTCATACTATACTTTTTATTTTCATATTATGGGATACCCTATTTGATCTCATAAATCCATTATTGGAAGTTTTAAGTAGCGTTGTTAGGCTGCCGAGTTTTCGTAGTGAATTTTTCATCTCACTTTTATTCCCGTGACATTTATACTACAGTTGCCACTATTTCCTTTGAGTGGTGTATGTAATGCCCATTATTATACACTTTCTGTAGTATAATTTCATTTATGGGTATTTACAACTTCATTGTATGACCCTTCTTCCATGGGGTGTACTTTTCGAAAGTTACCCAACTCGGCAAGGGGACCTTTCACCCTCCTTTTTTTAAAAGACTTATTTTGTTATTTCATTTAATTCACATAATATTATTTTGGGATATGTTCTTATATATCCATATTAATCTAAATTTTATGTCCAAGTGATGATATCCCCTTTATCTATCTCATCAACCATTTTTGTAAAATTTTATGTGACACTGTTAGGCTGTCGAATTTTACCAAGGGAATTTCTTAACCCAATTTCAATTTCTTTGGGTTCAACATGTAGTTATTGAATATGTCATACTTTGAATAAGTGTGAATAACCTTTTATTGTTTTACACTTAATATTCACTTATATTGGGTGTATTTATATTTGTCACACATAATTATGAGATTGATTTATCCTTAATTTAAGGATACCTTCTTTATAATGGATTTCATCTCATTTTACATTTCTCTTGAGACTTCATTGTTTTCATGCACCAATTCACTCTTATATGGTGTGTATACTGTCCTTTGACATATTATATCATGAATTCCTTTATTCTCATGATATTATAAAGTTCGGATTAAATGTTATTATGCTATTATTTGTATTCAAGAGTCTCTCATTTTGTTAAAAACTCTTTAACAAAAATATCGTTTTAAATGTTTTAAAGATTTATTATTCTAAATCTTTATCTTTAATATCCATGTTTTCAAAATGGTTTTCAGTATTTATTTATATGGACATTAATGTTTTAAAATTATAATTCCAATAAAAGCTTCAAAGTGGTATGGGACACTTTGATTCAAAAATCTCTTTTAAATGATTTTTGAAAATGGATTTATTAATTCAATATCTTGGAATTACTTATTTTGATTGAAAATGAAATGTTGTTATTGAAATGTTTATATTTTCAATATTTTATGTGTAATGATGGTACTTGGACATTTTACGGGTGGTTACGTGATAAACCATATGACGGGTGGTGTCATGAATACCAGGATGGGTGGTTACGTTATAACCTCCAATGCATTGGGTATGGAAGTCGTCCGTATGGCTATTTTATTAAGTATGTATGGAAGTTGGCTGTATGGCTATTCCATTAAGTGATATGTGTGGAAGTCGACCGTATGGTTATTCCACTTAAGAATGTTTAGGTCCCAAGTTACCTTTATATGTTATGTGTTCTTTATATGGGTTTTATGATAATCTTTTGATTACAAAAGGGTAAGTAATGATATTTTATTCAGCGAAGAGTTTTTACTACTTCATAAAGGTGAAGGTATTACTTTGATAAAGTATACATGGTTTACTTGTTGTTTTAAGAACTAACAGTTTTCATTCTTTGTGTATCCCTTACTGAGCTTTTTATGCTCACCCCATGTTTTTTTGAAATGTTTTTTCTCACAGGACATAATGTGTAATTGGGTCAAGGATGAGATCAAGGGAATGTCATGCTATCTAAAACATGGAACTAGACATGTTTCTTTTTAAGAGTTTTTATTTTAGGGAAACTTAGTAGAAGTTTCTACTTTGTAATCTTTCGAGATGTAATAGTTATGATCTAATTCTATAAAACTCTAAACCTGAAAAGATCCTCAATATGTAGTCTTGTAATAACTAAATATTAAGTAAGGTTTATGGTTGGGGCCTTATAATTATGTTCATGTTTTTATGTTCAAATGTATAAGGTTTGTTTTATTTTCTCCAGGCTTACCCTTACTGAGCATTTGAGCTCACCCTTTATATGTTTTATTTTCCCCAAGATATAAATAAAGGTTTTAGGTAAGAAAAGTAATGGGGAATATCTTTATGGGAGATGTTGAAGATCTTTCACCATGATTAAAAGATTAAGTTTCTAGTTTCCAAAGGCACTAAACTATTAGAGTCCTTTGGTGTCTATTTTTCATATGTATTAATTATTGTGCAAAAGTAATGTAATGTCCATGTACGACAAGCTTTGGGTATCTACAGTTGGTATCAGAGGAAAGGTTTAGTTAACCTTTGGAAACTAGGATGTGAAAACTTTAGTGAGATCCCTAGAGATATTTCTATGGTATGTGTATAGATGTCCCTAAGGTTAAGTATAAGTATAGTTTATATTCATAGAATTGAGATAACGATCTTAGAATTTAACCTCAGATGTTATATATTGAAGGTAATCCCCCTTAATTATGATATTGGACTCTTACACTATTTATTGGGTTTTAGAAAATGGATGGGAATAGGAAGATTCATGATAATGGAGGATATGATAGACATTGGAATGATATTATTCATGAACAACCGAATGAAATTGGATCCGGAGGTCGAATATCGTTATTATGCCTAATCAGAAATCTCATAATATGATTAATAATCTCAACTTTGGTAAGTTTCCCGACTCAGCTAACAAGAAAAAGATGGAGTTTCATGATGATCATAGAGGAAGGAATGTTCAATTTCTATCATGTAAATCATGTGGGAAGAGGCATCAAAGAGAATGTTTCAAAGGAACTAGAAGATGCTTTGGGTGCAGAAAAGAATGACACAAATCCAATAAGTGAAAATGAAAAGTTTTAGTTAACACCATGGATAAGGATAATGGTATTCCTACGACATAAACAATGATTAGATGTTTTAAATGTGGAATGTATGGGCATTATGAAAACCAATACCCTAAGGGAAAATCTCAGGAATAGAATCAGAATGGTCATATGGGTAGTATTAATGTGGTTGATGATGAGGAGAGTACAAATGATATATAAGATGAAAGAAGTGTTGAAGCTTGGTCAATGGTTTAAGAAGGTGGTGGAATGATTGTATGTTTATCAAGAGTTAGGATGTATAGGTAATTTAATGGTACTATGGAATAAATAAACATCCAGGGGTTGTAACACTATTGTTTTTCCTGAAAGTATTTGAAAGTATATGTCGAATAGTACTGGTAACCATAAGGGTTATTCAGATATTTTTGGAAAGTAGTTGATATGCGCATAATGAAGGGATAAGAAGATAATGAGATCCTTGATAGTATTCATGAGCTCATGACTAAAATAAGGACAAAGTGATATCATGGTTTGAGTATATATAAATTTTGGGATTTTTCTGTGTGAAAAAAGTTAACTTTTGACAAAATTCATGTTTTCACTAAGGTTAAATGGGTATTCATTTTTCAAGAGAATACATGATTAAGGTATTCACATTATTGGAATGTGATCAACAAGATATATAGGGGATAAATGATGGTATTCAAATTATTGGTAGATGATATTTCTAGAAATTGTTTTCTTTATACTATAAGCTTAGACAGAAGTATTTTGGATAAGCCTAATGATTTTAAATGGATTATGTTGAACATAAGTTAGTTTAAGGCTAGAACTGTTTTCGATATTATCGATGGAATGTCAAAATAATGTAATTTTATAAAAAGGACAACCTGCAGGACGGGCGACAACCCGTCACATCGCACAAGGTTGTGAGAGTCAAACCCATAACTGAAGTGCGATGGGCCTTTATCGCATACCACTGGCCTACAGAAAGTCCCTGGTTAGTTGAAAGTAGTAATATTTTATTAAGCGGTATGATAAATAAAGAATAAGTCCATTTTTAGAACCATACACGATTAATATCACCATAATATGGACGTATAATGTTTGCTAACCTTTTTTTTAAACAGATTAAATGACCCATCATTCTATCACATGATCTGCTAACACGTTATGAATACCAAATTCAACTTCATTTCTTTAAGAGATGATGTTGAAATTTTTCAATTCATGAACAATAGTGAGATTGTACCAAAATCATGTAATTATTTCTTTTAATTCATCAACTTTAGAGAAATGATCTTGAAAATGTTGTCCTAGTGCCCTCATAGCCGATTAATCAGATGTTACCCTAGATCATCACAAATTTAAGGCTTTGTGATTGTTGTTTTTTCATATCCATGTTCTCTACCACTCTCCATCAGAACATGATGGTTATATTTATCTTCCATATCCATATTTTCACCTATGTTCTACTATGTGGAAACCCAATGATTAGATAATTTTGGTAACCGTTATGTTTTATACATTAGTTTTTAATGTTAAGTTTTGGTATTTCATTTTACGATGTGTGTTGCAATTAAAGAAGCATTCAAGTAGAAAACCATGTATAACCCCGATGAATATCGAGGGAGAAATTCATTTTAAGGGGGGAAGAATGTGAAAACCTAATATTTTATGATATGTAATCTTTTTAATTTATTTGATGTCATGTGTTCTATGCTACAACAAGATTATATTGTGCTATATGCCACACTGTATTAGCTTGAAGTATACGCAACAGTACTCTTATATTGTGTTACACACAATTTCAAGTTCGTTTTAAAATAGTAATTCTATGCTACATTGAGTATATATATATATATATATATTCAATGTATAAATGAAATATGGTTGGATTCTGTTATACAAAACAATGAAGGATTCTTGCACAACACGCAACCCTGACTTGGCTTGCATTACACACAATCACGACTTTCTTTGATAGTGTGTGTTGTACGCAATATCAGGTTTCACAAAACAATGATATATCGTTATAATATTATTATGAACTAGTCGTTATGAATAGTATTAACTAAATTTTAAATGTTATAACATTATTATTTCATCTTACACATTTTCTAGAACATGGTATGTGAACAAAATAATTTTTTCGGGTAAAATAAATATTTTTTAAAAAATGTAGTTTTGCCGCCTTTTAATGGCGCACCCACATTAAATCTATTTTTATAGGTTTATAAGTTCAATTTTAAATAATAAACTTCTTTTTTTGAATCAGGATATAAAAATTTACATTGGATAATGTTTTGATATTTTTCTGATAACATTCATATTTTAATGAATACTAAAAACACACTATATTTTAATTAAAAACAAATTTTTTCATCGTAATAATTTATATGGTTAAATTATAATATTTAATGGTTTTAAAGTATAAATAGAATATATTTTTACCATTTAATATAATTTATGTCGTTATAATTGATTTTACCATGAATTCATAGGTTAAATCAATTCAATCTTTTGAAATGTTTTAAACAAAAACTCATTTTCTTTTGACAACAGAATAAATTTTAATTTAATTTTTTAAACATTTGGGTATTGAATTTGGAAAATTGGATTCCATATTTGGAATTAGTGGATCCAAATTATGTTAATCAGCTACTTTTTATTTTTTGGGCATTATGAATAGTAACTACGGTAAATTTTATTTACCATAGTTAAATGTTAATCGGATAACTAAGGGTAAATATAAGATTATAAAATTACCATAACACCTGCCAAAATCTTATTTGATGACTAAAAGTGGACCCATATCACCTAAGGATTGGATTATATTCATGTAATGGACATTTCTCAGTGAACATAATTTAAATATTATTAAAACCAATGAAAGTGACAACATGTCACTTTATTAAATCTTATAAGCGTAATAATTTTAGTTTAGTGATAAACTTCATGAAAATTTGGATATAAATAGTCTCCAGAAAGAAAATAAAATTATTTATATCATATGAATTTATTTATAATTTTTAGGGATTAAATATTTATCATTAAAGGAGACATAATAGTGATGTTGAAATTATTTTATTAAGATAAATTTCAAATAAATGGTTTTAAAAATATTATAGTAAATATTATATGAACTATTTAATATGCTCCACTACTTTTCTAGATAAATATGACATATTATGAATCTATTAAATCTTTTAGTTTGAACATATCTTCTGTATATTGTTTATTTAAATTCAAATAAATGAATAGTTTCAAAATTGACACTATTGTTATTTTATAAAAATAACATATTATAAAATTGATTAAAAATCACAAAAATATTTAAAAATTATAAATTTAAATTTATATGGTCTAAAATGTAATATATTGTAAAAATATGGAAAATTCAAAACACATATGTAATTATTTATGATAATTTAATATTTAGAATATTATTACCACAAATAAAATTAAATTGATAAATAAGGATAAATCAAGTTGATAATGTTTAAAATAAATTCCTAACATGTATAAATTTTATTGGTTGATGAGATTACAACCCTATATCATCTAAGCTTAGGATATGAGTCATTTTGGATGTTTTTAAGTGGGGATGGAATTTATTATAAAATAACATTTCTTACAATTCCAAAGGTGCCCCTCTCCCCCCTTATAAAAGGGCACCTCCTCCCTCTCCTCCTCACACCATTTTGAGCCTTGAAGCTCGGACAACCTCTACCCATTTTACTTTCACACTTCCCAAAAAACCTTATAGAGGTACTGTCCTTCTCAAAATACCAACTCTAGTGCCCTAGGAGAAAGATTAAAGGAGGCACTTTGAGAAAGAGGTAATACCTTCTACCGTTTTCTTCAATTTCCTTTCTTCTTCTACTCCCTCTTCTTTAGTTGTTTCATTATGAAGTAATAACATCAGTATCCCTCATATATTGATATGATTTTATAAATATGAAACAACCGTATTTCCCCTTCTATCCATCCTACGGAAAATGAAATCACCACGTGTGCGTACGTACAGAATACCGTCTCCACGCCGTGGTGTTATCTGTTTTTCCATCATCACCTTACATGGATGGGTATAATGGTGTAAAAAATAAATATATATGGTTATTATAACATTATACTGATTCTGATATATTATACCATCCACTCCAATTATATTCAATAATTATGTTAACGATATCATCGCTCGTGCGTACGTACGGATTACCGTCTCCACGACGCGATGAGATTCATTCTCAATGTTAACCATACATGAATGATTATAAAGTTTATATAATGGATAATAATGAAATATATGACATAATAATGCTATTGGATTTATGTATATATATATATATTTATGTCATCTACTTAATTCCATTCAATTCAATAAGGAAACGAAAACAGCATTCATGCGTACGTACGACCTACCGTCTCCATGAACGGTGTATTTCATTCCTTTTATCGATCTATAATATATATGTATATGATGAATTTATATTATATATAAATCATGTTTTACATTCTGGAATTATGTAAATCAGGATATAAGTAATAATATCAAAAAAGACAAGTCGAAACACATACGACAAATGAAATGATTTTACCCAAAACGCTGCCTTATCATGGAATTTACAAAAGAACGGGTAATATAAAGTCATAAGTGAGACATATATGATATCATAAAAATGAATATGATTATGTAATAATTAAGTTAAATTATTTAAATCATTTTACAAGAGGTTCAGATCTATACAAATCATATCAGAACTAAGGTAAGGGATAACTTTTCCAATCTCGTTCTTATCAGAGATTTTTTATTCGTAAGTATTTACTGTGTTTAATTATATCATCCATGTCCATGTTTAATAAAAGTGTTTTTATGTGTGTTTAATATCCTTTTTACCCATTTTTTCTATTACAACATGGTATGTAAGGAATCTTTCTTTTTTTATGTTACGAGGTACATTTTGACTTTTCCAGCAAAAGTACGAGAAGAATGTTATTTTTAACTTATACGGCATGAAAGGATTTTTACGTTTTTATAAAGACAAATTTTCATGAAGCATACCCCAAATTATTTCATGACTATTTTCAATAGAATCCTTTTCTTTTAAAATTTCATGACATTTACTTAAAAGAAAATGATTTTTAAGAATAAAGGATATTTTCCTCAAAATTCATTTCAAGTGTTTTATCAAAACCATTTTCCATCTAAGATGACATTATTTCGTATGTATGTTTCAAGTATAATGTCTGTATGAATTAAATGGATTCACTTTTCTTATTATTAATTGATATCAATTTCTTTTATATGGAATATGTGATGATGGAATGATGTTTATTAAACCCATTTTATTCTATGGGTTATGATGAATTATTTATGTTTATGTTGTGGCACAAGTACGAATGACTTCATTATGAGATGGGTGAGACCTATATCACCCTCCAATGAATTGGGTAATGATTTATATCTCATGAGATAGACATGGCTGGAATGGTACGTTAATCTGGTTCAGTGTTATAGGACTGAAACGAGGAGTGAACTCGATTCAGAAAGGGACTTTGTCCACTAAGATGGTCTTGGCAGCAATGCCTTGGCTACTATGGAAATCATATCACGTGCTTAATGTTCTTCCACAATTAAAAGTTTTATTTCCAAGCTATTTTATCATGATTTATGTTCCATTATGATCTATGCCTTACGTGCTTCCATGTTTTATGTCATTGCTCAATATTTTTATGTTTAAACATTATGTTCATGTTTTTATGTTCAAATGTATATGGTTTGTTTTATTTTCCCCATGCTTACCCTTACTGAGCATTTGAGCTCACCCTTTATATGTTTTTTCTTTTCCCCAGGATATAAAGAAAGGTTTTAGGTAAGAAAATTAAAGGGGAATATCTTTATGAGAGATGTTGAATATCTTTCACCATGATTAGAAGATTAAGTTCGTAGTTTCCAAAGGCACTAAACTATTACGGTCCTTTGGTGTCTATTTTTTCTTATGTATTAAGTATTCTGCAAAAGTAATGTAATGTCCATGTGTCTAAATATTTGGGTCTCTACAATGATCGCTGCTAATGAGATTTTGTGTAATGTGTATTTAAATCAAAGAAGGTAATTTTTCCGTTAAATTATAATTATTAATTCGTTTTTATGAGATCCTCAACATTTATAATGGGATATGCATCACTAGTGCTGATTTTTTTAAATTTATTGATGATAATTGTTTTATGTATCCTTCAGATTTTTTTCTTTGCGCGCCTCGGTACCTTTAAAAGGCATGTGAAGAATCCAAACATTCTTCCAATGTAACTAATGATATAATAGTAATATGACCCAAATATTTGTAGAGAATGATAAAAATGGAAGAAGAAAAATAAAAATATCATGAAAAATGAAAAGTAAATATCTCACATGATATTGGAAATTTCAATGAGAGGTTATTAAAAAAAAATATAACTCTTTTATTAAACATGTTCTATGTGAGAGAAGTAACAATGTTTTGCATTGTGAAATTTTTTCATTAACTATTCTTCCTAAAAGTTAATAACTCCAAAAAATGACTTAGAAACCATCATAAATGAATGCGGTTAAGAATATATGATCCCCAAAAAAATAAAATGGTAATGTATGTTGATCCATACTACTTAAAAATTTATCAGAACTAAAAATCATATGTGCAAGCATGAAGACCAGTGGATATTGAGAAACTTGTTTGAGAAAACTTTCTCAACCATAATGTTCACATTGAAGTGGAAAGGAAGAACCACCTTATTCCCTTAACATTTTTTTAAATTTCCTCTTTCAAAATAGGAGACTGAATGTGACACAAAATCTCAATGGGGAGACTTGACATAATTAAGTATGGTCATCGATCATGGATTTCCATGATAAGAATTTTTTAATCTTGTATTGAATTATAAGTTAGCTTATTTAAAAAGGATGGAGATGATCATTCTTGAAGAAATTTATGTTTTTCCTATTAAAACATGATATCATAGTGAAATATGATTCTATTTGGATGCGGTATTACCATCAAAATTCTAAAGGAAAATATTGAGAAAAGATCATCCAATGTGAAGATATGGAAATTATTAACATCAAAGATCCACTTAAGAAAGGTCAATTTTGGTGTTTTCTCAATATTAAGTTCTTGTAACATATGTGTTTAATAGATTTATCAAAAAAAGATCATATTAAAATTCAACTTGAGGGGGATACATTGGGATAAGTTGAGGTTTTTTCCAAAATTTATATCTCATGAAGATTTGATTACTCTAGATATTATATGAAGATCATGTCATTGGAATGGTAAGAATTTATTAATCTATTATCTTTTATTAAAAAAATAAACATAATAAATGGATTAAATTTAAATTAAGAAATAAAATAATAAAATTTGATGGTCGAAAAGAGATCCACGACCACTTATTATAATTTTTTCACTTGAATTTTTTTAAAATTTTATTAAACTGAGTACAAGTGTTTCTAGTATATTTTTAATAAAAAAAGAACCATATCTTAGTTAAATGTTTTATCATAGATTAAATGTTGGAAAATATTGAAGAAAATTGTAAGAGTTCTCATTACATGTGGTATCATATTCATCTAGAAATGAGAATACTTTTTTTGTCTAAATTAAATCCTATTGTATTCTATATCGAGCAAGGATCATGTGTACTTAATGTGAAATAATGGATGACATGTTACTTAAGAATAACCTGATACCATTTTCCCATGAACATTACACTTATTTTCAATAAAGAGTATATAAAGTTAAATGTATTATTGGAAAATTAATTGTGATAAAATGAAAAGAAATATTTATATATTGACATATTCATTTGGATAATACTTTTAAGGTATTTCAAAAAAATAAAAATAGGTATATTTTAGAGACCAATATGTGATTGAGTTATATTTTTTTCAATGTATCATGGATTTCAATGTTTATTAATGAAATAAAAATATATAATTGATGTCAATATATTGTGGAATATAAAAATAATAAAATATATAAGGGTTCGATTGAAGTACCCAATCATGATAGAAAATGTTGATTTTACTTGGATTCATGTTTATGTAATAATGTTTTTCAAGACTTCTTATCAAAAGAGAGTTATTCTAAGAATTTTAGATTACTTATGATAAATGGTGTACTGTTCTTAATGTCTCAAACATGTTTTATTTGAGATATCAGAGTTGTTATAAACATTTCATTGTTAATGAATTTTACATAAGGGTTTTACTTAAGAAGTTTGTGAAGCCGGCTATATGGTGTTAACACACATAATAAGACAGAGGCTAGTGGACTAAGGTGATTGGATGATGTCAATTATAAAAACATGATATGATGATGTTGATCAGACTAATTCAATCATAAGAAGGTTTCTTAGAAGATCCATCACATAATTGTTTATAAATAATGACACCAGATGTTGTTTCTATCAGAAAAACTATCAAAATACATTCTAATATACTCTATTAGATGGAAAAAATATGAAAATTCCACCCAGACAGTGGAATTTTAGGGTAACCACCTATGGAATTATCACCAAAAACATTATATTGATGTAAACAGACTAGGGATATGATATGATGATATGTGAATTTTTCATCATTGATGAAACATCACAACATCATGAGAATGTGATTCAAGATAAATCATAGAATAATTTCAAGGTATCTGAAAGAGAGATTTATCAACTTAATTTCATGGGGATATTGAGGAGTGATTATGTAAAATTATTTTATTAATATATACAGTTGTGGTAGAATTCAGGTTCCTAAAAATCACGAAATGATGATTGAATTTTGGTTGAAGAATGGTATAAATATAATTGTATGTACTTATAAAAAGATCAAGAAGTGAAGTAGAGATGTTTGTAATTAGGTGTTGATGATCTTGTAACAAGATGGATAAATCCTCTCTAACATAAGTATTTAAAAGTTACAATAATGTTATTTCACAAAAATAGATTGAGTGTAATGGGAAGATATATATTTCATGATAAACATGTTTTATGAAACGATTATGTTATTTTCTATGAAGTTCAATGTGGTAAAGAGTTTGTGGATATGAACACATCGATTCAATATCATTAAATAAATAACTATCTGGTGGATGAAATAGAAACACATGTGAGGAAGTGAAATGGGTGGAGAAGGTTCCATCTGAAAGATGGAGATTGTGAAAAATCACAATTTAATTAGATAGGTGATTTAGAGATGTTTCACTGAATTGATCTTTTCAATAATTTATGTCATTAAACATGGGATTCTGTGTAATATTCACAAGACTAAAGTTCCAATGCAAGATGATCGAGAAGAGGTTATTTGGGTTCCTAAATAATTACATCAAATAAATGTTTCTGAAAGATGATATTAGACACAAAGTATTAGAAAGACATCAGGATGAGTTTCAAAAAGTCATCTGACAATGTTTTTTGAATCCATCGGTCAAAAAGAATATAGTAGATATCTATAATTTCAAAATACATAGGAAGACTAATAATCATTTTAAAACCCAACAAATAGAGAAATAATCATAAGAAAGTATATATAATATAATTTTAATGGGAAGGAAAAATTGATTTGGAAGATGAATGTTTTTTGAAACATATCATCAGTTAGACAAATAATCTTTCGAAATATTTCTACTTGTTCTTTTTAAGTTGAACACCAGAAAATGATTCACCATACATAAGATATTTTATGAATTTGGATAGTGTGGAATGTTCACGGTTATCTATATTTCTTTTATAATGATATCAATTTTTGTTACCATAAGCTGATTTCTCAATATATCAATAATCATAAATGGAGTTTTTGATTCTTGTAATCTTATAGAATTTCAAGTATGTTTATTAACAAATCAGATGTTCCATTGTTTTGAAATAATTTTAATGAAATCAAAATGTGAGGGATATTCTAAATTCAAGACTGAGTTGGGAAATAAATTGTATTTGAGTATTAGTGTAAATTCACCTATATAAGGGGTTTTAATAGTATATAGGATGTATGTAGAAGATTGTTCACAATAAGAGGATAAAATTGATGTTGAATTTTCACCATAAGAAAGTATCGACCATCAAGCATGAGTGATGATCTCATTTGGGTTGACGTTTTGATAGAATATGTTCTAGATGGAGTAGAGGTATTGTATGGAGCTAAAAACACCAAAAGAAACTAAGAATTTGAAAATTAAATGAAGAATAAAACATTAGACAAGAAGGTTAAAAATAAAAAAAATACAAAAAAAAGAAGAATGGAACATATGAATTGTCCTCATATGTATCCTCACTGGACAATAATTATTGTATGGATAGGTAAAAATATACAAGAACTAGTGTATGAATCAAACAGACTAGTTCTTAAAGAATGAAAGAAAAAAAATTTGAATGCTTCTCACCAACTATTATGCGAGAAATAAAGTGAAGAATAAGGATGTGAAGAACAAATAATTATTGTGATATCCAATATAAGTATCATTTAGTGGAATATTTTCTTGTTGTTACAAAGTACGTAATGAAAAAGGTAATGACTATATTCAGAGGTTGTATAATGGACTAGTTAGAAACTGCAATTTGAACAAGACAATAACCCATCCAGGAAAGAGGGTTATTTGTATAACCCCACATAAAGTGCAGGGAATCACAGTTGGATAAGGATTATTGTTTGGCACATGTAGTTGAACTGTACAGGCCCTGTGATGTCACATTAAAAGAGGGAATTTAATATTACATTAGATTGAAAAACTACGACATTAAAACCCAATTTTAATCATTATAACACCAATGTGTGTTTGCAAATATAGTAATGGATTTTAATAATAATAAATAATAAATAATTTGTTTTAAATTATTGTTTATTATTGGATCTGCTGTATATTTTCCATGATTTCCATAAATTATGCGTATCTCAAATTATGATTGGATGATCATTAAGATGGAAGGGAATTTATTAATTAATTAATTCAATCACATTTATCCTAACAATATTAATAATTAAATAAATAAATGAATGATAGTCCTTTACTTTTGTGTATTAGTTGTATTTTTGATAGATCATGAGCATAAACAAGACCTATGTATGTGTTGAAATTTTTTTAATTAATTTTTTTCCATGGGGTTTTTATTATTTAATAATAAACTAAGTTATTTCCTATGAGTCACCCCTCACTCCATTATTACATATGACCTTCACATCCATGGATATTTATGAAATACACTTTAACCAATCCTTTGGTTCACATCGCTTGTCTGTGAGTAATAAATACCTTTAATTAATTGATCATCCCATGGTGCGTAAAGGCTGTTCAATATATAACCATGATTATGCCAAAATGGTGATACAAAAATATACTTGTGTAATGATGTAACTCATTCCATGTCAATAAAATGATGTTATTCCTCGAGTTCATAAGTTGTTTTAATGTCTGATCATTAAAAACCATTAGATAAAATCATACTAGGTTAATTTACATTATTTAATTATTTATTATATGCACTTTTTATTTTATGTATGAAATACTGTATTCACATAAATAAATGACTTAATTTGAAGATATGGAAAGTAAATGAATATATTATATTTAAATGTTTTTATCCAACATCATTTATTAATGAAGTAACATACACTTAATATTAACAAGACATATAAATTATAAACCAGGCTAAAATTTAAGAATAAATTATTTAAAGTCCATCAACCTAATCTTAAGTCACATGAAGCATTTCGTTACGTGATTGGTAATGAAACCATAGAACTAAGTGTAGTAAATGGCCAATGTCTAGACAATTACTTTTATTTGGGAGTTCTCTTGAGAGTTTTGGATTTATGTAATCAAACATGTATTGAGTTTAATGATGCAAGTCTATTCAATTCATATTTTGAGGAAAGTGTTGAGGAAATACAAGTTGTGATTTTAGGATAGGGGAATATACTAAACCGATCAAGGAGTTTCAAGCCTGAAGTTGATAAGAACTCCTATATAATTACATTCTACTGGATTTCATATCCATATTATGGATCATTTAAAAAAGAAATGCCTATCCTTGGCACTATAATTTTATAACAACTAGGAATTCTTAGTTCAATGTTGATGGACATCGTGACCTCATAAAATAGAGGGAGATTTAATAAAAAGATTTAGTTTATAAAATATCACCTAATTTGTAATAACAAAAAGTACTAATAATATTATCCTTTTAATTTTAGAATAACATAAAATTTCATCATCCAAACTATCCCTCCAATCAATATTGGACAAATATATCCACATAATAGGTCGTGATTTCTAGTAATGGTTTATATTCCTATGGGTTATGTGATTCTGTGAACATAAATATTAAGGGTTAGAATCCTCATTGAATGATCTGCCCATATAGGAGGCAAGTGATGAAGAGTTCATTATCAATGAAACACATTTTAGTGATGTAGTATTTGTTCAATTTTGGATACTTTTTTCTATGTAAATTGATATAATTAGGTCTCAAAACAAATGGATTCATATAGAATTATTGATCACCTCTATGTTATTTACAAGAGGGAGATAAACAAGAATAATTTGAGATATCCATGGTTCTCTTTAAGATAAATCTTGGAGAGGGTTCTCTAGATTGGCTCATGTATTAAAGATAATTGTCTACATTGATTCTCTAGAGGTTGTAGGATTAAAACCCCCCAAATAACTAGGCACCAAACTCATTCTAGAATCACTCACATAGAGATTCATTGTTTTCTACCTTTAATATGATCAAAATTGAGAAGTCTCTTGTTAAAATTTTTATAATCCTTTGCAAAGTAGATAAGTATATGAAGGGCCATAATCCTTTTTCCCTTATAGTGAAAAAATGAAATGATAATCTGAATCGATTTAAACCCAATGATTATTACCATCCTTCAAAGAATAGGAACATAAAGTGGAAATCAAGGGAACATGATGTTGTATTGTTCACATGGGGAAAGAATGGCCACTGGAAGAAAAACTACACTAGGTCAAAGAATCAATGTGATTCTTCTTCTGTTGTTGTTATCGAGTGCAATTTATCTATTTATAAAAATTGGGTATTAAATGTAGCTTGACGTGATCATATATGTATTAAAAAATTGGAACCAAGTAGATCAATAATTAAGGTTAGAGGGGAGGTATATCTATGATCATAAAATGAAGATAAACTTTTTACTATAGCTATTGGGGACTTCCACCATTCCTTGTTCAACATAATGATATTGGTTTTGAAGGGTTGTTATTCTGTTCTTTAATTTCCAAAAATATTCGTTATATATCCCAACTAGATACCAATGGATTTATTTTAAAATTTAGAAATAAAATTTTCTTCTTTTATAAAGATATAATTTGTTATGGTAAGGAATATTTAAATAATGTTATTTAGGTGTTATATTACACAAACTAAGTAATGTAAATCGATAATGAAAATACTACACATGATTTATACAAAACCCAACATTGGAATCACGAAATAGTTCATGTAAATGAAAAAAGATTGAATAAATTACATCAAGATGGAAATTTATATTATTATGAACTAAAAACACTGGGCGTATGTCACACATGATTACAATGAAAAATGAACAAATCCATATTTAGTGTTAAAGGTGAAAGGGCTAAAGAGATTCTGGAATGAGTTCATACAGATTTGTGTAGACCATGTGCAGCTAAGTCATACTCATACTTCATAGCATTTACCAATGATATTAGTATATGTGGATATTTATACATAATTAGGTATACATCAATTTATTTTGAGAAATTTAAGGAATAGAAGAATGAATTTGAGAAGCAGGTTTGTAATAAGATTATGAATCTTTTCGTAGTTTGTGGTGGAGGATATCTTATTTATGATTTCATTGATAATTTTTTGGAGTGTGGGATATTATCTCCACACACACCTCCTTATATGCCTATGTGGAATGGTGTAATATAAAGGAGGGACCACACCTTATGAGACATGGTGAGGTCAATGTTGAGTCTTCTGAGTATTCCAATATCCTTTTGTTGATATGAATTATAAATAGAAATATACATATAAAAATGAGTTAAAAATAATGAAACAGATGAACTACCAGGTATGTTATTAAATTTTACGAATCAATTGTTGTCTTACTTACATGTATAGGGTTGCAAAGCAATTCCTATGACCTCTTCAGGTAACAACCATGCACCCCTAGGTACAGAATTATATATTTATAGGATATCAAAAAGAATCAAATGGATACTACCTATAAAATCCTATAGAAAAAAAATGTTTTATTTAATAGATGTCATAAATTTTTTGAGGAGTATCTTATCTCTAAAATGGATATTGGGAAAACGATATACTGTGATTAAATAAACGACCGAGATACAAAATAGTTGGCGTAGGATAAAATTCAAAAAATCCCCTTGAATGAAGAAATTGTTCTAGAGACAGAATTACTATGTAGGAGTACTATATAGGCTAGATAAAAAAGGTATGGTTTTCTAGTCACCAAGGATGTTGACTCAATATTAGTTGATAAAGATGACCCTCTCACCTAAATGGAAGCAATAAATGGAACATATGTTTCTTTGTGTAAAGAGGCCCTGAATTCTAAAATAGATTCTAAGTATGGAAACTATGAATAGATTATGATAGACCCTCTAGTTTTTGTAAAGATTGTTGGTTGTAAAGGGGTAATTAAGAAGAAACTGGAAAGGAAGGACATGTCAGAGCCTATAAGCTGTTAATGGATGAATAAGGGATAAAAAATGTCATGTAATTGACCACGATGGACAATTTTCACCATTTCCAATGATGAAATCTATTAGAACTCTTCCTTCTATTTCATCTTTCCATGATTACTAGATTATAAAAATGGATGTCAAAATAGTGTACCTTATTGGGAACCTTAATATTTATATCTATATGACACATCCAAAAGCGTTTGTGACTCCTTGGGCTGACGAAAAGGTATGAAAGATGAAAATATCAATTCATGGATTAAAGCAATCAGTTATGTCATGGAACATTCATTTTGATGAATACATAATGGAATTTGGTTATATAAAGAAAAAATTTGAGATGTGAGTCTATACAATGTATAATGGGAGTGCAGTCATTTTCGTAATAGTATATTTTGAGGACATATTTCTCATTGGAAATGAAATAGTATTCTTACAGTCTATCAAGGAATTGTTGAATAAATGCTTCTCTATAAAGGTATTTGGTGAGGTAGAATATATTCTTGTGATCATGATATATCCTGATAAATCTAATAGATTTCTTATCATATTTTAAAGTACAAACATTGACAATATACTAAAGAGACTCAATATTGAACAATCCGAGAGGGGATTTTTTCAACATCACATGAAACTCATCTTTCTAAGAAAATGTATCCTTAGACACATGAGTAAAGAAACAGAATGGCATTGATTTTATATGCATCAGTGATTTGGTCAGTCATGATTTCTATTCTATTTACTAGGATAGATTTCTCGTATGCGTTAAGTGTTGTAGGAATATATCAAGATACTAAATGTGACACCCATGGGATGGAAGTCAAGACTATCCATATGAATCTAAGGTGTACTAAGGATATGTTATTAGTTTATGGTGGAGATGGGGAACTATTAATAAGAGGACATATAACTGCTAGTTTCCAAACTAATCACAATGAAATGATGTAAAAAACATTATACATATAAACTTTTAAAGGGGTTTAATGGGATGGAAGAGCTTAAATTGAGATGTGTTCATATATTATACAGTAGAGTTCAATTATACTGAAGCTTATAATGAAACTAAAGAAGTAATAAGGATTCAAAACATCATCTAAGATATTGATGTGGTACCAAGTAGTAAATATCCTATCACAATATGTTATGATAATACTGTAATGCTGACTATATCAAAAGAACAGTGTTAATATAAACATATAAAGTACTTACTTTGGAATTATCATCTCTTGGGAGATTTGTTTTGGGAGAGGTCAAGTTTCAGTGATTAGTATTTCCACACAAAAAATGTGTCAGAAACCTAGACTAAATTCGTGAATCAATAAATGCATGAATATCATGTGACTGATAATGGACTAAGTATTGTATGTATTTGGATATAGTTCAAGTGATATTTTTTTGGAGTTAGTGTATTAGGACCACATATTTATTCATTAATTACGTGTATATTCAATGCATTGAATAATAATAAAATTTTTTATTACATATTTTTCATTTTTCTACCCGACTCTTATATAATAATGTTATAGAGTATAAAATACATTGATAAGATCATATAAGTTCCCCCATATCATGAGAAAAGTTTTTATTTATGATGATATTCTTAAATAATTTTCTTCAATTGGATAACATACTATTATGGGGCACATGGTACACAGGTTTTCAGGTGAAAGTACTCTTAAGTAGCTAAGGCTTCTTATCATAAATTTTTCACATGGAAATATAAAATATGGGAGATTATGAGAACAAACCCACTAGTAGGATTAAAAATGTTTTGGTGTCATCAAATATTACTATCTGCAAACATGTGTGATGGTGCTTAGAATTTTATATTATTAGTAATTCATGTTACAACTCACATACATAGATTGTTTTTATAATTCATGATGAGAGTATTTCACAAAAATGTTGGTTATGTTGGGTGCATAAATAGTGACATTACATTAATGGGTTAGTTGAGTATGCATTTTTCCATTCCATCTATATGGAAGCTGATATCATAGCACTTAGATTTGAAGTGACCGGTCACCCTAAATTCCATTGACATGGTGTGATGATGTGTTTATTTTAGATATTCCATGAATGATGTAATGAGTATATAAGTTAGTTACATGGATGTGAAACCTACTATATGAGATTTTGAGACAATGAGATTATATTACACAAGAGGAATTTATATGTGGTTGTCATCATTTAATCATTATGTTCTTTCTCTTGGGTGACTTGACCCATTTCATGATAGTAATCATATAATTTAGGCAATCCCACCTAATACCAATGATAAAAATTATAGAGTGTCACACACTATGTGTTTCAATTGGTCTTGCATAATTTCAATTTTAATTTTTTAAGGGAATAAATACTAATATCAAGACCAATGAATAATTTTATTCATTTTATACCGATCTCTTAAATTAAATAAATATTTATTCACAACCTTTGAAAAAAATTAATTATTTATTTTATTCAATATTTAATAAAAATTAATTTTATGGTTTGTGAAAAAATATTTATTTATGAATGAAATATTAATTCAGGAATTAAATAAATATCATGGAGTTCAAACAGACCAAGACCATTTCCTGTGATAAATAATTATTTACAGGCCATTAAATATTATTTATCAATTTTTTCATGTTGGTGAGTACCTCAAAATAATAATAATAATAATAATAATAATAATAATAATAATGTGTGGCATGTAGTTTATTAAACGTTTTAATGTTATTTAATGGATTCCATGTCAACAAATAATATTTTAAACTATAACCTAACTCTATAAATTTATGGTTATGTCTATTCTATATTCCATAAAAAAATTTGGATAGAGAATTATTGCACCGCTATAATTCACTCTTGACTCCTCCTTCTCTTTCCTTATCAATAATAAGAAAAACATTTTTTATTTCTCCATGACCAAATAATGAGCGATCAAGAGTGGAAAATTTAAGAAATTCTATTCACCGCTCTAGCACAAGGGGATCGAGAAAGTTAGTTCAAAGATCATTGGAGCAAATGTGGAAGACCATTAGAGAAAATATATCTTTTGATTCACCCAATGCAATAAAGGTAATCCAAAATGGAATTTTTAGATGATCAACATTCATCGATGAAGAAATTTTCTAATCCAATGTATTTATTTTCATCAAAAATTAAATAAACTAATTTAAAATTTTACTAACAAGATCTCCAATTAGGATTATAAGAAATAATTTTTAAATGAAATTTTAATATACTTCCCACTATTACACGGTTCTTCTATGATTAGATCAATCATTTTCCAAAGAGGTGAGACCACACATAATTGGTCACATATCAAATTAATAAATACCAAACGGCACATACAAAATACCATCTACCTCTTTTGGAACTTCTCCCGTTTATTTCCAAGGGTTAGAAGCAGCTGTAAATTCCAACCCAAGCCTCATCCTCCTCCTCCAATGGCCCGAAGGCCTTCATCTTTTATTGATTTTGATAATCCACCTTTCAAGGGGTGAGGTGGTACCCTTGCAAGGCTCGTATAAGTTATTATTACTTGGCCCATAGGACTTGGATGAATTCATTCCTCATAGGTTTCAAACATTAAATACAACCCGGACATACCACTTGGAACTTCTCCTCCCCACTATCTTCATAATAAAATTAGTTATACACCTTTGCATAGCTATTTGGCTAGGATTTCCCATGCATGCATAGGTTTGTCCTGATGGTAGGTGCCATACCCTCTCATTCTTGCAATCCAAGCCCATCCATCCACATACATTGTTAACTGATCTCATCTAAATGACCCAATCTCTTAGCTCAAAAGAAAAATCAATAATTAATTAATTATGATATTTATAATTATTTAAAGTTATTTAAATAAAAGTTGAATAAATAATATTTCACTCACTAACCACCCCGTCACATTGAAACCATGACCAACAACACACAGGAGGTCCTCTATGGTCCCTCGGTTCTATATCTACCCTAAGCCCTAACATATGTTTCCAATTCCATAATTAAATCATGTATAATTTAACAAAAACCCCCATAAACACTATACATTAACACCATAATGAAATTTTATCCACTAGAGACAATCACCATCCTCGGACGTCCTTTATCATGGCTGAACAAAAGACACGTTATATTAGACCAATTCCTCCTTGGTCAAGTGGAGTTAAATTTATATCCCTAACCAAAGTTAGAAGAAAGTCAAGGGATAATAAGAGGAGGAAAAGTTGGATGAAAAAAATTCAAACATACCATTAACGGCCATTCAGAAGCCATAAAAAATATCCACTATGATGTTCTATCCATGGTGAGAAAAGGGATGGTTGGCTTGATCGAATGTCCCCCCTTGTACCACCTCTCCACTTTAAAATCCCAAGGTGGATGGTTGGTGAAATTTCCAGCTTTTCTCTCATATAAAAACACCCAAAACCCTAATTGATAGACACTATGGGTGAACTGGCTTGTATAATGAATCCTTGTGTGAGGTGGTGCTACTATACAACCACTTACTAGCTGATGGAAACTATGTAGTAAAACCCTGGGTTTCTTTTGACATACACCTGAGCCTCCCTATCACTAATTGGTCATCATTCCGAATAAAAATTACCACATTTATGGGGTATCAACATTTATAATTCAATTGTGAATCCTGATTTAAAATCCTACCCCTACACTAATTCTAAATTATTTTTTGAATCTTTATCACCCATATTGACATAGGGAATTACACTATCCTAGTTTGATTGAATAACACTGTTGATTTTTATAATTATTGTTCCCTCTATTATTCAATCAGTATTTACAGAAATTGATGTTGTCGAACATAATCTCTATCTTTCGGTTTATGTTATTTATGAATCCTTCCCATAAAATGTGTCTTAAAAATTTTATAATATAGACTTTTTTTATCTTATCATGAAATCATTCATCCAGTACATAATTATAATTAATATTTTCAACAGTATTCATTAATGATGACTTCCAATTTTAATAAAAATCATATTAACATCATCACATTGATTTTGTTAAGTGTTTATATGATGTGTTCATTTAATTATCACATATATGTTATTATTAATCTATTCTATTTGATCCTTATGGTTTTTTATATATGTTTTTTTTAGTAATGATGGTAATGAAATCGTTAATTTGATATTGTTTAATGTTAATAATTGTTTGAATTAAATCATCACATGAAACCATCATAACTTGATCATATAATTTGTTTTGATTTTGATTTTGATTTTTATAAATAAAATATTTATTACATATTTATCAATTTTATTAATAACTGGAATGGATTTTCATCTTCCATGATGTGAATTTTTTTCTCTAAAATTGGTATTCTGATGGTTCATCCATGATTCTTTATATATATTTTTAAAAGTAATAAATTGTGTTTCTTTTCTTACATATCTAGTTTATCAAAATTCAGTTTATAATGGATCTTGACCTTATAATCATCTTCTATGACTGTAAACTCCTCCATAGGGGCAACATGTCTTTTAAAATATTATTTACCATCTCTTAAAGGGTTATTATGAAGTAATTAATTTTATTTCTATATCTTCAATATCCTTTCTGCAAACATTGATGATTGATCTATTATGTTCAAACATATTTTATATGATATTCTCACTATACGATATTAGAAAAATGATCACTGTCATCTCATCAAGAATACGGATGACCTTTTATGGTGACTTAGTGGTAACAATTCCAAAAACTATGAAATCCAATAGCATTAATGTTTTAATCATAATGGTTTAATATAATAAAAAAAATTAATTTAAAACTATTGGATAAGATGCGGAAATATTCCAAAAAAATTATTTGCATATTACCCAAACATTATATAATGATACGTCCTTGTATCATTAAATGTAAAAAACTTTATTCTTAATATTAAAAAAACAAATCATGAAACATATGAACTTGGTCACCACAATTGTAACATATTGTTGAGGTATCCTATTCAACTTATTTTCACCTTATCCATAAAATAAAATTGAAATATACCCGCTTCCCCAAATCTAGGAGGAAATATCATTACAGTAATGTACCTTCATTAGAGTCATTTTAAAGAAGGTTCCTTTTTATCAGGTGACTTCATCAAAATAACTATTAAGAAGGTTCTTTTTGTACCATCACCTTTTTATGAAAATTTTTAATGAAGATGAGTTTTTAAAAAGTATCATCCCTTCCATTTTTTATGTTTTTTTCTTTACTTTATATATATATATATAACTCACTAAAAAATTAAAATATATTTAACATTTAAAAAAATTGAGAGGTAATGTAATTAATGATAAAAATATAGTCTGTAATAATTTTTAATAATAATTATAAATTATATAATTACAATTATATTTAATTTTATATAAAATTATAATTACTAATAATTAGTAACCAAAAAAATATTAATTATAATATTATTAGATCAGTTAATAATAATAATTATTATTATTTATTTATTTATTATTAAATATAATATTTTTTCCTTATAAATCATTTTCTGTTTAATATTGGTCCTAATAATAATTATTATTATTATAATGATCTTGTAAGCAGTTGTATTGTTATTAATATTATTATTATTAAGTCTAAAAAATTTATTTATTAAAATAATTAATATTTTCTTTTTATATTATAATAATTTATAATCATATTATCATTAATTATTATTATTATTATTAAATTATAATTACGTACATATATTCATTTTGAAATCTTAATTATTTATAATTAATAACATTATTGTATATATTATTAGTTGGTATCATTAAATACATAAACAATTAGATTATATATAATACTAAAAAATAATATTTATTTATTTTTTCAACATTAAAATATTAATTAGATTACTATTATGGTTATTATATGTTATTAACAATTGTATTATAAATTTTTAATAATAAAACTATTGTTAACAAATATATTTTCTATATTAAAATTTTAATTAATATTTATTTTAAATTATATCATTAACTAAGTTAATAGTTACATTATGAATTATGTTTTTTACATCATTATTCATAATTATTATGATAATTATGGTAAATATTTTAAAATAAAAATATTATTTATTAAAAATGTAATTGGAAACATTTAAAAATAATAACATAATTATTAATTAATAATAATTATATTTAGACATTCCTTTAATTTTAAATTAATTTTTGTTTGCATAATCAATGTTTTAAATTTAATATAGATTTAATTATAATATATTTTATGCATATCATTTTGTGATGTTTTCATGTAAATTATTAGTCAATAATGTTTTTCCATGTACATTATTATAGATTTGTTAAATTTATTACTTTTTTATTTTCAAATATTTCATATATGTTTAATCCATATTTTCTGTTTCATTTTGAGTGGTTTTATATTTTATATATTATAGGCTTCAGAATTCACCAACATGAAACCCAATAAAGATTTAATTAGGGGACATTGGAGTCCAATTAATTATAAAAAGTAACATAAATCTGAATGAAACATAAAACATGGATTAAATATATAAGAAATAGTTAAAAATAATTTCATTTTTTAAAAAATGTTGATGAAAAAGAAATTAAATGGAACAAAGAATTGTTGTTTCTAAAAAATGAATTGTACTTGTAAATTATTCTTACAGAACGTATTTTTTTGTAAAGTGGAAAACAAACAAATACCTATCCAAAAGAATCATCGTGCAGAATAATTTACAGTAGCTTGTATTAAAACACTATTAAAGATAAGAGGATTATAGTAGAATACCATGGGTAGAAACTAGTAAAAAATATGTATGAATATATCTCAATATTTTCTGTACTAGAGAAGTTATTGACTTTCTAGGTAAAAGTCAATGGAGATTAAGTATGACAACTCAACACCATGTTTCCTGGAGTGACATCTACATTTGTGATCCTCGTATATAGTAAAGTGAAAAGAAAACAGGTTGTGAGGATGTTAGGAATTTTAAAATGGGTTAACCATAGTGGAATTACTAGATGAATAGGGGAGATTGAGGTGGAGAGGAACCCTAAAAAAATCTACTCATCTACCACCAAACCACTAAATTTTTCAGTATTCAATAGAATTTGAATATGTTTAACATAACCTTGATGTTATGTACCATAATAATTGATCTCACAATGATGTTCGTGTCATGTTAAATGTTATCAAAGCCTTATTCGAATATCATTTGGGATAATGACAAGGGAGATGGAAACAATTAATTTATTCTAGTTAAGAAATGCCACAATTGTTTTTAAGATACATTTATAACCAAAATGGTCCTTAAATAGAATTAATTCCATGTTTTGGTCCCCCATTATCATTATCCCAAATTAATTTTGATCTTGATTTCAAGAAGTATTACCCATAACCAACTCTTGATTCCCTCCTTTATCATATTTTAAATGATTATTATATGTTTAAAAAAAACTGAAATCATGTTTTTTTAATGTCACCAAGTCATTTATCATATTCAACCCTTTGTCTTATTTTAGTGGGGGCCAAAGTTGATATGAGATTCCCTAGAAATCCTAAAATATTTATAATTTGGGATTCAATTTCTCATTTACTGTACAAAATTAATAATAACTACAAATTAATTTTGAAAAATATTAATACTAACTGAATTATAGTTTACTAATAATATTTAATATTCAATGTTAATAATTATTAATTATCAAACTAAAAATAATAATTAATTAATATTAATTAATTATTAAAAATACTAATTATAACTAGACGATAATATCAAATTAGTAATATTAATAAATAACTAATTAATTACTAAATAATTTTTAATAATCTATAATTACTATTTAACTAGTAATTAAATTATATTTAATGACTAATTATTAATTTTAATAACAGCTGATTAATAATAACTAATTAAAAATACCTAATTAATAATAACTAATTAATAACTAACTTCTAATATTTATTATAAATTCCTTATATGAAAGGATGAAGCTAAATCCCACATTTGAAATCCATAGCTACTAGAGATTGCATGAAATTCAGTGCTATCTAAACGTGCTAATAAATGTGTGTCTATAACCGCTAGCTAAAATAGAAAATAAAGACAACCATTATCAATAATAAAAATCATTTTTAGATGGTGAATTAATTATCACTTTCATTTTAGTGTTGATAAATTTTACCATTATCAGTTCTTCTTTTAGCACTGATAAAATGTTTATTTCATAAAAAAAATATCATTAAAAATACTATATTAATATATAAATATATTTATATTGATATAAATATAATATATTTTATTAAATATGATTAATATAATAATAAATATAAAATTATATTTGATATAAAATATTTTTAGTGAATATGTTTTAAAAATAATTTAAAAAATATTAATTAAGTAATTGTAAATTATTTTTGAGTAATAGTAACCTTATAACAAATAGATGACCTAAAAATTCAATAAATTAATTAATTTCAATAGATATGTTGAAAACATGAATTATAATCAAGCGACCATAACTTTTGATTTAGGTGTCTATTTGGGCTCTACCACATAACAAATCGACGTCAGTGAATATATCTATGTCATGTTAAAGGTAGAACCCTTGGTTACTATTTTTTCAATGTCAAAAATGGTCCAACTACTTTTAATGTAGTGTGATACAATAATTTTTTAATATTTGATGGGATTTCAATTTCATTTTATATGACCTTCTTGTCCTTTTTCATTAGATATTGAATTTATTCCCAAGGATTACATTCATATAGATATTATTGATTGTAAATTTTATCATTTTCATATTTTTATTAATTTATAATTAAATATTTGAATTTTTATTATATTTTAATATAACAAATCAATTGTACAAATAAATATTTTTACCATATTTACTAAAAATAATAATTTTTAAATATAAAAACCATATGGAAATCAATATCTATTATACATTTTATTTAAAATAAAAACCATCCATTTTAGTTATAGTATAAAAATGAATTAATATATATATATATATATACCTATACATATTCATATACAAGTAATTTATATATATAAATTTTTTTTTCAATAAAAAAAATATATTTATATGTATATTTGAATTTATATAAATAAATACATATTTTCAAATATTTATATGTGTGCGCGTGAAATATAAATGTGTAAATTTACTGATAAATTTGATTGATTGTGTGCTTCAATGTGTTAAACAAACATAATATATAAATGTATTTATATAAATAAATTTCACCCAATGAAATTACAATATATTTTTTTAGAACAAATTTAAAAACATCAATAGCTTTGGATACAAATAATACCAGTTTCGAATAAAACACTATTTAATCACATTAAATGCACATAATATAATATTTATTTTTACCACTTTTTATAAATATTATTTACCAAAATAAAAAATTACTTTTGAAATTAGAAATCTAAAATTATATTTGGGTTATTTTTTGGAAATTTTCAGAAACGTTTCATTCTTCTATAAATAGTGAATAACAGAGAGTATTAACTACAAACTGGCTTTTCATTTAAATTATTTATAGTGTTAAATTATATTTTAATTTTTTTAATGTAAAATTAGTGCATTTGTTTTTGAATTTATAAAATTAATTCCATAATAATCATTTTCATATTGAATTTCGATATAAAAAGATTGTACACTTTTGAACATTTAAACATAAAAAACCCAATTTCTCATCCCGTCTACGATAAGAATTTTAATTTAACTATTTCTTGTAATGTGAAATGAATTTATTAATATTGTTTTTATATATGGAATTAGTATATTTTATAATTTATAAAAAGTTCAATCTCATTTTCCACCAAAAGTAATAGTGAATACATAAAAAACGAATCATCATAGTTAACGTAAAAATGTGTTTATCAGGGAGTTAAAATATAATGATAATAGTGAAAATGGCATAAAAAATTATATGAATTTTATCGTATGTATTAATTTAGACATTTAATATCGGTAGGAATGGCCCGAAGGCCTTCATTTTTTTAATTATTTTTTAGAATGAAACTTTCAAGGGGTGAGGTGGATCCCTTACAACGCCCGAAGGCTTAGAGACCATTATATGACCCCTAGGTCTTTGAAGGAAACACCCAAGAAAGACAACATAGAACTGTTCCTCCCCATAATATGTCATGATATCAACACTCCTCCTTTAGAGGGATGGTTGGCTAGTTGTCCTATACAAAGCTACACATGCCTGGTACTGATGGAAAAGTCATACCCTCTCTTTCTTCCAAATCCAGTTAGCTCTGCTCTAGTGGATTCCCCTGCCCTGAATCCTTATCTCAAGTCTTGTTCCTTGTAATCAAACGGGTACATCTAAAATCAAGTGGCCCGATGGCCTTGGGGTGTCCCTTAGTCCATAAGGTGGCCTGCAGGCCTTGAGAATCAACTAGCCCGAAGGCCTTGGGTGGCCCGAAAGGCTTATAGGACCCAATGCCCAAACTAGTAGCCCAAACGCCAAAATGGATGAATAGTTCTGGATGTTATAGTTCTGAACAGTATCTACTACAGTGCCTACTATAGTAATGCAAATGTGCCTGTTACAGTGCCTGCTACAGTAACCCAGAAATATACCTCCACTTAGATTTGATCTTGGATCTCTTGGATACACCTACCGAGTCCTCACCAATCGGGATGAGGCTCATGTGAAAATATGGAAAATTCTGTTCTACTCTTCATTTCATATGACCCATATATTACATTAACTAAAAAAAGATAAAAATGGAATCTTCTTTGATTTTTATATTTATAAATATTTGGGATTGGAAAAACAACAACCTAGGTTTTGTTATAGATGTTATTTTAAAATTGAAATGAGTTTTTTTTCATTATAATAATTTCTATTTTATTATTATAGATGATATAATTACCATAAATACTTTTTAAATTCTGTTGCATTAATTATTTTGTTAATTGAAAAATAATACAAATGACACTAAAAATATTAAAAGTGATGTAAATTTATTAAATTATTTTCATCAATTAAATTTTTAGATGGATATATCATATTTAACTGGTGTGATCATAATATACTATAATCTTATCATTGTTTTGAAAATATTTACCTTAAAATTAATTATAATAATGTCAACATTGACATTAATGATATTTTTTATTAAATGATGTTTTATTAAATTATTTAATAATTACTAAATAAAATATCATCTAAAAATTGATTTTAAAATGATAATAAATATAAACCAGGTTCTATTAATTCCCCTTTTTTCTAATATAAAGACTTTTTTACCAATAAATAGTAAAAAACCATGTTAGTCTAGTTTGGGTTAAAATTATGTTTTTGTACGTACATGCGCTAGAGATAAAAGAAATATTTAACAAACATATGATTTTAATTGATAAATTTTGTTTCATACATATAATCATTGAGTCCAAATTATCTAACAATTCACACCTTAATATATTTTTAATGCATAAATTACCTAGTTCATAAAACTAGTTACAATAGTGAAAAACCAGAATTGAATAAATAAGGAAACATTGAAGATCTTTTAAACATGTTGTTTATTGTGTGGTATAGGTGTAAATTTAAAATATCAGCCTTAAAACCCATTAATTATCAATATTTTAGCCACTTGATGTAATATATACCTTCCAATAGTGATTGTGTTTTAGTATTTACAAAAGTTCCACTCGCCCTTTACTATAAAAGGGCACACAATACTCTATCTTTTACATACCTCACAAGATATTTAGATCATCCAAAACATTCCCAAATAAATTCCCAACATCCATAAATTCATCCAATAGTAATTATTTTTGGAATAAATCCATCATAGGAATGATTTAGAGAAATCCTAAGGAGGATACTTGAAAATGAGGTAATGTTATTCAACGATAATCTTTATTTTAATTCTTTCAACAAATCCTTATATTTTTATTAAAACCAGATTGTATTACAACATAAAAATATTAAATTTATTTTGATGTTTTTCAATAAATTTATCACATAAAACCATCTATACATCCATCAAATTTGTTACAAAATCATCATTTCTGTGTACGGAGGACTACCACCTCACGAACCGATGTCAGTTATTTTTCCATTTACACATCTAAAGGTAAGATGTGATGATGTATATAATGTAAATATATTTTATTTATATCATATTTATACCTTCGGGGTCCCTATATCACATATATAATTTTTTACATTCTATTACTCTAGAAATATGATAACGTTGCTCATCTGTATGGTGGGCTACCACCCTACGAAGTGATGTGATTTTTCTTTCAAAAACTATCTACATGAAGGTGGTAATGAATATTGTTAATGATTATATGGGATATACATAAAATAATTATTATATTAATTACATATTCATCATTATTTATAGATAATATTACATTTTAATTTTTTACACTTAATGATGATAACATCATTTGTGTATATGTGGACTACTACCTTCACGAAGCGATGTGACTCTCTTTTCATCACCACATCACATAAATGATACATATAAGTATAATTAAATATATTATATGGTATATATAATATTATTATAATTTTTAAAAGATAAAATATTACTTACACCCTTTCCATAATGATTATTGAAAAATTGAGAATGTTACTCATGCATATGCATGGAAAACCTCTCCATCATGGTAACATAATTAATTTTACATAACCATAATTCATGAATGGTTTTAAAAATATAATTGATGTAAAAATGTTATGATTATTTGATGATTATTATTTTGATGATGATAGAAATGTATATTATGCACAAAAAACATATCATTCACGACAAAACACACATGAGAAACCAAGACAATTAACACCAAAAACAATGAAAATAATTAAATAATATCAATGAACGAGTAATAAGATGTTATAAAAAATATCATATATGATATTATTAAGACTAATATGGTTATTTTACATGTTTATAATATAATTAAAAATTACAAAACATAAAACTAAAAGGAATCATGAGCTAATATATTTCGTATCAATTTACATTACATTGTGTCTTATTTGTTATTATGTACCAATTCCCTTATAGGTGTTTTATATACTACCCCATTAACATGAAATATCATGAATATAAAATTATTAATTGTTTTTTGCAGTTTATTTTTTAATAATTTCATACAAGGTTGTTTGAATTGAAAATTATTAGGCACATAAATTTATTGTTTAATTTCACTTTCTTTTGACATTGTTAACTTTCTCTTGGAACAGTAACTTTCTTATGATCATTTTTCAAAAGAAATTATTTTTCTCCTAAATATTCATATTTTTTTATGATAGATATGAATATTTCATAAATCGTATATCAATTTTTACATATGGTGTATACTTTGAATGTTATTTTATTAATTGGGGAATTATTGAAAAATTTGTTTCCTTTACTCAATACAGATATTTCATGATACAACACAATAATTATGAATAAAATATATTATTTGATATATGAAGAATGCTTCAAAAATGTAAGAAATGGGTTGGGAACTATTTATAGAAATCGCCTTGATGCATTGATAATCTCATGAGATGAATCATTTTCCAAAATCATATGGGTTTTACCCAGTATGTTTAAAAACATATTGTGAATGGTCTTGATGGTAATGGTGTTATACACATAGGAAACATAAAATTAAATAATTATTTTTTCCAATATTAGTATTTTAGTTATTTTTATCTATGATATTTTTTCTACAACATTATCTATAATGTATTTCATTCATAGTTTATTGATTAAATGGAATGTGTATTCAGTTATTTAGTTTCCCATATACCTTTCCCAACAATATGAATATTAATTCATGTAATGAGTTTCAAAGAAGATGAGTTTTTAATTTTGTTATGAATTGTTTTCATTTCCCAATGTAAAATGGATATCATGTATATATCTAATTTTTCTAAAATTCTAAACTAATCGATTATTTGGGATATGAATCTTATATATATGACAATGTAATAACGTAAGGCATCATGTTTGGGTTACTATGGACGAGTTTTTTAGAGTTGGTATCAAAGAATGTTTAGTATAAGACTTAGAAATTTGATTGATGAAAACCTAGTATAGGGAACATAACTCTATGACATAATCAGAATATTATTAAAGAAAAACATCATAATGTTTTGGTAATATGGAGATTATGTGGGTTTTCATACATTACATCGCTATCAATATACTATAATTGGATCTGGTTTTGAAATATATTTTCATAGGGGAAACAACATTGAAAAGGATTCATTAGGATGGACCTGATCATCACTTGGTACATTAAAATGAGCCTCACTACACACCA
Source organism: Viscum album (assembly GCA_963277665.1). Lineage (NCBI taxonomy): Eukaryota > Viridiplantae > Streptophyta > Magnoliopsida > Santalales > Viscaceae > Viscum > Viscum album. Next base: position 1,032,760,008 of record OY728158.1, read on the forward strand.
AGTTTGACACTCAAAGGTGATATGTTTAGAATAATTCAAATTTTCATTACAAACCATTATGAGTAATTTGAAAGTAATGGTATCCCCAAAGAAACCAATGTCTATGATTATAAGATTAACAAAGCATAAATTATAATTTATGATAAGTGAAATGAAATATTTTGAATTATATATTATGGTTTAAAAATAATAATTTTATGAACTAAACTAGTATATTCTTTTGTTTAGAAATGTCCCTTAGAAGGAAGAAGGGTATTAGTATGAGTGGCCAATGTAGATATTTCCCTATTGAGGAAACCAATACAACTACTAGAGATACTGAGTAAGTAATGGATTTATTAGGCTGCCTCAATAATGTTATAAAAACCTTTCCCAGATGGAGTAACCTATTCCACAATGATATTCTACTATGGTGGATTGATTTATGTGAATATGGCCCCAAAAATTTAGCATGACTACCGATCCAATGATAGAATAGAAATGGATTAAGTCAATAGAAAAGAAATTAATGGTTTTAGGATATTGTGAAAAGGAAAAGGTTACACTTCTAGTGAACTATGTCAAATGTGGTGTTGATCAATGCTGTTCATTTTTCTAGAATTCTAGGGGAAGAGGAAGTAGAACTCATTGAATGCAAAAAATTTAAGGATATATTCTTTGAAAAATATTTTCCTCATGATCCACAAACTATAATGAAGATAAAAATGTTTTTATTAAATGGAAATGATGATGAAAGTTTTTTTGAATGTGGAGAAAACCTTATAAGGTTAACTAGGTATTATATAGATCACATACAAAACATAGAGTACAATATAGACCATTAATTTAAATGGATTAAACCATGTATTCAAAGGGTGTTGGTATCATAAATATTTTATTTATATAATAAAACAGTTTTATATTTTTTCAGGATTGAAAATTAATTCTTCTTCTTTTTGGATTTAAGGGTAATTTAGATTAGAACATAGAGAGAGAGAAAAAAATGGATAAAGGTAATTAGCGAAAAAAGGATTTTCTCACAAGTGATAACTGTGGATATAATCACCTTGGGAAAGACTTGAAGGTATTGTGAGTTTATTATAAGTGAATATAAAAGGGTCACTAAGAAATGGAATTAAAATGGATGAAATAAGACACTACTATTTAGTTTTTCAAATAAAGGGGGAATGGGAACTGTGTAAATGAATTCCCCAAGAATTATGGGAATATACCACAATAGAGGCTAAGGGGAGATGTCCTAGCTTATAATCTTGATACAATGAAAGTGTACTGATTAATTTTCTTCTATGTTTTTTCAAAATAAATATGTTTGTAAAATTATTTTGTTGATGATATTATCATTATAATATATATGAAATATATATGTATTGTAATGCAGTACTACTTAATTAAGGATATGATAGAACATGTTGAATAGTACGGACGACCACTAAAAAATATTTAGTTGAAATATTAAAATCTTGGAAAGCAAAAAATTAAGGGAAATATGTTGGGAAAAAATCCCTCAAGGTAACATTGCAGTATTTTTTGGGTTGATTGTGTTTGTTGACAAAGCAGGTTTTCATGGATATTTGTCAAGTTCCCCAGAAGTTGTTGACAATCCTTGTTGACAAAGAATGATGACAAAGGAAAGGACGATCTTGAGGCAGTACAAAAGAGCAGTACAAGGTGGTGTCGTTTCCCAATGTTTGCCAAAAATTTGGGGTCTACAATTTGGAATTTGGTGAGCATCGTGAAAAGTGGATTTCCATGAAGATCATATTTTTATATGGAAAAAGGAACAAGTTTCGCGATGATGGGATATATGGATTGGATTTCGTGAAGGCCAGAAAAATGGAGGTGGTGGTGCTTCGCGATTACGTCAAGCTTCACGAACGGCATAGGCTGAACCGCATCGCGGTGGTGAAGGGCTTTGTGAGGGAGCATTGCGGTGAAGGCATGAAGGAATTTTGACAGTGATGCTTCACGATTACGTCAAGCTCCTCGAATGGAAAATTGTCGTGGTGCTTCGCAATTTGGACAGAATTCTAGCGGAAACTTTAGAGCTTCGCGATTTGAGATGATGTGGCGTTGACTTCGCGCGAAAGGGCCGAGGGTATGTGGAATCGCCTTTAAATAGAGGCCGACCCCCTCAAGAAAAATAGAGAGAATTTTTAGATAAAATCCTTTGCTCTCGATTTGTGAAGGTGGTTCGCGGAGGCTGTGTGCTTCGCAAAAGTGGTGCTCCGCGGTGGCTATTATAGCTCCGTGAAACCTGCGTGCTTCGTGTTGACTTAGTAAGCTTCGCGAGGGACATTGCTTTGTGAAAGATTGAGCTTCGCTAAAGTTCTTCGTGAAAGTTCTTCGCGAAAAGGCAGGAGCTTCACGAAGTCTTGTTTGAGCTTCGCGAAATTGGGAGCTTCGCGAAGTAGGGTGCTTTGCGAAGGTGTTTCCAAAAGGAATTTCCCAGTGTTCAGAGGCAAAGAGGTATTCATCAGTGGATGAAATTTGGACATTAACAGAGCATCCATCATCAGTTAAGGATGCATGCATTCATGCAAATGAAGTGACCTATAGGTCTATAAACTGTGAGTGGATTCACTTCTAGAGCAGTGAGCTTAGGAAGAGGAAGAAGGTGATCCTCTCCACTGGTAGTGATCTAGAGAGAGAGAAACAAGGAGTGGCCCTTGGGATAGTAGTGAGCTGACCCTAAACTTTGTAATGGCAGTGAGCCTGGGCATTGAAGTGATCTAGCCCGAACATTGTAATCCATAGCTAGTGAAGTTTAGTGGAATTGGTACGACTGGCAACTTATCGGCGTATGCTCCTTGGACGTAGCCCATTGTGGTGAACCAAGTAAAATTTGTGTGTCCTGTGCTTGCTTTAATTTTTGTTTACTTTGTGCAACATGAAAGAGAGAGAAGAGTGTTTTTCATAACATGGAAACAACATCAGAACGGACATTAATTTTAAATTATTCATACCCTGATTCACCCCCCCTCTCAGGGTATTCATCCTTGTGGACCTAACAAAATAAAACCCTTTGGTAAATTCATAATGTTGAGATAATAATGTTGGAGTAAATATATATTTGATATGGATAAATTAAATTACATATTACTGACTACCTTAGAACTAATTAATAATTATTTGACAATGTATTTTATGCTTAATTGATTTATAAAACTTCTGTATTAATAGAATATATCCCATTATAATTATTTTACATAATGAATACAGAATAAGGAATGTTTTCATTAAGGATTTATTTTAATTTAGGTTAATACCATGATATAATAGAATGAATTATGAAGGTATTCACATGTTTGATATGATAATATTATGTGCTACTTCATATTGTTGATAGATTAATGATAAGATCATTTTGGAAATTTGTTAACTTCTTTCTAAAATTTCTGAACTTGATCTTTTGGAAGGGTTATAAGGTTAACCATTTATGAAATAGTTTAAATTTAATTTTGTATGAGGGTTTAGATATTAATGTATTAATTCACCCTAGAGAGGTTTATGGTTAACCTATGATAAATATTCATCCATAAAGATAACTAGAGATTGAAAGAAATAGTTATAACTCAATTATGGATATTATAATATGTTAAAAGTGAACTTGAGAAGATTTGGATTAAAAAAATAATTTTTTGATATTTATTTCATATAGTATGAGATGAATTGGAAAAGGACCAAAGGATAATATTACACTTTCAAAATAGAAACATATCAAGTAAGTATATTTCCTTATATTCCTAAACTGTAAAATAATCTATCAAATTTAAGAAAAATGTTATTGAAATAAAAATTCATCCTAATAAAACAATTTATGAAAATATCAATAACTTTTTTCACAATTATTTTGGTTTTAGTTTTGTGGTTGTTAAAGTTCTATGGATCACCCACTTTCTTGTGATCAATGACCTTTATCATTCTCCATCAGTACTTAGGTGATAGTTTTCTCTTGCATGTACATATTTCATTTCTTACCTATATTTTCCTACATAGAAACATATTTGTGTGATTATTCCAATTTTCCTTTTTAATTCCCTTCCAATCTTGTTAAGAGGATATTTTGTTAAACTTTTTACGATGTGGTTTTATCTAAAATGGAATTTCAAAAGCAAAACCATTGATTTTTTATATATAGTTTAAATCTAAAGGATGAAATCTATTTATAGTGGGGGTTGTTTAACAACTAATTTCATTATAATATAATTATTTTAGAATAAATTTAATTTCATTTATAGCTTGTGATGAACACAACAATAGGTTTAAACAAAACACTGCTTACTCACGCTTAACACACATAATTTAAAATTAAAATTTACCAAATTTAGAAAATTTATTTTCCAAAACTAACTTCAACTTTGAAATTATAATACCAAAATTATCTTAAAATGATGTTTTGGTATTTTTTGAAGTATTTCATTTTTCGATGAATAGTTAAAAATACTGAATTTTATATAACAACTACCTTTTCTAAAATAATTAAATTTGTTAAATTTATTTGAAGGTAAAATTAGTGTAATTTTATGTAAATTAATCAAATTAAGGTCATCATTTTCCTTTTTATATTGAATTTTTATATAAAAAATTGTAACCTTTTGTTCAAATTCACATCAAACCCCACATTCTCATTACATCAACATGATTGACTTTAAATTAAAATTTTACACTAATGTTAATTGAATTTGAAAATGGATTAAATATTTGGAATAGTTATAATTTTTATTTTCTAAAAAGGTAAACTAATTTTTTTTCCAACGTGAATAGTGAATGTAGAAAAAAATAATTACCATTGTTAATGTAAAAACTACTTGCTGGGGGGAGGGGGTAAACTAGAATAAAAAGACTGCAAATGACCTAAAATATTATCTTAATTTTATTATATGAGTTTATTTATATCTTTTAAATAATATTATATTAAATATGGATATTCCTTTACACTTTACATTGAATATTACCCATAAAACACGTTAATTAAATAAAAAACAAAAAATGAACCTTGCTTGATTTTAGTATCTATAAACTATGATATATAAACACTAGTAACAAAGGATTGGTTATAGATATTATTTTAAATAAAAATGAGTTTTTCCCCATAATAATTTATATTTAAATTTTATATATGATATAATTACTATAAATAATTAATACATTCATACATAAAAATAAGTTAGTTAATATAAAAATAAAATAAATGATACTAAAAATATTAAAAGTGAAGTGAATTTAATAAAATATTGTATTACATTAATTTTTTAGACGTTCATATCATATTTCATATATTTTATAATAATATATTATAATTCCCTCATTGTATAGATATTTTTAAATTAATATTAAATGAATAAGGTAAAAATTGACATTAATGTTATTTTATAATAAATGATATTTTATTAATGGATTTGAAATTAATAAAAATAATAAATTCTTAAAAGTTATTTTTAAATTAAAATAAATATAAAATATGTTCCATTAATGGACCATTCGTTTCTGATAATTACTATATTGACCCATAACAAGCAAAAAACTATGTTAGCATTGTTTTGGTAAAAATGAATTTTTTTCAACGTACATGCATTTTTGTTAAAATAAATGTTCAACGCACATATTATTTGAAATGTTAAATTGGATTTAATAATTAGAATCAATGTGCAAAAATTTCCTAATAAGGATCTATATAATTGATTTTTAATAGATAAATTACCTAGGTCAGAAATGTAGTTATCGTAGTGAGAAACCAAAAATGGTATAAATAATGAAACATATAAGTTCAGAAAAAAATATTTAAACCATGTATTTTATTATGAGGTAGAGGTGTGGAATAGCCATATAATTATTAAAACCCATTAATTATAATTTTTGGAGCAACTTGAGGTAATATTGACCTGCTAATCATGAATAAATTTGGGCATTTACAAAAGTGTCACTCGCCCTCAACTATAAAATGGAACTCACTCCCTAACCTCAACACATTGAAAAAGACATTATGACAATTAAAACCTCAAATAAATCACATAAAAACATCAATTAACTCATTATATAAATCATTTTTTGGGAAAAATCCATCGTAGGAAGGATTCGGAGAAAACCACAGGGGGTTACTCGAAGAAGATGTAATGTTCTTCGGCATGCATCTTTATTTTAATTCTTTCTCCACCACCATAAATTTTAATTAAAACATTTTCATATAATATAATCAGTATCATACAAATACTACTATGTTTTCATAATATGTTAATGGCCTAAAAAACATTTCCATTTCTGAAAAATGTGTTACAAAATCATTATTCATCTTTATGATAGACAACCTTCTCACAAAAAAATGTCATTCATTTTTCAATTTCCACGTCTCAAAACTGGGTAAAATGATGGATATAATGTAAAAAATAAAATTTAAAATATATTTATACATATTTATTGACTATTTAAAATATATTATTTTACATTACATTTTGTTGGAAATACGATAATGTATCTTGTGTGTACAGTGGAATACAACCTCTTGAAGTGGTGTGATTCTTTTTTCACCAACACTCTCCATGTAAGCTGATAAGGAAAATGTTAAGGATTTTATGTGATATAAATGAAATAATTATGTTATTAATGACATATTAAACATTATTTAAATATAATATATCTTTTTTTACACATAATGATGATAACATCGTTCATTTACTTGTCAACTACCGCCTTCACAAAGAAATGTGACACTCTTTTCATCACCACACCACAAAAAAATGATATATATATAAATATAATTAAAGAAATAATATGTTATATATTATAATATGATCATTATATAATAATAAAATATCAGTCACACTTTTTCCATAATGATAATTGAAAAATGGAAATTGTTACTCTTGCATACGTACCACCTACCATCCCCATGATTTTAACATAGTTCATGTTACGAAATCATGATTCATGATTGGTTTTAAAGTAGTAATTAATTAAAAAACATGATATTTATATCTTTATTATTATTATGATATAGATTATATATCTAAATAATATGTTCAATAAATATATCCTTCATGTTGAAGCACACACTAGAAACCAAGGTAATTGACACCAAAAACAATGAAAACAATGAAAACAATGAGAGAATATTAATGAGTGTATAATAATATGATATAAAAACGGGTCATATATGATATTATAAACACTAATATGGTCTTATTAATGGTTAATAACTTTTTTAAAACTAAAATACATGAGGTTAAATTACATACATTCAAAAAAAGCATGAAGTATGTGATTTTGTCTCAATTTACATTCTATTGAGACTTATTTATTATTTTAATCTAATTCAGTTTTATGTGGTATATATACTACACATTTGACACCTAATTTCATGAATAAATAATTATTCTTTTTATTTGATGATTCACTATGAACCATTTCATCCAATGGGGTTTCACACGAAGAGTACTAACTGTTAAAAGTTATTATGTAATATCACTTTATTTTGTGACTACAAAATATATAATGAAAAAACAACTTTCTTGTGATAATTTTTTATTAGAAATTAAATTTCACCTAAATTTAAATATTCTTGTATGATTGATTTGATAATTTCCTAAACTTTATACTATTTTTACATATAGTATTTACTTTCATTGTAATTTGATTAACTGGAGAATTATTTATAATTCTATATCCATTACTCAATAAAGATACATGATGATAAACCACATTGATTATGAAATAAATCATTTATTAAATATATGATGAATTATATGTTAATGTATGACATGTGTAGGTGACCTTTTATAGAATTACCCTAAATTCATTTTCAGTCTCATGAGATGAATCATTTTTCAAAATTAGATAGGTTTCCCATTATGTTTCAAACCATCTTGTGAAAGGTCTTGACTGTAAAAGTATCATATACCTAGGATACATGGATTGCAATAATTAATCATTTATGATATTAATAATTCAATTATTATTATCTCTGATATTTTTTCTACGACATTATATATATATTCATTTCATTCATAATTTATTGATTAAATAAAATGTGATTTTAGTTATATTTCATACCATATTGATCCCACCTTATCTCACCATGGTTTTCAAGTTATATAAATGGAATGTGGGTTTAGATATATACATTTCCATGTGGATTAAGTTTATGGATTCATGATATCTTCCTCTGTACTTAACAATTACAAATCATTTTATCTCACCCTTGTTTTTACTTTACACATGATATGAAGATGAATTCATGGAAGGTTTTTCAATAATGAGGATCTTTTACTTCTGTTATGCTTTATTTTCATTTCCCATTGTATAATGGTTAGCATGTATTTGTCTAATTTTTCAAAACTGGTCAACTGATCTATACTTTGTGATTTAAATCATGTATCTATGCCAATGTGATATTGTAAGGCACCAACTCCATGTTACATGGGTTGGGGTTGTTACATATATTATTATCAATGAATTGAGTATATAAATGGACTTATAATAAATATTTGAAAATAAATTATGAAAAATTATATCTAAGTATGAAATTTGTTGTAAATTTGTATAAATAAATATGTTAATATATAGAAATATAAATATATATGTAATATATAATATTTATTCAAAAAATGTATAATATATAAAAATATTTTTAAAATCTAATAAAAATAATTGTATAAATCATATAGAAATAATTATTATCCATTCTATTTTAACCAATGTATAACCATTTTTATAATATAAAAATATATGAACATATATATACTAACACAAATGTATATATAATGATTATATATACGTATGCTTGTATTAATAAATAGATATATATTTACATTTATTTTCCAATACATGCAAAGGAATATTTTAATGGAATATAATTAAATAAATATATGTATATATTTATATCACACACAAGAAAATATATATTGTTAATTTATTTAAAATAATTAAATATAAATATAAATATATTAATAAAAAATATATATGTAAATATATTTATATAAATAGAAATATCTTAAAATATATAATAAATCATGATTGAGGCAGTTGTAAATGGGTTCAAATTGAACAATAGATGTCACAAGATCGAGACTCGGTGCACATGAGGATAATATATAGTTAGACAATGAAAAAGATCTGTAAAATGGGTTTTGTGAGTACTGATAAAATGGGGTAAGTTATATTGGGAGAGTTGACAATGGGGGAGGGGTGGGACGGGCGTGTGGTTAAAAATATTATTATTTTTTCAAATGTAATCTGAATAAAAAAAATGTTGATAAGAGGATTTTATCAGTGCCAAAATTGAAGGGATGATAAACACACCAGTTATTAATACATTATTTTAACTATGACTTGTCTGATCTTTATCATCATATTTATTTACCATTGATAATGGTTATCGCTTTTAACGGCTCATGGTATGTCATCATTTTTACGCTAATAAATCCCATTTCTATCACTTTTCAAAGTGACATCATTAGTAATGAATAATGATCTTCTAGGAAAACCATTTATAAAGAGGAACCTCGGGTGAGGTTTTATTCATAATTTCACATTACTTTAATTGAAGTAATGATTGATATTGGTTATCTATTAAATTATGCTATTTTTATTTATATATAAACAGGAAAAATTAAAATAATGTTATGTCGAAATGCATTAGGGGCCTCAATTTATTTGATTTTAGGGAAAATGTATGGAGGCCAGTAACACCATTGGCCTCTGTCAGAAATGATCAAAGGCATGAAGTGACTCACAACTGTTGTGGCTTATTTTTTTATAAAAAATTAAACCTATAATTTTTCCCATTTTATTTTGGAAAAACCAATAAATATCGTTTTTTTGTGTCATTTTAGTCTCAATATTTAAAAAAAATATTATTTTATTTTTATATATAAAAATTAAATATGTATGCCCTTTACTAAATTATATTTCTAAAAATACACAAAAAATACATCATGGTAATGGGTACCCGTTAACAGGGTACCCTACACAACCTAATACGTTTAAATAAGGTTATGATAGTAATTAAACTATTATTTAGTGGCTTATGGTAGAAAATCAGAAACGTAGTTGATAAATAAGTAATGTTTTGATATTATTCTTTTGGAACTTCTGAGTATTTTAGTTTTATTGGTTTAGTCTTGTGAATATTTCTAAATATATATCTAGATTTATGATTGGAGTTGGAACTGTGTTTTGGGTGTTCTAAGACCACAAAATTAATATATTAAAAATATTAATATATCATTAAGTACAGATTCCCATATTTTGGAAATAAATGTTATTTCTATTTATCAAGACCTCAGATGGGAAATCAAAGACCATGATTGTTTCTAGAATGTATGGTTTACACAAGGTGAAACATAAAGTTGTTCATCATTGGACATTTAGTTGAAGATGAATGTTAACAGGTGCATTAAGTGTATTAACTAATTAATTAATATAATTTATTTAATATCCAAATGATAAACTCCCTATACCTATATGTAATTATGGAAAATCTAAAGGGTTGTCTGCACAACCTTGGGTGATTAGGGAGGATAAGTGAGAGTTTCATTGGAATTAATGAAACAAGAACATGGATAAAAATGTACGATCAAGGAGTATTGTGAGATATATAATGAAATCCACAATATATTCACCATAACCACTAGTAGAAATGTTCTTTTTCTAATAATTGATCTGTTTTTGAGGTAGTTCAAGTAATTTCATGAATTTTATCCTGTTTATTTTTTAATAAGAATTAAATTTTCTATCTTCCTTATTTTTCTATGATTTACCATACTTCACCTGATCCCACGTTAAATTTGAGTTATTGAACCCATTTATTTATATTTTTTCTACATTGATTTCACCAATGTTCCACATTATGTAATCATGACCCAGATCACACTGGCCAATGATGTGTTTTAACTTTGTTCTTGTGCTTCTTTGTCCACCATTCTTTTCATTCATCATCATTAGCCCACAAGGTCATGATTAGACAATTTTGAGTTGGATTTGAGCATGATCAGACCCCTATATAATGGGAGAATGTATGAATAACCAATAGATTAGTTCTTTTTTAGATGGATCGAGGTATATTGTGGGTTTTATGTGATGTTTTCAAGGACCAGAACCTTGAAGGCTGAGAGAACATGTGATAGATTACCGATATGTTAATATGAGATTTTATATCCAACCACCAAAGACCATGATTAAAAGAACATTGGTTTCCCCATGGATTTGAGTAGATTTTGGGTGGTCAAACTATTGTGGATATGATTGATCTAGAAACTACCTGATGTCTATATCATTATGTAAAACCCTATGCTACATGGAATGTTGTTTGGATGAACACATACTGTGTAGTCTTCTTCTAGTAGTGACTATGGTTTAATGAAATGTTTAATATGACATGATGTGTGACTCGATGTAGGAATCCCATTGTTAAAAATGGGTTACATGGACACATAATCAACTAAGTACAAAATAACATTGGAAGAACATATGAACATACATGGCTCGTGTAACCATGCATGAAAAGAGAACCCAGGCATGATCTGAGTACATAGGCACAAGACAATGTATATAGGCATGGGGTAAATGAATCATGCATGAAAAAACTAACAATAAACTCTATTTACTCTATATAAAAACCATGTATATTCATATAGACAGACAATCCATTTCCTTGGGAAGACACACCTAGGTGTTTAGTTTACGTCACACGTTTTGTGACCATATGTACACACCATGTACTTCCCTATGAAACTTACATATTGTATATATCCTTCATCAGAACTCATAATTGGGTCTATGGAAATCATATCTTTAGTAGATTACTACATAAAATAGGATGATGGCCTTTTTTGGTAATAATTATCTTACGTGGGGTGATTCTGGTGAGATGGTTCTCCCAATGATTGTTAGCTGGTGGTAGAAATATGGTGTGATCATATGAGTTTTATCATGGTCCATACTACCCTATCTCTCTACAGTTTTGAGGTTCCCCATATCATCCATATAGGTATATATAAAACTCTCCCCACATTACAGTGGTTGTAGGTCCTCTATCATCAGAGTGGAATCCCCATCATTCAGCTCTGGCAGTGGGTGGGTCCTCCATTGGTGTGGTTCTCCCACGACTATGCTACATAGTTGTGTGGTGTAGGACCACTGTATTATATATAGGTTATGTATGATACTTGGCTATGAGATGTTCCCATTCAATTTATAGAATGACACTCTATTATTTTCTAGTTTATGAGACGAAGACCCCCTTTCTCAATTCAATTGAATATCTACTGAGAAAATCTGATTTTGGGTTTTCATTACCCTATTTCTTGTGGGATGAGATGATTATTGTTATTTTTATTGCTTATATTTTTTTGGTAATATTACTATATATGTATATATTATCCCTATATGGTATTTTACTACATGTTTCATGTATTATAAAAATGATTTAAAGATTACCAGTGACTTTGGTGGACCTAGTATCGATGGAGCTTAGTTGTACATGGTGACGATGACTATGTTTAGTGGTCGTAATATGAGATATTGAGTCATGATATCCCATACGTGACCTCTTTATGGTCATTATCAGTTTGGTTATCCCTCCATATTTCTATTTGGGAATATAATTTTTCCCTTAAACTGTGTCTACCTTGTTTCAATTTAATATGTATCCTTGATGATGTTTCATGCTTTGGTTACTCTCTATTAGCTTTTTATTTGTTTTATATATTCACTATTTGATGGAGTTGTGTGTGGGAATGACTGTAGGTATTTTAGGGTAAGGAATTCCATTTTAGTTTTATGCCAACTTTCCACTTGTTTCTAGACCCAACCCTATTATATGCGGTTTTGGGGTATCACCCTTGGCATACGAGTAACCAAGGTGGGGGTATCAGTGGGTTTGGTCATAAAAAATTGGTATTAGAGGATTTTCTATCCTAGTAACCCTGTTTTGAGTTAGAAATCTTATGATCATTGATTTTAGAATATAGGAAAATAATTTTTAAGTACACCTAGTTCATCTATCATGCTGAAAAACCTGGTGTCGGTCTGATTACTAATATATTAATACACTATGACTCTGACTACCGACTTGTTGACCCAACATGATAAGGAACCAATTTTAGGAAAACCATTATTACATGAATCATTTAGTATTATGTCTTTTTAATTCCATGTAATTCTTTATCCGCCTCCAAAGTTATACCTTTTTATCATGATATCTCTTGATAATTTTCAAGATTCCACTATGATGATAGAAAACTGGGATTCTGGGATACTGTTATAACAAAAACTAGTTGGTCTATGAGGCCTCAGTTCATTGGATTATTTTTGAGGTATTCCCCCAAGATTATCATAGATAAGTGATTCTACTCAATAGACAGTTCTTGAAACCACCTCTAGTGGTCTAGGTTAGTGGTCATTCACATATTTAAGAGTAGATGTCTCCAACATGAGATGATGATGGTAAACATAATATTTAAATGTTTTATGTTTTCCTATGATATATAATTCATAGTTTATATAGTGATATTGACCCTTAGGTAGATCTTTACTGGTTCGAGGTAGTTGTTTTGGTTTCCCATCTTTTGTTGAACCCTACCAATCAAATGTTTTCCCTCACAACAAGAATTTTACAAGTAGCTGATGGGAGATGGTGTGGTATGGTCATCAAGATAATGGATTATGTGACCCTATATTGGGATATAGATATATCACTTTTCTTATGACTACGTTTCATCAAACCCACAAGTAACTAATGTTTATCTAGAGGTGATGGATTGGGTTTTCCACCTTACGTGAGACCCCTCTTGGTGGGATGGTGGTCCTAACAGCTATATTTTTTGGGGGAAACATATGGTTTTTATGGATCCATATGTTGCTAATATGGGTTGTGACATCAATTATGAAAGTAAGTGAGATTTTTTTCCAACTATGATGATTTCTCATGTGATGTTATTTAATCCCATGAGGGTGAGTCAGTTCCCCCAAAAGTGTATAATTCTGATGTGTGGTGGATGAGTTCTATAGTGAACCATGAATAATACATATATTATTTCATTATTGTTTTATATAAACCCCAATTAATTACTACACAATGACTGTGAATCCTAGTGTATTTGGATTACTAGGATCATACTTTATCAAAGATAGACAAAGATAAAAACTCATATGATTATTGTCCTTAATGATCATAGAAATGATTTCCAACTTCTAAAATTACATGCGATCACATGGGGAAAACATATAAAAAATGGGTGAGATGAAAATCCCAACAACGTAATAAACATGACAAGGAAACATAATGTGAGTTTCAAAGGTATAACATTACATCATAAAAGATAACGCTCATGAGTAATCACATTCTATCATAATATAAAGAACATGGAATCATAAGATCATGAAATCATTGGAAATTTGGAACTAATATATAACATGAAATAAGCATTAGTCAACTATAACATCATAGAAAACTTCCCATGGTAGAAAAAGTTCCATAATGGATTACGTTTACACTTTAATCCCATACAAGTTGTATATTGAGACTAAAAACATAACCCAATGCATTGGACCGTTATCTGGTTGAAAAAACCATAACATATTCATGATTTATGTGTACCACATTATGGAAATTAATCTTAAGTCATAAACATAATAACATTCCCTGTAGAGAAAATGAGTTGCATAATCATTTCTAATATCAAAATCAAAGGAAATTTCATAATTAATGCACTTGAGAGATGAAAATAAGGTATGTATTACCCCATAAAATTAAGGGGTAATAATCTATGAGTATATTTTTGAAACATATATGTAATTTATAAGTAACCCATAACATCAATGGATGTCTCCATTAATGAACATGTATTTAAATTATTACTTGGAAAATTATATTTATGAAAATACCATTTTTCAATTTGATTTCAAATATTTAAAATCTAAATATTTCTAAAACATTATTGAACACATTTTATTTAAAATTTACCATGAAATATAATAATGTAAAATTCATACAATTTAGTTTTTATTATGGTAGATAATTTCATACATGTAGTATAAGATAAATGAAACATTCCTTTCACACTATTGCCAAAAAGGATAAAAAGTGTCTCCTTCAAGAAATGATAAGAATATTCCTTTCAAAGAATTATTTAAAAACTCAAATATGGGAAAACATGTCATTAAAAAATATTTTGGGTAATGTTAAAAATATTATTATTTTTTCTAGAAGTCATTTATTAGCGAGAAAATCATTTTCGACCAAAGAGAAAAATGACGTCAAATTTACATAAAATAAATTATTTCAATCATTTTAAATGCAGAATAGAAAAAAATGGATCTATTACTTGATAATTTCATGAATAACTAGATGAGAATAAAAAAAGTTTGTTTTTAAGGGAATGATTATGTAATTTACAAAAGCAGAAATTAAAGCATAAATAATATTGATTAAAATGATATTGAAACATATATCCATACATCATTGGATAAATTTGAATGATAACATACCATGAATTATGTTTATGAATTGAAGAATAATATATGAGTAAGTGTAAAGGGTTCAGGATATAATATATAAAGGGGAATTATACACAATATATAAATGAAATTTAGTGCATAAATGAATATATATCTTCGAGAAGGATGTTTTGAGATGAAACCCTTACCTTAAATACATACTTTTTATGAAAGTCTTTTATATCCTGTGTAATAAATTTATATCAATTAATTTTTTTCCTAAGAAAAATTTATAGGTTTAATCCATTTATACTTTAACAATTTACTTCATTTATTTTAATGGAAGAATTAATTAATTTTTTAGATATCTCTATGTCAGTTGTTTTGAGGAGGCTTGATTTATAATTTCAAAATAGAAATGTGTGTGGACTTTTTTCAAAGGGTAAATTATTCCATATTCTTAAAAAATTAATTATGTCATAATATAATTTTTATTCATCAATTATACATTTAAAACCACTTAAGAAGGATTGTTATGAAAAAATAAAGATGTTGGTGCCCTAGAACCAACTTGTTTAGTAATTTATCACATGTTTTTATTAATTAAATATGTTTTATTATCACATAATAATTATTCTTATTCCAGATATCTATATGTGAAAATCTACTAAGAATATATTTCACAATGAATGGTTATATTAGTTCCCTGGTGTGTTGTGAACCTATGGACGCCACAACATCATTTTTACCCATGTTCTATATTTGGATGATATTGTCTGATAAGAGTCAAAACAATATAGAATATTAGGGGTAGTAGGATCAAAATCCATTGATACACCTTATCATGGTGTTCAACCTTGTTAATATCCATGATATAAGTTTATGATAACATTACAGCTAATCGGAAATCTATATTTACATGTGTTATTGGATACTCTTATTCGCATACGTGAGCATTGAACCATAGAATTTAATATTATCATTAATGGATATCCTGACTTGGATACTTTTTTGTATTGATGAAAACCATGATGACATATTTTCTCTATGAGATAGAATACATTGGGTTCCTCAAAAATGACATAACCTTAATGGAATATTTTTTAAAGGATTTATCCCTTATGTCCTAGAATAGAACTTCATATATCAGGCCTTTTGATGGAATAGAACTGTAACACCCCAAAAATTCATAGTATGTTATTATCTTTAAAGTAATTCATTAGCTTGCGCTACACGCAAAACTGAATTTGAGTGTACCACAACTTACCAAACTAACCGTTCAAAAAGCGATAATGAAGAGTATTAATTTCATTTTGAATTTTATATACTCCATATAATTTTACCATCTATATTATGTGATTCATAGATATAATATAATCACAAATTCAATTTTTTAGATAATATAAGTATTTTTCAAAAAATGCAATTTTACCGTCTTTTAATGGTGATCCATTTTTATATCCATTTTTTGGAACTTTTATATATTCACTTTTATGAAATTAATATTCCTCATTAGAATAGGGACCTAAAAATTTAGTTTGGATGGATTTTTGGTGCTTTTTTTATAACATTCATATTTTGATGAAAATTAAAAATTACTAAATTTTAATTAAAAATTACTTTCCAATCTAAATAATTTATAGTGTTAAATTATATATTTGAATGGTTTTTAGGTATAATTAGATTACATTTCTATTATTTAATCTATTTTTAGTCGTTTGAAGTAATTTTACATTTAAATTGGATAAAAACACATATCAATATTTTTTATAGTTTTTAATGATTAAAACTGACTTTTTATTTAAATAATTACTTATTCTATTTAAATTTATTTTATGTAAAAATATATACATAATACCTATATAAATTCAATGTAATTCATTGGATTCATGTTTTAATAAGATTAGATGTATAAAATTTTATTGAACTTTTTACCGTCTTTTACCCACCTTCTTGGCGAATTTGAAAATTCGAATAAAACACAATTTTACTACTACTGTGAATTGAATTTTAAAAACCCAAGAGACACAGTTGACATCAGTAAGTAAAATATTGTTCAATAAGGTGAAAATAATTTTTGGTGAATAGTTAATTTTGAATTTTATTTACCATGGTTAAAAGTAAATAGAGTAATTAATGCTAAAAATTATAATATTATTACTCTAACACATGACCTAATTCTATTGGACAAGTGTATTTCGACCAAAAACATCCTTTGGAATAAAATATGATCCTATTGGTCTACATAAATTATTTTATCACACTTATTGTTATTTTATTTAAAGTAAAGTTAAAAGTGTTAAATTAGAATTTCCATAACTAAATCATTTTTAATATAGGGTTACAAATAATCTCAAATAGACTATAAATATTAATTATAAATAAAAATATTTCATACATAATGGTATTTCATTTAAAAATTTTAGATATTAAACAATTAAATTTATTTATGACACAATGATTATGCATTAATTATCTTATTAGGGAAAGATTAAAATAATTGATATTATAAATATCCAAATAAATGTAAACTGAGACTTCTGATGAATTAGTAAACTTTTATAGTTTAATGTTACATGTTAGTGTTGATTAAATGAATTTTTTTATGTAATCATCTTTTTAGGTTCTTAGAAAAAATCAAATTATAAATAGTGTAAAAATTGACATAAATGAGTTTTTCAAAAAAATAATATAGTATTAAATGATATAATATTACTAAAATTATAAGGTTTGGCCAAAGTACTTTGGTAAGGTTCTATATATCAATAATTATCCACTTGAAGTTCTCTTGGTAGTTTATAGTATGTTTAGTAACCATATAATAAAAAACTACAATGAGACATGGTTAATGTCAAACTCTGTAACTAAGAGTTAAATGTAAATGATAAGGTTAATATGGTGACCTAAACCTATCTAAAACCTATTGGTTGAGAGATTTTCTACCCATCCCCAACTTATCTTCTATATAAATCTTTTTGGATCTATTATAATCTGAACATGATTTTATTATAAAATAATATTTTAATCATTTCCTAAAGTCACTCTCACATATCTTATAAAAGGTCACTTCCACTTCTCAAAAAATCACACCGAAATATCCATTTGCCTTAGCCCAAACCTGCCCAAATATCCTTTCAACTACCCTCACTTCGACCTAGAGGCCTTAAATTGATCATAAATCTAACCTAAGGATCCCTTCTGATCATCTCAAAAGGAATGACCCGAAGAAGAGGTAATAATTTCACCACCACTTTCAAAGTCCTTTTCTTCTTCCACATAATCTTTCTTTGTTGTTTCAATAGAAAAATAATAATTCCAGTACCTTATACATATTATGATATTATTATAAAAATGTTAAAAACATGTTCATTATTCTATCAATCCTATGAAACAAAAATCACTATAATTGTGTACAAACGGCTAACCGTCTCCACAATGTGGTTTAGTTTGTAATTCAAACACGTCATTATTTGGAAGGATATAATAATGAATATAACTAATATAAATAATAAAAATAACATGTTAATGATTCTTTATATATGGTATACCATCCAATTACATAAAATTTCTCCATCAATAGATTGATATTGTCGCTCGTGTGTAAGTACTGAATAACGTCCCCACGAAGGCATGGAGATTCATTCCCCATAGTAACCAATCAAGAAAAATTTTCCTTTTATGGTTAGAAATAATGTTCTAGAACTTAATATAATTCTGGATATGAATCAAATAATTCCTATCCAAAACAAGCATGACTTACATGACAAAACATATAAATTAAAACGAATCAATTAACACATGAAACAATGATACTACTAAAATATTATTAACATTGGAATATTATAAGATCATATATGATATCATATTTATTTATGTTGTTGCTTTATAATTTAATAACAATTATTTAATTGTTACACAATAGTTTAATGTACCCTCGACTAAGGAAAAGTACAAGGTAAGGGGTTTCTTATCTCACTTTTAATTCTATGGGATTTCCATTGTACACCACTTATTTATTGCATGTGGTGTATTGTATTCTGACACTGGATATATATTATCATGATTCTATTTATATTCATGGTATTATGTGATTCATTTGGTGGTTACTAACTTTCTGTCATACGACTCGATTGATTACTAGGGGTTTTCAACTCACTAATTATTCATGTGAGATTCATGCTATATTATCACTATTTCCTTCTTTATCTTTTATGTACTGACCATGATGGTATTATTTGAGTAATATACATTAATTTATGTTTATTTACATATTCATTTTATGATCCTTCTTTCATGGATTGTATCATTCATAAGATACCAAATCGTTATGGGAATTTCAAATTTCAATTTCCACTCATGGGGTTTTATGGAAACTACATTGATTATATTACTCCAAGATTATGTGTGGAATCAGTATTTATTTACATATATAGTAATTTCCTCTCCCTTTAGGGTGGATATAATTTTGATACACATAATCACTCAATTGATAAATTCTAAAGTAATTGATATGAACTTGATAAAAGTAATTTTTACTCAATTTACATTCATTGAGTTAAACATCCAAGTTATTGTTGTTGTTTTTTCAAAAAATATGTGTGAATGTCTTCTAATTGATATACACGGAATATACAATCATATTTATTGTATTTATATTTTCCACACATACTAATTTCATTGATTTATCTTTAACATATGGATATAGTCTTTATAAGGGATTTCATCTCAAATTAAATTCCATTGAAACTTCTTTTTTGTTATGCATAAATTCACTTTTATATGGTGTATATACTATAGTTTGACATAGTATATCATGAATCCCTTTTTTCTCATGATATTATAACGTTTTTATTAACTCAATTATCTTTATTCATGCATCTCTCATTTGGTTAGGAACTCTAACTTAAATATTATTTTAAATGTTTTAATGATTTATTATTCTAAATCTTTCTCATTAATCTCCATGTTTTAAAAATGGTTTTAGAGATTTATTCTTATTGAAATGAATGTTTTATAACTAAAATTCATTTAAGAAGTTTCAAAGTGGTATGGGAAAATTTTATTCAAAATTTTATTTTAAATGGCTTCATGATAAATAGTGATACTTTTAAATGTTTTCATGAAAAAGGGTATATTTCTCTCAAATAGTTGTAATGATTATTTTCATCAATGTAAATATCCTTAATTATTCTCAATTGAGGTAAATTTTATACAATAAAATATTCCATATTGTATTGAATGAGTTATGATTGACTGTGAATGTGATATTTTTATAACATTCATGGTTTGTGGTTAAAATATTGACATTTCATATGCTAGTTTTAATATGAATGTTTTGAATGTGTTTTGAAATTTTCATATGAGGAATTACATGATGTTAGTATGTGATATTTGGAGCCCTCTATAGCTCCTTGAGTCATCAGTAGGTCTCATTAGATAAACTAGTGTCTTGGAACAAGGCCATGAAAGAATCTTATTTGTAGTCTTGGCACGAAGCATTGAATATGTGGTTATGATATCCATCATTATGCATTCCATCATTATGAAAATAGTTATTGAAATTACATGTGATTGTTGGACTACTGGAATATCCATGTGAATAAGAAAATGTAATTATTTGATTTATATTTTCCATATTATTCTGAATTTTATGTTTAAAAGGCTTGTGTTTTAGTCTTATAAATTGCCTTAAATGTTTATGATTGTATATTATAGTTTCCACTATATTATTATTCTAACTGAGCATATGAACTCACCCCATTCTTATGTTTTATTATTCCCAATATGTGAAGAATCATTTATCACTGATCTATTTGAATAGGCTAAGGGATATTAGATATTTAAAAGTAGACACAATAGTGTAGTTTTTCAATTTATAATTTAATTTAAAACTTATGTATGTATCTAGTACATCCAAAGATACTTTACTAATCGGTATTTTAATAAATAATCTATTGTGATCATGCAAATGTTATTTAATAATGAACCAACTATGAGTAACTAGGGTCAAGGTGTTACAATTGGTATCATCGGAATTTTATAACAATCCTTTGAAGCTATATTTTGAAAAATTCTGATTAGAAATACTACCCTATGATAGACTTTGAGGATTAGTATAAAAGAACATACAAAAATTTTGGTTTTGTAAATATTATGTGGGTTTTCCAAGAAATACATCCATGTTTGGATGTAATCAAGTAGAGGCAGCTCTGGAACTTATACACCTAAGAGTGAAAACTCTAACACAATGTTTTGGGCTTGACTCGGGGAATACTAGTACACGGCAATGGGCCTTGCTGCACTCTTGATAACGAAAATCTTTGGGGATATTCTTAGGATAATTCAAATTTTCATTACAAATCGATATGATATATTTTAATATATGATGAGAATAAATATCCTTGGTAAATAATAATGTGTTTTATATTTAAAATAAGCTATCATGATATTCTATAAATGATTTTAGGACTTATACTGTTGTTGTTAGTGTTAGTCCATGGATGGATTCCAAGGGAGTCATAGAAACATTGTACATGATGTACAAGGTGGGAACGATGATGGAAATGTGAAACTAAATGGAACATTGATTGGTGTTAAAGATATCGGGTTCATATTGAAGCAGGTGTCCAAAAATATGATAAAAAATATATACATTAACCAACTCCAAAACTCAATAAAGAAGAGAAATGTAGGGAATGATAAGAGTTCTAGCAGTGGAAACCATTGAGAAAAGAAAGATCAATCTCCATCAAGCTAGAAATGTTGAAGGAGAAACCTAGGAAAGTGTCTAAATAGAACAAAGAAATGAATTATGTGTGGGAAAGAATGACATAAAGTAAATAATTCTTGAGTAAAAATTAAGAATACTACAGAAGAAAATAAAAATGATCATAGGAGTCTAATTACAGTCATTTGCAGTAAATGTAAGGGATTGTGGCATTACCCGATTCAATACCCTATTCTATAGGATAACCTCTAGGTCATGAAATAACCTATGTAGAAATAAATGAATGAATAAATTTTTAAAATTATTAATGATCTTTGTTTATGGGATTAATTTTTATGACTATTCTCTTGTATGTGTAACCATGCATTTTATTTTGTGAAAATCATGTTTATGGAATAATTATCTGTTCTTTTGTGGATATAGTTATAAAGAACCATTTGGGTTTATATGATCCATGAATTTGAGAAAATTACTAGTTATTAATTTATTGGATGAAAATGCGAGGTATGAGATAAAATTTGTGGATAAATTATGGTAGGGTTATTTTGAGTAATTTATATCATTTTGGAAATGTTATAAAATAAGGTTTTCGAAAAAGGACAACACACATAACATGTGACAACCCTCCGCATCAGACAAAGCTATGGGAATCGAAGACACAACCAAAGTGCAATTGGGATTTAACTCCCACCACTAGACAATGAGATGTCCCGGGTTAGTGGGACTAATTATTTTTAGTTAAATAATTTTTTTATCATTAATATTTTGATTTGGGATGTTATGTTTTATCAAATGGATATCCTTTTTATAAGAAAATAATTTGGTGAATAAGTGATAAATGTTATTTTGGAAGACATACGCTCTGTTTGGAACACTATATGAGTAAGGAAAATAGAATACTTGGAAATTTCATTTGAAAAGAATTGATGGATTTTTTTAATTTTGGAAGAATCTATGTTTTTTATAGGGATTCAGGTTATTCATGGAAATGATTAACTTATCATAGAAAATATGTGATTTGGTTAATTACACTTCTGTATGAGACTTTACAAGAAGTTGATGTTATTTGGAGATAAATGATAACATTTACTATGAAAGGCTATGTGATTGAATTTTTCTGAGTTTTGGGTTTCAATCTTAGTTAATATTATATTGAAGGACTTTATGGACAATTGTTTATTGAATGGTCTTTATTTAACTTTGGGTATTGTTTGTTCAATTTTGGAAAGTAAGATTAATATTTCTTTCTATAAAGCATTATCCATTTTGAGGATCATCTGATCTTGTACTAGCCATTTGTTTTTGGTTAATCTCTAAATATAAGAAAAATATATAGTCCATACATTGTGGATTATGTAATTCTCTAGAAGATGATTCTAGCACTTCAGGTGTGACTAATTCATCATGAATACTCATCGTTTGGAGAAAAGATTGAAGGGCCCCGGGACACCCTAAGAGGGGAGGGGTGAATCAGTGTGACAACTTTTTCTTTTAATGTGATAGATCATGTTCCCACGTTTGTAGGAACATGTTGAACATGTATGATGAATATGATTAGAATGCAAAGATTCACATACATAGAGAAGACACAACACTTTTTACTTGGTTCATCACGAAGGGCTACGCCCAAGGAGCATACATCGACAAGTTATCAGTCATACCCAATTCCACTAATCTTCACCAGTTGTGGATTACAATGGTTTGGGCACAGACACTCTATCCCAGGCTCATTTCCTTTACAAAGGTTCAGGGATGGCTCACTGCTTCTCTCGGGTCACTCTCGTTGACTCCCCCTAGCTCACTGCCCTTGGTGAAGTCCCACTCAGTTTATAGACGTGAAGGTCTTTTCAATATATTTGCATTGAAGTCTTTGCCTCTGCTCAGCATGAGACACTGCTTGCATCGAAGTCCAGAATAGATGCACTAGAACGCATAGAACCACTAAACCGGATAACCAGAACGTGCCCACAAACTTCACTGACAATTGCGTGCAACACCAAACCTTTGTGCGCAAAACCTTCCTATTGCACGCAAACTTTACTTTTTTCATGGAAAAATGATTTGCGCACAAACCTGTTGGAATCACTTTGTGTATAAGGTTGTATTTGTTGTCAATAGTTGTCAATGAAGATCAAAATGAAGGAGGTCAAGAAGTACTCCAATGAAATAGAGGAATGGAAATTCAGATGATTGTTGTACTGATCATAAGTTCAAAGAACATGTGTCAAAGGTGACACATTGTTTACAACAATGAAGAAGTGAGGGATAATCCATATGAGGATAATGATGTTTGAAGAAGAAGACAATGTGCAAGTGATTGGAATTCTGAGATGGCCATGCACGTCACATTGTCATAGAATATGATGATGCTAAAGTTCTTCCTTCAAGGAATACATATCACGATAGTGGAGTTTGTGATGAAAGCAGAAGAGTTGCTGAAGGATACAGATCACTGAGAAGAAGTGTTTTTGAGGTGATCGTGCTTGTTGACAAAACAAACAAATGAAATACAAATTTGTTGACAAAGGAGATTCCACGGTGGTATGTTGAGTTCAAGGGATGTGGTTAATGATCCATGTTTGGTCAGAGAACGTCGACAAAGGAATGGATGATCTGGAGGCGGTACAAAAAGAGCAGATACAAGGTGGCGCTGTTTCCCAGTGTTTGCCAAATTTTTGGGCCTCAAAATCGGAAAATGAAGACATGGATTGTCTGCAAAAGGCAGTTCGCACAAAAAGGAAGTGGTGTGCGAAATATAAGAGGTTTGCGCGAAATACTTAAGTTGGGCGCGGAAAACAGCGGGATGCGCGAAATAAGTGGAGCGAAGTTTTTCGCGCAAACAGTGTTTCAGAATCAGAACGTTGAAAAATGGTAAAGGCATGGGCTGCGCGAAAAACCAGAGCTGTGCGCGGAAAAATGGGAATGTGCGCGTAAAATGTTGTGCGCAGAATAGCTGGGTGAATTTTTCGCGCAATCAGCATATCGAATCAAAAATACCGAAAATCGGCAAAGGAAAGAAGCCTGCGAAAAATCGGAGATGTTCGCACCATGTGCGCGGAAAATTAAACTGTTGCGCGTAAAGTTGGCTGTGCGCAAAATGTGGGTTTGAAGTCTTACGCGCAAGAGAGGATTCCTGTTCAGAATAATGAAAAATGTAGAAGTAATGAGATGCGTGAAAAACCAAGGCAGTGCGTGAGAATAAATGGAAGATGCGCGTAACTCAAAGAACTGAGAGACAGTTTTACGCGCAGGAAGAGGTTTTACGCGCATGATCAAAAACGCCTATAAATATGAGGTGATCCCCTCTCATTCGGAGAGGCTCGACACTTAGACAAATCTCGAGCTCTGATGCGCGGAAAAACTAAGGTATAGAGTGGTGCACGAAAAGAAGAAGGGTTGCGCGAAAAAGGAGGTGTTTCGCGAAAAAGGGAAGACTTGCGCGAAAAAGAAGAGTTGCGCGAAAAGCCTTTTACGCGCCAAAAGTTATTTTTTACGCGCATTGTTTAAATTTTACGCGCAAGGCACCGGAAAGGGTGCGCGAAAACTTGGGGGTCCCGCAGGCCTTTGACAGGTGCTTA
Source organism: Viscum album (assembly GCA_963277665.1). Classification (NCBI taxonomy): domain Eukaryota; kingdom Viridiplantae; phylum Streptophyta; class Magnoliopsida; order Santalales; family Viscaceae; genus Viscum; species Viscum album. Next base: position 1,032,785,745 of record OY728158.1, read on the forward strand.
GCACTCTCAAATCTGCTTTGCGAAGATGGAAGAACAGTAAACCATTTGGTTTTATGAAGAGAAGTGGCACCGCACACACATGACTGGTGTTTAACATCCTCATTGTGCTTTGCGAAGAGAAGAAGAACGGACCATGAAACTAAACTCAGATCTGCACAGAAAGAGGGGAATATATCAATACACTCAGGTGTTAGTATTGAGAATCAAAGGAAGAGAAGAAGAAGGATCTAGTGCATTCAGTCATTGCACTAAAGGAGGATTGAACAGAACAGTGCATCAACTCTGAACTCTGATGCAAGCAAAGTCTCATTCTGAACAGGAGACACAGAACTTCATGTCTATCTAATGAAGAGACCCTCACGTCTATAAACTGAGTGGGACTTCACCAACGGCAGTGAGCCAGGGGGAGTCAACGGGAGTGACCCGAGGGAAGTAGTGAGCTATCCCTGAACCTTTGTAAAGGCAGTGAGCCTGGGACAGAGTGACTGTACCCGAACTTTTGTAATCCGCAGCTAGTGAAGCATAGTGGATTTAGGTACGACCGGTAACCTGTCGGCGTATACTCCTTGGACGTAGCCCTCAGTGGTGAACCAAGTAAAAATAGTTGTGTCATCTGTCTCTGCATGTGAATGTTTAATTGCTGATCATATCCATCATTCAGTTTTAAGTAGTTCCTACCAACGTAGGAACAAGATCCATAACATTAAGAAGAAAAAGTTGCCACCCTGATTCACCCCTCCCCTCTCAGGGTGTCCCGGGGTCCTACAAAACCCCCTTTTTTGCGCAACTGAATCTTTTATGGGAGAACACAATTTTTACGTACTACTCGTAATTTTTCGCACATCCTGAAATTTTCCGCACAATACCGAATATTTCGCGCAAGCCCCTTTACGCGATCCTCTTTCGCAGATCAGACCTCGGATCTTCTCTAAGTCTTCAACCATTTGGAATGAAGGGGGTCACCTCATATTTATAGGCGACTGAGATCCCCTTGCGCAAAATCCCCTTCGGCGCGGAAAACCTCTCATCTGGCGCGTAATATTTTGCGTAGGTATCGTTTTCCGCGCACCTCTCCAGATATTTCGTGCAACCCATGCCTTTTCCATTTTTCGACGTTGTGATTTCGAAACACTATTTGCGCAAAAAACTTCACTCCGCTATTTCGCGCACCACGCTGGTTTTCGCGCCCATCTCAAGTATTTCGCACATATCCCTAATTTTCCGCGCAGCCCATGCCTTTTCCATTTTTCACCAATCTGATTTCGAAACACTATTTTCCCAAAAAACCTTGATCCACTATTTTGCGCATCCCACTGTTTTTCGCTCCCAACTTAAGTATTTCGCGCCAGTCTATTATTTTTCATGCACCACTTCCTTTTTGTGCGAACATCCTTTTGCAGACAATCCATATATTCATTTTCCAATTTTGAGGCCCAAAAAATTGGCAAACACTAGGAAACAGCGCCACCTTCAATACTGTTGTCTGCTTGAACTATATGATCACTTTGCTGACACACATTCAGAACTTCCACTGAGGATTGACAACAAACACAAGCCAAACTCCAATTCCTGCATAGAACAGCCATAGTTCCAGCAAATATTAGTTAGTGGTAGAAATTTATTAATGGATGAAACTTTACGTAAAAAGTATGTATATCTCTTTATGTTCATTTTCAGTCTCATAAATAAATTCTTCAACTTTTGGAAATGGAACTTAAAACAGAAAATGTTGTCCATTTACATTTTGTACTGGAAAATAAGGACCATTTGACCCATCACAAGTTTGTTGTTTTCTTGTTGTCAACGTTCTCCTGATAATGTTTTCTACCACCCTCCATCAGAACATGATACTTAGTTTAAATTCCATATCCATGTTTTCCTACATGGAATTCTAGTATGAGTTATCTCAGGTGACCTTTGTACTTCTCTTATTTTCTATTAATGTGATAGTTTTATTAACTCTTTTTTCAATTTCAGACTATTAATGAAGTTCCCAAGACCAATTTTAAAATTTCTAGGATTCAATTTCTAAAAGGATGGAATAATGTAACATCCCAATATTTCATAGAAAGTTATTTTCTTTAAGGTATTTCAATAGCTTGCAGTACACAGAACACTGAGTTCGAGCACACCATGACTTAACAAACTGGCCGTTTGAGAAGAGGTTATGAATATTATTAAGTGGATATTAAATTTATATACCTCATATAATTTTAACATCCATATTATGTGATTCGTAGATATAATATATTAACAAATTCAATTTTTCAGATAAAATAAATTTCTTAGAAAAAATGAAATATTACCGCCTTTTAATGGAGAACAATTTTTAAATCCCATATTTGAAACTTTTATATTTTTAATTTGAATAAATAAACTTCTTATTTAGAATAGGGACAAAAAAATATATTTGGGATAATTTTTTTGTGTTTTTTTGAAAACATTCATATTTTGATGAATAGTAAAAATACTAAATTTTAAATAAATACACCCTTTTTTAATCAAAATAATTTATAGTGTTAAATTATATATTTTAATGTTTTTGAGATATAATAAGATTATATTTTTATAATTTAATCTAATTTTGGTCATTAGATTATTTTTTTCATTTAAATTGGACATAAACATATATCAATCTTTTGATAGTTTTTACTTCTCAAAAACTCGCTTTCTTATTTTGACAACAGAAGTATTTTTCTAAATTAATTAATACATGTTCTGTGTTTTTAATTTGGTGAAATATACATCATTTTTTAATTTGAAATATCAAAATTAGCTTAGAGTAAATTTTGGAATCATTCTGAAAACATTCCAATTTTGATGAATAGTAAAAAACACTATGTTAATGTTTAAAACATACTTTTTATTTAAATAATTATTTAATATATTTAAATTTATTTTATGTCACTATAGATACATAATACCTATATATATTCAATTCAATTCATTAGAGTCATTTTATAATAATATTAGATCTATAAAATTTTATTTAACCTTTTACCCTCTTTTACCCACATTCTTGGAACAATTGCAAATTTGCATAAAACGTAATTTTACCGCATTGGTGAATTGAATTTAAAAAACCTGAGAAACAAGGTTGATACTAGTAATTAAAATTTGGTTCAGTAAGATGAAAATAATTTTTGGTGAATAGTAACTTTTGACTTTTATTTACCATAGTTAAAAGTAAATAGGATAACTAAAGGTAAAAATGATATTATTATAACCCTAACACATGTCATAATTCTACTGGATAAGTGTATTTTGACCAAAAACAATAGTAGGAATAAAGTATGATCATTTTGGCTCACATTTATTATATTAAGACATTTATTATTATTTTATTTAAAGAAGAGTTAAATGTTTTAAATTGAAATTTTCATAACTAAAATATTTTTAATATAGGGTTACACATAAGATAAATTCAAATATCAATATTCCATATAAATGTAAAAATATTTAAACCATAATGGTATTTTATTTATAATTTTGATACATTAAATAATTAAATTTATTTATGACACAATGATGATGCAATAATGACCGTATTAAAGAAAGATTATAATAATTGATATTATAAATATCCAAATTAATGTAAATTGAGACTTTTGATGAATTCCACTAATAGTATTGGTTAATATGACATGTTAGAGTCAATTAATTGAATTTTTTTCAAAGAAATCAAGTTGTTAGGACTTGAAAAAAAAATCAAATACTAAATTGTATCAAAACTGACATAAATGATTTTTAAAACAAATACTATATTATAAATTGATATAATATTCATAAAAATATAATTTCAGAAAAAGGAATTTAATAAGGTTATATTTATCAATAATGAACCAATGGGGCTTTACTTGGAAGTTTATAGAATGTTTATTGACCATATAATATAAAAATACAAGTAGACATGGTAAATGTCAAACTGTTTAACTAAGAGTTAAATCTAAATGATAAGGTTAATATGGACATCTAAACATGTATAAAACCTATTGGATGAGATATTTTTTACCCTTCCCCACCATATAATATAAATAAATCCTTTTTCATCCACTAGAAACCGAAAATGGTTTTATTATAAAATAATATTTCAAGCTTTTCCTAAAGTGACCATCAACTCTCTCATAAAAGTGCACTTCCCTTCTCTCAAAATGACACCTAAAAGTCCATTTGGATCCGCCAAACCCTACCCAAATATCGTCCCAACAACCCTCAATTTGACTGAGAGACATTACATTGATCATAAGGCTAACCTAAGTATCCCTTTTGATCAAATCAAAAGGAAACACCCGAAAAGAGGTAATAATTTCACCACCTGTTTCAAAGTTCATTTATTCTTCCACATCCTATTCCATTATTGATTCCATACCAAAGTAATAATTCTATTACCTTATACATACTGTGATGTTATTATAAATAAGGTACAACCATGTTCATTATTTGATCCATCCTATGATTGATAAGTCACTATACGAGCATACGTACGGCTTACCCTATCCACATCATGGTGTAGTTTATTATTCAAATACTTCTATATTAGGATGGGTATACTAGTGAGTATAACTGATTTAAATAATAAATATTACTTGGTAATTATTTTTTATATATGATATACAAACCAATTAAATATGATTTCACCATCAATAAAATGGTATTTTCGCTCGTATGTACGTACAAATTACGTCTCCACGAACACGATGGGATTCATTTCCCATCGTAACGATTGAAGAATAAGTTTCATTTTTTGATTAAAAAAAATGTTTCACAACTTAATTTAATTCTGTATATGAGTCAAATATATCCTATCCAAGACAAAAAAGACTTATGTAATAAAACATATAATGGAAAATGAATCAGTTAACACCTGAAACAATGATAGTACTAAAATATTATGAATAACGCAATATTAGAAGATCATATATGATAAAATGTTCATGTATTTGGTTCTTGTATAATATAATAACAATTATTCAACTATTATAAATGAGGTTAACGTACCCTCGACTAAGGATAAGTACAAGGTAAGGGGTTTATTATCTCATTTTTAATTCCGTGAGATTTTCATTGTTCATCACTTATTTATAGCATGTGGTGTATTGTATACGTAAATTTTATATATATTATAATGATTCTAGTTAAATTCATGGTATTATATGATCCATTTGGGGTTTATTAAAATTTTTCATATTACTTGACCAATTACAACGTGGTAAGGGTTTTTCATCCCACTTCTTATTTACGTGAGATTCATGCTATATTTCCACTATTTCCTTTTGTGTGCTGGATGTACTGTCCATGACTGTATTCATTGTGTAATATACATTAATTTATGGGTATTTAAATCTTCATTGTATGATCCGTAATTCATGGGTTGTATAATTAATAAGTTACCAAATCGGTATGGGAATTTCTAATTTAAATTTCCACTCATTGGGTTTTACGCGAACATCGTTGATTATTTTACTCAACGATTATATATGTGTGAAATCACAATTTATTTACTTATGCTGTAATTTCCACTCAATTTTTTGTGCATATACTTTTGATACACATAATCACTCCATTGATATATTCTCATTTCATCGATATGGACTTCATAAGAGTAATTTTAACACAATTACCATTCATTAAGTTAAACATCCAAGTCATTGGTGTTGTTTTTACAAAAATATGTTTGAATGTACTCTAATTTATTTACACTAAATATCCAATTATATTGAGTGTAATTATATTTTTCACACATAATCATGTCATTTCTTTATCCTTTACCTTAGGATATAGTCTTTATAAGGTATTATATCTCAATTTACATTCCATTGAGATTTCATTGTTGTGAGGCAGCAATTCAATTTTATATGGTGTATATACTATACTTTGACATAGTATATCATGAATACCTTTATTCTCATGAAATTATATTGTTTTATTAATTCAATTATTTTTATTCAAGCACCTCTCATTTGGTTAGTAACTCTAACTAAATTGCCATTTTAAATGTTTTAATTATTTATTCTTCTCAATCTTCCTCATCAATGTCCATGTATTAAAAATGGTTTTAGGGATTTATTCAAATCGGTATGAATGTTTTAAAATTAAAATTAATTTTAGATGTTTAGAAGTGGAATGGGGAACTTTTTTTCAAAAATATAATTTAAATGGCATCATGATAAGTACTGAAATTTTTAAATGTTTTCAAGAAAAAGGGAATATTTCCCTCAAATTGATTAAATGATTATTTTCATATTTGTCAATATCCTTAATTATTCTCAATTGAGGTTAATTTATTATTATAAAATCTTTTATATTTTATTAAATGAGTTATGTTCTATTTTTGATCTCCTATTTTTATAATATTCATGGTTTGTGTTTAAAATATTGTCATTTCGTATGATAGTTTTAATACGAATGTTTAGATTATGTTTCAACCTTTTCATATGAGGAATGCATTGGACATAGTAAGTGACTGGTGGAGCCCGCTATAGCTCCTCGATGCATCAGTAGGTATCATGATACAAACTTATGTCTTGTCACAAGGCCTTGAAAATATATTATTTGCAGTCTTGGCATGAGACATTGACTATGTGGTTATGATATCTTTCATTATGCATTCCATCATTATAAAATTATCTACTGCCATTAAATGTTAATATTCTACTAGTAGAATATCCATTTAAATATGCGAATGGAATTATTTGACTTATATTTTCCATAATATACTGAATTTTATTATTAAAAGGCTTGTGTTTAAGTTTTATACACTTCCTTAAACGTTTATGATTATAAATGATAGTTTTCACTATATTTTTATACTTACTGAGCATCTATGATCACCCCTTTCTTATGTTTTATTTTTCCCAAGATGTCAAGAAGTATATTTTGACTGACCTGCAGGAATATTATATGGGATATGTGAGTGCTCAAAGGAGAAAAAATGTTTTAGTTTTTCATTATATAATATAATGTAAAAAATTATGTATGTATCTAGTACTTCCAATGCTACTAAACTAATCAGCCTTTCGAGGCTACTTCTTTTTTGATAATGACAATGTTACGAAATAATGTACCGACTATGTGTAACTAGGGTTGGGTCGTTATAAGAAATACATTGATAAATCCATGTAAATTTTGTTTTATGGTATATTTTATTTTGAAAAATTCAATGAAATAAAAAAATGGTATATAGGTTTATGAAAATAGCATGTAAACTTCTTGATTTTAGATATCACAATAAAAATACTATATTACACAGTAAGTGTTCGTTTGAGGTTGGGAATCCTTGTGACATTAACTTATTTCACTATGGAAGCCCTACTGTGTGACTATACACTAATATTGTATTTAAGGAATTAATGGCTTGTTATACAGTAAAAGAGGTCTAGGGGTCACACACTAAGTGTATCTATAATCTCATTTAAATTCCAGAAATTAATTTTCCAAGTTAAAAAAATAATATTTATTCAGGTTTGGTTGATTTCCATAATTTTATCACAAGTTATTCAAAAGAATAAAGTGATTAGAAAGTAAATTTTAACTATTAATTTTAAATTGTTTAAAATATAATAATTATTTAACATATAGTAATAAAATGATATTTATTTAATTAAATAGCTATTTTTTTAGGATTGATAAATATGGATTAAGAAATGAAGACCGATTTTGATAGTCTGAATGATATAAATGATATATATTTATATTTTAAATGTGTCACACATGTGAATAAATTAGTAATGATAATAGTATTATTTTTCATGGTTTTATTTAATAATATTAAATATGGTTAGGGGAATTTTTATGCTTTTACAACCCCAAACCATATATAATAAATATCTATTTATATCACATTTCTTATTAAATTTTCATCTGCGCAACAGATAAGAGGATATTAGATCTTGATATATTGATCTATCTACTCTACTTATCTATAAATATTTTGAGAGAATACTAAGGGTTATTCATCCTTCATGAGAATAAATGTTATAATCAACCATGTACAAGGAAAGGAATTAGGATTAGCTATGTAGTAACTAAATTGTTTTACAATGTTGATCAAATATTGTGCTTCACATGTCGATCACTGCAAGATAGATTCTATACATGAATAATATAGTGAAAATATAGAGAAATTAATTTAATTTTTTCATATCAGAAATTAATGTCGAATTAAATTTATAGGTAATTCTATATATTCTCATAAATTTATTATGAATTTCATGTTAAGATCCTCTCTCTATGGTTCTGGTATACTAATGCATTTTATTTAGTAAAATATTTAAATTGTAAAAGGTCTCATTATCATGTAAATAAATTTTTAGAAATTATTTAATACTAAAATTTGACTTGTTCATACTTTTAGTGGTTTCTTCTGCTTCACCCGGAACATATAAAAATGAACTATGTTACAATTATGAATATGGTATTATGTATGTACGCATAGGTATTGTTTCTATTTTTACAATGATGATTATTTAAAGAAGTTAAATGGTATTTTAGATTTCTAGGAATATAATTATATATAAAAATATCATATTATTTTTTAAAATAAACTTACATATACCATCCTTGTGAAGCAATAATAAATAATAATTTACATCGATTCATGGGTTGGTAGTCCACCAAACACACTAAAGACGTTATCATTTCAATGGACGGTAAAGTAAGAATGTATATGATTTATTAATTTTAAAAGAATAATTAATATTTCGTCAATATCATATAAAAAATTTATATCTGTCATCATCAATAGTTTTTAGAGGTAATGATAGAAAAAAAATTGCATCTGTTCACGAGGGTATTGTCTACCATACACAGGAACGATGTTTTTGTTTCCCATTTGATGGAAGTGGGGATGGATTTAGGTTATGAAATTGATATGGTAACATATTATATCATTAGATATAATTATTTAATTATATTTTCATTATTTAGTAATATCTATAGAGGTGGAATAATAATTAAAACAAAGATTCTCAGTTAATAATGTTAGCTCTTGTTCAGACCACCTCTTTAGGATTATACCTAAAGCCTACCTTAATTGTATTTTTTATCAAAATAAGGACTCCAAGACATTTTTTGGGAATTAAGGAAGTAATTTGCGTATGTATTTAAAAAAATGGGGTTTTATTTGTATAAAATATATGGGAGTTGGTTATTTTTTATAAGGGAGGAGGATTTGCATTCAGATAAATGTCCAAAACTATTCAATAATGGGAAGTCGCTCAAAATAAAGGTGCATATTTTTTTAAAAAAATAAAGTATTTAATTATATATGAGGATTTTAAAGATATATAAAATTAAAAAAACATGTTTTAAACATGGTATTCTATTTACATGTTTAGTTTATCCCCCTCAGAAAACCAGATTTAACATTAATCATGGTAACCATTTTTTATTATGTTTACTATTCATTGTGAAAATATTTAGTTGAAATTATTATATAATATTAATTATTTTGATTCAATATATGTTATAAATTTTATAAAATAAAAATTATATAATTGGAAGAATAAGAATAAAAATTAAACCCTCACGCCTGTCAAAAAAGTAGTTTTTCATGAAATGCATTTTTCAAGCATAAAGTGATATTATAATTACTCTATGACAGGTAATAAAAATTAAATTTATTAAATTGAATATTTATAGATATATAATACAAAAAATTTATTGAAATAATTCATAATTAATGGTAATTTTTATTAGTAAAAATGGATAAACATTATGCACATTAAAATGTTTTCCTGAAAATTATGTTTTAAAGCCTAAAAATGATAATAAAATCCACTAAAAAGTTAAATTAAATTCAATTATTATGATTCAATATAACTATATAATACTTATTTGAATTTTTAATCAAATTATAATTATAATGGTACTTTTAAATTACTTAATGTTTTTTAAAATATAATAATGTTTTAACAAAAAATGATATTTTCCTTATTCTCTAAATTTTCATTATTTTTCGAGAAAAATCCAAAATTAACCCTAAATTAATATCAATTTGAAGAATTAAAAAATAATGTTATTTTTATATCAAAATATTTATTAAATTTACATAAATAAATTATAACATTTTCTCTCAAAAAGTAATAGAAGTCTATTTTGAAGGAATCATAATTTTTAGAATAAAATATCTTTATTAAGGATGAATGTTTATTCATCAATAATTTTTAATTAAATTTAAAATGAGTTGGAAATTTAAATATGCATCATAAATAATTTAATAATATTCATACCTTCCAATTTAGTAGATAGGTTATATCAGTCACGTTTAAATAATAATATTTTAATATTATATCATGACTTATTTAAAATTATTATTGTTATTGGATATGATTTTGAGCATATTTTTCTTCTAAAATCATGGGGTGTTACATTCAATCCCCTTAAAAAAATATGTCATATAAATTTAAACATGTTCTAATTAATCAAGGGTTTGAATTCAAAAACTTTTTTCTAGAAACTCACATCATAAAAATGTTAATAAAACATCATCTTAAATTAGGGGAAGGGAAATATAAAGGTCATATGGACTAACACATGTATATTTTTACAAGTATGAGAAATTTTTTTGGATTTTAGAATATATATACATTGAATAAAATAGAAATTAATTATAGAGATCGATAGATATCACTGATAAAATTAAATAGAACGATCAATAGAATGTTAACAATTGGAAAGCTATAAATATTTTGTGAATTAGAATAACATTGATTCATAAGCTATGAATGTAATAAGATAATATTTTTTAAATGATAAATTTCATACATTTGAGGTATTAAATTACTATTAAAATATAAAAAATGGGAAATATACTTTCTTGATATATTTTTATTTTATAAACATGATTTTATATTTTGGTTATAATTAGATCACTTTCCAATTCACCTCTTTATCTAAGGAATGAATATACAGTATATGTTTTTTTAGACTAAATAAAAAAATTAACATTAAATGGATCATAAGATCCATAAAATATTAACAAGTTATTCCTATGATCTTTATTAAAACCAAAATGGTTATCACAAAGTAATATAATACCCAAATGAATATGAATCTATTAATCTCCAAAATTCAATAATAATACCGAAGATTTAATAGAGAAATTTCTTTAATAAATAACCATATATACCAAATAACCTTAATTACCTCAACATTAATGATGTTTTTAACATTAAAAGATATATCAAACCCTTTAACTTACATCTTAAATAATTTAATAAACTTTTTCCCATATAATCCTTCATATTAAATAGAAATGATATATATATCTCAACCTCTTAGAATATTTCCCAAAATATCATTAATCAAATAAAAATAATAAATATTCAAAAATATTTTATCCTATAATTTTTATTCAAAATTAAATTAAAAATGTATTTACCATATCGTTAATGTAAATAACATCATAGTACCTTTAATATTACATAGTTCAGTGGTAGGCATTGTACCCTTACTAGCCATTGGTTGTGGACTGAGGCCCCACATCTTTTACAGATACGATGAGTTATCTCATGAAATGTGGATTTTACTTTTTATAAAATTAAATTAATACAATTCCTATAAAAATCGAAAAAATCTGATGAAACTCCTCAAAAATAACATTATTCATCAAATAACTATTTAAACATTAAGGTTTTGTATAGTACTTATTTTCCCCATAAAATCAAAAAGTTATAATTAAGTATTATTATCTTAACATCAAATATAGGATAAAACCAAATGGTTAATGATACCATTAAACATATTTACACAAAATATAATAGCATTATTACAAAAAAATGTCATATTACCATAAATATCTCCTAAAATTATCTTAATCACCTTAGACATACATAACATAAAACCTCAGTTGGGGGTATTTATGCCTTTAAAATTATTATAGACCATATAATTATCAAACCATGTTACATTATGTTTATAAATGGTCATACTCGATTATCATAAATTCATGTCCTTGATGGTGGTTCATAAATGGCCTTTGAATTCCCAAAACATATCCCAAAAGAGTGTCAAACATGGTGTGTCACACAGTACATTATCGCGAACTAGGTGATGATTGAGTAAAAGAGAAATGCTTCTTTTTTGAAGTTATCAACCTTTGTAAAATGATTATAGAGCCACATTTACTTTTAATATCTAGACATGGATGTAAATATTTGGAAACCACTCACTATAAAATTATCTAAAATTACAGGATATTTTCCTATACTAAGAATTATCCTTGGCTTTATCCATAGGGTTATTATTAATTTTTTTCCATCTTATTTTCCAATGTTTTAAGAAAAACATTTCACTAATATTATCTATAGTTACCCATTCCATTTATTCATATTATTATATGATTTTTTACTTAAACATCCATTAATTATAACCCAATGATTCTAAGGTCCAACATCCTTGTAAGACAAGGTTCATAATACATCAACGTTGGAATAAAAAATAAGAAAAATTATTTTATTCAACATAATTTGATCATAAATCATTTTGATCTTTGAAAATGGAGCAGATAACCTTGGGAAAACATAGATTAAAGGGTTGAGAAAAAATCTTAGTAAGGGAATAAATATGATAAGGAACCATAGAATATTAGTCCAAAGTATATCATGATATCATAAAAGAAAAGGATCAATAGTAATCACATGAAATCATAACATAAATAAAATGGTATGATATGATCATGATATCCTTGAAAATTTGGATGTAATATATAAAATAACATAAACATGAGTCAAGGATAAATTCTTAGACAGTGTCACATAAGAGAAAAAGTTTAATAGTGTATTAGTTTTACTCTCTAATCCCATGGTTTCTATTTCATGAGACTAAAAACATTCCCCAATGAATTAGAGTTCTATCTTGGTGAACCCATCATAACATGTTCATGATTTATTTGTGACATAATGTGGAAATAAATTTTAAATAATAATAATAAGAATTTCCCATGGAGGTAAAATGGTTTTCATAATATTGTCTCATGTCATAATCAAGGAAATTTCATAATGAAGGAATTTTACTGATAATCACAAGGTATTTATTACCCCTAAAATTAATGGGAAATTATCGTGGTATATATGTGAGGGACATAAATACATAATTTAGATTATGTTCATTACATCTAATGTTTTCATCATTGATGATAAATTATTAAAAATATTACTTGGAATATTTAATATGGAAAACAATCTATTCACTTTCAAATAACATCTTTAAAACCTATAATTTTCTAAAATATTAGAGAAAAAAATTATATTTTAAAAGAACCATGAAATCTTCAAATAATCTAGTGGTTATGTTGGTGGGTAATTCTATACATGTATTATATGTTAAAAAATATAATTTCACAGTATTTTCAAAAGGTAAAAAATGCCTCATTTGGAAAATGATAAGAAGATTCTTTTAAAATTGAATTTTAAAAGTTAAACCCTGGTTAAATGTTTTCTAATAAAAATTTTCTGGGAGATTGAAAATATTTTTGAAAATATTTTTACAAACCATGGAAATCGAAAAAAATATATTTGAGTGAATAGAGAAATAAAGTTGACTTTTCTTTATAAAAAATTCACAATAATTTTAATTTAAAAAGATATGTAAATGGTTAAATTTTATAAAAAGTTAATGTACAACCAATTTACAAAAAAATTAAGGTTTTTTATTAGAAAATTCTCAAATAATTTCCTATAATGGAAATTCAAACATAAATAATCCCGATTAAAATTAGATTAAAACAGAAACCCTTACCACTTTGATAACATCTGAATATGGAATTTAGATGTATGAAGTATATGAATTGTAAAAAAATGTCATAATATATGAATTATTCATGATATAATATTTAAAAGGTTATTATATGAACTATTTAAAAGAAATTAGGTGAAAAAATCATTTGTCTCAAAGAAGAAAATTTTGAGATGAAACCCCTACCTTTTTTCTAGACATTATCGTGTATATATTATATATCATGTATAATATAATTATAAAAATTTATTATTTTCTAAAAGTTATTTTTATAGAATAATCCATTTATACTTAAACCATTTACTTAATTTAATTCAATTATATATTTAATTACTTATTCAGTAACGTCTATGTCTGGTGTTTTGAGGATGCAAGGTTCATAATTTAAAAACAACATCTGTGTATAGATGGTGGTCAAATGTTCCACTATTCCATCATATATAGATTAAAAATAAATAAATAATTATAATTTTTTTACAGAAATTATACTTTTAATACCAATCATGAATGATATTAAAGGAAAACAAACTTCTTTCCAATCATGGAGATGAAGAGCCATACAAACACTTGAGTATAGTTTTTTTTCAATGATCATTGTGGAAATGAGTTAAGTGATATTTTTCATTTAAATAATGAAAATTATATCATAAATATAAAATTATTTCTATAAATACACTTAAATATATTATCCATGTGATGTAATAAAAAAAATTTTGCATCGCTTTGCGAGAATGTAGTCCACCATACACACGAATGGTGATATCATTTTGAATGGATGGTAAGGTAAGAAAATATATGACATATTAATTTTTTAGAATTATTAATATTTAAATAAAATAATATAAAATCATTAAATCCATCATCATAAACAGTTGTGATAGGTGATGATAGAAAATGAATTATATCGGTATGTGAGGCAGTAGTCTTATATACACACGAATGATGTTTTTGTTACCCATTTGATGGAAGTGGAGATGGATTTAGGTTATGAAATTAAAAAAAATATAATATAATTATATGGGAGATACTAATTTTACTATATGATCATGACTGATTAATATTTAAGGTATGTGGAGGAAAAAAATAAAACAATGATGCCCTATTAGAAATGTTACATATTCTTTAAACCACCTCATTAAAATTATACCTAAAGCATCCCTTGAATGGATTTATAATATAAATAATTACTCTAGGATGTGATGAGGTAGGTAAGAAAGATATTTGGGTAGTAATTGATTGAAGTATATATTTTTGGATTTGAGTAAACAAGAAGAGAGGGATTTAGATTTTATAAAGAGTAGGAGTGGAATTCCTATAGATACAGAAATCTATTCAATAATGGAAAGTCAATTTCAAGAAATGTGCCACAAAATTTAATAAATAAATAATTTTAGGATCTATAAATATGATACAAACTTTTAAAATTTAAAAAAACATGTTTAGAATATTTTATACTATTTAGTTATTTAATTTAACCCCCTTCTAACCATCTTTTAACATTAACCAGGGTAATAGAGTGTTAATGTTTTAACTATTCATTATGAAGAAAAATTAAGCTAAAATTATTATATAATTTAAATTATTATAACAGAAAATATTTAATCTATTTTATTAAATATAATAAAAATAAATTTAAGGATTTAATTTAAAATTAGTCCCACAGATGTTAGGAAAAAAATAGTTTTCTTGAAATGCATTTTTTAATCATAAGACAGTATTATAATAAATGTATGGAAAGTAATAGTAATTAAATTAACTAAAACTAAATTTATATTTATATGATATATAAATTTAATATAAAAAATTTCTAATTAGGGGTTATTTTATTTATTTATAATGGAGAAACATTATGCACTTTAAAACAATTTTGTGAAAAATGTGTTCTGAAGCCAGAAAATAAACTCATATTAAATTCCATTATGATAATTATTTAAATGTAATAAATTATATTAAATATAAATTATTAAAACCTATTTTAATTTAAAATTAAATTAAAAAAATAATGTTTCTTTTAAATTAATTAATATATTAAAAATAAATGAAAATTTTACAACAAAAATCTATATTTTTCAATATTCACTAAAAATCAATATTTTATAAAATATCCCAAAATATCTCGCAATTTATATACGTATATCATTTTTTATAAAATAATTTTCATTTTATAAAATAAAAATTCTAAATTTTTGAATAAATAGTTATAACATTATCTCAAAAAAGAAATAAAACTAATTTTTGAAATAAACATATTTTTTGTTGAATAAAATATATTTATTTAATATGAGTGATTTTTTAGTAAGAATTTTTGAATAAATTTATATTTATAATGAACATTTTATATATTTCAGAATGAACATATTACTATCCATTCCCCATAATTTAACTACTAGGTTATATTATTCACTTTTTAATAATAATTTCTTAATATTATTGTGTAGTAAGTTATATAACAATGTTATGTGTTGATTACTCTATTGGCCATAATATTATTTTAAAAAATTGGGGTGTTAAAATTTCCTTTTAATTGTATTTTTAAGTCATTTTCGTGGTGATTAGGTATTCTATATAATCCTTGGTTATTGGAAACCAATGACGAAAGTGGAAGGATAAATCCAATAATAGTTGGATTATGACCTAAAGGCATTAGATTAATTTGTGGTATGAACTGTGACTACTATACATTTGCCAAAATTTTAGAAAAAAATCACATGTCACCCTTTCCTTATTTCATCCCTTGGTTGGGACCTAGAGATTTTTATGGATCCTTTAGCTTTATGCTTGCATCTAGAGACTCCTTCTTAGGAAGTGTCAAGGATTGAAATTTACTTTTTGTAGTTTAACTAGACAATTAGAGAATAGTTCTACTCATGGGATCTTTATATAGTGCCAATGAGATCCTACAATGTTTTACACCATGTAATGGAGGATAAAAATGACTCATCTATAGTTTGATAGCATGAAACATGGATTGTTTGATGATATGATAAGCGTTATTTTAATCCTAGTTTATCCCTTGGATAGATATAGAGTTGTTTATGAAAAATGTGCACAAGATCCTTAAACATTTCATTGTATTTCACACCTAAGTCCTCTGAATATAAAAGATAAGTTCACTTTTACAAAAGTATTGATGAACTCTTCAACTTAATGTAATGTTTGAGATGGTTCTTGAAGTTAGATTTTAATTCCAATTATCACACATTAGGGGTTCAGGAGGATGGTATACTAAGGACTAAATTATAGTGTTATTAAAGGAATGATGAGTTCCTAGTGACACCCTTTAGTGATAAGACCACCCCCACCGTGTTCATAGAACTCATTAAATAGATATTGGAAACATCATTTGATTTTGTTGTTGTTAACATTATTAAATATTTTTTTATACTCTGTGTCTATGTTGCTGCATATATATATTTTGAGAATAGGCTTAGACCTACATTGAGATAACCAATTACAATATTCTCTAGAACTAACAGCTTTGGATTTGAGTGGATCACTTTTTAGGGATTGTAAACTCTAATATTATTATAGTCGATCACCTAAAGTGGGTTGATATATATTTTTTTATTATGACGAACCCATGATCATAGTGGAGGTAGAAATATTCCTCAGTTTGGAATGGTACTTCTGGAGGTTTGTAATGAATTTTCCTCAACACTATCCCTATTTATTTCCATGATGATGAATTTGTAGACATCTTATTATATGAACAAGTGTGAGGTACTTCATGGATCTAAGGTAGATAATGATCATTTTTAATTATTTGCGACTTCTAGAGGAGGGAGTTCAGTTCATAGTGATTTCTGATTCGTACAAATATGGGATCAAATGCATGTTTATGTTGAGAAAGAAAACATTTACTTTTGGGAGATATATACTATGATGTTCTACATAACTATATATCACAAAAAGATGCACTAGATGCATTTTCTAAAGGAGGGGAGGATATCATCCTTTTTCAGGGGTGAATGATAGATCCATTAAATTTGCATGATGTGTTTAGAGAGTTTTATAACTCCCCCTTGGAGATACATATGGGAGATGAAAAAATGTACTGGGAGCGTTGTAGGTAGTTTTTATAGGTTTCCATTGTGATGTTTGTTTCATGTGTGTTCCCCGATGCCTCACATATTAGCTAGTAAAGCTGGAAATTAGGATGTAGTAGGTCTGACTAAACCAATTGAATTATCCGAATGGAAGTGGGGTGAAATATTGATAGATATTTCGTTGATTATTACATATATTTTATGATTACATGAAACTATCTGAGTTATTTTAAAAAAAATTACCAAGTCATCACAATTCCTTTTCACCTGAGGGAAGATCACTATTGAGATTTTGTGGCATTCTTACATGCATTAGATCATATGGATTCATGGGAAACTATGATGATCATCTCCAACCATGATTTTAGGTGTAAATCATGGTTTTGGATATGTTAGATAATGGATTTTAGGACCGAGTTATTGATGAAAACATTGTTCCATCCAATGGAAGATGTCCATTTTGTGTGGACCAAGCATGTATTGGAAAACGTTCCATGAGTTGGTGTGTTCATTTTTCATTTATAAACGAATGGATAAATAATTATTTGTATATATAAATTTCTATAGTTTCCATAAATCCACTATTTTCATTTAAAATTATTGAGAAACTATACAGGGGACCCTACATGAAACCTATGTTCTAGAAAAAGGTCATTTGGACTTCTCTTATTAGGAAAAAAATAATGAAGGCAACATCAGAGGAGGGTTCCGATTATCTATGAGCTATTGAGGACTTCTCATTAGAGAAAAAAATAATACACAGATTTATATAATCAATATTTTTAGTTCAATTAGAGAGACCATGTTTTCTTGGGAGTCTCCCCACAATTTGGATTGTGTTGTTTTGGCTAGGGATGATGCTTTTCCCCAAGATTCATCATGCTATATGAGTTTCTATGTGGAGTTGGTGAGGTCTCATACGGGTTTAACATTCCTATATAGTGAAACTAATTGCATGATGTCTTCCATGTGTCGAAACTAAGGAGACACATGCATGAATTATCACATGTTATTGTCTTGAGATAGATATACATTAATGATAGAGTCACCTTCTCATAGTACTCAATGGAAATCGTGGTCTAAAAATATAAGATCATGCATAGAGAGACCATTTATTGTGTTCAAGTGCTTTGGTGCCAAGAAATCATGAAATAGATCTCCTGGGAGCATGAGAGAGAGATTTAGGCTTTGAAACCCCGTTGTCTTTTTGTAGCTTGTAATTTTTGAGGAGAAAATCCATAAAGGAGGGGAGAATGTAACAACATTGATTTCATTTTTTAGTTATTTGAATATTTCTAAATAAATTTTGGTATTTTTCATTGGAGTTGGCACTATGTTTTATGTAACATAGGACCCCCAAAAATAATATATAAAAAATATATATATTTATTAAACTACACACCTGAAATTTTTTAGAATAAATTATTTTTTCATTGGTCAGGACCTCATATTGAAAATACAAGACCACCGTTATTTCTGGAACACAAATTTTTCCATAGGAACGACATAAATTTAGTTGACTTTATACGTTCAGTTGAAGACCACCATTGACATGTGTGTTAAGGGAATTAATAAATTGATTGATCAATTAATTAATCAATTTAATAGAAAAACACTAAACTCCATCTCAATGTATTTCATTATAACAAATATCCTGGGTTTTCCACATAACCATACAAAGGATAGGGGAGATCTTTATTGGTTTTAACAACATGAGAATGTGGATCGATGAAAATAATTCAAATATAATCATGAGAAGGATGAAAAACGTAATTGTATCTTTATCTTCATTTCTAATGGATTCATTATTCTCTAATGATCAATTATTTTTTTAAGTAAGGAACATTATTTGATGGATATAAGCCCTTTAAATTATTTAATAAGAGCGAGGTTTCCAATCTGTATTATTTTTTTGGTGATTTTCTATTATTCTCATGATCCTAAGTTTAATTTGAGTTGTTAAACCTCGTTATTTATATCTTTTGGGCGATGATTTCACTAATTTTAGGCATTATGTAATTGTTATATGGGATCTCATAATTCAATGATGGGGTTTCAATATGTTTTCTCTAACCCCCATTCATTGTGATCATCATCATTGGCCCATAGGGGATAAATTTGACATTTCTGATTTGCTTTTGAGGGTGGTCCAACTGGTAAATTCATGTAGGATTTTTGAATTGATGGTTTTGAGTGTAGAAAAAAATGCTAGATAATGAATTCCCAACATGATATTCTGTTATAATAGATTATTAATACAAGATTAACATTATGATTAATGTTATGATATACATAATTTAATCCAATAATATTCATTAGAGGAAAATCCCAATAAAAATCCATAGATCATCACATATTATTTATAATTAATTTATGTAATTAAACAATTAACTTATGAAGAATTATATCTTCATTAATGGATATGACAATGATTCTATTTCATATCTCCATTGTGTTGAAGGAATTAAGAAATGATTCCCTCCATTGGGGATCTACATGTGTTCCATGAACCTCCGAACATCTCTATAAGAATCTCCGGGTACTTGCATAGAATATAATAATACTTTATTTAGTCGGCATTGCTCGTCTGAAGAATCTCTTCCAATAATGGTTCTGTTCAGTCTTTTCGAGCATGATACTAGTGGTGTAGGAGGATCACCCTCTGTTATTGAGTGAATTTTAATGAGGAAAGATCTATGGGGATTTAAATTTGTTGTCTTCAGTTCTCTTTGTGTACAACCAAATTAATTGGCTCTAATAGATAAATAATATAACTTGGTTTTATATTAATTGGGTTAAGAAATAATAATTTCATATCTGACCTTATTATTATTCATAATCCCTTCATAACTCCGTGACTATAATAATAATAATAATTTTTTTTTTATTTCATTACATCAACATAAAATGTGATTTAAATTAAATATTATTAATTCAAATAATATTCAATATATAGTATTTCTCACTAGAATTTTAAAACCAACCCACCATTCCTCCACAATTTTTTATAGAACTTAAATAATGACTATCTATTTAATAAATTAATATCACTACATTATTCAATAATAAATTAATAAATATTATATTCCTCAAATATTAAATATATATATATGAACTATTATTCTAAAAAAATATTCCCTTGAATAATTGAAGATGAAATATATGGTACCAAGAAAATATGAATAATTATTAAACCATGTGTGGAAATAATATATATTCATCTTCAAAAATTATAAATAATATTATTATTTAACTTCATTTTTGGATACAATTATTAGTCACACTCTAGACCACTTTCATAGTGGCATTAGGCAAATCATCCCCAATTCAAAGATTAGAAACTAACAACACTCCAAGACAATCATAGAGATAAAAGTTGATGTCAAAATGGCATAAAAGCACGTACATACATTTAATGTGTAATATAATCCCTTTATCATGATATATCTAATCAAGCATGTTTTATACTAGTTCCATGAACAAATGTTCTTGATGTATCTTTCTTTAAGTTCTGAAAATAAAACATACTTATAGAAAACAATGGACATTTATTTATATAGGCTATATAATTTCCATCTAGGGTCCTGAGATATCTACTTCCATTAAATAAAGAAGGTAAATATCAATTCTCTAATTATTCATTAATGAAATATCACTCATACAATGCTGAATGTATCCTATCTAATTTAAAACATATATCATCATTTTTTATCAATAAATCAATGTATGATACTTATAATACCCAATAATAATAATTCTATCATCTAAGGATCAATACACACATCCACATATTGTAACATCCAATTACACATATAAATGTGGATTTCCTACTAAAGGCTCTTATTATCATAATATACTACAGTTGATATTACCAAGGTATTACACCATGAGATGGTTCTTGTAACTCCTATGAGTCACAAAACTTGATGGCCTATATCATATTTTTAGCTCAAATGATTTCATCTAGAAATGTAACCTATATTTAAGAATACCATCATAGAACTAATGGATTTTCATCATAGTGGGGTACTGGTAGGACCATTCAATGAAACTACAACTCTTATGACATTTTGATATGATATGTTACACAAAATAATAACAGTGATATGATAAGGTGTTCATAAATAATCAAAACAATGAATACATGTTATCATAAAGTATATAGATTTTGATTCTATGGCACTAACTTTAACTGACCCCCACTTGCACTAGAGCCAATTGTTATCAACATTTATTCCACTAGATCTTGCATGATACTCATGATTCTAAAAGGATTTGACTTTTTCCATGGGGTTTTCCACATTTTATTCCATGAATACTTTTCTTACAACAATATCACCCATATGAGAAAAATCCATTAATAGGTGACACTTTCAGAGTATATTCATTAACCTTTGGTGTGCCCGTGGCTATTTTACCAAATCCATTGCTACAGTATTATCATAATACAATGTGATAGGGTCATTACTATTTGGTACTAAATCAGGATCATGGAAAAATTTCCATATACAAATGGATTCTTTGGCTATATTGGAAGCCATTATAAACTCAGAATCCACTGTAGAATCGGCAAAAAATAGCGGCTTTTATATCTTCTAGATCAATGCTCATCCATTGAGACTGAACAAATATCCTAATTATGAATTCATATCATTTTTATACATTTAAAAAATTGTAGCAATATATCCTCTGATTACAAGATCTATGTTACTTGTATACAGTAGAAACATATCTTTAGTTTGTCTTGGATACTAAAGGAATGCCTTAACAATTGACTTATTATTTTATCATGGATCATCTTGATTTCTACCCAATATACTCAACACATAGAAAAAACCATTTCGGGTATATAACATGGTTACATGATGGATCATATTCCTAAAGCATATGGGATCTTACTCGTTCTAGTTTTCTCCTTTTCTGTATGTGGAAATATTTTCATGGAAATATGTATACCATGTTACACTAGAACTAATAATCTCTTGGATTGTTCTATACTAAATTACATTAAAAATTATTCAAATTATGTACCTTAACTTAGTATAAGAAACCAATTAAACCAATCACGAAGTTTCCTAATCCCTAGAATATTGGTTGCATCACCCAATTCCTTCATTGATAAACATTATTTTAACTAGTCATTAACATACTATATGATTGGTATTTCATATACAATATTTAATATGTCATAATCATATATATATATATAGTATAAAACCACATTCCCACTAAACCTCTGGTAAACACATGTCTCATATTCATTCTTAATGTATCTAAATTCTTTTATAGCTTCATCAAATTGAATGTTCCATGAACTAGATGCTTACTTAAATGAATAAATGGATCTCTACAGCATGAAAATAATTTTTCTATCACCTAGGGTCATAACCCCCTATGGTTATTCCATATAGATATTTTCCTGAATGTTCAAATTATGGAATGTAGTTTTGACATCCATCATCCAAACTACATAGTCATGGTAAGTTGTTATTGTGAGTTGAATTTTGATGAAATTAAACATGGAGACTAGTGAAAATGTATCATCATAGTCAATTACATGATGTTTGTTAAACCCTTTATCCACTAACCATTATTGATAGGTATTTACTTTACCATAAATGACTAGTTTTCTCTTGAATACACATTTTCACCCAATAGGATTTATATCAATTGGAGGATTAACCAGAACCCAATCTTGGTTACAATTAATTGAATCCATTTTAGAATTATCATATTCTTTAAATCTTAAAACATCTAAGTTCTCTAATACAGATTTCTATGATATTGGTTCATCATTTTATACCAATAACAATTCAATATATTTTAAGAATATGAAACCATATCTCCCCGTTTCTATTGCCTCTCAAGATATCCTATTCAAAACATGTGTTTCAGGAACTACTTCTTCCATGGGGACCTGTGAAATTTGTTCCAATACCAACTCTTGTGTATCTTGCGCATCAACTTCATTGAAGTCAATATTTCTTCTACTATCATCAATGAATATGTTATCCCTCTCAATAAAGATGTCTTCTCTGGATATAATAAATTTCTTATATGAGAGTTTGTATATGTATTATACCTATATTTCCCCAAGATAACCTATAAAGATAATTTTTTTTCCTTAGGATGACAGTTTTTTTTTCGAAGAAGGCATTAACAAGAACCTCACAACCCCATACATGTGTATACGGAAGTACATGTATCTTTACACTCCATAACTTGAATATAATTCAATTTTCCTCTTTAGTTGGTACTCAATTTAATGTGTATTTTGTATTAGGTAATAAATATACCCAAAAGAATAATAGAATATCAACATAAATCATCATTAACAATACCATTTCTAGAAAGGTATGGTTCTTTCTTTAACTAACCCAATTCAACAATGCATTGTAAAGTGGAGTGAGTTGAGAAATAATCCCAAACATCTATAAAAATATGATAAATTATTTGTTAATTTAAACAGAACATTGATTTGAATGAAGATTATTTATGTTCTTTCGATATTGATTATATAATAATTTTTTTTATTTTATTCATAGAGGATTAAAACTTATACCTCATAAATTGTAAAAATCCATATATACTCAAGTCATCAGTAAAAGTTATAATGTAATAATATCAACCTCTAGCTTCTACTAGAAAGGGTCCACAAACATCAGTGCATACATATCATAGAATCCATATATACCTTTCACCATGTCAACTAAATGGTTTTTTTCCTTGTAAACAAGAATGACATCTATCAAGTGTTTTTGGTTGAAATGATTCCAAATATCTATCTTGATAGATATTTTTATTATTATTTTCATTTTCGTGACCAAAATTATATGTAAAATCATTGTTTCATATGATTCATATGAACTGGATTCATTATCAATCACCAATAAATAGTTTCTATAATTTTATATATAAATATAGTTATTTGAATGTTTCATACCATAACATATGTTATATTTGTAGAAGAAAAAACATTTATTTCAAAATTTGAATATAAAAACTATTGTATCTATTTAGGACATAGAAATTATGTTCTTGGTAAAAGTTGGTACATAATTAATATCTTCTTAAACCATTATCATTCCTATTGTAAATGTAAGATGGTAGTCTCCAACCGCAAGAGCACCAACCTCATAGTATTCATTTCACACAAATCCACATCTCCAATGGAAATATATCAGAATATAATTGGTTGCTGTAATTAGATATATATGTGATCACTAAGAGATATATCTAATACCCAATGCATATATATTGAATGATTACACTTGATAACAAAACAAAATTTAGTATCCCCTTTGCTTTTGGGTGTATTTCCTATTCCAGTGGCCTTTCTTGCCACATAAATAACATAATGACTTCTTTTTCTTACCATTCCTTTGGATCTTTCTTCTTATTGGATGGATGGTGATTGGGAGCTTCAGACTTTTTATGAGTCATAATCCCTTCTCCTTGTTATTACTTTTCTTTATCACCATAATAACTGTGATATTTTAATTCCCATGTCCTTGTCCACTTAGCGAATCCAATTATGAAATTTTGATAGAATATTCTCTCTATTATTCATGTTATAATTAACAATAAAAATATAGAAGAACTTGGATAGTGAGTAAAGTATATGATATATGAAAAACACATTTGGGAATTTAATCCATAAGATTTCCATGAATTCAATGTATTAAATAATTAGGACTACATGAGTCCCATCTGGAACAGACTCTCCAGGATTAGTTGTGAACACAACATTAAAGATCTGGTGTATCTCTTTCCCCAACCTCTAATTATAAAGACCCCAAAGGTGAAATGCATCCATGTACTCATGCTTCATTATAATCTCATTAGTAATGGATGATAGATTGAAACACATAACATCTATTTAATAATTAAATGTTTTCTCTTATTGAGACAACACATCCTCAGTATCTATTTTACCAAGTGCTTTAGGAATAAGATCTTTTAGCACAAAAAATTTTCAATCATGGATAAAGATAACACATAAGAAACATTTCCACTAGTGGAAATTTGTTTATTTGAGAAGGTTATACGTATCATGTATGGATCAAAATGATATATTTGAAGTCATTTTTATTATTTTTTATATAAATAGGATGATCATAGATTTAGTACATTACCAGATAAAATCTTGAAAAATAAATAAATTTTTTTATTTATTAATCACCCAATTTTGTAATCAAAACCAAATATACCTCACTAATGGATTCAAAATATATACATTCTAGTGTCAAAGATCGTTATTCCACTTATCAGCACCCTTACATTCGTTGATCATGTAATTTGAATGATTTTAGGTAGGCATTACAAATTCCACCCACATTTACTCATAGTTCCTTGATCTATTGAGTTTAATACCCTATTATAAATTCGTTAAAATGGAATTCCTCAAGCATTTCCTCTTATATAAACAAAATAATACTTTGGTAGTCAACCCCTGATGTGAATTAAGTTAATTCAATCCAAAACACCAAGTAAGAATTCCTTGATAATACAAAGCACCCAAACTTTGGATTGTCAAGAACTATTGAACTATTATTTGATTTTAACATATGTAGATAAAGGATATAAAAACTAGTAAATATAATGTAGTTATTTTATACTTATGAATAAATTTACAATTATTAATTTTATTACATGTTTGTTAATAATAATTATATTTAATTAAGTGATTAACCATGTCTTAGAAAATGTTTGTGCATAATCCAATTTATTTTAGTTTTATCTTGGATAATTATTAATTTATTAATTCACCTGTACATGAAAAAATATCTATAATTAAATAACCATTAAAATTTAGTGAAATCGAATAATAATTTGTCATGATCATGATATTTTACTCATGGTTATTTTTTCAAGTGGATGATAAACTAACCATCGTCGTAGGGAAAAAATATCATGAGCCATTTATGTATCATGTGAAGATTTTCCCCTATCAACCTATGTATATATCTTGGATTGGGTTCTCCTTGGATCAAAAATTTTACTACATCTTCTATCTTGGGAGATCCGTCCATTGTATATGATTTTACTTAATCACAGGGGAGGGGAACCAAAGGATTGGTTAAGGGGTTTTCATAAAAGAATCCTTCGGCACATGAGGCCTTAAAAAATGAAAGGAGGTATGACCCAAATGCCAATTATTCAATTTTAAAATAAAATAAAATGATCCAATCACATAAAAAGTTATGATTTATGCTCATTATCATCCACAAACATGCAAAAAATTATTCATTTAATAAAATTATCGTTCAATTAAAATTATTATTATTTAAGATCAATAATTCATGAATTAATCAATTATCTTCATTAATTAATCAATTATTTTATCTTAATTATCATACAAATTTTATTGAGATCCACATCCACCATAATTTTTACAAAATTAAATAAATTATTTAAAAATAATGGTGTACAAAATTGTACCATGGAGGTAGCATAGTGAGAACCCATTTGAACTACCCAACATGTATTATATTCACATGTTTTTTACACACACTATAACTGGTAAACATGAATTATCATTTAATTTCATTGCATGTTATATCAACTAAATGAAAAGAGAAAATACCTGGGATTTAAATAGCATGTAAAATTTTGATGTGCGTAGAGTAATAACCATACTTTGAGTTATACATGATATGTAGTTCTAACCATTACAAAGAAAACAAATTAGATATTTGACATATATATATATATATAACTAATCACATGGTGTGTAGTATAAACTTAATTACCACAAGAAACATTTGATGATATGTTTTGAAAATTATAATAAATTATTTTTTAATTCAATGTAATTTGGGAAATGTACATGGTGTTTACATTCCAGCTACACATTGTGTATTATTCTCACTATTTATCTACGACACACACCTAAAAAATAAGTATGTGACCAATACATAGAATATTTTAGAGTAAATTTCATGTCAATGGGTTACATGGAACGTGGTATTCAAATTATAAGATCACCAGTCATGTAGGTCGTGTAAGAAGATACCCAGACCGTCTATGACTAATGGACTACACCTCATTTACAAAAGATAGACAGTGTGTACTCTAGTTTAGTATACCCCATGATGGCCCAGTAAACACATGGTGTTTATTTATATTCACTACATTTAATAAATTCGCACATATTGAATTAATTCCAAATTTATTCTTTTTTCATTGAACAATAGTACACAACATGTACCAATGGGCTACACGACATGTACTATGGTGTCATCTAGTCAGATTCCTTAAAACCCCATGATGTATTCTATGAATGTATTTGGTTCATAAAATTAATCAATTTTTTATATTTTTGATATTAAAGTGAAATAAAATATGCCTCTCGATTCATATAAAATAATGATTAAACTAGAATTAAAATCTAATTGAGATGATTAAATCAATCAATGATCTTTAAAAAATATGAATAATTATAAAACCTCTATGATACTACATAATGTTTCTAAGCATAGAGGAACCACAATATTGAGCATTCATAACTCCGATTTACATCATAATCGATAATTAATTTTAGATT
Source organism: Viscum album (assembly GCA_963277665.1). Taxonomy (NCBI): domain Eukaryota; kingdom Viridiplantae; phylum Streptophyta; class Magnoliopsida; order Santalales; family Viscaceae; genus Viscum; species Viscum album. The sequence goes on from OY728158.1 coordinate 1,032,814,071, forward strand.
TATAGGATGATAAACATCATTATCAACTGAATTAAATCAATTAATGTAGATAAGTGGAAAATACTGGAACCAAAGCACTAGATCATCACATATTATTTATATTTAATTTAAGAAATTATAGAATTACCATGAGTGTAATTATATATTCATTGATCGGTCCAAATAAGTTTCTACATCATAGAATCATTCCATTTTAGGAATCCTGAAAATATTCCATCCAATAGAAATCCACACGTGTTTCGTGAACCTCTGAATGTCACTGTAAGAATATTTGGATCCTAGCATAGAAGATCATAATGCTCATGTTTTTTTCCATTGATCTCCCTAATAGTCACTTCAATGATGGATTCTCTTGGATCTCTCTAAATTTTAGATTGGTGGTATATGAGGATTTCTCTTTGTTCTTGAGAATGTTCATGGAGAGGAATCTCTCCAGGGATTTGAGAAGATTCTATACGGATCTCGTTGAACTTAACCAAATGAGATGGATCCAATAGAGAAATAATATAAATAGGTTTTTATATCACTAGGGTTAAAAAAATAAAGGCACATGAATCCTTATTATTTTTCATATTCCTATGCGAAACTCCATTTATATAATAATAAAAATATTATTATTATTATTTAGATAAGAACTAAATTAAAAAATTAAATTAAATATTATATATAAAAATAATATTTATTATTTATTATTTTTCACTGGACCTTTATAATCAGTATGTCATTCCCCCAAAAAAATTATTAGACTATGGATAATGAATATTTATTTAATGAATAAATATCACTATATTATTTTCCCATAATTAAATAGATATTATATTCAATAAATTGGAAAACAATTATTTATTAAGTATTCCACTCACAAAATATTATCTTGAATAACTAGTAACAGTATACAAGAGATCATGTGAACATGAATAATTATTAAACCATGTGTATGAATAAAATTTATTGAACTCCTTAAATAGTAAATAATGTTATTATTTAAATGTGGTTCTAGATACACTTAGTATGAGACCCTCTTGGCCTCTTTCTTAGTGGCATTAGAGGAAGTATCCCAATGACCAAGGTTAAGAACTAGAAACTCACCAAGACACCCATAGAGAAAAATTTATTATTGGAATGATATAAACCCACATATATAAACTTACAATGCAATATAGTCCCTTTATCATGATATCACTAATAAAAAAATTAATACTGCTTCCATCTATCTATGTGCTATATTAATCATTCTTTGAATTTCAACAAATCAAACATATCTAGAAAACAATGTAATGTTGGATTTATTTTGGCTATATAATTTCCATAAATGTCTTTGAGATATCAACATCCATTAATGATAGAACAGAAAAAATAATTTCTCACATTATTAATGAATTAAGAAGTAATTGTGATGCACCCAACATATACTACCTCTCAGCGAACATATGTTGTCAGGATTTTCATCAATAAATCAAATAACATGACTTATAATTCTAATTAATTATAATCTTAAAGTATAAAGATAAATACACACATTCGAAAATGGAAACATCACATGAAACATATAAATTTTGATTTCTTACTTGGGAGTATTTATCTCATAATATCATAAATTGGATATTACCAAGGAAGTACAATATGATATCGTGCCTCAAATTACTTAGAGTCTTACCCTGGTGACCTGTATCATTAGTGTCACTCAAATGATTTCATCTGGAAATAAACATATATTTAAGAATAACATCGTGGAACTTATGGGTTCTCATCATAGGGGGGAACTGGAATTTTATTTCATTTAAATAACAACTATTAGGATATTATCACATGAAAGGATTAATAGAATAAAAATCATGATATGAAAATGTGTTTATTAATATTTAAAACAATGAATACATATTATCATAAAGTAATCAAATGTCGGTTCTAGGGAGCTAACTCCAACATTAAAGACATAGTGATTTTTGTTTTGTGGATGGATCATAGTAGATTATGGGTCATGGGATATGGTTTTGAGGATCAAAACCCCAAAGGATGGTGGATGAAATGAAGGATTACTAATTATTAACTAGAGTTCCAATTTACAGCCACTGGAGGTTGCGAATCAACGACCAAAGGGTTCTCCATTAATTTTTGGGAATTTTTTATAGGAAAAAAGTGGTGGATGTGGAAGATCTCGCATGTGTGTAAAGATTGTTGGATTATGGAAAGTTCTAAGATACACGATGTGTCGTTTTTATGAACAAATGTAGTGTATTCCCCTTACCATGAATAATAGGATATTTCACAGTGTCGAATCAAAGTAAAAAATAGAATATTTTAGGTGATTATAAACAAGTGATATACAAAACCCCTACTAAATTTATTTTCTATAAAAATTAGTGTAGGTTATAGAAAAATCAAACCTATATATTAATTTAACATTAGTTTTTTCATAACCATTTCTAAAATAAAACCTCTAATTTTTAAAAAAACATTGAGAGAGTTTATAACAGATTAAAATCATTGAGATTCATAATGGTTAACAAGACATCTATTTTTTTCAACATTATTTATTTAATATTCAGTAGGATTTTAGAGGTGGTTATGCCAAAACAACCTCTAAAATAGAAAATAATTTTAAAAAATAATATTAAAAAAATAATTGCGGGCTGTGAAACCCGAATTTTTTCTTTTAAAAAAATCCATAATATCAATACATGATAAAAAGACATTATATAAATTAATATAAATACATTAGATAAATATATTATTTTACATGGGGAAGGTACACTCTTAATGAGAGGAAAGCCAGTAAATTGGACAGATGCCTCTTTCAAGTTAATGACAGAAGTGATTCTCTCAGTGCCTTTGGTCTTCTGCTTCCCAAAATTCACTCTGACCACAATCCTTTGGTGGTGGATATATCCACTAGTGGTCCTCGAATAACCACCATTCCATTCAAATTAAATAATGCCTGGCTTGTATCTAAAGGGTGCCGAGAGAATGTTATTATTGTTTGGAGCTCTAGGACCTTGGGATCTGCTTCTCATATTCTGTCCTTAAAGCTGAAAATTATGAAGGAAAAGTTGAGGGAATGGATTAAGCATTCCTCTTCTAAACTGGATGAAGACATAAAGGTAGCTGAAAGTCACCTTGCTGGTTGCCAGAATTTAAATCAATTAAATTTAATGCCTTCATGTGATGAAATACAGGCTTTTTCAAAGATGGATGAATTGCTTAATACAAAGGAAAATCTAGCCAGATCGGTTTGCAATGTCAGGTGGCTAAGGGAAGGTGATAGGAAATTTAGTTTCTTCTATCGCCTTCACAAGGAAAGAAAGCTAAGAAGGGGGGTTACTACCTTAAACATTAATGGGGTAACTCTTTCTTCGGAGGATGACATTGCGAATGCGGTTGTTAGTTATTTTTCTTACCTCTATTCTGAAATTGGGATTGACAAATCAAATATGATTATGCAAAACATATGTCCAAGTATTGATAATCAGGAAAATGAAAAACTTGTTGAGGTACCTGGGGGGAAGGAGGTTCGTGAGGCCATATTCTCTCTGAACATTGATAGTGTTGCTGGGCCGGATGGATTCACAAACATGTTTTTTATGTTTAACTGGGAAATTGTTCATGATGAGGTTATCAATGCAGTAAGATCATTCTTTGTTACTGCTTTAATGAGTTAGGGTGCTAACTCTAACTTCATTGATCTGTTACCCAAGAAGGAAAATGCAATGGATATTTAAGACTTCTGACCAGTTGCTATTGGAAATACTATCCCTAAGATCATCAGAAAGATTCTTTCCATGAGGATGGGAAATATGGTCAAGGAGCACATCACCCCGAACCAATTTGGTTTTGTCCCAGGAAGGAGCATTCAAACGTGCATCTTTACTGCCTCTGAATGCATTAATGCACTAGGTAGGAAGGTAAAATAAGGTAGTTTTGCTGTGAAAATTGATATCTCTAAGGACTTTGATACAATGAAATGGAGTTTTCTTCTATCTATTCTTAGGATGCATGGTTATTCTACAAGGATGATCAATCTGATTCACTCCATTCATAAAAGTGTTAGGCTCTCGATTCTGGTGAATGGCTCACCAAGAGGCTTTTTTCAGTGCTCCATGGGTTTTTGATAAGGGGATCTTATCTAGGCCTTATATTTGTTCTTGCTAAGGATTATCTGAGCTTATGCCTTAATACACTTGTGCAAGCTGGTCTATACAATCCGATTAATGTTGGTAGGGATATTTTTCGCCCACTCTCCTTCTCTATGCTGATGATATCCTTTTATTTGGTAATGCTGACACAAGGATGATGTATTCAATCAAGAACATCTTCAAGCACTATCAAGATGTGGCTGGACAGGCCATTATTTTCCAGAAATCATTTGTGGTTTTTGGGGAGGGAATCCCCATCAGAAGGAAACAAAAAATAACAAGATCCCTTGGGGTTAAAAAGGGATCTTTTCCGTTTACTTATCTTGGTGTTACTCTTTTCTGGGGACGTGTGAAAAAGGTGCTATCTTGAGTCCACCATTTCCCGCATTATTGCTCATATGGAAACTTAGAAAGGGAAAGCTATGTCTCAAGCTGGAAGAATTTTTCTTGTCAACTCAGTGATTAACTCAATGTTTGTTTGTGTGTTTTTCATTTACAAGTTGCCAAAGAGACTTATCAAGGAACTCCAGAGGATTTTCAGAAACATTATATGGACCGATTCTATTTTTGAAAAGAAGCTGGTTGTTGTGGCATGGAAAGACTGCATTAAATCAGGTGAGATGGGGGGACTTGGAATTAAATATGTGAGCCTTTTTAATTAAACATTACTCAGTAAATTCACATGGATCCTTATCACCTCTAATGACAGTTCTATGGAATTCATTTCAGCCCGGATCACAACAAGGATTTGGGATGGTTATTCCCATTAAATTGTTTTTTCTATATGGCCTGTGATGAAATCAACTTTCAATGGGATTATGTCCTGCTCAAAGTCTCTTGTGTGCAGGGAGTCCACTTTGAATGCTTGGACAACTCCTTGGCTGTCCAGACCGATTAAGGAGGATGCTTTCATTCCACAAGATTGGATGCAGCGATCGATTGGTTCACTACAGGATGAAATTTCTGGCATATGTGAGTTCATCCCCTCTCATATTTTAATTGAAATTCACAGGTACAGCTTCATGGATAAGGATACCCTTGTATGGACACCAAGTTTGGATGGTACTCTTACTGCTCGAGCAGCCTATCAGATGATGTGCCATGGGCAGTGTTCAGCTCCTCGGTGGCTTGCTACCTTCTATATTTTCTTCATTTCCCCAACTGAGTTCTTTCTCTTATGGAGGATATGGAAGAGAAGTCGCCTAGTGCAATTCCTCCTTTAACAGACTATAATCCAACTTGCATCGGCCTGCCCAATCTGTCTTGCTGATGTGGAATCTATTGATCACATTTTTCTGCATTGTACTCTCACTTGCAGGCTCTAGAAGTACATCCAGGACATGGTGGGGTGTTGTTTGGAGAAGGACTCGATGGAGAGACTTTTATCCTCAGCTATTGTTGTATGCTGTAGCGAACAGATCAAGAACATCCTCCTGATTGTTCTTGCAGCAACCATCAGTTTTATCTAGAGGGCTCACAATGCCTATGTCGTTGAGGTTAGAAATCCTGTCTTCTGGTCATGAGTTATGGAGATTCAAAGGGCTGTCTATACGACCTCCATGGTACAAGTTGTCTGTATGAACAATGACTTCAATGACCTCATAATTTTGAGGAATTTTGGAGTCGCAGGCAGGACAAAGAAACCATTGGTGATGAAATCAATAAGATGGATTCCTCTGATCCCTTCACAGCTGAAGGTCAATGTTGATGGGGAGGCCTTAGGTGCACCAGGACTAGCTGGTTGTGGTGGTGTTTTCCATACATATTGGGGATTTGTTAAAGGGTGTTTTTATCACAACATTGGGCAAGGCTCTGCCATTGAGGCTGATGTGTGTGCCATGATTAAAGCTATCAGATATGCAGTTTTCTTTGGTTGGCGTTTTTTGTGGATGGAGTCGGACTCAATGGTGGCAGTTGATATTCTTCGAAGACGGTCACGGAATGTACGATGGAGGATATTACCCTACTTGATTGGGTGTCTACAACTCCTGGATGATGTTATTCTTGATATAACACATGATTATAGAGAGGCTAATCAGGTTGCTGATGCATTATCAAAGAAGGATATTGTGGAGTCCGGATCGGAATGGTCTTTTCTGTCTGTTGATTATTGTGTGCCCTTTGTTGAGGTTGATGCGTGCGGCCAGTCTTTCACTAGGCTTTGTAAACCTCTCTTTTGATGTTCTATCTTTGCATTTACTTTTCTAAAAAAAATTTGTAGGAGTGAGTCTGACTCGCTTCTGGGCCGTTTGATTATATTTTTTCATGAAAAAATTTATTTCATATAATATTATTTACAATATAAAATAACAAATATGTTATATAAATACACAAAAAAATAAATTTATTTAAATAATATATCATATAAAAACCCTCGTAGTTTTATAATAATAATAATAATAACAATAATAATAATAATACAAATACATAGAAACACATGCATATAAATAAGCATTTCCACATTATGTAAATAATATATTTTATTATCTATATATTATATATATCATTAAACAAAATATATAATATATGTTTTTTTATTATATACATAAATTTATAATATATTTCACACACACATACATATTTATATTATTAATGTATTTAATATATGTTTTTATATATGTACATAATATATATTTATATATATGCATTGAAATACAGAACACCAAAATATTTCTCAAGGCATTATATAAATATATTAAAAAAATACTTATATATATATATTATATAAATAAACCTATATATAATATAAAAATATGTATTTATGTATATAAATAATTTATATAAATATATTTATAAATATATAAATTTATGTGTATACACATAACATAAATAGAATTATAAATATATTTAAAATATATATATACTCAAATGTATGTAGATGCATGTATAAATATATGATTGTATTAGATATAGAAAAAATATTTTCAAATAGTATAAATATTTACTAATAAAAATATAAATACATTTTTGGGTTTGTGTGTGTGTTTGATATAAACATGTTGATAAATATATGTATAGATAATAATATTATATTTATGTGTATATAATTTTACTTAAATATATGTAAATGTATAATTTTTAGGGGTGTGCCAAAGATATATATTAAATATATTTATATATTAATATTAATATTAATATTAATATATGTATTTAAATATATACATTAATATAAATGTATACATATAAATATATAGTTTATAAAAATTTCTAAACACAATACAATATAAAGGTATTATAATATAAATACATAAATATATATATTAAACATGAATACATTAATATATATAAATATATATGGGTCATATATTTACGTTTATTTAAATATGTTAAGAAAATAATATTTATTTTAATAAACATGAAAATACATATAAAAAGGATGTGCATAAATTAAATAAAAATGTCAATTAGAAGAGTGGTGAGGCTCTAGATTTGTATCCTCGGAAAACTGATTCAAATCCTAGGAAAGGGTATTTTTATTTTCTGGCATGTGGAGGGGAGGGGGATGTTGTGGCACGCATGAGGGGTTATAGTAGGGTATGGTGGATGGGTTTGTTTTTTAAATAAAAATTAGGGGGTGATTTCTAACCACCCCTAAAATGTGTTTAAAAAAGATCGAGGTAATTGGCAAATTCCCCAAAGAGGTTATTTAAAATAATAAGGGGTGGTTTCCAATCACCACTGAAATGGTTTAAAATAAGAGGTGATTATAAAAAAACCCATAAAATATCAGTTTCTAATTTTTTTTTTCATTATAATAGTGGTGGTTTAAACCCCTATAAAATATTCGATGTTAATTTTCACCATAACATAACAGTGCTTCATGAAAACAACCACTAATAATATAAGGCAGCCGATTTAGTGTATGTTTTTCATATCAACTGAGAATATATTTATAGTGGTTATAACCCCCTCTAATAACAAAAATAACGACCTTTAATTATTGTTTTTTAGTGAATATCACACATCGTGTGGTCTGTCCAAAAACTATGTGACTCAATGCTGGTGACATAGCAATGACATATGGGATCACCAACACAAGAAAGACTGAGTACATGAGAATAATTAGAGACACATGCATATACATAGCATGTGTACCCATTCAAGGATAGATCATACTTTCATGACCAGTGTACATGATCATGATTATAGTACACAGGAACGAGCAATAGAACATGGACACAGGCCAAAGGACATGGGAATATCCATATTTACAAGACACATTGTGCAATACACATACATTCCATGTAGATCCACATGGAAAGACATGTCGTGTCTAGTGGAAGACACACCCAGGTGTATAGGTGAGGCCACACACAATGTGACCCTATGTACATGTTGTGCACTTCCCTATGATACATCCATATTTATTTATCTCTTTCATTGAAAAAAGGATATGGGAATGCAAGTAGCCTATCCGTTGTATTTTTTTCACATATATCATGTTTGTATCCATAGTTTTGGACATATTAATATGATGCAAGGTGATGCTAGCAAGATGGCTCTCTCAGTGATGCTTAGTCTATTTCATCAATTGGGTGTGATCATCATAGTGTTATCATTTTTGGTACCCCCCCATTTTCCCCCTACGGTGATGTCTCCCATATCATTCATACAATTAGATACATGACATCCCCACATTATAAGGGTATGATTCTTATGCCTAAAATGTTGAATCCAAAATATTTAGCTTTGACAGTGGGTGTGTCCTCCATTAAAGTGGTTCTCCCTCTATTGTGAAATATAGTGGAGAGGTGCAAGAACTAAAAATGGTAGAGAGGTTATGAATGATACTTGGATAGGATATTGGGTCTTTGGACCTGCATGAAGACTCTACATTATTAGCTAGTTTTAGAGATGGAGATCCCCTTTATCTCTTTACATGGGTTTATTTTGAATTTATATTATTGTGGGTTTTCTTTATCCTCTTTATTGTGGGTTTATTTTAAAGTTATTATTTATATTTATTCTCTCTTAGTTTTCCAAGCATCCTACATGGTATGTATATAATATCTTGTGCATGGGATTTTCTTATATGTGTCGTGTCTTATGCAGATGGAAGATATATTATTAGTTAATATGGTGGAACTAGTATCAATATTTCTTAGTAGTACATGGTAGATCTGACCATGTTTTGTGGCTAGCCTCTAGATCTTGATCCGAGCTCTTCCATACTATACCAATTGGCAATCATTGTCAGTTTGGGTTTCCCTATGTATTTCTTATTGGGTGTGTATTTTACCCTTAAACATTGTATACATTATTACACTCTAATATGTATCCTAGAGGTTGTTCCATGCATCACTTCCTCTGTAGTAGCTTCTTATTTGTTATATCTCTACACTATTGCATGGAGTTGTGTATATGAGTTAGTACAATTACTTTAGGCTAAGGCCTCCCATTTCAATGTTATTCCTATTTGGTACATTTCACCCTCATATTTCTTATTGGAGGTGTGCTTGAGGTGTCATCCTCATCTTGCTGGCTGCCCATGTGGGGTCTCAATGGGTAGAGTAGTGAAAGTACCATAATCCAAATCCTGATTATGCAAATTATTATAAATTAATCAATAATAAATATTTAAATGACAATACAATTATAAAAAATATAGATTTATTTTAAAGTTTTAGTCATATTATATATATAATTACATTTTAAAATTATATTTATTTAAATTAATCAGAACCAATTCATTGATTATATTTTATTAAATAATATAATACTACAAAATATATTTACTTACTTTTTTAACATGATTATTCAAAATTGATAAATAAAATTTTAATATATGAATTTATAATAGGGAAATTTTAAAAGTTTGTTTTGATGGTTAAATGTGTGGTTTCGTATATATTATGGTTGGGTTAGGTTAGTGAATTTTAAAAACAAAAGGGCTAGAGGTTTGTTAAAATAAACATGTTAGGACTCGCACACCACAAATTTCAGTGGAACCTAACAGGTTTTGTTCCATACCTAATATAATAAAGAAGGATTTTTTTAAAATATAAATAATAAAATAAAACCTATTACATAGAAATGTAATCAATACATTATATCCAAGCGGGTGATAATTTACTCCCATACAAATACAACAAAAACCTGGTTGATTTCTAAGGCATACACTTGATTTATGAAATATATATATATATATATATCAATACACTTTTATATGGTTGTATATATGGGATATCAACATTAAATTAATAATTATATTTAATGCAACATAAATATATAATGGAATCCCCTTAATAGGATAAAAAATGAAAAATAACATGTTTTTTATTAAGAAAATGACATAAGAATCAAATGAAAATTTTATTGAAGAGGTGTTGAAATGGATTTAAAACCCACTCAGTTTTATATTTTATAAGATAGTAAAATTATTTCAATTCCAAAATTTTAAAAGTACCTATATAGAAAATAATGTATAAAAAACACATATTATTAAATATTTCAAATCAACAAATATAAGTGTTCACATTTTAATCAATTATTAGAGTTTCAAATACAAAAAATTCAACTTTGTCATCATTATTCTTCCAAAATTTTGGTAATGAGAGATTGAATAATACATTAATTTTTTTCATTAAAATAAAATCATTGTAAATCTTTTACCCACAATTTTAAATATATTTTTTAATAATAAAAACTAAATCTTTTAATTTAATCAATTAATTAGGTTCCACTATGATTGATTTTATTCTCAATCCCTATTTTATAAACCCAGTATATATTTAGTAAAGAATATGAGGAATAAAAATAGTATATGATGATGGACAATCCTTTATCATCAATATCTATTCTCCTAAACTATTTTTTTGACTCGTGGTGGGCATTTTTGGGAAGAAAAAATGGTTTGATGGGTGACAATCATTTGTCTATTATTATAGAGAATTTCACGTCACCATTTTTATTTTGACCTGATTCATGTCATTATCATTTATGGGGGATTGGATTGACCCTATAGGGTTCGGAAAATTTTCCCCTTTTGATTATGAAGGAATTTCCACAGTTTAATGGTCCCAGTAGGTGATTTCAGGTGGTTATGTATTAGTTAAATCAGTCCACTAAGGATATGATTCCCTTGGAAGGTCTCCAATGGGTTTATTTGTGGTTCCATAAACACCATAAAAACCTTTTATCCATGAACCATGGACTTGATTTCCAAATATAGGTGCTTGTGGAATGGTTTTGACAATGACTCTTGAGGACTCCATTGGTCGAGAGGATGTGAGGTTGGGATCATCAAACCCTTTTGGTGGGAATTATTTCTTATTATATAATTTTATTATTGATTTCATCCTTGTTCATATATTTTTTACTCATAATTTCATTCCCAAAGAATGTATCAATGGGTTACCCTTGGCTTGCATAATATTCATGAATATACATTGATTCGATGCTATGGAGACAATGTTGACTTAGCCATCCAATGAGGTGATATGGGGTTTATTGTCATCCAGGGGTTTGGAAGGTGGTTTGATGTTGCGGTCAGACCCAAAATATGGGATTATGATTTATCCTCATGAGAGGAATCAGATCCCAATGAGTTTGTTTATTGATACATATACTATAAGGAATCCTAGAATGAGGTCATGGGAGTTTGGGGAAAAAGAATATGTGATTCCAATTTGGTGGGATGTTATTAGGTCTTATACCATAGAGGAGGCCTTAGTGTTGTAATTTCATTGGGACTGACTCAAGAGACCATCCCTTGATCTCGGGCCTTAAATAGGCATCTTGTGTGTCATGGTTGGAGAAGTAATCAGAGTTCTCATAGTTCTTTTACCTTAGGGATTACACCTAGGAGGAGGTCCATTTGTTGGGGGTATATTTTTCAAAACCATTTGTAAGGTCTTAAATTTGAGTTCAGGCCTTCAAGAAGGAATCTTACATAACCCAGTTTGAATAAGAATCACAGTTCTCAAAGTTTTTTTATTGGGTTTTCCAATGTCGTGTCATCACATACCTCTAAGAGCATGTGATTCATGATATGTGTGAGAAAAAATAGGATATTAAAGATTTAACAAGGGAACACATTCTATCACTTCTAATGGAAAAGGATGATGATGGCGATGAAATAGGTCTTGGTTATGAGTCCAATATGATAGAGAAAGGTTATATTTTAACATGAAACCCTCACCCATGTTGATATCTAGGATAGTCTTATCTTAGTGACATATTCAATACACATCCAGAGATGAGGGGAATAGGTTGAATAGTAACACCTCTCTTAAAAATCCAGGGGCTTACCTCAGGAGTAGTGACCTAACATGGGTTATGGGAAAGGGGAGGAGCATCATCCATGGTCAATGAAAAGGAAATAGTGACCTTCTTATTTCCAATAGCACTCAAAAATGAAACGTCCAGTGGTTACCCCTAATCCCTAACATGGGGAGGTTCACATTGGCACCCCAATGTCGGTCCCCGGGTCACCTTGAGAATTTTGAAATAGATACATTCCAGGGATCCAAAAATTTGTGGGGACAACCTTTTTGACTATGCTTATTTAGTGTATATGAGTTCAGAAAGGTTGTTCGGTGCGCTTGATGATCTGATCATATGGGCACATTGGCTTTGGAGGAGGCTTTGGCCTGATGCTAGTGGACTGGTTCACAAAGGAGCTATAGAGGACTGGATGGTACATAGGGGTCATGATTGGACCAAGGTGAAAGACACATGAATAAACTCCATTCCACATAATTTTTTCTCATTCGGGATGGGGGAAACCCCATGTAGTGTGATGCTATAAGGGTATATGGATTTTCGGCATAACGAAGTCGTATGTGGACCTGGGTATGGACCACCGCATACCAAAGTGGTACATGGTCCTTGATGTGGTCTACCTACTGGAATGTTACGCGGAGATAGATGTGGTTCTCCATGTGAACCCAAGATCCATCTGTGTAATGATGCAATACACGGTGTTGGGTTTGATCCACAAAGCGATACATTATGTGTAGTGAGGAATTGAAGAAGGGTCTCGAAGCCTATAGTTCATGGGGAATTCATCCACGAGGGATTTATGGTTTGAGATTTCATTAATTAGGTTCATAGTTCAACAATTATTATTATGTTATTTCTTATTGTGGTTCTCAGTGCTGGTTTATACCTATGTAAAAGGGGTTTGTGGTTCACACATAGTTGAATATTCGAAACCAATGTCGAAATATTATCTGCATCTAAATTATCTCTTCAAGCCTCTAGGGTATCCTTTGTACTCAATTACACTGACACTTTTCCAGTTCCTCCTACGATCCTTTTATAATGAACTATGGAAATCATTTTTAATGGAATGTGGTACCATTTACAGAAGTCCATTAAAATATAATTCAACCCACAGAAGAATCGGTCAACCAAGGATTACAGAGGCTGTGGTTCATGAGAAGTGGTTCGCAGAACCCACCTCCTTGCGTCACACACAAACTACGTAGTTTTTGGGAGGGTATAAGGATGGAATTTATCTATTCCATTATTCTAAAGACACAATTCGTGTCATACTTTGTTTTCTGGCCATCTCCCAACTGTCCAGCGCCTAACGGGTCCTTCCGTGTAATGATGGTTCACGGTTTATGTTCCCTATGAACCATTCCAAATGATGGAACACATTCATCCTAAAAACCTTTGGAAATTTTATTTCTTCAATTTTCATCTAAAATTCTCAATCCAGCATGTATTTATTTCCTTTTCCCATCTTCTGGGAGTATTTTGATTCCCATTGCTCTATTTTTGGGACCCTATAAATGACTCCCATCAGAATGGGGACTGATCGAAATAAATAGGAGGCTCTTATAATGTAGAAGTCATCCTTTCTTTAATGGAAAGATAATGTTCTAATTTTTTCTTGATCGAAGGGACTGAACGAGCGTAGTCTGATTATTCCTATAGTCACATTAATAACCCCTAAAACTATTTCTCTTTTTCTATTATAATCAGTATTTATTCCTAAGATAAATATTATAATGGTCTTAGCGGGTATAATATTACTTTTACATAGGTCTCCCTTTGTAGGTTTTCGACATAACAAGCTTTATGTCTCATTTTAATATTTCATTGCTAAATATTATTTCCTAAATCCTACATAGTATAGGTTTAGCACGCTGGTAATCGATTATTATCCAGGGCTGCCCTTTTGGGTTTTCACCTTGGAAATTATTGCATATTTTCCACTAATAATTTATGGTGTTTCCAAAAAAACATATTAATGATATTTTAGGTCGAAAAAAAATCAAGAAAATAGGTCGGATAGTGGGACCAAATTGGGATTCATCAGCCGAGAATATCCTAATAACTTTCAGACATGAATGAGGGATTTTTCTTGAGTTTGACCTTTAGTGTTTTGGATTTATATGGGGAATTAATGAAATTTTAGGTGTATGGAGGTAGTAATGGACACTAATGAGGACGGATTTACCCTTAGGAGATGGTCGTTTTGTGGGAAACATATGCAGTGCCACTGGGTCATGATGTGAATATTCATGCAAAGGTGCCCGCAAGATACTGGCCATCCATTTCTGATGGCCTGGAAGATTTATAGGAGTTTTGGATTTTTTCGGTTTGAAGATGACAGTGGGTGGCCTATATGGGGGATGATGTCAAAAAGTGAAAAGTGTAATATCCCGGTTCTGCGAGCTGCCCAAAGTCGTCCCGTACCTGGTTGGACCCATGTCCTGAAGAGCATTTCCCTGAACACTAGAGGATATCGACTAGTAGTGAGGGCCTTGGGTGTGATAGTGGTGAAATTATACCATCATTTGCAGAGTCACACAACAGACGTAAACCTATAGCAATAACGGAAGCAGTATAATACCATACAACATTAAATAGTGGAAGACTGTAGAATATAATAACTAGAGCAGATGTATATATGATGCATGATACCTATGTCTTGGAAAGCATCCAAAAACGTCATAATTCTAGAATATAGTACATAACCCATGTACCAAAGAAAAACAATAAACAACTCCTCAGCATCACAAGACTCAGCTAGGTTCCATGCTCTCCAGCTCCAAAAAGTCATGTACCTGAAGTAAAAGTGTGATTTCCCTTATCTATACCTGTAGAAATATAAACTGCTTGGACCCAAAAGCATGACCCAAATAGGGTGTGAGACTAAATCCCATTAGGCAACCCCCCCCCCCCCCCAATGATCAGTGCCTAACTATCAGTGAATATATATGGCATTCTATAATCAAAATGAAGTTGTAACAAGGAAGTACTCAAAATTAAAAAATCATATTGTTTCAATGAATTCAATTTCATATATCAAGAAAGAAGCTAACCAAAATTATGTAACCCTCTAGGAAGTACTCATATCCTAACCACTCTGGTTCATCCAAACAAACAAAAACAACCCAATGGGAAGTACACACAGCCTAACCCCTCTGGTTTATGTTTAGCATAGACTCTCTAAGGAAGTAATCGATGTCAATTCCCCCTATAGTATCGTATCGATAAGTAAAAGGTGATCTGGGGAAGCACACAATGTCTCATTCCCCCTATGTCCCATGTCGAGGAACTACAGACACTCTGAGGAAGCACTTACATCAATTTCTCTTATGGTATCTCATCATAACAGTAAAAATAGACACTCTGTAGAAGCCCTCAATGTCAATTCTCTCTATGGTCTACTACACCATGTTCTCCTGGCCCTGTATAAGTCAATCATGCACAAATGATACATGGAATCCAATGTAAACCTCATGAACTACTTGGCTAAATAGTCTACAGCATAACAGCATGTCATATAAATAATATTACTCAATTCTAACAGCACTAGTAATGGAAAGCAAGCATCCTAACATATTAAGAAAGACTAAATGGTCATAAACCAAAAATGCATGGGAAAACACTTCCAATGAATGTCAATTAACCTTATTCACATTAAATTGACCTATACTCATGTATATAAATATTAAAAGGCAATAATAGGGTTTAACCCGTAAACACACAATATCCTGATCAAGGGTATTGGGAACTTTTTCACATATAACTCAAAGACTATCTACAGAAAGGCCCAAACCACCTACCTCAGTGTCTTAAGATCGATATTCCCCAGTGTTGGCCCTTATACAGACTTAGAACATGGAATATCTATAAAAATGTCTAAAATATTCAACTAAAAATAACTCTTGAAAGAGGAGTAATCAGGAAATAAATCTCTAGAAGAAGTAAGAGCTTACTGTGGCAATCATAATGCAATCGACGGTGGTCGAATCACAGAATGGATTCCTGATCTAGGGGTTGGTGAAGATTTGAACCGTACATACTCTCCCCATCAAAGATGTTTAAGAAGAAGAGCATTATGCCCATTAGACGCAATCTTGGTCCGTTAAATGAAATAAAAATAAAGTACAGGGCGTGTACATTATAAGTACATGTCGTGTACTTGCCTTAAATGGCCCCCGCATTATGTGGTCTCCAGGTCACCAAACATGGTTGTGTGCTCAGTAGTTACACGGCTAACACATGGCTATGTTTGGAAAAAGTGTACAGGTCATGTACATATAAGTACACTGCGTGTACTACAAAAATTTATAGAAACTCCAATTTTTCTCAAAAACACCAAAAAACACACCTAAAAAGAAGGTCCATGTTCTAACAAACTTCCACCCTTAAAGAATTTTTTCCACGAATTTTCCTAGTGAGGCAGTGTAGAAGAAGAATCCTCAAAATGCTCCGGTCATTGCAATCGTACATCGGTCTCCATCTCCTAGGTCTCATCTTGTACTCGCCTGTGCTACCATAGCATTCGTACAGAGAAATAGACCGTGAAATATAACCTTCGTACTTCGATCAACAACCCGGATAGGATGCTCCTCAAATAAGTCACCCACCTCTTACTCAACCTCTTCAGGATGAAAAGCATGAGACAGGTCTAGAAGTAATGTCAAATAGTGAAACATTGATGACATTGAGCACATCCTGGTACCTCTGATAAAACTACAACCAATAGGCAACTGGTCTGACTCTCTCCAAAACCTCAAATGGAAAGACATACCTCGATGAAAGGTTACCCTGCATCTTAATCCCCTAGTTTCCCTACCTCAATGTGACATGCAGAAAACCTGATCTCTGATCTCAAACTCTAGAGGCCATCCTTGCCGATCATCATAATAATTTTGTCAATATTGTGTAGTAGCCATCCTCTTCTGAATCAACTCTATCTGCTATGTGGTGTCCTGGACAAGATAAATTCCCAGTTTAGCTTTCTATCCTTCCTTCAGCCAACATATTGGTGATTTCAGGGCCTAATATACAAATCCTCATAAGGTGTCATCTATATAGTTTCTTGAAAACTACTATTGTAGGAATACTCCACATAAGGTATGTGCTTCTCACACGAACCTCCAAATAATTAACACTGATGTTCTCCTTAATTAGTAAAAAGTGAGAAACCTTTGCGAGAGTGTCAATGAAAACCCAAATTGTATCATTCCCTTAAGGTGACCTCAGGATACCTATCACGAAATCCATCACTACATTATTCCATTTCCACTCAGGAATGGGTAACAACACCAAAATCCTACTGGTCATTAATTATCCGCCTTTACTTGCTGATAGGTGGACCACCTCATGATGAAACCTGCAATATCTCTCTTTATACATGTTCACCAATACTGACAGTGTAGATCATGATACATCTTTGTGACACCAGGATGAACTTCCCAAACTGAGTAATGAATGTCTCGCATCATGTCATCGCATAAGTCTGCTAAAAACCAAACACTCCCCTGAAAATGCAAGATCTCATCCCCACCTATGGTCCATCAAAAAAATGGGGTTCTCTCCCATCATACTTTCTTGTAGGACAAGGCCTTCAGAATCTAATAGCTGCTTTATTCTCACTCAATCATGTAGAGTAGAGGTAATAGCTATAGAAGAAAGAAAATTTATCCCCTATCTGTTGTGCACCTCCAAATGCATCTTAGAAAATATAGCCATAAGATTCCACTCACTACTAGCCTCCTGAACTGCCTGTATCGGAGTCCTCCTTCTCAACGCATCAACCATTGTGTTTCCTTTCCTAGGTGTGTAGGAAAGATCAATGTCAAAAGACTGAAGGTACTCAACCCACCTTCGCTATGTCAAATTCAGGTTACAATGGGTGAATATATACTTGAGACTTTTGTGGTTGGTGAATCCACAAAATGCTCTTCCAATATGTAGTGTCTCCAACAGCGTAAAACATGAACAACTATAGTGAACTCGTGATCATGCATCTGGTAGTTCCACTCATGTGCCTGAACTATTGAGAGTTGTACTCAGCAACCCCTTCTCAATGCATAGGCACTCCTCCAAGCCCGATACTTGAGGAATCACAATGCATAGTGTAGCTCTTTCCCGGCTTTAGAAAGAATAGTATCGGTGATGTAGTCAACATCCAATTCTTCTCCTGAAAGGATAAGTCACATGTATCTGAACACAAGTACCTTTCACCCTTCTTATTCAGGCTAGTTTGTTGTTATACTAAGTATGATAATTCATGTATGAAATTTCTCTAGTAACCATCCATCCCTAGAATACTCCATAACATGAAAATGTTCACCAACTGCTCCCAGAAAACTACTACTCTCACTTTCTCTGGGTCTGTTGAGACTCTTTTCTCTGAGATAACATGACCCATAAAGTGAATTTGGTCCATCCAAAAGTGTAATTTTGAGAGCTTATCATATAACTAGTGCTTTATTACTATACCCAAGACGATCTCAATATGTGTGACATGGTCGTGTCGAGTGTGAGAGTACACCAAGATATCATCCAAGAAGACTACCATGAAAGAATCCATATATGAAGGGAAAATCAGTTCAACAGAGTCATGAAGACTAAAGGCACCTTCGTGAGACCAAATGGCATAAACACATACTCATATATACCCTACCTACTTTGGAATGCTGTAAGAGGTATATCAGATAGTCTAACGTGCGACTGATGCTAACCAGATCTCAATTCAATCTTTGAGAACACCCGGACTCCTCGAAGATGATCAAAGAGATCATCTATCCTCGGTAAGAGATATCAATTCATAGAAATCAACTGGTTCTACTTCTGAAAATCAATGAAAATTAAAAAGGAACCATCCGCCTTCTTCACCAATAGGACAGGCGAACCCCAAGGAGAAGTACTAGGTCATATGAACCTCTTAGCCTGCAACACCTACAACTACTTCTTGAGGTCCTATAACTCTGTTGTAGCCATCCTATATGGAGGAATGGACACTGGTGCTACTCTTGGAACAAGATCCATAGAAAATTAATCCTCTCACTCTAGTGTCAAACCTAAAAGTCCTCTGGAAAGACATCCATGAAACGATATACCACTGGAGTAATGTCTATCTGGGAAGTACCCTGGTCATTTAGATAAAGACTCGAAATATGGCATGTAACTCCTCCCAACCCATGATGCTCGTGTCCCGCTCTGCTCTCCTGGACATAAAATTCTCCCTTATGATGAAATGATCTGCCCTCTGGTAATGTGAAACTCACCATACGAAGATAGAAATCGACAACTTCCTGGAAGGGAACTAACCAGTCCATTCTGATAATGACATCATAGAATTTCATCTCTAGAACATAAGGATCCTATAATAAGTGACAATGACCAACCTCAAGAGGACACTCCTTGCACTGACGTACACATGTAGTTCTTCTCCCCAACGGTGTGTCTAGATTCAAGACATCAACAGAAGTAAAGATATAGAGAAAAGACTCTCCATAACAGCAACATTTATAATGCTATGGAAATCCCCTATATCAAAAATAGAAAAGCTAAAACTGAGGCAACTAGGTTCATAACTTGAATAGTAGAGGTCTGGGATCCTACTCCTACTGGGTCTACTCCACCTCAATAGTTTAACCTGCACCGTGGCCATGTGACCCTGCCTGACCACTCTGAGCAGATCAACCCAACTGTCGCTAAAAGCCTGGAGACTGGCTACCAAGGCCATGACCTCCACCTCATCCTAAATGGTCGGATGAACTCTAGTTCCCATACAGGTGAGAAACTGGTGGTGCTGCACCCGAACGACGAGTCATCGAAGAACCCTTGTCAGCAGTTGCTGGTGAGAAGATCTGATAGAAGCACTAAAGATGGCGCATCTTGCAGCATGGTCGTCACTCCATTGGGTCTCTCAGGAAATGTGGCTTCATATGACCGCTCATCCAGCACTGGTAACACATCACCTGGCTACTAGAAAATGTGTCCCGCCTCCTCAGATTCCCACTTATAGACTCCCTACAACGCTTCCTACTGTCAGTATGAGGGATACTGACATCGAATGTCGAGTCTCCCTAGCTCACCACTCCAGAATCACTCAGATTGTGCTTCATGATTAGTGCCTAGTTTACTTTAGAAGTGATGGAATTCAACTATAAGATGTTCACCTGAGATCAAAGGCCATACTTGAGACCATCCTCAAACATCCGTACCATAAATAACTCATCGCCTCCGGGAATAGGCGTGAAGCACTACAACTCTTTGAAATGAGAATAGTACTCCACGACTAAGAGAGTACCCTACAATAAACACTTGAACTCTCAGGATCAATCAACCCTCAAGGTATTTGGATAGAATTAGTCATAAAAAATATGCTGGAAGTTATTCCAAGCCATAATATACTGGTGTCCCTCCCATTAGATCACCTCCCATCATCTCTTGGAAGAATCCTGAAGCATATATATCATGAGATTCACCCACCTCAATAGAGGCATCTAAAAATGATCGAAGATTGAATGTATGGAATCTAACCATGACTCCATAGCCTATGGTCCTTCTTCCGCTATGAATTTGGGAGGATGCTGCTATTGGAAAACCCGCGTCAACTCTGCCATCAACGAGGCAGGATGTTGTACTCCTTGGAAGGTCTGCATAATACTCATAAATCCCTCTCATAACTATGTGTTAGTACCTGTGTTCAGAATAACGGATGGTCCCAAGGCTGGCACAATAGGGGGATTTGTTGGTAGTCCCTGATTTTCCATATTGGGTGTCTGATCACTGCCCTGTAACTGGAAGAAAACCGGAGGGCATCTCGGTGGCATGAAACTGCAAGGTCAAGTATGCACCTTAGATCAAGATTAACATGGACTGAAACGTACAAGTGTAATATGTGAACAAGAGAAATAAAGCATTCATGTTTTTTAATGCATCGATACACAATGTGTATAATGCCTACATGAAATGTTCTATTAAGCCTTAGAATGGGTGTGTACTTTTTCCAACCCAGGTCATGTAACACCCCATAAACACGGTGTTCGGTCCAAACACATGTCATGTAATTGAATTCTCTTCCACTTCCTATGTTCTTCCAAACATCAAGGCCACACAGTTCTCCTAAAACAAGACTACACCGTGTGTTAGTGCCAGACACGACGTGTACTTGTCGAAATTCAGAATCCCATGTTTTTAGTCACACTACCAGTTACACGGATCACTCTACACGACATGTTCAAACATGACATGATGTGTATAAGATATGATTTATCCCTCTGTGTCATTAGTAACATGGGTGGACACAAGTTCTACACCACACGGCATGTACACCAGGCACACGACGTGTTCTAAAAGATTATCCAACCCTTTTTTTCTACCATGGCAGTCAGTAACACGGTTAGAGACTACATGGAATGTACGAACAATAAATGGAGTGTACTTAAGTAAAATAGTTCTTTCTCGAATAGAAGAACATGCGGTTTGTGTGTCCAACATTACAGACTGTTTATTATGGTGTTTTCTAGACACTAAGCCTCGAAAACTACACTGGAAGCCAGAAAACACTGAAACAAACATTAAATTGCCAAATTCTAATCTGTTAGGTCCCATACTCATCTCAAACAATAGCTTGAAATCTTATACATTTCATATATAAACATAAAACAACAATGATCCACCAAATTCTGATCCATGAAGGCCCACAACACCTCAAAAACCAAATTTTGGTGTTTATTCAAACTAAGTCTTTACACAATTAAATACCCTATCAAATAGTAGGTATTCTATCAAGGCATATATCACACCAACATGCATATCTTTCACAACATCTATCACAAAAAATTCAATCGCTAATGAAACAAAAATGCAACGAAAGAATACATGACATGTGATTTCTAGCAAGGGATTATATGATGCATGAGATGGAATACCCTAATTTCATCGGTTTTCAATAGTTTTAGATCATCAATAACACCAAAAATAACAGCACAAAACATGTGAATCACCTAATGATGAAATCAAATCAACTGTAAAATTGAAAAACCAGAAAAATTATAATAAACGTGGTAGATTCACTTTTCCCTGTACATGGGTTAGCTACTCCCGGTTACAAATTATTACCATGTACCTACTCCTTCTTATCTCTAGCTATAGGCTCCAACAAGTAAGCCAAAATAAAACAAAACCGTTGATACCACTTTGTAACCTCCTGGTTCCGGGAGCCGCCTGGAGGTACCCTGTACCCAGTTTGTCATATGGCCTCAAGCGCATTTCCCCGAATGCCAGAGGTTTCCAACTAGTAGCGAGGGCCTTGGGTGTGATAGTGGAAAAACCATGACCTCATTGGTAGAGTAACACAGCAGAAGTAAACATATAGTAATAACAGAAGTAGTATAATACCATACAATAGTAAACATTGGAAGACTGTAAATATAAATAACTATAGAACAATTATATATGATGCATGATACATCTGTTTAGAAAACTAGCCAAACAAGTCACATTGTTGGAAAACAGTACATAACCCATGTACAAAAGAAAAACAAGAAATAACTCATCAGCATTGCAAGCCTCAGCTTGGTCCCAGGATCTAAAGCTCCAAGCTGTCACATACATGATATATGAGGGTCCTTTCCCTTATCTATACCTACTACAATACAATTTTTTGGGCCCAAAATCATGACCCAAACATGGTGTGAGACTGAATCCCAATAAGAAAACACCCAAAGATCTGTGCCTAATAGTCAGTTAATATATATGGTGGGATATAATCAAAATGAAGTGGTAATAAGGAAGTACTCAAAAGTAAATAATCCTATAGTTTCAATGCATTCAATTTAATATATCAAGCAACCTGCTAAACAAAAGCATGTAACCCACTAGGAAGTACTCACAACCTTACCCCTCTAGTTTAACCAAACAAATAGAGGCAACCCTCTGTGATGTACACACAGTCTAACCCTTCTAGTTCAACTTTAGCATAGACTCTCTGAACAAGCACTCACAATCAATTCCCCATATAGTCTCATATCGTTAACTAAAAGGCACTTTAGGGAAGCACTCAACGTCTCATTCCCCCTGTGTCCCATGTCGAGGAAGTAAAGACACTATAAGGAAGCACTTATGTCAATTCCCACTATGGTCTCACATCGTAACAGAAAAAACAGTCACTCTGAAGAATCCCTCAACGTCTATTCTCCCTATGGACTACGACACCAAGCTCTCATGTCCCTGTGTAAGTCAACCATGTATAAACGATATATGCAAGCCAATGTAAACCTCAATAACTACTTGGATATAAAGTATATAGCATAATAGTGTGCCAGATAAATAATATTACTCCATCCAATCAGCACTAGGAAAGGAAAGCAGGCATCCTAATAGGATAAGAAAGACCAAACGGTCATAAAACAAACACGCATGGGAAAAAACTTCCAACGCATAGAAATTAACCCTATTCACATTCAATTGACCTCTACTCCAGCATAAAAATCATAGAATGAAATAAAAGGTTTAAAATTGTAAACATTAAATACCCCGATCAGGTGTACTGGGCAATTTTGCACATATAACTCAAAGACTATCTACGGAAAGTCACTAAACACCTACCTCAGTGTCGTATGATCGATATACCCCGGTGTTGGAACTTGGATCGACCTATAATGTAGTTGATCTAAAAAAAACTAAAAAATTATAACCTAAGATAACCCTTGAAAGATGAGGAATCAGTTAATGAAGCTCTAGAAGAAGGAAGAGCTTACTATGGTGATCCAATCACACTTGACGACAGTCAAATCAGAGAATGGTTGCTGGATTGGGGCTCGAAGAATATCTAGGATGTAAAAATGCTCATGGAAGAATAAGGTGATGAAGAAGATCATTATTCCAATTAGAAATAATCCTGGTCTATTTATTTAAATAAAAAATAAAGTGCATAGTGTGTACGTTATAATTTCACGGCGTGTACTTTCCTTAACCAGCCCCCACATTAGGCAGTCTCTAGGTCACCACACATGGTTGTGTGCTTTGCCATTACATGACTATAACATTCCTACATGTCGAAAAATAGTACATGGCATGTACATATATGTACATGCTGTGTACATTAAAAATCACTAGAAACTCCTCTTTTCATAAAAAAACCAATAAAAAGAAATAAAACATACCTGAAAAGATGATCTGGGTTCTTATAATAAGATCATTTATATCTTCATCGAATCAGAAACCAATCCCACATAAATTTGGATTATGTAAAGTGGGAAGGAGAATTATATAGTTTAACATCATTAAACTAGGACACTTGAAACTTATTATGGGATATCATTTTACTCTAACCAAGAGAGAGTAAATGATTCATCAGTTCAACTAGAAATGATTTTCATCTTTTGGCACTTGATAGGGGATATATATAAATTTTAATCCATAGGGTTTTTAATTAAGGGAGTAATATGGGACATAAATTTCATATGTTCATAAAAAACCATAAAGGACTCTCATAAAGATGAATTTTCTTTTGGTTGATGGTCGTTTTGTTGGAAATATATGTATAGCTAACGTGGCATGATGTGCATAGTCAGGAAAAGGAGTTTGAAAGGAATTATTCATCCACCTTCGATAGCCATAAAGGATTATGTGGATTCATAACTTTCTGGTCAAAAAGTATGACTTTTGAATGGGAATCTTCCTATATATGAAATGGGGGCATTTCTTTGGATGTAATTTACTAGGAAAACTGAAAATAAGTGGGGGCATTTTTTGCTATTCCAATACATGGATTATGTTCACGTGTATGGATGGGGATTCACTCATTGTTTTGCAGAAGCCATGAAAAACCGAAGGTAAATTAGGCTAGGATGTTATGATATATCTAGTAAGTGATTAGGAATGATATTGTAAACCAAGAATTAGAGGGTTCTTGAATTAGGAGGGATGTCACAGTGCATGGGAACTATAAGGCATACCGAGGTCAGAAAGGATACTCATGAGGATGAATTTTCCCTTAGTTTAAGCCTGTTTTGTAGGAAGCATATGCAGATCTACTGGTGCTTGATGTGCATAATAAAACATAGGTGTCCGTAGGACACTGACCTTCATTATCTTTTGGCCATGGAAGATTATGGTGATCCGAGATTACTGAATAAATGGAGGTTGATGTGTGACATGAATGTATCCAGATACATTAGAAACATCATGGATGTGATTCAGCCATGGGATTAAATAATCCCCTACATAGATATGGGTCATATGTTTTGTGAGGTATCTGTTCCATTTTTTGAGCACCTTGTAGTTTAACATCATATAGTAAGGACCTGGGGTTCCTTATTATGGGGAAGGTAACCATGACATGCCTTTTATCATCATCTTTCTAGGGCCAAATCTTGGGTTGATTTTCTATAATGCGCTGGTGTATTCCTTATTGAGGTCCCCAACCTCACGTGAGCTATGATTGGTGGGAGAAACAATGGATAACAAGGATTTGGGTTCACCGCATAAGAAGGGAATAATCAATGGGAGGTGCCTTTTATGATTATATCAACATTGTGCAGTTTAACGTCGGGAAACAAGGAAGAATTCCACACAATTTATCATCTTGTAGGGTGTATTTAGAGTAATCCCAGCATGAAATAAGGGAAATATGATTACCCTTGATAATCCCTGTAAATTAGACTTGTTCTAGGATTTTCATCATTAACTCAATTCATGTGTATGGAAGGGAACATTTTATACTTTCTATGGCTAAGTATGAATCATAATATTTGTGTATCACCAAGCATATAATTACGGGGAACTGAGTCACACAGGCTTACCAATGAACAATCAACATGGAGGTATTTTTCACGCATAGGAAGGAAAATCATTTTTGTCTATGGCCAATCCAAGATAAGAATCTCTTCATTGACATTGTGTGATATAGTTTATTATTGTGTAGAGAGGACACTTCTATCCTTGTAGTTTAATGTCGTGCAGTAAGGATGTTGGAAAATTATTTTACCATCATATTGTGTGATATTCTAACATTTCATAGACGTGAGCGATGATAGAAGGTTTAAACCATATTTTGAGGGGGCCTTGCATTCAGAGGAATGTCATGGGGCTTAATAGCCATTTGGAGTACTGATGTAGGAAAATACACTATTATGGATGAAATTTGCTTTGATTAACATGCTCGTTTTGCAAGAGACATATGCAGATCCATTGGGTCATGATGTGCATAGTCAAAAAATGGTTTCCAAAGGATATTGTCCTTTCACCTCTTTTGGTCGTTGATGTTCTTGTGTTCCCAATATATCATAGAGTATAGAGTTTGATGAATCAGAAATATGTTTCTGTTAATGTAATAAATATATAGATCATAATTAGTTGTGAAATATCGATTCTTATGCATAGATATGACTCATATGTAGTAGGGGGAGTGATATTTTAACTCCTTCTGGGTTTTTGAATTCACACTTGGAATCCCCATCATCTCTTTGCATTTTATTGTGAAGGAAATTAGGGTCATGTCCAGGATCCAATAAATCCAATAACTGGGCTATGCATGATTCTTGAGAATCCTTGAAGTTTAATGTCATTTTTCAGAACCATTCATGGATTCCCCTATGGAATATTGACCTATACATAATGGAAAGAGAATTTGTTTTTTAAAGCAGATAGACATGGATATAAAATCTAGGAATCACTACATATCATATAAGGGAAGGAATCAAGCTATATGTTGCTGTGAATAGGAATTACCTACATAGGTCTAGACATTATGTAGGGAATGGATTCATTTTTTTCCTGGTGACTGTGCCATTATTTGGGGTTAAGGTTTCACTAAGTATCCTTCAAGGGGAGGAATCAATCCACAAGTAGTTCTGAAAATATCCTCTTTATAAAGGTCTAGTCCACGCAGATGGGGGAAGGAATTTTATATGATGGTTGAACTGGAATATGATATTCATGAATCTATATATATCCCCCTGATATGGGAATCAATACAAATTTAGTTCTAGAATATTTCATGCAGTCTAACGCCATGTGGTGAGGATGAATGTAAACCGATGTGAATTGTAACCATATTGTAGTTGGGCCTGAATTATAGGATTTGGGTATCAATACGTATCTCAATAAGATAGGAACCATGACGTATATAGTTCTGAAAATTCCCTCCCTATATAGGTCCAGTACATACCCAGGGAGGGGTCCTTTTTATCTATTTTTGATGGTTGGGGCATGATAGATGATCTCAGCATCACTATGTATCCTAAAAAAGCAGTAATCAAGATGTACATAGTTCTAGAAGTTCCAAATAGAGGACTCTTCCATTTTTTTGGAAACAAGAGGGAATTTTTCTTTTATTGGTGGTAGGAAAATGTTGTTAAATTCATGCATCAATACATAACCTACACGGGATAAAATCAATCCATACATATTTTGATAGAAAATGTGCTCCTTGTACCGATCTGACATGGGTGCAAGAGTATGGGAATTTAGGTTTTATCCTCTATGGTTTCCTGGTCTATCATATTCCTCAAAGATTTTTTTATGTAAGAGGACCCTTACCACTAATACTAATCTCACTTTATTTATACACAATGTTTAAAACATGGAGCAACAAGGATATCCCTCATAGAATGGGGTGATATAGGATATAACAGTGGAATTCTATTTCATTTCATGGCTGAGCTAGGATCTAGGGTCTAGGCATTGCTACGTATCCCACTATTTAATGGGAATGAAGATAAACTTAGTTTTGGAGGTTTTTATCTATAGTTTTGGTCCATACACTGGGAGGAGGGGATGTTTTATATATTGATGGTGTTTATACCAGGATGTAGGATTCGAGCATCGTTATGTATCCTACAAGGGAAGGAATCAAGGAACACATAGTTCGGCAGGCCCCTCCCTGTGTTTGTCTAACCTTTGAATAGGAATGGGGGAGGGTATTTATATCTTTTGATTATCTGAATATGAATCATATGTGATGGATTTATAGCTAGAACTAAATAGGTACCATTTATTTTAACGTATTTTGGTAAGGAATAATCTATCATGCTTTTTATCATCACGTGATTAGGAAAAATATGTTTCTATGTAGTTTGACATCTAACTGCTAAGATATATATATTTATTTTAGGAGAATGAATTATTTACAAACCATTCATTTTTGGGAGTTATCATGATCTCTCCATCCATTTATACCAAAGAATATGCTCCTCTATATTATACCTTGTGTATGACATACGATCCCTCCCATTTTGAATCAAGATTTGAGGGTTTCTTCTAGGGTATCATTGGGGTTCTGAGGACCAACATCATCTCTCTTTCATGTAAAGTCCAAAGGAGAACATTTTTTTGATGTTTTGTGGAATAAGATTTTGATAGAAATCCAAATGGTGAAATGTCTGCATCTTTTTGTCATCGAGTCTCTCCAACTCATCAAAACGTTTATGCAAGAGCTTATACATTGTCAGTTGATCACAAATGGTAATTCAGAGTGATGTAACTTGAACTTCAATGGGAAAAACTGCCTCTATCTTGTATACTAGTGAGTATGGGGTTTCATCGGGTGTAGTGGGGGTTGTGGTCGGGTAATCGCATAAAGAATATAGGATATTTTCCTACCACAATTTATTTCTTTTTGTCTATTATCTTCTAGAGTATGTTCGATAGAGACTTGTTGAAAGCCTGTATCTACTCCTTGGTCACTTCATGGTAGCGGTTTGAAAAATTGGATTTGATTTAATACTCCCGACATAACTTTTCCAACTCAGTAGAGTAGAATTTGTAGCTATTTTTTGTCAGTATTTTATGAGGGACACCAAATCTGGTAACGATGTCGGCTTTCACAAATTGAATAATTCTTATTTCCCAAACATCATTAAGGGGTACAACCTCATCTCATTTGGAGAAAAAAATCAGTTAGTATGTAAATGAACATGAATTGGCTGGATGTGGTGGAAGGATATGTGCCAACGACATCCATCCCCCATTTGAAAAATGGCAAGAGTACAACGTTATACAAAGTAGATTCAAGGGCTAGTGAATGTAATTGGTATGAACTTGGTATCGATGATATAACCGATGATGGAACCTAAATTGACGGAATGAGTCAAATCTATGATTTCCCATTGTTTTTTGAGAATAATTAATTCTTCATTGATAATATATATAGTTAAAGTATAGTTGGATGGGTTGTTTATTTCTACATTCCATGCTGCACTAGTTGAGGTAGCTAGTTTCTCCTGGATAATGAATCTATTTTATGGTAGCATTGTATGTTTCAAAGAGTACCTAGAATTATAGAATGATAATGAAAAATAAATGTTTTAACTCATGGGTTTTGTGTTTGGATGGAAAGAAAATGTCTATAGTTATGAGTAATCATGGAATCTGTTGGATTATGGTTGGAGTGCATGGACATCGCATGGTGGATAAAGAAATGTGAAAAAAAATTTAATTAATGGATAATGAACTATTTTATGTAATGTTAAATTTTAGAAGGAAAAAAGTAAATTTAATGATGTTTCTTGATGTTATTGTGTGCTTATTGAATTTCTAGTTCTTAGTAGTGGCAGTTAGGTGTCGGAGAGAAGATTACTACAGTTGATCATAACACTAGGTCAATTCCAATAGTTTATTTGTGAGAAATATTTAAACTTATATGTTATGTTATTTCATATGTTTCCCCAACCATGTTTATAGGGAGAATAAATCATAGTGGACTCCAGGAATGTTTTCCACCAACATCAAGGTTGGAGAGGAATATATGTAGGACTACCACCACTAACCCCACACCCTTTCCAATTTGTATTTTGTGATGTTATTTTTAATTTTTATCATTACCATATATGTTTTTTGAAGGGATATAATTTCATATGGTTATTTCACAAAAACATGACTTTAGTTATAGTATCCTATGGATTATTTGAAGTATGGGGTGAATGGATCAGATGGATTGAGGTATACTACACAAGATACAGATTATGGTGGACCCTATAAACTACTTCGTTACTATCTAGAGATATGTAATGGGATGATGTAATAATGAGATGCATAGGGGAATTTCATGTTATGAGATAATCTGACACTTGAGGCTCATGGTGTGATAACTTTTGGAGAGAGATTTCTCAGGATATGCAATGATAGGGCATAGATGAAAACAATTTGGGATGTTATAGCAGGGTACTATCATTTAATGTTATATTATATGATATCATGTGTGTGATACATAGTGAGTGATATCCATGACGAGGTTAGGAACTCAACAGACATGTTTAGGTTATGAGTTAGCTTCACTTTTTCTTCATTAGGCTTTATAAATCATTCTATATATTTTACAGGATAGGCTTGGTGGTGGATCCAACTATGTTAAAGGGTTTTTTTCACAAGTGTATATATAAAACATTTTAAAATCTTGTACGATAAAGTTGGTGATTGGGTTGAACATTACTAAATCATGGGTTGTTCAAGTGCAATTTGGGAATTTAGGGTCGCTTATGTGGATTATCTTTTATTTATTTTAGTCCCCTTTTGTAGTTGGTTTAGTTGTTTTAAATTACATGCATTTACTTATGATCTTTTACTCTTATATTGAATGGGTTTGATGTGGTTTTATCTTATCTCCCTTTCCTCATGTTCCTTTAGAGGGAAATACCTACCAACTTTGTGTATGATATACCCTTTATGATAGTCACAAATCTATGTCCTATTAGATTTGGGATTCAAGAATCGTTAAAAAAACATATCTCATTTCTATCTAAGGAGTAGTATTATAATAAATTATAAAGTATTAATGTATTATTTTTCGACAATAATGACGGTTATGGTTGTTGAAAATATGATTGGTCAGGGTTGCTGACAATAACAATAGTCAAGGTTGATGACCATGATGTGTTTTTTAATATCAATAAAGAATGTTGAGTTTATTAAAAATATAATTATTGAAAAACACTATGAATATGAATAAAGTATTGATGTGATACTTGGGAGATTAATATTTCAAAAAGTGATGACCAATGTATGTTGTGGAAAAAAAGCATTATAGCTATACATGTGGAGGTGTTTGAAAAGTGATGATTGGACCAATATAACATGTCTAGAGGCACATAGTAGTAGTGGCTATTGTGGGTATGTTGTTAAGTGAGTTCATGAAAATATTTCATTGTGCATCAAGCTATGATAAAAATTTCACTCCATGCCATAAAGCATATATTGGAGGCTACCTCCAACGTATTTTTTGAAATTATTTGGGTAGGTATTGGCCAATCCAAATGTGTCTTGATGTGTGTATATAAGAGTAGAGGAGTTCCCATTTACAAGTTATTGAAGGTGCATTAATAGATTTTTACAGTGTATTAAATTAATAAAACTTAATTTTCATATTTAAATGGATAAAAATTGATATAATTAGAATATAATATGATTATGAGTCTGTATAATCTCATAAAATAAATTTTTGACTTGTTTATGTGATGTTTTCACCCTAATCTCTTTCTTTTAACCCCCCATTTCCCTTTTTAACAATATCCTCCATATCAATTTTTTATCTCTTTAAAAGTCAATAAAGTTACTATAAAATGTATATTTACCAATAAATATAAGATGATTGAAATTTTTAACCATATCCCATCCATTTTTATGAATATAGGTTTTTTATGAATTTTAAAACTATAATAAAATATTGTTTAATGTAAAACATCATTAATGACATTTTTAGAACTATTCATTTAATTTGACATTGAAAAAAAATTAAATAAATGAAGTTTAATATACCCCTTCAAAATATCCATTATATCGATTGAAAACAATAACACATGAATGAATTAATTTTAATGTTTTTAAAATAATTTACTTTATTTTTCTTATTCTTGAACAAACAATATTTCAACATTGGGTAAGTATTTAATGTAATTATTTCATCACAAAAAATTAAATATAAATTGAAATTATAAAAAATAATATATCTATCATATAAAAATTTATAACTAATTTTTTTATCCCTATCACAATTTATTATAGATATTAAAAGCAAGGGAGTGTCATTTTTTATTATATATATACCTGAAATAATATAAATGATGCAATAAAAATAATGTGGCATGAAATTGAATATTTTTACATAATTTGATTTAAATGTTATAAAAACACATATAGAGTAAAATAAATAGAAATTATGGGTACATATTAAGCCTTATATCCTTGTTAAACAACATTAAACCCATTTCAACCTTAACCGTGATAACATGATTTTTTACCATGACTACATTTTAAATGAACATAAATGGGGATATATAAAAAATATGGACAATAGGATTAAAAAATTGGAATATATTTAATATCTTTCAAATTATAAATCTAAAGAAAAATCTTTTAATGTAATTACATAAAACACAAGAAATGTTTTTATGAAAATTCTCAATTTACACATAAAAATCATTTCACTATAAAAAATAGTAAAAAATGGGCTTCCATAAATTTTTTAGGATAAATAATAAAAAAATCAGGTTTTAATACGTTAAGTGAAATAAAAAATGGAATTCCATATTCCAACCTTTCCATTAAATGAAAAGAACCAAAAATAGTGTTTCATCTGAATAAAATATTACTTAAATTTAAAAAATCCAAGCTTGGGTTCCCAATTTCAAAATAACATTTTAAAATACATTATTTTAGTCCATAATAATAAATTTGGTTAAAAACACTCTTAATATATGATAAATTAATGTATTAGGTTTATTTTATTATTTTACTCTAGAGTTTTAACATTGTTTACCACATTATACCCTTCACAATGTGATAAATTTTACCACAATTACTATTCATAATGCCCAAAAATAAAAAGTATCAAATTATAAAATTTGGGCCACAAAATTAAAAATATCAGATCTATATTTTAGATTCAATTTCTAGAATTGGTATAAATTAATTTAAGATTAACATTCAAAATGCAATGAATAATTATTTTTAGAAAAATGAGTTTTAATCATTAAAAATAACTTATACCAAAATAAATAATAATAGTGATTAAAGTGTAATTAAATAGATTATATCTAATTAAATAATAATTATGCTACTTTGAGATGAAATTAAAATCATAATGGTAATTTTTAAAGAAAATAATTGAGAAATTTAAAAATTAGGTATTTTTTTTACAGTTCAGTAAATATTAATTCTATTAGAAATGTCTTGTAAATTCACACTAAGATAAATTTGATATAATTATTTCATAAAATTTATTATTTTTATCAAATAAATTTTTTAAAATTTCAAAAAAATATATATAATATTCACTAAAAAAATAAATAAAATCATTTTTGAAAAAAACACATTTTTGAAGCATAAAACGACTTTATTGAAAATTGGCCACTTATTTATTATGAATTAATAAATATATTTGCATTATTTAAATCCATGATACATATTTTCCATAATTTAGTTATTGCAATTCATTCATGACAATTTAACGGACATGTTATAATGGTCACATTTAAATAATAATAATTTTTGGTTCGTTTAAGCTCTATGTGGAATATTGTATAATCTATTGAATATGTGTTCTTTCAAAAATATAATGTATTTATAGAAGTGTTCCAATCCATAGGGTAAAATCTTGAATGATTTCTAGATTGGGCTCCATTACTCATAACATGCGATTCCATATAACATTTTGGATTATATACTGTAGGAATGTTGGAGTAATTTCTGATGTGGTATATGAAACTATTAGGATACAATGCAACCAAATAGATTGTGGAAGAGAGGGGTTTCCAAATTATTTTAAATTAAATTGAAATATTTTAGTTTTCCACACTATATATATGAGGATACACCACATTTCATTTGTAAGAAAATATGTACACAGTATATTAGATAGGGATATGTTGTAGTCACCCTTAGAGAAGAATAATTATCCACCACAACTGTGTCATACGGCATAGAGAAGAAGAAGTACACACCATAGTAGAAGTGGCTAGTTCATAGTGATGTATACGTGATGTCGTTAGTATTTTGTGATAATCAGTTATAAGATATCATGTCTAAGATCATCCAAGAGTTATGGTAGATTTGATGGCTGAGTTTTTTGGATCTATTCAGCAACAGATGACCACACCATAATGATCAAGACCACGCCACACTAATGTCTCATAATGTAATGGCTACACCATGGAAGTCTTGATCACTCTGAAGATGTTGAAAAAGAGGATGTGTTATGTCATAGTTCTTTAGAGCATGCTGCATCTAAGTAGTTTTCCGTTCACTAGTAGTTTCACAATAAACTGAAAGAATGGGTGTTATTTCATGATATCTGGGGAATAAAAATTGGATTAATGGATCATTATGATTCCATTAATTACATTGAACACTATTTATGTTACTTGTTAACATTATATTCAATCCCCAACATTTTATTAATTTCAGAAAGAATAATTATCTATAAAATTGTCTATTCTAGTTCTACAAAACCAGCTCTGCATAGAGAACACATTACCATATCAAATTCTCAAAGATCATGTATGGTTTGTTATAGAAAGAGGATATAATCATGAATAGTATTAAACCATTTATGACATAGCTATATAAAATAGGAGGTTGTTGTTACTATAGTAAATTAATGTTGTTCTATAGAAATTCTGAAAAATAGAGAAGGTGTTGCATTACGGTATTTTTCACATAGGTTATGAAACACCGTGTGGGATTTCAACTTAGCATTCCTTCATACTCGATGATAAAATAACTGAATGTGTTGATTGAAAAGAAACCTATATTTTAATAAACTATTAAGGATATCCATTCCACCCATAGTAATCCAGTAAAGGAATGTTTAGGGGAGTGACCCTAGGGAAGCAGTGAGTTATTTAGAAACATTTTATTGTAGTGATCATGGGAATAAGAGTGACCGTGCCCAAACATTTGAAGAGAAGTGAGAATATAGTGATTTTTGTGTGTTGGAAATCACCTTTTAAAAATACAAATAGTATCCTAGTAAGGGATAACCATGTAAATACTCTTGTAAATATTCTTTTTATTCATACACAAAAATATATAAATAAACCTAATGTATATATAGTTAAAGTGAAATCCAAATTACCCTCATGGTTGAGAGGTCAAGATCCATTAGGGAAAATATGATAGTTAAAGGAGAATGTGTTTTGATTATTTAATAACAAAAAACATTTATTCACCCCCATATCTGGTTATTATCATTCTAAGTCTCTTCTATATGTATAACTAATACTTATGGGGGGAGGGGGTATAGACTAATTGGAATAAAAGGTTCAGGTTGATGGATAAGTTATAGTTTTTATATAGGAAACATTCAAGAATAAAGGGGTTTGTAGGGTCTAAATGTAAAATAATTTTTGTAATAAAAGTAAACAAGTTATATTAAATGATATATAGGTAATTAGGGCCTCGTTTTATAAGTAGAACAACACCATAAGTATATTTAGATTATAGTGTGATGTGATGTTTTTTGTGTGGTAAAAAACTAGGAAAGGATGATGATTATTTTTTGTATCTATGTTTGAAATGAGTAGACCATGGGATTGGGATGAAACATGAATAAATTAATAATTAAATAAAACATAAATATTCATATTCATGGTTTTCGTGTCCCTAATAGTTTTTTATTTTATAAGTGTGGGTTTTAGTTGGCATCCGTATTAGGTTCTTATGAACATGTTCAATATGATATTCCAGTAGATTACCACTGGGTTGAGGTTGACGACGACAATGCTTGTTGGATGTAAATGTGTGAGTTTTTGTGCTAGAGTCTATAGAATTTTTATTGTACTATTATATAATCACGGACATTATATTGGTTTGAGGAGGTGGAGATTACATTTTGTTTGAATTTTGCTCAAAAAGTGCATTGGGTTTCATTTGTGGTGTTGAGGTTCTATAGAGTAGTGATAGAGTAGTGGTTGTTATACCTTGGGAATAATGGGGAGTCAATAGTCTAATGGGATACATTATAAGACCAGTTCTATGAATATTTTATTTCATTGATTGTAATGGCATCCAATCACCAAAAGTTGATTACCCTTCTACGTGGGAGTTATAGAGTGCGGGAGTTTGAAATATTTTTCCATGCCCATAATTGTTATCTATCTCACCAGTTTGTAGTTTTGTAATATAAGTAGCATAATATTGAGGAGGATTTCCATCCAGATATCCTGTGAATGGTTACCCTATTTATTTTTTTGATGTATCTTGAGTTCTTGTTGAGAGTAGAGGTCATTAAGTGGACACTGTTAAGGAACATATCATCATAAGTGGGGATTATTCAATATTCCTTACAAAAAATAGCTATGTTCTGGCGTTAATAATTTCGTAGAAATAATATATTTTATATATATGGGGGATTTTCAAATCCCACATAATTTAATTTCACCTATTTTTTTGGCTCTTAGGCCCATTCTATGATATCATATACATTATTTTTATATAAAGGTTGGGCTCATTAGTGGTGAGAGTTCCCAATCATTTTGAGAAGGCTATGTGAAATAAGTGTTCTTCTATAGGTTCCTATGTTTAGGAACATTCAACTGAGGTAGTATCAGTAGGGTTCTCTAGCTTAGGATAAATAATGAGGGGATGGTGTAGGTAGAGGAAAATCCAATGATGATATTTATCCTTAGAGATTTGATCATGAATATGGTGTTAGTTTTCATCAGGACTAGAGTGGTCATTGGGAAAATAATTTTAAGAAATATTTTTTATATTTTCTAGTGTTAGTAGATTCGGGTTTCATTCATGGTATAATTTTTTTATTTTTTTAATGGATACATGTTATTTTTAATTCAAGAGCAACACACTCCTTTAGATCACCTGCCCAAGTTAATGCTTTCAGAGTTGAGGTGGACAGGATTACGAAAACCTTAGCATTGACTAATCTAGTTTGAGGATAAGATTTGTTTTCATTGATTTTATAGATAATATGTTCTAGTGTCAATGGAGAACCTATCTTGGGGATAATTCCTATGTTTATGGATATATCTATATGACATCATCCTCGACATGGACTGACTATATTCAGTAAAAGATATTATAAATTTGGTCAGGAGATAGATTTTTTTTACGATGTGGATGAAGTTCATTAGTGTTCATTTGTGAGAGAGATCCTTATATGGGTCAATGGTATGTTTTTTCCCTATCTTACTTGATGGTCAGGCTGATACTCAGTTAGTTCAAGGATCAGCAAGTGGTGATTCGCAGGGTTGTATATGTGTAGCTGAAGTATTTCATAAAGAGGTTGCGGCGTTACCACAATAATGGGAGACCGATTTTGTGATATGATCTATAGCTAAGTACTTCTCCAATATCAACGTCTCCATATGTGATGGTTTATTATGAATCATGAGAGATTTGGGTATATATTGACATGTTTTGTAGTGGGGTTTTATTCAACCGAGTATCCAACGTTGGGGTGATCTTGTTATATTTGTGAAGAATCTCGATGGAAGTCTGTGTATATATATTTATTATAATTACTTTAACCATGTTCCAATTTAGACCCACTGTAATATTATATAGATTTATGGTTTATTCTATCTTCTAAATGGAGTTTTTTGATTATCAAAGATTGATATTTGATCAGTATATTATCAGATATGGGTAGAAGATGATTATATTATGAAGAAAAATTTCCAATATAATTATATGTATTATAAGTTCACGGTGATTAAATTTAGTGTGAATAACCTCCCATCTACATTAATAGTATTGATGAATTAATGTTAAGATTGTTTTTCGTTAGATTTTTAGTGGTTTTATTTAATGAAATACTTATGTAATTCTTCTCTGAAGATGAGCACAAAGAGAATTTGATTTTCATTTTGGGTGTTTGTCATTTTTAGAATCTGTTCAAAATTTTATATAAGTGTGAGTTCTAGGATAGTGAAGTTCATTTATTATGTAAATCTATAAGAAACCAAGATCATGTATGAGGTGTGAATCCTATATTTTGTTTAATGATTTAATAGGTCCTAATATGAATACCCATTAAGGTATTAGAGGTCTTGGTGGTTCATGGATTGTGCGAAGCCGAAAACATATTTTTGGGGTGTTTTTATCCCAACACATGAGTAGAACAAACCATACAAGGAAGGACTCATGGTTTGTACTAACCATGTTAGGCTGGATAGAGGATGTGTACATGCCACACCATTTGAGGAAAATGTGTGAGATAAGGCACAAAACCATGCAAAAAGGTCTATAACTTTAAGAGATCTTGATAGAGGGTTTCCGTATGGTTTCTGCACAATTTTTAATCCTTGCGAGGAAACTATTATAGTGCCCCTTAGCCTACACAAAACCGTACATGGTTGACACACAGTTTTCCAAAATGTTTTCTAAAACCTTGCGACCCCTAATATTTTGTGTGTGTTTTTTTTTTAATTTATTTAATTTCTATTTAAAATATAAAATCTTATTTCATTCCACGCAATGTATCGAGGCTTCATTTTTATCTCTCATGGTGGATAAGCTTTGATTTGATCCTAGTTATTCATTCGATCTTTTATTTGAGTGTGATTTGTCACATCGTATCTATAATGGTCTAATCAAAATTATTTTTTAGCAGTTCTCAATTCTTATAGCTTCCAATTGTGCTATTTAGATTTTGGATAATATGCATCAATT
Organism: Viscum album; assembly: GCA_963277665.1. Lineage (NCBI taxonomy): Eukaryota > Viridiplantae > Streptophyta > Magnoliopsida > Santalales > Viscaceae > Viscum > Viscum album. Next base: position 1,032,853,037 of record OY728158.1, read on the forward strand.
TATTTTTCGTCATCTGTTCATCATATTTCTACCATTTTTAGTCAAATTATGAATTGATACCAGACGATCACTCCTCTATCGAGCTCTGTTTTGTGGTATACATATTTCTTTCAGATTTTGGTGTTGTTTAGACATATCGGCCTTTACGCCACTCGAAGAAAATTTTGACGTGGTCCAAGAATTAAATTATTTACTTTAAATAAACGGAATTAGAAATATTAGTGGTTTCTATAGGTTCCTTAAAGACATTTTGGTGGGTTTTCCATAAACCAAGGGCAGCGATGGGCTATTCCATTCATTTTACATGGTTTTGACCATTATTTAACCACGTAAGGGTTATGTTCATATGTCGCCAAGATATTGAAAACAAAATTGGAATTAAAAAGAAATTGAATTACATTCTTATGATATTTTCTCCCTCCTTGGTTTGTATTATCATGTATTCCATGCTTAATTTGATTAAATGGATTGAATTAGATTGGTTGAATGCATTGGTATACTTGTAGGTGGTTTCTAAATTTCATTATTGGTTCTTTTAGAAAATTGAATATGGGAGTGGGTATACAGATGTGCCATTTTTAAATGTGAATGGTGAAAATTTGGTGGTTATACTAATGTGACATTTTTTAATGTGAACTTGATTAAATGAGTGGGTAAAATCTTGTGTGATTAATTAAATGGTATGATATGCTGATTGTTTAGATTCCTTAGACGATGCCCTTACGATCATGACACGGTAATGGATGCCTTACATAGGGATATTCCTTGGGTCTTGATTCTGTGGGATTACTTTCTCTTTTATACACCTTGGATCCAAATTTATTAGGCTCATATTTTATTTATTTGGTATGACATGCTCCCAGGACTCCAAATAGTACCTACACTAAATTATCACTGAGATTCTCTTTGGACTCATAGAGGATTCCTAGGTCTTCAACAACTTATATCTATCCCATCATGGTCTAACACTTGATAGTACAAAATGGATGCATAAATTATGGTAAGATTTGTTGAATGGAGCAATTGTGGTAATTTATAATGGATGGTAGTATGGAATGTCCATGGGTTATTGATATGGTTTCATTATATGGTAATTTCATGTTGGAAGGTTATATGTGAAGTATGGAATGAAAGTATTGTTTACTATTTTTCTTCTAGCTACCTTATTATAAGGTGGAAACTATTTGTACAGAGCCCAGAAATATTGATTGGTTTCACATGCTTGTAGTGGTTTATGTGCCATGGGAATATTTCATTTGGTTATGGATTACATTTTTACATACTTTACATACACTTCATAGTATATATTGCACAACTAAAATGTATAGAACTTTGGGTGGTTACCTACTGTGATGTTATCTCACACCCAGTTTGGGCCTCCATGGGGACCCAAATAGATTATAATGTTACAGGTGATGGTATGGAAAACCCTTGAAACACATTTTTTTGATTTTTTCATTCGATCAGAAGAGCATGGGACCATGTTAAGTCTCTATTTAGTGATAATAATTTGGTTATTTTTGGTTTTTGGATAAAAGTATTGTAACATACTTTGGTGTAACAATTTTGGTTGTTTTTCTAGGAATATGACAAGTAACATTTTCATTATTTAATATGATACACTTGTAGATTATTTTATATTCATTGTTTTTTATATAACATATTTCTGCTTGTTGTATTTTCTTCTATTATGTATATGATTTTGACTTCTACTATGATATACTTTGGTGATGAGGGAAAATTAACCCCATTGACACAAATAGCAATCATTATGAGTTGGGAGACTCCTGAATTTGGAGAGATGTGATAGATGTCATGTCACCAACTGAGGTCAGGGGATTGAGCAATGTTGAGTGGATACCAGGTCCATGAAATTACAACGTGGTATTAGAGTAATTTTTTTCTACTATTATATACTACATTAATACAATATATTGGGATATGATGAAAATATAACTTAGTAAGGAGTTTTTCTCAAGGGTAGCCACCCCGTATATAGGGAAAATCCAAATTCCCTCGAATAGAATTTATATTATTTGGATTTGGGATATTATGGTTATTTTGAAAACACCAATTGGTGATTTATATGGATTATAATGTTTCTATTGATATAACTATGGGATCTATTTGATGAAACCCGATGAGATGAGTTTATTCAATCCCATACGTCATGTAGACACATTCTTAAATAACATTCCCTGAATTATACCATGAAATTATGGATTCATTGATTAATTGAAGGTGTTGTGATAGGTTCTGTGATAGCTACATCTACTATTGTGATATATTTTGTGAAGTGGATAGAGGAGTGATTCCATATATTAGTTGATAACGCGTATTGTCCCTTATGGACTAGGAAGTGAACCACCTTTAAATTGTTAAAGTAAAATTGATATGTAGGGATTAGATGGGAACTAAAATTTGGGGTTGTGAGGTTTTATTGGTCCTCATGAATTTAGAATTGGTGAACCATTGGTTGAACATATTTTATAATTCAATAATGTTAAATGGAATGTAAATTTAATGTGGATTAAAATATAAACTAAATGTAAACTTGAATTGATTAAAAAAACATGACCCATACCCTAATTTTGAGTGGGCATGAGGCAGTGTTTCTAGTTGTGTTGTGACTCTTCTTTTTACGGTCCTAAATCTAGGTGCAGGCTATGGGGTTTGAATTTTTTTAGAACGTTTTTGACATGTCCTACACTTCGGATAAATGTTATTTGATCTTTTTCTTTTATGTGGAATGAGTTTGAATTTTAGAGGAATGCCACCATGAAGAACTCTAGTAATACACTAGGAGGGAGGACACTTCAACACTCTGGAGGCAGTGTGCCATGGGATACTGGATGATCCTCCTTTGGATCCATCTGTAACACCAGTTTCTATTTCAGGCATAGGTGTTGATGCATGGTTTTGGAAGGGTTTCTTTCACTACCTGAAAAATTTTAAGGTAGAATCTTATCACACCTTGTCTATTGTTGAGATGATGATAGTGTTCCAGTAGCATCATCCTCTAATATTTTTGGGGGATTGTGTTCCACAGGCTGCTGAGTTGTGGCTTGAGAACATGCTAGATATATTAGTCCATTGTGATACACCCCCAATGTGGATGGTCAATATCGCCAGTTACATGCTATAAATAGAAGGAAATCCCAAAAATGATGTTCTAAAATACACTGACAGGCTGTGACTTATGGGTTGGTAAAACTTATAGACCCACACATATTATTTGTATACCCAACAACCTTATGGGAAGAGCGGGTTAGTGAATTTATACGTCTAGAGTAAGGTGTAATGTCAGTTTATGAGTACTCAACATGCATTACATAGATGGAGAATTTTTCACCATCTTTTCTTGCTGATGAGATATATTGAGTGAGAAACTTCGAGGAAGGTCTTTGAAATACTCTCAGATCTTAAGACAATGTGCTTAAATTGACATCTATCACTAAAATTGTTCATCAGGTGATGATTAGAAAGTAGAAACTGGGAGAGGATGGTGGCCTAGAGTAGGGTACTATTGTTTCTCAAATATAGTGGTTTAAAATCTTCATGAAGGAAAACATATTTTAAGGCTTCTCTTGCGATGAGTTCCAGTCATTTTTTCAGTACTAGTCGCTCTGTTTTATGTCATTGGTGTGGTAGGAGAGGCCACATGAAGAATCAGTGTGACCATGACCCAGTAAAATGTAAATCTTGTGGAAGGATGGGAACATGTAATGTATCTGAAAGACATTACCTCCCACTTTTAGTGGTTGGGTTTCATCTCTAACACCAATTTCAAGAGCAGGTTCCTTAGTTCCACATTAGGTGGGAAGTTGTATTATTGTTGGTCAATTAGGGAGAGGTATTTGTGGTCACGGACAAGGTAACCATGCACCAGTTACACTGAGACATCAGAGTGGGCATACCCCTTGTAGTGAGGGAGAATAATTGGTAATTTGTGCAATCTAGTTCTATTCTGTAAAGCATACCCCTTAAGAGAAGTTTTTTAGACCATCTATGGTGAGATCTATAGTCTTATATCCCCTACTATTTCATCCTCTATTTTTTGGTTCAAGTGTAGAATATAGTTTTATATCTTCACTAGTGGTGAAATGAATTGGACTTTTTCTGTTGTCTTCTGAGGTTATTAGGATGCTAAACATGACATTGGTAATTAGAATGGAGGATTTGTGCTAGTGTAGGGAGTTCCCCTTTGATATTGGTGGGTGTCACTTTTATAGAACATTTTGTCTTCGAGATGATAGGGTTTTTTGTTATACTTGTGATGGACTACCTTGTGTCGTATTGATCATACATTTATTACTATCACTAGAGGGAATATTTCACATAACCGAAGGGTGAAATGTATACTCACAAGGGTTAAAGTGATGTATAGGGGAGCCTATATTTACCCCAACATTTTGGGATGTGTTGAATGACTGCCTATATTGCTATATTGTATCTTGATGATCAAGGGGTGAGTCAGCAATAATTTTCTCTAATGGATGATTTATTCAAGTATGACTTTCCCTATGACTTCTCTTATTTGCCTCTTGGTTTGTAGGTGGGATTATACATCGGGATAGTGCTAGGAGATGCACCATTATCCATTCCTCCTTACAGGATGGATATGGTGGAGTTGCAGGAGCTCAAGAGGTAGTTATGGTAATTGTATAAGAAGTGGTTTATTTGAACCAGTAATTCCTTAAGGGGTTCAACGTTAATTTTCAAAAAAAATGTAGATGAAACTATTAGTAAATTCATTGAATATTTGGAACTGAACCATCTAATGGTAAAAAATCAATATCCCATTACATGGATTGATGACCTATTAGATCAGTTTTGAGTTGCCCCAGTGTTCTTGAAAATCGTCTTGATTTCAGGATAATAGTAGGTATGTGTTCGGCCTACATACATACCTCATACAACCTGTCATAGAAGGTATGGTCTATAGAAGTATTTTTCTATGTTGTTTGGTCCCATGAATGTTCTAATAGTATTCATGTCACTGATGAACTGAGTTTTACATCATTACCTGGATTCATTTTTTGTGGTTTAAATGGATGATATCTTGGTGTATTACCACAATTTACATGAACATTACAAATTCCTTGAGGTCATTTTGGATACACTAAGAGAGAATCAATTATATTCTATAATCACAAAGTTCCTCTTTTGGATAAATTAGATTCACATCTAGTTTCACATAGTCTTATAGATTGGAGTATCAGTGGACCTGAAGAAGGTATGAGTTGTAGTCTCATGGGAACCTCCTATGAGCATTTTTGACATACAGATTTTCTTTGGGAAAGATGATAACTACAGTAATTTCATACAAGACTTATCACACATAGAATAACCATTAATAGGATCAGTTAAATAGGTTGTAATATTTCAATGGTCAAATTCTTGTGAGGCAGCCTTCTAGAAGCTAAAAGGGAGATTGACAATAGCACAGGTCCTGATACTACCAGAGAAAGGCAGAATCTACAATGTGTTTTGAAACACATCCATAAAAATACTGGGATTAATGATGATATAGGGGGTATAGTTTTGGTGTATGGGTCTTAGTAGCTCAGGACACATGGGAAGAATTTCCAAAATACGATCTTTATATAGATACATTCATTCATGTTTTATGTTTTTACAGACACTATTTATGGGGAGATAATTTTGTGGTGTAAATAGACCAAAAAATCCTCAGGTATATATTTACACTATGTGATCGAAATCTAAGGCAGAAAAGGTGGGTGAGTAGCTTAAGTATTTAAACATTGATCTTTCCTACACTCATGGTAATGGAAATGAAATGGATGATACACTGAGTATGATGACATAGATACAAGTAGTGAAATAGACTAGTATTGAGTGGAAGCTTATAGAGTGGTTCTATATGATGGACATTGAGGTGCACGATAGTCATAGATAGACATATATATCATCCTTAGCTATACTCTCTACCCAACAAAATAGTGTAAGGATGATAATTGTATTTGATTTTTACAGCCTTGTCCTATAAGAGAGTGTGGTAGGTGGGGACCCACCTCTTATTTGGATTATAGGTGAGGATGCGATCTTGTGTATTCGTGTCCATGTTTGGGTTCCAGGGGATATGAACCAGGAGTTGATGCAGGAGTTTCATGCTTAAAATTGGGAAGTAAATCCCAAGATCACCAACATGTACCAAGACTTACACAGTCTGTATCAGTCACTAGGTATGATGATATAAGCATCTAGTTTTGTTACGTGGTGTCCACCTATCAACTGGTGAATGCGGAACATCAGTGACCAGCCACACTTTTACATAAGTGACATATTCTATAGTGGAAAATGGAAGATTTCGTGATGGATATTATGACCATTTTATAGAGGTTTAATTGTGATTTTGTGGTTGAGTGTGTTGTTGTTGATAGGCTCATGAAGGTTTTCACATTTCATATCGATTGGGGGTAACTATAGTGTTGATGATCTTGTAAGGTTTTACATACATGATATAGTATGAACTCAGCGGGTCTTGTGAACTATCATTTCAAATATAGGACCCCAATTTATGTATCATTTATGGAAGTGTTTTCAGAGGGTGTTGGGTACACAGGTTCTTTTGAGAACAACATTCCACCATCAGACTAATGCAAAATCAGATTTTATAATAAAAGGGGTTGAGGACATGATGTGGGAATGCATCTAAGATTTTGGAGGCTATTGGGATAATCATATACCCTTTGTTGAGTTAGCTTACAATAACAGTTTCCAAAAAAAATATAGATGTAATGTTATGAGGCTTTGTCTGGTTATCAATGCGGATCACCAAGTGTTAGTTAGAGGTAGGTGCGGTTGCTTTACTGGGACAATGCCCCTTGAAAGATACTTCATGAGCTGGTATAGTTGATTCAGAAGAAGATGGATATTACACAGTTTCGATCGAAAGCATATTACGATCAGTGTATATGAACTCTAGATTTTGAGGTCAGGGATTGATTTTTCATGTGCGTTTTACCGAGGTTGGGATATATGAGATTTAACAGATGGGGCATGATTTCGCCATGATATGATAGACCATTTAATATTCCGGAGAGGTTATAATAGGTATACTATTAGTTGAAGATCACTAAGTGGTATTGATCCATGCATGACATCTTTCATGTACCTCAGCTATGACGCTCTCATTCAGACCTGTATCATGCGTTTCATCTCAAAGATGTTATGTAATACGTTGATACATCCATTGAGAAGAATATAATTCATGTCATTGACAATAGAACAAGGGTTCTTAGAGGTCATTCAATTCCTCAAGTATAGGTGATATTGTAGCATGGACATTTATTGAATGAGTCTTGAGGGAGGGAGGCTGACAAACATGCTAAAGGGATAGAGTTATTCTCAGAAGAATATTGACCACCCAGAAATGGGAAATTTTTGGGGTGAATTTCATTAATGGGGGAAGAATGTAAGAACCTTGGTTTTCGTAAGAGGTAAAAATCCGTTATTTTCTTATTATTAATTATGGCCTAATATGAATAATCTTTGAGGTCATGAATGATTCAGAGGTGTTTAGGGCCTATTTGTAGCCTGAAGCCTGATTTTGATGTGTTTTTAACTAGGCGTATGGTTAGAAAAAAAACATGTGGTGTAGGCCACATGGTTTTTAAAAACTATGAAGAGATTGATAGAGGGTTTGTATATGCCACAAAGATTATGGAAAACATTTGTGATGAGTTTCACAATTTTACAAATGGGATTGTTGTTTTGTTAGATCTTGATGAAGGGTTTTCACATGTTTTCTACAGAGTATATAAAACATGTGAGGAAACGTTGTTTTTCCCCCGTATCACACATAAATCCATCCATGATTGGAGAAAAATTTTCCACACTGTATACCTAATCCATCCAACCCTGGATATTTTGGGTATTTATTTATTTCATCAATAAAATTATTTTATTTTAAAACCCAAAATTACTATTTCATTCTATGCACAAAATAAAGGCTTCATTTTTTAGTACTCAAGGTGTCCACAAAAGGATTTGACCCCAGTTCATCATCTGATCTATCATTTGAGAGAGGTTTGAATCATTGGATCTGAAATGGTAAGATTTAAATTCCTTTTTATCCAATCTCAGTTCTTCTAGCTATCAATTACTCTAGTTTGATTTTTCATTATATTCCTTAATTTCTCATTCTTCTTATGTTCTTTAGATTTCTCCTATTATGTGTCAATTCAAGACTTTATACTGGATTATCACTCCTTTACAATGCAAAGGTAGGTGCTTTATACTATTCTATTGGATTTTACTTCCAATTAGAGATATCAACCATTACACTGCCTTCCATATATTCTATAAGGACTCTAGAATTGAATTTTTAATATTGAAATAAATTTAATCCGACCCATTAGGTATTCCAATAGGTTTTTTCTAGATGTGATGGTGTTTGTATTCCCAAACCAAGACCACCGATGGGGTGTTCCATGCATTTTACATGGTTTTGTGCTTTGAATATCCACCCAAGGGGCATGTTCTTATGTTTCCTAGATATAGGAATCTTAATTTGTATTATAAGTTAATTGAATTACATGTTTAGGATATGTTCTACCTCATTTCCTTGTGTTATCATGTATACAATGCTTACTTTTATTAAATGACGTGAATGGATTTCATTGAATGAGTTGGTATACTCATCAATTGTTTTTAAATTTCTTTAGCCATTATTTTGGAAAATGGGAAATGTGAGTGGGTAAACTCATATCACATGTTGAAATGGGATTTGTGAAAATGAGTCACGTATACCCATGTGACATGTTTGAATGTGAACTTGATTACATTAGTTTTTAGACTCATGTTTGATAAAAGAAATGGTATGATATTACGATGGTTTATATGCCTTCGATGATTCTCCTAGGATTTTGACACAACAGTGGATGCCTTGAATAGGGGTGTTCCTTCTTTATTGATTCTATGGGATGGCTTGGGCTTTGATACACCTAGGATACATCTTGACTGGACACTTGTTGTATGTGTCCAGTATGACACACTCCTAGGACATTAACCAGTTACTACACTGAGATTCTATCGAGATTATCCATGGAATCATAGAGGATTAAACAGTATTTAACACTTTGGATCCAACCCTTCATGGTCTAATACTTGATAATATGTCATGAATTTTGAAATTAGGACTTGTTTATTTGAACAAATTGGCCATGATAAATTTGAATGGGTGGGAGTATGACAAGGCCATGTGTTAATGACATGGTTTCATTGTACGAGAAGGCTATGTGGAATGGTTATGTATAGAGTTTGTAAAGTTCATGTTGTTTATTGAATTTCTTGTAGATGAATTATTATAATATTGAACTAGTTTTTAGCGATACTTGAAAGTATTATTGGTTTCATTTTATTGTAGTGGCTTACATGCCATGGGAACATTACTTTTGGTTCCTTCTTACCTGTTTACCTAATATAATTACACTACATAGTTTATATTGCAGTTCTAAAATGTATAGACATTTGGTTGGTTACCTATTGGGATGTTATCTCACACCCTATTTGATCCTCCATGGGGACCCAAATAGATTATATTGTTGTAGATTATGGTAGGGTAAATCATCCTTACATAGGCTGTTGATTTTTAATTTGGAGTAGGAGAGCATAAGACCAAGTTGAGGCATGAAATGCTATCTAAGGATAAAACATTTTTTCTTTTTGTTTTTTGAATATATTTATTATAACATACTAATGTGTACCTAGTTTTTATGATTTCCTTGAAATATGACATTTAACATTTCCATGATTGAATATTATAAACATCTGGCATGTTTTATATTACAGTATTGTTTATCTATAAGTTGTATTTTTTTTGTATTTTTTCTTCTATATGTATGATATTGAATTCCATTATTATATACTCTGTAGATGTGGGTATATTCTCCAAACGTAAAAACCTATTCCCTTGTAGTTGGTCTACATCCATTTTTATTTGGGGAGATGCACTTCCAGACATATAACCAACTAGGCTCAGAGAACTAGGCACATTGAGTGGCTACTGGGTCTTGGAAGTTACAAAACTCAAGTCATAACATAGTGTATCTATGGATCCTTCAATTATAGAGAAAAGAGTTCCTTTGTAATCCCCTAAGATAGTTGTAGAGGTACAATGTTTAATTTGTATTTTAGGCTATTATAAGAGGTTCATAACTGATTTATCAAATGTTTTAACACCGCTAATATCCATATCCATAAAGGATATTTAATTCTAATGGATATATTAGTGTGAGGTGGCTTTAAAAAAGATATATGAGAAATTGTTCAACAATCTAGTTCATCATTTTCTAGAAGAGAGAGTTATGTTCATGGTTTTCTATTATGCTTAACATCTTGTTTTGGGCTATGTTTTGATGTAGTAGAAATTCAATGTTTATAATATGCCTAGATAGTTATATTCCTTTGAATGTAACTATTACACTCATGATATGTACTTTTAAGAAGTCATGTATTCTTTGATATTGTGGGAAAATTACATCATCAATGAGAATTTTGAGATTTTTACAGATCATAAGAGCAGGTGGCATGTCTTCTCCATTTATGACCTAAACCTGAGAAAAAAGGTGGATGAATTTATTATAAAATTACAACTTTTTTATTTTATATACACCAATAAATGGTAATGTTGTAACTAATTAACTATGAAATAAGTCACATAGTGATTCCAGGATTGAATCAGGAGGTTCCTAGAGAGTAATGTAAGTGCTCTATGTGATGCTTATTAATATGAAAGAGGATAGTGGAGGGATTTAATTTTTTAAATGACTATTCACTATTGTTTTTTTAAATAGGTGGTGGAGTCTCATGTAAGGGATTCTGATATGGAGGTGTGGAGAGACTAATTTGTCTTTGGTGATAGTCATGTTAGTCGGTCTGAGGAATAACATCAGTGAGTTCTTTCAAGGGGAGTATTTTCATTCGATTGGGGATGAATGAGGTGGTTCTTCATGAGTTCAAAATATCACCTTTATTAGTAAATTATATGTGGAAAAATATATACCATGGTTTGATAGGAATGATTTTCAGAATTGGGTTGAATCTTTCGGGTTTAGATATTTTGTCTCCATATTTGGTTTTCTAAAAGAATAAAGCTGAGAATCAAGTTCCTTTTTTAACTTTTCTTTGGATGTTTTTTAGTGAAAGTGAGAGGACATATTGATGGATTTATTCACTAGTATACCTTGATCCTAGGGATTATTAGATGCTATATGGGTTATAGTGAACCATTTGATGAAATCATCCACTTTATAGTGATTAGGAGTTCATATTAGTTGAGGTTTTTTCGAGGAAGTACTTGGAGGATGTGTTGAGATTCCATGGAGTACCGAGGAATATCATAATTGATCATCATTATAATTTTACCTATAGGGTGTGTAGAGTTTTTTAACTTTATTTTGGCTCTCTTTTATGACATAAAAATATTTTCCGTCCATTAAGGGATGTCCAAAAAAGCAGACCATTCAAATTATTAAGGATATGTTTCATGAGTGTCTTTGATTTTGGAGGTTTGTGGATGAGGGTACTATATTTGGTTGAATTTTATTACAATAACAGTTTTAATCCAACCTTGTTATGGATCCATTAATTTTATTTATAACCGAGATTTTAATTCTCCGTTCTACTAGATTTGAGTCAAAGATTCTAGAATTCTCATGCTTGAACTTTTGCAGTGCATTACATAGATGGTTTTGGTGATTCATGAGAGGATTAAGGAAACACAAGGTCATCACATATTCTATGCTGATCAATGATTGCGGCCTATGGATCATGATGTTGGAGATCATATGTTCTTGAATGTGTCTCCTCATTATGGGAAGTGAATGTTTGGTTTTTGGAGTAATATTTCTACTTGATTTTTGGGCCTTTCATAGTATTGGATCATGATTAACCCATGGAATATCGAATAAAACATTCCCCACATATGATATTGATACACAATGTCTTCCCTGTGGAACATATTTACTATTATCTTCAAGATGAATCACATGTCATCGACTAGGGTGATATTGACATTAACGTTGATTTGACTGTATATTGGAGGCTTTTGGAAATTCAAGACCACTAAGAGAAGGTGTTTTATTGGAATTTTATTCTTTTAGACGATGTTCTTTGGTTCTATATGGTCATGGAAGAGCGTACAAAGGAACATGAGTCCAAAATACATTCTTAGTTACCAATTTTTTTTATTATTATCAATTATATTGTAATTATTTTTTTGTGGTTGTTAACCTTTGTCTTGGTTATAGGAATATTTTCTCTTCCAGGATGCCCTTTATGCGGCCTTTCTAAAATTTAAGTGGTATTTTACTTGGGTGAGGGTTTGGTAAATAGTTGTTAAGGTTACATAATTTTTCACCTTTTCACTCTATGTTTGGTTGTTGATCTCCTTTAATGGAGTGATTCTAAAGAGGTATCTTATGAGGGGACCTTTTTTATCACCCCTTTACTTTTCCATCTCTATGGGTTTGGTTTACCTTCTTAAGGATGATAATTTTTTGAGAGGTAAATGATGTAATTTCCTAGATCCTTCTATCATGTTCCTTTTTGTATTTTTGAGGTCCATTGTTCTTGGAGGAAGACTAGAACATGTTTGGAAGTTATTAGGAACTAGAATCTGGAGTAAGGAAGAGTTTACAATGTGAAATGTAGTTCAGTTTATCTATGGGGAGTTCATGAATTATGTAGTTGATCACTGTTTGTATATGATAGGTTTGGGGTGTATTTCAAAATGTGTATGGTATATTCCTCATGTGAAATGGTGGAGGGTCTACATTTAAAAATCCATTTTTGAAATCTCATGATTTGAACATAATGTTCTTGATGTGAATTGATACATGTTTAATGGACAGAGGAGACACATTTTTGGAAATTCATAAAACACAAACCTTTCACATCATGCATGAACCATTCATGATGTGAAAGTGAATCTGGATGTGTTTATATATACTGTATTACACCATCAGTTTTCCAAAAATCCTCTAAGTCTACCCCAAATCTAAGAAACTATTGGAGCTCTATTATTCAATTTGAAATCCCTTTCGATAGGGAATGATCCTTGGATTCATGTGTTTGATCCATGGTAAATTTAGGGGCATTTTATCAATTAAACTTTTTTTCTCCAATTGGTCTTGATTCCACCCATTTTTCTTTACATGATATAGTGGTTGTTCTCTATTATTCTTATAGAGTTATTTTTATTATTTTTTAAACGGTTGTGGACTGTTGTTCTTGTTTGGATATAATTTCTTTATAAGATAATATTTTAGAGAAACTCATATACTTCCATTCCCAATCATGAATTTTGAAATCCACAAAGTAGGGAATTTATGGATTATCTTACATTTTTATGTTCAAATTCTAATTAATCATTAATTATCTCTTTTTGTGATGTCATAATTAACCATAATTGAGAATAAATCAAAATAATGAAAATAAATGGACTATTGTTGTAGGGAACATATTTTTTTGCACTATTATACCAGTTTTCCTTTTTATTTTGTTGATATTGTGGTATATATATTTATGATGTGGTAGGAATATATTTGATTATATGGTTTGATAGGGTTATGTTTATAATATGGTCAACGAACATAAAAATAGTAATATTGGTTGGGTAAATAATTAATTCATAAAATATTTTTCTTATGTTTGATGGGATGTAAATATTATTTATTAATTATTTATTAAATAAAATTTTCCATCCACTTGTTAATGTAATGGGATAAGAACAAAAAGCTAAAAATTCTTTCTATTGATAATAATAAAAAGTCATGTTAATGGAACTATTCCACAAAAATTTTAATTTAAACAAGAAGTTATTCTTTAGAAAATGATTAAATGTCTTATAGATTTCAATATATAAGGACTTAGGTTTCAAGTATTTGTAACATGTGATAAATGAACTGCTTAATCAAATATTATAATAAAACTGGTTATTTGTTAAAAATAAATGTTACTGGTAGAGCACACCAATTTTATTATAATTGACTGATTCCTTGTTTTTTATGCCATATATGACCTATTGAATCTGCTTTTTTGTTTCCTTACTACCTTTGGGGTTGCTCGGATGTGATCATATCTATTTTATATGATGTGATATTATTATTGTTGATGGATTGAATATATATAGGCTTTGACGCCTGGGATTGTTGATGAAGTTGACGCTAATAAATGTGAGATGTATAGTTGTATGGATTATGATATAGTGGATGGATCATGGATTGATGGAATGGTAAAAATATTGGATTTATTATTATTGTGTTGTATGTTACGATCCCTTCTTACTGATAAGTCTTTTTAAAGGCTGGTTGAATGTGTTTCTTGTTTCTTCATTCCTATCTCCACTGCATGAGCCAACTGGTTATTCTTGATATGTGAATCTATTTCATAGTATCATAGGATGTTTCCTAGAGTACCTAAATTTATGGAATTATAATGATTAATAAATGTTTTACCCTATGGGATTGGTGGTTGGATGGAATGAAATTGTTTATTATCATAAGGAATTGTGGGATATTATGGAATATGCTTGGAGGGCTTAGACATCACTTAGTGGTTAATGAAAGGTGAAACATAATAATGTTAATTAATAGATGATTAATTAATTTATCTAAATTTAATTTCTAAATGGAAATAAATAATTTAATATTTATTCCTTAATTATTTTGTGCTTATAGGATAACTATTCTTTAGTAGTGTCGTCCATGTGTCTTAGAGAAGATAACTGCATTTTAGCCTAAGACTAGGTCAATGCCCATAGTGTGGTTGTGAGATATTTTATATCCTATATGTTATGTGATTTTATTTTCCACACCACCCATTTAAATAGAGAGACCAATACCTTGTGGACTATGTGAGGGTGTTTTACCTAACATCTAGGATGGTGAAGAACCAAAGGGTGACTACCCCGTGTAACCCCACTCTCTTCTCATAGAAGTATTCTGTGTTGGTATGAATGATTGTTATATTTCCACATATTTATGTATATAAGGATGTAATAGTCAGTGGTTATTTGACATAAATGTATATCTAGATATAGTATGTTATGGTTTATTATGTGTATGTCATGTATGAGCTATGATGGTTTGAACAAAAACACATGACATACTGGTTGTGGGGATTCCTAGAAACTACTCAATTAATATTTGGAGATGTGTTATAGTATGATGTGGTAATGTGATGCACATGATGCATGATATGTAATGAGATGATTTGGAACATGGGTTTCATGGTATGATACATTAACCCAGGTGTCTTTAGGATGGATTACCTTTAGAGAGAGATGGCATATGATGTGTGATGTTGGGGAAGATTAGAAAACCAGTGGGAAAGTGGTAGTGGGTTACCTTATTTTGATATAAAATTATATGATATCTTTTATGTGATACATGGTAAGAGGTAGAAATGGTGAGGCTAGGAACTTAGTATATTCAATTTCGTTATAAGTTAACTTCAATTTTTGTTGATTTTGATTTTGCATGATTTCATTACCTTTTACAGGAGAGGCTCTAGGGAGGATTTTATTAAGTATACATTTCATGAATACCCAATATATAAATATTTTTTTTCATGTATGTAGGAGAAGGTTACTGAATAGGCTAGACGTTACTAGCACATGGGTTGTTTATGAGCTATTTGGTCTTTCTTGGTCAATGCCAATGATTATATTTTCATACTTATAGTGACTTTTTTATAGTTGTTTCAATATAATGATTTTAATTGAAATTTTTTGGGATATTTAACATTTATCATATGATATTTTTGGTGGGTGTTTTTATCTAATATCTCTTTCCTCATGTTCTTTTAGAGGGTAAATCATCCTATCTGTGTATATGATATAACCTTGGTGCTTGTCTCCAATCAGTGGTCTATATGAGGAAGAAGTTAAGAATCATTATCTCCCTTATCTCATTGATCCCATAGAACATGTACCTTTGTGGGGTGGTGTCCCCAGTAATAAATATATTTTACTTTTAATTAAAATTTTAATATATGATGGATATAAAAAACAGAAATAGAAATATTTCAAGGATTCTAAATCAACTATGTTTTTTCATTATTATGATTTCAAAATAATTTTGTTTTGTTAATAAATTAACAAATATATTTGAAAATAAAAAATATTTCCAAAATACACTTTCTTAAATATTTACAATCAACCCTAACAAATGTAAACATAACCATTTTTTGTCACCATTTAAAATTATAATTTTTAAATATTTTCCTAGAATTACAATTATAGGGATGGATTCATAGGAAGTTTTATTTCTTATTTTCACTTTTTATTAGGGAGATTCTTGATATTTATACAGGTAATATAGATTGGAGGGAATTATAAATTCCATTAAAATTTATTTTTTTATAATATAAACATTGATGATCCATATTTCAATTTTTTTTAAAATTTTATAATAATAAAACAATAATCATTCACCATCGTTAGAAATTCATATTTCATTGATTTTATCCAATATAAAATAAATAATATATTATTATTGTATTATTTCAAATAAAATTATTAAAAATTATTAAAATTGATAATGGAAAATACATTATGATGAATATATAATTTCCATTTATTGATAATGTATTCCTATGTTGATTATAGGTTATCTAATCCCTATTATTTGATCACCATTGTATTTATTCTATAAATATTCAATTAATGTTTAATTATTCATTGAAATTTATTATTCTAATTAAAATTATTTATGTATAAAAACATGTAAATTTATAATGAAAATATTCCATTTTTATAATAACAAATTGATATATTTCAAAATTATTTTATATCAATATTCCACTTAGAGTATTCGATATGGTCCACAAATTATTTTTGAATGATGTATGTGTAACTCTATAAAATTATTATATTTATTCTTCTCTATCATATCAATTTTCCCAAAATGGAACTATCTTATTAAATCATGTTATATTTTGAAAAAATGTATTCTTTTTCTAAATTTGTAATCAAATAGGACATATAAGGAAAAATCAGTAAAAACATACTACAATAATAGATGTTAGTTATAAAACATTTATAAAGAAGATGAAAACTATATAAATACTACTGCATCACATAGTATGAGTTTGGGATGTCAATATGTGATCTAGATATAAGTATAAATTTAATATTGAACAATGTCCCTCATAAATTAGGATTTCATTATCCAAAACCAACATTGTTGGATTTATATCTTATCGATCGGTAAATAAAATACCAAATGATTCATGTATGATGTACTAATTAAAATTATTAAACATTATATTATATTAAAGTTCAATAATCAAGATATATAAGTGATTGTTAATTATACCATTGTATTGGGAAGACTATTTGTTGATTCTGTAATAATCATTAGTATTTTAAAATATAAGAAAACATATATAATGAGTTTGTGAGGAAGAAAAATCATCATATGTTGAATTTATATTATATTGTATAGAAATATTTTTAGAGTCCAACTATATGGGGATGAATGAAAATTTTGATTTTTAGATAAATAAATAGGGATCAAACAATTTTAAATAATTAAATGAAAAAAATCATTAATAAATCCACTATATTAAAGATAAAGAAGAGGATGAAGAAATAATTAAAGAAACCATATTACTTGATAATGAAAATTAGATATATGAATAAGGTTAATTTTCATGGAAAATTATAGAAATGTTGTTTAAGAGGAAATTTATTTGAATGTAAAACCATTATATGATGCAAAAAAAATCTAATCCATTCCACATTAACAAAAAATGTGAGAAATACCATTTGACTCATATCGCATGTTCATATCACCCATATCTACACATTTCACACATATCTCATAGAATCCAAATTATGGGTGTGGGAATCCTAATTTAAAAAGTTATGTTTTCCATATCCAATAATCTAACTCTGTGTTTTTATCCTATTCCAATGGTCTTCAAATAGAAATATTCTATGAAAATATTTTCTCTATGAAAAATAATTATTCTATTACATTCCATATTTCTAATGTAACGTCACTATGTAAAAATGTTATTTATCCATATATCTATGGATGAAATATAATATTTCCCCCTAATATGATATAATATTATAGTTTATCACACCACATAATGATGAGTATTTATAATCAATAATATTAAATCATCAACTCTAACATAACAATTAGAAAATAATTCTTAAAATTAAATTGAGAAACTCATTCATCCGTAACATCATTTACTCATGTTATGCACTATAGTGTCCATACAATAACATGAAATAATGTGTACAGTTATATTATAATTTACCTAATCCCATAAATAATGAATTGTTTTCAATCAAAATTAATCATAAATATAAAATTAGACACCAGGCCTCTCCTAAAAAGATTTTTTATTGACTCAATTTATTAAAGTAAAATTCTTATTGATTTCAT
Source organism: Viscum album (assembly GCA_963277665.1). NCBI lineage: Eukaryota > Viridiplantae > Streptophyta > Magnoliopsida > Santalales > Viscaceae > Viscum > Viscum album. The sequence continues at coordinate 1,032,871,468 of OY728158.1, forward strand.
GATAATGATTATTTTGAAGAAGAATATCACATTTCAACCTCTCTCATAATCAAGTGACATGATAGTGAAATATTATTTTAATTTAACCTATGAATACCCCTCGATTATCATTACAAGAGAATAACTTCCCCATATTTAATTAATTATATTTCAAGTTCATAACCTTTAAATACGTCTTAGAAATAAAAAATACCCGTGAAATCACATCATAGTTATATTCAATCGACCATGCTATCACTAAAAAAATTCATTATATCATCACCTAACCTATAAAACCCACTATCAGTCATCTTATAGACCTTTTCCATTTCCCATCTTATCAATCATAAAATATATGTAATGTAATAGTTAGAAGTTCCAAATTAGGTTAGATATAAGAAATAAAAATAATAATATTACCCATACATTTCATGGATAAATATAATATTATTTTTATGAATGTTTAGTACACAACATTATGATACATGAAAGAACCATTACTATTTAGTTCCCTTAGTGACAAGATACATAATCATAATATTTATTGAAATATTTTTAACTTGTCTCAAAAATATCATCCTATATAGTACAATTAATAGACATATCCTATTTAAAACTATTCATCATAACCTATATAAAAAACATAAGAATGTGGTTATCTTAGATTCTTATAAGTTTAAACATAAGATAAATCAATCCATGATCATATATGAGTATAATGGTGTGAGAACATAACCATAAACATAAGGAAGTCACCACCAATTAATTAAATATCTTTAATTGTGTCATTAAATAAGACTTTTTCGTAAAAATATCCATTATTCATAAATGTATTGAATCATCAATAATCAATCACGTGCTATGAGAGCATGAAATAAACATAAGATTGTGGAAAAACATAATATTATAAAATTTTCAACATGTATATGAAGTAAAAGATTCACATATTAAGTTAAGGACATGAAATAAGGTTCTTTTATAAACTTATGTACATGATAAAATGTCTTTGCATATACATGTGGACATAAAACAGGTTCCCTGCTTAAAATTATCTACCTAAAACCAGGACCACACATAAACTTATGGACATGAATACAGATCAATGCATAATCATATGTACATGAAACTAGGATTACTCATTATGTTATGGAAATTAAATCAAGTTAAAAAATCATAATTATCTCATGATTTATCCATATTTACCCAATGTATTGTAAGGAAATAATTGTCACACCCATTACATAATCCAAATTCATTTAGGTGAATTCAACAAGATCATGTAATAATTTAATATTTCATTATAACAATGTCATGAAAACAATTGGTTTCATCAATATTTCATCACCATAACCACAAAATATCCATATAATGAATATGTATCATCACATAGAATCATATCCCAATTGAATCATATGTGACATCAATGGATGGAATCATAATTTAAAAATACCCTTATAACATCACTTGGAACATTTTTTTGGAAATAACCTTTTTATTTTTAAATAACTTATTAGAATAAAAATTTTAAAAATTTTAATGGAATCCAATTTCATTGAAAATAACCATGGAAACCTATAAATTATTCATAAATTCATTGATAAATCATGATTAAGTGATATTTCATTCATGTTATAATTGTTAAAAATATCTTTTATCACCATCATTAAAAAGTATTGTTTTCAAAAATAGAATAGAATATTATTTTTAAATATTTTGGTAAAAATTAAAATATGTGTAAAAATAAAATTAATCATTCATTGAATAAAACTGGAAAAGATTATTTATAGAATTCTAGAAATCAAGGATATGGTTGAAAATTTATTTTTGACCAAAAGAGGGGAAATGAGGTCATATTTTCTCAAAAAATTATTTTAACCATTTTGAGTACCAAAGAGAGGGAAATGGTAGTTAAAAATGAAAAAAAATTAATTTAAATATAGGATAAAATAAATCATGGGGTTTTATTAGATAATGAGCACATAATTTCCTTAATGTAAATTCAAGTATAAACAGTCCCTATATAAATGAGATTAATACATAAATTTCTTACAGCTTTGGTCAAATTTGAATCGTAAAACCCATGTAATATTAACTACAAATGAAAAATTAAATATAATTGTAATGAGGATATCTATTATATAACATGTTTAAGGGATAATACTTATACCTCCTGAAATACGATGGGTGTATAGCATAAGATATGTCTCAATTAAGACTACTTGAGATGATAAACCATTAAATCAAGTCTCGTATTACTCCATACATTTGAAAACTTATAGTATAATAAATATTGACTTATTATAATTATATTATGGAAAATTATACATATATATCATATATATTCATTAAATATATCCTTATTAGGAACCATTTAAAGTGAAAATTAAAACCGAATCACATCACATTGTCGAGGTTTTAGTCCACATGTAAGCACGACTCACATTATCATTTTTAAACAAATAGAAAGGTAAGAAGTAATAAAATTTATTCTAAATAACTAATTAAAATTTTATCTTAAAAATCTTATATAATAAATAATAACAACCAACCATGAATTATGGTGATGGATAATGAATCATATCACTATGTGGTGGTGGTAGTCATCAAGTATGCGCGAGCGATACTTTTGAGTTTTATTTTGTGGAATGGATGTAATAAATGTCTGATGGATTATAATAATTTAATTATATTTATAGTGTATACCATATATTTAGAGGAGTTATAAGAATAAATAAAATTGAAAGTACTTAGTCACGATTTATACTTATTTATGGAGAAACCACTTTTGGACTACACTCTAATCCCTTTAAGAATGATATATTGGAAAAAACAGAAGCCTTAGGGAACGGTAAGGAACATTTTATGTTATTGGGGTTGTAATTTTATGATATAGAAGGTTAATGATCTATTTTAAATAGAAGATATGTGGTATCCTTTTATATGGGAGAGAAATGATACACTTGTAATTACATAACTTATTAAAAATATGTATATCATATTATTGTCCAGATGAACAAAGACACTCTAAAATAGAATACAAGATGTTAAATGGTCAAAATAAATTAAAAATCACATTTTTAAAAGTTTTGGAATCATTTTAAGCCATATCCCCATGTTATTCTACTTTAAACCCATTCTAATCATAAAAGTGTTAACATAACTTTTTAACTTGATAACATAATTATATAACCAAATATTAAAGAGGTATTATAAACAAATTGACTACTGCTTGAAAAATTTCAATCCATTTTATCATATTTAATTTCTAGTGGTTTATGAAATTAGTTTTTATATAAGAACATAAAACACATGAGTTTTTTTAATGAAAATACACTAATTAATAAAAAAAAAATATTAACATGAAATCAGGTAATAAATTGGTTTATATGGTTTTTTTATAGTAAACAATAATTAATGTATGGATTCTAGGATTTTTTATTAATAAAAAACTAAATTTAATCTTCCAACCATTCCGATAAATGCGAAGAACAAAATATAGATTTTAATTGGAATAAAATATAACTTTTCATTACAGAGTTCAAGATTGGATTCTAAATATCAAAATAAAATTTTCAAATACATTACGTAACTATAAATACAATTCTGTTTTCATACACCACTCATAAAATAAAATAATCAAAAGTGTTAGATATATTTTAATGTTTTACCTCATTGTTTTAACCCATTTTTACCACTTTTAATGAGGTGACAAATATTTACTAGTGTTACTATTCATATTGACCAAAAATGTATCTAAACCTATTAAATTATACTAATAATAATTAATCGAAAAATAAAACCCATTTTGTAGGTTTTAATATCTATAAGTGGTTGTAATTTATTTCAAAATAAGAATACAAAATATAAAAAAATATGATTTTAGAAAAAAAATGTATTTTTAACTTGAAAGATGGATTTATTCTTATTAAATGACAAATAAAACCAAAAAATGAAGGAAAAATAATTTTTATTCAATATATAAATTTAATTAACATAATTATTTTGTATTGGTTTTTAATTGATACAGCTAAAACACAATGCACATATAAAAATAGTTTTTAGGAAAATATTCATTTAATTGTAAAAATGAAGTTATAATAAAATCAAGTATAAAGATAAATATTATATAATTAATTATAATATTTATAATTAATGTATAATAATGTTAATTTATTATCAAATACAAATAACAATTAAAACATTAAATGAAATAAATGACAGTTTTTTAAAGTCGGTATTTTTTACTATTCACATAAAAATTATCTATTTAGAAAAACCCCAAAACATTACACTGAGATAATTTTGACATGATTATTTAAAAAATAAAATAATTTTTATTAAATTAAATAATTTAAATTAGTATAAATTAAATAAAATATTTTCTTATGATGATCAATAAAAACCATTTAAATAGAAAAATATTTTAAAAGCATAAAATGACTCTACTAAAAATCATGTACTTATATATTATGAATAAATAAACAAATTTTAATTTAGTATAAAATTTTTATATATATTTTATAATATGGATAATCTTATTCATTACCCTCAATTTAATGGCTATGTAATAATATATGATACATCATTTTTTCGTTGATTCATGTCAAACAGGAAGTCGAACACTTTTTTTTAAAGAAAAATATATTCTAAAATATAAAGGTGTTACAAACACTCTTATCTATCCTAGTTAATTCATAATATTAATCTTTTATCTTTCCAAATGATTTTGGGGTTGTTTTAAAAGTATACCTTCTCAATCCACACTAACTTATTCATCAACAATTATCCTCATAATTTATCATGACATAATTAATGGTGGTGTTTAGATCCCGTAGAAGGTACCTACATTAAAATATATCTCTATATATATCAACAACAATCAAATAACAATAAAAAAGGTATTTTTTGTGGAACATATATATCATATGTTATTATGTTATTATTGTAAATCACTATATATTAATATCAATAACACATCTATGAAACAGACATGAAAACCCATAAAAAATATTTTATTTTAGAATAACAATAATACATTTTTTTTTCTAATTTATGAATTCCTTATTTTTCCATATTTCCATTATTATAATCCCCATTGGTAAGGTTATTATTTAATTATGTAACACATAAAACCCTAATATTTGACATGTTCCATAATTAGTTAAAATATATAAAATAATACAATTTGTTTTTTTATTTCAAAAAATTCTAAGATACATATTTTATAAGACTGTCCATTATAAAACATTTTTTATCATTTTTTATCATTAATTACATCATCATACTATTAAAAATGAACTAAAATATTTATATAGTATCAAAATTATATAGTTAAAGTTTCTATATTCATAATTAAAATTTATTTTATTAATTAATTATTAATTCAATTAAATTGTGAAATAATATTTCCCAACATGTTTCTCTCATCAAACATGACATCATGATAATAAAAATAACATATTACCCATAATAAGAAAATTATTTACAAAACTATCAGTTTAGAACACATTTTAATCACCAATATCTATATATAATTTATATTGTTGTTTTAACATGATCCTAATTAACTTGTAAAACATGATCCATCACATCATTTCACATAAACAAATATCAAATTTCTATAAAAAATCACCAAATCGATATTTTCCCATATTAAAAATATACATACACATTTTGGATTTATATAATATTTATTTCAATATTATATTCAATTAATATTATATATTTATCATTCATACCATAATTCATGGAAGAATTCCTTAAAAAATAACAACATTGCTTATCATTATATAAGAACTCACATTCTTATGAGTCGAGATTTAATAGGGGAATTGGATTTATGACATTAATGGATTGGTGGTTTGGAAATAAAAGAATCAAAGGGAATCTTTATGGTTTTAAAAAAATAAAAATGATGTTTTTAGTTGATTATTATGCTCGGATGGAAGTCTCAGGGGTGTGGTGGAACATTATTGGTGGAAGAGACAAACTGAGATGCTGAAAACTGATCCAATAGGTCATTTAAATCATGAATATTATTAAAATTTTGAATTTTATTCATGATGTTTTCCCTAGATAGTACATGATGTGAAAAATATGCCTAGAAGTCATATCCTGAAATTTGATGCAGTGAAACTCCCTTTAATGTTGTGACATTGGTTGGTCAGGCATAGGGAATGATTTTTTATTTAAAATTCCAGATATGAATCTTATTTTAACATCATGAAATTTCATTGTAATGGTTTTTTAATTAAATTGGGGTCTCATCCTCTCTCCTTCATTAGGAAAGAGAGATGTGTATGAAGTTCTTGACTAGATTTCCCCTCCCTCGTTTCATCAATGCTCATTGCAATATTAAATGTGATTTGATGGAAGCTCTGGGTAAGATCTTTGTTCACCATCATTAATTATTGTTTCTCACTTCTTGTTTTAGAATATTAAGATATATGTTTTAGGTCTAAATGATGATTTCCACCTTAGATAGTTAAATTTATAAAAAATTTCAGGGAATATTTTTTGCCTTGATAGATGGGATCCAGATAAAAAGTATTCTTGCATTCTCTAGTCTATATGTTGAGGTAGTTATATATTTATATTTTTTGAATGGTTTTCCCTAAATTAATTTTATCAAACTTTTTAATCTATATAATCAATTGGGGATTTTTTTCATCTTAAATATTAAGGCTTATTTATTGTAGAACACACGCCATTAGCAATGTTATTGGCATGCCAAAAGGGAATTATAGATTAACCAAAAATATTTATAGCTTGAAATTAATTAATTAATAAATTATAATTTCTATTATTAATCAATTTTGATTTATTGGCCCAATTTTGGAACTTGGGACTTTTAAATAGGCACAGTTGGTTAAGAGTGAGGTGGGATGATGTGGGCGGGCCCTTGAAGATGTTTTCAGCCCTTGGTGTCAAAGTGGGAAAAGCCTCATTAAAAGGTAGGTGTTCAAGAACAACTCCATTTTTTCTATTTTAACTTTTATTATATATTCAATATGTGAAATCACATAGATATTAATTTTGTAAAACCTAAATAAATTCATAATCCACTACCTTGAGAAAAATTATTATGCTTTGATATCCCAAGAACCTCATTGGGTCTCTTATTTAGGTGGCAGGGACTTGCGGCCACCCGAGTGGTATGTCAACCCGTGATTAAACAGAAATTATTGATAAATGGATCAATATTGAGAACTTGGCATAATATATGTAATATAATAATTTTGTAAACTGACGTGTCAAGATATTGGTGATTCTTTCTATTATAGAATAATAAAAAAATTGAGTATAAATGGTATGTTAACATGTCAATAGATGAATTGACATAGTTGGATTATGTGTGCTAGGTTACATGATGCATTCTATTAGAGATTCATCCTAATGTAGTAGAATATACCTATTGACTAAGGTGTCTAGTTACATGATTCTTGTCTTTATTAACTTTTCCTATTTAGGAGAATAAATCAAATTTGATAAAATTACATGTTAATTTAAAATAAGATTTTTTGAACAAGTTGGAATGACATGTAATTGGTGATAAATAGAATCTTGGATTGATATGGTATCAGTGATTCCACTTGATATAGAATAATACACCGAATGAGAGTAAATGACTTGTAAATTAGTAATTAGATATATTGACCAATATGGATTATGATAATATGTTGATATGGTTCAAGAATGATAAGATTTTCTTGATTGTATATGATATTTCTGATAGGATTCTTGAGGGATTGAACCACTATTTTGTGAGATGAAACACTAGTGATTCACCCTGGTGTAGTGCAATCCAGCCCTTATGATTGGTATCATTCCCATTTTCCTGGTATTGCACCGTGGGAAGAAATATGAGACTCTAGTATGGGATTTTTCATTAATCCCGCTATGAGGTAATGTTACCCCTTGGTATGGTTTTCCCCTTGGGATTATGTAAGTGACTACAACATGGGAATTAAAATAGAGCCTACTATGAGTTGATATTTCAACATGGAATGTAATTGAGACTTGGAAAGACGTAAGCGACTAAAACATGAGAATTATTATTGAGGCCAGCTGTGTTACTTGATACATGATATTGGTCGACAGTCCAGATTAGGATGATCCACAACTTGATGCTTGAGGGAAATATGTACAGTTGTTTGAGACAAGATATTAGTGATTCAACTTGACTAAGGATAATTTACCAGTAGTTTGGATGATCTGTTATTATTTAGAAGGATCAAACAATTTGTAGAGATATCTAACATAGAGAAAAATTGGATGATCATGATTATGGTTAATATGGTCATGTGACATGCCCATTGATATCTGAAAACGTTTCAAAGTAGGTTTGGTTGAACATGGGTGTCAACCTTAAACAAAAGGCACAACGGGAATATTTTCTATTCATAATTAGTTTTAATAAATTAATACCCACATATGTCACTTATTTCATGAACTATATACATATTGGATTTTTGTAAAAACTATTGGTGATGATCTAATGATTATAACTGACACATTTCTCACATCACCACTGTATATGGGTACAAAAGTAGATCATATATTTTTATTTCAATTGTATGTCAGGTTGAATCCTAAATTTCATAATTTATTTCGATTGCTCGGATTGTATCATGATACAAGATGTGGTTTGTATTAGAGATGTATTTGAGCCATTATTTTGTTTAATTATTTGATTTCAGAATGTATCTTTGATCATCCCAGTGGTTTCTGTCTTGTTTGTTCTAGCACGACTCTATGGTCCTTTACTGTATTCAATGTATTGTTGCTAGGTTCTACCCATTAATGCAATCTATGAATATCAATTTTCATGGATGATATTTCATTATTTGTTTATTATTTTTTCACCTTGATATATGGCATATAATATCCGCAATATACCATCTTTCACCCCCATTGATATTTGGAATCCTCTATTGTAAAAGGAGGAGCACATGACATCTTATGGTGAACCAGTATGATCATTTTTTTATAATGAGTCAGGGTGCGATGTTATAAAGTTATTTCATAGGATTCTATTATATTTTCATAGGATTTTGAAACCTGGTAGACTAGAGATTTAAAAATTTATTTGGGCCTATGAAGGATACTTATCTACTGCATCACGAACACCTTTTCCAGTATGAATTCAATGTTTCCTAGGTTTGGGGATGCTATTGATATTTTCATTATTACAATTTTACATGATTTTATCCCATGGTAGATACACATATTGTTTGTTTGTTTTAGTTTATGATGTGAAACACCACGATAATTTGGGAAATATTTTTTCTATTTAATTTAATCTTTTTGATATTTTTGATTACATGAATAACTGACTTTATTTTGCATTGCATGCGATACTCAGTTTAAATGAAATATGACATGCTATATAAATATTATTATTAAAAATGATAGTTTTCTCCTAGATATTATAACAAGGGGTTTAGATACGAATAAATACAATATTAAAATAAACTTTAAAATCATTTATATAAGATGATATATTTCATGACTATTTAACTAAAAATTAATTAGAAAAATATTAGAAAATAAAGGAAATATTTTTTTTAAAAAACTATTTTTATGAAATAAATGGTTTACCGCGATAATTTAAACTAACCAATTATGGTGTATGATTTTAATGATTTTTATATAATATTTATTTAATAACACCTTTAACATTAATATTATTTTTTATCACTAGTGATAGAATAATAAATGCAATTTTTCGCTTAAAACAATATTTTTCAAAAAAGTAGTTTTATTTCATTTTACAAATACATAATAAAATAATTTTTTTACACTTTTAGAAAATTAATTTTATAAAATAAAATTCATTTTTTAAAATATTCATGTCAAAATTGTATGAGAGATATTATTTGGTATTTTTATGAAATGATTTATTTTTTTGATTAATAGTAAAAACTTCTAAATTTTAATTAAAAATGTCATTGAGTTTAAATTATTTGTAAAGATAAAATATATTTTAAATTGGTTTAAAAGTAAATTTATTTCAATAATATGTATATTAAACAAATATAGGTTCTATTAATCATTTTTATATGGAATTTTGATATTAAAACCATATAAACTTCTGCTAATTTTCTCTATAAAAACTTGCATTCTCATCGCATTTGTGGGATTATTTTTAAATTTAATTTTGGTAATTATTTAAAAGAAGAGAGAAAAATGGATTAAATATTTGAAATAAACCTATTTTATATTATCTAATATGGATGTATTAATTTTTTACCAAAATGAACAGTAAAAATAGAAATAATTATTCCCCACATTTATGGTAAAAATAAGTTCATCAGAGTGGTTAAACTATAAATATAACAGATAAAAATAACCAAAAACATTTACAACACCCATTTTATGTTCATATTTAAACATAAAATATATTCTATTATCTATAATGGTTTATTATTGGTTTCTTATTAATGAAAAAAAACATTGGTGTAATTTGATCTTTAAAAAAATTAGAAGTGTGGAACTCACCTCACTTATAAAAGGACACCCCTTCTTGTATTTTCTTCACATCGTAAAAACCTTTTATTTTGGATAATACCTTACAAAAGTCCATCCCCTCATCATATATGAATTATTTTTGACATAATTCCTATATCATAATGCACTTGGAACTAACCTAAGGAGGATACTCGAAGAAGGGGTAACATTCATCAACAATAGTTCTTTTCAAACTCTACCAATTATGATTATTATTATTCCATTATGATATAAAATAAAAATTATATTCCATATACATATATGTTTTTATGTTAAGGTAATTAACTGGAACTATATCCACTTCAATCGAATGGATGAAGAAATCATCATTCCTGTGTACGGCGGACTACCTCCTCATTATTTGATGTCATTCGCTTTTTCCATTACCGTCTCTCAAAGATTAGTATGGTAAGGAATATAAAGTTTATATATAATAATTATAATATATTTATTTATATATCTTTATTATATCATATATTTTTTGATTTCTATTCTTTAGGGGATATGATATCATCGCTCGCGTGTACTGCAAACTACCACCTCATGAAGTGATGTGATTCGTTTTCACTAACTCCAGAAACAAAATATAGAAAGGATAATGTAACATGATATACTTGAAATAATTATTATATTAATGAAATATTTATCATTTTAAAATTACTAAATATCATATGAATTATTACATTTTCACTCACCGAAAGATGATAATGTCATTGATAAACGTGTCGACAACTGCCTACACGGACGATGCGACTATCCCTTTTCCATCACCAACCCATATGGATGATTTGTATAAGTATATTTAATGTAATAATATGATATTTAATATATTATTAAATTTATTTAATGATAAAATATTACATATGTATTTTTTGATAATGATAATTTAAAAATAGAAATGTTAGTCATGAGTAAGTATGACCTACCATCTCTACGATCCTAACATACTTCATTTATCAAAATTATTTAATGGTTGATCAAAAAATATAATTTATATATAAATATTTTAATTATTTATTTATTTTAATTCTGTATATGATGAAACCATGATAACTTTAAGAGGAAGAAAAGAAAAAAATAAAAACATACCTAAAAAATAATTCACTTATATTTGGAAACATGAGTTTAACATGGAATTTTCTATAAACTGGTAATAAAATGTCATAATAAATTTATATATAGTATTATATATATAAAAATAGTTCATTGGTATATCTATAATAAAATTATATATATTCTATTGTAATTTCATATTTTTTTGATAGAATTAGTGACTTATGGTAAGGGTTTTCACACCTCAGTTTTATTTTAAGGAGATATATGTAATATTCACCAGTTATTTTTTAAGGTGTATATACTTAAAAATAATGTATTTATGATTAATATCATGAAAATTATTGGAATTAAAAAATAAAAATGAGTTTATCTCATTCATGTGGTCTATATCAAGAGATTACCAAAGTCGTAAGGGATTTGCATATAACTTTTACTTTTGTGAGATATATGCCTTGTTCACCAACTATTTCTTTTATGTGGTGTGTAAAATACCCTTGAATTTGTTTTATTATTATTATGTATATATTTATTTTTATTTAAATATCCATTTTATTATATATCTTTCATGGGGATTGCAGTTTAAAATATTCCCAATCAGTAAGGCATTTTAGTCTCAATTTGCCTTTTTTTAGTCGTACGTTATATTAGGCACCGATACTCTTTCATGAAGTGTATATACAGCCCCATTAACATGTAATATAATGAATTTATTTATAATAATTATATTTTAAGTTTCATTTTATGTTATTCTTTGATGGGTCTTATGATTCAAATATACCAAAGTGGTTATGATTTTATGTTACAATCGGATAATTTTTCGATATTTTTTGTGATTATGTTTCCAATGATAAAGTATTATGATCCATATTTCAATAGTCTCTATAATTTTATTCTCCTCTACTTATTTTATGATAATAAACATTAAAAATTCATTTTTCTCTCTTTATATACTCAAGAGGAAAAAATTTGTTTTACCAAAAGTTTTCTTTTAATTCGAAAACCCATTTTCTATGAAAACCACATTTTCTAAACAAAATTTAATAATGTTTTTGAAAATTATTTAATGAAAATATTTTTATCTATGTTTTAATTTTTACAAAATTATTTCAAAGGAATCCTCAGTTTTTTCACAAGAATACCCATTTTTTATATAAAATATAAAAAGAATCGATATTTATAAAATGCATGACATGAAAAGTATTTCAAATTACCATGAACACTAAAAGATTTCCAGATTCCATTATAATTTTTTAAATATCTTATGAAATAATTTTTTTTCTTAACATTTATGAAATTATTATATTTAAAATAATTTATTTCAAAATAAAAAAAATTTATTTTAAAATGTTTTTTTTCAAAGAGGGAAGGCAATTTTCCCAAAAAAATGTTTTAATTTATTTATAAATTTTATTTTAAATGTTTTCAAGGATATTTTAAAAGAAAATTATTTTTAAAATGTTTTATGAATATTTATTTTTAAAAAGGGGATTTTAAATGTAATGATATATCCCTCAAGAAAAGTTCCAAGTGATTTTTTTAAATAATTATCCATCTAAGATGACATATCATGGTGTATATTTTTATTTTTCTAGGGATATAAACCAAGGATATCATTCTAATTATTAATCTTTATAGTTAAGGATTATAGGATTTTTATTTAATATCATTAATTACCACATGTTAGATTATGATGAAATGTTTATGAAACCCATTTCATTTAATGGAATCTAATATGATGATTGTTTTATGATCTTTTGGAATGTATATGTTTGATTTTAAATATGTGATGGTGGTCCAATTATAACCAAAGGTTGTGGTTATATTATAACCAAGATATGCTGGACTTATATATCCCTTTTATTCATTAGGAAATGATTAATGTTAAATAATCTCAGGGAGTACATGTGTGGTTAGACCTATCCCGAAAAGGATGGAACATAGGTGGTTTTCCTAATCCTGGATCAATTAAATGATCAGTTATACCAATATTAATATGTTTTTAATGTCTTGGTCAGTAGTCTTGTCATATTATTTTCTAGGCTTATATGTATTCAAAATCTATTTGTATTTTCAAAATGTTATTTTCTTTGAATCATGTAATTTTATTTCCTTATGATTCATATCTTATGAATTGCCAATTTTTATGAAATGACTTAATATTATTATCCTTCATACGTAGGATATTGTTTTCAAATGTTATGTTCATGTTCTCATAGCCTTATTCATACATTATATTTATTCATTTCCCTTTTTTCCATTACTAAGAATCTAAGAACAAACTTTCTTATGTTTCATTTCCCATGGTTATGTAGACTGGTCTTATGTAGGGTATTTATAGAAAGATATCTAATTGGGATGATATTTGTGTGAAAAATTGAAGATATTTCAACAGATAAAAAGATTTTTTACCTAGTTACCAAAAACACTAAATTATTATGGTCCTCATTACTGTGTTTTTTTAATGTATTAAAAATTTATCTTAAAATATATAATATCTATACATGAGATTACGGGGTCCTTATAATCAGTATCAAAGAAAATTTTTAGTTATCCTATGGAATCTAAGATGAGAAATCATTCTTGGTATACCAAGTGATATTTACAAGGACATGACTAAGAAATTCACTGTAGATATTTATAAGGATGATTAAAAGTACATGAACATTTACCAGAATTTTGGTAAAGATTAAAGAGAGTGGATTACAAGAAATTCAATCCCTATTTGGATATTACAAGTAGATTTGGATGTGGAACATATGTACCTACGGTTAATAAATCCAATTAATAGTGCATTGATACGGACTCAATCGTCACCTCATGAATGAAAATATACATTTATGCACACCTAGTTTGACACAATTAGTGGATATTCTTATAAAATTCACCAAATCATTAGGAAATATCGTTAAGGATTTAAATAGATTATGGTAATGAACAACCTAGGATAAACCTATGAGATTTTAGATTAAAATGAGGGTGTCCTTATTTAGGAATCCTATAAGTGGTTTTTTTAGGATTATGATATTTTACATTATGATTATAATTTTTCAAAGTATTATTTTTGGATTATGTCAATGGAGAGAACTAGAAGGTTCGGGATTAACATTGAATGTAACAAAAAATTGCTGATGAGTAGCCAAATGGATGATCAGTAGTGTTTATTATATTGTAATATTTCCAAATAATATATCATAGAACATGATTAATAATGTGAACCTTATCCAACTCTTAGACTCACCAAAAAAAATTTTGATAGAGTTTACTGTGATTTAAGTTAGGGGAGACCATAGAAGAAATATGATCCAGTTTCTCAAAAGTCAAAAATTTTGGAAGAAGCACTCCATGGAATATATCAAGGGAATGAGAAGATATTGTATGTATATAGAACAAGTCAATAGAGTAATAAATTAATGAAGGAAAAATAATTGTTTAGTTAAAAAATTGATGTGAATATTGGCCTTTATAAGGTATTATCAGTTGATGAATGTGTTAAATGTGCAAAGTAATTTTGTTAATAAATCTGATGTCCCTAGGGGAAAGTCTGTGAAGAGAATAAAAAAGGTTGTATGAGTAATGGTTATACTGTAGACGAAGAAGAGACTACAAATGACATATAAATATAAAGAGGTGTTGAGGAATAAGATGATGAAGATTAGTTAATGGATTAAGGATGATATATAATAAATGAAGTATTTATGTATTAGAGATCTAGAATTAAGAAATATATAAGTATTTTTTAGTATTTTTTCATTAAATATATAAAATAATGTGTAGAATAATAATAATTATCAAGAGAAGTTATTTATTTGTAACATAATATTTTCTGAAAAAAACACTATTAAGAGAAGATAATTGATAATATGTTCTTGAGGTTTCAAAAATTATATTTAGTTTAGATAGATAGATTATTTATATAGATATTGTGAATTGAATAGTATTGATGACTTCAAAACAAATAAATTATTTTTTGAAAAGGTGAATTATGTTATCTTTGATAGAATTTACAACATTATTGTATCTATAGAATATGTTTAGTAATCTATGGTTTTATTCCAGGAATGAGAAAACATTCACGTTTTCATTGATGTTTTATGGTAATTTCAATGCTCTAAGAGAATATATGAACATGGTATTCACATATTGGGAATTTGACTAGTAAGAGAAGAATAATGTTATATTAGATAATTTATAATGTGTTTTGAAAATGTAGTGACCTTATTTTTAAATTTTTTATTTAGAAGGGTCATAAGGTTTTCCATTTATGGAAGGGTTTAGTTAAACTTTGGATTTGATTTAAGAGATTAATGTATTACTTAACAATATAAAGATTCATCCATATTAGAAAACCAGTGTTGACCTATTTTTTACTAGATATAGAAATAATGACTTATCATTCTTTTATAAAGAGTATTTAGTGTAGTTGGTGTGAAATATTTATCTCTTAATGTAAGATATGATGTTGAAATTAGTGAATTCATAACCAAATGATGAAATTATTCCTATACAAATAAATAGATATCAAGTATATTTTCATATCATTACAATCTAGATGGAAAATAAATCCATCAAAACAAAGTAAACGGGTTTTGGAATAAGAAATTTCATGTTATCATAATTTTCCATAATATCAATGACCATAATTCACGACTCATAGGTTTATGGATTTGTGGTTATTAAATTTCACATGACCACGTTCTCTACCCCTCTATTCCAGTATTTGGGTGTTTGTTTTATCGTATATGTCCCAATTTTGATATCACACACATATTCATATATTTGGAAACATATTTTATGTTAATCTTGGTGACTTTTTCACATCCCTTTATCTTTATTTAGAGAATGTTTATTAAACTTTTTTATGGTGTGGGTTTTTATGAATGAAATTTAAAATGATAAACTTTTGTGAACTAAGAAAAATTTATAAGGTGAAATAAATTTTAAATTTAGTTGAATGTGACACCATGAGATATTTTGAATTTATTTATTGAATTTATATTTTCAATATTTTTTATTACACACAACACTGATTTAGTTTGTATTATATTCAACACTATGTTTAAAAAAAACAAGACACGCTATTAAAATATTATTTTGTACAATGATATTTTTCTCATATATATTGGAGTAGTGAATATGAATACAATTCAAAAAATTATGAAAACATGTGCTTTAAACATTTATATAAAATGAATTATTTGGTTACTGAATAATTAAAAATATAAATTCAAACTATTTGAAAATAAGTGAAATCTGTTTCTGAAAATTTATTTTTATATTAACAAAAATGATTTTCCTCAAGAAAAATAAAACTAACCACTTATATTGAAACATTTTCATGAAATTTATATATTATATATTAAATCAACTATTTAACATTCATCATATTTGTTTTCTAGATAATAGATAAAAATAAATCCAATTTTATGCTTTAAACAATATTTTTATAAAAAGTAGTTTTTTCACCTTTTACACAGTTATAATAAAATTAAAATTTTACCCTTTTTTGAAATTAATTTTAAGAAATAAACTAAATTTTTTAAATCATATTTAAAAAATAATATTACGGTTAATTAGTTGGTTTTTTCTAAAAATATTCATTTTCTAATAAATAGTGAAAAATAATGAGTATTAATTGAAAAATATCTTTTTGATTAATTTATTAATAAAGTTAAATTGCATTTTTAACGACTTTTAAAGTAAAATTAGTTTCATAATACATCCATGAATCCATTTTAGGCCATTTTAATCAATTTATTATTGAATTTTAATATAATAAGTTTATATACTTTTGAACATTTTCTATTAAAAAACATGCATTCTCATCACCTATGTGGGATTAATATTAAATTAACATTTTTCATTTATATGAATGAAATTAGGAATAATGGATTCCATATATTATATCCTATTAATTTATATTATATAATAATTTCAACTTAGTTTTTGACAAAAACGAATAGTAAAAACAGAAAAAAATTATTTTCCATGTTTAAGGTAATAATGGATTTACTGAGGGGGGTTAAACTAAAATGATAAGAGTTTAAAATAAAAAAAAATACTATACCTATTGTATGTATATATTTAATCCAAATTTATTATATTTTCTATATTTTTCCTTATTAGACCCTTCTGACATGAAAACAATGTTGGTGGAATTCATTTAAAAATTTATAAGTGGGCCACTCACTTCACTTCTAAAATCCCAACTCTTATCCTTTCAAATTATCACATGAAATACATTTTTATCTAGTTAATACCTACCAAAATACCATTATAACATACCTACTATCATTATATAATCCTTATTTTATAATTAAATCTATCATATAAACTATTTTTGTGCAATCCAATAAAGGATACCAAAAGAAGAGGTAATATTAATCATTTTGAGTATTTATTTTCTTCTACCTCAACCTCCATAAATTATTATTATACCATGATGATATATTATCCTCATAATATTAAATATACATATATGTTTTTATGTTAAGGTAATTACCTACAACCATATCTATTTCCATCAAATGGGATATGAAATAATCATTTTTGTGTATGACGTACTTCTGTATCATGAAACAATGTCATTCGTTTTTTCCGTTACTACTTCTCATGGTAGGTATTGATTATAGATAAAAAGTTTATTTTTTATATGTGTAACATAATTATACCTATGGTTTAATTATATCATATATACCATTTTTACTTTCCATTAAATTGGGGATACGATAATGTCCCTCATGTGTATGACAGACTACTACCTCAAGAAGCGATGTGATAAATTTTGACTAACTCTTTACATGAATGATAATAAGTATTAATTTATGTGATATAAATGACATAATGATGATATTAATGACATATTTAAAATTATAAAAATATAATATATCATTTTATTTCTTACATTTTCTCTAATTGAATGATGATAATGTTGATCAAATACATGTGCACTATCGCCTTCATGAAGTGACGTGACTCTCTCATTTCATCCCCAAAACAAATGTATTATATGTATAATTATATTTAAAATAATAATATTAAGTTTGATATTATATTAAATATAAAACATTTCTTACCACCTTTCCATAATGATCGTTGAAAAATGTTAACGTCTCTCATTCATATATACGACATAATGTCTCTATGATTGTAACATACCTTACATCTCAAAACAATCATTCCTGATTTATCATAAAAGTATAATTTTTTTATAATTTTAATAATTATTTCCTAATTATTATTCAGGTGATTTTATAACCATAATTGGTGTAAGCAGACAAAAAGTAAAAAATCAAAACATACGTGGAAAACAATGTAGTTATTGCCCAAAACCTGAGTTTAATATAAATTTTTTAATAAATGGGTAATACAATGTAATAATAAAATACTATAAGGTATTACATATATAATTATGGTTCATTAATATATTTATAATAAACTTATATTTATTATATTGTATGTTTAAATGTGTAGAATGGAATTCAAGGATTCCGGTAAGGTTTTTCTCTTCTGACTTTTAAATCTGTTGGATATATTCTATATTCAACACTTATGTTTGTTTTGTGGTGTATATAATTAAAATGAATGTATATTTTGATCCATATAATGAAAATAATTGGAATTTAAAAATCATCATTATTTTCTCTATTTAATGTGGTCTTGATATAGAAATTACAAAAGTCATAGGGGATTTACATCTCACTCTTTACATCTATGAGACACATGACACATTCACCACATATTAATTTTATATGGTGTGAATAGTTTACATTATTGTATTTTGTGATTATTAAAATAAAAATTATTGGTATTTAAATATCCATTAGAGTATATCTTTTTCATGGGGATTACAATTCAAAACATTCCCAAGTATTAAGGGATTTCTTTCTCATTTTTCCTTGTTTGAGATGTACTTTTTTATACAGCCATACTCTTTCATGATGTGTAAATAAATTATACTTTTAATGTAATATCATGAATTTATTTATATTCATGTTATTTAATGTTTCCTTTAATGTTATTTCTTCATGGACATTATGATTCAATGCTAACCAAGTGGTAATGATTTTATTTTATAAACTAGTTGTTTATAAAGACTATTTATGATTATATTTCCGATGATAAAATAATTGAATCCACCTCTCATGAAATACATAAATTTTATTATCCTATTTTTATTTCCTAATAATACAGGATTCCTTACATTTTAATATTTTTATTTTCATAATATTTCAATATAATATTTTTAATAAAAGAAATAAATTATATTCAATACTAATTATTTTTCTAAAACCATGTTTTTTAAAAATGATTCAAAAAATCATCATTAAAAATAATAAAACGATTTACTATGTATCACCCTGACCCCACTAGGCTGGAGCCAGTGCAGTACTTTTGATATTGGCATCATTGGAAGGAATTAAAATCCTGAATTAATGATCAGTTTTGTAGTCTTGAAGAAAATAGATACATTGATGTAACAGAAATTACATTGGAAAAGGTTATAAATTACAACACACAACACAAACTATAAAAAATTCATCCACAAGTACTCAATAGAAGATCATCTCTTCATCACCTATTGAAGGTAGACAATGAAAGGGGTGAACTAAAATGCTCAGTAAGGGTTAAAAATAGTGGAAGCATGAGTACAATAATAAGTTAATCACAATCGATCTGACGTAATCAATATGGCATAGTGAATAAATGAATAACTAATGCCAATAATAAACTGAGAATGAAACTGCATCCATATTTTTTTTCATAGTGAATACCTCAGGGATAATTATAATTACTGATAATGAATAAATAGAATTATTATTAGTTGGATGTCATGTATCTAGAAAATGAACCATAATACCGTAAAAACTGTTTAGTTCTATGGGTAGAACCCTGTCTGATTTTTGGAAACAAACTCGAAGGGTCTGTCGCCAAACTATTTTGTCTCATAAGACCTAAAGATGAATTAAAGGGCTTTAGTGGGCCCCACCCACCTCTAAATCCAAATAATTATTTATTAAATGATTCAATACAAGATAAATACGCCTTTTCAATATCCGTATAGAGTACAGAATAGAGATTCATTAATAACATCCCAAATATACAACATATGTGAAATGGTATATAGTTTAGACAATAAACATATCCATGACATGAGATTATGGATATTTAATAGAAATATAATTTCAAATGGAATGTGATTTCAAATGGAAAGTAGGTATACTACATAAGGATTATTAAGTGCACAATAAAACGTTATTCACAACGAAGGGGATATTCTTGAACAAAAGTGAGATAGAGGATCCCTTACAATGATTGTGTCATTAGAGTGACAATAAGTAAATGAAGTATTTATGTCTGTTAAATAAAAGTCCACAAAATATAAGTGTATATACCTTATAAAACAATCATAGGTCATTCACACATATTCTTGGAGCAATGTAACCAATTAAATAGATGTTTATCTCAAAGAAAAAAAATTGAGTTAAGCAATCCCTTACCTTACGCTAGAACGTGTTCATGTTTGTTCTTAACGACTTAAATAATAAAATTTATCTTTAATAATTAATATGTCTATAACTTCATAAGCATGTAATTGATATGGTATAACCTTATTAAGTTCATTAATGTCCTTTTTGATGGGTTTATGGGATTCAATATTATTGTTTTGGAAGCATTTTCTTACATGGTTTTACATGATCAGTTCACTTATATTCAAGTTTGGATAAATATAAAAGAAGTATGTGGCTGTCAAAAAATGAAGTTATATTATTCTAGTGAACATTCAGATGATTAAATAGTTTTAAATTTAATTTGGTTACTTAGAGTGATGTTGAATTATTATATATATAACCTTAGTGACAACCGTTTTGGCTAAAAGGTGGGTTTGATTACAATGACCATGTTTTACGTTATAACATAATACCATTTGTAAAAAATTATTATAGAACTAAACATAGGATATATTACATATATAATAAATTTTTTCAACCATAACATAAATGGTTTCATGACCAGAATTAATGATTATAACAGAAATTGATAAAATGTTGTCCTTGAATGTACTAAATTAGCACATCTCAAACGGTTCTTTCATTTCTTTCAAATAAATGGTGGGGAAAAGAGAAGAGGTAATGAAATATACCATTATCATTAAAACATTACAGTACATGTCTGTTACTGGATTTGTCGTACGATTATGGTTAAGGGAGGTGAGAAAACAAACAAAAATAAAAGAACTTAAAAGAAAAGAAGGGATTTGAAAGAGAAATTTACCTCTTGAGACTCCCTCCTTTGAGAACCTTTTAAGGGGAGAGTTTTTGGTATTTTTATGAGACCAAATCTTTCTTGACGTGGGGGAGGAGGTGGGATGGTATTTTGACAGAATTTGGAGAAGGCACAAGGCTTGAGAGGAGTGAATGGAAGGGGGTGAGAGGGGGTTTTTATAGTGGAGGAGAGAGGGGATTTCTTAATATAAAATTCATTAATTTATTATTTCTCCTCAAGACAAGGAATAGTGATTTTTCCATGACCAAGAATAGTAAATGGGTCATGTGAATTCAAACTAAGTGGGATTACATCAGCAGAGCATCATCGATGACTCAATTAATCTATTATTTATCATTTTTTGTAAATTATCGGATTCTACTATTCATCAAAAATTCTAGTATTTCAGAAAAATCCCAAAAAAAATCAACCTAACCATTTTACAATGTGTAGAATCCAAAAATGAACTCCATTTTTCAAAAATAATTTTCTATATATGATTATTTTAATATTTAATTAAAATAATAATTTATTATCAAAAACTATCATTAACTCATATTAAAATATATGTATATTGTACTTCCAACTTGAATATTATTTTTATACCACCATAGGGGAGGTTACTATTCATTAGTGTATATCACTATTAATAAGGGTATGTAACTATTCACTAGGGTAGGGTACTATTCACCAAAAATTATTTTTTGTTTATTAGACTCCAAAAAACATCTTGAACACAACCATGTATGCCAGATTTTTAAAATTCAAATCACAAAGCCGGTAAATTTGTGTTTAGTGGCTATGTTATGGCTATCTTTTATAAGTGACCATGTTTTGTTCCATAGGGACTCAGTGATCCATGAAATATAGGCTATCAGTGAATAACATGTATTTAAGATAAACATACCTTAAAATGTTTTAGGTGTTACATTATTCCCTCCTTCAAAGAATTGCATACTTGCTATTCATTTTATATCCACAAAAGAAAGCTATCTGATTTTCCTACCACGTCTCCCGTCATAGAGGATCCTCATGTGCGTTCAGCAGAAAACCCAAATTGATGCTCAACTCCTCTAGTTCTCTAACCCAAACACACCTCGAATAGAAGGGATTGAACTCTAGCATCGAACACTCGGGCTTCTAGAGGGAGGCTCGAACGGTGGAATGTTTGGAAATGTCTGAATGGACCAACACATGAAGAACTCACTGAAATATGTCTCGACTGAGGACATCTAAGTCATAGATATTGTTGTACAGGCTAAAACTGAGGAGTTAGTACATGTAGGCCGCACATAGGTTTCCCTCCAAAGTAGCCTCTTGAAAACATAACCAGGCCATGTAGTTCCATCCCATGGTAAAACATAGGAAAATCCCTTCATGGTATTTTCCTCTTCTCTTATACTCTGTCAATTGTGTCGTGGCTATGCGACAGTAAATGGAAGAATTCCCATGACAGGTGTGGAGTATGTCTAGACTGTTTGTCAATTCATATAGTTATTTACACATTTTTCACAAGTTTGCGAGAGGTAGGTACTCCTCTTCCCATGTTTTTATCGCAATAATCTCCAGTACCTCCATATGAAGAGATAACATATGGGTTTGTCCTTCCATCTAAAAATTTATTATGAAAGTTCACTTAGTAATACTCATTCAAAAGTACAACCGATAAAAGGATAAAAAATAAAGATACAACAAGTTATAATCTTATATAAAAACTGGTTCAAAAATTAAAACAGGGCTAATGGTTTCTCTAGTCCCCCAATACACGATTCCCCAAAACTAGTTCAAAAATTTCAATCTCCCAGAACCATATGAAACACTAGTCACACGTCACTCCCGAAGTCCCTCTACTAGGAATACCACCGATTCTAGGGTTCTGAAGACCTCAGGTGGATTCCTAATGTAGTATTCAGTTGCTCTATTTCCTTATCCCAGACACACTGTAGATTACTAGGGTCGAATCTGTATTTAAAGCACTCAGACATCTATAGAGATGTCCAAGAAGTGTGGAGGTCAGAAATTTCTACGTGGACTAAATCCTTATAATTCCCACACACCACATCATTCTTGAAGATATTGACGTCATAAAGTTCTCCATACATACTAATACTCGGGATCTGAAATAGGTAGGTCGCTCGATGGTCACCATCCATTATAGCTTCTATAAATTTACCCACTACTCAGTAGTTATCATCCAATGTAAAACATAGAAAAATTGATTCATTGTAATTCCCTCTTTTCCTATATGCATGAAATTGTGCATATTAAATACGGTAATAGACCAGATTGATCCCTTAGTAAAGATAGAGACTGTTTGGATGATTCGATAACCGATAGAGTGGTTTACACGTCAGACGTATGTTGGCATAGGGCTGATCCTCTTCGGAGCATGTCTTGACAAATTTTTCCCCTAAAAACTCTGTAGGTAGTGATAAAATATTTTCTGGTTGACACAAATCATCAATATGAAAAGTTTTAGTAAATAAACTTTCAGTATGGAAAATCCATTTCAAACAGAGTTATTGTTTTATAAGAACACTTCAATATATAGAATACAACATCATTCATTTTGACATGATTTATAAAAATCATGAAATTACACAATCTCTTGATCCATTTTAGAAGACACTATTATGGACTTCCTGGTGTCCTCTAAGATTACTCCTCATAGATTCCACCAATGTTGGGGATTTCCCCAGATTTCAGACAAATGGATCCCCAAAGTGATTCCAAATTCCTCTATGTCCTTGGTCCAGATGCAACGTGTGCAACTAGGGTCAACCGCATGTGGACATCTAGAATTAAAATTGAGAGAATCATGTTGGGTATCATGTTGAGCGACATCAATATGGACATGATGCTGATAATGCAAATGGGTAGTCTCATTATCAAGGGCTTTAAAGTCCACAACTCGACCACGAAGCCCATAGGTCAAAATATAACATATATATGCTGCCCGGTGGTCGCCCCCTCGTGCAACCTCTTTTATTTCCTCAAGAGAAAATAAATTATTAACTAGGGTAAAACATTTAAAGATACCTTGGAAGTATTTCCCTTATCATTCATAGAAAGGTAATTGTGCGTTCATCATGATGTAATAAACAAAACTTACTCCATGATGAAGTTGGATTACCCGAGGAGAGTTGGATACTCGGTAGAGGGTTTTGCATGACAAATGGATATTTCCAAAAGTCTCGTAGTTCTTTTGATTTTCCCATTGTGGTAACTAATAATTCTGTTAGAAGAGACATAAGAAAAGTACCTTTATTTTCCATCTAAAAATTATGAAAATATCACTCTTAGTATTGTTTAAGTAATTGTTTTCATTATTATGTTCTAGTTTCCAAAGTTATCCATATCAAAAACTCTAAGGAAAAATTTACCTTAAACTCCCTCATAATTGATTGTAAATAAAATGTGAATTATACTAAGTATATCCCCCGATAGTTTGGTAACCAAGATTATAGCAAGGCCCGTTTTTGTGTACCAGGATACCTCGGGTCAAGCCCGAAACTCCTTGTCAGAGCTTTCACTCCTAGATACCTCAGTGCCAGAGCCACCTATACCTGCTTGTATCCAGACAGGGATGTATTTTCAAGAAGGATTCATGTCATTTATTCCTTACCAAAATAACAAGATTTTCTTGTACGTTTATCCTCAAATACTACGTAAGGGATTTGTTCCCTACAATAAATTTCCAAGTCTAGTTTCCAAGTGTTCTACGGAACTTCCTTTGATACCAACTGTGACACCCCGTCCCCACTAGGTTGGAGCCGGTGCATTACTTGTGATATTGGCATGGTTGGAAGGAATGAAAATCCCTAAGGAACGATCATTTTATTAGTCTTGAAGAAACTGGATACATTGATGTAACTCAAATTACATTGGAAAATGTTATAAAGTACAACACACACAAAAAACTAAAAAAAATACATCCACAAGTAATTAATAGAAGATCTTCTCTTCTTCACCTGTTGAAGGTAGACAATTAAAAGGGTGATCTAAAATGATTATTAAGGGTTAAAAATAGCGGAATCATGAGTACAATAATAAGTGATTCATAATAGATATGACAAAATCAATATGGCATAGTGAATAAATGAATAACTAATGCCAATAATAAACTGAGAATGAAACTTCATCCATAGATTTTGTCATAGTCAAAACCTCATTAATAATTATAACAAATTATAATGAATAAAGATATTTCTTATTAATTGGATGTCATGTATCTGGAACCTGACCTATAATACCGTAAAAACGGTTGAGTTCTACGGGTAGAAACTCGTCTGATTTTTGGAGACAAACTCAAAGGGTTTGTCGCCAAACTGTTTTGTCTCATGAGACCTACCAATGCATCAAGGGGCTGTAGTGGGCCCCACACACCTATTCATCCAATGAATTCATTATACAATGATTCAATACAATAGAAATATGCCTTTACAATATCCGTATAGAGTATAGAATACTGATTCATCAATAACATCTCAAATATATACTTTATGTGAAATGGTATACGGTTTAGAAAATAAACATATCCATGACATGAGATTATGGATATGTAATAGAAATATTATTTCAAATGGAAAGTGATCTCAAATGGGAAGTATGTACACCACATAAGGATAATTGGGTGCACAATACAAAGTTAGTCACAATGAAGGGGATATTCTTGAACAAATGTGATAGAGAGGATCCCTTACAATGATTATGTCATTAGAGTGATGATAAATCAATGAAGTATTTATGTGTGATATATAAAAGTCCAAAAAATATAATTGGATATATAGTATAAAACAATCATAGGCCATTCACACATATTCTTGGAATAATGTAACCAATTAAATAGATGTTTAACTCAAAGAATGAAAATTGAGTTCAGCAATCCCTTACCTTACGCTCGAACGTGTTCTTGTTTGTTATTAAGGACCTGAATAATCAAATTTAGCTTCATTAATTAATAATTCCAGAACATCATAAACATTTAATTGATATGGTATAACCCTATTATGTTCATTAATGACCTTTTTTATGGGTTTATGGGATTCAATTTTATTGTTTTGGAATCATTTTCTTACTTGGTTTTAAATGATCAGTTCACTTATATTCAAGTTTGGATAAATATACAAGATGGATGTGGTTGTCCAGAAATGAAGTTATATTATTTTAGTGAACATCCATATGATTACATGGTTTTAAATTTAATTTGGTTACTTAGAGTGAAGTCGATTTATTATATATATATCCTTAGAGACAGCCATTTTGGCTAAACGGGGGGTTTGATTACAATGAACATGTTTTACATTATAACTTAATACCATTTGTACAATAGGATTACAGAACTAAACATAGGATATATTACATATATAATATTCTGGTTCAACCATAACATGAATGGTTTCATTACCATAATTAATGATTATAACAGAAATCGATAAACCGTTGTCCTTGAATGTGCTAAATTAGCATATCTCAAACGGTGCTTTCATTTCATTAAAATAAATGGTGGTGAAAGGAGAAGAGGTAATGAAATATACCATTAGCATAAAAACATTTCAGTATATGTATATTACTGGATTTTTTATACCATTATGGTGAAGGGAGGTGAGAAAAGAAACAAAAATAAAAGAACTTAAAAGAAAAGAAGGGATTTGAAAGAGGAATTTACCTCTCGAGACTTCCTCCTTTGAGAACCTCTTAAGGGGAGATGTTTTGTTCTTTTTATGGGACCATATCTTGCTTGACGTGGGGGAGGAGGTTATGAAGGTATTTGGATAGAATTTGGAGAAGGCACAAGGCTTGAGAGGAGTGAATGGAAGGGGGGTGAGAGAGGGGTTTTATAGTGGAGGGGAGAGGGGATTTCTAAATATAGAACTCATTAATTTATTATTTCTCCTCAAGCCAAGGAATAGTGAGTATTCCATGACCATGAATAGTAAATGGGTCATGTGAATTCGAACAAAGTGGGCTTACATTAGCATAGCATCATCGATGACCCAATTAATCCATTATTTAGCATTTATTGTAAATTATCGGATTCTACTATTCATAAAAAAATTCTAGTATTTCATAACAAACCAAAAAATTCACCCTAACCATTTTTCGACGTGTAGAATCCAAAAATGAAGTCAACTTTTCAAAAATAATTTTCTATATATGTGTATTTTAATATTTCATAAAAATAATAATTTATTATCAAAAACATTCATTAACTCATTGTAAAATATATTTATATCGTACTGCCAACTTGAATATTATTTTTATACCACCACAGGGGAGGTTAATATTCATTAGTGTATATCACTATTCATAAGGGTATGTTACTATTCAATAGGGTAGGATACTATTCACCAAAAATTATTTTTTTTTTATTAGACTCCAAAAAACATCTGGAACACAACCATGTATACCGGATTTTTAAAATTCAAATCACAGAGCCGGTAAATTTATGTTTAGTGGCTATGTTATGGCTATCTCATATAAGTGACAATGTTTTATTCCATAGGGGCTCAATGATTCATGAAATATAGGCTACCTAGTGAATACAATGTATTTAAGAGAAACATACCTTAAAATGTTTGGGGGTGTTACATTATTCCCTCCTTCGAAGAATTGCATCCTTGCATTTCATTTTATATCCACAAGAGAAAGCTATCTGATTTTCCTACCACATCTCCCGTCATAGAGGATCCTCATGTGAGTTCAGTGAAAAACCCAAATTGACGCTCAACTCCTCTAGTTCTCTGACCCAAACACACCTCGGATATAAGGGATTGAACTCTAGAATCGAACACTCGGGCTTCCAGATGGAGGCTCGAATGGTGGAATGTTTTGAAATGTCTGAATGGACCAACACATAAAGAACATACCGAACTATGTCTCAAATGAGGACATTTACGTCGTAGATATTGTTGTACAGGCTAAAACGGAGGAGTTAGTACATGTAGGCCGCAAAAAGGATTCCCTCCAAAGTAGCATCTTGAAAACATAACCTGGCCGTGTAGTTTTGTACTAGGGTGAAAGATAGGAAAATCCATTCATGGTATTTTCCTCTATCCTATACTTTTTCAATTGTGTCGTGGCTATGCGACATTAAATGGAAGCATTCCCTTGACAGGTGCGGAGTCTGTCCAGACTTTTTGTCAATTCATATAGTTGTTTACACATTTTTCGCAAGTTTTCGAGAGGTAGGTACTTTTCTTCACATGTTTCGATCACAATAATCTCCAGTACCTCCATAGGAAGAGATAAAATATGGGTTTGTCCTTCCATCTAAAAATTTATTACGAAAGTTCACTTAGTGATACTCATTCAAAAGTACAACCAATGAAAGGATGCAAAAATAAAGAGTCAACAAGTGATATTCTTATATAAACACTGGTACAAAAAGTAAAATCGGGCTAATGGTTTCCCTAGTTCTCCAATACATGAATCCCCAAAACTGGTTCAAAAATTTCAATCTCCCAGAACTATATGCAACACTAGACACACGTCACTCCTGAAGTCTCTCTTCCAGGAATACCACCGATTCTGGGGTTCATACGACCTCAGGTGGATTCCAAATGTAGTATTCAGTTGCTCGATTTCCTTATCCAAGACACACTGCAGACAGCTAGGGTCGAATCTTTATTTAATGCACTCAGGCTTCCATAGAGAGGCCTGAGAAGTGTGGAGGTCAGAAATTTCAGTGTGGACTAAATCCTTATAATGCCCACACACCACATCATTCTTGAAGATATTGATGTCGTAACGTTCTCCATACATACTAAAACTCAGTATCTGAAATAGTTAGGTCGCACGATGGTCACCATCTAATGCAGCTTCTAGAAATTTACCCACTGCTCGGTAGTTATCAGACAAAGTGAAATATAGAAAAAGAGTTTCATGGTAATTACCTCTTTTCCTATATGCGGAAAATTTTCCATATTCACTACGGTAATAGACTAGATTGATTCCTTGGTATAGATAGAGAATGTTTGTAAGATTCGATACCCGATAGAGTAGTTTACACATCAGACGTAAGTTGTCATAGGGCTGATCCTCTTCGTAGCATTTCTTGACAATTATTGTCCCTAAAAACATAGTAGGTAGTGATAAAATATTATCTGGTTGATACATATCTTCAATCTGAAAAGTTTTAGTAAATAAACTTTTAGAATGGAAAATACATTTCAAATAGAGTTATTGTTTTATAAAAACACTTCAATATAGAGAATACAACATCATTCATTTTGACATGATTTATAAAACTCATGAAATTACGCAATCTCTTGATCCATTTCACAAGACACTATTATGGACTTCATGGAATCATCTAATAATACTCCTATTAGATTCCACCAATGTTGGGGATTTCTCCATCTTTCAGACAAATAGATCCCCAATGTGATTCCAAATTCCTCTATCTCCTTGGTCCTAATGCAACTTGTGCAACTAGGGTCAACCACATGTGGACATCTTGAATTCAGATTGAGAGAAGCATGTCGGGTATCATGTTGAGTGACATCAGTATGAAATTGATGCTGATAATACAAATGGGTAGTCTCATCCTCAAGGGCTTTAAAGTCCACAACTCAAGCATGAAGTCCATAGGTAAAAATCTGACCTAGATATGATGCCCAGAGGTTACCCCCTCGGGCAGCCTCATTTATTTCCTCAAGAGAAAAGAAATTATTAACTAAGGTAAAACATTTAAAGATACCCTTGAATTATTTCCCTTTTCATTCATAGAACAGTGATTGTGCGTTCATCACGAGGTAATAAACGAAAACTCCTCCAAGGTGAAGTTGGAGTACCCGAGGAGAGATGGATACTCGGTAGAGGGTTTTTCATGACAAATGAATATTTCCAAAAGTCTTGTAGTTTTTTTTATTTTCCCATTATGGCCTCAAATAATTCTGTTGGAAGAGACAAAAGAAAAGTACCTTCGTTTTCCATCTGAAAATTAAGAAAAAATCACTCTTAGTATTGTTTATGTAAGTGTTTTCATTGTTCAGTTCTAGTTTCCAGAGTTATCCAAACCAAAACCTCTAAGGAAATATTTACCTTAAAATCCCTCATAATGGCTTGTAAATAAAATTTGAATTATACTAAGCATATCCCCTGGGAGTGTCGTAACTTAGAGTGTATCAACTCCTGTTTTTGTGTACCAGGATATCCCGGGTCAAGCTCGAAACTCCTTGTCAGAGCTTTCACTCCTAGGTACCTCAGTGCCAGAGACACCTCTACCTGCTTGTATCCAGACAGGGATGTATTTTCTAGAACGATTCACATAAGCTATTCCTTACCAAAATACCAGGATTTTCTTGTACATTTATCCTCAAATACGACCTTAGGGATTTTTTTCCCTACTATAAATTTCCTAGTCTAGTTTCTAAGTGTTCTACGAAACTTCCTTTAATACCAACTACAACTCCCCTACCCCACTAGGCTGGATCCGGTGCATTACTTGTGATATTTTCATGGTTGGAAGGAATTAAAATCCCTAAGGAAAGATCATTTTAGTAGTCTTTAAGAAACTAGATACATTTATGTAACTCAAATTACATTGGAAATGGTTATAAATTACAACATACAAAATAAACTAAAAAAACTGCATCCACAATTACTCAATAGAAGATCTTCTCTTCATCACCTGTTGAAGGTAGACAATGAAATGGGTGAGCTCAAATGCTTAGTAAGGGTTAAAAATAGTGGAAGCCTGAGTACAATAATATGTTAATTATAATAGATCTGACATAATCAATATGGCATAGTGAATAAATGAATAACTAATGCCAATAATAAACTGAGAATGAAACTGCATCCATAGATTTTGTCATAGTGAAAACCTCATGGATAATATTAATAACTAATAATGAATAAATAGATTTATTATTAATTGTACGTCATGTATCTCCACCCATAATACCGTAAAAACTGTATAGTTCTATGGGTAGAAACTCGTCTAATTTTTGGAGACAAACTCGAAGGTTCTGTCGCCAAACAGTTTTGTCTCATGAGACCTACCGATGCATCAAGGGGCTGTAGTGGGTACCACCCACCTCTTCATCCAAATCATTCTTTATACTATGATTAAATATAGAGCAATATGCCTTTCCAATATCCGTATAGAGTATAGAGTACTGATTCATCAATAACATCTCAATTATATACTTTATGTGAAATGGTATACAGTTTAGACAATAAACATATCCATGACATAAGATTATGGATATTTAATAGAATAATAATTTCAAATGGAAAGTGATCTCAAATGTTCAGTATGTACACCACATAAGGATTATTAGGTGCACAATACAATGTTAGTCACAATGAAGGGGATATTCTTGAACAAAAGTGAGAGAGAGGATCCCTTACAATGATTGTGTCATTAGAGTGACGATAAATCAATGAAGTATTTATGTGTGATAAATAAAATTCCAAAAAATATAATCGGATATACAATATAAAACAATCACATTTAATTCACACATATTATTGGAACAATGTAACCAATTAAATAGATGTTTAACTCAAAGAATGAAAATTGAGTTCAACACTCCCTTACCATACGCTCGAACGTGTTCGTGTTTGTTATTAATGACATGAATAATAAAATTTAGCTTCTTTATTTAATAATTCCAGAACTTCATAAACATGAAATTGTTATGGTATAACCTTATTAAGTTCATTAATGTACTTTTTGATGGGTTTACGGGATTCAATTTTATTGTTTTGGAATCATTTTCTTACTTGGTTTTTAATGATCAGTTCACTTATATTCAAGTTTTGATAAATATAAAAGATGGATGTGGTTATCCAGAAATGAAGTTATATTATTTTAGTGAACATACATATGAATACATGGTTTTAAATTTAATTTTGTTACTTAGAGTGAAGTCGATTTATTATATATATAACCTTAGTGACAACCATTTTGGCTAAATGGGGGGGTTTGATTATAGTGAACGTGTTTTACATTATAACTTAATAACATATGTACAAAAGGATTACAAATCTAAAAATAGGATATATTACATATATAATATCTGGTTAAACCACAACATTAATGGTTTCATGACCATAATTAATGATTATAATAGAAATCGATAAACTATTGTCCTTGAATGTGCTAAATTATCATATCTCAAATGGTGCTTTCATTTCTTTCAAATAAATGGTGGGGAAAGGGGAAGAGGTAATGAAATATACCATTAGCATGAAAACATTTTAGTACATGTATGTTACTGGATTTTTCATACCATTATGGTGATGGGAGGTGAGAAAAAAAACAAAAATAAAAGAACTTAAAAGAAAAGAATGGATTTGAAAGAGGAATTTACCTCTTGAGACTTCCTCCATTGAGAACCTCTTAAGGGGAGAGGTTTTGGTCTTTTTATGAGACCAAATCCTACTTGATGTGGACGAGGAGGTTGGGAAGGTATTTGGATAGAATTTGGAGAAGGCACAAGGCTTGAGAGGAGTGAATGGAAGGGGGGTGAGTGGGGGTTTTTCATAGTGGAGGAGAGAGGGGATTTCATAATATAAAACCAATTAATTTATTATTTTCCTCAAGATAAATAATAGTGAGTATTCAATGACCAAGAATAGTAAATGGGTCATGTCAATTAGAACCAAGTGGGATTACATCAGCATAGCATCATCGATGACTCAATCAATCCATTATTTAGCATTTATTGTAAATTATCGGATTCTACTATTCATCAAAAATTCTAGTATTTAATAAAAATCCTAAAAAATCACCCTAACAATTTTTCGATGGGTAGAATCGAAAAATGAAGTCCATTTTTCAAAAATAATTTTCTATATATGATTATTTTAATATTTAATTAAAATAATAATTTATTATCAAAAACTTTCATTAACTGATTCTAAAATATATGTATATTGTACTTCCAACTTGAATATTATTTTTATACCACCATAGGGGAGGTTACTATTAATTAATGTATATCACTATTAATAGGGGTATGTTACTATTCAATAGGGTACGATACTACTCACCAAAAATTATTTTTGTTTTATTAGACTCCAGAAAACATCTTGAACACAACCGTGTATGTCGGATTTTTAAAATTCAAATCACAGAGCCGGTAAATTTAAGTTTAGTGGCTATGTTATGGCTATCTCCTATAAGTGACCATGTTTTTTCCATAGGGGCTCATTGATTCATGAAATATAGGCTACATAGTGAATACAATGTATTTAAGAGAAACATACCTTAAAATGTTTTGGGTGTTACATTATTCCCTCCTTCGAAGAATTGCATCTTTGCAATTCATTTTATATCCACAACAGAAAGCTACCTGATTTTCCTACCACATATCCCGTCATAGAGTATCCTTAGGTGTGTTCTGCGGAAAACCCAAATTGACGCTCAACTCGTCTAGTTCTCTGACCCAAACACACCTCGGACAGAAGGGATTGAACTCTAGCATCGAACACTCAGGCTTCCAGAGGGAGGCTCGAACGGTGGAATGTTTTGAAATGTCTGAATAGACCAACACATGAAGAACATAGCGAACTATGTCTCGACTGAGGACATCTAAGTCGTAGATATTGTTGTAGAGGCTAAAATTGAGGAGTTAGTACATGTAGGCCGCAAAATGGTTTCCCTCCAAAGTAGCCTCTTGAAAACATAACTTGGCCATGTAGTTCCGTCCTAGGGTGAAACATAGGAAATTCCATTCATGGTAGTTTAATCTTCTCTTATACTTTGTCAATTGTGCCGTGGCTATGTGACAGTAAATGGAAGCATTCCCTTGAAAGGTGCAGAGTATGTCCAGACAGTTTGTCAATTAATATAGTTGTATACACATTTTACGAAAGTTTGCGAGAGGTAGGTACTCCTCTTCACATGTTTTGATTTCAATAATCTCCAGTACCTCCATAGCAAGAGATAACATATGGGTTTTTCCTTCCATCTAAAAATTTATTATGAAAGTTCACTTAGTGATACTCATTCAAAAGTACAACAAATGAAAGGATAACAAAATGAAGAGGCAAAAAGTTATATTCTTATATAAACACTAGTACAAAAAGTAAAACAGGGCTAATGGTTTCCCTAGTCCAACAATACATGAATCCCCAAAACTAGTTCAAAATTTTCAATCTCCCAGAATCATATTCAACAGTAGACACACATCACTCCCGAAGACCCTCTACCAGGAATTCAACTGATTCTAGGGTTCTAACGACCTCAACTGGATTCCTAATGTAGTATTCAGTTGCTCTATTTCCTTATCCCAGACACACTGCAGACAGCTAGGGTCGAATCTGTACTTAAAGCACTCAGGATTCCATAGAGAGGCCCGAGAAGTGTGGGGGTCAGAAATTTCAGTGTGGACTAAATCCTTATAATTACCACACACCACATCATACTTGAAGATAATTATTTTATAAAGTTCTCCATACATACTAAAACTCTGTATCTGAAATAGGTAGGTTGCTCGATGGTCACCAACCAATGCATCTTCTAGAAATTTAACCACTACTCGGTAGTTATCAGCCAGAGTGAAACATAGAAAAATAGATTCATGGTAATTCCCTCTTTTCCCATATGCAGAAAATTGTGCATATAAAGTACATTAATAGACTGGATTGATTCAATCGTAAAGATATTGAATGTTTGGATGATTCGATACCCGATAGATTAGTTTACATGTCAGACGTAAGTTGGCATAGGTTTGATCCTCTTCGGAGTATGTCTTGACAATTATTCTCCCTAAAAACTCGGTAGGTAGTGAGAAAATATTTTCGGGTTGATACATATCTTCAATCTGAAAAGTTTCAGTAAATAAAATTTCAGTACGGAAAATCCATTTCAAATAGTGGTATTGTTTTATAAAAACACTTCAATATAGAGAATACAACATCATTCATTTTGACATAATTTATAAAACTCATGAAATTACGTTATCTCTTGATCAATTTCACAAGACACAATTATGGAATTCCTAGCATCCTCTAAGATAAATCCTCTTAGATTCCACCAATGTTGGGTATTTCCCCATCTTTTAGACAAAAGGATCCCCAAAGTGATTCGAAATTCCTCTATCTCCTTGGTCCAGATGCAACGTGTGCAACTAGGGTAAACCGCATGTGGACATCTAGAATTAATATTGAGAGAAGCATGTAGGGTATAATCGTGAATGAAATCAGTATGATCTTGATTCTGATAATGAAAATGGGTAGTCTCATCATCAAGGGATTTAATGTCCACAACTCGACAGCGAAGTCCATAGGTCAAAATCTGACATAGATATGCTGCCCAGAGGTCACCCCCTCGTACAGCCTCCTTTATTTCCTCAAGATAAAATACATTATTAGCTAGGGTAAAACATTTAATGATACCCTAGAAGTATATCCCTTTTCATTCATAGAACAGTAATGGTGTGTTCATCATGAGTTAATAAATGAAACCTTCTCTATGGTGAAGTTGGAGTACCCGAGGATAGATGGATACTCGGTAGAGGGTTTTCCTGACAAATGAATATTTCCAAAAGTCTCATAGTTAATTTTATTTTCCTATTATGGTCTCTAATAATTCTGTTGGAAGAGACAAAAGAAATTTACCTACTTTTTCCATCTGAAAATTAAGAAAACATCACTCTTAGTATTATTTAAGTAAGTGTTTTCATTGTTCAGTTCTAGTTTCCAATGTTATCCAAACCAAAACCTCTAAGGAAAAATTTATCTTAAAATCTCTCATAATGGATTATAAATAAAATTTGAATTATACTAAGCATATCCCTCGGGAGTTTCGTAACCAAGAGTGTAGCAAGGCCTGTTTTCGTGTACTAGGATACCCCGGGTCAAGCCCGAAACTCCTTGTCGGAGCTTTCCTTCCTAGGTACCTCAGTGCTAGAGCCACCTCTACCTGCTTTTATCCAGACAAGGATGTAGTTCCTAGAAGGATTCACATAATCTATTCCTTAACAAAAATATGAGGATTTTCTTGTACGTTTATCATCAAATACTACCTTAGAGATTTGTTCCCTACTATAAATTTCCTAGACTAGTTTCCAAGTGTTCTACGAAACTTCCTTTGATACCAACTATAACACCCCGACCCCACTAGGATGGAGCCGGTGCATTACTTGTGATATTGGCATGGTTGGATGGAATGAAAATCCCTAAGGAACAATCATTTTAGTAGTCTGGAAGAAACTAGATACATTGATGTAACACAGATTACATTGGAAAAGGTTATAAAGTACAACACACAAAAAAAACTAAACAAACCTACATCCACAAGTACTCAATAGAAGATCTTCTCTTCGTCACCTATTGAAGGTAGACAATGAAATGGGTGAGCTCAGACACTCAGAAAGGGTTAAAAATAGCGGAAGCATGAGTACAATAATAAGTGAATCACAATAGATCTTACATAATCAATATAGCATAGTGAATTAATGAATAACTAATGCCATTAATAAACTGAGAATGAAACTATATCCATATATTATTTCATTGTGAAAACCTCATGGATAATAATAATAACTAATAATGAATAAAGATAATTCTTATTAATTGTCCGTCATGTATCTGGCACATGAACCATAATACTGTAGAAACGGTTTAGTTCTATCGGTCAAAAATCTTCTGATTTTTTGAGACAAACTCGAATGGTCTGTTGCCAAACTGTTTTGTCTAATGAGACCTACCGATGCATCAAAGGGTTTTAGTGGTCCCCACCCACCTCTTCATACAAATCATTATTTATACAATGATTCAATACAAGAGCAATATGCCTTTCCAATATCCGTATAGAGTATAGAATGCAGATTCATCAATAACATCTCAAATATATACTATATGTGAAATGGTATACAGTTTAGATAATAAACATATCCATGACATGAGATTATGTATATTTAATAGAAATATAATATCAAATGGAAACTGATCTCAAATGGGCAGTATGTATACCACATAAGGATTATAAGGTGCACAATACAATGTTAGTCACAACGAATGGGATATTCTTGAACAAAAGTGAGAGAGATGATCCCTTAAAATGATTGTGTCATTAGAGTGATGATAAATCAATGAAGTATTTATGT
The DNA here is from genome assembly GCA_963277665.1 of Viscum album. Taxonomy (NCBI): domain Eukaryota; kingdom Viridiplantae; phylum Streptophyta; class Magnoliopsida; order Santalales; family Viscaceae; genus Viscum; species Viscum album. The sequence goes on from OY728158.1 coordinate 1,032,909,342, forward strand.
GTGATAAATAAAAGTCCAAAAAATATAATTTGATTTACAGTATAAAACAATCATAGGTCATTCACACATATTCTTGGAACAATGTAATCAATTAAATATATGTTTAACTCAAAGAATGAAAATTGAGTTCGGCAATCCCTTACCTCACGCACGAACGTGTTCCTATTTGGAATTAATGACCTGAATAATCAAATTTAGCTTCATTAATTATTAATTCCAAAACATCATAAACATGTAATTGATATGGTATAACCTTATTAAGTTCATTAATGGCCATTTTTATGGGTTTAAGGGATTCAATTTTATTGTTTTGGAATCATTTTCTTACTTGGTTTTAAATGATCGGTTCACTTATATTCAAGTTTGGATAAATATACAAGATGGATGTGGTTGTCTAGAAATGAAGTTATATTATTTTATTGAACATCCATATTATTACATGGTTTTAATTTTTTTTTGGTTACACAGAGTGAAGTCTATTTATTAAATATATAACCTTAGTGATAACCGTTTTGGCTAAAAGGGGGGTTTGATTACAATGAACATGTTTTACATTATAACTTAATACCATTTGTTCAAAAGTATTTCAGAACTAAACATGCGATATATTACAAATATAATAATCCGATTCAACCATAACATGAATGGTTTCATGACCATAATTAAATATTATAACAAAAATCGATAAACTGTTGTCCTTGAATGTGCTAAATTTTCATATCTAAAACGGTGCTTTTATTTATTTAAAATAAATGCTGGGGAAAGGAGAAGAGGTATTGAAATAAACCATTAGCATGAAAACATTGTATTAGATGTATGTTACTAGATTTTTCATACCATTATCGTGAAGTGAGATGAGAAAATAAACAAAAATAAAAGAACTTAAAAGAAAAGAAGATATTTAAAAGAGGAATTTACCTCTTCAGACTTCCTCCTTTTAGAACCTCTTAAGGGGAGAGGTTTTGGTCTTTTTATGAGAACAAATCTTGCTGGACGGGGGGGGAGGAGGTTGGGAAGGTATTTGGACAGAATTTGGAGAAGGCACAAGGCTTGAGAGGAGTGAATGGAAGGGGGTGAGAGGGGGTTTTTATAGTGGAGGAGAGATGGGATTTCTTAATATAAAACTCATTAATATGTTATTTCTCCTCAAGACAAGGAATAGTGAGTATTACATGACCAAGAATTGTAAATGGGTCTTTTGAATTCGAATGAAGTGGGCTTACATCAGCAGAGCATCATCGATGACTCAATTAATCCATTATTTAGAATTTATTGTAATTATCAGATTCTGTTATTCATCAAAAATCATGTATTTCAGAAGAATCCCAAAAATTCACCCTAACAATTTTTCAACGTGCATAATCCAAAAATGAAGTCCATTTTTAAAAAAAATATAAATATGATTATTTTAATATTTAATGAATATAATAATTTATTATAAAAAACATTCATTAACTCATTCTAAAATAAAGGTATATCTTCCTTCCAACTTGAATATTATTTTTATACCACCATAGGAGAGGTTACTATTCATTAGTGTATAATACTATTTATAAGGGTATGTTACTATTCATTAGGGTAGGTTACTAGTCACCAATAATTATTTTTATTTTATTAGACTCAAAAAAACATCTTGAACACAACCGTGTATGCAAGATTTTTAAGATTCAAATCACAGAGCTGGTAAATTTAAGTTTAGTGGATAAGTTATGACTATCTTTTATAAGTAACCATGTTTCTTTTCCATAGGGGACCAGTGATTCATGAAATATAGGCTACCTAGTGAATACAGTGTATTTAAGAGAAACCAACCTTATAATGTTTGGGTTGTTACATACTAAATATGTTGCTTTCCATTTTTGACTTTTTACAAATTTTTGTGAAAGGAATATTCCTATATTATTCCAAAATAATGTGCATTTTACTTTTATCAAAAATATAATAAGAATATTTTTTATAATATGGATGAAATAAACAAATTTTCTTATTATCATGACTAATCAAATATTTCTAGCTTCCCTTATATGTTTTCAAATTTAATTTCAAATAAATATTTTCAAAAAAAATTTGGAAATTTTTATATTTTAAATATTAAATTATATGTTTTCAATGTTATGTTCCATGATTTTTTTTAAAACATATTAAGAGTTTTTAGTTTTAAAATGATTATTTTTAATGGAAAGTTATCTTCCTCAAGAAAATTACCATGTGATCTATCATTCCAATTCATTCTTCATATATGTTGAAGTCACTTGATGTGACTTATACTTTTATGGGGATATGTACCAAGGATACCATTATTATTATTTATATGAATGGTTTTTCATCAAATAATTATTATTAAACCTATTTCTCTTACACATGTTATATTATGATGAAATTTTTATGATACCCATTTCATTTCATGGGTTATATATGATGAATGATTTGTTATAACATGGAACACATATATATGATTTTCATTATCTGAAAGTGTATATGTTATAACAAAAAATGGTGGGACCTATATATCCTTTTAATTCATTGGATAATGATAAATGATCAATGAGGTCAAAGGGTACATGGGTGGTTAGACCAATCCTAAAAATGAGGGTACATTGGTTGTTATACCAAGCCTGAAAAATATGGTACCGAGGTGGATAGTCGAATCCTGAATCAGGTACATAGGATGCTAGCTAATTCCAAACATGTTATGAATGTCTTGGTCGACATCCATGAAAGAAGGTATTATATGCTTATCTTTATGATAGATATCAATGTCATATGAAAATTTTATGATCTATTAGATCATGTTATTTAATTTATTTTGATTCGTGTATTATGATATTCCAATATTTATTCAATGAATCAAGATTATGATACTTGATATGCAAGTTATGGTTTTAAAATTTTGTGCTCAATTTCTAAAATCCTTATACTGAAATTATGTTTATGTATTTCTATTGTTTACCCTTACTAAGAATCTAATATGACCTTTTATTATGTTTCCTTTCCCATCATTATGAATAGAGTTCTTATTTATGGTAGGTATATAAAGAGTAATAAATGGGATGATATTTGTGGAAAACATTGAAGATATTTCATTAGATAAGAAGATAGTATGCCTAGTCTTCAAAACAACTAAACTAGTATGGTCCTAAGGTGCTTGTTTGTGTAATGTATTGAATATTCAACTAAAAAATGTAATATATATGAATGAGGAGATTGGGTCACCATACAATGGATATATTTCTCTTGGATCATTGGAAAGAGGCAAGTGAATTGATTTTGACTCGTATCCTCTAAATCCAATAGCCATCTCATGCATCATGTCAGGTACATAGGATTTATGTGAAAAATAGGACTATTATTGTGTGACTTCATACACATTAAATTAGATGTAAGGTAATGTGGATCAACATTGAGATTCTTGATGATGGGGATGAAAAAATTGGTTGAGAAAACTAAATAGATTAGGTCTATTTGGTAATTGCTGATAAGGATTCTCTGGTATGAGAGGTTTTATTGTGGGGAGATTGTAATAACCCACATTTTTTGAGTTGATATTTTCTAGGGGAATTTGAAGTCATATTCTAGTGAATGGGTGGTTTATAAATATATGAATCAGATTTATGATCTAAGGGTTTGAACTTCCTGAAATGATGTTTTCATAAATGTTTTATCTTCTAATGGATGTATTAGTGGTTCGGGTGAACACTGGTGGTGGAACAAAGGAATAATAATTAAAAAAAATCTACATTAGGTCACTAACATCCTTAATATGATTAAATATTTGAACTAGATTCATGGGGTGTGGATAACAGATTCTAGGATGTGAAAATAGGTCTAGGAGGCTCATCCAAAAATGTCATGATGTGAAGTGTCCTCTCATGCTGTGACACTAGCTGGCTAGGTCCAGTGAAGCCTTTTTCTCAAAAAACATGACCTGAAAGCTCATTTTTCATCATGAATTTTCTCTAGATTATTATTTTTAATTAAAGAGGTCACTCCGACTCTTTTTCATAATCAGTCAAGTGAGAAATTTATAAGGTGTTCAAATGGATTTCCCATCCCTTATTCTTCACCATTCATGGAGATCGTGTGTGTGATTCTACAAAAATTGAGGGTAACATCTTCCTACAAAATCATTCCATGTTGTTTATAGCTCATTTTTTATGAATCAAGATATGTATTTTTTAGGTAAAAATAAAAATTACATTTGAGTATTTTGAAACCACAGTATTTTTTTGCAGATTTTTCAGAGCCTTGAAAAAGGGACACTGAGATAATGTTTATCCACGTTCCCACATCGATCAGTTGATGTATGAATCCATTTTGATTTTCCAAATAGTTTTCACCTTATTAAATTTATAGGGTTTTTCAATTTGGCAAATCAATTGTACATTTTGGGAAAAAAAATTCTATAGGTGTTTCTTGGGTAGAACACACCATGTTGTCATTGGTTTCATCATAAAAATACAAACCAAAAAATTTTGACCTTGAATTTAATTAATAAATTAATTATAATTTTAATAATTAACCAATTATGATTACTTGTCTTATATTGGGATATTGGATCTTTGAAACTAGCTCGGTTGGCCAAGAGAGAGGTTGGACGAGACTGTTGGTCCTTGGAAGATAATGTCAGCCCTTGGTGTCAAAGTTAGAAAAGACTTGATAAATGGTTGATGGTATAGAATAACCTACATTGAGTATTAAAACTTTTTTAGTATATTAAATATGTGTAGTTATGCCATCATTTCATGTTAATGAACTAAAATAAATGGTAATACATTTACTTGATGATAATTATTATGCTTTGTCCTCCCAAGAACCGAGTTTGGTCTCTTGGCATAGTGATCATGACTTGTGGGAACCTGAGTGGTGTGACCACCCTTGATTAAATTAAAATTTTTGAGAATTGGATTAACCTTGTGAACTTCGCATAATTGGTGTAATATAAAAATTTGGTAACCAAACTTGTCATGATACCAGTGATTTATCATGATGTAGGGGAGTATACCAGTTGAGAGTAAAGGTTATGTTAATTGGTAAACAGATGAATTGTACTTGATGGATTATGTTTGTATGGTTACTCAATTCACACCATTTATAATTCCACCTGATGTAGGAGAATCTATGAGTTGTATAAGCTTTATAGTTTCTCGATGCTTACCTTTGGTGACTCTTCCTAGTTAGTAAAACTAATAAAATGAGATTAAATTAAATATTAATTGATAATGGGATTTATTGGACAAATTTTAATGAAATGTATGTGATTATAATTTTTATCATGGTTGGATATGGTGTTTGTGATCCATACAGATCTATGAGAATATAAAAAATGAGAAAAAATTTACTGGCAAATTTGTAATTTCATAAATTGAACTATATATAATATGATAATATTATGATATGGTTAATAAAATATATTCATGAATTTATTATACTATATATTTTTATCAATAGTCTAGAGGTCTTAGAACACTGTCTTGTGAGATGTGGTACTAATGATAAACCATTCTATATGGTAATCCACCACTTCTGAATGCAATATTTCCCCTTGGAAATGGTATTACACCATGGGAAGATGTAAGTGACTCCAGCATTGCAATTTAGATGGATCCCAGTAGGATATGATCTTTCCAATTAGCATGGTATTGTGTTATGGGACGATGTATGTTACTCCAACATGGGAACTTACATGGACCTAGTATGGGATGACCTTTCACCTTTCCATGGCATTGTACCTTGGGAAGACATTTGAAAATAATTAAAGGGAATTTACATGAAGGCCATTTGGATTACTTGAGATATGATATTGGTGATCCTTCATGAGAAAAAGGATCCACCACTTGATGGATGAAGGTGAGACACTGAGTTTCTTGAGATAGGATACTAGTGATTCAAATGCACTAATAAGAATATTAATGTGGTCCAGGTGATTCATATTGAAGCAGGAGAATCCACAACATGATAGAGATATTCAACATTGAGCTGAATTAGTTGATTGTGATCATGGTTTAAATGGTCATGTGATGTGCTCATAGATATCTAGAACTATTCTAAAGCAGGTTTAAATACCCTCAGGTGTAATCCTAGTACTCGGGGTTGAGTGATATTATCTTTTGTACACATTTAATTTTCATATATTAATAATCTCATCTATCACTTATTGTATGCACTATATATATTTTATATATTTCAAGACACCATTGGTGGTGGACTAATGATTTTTATTCACACCCTTCTTGGGACTCCATTTCTCATGGTAACCCAAGAAGCTCATAAAATTTTACCTCAGGCATAGGTTGGGATGAATCCCGATATAGAATGGTTGAGTAGGATAGCTCATATAGTATCATGATGCTTAATGATTTTATCCTTGGTGTTGTCGTATGTATTTTTTATTATTATTCTATTTTAGAATATATCTATGATCAGCATAGTGGGAGGATTCTCATATATTACATCTTGACTGTTTGGGCCTTTACCACATTCCATGTATTATTCCAATATGTTATTCATTTATGCATACTATTATTATTTATTTCGACATATATTGTTTCATTATTTATTTATGATTTGTTCACTTTAATATTGGTGTTATAATCTCCCCACTATATAATCATACACCCCCACCACTTTTCATTATCCTCTAGCATATGGGAATGTGTTCTTGATGACTTTTGAGGAACCCAACTGAATAATAGATTTACAGTGAGTCAGGGCAGGACATTTCACCAAAAATAACATATTTGAAAATATTAAAATAATCACAGGAAAATAATTTAACAAGAATTAGGTATATAACAATGCCACTATAATTTAATAATTATTTATATTAATATAATATAAACTAGAAACCTATCAAGATAAACTATCTTACATTTAATTTTATAAAATTTACACTAATCAATAATTTCAAAATTATCAGTTAATTTACATGGAACTTCTCTCATTATAGTTCATCTCACAAATTAATTTCCAAAATACATCATATCATTGATATTTTCACATATATTCCATAATCTTTATATACATACTATTGATGGGTGAAACTCGGGAATACTATTAACTCATTGGTTGAGAGTTAAAATCCTATGAAAAACATAATCTAGTGGGAACACATATGATAATTTTAGTTTCCGAGATATCCTTAAAAATATGATATTCTTTAATAATTAGTTTGTTCAAGACTATTTATATGTTACATTTAAGGGACAAACCATTATTTTCCCCACCAATATACATTCTTAATTATAATAAAGTTTCGTTGATTTATTAATGTACTTAACTAGCCTAAATACCCATCGATGTTCCCAAGATGTACCCTTAAAAATACTCAAACACACCTCTCTATATATTAGTGTTTTCCAACTAACAAAGAGGGACTAAAGTAGAAAATGAGGTAGAAAATAACCACATGAAAAAATAACCATATAAACATAAATAAAGGCAATCAAGAAGATAATTTTAATTGAATATCCTTCACCTATCAATAGTAATGTAAAAACAATAATTATACAATTTTATAAATATATAATTTCTATATGATACATATTATTTTAAGGGTCCCATTCAGGTTGATCAATGCTTAATAAATAAATTAATTAAATAAGGACCTTCACATATCCTTCTATCATCCCATGCATAACCTTAAATTAAAACTTATCTTGTACCATGGAACTTCTATGAATTTTTCCAAAGTCTATGAATACTATCTCAATACATTAACATAAACTATAAGATATGCATGCTGATAATAGTGAATATATATGATGTCAGTATAAATGATTATTAGGAAGCAATAAATAATGTTGAACATAATTTTCGATGTCCATATATATTCATGAGTGATCATTTAATGAGCCTACATTGAATGAAAACAAAAGTTCCGAAAAATATAATATTGAAGTACCATATAATAATCAAATATATGTCCTTAATACATTCACATGGGTTTAACAATTCTCAAATATTAATAGATAAATTTTTTTATCCATTTATTGTGTGCCAATTATATTAATAATTCAATATCATGAAAAATATTCCAACACTAATGACCCACCATATCACTATCAACAATGTTATACAGACTAACTAACTCCAATATTCTTAATTAAAATGACCCCAACAGTCTCTATTATTACAAACATTTATTATCTATATAAAAATACAAATAAATTAAATCAATCTAACAATAATATTTTTATTGATGAATCCATTGGTATAAATATTTATATCCCCAATGGGTGATGTTACCATGATTTTTATCTAAACTACAATCATTTATTGCAATGTTATGCATTACAGTGACCCCAATGGTCTACCCACTCGGTTTCCCCTAGGCTTATATTCACTTATTTCATTCCATATTTTATTTATTCAAGGACTAATTACTTAAATACAAGTGTAATGTTAACAATTTATCAATCAACCATTCATAAATTTAAACACAAAAACATGTTATAAGTCATAAAATATCGTTATTAATAATTTTTATAATTCTTATTCAGTCAAAATTAGTATAAATAATAATAGTTCACATGAAATATTTATCACATTAACATTTTAATATCGCAATTTCTTGAGGTAGTGTAATCCTAATATCATGAGATGAATTATAAAGACATTAAATAAAATATTTAATAAATTCTCATGTTTGTACCATAAGTTTTATACATTCCATTTAAAAAATTGATAAAAAAACATGATTAAATATATTCCTATAGATAAAAATTCTAAGAAACACTTTAATTAAATTAAATAACATCTAAGAACATTGTGTGTTTTCAAAATTTGGAATTCAAAATATTATTCGATCACTTAAGTATGATCATATTTGTAACACCCTAATATTTTATAATACTTTTATCCCTAGATAATTTTATTTCTATGATAGCCTACATTAAAATAAACACATAGTTTAAATAAACCGCAAAATATTTTTAGAATATAATTCTGGGATAGTTTTCTCTAATACTTCATATTGGAAGGTAATAATAAGAATAACTAAATTATGAAAAATTTATGGTTTCATATGTATAAAATAAATTAACTTTTAATCAGTTAATTATAAATGAAAATAAAATTCATTTGAAAATAACAATTTTTTATTTCGAAAAAATTGTTTTTATGCGTGTAATATATTTTTATCTTAATAAATTCAATTAATCATTATTGGTGAATCATTTCATTGAAATTTATTTATTATATAATAAATAAAATATTTTAATATTTACTTATTATTTTAAATCATTACTTAACAATAAACCAAGATTTATGCTTAAAAATATATTTTTCTAAAAAGTTGCTTTTGGCACATTTGGCATGCTTATTTTTAAAATTATATTCTAACATTAAATTAATCTGAATCTAGAAAAATGGACTCCATATTTTGAATCCTGATGTATAAATTTTTTAAATAGAGACTTTCTATTTTTAGGAATTATGAATTGTAACCGTGGTCAAATTTATCACCTCAGTATTTGGGAAAATAATTTTAAACTAGGTAAAACCTAAATTTTATGGTAACATGATTTCATAATAATTCATATTAGATGAATTTAATTCAAAAATTATCACCATTTTTTCTAAATTTAATTTTTTTGATATATATTATTTCATGAAAATTACTTTTATAATATTTAATGTAATAAAAAATAAAAAATGTCACTCACTTTGATATATATCTTATATATTGAAAAAGAGATAAAAGAAATTTTTTTCTGAATATAAACGAATATTTTGAAAATAACAAAATTAATTTCATGATGGAAATTAATGTCTAATTTTTACTAATTATATTATTACATTAAATTCTTTTCCAATGCTAATACAATATTTATTAAATTAATAGAAAATAGAAATAAATGATTTTAAAAATATTAAAATTTATATAATTTGACTGAGTTGTAGTTTCAAAATAAATTTGTAGATAATTTTTTTTAATATTTATTATAATTATTATATTATAATTTCATCGTTTTCATTTTGTCTTTTATGTCAAATTAAATGAATAGTGTCAAAATTGACATTAATGATATTTTATAAAAATAATTTTATATTAAATAATTAGAAAATAATAAAAATATTAAAATAGTACAAGTTGTATAATATATTGTCTAAAATGTCACCCCTTGGTGGTTTATGAACCATTTTTTACATTCTAAATAAAATTATAACCCTTTAAGTGTAGAAAATATGTTAATGTGGTTAAGGTTAAAATTTGTTTACAAAGTTTATAATAAAAATGATAAAGACTAATATAACACCAAAGACCTTACTAATTTTATATAATGATGCTATTTTAACCCATCTGACTTTATTTTCAAATCTATAACCATTTTAATGTATTTTACTTAATAATAATTTTTATATAATTTTATACTTTAAAAAATCCCAAAAGATCCCCTCACCTCAATTATAAAAGTGAACCCCTCACTTCTATTATTCACACAAATTTTATTGATTATTATAATGATATGATTAATTTTTATTTATTATAATTATGAAATTATGATTCTAGTGGAATTATAATATCACATCCACCTTCTTACCTTTCAATTTGTTGGAAAATAATAGTTTCGCTCGTGCATATGTGTGGACAATTGTCTCCACGAAGAAATATGATTTGATTTAAATTTCATTTTTTACTTTGATGGTAATGGGGATATATTTAATTAATATACCTGATTTATATGATATAATAATTATTTTGAAAATTTAAATATAAATTTACCTTTCATTCATTCCATAATTAAAAAAATGAAAACAACGTTCATGCATTTGTACAAACTACCATCTCCATGAATGTTGTAATTCATTTTCTATCTCTGATTTTATTAATGAATATGAATATGTATATAATGAATATATATGATATTTATGTCATGATTAAAATTTGGGAAATGCCTTATCAATAATAAAATTACTAGTACCAAAACTATCGAACCAAAACATTCATGACAAATGATGTAATGGATTTTCATATAACTTTTATTTCTATGAGACACACTATATATTCACCAATTATTTAGTTTTTGTTGTCTTTGTAATAACCATTAATATGTTCTTTGGCTATTGTTACTAATGATATGGGGATTCACATATACATATATGGTTCTTTATTTCATTAGGATTAGGATTTAAATGCTACCAAAATTGTAAGGGTTTTATGTAATAATCTCAATTTTAGGAAATTGTTTTTAAAAAAAATATTAAGATGATAAGTTCTTATGATATACATATGAATAAATTAATTAATTTTATTGTCATATGGTAATTTTTCAAATATAAATTTTTTTCTTTTTTATATTTTTATGTAAATAATAGACCGAAATAATGTTATTAAAGAAAAATGAATTTTTTTCTCATTTTAGTAAAAAATATTTTCTCTTACATGTTAATGTTTTATAAAATTGTTTTAAATATTATTTTTAATATTATCCAATGTTTTCCAATGTTTTTTAAGAATGTTTTAATTTTCAAAAATTTATTTATATTGAATATTTTATTAACTTTCAACATGGGGTAATTTTTGAAATTTTAAACAATGGTATGAAATGAATGATTTATTTTATCTTATAGGGCATGAATGGAATTTCATTTTGTCTTCGCATATAAATAATTTGATTCTTCCATTACATGTTTTCAAAGATATTTCCAAAGAATTGTTTTTCTTATGATTTGTAATTTTTTAGTTTTTATATAAGTTATTTAAAATAAAAAAGTTATTGTCCCCAATAAATATTCCAATTTGTCTTTTAAATTCTTTTTTAATCTAAATGTCAACAATTAACATTAATTAATATTTAATGGTGATATGATTCAATTATAAAATCCTTATTTTTTTCTCTGGATGGTTTATGATTATTATGATAAGATGTTTATGAAACCCATTCCATTTCCATGGGTTATTATATAATGAAATGATGAAATGTTTACAAAACTCCTTTATTTTCCAAATGATATGTTATAATGAAATAATTATGAATCCCATTTCTTTACATGTGTTCTAACATGTTGAATTTTTTATATTATGGTACACATATATATGATTTTAATTATGTGAAATGTTTTCTTGGAATTATATAGTCCTCAAATTCATTGGGTAAATATTGATATCACCTGAGATAAATAGGATATAAATGGGGATTGAACCCAGTTAATTAAGGGACATTGTACACTATGATAATCTTAGGAGTGGACCTTGAATTATACAATGGTTTAGGGAGTGAACCCAATCCAAATGATATTCTTTTTAGTCATCCTTAACTATTGTGGAAATGATTTTAGGTTCTAATGTTTTTTCCAAGAACTCATGTCTTATGTCGATGTTATACTCTCATGAATCATGTTCTATGATACCTATATGATTCATTTTTTATGAAATTCCATGATTTTTTCCTTGACCCATTATTATGATCTATTATATATAATTTAAAATTTTAATATTCCATGATCATATTCTAGTACACTTATACGCATGATAAGCTCATATGATCATAGATATCTCCCTTTTTACCCTTATTAATAATTCGAGATCACCCTTTTATTTTGTCACTTTTACCTAGGTTATGAAGAAAGTTATTAAGTATGATATGTCTAATACTAGTGAAAGTTAGGAATATTATTGTGGGAAATGATTTATTACACTTATGAAACTATTTTTTATGTATTTAACCTTCCAAAGATACTTGAATTATTTGATTTCGGTATGTGTAGTTATGTTATGTATTGAATATTCATCTAAAAAGATATAATATCATTGTATGAAAAGTATATTTTTCTATAATATGACTCCTATTATATTCCATGAATTTATTCAAAATTATTTTGAAAACATAATTACATGTTAAATTTCATATAATAATATCATGGTAAATCTTTTATATAAAACAATCATTGAATTAAATGAAGAAAATAATGCTAGTGGTGTTATACCTAATTGAGTTTTTTTAATGCTACTAAATTAGTTAATTCTACTATGGTTACCAAAATTTCCATTGATGAATTAATTTTATTTATTTTCACTGTTGGATCTCTTGCTGATTTCATCATCAATTTATTTAAAAATTAAATACTCATGATAGAGAGAATACATTAGTCCCTTTATAAACTATGAATTTAATTATAATTATTCAAGAACCTCAGACATTTATTTAGGTCTCCTCTATTCATTTTAATTATATAAAAAACTTAATATAAGAAAATATTGATAATAACATAAAATAAATAAGTATACCATCCTTGGATATCAACCATATATGAAATACCATGGTCTGATTTCACTTGATTGAGTCAAATATAATGAACCTATAAAAATCCCTTAAAATCCAAAATTAATATTCAAATATGGAAAATATGATGATACAAACTATGGAACCATATCAAATACCTTTTTCTCATCATTTTAAATTGATTATCATATATTTTATATTATTTTGAAAACCATGGTTCTCTCAGTAGAAGAGTGAATGACAATGATAGAGGAATGGGAAAGTAAAGAGGGGGAGTACCACTTTTCTTGATCCCTGTATTAGATTCTTCAACCACACATTTTTTTAAATATTTATTTAATAATAATTATGATCATAAAAACAATATTTTTAGAATATTAAATTAATATGATTCTTATCTTTCACTTTCAGACATAATAATATATCAACAAAACTCTAATCAGAAATGTTTTAGACTGAGTGTAGTTGGTTTCAAAAATTTACTAAAACAATGAGTATAGAAATGATGTTAAAAAGAGTTATTATAAAGATATGTGTGAACATTACCCTTGGAATCTGAATCCCCCAAGGGTAAATAGAAATATGGGACCATAACGGACATTATTGAGTTTACATCAACAATCAATATCTTCAATAGCACATCTACAATGTTATTTGGATCTCTATAGGCATTTTTCTCATTAAATTTATTTTTTAGTAGCTTAAAGTCAATCTAAACAATGTAGAAGGAGTATCAATATTACCTTTCATATTTTTTTCTCTAAACACTTTGATAGAAAGGTTCAAATTAGATTCAACCCCAAAAAACATCCATCTAAATTATTCCACATATTTAATATAATGTATAATTTCCCAATGTTCTTATACTATTAGAAACCACTTGGAAACATATTCATGGAACTATCCCTTATGAAATCTACATTGTTTCTATAAAATTCTTTTATACCCCATAAGGAAAGATGCACATTGTGTGGTACCGTCAACATTCACTTTTATCCAGGTTGATAAAAATGGGATTTGTATAATGGACTTCATCAGAAAAAATGGTTGTTCCTTTCATGAACACTAAGCATGAAAAAATTTGTTAAGTCATAAATATTATATTTTACCGAGGTTTTTTGGATAAAGGTTTTTTTTTAAACTTCCCGGTGTATTGTAGAGGCAACCACGAAGAGGGAAGCTAACTAGTTGTCAAAAACTAATCCATTTATTTTTTTATTTGAAAGACATAGTAATTATTTAAATATATAATAGGAGTTTTAAATGAGTTTATTTAGTAAATACATAGTGATGGAATCCATTGGTTATAAAAAATAATTTTCTAGGAATAACTTCATACAAAATAGCTCTAATAAATATCCCTACAATTTTATCACAAAACACCATTAAACAAATACATATTTCATGTTTTTAGTTTCCTTTATATTGTACCTTTCCCTCTCACATAGTTATTTTATTATAATAAACAAACATTTATTAATCCAAAACCATTATTTATGTGGATAAAATGACTTTAATTGGATATTATATTGAATATTTGATTATCCCAATAAAAGAATTTATTATATCCATTGAAGCTATTTTGATGTTTTTTGGTTTTTTTAATGTCATAAAAGAATGTTTATGGATCAATCAAAGTTGTTTTGAAGGAATATAGAAGTCTATAGTGAAGTGATATATCTGTAGGAAGCACTGACTACCTAATATAGGACACCGACCAACCAGTGACATGTGGAAAGTACCGCTAAATAACTAGGGGGTCTACTAGCCATCCGGATGATATGTATCGACCAATTGGTGGTCAAACCCAAATATTAGAAATACTGTCAGTTCCTCTAGATACCAGGTGGAGGATCATGAGAATTTTTTTTGGAGTTTTTACAAATAGGTTGATCCCAGGTGTACTATTGGCTACCTAGTAATGTATTTAGAATCCTCATAAGGCATTATGTAGAATATCAATGGAATTTTTCTAGTGGGAACCACAAATATTTATTTACATTATCACATAGCATAATTAATGTTCCTCAAGGAATGGTAGGCTATAATTTGAACTCCTTGGTGGGTTGTAAGATGAAAAAATTCAACTATGGAGGATTGAATAGTGTATTTGAGTATTCTAATAATTAATCAATATGATCATCTCTATAACTATCAAAGAACATTAAATATCTAGTTTAGATTTTCAATATCATGGGACTTATTTTACTATTACCTAATTATATATCTTATCAAATGTTTCTTTTCTGATTTATAAATAAGGGGAAAAATATTTTAGATTTTCTCCAAGAGAATATATATCTTCTCACCGCCACTTCTCAAATGGTTCTCCCAATGATAATGTGTTTTAAAATTACTCACAACTATTAAATTAAGTTATTTTGGTTTCATTGTACTTAGACAAACATGAATTATAGGATAATTTGTTATACCAAAAGGCATAACAAGGTACTCATAATGGCCATATATACTCTTGAAGGTATTATTAGAGATATCAGATTCTTTGATCCTAAACTAGTGATAATCAGAATGAAGATATTTTGTCGAGAAACTTTTTAACTATTTTAACTTGTGAAACAAATTATCAATATAGGTAAAATGGATATTTGTCCATATCCATTACCCAATTTTGTTTTCAATAAACAACACTAAGGCGATGTGTTTTTTCATCATTGTTAGTAAAAATAATATTTAATACCCAAGGTGACACACTAGGATGAAGAAAGTCATTGGACCAAAAGTCATCCAATGGAAAAAATAAATTCGTCATTTTATCTAATTATATTTGGAAATATGATATAAAAATAAGTTGGTTTCCTGTTACCAAGTCCATAGAAAACACTACATCCCTCACTGGTTGAAAAAAAAATTGAATGAAAATACATGAGGAAACTTATATGATACTAAAGGAAGATCACCTCCAATGTAATCATTCATAAATTAAAGAGAAAATATGGATAAAACTCTTTATAACATAGGAAGGTAAGGTCCTTATTTACTCAATCATAGGTATCATTCTCCCCAAAAAACATGGCATACCCCATTAGGGGAAGTAAAGAAGACCCACCAAAGATAATAATTGATATGAGCACTCTGGGTAATATCTAATCCGTAACAAGAATAAAAACTATATTTTTTATACTAGCAGCAAATATTTACAAAAAATATTGGCTTTTGATCAATAAAAAGAGAAATAGGGGAATCAAAGATCCAACTATCCCTTTGCACTTAGAGACATAGATGTATACATAATATGAGGCTTGAGAACCATATGAAGATAAATAAATTTCACAATATGGGTAGATATGGAAAAATGAGAAGAAATGTTATAAAATAAATTATTCATTAATGATGAAGAAATGGTAATGGTACCACTCATGGCCATAGGACCCGCATCAACTTCCTTGGAGACTCTTCCACTGCATGAAAAATCTTTTTCCCGATTCTTGTTTCTAAAATCTGTTTTCTCTTCACAAATATGATTAAACCACAGACCCTCATCCTACTATCAATCTCATACAACTAAATAATACAGTAATGACTTGTAAAAATCTATATAAGTGTCCTAAGAATCCATAGTAGTTAATGATCTTTGTTTTTGGAATCCAAGATTTCTTTGAGTGATTAATTGTTTCACACGAGAAACAAGTAAGTAGTTTTTTAAAAAAATATATATTTAGATGATGTTTTCTACTATGTTAAACCATGAGATTCACCATGTTTCCTCTTCCCTTTAAATATAACACTTGATATGCCACTGGTAGTAGGATAAATTCCCATCAAACCGATATTTCCATCCAAGTCAAGTTCTATATCAATTCATTATATAGAAAATTAACATAAATAGTGAAATTCAGTAATACAAACATAGATAGAATGTAATATAAAATACCTAACACAAATATATATGATTTTAACTTCTCATTTGATACCACCTCAGCTGTTAAATTTATATTCTCGGAAAAACAGTTAGCATACTAAGACACTCTATGATCAACATGCTAATGTTTAAATAAATACATAAAATTATAAAACCCTATAAATTATATATATAACAAATCAATGAAAAAATACATAAATATTTCTCACTATCAGGCCAAATTTTTTCCATACTGGACTAGAAAATACAACAATCTCCTGTTAGGCACGTGGAGTATGAAAATGTCACATTTCACCTGAACTAAATATGGAATCTCAAAAAAATAATGAGTTTATCAACCTTATTCAAACAATAGTGTTCTTGTTAAGGGTAATTGTTACCCTAAAAATATGATGGATTTAGAATAGGAAACTCTTAGACAATACCTCTATTATCATACTTCTATGGTACAACCTCCGTAACCATAAGTGGAATCATTAAAATAACCTAACCCAAAGCTTGAAATGATCTCACAAAATCCTATAAAGGGTTCTGATTAACTAGAGTGATCACTTTCATGGTATTATCAGAACTCTATATTAAGGTATTTTCAAAAATCTTCTTGGTATTATTTTACTACACAAAATCAATAGATAATAAGGGAAACCATAGTCAGCTGACATTATACCATCAACTATATCAATCATAATTCATTAGGAAAACAAATATCTTATATCATAGATTTTGAAAAATGTATAGAATTTGATCAAACAACTCTCAAAGAAATTTTTTCCAAATAGAACATGTTAATATAAGAATTTTTTGATGAGTTATATATGAATTATTATTATAACCTACCACTTAAGTCTTCAAAATCATATATCATTTCTACTAAGAGATACCAAAATACAAACTGATAATAAGAAAGGAATCAACCATTTTTTATCCCAAATTTTCACGAACTCAATCAGATAAGAAACCTAAGTGGTACCAGAATAAATTATAAAATGGACTAAAAGGAATTCTTTTTCCCCAAAGAATAGTGAAAAATACTTCAACATCAAAATAATTAAGAGGGACTAATTTCTCTATAAGGATATCTCATAAAGATAAATCTGTGTATATAGAAGAGTAACGATCCAGTATTCCAAACACTATATAAGTGTGAAGGTTTCACAAGTAGATAGAAACATTCCTCAAAAATGTGTTTTCAACACAAGTTATTAGAAAACATTTCAAGACACCAACATTGGAATATCATTGATACAAGGGTATAACAAGCTGCATCGGTCCTCAGTAACTCTGAAGGTCCCAGATATCAATTACACCCACAACCTCCAAGTGGTTCCATTCAGTTCCATGGACATGGATAAATAAAATCAATAAAATCCTCAATAAAAAGTTTGGGTGTGGGGAAAAAATTATAGAAATATCTCACCATGATTTTCACAAGTATTATATAATAATTAAACCAACTTTGATCAATTTAAAATAATGTAATTCATAGAAATATTTTCATAGTTCAAATGAAAATATGTTTTTCAAAACATTTCAACAGTTATCATAAAATATTTTTCATTATGAATTTATATCAAATAGAAAATTATAATATTTGTTATCAAAATAGGAATTAATTAACAACTTCTATCAAAATATACATTAGTAACTCATTTTAAATAGTCATTGGTAGGTACAATCATTTTTTATCATAGGACCACAGTTATAAGATATGAGTTTAAATTATTACATGTATTATAACAAGTATCTGTGAAATATAGATCCATGTGTGCATAAATCCCCAAATCATGGATGTGTGGGGAATATTAGAACACCGTAAAAACTAACACCCTTACCTAACCAATGTTTACAAATAATTTTCTTCATTAATACATTACTAGGTAGAGGTAATACTCTCCCAGAATGTGTTATTTTTTCCTAAAAAACTAGTCTTTAATGTGATTCAATGTAATTCAAACAAATATAGGGATATCATCAAATTAAATAAATTTGAATCATTTTAATTAGACCCAAGTTAATGTTTTAGAAACATTCATTTCCTGTCAAAAAAATAAGAATCAAATGGTTTTAAAAAACCCCTTCATTTTAATTCAAATCATATTACTTCAAATAATAAAACATTTATATCTTTTCCTCGCAAAAAAATCTTACTTCAAATCATTCTTTTCAGATCAAGATCATTTTATTGAAATAAACACTTAATTTTCAAAACCAATTGTTATGGGAATTCATCACACATGCCATCCTATTTCAAATCATTCATAAAGAGACACAATTAAATCATTAAAAACAAATTGTAAAACTAATTTAACTAAATAAGCATTAAATGTTGCAATTGATATATATTTCCTTATAAAACTACCTACCTCAATCATTATATCGATGATCACCAATATTAAATCCACCAACTAGTAGGAAATCAGACTAAATTAGATCAGTAATAGATCATAAAAACATAATACCTCATGTCAATATCTAGATCAATCAATGAAATTTAGATCTAACACTCTATAATATAGATAGAAAGGGGTAAAAAGAAATAACTATCAAATAGAGATTATAATAACTAGATAGAACTAACTTTATTAGATTGATTACATGCCCTTTTTCCAGTGGTAAGCCTAACTAAAGTCTTATTTTTTCATAAATCATTATTAAATAATAATTTAACATTTCATCATGATTTTAACTACAAATATACAACAATAATTCTGATAAATATTCATCTATGTGTTATAAAAAAATCAATCATTTTTGTTAAATCAAACATCATATTATAAAATTATTTAAATGAAACAAATTAAATTCGTATAATAAAATTTTTATTAAATTAATTTTAAAAATTAAAATTAAACAACAAAATAAACAAAATATAATTTTTTCATATTAAAGGATTTGTAAAATATGTAAATAAATAGAGAATTAATATATTTTTAAGGATACATAACATATTTAGAGGGAATTATTAATTAGGTAATTTTTAAAATATTTTGTCAAACTGTTAATTTTTTAGTGAATTGTAAAGATCGGTAAGTAATATATATAATAATATTTTCCGAAATAAAAATATTCATTAATAGAAACATAATTTATTTGAAAATAATAAATTTAATTTATAAAACCTAAAAATAAATTTATTAATTCTGAAATAAAATTCCTAAATGCTTATGATATATTTTACAAAATCAAAACATGATTTTTAACATATTCAGTGATATTTTAAAATTGATATTCATATATTTAGGAATATTTTTTTTAAATATCCTTAGTATTTTAATCCATGATGAAAAAATTATCTAATTGTTGAATTATATATTTTTAATAAAATAAAATAAAAAAATGTGAAATAATTGAGGAAATAATGGCATGAATATGATATCATCATTTATAAACATCTTGTCTTCTGTAATAAAATCGTAGTGTCAATGAAATTGGAATTAAATAATATTCCCATTTATATAAGATATAACTATTTAAAGGAGTAAAGAAATTAGTAAATGATGAGTCCAAAATGAAGGGGTAACATCTCTTATATTATTTCTTCTTTTCTAAATTTTTTGAAAACCCTTCCTAAAGTAATTGATTAATATATAAATAAATTTGAATTATTGTTATGTTTTTGTAAAATATTTTACACTATAAATACTATATATATCATATATTTATCCTCCTTCAATATTTCCTTACTTGGTTGTATTTTTCTCTTAAAATTTCCTTATTTTTTCATTACTTATCACTTTATTCACTACAACATAGTTTAAACAATATACTATATAAATGTTTAATTTTAATTATGTTTATTCCTATATAAAATATATAAGTCAATTAAAATGAAATAATGATAAATATAACAGTATTTAAATATCCATTTAATTCTTTAAAAAAGATTATTTAATTTTATATATAATTAATAGACAATGATTAATTAATATAAGATTTTAATTATGATAAACTATCCCTGATGTAGAGACCCGTAGCCTGACTTACATGGACTTTACATTACTTTTGCGGAATACTTAGTACATAACAAAAACACACACACAAGGATCGTAATAGTTTAGTGTCTTTGGAAACTCGGAACGTAATCTTCTAATCCTGGTGAAAGATCTTCAAAATCTCCCACAAAGATCTTCCTTTTTTTTACCTAAAACCTTTCTTTATATCCTGGGGAAAAGAGAACATAAAAGGGTGAGCTCAAATGCTCAGTAAGGGTAAACAAAAGAAATATCAATCACATAATTTTCATAAGAACATAACATTTTGGAAATCTTAACCTGCAAAAGAGAGCATAATTTCATAACATGGGATAAATCATAGTAGTTAAAATGAAACCATGACTTAAAACATTACTCATTGTGGCATACACACATAATCATAGAGAATTATTTCTTGTTAGTCAAGACTCATTGCCAAGACTATCTTAGTGGACAAAGTCCCTTTCTGAATCGAGTAATCCTCGTTTCAGTCCTGTTTCACTGAACCGGTATAACCTACCATTCCAGCCATGTCTATCTCATGAGATATGAAATCTTTACCCAATGCATTGGAGGGAGATATAGGTCCCACCCATCTCTTAATGAATCCTTTCTTATGTGTGCCACAAAATCATAAATCATACATCATTGCATCACCCATGTAATAAAAATGGGATTCTTAAACAACATGACATCATAAAACCATTCATATAAGATAAAGGAATTCATAAACATAATTCCATCACAACATAGTCAAATCAATGTAAAAATATGGATAGAAACAGAACCCTTTATTATCTTTTGATAAAACACTTGAAATGAATTCTTGAGGAAAATATCCTTTCTTCTTCAAAATCAATTTCTTTTCACAAAACATCATACAATTTTAAAAGAAAGAGATTTTATTAAAAATAGTCATGAAATATTTTGGAGGAAGGTTCATGAAAATAAGGCTTTATAAAACCGTAAAAATCAGTTCGTGCCGTATAAGTTAAAAAAAAACATTCTTCGTACTTTTGTCGGAAAAGTCAAAAAGTACCTCGTACGGAAAAACGACAAAAGATTCCTTTAATATTCATTACTAAAAACTCACCTAAGGGAAAAATTGGATTTAAACTATTGTAAGTGGATGGAAACAATATTACATATTGAGGGAACATGGATGTGGATGATAAAATACACCCCAGTAAATACTAAAGTATAAACAATCTCGGATAAAAATGAGATTGTGATATTTTCCCTTACCTTAGGTCCGACTTGCTTTGTAAGTGTCCGAACCTCCTGTATAATGATTTAAATCATGTTATTGACTTATTACAGAATCATATTCATTGTTATGATATCATATATGGTTCACTTATGACATTATATTACCCGTTCTTTTGTAAATTCCATGTTAAAGAAACGTTTTGGGTAAAATCGCTTCATTTATCATAGGTGTTTTGACTTGTTGTTCTTGACATCATTATTACTTATATAATGATTTACTTACTTCCAGAATATAAAATATGATTTATATATCATATATATTCAGTATATATATATATATATAATAGGTAGATAAATAAAATGAAAAACACCGTTCATGGAGACGGTAGTCCGTACGTACGCATGAACGCTGTTTTCCTTTCCTTATTGTATTGAAATGGAAGTAAGTAGATGACATACATATGTATATATATACATAAATCCAGTAGCTTTATAATGTCATATATTTCATTATTATTTCTTATATATACATTATAATCATTCTTAAATGGTTAACATGGAGAATGAATCTCATCGCGTCGTGGAGACGGTATTCCGTATGTACGCACGAGCGATGATGTCATTTATATAAATATTGAATTGAATTGGAGTGTATTATACAATATATCAGAATCAATATGATGTTGTAATAACTATGTATAGTTATTCTTTACACCATTATACCCATCCATGTAAGGTGGTGGTGGAAAATAGATTACACCACGGCGTGGAGACGGTATTCCGTACGTACACACGCGCGGTGATTTCTTTTTCCGTAGGATGGATAGATGGTGAAATAGGGTTGTTTCATACTTATAATAACATATCAGTATATGAGTGATACTGATGTTATTACTTCATAATGAAACAACCTAAGAAGAAGAAGTGGAATAAGAAATAAAGATGAAAGAATTGGTAACGGTAATTACCTCTTCTTTGAAGTGCCTCTTTGAGACCTCCTCTTAGGGCACTAAAATTGGTCTTTGAGGAAGACCAGAACCTCTAGGATGTTGCTAGGGAAGTGGAGAGGAGAAATTGTCAGGGGTTGGCCGAGCTTGAGTGCTCAAATTGGTGTGAGGAGGAGGGGGAGGAGGTGTCCTTTTATAGGGGAGGAGAGGGGCATCTTAGGAATACCTCAAAATATTATTTTATATTAAAGTCAAAATCGGTTTATAATGGTTCCAAAGGGTATTATTTCGAAGCTAAAGTGGGGATGGGTCTAAATCCTATCAACCAATAGAATTTAGACAAGTTTAGGATATTATTTTAACCTTATCAATTAGATTTAACTCTAAGTTAAATAATTTAACATTTACCGTGTCTTTTTGTTTTCTTTCACTATATGGTTAATACACTTACTATAACATGCCAA
Source organism: Viscum album (assembly GCA_963277665.1). Classification (NCBI taxonomy): domain Eukaryota; kingdom Viridiplantae; phylum Streptophyta; class Magnoliopsida; order Santalales; family Viscaceae; genus Viscum; species Viscum album. Next base: position 1,032,933,036 of record OY728158.1, read on the forward strand.
ACGAACCCCAAATTGTTTATTATTAATATATATATCCTTATCTAAGTCATTTGGCCAATCCTTAGATTTTTAGGAATAAAATACCAATTAATAATATAATATTTAATTTAAAAACTATTTTGTGTCAATTTTGACACTATTTGATATATGATTTTTGTGAAAGTCATAACAGAATTAAATGTTCGAACCAAGTTGATTAAATCAACATTAATATATCATGGTAACCTAGAAAATTAGTGGAATTCATAAAAAGTTTCAAATTATATTTATTTTGGTGTTTATAACATCAATTATGTCAATATTTCATTAATAAGATAATTACTGGATCATCGTTGTGTCATAAATAAATTAAATTATTTGATGTCTAAAAATTACAAATAAAATACCATCATGTAGGAAATATTTTTATCTTTCTAATGAATATTTACAATCGAATTTATCTTATGTATAACCCCATATTAAAAATTATTTACTTATTAAACTTTGATTTTTGCTATTTTAACCCTTCTTTAAATAAATTAATAATAAATGTCCTAATCTAATCCAAGTGGGCCTAAATGGTCATATTTTATTCCTAAGTTTGTTTTTGGTCGAATTACACTTTTCCAATAGAATTAGGACATGTGTTAGGGTAATAGTGATATCATATTTACCCTTAGTTACCCTATTTACTATTAACCGCGGTAAAAAAAAGTAAAAAGTTACTATTCACCAAAAAATTATTTTCATCTCATTGAACCACATTTTAGTCCTTGATATTAACCGTGTCTCTCGGAATTTTGAAATTCCATTCACAGAAGCGGTAAAATTAAGTTTTATGCAAAATTCAGTTTTTAACCTACCACTTAGTAGTTTCACTATTCATCAAAAATTGATGTTTTTCAGAATAATGCCAAAATTTCATCCCAAGCTATATTTCATATTCCGAATTCAAAAATGAAGTATATTTTACCAAATTCATAACATAAAAGTTGCATTAATTAATTTTATAATTAAATCCCGCTGTTAAAACAAATAGCGTGTTTTTAAGAAACAATATCTATCAAAAGATTGACACTTGTTTATGTCTGGTTTAAATGTGCAATTACATCCAATGACCAACATTGTATTAAATTGTAAAAATATATTCTAAATACACTTTAAAACCACTCAAATTAATGATTTATCACTATTAATTATTTCGATTAAAAAAAGTTTTTTTTAATTATAATTTAGTAATTTTCACTATTCATCAGAATATGAAAGTTATCCGAAAAGTACCAAAATTTCACCTTAGGCTAAATTCGATACTCCGAATCCAAAAATGAAGTTCATTTTGAAAAATAAGATTTATATAATTTTTAAAAGTGGTTATTACTATTCATAACGGCTAGTTTTAATAATATTTTAATAGCATATCATTGTTTCGTGAAACTCAGGATTACGTACCACACACGCTATCGAGGAAGGTTGCGATTGCGTGTAATGCAAGGCAAGTCAAGGATGCGTGTTGTGCAAGCTCCTTTTGGTGTAGCGTACAACACAAGACATTAATAAAATAAAAAGAATATTTTTCATAAAATCTCGGGCTGTTACATTCTACCCCCCTTAAAATGAATTTCGCCCTCGAAATTAGTCGGGGTTATAAATGGTTTACTATTTGAAAGTTTCTTTAATATAAACCCACATCGTAAAAGGGAATACCAAAACTTGTCTTTAAAAACTAAAGTATGAAATGTAACGATTACCCAAATAAACTAATCACTGGGTTTCCACATAGGTGAAAATATGGATAGGGAAGAGAAATCTAACCATCATGTTCTGATGGAGAGTGGTAGAGAACATTGCTATGGAAAAGCCAGTAATCACAAATCCATAGATTTGTGATGATATAAGGTACCATCTGATTCATCAGGTATAAGATCACTAGGACAACATTTTTTTTTTGGTTTTCAAGATCATTTCCCTAAAGTTGAAAATTTGCTTAGAATAAATACTTACTTTATTTTGGTACAATCTCACTTTTGTTCGTGCCTTGAACAATTTCTACTTCATCTCTTAAATAAATGAAGTTGAATTTGTTATTTGTGAAGTGTTAGCAGATTATGTGATAGAATGATGGGCCATTCCATCTGTCTCAAACAAAAGGTTAGAAAAAGTTATTAAATATACATAAGTCATTCTATAGTGAGATTAATCACATATGGTTCCTAAAATGGACTTATACTTCATATATCATACTGCTTAATATAATAAAACAAGTTTCTACTAAACAGGGACTTCCTGTAGGTCAGTGGTAGGCGATAAAGGCCAGTCGCACTTCGGTTGTGGGTTCGATTCCTACAGCCTTGTCCGAAGCGATGGGCTGTCGCCCGTCCTGCAGGTTGTCCCTTTTTCTAGAACTACGTTACTATAACATCCCATCAATAATATCGAAAAAAATTCTATCCTTAAACAATACTAACTTATGTCCAACATAATCCAGTCTAATCTTTAGGCTTATACATAATACTGTAGTCCACTCTCATAATATAGTGACAATGATTACCAGAGATTTAATACTGTCGTTGATCCCCACATATCATAAGATATGTCTTGTTGGTCATATTCCAAACATTCAAAGTCCTTAATCGTGTATTCTCTTGAATACCTTAGTGAAAACATGAGTGCAGTTAAAAGTTACCAAAATCCTCAAAATTCTATATACTCAAACCATGATATCACTTAGTCCTTATATCAATCATGAGCTCATGAATACTATTAAACATTTCATTTTCTCGTCTTCATTATGCGCATATCATCTTATTTCCAAAAAATATCTCAATCACTTTGAATACCACATCAATAAATATTGCAATACTCAATGATACAACATTATTTTGGAATCCGATTACATAAACACTTAATCATTCCACCACATCGTTGTCATATTCAACATTGCCAATAGTGATCGCATGTGATTTCCCTTTGTCCTTTGCCTTCAGTGGTTGCTCATGTTGATCATCACTAACCCTTGGATTAGGGCAATTATTAGCATAATGCCCCATTTCCTTGCACTTGAAGCATTGAAGTGTTGGCGGTGCGTTCTCTGCAGTGTTTTCTTTATTCACATCATTAGAAACCCTTTTTCCATTACTTCGACACTCAGCTGCTCGATGACCTTCTTTTCCACACTTAAAACATTTTCTAGTCCCTTTTAGACAATCTCCACCATGCTTCTTTCCACACTTTGTGCATAAGGAAACATTCATCTTCTTTTCACCATTATTCTGAGATTTCTCCTTGAACTCCATCTTTCGTTTCTTGTCAAAACCATGAGATGGATATGTAACACCAACTTACATTTCTACCTTGATAGCACAACGCACAATTTCTTCATTGCTACTGAAGTCTCTTATAGCTAATGCCCTTCGAAGACTTGGTTTTAAGCCACAGAAAAATCGATCAACTTTACTTTCAGGTTGGATGATAATTCCAGAAGCATACCTTGCAAGTCTTGTAAAATTTGCTTCATAGGTACCAACAGATTCATCGTCCCTTTGCTTCAGTTCAAGAAATTATTTCTCCATCTTTGTTCGAAGAATACGAGGGAAGTACTTACTGAAAAACAAGTTCTTGAACTCGTCCCATTCCATGGACTGAATTTCATCTCTTGGCCTCGTATTCTTGATAAGATTCCACCATTGATCAGCTTCACCTTCCAAACGATATACTGCTAAGATGACTTTATCATGTTCAGAACATTGAAGAACTGAAAATATCTTTTCAGTAGTACTGATCCATTGTTCAGCCACAAGTGGATCAGAAGACCCACTGAAAGAAGGTGGACGTTGCCTCATAAAGGACTCAATAGAATATTGTTCCCTTCTCTGCTCATTTGGAAGTCCAGAATGATTCATAGCTTGTGTAAGTATAGCAATAAGATTTTGCACTCCATCTCCCATAACATTTGTTTGTTCAGGAGGGCAATCATTGCATTGTCCATTGCATTGATCAACACGGTTCCTTCGGGTTCCAGCCATCGTCTAAAACCCAAAAAGAATAGTGTGAGAGGCAAAAATCATGCTAGGGAAAACAACATAATAAAGGGGGAGTACCTTCAATATCCAACATCTTAGGTTTAATTCTATGATCGTTAGCGTAATTCTATTACTATAACCTATACGTATACTTATCCCTAGGGACATCCCTAGACATACCTTAGAAATATCTCTAGGGATCTCACTAACGTTTTCGCATCCTAGTTTCCAAAGGTTGACTAAACCATTCCTCTGATACCAACTGTAGATACCCGTAGCCTGACTTACATGGACTTTACATTACTTTTGCAGAATACTTAGTACATAACAAAAACACACACACAAGGACCGTAATAGTTTAGTGTCTTTGGAAACTCGGAACGTAATCTTCTAATCCTGGTGAAAGATCTTCAAAATCTCCCACAAAGATCTTCCTTTTTTTTTACCTAAAACCTTTCTTTATATCCTGGGGAAAAGAAAACATAAAAGGGTGAGCTCAAATGCTCAGTAAGGGTAAACAAAAGAAATATCAATCACATAATTTTCATAAGAACATAACATTTTTGGAAATCTTAACCTGCAAAAGAGAGCATAATTTCATAACATGGGATAAATCATAGTAGTTAAAATGAAACCATGACTTAAAACATTACTCATTGTGGCATACACACATAATCATAGAGAATCATTTCTTGTTAGTCAAGACTCATTGCCAAGACTATCTTAGTGGACAAAGTCCCTTTCTGAATCGAGTAATCCTCGTTTCAGTCCTGTTTCACTGAACCGGTATAACCTACCATTCCAGCCATGTCTATCTCATGAGATATGAAATCTTTACCCAATGCATTGGAGGGAGATATAGGTCCCACCCATCTCTTAATGAATCCTTTCTTATGTGTGCCACAAAATCATAAATCATACATCATTGCATCACCCATGTAATAAAAATGGGATTCTTAAACAACATGACATCATAAAACCATTCATATAAGATAAAGGAATTCATAAACATAATTCCATCACAACATAGTCAAATCAATGTAAAAATATGGATAGAAACAGAACCCTTTATTATCTTTTGATAAAACACTTGAAATGAATTCTTGAGGAAAATATCCTTTCTTCTTCAAAATCAATTTCTTTTCACAAAACATCATTCAATTTTAAAAGAAAGAGATTTTATTAAAAATAGTCATGAAATATTTTGGAGGAAGGTTCATGAAAATAAGGCTTTATAAAACCGTAAAAATCCGTTCGTGCCGTATAAGTTAAAAAAAACATTCTTCGTACTTTTGTCGGAAAAGTCAAAAAGTACCTCGTACGGAAAAACGACAAAAGATTCCTTTCATATTCTTTACTAAAAACTCACCTAAGGGAAAAATTGGATTTAAACTATTGTAAGTGGATGGAAACAATATTACATATTGAGGGAACATGGATGTGGATGATAAAATACACCCCAGTAAATACTAAAGTATAAACAATCTCGGATAAAAATGAGATTGTGATATTTTCCCTTACCTTAGGTCCGACTTGCTTTGTAAGTGTCCGAACCTCCTGTATAATGATTTAAATCATGTTATTGACTTATTACAGAATCATATTCATTGTTATGATATCATATATGGTTCACTTATGACATTATATTACCCGTTCTTTTGTAAATTCCATGTTAAAGAAGCGTTTTGGGTAAAATCGCTTCATTTATCGTAGGTGTTTTGACTTGTTGTTCTTGACATCATTATTACTTATATCATGATTTACTTACTTCCAGAATATAAAATATGATTTATATATCATATATATTCAGTATATATATATATATATAATAGGTAGATAAATAAAATGAAAAACACCGTTCATGGAGACGGTAGTCCGTACGTACGCATGAACGCTGTTTTCCTTTCCTTATTATCTTGAAATGGAAGTAAGTAGATGACATACATATGTATATATATACATAAATCCAGTAGCTTTATAATGTCATATATTTCATTATTATTTCTTATATATACATTATAATCATTCTTAAATGGTTAACATGGAGAATGAATCTCATCGCGTCGTGGAGACGGTATTCCGTACGTACGCACGAGTGATGATATCATTTATATAAATATTGAATTGAATTGGAGTGTATTATAAAATATATCAGAATCAATATGATGTTGTAATAACTATGTATAGTTATTCTTTACACCATTATACCCATCCATGTAAGGTGGTGGTGGAAAATAGATTACACCACGGCGTGGAGACGGTATTCCGTACGTACGCACGCGCGGTGATTTCTTTTTTCCGTAGGATGGATAGATGGTGAAATAGGGTTGTCTCATACTTATAATAACATATCAGTATATGAGTGATACTGATGTTATTACTTCATAATTAAACAACCTAAGAAGAAGTGAAATAGGGTTGTCTCTCGGATTTTTGAAATTCCATTCACAGAAGCGGTAAAATTAAGTTTTATGCAAAATTCAGTTTTTAACCTACCACTTAGTAGTTTCACTATTCATCAAAAATTGATGTTTTTCAGAATAATGCCAAAATTTCATCCCAAGCTATATTTCATATTCCGAATTCAAAAATGAAGTCTATTTTACCAAATTCATAACATAAAAGTTGCATTAATTAATTTTATAATTAAATCCCGCTGTTAAAACAAATAGCGTGTTTTTAAGAAACAATATTTATCAAAAGATTGACACTTGTTTATGTCTGGTTTAAATGTGCAATTACATCCAATGACCAACATTGTATTAAATTGTAAAAATATATTCTAAATACACTTTAAAACCACTCAAATTAATGATTTATCACTATTAATTATTTCGATTAAAAAAAGTTGTTTTTAATTATAATTTAGTAATTTTCACTATTCATCAGAATATGAAAGTTATCCGAAAAGTACCAAAATTTCACCTTAGGCTAAATTCGATACTCCGAATCCAAAAATGAAGTTCATTTTGAAAAATAAGATTTATAGAATTTTTAAAAGTGGTTATTACTATTCATAACGGCTAGTTTTAATAATATTTTAATAGCATATCATTGTTTCGTGAAACTCAGGATTACGTACCACACACGCTATCGAGGAAGGTTGCGATTGCGTGTAATGCAAGGCAAGTCAAGGATGCGTGTTGTGCAAGCTCCTTTTGGTGTAGCGTACAACACAAGACATTAATAAAATAAAAAAATATTTTTCATAAAATCTCGGGCTGTTACACCTGATATTTGGTAAATTTGGATCGTACTATCACATTCCTAATTTTTCATTCAATCATGGAGGTCAATAGACTAGTGTCGAGCATCATGTTTTATATTTGGGGAATAATTTATCCCTTTTTGGTTACATTTTATGTCAATATAATTTTTCCCTAAAATTCTTTTTGAGTCATCCTTATATCAATATTTTCTTAAAAAATATAACATATAAACTAGTGAGTACCTCTTTAAAAAATTTATAGTCACCCATATATATGGGTGTAGTAATTACATTTAACCACAAGAGAAAATAAAAGTAATCAACATTCCAAACACAAAATAAAAATTATACAGTTAATAAAATAAAAATACAAGAGGAAATAAAAGTAGTGATATTCCAGTTACTCCTACCATTTATAACGACCATCACACAACCTCCTAATGGAGTCTTATCCAACTACTCCAATTCCATCCTATGTAAGTTATTTCTATGTAGTTTTCATTAATTACAGATTTTTACCTAAAATATCATAAAGGTAACTATAATTACACCAATTTTCATTCACAAGTGTTAAGAATGTAATTATATAGGACCCCAAAAATGATAACTCTTATATAGATCATTATAAATATGAGGGAATGAATGAAATAATATGTTGTAGCATCAAAATATAGGTAGAAAACATTAAAAATAAAATAACTCATTTATAGAGTGAAAATGTTCATTTCATTGAACAACACCACCACTATAGAGGGAAAAGGAAATTATTTGAGACAAGATTACGTCATATCAAAAATTAAAAATATAACTAGGATAGATGGATATAAAATATATATATAAATAGTTTATTCAATATAAAATTTTCAAATTTTATGGTAGTTTTCAATTTTCATTGACCCAAAAATGGGGTAATATAATGGAATTTATTACATTTCTAATAATTTTGGAAATAATTAATGTTAATTGAGAATATATAATATTATATATTTAAATTAATTAAATACATATTTGAATTAATTCGGAAAATACTACAATTATTTTTTTTTGGTATTTATAATTAAGGAATTAAACGTAGTTCTATTTGATAAAAAAGGTGTTTAGGCAGTTGTGTAGGACTAATATGAGATTTTATTTAGCTATAGAGGATTAAATGCATATCTAACTAGATGGATAATATTAAAATAGATTTTCAAGGATCCACATGAGATTACATATGATTAAAGTGTTCCAAGTATGATTAAGTTAATTGAATCTCACATCATCTATCATAATAATGGTTATGACATAGCAAGTGTGAAAATTAATATATGGTAAGGAACTGTAAGAGAATGAATTCCACAAAAGTGCTAGTACAAGTTATTAAACAACAACTAATGATTAACTGGACATATTAGATTATCATGTCATATTAAAACCACAAATATAGTGCTCATATATGATGAAATTGATTTTTAGTATACCACATTAGATTAGTAGACTACGATAAGGGGGTTCATATTAGATTAATCTGGTTGTGGTTGAACTCATGTAACATTAAACTCGTAGGTGAGTACTCTATTTAAGTGAACTCATCTAGTTATCATGTATGGAAATAATCATCTATGTGGACTAGACTCTACAACAAATAAAACAATATTAAATTATTTTTTTATATTATCAAATACACTATATCATGACCCATGTTAGGATGAATATAGGGTTGTGTTGTATTAATTCTCTATATCCACACTCTATGTATGGTTCACTCAGGGGGAATGTCATTTTCCATTTTATCCTAAAAAAATTCCATGTCACACACCACTCCATTTGAAATACATCCTAGGTTGGAATAGAATATTAGAGTTACCCCTTAATCTAATATCTAATAGTCCATGAGTTAATAACCAGCACCGAGGGTCTTTAATATAGTTATAGGAGGCATTAACAACATAATTCCCCATTAAATATAACAATACACCATTTAACACCATATATATAAGTTAAATAGTTACAATGACCAAATCCAAAAAAACCTAAAATAAGATATAATACAACTAAAGATAATTCACGATTGACCTTTCAATATCCACTCTCATTACCCGAGTTGTAACATTCCCCAATCATCCTTGAATTACAATGAAAAAAATCATGATACACCATAGATGGGTGATCACCTAAAAGTACAGAATGGGATTATCTATCAATGAATAAAAATATCCAAGTTAAATCAATGTTATGAGATATATAAGTGTGGGATCCATTAAGTAATACCATCTTCCAAAACAATTAATTTTATTAAACCAATCATAATAAAAGGATATTTATCATATCTCAAAAATAGATCAACCCATTTGAATGATATACCAGGCCATCATTGCTATGGGCTGGGCCTTAACCCTACCAACCCTAGCCTATTATAGGGATTTATAAAACCATTTCCTAGTATTTTCTAAATGGTTTTATTTTCATTTATAATTAATTGGGCACCAAAGAATTATTTTTTTATACATGTGTAAAATATATTTTAAAAATGTAGTTAATCTTATTCATAACCTCCATTACAACATCTAGGTGACAACTATCACTGTAAATAATAATATATTAATGACAATATATGTTTAATTTAAACTCAGTGTTGCTTTCAATGCAAGCTATGATCAGTTTTGTGTGTAACATAAGAAAAAATAGTGTTTTTTAACTAAAAAACAGAAAATAATAAATAAATTTTAATCAAATATTTAATAATATCCAAGGTTGTTACACTTTACAATTCTCTTTCATGGTTTTAATTTATCCCATTACCATTTAAACAACTTCGAGAAGTTCAAAATTAAGAAATATGTACCACTAAATTATTAATCATTTATCACACTCTACACTAATTATTAAAAATCAATTACCAATTATTTCTCTCAAATCAACATAAAAGAAACCATCCTAATGGTTTCATTCTTAAACTTGTGGAAAAAATTGAAATTCATTATTTTGGGTACCACTTTATTTATTTAATTTAGTAAACAATTCATAAATTATGTTGTGTTATTATTCCACTTCATTATTCATTCAATTATTTATTCTCATTATATTAACATAATCATTGAACAACGCCTTTAGAAAACTAAGATTCACACATCAAATTTATACCACATTTTCAATGAATGCCCTATCCGACCATACAACTATGGAACTCTCTATGTCCAAATACCTAATTATATATTGGGAAGCACCCCCCCCCACACACACAGAATACCTACCAATAAAACAACGAAATATAAGCACATAATCCATCATAAAATCCCACCAACACATAATTTACCCATATTATAGGTGATTAATCTACTTACTAAAAGAAACATCACCAACTAGGTTGAAAACAATAAAACACCGACCCTAAAGGAACCATATATAATCACTATTCAACTCTAGGGACAAGGAATAACTCTAAAGAAAGTAAAACATACAAGATGACCACCTTTTTTGTAATATGACTGACACTATTACCTCACTATCCTATACTATATTCCAACCGTCATTAACACAAACAATTAAAATGAAAATGACAAACACTATACCTCTATCTCTATATATAATACTATAAGATATAATCACACAAGGATTTAGGATCATGGATAGGCCTACACACACCCAAATACTACAATATCTAGATTTTATGCCTTAAATAATTATTTTTTATTAAAATAAATATCAACTACCTAATCCATAATTTTATTTTATTTTTGTTTATTACCATTATATTTCTTTTAATTTATATTTTTATGGACTGATAATCATAGCTATATCATGTATATATCTCATAAAAATCCGTCAATATCAATTAAACATCACTTTAATAGAAATTATCAATCAACAAATATGAAAGGAGATATCGAAACTGATCACATTTCCATAACCAGTTTAAAAACCAATTAATATCATTGGTCTGTGATCTATTATATAAATTATATATATAAACTTAATGATGTAATACTAGAGTATAAAATTAATAATTCACGATAGGGTAAAGAGTAATCAAATTGTAATTATTCCCAACAATCATTGAAGAAAGAAACACATAACATCCTCTTAACCATGAAAAAACCAACACTAATCTTGAGAGCATATTGTGTAAAGGGGATTAAGAAAATTATACAATGACCCCCATTACCTTGATAAAAACAAGGTTCCATCATAAGAGTGTGATAATAAAAAAACATTATATAATAACCACTCTATTCGAAGAAAACAAGGTCCTAAGAGATAAATGTGATAATAATAGCATCAGTTAATTATAACCTCACCATAGAAAAAATCATATCCACCAATCCTAGGGAGAGTAGATACATATTCTGTTTGAAAAACATTTTACGGTGGGTGATCATAAATGGTTGAAGTGGTATAAAAAATCATGGATCATAGGACATAATAGGTGGGTTTCAATCAATATACCAATGGAAGCTCCAATAATTTTAGTGAAGGGGGTAAAAGTTGAAACTAAGTGATTAAAATTCAAGTCATTTAGTTCAAGGGGATATCCATAAAATGATTTATGGTTCAATAAGGATATCTCAAATTATACCCCATCATATCAAGAATAGATAATTTATGAAGATAAAAGAAAGATGAAAATACCATACGTCATGGATGATTTTCAAATCCATGTAAATAGTACCAAATTCTAGCACTAATAAATAATTTATAATGTTAATTGATCCTATAAAATCACATTAAACATCCAAAAATTAAAAAAACTCCATAAAATCAATGAACCTATGTTGATTCAACCATCTTGGAAGAAGGAATAAGTAGGACAAGAGAAAGGAGTTAAAAATTACACCATAGATCAATTGATGATTTAAAACCAATAATTAGGAGGGTTTTGAACCCTACGAGATAACCTAAACTCTCCTTAATAGGCCCTAGAACAAGCTAGGGTTCAATAGAAAAGAATTTTTTTTTTTTTTAAAAAGGATTACCCTTATTTAGAGGGAAACTCAACTACCTCTACCTTTTCATAGATTCGTAAACCAAGGATATGGTCACCTATGTCAAAGTGAGTGAAAAAATCTCAACCGTTTGAAATGGAAAACTACCACCCTTCCTTTATAGTTATTTTTGTTTCTTATAAAATTATGTTGACCATAACCATGTTATGGTGATCCTTAAAAATCAGTATCATGGGTAAAATAGTTGTCCAACCATCACTATAGCATGGTAAACACCATGTTGAACCCCTAGGAACCCACTTTGACTTCCACCATGGTATAGATAAACATAACTGTACACTTCTAACACACCCACATAGAATAACCTCCTCACTACACATCAGCACCACACCCTCCAATATGGGTTTCTTGTTCTCTCTATTTACCCTAAATAAGCCTCCCAAGAACCATGGACACTAAATATCTCCCACATGCCATGATTGCATCCTCACTAAATGAAATGGTTGATCCAAAATCCTCACTAGACACCATTCTCACTCAATTTACCATATCACTAAAATTATTAGAATCATAGACACCTCTATGAGGTACAATAAATGTGTTTCATACCCTCACTACATGAATCCCAAAAACACCTCACCCGCATATATGTGGATCCAGAATAGATAGACCTCATCCTACAACATGACAACCTCTATGATTTTGGGAAAACTATGGGGAAAAAACTCAAATATGGAATTTGAAACACCTCCTAGATCCCTATCAACACCATTTAATCATGTTATGAAGAAAACAAGGTATTCATAAAATATTCCCTCTTACATCAGATACATATCAAACAATTATCATTATCTAGTGTTAAAATAACCTACCAATAAAAAAAATTAATTCACTAATATTTTAATTGGGAGACCTGAACCTTTAAATTAAATTGATCCCAAATGATTTATTACATGATAATCCAAATGAATCCTAAAATAGGAGAATCCCATAGCATAAAATCAATGGTGAGATACCTTATGAATTGAAGAATCATAATAAAACATCTATCCTAGAATATGCATTAACTCCAAAATCATAACTAACTACCTAATAAATATTTGAAAGCATGATAACCCTATAGGAAATCATAATGATGATTCCCTCAAAATGTTAAAATAGAAATAAATAAACGAGATAAACATAGGACACATTGATCAACTCAAACTAAGGGCTTGATTTAAAACTCAAACTCTAGAATATTTATTCAATCACTTTTTTCTTAGAACTCAAGATCCAATAGTCAAAGAATTCATCTCAAAATCCCTAGAAACTTTTTAAGGATGTTTCATTAAAAAGCCTCTCTACATAAGGGAAATAAAATCCTTCTTTAACATTTCAAGAATCTTCATGGAAATAAATAAATTCATGTTTGATAATAAATGTTATGTTAACTGGTAAATAGGCTAATTGACCTATATAGAATATGTGGGTCTAGTTAGTTGGTGCATACCGTTGGAGATTCATCTGGATTCAAGAAGAATATACCACTTGGTTACGGTGTCTAGTTACATCATTCTTATCTTTAATGATTTGTCCTAAAAATGCGAATCAATAAAATGATAATAAATTCCTAGGGTCTTGGACCACTATCTCATGAGATGTGGCACTAGTGATTCACCATGGAGTAGGGGAATAAACCTCTTAAGATTGGTATCTGTCCCCTTTTCATGGTATTGTTCCCTAGGAATATGTAAGAGAATCTAGTATGGGATTTCTCATAGAGCCCAATATGATATGATCTTTCCCCATGGCATGGAATTTCACCATGATAATATTTAAGCGAATCTAGCATGGGATTTCGTATGGACCCAGTATGAGATGACATTTTAACATGGAATGGAATTGCGCTAGTGGAATACATAAGAGAATCCAACATGAGAATTTACATGGAGACCTGTTTGTTTTCTTGAGACATGATATGGTTGATTCATTCTGATTATGTTGATCCACAATTTGATGCTTGGGGCGAGACATAGTTTTTTTTGAGACAGGATACCAGTGATTCATCATAACTCAAGAGAATTCACCAATGGTTTAGATGATGCATATTAATATTAGAGGATCCCAAAATTGATAGAGAAATTTATAATTATGTATAACTAGATGATTGGGATTACGTTTAACATGGTCTTGTAACATGGTAATAGATATCTATCAATATACAAAAGTTAGTTTTGAAAACCTAAGGTGTCAACCTTGACCACAAGGTTCACTGGGATTATTTTATGTGAATTAATAATTATCTTAAATTAACACCCCCACATATCACTTATTAGATTCACTATGTAAATATTTGATGTTTTTAGAGACATTTGGTGGTGTTGTACTATGATTTACTCACACGGCTATCAATACACCATTCCACATGGGTACCTGAGTAGCTCTTACATGTTTATTTCATGTATAGTCTATCTGAATCTCGGAATGGAATGGTTGAGTTGGATTACACACATGGTATCAGGTTACTAGATTAGTATTATCTTGGTGATATATTGCAACATTAATTTTATTCTTTTATTTTATCATGAATCCTTGATCTGCCCAATGGGTGGTTTTCTTTTATATTCCAGCATGGCTCTTCGGGCCTTTACCTTATTCCATGTATTATTACTAGATGCTACTCATTTATTTGTACTCTCATTATATATTTCCCTGTATGACGTTTAATTATTTATTTATTATTTTTTTACTCTAATAAATTTTGTATAGTATCCCCACTATAACATCTTACACCCTCACTAAATGTCAGATGCTTCTATAGTATAGGGAGACATTCTGGAGATCTTGTGGTGAACTCATCCTTCCATTGGTTTTATAGTGAGTTGGGGAGGGGTGTTATAATGGTGTATCATAGGGTTATTTTATTTTGCAATAGGATTTTGGGATATTATAGACTATATATTTAAGAATGAGTTAGAGACTATGATGGATACTAGGCTAGTGATTCCTAAACACTGTTTGTGGTACTAATTCTAGGTTACCAGGGCATGGGGATTCTCATCTGATTTTCATTATTACAGTTTAATTTTATTTTCACTCTGGGAGGTAATAATTTGGGTTGGATTTTTTAGTATAATATGCGTAACACCCAATGTTTTTTATTTTTTATAATGAATTTATTGATTTTTATATTTTTCATTAGAAGGAATGCTGAGTTTATTTTTCGTTATAAGAAATAATGAGTAAAAACAAAACATGAAATTCCATTAAAATATTATTATGTAAAATGATTGTTATATCCTATCCATTTGAATGTAAATTTTGAATAAGATTACCTCAATTTTGGAAAGATAAATTTTGCAAATGTATATAATATGAAATATTTGGTAAACAATTAACTAAAAATTAAAATAAAAACTAGTTGAATGTAAATGAAATATTTTTCTAAAAATTCATTTTTATGAAAAAAATTAATCACAATTAATTAAACAAATGGGTGAGTGATATTAGTTAAATATATATATTATATATAAAATAAAAAATTTTACATTCATCTACATTTATTTATATAAATGTGATAATAATCAATCCTATTTTATACTTAAAACTATATTTTTCCAAAAATAAGTTCATTCATCTTTGACAGACTTATAATAAAATTAATATTTTACACTTTTATAAAATTAATTTTAAAAAATAACTTCATTTATTTAATCATAATTTCAAAATTATATTACGGTAAATTTTTGGGATATTTATGGAGATGTTATTTTTGATGAACAGTGAAAAACACGTAATATCAATTGAAAACTATCATTTCATTTAATTTATTAATTAAGTTAAATTTTATTTTAAATTGGTTGATAATTAAAATTATTTCATTAATATATCCATTAATATACTTTGATATATTATAATAAATTTCATATTTAATTTTGATATAAAAATTGTAAAAACCTTTTAATGTTTTCTCTTCAAAAACATGCATTCTCATTTTGTTTCTAAGATTAATTTTAAAATAAAATTTTCCACTAATGTGATGGGAAATTATAAAAAAATGGTTACCATATTTGGAAAAATAATATTTTATTTAATAAAATAAGTTCAAATTAATTTTTTATCAAAATTAAATGTAAAAAAAGTAAAAAATATTTTCCACATATAATGTAAAAATGGATTTACCAGAGGGGTTACACTGAAAATATTTGGGTTGAAAATATCACGAAATTTTTAAAAATGAAATTTTATGAAAATATTTTGAAAATATCTCTTATAATATTTAGAATGGTATATTATTATATCCTTGTGATATGAATAAATCATGGGTGAATTGTTTTTCTTTAAAACATTTATAAGTATACCACTCGCCCGACATATAAATGGCTACCCCTTCTCCCCTCCTCTTCACAACATCGAAGACTTTTGGTTTATCAAATTCCAGAAAAAATCCCTTAAAAATTACCTCCTTTCATCTTATAAGCCTTATTTTAGACATATATCCATTCTATAATGGATTTTAGTGAAACCTAGAGGAGGATACCCAAAGATGATGTAAAATTTATCAACAAGAGTTTTTGTTTTATTTTTTACTCTACCTAATTAAATTATTATTATACCATTATTATATAAATAAATTAGTATATTCCATATAGTTATATTTTTTTATGTTTAGGTAATGACTTATAACCATATCCACATCAATCAAATGGATTATGAAATCAAAGTTTTTCTATACAATGGACTATCACCTCGGGAACGGATGTCATTTGTTTTTCCATTACCACCTCTCCCAGTTGGTTATGATGATCGATATAATGTATATATATATATATATGATATTTATGACATAATTATACATATTGAGTCTTTATATCATATATACATTTTTAATTTCCATTCATAAGGGGATATGATAATGTCACTCGTGTGTACGGCTGACTACCGCCTCGTGAAGAAATGTGATTCGTTTTCACTAGCTCATTACCTGGAAGATAATAAGGAGAAATTTATGTGTTATAAGTGAAATAATTATGGTATTAATGTATTATTTACCATTTTTAAAATATAATATATCATTTTATTTCTTATATTTTCACTCACTAAATGATGATAATGTCGTTTGTATGTGTGTGGTCTACCACCTTTGTGAAGTGATAGGACTCTCTATTTTTTGTCACCAAACCATATAGATTATATGTATAAGTTTATTTAAAGGAATAATATTTTATTTTTTATTTTTACATCATTATTTAATGATAAAATATTTCATACTTCGTTTTTATAATGTTCATTGAAAAATGGAAACATTACTCGTGCATATGTATGACCTACAATCTCCATGATCAAAACGTGAATCATTTCTCAAAACCATATTTCATGATTGATATTAAAAGTATAATTTATTTATTGGTATTATATTTATTTAATTATTATCATTATGGAGTTAATGAAACTGTGATAAATGTAATAGGACAGATAATATAAAATATAGACATACATGAAAAACAAAGCAGTTATTGTCTGAAACATGCATTTAACAAGGAATTGTTAATAAAATTGTAATTAAATTTAATAATAAAATAATATATGGTGTGGTATTTATAATTATGTTTATTTGAAATATTTGTAATTATTTTATATTTATTTTAATGTAATTTTGAATGTGTATGAAGTAATTCGAGACATACGGTAAGTGTTTTCTCATCTAACTTTTATTTATGTGAGATATATGCAATATTCACCACTAATTTTTGTTGTGTGGTGTATAAACATTACATGAAATAAATATATGATTAATATCATGAAAATTATTTTAATTTAAGAATCCAAATGAGGATCTCTCATTTAGGGGGTCTTGATCTTGAGATTACCAAAGTCGTAATGGATTTCCATATTACTTTTTACTTCTAAGAGACACATGTGATATTAACCAAAAATATATTTTATCTGGATTGTATACTAAACTTTAGTGTATTTTATGATTAATATCATAAAAATTATTTTGATTTACATATCAATTTAAGTATCTATATATCATGGGGTTTAAGGTGGAAAATATACCCATATAATAGGGGGTTCTTGTCTTAAATTTTTTTTGAGATGTCCATTATGTTATGCACCCATAACTTATCAAATGTTTATATATATCCACATTGAAATGAAATATAATGAATTTATTTATATTCCTGATATTTTAACTTCCATTTTATGTTATTCCTTCATGGGTCTTACAATTCAATGTTAGTAAAGTTGTAATGATTTTATATTACAATTACATCATTTATTAACATGATTTTGATTACGATTCTGATGATAAAATATTAGTATCCATATCTCAATAAACTAATGAATTCTATTTTCCTCTCTTTTTGTCTTGAGAATTCATTTTTCACATCATTTTCCCCGTTTTATGTACACAGGATTTCAAAAGAATTTTTTTACGAAAATTCATCCTTTCGGCCAAAAACCCATATTATTCAAATACAATGTTTTCAAGAAATGTTTTCAATAAATGTTTTTTAACATTAATAAATTAATCTATTAATGAAATTTTTAACCATTCTTAACTTTTAATTTTTTTGAATATAATCTTTATGATTTTATCCAAAACAATCACAATTTTGATTTTACTAAAAATATGAAAAGAATATTTGTTTCTAACAAGATTGGAAGAAAATAGTATTTTTTATTTTTATGAATGCTAAATTATTTAAATATTAGAATATAATTTGTAAAAAAATTATAAAAAATTAACATTAATATTTGGGAAATTGTTTAGAATTTAAATATACAATTTACATTTAAAAAGGGATTTTGAAATTTTTTTTAAATTTTTTACTTTTAAGGTTGGAATACTAATTTCCTCATGTAATATTTTTAATGATTTATAAATCTTCAATGAAATGTTTTTTAGGATAATTTTGAAGAAAATGATTTTCAAAATGTGTTAGGATTTTTTTTTTAAAATGATGCTTCTTAAAGGAATGTTATCTTCCTCAACAAATTTTCCAAGTTTTGTATATTTCAAAATCATTCTCCCATTAATATTACATCCCTTGATGTAACTTATGATTTTTTGGGGACATGAACCATGTATAACATTATTATTCTTTATCGGAATGGTTTATGTTGATAATATGTTTATGAAGCCAATTTCTTTTCCAAATGATGTATTATGATGAAATGTTTATGAAACGTATTTATATTCATGTGTTCAATTTGATGAATATTTTATGATCATATGAATAACATTATGTGGGCTCTAGAAAACACGTCCATGTAATTCACTGAGTGATTCCATATATGATCATAGAGTGTATCTGGTTCCGTAGGGTTCGATTTGATTGGTCGTGGATCCCAAACAGAGTTACAGATCAAATGTTATGTTCGTTCGAAGTCAGGCTGCTGAAAATGGCCATCCGGGACAATTTTGGGGCAATGTATGGTTTTGCGGGCAAGAATTGAAATCTTGCGCACAAGAATGAAGATTTTTAACACCTGAAGTGAAATTTTGAGCGCCAGAATGGATGTTTTGTGTGCACGTACAGAATATTGCGTGGAACAGTAAAATCTTGTGTGCAACATGTCGCACAAACCTTTTAAGTGACTAATGAGATGTCATCTTTCACCCAGGCAACCCAAAAAACGTATATGGAATGTACGATCATGTTTTGAGAGGTGCACATAAGAGGAGCATCCGCGCGGAAGATTCTTCAGAGACAAAGGTGATGTAAAACTCCCCTTTACATGCATGCCTATTGTAGGTTGCATGGAAAACAACTTTTGCACACGTAAGTTTATACACACCACCACACGCATAAAACAACTTGCACCTGCGAAATCTTATTCGCAACTGCTCCTGGGTTCGCTGATAAATACAAGTGCAGCCCCCACCCATTGAGAGAGGTCTCTAGAGGACGGCTGCCGCTTTACTATGCGTAATACCACCTCTTTCTCACCTGTGTGGATGAATGAAACCCTTCATATGAGATCTTTCATGACAGGTCCCATATGGGTCAGATTTTGTGTGGGCCCACAGTGGTTTGATCCTCGCCTGAGAAATTTTCATCCCAAGTCATGTGTGTGCTTGATTCCATTAATGTGCAAAAAACAACTAATCTTGTGCTTATTACTTCCAATCTTGCATGCAGAACTTCCAATCTTCCATACACGCTTCCATATTGCGCGCAAGACTTCAATGTTTCACCCAACAGTACCAAGGCGCTGAATCTTGCGTGCACCTATGTCGCATATCCGATCTTCCACCCATACCGTCTTGTGCGTAGGCCATATTACACAAAATAGTGCCCAATCCTGTTCCTTTTGGTCTATACCGTGGGGGAGAATCCCTCACATCCGGTTTGGGAATGCAACCTGGCACTAACCCCCATGAAAAATGGAGAGTCGCACCACGAACTTTTTGGGCCAGGATGTCATCAATTTCCATTTCTCCCGTATGCGCAGCAGCCTTCCACCTATGGGATACCATTTTTGGAGATACTCCTCCACACACCTTGAAACACCTTGAGTCAGAATATTCCTCTTGGTCCTTTTTCTATTTGGGGTGTTGAGATTCTCATCATCAATTCCCTCTGTGTACATTGAGTTAAACCATTCCTCAAGAAACTCATCCAAACCACATCACCTGACTCCTATGCTAGGTTGAACCAAAAAGGTCTGGTCATGCGTAAGTCCCAACACCAGCCATTGTTAGGAACCTTATGCTAAAAAGTCCAATCTACATCACTATAAACTGTACTGCACCCTATTTCCCAAACATAGGATGCCTCTTGCTCCAAGAAAGATATTCCTTATGCTCCAAGCATGAGATGCCAAAAGTCCTATCAACATGACTATAAACTGTAGTGCACATTATGTTTCAAACATAGGATGCCTCTTTCTCCAAGAATTAAATTCCTTGTGCTCCAAAAATGAGATGCCAACAGTCCTTTATCAATGACTATAAACTGTACTGCACCCTATGTTCCAAACATAGGATGCCTCTTTCTCTAAGAATGAGATGCCTTATACTCCAAGAATGAGATCCAATAGTCCTATCTACATGACTATAAACTGTAGATCATCTTATGTTCCAAACATAGGATGCCACATGATTCAATCAAGAGATGCCTTATGCTCCATGAATGAGATGCCACCGGTCTTATCTACATGACTATAAACTGTAGTGCATCCTATGTTCCAAATATAGGATGCCTCTTTCTCCATGCAAGCGATTCCTTATGCTCTATGAATGAGATTCCAATAGTCCAATCTACATGAATATAAACTGTAGTGCATAAAATCTTCTAAACATATGATTCCTCTTTTTCCAAGAAATAGATGCCTTATGCTCCAAACATGAGATGCCAAGAGTCATGTCTACATGACTATAAACTGTACGGAACCATATGTCCCAATCATAGGATTCTTCTTGCTCTTGGAAAAATGTGCCTTATGCTTCAGGCATGAGATGCCAACAGTCCTATCTAAATGACTATAAACATTAGTGAACCCTATGTTCTAAGCATAGGATGACTTTTTTTCCCAACAAGATAAGCCTTGTGCACCAAGAATAAGATGCCTAATGCCATGATTACAGTGGTGAAATTTCAAGAGTGTTGGAATTAGTTCAAACATTCCATCACTCCACCTCACACTTTGTGTGTCCTTCATTTGGATCTCCATCCACTTCCTTGTATGAAGGGACCCCCTAATGGACTGGTCCCATGCATCATTGGCTCACCTACCATCTTGGGCCAACGCCCCGGAAGACATAGAACAACACTTTGAGTTAGGTCATGTGTTTCGAACATGGTAAACAGTCGAAACTAATTTGTTTGTCACTATTTCAGGATAATGTGATATGGATGATGTGTTTTGAAAATGGTAAACAGTTATCCTACATCATCATTCCACCCTCACCATGTTCTGAATGTTAGGCATGGGATTCACACTTTGCATTCCCTTTTGTTCAGACTATTCCCAGCACCCTATGAATTATCCTGCATGTGAACTAGAACATAGGTGTATGACTCAATCATATACCTCAACCCACCAGTGAGTTGGGATGCCGTCATATCCAGATATGAGGAAGAAATTTCAGGCATCTTTCTTGTGTAAGCACCAACCATCCATTGCTGCTCCATAGAGGCACACATACATCTTTCTTGTGTTAGCCCCATCCACCATTTTCGCTCCATGGCGGCACTCGGGCAGCTACCTTGTGTAAGCCACATCCACCATTGTCCCTCCATAGCGACACCCGAGAATCTTCTTTGCATAAGCCCCATCCATCCATTGCTGCTCCATTGCTTCTACCGACAAGCTTCCTTGCGTAAGCCCCATCCACTATTGCCTCCCCATAGTAGAATGTGGGAAGCTTCCTTGCGTATGTACGATCTACTATTGATGCTCCATAGCGTCACCCTGGCTGCATCCATGCGTAATCCAAATCCACCATTGAATCTCCATAGCGACACCAAGACATATTTCTAGCGTAAGCCCCATCCACCATTGCCACTCCATAGCGACACCCAGGCAACATCCTTGCGTAATCCCCATCCACCATTGCAGCTCTATAGCGGCACCCGAGAAGCTTCCTTGATTAACCCACATACACCATTGCTACCCCATAGCGGCACCTGGGCAGCTCCATTGTGTGTGTCATGTCCATCCATTGTTTCTCCATAGCAGCACCTGGGCTGCTTCCTTACATAAACCCCTATCCACCATTTCTTCTCCATAGCGGCACCCGAGCAACATCCTTGTGTAAGCCCCATCCATCATTTCCGCTCCAAAGCGGAACCTGGGCATCTTTCTTCCATAATCCCCATTCACCATTGTCTCTCCATAAAGGCACCCGGGCAGCTTCCTTGCATAATCCCCATCAACCATTGCTGCTCCATAGCATCACCAGGGCAAATTTCCTAGCATAAGCCCCATCCACTATTACCGCTCCATAGCAGCACCTGGGAATCTCCCTTACATAATCCCCATCCATCCATTTTTGATGCATAGAGGCTCCCATGAAGCTTCCTTGCGTAAGCCCCGTCCACCATTGTCACTCTATAGCGGCGACCAGAATCTACCTTGCATAATCCCCATACACCATTGCCTCTCCATATCATCACCTAGGAAACTTCCTTGCATAAGACTCATCCACCATTGTCGCTCCATAGCGGCTCCTGGGAAGCATTCTTGTGCATGCACCATCCACCAGTGCCTCTTCAAAGCGGCATCCTGGCAGCCCTCTTGAGTAATCCCTAGGCACCATTTCCACTCTATAGAAGCACCTGGGAAGCTTCCAGGCATAAGCCCCATTTACCACCCATAATGGACGCACCTTTGCACCTTGAAATTCAGGTCCTGGCTGACTCTTTCTTCTCACACCGAGCATGACTCATGTGGTCATAGAGAAAGAATCGACCATGACATCCTCTCTAGGTATCTTAGAGCATAAGCCCCAAACACCCATCTTAACTACGAGGTCTTTGATCCTTGCGACTGTAAGTTATGTAGAAATCCTTATTGAGGTTCAATCCCACAATCCATTTGTCCCGACCATCTTCATATCGGTTCACCAAATCCTACCAGAACTACGCGGTCTTTGATCCTTGCCAAGGAAAAGTACGTAGAAATCCTCCCTGAGGTTCATTCCCACCATCCATTGGTCCCAGGCATCTTTACTTTGGTTCTCCTATCCCAACCTAAACTATGATGTCTTTGTTCCATGCCAATGCGAGGTACGTATGAAGCCTCCCAGAGGTTTAAGACCACCACCCATTGGTCGTTCCTACCATCTTCACGTTGGATCACCACCACCACCTGAACAATGTTGTCTTAGATCCTTGCCAAAGCAATGTACGTAGGAAGCCTCACTAAAGATCAATCCCACCACCCGTTGGTTCGGACCCCATTCACGATGGTTCCCACTCCCACTGAACTATGTGGGATTTGATCATTGACGCATAGTCAAGGTGCATAGGAAGCCTATATGAGGTTCAACCCCGTCCAGGGTTAATCCATTGTAAACCCATCCTGTAGTAAGCCATTTCGACCCCCTCCAGAAGTAATCTATTGTGACCCAATCAAACAGTAATATGTTGTCCCCCCCAATTTACGGTAATCCATCTTCGGATGAACTACATGGAATTTGATTCCCTTCCACGAGGATACGTAGGAATCCTCTATGAGGTTCAAGCCCATAACCCATGACTCATCCTGATCTACCTCACGATCACATGTGTTCTGGGATGATCATGCCCCAAACTGGAGGTTCTATTTCCTCTAGATCCCATTTATGCATCCATTCTCACAGGTCGCCTCCTCCGGTGTCCCATTATCCCAATGTACTACGCAGACTTTTATTCCCTACTATAGGGATACGTTGGAAGTCTCCTCAAGGTTCCAGACCAACATCATTGTCGCCATCATGTCAGTTCATCTCACTCTCCCTACACTTCCTTCAACTCTCCATCATCCATCCATATTCTTACCCGGGCCGCCACTTCCCGGTGGGGTCATGTAATCCACCCCCCTCACTATTCCTAACAGTACCCAGGCCACTTTCCATGTGTATGAACCAACATGTATTTGAGTCATTGTCCAATGTGTACACCATGATTCATCAACCCTACGAATGATGTGGGTTATGGTCCCTATCTTCTACACAAAGTACATAGGGAGCCTCCACGAGCTTCAATCCCAGCCAATGGTAAACCTTGGTGTCCCCCATTCTGGGGTACACTCTCCCTCATCCGCCCTCAATGGTGTTCAGATCTTCCATTATGGTATAAAATCTCCCCTCCATGGGACACACCACCTCGGATCCATCCTCATTGGGCATTCTGATCCATCCATATTCCGGGTGTTCCCTCCTTGGGATGTACCAATATGATTCATCACTATGGGACGTTCTGATCACCCTCATTCTATCTCCGCAAGATGTTAAACTCACGGTGTACCATGTGTTAAACAAGGGAAGATAAGGAAAAGCTCTGAGACATGCCTACCGCATAAGATACCCCATGACTGACATGGGATTCTACAAGTTCTACACCCTTGAGATTCCCTCTAGTGAGGAAGAATGCAGGTTATCCTATGTCCACACATCCAGATATGCCCCGACATGCCTGATGTTAACATCTACTCCGACCGAAGGTTGCTACCATGTCAAGACCCCATGGAATGCCCTGACAGAAGTAGTGTAATTAACCGACATCCACAATGGTATGGCACCGGGAATGAGATTCACGAACCATGACTTAATCTTTATGGGAGACCTGGACATGGTGATGAGTTCCGAGGAGGAATCCACTGAAGGAAGAATCAACATCCCATCATCTTGTATCGATCACGGAGAAAACATCCCTGAATAAGGAACAAATTTTTCCCACCATTGGAAAGTGGGAATGTGGGGTAAAAAATAGTGTCACCATCCTCGAACAAACAGAGGCACGCACCCTAGCGAAAGTGTTGGAAACAAAAATGGTGAACCCGAAGTGAATCTCTTCTCCTTCAATAGAGATTAGACCTAATTTGTTGGGAAAATTGATACATCACCCATTTGAATCCCCTATCCTTAATAAATGAGAGGATGGCCGACCCCGCCGCCTTAAGAGGCTACACAGGTGGCATCCGCCACCCAACTCCATCGGCTCCTCACCAATCTCGCCGCCTTAAGAAGCAGTGCAGGTGGAATCTGCAACCCGAATCCATCAGCTCTGTGCATATTCCACCGCCTTAAGAGGCTATGCATGTGGCATCCTCCACCCGACTCCATCAGAACCTCTCCGATCTCACCACCTTAAGATGTCGCGCAGATGGCATCCACTACCTGACTCAATTGGTTCCATGCGGACCCCGCCACCTGAAGAGGCCATGCAAGTGGAATCTGCCACCCAACTCCATCGGCTCCTCACCGACCACCCCAACTTAAGAGGCTGCGCAGGTGGCATCCACCACACGACTCCATCATCTCCTCACCACCCCCTCCGCCTCAAGATTCCGCACAAGTGGCATCCGCCACCCAACTCCATTGGCTCCATGAGGACCTCGCCGCCTAAAGAGGTCGTGCAGGTGGCATCCACCGCCCTACTTCATCGACTCCTCTCCAACCTCACCACCTCAAGTGGCTTCACAGGTGGCATCCACCACTCGATTCCATCGTCTCCTCGCTGACCCTGCCTCCTTAAAAGGCCGCACAGGTGGCATCTGCCACCCGAATCGATCAGCTCCTTGTCGATCCCACCTCCTTAAGAGGTCGTGCAAGTGGCATCCGCCACTCGACTCCATCGACTCTTCATCAATCCTGCCACCTAAAGAGAATTGCAGGTGGCATTCTCTATGTATCTCTATCAGTTCCTCGCGGATCCCAACACCTTAAGAGGACGTGCAGGTGGCATCTGCCACATGACTCCATCAAATCCCAACCGATCACACCGCCTTAAGAGGTCACGCAATTTCCATCTGCTACCTAACTCCATATTCTCATTTTTGATCCCACCTCCTTAAGAGGCTGCACATGTTTCATCACCCACCTGGTTCCATCTGATCATCGCCAATCCCGCTGCCTTAAGTGGCCATGCAGGTGGAATCCACCACCTGGGTTTATTGGCTCCTCATCGACCCTGCCACCTGAAGAGGTCGTGCATGTGGCATCTTCCATCATACTCCATCGGCTCCTCACCAACCCCACCGCCTCAAGAGGCCCTATAGTGGCATATTCCACCAGACTCCATCGGCACCTCACTGGCGCCACAGCCTCAAGAGGCCCCACAGGTGGCATCCGCCACCCGAATCCATCAGCACCACATCGACACTGCCACCTCAAGATGCTGCACAGGTGGCATCCGCCACCCGACTCCATTGGCCACATTCCGACCCCGCCACCTCATCCATCCATGCAAGTGGGATCTTCCACCCGACTTCATCACCTCCATACCGACCTCGTTTCCTTAAGAGGCCATGCAGGTGGAATCTTCCACTAGACTCAATTGGTTCCTCGCTGACCCTGCTGCTTTAAGAGTCTGCATAGACGGAATTGTTTCCCATCTCTATCATCTCTTTCTCTTCCCCGCACCGCTATCACCAACCACTATGGAGGTGCTCACCATGCCGCCACCATTCAGCAGAAAGGATTTCATGACTTTCGGGCTCCATCGCCACCGCCGCACCAATGCTCCAAGCTTCCATGCCATATGGTCTCCATCGCCTCATCGTACCGATGTTCCAGGCCTCCACACCTTTCGGGCTACATCACCCCGTCAAACCAATGACCCTGGATTCATTTCCCCTCTAGACTAAGGAAATGTTGTCATCCCTACCACCCTTGTGACACTCTGTGTCATCCCAAATACCACATTGTGGCAACCACAGAGTTCCTCCCTGTGGCCTTGACATCACCTCATGGATAGTTCATTATGAGGTATCCAAGATCGCGCACAGAGGACATCCATGCATACAATCAGGGAATTTTAGGGAAATCCCATCTCATAGATTCCCCCCTCATCCCAACCCACCAAAATGGGTAGATATGACCATTCATCTACTGACACAATTCTTCTGGTTTCACGTCCCAATTGCTTGACGTTAAACTATGTAACAACCACTTCCTGGTTGGATGACATTAAGCTACATAACAACCAACATCTTGGTCACATGATGAAAAACTGTAAAATATTTTGGTGCAAGCAATGTGACCCTAAATGTGAGCTCATCATCATCCTATCCTTTTTTAACTACATTATCTTCCATAATGACGTTAAATTACAACATAGTCTTGCATGACGTAAAACTATTCATCATTGTATGTCATGATGTTAAACTGCTCATTATCTTCCTGCGTGACTTTAAACAACATCATCATCCTGCATGACATAAAACTATTCATCTTCGTCCATCAGGATGTTAAAATATCCATCTTAATTCATCATGACGTTACACTGCACATCATCACCCGGCATGATGTAAAACTATTCATCTTTGTCTGTCATGACGTTAAGCTGCTCATTATAATCCTACATGACATTAAGTTGCATCATCATCCTGCATGTGAAAAAATATTCATCTCCGTCCATCGTGATGTTAAAATATTCATCTTTGTCCTTCATTATGTTAAATTGCTCATCATCGTCCTGTATGACATATAACTGTTCATCATCATCCTTTATGACGTTAAACTGCTCATAATCGTCCAACATGACATTAAACTGCATCATTGTCCTGCATTACATAAAACTATTCATCATCGTCCATCATGATGTTAAACTGCTCATTATCATCCTGCGTGACTTTAAACTACATCATCAGCCAACATGATGTAAAACTATTCATCTTTGTCTGTCATGATGTTAAACTACTCATTATCATCCAGCATGACATTAAAATGCATCATCGTCCTGCATGACATAAAATTGTTCATCTTCATCGGTTATGATGTTAAACTACTCAATATCATCTCACATGGCAACAAACTGCAAAACAGTTTGAGCTCTATGAATTTAACTAATATCACAACCATCCATATCACACGATGTTAAACTATGTGATCCATCCAAACTGAAGGAAGTAAAACAACTCAGCACTTGTCCTACATGACAATAATCCATAAACTGATTGGAACATCCCATCCATGGACAACCCTCAGGAACATCGTCCTTTATAGTCCCCTGGCCTAAGTTCTTATTTAGTATTGTGTGATGTGGTATGGACTCATGCCCTCATTCATGTCAGGCTATTTCTCCATTCCACACATATCCCCTAGAGACATCCCTTCCTTCATTTATCACATGTCACGTTAGCCTAGGACCTTCTGGGCTTCGCGAGCCCCATCATTTGGGTTTCCATCATCTTACATATCCAAAAGTACCCCCGAATGGCATGGAAGATTGGACCATGGTCTATCCTACCATTACATGCTAACACCCTCTAGGATTGCGAGTGATAAATTTATACAAGTCCCGTGTTGAAAATGTGGTCAACGGTTGACGCTCAGTTGCTTGCCTCAAACTCTGGTCACACAAGGTTGGATAGTATGTTGCGCGCCTAGTCAATAATTATCCTATATCATTGTTGGTGCTTTGTGGTCTTCCATAGGAATGATGATTCACCCTCTTTTTCCCATGCATATGACATTAAACTAAGCATATACGGTTCGAGCTCTATGACCATAAACTATGATCAACTTCATCATCCCTGCAAGAAGTTAAACTACAATCTCTATATGATTTTTTTTCCATGGTTCGGCATCAGGACACGTGGAATATTTAGGCCCCTGGCCCAATTTATCACTCACGTTTTTATGATGTGGTGGGGGATTATGTCCTCAATCACGTCGGGATGCTCGTCGTGTCGTACACATCCCCGGATGAGACACCTTACCCCTAACTTCTTCCTCACTACAAGACATTAAACTACAATCTAGACATGAAATTCTGTCCATGGCCTAGCCTCAGGCCCCTCATCCTTTCCAGGCCCCTAGCCCATGTTCTCACTAAATATGTTATGGTGTGGCGTGGGATTATGTCTGCATTCACATTGGGTTACTCATCGTGTTGTACACATCCTTTGTTGAGATATCATGCCTATATCTTCATCCTTACCACATGACGTTAAACTGCATGGAACCCCCATAACTATGTGTGGCTTGATTCCCATCCTAATGGGATACGTAGTACCGCCCGAACGTCTGGTCTTCGGGTCCAGCCCCATCTTTTAGAATCCTCCCGATCATTTTGGACCCTTGTCCCGTGTTCATCTAGAAGGTTGGTATATAGTGTGGCGTGGACTCATGTCCTCATTCATGTTGGGATTATAACAATCATGCCACATTCTTATCTCTATTTCCTGAGTGACCTTCGCTCTCTTTCCCTGATCTAATCTCTTTGAGTCGGTTGCCCTTAAATCGGGTCCCTCGGCCCTCTTGGGTGATTTGCCAATTGTTCCTGGAGTAATCTGGCCTAGAACCTGGAGTGTCACATTCTTCGTGGACATGCTTTCACCCAATTTTCAGGCTTCTTGTTCCTCTTCAATTGGTCTTCCATTACCTCTCACACCCGAAGGGTCCCGCAAATGTCATGGATGGTAGGACTAAGGGCTCTCATACCATTATGGGCCAACATCCTCGAGGGTTTCAGAAAAAAAAAATTATACAAGCACCATGTCGCGAATATGGTCAGTGGTCGACGCTCATTTTTTATCCCATTTCAGGCCACATCATACGGATGCAGGGTTTCGAACACGATAAAAAATTATCCTCTATTTTCAGGCCAGCCCCTTCAAGCCTTTAATGTTTGTTAGATGATTCAAATTATTTTCCACCCCATTCGGTCCAAATTAAATTTCGACACTCCTGGAACTATGCCTCAGTCCGCATTGGCATGTGTGGAGAATAGAAGCCATGGTAAGGGCATCATTTATGGCTCCACACCGACTTCCCTTTGACGTGTATTATAGGTATTAAAAAAACCTCTTCCACCCTTATTTCCCACACCAAGTTTGACTCACATGGGATTAGGAATTTGATTGAGGTCTGCACCTACTTGGAAGGATTATGCCTCTCTTGGGTCCAAGCAATAAGACCATAAAATAATATCTCTTTTAGAACTCCCAAACATCTCATCTTAGGGGCTCTTACTCTTATAAGACCACGTGGCATGGTGCACATGGGGTTATGCCCTCATTTACGTTAGGTTTGCAATAGCTGCACTGCATACACCCAATTCTAGGAGTTATCCCCTACTCCTTCTTCTTCCACATGACATTAATCATTATGTTGTCCCACACAAAGTTAAAAGGCACCGTCATGAACATCCTCTGTCCTGATTCCCATCCTCATGTAATACGTAGGAACAAAGGAACATCTCGTCTACGGGTCCAGCTCGACTAGGGGCTAGCCTTTCTATCCCATATCCTCAAACCTTTTCTAGCCCCTTGGCCCGATGTTTCCTACTCAGAATCATGCATAGTTTGATGTGGACCTCGTCCTCATTCATGTCGGGTATGATTTTTCATGCCGTGAACATTCCCTCTGTAACCTCATCTCTCCCATTACATGTATGAGTCATACGAGTTTAAACTATGATGCTTAGTCCCACATGAATTTAAACTGTTATATCTATACTCCATGATGTTAAAATACATAGTTGGTCCCCTTACATGACCGTAAACTGTGGAATTATCGTCATGGCCGCATGAACAAATGTCATTGCACCATGATATCCTCACCCGAGGGGGGATCATGTTTGGTATCGGTCATACCTCATACCATTTTTCAATGCCTACATTCAGCTTGATTCTTGTGGTGATGCCGATACTTTCTATCCAAAGTTCATCTCTTAAAAAACTCAATCATCCTAAAGGACAAACAAGTTCTATCAAATACCACTTCCTTTGGTGTAAGGTCCAGACACACACGATCTTATCATCCTTGGCACTGGTACTTTACCATGTCTCCTCTAGAACTTTGTACGGCTTGATTCCCATCCTCATCTGATACCTAAGAATTCCCAGACATCTTTTCTCCAGGTCCAACCCCAGGAATCCAAAATCATGTTCCCCCTCTTTCTTCCCCTCGTCCTAAAATCTTTCAGGAACATGTGGTATAGTGAGTACCTCATGGGTTCTCATTCACGTCCAGTTTTTCAATGGCCATTCCATGTTCCTACCACGTCTTTTCCCCATCTGGTATGAATTTTATAACCCTAATCTAAGATCTCCCTTTGGGAACTATGCGTTGGGTTTGGCTACTTCTTTGCCCTGCACACATTCCATTAAATCATTTCCCCCTTAATGGACCATCTTAGGACCTCAAGTTGGAAGCGTGCACCCTAGGACCCTCTTCCATAGGAAGGGACTCAACTCCCTCTATCCGATACGTCTTATAGTCGTATTTAGATGCGTCTTGAAAAAGAGTATGAAGTGTGTAATTTTCACAGGGACATTCACCCCTTTCCATGTCCAATATTTGTTGGCCCATTATTTGGATCCACATCCTCTTTCACACATGAAGGGACCCCCTTTATGGCATGGTCTCGTGACACATTGTCTTACCTACCGACTTCGGCCAACATCCCAAAGGACCAAGGTCGACATTGGAGACATGTCCCGTGTTTCGAACATGGTCAGTGGTCGACCCTCATTGGACTGTCCCCATTAAAGGATAACATGAAATGGATACTGTGTTTCAAACATGGTCAATAGTTATCCCCTATCGTCATGCCACAATCATTGTGGTCCAGATATCGAGCATCATGATTCACATATTTCCACTGCCTTATGTTCAAGTGGAATTCTAACATAAATCAATTTACCCCTCCGAGCATGTAGGTGTGTTATATAGGTGGGTCAACATAATTTGGATGTCATTAACCTAGCTTCAGGTTTCCCCTATCATGTGCCTTCTTGTGCTAGGAATTTCCCATAACTACTCCATGTTTCCCACATCGAGCACGACTCACGTGGGCTAAGCAGTTTTGGTTGGATGTGTACCCATGAAACGATGCCACACATGCCTCTACTCATCCCAAATGACATTATACTATGCTCTTAGAACTACATATAGATTTATTCCCATCCTCATGGGGTACATAGAAATTCCCAGAAACTTGTCCACTGGCCCAACCTCACTTTCACTTTTGGTCCCTTGACCTAAAGAACATCCTCTAGGGATACGTCGTGTGGTGAAGACTCATTATGTACTCATTAAAATAGGGTATAAAGCTACCACACCACATAATCCCTTCATGGAATCTCCCCTTTCACCCCTCATCCCATAAAATGACGTTAAACTGCAAGAGTTCATATGTCCTCAACGCATGACACTAAACTGCGGCTCTACCTTGAACATGTTCAGGATGCCCCATGTTAGTCACGGGATGCACTAGATCCCTTTTAAGAGAGGATTTCCCCTATCAGTGTTGGTCTCTAACAAAACTGTGATTCAAGAACTACGTTTGGCTAGATTTTCATCTTTATGGGATACGTAGAGATGCCAAGGCATTCCACCTCTGGCCCATACCCGGGGTCATTATCCCTCTTGACCCCTCATCCCCGATCATGGTCTAGTCTATATGACCTTATACTATGAGCCTAAAGTACTTGAACTATGACTTTAAACTATTAGCCCTGGTCCATGCTGTATGACCATTAATGTCACGACCTGTCCTCGGGGCCCGTACCGTGACTACCCAAGCCCGACTTCCATAGGCCAGGGGTTGGAAACTAGCACCAAAGGCGTAAATCCCAATAAAAAGGGAAGGCATTACCTTTAAGAAACGAAAACATACACAATCAGAGTACATGCAGAAGCTACTGTAAGTAAAGCAGTATAAAAAACGTGCTGAATGTACAAGGGGCTGGAAATACAAGCCCAAAATAAAGGTATAGCTACAACTAAAAGTAAAGTACAACTCAAAGGAAAACAGCTGAAAGGTGAAAAACAACTCCTGGATCATCCTCTGGGTTCCAACCTGAAGGGTAGGTGCGGATGTCCTCCTCATCACTCCACGTATGTCCGTCTCCTCCGGGTACTGACTCGTCGTGAGATCCACCTCTGGGTACCATCCAGCTCCACAAGCTTGAACCATGGTCAATTATGTACATTGTCTATAACCAACACAACGAGGTGCGGGCATAGCCCATGCAGGGGTGAGTATATGATACTCAGTAGGGACCCCGAGACCCTCAAGGTCTCAATAAATCCAACAAGGATAATTACAATGAAATTTCTCAACAGATAACCCTTACATATGTATAAGCCCATACTTATACCTATGTTAACAATTAACCCATCTCAGCCACGAGGTATCACAAAGATATGAAGTCGATGGATAACCACTACTTAGGTATATACCCATACATATACGTAAGTTATCTCGTATCCCATCTCGTTCATGAGGAAAACACAAAGGTAATTGACTCAGCTCAAACCAGTATTTTCATTAATGAAACCGCAACTTGTGAAGAGCTCTATCTCTGTCGAGTACAGTGATCCTGTCACAACTTCGAGGCACTGATCGATAACCTAAGACTACTAAGGTACTCCTCCTGTCGAGTATCGTGGGTCAGCCTCCCAAACTCAGTAGTGCTCCCCACCGGGGTCTGCCACCCAAACACAGTAGTGCACCTCCCCCCTAATAGCCTGCAGAGGTACTCCTTCTATCGAGTACCACGATTCTGCCTCCAAAACACAGTAGTGCTCCCCACTGTGGGTCTGCCACCCAAACACAGTAGTGCTCCCCACTAGGCTATACAAGTCACTCCGACTGGAATCGGACAAACAGTCTTCAAGTCTCAGCCAGCTACACTGTCTCCGTACTCCATATGATCGTCTCCGGGAGGGTCCACTCCACGAGCTACTGGTCAATACACCATGTATCACGAAGTCTCAAGAGGAAGTAACTCAAAGGACCGCCTTGTCATAGGGGTCTCAACGCAACAGATGGCGCGTCGATCGAACGCTCGGTCTGTGAGTTATTAGACTTTTAGTCCGGGGGGGCCGGTTGGTTCCGTGTACGAACCAACCCGACCATAGCTCATCTTTACCCCGAACTCTCATAGGTTATACTCAATGGAATCATTTTTCTTCATGATAACCAATGCCACTAACGGTTCGTCAAACGAACGTCCGGTCTGAAAGTTATCAGCTTTTCCATTCTAGGGGCTCGGTTGGATTTTGGGTACAATCCAACCCGGACATATTCCAACCACATCCAAACCTCAAGTGAAGTTTTCCAAAAGATTTGTCTCACCGAATGTAATCCAACAATGTTGACGACACGTCAATCGGATGTTCGGAACTCATGTTATATGTGTTTCTGCTCTGAGGGCCCGGTTGGTTTCGGGTTCGAACCAACCCGGCCATACCCAAAGATGTCTAAAACTTTAAGTGTAATATTCTGAAACAACCGTCTCGATCCAAGAATCCCAATGCAACTGACAGTGCATCGATCGGAGGTTTGTATCCCATGTTATGGGCGTTTGAACGAAACTGCCCGAAAACAGGGGGTCTGGGCCAGGTCCGACCCAGCCCAGTACCCCATGGTCCGGCCCAGACCAGGTCGACCGGACCCGGGTCCGGGTCCAGCCCGTTAGGACACGGCCCATACCGGCTAGCACAGTCTTGCCCAGCCGGTGCGGCCCCGCCCAGCGCGGCGGCCAGACCCAGCACGGGCGGCCTGGCCCAGTGCGGGTGACCCGGCCCATCGCGGGCGGCCTGGCCCAGCGTGGGCGGCCCGGCCCAGCGTGGGCGGCCCGGCCCAGCGCGGGCGGCCCGGCCCAGTGTTGGCGGCCCGACATAGTGCGGGCGGTCCGGCCCAGCGCGGGCCGCAGATCGTCTCAAAGCCGAGCTGGACGCGGAGGGGGGAGGCGCCCCCCCCCCCCCCTAATTTTTAAATGGAGACCCCCGATTTTTGGTGGGGTCCGCCCTAATTAAACCAGGGGTTACGCCCCCCAGACTATCAGAAACGGCCGGCCGCGTTGGTCGGCCAATGTGCTGCTGCGGGACCCCCACGGGTCCCGCCTCCCAATGCGCCAGCGGCCAGCTGAGTCCAGATGCCTCCTCTTCACCGCCGCAGCCTTAGGCCCCGGCCCCGGTCTGACCGGTGCGGTGCAACGACGTCGCGCCCCTCCGTCGCGGCATGCCCCGGGCACAGCCTCCTACTGTTCCGGTGCGGCGCGATGGTGTCGCGCTCCTCTGCCGTGGCCCGGCTACGGTTGTGGCCTCTTTCGGCCCCACTGGCGCGGCGTGATGGTGTCGCACTCCTTCGCCACAGCACGCTCCGGTCGTGGTTCTCTCGTCCTCCGTGGTGCAATGGCTCCGCCTCCGTTTCAAGCCATGAAGAAAATCAACAACGAAAAGGGGAGTAGGATCGGCCATGTTCGTGAAGTCTGACCTCCTCCTGTTATATTGATAACGGCGGCCAATATTAATGAAGAACGTCGAAATATTCTTGAATTTAAAAACAACCCCTACGTTTTTACCTGCAATCCAATATTCCCAACCCACAAACATATTCTTTCGTGGATCAACTTAACATTGAGTTGATCCGTGTTCTTTGTTTTAGAAGGAAACAAACACGGGTTTTTTAACATTCAAAAATTAATCCCCTACCTCAACAACGGTGACAAAAGTCAGTGTCACAGTTGACGGCGTCTACGTACATCCAAAGAGGGATTGACGTATCACACCGGCTGCGGAGAGGAGAAGAATGGCACGTCGATCACTCCATGCAGTGACAACATTATTCAACGAATATGATGAAGAGTTTAGATTTTCCTCCCCAAAAGTCTCCACAAAACGAACATCAACCAAATAAAATAAGGCCTCCCCTTATTTTAAGCTTTTTCCATGCTTTTCAAAACATCAAAAGATGTATTCACCTAATTAATTAATCTTGAGTAGTCAAAATTAAATGGATTTAATTTGGCAACATTAATGCGAGGGAGTGTCATATAATTTAAGAGGGGTTTAGAGAAGTTAGGGAATTTAAAAGGTAGGGGATCGTTTGTGCCCCACCTCACCTTTAATCCTCTCATGGGAAGTTAACAAACAGTGGGTCCCACTTCAACTTCCACACCTAGGATCTTACACTTAGGAAGTGGAATAAAATATGAAACAAAATTTTATTTCACTTAACACATAAACCACAATTTTAAACAACTCTTCCCAAGAAAACACAACATCAGTAAAGGTCTTCTTAAGAAAATATCAGCATTTCGGTTTCATCGGTTCCCTCGGATTTCGATTGTAAGTACCGGTTCAAAAGTTAGAAGAAACCCGCTCGTTCTTTCACTGAATGTACCCAAGCTAAACTTCAGAAATTGATTCTGGGCACACCGGGCCTTGGAATCAGGTACCGTCAGAAACTGCGGACCCATAAAATTCCAAAGAAATTAAGAAAAAAATTTCCTTGAAATTTTCGGGTCCTTACATTACTCCCACCTTAGGGTGTTACGTCCCCGTAAAGCTTCAACACACACTAAGGAAAACAAAGTGGTACTGAGCATGCATCTGAGCGCTTCGTTGCCATGTGCTCTCCTGGAGGTTCTTGAGCTACCAGTGAAAGTATACCTGGGGAATCGACCGTCAATGTAGGATATGCTCCTTTCGATTCCTGATCTCCATTGGAACCTCCATGCATGTCGACCTGTCATCGACGTCCAACTCCATGGGGTGGATGATGTGAAGGATCGTGCACGTATCTCCTCAGCTGAGATATGTGGATGACATCATGCACCCGGTTCAACTGAGGTGGAAAGGTAAAGCGGTAAACCACCTCTCCTACCCTACTGAGGACCTAGAAAGGTCCGTTGAACCTCGGAGATAACTTGCCACCTCGGCAACATCTCTGTAAACCTCATTGAGGTGAGACCTGTATAAGAACGTTTTGTCCATCCTCAAACTCCAGAGGCCTAAATTTTCTTATTAGAACTGAACCACAAAACACCTACTGCCACGAGGGTAAGATTGACCAACTCAAGAGTGATCTACCTTAACCTCCCGTACATGAGTTTTTCCCTGTGCTACCTGGGGTTTCATTTTCACCGATCAAGGGAAACTCATCCCAACGTTGTAGATAATCCACAACTTTTTTCCTAATAATGTTAATCTGTGTATGAACTGTGGTTGCCCAGTCCATACCCAAACTAACGTCGTAAGGCCTCAATGCTGCCACCAAGAGGTTTCAACCGAATCTATCACCTCAAGGTTTATAGCACACCGTCGGCGTAAGTGTGATTATCGAGTCTCCTTCCAAAGGTATCTCCAGACGTGAGGGTCAAGAAAATGGCTTAACCGGAAACTCTAGGTCTAGGACAAGATTCGTGGAAGGTGGGAATGATTGGTACACATGTCTATTGATACGGAAGCTAGTATTAGACACAGAACATATATAAAATCATTCTTAGAGCCCTTGGGTCACACTCCTTGACCGCATGCAGCTATTCTCTTCCCCTATCATCCAGCTCCCTGAGACTGGCGGGGACTACAAAGGCGGGTGATTGTAACATGTTGAAATGTACACCACCTCATGTTACACTCCTAGCTCTGCTTCCATGTCTGCTGCTCTGCAGATTTATCTGTCCTTAACATTTCCTCTTCTTGAAACATTCGCACGCCCATGTCTATGAGACCAGTTCCAGTTCGCTATGTTCCCACATCTAAAATTCTCTACCTGTATTCGTTCATCCAGAGAACATTCAACCAAAAATGTTCTCTCTAGCACCCTAACGTGAGTAGGAATGTATAGAGGAAAAGGTGCTGGCTCAGATATCCTTAAACACACCACGCTTAGAGGTCCGAGCTCAATAGAACTGATCAAATCGTATTCATTGAGTACCCGAAATGATCGGTACGCCTCGATGAATACTCAGCTACTGACATGTCGTCCTTCCAAATCTGTGTAAGCTCTAGGAAACTCTCAGCCACCTCCTCAAGACATTCCTCGGCTGCCTAAGAGTCGGGATAGCATTGGATCATGAGAGTATTTGATATTGGAACATGTGTAAGGCAGTAATACTACATGTGTCACCTACCGGTACTACCGGTTGTAACTACTGGCCAACAGGTTGTGATGTATAGCTAACACACTACCCGAAGGTACTATCTTAGGCATCGGTCCA
Organism: Viscum album; assembly: GCA_963277665.1. Taxonomy (NCBI): domain Eukaryota; kingdom Viridiplantae; phylum Streptophyta; class Magnoliopsida; order Santalales; family Viscaceae; genus Viscum; species Viscum album. Next base: position 1,032,971,765 of record OY728158.1, read on the forward strand.
CATACCAAAGTCTCATCACTAGGTGGACCATCCTCATGGTCATTCACTAGAAAACACAAGTATCGAAGTCCACCATCCACTCAACTGGTGTATCATCTTGGAGGAAATCTCTTGCAATCACCTCTAGCCAGTCCACTGCTATCTGGGAATCTGCCTCGCCTCGTAACCTCGAAGGCCTCTACTGCTGGAACTCATGGAACGCGCTCTGTCGGCATGCACTGTCTGCTAGTATGTCTAGTGGAATCCACTTCCCAACAGGTGGTGGTCCTGTTGGTACACCACTTGAGGTTTCCAATATCGTAAAAATGGCCCTGCACCAGAGCCCTGTCGCTCGGTGGTCCGTCATCGTGTACTATCTCAGAACTCCAACTAATTGTTTGCGTGGAGACATCCTGAAAAGATGTGACATTGTCAATGATTTATTCCTAGTGAGCTGACCGGGTTTGATCTCACTTTAAAACTTTTGGAAACACACACGCAATCAGTGTTTTCGTGCACAAAGTCGGAAATTAGTAGTCATGGTCATGGTGTATGGATACGTCGGCCGCCCAAACCAACACTGGACTCCCTGAACTGAAGACTAATCTTAGTAACCTTAGCGCAATTGCTTCACAGAAAAGAAAATATCAGAGCCCTAAGATCCGTGGTAGACCCGACTCCTCTGATACCAATTTTTCATGACCCGTCCTCAGGGACTATGCCATGACTACCCCAAGCCCGCCTTCTATAGGCCAGGGGCTGGCGACAAGCACTAATGTCATAAATCCAAATAAAAAGGGAATTCATTGCCTTTACAAAATGAAAACCTACACAATCAGAGTAAAAGAAGAAGCTACTCTAATTAAAGAATTATAAAAATCGTGCTGAAAGTACAAGGGGCCAGAAATACAAGCCCAAAAGAAAGGTACAGCTACAACTGAATGTAATGTACAACTCAAAGGACAACATATGAAAGGTTAAAAATAGCTCCTAGATTGTCCTACGGGTTCTTACATAAAGGGTAGGTACCGATGTCCTCCTCGGCACTCCACGTCCGTTCGCCTCCTCCAGGTACCGACTCATAGTGAGATCCACCTCTAGGTACCTACTTGTCATGATATCCACCTCTGGGTACCGTCCAGCTCCAAAAGACTCAACCACGATCAATGATGTCCATCATCTGCAACCAACACAATAAGGTGAGGGCATAGCCCATGCAGGGGTGAGTATACGATACTCAGTAGGGACCCCGAGACCCTGAAGGTCTCACTAAATCTAACAAGTATAGTCACAAAGAATGTTCTCCACAGATAACCCTTACTTAGGTATAAGCCCATACTTATACCTAGGATACCAAGTAACCCATCTCATCCACAAGGTATCACATAGATATGAAGTCGATGGATAACCACTACTAAGGTATATTCCCATACATATACGTAAGTTATCAAGTATCCCATCTAAATCATTAGGAAAACACAAAGGTCATTGACTCGGCTAAAACCAGGATTTTCATTAACAAAACCGCAACTGCTGAAGAGCTCCATCACTGTCGAGTACAGTGATCCTGTCACGACTCTGAGGCACTGCTCACTAACCAAAGACTGGTGAGGTACTTCTCCTATCGAGTACCGTGGGTCAGCCACCCAAACTCAGTAGTGCTCTCCGCCGGGTCTGCCACACAAACACAGTAGTTCACCCCCCATAATAGCCTGTAGAGTTACTCCTTCTGTTGAGTACTGTGGGTCTTCCACCAAAACACGGTAGGGCTCCCCGCTATGGGTATGCCACCCATACACAGATGTTCTCCCCACTGGGCTATACAAGTCACTCCAACTCGAATCGGACAAGCAGTCTTTATGTCTCAGCCAGCTACACGGTCTCCGTACTCCATACGGTCATCTCCGGGAGGGTCCTCTCCTCGAGCTACTAGTCGATACTCCAAGTATCACGAAGTCTCACGAAGAAGTAACTCAATGGACTGCCTCGTCATAGGGGTCTCAACGCAACAGACGGCGCGTCAATCGAATGCTCGGTCTGTATGTTATTAGCCTTTCAGTCACGGGGCCCGGTTGGTTTCGTGTATGAACCAACCCGAACATATCTGAAATGTAACCCGAACTCTCATATGGTATACTCAAATGGATCGTTTCTCAATGTGATCACCAATTCCACTGATTGTTCGTCGAACGAACGTCCGGTCTAAAAGTTATCGGTTTTTCCGTTCAAGGGGTCCGGTTGGATTTTGGGTACAATCCAACCCGGAAATATTCCAACTGCATCCAAACCTCAGGTGAAGTATGCCAAAATATCTTTCTCACCGAAGGGAATCCAACAATGTTAATGACACATCAATCAGATGTCCGGAACTCAAGTTATAGTGTTTCCGCTCCAAGGGCCCGATTGGTTTCGGGTTCGAACCAACCCGGCCATACCCAATGTTCCCTGAAACCTTGATTGTAATATACCGAAACGACCGCCTCGATCCAAGGATCCCAACACAAGTGATGGTGCGTCGATCGGAGGTCCGTAACCCATGTTATGGGCATTTCAACAACACTGCCCGAAAACAGGGGGTCTGGGCCCGGTCTAACCCGGCCCAGTACCCCCTAGGTCGGCCCGAACCGGGTCGACCCAACCCGAGTCCGGGTCAGACCCGTAAGGGTGCGGCGCGACCTGACTGGCGCTATCTAGCCCAGCCGGTGCGGCGTGGCCCTGCTCGGCGGCCTGGCCCAGCGCGGGTGGCTTGTCTCAGCGCGGGCGGCCCGGCGCGGGCGGCCCGGCCCAGGGCGGGCCGCGGCTCGGCTCAAAGCTGAGCTGGACGCAGAGGGGGGAGGCGCTGCCCCCCCTCATTTTGAAATGACGACCCCCCATTTTTGGTGGGGTCCGCCCTAATTAAACCAGGGTTACGCCCCCCCCCCCCTCCCCCGGACTCTCGGAAATAGCCGGCCGCATCGGCCAGCCGATGTGCTGCCACGGGACCCCCCACGGGACCCACCACCCGATGCATCGGCGGCTGGCTGAGTCCGGCCACCTCCTCTGCACCGCCGAGGCCTTAGGTCGCGGCCCCTGTCCATTCGGAGAGGAGCGACGGCACCGCGCCCCTCTACCATGGCCCGCCCGGGCCGAGGCCTCCTGGTGTTCCTATGCGGCGCAACAGCGCCGCGCTCCTCCGCCGCGACCCGACTCTGGCTGCGGCCTCTTTCAGCCCCACCGGCGTGACGCGATGGCAACACACTCCTTCACCACGGCCCGCTCTGGCCGTGGTTCTCTCATCCACGTGCGGTGCAACGGCTCCGCCTCCATTTCAAGCCATGGAGAAAATCAACAACAAAAAGGCGAGGAGGTTTGGCTGTGTTCTTGCGGTCCAACATCCTGCCATTATATTGATAAGGACAGCCAATATTAACAAAGAACGTCGAAATATTCTTGAATGTAAAAACAACCCCTATGTTTTTACCTGCAATCAAATATTCCCAACCCGCAAACATATTCTTTCACGGATCAACTTAATATTGAGTTGATCCACGTTCTTTGTTTTAGAAGGAAACAAACAAGGGTTTATTAACATTGAAAAATTCATCCATTACCTCATCAATGGTGACAAAAGTCGGCGTCGCGGTTGACAGCGTCAGCGTACGTGCAAGGAGAGATTGACATCTCACACCAGCTGTAGAGAGGAGAAGAATGTCACGTCAATCACTCCTTGCGGGGACTGCGTTCTTCAACGAAGATGATGAAGAGTTTAGAGTTTCCTCCCCAAAGTTCTCCACACAATGAACCTCAACCAAATAAAATAAGGCCTCCCCTTATTTTATTCTTTTTCCATGCTTTTCAAAACATCAAAAGTTGAATTCACCTAATTTAATTAATCTTGAGTTGTCAAAATTAAATGGAGTTAAGTTGGATACATTAATGTGAGGGAGTGTCACATAATTTTAGAGGGGTTTAGAGGATTTAGGGAATTTGAAATGGTGGGGTATCATGTGGGCCCACCTCACCTTTAATCCTCTCATTGAAAGTTAACAACCAGTGGGCCCACTTCAACTTCCACACCTAGGATCTAACACTTAGTAAAGTGGAATAAAATTTGAAACAAAATTTTATTTCACATAACACTTAAACCAAAATTTTAATCAACTCTTCCCAAGAAAACACAACTCCATTAAAGGTATTCATAAGAAAATACCAGCATTGCGGTTTTAATAGGTTCAATCGGATTTTGATTCCGAGCACCGGTTCAAAAGTTAGAAAAAACTCGCTCGTTCGTTCACTAAAAGTACCCGAGCTAAACTTCAGAAATTGATTCTAGGCACACCGGGCCTCAAAATTAGGTCCCGTCAGAAACTGTGCACTCGTAAAATTCCAAAGCAATTAAGAATAAAATTTCCTTGAAATTTCCAGGACTTTCCATTTAAACTATGTGTATTGTCCTCATTGTAGGACATTAAAACTACATGTTTATCATCCTTATTGGTATGACGTAAAATTACATAGCATTCCAGGTCCTTACAATAGAGGCCCTGGTCAGAAGTATTATTGATCCCTGATTAGATAGATATGCACAATTAATTTGTTTCCACCAAGGTGGTGTGATTTCAAGAGTGTTGGACTCCATTTGTACAACCCGTCATTCCACATTCCATGCTTTGTGTTCCCTTTATCCGGACCCTCATCCTCTTTCATGTCTAAAAGAACCCCCAAGAAGTATGTATTCTCGTCTTACGGATCGCCTACTATCCTGGGCCAACGTTATGGAAGACTAATGGATAGCATTTTGAGTCAGGACCCATGTTTCAAACATGGTCTATGGTCGGCTCTAATTTTTTATCTCAATTTCAGGCTAATGCAATAATTATACAGTGTTCCGAATGCAGCCAATGGTTATCCTTCAATGTCACACCACCCCTATATTGTTCCGAATATGGGGTATCATGATTCACACTTTCCACTCCCTTATGTTCGGATTAATTCCAACGCCCCTGGCGTTACCCCGCTTGTGCAATAAAGCACACTGAAAAAACGATAATTCGACTGTTCTGGGAGAATTATTATCCAGTTAGGTCTCCCCCTTTCTTCTTGGAAGTCTTGATCGACTATTCCGAGAGCCCCATTATCCAACTGTAATCCCTCTTTTAGGACACTCTTAATGGTTATTGATGTCCCACTCTGATCCCCTATCACCTTCCATTATTTAGCTCCCTCATATAGGGGAATGACCTCCTATTTTCTCTTGGTTCCCTCACCAAGCATGGCTCACTCAAGATTAGAGATTTATTTGGCTATTTCATCAGTGTGATCGAGGTAAAATGGACCCTATGGCATGAATTTTCTTCTGTAGTTTCCTAAGAATGTTGTTTGCCTCGCCCTCATCGTCCTCTTTGTACGACATTCTTAGGGGTGGCATTTGTTGGCACGGGAATTTGAGTCCATGTTTTTTACCGAATACTTCCATAAATGATAATGGAGTGTATCTCATTCCTCAAACTTTTATTTGACTATTCGTGGAGCCCGAATGGAGTTATGGATCAATATTTATCGTTGTTCGAAGTTTCGCTGCTAAAAATGGCCATCCTGGACGATATTGGGGAAAAGTATGGTTTTGCGTGCAAGAAGTGAAATCTTGTGCACACGAATGATGATTTTGTGAGAAAGTTTGTAATATTGTGTGAAATAGAAAAATATTGTGCACAACATGTTGAGAAAAACTTTCATGCGACTAATGAGATGTCATCTTCCACCTAGGGTACACATAAAACGTCCAAGGGAAGTGCACATAAGTTTTGAGAGGTGTGAACAAGAGGAGAATCCACGCACAAGATTCTTCTATGCCAAAGGTGACGTCAAACACACTTTTGCGCAAACGCCCACTGTAGGATGTATGGAAAACAACTTGCATGCATGGATGTTTACGTGCACCAGATCGCGCAGAAAACAAGTTGCGCACACAGAATCATACGAGCAACTTCTCCTAGGTTCTACGATAAACACAAGTGCAACCCCCACCCCTTGAGAGAGGTCTATAGTGGTTGGCCGATGCTCTTCTACATGTAAGACCGCCTATTTCACACCCCTATGGATGAATTGAACTCTCTGTAGACGCCGAAAAAGTCCGTAACTCCCGGGGGAGGTTTCGAAGTGACGAAGCGAAGTTATATTCGGAGTAAGAGGCCCGATCTGGAGGCCCGGGAAGTGGTGCGCGAATTAAAGGAGGATTCGCGAGAAATAATGTTGTGTGCACGAAGTATCCCCAGGATTCTCATAATTGAGCCGATGAGGCACGCAATATTTGCACACCTCGGTTCTGTGATTTGAGATTTTGCGCGCCGACTGCTCCCGGCGTGGAAGATTGCGCGCACCGCCTGGATTCTGTGCCGACTAGGGCCTATAAATAGATGGAAACCCCCGATGGTTTGGGGGTTGAGGAATTTAGATCTGCTCTCAGGCGCGCAATTCGACTCCCCCCACGTGCAATATGACTTCCAGGTAATCTCTTTTTCACGCAACTTTGCCCCGGGGTTCGCCTTTGTGCGCAACACCACCGGCTTCAGTGAATTTGCCCCCTCCTCTGGGTTCCTTCCTTGCACGCAATCCGTGCCCAGTGAACGCAATTCCCTTCCGCGCATGCAATACCCTGCATGCCATTCCCTCACCGCGCGTAATTCCCTGTCTCTAATTGTGCGTCATCCCGTTGTTTTGCGCGCAAAACTTCTCTTTGCGCGTGCAAAACCCAGGACCCTTTAACTTGATGCCCCTTAGATGCCTTTCCGCACCGGTACTTGTTGTCTCCCCTGCCGAGGATGCGCGCCATGCATTTTTTTCCCACACGGCCTTCCAGGCTCGTGCGAAGTAACCTCGAGGTCCCTGGGTGGTGTTTCCCGTTGCGTTTCATTGCCTTATGCTTCTCCGCATAGAGACGCTAATGACTATTGCTTATTCGCATAGCCATGCTAACATGGACCCCCCGGTGGTTCGCCCTGCGGCCCCCCTTTACCACATCCTTGCTGATTCCTTCCCTCCCACAAGGGGTAGAGGGCGTTGGGCACGTAAGCCCTAGGGGTGTGGAGCGAACCCACCTCATCCAAACTGTAGGACGTTAAACTGCTAAGCACCTCGTCCTTAACACATGACGTTATACTGTGGTACGACCCCATGCTTTGCACGCAGGGTCCCCCCAGCTCGGACATTTTTTATGCCTCTCGTCTCCACGGGAATGGACTCTTTGTCACATGGAATGAGATCCTCCTTGTCGGAGTGGTGTTTGTCTGCGGGGGAAGGGCTGCCTCAGAGCGTAAGCCCCTGGCCTCTCTTACGGAAGGTTGCACTCATGCATTTCGGTACTTCCCCCATGCCAAGGCAAGTGGAGTCCCTTTCCCACTGTGCTTTGTCGCACCACGGGCCTCCACCCTGGAGTAAGCCCCAGCACCCAGGGCCGCTAACCACGCGTAAGCCCCTGTTTCCTATTTGGGCCGCTCAACGCGTAAGCCCCATTCCGCTTCTCACAGATGCACCCTTTGCGACGTGATCATCTGGTCCCTACTGCCTCCTGTTTCCCACACCGAGAATGACTCACATGGGCATAGAGCACACATCGACCATGACATCCTCCCATGGGCCGCCTCAGAGCGTATGCCCCATGCCAGAAAACTACGTGGACTTTGATCCGTGCTAACGCATGGTACGTAGGAAGCCTCCACGAGGTTCAAGCCCACCACCCGGTTGTTCTGACCTCTCCATGTTGGTTCCATACCCACCGTGGGCTGCCTCAGAGCGTAAGCCCCATACCCACCATGGGTCGCCTTAGAGTGTAAGCCCCATACCCACCATAGGTCTCCTCAAAGCGTAAGCGCCGAATTCCTCGTCCCACATGACGTTAAACTGTATGCCCTCGTCCGGCATGACGTTAAACTGTATCTCGTCCCGCATGACGTTAAACTGTATCCCCACTCTTGGGCCGTCTCAGGGCATAATACCCATTCCTCACTCCATCATCCATCCTGATCCTTACCCGGGCCGCCACATCCCAGTGAGATCTTGCCACTCCACCCCACTCTATAGTATCCGGGAAGCCGGCCACGTGCTAGCCCCAACATCGGTGTTCCCCCTAGGGGGGTCCTTCAATATGATACACTCTCAGTGTTTCGATCAGTCCGATATGTCTCCACAAGACGTTAAACTCGTGACATACCCCGTGTTAAACATAGGAAGCTGAGGAAAACCTCTGACGGTACACATTCCCCGCGTTTGATGTGGGATGCCTTGGGCTTACGCGTCCTCAAGAAGCCCCGTGATAAGAGTTAGAAGACAGACATGCTGATCCCCAGCGTCATGAAATGCCAACGACATCCTAACGTGACCTTTCTCCTCACCGAAGGTTGCTTCCCCGACAAGACCCCTTGGAGGGTCTTGACGGAGGCAGCGTAATTAACTGGCGTCCATGCAGATATGGTACCGGGAATGAGCTTCCTGAACCCGTCTTAAATCTATGAGGGAGACCCGGATTAGGTGACGAGCTCCGAGGAGGAATCCACGGAAGGAAGAACCAACATACCATCATCCTGGTTTGATCAAGGAGCAGTCGTCCCTGAATAAGGAATGGATGATGCCCGCCTTTGGAATGTGGGAATGTGGGGCGATGAGCCGCATGTCCTCCCATGCATGACGAACATGCACGCGCACCCAGGCATAAAAGCGTCTAAAACAGAAAATGGTGAACCTGACATGAAGCTCTTCTCCTCAATATGGGGACAAGTAGCATTCGGGATGTCGGAAGATCAGCATGTCACCAGGTCCGGGTACCTATCACCGGGACATGAAACCCACCAGGGGTCGAGGCAGTCTGGATGTTGTGCACTCCGTTCCGCGAAGACGGAACGACGCTGGGCTATTGGTTGTCAGTTTATCTTCCTGTAAGAACTGATGGGTTCATCTCCCTGCTTCCAGGAATCAGATCACTGCATCCAGATCTCGATCGCCAGCTTCCCACCAGCGCAGGGGCAGGGGCAGTACCGACGGGACTACCCCACGAGGTCGGTTTTCTTCCACAGTCGCTCCGGCTCCGATTTCTGTGACTGTCGGGTGCTCACGCCCCCTCTCCCTATCAGAAATCATCCAGAAAATGGTGATCCATGACTTGGTTTGTAGGTACGACGAGGATGGGATCATCCCCACTAGGGGCCTGGCCCGTTTGGATCTACAGGCGGTTGAGCCCCACAATCATCGCCGCCCCCGAGGGCCGCGAAGGGAGCCGCCGCTCCCCACTCCGACGTTCAACCATTTCGGGAGCCTATCCCCGGAGCGCCTTGACACATCCCTCCCCTATTCCAATTAGATGGGGAATGTCCGGGTCCACCCGATCAGAGACCCGTCCCAGGGGTTAACGGCAAGAACCCCCGCCAGGCTGCATCGACGTCATCACTTGGCTTCCCGGGTTGAGGACCAGGAAATCTCTATGCCCGCACCACCGGCTCCAACCCATCCGACCCAACGCCAGCGTCGGGTGCGAGTGGAAGAGAATGCCCGTCCTGGGGCACCAATCTCAGCAGCCACTATGGCCCGAGCCACTGCTGACGCCTCCTACCATATCCCCGCACTCGTTGAGAAGGGGCAGCCACATGCCCGACTGGGATAGAAACCTCGACCGCCCTGTAGGCAAGTTGCGTTGAATCTCCCGGTCGCGGGCACTGGCGATGTCCACCGCGGACCAATCCGTGGTAGTTCCACCCATCCTGAAGGCTCATTCTGTGCCACTGACTTGGAAAGCCGAAGGCTTCTTCGCCACGACTATGCTCCAGGTATGACTCTTTCCAGCACCCACTGCATTGGGTATGAGGTCACTCCCCATACTACCGGCCGCGAGTATGGAGTCGTTGTGTATCCAGTCACTCACTCACATGGAGTTCCTCCCCATGTCCCTTTCGACATCTGTCCCGGTGCTTCTCGCACCCCGGCCTTCAGTCCCCTCTGCCCCAGTTCTGTTGCGACCAGGGGACTCCTTGAAAGAAATAATCCTTACCCTAAGAAGCCACCCAGGGGCAGGAAGGACGGGCGTCATCGTTGTAAGAGGAATGTCAGGGGAGTTTGGATGGAAATTAGACCAGTCCGTTTCTCAGATTCTGAGGCGGAGTATGACTCGACGATGGAACCTTCCCCCCAACCCTTCGAGTTGAGGGCAGGGATGGGGATGCGGTGCGTCAGCCTCGTACTCCCTGAATGCGAGATCCATATGATTCCCTCCTCTCTCCGAAGGTATATCTTGGAGGACGCGGACTTGTCATACCCCCAGGGGTCAAATCCGCAGTTGCCACTGACCTCCCTGGAAGCACCATCCGCCCTTGTCAGGGAGGGTGGGGATCTTTTCTGGGGACCGACGGAAGATTCACAAGACGACACACCCTCGGCGAGCACCGACACTGTTACAGGAGGCCCATTCGCTGGCCCATCCTATCGCGACGTGGCAGCCAGGGCACTGCAACCCCCGAAGGATGACTCGGGGATTGGCGGCCAATCGGCATGTTCGCCGTATTCTCCGCCGGCCAGCCCACCAGCCCGGCGGCCTGCCTCATCGCCATTGCCAATTCCCCGATCAACCTCGGTGTACGAGCAGAGGCAGAATGTTCTGGAGCCCGAACTGGATTCATGGAGCTTCTGGACCGTTCTTGCAGCAGGCCACTTCCCTGAGATGTTTTGGCCGGTCGCAGAACCAGATTTTGATGTGCCAGAGGTGCACACCCTGGGGGAGTTTGAACGTTTCCGTGAGACTCTTCCAGTGAATCACTCCCGCCTTCTCCATCAGCTAGCGCCTTATCCCGGGAGCCAAGCACATCTCGAGGATATCAGTGAGCAGTACTGTCGGGTCGACCTGGCAGCACTCCCTGCGGTTTGGAACCCGAGTCGTCGGGCCACCACAGGGCCCTCCAGTAACAATGTGTCCAGAGTTTTCAAGTACTCCGCAAAGTTATTGAGGAAGCCACCCCCCACGTGCACGTCCGCGGATGGGGGAAGTACGTTTCTCTTCTTTTCTGTGCGATCTGCCGACAGCCCGACTCACTGGGTGGTCCTGAGGGAATGTCGCCAAAGGCAGTGGCGGTCAACATAGATGACCTTTTAGATGAGGGAAACGGTGTGGAGCTCCTCAATGGGGACTCACCCCCTAGGGACAAGCCACCACTGGACCCGTCTGGGAGGATCACTCACCACCAGAGGAGCCTCCTAGGTCTCCCCACACCCACTGGGGCACTGACACTGAGCCGAAACATCGGCAATGTTAAAGAGCCCGTCGGGTCTGTCAAGCCCGCTGACCCATCTGCCTCAGTGCAGAAGGCAGAGGAAGATCCCGAGAAGGCCATGCTACGCCAACATCTTGCTAAGAAAAAGAGGCTGGTTGACGAGCTCTTGGCCAAACACATTGCGGAGCGGCGACCTGACTATGGTAATCCTAGGTCAGGATAGCAGGGGCAGGAGCACCTACCCCTTGTCGAGATTACCCCGAGCAACCGCAACCATGTCGTGTTCGCCGACAGGGGAGAGGACAGTGCCCATGGAAAGAGGGCATGATACGTCTTGCCGAACCCTCTCGAGGGGCGGAATCACCTGGGAGACCATGCTCAGTTTCCTCCTACTGCCCCGAGAGTCGCTCCGCCAGCCGCCCCGCGAGCTGACGAGCTTGACTACGAGATTGGAGAGCCCGAAATGCGCTTGTGTATAGAGATCCCCGCCCGGACAGGAATCCGCATCCGAATGATCTGATGGAAGTACTCATCACCTGCTTGGAGGCCATGGAAACTCGGAAGGTGTCAATCCCACTGGACGGCAAGCCATACCCAGCATGGGTGGATGATATGCCAGCCCCACCGGGATTTGGGAACCCCACTTTCACCCCCTTTGATGGGACCAGAGACCCGTCACAACAATTGGACCACTTCAACTCGAGGTGTGGGCCTGTGTTAGGGACTTCGGCGCAGTAGGAGGCTTCCAAGCTCTGTTGCTTCATTCAGACACTAGAAGGACTAGCATTCGTCTAGTACAGCCAGCTCCCTATTGGATCTGTGACTAGCTGGGTGGACCTTTGCCGGAAATTCCTCTACCAGTTCAGTTCCACAACCCGGAAGAAGAACATTGCAGACCTCTTCAGGTGCAAACAAAGGCTCGACGAGCGAGTCGCGGACTTCGTCGCCCAGTGGAATGGGCTCACGTACTCCCTTGACATGCCTCTTACTTAAGACCAATTACTGACGATGTGTGTAGGGAACGTCAAGGGAGAACTGGTTTTTTCTCTGATCACTCAGAATTACCCTGAGGGATTCCGGGTTTCTTGGACAAGGCTCAACGCCTCGAAGAAGCCCTGCAACAGGCCAGTCAGGCACGCCCGCTGCCTCCGGTAATCCCTGCAAGGAGGGCCGCCAAGGCCGAACCCGCTGTTGTAGCCCAGATAGAGGCCCCTAGACATCTGGAGTTGCTACCAGTAAGGCCAGCTCAGTATGCTCATAGGGGTCCACCCCCACGGGCACAGCCTCCGGCCCAGCAGCGACCACCACAAAATCGACAGGCGCCTCCGTGTAACGCGCCGCCACCACCCAAGTGAGAAAATCCGGTTCCGCCTCCTCGGCCTGCTCTTCCGGACCCTAGTCATGGTCATCCCCCAAGAGCCCCCTTTCCAGAAAGAAGGAATCAGACTTACTCATTTGGTGAGGCCCAGGTCCCTGGTTATTTCCGTAGCGCCTTGGAGTAGAGGATCGTGCGGTTTCATGAGTGTCGGAAGCCAGAAGAGTCGTGTCTCACAGATCACCCTAACTACTGCCCTTATCACCGGATCCTGGGAGACACCATCCAGCGATGCTATGTGTTCAACAACTGGATCCAAGACCAGATTGACAACAACATAGTCAGGTTGGGCCCAGCCCCGGCACAAGTGGCAGGTGTCTTCGTGAGATCAGATTGCAGTAGTGACAACATGGATGAGTGGGAACAGGTTTCCGACCGTGGGTCCCGGAAGTATAACGACTGGATGGCCCGTAGGACGGTCGCCCATGCCCATGGAATCATCTGGGCCTGCCTGAGTCAGCTAGATCCCCAAGAGTTATCAAGCACTACTTTGGCATCGTCATCCCAGCCTACCTCTGCCCAGAAGACCAGGCGGTGGTGCATGAAGAAAGAACGCACCCTGCCATTACCATCATCTTCCTGCACGCTTGGAAATTTCATACCCCCAGATATGGGGATCCCTCCGAGACCCCGCCCGGTAGTGGATGACTTCTTGAGTGAAAGCCGGGGGTACCCATCGGTTAACACCGTAGAGTTGGTAAATCCCTTTTTGGCTCCCGACGATGAGGAACGCCAGGTGGAATCCCCCAATGTCCCCAGTCGTCGCCAACGCCGGCAGAGCAGTGGCTACGTGAATCGCCGAGGCACGACAGTCATCACCTCTAGTCAGGTCGTGCATGCTACTGAGACCAGGCAGCAGGCCCGTTATAGAGAGCAGCACACGCGGCTCCCTCACCCGGTGTCAACAGGTTCGCCTCCACCACCGTTTGTGTTACTGGATCAAGTGGGACCACCTCGTCTGTGTCGCAGCCAGCCCTGCCCTGCTGCTGGTCGGCTGCAGCCTTCTGGTCCTAATGCGACAGCCACCTCCCGGGCTTCGACTAGTGAACAGCGAGACATGCCTAGTACCAGTCAGTCACCAGTCCCGCAAACAGGACCCGTCATGCCTCCGATCACAGAGCGGCCTCCTGTAAGCAGAAGCTCCCATTTGGCTCGAAAGTATGATGTCCTGAAGAACCTGGACGGCATTTCATCAAGGCTTTCTATCCTTGAGGCCCTTCTCATATCCTCTGAAAGGCATGAGGCGCTCACTGAGGCTCTAATAAGCCCCCTCCAATTTGAATTGGAGGTAGTGGCCGTAGAAGCCTTCCACACCGAGTTGATTGATGATGCCGAATGTCAGGCGGTTATCTCGTTTTCCGGTGAAGATGAAGACCTTCCCATACTGGGGCACATCCGCCCACTATACATCACCGGCCAGCTCAACGGCATGGAATTCCGTCACTATCTTGTCAACACGGGTTCCGGGATTAACTTGATCCAAACTCGGACACTGAGGAAACGGGGGTTGTCTAAGGATGATTTAACTCCATCCGACCTCAGGATCCAGGGGTATGACAGGACCGAGAAAACCCCACGCGGCAAGATTTGTCTGAAGACCCAGTTCGGCGGCCTAATTGCCAATACATAATTCATGGTTGTCTCTCAGAACACCGCCTACAATGCGTTGATGGGTAGGTCATGGCTCCACCTTCATGCAGTGGTTCCCTCATCATACCATCAGTGCATCAAATACTATCTTAAGGGTCGAGTGGGCGTGCTCCAAGGTGATGCGTCTCCGTTTACCTCTTGTGAAGCTCGTTACCTGGACACTGACTATTACAAGAGCATGGAAAAGCAGATCTTGGCAGGTGAGGTCGAGCCCGCCGACGTCACAAGTGATCCCTGGGTAGGTTTGGATGACGCATATGCTTCCCAATCCATCGGTTGGAGTTCATGACCCCCAATATGGGAGAGTTCTTTGTTGTCTCGGGTACCGTGGGAAGGCATATTTCCGGGTCTAAGCGATGGTGAGAAATCTCCTCGTACTCTTACACCAACCAGGCTCAGGTGATCCCCGAGCCTCCTACCCCTGTACGATATCTGGACGTTGGGCTCATGGCAAAGGCAGTACCTCACACGCATCTGTTTCGCCGGGCCGGAATTGACCAGCTCAAGCCAACGCGTCACTACTTCTTTGATGTTGTAAAGCGTGGCCCCTTGGGCCGAAGGACAGATGCGATTGGATCAACCGCCTTCGTCACCATGGTCTCCGCGGTGCATGGGTCTCCCATCGTGATGACCTCTGCCACCCAAGCCAGCGCCAGCTCCCCATCAGGGTCTGTCAGCCCTGAAACGGCTCCCCCATGGATGAACCTTCCACAAGTGGAGATGAGGAAATGGAAGATTCTCCTCCTACCTTTGAGGAGGGCATCTCTACCACGGTCGACGAGTTAGTGTAGGTGAACCTCGGTAGAGAGGCGGACCTGAGATCCACATTGGTCAGTGCCGCTATGCCCCCCGAGGAATGGAAATAGTACATAGACTTCCTCAGACGGCACCATGATGTGTTTTCCTGGAGTTATGATGAGATTCTAGGACTAGATCCCTAGGTATCTGTCCACCGCCTTGGCCTCCCAGCAAACCATTGCGGGTTCAAGCAGCCTCCCAGAAAGATACACCCCTCTCACGGTGCCATGGTTGAGGCCGAAGTTGATAAGCTCATCAAGGACAACTTCTTCAAGGAAGTCCATTACCCCAGGTGACTAGCCAACATTGTGCTAGTCAAGAAAAAGAACGGATAGATCAGGGTCTGCATCGACTTCCGTGATCTCAATCGCCACTGTCCGAAGGATGACTTTCCCCTTCCTATGACGGAACTATTGATCGATGCAACAGTCGGGTTCCAGGACCTCTCCTTCATGGATGGGTACTCTGGGTACAACCAGATCTGGATGGCCCCTGAGGATGAAGAGTTCATTTCCTTCAGGGCCCCCCGGGGTACTTTTGGCTACCAGGTTATGCCCTTCAGCCTGAAGAATGCAGGTCCCACCTATTAACTGGCCATGCACCACATATTCAAGCCAATTCTCGGGACACTGGTGGAGTGTTACGCGGATGATCTGGTGGTTAAATCACGTTAGCGCTAGGACCATCTCAAATACATTGAGAAAGTGTTAGGCTTCCTCTGTTCTCTCCACCTGAAGATGAACCCATTGAAGTGTGCCTTCGGGGTCACCTCTGGAATGTTTCTTGGCTTCGTTGTTAGGTATCGAGGCATCGAGATCGACCTAGAGAAGATCAAGGCCATCAGTCAGATTCCTCCCCCGAGTAATATTCGGGAGCATCGAGGCCTCCAAGGCCACTTAGCCTATATACGCCGATTCATTGCGAATCTGGCTGGCAGGTGTAAGCCCTTTTCCTGGCTCATTAAGAAGGGCGTCGTCTACGAATGGGATGAAGGGTGTTATATTGCTTTTGTGGAAATCAAGCAGTATCTGCTTCACCCTCCGGTCGTGATTCCACCTGTTTCTGGAAAGCCGCTGGTCCTTTACGTGACCGCCCTGGAGCGATCCCTCGGCGCACTTCTCACCCATAAGAACAACGAGGGAACATAGAATAGCCTCTACTACCTCAGCCACATGCTCCTCGACGCGGAAATTTAATCTTCCCCCATCGAGAAGAGCTTCCTAGCGACCATATTTCCCATGTAGAAATTGCGGCACTACATAAAGCCCCACGAGGTATAGCTGGTCTCTCAGGAAGACCCATTGAAATACATCCTAAACTGACCTATGTTGACCGGCCGATTGGCATGTTGGGCATTGATCCACCAGCAGTTCGACATTAGGTTCGTACCTCAGAAGGACGTCAAAGGACAGGCGTTGGAAGACTTCTTAGCTACCCACCCAACCTCTGCGGACCAGCCACTGGATCTAGGCTTTCTTGATGAGGCAATCCACATAGTCGATCACGCCATCCCATGCTGGCAGATGCACTTTGACGGCGCCTCCCGAAGCCCTACCGGTAGAAGGCTCAATGATCCTAGGCTTAACAGAGTGGGCCTGGGTATCGTCTTCATCACCCCCGAGAAATACGTTCTTCCATATTCATTCCTATTATTAGAAGGCTACACCAACAATGAGGTAGAGTATCATGCCCTCATCACTGGCCTCGAGTTGTATCTAGAGGTTAATGTACCCCATCTCTATGTAAAAGGGGACTCTGAGCTAGTCATCAAGCAGGTAAATGGTGATTATGATGTCAGGAAGCTAGAGAACGTGCCATTGCTGGAGTGCACCCTCCGTCTAATGGCTAAGTTCCCCTCCCGACCAGAGGTCGTTCACATTCCCTGGACGCAGAACGGTCGAGAAGATGCTTTGGCCAGCCTGGCTGTATCACTCACAGAGCCCGAACAGGATGACCTAATCATCCACATGATGCACCGGAGAGTCATTTCTCCTATTAATCCAGAGGGAGATCATGGCCCGCGAGTGAACCATCTCACCACTGGCGCCCCTACGTCAGGACCCATAGGGGATTTAGGCGTGGTGATCGAGACAGTTCATGACTGGAGGACACCCTTGGTTGAATATATCTGGCACGGAAATCTTCTGCTGGACCGAGCAGAGCGACAATGAATCCGACGCCGCGCGCCGCAGTTCACCCTTCAAAGCGGTCCTAGATGCCAGCAGCTCCTTTACAAGCGCGGATTTGATGGTGTTCTCCTTTGTTTTCTTCAAGGAGTTGAGATCCCACAAGTCATGCAAGAAGTGCACACTGGTTCCTGCGGCGCCCACCAGGCCAGGTCGAAGTTGTCCCACCCGATTCGGAGGCTGGGATACTTCTGGCCCTCCATGATCCATGACTGCATCGAGTATGCCAAGAGGTGTCATGCGTGCCATGTTCATGTTAACTTTGTGCATCGGCCACCGGTGCCTCCCTATACTACCATGTATTCTTGGCCCTTTGCAGTCTGGGGGTTGTATGGCGTAGGGCCTTACCCGCTGGCGACGGCCCGCCAGTGCCGGTTCATCTTGACCGCTACAGAATTCTTCTCCATGTGGGTAGAGGAAATACCTCTTAGGGAAGTCAAGGCTTGTTCTATCGCTGACTTCGTGAGCTCCAATATCATCTATCAGTTTGCTATACCTCACTCTATCCTCATGGATAACGTAACCAACTTCCGAGCAGCCGAGATGAAGAAATTGTAGGCGAAGTACAACATTTGATCTAACCACACCTCCCGCTATCATGCACAGGAGAATGGACAGATCGAGGCGTTTAACAAAACCCTCTCTAACATTCTACAAAAAATGGTTGGTCAGAACAAGAAAAGTTAGACGGACAAGCTCCTCAATGCCCTCTGGGCCTATAGGACGACGAATCGTAACTCCACCCAGGTGACTCTGTATTCTCTGGTGTATGGAGCTAAGGCCATCCTGCCCATCGAGATCCAGTTTCCCTTATTACGCACGGCGGTCTACGACCAGCAAGCGTCAGATTGAGTTTATGAAATCTGTCTAGTCAAATTGGAAGCATTGGATGAATGTAGGCTTCATGCTTTACATAACTTGGAAAGGTATCAGATCAGGATGGCTCGAGATTTCAATAAGTAGGTTCGCCTCCGCTCCTTCCTGCAAGGTGATCTGGTGCTGGCTTTCAAAGCACCAATGATTCCCGTCAGGAAACCACCCAAGTTGGAGCCGAAGTGGGAGGGACCTTTTATTGTCCATAAGGTCAATCCCAATGGCACGTATTCCCTAGTGACTATGGATGGTGAGCATGTAACTCCTCCCACCAATTCCAGGTTCCTCAAGCAGTACTTTTCCTAAGCATTTTCAAGGTCCTGCATGACGTTAAACTGTTGGTCCAGCATGACCTTAAACTGTATGGTCCTGCATGACCATAAACTACACCAAGTACAGCATGACCTTAAACTGTATGGTCCAGCATGACCTTAAATTGTATGGTCCTCCATGACCTTAAACTGCACCTGGTCCAGCATGACCTTAATCTTTATAGTCCTGCGTGACCTTAAACTGCACACGGTCCAGCATGACCTTAAACTGCATTTTTCCCAACATTCGGGATCCTGTGTACGAGTTCTACTACCTAAAACTATGATCCGTATTTCATCAAGCATGACGTTAACATTCCTTTTCAGAACTACGTGTGGCTTGATTCTGATTCTAATGAGATACATAGGAATGCCCAGACATTTTTTCATGGGTCCAGCCCCAAGTTTTTCAGGGTCTGAGTTCTAAGACCTAAAACTAAGTTCCGTATTTCATCCTACGTGACGTTAAACCGCGTTTCTATGAACTACGTCTAGCTTGATTCCCATCCTTATGGGATACGTAAGTGCACCCAGACCTTTCATCTTTGGTACCAGCTTGAGGTCCGCTATCGCATCTGTCTTTCCTTTGGGACCTTGACCACAGGATCGCGTGGCATGGTATGGGATTATATCCTCATTCAGGTCGGGTTTGCAATAGCTGCACCACGTGCACCCTGTCCCTAG
The DNA here is from genome assembly GCA_963277665.1 of Viscum album. Classification (NCBI taxonomy): domain Eukaryota; kingdom Viridiplantae; phylum Streptophyta; class Magnoliopsida; order Santalales; family Viscaceae; genus Viscum; species Viscum album. The sequence continues at coordinate 1,032,990,849 of OY728158.1, forward strand.
GATTAGCCCTCCTATTTCATGTTCCCATGACATTAAAAGGAACTGTCTAGAACTACGTATGGCTTGATTCCCATCCTTATGGGATACGTAGGACCACTTGAACACCTAGATGTCAGGTCCAGCCCCACCTCTTATGAGATCCCGTGATCTCCCAGTTGCCAGGGTGTTTAGCATTAAGCCCCCCTCTTTTTCCCGGGGACCCTCCGTCTTGGGCCGCTCTCAAACTGAGCCCTTTGACCCTTTCCGGTGGTCTACAAATGTGTTCAGAGTACTCTAGTCTAGGACTGGGAGTGTCAGATTTGGCTTAGACAAGTTTTCGTCCACTTTTCAAGCTTCTTGTTCCCCATCATTCAGGCCCCACCATCCTTCACATCCAGAGGGACCCCCAAGAACGGCCTGGATATAATGCCTATGGGCTCTCCAACCATCACGGGCCAATGCCCCTGAGGGTTTTGGGAGACAAATTGATACAAATCCCCTATTGCAAATATGGTCAGCGGTTGATGCTCATTTGTTTTCCCCTACTTCTAGGCTAACACGACAAGATGCTGTGTTGCGAACATGGTCAGCAGTAATCCTCGGTCATCACACAAGTTTCCTTGGGCCTTGAATGTTGGTGGCATGGTTCACACTGTGTTCTGCCCCCACCGTGTCGAGGTGGGATCCCGACACTCCTTGTACTAAACCTCAGTACACCCCTGCACATTAGACATACTGAGCTGTGTAACGGTGTCTCTCGGGGCTCCCGCGATCTGAGCGCTAGAGTGTGTGCTTGGGATTATTCTCTATAGGTTGCGTGCAGCTTGACCATCATCCCCATGGGGAACGAGGAGTCGCCTAGAAATTGCGTTTCGGGCCCAGCATTGCTGGGAGCTAGCATCTCATGCCCCTCCCAGATTGTTGAACCCTCGTAGGACCCTTTAGCCCATGGCTCCTCTCTCGGAACCAAGCGCGGTGATGGTATGGGATTACGCCCTCACCCGCATCAGGTATGCTGTATCGCCTCGCACATGTTCCTAGCAGTCCAAACCATATGACCTTAAACTGTGTTGTCATTCCAAACCTTAAGACCTTAAACTGTGCTGTTGGTCCAAACCATACGACCTTAAACTGTGTTGTCGGTCCAAACCATACGACCTTAATCTATGTTGTCGGTCCAAACCATACGACCTTAAACTGTTTTTCCAGTCCAAACCTTAAGACCCTAAACTGTACTGTCGGTCCAAACCATATGACCTTAAACTGTGTTGCTGGTCCAAGCCTTAAGACCTTAAACTGTGTTGTTGCTCCAAGCCTTAAGACCATAAACTGTGATGTTGGTCCAAAACATATGAACATAAATTGTGCTGTTGGTCCAAGCCTTAAGACCTTAAACTGTGGTGCTGGTCCAAGCCTTAAGACCTTAAACTGTGTTGTTGGTCCAAACCATACAACCTTAAACTGTTTTGCTGGTCCAAGCCTTAAGACTTTAAACTGTGTTGTCTGGCCAAACCATATTTCCTTAAACTGTGCTGTTGGCCCAAGCCTTAAGACCTTAAACTTTGTTGTTGGTCCAAACATTAAGACCTTAAACTGTGCTGTCGGTCCAAACCATACGACCTTATACTATGTTGTTGGTCCAAGCCTTAAGACCTTAAACTGTGCTGCTGGTCCAAGCCTTAAGACCTTAAACTGTGATGTTGGTCCAAACCATATGACCATAAACTGTGATGTTGGTCCAAACCATAGGAACTTAAACTGTGTTGTTAGTCCAAACCATATGACCATAAACTGTGATGATATCATCCTGGTCGCACGACAAAAAATGGCACCGCATTGTGATGACCTCCCCATGGGGGATATCACGCCAGGTATTGGTCGATTACCATGCCGCTTGTCGATGCCCGCTATGGCTTGATTATTGTGGAGAGGCCAAGAACTTATACCATAGGTCAGTCGCCCCACAAAAGAAAAAACCATTTACCTTCAAGAACAAACAAGATATATCAAATGCCGCTTCTTTTGGTGTGAGGGCTAGACCCGCACGACTCCTTTGCACAGGCGCCCCATCGCACCGTGCGGCCCTGTCAATAACTACGTATGGCTTGATTCTCATCCTTATGAGATATGTAGGAGCACCTGGGAACTTCCCCACAGACCCAACCTAACCTTTTCTGGTCCGAATTCTAAGACTTGAAACTAAGATCCTTTTCTTGGCTTTCCACGACTCGGTCTCTCTTGTGGGATCGCGTGGCGTAGTGCAGGATTATGTCTTCATTCATGTCGGGTTACTTGCGGTGTAATGCCTATCCCCAGATGAGGTGTGCCCCCCGTCCCACATGAAGTTAAACTATATTTCATCTTGCATGACGTTAAACTGCCTTTTCAGAACTACGTGTGACTTGATTCTCATCCTAATGAGATACGTAGGAACGCCCAGACATTTCGTCTTGGGTCCAGCCCTAGGGATTATCATCCCCTGCCCCTCCTTATTGTCAGCCCCTCAGCCTGCCTTTGTGGGAAGTGGTTTCATCGTAACATTCACCCCGAAAAAGTTCGGGATGCCCCATGGTAGTAATGGGAAGCGGTGGTTCTCTCGCCAGAGTGGTCCTGCCTGAAAATTGGGACGACCCATGCCCATGTTGGTACGTCCGCCTGATGCGCCTACGCCACAGTGGTGAAATTTTGGGAGTGTTGGACTCTGTTCGAACAAACCACCACTCCACCTTCCACGCTCTGTGTGCCCCTTTATTCGGATCCTCATTCTCTTTCATGTCTGACGGGACCCCCTAACAGTATGGATGACAGACCTACGGTCTGCCAACTGTCCTAGGCCAATGTTCTCGAGGGATGGTCATGTTTGATGGGACCCCCTAACAGTATGTATGATAGACCTACGGTCCGCTTACTGTCCTGGGCCAACATTCCGGAGGGCTGGTCATGTTTGACGGGACCCCCTAACACTATGGATGACAGGCCTACGGTCCGCCTACTGTCCTGGGCCAATGTTCCGGAGGGCTGGTCATGTTTGACTGGACCCCCTAACAGTATGGGTGACAGACTTTGGTCCTCCTGCTGCCGCAGTATGGATTATAGACCTTTCGTCCGCCTATTGTAGCAACATGGATGATAAATCTATAGTCCGCCTGGTGTCCTGGGCCAACGTTCCGGGAAACTGACCGGCGATATTTGAGTTAGGCCCCGTGTTTCGAACATGGTCAGTGGTCAGCCCTCATTTATTGTCCCCACTCCAGGCCAACACGATATGGGTGTTGTGTTTCTTTCACGATTAACAGTTATCCTCCATCGTTGCGCCACATAGTGTTCCGAATTCGGGTAGCGTGATTCACCCTTTCTTTCCATCTCCCTATGTTCGGATGGATTTCAATGCCCTGGCATTACCAAGCTCGTGGGTCAGAGCACATTGGGAAGGTGATATATCAATCAGTCTGAGGTCTTCTCCTCAGAAATCCAGGCCCAATTTCAGATGCCTAAGGCTTGTTCGATGCCCTGTAGTTGGACGAAATGATGAACCGAGTATCCTTTGCTTCTCGCATTGGGTGCGACCCACAAGAGCTTAGTGATGGGTTGTTAGTCATTTCTGAATTATGGTTGAGCATATTAAACAAAGATAAATAGTTTTGGTCCTGTATTGGATTGAGATGGAAAGCGGTAAAAGAAAGAGGTTATTGAGATGGCCCAAACAAAGCCCTTAAGGATAGGCGTGCTCAATCGACCTTTCTAGCGCTGCTACCCTTTGGCTGGTGGCCTCCAAGACCACTTCCCGCTCCTTGAAGATTATCTCCTCATCAGCCGCCACAGAGCGCAGCTCGCCAACCCTAGCTTCTACCTGCGCCCGCTCGGTTCGATGTCCGGTCATCTGGTGACTCGCCTCCATCAGTTGTTCCTGCGCGTCAATCAGCTGAGCCGTCAGTTGCTCCACAAGCTCAGAGCATGTTCTGATACTGGCCTCCTTATCTTCCACTTTCCCTTAAAGGTTTCATACTTCCTTATTCTCCCTCAAAAGTGTTTGGGAACTCGTCGAACCTTCCCATCACTGGGCAACGTCGGTGCGCCAGCTGCTCTCGCGTATCTTCTCGGCCATGTAATCACGGACCGTCAGATAAAAGCACTGAGCATCGACCCCTCCGGCGCACAGGAAGTGCAGCCAGATTTCGAGTGATCCCATCCACCTCTGCCAATCCGACTAGGGATGTCTAAGAAGGCGCTGGATACACTTCCACCCTTTGAGCCATGTCATCCGGCTCTCCTCAGCTGCCTCTGAGTCCGAGTCGTCTACCTCCTCAGGGTCAGCAGGTCGGTATGTAGGGAAGGCAACCAGGAGATCGGTATCAGGATCTTCCCCAGGGATGTCTTCATGAGGAATAGGTTCCTCAACATCTGGGCAACCTTCCTCTCTCGCCCCAGCAGCGACGGTGCCATCGACAGCTTCTGAACCCGCCACAGGAATGGCACCGCCGACGTCCACTATCCCCTGCTCACCAGTTTCAAGGGTTGACTCAGTGTGGGGAGCACGTTCTAAATGAGGTGATACGTCCGCCACTGGTCTTCTCATGGATGACCCGGGCTCCGCAGCCTGACGAGCCTACAATGTCTAGATCGATGCGCAAGTCGTACACTGATTAGTGGGGATCTATTGATAATGAGCGCCAGTAGTGAATCATGAGACTTACATGAATCCAGAGCTTCGGTCTCCAGTGTTCCGACCACTGCAGGAGCCGCCGTAAGAAGAGACCCCTCTGCGCTTGTTAATTCAATGATGGGTGTCAGATCCCCATCATGTCCCACTGGGTCCTCTCCTCCCTCCTCTGGTGGGGACGCCCGTCCAATGCTCAGTTGCTCCTGAGTGTGGCAGGGAAATGGGATAGAAGTTGAAAAGGAGAATGGATGAATAAGGAAAATGAATGAAGATAGAGACATACCTCGAGTATCTCGGTTATGTCGAGATCAGAGCCGCCAGTCTCGCCACTCTCTCGGAGACTCCCCTGGTGGGTTGCCCCTTGTGACCCCTCATATTTGGGTTCTCCTTCTTCTTCTTCTTCTCCTTCTTCTTCGTCTTCTCCGGTGTACTCCTCCCCCTCCGACTCCTCAGAACTGTCTCCTTCTCCCGCCGGCATTGCTTCCGAATCATTCTCCTGGCCGAGAATCACTTTCATTAAGAAAGGTGGCTCCGCACACCGACCCCTTTGGAGTGCGTATGTTTCCATGGCCATCAAATAAGCATGCTGCCTATAGATGTTCACCCGGTCGGTAATTCGAACGAGCCCGACCTTTGGCAGCTGGATCTCGTTTTGCATTACCTTTTGCCAGATGGCTTCAACACTCAGCGATTGCCGCAGGGTCATCCAAGCCGACCACAGTGCCGGGATAATTGCATCTTGGGAAGGTTTGAGCAGGTATCTTATCTGCTTCACAGGCAATTCCCTAGCCGCCTCACGTGACCCCCCTACGGGTAATGAGGACACGGCGGCGCTGTGTGATGTTCCTGCTACTGATGTCCCGGCCTGCGCGGGCCTCACTGCCTGACGCACCCTTTGTTCCCCTCATCCGGCAGACCCTTGCCTTCTCCCCCGTCGCCCGGTTTCCGCACGAGTAACCTCGAGTTTCCGGACTCACTTGCATAAAAGTCTCCCAGGGTACGTGACGGTCCAGTGTTCAACATATTCGTTTTCTAAGCCAGCATCAAACCCGATGGTAGGAAGAGTAATGACTTCGCTAGAGCCGAATGTGGTGAACATCAACCACATCTGGAGCAGGACGCAGGGATTCTAATCCTGCCAGACATCCATGAATACCTTCTTTGGCATTCATTGGAGGCACCCCAAACTGCTTGGCGAATCGGGATGGCACGTAAGGCTCGCAGATCACCTTCCCGTCGATCCGAGCCACGAGCACCCCGCCCCGAATGATCTGGAAATATTCCTGCTGTTCCAGAGAGCCTCGCTCGTTGTCCACCATCTGGACGACTGGGGTGGGGAACGTGCTAAAGTTGAAGTTGGCATGGTTTCCAATGCTGATTCTCACGCCCTCCTCATTGAGCATCATCGGCGCCACCCCTGTGATGTTTATCAAGGACGGTCGCATACCATTGCACAGAGGACGAACGACGTTTGGGAAAGTGTACCCGCAGAGATGAGCCTCCACCCAGCCATGGAAAATCTGGAAGGGGCCACATACTCTCCGAGGTGACCCCCCTCATGAGATGCGTCCTAGGATGGCATACAGCTTGGCCAGTATAGGGACGGCCATGTTGAACCATTTATTGGAATTCATGGTGCCCGCCATCACTAGTGTTGCGGGACGGACGCCCATCCTCACGTCCCGCACCGTAAGGAGCCACCCGCTCAGGAAGGCGGCAAGGAACCCAGCATACTGGACATTCTGGTCCGAGGCCTCGATGACGCGATAGCCCCATGATTGGTATTTCCCCGGCTCCATGGTCCTCCAGTATGACCCATCCCTGCTCCTCTAAGCCACGGTTGGGCACCGTTTACCCCGGCTCGACATCTTGATGGCCGGATCCTCCTCAAGGAACAGGTTGAACCAGCCCTTGTAGGTGATGTCCTTCAAGAAGTCTTTGACCCCCAGCCTCTCTTTAGCCAGCTCCAGCAGGTGCCACGTCAGCATGGGCGTCCGTGACCTATCATCCCATGTGTTCATTGGTGGAATGAACTCGTCGTATTGGTAGCCCTCCAGTGGGATACCCCTGATGCAGTGAACGTCCCATAGACTGATGTCGACTTCCCCATGATGAAGGTGGAATGTGTTGGTGTCAGGAGACCACCGGGTGAATATCTCCGGCCCAAGTTCAGGTTGACGGTGGAAGTGGAACTACGATGTCCATACCACCTCGAACATGCCGATATACCGCAGTTCATCCACGAACTGGTCACATGTATGGTGGACCTAGAACGCCCAGGCCCATTCGCTGGTGAAGTTGCCCCCGGACCGCAAGTCTCAATCCTTTAGCCAGCCCTTCATGTCATCTGTGACACTCTGACGGAATGTGATCGCATAGAGGGCTGGAGAATTCTCTGCGACAGGCTCTTCCCCAGTAATGGTCCTGGTCCTCGGGTTCAAGACATATACGTCCATATGTCTGGTTTCCCTGGAAGGATGGCCATTGTTGGTAACGTTGTAGTGAGGAAGCTCGTCCTCTCAAGTCACCCATGACCGCAGCATGTCCACCTCGATGCCTGGCAGGGGCACCTTCTCCAGGATGTCAAAGTTCCAGAGCGGGAGGTTGTCGGACAACGGATACGTATTCTAGGCTGGGGTCAGAAGATTGAACATGGTTAGATTGTTGGAAAAGATCACCTTTTCACAATAAACCTCCTCGTTCGCCGCCATTTCTATCCTACGGGTAGCGGCTTCCCCCTCAACAACTCGGTTTGTGGCCATCTCGAATTTTTCGGGAGATGCGCGAAATCAGGATACAGTGCGCGGAATCAGAGAGTGATGCGCGAAATATATAGGACTTGCACGAAGTCCTGGAGATGGGCATGCAATTGGCATGCTAAGTGCAAAATACCCCGAGCAGGCGCGAAAAGACGGCCAAAATTCGGAAGGGATTCCGTGCTGCCAGAGCGTTTTTACGCGCAGCTGCGGGAGAAATTTCACACACAAGAGCGATGAGCATGTCTCGCGAAAAAGCTTCGGTATGGATTCATGACCCCACGCCACTTTTTATAGGTGCAGCTAGAGTTCCGCACCACGTGAAAGAGAAAATTCCACACGGATCCGTCCTTTTGCGCGCCGAGTCGGTTGTTTACGCACTACGCGCCCGGGAGGGGCCCTGCATCGGCGTTTCGGCGTTTCCTTTGGAATTTGATCGTTGTGACCTCTCGCTGATCCAATGCCAATGGGGGGAATTTGTAGACGCCGAAAAAGTCCGTAACTCCGGGAGGAGGTTTCGAAGTGAAGAAGCGAAGTCATATTTGGAGTCAGAGGCCCGATCCGGAGGCCCAAGAAGCGGTGTGCAAAATAAAGGAGGATCCGCATGAAATAATGTCGTGCATGCGAAGTATCCCCCGGATTCTCATAATCGAGCAGATGAGGCGCACAATATTTTTCGTTCCTCGATTCCGCGATTCGAGATTTTGCGCGCCGACTACTCCCGGCACGGAAGATTGCGCGCGCCGCCTGGATTCCGCACCGGTTGGGGCCTATAAATATAAGGCGACCCCCGACAGTTTGGGGGTTGAGGAATTCGAGTATGCTCTCGGGCACGCAATCCGACTCCCCCCGCGCGCAATATGACTTTCAGGTAATCTCTTTTTCACACAACTTTGCCCCGTGGTTCGCCTTTGCGCGCAACGCCACAGACTTCATTGAATTTGCCCCCTCCTTCGGGTTCCTTCCTTGTGCGCAATCCATGCCCAGTGCACGCAATTCAGTTCCGCTTCCGCAATACCATGCGCGCCATTCCCTCACCGCACACAATTCCTAGGCTCCAATTGCACGCCATCTCGGTGTTTTGCGCACAAACCATCTCTTTGCGCGTGCAAAACCCAGGACCCTTCACCTTGACGCCCCTTGGCCGCCTTTCTGCACCGGCACCTGATATCTCTCATGATGGGCATGCACGCCATGTGTTGTTTTCCCGCACAGCCTTCTATGCTCGTTCGAAGTAACCTCAAGGTCCCTTGGGCGGTGTTTCCCTTTGCGTTGCTTTGCCTTATGCTTCTCCGTATAGGCACACTAACGGCTATTGCATCTTTGCATAGCCATACTAACGTGGACCCCCTAGTGGTCCTCTCTATGGCCCCCCTTCACCACGGCCTTGCCTATGCCTTCCCTCCCACAAGGGGTAGAGGGCGTTGGGCATGTATGCCCTAGGGGTGTGGACCAAACCCACCTCATCCAAACTGCAGGACGTTAAACTGCTAAGCACCTCGTCCTAAACACATGATGTTAAACTGTGGTCCAAACCCGTGCTTTGCACGCAGGGTCCCCCAAGCTCAGACATTTTTTACGTCTCTCGTCTCTATGGGAATGAACTCTTACTCGCATGGAATGAGATCCTCCTTGTCGGAGTGGCGTTTTTCCATGGGGGAAGGGCTGCCTCAGAGCGTAAGCCCCTAGCCTCTCTTATAGAAGGTTGCACCTGTGCATCTATGTACTTCCCTCCTGCCAAGGCTAGTGGAGTCCCTTTCCCACTGTGCTTTGTCGCACCATAGGCCTCCACCCTGGAGTAAGCCCCGAAACCCAGGGCCGCTAACCACGCGTAAGCCCCTGTTTCCTCTATGGGCCGCTCAACGCGTAAGCCCCATTCTTCTTTTCACGGACGCACCCTTCGTGAAGTGATCGTCTGGTCCTTGCTGCCTCTTGTTTCACATACCGAGCATGACTCACGTTGGCTTAGATCATGCATCGACCATGACATCCTCCCATGGGCCACCTCGGAGCGTAAGCCCCATGCCAGCGAACTACGCGGACTCTGATCTGTGCTAACACTTGGTACGTAGGAAGCCTCCACGAGGTTCAATCCCACCACTCGGTTGTTCTGACCTCTCCACGTCGGTTCCATACCCACAATGGGCCGCCTCAGAGTGCAATCCCCATACCCACCATGGGCCCCCTCATAGCGTAAGCCCTATACCCACCATGGGCCGCCTCGGAGCGTAAGCCCCAAATTCCTCGTCCCGCATGACGTTAAACTGTATGCCCTCGTCCCACATGATGTTAAACTGTATCTTATCCCGCATGACGTTAAACTGTATCCCCCCTCTTGGGCCATCTCAGGGCATAAAACCCATGCCTCACTCCATCATCCATCTGGATCCTTACCCGGGCCGCCACATCCCGGTGAGATCATGCCACTCCACCCCACTCCATAGTATCCAGGAAGACGCCCACGTGCTTTCCCCAACATCGGTGTTCCCCCTAGGGGGTCCTTCAATCTGATCCAATCTCAGTGTTTTGATCAGTCCTATCAGTCTCTGCAAGACGTTAAACTCGCGACATACCCCGTGTTAAACATGGGAAGATGAGGAAAACCTCAGATGGTACACATCCCCCGCGTTTGATGTGGGATTCCTCGGGCTTCCGCGCCCTCGAGAAGCCCCGTGATATGGGTCAGAAGACAGAAATGCTGATCCCCAGCGTCAAGACATTCCAACGACATCCCAACGTGACCTTTCTCCTCACCGAAGGTTGCTGCCCCGACAAGACCCCTTGGAGCGTCTTGACAGAAGCAACATAATTAACTGGCGTCCATGCAGATATGGCACCGGGAATGAGCTTCACGAACCTATCTTAAATCTATGAGGGAGACCCTGATTAGGTGACGAGCTCCGAGGAGAAATCCATGGAAGGAACAACCAACATCTCATCATCCTGGTTTCGATCAAGGAGCAGATGTCCTAGAATAAGGAACAGATGCCGACTGCCTTTGGAAAGTGGGAATGCAGGACTCCGAGTCGCGCATCCTCCCATGCGTGACGGACACGCGTGCGCGCCCCGACGTAAAAGCAGCAGAAACACTCTCAATGTGAGATCTTTCGAAACATGTCCCATATGTGTCCACATTCATGCCGACCCACAGTAGTTTGATCCTCTCCTGAGAAATTTTATGCCCAAGTCATTTGCACGCAAGATTCCATCCTTGCGCGCAAAACATTTAATCTTTCACACAGAACTTCTAATATTGAGCGCAGAACTTCCAATATTTTGATAACGACATCCATCTTGATGGAAAGACTTCAATATTGCGTGAAATAGTACCAAGGCCCTAAATCTTTCATGCACCTATGTCACACTCTCCGATCATGCACGCATCACATCCTGTGCATAAAACATCTTATGTGCAACAGTTTCCAGGCCTGAGCCCGCTTGTCCATACCACGGTAGCACATCCCACTCCCCCCGTATTGGGACTGCAGCCCGACACTGACCCCATGAAAAAATATAGAGTCACACCAAAAACTTTTTAGGCCAGGAGTACAGACCAGCAATGACCCCGATGAAAAAATAGAGAGTCGCACCGCAAACTTTTCGAGTCGGGATGTCGTCAATTTCCATTACTCCCTTATGCACAGCAGACATCCACCTATGAGATACCATGATTTTAGATACCCCTATGCACACCATGAAACACCTTGAGTCATCATATTCCTCTTGGTCTATTTCTTATGTCGTGTGTTGAGATTCTCATCATCAATTCCCCCCGAGTACCCTGAGTTGAACCATTCCTCAAGCAACTCATCCAAACTCCATCACCTAAATCCTATGACCAGTTGAACCCAAAAAGGCTGGTCTTGCGTAAGTCCCAACACTAGCCATTTTTAGGTACCTTATGCCAAACAACCTTATCTACATGACTATAAATTGTATTGCTCCCTATGTTCCAAACGTATGATACCTCTTGCTCCATGAAAGAGATGACTTATGATCCAATCATGAAATGTCAATAGTCTTATCTACATGACTATAAACTACATTGGAAACTATGTTACAAACATTGGATGCCTCTTTCAACAAGTAAGAGATGCTTTACGCTTCAATCATGAGATGCCAAAAGTCCTATCTACATAACTATAAACTGTAGTGCACACTTTGTTCCAAACATAGGATGCCTCTTACTCCAAGCAAGAGATGACTTTTTCTCCAAGAATGAGATTCCAATAGTCCTATCTAAATTACTATAAACTATAGTGCACCATATATACAAAACATAGGATGCCTCTTGCTCTAAGAAAAAGATGACTTATAATCGAAGCATGAGATTCCAACAGTCCTATCTACATGACTATAAAGTGTAGTGCATCCAATGTTCCAAACATAGGATGCCTCTTACTCCAAGAAAGAGAATCCTTATTCTCAAAGAATGAGATGCCAACAGTCCTATCTACATGACTATAAACTATAGTGAATCCTATGTTTCAAACAAAGGATGACTCTTTCTCTAAGACAGAGATGCATTATACTCCAAGAAAGAGATTCCAACAGTCCTATCTACATGACTATAAACTGTAGTGCATCCTATGTTCCAAACATAAAATGCCTCTTGCTCCAAGAAAGATATTCCTTATGCTCCAAGCATGAGATGCCAACAGTCCTATCTACATGACTATAAACTGTAGTGCACACTATATTCCAACCATGGGATTCCTCTTGATCCATGTAAGAGATGCATTATGATCCGAGCATGAGATCCTAACAGCCCTATCTAAATGACTATAAACAGTAGTCCACTCAATATTCAAAACATGTGATGCCTCTTGCTCCAAACAAGAGATTCCTTGTGCACCAAGAATAAGATGCCTAATGCCATGATTACAGTGGCGTAATATCAAGAGCATTGGAATCTATTCAAACATTCCATCACTCTGCCTCACACTTCGTGTGTCCTTAATTTGGATCTCCATCCACTTCCATGTCTAAAGGGACCCCTTAATGGCCTAGTCCCATGCCTCATCAGCTCTCCTACCATCCTGGGCCAACACCCCGGAAGACAAAGGATGACACTTTGAGTCAGGTCTTGTGTTTCAGACATGATCAACAGTCGACCCTCATTTGTTTGTCCCCATTTTTGGATAACACAATATTAGTGTTGACTGTCGAACACGGTAAAAAATTATCCCCCATCTTCATGCCACCCTCACAGTGTTCCGAAGGTTGAGCCTGTGATTCACACTATTCATCCCCTTTTGTGTCGACTGATTCCAGCAACCTTGGCATTATCCTGCTTGTGCACTAGTGCATAGGTGTAGGCCCCAATAATATACCTCAACCCACCAGTGAGTTGGGATGCCCTCATATCCCGACATGAGGAAAATATTACGAGCATCTTCCCTTCGTAAGCCCGAGCCATCCACTGCCACTCCATAACAGCACACATGATTCTTTCTTGCGTAAACCTCCTCCACCATTTCTACTCCAAACCAGCACCTGTGCAGCTTACTTGCGTAAGCCCCATCCAACATTGATGCTCCACAGCAGCACCCGAGCAGATCCATTGCGTAAGCCCCATCCATTAATTTCCACTCCATAGCAGCTCTCAGGAAGATTCCTTGCGTAAGCCCCACTCACCATTTTCGCTCCATAGCGGCACCCGAGAAGCTTTGTTGCATAAGCCCCATCCACCATTGTCGCTCCATAGTGGCACCCAGGTTGCATTAATGCGTAAGCCCCATCCAACATTTCCTCTCCATAGCTCCACTCAGGCAGCTTTCTTGCATAAGCCCCATCCAACAATGTCGCTCCATAGCAGCACCTGGTTAGCTTCATTGCATAAGCCCCATTCACCATTCCCCCTCTATAGCGGCACCTGAGAAGCTTCTTTGCCTAAGCCCCATCCACCATTTTCTCTCCATAAAGGCACCCAAGCATCTCTCTTGTGAAGCCCCATCCATCCATTGTCTCTCCATAGCGGCACCAAAGGAGATTTCTTACTTAAACCCCCATCCACCATTGCCGCTCAATGGTGGAACCCAGGCTACATCCATGCGTAAGCACCATCCACTATTTCCACTTCACAATGGCAACCAGGAAGCTTTCATTCGTAAGACACATTCACCATTTTAGCTCCATAGCAGCACCTAGACAACTTCCTTGTGTAAGCCCAATCCACCATTGTCACTTCATAGCCTCACTAGGGAAGCATCCTTGCATAACCCCCATCCACCATTGCTCCTCCATATCGACACCCAGTTATCTCCCTTGCGTAAGCACCATCCATCCATTGCCACTCCATAGAGGCTCCCGGGAAGCTTCCTTGTGTAAGCCCCATCACCTATTGTTGTTCGATAGCGGCACCCGTGCAGCTTCTTTGCGTAATCCCCATCCACCACTGTCGCTCCATAGCAACACCCGAGAAGCTTCCCTATGTAATCCCCATAAACCATTTCCACTCCGTAGCATCACCTGGGAAGATTCCTTGTGAAAGCACCATCCACAATTGCCTCTTCAAAGCGGTATTGGGGAAGCTCCCTTACATTAGCCACATGCACCATTGTTGTTCCATAGCGGAACCTGGGGATCTTCCTTAGATAATCCCCATTCACAACCCCTCATGGACGCACCATTGTGTTGTGATCATTAGTTCCCTGATGAATCTTGCATCTCACACCGAGCATGACTAATTTGGTCATAGAGAAAGAATCAGCCATGAAATGCTCTCTGGGCATCTTAGAGCGTAAGCCCCAAACACTCATCTGAACTATGAGGTATTTGATCCTTGCCAAGGTAATGTACTTAGGAAGCCTCCTTGATGTTCAAGACCACCATCCAATGTTCCCAACCACATTCATGTTGGTTCACCAAACCCAACTAGAACTACGTGGTCTTTGATCTTTGCCAAGGCAAGGTACGTAGAAATCCTTCTCTGAGGTTCAAGCCCACCATCCATTGGTCCCACCCATCTTCACGTCGGTTCACCAAACCCAACTTGAACTACATGTTCTTTTATCCTTACAATGGAATGGAATGTAGGAAGCCTCCCAAAGGAATAATACCACCAGCCATTGGTCGTTTCGACCATCTTCACGTCGGTTCCCAACCGCACCTGAAGTACGTGGTCATTGATCCTTGCCAAGGATTGGTATATAGGATGCCTCCCTATGGTTCAAGCCCACCACCCAATGGTTTCGACCACCTTCAATAATATTCCCACTCCCACTAAACTATGTGGGATGTTTTCCTTGTCTGCTATACAAGGTACATAGGAAGCCTCTATGAGGTTTAACCCCATCCAGTAGTAAGTTGTTGTGACCCCATCCTGTGGTAAGTCATTGTGACCCCATCCAGCGGTAAGACATTGTGAACCCATCCAATGGAAATCTATTGTCCCCCCAATTGATGGTATGTCATCTTCATATGAAGTATGTGGAATTTGATTCCCTACCACAGGGATATGTAGGAAGCCTCTTTGAGGTTCAAGCCTATCACTCAGGACTCATCCTGATCTACCTCTTGATCAAATGTGTTCCAGGAAGATCATGCCCCAACCTAGAGGTTCTATTTCCTCAAAATCCCATCTATGCTTCCATTCTCCCTAGCCACCTCCTCCGGTGTCCTGTCATCCCACTAAACTACGCAGACTTTAATTCCCTGCCACGAGGATACATAGGAAGTCTCTTCAATTCTCAAGCCCAACATCAATGTCGTCCTCATAACGGTTTATCTCATTCTACATCCAATTCATTCAAATCTCTATCATCAATCATGATTCATACCCGGGCCATCACATCTCGGTGGGATCATGTCATCCACCCCCCTCACTACTGTAAGCAGTACCCAGGCCTCTTTCCATGTGTAAGCCCCATCATTTATCTGGTTTGTTTTCCATTGTGTACACCCTAATTAATTAACCCTACGAACTACGTGGGTTTTGATCTCTATCGTCGACACATGGTACATAGGATCCCTCCATGATTTTCAATCCCATCCAATTGTAAACCTTGGTGTCCCCCATTCTGGGGTGAAATCTCCCTAATCCTCCCTATGTGGTGTTCATATTAGCCATTACAGTGTGACATCTCCCTTCCAGGGGATGAACCTCCTAGGATCTTTCCTCACTAGGTGTTTTGATCCATCCATCATCTAGGTACTCCCTCCTTGGGATGCACCAATCCGATTCGTCTCTATGGGACTTTCTTCTCACCCTCATTTCATCTCCTCAAGATGTTAAACTCACGACGTACCCCTTTTTAAACATGGGAAGATGAGGAAAAACTCAAAGACATTCCTCCTGCATTAGATACCCCACCACTAAAGTTGGATGCCTCGGGTTCTTCACCCTTTAGATTCCCTCTTATGAGGAAGAATATAGGTTCCCCTAAGTCTATCCATCCAGAGATTCCACAACACGCCTGATGTTACCGTCTACTCCGACCGAAGGTTTATACCATGTCAAGACCCCATGGAATGTCTTGATGAATGTAGTGTAATTAACTAGAATCTACAAGGTATGGACTCAGGAACAAGATTGAGGATCCATGACTTAATCTTTAAGGGATACTAGAACTAGGTGACGAGTTCCGAGGATGAATCCACAGAAGGAAGAACTAACATCCCATCATACCATTTTGATCATTGAGAAAACATCCATGAACAAGTAAAGGATGATGCCCGCATTTGGAATATGGGAATGCAGGGCAAAAAAAACATCATCGTCCTCGAACAGACGGATGCGTGCGCCCTAGAAAAAGTGTCGAAAACAAATATGTATAATTTTTATAATGTGAAAGTGGTTAAATTATAACCAAGAAATAGGGGATCTATATCTCCCTTCAATGAATTGTGTAATGAAAATTTTTCTACAAGTTCAAAGGGTACGTGGGTGGTTAGTCAAATTCAGAAAAGGAGGGTGCACATGTGGTTATCCCAAATGTGAGAAATAGGTTACAGGATTTGGTAACCATACCGCAAATCTATTACCTGTGTGGTTATCGCAAGCCTAAAATGTTATGAATGTCTTTGTTGATATCCATGAAACAATGTTTTCTATTCTTATGTGTATGCCACATATCTATGTCTTATGAAAATGTTATGGTCTCATAGAACATTTTATTTCATTTTCTTATTATTAATGTCATATTAATTACAAATATTTATTCCATGACATTAGATTATGATCCATGACATAAAGGGTTAGGTTTTCAAATATTATTCCCAGTTATTCATACCCTTATACCCATGTTATGTTTATGTATTTTCTTTGTTTACCCATTCTGAGCATCTAATCCTATCACGCTTAATGTTTCCTTTCCACAAATTATGGAAAATGTTTTTATGTATCGTATATCTAAGATGAGTACCAAATTGGAATATATTTGTGGGAAACATTTAATATATTTCAATATATAATAATATTGTGCACCAAGAATCCTAATATACTAAAATATTGTGGTAATTAGGAATTTTTCGTGTAATTAATTGAATATTCAACTAAAAATATGTAATATCTATGTATGATAATCCTGTGTAATTATAAAATGGGTATATGTATCATGAATCATTGGAAAGTGGATAGTAAATTTATTTTTACTCTTGGAATTTGAAACTAAGAGGTGTCTCATGAGTCATGTTAGGTTCATAGAAATCATGAGACATATTGGATGGCAAGTGACTGATTGTTTTGCATTCCTTTTGGTGGAAGGCCATTTAGATCTATATTGGGAATTATGGTGATTAGGATGACCTCTCAATCCTTGTTCATAGGAGTTGAAGTGCCCCTAGTTGGCCATTATAGCACATGGTGTTGAGGAATTGGAACGATCGGGGTGGTTCATGTCTGGGTTCAATTGTGTGGCTTAATTCTCTATCCATCAGTCTAATGTATAGATTCTTGGAGAGGATGGGTTCCCTACTTGTGTGTGGTTGGTTTGAAATTTTATAATCCTACTTTTGTGAGACCCAGTAGATGGATGTTTTGAAATGATTATGTCATGTGACATTGGGATAATAGAAAGATTTATTCCCTATGATTTGGGACCATTTTATAGGTCTAACTTTGGACTATTTGGTCAAACCATGTGTCTTTCATGAGTTTTTAATGATAGGGATTGTTGGGATGCCCATATTCCGTATAATTTTTACATGAAACAATATTGTTAGTGTTTTTAGTTTTTTTATGGTGCCCATTAGATGGGTTACCCAGTTGTTATAGATGTTTTGGATTGAAAAACATATGTAGCAGAAGTTCTATAGGAGTTTTTTTGTTGAGCGTCTTTTGTTTTTTGGGATTTATAAATAACAGTGTGACCATGAAGAGATGACAGGTGTGACATATATTCATGTGTAATAATATTTATAGGGTACTCATAGTGTGGGTGGATTCTCATTAATTTTGTAGTGTTAGGTGATAGTTGTGTGTGTTTAGAAGGTTGACCGGCCATCAAATAAGGATGAACACATGTGGTGCTAGAATGACTCTCTGAGGTGGGAAGTCATGTGAGTAGTCTTGTAACGGGTAATGTACCAAGTTTGAAGATAATCTCCATGGGATATTCTAGATTATTGAGGTTGGTGTACTATGTGGCTTGGTCAGTTCCTTGAATATGTGTTTGAGATTATTTTCATAGATGTAAGATTCATGGGATTTTGATTAAGGTTTGGTGCATGGTTTCTAGAAGGCATGTGATCCAGTGGTATCTAATTAGAATATAATGTTTGGAACACATATAGGATTCATGATACAATTTTTTGTTTGTGAATTGGAGAATTGGAAATAAGTGTCTTTTTTGTTAAATCAATGTGATTTGTGCTAATTATGGTGCGAAAATGGGTTTTTATAGGGTGGATGGATTAATTATGAAACTATTGAGAAATTTTTATATTGTTGTAGAGGAACCGAAGTAGCGATATGGTGGTAGCGTCATAGTAGAATATAATCCAAGAGTGTTTAGAAGAGAGTCGTGAAGTGCAAGTGAGTTTGGGTTAATGTTTCCATCTTGAATTGTTGTCGCTAGATGTTAGTGAGACACTTGTAGGTACGGAGGTGTGCGACCCTTGAATGGGTTTGATTTTTCCTGGAAAAGATATGTGTAATAAAAAATATAAGATTTGTAACTGTAATTATAGATGAAATTTTATCATACATTTAATTTAGAGATGATCATGCCCAATATGTTTGCATCATCCTAAGTAATCTAAGTGGGATTTTCCTTTACACCTATATAACTAATTATATTTCTAGTTGGAAAAATGTTCTCTATGGTGTTTCACATGCGGTGAGATATAAGGAATGTCGTATGGTAGGAAGACCACTAGAAGACATTGAAATATGATCACATTGTTAGAATGGTTCTTTTCTCAGCTGAATAATCCATTGGATGTTTGGGGTGATGTGGAATAGAAGTGTAATTTAGGATTTATCATGTCATATGGAAATTCCAGATTTGAAATTCAGATGAGACACTAGATAGTTTCAATGCCTATGAATCATGCTCGTGATGTTCTGGTGTGTTAAAAAGGTGATTTAGATGGTGATTCACTATTATTGACATATTTCATGGGGTGTTCCATGATCCATGGAAGGGATTAAGTTTGAACCAGTTTTTTCACCTTTTTAAAGGGCTGAATCCTTGTTTTGTGACATATTTCAGGGGATGAATCATGTGTTGAAATATTATAAGACATGGTTCCTTGGTAGTTAAACCTGAAAAAATAATAAATAATAAAATGTTTTATGTGTTAAACATGTGAGAAATGTGATAAATGATTTTTTGGGGAGAAATTTCTAGAAAACCATGAAGAGTTGGTGCCATGGAATGGGGACAACACTTTGGGTATGACAATATTATTCAAAAGATTATCTGAGACCTTATGAGAATTTTTTTTTCAAATGAATACTCTATGAGTAGAAAGTGAATACCCATCTATTGGATCATAATTGGAGACTGGATGTGGTACCCACTATGTTAGGTGTTTTTAAACATTCAGGAAGGGTGGGATAGAAACTGTATCAAGCAAGTCATTGACCATGAGGGTAATGTTTTGATATGTGACCATTATTTAGGGGAATACCATGGGTAGGAATAGGTCATTCAATGATGATTTATATGGTGGGGATCACCATGAAACAAATGATGACATTGTTTATGGAATATTTGTGTTTTGGAAATAGATGGGAGTTAAAATAACTTTCTAGGGGTTCTGTGATGGTTCCGAGTAATGGCTCAAGCATTGGTGATTATATCACCTCATGTTTGTAATATTTTCGATGGAAGATATTTTTGTGTTCGGGAGAAGAATATTGTAAGGCTCGTTTAGTCAAGGAACCTTCATAAGTTGGCTTTGCCTGGTAAATTCTAATGAGTCTTCTCATGGATGAGAGGTTTTATAGTTTTTATACTGTAATAACCCATGTTATTATAAGTCAATATTTCATTGGGGAATTTGTGTTATGTTGGAATGTCTATGAATAAAAAGCACGAGGGGGTGAATTTTTTCCTTTAAAAAATTTCACAATTCTGACTTTTCATATCAATAGTAGATAGAGCTGGTGGATTTTTTTATAAATGTATGTGCAGTGAAAAAAAAAAAATAGATCACATAAATTAAAATTGATTCAAGGAATAAAGATTCTTTAGTCCACTCCCCCAATCACTCTTTAGGCAGGCTTGATGAATTTCACTAGTCGGGTTCTCTTCTCATAAGATCGATCCACAACTGGGTGCATGCATTTTTTACCCTTAAAAATTATGTTAACAACAGATCCTTCTGGTTCTTTTTTAGGGAACTAAAATAACCACAGCTTAACATGAGAAGCTGACACTCCACCATGAATAAAACTAAGCATTTCATACTCAATATAATCAATAGATATTGATTTGATAAAACAAATTAAACTTCAAAGTTGAAACATCACACAACTAATAGAAGATATATCTTGAACTTTGGAAAAAAATAATGTTTGAAATATGTTTGAAGACATCCAGTTGCACAAAAGAACTTTTATTTTATGAACAAAAACAAAAATAGAGCATCACACTTCTAGGATTGAACATGTATAACTCCAAAATTTAGTCCTTATTTCAGAGATGCTCAATTACTATAGCACTGTAAATTAATTTTCACAAGAAAACATGAAGTATAATAATTATCAACACAGCAGAGAGATATCCATATATCTGATGCAGAAAGATATATATAACAATATATCTTGTAGCATGATTTCAAATCCTCAAAAGACACCTGATAAATAAAAAGAATTAAAAATAATAATAGATAAGAGTAGTCGTAACATCCCTTAAGAATATAAGTGAAAATATATATTATAAATGGATCTTTAAATCAATTATGATGAACTCTGAATCATTTCAAATTGATCTAAAAATTTCCATAATATTCCACAAACATTATTACCGAAAACTCTAATAAAATCTTAAATTTAAATTTACGGTGTTGGATAGTCAAACATAATCTTTGACCATATAATGAAAAAACACCAAACATAGGGTTCAACCAGATAACTTTTGTTTGATGATCCATATGTTCATCCTTGTCAGCATAAAATTATGAGTGAAACATTGATTACACATACGTTCAATTTTCCAAAACATAAGGTTTATAACGTAAGGTGGATTATAAAAGTAAGGTTGAAGATCCATGCATATGATTCTCAAATGTAAGGATCCATACTTAAATAGGGTTATTTAACCATACATTTTCTCTTTAAAAAATGTAAGGATCATTCAAACTTAATGTTCATTAACCATGCGTTTCTTCCATTGTATGGTTCAAAAACAATACATGTTGATCCTTCAATAAAAACTTAGGCAATTTTCCTTATGTTACGTTCTTCAGCGTAGGGAATGAACATCGATTCAAGAAAATGACATATAGTGAACAGAGATTCCAAAATGAACTTAAGAATGTTCTGATAATTTAATGAATATTTCTATTGAATAAATATTTGAATATTATTCCAAAATAATAATTATAGAGAATATAAATATCATAAAATACAGTTAAAATAATATCATTAGTAATCAAAACAAGGTTATCTGTGAGCATCAAAATCATTAATATTTATAGAGTATTGTTGAGACAATAC
Organism: Viscum album; assembly: GCA_963277665.1. Taxonomy (NCBI): domain Eukaryota; kingdom Viridiplantae; phylum Streptophyta; class Magnoliopsida; order Santalales; family Viscaceae; genus Viscum; species Viscum album. The sequence continues at coordinate 1,033,012,351 of OY728158.1, forward strand.
ATGCCCAAAAATATATCCTTTTTGATGATAAAAAACACATAAATTAAATCTATAAATATTGCAACATAATTTAGAATTTTATAAACATAGGGTGAAAAAATAGGATTTGACAAAATGATTTGGATAAAAAATGTTGTATTTATTAAAATTTCTCCCCAAATATTTCAAAATTAAAAAGAAATTTTGTGTCTATCCAAATCTATCTTCCTTTTGTGAGATAAAAAAAGTAAATAAATAGATTCAAACAAATTTTATGTTGGACATATTAGTAAGTGGATGTTATAATAAACTAAAAATGATAATGAAGATTGTATATTTGGATATTATTCAAAAATAAAAAATAATATAAAAATAAAGTACATAAAATAGAAATGAATACAATTTCATTGATTAGAAAATGTACTAATAGAATAAGGAAGTGACTAAGAAACAGAATAGTCATTCTCAGAATGAAGATAAAAGGTTGTTTAGGGATTGGTTTAGTTTCTTACAATGTGGAAAAATGGTTAGGGATTGGCTAGGTTGGAATTCTGAATGACTTGAAACATCTCCTTCAACTCATCCATCTGCAATTGCAACTTTTTCATCAAACTATACCCCAATTTCATTATCAAAATTCTATAATCATGATTAACAACAAAATTCTCCACAATATTAACTTTTTAAAATTCATATAATATCTCTTTTTTACTTCATAAAATCTTCCAACTATTCTCTAAACTGCTTCAGTATAAATCTAATGCTGGTTTCACTCTGATTCATTTGATAAATTTGAAATTTCTGACAGTCCAACAAATCTAATATAGGAGCATTGATGAATTTATCATCTTCAAGACGATCATTCATGTCTTACATAATAGATTTAATGGCCTGAGATCTCTTAATAAAATACAGGTTGGTAGAAGCAGCAAATTTACTGGTTTGTTTTACTGAACTTTTCACGATTAAAACTGACTTCCCATGTACCACTAAAAATCTAAAAAATTTGTCATAGAAAAAACATCATATTTGGTCCTCCCAATTTCATTTAATATGTCTCCATTTAAGGAATCAATTTTCCTTCTATAAATAGTATTATCATTAGTATCCTAGATCTTTTCCTTTTAATTTCCATGCTCCTTCCACATAGTGTAATTCTATTCCTAGGACTTGTTAAACATAATCACAATTTCATAAACTTGATGTTACAATGAATAAGATTAATATTTATCTTCATTAGGTATATGAACCATAGTATGACTTGGAAAAGGAATTTCCTTGAATTTTCTATTTATTTTTCAATTGAAAATAAATAACTGTCAAGTATTTTAGTCTGATCTCCAGAATTATTTCTAGACTATTCCACAATCTGATTCATAACCACAGTTTGAATTTCTTGAGCAACATTGTCAAAAATGCTTCATCTTTAATATTCAGATTTACTTGATCACTGATCAGAAGTACAGTATTAATCTCTCTATATTTAATATCAACATGTATTCCTTCTTCAAGAATTAGTTCATCTAAATGAACTGAGCAGGTTGCTTCTCCAGAAGACAACACTTTCTCTTCAACCTATTGAACATCACTATTTATAGGTTTCAAAACAATTCCATCCAAACTCTATTCTTCCTCAACATCCACTTATTTGGTATTAAATTTATGTATTATATTAGATTGTTGATAAACTGCATCATTTCGTGATTTAGGAACACCCTCTTTCCGAACAGCACCATTCTCCCCATAAAAAAATCTTCAGCTACGTTCTTCTTTACCACCAACTAGGAAATTCCTTCCTTTCACTATACTCCCGAAAAATCCAAATTTATGTAGTGTTGTAACATTTAAAACCATGTTATGATGAATATTCATCCTCAAATATACTAATCAAATCAAATCCTTTTTTAACATAATTCTAGAGATTATCCATCCATACTGATAGAAATTCATCCTTGCATCCGGTTGACAGCAGTAATGAAAATATCAAAACATATACTATGGTATATTCATATTAATGTCACATATAAATATAAACATGATGTACATATCTCGGTACAATAGTTTCTCTTTTTCTGTCATCTTTGGTGCAATACTATGCTGAATGAACTTAACTAGGATCTTTTGATCTGCCTCAAGATCATTAACAAACACTTTTATAATTTTCATCGAGTTCAATAGAAAAGGATTAATGTATTTGGACGAGTGATTACTATCTCTAATCGATCAAATATCCAATTAAAAATATCTTTCATGAGGAAAGCCGATGATTTTCATAACTTCAGTGGAAGAAATATAAAAATCCTTATCTTTAATAACTACAAACATAATATCCTCAGAATCACAAAAAGGAACTATACACTCTTAGAAAAATAGTTCAGTTCAACTGCATAAAGAAATTCAGAGTTAATGTCATTGAAAACTGTCTCAACCCCTTGAAATGATAATGCATATTTTTGGAGTAGATTCATCTTATGTACCAATCAAAATCAACCACTTTTCCTTGAAGTGATTTTTTTCATGTAACACGCCGTCGCTTTGGATCTCTTGTGTCTCCTTCATTGACTGGATTGGTTTTCATCATTTCAAGAAAATCTAAAAGTCTCAGGTTTTCTATATCTTGGGTTTGGATGGAAAAATCAAGGGTTTTAGGTTATACGAAATGGTTTTAGTAAATGAAGGGTATGAAAGATGAAGGGTTTCTAATAGGTGACACATATCCTCATTTCCCATGTCCTGGAGTAATAATGACAAAAAAATTAATGATTATGAAGTGTAAATAAATTTACGATTAAGAAAATAACTTAAATATAGTAAGATAACAATATGAAAGAGAAATTATATTTACAATAATAAGCATAAGATAAAATAAAATAAAATAATGTAAAATAAAATAAAATAAAATAACTTATTTAAAAATTAAATAAACCCAAATTCCCCTCAATAAAATAAAAACATGTAGTGAGATGTGGTTTAGTGAAAATATCTTATATTTGATATTTAGTATTACCAAATTCTAAAGATATATCCATCTTAAAAATGGTTTCTTAGAAAATGATGTCTAATATAAATATGATTAGTTCTAGAATGACTTATTGGACTTTTTGAAATAATTATAGCACTAGTATTATCACATAAGATAGGTGTACTATTAAAATTATGTCCAAATTCAATCAAGTGTGTTTTTTATCCACAACACTTGTGCACAACAATTTCATGCAGACACATATTCTGTTTCGGCTGTTGACATTACGACGGAGCATTACTTTTTTAATTGACCATGCCCCTAATGATTTTATAAGAAGTGACAGGTTCTAGAGGTGATTTTTTTCTATAATCTATTACCTCTAAAATTGGAATCTGAATATGATATTAAATTATAATCATATTTTTTGGATAAAAAAGATATTGAAAAATAGTTCATTTTAAATATCTAAAAATTGTTTTGACATAAATTAGATGTCATTCTTTAGGATTTTTTTGAAATCTGGAACATAAACATACCGAAAACATTATTTCAGGTCTTCTAGTAGTAATATATAATAAACTACCAATCATACCTCTATACGAGTTGTTGTCCACTAGTTTTCCAGCTTCATCCAAATCACGTTTCATATTAGTTCACATGTTAGTTGAATATGTCTTGCTATTTTCAAGACCAAATTTTTCCAATAAATCAGTAATACATTTTCATTAGTTTAATAAAATTCCATAATCTTTTTGATAAATTTGAAGTAGTAGAAAAGAATTTAATTCTCCCATCATGCTCATCTTAAATAACATTTGTGTGAGTTCTGAAAAATCATTACAATGTTTTTTATTTTTTGATCCAAAAAAAACATCATCAACATAAATTTGATCTAATAATAAGTTATAACAAACTATTTTCTAAAAAAAGGGTTGGATCTTCCGAACCAAAAGTAAAACAATTTTTATGATAAAAGAACTTAATCTTTCATACCATGCTCTGGGTTCTTACTTAAGGCCCTAGAGAGCTTTAGTAAGTTTAAAAACAAAATATGGTTTTTGAGAATTTTCAAAACCAGGGGATGTTCAACATAAACATATTCCATTAAATAACCATTTAAAAGGGAATATTTGACATCTATTTGATATAATCTTAAATTCATACGAGATTCATAGGATAAAATAATTCTAATATCATCTAATCTAGTTGTGGGGGAAATGGTTTCAACATAACATATACCTTCTTCATGATTATATCCTTTAACTACTAATCTAGCTTTATTTCTAGTTATTGTCCATTGATCATGTAACAACCTGACATTTTATGAGTAGTATATTTTTTATATGACTTATGTTATATACAACATCAAAATAATCTTTCACTACACACAACACTATCTTGGCTTGCGTTATACGCAAAAGCAACCTTCCTCGATAGCGTGTGTTGTACGCAATATCGAGTTTCACTAAAAACCAATATGTTATTAAAATATTATATAAAATAGAAGTTATGAATATTATTGACTAAATTTTTAATTTTATAAAATTATTATTCATCTTTAATATTTTCTAGAACATGTTATGAGAGGAAAATAAAATTTTCAGGTAAAATTAGTATTTTAAAAAAAATGCAGTTTTGCCGCCTTTTGATGGCGCACCCACAATAAATATAGTTTTTGACATGTTTAAAAGTTCAATTGGAAAAATTAATATTCTTCTTTAGAATCTGGATATAAAAATTTACTTTGGATAATTTTTTCATATTATTCTGATAACTTTCATATTTTAATGAATAGTAAAAACACGCTATATTTTAATTAAAAAAACATTTTTCATCGCAATAATTTATATGGTTAAATTATAATATATAATGGGTTTTAAGTATAAATAGAATATATTTTTACCATTTAATATAATTTATGTCATTACCATTAATTTTACATTGAATTCATAGGTAAAAACATTTCAATATTTGGCAATGCTTTAACTTTTGAAACCCGTTTTCTTAACAATGGGATTAATTTTAAATTAATTAATACAAATTCTATATTTTGAATTTTGAAAAATGGATTCCATATTTTAATTCAGTGGGTCCAAATTATGTTAATAGGTTAATTTTTTATTTGATATTATGAATAGTAACTACGGTAATTTTTATTTACTACAGTTAAAGGTAAATCGGGTAATTAAGGGTAACAATACGATTATAAAACTACCCTAACACTTGCCAAAATCTTATTTTATGAATAAAAGTCAAACCATATCACCTAAGGGTTGGATTGTATTCATTTCATGGAATTTTCACAATGAAATAATATAATTATTATTAAAACCAAAGAAAGTGACAACATGTCACTGTCTTATATCTTATAAGTGTAATAATTTTAATTTAGTAATATAATTAATAAAACATCATATATAAATTTTCCACAGAAAGATAATAAAATTATCTACATCATATGAATATATTTATCATTTTATGTATTAAATAATTATCATTAATTATGACACAATATTGATGTTGAAATTAAATTATTGATTGAAATATCAAATAAATGATTTCAAAATGATTAAAATAAATATTACATGAACTATTTAATGTGATACACTAATTTTATAGATAAAAATGACATGTTATGAATCTATTAAATCTTTAGTTTGAAGATATCTTCTGTATATGTTTTATTTAAATTCAAATAAATGAATAGTGTCAAAATTGACACTATTGTAATTTTAGAAAAATCACATATTATAAATTTTTTTAAAAATCACAAAAACATTTCAAATTTATATATTAAAATTTATATGGTCCACAATGTAATAAAGTATAAAATTATGGATAATTAACAACATATAAGTAATTATTTATAATGATTTAAAATTTAGAATAGTATTACCACAAATAAAATTAAATAGATTTTATAAGGATAAATCAAGTTGATAATGTATATAATAAATTCCAAACTTGTCTAAATCATAATGTTTGATTTGATTACAACCTTATCTCATCTAATCATTGAATTTGAGTCATTTTTTAAGGTTTCTATGTGGGGATGGAATTTATTATAAATTAATATTTCTTATAATTCCAAAGGTGCCACTCTCCTCCCTTATAAAGGGGAACCTCCTCCCTCTCCTCCTCGGACCATTTTGAGCATTACATCTCGGCCAAACACTTCCCATTTCCCTTATCAACTTCCATAGAAACATATTAGAGGTCTTTTTCTTCTTCAAAGTCAAATTTTAGTGCCCTAAGAGGAGGTTTCAAAGAGGCGTGTCGAAGAAGACGTAATATCCATTACCGATCCTTTCAAATTTATTTCTTCTTATACTTTCTCTTCTTTAGTTGTTTCATTATGAAGTAATACCATAAGTATCACTCACATACCGATATGTTATTATAAATATGAAACACCCCTATTTCAACTTCGATCCATCCTACTGAATATGAAATCACCGTGCATGCGTACATACAAAATACCGTCTCCACGTCGTGGTGTAATCTGTTTTCCACCACCACCTTACTTGGATGGGTATAATGGTGTAAATAATAACTATATTTTATTATATAAAAGTTATATTTATTCTAAAATAGAATACATACACTTCAAAACAATTCCATGATCATGGGAACAATATCATCGTTAGTGCGTACGTAGGGCCTACCGTCTCCACGATGTGATGCAACTCATTCTACATGATCATCATTGAATAATGATTATATAAATGAATTTAATGAATAAATAAGATACATATTACACTAATAAAAATTTTTAAATGAGGTATCTATAACCTAAAAAGAGTAATAAGAATTTATTCGATAAAACATGCATAAGAACATAAAGCTATGAACACCCGAATAACAAGTAGCAATAAAATATTACTAATAAGAATATAAGAATATGACCATATATGATATCATAACAATGAATATGATTATATAATAAGTAAATGACATTATTTAAATTATTATACAGGAGGTTCGGATATGTACAAATCATATCGGACCTAAGGTAAGGGAAAATCTCGCAATCTCATTTTTATCTGAGATTGTTTATACTTCAGAATTTACTGGGGGAATATTTATCATCCACATATATGTTTCCTCAATATGTAATATTATTTCTATCCTACTACATTTTTTTAAATCCAATTTTACCTATTGATTAATTTTTAGTAAAACACATGAAAGGAAATTTTTTTTCATTTTCAGTACGAGATACTTTTTTAACGTTTTCGGCCAATGTACGAGAAGAATGTTTTTTAACATATACGACCTGAATGGATTTTTATGGTTTCTATAGAACATTATTTCCATGAATATTCCTTTAAAATTTTCATGTTTATTTTTAATTAAATTATTTTAGTTTAAAATTTTATGACATGTTAAGAAAGGAAAAATGTTTTTTAATTAAAAAGGATATTTTCTTCACGAATGGAGTTCAAGTGTTTTATCAAAATTATTTTCCATCAATGATAATATAGGGTTCTGTTTCCATCCCTACTATTACATTGATTTGATTATGTTGTGATTGGAATTATTTTTATGAAGTCCTTTACCTTATATGAATTGTCTTATGATGTCACGATGTTTAAGAATCCCATTTTTATTTGATGGGTTATGCTATGATGTATGATTTATGATTTTGTGGCACACATAATAATGGTTTCATTATGAGAAGGGTGTGACCTATATCTCCCTACAATGAATTGGGTAAAGATTTATATCTAATTAGATAGACATGGCTGGAACGGCAAGTTAAACCGGTACAGTGATACAGGACTGGAACGAGGAGTGAACTCAGTTCAGAAATGGACTTTGTCCGCTATGATAGTCTTGAAAATGATTCTTGACTAATATGAAATGATTTTATATGATTGTGTGTGTATTCCACAATGTTTCAAGTTTTATGTTATGATTATTGGGATTACATTTCACTACTATCATTTATCCCATGATTTGATATTATGATCTCTTTTGCAGGTTAAGATTTTCAAAATGTTATGTTCTTATGAATATGAAATGATTGATATTTTTTTTTACCCTTACAGAGTATTTGTGCTCACCCTTTTGTATGCTTTCTTTTCCCCAGGTCAGGAAGAAGGGTACTAAGTTGGATATTCCAAAAAGGACTCTAGATATGATGAAATAAATGGGAGACAATGTAGATGCTTTATGAACCAGTTGTTTATGTTTACCAGTTTCCAATGAAACTATACCTATACTGTCCTACCATGGCATTGTTATATATTGTAATACGTATGATTCAATTATGAGGTAATAACAATGTATGTAAATTATGGGTCATTATAGTTTGTATTAGAGGAAAGTTATAGTCAAATTTACCTAGGATGTGAAAGCCGTTGTAAGAACCCTAAGGATATGTCTAATCAGAGAATATAATCTTAGTATTTTAGAAATGGCCATGAATAGCCTATGATAATATGAAAAGTGTGGAATTTTATTACTGATTATGTGGTTTTCCTATTGTAATTCGTGTTTCTCACACTATGCTTCTTGGTTTTAGTCAATGGATCGAACCTGAAAGAACCGTGTTAATTATGATTGTGAAAGAAAATGCAATGATTGTCCCCCTGAGAAACCAAACGTTATGGGAGTTTGAATGAAAAATATTATATCCATGTTCACATAACTTTCCCAATCTATGAATCATGATGGACTTCCAAACGAGCAAAGGAAGGGGCAACATTCTATTGAATCCTTCATGTGGCAGCGTCCACCTTCATTCAGCGGGTCTTATGATCCATTAGTGGCTGAATAATGGATCTGTACCACTGAAAATATATTTTATGTTCTACAATGTTTTGAACATGATAAATTCATCTTAGCAGTGTATCGTTTGGAAGGTGATGCTGATCAAGGGTGGAATCTTATCAAGAATACGAGGCAAATGGATGAAATTGAGTCCATGGAATGGGATGAGTTCAAGAACATATTTTTCAATAAGTAATTCTCACGTATTCTTCGAACAATGATGGAGAAGGAGTTTCTGTAACTGAAGCAAAAGGATGATGAATTAGTTGGTACCGACGAAGAAAATTTTACAGTACATGCAAGGTACGCTTCTGGAATTATTATCCAACCTAAGAGTAAGATCGATCGATTCATTAGTGCCTTAAAACAAAGTCTTTGAAGCGAAATAGCCTTAAGGGACTTCAATGTCTATGAGGAAATTGTTCAATGTGCTCTCAAGGTTGAGATGAATATTAGAGTAACCCATCAGTCATATGGGTTTGATAAGAAGAGGAAAATGGAATTCAATGGAATATATAAATACCACACTGAAAAGAAGATGAGTTTTCCTTTATGCTCAAATTGTGGAATGAAACATGGAGGGAATTGTATTAAAGGGGCATTAAAATGTTTTAAGTGTGTAAAATAAGGTCATCGAGCAAATGAATGTCGAAATAATGGGAAGAATATGTCTAATGATGCGAAAAAATAAAGGGATACAAAAAATGCACCTCCAACACATCAATATTTCAAGTGAAAGATGGGGCATTATGCCAATCAATTCCCAAATACAAGGATTGTTGATGATGATCGACGTCAACAAAATCTTAAGGCCAAAGTCAAAGGAAAGCCACATGAAATTACAATCGACGACGTGGAGTACGATAACGAAGTGGTGAAAGGTACACATACTATCCACTCTAAAGTAGAAAATGTTTTGTTTGATTCTAGATCCACTCACTCTTTTATTTATGAATAATTTTCTAAGGGTATCACTATATTAAATGAAAAATTAGATGTTGAGTTAGCTCTGACAACTCCTAATGGCACAACGGTCGCATCAAAAGATTACAATTCTTCTCCGATTGAAGTTTGTGGGAATGTTCTTCCTCCAAATCTTTCGATCATTCCTATAATGGAATTTTAGGTGATTCTTGGCATGGACTAGCATTCTTTATATGGAGCTCATATCAATTTCTAATTAAGGTAATTCACATTTCATATTCGAGATCAATCTATGATTATCTATTGATTCAAGGATGAACATGACCTTCCAGTGGAAATGTCTTCTATCTTATGGGTCTCGATTCCACTAAATGAAGGTTATTATACTCAAATGGTTGTTGAGAAACTCATGATTACGAATACACCCACTGTACGAGAGTTTGATGATGTATTTCCGGAGGAATTTCCAGGTCTTCCACCAAATCGTGAAGTTGAGTTTTCAATAGAAGTCATACCGGGTGCTATGCCTATTTTAAATACACCTTATAGAATGGCCCCAATTGAGTTGCATAAATTGAAGGAGAAACTCCAAGAGAATCTAGATAAGGGATTAATATTCCCTAGTGCATCACCTTGGGGAGCAATTGTTCTGTTAGTTAAGATGAAAGATGGATCAATGAGACTCTATATTGATTATCGAGAACTTAACAAGATCACTATAAAGAACAAATATCCTCTCTCACAAATTGATTAGTTATTTGAACAACTACGCAGAGCTCAATACTTTTCCATGATTGATCTCCATTTAGTGTATCATCAATTTTGGGTCAAAAGGGAGGATATACCAAAGACGGATTTCCGTACAAGGTATGGACACTATGAATTTATAGTGATTCCATTTGGTATTACAATTCCCCTACTATCTTCATGGATCGAATGAATAGAGTCTTTAGACACTATCATTATCAGTTTGTGGTAGTCATTATAGACAATATTCTTGTCTATTCGAAGAACAATGAATAACATAAAGATCACTTGAGAATTGTTTTAAAGACCATAAGAAAGGAGAAGATTTATGAAAAATTTACCAAGTGTGAATTTTGGCTTCAAAAAGTTTCATTTTTGGGTCACATAATATTACAAGAGGGGATATTTGTGGATCCATAAAAAATAGAGGTTATCGAAAGATGATCGAGACCAACTCAAGTAACTGAGATCCGATGTTTTCTTGGCTTTGATGGATATTATTGATGTTTTGTGAAATATTATTCATGTTTATCTAGTCCACTCACCAGGTTGACGTGAAATTGAGTTAATTTCGTTTGGACGGAGGTGTGTAATGAAAATTTCAAGGAGTTAAAACGAAGGTTATCCAGTGCACCTGTGCTCACACTGCCTTGTAGTGGAGAAAGGTTTCTGATCTACAGTGATGCATCAATGAAGGGATTGGGGTGTGTTCTCATGAAAACTGATATAGTGATTGCTTATGCCTCACGACAGTTGAAAATCCATGATCAAAATTACCCAACTCATGATTTGGAGTTAGAATTAGTAATCTTTGCCTTAATGATTTGGAGCCCTTACCTTTATGGTGAAAGGTTTTATATTTATACTGATCATAAAAGTTTAAAGTATATTTTCGCACAAAAGGAGATGAATATGAGCCAAAGAAGATGGTTGGAGTAGATTAAGGATTACGACTGGTCAATTCATTATCACCCTGGGAAAGCAAACAAGGTGGCAGATGCATTAAGTCGACAAGACCATGCTAGCTTATCCATGATGAGGATCACAAAAGATCCAATATTTATGGATTTACAAAGGATGGATATTGGAATTATAATGGAAGGGGAAAAATCTTATATTTCTCAAATAAATGTTCAACCATCTATATATATGAAGATTAAAGAGGCATAGAAAGAAGATGTAGAGTTACAAAAGAAGGTGAGAAATGTTCCTGAATTTCACATCGATTGTGATGAAATAATAAGGTTTAGGAATTGGGTTTGTGTTCCTCCCATCCCAGAATTAAAGAAGCTGCTACTGGATGAGGCTCATAGTTCTTCATTCTGTATTCATCCTGGAAGCACGAAGATGTATAGGGACCTGAAAGAGTACTTATGGTGGGATGACATGAAAAAGAGATGTTGCTGAATATGTCTCTCGATGATTGGGTTGTTAGAAAGTTAAAGCTGAGAGACAGAAGTCTAAGGGGATGTTACAACCATTACCCATACCCGAATGGAAATGGGAAAACATCACTATGGATATTGTCACTAGACTTCCTAAAACATACAAAGGCAATGATGCTATCTGGGTCATAGTTGATCATCTTACGAAGTCAGCACACATCATTGCTATTAGAGAAGATTTATCTCCGGATCAGCTTGTCAGGATATATGTAAAGGAAGTGGTAAGATTGCATGGAGTACCACATTCCATTATATCTGATCGGGATCTGAGGTTTACCTCGATGTTCTGGTGAAGTCTTCAGTATACTCTAGATACAATGTTCAGTTTCATCACTGCTTATCTTCCTCATACAGACGGTCAGTCTGAGAGAACATTTCAAAATCTAGAAGACATGTTAATACCTTTCCATATAGATTTCAAATGTGGTTGGGATCAACACCTACCTTTGGTTTATTTTTCTTATAATAATAGCTTTCACTCCAGTATTCAGATGGCTCATTATGAATCTCTCTATAGAAAGAAATGTCAAACTCTAACTTGCTAGGATGAAGTTAGGGAAAGAAAGCTATTAGGACCTCATCTTATTGATGAGTTGGCAGAAAAGTTCTGATTTATTCAACAACACATAAGAGCAGCTCAGAGTCGACAAAAAAGTTATGCTGACAACCGAAGAAAAGACCTAGATTTTGAAGTGGGTGATAAAGTGTTCTTACGAATATCCCCATGGAAAAGAGTAATGAGATTTGGAAAGAAGGGAAAGATGAGCCCTAGGTATATTGGCCTTTTTGAAATACTAGATCGTGTTGGGAAGGTAGCTTACCGATTGGAGCTTCCACCAAATCACTCTCAAGTTCACGATGTGTTTCTTGTATCTCTCCTTAGAATGTACAAACTCAATCCTTCACAAGTACTAAGCTTATAAGTTGTACCGCTGGAGCAAGATCCTTCTTATGAAGAACAACCGATAGAGATTCTGGATCGTAACTAAAATGTTCTACAGAACAAGACCAATCGATTGGTGAATGTTTTATGGAGAAACCACAAATTAGAAGAAGATACATGGGATCTTGAGGATATGATGAGGTAGATATATCCTTATCTATTTGTTACGAAGTGATGAATTTCGAGGGTGAAATTCATTTTTTGGGGGGTAGAATGTAACACCCTGATATTTTAGGAGAAGTATATTTTTTATGTCTTATGTTATACTCAACATCAAAGAAATCTTTCACTACACACAACACTAGCTTGGCTTGCAACATACGCAAAAGCATCCTTCCTTGATAGAGTGTATTGTACGCAATATCGAGTTTCACTAAACAATAATATGTTATTAAAATATTATATAAACTAGCCTTTATGAATAGTATTAACCACATTTTTAATTTTATAACATTATTATTCATCTTACATATTTTCTAGAACATGGTATGAGAACGAAATAATTTTTTCGGGAAAAATAAGTATTTTTCAAAAAATGTAGTTTTTCGGCCTTTTGATGGCGCACCCATATTAAATCTAGTTTTTAACATGTTTATAAGTTCAATTTGACAAAATAAAATTCTTCTTTATAATCCGGATATAAAAATATACTTTGGATAATTTTTTCATATTATTCTAATAACTTTCATATTTTAATGAATAGTAAAAACACGATATATTTTAATTAAAAACAACTTTTTTCATCGCAATAATTTATGTGGTTAAATTATAATATTGAATGGTTTTAAAATATAAATAGAATATTTTTTTACCATTTAATATAATGTATGTAATTACCATTAATTTTACATTGAATTCATAGGTAAAAACATTTCAATCTTTGACAATGTTTTAACTTTTAAAACCCGTTTTCTTAACAACGCGGTTAATTTTTAATTAATTAATGCAACTTTTTTCTTTTGAATTTTGAAAAATTTATTCCATATTTTAATTCAGTGTGTCCAAATTATGTTAATAGGTTACTTTTTTTTGATATTATGAATAGTAACTACTGTAATTTTTATTTACTACAGTTAAAGGTAAATCGGGTAATTAAGGGTAAAATAAGATTATAAAAATATCCTAATATTTTCCAAAATCCTATTGGATGAATACAATTAGACCCATATCACCTAAGGGTCGGACTAGATTCATTTCATGGACTTTTGACCATGAAATAATATAATTATTATTAAAACCAAAGAAAGTGACAACATGTCAAACTCTTATATCTTATAAGTGTAATAATTTTAATTTAAGGATAAACTTAATAAAACATCGGATATAAATAGTCCCCATAAAGCTAATAAAATTATCTAAATCATATAAATTTATTTATAATTTTTAGGGATTAAATAGTTATCATTAAATATGACACAATAGGGATGTTGAAATTATTTTATTAATTGAAATAACAAATAAATGATTTTAAATGTGTTAAAATAAAGATTATATGAACTATTTAATGTGCTCCACTGATTTTATAGATTAAAATGACCTGTTAGGAATCTATTAAATCTTCTATTTCGAACATATCTTCAGTATATATTTAATTTAAATTCAAATAAATGAATAGTGTCAAAATTGACACTATTGTAATTTTATAAATATTACATATTATAAAATTGTTTAAAAATCATAAAAATATTTAAAATTTATAAATTAAAATTTATATGGTCTAAAATATATTAAAATATACAATTATGGAAAATTAACAACATATAATTAATTATTTATAATGATTTAAAATTTAGAGTAGTATTACCACAAATAAAATTAAATAGATTATATAAGGATAAATCAAGTTGATAATGTTTAAAATAAATTCCTAACTTGTCTAAATTTTGTTGGTTGATGAGATTACAACCCTATATCATCTAAGCTTCGGATTTGAGTCAATTTTTGAGGTTTTTATGTGGGGCTATAATTTATTATAAATTAATATTTCTTATAATTCCAAAGGTGCCCCACTCCTCCCTTATAAAAGGGCACCTCCTCACTCTCCTCCTCACACCATTTTGAGCATTCAAGATCTGAAAACCCCTTCCCATTTCCCTTATAAGATTCCCTAGAAACATACTAGAGGTTTTTTTCTTATTCAAAAGCCAATTTTAGTGCCCTAATAGGAGGTTTCAAAGAGGCGAGTCGAAGAAGAGGTAATATCCGTTACTGATCCTTTAAAATTTATTTCTTCTTCTACTTCCTCTTCTTTAGTTGTTTCATTACGAAGTAATAACATCAGTATCACTAATATACTGATTTGTAATTATAAATATGAAACAACCCTATTTCACCTTCGATCCATCCTATGGAAAACAAAATCACCGTGCGTGCGTACGTACATAATACCATCTCCACGCCGTGGTGTAATCTGTTTTCCACCACCACCTTACTTGTATGGGTATAATGGTGTAAATAATAACTATATATGATTATTTTAAATTGATATTGATTCTTAAATATTATACATACACTTCAATACAATTCCACGATCATGGGAAGGATATCATCGCTCGTGCGTACGTACGACCTACCGTCTCCACGATGTAATGCAACTCATTCTACATGATCTTCATTGAATAATGAATATATAAATTAATTTAATGAATTTAATGAATAAATATGATATATATTACACTAATAACATTCTGTAAATGAGGTATCTATAACCTAAAAAAATGAATAAGAATTTATTCGACAAAAGATGCATAAGTACTTAAAGCAATGAACACCCGAATAACAAGTAGCAATGAAATATTACTAATAAGAACATAATAATATGACCATATATGATATCATAACAATGAATTTGATTCTGTAATAAGTAAATGACATTATTTAAATCATTATATAGGAGGTTCAGATATATACAAAGCATATCAGACATAAGGTAAGGGAAAATCTCGCAAACTCATTTTTATCTGAGATTGTTTATACTTCAGAATTTACTAGGGGAATATTTATCATACATATTAATGTTTCCCCAATATGTAATAATATTTCTATCCTCCTAAAGTATTTTAAATCCAATTTTACCTATTGGTGAGTTTTTAGTAAAATATATGAAAGGAATCTTTTGTCATTATCAGTACGAGATACTTTTTAATTAACTTCTTTTAGTTTAAAATTTTATGACATGTTAAGAAAGGAAAATTGTTTTTGAATTAAAAAGGATATTTTCCTCAAGAATGAAGTACAAGTATTTTATCCAAATTATATTCCATCTAAGATAATATAGGGTTCTATTTTTATCCCTACTATTACATTGATTTTATTATGTTGTGATGGAATGATTTTTATGAAGTCCTTTATCTTATATGAATTGTTTTATGATGTCATGATGTTTTCGAATCCCATTTTTATTACATGGGTTATGCTATGATGTATGACTTATGATTTTACAGCACACATAAGAATGGTTTCATTATGAGATGGGTGGGAACTATATCTCCCTCCAATGCATTGGGTAATGATTTATATCTAATGGTATAGACATGGCTGGAATAGAAAGTTAAACCGGTTCAGGGATGCTGGATTGGAATGATGAGTGAACTCGGTTCAGAAATAAACTTTGTCCGCTATGATAGTATTGGAAATTATTCTTGACTAATATGAAATGATTTTCTATGATTATGTGTGTATGACCCAAGGTTTCATGTTTTAAGTTATGATTATTGGGATTACATTTCACTACTATGATTTATCCCATGTTATGATATTATGATCACTTTTGCAGGTTAAGATTATCAAAATGTTATGTTCTTATGAATATGATATGATTGATATTTATTTTTTTACCCTTACTAATAATTTGAGCTCACCCTTTTGTATGTTTTCTTTTCCCCAGGTCAGGAAGAATGGAACTAAGCAAGATATTCCAAAAGGGACTCTAGATATAATGAAATAAATGGGAGACAATGTAGATGCTTTATGAACCAGTTGTTTATGTTTCCCAGTTTCTAATGACACTATACCTATACGGTCCTACCATGGTTTTGTTATATTTTGTAATATGTATGATTCAATTCTGAAGTAATATAAATGTATGTAAAGTATAGGTCATTATAGATCAACTTTTCTATTTCTAAAGACCCACTTTGTTCCTATAAATGGATAATTTGATGGTCTTTCAAAAAATTCCCTAACATTATTTCTCTTAAACTGATTCAATTCTTCTTGAATTTATAACATCCAACATCCAACTTCTAATGCTTCTTCTAAATATTTAGGTTCATGTTGTGATAGAAATGGGAGAATTCAACTAGGTTTCCTATATTGCTTCTTGTACTTATTCCTAGGTTTAAGTATCCTATAAAAGTTTCTAAAGGGTGATTCTTTAGGGTTCTATACTGTCCAGTAAGAACACTTTTAGGTTTATTAGTGTCATCTTTTTCTAAACTTGGCTGAATTTTATATTCAAATAATTTTTCTGATTTTCATGTCTAATGTTGTAAGATGATTCAATAGATTGATCAGTTTGATCATTCTCTTTTTTAAAAGGGTTATTTTCGTCAAACATCACATGAGCTGATTCTTCAACAATCCTTGACTTTTTATTAAAGACTATATATGATTTAGAAGATGCATAATATCATAAAAACATTCCACCATTATCTTTTAGATCAAACTTACCACGATCATCCTTGGTGTTCAGAATATACACCTTACATCCAAAAATATTAAAGTTATTTACTATAGGCCTTCTATTATTCCAAAGTTCATATGATGTCTCTTTGAAATTAGGCCAAATTAAAACATTATTTATTATATATCTAGCTTTTCTAATAGATTCTACCCATAGATAGTTAGGAATACATTATTCATTTAGAATAGTCCTTGCAATTTCTTTAACAGTTCTATTTCTTCCTTCATCAATTCCATTTTTTGAGGTGTTTTTGCTGTAGAGAAGGTGTGTTAAATTCCTATGTTTATGGAAAAGGAATTGAATTCCTGATTCTCAAACTCTCCACCATGATTACATATTAATGAAATTATTTTATATCCTTCTTCATGTTTAACACTTTGTCAATAAATTTAAAAAAAGTAAAAGCATCATTTTTCAGTTTTAGAAAATTGACCAAAGGATTTATATAATAATAATCAACTAATATATACACATACAATTTTCCAGGAAAAAGTGAAACTCTATATGGTCTAAAAAGATCCATGTGGATAAGTTCTAGGGGCTTGATTATAATAATTTTGTTAGCAGATTTGAATGAAGATTTGTGTTGCTTGCCAATTTGACATGCGTCACAGAATCTGTCACATTCAAACATGAGAATAGGTATGAATGAAACTAATTTTTTTATATAATTTATATAAATCATATACATTATAGTAACAAAGTCTATTTTTCCATATTCATGATTCATTTATCTTATCAGTTAAACAACTCACTTTTTGTTTTCACAATGAATTTCAGTCCAAGGTGTAGACATTATCTATTATGGGTGCTCTAAATTTAAGCAAAAGATCATTAAATATATAACATGAAGTGTTAGAAAAATCATCATAGTACCCATCCTCCCATATTTGATAGATACTTATCAGGTTATGCTTCTATCCCTTAACATATAGTACCGTATTGGTTGAGATAGACTTTGGATCTCCAACAGTTCCAAGTCCAATTATCTTCCCTTTAGAATTGTCCCCAAATGTGACTAGGACTCCATAAATATGTGTCAATGTATTGAAGTTTAATGTATTTACACTCATGTTTCTGAAGTATCCACTGACTCTATACCATATTTCTTTTCCTTTTCAGTGACCTGTTACCTATAAAAACATTTGGAACAAAATAACCTTTGGAACCCATATCGTTTACAGTCCAACAATGGTAGATAACGAGGATTTATAAATCCAAATCTACATTATTTTTTCATGAATTATGTCCTTTAATTTAGAAAATGTTTTCTAAATAAAGTATCTTTTAATCCCACTTATTTGGGGATTTCTCAAATAACCATTCAATGTTTTATGTCCTTATGTTCCATAAATATGAAAAATATAAGATTTTTTATTGGGAACAAAATACTTCTTATATAGTTTGGATTTTTCACCTTTACTACCTATACCAAATCCTTCCTTTTTAATTAAATTCTTCCCAAAAATTTCATTTAGTATATTTAAGCCTTTTTTAAAAAAATAGAAGAACATTAATAAGTTTTTACTTCATCATTTAGCATTCTAATCTTATTTTAATGGTCAATTGAATGTGTAGTAGATGAAATAATTTTATCAAATAACTCTTGATGTTTTTTAAGTCGAGTATCCCTTTCATCTAAAATTTCATTGTGAATTTTATTTAAATATTTATGTTTCTTTAATAGGGAGTCATATCTTTCTTCTAGAATAGTTCAGTAGGCATCCATCTTATCATTTGAGTAACTAGAATCAAAATCATATGAATAATATGGTTGAACCTTATCTTTATTCCATAAATAACATATTATATTTCAGATTCGATTATTCCGTCCATAAATCAGAGATTGATGTTTTTTTGGAGCCTTAATAAACACTCCATGTAGCCTTCATAGATATTTTGTATTTCTTTGTATAATTTTGATTTTTTTGAAACATCATTCTTGTCTTACTCTATTCACCTTTTAATTGAGGCTTGGAAGGTCTTATATGAACAAAATTTTATCATTCATAGAATCTAACT
Source organism: Viscum album (assembly GCA_963277665.1). NCBI lineage: Eukaryota > Viridiplantae > Streptophyta > Magnoliopsida > Santalales > Viscaceae > Viscum > Viscum album. Next base: position 1,033,031,835 of record OY728158.1, read on the forward strand.
TCCCTTACCATTTTATCATCCTTTTTAAGTGTTTTCTAAATCCACTTTTCTTCTGATAATCCATTATGAAAATTTTAGCTAATTGAGCCATCTCGATTTTAGAATCTGATGACTCTAATTTTATTTCTTCTCTGACTTCTTGTTTCAATTTTCTATTCTAGTTTTGAGATGTAACCCTTACATAAGTTTTATCTTTTTTTCACTAGGACTTTGTGATCTTCAGCATCATCTTGAATTTTAGATTCATACATCATTAAAGTTCCAATAAATTCTCTCATTCTCAGATTCTTGGTAGGTACTAATTGGAGGATTGCAACTAAAATTCTATTCCACTCATTAGACAGTACTCTCACTATGTTCAACGCTTAATCAACTAGTTTTACAGGTTCTCCTAAGGCTGTAATGTTGTTTATAATTTCTTTGAATCTTACATTCATTTGAGTGATTATTTCACCATCAACCATTCTTAATGTATCAAATTTAAATTTCATTGTTCCATACCTCATCTGTCTTACTTAGTTTGTACCTTCATAAGGAACTGCAATTGTCTACCACATTTCATAAATTGTAGAAAATTTTGAGACATGGTTGAATGTTTCTAGTCCAAGACCATAGATGATTGCATTCATATCATTGGAATTAATGTTATTTTAAGCCTCTATAGTAGCATTCTAGGATCAGGTTCTTCAGGGGTTTTGTAAGGATTAACGACCTTTGTGTAAACATTAAATCCAAGATTTTCAAATAGATTATCATACGTGATTTCCCACATCTATAGTTAACACCATTGAAATATAGAGTGTGAATGATTGAAAATACTTCTTTGATATTATCCATTGATATTCATATAAATATTTAACTCCGGTTTGTAAGAATCAAAGAGAATTTGTTGATCCCTACCATTTATACCAAAATTTAGGTTGAATTTTTTTTGACAAAGACACAAGAGGGGTGAATTGGGTTCTTTAAAAATATTGTAATTTTGTCTTTTCATATCCACATTAGATAAATCTGGTGGAGTTTCTATATTTGATTATTTGTAGTGGGAAAACAAAAAATAGAGAACAACAATTTATAGTGGTTTAGGGAATAATGATCCGCTAGTCCACTACCCCTATCGCCCTCTCTTTGGGCTTGGTTAATTTCACTAGTCATTTCCTCTTCCCACATGATCGATCTAAAATTGAGGGCAGGCAGTTTTCACCCTTATAAACAAGTCTTAATACATAGCCTTTTGGTTCTTTTAAAGTGAACCAAAATAAACACTTCTTAGCATGAGAAGCTGACAATCCACAACAACAGAAACCGAGTAGCTGATACTCAAAATAATCAATAAAGATTTATTTGATAAAGCACATTAAACTTCACGGTTGCAATATCACGCAAATGAATAAAGATGGATCTTCAAAATTAGTAGAATAATAATATTTGAAATATGTTTGAAGAGATCTGGTTCCACAAAAGAAAATTGATTTTAAAAACAACAACAAAAAAATAGTATCACACTTCCATGATTGAACATGTATATCTCCAACATGTAGTCTTTATTTCTGAGATGCTCAATCTCTATTGCACTATAAATTAATTCTCACAAGAAAACAAGAAGAATAAAAATTTTCAACACAATTGATGGATATCCACACATATGACGTAGAAAGATATATATAATGATATATCTTACAATTATATTTCATTTCTGCAAAAGATGCCATGTAAATAAAAATCATTCCAAAATAATAAGAGCTCAGAGTAGTAATAAAAACCCTTAAGAATATGAGAGAAAATATCCACTATTAACAGGTCTGTAAATCACTTATGATGAGCTTTGAATCAGTCATAATCAAGCTTTAAATCACCCTGATATTCCACAAATATTGTTGCAAAAAACTCTGATAAAAATTTAAATTCCAATTTCTAGTGTTGAAAATTCAAATTTAAGGTTTGTTCAAATAATGAAAAAACACCAAATATAGGGTTAAACCATGTAGTGTTGGGTTCATGATCCCTAGTTTCATCCTTATCAGCATAATTTTTTGAGAAAAAAATTGATTGTACATACATTAAATTTTCCAAAATGTATGGTTGGTAATATAAGGATGATTATAAAATTATAGTTGATGATCCATACGTTTTCTTCGCAAATGTAAGGTTCCAAAAAAACAAAGGGTTCTTTAACCATATGTTTTCTCATTGAAAAACATTAGGTTTAATTCAAACCTAATTCTATTTAACCATTCATTTCTTCTAATGTAGGGTTGAAAAACCATATGTGCTCATCCTTTAATAAAAATTTAGGGTATGTTCCTTACGTTACGTTCTTCAGAATAGTGAATGAACAATGTTTTGAGAAAATAACAAATAGTGAACAGTGTTTCCAGAATATTCTTAACAGCATTCTGAACACTTTAATAAATATTTTTCACAAATAAATACTTGAATATTATTCGAAAATAAGAATTATAAATAATATAAAGTTCCATAAATACACTTAAAATAAGATCATTAGTAAAACAATCAAGGGTATTTTTGAGAATCATAATCAATAATATTTATAGATTATTTTTTATACAATATATTCTTAGCAGCTTGAACAACTCATTTGTTGGATGGGTGGTTTCCAAATCTAAGAATCATAGTGATTTTTTTGGTGTTTGAAAATCCTAAAAGTCTATTTTCGGGTGTTTATTATATTCTAATGGAATTACTAGGGGTCTTGTGAAGACTAGTTGTGTAAAAGATGAAATATAATGAAAATAAAAACCTATATTAGAAAATCACATAGTTAGTTTGATTCATAATGTGAATTAGATTCATGGTGTGTGGAAAAGGGAGTATAATAATTGATAAATAGGTCTATGTGGCTCATCCCAAAAAGGTCACAACTTAATGCACCCATCCATAATGTGAAGCTAGCTATCTAGGCCTAGTGAATCCTTATGTGTTGAGAATTTGTAATGTGAAACCTAATTTTACATCATGAATTTTACCAGGACTAATTATTTTAATTAAATAGCACTGATAAACTCAACTTCCATAATCGGTCAAGCGATAATCTTATACGGGTGTCGACTGGAATTACCCTCCCTCATTTATTCCATGTTATTTGTGATATTAGGTGTGATTCAATATAATTTATGGTAATATCTTCCTCCACCATTATTCCACATTTTTTCTTCCTATTTTTCATTGAATCTAGAGAATTCTGGTTTGGTTCAAAATACCAATTTCACCAAATGATGGTGAAATAATTAGATATCATCATGGATTATTTGTACCCTAGAATGAAGGAATCTAAATATAAGTATATAAAAGTTCATGCATTAGTAAATTTATTTATGAATTAATTTTGAATTTCCAAAGTTATTTTCCTTAAATTAATTTTATCAGGTTTTTAAATTGGGGGAATCTATTGGGATTTTTTGTTTCCTAAATCTTGAGGTGCATCTGGGGTAGAACACAACATGGTGGTAATGGTTTTAGTATAACTAAATGATCTAATCGGAAATATGATAATAATGAATTTAATCAATTAATTAATTATAATTTATGTAATTATCCAATTATGATTACATGGAATGAGTTAGTAACTTTTATATTTGAAACAAGGATCGTTGATTAAGAGAGAGAGACTAGACAAGCTTATCGGGCCTTAGAAGATGTTATCAGCCCTTGGTGTCAGAGTGGAAATGACTCAGTAAAAGGTACGATGTCTTGAATAAATCCCTTTCCTATTTCCTCTTTTGTAGTTTATGAAATTTGTACAATCACACCATCATGGTGTACACATGACCTAACGAAATTGGTAATCCATATAATTAATGATATTTATAACGATTTGAAAACCCAAGATCATTATTTGGTTTCTTGGAATGGTGATCTGGATTTATGGAAACCTGAGAGGTGTGAAACCACTTAATTAAATGAAAAATTTCTGTGAATTGGATTACCCTTGTGTCCTTCACATAATGGGTGTTATAACAACCGTGGTTTTTATTACACACATAACATAATTTATTACATAAAGCCATCACTTGATACAACATAGAAGATCAAGAGGTCTAGTGTCTTTGGGTCTTAGAAACATTACATAGAAACTTAAAATATAAACTTCAACATCTTATTGAAAAATTCATTTGCATGACCACTATGTTCCCTCATACTTATCATTGCATGGGATAACCTGTGGACATGCATAAGAAAAATGGTGAGCTATAAATTCCAGTAAAGGAGTAAACAAGGTATAACATTGATATTATAATAAATGTTAGTAAATAGATATATCAATGGAGTGAAAGAGAAACATTAACATAAATTAATGATATAGCATGATTATCATAACATAGAAATGTGGCAACAACACATAACATGGTATTATCATGAGCCAAGGCTCATTGCACATGGAGCATGAGTAAACTCTAATTGCACTTGAATTAGCATGATTAATCCCTTATTTAAGTTAAATTATCTTGAGTAAACCCTCATTGCATTTGATGTATCATGATACTAATCATTACCCAATGCATTGGAGCGCTATTAGGGCAGACCTTTCTTAAACATTTTATTTCATGCATAAGTGTGCCACATGGATCATATAACATGTATTCATAAAATATAATTGTTTATTCCCCGATAAAGGAATGTGGAACTCATATATGAAACTCTATAATCAATAAGTAAATTTTCAGAATGGTTAATACCCTTGATAGAGAAATGAGCATGGTATTCACTACACAATGACTTTGTCTTGGAAAATCGTGGTGCAATTTCGGCAGCATAATGGCGTGAAAAAAGAATTCATAAAAATGGTTGATGAGATAGAAAAGGGTGTCTCATAATATGTACATTAAATGAACTGTAAGGGGGTAATATAGATACATGTACCAACATGTGTAATGGAATTTTAGATTCAAAAAACAAAATAATTGGTTGAATGTAAATGATGAGAGTGAAATTCCTTATGGTATTCTGGCATGATAATAGGTGACATGGGAGGCATTAATGAGAGATAAATGGGTCTCTAATAATTCAAAAAAAGTAATTATGTATGGGGGAGTTTATAAATAATAACCCAACATTTATAATTGAAAATAAAAGGACATAACAATCTTACGAAACATGGATAAAATGAGAAAGGTAGGAATCCCTTACTTAGAAGTGTTATTCCAAAGGCTTGGAAGAGGATTGAGAGAGGCTTCTAGGGAGCTTGGGGATCCTTTAGAGGTTTATAGAGAGAGGAGGTCAGAGTTTGGACAAAATCAAAAGGATTTGATTCAAGAAGAATTGGGATATTTGGAGGGTTTATGTAGGAAAGGAGAGAAAATTATTTATTATTTAGGTTTGGGACACCACACATTAAACTAATCCAAACCACAAACCAGACCATGGTTTTTGAACATGATTTTTTCCAAATGGGATTAAAAAACAATATTTTATAAGTTAAATTCCTGAAATTCTTAAAATAACAGGGCTGCTTATGTGGAGGTGTGTCACACTCTCAACGAAATCAATTTAAAAAGAAAAAATAATTTATAAGACTTGGAGGGTCGACTAATGATTTGTAAAATAAATAAATTAAACCTAAAATAAAATTATTTTAATGTTAAAACATATATTGGAAGAATATAATGTTTATAGTATTTTATTATATCACAATTTGGTCATTATGATGTCGTAAAACACATTATACATTTAAATGGTATTTAATTTTTACCCAAAACACTGGCTCTCTCAGAAAATTATGAAAAATTCACTGTTGGATAACATAGATGCCCTAATTCCAAAAATAATATTAATTTAATCCAAATAATTTTCTAAATATGTGAATTTTAACTTTTAAAATAAAAACTGACATTTATGAAAAAATTCAATGGTTTTGAAAAAAACAGCTTTCAAACCTTAATAATAATTACAATTGTATTCATAAAAATTATACAATAATTTATACTCAATAAAAATTAATTTAATAATAAAAATATTTTATTAAAATATTATTTAATTTATATATCCACTAATTTATCAAAATAAATTCTTTAGTTGAATGTTAACTAAAAATACTACTTGTGCTTAGAAAACTATTTACATAATAACAATAATAAAATGAATGTATATTATTTATTATATACAAAAATAATGCACATAATAATAGTGCTAAAGTCTTGTTATATAACCCCTTATAACACCCACATAAGTCCAAAGGGTATGGTGACCGATGGTGACAGACTCTTGGTGTGGCTCAGATAACATCTCTAGGGTGGTAATATCTATAAACTTCCACTTATCCCGTAGGCTGTTCTGTTTGAGATTAACATATTGAAGATCATCTCGGTCTTGGTCAAGAGAGAATCCCAATAACTCCACCACTTTTCCACGATTTAAAAAATGGGCTTTGTATGAGGCAATTATACTTGATGAGGTCATCACATCCTTTGTCTGAGTATGTTGGATTTTTTAAAGAACTATATTTATACTACTCATGTGATCACTGTTCAATGACTATATTATCAACGGTCACAATTCCTACTGGTATTTTAAAATAAAAAAAACATAAAACCAAGGAATTCCATATTTTATATAACGATTTTATATAATGAGACATTTTATTAGATCAAGGGGAATTTCTATTATTAAAACTTTGGGTTGTTACAAACTTTCCCTCTTATGAAATTTCACCCTTGAAATTTTCTTTTTCCACACAAAAATAGATTATGGTAACTCTCCCTCATCACTTCCTCTAATTCCCACATCGCTTCATCCAACCTGTGGTTTTTCCACAACACCTTGATAAGGGGAATTGTCTTTTTTCATAGAACCTTCTCTTTACAATATTATATCTTTATAGGTTGCTCATCATAAGAATGATCATCCTCTTACTGTATTATCTCTAAAGAGATTACAAGTGAATGGTCTAGCATGTACTTCCTTAAGAGGGATATACGAAAGCCATCATGTTCTTTGGCCACAGTAGGAGGAAGTACTAGTCGAGAGGTCAAACCCCGACAAGATAAAGAATATAAAAGGGGACGATATACCTAGGACTTAACTTATCTTTCATTCCATATCTCATGACCTTATTCCAAAGAGATATTCATAGAAATAAAATGCCGCCAACATTGAACTTATGGTCTCATCGACAGTTATCTACATTACTCTTCTATTGACTTTGGGAAGCCCTAATATGTTGCGGAATGGTTTTCACCTTCTCCACCATTTCATTGACAATTTCATGTCATAGAAGCTTACTATTATTGACTACATCCCAATATGCTGGTGTTCTACACCTTTTCCCATAAAGGGCTTCATATGGTGTCGTTCAGATGCTCATGTGGAATCTGTTATTATAAGAGAATTCAATCTTTGGAATATGTTGGTCCCATCCTCATTTTAAGTCCATAGAACATGATATTTCTAGTGTCTAAATAGTTCTCTCAGATTGGCCATCAGTTTGAGAATGATAGGATGTACTAAAGTTCAGTTCAATGCTTAGAGCATGTTGGATACTTTTCTAAAACATTAAGGTGAATCTCGAATCATGATCGGATACAATAGGTAGAGGTACTCCATATATCCTTACCAATTCATTGATGTAAATATGTTGAATTTGATCCAATGAGAATTTCCGTCAAATCACGATAAAGTGAGTTGTCTTCATAAGACAATCCACAATGACACATATAGCATTATTTCTTTTGGATGCCCTTTGAAGTCCAGAGACAAAGTCCATGGTAATGTTGTCCCACTTCCATGTTGGTATGGGAAGTGGAGTCATCATATCCGTATAATTTTTCCTCTCAACCTGTACTGGTTCACATACCATGCACAATGATGTATATTCAGAAATCTACCTTTTTATATTGTCCCACCATAAGTTTTCATAGAGATCTTGATACATCTTTGTGCTTCCTAGGTGAATAAAGAAGGTTGATCTATATACATTATTCCGAATCTCCTTCTTTATCTCTGGATCAGATGGAACATATAATCGTGACCCAAAACTCAAAATTCCATCCTTGTCAACCATGAACTCTGAGGATTTCCCATTTTTTATTGCTTCCACCCTTTTCATAATTTCCACATCCTCTCTTTGAGCATCCTTTATTTTATCCATGGGGGATAATTGAGCAATCATTTAGGAAATGATTAATGATATTACTCCCTTAATGATTCCCATGTCCATCCCCTGCAAATCTATAAATATTGGATCTATTTAAATTCTTATTATTGATAAAGATGCATGATTCTTTCTACTTAGAGCATTTTCCACATTGTTTTCCTTACCAGAATTGTAGTGGATTGAGAAATCATAATCCTTGATGAGTTATATCCATTTTCGTTGGTGCATATTAATATCTTTTTGTGTGAATGTATATTTGAGGATCTTATGATCAGTATATATCTCACACTTCTTCCCATAGAGATAATACCACCTGATTTTAAACGCAATGATCACAGACGCCAACTCTAGATCATGCTTGGGATAGATTTTCCCATGGATTCTCTACTGACTTGAGGTGTGGGCTATAACATTATCATTATGCATCAACACACAACCCATGACCTTCTTTAAATCATCACTATAGACCGTCAATGATATCCACTCATGGGTAATCTGAGCATGAGCATAATGATAAGCCTCATTTTCAACTCCTTGAAGCTTTCTTCGCAATCAACATTCCAAGAAAACATGACTCTCTTCTGATGTATCCTGGTAAGAGGGTGTTGACGCTCCTTTCCATCACAGAATCTAATGAATGAAAAAGGGGAATACCACAATAACAAAGGGATTCATCCGTTGAAGAACATCAAAAAATGGCAAAGGCATGAACAAGGAACTCTTTAAGCATGGGCCACGCAAGTTCCAAGCTGGTCGAACAAGTATACTTGCGCACCAGATATGGGTCATCCAAGTTACTTGTGCACCCTATTCTTTTTTCACCGAAGGTCCTCAATGGCCTATAAATACCGCCTGTGGGCCCCCCATTTTTAGGACGAAAAAATTCAGAAACTCAAATTCTAGCTCTGGTCGCCCAAGTATCCTTCTAAAGTATTCCAGACACTTCTAAGTTAATTATTTACCAAGAATGGAATTTATAAGAAGGAATAATAATTCCTAAGTGTTGAAATACATCAATACTTGCGCGCCTAACTGTCTAACCCTTAAGGGAAATGAAGACAATTGCGCGCCTCCTTTCCCTCTCCATGAAACATGCGTGACACCTATCTGAGAGCCTCTACGGATGCTACTAAGGGCTCCAATCCAAAGTCGCCCAAGTATCACTTCACAGGTTCTTCATCGCCCATGTGAACTCATGTAGTGCAAGTATACATGCGCAACTAGGACTTGCGAACCAGACTAATACTTGCACACCATCTTCTAATTCACATCCACTCCTCGAATCCACATTTCCTCTTCAAGAACATCCTTCAAAACCCACTTAAAATCCATTTATGTCATGGTTCCTTTGTTAGATTCTTTATCTGAAATGAATTCCTTGGAACATCTCTCAAAATATCTTGATTTACATAACATTAAGTCACTATGGTTAGATATTTCATTCATTCAACCTCATCCTTTAATATGAGAAGATCTTTAAACTGGGCATCATATTTAGAAGTAAGCCCCATGTTCCCTATCCTAGGCATCTTCTTTAAGAGAAATACCCATGTTCCCAAATCTGGGCATCCTCCTTAGAAGTAAGCCACAAGTTCCCTAATCTGGGAATCCTCCATAGGAATAATCCCCATGTTCCTTAATCTGGGCATCCTCTTTAGGAGTAATCCCCAAGTTCTCAAATCTGGGCATCCTCCTTAGGAGTAATCCCAAGTTCCCTAATTCTGGAATCCTCCATAGGAGTAAGCCCCAAGTTCCCTAATCTGGGCATCCACTTTAGGAGTAAGCCCCTTTTATTCTAATCTGGGCATCCCCCTTAGTATTAATCCCCATGTTCCCTAATCTGGGAATCCTCCATAGGAGTAAGCCCCAATCATAATTTATCTTAACATGGGCATCCTTTTCAAGAGTAATCCCCAGATCTCAAGTCCCTTCTCATGTTCCTTTAACATGGGCCTCATTCTTAGGAGTAATCCCTATTCATAAATCCCCTCTAATCTGGGCATCCTTCTCAGGAGTAAGCCCTATGTTATGTATCCAAATCTCCATAAAGCGCAAATACCTTTATGGGCCATGTTCCCGGGTTTCTTCCCTGAAGTAAATCCCAATCCTCATCTATCTTGGGTAGTCATACATACGTAATCCCCAAATAATTTCTTATGATTTTATCTTTTGTGGCACAATCGTCAGATTTTACTGATACCTCTTGTTTCTCACACCTAGAATGACTCACGTGTGCTTAGAGAGTAAAAGTATTTGTGACATAATTATTTGGTCCATCAATCATGCTTAAACCTCATACTTCTTCACTCAATCTACATGGGTTATGATTCCTTTTCTAATAAGGATGCGTAGGTAGCCCATCTATAGGTAGGATCCAAACTCTGAAAAAATCTATGTCCTTTTGAACGATAATAAACATCAAGTGCCCCAATGAGTGGCTTTAAAACCATTATGGTTATCATAATGACTAAGAGATTTCTATATTATGTGTTGAAGTATACATTTGAATAAGAATCTCTAATAAATACATATTATTATCTATCGATTAAGAACCTCAAATACATATAACGTATTCTCTAAATCTCATAAATATCAATCATTGATTGTCAGATCTAAAAGAAAGCTCATTTTCATACTTGGAAAATTAATAAGGATTCACGAACATAACTCAAATCTATAAGAGAGTCTCGGAGTAGAAAATAATTCCCCCCAAAATGGTGTGATGAGTCTGACCTCCCATCCTCTCGAACAATGTAAATTCTTATGCATCATCGGTCCATAACTAGTGAGAACCTACCTTTGGAAAGTAGGTCCAAATGAATATAGAATCATTGGATGTTTTCGGTTCTACGAATAAAACCGTTAGAAACCGATTGGAATGTTTGAACCTTAAATAAACAAGGTCGTCACCATTTCCAGAAGAAACAGAGGGTTTGAAAATTGTGAGAAATTTCTCACAAATCAGTGATAATATCTAGCTAAAACCATGATGCTATGGATACCTGTTATTGATTTTGGCCTCTACCGTCCCTCTATTGCAGCTGTCTTCAAGGGATCCACATATATCACATTTCTTGTGATGAGATGGCCCATGTATGAGACCTCCATTATCTAGAACTCAAACTTTATATACTTTTAATAGAGCTTCTCCTTTCTAAACGTCTCTATTATAGTTCATAGATTCACTTCATGATCCTCCTTGGTTTCAGATTATGATAAAATATCATCTATAAATACTACCACAAATATACCGAGGTAATCACTAAAGAATCTATTAATCAAGTCCATGATGACTATTGGAGCATTATTCTGTCTGAAAGGAATTACTATGAATTCATAGTACCAATATATTGTAGAAAAAGCAGTCTTGGGGATATATTCCTTCTTCACCCTTACTTGATAATATCCCAACCAAAAATCCAACAAGGAGATGTATTGTTCTCCACGTAGCTCATTGAATAAGTCATCTATTCGTGTTATAGAATACTTGTTCTATATCAGGATTTTGTTGATCTTGCGACCATCAGTGCAATGGCGCATTGACCAATCCTTATACAAGACTAAGAGGACTGGTGAACCCCATGGTGAAGCACTTGTGTGTATAAACCTTTCATCCAGATTCTCCTATAGTTGTATCTTTAGCTCCTCAAGCTTCAAAACATCCATTCTATATGGAGTCTTGGATATTGTAATTTCCAAAGTTATAAGATCAATTTAAAATTCAACATATCTTCTAGGATGAAGACCAGGAAATTCCTCAGGAAACACTTTTGTGAATTTAATCACAATAGACATGTCTTCAAGGATGGTTGCCTCCTTAGACTCAATCATCTAAGCCATATACGCATGCTCATAGGGATGTAATATCCATGATTGAGATTATGGTTCTAATGATGATTCATTATCCTCATTAAAATTGTATAGAATCGGGGGTTGATTATCCATATGGAGAGTGATTTCCCAATCAGAGCAATTTATGCTGGCTCTATATAGGGGAAGCAAATCCATGGTAATAATTGCTACAAATTCCACTAGAGAGGGTATGATAAAGATAACTGGGAAGTTCAATCGACTGATTATGTCTAGGGAGGAGATAAATTCTTAGGTTGAAATGATTTCCCCATTTTTCATACTCACCAAAATCATTACTTCCATGATTTGTGGGGGTGTTGGGATTGTTCTACTAATCATTCTGAAAAAAAAAGAATGGGTAGAACCAGAATCAGAAAGTATGTTCTCTATTATTGAATGAATAACTATCATACCTGTCACCAATTCATTGTCAGGGTTCTCATTGGCAGTAGTGATGGAAAAATCATGTTCTTACTTCCTTGTCAGTTAGTGGTCGCCTCCGAAAACCCTTTCCTTAGGGCACTAATTTTCAAGATGCCCTAGTTCATTATAGTTAAATCAATGAACCACGCATTGAGAGTCTAAATGAGAGTTCATCTCTTATTTCACAAATCCAGGTTTTCTTTTTGACAGTTAACTGCTATGTGCCCTTCTCTTCCACAACTAAAGCATTTCCTCGTCCTCTTTAGGCAATTTCTGGGGTGATTCATTCCACACCTTTGGTAAGTTGGGTGATGGATTTTCTTAGCACCGTTGGACTTATCCAGTAGACATGTAGAATTTAAGTTCACCTTATGCTTCTTATCCCCATTATACCTCTAAGATTCTCTGATAACCATTTCTACCTTGAGGGAACATCGGACAATTTCATCATAGCTGTCGAAGTCACGGATCGCTAGGGTTTTCCACAGGCAAGGTTTTATCCCACCAAAGGAGTGGTCAAACTCACATTAGTGTGTAATGAGAAAGGCAAAGGTGTATCATGGAATCCTTGTGATGTTTTTCTCATACTCTCTAATGGATTTGTCATATTTTTTCTTAAGGGAATGTAAGTCCCTTTCTATCATAAGCTATAGGGTGCGCAGAAAATGTTTATCGAAAAACATTTTCTAGAAGTCCTTCCATTCCATCACCTCGATATCCTCCTCAGGCATTGTATTTTTGATCAGTTTCCACCACTGATCAGATTCAACATCCACAATATAATCATATATAAGATCCTTCTTTTGTTTTTAACATTGAAGGATGTAGAATATTTTTTCAATGGAGTTGATTCACTGTTCTACGATTGATGGATTAGATGATACATTAAATTTAGGAGGCCTTTGTCTCATGAAGCCCTCAAAAGAGACTTGTTATTTCTTGGGTGGGGGGTTGAATGTTCCTCCAGACCCAGGTTTTTATTAAAATCATGAGTTAACTAAGATTGTATCGTGATAAATTTCATGATTCCTACTCGCATTGTATTGGGAATCTCATTATAATATTCATCACATTGGTCTTCGCATTAGTTGTTAGCTCAAGCCCTCCTATTACAGGCTATAATCTAGAATAAAAGGAATGTTAGGGGTACCACATAAACGGTAATCCAAATACAAAACATATGACTTATAAATATATTTTATTTACTTATCTTATGAATATATAAGCTTTAGTCTATGTTATACATGATCTACTTTCTAAAATACAATCTTAGGAGATTTTTTTAATTCCCATAATAAGTGTTCATACAAGGATTGTGAATTTACTAAATCATATCCCCTGGGAGTGTCATATCCAAGAGTACATCATGTCTTGTTTTCGTGTACCATGATACCCCAGGTCAAACCTGAAACTCCATTTCAGAGATTTCACTCCAAGGTACATCTGTGCGAGAGCCGCCTCTACATGCTCGTATCCATAGAGGGATGTATTTTCTTGATAAATCACTCACTCAATACTCACCAAAATTTAGGTACGTTTTTATTATTCTTAGTCTTATCCCTAAGGCTTTCACTAGGGTTTTCCAGTCATAATCCCAAAAATAACTAAACATATCAACTGGTACTAATTATCAGAACCCTGTTTTTTATTACACAATTAACATAATTTATTAAATAAAACCTTTACTTGATAAAAACTAGTTGATAAATAGGTATCCTATCATTTGGGATTAGTAACATTACATAACATCATAAAATATAAAACAAAATATCTTATTGAAAAATTCCTTTACATGACCACTACATTTCTTCGTACTTAGAATTGCAAGAGATAACCCGAGGACATGCATTAGAAAAGGATACGCTATAAATCCCAGTAAGTGAGTAAAAAAGGTATGACATAAATATTACAATACATGAGAGTAAATAGGAATATCAATGGAGTGCAAGAGAAAAATTAACATAAAGTCATGATATAGCATGATTATCATAACATAAAAATGTGGCAACAACACTTAACATGCTATTAGCATGAGCCACGGATCATTTCACATGGAGCATGAGTAACCAAAAAATGAACTTGAATTTTCATGAGTAAACCCTCATTGATCTTTACGTATCATGATACTAATATTTACCCAATGCATTGGAGGGATATTAGGGCGCACACTTCGTAATCATTTCATTTCATGCACATGTTTGCCACATGGATCATATAACATGGATTTATAAAACATCAAATTTTATTAAACAATAAAGGAATGTGGAATTAATACATGAAACTCCTTAATAAATAGGTAAATGTTCATAAAGGTGAATACCCTTGATAGAGAAATGGGCATGGTATTCCCTATACAATGACTTTGGTTTGGAAAATCATGGTTCAATTTCAGCAGCATAACGCCATGAAAAAAAAATCATAAAAATGGTTGATGAAAGAGAAAGGGGTGTCTCATAATATGTTCATGAAATGTATTTTAATGGGGTCATATAGATACATTTCTCAACCTGAGTAATGGAATTTTAGATTCATAATACAAAAGAATGTCTTCAATGTAAATGAGGAGACTGAAATTCTTTATGGAATTTCAGCATGGTAACAAGTGTACATGGGAGGAATTAATAAAAGATAAAGTGGTATCTAATAATTCAAATATAAATATGAATTATGGGGGAGGTTAAAAATCATACCCCAAAATTTATAATTTAAAATAAAAGGACATAACAATATTATGAAACTTGGCTAAAATGAGAAAGGAATGAATCCCTTACTTAGAAGTGTTATCCCAAAGGCTTGGGAGAGTCCTAAGAGAGGTTTCTTGGGAGTTTGGAGCACCTTTATAGGATTATAGAGAGAGGAGGGAAAATTTTGTATGAATTCTTAAGGCTTTGAGTCAAGAGGATGTGGGAGTTTGGGTGGGTTTATATATAATAGGATAAGAGATTCTTTATTATTTAGGTTTGGGATACCACAGATTAAATTAATCCAACCCACAACCAAGACCATGGTTTTTGCCCACTTTTTTTACTGAAGGGTAGTGTAGAAAAATATTTTATGAATCCAATGGTCTAACTTCTTAAAATAATAGGGTTGGTTATGTGGAGGTGAGTCACAATCTCAAGGAAATCAATTTAAAAATCTAAAATGTTTTAAAAGTCTTGGAGGGTCCACTAAGGCTTTTTAAAATAAAACTATCGAACCTAAAATAAAATTATATATTTTCTGACCACAATGTTTATAGTATTTTATTACATCACTATTGGTTCATTGTGATGTCATAAAACACATATATTTAAACCGTATTTAATTTTTACCCAAAAATTCGAATATCTCGTAAAATTATGAAAAAATCACCCTTGGATAATTTAGAAACACTGATTCTGAAATTAATATTAATTTTATCCGAATAATTAATTAAATATGGGAATTTTATCTTCTAAAATAAAAACTTACATTTATCTAAAATTCATTGGTTTCAAAAAAAACAGCTTTCAAACATAAATAAGAATTAAAATAGTATTAATAAATATTATTTAATCATTTATACATAATAAAAAGTAATTTAATAATAACAATTTTTTATAAAAATATTATTTAATTAAAAAATCCATTAATTTATAAAAATAGAGTCCTTAGTAGAATATTAACTACAAATACTATATGTTCTTAGAAAATTATTTACAAAGTAAAAATAATAAAATGAATGTGTATTATTTATTATATATAAAAATGAACATAATCAAAGGGGTAAGGTATTGTTACATAACCCATTATAACACCCACATAAGACTGAAGGGTATGGTTTTTGATCGTGACAAACTCTTGGGGTGGCTCGGATAACATCGCTCTGGTGGTAATCTCTATCAAATTACACTTCCTCCTAGGAGGTTCTGTTCGACCATAACATGTTGAAGCAAGACAATGGATTGGTAAAGAGATAACCACAATGATTCCACATCCTTTCAATGATCTGACAAATGGGCTTCATACATAGCAATTCTACTGGATGAGGTCATCGCTTCCTTTGTCTGAGAAAATTGGATTTGTTAAAGCCCCATATTTATGCTAATAATGTGATCATTGTCAACAGCTATATTAGCAATGATCATAATTGCTAATGGTATTTTAAAATCAAATAACATAAAACCAAGGAAGTGCATATTATATTTAACCATTTTACATAATTTGACAATTAATTAGATCAAGTGGAATTTCCATTATTAAAAGTTTGGGTCGTTACAAGTGTAATATAATAATTCTGTAACCTGACATGACATGATACTAGTGATTCATCATGATATAGGATAATACACAAGTTGAGAATAAATTTATCATCAGTTGGAATATAGATGAATTATCCTTTATGGATTATGTTTTTATGGTTACTCAATGCATACCATTGTTGATTCCATCTGATGTAGAAGAATCTTCTAGTTGGATATGGTTTCTAATTACGTGATGGTTATCTTATATTATTCATCCTTGTTAGTAGAATCAATGAAATGAGATTAAATTTGATTTCGATTGATAATGGGGTTAATTTGCCAACATGGCATGACATGTATGTGGTGATAAATTTTAGCTTGGTTTGATATTGTATCATTGATTCATCTAGATGCAACAGAAACAAGAAAATGGGAAAAATTATTGGTAAATTAGTAATTGGATAAACTGAACAATGTGGTTTGTGATAATATATTGATATGGTTGATGCATGGTATACTTGTCATGATTATATTAGATATTTATAATTGGATTCCTGATGGTTTGGACCACTATATTGTGGGATGTGGTACTGTTGATTCACCCTGGTGTTTGGGAATCCAACACTGGTGGTTGGTATATTTCCCCTTGGAATGGTATTATTCCAATGGAATATGTAAGTGACTCTAGTATGGGAATTCATATGGAGCCCTGTATTAGATGTTCTTTCCCCTTGGATTAGTATTTCCCCATGGGAGGATGTAATTTACTATACCATGGGAATTCATATGGACCTAGTTTGGTATGATCTTCCCCTTGGCGTGGTATTGAATCCTGGGAAGGCTTAAGAAAATCTAGATTTGGAATTCACATGGAGCCGAATTATGTAACTTAAGAGATGATATGTGAGATCCTTCATCAGAAATAGGATCCACCACATGGTGCCTGATGGTGAGACATAGATTTTATGGAGACATGATAGTAGTGATTGATCGTGGCTCAGGAGAATATGCCTGCATTTCAGGTGATCCATCTCAACAATGATGATCTGGAACATGATAGAGTTATTAGGAATTATGTTGTAGTAGTTGATTATGATCATGGTTAACATGATCCTGTGATGTGCTCATATATATTCAATAATGTGTCAAAGCTGGTTTGAATGAAATTTGGTGTCAACCTAGAATATAATGGTAAGTGGATTATTTTATGTACAGTATTAATTTTCATAAATTAATACCCTCATCTATCACATATTTAATAATCTATATAAAACTCATATTTTTCATGACACCATTAGTGGTGGACTACTGAGTTTTATTCACACAATTCTCTAGATTCGAGTGTACATGGTGGCCCATGATGCTCTTACATGTTTATTGTAGAGACATGTCAGGATGAAGAATGGGATAACAAGGTTGAGTAGGATATCTCAGATGGTATTATAAGAATTTATGAGGTAATCTTGGGGATTTAGATGAGCCATTATTTTGTTTTATTATTTTATTTTAACATTTATCTATGACTGACATAGTGAGATGTTTTAGTATGTTTCAGAATAATTATTTTCATTTAACCACATTCTATGTATTGATATCAGATGTTATTTATTTATTGTTAATCCAATTATTTTTTACCATAGATAATGTTTCATTATTTATTTATTATTTTTTCACTCTGATGTATGGGGTATTGTGTCCTGAGAACATAATCTGACACCCCCACAACTATTTAGTATCCTCTAGCATAAGGGGAGGTCTTCCCGAGGCCTTGTCAGTGCTCTACTAGATACTTGATCTATAGTGATTCTAGGTGGTGCAGTAGATAATAAATAACATATTAAAAAATATAATAATAACATAAAGAAAAAATATAGCATGAATCGGGTAACTAATAATTTCATTAACATTGAATTTTTTTTTACATTAACTAATGATTAACTAGACACCTATCCTTATAAAATATCTTACATATCATTTAAGTTAATTTACACTAATAAATAATTTTAAAAATTATATATTAATTAATTTCTAACATTTTTATCTATAGTTCATCTCAAAAATAAATTTCCCAATACATCAAATCATTGATATTTTCATATATATTATAGGATCTTTATGTAGCTAATAATGATGCCTGAAACTAAATAATGATAACACATTGGTCGAGAATTAAAATCATATAAAAAACAAGATGAAGTGGGAACATGTATGACCCATGTAGTTTCATAGAAATTGTTAGAAAGATTACATTCATCTATAAATAAGTTGTTCAAGTCTAATTTTATTTTACTTATCATGTTCTAATACATTCTTATCCCCACATCTAAACATTCGTAAAAACAAAAAACACTATTTAATATCTTTTTAATAATTAACATTCCAAAATACCTAACCCAATGCTTAAGATGGACCAACAAAAAAACTCAAACACGCCTCTCCATATATGAATGGTTTTATATTAACTAATAGGGACTAAAAGAGTCATTGAGGAACACTATACCCTCGTGAAAAAATAATTATCTCAAAAAAAATCCCAATGATAATTTTAATAAAATATCTATGACCTATCAACTGTAATGTTATAATGATTATGATAAAGATTAATAAATATGTAATTTCTAGATGATAGATATTCTTTTAAGGGTCCCATTCATGTTGATAAATGCATCATTAATAAATTAAAAAAATAATTACCATAAAAGATAATTCTAACCTCCCACGCCTAACCTAAATTTGATACATATCTAGTCCCATGGACCATCTATGAATTTTACCCCAGTATTTGGATATTATCTCAATACGTGCACATGAACTATTATGTATACATGTTTTTTATATTGAATATACATTATGTGAGTATAACGACATTTTAGGCGCCACTAAAATATATTTAACATAGTTATTGATGTTTATATATATGAGTGTGATCATTTCATGAGACAAAATTCAATGAAAAACCCAATAAAAAATATAATATTAAATTATTGTATAATAATCAATAATATCACCCTACTATATTCAAATGGTTTTGAAAATCCTCAATTGTTAATAGATAAACCTGCTTTATCTAATTATTTTGTACCGATTATATTAATAATTTTATATAATTCAATAGTATCCAACCAAAATGACCTATCATAGAATTCTCAAAAATATTATGCATAATGACTAAACCTAATGGTATTAATCACGATGACCACAATTTTCTCCCTTATTACTAACCTCTATTGCATAAATACAAATAAAAATATTTTTTCAAATCACTATAATTCTAATATTATTTATTCATGACAACTCCATTGGTCTAAATCATGATAACCCTAGTGGGTGATGGTACCATGAGTTTAATAAACACTATACTAATTTAGTGTAATGGTCAACATTATAGTGACACCAATTCTCTTCCCACTCAATTTATCTAATAGTATTTATTCAAATATTTTATTCCATATATTTTTTAGTCAATAATTAATTAATGAAATACATGCATCATATTACCCATTTTTCAATTAACCATACATAATTTATACACACCCACATGTTATAACTCATCAAATAACATTCATAATTATAGTATCAATCTTAATAAGTAATCATTAATATATGGAATAATAGGTCACATGAGATCATTATCATTTTAATTTTTTCATATCACAATAGATTGACATATCATCAAAATCATATCATGAGATAAATCACCAAGAAATTAATTAAAATATTAAATACATTCACATGTTTATTTTGAAACATTTATAAATTTCCTTGAAAAATTAATAAAAATCAACATGATCTAAGATATTCCCACATATAAAAAAAATTAAGGATCACTTTATTTCAATTAAATAACTTCCTTGACCATTGTGTGATTTATACATTTTTTACTTGAAAAATTATTAAATTAGTTTCAAAATGATCATCTCTATTACACCTTGAGATTTTATAATATATTTCCCTTTAAATAATTTTATTTCTTCAACACCTTCTGTTACATGAAACACCATGTTTAAACAATCTACGGTAGATTATTAAAAAATTATTTTGTTAAATTTATTTCCAATATGTTGGATTTAAAGGTATGAATAAGAGTAACTAAAAATTTATTATGAATGGTTACATATTTAGAAAATAAAATCATGGTTTATTAATTAATCATAAATTAAATTATAATTCATTTTATAATAACAAATATATATTTTATAAAAAATATTTTAATGTAATTAATTTATTTTTATATTAATAAATTAAATAATTAAGAATTGGTGAATAATTTTGATGGAATTTATATATTATATATAAAATAAAATTTTTTAACATTTGCTAAATATATTTTTTTCTATTCATTAGATAAGAATAAACCATGTTTTATGCTTTAGAATATATTTTTCTAAGATGCGATTTTCATCGTGTTCTGTGTGATTATTTTCAAAAATAATTTTTACCACTTAAATAAATTGAATCTAAAAAATGAATTAAATATTTAGAATCATGATGTATAAATTTGGTAAATATATTCCTTTTTTAGGCATTATGAATTGTAACTGTTGAAAATATTTTCACCTCAGTAAAGGGTCAATTAGGTTAAACTAGGTAAAACCTAAATGTTATGGTCACCATTTTTCATATTTATTATTATTTGATTAATTAAATTAAAATATTATATCCATATTATAGAAATTTAACTGTGTAAGGGATTTGTTTTGTTTAAAAAGACCTATATAATATTTAAAGCATTGAAAAATACAAAATGACACTATCTTACTTTTAAATATAACAAATGTTCTAAAATAGAGAAGAATATACATATTAATTAATATAAATATCAATTTTGATTGTAATTAAATTATTTTCATGATGTAAATTTATTTCTAATTTTTATTAATTATATAATTACCATAAATTCTTGTGAAATTCTAATAAAGTATTTATTCAATTAGTAGAAAAATAAAATAACATATTTTAAAAGTATTAAAGGAAATATAATTGGAGTGATTTATATTTTTATAATTTTTTTAGATAAATATAAAATTTTAATAAATTTTAAAATGGTTATATTAAAATTACAAATTTTTCTTTTTGACTTTGAAGTGAAATTAAAATAATATAGTCAAAATTGTCATTAATTTTATTTTATAAAATAATAATTTATTAAATTATTACAAAATAATAAAAATCATAAAATAGAAAAAGGGGAAGGTAAGATTTTCTAAAATATAATACCATTTCCATTTATGAACCATTTTTTACCTTATCTTTGAAATTATTACCCTATAAGAGGGGAAATGATGTTACAATGATTAAGGGTAAAATTGGTTAACAAAGTGGTTAATAAAAAAGATAATGTTTATAATGACACCAGAGCCCATCCAAATTTTGTTTGATTGTGTTATTTCAACACCATACTAGATTATGTTCGTATATATCTATAATTTAAAAAATTTACTTGATAAATATTTTATTATAATTTAATATTTTAAGAAATTTAAAATGTGACCCGCCCCAAAATTATAAAATGGAACCCCAAAGTTTTATTATCCATAAAAGTTTTATCCTTATAGATGAACCATAACCTAAAAATCAATTATAAACATACTTATTCATATTATAGAGGTTCTATACTTCTCAAAAGACGAACTCCGCGATCCTTACGTTGATATTTAAAGTAGTTCTTTTAAATAAGAAGTAATCATCTAAATGAATCGATTCATATTTACACTCCCTTTACATCGTATAAATATATAGTATTTATAATAAAATAATAACTTAATTCTCATAAATAAACCTAAATATTAATATTATTATTAAATCATCATTATCCATCCTCTTTCTTATCAAATGGGAATTGAAAATATCACTCGTCCATGCGTACAACATACAGTCTCGACCTAGCGATACAGTTCATTTTCTGACACAATATTTCATTTATGGTAATTATGATGGGTTTAATGTTTGTATTTGATACTTATGAATTATTTATAGTGTAACAACCTAGATCTTCTTTTCTTTATGGAACTTATTTATCTAATGTTTTCAGAAAAAGAGATGTTTTTTGAAATTTAAGGAGTACATTTTTTGTTCATTGAAGTACACATCGTGTACCTGATTTCTACGAGTGATCATGTACTATTCGTGTAATGGATGAGTACATGTTCGTGTGGGGTGACTTGGAGACCGCCTATTACAGGGTTCGGTTAAGGCAAGTACACACCAGGTACTTTTAAAGAACATGTCGTGTACTTTTTTTAATTGTTATATCTGCTCGGGATCGCATCTAATGGACAAAAACCACATTATCTATGTACTTCTCATCCAGGAGAGATGGATAATTAATAATATTCTCTAGGACTTCGACTGATCTTCCGTTCTACGAATAGAACTCCATCAGTGGTTGGTTTTTCCTATTACAGGGGTCAGTTTTTCCTATTAGGATTCTTGTTTCCTTGCCTTGGTGTTGTTAGGATGGAGTGATATTATATGATGTTTTTATATGATTCTAGGTATTTATCCAAGTAGTTCATAAGGTTTACCTTGGATTTTGAACATATTTGTGCATGTTTGACTTACACAGGTCTGTAGGAACCTTGTCTAGTAGACCATAGGGGGAATGGAAACTTACGGCTTCCCTAGAGTGTCTATTTACTTTTCACATTGTTAGACTATAGGGGGATTGATGGGTGTGCTCCATCAATGTGTTTGTATATCTACATTGTAAGACCATAGGGGAAATTGGATATTGAGTGCTTCCCTATACTGTCTATCGTTACCAATAAAATACCACATGGGGAATTGATGGTGAGTGCTTCCTCAGAGAGTCTTTGCTGAAGCTGAACCAGAGGGGTTAGATTGTGAGTGCTTCCTAGAGGTTTTTTGGTGTTCGATTTGTTAATCCAGAGGGTTTAGGTTGTGAGTATGTTTCAGAGGGTTTCTTGTTTTTTATTATCTTCCTACATGATATATGAAAATGAATGCAATTGAAACTGTAGGATTGTATACTTTTGAGTACTTTCTTGTTTACTACTTCATTTTTTATTACTTGTCGCATATATTCACTGAAAGTTCGGAAAAGATCTTTGGGTGGTTACTTAATGGGATTCGTCTCACACCCTATTTGGTTCATGATTTTGGGCCCAAACAGATTATATTCATACCAGTTTAAATAAAAGAAAGTTCCCTTCTACTTCAGGTACCTGATTAATGTGGAGCTGTAGAGCATGGGACCAAGATGAGGATTGAGATGCTTCTAGAGTTTGTTTATTTTCTTTGTATGATGGTTTAGTAATGTATTCCAGAATTTTGGCTTGTTTGAAAACTTTCTGAGACATATGTATCATGCATCATTTATATAGATATGTGCTCCAGTTGTTTACTACTTACAGTATTCAACTGTTTACTTATTACTGGTTATTACTGCTTCCGCTTTTGTTATCTAATTTCCATTCTGTGGTGTTACTCTTCCAATGAGGGCATAGATTCCCCACTATCAAAACCATGTCATTATCTTCTAGTTAACAGCCTCTAGCATTAGGGGAAATATGCTTGAGGCCATGTGATCAATTA
Source organism: Viscum album (assembly GCA_963277665.1). Taxonomy (NCBI): domain Eukaryota; kingdom Viridiplantae; phylum Streptophyta; class Magnoliopsida; order Santalales; family Viscaceae; genus Viscum; species Viscum album. The sequence goes on from OY728158.1 coordinate 1,033,055,979, forward strand.
GTTACGGGTCACCTTTGGGCGGCACCCCGAACCAGGAGGTTACAAAGTGGAATCAAAAGAATTCATTTCTTCTTGACGTACTGTTTGGAGCCTGTAGTCAGGGATAAGTTGCAATAGGTAGTTTGTAATAATATGTTCTTGGGAGAAACTAACCTGTGTACATAGAAAATCCAATTTATCTCATATATTGAATTTTTTCTTATTTTTCAATTATTAGATCTTATTCGATATCACTATGGAGAGATCCACATGCTTTGTGTTGTTATTGTTGATATTAATGAGGTTCTGTTTCTGTTTCAATCCAATGAGATGAGGGTATTCCATCTCATGAATCATATAAACACTTTCTAGAGATCACATTTCATGCATTCTTGTCTTTCCATTTAGGATGCATTACTGATTTCATGTTGTTGCGATTAATGTTGTGCTATATATGCATGTTGTTGTGATAGATGACTTGAAATGATACCTACTTGTTGTTAGGGAACTTCTAATATGTAAGGTTTTATTTGAATGAATTCTAAATTTTTTTTATTGAGGCGTTATGGGCCCTCACAGATTAGAGTTTGGAACATTAATGTTCATTTCAGTGTTTTATGGACTTCCAAAGTAGTTTCTGAGGCTTACTGTCTGAAAAAACCTAGAATAGATGGTGTGTATTGAAGAATACACATAATGTGTCCTTATATTCAAGAAGGAGCTATTTTTCATAAGTACACTCTGTGTAATGTATGTACACACTATGTAGTCTCTAATCGTGTCACTTGATTTGTGGGAAAAAAACAAAGGGGTTGGGAAATCCTTGTTGGAACATGTTGTGTACCGAATGTATACGTCGTGTGTATCGGCCATGTGTCCAGCTGTGTTACCAACAACATGGGTGGATTATGGGTAGTTAGTACATACCATTTCTGGAACAAACACGCCGTGTAGAGTCAGTCGTGTAACCGGCCATGTGACTAACAATAGGTGTTTGTGAAATTCTTTCTAGTACATGTTGTGTCCGGTATAAACTCATCATGTAGTCTTTCTCTAGGATAACCGTTTGGGTTAAGTCATGTAGATGAACTAGGGAAAGGTAAAACGATTCAATTACACACCATGTCTTAGGAAAAAATCATGTTTAGGGGTGTTACATGACCAGGGTTGGCAGGAGTACATGTCCATGTGAAAGATTAAGTGAACACGCCGTGTAGGAGTTGTACATGTCATGTATCCAAATTTTATAAATCATGAATGATTTCTTTATCATGTTCCCTTGTTGCACTTAATAGATTCATCCCTTCTTAATCATGATCAAAGGTGTTAATTTGACCTTGCATAATCATGCCACCGAGACGTCCTCTGGTTGTACGCCAGTTATTGGGAAGTGACCAGACCCCAAAATTGGATGATCAGGAACTGCCGGAAAATCCTCCAATCATGTTCGTCTTGTCACCAACCATTATCCCGAATATAGGTACCAATGCACATTTATAAGAGGATTTATGAGGTTCATGCATTCCTTACGAGGAGTACTACCCCCTACCCCATCTACGGAATATTTGACGTGTGTATTTTAGTAGCAGAATCCTTCTACTTTCTCAAGAGAGGGAGGAAATCAGGAAGTATAATCTTGGTTAGAGGCCATGCTTTTGATAATCGAGCATCTGGAGACACCTTTAATGTGGAGGATAAATCTATCTACATACATGCTATAGTATTCTTCCAAGAGATGGTGGGATGTGATCTCACATGCGGGACACCCGTAGGTTATGGCTTGGGATTAGTTCTAGCATGCCTTCTATGATAACTTCTACCTGGAGACTTGAGGATTGATTGAGCCCAATATTTAATGAGTCTAGAGCAGGGTACTCTCTCAGTCGGGGAGTATTCTTCTTGCTTCAAATATTTACAGTGCTTTTCACCCATTCCAGGGGGGATGATTTATTATTGGTGAAGAAGTTTGAGGATGGTCTTAGGAATGAAATCTGATCTCAGGTAAACATATTTATGTTTTCTTCCATTACTTCTATAGTCAACTAGGAACTGATCACAGAGCGCAATCTGAGGGATTCTAGAGCTGTGATCCAGGGCGGCTCAGCATCCGGAGTTGGTGCCCCTCATTATGGCAATAGGAAGCACCACAGGGAGTCTACGCGCGAGGATCTGAGGAAGTGTGATACTTCATCTAGTAGCCAGGTGTTGTGCTACCTATGCATGAAGAGTGGGAATATGGGGGCACATTGCGTGAGAGACCCATTGGAGTGCCGTTCTTATGGAAAGATGGGTTATCTTCAGTGGTTCATTCAGTTTTTCTCACCAACAGCTTATGATAGAGGTTCTTTTTCAACTCCTCATACCGAAGGAGGGCCACTAGTTTCTCTTCATTCTGAGAACTAGAATAATTATTTGTGTTTAGGTCGAGATGGAGGTCATGTTCGTGGTAGCCAGTCCCCCGGATTTCAGAGACTGTATGGTGGATCATCTTAGGGCAGTCAGGCTGGGACACAGGGCTACGGTGCAGGCCAGAATGTTTTAGTGGAGAAAACCCAGTAGGAGATGGATCACGAACCTCTACAGTTCTACGTAAGGTTTTTGTTGCTTCAGTCATAGATTCTTCACTTTTCGATAAACAGGATTCCCATATTTTCATATCTATTGGTTTTGTAGAGAGCCTTGGGCCCTATATCTTTACTTCAATTGATGTCATGATGATAGATACATCGTTGAGGACTAGAACAACTAGTGTACGTCAGTACAAGGAGTTCCTTCTTTTTGTTGGTGGGTGTCACTTCTCAGGAAAACTTTATGACTTAGAGATGACAGGTTATGACTTCATTCCAGGGACGAACTATTTAGTCCCCTTCCAAGTTTTTATTGATTTCAATCAACGTAGGGTGAGTTTTATGTATCTAGATGGTATATCCTTTTTTATATAAGGGCGAATGGAATGTTCAGGACAGTAGAGAAGAACCAAAGCATAATGGGTTGGGAGGAATTTGAGCCCAGATTATTTGACTATATCTGGATGACTAGTAGAGTTCACAAATGGACTTTCCTCCAGTGGTCATTCATTTTAGGGGTGTATTTCTAGAAGATTTTTTGAGGTTTCATCTAGAGTGACAGGTGGAATTTTCTATTGATCTTGTGCTAGGATCATCATCGGTGTACATTCCCCTCCATAGGATGGCTACACTAGAGTTACAAGATCTCAAGAAACAGTTAGGGGAGTTAGAGGTGAAGTGTTTCATCAAGCCCTGTAGTTCTTGTTGGGTTTTTCGAGTCCTATTTTTGAAAAAGGTAGAAAATAAACTCAAACATTACATTGATAATTGGATGCTGAACGAGTTGACTGTTAAGTACTGAAATCCATGGTTGAGGATTGATGATCTCTTTGATCGTCTTTGTAGATCCCAAGTGTTCATGAAGATTTACATGAGATCCTGTTATCATCAGTTGCACATTAGAGCATCAGATATACCTCTTACAACCATTTAGAACAGGAATGGTCTATAAGAGTATATGGTTATGTTTTTCGGCATCATGAAAAAGCATGAAGTCTTTATGGCTCTGATGAACCGAGTGTACCATCTATACTTGGATTCATTCGTAGTAGTCTTCATGGACGATATCTTTGTGTACTCTCACACTCGACATGACCATGCTACCCATATTGAGATCATTTTGAGTACACTGAGAGAGAACCAGTTATATGCTAAGCTCTTAAAATGACACTTTTAGATGTACCAAATTCACTTCTTAGGTCATGTTATCTCAGAGATAGGAGTATCAGTATACCCAGATAAGGTGAGAGCATTAGTTTCATAGGAGCATCTGAAGAACCTCTTTGAGGTATGGAGTTTTCCAGTGTTGGTTGGTTACTAAAGATGTTTCATATAGGACATCTCATGCTTATTAATGCCACTGATGGACCTAATTAATATGGGTGTGAAGTAATTGTGGTCCGATTCTTATATTTCAGCCTTTCAAGACCTGAAAGGGAGGTTGAATTCCACACCAATGGTAGTTTTTCCAGAGTTGGGAAAGAGCTATACTATTTACTATTTTGCATTAGGTATCGAGCTGGGAGAAGTTTTTATGTAGGGGAAGGAGTCATTTCGTTTGGATCTCAACAGTTTCGGCCACATCATTGGAATCACCCAACGCGTGATCTCATTTTGGTTTCATTTGTTCATTCCATATGATGTTGGATACATTATTTATTTGGAGAGAATTTTGTAGTTTTGACTAACCACAAAAGTCTCATGTACATCTTTACTCAGCATGATCTAAATTTGATTTAGTGAAGGTGGGTTGAGTACCTTTTGTATTTTGACATTGAGATTTATTATATGCCTTGGAAAGGCAATGCAGTAGTTGATTCCTTATGCATGAGGACTCAGATATAGGCAGTTTAGGAGGCTAGTAGTGAGTGGAATCCTATTGATATTTTCTCTGAGATTCTTTTGGAGGTGCATGATAGATATGGGATTAATGCCTTTTCTTCTATGGTTGTTACCTATGCTCTACTTGATTGATTGCGAATGAGGTAGCTATAAGATGTTGAAGGCCTAGTCCTATGGGAGAGTGTGTTAGGAGAGGACCCTATTCTAATATAGACTATAGGAAATGATGAGATATTGTGTTTTCATTGGTGTGTATGGGTGTCAAAAAACATATACGAGGAGCTGATGTTGGACTTTCATTCATCAGTTTGGGATGTTCAACCTAGTGTCACCAAGATGTATCGGGATCTGCACCCTCAGTATTGTTGACCAGTTATGAAGAGATATGTTGTTGGGTTTTTTATGAGGTGTTCCACCTATTATAAGGTGAAGGCGGAGCATCAGTGACCAGTTAGGCTTTTGTATCAATTACCCATTCCCAACTGAAAGTGGAATGATGTCATGGTGGACTTTGTGACAGGTTTACCGAGGTCACCTTGAGGGAATGATGTAGTTTGGGTTGTCATTGACAGACTCACAATGGTTTCTCACTTCTTGCTGATCACAGAAACCTTCAGTGTTGATGAGATGGGAAGGTTTTACATCTGATAGATTATACATTTACAATGGGTTATACACTCCATTGATTTAAATAAGGACTTACGTTTTACTTATCAATTCTGGCAAGGATTACAATGGGCATTGGGTAAACATGTACTTCTTAGAATAACTTATTATCCCTAGATAGATGTCCAGTCTGAGCCTACAATATATATTCTATAGGACATGCTCCGAGCATCCATCCTTGATATTAGAGGTTCTTGGGAGAAGCACATACCACTTGTGGAGTTTTCCAACAATAATGTTTTCATGAAACTATTTAGATGACACCTTATGAGGGTTTTTACGGTAGGCCATACCGATCACCCTTATGTTGGCTGGAGACAGGAGAGGCAGCAATTTTGGGACCTCGTCTTTTTCAAGAGACCACAGAGTAGGTGGAGTTGATTCAGAATATGATGGATGTTTCACAATCATGACAGAAGTCCCATTCTGATCGATGGAAATGGCCTCTGGAGTTTGATGTTGGAGATCAGGTTTTTCTACGTGTCACACTAAGGTTGGGACATAAGAGAATTAGGAGAGAAGGAAAAATTTCACTGGGATATGGTATACTATTTGATGTTTTGGAGAAATATGGTATGATTTCCTATTGGATGTAGTTACCTCATAGATATCGGGATATGCATGATGTCATCCATGTTTCTCAGCTACAACATTACATCTCAGAACCATCTCTTATTTTCCAACCCTAGGAGGTTGAACTGTAGGAGGATGCAACATTCGAGCATCATCCTATCCAGATTTTTCATTGCAGTGCAATGGTTCTATATGGCTTGTTTTCCCTCTGGTACGTGTGCAATGGTAGCATGGGCGAGTACATGACAAGACTTGGGAGAGGGAGCTCGTTGTACGATTATAGTGTCCAGAGTTGTTCGAGGATTCTTCTTCTTCGCCACCTTCCTAGGGAAATTCGGGGATGAACTTTTTTAAGGGGAGAATTTTCTAAAAACACAAATCTTCTTTTCAGGAATGGATCCAGGGTTTTTGGAATTTTTAGAGAAAGTTATGTTTTTGTAAATTAAATTAGTACACATCGTGTACTTTGAAGTGCATGCCTTGTACCCGGTTTCCACGGGTTACCGTGTACTGGCCATTTAATAGTCAAGTACATGGCTGTGTGGGAGTGACCTGAAGACTGCCTAATGAATGTTATGGTTAAAGAGAGTAAACATCGTGTACATTTAAAGAACATTCCATAAACTTTTCTTTTTATTTGTTATATCAGACCGGGGTTGGTTCTAATCGACAAAAACCTCTTATTCTAGGTCCATCACATCTAGGAGATATAGATACCGATGAATGTTCTTCGGGACTCCTACTCATCTTCTGTTCTCCGAATAAATTTTTTTCAGTTGCATTGGTATTGCCTCGGTGAGTTCTTCCTTCTTCTAGAGCCCCATTTCTTTATTTCCTTCCTCTCATGAAATATCCTTGGTTGAATGTTTTTAATTTTTTATAGATCTACCAGATTCTAGATTGATTTAAGGGACAACTCTAGTGTATATTGATCATAAAATGTTGATGTAGGTTGTTGTTTCCTTTTTGTAGATAGAGTTTGAATATTATGTGAAAATGTTCCCAATACCCTAGAATGAGGTATTAAGTGTTTTGAGATATTTTCCTTAATCATGCCTGTTATTCCTTGTGTTCCTAAGTAGATGTTGTTGGATTGTGAATAGGGTTATTTTCCTTTCTATGGATTTCCATGCTCATGTTTGAACTAATATTGGTTGTTTGGCCTAGTTTTTCTAGATAGGCTTCTTGTTTTCTATGCCTAGGTGTTGTTAGGATGGAGTGATATTATCTGATGTTGTTATATGATTGAAGTGGTTTACCCAACTATTTATTCAAATCCATTATCCAGGTAGTTCTTAAGGTTTACTTTGGCTATTTAACATCATTGTGCATGTTTGACTTACATAGGGCTGTGGGAACCTGGTGTAGTAGACCATTGGGGGAATGGATGTGTAGGGATTCCATAGAGTGACTATTAACTTTTCATATCGTGAGACCATTGGGGGGATGGATGTGAGTGCTCACTCAGAGTTTATTAGATCCATATTGTGAGACCACATGTGGAATTGGACGTTGAGTGCTTCACCAGAGTGTCTATAGTGACCGATAAAAGACCACAGGGTGAATTGATGGCGAGTGATTTCTTAAAGAGTCTTTGTTACAGCTGAATCTGAGGGGTTAGACTATGAGTGCTTCCCAGTGGGTAGATTTTGTTTGATTGGTTGAACCAGAGCAGTTAGGCTATGAGTACTTCCCAGAGGGTTATTTAGTTTTTATTAGCTGCCTACTTGATATATGAAAATGAATGTAATTGAAACTGTAGGATAGTTTAATTTTGAGTACTTCATTGTTTATTGCTTCATTTTTATTATTTCCTCCCATATATATTCACTGACTGTTAGGCATAGATATTTGGGTGGTTGCCTAATGGGATTTGTCTCACACACTTTTTGGGTAATGATTTTGGGCCCAAATAGATAATACTGATGCATGTATAGATAAGGGAAAGTGCCCTTCTAACCAGGTACTTGATTGCTATGGAGCTCGAGAGAATGGGACCGAGCTAAGGCTTGCGATGCTTCTAGAGATTATTTAATTTCTTTGAACTTTTGTTTAGTAATCTATTCCTACATTTTGACTTGTTTGGCATCTTTCCTAAACATATGTATCATGCTTCATTTATATATATATGTGTGTGTGTGTGTGTGTGTTTGTGTCCTCCATTTTCTTACAAATTCTAGTCTTCCACTGTTTAATTATTTCTTGTTATTACTAATTTATTTATTATTATCTTATTTCCATTCCATTGTGTTACTCTTCATATAAGGGAATATATTCTCCACTATCACACCCAAATCACTCGCTGCTAGTCGGAAGCCTCTAGCGTTAGGGGTAATTCGCCTGGGGTTATGTTACTAAACTGTTACAGGGAACCTTTGGGCATCACCTAGAACAAGGAAATTACATATAGTTCTTTAATTATAATATCACATACATCTTCTTATGTTCCAATCTGTTGGAATATGGTAATGTCACTCATGCATAGGGGTAGTCTACCGTCACCACGAAGCAATGTGAATTTTTATTTCAATTTTACATATATGGAATTTACTATGTAAATAATTAATATAAATCATTTATGTTATATAATAATTATTCATTAAATGTGAATTAATATTAATTTTTTTCTTTTCATCTGTAACAAAAACTACGTTTATGCGTAAGTACGACATACCATCTCTACAAACAGTGTAATTCCATTTTCAATATCTAATTTTATGAATGAATATGAATATTTATATGATAAATATATATGATATTTATATAATAATTATTATTATCGAAACTATTAACCATGGTCTAAGTATAGGGACACAAACTACCAAACAAAAACATACATGACAAATGAAGTTTCTATCTCATGGAAGAGTGATTTTAATAATGAAATGATAATAAATTGGTGATAAAAGGTTATAATTAAATCATAAGTTGTACAATATATGTGATTATGGTTATATAATATATGTATAATAAATATGTGTTTGTTATAAATTAGCTTCGAAAATGTATTAAGGAAGTCAGACCTGAGGTAAGGGATTTTCATCTCACTTTTATTTCTTTGAGAAACATTGCATAGTCACCCCATGTTTCTTTTATGTAGTTTACGTACAAACTAGGTATGTGTTTTATGATTATTATTATGAAATATATGATTATTTAAATAGCCATATAATTTTTTATTTCATGGGTATTATGATTCAGTATTTATCCAAACAGTAAGGGTTTTATGATACAATATCATTGTTTATTATGTTTTTATAACTATGATTATGATGATGAATTACTATGATATAAATCTCAATAAACTCATTAATTTTTTTCCTATTGTAATTACATGAATTTACATGTTTTCTTATCATTTTCATCTCTTTATGTTCAAATTTGACTGAAATTATTTTTTAAGGAAAATGAACTTTATTACTCTATTTGTGAAAAAATCATTTCTCTTTCATGTCTCTATTTTATAATCATGTATTCAAAAATGTTTTTAATTTTACCCAAATTATTTTTATATAAATTTTTAGGCATGATTGAATATTTTATAAATTATTTAAAATGAGTCATATTTTCATTTTCCTAATGATGTACTTTTTTAAAATTTAGACCAAGGATTGGAAGGAATGTTTTCTATGAAATTATACAAAAGAACAAGAATTTCCCACCATATAGACCACTCAATACATTGATTCTTACATTAAATGTTTTCAATTTTATTTTCAAAGATAGTTTTTCGTTAATATTTGAGTATTTTTAGAAGTTAAATAATGAATTTCAAATGGAAAATTTCATTTTACTAAGGAAATGTTACAATTGATCTTTTAAATACATTTTTCATCTATGATGGAATTATTTGATATTACATATATTTTACTGGAGATATTATGAAATGATACCATCCTTATAATTTATCCCAGTGTTTTTTGATGATATAACATTTACGAAACTCTACCCCTTTCAAAATGGTTAGGCTATGATAAAATGATGAAATGTTTTTGAAACACATTTATTTTATTAATGTTATGATATTATGAAATATTATGTAAACTATTTATTTTCATGAGTCATAATATGATGAATGTTTATGATCATATGGAACAAATATTTTTTATTTAATTAAGTGACATGTGGGACCAAAATTATATATCCCGCTAGTTAATCGCTTAAATATTTATATCACCTGAGATAAACATGATTGGAATGGGGAGTGAACCTAGTTTAGTAAGAGATTTCATCCACTATGATAGTGTTGGGAGTGAAACATGAATACTAAAATGGTATGGTGAGTGAACACAATCCACTATGATACTCTAGGTAGTGATCCTTTCCTACTATGGAAATTATTTTATATGTTTATGTTTATGTTGAAAACTAGTGTATTATGCCATTATTATGATCTCATGACTCGTGTTCTATGATTCCTCTATGATTCATGTCTTATTAACTGAAAAGATTTATTACATGACTCAGGATTATGATATTTGATATTAATGGAATGATATTAAAATATCATGCCCATATTCTCATACACTAAATATCATGTTATTCTCAAGTGATCATTAATATCTCTCTTGTTTTCCATTACTAAGCATTCGAGATCACCATTTATGTATGTTTCTTTTCCCCATGTTATGAAGAGATGTACTAAGTGTGATTTGTATAGGAAGGGTTCTAGTTATGAAGATTTTAGTGCAAAATGATGCATTAAATTTAAAATCAATTTTTGGTTTATCCATGTTTTCAAAGATATTAGACTATTATGATGCTATCTTGGATAATTATGTTATATATAGAATATTCATTTAAAAAGATATAATATATATTTCTGAAAAGTACGTGTTGATATAATATCAGGCCATTTATATTCCATAAATTTATTCCAAATGTTTTGGAAAACTAAAATAAATTTTATACTTCATTGGTAAAAAATACATGATGAATTTGTTATATAAAACCACCATCGATTATCCAAAAACTAATATCGTTAATGGTGTAATATCTATACGACATTTTTAATGATTGTAAATGAAGAAATTATTCTATGGTTACCCAGCATACCATTGTTGGATTAATTTTCATTAATTTCTCTATTAGAACCCATGCTGATGTTAGGAATAGATAATTTAAAAATTATATAATCATGATTGAGAGACTACACTAGTCCCTTTTTAACCCATGAATTTAATTGAAATTATTTTGGCACCCAGGATACTAGTTTGGGTCCCAACATTCATTTTTATTATATATCACAATAAATTTATGCAAATAATGACAATGACATAAAAATGATATGGACACCTTCCATTTAAATAACCCATATATCAAATAAAATTGTTTTATTTCACATTATTGGGTCAAATAAAATGAACTTATAAAATCCCTTAGAATCCAAAATCACTCTTCAATAAAGGATATTATTGTAAATCACACTATGGAACCATATTAAATAACTTTGTATCATCTTTTCAAATTGATTAGGACATATGGTATGTGATTTTTAATTGCAATTTAGTATCATTAGAACATTGAAGGAGATGGATGGAGGAATGAGAAAGTGGAGAGTGGAGTACCACTTTTCTTGGTCCCCTTATCAGATTCACCACCCACACATTTTTTAAAATATTTATATAATAATAATGTTGAAGATAATTCTAATAATAATATTATTTTTATGATTATTATTTAATAAGTTTCTCATTTTTCACTTTCATTCATACTACTCAATCGAAATATAATAATCCAATATTCCTTGGACCGAGTGTGCTTGGTAAAAATTATTTAAAAAATATAGTGTATAAAGAAGATGTTACAAATAGTTTATTCAAATATTGGTGTTGTGTTTACCATTTTCATGTAAATCTATCACGGGTGAATAAGGATATGGGATCACAAAGGACCACATCATGATGACATCAACAATAATTTTCTTCATTATCACATATACCACTAGATTTTCCACTCTATAGGCATGTACCAAAATTAAATGTATTTCATTAGTAGATCAGATTAATAATAACCTATTAGTAATGATTACAATATTTAAATTTCTTATTTTGTATCTCAATACATGGATAGAAAGGGTCAAATCATATTCTACCGAAGGAACATATATCAAAATTTTTCCACATATTTAATTTTATGGATCATCGCCCAAATATTTTCTTCATGATAAACCCCGTTTTCAATATATTCATGGTAATATCACTAAAAAATCCTAATTTTTTCTGAATAATACTCTGTAAGACAAAAGGCCTAATGCACTAAACACCCCATCATAAACATTCTATTTTTCCTAGTTTGAATTGGTGGGATTAGTAGAATTAACATCATGACAAGAGGTTATTTGATCCTTCCAGGCACACTAAGAATTCAAAAAGTAGATAAGTTAGAAATATAATTTCTCATGGAACCTTTTGACATTGTGGAGGGTACTAGGACTTCTCTATGTATTGTGCTGACATGCACATATATGGATTCTAACAGATTTTCAAAACCAATCCATCTCTTATCTTGTATATGAAATACATAGTCATCATTGCACTACCAAGAGGTGGTTGTAAATTGGATTACTGAGGGAATTCTTAGTGATGGAATCCATAAGGAATAAATAATCATTTTCTATTGATAACTTTATAATAAATATCTCTGGTAAATATCACCACAATTTAATCACAAAACAATAGTAAAAAAAGAGATGTTGTAGTTTTCTAGTGGGTTTCCGATTGTACCTTTCACTCTCAAATAGTGTTTTTGTGATAAAAAAATTTCTTCTGTAAATATAATAATTTATATTAATTGGATCCCAATTACTTTTATTAGATATAATTTAAAAATGTTGATAATCCAAATAAGATAAATGATTGTATTCATTGAAGATATTTTAATGATTTTTCAGTCACGTTGATATAATACAAGGATGTACCTGGATCAATCAATGGTGTTTTGAAGGAATCATGATGGACATAGTGAAGTAGAACTTCTTATAGAAACACTGACTACATCGTGTTGGGAACCAGTATGTTTGTGACATGTGGAAAGTATTTCATAAGGTGTAGGATGCCCACCATATAGTTGGTGGATATGTAGCAACCACCAGGTGGCCAATCCCAAATAGTATAAACATTTCTAGTTCCCACTGATACCAAGTGGAGGATCACCAAATTGCTGGTAGAGTTTTTCCAAAATAGGTTGACCCCAAGTGTACCATTTGGGTACCCATTTTTGTATACTTGATAACTAGTAGGCATCGAGAAGATTCCAAAAAGAGATATTTTTAATGGAGACCACAATAATTTATTTTTGTTTTATGATTCTTACGTAATCTCATTACTTCTAGCATGTTCCTTTTTAAATTATAGGCTAGAAATAGGACTACTCAGTTGGATAGAAGATGAATAATGCCAACTATGGTAGATTTAATTAATTAATTGGATCATGATAATGATGAATCAATGGGATCATCCCCATAACTCTCAAATACCAAACCAATTATTATCTGGTTTATGTTCATTTATTTATTAAATTATTGGAATGTTTTTTTTGAAATATTAATTTTATTAATTAATAAAATTTTAATTGAAAAAATATATTAATATATATATATATATTTAATTAAATAAAAAAATTAAAATTATTAATAAAAAAATTTCTCTCAAGAATAAATTTCGTTTATTAATATATTTGGATCTCTTTTAGAATTACCTCACTACATATCCTCTCAATTTGTTCTTTTATAATTAAGAGATATGGGATGAAATTTATATATATTTTCTCTACGAAATTAAAATCTCTTCTCAACATGACTTCTATAAGGGTAATCACAACCATAATGTGTTGGAAAATTACTCACAAACAGAAAATTAAAGGGCATTGTTTTCTTCATAGCTACACCAAATGCAATGTTGTATCATTGGTCTGACTAAATGGCATAACAAGGTACTCATAATGGATTTACCTACTTCTCAAGGCTGTATTAGGGATATCAAAATCCTTGATCATGAACATGTGATAACCAAAAAATAATATCAATATTTAAGAACCATTTAAACTCTAGTATCTCATAAATAATCAGTATAGTGTAATGTATACTTGTTCTTAACCATGACCTAATTGATTTTTCAGTAATAAACACCAAGGTGTAGCGTTATGCCATCCTTCTTGTTAAAAATAATGGGTGATGGATAAGATGATATATTGGGATGAATGAATCCCTTGTAAAAATTCATGTTATTATGAAATTTAGTCCTTATGTTCACCTGGTTCCATTTAGTAATATATAATAAAAATTAACTTTGTTCCTTTTACCACGTTAATTGAATACTCCACCTCCCCCAGTGGTGGAAATTGAGACTAGTCAGACAAAAATACATCTGGAAACTAACATTCGACTATAGGAATATCGCTACAAGACTAATCCAACTCAAATTGAAGAGAAACCATAGATATCATCTGACCCAACTCAAGAATATAAGGTCCCACTCAACACAACCTCAAGTTTCCTTCCCCTGAAAAAGATAGAAAACCACATCATGGGTAGTAAATCAGACCCATAAAAGATAATAATCAATTTGTTCTATAGGGATAATAAACTAATCCGTACCAAGAATAATATATATCTGTTTTATATCTATAACAAAAAAGTAATAAAAAATATTGATTTTTTGAAAAAGAATAAGTACATGAAAGGGGATCATAGACCAAACTCTCTCTTTATTCTGAAAGGCATACAAATCTCCATGAAATAAGGTATAAATGAAATATAAACATTCAAAAATTACACAAAATGGGTAGATATGATGAAATTAGAGTCACCGGTATCAAATGATGTTTTCATTAAATATGATTAAATTGTAATAGTGCCTAGCATGGTCATAGGACCAACATCATCTTCCACCAGAGACTCATCCACTACATTAAGAATCATTCATCTTGATTAATGTTGATAGAAACCATTTTTTCTTTTAGAATATGAGTACACACCATATCCTCCTAATACTATCAACCTAATTCCACAACATGAAGCAGTAGAGACATGAAAAAACCTCTTCAAGTTGAATGAGAATCCGCAAGATCAAAAGATCATCATTTCTTCTATTCGTGATCCCTTTTAGTGACTAACATTTCCACACTAGAAACATGTAAGTCACATATTAATAGATACTACAATATATTTTGATGATGTTTTATACTAATATCCACCATTATAATAATCTCATTTCTTCCTCCCTTTAAGGATTCCACTCAAGATACCACTTTGATTAGGAGAAATATCCATCAAACTAGACATGCTAGCCAAGACACATTCGATATCAAACCTCTTACTATAATATTAGAATACAAGGTCAGATTCACTAATAAAACGCTATATAGGATGTTTTCTTGAATACTCAACTCAATAATTTAAACTCTCAGCTTCATATTCAATACCACCTCAAGTGAGAAATACACAAGATTAGAAAAATAGTTAACATACTAGGTCATTGTTCGATCATCATACTAAGGTTTAAAGAAATACATTGAATTATAAAACACTATAAATTTCATATATAATTTCTTATTGAAAATATTTATTAATACATTCCACTCCATGACCAAATTTTTTCATGCCTAGCCTATAGAACCCTACCTTTTTCTTCACTAGTTGCGGTTTCAGATTTGTTCAATATTCACATCCTAAAATGCAATAGAAGTTCTTGATGCTCATGTTCATACTTGTCGGCACTTGATCCTACTCTATTCTTTCTCTATATTCCAATACTCTTCTTCAAATTGGTTTTGTGTGGTGGCGTTCAAGGTGTCTTGGGAGTTGAGTTCGAGTGGAATTCAGTGTTTCAGGATGTTTAAGTGCTTGATGATGTAGTTTTTTATTATTGGTGGTTATGTTCATGGTGAATATTTTGTTTTTTATATGATGTGGTTTTTGGAGACGGTGAATATGGATCTTTTTTAGATATTTTTCTTTTAAATTCTCATGTGATGGTTGTAAATAATCTCCTGTTGTGGCTTAGATGTTTTGTGGTGTTATGTTTGGAGTTTCTTTGGTGGTGACATTGGATTCTGACGGGTGGATTTTGCTGGAAGTCTGGTGTGGCTATGATATATGATTGGGGTCAGGGCAAGATATGTGATGTGACTCTTAAATCTTGTCGAGGATGATGGTTTCTATTTTTAATTTGAAATTTGAAACATTGAATCTTCAATGGGTGGCGTAACAATGTGGATGTAATGATTTTGGAGTGGAAGACAAGGAGGTGGAATTTATTGGGATAAAAATTTATGGTTTTCTTGATTTATAGCTCAACCATTTACCCTTTTATTGTTTTAAGAATGAATTTTACACTGTGTATGTTTTTAATTTTGAAATGTCTGGTCATCGTGAGGCTACCACTAATCTAAAAGTGGAATTTAATAATACAAAAATAGAATTTGGTAGTAGTTTCTCTACCTTCAAAAACCAACCCTATGGATAATTACGATCCTTGTTACACTATAATGATGGAGGATCTAGATTAAAAAACTCCAAAAAAGGACCTCTAATATCAAACATCCAATGAACAACCACTATATCCTGAATGTGTAGAGGTTCCACTACCAATCCCAAAGCATAAAATGCACTACAAAAACCAATAGTGAATTTTTTTTACCATATCGGCATTTTTGACGTCTGTTATATATAACTGACATGAAAAACTATAAAAATTGTTTTATCACGTCGGTTATTTTATAACCGACTTCAAAGGCACTGAGAATCAATTTATAACATCGGTTATTTTATAACCGATGTACAATATACCACGATTTTATTTACCACATCAGTTATTTTATAACTGATGTCATAAATCAATTCTCAGCGATTTATCATGTCAGTTATTTTATTACCGACATGATAAATCAAATCTTGACTCTTTATCACATTGATTATAAAATAGCCTAAGTCGTAAATGCCGATTTATAACATCGGTTATATTATAACCTATTTGATATAATATTTCCAATGTTGGTTATTAAATAAATGAGGTGATAAATATTAAAAATAATAGTTTATCACATTGGTTATTAAATAACAGACATGATAAATATTTTAAATTATTTATTGGACCATGTATTCTATCATCTTGTTTTCTTCAAAAGGGTGACATGAGAATCATCTCTCTTGCATGGAAAACCTATAAAGTATTCTTCAATGTCGGACCCTCCAACATTGTTTTTCCAACAACAATCATCATTTTCATTATCACTGGATCTATCAGGTCGACTCGTAACGTTCATGTAAGCCTCACACACCTCTATTTCATTGTTTATCTTCCGCGATGCCCTAAATTTCTATTTTGAGATATTAATTTTCTATCATTGTTCATGTTATTATTGTATGTGTCATAATGTTCTTTGTTAACATGCTACATTATTTTCTAGTAAAATAATCCATGGGAGTGATATCATGCTGGTTCTATGATTTTTTTCTATCATGTTTGTTCTAACATGTTTGTGAGCGTGTATTTCCATGTGTTTTCTACCATGAAATCATTATCGTGAAAGTTCTTCCCCCACCCCCTAGACACCCACACCACCATGTATAGCCACCCACCCCTGGATGGTCCCCACCACCTAGACACCCATTACCCCCTTGGACAGCCCCCAGGCACTAGACAGACCCCCACCCCCCAGGACACCCCCAACCCCCTTGGATAACCCCCCATGGACAGCCCCCCTAAACACCCCCGACCCCCATGGACATCCCCCACCCCCTTGGAAATCCCACCACCCCCACCCCCTAGAAAAACCCCACCCCATGGACACCCCTACCCCCTTGGATAACCCAAACCCCCTGGACATCCCCCACTCCCCTAGACACCCCAACCCCCTAGGACACCCTACCTCCTCAGAAAGCCCCCACCCCCTGAACAACCCCAACCCCCTGGATACCCCCTACCACATGGACAACCCCCACCCCCAGGACACCCCCACCCCAACCCCAGGACACCCCCTTCCACCATAGATATCCCCTGGATCGCCCTACCCCACCCCCTAGACACCCCACCCCCTAAACGCCCACCACCCTTGGACACCCCCTACCTCTTCCCCCATGGACAGCCCCCACCATTAGTCACCCCCACCCCCATGGACACCCCCACCCCTGGAAACCCCCCAGACACCCCATACCCCATTGAATATCCCCCACCCCCTGGACAGCCCCCGCCCCCATGGAAAGTCCCCTCACCCTTGGAAATCCCCCACCCCCTTGATAGCCCGCCCCCCAAGACACCCCGCCCCCTGAACACCCCCCAAGACACCCCCACCCCTTGGACAACCCCCGATGGACAATCCCCCACCCTAAGGACAACCACCCCCACCCCCTGGACTCCCCCATCCCCCTTGACACCACTCCCCCTGGACAGCCCCCCCCCCTGAAGAGCAATCGCACCCCTATAGACAGCCCCCAACCCCTAGACACCACCTACCCCCTTGGACATCCCCCACACCCCCGTGGACACTCCCAACCCCGTGGACACCCCCACCACCTAGACACCCCATACCCCCTTGGATAGCCCCCCCCCCCCCCCCCAGACAGCCCCCACCGCTAGGACACCCCCCATGGATTTCCCCTACCACCTTGGATAGCCACCCCACCCCCTGGACACCCCCACCCCCATGAACACTGCCCACCCTTTGGACACCCCATCCCATTTACAGGTTCTAGAAGTTATGTGTATATGTTCTGGATGTCATGAAGAGGATGATGGGTATGGTACAACGTGGTTTCTGGGTGAAGAGGGTCCACTACTGGTTGCTAGATGAAGAGGATATACCAATAGTTTCATAAACTGTTGTATAGATTATATACATGAGAGTGTATGATGATGGTTCTTGAACCGTTGGTGTACATATGCCTCCACAATTTCCATGAAACCATTATAATAGATTATATGAAGGACAACATGTATACCAATGGTTCTTCAACCGTTGATATATATATCCCAATGGTCTCATTGAAACTGTTGGCATATACTAGCTTTAGAAAGTCAATATAGTTTTCAAATTCCTCTACTTCAACTAATTTGGAGATAACATATTCATTTGAAAGAAAGTGATTCTATCTAAAGGATTTCCATTCTAAATTACAATTTCCTCTCACACCATTTGACAAATTTTTCATGGTTTTTTATCACCATCATTTAAAAATTTCATTGGACACATTTCTATAAGATGAAAAACTTCTCTATATAAATATAAATCAAGTATAATCTTTCCTTAGAATGTTCCCCAATCCCTAATTACTAACACATCTATTCCCAATTTTTTTTTCAAAACATTTTTACTTTCAAATTATGTCATTTTTTTAAATATATAACGGTTACATCTAACTAGATATCTTTTTAAAATTATTCCCATTCATATCTTTTTAAAATACGAATATATTTGATTTATATTTCAAAATTGTTTTACATTCAAAAAATTATATTTTTCATATAAATATAAAATAGGAATATCATAAAAAATGTATAATTTTGATATTTGTTATAGGTAATAATGAGTTGATGTTGAATTACATCACATCAAATGAGTAATGAACATGAGGAAGGTGTTGATGCATTTTTGATATTTTTTCAACAAAATGTTCCAAGAAATGACATTTATTTCTATCCATGCCTGAAATATTTGAATATAATGAAGTTGAATAGTAGAGAGATAAAATATAATCTCATTTTTTATGGTTTTAATCGTAGTTACAACCCTTGGATTTGGAATGGTGAAATTAGGAAAAATGTCAGATCTACTAAGGATGATGATTTGCAAGATGGTAACTCTGATGGAATTGAATAAATGATTCGTGATATTGTAGCAGAACAAATTGAGATAAAACCGACAGTTTCTCGTATTTATGGTGATGCTAAAAACCCATTGTATCCTAGTTGTACAGATTTTATGGTTTTGACAGTAGTGTTAGGATTGATTAACCTCAAGGAAAAACTTGGATGGAGTGAACTATGTTTTATAGAGCTAAATTCATTGAAAGATATTCTTCCAAAATACAACGATCTTCTATATTCACATTATAAGTTGAAGAATATATTATACCCGATGAGATTATGATTCATGCAATTATATGATTGTCAGAATGACTATATGATATATAAGAAGGACTATGAATTTCTGTCAGAGTGTCCTAAATGTTAGACATCATGGTATAATTCGAAAGAACAATCAAATGATGATGTAGAGATTAAAGAGATCCCTACCAAGGTATTTTGGTATCTTCCTATAATTCATCATTTGAAATATTTATTTTCTAATTAACATGAAGAAAAAAAGTTAATATAGCAAGCTGACGAGTGGATATGTGATGAAAAAATACATCATCTATTTGATTGTCCACAATGGATGAAAATTGATGACCTGTATCCTATATTCAAAAATGAAATTGGAAAACTCAGACATGGGTTGTGCACTGATGGAATATGTAATTCGCCGACCCCAGTTACCCAGAGTCGGTGCATTATTTTAATACATTGGCATGATTACAAGGAATCAAGTCTTTAAGGACTGATCAGTTTAGCAGTCTTGGAAAAGAGATTACATACATGAATGTTACATTACAGTTTAAGACATAAAAAACAACAAAAATAATATTTTATGAATGCCATTATTCCGTTGTCTTAAACCTACATATCAATCACAATACACTTCTTGGAATCATAGGAAAAAAATTAATCATTGAAAGAGGTGAGGTCAAACGCTCAGTAAGGGTAAGAAATACAACGGAAACTTTCATAAATAAGCATAAACATTTAAGGAAATGTATAACTAAAACAAAAGCCTTTTAAACTTGAACTTCAGCATAATATGGAAAAAATGAAATGAAATAATTCCATTTACATATTCACACGGATATTCTAATACTCAAATAATCACATGCAATATCACTAACCACTTTCATAATTATGGAATGCATAATGCCGAACTTTAATTTCCGTGTCAAGGCCTCATGCCACGACCTAAGGGATAACTGTAACGAGAACCAAACTCGGAGAGCCTCTGTAACCGGACTCCTTCCCGAAGAGCCTCTGTAACCAGACTCCAACCCAGAGAGCCTCTGTAACCAGACTCTAACCCAGTGTGACCCAAATATCTGAACACCAACCCGGAGTGCCTCTAATAACCGGACACCAACCCGGAGTGCCTCTAATAACTGGACCCCAACCTGGAGGGCTTACGTTTACCAGTACCCAACCTGGAACATACTAGTCCAACACATTCATCTTAAGAAGAGGATGAAATATAACATAAACATTCGTATTAAAACTAGCATACAAAATTCCAAAACATTAATCATAAACCATTAATGGAATAAAAATAACTCATACATATTCAAACATATCACAAAACCCTAAATACAATATGGAGGATTTGTATCATAATAAATAAACTTCAAACAAGTGTAAAATTAATCATAGGATGTTGACATAGATGAAATCAAAACTATTTGGGTGAAATATCTCTTTTTTTAAAATCATTTAAAATCACATAATTATAAAAGAAAACATTTACTTTGAAAATATTATTATAAGTTTGAAAGGGAAGCTTCGAAGATTTTACAACTGTGGAAAATAGTCACACCCACCGTATAAGTTAAAAAAACATTCTTACCTTAATTTGTAGAAAATGTTAAAAAGGTCCTTGTTTGGAAAATGACGCAAGGATACCATTAGAAAATTCTTATAAAAAAGTAAAACAAGGGTATAAATGGATTTAACCCATATTATGTAAAATAGTAAAAATATTTTGAAATAAAATTTTAAGAAACAGGGATGTGGATGATAAGGAGGTCCCAATAGACAATTACGTATAAACAACCTCGAATAATGAAGAGATTGTGAAATAAACCCTTCCCTACTTGGTGAAATACGAAACATACAACCCATGAAAGAGGTATCATACAATGAATATGTAAATACACATAAATTAAAGTGTATTACACAAATAATACAATTATGGGTAGTAGACACACCACACAAAAGGTAATAGTGGCAATATGGATTGAATCTCACGGGAATAAGGAGTGAGATGAAAAACACCTTACCTTTCACTTTCCTTTAGTCGAGGGTACGTTTAACCTCCTCTATGGCTACTATAGTATGTTATTTAATTATAACAGAACCATATTAATATTTATGATATCATACATTATTCATTTATGACTTTATACTGACCAATTAATAATAATTTCCTTGTTATATTAATATTTTGGGTAATAATCGCTTTCTTCATCGCACATGTTTTAACTTGTTACCCTTGATTGTATCACATAGATCATGATTTAAATACTTCCACAATATAAAACATGATTTATATATCATATATATTTAGAATATAAATATGTATAATAGAAATATATATGAAATGGAAAACACCGTTTATGGAGACGGTAGTCCGTACGTACACATAAACATTGTTTCCGTTTTCATATAGTATTGAACGGAAGTAAGTGAATAAGATATATGTAAGTACATAAATATATATATATATATATCCAGTATCATTATGATTTCATATATTACAAACATATTAGTAATATATTTATATATTTATAATCGTTGATGAATGGTGAACTTGGAAATGAATCTCATCACGTCGTGGAGACGGTAATCTGTACTTACATACGGGAGAAAATATCATTCTTTTGATATTATAAAAATATATAATAGGATGTTATATTATATATACCTAATCATTATCAATTTATATTTATTATTTACATCAAATACACATCATTATTATATCTATCCAAATAATATTGTATTGAATAACAATTTTACCAAGACGTGGAGACGGTAAGCCATACCTACGCACATATGGTGAAATGTCATTCAAAGGGTGAATATAATAATGAATTTGGTTGTACCATAATTATAATAACATCACCGTATATATAAGATACTGGAGTTATTATTTTAGAATGGAAACAACAAAGAAAAATAAAGTGTAAGAATAAAGGAACTTGAAAGAGGGTGGTGAAATCATTACCTCTTCTTCGGGTTCTTCCTTTTGATTTGATCAAATGGGGTCCATAATTTGGCTTTTTGATCAATCTAATGACTCTAGGCTGAAGGTAGGATAGTTGAGAGGGTATTTTTGCAGGGGTTGGCAGAGCCAAAAGGCTTATAAGGTTTGAATTAGAGTGAAGGGTGAGTTCCATTTTATAATAGGGGTGAGGGGCACCTTAGAAAAAACGTAAAATATTATTTTATAATAAATCCATATTCAGTTTATATGGTTAAAAATTGATTTATTTCGAGGCTAAGGTAATTATGGGTCTAAATCCACTCAACCAATAGGTTTTAGACAGGTTTTGGTCATTTTATTAACCTTATTTTTAGTTTTAACTCTTAGTTAATTAGTTTGACATTTACCATGTCTCTTTTTATTTTTATATTATATGGTTAATAAATTTACGATAAACATCCAATAGACCCCCAAGTGGCCCATTGATGATACACTAATCATGATATATGTCCTTTTACCGAACCTTAGATTTTTAGGAATAGAATATCAATTAATAATACAATGTTTGTTTTAAAAACTCTTTTATGTCGATTTTGACACTATTGGGTATTTTGTTTTTGATAACTTTATAACAGCATTATAACTTCGAACCAAATTAAAACAACCAATCCTAATATGTCATATTAATCTATAAAATTATTTTAATTCATAAAAAGTCTCAAATTCCATTTATTTTGGTACTTATAATATCAATTATCTTAATTTTCCATTAATACTGTAATTACTACATCATCATTGAGTCATAAATAAATTAAATTATATGATGTATAAAATTTATAATTAAAATATCACTATGTAGGAAATATGTTTATATTTCTAATTAATATTTATAATCTAATTTATCTTTTTTATAACCCTATATTAAAATGTTTTAGTTACTAAAATTTGATTTTAACTCTTTTAACTCTTCTTTGAATTAAATAATAATAAAATTCCTAAACTAATCCAAGTGGACCTAAATGATAATATTTTATTTCTATGATTTGTTTTTGGTTGAGATACATTTTTACAATATAATTAGAACATGTGTTAGGGTAATATGAATATCATTTTTACATTTAATTACCTTATTTACATTTAACTGTGGTAAATAAAAGTAAAAACATTACTATTCACCAAAAATTATTTTTATCTTATTGAACCAAATTTTACTCCTTTATATTAACAGTGTCTCTCGGATTTTTGAAATTCCACTCACAGAAGCGGTAAAATTAAGTTTTATGTGAATTTCCATGTTTTCCAAGGAGGTGGGTAAAAGATGGTGAAAAGTTTAATAAAATTTTAATATATCAAAAATTATTCTAAACTTACTCCAATGAATTACATTGAACATATATATGTATTATGTATCTATTTTGACCTTAATTAAATTTAAATAAAATAAATAATTATTTAAATAAAAAATTTGGTTTTAAACTATAACACATTGTTTTTTAGCTATTCATCAAAAATTGAATGTTTTCAGAAAAATACCAAATATTTGTCCTAAGATATATTTGATATTTTGAATTCAAAAATGATATCTATTTTTCAAAATTCAAAACATATAAGTTGCATTAATTAATTTAAAAATTAATTCCCATTGTCAAAACAAATAGCATGTTTTTAAGAAATAATAACTATGAAATGATTGACACTTGCTTATGTCCAGTTTAAATGTGAAATTATGTCCAATAACAAACATTGGATTAAATGGTAAAAATATAATATATTTATACTTTAAAATAACTCAAATGCATAATTTATCACTATTAATTATTTCGATTAAAAAAGTTATTTTAAATTAAAATTTAGTAATTTTCACTGTTCATCAAAATATGGAAGTTATCGGAAAATTACCAAAAAATCACCCTAAGATAATTTCGATATTCCGAATCCAAAAATGAAGTTCATTTTGGAATATAAGATGTATAAAATTTCAAAAGGTGGGTATTACTCTTCTTAACGGCTAGTTTGATTGGTTGTGGTGTATTAGAACTCGAAGTTTCATATAACACACGCTATTGTATTATTCGAAGAGAAGCGTACTGTGAAATCTTGGGGTGTTGCATTCTCCCCTTCCTTAATAAATTGCGCCCTCAAAATTTATGTTCAGTATTGGAAACTTGGGGTTTACATTTCAAAATATCATAGTCTAAATCCCACATCGAAAAAAAGATTAATAGGGCCTCTATTTAAAAAAAAGTGTCGTAAGTTTGAAGCTTAAAAAAATTAACACATACTAGGGTTCCATGTAGGAAAACATGGATAATGAAGAGAAATCTAACCATCAATATATAATGGAGAGTGGTAGAGAACATGGCTATGAAAAGGCCAACAATCACAAAGAAATAAATTTTTGATGATCTAAGGTACCATCTAGTACAACGTTTTTGTTCTAAGTTTCTTTTCTTAATGTTGAGAAATTTATTTAGGAGATAGGATAAGATCATTAGGAGATATATTTAATTTATAATTAGATTTTTATACATTAATAAATTTCTACCACAAACTCGTCTTTCACTACCAAACATAATACAACACAAAAATACTCTATTTATCCTAATCGTATAGGGTTCCAAATATAATGAATTTATATTTCACATATCAGACCCTTTAAAAAAACTACATTATACAATCCATGGACTTTACGTAGTCCTGTGGTAGGCGATAAATCCCAATTGCACTATGGTTGTGGGTTCAATTTCCATAGCTTTGTCCGACGCGATGGGTTGTCACATGGTCTGCGTGTTGTCCTTTTTATAAATATCAAAAAATAAATTTAAAAATAGTATATGATGTAAAATATAATATATTACAACTTTTATACTTATCCAAAATAATTCTTTAAACTCTCAGTCCAAAATTTATATGAATGGTAAACATATTGTATATCCTTTTTACCCCTTAATAGCATGTGAATACCATCATTATGTATTCTTTTAAAACACTGAAACATCCTGAATTACCATAAAACCTTATTGATTATATTCATTCTCCCTTATTTCTTATAGAATATTGGATATACTTCATCCATCCAAAAATGTTATAATCTCCAACAATGATGGAATATACAAATCTTAAATCAGTTTCAAGGTAGTCAAGATTATCCAATATAATTTACCCAAAGAAAGCATATCTTATTCCAAAATCAGTACCTCAATATTTGGACCATATTAAGGTTTATCTTTCCTTCATCCATGTAATTTCCAAAAAATTTAACTCGCTGTAGAGTCACTTTACTTAGTTCCATAAAATCTCAAATCCTCAATGAAATAGTACTACAGTACAATCCTTATTTATTTCTAGTACATCATTGATACAACACTTCAATGAAATAATTCCAAAATAAAAACATAAGAACACTAGTCATTCCTCTTCATCTATGGTAGTATCATAACCTTATTATTATCGAATAGCATCATTTGTGGCATAGTCTGATGACTGGGACATTGGTTCGCGTAGTGTCCAAACTCTTTACAGATAATGAATTGTACATTTGAAACCTTTTTCTTACCCTTGAAATCACGTACTTGGTGTCCTTTTTCACCACACATATAACATACTCCCATCCCCATCATGCATTTTAAAAGGTGATTCATTCCACAGTTATCGCTTATGGGAAAATCCTTCTTTACTTTCTTCCTTTTATATGTCCTTCTCTCTACCATCCTTTCTATCTCTAGTTTCCCTTCAAATCCATAGGAATCCGAAAATTCATTACTTATCTTATCAACACATGATACTATTTCTTCATATGATGATAATACGTGGGAGACTGTTTCCCTTATAAATTCTGGCTTAGGACCATGAAATATATGACCATTCTTACTCTTTGGATCATGCATATTTCTGGAGTTCTCATTCCTTCTACTAGGAACCATTTCTAAATAATGGAATACACTAGATTAGTTTATGAATAGAAATACCTAATCCCAAAATTGTAAAACACTTAACATAATTTAAACAGTTTATGTATATAATCCATGATCATAAAAATAGTTTCTTTGAGGAAGTATATACTCATAAACCCTTCATAATGGTTTGTAAAAAAATGAGAATTATCCTAAGCATATCCCCCAGGAGTGTCGTAACCAAGAGTGCAGTAAGGCCCGTTGTCCTGCACCAGTTCCTGTTCGAGTCCAGCTCAAAGTGGGGTTTTCGAGTTTTAAACATCGGTACATCTGTGCCAGAGGCTCCACTACCTAATCGTATCCAGACATGGATTTATTGCTCGGAAAACTCACAAAATCTCTACAATACCAAAATTCTATGATTTTCTTTTATACTAATCCTCAAGGTACATCTTAGGTTTATGTGCTCTAATCAAATTTTATCTAAATATATCTTCCAAGGTTATTGCTAAACTTCCTCTGATACCAACTGTAACACCCCGACCCCAGTTACCCAGAGTCGGTGCATTATTTTAATACATTGGCATGATTACAAGGAATCATGTCTCGAAGGACCGATCGGTTTAACAGCCTTTGAAAATAGATTACATACTTGAATGTTACATTACACTTTAAGACATAAAAAACAACATAAATAATCCATTATGAATGCCATTATTCCCATAGCTTCACCATGCATATCAATCACAATACACTTCTTGGATTCTTGGAAAAAAAATATAAAACATTGAAAGGGGTGAGCTCAAATGCTCAGTAATGGTAAGTAATATAGCGAAAACTTTCATAAATAAGCATAAACATTTGAGGAAATGTATAACTAAAACAAAATCCTTTTAAACTTGAACTTCAGTATAATATGAAAAAATTAGAATGAAATAATTACACTTACTTATTCACATGGATATTCTTCTTGTCGAATAATCACATGAAATATCACTAATCACTTTCATAATGATGGAATGCATAATGCCAAACTTTAATTTCTATGTCAATGCCTTGTGCCTTGACCTAAGGGATAACTATAACCAGAACCCAACCCGGAGAGCCTATGTAACCGGACTCCATCCCAGAGAGCCTCTGTAACCGGACTCCAACTCGGAGAGCCTCTATAACCAGACTCCAACCCAGAGTGCCTATAATAACCGAACACGAACCCAGAGTGCTTCTAATAACCGGACACCAACCCGGAGTGCCTCTAATAACCGGACACCAACCCAGAGGGTCTGCTGTAACCGGACCCCAACCTAGAGGGCTTACTTTTACCGGTCCCCAACCTAGAATATAATATTCCAACACATTCATCATAAAAGAGGATGAAATATAACATAAACATTCGTATTAAAACTAGAATACTAAATGCCAAAACATTAATCAAAAACCATTAATGGAATAAAAATAACTCATTCATAGTCAATCATAACAAAAAATCTTAAATACAATATGGATGATTTTTATCATAATAAATCAACTTCAAACAAGTGTAAAATTTATCAAAGGATGTTGACATAGATGAAATCAAAACTATTTGAGAGAAATATGTCTTTTTTTTTGAAATAATTTAAAGTCACATAATTATAAAAGAAGACATTTACTTTGAAAATATTATTATAACCTTGTAAGGGAAGTTTCAAAGATTTTAAAATGGTGGAAAATAGTCACACCCGCCGTATAAGATAAAAAAGACATTCATTCCTTAATTTGTCAAAAAGTTTAAAAAGGTCCTTGTTTGGAAAATGACATAAGGATACCTTTCTAAACATCTTATAAAAAATTCAAACAAGGGTATAAATGACTTTAACCCAAATTCTGTAAAATAGTAAGAATGTTTTGAAATACATTTTTAAGAAAAATGGATTTGGATGGTAAAGAGGTCAGAGTAGACAATTACGTATGAACAACCTTGGATAATGAAGAGATTGTGAAATAAACCCTTAGCAATTTGGTAAGTTACGAAACATACAACCCATGAAAGAGGTATCATAAAATGAATATGTAAATAAACATAAATTAAAGTGTATTACATAAAGAATACAATTATGGGCATTACAAAAACCACACAAAAGCTAATAGTGGCAATATGGCATGAATCTCACGGGAATAAGGAGTGAGATGAAAAACCCCTTACCTTGCGGTTTACTTTAGTCGAGGGTAAGTTTAAACTCTTGTATGAACACTATAGTAAGTTATTAATATATACCGGAACCATATTAATATTTATGATATCATATATTATTCATTTCTGACTTTATACTGCCCAATTAATAATAATTTCCATGTTATATTAATATTTTGGGTAATAATCTCTTTCTTTATCGTACGTGTTTTAACTTGTTACTCTTTATTGTATCACATAGATCATGATTTAAATACTTATAGAATATAAAACATGCTTTATATATCATATATATTTAGAATATTAATATGTATAATAGACATACATATGAAATGGAAAACACCATTTATGGAGACGGTAGTCCGTATGTACGCATAAATGTTGTTTCCGTTTTCATGTAGTATTGAATAGAAGTAAGTGAATAAGAAATATGTAAGTACATAAATACTTATATATATAAATATCAATATCTCCAGTGGAATTATGATGTCATATATTACATACTTATTATTAATATATATATATTTTTATAATCGTTGATGAATGGTGAACTTGGAAATGAATCTCATCGCGTCGTGGAGATGGTAATCCGTACGTACACACGAGCGAAAATATCATCTGTTTGATATTATAATAATATATAATTGGATGTTATATAATATATACAGAATCCTTATCATGTTATATTTATTATTTACATCAAATACACATCATTATTATAACCATCCAAATAATAATATATTTAATAACAATTATACCACGACGTGGAGACGGTAAGCCATACCTACGCACGTATGGTGACATTTCATTCAAAGGTTGGATAGAATAATGAATTTAGTTATACCATAATTATTATAACATAATAGTATATAGAAGATACTGGATTTATTATTTTAGAACAGAATCAACAAATAATAATGAAGTGGAAGAAGAAAGGAACTTGAAAGAGGGTGGTGAAATCATTACATCTTCTTCGGGTTATTCGTATTGATTTGATCAAAAGGGATCCTTAGGTTGGCTTTAGGATCAAACTAAGGCCTCTAGGGTAAAGGTAGGATAGTTTAGAGGGTATTTGGGCAGGGTTCGGCTGTGCTAAATGGCTTAGAAGGTTTGAATTAGATTGAAGGTTGAGCGCCCTTTTATAAGAGGGGTGAAGGGCACCTTAGGAAAAACATAAATATTATTTTATAATAAATTAATATTCGGTTTATAATGGTTCAAAATTTATTTATTTCAAGGATAATGTGGTGATGGGTCGAACTCCACTCAACCAATAGGTTTTAGACAGGTTTGTCTCATTTTATTAACCTTATCTTTTATTTTTAACTCTTAGTTAATTAGTTTGACATTTACCATGTCTCTTTTTATTTTTATATTATCAGGTTCATAAACATACTATAAACTTCCAATAGACCCCCAAGTGGTCCATTAATGATACACCTATCATGATATAAGTACTTTGGCCGAACCTTAGATTTTTAGGAATAGAATATCAATTAATAATATAATATTTTATTAAATCTCTTTTATGTCAATTTTGACACTATTGGGAATTTTGTTATTGATAAATTCATAACAGCATTATTACTTCAAAAAAATTAATATAACCAATAATAATATGTCATATTAACCTATAAAATTATTTTAATTCATAAAAATCCTCAAATTACATATATTTGGGTATTTACAATATCAATTATATTAATCTTCCATTAATATGGTAATTACTGCATCATTATTGTGTCATATATAAATTAAAATATTTAATGTTTAAAAATTGTAAATAAAATACCATTATGTAGGAAATCATTTTATATTTCTAATGAATATTTATAATCTAATTTATCTTATGTATAACCTGATATTAAAATGTTTTAGTTATTAAACATTGATTTCAACTCTATTAACTCTTCTTTGAATTAAATAATAATAAATGTCCTAATCTAATCTAAGTGGACTTAAATGATAATATTTTATTCCTAAGATTGTTTTTGGTTGAGATACACTTGTCTAATAGAATTTGTATATGTGTTAGGGTAATATTAATATCATTTTTACCCTTCATTACATTATTAACTTTTAACCGTGGTAAATAAAATTAAAAAGTTACTATTCACCGAAAATTATTTTTATCTTATTGAACCATATTTTACTCCCTGATATTAATTGTTTCTCTCGGAATTTTTAAATTCCACTCACAGTAGCGGTAAAATTAATTTTTATGTGAATTTTCTTTTTCTCCTGGGAGGTGGGTAAAAGACGGTGAAAAGTTCTATAAAATTTTTATATATCAAAAATTATTCTAAACTAACTCCATTTAATTAAATTGAAAATATATTGGTATTATGTGTCTATTTTGACCATAATTAAATTTAAATAAAATAAAAAATTATTTAAATAAAAAATTTGGTTTTAAACTTTAACTCAGTGTTTTTTAACTATTCATCAAAAATTGAATGTTTTCTGAAAAATAAAAAAAATTAGTCCTAAGATATATTTGATATTATGAATTCAAAAATTATATCTATTTCAACAAATTAATAACATATAAGTTGCATTAATTAATTTAAAAATTAATTCCCGTTGTCAAAACAAATAACGTGTTTTTAAGAAATAATAACTATCAAAAGATTGACCCTTGCTTATGTCCAGTTTAAATGTGAAATTATTTCCAATGAACAACATTAGATTAAATGTTAAAAATATAATCTAATTATTCTTTAAAATCACTCAAATTCATAATTTATCACTATTAATTATTTCGATTAAAAAAGTTGTTTTTAATTAAAATTTAGTTATTTTCACTATTCATCCAAACATGAAAGTTATCAGAAAATTACCAAAAATTCACTCTAAGCTAATTTTGATATTCAAATCCAAAAATGAAGTTCATTTTGAAAGATAAAATGTAAAAAATTTCAAAAAGTGGGTATTACTATTCTTAACATCTAGGTTGATTGGTTGTGGTGTGTTAGAACTCGATGTTGTGTGTAACACACGCTATTGTATTATTCAAAGAGAAGCGTACCGTGAAAGCATGGGGTGTTAAAAAATAAATCCATATCGAAACCTTAGTAGCACACACAGTTCATGGAATTTTTATTGGCAATTTTCAAACTCTCCCCTGAAGTTTGTATGAAGCGCAAATATGTCATGGTGAGTATAATGATCTCTGGTCTGAAGCATCCTAGAAATGATATTGATGTTTCCATGTCACCATTAATTGGTGATTTTAAACTATTATTTTGGCTATCGCGACTTATGAAACTCAATACCATAGTGGTATGTATGTTATATATTTTATTTTATTTTTTATTTAATTTAATTTGTTTTAACATTTGGGAAATAACATATTTTTCTATATATTTAAAGAAATACTTTAAAAGAAAAGAAATACTATATATACAACAACAATGAAAAATGTGTATTACATCAGATACATATTCTAGTAGTCTTGATAGATTGTCAAGATATTCAAATTTGTTATTGGATCATTATTCGTTTCAAATGGAATCTAATGTTTGTGGATGTACAATAAATTTGGGGATTTTGAAAAATGATATCATGGATCTTCATAATGAAGATAAGTTGGGGATCAATGTGGTGCATATTTTCCATGTAATTCTTAACAAAATTTACAACATTATATTTTTTAAAAATGTATACTTATATCTATTCTGTGTAAGGTATCGTTAAAAAATATGTGAGATGAAAGAGCAGACAGATAAATATGGATTCATGGAACCACATTTGATTTTCCCTGAAGTACATTCATTGAACTAGGAATAAATAAACATTATATTATTTAAACATTTGAATTGAATATAATCACACAGTTTAGGATGATTCCTTTTGAGACAGGTATGAAAATTATATCGGGAAAAGTGTTCATTTTTTAACATAAAAACCCACTAACCTTAAATTTTCTTTTATATTAGTGATCATTGGTTGTTAGGTGTTTTTTGTACAAGGGAGAAAACACTTTATTGGATAGGCTCAATCCATGGTGATGTGTGGGGAAGTTTTAATAAGTTGTTGGAAATGTATGTTTAAATTTATTAATAGTTGTTTATATTATAATGAATTTTGAATTTACCCCATTCATAATATTTTCAAACAAGGGAAGGGCCTACTTTTGAAAAAACACAACGAAAAATAATGCCAAGATCAAATATGTAAATGTAAAGGTAAATATCCAATTATATTTTTTAATTTTCGATGTCTTACATAAATTTTTTATTTTGATTGATACTCATTTAAAACTAATTTTTATGAACAACAAGGCATCATCGAATGCATATATTATATGGTAAGATTTATGTACAAAATAATTACAATTGGAACACATTTGAAGTTTGACCTGGAAATATTTCCTTATAACCTCTACCATAATATTTCTTTTTTATTTATTCATAATACATGTCTACTACTTTCCTTTTAATTTTTAGCTATTTAATGAACCCAAACCTTATAGTTATCAAGAGGTTAAACACATACATGTAGTATGGTCAAATTAGTTTACAGGTTTGAGGGGATTTTAGATTGTTTGTAATGTAAATGTAATTTTGAATATTGTAATTGAAATTGATTATTTGGTAGTTGTTTTGGTTGGATTTAGGTTTTTTAGTTAATATTTTATATTTTTTATGTTATATATATGTATGTTTAATTTTTCTCTGGTTCTACTTGTTTTGGTCAAGTTTTGATGTTTTTCTCGTATGGATTCATGTTTGATTTTGGTCTGTTTTTGGTTTGGTTTCTACTTTTATCATACATTGGAAAAGCATAGAATTGGTTTAATGGGGTTGGGGGTGTCTAGGGGTGGGTGGGTGTCCAAGGGGGTAGGGGGTGTCTAGGGGTGGGGGGGTCCAGGGGGGCTGTCCATGGGGGTGGGGGTCTAGGAGGAGGGCTGTTATCCAGGGGGTGGGGAGCTATCCAGGGGGTGGGGGCTGTCCAAATAGATGGGGGAGTCTAGGGGGTGGGAAGGTTTCCAACGGGTAGGGGTGCGAGGGTTCCCAGGGGTGGGGGATTTCTAGTGGGGTGGGGTGTCTAGGGGGTTGGGTGTCCAGGGGGGCTATCCATGGGGTTGGGGGTGTCTGGGGGGAATCTAGTGGGGGTCCATGGTGTGGGGGTGTCTAGGGGGAGGGGGATATCCAGGGTTGGGGGCTATCCAAGGGGGTGTTTGTCAGTGGGTGGGAGGGTGTCAAGGGGGTGGGGGCTGTCCAGTTGGGTGGGGTGTTTTCTAGGGGGTGGGTGGTTGTCAATGTTGTGGGGGTGTCCAGTGGGTGGGGGTGTCTAGGGTTGGGGGTGTTCAGGGGGTGGGAGGGTGTCTAGGGGGTGGGGGTGTCCAGGGGGCTGGGTGGGTGTTCATGGTCGGGGGGGGGGGGGGGGGAGTGTCCGGGGGGTGTCTAATGGGGTAGGTGTGTTTAGGGGGGGGGGGGCTATCCAGTGAGGGTGGGGGGTGTCCAGTGGGGGGGGATGTCCATGTGGGATGGGGTATCTAGTGGGTGGGGGATGTCCAGGGGTGGGGTTGTCCAAGTGTGTAGGGGGTTTCCAGGGGCTGAGAGCGTGTCTAGGGGTGGGGGTTGTCCAGTGGGGTGGGGAGGTGTCTATGGGTTAGGGTGGGGGAGGGAGGGCCATAGAAAGGAGTGTCTAGGGGGTGGGGAGTCTAGGGTGGTGGGAGGGTGTTCTGGGGGTGGGGGAAATCTAAGGGGGTTGGGGATGTCCAGGGGTGGGGGTATCCACGGCTGGGAGGCTGTCGAGGGGGTGGGGGATATCCACTAGGGTGGAGTAGTTTCTAGGGGTGGGTATTTCTACGGTTGGGGTGCTGTCCATGGGGGGTAGGGGTGTCTAGGGGGTGGGGGTGTCTAGGGTGTGGATGAGTTATCCAGGGGGTGGGGGTGTCC
Source organism: Viscum album (assembly GCA_963277665.1). Lineage (NCBI taxonomy): Eukaryota > Viridiplantae > Streptophyta > Magnoliopsida > Santalales > Viscaceae > Viscum > Viscum album. The sequence continues at coordinate 1,033,090,576 of OY728158.1, forward strand.
AGTAGGGTGGGAGGGTGTCCAGGTGGGTGGGGGTGTCCAGGGGGGGTTGTCTAGGTGGTGGGGTATCCAGGGGTGGGGGGGGGGTGTTGTCCAGTGGTGTGGGGGTGGTCCATGGGGTTTGGGCATTTCCAAGGGGTTATAGGTTTATTTAATTGAAATTGTATGTTTTGAATGTTATATTTGTGAATGTTTAATTTTTATTTGGTTCTTATTTTTTTGGTCTAGTTCTGATGTATTTTTGGTATGGATTCTTGTCCAGTTTTGGTTGTTTTTGGTCTTTTTTTCTCTTTTAGGTCCTCTTTGGCAGAGCATAGTAATTGTTGCATGGTTTTATTTAAAAAATGCTTTTTTACATTAGTTATTTTATAACTGATGTAATAAATTCCAGGGAACATGTTTTTATGTTAGTTATTTAATAACCGATATAGTATATCTTTTTTCACCTCAGTTATTATTTAACCGACCTGAAAAAACTCTTCATAGGCTAGTTTAGAATGTTTGTTATTAAAAAAATAATGTGAAAAATGCTTCAGAGGTACAGTTTATTATGCCTTTTATGTAACAACCGCTGTAATACATTTTATACTACATCGGTTTTTAAATAACTGACGTAATAAATCATGACTCTAATGCGTTATTCATGTATTTTATTTATGAACCGATGTGAAAAATGATTTGGATTCATGTTTTTACGTCTGTTTTAAAATAAACTATGTAAAAAACATTATTTATAATGTTTCCTTTAATAACGTCACCTATAAACCGATGTAAAAAATAAAAAATACCCGACATCAAAAACATTTTCAAAACTAGTTTACCTCTACACGATTCTGATTAACTTAAGGGTTAACATTCATGGTTCATTGTAATCTTATACATAAGGTCTATTCAAACATTGAATTGGTGGTATGGTACTACACAACATCAATAGATAACAATGGAAAATTCATTCAAGTGATATTATAGCATCGACCCTATCAATCATAATTCATTGAGGAAAAAATTATCAAATCAATTATTTGGAGAAATGTAAAAAATTAGATCAAAAATACATAAAGAGACTTGTTAAGAATATCCCATGGAATCTTAAGGATTTTTGTGATGAGAAATCCCTAAAAATATCTCATAACTTAGCCTTTAAGTGCCAAAAATTCCATCTCTTGTATACCAAGACATCCCAAACTACATACTAACAATAATAAAGGATAAAGGTTTCTTTGATAAAAATAGTTTATTAAAGGACATAGATAATCGACCTAAATGGTACACAAATAAATTATTACACGGCCCAAAATCCAGTCATGATCCCCATGGTTTGGTGAATTGTTCATCAACATCTAAAAAATTAAAAGGGAACAATTTCCCTATAATGATAAATCATTAAGATAAATTATTAGATATAAAACAATAAATAGTCGGTAGTCCAAACACTCCATAAGGGAGGAGGTAACACAAGTATATAAAAACAATCTTATTTGTTTTAGTCAATCCATGTTATTAGATAAACCATCATGATATTAACACCTGATTCTCGGTGAAACAAGTGGATCACAGGCTCCACTGGTCACCGCCATCTTCCATGGTATACATAATCAAGTAAACCAAACACCTCCATGTGGTTCCTTTCTTTTTCTTAAACCAAAAATAAAATAAAATTTAAAAAATCATGATGTTAAGTTTGGGGTATGAACTGAAAATCCTTGTATGATCTCACCAAGCATTTAACAATTAATATATATCAGTTAAACATACATTAATAAATTTTAAATAAAACATGAAATATAAATATTTTCATAGTTCATAAATTTTTTTTAAAAAAAAATTTCAATGGTTATCATAAAATAGGTTTCAATGTGAATTTACATCAATTGGTAATTTAAAGTATACTTTTAAAAATAGGCATGAATTAAGAATTTCTATCAAAATAGGCATTAGTAAATCATATCAAATAGTTAGAATCATGTATAATAATTTTCAAACATTGGACCACAAATAATAGACAAGGGGTTATATTAATATAGGTACTCTAACTTATCATTGTGAAATACTACTCTATTTGTGTAGATAACCTAGATATCAGACATAGGGGGAATATAAGAACACCCCAAGAATAAACTCCCTAGCCTCACTAATTTTTATTTAGAATTTTCTTTATAAATCCATTACTATGTAGAGAAAAACATTTTCAAGAATGTGTTATTCCCAATTGATTACATATTCTCTAATGTGATATAATATAATTCAAAAATTTCTTAGGATATAATGAAATTCCATAAATCATAATCAATTAAAATAATCAATTCAATCGGCCCCATGTTCATGTTTCAAAAACATTTATTTAATTTCAAAAAAATAAAATGTTTTCTCATAAAAAACCACGTCATTTAATTCAAATCTTATAATTTAAAATCATAAAATATTTTATGTCCTATTATCTCATAAAAATAATTCTTCAAGTCAGTCATTTCAAATCATGATTATTTTCCTGAAATAAACAGTAAATTTTCAAAATCCATTATAAACAAAATTCATCACACATGCTATGAAATTTTAAATCATTAATCAAGAGACTCAATTAAATATATTGAAATCAAATGGAAAAATAATTTGTTTAAATAATCCTTAATGGTTTCAATTGATATATATTTCTTTATAGAATTACCAACCTTAATCACGAAATCAACAGTAACCAATAAAAAATCCAACCACTAAGAGGAAAGAAGGATTGAAAAGATCAAGAATGGATCCTTGAAACACAATTCATCAAGTCAAGATTAATATTTATAAATAAAAATTTCATCCCACACTCCTGAAGTGATATATATATAGATACATAAATGAGAAACCACAATTAAAAAGTGATTACACTTACTAGATAAATTTTACTTTCTTAGATAGTTTAAAATACCTTATGCCATGGATAAGTCCACCCTAAAGTATTATTCTTCATTGATCATTATTAAAGTAAATTATAAAGTTTTGACATAATTTTAACTCCTAATATTCAAGATTAATTAGGATAAATAATCATTTAATTTTTATTAAAAAAAATTATTTTTGTTAAACTAAACTTAATATTATAATTTAAATAGAATTAAACATGTTAAATGAGTTAAATAAAATTTGAAAAAACAGTTAAATATTTAAAATATAATTATAAAAATAGAGAAAATATAAATTTTTCATATTAATGAATATATAAAATATGTAAATAAATAGATAATTCATATATTTATCATGATACATAAAATACTTAGAGGTAATTATTTATTAGGTAATTCTTGTTTGTTTTTTGAACAAGTTAAATTTTTAAATGAAATGTTAAGAATTGTAGGTAATATATATAATAATATTTATCTAGAAATGAATATATGAATTATCCGTTAAATTATTTATATGAAAATTATAAATTCATTTTAAAAAACCTATAAAATAATTTTTGATTTTTGATTTTATAATTTTAAAAGGTTAATAAATGTTTTACATAATCAAAACATTATTATTAATGTATTAATTGTTATTTTAGAGATTTATTTTCTTTCATTTATAAAAAAATTTAAATTATCATTAGTATTTGAAATGATGATGAAAATTTTATATAGGGGTATAATTATAGTTTTTAAAAAAAATATAGTAAAATAAATAAATAAAAGATAAATATTTGAGGAAATACTGACTTGATGTTGAGATAATCATGCATATAAATCAAGTCATATGTAATAAAATCCAAGGATCAAAAAAATGGAATTTAATAGTATTAAATTCCATATAAAATATAAATATTTCATATTATTGTATTTAAATGAAAAAATATTCACTATTTTATCTGAAAAAAATCTCATCTCCACTAATAATCCCCTCTAACCTCCATTTGAGAAACTCATCAAAAAAAACTCTTCGTACCTAAAATTTAAATATATTTTTCTATTTATAATTATCATTTTCATTTTGTGGATGTTTTAGTCTCAATGAACTCCATGTATTCATGTTTTGAAGAAAATAGTAAATTAGGATTACAAAACGAAGGTGTAAAATCCCTTATATTTTTTAATCTTTTATCATGTTTTTTTGAAACCATTTCTAAGGTAATTCATTAATATGAAAATATAATATATTTTTTTCATGTTTTTGTAAAATATTTGAATACTATATATTTTATATTTACCTTTTATATATACTCATTTAGGATTTCATTACCTGGTTCATTTTACCAAATAGAAGTGACATTTATTTTCTTTAATTATCACCGCAATCACTACTAGTTAGTTAAAATTATACACATTATAAATATTTAATTTTATTTGTATTTAACCTTATAGAGAACATATTAGTTATATAAAATTAAATAATGTTCAATATCTCAATATATCAATAACCATTGAATTATTTAAAAAATATTCATGGCTTCTATCATAATAAAGGAATAATGATTAATTAATAATATATTTTAACTATAATAACCTAACTGTGATATACGGTCAATCTGGCTCATACTATCACATTCCTTGATTGTTTCTTATTAACTGGGAGCTAGATACTAGTTTCTAGGGTCATTTTTTATATTTTGGGGTATAATTTATTACATTTTGGTTAAATTTTAAGTCAAAATATTTTTTTTGAACATCCGACGTGACTCATCCATTTATTGAATATTCTGAAAATACAATATAATAATAAAATAGTGAGTACCAATATAAAAAAATAGAGTCTACCATATATAAGATTGTAGTAATTATATATAATAATATGAAAAAAAATTGTAAAATAGTACAATAACAAAATAAAAATTATACATATAAAAAAAATCCAAATTTATGATTTAAAAATAGTGACATGCCTGGTACTCTTCCTACCATTGATAAACACCATCACACCCCCTCCCAATAGACTCATATATAACTACTATAATACCATCCTATGTAATCGATATTTCGAACGCTATCCTTGATTACATTTTTTAACTAAAATACCCTAACATAAAGGATATATACACCCAGATTTGTTTTCATGTAGTGAGAACATAATAATGTAGGACCCCAACAATGCTAAATATTATATGATTCATTATAAATACTAGTTTAGGAATAAAATCATTCGTATTAGATTCAAAAAAATTGTTAAATAAATGGAAATTAACAATAACCCATTTATCTGATTCTAAAAAAAATATAAAACCCTATTGGTTTTAATGTTCTTAAAAAATCACAATGAAAACAGAGAAATGTTCTTTAATCTATGAATGGGAACCAATTATACCTACTTTGATCCATTATAATAATATGAAATTGAGGATTACATCATCTTGGTCAAACCCATATTAAATATGTTCATTTCTTTGAACTACATCACCATGATGAAAGGAAAATGAAATCGAGGAACATACTATATCCTCTCAAAAGAGGGGAAATTTAACAAGGAGAGTTGAATATATTTATATATATAATATATTCAACAAGAAAGTTTCAATTTTTGTTGTTGTTTTCCATTTTTGATAGACACATAATTTAGTTAATGTATAGGAATTTATCACATTTTTAATAATTTAAGAAATAATTAAAGTTTATTGAAAATAAATAAAATTGATGGTTTTAATTTATTAAATTCATATTTCAATTAATTTTAAAAAATAATTCTATAATATTTTATTTTATTATAATTTTTAGGAATTAAAAATGATCTATTTGATAAAAAATAGTTTGGGTAGTTGTGGATGACTAATTTTAGATTTACTTATATTATAGAGTATTAAAAGCACATTGAACTGGATTTATAATATTAAAAGTTATTTTTAACGAGACAAAAGACATTAAATATGAAGAAAGGGTTCATTGTATGATTTACATAGTTGCATCTCACACCATGTGTGAAAAATATGATTAAAAAATATCCTATGTATAGATATATAAATGGGATGGCACTACAAGATAATAACTCCTATAAAGGAACTATAATGTTTGATTAAACCACCATGCATGATTAGGTGGACATAGTAGAATATCGTGTCCTATAAATATCTCATATATAGTGCTCACATAGGATTAAGTGAATTTGGTAGTATACCTCATCAGATTAATAGACTATGATATGTGGGAATACATTAGATTAACCAAATTGTGGTTGAACTCATGTGAGACTAAACCCCTACGTGCAACCACACATGAGGTGAAATCAACTAGAAATAATTATAGGAATGATTCATCTAAGTGGATAAGCCTCTACATGAAATTAAATTATAAAAAATCAAGGCCATTTATGATCAAATCCATTATAACACTGCCCATGTCAAGTTAAAAATATGGTTCTATTAAATTAATTGAGGGAATGGTGAGAGATGGAGCTCAAGAACCCGAGGCAGCTACTGGGGTTCTGCTTCGTTGCGCATAAAAATATATTTTGATTCTATTGCCTATCATCTAATGGAGGGGTTTGATCCTTAATAGGAAAATGTTCTTGAAGTATCATCTTCCAAAATGAATTCTGGGAAAACCCATCCGATTAAGAGGCCTAAAGTCATCTTCTTCCTGGATGTGCTCAAAGGCTCAGATTCATGTAACGTTACTTCGATGAGGGTTCCATTGTACAGGTGACTATAAGATGGAAGATATGCAGTTGAGGCTAATCCCGATGCAATTACTGAACACTCTCAACTCAATAGGTTTTCACTGATGGGTCACATCTCATATATAAAAGGAGACAACCCATGTTCTAATGCTGATATAAAACCTAGAATTGTGCACGTATAGGGCTTTGCAGATAAGAAAATTGTTACAATTGGAAAAAGGTATTTCCATATAATTTTAAAATCGTAAAAAGATCTTGATTGAGCCTAGAAAATTGGACATTTTCCACTCAAACTAGGAGCATCCCTCATTTTTGAATGGGATTACATGTTCAACCGGAATAATGCTCAAAACAAAATGGTTCAAATATGGGTTAGGCTTCATGGACATAATTGGTATTTCTGGAATCCAATGATTTTGAATGATATTGCTTTATGCATAGGCACTCCTCTAAAAATTGATCTAAGAACCCTCAATGCTGAAATTGGATTATATGCTAGGGTCATGGTGGAGGTAGATATTATAGGCAAGATCCTAGAGACCATTTTCTTCAATGAAAATGGATTTAAAACTGAGGTCCGAACAGAATTTGAATGTATGCCTCCTTATTTTTAGTTATGTAAGATTGTAGGAAACTCATTTCTCAAATGTAGGATTGTCAATATGCAAGTCTCTCAGCCAAATGATGATGGATGGATGGAGGTCAGTAAGAAAAAAAATAAAATAGTTGCAAACTCTCAAGTAGTCTCCAAGAAAAAATTGGAAGTCTGGGTGAAGAATCCCACCATTATAGGAGAAAACTCAGGTATGACCTAGGCGGATATGGTTGAAGTATAATAGAACATTGAGGCTGATCTATACATTTTTGAAGATATGGGGAAACTTGTAATGGATGCCTGTAACCGAACTCAAATGGATCCTATAGTCCCAGTTACCTATGCTTAGAATGAGGTATTAAATCTCCCCAATGGTGGTCTCACAGGGGTATCTTTGGATAAGAATGATGTCTCGCATTGGAAACATGAGTCTGCTAAAGCTCTGAAGGGCACTGAAAAGTTGGTTGGCAGTGCGCTGGTATGTGAAACACATGAGTATGGCCAGTACGGGATTCTGGAAATGGGACACAAAGCAAAAGCTCGAAGTTCTCCTAAGGATGTAACTACTTCGACAATGCTGGACACGAAGTTAGGTTTCTCTAATATCAATTTTTCAAATTCTTCTATAGGAAATGAGCAAAATATGGACGTTGAAACCTCAAAATGTAAGAAAACTACAAATTTTCTGGCTCCGCTATATAAACATTCAGGTGGAGATCATCAAAAGGGCCTCCCCCTAATTAGTGAACCAACAATAGCACTGCACACATAGATTTCTCCCATTAAGAGGCATGTACCTAATAGGGATCACCAAAAAGAAAGAGTAGAGGAAGAGGGCTCCTAGCCCTCTAGACACTACTCTATTATCCAAATGGATAATCCCTCTTTGGATTCAAGAGTTAAACACATTAATCCATCTGAGAATCGGGAAGCACCTAAAAAATCAGACTATTCCTATTACAGGTGTTGTTAATGAAAATTCTATTTCTCATATGAATGAACATGTTAAATATAACAGTCAGCCTCTTTCCCAAAATGTTAGAAAATCATAAAGGAAGAGGGGCTTGGGAGGATCCTAAAATAAAAAAGGGGGATCTAGCCCAAAAAAACAGGTCTTAACAAATTATATCTTTTGGAACTATTAGGGAATTGATATCCCTGACACTTTTTCTGTTATTAAAAGTTTTATTTTGATGCACAAACCTAAACTCTTTGCTATATATGAACAAAAAAACAGTTTCTCTCTAAATATTAGACATCTATGTTATTAGGTATATAATTATCTAGCTGCTTGTAAAATGAGGACATCTTTTGAATCCCTTTGGATGTGTTTTCATGAATCTTTATAGAATGTTCGTGCTATAATTTTCACTGACAAATGTTAAAATGTAAATTTTCTCCAGATGGAAATCCTAATCATAGTATGATGATCTATCCCAAAAATATATATCAATACCATAGGACCCTTGGGAAATATCTTGTTGATTTATTGCGCAACTCACATGATCCTTGGATTGTGTTAGGTGATTTCAACTCTATTCTTACCTCCAGTGATAAAATTGTTCATTCCTTGTCCTCCATTTCCTCAGATGATTTTAGAGATTATGTTGAAAATTTCAATATCTTATAAATTAATCTCATTAGCGCCACGTACAAATGGTACATAATACAATTTAATAGGATTGTTTTCTGTAAACAAGATATGGATCTCACTAACTCTAAATCTATGGACTATTGGGACACCTTCTCTAGCATCACCTTACCCAAGCATAATTATGATCATCACCCCATCCTTGTCAGCCTCAGCTCTATCATTCATCCTTCTATATTGAACAATGCTTGGCCTTTTTACTTAGAGTGTTCTAACATCATAAAAAATTACTGGGAGTCTATGAACCCTCAAAAAGATGCATTTTCCAGCATTACTAAATTAAAGCACCTCAAACAATGCCTTAGGGGTTGGTTCAATACAAAATACAAGCAAATAGAAAACACCATAGATATCCTTGAAAAAGAACATTCCCAAATTCATCACAACTCTACTTGATCTGATTTTTCTAATGATCCCAAAGCTGAAATCGACACTACTCTCAAATTTAATTCTCTCTTGTTTTTAAAGACATCATTAGTAAAAAAATCTTCAAAGAAAAATGGATATCGGATGGTGAAAGAAACCCTATGTTTTATAACTCTCTTCAAATAATGAATAATGTTTGTCATCCTCTCTCCTTCTGTAAGGAAAATGAAACCCTCTTTTAAATAGAAGAGGCCATTACCACTCATGTGGTCAACTACATTGATAACATTTTCAAGGACCGAATATTAATAAAGACCTTTGTCCTGAGATCATTCCAATCTTGGTGAATGAAGATGATAATCTCTCTCTTCTAAGAATCCCTCTAGACCATGAAGTCAAAGACAATGTCTTCATACTTAATCCTGATAGTGCCCCAGGCCCCAATGGTTTTAACAATGTTTTTTTTCAACATCATTGGGATTTCATTAACATTTATGTGTGCAAAATTTTGAAATCCTACTTCTCCAATGGGGTTCTACTACATGGTCTGAATGTTCAATTCCATACTTTAATCCCCTAAATTGACAATGCTAGTGAAATAAATATTTTCCGGTCCATTTCTTTTATTAACTCTCTCTATAAAATCATCACCAAACTGGTTACTAACAGACATTCTTCTTTTTGTCAAAAAATAATTTCATGGAATCAATTTGGTTTTATAAAAGAAAGAAACATACAAGATTTCATTTTCCTTTCTTCAAAATGCACCATCATTCTAAACAAAGATAATAGAGGAGGTAATTTCATCATTAAACGTAATCTTTGATACCATTGACTGGAGCTTTATCTTCAAGGTTTTGGAAGCCTTTGGTTTCATAGATATTTTCATTAGTAGAATCAATTACTTGTTCAATTCGGCCTATATTTCTATTCCTGTAAATGGCTCTCCTAAGGGATTTTTTAAATGTAACAAGGGTTCTAGGAAAGGTGATCCTTTATCCACAATCCTATCTACCATAGCTGAATATTACCTTAGTAGGATTCTCACTAACTTGGTTACTCAAAACAATATTAAACCCATTCAGGAGGCTAAAAAAACAAGTCTTCCTACTCATCTATTTTATGCCGATGAAATCTTTCTTTCCTTACAAGGAAATAAAAAAATATTCAAATTCATAAAAATGCCTTGACTCATTATGAAGAGCTCTCTGGTAAATCTATACGCTGGGGAAAATATTTTTCATCATCGGAAAAAAATTTCTTGTAATAGAAAAAATAACATTGTCATTTGTATCAATATCACAGTATGATCCATCCCCTTCATTTAACCTGGTTTTCCTATATTTTGGGGAAGAACTAAATCTATTTTATTTTCCACCATTATTTTCCAAGTGGTCAACAAGCTCTCCTCCTGGAAGGGTAAATCCCTCTCTATGGCAGGATTGATCTGTTTGGTGAAATCTACTATTGTGTCAATTTTGATCTACATGCTAATGATTTATAATTGTTATATTGGTCTTTATAAAAAAACTAATTTTTTCCTCAAGAATTTTATTTTTGGACTGGTAGCATTCTTGAAGGAAAACTTGTGACCATCCCTGGGTTACTTGTTGAAAATCATTGGATAAAGGTGGTATTGGTATTAAAGTCCTTCATCTCTTTACGATGATTTTAAAGATAGAATCACTTGAAGATCGGTTTATGATAACTCTAAATCCATTGATTTTCTAATAAAATGATTCACCAACTAACTTAGGAATGGAGATTTTAATTATATCCAATCTTCCATATGGAAATCCATTAGACAATATTTTGCACACATTATGGCAAACTCCAAATGAATGGTTAGTGTTGATTCTTCCATAAACTTTTGGTAGGATAAGTGGACCGGTGTCCCTCTTATATCAAAGCTTCCCTCTAAATCCATCTTGGTGAAAACCAATTGTACTATAAAAGGTATCATACATTCCGGTAGATCCGACCTTCCTGATAACATCATGCATATTATTGACAATTACTACTATGCAAATTATTATTTTCTTATATGGGAGCCTACTCACAAGGGGATCCATAATTTAAAAATCCTTTAAAAACAAACATTACAAATTATGATATCCGTTTTTCATGGTTAAAATACTTTAATAAGAACTGGATTAAGCCTTAGAGATTTAATCTTGTCTGGCGTATTTCCCAAAATTGTGTTCCCACGGATGTTTGTCTTCCATCATTTGGCATAAAACTTTTTTCTAAGTTCCATTTTTCCACTATCATAGGGATGATGCGGAACATCTATTATTTTCTTGTGTTATAGCTTCAGCGCTTTGAAATTATATTGCTAACATGTTTGGCTACATATGGTTACACTCGAACTCTATTAGTGCTCAAATAAAATACAGTGTGGAGCTAAAATCTTCACACCAAATAAAAAATCACTTCTTAGAAGCATTGGCAGAGCTCCTACATGTGATCTGGTATGATAGAAATGCCATTATTCACAACAATTACTCATTCAATCTTAATGTAGGTCAGATGTGAATTCAAATGGCCATCAAGGATGCGGATTCAATACAAAAATCTTATTTTGACAACTCCATTGGTGATTTCGAGATCCTTCATCACCTCAGAGTTGATGGTATCTATAGGCAACCGAAGTTAACCTTTGATGTTTTCTGGAAAAACACGCTTCCAGGATTGATTAATGTGAACGTTGATGGAGATTCCAAAGGTAATCTTGGATCTGTGAGTTATGGTTCTATTTTTAGAGATTCTAATGGGTGATTCCATGGATGCTTTTTTTGGTAGATATGGTATGACCTCATAATTGAAGGAAAAAATTGATGGGTGTGATTCGTGCTATGTATTTCATCAGGGAAAAGGGTTGGAACAACATTTTCATTGAGAGTGACTCATGAACCATTGTTCAAGCTATTTTGAACGGAGAAGTACATCTTGTCTGGCCTATCACGACTCTCTTGATGAGATGTTTGTCTTCTCTCCTGGAGATCAACTACATCGCCACACAAACCTTTCGTGATGCGAACAGGGTTGCTGACAGTCTTGCTAACATGGGTATCAGTCATGACATTACTTGGAAGGAGAATCCGCCTATTGAGCTCCTACCACTTTATGAAAGGGATTGTAAAAAAATCTCTTTCTTTAGAATCATGTAATCCCCCCCTTATTTCTTAAGTAATAAATTGTGTCTTGGTCCAAAAAAATTATTTATGAAGATCCACACACTATGTTCGATTCAATAAAGGGAAATTCCATGTTCCATGTTATCCCCAATTCCATTCCATGTCATGACCATATCCAGTTGAAACCCCTCCATGGTTGGTAGAGAAGATGGTTGTTACCCCTAAACCCCACCTCAAATAAGTAATGAGTTAAAAACGAGAATTGATGGTATTTATCATAATTATGGGAGGAATTATCCTCTTAATTTTATAGAAAATATGAATTTTTTTTTCCAATAAACACCATATATATATGTGTGTGTTAAAGAGTTAAAATTATCAAATCCAAAAAATAAATATACAAACTAATATGTAATACAACCAAATATAATGTAATATTTATCTCTTAATATCATCTCTCATTACCTGAGTAATAGAAAACCCCAATATTCTTCGAATTATAGTATAAATCAAATCAAGATACACCCTGGATGGGTGAACACATCGAAGTACTTAGTAGGATTTCATCTCAAAGCATAAAAATATCCGTGATAAATCAATTTTCTAGGATAGATATATATGGGAACAACTATGTAAGACTAGTTTCAAACAATAATATGTTTATAAAACCAATCATAATCAAATGTGATGTATAATATCTAAAAAAACCAACCCAATCAACTATTATACTAAGCCTCCTTTGATGTGGGTCAGTCTTAATCACGGCCTACCCTATCCTCTTATAGGGCACAATGTTATCTTGTTGGAATTTGTCAATAAATACACCAATATAGTCACCCCTCATTGGTTTAATTCCATAGGACTACATACAAGATCCCCCCATAGGTCCCAACATTCACTTGTTGGTATTCATTTGTAATATTCTCCCCAAAATAAAATTCATTTCATCTTCATATCCCACTCATCATACATACCATCAAAACCACAACACGAAATAATGATGTATAGATTACAAAAATTTGATGACATTAAATATAATTCCATATGTAAATAAATATTCATATCCTCGATAAAGAATAATTTAGTATTTGTGTAGAATGATAAAAATAAACAGCAATCATTGTTATATAAATAAATATCACAATAATGAAATAAACCCACCAATAGTGATGTTCTCTATATACTATAGTGACCCAGGATTCACATACATGGATATTAGATATTTTTAGATTAATATTCAATAGATTACACAAACACATTCCTAAGGATTGTAATATTTTATTACCTTTGGAATATTGGAACACAATATTTTAATATGGTGAATGAAATTCAATATTTCCAACAATGATCTTCCCATTTAGTACTCATCACTGAAATACCCTACAGAAAACCATACTTTATCACCAAGGGAAATGAAACATAATAAATGTTGAGGTCAAATGACCAGAAAGGGTAAACCTAAGAGATATCAATCTATGATCATATAGACGAAATATATAATCCTAAGGGTATGTGATAATAATTATAACTTACAAAGTTCATTCACAATGTTCTATAGTTCATAAAAATGATTCATGGAATAATGATTGTAATTTCATAAAACATGAATCATAAGGGAATAAGTGAAAATGATACATGACATGAAAAAATTGGCATAATACATAGATTTTTGGCATACATATTAGAATAAAAAATATTATGTCAATGCTACCCACCGAGAAATTAATAACATGTTAGGCTTTGTCTAACCACCTATGTACCAACATATGGTTGGGTTAACCACATATGTACCCTCCCTTTCAGAAGCTACACCTCCTAGGAATGACACACCCTCGTCCCTAGTGGCATCCCTTTCCTCATAGTGGAATAGGTTCACTCTCTAAACCATCATGTTAGTCGAGGTTCACTCCCAGGACCACAATTGCGGAAAAATATCCTTATGGAAGCAATTTCACTCCACATTTCAGTCCTATATGTCTCATAAAATTGAAATCATTACTCAATGAATTGGAGGGAGATATTGGTTCCAAATTTATTTTTTTATATCATAACCATCATCATTAGTTATAATGTAACCGCTGTCCTTAGGTATAATGTAAATTTTTTCACATAATGAAAATCATACATATGTGTTCGAAAATATCATTATATATTCATCATATTAGAACCCAGTGAATGAAATGGGTTTTATAACAATTTAATCATAACATAACATGTGAAAAATAAATATGTTTCATAATCATTTCATTATTTCATCAATGCATAACCCACGAAAAAAGAACCGTGTTTCATAAGAATTTAATCATGGTATAACCCATGGAAGAGAAATGTGTTTCGTAGATATTTTATCATCATAAAAATAATCAATTATGAGAAATAATAATAACAATATCTTTTGATCATATCCCAAGTAAAGTATAACATAATATAATGTCATATTAGATAAAAAATATTTTTAAAAGGCTACTTGGGTCATTTAAAAAAGAAAATATATTTTTGTTGAAAATTAATTACGAAAACATAAATCATCATTAAATTCATTTTCAATTAAAATAATAATTAAAACATATAAAATAAATCTAAAATCATAGAGTGGTCATAAAATTATGGAATACTATTCTTACATTTCATGTAAAAAACAAAGATCATTTCCAAATTTTTTATAACAAACTAAGTAGGTATTATCTGGAAAATGACATGAATATTCTTTTTAATTTTTTTAAGTAAAGAATCAGAAAAAAAGTCTATTATAAATCATAGTATAATAGTGAGCTATTTCTAGAAAACAATATTTTGGTGGAAAATGGATTTCCATCAGAAGAGTGAGATAAAGTTGGATTTTATTGAAAACATCATCTTGATAAATTTAGGAACCATAAATTGGAAAATGGTAATATTACATTAAAACATAATAAATAACATAGGGTGTAGAAAATTCATGTGGTTATTCAGAGATGATTCATTATATTTTATCATCCAAAACATAATCCTAAACAATCCCGATAAATGATTGGATACATACATAAAATATTTACCACATTGGTAGCTTTGAATCATAATCCCTGTGAAGGAATAACAGAAAATGTGTTTTAAAATATCATGAGGATTAATAAATTCATGATATTACGGGTAAAAGTGTCTTTATATACACCTCATGAAAGAATATAGGTTCACATGATAACATACATCTCAAAGGAGGAAAATTGAGACAAAAATCCCATACCGATTAGGTAACTTTTGAACACTAATCCCCATGAAGGAAAAAACCTTAAATCGATATTTAAACACCAATAATTTTATGTATACTAATTTTAATATATATTCATTGGTATTATATACAACTCATAAAAGAAACATGTGGTGAACAAGGATTGTGTCTCAAAAATAATAAAAGTGAGACATAAATGTTGTACCTTAAGTCATGAATTTCATCGTACACACCCAAACATCTTGTATAATAAATATATGTTTGATATAAATATATTAAATAAAAATATTAATATTTTTCATAACATAAATGATTTTCTTACTGCATATTATTCCCCATCAATTAAAAATTCTGTGTTAAAGTAAGTTTTCGGGTAATAACTGCTTTGTTTTTTGTATATATTTTGATTTGTTAAATTTTTTGTTTTATTAAATTGATAAGGTTTCCATAATATAAGTAATTTATAAAATGATATTAATATAATATGTTTTCTTTATATATTTATTTATAGTAATCCATAAATTTTTGTGACTAGAAATAAAATACACTATTCTTGGAGATGGTAGACCATACATACGTGGGAATGTTGTCTCCATTTTCATATTGGATTGAAAGAAAAAAAATTAAATAATATATTTTTATTAAAAAATACTTTTGATTTACAATATATAAAATATTTTAAATAAAAATATCCTTAATACAATCCATTTAAGGCGTAAACAAATCACATCGCTTCGCACGGTGGTATTATGTCGTACACATGAATGACGTTGTCCTATTCCCACAAAATGGAGTGTATAAAGGTATTAGTTATTTAATAAATTAAGAATTTTAATAAAATAATAACTATAATAAGTTTAATATATATGATATAAATCCAGCACTACTTCCAACCATGTGAGGTGGTAATGGAAAAACAAACAACATCGGTTCACGAGGCGGAACTCTACTGTACACATGAATAATGATTTCATAACCCATTAGATGGAAGTGTAGATAATTTTATGAAATTAACCTAACATAAAATCATATAATTATATGAATGATATTATGTTTATTATATAATCATGGTATAATAAGAATAGAAAGAGGTGTAGGAAGAAATAAAACAAAAAATTCTCATTGATCTCTTCTTTGGGTATCCTCCTTAGGTTTACACTAAAGAATTCCATGGTGGAATTTCAATCTAAAATAATGATTCTTGAATGAGGGGAGGGAAATTTGAATTTTTTGGTATATATTAGTAAAAAATATGTTTATGGTGTGATTAATAGACGTTAGGGGGTGGCGATTTATAAGTGGTGGTGACGAAAAACATGGATGTTTTGAAAAGAATTACATGTTACCACGTTTTCATATTAAAAAAGGTTAATAAATTCACCATTATGGTACCTTATACGTGTTATACTCGAAACAATTCCAAAAAAATTTTATACAATTTTATATGTAAATTTGACCATTATTGTTTTATTTTAACACTCTAGTAAAACCTTTTACCTTAATTGTGGTAATTAATTTCTACTACATTCTCAATTTATTTTGGTAAAAAATTATTAGAACCATCTTATAAAATATATATTATTATGATTCCAATTTCAGAATCCCCTATTTTAAATTATATTCATAGAAGGGGAGAAATTAAATTTAAAATCAATCCTGCAGACACTATGAGAAAGCGGGGTTTTTTAAGATAACTAGTTCAAAGGTTTGAAATGTTTTATATTTAAATTAAAAAGGAAATTTATTTCAATGACCTCGTTTCGAATAATTGAAATAAAATTGAACTAATAATTCTGAAAACTAATTAATAATATTATTTATCAAAATGAATAAATTAAATTAATAGGCAATTGCTAATTAAAATTTAGTATTTTCACTATTTATCAAAAAATGAATATTTTCATAAAAATCCCTAAAATTCACACTAAAATAATTTTTACATTATAAGTTAAAAAATTAATCTTACGTAATTAAATTAATTTTCAAAAAAAATTAAAATTAATTTTATTATATGTTTAGAAAAAGATAAAAAACATCTGTTTAAAAAATACAGTGTTATGAACCATCCCGGACACCCCAGTACCCAAATACCCAGAACATAAGTAAGATTTCTTGATGGGAATTCACGATACCCATGGGTTAGAGACTAGAACATTAAATCATAATATATAAAGTGGGAATGAATTTTCCAAAATCACAATAGAAGAAATAACACATATTTGTATGCTCAAAACAAAACTCCACAGAGAGAATTGTACCAGAGGTCAAATAGTTATAAAAACCCCAAAAGTACATCATAAGAGTACCAAAAAGAAAATATAAAAAACCCATGTCCCAAAAAAAATAATATATAAAAGAAAATAATATGATCAAAAACTTCCACTTGAATGTGGTGGTTTCCTTTTTCTCGAACATGATTGGAGGAAATTTACAAATGCCTTAAGGAAAAGGTAGGATAGAATCTCAAATTCCATTAGGTTATAACCAAGTGTTCCATAATAAATTTTCCTAATAATTAACAAAATTAATGATATATTTTTTAAATAAATCATTCATGGTATTATAAGATCATATTTAAAACAAATCATTATTTAGATTTTATTTTATGGAAACATTTCCAACAATGGATTACTAAACATTTTATATAAAACTATTCATATAAATTCTCAAGTAATGTGTAAAGAAAATTACAAAAAAAGGAATATATATCAAATAATTAATAATGAGAAACATGGTCGTCCTTCAACAGGTATGGTATTCCAGGTTATGGGATCCTCACACACACAAATAATGATAATGGAAATTTGCACACACATCCCACCAAAAATAGCCAAATAGGACTAACTAACATCCCACTAGGGATATGATATTCCAATAGGTTTATGTTAAAGTATTATAGAATCAGTCTATAGATATGGAAATCAAAAACTATTATTTTTTCTCAAAAATAACTCATTAACTACCTAGGATTTCATGATATCAGATGACAGACTATAATGGGAAAGTTATTTTAAAACTCCAAAATAAAATGTCACTATTTATAATTCAATATTCCAATTTATCTATAAAAAATCTAACATATTTTTTTAATAAATTTATTCCTTTTACAATATAAAACCAAAAAAATGATCTCATCAAATTGTTTGAAGCGATTTTCCTCAAAATAATTTAAAAAATTCCAGTAATTTCCAAAACACACCATAATTTCCAATTCAATTTTAATTGTTGGGTTTCCCCAAAATTTAAATCCATATTAATTTCAAATCAATAATTCACGCAGAATTGGTTTTTCCATAATTTAATGTAAGCTAAAAAAATCATAAAATTTATGTTTAAATTAATTGTCTAAAACGATATGGTATCACCTACCTCAACATAGAGATCATGTATCATAAAACCCTAATTGGAGAAAACCAATAAAAATGTAATTAATGGAGATCCAAGAATTAGACAAAGACTTATGATATAAAAAACATAATTTTATATATCAAGAACATGAATATATAACAAACCACAAGGACGAGATAAGAAGTGGTCCTGATATAAGGTACTCATATTGAGAAGATATTGAATTACCTTTGGTTTTCTTCGATTTTCCTTGTAAAGGGTTTATAAAAGATAAAATGGGTCCCTGAGAGCCCTATAAACTGTTCAAAATGAGATATATTGAGTTAAGGTCAATAGGGGATCCGAAAAATGATTTAAACAATTTTAAAATATATTTCCAAATTAAAATTTCCCATTTCCACATTTAGATGAGCAGGGCTGCATGATTTATCAAACCATGTGCCCTAAATTTATACCCCTCTAAAGGGCTGTAAGGTTATTCAAACCATGTTCCAAATATGAAAACCCTTAAAACATGGGATTTCATGGTTTTCACTATCAAGGTGCATGGTTTGGGAGAACCATAGGCCAACCATGAATATCCCAAGAGCCTTCCAAAATTTTAAAATATTCACCAGAATCATCCCAAATTGAAACACAACTAAATAGTGATTAAAAAGAGGGTCTTGGAGTACCTAAAAATAGTAACAATATGTTACAACCTTCCCCACCAAAGAAACTTTATATCCCTAGAAATCTTGATAAAAAGCCACCATGTAAAAATATGAGACCACTATTTTTTCATTATTAACTCTCTCTCTCTCTCCCATATCCCATTTGTATCAGAACCATAGTGCTATAGTAATAGAACCAAAGGTATTTTCCTCCCACAATGTACCTTTGTTTTTGAATCAAATTTTTGGACTAGGTGATCAGTCATATATAAGTCATGCTCAAAATCAAGATCACTACAACTCAAAATGAGATGGATCAAAAAGATACTTTTGCAGATGTAATAAATGGAACACATTATTTGTCAATGTAAACTATGTAATAAGTGCTAAATGGTTAGCCACATTCCCTATAGGATCCAAAACTCAAAAAGTCCCAAAAAATATTGAGCATGATTCCTTTAATTCCCATTCTTTCAATGACCCAAATGAGTTGATACATTCAATAAAACCTAATCACCCACTGAAAAAATACAATGACACGCAATGAAGACCAACATAAGAATTATACCATATCTATGATATCAAAATTATCCGAAGAATCAAATGACACTTTTCTATAATCTCGTGATCCACACTTGGTTTATCCAAGGAACTATCATTGACTACTGACTAAAATAATAGAGATTTACACGATCTTCCATATAAGGCCTCAAAAGAACCCATTCCGATTGAAGACTAGTAAATATTGTTAAAAGATAACTCAACCATTCCGAAATGGTCATCCCAAACTCCACCAAAGTCAAGAACAAAAAGACATACCATATCCTCAAGAATCTATATAGATATTTCTATTTGGACAACCATCTGTAGATGGTATGCTATAATCAAACAAACCCAAGATCCTAGAGCCTCAATGATCCCTCTCCAAAAGTGAAAAGTAAAACAGGGATCTCTATTAGAGAATATAGTAGATGGAACCCACTAAAAATGAAAAATAACTTTCACAAAGAGATTTTTTAGTTCCTAAAACTTGTTTTTATCATGAATGGGTATAGAGTGAGCCTATTTGGTCATCATATCGATCAAAAACCATATTGAATTCTTTATTATCTACATATACAAAATCCCAACCAAGAAATGCATAGAGATTGAATCCCACATACAAGATAGCACTATAAGTGTATGAATGAATACCACAAGTCACTAATTCTTATCAAATACCAATTGGTAGGTATATAAAGGAGAAACAAAAAAAGAAATTCCATGTGTCATACATGGCCACCAAAATCGACATCGCATGTTATAGAATATCTTCATGGTTCTCAGGTGCACTGCCTATTGAGAATCCTGGCAGTCCCCAATCACAACATTTCTCACTGAAAAAGGTACAATGTATTGGATCTAGAAACAATGTATAACCTCTATGGAAAATGAATACTATGACACAATCCCTTGACTATAAAGAGAGTCCCTAATGACACAAAATTCATCATCAGGTTGATATTTATGAAGAATCAACTTGAGATGAGTGGAGGTAAACCGATCAACGGTTGAGAAAACCTCATCCCCTATTCCCCAGAATCCAATACGAAACTATAAAATATATACATCAACTTCCACTCTTTCGATGAATATTTATCGTTATAGGTCATAAGTTTCCTACTCGATGCATCATCAATGACATTTTCTTTCCCCATTGTATATGAAATATAAAAACATAATATTGTAGGTACTCAACCCAAAACCTAAGGAGGAGATCCATATAATTTTGAGAGAGTATATAACTCAAGACCTTATGGTAAAAATAAAAGGTAAACCATTCAATAAAAAATGTAATTCTACTAACTCTTAAGTGCATGTGTCACAATTGCGAGTTCATGTTCATGGTTAGGGTAATTATTATCATGTTTCATAAGATATTGAGAGACATAAGCAATAACATGTTCCTCCTATATTAGAACACAACCCAAACCAAGACATGGTGCACCACCAAAGACAAAATAGCCTTTCATAACTTCCGGAATAGTTAACACCATTGTAATAGTCAAAAAAATTCAGCCCAACCTAAGAAATCATATATTTTTCGACCTAAGAAAACATTACTCGCTTTTGGGTTAGGGTGGTCATTATATAATAAAACATTGATAAATATTTTTCAAATTTTAAATAATATCCTACTAAACCCAAGAATCTCAAAATCTATACAACATTTCATGATTTCTACCATGGTATAGTGGGTTTCTCTTTTCGAGTATCAACTAAAATAGCATGTTCTGAAACCAAATGTCATGATAACAGAACATCCTAAATATAAAATAAAATTTCAATAGAGTGGTGTAAAATTGATGATTTCTCAATAATTTAAGAACAAATATCATATGAATCACATGATCCTACTTGTACATAGAGTAAAAATTGATTTCATCCACAAAGACCACCACAAAAGAATCAATATACTCATGGAATATCATGTTCATTAAATCCATTAACTGTAGAATAGTTAGTTTGACAAAATGGAAATAAAAGTTACTCATAATGGAAATATGTACTCTGAAAATATTTTTTTAAATGTCAGAATATTTTATTCTCAAATGGTGATAACCAGATCAAATATCAATATTTAAAAACTAGTTCTCCCCTTTCAACTAGTTATATAGATCCCTAATCTGTGGTAATGGATACTTTTCCTTTTCCGTAAGTAAGTTAGATGAAAACCCATCAAGAAACTCAATAACATCTAGTGGGTGATCATTTCTCAATGATTCCCATACTACATCAAAATAGAACACTAATATCACATTCAAAAAATCTAGATAAGATGGACGACCTAGACTCGAACTCATGCCGCATTCTCCCTAAATGATATGGATCACCCCATCCATTGCAATAAAGGAGACCAATCAAAGATAGATGTAAATTATAGATTTATTATCAATTTTCCATTCCATCTTGAAATGGCATCAAGAAGATTCATGTAGATAAACATAAAATATGAAGTGAAATAAGTATTGGATAAAGTGAAAACACAATAATGACAATGGAGACCCTATTATATCTTTGTTATAAAGGGAGAAGTAATATCTGTCACATATGATAAATCATTTGTATAAAGATTTTGAAGATCCACAATATGGATTCAAATGAATGAGTGAGATTCACCGGTACAAAATAATGATTTCACTAAAGATATTTTCATATCATGTTAAGGTCCTCTCATTCTTATCAAGATTGAAAAGCTCTATATCCTTACCCAACACCATAGACTCTAGATGGAACTATTTCGTGAAGATAACTCTAAATTCATTATACTCTAATCCTATATGATTCTTTTTCATAACCATAGTGTACCACCATCTCCTTCTATGTCCTTCCATCTTGAATGTGGAATATTTCACCTTGATTTAATCATGTGTCTCTAAGAACTCAAACAAACTCCCAACTTCTCTCATACAATCCTTATCCTATTGAGGGTCATTAGGTCCATTGAACACTATTGGATTTTGGATAAGGAACACCTAAGCATGAATCCTAAATCTATCCCTTTGGGGTTCTATTATTGGAACCAAAATGGGAATGGGTTTAGGTGCCTGTCCCAAATATTGGACAACACACAAACTAAATGCAACAATATTATAGACCATGATAAGATTTTGGTGTTGTGATTCACTAGCAGATTCCTCATGGATCCTATTTACACATCATCTCTTAAGAAGGATGCTACACAACATCAGTATACAACATTGAAGATATTATTTTATAACTTAAAAAGAGAAACAACGTAAATTAATACCATCAGATAGATAAGTAAAATTTGTATTTCAAACTATCAAAATTAAAACCATGGAGAATACTAGAACTAATACTAATGTAGACCCTATGAAAACACCACTGGTGAATTCAGGCTCATTACATTTACAGATCTTTAAGAACCCACTCACTACTACCACCAACCTTTTAATAAGATTTCAAACTATATATTGACATCAATGAATGATCCAAAACCTTTACCTTCTAGACCACATTTTTACAAAACATATAGGACACCATGTTACCCTAATACCTAGACCAGAACGGAGATGAAACTAATGACATTATTGATCCCCACGTTTTAGAAACTAGCTCTAATAATCACATAATATGAAACTAGGAATGAGTTTTCCAAAAAAAACAATGGAATAAAGAACACATATAATTACACTTGAAAAAAAAATCTATAGCATGATCTGGATGAGAAGTCAATCTTTTATAACAAAACACAAAATTACATCATCAAAGGAAAATATATAAAATTTTAACTAACCCATTCCCAACCGACACATAAGTTCAAATCTAAAATATCAACAACAACTACAAATTTAATGTGGAGCATCCCCTTGCCTGAACCATGCAGGATAAAATCTAAAAATTCCCAAAATAAAATGTGGGTTGTGAGATAAAATAAAATTTGGGTATCACCAAGTGTTCCATAATAATATTCCACAGTAATTAGACAAATAATTCATTCAATTATAAATAAAATATGGTAGGATGTATGTGTTCATATTTAAAACAAATCATGCTTTACATTTCAAATAATGTAAAAATTTCAAACAAAGGCTGAACAAATTTTTATATAAAATATTCATATAAATTCTCATGAAATGTTTAAATTAGTTTACCAAAAAGAAATATATATCAAATAATTAACAATGAAAAACATGGTTATCCCCCAAAAGGTATGATAATTCCAGGTAATGGGATCCTCACACACTCATATGTTGATGAAAAAAATGTGCATATATGTCCCACTAACACTATACAAAGTGGACTAACCAGTATCCCATTGGGGATGAGACCATCCAATATTTTTATGTTAGAGTAGATGAATTAATTTTTTTCAATCTAAATCGTAACCTAGTGTGTTTGTCACGGATAAGTCACTAACTACCTAGGCATGCATGGGATCAAACAATAATCGTCAATGTGAAGGTTATTTTAAAACTACTTAAAATAATATTCCCCATATTCTATTTAACAATCCAATTTATCATTAAAAAAATTGAATTTTAAATAATTTATTCATTCTTACAAGATAAAACTAAAAAAAGGTCATCATAAATTCATTTTAATCCATTTCCCTCAAATCAATTTCACAAATCGATTGTACAAATTCTATATACTTCCATAACATAGAGAAATTTCCCTTTCCACTATAAGTGGTATATTTCAACAAAATCTGATGCCAAATTAATTTTAACCCCAAAATTCACACTAAATTGGGTTTTCACGGATTAATAGAAATCAATATAAACAATCTATAATTCAAGGTAAAATTAATTGGAAAATCGTATATTGAACCACCTATCTGAACATATAGATCACATATCATAACAACTATAATGGAGAAAACCTATAAAGAATATTGGAAATGGATATCCCAGAATAAAACATACATACATGATCTAAAATAATGTAATTTCTATCTTTCAACAATATGAATGTCTAATAGACCCTAAGGAGGAGAGAATAATTGAGTGTGAGAGAAGAAAATATTACCAGTAATAGATTTAACACCATCATACTTTCTCAAAAAACACCTTAGTATTTGATTGGAGGAGAAGAAAAAGGGTCATTGAGAGCCTTTTAAAACTCAGAAAATGAGATAACCTAAGTTAGGTTCTAGTGGGGGTAAAAAATTATTTTGGGGGAATATTAAACTATTTTTAAAAATTAAATTCCCACATTTATATGGTTAGCTTAGTAGGGCCACAAGGATTGTTAAATCATGCACATAAACCCTGAACCCCTTGAAAGGGGTGCACTGTTTCTACTAGGTTGCTCCATTATTTCTTAAACTGTTTACCAATCAAGTAAAATCTCACTTACTGGGTTTGTACATTTTTATCTTGAAGGGAATTTAGGAAAAATGTGTGGCAACAATTTACAACCCAAAATCTGTCCCAAATTTTAAAATTTTTTATTGAATCACTCCTAAATGAACCAAAACCAATGATTGATTAAAAATAGGTTCTATGAGTACAAGAAAATTGTAACAGGATGTTATATTAAACTTTTTATCATAAAATTGAATTTATTCTTGATTAATTTATTAAAAACAATTAAGATTAATGTAAGACATTTTATTGAATATATAATATATAAATTTCATTAAAATCAATAACCAAAAGCTGTTTTATTAATTTTTTTTATTATAAACACACTTGTGTGAATAAAAATCGTTCTTCAGAGAAATATTTCCTTTTTATTTTGAAAATGGTTTCATTTTCATTTCTAATTATTTGGTCACAAAATAATTCAATTTATATACATTTATAAACAATATATTCATAATTTAGTTAATATTATTCATAATATACTTTCCAAAATCTTGGTGAAAATAGTCATAGTAAATAATAATATTTTAATAATATGTTAGGTTTCATTAAAACTCAGTTTTTCGTGTAATGTAAGGTAATATCACGGTTGCATGTAACAGAATAATAACCCAGTGTTTCATGTAACTCATAATATATAAAATAATAAATAAATATGAAAAATAATATTTCATAACATCTCAGCATGTTACACTTAACCATACCCTTACATGGCTGTAATTCATCCCATTTTTTTAAAAAAATCTATTAGCCTATCAAAATTAACAAATCTGAATCACATAATTATTTATTATTTTCTACACTCATCCCTAAATACTCAAACACTATTACCAATTAATTCACTTCATTCACCATCAATGATACAATCGAAATTGTATCATTCTTAAACAAATTTATAAAATTTAAGTAACAAATTTATTCATTTTCATAGGTATTATATTCAGTATTTATTTCATGTTATTATTCCACTTATGTATTCATTAAATTATTTTTTTTTATTAGATTACCTTAAGAACTGACCCACACCTTCAAATAACAAAGACTAACACTTCAAACTTCTCCCACCATTTATAAGAAACAATTAATCCTATATTACAACAATAGAACTACTAAAGACCAAATAACCAATTATATATAAAATCATCCCCCACAACCAAGTCTTACCTGTAGAACAACCAACTTCAAACCCATAATCCATCATAATTTCCCACTAACACATCTCTGACCCCTATTCTAGTATATCAATATAATTACCTATAGCAACATCAACAACAAGGAAAAACACTAAATCACATCCCCTAAAGGGTCCCTATATCCCCACTATAAAACCCATGATTCATGGAATCAATATTAGGAATGAAAAACATAAAATCCATCTACATACATAAAAACATGAATTAATCTATTACCTCACAAGTCTAGACTATAATTCAACCATAACTAACACACCAAAGAATAGGGGAAAGCAATAACATTGTAGCTATAACAATTATTAGACTACCATACCAAAATATCTAAGAAGCATAGATGAACGTGGATTTGAATATAGACACCACAATAATACAATATGTAGATAAATAACATAAATAATTATTTTTTATTAAAATTGAGGTTGCGTCCCCATTCAACAATTTCATTTACAAGGTTATTCGTATAATATTTTATTTAAATTATTGATTTACATGCCCATATTCATATCCATATTATGTATATATCGTAGAAAAATATATTAATTTCAATTCAACATTATTGAAATTGATATTTCCAATCAAGGAATAGGGAAGGGCCTAACTATCCTAATAAAATTTCCATAACCAGTTCAGAAAAAACTAATGTATCATGTCAATTAGGATTAATAAAATGTGTACATAAAAATATAACAATGTGGTACTAGAGGAGAAAATAAATCATGACAGAGAGGTTTTATAGTAATAGTAATGTATTTATTCCCAAAAATAATAGAAGGAAGAAACACATAATATCCTCTTCCCTGAGACAAAACAATCGACTCCATTCTTGATATAAGAGTATTAAAGTGATAAATAAAATCATACAATGAACCCATTCCCCTGAAATAAAATTTTTTTTGGGGAAGAGTGTGATATTAAATAAGTAAGATAACATAATACCTTTATTCGAAGTAAAAAATGGACTATTATTAAAACATTACAATAATAAATGCATCAGTTAATTATAAACCCACACCTAGACAAAATTATAGATACCAACCCCATTGAGAGTAGAGACATTACATGTTTGAAGGAAAATTGAGTGTGGGTTGATCATCAATGGTTTAGGCGGTGTAAATAATTATGGATCATAGGATTTATTATGTGGGGTTAAATCAATAGAATGGTGGAAGCCACAAAAAATCTAATGAAAGTGATAATAGTATAAATTGCTGAATTATAATTCAATTCATTCGATTTAAGGGGGATAACAATCAAAGGGTTCTTAGTTCAATTTGGGTAACGAGGATGATTCCACTACATATACATAATATATTATTTCATAATATAGAACAATGAAATAAATATCATGAAATAATGAAGTTGATAAAATCCATGTCAAATGTACCAAATTCGTGCACCAATGAATCCTTGAAAAGATACCATTAACCTATTAAATCAAATTTGTCTTAAAAAATCAGTCATAATTCATCAAAACCATTAATTTTTATGATGATTTTGTATTGGGAGAATTAATAAGAATGATATGAGAAAAGAGATGATAGAAACACCTAAGATCAATGGAGGAGTTAAAACTGATAATGAAGATGGTTTAGACCCATAAAAGATAACCCCAAGTCTCCAAAAAAAGGCCATAGAACTATCTAGGGTTTGATAGAAAATAAAAAATTCAAAACAAAAAGAATGTTCAACCCTTATTTATAGGGAAACTCCACCAACCCACACCTTGGCATATATACTTCAACCATGTCTGTGGTGGACTCAGTTAATGTGAGATCTAAAATTTCATATCTTTGAAAAGGATAACTACAACCCTTACCCTATTTTTTTAGTTTGATTCTAAAATTTTGTTGACTGTCACCGTGTTATGGTGATACTAAAAATGGATTCTCATTGGTAAAATAGTTATCCAACCACCTCTATAGCATAATAGATTCCATGTTGAACAAATAGGAAACCACAACGACTTCCACCGTGGAACAAAGAGACTTCCTTAACCACTTCCAAGTGAAATTACTATATCAACATACTCAACACACATCACCACCACACCCCCATAGAGGGGTGTAGTGTTCTCCCCATTTCCATAGAGAAACCTACCATGAACCATTGACACAAAATAGCTCCCCCCCATCCAGGGGTAATATCCTCACAAAATGAACGGGTAGCTCCAATCATTTCTCTAGACACCATGGTCACTAAAATTCCCATGTCACTAAAATTAATAGGACCACAACCTCCTCTATAGGGTCCCACACATGAGTTTCATAACCTCAGTCCATTAATCATTCAAACACATCACCCATATCCATGGTGCAAAAATAGATATACCCCAACTTATAATATGACCAACCCCATGACCGTGGGGAACCCTATACAGGGAAAATGTCACTTTTCGACATTGAAACACCTCCTATCTCCCAACAAACACCATTAAAACCTAGAATGAACAAATTAAAAGATTTAGGAAAAGTGATATCTTACATCACATACCTTTCAAATAATTCTCATTCTCTAGAATTAAAATAAAAAACAAATTAAAGAAATTATTTCCCAAATAAAGGAATAGGGAAATTAGAAACATCACATTAAATTGAACATAAATGATTCATGCCTTGATAATCCAAATGAATCCTAAAATAAGGGAATATGGAATTATAAAATCCATGTGGATATACATTAAAAATTAAACAATGACACTACAAACACTATCCTAGAATATTATTTACCACTAAAATCACAGATATCTACCCACTAAACAAAATAAAGCATGATAACCCAAAGGTAAATCATTCTAATGATTCCCCAAAGTGTTAAAATAGAAACAAATCTACTATCCCAACATAGGATGACTCGATCAAAAGAAACCAATGGATTGATGTTACACTCTAACTCTAGAATACATCCTCACTCACTTTTTTCATAGAGCTCAATATCTAATAATATGATAATTCATATCAACTTCCTAAGGAATGTAATAAGGATATTTCATGCATAAATCCACCCACATTCATGAAATTAAATACTTTATGAAAATTTGAAGAAATTTTATCCATGTAATCCCATCTATGTTTCCAGACATTATCTACTTTTATCTGTGATCTAATTTAAAAAACATCCAACTGTTGGAGTGACTCGGGATCACCCTTGAGTCATTAACAAATAAAAGGAAACTTCAATATACTCTATCCATTATTCAACCTCCTTTCGAGATTCTCCACCATAGAGATTTTGTACTTATTTATATAGAAAATCTATAAAATCTTTATTTAGTGAATCCTTCTGCTGCACCCATCACACAAAGTGTTGATAAAATTTTAATGGCATTTCATGGATTCAACATCCAAAAACAATGTTATCACAAATAAAATTAATCTTAATAACATATCAGATGACACTATATGAACGAGTAAAATGAATCAATGACCAAAAAACCATTATACCTTCATCACCAACCCCACATAACAAACACGACAAGTAGAAATTATCAGGTCTAATCCAATAAAAACCCTCCCAATTTCAAACCTAACACATTTCTTCACCATCTATTCTATCCTATTATCTACAAATATCATCATATTAAAAAAATAATATGGATTTAAAAAAAAATCTGGACAATTAATTTATGTTAATTCTACAAAATCTTTTTCAATCAATCACTATATTATTTAAATATGAAGCCTTAAAGAAATGCACATTTATCTCATAACCAATCAGTAAAGGGATTATTAATTCAACATGAAATATTTCAATAAAAATAAAATACATTACATGGGGGAACACATGGCATATTCATATTCATCATCCTTTAATAAGAGATATTTAAAGTATTTGTATCATTTTATTATGCTAATAACAATATATAATTATTCTTAAAATTACTATATGTTTTTAAATTATTTTCATTCATGATTTATTATAAAATAAGATAATTTTATGATTAATTTTAATTTCATTAAAAAATCATATTATCAGGCTATATTTTTTAATGTAACATGATGCCTTTAAATCTTAGCATGCTCTTGCATATTAATTATTTTACATTCATTAATCCTTTAGTAATGAATAACCATGGAATAATAATGAAAGAATGTATTGTAATATATCATAATTTTCTAATAATTCAAGTTTAAATATATCATGAATCAAATTATTAAAATTCATACATCTTGATTATAAAGATAACAATATATAAGTATTTGTTAGTATAAATAAATAGTGTAATAACAACCATGAATCAAAAAAAATCATAGAATTATACCTATGAGAATGATTAATACACAATTTCTATATTACATAACATGTAATTAGTTCACTTTAGTCTAAATATGCTATGTTGAATAAAACATTCCATGCATTGAATCCATGGGGGACTAAATACTAATGTCGAAGTTAGTTTCCTATGTTTACATCATATAAATTTTTTAGATAAAGATGTCTCCCTTCTAGAGACATACAATCCTAATCCTTTTCTAACTTCATAGTCTATCTTATCACATAATTAAAATATCTAACACAAAGTTTTCATAAAATGAACATATGAACCCGCTTTTGTGGTTGGTAGAGGATACGGGGTGACCCCTAAAGCCAAACACTAAAAATCAATTTGTTGGAAAAATGCAGTGAAGGTATTTATCACCAGAATGCAAGGAATTACCCTCATAATTACTTGGTTAATGAAAACAATCCACCAATAAAGACCACATATATAAATTATAGAGTAATCATTTCCCAACACTAATTATGAATTCATGGACCATGAAACCAAACAACCAATGATAATTCAAGATAGAGCTTCTAAGCTCTACTCCTGCTACCCCAACAATATAATTCTAGAATCTTCCTTGAAATATCATACAAAAAACCCCTAGAAATACTATTTAGGGGTTAGAAAATATGAGTAATTATTAGTATCATATTTCAATTCATAACAACATCCATGTGAAATCAATGTTTTATGATAAATATATGTCGGAACAACTATTAAATATATGATGAAAAATAATAATAAGTTTATTCAAATAATAACAATCAAATGATATACATCATATAGAAACAATAAATAATTCACCCAAATGATATACTAGGACACCTCATATGTGGGTTGGACCTTATCCTTACCTACCTTAGCCACCCGCAGGATCCAACATTTCTTCATTGGCATTAGCCAATCAATCCACCTTATTGAGTCACATATGATGTGGGTCAACCCTTATCCAATAACACCCCTTTTTTCCAGAGTGGATAACTCAATATGAGGGATTAACCGAGTTCAAAATTTTTTTTGGATAAAATTAATTTCATATAAAATTCCCAGATCAAAAACAAAAACACCCAGTTAATCAAATGACAAGTTTTATATAATTTTGATCTTTTTAAAGATTCCTCAAATCATGATTACTACTTAGTAAAATGATTATGAAATTACATTTAAATTTTAAATTAATTTACTTGATCAAATTATTATATAATCACTAATTAATATTAATTATCAAAGTATAGGTTTTTTATAGATTAAGAAAATAATGTTTAACAAAATGAAATAAAAAAACACAATAGAAAAACACAAGGGGATCAGTATCAAGTTGAGACTTAGTCCCCTCCACATGTAATCACATAATTTCAACTAGAATATATATATATATATATATATAATATGATAATTAACCTCGATTGGGTATATTGACAATAACTTACAAGCTGTCTAGGCCACACATGAATCTCTTGAACAATAATAGTGGGAAAGAAAAATGAAAGCACACAAGGACCTCGTCCACTAACATTGTGGGTAAGAAGATAAAACTAGAGTGAATATAATATCTTATATTCTTCAGGTCTATCACAATAGTCTGTGCATGTTGATAAAAAAAACATCTCAAATGTAAATGAAATAATATATAAAAAGAAACAAAAATGTTTTCAGAAAGATGATTATACATTTTCTATAATGCTCTAGATGCTTGATTCTACACGAATGTGTCTTATAGATAAAAGTAATCTATTTCTATTAAAATAGAATAAAAACAATGTGTCATATTGATATTCATGATGATTCAATCTTTCATAGTCAAAGAAAATTATATGATCTAAGTGTCTTTAAATAATTTCAATATATTTCTCGATCAACATCCAATTGTGTGTATCATGTTTTCCAACACTACTCTTTTAAAAGAGAGAGAAAGTGTGTCCTTAAAAAATATATATATATATGTGTGTGTGTGTGTGTGTGTGTGTGTGAAACATATATAATGAACAACTATTGAAGGATTATCATATAGATTTCCTAAAACCTTGTACTGTAATATGACATTCTCTTTAATGCCTCTTTAGAATACATAAATAATAATAATTAAATAATAATTTAAATTAAATACAATAAAATATACATTGAGATGATTTAATTCAAATGAATTATAATATAGATGGTGGTATAAGATTATGGTGACTCATGTTGGGGGGTGTGTCAAGATGGAAATGACTCAAGCTTGTGGTAGGTCATTTGGCAGTGACTGTTCATCGGTAAATAATTAGATGGTAGGTTATCTTTATGAGTTACTCATTCTTGGTGGTAAATCATTCCTAGTGGTGACTCATTCCTAGTGGTGACTCATTCATATCCTTGAAAGATTCCACGCATTAGGTAAATCTGGAATTAGGTAAAGTATGGAACTAAGAAAATCATGGGGTGACCCTTTTATAATGTTAGATCAACTTTGGAAGTTGGAAAATCTATTAGTAAAAGAATTATAGAGGTGACTTCTTTCTGTTGGTGACTCATTTATGATGGTAAATCAATTTTGGAAGTCACTCATCTTCAGCAATGAGTCATCTCTTACAGCGAGTCACATTTAACTAATGGTGACTCGTCCCAACACTAATCCAAATTGTCATTATATTTTCATACAGTATAAAATACTATCATAAAACAATAAATAAATTAAAAACATAATTAAGATTATTTGTGATTATTAAAACAAAGAGGATCCAAAAATCCCCCCCTTCTGATGATAAAAAAATCATTTCATTTTATAAACTGTTTATATAATAAGCTTTGGCATAATATAGGAGTCTTTTAAAAAGAAATCATTTATAATTAACACTTTAAAAATATAATTTCATATTTTTATCATAAATTTTAATATTTAATATGAATATATGGAATCAAAGAGATGGTATAAATATAATATCAATGTTATAGTATCAATGGATGATATTCACTTATTTATAGATTCACAGGTAAGTGGGTACAACATATAAGATAAACATAATTTCACATACATTTATTTTCATTAAATAAACATAAATGGCCATAAATATTATCCCCCTTTTTTAGATTACCACATACTGAAAACTAGAAAAATTAATGAAATCATAGTAAAATATTAATAACAAGAAGAATTTAATTAATAAAAAATTGATTGTACTCCTTCCAAACAGAAAGATAATACAATGAATTCCCTATCAAATACAACATCTAATATGACCATCTATCAGCATGGGTATTAGAACCAATAAGTGATTTTACATTACTATTGATATGGGGAAGAAAGGAAAAGGAAAATGGAATTGAGGTGGGTTCTGTAAGGGAAGACGTAGAAGAAGGATTCTCTCAGATAATTATTGGATAAAGATGTTATACTGCTTCAACTAGAGAAAAAATGATATGTTGTAAATGAGCAGTTAAAAGTAAATTTGGATTCTATGTAATGGATAGTCTAAGATACTTAGGGATTGTGGCTAGATAATAAATAGGATAATTCACCATAATTGCCTCATGAGATACTACCACCATACAAAAAACATGAAAGAAAGGGTTCATCAAATTCATGAAGTCCATAATGATATTTCCTCTATTCTTCATGGAATTAAATAAACACTTCTTTTCCTCTATAATTTAATTGAACACAGGTCTCATCACCATCAACCAACTGACTTTCTCTTTAATGACATAGGTAACTGATGGGATCTATAGTTTCTTAACAAGAAGCATACTATTGTAGTTCACATTATGATTCATGTAAATCCTTGGAAAGTAATAATTTGTGTCCTTTGATATTTGTTCCCAATCATTCCTAGATTCACTAAAACATTCCCTTATATCATATAAATATGATCACTATGTTGTATGATCTTCCTTAGATTCATTTGAGGAGTAGCTAGAATATACCACAAAGATGGATGAAGTTACTCCCAAATAACATATAGAATAAACTATATACCGACTGATACTGGGGGAGGTGGAGCACTGTACGAAGAATACAATAAATATATAGTCTCAGAACTCTCCAAAAAGGTTTCCAAATAGGATGAAAATGATTTCCTAGAATCTTATAACATATACTTCAAAGACCCTATATCAGAATCAAGCTGTTTGTGCTCAATATCAACCACATGATTGTGATCAATGAGCTTTGTTTTTTCAAGGCATACCACTAGCTCGAACTAGTTCCTATAAAATTCTGCACTCAATTGAGTGACTAGAGGTGCCTGATACCTCAAGATCCCCCCAAGATGAAAAATAAGTATCTCATTGAATGATATTTGATTAGGTATGGAAACAACATCAAATGTAACTGATAATAAAACATGCAGGGGGAAACATATCTCTCATCACAAGGCCTAAATTATTATACTGTCCCTAGTCTAGAAGGAATATCTGATGAAAACCCATGAA
The DNA here is from genome assembly GCA_963277665.1 of Viscum album. Taxonomy (NCBI): domain Eukaryota; kingdom Viridiplantae; phylum Streptophyta; class Magnoliopsida; order Santalales; family Viscaceae; genus Viscum; species Viscum album. Next base: position 1,033,125,832 of record OY728158.1, read on the forward strand.
TATATCTTACATCATCAATCTAATCAACCATGTAACCCTTAGTATCTATTTATTTTTGAAATGGGGTAGAAGGTCCACAATGATTTGGTGGACTAATCTAATCAACATGAAAATTAACATAGTTTAATCCAAGACTCATATTCCATGTAAATCATTCCCACTCATCATATACTATATCATCCAACTTGGATGAAGATAGGATATAAGTATTAACATCTGTAAGATCTACACAGGGACTAACGAAACTAGCGGTTTCCTCCCCCTAAATATATTCCGTCATATCATATCTATTAATGAAATCTTCGTCAATATCTTAATAAAATAATAGTCTATCCTAAGACCTAGAAATACAAACAACTGGTGAATATGGAAGTGACTGATTCATCTGATGATCATCAGAGCCATCATGGTCAGACCTACATCACTCCCATCCATATCTTCTCTATATCATAAATAATTTAAATTATCATCACGGTATTCTTCATACTATCATACATCATTCTCACTATTACATTAACGATTTCCATTTTCATTATCAGATAAATATATAACTCCTTTAAAAATTTTAGATGAAGAACTATTAAACTAATAATATTTTAAAACATCGTTTTCATCATCATCATCAACCTGCTTACTCAAAATCCTTTCTCTAAAAGGTAGATATATTGGATGGCTATCTAGACCAAAAGGGACTATTTTGATCCAAGGAATATAAGGGTCACTACCCTCCTCAAATAAACTCTCTTCCTCATCACCATGTTCTTAAGCCTCATCTACTTCATCTGAGTACTCCTCTACATCATTATGATTCTAGGCAAGATCAAAAATATCTTCGGGTGTGGTATAATGATATATGGGACATAAATCCTCATAGATCATATCAACATCATCCATATCATGTTACTTTAAATTTTCGTATTATTTACCATCATTATTTTACTGAAAACTTTGGTTAGTAAGAGACCACCACACATTACCTAAGATTATTTAACCTTATTAACCAATATTTTTACCTCAATCATGGATGAAATAGTATTTGGATAAATAAGGGAGTTATAACTAGATGAGGTATTGCACATATTCAATATTTGAAACATGTTATACCTATACAAATTGATTATACATACTCTTCTCATAATTAATAGGAGATACACATCTTCATATCTCATCGCAGTAAAATATTATTTTCTCAGACAAAACATGTTTCCTATAATCTTAAAAAATGAAATTTTCAATCACCATACAATTCAGTTGGAGCACGTCTCATTAGAGTTCCATATCATAAAAACTATTCCAAGTCATAAAAATGCACAAAAGAATAATTTTTACTAGTAATGGATCCTTGATAATCATTTGAGACTCCTTCATGGGGTACTTTAATGAACTTAGCCAATTGATTCAATGAAAATACTACCTCTTGACCATCGATCAGTCCTCTAATGCAATTCTTATTTCCCCAAAAAAAATACTTGTAATTTTGATAAAATTAGTGAAAAACCAATGATATAGTGTTCTATCATTACTCAAGAACCATTCCACCCCTACATGGTCCTGGATCACCTTGATCACCATCAATTTTGTAGACAAAAATGATTCAACAATTACTTCTTTCTCATCAAGCACTATACGATTTTTGAGTTATGGGTTCCGCCACATGACAAATAGTTTTATCAATTATTATCTAGGCATCATATAAGGTCAATAGTCCATATGAGATGACTCAGTAGGTCTTATTACACTAAACATTTCAACAAAGTGATGGTTTGAGAGAGAATTAAGGAAGGATAATAGTTGAGAGAAAATAGTAGTAGAGAAGATCAAAGGACAACATGTATTAGAGAGAGAGTGTGTCAAAATTAGATTTTGGTTCAAAATATAATAATTTAGAGATTTGAAAATTGGTAATCAAAATAATACAATTAAATTAATAAAAATAAAATAATCCACGTGAAAATAAAAATTAGCAAAAGTTTGTTATTACCAATGATAGGTCGTCCAACGGTGGGTTGTCTAACAGTGGGTTGTCTAACAGTGGGTAATTTCCAATAATGGGAAATTTCCAAAGTTTCATCCCATAAATTAAATTTCAACAAAAAATTATCAATCCTAGTTCATTTTTGACATAGTTAATTCTCATTGAATTTTATGGCTCTGTAAAAATATCAAAAAGCAGATGTTCAATTCCTATGAATTGATGAGTTATATCACCCTTTTGAAAATGATCTCTCAAAATGTTATTTATTAAATCAATAATATTTTTTCTAGGGTAATGCACAAGGTTATTAGAAAAATTTATATGACTCATGATTTTTAAATTTATAGGGACATGTCTAAATTTATATCCATAGTCTAGAAAAGTGTGTTTTATACAATAAATTTTAGCATAGCATCTACCTATAACAATGTTTTCATCTTTAAGAGTAGAAATTGAAATAAAATTATGTTTCTTACTACACTAAGATACAATAGACATTCCCAAAATATGATATGTTGTTATGGTGAAATTTTTATCTAACTTACAACTAGAAAAATTGAAGTCAAAATAATTTACTAAGTCAAATACTTGACCACTCTAGTCAAATAGTTCTTAATTGGTTGCATAATTTAGGTACTTGAAAACCCTTTTAGTTGTAATTAAATGTGATTTTTTTGTGAAAATGAGTACACATACACAAAATATGCATAAAATTTGTCCAACTAGAAGTTATTAATAAAATAATTCCAATAATACATTTATAACTAACTTGATCCGAAAGATTTATAGTTTCATTAAGATCCAACATACTGGTGGTACTCATAAGAGTAGAAATTCTTTTAGTGATATCTAACCAAAACGTTTTAAAATGTCTTTTGAGTTCTAAATTTGATTTAAAAAAATTCCATAATTTTCTTTTTGAAAAATATGAAAACCAAGAATGAATTTTCCTTCAACAATTAAACTCTTTTCAATTTTTTTATATCATTTCATAAAATTCTCTATACCAATAATTTTTAAAATATCCAATAATAATATCATCTCTATAGATTTGATTAATTAAAACATATAATGAAATTATTTTTATGGAAATATTAGAGTCATCTAAACATTTTTAAAACCCATTAGAGATTAGAAAAGGGATAATCTTATCATACCAAGCTCTGGGATCATATTTTAAAACATATAAAACTTTTGTTAATTAAAATATATGATATTGAAAATGTGGATCTTTAAAAATTGAGGATTTAACATAAACACCATCAATGATATACCAATTTAAAAATTCACTTTTTTAAGTTGATTTGATATAGTTTGTGTGCCATTCCATCCATCTTCATTGGTTTGAGTAGGTGGAAATACATTACATGGCCATAAGATACATCCCCAAGGTTCCATAGCCTGGGAATATATTCTAAGGGCTTCAACAGAACTGGGGGATGATTTTACCTTTAATAAATAAACAACTAATACAAACAGACCATAAAAAAATGAACAAAAAATAATGTATGATAACAATTTGTACAAGGAAAGGTAAAACAAATGATGTCAATATCAAACTACAACAAAGTACCATAGTGGAAGTGTACAATTACCAAAGTACACTACGGAAGACAAAACTAATAAAACTCAGAGAATCAAAAGATAATAACTCCATTATCCAACTACAACTCCATTACAAGTATCATGACGCACTACTAATGAAATTTACTCCCTTACCTTTACATGTATCCTGATAAACAACATATGCAAAAAGCACCAAAGCAACATTATTGGGATGAGTAATGAAACTTAGTAGGTTTTCCCCAATTTACTTCCCTACTCATGCCACTAGGATAGAAAAAGTGAACACTTTTATAAAAAAAACTATATAAAAAAATGAAAATATATAACAAAAAATTCCTTAATAACATAGTTATCTCAAAATAGTACCATGTTCCAAGGAAAGAAACCAAAAAAGTCTTTTTTTACCATTTAATGTATTCAATTGGAATTACCCATTCTATATACCACCGCCATTCATACCAACAAACGCCCAATCTTGTGGTTACCTTTAATTGTATATCTTCATGTCCATAAGCCATCCATTTGATAGTGATACATCATGAAAAATATCCATGAAATTCCACACACACTTATCAATTTTATCTAACCATATTAAAATTTATTTCGGTCAACAAAATACATAAAGTATATTTTTAATAGAAATAATTCCCATGCATTAAACACATTAAACCATTTTAATATAATCATTTTAAAATCATGAAACCAATTTCACTTTTCACTAAAACCCCAAATTTAACAAATCCACAAATTATAACCATAAAAGGTTTACATTAATAAATTCACTATAAATTCACAATAAATTTCTATCAAAACAAAAAAAATTAAATCAATACTTCATGTTCTAAATAGAATAGTTGAGATTAAAGCCACCTACCATAGGATTTATGGTGATGATGAAGAATGACACAAAAATCCCAATGAAACTGGGTTAAAACTCAAAAAAACTAATATCTCTACCCATATCATCAAGAAATATAAATAAAATAATGATTGGATTCAACAACCTCAGATTTATCCATAGCTGAACTAAACCTATGAAACTAGAAGTGGATAGATGTATACTTAAAATCCCAAGGACAGCTACATTAAATGATGACTTAGAAATTGAATTGTGCTTTAAGTCTCCAATGAATGCCTCCAGATTGCTTCCAATTTTATGGGAAAGTGTTCCACATCCATAGAGATGAATAAATATCGAGTTAGAGCTGATTTGGGTAAAATAGAGAGACTGAAAGTTGAAAACGAGTGAGATCCAAAATTTTAGGTTCTCACTCTTGAATCAGGCATGATTAGTTTCATGGTTTGGAAAAACGTATGTTAGCCTCTACCTCAAGGGGGTCCTTTCATTGTTGGACTGGATGGTTTTAAAACCTATGTACGAGTAGTGAGATTCTCATGGTCCCACCTTTCATAGTTTTTACAAGGTGGCCACACCGTTTTGCCAAACTTTGTGCCTTAACTACGTGCCTAACTAGAATCCCCTTTTTCATCTTTCACTGTTTCATGTGCGAGTTTCATGATTTTCACTAATCAGAGTCAAACTGGGAACCTTTAAAAAATCCATAAAGGCAATCCAAAATTCTCCCAAACCCTCTCAAACCCCACCCATAAACATAACATACGTAAAAAACATAAAGAAAGGGTTACTTACATGAAACTGGGGGTGCTACATTCTACCCACCCTCGTTCTTTACATCGTCAAAAATTAGAAAAAAATTATTGTTCCAAATGAGTTCAATACATTTATATTCCATTTCCTTCTCCCATCCCAAGTCACTTCCAAAATCTGACCATGATTCCACAAAACCCACACTAGAACGATGCTTTTATCATGTAAAAATTTATATTTCCAATCCACAGTCTTTATCGAGATATGATCCAAAGAAGAATCTAGATCTATGTCGACATCATCCCATTGAATCACATGGTCAGGATTATGATGATATGTTTTAAACTGAGATACATGAAACACATTATGCATCTCACTACACCTAGGTGGAAATTTCAATCGATATTCAACCTCTCCAACCCATTCTTGTATCATAAAAGGGACTCTCTATCCAAGAGAAAATATTTATTTCATCCCAAAGCAAAGATGTCTTGGGCTTGGAAATATCCTCATGAACATATGATCAATCATCATGAATAATAATGGCCATCTAAAAGTATCCACATAAGTTTTATGAGGACTCCTTATCATCTCCATCCATTTACTAATCAACTAAATCTTCCCCTCTATTTTGTGGTCATGGATTGTCCCAACTAGTGAAGTATTACTTTTTTACACCCAAAAAAGAGGATAATTAAAATTACATCCATACAATGATTCAAACATAGCCATATAAATTTAGGAATGATAACTTTTGTAAGGCAATAAGTCCACTAATTTTAAATTGTCTTCCCATGAGCCACTAAAATCTATTACAAAATCCCTCAACATGTCTTCTAATGTTTTTACCATCTATTAATCTTGTCCGTCCATATGAGGATGATATGTGGAACTCATAGTTAATAGAGTGCCATGGGATTTCTACAAGGATTTTTAGAAATGAGAAGACAACATCGAATCTTTATTTGACCCAATTGAAATTAGTATGTCGTGTCTCTTTACAACTTATCTGATATATATTTTGGACAAGCCCTCCATTGTATGAGATTCATGAATTGGGATAAAATGGTCCAGCATTGTGAGTTGCAAAACTATTCTTGGGAGAACTATTATTAAATCCATAGTTATTTTCTCCCATTTCCATATAAGAATCGGAAAATAATGCCACATACCTTCTCATTTTTGATGCTCTACATTAACTGTTTGATAAATTAAGCACATTGAAATTCAATCAACTTCCATTATTTTCAAAATGAAACACTAAAACTATTATATTAATGCCTTATAAATCTATTGTATTTTAGGATGAACAATCCATCTTGAATGATACTAAGAATGATGATGTTTTTCTTGACAATCAATATGTACTACCATCTGATTTTGGAACCACAAAAATAAACTCTCATCCATCATCCATCTTTAAATGGTTCCCAAATATTGAGTTTTGACCACGTTGCAACACATTCTGCATCAGATATCTATAAATCTTTAACTGTGACCACCAAATAAGGAACAAATGAAAATGGAAATAAAACCACAACATCGCGTGAGTTTTCATATTATAAGTGCGTGTCAGCTAGGGTGGATATCAACTACCACTCATCTAATGTTTGTTTTTTCATATGAGGATATTACTTTTTTTCTTAATGCATCCACCAACAAATTTCCTTTACCCACTATATACATCAAGTAATATGCTAACATATGAAGATACTCTATCCATCCCCATGGTCATAGGTTAAAATTAATTGGTGAGAAAATGTGTTTCCAGATCTTATGATCCATAAAAACAATAAATATCTCACAGAATAGATAATGATTCCATTTTATCAAAGCACAGACTATGACATGTAACTCCAAATTGTGTGTTGACTATTTCTTCCCATAAAACCTTAATCACCAAGAGCCATAAGCAACAATATGATCTCCCTTCATGAGAGAACATCCCAAACCCAATCCCAAAGCATTATAATACACCACAAAACGTTTTCTTGAATCCATAAAAATCAAGATTGGTGCTAATGTAAGGTGAAATTTATGCTCTTTAAAAGACTTATGACATTCCTAGCTCCATTGTAATTTAACATTATTCATTATAAAGGTTTTCATAGGTGAATCTAGTCATGATAGATCATGAAAAAGTGAAGGAAATAACTTGTTTATCTATGGAACTTCATATCTAGAATACATTTTTTGGTGGTTGTCAAAATATAATGAATTCAATTTCTTTTGATCCATAGGAACACCTCTTTAAGGGATTACATGGACAAGGAAATGTACCTCTTATATCCAAAAGTCAAACCATGATAATTTGGAATAAATATGATGATATCTGTAGATTCTCAAGATAATCACCATGTTTTTGCCATGCTCTTCCATTGTACTTGAATACCCCAATATGTCATCCACAAATACCAGAAAAAAGTATCCAGATACCTCTAAAATATCTAATTAATCAATTCCATGAAGACCATTGGTGATTTCGTAATAATAAAAGGCATTACCATATATTCATGATGCCCATATGTACTTCTAAAAGATGTTTTGAAATACCCTTCATTTTGACCCTTAATTAGTGATATCATGATTGCAAGAAAATTTTAGTGAACCTTTGAGATCCCATCAACATATTGAATAGGTCATCAATGAGTGGAATTGGATAATAATTTTTCATCATAAAATTGTTAATATTATGAAAATGCACCCACAACCTTAGAGTTTTATCCCCCTATTTCACAAAAAGGACAGTTTTTTCCCATAGTGATGTGCTAGGATGAATGGAGCTTTGGATTTCCAGCTCCTGAAAATGAAATTATAGTTACCTTAAATATTTTTGTTCCATTCGGTAAGAAAATATGAAAATAGGACGTGTCCCTATAAGGATATAAATAGTAATATCAACTTATATTTTGGGTGTAAACCCTATGAAATTAATATAAAAGACATCTAGATACAGATCAATAATTGTTGTTAAACTACATTCCCCAATATCTTCCATCAATGAAAAATTCAGAGCCATGAAATGTTAAGAGGTCGTTCTAACTGATAGAAAAAACAACCAATTTTAATTTCCATTACATCCCTACCTCATATAAAGAGATTGTTCTCTCCATCATCAGTTGTAAAAATAACCCTTCTTATATAACAATTGATGTGAGGCTAGAATGTAATCAACCTATCTATTCCTTTGATTATATCATAGACATCCATATCTAGCACAGAGACATCCCATATCAGCTCAGATCCATCAATAGTTATATAACATTTTCAACATATAAATCCCTTACAATCTCTTCGACCTAGAGGACATTTAAATTTTAACACATAAAGAATCATCTCAACACAAAAACCCATTAAGTCAATAACACTAGAATAAATAAAGGAATATGATGTACTAGTATCAAACAAATCTTGCATGGGGGTATAATTCAAAAGAATTGTACCACAAAACATTGATGGTATTTAATGATCATCCACAATCACCTACTCGAATCCATATAATTTCTTACTCACCTCATTTCTTCTTTATTACCTTGTTGGGATTTACCTTACTGGGGAGTCATGGTATTAATGGAATCACCTTGGATAGCTCTATTATGTAGATGAATATTGGTCTATTGACCTCATCCAATAAAAGAATGTGATGAATATGATACCTAAGAAGTGTCCTAGACACTTGACATTAGAGCACTATGACAATATCCCTGAAGATTCCCCATCTTATTGAAGTTGCAGAATGTTCTAGGTTGTATAATAAACTCTAACATCATGTGGTCTAGAGAGACACATTGGAAACATCATGGAATGCTCTTAGTCCTTGGTGGAAGATTTACTGATCCAACCATCTGATTCTGAGCCATACCCCACCTTGGAAATAAGTGTCAATCTTATGCTTTCTCCTATGATTTGAGTTCCCACCAATATTTATAGGTATAATCATGATTCCTCTATCTGTATCACCTAATATATCCCTTTTAGACACTATCAAACTATTTATCATCTCTCTATAACTTGTAATACAGAGAACAAAAATCTTGGAGAAAATATCATAGCTCATCCCTGATTAAAAAATTTGTACCTTTAGGGATGAACTAGCAAAAACATCAGTTGTAAAATGAAATAATTTCATGAATTTAGTTCCATAATCTATCACTGTGAGGTTTTCCTATTTCAAAATGATGAAATTAGTCTTTCATGCAATTTAGAACATATGAGGATATAATTTTTTATTAAAAAATTATTCAATATACTCCCATGAAAGGCTTTGGTCTAATTTAGCATGAACTATGAAATCCGACCATTTGAATACAAGATCCTCAATCATATAAGATTCCATCATGACTTAATCTTTGAAAATCTTCCAAGGATATTGAGGATAGGATTCATTATATTTAGCTAAACCTCTTACTTCATTGGTTCTAAATCAACACAGAACATGGGTGGATTATACATATAGAACTAAATAGAACGAATCACTTTCCTTGGGTCATCCCTTCTATTACTGGTACCCACACACTGGAAGGATTGAAATATACTATGAACTAGCTATCAGTTCACTTATGGATCAGGTGAAACACATTCAAAACATCTTCTTTTGTTTGGTTTTGGGGATGCCTACTGGGTTGCATTTTATATAAACCCAAAAAATTCCATAAGTTTCTCTATCTATAAATTGAAGGCTTAACTATTTAAAAATCTATCACATCATTATATCACAACATTTCATTTGAAAATCAATATTTTTCCACATTTAACCATTTTTTCAAAAAATTATCTTTTTTAAAATTCAAAATATTTTCAAAATACCACAACCAAGATATTTTAAAAAATCTCACTTTTGAGAAAAATTTCAACATTTTTCAAAAAAATGCCACATTTCCAATAACTCATAAATAATTACTCATAATGAAATGTGAAATCCTAGTGGGATTTAATTTCTATAGTGATTATATTGTTCATCTCAATGGCTTAACCCATTACCCTGAAATTTCAAATCATATATATTTCTCCAAAACACTTATGTACCCAACTACCCAGTTACATGATGTTCAAACTAGAAAGTTTAAATATTTATTTTTATGAAAAACATTTGAAGTCACAAAAATCTCATTCCTTTCTACCGACCAGACAAAAGGAATATAACATAAAAATGTCATCTCTATGACCGAAAGAATGGATTTACACATGTTCTATATAGATATTTGGAAGGACGACGACCGATAGCACCTGTAAACATGCCACAACTCCTCATTGGATAGAGCAGGAGGAAGGAAATTACATGTCTTTAAGTGATCTCCCTAATGTTCCAAAAGCTGGAAATAAATTCCAAGGGATTCAATACATATTTGGGATGATTTTACCATTAAGAAATAAAAAACTCAACCAAACACATCGTAAAAAAATACCCATTAAATAGTAGAAGATAACAATGTAAACAACTCAATGTATAACCTATGATATCAAAATTAAACTACAAGAGAGTACTAAAATAGAACACTACATATACCAATGTACATAGTGAGAGACAAAAGTAATAAAACTCAATGAATCTAAAGACACGATCTCCTTACTCTAACTCCAAATCCATGCCATGTATCACTAATAACCACTAGAAAAGTGTCATTATTTACATTAACTTATATCTTAATAAAGAACATCTAAAAACAATATAGTTCTAAATTAGGGGAGAGTAATGAAATAGAGTAGGTTTTACCAAATTAATTGCCTACTCATTCTATTAGGATAGAACAAGTTAACCAATTTATATAAAATAATTTAGATAAAACAATTGAAATTGTTTACAAAACAGTTTCCATAATAAAATTCTATTCTCAAAATAATACTGTGTTCCAAGGAAAGTAACCAAACAAGTCATTCAAACTATTTAATATATTCAAATGGAATTAATCATTCCATATACCATAGCCACACAAACAAACCCAAAATAATGGTGTTACCATTGATGGTGTAAATTCACATCCATAATTCATCCCTTTGATGGTGGTACATCATTACCAATATCAATCCCATTCCACACACACTAAACCATTTAAGACAACCACATGACAATCCATATTTGTAAAAAAAATCAATAAAACCATTTTTTATTAAAATAAATTTTTATAATGAATCACAATCATAAATCTATATTAAAATCATTATTTTAAAATCATGAATCCAAATTCACTTTTTAAAAAACATCAAATTTCAAAAATCAAAAAACTGTCACCAAATAGGGTTTCCATAAAAAAATTCACAAAAAATTCACAAATCAATTTCATGAGAAATAACCAAATTGAAATCATGTTTTATGTTCTAAATAGATTAATCATGATTTAATCCACCTACCTTGGGATTTTTGGAGAAAATAAATAATGACACGAAAATGCCAACAAAACTTGGTGCGAACTCCAAAACCAGCATTAGATATATTACCCTATCATAAAAAAAGAAAAATATACCCATGATTGGAATCAAAAACCTTATATATATCTATAGTGGAACTAGATCAATGAAATATATAGAATTAGGGATGTTTATCTAAGAAACATCAGGGAAAACTGCAATAAATGATGAATTACCAAGGGAAACATGCTTCAAATCAACAAGAGATGCCTTTGAATTTATTCTAATTAAATGAGGAAGGGTTACATAGCCATATAGAGAAAGTAATAATGAGTTACATATGATTTGGGAAAACATGAGGCACTGAAAGGTGAAATAAATTGAGATCTATATTTTTTAGGATCTCACTTTTAATCCACTTATGGTTAGTCACACAGTTTAGAAAATTGTGTGCTAACTATGTTCCTGCCACTGCCTCAATGGATTCCTCACATGTTTGGTACACACAGTTAAAAAAATCATGTTCCAACAATGAAAAATATCAATGTCCCACCTTCCATGGTTTCTACTAGGTATCCACATGGTTTAGCCAAACCATGAACCGTAGCCATGTGCCTACCCATGAGCTCTTCTTTCACCTTGCATGATTTCTTGTAAGAGTTGCACGGTTTTCACTAACCATTCAAAAACATTGTACCTTTATAAAATCCCAAAACCAATTCAAAAGTCTCCAAACCATCCCAAACCTCACCCATACACTTCACATACATAAAAAACATAATGGAAGGGTTACTTACCTGAAACCGGGGTGATACAATTTGAATTCCAAATGTGCTACATTAGAAAGTAGTATTATAATGGCTTTATGTCTATATATAGGTGAAAAATTATTTCTCATAGTAAATAAACTCTTCTTGACTATATCATTCTATAACTAGTCTATCCTTATTTCTTATTATTGTTCGATGTTAATTATTCTTGTTTATATATTCCAATTTAGTGCCAATTTATAAGGTCTATTTTGGTATATCAACAAGTTACCATAATTTATTTATTTCAAAATTTTAAGTTCTTATTTCATATTCATTACCAAAAAATAATCCTTTATTTCATCAATTATGTTCATATGATCAATATGTTACAATAATTATTGATGTTAAACATGATTTATATGATAATATCTAGCCTGAAAACATTTATCTTGGACTCCAAATATAAAATCTAGAGGATGGTATTTTGGATTCATGACATCTCTTGATAAATATGGTCTAATCACCTAATTTTCATCTATAGTTTTTGGTTTGGGTTGTGAAAGTTCCTCAGAACTAGATGATTTTCTACATATTTTATAGATTTATCATAAGTTGTGGAATTTATTTAAAGATTTCATAAATAATCCTAAAGGTTTTCTAATGGGATATTTGGGTCATGTGTATCTTTTTATTCAAATTTTACTAGAACAAACTCTTCCATAATATTGGTTATTTTATTAAACACTCTATATTAATTACTAGATGTTGAATAACCAATAAAATTTCATTCAACCCCCATGGATGAAATTTTTTCAAGATTATAAATAGTGTTAAGAATAAATAATATTCAAAAAATAACTCTAAAGTAATTAATATTAGTATTTCTACAATTATAATGTTCATAAGTGGTTTTCTTTAAGAGAGGTCTTATTAATAATATATTAATTATATAATAGGATATATTCAAAACCACTTCACAAAAGTAACCAAGAAGGTAATATTCATTATATATTTTCTAGGAAATTTCATGAAGAGTTATAATTATTCTCTTTACAACACCCCCTCTGATTTGGGGTCACAGGAATAGAGAATTTTTGAATATGGAGATTTTTTTTATAAAAATGATTCAATGTCATTATTTTCAAAATCACAACCATAATCACTTCTTAAGGTATTAATCCTAATTACTCTAATATTTTCTATAGATCTAGTATACTTTATAATGTAAGAGAAGGATTTACTTTTGTAAGAAAAAATGAATACCCAAGTGTACCCAGAAAAGTCATTAAAAGGAAATATTCATATTGATTCTGATATAAACAAGATACTATAGATGGTCCAAACAAGTAAATGTGAACCAATATTAGGGGTTGAAAATTTGAAACATATTTATTTTATTTGATATATATGTATAATGTTTCCTTGTTTTACATGGGTTACATACATTATCATTTAGGAATTCAAGTTTAGGTAGATCAGTAACTTAAAATTTCATAGTTAGCATTCTAAGTGTGTAAATAATATAATGGTTTAGTCTACATTTCAAAAACTAATATTTCATATGAAAGGAACCTAGACAAGAAACATTTGGAGAAATTAATGAATATAAACTAACATCATAAAAAAAAATTATTTCTCAATGATGATAAAACTATATAATTTTTAGAATAAAAAAATTACTTGAATTTTATAAAAATTTCACATAAAACCATCATCACATAACTTTGAGATGCTATTTTGATTATATTTTGAACCATCAACAATTGGTAATTTAATAATTAAAACTAATTTAGATTTAAAGATTTGTTTATGTCTAATTATTTTCCCCTTAGCAATGTCAACAAATGTGGCATGTCTATAATAAACCTATATCAAAGTTTTGAAGCTTCAGTAATATCTAGTAATATGTTTGGAACATCCACTATGTAGGTATCAAATACTTTTTCTAGATCCCATCATGCGGTTTACCAACAAAATAATTTTATATTACAAATTATTTTGGTACACAAATGTTCACGTGTCCATAAATTTCACTAATAAAGGATTTAAAACTCATATTTTCTTAATGGTTTTATTATAAGATGATTGTAATAATTTATAAATAAGAATATTTGTAGGTAGTGAAGGTTAGAAACATGTATCAAAATTTCTAGAATAGGATTTTTAAATAAATTTATTATTGAAAATTATCCTCTGTCCATGTCGATTACCAAATCTAATAATGCACATAGGTTCTATGTTTTTTTCAGTATTTTAGTGACCGTATTTTTCCAATTTTCCAATCATTCCAAACAATTTTTTAGATTCTCATTAGAAAATTTTAAATTAGTTTTTTCCTTAAATAGTTGAGTATTATTCCTTTTCTCTATAGAAATATCAAATTTAAAATTAACAGTCAAATCATGTTGTTTCTTCATAATTTTATACTTTTATTTAAGTTGATTAAAATTATTTTCTATCATGTTTATATATTCAGAAATATCCTCATTTTAAAAAATTTAATCACTATTTTCTTATCCATAATGGTTAAAAATATTTTTAAGAGAATAAGGAATGATATTTGATACCTCATATGTGTTTTTCCTGAAATAGGTGTTTTCTCTTTTAGGTTTTTCCGTATGATTCAAATATGAGTCACTTGAGCTATCATAGAGGCACTTAGATTACTTTCAAATATTTATTTTATTTTCATATCCTTGATAATATATTTATATTTAAATTTCATCATGGGATAGTTAACATTGAATTTACCTTTCCTCTTACATTCATAACACAATATCTCATTTTTATTGTCATATCGATCCCAATTTTCTTTCGGATTTCCAATATTTTCAAATTTTCATTTCTATCTAGGTTTCCTAAAGAATTTATCAATCATAGATAACATTTTAAACCTTCTAGAGAGATGTTCCATTTCTTCATCTCTATCATCTAGTGATTCTTTATCACTTGAAATTTCTTCTTGGAAATTTTATTTTTGGTTTTGATGAAGTGTTCTTAAAGGATATAGAATTATTTTTCGGTTAATTTTCTTTAATTATATATATATATATTAAACACTTATTCATACATCTTTAATTTTCCAATTAGTTCCCTGATAGTTAGTTTTCTAAAATCGCATGATTACTTAATTTAGATTAAAATTCCTCTACATATTTCTTGTAAAAATCTTATCACACACATCACATGGTTTTTTCTGGAACATGATTCTATAAGGATTGAGTCATACTTACAATATCATTGAACATTTGATAATTTTTGGATAACATTTCACTAGGTTTTATATTAAAAGTATCATATTTAATTTTATTGGTATTTAATTGAATTTCAATAACATTAGTTGATCCTTCATGAGAAATAAATAAAGTGTCCCAAATTTTATAATTCGTTGTGTATTTAGACATTCTATTGAATTCTTCATCATCTAATGTCAAATATAGGGAATTCATGGATTAATAGTTGTTTTTGAAAGTACTTTTAGTAGCATCATCACATGTAGCTGTATAAATATTAGGTAATTTATATTTATCCTCAATAAAAATTCATATTTCAAAACCCATGATTTCAATTTGAATTTTCATCTTTATTTTACATTGATAATAGTCAGTTCCATTAATGAATGAATTTATGTTTGTATTAGATCTGTATTGTCTATTATCCATTAAAAAAATAAATTTATAAGTAACCAAAATTTAGAATCTTTACAACATAACAAAATTCACAATTGAAAAGATTTTGAAAATCCTCTGATACCGAATTTTCATTATAGTGGATAACGCAAGATGGATGGGAATGGGTTCCCAATAAGAAAATCAGTAAAAATTATCATAAAATAAAATCCCCCGATTAAAAAAAATTACCAGTTAGACAAAAGTCTAGTTTTATATAATTTTGATCCTTTAAATGATTTCTCAAATCATGCTTACTGCTTAGTTAAAACAATAAAAATTTTAAGTTACCTTTTAAAATTAATTTACTCATTAAAATACTTATATAAACACTAGTAAATATTAACTATCAATGTATTGGTTTTGTTCACAAAATAAAAACAAATAAAGATAAAATCATTGAAATAACGAAAAAAACAAAAAGTATACAAAAGTATAAATCAAAGAGTTCATTATCAAGATGATAAATAATCCCCTACACTTGGAATTCAAAAAAGACCAATTAGATTATATAAATCCAAAACCTGTATTGGGTATTCATATGTCAACTTTCATGTTTTCCAGACCAAGTAGGGGCCTCTTTGATAATTACCATGGGAAGAAAATAACACATCCCACACTAGGACATATTATACTAACAGTATGGGTAATAATAAAAAGGAGAGTGAATATAATATTTATTATTATGTAGTTCATGTTTAGAATTTAGTGTGTATTGATAAACAAAGAAAGCAACACACTACACAAATATAAAATTAACAAACAAAAAAAGAATTTAAATTTTTTAAGAAATATTATTCTTCTTTGTCTAAAGTCATCCTGATGAATGAGTCTCCTCATATGTGGATTGTTTATAATATTGAGATATTTATATGAAAATATTTGTAAAGAATACTCTCATATTGATCTCCAGGATGTTCCACTCTTTCATAATCCAAGAAACACATATTAGTTGAGTATATCACAAATTATTCTCTATATTTATCGATTGATGTCAAACTATGTGTATCATGGTTTCCAAAAGTACTATTTTAAGAGAGTATGTGTACTTTAGAAATTATATATATATATATATAAGAGAGAACTAGAAACCGTTGATGGATAATCATGAATATTTCTTAAAACATCATACTAGGATTTGACTCCTTAGTCAATGCATCAGTGAAATACACAAAGAATAATAATTAAATATTACTTCACATTTACTCCAATAATATATTCACTGATATCATTTAATTTTTACTATCTCTTAATAGTGATGGTGGAATAAGCTGATAGTGACTCATGTCTAGTGGTGAGTCATGTTGGCGGTGATTCGGTCTACTGGTAGGTCCTGTAGCAGCTACTCATGTTCAACAGTGGCTCATATTCAGTGGTAAATAATATGATAGTAGTACATCTGTAGTGGTGACTCATTTTTATTGGTGACTCATTCCTTGTACAGAATCATTCATGGTGGTGACCCATTCTTGGTGGTTAGTAAATATGGTAGTAGGTAAATTCTAGTAGTAGGTAAACCTGGTGGAGACTCTCCTAGAATTGTGTCTCATCATTAACATTATGTAAATTTAGTGATATGGGAATTCTAGAGATTAATTATTTCAATTGGGGACTCTATTCTGATGGTAAGTTAATTCTAGAGGTGACTCATCTTCAATGGTGAGTCATCTCTGCTGTTGATTAATGTTTAAATTATAGTGACTCATCCCAACACTTATCTAAATTTTCATTAGACTATCATATAGTATAAAATTCTATCATAAAAGTGTAAATCCATTAAAAACATAATTAACACGATTTTTTATTATAAAAAAAAGCAGGTTCCAACACCCTTATGTCACTTTTATGGATATTTTTACGTTATTTTTTATTATTGAGGGTTATTTTCTTGGAATTTTCAGGCTTTGAAATTCAATATTATAATGGTTTCCCTATGGTGCACTGTTAGCTTAAATGATTAAGGGTAACCATGTAGAGCCCTTACAGTAGTATTTTAAGTTTTATAGTACAATTTGATCTAGTTATTACATTTTTAGTTAACTGTATGAGGTCAGGGAGGATATTTGGTTGGGTTCCCAAAAGTGTCTAGTGAAGGGGCCATATTTGGTTTGTGGCTTGGAAAATCGTGTATCCTTTTTGTTTGGCATACATATATTTATTAAAACATTAAATTTAAATTCCATCCCTAGTACTTTTTAACACAACATCTCTCAATATTTCTCTCTCCCCTCATTCAAATAGTCTAGGCATGCAAGGATATATCCTTTTAACAATATATCATTTATTTTTATAGGTTTCCATCATGGTTTCATGCATATTACTCCATGTTAAGTACATTTATCCCCATTACTCTCTTATATTATTATTTTTTCCATTTATATTTTTCACTCCCTGGGGCCTTAGGGGGAATATTGGCATATTTTATGGTTCTCATTGGACATAATCATTTCTATTACCTCTTATAGGGGTTATGGAGGGTATTTTTTGGTTTGGTTGATCATTTAATATTGAAGGAGACTCATTATAGTAATTTTATTCTAGAAATGAGGTAGGAGATTCTTGGATGGATCATTTTATCACTTGTCATAGTGTTATTGGGATTTATTAAATGATTTCATTTTGAAATTATGCTAATATATGTGTACCAGGAAGAACAATGATGATTTAAAAATGGTTTAAACCCTTTTACTGGAATGATTTCTATGCCTTGTGTTTGTAAAAGTACCCAAGTGAATTTACAAAAGTATATAAATACTTTAAAGGGGTTATGGGCATCAATTCTATATATTAATGGTGTTATACAATGAATGTATTCCAATTAAATTATATCACCTTTTGAAATGGGTTTCATTATTTGAAAAAATGGTATGTTTTCTAATGTGAATTTTATATTAAAACATTGTGATTATATTAAAAATATTAATGTTTTATTTATTGTGGGTTTGGATTTTTGAGGGTATTTCAAGAAATATCATTATAATTTATATTCCTTTTTTAAATGGGTTTTGATATGGTTTGATTTGTTTTGGAATCCTAATGATACTTTAAAACAAATTGTTTGGTTCCCAATAAAAAACGAGTTTTCATGAGCATTGTAAGACCTTATTTGTTTCCCTTCTAACTGGCCCCTTTAATGGGTTGTGATCCTTGTATGTTTATATCAGGTGATATATATAAGGGGATGTTTTATATGAGGGTGTTTGTGGTTAGGTGATATTTATTTATAATTTATTGATGTGATACATGAATTGATCATGTGGTTTATTGATTTCACGAATCCTCGGATCAATATCATAGGAGTCCTATGACAATAATATGTGAGATATATATATGAAATCCCAAGTGTAGAGAATGTTTACTATAGTAATGACCTTGTTATACAAAGTGAACTAAATATATGTTTTTTGTTATTGTAGAACGTTTTAAAAGAGACTGAGCATTTATTTGGTGCTACCTGATCATGATGAAGATAAATTAGTTCTATAGGACTAACAATACATGATAAGCTTAGTACTTGCATCCTATGTTCTTCATTTCTGTTTAAGGTTATTTTTTACATGAGTTCAAAGGAGTTTCCCATGATTCTATTATCCTATTCAAGAATAGTCTGCTGATTTATTTCTTTATCTTGTTTTTATCCGTTTCTTCTAGAATGGTAACTTAGATCATATGTATTTGTTACTTGTTTATCCTTTTCATGTGATATTGATATCATGGGGTATATTTTTATTCATTTTTTATTTCTAGTATTATGGCTTAGTTTACAATTTTTGGAAATGTGTTTTGGAAAGGTTTGGAAAAAATGAAAAGTAATGTGTAGTTTTGGATAGTTATCAAACTATTTCATCATGGGTTGGAAAAGTGTGTTCTTTAATTGTAAATAGTTTTTTCCCAAAGGGGATTTGGAGTTTTTAAGAGTAAATAATGTTTTTGAAGCAATTCATTATTTGTTTTATATGGAATATATTTAAATGGAAAATGCATTAAACATGTGTATGGGGGTTAAATCATGGTTTTGGGCCTGAGGATCTTGATTAATTTAAAATGGATTTTCTAGTGTTTTTATTAGGGAGAATAAAATTAATTGAAAATTTTTCCCTTCAGTTATACATATGAAAACCTATTTATTAATCATTTTACAAGAATTATTTATGGTTTGTAATATAAAATTGATTACATTGATTTTAGGTGGATATATGCTAGTACGTATAGATCATATCTTTATTTTTCAGATTCTATGTCATGGATGGATTGGGGTATTCTTTTCTTATGTTAAATGGAATGAAATTCCATATTCTGGGGTATTGGGAGATTGTTCATAGTTATGATCAATATGGAGTCCGTTTAGTAGGTCCATGTTTAATTTTAGTTTTTTTTGGAAATTATTTTCATTATCCACTATATCTTATTGTATTTATTTCTATAGTATTTTTTATCTTATTCAATAATGTCTATATTTTTTAATTTAGTTGTATATTTATATTGAACATTTATTTCATTGAATTTTTTATTGGTTATCTCTTTTATTTATGTTTCCTATTTATATAATTGTATGAGGTAAAATATTTTTGATAGAATGTTTCATGATTCCCAGATAATTGACTCTAGTCCATGGGCATTGGGAATTCCCTTTGAGCCAGTGGCGGGATAGGTCGGGTGTCTATTCATAAAGAAGCCTGAGATGGTTTATTATAAATTGTATAAAATCGTAGGTTCCTAATGAATCCTAGGTTATGGATGCACTATCTTATTATTTGGGGTGTTTTATTTTTAGAAATAAGGAAGTCCAGACTCAAGTGGTTAGTGTGGGAAGATTTTCATGATATCTTTTTCATATACAGACTCAAGTTTACTAGGTAGTCTAGATTTAATCTTTTATTTATTTCACATTTTGAAGAATTTATTAGATTGAGTTTTTAAATTTATATTAGTGTTCATATCCATATTAAAATAGATTAATTTTAATTGGGGGTCTTACTTAGTTTTTAAGATGAATATGTAACTGCGGGATATAGGTGTGATATTGTATTTTTGGCCTTTGAAAACATGTGGAAGATGAAAAATTGATTCTATACCTTTTCTAGTTAACATTGAATGATTGGAACACGATTGTCAACAATGTGTCTTAGTTTCGGAATGATTCCCATCATGTTTTTTTCTATTTAGTCCCCTTAATGCTTGGATTTCCTTTTTTTAGTAGTATGAAAAGAATATATATTGTCCAATTTTATGTTTTTTGTTTTTCTATTGATTTTGTGTTGAATGAAATGATGCACATTTTCTTGTATGTTTTTTGTAAAATTGAATTTCATTTTGTGAAAAATGTTTCTTTCATATGAAAACATTAATTGGTTTGTAAATAATCCATAGGGATTTATTGTACAATTATATTTTATTTTGTTAAATTTCTTTAAAGTTGATAATTTCATTATAAAATTGATAATATTTTTGTTTTGTCATGAAATCCATAAGGTATATTGGTTTCAAAAATTCATGTTGTTTTCTAAAATATGTTTATAAAATCTCTTGAGGTGTACTTCAAGATTAGTTGGTTTTAAGTTTTGAAATTCGGAGGGTGTTTTCATTTTATACTTGTTTGAAATATTTTGAAATTTAGATATAATTTATAAGAAATTGTTTATGGATAATTTATTTTATAACAATAATACTATAGTATTTTTTTAATATTCAACTGTTCTATTATTTTCAAATATTTCAGTGGATTCAAAATTCTTAACCATTGAAATAGTATAGAAATGAGTTTTCTCTATTTTTAAAAAATGAATGAGGAAATTTTAAAAAAAAATGTAAATTTCCTATATTAGGGGAAGTAATTAAAATCAAAACTAGATTTTATATTTTTTTTCATTTTGACCCATGGTGGGTATTTGAAAACTGTATTTTTTGAAATTTTTCTAGAATATTTATATTTAAAATTAATTAATGTGTTTTTCTTTGGAATAATGTTCAAAAAGTGGTTCCCTTTGGTCATTTTATTCTTAATGTTATTCTATTCCCTTTTTTTGGTCGATCTATGCTAAGGGGTTCATGGATTTGAAAAATGAATGCTTGAAATAATTTTTCTAGTTTTGATGAATGGTGGGATTTAAGGGGCATTAACTATGTGAATTTATGTCTCACATTGGATATTATAATCCACCCAGAAAATTCTTTATTAAATATACAGTTTTTTGCTTTAGTGGTTTTACCAACTCCTAATTTTAACACTTACTCGACCATGATGGAGTGATAGGTGTTGTTTTTCCCCTTATTGGTGTGTCCCAGAATTATCAAAGTTTATGTTTTTAGTATGTATTTTTGGAACCATATGGGACGAGTGTTTTAGGTTGTGAGCCTTGTTTGTATAGTTGGATTAGCGGAATATAGTCTTTTTAGATACTAATATGTGAGTTCTGATTCAAGGTAATTTTTTGTTTAGGAAATATGGATTGAAACAAGCTTGTGATGTTTGATATTGAAAAGGTAGACAACATTTTATGTATACTCAGAGTGACTTTTTGGTTTCTTTTTATGAGTGGGGATTGATATGGTGATTGATCATTCCTAGTTTCTTAATGGTGTTCATTTTTTTATTCATGGTGTAGTCCATGGATTTAGTTTGGGATTATTGGTTTTGACATGGGGAAACATATGGTGCATGAATGGAAACTGTGGGTGTTTATTGTTTCTTCTTGTATTTTGGTCCCCTCTAAATTTAGTTAACCATCAGGATCATTTTTAGGATATTGTTATGTGATCTTTCACTCATTTTTCCTTCATAAACTGTCTATGGACATGAGGTTGGAAAAATTTCATCAATTAATGAGGGTTGTATAGGTTTTTTGTGCTCACAGAATTTTGGACACCATGGTTTTTTAAATCCAATATTGTGGTTTTGGGGATATTCCTGGGAGTGGTGCATCCTTTAGGTTATTGATAATGTTGTTTTAAGTTCACTTTTACTAGAATAATGTGTAACTCCTTTGTAGATGTAAGAGATTATAGTTGATTTATAAAATTATATTTCTAGATAGAATAGGTTGTTGTTGTTCCACTATTATAGATCAGTTTTAAATGGTGGGGAGAACCAGTTAGGTCTTCACATCCTTATAAATACAATTTATTTTTTGTGGATTTGATTTTTCTTGAGGTGATCTGACATTTTTTAATGGTTCATCATGTAATTTTACTATATATCCATGAATTGGAGTTGATTTTAGTTTTTTGAACCTTCTTCTATGGGTATCATTCATGGTAATTAATCCTTAAAGTTCATAGTTATACAATTTTCTTTTTTCTCCACATTAGCATATGAATTTTTAGGGGTAAAAAGTTATATTTTGGTGATAATTTTGACACCCTAATTTCTCTATCATCAATTATATCATGTCATTTAATGTTATTGAGGGGTTTTTTATTTATACAATTTTGTGCTTAGAAATTAAAAATTTTATGGTTTTCTTGGGAGAATTGATTACATGCCTGGTTTGGAGAAATTGTGCAGAGGTCATGAGGAAATGAAATTTTTTTGAATGTACTATATGGAATGGTTAGCGCAGAGTTAGTCAACTTTTAAAAGGTCTTAGAGGAAATTTTAATGGGGTACCTAGGAGTTTCCAGTGATGGAAACATAGTTGTTTCATAGTTTGGAGGGCCATATAGATAAATTGTGTTACTTTCCTAGATTCATTAAATTTTGAAATTACAATTCTTCCTCCCACTCAATTTTAACCCTATAAGCATCCCTATTTCTCCATCTCATTTTAATGGACTAGGCATGAATGGCAACTCCCTCCCCTTACTGCTCTTCCATTTTATGAGTTTCTACCATTGTTTTATACAGATTCCTCCCTAGTAAGTCCCTTTAAAACCCTTACAATATTCTATTATTCTATTTCTCCTAATTATTTTCTATTCCATAAACTGTAGGGATCTTGTTGAATGATTTTAGGGTTGGGAGTTAACCTAATCATGGGAATTTTTTCTTAAGGGTTTGAGAAGGGAATTTCTTAGCTTAGTTGAGAATTCTCCATTGGAGGTTATGTGTTGTAGTTACTTTTCTCTAAATATGAGGTAGGTGTTTATTTTTAATCAATTTATTTTATATACTATAGTGTTATTGAGTTTTCTAAACTAATTTCATTGCTATATTATTCCTTTTTTATGTGTGCCATGATAGAGTAATGATGATTTCCAAAAGGTTGTATCCCTTGTAATGAAACGGGATCCCATCTATGTGTCAGTAAAATTGACCTAGTGATTTTCTAAAGGTATTTAAATGTTTAAAATTAGTAGTGGACATCATTTTGAGATTTTATGGGTGTTCTGTATAGAATATTTTTTTATTAAAGTGATTACTGTTCGGAAAATTGTTTTCTTATTTGAAAAATAGATGTGTTTTCCTGGATAAATTTCATTTTGAAACTTATTGATAACATTGAATTTTTTAAAGGTGTTTTTAAAGGGAGTGTGAATTTAAAAAGGTATTTAAATAAATATATTTATAATTTAGTTTTAATAGCTGTTTGAAATGGGGTTTTAAAATGTGCTAGTTGGCCTTGAATTATAATATTACTTCAAAATGGCCTATTTTGAACCTTATGATAAATTGATTACTCATGAATGTTGTGAGATCCTATATGTGACCCTTATAATTTTTCACATTAATATGTGGTGTTTTTGTATCGGAATTCATAGTGATAAATCTAAGGGGATATTTCAGGTGAGGTTCATGGAAGGGGAGGGTATATATATTTATAATGTATTGAAGGGATTCAAGTGTTGATCATGTGGTTGATTTCTATCTCACCTCCTCTTCCTGATATTATAGAGTCTTAAAAAGATAGTAAGTGTCCTTTATGTGTGCTAGCCCTAGAGTAGTGTATGTTTCCTAGTGTAAGGTTCTATTTATACTATGTGAGCTTATAATATTTTTTCTACTCTCTTAAAACATTTTATATGATACCGCTGATTTATTTTTAGATCTATTTTTGTGATAGATATCAATTGGTTCTATAGGACTACTCGTACTTTAATGTAAAATAGTTTCAGCATAGATTCAAAATCTCTATTTTGGTTCCTTTATTATTGGAGCTCTTGGGAGTTTCTCTTGATTCTAGGATCCTATTCTTGATCACTTAGTAAATTTTATTCTTTATCTTATTTGTATCCTTTGGTTTTTGTATGATTGAAGGAAATATATATATTAGTTTTTTACTTCCACATTTCTCATGGGATTGGTATCATGGTGATTTTTTTATTAATCAAATCTTTCTAGTACCGTGGATTACATTTAAATTTTTTTAAAAGGTATTTTTTGAATGTTTTCGAAAGAATGAAAATTAATGTATGGTTTTGGTTTTATAAAAAAAATTTATCATGTGTTTAAATGTTGTGTTCTTTAAACATGAAAAGAGGTTTTCCAAATTCTTTTAATAGTGTTTTGTTAAGAAATATGAAATAATATTACTTTTTTTAAAACATTATACTATTTAATTTATCATAAAGGTATTCTATTTTTAAATTTTTTTAAACAAGGGTGTTTGTGTTAAAGGATAGTTATGGTCTTTTGGTTCCAATTTTTTTTCTAAATTTTTTTCCTTGGTTTTCGAGAGGAAAAATTGACCTAATTGATATTTATTATGACAAAGATTTTTTAAAAGAATAAACTATTTTTTAATTAGGTCTAAATTACAATTTATAGATTGTAATGTAAAACATATTACATATATTTGATGGGTGGAGGCCGTCTAGGTTGAACGAATCACACCTTTATTTTACAAGTTTCAGGTTATAGCTAGATTGGGGTATTATCCCTTATAATTTATGTCCAGCTATTCTACAAGTGGGGATATTAGGAGATTGTGCATGGCCACGTGAGACATGTAGTTAGTTTGGTGGGTTCACACTTGATTTTGGATTATTTATGTGATTTTTTGTATCATCTACCATGGGATGTTATATTTATTTCTATAGTCCTTTGTAATTGATTATATTGTGTCCTTATTTTTGTATTTAGTTCTATCTCTAGCTTGGATGTTTATTTTATTATATCATGATTGGTTTTTTATCTCTTTTATTTCTACTACAAATTTATATCGTTTTATGAGGAAATAATCATTGCCAAATTGTGTTTTGTGATGCCCAAGCACTAGTTTTCAACATGGGAGGATCCATGACACCCTTCAGTCTCATGGTAGGATGTATTGGGTTTTAGTTTAGATGTGTTCCTAGTCCAATTCATTTTACATCCCTACCATCCCTAGCCTCTCCTTGGGCCCAAAATTATCTCATTGGTATCAGTCTGTTATAGACACACTGAAATCAATGTTATGTCATCATCAAATCCTACACCACATGAAACCCATCACAACCACAATGTGACATAAAAATGTAGATATTCCAAAAAAAATCACATTAAATGTAATTATATATATAAATAAATAATTATAACCCTGAGTTATAAACATTTTACAATCATTCAGAATGAGAAATAAAAATAGAAATAATCACTATATCAATAGATACCACAATAAGGTATAATCACCACCTAAAGGGAAGTTATTTACTTACCGATTCCATTATTCTGTTTATATTTATCGTGTTATAATTAATATATCTTTGTAAATTTCAACGTTAATACATACCTACCACTAAATTATTCATCATTTTCACCGTCACAATTAACTCCCCAAACTGAAAAATAATTTTTTTTATCAAAACACTTTTACCACATTATTTATTTACTTAGTTATGACGTCCTGTAGTTAAGTTGTGTGATTATTCCACTTATGAATCAGTTTTATAATATATATTTGTTGTCTGAACATACTAATCAACCAAATCTTTTAGAGAACTAAGAATCACTCATCACCCTCATCCAACTACATCTAAGACAAACAAAATCCAAAAATACAACTATAAAACTCTCTTAGAGGAAATAAATCATCATATACTATGATGAAAACATAACTCATCTCCATCCTCTAAACAAACAATTTACCAACACATATTCCCTCACAACACACCACTACCACATACTTTTTCTATAGTAAAATATCATTCTACATACTTTAACCAACAACACCAACAAGGAAGGACACACTAAACCTCCTTCCCTAATGGACCACTAGATCCTCCATATACATCCAAATTTTGAAAGAATCACTCTAATGAAAGTAAAACATATAGGGTAGAAACAAATAAAAAGGATGACAAAAAATTTTCCCTTCCCAACCTAGACTATAATTCAGCCATCACTAACCCACCATAATAGAATCGAAAGGGAAATAATTTTATATTTAATTATCCCTAGACTTTCATAATATGACAACTTCAAGGAGACAAGAACTCAAACAACTCTAGACACACCACAACAACGTCAAGTGACATTACTAATTTTTCTTATTAGAATTCAAGTTACCGCCCCATTCCATAAATTCATTTACACGGTTATCCTAATCATTTAAGATTTAAATTAAATATTTAAATGTTTATCCTCATACCCATATAATGTATATATATTATTAGGTGGAATTAATATCAATGAAACAAAATTTAAAGAGAAATTCTTTGTTGCGAAATAAGGAATGGGTTTACTAACTGGATCTCCTTTCTATATCCTATCTATAAAAAAATTCTCATCTCAAGAAAATTATCTATCATAAAAATTATATATATAAAAATAAAAATGAAATTTGAGACTTGAAAATTAATCGAAAAGAGGGGATTATTAATAATTATAATATTCAATTAATATGAAAAATCGTAATAGGAATAAAAACACAACATCCACTTCCCCTAGACCAAACCAACTACAGAGAGGATAAGAGAAAGGAATAAAAATGGGATAAAAGAAATAATATACACATCCGAATTCCCCCAAAAAATAATAGAATGAGAGAAAAGTATTATAGAAAAAGTATATTTTAGCAATACCCATCCCCCTATAATAAACACGGTCACAAGAAAAGAGTATTATAATAATTTAATTGGTTAATTACAACACCTCCCCCGGAACAAAATAATATTTTTTGAGCCCGAGGATAGAGTACATTCTTACTATATCTAAAGGAAATTGTGGTGTGGGGTTATTATTGATGGTTTAATTAGTGAAAAAAATCATCAATCATTGGATTTAACATTTGGGGTCCAATAAATATAATGATATAAGATCCAAACATTCATGCAAAGGGTCAAACAATATAAAAGGAATGATAATAATTCATGTAATTCAATTTGAGGGAGATAATAATTAAAAGGATACTAGATCAATTTGGAGGACTCAGGTGATTCTGTATAATTTTAAAAAATTAAGACCCAGATATCTTCAAATAATATTGTTTCTGATAATGTATTCAACACACAACAATGAGTTTAAATAAACTATGATATAAATTTAAAATATTATTATTTAAATGTGACTAATATAACTGACTCATTAAATTGGTGGGTATAAATATTATTAACTACATTATGAAATATATATATATATATATAGGTCATAATACATATAAATTTGATGATAAATTATTATGAAATAATCTCTCAATTTTTAATTAATAAATTTTTTCTTCAAAAAATTCCATTTATTGAAAGATGATTTTTATTGTGTTTCATTAGAAAATATTATAATTTTTTTAATAAATCATAGAAATTTACTTTATTAAATTGATATAATTTTTATATCATCATATTAATATCAAATTTTGGTGTTTTTTTGGTGTTTTTTTAAAAAAAATATTGATTTTCTGTGAATATTTAATAATAATAATTTTTTTGTAAATCTTTAGTTTTTAATAAATAATGTAATTTAAACGGTCCAAAATTATTTAGATATGATTAAAAAATAAAATTTGTATGCAATAATTATATTTAATATAATTAATTAAATTTAGATATACTTTATACTAGATTTTAATATATGTTTTTTTAGGCATTAAAAAATATATTTTTTGAAAACTTTTTAATGGTCAAAATGTTTATCCATTTTAATTAATTAAAATAACCCCTGATAGGGAATGATTTAAATTAAAGGTATATGTTATATATCTATAAATATGAATTGAATTATATTCAATTATTATTACTTTTCAAATATTTATTATAAGATCATCTTATGTTTGAAAAATGAATTTCTTGAAAAAAATGATACAAATGTGGGTGTAATTTTAAAATAAATTATGCCGCTTCTATGAGTTAACTTGATCGAATTTATTTAATATTTGGAATAAAAATAATTTATATTATGTAATATGTTCAACATAATTTTTTTCATAACTAATACTAACAGCAATAAAAATATGTTCGCATAGTTAATGCTAAAACCAGTTTATTGGGGGTTAAAATATACCGGTAAACAGAATAAAAATATTTTTTTTGAGTGATATTGGTGTGAATAATACCTATATACACTAAACTAATTTATTTTTTATTTTTTCATCTACTTTTATTGAGTGTGACTTACAATAATTGAGTAGCTTTGGGTATTTACTAGAATTCCACTCCTCCTCCATTATAAAATGGAACCCCCTCTACTCTCTTTTACATGCATAAAAAATCAATTGGTTCTAAAAATACTTGACCAAATACCTTCCTTACATCCCTCACACACCCTATAATCCTTTTATTTTTATAAATCAAATATATTAATGCATTATGTATAATCCTAAATATGTGATCAGAAGAATAGGAGATAGAAGACATACCTGATAACTCCTGGACTCAAGGTAAGGGCATCATCTACAAACTTCCTTCTTTTAAACACGAGTTCATTTATGCACCTAATTTATTTTAAATTGTTTATATAATGTTCCTTTACATATTATATCATGAATCCTTTATATATCATGATATTTTATGTTTTAATTTATTTACTTCATTCACAGGGGTTAGGATTCAATAGTTACTAAAGTTGTATGGGTTTATGATTCTGTCACATTTTATTAAAGATTTTCTATGATTCAATTTTAATTATAGGAAATTATTTTATCATTTTCTAATAAAACTATTAATTTTTCATATCCACTAGTTATTCATGAAAATTTCAAGTAATAGTACCATTTTCGACTCTTTGGTATATAAAATAATTTAGAAAGTTTTTTATGGAAAATAAACATTATTTATATATTAATTCATATTCCTTATCTTTTATATGTATATATTTTATTTAATTTTTTGAAAAAATGTTTTAATATTCTAATATTATTGTTTAAATTCAATTATACCATTTTTTACTAAATAAAAAATTCATTAAAAATGAATCTTCGTTTCATTTTCCTATTGTGGTACCTCGTGACATTTAACTAAAATGGGAAAGGAATATTTTTATAATTTGTAAAACAGGAATGATATTTTCTAACATCATGTCCATTATTTCCTTGATCATTAATTTATAAGTATTAAATTTTATTTTCAATGAAAATAATTTCAAAAATAATTTGTGAATTTTAATTTTTCAAAATTCACATTCAATATAGAAATTTTTTTTTGAACAATAATGTTTTTAATATTTTTAAAAGTGTTTATTTTTATCCAAAAAAATAAACTTTAATGTTGTGAAATACTTATAAATAATTATGTATATAAATTTCTCACTCTCCCTTACATTGATAGTGTAATAATTTCCTTATGTTTATATCTCCAATTCATTCATTAAGGGATTTTCTTTGATTATTATATGAGACAATTTTGTGTAGATCATTTCTTTCCATGGATAATTCTTATGTTTATTCCATATGATTAATTTCATTATGGGGAGAAGATATTCATGCAAATAAAATGAATGTTATGGGTTGTCCTAGAATTATAAAGCACTTCAATGCATTTTGTATTGTTATATCCATAAGAGACATCATGTATGGGATTGTGAAGTGAACCTAATCCATTATGGAACTTTTTCCACCATGGGATTATACCTAAGTGGTTATCCTTGGATTATTTTTATTACATGTTTTATGTTGACACCACATTTATTATGATTCCATGATCTTATGATACCATGTTATCTATGTCATGATTCCATGTGATTACTCATGAACCCTCTCTTATATGATATCATGTAATACCTTGGACTTACATGTTTGGTTTCCTTCTCAGGTTTATTCCCTTAATGTAATTTTTATCTCATCCTTTTATTTTATATATTTCCCTAGATTATCCTATGAATTTTTAATAACTCAAATAGATTTATGCACTCACTAAGGCGAATAAAAAATATAGATATTATATTAATGATTTGTTTGATGCTTTATGTACCTATTCTTCCAACAACTCTAGGATTCATGATCACAAGGTTTGTTATTAATATATATTTTTTTAGAAATCATGTAATAATATATGTAAAGGGATTGGGTCACTATTGTTGGTATCGTAGAAAAGATTTAGTTGTCATTTGGAAACTATGATAAGAAAACATTAGATATAGACCCAAGGTTATTGTTTCTCTCCCTCAGAATGAGTGTTTTGGTTAGAAATCACTATTTACAAGAAGTTTCCATTAGATTTATTTATGGAACCAGAAATATAAAATTGTTCTTTATCCAAAATAACCTACTTTCTAAAAGCATGAATTTGTTAGGTTTGGACCTGCAATACATAAGAACATTTATTTGTTGAGAGGATGGGAGGTTAGACTCATCACACCCGTTGGGGGTATTATTTGTTACTCTGGGACTCTATTATATATTTGAGATATTTTCATGAATCTTTATTAATTAACAAAGTATAACGTATGTTTCCCATTGAATTTTCAATCAATTATTAGCATGTGTGGAATTCAAAATCATCTATTTGTATTCAAGGTTCATCATTAATGGAGATATATGTATGTATTCGAGATCCTCCATCAATGGTATCATCTTATATACTATTTATAGATTATTTTAACTGTCGTTTTGAAAATACAAGTTTTTAAGCAACTCATTGGGGCACTCTATAATTTATTGTCTTTCAAGGAGATAAAATCATGTTTTTTATGTAGGGATAATACCCTTATATGGGATACATAGGTATCCTTGTGAAAGGAATTAGAACCCTCTTTGTTTAGTGCCCGTTAATGGGACAGAACATTCCTTTTAGGTTTGTGTGATAAAGACCAAATCGTACCGTTTAATGTCATGTGGTAAGGACATCTAAGCTAAAGGTTCGTAATTAGTGTTTGGTGAGGGACTTATGTCTATCTAGACCAATTAACCTGGAAAGGATATGAGTTTACAATTTGGATTAAACCCTTTTGGGAATATGGATCTGTAAGAAGAGGGTTGTTTTGTAGTTTTGGGTTTGAACCGAAGGGAGGCTTCCTATGTATCCCATTCCGATGGGAATCAAAACCTATGTAGTTCGGTAAATCTCATAGGATTTTATTATCCTTTGAGAGAAATAGGATGGAGATTACTCCGAATGAGGTTGCCCCGATTAAGTGAATGAGGGTTAGATTATTGAACATGATATTCAGTGAGCTCGGGCCTTGGTGTAGGATTCTACATATTTTAATTATGGTGGCAATTAGTGTTCTAGTAGTTCATAACTGGTGGATTGTGTGGATATTGTGATCATCAAAACTCACTAAGACCATGTGTGTCATGATCAGTGTGAGAAACAAGTGGATGTGAAAAGATTCATCAAACCACACACATTATCTTCCACGGATTGAATTATACGGGCCTATGAAGAAAGAAGTTGAGGCAATGGTGAGAGAGGTTAAGGAGCAATGAAACACTCAATGTGAAATGAAATTGAAGTTCATTGGGTATGGCTAGAAATACTAGGGGATTATACTATGATTGCTGCTATACAATTAGTTTAGGAAGGGGAGGGAGTAATTTCCTTTTTCAAAAATGAAATGTAGTTGTGAACTGTACCTTTACTATTGGGGACCCGAGGCTCTGGGTTTTAGAGATGATAAGGGAGAGACAAGGCCCATACCCTAATCCTTCAAACTGGGAACTCCATAACCCTGTTCCTAGGTAAACTGTCTATGTGACTATAGATATAAAAACCTACAAACATCCCAAGGATCCTGAATCCCTTTGAAGACAAATGTTAGAAGCCTCTAACTACAAATATACAAACCCAAATAGAAGACACATGGATGTTCTCTCCCTAATGGTTTGATATGTTTGTATGTATTGGAGGAGGATTCAACATAATCCTTTTCAAAGAGGAGATAAACATAAGGGGAAGCCTTTCTATTAATGGATTTGAAGTATAATTGATGAAAGGATTGTTTAGGATAAAAGGATAAGGTGAATCAAAGAGGGGTGCCCAAGTAGGTATTTGGAATGTAGGTATGGGCGAATAGGAAAGCTTGGGAAACCTGATGTTTTCTTAAGTGATGAAAAAAATAGATGTTAAAACATGGGTTGAGACCTGAATCAATCCATCAAGAGTATTCACAGGTACACTCAGAAGTGGGGTGCTCATGTTCCTTTAAGAGGAATTGGTGGTGCACAATAGTCTATGATTAGGGGGTTTGGACACTTTGGGGATGAAATTGTTATTGATTTGAAACACTAAAGGGGATTATGTCCTATGATCCTCCATTAATTCCTCCACCCTATGTGTTCAAAAGATACATTAATGGTTTTGGAAGACATGGGTGAAGCACTAGGGTGACCAGAGAAGCATTTGGGCATGAGAAAAATTTATCTGTAAAAATGAAGACCCTAAGGGTCTATTTATAATAAAATAAGTGACCCTAGGTGACTGGTGATTGGCCGTGTAAGGGGTTGCGTTCCAATAGTGAATTGGCTCAATTCGGGAGATTTCTGACTAAAACCTTTACAAATATTTAAATTCACCGTGAATTTTCTCCTCTTTTCTATGGAAATCCCCAATTCATAAATGGCTCAAGATCAATGTTTATGGAGCATCTAAATGGAATCTAGGAACTGTTGTTTGTGGTTCCATTTTCAAAGACTGGCTTGGGCATCGAACTGGATGCTTCTACGGCGGCTGTGGGATTTCCTCTTCTCTAGAAGCTGAGATGGTGCCTGTGATTCATGATGTCAATTTTTCCAAAAAAAGAGCTAGAAAAACATCTGAATTTAAAGTGATTCAACCACCATTTTCCAATCTATATAGAGTGGTTCATTTAGCTTTGCCTGGTCCCTTACTACCCATTGGATGAATTTCCTATCTTTGATCTTGGAAATTAGATACATCGCCACACATTCCTACTGAGAAGAATACATGGTTGCTGATGGTCTAACTAACAAATGGATCAATGAAAGAATTACTTGGTGGGATGAGTTCCTGATTGATCTGCTTCACATTATTGGAAAAGATTGTAATATGATCCCCTCCTTCAGACTTTCATAGTTTTTTTCTCTATTTAGTAAATTGGGTCTTGGTCTTTGAACAAGGCTTTACATTAAAAAAATTAATAGAGTGTCAACAAAATCCACCCCCACCCCCTTATAATTGGATATGAAAGGAAAATATGGTCTTATACTAAGTAAAAGTAATAAAAATTTCAAAAATTTTGATGTGGTGCGCAAAATAATAGTGAGTGAGGTAAGAGTGTGCAGGGTCAAGGCATACAGCTTAGTCATCATTGCTTATATATAGTGGATATACTTCAAAAAAAGTTTCTAAGGATATTGGAAATCCAACTCACAACACGCAAGTGTTTTCTTTTAGACACTCCTACTGAAAATATCGGTTGTTCTTCATCTGTAGATTTTTTATTTGCACACCAAAAATTGGGCTCCATACTTGTACATAGGTGTTATACTTTCACTTTGAATCCATATTAGTGCTCCTTAATTCCTTTTCAAAAATTTCGTTATGTCTTTTTCAAAAAATCCAAAAGGAGTTCACTTTAAGATGAATGTTGATATATTTTGTAGGTTTAATGGCTCCCATGAGAATCGTATCTACTAATGAATTGGATAGCAAGAGAATTGACGATAAGATGAAGATTATTGGGCATGATTACTTTGACATCTATGACACTACTCTCCCAGATTTGGCAAATCATCTGAGGAAATATCACTTCAATTTTCCAAGGAGTGTTTATTTTCCTCGGTATGGTTATGGTCATCTGTATGATGCCAACATACCGGATCCAAATAATTATATTCCACATTTTTGGTTTCAAGAGAAAACCAATTTATCATCTACCGATATTTTGGTTAAGGAACATATATCAATTATAGAATGGAAACTAAGGCCCATTTAATACATCCCAACTGATGTGCTCTAGATTTGAAAGTACAAACACCCAAGATATAGGTTTACTTCTATTCATTCATTTTTTTTATATTCTCAGAGAGATTAATCAAACAGTTGGAAGAATTGTTGTAATTTTATCCTAGGAGGGGGTGTTAAACCCATAAGTAAGTTGGTGTATTTGGTGCACCAAACATGTGAAGAGTTTATAGATGACTTAAAAGGCCTCATAATTAATGAGGTTGTATGGTTCAAGAAAATATATGTATATCGAAATGATAATTTCATTCCAGAGTTGTTGAGCTGATGGAGACAAGAGACTAATTCCTTCTATTTGACACATAGAGAATTAGACATTAGTTTTTTGGATATCTACGTGATATCTAGAGCTCCAATCCTTGGAGACAAGTATGATGAATTTATTCCTCCAAAGGACATATGGAATGACTCAAAAAAAACACCAGCCTTGGTTTGGGAGTTAATGAAGATATTTTATAAACATGTGAATAAAAACAAAAAAAATATCCTACACAATAAGGGATATTCACCCAGAGGAGTGGATGGAAATATTACCGATGAAGAAGAAGGAGAAAGGACCCACTTGAACACATCCAACAAGCTCTCCAAAGACAAAAAATAATGGTACACCTGAAAATTCTTGGACAACATTAGATAATGGAGAGTTTGAAATGTGGGGTTATGAATTCAACTTCAAAATTCCTGTGAAGACAAATCTTGTGGGTTTCCTGTCCATGCGTCTCAATGTATATCTATTGATAGTGTGAGATTCAAAGGGAAGTGTTTGGTGGAGAAATTTTTTTATAACGGCCAAGTTGGTAGAGAAGAGGATGATAGGGTTGGATACCCCTATTCTGGAAAATATCCAAAGGATATTGTTGAATATCTATAGAGGTAAGTATTCTATTGGAATAGAAAGAAAATTCCATGTTATATGGGGGTGGATCACCACTCATTTCAAAACATATGTTGTGAATAGTGGGGTTCAAGTCCATGGAAGTTGGTTCGGACCATCTGTTCAAGCGTTTTATGGTATTTAACCTTTGTATTTGAATGCTTACGCTAATATGTCTAGGTTACGTATGTACATGGAATTTCATCTCCCCCCTTATGGGAATCCTCCTACAGAGACTTTTTTTGATGATGGGATGACCAACATAGAGATAAGGGCATATATGTTAGCTTATAGGGATGTTGTAATGGCCACCAGGATTAGCAGAGAAATCATTTACAAGGCCTATGATACTTACTAATTCTTACATCAATTAAAAAATCTACAAAAATTACCACATCTCCTCTAGTGTATGTAATATTAAAGCAACATATGATGGTGGCCCGACACCTATGGTTGATAACGACTATAGAAGAAATCAGGGAAATATTCAACATACCTTCTACTGATGAAATAAGCAGATTGACTAACTAGTATGTTGAGAACTGGGTTACATCATACTTAGAAGAGGTGCTAAACCATGTTGTCCCACGGGTCATGGTAAAGAGAGGTAATAGAAAAGATCCCTCTTGTATGGAAGGTAATTCCTCGTCATTAGAGGCTGATTCATTTGAATCATATGGTGGGGGTGATGAAGATCCAAGATCACCAAAGTAACCTCGTGCAAGATACAATCTACATGTTAGGGTTAATATAGCTACAGCATAAGTACCAACTGAAGTAGTATCAATGTGGAATAGTCTCCATCGTTTAGAAGAGTAGCATGTTCCATTTTTTCATCCACCATCTATGAAAGGAGGAATTTGGAAGAAACTCAAATATATATCTACAGGATCATCTTAACAAACCTCTGGAATGTATTCTAAACATGTACGACCAGAGGTGGTTCAAAAATTGAAAATCTAGAATTGTGATGCTAAAACCACAAGGATAAATTTATGTTACGGGTTGCATATTCAAATAATAGGGGATCTACAAGCCTCTTCTGATATTCGTTTTAAGAACAACCCTGATAAAGTAAGAACTTACATCCGAGAACCTAATATTCTCTTATATTCAACTGATAAATCAATCCCCACAAAAAATGAGTAAAATATATGATGGATCATCATTCCGCTGATGGGATTGACCTTTAATTTGTTGAAGTTTGGCGTGATTCTATTGATTTTTTTAAAAGGTGGTTCCTCATTCAAAGACCAAGGAACAATTTTTTGATCAAGATATAAATGGAGTTAGAAAAGTCTGAAAGATGGAATCTTATTAAAATCCTTATCATAAAACATAAGCAAATCACCAGGAAACTCATCCAACCAGGTAATATCATTATTGACCCCTTTTTGGAAAGACAATCACCAACCGTTTTATCTTCACGAAAGGCATGAGTTGAAATGTAGTTGAGTTCCTTGATAAAATCAAGATAACTAATCTATCAGGAAGTAAGCATCTATGCAAGGTGCACCACCCCCATCTAGATAGCTTGGAAAAAAGTGGTTGAATCACATTCAACCCAGATCTTGTTCCAACCCCGTTGTTTGGAAATGTCCACAACATGAATCAGTACTAATATTTCTGCATCTAGAGATGAGGTGGTACCACATACACTAAAGAAGTAGACATGACACCTTCCAAGAATGTCTCTAAAAATGTCACCACAACCTTCCATACTCGGGTTTCCTCTTGAGGCACCATCGACATTCACATTGAACCATCCAGGAAGTGGAGCATTCCATAATACTTCATGGGTGTGTCGAGGATTCTTGTAAGATCTCGCAATACTTAGATGTTGAAGGATCTCAAAATCACCAACATAGTTGTCACAATTAGATTTATGAAGAGATTCAGCATCTAGATGGAAACGATAATACACGTCCTACCTGCAGTGAAAATGAATGAGGAATTATTATGAAGAAATTTATTTCTATCATACCATATCACATGTAGGTGCTCTGCAGCCGTAGTCAGAAAATGATTCAGGATTTGCATAAAAGAATCCCATTTAACATAACATTGCAATTGAGAGTTAATTGTATCAAGAAATGACCATCTGCAACCAAAAATGTCAAGATCGTAATTCCAAAGAGCTGCAGCTGTAGCACAGAACAAAAAAAAAGATTAGAATCATCTTGGTTTTGATTTCACAGATGACATCTATAGAAAAGAGGAATCCCCAGAGATTGCATGCACAATTCATTTGGGACCCTATTATGGGAAATACGCCAAATAAGAGTATGTCTCAAGTGCTTGATCCAATGTTTTCAAAAATATTTCTACCAACCCAAACTTGAATCAAAATCAATGAAATTGTTTTTGTAGAATCTTTTGGAATCAAGGAACCCATTAAAAGTAGGCTCCCAAATGAGCAAGTCATCGATGTTGGAGAAAGGATAATTTTCAATGATATTACTAATGTGATTAGGGAGGGTTATGTCAAGGGAGTTAAAAACATCCCTAATAGTGTTACTGGTGTTGTCAGGAGGAGTGGGGGAAAACATCATTGAGATTAAGGGGACACCGATCATGTTATCTAGCCAGAAATTCATTGATGAATTAGGGCTAACCATACATCTAGAGTTGTTCATGATGCTAATGAAGGATTTGTCTAATTGAAGGCCATTTGGAATAAGTGATGTTACTCAGTTTTCCATTATTAATCTAGGTAATGAATATTTTTTTGAGAAAGGTGGAGGTATTAGATTTGTTGTAAATTTTTCTTCAAGTCATCTTAGCATTGAGAGAGTCAATAAAAAGCTTAAGATTTTTTATTCCAAGACCACCCTTGTCCAGAGGATTACAACAAGTGACCAAAGGTATGGTCACATGCTTTATTTCAATCATACTACCAGCCCAAACAAATGTTTTAATGTAAAATCTGATTTTCTTAAGGAGAACACTAGGAAAATTTTAAACCATCATCGAGTAAACCATTTTGGAGACAATTGTAGATTTCACAAGGAAAATTCTTCCTTACATAGAGAGATATTTACCCTTCCAGGAAGAAAGTTGGTCTGTAATTTGATAAAAAATGTTGTGAAAGTCGCTGGATTTGGGTGTTCCCCAAAATATAAGAACCCCATGATATGTGAGGGAGAAAGATCCTTCCTTGATTTCTAGGTAATTAATGATGTTTCTTTTTCTGTTAGGTGAAAAAAAATTCACAAATTAAAAAAAATAATTTTCTCAAACTTATCACTTGACACAAAATTTTCTCAAAATGAGTTGGAGCATTATTGAGGTTTTGGATGTTCCTTTTATCACCTTTTATTAATAGAATAAAATCATCAGCATATAAAATATGGGTAGGAACAATTATGTTTCTAAAATCAAAAATTGGATTAATCTTGTTTTTATCCACAAGGCTCATGAGAATTCCACTTAAAAAATCCTTGGCAATAGAAAAAAGGATTGCATAAAGAAGATCACCTTGCCTAACCCCCATGGTGAATTTAATTAATCTTTTTGGAGCCCCATTGACCAGCACAGAGATGGAGGCCAAATTAAATAAGGAGTTTATCATACAAGTAAATGAATCAATAAACCCAAAGATTTGGGGAAACATGAATATGAAACTCTAATCCATGGTGTCAAAATCCTTTCTGGTGTCGAGATTAATGGAAAAACTACCTCCACTAGTGACTTTATTCAGCATATTAGTTCATTATGAAGAATGGAATATGCAATCTTCAATAAAAATTCCTTTAATGAAACCAAATAGGATCCAAAATTTTTTTACTTGTAGATGGGGATGAGCCTGTTAGCAATGAGTTTGGTCATAATTTTATAAATTGTGTTGATGAGCACAATAGGCCCAAAAAGGTTAATCTCAGTGGCATTTTCCACAATAGGAATAAGTGTGAGGAATTGAGCATTTATCCCATGTGGGAGAACACTAGTGGAGAAGAAAGATTTGACCAATTTTCAATCATCCAAATGAATGATTTCCCAGTAGTGTTGGAAGAAACCATTATTGAAACTATCAGGTCCTATGGAAGTATCAAGGTTGAGGCTAAAAACAGTTTCCTTGATTTCAGGATCCAGAGGTATGCTTAAAATATGGTCATTATCTTCAACAGTAACCATATGTGATATGATATCAGGAAGCAGATCTTTGCAAACCACCTGACCATTGAACAAAATTTGAAAATAATCGACAACATGATTAGAAATGGCTTCCTCAGTGTCAAGAAGGGTGTCATAAACACTAATATAGTCAAGGGGACTACAAAAGTTTCTAATTAATTGGAAATAACTATATAACATTGTATATATATCTCAATTAGAAATCCATTTGGTTTTGAAAATTTTATTTTTAATGTTATCTTTGAGTGTCAGTAGAGTGTTGAGCTTCATGGATGTACAAATTTTAGGATGAGGATCAAGAGAAAAGTCAGATCAGGTGTCGGAGATTTTAGTGTGAATGACTTCATTCCCTAGATAAGAGATGTCCTTGTCTAGCTATTTTGTTTTAGAGCCACACCAACACTTTAGAGACTACTTCAGAAGTTTTACTTTTGCAATGCATGAAAAAACATCATTATTATGCCTTATGCCATCCCAATTTTTTTTATCAGGTTAGAACATTCAGGATCT
Organism: Viscum album; assembly: GCA_963277665.1. Lineage (NCBI taxonomy): Eukaryota > Viridiplantae > Streptophyta > Magnoliopsida > Santalales > Viscaceae > Viscum > Viscum album. The sequence goes on from OY728158.1 coordinate 1,033,166,474, forward strand.
TTATCCCATGGATTGTTGGATTTAAAAGGGGTAGGATATTTTAAACCCTTAGTGAAGAGACTGGGTAGAACGCGGTCATGGTTAGAGTTGATCTAGGGTAAAGTAAAACTAGATATGGATTCCTGTTGATCGAGGGAAGTAGTATTAGTGAAATCTTAATCATGTTTTATAGCCACTACTATATTAATTCAATTTCTATACCAAGTATACTTAGCACCAGTGAGGTTGATTTCTATAAGGTCACAATCCTCAATAGAATATTTAATTTCTCTTAAGGAGATAATATATTGGGATGGTCTAATTTTTTCACTCAGGAAAAGAATGGAATTGAAATCACTGATCACAAAGGAGGGATCCTGTATAACTCTAGATAGGGGAAGAAGATCTTGCCAAAAGGATCATTGATCTTGATATATTTTCATGGAATACATCATTGTGCAAAAAGAATGTACACCATTATAGGAAAATTCACAAGTAATCATTTGACTAGAAAATTTGACATCATAAATAGACGGCAAGGATGAATGATAAAAATTCCAAAGAGTTTCAGTAGCAATTACATCCTTGTAAGAACCAAGGAAATTAAATCCAGAAGAGAAAAAATTCAAATATTTCGAAGAAAAATTGATTTTAGGCTCAGAAATTTCGAATAATTTTCATTTGTGAGTTAAAATAAATATCTTCAGCACAACAAAAGTATCAATGTTTGCTGTACCTTGAATTTTAAAAATTAAAACATTCATTGAAACCTGTGATTTGAGTTAGAACTCACTTTTTTTTGAGCCACCCAAGACCTTCTACCTTGTTGAGAATTTGGGTTCATCATGGGAGGTCAGGCTAGATTTCTTTCCTTATTTACTATAGAGGAGGCAATAGATAAATTAAATGCCCTTGAAGTATTAACACCATGATTTATTTCCAAAGATTTTGAAGACACATGTGGGTTCATTGGGAAATATCTTGGAGGCAGAAGACCAGGTTTAATTTAAGCAGGTGTGCCTAACGAGATAGTCTTAGTGGCCATAGGTCCCAATGCCACTGTCAGGTCATTTTATACTAGCACCTTGGATATGTTCGAAATTTCATTGGTAGGGAGAACCTGCTCAGAAGTGTCATTATTAATTTTTTCAGATTGAACATCTGCGTTAACATTCATATATTTATCTATTGAAATTAAAGCAGGCTGATTAGATTGGGCACGAAATCCATATAAGGGTCAACAACCATCAAAGTGGGTTATGAACTCACTGCATTTGTAAAATCATTAGCAACACAGAGGTTTGATTTTTATTTGTTACCTGCAGTAGCACCCATGGTCTACGTACCTTCATCAGCCCTATCAGAGGTGAGAATATAGACTTTTCAGACCACCAGTGCATTGAGATCCTTTCCATCAGTCGAGTCCACATGAGACTCAGTCTGCAGACCTTCACCCAAAGGGATGTGATGACACGAATCAAGGTTAACAAGAGAATCCTGTGAATTATCGAGAATGATATCAACATATTCTCGATCTCATGCATTAGATTGAAATCAAAATTTTCATTCACTTATTTCCCTATCAAATCTGCATAGGTATCATCTGAGATCTCTCCTAATTGTGGTAACATTTTCACGCATTTCTCAGCTTTTTTCATGGTGGATTCATGTTTCATGGAGGAAGCAACCTGATTTTTTTTCATTCCTCTAACCAGAATCCATTCATCCTCCTTAGGCTTCACCCCCTGGTTTTTTACATTTCTCTAAATCACGCAACAGTTCATAAGGTAATGACCAACTATTTTACATAGCTCGCAGAAGGGTGTTTGGCGTTCGTACTCGAAACTAACCTTTGATTTGTAATCATTTTCATTGAACGTTACCACATCTGGTAGCTTATTTTCCAAATTGACTTCCACCATCATCCATATGTACATCCCAAGCTCTATATTTATCATCTGATGATCGATATTCAGCAAGGTTCTAATACAAGAGGTGATGTCATTTAATATTTTGGGATGGCAATAGAGGAAGTTCATCCCATGAATTCTCAGCAAGATCTCTGCCATTGTATTTATGTGGGAGTGCGGGTTGAAGGATAAATACCATTCAGAGAGGTGGAGATGCCCTTGTTTTAGCTGTATATTAAAAAGCTTCAAGACGTGATCAACTTCCTCCTACGAGCTTAATAGGATATGAAAAAATCCACGCCTGATTGGTATGAGCCTCTAATCACTGAAGCCCCAAATATGCGAGATCATTGGGTTGAGGTCTATGACTGGTCATAGTTTCTCACCCTTTAGGTATGAAATAGGACCCCTGAATGAATACATACAATATTTTGATCGTTGCTGCAACGCTTTAGGATCTAATTATACCACAACGCATCGATCATCCAATTTCTTACAGAGCAATGAATTATTCAAGATATTTGTGCACAGATTCATGATTTTAAGGGATTCTAGGAAAGAAATCATCATGGTTTTTTCATTCGGTATAGAATAATACTTTTGAGGAAATATTCCATTTCCCACGAAGGATTTCTCCCAGTCCGGATCGAATCTCCCCATGACGATTGAGAGCTAGTACTTTTCATCGCACTGCTCGTATTTAGAGAATAAGAACCCTAGTAAATGCATTATTTCTCAGGGGAAATGCCATTTTAATTTTAATTTGACTAAGAAAAAATTGGTAGAAGATCAATCTCTATAGTATATCCCTAGTGGTACTACTCTTGGAGCTGTTGGATCACCCCATGATTTGGTAAATATATCTCCAAGACAACAATCCATGGAGGATGAGATGGAAGGGAGCATGGAGTCTCGAATACAATTTATTTGGAGATGATGATGCATAAAATCTGTAGAATGTAACGAAACAGAAACATTAAAGAATGAAAATGGTTGTTAAATGTTTATTCAGTAGTGGTAAGCCTTCTTGACAACATTAATTTTAGCTTTATTCATAGATTGTGTTTAAACCACTTGGAACTGTATGAAATTTTTATGTTTCTTCTCTTAGGAAATTTATTGATGAGCATCAAGGATTCATGGTGGTTGCTTTCAGATAGGAAAAAATTCTCTCCATCCAAGTGGATCCTCTGACAGAAGGGGAATTTAGGCCAATAGAGTCAACAATTGTTCCTTGCATTACTAAAATTTATAATACTAGGAGATAGAAGACCTCTGGTAAATCAGAAGTGCTTATGAGAAACAATGTGTAATAACAATTGAATTTCACTCCATGATGCTTTAGTTTCATCTCTTTCACTAGAAAATCATGTGATAACTGATGATGACCTCACAAATGTTATTGGGAAGTAGTTCGAGTTCAAAAGTTTTCAAAGGGGGGTCACAAAACAACTTCTCTAAGTTCTCTCATAGGTGAGACTAACATGGGATTAGGGATATCATTAGACATCATGATGAATCTTATCATGTCTTTCGATGCAGTATTAGAGAAAATTAATATTCCAAATACTTTAGAAGATTTTGATGTTCCTTGTTTAGAACTAAATGGATATGAGTTTTTATTATTCATCCAATAAAACTTTTTATGATTAATTTTCTAACAATGATTGGTTGAAATATGAAGTTCCATATATAGAATCTAGTTCAGAGATGATGCTTGAAGGAAGAATCCATATCACTATGTATCCCACTATTTAAGAGACGTTGGCTCAGGTGAACTTGGAAACAAAAAATATTCCTGAGATTCATTTGGAGAATCCTGAGCAGGTTAAAGAAATAATTTCCCACCAAAAGGCATCAACCAAAACTACTAAAGTTGGGAATATTGGGGAGGAGTATTTTCAAGATATCAACCTATTCTTAGGTAAGGGTTGCCAATATTTGGATTGTGCTCACTCTTTTTATTCTTTTGAAACTAACCATAATTTTAATTCATCATATAAGATTATAAAATTCAATGGCTAGGTCTAGAGGTGAACCTTCTCCATCATCTCAAAAAACATTAGGAAGTAAAGAGATTACTACAAGGAAAGAGCATAACAAGAAACTTATTTAAGTGCATTAATCAAGAAATTTCTTCCCCCTTAAAATGCCAATTCTGAATCAGATCTAGAGCTACACAAGTCTCTTCACCTTGTATGTCACAAGGCATGGCAGAATATATGGAAAATAATATCTAGAATTCCCCTTGGGGAGATGTCATTATTAATTCCATGGCTTTCATCTATGTTAAATATATTGGGATTTGGTGGATTTGAATATCATGGAATCCATAATGTAGTGAAATAAATCAACCTAAAACGGGAGAAAGATATGAAACTTCAATAAGATATGATAAAATATAGAGTTTTCCATCATTAATTAATTCCAAGTCGCATTATCTCAAGATGGCCAATCATACTGCAAAGTTGAAAGAACTCAAGTAAAATGTTAATGAAAAGATTTTTCAATAGTTGGGTCTTCAACAAGAGTTTGATATTAATATAGGGGAGCTTAACCAACTTCATGATTCTATAGAAGAATCCCAGAAAGATGGTTCAAAAACCATTGCAGATGGCAAGGAAGCACTTCATCAAGATGAAGGTAATGATACTGGTTGTCAAACTGAACTTTAATAGGCAGCTTATGGAGCTCCAAAGTCCATTAAACAAATCATAAGTTATGTAGAAAACCTCTTGTGATTTATATTAGAGAGACTCTAGTATGTGGATTTCCCTAGAGGTATTTTTTACTTACAAATGAAAGCAATTTAATCTCTGATCATATTCCTTGTTTACATTTAATTTTAATGTTAAATTTGACTTCAATAATATGATATTTTTATACTGGATAACCATAATTACAATGAATGGTGTGGAATGTGCTCTGTTTTTTTACCTAGTCTAATGTTCCTTGTGAGAATAGTTTAATTTTTAATTGTGTTATGAAAAAAATACCACAATCTTTGTATCTTTCAACTTTTTATTGCTCGATATTTTCTAAACCATAAATATTGTAGGTCTAGTGAACTAAGAATTCAACATCTTTCTAGAGATCCCTTTGCAAGTTTTTAATCTAGTGAGTACCATGTCAATTTTAAGGGTAATTTACAGTCATGCTTATTAGAATAATAAGAGCACTGTTTAAGATCAAATATCCTTGACCGTAAATTTTGAAATTAAACACCAACCAAGGCTTAGTGGCTAGTAATTGCTCAAATATTCTTTAGATACTTCGATTGGGAATCTTGGGTCGTGAATTTTATGGTCACCGAATATAAAACTTGAAGTATAAATATAGCGGTAATCTTTTCCATGAAAAAGAAACCATTTCTTGAAAACCCCGTTATAGGGGTTATATAATGTAGGGCCAATAGGGGCATGTGCTGCATATCCAAACAATGGTATCCTTTGACTGACTGGCACGTTAGGTAGGAAAAGTTTATGCAAGGCCACTAGGGGGACGTACTACATAGTGAGACAAAAGAGATCTCAAAAATTTGACATTTTATTATTGATATACAAGAGAAATTATGATTTGGGTGAATTACAATAATAGTGGGTTGTTTTTTCAATGAAAGAGATATTGTAAAAAAGGTCCATCTAAGTCGACATAGGTCATGAATGGGGAAACCAATCCAACACAATTTTTTTTTGTGAATATGGGTTAAAATTGTTCAAAAATGGGAATAATGACATTGTTCTATATAGTTTAGAGTCTTGCAGTAAGTACATTATGTAATTTAGTTTCAAGTCATGCTGCAAGGAAATTGGAGATATTTTAATTTAAGGTCTTTATCTTTTACCAAAGTTTTATGAGTCTCCAATTTCTTGATAATTTTCATGGAAACATGCTACCATATTTAGGTATGGGAAAGGAGAAATGTAAATTGTTATTTGGAAATTTGCGGATCTGAAAAATGACACGGGAAAAAGTGATAATAGCATTTAAAGAGGTCTCTTCCATAAAATGAATTAACCACTATTTGAAACCCATTATGGGGGATGTATTATGCAGGGCCAACTGGGGGAATATATTGTATATCCAAATAGTTGTATCCATTCACTGGCAGGCCTGTTATGTAGGTGAATTTTATAAAATCCACTAAGGGCACATACTGCATAGTCAGGAAAAATAGCTCTTGAGAACTTTACATTTTATTTCTGAAAGTCGACGAATGTTTATGAAGATTCAGATTATCCAAATCATATATTTTGTTTTATGGAGAAAAATATCTAAATATAGAAATAGTATTTCCAATCATGATTTCCAAGGAATCAGAGAAATGGTTTTTCTATGAAGGTCTAACCCAAACGTGGGATGTGCGATCTTTGTAGTTTTAGGTCATGAGACTATAACCAAAATATTATGGAAACAATGGATAATATATAGTCTAATAATCCAAGGTTATTTCAATAATCATTGAACATATTGAGAGGTAAAATATATAAACCTTGGTCTTGGAGGCTTTTTGATCGATAGAAATGCATTGGGACAAATATACACAGATGATCATTATAAGATATGGTTTCATGTATAATATCGTAAAATTTTGAAAAAATAGAAGAATCTTTTACCAAGAATAAATTTTCCATTATTTGACAAAAACACTTTATGGGGGTTGTATAATGAAGGGGCAATTGGTGTATATACTGCATAACCATATAGTGGAATCTTTTAACTGACATGTCTGTTATGTAGGGGACTTTTGAAAGGCCACTTAGGGGCACATACTGCATAATCAAGAAAAATAATTCTCAGGTATCAGAAACTCTACCACCAGAAACCAAAGAAATATTATGAAGATATAAATGTATTATAGATTAAGATTATTAAATACAAAAGTGGTGATTCTCAATGCATAAGAAAAATACTTAAATCAATATTGGCCATGAGTTTGGAGTTCCTTACATAGATGTAACTCATCTGTAAAATGGGGACACTTATTGTTTCATTGATATGATCTCTAAGGATAGGACCCTACATAAGGGCTCCTATATAGATTTTAAATTGTATATAGGAGAGGGATAAATTTATTTTATATCATGGATGGGACTGAGGGTTAAGGCCTAGACTTTATTATGTATCTCAATGTGATGAAAATCAAACCACACGTTGTTCTATGAGGATGTTCCCTATATAATTCATGTTTTTACGTAGGTAAGAGAGTTTTTTTGTTATTGTGGTGGATGGTCCCAATAATGGAGATCTGGTCATCTCTACATATCACACGGAAATGATAATAAAGCTATTCAATGTTTTTGATATGATGTCTCTATGAAAATATGAATCAAACATAGGGATAAAAAGATCTCATGTTCCTCTAAAGAGTAACAATGATGTGAGTAATTCTTGTGCATGGAATTTTAATCATATATTTTTAAAGAACCATAAGGAATACTAATTTGAGGAATCTTAAGGGATTTATTAATGTATAATGAAAATGACATTAATTGTACTGTTTAATGTCGTGTTGTGAGTACAAATGATTTCATGCAGTTTAACATCATATGACATGGAAAAATATGGTATGCATTTCAAATTCGTGAAACATGGTCGTATATGGTTGTTATATGGTTTAATGTCTTGCAACATGGACATTATGCTATGCAGTTTTAAGTCATGCAGCGAGGAAATCATCTATGTGATTACAAAAAGTACTTATTCAAGAATCATGAATTGGTTGGAGATGTAATAAGTTCTACATTAATTTAGATTATAGAATAATCTCCATTAGAGTAGACCTTATGTACTGAGTAAGGTCCTTACCACTTTTCAAAATGATTTGGAGCCTTCGTTCCTAGTATCATTAGAGTCCTGATAACTAATACCAATCCCCCTTGAAGAAATGAGTGGTGGTGAACTTTCTTGTTAAAAGATCATTTTATTCTATTCTGATAGACTTCCAAATGATGCAAAGTATGAAATATATTTTCGTCTAATTGTTTTACCTCATCAAATCATTTCTGAGAGATCTCATCTATAGAAAACGGATCACATATGGAAACTAGGAGTGAAGGTAATCTAATTTCAATATGAATAATTTCTTCTGTTCCATACACTAATGAGTATATAGTTTCCCATGTGTCAGTACGCGTAGTAGTCCGAAAATCTCATAAATCATAAAAAATTTCATCCCAATATTTCTTATCTTTATCCACCATTTTCTAGTGTATATTTTATAGGGTCTTGTTGAAAGCCTTTATCTATCCGTTGCAAACTACATGATAGCTAGATGAATGGTGAGATTTGTTCTTGTTCTCCTGATATACATTCTTTACCTCAAAAGAACAAAAATGGTTGTCTTATTCTGTTAATGTGGTATGAGAGACACAAAATCTGGTAATGATATTAGTTTTTACAATGCTAAAAATTATTTTTTCCTTGACCTCATTGAGAGGTATTGTCTCAACCCATTTGGAGAAGAAATCAGTATCTGTAAGAATATATTTGAACTGCATAGCCGTAGCTAGAGGATAAGGTCCTACTACATCAATTCCCCATGTAGAAAATGTCTAGGAGTATTTAGATATATGTAGAAACTATGGGTGTTGATGAATGTTGTTTTGATGCACTTGGTATGGGTGGAAATATTTTTTGAAATCTGTGAAATCATGTGTCATTTAATGATAGAAGTATCCAAGCCTTCAGATTTGATTAGAAATCCTATGCCTAGATTGGCGAGAACCATAAGCTCCTCTATTTAATTCCTTCATGACAGTTTCAATTTATTCTCCAATAATACACTTGAATAGGGCTCCATCAAAGCCACATTTGGAGTGGATCTTCTGGTGATATTTGCTATCAAAAGAGTAAAATTGGCCACTCATCACTGGAGCTGTTCTTTTTTTATCTCTATCTAGTGTGAGTACTCAATTTAGAAGGTATTCCATGATAGGTGTTATCCATACACTAGTATAACCATATGGCTCAGAAATAGGGCCAATTTCATTAATTTCCTATATTCTAGTTTGAATAAAAGCTGAAACCATGTGAGGATGGGAAATAATGATGGCTATCTCATCCTGATTTAGATCTTCCAGGGAGGTGGTTGTGTTATCCAATGCATCATCATGGGAATTTTCTGATTGTGGTACAAAACACAATGTGGGCTCTAAGGGAAATTCAGCCATTAACCCTCAAACATAATCATACAAAGGGATTAATTCTTCTTTTCTAATATAGTAATCCCCATTCATGTATTTGATTATTAATTTTGAATCACCTTTCAATTTCTGGTGGTTCAATTGTATGTGGATTGCCAATTTCATACCTACAATGAGGACTTGGTATTTTACCTCATTATCGGTACTGCATTCTGGTAACAAAACTGAATATGGAAACACGACCTTTTATTGGGAGATAAGAACAATTCGTAACCCAACTTCGTTGAGTTTTGGGTTTTCCATTATCTTCCCCATTGCAATTTTTAAAGTACCATAAATTATCATTTCCCTTGTTTTGGGATAATCATTAATAAAAAATTGAATCATGAGGATGTACAGTATTCAATGATGTATTGTCTGTAGATGGGTGTTCAGTAATGAAGTCTACCAAAGCTTGGAAATTGATTGATTTCTGAAGAACAAACTGGATATCAAACTGTTTCAAAATATCCAATCATCATGCCAAATATCTGATAAGAATAAGATGATTGAGGATATATTTGATAAGGTTATTATGAGATAGAAAGTAGACCATGTGATGTTTCCGGTAGTGCCACATTTTATGAACTACAAATATTAATTCAAGGAAGCACTTCTCGATACTTGAGTATCGAGTCTCCATGTCTAGCATGGTTCGACTAAGATAGTAATTGTTATTTTCATTCCCATTATCATTCTGTTGTGAAATGAAGGCACCCAATGATCACTCTAAATCTATCACATAGAGAATAAGGTGATTTCCTTCAATTAGTGGAACTTATACTTTTGGACTTAAGAGATATTTCTTGAGGGTATCAAATGCCTCTTGGCCATTTTTGGTCTATTGATAAGTAACTCACTTCTTCAGTAATCTCATTAATGGTGAACACTTTCAAGCCAAATATGCAATAAAACACCGAATTTAGGCCATGTTTCCTTGATTCCCATTTAATTCTTTAAAATTTTGAGGAGGTGACATGCTGAGGAAATATTTTGTCTTCTTGGGATCAACTTCAATGTTAGGATGACATACATAAAATATGAGATATTTTTATAAGGTAACCCTGAAATCACATTTGAAGGGATTATTCATCAGATTATGTTGCCAATCATAACTTAATATAGTCTCATGATCAGTATGTTGATCAAAACATTGCCATGATTGAACTATTAGATCATCCATATAACATTCGTGAAATTTTCCTAGAAAGGGTTTGATGATATGGTGCATGGCATGTTGACCTGTTACACCAACATTTTTCAATCTAAATTGCATTACCTAATAGAAAAACACACATTGAGGGTATATGAATGTTGTTAACTATTCATCTTCTTGGGATATTCAAATATGGTTATACCTTAACTATCCAACCATGATGGTGAGAGATTTGTAGCTAGCTATTGCATCAATCAACAGTTCTGTGATCAGAACCGGGAAGTCATATTTGGAAAAATGCTGATTTAGATCACTGAATTCAACGAAAACAATAATTTTCCCTTTTTTGTTTTTAAATGATACAATTCTGGCAAGCCATTTGGGATATTACACCACTTATACATAGTTATCTTTGATAATATTGTCAACTTCAACTTCAATTTTTGAGGTGTGAGTTGGGTGTGTTCTTCTTACTACATTCTTAAATCCTCGATGCAATTCTGTAAAACTGAAATGATTAGTGGAAAAATTAAGATTATAGTCTATAATTTCTATATAGTTCCATGGATATAAATCTTGATTTTTCATTAAAAATGATGTATACATCTCTTTCTCTTCATAAGTAGTGGTCGTTCTAATTAGAGTAGGTCTTGGATATTCTTCTATACCTAGATTTATTTCTCTAAGATCATCCACAGTATTAGATACACCGACCTCAAATTATGGAGGGTAATCCTTAAGATCTTATTATTCTTCTCCCTCAACTTTAACTTATTTTGTTTTTGATTAGAGGGTATTTTTTGAAGAAAAATCATCAGAGTTAGGGGAGGAGTCATTTTATAGGAATCATGAAGACGATGCAACTATTTCTAACCCTACTGATGATGAAGGTACTTTCTGCAGTATTAAAGAGAGAATGCTGGTTTGGGAATCAACATCCATGTATTAGGTGATTAATGTGAGAAATCCTTCTATCCTAACTAATGAAGAAAATACTCGTTGAGGTTTGGTGGATGATATGAAAACATATCCATTTACTCTTTTACGATCAACAATTTCTCCCATGTTGTCAAGATCAATTTCCTCAACTGACATTATGGAATTAACTGGATGTGTACTTGGATTTCGGTCTATTCATCAAATTTTATTGACATGCAACACATAATCTATTATCATATGTTTGAATGGGTTATCCAATATCTTCTCTAGACCATTTAGGGAATTAATTATTGTTACATATTTTTTCACGGATTTTGTTCCCTTTGTGTGATATAATTTTACCTCAATATATTGAGATTCACAAGTTTTAAATGGGGCCTTGTCACCATGAAATGCCCTAATATTACCATTCAAGAAATCCTTGATACATTGGTGATGTGATGAAGGAATTTCCACATATTGACATAGCCAAGGCCTTCCATGATTAATGTTGAAGGATGTGTCTAATCAGGAAACCCTGAAATTTAATTTAGATACAAGCTTCCCAAACTGTGTTCTGAGTGTAATATCGCCTAGATGTTCTTTTTCATTCTTGTCATAACCTTACAACATCAATGGAGAAGGTGATAATTCAAATTTAGTGAGACCTGATCGATGAAGTTTATGAATGGGGATGAGGTTGACTCATGGTCCATTATCAATGAAGGATCATCAAGTGTTTGTATCCTTAGCCACGATAGATAGATATAAGGGCCTTAGGATTCCATGTACAACATCATCCTCATCTTCATATATTAAAGATATAACTGAAGGGTATTCTATATGATCATTCTCTATATAGTAAACCTTAGCTCCAACAACCTCAGTTTCAAACTCATGTGGTCTTGAAAAATCCTAAATAATATCTTCTAGAACATCTTTTCAATGATTTAAAGCATCTAGTATTGATAACATGCCTTCTACTTGGGCTAGTTGTTTCAAAACATCATAATTTTGGTCCAAAGTCCTGCATTTTCTAACATAGAAATGGAGTTTTGTATTTTTTTTTTTGGATGTTGATGCTCCTGATGTAGATATACCATGTGTTGGGGAGGATGATCAAAATACATCTACTTTTGGTTTATTATAATGACTAGGTCTGTCAATTGTTTTTGAGATAGTGGTGGTATATTCACTAATCTGTCTTCCATGATGATCTTGTTAGGGCCACTCCTATCATGTATAGGATAATTTTCTTTGTTCTTACTAAGCCCTATGAAGGTCTCTCCCATGATTTTATTATGCATAAATGGTTTGTGTATCAGTATAGTTAAAATAGTGGCTTCTAGAATATATACATCTCCCCATGTATCCTCGAACATTACTTCTTCCCCTATATTCCCAATCAGGTATATAGAAATTAGGTTCATAACCAGAATCATCATTTTTATAGGGGTTCATTATGTGGATAAAATTAATATAACTAACGATAAAATCCTCATCTGATGAAGACTATTATTCACAGTTCAGATCTTGTTGTGCCATTTTGCAGGGTGGTGCCCGTGATTTTGAAATAATTGGCATGAAATCTACCAATGTCAAAGAAAAAATTTGTTTTTACATGATCTTGTTTTCTTATGAATGCTATTTATCTTTTTTATCATGTCTCTTATTGGAGGATGAACCTTAGGAGGAATATTCTTTTGATAACGAAGTATTTTCTATAGCGGGAGTGGAAAGAGGCATAATTGGTTGTTTTAACTGTGTTCATAGAATGGAATGGGTTAGGTTGATCATTTTCCTAACCATCCAATCATCACACTTCTGTTCATTTCTTCTTTATACGTTCTTCAATCTACCTTATTCCTTTGTATTTGTAGTAGTAACACCTTCTATTTGGGATGATGATATTTTTAGTTTCACTTGTCCAGAGTATACCATTTTTTGCAAGTGGTCATTGAAAACAAAACAATCCTAAATGGGATGACCCAACATTTGATGAAAGGGTAACTAATTTAAGAGATCATTATTTTCTTCTTTTTTTGGGTTTCTTCGGCCTTTGAAACTAAACTAAATTGTTTTTTGAATCTAAAATGAAGTAACTAAGATACATTTCATTCCGAACAAAATTAAAAATTTTCTCTAATTCCTCAATCTATCTCATCATATAATCATTTTGGTAATCTTGAAGAGGTGTTCATTGCTACTAATGCTCGGGAGGTGGATCTCTTCATTTTGACAAAGGTTTTTAAGTAGAAGTAGGTACATGTGCTTGTTTGAGTGTGACTGTAGTAGCCTCTATTTTTCCTTTTCTACTTCCTAGAGATAATGGGATTACATGAGATTTAGATTTGGTTTACACAATGGAATCCTTCACTTTTTGGGACAATTAAGTAGGTCTCAAAACCCTCATGTGTACATCACAAGTATTAGTGGCGTGTGTAACTCATCACACCGATTTTCCTCACAAATTGAAATCAAATCTTCTTGATGTAGTGGTAGATTTAGGTACTATTTTAACACATTCCATCAATAAAGGAAATCTAAAACTTATTCATTCTCCATTTGTTTTCAATATCTATGATCTGAAATTGTTGCCTTTAGTATCATTGAGCTAAATTGGAGAAGATATTTTTGATGGAGGTATTCCCATCCAGTAATAGATTGAGACTGCAAAGTTCAATACCAGACAAAGGCTAGTCCCTGTAATGGTTTCAAATATCATTTGAGTTTTACCAATCCTCGTTATTGAGGGGTCCCCATCATGGGATAATATAGAGAAAAAAAATGTTTTATGTGATTCTCTGGATCTTATGAACCATTAAATACTTGATTTTTTATATTCACAATGTTTGGTGGATGAGGGATCAGATCTTCCCATTTGGTGTACGATTTATTTTTTGTTTGTACTGGTGCACTTCATTCTTACATGGCTTCCAATCGAGTTGTTAATGCTTCAATTGTATTAATAATCATCTTAGGAATATCTAGATGTGTAGGGTCCTGTACAGGTACATCAGTTGGAGCTCAAATGGGCATGATGATGGGAAAAACCATTTGTGGTGGTGGTGCTGGTATTTGTCTTGGATACCCCATGGGGATAGACCTGTAAAGATGTGATTTATCTTATTTTGGATGTGTACCCAATGTAGGGAATAATTATCCAAATCTGTATTTGAAACAAACAATTCATGGTGAGGAGATCCTATAGGATGTTCAAGGTGAGGATCTTCATAAGGAGTACATTTGGAAGAAATGATGTTCTCGAGTAACATTGTATTGAGTCTTTTCAACTACATCATCTTCTCCTCGTGCTGGGAAAATATTTCTTCAAGAAAAAATGGTTGACCTTCTCTAGTGGAAAAGTGATACACTATATTTCCATTACATTTCCCCTTTTTAGATGCATTTTGAAGTGGTGGGAGTTGGTTACTTATGGGAATACAAAGATTCTCGATAAGCCTCTGATTTCGGGTATGGAAACCTCTTTAATTTACTTTAGTGTGTACTATAATATGAATAAGAACTTCATCCTCCTTCTCCCCCGAATTAGACTCATGTTCTAGAGGATCTTCCGTAATGGTATTAATGACGTTCACTGATGAATAATGTGTTGATGGCATTCTATCAGTATCATTGTATGATCGTCTGTTTCTGTGTCCTACATGACACGTTGTTCTCCTATATGATGAATTCCTGGGAATAGTTTGATGGGTAGTAACCAGAAGGGAATCCCTGGATAGTTTAGTTGTGTGTTTACTTTCTATCTTCTTCCCTAATTGGGAGAAAAATATCTTCCACCGGGGAGGGGATTGTGGATTTGAAAAAAAACCCAGCCCTCTAGGTCGGGGTTCTTCTTCTTCATATTCTTCAAACATTCGAACCTGTTTTTTTGAATTCGAAGGTTGAGTTAAACAATCCCCCAACCCTGCAATATGGGGTAGCTCCAAAATAGGTATTGTTGATATTAGTCTAGCTGCTCTTCTCATTTTATGAATTTTGGTCCAAACATTTTCTAGGTGCATTATCCAAAAACAACTTAAATCGCTTATTTCGAATGACCTTTGTTCTATTTCAAATATTTGCACAATCAGATGGATGCAAACATCTATATGGGAGGCAACCATAATTTTCTCATATGATTGATGTAAAATTAACTCGATAGGTTGCTCTCTTTGCGCCCGACATTGATGATAGATAGTCGAGGAATGTTCTTGAGCATATATTTTATTATAGGAAAAATATAGTTATTATAGCCTGCCATGGGAAATAACATTGCATAAGACCACTTTTGGAAGGCTGTATTGGATGGAGATTGAAATTAAATGCAATTCTCCATGGACTCCTCATCCTATAATATGAACACCAGATGATGTACACGTAATTAAGTAGTGTAACCACTTTAGTTAATCGAGGCATTCACACTTAAGGGATCCCTGCTACTTCTCAACCTTTGGATGTTGGGAAATTGAGAGAGATGCCATGAAAATTTGGTGTTTCAATGCTTATATTAAATTTAAATGACATTTATATTGTTCATAAGGTAATTCGTTGTCTTTTAGATCATTAATAGTCTTCTATATATTGAGGAAAATATCATGAATGAAGTCTTCTGATATCAATTTTGGAATATAGTATTGAGAGGTTTCCAAAGTCCAGAAGAGGACTGGTATTTCACCCTTGGACAGTTGTTTTATCATATTCAATGTATCCTCACCGACTTTTACTAGAGTTTAGTCAATTTTGTTAGACTAGAGTGGATGCTTCTCAATTGTTTTATCACAAACAATAGGATCAGTTGTTTTTTCCTCTTCCATATTAAAAGGAAAATGGCCCAAGAGAAGTTTGATGATTGACCATCGTGTTGGGATATATTATGGTTGATAAAGAATTTCACATCTTCGTAAAAAGGAATCATATATGACTGGCCTTATATTGGAATTTTCATTAAGATAAGGGGTCTTTATCACCACTACATTGTCAATTGGATAATTATATTGGCAATGAAAAAAACTACTACGGAGAGAACTTTCACTGTGAATGCCATCTTGGGGAGGACCACCATGGTCAATTAGAGTAACGGATAAATCATCTTGATCCTTTGTCTTCTAGCCACATGGAGGTTCGATGTAGTTGTCATCTAGATATAGGATATCTATATTGAATGAATTTTCATGAAACAATAATTCATGATAATTCATTTGATGGGGATCTTCATAAATTTTTTTACTACTCTCATAATTTGGTAAAGGGTGGGTAGGATCTTGATTTGTAATAGATAAATGTCTGAGGGATCTAAGAACTACAACATTAAGTGGAGTCAGATCATAGATTAACTCTTGACTTTCCAACTATGTTTGGTGAGACTTATTCTTCTATTTTATTTTATAGGTAAATGGGGCCACTTGTTGGGAGAAGTGGTTATCATGGGAAAATACATGTGCCTACCTTGAACTGTTCATCAAAATAGGCTGATTATCTCTAATGGAAAAGGGTTTATGATCCATATTCTCTTATCTATATAATATGGGGGAGTATGCCCCATAAAACTTATAGACTGGAACAGAGGTATGTATATTTATTTGGGATGGCATGTCTATGAGTCAAACATGGTGTGGGGATAAAAATATGTTTCTGCTACCCAGGTAATACTTATGTTTTCATTAATAAATTCTGGCAGGCATCCAGAATATCGGCAGGGATTTGTGTCTACAATTCCACCATTTCTAAGATATGTTTTCTTACTAAATTATCTGGAATGATAATATAAATCCACTATATATCTATAGTAGGTGTATTTAGCTGCTCATATTATCCCATTTGGGTGAATACATGTTGATAGTACTCATGTATGGGGGTAGGGAGTTGAGTCTTCCCCAGGTTTGTCATTAGAGATTTTTGACTAACTTCTCTCGGTGCTGCCAAACAAGACTATTGGCTGGTGTGATGGATTCTAGCAGGTGTATCAATCTGATTTATTTTTTTCCACCAAGTATGGTCGACAAACATAATTTAATGTTGATAGAAGATATTACTGGAAGGGTTATTTAGAGAAAGCTGGTGTACAATCATGCTTACAAGTTTCAACATATTTCATTGGTGGGATTCCTTTAATGCATCTAGACAAGTATGCTGACTCAATTATAGTTTTTAAGAAGATATATGTTTTTGATCATAGTATTTCACTATATTTTATTGAAGGGATTGGTTGGTCACCACATGACGAGTATGTTAGATAGAAAAACTAAGGAGAATGTGTGTATGTGCTCATTCATTATTTGCATCCAAGTTAGGTTTATGGACTTCTATGGAAGTAAAAAAGGTAAGAATATAATTTTTTTTATTTTTTCCTCGGTGGTTCATCTTGCATGCCCAGGTTTGAGGGACCTGGTCCTAACAACCAAAGACAACACCCCCAACACATTAGGGATTTACTGCAGCACAATTATTTTGGAAGTGATTATTAGTGGGATCCCTCAGGAAGGACCCTTTTGTCTTCGAGTTTATTCCGTGAGTGACTTTTTGATCCACCTACATATAGTATGGGAGTGACTGGTTATTCCATTCTATGGATATGGACAAAAAATGGTTGATGATGATGGTTGGAATTGTCTGCATCTTGACTATCGGTCGTTGCTGACCAAACGATCGAGGGTTGTTATTAACTTGGAGATCATGTCGTGTAGCATCTTGGGTTGGTATGGTACCATGTTGATAGTATTCTACAACTAATGGATTTGAGACTCAGCATTGAAGACAATGACTTGGTTATTACATCCTTCCATTGGAAGAGGATTTAGATTGTGCAGTAGTTGGGGCATTCAAGGTTGCAAACTTTGAGGAAGCCAATTAGAGTGAATCGTGTTTTGAGAAAATTTGGGAAATACAAATAACGAACTCCATTAAATCATCAATTTTTATATAGACACAGTTGTGATTGATTCCATTTTCTATCCATCCTTTGTCAATTTATTGGGGCCTGGCAGATGGTTAATACAATTATCTTGTTTATGGATTCTCGTCAAGTTCACCATTTTTTGTTTTGTATCCCTTGAGACGTGTGTTATGGTTATAAATTTTTATTTCTAGTTGGTTTCCAATTGATTTATTTATGGAATTGGAAACATCCAATGGTTCTTTATCCAAAGGTGCCTACTTTCCAAAGGTTGGCGTTCATTCGTTTTGGACCTACGATACTTAAGAAAATACATTAGTCAAGAGGACAGGTGGTCAGACTCATCACACCCTTTTGGGGGGAATTATTTACTACTATAGTACTCTCTTATAGATTTAAGATATTTTTATGAATCCTTATTAATTCATCATGTATAATGTTTATTTACCTTGGAATTTTCAATCAATTATTATCATGTGTGAAATTATTAATCATCTGTTTGTATTAGAGTTTCTTTAGATATCTATATGTATTTGATATTTTCCATCCATGGTAACCACTTATATACTATTTAGAGATTATTTTAAACTTTGTTGTGATAATACTGGTTTTTAAGCTACTTAGTGGGGAACACTGAAATTTATTATCATCCAGGGAGACAAAATAATGTTTTGATGTTGGGATCATACCCATAAATGGGCTACCTATGTATCCTTGTGAAAAGAATCAGAACCCTTTTAGTACAATCCTAATTAATGGGACACATCATAACTTTCAAGGTCATGTGATAAGGTCATAATCATACAGTTTAATGACATGTGGTGAGGAAATATAAACATAAGGTACTTAGTAAAATTTTGGTGTGAGACTTACATCTACGAAGACCAAGGAAACTGGAAAGGATTTGAGTTTCCATGTTGGATTAGACCATTTTGGGTATATGTCCTCTGATTAACCAGGTAGTTTCAGAGTGTTGGGTTTGAAATTTAGGATGGATTCCTATGTGTCCCATTAGGAAAGGAATCAATACCCATATAGTTTGATAAATATCACAGTGGTGTATTATCCTTTGAGAGAAATATGTTGGGGATTACTCCTAAGGAGGATCCCTAGATTAAGGTAATTAGGGTTCGGTTCCTAAAGAGGATATCCAGTGCTCTCAGGACCTAATGAAGGCTTCCTACATTTCCCAATTATTGTGGAAATCATATTTCTCGTAGTTCATGACTGGTGGACTATGTGGATTTTTTGTTCATCATGATTATCTATGACCATGTGAGTAATTATTGGTGTGAGAAACAATATGATGTAAAAATATTCCAAAAACCACCCACTTACTCTTCCGCTGATGGAAGAGGGGCCGACCAATGGTGATAGAAGTCAAGGAGATGGTGAAAAAGGGCACAGAGAAATGAACCCTTCAATATGAGATGAAGTTGACGGTCATTAGGTCCACCCAGACAGATAGGTTTCTTATTCTACGAATACTTCCCTAAAATTGGTCTTAGTAGGGTATGAAGACTTTTTATTTGTTCAAAAGTAAACGTTGGTGTGAACCGTTCTTTTACTACTAGGGACTTGAGTCTTTTGGTTTTAGGAACAATAAGGGATGGAGATGACCCAAACTCCAATCCTCTAAAATGGGAACTCTCCATAATTGTTCCTGGGAGAAAGCTCCTTGTGACTATAGATATAGAAACCAATAAACATCCCATGGATCCTTATTCCCTTATAAGAAAATTGTGGGAACCCCTATGACTATAGATATAAAAACCCAAATAGGATACAAATGGATGTGACATTCCCAAAGGTTTGATATGTCATGATTTTTTGTGGAGCATTCAATGTAATCCCTTTCCGAAAATGGACCCAATAAAGATGAATACTTTCCATTAATTACTTTGAATATTGATTGATAGAAGGATTGTATAGGCTGAAGGGATAAAGTGAATCAAAGAGGGGTGGCCATGTAGGTATCTATAGGGAAGGTATGGGAGATAAGGTAGGATTCAATGACTTTATATTTATTTAAGTGACAAAAAACCTGTATGTTAAAACTTATGCGGGAGTTTAGTCATGCCTCTAAGAGTATTCACATGTATTCCCAGAAGAAGGGTACTCAAGTTCCTTTGAGAGGAATGGGTGGCACGCAAGTGTTTCTAATTTAGGTATGTTTGGGAACTTTAGGCATGAAAGTGTTATGGATTAGAAATACTGAAGGGACATTAGTCCTATGATCCTTCTTAAATCCATCCACCCTAGGTGGTTAATAACTACCTTAAAGGTTTAAAAATACTTGGGTGAAGCACTAGGGTGAAAAGAGTAGCAATTGGGCTTTAGGGAAATTCTATTGTAGAAATGAAGATCTCAAGGGTCTATTTATATGCAAATAAGTGACCTTTGTGTGAATAGTTATTGGGCGCACAAGTGTCTTGGGCACCAACATAGGGGTGCGCAAGGGTCTATGCACCGATTGTTACTTGGATCAACTGGGACAATTTAAAACATGATCCAATTTTTTATAAGACAGTTCCCATTGTCACGTATTCATTGATGTGATGGAATAAATTATCAATAATTATGTATAAGGATAAGTCTATGTAATGGAAAATATCATGGAATTTTGGTGATGTTTATATTGAGTGGTTTCCAAGAAATTACATCTATTTCTAGATTATACAAGAAGATGTGTCTCTTTAAAAGTTTTACCTAGGCGGAATAACTATGAAAAGGTCACATTGAGATTCGACTCGATCATCACTTGGTGCTTGGAAATGGGCCTTAATACACACCTTGTATGATACTTCTGAAGGATATGCTTTGGAAATTAACAAAATCATTACAAAAAATCTTGATGGATTTGAATATATTATTACCATGAATGGACTAGGATTAGCTTAAGGTGTCGTAGATTTAAAATAGGTTATTATGATTTAGATATCCTATAAATTATTCTTCATGATTATGTGGTCTCCCACTACGATTATTGTTTCTCATACTATCCTTTATGGTTTTGGTAAATTGATGGAACCATGATGAATTGTGTTAACACTGAATCTAAGGGAAAAATAAGTAATTATAAGTAACGAAATTGGAAGAAGATGTGAGTTAAAGATATTTTTATTATTCTTAATCTGTTGAAATTTTTTTGTTTCAATGATTTTGAAATTTTAATTTTGGTTTTGATGTTTGTAAACAACCACATTTATGTTTCTAATGAATTTTCATTAAGTGTCATTTCAATAAATTATTATTCATCAGAATATTTATTCTTGATTGTTATTCAATAAGTTTATCTATTAGTAATATTCATTAAAGTGTTTGTATTGTGTTTTAGCGTGTTATGGAACCACTGTTCATACTCTACATGTGAAAGGTTAACGAAAAGAATAAACCCTACGTATAATGAATTTCATATGGTTAAACAACCCTACATTTGGATGGAACCATATGTTAGAGAAAAATAATTTTCTGGTTAAGAAACCGTACATTCAAGATGAACCAAACATTTCAAGAAACAAATGTATGGAACATAAACCCTAATATTGTATCAAACCCTATGTTGTCAAACCAATGATTGATATTTTAGTGTAACATGAAGGAACTCTATATTTGACAATTAAACAATGTATACTTAAATTCATGATATTATACATGATTTATGCAATGGTATTAATAGGGAAAGATACCATATCAAAGATATTTTATGACCGATTCAAAGGATCGTTATGATTTTTTAAAGGATCGTATTAAATAGACTAAATTGTTTCTATTATTATGGAATGTTATGGTTCTTTTTAATGAATTTTAATTCAAATATTCATTATTTTTATGAGATATTTATGGAGATAGTTTGACATGAATTTTTTCAACCTACTTTGTTAACATCAAGATGATATTCATTAAAAATATATATGGTTCAATGTTCATACATAGACATAGAAATATAGACAAATACAAAAAGTCTATATTCATAAAAAATATTTGTGTGTTGTTTCATTAAGAGAAACACTTTGGAGACATATTGGTTTTGATCTATTGAATTGTTTCTCCAAATATTCTATATTTTTGTTACTTCACTTTATTTTTAAATCATTTTCTTAATGAAATATGAAGAATTTGGTGGAGATACACTTTGGATACATACATGTTAATCTTCATTCTAGTAAATTATTTACTGATGATTGAATAATAACTATAGAATGGTGATGATCTATTTATTGTTGTTCTTTATTGAATATCTTATTTATTTTTTTAGTTTCTTTTGTCACCTTGAAATTCAACCAATACCATGAAAAAAAACTCTTTTGATTTATTGGAGTTTCAACTAATCGTACTCATTTGTGATTAAGTCTCATCTTATTTCACTAAACTGTGGATTAAAAATTCCCAAAAAAACAACAAGAAGTCTTTGTATAGTATTATTATACGATTTCCACCACCTGAACAAAATTGTGAATTTAACTATCTTAGTATAAGGGTACCTGAGAGTGAAATATTCAAGATCATGGAGTTGAGCGTTGGTGGGGTTGACTAAGGGATCAGTGTGCCCTAAATCACTTTATATTGATGTGTTCACTTCCTTAATTTATTTTCTATACTACCTCAATTTGGAGGTGGAAAATTTTTATGAATAACAAGAGATGTGTACAGAATTCAAAAAGTTTTTTCTGTAGACAATTGACCCCCACCCCACTCTTATTCCATATTCTTCATTATAGCCAACCCGACCAAACAATTGGTATCAATGGAAGTGAAATTCAAGAATATTTTATTTTTGAAAATTATTTTCCAATCTAATTTATTCATGTGGTATAAAAATATTTTAATGTCTCTAAAAACACTAAGTTAATGATTCAAATAATGAAATATTGAAAGGGATGATTCCATAGAAGGTATGTCTATGAGCCATTCTCCTTATTTTAATGGTGCTAATTATGGATACTGGAAAGTTCATATGATCATCTTTTTAAAAAATCTTGTAATAAGGATTTATTTAAAGGTTGTTATGCCTTATAAGATTCCTAAATATGAAAAGGTGGTCTTGAATAACGACCATGAAATAGAATATGATCTTAACTCCATATAAATTAATACTATTGTGTGAGGATTAAGACGTCCTGGATTTAATTAAATATCAAAATATCCAACAATAAATGAGATATGTAATAATTTTTCTATATACAATTATGTAGATGAAAATATCCTATAGTTATGATTTTCTACGGAGAAACAAAAGTTTGATATATTTAAATTGAATGAGGATGAAACTATCAGTCAAATGAATTGGGTATTGAAATATATTTTCAAAAATATTGTTGCATTAGGATATTCATTTTCAAAATCAGATCAAGAATTAAATGTACTTGGAGAATGATATATTCATATCTATACATCAATATACACCATTAAAAAATTTAGTTATGAACTTATTTATTGGGACATTATTTATGTATGAACCCAAGATGAAAGTTAAAATTGAGAAATATACATTACATAAAGAGTATTCTATCATCATTACTATAGATAAATCATCTGATTCATATCATCTATATTTGAAAATATATTTTGGAGTTCTACCATTGAATTTTGAAACGTTGAACAAAAATAAATTAAATGGATCTTGAGAAAAGATATTCTTTGAGTGTAAGAAAAAAGGTAATATAAAGGATAACTGTACTTTAATCAAAGAATAGAGGAAATATGATTACAGGATAAAAGGTGAGAAAAATGAAAAATATACTTGGAGTAATACTTCTGGCTCACACAATGAATCTTATATATAGAATGAGGTTGATCATGAACGAAAAATGTTTTTTATTATGGATCACACGGATAATGAGGTACACTCTTCTTATTGTAAAAATTCTAGTTGGAAAAAACTATCTTATGAAGAACTGAATTGGTATTTATTTATGATACAAGATAAATATAAATCATTAAATAAATTTCATAGAAAAATGATAAAATATTATGATGTTATTTCAATTGATCATAAAATTTTTTCAATAAAAATTACAGATTTAAAATAAAATTCCTCAAAAATTTCTTTAGATTTAAATTATATTAACATTAAAATATTATTGACTGATGTTGATGATTTAAAATAAGATTCGAGTATGATCAGAAAAGATAAAACTATTTAAATCAAATATTTTGAAAAAATAAAATTTAGAAAGGGAATCTTGGAATATGATGAAATGGTGAGAAACCAATAATATGAATGAATTATTTGGTTCATGGAATGAATAGTAAAAAATGTCTACTATTAAATGTTTTTATTAGGTTACTAATCGTCATTATGAAAATGATCAATTCTTCATAAAACCTAGAATTCATGGTTTTACGAATTCTTATTGTTCAAAATATTTTTTTCAATTTGAATAGTATAATGTTAACTCAATCTTAACAAATTTGGCTACATAGAAATTGAATTTTTTACACTACTGGACCCAAAAAAATATGGGTACCAGAAAGAACTTTTATTTGATGTTTTGTTTCATTAAACTTCCAATAAATATTGTTAAATAAGTGAGTGTTTGATTAATTTATTTATAATTTCTATAATTTTAGAATATTAATATTTATATACTTCTGGAAAATATATCTCTCAAATTATGCTAGAAATATTCATTATTAATTAAGGAAATAATTTATTTGTTTAAACATTAAATTTTTTATACCTTATATCAAAACATTTTAGAAAATAATGTAGTTATATAAATTATTGAAAATTAATATTTTAAATTAGTTTGAAAGCAATTTAACAAAACATGAACATCATCCTTTCATAACATGAATCTTTTTATGTTAAATCTGTAATGTTTATTCTATTTTTTTCCTAATAAATATAAAATGGCATCTACATTTTATCATAACATTAAGAGATGAAATGATCAAGCTCTATAGGTTCAAATGAAAATTGTTCTTTTAATAGAAAAAAATGTAATAATTCTATTTGGGTAGAAGAAAAGTTAGTCGCATTTGTTAAATATTCGCATGAAAAGACTTCAAAAATATATGATAATGTTCATTGTGATGAATGAAAACAAGTTTCTTCATCTAAGGTGACTTATCAATGGCTTCTATTGAATGTCGACATCTTAAATGAGGAAAAAGTTAAGATACAAGCTTCTTTGGATGCATATGAAAAATGATATGAGAATATATAGAATGATTATGTATCGAAAATGGTGTTTGAATCATTTGATAAGAATATCATAATATGAAGAATTTTTTAATCTAAAAAGAAGACATTGAATCATTCATAATAGAAATGCTAAGTTAGTTTGAAATTATTAAAATAAGAAGTTGTTACCATGAAAGATCTAGATAAGATAAAGTTGTCTATTAGTGAACATAGTTTTTATTCCTAAAATCAAAAAATAGAAGTTTAAAATATATTAGAATAAATATTAATATTTTTAAATGATTTGATTGAAAATAGTGATGTTTGGAAAATTCAGATGAACAATCATCATGATAAATCAAAAATTTGTATGTTTGTTAAATTTGATATATATACTATTTAGTGAAAATAATGTTATGTATTAATTCGTAATTTTTTTTATTTTTTTATTTTTTTATATATATGTAAACATGATATTTATTTATATCACAAAATATATTATAATTTTTTTTACTTATGAAAAAATATTTTAGTTATTTTAGATAATTATCTATGTTATAATTAAAGGGGGGGGGGTTATTAAAAAAAATCATAAATCTTATGTTTATTGTTTTGTAAGTTTAGGGAGAGTTAACTTTAATACTCTTATCTTTTGAAGAAACTAAAAGGGTGAGAATTTTATTTGTTTAATAGAATTGAGTAGTTTATAAGTTTTATTCCTTTTATTCTTCCTAACAAAAGGGGAGATGTTTTTAAAGTTAGATATGTTTATAGTTTATTTTCATAGTTTACATTTACAAGATTAAAATGGGGTAGAAAAGTTTTCTATATTTAATTTATATGTGACATGTTTTAATCTATATAAATAGGGGACAGTTTTTTCATTATAGAGGACTTTTTATAAATATAATGAACATTATTTTAAATGAATTTTACATATTTTTTATGATGGGTTTTGTTTTATTATGGGTTTTTCATAAAAAAATGGGTATATTGTTGATCATATTTTGTTTCAACAATATCATAACTTTTTTTTGGTTTGGATGTTCACAAATGTGAAACTTTTATTTTCTAATGAATTTATATTATGTGTATTTTTATTAAATTATTATTTGTCAGAATATTTACTTCATTATTTTATTCAAGACGTTGATCCATAAGGATTATTCATTAAAGTTTTTATAACGTACTTTACTGTATCAAGAAACATTGTTCATACCCTACATGTACAAGCGTATCATAATGATTAAAACCTATCTTTGAAACAACAAGCATGGTTCAACAACCCTACATTTGGATGGAACCCTATATTTGAGAAAAAAGAAATGTATGGTTATGAAAACCTACATTTTTATTCAACCCCACATTTTGATGAAATAAATGTAAGGTACATCAACCCTAATTTTTTAAAAAACATGGCATTGGTGACCCTAAGTTTGATATTTTTTCATCACATAAAGGAACCCAACATTTTACTATTCCACAATAGAGATTTAAATCCACAATATTATCAATGATTTATTCAACTATATTAATATGAGAAGATATTGTATCAAGGATATTTTACGGCCGAATAAAAAAGATCATTATGATTTTATTTAAAGAATATTATTTAGTGGTGTAAATTTTTTCTATTCTTATGTGATGTACGATGCTCTTAAATGAATTTTAATTCAAATATTCATGATTTATTATGAGATATTTTTAGTGGTATTTTGACTATGATTTGATCAACCTGTTGTATAAATATCAAGATTCTCTTCATAAAGAATTTAGATGGTTGGATGTTCAAAAAAAAAGACAGAAATATATACAAATATATAAAGGATACATTCATAAGGAATAGATGTGTGTTTTTTTCCTTCTCAGATAATCTTTGGAGACATAAATGTTTTAATTTATTGAATTGATGCTACAGATATTTTATAATTTTGTTACTACACTTGATTATTATATTGTTTTCAAAAATATTGATGTCATATTTAGTGGAAATACACTTTGGAGGCATACCTGTTTTACATATTTCTGGTGTTTTCTTTATTGATATTTGAAGAAATCCTATTAAACATTGATGATCTATTTTCTACTATGATATTTTGAATATCTCTTTTCTTTTTTTGTTTTTTCCATGATTGTGATTTCAACAGATAGTATACATGAAATCTAACTCTATTGATTTATTGGAGTTCTAAATGCTCATACTCAGTTGTGAATAAGTGTTAGATTCTTTCACTAAACATTAGATTTAAAGGTCCCTATAATAGAACATGATGGAATTGTTAAGTTTTATTTTGAGGTGTCAATTTCATGTACTTAGTTGTGGAATTAATGGTCTTAGGATAAGAGTAACAGATAGTGAAATCACTAAGATCATGAAGTTGAGCATTGTAAGAATGCAGTAATGGATATTTGAGCCTTGAACCAAAATACATCATTGTGTTCTTTTAATTTATTTATTTCATCTACTCAGTCATTTTGAGTGAAGGAATGGTTACCTATGACGAAAAAGATATATGTGAATAATTAATCAATGAATTTTAATTACATAATTAACCACTCTTATTTTGTCATTGTTTTCCTTATAGCCAACCTTATAAGGACCCATCCTTAAAACATTACATAATCTTGAATTAAATGAATAATTAAAATTAAGTATCTTTTCAAGATTAGTGTTTTAGATATTTAGACCATAACTATTACATTTCAAAATATTACATCAAAAATACAATGTAGACACTCCTACTCAGTTTCTATTTTTTTCACAAAATAAAACCTCTTGAAAAAAATAGTCATGACTATTTCAATGTTTAAGAGAGCATGACTTTTCCATGATCCAATAATTGACCCTATTCCACTTTATGTCATGTGAAAAACATTTCAAAAACATGGGATGAGCATAAATATCTCAGAAAGGGATACACAAAGAAGGAAAACTGTTAGTTTTTCAAGACAATAGTTAAAATGTGAATACTTTATCATAAGTAATAATTTTCACCATTATTATGTAGTAAATACTCTTCACTAAATAAAAGATCATTACTTACCATTCCGTAATCCAAAATATTACTATAAAACCCATATAAAGAAAACATAACATATAAAGGTAACTTGGGACATAACCATACTTAAATAGAATTACCATACGATTGAATTTCAAACATATCACTAAATTGAATAGCCATACAGCTGAATTCCATACCCAATGCATTGGAGGTTATAACGTAACCACCCATCATAGTATTCATAGCACCACCCGTCATTTGGTTTATCACGTAACCACCTGTCAAATTTCCAAGAACAATTATAAAATCATAACACAAAAAACAATTATAAAGGAAAGAAAACATTTTCACATTTCAATCACAATATATCACTTAAATTTATTAACATAACAAATATGTTATCAAAATAATTTTCAATACCAAAATACAAAAAAGAGTTTATGGTATTTATTTTCTTTTAAAACCATTACGGCTTTTTGAGGAACCCAAAGATCAAATAATACTCGCGGTGGTGGAAAATGTCTTTTTCACCGCTTATGTTAAAAGCAATATTCATTTTTGTCGTTTATTAAAACAATTCATAGAAAAATATTCCATTTGAAAAGTCAAGGGTGTGTATACAGTGTATAAAATAAGATCGTGTATTAAAACAAAATATACCTCAATGAAAGGAGATTGAGACGAAGTCCCTTACATTGTGTCCGACATGACTCAACGATTATTTAATCTCCTAAATAATAAACTAAAGATAATTTCTACTTTCTTGAGAACCTTTTTCTTGTTTATTAATCTTTTTTATATCACATATTACCATGTTATAAAAATTATGTAATCATTTAAGTTAATAATGTTCATTTTGTTGATATTTGGTACTTGAGTCAAAAATGGGCTTCTTATAATTACATGTTGGTCATGTGGTCAATATTAAATTATATCCTGAATTATATTCATGATTTAAATATCATATATATCATATATATACATTATATACATTTATTTTTAATAGTACATAACATTTAGAGGTAAGAAATGAAATGCACCATTCATGGAGACGGTAAGTCGTACGTACACATGAACGCTACTTCCATTAATATTTCATATTTAATGGAATTAAAACATAATGATACATATTCGTATTATAATTCTAGTATTGTATCATATATTATATTACTAAATCTATCCTTTATACATACCACATATGGAATGAACTAGTCATATCACTTTGAGGGGGCGGTAGTTCGCACTTCCTCTAATGAGATTATCACGTTTACCCAAAATGGAAACCATAAAGGCATGCTATAAATGGAAAATACACGAGAATAAAGAAAACATAAACATAATATATATCATACATAAATACAGTGCCATCACAATGGCCACCATTAGTGGAAGTTAGAGATATTTGAACAATCATCGTTTCGTAGGGCGTTAGTTTTCCATCCATAGAAACATTATGTTCTTCATCCATTAGATGAAGGTGTGTGTATGTGTAGTTCTAATAATTCTCATAAAAACATCCTAGTATATCGAGGATACTGGTTTTGTAACAAAAGAAAAGAATAAAAAGAGTTTAGAGGTTGGAGAAGTAAAATAATAAAACAATTTAAGAGAAACTGTTACCTTTAATTTGGGTAACTTCCTTTGGTTTGAAACAAAGGACTTCTTGAAGTGTATTCTTCTTAAGGAAAGGCTTCTAAAAGGAGGAGAGGGATGTAGAGATCTTAATTGGTCAGAATTTGAATGATTCAAAAGGCTTGATAGGTGTGAGTAATTGGATAGAAATGGTATCCTTTTATAAGGGGGAGGAGGGGTTCTTTAGCAATGTGTGAAAACGTTATTTTATTATATAATGATATTCAGTTTCTAATTGTCCAAAAAACATTATAGTCAAATATAAGGTGCCTCATGGTAGAAATAAAATCATCCAATAGGAATTGGATAGGTTTTGGATAATATATTAATCATTATAATCTTATATATTTAAATGATTTATTAATGAGGTAAACACTACATCATTATTGTGTCATAAATAACTATATTATCTGATGTCTAAAAATTATAAAAAAATAACATGATATAGGGAATAATTTTTTCTTTCTAATGAATATTTATAGTTGAAATGATATTTTATATAACCTCTTCTAAAAATAAGTTTAATAAAAGATATTTGCTTTTGAAATTTTTTTCTTTTAAATTAATTAATCTAATGTGTAATTTTCTTTCATAAGTGGCTCCATGGGGTCCCAAAATAGACCCAAAGATGCACAGGGTCAGAAATAACTCATCCAATATGCTTTGTAAAATTGTTAAGGTAAATTTTGAATTGTTATAATATTATTTTATCCTTGAGTTACCCTATTTACATTTTACCGCGGTAAATAAAAGCCAAAAGTTACTATTCACCAAATATTATTATTATCTTACTGAATCATATTTTACTTCTTGATAAAAACCATGTATGTCGGATTCTCGAAAATCAATTCACATAAGTGGTAAAATTTCATTTAAATGAAAAAATTCAGTTTGTTTAACTACTACTAAGTGGTTTCACTATTCATCAAAAATTGACGTTTTTCAGAAAAATACCAAAAATTACGCCTAAGCATTATTTGATATATCGAATTCAAAAATGATGTCTATTTTTCCAAATTCAAAAAATATGAGTGAAGTTAATTAATTCTCAAAATAATTCCCGTTATGAAAACAAATAGCATGTTTTTAAGAAACGATAACTATCAAAAGATTGATACTTGTTTATGTCGAATTTCAAAGTGAAAAAAATTCCAATTACCAACATTGGATTAAATAGTAAAAATATATTTTAATTTAAAATTAAAACCAAATACAAATATAATATATCCATATAAATAAATTAGATTAAAAGACACTTTTGAATTAAAATACAATATTTTACACTATTCATTAAAAAATGAACTTTATCGGAAAAATTCCAAAAAATTACAGAAAGTAAATTTTGATGTCCCCATTCTAAAGAAGGATTTAATTTTGTCAAATAGAATGTATTGAATTGAAAAAAACTATATTTGAAAAGGGTTCTCCATTAAAAGGAAGTAAATCGACCTTTTAATTTAAATTATCATTAAAATTAGATTCATTCATATTTAATGCCTATAAATTTTTATTGGATAAATGTAAATACATTTAACAATCATTTATAATCAAATTTTTGTTTTTTGTTCATTCCCGCCAATACAATGTCTGGGAGTTAACTACCATTTAAAATAATAATATTATATTATTAATGTGGAATTTAAGATTTCAAAGAAACTCGTTGTTGCGTATCGGGTACGGTATCGAACATAGCAGCCCCTTTAAAAGTAAAATTAATATTTAATTCATAAATGTTAATAAATATGAAAATATCTTATTCTTAATTTACCTGTGATGTTACATCCTTCCCCCCTTTCGAAATTGCATCCTCGCAATTTTTATTCACTTATCAAAATAAGTGGGGGTATTTATCCCTCATATAAGTTTCAGATTTCCACATTGAATATTCAACCATATGGGTTTTCCACAAAACTTTTACTCAGTGAATTACCTTATTCTGCAACACTAGCTCTCTATGGTCAAGAATCTGGACTAGTTGTTCTTTATAAGAGAGATTCTCTTTCAACTAAACTACCTATAGGCTCAAAACATGGGATGGATCTGGCATATACTTTCTCAACATAAAGACATGAAAAACATTTTTTACCTGGGATAAGCATGGAGGTAAACCCACTTTATATGCAACTGATCCAACATTATGAAGAATTTCATAATGTCCAATTAAACACGGACTCAACTTTCCCTTCTTACCAAAACACATCACACTTTTCCATGGAGAATCATTGAGAAAGGCATGATCACCTACCTCAAAAGAAAGATCCTTCATCTGGTTATCTGAATAACTTTTATGTCTGCTCTGAGCTGTTCTCTTGGGCTTCTGAATCAACTGATCTTTCTCTACCATCTCTTTTACCAATTCTGGTCTCATCAGCATCCTTTCACCTACTTCATCCAAAAAATCTGGAGTTCGACAACTCTTTCTACATAATGCCTCAAATGGAGCCATATGTATACTGGAATGAAAATGGTTATTATATAAAAATTCAAATAAAGAAAGATGTTAGTCCCAGCTTCCCTGGTAATCTATCGAATAAGCACGTAGCATGTCTTCTAATGTCTAAATTGTTAGTTCTAACTGCCCATCTTATTGAGGATGAAAATTTGTACTAAAACTTATTTCAGTACCCAATGACTTCTGAAGGCCTTTCCAAAACTTACAAGTAATCCTTGGATCATGATCGGATACAATGGAGAGAGGAACTCCATGAAACCTGACTATCTCATTAACATACAATCGAGAATGTTGATCTGAAGACAAAGTATCTCAAATATGAAGGAAATGAGAAGATTTAGTCAATCGATCAACAATAACCCAGATTGCATTATTACCTCGAGATGTCTTCAGTAATCTCACAACAAAGTCCATTTGATATATTTTCCCATTACCACTCTGGCACCGGTAGAGGCAGAAGCATCCCTTTCTGTAACTGCCGCTCTGCTTTAACCTACTAAAAAGTCAAACATGTTATAGTAAAATAAGCAATATCTCTTTTCATTCCATCCCACCAGTAATACTCTCGAAGATCTCTGTACATCTTCATACATCCAGAATGAATTGAAAACGGAGAACTATAAGCTTCACATAACAACTCATTATTCAACAATGAATCACAAGGCACACATAATCTCTTCCCAAATCTCAAAACACAGTCATTATCAACTTTAAAATCAGATAACATACCCTTCTGAACCAAATCTACCTTTTTCTGCAACTCACTGTGTTCCTTCTGCGCTTGCTTAATTCTGTTTGAAAGAGATGATTTCACTGACACCTGAAACAAAACAGAATAATTTCATGCACCAACAACTTCTATGCCAAAGTTCATCAAATTAAAAACCAATGGGTCTCGTTCCAGATGTATCACTGTTAATGAAGTGTTACTTTTTCGACTCAAAGAATCAGCCACTTTATTTTCTTTTCCCAGATGGTAATTGATCGTGCAATCATAATCCTTGATTAATTCCACCCATCTCCTTTGTCTCATGTTCAATTATTTTTGAGTGAATATATACTTCAAAATTTTGTGATCAGTATATATTTGACACTTCACTCCATACAAATGATGCCTCCAAATTTTTAAAGCCAAAACAATAGTAGCTAATTCCAAATCATGTGTAGGGTAATTTAACTCCTGGGGTTTCTACGGACGTGAAGCATAAGCAATTACCTTATCATTATGCATTAGGACACAACCCAGTCCTTTCAATGAAGCATCACTGTAGATAACAAACTCACCATTTCGGGATGGCAGTGCCAAAACTGTAGCATTGAACAATCTTTTTTTCAATTCATGAAAACAATCATGACACTCATTTTTTCAAACAAACTTAATACCTTTTCGAGTTAAGTTAGTCATTGGACTAGATAAACATAAAAAAATTTCACCAAACCTCCAGTAATAACCTTCCAAACCAATAAAACTAGGAATCTCGGTTATATTTGTGGATCTTGGACATTCTTCATCAACTTTTGTTTTTGTAGGATCAATATTTATGCCATTTTTTGAAATAATGTGTCTAAGGAAATAAATTTTTTGCAACCAAAACTCACAGTTACAGAATTTTCCAAATAGTTTCTTTTCTTTTAAGGTTTTACAGACAACCCTTAAATGAATTTCATGTTCATCCTTAATTTTGGAATAAACCAAAATATAATCAATGAACACAACCACAAACTTATCCAATAACTGAAAGAAAATTCTATTCATAAGATCCATCAAGACAGCAGGTGAATTGGTTAACCCAAAAGGTATAACTACAAATTTATAATGGCCATATCTAGTACAAAACATGGCCTTTGGAACATTTTCATCCTTTACTTTCAAATGATGGTACCCCGACCTCAAGTCAATCATCAAAAAAATACTGATCTCCCTGGAGCTGATCAAAAAAATCATTGATATGTGGAAAAAGATACTTGTTCTTAACAGTAATGGTATTCAATGCTCTATAATCAATGCAAAGTCTAATTGAACCATCTTTCATTTTAACAAACAAGATAGGATCACCCCATGGTGATGTGCTGGGTCGAATGAAACATTTATCTAATAACTCCTGCAATTGCTTCTTTAACTCTAAAAGTTCAATTTTATCCATTCAATTAGGGGGTTTGAAAATTGGCTTAGCATCTGGAACTAAGTCAACAGTAAATTCAACTTCGCGATCCAGTATAATACCAGGAAACTCATCAAGAAAAAACATCAAGATACTCAATTACCACTGGCATATCATTAATCTAAACAGTTCATTTATTTTCAACAATATGTGCAAGGTAACATTTATTTCTATCTTTCACTAGTCTTTCAACTTCCTGATATGTTATCAAAATAAAGGGTTCATTCTTGTACACAAACTAAAAATCTTTCTGAAAAGATACCTCTTTAGCTCTACAGTCAATCTTAGCATGATAAACAGAAAACCAATCCATGCCCAAAATAACATCGAACTCTACTAGAGGCAAAACAATAAGGCTTGCAGGTAGATTCTTTCTGCACAGAAGGACGCGATTTTACTTATGTTTTCTTTTTGTCTCATAATTTCCTCCAGGTGATTTTACCGTAATTTCTGTATTCATACCTTGAGATGGAATTCCTAATTTAGTATAAAACTTATCAGTAATGAAATAGTGTGTAGACCCTGAATCAAACAACACATTGGCATAATCTGAATAAACAAACAATTTACCTGATACTACTTCATTCGATGGCCCAACATTTTTGAAGTAGTTGCGAAGGATTTCACCAACCCTTTCTACTTGTAGTCCAAATGCTTTCCCTTAGTTTAGTTCTTCACTTGAAAATAATTTTCATAATGACCCGTTTCATTACACTTATAACATTTTACTGATGGATTTTCTTTTCCTACTTGATCGTCTTCCTTAATGTTACGAGCAATATGACCAGAGTTACCACACCAGAAGCATTATCCAGACATTGATAAACATTCTCCTGGATGCTTTTTACCACACTTCTCACAAGATGCATATTTATTTTTCTAACCTCCAGGCTTCTTTGATGAAATATTCCCCTTTTCCTGCCAACTGGACCTCTTATTCTATTGTTTGTCAAAGGGCACTTGATCATCGACAAACTCAATATCCACATTCTTCGTACACTGAACAAGTTTTTCATAAAATTTGAACTCACGAGAGGATAACACTCTTCAATATCATGGATTCAGTCCTGAGTAAAATTGATTTATCTTACTATCACGATCTCGGATGAAATTTGGTGCATACCTTGCCAGTCGAGTGAACGTTGCTTCATAAGCAGCCACTGAGTCATCCCCCTGCATCAATTCTAGGAATTCTTTTTTCCATCATAAGACAAACAACCTTATGAAAATATTTCTCAAGAAACATACCTTTGAATACATCCCAATCAAGAGAATAAATCTCCTCACTATCCCTAATATTTTTCACCATAGACCACCATTGATCAGCTTCACCTTCAAAACGGTAAACAATGATACTATCCTTTTGATGTTCTGAACAACCCATAACATCAAAAATAATTTACAATGCTTTAATCCACCCTTCTGCAAGCACAGGGTCAGATGATCCTATGAATTATGGGGGATGTTGCCTCATAATATGCTCCAATATTGACATATTCCTCTACGGTTGATATGGCTGATCTCGTGCATCGATAACACCACCATTTATATCCTGAGTCAACTGTGCCATCACTACTACAAACTATTCAGTTATGATTATGACCATCTCAGGTTGCTAATTTGGAAGGTTGTCTTCCTCCTGATGTTGTCCCAACAAAGCTGCCCTGTTTCCTCTACGGAAAACCATTCTGAACACAAAAATATCATAGGCGAAGCAACATGGTTATCTTTAAATGATCTATCATTTAAATATTAACATAAATTACTTTATGGATATTAATTTAAAAATACCCTAACTCCTAATGTTGTCTAAACCAACCTCTGATACCAACTATAAGGACCCGGCCATAAAACATTACATAATCATGAATTAAATGAATAATTCACATTAAGGATCTTTTCTAGTTTACAGTTTTAGAGAGTTAGACCATAAATATTACATTGAAAAATATTACATCAAAAATATAAAGTTGACACTCCTACTCAGTTTCCATATTTTTTACAAAATAAAAAATCTTGAAAAAATAGTCATGTCTAATTCCATGATTAAGAGAGCATGCCTTTTCAATGATCACATACATGACCCTATTCCACTTTATGTCCTGTGAAAAACAATTCAAAAACTTGGGATGAGCATAAAAATCTCAATAAGGGATACACAAAGATGGAAAACTATAATTTTATCAAGAAAATAGGTAAACCATGAATACTTTATCATAATTAATACTTTTCAACTTTATGAAGTAGTATATAATCTTCACTAAATAAATGATCATTACTTACCCTTCTGTAATCCAAAATATTACCATAATACTCATATAAATAACACATAACATATAAAGGTATCTTGGGACATAAACATACTTATTTGTAATAACCTTACGGTCAACTTCCACACATATCACTAAATGGAATAGTCATACGACAGACTTCCATACCCAATTCATTGGAGGTTAAAACGTAACAACCCCTCTTGGTATTCATGGCACCACTCGTCATTTATTTTATCACATAACCACCCATAAAATATCCAAGTGCCGTTATAAAATCATATCACATAAAAAAATTATATAGGAAAGAAAATATTTCCACATTTAAATCACAATATATCACTTAAATATATTGACATAAAAAATCCATTATCAAAACCCTTTTTAATACCAAAATACATAAAAGAGTATATTGTATTTATTTTCTTTTAAAATCATTACGGCTTGTTGAGGAAGCCAAATATAAAATAATACTCGTGGTGGCGGAAAAGGTCATTGAAACCAATTACGTTAAAAGAAACATTCATTTTTGTCATTTAGTAAAATGATTCATAGAAAAAGATTCCATTTGAAAAGACACATGAGTTTATACAGCGTATAAAATAAAGTCATGTATTAAAACAAAATATTCCTCAATGAAAGGAGATTGAGATGAAGTCTCTTACCTTGTGTCCAACTTGACTCGATCGTTCTTTAATCTCTAGAATAATAAACTAAAGTTAATTTAAATGGCATAAGAACCTTTTTATGTTTATTATTCCTTTTTTATATCACTTATTACCCTGTTATAAACATTATGTAATCATTTAAGTTAATAATGTTCGTTTTGTTGATATTTGGTACTTGAGTCAAAAATTGACTTCTTATAATTACATGTTGTTCATACGGTCAATAGTGCATTATATCCAGAATGATATTCATGATTTATTTATCATATATATCATATATATCTAGTATATAGATATATTTATAATATTACATAACATTTAGAGGTATGAAATGAAATTTACTATTCAAGGAGACGGTAAGCCGTACCTACGCATGAACACAACTTCCATGTGTATTTCATATATAATAGAATTAAAACATAATGATAAAAAGTAGTATTATAATTATAGTATTTTATTATATATTATATCATTAAAAATATCCTTTATATGAACCACATATAGTATGAATGAGTCATATCACTTGGAAGTGGCGGTAGTCCGCAGTTCCTCTAATGAGAATATCGCATTTACCCATAATGGAAACCATAAAGGCATGGTATAAATGGAAAATACAAAAGAATAAAGAAAAAATAAACATAATATATATCATATATAAATACAGTTCCACCATAATGGCGACCAGGAGAGGTGGTTGAAAATATTTGAATAATCATCATTTCGTGAGGCGTTAGTTTTCCATCCACAAAAACATTATGTTATTCATCCATTAGATGGATTTTTGTGTACGTTTAGTTCAAATACATCTCATAAAAACATCCTTGTATATTGAGGATACTTGTGTAGTTAAAAAATAGATGAATAAAAAGATTTTAGAGGTTGGGGAAGTATAATAAAAGAAAACAATTTAAGAAAATTGTTACCTTTAATTTGGGTAACTCCATTTGGTTTGAACAAACAGACTTCTTGAAGGGCCATCCATCTAAGGTGAGGAATCTAGGAGGAGGATAGGAATGTAGAGAGATTAATTGGGAAGAGTTTGGATAAGCCAAAATTCTTGAGAGGTGTGAGGAATTGGTTATAAATGGTCTCCTTTTATAAGGGGGAGGAGGGGCTCTTTAGAAAAGTGTGAAAACATTATTTTATTATATAATGAGATTCGGTTTATAATGATCCAAAAATCTTTATAGTTGAAGATACGATGACTCATCGTCAAAATAAAGTCATAAAATGGGAATTGGACATGTTTTGGACAATATTTTAATCATTATAATCTTATTTATTTAAATGATTTGTTAATGAGGTAAACACTGCATCATTTTTGTGTCATAAGTAATTTTTATTATATGATGTTTAGAAATTATAAAAAAACTACCTTGAAATAGAAACTCCTTTTATCTTTCTAATGAATATTTATAGTCGAAATGATAATTTATATAACCCCTTCTAAAAATTTATTTACTAAAAGATATTTGCTTTTGTCTATTTTTCATTTACATTAAATTAATTAATCTAATGTGTCATTTTCTTCCATTAGTGGATCCATGGGGTCCCGAAATAGACCCAAAGATTCCCATGGTCGACCATTACTCATCCAATTAGTTTAGGACATGTGTTAAGGTAAAATTTTAATTATTATAATATTCTTTTATCCTTGAATTACGCATTTTACGTTTAACCTCGGTAAATAAAAGTCAAAAGTTACAATTCACAAAAAATTATTTCTATCTTATTGAACCACATTTTAATTCTTGATAAAAACTTTGTATGTTAGATTATTGAAATTAAATTCACAGAAGCAGTAAAATTTCATTTAAATGAAAAATGTCAGTTTTTTAACTACTACTAAGGGGTTTCACTATTCATCAAAAATTGATGTTTTTCAGAAAAATACAAAAAATTCCGCCTAATCATTATTTGATATACCGAATTCAAAAATGATATATATTTTTACAAAGTCAAAACATAGGTGTTGCATTAATTAA
The DNA here is from genome assembly GCA_963277665.1 of Viscum album. Taxonomy (NCBI): domain Eukaryota; kingdom Viridiplantae; phylum Streptophyta; class Magnoliopsida; order Santalales; family Viscaceae; genus Viscum; species Viscum album. The sequence goes on from OY728158.1 coordinate 1,033,205,816, forward strand.
CTTTAAAATTAATTCCTATTATCAAAACAAATATCATGTTTTTAAGAAACAATAACTATCAAAAGAATGATACTTATTTATGTCCAATTTCAATGTGAAATTAATTTCGATGACCAACATTGGATTAAATGGAAAAAATATATTTTAATTTCACTTTAAAACCAAATAAAAAAATAATCTAACCATATAAATAAATTAGTGTAAAAGGAACTTTTGAATTAAAATACAATATTTTTCCCTATTCATTAAAAAAATGAACATTCTCCAACAAATTCCAAAAATTTACCCAAAGTAAATTTTGATGTCCCCATTATAAAGAATGAATTTATTTGGTCAAATATAATGTATTAAAGTGACCAAAACTCTATTTAAATAGGGTTCCCCATTAAAAGGCAGTAAATCAACCTTTTAGTGTAAATAATGCTTAAAATTAGATTCATTCACATTTTAAGCCTCTAGCTTTTTATTGGATAAATGTAAATACATTTAACAATCATGTATAATCAAATTGTAGTTTGTTTTGATCATTATTTCCAATACAACGACTTGGAGTTAACTACCATTTAAAATGATAATATTATATTATTAGTGTGGAATGTAAGATTTCAAAAAAACAAGTTGTTGCGTATCAGGTACGCTATCAAACATATCAACCCCTTTCAAGAAAAATTAATATTTAATTCAAAAATATTAGTAAATATGAAAATATCTTATTCTTCATTTACTGGGATGTTACAATCCTGACCTAATATAATCAGTTATCATGATATATTATTAACAATGTGAACTTGTATTGGGGTTCATAACATGTGAAATTAGAGGAAGATAAAATTTTATTAAATTTTATGTGGTAAATAACATAGAGAAAAAAATTTCCAGCTTTCTATATATCAATATAGTATATAGATGAACCATTAATAATACCTCAAATAGAGGGGAATATGTTTTCTATGTGGAAATTGTTGTTGTAGGACATATATTTCAATGGAATTCAATGTCTTATATATGGGTAACCTGGGTATTATTTGATTCAATTACTAAACAATGTGTTAGACCATATAATGAATAAGTACATATATTATAACAAATCAATAAAGTAATTGGGTTGAAGAATTTATATATTATGATTCAATAATTATATTGTATACTTATTTTTACTAATGGTATTTTTGTTATAAAACACATTAAAGATTTAAGGATTATATTAATTTTGGAAGCATGTATGTATTTATGATATATTAACTTAGGAGTTATGGATACCATTTAGGGATTATGAGTTTAAGGTTAATCATATTTTAAAATACTCACACACAACCTTTTTGGTTATAAGTGATTGGATTTTAATGTGATTAATGATATTTTGGGAAATTTTTTATTGGGTTAATGTATATAAAACATTTAGAATTAATGTCAATGATTATATGGGAAAAATATTTTTATATTTTTAAAGATATAAGTTTAAGGGTAGGATATAAAATTTTATGTTAAAACATTATTTCATGTTGAGATTATTGTTATTGTTTTTATAAATATATTCCAATTAATTTTTCAAATTATCATACTTTGTATCAATGATTTGGTTTTAATAATTATAATAGGAATATATTGTTAATATTTAATAGATATTATGACCCATTAAAAGTTAATTTTGGTTATTCAGGCATAAAAAATATATTGGATGTTCATTCTTTAGAGTAAGAAGTGAAGTGTAAATTGGTCGAAGCACAAAAAAAGCATGAAATTTTGTTTTTGAAATAAAAATATATCAAACAAGTGTATTTTCTATTATACCATATATTGATAGTAAAACAATACCTATAATATAAGAATAGGATTCTGAATAAAAAAAATATCCTACTACCTTCTCATATGATTAATCATTGATCATTTAACACATCACATATTTATGATTTTTTTGTAGTTAACTTTTTCATGATCATTCACATTCTTTTGATAATTGTTCTCTATCAAAAAGTATAATTCTTTAGGAATATATTCCTTGTCCATATTTTCACATCCCATAAATATTAAATAACTTGGAAACCTAGTAATTTTTATTCCATATGTTTATCACATTTTCATTTCCCTCTTTTTAAGATGATGTTTTATTAAACCTTTTTACGATATGGGTTTTCCGCAAATGAATTTCCAAATATTGAATCCTTTATTACTGAGAACAAGTTCAAATATAAAGGGCATAATTTATTTAGTTAATAAAATGTAACTCCCCTATACTTTAAAATATCATTATTTCTGGTATCATAGTCAGCATGCAATACTAAGTTTAAACAATCTCTGATATAGTATAACAATATTATTATTTAAATGTGACTAATATAACTAATTTATTATATTAATGGGTGTAAATAGTATTAAACAAATTATGAAATATATATAAAGTTTCTAAAAAATATAAATTTATGGATAAATTTTTATTAAATAAGTGCTCATTTTTGAATAAATAAATTTATTCTTCAAAAAATATTTTTTCTTCAAAAATGATTTTAATTACTTTTTGTGAGAAAATATTATAATGAATTTTTGGAATTTTTGGAACTTTTAGAAAATTTATTTTATAAAATTTAAAACAATTATTAAATAATAATATAAATATTAATTTATTTTGAAATTTTAGGTTTTTTGGGGAAAATATTGATTTTTAGTGAATATTGAAAAATACAGATATTTAGTGAAATTTCATTTATTTTTAAAAAAATTTGTAATTCAAAACTACCATTGTTCATTTAATATGATTTAAAATTAACATATGTATTATTTATTTACATTTAATAAAATTAATTAAATTTAAATCGTCTTTTTACTAGATTTTAAAATATGTTTATTTTTAGGCATTAAAATAGATTTTCTGAAAAAACTTTTAATTTCCATCAGCTTGTCCATTAAAAGTAATTAAACTAAGAACTAATGTGGAATTATTTAAACGAAATTAACATAATATATATAAAGATAAAATTAATTTAATTATTATTACTTTTCAAATAGTGATTGTAATATTATCTTATGCTTGAAAAATATATTTCTTGAAGAAACCAATTTTCCCCCACATATGTGGGTTTTACCTTAAATTAAATTCCTAAAATTATGAAACTTGAATATGATAAAATTTAATAAAAATATTTTATCGTAATATTTTCTTATGATTTAATAAGTTTAACATTGTTTTTTATCCTAATGAATAGTAAAATTAGTAAAAATTTGTTACCACAAATAATTTTAAAACCAGTTTATCAGGGGCAACATAAGAAGGCAAAAGAAATAAATTTATAAAATTGTTTGATTTTAATTTTTGAGGGTTTAATTGGACATACCTCTCATAAAAATATTTAATTTTAAATTTTTAAGACAATTATATTATCGGTTACATCCTATTGTTGATAATTTTCCCGTATTTTTGGGAATATCACTCCTTCCCCATTATAAAAGGGCACCCCTCCCCTCTCCTTCCCACGCATCCAAAACTCATTAATTTAGAAAATTCATTCTCAAATACAATCTTTACTTCCCTCACCACATCCTATAATACTTCTTTTGATTAGGAGTCAAATATTGAAGGATTTATGTTTTATCCTAAAGAGGTGGTCTGCAGAATGGGATATAAAAAACATAGATGACAAAGTATGTATTGAGGTAATGGATTCATCTAAAAACTTCCTTCTTAGATAAAAATGTTATTTTATGAACATTTATTCTTTTAACTGGTTCATATACTTCCCCTTTACACATTATATCATGAGTCCTTCATACATCATGATATTTTAAGTCACAATTCATTTACATCAATCATGGGAGTTATGATTCAAATTCTACTAAAGCAGTAAGGGTTTATGTTTCAATATTATTTTAATCAGGATTATATTTGATTGAATTTATGTTGTTGGAATTTATTTGATAATTTTGAAATAAAAATATTTAATTTTTTTCTCATTTGGTTATTAATGAAATTTTCAAGAAATTGTACCATTTTCCTCTCATTGGTAATTAAAATTACTCATAACATGTTTTAAGAAAAATTTAATTTAATTCTCTCTTAGGTAGAAACATATATCTCTTCCATGTATATGTTTTCTTTAATGTTTTTAAATAATTTTTTTTAATATTTTTATATTATGGTTTGAATTATTTTTTACCCTTGTTTCCTTTTTAGAAAATGGTTTAAAAGGAATATTCATTTCATTTTCCAAATGTGGTATTTCTTGAATTTTAACGGAAAATTTGAAATGAATCATTTTTAATGTGTACAACATGAATAATATATCCCACTACCATGACCATTATTACCTTAAATATTTATTTATAATTTTTCAAAGTTCTTTTCATAGAAAATTATTTTTGTAATATTTTGAAAATTTTAGTTTTTCAAAAGTGATTTTCAGTTTTGAAAGGTTATTTTTCTCAAAAATGTTTTTAGTATTTTTAAATTTATTTCTATTCATCAAAAAAATAACCATTAATGTTATATAATGCCTCTAAATACTTCATATATGTCTCTTTAATATACACCTTTCTCACACTACTTTTATTTTATGGTATAAGATATTCCTTATGTTCATCTCTCAAATTCCTAAATTATGAAATTTGCATTTATTATGATATAAGACAAGATTATGTAGTCTATTTCATTCCATGCGTAATTCGTATATTTATGTTTTATGATTTATTTTCTTATGTGGAATACATATACATGAAAATAAAATGAATGTGAAGGAAGGACCACGAATTATATGTCCCTCTAATGAATTGGGTAATGTTATAACCTCATGAGACGTCGTGTGTAGGATTAGGGAGTGGACCTATTAATTTCTGAGACTTTTTCTATCATGTGATATTTTCCCAGTGATTATTCTTGACATTTTTTATGTTGTTTTTTTTGTTGATGCTCCATATCATATGATTATATGGTATTATGATTCCATATTCTATAGGTTATGCTTCCCTGTGATTATTCGTTATACTTATCTTTAATGGTATCATGTTATACCATTGAATCCAATGTCATGTTTCTGTGTCAAGCTTATTCCCTTACTAGTATTCTTATCTCACCCAATTATTTTATAAATTTTTTTAAGTTATCCTATTATGTTTTAAGAGATTATATGGATTTTGGATCTCACTAATAATAATAAAAAATAATGACGTTATGTTTTAGTTTCTTTTAATATGTACCTAGTTTTCAAAATACACTAGGTCTCATTATCTTTTGGATTGTAATTAATAGTTTTTTATGATTGAAAATCATGTAATAATATTGTTAAATGATTAGGTCACAATAGTTAGTATCATATAAATCTTTGAATTAACCTATAGAAACTATTATGAGAAAACATTAGAGATATCCTTGAGGATATGCCTATAGATTATTCTATGTATAGGAAAATATAATGGAATTTTGGTGACATTTTGATTGAGTGGTTTCCAATAAATTAAAAACGTCTTTGGATAATACTAGTGTGTATATATCTATCATATTTTCACATGGGGTAATTAATCCCAAAAGGCTGCATTGGGATTTGACTTTTTCATCACCTAGTGTATGAAAATGGGCCTCACTTCACACCATTTTTGACAATCCTAGGGGATATGATTTGGAAATTCAAAAACAATTTATAAACTATAATTAAGTATTTAAATAGATGATTACCATGCATGATCTAGGATAAATGTAATGTGTAATATATTGAAATAATGTTTCATGATTTAGACATCCTATAAATGATTTATAATGATTATTTGGTTTCGAACTACGATTATTATTTCTCATACTATGATTTGTGGTTTTAGTCAATGGATCGAACCTAGATGAATCATCTTAACATTGAATGGTATGGATTATTCGGTGATTATGAAAATCCAAATTAGTTGTATATTGGATAGAACGATATTGTGATTATACCTAATTAGGTATCATGATATTTAATTTCCAATGTGATCTTATTTGTGGTTCTTAATGTGTAAAATAAAAGGAAGGTAGAGTTTTATAAAAGTTCATGTGGTAATGAACATAGATGAAAGAAGATCCAGAAACTAATATGTCATGAATATGGGAATAACCTCCTATATTAGTACCTAAAATTGATGGAATGATGTTTTATATTTGGAAATGGTGGTTATAGATAAATGAATTTCCAATATATTTGATGTCTTATATATGGGGAACTTGGAAATTATCTGATTAAATTCTCTAAACTATGGTTTGACCCCTACACTAAGTAATGACCTATGTTATAGAAAATTATTTAATTAAAGGGGTTGAATTATTTATGTATTAGGATTAAATAATTAGGTTGTAGAAATATTTCTGCCAATGGAATTTTGTTTATTAGAATCACGAAACATATAATGATTGTGTTAATTGTGGAAGCATATATGTATCCATATTAGATTAAATAAATGGTTATGGATACCATCATGGGTTTATGAGTTTATGGTTAATCATATGTTTAATGAATTAAAAAACCATTTTTTGGTTCTAAGTGATTGGATTTTAATTTGATTAATTTTATTTTAGGAAACCTTTTATTGTGTTGATATTTATAAAACCTTTTAGTTTAATGTAAAGTATTATATGGGAAGAATGGTTCTATGTTTTTGGTGGTTAATATTGATGGGTGTGACATAACCTTTCAGGTTAAAAAATTATTTCAGGTTATGGTTAGTGAGGTTATTTGGGATAAAGGGTTATTTATTTAAGGAATGATCTATGATAGAACCTTTATTTAAATATTATATTTTGTAGATTAATATTTTTCATATACATTTTAGTCTTTTTCTTACATTGGGCCAACCAATTTTTTTATAAATATAAGAATAATATATTTTTACATAATTTTGGATTTTATGATTCATTAAAAGTTAATTTTAGAGACTCTGGAATAAAAAAATTACATTGCATATTTATTTCATAGAGGAAGTGGTGAAGTGGAAATTGATTAAGGCTTGATAAAAGAATGAAATTATGTTTATGAAATTAAAATAAATCATGTAATTATGTTTCCTAGTTTTCTATATATTGACAGTAAAATAATAGATCAAAGATAGGAGGAAGATATTGAAACAAATTTTTTCCTATTACCTTTATATACAATGAATCTATATACTTTTAACTCAACATAGAGTTGTGGTTTTTTGGTCGTTAAATTTCTATTGATCATTAAATTTATTTTGATCAATTATTTTTTATCACTCTCCATAATTATTTATGATTTTATTCTTTGTCCGTAGATTTGTATCCCACTAATGTACTTCCACTTGTAAATATATTCATCTGTTATTCCCAACATCCTTCATATTTTCCTATACCACTTTTTACGTGGAATTTTTTTAATCCTATTCTCTATATGGGATTTACAAAAGGTAATTTTCTAATATTGAAACCATTATTATTGAACACATGTTCAAATTTGTGGGACCCAACTTATTTAAGGGGGTTAAATGTAAATCTCTGACATTTTAAAAATAACTCCATGACTGGTAGCATATTCAACACACTACAATATTTTTTAAAAAAACTTGTTATAATATTATAATATTATTATTTAATGTGAGCTATATAACCTAGCAATTAATTTGAAGGGTATGAATAATATTAAATAATTTATAAAATATATATAAAATACCTAATATATATAAATTTATTGATAAATGATTAGTAAATAATTTCTCATTTTTTAATAAAGACATTAATTAATCAAAATATTTGTTTCCTTCAAAAATTATTTTTATCGTTTTTTGTGAAAAAATATAATAATTACTTTTTGGAACTTTTATAATTATTGCTTTTTTAAATTGAAATAATTTTTTCTATCATTATATGGATATTAACATAGGGTGAAAGTAACATAAGTATTATTTGTAAAGAAATATAAGTATTATTTAGTTATATTTCATCCAATTGATTAAATTTAATTTATATTTATAAAGGATTTTAAAATAAGTTTATTTTTAGGATTTAAATTTATTTTTCTAAAAAAAAATTACAGTGCATATTGTTTCTCCATTTTAACTTATTAAAATAACCCCTAATGAGGAATGATTTAAATTAAATATATTTTCTATATATCTATAAATATTCATTAAAATTCATTTAGTTACTATTACTTGTCATATAGTTATTATAAGACCGTCTTATGCTTCAAAAATGCATTTCCTAAAAAATTCAACATGTTTGTGGGTTTAATTTTAAATAAAATATTGTTTCTTTAATAAATTAAATTTTATAAAATGGATCTCATATTATTAATAAGTAAAATTTATATTATATTATATGTTCACCATGATTTTATGTTATAATGAATAGTTCATATTATAAAAATTTGTAACCACAATTAATAATAAAACTAGCCTAATAGGTGTTAAACTAATGATATAAATGGAAGGACAAGTTTAAACCATGTTTATTTTGAATGGAAGAGGTGTGGATTGTAGTTAGCTCATCTACACCTTTTTTTAAATTTTGGTGTCGATTGTATCAGGATTGGCTTAAAATTATGCAATAGTTTTGGATATTTACAAGAACGTCACCCCTCCTCCCTTAAAAAAGGGAACCCCTCTCTTCTCCCTTCAAAATATATAAAATCAAATTGGTTTGGAACTTCACTGAGGTTCCCAATGCATTAAATAAGAGGAAGATTAACTTTTATGAAAATTCATGTGGTAATGAACCTACAAGAAAGAATATTTATCTTTATATATGTTAAGAATTTGGGAATAAGAATCTATAATAATACCTTAAATTGAGGATATGGTGCTTTCTCTGTGGAAATATAGGTCAAAGTGAAATTAATTTTCATTGAAAATGATATATTATATGTTTGGAACTTGGTTATTATCCAGTTCAATACCATAAACTAAGGATTATCCCCTAGAATAAAGAAGAAATTATGTTCTAACAAATATTTGAAGTAAAGGGGTTAAAGTATTTATTAATTAGGATGAAATATTTATGTTGTAGAAGTATTTTTTCTCAAGGTATTTTCGTTATAATAATATTAAAACATATAAGGATTGTGTTAATTTTTTAATAATATATTTCATCATGTTAGATTAAATTAGTAGTTATGGATACCCGCATGGGTTTTTGAGTTTAAGGTTAATCATATGTTAAAAGTAATAAACACCCCTTTTTAGTTTCAATATGAAACAATTTTAATGAGATTAATGATATTTTGGATATAAAACTATTGGGTAAAGATATATATATATAACCTATAGGTTTAACATAAAGTACTATATGGGAAGAATGTTATAATTATTTGGGAGATTTAATTTCAAGGGTATGAGATAACATATTAGGTTAAAACATTCTATTATGTCAATGTTATCGAGGTTATTTGAGATATAGGGTTATTTATTTAAGTAATGGTCTTTGTTAAAACATTATTTTTATTAATGAATATTAAAAATTAATATACTCATATACATTTTTTTATTATCATTCTTGATACCAACTATGTTGGTTTTAGTAATGATAGGTGGAATAGCTTGTAACTCTTTTATAGATCTTATGATCTATTAAAAGTTAATTTTAGGGATTCATGAATAAAAAAAATTTAATATTCATGACATTGAGTAAATGGTGAAGTGGAAATTGATAAAATCCCGATGATAGGATGTAAATTTGTTTACGAATTTAAAATATATCATGTATGTATATTTTATATTTTTCTCTATAAATATTGTGAAATAATCCCTTGGCTTTAGGAATAGGATTTTGAAACAAAAATGGTATCATGTTACCTTGAAATCAGATGAATCAATGGTCCATTAACTGATAAAAATATTTATGGTATTTTGAGCATTAACATTCTCTTGATCATTCACTTTATATAGATTGATGATATCTATCACTCTCTTAATTATTTATTATTTACTTCTATGTCCATATTTTGACATCCTAGAAATATTCTCCTATTTTGAAACCTAGTCATGTGTTATTCCAGATGTCCTTGGTATTTTCCTTTCCATATTTTTAAGAGGATATTTTATTAACCCTTTTTATGATGTGGGTTATCCACAGAGGTATTTTCTAATATAGTAACCTTAATTACTCAGAAAGTTTTAAAATTATGAGGTCCCATTTTATTTAAGGGGGTATAATGTTAAACCCTAATATTTTAAAATAATAATATTTCTAATATCTTATTCAACATGAAACACTATGATTAAATGAACAACGATATAATATTATTAAATGACTATTTAAAGCTGGAAAATATAAGCTACCCATTAAATTGGAGGATATGAATAGTGTTTAAAAAATTATAAAATATATATAATTTTTTTAATAGATATAAATTTATTGATAAATTCATAGTAAATAGGTTCACACTTATTAATAAAGACGTTTATTTATTAAAAATTATGTTTTCTTCAAAAATACTGTTATTTCTCTTTATGAGAAAATATTATAAAAAAATAATTAGGACATTTTGAAATATTATTTTATAAAATTTATATCTTTTTTTAAATAATAATATCAAAATTAACATAGGGGAAATTTTTTTATTTTTCAAAAAATATTGTTTACCATTGAATTGTGAAAAATATCATTTTTTAAACCATCTTTTCTTTTTAATAAACTATATAATTACAAATATACAATTATTAATTTCATAGAATTTAAAAGTAACATAAGTATTATTTTGTTATTTTTTATACAATTACATACATTTAAATCATCTTCATTCCATATTTTAATATATGATTATTTTAAGGCTATAAAACACATTTTTCAAAAAACTATTCAAATGCGCATAATGTATCTCCATTTTAACTAATTAAAATAACTCTTAATGTGGAATAATTTAAATTAAATATATATATTGTATATATATATAAATATTAATTTATATTTATTTAAACATTTTTTACTTTTCATATAGAAATTATAAGATCAAATTATTCTTGAATAATGCATTTCGTGAAAAAAACTCATTTTTACAACATGTCTGCATGCTTAACATTAAATTAAATTATTCCACTTATTTAAATTGAATTTTGTAAAAACTAATTCTATATGTTGAATCATAATAATTTATATAATATTTTATTTTATTTTTCATTTTTTCTCATAATAAATAGTAAAATTAGTAAAATTATATAACAATGGTTACTATTAAAACTAGTTTATATGGGGTTAAACTAAAGAGGTAAAGGGAATAACATGTTTAAAACATGATTAATTTTAATTTTATTGGTGTTTTTCATAGATAACACTCCTTAACTACATTATTTAATAATTTTTATGGCCCATTTCTTGAGAGTAACATTTCCATTAATGGATATTTTTGGGTACTTACAACAATTTCACACCACCTACCTTATAAAAGGGGACCCCCTATCTTATCCTCTCATTTACAAATGAACAAAACCTATTGTGTCATAAAATAATTTCTTAAATACCTTCCTTAATTCGCTAAAAATATTATATATTCCATGGTTTTATTAGAAATAAATTCATGGAAGGATTTAGTTATAATCTTAAAGTGGTGGTCCAATGAAGAGGAGATATAATACATACATGAAAAATTATAGAGTCGAGGTAAGGGTTTTGTCCCAAAACATCCTTATTTTATAAAAATTTTATTTTATGCACTGAATTTATTTTAAATGGTGTATACAATTCTCTTTTACAAATTATATAATGAATACATTATACATCATGTTTTTTAAGTTATAATCCATTTACATGATTCTTGTGAGTTATGATTCAGAAGTTGCTAAAGTTGTATGGTTTAAGGTTACAATATAATTTTAATCAAGATTTTCTATGCTATATTTGTATTATTAGATTTATTTATCTCTTAGATCGTTATACCACTCTCTCCCATGATTGTATTTTAATTAATGTCTTTTAAAAAAAATTTAATACTCCAATAAAATTTCTTAAATTATTTTTTACCCCTGTTTTTTTTATAAAATGGTTTAAAATGAATATTCTTTTCATTTTATAAACGTGGTACTTCTTGAATTTTTATCAAAAATCTGAAAGGAACCATTTTTTAATATGTAAAGTATGAACATTATTTTCTTCCATCATGAAAATTATTTCCTTGAATATTCTATTATATTTTTTCATGTTGATTTTTAAGGAAATGTATTTCCATGATATTTTTTAATATTAGTTTCTGAAATGTGATTTTAAATGATCAAAGTTTATTTTCCTCAAGAGTTTTTTTAATATTTTAAAAATAATATATATTCATAAAAAAAACCTTTAATGTTTTTAATTCATCTAAATACAATATATATTTATATTACAAATATATCATTCTCTCTCTCCCTTACATTAACGAGGTAGTAAATGACTTATGTTCATATCTCGAAATACTTCATTATGAAATTTCCTTGGATTATCATATCATTAAATATTATGAAACCCATTTTTTCCGTGTGTAATTATTATGTTTAGGCCTTATAACAAATTCCTTATTTGGAAGAAGTATTCATGTACAAATAATGAAAATGATTAGTGGGCATAAAATTATATATCCCTCCAATGCATTGGGTATAGTTATAGTCTATTGAGATATCATATAGGGGATTAGTGAGTGAAAAAAATCCATTATGGGATGTTTCCTATCATGTGATGTTTTCTTGATGGATGTCCATGACTTATGATTTTGTCATGTTTTATGTTGATGCAACATTCCTTATGATTCCATGATCTTATATAACCATGTTCTATACATTATGCTTCAATGTGATTACTCCTCCTCCTTCACTTTTTATGATATCATTTTACTCCTTTGACTCACACATTATATTTGATTTTTATATTTATTCCATTCCAATGGTTTTTAGATCACTCCATTATTCAATGTATTTCCCTAGGTTATCCTATGCAGTTTTAGGAGCTCAAATGGAGAATAAAAAAATAAAGATGTTGTTTTTTAGTTTTTGTTGATATTTTATTTACCTATTCTTCCAATGACACTAGGACTCATGGTATTTGGGGTTATAGTTAACATAGGTTTATGTTTAAAATGCTATAATATATATATATATAAGTTTTTCAGGTATCTATAGAGAAAAATAATTTTTGATGATAAAAGAAAATATAAATCCCATACCAAAATGAATATAATAAATTCCAATTAAAATAAATTGAGTTTGGACATAAATTAATAATTAAGAATATTCCATGAACCTGTAACATAACATTAATTATCAAAACATCAACCGTAATCCTCAAAAAATCTATTCTAATGTTTCCATCTTGCTAGAAGGAACATGATGAATATTGGAAAATATATAATAATGACATATCATATTGAAAGTGGATTCAACATCGTGAATCAAGAAGGTTCAAACTCTTATGATATTACCCAAATGCTCCAAAAGAGGCCTTGGAACCATCATTGGTTTGAGAGAAAATAAGAATGTTGAACTAATAAAAATGGACAACTATTACTTATTGGGAAACTCAATTGACTTTCACAATACTGTGGAGACTTCAAACATAGATTTGGTGGACTTATTCAGAAAAAGATAAAAAAATATGATCCATTTAAAATGGATAAATTTCTCTATCCTTAGATTATTATTATTTCATCAAAAACCAAACTGAATGTCATCATAATATAGTGATCCTCAAAATGGGTGATTGATGGGTGACCCAGCCAACCAACGATCACTAAATTATGGATTGCATAATTTCGGTCCTCCATCAAACAACTAAGACTTACACTATGACACAAAGATATGTCCCTAAACATTTCCAACACACATGCATAGATCAACCTCTTGACCATGAAGATCTAACATATCCAATAATAAAAGAATTTTTTAATTCATCTTTCCCATTGAGAAAACTTCAAATAACTGTGGCAAAAAAATATCTACCCCTATGTCATGGTGACATCCTCTTCAAATGAAAGGGCAGCTGTAGACATTTCTATAGAAATCACACTCACAAAAACATCCATAAAAGGCCATGAAATCCCACAAAATCCTCTATGAGGTACACTATATGTGTTTAAAACCCTTTTTTCACTAATAAATTAAACACCAAAGTACCATGATCGTGTAACTATGATGGTTGGACCATAACCTATACTATGGCTACTGTAAACCCCAAAGGGCCAAAACCCACTCTTGGAATCTGAATCACCTTCCAAATCCCTCTCAACAGCTCCAAAGAATGAAATTACAAAATAGAGGGATTAAAAATAATTGGGACCATATATTCCACACCCCCTGGTGTTATATTAAATATTTTACTCATGTATGAATAATCACCACACATTATGCACTTGTATAAGAATCACCGGCATCCCATCTTCCCTACGTTAGATGAAACATAAAATATTGATTCCTATAGAATTTTAAAACCAAAATACACCAATAAATTAGGGCCATGAAAAATAAAATTACTTGAATATATTTAGTATAAAATACAACAACATGGTTAAACCCCTAACTTTACCTAAATTATTATACCACAAGGCATGAAGCATGTTCCCAAATTCCATGACATAGTGACATTCACCAGGGTTTCTTATATTGGAAGACGAGAATTATTTCACTTTAAATACTAATATAATATAATAAAACAAATATAATAGAATAGTGTATAACCAAAATATATCATATGTAAAAAATCAAACATAGATTTTACATTCAACATCTGGATAAAAAGTTCTCAAGGCATAACAAGAAGACCATCAACAATATGGAACCAAAAACATCACATGGTTCCATCTCCTTGTGACCATAAATCACATGAATCCCCACCAACTGGTAGGAAATGTAAGCAAGGATAGTCATCCTACCCCTTATTCTCTTCCCTTAACCTATTTCTAGGAAACCCAATGATACAAATGCACAGAGTGAAAAGTATGGTTTGAGCTCAAGACCCTAGTAGGATACCTCCAAGAGTCAATATAATGTATAAAATTTTCATAAATTAGTTATTATTTAATGATAAATTTCTAAAATACTTCATAAGAAACCATTTTACATTTATAAAACATCCTTTGGTTTTCTTTCAAACTTATGGCATATTAAAAAAATGAAAATATTACATATTAAATTTTCAATGCCATAAACAGTTAAATAAATATTTTTCAAGAATCAACTCATATAGAATGAATAATATAAAGTGATTATGTAATCATATCAAAATACCATGCATTTAGTTAAACACCGTGATATTTTAAAATAAAACATTGTGTTTGATAGCATATATAATACCCAAAAATGCGCTAAAATGAACCATGAAATATTATTATTTAAATATAACGCTTATAACATTGCTATTAAATTTGAGGGTATGAATAGAGTTAATTAAATTATAAAAAATATATAAATTTCCTAATTAATACAATTTTTTATATAAATTCCTAATAAATAATCAAACAATTTTTAGAGAAGTCATTTTATTCATAAAAAATATGCTCTCCTCAGAAAAGGGTTTTATTACTTGTTGTGAAAAAAAATATTTTAATTAATTTTCCAAAAATATTAAATTTTATCAAATTAAAAGGAAATAATTTTTGAAATAATTCTATCCAATTTATATTATAATGAAATTTTGATATTTTTTATGAAATTTTAAATTTTTCAATGAATATTGATAAATACTTCTTTTTATTGAAAATTATAATTTAGTTTCCAGTATTTACAACATAAAATTATATATGTGATTGGTTTTAAAATTTAATTGATTAATTTTTATTAAAAGTAATTTAATTATGTTCTTTTTAATAAATTTTATTCTTTAATATACTGTAAATACATTTCATACCAAAAAGTTATTTTTTCTGAAAACAAATTTTATATCACACCTCATAGGTCGAATTTTATATTAAATTCCTAGAATTATGTGAATTGAATAATAGAGAATAGATTTTATATTTATAATCATGGGATAATAATTGAGTTAATATGACCATTTAATTTTTTGTCATTTTGAATAGTAGTCATAGTAATTTCTTTTACCAAGGTAATGGTAAAATAGGTTAATTAATAGGAAAATTAATGCGATAAGAACTAAAAAATAACCCTAGAATTTCAATTAATTTTATTATATAATCATATGTCAGGAATAAAAATCTAAAATTAAAATATATGAGGTTTTTTTAATTTTCTCCATGATTCTGACCATTATAATAATTGAGTAAAAGATAGAGACCAAACGTCACACTCTTTCTTTTAAATATCTCTCATTTGTCCTCAAAGGGAAAAAAGAATGTTTTGAATAAATATTAATATTTTTTTTAAATAATGAAATGGTTTAATGATGGGAAAAGATTTATGATTTTTACTAGTAATATAATTACCTTTACTTTTTACACAATGGTGAAGCATAATTAATTTAATTGAAAGGAAAAGAAAACAATAATTTTAATAAAATTAAAATTAATATTATTTT
This sequence comes from Viscum album, assembly GCA_963277665.1. Lineage (NCBI taxonomy): Eukaryota > Viridiplantae > Streptophyta > Magnoliopsida > Santalales > Viscaceae > Viscum > Viscum album. The sequence continues at coordinate 1,033,222,206 of OY728158.1, forward strand.
ATCAATTTATTAAGTTCCAAAAAATTTATTTAATAATTAAAAAAATTTCAAAATTTTAAAGGATTGTATTTTTGATTCATTAATTCCTTGATGTTTATAATGTCATATTAATTGAATATGTCAAAATTTACATCAATGATTATTTATAAGAAATAATATTTTATTAAATGATTTAAAATTAATAAAAATTTAATAATAAGAAACATAAATTGTATATGGTTGATAATATCAACCATGGCCTATTTTTGGTTTTTTTTTCTTTTATAGTAACTTTGTTGACTCTTAAAGAGTAAAAAACATTAATACTCTCATAATTGTCAACAAGGGATAGCACGGGTTAAAAAATATGAGGGTGAGAATATTATCTAAACTTTTCCAGTTTTTATTTTATGATATTCAATAGTTTAAAAATAATTTTATCTTAACATAATATAAAATTTGGTCTATTTAAATATGATATTTAATTTATATTAATTTAATACATTATGAAACTCCAAATTTACCCCTCCCATATATTATAAAAGTGATAATCCTCTACTATTTTCATTAAACATAAAAAACATTTTGTTCAATACATTTACTTCCCATATATATTACTTACATCCCTCAATATTTCTTATATTCCATGTTTTGATCATAAAACCATCCTTGGGAAAAATTTGGTTTAAACCGTTAGATGTTTTCTTAATAATATGTATAGTTATTAGTTAAACATTTTAATTTTATTTCATACTCAACCAACGTAAAACATTATAAAATAATAATAAAATTATCATACATATTCTGAGATTTTGTTAAGTTGATTTCATGACCTATACCCTTATCCTCTTCTATCGAAATGTAAACAAAAAAATCATTAATGCGTACATCAGACTATGGCCTTTCGTACCGATGTAATATAATTCCATCAATACCTCTCATGTATTGTTATAATAATGTACTTAATTTATAGATATTATTTTCATGGAATATTTATAAATATTTATTAGAAATATATCATCTCTTTTATTAGATTTTCATTCTCTAAAAAATGATAAATTCATTCGTGTGTGCGTGTGAACTGCCACATCAACAAACCGATGTGATTCTATTTTCATCACCACATAACAAGAAAGAAAGATATAATTATATTTAACAAAATAATATTATATTTTTAATATTATTATCATTATTTAACATTGAAATAATATTTTTCTTATTTCCATAATGATCATTGAAAAATAGAAATGTTTCCCATGTATACATACAGCCTACCGTCTTCATGATTGAAATATAGTTCATTTTTCACAACCATATATCAGGATTTATTTTAAATTATAATTTATATATAAAAATGATAATTAAAAATGATAATTATTATATATATGATTACATAATTACTTATTTTACAATTGTCATCCTATTGAAGTCATTTTTGACAGATGATCCAAATATCATCAAAATATCAAATGAGAACTTAATTGATAAAGTAATTATATATAACAAGTTATAAAATAAAATAAATGGAAAATTTAACATGAAAAATCATTTTACGAAAGTAAATAATTATAATAACTTTATTGTTTATGAAGGTAAGAAATGTATGTGGTGATTTATACTCAATGTAAGGGACTTTGTTTTAAAAATCCTATTTAAAAGATTCTCTTCTAACTATTTTCCTTCCATGAACATGTTCTTATATATTTTTAAAGAAAATAACTATATACGATTATATGGATTATAAAGGCAATTTTTTTTCTATTTTTTACATTATTTACAATGTTTTTGAATAAATATTTTTAAATTTTTAAGTAATGGATATGTTAATTTAAAAACCCCTTTTAATGTTTTAATTATTTTTTTTAATCATTGTCATCCTTGTCAATATTATTAAAATAATTTAATGAATATATATATATATATATATGGATTTGAAAAAATTATAAAGTATGTTTTATGTTACTTTAGAATTTATTTCAATGGTTTCCAAAATGAATCTTTTTTACATCTTTTATACAGAACATTTTGACTTTGATTATACATGACAAAGGGAATGTTTTATTTTAACATATACATTGTCAATGAATTTTTTCAAAGCCAAAATTATTATTTTATATTCATATTCCTCTATAAAATTCCATTTTTTCTTCAAATAAAACTTATTTCCATTATTTTTGATAATTTATGTTTTGAAAATTGTGTTTTAAACGAAAGGGATATATCAATATCTAGAACTATTTTTTTATGGGAGAAAAGAATATTTTTAATAATCTGATGTTGATAAGTTCATGATTTTATGTGTTATGATTATTTTATGGTTATTGAGAATTATTTTTGTTGATGTTTAGTTCCATTATAAAATAATGGTGGGTGGGTCCATGGTAACACTTCTAATTAATTGGACGATATTTATTTTGGAAGTTGACTGTGAATGTTATTTCATTTGCAACTGTGAAGGATATCCCATTGGTAACCATGAAAATTAATATAATTGTTTCCATGAAGGTTATTCTATATATAAGAGTTATATGACAATGATGTCTCAAGTTACCAACATGATTTATTTATTCTTATTAGGGCCTTTACAGAAATCATATAATTTGTTATGGAATGTTAATGATTTTATGTTCAACGAAAATGATATTTTACTTCTTCTGGGTGACAAATATTACTTTTTGAAAATGAAATCATGATATTTTCAGGATTGAAAATAAATTAGTATGATTTTTATTTTTTCCTTTTGGATTTATTATGAAACTTTTTAGGATAATATCTAGATAGAGAAATTGATTTCTATTGTAATAATATATTTGTTTTGAACCGATTTTTTTTTGAAAAAAGAATATTTTTATAAGTATTCATAGAAGAGTAGTTTATTTAGTTATTTTTTATCCATTATTGAGTTATTTATACTCATCCCATTTTTTAAAGAAATTTATAGGATTTGAGGATGATTTGGAAAAAATAATAAGTCAAGTTGAAAGTCAAGAAAAAAATTTATGAAAAGAAATGTTTTTCTTTTTAAAATTTTATATTGCAAAAATGGATACTAATAAAAAGTTCTTATTTTGTAAAATATAGTTTTCATATGTATTATTTATAACACAATTCTATAAAACAATAAAATTTATATATCCTCAGGTATCTAATAAAATTAATTCATGACTAAAAAAATCACTGTTAGGCAATGTATTGGGTCAGGTCCATATGTGGAATGTAATCTCTATAAACCTAGTGGGATATATATGACATGAGGGTTTACACAGACAAACTAATATGACATTTAATGGAAAACTAGTTGTATATGTGACTCTAAAAATTTAAAAAACTCGATCCCTCTAAATGGATTCACCTAGTCATAATTACATCAATGGAACCTCCCCTAATGACTACTAACTCTAATGGGTATTGTTTTTTTGGATTTCTCCCATAAACCAAGGTCTCCCAAGTGTGTAATTACATTTTCATTACATATGAGATAAACAAAACAATGTTTCATAAACATTTTCTAAGGTATAATGAAAAACCAAACGAATCCCACAGTTCATAAAACAATATATATATAAATACCCAACCACTCCCATTTTATAAAGAACAATTATGTTTCAAAATAATCATTGTGGTGTTTTAATAAACACATTTTGATAATTTAAAAAGTATACTTGAGGCATTTTTTCAAACACATAATGTACATAAATTAAAGTTTTCATAGAAACCCCGATTTTAAAACCACTTTCATAGAGCCCATAAGTTAAATCCTACTTCATATATTAATTTCAAAATCAAAACCCAAGTAAATCATCACAAAACACATGGGAATTATATGGGTTTTACCATAGGATTGTGTCACCTACCACAAACGAAGAAAAAATTCCATCCAAACCGAAGATGGGAAATGAATAGACCAGGTCCTCAAAAAACTAAATCCAAGATAAAAAAAATATTCCCAATAAAACCCTCTTGATCTAGATATTATAGGCTAATATGGTTTTATCACGAAAATAGGAATCCCTATCAGGAAGATATCTATTGAAAGGATTAGAAACTGAACATACCTTGAAGATATCCCCTACAATTGATCAAGGATAACAAATTAATTTCATGGTAGATACTATAGAACATCACGAAATTCAAGTTATTATAAAATTTGGATTCGATATCTGATTAGGGATTAAAATGTTCACGAGTGTTAGGGTAATTTTTAATTTTAAAAAGTATGTATCAAGCCATACTGTTAGGAAAAATTGTTTGAAAATCCATGTTTCAACCATGTTGTAGCATCAATACTTAGGAAATTAAATCACATGGGTACCTGGAGAAGGCTACATGGTTTGAAAAATCCTTTTTATGACATTATAAAACTACTAAAAAATACCAATCATTTCTATGGTTTTCCTATAGTCTCATATGATTAGAAAACACATGATAAAACATTGTAAAATTCCACAAAAAATCATTGAACCATATCTCAGAGTTACCCCATAGATCATACTAATCATTCAATCAAACCATAAAACAAGCCTATTTTCATCCAAAAGTATAAATTTTAACCCCTTTCCCTTGAAAGATGATATAGCCACAAAATATATATACCAAACTTGAAATTATCCTTACCTCTGTCCCTAAGGTCTTCAAAATTATGCCCACAATAAAAGATTTATGTCCCAATAAAGGCTCAAGATAATTAACCCAAGATAAGATAAGTCTATTTCTACATTATCATGGCCTAACAATCCCATGTATCATTGTTTTTCCTACCTTATTTCCATATTAAACAAACCAATTGAATCATATTTCCATATTAAACCTTTTCTTAGTCCACTATCTGTACATGTCTTTAAACTTTTAGTTGTTGGCTTCCATCGTAAAATCTTTACTCTCATGAAAATTAGACGGGCCTAGAATATACTTATTCATCATGGAATCGTGAAAAAAATCATGAATAAATTTCAAAAATTAGGTATTTATAAATGATAATCCACTTACCTGAGTCATTCTGTAATCTCAAACGGGCCGACATAATGTGGTTCCAATTGATCCTTCTTCTGCAACATCAAATGTCCCAGCCCAGGTGAATCTTTTAGATTCAACTCATCAATGAACTGAAAGTCCAATGGATGATGAAAAAAATTATAATAACATTTATACACACTCTAGGTATTTTTTATCCTCTTTCTAATGAACTTCATGATATCTTTATTCTCTTGTATGATACTAGGCCCAATTAAGGACTGTTCTCTGACCTCTCTCAAGAAAAGTGACCACCAAGGCCTCTAAAACAATGAATTAAATTTAAACTTCTAGATATAATAATTCTAAAAATTGATGTTGAAAATATAAACTAAGGATATATGATTCTCCCATGATCCACTAAAGTCAACCATGCATTCTTGAAGCATGACTTTAATAATCAGGATAGACCACTCAGTTTTGTCATCCATCTGTGAATGAATATTCACTCTCAAAATAAACATGGAATCAATAACTATATACAAACCACTCTAAAATAAGGATTAAAAGTGACGACCTCTTTCAAAAATTATATTCATTGGAACAACCTTAATTCAAAAAACCTCCCACATGAATTAATTCCCATGCTCGACTATATTCATCAAATTCTTAATAGGTAAGAAATGTTCTACATTTATAAGTTATACTATACTCACCTAAATCACATCGTTTCCACTAGGATTTCATGTTTGTCTAATCCAAATGTCTGCATCTATCTCAACCCATTTCTACATTGCAATGGGTAATGGTTGAAACAACCCAGTATGTGTCTCATGTTCCACATTGATTTTGTAACTTGTAATGCACCAAGATACAATACCAACAATTAATCATCTCATTACCAAACACTAGTAATAATGTCTCAATTTATGGTACATCTTGGTTTCTCCATGGGGCACTGGACAACTCATTAATTTTCTATAAATCATAAAATATTACATTTGTCCCATAAAAACTCATTTTGACTTAAAAAACATAAAACCCCATTATAAGATAGAGACCACTCACTCAAGTTCTAATCATAAAAAATATTCCTTCTTGAATGATGACACTCTGTATCCCCAGCCTGTCCAAGTAGAATTAGAGAATCTACAAGTGATACATCCTAAGTACAATCTTGGAATACCTATCCATCATATCTCTCTACTTCTATGTGAGTCTCAGTGAACAAGCTCATCAATAACTACTCTTCCATTTCTTATTTCACCACCGGAGTTGGTAATTTCATACTAAAAGTTTCCATGAACAAATTTCCATTACATTGGGTTTAATAGATTTAAAAATCAACGTTCTAAAGCTACATCACCCAATATATCCATCTCATGTTAGTATCTCTATATGTGAAATTATACTTTAGTATTTTGTGGTTTGAATACACCATAAACCGATCACCAAAATTGTAGTGGGGTTATGTCTTGAGAGCATGCATAACTATTGACAACTCAAAATCAGTAGTGGTTGTTTATTCATATGAAGGATAAAATGATGGGAGATATAATCTATAAATTGTGTTCCCTACATCAAAACTCATCTCAAATCCATACCTGAGGAATCATAATTGGAAACAAAATCATTACATCACTCCAAAAGAAACAAGATTGAAACTAAAATCAATATCAATTTAAACACCTCAAAATATATATTTCATTGATCATTCCTAAATAAAAATTACATACTTCTAAGTCAACTCTATCATAGGATATGAAATGTTGGAGAAGTCCTAAATAAAGAACCTGTAATAACCAGCCAATCCTAAGAATCTCATGATCTCAAAAACATTTATAGGAGACTACCAAGACATCACCTCATGAATCTTCTAAAGATCTACTCATACACCTATCTCAGAAATTATATGGCCTAAAAATTTAACTTTTTGAATCTAGAACTAACTTTGGGATAGATTTTTTAATAGAATATATTCTCTCATGATTCCAATAATAACATTTAGATTCTCTTAATGATCCCAATCTGATTTCTAATAAATGATAAATTCCTTCTATAAAGAGACGAACAATGGAATCTAAGAACCAATGAAATATTTTTTTTCATAACTTTCATAAATATCGTAGAAGAATTAGTAAGTAAAATTAAATAACCAAATACTCATAATTTCATATACCCACCTCTAAAAATCATCTTAGATTGTATTCCTCCCAACCCCTTAGCTATTGGAACTCGGATCTTAGATGAATTATCATAAAAAATACCAATTAAGATAATAAAAAAGTTCTTCAACTCTTGTTAAGATATGTCTTTTCTTTTTGATCACCCGGTTGAGTTTGGCATAATGAACATAGAGGAATAGGATTATATTCACCATATTTGGGAAGAGAACTATAGATTCCCAATGTAAAACACCAGGCCGAATAAACCCCTTATCTTGAATACCCTCAAGATGATCCATCAGTTTTTTCACATCATATATTTTCAAATTATATAAAGGTACAAAAATCAGTCTCATCCACAAAAGTAATCTAATAGATAATTCTACTTCCTTTTGGGGTGGTAACCTAGATAAATCATGTGTAAAAATTTTGGGATACTCATACACCACTATAGGAAGAGTGTGATTAACACTTGGTTTAATGAAATCAAGAAATAACTCTAAAAATATATGAAGATTAAATCAGAACTAGGAACAAAGAGACCTTCTCTTCCCAATCATGAATCCCTTACCCAAGAAAACATGTGTGGATCTACTGGGAGAGAGAAAAATTAGACTTTTCCATGATATTAATTGAACAAAACATTAATGTTACTCATCGAATCCATGCTAATCATTATATAAAATATGTCATTGTGAAAGACTAAAAAGTCCCACATAATTTTGTAGTCAGCAATCATCACCTAACACTTGGGACATTTAAATCTTTATCCAGAATTCTTTCCCAGAGGTGTGCAGAGAGTCATCAAGAATGCCATGACCTCCGAATACAAGCCCAATGTATTAATGAGTTTTCAATGAATAATGGAATGAGTTTCACCAATATAAAAAAACCATAACAATAGAAAATTATATGAATACCATACATCTATTGGTAGTTGTTCCTACCTCTCTCACCAAAGCTACATACTATACATCATACATACATCTAACCTTGTCATTCTAGTTTTTTTTCATCAAAAAATAACCCATAGCGCAAGGGTAAGATCCCATACCTTTATAGGCATCTATTATAAACTCAGAGACCTTACTAAAGTTTGGTCTAGCTATACTACCCTGGGATTATCTATCACTAAACTAATGAAGATGATCATATTTACAATTAGTGTGGCACACCAAGGGTGTATCCTGAAAATCTAGTTTATGGTGGCCATGTTTCCACATTAGTAATAAACCAACCGAATCTACCCTAATGTCTATTTTATGCTCATGATTCAACCTTTTCACTTGTCATTCCAGGTCCTTTTTCTAACATGTAGAAAAACTATTAATACCTCTTACTATCACTTATGCTCTAAAGAGTTATGAATTCCCCATTATTTATTTTTTATCTATAGTGTCCTTATCCATGACCATCATATAAGTGGTAAGAACATAAGAATTAGCTTAGATCTAATATTCACCATTAACCAAATTTCAAACCATTGTTCCATGAGATAATCATTTGGAACAAGATATGGATAAAAATTCACCAACTTAAAAAACTGTGTAGCATACTCCATGAGAGAATGATCTCTATAATCTAGATTAATAAACTCTTATCCTTTCACTAGCCTTAGTGTCTCAGGAACACTTTTTGTTAATGCATTTCATGAAGGTATTCCAAGTGAGGTATTCATGAAACTTGTCTTTCAAGGTAGATTACCCTGACTTCCTTCTCAACTCATCCAACATATAAGTGGAGAAGATAGCCTTGGAATATTATGATGTTTTATGGAATTGTAGAATCCAATTGATCATTTTGATCTATTCTATAGAAACATTTGGTCCCTTATCACCATAAATTATATGTTTATTACACTTAGTAAACTACAAACTAGGATTCATTATTCATTTTGGATTGGCATTGGAAACATGAACCATAGATTGGATAATATGAATGATAGTTTCCACAAGAAATAGATCAACTTGAGGATTCTCTTATGGGGATTTCTCTACAGCCTCCTCATTAGAGATCTTATTTAATCTTCTTGGAGGAACCAAAATCAATAAAATAAGATGACACTAAGTATTTCGACAGAAATTATATTCCATTCTCAAGAACTAAATTTATGTAACTAATTAAAAAATGTCAAAACCTTAGATAATAATAATTTTCAACCACATACTTACCATAGTAACTTGAGTATTTTAATGAATGCAATATATATAAGAACACCCCCATATAACCTATCATGTTCTGATGGACTTATATCCATGTATATAAATAACCATCAGACAAAATAAGGTGATACACAAGAACGAGTATGGTTTTTTACATAACCTTAAATTTGATACCAATATTTAATTGACAAAGTCCATAATAGTCATAAGATCAGGGAAAGTGGACCTCCAGAAGGACCAAAGTTCATTTTAAAATACCATGGCATGGATACAATATTGTGGGTATCATACAAAATAATATGAGAATGATTTCATCCTCAATAGTAATGTGATATAATAGAATAAAATAGATTAAAATAGTTGAAAATAAAAATATATCACATATTAAAACAAAAATTAAAGAGTCAAAATCCGACATCTATAAAACCTGGTATCAGCGAATAATAAGAAAACCATCAATAAAATTGATCCTGAAACATCACATCAGTCCATATTTACCTAAAAATAGGTCACCTTCATGCCATACCACTGATAGGAAACAAAATCAAGGAGACTCATCCCCTTCATTATTCTCTTCCCTTTACATATATCCTATAAAATCATGGGTAAAAAATCAGAAAAGGAAAAATTGGTGTGATGGAAAAAGATCCTAGTAAAATACCACAAAGAATCTATAAAATTTATAAACATGTGCATCTACTAGTTCTTATTTAATGATATATTTCTAAAATAAATCATATGAAATCATATGACATTTATAGAACATCCATTATTTTTATATAATCCTATCATATTCAAATAAATAATGAAATATTTCATATAAAATATTCAATGGAATAAATATTTAAGTAAAAAAATTTCATGAATCGTATAATATAACATTAATAAGAGAAATTTGGAAAATAAGAATATCAAAATATCATAAATGTAATTTAAACTCAGGAAAATAGGTAGGATATACATTCACAAGGGTGTACACAACCAATGACTGTGACTAGCAAGGTAACACTAAATGGAATATGTGACTCTTAAATCCCGAGAACCTCGTACAATCAAAAATAATACTCCATAGTCACCATGAAATTAAGGGAACCTCCTAGGTGGTAGATAACTCCACTAAGGATAATATGTGTCTAGTTTTTTCCCATAAACTATGGTCTCTAAATTTTGTGTTACATGTACATTACATTTATGATAAAAAAAATAATGATTCATAAACATTTTATGTGGAATATGTCAAAACCAAACCATGTCCACATTTCATAAAACATTTTATATACATATAAAAATTTTCTCTAATTCTAGAAAAATAATTTCCCATTCAAAATAATCATTTAGGAATTTTATGACACACATAAATTTCATTTCAAAATCATCTTTGTGTAATTTATTCAAACAAATAAATTTCAAAAAATCTTGTTTACAAAGAAAAATAATTACGAAATCCCCTTCTATAGCCCCCAAAGGTCAAATTTAATTTCACTAATAAATTTCATTATCAAAACCAATGTAAGTCATCACCAAAACATGAGGCATTCTATGGTTTTGTACATATGATAGAGACATGTTACATGAATGAAGAATATAGTGTCACCCTCAAAATTAGAGATGGGGAACTAGTAGATCAGTTTGTCAGAAACCTATATCCTAAAGAAAAACCAATAATCCCCCATTACAACCACTAGATCTAGTAAATAAATACCATCATGGTTCCATCAAGACATGTTTAATATATCTCAAGATGAGATCTAGGTAAAGGAGGAGAAAATGAGAAAAAACCAAAACATACGTTGAAGATATCCACTAATAACGATCAATGTTCACCAAGGAATCATATGGGAGGTACTCTAGAGATAAAAGGAAGGCCTAGTTTGATCTAATAAAGAATTAAGAGGTGATTATGGGTTATGAAAACTATTTGTGCTAGGGTAATTTTCCATTTTAAATTTTTTTGATCAAGCAGCATGGTTAGGCCGCACATTTTCACAAATTGTGCGCCAATTGTGTGGTGGCCACATTACATTAAAAAAATCACACGGTTACTTAGAGAAGGTTCCATAGTTTGACAACCCATGATCAATCAATGTGACATACATTAGAAAAATACCAATATCCCACACAATTTTACGAGAGACTGACACAGTTAGACATACAATTCTTAAACTATAAAAAATTTCACTAGAAATCAAAAATCCATATCGCATGGTTAGTACTAACCATGCACTAAAACCATGTTCCTATATTATTTTCCTAGAAATTTAAAAATTTGAACCCCTAACTCAAAAAATCCACTAAGACCTCAAAATAAATAAACCATGCTCAAAAAAATCAAACATGTGACCTAGAGGATGTCACACCACAATGTCACCGCATATCCCTTTTGTGTATATCCCAATCATGCTTATAAACAAGGATATCCCAAACACATGAATATTTTTACTAAATTGGGAATCAAATAATATCATATCAATTTTTTGAGAAGATCAATCATTGGATATGTTCAAAATAGCTTGAATATATTGAAATAGAATGAGGGAAAATCATGAACAACCCATCTAGAGATATTTGAGAAGTATAAAATAAATAATTATATGAAAATTTTAGCTCATCCATGGATTATCTGAAATTAATGGGTCTGGGTGCATATAAAAGGGTACAATTACACTATATTCTAGGATCCCTCCCATAATATTATTCCCCATAATTAGTATGGTTATAGATTATTCATTCGTTGATTTAAACATTCTCCATGTTTATTTCCTCCCTTATATCTTCCATTTTGTAACTATGACCTTTGATGTTCATGATGATGAGGAATACACATGGTGAATCAATCTCAAGGGATTCAGTGGTATTCTTACGCATTATTCTTATATAATTATGTTCTAAATTTGTTTTATGTTGAGGAAGTGATTTTTATGTGTCTTTGTTCTACAATTGCCAATAAATTCCTCATACTTACACCCTCATTTCTCCCTTTAGCAAATCAACATTACCATTATTCACTCATCTTCTCTAAGAATGATATAATTGTCGGAGTTGAGTGGCGAACAATATATAATGATGATGGGAGTTCAGGTTTTACTGCTCTCTAATTTTGGGATATTATATTTTTTTGTTTTTGAAGGATTTGGGTAATAATTTTTCCTCATAATTATTGAGAGTGTTTTACAATCACATCATAATAATATGAGGATCATTAATAAATAGTACTGAGTTAACAAATGAATGGATTCCAATGAGAATAGGTATTGGCGAAATATTCCTGTTGAAAGCCTTATGATCATACCCCTTATTTATAATCATTTTTTTTGGTTTTTATGAAATTAACTTTTATTTTATACAGACCACCACACAAAATCACACCCTATATTACCATTTATTATGTTAATTAAAATCACAAAAAAATATAAATATGTATGTGTTACATTTGAGGTTTTGGCTTGGCTCTTCATCAGATGACCCTAGTCATCCAGTAGAGTTGCAACGAAGGTAAATTAAATAATTATTTTCATGCATTTAAATTATTCGGGAAATATATATTATATAGTCATATCCACTATATGAATATTCTGTAATTTTTAAATCGAAAATGAAATATATTTATTCTTATTAAATTAGTTTTCATGAATTATAACGTTTTATTTAAAATAATAATTTATAAATTTTAGAATTTTAATTTTGAAAAAATAACTTATTTTTGGATTTAATAGAAAAATAAATATTAGGAATAAATTTTGATAATTTTATGAAAATATTTCTTTCGTAATGAATAGTGAAAAATATTTTTTTATTAAAAACTCCCTATTTGTTTCAATCATTTAAAAAGTTTCTTTTTATTTGTAAAATGATTTAAATATTATATGAGTTCATTTATATTATAAATTATCTAATTAATTACATATTAATCATCATTATAATGAATTTTTGTATATTTATTTTATCTTAAAAACACTTTTTTACTAAAAATTGTTTTCCATTGTGTTTTTTTATTTTATTTTGATTTAATTTATAAAACATTTTAAAATATAAAATTCAAAAAATGGATTCCATATTTTTAATTATTATGTCTAAATTTGGTAGATAATACCATTTTATTTTTTCATAATGTATAGTAAATATAGTAAATATTTCTCACCTCGGTAAGGGTAAATCAGGTAATTAAGGTTAAAAATAATATGAGAAGACATAAACATATCCCTCAAACCTAACTTCATTTCATTGTATATGTTTTTATACTATTACAATCAATGGATATATAATATGGTAATTTGATTCAACTATCCTTTGATTATGTCCATAATATAATTTTAAATATAGAATAAACAAAAAATGTCACTCTCTTTGTTTTAATATATCAAAACAAAATTATAGGGATAAAATTTTGTTTTTAGATATAAATTATTATTTTAAATATAGATGTAATTTTTTATAAATTTAATTTATTTTTAATTTCTATTTATAATATAATTAACGTTAATTCATACGCAACACTGACACAGTGCTTGTGGAAGTAGTAGAAATATCATGTAATTAATTTTAAAAGAAATAAAATTAATATTTTTAGGTTATTTTTAGTGTCCCACAATTATTATTGAATAAAATAACATTTTAGGTATGTTTTTAATTTCTTTAATTAAAATTTAATTACTATCATTATGTCATTAATGTCAGATTAAATGAATAGTTCCAAAATTGACATTAATGATATATTATAATAAATAATATTGTATTAAATGATTTAAAGTTAATAAAATTATTATATTAAGAAATTTAAATGCTTTATGTTTTATATTATAATCCATGTTCCATTTATGAGAAATTTTAGTTTTTATAGACTTTCTGGACCCCTAAAGAGTAAAAAACAATGATGTTGAGGTAATTGTCAAAAAGGGTTTATGTGAGTTAAAATAAAACGATAAGTGTGAAAAAAAACCTAAAAATGACAAAATTATATTGAATGATAGTATTTAGACACTTAATCCACGTATATTCAAACTATATCAATTTGGATACATTTTTACAAAAGAAATTAATATATGTTATTTTTTTATTTTATTTTATCCCATGTTTTCTCCTACCCTCGCATATAAAAGAAAACCTCCCCTCCTATATTCTTCAAACATTTTTAGCACTCTATTTCCAAAAATACGTATAAAAGTATCTCACCAAATTAACTTTTCACATACAAGTTTCATATTTTGATTATAAAACCATCCTATAAAGGATTTTTTTGTAAACATAAAGAGCATGTCTAAAGAATGGGTATGGGTCTTTACCATGTATATTTCTTTTATTTATCCTTCTACCTCAATCAAATAAAATTAAAATATTAAAAAATAATAACATCAGCATATTAAATATATTGAGATGTTTTTATTTTTAATTTCATAATATATATATATATATATATCTTCTTCCATCAAATGGGAAAAACCCATCATTCATATGTATTGCGGACTACCGCCTCGTGAACCGTTCTTATTCATTTTCCATCACAACGTCTCATGGATGATTATAATGATGAATTTAATATATATATATATATATATATTTGATATTAAATACATAATTATAGTTATATTAAATAATATATCTTCTATTTTCTAAAATTTATATCCATTGAAAAATTATAATGTAGTTCATGCATACGTGTGGACTGTCACCTCCATGATGCGGTGTGATTAATTTTTAATCACCAAATCACATGGATGATATATAAAATTCCATTTAAAGATATAATTTGATATTTCTGGTATATTTATCAATATTTAATGATAAAATAATACTTACCCTATTTCCATCACAATCATTAATAAATGGAAATGTTATTCATGCACGTGCATGGACTATGATCACTATGATTGTAACACAGTTCCTTTGTCACAACCCTCATTCATGGTTATTTTTTTAATGTATAATTGATATATAAGAAAATAATGTTGTTATTATTGTTAAATAAATTATTTATTAGTGACCACTTTTACTACAATCAACTTACCAATTCCATTTTGGACATATGAGTCGAATATCATCCAAACATCTTATGCGAACATAATTGATTAAGTAGTTTTATATAACATGATAATAAATTAAATAAAATAAATAATTAAAATGATAAAATTAAAATGTAAATAATCAATATAAGTTTATTATTTACGAATGTAAATAAAATATGTGATGAGTTATACTCTAGGTAAGAGTCACTTCAACTTGAAATCTCATTTTAAATTTGTTAAATATTTATTTTTTAAATATTTATTTCTTTTAAATTTACATAAAATTAATTAATGGATGTGTTTATATGTACATTAATGAATTATAAATGAAATTTTATGTTATTTTTTATTTGATTTAGAAGGTTTTAAAATTTAATATTTTTATGGAACGTTTCAAATTTCTTTACAAAAAGAAAAAATAAAGGTTTATTTTAACATATATAACATCAATAGATTTTTCCACCCCAAAACAATTATTTTATATTAGGATGAATTGATAATATTTTATTTTCTCTTAAAATAATATACCATTGTTTCATTTGTTCTGGATATTTAATTTTGGAAAGGGTTTTTAAATGGGGATGATATATTGATATCCAAAAGTTTTTTTCTTATGCATTTAAAATATTTTTCAAGGTATTTATGATTAAAATGTGTAGAATTAAATTTTTATTATTCATGTTACATTATTTGTATATATGATAGTAGTGAGGTTGATATATCTATACAATAGGGGACCCCAATATGGCTTATATGATGGGAGAGTCTAATACAGCTGATATGATGGGTGAATCTGATACAACATATGCGTACTTGTGAGCCCAATACAACTCTCCAACACATTAGGTAATGTTACTTATCTTAAAATGCAAGATAGAGGGAATTAACCAGAGATATTTCTCCAATGGATTTAACTATGATATGGTTATTTATGTGATGGGTTATGAATATAATTCAATAGGATTCCTAGTAGGGTTTCTATTATCATTATATGTGCTTTAAATGTTTTCTTTTTGGAAAAGTATATATTTTCATGTAAATATAATATATTTCATGTGATCAATGAATATTTTAATGAAGGTAAAATAATTAGGACATTAATTGTTTTTCATTGGACTAACATATTTATTTATTATATGTCCCATTATGTGCTTATTCTAATCATTCCACTTTTGTAAATATTCATCACATGGTTTAGGGTTACATAAGAATAAGTAAGTCAAGTTGAAAGTCATGAATATTTTTCGTGAAAAGAGAACATGTATATTTTAAAAAATAATAATATTGTCGGAAAATATATATTAATTAAAAGAATCCACTATTTAAATTGTGTGTTTTTTTATAAAAGTGGTATTAATTAAATATCTAAAAAAATAAAACTCAATGATATTTTTGGGAATAAATTAATTGAATCATAATCCAAAGGCACTAGATTATGTAATATTTAAGGTTGAGTAATTACAGTCCGTTTCTATGGAAATGATTAGATAAACCTAGAGGATATGATAATTTTAAAATAATTCCATTGAGATATTGTACTTTATGGTTAAGTTGAAATGATATAGAATTTGATGATTACAATATTTCTGAATCTAATCTATATCTGTTTATAATGATTTTCCATAGAGGAAATATCATAGTTGAAGTTGGAAGGAGTCATGATGGTAAATTATTTACAATTACTAATATTAGAACATGTGGAATTGGAATAATAATTTTTTTTTTCCAATGATTTATTAGTTAAAATGATCTATAAATGGTGGTTCCATCCATGTTAGAGGGATACAACATTTAACATAGAGAAATATGTCGATAGTGAAAATTTTATAACATATCACCCTCCAAATTTAAATGGACCATTAGATAAAATTTTTAAATTGAACATACTGATATAATAAGTATCTTTAATGTTTATCAATATGAATTAGATAGTTATATTCATTATTAAAATATTAAGAATTTATAAATTTAAAAAAATAAATATTTTTAACTAAACTCGTTTCTTATATCATTTTTATTTAAAAGATTAATTTTTAAATTTTAGAACTTATATTTTAAAAAATTAATATCATTTTTGATACCATCATATTAAAATATATTAGCTTGAAATTTTATTATTCTTTGTAAATATAGATTTTTCAGTGAATATTGAAAATTACTAATTTTTTTAGAAAAAATTATTTTCAATAATTTAATGAATTTAAAAGTTTCATTATAGTATTAATAAAATTTATATACATATAATTATTATTTTATGTATTTAATCCTCTTATAATATTTTTAATCAACTTTATATTTTATTTTATGATAAGTTTGTTTTTTGTTTAAAAATAATATTTGTTTACAAATTATTTTAAAATGAAAAATGATTCTACATTTTAATTAATTAAAATAATCCCCAGTTTGGAATGTTTTAAATGATTTTTATAGATGATATTCCAATAAATATTAATTTATATTAATATAATGATTATTATTAATCATATAGTAATATAAAAAAATATTGATTCTTGAAAATACACTTCTAGAAAGGATTATTTTTTTGTCCCATTATTGGGATTTTTTTAAAAAAAATTCCCCTCTTGTGTATTAAATTTGGTAAAATGGATCACGTATTTTGAATCATCAATATTTATATTATCTAATTTACTCAACTTAATTTTTCAACATAATGAATAGTGAAACTGTAAAAAAATTAATTACCACGGTTATAGTAAAAATGGATTTAATGAGGTTGAACTAAAACAATATGTATTTAAAATGACCCAAAACAAGTCTAAATACTATTTTATATACATATTTAATTATTATCCTTACCAAATTAGAATCTATGGTCATTTAGAAACTTTTCGTATGGGAATGACTTTATCATGTTGGAGCCTTTTGAGAAATTTTCAAGTAGTTTCCAAGTGGGAAATTTTCCCTGATTATAAAAGGACACCCCCGATCATCAACAATTTACACCATCAATTATATTTGTCTTAGCCAGACCCTAACCAAATATATTCCTTATGTAATGACTCGGTTCTTATTCTTGAGGAATGAGTTTCTTCTTTCCCTTTATCCTTAAGTGTTTTTGAGAAAACAAGGGAAATTTGGGAAAAATCAAAAATTTATGGGTACATGCCATTTACTTTGTCCACACGTCGTGTACTTTGGCCGTGTGGGATTAATATAATGGGCATGTAGTCATGTTGGTGATTAAGGGTGTAAAAACTAACTACATGACATATACTTAGTAATACATGTCATGTAATCTGTTGGAAGGTGAATATTAAGGTAGTGGATGTAGCCTCTAGAGGAATGATGGTACATTCCGTGGACTTTGTAATACAAAAGGTGTAACCAATCGACAGATGAACAGTAAGGCAGTGGAGAGTAGCCGCCAGTGAATAGTTAAAAAGAACGTACATGTTGTGTACTTGAGAGTACATGCTCTATAGTTATGTTTTTTAGTTAAAAAAGGCAGTATCCTCCTCATTCGGCAGAGGAGGCATAGAATGCACTAGGAACCACGGGAGAGGAGGCCGAGACTTAGAGGAGCTCCGGAAGGATCACCGGGACTCTCATTCCTCCGTCATCAATCTCGTTTGTACCACGAGAGTGAGATCTTCTCTCTTCTTGAACCTATACTTCCTATTCATTCCCTAAGGGAAGTTATATGAGTTTGAATGGGTAATAGTTTATTATAGATCTATGTCGTTCTTGGTTGGTTTGGGAGGCGCCTTTCACGTATATCAATCAGAGAAGATCGTGTTAGGTGGTCTTGTGTTTAATTACAACCGTCGAGTTGATTCTTTATACTATTGTGCCACACACCCATGTTTGAGGTGTCGTGTGGATGAGGCCTTGACTATTTAGATTCCTATAATTTTATAGGTAATCTTATTATTATATATATAAACTTCTATTTGGGATTGTTGTTCTGATCCAGGGCCACCCCAAGGTGTGGTTCCCTTGTTTAGCCATTTGGCTTGGATACCCATGGGTATGCCTTGATTATAACATGTTTTGAGTTTTGTAGATAGGAAACATATATAAATTGCTTGATTATTCTTTGGGATCGACCCGATTACTTGATTTTGTTTTGTTTAGCCTTAGGGAATGGTTTTTTTTCCTATAAGAAATGTTTCTTATGCCTAAGGGCAGTGTTGTTTAGCATGAGGGAAAGGTTTTTCTTAGAATGAGGGAAACATTTCTTATGCCTGAGGGAAGTGATGGTTAGCCTGAGGGAATGGATTTTTTTCCCTAAGGTCAGCGGTTCTTATGCCTGAGAGTAATATTCGTTATGTCTGAGGACAATCACCTGAGGGATTTCTTTCAGTTTTCCTGAGGGTACGGATTTTCATGTCTAAGGACAATGTTTACATTAATTATTCACAGTGGTGATTTCTTATGATGTACCTTCCAAGCTAAAGCACATGCTTGGAATTGTTAAATAGTTATTAAAATAGCAATGTAACTGGTAGGAATAGTTACTTTTGAGTACTTCTTAGTTTTGTGCATCTCATTAATGCACACTGTTGTTACACATTTTCACTAATAGTTGGTCATGGGATTTCAGTTGTTTCCTACTGAGATTTATTTATCACACCTTGTTTGGGTCATTTCTTGGACCCAAACAGATTATATTATTACAGCTGTCGATAAGGGAATGAGTGCCTACACTGGTACATGATTGTTGCAGAGGTGTAGGAGAGAATGGGGTCGAGCTTCGTCTTGTGATGGTGTTGCATTCCTATTGCACTACTTTGGTTTTGTTTGGATGTACTTGTACATTGTGCTGTATTGTATCTGATTATAGTGTTTCTATTTTGGCTGCTTTCATAGATTAGAGAGACATTGCATCATCATATATTTGTTTATTTCCATCTATACAATCTCTCTTTATCTTCATCCCCAAAATTAGTCTTGCATCTCTCGGATCCTTCATTTTGAACTCCTCACCCAACATCACTTTCAACTCATCAATACTCTAGATACAAGACCCTATAATGAGCATTCCATCTAATTATAAAAGAAATATAATATATTAACCACCAAAATACTTGATGTAGCAACATTGACCCATGACACATACACTACTACAATATTGGGCTTTGAAGCCCCCTAACACGGGCGACCACCTATGGCGGTCACTGAGCTTTGCCCAAAAATCCCCCCCGCCCCTTGCGAGCCCTACTCCCTCACCCTCTACCTTGCCACATGCCCTCCCCCGTCGACGCCCTCCACCCTCCCCCCTCCCCCGCGTACCATCCCCCGTCACCACACGCCCTTGCCACCCTCCATAGATCTACGCCCTTGTCGCCATCCACCATCTTCCCTCATTGGCCTCCTCTCTCCACCCGCCCTCCACCCTCTGCCCTCCGGCTCTGTCCACCCTCCATCCGCCCTCTGCCCTCTGGCCATCCTCCACCTTGCCCTCCATCCCCTCCGATGTCCCTCCTCCCTCTGGCCTATGGCCTCTGCCCCCTCCGGTCTCTGGCCTCTGCCACCTCCGGTCTGTGACCCCTCTACCCTCCAGCCTCCGGCCTCTGCCTTCTTCCCTCGGCCCTCCCCATACCACACATCGGACAGCCCCACCCCCACCCCGAACACCCCCCCCCCCCCGCACAGCGGACAACCTTCCCCACACGCCGAATAACCACCCACCCCAGAAACCCCCCCCCCCCTCTGCCTGTCCCTCGTCCCCTCACCTCCCTCCGCTCCGGCTCCCCACTAGCCCCTGTCCGCTCACTCTTCATCCCCCTCCCTTACCGCACCACCGCCGCCCATCCCCTCCCTCATAGTCCCCTTCATTTCCACACCACCGCCTCCTTATCCCCTCCCTCTCTTCACGATCGCTACTCATCCCCTTCCCACTGTCGCCCGTCCACTATGGCTCCCCACTATACTTGGTCCCCTCCCACGTCCTCCCACCCTCGATGTACCATCACCACTGCATCTCCCCCTCTCCTACGGCTCCCCACCGCCGCTGTCGCACGTTCCTTCCCTCGCCGCACCACCTTTGGATCTGGCTCCCCTTCATTTCCTCTCCTCTCCCTCGTAGCACTGCCTTCGGCTCCCCTCCCATCCAGGTTGGTAGCGCAATCATGTATGACAAGGGCTTTCACTTACATTATTATTTTATCAATGGTTCTCAAAAAATTGATTATTATTTATTTTAAATATAGTTGACTTGAAAAATGAAAATGTATTATGTATTGGGTAAATGCTTGTTATATAGATATTATTATGGACAAGAGTTGGATTGATCATCCAAATCGAATGTCTAGAGAATATTTCCATGTAATTACGTAGTTTATTGTCTTCATCATATGATTTGAAAGTGACTATATTAGTTGTCCATGTCGAAAATGTGCTAATAGATATCAATTCACATGAGATACTGTGGTGGAGAACCTATTCTTTAATGTATTTCTAAAAAATTATAATAGTTGGACTCATCATGGAGAAGAAAAAGTTCGTTGTAAAAATACGGATGGAGTTTAGATGGATGTTGTTGCAAGGATGAATGGTCCAATGCATGAAATTCTTACTAAAATGGTATGTGGGTCGGATCCTGAAGGCATTGACATCTAGAATCTTGAGACCGGTGAGATAAATCTTCTCTCTGGTGTATATCGTGATTTGAGGAGGTTTTATGAAGCAAATTATGATGAAAAAAATAGAATTATATCATAGATCTACTTCATACAATAAAATGTCATTTATCATGTAGTTGTTTCATTTGAAGACTTTGAATCATAGGCCAGACACATCATTCGACATGGTTTTGGTGTTATTTAAAAAGGTTCTTCCTATCGACGCTAAGATTCCCATGTCATATTACCATGCTCGTATGTTGACATATAATATAGGTTTTACATATGAGACCATAGATGCTTGTGCAAAAAAACTATATGTTGTTTAGAAAGGAAACTTCCCATTTTGATATTTGTAAGGTTTGTGGTGCTTCAAGGTGGAAAGAGAATAGGGGAAATAAGACTCATCAAAGTCAGATTACGATACAGGGGAAACCAATTGCCTTAATGAAAATGCATTACTTTCCACTTAAACCGATGTTGAAATGATTTTTTATGTCATCTAAATTTTCTAATTTAATGAGATGGCATGCATAAAGAGTACATGAAAGTGATATGTTATACCACCTGGAAGACTCTCATGTATGGAAGGATTTTGATAAGATACATCCTGACATTGCTAATGATGTTCCTAATGTCCGATTGGGATTGGCAGTAGATGGTTTCAATCCATTCAAGTCTATGGTTTCTACAATCATAGCACATGGCCCATGGTGCTAGTTCCGTATAATCTTCCTCTCTGGCTTTGTATGAAGCAACAATTTATATTACATTCCACTCTTATTGAAGGACCTAAAAGTCCGGGGGATAAGATTGATGTTTACCTTCAGCCATTGATTGATGAGTAGAATGAATTTTGGGGCGATGGTGTGATGACTTAAGACAGTGAAAATAATGAAATTTTCAAACTACAGGCTTCTTTATTGTGGAAAATCAATGACTTCCCAGCATATGAAAATTTATTAGGCTGGAGTACGAAAGGGGGATTTTCATTCCATTGATGTAATAAACATAAAACTCTAAATGGATTAAACATTCCAAAAATTGCGCATACATGGGTCATAGACGTTTTCTCCCCCCTCAGCACTGGTTTAGAAAGGACAGAGTTGCATTTGATGGTTCTAGAGAGTTAACCCCAACACTAATGATCATGATAGGAGTTGAAATTTTATCACATATTGAGGAAGAAAATATCCACACGGTATATGTAATTCAGAATTTGGTGGATCCTCTAGTATGTAATATTCGTGTTGCGGGTAGGCAGCGCAGTCACAATTGGAAAAAGAAAAGTATTTTCTATATTCTAATGTATTTGAAAACTAAAATGCTGAGGCACAATTTGGATGTTATGAACATTGAAAAAAATGTTCGTGATAAAATATTGTGGACCATTTTAACTGCTAGTGGAAAATCAAAGGACCATGTTAATGAACGCCATGATTTGGAAGAAATGGGTTTAAGGAAAAAGTTGTATTTACAGTCAGGTGAGGGAAACAAGGCATATATGCCTAATGCACATTATATGATGACTACAAAGGTGAAAGAGACATTTCATTCCATTTCGAAGATGTTCAAGGTTCCAGATGGTTAGTATTCTAATATTTCAATGTGTGTGAATCTGAAGAGCAAGACATTGCAAGGGATGAAAAGTCATGACAATCACATACTACTTCAGCAGTTGATTCCAATAGCAATTTTTGATTGTTTTTCCTCCAATGTTGTTCAACCATTGATTTAGATGAGTAATTTTTTTAGAAATATTTGTTTATGAAATCAACGAATGAGTGATTTAAAAAGTTTGCAAGACCATATTGTACTTATGCTTTGTCACATTGAGAAACTATTTCCCCACTAATTTTTTAATGTTATGGTTCACTTGGAAGTGCACCTAATTTATGAAGTAATGGCTTTAGGTCTAGTGAAATTTAGTTGGATTTATCCTATTGAGCGGTATTTGAGTACATTGAAATGATTTGTATGCAACAGAGCTGATCCGGAGGCATCAATATCCAATGGTTATTTGATGAATGAGTGTACTACTTTTTGTGCAGAATATCTTATGGATGTTGAAAAAAAATTAGATAAGCCCTCTCAGATTCATGATGGTTTAGTTGGAGAATGAACCACATTTGATATGGACAACATCGAGTTGATACAGGAACATCAATATATCTTGTTCAATAATCCATCAGTTCACCATTAATATAGTAAGTATCTTATCACTTCTATTGTTTAAAAGTTTCATGTTTTGTTTGCATAAGTTGATCATTTAAACAATGCTTTATCATTTGTAGGAAACACATTAATGAGATAAAAGAAGATATGTATCATGCTACTGAGTCCCAAATTCAACAATCTCATTATGCATCATTTCATGATTGGTTCAAGGATTATGTACGTATTAATTGATTTTTAATATGAGTGAAGTATTATTATAATTTCATTCTTCATATATCAGTATTGAATTTCATGAATTATGTAGGATCATAAGTAGAGGGAGTTAGGGTACCCCATGCTAACTAATGAATTTATCCAACTGGCTGTGGGTCCATCTATAAATGATCATCGTTATAAAGCTATAGATGCAAATTGTTTTTGATTTTTCATTAAATATGTTCACGACAAATGAGCAATAAAAACCAGTGGCATTGGTTGTCCATTTTTCAATACTGTTTATTACTATGGTCAATTGATATACATCATTGAAGTTGTATAGACACACGGGTTGAAGTACAAATTGTAAAAGTGTAGTTGGGTGGATCCATTGCATGGATGTAAAGTCGATCAATATCAGTTTTCATCGGTGAATTTTAACTATATGTTATACAGAAATGAACGAGTTGAGAATGAACCTTTCATTTTGACATAACAAGCGGAATAATTATTCTTTGTTTCAATGACTTTGAATCCATGTTGGCAAGTTGCGGTCAAAATCTCTCGTCGAGGAGTTTTTTTATTTGAAGAATATGAACCAGAGACTATTTCATTTGTTTCGCAACAACATGATCAACATACCATAGTTCAACATGAAGAACATATTAATTGGGTCAGAGCGGCTGTTGAAGGAGAAATGGTCGATTTTCATGCTTAATGAAAGTTATAATTGTTTTCCCGCTATTCAGTATTGAATTTCCAAGGATATCATAAATTATCTAACCATTTTATAAATCCTTGTAAGTTTTAATCCACACTTTTGGGAGTTCATTTAGATATAAATATTTAGGGTTATTTAACTCTAGGTATATCAATGTTATTGTCGGTGTATCCTCCCATTGAGGTATTCATCAACGGGGTCATGTGCTTCTTGAATTTTTATTAATTCAATCTGAAATTTGGTTATTCATTGATTGGTTTTGTACATTATTTGTATATCTGGTTTGGTAACTATCTAATTTAGTAAAATTCATTCACAACTAATTATTCAATCCCTTTTTGTTTGAATAAAAATTGTATATGTTTGATTTTTTTACGAACAATCCAATTTACCTTATGGAAACTTTTGATAGTCCCCTTACTAATGTTTTCTATGACTTCAAGCATGTCAGGGGTTGAGGCAGCATATCCACATCATCCATTTGAGGCATCTATGACTCAGGGTCGAGGTATGTTTGAATGTCATTGTCTCTATTTTTTATGTAATTGATAAATATATATATATATATATACAACATCTGTCATATTATATATAAAATTGTTTTCAACAGGAGTAGACTCGATTGCTTCTTCCTCTCGCAAGAGAGGCCATGATCATGGTATTTTATCATGGAATTCTGAAACGATGATTGATGTTTCCTTTGATGAGGTATTTCATCATGTGGGACTTAATTCCCCCTCATTTATTCATCAGTTAGGTCATATCATACGTGACCCACATCAATTTCCATTGACCATGCGTGACTGGGCTTCTATCCATCAGGACACATTAGATCAGCTTTGGAGGGAGTTTCAGGTAAGAAGACCATTTTACTTTTTTCCCTATGTATAAAAAATACTAATTTGTGTGATTTTTTTACTTGATAAATTTTTTTGAAAGTATACCCTGATGATTTTTGGCCCGTGTGTACGAGAAAATTCCGTAAGATGTGGAAATTCTATAAAGGCAAAGTGAAGAGGGACTGCTGGATACCAATTTTGGGTGCCCCAGACATTCTGGAAAAAGTCCCTAGAGGTGTCCTCTCGGCTCAGTGGTGTGACTTAGTTGAATATTGCTCTACTGAGGGTGTTGCAGTTTCTATATTTATTTTGGTATATTTATTTTCAAAAATGTGTGATTTGTTTGAAATTTGAATGAATTGAATGTTGGAGGTGTCAACACGCCATTCTAAGAATCGATCATTGCAGGTACCACCTCACAGGCTCGAGACTCATCACGTGTGTCATATCTTACATGAGGTATTTATTATTCATTGTATTATTTATTAATTAATATGGTTTAGTTTTTATATTCTATTCATATACAGTTGCACGAGCAAGGTGCACAGACTGATAAAATGTCGATGTGGATGAGGACTCGTGATCGCTATGATCCAGAGGCTGCAGAATTGTAAGTAATTTCTTGTACTTAAAAATACTTACATAAATCAGTATATTAACATATATTTGTATATAAATTTAAATAATTCATAGGATCAATTTGATGCTGAGTTTGAACATCTTCCAGAGGACCAGCGACAGCTTCCCATGCGAAGGGATGAGATCTTTCATCGCATTATAGGTTGGGACAGGCATGGATATAGTTTGACCTATGGAACATGGATTCCCCATTCTATAATGTCAGACCTAGCAGTTTTAGGTCCTTCTATTTCTCAGATGACACAGCAGTTGTCAGATTTCGAGGAACAGTTGCGCGCATCCAAGGAGGTAAATGCGCAATTGATCGCTGAGGTTAGAGCACTGCGGGAATATGTGCGTCCAGGTGATGGTGAAAGGGATCATACAACACAGGTTTATACTATATTTATTTAATTAATTCAAATTATTTTTGTTATGAAAATAATCATTATGTTTATTTGTTGTAGGCCACTGGCCCACCGGATGGAGGTAGAAGTCATGACCATGCATGACGCATCTTATTCACGAGGTGTGTCACATTTTTTACTGGTGGGGTTGTTATTAATGTTTAGGTTGGGTTTCTATTGAGAGTTTTTGTGATTTGGGGGTATCATGTGTGTTTGGGCCTCATGCAATGTTTTTGTGCACGAATTGAGAAGTAACCAGAAACTGAATAATTATTTGGATATTTTTGTTCATTTAATTCTTTAATGTTTTAAATTTCATATTCTGTAATAGTTTTGAAAAAACCATGTGATTCCTAATATAAACCATGAAACTTGTTTTTGATGACTGATCTCAGGTTCACTATTTTTTAGTAACCAGACACCCCCCCCCCCGGACAGCCCTCCACCCCTGGAAGCCCCCCACACCCCGGACAGCCCCCCTCCCCAGACAACAACCCCCACCCCCAGACAACACCCCCACCATGGACAGCCCCTCCGGACAACACCCCCCACCGCGGACATCCCCCCCCCCCCCAAATTGTGCAATTATACAATAGACCAATTGGTCATTAGAATATTAGGCCATTAGGGAAATTTTCCAGTTGGCCAATTCTTAAATTGGATGTTAGATGAAATGGTCATTAGGCCATTATGCCATTATTCCAATTGTACAAATATACAATAGGCCAATTGGAAGTTGGGAAAATTAGTCGTTATGCCATTATCCCCTTCTGAAAAAAAATGCTCCAGACGACCTGTAACCACACGAAATAATAGTAATATTATTTGTGACATGTAGGAGGAGACAACACGTCCATCAGACATGTGGTATGTGCGGTACGACCGAATGTGTCACTTTCAGCTGTTTGGCGCGCTCTAAAAGGGCGTGTTGGGTGGTAAAAACCACTCGAACGACCTAAGAATGCCATGAAATCATTCAACAACAACCACGGTGTGAATTTTTAAAATTTTGGGCAGACGACACATCAATCGGAGGTGTCGTTTGGCCGCGGTGATCGGAAACGTGTTTCCGGAGTCATAAAAGAACAAAACAGTGTGTGACGATTGAATTTAGAGCTATCATGCTTCGAATGACCTGAAACCACACAATAACAATAGGAATATTATTCATTACGTGTTGGAGTTGACATAACGTCCGTTGGATGTGCAGTGCATGTGGTACGACCGAATTTGTCATTTTCAGCAGCTTGACTCACTCTAAAAGGGCGCGTTGGGTGGTCAAAACCACCCGAACAACCTCAAAATTCCATGAAATCATACAAAAACAACCGTGGTGTGAATTGTAAAATTTTCAGGCCGACGGCATATCAATCGAAGGTGTCGTTTGATCGCGGCGACTAGAAACGCGTTTTCGGAGTCACAAAAGACCAAAACGGCGTGTGATGGTCGAATTCCGAGAAAACATGTTCCGAATGACTTGAAACCACACTAAAACAATAGGAATATTATTCATGACATGTAGGAGGAGACGACACATCCATCAGACATGCAGTGTGCGCGGTACAACCGAATGTGTCTTTTTCAGCAGTTTGGCGCGCTCTAAAAGAGCGTGTTGTGTGGTCAAAACCACCTGAACGACCTCAGAATTCCATTAAATAACAAAAAACAACCGTGGTGTGAATTTTGAAATGTTCAGGTAGACGGAATGTCAATCGGATGTTTCGTTTGACCGCAGTGACCAGAAACGCATTTCCAGAGTAAAAAAAGACCAAAACTGCGTGTGACAGTCAAATTCAGAGAAAACGTGCTCTGAATGACCTGAAATCACAAGAAAACAATAGGAATATTATTTTGGACTTGTAGGAGGAGATGGTACATCCATCGGATGTGCGGTGCGTGCTGTACGACCGAATGTGTTGTTTTCAGCAGTTCTGTGCGCTCTAAAAGGGTGCGTTGGGTGGTCAAAACCACTCTAACAACTTCGGAACTCCATGAAATAATACGAAAACAACCCTGGTGTGAATTTTGAAATGGAAAGGTAGATGGAACGTCAATTGGAGGTGTCTTTTGACTGAAGTGACTGCAAACGCTTTTCCAGAGTCAGAAAAGACCAAAATAGCGTGTCACGGTCGAATTCAGAGCAAACGTTCTCTGAATGACCGGAAACCACATTAAATCAATAGAAATATTATTCATGACATGTAAGAGGAGAAGGAACGTCCATCAGATGTGAGGTGAACGCGGTACAATCGAATGTGTCGTTTTCAGCACTTCAGCGCGCTCTAAAAGGGCGCGTTGGGTGGAAAAAACCACCCGAACGTCCTCAGAATGCCATGAAATCATACGACAACAACCGTGGTGTATATTGTGAAATGGTGGGGTATACAGAATGTCAATCGAATGTGTCATTTTACTGCAGTGACTGGAAACGCGTTTTTGGACCCATAAAAGACCAAAACGACATGTGACGGTCGAATTCAAAGCAAACGTGATCCAAATGTCCTGAAACCACACAAAAACAATACGAATGTTATTCATGACATGTAGGAGGAGATGACACATCCATCGGACGTGCGGTGTGCGTGGTACAACCAAATTTTTCATTTTCAACAGTTCGATGTGCTCTAATCGGGCGCATTTGGTGGTCAAAACCACCCGAACAACCTCATAATTCCATGAAGTCATTCGAAAACAACTATGGTGTGAATTCTGAATTGGTTGGGTAGACGACACATCAAACAGAAGAGTTTTTTGACCGCGGTGACCCAAAACTTGTTTCTAAAGTCATAAAAGACCAAAACGGCGTGTGACGGTAGAATTCAGAGAAAACATGCTCCGAATGACCTCAAATCACATGAAAACAATTGAAATATAATTCGGGACATGTAGGGGGAGACGACACATCCATCAGACGTATGGTACACGCGGTACGACCGAATGTGTCATTTTCAGTAGATCGTCGCGCTCTAAAAGGGCGTGTTGGGTTGTCAAAACCACCCGAATGACCTTGGAATGCCATGAAATAATACGACAACAACATAACATTGAATTGTGAAATGGGAGGGTAGACAGAACATCAATTGGAGGTGTCTTTTGACATCAGTGAACGGATACGTGTTTCTGGAGTCATAAAAGACTAAAACGGCATGTCACGGTCGAATTCAGAGAAAACATGTTCTGAATGACCTGAAACCACACGAAAACAATAGGAATATTATTCGTGACATGTAGGAGGAGGGGGAACATCCATCGGATGTGTGATGCACGTGGTACGACCGAATGTGTCGTTTTTAGCAGTTTGGCGCGTTCTAAAAGGCGTGTTGGGTTGTCAAACCCATCCAAATGACCTCAGAGTGCCATGAAATCATAAGAAAACAACCGTGGTGTGAATTTTGAAATGGTCGAGAAGACAGCACGTCAATTAGAGGTGTCGTTTGACTGTACTGAACGGAAACACATTTCTGGAGTCATTAAAGTCCAAAACGGCATGTGACGGTATAATTCATAGAAAACGTGCTCCAAATGACCTGAAACCGCACAAAAACAATAAGAATACTATTCGTGACATGTAGTGGGAGACTAAACATCCATCGTACACGTGGTGGACATGGTACGAATGAATGTGTCATTTTCAGCAGTTCGACGCGCTCTAAAACGGTGCGTTGTGTGGTCAAAACCACCCAAACGACCTGAAAATGACCTGAAATCATACGGAAACAACCGTCTTGTGAATTTTGAAATGTTCGGGCAGAAGAAATGTCAATCGGAAGTGTATATTGACCGCGGTGACCGGAAACGCATTTCAGGAGTCATAAAAAGACCAAAACGGTGTGTCACTGTAAAATTTAGATCAAGTGTTCTCTGAATGACCTAAAACAACACAAAAACAAAATAAATACTATTAGTGACATTTAGGAGAAGACGACACATCTATCGGATGTGTGTTACATGCGGTACGACCAAATGTGTCGTTTTTAGTAGTTTGGTGCGCTCTAAAAGGGCGCGTGGGGTGGTCAAAACCACCCGAATGACCTCAGAATTCCATGAAAACATATGAAAACAACCTTGGTTGAATTTTGAAATGGTCGGGTAGATGGAACATCAATCGGTGGTGTCGTTTGACCGCCGTGACTGAGAAACATGTTTCCAGAGTCATAAAAGACCAAAACGGCGTGTGATGGTCGAATTCAGAGAAAACATGATCTGAATTACCTGAAACCACACAAAAATAAAAGGAATATTGTTCATGACATGTAGGGGAGACGTCACGTCCATCAGATGTACGGTGCACACGATACGACTAAATGTGTCATTTTCAGCAGTTCGGCGCACTATAAAATGGCCCGTTGGGTGGTCAAAACCACCCGAATGACCTCAGAATGCCATTAAAATAATACGAAAACAACCATGGGGTGAATTGTGAAATGGACAGGTAGACGGCACATCAAACGAAGGAGTTGTTTGACCGTAGTGACCAGAAACATGTTTTTGGGGTCATAAAAGACCAAAACGGCGTGTGATAGTCGAATTCAGAGAAAACATTCTACGAATGACCTGAAACCACATTAAAACAATATGAATATTGTTTGTGACATGTTGGAGGAGACGCCGCATCTATCATATGGGCAGTGTGCGCGGTACGACCGAATGTGTCGTTTTCAGCAGTTCGTCGCGCTCTAAAAAGGCGCGTTGGGTGGTCAAAACCACACGAACGACCTCGGAATGCCATGAAATCATATGAAAAAAACCGTGGTGTGAATTTTGAAATGGTCGGGTAGATGGAACATGAATCAGAGGTTTTGTTTGACCGAGGTGACCGAAAACGCGTTTCCGGAGTCATAAAAGACCAAAACGGCATGTCACGGTTGAATTCCGAGCAAACGTGCTCCGAATGACCTGAAACCACACGAAAACAATAGAATATTATTCGTGACATGTAGGAGGAGACGGAACGTCCATCAGAAAAGTAGTGCACATGGAAAACATTTCATTTCAGACAATAAAACACTTTCATAAACTAAAGCAAAGACTCAAAAACAAGAAAAAAAATCCTAAAATGATAAAATTTCTTAAATTGGTGATTTTAACTTATTATAGCACCTATGAGATGCCAAATTTCAATAGTGACTACCATTGGTAGTCGCATCAAACAAATCGTGACCACCAGTGGCGGCCGTTGTAGGCCAACATTTCGGCCAGCTTCAGAGAAGGCCACTGGTGGTCGCTGTTGGCCGGCATTTTGTCCAGCTTTAGTGACCGCCAATGGGGGTCATTGTAGGCCTACAACGTGAGGCCAAAGGGACTTCCAATGGCGGTCGCTGGCCGGTCACTAGAGGCCTATAGTGACCACCATTGGGGTTCGTTATAGGCCGAATTTTTAGTAGTGATAATTTGTATTAATTTTTTTAAAGAATGCATCAAATGTTTTGTTTCACTACCCGGGTTCATGATTCTAACCATACAAGCTATTCTAGAGATTTCACACGAGGTATTCCTCCTCAAACTCAATATATCCATTTGGATACTATATATATATTTTATCCTCAAAATATCTATAAAGTAAAGTAGTCTTAACATCAAGCTTCTCAAGGTATAAATCATAGGAGGCAATAATACTAAGAACCACCAGGATAGTGCTAAGATTCACTACAGGAAAAATGAATTCAGTGATGTCCACACCTTCCTTATATTAAAATAATTTTACTACCATCATTTACTTGTTAATTATATTTCCATCATGTTCTTCCATGACTTGATATACCCATTTTTATGCAATTATCTATTTTTTAGGGTATAGGTGTAACACACAAGTGTTATTGTCCTCAGGTGAAGAAATATCATCCTTTAATGCCAATTCCCACTTGCTCAACTCCTTCAACTACACTTCCTCTTAAAAACATTCTAGATACCCACCTACAATCAATTAAAAATGTGTAATGATGTTGAATAAAACGTTAAAATCATTCTACGCCTTTTTTATCACCTCAACACCACTTGAGGAATGGGATCCACTAGTTCTGATATATCGTGCTCAGGTACACCTTCACGCTCCACTTTCTCTTTGAACTATTATTATTTGTTCCCATTTTCATCTTCAATTGCATGGGGATTCTTTTATGTGAACCCTTCAATGTGTACGATGTTCTGGATCCTAATGACCATCTTGTTGAGATCATCCCAAAATGGTTTACCAAACTCCTCAACACCATAGATAATAATGAAACATCACTTACATTTAGTATCATGATTTTACCTTATGTTAATGTCAATATGTACATATGAAAAAATTCCAAAGACTTGTAAATGTGACTATCTTACCTCATACATGGACCATATCTCCTCAGGTAGAAATTCTCCCATTGGCACAGATGGACTATTGTTAATCAGATATGCTACCATGGTCACTACATCAGCCCAAATGGTCCTAGGTAACCCCAAATGTAGCCTTATGCTCCAGGAAAGTTCATTTAGTGTCCTATTCATCCTTTTAGATACACTATTCTGTTGTGGTGTTCCTGGAATAGTCTTCTCTCACCAAATTCCCTTATTTTCATAGAATTCCCTGATTTTATTACTTTTTTTACTCTTCACCATCATCAGACCTCAAGCATCTCATCTTTTCTCCCAACTCATTCGGCACCCTGGCCTTCCACTTCTAAAACTTATTAAACACATACAATTTTCAATTGATAAATTAAAACCATACCATCCTTTATAAGTCATCAATAATTATCATATAATATTTTGACCCTCTTAGGGAATGCACTGGTGCAGGCCCCCAAACATCAGTGTGCCCCAGGTCTAAATTTGTATCCTTTTTTTTCTCCTCCTTTTGAAAATGATACCTTCTTATACTTTCCAATGATGAAATCTTCACATAATACAACTTCTATAGACTTCTTCTCTCGTTGCAACCCTTTTGGTCCTAGCACCATCATCCCCTTCTCACTCATGTCACCTAGTCGTTAGTGCCATGTTTTTGAATGCCTAGTTTCATTTACTGATGTCACCATGTTCATGAAAGTATCTATCATGTTGTACAGAGTACCATTTTATCTCAGATCTATGACCATGGCACCCTTGGTAATCTTTCGAGAACCACCAGTAAAGATGGTACTGATGCCTACATCATCATGTTTCGTAGTTTAAATGATATTTTTTACCCATAGATATAATTCATGTTTTCCAAAATTATCAAACTCCCACTATTGGTTTTTATATGTGCTTCTCCTTTACGAAAAATCTTTAAGGGTTCATAATAAAGTAGATGTTCCTTGATGAAATTTCAAGAAATAAAATTGTTCAGGAAACCCTTCTTCGATGTAAAATGGAAAGATTCCCTATATTCTAAAATCCAACACTCCATTAGTATATCCATGCCCAATAGATACAAATTATTAGGTCCTTAAACCATCATGCTTGTATCATTGATTTTTGGGGCCTTCTATATACCTCTGAACTACTTCTTAACAATTTCTTTCTTCCTGCAAGTCCAGTAGGTTTGACAAGCCCCCTTTTCCTTGTCCTGACACTTTAACCTTGACTTTTTCCATCCTATGTGATTGTTTCATTGTTTATATCTTATTATTCCTTATATATTCAGTACAAAATTTATAATATTCATTATTATCTTCTTTAGATATTCTCATGGGGGATCAGGTCTCGTACATTCTTCATAACAAACATTGTATCCCCGAAGAACTACTCACAACTATTCTAGTTTATTCAAAATTGTTATGTAGTAAACATAGTAGAACTAGTTGACATACCTCATCACCATTTTCAATATCCACTAAAGTTTCCTTACATAATATAGTGTTTAATTCATTGATTTGATCTGAAATAGTTCTCCCTTCAACCATTTTTAGATTGACAATTGTCACATCAAGTTCACTTTTGTGGACAAAGAAAGATACTCATACATATTCGTGAGAGCATTCACCATCCCAATAATCATATTCCCCTCCCTGATGTTGAATTCCATTTTTTCCAATGTAAGGTTCACAAATCCAGGAACATGTTGATCTAGAAATCCCAATACAACTGCTCCATGTTCATTGGCATTAAACCTAAAATCAGGAATTGAATTTTCTTCTGGTAAAGATAATTTTCGATATACTTCCTTTAGTAGTTGAAGTAAGTTCCAAAAAAGTATTCAATATTTACCTTACCTTATTCCATATACATCATTCAATTTGTGAATTCCAAACTCAACCCTTTGATACCGGTTGTTATAGAAATGTTGGGAGTCACAATGACATAAGAAACAATTCACAAAAGAGTAAAATGGAAAAAACAAAATAAGAAGAATAAGATCTTGGACTTATAGATTTATGTGTTTTGGGAAATGATAACTACATACATGGAGTGGCATAAATTTTAATATATTCAGAAGTTCAAAATTACAGGGAGTTTTAGGGTTCTCAATCAAACACAAAACCCTAGATTGAAATTGGATAATAATGAGGATAAAGTAATATTCCACCAGCCATACAAGAATTCTATTATGCTACTGTGAAAGGTGGAAATAATTACACATCACTATAGTTTCATGACAAACCAAGTCAAAGATTATATTGTGGCCAGGTGTTGTAATTTGGTGTGTCAATAGTACTATTGACTCTAAATTCTGACATGCAACAGTAGTCATACCAAAGGTAGGCATTGTTATAGTTCCTTGTCGGTGTCAGTTGGTCATCTCTTCTATAATGGATAGACTTTCAAAAGTTCCGAAAAAAATTGGGATGGGTACCTTATGCCCCATAACCACCATAGTAGATGAATATATCCCCCTAAAACCCACAATGAGCTCACCATGAAGCTTGACCCATAGAGTTGCAGCCTATTCCATATTATGGGCCAGAAGAATACAGCCAAATCACTATCCTGAAGAGATTGAGCCACACAATATACAATAAATTGGATAAAACAAATATAATTTAGGAGGTTTATCAAATAAAAGTTAATAATTTCATTGTGACAATGAGAGAAAAGGTGTAACCTGAAGGAAATATGGACATTTGTTGAGAATACCTTACCTTGTGTCTGAAATTGTTTAGCACGTTCAGTTAATGTCATGGATAGTGAAATTAGATTCATTAATAATATAATTAATATACTAGTAAAATTTGATTTTATTTAGTATTGTTTTATTATGTTTATTAATGAAATTTTTTTTGATTTATAAGATTCAATTTCATTGTTTGAGATTCTTTGTTTCCTCAGTAATCATTATTAGTTCACTTGTATACATATTTTAAAGTTAATATAAAATGTGAACAAATTTATAGAATTTAAATTATATGTTACTAATGAAATTATATAATATTAAATGGTCTTATATATCATTTTGTTTCTATATATGAGGATGATTCAATTGATAAAACCTTAATGATAAATTTTTATATTATTTTTGGCAGTTTTTCAATCATGACAAACTAGTTTTGTTTTATTAATTAATATTATGTATAAATACTTGTTCAAGAACACTAAATAAGTTATAAAATAAATATCATATTTTTTTAACCATATTAACTATTTTACAACCATCCTTTAAGTTGGTATTAGAAAATGAATGATTCTTCATCCATGAAGGTGGTGAATCGACACCCCGCGAACAATATTTTCATTTTTAGAACAAAAAGAGTGGAGAATATAATTAATGGTGGATATAACATTAAAAAATTAATATTCTAGTATCATATAATATTGTATTCAACATTTTTCTTTAGATAAGGAGTATAGGGAATTATAAGAAAATAATGTAAATTGAAAGAGATTGAGGGAGATTTTTACCTCTTAAGTGTCGTCTCCACGAGAACCTCCTCAAAGGAGTTGGAAATGGTATTTTTGTGAGAACAAAAAAACCAAAACGTTGGGAAGTGGTTTGGGAAAAGAATATTAGAAATCTCTATGTCTTATAAAATATATTGATAAGAGGTAGGGTGTCGTATTTTTAGTGGGAGGAGAGCGGTGTTTTTTTTATTATTTTATACATTAGATTATTATTTTGGATCAAGACTAATAATAGGGATGATTATTATGATTAAATATAATAAATACTTCATGTGAGTTTGTGATAGTGGACCCTTTCATCATAAATTGATCAATCAAGACTCAAAAATTTATGTATTTGGCTAAAATGATAAATACCGTAAATTACCGTATCTCACTATTCATAAAAAATTCAACATTTTTATAAAATTTCCACCAATTTTCTCACACCATTTTCAATGTGAATAATTTAAAAATGAAATCCATTTTATGAAAATATTTTTATTAATATGAGAAATTTAATTTTTAATTAAAATCATAATTTATTTGAAAAGTATTGATTTAAAATTTATAATTGGTTTTATGACACATAGATAAATTAATTAATGATAGATAAAATTAAATTTTAATCATAGGAAAAAAATATTAATTTATTAATCTATTTTGTGAATATAAATTTTCATTTAAAACATTATATTAATTAGGTTGTTTTAAATAAACATTTTCACTATACAAAAATATCAACACATAATTTATAATTTCTAAACCATTTATTTCAATATACCAAGATATAAATATATCATATTTTCATTTTTAATATATCCAACTTTTATTTACACGTTTATTGGTGAGTTTAATTTTCTATTTGCCAGATTACTATTCCTAATGGTTATATTACTAACGGTCATGTTACTATTCTATTGGTATATATTTTTTAATTTCTATAAATACATCTTATTTCATTCATTCTATATTTATAATGTTTAATGTGTTCTATATGTTATTATAGGTTATTAATATAATATATAAAAATTATAAGTAGGTAAATTTCATTGATAAAATTCTAGGTCATTACATTCTTCCCCCTTATTAAATTTCACCATCTAAATTTCAGTTTACATACTAAGGTGAAAATAAGTGAGGTAACTTCTCCATTATCAGTTCTTATAGTTCTAATGCTACCTTTTATTAATTATGGTTCAACCATAATACATTGGCAAGATAAGTAGTCTTGTTGTGTAGATCTTTATCTCTATGGTCCAAGATCATCACTGGATGCTTCTCGAAAGAGATATCATTTTCTAATTGTACCACCTATAAATTCAGTACATGTGATGGATATGGTATGTAATTTTTCAAGAGGGATATGTGGAATATATCATGTACTTGAGACATGGTGTGTGGTAGTTCAAGTTGATAGGCCACACCTTTGACATGATCAATAATCCTAAAGGGGATAATGTACATGGGGCATAACTTTCCCTTCATCCAAAATATCATGAATCTCTTCCATAGAGATATTCAAGAGAATAACATGTCCCTAACATCAAACTGTATATCATTATGGTTATTTTCTGCATATATCTTTCATCGAATTTGGGCATCCCAGATATGCTGTTGAATGGTTTTCACCTTTTCTATCATTTCATCAACCATTTCATATCCTTTTAACTTAATTCACTGACATCATCCCATCATTATGGTTTTCTACACCTTTTCCAGTAAAGGGATTCATACAGATCCATTTGGATTCTTGAGTGGAATCTATTGTGGAAAGAGAACTGAAACATAGGTAGATGTTGGTACCATCCTCCCATGAAGTCTATAGAACATGCTCTCAACATGTCTTTTGGTGTATCAATAGTCTTCTTAGATTGTCCATTAGTTTGAGGATGATAATATGTACTGAATTTGAACTTATTGTTTAGATCATGTTGGAGACATTTTTAAAACACTGTAGATAAATCTCATATCTCGATCAGATAAAATCTATAATGGTACTCCATCCAGCCTCACCGCTTCAATAATGTATATTCATACAAGTTAATCAAGTAAGAAGTCCTCTAATATTATGATAAAGTGAGATATATTTTTAAGATGATCCATAATGAAACATATAACATTATTTCCTCAGTATTTGTTTGGATGTTTTTTGACAATGTCTGTGGTGATTTTTTTCCAACTTCCATGTTGTCATGGGTAATGGTTACATCATTCCCATAGAATATTTTCTTTCAGATATCACTTTTTGACATACTAGGCACATTAATATATATTCAGTCATATCATTATTTATATTGACTCAAAAATAGTGCTCTTAGAGATCTCAATACATCTTCATGCTTCCTAGGTTAATATGGAATGTTGATCTAAGTGTGTTATTTAGAAGATCTTTCTTAATAACGTAATTGGATGGTACATAGTCATGAACCAAATATTAAAAATACTTCCTCAAAAATTTTGATCTCTAAGTATTTTTCAATTCCTATATCTTCCACCTTTTCTGCAATATTTTCATCATTTAATTTAGAATCCTTTATTTTATCTACTAGGTATGGTTGACAAATCATTTGAGAAATGACTGATGGTTTTCCTTCCATAAAGACTCCAATTTCCATCTACTATATTTCTAATTATATAGGATACATCTCAATTATAATCATTGATAAATTTTTTGGATCATTTCTACTTAGAGAATCTTCCACCTCATTTTCATTACAAGATTGGTAGTGGGTTGAGTAGACACAATCCATGATAATCTATTACCATCTTCACTGGGGCATATTAAGAAACTTCTATGTGAATATATATTTGAGGCTCTTATGATCATTATATTTCTCACACTTATCCATATATATTTTATTAAAACATATTTTCAACATGATGATTGCAACTTCCAAATCCAGATCATGCGTAGGATAGTTTTTCCCATAAATTTTTAACTTCCTTGTGGCATAAGAAATAACTACATCATTTTTAATTATAAAACTTCCTAATACATTCTATAAAGAATTATAGTATACCACATTTTGTTCCCCACATATTGTTAGTGTGAGTACTGGTTCAGTGATAATACAATATATCAACTCTTTGAACTGATCACATTCTATGGTCTCGAAAAAACATACTGCCATTTGAGATGGCTTGTTTAGTGTGGTTTTAAATCATGATGTATATCTCAAAAATAGTTAGTATTACCCAGCTAGACTATGGAAGTAACATATATCTATTTTATATGTAATCATAGGGGACTCATAGAATAACTTTGTCCTCGAAGGGTCAATCTACACCCCTTTACTATTAAATTCCCCAATAATGACATTTCCTCTATTCAGAACTCACATTTTCTGTTCTTTTCATAGAATTTATCCCATCACATGGTCATTAGTATTATATTAATATGCTCTTCATGATCCTCCATAGTTTTGGAGTATATCAAAATATAATCAATAAAGACTAACAAAACAATTTATGGTAATCTCTAAAATATCTATTCATTAATTCCATGAAAATTTCTAGATCATTAGTGATTTCTAAGGGAATCACTATGAAGTTACAGTGTCCATACCTCATTCTAAAGGGGGTTGTAACATCCTGCCCTTACCTCATTGGCTTGAGGAGGGTTGTGGGTTACTTGGCATTAAGCGACATCCCCAAGATGCCAAAGGCCAGAAACAAATGCTGAAGGGTTTCAAATTAAATTGGGGGACAATTTAACCTTTAAGAAATACACCAATAATCCTACGAACCATAAAAAAAAATTCACTATATGATACATGAATGAATGAAAGACAACCAAACATCTTCATGTATCTCAAAACCATATCAATGTATGCAAAAGTGGAAGAATAACCAAGTATCAAAGTACACACCAGATAAATGATACAAGAATCTCAAATGACCACAAGACTCCATGCTCTAAAGCATCAAGATCCACAATCACTGAACTTCACAAATGTCATGAGGTAGATCTAAAAACATGTGAAACATTACCTTTTCCCCTTTCCTGGAAGAAATCATCTGCAAAACCACCAAAGTGCCAAAGTAGGGGTGACTATAAAACTCAGTAGTTTTTCCCCAATGACTTCCCTACTCATGCCACTAGGAGAGGTAAGTTAGTCACATTTATATAATACAGTTTATATAAAAAATTTAACAAAATAGTTTATAACCAAATATAAACAATTTCCCAAAACTATTTACAACCAAATGCATACAAGTGTTATTGAACTTAATTTTTCCAACAATTTTTTTTTCTAGAAAAATAAATAAACAATATTTATAACCATTTCTCAACATCCATTTTTGGCATAACCAAACATCCCACAAACCCATGCATCCAACCATGCATGCTACGTTATGATAGTTCCATACTCATGAGCGGTTTCTTGTCGTTCTACCAAGTCTTCACAAGGTGATTATTTCCCATGTTCCATTAAACCTTTTTCACAGAGCACAAAGTCGTATTTCAACCATGCCTCATGTATGAGATTCACATGTTCCATTAAACCTTTGGCACCATGAAAAAGGTCATATTTCATCCAAGCCCCATATATACAACATGAACACACACAAAAAATTCCCAACGATCTTTCCAATACACACTTTTCAATAAAACACATTTTATGGAAAACCATTATCATCAAAACCATTTCAATGCCAAACCATCTCAATGTATACCCAATTCAATAAAACACCATTTTTATTGAAAACCAAAGCACAACCAATTTCAATGAAAAATTTAACTTCAAAAAAACATTCCACTTTTATTGAAAACATATAATCCCAATCATGTGCAACAATTCCAGAAAACCCCCATTTTATAATATCTATTTTAAAATTAATAACCAAAAAACTCATTCAAATTCACCAATTTTTCCATATTTTGCAATCATTACTCAATAAGGTTTTGAATAAGAATTAAACAACAAAATAATAACCAAATAAACACCACACATTCAATTTGAATGCATTCTAATCAGTTATACTAAATGGAGTCAATAAAGAAGCCACCTACCTCGATGTTTTTGACGAAAACCACAATGAATGAAGAACTCAGAAGAAAATCGAGTTGAATCTTAAAAACCCCTCCTTAAATCTCCATTTCTATCAAGAACAAGACCAAATGATATAATATTTGGAATCCACACACTTATATATACCAATAACTGGTGTATATCTAGGAATACAAGAGAATACGAGATGTAGATCTAAGAAATCGATCAAGAACAAAGAGGAACGATCACATATCACAAGAATCTGGCTTCGATTCTCCAAGGGAAGCCATCGGATCACCATCGGATTGATGGGAGAACCTTATATGGCCTAAGGAGGATACAAATCTCGAGTCATGGCTGCTTAAGAGGATGAACAAGCCATTTAGAGGAAAAAAATAGTGAGATCAACTTTCTAGGATCTCATTTAAGTGCCTACATGGTTAGTTTGCACGTTTTGACAAACCGTGTGCTAACTGTGTGTTAGCTACTACCTCGGAAGACCCTCACATGGCCTCCCAAACCATTCTCCCACCATACAGAATCCACTACCTCAATGTGCCAACTACCCATGGTTTGGCCGCATGGTTTTGACAAATCATGCGCTGCCCGTACAACATTCCTTTTTCCTCAAAACATCAATCCAAATTCTTTCAAATCTTAATCAAAACCGTTAACTTTATAACCATTAGAAGTATCAAGTAAGGTTTACCTAACAAATAATGAGGGTATTACATTCTCCCCACCATTGGACTTTACTTCCTCCGAAAGTAGACAACCGTTGCTGGCCAAAAATAGTTTCGATCACTGTTCTTTAGTTTCCTTCTCACGTTCCAAAGTCTCTTCCTAAAGCTGACCATGTTTCCATAAAACTAGCAATAAGCTGATTCTATTCCCATGCAAGAAATTATCTTGTATATCCATGTTCCGCAATTAAATATGTACTATTGATGCATCTTGTTCTAGCTCAACATGATCTCATTTGATCACATGGTCAGTATCGGGGTGATTCTTTTTCAACTGGGATACATGGAACACATTATGCACCAAACTAAACATTGGTGGAAATTCATACTGATATTCCACCTCTCCAACCTGTTCTAATAACTGTAAAGGGACAATGTATCTAGGATATAACTTTCCAAGATTCTTGAAACGATGATGTCCAATCCTTGGAGATATCCTTAAGAAGACATGATCAACCACCACGAACAACAATGGTCTTCGACGGTGATCTTCATAAGATTTCTGATGACTCCATGCTGTCTCCATCTTCTTTCTAATCAATTGGATATTCTCTGTTGTTTCTTTGGAAAGGCTTGGCCCAACTAGTAATGTTTCACCCATTTCCACCCAACATAGTGGAGAATGACAAGGATGCCAATAAAATACTTCAAAAGGATCCATGTGTATCAAGTCTTAGAGTTATTATTCAATGAGGACCCCATTAAGGGTATATGATCCTCCCATGAGCCACAAAAATCCATTACACTAGCTTGCAACTTATCTTCCAACGTTTGTATCATCTGCTCGGATTGCCCATCCATTTGAGGATGATACGCAGTGTTCATATTCAACTAATTTCCAAGGGCTTCCTGTAATGATTTCTAGAAATGATATGCGAACCTCAGATCTCTATATGAGACTATAGACACTGGTACACCATGCCTCTTTACCACTTCTTAGATAAAGATTTTTTAAAGATCCTCCACAGTATGAGATTCATGAATAGGGATGAAATGGGCCGACTTGGTTAGATGATCCACTATCACCCAAACGGCATCGTGTTTCCAGACCGTTCTTGGAAGACACGTAAAAAAATCCATTTCTATTTGATCACATTTCCACACTGGGATGGGAAATGATTATAACATAACATCTATTCTCTAATGATCTTCTTTAACCTACTAACAAGTTAAGCACCACGAGACGAACTCGACCACCTTCCTTTTCTTACTCCACCACCAAAATCGTGCCTTCAATACC
Organism: Viscum album; assembly: GCA_963277665.1. Classification (NCBI taxonomy): domain Eukaryota; kingdom Viridiplantae; phylum Streptophyta; class Magnoliopsida; order Santalales; family Viscaceae; genus Viscum; species Viscum album. The sequence goes on from OY728158.1 coordinate 1,033,265,757, forward strand.
TTATACATATTCTGTGTACCTGGATGTACAACCCATCATGAATGGTTTTAAGCACGAATGAGTTATTCCTAACAAACCATAGGTATAACCATATGATCTATAAAAAACAAAATTGAACCCCCATCATGTTTCAAGCCATAAATGGTCTCCCCATCATTGAGTTTTGAACATACAACTAGACATTCTTCATCATATGTTTGTACATCTTTAATCATTTTTACTAAATCAGGAACAAGCTTAGCTGAAAATAAAACTGCAACATATCCTTGATCTTCACATTCCACATTCATTTCGACTAAGACCAACATCAACTACCATTCATCTGCAGCTTCTTTTTCCAACTGAGCATATGACTTTCTACTCAATGCATCTGCCACCAAATTTCTTTTTCATGGTGTGTACATCAAATCAATTTCAAACATTTAGAGATAATCCATCCACCTCTTTTTCCCCAGATAAAAATCTCGATGTTAGAAAATGTGTTTTAACCTTTTGTGATCAGTAAAAACAGTAATTTCCCACTAAAGAGATAATTTCTCCATGTTTTCAAAGAATGGATGATGGCAGCTAACTCCAAATCATGTGTGGGAACATTCTTATCATGAACCCTCAACTACCTTGAACCATAAGGAACCAAGTGATATCTTTGCATGAGAATACAACCCAACCCTGATCGTGAAGCATCATAATACACCACATACTCCTATCCTAATTCTTGAAAGGTCAATATAGGTGTCGATGTAAGTTGAACATTCAGTTCCTAGAAAGACTTCTAACATTCTTTTTTTCATTGGAATGGAGCATTCGTCTTTGTCAGAGCTATAATTGGTGAAGCTAGTTCTGAGAAATCATGAACAGAGCATCATTAATAATCATCTAGACTAAGAAAACATTATATCTCTAACACATTCTTTAGTGGTCTCTAGGAGATAAAAACTTTTATCTTTTCAGGATTAATAGAAACTTCATTACCAAAAATGACATGGAAAAGGAAATGTACTTCTTGTATCCAAAAACCAAACATTGATAATTTGGCATACAAATGATGATCTCTCATGGTTTGTAACAATGTTTCCAGGCGGACCTCATGATCAGCCCTTGTCTTTGAATAGACCAAAATTTCATCCACAAACACCATAAAAATGAATCCAAATATTGTTTAAATATCTGATTCATAAATTCCGTGAAGACTACTGGTTCATTTGTTAGACCGAAAGGCGTGACTACATATTCATAGTGGCAATTTCTACTTCGGAAAGCTGTCTTTGGAATATCCTCATTCTGACCTCTCAATTGGTGATATCCTGATCCCATGTCAATCTTGGAGAACCACTGAGATCCCCTTAATTGATCGAATAGATCATCAATGCATGTATGTGGATATCAATTCTTTATCATAACTTGGTAAAGCTTGCGTTAATCAACACACGAGTGAAGAGTTTCGTCTACATTCTTCACGAAGAATAATAGTGTTGCCCATGCAGACGTACTTGGTTGAATAAAACCCTTGCTTTCTAGCTCCTATAACTGGACTTTCAATTCCTGTAACTATATTAGTTCCATCCAATAAGATGGAAAGGAAATTTTACTGGTCCCCAGAAGGAGATCAATTGTAAACTCCACTTCCCTTAGCGGTGGTAAACCTGAGATGTTCATGGGAAAACATCTGTAAATTGATCCACAACAGCTGGAAATCTATTTTCCTCGATCTCTTCTATGGATTCAAAATTCAACACTTCCAATGTGTAAGATATCGTTCCCACCATTTGTGCCAACAAGTGTTTTTCACCTTTCTTTGCAGTCACCTCTCCTCTAAAGAGATGCTTGATACCATCCTCAGTCATGAAACTAAATGTTCTCCTATAACAGTTTATTTGAGCCTTGAACGTTGTCAAGAAATTCATACATTGGATTACAACATAAACATCGATATCTCAAGTCAAGAAGTCCCATTTTAACTTAGCTCCATCAATAGTTATAGAACATTCTCTACACATGAGGGCTTAACATTCTATTTCACGAAGAGGAGTTTTCATTTTCGAAAGAGAAGGCATCATTCCCAATTTTAAACATAGAAAGTCAACAACACAAGAAGAAAAGAATTACTGCGATGCACCAGTATCAAACAACCCTTGCACAAAGGTATAATTCAAAATAATCATACCTCTTACTGTAGATGGTCCAGCCTGATCATCGAAAATTGTCTGCTCATCACCATACAATTGCTTATTCACTATATTGATCTCCTTGTTTCCATCCTAAGGGTGCATTGGTTTAGGAGTCATGGTATTTCTAGAATCACCATGGGTAGCTCTGCTCTGCTGACAAGACTGATTCTTCTATCCTCATCCAGTCGAATCATACGATGCATGTGATAGATGAGAAGTAATTAAATTTCCTAGACTTAGAGCACTATGACAATAGGGCTGAAGATATATCATCCTGTTAAAATTACGACATGCTCTAGGTCGTGTTTTACAATATCGCTTTATGTGGTCAAGCGAGCAACACTTAAAACAACCTGCTTTGCTCTGGGGTCGTGGTGGAAGGTTTACAGATCCCACCATCTGGTTCTGATTTCCACTTGCTCCATGGAAATAGGTGTCCCTTTTCATCTTGTTCCCAACGGTTGATTTCCCACTATTTCTAATAGGTATCGTAATTCCTCCTCCTATCGATCCCAAGATATCATGTCCAACAATAGTTTCTCTCTTCCCCATCTCTGTATAATCCTTAATATAGAGCACCGCAATCTTCGACCGATTCTCCAACCTTAGCCCTGATTCAAATATGTGTGCCTTCAAAGATTCAATTGCCGCAACCTCTTGTGAAAAATAGTCTAAATTCATGATCATAGCCACACACTCCGTGATAGAGAGGCTCTCCTACTTCATGCTGAATAAGTCCATCATTTTCTGAATTTTGAACGTGTGAGGATAGAATTTTTTGTTGAAAAATTCTTCAAAATCCTTCCATGTATGTCCATAATCTTATTGAGTATACATCGCAAAATCCCACCACTGACGTGCGATATCCTCTAGAATATACATTTCCAACTTGACCATGAGCTCTGAGGGTGAGCCAATGAAATTGAAGATACGATTCGTCCTACTTAGCCACACCTACGCCTTCTTGGGTTCAACATCACCCCGAAAGTTCGGTGGATGCTGCTTTATGAATTGAATGGTATGATTCGCATGCCTTGTTTCATTCCTCTAGTTCCCTGTATCTACAGCATGAAAATCCAGGACAATACTCTAAACCAAATCTTGGTTCACCCATGGTTCAGGTGTAACCACATTCTCTGCATCATCTTTGTGTTGGTTTTGACGATGCCTACTGGGTGCCATTTTCTAAACCAACTAAAAACTCCATCAATATCACTCTCTATCCACTGATGGATTAGCATTTCAAATTCTATCACAACATTTTTTTCCAAAACAACCATTTTCACATGTTCAACTATTTTTGAAACCACTTCACATGATTTTTAAAATTAAACCATTTTCAAAATATGATAATCATTCATTTTAAAACCTATTCCATACTTTTCAAAAATGATCATTTGATGAAATGATTTTTGCACTCTTAATGAGAAGTCATTACTCTATAATTTATGTCATGCTTTTCTCATATGCTAAACCCATGACAATGATATTTCAAACATTCTATAAGTGTATCCAAAACACTTATGTACCCAACACCCTAGTAACATGAATTTCAACATAAAAGGGTTAGATACATCCTTTTATGCTATAAGTTTTAAGTTCTTACAATCCTAATCCCGTCTGAGATTCCAACCCATGGAAAAGACGAAAATAAATTCCAACTCCAAGACCAAGAGCACTGATGACCATTTGTACCACCAAGGAAGGACCAAACTGATACCACTTGTAACAACATGCCCCTACCTCATTGGGTTGAGGAGGTGGTGAGGGTTACTTGTCCTTAAGCGACATCCCCAAGATGCTAAAGGCTAGAAATAAATGTTGAAGGGTTTCAAATACATGTGGGGGATGATTTACCCTTTATGAAATAAACCAATAAACCTACAAACCATAACCAAACACTCACTATATGATGCACGAACTAATGAAAGACAACCAAATATCTTAATGTATCTCAAAATCATATCAAAGTATGCAACAATGGAAGAATAACCAAGTATCAAAGTACACCAAGGATAGATGATACAAGACTCTCAGAAGACCATAAGCCTCCATGCTCCACAAACTTCACGATCCAAAATCTCCAAACAGCCAAAACATTATGAGGAGGTGCTAAAAACGTGTAAAAAATTACCTTTTCCCTTTTCCTAGAAGATAACATCTACAAAATCACCAAAGCACCAAAGCAGAGGTGAGTATAAAACTCAGTAGGTTTTCCCTAATGACTTCCCTATTCATGCCCCTAGGATAGAAAACTTATTCACATTTATATAAGATAGCTTATATAAAACAGTTTACCAAAATAGTTTATAACCAAATGTAAACAATTTTCCAAAACCATTTATAACCAAAAGCATACAAGTGTAATTGAAACCAATCATTCTAACAACTTATTTTTTCAGAAAAATAACTAAACAAGCTTTAAACCCGTTTCTTAACTTCCCATTTTGGCATACCCAAACCTTCCACAAACGCGTGTAACCAACCATGAATGCTATGTTATGATAGTTCAATACTCATGAACAGTTTCTCTTCGGTCTACTAAGTCGTCACAAGGTAATTATTTCCCATGTTCCATTAACACTTTGGAACCGAGCACAATGTCATATTTCAACCAAGCCCCGTGTATGAGATTCCCATGTTCCATTAAACCTTTGGCACTGAGAACAAGGTAATATTTCAGCCAAGCCCAGTATATGCGACATGAAAACACACCACAAATGTAAAGACCCGTAAATTTCAAGGAAATGTTTTTCTTAATTTTATTTGGAATTTTACAAGAGCGCAGTTTCTGACGGCACCTGATTCTGAGGCCCAGTGTGCCCGGAATCATTTTCTGAAGTTTGAGCTACGGGCCTATGAACGACGCGCCGTCAGCGGCAACGCGATCCTTGGATCGAGACGGTCGTTTCGGAATATCGCACTCAAGGTTTCAGAATACTTTGGGTTCGGCCGGGTTGGTTCGTACACAAAACCAACCGGGCCCTCGGAGCGGAAACGCTCATATCTTGAGCTTCGGACGTCCGATTGACGTGCCGTAGACTTTGTTGAATTCCTCTAAGTGAGACGGATCTTTTGGCTCACTCCACCCGAGGTTTGGACGCAGGTGGAGTACGGTCGGGTTGGTTTTGCCTTAAAAACCAATCGGGCCCCTAGGACGAAAAAGCCAATAACTCTCAGACCGGGCGTCCGATTGACGCGCCGTCTGCGACGTTGAGTTCCTGTTGATGATACGGAACTTTTGGATACATCAACCTCAGACTTTATGTCAGTTGGTGTATCAGCCTCTCGGCTCGTGGAGCGGACCCTCCTGAACGAACTTGCTGTGTGTGGGAACCCTAGTGTTGGCTGCGACTCGACGACTGTGCGGAGATCCTCAGTGGACCGCGACGATGACTGCGCAGAGATCCTCAGTGGACTGCATCGACGACCGTGCAGAGATCCTTAGTGGACCGCGACGACGACTGTGTAGAGATCCTCAGTGGACTGCGACGACGACTGTACAGAGATCCTTAGTGGACTGCGATGACTACTGCACTCAGCGATCCTACGTGGATCAGTGCTACAGATCCTGTGTAGATCTGATCCTGTGTGGGTCAGCGCTCAGCGGTTCTGTGTGAGCCAGCTCCTACAGGTCCTGTGTGGACCCGATCCTGTGTGGGTCTTTGCGGGGGTTAGTTACCTACCGATCCTATGTGGGTCTTTGCGGGGGTTAGTACCTATCGATCCTTTGTGGGTCCGACGACTTAGATGGATCAGTGATCATCTTTATCGTCATCCGAAGAAGTATACCAGTGTGAGCTGAATCTTGTGTTACTCTCCTTTGTGGATTGTGTTGAACTATCCTGTGTGGATTTACTGTTTACTCTCCTTTGTGGATTGTGTTGAGCTATCCGATGTGGATTACTTTTACGTTCCTTTGTGGATTGTGTTGTCCTATCTTGTGTGGGTATACGTTTTTCTTTCCTGTGTGGACTGGGTTGTGCTTGGGCTCGGATGTTGGAGCCGAACGAGAATTGATGACTTAGGTATATGTATGGGCATTTACCTAAGACGTGTCCAATGTTACTTCGTGATTGTATCTTTCCTTTGTAGATTATCCTTTGTGGATTCTGGGAGACCTCCGGGGGTCTCGGGGTCCCTACTGAGTAGCTTATACTCACCCCTGCACGGGCTATGCTCGCACTTCGTTGTGTTGGTTGCAGATGACGGACATCGCTGATCGTGGTGTAGGCGTGCGGAGCAGGATGGTACCTGGAGGTGGACCACTGGGCGGGACGTACTCAGAGCGGACAGCTGGACCGAGGAGTTGTGGAGGCTATCTCTACCCACCCATCAGGTGGGACCTTCAGAGGATGGCTCGATGCTGCAGCTTTCCTTTTCAGTTGCTGTTTTCCCCTTTCAGTTGTACTTTACAGTTGGGCTTGTATTTCCGGCCCCTTTTACTTTCAGCACAGCTTGTTACAGTTTTTACTTATTGTTTACTTTTCCGCTTGCTTACTCTGTGGTTCTTGTTTACTTTTCAAAGGAAATGCCTTCCCTTTTTTCCAGGATTCACGCCTTGGTGCTAGTCGACAGCCCCTGGCCTATAGAAGGCGGGCTTCGGGTAGTCGCGGCACGGGCCCTGAGGACGGGTCGTGACAAATTGGTATCAGAGGTGGTTGGTTCTACCGAAGACTCTGATCATTCTTCTATGTGAAGCAATAGTGTTTATCGTATTGGGTGTGGTTATCAGTCCAGGGAGTCCAGTGTTGGTGCGGCGGCCGACGTATCCGTACACCAGGACCCTGACTTCTGATTTCCGACTTAATGCACGAAAACATTGATTGCATGTGTGTTTCAAGTTTTCTTTGTGATTACTTGTGTCAGCTCAACAGGTATACTGTTCTGACCGTGGAGCACTTGTTTCCTTTTCAGGATGGCCCCACGACGGTAGCCAGCTACGGTTTCGAGAGTAGAGCGCGACGATAGCCCGCTGAGTGACGAGGCCTCGGTACATGGCCCGTTGACAGCAGAGGCACCGGCGGTACCTTTACCCATCGAGCCCCTGATGCTTACGGAACCGACTGCTAACGATGCACGTCGCCTCGGAGCTCTTCACGAGTTCCAGCGCCAGTGAACACCCAGGTTTCGTGGGGAGACGGACCCCCAGGTAGCCGAGGACTGGCTGGAGGCGGTTGTTCAAGTTTTCAGGCTAGTGAGGACACCAGCAGACCTCATGGTGATCCTCGCGGTGATCCTACTGCACGCAGCAGCAGGACGATGGTGGAGCATGATGCTCTAGGTGCACGCTGAGGCCTCTCTCATCTGGACGGACTTCGAGAGCCTCTTCCGCTCAGAGTTCATCCTGGCCACCCTCCGTGCGGTGCGCATTTAGGAGATTCTTCAGATGCGACATGGCATCTTGACGGTCTCCCAATACGCGGAGAGGTTTACCAACCTTTCTCGCTACTCGACAGATATGGTACAAGACCCCTTCTTCCGGGCTCGGACCTTTGAGCGGGGTTTGAGACACGCGATCAGGGCATCTCTGATCTCCCTCAGCATCCCGACCCAGGCAGGAGTGCTGGAGCGAGCCCTTATGATCGAGTGATTTCTGGATGAATCTACTTCAGCAGCGAGACCTACCGCAGGGCGGCAGGTAGTGGAGTCTTCGGCAGCAGGTAGCCGACGGATGACTCAGGGCTCCAGGCAGACCAGACCTTCCGGCAGATGGCCTAGGGACACTGGCTCAGCAGTGCCGGGCACACAGCGTGAAGCTAGTCTTTCGAGAGGCAGGCAGTGCTACGCATGCGGCGGGTAGGGCCACATGGCTTGTGACTGCCCGACCCACCGTACCGAGGAGCAACATACGGTGGATGGGCCACCTAGGCAGAGGTAGAGGGTCGACCACGGCGGTCTGCAGGGAGGAGGCGGACGAGGCAGAGGAGTTTGCCGAGCAGCAGGTGGTGGGCGATGCTTTGAGGCTCTGCCACCACCACCACCAGGCGGTCCGCCCCGACCATAGGGAGCTGGTGGGCAGAGACAGGCACAACTCCAGGAAGTGGAGGCCTACGACCACGGCGCGCCAGAGATGATTCGAGGTACGATCTATGTCTATTCCACCCTTGCTGCAGTTCTTATAGACACAGGAGCGAGTCACTCTTTCATAGCCGCTGCCCTTGTTCGGAGCTCGGAGATTCCGACAGAGCCGTTGTCTCGATCGTTACGGCTAGAGACCCCTACGAGAGAAGACTCGTCGATTACGCACTGGTGCCGGCAGTGTGAGCTTACTCTGGGAGGTGAGAGCTTCGGATGGGATCTTCTTGTAGCAGCATCGAGGCCTTACGACGTCATCTTGGGCATGGATTGGTTATCTACAGTCCATGCTCAGATTGACTGTTTTAGGTGCAAGGTGCGATGTGTGCGCACCGACGGGAGCAGGTTCACCTTCACCGGCGAGAAGGGAGAATTTGCAGCACAAGAGGGACTCTTGCACAGGAGAGGATAGCCTATCACTCATCAGTTGGCTAGCCTCATCCTTGTAGCAATTGACGTGCGGAGTCCTAGTTTTCCTGCCGTGGTGGATCAGTATGCGGACGTCTTCCCCGACGACGTTCCAGGATTACCTCCTCGCAGAGAGGTAGACTTTTATATTGTTCTGTACCCCGGGACAGCCCCGATATCCACTCCAGCGTATCAGATGGCCCTCGCTGAGCTTTGAGAGCTACGGGTACAGTTGGAGGACTTGCAGGGCAAGGGGTTCATCCGACCCAGTGTTTCACCCTGGGCTTCCCCGATTGTGTTCGCCAAGAAGGAGGACGGGAGCTTGCGACTGTGTGTCGACTATCATCGCCTGAACCAGGTGACAGCGATGAACAAGTATCTGCTACCGAGGATTGATGACCCCTTAGATCAGCTAAAGGGAGCATCGTGGTTCTCGAAGATATACCTCAGGTCAGGCTATCATCAGCTCAGAGTTTGAGATGAGGACGTGCAGAAGATGGCCTTCAGGGGTCGGTATGGCCACTATGAGTTCTTGGTTATGCCTTTCGGCGTAACCAACGCTCCATCAGTGTTCATGAGCCTCATGAACAGGATCTTCCAGCCATACCTCGATCGATTTTTCATGGTCTTCATCGACGACATTTTGGTGTACTCGACCACGGAGGAGGAGCACGCCTACCACTTATGGGTTGTGCTAGACACACTCCGAGAGCTCCAGCTTTATGGAAAGATCTCAAAGTGCCAGTTCTGGTTACGTGAGGTCCAATTCTTGGGGCACGTCATTTCTGAGGCGGGGGTTGTGATGGACCTCGCGAAGATCGAAGCAGCGCTAGCTTGGGAGCCACCCAAGAGCGCGACTGAGGTGCGGAGATTCTTGGGACTAGCTAGATACTATCAGAGGTTTGTGCCGAACTTCTCCAGAGTTGTGGCGCCACTCTCAGCTTTGAAGAAGAAGGGGAAACCCTTTTTTTGGTCAGACAGATGTCAGAAGATCTTTCAAGAGCTGAGACAGAGATTGACTAGCGCACCTATCTTGAGGTTTCCTGAGGAGGGAGTTGGACACGTAGTCTACTGCGATGCATCAGGGACCGGACTCGGATGTGTCTTGATGCAGGATCGGACCATGATTTCCTATGGATAATGTCAGTTGAGGCCACATGAGCAGAACTACGCTACCCATGACCTGGAGTTAGCAGCAGTGGTCTTCGCTCTAAATACATGGCGGCACTATCTGATGGGCAAGCGCTTTACAGTCTTTTCTGACCACCAGAGTCTCAGGTACATCTTCTCGCAGAAGGACCTGAACCTGAGACATCGGCGATGGCTCGAGTTTCTCCAGGACTATGACTTTGAGATAGTTTATACTCCTGGGAAGGGGAACGTGGTAGCCGATGCCCTCAACAGGAGGACGGGCATCCAGCTACTTGAGGAGCCGACAGAGCAGCTAGCCGCTTTGCAAATATCCTTCGTGGATAGGGACAGAGCAGCCTTCCTTCAGTCTCTCACATTCTCTCCTCCACTTCTGCAGTGGGTCAGAGAGGCACAACGTGGGGATGCTGAATGTGAGATGCGGCGTACACAGATATCCTCAGGACAGGCACCTGATGGTTTCTCCCTTGGAGCAGAGCACGACGTCCTTTTCAGAGGACGTACCTTGGTACCAGTCGCTTTACGAGAGGAGGTACTGAGAGAGTTTCACACTTCTCCTTTGGAGGTACATCCTGGAGTGGTGAAGATGTACCAGGATCTCAGACGACAGCACTGGTGGCCGGGCATGAAGAAGGTTGTGGCAGAGTTCGTTTCGCGGTGCCTCACCTGCCAGCAGGTGAAGGCAGAGCATCAGGTACCAGCAGGCTTGGTACAGCCCTTGGAGGTCCCGGAGTGGAAGTGGGACGGGATATCTATGGACTTCGTGACTGGACATCCACGCACTTCCAGAGGTCACGACTCCATTTGGGTGATTGTTGACTGACTCACCAAGTCGGCACACTTCTTACCCATCAGAGAGCAGGGCTCAGTGGAGATCTTGGGGCGTCTCTACGTTCAGGAGATTGTACGTCTTCACGGTGTGCCATCGTCTATCGTCTCCGATCGAGACGCTCGCTTTACCTCTCATCTTTGGAAGGGGTTGCAGGAGGCCTTCGGGACGCGGCTATGTCTGAGCACCTCCTTTCACCCTCAGACGGATGGTCAGATGGAGAGGACCATTCAGACTCTCAAGGACATGCTCCGCGCATGTGTCCTTGACTTTGGTCGCAGCTGGGAGGACCACCTACCTTTGGTGGAGTTTGCGTACAACAACAGCTACCACTCCACCATCAGGATGGCACCATACGAGGTATTTTACGGCAAACCTTGCAGATCTCCTTTGTGCTGGACAGACCCTGGGGAGTCAGCACTTGTGGGACCAGAGGTGGTCCGGGCCATGACAGAGAAGGTCCAGGTCATCCAGGAGCGGATGAGGACAGCTCAGAGCCGGCAAAAGTCTTATGCTGACAGGAGGCGGAGGCCACTAGAGTTCGAGGATGGTGACCACGTCTTCTTGCGTGTCTCACCTCGACGTGGATTACGGAGATTTGGCCGAGGCGGCAAGATGTCTCCATGCATCATCGGACCTTTCCAGGTCCTCAGCAGGATTGGCGAGGTGGCTTATCGCCATGTTCTACCACCTCAGTTGCACCGGGTGCACGACGTCTTCCATGTATCTCAGCTGAGGAGATACGTGCATGACCCGACGCACATCATTGACCATGGGGAGCTAGAAGTGGATGATGGGGTGAATTTTACGGAGGTCCCAGTGGAGATCGAGGATCGATAGGAGTGGGTCCTACGTGGACGATCGATTCCTCTAGTGCGCATCAGATGGCAGCACGGGAACCTCCAGGAGAGCACATCGGAGCGGGAGGCCCAGATGCGTGCTCAGTACCCAAATTTGTTTCCCTAGTTTATGATGTATCTTTACGGGGACGTAAAGCCCTGAGGTGGAAGTAATGTAAAGACCCGTAAATTTTAAGGAAATTTTTTTCTTAATTTTCTTTGGAATTTTACAAGAGCGCAGTTTCTGACGGCACCTGATTCCGAGGCCCGGTGTGCCCGGAATCATTTTCCAAAGTTTGGCTCGGGTAAGTTCAGTGAACGGACGAGCGGGTTTTTCTAACTTTTGAACCGGTGCCCGGAATCGAATTCTGAGGGCACCAATGGAACCGCAGCGCCGATATTTTCTTATAAACACCTCTTCCGGAGTTGCATTTTCTCGGTTGTGGTTTTTAATTTTTGGGCTTAAAGTTATGAAATAAAATAATTGTACGACAAACATTATTTTATTTCACTTAAGCCACGTGGAAGCCACTTGAAGCCACTTAATGCGGCTTAAGCTGAGTTGATCTGGATAAGATGCTATCCAAAAATATCCTACCCTCTTGGTAGGATATTTTTGAGGTGGGCCCCGCACGAGCCCCACCGTTTCCTTTTCGCTAAGTAACACACCCGCGAAAACCCATCATTATGAAAGTCAACTGACGCGTTTTCTTAAATACATAATGCACCATTTAATTGGGCGGTTTTATTCATTAATTAAATGGGAAGTTTCTTTCATTGAATTAATTCTAAAAATTAATGGGTCGTTACTTACCTCTTTTCTTTTGTTGGCGTAATAATAAAATAAGACCAACACCGACTTGTGGAGGATTACACGTTGAGAGACTTTGACAGAATTCTTGTGCCTTCACCCTTCTTCGTGAAGAACGCGAAGAACGCGAAGAACGCCGGCCTCCGACGAAGAACACCGAAACCACGGAAATCGACGACGCGACGCTGTGTGCCGCGACGCCGACATTTCCTTCTTCCGCAACAAAATATTTGAATCATCTGTTTGAGGTAAGAGTTTCAGGTTTCATTTAAAACTTCTTTGTGTTTTATAACAACACACGGATTTAATTATTTATATTTAAATCTATTGTTTCTTGGTCCTCGGAGTTCGTCGACGCGGTGCCGGATACCGCGACGATCTCCTCCTTCCACGATGAACCCATCCTTCCGTGACGATCAAACCCGCGAAGAACCCACGTGCGACGACTTGACGAGGTAGGGATTTTATTTGGATGTTTTATATTCCCGTGTTTTTTTCCATTCAAAATGAAGTAACCAGTTCATGAAAAAAATTCAAATTTTTTAAAATTGTTTTCGGTTATGTATTCATGTGTTGAATAATTCTCCCGTTGTTTTTATCTAACTCGGAGGGTGCGGGCCAAACGAACATGGCCCGACAACCCTCCGCCGTTCTTCGTGGTTGTGCGAATTTGGCAGGCGATGAAAAAACATGACGCAAGGGAGATTTGACGATCCCGCAGTGAAGAACGGAACTTGGGAGGAACAACGGCGCAGATGTGAAGGAAAACGGACCACCGGAGCAACTCCGGTGGCCCGCGGAAGCGGCGGCGCCCCAGCGCGCCGCCAGACATAGCCGTCGCGGCTTCAGCCGCGGCGGCGGCGGCCAGCGGACCCGCGGCCATGCGGGTCCGGCTCGCTCGCACGGGACGCGGTGACATGCCACATCCGATCGATCCAGCGCGGCCCCACGCAGGGCCGCGACACCTCCAATCCGCGGGGGCAGCGCCCCGCAGCGTCCAGCTGCTCGGCCGCTCGGCCAAGCCGAGCCAAGCCGGTCTGACCGGTTGGGCCGTGCCCTGGCCGGACCGGACCGGGTCCAGCCAGGTCAGACCGGGTTGGGTCAACCCGGTTCAGGCCGACCCCGGGGGGGGGGGGGGTCGGCCCGGGTCGGCTCGGGCCCGGACCCCCGTCTTCGAACCATTTTCGGTCTTTCGCTCATAACTTGAGCTACGGGCCTCCGAACGATGCGCCGTCAGTAGAAACGAGATACTTGGATCGAGATGGTGGTTTCAGTATATCGCACTCAAGATTTTGGAATACTTTGGGTTCAGCCGGGTTGGTTCGTACACGAAACCAACCGGGCCCTCGGAGCGGAAACACTCATATCTTGAGCTTCGGACGTCCGATTGACGTGCTGTAAACTTTGTTGAATTCCTATAAGTGAGACGGATCTTTTGACTCACTCCGCCCGAGGTTTGGACACAGGTGGAGTACGGTCGGGTTGGTTTTGCCTTAAAAACCAACGGGGCCCCTGGGATGAAAAAGCCAATAACTCTCAGACCGGGCGTCCGATTGACGCGCCGTCTACGATGTTGAGTTCCTATTGACGATACGGAACATTTGGATACATCAACCTTGGACTTTTTCAGTTGATGTATCAGCCTCTCGGCTCATGGAGCGGACCCTCCCGAACGAGCTTGCTGTGTGCGGGAACCCTAGTGTTGGCTGCGACTCGACGACTGTGCGGAGATCCTCAGTGGACCGCGACGACGACTGTGCGGAAATCCTCAATGGACTGCGATGAAGACTCTGCAGAGATCCTCAGTGGACTGCGATAACTACTGCATTTAGCGATCCTACGTGGATCAGTGCTACAGATCCTGTGTGGATACGATCCTGTGTGGGTCAGTGCTCAGCGGTTCTGTGTGAGCCAGCGCCTACAGGTCCTGTGTGGGCCTGATCTTGTGTGGGTCTTTGCGGGGGTTAGTTACTTACCGATCCTGTGTGGGTCTTTGCAGGGGTTAGTACCTATCGATCCTTTGTGGGTCTGACGACTTAGATGGATCAGTGATCATCTTTATCGTCATCCGAAGAAGTATACCTGTGTGAGCTAAATCTTGTGTTACTCTCCTTTGTGGATTGTGTTGAACTATCCTGTGTGGATTTACTATTTACACTCCTTTGTGGATTGTGTTAAGCTATCCTATGTGGATTACTTTTACTTTCCTTTGTGGATTGTGTTGTCCTATCTTCTGTGGGTATACGTTTTGCTTTCCTGTGTGGACTGGGTTGTGCTTGGGCTCGGATGTTGGAGCCGAACGAGAATTGATGACTTAGGTATATGTATGGGCATATACCTAAGCCGTGTCGGATGTTACTTCTTGATTGTATCTTTCCTTTGTGGATTATCATTTGTGGTTTCTGGGAGACCTTCGGGGGTCTCGGGGTCCCTACTGAGTAGCTTATTCTCACCCCTGCACGGGCTATGCCCGAACTTTAATGTGTTGGTTGTAGACGACGGACAACGCTGATCGTGGTGGAGGCGTGCGGAGTAGGATGGTACCTAGAGGTGGACCACTGGGCGGGACGTACTCGGAGCGGATGGCTTGACTGAGGAGCTGTGGAGGCTATCTGTACCCACCCTTCAGGTGGGACCTTCAGAGGACGGCTCGACGCTGCGGATTTCCTTTTTAGTTGTTGTTTTCCCCTATCAGTTGTACTTTACATTTGGGCTTGTATTTCCGGCCCCTTTTACTTTCAGCACATCTTGTTACAGTTTTTACTTAGTGTTTACTTTTCTGCTTTCTTACTCTGTGGTTCTTGTTTACTTTTCAAAGGCAATGCCTTCCCTTTTTTCTGGGATTCACGCCTTGGTGCTAGTCGCCAGCCCCTGGCCTATGGAAGGTGGGCATGGGGTAGTCACGGCACGGGCCCCAAGGACGGGTCGTGACAACAAATTCCAAATGATCATTCCAAAACACACTTTTCAATAAAACACATTTTATTGAATTCCATTTCTATCTAAACCATTTAAATGAAAAACCATCTCAATGTCAACCTATTTCAATAAAACAAATTTTTTTTGAAAACGAAAGCACAACCAATTTCAATGCAACATTGAACTTCAATAAAATATTTCCCGTTTTATTGAAAACATGTAATCCCAATCATGTGCCACAATTCCAGAAAATCCACATTTAAAAATCTCCATTTTAAAATTAAAGAACAAAAGCACTCATTCAAAATCCCTAAATTATTCCAGATTTCACCACCATTACCCAAGAAGGTTTCCAACAAGCGTTCAATACCTAAATCGAAATCAAATCAACACCAAAAATTTAATTTGAAATCATGGTAATAATTTCTACTATGTGGAATCAAGAAATTAGCCTCCTACTCGAAAGTTTTCATGAAAACCACAACGAATGAAGAACTCACAAGAAAACCTGGTTGATTCTTCAAAAACCTTCCTTAGATCTCCTTTCCTTGAGAGAACAAGACAAAATCTCATCATATTTGGAATACACACACTTATATCTACCCATAACAGGTGTATATCTAAGAAAACAAGAGTATAGGGGAAGTAGATCTAAGAAACCAATTAAGAACAATGAAGAACAATCACATACCACAAGAATACGGTATCGATTCGCCAAGGTAAGCCTTCTGATCACCTCCGGAAGGAGGGGAGAACCTTATTTGGACGAAGGAGGAGAAAATTCTTAATTTATGGCCTCTTGGGAGTAAAAAGAGCCATTTAAAGAAAAAAATGATTGAGATCTACTTTTTTAGGATCTCATTTAAGTTCTTGCACGGTTAGTTCAGTCGGTTTTACAAACTGTACGCTAACCGTGCGTTAGCTACTACCTCGGTAGACCCTCACACATCCTCCTAGCATGGTCTCCTGAACAGTGATCCATTAGTGTGGAAGCCACTTCCTCAAAGTTCTTACTACGCACGGTTTGGCCACACAGTTTTCCCAAACCTTGCACCCCCTTGCAACATCCCCTTTTGCCTCAAAAGTTCATTAAAAGTTCCATCAACTCTCTCATCAACACCGTTAACCTTTTAACCATCAAAAGTATTATGTAAGGGTTATATACCAGAAACTGGGGGAACTATAGTGGTATTTGGAATATCTTCTTTTTTTTCACCACTAATGTTTGATATCCCAACCAAAGTTCCAACTTACAAAAATACATGGCCCCAATTAGTTTATCCAATAGGTTTTATATCTATGGTAGGGGATTATTGATCCACATAGTGATTTTATTATAATCATGATAATAAATTCTAAGTGAATTTATACGTCCTTCTTGATGAAGAGGACTAGTGGACCCCAAAATAAAGAACTCAATTGTATAAAACAGTTTTTTTAGATTCAATTATCATTTCTTCTTTATTTCTTACAAATCAATGGTGTATATTCTATAAGATTTAATTGATATAGGAAGATATCTAGGAATAAGTTCCATTTATAACTCATCCTCTTGATCAGGATAAAGACAAGTAAATTCTTCGTGGAAGACATCAGTGTAGTCCCTGACAATGCAATGTATTCGAGCATGATTCTCCCATTTGTCAAAATAATTTTATCTAACATACTCTTTATCATATGAAAATAATATCCAAAATTGAAATGATGATTATAAAATAGATTCATTATCATCCTTACATATATATAGAATTGAAGTATGACTCAAGATGTGAGTAATGGCCTCCCTTTACTGAATGTTGATGTTGGCGTTGTATAAAGCTAGCCAATCCAATCCAAATATAGAATCATTCTCCAATAAAGGAATTAAAATATGACTCTAAGAAGTAAATTTTCATAAACATTGATATATGGTCCAACAATCATATAATTCTTCCATAATGAAATCCATTCTTTGGGGTGGTGACTTGGTGTACTTTGAAAGCATACAAGATATGATAATATGTCATGATTGGAAGTAAAACAGGAAAAACAAAACTCTGGTGTAGATGATATACGTACTTCAATCGTCATGATACATAATAGCATAGAGGCTTCCTTATTCCCTTGTTCTTGGAAACGTTTTGTTCACATTGTGCTTGTCAACCCTTGGAATATATCGTTGACTTAGATAATGACCAAATTCTCCACATCTACGACATAAAACCATATATGGTACCCTAGTTTGATTTTTATTTCCCTTAATCTATTTAGAAGTAATATTCATTTCCCATTCGAAATTATATACATTATGAACTTCTTTTCCACATTTGAAGCATCTCCTAGTCCCCTTGAGAGAGTTTCTGGGATGCTTCTTCCCACATTTTTGACATGTAGGGAATTGATTCTTCTTTTCTTTATCATATTTATTACATGAGATTATATGAAACTCTATCCTTTTTTTCTTTGATGTGTTGGGATAATCAACAATGTTATAGTTATTGGTTGTAATATATGATAACTAGATTGGCATAAACACAATATGTGTTACATCATCTTCCATCAGGTTGGGAATACCATTACAGAAATAATCACATTGCCTATGACATTGATTATTGGTACATGTTATCCTATTTATATCCATTTACTAAAAAAATAAATTAAAATTATGTGGTCTTGAATACTTATCTAATAATCATGTAAAAAATGAATCATAGAACATAGAGGTATAAACTAGTAAATGAAAAGTATGTCCTAACACGTGTTTCCCTCTGTTCTAAAATAGGTATTCCATGGGGATAGAATTATCTATAGTGTTTTTAATAATGATTTCTAGTCATAATATGAAAAAATATATATATTATTCTCTGATAAAAATAATAGATACCCTTTGTTATATACAAATTAATACACAACATTAAGCATAACAAGCCATAAAATACGAACCGAATATTGTAAAGTCTATTGTAATTGGAAGCTTAGGTACATGATTAAAAAAATGAAACCCAAAAAAAAATTATTTAATATTACTAATGAGCTCATAAATTCAATTAAACTCTCACATATGCATAGGATAACATGGAGAATACCTAAACAAAAGAGGTGAGGTTAAAAGCCCAGTAAGGTAAAAAAATATAGAAATAAAGCATAACACATGGGTTAGAAGGAATAACATTACGACATAAAAAGTAATGAAGCATGAATAAAAATAAAAAATCATAAACTTATAACATGGAATCATGTAATAATGAAATAATAGAAATGTGGAAACCACATACAACATTACATAAGAATGATGCATGGCTAACTACTAGAACTATTGCACATGGTGGGAAATGTCCCAAAATGGAATCAAGTTTACTCAGAATCCCAACGTGACATCTCATGAATCTAAACATTACCCAATAGATTGTATAAATATCTTGATGCACCCACCATAACATATTCATAAATAAATTTTACACATAAATAATCAAACATAAGGAATAAACATAAGGTTTATGTATGGAAAGAAAATGACTATCGTAATCATTCCATAGTGTATAATAAATAGTCATACCATAAAATTGTTAATGAAAGAATGGATTTAAATAATATTTGTACATTAATAAGGTAAAATAGTAATGATAATAGAGTGTTTAAGAAAAATTAAAAATATGAATCTTTAGTGCAGTTTAAGGGAAAATATGATAGATTATTTCAAGATGGAAAATTTATAATTGTTTTAATAAGACTAGAAATTAACTTATATCGTTTTTCGGGATAAAATTAGGGTTTTTTGAATAATATTTTTAGATTAAAATAGATTATATAGTGTACATGAAAATAATTATGAAACTGTGAAGTTCCCATTAATTTGGAGTGATTATCTGGATGAATTGAGAAGGGATCTCAAAAAATGTTTATTTCCCCATAAATGAAATAATAATTGATATATATACATATTTTTGTAACATATACACAAAATTTATAAGGTGTAAATAATAAAAATTATGAAATACATTGTAGTAAATTGAGAGAAAACATAACCTAAAGGAATTATGGAGTTATAATGTTACTTTCTATTGGATAGTTAAAGGAATGATAAGAAATGAAAAGAAATTTAATGAGAGGGGGGAAGGTTTTACCTCTTGAGTGTTGTATCCTTAAGAACCTCTTCAAGGGACTTGGAAATGTTTTTTTGGTTGAAAAAAAAACAAAAACATGGTGAAGTGTTTAGGGAGATTGTTAGGTCAAAATATTATCATTCACCTTGGCTTAGAATCTGTTAGTATAATAGGTGGTGAGGGGTGGTATTTATAGTGGGATGATAGCAGTGTTTTGATTATTTTATTCATTAGTTTATTATTTTATCTCAAGACAATAAATAGTGATGATTCTATTAGTTAAATACAAAAAATATATAAAGTGAGTTTTATATAGTTCCCATATACATCATCCATGACTCATCTGTGACTCATAAATTCAAGTAATTTTCTAAAATAAAATAACGCACATTATCTCATTTGATAATCTACAAAAAAATCATCTACTTTATAAAATACCAAAAAATCCCCCATAACCATTTTTTGATGTTTATAATTCAAAAATAGAATCAATTTTATGAAATTAATTTTATAAATATAAGGAATTTAATTTTTACTTACAATAATCATTTATTTGAAAATTCCAAATTTAAAATTATAAATGATTTTTTTACACTTTGAAAAATTAATTAATTTCTCATAAAATTATCTTACAATCATAACAAAAATAAATATTAATATATGAAACTATTTTGTGAAAAATAATATTCTTTTGAAATATTATATTAATTATTAAATTTTAAATAATCATTTCTGGTTTACAAATCTACAAAAACTTAATTAATGATCTTTTTAAAAAAAATATTAACTCTTACTAATATATAAATGTGTAAAATTATCATTTATAAGATAAAAAATTTATTTAAACTTTCATAGGTGAGTTTTCTATTCTACTGGTTAGATGACTATTCCTACTGCTAATATTATTATTCCAAATTTAATGTTACTATTCCATTGGTATAGATTCCTTAATTTCCATAAATATCTCTCTTTTCATTAATTATTCAGTAATAATGTTTTTTATCTTATTATCTATGTGATTTATTTTATTTATAAAAAATAAAATAATTATAAGAAGTTAAATTTAATTGATAAAATTTATGGTCGTTGCATTCTTATCTTCAAAACTCATATACTAAATAGCAGTCAACATATTAGTAGTTACTATCAATATAATGTTAACATTATTTGTGAATACACAATAAGAACTTCAAATTGGTTCATTTACATATCATTATTATATTTTGATAGATATATGTTTTGTTTTGAATATATTTTTACTTATTAACACATTTGGTACAAATTATAATAGAGATTGATGAACCACCTATCCCCAATTATAATTAAGGTTAAATTAATTTTTTAATTTTAGGGATTATCACACTACATAAATAGAATTTTCTATATTATATTTTCATGGAATTATACTTGCATCACATGGAATTCACTATGAAATCATTTTTCTACCCATAAATTTTCTTTTTTATATCAAATGAAGTAAACTAAAATTTTTTAAAATGTGGGTTTTTAGTGTCACATTCAAATAAAACATGTTGTAGTAGAATGCACAGTACCTAATATCCATTTCATCATTTTCATAATATACTATAAATAAATAATATATAATATTAATTATGTATGTATATATATGTAGTACACTACAAATTCATCATTAGGTTGTTTGAACTATAAAATATGATTATATTATAGTATAAATTAATGTCTCTTCTAATATTTTTTAGTTTTTTCATGAAAAAAATATGTTAAAAATTTTGATGATAAAGATTCAAATGAAAATGAAAAATTCTTACCTGATTTGGATTATAGTCAATAATATTAAATTTTATTTATCTTCTAATTTCATTCATAAAAAAATGACAAATGGGATAATGGAATATCTATATTTTCTCTTTCAAATTACATTCAAGTAAATCAATTTATGATATACCTATAATATTTAAACATATATTCCATTATTGTTCATAATTTTTAATTATACTTTTCAAATATGCATATTTATTTTTTATAAAATTTAAAATTTTTTGTTACATTAAAATTATGGAATCGATGATATAAATTTAATTTATTTTCTATTTTATTGTTATATAGTCATTATAGTTAATATTAAATTTAATCTCCAATATTAAATACTTTTTAAAAATTATATTCATTATTTTTGAATAAAATAGAATCATTTTACTGATGAATTATAGAGCAAGTGTGACTTCTTGATTATTATTGAAATAATCAATTATTTCACCCACATACTCACTTTTATAACCAATATATTATTTTAACAAGATATGTGTTTGTTATATTAGTTATAGATAATAATTATTCAATGTTGGATTGAGTAACTTTGAATAAGTGGTGAATATGAGGGAGGTATTAATTATTTTTTTCAAATTATCTAAACAAAATGTTCCATGAAATGACATGTTTTTATATCCATGCCTAAAATGATTAAATATGAAGAAGTTGAAAATTAGATACATCAAATATCATTTAATCATTGATGATTTTAATTTGAGTTACAACCCTTGGATTTGGAATAGTGAAATTGGGAATAATTTTATATATATAGATGATGATGGTTTGAAAGGTGATAACTGTAATCAAATTTATGAAATGATTTGTGACATTTATATACTTGAAATTGAGAACGAACTCATAATTGAGCATCTATATAGTGATACTGAAACCCCATTGTATCAACGATGTATGTGAGTTTTATTTTTATCAATTGTATTATGATTGATTAACTTGAAGGAGAAACATGAATGGAGTGAAAAGTGTTTTACATAGTTTCTACAATTTTTGAAAGACATTCTTCTTAAGGACAATGATATTCTAGATTCACATTATAAAGAGAAGAAAATATTATACCTGATGAGACTATTGTAAAAAAATACATTCATGCCTGAATGACTATGTGCTATATAAGATGGAATATGAATTTTTGCTAGAGTGTCCAAAATATGGGACGTCACTGTATAAGTTGAAAGAAAAATCATAGACTGATTTAGCAGTTACAGAGACCACTACCAATGTATTTTGGTATCTTCTAGAAATTCATCATTTGAAACATTAATTTGAAAATCTACATGATGGGAAAATGTTATGATTTCATGAAGATGAGTTGATGGCTGATAAAATATTATGGTATAATGATAATTTTCCACAGTGAAAAAATTGGTTTGTAGTTTCCTATTTTCAAAAATGATGTTAGAAATCTCAGACATGGACTGTGTAGATATGGAATGAATCCATATTTAATCCGTAGTATCACACATTGTTCATGGCCTGTTTTATTTGTAATTTTCAAATTATCTTTTAAATTTTGTATGAAGTAAAAATACATCACATTGAGTTTGATGATATCTGGACCAAAAATAGCCTAGAAATGATATCGATGTTTTATTGGCACTGTTAATTGATGATTTGAATCTTTTATGGGAGGAAGGTATTAAGGTGTATGATTGTTATAAAATGTAACGTTTTCAACTACATGAAATGATTATGTTAACTATAAATTACTTCACAACTGTGTAAATTTGTCTGAATACAGTGCTAAGGGGCATAAATCTTGTCCAGTTTGTGAACAACAAACATCATATTATCAGCTTCATCCTATTATAAAATAGTATCCATGCATCATTGAAATCTTTATTTATGGTTCACACTTATCAAAAATTAATAAATTCATCCAATGGATCGCATCAATTTGATACTACTCCGAAACCATTATCTGTTAAATAGTATTTTCATAGGTTTCAAAACATTGATGTGATATTTGGAAAGGCACAAAAATCAGGAAATGATTTAAATATTTTGACGAAATTGTCAATATTTTTTGAGCTACTATATTTTATAAATCATAATGTTAAAAACTGACATTGATTCCATGTACGTGGTGAATAATATCTATGAATTATTTATTAGAACATTGTTAGATATATAAGTATATACTTAAGATGAGTTGAATACATGATTGGACTTACACTTAATGGGAATATGTTTGGAGTTAGATCCCACTCCTGGTGGAAGGAGAACATTACAGGCCTTGGCTTACCATACCAAGAGGGAGAGGATTATCTTTTGTCAGTTTCATCAATATATCAAAGTGTTGCGGGGTTATCCTAAAATTTAAAAAAAAATCTCTTTAAAGGATTTGGATATGACATGTATGAACTCTCATGACTGTCACATCACAACGCAAAATCTTCAACTGGCTACATTGCATGGAATATTTCCCATCTATTTCATATTGACTATCATGAAGGTGTCTTCTTTTTTTAATTCTATTTTAATAAGATTATTGATCTGAATGCATAGAAAAATTTGGAGAATGAAGTAGTTAATATACATTTTAAATTGTAAATGTATTTTACTCTTTCTTTTTTTGATATCATGCTGTATTAAATGGTTCATTTGGAGTGATAAATAAATATTTTTGGACATATATACCAATATTATATGTATCCTTTTGAAAGGTATATGAAGGTATTGAAAGGTAAGGTTAAGAATCCATATCTAAGTGAAGCCTCATTATTGAGAGATATAATTTTTGTGGGGGTTGTCTAGTTTTGTAAAATCTACTTGTTTGTAGTGAAGCACATAATTTTCCCATATCTCTCAATGAATGAGTTAAATATGGGTGGAGGGGATTCATGGATTGAAAGTAAAATCATTAACCTGTGAAAAGAAAGAGAAGGTACATTTATACATATTGAATAACATAGATTGTGCTTAGCCATATATGTCATTTATTTATCGAAAAAATGTTATTTAATGAAGAAAGACATATGTATTTTGAATGAGAATTAGAAAACATTTTTCCCATTGTTTAAAGATATTAGGCTTCATAGATCGGATGCATCAAAATCATTAAGATCTTTTGTGGGAGGAATAAGATTAAATTTGATAGTGTAGTACAGCTATGACATTAATGTCTATACATAAAATATGAAAGATCATGACAACATATGTGAAGTTCAAGATAGTAGTGTATTAGAGGTTATAGAAGCAGTTTATTTTTTGAGTTCAAAATAAAAAACCAAATCTCCACATCAAGTGCATATTATTGATTCATTAAAGAAATTAGAGAGGTTAATTAATTTATTTTTATAGTAACATTTTTAACTAAAATGGTTTGACAATATCAATAGTGTCAACATGATGAATTTGGAATGACACAAGTAATTCTTGAATAGATAAGTATACACAGGTGGTCCATTAATAATGGAAACACATGAAAAATAAAATTTCAATGTTCTCAATCAATCTTATATGTAGTGGGATACTATTTTTCTGGAAAAATAGTATATTGGTGATGTTAAACATGAAGAGGATGTTGATTGATGTGAGATCTCTACTTCCATAAAAATATTAATAGATAATATTTAGGAGCACATCATAAACATGTTTTTTCATATAGAATGATAATGACTAAGGAATTTGGGAAATCAATCCTTTAGTACATTCCTAATATAAAAAAAATTATTTTTTGTTCAATTTTTAAAATTTCATAAATTTTTAGATATTTTAATTTTATTTTCGTTAAGAAAACATTAATTATTACTAACATGATAAAATTTTTGTTTATATTAGCTTATTTTTTATATTTTATCAGTTTACCCATTGAATTACTTATCTATTAATTGATATTTTTTATAAAAACTATTTTACATCATATAAATTAAATAAAAAAATATTGTATAAGAGTATATTAAAATAATATTTTATTTTTGTTTAAAAAATATTTATTAGGTTGAATCATTTTTACTATTCACACATCATTTTTGGGGTTTCTTCATTTTTTTATCATTTCATATTTTTTTGATGTTATAATTTTAGTTAACTATAAAAAATATGAATAAAATATGTTAAGTTTTGTTAAGTTTATTTTTTTTGATAATTTTTCATTTTTTATTTATTTTTGTAAGTAATAGTTGGATTTGTATATTTTTGTATTAATTTATTATTTCTTATATTTTTAGGATAATTACACATCAATCATCGAATCCACCTAATACATATGGAGATGATCATACTCGTACCTTTGGGAATGAATTTAAACATTCTACTAGTAGTGTTCTCAATCCTCAATTACAAGAGACATCTACTTCCATAGGGCCAAAGAAGAGTTTGAGGGTTGGTAAAAATGGAGCACACATTTACCAAAATTATCTGTTTCCCATAGCCAGGACTAGAGGATACCAATATAATTTTATGATAATGATATTAAAAGATGTGAAAATTCAAATAAATTAATGTATTTTATAACAGTGAAGGATAAAATAAAATATATTATTTTGATTGATGATTTGATAAGTGTTGAAAAATGGAAAATATATCACTTGTGGGAGACCATTTTAGAAAGATCAATTTTTATTATTTTACTTATCTGTAAATGTTTATAGTGATATATGTTTTCCCCCTTCTCATTAGATGAGATATGATATACCTAATAGCAGAGGAGTCATGAGGAAATTTTTTATCATTGGCTACTAGGATATGTAGGGTTTTTAAATAAACCCCCACATCATATTTACTTTTTGGATATAGAAAACATCATAATCTATGAGATATATATCCAGTTATCAACGAAGATACATTAAATATGTTGGACACCTCTAGTTTTAATGATTAAAAATCCTTCTTTGTTATGTTAAATTAGGTTTAATCATGTTTAATTATGTTTACATATAACCTTAATCTATTATGTTAGTACTTTATATCAAAATATAGGTTGAAAACATATGACTAATTATAAGTCATCATTATGTTTGAGTCACTATTAAGATAGAATCTCTATTGGACATCTCAATGATGATTAAAAATCGGCTATGTATGAGTTATCATTGATATGGACTTATCATTAGGGTGTATCACATCCATCTTTCTCACCATCAGTACAGATGATGAATTATGAAAACGTATGAGACACCAGTATTCTACTAACCTATATCTCCACTCGGATTTTTCACTAAGTATGAGTCACTGTCGCATCAAGATACCAACAGACTCATTCTAGAATTTTCCCAAAATATGAGCTACTGATAACGCTTTCCACCATCAATATGACCTACCTTAAAATAAACATACCGATACTGGGACTCTGATATTTGAAACAATGTTCCTGAGACCCCATTCTAACACACCATTCTTGATATACCATTCAAAGTCACCTTTAAGCAACACCATCACTTCTTAATTTGTCATTTAAATTCAAATTTATTTCTAACAGTAATATTTGTGATAATTAGTACTCCTCTTTATTTTAATTACTTTGTTGTATATTATATACAGCTATTAATATGATTCCATACTGTAGTACAAGGTACGTGGTTCATAGATGTGAGGGAAATCATGCTTTTTATTGGCTATAGTGTATAATTATAATACATGGTCCAAAATATAAGAAGTGTAGAGAAGTCATCAACTTAAGATATACATGGGAAGTGATAACTATAGAAACATGAATACAATTCTGAGAACTCGTACCAAATAACTTTTTTTATACACACATTGAAAGGAGAATAATACTTCGATAAAATATTTTACCTCACTAGAAAAAGTAGTTATAAGCTCTCACGAAACTATATTTTTCCAATTGTTTTGGAATGTCGACTCAACATACATTTCAACATAACTTCTAGGATACACAAGCTACATTTCCAATCACATAGATCCTACTAACTCTATTATATTTATTTCTTCTCTTATTGCGTACTATTTTTACATTACAAGTAGTTTGTGTCTCCCTCTAGTTTATGAACACACATCGACTCCTCTGAAAAACTAGAAGTTACATAGATATCTTCACAAACTATATTTCTACACCTTACACACCCATAGATAATAGTGGAAGAGGTTCTTATGTGTACTATTTTTTCATTACCAACAAAATGATGGTAGAGGTCTAGTTGACCTGGATAGTTGTTTATACTATTGTTTACCCTGATCCAGGGTGTGGATTAAATTTTATTTATATAATCTTCTTGGTGGTAGGTGATCACCAAGTGGATAGGATTAGGTCTAAGCTTGAGTCTGAACCTCTAAGATTAAATTCTACTGTGTTATTTTAGGTTTAGTTTTCTCTATTTGTGTTTATTTAAATCAGTAAACTTCACTTGGCTTTGATAATTAATTGTAGATATTTTTTATATCATAATTTTCCTTCACAAATTGATTTCTAAAGTTAGATTAGTAATTCATATTTTTTTAAATGATAAATAATCACTCTTCGAGAAATCATTACAATAATAAAATCATTTATAAAATACTTTTTTTGTTAACTAGGTTCTTTTATATTTAAAATTGAGGAAATTTTAATTAAATATTTTAGATATAAATTTTTATATAAACTCAATTCACCCCCCTCTTGAGTGTCTTACTCTGACCAACATTTGGTATCGTAGGAGCTTACTTTTTTGGCATCAATGTTTCAAAAATTTCAAATCCTTTTAACTGTGGTTTTAATTGTGTGTTAATGATATCAAAATTTTTATCAATTCAAAAAATTTAGTTATTAAAAACATTATTTTATTCTTTAACATGGATAATAGAGAGGAAGGTGCTGCTACCAACAAACCTCCCTATTCCAAAGGAACAAATTATGCTCAGTGGAAAATCAAAAATGAAAATGCATTTATAAAGCATGGGGTTTGAAATCTATTCTTCTATATTTTTTGAGAATATGATTCCTTCTACTTGAATAATCACTTGGGATTACCCAACTAAGGTATCCTTGAAAAATAATTTAAAATATTTTATTGTATTATATTGGGATTTAGGTGATGAAGAAATCAATAAGATTTATACATGTAAAATATCATTTTCAATTTGGGATTATTTTTCTATTTCACATGAAGGAACCACTAATGTTAATAATGTGAGGAATATAACACACACTATTAAATATGGTATCTTTAAAATGATTCCCGAGGAGTTGATCTCTAATATATACCTCAAGTTCAATGAGATTGTAAATAAAATTATATCTTTGGGAAAGAAAATAACTACCAAAGAACAGATCATATGAATCATGAGATGTCTTCTAGAAAGATGGAGAGGTACCTCAGTATCAATTAGATAATCTTGTGACATTGATGGATTTCTTTTAAAGGAGCTTATTGAAAAAATGATGATGTATGTAGAATATCTGAAGGTTATCAGAGAAGAATAAGTTGAACTAAAAAGAAAGCTAATGGATTTAAAAACCACTACATCCAAACAACAAGGGAAAATTTAACTTTCTTCTGATTGTTCTAGCAATGAATATTCATCCACAAACAGTGATGAGTAAATGGACCAATTAGCCATGAGATTTAATAAATTCTTCATAAAGAATAACTTCTTTATAAATCAAGGCTATAGAGGGAAATATGAAAATAAGGGTAACGAAAAAAATTATGGGAAAATAATTTAGAATACAAATGAGATAATATACTATGAATGTAATAGAAAATAACATGTTAAGGTTTACTGTCCAAAACTAATGTATAAGAAGAAATATGAGGACAAGGATAAAAAGTAAAAGATGGCTATGAAGGCTACCTATAGAGATTCTAAGGACATCTCCTGTGAATATAAATTATCTCAAGATGAAAATTGTAAAAAATACAACATTATTTTTATGAAAAACAAATCTATGGTAACCTTATTATCTTCTGCACAAAATTATTACTATTCTCGAGAAGAATCAGAATTTGAAAATTCTGAAAATATGAAAAACGAAGAAATTTTTTAATATTGAAAAATTATTTAGTATACATGCAATGAACTAAAACATAAATATAATCCTCTCATAAATTATACTATTTATACAATTATTAAATCTAAACTCACTCAAGATAAATAGAAGAATGGTCAACTACTCAATGAGAATAACGAACTTAAACATTCCAATGAGAAAATAAATATGGATTTGGAAAAATTTACAAATGGTAAAAATATCTTAACTCAAATTCTTAGAAAAAAATTTTCTCTTAAATATACTATTTCAATTGGTTAACAACCTGGGAAATGATTTTTTTTTTAAATAAAATTGTATCCAAATATGAAAAAATCAGTTTTATGCCTAGATCTAAAAATTTTTCTGCAAGTTCCAGTACTAGAAACCATATTCTATTATCAACCCTTTTGTATCTAATATTGTCTATTTCTCCAAAACCATAACAAATTCTAATAGAAAACCCATGAACCAAATGTGGGTTCCTAAAAACTGAATTACTACTATTAATAGACCCAAGAAAATCTTAATCCTAAATACATTTCTTGTTTAATCTTTTTTTAGGTAAGTTTTTTACATAGTTCATGAAAGAACTTATGATACATGGAAATCATTTGATCAATAAACATGAAAGGGGACTAATCTAGCTTCAAGAAACTCATAAATATTGATGATGGCCATGTCACATTTGGTGAAAATTCAAAAGGGAAAATTATTAGTCTTGGCCAAATCGATTACATCAATTCAGGTTTAAAATATAGAGTAGTTTTTGTTTATGGTATTAAGTACAATATTCCAAGAATTTCACAGTTATGCAATGATTTTTTTCATGTTAAATTTATAAATTATTCTTGTAACGTTTTCAATTCTAAGAATTATTTATTCTTAAATATTTTTAGAAGTGAAAATGTTTATGTTGTTAATTTGGATTCTTTAGTCTCACAGAATTTTTCTTGCATAACTACCTTTCATAAATAGTCTTGGCTCTGGCTTAGGAGACTAGGCCATTGTAAAATTCACTCTCTTATAAGGAATACAAGAAAAGATCTATTCAAGAATCTATATAAATATGAATTTCTGAATGATGATGTCTATAATCCTAATCAAAAAGGAAAAAATAATAAAATATATTTCAAACCAAAGAATGATGTTTCAACTTATAAACCTCTTGATTTTGTTCCCATGGATTTTTTTGGACCATCTATAGTTTCAATATTAAATGAAATGCACTTTGTCTATGTTCGAGTAGAAAACATTTCTATGTATACGTGGACATCCTTTTTAGCTCACAAAAGTGAGGCTTGTTATTATTTCACCATGTTTTCTAGATCAGTAGAAAACATAAGTGGAATTAGATTCCAAAAATTAAAAATTGACCATAGAAGTGATTTTAAAAATTAATAATTTGAATCAGTTTGATAAAAAAATTCATATAGTCAAAACTTCTCTACTCTAACGACACCCTAGCAGAAAGAACTTGATGAAAAAAGAATTATAACCTTACAATATATAGCCTAGACTATACTTAATGAATATGGAATCCCTATCTATGTTTTAGTATAATATGTGAATACATCTTTCTATATAATCAATAGAGTTTTAATAAGACCTATCAAAAATAATACCCCCTATGATATATGGAATAATAGGAAACGTAAGGTTAATTACTTTAATGTTTTTGGTTGAAAAATATTTATTCTCAATATAAAATATAATATTTATAAATTCCCTCCCATAGTGATGAAGTAATTTTATTAGGTTAATGAATCTCTAGTAAAGCATATGGAGACTCCAATAATAGAACCAAATGTGATGAAGAATCTTTACATGTCACATTTGATGAAACATATCCACATGAATCGAAAACCTCCTTATAAAATATTGAGGACAATATTCTAAATCCTGGCTTAAATCTAAATCCTTCTATTTTTTTCAAAAAAAAGTATTAGAAAAATCATGTTTTAGAAAATTTATAGATTATGACCAAAGGGAACCCAAAACTGTAGAGGAAGTCGAAGTAACCATCCCTTATTTTTCTCAATCTGTTTCAACTCTTAAAAACCATCCTTTAGATACGATAGTTGGATAGGTAGACAAAGAAATACAAACAAGAGCTTCTCTAAGAAACATGTTTAAAAATCAAGTATATTTGACTTAGCTTAATCCTAATAACAATAATGATTAAATAAATGATGAATTCTAGTTAATGGATTTTCAAGGGGAATTAAATCATTTGAAATAAAAAACTCTTTGAAACATGTTGAAATACCCAAAGAAACATTGAGAATAGAAACAAAGTGGGTTTTCAGAAACAATGTGAATGAAACTTCCACTATAGTAAGAAACAATTTTATACTGGTTGCACAATGTTATAGTCAAGAAGAAGGAATAGAATATGAAGATACTTTTCAACTAGTATCCCGACATGAATCCATTAGAATACATCTAGCTTATGCAGCACATCGAAATTTCAAAATTTATCAAATGGATTTCAAATGTGTATTCATGAATGGTTATATAGTTGAGGATTTCTTTTATTGAACAACCCACAATTTTATAAATCCCCATTTTCCAAATCATGTTTTCATATTAAAAAAATCATTGTATGGTTTAAAATAGGCTCAAATAGATTGGTATGATAGGCTCAACACTTTTATTATTTCTAAAGTTTTTTTTCTAAAGGTATAGTTGATCCTAATTTAGTAATAAGAAGAATCTATAATGATTTTTTAGATATTAAAATATATTTTAATGATATTATTTTTGGATATTCAAGAAATTATTTACGTATTTAAAATTCAAAAATGAGGCAAAATTGATTAGAAATGAGTATAATGGGTGAACTCAAATTCTTTATTGCATGAATGGCCCGAAGGCCTTCATTTTTTATGGATTTTTTGATAACCCCCCTTTCAGGGGATGAGGGGTAACCCTTAAAAGGTACATAGGCCCATAGATTACTTGGCCCATTGGATTAAGTGATTACATGACTCGAAGGTCTTATAGAATTCAACCAGACTATCTACAAGGAAGTGCCCCTCTCCAGCATCTGCTTCATGATTATAGCTCTCCATCTTCCCATGGTCGTCTGGCTAGGATTCCCATGCAAGCACAGGCTGGTCTCTATGGGATAGTCATACCCTCTCATTCTAAAAAATCCATTTGGCTCTTCTCTGGTGAGTCACCTGCTCTGAATCCTCTTCTAGGGCTGCTACTTTTTTTGTAATGTGTTTGGGTTTACTGCATGTGGCTTGAAGGCCTTGAGGTGACCTGAAGGCATTAAAGGTGGCTCAAAAGACCTACTGGACGAAAGGGATTGGTATCCAAAAAGCCTTAAAGACTCCAAGCCCAGATTGGTGGCCCTAGGTGAATAGTTCCAACTGCTACAGTACTGAACAATACCTGCTACAGTTCTTCTATAGTACATGTACAGTGTATAGTACTACTATAGTGCCTATTAAAGTAGCCCAGAAATATGCCTCTACCTGTTTTTGAACCTTGGTCTGGTGGATGCACTTAAGAATACCTCACCAACTGTGCGGAGGCTCATGTTCTCAAATTCTTTATTATAATTCAAATTTTTTTAAATAAAGAAGGTATTATTATAAATCAAAGTAAAATACTAAAGATATTTTAAAACATTTGGATTGGATATCACTAAAATTAGTAATAATACTATGAGTACCACCTGTAAATTGGATCTTGATGAAAATAAAAAATCAATGGATCAAACAAATTACAGTGGTATGATTGGATGTATTATATATTTAACTACTATCTGGCCTAATATTATGTTCAGTGTGGGTATGTGTTATCGTTTTCCAGAAAATAAAATGAGTCACACTTAATTTCATTAAAAATAATTTTATAATACCTCAAATATATACCAAATTAGTACTATTCTACCCTATAGGAAAACCATATTACTTAGTTATTTATTTTGAGGATGATTTTGGTGGTTTCATGTTATATAGAAAAAGCATATCTGTAATGTGTCACTTTTTTGGAAAGCCTCTCATTTCATTATGTAGTAAGAAACAAAGTTTTGTTGCATTATCTACTGTCTAAGATGAATACATAGTTGTTGGTAGTTTTTGTGCTCAAATCCTGTGGAGGAAACACACATTACTAGGCTATGTGTATCGATTTAGGAATGTCCCTATAAACTGTGATAATACAAGTGCTATTAAAATTTTAATAATCTAGTTTATTATTCAAGAACCAATAATATTGATGTAAGACTTTTCTTTTTGAGATATAATTAACAAAACGGTGATATAACTCTTGAAATTTTTGGCACTAAACATCAGCTTGATGATATTATTACTAATCCATTAAATTCTAAGAGAATGATTTACATCAAACAAGAGTTAGGGATGATTAGTTTTGAGTGAATAACTATTAATGTCTCACCATTGGGACTAACTATTGACAACTCGCCATTGGGACTCACCATTGTGGCTCACCATTGGGAATCACTATTTATGAATCACCATTGTGACTCGCCATTATGAATCACCATTTAGACACATCATGGATGACTTACCATTGTGACTTTCCATTGTGATGAACCATTGTGATTAACCAGTGATGACTCACTGTTAGGAATCGCCAATAAAGACTCACAGTTAAGACTCACCATTATGTCTTATCAGACTTTACTTTGTTATTTTTTTGGCTCGGACATAAAATTGATGTTTCATTTATTTTAGATTACTTTATTCCGGATTGTTGATTTATGATTTTCTAATCTCTAAATGATAAAAACTGAATTGATCCAAATAATTTCTGACATACTCTACTCCATAAAAATAACCTTTCTCGCATGAACCACTATTACCTTCCTCCATCAAACCAATTCCCTTTCAGTGGATTGACTGACGTCCTTATCTGTGACGTCTTCAGATGTGTCTCATCCTTTGAAGAAGAAAAAGGGATAATCTTGAGATCCAAAAACCAATCCTGTTAATCCTAATCTTTCCAAAATATTGGTCATTCCAAAAAAATATGTTCATGCATATTGGCTCTTATCATATAAGTCTCTTGTACCGAAAGTGTTATAATAAAAAGTTTTTTTGGAATGGTTATTTAATAACTTGTGACCTATTTATCAGAAGCTAGTTCATGAGTTTTATCTATATGTGGAATTTATTATTGAGGGAATAAATTTGTTTTGGATCAATTCTAGAATGAATGGAAAAAGTATTTCCTTTTCTTCTAATAAAATTGATGAATTATTGAAGGTACCTCATGATGGTATTTTTAAATATCATAAAGGAAGTGTTCCTCCTGTAAGTGATATATTTAGTAATGAAATTTCCTTAACTAAGATGACCAGTTATGGAATCAGCATAAGTACAATAGCAATTTCATTAGATGGAGAATGTTGACCTCTCTTTAAGTTTATTCAGCTTCAAATTTTACCATGTAAAGGGGGTTTTGCATTATTGAAGTATCAAGATGTTAATAGGATGTATCTGATTTATCAAGAGAACAGGATCAACCTTTGTAGATATCTTATGGTCCATATTTCTAATATTATCATGCCTAATTCAAATTTAAACTATCGTTTTTATTCTATGCTTATATCTTCTATGTTTAAAGTTAAAGGAGCGGTGACTGAGGGAAAAGAAACTATCACAGAGTGTGATGGATTTTTTATTAAAAAGGATATATGAAATGTGTTTGAGGATTGACTAGAATCCATGAAAGAGATCGTGGGTGGAATATAATTAGAAAATTTATAAAGAATTCAATCACGTTCAACACCCCCATAAGTCCAAAATATATGGCTAATCCTAGTCTAGGTTGAAATGATGTTGTGGAGTATTTGAATGTGTAAGAATAATATGAAGAGATAAATAAATGGAAATAATATCTTGTTGATGATAGATGTTATCCAGACATTGCAGCAATTCCTGATGGAATCACTTTTAGCTCACCTCGCCTCTAAAAGCACTTCCAACTAGAGAATCTCTCCTAATAGATGATGATTATGAGGAAAAAAAATATTCTAAGGATGTTGAGTATGCTAGTGGAAGTGGAATTAAAGAGGAATAAAAAGAGAATAATGAAGAGAAAGAGAATGATGATGAGGAAGAAAATGATAATCAGTAAGATGAATAAGAATAAGATGAATGTGTTATAAATGAAGAAGAGGAAAAAGAATAAAATTATAAATATGATGGTGAAAATAGTGGGGTTTCTGATCATCCTATTAGAAATGAAGGACCAACTGTAGAACATGAAACTCTTATTAAAACTGTTGTAGTGGAAGAGGAACCTTTTTTGGAACCTGAAAATGCTACAGAGTCAGTGCTAGTTGAGGAAGAAGTTGATA
Organism: Viscum album; assembly: GCA_963277665.1. Taxonomy (NCBI): domain Eukaryota; kingdom Viridiplantae; phylum Streptophyta; class Magnoliopsida; order Santalales; family Viscaceae; genus Viscum; species Viscum album. The sequence continues at coordinate 1,033,301,095 of OY728158.1, forward strand.
ATGTTCATGTTCTACTATAATTTTATGTTCGGAAGAAAGATCTTATTGAGGGGATAATCATCCTAATAGAGTTATAATTTCTACTCTTACTCATTTTTATATGACAACGGTAGCTGAATGGGAAGTATAGCCTGGATATGTCACTCTTAGCTTGAAAAATCCAGATTCTGAAGATGAATCTTATCCAACAGCGACTCCTACTCAAGATCTTGCTTTTGCAGTTATACCATTTCATGTTGGCTATGTCAATTAGAATGATTTTAATGTTTTTAATGAATATTTTTGTTCAGTTATCAAAAAAACCACCAACATCAACCATCAACATTATCAATTTCAATTGAAACTAATGTCGATATTCTTTCAGAAAAATTTGTTTCACAGATTCATCCTCAAATGTTTTCTAAGCTTCATGATGTTAGGATGGAGAATAAAATATTGAGTGATAAAGTGGCTGATCTAATTCTTATTTTTAAATGCATGTCTTGTGAGTATAGATATTCTTTGGTAGATGTTGTCAAAAGTCATGGACATACTTCTTGGAATGATGATACAACTCATCCCCCAACACTTGACCCATTTCTTTTATGATCAATTGCTAGAGATGAATTAAAATGTGCCTCTACCTCTACTGCTACTCTTATTGACTAATTTAATGTTGTGATAAGAATATTAGTTATTAGATACGAACTGCATACTATGATGGGTAGTTCAGATCAGTAGATCTTAAGAAAAATTAAACATTACAGTAATCATGTTCTTTACATGGTATGGTTCTATATGAAAGGGGCCACTGATACTGAAGAATAGATCACCTAGAATGTATATTTCTACTTTAAAAGGGTTTATACCAAACATAAAGTGGATAGTCATTAAAAATAATTCGTTGAGAATAATATTTTTCCTCAAGTCAGACAATTATTTAAGGAATAAGTTAAAAAACTCAAGGAGTTTAGTATTGCCCTTCAGATGTTAATGGGATGAAAATATGATTTTACTAAGGCTATATAGAAATGTCGGTAGATCATTGTGTATTCTATCAAAAGTTGGAAGCCAAATCTACATGTTTAGAGTATAGGGATTTTGTCTCCATAGACCTTCCCCGTTAGACCTGTGACTGAATATATGCATTCATATTTAGTATACATATCAGTTGATCCTCAATTCAGAGATTCTATCAATCGAAATCATTTTCCACCACTTCCAGTAACCCTTAAACCTTTTCCCCTCTCTCCATCTTCGGCTATCAGTCATATACAGCCTGTTATTTATCAATAACTAATATCCCCTACCTCTTCTACATAATGTCTTACCTCTATTGTGCCTTCTATAATTCCCATTCATCAAGATACTGACAGACTCATTCTATAATTTTTGAAAAGTATGAGCTACTGATAGTGCAAGTCACCATCAAGATTTCCTACCATCAAAGAGTCTTACTGATACTATGTCACAGATACTTAACGAACCATTTCAGAGACACTATTCCAACACACCATTCCTAATACATCATTCCAAGTCATCATTTTGATACACCATCACTTCATACATTTTCTATAAAATTCAAATTTCATTCAAACGTTCATGATTTGGAAACTTAGTAATTATATTTATTTTAATGACTTTTTTAATATTTTATAGAAAACCATTAATTTGATGCCAGCCTTCTGTATGAGGTATGAGGTACCTATATGTGATAAATATCATGCTTCTTGGCTCTAATGTATAATGTTTAAACCAGATCAAAATCTTAAAATTGTGGATAAGTCATGCCCCCGATAAAAAACTGAGAACTGAAAAATGTGGAAACAAAATGACACTATTGGGAACTCGGAATGAAGAACATTTTACAGAAACATACAAAGATAGGAGAAGAACGCATCGATTAAATCTTATACCTCACTAGAAACAGAATATAGATGCTCTCAAAAAACTCTATTTTGTGGTCTATTTCTGAAAACCGACTTGAGCTACATTTCAACATAACTTTCAGGAGTCGAAAACTGCCCTTCCTGTCACACATAGACTTTTAACTCTATTTTCTGTATTTTTTCTGTTATTGTGAACTATTTTTACATAAAAATATGTTTTTTTATCTATCTGTTTTATGAAAAAAAAAATTAATTCTTATAGAAATAAAATATACATTGATATATTCACAAACTATACTTTTACACCATTACTCCAACAGATAAAAGTGGAAGAGGTTCCTACGTGGCCTTTTTTCATTCCCACAAAAACTATCGAAGAGGTCTAGTTGACCTGGATAGTTTTATACATTGTTTTTACCCCAATACAGGGTGTTGATCAATGTTTATTTATATAAACTCCATGGTGGAAGGTGATCACCAATTGGAGAGGATTAAGTCTCATATTGATACTGAATATCTTGTTTAAATTCCTTAAGTTCTTTCAAGTTTAGTTTTCTCAGTTTGTGTTTATTTAAATCAGAGAAAATTACTTTGATTTGATAGTTAATATTAGATAGTTTTTATATTATAATATTATTCGGTAGATTGAATTCAAAATTTTAAGTTATAATTCATATTGGTTTAACATATAACTAATCACTCTTTGAGAAATATTTTAAACAATCAAATATTTTATAAACTACTCCTCTAGTTAACTAGGTTGTTTTATATTTTAAATATAGGAACATTTTATTAAATATTTTTGATAGAAATTTTTATATTAACTCAATTCACCCCCCTCTTGAGTTTCCTACTCTAACCAAAATAATCAATTGGTTAAAATTATTCTATTAGAAGTAGTTATGGAAAATTTAATGTTACCTTTTAGAAATTTTTTATATTAATGATCTTACTAATGAATTTTTAATTATTAATTTTTTGAAATTTTAGAGATATCATCAAGGGAACAAATCTAGAAATGGATACCCTCAACATTTATCTCAGAGAGGTTATACGTTATTGTAAGAACAAATGATTGTTGTAAATTTTCAAAAACTGAAAGATGATTCTTCGGGATATTCAAAGGTTTTTTAACCAGATCAAGAGGTCGCATGCAGACCCTCACTGATACGGTTTTGGTTGTGCCAGAGGGTTTACTGTGGGGTGTTGGATTTATTAAAAATCAATAACAATAGGTCATTTTCATTATTGATGGAATCATCGAACGGTTCCCTCATCTGTAGATGGGTACAAACCATCTTCCTAATGACAGGTGGTCATTTGGGTTTTTAGGCCAATCTCCTCTTGGGGACTCACATTGGTTGGGAGGATTGGGGGTTGGTATCATCACACCATTTTGGGGGAAATTATTTCCTACTTCGGGACTCACTTATAGATGTTTGATATGTTCAATAATTTGTCCCTAGTCTTGATACAGGACCGATTACCCTAACAAAAAGAATATTGGTTATTTATATCTTATTGGAAAATTACCAAGGCCTTTCTTGTGAATCCATCAAATTTTATATGAGGTTCATTATCATTCACTAGTAATGGATGGTTTCTTATGTCTTGATCCTATATAACCAATAGTTTCTAAATGTAATTCCATGTGAGGAGGTGATTTATATTACGATGAAGGGAATGAGCCGTTATGAGGCGTCCTACGTATCCTATTTGTTACAGGAATCAAAATCCATGTAGTTATTTAATCCCATGTAGTTTAATTCCCTCTATAAAGGACTTATGTATGAGTACTGAGGCACTAGATATTTGGGCTCGAGTCTCGAGGATACGTCCAATGTATCGTGGTTATAGTAGGAATAAAATTTATCATATTTCAATCATTTGGGACATAGACACTGATGTTTCCCTTGAAAACTAGGGGTTTATGGTGTAGATGACATTACTAATGAAACATTGTAATCCCACATGATCCATGCTCATTCTGATAATCAAGGTCTAGAAAGTGACCAATGTCATTACTTGTAGATATGTGACTTATATGTTGGGATCTACCTGGATGATCAATACAGAGCTACAACATTGAAGAGGTGGTCTAAGTATCCAAAATATGGAAGGAATCATTGTCATTGTGGTTCCCTTTATCGGGGAATACACAAAAAAGTTTTTCTATTTTTATTTGGAACTACACACTAAGGGTGTGTAGGATTACTAAACACTAGGATGCCCTGGTGACCTATCCTTCTTGTCTAGATTTTGTTACATTATCCAACCTACATGCCCTAGCGTCATCCTGAGAGCTGACTGACACACATGGACGGTGTTGTGGGGGTCAATACGATATGACCTATAGGGTGTTTTATGACATAGATGACATCCCTAAAGGGTGTTGTGAATCTTTTCTAGAATATTTGGAGGGTGTTGTGAATCTTGGCTGATTCGCCCAGAGGATGTTGCAGGAGATGATATTACATGACTAGAAATGACTGAAAGACCTATATGAAATGATTAGATGTTGTTATATGATTTATTAGATGTATTTTAAGGACTTCTCAAGGTTTGGGAGACAATCCCAGAGGTATTCTTGAGACTAAAGGGGCACACCTAGGAAGAAATCAGTGACTTGTCTCAACATGTCCAAAGAAGATAACATTAACCAAATCGTGGGATTTGAGTGACATGTCCCAGTGTCGTAGTGTGTCTTAGACAGTTTACGTGAAGCGCCTGAGGGTCATTGAACATGTTTTTGGTTTTATTATTCCACCTTTAGTCTTTTTCTCCAACTCTATTATTGTGAATTCCTTAGATTTATTTAGATCTACTTTACTTTGAGTCTCACGCGATCTACCAGGCATGTGTGATTTTCATCACATGCCCTACTAGAAGTCATTCACGCAATATATGAATGATCCCAATAAGTTACTTTATGCATAGAACATGGTTATTCTGTTTGTTCGATGGTACATTACATGGTGGGAGACTTTATAGTTGCATGATCATCCACTTTGAGAAATCCTTTGTAGCGCTGGTAATCATCCTTTGCAATAGTGGCTGTGAATTTCTCATTATATGGTGGGGTATTTATAGGCCTCTCCACCGTGGTAGGTCAATGGTTCAGGCGGTATATATAGAATGAATCCAATGTGGAGTCAAAGAAGGGCTCTGGCTCCACCCATCTTTGCGAGTCACTATTGTAGACTACTTCTGAGGGCATCGTCTAATTTTCAGCAACTGCAAGTCCCTCCCATTAACACTTACCTTATTGAATTATTTCCAATTAATGAGGAATTTTCGGAATCACGTGGTCGTCCCAAATGATGAAATATTGTCATATTGACAAGTCCAGGGCCCTCACGAGATCAAGATAACATTTGGGATGTCTATGAGTGACTTATATTGACTTTTCCAAAATGCTTCTTCAGAGAGGTATGACTTTTGAGTGTTACTCTATTAGATCAATCTAACATATCAATGGGTTATGCGAGGATATGTTATGTTCTTCTTTAGTGCATCATAAGAATTTTACAACAACCAGAGGCTTCTAAATCCTCCCACTTTTATTCGCTTCATTATATTTTACAAAGTATGGGGATTCAAGAAAAATCACATGAGTAATGTCTAAGAGAATTGAAATACTTTTTGATGATGAATCGCATGACCAATATCGGTCTTATGGGCGTGTGTGAGAATTTTGTGGAAAAATTCATCTGTTTATCTTTAGGGAGATGAAGGGGAAGAACATGATTTCTTGGACATAACTGATGCCTTCCGTGCGATGAGGCTGACTAGGCAATGGTCTTCCACGAGACAAGGTGGAATAACCAAAGATAATTCACAAGATGAGGTGGACAAGCCAAAGGTATTTCACGAGACAAGGAATCCAAGTCGCTCGATTGTCCCAATGTCTTATGGTCTACTAGGAGAGTGCCGCATGTCTTTTAGGACCATGAGTAGCTCATAGGTCTTCACCTTTTTATTTCCATAGTTTTATTCTAAACTTGTTTTTGGGTCCCGAGAATTACCATAGATGTCATGAAGGATAATTAATCTTCACATCAGTGATATGTCACATGGTCATTAGAACCACAAGATACCAACACCTTATGGACATTTTCATTTTATTTATGAATGATTTTTATAGATTTCCCCCACTGATTGTCAGTGACTATGCCGCATGATCAATATAGGATCTAGTGATGGTGCATGCGCCCTGTCTTGGTCAGTCATCTTGTTTTCCAATGGAGAGTCACGTGATAAGTGATGGAGCTTATGATGGAATGAAGAGGTTGTTAGGGACAGTTTATTTTCTTGATTTTAATGCACCACACATTCATTGAAGGGTCTTTTGACAGTGTGTGCACATTTACAAGGACAATCACTTTTCTCACCTTTTATATGTCTTCTGATCATGGTTTTATGATTCCATAGAGTGACCAAGGGTGTTTCCATGTGAAGGTCATACACAAAAGGCTCCATGTTGAGTGTTTCAAGTTTCCACATAAAAGACCCATAACCCAATGTCATGAAACATGTACTTTGAAAATTTTCCCTCTTCAAATGATGATATCAATAGCGGCCAGGATATTTTCATTAACAAATGAATATTTCGTGTTTTTGGTGTTTAATTCCATTGGATTGGCTTGGGGTATAGAGCTTTCAATGTAATTCTTGTTCGAATTTCACGGAAAATAAAATAAATTAGTTAGGAATTGATCATGACCAGACACCAAGTAGTTGTCCAAATTTCTCCATAGAACTAGGTGTGTGGTTATTTAATATCATTCTAGAAACATATGGATCATGATATGTTCTTGGTTCCATGCTTGCCGTATGAAGTTTATATGCGAGATATGAGTTATATCATTCCATGGTATTTCTATCACATCTTATCGCATGATGGGTCAAGTGTTTCTACTACAATTCATAAGAAGTATTAAATGGTGGCTCATCTCTTCTAGTGAGTGCAAACACATTCTCACATGAGGGGTAATATAGTGCCACAAGCTTTCACATGAGCGGTTACGTGGTTCCATAGTCTTTTGCATGAGCAGTTAAATGGTGCCAAATATCATGCCATCGAAACTTTTGGTAAAACAAACTGGTCCTCCATCAATCATATCTTCAAAAAAAAAATTCAATGACTCAGTCTATCAAGGAACATCCCATACATTAGTAATAAGATCTTGCGATTATATGATTAAGAAAAATGATAGCACTGCCTTAGAGAGAGCCAACTGCTTCACAATATAGGTTGCCTGATGCCTATATCTTCATGTGATACATTGTCTTGAATCATAGCATGATTTCTAGAATAGGTATCAGGTGAGATTTTTGTATAACCATTATGGGGTTCGGGACACTTTATTTTTCAAGGAAGACAAGAGCTATCCTTTGAGAGCGGTAGCTTCCCCCATTGATTCATGAAATCCATTTATTTATAGATAAAGGATCATATTGCATATATGCATCCATGAAAAGTGGAATGTCCTTAAAAAATGCACCACCATTAATTACACTAAATTTCACAAATTTATATCTATTGATTATCCTGAGTCAAGATAAATTTTAAAATCACAAAAAGTCTCTCCATTTCTAAAATGTTCATCAGTCGAGCAAGGTAGCCATTAGAAACTGTGTATTATTAATCTCCCATACAATGAAATTCACATGATCAAACTCTTATCCTAATTCCAAAAATTAATGGTATTCTCCCTTTCATGATCTTGGATTTGCGTGGCTATATAACCTAATGGTGGATTGGCACCATCACATAATCAACCACAGGATTTCTATGAATCCACTGTGGAATAATTTCATCACATGAAATTCTTGAAACTCACCTATCTGTACAATTTATTATTCTATAATGTGTAGCGGTGATCTTGATTTTACTACATGATTTGTTTTCTATTCCAACTGCATGTTCATCCTTTTATGGATACTATCCCGATGTTCATCCATGTGATCGACCAAGATGGTGTGGCACTCCTCTACATCACATGATGTAGCCCTAGACATGAAAAGGAATCCCTAACTGATCATCAATAATAATGGACATCAAGCATTGACCCTTTCCAAGGACCATCTTCAAAGAACAACACATCTATCTGGAGTCTGCTCATAAAATGATACGTTGCATATTCACATGCTTGTGAGATCTACGTCAAATGAAATATATTGGAAGTCGTATATATGAAGATAGGGTTTTTATGAGAGGTGTCTTGTGTAGTGGGCCCATCATATTAGTTACAGATTTAATCCATTTGAACTCCCTTCAGGACCAATTATTATGGTGTATGTGGCACAACATATTGATCGATATACATATGAAAAAAAAACATTGTAGTATTATAGGAGTGATTAGTTATACTGCATTAATGGTCATCAACATGAACTGGATTTCTGAAAGGATCACTATAAGAAAGGGTTCCATACCCTGACTCCACCTGAAAGACATCCTTTATCTACATGGAGGCTTTAGGGAGTTACAATATGATCATGATCACATTCTTGTGGTCCCATTAGTGTATAGTATCCACAAATCCAGAACTCCAATGCCATGAGGTTGAAGAAAATGATGTGAATCAATTTTTTTCTCATTGCCTAATATGCATTAAATATTTCCTTTCACGAAAAATTATGTATTGTGAATTTATTATTGTCAAAAATACCCCCCATGAATTGGATTCAATTAGAACTAAAATAATCTGGTTCTATGATAAATATAAAATAAATCCAAATATCTGAATGACGATTGATTCCTCCTTCAGTACACTCTTAGTGAATGGATATATTGAACTTTATAGGGTATCATTTAGTTTTCAATCATTCCTGATGTTCATGACATTTCGTTTCTCCAATATTATGGGACTCACCAACACTGTCCATCCATTAAATATCATCAAGTAAACCATTATTTCTAGTTATGAATATTTAAATCAGAACAGATTCCACTAGAGAAGTACTCATGAATTTCACCAAATTTTTGTCTATCTAATGACGTATATGTTTCAGTTATCTTGATATCACCGATTTTATAGAAGGATTATTATGGTAGTATACATGTCTCAGAGGGTGAGTTATCTATCTTATTCCAAAGATTATAGGCTTGGATTGAGAAGCATGATTGTACTAAGGCCATGTAGTGGGACTTAAAATATTTTTAGGCTGGATTGTTATCATGCTCTTGTATATGGTTTTTATCTCTGATAGGATATCACATTAGTTTATGTAAATTTTTCTTATACTTGATATAAAAAAATTTAAGGTATTTTAGCTCAAAACAAAAATCAACTTAGTTTAGGGTCTTTTTAGTTCTGACCAAATATTGCTTCTGTTTAGTTTCTTTTATCTCGAACTAGGTATCACTTTAGTTTAGAGTCTTCTGGCTCAGAATTGATAACACTTTAGTTTATGGTCGTTTATATCAGAACTGATATTGCTTTAGTTTAGATTCTTCTAGATAATACTTGATATAAAATTAGTTTTGGGTCATTTATCTCCGACTTGATATCAATTTAGTTTAGGTTCTTTTTACTCGAACCTAATATGACATTAGTTTAGGGTCTTTTAGCTCAAAATGATATCACTTTAGATTAATGTCTTTTAGTTTGGACCTGATATTTATTTAGTTTTTTTCTATTAACTTGGACCTGCAATTGATTTAATTTAAGGTCATTTAGCTCATACCTGATATTTCTTTAGTTTAAGGCCATTTAGATCGAACCTGATATCACTTTAGTTTATGGTATTTTAGCTCTGTTCTGATATCAATTTTGTTTAAGTTCATTCTAGCTCAAACCTGATATTTCTTTAGTTTAAGTTATTTTAGCTTGGACCAAATAGATGATGATGGGATATGATGCAGACATGACAGGAATTACCTAAAACACTCTATGGTGCTTGGTCCATCCCTGTTGTTTCTGAGGCTCTTAAGGATCATAAAGCCTTTATTTAGAGTGACGCATTTGGTTGATGACCATAAGCTCATATGTAGAACCCATATGCATGCATTCATTGTCAAGACAAGGGCCTCTTGAATTCATGTATCATTTCTAGGGGATATGAAAGATTTATGGATTTAATATGATTGAGGGTGAAAAACTAGTGAATCTAGGGCTACCTCGATAGTTGGAATGTGGTTGTTGTAAGTCACAACCCAAAATTCTGAGCCAAGTAATGAGGATTGGGGTAGACATTCTCATTATGTCCCTTAATACTATGAGTTGTCAGATTCCACCTCGATGTCATCGGGGAATACAGGGATTGATGCTTCTTTCTTTCAAGGAGAATATTCTTTTAGATAGTGGGTCTAATACATTTTGTGTTGATTGAATTGCTAAGAAAAAGCTGATCCACACTTCATTCTACAGGTCACGAAATATTTTCAATGAGTAAAATGTCGATATGAGGAAGTATTCTGTGGAAGGAGGATATCATGGAAAAGTTCTTGAACCCCTAGGAAATCCATCTCTTATGTTTTGAAGCACAATCTATACTCCCTCGGGTTTTAAATCCTGAGGTGTGGTCTATCATAGATTCTGGAATGAAGTGTCACATTACGGCCTTGAGAATGGGTATATAAAATGGTGATTTAATGTTATGGATTTTAGATCCTCTTGAATAGTCTAGTACATATATAGTAAATCATAGTCAAAAGTGATCATGTCATGATAAAGATATGGTGTAGTCACACCATTGATATCTTAAAACACCACCAGGTGTTAAGTTCCACCGTGATGACATCAGGATCCCAAGAATCAGAAATTCCTTTATATCAGACCAAGGTGTCTCTAGTTGGTGGTTCTAATCCCTTTTACATCGATACCATGATCAATCAGAGAGGTATCTCTTATTTTATAGGGGATATGAAGGGTTTTTGATGACCCAAGATGATTTAAATGATGTTGTGTGATTTAAGGAAAGTGAAATATCAAAGATGGGTTTGAGCACCCTAAATGTTGTTCCACCAACTATTGAATATATTATTACATCAAAGAAATGTGACAAATTATTGATCTTTGTTTCTTCTGGAGTAGGGGGTCAAGATATTATAGATTGGATTTTATTAGGGATACAGAGTAGAACCTATATGATTTATGACTTCTATTTTCATCCTAATTTTTTCATAGACTTTGGAGATCAATAGTTTAGTGGGAGAATACTTTTTAGGCCATAATTTATGGGTTTTCAACATCATGGGTTTTCTTCTCATTAACTAGTAGTTTAGGGTCTTGCATTTTGGACCGTCATAGGATTCAGTTTCAGTTCATTCATATTTGATAATGGTATATGAAGTTTAATGTTCATGACTCACATGGACTTGATATGGGAAATGTTACACAAGATCCCTATTAGGATTCCAAGGGTCAAGAATAATCCAACATTCTTCTGAGTGGGATATGGAAATGTTGTAAATCATGGTTCGATTTCTCATATTATGAGTAATTATAAGGGATACTCATACCAGGTATGTCCTATAATACATATGATGTTTGGTTCTGCCATAGTGATGCCATGCTCGCAAGAATCATAAATACCTTTATGTTGGGCCAATATGTCTCATGTTTGTGGTTCTAATCCCATCTATGTTGATATCATGGCCCAAAAGATGGATCTATTTTATTCCTCAAGTTAAATGAAAGGTTTGAAATAACCAGAGGCGCTCGATACATGATGTGTGGTGTATGGATTGAGGTGAAAAAAAACATGATGGAATAACCCAATAAATTTGTTTACCGGGGTAATTCTCTTGTGGTCCTTTGATATGGAATGATGACGGGTGATGAATTGAGTGCAGTTTAACATCATGCTACTAGGACATGTTTTAGGAAGTTTATTATCATGCTCTATGGAAGTTTTTCATACAGTTTATCATAATTCATTAAGTCTATGTTTTATACAGTTTTAATGCCATGTGACTAAGACTTTTGTCATTAATTTTATCATTATTTGATAATTAATTTGGATCCAAAATGAAAGAATGGAATGTGTTTTGTTAGTCCTGAGGGTAGAAGTTTGGGTGTCACTACGTATCTCATGAAAATGTTAATTAAACCACTCATAGTTCTCAAGGTGTATGCAGTTTTTCATCATGCGATGAGGACATGGATATCCCGATGTGAAATTGAGGTAATATAGTTGGGACCATGTATTGAATTACGGGAGTTAACACATATCCCATAGTGATAGGAATTAATCCCCTCGTAGTTATTGACATGTTTTTTTGTATAGTTCGGACACCTACAGAAAGAGGTGGGTATTTATATACATTTGTTCTGACTAGGAATGTTGTTGGAAATGTGGGTGTTTCTATGTATCCTTTGAGGATAGGAATCATGTTGCATATAGTGACTGAATGATAAACTCTCTCTTCACGGGTCTGATTCGTATAGATATGTGGGAATTGGTTTCGATAATTGTTGTAGTTGGGCCTAGGATTAGAGATCTAGACATCACTACATATCATGTGATGACAAAAATCAAGCCACGAGTAGTTCTTAAGGAACTGTGTTGTTTAACATTTTCTGATAAGGACATTGACCATGATGTTTAAACTTGTACAACAATTACTCATGGTGTGTCTTTTTTTATCCTTCATTCTTGACTGAGATGGTTCTTTAGTGAACTTTCATGCCTTACTCGTGAGGTGAGGCCCTTACATGAATCCCTATTCTCATGTGAGCCATGGTCTGTTTGAGAATCAAGAAATATTAATGATATCTCTCGTAATAAAGAGGAAATCGATCTTAAAATATGGGAATTTTGTACTATGTAGTGGATGGACCAAGATATAATATCAAATTTGTCCCTACGTATCTCATCGAAAATGATTATCAAGTCGTATATAGTTATTGATGAACCGTTCATTTTAACATCATGTGATAAGGATGTTGATTAATCTACATGAATGACGATAGATGATATGGATATGTGTAGTTTTATTTCATGATATAAGGAAATTATGTCATCCGTTTTGAAGAGGGATGTTCTAGATCCATACAGTTTTACATCATGTTGTACGAATGTTTTCCTTGTATATTAATGTTTTGCAGTAAGTACATTGGATAACCCAACATGAGAGGAATGTAATCCTATGGTTGGGCATAATAATTGATTTTTGGTGTCACTATGTATCTCGTTGGAAATGAGAATCAATACATATGTAGTTCTCAAGGAACTGTTTAGTTTAATGTCATCTGGCTAGGATAGACTCCATACATATTATCTTTATGTGGTCAAGATTACGGTCATTTAGTTTAATGTCTTGTGATAAGGATTTTTTATTCACCTTAGTGAAGGTAAGAGAGGTTATGGAATCGTTTAGTTTTAGGTCTTGTAGAGAGGAATTTATTGTGATGTTCATTTTAACATCATGCTTTTAGGACATGGCTATACAGTTTGTTGTCATGTAGCTAGGATAAGATCTATATTGTTCATCATCATGTACCGATGAAAAATGATGTGGATTACTCTGATGTGGATTCTCTATCAATGGCTATTATGTGAAGTATTTTTTGAGAAATATCACATTGGTGGGTGGGGTGACACACTCCCCATCAATGGTGTCCAATTTGTAGGCTTCATTTTGATAGACATTGTGTATTACATAAGGCCCTTTCCACATGGTTTCCAGTTTTGGGGTATTCTTTCTTGTCATCATTGTGGTCTTAAGATCCATCACTAGATCTCTATGGAGGAATGAATGAAGGTAAAAAAATTTATTAATGGACTGCATAATCCGATTATGGTGGACCTCTAGGTTGTGTAGAATAGACAACGAATTCTCAACTAGTTGTTCCAATTCGTCCAGATGTTTTTTTGATTGTTTATCATGTGATAGTTATCCATAAATGGCTCTTCAGATTGAATGCATCTATACCACTATAGGTAGCACTGCATCGGTCCTATACACCAGTGAGTATAGTGTTTCTTATTTAGCAGTACGTGTGGTGGTAAGGTAGTCCCAATGAGCAAGGAAAAGTTTTTCGGGCCAAGAACTCTTATCTATATTCACCATCTTCTAAACTATATTCGATAGAGTCTTATTAAAGGCCTCTATCTGACTTTTTTTACCTCTTGATGGTGAGACGGGTGAATAGACTCAATATTATACTCCTGGTACAACATCTCTAACTTAGTGTAACAAAATTTGATGCCATTATCCGTCAATATTGTGTGAGGGACAGCGAAGTTGGTGATCACATAGGACTTTACAGAGTTAATGATGATATTCATCTTGATTTTCTTAATGTACATTGCCTTCACCCATTTGGAAAATAAATTGGTTATAGTAAGGAGTTATATGAACTACTTTCTTGTGACATGGGGAATTTATCAGTGCTTATTTAGCACTCATAAAGGTCCATCCTACAATAGTGCATTGTTTATATAACAGCACACCTAATAAAAACCTATATCTTGAATTTGAAAAATATATAGTTTAATTGAAATAAATTTGACAACATTAATAAAAGAAAATATACTATATACATTTCAAAAAATATTTTAAAAAATTACATTTATAATTATCCATAAATATTAAAAAAAAATTCATATTTTGGAACCTGTTGTCCCCTCTAAAAAATACCCACCCATGGTATCAATTTCTGAATAAATCATCTCAATCCGAGCAAAAGAATCCACCTATACTTTAGAATAGATATAATGTTAGTAATACTATAAAGAAAAGTAATTAAACATTAATATGAAAGAATACAAAAATAATCTTTCAATATTTAATAAGAAGACACACTTAGAGTTGTACCAGTCACACTGTGCATCCTATTATGCTATAGTTTATTACGAGATGTCAAAAAATGAGCTATGGATAGTTTTCCCAAAGTATCAAAATAATCCAAACGTGTTTTCTTCATTTTTCAGTATATCACATGTTATTTTTACTAAAACAAATGAAAATTTAAAATAATGATGCAGAGGGAGTTTCATTAGTCACATGTGCATCAGATTGATGAGGTATTGATTCCTACTAGTTAGAAAATACTTATGGATCATTTTTTAATCTATAAAACCATTATGAATTCTTTTTCTCGGCTTTTAGTATGTCAATTGATTTTTTTTACAAAAATGTTTGTTCAAAATAGAAACACATACACTAAGTCATACTAGTCATATCGTGAATAAGTATGACATTATAGTTATTCATACAAGTCATAAATGAATTATGAATCACTATCCTAACTAATAAATACAATCGGAGTGAAATTTCTTGGTTTTCAGTGAGTGACATGTTTTGAATTAAAATCCCTATTTTAAACTGATAACAAAATCTTTGAGTCATATCGTCCACACCATACATCGTATTGAGGCATGGTTGATTCCTACATGTCACAAATGACAGAAGGATTATTTTCCTATATTTGAAAAATAATCAAAACGTGTTTGTATGGTTTTTAGTATGTCACTTATTATCTTTAATTAAATTAATGTCAATTTTAAATAAAAAGATATAGTTGGAGTCATATCGGTCACAATGTGCATCATATTGAGTTGATTTTGAATCTTATATATCAAAATTTACTTGTTGATAATTTTCCTAAATTATCAAAACAATTTGAATACAATCTCTCTATTTTACGTATATCACATGTTCTTTCTACTAAAATTAATGTCAATTTTATATAAAAGAAGACACTATGAGTTATACCAGTAACATCATGAATCATATCCAGATAATTTTGATTCATACCTGTAAAAAATAATTATGGATCATTTTCCTTAAGTATCAATAAAACCTGAAATCATTTGCGCAATTTTCAATATTCCACTTATTCTTTTTACAAACCATGATATCAATTTTAAATAATAATAAAACATAGAGTTATACCAGTCACACCATACATAAAATTTAGTTGAGGTTGATTCCTACAAATTATAAATGTCTTTTGAATAATTTTACTAATGTATCAAAACAATATAAATGAATTTGTTCAGTTTATAGTATGTCACTAGTTATTTTTTACAAAATTAATGTTCATTTCAAATAAATAGATAGAATTGGAATTATACCAATCATACCATGCCTCATTTTGAAGTGAGGTAGTTTCCGATATGTCAGTAATGACTTATAGATCATTTTCCTAAAGTATCAAATAAATATGAATCTTTTTTCTTTATTTTTAGTATGTAACTTTTTTTTATTAAAATGTCATTTAAAACAGGAAACACACACTTTAAGTCAAACCTATAACATCATGTGTCGGTTTAATGTGATACTACCTCCTACATGTCAAAAATTAATTATGAATCATAGTCATAAATTATCAAGAAAATATGAGAATGTTTTCTTGGTTTTTATTGAGTGAAATGCTTTGTACTAAAATATCAATTTTAAAATGATTATAGAAACATTGATTCTTACTGAGAACATCATGTATCAGATTAAGGTGAGGCTGATTACTACACATAACAAATTAATTCAGGATCATCTTCTAAAAGAATCAAAATAATCCAAATGCATTTTCACTGTTTTGAGTATGTTAATTGTCAATTTTTCCAAAATTAATGTCAATTTTAAAAAAACTCACACCTAGAGTCATATCTATCACACTATCAATTTGATTGGGGTGTTATTGATTTCTTCACATCCAAAATAACTTAAAGATCATTTAAAAAATTTATTAATACAATATTACTCAGTTTTGAGTACATAATGTTTTTTTAACTAAAATGTTATTTAAATCTATAAATACACACTGTGATTCATAACGGTCACATTGTGTGTCTGTTTTTTGTGAGACTATTTACTACATGTCACGACTGAATTATGAATCTATTTCCTAAATTATCAAAATTATCCACGTCTGTTTTCTAATTTTTTTAGTGTGTTATACTTTTTAAACTAAAATATTAATTTTAAACTGATAACGGGAACATTGAGTCATACCTGAAACAACATGCATCAGATTAAGGTGTGACTAATTATTTCACATCACAAATGACTTATAAATTATTTTCCTAAGGAATAAAAAATATCCATTTGTGTTTTATTGATTTCAGTAGGTTATTTTTCCTTTTAACTAAAATTGATTTCAAATTTTAAAGAAATAGACAATCTTGGAGTCATACCAGTCACAACGTGCATCATATTGGGGTGGAGATGATTCCTACACCTCGAAAATGACTTGTTAATCATTTTTATAAAGTATAAAAATAATCCAAAGGCGTTTTCTTGGTTTTGAGTATGTCACTTCTCTATTTTACTAAAATGACATCTTAAAACGGAAACATCCACTTTGACTCTTATTGATAACATCATGTATCATTTTTATATGATACAAATACCTACATGTCATAGATGACTTATGAATCATTTTTCTATATTATAAAAAAAATTGATCATTTTTTCTAGGGTTTTAGTGACTGAAAAGTTTTGAACTAAACTGTCAATTTTGAACTGATTACGGACGCTTTGAGTCATATTGGGCATAACATGTATCAGATTGTGGTGTGGATGATTTCTACATGTTAAAAATGACAAATGGACTATTTTGTTAAAGTATAAAGACAATATGGACATGTTTTCTTTGTTGTGTGTTTTTCCATTGACTTTTATACTAAAATATTTGTTAATTTTAAATAGATAGATCCACATAGAGTCATACCAGTCACTCCATGTGTCAAATTTACATGAGGATGATTCCTACTTGTCCCAATGTCTCAAAACAATCAAAAATGCTATTATTATCATGATTTTCAACAAATTTTGTATTCTAACTACCAAAACATAATATTGAACAAATGTTCATAACCAGAGAACCTTTCTCATTATTAAAATATAATAGAGTAGAGGAATATAAAGTTCCAATTATATAACAAGAAGTCATTAAAATTAGAACATTAGATTCCTCTAATCTTCTAGATTTCGACGCAAAATGTATTTTGGGTTAGAACATCGACTCAATTTGATGTGTTGAATGTTCTGCAAATTGAATCAATGGAAAGCATAATGATCTGTGGAAAAAACGAAATAATTATTAGATAAAAATTATATGGAAATTAACATATAAATAATATATATAATGATGATAAAATTAAATAAATAAGTAGTAAGAATTCACATTTTCATGATATTTGTATACATTCTTGACAAACATCATTTTATAAATTACATCAATTGTAGCCGTAAATTCTTATCTCTCAGAAGCTTGACAAATATCACATGAACCACACTAAATTGGAAAAAGGAATCCACATGTATAATGAAATATTTATTATGTGAGTAATACTAAAAAGAAATAAATTAAACGTAGATTTTAAAACATTCATTACTTCTATAGAAGTCTCAAATTCATTTAATTTGTGTACATTTTACTATCTGGTATTCTGTCAATTCATTTCTAATAAAATATATATCTTCTTGTAAATAAGATTTTTTTAGTAGTAATAGTAGTACTGGAAAATTATAAATATCTAAAGAATTAATAAATATATTAAACAAAATAGTAATTATTTTTTAAAATACTTCTTCGGGGATGATAGTGTGTTCATGGAATATGAAATATTTCATAAATTTACAAACCAAATTACAATGATATTTTCAATTTTTTTGTTTCAGATACTGCAGAAACATTGAAAAAATAAGTAATTTATTTTGATATGTGTTTGTATAATAAAATATTATTATGTATACCATGATTCTTGTCCTGTATTAGAACTATTCAGGCTCTTTGTTCTTAATGCCTCTCCTGATGCCATGAATTTCATGAAATTTTAACACCACCCTATCATATAATAATTCTTATTAAAACAAAATATAAATTTTATAAATTTAATATTTTTTATAAAATGTTGTATGTAGTGTATTAAAAATTGATAAACTCCATCATGTGTGGTCTTTTTATTTGATATCAATGTAGTGAATTTTGGAAATAAATCTTTGGAGTATGCAAATAGCCAGTAATGTGCATCCAATGTCCTCTAAAAATACAAAAAAGGAATAAGTCAAGAAAGAAATGAAAATATATTTGATATGATTTGATTTTATATTTTTTCCCCAGAATCATTGGTATTATGAATAGTTTATCATCCATAACATTTCTCTTAATCATTTGGGATGTTCGATCAATATTTTATTCTTTTTTATTGTGTATATTTATTTATGTTCTGTAGAAGTTTCATGGGGACTAATATGACAACCCTGTTTTCTATTACAACTTAAACATGATTTATTACATATAACTTCACTTGATACAACAAAGAATATTGAGAGGTTTATTGTATTTCGGGATTAGGATCATTACATAAAAACTTTAAACTTGAAATACAACATCTTTATTGAAAACTTCCTTTACATGACCACTGCATTCCTTCGTACATAGAATTGCATCGGATAACCTGAGGACATGCATAAGAAAAGGGTGAGCTATAAATCCTAGTAAGGGAGTAAAAAATGAATAACATGAGGAGTTAAATACATGTTAGGAAATAGGAATATCAATAGATCATTAGAGTAACATGAACATAAAGGTATGACAAAGAATGATAATCATAACATGGAAATGTGGCAACAACACTTAACATTGAATTAGCATGAGCCAAGGCTCATTGCACATGGAGCATGAGTAAACCCTCATTGAACTTGAAGCATGGGTAAACCCTCATTGCACTTGAATTAGAATGAGTCAACACTCATTGCACATGACGTATCATGATACTATAATTTACCCAATGCATTGGAGTGCTATAAGGGTGCACCCTTCTTAAACGTTTCATTTCATGCATAAGTGTGCCACATGGATCATAAAACATGGATTCATAAAACATAATCATTTATTCCAAGATAAAGAAATGTGGAATTAACACATGAAACTTTACAATCAATAAGTAAATAAGCATAAAGGTGAATACCCTTGATGGATAAATGGGAATGATATTCACTACACAATGACATTGGCATAGAAAATCGGTGTGATTTCGGCAGCGTAACGGCGTGACATAAGAATTAATAAAAAAGGTTGATGAGAGAGAAAGGGGTTCCTCATCATATTTACATGTAATGGACAGTAATTAGGTCATATAGATACATGTCCCAACAATTGAAATGTAATTTAGATTCATGATACAAAAGTATTGCTTGAATGTAAAAGAAGAGAGAGAAGTTCCTTTCGGAATTTCGGCATAGTAACGGGTGTACATGGGAGGCATTAAATGAGAGAGAAAGGGGTATCCCATCATTCAATCATAAAGTTGGAATTAATAGGGAGGTGTGAAACCATACCCCAATATTCATAATTGAAATTAAAAGGGCAATACAACTTAAAGAAAATTGACAAAAATGAGAAAGGAAGAAAAAACCCTTACTTGGAAGTGTGCTTCCAAAGGCTAGAGAGAGGCTTGTGAGAGGCTTATTGGGAGCTTGGGGCACCTTGAGAGGATTATAGAGAGATTAGGGCAGAGGTTGGACGAACTCCAAGGGCTTTGAGTGAGGAGGAAGTGGGAGCTTGGGTGGGTTTATAGAGGAAAGGTGAGGGAATTCTTTATTAATTAGGTTTGGGACCCCTTATATTAAAATACTTCAAACCACAAACCATCCCATTGTATTTGCCCATGGTTTCTGGAAAAGGAAAGAGGAAAACAATATTTTACAAGGCCAAGGTCCGAACTTATTAAAAAATTAGGGTTGCTTATGTGGAGGTGAGTCACACTCCCATGGAAATTAATTTAAAAAGGCAAAGTGTTGAATTAGTCTTGAGGGCTCCATTAATGCTTTGAAAAGTAAGTCAAACAAACCCAAAACCACATTATTTTAATGATAAAACATATATTGGCCGATCATAAGGAATATGGTATTTTATTACATCACCATTGGGTCATTATGATGTCATAAAACACATTATATATTTAAATGGTATTTAATTTTTACCCAAAAATTTGATTGTCACAGAAAATTATGAAAAATTCACCGTTGGATAATTTCGACGTCCTGATTCCAAAAATAATATTTATTTTATCTAAAAAAATTTCTAAATATGTGACTTTTCACTTTTAAAATAAAAACCGACATTTATAAAAAAATCAAAGGTTTTGACAGAAATGGCTTTCAAACCTTAATAAAAATTTTAATTGCATTCATAAAATTATAAGATAATTTATATTTAATAAAAATTAATTTAATATTAATAATAATATTTTATTAAAATATTATTTAATTAAAAAAACCTTTAATTTGATAAAATATAATTCTTAATTAAATAATAACTAAAATCACCATTTGTACTTTAAAAACTAATTACAATGTATCAAAAATGACTAGAAATTATATTCATTATTATATTAAAAAATAATTTACATGAACATGGTGCTACTTATTTGTTACATAACCCCTTAAAATAGCCGCATAAGACCTAATGGTAAGGTGTGCGATGGTGACAGACTCTTGGGGCGGCTCGGATAACATCGCTCGAGTGGTAATCTCTATTAACTTCCACTTTTCCCGTAGAAGGTCCCGTTCAAACTTGACATAATGAAGCTCAGCTTGGGCTTGGTCAAGGGAGAAGCCCAAAGACTCCACCTCTTTTCCGAGCTCCGACAAATGGGCTTCGTAAGGGGAAATTCTACTGGATGAGGCCATCTCTTCCTTTGTCTGAGTAGAAATGGGATCGTTAAAGCCTTATATTTATACTAATTAGATGATCATTGTTCAACGACTATAAAAGTGACCGTCACAAATCTTAACGTAAAATTAAATAAGTTGACATCTTATAAAAAAAATTTTCATAAAGAAACATTTAAGTGGATCAAGAGGGATTTTCCATTAATGAAACTTTGGGTCGTTACAATATTCCCCCCTTAAGAAATTTCGCCCTCGAAATTTTCCTTTTACCACACTAAAACAAATGTGGGTAACTCAGCTTCATCATATCCTCCGACTCCCAAGTTGCTTCTTCAAACTTGTAGTTTCTCCACAACACCTTGACGAGGGGCATTGTCTTATTTCGTAGAACTTTTTCTCTACGATCTAAGATCTTCACTGGTTGCTCCTCATAAAAAAGATCATCTTCCAATTGTACCACCTCAGAAGAGAGTACATGTGAAGGGTCTGGTGTGTACTTCCTTATGAGGGATAATTGAAAGACATCATGCACCTTGGCCATAGTAGGTGGAAGTTATAGTCGATAGGCCACAGCCCCAACACGATCAGGAATATTGAAGGGGCCGATGTACCTTGGACTTAACTTCTCTTTCTTTCCAAACCTCATGACCTTCTTCCATGGAGATATGTGTAAAAACACCATTTCTTTGACTTTAAACTCAAGGTCTCATCGACGATTATCTGCATAACTCTTCTGTCGACTTTGGGCTGCCTTGATATGCTGTTGAATGGTTTTCACCTTCTCCACCATTTCTTCGACCATTTCTGGTCCAAGCAGCTTATGTTCACTGACCTCATCCCAACATGTCGGTGTTCTACACCTTTTCCCATACATGGATTCATATGGTTCCATTTGGATGCTCAAGTGGAAACTATTATTATAAGATAACTCAACCAGAGGAAGATGTTGATCCCATCCTCATTTAAAGTCCATTGAGCACGCTCTCAACATATCCTCAAGTGTTTGGATAGTCTGCTCGGATTGGCCATCAGTTTGAGGATGACAGGCCATACTGAAGATCAGTTCAGTATTCAGAGCTTGTTGAAGACTCTTCCAAAACTTAGAGGTGAATCTTGGATCTCGGTCAGAAACAATAGATAGTGGTACTCCATGTAACCGTACCACATCCCTGATATATATCCATGCCAGTTGATCCAATGAGAAATCCTCTCTAATAGCAATGAAGTGTGCAGTCTTTGTAAGACGATCCACAACAACCCAGATTGCATTGTTGCCTTTGGATGTCCTTGGAAGTCCGGTGACAAATTCCATGGTGATGTTATCCCATTTCCATTCTGGTATGGGCAATGGTTGCATCATCCCCTTAGACTTCTGCCTCTCTGCCTTCACTTGCTGATACACCAGGCACTTTGATGTATATTCAGTGATCTCCTTCTTCATATTATCCCACCAAAAGTTTCCTCGGAGATCTCGATACATCTTTGTGCTCCCTGGGTGAATAGAGAAATTTGAACTATGTGCATCATCCAAAAGATCCTTCTCAGCTCCGAACTTGATGGAACACATAGTCTTTTCCCAAACCGCACAATTCCTTCTTCATTAACATTAAACTCTGAGGATTTTCCCTTTTTGATAGCTTCCACTTTTTCTTGGATTCCCACATCATCCTTTTGAGAATCTTTTAACCTTTCCAAAAGAGATGGTTGAGCAATCATTTGTGAAAGGATTGATGATGTTCCCCTCTTTATGATTCCCACATTCATCTTTATTAAGTCTAAGAATATTGGATCCTTCTCAATTCTCATCATTGATAGAATTACTGGATCCTTTTTACTTAGGGCATCTGCCACCTTGTTCGCTTTCCCAGGGTGGTAATTTATTGAACAGTCATAATCCTTGACGATCTCTATCCATCTTCTCTGGCGCATATTAAGCTCTTTCTGTGTGAATATATATTTGAGACTCTTGTGGTCAGTATATATCTCACATTTCTCTCTATAGACATAATGCCACCAGATTTTCAAGGCAAAGATCACCGCCGCCAACTCCAGATCATGTGTTGGATAGTTTTGCTCATGTATTTTCAACTGCATTGAGGCATAAGATATCACTTTATCATTCTGCATCAGCACACATCCTAATCCCTTCTTCGAAGCATCACTAAATACCACAAAAAAGCTCCCCACTTGTGGGTAAAGTGAGCACGAGTGTAGTGATAAGCCTCCTTTTCAACTCCTTGAAGCTTTCTTCGCATTCATCACTCTAAGAAAACTTTACTCCCTTTCGAGTTAGCTTGGTAAGAGGGTTGGACAATCGTGAGAAATTTCTCACAAATCGTCCATAATATCCAGCTAACCCCAAGAAGCTATGGATATCAGTTATCGATGTTGGCCTCGTCCATCCCTCAATTGCATCTATTTTGGAGGGGTCCATAGATATCCCATTGCTTGTGATGATATGGCCCAAGAATGAGACCTCCTTCAACCAGAACTCACACTTTCTGTACTTGGCATAGATCTTCTCCTTGCGCAAAGTCTCCAGTACAGTTCTTAAATGCTCCTCATAGTCCTCCTTGGTTTTGGATTATATTTTAATATCATCTATAAAGACTACCACAAATTTGTCTAGGTAATCTCTAAAGACTCTATTCATCAAGTCCATGAATATTTCTGGAGCATTGGTGAGTCCGAAAGGCATTACTATGAATTCATAGTTCCCGTACCTTGTACGAAAAGCAGTCTTGGGGACGTCTTCCTTCTTCACCCTTACTTGATATTATCCCGACTGCAAGTCCACCTTGGAGAAGTATTGTGATCCACGCAGCTGATCAAACAAGTCATAGATTCTTGGGAGAGGATACTTGTTCTTTATCGTGATTTTGTTAAGTTCACGATAATCGATGCAAAGCCGCATTGACCCATCCTTCTTCTTGATGAAGAGGACTGGTGCACCCCATGGTGATGCACTTGGGCATATAAACCCTTTACCCAGATTCTCCTGTAGTTGTTTCTTCAGCTCTTCAAGCTCAACAACAACCATTCAATATGGAGTCTTTGATATTGGTAGCGCCACAGGTATAAGTTCAATTGAGAACTCAACATCTCTTCTTGGAGGAAAACTAGGAAAATCCTCGGGAAATACTTCAGCGAATTCCCTCACAATAAGCATTTCTTCAAGGGTGGTTTCTTCCTTAGACTCAATCATCTGAGCCAGATATGCAAGCTCATAAGGCAGTAATATCCATGCATGAGATGATGGAGCTAAAGGAGATTCATCTTCCTCCTGACACTTGTAAAGAATCGGGGGTCGATTCTCCATATGGAGTGTGATTTCCCTCTCCCGACAATTTATGTTGGCTCTATATAAGGAAAGCCAATCCATGCCATGAATTGCATCAAATTCCACCAAATTGATAATGATGAGGTTCTCCGGGAAATTCAATCCACAGATTATAACAGGAGAGGACTTATACTCATGGGATGCAATGATTGCCCCATTTTCCGTACTCACCGACATCTTTATTTCCATGATTTGTGGTGGTGTAGGGATTGTTCCACTAAACATATGATATATAAAAGAATGCGTAGAACCTGAATCAAAAAGTACATTCACTATTCTTGAATGAATAACTAGAGTAACTGTCACCGCTTCGTTGTCGGGGTTCATTTCAGCAGAACTGATGGAAAAAGTTCTTCCTTTCTATCTTGGAGGTTGCTGGTTGCCTCCGATAACCCTTGGATTAGGGCACTGATTTGTAAAATGACCTGGTTCTTTGCATTTATAGCATTAAACAACGCATTGAGGTTCGAACGGAGCGTTCCTCTCCTCTGTCGCAGCCACGGGTCCTTCTTGCTGAAAGTTAACAGCTAGGTTCCCTTCTCTTCCACACCTGAAGTATTTTCTTGTCCACCTAAGGCAATTTCCAGGGTGCTTCTTTCCACACTTATGGCAAGTGGGGTGATGGAACTTCTTAGTGCCGTTGGATTTATCCATCGGTCCACCAGCATTGAAGTCCACCTTACGCTTCTTGTCCCCATGATACCCCTGTGATTTGCCGATCTCCATTTCATCCTTGAGGGAACATCGGACAATTTCCCCATAGCTATCGAAGTCACGGATCGCTAATGCTTTCTGCAAGCTAGGCTTCAGCCCACCAAAGAAGCAGTCAACCTTACATTCAGGGGTAACGACAAAGCCGGAAGCATATCGTGCAAGCCTTGTGAAGTTCGCCTCTTATGCTCCCACAGATTCTTCATCTTTCTGCTTGAGGGAAAGGAAGTCCCTTTCCATCTTAATACGGAGGGTGCGTGGAAAATATTTATCAAAAAACATCTTCTGGAATTACTTCCATTCCAAAGCCTCGATCTCCTCCTCAGGCTTCGTATTTTTGATTAACGTCCACCATTGATCAGCTTCACCCTCCATACGATAAGCCTCTAGGAGAACCTTCTCTTGTTCAGAACATTGAAGGATAGAGAAGATATTTTCAATGGAGTTGATCCATTGCTCAGTGATTGTGGGATCAGATGATCCGCTAAAAGTAGGAGGCCTTTGTCTCATGAAGCTCTCGATAGCGACTTTTTCTTTCTTAGGGGGGGGGGGGGTTTAAAATTCCTCTTGACCCGTGTTTCTATTAAAAACATGAGTTAGCTGAGAGATAAGCATGACAAAGTTCTCGATTCCCGCTCCCATTGGATTGGGCATCTCATTAGTACAATCATCACACTGATCTTCACAACGGTTGTTAGCCCGAGTTCTCCTATTACTGGCCATTGGCTGGAATAAAAGGAAAGTTAGGGGTAACACATAAAGGGTAATCCAAAGACAAAAGTTGATGACTTATAAATAAACGTTAATCTCTTTAACTCATGAGTCTATAGGATTCAATCTAGGCTTTTCATGATTTCCTTCTAACATATATTCTTATGAGAATTTTTTCCTTAATAAGGGTTCATAATAAGATTGTGAATTTATCAAAACATATCCCCCGGGAGTGTCATAACCAAGAGAGCAGCAAGGCACGTTGTCGTGCACCATTTCCCGTTCGAGTCTAGCTCAAAGCGGTGTTTTCGTGTTTTACCCCTAGGATACATCTGTGCCAGAGCTGCTTCTACCTGCTCGTATCCAGATAGGGATGTATTTGTTTGATAAACCACTTACATAGTATTTACCAAAACTTAGGGATGTTTTTATTATACTTAGTCTTGTATCTAAGGATTTACTAGGGTTTCCTAATCCCAAAAATAACTAAACCTATCCTCTGATACCAACTATAAGAACCCTGATTTCTATTACAACTTAAACATGCTTTATTACATAAAACTTCACTTGATACAACAAAGAAGATCGAGAGGTTTAGTGTCTTTGGGGCTTAGGATCATTACATAAAAACTTTAAACTTGAAATACAACATCTTTATTGAAAAATTCTTTTACATGACCACTACATTCCTTCGTACTTAGCATTGCATGGGATAACCTGAGAACATGCATAAGAAAAGGGTGAGCTATAAAGCCTAGTAAGGGAGTACACAATGAATAACACGAGGAGTTCAATACATGTTAGGAAATAGGAATATCAATAGATCATAAGAGTAACATGAACATAAAGGCATGATAAAGCATGATAATCATAACATGGAAATGTGGCAACAACTCTTAACATTGAATTAGCATGATCCAAGGCTCATTGCACATGGAGCATGAGTAAACCCTCATTGCACTTGAATTAGCATGAGTCAACACTCATTGCACATGATGTATCATGATACTATAATTTACCCAATTCATTGGAGTGCTATATGGGCGCACCCTTCTTAAACATTTCATTTCATGTATAAGTGTGCCACATGGATCCAAAAACATGGATTCATAAAACATAATCATTTATTACATGATAAAGTAATGTGGAATTAATACATTAAACTTTACAATCAATAAGTAAATGTGCATCAAGGTGAATACCCTTGATGGAGAAATGGGCATGATATTCACTACACAATGACATTGGCTTAGAAAATCGGTGTGATTTCGGCAGTGTAACAGCGTGACATAAGAATTCATAAAAAATGTTGATGAGAGAGAAAGGGGTTCCTCATATTATTTACATGTAATGGACAGTAAGAAGTTCATATAGATACATTTCCCAACAATTGAAATGGAATTTAGATTCATGATACAAAAGTATTGCTTGAATGTAAAAGAAGAGAGAGAAGTTCCTTTTGGAATTTTGGCATAGTAACGGGTGTACATGGGAGGCATTAAATGAGAGAGAAAGGGGTCTCCCATAATTCAAACATAAAGTTGGAAATGTGAGGGAGGTGAGAAACCATACCCCAATATTCATAATTGAAATTAAAAGGGCAATACAACTTAAAGAAAATTTACAAAAATGAGAAAGGAAGAAAAAACCCTTACTTGGAAGTGTGCTTCCAAAGGCTAGAGAGAGGCTTGTGAGAGGCTTCATGGGAGCTTGGGGAACCATGAGAGGATTCTAGAGAGATTAGGGCAGAGGTTGGATGAACTCCAAGGGCTTTGAGTGAGGAGGAAGTGGGAGCTTGGGTGGGTTTATATAGGAAAGGTGAGGGAATTCTTTATTAATTAGGTTTGGGACCCCTTATATTAAAATACTCCAAACCACAAACAATCCCATGGTATTTGCCCATGGTTTCTGTAAAAGGAAAGAGGAAAACAATATTTTACAAGGCCAAGGTCCGAAATTATTAAAAAAGTAGGGTTGCTTATGTGGAGGTGAGTCACACTCCCATGGAAATTAATTTAAAAAGGCAAAGTGTTGAATAAGTCGTGAGGGCTCCATTAATGATTTGAAAAGTAAGTCAAATAAACCCAAAACCTCATTATTTTAATGATAAAACATATATTGGCCGAACATAAGGATTATGGTATTTTATTACATCACCATTGGGTCATTATGTTGTCATAAAATACATTATATATTTAAATGGTATTTAATTTTTACCCAAAAATTTGATTGTCTTA
Source organism: Viscum album (assembly GCA_963277665.1). NCBI lineage: Eukaryota > Viridiplantae > Streptophyta > Magnoliopsida > Santalales > Viscaceae > Viscum > Viscum album. Next base: position 1,033,329,538 of record OY728158.1, read on the forward strand.
GAAAATTATGAAAAATTCACCATTGGATAATTTCGACGTCCTGATTCCAAAAATAATATTTATTTTATCTAAATAATTTTTTAAATATGTGAATTTTCACTTTTAAAATAAAAACCGACATTTATAAAAAAATCACGGGTTTGACAGAAATGGCTTTCAAACCTTAATAAAAATTTTAATTGCATTCATAAAATTATAAGTTCATTTATATTTAATAAAAATTTATTTAAATTTAATAATAATATTTTATTAAAATATTATTTAATTCAAAAATCCTTTAATTTAATAGAATATAATTCTTAATTAAATAATAACTAAAAACACCATTTGTACTTTAAAAACTAATTACCATGTATCAAAAATGACTAGAAATTATATTCATTATTATATACAAAAATAATGTACATGAACATGTTGCTACTTATTTGTTACATAACCCCTTAAAATAGCCGCATAAGACCTAAGGGTAAGGTGTGCGATGGTGACAGACTCTTGGGGCGGCTCGGATAACATCGCTCGAGTGGTAATCTCTATCAACTTCCAATTTTCCTGTAGACAGTCCCGTTCAAGCTTGACATAATGAATCTCAGCTTGGGCTTGGTCAAGGGCGAAGCCCAAAGACGCCACCTCTTTTCCGAGCTCCAACAAATGGGCTTCGTAAGGGGAAATTCTACTGGATGAGGCCATCGCTTCCTTTGTCTGAGTAGAAATGGGTTCGTTAAAGCCTTATATTTATACTAATCAGATGATCACTGTTCAATGGCTATATAAGTAACGGTCACAAATCTTAACGTAAAACTAATGAAGTTGACATCTTATAAAAACATTTTTCATAAAGAAACATTTAACTGGATCAAGAGGGATTTTCCATTAATAAAACATTGGGTTGTTACAACTAATGAGTCCAAATTTATGTTCATGGGGGAATACTTTAAATTGGTATTGATATATATTCCTACAATGGGTATGAAATGTATTTAGTCAAAATAAAAAATGTATATCAACTTTTGGAAAAACAAATCAGCAAAACATACCTAATGTATACATGTACAAATGATCTTCTAAACCACTCATTTTTTAGGATTTCATGTACATACTCAAGATAAATGTCGTCTATAACATAATTTTCAAGAAAAATATTCCAAATCAACTTTGTGATTACTATAGTTTTTAGAATTGTATCTACATTAACCTTCAATGTTAGTAAATGTAAATATTGAATGGTCTGGGTAAAGAGTATTTTGGAAGATCTTTTCAATCAATAAGTTGATCATTTAGATGTTTTTGATTCAACTATTCATTTCACTCTTTCCCTTAGTCCATTTGTAGTAACATTCACCAGTTCAGAAATTTTTCATTAAACATTAAAGTATTTGAATGAAAAATAAATTGGAAATGATTAAATCCTTATAGATATGTATTTTTAAGAGATCTAGAATACTTGTGAAAAAAATTTCCTACCCCTTGGTTGACCGTATGAATATCATCTTCATGAAATGGAAAAGGTATCTCAGTTCTCGGTTTATGAGCTACACTAATCACCACTCTCACTTGATCTTCTAGAATTGGTCTGTTGTGTAGATATTTTCCTTAGATTCTGAACATCGTATCCCTCTGTACAAGGCAATGGGTAGGTGTTGATAGATATAAAACATAGTCACTTTTACCCTATATAATATCAAGGGAAATATATTTTTGTCTGTCTGATTTTCATTTCAGATAAAGAATTATTAGAATATGTATTACCTCATCTAAGGCATCTCATTAAGGGGAATGGTTCACCTCAATGATAGTGGGGGTGGCACGGGATCATCATGTAATACTTGTTCTTTGGTTATTTCATATATTTTCTTCCCCCCATTGAATTTTATATAAACTCATTTGGCCAATGAAATTTTACTACAATGGACGCTAATATTTATTTCATTTATACAATTTCATTATCTTAATCATCCTTTTCTTCTCAAAATATGATTTCAATGTCACCCCAAAACTCAAACCTCGAATACGGCCATACTGTTCTAGATGCATCAACGCCACCCATAGTTGGTGTTCTTCCAGTACTGTTGTTAATGATTCTTGTGACTATGTCATATACAACATACACAAAAATAAGTAATCATTATTATTTCATAGTTAATTAATTAAATAATAATAATTTATATCATATATACACATGTTTCTCACAATTTTTGTGTGGTTTCAACTATTATTATCCAATATTTATTTTCATGTTCCTCCATCATATAGCATAAGGAGTGGAATGAAAGTGACATTTGATTTGGATTCCTCAAATGTTGTATAAAAAACATCATTATGATGTTTTTTCATGCCACATAATTGTATTATGGTAGATTTAAAATACATACCAATTTTTTTCCAAGTATAGAATACCCCATTCTTGCTTTGCGGTTGGGGTACATTAGTTTATCTTCCTATTCCTTATTTTCATCACTCAGTTACTATATTATAAATAAAACATTATTAATAAAATTGATTAAAACACATATTGTCAAAAAAATTATTACTAGACACAATGTACTGGAAAATACATCTCTGTATGTCATCTAGTAAACGCATCCCACACTTCATGGGTTATCAGGTGTGCATACATAGGAATGGGTGCAAGTATATATTCCCTTTAGAATGTTTAAGATAAAGTCTCATTATATTTTTGTGAAAAAACACTGTGAATCCTTCCAAAAATAATTAATACATATTTTTTGTGGGATTCATCTACAATAAATGAAATCTGCAAGGGATTATTGAGATTAAGTGAACGTTTAATTTTTTTTAGTAAAGTAAAGAAATGATATCACAATGTTATAATAATATCTTCCCAAATCAGTTCCTAAAGAGTGGGAACAACATGATTCCACAAATCTACATCACTTGTCACATGTTGATGAGTGATGAGTCCAATGTAACTACTGAACATAAACTTATTTGGATTAGGATATGTGCATTCCATCTGACCTCAAATTTGATTCATTTTATTTTCTATATATTTATTTTCGCTAACACCATCATACTATGAAGAATATAATTACTCTATATCATTGGTTCATTTTCATCTACCATTCCCTTATATTCAACATCTTCAACATTTTCTTCTTCTAGATAAGTAGAATGGACATGTGAAAAAGGTCATTGTACATCTTCACTGGGAGTAGTAGCTGATTAAGGAATATATTGTTCCTCTAGATTGGGAGAACCATCATGTGTAGAAGGTTGTTGTTCCTCTGCACCGAGAGAAGCAGCTGGTTGAGAGACTTGTTGTTCCTCATGATTGAGATCACCATCCTATTAAAACTTTATTTACAACAGAAGAGTTTTAACATTTTATTTATATTACATAAATTCAGCAGTGAATAGAAAATAAAATGAGGTAACATAATGCATATTTAAAAAAATAATATAACCTATTTATTAAACTCTCTCTTTTTTAAAATTTAAAGTTATTTTACCCGTATATAAAATATCAAAATCCATTCATTATTGTCTACTATAACATACATAACCCATCTATATTGAGACAACAACAAAATGATTATGATGCCCAAATGAAAGGGTCACCCTCAATTGATTTTTTATCTAGTCCTTTAGTGGTTTTGTTCAAAAATAGAACAATTGATCGCGTTCTATTTACGAGATTTGGGACATAAAAACGTGTACCTCCCATGATTCCATTATAAGAGGTTTTTATTTAAACCCTTTCTTACTAAAATCCACTTACATGAATCCCAATTCATATATTTTAACAACACCCCTTTTATCAAACCACTTGAATTGAAAAATCTGCACTTTGAATGTCGTATAACAAACTCCCATATTTTTTCGATAATGACAATGTATGAAAAATTCACATAAATCATATTTATGTCCTTACTAGAAACATGCATGACTTTAGGAAAAAGTGAAACTTTAGTATTTTTCATGGTATTGCCTTCACCATGTTAATTTGTATAGAACATATAACAATTAATTATATGACAAATATAAGATAAGTCATACACACTTATTCCTCTAGAAGGACATTGAAGTCATTATGAAATTGAATTCATATTTTTTTATGACTCCATAAAAATATGGTCTCGATACCATATAATAAACCATTGATTATGTGTATTTGATAACAATATTTCATCCCTTGATGGATTCAAATACCAATTTACCCCATTCCTTCAAGTATTCTACTCATTGGATCATTCCCCATTAGAACACCTTCATTCTATACATTCTTAAGAGCATAATCTATTTTACGCTTCCTTCTATAGTGTTTCACCAAGTTCCCTCTAAAAGAACATGCCTTACATATCAATGACATGAACCCATTTTCCTTAGCGTGTCCAACGTCATTAAAAGACACAGAAATTAGTTGCCTTTTCTTATACACAATTTTAGATTAATATATTTTTTTTGAATTAGACAAAATATATTTATCAATCAAAGTACAACTGAGATAAATTTCGACCAACCCTTTGGAAAAGTCCCCATAAATGCATAATTTAGTTTCCCTAGCCATTTGGATTTGAACTCCCACTATAGAATCTATATCATGAAGAATATTTGGATGCCATAAAACCCATGAAAATGAGTAGATCTTAATCCACACCTATGAAAAAAAAGTTAATAGATAAGTGATCAAATTCCATTGACCACCCCTGAATATGAAGGGTACCTGGTTTCGTACACAAATATACCAAACTCCATTCCTTATATAGTATATCATAAGAAGGGAACATAAATAAAAAACCCCACAACCAACCAAAATGAAATGCTAATTAGTGAAACCCTAAATTGAAGAATTATGAATAACCATGTCCTCCATGAAGTAGATATTTCCTCCATTGGGATGAAAAATCATCATGAAAATTAGAATAACTACTACTTTTCTAAATTATTTTGCCATCATTATTTCTACTATTCATATGTAAATTTATGTATAATTTTTAGCTAATAATTATTTAATTTTATCAAATATCATTACACTTTCCATCACTTTTTATTGTCGAGCATCCAACACTATATATTGAGTGCATGTTCAAAGCTGAAAAAACTTTCTCAATGAAATACAATATGTTATAGGAAGATGTTGTTCTCGTTATGGTGACTTCTTATGACATAATTGGAACATGATATTCCTATAATTTCAAGGATATCAACAATGAGAATGGTTTTTTAGCTATGAACATCATGTCAATATGCAGTGTTGGTAGTTCAAAAGAGAGAGGAAATCGAAATCATGATAAAATCGGGATTTATGATTTTTTTAGTATTTTGGAAAAGTAGGAATTAGCTGCGCCTTGATATAATACAAGGTGTGACCAGTATGACTCCATGTGTATTTTTTATTTAAAATTGATATAAATATTTGTCAAAATGAAATCAGACGTACATAAAAATGATAAAACCTATATAAATTGTTTTTATACATTATGAAAATGGTCCATAAGTCATTATTGATATGTAGGAATCAGTATAACCAAAATCTAGAACATGATGTGCCTAGTATAGCTCAAAGTGTCTGTTATCAGTTCAGAATCGACATTTTCGTTGAAAAGTGTCATTAAATGAAAACAGAGAAAACATTCTTAGATTTTCTTGATAATTTAGTAAAATGATTCAAAATTAAATAGTGACATGTGGGAATCATTCTCACATAAAATCAATACACAATGTGATAGAAATGATATAAAGTGAATGTTTTGATTTTAAGATGAATTTTTAATAAATAAGACAACGGACATACTCAATATTGAGAAAACACATATGGATTGTTTTGATACATTTAAAAAATGATCTAAATGTAATTTTAGATTTGTAAAAATCATCTGAACCTCAATCTGACACACACAGTGTCCAGTATGACACCAAGGTTATCCTTTTATTTAAAATTGACATAAATTTTATTGAAAATGTCAATTGACCCACTCAAAATTGAGAAAACACATTCATATTGTTTTTATAATTTATGAAAACAATCCATATATCATTTGTGACAGGTAGGAATTTTCCTCACTGAAATATAGTACACTATGTTCCAACTATGATGCAATGTGATCATTGTCAATTTATAATTAACATTTTTGTTCCAAAAGTGTTAGTCACTAAAACCTGAAAAAAAAATGCTTGAAATGTTTTTGTCATGACCCTCTCCCAAAAAAGTGTACCCATCCTGGGTCGGAAATGTAAGAAGGGAGATAATGACCCCCAAGTCTCGTCTCCAGTAGGACCCGGGTTGGAGACTAGCACCAAGGGTATAATAAACACACAAATGGGAGCCATTACCCTCTAAGAGAACACATGCGGAAGAGAGAGATAAGATAGAAACCAACCAACTCCCACTCAGAACAGAAATATAAATGAAAACCCAAGTACACATACGAAATTTCATGAAAAAGTACTACATCTGAAAGGGGAAAAACTGCAAGTACCCAAAAGAAAGTAAAACAACAGCAACCACAAGCCCAACCAGCTCCTGCAACCCCAAGCTAGAAGAAACTAGCTTGATCTCCAACCTGCTCCAAGTGTCCTGAAAAATAGTTTGTATATACATAGGGTGAGTATAATAGTATACTCAGTAGGATCCTCCATGAAGCCTCTTGTGCAAATGTAAAGAAATCATGCTAAAGCACAGTGAACAACAAGTGAAACTAACTCGTCACCTAAACAGGTGTACTATGTTCCCAACCTCACCATGGATACTTTCACCAAGTATCACATACAAGAATATATCATATAATAATGAATATCAAAGTTACCCCTCTACTACTTCCCCACTGGTATGCCGCTTTGCCCCAATGTCATACGTCCTGAGCATTTCTCTCCAAAAAGGCTTTCCCGCAGACACCTGGGTGAAGCACTAGAATATGCACCTCGTACAATAAAACCACCAAGTCCACACACCAAAGTAACCAGTTATTTTCTTGGTGCCACCATAACTAACATAATGTGTATCGTATGTTAGGTATTATTCCTCAAGCCATTACAGCCCATACACAGAGTAAGGATCCTCAACCCAGCAGAGCCTATAAATGTTACACCAATAGTAGTCCATAGAAAACTCTATCCAGAATATATGTGTGTGAATAAACACAAACCATTATAGCCCTCTCCACACATATATGGGGAAAACTAACCAATGTGCCTACTAGCACCAGTAAATACCAAGAGAAGAGAGCGGTGCTAAAGGGGGTAGTTAGCCATCAATCCTCTTATCGTAATGTTGGGAAAAACACCCCACAGGAATTTGAATCCTTGAGGTGTCAGTTTCCCTTACTGAAAGGGTGGAGTAGCATATATAAACACAAAAAGCATAGAATATACTATAACTCACAACCACACTATGGTCATAACCTAGTCTTAGACACAACTGCACAAACATCTTTCAGACTCCGGGCTGCTACTTCTAAGACTAGGTATCCTATAAGCACACAATTAGTTAAAGTGCTTTATTAGATTAATTCATTCCCTTTTTATCAATTCCACTTTACGTTAATTAATTCTTTAAACACTAATTATCCATGAACAATTACACATTAAATTTAATTATCATCATAGCCAAAGTCAATTATTCCTTCAAAATTACAACCTCATCATTATGTTCCAGCAACTCCATCTGCATGGTTAACACCATTTATTCAATTATTCATTATATAATTACTTTCCCACATTTCCAAGAATTCTAGAAAACACTCTATGCTACTAAACACAAGGGAATAAACACGGTGAGTAGTTGTACAACCCGTTGAGTATTTGCCCCTTATACCAAGAGCATATACTAATACTTCCTTGAGAAGCTAAACACGGAAAGCATGTGGCATACACCGCATTTCTTCGTGTCTTTTGGTAGAAGGGTATGTAAGACCAGCTGCCTTGAGTTGTGGGAAAAAGTAAAGCAGATAATAAAACCAATCTAAATTCAGCAAGCATCCAACAATCACATCCATCCCATTCCCTCATCCCTGGTGTCCTCCCCGACACCCATGTGCATAAACTGATGCATCTCCCCACTCTAGGCTTCATCCGCTGCCACGAAAAAAATCCTCCATGCCCCACATATCAGAACACCCATCTAGGATCACAACAGATCATAACCAGCATGAAACAAACACCACATTAATTGGGCTCTTGGCCATTTAACAATCAAGAGGGTAACTCAGAACTCCTTAAGGAATTATCAAATAATCAATTCTTTAATCCATATTGAATAACCATATTTTCTATTCATAGGTTCCAAATTCAGGAAACCTAATCAGTAAGTTATCACAAATAAATAAACATTCTTACTGGACAAATTTGATAAACATCAAATTACAAAAAGAACCAGATTCGTTTTCATGCCTCTTTATCTTTAGCAAACCATTATCAATTAATACAGTTTTTTGTTTTTTACCAATTTACATCAAGAACGAACAGTTAATCAAAGAATTCATAGATATCACACTATATGGAAAAACACGAGGCAATAACATACGATCGATATAAATTTATTTATCTAGTTAAAATACTTACTATGTCAATTCCATTGTCATCTGGTGGGATTAAACAAGATAACAGTACAATTGTACGTAAAATAAAACAGAATCGACGAATCCCCTACCTCAAATAGTTCCTCATGTTCTTTATCCACACAACGGGTCATGATCCTCCTCTCGCGACAACTGCATCCACCTAAGGATGCCACAGTACGACAGCACCAACCAAACCCCAATAAAACCCCTATTAAAATCATGGATATTAAGTGATATAACATAGAACGGAGAAACCGGAGGAGATGATCCCCAAAGGAATGATTATAAAATATTCCATATATCAGAGATTGACCGATATAGCTATGTTGCATCAAAATAGAGCGGAACCAATCCATGAAGTAAAGTTTGATTGTGCAACTCCTATGGGAAGGATTGAAAGGTTCTAGCATCTCATAGCTGAGAACAAAGAGGAAGAACAAGGAAGAATGATATCTTGACCCTTTTGAAGATTTAATGGGGCGACAGTTTAAGAAACACTTAATTCACCATTAAAAGCGGATCTCATTAACCCACGCGGTTTGACAAAGTAAAAATATCCCAAGCCATAGGAATAATTAATATTGTATTTATGGTCTTTGAATCGGCCTTAAGAGTCCTTAAAATAATGCATTAAATGTATTTTACGTCAAAGGAAACATCAAAGGGGTGAAACTACAGGAAGATGGAAACACTATTCATGAACCTCACTGGTCTGGAAACACTGTAGACGTACCGTTACTGTACACCTACCGTTAATGTACAACTTCTATTAGAGGTCACCAATAGAGTTTACCGATAGACCTCACCATTCTGGAAACACTGTAGACCTACCTTTACTGTACACCTACTTTTCGAGGTAACAGATTGAGGTTACTGATAGACCTCACAGTTCTAGAAACACTGTTCATGGAACCTCACTGATAGAACTATTCACAAAACCTCACTGATAGAATAGTGTTCACTGAACCTCACTGATAGAACACTGTTCACTAAACCTCACTGATATAACATTGTTCACTAAATCCTCAGTGATAGAACACTGTTCACTAAACCTCACTGATAAAACAATGTTCACTAAACCTCACTGATAAAACCATGTTCACTGAATCATCACTAATAGAACAATGTTCACTAAATCCTCACTATAATATCACTGTTCACTGAATCCTCACTGATAGAACAGCGATCACTGAATCCTCACTGATAGAACACTGTTAACTGAACCTCACCGATAGAACACTATTCACTAAATCCTCACTGATAGAACACTATTCACTGAATCCTCACTGATAGAACTCTATTGACTAAATCCTCACTCATAGAACATTGTTCACTAAACCTCACCGATAGACCACTGTTCACTGAATCCTCACTGATAGAACACTATTCACTGAATCCTCACTGATAGAACATTGTTCATTGAATCCTCACTGATAGAACAATGTTCACTGAACCTCATCAATATAACACTCTTAAATGATGTAACTGTTCACAAAAGTGGAAATTTGGAAAAGGAACGAGAGGATACCATTAGAGGTTACCGATAGAACTGTTCACTGATGGAACTATTTACAGAATTAGAAATTTGCAAAAATTTGCTGGGGATAAGTCACCATAACCTCCCGGAACACCACAAACACCATATTTTCCGAATGTAATGGACCGGAGAGGTCCATGCCATTATATCATATACATCTCAAAACATTCTAGTCCTTGAGAACTCAAAACAAACCTAAAGAGAAAAAAAAGAAACGTGGTCCAAACAACAACCCATCGAGATACCTCTCGAAAGAGAGCAAGCCACAGAAGAAAAAAATAAAATTCATAAATAAAACATGAAAGGTCTAACAACAAGGGGAACATTGTTACATGAAAAGTGTTAAAAATCAAATAACTCTTGGTACTGAGCACGTATCTATCACCCACGTTCCCATGTACTCTCCTCCATTCCACCGTGTCTCCACAAGACACGAACTAACGAGATAGAACTCCTGCACAACACCTTCTCCATGCGGTCTTGGATCTCCACAAGTCAATACTCAAAGGTTTCATCATCATCAACATCTATCACTACCCAATTGATGATGTGAGAGTCATCATGAAGATACCAATGGAGCGGTGATACATTGAAAACATCATGTATCCAACTCATCAATGGGGGAAGTGCAACTCGATACGCCACAGATCCAACACGAGCTAACACCTCAAGAGGCCCAAAAATCTGGGGAGAAAGCTTACTTCCACTACCAAACCATCGCTTCCCACGATGGGGAGTCACCTTCAGAAACACATGATCCCCAAAACTAAACTATAAGTGCCTCCTTCTTTGATCAACATATGATTTATTACAATCTTGTGTTGTCTTCACCTTCTCACGAATCTCCTGAACCATCTCTGTTGTATTCTGCACTAGTTCCAGTCTGAGAATTGCTGACTCTCTAACCCCAGTCCAGCACAACAGATAATGGCTTGGTCAACCATACACGGCTTCAAAAGGTTCCATACTGATGGTGGAGTGAAAACTATTTTTGTAAGAGAACTCCACCATGGGTAAGTTCCTCACCCATGAGCCTCTAAAATCAAGAACACGACATCGTAACATGTCTTCAAAAGTCTGGATTGTTCGCTATGTCTGACCATCCGTTTGAGGATGAAAAGAAGTGTTAAGGCATAGTTGATAACCAAAAGCATGTTGGAGACCTCTCTACACCCTGGAGGTAAAACGAGGATCTCAATCAGAAATGATCATCCTAGGGACTCCATGAAGTCTCACTACCTCCTCTAGATACATCCTCGACAAAACTTCCATTGAGCTTGACTCTTTGACAGCTATGAAGTGGGCCGATTTTGTTGAACGATCCACTACCATCGAAATAGCATCATCTCCTCTCGGAGCTCGAGGTAAACTAATAACAAATCCCATTGATATGTCCTCCCATTTCCACTGAGGAATCCTTAATGGCTGGAGAAGACCACCTGGAACACGATGTTCGACCTTCACCTTCTGGAAGACGAGACATCACGACACAAACTCCGCAACCGCATTCTTCAGTCCAGGGCACCAAAACTGACTCCTAAAGGATCATGACATATTTTTTATGCCAAGATGTACTGATAAATGTGAACTATGGAACTCTTTTAGAATCGTATCATGCATCGTCAAAGGAACAAAAAGCCTTCCATGATACAACACTCGGTGTTGTTCGTCCTCCGACCAACCATCAGGGGCCTCACCACAAACAAATCGGTCTCTCCAAAACTCTACCTCTAGATCTCCCAACTGGGACTCTTCCACCTTCGGCATCAGGGATGACTATACCGTCATTGGAAAAATCCAACCTCTACCCCCATCTTCTTCCATATCAAGATGCAATACTGAAAGTTCTTCCATTACTCTCTAGGAATCACCGGATTCACGCACAGCATCACTACGTGACATTCAACTTAGCGCATTAGCTACAAAATTCCCTTTTCTAGGTGTACATGATATTTTGAAGTCATATTCCTGCAAGAACTCCATCCACCGACACTATCGTATGTTCAAGTCACGCTAGGAGAAAACATACCTCAAACTCTTATGATTGGTGAAAATCGCAAAGCGCTCACCAATGAGGTAATGTCTCCATAACTTCATAGAAAACAACACGGCTGTCATCTCATGATCATGGGTGGCATAGATGCATTCATGGGGACGCAACTGCCGACACCCACAAGAAACAACTGACCATTGCTCCATGAGAACATAGCCTAACCCCAGATGTGAAGCATCGCAGAAAACATCTAACTGAACTCCCTCAGCTGGAAGACAAAGGACTGGAGCACAAACTAACATCTCCTTTAGATACTTGAAATCTCCTTGGAACTGATCAGTCCATATGAATGCCTGATCCTTCCTAGTAAAAGCTGTCAGCGGAGTCACAACTCGTGAGAAATCATCTACGAACCTCCTCTAGCAGCCTGCATGACCAAGGAAATATCGCAACTCTGACATTGTCTTGGGGGCTTCCCAAGACACAACTTCTTCTATCTTCGATGCATCCGCAACTACTCTCTTTTGGGACACAACATGCACCAAGAAACGGACTTCTCGAGACCAAAACTCACACTTTGACAACATCCCGAATAGTAGATATTGGTGAAGAACTCCCAAAATAGCTTGTAGATGCTCTGCATGCTCCTCTTCAGATGTGGATTACACAAGGATGGCATCAATGAAAACTACCATGAACTTGTCCAGAAACTCATAGAACACAACATTAATAAATCCAATGAATACAGCTGGAAAATTCATCATGCCAATTGGAATTACAACGAACTCATAATGCCCATGACGACAACAGAATGTAGTCTTCGGGATATCCTCATCCTTCACATGCATCTGATGATATTACGACTGCAAGAAGATCTTCGAGAACAAAATTTTACCTTTAAGTAGATCGAATAAGTCCTCGATTCATAGAAGATGATAGAGATTCTTTATTGTCACTTTGGTTAAGAGACGATAATCGACACACAACCGAAAACTGTCGTCGGCCTTCTTCACGAACAAAACTAGTGCACCCCATGGTGACACACTTGGCTGAATAAAACCACATTGTAACATACCATCAAGTTGTATACATAGCTCTCATAACATATAAGGGTCCATTCAATATGGATACATAGATATAGGAGATGCTTCTATCTGTATCTCGATCCCATACTCGATCTCTCGTCTAGAGGGTAATGCTACAATATCTTCTGGAAAGACATAAGGGTACTCCTCTATGACCCTAGGAAATTCCAACTTCTGAACCTCTGAAGAACTCAGAATCATCTCATCCATCATTGATGATAATGATGGAATGCACCTATGACCCATCCGAGGGTCTCACTCACCAACAAACACCCCTTGCTCTCCATCTGCACTAATGAAAATGACATTATTCCTGAATCAATCCATGATATCCGACACCAAATACAACCAATCCATGCCGATAATGGCATCATATGGTTGTATTCATAAAATGGGAATTCTCCCCAAGATCTGTGTTTCCCCAAAAGTAGCTCACAGTCTCTACATACTTCAAACAAGACAGCTCGACCTCTAACTAGTGTAGTCAATGCCAAGGGCCATGGAATCCTCTCTACCTCATGTACCAAAGCATGGAAAAGGGTCGGTGATATGAAGGTTTTTGTGGCTCCTGAATCAAACGACGCATAAACCAAGGTAGAAAATAAGGAAAGGGTACCTCGAACGACATCTGGCTCGCCTGGATCTGGCAACGCTAGAGCATGAAGCTGACCATGACCTCCTCCAAGGCCTCTCTGAACCTAATGACGTACACCACCATGGATTCGATCTGCTCTCTGAGGATGGGGAGCATCATGGGGTTGTCCTCTTCCTACCCCATCTAACCTCTGCTGATCTAAATTTGGTGCAACCAACTGCTGCTGACTCGGCTAGAGCAGCCTCAACGGACAACCCTGGAGTGTAGCACCATGTGTACGATGACCACTCTTAATGGTCGGGGACTCCTGCAGTTGATGACCATGACCACCATAAAAAAAACAAGCCACTGATCCCCTGGAATAGGCCTGAGAGTTTCCACCTCTGGAGAAATGAGATGTGACGGGTTGGGACCTACGCAATGCTGAATGGAAACTCTTCTACCCTTGAAACTGAGAACCCCAGACCTCAGCTCAACTTCGTGAAGAATCATGATGATTCCCCTTTCGTGATGATCCTATCCTATCCAATGTACCCTCGACAACCTCACCCCCCGCAAGCACCTTAATATGTGTTTTCAGCATAAATGGGTTGAACTAGCGCTGGATCTCTGGATACAAAACCTCCTTGAAATGCCTCGCCTTGACCACCTCATGTGGTACCAGGTCGGAAGCATATCGTAAAAGCATCCTCAAACGGATTCCAACCTCTCAAACACTAGAGGTCCCCTGTCGATGGGTTACAAGCTCTTGGCGACTGGAGTCCTTCACAGTTGAAGAAAGAAACTTGACACTAAACCTGTCTCAGAACTCCTCCCATGAGATCGCCGACTCCCCAAAATCCTCGAGGAACAAGAACCACCACTTCCTCACTACTCCACGCAGCATCATCACATCCAAGGGAACCTAGTGCTCCTTATGAGAACTAATCGAACTGAAGCCGATCTCGGCCTCCTCTAACCAGTCTTTCATGGTTTCATCTAAAAAGATCCCTCATACTTCTTCAGAATCTGGTGCTGAAACTCTTGGAGTGTCTTCCTCCAAGTGTCGTCTTCGTCAACCTCTACCATGTGGCGATCTGCTGGAACAACCTACTAGACATTTTCTATGAAAAATTGATGAAGACGTCGACCTGGAGCCATACCTATAAAATAACAACTGTTAGAGTTCCTAAACCTAGAATATGGAAGACTCAACATTAATTAATTAGTTGTTCACTTTTATTCATTTTAGATTAACCTAGACCAAGGAATACCCATTCAAACATAGGCACAAAGAAGAATGGTTCATGATACTTTCCTAGGTCTCTACCTTGCAACTCGTACCACCTTGTTTAGTAGCCATTGTAAACTTCAAAGTCTTTATATCTGATCATAGGGGGCCATAAATGCCTATGTCTCAGCCAGTCTCCAGTGTTTACCTCCATGTTAAACATGAATGGAATCGTTTCCCTACAAACCCATGCAACCTCAGCTGTGCCTAACTCCAAATACCATCCAATCCCTCAACCAGACCTCTGATACCACTCTGTCATGACCCCCTCCCCACAAAGTGTACCCCTCATGGGTCGACAATGTGAGAAGGGAGATAATGACCCCCAAGTTTCGCCTCCAGTAGACCACAGGATGGAGACTAGCACTGAGGGTATAATAAACACCCAAATGTTAGGCATTACACTCTAATAGAACACATGCAGAAGAGAGAGATAGGATAGACACCGGCCAACTCCAACTCAGAACTGAAATATAAACGAGAACCCAAGTACACATATGAAATGTCATGACAAAGTACTACAACTGGAAGGGGAAAACTGAAAGTACCGAAAAGAATGTAAAACAACAGCAACCACAATCTCAAACATCTCATGCAACCCCATGAAATAAGAAACCAGTATGATATCCAACTCACTCCTAGTGACCTGAAAAATAGTTTGTATATACATAAGGTGAGTATAACAGTATACTGAGTAGGATCCTCCCCAAAGCCTCTCGTGAAAAAGTAATGAAATCATGCTAAAGCAAAGTGAACAACAAGTGAAACTAACTCGTCACCTAAACAGGTATACTATGTTCCCAACATCACCATCTCTACTCTTACCAAGTAACTCATACAAGAATATATCATATAATAATGAATATCAAGGGTACCCCGCCATTACTTCCCCACGAGTTTTCTACTTTGCCCCAATGTCGTACGTCCTGAGCATCTCTCTCCAAAAAGGTTTGCATTCAGACACATGGGAGAAGCACCACAATATCCACCTCGTGCAAAAAAACCACCACGTCCACACACTAAAGTAACAAGGTATTTTCCGGGAGCCACCACATCTCGCATAACGTGTATCATACGTCGAGTATTATACCTCAAGCCATTACAGCCAATACACCGAGTAAGGATCCTCAAGCCATCACAGCCTATACACGTTACACCTATAGTAGTCCATAGAAATCTATATCTAGAATATATGTTTGTGAATAACCACAAGCCATTATAGCCCTATACACATATATATGGGGAAAACTAACCAATGTGCCTTCCAGCACTAGTAACTAACAAGATAAGAGTGCGAGGCCAAAGGGGGTAGTTAGCCATCCACCATCCCATCGTAATGTGGGGGAAAAAACCCCTCATGGATCAGAATCCCCAAGGTGTCATTTTCCCTTAATTACAGGGTGGAGTAGCGTATATAAACACAAAAATTACAGAATATACTATAACTCACAACCACACTATGGGAATAACCTAGTCTTAGACACAACAGCAGTAAACATCTCTCATACTCCGGGCTGCTACTTCTAAGACTAGGTATCCTATAAGCACACAATCAGTTAAAGAGATTTATTAGATTAATGCAATCCATTTTAATCAATTTTACTTTATGTTAATTAATTATTTAAACATTAATGAACCATGAACAATTCCACATTAAATTTCATTAGCATCACACTGAATGTCAACTGTTACTTGAAAATTACTTCCTCATAATTATGTTCCAGCAACTCCATCCCCAGGGTTAACACAATTTATTCAATTATTCATTATAGAATTACTTTGCCACATTCCTAGGTATTCTAGAAAAACATTCTATGCTACTAAACACAAGGGGATCAACATGGTGAGTTGATGTACTACCCATCGAGACTTTTCCGCTTATAGAAAGAGCATATACCCATCCTTCCTTGAGAAGCTAAACATAGAAAGCATGTGGCATACCCAACGTGTTTTCCCATATTTCAGTGGAAGGGTATGTAAGACCAGATGCCTTGAGTGGTGGGGAAAAGTAAAGAAGATAAAAAAACCAATCAAAAATTAGCAAGCATCCAACAATCACAACCATCCCATTCCATCATCCACAGTATCCTCCCCAACACCCACATCCATAAACCGGTGTATCTCGCCACTCTAGGCTTTATCTATTGCCACAACCAAAAGCCTCCATTCCCCAACATATCACAACAGCCACCCAGGATCACATCACAACACAAGTAGTAGGAAACAAACACCACATTAATTGGTCTCTTGGCCCTTTAACAATCATGAGGGTAACTCAAAACCCCTTAAGGAATTATCAAACAATCATTTCTTTAATCCATATTGAATTAACAGATTTTTTATTCATAGGTTCCAAATTTGGGAAACCTAATCAGTAAGTTATCACAAATAAATAAACATGGTTACTGCACTAATTTGATAAACATAAAATTACAACAAGAACGAGATTCTTTTTCATGCTTCTTTATCTTTATCCAAAAATTATAAATTAATCTCGGTTTACGTTATTTACCGATTTCCATCAAGAATGAACAGCTAATCAAAGCAAGCATAGATATCACACTGTCTAGCAAAACATGAGGCGATAACATACGATTGATATCAATTTATTTATCTGGTTAAAATATTTATTATTTCAATTTCATTATCATCCGGTGGGATTAAACATTCTAAAAATACAGTTTCACATAAAATAAAAGAGAATCAACGAATCCCCTACCTCAAACAGTTCTTCACATTCTTTATCCACACAACGGGTCATGATCCTCCTCTCGTGACAACTACATCCACTCGAGGATTCCATGGTATGACTGCACCAACCAAACCCCAAGAAATACCCCATTATAAGCATGGAGATTATATTCTATAACATGGAAATGTGAAACAGGAGTAGATGATCCCCAATGGAATGACTATAAAACATACTTTATATCGAAGATTCACCGATATAGCTCGGTTGCATCGAAATAGAGCGAAACCAATCTAAGGAGAAATTTTAAATGTGAAAATCCTACGGGAATGATTGAAAGTTTATATCATCTCATAGTAGAGAACAAAGGGGAATAACAAGGGAGGATGATATCATTTCCCTTTTGATGATTTAATGGGGAGACGGTTTATGATACGCTTAATTCCCCATTAAAAGCATATCAAATTAACCCACATAGTTTGATCAAGTAAAAACATCCCGAGCCATAGGAATTATTAATATAGGATTTATGGTCTTTGAATCGGCATTAAGAGTCATTAAAATAACGATTTAAATGTATTTTACGTCAAAGGAAACGTCAAAGGGGTGAAACTGTAGGATGTTGTAAACACTATTCATAAACCTCCATGGTCTGGAAGCACTGTAAACCTACCATTACTGTACACCTACTATTACTATACACCTACCGTTAGAGGTAATCGATAGACCTCACCGTTCTGGAAACACTGTAGACCCACCGTTACTAAACACCTACCATTAATGTACACCAACCGTTAGAGGTTACCGATAGACCTCCCCATTCTGGAAACACTGTTCATGGAACCTCACTGATAGAACTGTTCATAAAATCTCGCTGATAGAACACTGTTCACTGACCCTAACTGACAGAACACTGTTCACTGAACCTCACTGATAGAACACTATTCACTGAATCCTCATCAATAGAACACTGATCACTGAACCTAAACAATAGAACACTGTTCACTGAATCTAACCAATAGAACACTGTTCACTGAATCATCACTGATAGAACAATGTTCACTGAATCCTCAATGATCGAACATTGTTGACAAAATCCTCACTGATAGAACAATGTCCACTGAATCCTCAGTGATAGAACACTATTCACTGAATCCTCACTGATAGAACACTATTCACTGAACCTCGTTGATAAAACTCTATTCATTGAATCCTCACTGATAGAACATTGTTCACTAAATCCTCACTAATAGAACATTGTTCACTGAATCCTCACCGATAGAACATGGTTCACTGAGCCTCACCAATAGAACACTGTTCACTAAATCTTCACTGATAGAACACTGTTCACTGAACCTCACTGATAGAACATTGTTCACTGGTGGAACTGTTCATAGAATTGGAGATTTGGAAAATGAAAGAGAGGTTACATTTAGAGGTTACCGATATAACTTTTATCTGATAGAACAATTCAAAGAATGTGAAATTTGGAAAAATTTCTGGGGATAAGTCACTTTGGCCTCCCATAACACCAAAAACACCATATTTTCACAAAGTAATGGACTGGAGCACTCCAGGTCATTACAATTTTGATAATATAGGACACCAACTAATAATTCATTTGTGAATTGTAATAATTATTCATTCATAAAACAGACACACGATGTGATAAGTATGACACAAAGTGTGTATTTATAGTTTATAATGATATTTTAACCAAAAAAAGGCAAGTGCCATACTAAAGGCTAATCAAAAACAGTGGTATTATTTTTATATTTTAGTAAAAAGAACCATAATTTATTTAAGACTTGTAGGAATCATCTCCACCTCAAATTGATGTATGGTGTGACCAATATTACTCAAACTATATATTTTTATTTAAAATTGAAATTTATTTTTAAAAAAAAATTAACATACTCAAAATTGACAAAATACATTCAGATTATTTTAATACAATAGAAAAATTATCCTTATATAATTTATGATGTGTAGGAATCATCCAAACCTCATTTAAATACATGATGGTCTTAGTATAACTCAATGTGTCTGTTATAATTTTAAAATTGACATTTTAGTTTTAAGAGTATCATTGACTAAAACCCAAGAAAAATCACTCATGTTGTCTTGATGATTCAGGAAAATGATTCATAAGTAATATTTGAAATATAGGAAGTAGTCTCACGTCAATCCGACACACAATGTTACCGATATGACTCAATGTTTGTATTTATAGTTTCAAATTATATTTTAATAAAAAAACATAGGTAACATTATGAAAATAGAGAAAATTAATTTGGATTTTTTATATATTAGGAAAACGATCCATATGTCATTTTTTATGTGTCTTAATTAGATTCACCTCAATATGATGCATGTTGGGGCTGTTATAATTCCATGTGTGCCTATTTATTTTAAATTGAAACTAATTGTACTAAAAAGAACAATTGAAATACTAGAACATGAGAAAACACATTAGGATTTATTTTATAAATTAGTAAAATGATTCAGAAGTCTTTTCTAACATGCAGGACTCAACATCACCTTAATCCGACGTATGGTTCATCCGATATATCTCTATGTGGTTATTCTTATTTAAACATTACATTACTTTTAGTAAAAAGAAAAAGTAACACACTAAAAATTGAGATAACACATTATTATTGTTTTTATACATCGGTAAAATGATCTATAAGTAATTTATGATGTATTGGAATCAATTCCAATTCAATATGATTCATGGTGTGATAGGTACACCTTGGTGTATCTTTTATTTAAATCTGAGATTAATTTTCATAAAACTAATAAGTAAAAAACATGAAAATCAGAAAACATATTCAGATGATTTTTATTATTTAGGAAAATAATCCATATGTAATTTAGGATTTGTAGTAGTTAACAATGATACATTATATTTAAAATTGACATTACATTTAGTAAAAATAACAATTGACCTACTGAACACCAAGAAAACACATTCAAGTTGTTTTGATACTATAGAAAAAAGATACATGATCCATTTTAACATGTAGGAATAAACAACATATCAATCTGAGGTACAGTGTGATCAGTATGACTCAATGTGTCCATTATCACATTAAAATTGACATTTTAGTCAAAAATAGGTTACTTAATAAATAAAAAAACACACTCAAATTTTCTTGATAATTTAGGATGTATATTAATAAGACATTTGTGACATGTATAAATCAGTCTCATTTCAACCTAATGCATGATGCCATTAGTATTACTCTAAGTGTGTGTTTCGAGAATGAAATGAAATTTTAGTAAAAAAACACAACTAGCATACTGAAATATAAGAAAATCAATTATGAATGTTTTGATACTTTGTAAAATTTACCCAAAAGTAATTTTTTCTACTTATGAATCAACCACACCTTAATCTAATGCTTGGTGTGATCGGTATAACTCAAAGTGTTTTGTTATTTAAAATTTACATTAATTTTAGTAAAAATAATTAGTGGAATACTCAAAACAGAGAAAACACATTCAGAATGATTTGATACATTAGGAAAATGATCTATAAATGTTTTTTGTATATATGAATAAACCACACCTCAATAAGACACACATTGTGACTGTTATAACTTCAAGAGTGTATTTTTATTAAAAAATTACATTTTAATAATATATTATTCCATATTAATGTTTAATTTATTTATTTATAGTGTTACTAACATAATATTTTTTTCCTTTTATAGGTGGATTATTTTGATCGGGTTGAGATGATATTTTCTGGAACTGATTCTATGTGAGGAAATTTTTTAGAGGGGATTATGAGAACCAAAAGATAAACCATTGTGGTATTTAAATGTCTGTGTATAATTCTAAATGTAATTATATAAAACATTGTTTGACATGTATACAATAGCATTACATTATATTCATGATGTCAAATTTATTTCAACTAAATTATATATTTTTCATACATAGTTTATATGTTTTTACTAGTTGAGTTGTTATATAAATAGAAAACTACAACAGGTTGGGCCTTTATAAGAGCTATTGAAGGTGTTGATAAAGGGGATTGTTGTCTATACTAGAAATTTCACTGATTAAGGGATCCTTTATCAGTGGTAAAAAAGTGAGGGTAAATGGTTCCTTTATCAGCTCTTTTTTTGTGCCGATAAAGTCCCCATGTATTGAAATATTTTTATCACAGATAAAGGGGAACCCCTGTTAACATCTCTGAGGATAACAATGCCTTCTTAGAACACTTAATAGACTTTTTGTTCACTATTAAAGGGAACATCTATAGTAGTCACTACTTCATATCTTCTTCCCATGATAAGGGGGCCAAATCAGATTTAAAATTCCATGACAAAGCTCCCCAGGTTCGACCTCATATAAGGTGAACCTATCTAGGAAGTAAGCTACAAAAGATTTATCTTTACATATCAACCACTATATCAGATTCAATCAATAATCTATTCTGTTTGATGCATTATGATAATGTTTCTTCCCACCCTCCTAGATTCTATTTTTTCACTGTGACCACTAATCTTAATTATGGTCAATAATTGACCCAATTATTGATCCCTGGGGATGCAGTGGTATTTCTGAGATTTGTTCATCGTTGCTTATTATTTGAATTTATTTCTTTATGAGATATCATGATGTGTGGGGACTGATTCGTCAATCATCAATCATCACCTCATACACACACCCTCATTTATCCCTATACAAAATCCTTTTTTCCAGCCTTCCTCTAGCTTCCCTAATGAATGATGGGATTTAGGGAGTTAGTGATGAACATCATATGATGACGTTTAGAGTTGTGGTAGAATCACACTTCCAATATGGGTTGAAATCTTCCTTTCTCAATATGGGAGTTGGGTGTATCGTATGCTTGGATATTTTTTTCTATATTCACAATATAAGTAGAGGATGATGATTAATGATTCATATTGAGCTAAACAATGATTGTATTATAGCCATGCATAGGTAGGCGTGAAGGATTCTGCTACAAAAATATAAGAACATCTATATTCTACCTCTCATTTGTTAGATAGTTTTAGGCATCATAATTTTTATTTTCTAGAAACCACCTCACATGATCAAACCCTCTCTGGTTCTATTCCATCCATAAATTAAAATAAATATAAAAATATAAATGAATTCTTAGGACATTGGGTGTTATGGATTGGTTTTTTATAAGTTGGTATTAGTTAGCCATTGTGTGGTATTCCATTTTTTTCATAATTATATTGATAAGATCCCTATGATAGGTTCTCATCAATAATGTTCTTACAGAAAATCTAGCGGTCTCTCCAAAGAACCCCCCATTAGTTATGAGAAACTGGAATACTATTTGTAACAATATCCTTACCCATCCTCCAACGAATAAACAGCCAACATATATAAAGGTATTTGTAGTCACTACTATAGATGTTATCTTTAAAAGTTTGGAAAAAGGTTATTAATAATGCTAAAAAGTGTTTTTATACTTAAATCTATTAAAACAGGTGACCCCTATATCAGGGTGGAAAAGGCACTTATAAAGGGGGAATATATCAGTTTTTTTTAGACCTCATAAAGGTCCATCCTACTATGGTGTGTTTCTTATATAATAGCACACCCAGTAAATACCTATAAATTGTCTAAGAAAAATATATAATTTAGTTGAAATAAATTTGACAACATTAATACTAGAAAAAATAATATATAAATTTTAAACAATATTTAATAAAATTAGATTTAAAATTATCCACAAATATTTAAAAACAATATTGTTTCATATTTTGGAACCTTTTGTACCCTATCAAAAATTTCCACTCGTGGTATCAGTTGCAGAATCTATCATCTCAACCCGAGCAAAAGAATCCACCTATATAAGGAAAAAAATATAGTGTTTGTAATACAATAAAGAAGAAAATTATACATTAATATGAAATAATACATTAACAAACTGTCAATTTTTAATAACAAGACAAACTTGGAGGTCTATGAGTCACACTGTGCATCATATTGTGCTACTGTTTATTACTAGATTTCAAAAAATGAGTTATGGATAGAATTCCTAAAGTATCAATATAATCCAAATGTGTTTTCTTCATTTGGAGTATGACGCTTATTATTTTCACTAAAACTAATGTAAATTTTAAATAACGACACACATGGGGTTTTATTAGTCACATGTGTTTCAGATCAAAGGAGTACTAATTCGTAGCTGTCAAAAATTACTTTTGGATCATTTTCCTAAAGTATCAAAACATTAGGAATTCATTTACTCGGCATTCCATATGTCAATTTTTTTAACGAAAATGTTAGTTTAAACTAGAAATACATACACTAAGTTATGGCATATCGTGCATCGGTATGATGTAAGATATATTCATACTCATCATAAATGATTTATGAATTGCTATCCTAAATTATCAAGACAATCAGAGTGAAGTTTACTGGTTTTTAGTTAGTAACACACATTTTGAACTAAAATATCGATTTTAAATTGATTATAGAATCTTTGAGTCATACCAGTAACACCATGCATCCTATTGAGGTGTGGTTGTGTCCTACATGTCACAAATGACAGATGGATCATTTTCCTATTATAGAAAAATAATCCTAATGTGTTTGCATGGTTTTCAGTATGTCACTTCTTTATTTTAGTTAAATTAATGTCAATTTTAAATAAAATGGCATAGTTGGAGTCATATAGGTTACCCCGTGCATCATACTGAGTTGAGTTTGACTATTAAATATAAAAATTGACTTATTGATCATTTTCTAAAATTACAACAATAATTTGAATCCATCTTATCTGTTTTATGTATGTCACTTGTTATTTTACTAAAATTAATGTCAATTTTAAATAAAAAATGTCACTTTGAGTTTTACTGGTCACACCGTGCATCATATCGATGTTAGGTTGATTCTTACGTGTAAAAATGACATAAGGATCATTTTTCTAAAGTATTAACACAATACGAAAGAGTTTTCTTGATTTTCAGTATGTCGCTTATTATTTTCACAAAACATGATATCAATTTTAAATAAATATACACAATTAGAGTTATACAAGCCATACGATGCATCAAATTTAGTGTAGGTTGATTCCTACACAATATAATTGAATTTTTAAACATTTTAATATTGTATCAGAACAATGTATATACACAATTAGAGTTATACAAGCCATATGATGCATCAAATTTAGTGTAGGTTGATTCCTACACAATATAATTGAATTTTTAAACATTTTACTATTGTATCAGAACAATGTGAGTGCATTTGTTTAGTTTGCAGTATGTCACTTGTTCTTTTTTCTAGAATTAATGTCTATTTTAAATAAATAGACAGAATTAGAATTATACCGATCATATTCGGAAACATAATGAGGTGAGGTTGTTTCGTACATGTAGACAATGACTTATGGACTAATTTCCTAAATTAACAAATAAATTTTAATATGTTTTCTTGATTATTTCTGCCATTTTTGTTATTAAAATGTCATTTAAAACTGGAAACATACACTTTAAGTAAAACCTATTACATCATGTGTTGGTTTAATGTGATACTAACTCTTATATGTCACAAATTAATTATGAATCATTGTCATAAATTATCAAGAAAATATGAGGATTTTTTCTTGGTTTTTTGTGAGTGAATTTGTTTGAACTAAAATGTCAATTTTAAAATTATAAAAGAAACTTTAAGCCTTACTGAGGACATAATGTATCATATTGTGGTGAGGCTAATTCCTACACATAATAAATGACTTCAGGGTCATTTTCCTAAAGTCTCAAAAGACTCTAAATGCATTTTCTTAGCTTTTAGTATGTTAATTTCCATTTTTTCTAAAATTAATGTCAATTTTAAATAAAAATTCACACATAGAGTCATATCGGTCACAATATGAATTTTAGTGTGGGTGTGGTTGATTTATAAACATCCCAACTAATATTTGGATCATTTTTTTAAATTATAAAAACAATATTACTCAGTTATGAGTACATCACTTTTCTTTTTTACTAAAATGTAATTTTAAGTTGTAAATACACACTGTGAGTCATACAGGTCACATTGTGTGTTTTCATGAAGTAAGGATATCTACAACATGTCACAACTGACTTATCAATCCATTTCCTAAATTAATAAAATTATCCAAGTATGTTTTCTCTCTATTTATTGAGCGACACTTTTTAAAATAAAATATTAATTTTAAACTGATAACAGGAACATTGAGTCACACCAGGAACAACATGCATCAGATTTATGTGCGTCTAATTTATTCACATCACAAATGACTTTTTAATTATTTTCTTAAGGTATCAAACAAATCCATTTGTGTTTTATCGATTTGAGTAGGTTAGTTGTCCTTTTAACTAAAATTGTTGTCAATTTTAAATAAATAGACAAACTTAGAGTCATACCGGTCACATCGTGTGTCAAACTGGGGTGAAAATGATTCCTAAAAATTGAAAATTACTTATTGATTATTTTAATAAATTATCAAAATAATACAAATGAGTTTTCATGGTTTTTAGTATGTCGCATCTCTTTTTTAATAAAATGACATCTTAATCTGGAAACATCAACTTTGAATAATACTGATAACATCATGTATCATTTCGATATGAGACTAGTACATACATTTCATAGATGAATAATGAATCGTTTTTATAATTTAATAATAAAATTAATGAATTTTTTCTTTTTTTTCAGTGAGTTAGACATTTTGAACTAAAATGTTGATTTTGAACTGATAACATACACTTTGATTCATATCGAGCATATCATGTATCTAATTGTGGTGCGGCTGAAATCTACATGTTACAAATGACAATAGACTATTTTATAAAAGTATAAAGACAATATGGATAGGTTTTCCTGGTTGTGAGTTTGTCCATTTCCTTTTCTATGAAAATATATGTCAAATTTAAATAGAAATAAGAACATTTAGTCATACCAGTCACTCCATGTGTCAGATTGGCTTGAGGATGATTCCTACATGTCCCAAAGTCTCAAAACAATAAAAAATGATGATGTTATCCAGATATTCATTAATTTTATTTGTCTAACTACCAAAAATGAATATTTAAATAAATTTCTAAACTGGAAAACCATTATCATTGTTGAAATATAGGAGAGTTTAGGAAGATCATATTCCAATTATATCACAAGAAGTCATTAAAATGAGCACATGATCTTCCTCTACTCGTCTGGATTTCAATGGGAAATGTTTTTTGGGTAAGGACATTGACTCAATGTGAAGTGTTTAAAGTTTAACAAATAAAATTAATGGAAAGTGTAATAATCTATGGAAAATAAATAAATAATTCTTTGATAAAAATTATATAGAAATTAACTTAAAAGTAAGAGATAAAATGATGATAAAATTAATTAAATAAGTAGTAGGAATTCACCTTTTCATGATGGTTGAATACATTCTTGACCAACTTTCTTTTTTCATTTTATAAATTGCATCCTTAATGTCTTATCTCTCACAAGCATGAAAAACATCACACAAACCACACCAACCAGAACAATGGTATCTACATGTTTAATAAAATAATTCTTTTGCGAGTAATACAAAAAATAAATAAATAAAACATAAATATTAAACAATCTATTACTTATATAAAAGTCTTAAAATCATGTTATTTGTGTGCAATTTACCATCAGGTATGCTTTCAATTCATTTATAATAAAATATTTATCTTCTTGTAAATAACACTTTTCCGCAGTCATATTAGTACTAGAGAAATATAAATATGAAAATTATAAATAAATATTTTAAACAAAATTGTAAATATTTTCAAAAATACCTCTTCGAGGATGATAGTTTGTTGATGGAATATGATCTATTTCATAAATTTACAAACATAATAACAAAAATATTTTCCTTTTTTTGTTTCAAATAATTCAAAAAAATTGATAAAATAAGTAATATATTTTGATATGTGTGTTTATGGTAAAATATTATTATATATATCATGATACTTGTCCATTTTTAGAACCATCCATGATTTTTATTCTTAATGGTTCTCCCAATGCCATGAATTTCATGATATTTAAACACTACCCTATTATAAAATAATTTGTGTTAAAACATAATATAAATTTTAAAAATTTAATCTTTTCTCTAAAATGTTGGATGTAGTTTATTAAAAATTTATAAACT
Source organism: Viscum album (assembly GCA_963277665.1). Taxonomy (NCBI): domain Eukaryota; kingdom Viridiplantae; phylum Streptophyta; class Magnoliopsida; order Santalales; family Viscaceae; genus Viscum; species Viscum album. The sequence goes on from OY728158.1 coordinate 1,033,357,367, forward strand.
CCATCATATGTGGTCGGTGTATTTTATATCAATGTAGTGAATTCGGAAAATAAATATTTCAAGTATCCAAATTGATAGTAATGTGAATCCAATGTGGTCTAAAAACACAAAAAGGAATATGTTGTGAAAGAAATGGAAATATATTTGATTTTATTATATTTTATATTTTTTCCCATGCATCATTGGTACTATGAATAGTTTATCATCCATATGTTTTCTATAAATCATTTGACATATTCTATCAATAATTTATTCATTATTATTGTGTCTGTTTCTTTTTATCTATAGAAGTATCGTGAGGACTAGTGAGTCCAAATTTATGTCCATGGGGTAATCCTTTAAATGTGTATTGATATATATGCCTACAAAGTGTATGAAATGTATTTAGTCATAATTAACATAGTATATCTACATTAGAAAAAACGAATCATAAAAAATTACCTCAAGTATACATGTATAGATGATCTTCTAAACCATTCATTGTTGAGGATTCCATGTACATAATCCTGAGAAATGTAGTCCATAACATCATTATCAAACATTTTTTCTTCAAAATCAACTATGTGATTACTATAGTTTTTGAACATTGTATCTAAATTAACCTTTAATATTAGTAAATGAAAATACTGAATGGGAAGGGTAACGGTTCTTTCTAAAGATCTTTTCAATAATTCAGATGATCATTATTCTGGTTTTGAGTCGACTATTCATTTCACTCATTCCCTTATTCTATTTGTAATAACATTCATCAATTCAGAAATTTTTCATTAAATCTTAAAGGATTAGAATGAAAAATAAATTTAAATGATTACCTACTTATAGAAATGTATTTTTAAAAGATCTTCCAGACATATGAAAACATTTTCTACACCTTTTTGACCATATGAATATCATCATCCTGAAGGGGGAATAGTATCTCGGTACTCAGCTCAGGAGTTACACTAATCACTACTCTCTATTGTCCTGCTAGAAGTGGTCTATTGTTTAGACAATTTCCTTAAACACTGAACATTGTATCACTCTCTACAAGGCAATGGGTGGGTGTTGATATATATAAATCATAGTCACTTCCACCCTGTAGAATATCAGTAAGGGAAATATATCAATGTCTGTTTGATTTTCATTTCACATAAACAATTATTATAATTTTTATTACATCATCTAAGGAATCTCATTGAGGGGAATGGTTCACCTCAAATATAGTGGGGTGGGGCGGGATCATCGTGAAATGGTTGATCTTGAGTTATTTCTTCTCTTTGCTTCCCCCATTGAATTTTCTAGAAACTCATTCTACCAATGAAATTTTTCATCAATGGATGACAATATTTATTTCATATCTACCATTTCAATATCATTATCATCCTTTGTTTCTCAAAATATTTTCACGATGTCACCCCAAAAACCGCACTATGAATGCGGTCATACTGTTCTGGCCACTTCATGTCCATTGATAGTAGGTGTTCATTTACTACAAGTGTAAATGATTCTTGTGAATAAGTAATATACAATACATGCAAAAATAATTAATCATTGTTATGTAATTGTTAATTAAATAAAAAAATATTTCATACATAAACTTGTTTCACACACTTTTTCTGTGGTTTCAACTATTAGTATCCAATCTTTATTTTCATGTTCCTCCTTCCATAGAATAAGGAGTTGTATACAAGTAGATTTGGATTTGGATTCATCAATATATGTATATAAAAGGAACATCATTATGATGTTTTTTCATGTCACATAATGGTATTATAGTAGATATATAAAACATACTAATTTTTTCCATTTTAAGAATACCACATCCTTGATTTACGGTAGAGGTACATTGGTTTTTTTTCTTCAAGTTACTTATTTTTAGCACTCAGTTACTGTATTATAAATAAAAAATTATCAATCAAAGTGATGAATACACATATTGTCAAAAAAATGTATTACCAGACACAATATACCTGAAAATAAATCTATGCATGTCAGCTAGTAAACGCATCCCACACTGAATGGGTTATCAGGTGTACATACATAAGTAGTGGGTGAAGGTGTATTTTCCAATCTGAATATTTCATATAAAATAACATTATATTTATAAGAAAAATTCTTATAATCCTTCCAAAAACAATTAAAACATATTTCTTGTGGGATTTATCTACTTTAAATGAACTCTGGAAGGTATTATTATGAGTAATTTAGGGTTTATTTTTTTCTATTAATGTAAAGAAATGATATCAAAATGTTATCATAATATCTTCCCAAATTACTTTTTTAATAGTGGGAACAACATGGTTCCACAAATATACTTCAGTTGGAACATTTTTATGATTGATGGTTCCAATGTAACTATATTACATAACCTTATTGGTTTTAGGCTCTCTGCATTCCTTCCGACCTCGAATTTGATGCCTTTTCTTTTCTCTATAATTATTTTTGATAACACCCTCAGACTATGAAGATCATATTTTCTATGTATCATTGGTTATTTTTCACCTTCCATTTCCTTATATTTAATATATTCAATTTTTTCTTCCTCTGGATTAGTAGAATAGACATGTGTAGAAGGTCATTGTACCTCTACACTGGGAGTTGCAGCTGGTTGAGAAACTTATTTATCCTCTGGATTGAGAGGACCATCATGTTTAGAAGGTTGTCGTCCCTTTTCACTAGGAGAAACAGCTTGTTGAGAGACCAGTTGTTGCTTGTTATTTGGATCACCAGCCCCTAAAAAGGTTATTACATACAGAAACATTTTAACATTTAATTTATACTACATAAATTCAGTAGTGAATAGACAATAAAATGAGGTAACATAATGCATATTACAAAAAAAATATAACATGATTATTGTAATCTCTCTTTTTTAAAGTTTAAAGTGATTAGAACCCTATATAAAATATCCAAATCCCTTCATTGTAGTCTAATATGACATATAGAACCCCTTATATATTGGGACAACTTATAAATTATTATGATGTCATAATGAAAGGGTCACCCTCAATTGAATTTTTATCTAGGTATTCAATGGTTTTGGTTGAAAACAGAACAATTTATCACATTCTATTTATGATATAGGGAACATAAAATACTTTTAAATCACATTATTAAATTATAAGAGGATTATATTTATACACTTTCTTACTAAAATCCACTTTCATGAATCCCAATTCATCTATTTTAACAACAGTCCTTTTACTAACCAACTTGAATTAAAAAATAGGCACTTGGAATTCTGTATAACAAACTCCCATATTTTTTTTTTGATAATTCTAATGTATGAAAAATTCACATAAATCAAATTTATTTCTGTAGTACCTAAAACATGCATGACTTTTGGAACAAGTTTAACTTCACTATTTTTCATGGTATTTCTTTCATCATGTTAATTTGTATAGAATATATAACCATTAATTATATAACCAATGTAAGATAAGACATACACACTTAGTCCTCAAGCTTTCCATAAAAGTCATTATGATATTGAATTTATATTTTCCTATGACTCCTAAAATATATGTCTTTCATACCATCCCATAAACTATTGATTATGTGTTTTGAATAACAATATTTCCTTCTCTGATGGGTTAAAATACCTAATAATTTCTTTTTTGGGTTTCAACATCTGGTTAAACCTCTAAACTATTATGAAAAACATAAATGTGGGCCATCTCCCAATTTTTCATATTTATTGTGAAAACATTTATTCTAGAAATTCTATCTCCCAAAAGCTGCCCAATGTGAAGAGATTTCAGTAGACCAATTCTTTCCACACTGAATAGGTAGCCAGTACAAAATTAAATTCCTTACTCAATAATATATTACTCTACAATACAACCCTCTGGATGAATTTGATTTTTGACATACACTATCAAAACATTATTATATCATTCAATGGTTTTACATCCATCTAGAGTGTGCACGATAACATAGTCTAATCTCTCCCACCAAGAGAACCATCAAGTAAACCATCATATCAATGAATATAGGTGGAATGAAAATTTCCAATCCATATATTATGATAGAAATTTTATTTTCCATGGTTGAAAATGTCACTGGGTCTATAAATTGTATTCATAAAGAATTGAAAAATAAAAAGATCATGGTTAATTTATGATGAAAATTCATGGGAAAATGAAATTTAAAGCAATATGAATTAGATCCTGTATTAAAAATTAGGAAAATCATGTGATTCCAAACCCTTTATCTTCAAATAACCAATTGATGTTATATTTTAATATTTAATGAACACCCCTATGGAACTTTTAAATAATTCAAGAAGTTTCAATACTAATATCTCTCCTTCATGGAAAGACATTAAGTAGCAGGAGAAAGAAAAAAAATCACCCTTCACTTGTGCCCACTCTTACAATATTCCCATGTCAAATATATCCAACCTAAATTTAAATCCATCCTTTTCTCTAGCTGTATTTATTAATGTTCCAATTAAACTATCACATAAATTTTTTTCAACATGAATAAAATAAAGAATATTTATGATGTATATATAATTCCAGTATGATAATTCGAAAATTGATCTCTTTTTTCAAATGATTTTCGTAAGGATTCTCAAAAAAAGTTTACAAAAAAGAATTTTCCAAATATTTAAGTCCTCAAGAGGTTGATCACCTATTAGTTGAGATGGTGTTGTACATTCTTATTAACTTCCATCAAATGATGTCATCCAAAATTGGTACTTATTTTATCAATGTTGAAATCTTTGATGTCCTAGAAACACTTTTTTCGATGAATGTTTCAAATGAATTAACGATGTACATTGTTTGCAAATGGGACACCATTGCGTTACTTTAATGCTACATCCTTTAAAAATTTCCATAAATAGTAATGTCATTTATCAGCCCCAAAAATATGTATCTCAATGTGAAATATTCATTTCTATAAGCATCATACAACGTAACACCGGAATCCAACAATAATTTTAAATCCTCGATTAATGGAGGCAATTAACCATCAATATCATTACTCAGTTTTTTTGGTCCTAATATAAGCATAGATAACCTGATGTATTTTCATTTTATGCATAACCACAATAGAATGTTATAATTTCCCCATATAATTGTCCATATACTATAAGTGCTTCTTGGAAAACCAAATAGATCCACTCCATCAATAGATAACAAAAGACGAAGTATGCTCGGCTCATTTGAAATTTCACGATACACATGAACAATTTTCTTCTACTAAGGAGAGTATTCCATGTGATGTAGTTTACCATATTTATTTCCAATATATTTGTGCCATGTAAATTTACCCACTATCTCCTCACTTCCATATAAGATCCTAATCCTGTTAATGATTAGAGAGTACCATAAAAATTCATAGGACCCAGTTCATCATTCTTATATTAAGAAGTAACACCCCTTGGGAATTCATTAAGTTATTTATTGTCTTTGATAAACAGTATACAGTCATTTGTGTAGGCATGTATTCTTTTAGATATCGTACCCATTGAACTTATCATTCATTTGGAATCATATTTTCATATGAGGATCTCATTATCTTTTGGGACTATATCATTCAAGTGATAAAGTAGTTCAGTAAAACTCGCTTCACTCTATTTGTGGATTACTTGAAAATTATATAGTTTCAGTACCACTGACAATGTTCTATATTTAGTGGAACTAGAATACAATGAAATCTCTACACAAATATTTAAAATATCAAACAATTTTGTGAATTCATGATGTTCATCTTAAATTTTCATTGTAATTTTTTCAAAACAATCCTCATCATCATTACCATATGTAATAACATCATAAATATAGTCTTCTTCACTATCCACACTAGTAATCATATTAGATGATCCATAAATAAATGTGATATCCTAGTCACTAGATATATTCATTTTTTCCCCATGCTTATTCCAACATTTATAACTTTATCTAGGATTGATTAACTGTTCATAATACACTTTTGGACTAATTAGTCTTGAATATAAACAATGTAAACACATTCAAATGATTTGAGAAGGGTCATATACACGATCATTTGCAAACATGATGAAATACTTCTCTAAATCTTCACACTCTTGTTTCATAAGAGTTTCATCCATCCATTCTTTATTTTTATCAATCATTCCTGCTTTAGTAATATTAATATTTAAGAAAATAAATAGAAAAAATATTTTCAATTCAATATGGATCTCATGAATTTTTTAAAATAAAATGGAATGGTTGAAAAAAAGGTTTATCATCCAATATGATAAAAAACAAAAGCTTTTGAAAGAGATTTATAAATATAGATATTAAATCAAATAATTGAAATTAAAAAAATAAAATCTATTTTATTCAAAATCTATTTTAATAATAGAAAATATTTATATTAAATATTATAATTGATTCATAAATAGATAAAATTATTATATTTTTTAAAACAATTATCCCCACATTTGAAAGAATTAGGGTTGTTACATGAGATCAATGGGATTTAATGCAGCAATGTGAGTAAATGTTTATTAATGGAAAACGTTACTGCATTTAAAATGTTTATGGTAAACTAGAATTTTAAATTTAATAATGGGTTTTGATGTGTAATTTTAAATTGATATAAATACTTCTCAAACTCTTTAAATAAGTAAAATTTCAATTTTATGGTTTTGAATAAATCATGGGTAATATTATATTTTTGAAAACATTGGTTTATAAATTGATAATTTTAAATTGGTGTACTATATTAAAAATCACAAGAAAGATTACTTTTTTGGAAAACCATAGGATAAAAAGGTATTTTTCAAAATCCCCTTGGATCTTAGCTAGATGAAATAGGAATATTTAATCCAAGAGGCTGGAACTTTCCTAATAAAAGTTATATTACCATATTCATCTAGGGTTACCACCTTGCTTAACTATTTTACCACATGTTCTCATCTTAGGTATTATCATAGGACATATATTTTTGGATTATATGGTAATAGTTTCACTTATGTCACCCTTGGAGTTCCCTCTTATAATTCATCTCTCATTTTTCCATGTAATGCATTTCTTTGTCCCCACATGAAACTTATGTCACCATTTGGGTTTCCTTATATAATTCAACTCTCAGTAGTGCTTGATTCCCCCAATTCTTATTTCCAGCCTATGGAGATCAAGAATGTATGTCAGTCCTTGGGACAAATCAACTCGAGTGATTGGGCAACTTGACATGAGTTGGTTCATTACATAAATTATTATAGTTTTGTTTTTCCTTACACTAATGAAATAAAAGAACATGTATTATTCAATGTCAATTATAATTAAATGTTAATTATAGTGAAATATCAAATCATACACTTTCTATGTGATTTTATTTTTATAAAATTAATATAGGGAAAATCTTGAATTCCATTTAAGTCTATTAAATGAGACACATATTTCCCTAATAATTAAAAAGGAAATCATTAATTCAACCATAAAAATTCGGATTTTACCATCCATATTAATTTTAAAAAAGAGTTATATTTTCCAAAATTCACATTATATTTTTATTTAAAGTACATTTATTTGTAAATATTTTATATAATGAATTTATTCACTATGAAATAATGAGAAAATAATTATTATTCACAGAATTAACAATAATGATTTTTTTTCAAAAAATACATGATTTGGATTTTCAATTTTAAAAACGAAGCACTAATCAAGAAATAACCCCTATATTGAAATACATAGTTTGAGAAACAATGGATATATTGAAATTTACCCATTGGGGGTTAATTACTTTAATTTTATATTGAATCTTTTCTATGACATTAATAATACCTAAAAGTGTCAAATTATGGTGTGAGATAACATTTAGATTGACTTGAATTTGAATTTTATGGCAATATAGAATATATCTTTGTCCAAATATAGACACATAAAAAAATAACTATGGACCCACCCAAATGAAAAACTGAGCATTTATATAAATAAACACCATCCTTCCATGTTAGAAAAGTAAATAAGAATTTAAATTTTTTTATCAAACAGAATATAGTGTACAGTAACTCACAATCCCCCCTACACTAACTAATCCTTGAAAACTGATGACTAAAAGAATAAATAAATTTCAATTATTTACTATATGAATCTATAATCCATTACCAAATCATTTAAACATAAAATATTATAAAAAAAATTCCCCAAAATTCCAATGAATTATCATCCTCACCTCTAAATCCTGAACAAATTCAAATACCATCATTACTATATTAACTCTCAAACTCCTTCATATAAAAACTTTTATAGTAAAAGATCATTAATTATATACAAAACCTAAAATACAATTTTTGGTAGATCATATTCATCACAACTAAATAAAAAATTTCCAAACCAAATTTCCCATCCCATAAGTAGACAATATCAATTTACTAAAATCTTAATTAAAATTCCACTAACTAAGACCATAACTAGAGACACAAAAATTTTCAAAAGATTAACATAAAGGGGGTTTCGTAAACACTATTGTTCGAGAATTACAAAAATAAGTGAACTATAAAGATAATCGGTTGAGAGATACATAAAAATGATTTGAATATCATACCATTATTTTTTAGGGTCTTCGTTGATAAAAAATGTTTAGAAAAAGTAGAAAAAAGGATGTGCTGATAGTGGGGTTTGGTGAGGTGGATATGGGGTTTGGGGAGGAAGTGGGGGGGGGGTAGTAGTGGGGTTTGGCAAGGCAAAAGTGGAGTTCAGTGAGAGAAAAAATGTCCAGAATACTGTTCAGAAAGAGTGGTTCCATAGTGGAACTAGGGTAGTTTGGAGAGAGCAGTGGAGCGGCAGTAGGGCGATAGTTGGGATCAGCAAGAGCGGTGGCATAACAATAGCCGGTTTCCCGAATATCATGAAGGTGTGCGAGAGAATATAGTCAGTTAGGGATATTTAAAAAATAAGGTTTTATGCTTTTATTAGCACTTTCAAAAGGATGATAGAGAGTGGTTTTATTAGTACTAAAATAGAAAGTTTTGATAAAGGACCTCTTTATCAATACTTCTTTAGCACAGCTAAAGGGATATATTTATTAGTGCTAAAATAGTAATCAGAAAGGTTCAAGAGATAGGAGAACCTACTCCTACCAAAATTTATTGAAAAATAAAAGCAAAATCCTGAGTTGGTGAGAGTAAAGGAATAAAAAACAGAAATGTCCTCTTCCAGAAAATAAAATTACAATGGGGTAGATTCAGGGTCATCCCTATAATCTTGATCAGAGATATCATCGGCAAATTCCCATTCTGACTGTAAATTCTTCTGACTGGAAAGTAATGAGTACCTTTCCCGAAGATTAAACTTCTCCAAAGTGAAATCCCTTGAATAAGTCTTGGTAGACCATCCACGCCAAGCCTAGTCATCTCTAGAATGTCCTTATCCACAATTTTTCAAATGCTGCCAGCGCTTCCATGTTTTCGTATACTGCCAATCCCCCTCTGTCATAGGGAGGGGATGCTCCAGAGAGTCATTAATGACACATGAATCATCATCCACCTTATCTTGAACTCTTGTATCATGTAAAATCAACTCCATTCTATCCATAATAGTCGATGGATTCTTATCCATCAATTTTATACTAACAATATCAGTGCATTTTAGAGCAACTTGATCCAAACATACCTCCCCTACATTCTATTCCCCAAAAACAATCTATGACCGTAATTTATTTTTACCAATGTGTTTAATGTCATGAAGATATTCCCCTTCCTCCACTCAACTAGTGTCACCTGGATGTTTTCCAGAGGTTCTATATGTCTGTCTAGCATCTTTACTTTTTCAAGGAGTCTCTTATATAATAGCAGGATCAACCTCCACCGATTTTTTTATAATCTATCCATGAAAAATAACATCATTTGAGGCTGTTGAAACACCAGCCTAATCACACCCATCATCATGGGCATAACCATTTTTATTTTTCTTCATACACAACATACAATCAGTCCCATGCAAGGAGAAAATATCATAGACAACAAATTTCTGACAAATTTAAATTGTTTTTCCAAATTACCTTGCATTCCGAACAATATTTTAGAATACATTCATACACAATTCTCAAATTATGATCGTCATCATCAGTATACAAAAGTAAATGATCAACCAATTTGGGATTAAAATAAACTTCAACCAAAAAGCATGCAAAGTTTCCAAATATCATAATCTACATTTCTTTTTAAATTTTTATTGGAACTCCCATTCACAATGAAAAATCATATATTATCATAGGGTTCTCTAAAATATAGTTAAGACCATAAACCATTTCCCAGAATTTGATAGATGATGGACCAACTTCAAGAGGATTAAATTTTTTATCCCCTTCATGGATATGAATACTACCTAGTTTAAGTGAAATAGATCCAAAACCCCATGCCAACATCTTTAGCTTATCAGAGGAGAAGAGCATATGAAAGAAGCTATTCCCCCATGAAATGCACTTCCAGTATGGGAACCCATAGATTACCAAGAGTCGCATAGAAAAAGCTTCAGTTTTCAGTGGAAAAGAACTCTTAGGTAGAATAAGATGAGCTATGATAGAGTGTTCACATAGATTGAAACGCTCTACAACAGCAAATGGGTCTGCCTTGATGTTTGCAACACTACCCTTCTGATGGATGGGAGGGACGTCTGATCCCTTGTAGATTGAGCATGAATGCTTTCCCACCCCATCAAGATCATCCATTTTTTCAACACAAGTAATGTCTAGAACACCACAAGAATATGGCCTAACTGGAGAAAGATCAGTGCACACCAATCTCAATGCAACAAACTTATACGAATCAAAATGCCCCCAGCCCAGAAAGGATTCAGAAAAATCTTCCATTTGAAACCCATACAATGTGAACCGGATGAATCAAAGACCGAGACTTATCCATGGAGAGAAATAACTACAAATAGAACCTTAGAGCAGATAACCATGTACTAGAATGTTGGAGTTACCTCACATCAGTCGTGATAGAAAAAGACCATAATGAATCACAATCTTTGACAGATCTGGACTGAGAGCAGATCCGGGGACCTTGAGCATGAACAAAACACTGATGTAGATTGGTTGGAAAATGTGGATCTGGACATGGAACCAAATTGCGAACCCTGAACCACGAGTGTGGATCTGGACAAAGAGAATATCAGGATCACGACCTTCAATAATGACAAACCACAAGACTCAATGAAACGTCCCCGATGCGGAATGGAATATGCGAATCTGGACTCGGAACCAAAAAGAAAAAAACCCCAAGTAGATTTGAATCGCGAGTATAGATCTGGATAGAGAAAAGGCGATGGACCACTGATAGGATGGGATCTAAGGAAATAAAAACTCTAATCACTGTACTTAGAGAGATACGGTCTCACCTATCTAATCCTTCCTCTAGTCAAAAAATTATAGCACTAAGTAATATCATCACTTTTTTATTTCTGATAAAGGTTATCTTTATAAGAGCTAAAAGGTGATGATAAAGATCGATGGTTAATTATTTATTTATATTATTACATATATTTGTAAAATAATATATATAATAAATTTATATTTATTTATTTATAATTATAACGACAAATAAATGTATACTTATTTTTATTTATATATATAATGAATATATTTATAAATATTTGTATATAATTATACAATTATATAAATTTATAAAATTATAAATATTATAAATATATATATATATATAATTATAATTATAAAATTATAATAAATATATTTATTAGATTTCTAATTTTAAATAGAAATAAATATAGCCATATTTAAATGATTATAAAATTATAATAAATATATATATTATAATTTTATAATTATTAACATAAATATAGATTTATTCAAAACTGTATTTATAAATAAATATATATTTAAGTAAATAATTATATGAATGTAATTAATATATTTATTATTATTTTATAATTATTTACATAAATATATATTTATTCATAGTTATATTTATAAATAAATAAATATTTATGTAAATAATTATAAGGTTATAATTAATATATTTATTATATTTATAATTTCATAATAATGTATAATAAATATACTAACTATATATATTTCTAAAATTGTAAATATAATAAATATATTTAATATGATTTTATAATTATTTAAATATATATTTATATTTATATTATATTATGTTCTTGTGGGTACAATTACGTTAAACGTACACACACCAAACACACAGGCTAGAAAGACAGACATTAGCCCCCCAATGGATAACACATCCATCAAGCCTTATTTAAAAATACATATATATTTAATTATAATTACAACTGTAAATAAATATATTTAAAAATAATTGTATATAATTATAAATATATATATATACATTTATAAACTAATAATAAATGTATTTCTTGTAATTTTATAATTTTTTAAATATATCAGTTTAGTTATAATTATAATTATAAATAAATACATTTAAAAAGTATTTATATATAATTAAAATTTTATAATTATAAACATAATCAATATATTTGTTATATTTATTATATTAATTATATAAATATATTTATTGTAAATTTAAAAATATTTATGGGAACATAATAAGTTAACCGGTATAACATGAATGATTCATACATAATAAGGTAAATATTATCAAAAATGAGTCATCACATACATATGGAAAGCATTATTAATAAGGGTGTAAATATATAAATGAATATGTATGAGTCATGTATACATAAACATTTGTACGCATCATTATAATATAGGTAATCATAACATTTGGAACACATAAACCCACAATCATGTCCAAAAATAAAAATATGATCTATAATGTCAATTATATGTACTCACGCATCAATGTATGGACATAAATAATGCCAATACGGTCCACGAATATCATCATTATCTCCTGGTATATATATTTGTTGACCAAATTCATTGGAGGCATATATTTATGTAAATATATATTTTTTTATATAATTATAATTATAAATAAAAAAATTAAAAAATATTTATATAAAATTATAAATATAAAATTATAAATATAATAAATATATTTAATATTAAAAAAATTATTATTTCATAATTATTTAAACATATATTTATGTATTTATAATCTTATAAATACTTTTTTAAAAAATAATATATATATATATATATGAATTATTAAAAAATATCAATTATGAACATGCATTTTTTAATTAATTTATATAAATAAACATTATTTCTTAATATAAATATATCATTTTTCAATATATTAATAATGTTTTTTATAAATTTTTTTATCATTCAAATGAATAGAACTGATAAATATATCTTTTATCAGTACTTTTTGTAGCACTAATAAAGGTTACCTTTATTAGTGCTTTTATATAGAACTGATAAAAGCGCGACATTCGTCACAATTTTTTGCTTTGTGCTAATAATAGCTCGTGTATCCCTTACATTGATTTGTGATATTGAGTAATAATTTTTCAACTATCATAACAAAAACATCTTATAACATCATGAAAACGTGCTACTGATGAAAAAATAATAAATTTAATAATCAACTGAAAACAAAAATTCTTTAAATATACATTCAAGGAAGATAGTTTTAAACAATTTATTTTATAAGAGAATCCATTTCCCATTTTTGTCTCATCCAATCACTTTTCTCTATCCACATATGCTCTCAAAAAGTATATCATTGAGAGTGGGTCACCCTCCCTTAACAACAAACTCTCAAGAACACTATGTACACCATTAGTTTTAAAAAATATGGAATTATTGTCTTTTAAGAAAACAAATCGTATGGTGATGAGTCCATGATAACATAACTAGACAATTTCAATACTGAAACAGACTAATGAACCACTCACCATCAACCAACAACCCAAATTACCCTTGGTAGATTCACATTTATGATAATATACTACATCAATGGTCTTAACGTCTTTATAAAACACACCTACCAATTTCGATAACCAATCCACATAGGAGAATCCCTCACTTGAAACCCATAATCATAATATTCCTTTTCTACAATCACACTAGGAGAAGATAAATACCACCTAAGACCACTCATATATAATCTCAATGAAGGTGGAATGTTGGATCACAAGTGTGCCCACATTAATCAAATACTCCCAATGTAAACAAACATATCTCTAAAGGATGCCTCACCGCACTCAATGGAATGTAGAGTGTTACTCTACTGAAGCTTAAAAGGCCATATAATACTCAACTCAAGGATGTGTATCTATTCGGTATCCTATTTAAATTGTCTATTTTATGTTGACATGATCCAGGGGTACATTTAAAATCAATATACCTCTCTAAAACCATGAAAAAAATTCATTTGGTGCATCGGTTACAACTCCAATTAACATTATATCATCTCACACGAACAACCAATTCCCTATTGTTAACAACCATGTCACATTCCACCACATACCCAAATCACCATACCACCATCCATGAAAAATCATATAAGTGTAGGGAAAGTACATGCTACCACCTTACCTATATTTTCAAGATCATACCATTTCATTATGTCCATTATAATCACACATGACATCATATTTTTTAAAATAAAATAAAACACAAATAAAATTGATTTAGGAAAAAAATAGGAAGAACATTAATAGATAAGAGAAAGGATGGTAATATGGGCATAGAACTGTCATTAATAGGTGGCTAATTCTGACTTATTGTTAATCAAACATGATATGGAAGAGATATAGGATGAAGAAAGAGAGAGTAATTGAAGGTATTTTGACTCTTGGGTGGATATAAATTATCCGAGTGAATGAGTGGTGTGAGATTTATTTTTTATCTAAAAACCAATTAAAAAATTTAAATATATTTAAAAAGGTAAATTAGAACCACATGGCATGTGGTACCCCTTCACCGGGACTGTATGAAAATTTGAAAATGTTATAGAACCACCAGGTGCTGCACTGGGTGCACAATAGCCTCTATAGTCCTTTGTTTTAGGCATGCATTTTCTTAACCATCACCCCAAATTATTGAATGACCCCATATGACCTTATTGTAGGTTCCAGGCACAGCGAAAGCGCATCGGTTGGTGTACCCAACTTTATTTTTAACGTTAAAAATGATCTATCTGAGATCCATCACGATAATAAAACGCCAGATCATTGGAACAGAACGAAGAATGAAAAAGAAAGAAGGGAGTCCCAGAACGATATAGAGGATCATCCTATCTTGGTTATAATTAATTTAATTAGTTGACCAGAATTACCTTAATGTAATTCATTCTTCATTGAAGTGTTCGGTCATGATCTGATGTGATCCATCCTTGCATCGTAGAATCCAAGTGTTGGATTCTGCTAGAGGTGATCCCCATGTGCTCTACATATCTCGGGACATCGCCGAAGGGATCTCTGGGTGCTAGCGGGGAAGAGCCTTTGCTTGTGATGTCCTCCTTCGATCGCCTTGATCCGATGGAGATGGATCTCTATCTCGTAGCATTAGAGCGTTCCTGGTGGAAAAATAATTCTCTCTTAGATTGAGAGTTTTTTCAAATCCGTTGTGCACAACCACCCAAAATGTCTTGGATAATGAGAAATATATAATTGGGATTTTTTAATTACATAAAATAATAAAATGAATTAATTACCTGAAATCATTTATTCATTTTATTTAATTCTTTGTAATAACTCATCTTTCATAATAATAGTTGACTATTATTATTACTTAACTTGCACCCAGCGAATTACACGTAATATTATTTAATTAAATATACAAAATTTATTTCTCATAAATTCCCAGAAAAAAATAAACGATGCCTATATGTAATATACATGGCGTGTACTTTAATTTTTTCATTTTTCTTTATTTCCTCCACCACATTTATTAGACCTAGAATAATGGA
Organism: Viscum album; assembly: GCA_963277665.1. Classification (NCBI taxonomy): domain Eukaryota; kingdom Viridiplantae; phylum Streptophyta; class Magnoliopsida; order Santalales; family Viscaceae; genus Viscum; species Viscum album. The sequence continues at coordinate 1,033,373,133 of OY728158.1, forward strand.
TTTTTATTTCTAAAATAAATATCATTGCATTAATCGCTAATAATTGTATTATTTTGCATAAAATATATTCTATTGAATAACTAGTGTCGAAATAAATGAGATCAGGAAACCTTGAATAATTATTAATCCTCAATAGAGAATAATATTTATCCAACTTTTTAAATTAATATTTAACTGAGATACTTGGACAAACAATGTGTGTGACACTCTAGGCCTCTTTCTCAGTCGCATTAGGCGGAGCCTGCCTAACGAACAAAGTTAGCATCTAGCAACATGACAAGGCACCCATAGAGAAAGAATTTAACACCGTAATGATGTGTTGCCTTCTACAAATGATTACCTTGTAATGTAATCCCTTTGTCTCGATATCTCGAATCAAGTGGGTTGGATGTTGGTGTCATCAAACCATGATCTCGATTATTCTTTCTTTGACATCTTGGAATTGTACATGCCTATTCCTCACCATGGCCATGGATTTAATTAGGCTGTATCAATTCAATCAAATGGTCTGCTATATCTACTTCCGTTGTGGAATCGAAGGGAAAAAAATCATTTCTCGCATTATCTATTAATGTTGTATTACTCGTGGTGCACCCAACATATCCTACCACACTTCGAACTGTGTTTCATCACAGTTTTTGTCGATACATCTAAGTGAATGAGTTTTAATACCCATTAATAATAATCTTAATGACTAAGAACCAATACATAGTTCCGTAGATAGGAACATACAATGACACTATGAAATGTGGATTTCTTAATGGTGGGTCTCATTCTTATAATATCTTCCAAGACATTACAAAGGGCGCACACCATGATAAGGTGCCTCAATGTTTTATGAGTCCCCAACCCTATTGACCTGTATTATTTGTGTCCCTCAAATAACAACATCCAGCCATAGAACATATAATCAAGAATAGTGTTACGACACTTCTGGTTTCTCATCGTACCTGGGATCTACTATAACCCTTCAATGCAACAGCTATCCTTAGGACATTATCACATGCATTGCCATGTAGAAGAACAATCAATATGAGATAAGGTATTTATTAATGAATAAAGTAAAAATTAGTTGGTTCTAGGCCACCAAATCCAATAGACTCCTATTTGTACTAAAACCAACTACTAACAACCTTTAACCCACTAGATATCACATGAAATTCATGCTTCTAGTGAGATAGTCCTTTAGTCATGGGGTCCGCCACATTCTCTTCGATGGACACTGCTCGTTGCAACTTCACCCCTTTGATAAAAATCCCGTAAAAGGTGCTTCTTCTAGAGTATGTGCTCTGTTTGTGGATGTGACCTTGGTTCTTTTGGAAGAGCCACCACTGTAGTATTATCACAATACAATTTGATAGGATCATTACTACTAGGAAACACATCATGCTTCTGAACAAAGTTCCAAATACACACGACCTCATTGGCCGCATCATAAGCCGATATATATTCACACTCCCCTGTAGAATTGGCGACAACTGGTTTCTTTGAACACTTTCAGCTCACAGCTCCTCCATTAAGATAGAAAACATATCCAGAATATGACTTCAGATCATTCTGATCTGTTTAAAAACCCGCATCAGCATAACCTCTAATGACAAGATCCTTATCTCCTCCAAACAGCGGAAACATATCCTTAGTTCTTCTCAGATACTTAAGGATAGTCTTAACAGCAGTCCAATGTTGTTTTCCTGGATCTGATTGATATCTTCCTACCATTCTCAGTGCATATGAAACATCAAGCCTGGTACATAATAATACTTACATGATTGATCCTATAGCCTAAACGTGTGGGATCTTATTCATTCTATCTGTCTCATGTTGTGTTTGAGGACAAATTTTTTAGAAATATGAAGGCAATGTGACATTGGAACTAATACCCTCTTGGATTGTTCCATACTAAGTCTCTTTAGTATCTGGTCAATGTATGTACCTTGACATAGTCCAAGCATCCTCTTGGATCTATCATGACTGATCTCAATCCCTAGAATGTAGGCTACTTCACCCAAGTCATTCATGGAGAAACACTTGTTCAACCAGTCCTTAACTGACTATAAGATATGTACATCATTTCCAATAATCAATATGACGTCAACATATACTACTAGGATAATGATCGCATTCCCATTCAACCATTTATAAACACACAGCTCACATTCGTTCTTAATGAACCCAAATTCCTTTATGGCTTCATCAAATCGAATGTTCCATGACCTGGATGCTTTCTTTAATCAATATATGGATTTATGAAACTTGCAAACCCGTTTGGCTTCTACTGGTGTCACAAACCCTTCTGATTGTGTCATATAGACATCTTCCTGATGGATCCCATTAAGGAATGTTGTTTTGACATCCATCTGCCAAATATCATAGTAATGGTAAGCTGCTATGGCATGTATTTTTCGTATGGATTTCAACATGGTGACTGACGAGAAGGTTTCACCATAGTCAATTCCTTGATGGTGTCCGAATCCTTTAGCTACTAGACTTTATTTATAGTTTCTAACATGACCTTCCATGTCCATTTTTCCCTTGAATATCCATTTTCATCCAACAGGATTGACATCAACTGGCTCATCGAACAAAAACCAAACATGAATCTTATACATGGAATCTATCATAGAATTCATAGCTTCTAGCCATCATGCAGCTTCTCAGCTTTTTTACTACTTCCTTGTAGGATATAAGTTCATCATTGTCCAACAATAAATATTCACCATCATTAGTAACTGGGAAACCAAATCATTCTTGTTCCCTTACCTCTCTTGAGCTCCTACACAGTAATTGTGTTTTTGGAAACTCTTACACGGGGACCTGTGGAACTTATTCCTGCACCAACTCTAGTGTATCTTGAGCATTAACATCATATAATTAAATCTTTCTCCCACTATACATTTTTAGGATGTTCCCTCTCTCAAAAAAGACGGCTTGTCTGGCAACAATCACTTTCTTCTCTAAACGGTTATATAGGTAATAACAATTTGTTTCCTTGGGATATCCTATAAAGATACACTTCATGCCCCAGGGGGATAGTTTGTTTCATTTGAAGGCCTTAACAAATGTGTCACGTCCCCATACTTGTGTGTGAAACAAAATGGGTTTCTTTCCATTCAATACTCAGAGGAAATTCCATTTTCCACCTTAGTTGGTGCTCAGTTTAATGTGTATGTTGCTGTTTTTATTGCATATCCCCAAAAAGATAATGGAAGATCTACATGACTCATCATCAACCTCACCATGTCCAACAAGGTGTAGTTTTTTACTTTCACTAACACCATTCCACTTTGATGTATAAGGAGGAGTGAGCTGAGAAAGAATCTCAAAATTCCGTAGAAGATCGATGAACTCTTGGTTCTGATATTCTCCACCTCGATCCGATCGAAGCTTTTTTATCTTCTTACCATGCTGAGTCTCTAATTAATTTTTGAATTCTGTAAATTTTTCTAAGGATTATAACTTATACCTCATTAAGTAGACATATCCATATCTACTCGAATCATCAGTAAAAGTAATTAAGTAAGAATATCCACCTCTAGCTTCTACTTGAAATGGTCCATAGACATTGGTGTGCACAAATACTAGAAGCTCTATGGCCCTTTCACCCTGTCCACCAAAAGGCGACTTGGTCATTTTACCTTGTAATCAATCGTGAAACATGTCATGTGGTTTAATCTTAGTAGAGTATAAATATCCATCTGGGAAGAGCTTTGTCAAATGCTTCTTGTTTACATGACCAAGATGGTGATGCCCCAACTGGGTGATGTATGAGTCATGTGTGTCTGTTTCGTTATCGATTTCCAACACTTGGTTTTTGTAATTTAATACATACAAATCATTATTTAAATGCGAAATACCATAACATATGTTGTCTTTATATATAGACAACCCTTATTTCCAAACATGAAAATAAGTCCATCCATATCTAAACAAGATACAAAAATTATGTTCTTGGTAACACTAGGAACTTAATAACAATTCTATAAAACCAAAATCATCCCAATCGGTAATGAGAGGTGGTAATCACCAATGGCTAATGCAGCCAGCCTCGTGCCATTGGTAGCTCAGAGATCCACCTCTCTTTTGGAAATCCTTCTAAACCTACTTGGTTCCAAAATTTGAATACATATGTGAGCCCTTAAAGATGTATCTAATAAGAAATGTGTACAAATGGAAAGATTGCACCCAATAATGAATGCACCTTTACTTTCCCCATGCTTATGGGTGTAGTTCCTCATCCAATGTCAATACTTGCCACATGAAAAACATACCGCATCCCGTTCCTTGCCCTACCTCTGGATCTTCCCCTTCTTGAAGGGACGATGAATGAGGGCTTCAGACCGTTTATAAGTCTTTGGCCCTTTTCCCTTGTCCTTACTTTTCTTATTCACCATAAGAATGGTCGGGTTGTGACACCCCTTGTCCATATTTACCTTGTGAATTAAGTACAGATGTTTTGATAAACTCTTCTCATTGTTTCGCATGTTGTAGATGACAATGAAGCTAGAGAAGGTCTTGAGAAGTGATGATAGAATGAGATCTATATGCATATTATCCTAGATCTTAATACCTAAGATATGTAGTCGTTCAATGTATCTAATGAGAATGACTTCATGAGGCCTAGATAGCGCAAAATCTCTATGATTAGTTTTAAACAAATCGTTGGAGATCTCATATCTCTTCTGTCTTGCCTTCTCTTGGTAGAGATCCTTAAGGTGAGATATCATGCTATACGCGTCCATATTTTCATGTTGCTTCAAGAGATCATTAGACATGGAAAAAAGCATGAAACATTAGAAATATTTGGAATAATACATGTTTTTTATATATAGATACAATTCCTCATCACTAGACTCTTTCCCAAGCGCAACTAAAATAGGCCCTTCCAGTACATACAATTTCTTTTGTGGCGAAGGATGACGCATAAATGCCTCTTCCACTCTTGGAAATTGGTGTCAGTGAGAATTTTTTCCTTCTCGAGTATGGTTCTTAATGATATGTTCAAAGTAATGTTTCTTGTCTATTCTACCAATTTATATGAGAAAAGGTTTAGAACTTTATTATGATAAAACTAATTCAAATAATACTTATTAGTGTCCCACTATTTTATCTAAATCCTTAAACCCTCACCATTGACTTTAGAATATTATGTAGACTATATATTATAGTGGCAAGGATCCATATTTCCCTTCACATTACCCCAACTAGGGTTGGTCAAGCAACTTGAAGGATTTTAGGTAGGTATTAAAAATGCCAACTGCATTAACTCACATCTCCTTGATCTTTTGAGTAGACTCCCCAATCCTGAAATTCTTTTTATTTTGGATTTCCTCAACCTTTGCCTCATGGTCACACCAATTCCTACTGTAGTAGTCAACCCTTGATGCAAACCAAGTCACGTCAACCCAAACCATTTAATTATAATTCCTTGATAATTGAATGCACCCAACTAGGGCTGGTCAGGCACTTTGAACTATGGTTCAATTCTAACCATGATTATGGAAGGGTATACCGACTTAAAATTTATTTGAAGGATTTTATCCTTATACATAAATTTCCACATTATTATCCTTGATTACATTCTTGTTAATATTAAGTAGGATATACTTAAGTGATTAACCATGTCTAAGATAATATTTACACATAAGACGGTTTTATTTTTGTTCTATCTTGCATTCTTGTTGAATTCATTAATTGCATGATCATGAAAACACACCCACAATAAATAAACCATACAACTGACAGAAATAAAATAAATTGTATGATCATGAGCTTTTTATACCGGTTAGTTTATCTAGCGGTTGATAAACTTACCCAATACCTAGGGGAGAAACACCTTGAACCATTCAGGTTCATGTTTATAGGTTTCCACCTATCCACCTTTGTATCTCCTTGGATTGGTTTCACCTTGGCTCCTAACTTGAGCCACCTCCACTAGATTGGGAGATCCATCCAATTCATGTGAATTTATCTGAGATGAAGGTGAGGGGAAAATGGGATTTTACCTTAAAGAAACACTGGGCGCGCAGGCCCTACATATTAATGAGGAGAAGGTTCGCATGCCAACAAATTTAATTTAAATAAATTAATTAAAAAAACCATTCACATACAAAGGTCATGGCCTAGCTCATGATCATCCATACATGCAACGATATTTACTCATCAATAAAACTATCATTCAATTATTTAATAGTTCTTGTTTAAGATAAATCATGCTCAAATCAATTAATTATCTTTAATTAATAAATCCTTCTATCTTAAACCATTTTTTTAATTTCCTTGAAATTATCACCCATTATAATTTTAAACAAATAAATTAATTTAAAATTATCATTATATGTAACTTGTACCATGTAGGCGACCCAATTAATTCCCATTTACGCAGATATTAAATTAAACAGACATATATATATAACACCTATCATGTGTTGTGCCTCAGCTTTTCTCCTTCACTATGGTACACGTCTCAATGGTTTGTATAATATAATAATAAATTTTAATAAATATTAATTATTTGGATGAGAACACGATATGTAGTTCCGACTACACGGTGTGTACTTTTGTTCACTGTCCATCTGAAGTACACGCCTGAGGAAATGGAATGTTTATGTACTTCAGAAATTTTTTGAGTACATAGCATGTTCAGTGGGATACATGTCGTGTAGTATCCGCATTACACGGTTTCCTGCCGGGAAATCCATGTATGGGGTACACAGTCCAACCCTAAACTGAAGGGACTATACATTGTGTTCTATGGGCCACACGACATGTAATCTAGAAACCATGTGTCGCATATTCCTAGTCAACAAACGGTGTCATTTATGACATAGGAATACTCCAATACATGGCCTGATTTGGTGGATCAGTCTGGTGTATTGAACCTAGACTACACGACGTGTACATTCAAATACATGCTGTGTATTCTAGTGTTGTATGTCCAGGAATGTTTAGAACCTCCGGATGAGATCCTATATTTTATTTTAATAAAAATTAATAGAAAAAATTGGTTTCTATAAGGTGAACAATAGATGAGAGAGGATGAATAGATCTCGAGATTCAGATTTAAAAAACTATTAACTTGAATTGAAACAACTAAATTATTAAATGCGTAAATCACCAACGAAAAAACTAAATAATTATAATCAACGATATGAACCCTTTTGATACCACTTGTTGGTTTCGGGCAAAGCAGAAGCACGTTGGCGGGTGTACCCAACTTTAATTTTATCGTTAAAAACGATCTATCTGAGATCCATCACGATAATAAAATGCCGGATCATCAGAATAGAACGAAGAATGAAAAAGAAACATGGAGTCCTGGAACCATAGAGAGGATCATGATATGTCAGTTATAATTAATTTAATTAATTTGTAAGAACTACATTAATGGAATTCTTTCTTCATTGATGTTTCTGGTCACGATCTGATGTGATCAGTCGTTGCATTGTAGAATCCAAGTGTAGGATTCCTTTAGAGGTGATCCACACATTCTCCACGTAAATCTAGACATCGGCGAAGGGATATCCAGGTGCTAGCGCGTAAGAGCCTTCACTTACGATGTCCGCCTTTGATCACCTTGATCCAGTGGAGGGGGATCTCTCTCTCTTAGCTTGAGCACATTCTTGGTGGAAAAATAATTCTCTCTTGGATTGTGAGTTTTTATAAATCTGTTGTGCACAACAACCCAAAATGGCTTGGATAATGGGAAATATATAATTGGGATGTTTAATTACAGAGTATAATAAAATGAATTAATTACTTATTCATTTCATTTAATTCTTAGTAATACCCAATGTCTAATAATAACAGTTGACTATAATTATTACCTGACATGTGCCCAACAAATTACAACTAATATTATATAATTAAATAAATTATATTTATTACTCATAAATTACCTAAAAAATAAACGATGTGTATATTTAATATACACGATGTGTACTTTTATTTTTCCATTTTTTTTATTTCCTCCACTACATTTATTATACCTTGAATAATGGCTATTTATTTCTAAAATAAATATTAATGCATTACTCGCTAATAAATATATTATTTTTCCCACAATATATTCTCTTGAATAACAAGTGTCGAAATAAATGCGATCATTCATCCTTGAATAATTATTATACGACATTCAAGAATAATATTTATTGAACTTATTAAATTAATATTTAATTGTGATACATGGACACACTTAGTGTGTGACCCTCTAGGCCTCTTTCTCAGGGGAATTAGGTGGAGCCTGCCTAAATTCCAAGGTTAGCATCTAGAAACATGCCAAGGCACCCATAGAGAATGAATATAACGCCATAATGATGTGTCACCTCCTACGAATGGTTATCGTTTAATGTAATCCCTTTGTCTTGATATCTCGAATCAGGCGGGTTGCATACTAGTGTCATCAACCCATGTGCTTGATTATTCTTTCTTTGACTTCCCAAAATTGATCGTTCCCATTCCACTCCATGGACATGGATTTATTGAGGTTATACCAAATCCATCAAAGGTCCTGAGATATCTAATTCTATTATGGAGCAGAAGGGATAAATCATTTCTCTCATTATCTATTAATGTTATATTACTCATGATGCACCCAACATATCCTACCTCGGTATGAATAGTGTGTCATCATATTTTTCATCAATACAACTAAGTGCATGAGTTATAATACCCTTTAATAATAATCATAAAGTCTAAGGACCAATACACACATCCGCAGATAGGAACATCCAATGACACTATGAAATGTGGATTTCCTACTGGTGGGTCTCATTCTCATAATATCCTCCAAGAAATTACCATGGGTGCACACCATGAAAAGGTGTCTCAATGTTTTATGAGTCCTCACCCATAATGGATTGTATTATTTGTGTCCCTAAATAACATCATATGAACATATAAATTATATTCAAGAACAGTGTTATGGAACTTCCGGGTTCTCATCATATCAGAGATCCTTTATGGACCTTTAATGATACAACAATCCTTAGGAAATTATCACATGAATTGTCATGCAGAATAACAATCAAGATGAGATAATGTATTTATTTTTGAATAAAGTAAAAAGTAGTTGGTTCTAGGCCACTAAATCGAACACTTATAACTTCTATAAAACAACCCATAAGTTAGTCCCTTGTTCAAAATATTCAAAACCAAAATACAAAATAAAAAATCACCCCAACTCTAAATCATCTTTAGGTAAATTTTAATTAATTGCACTGAAATATGTGAACATGAGTCGTTAAAAGTTTCCCACTACATAATGCCTCATTGACAATAAATCCTAATGATAATTATATAAATTCAATTAATCTTATTCAGACAAATAATTTTTTTCCCACTATATCCAAGAGATATTATCATGTCACACATAGTGAAACAAAAACATTTCCCATTATTTGATGCCTCCCACTCCCATCATTAATAACCATAAGTCGTTTTCAAATATTGTGCTTTGAAAGTTAGTCATTATGTTACATCTTAACACACATGAAAAGAACTAACTAAAATATAACCCTAATGGGTTTCCATGATTTCATTAATAACCTTAGTATTAAAATACCAACAGACCCTTCTCCATAGCAACAATGATGCACCAAACATAATTACATTAATTATTACATGATCACCAATTTCAAATTTAATCCAATTTACATATGTAGGCTAAGAAAACCCACCAAACATTTGAAGGTGTGTCTAGGAGTCACTTGACTATCCACACTAAATTCTCATCCTCAAGTGTAAGAGCTGGTATAGTGGATAGTTAATCACCCCTATATAAAACCATTATAGTTCCTTGACATACACAGACATTCTCTATGGAAATCTTGACACCAACTCTATTCTTGAATTACACACCAGTCTCACTAAATTTAATGACTAAGAATTAAAAAACATAACAAAATATGGGAATCAAATATCTCCTTTATTTATCTGATAATATATAATATAATAAAAAATTATAAATGGAAATTTTTACATAATTTCATTTACTAAATTCTACAAATTACACTCAAATTTATTCCTCCACTCTCAAAACACAACTCACATGCTTATAGCTATAAGCCGATGAAAAACCACATACATAACAAGAATGGGTTTTCATAACTCATTGACTATTGAATTCCCCACACATTAATCAAGAAGAAAATAATTTTATTGAACAAACAATGATGTTAACTACACCATAGGATTTTCTATATATATTAATTCAAAATCAAGGAAGAATTGTTTTTTATTATCAACACATATTAAATTGCATCCCCGATCCATTATATTAACAACCTAGGTAACCTCATTAAAAGATCATTTATCTATGTTATAGGGTTTCATAATGTTTCAATCAACCACTACTAATAGGGAAATAATTTCAATGTCACAATGCTTGCATACTAACAATTCATAAACAGACATGATGCTACCTTGGTCTTTCTTGTCATAGAGTTTGAACATTTCCATCCCTGTCACACTACAAGCACATTAATGAAATATTTTCTTTGGGTTGGAGAGTTTCATATCCCCCACACAAAAATGAATAATTCCAAAATGGTAAAGATCATCCCTAATATCATTCTTCTACATAGCCACCATATTTCTCTCCATGGTATTGAGTGAAAACTTCTTCTATCATTGGAAATTACTAGTCTACTATATCAAAGTTTGAGGTAATGTAAAATAAGTACATTGGTTTCTCACAAGGAATCATCAAATACTTTTTTTAAAATATTGTATTTTATGAATTTGTTACCTTGATAGGGTTGCACAAAGTAGAGTTATTCATTAAAAAAATAGAATATGTTACAAATCATCCAAACAAGTAGGGATTATTCAATTTATTAGTATTTTATAGGTATACATTATCTTCATAAAAATATTATAGAAAATATTGGAAATCCCTCTAGCAATATCTAGAACCACCTCTTTTGGAATGCATGATCTTATACCATTTACATAGGTTACCTTTCAAGCATACATATTTTGTGGTCTATATGTAGCGTCTTGGAGTATCAATCTGTCCAAAAATATAGAAAATACTTTTAATATGAATTTCAAAATCATGGGTTATAATTCATCACCAAGAGGAAAATAGGACCCTAATATCCATGATTTCCCTCATATATATATCTTCTTCACTCACTAGTCCTTTATCGAGGGACCGTAACATGTGACATGATATCTATGAATAATCCTTCCACTAGATATCCCCTTATACACCACCCATGGGTCAATTGTTGTTAGAACACTAATAACTAAGGTCCCTACATTTCTCTCCCAAACAATATGACACAGTGGTATTCTCTTTTAACACATTTATCTGATATAATAATGGGTTTAGTCGTATTAGTTCTATGTTGACACCTAATTATATCAAATCAGAATCCCATATTTCAACATTATCACACACCAACCATCCACCATATACACTATTCATAGTTTCATCTAGAAAAACCTAGGTCAAATCATATTCCTATAATAACAATATATAGATAAAAAATCATACACATTATATCATTAAAACTAAACCTAGGAATCAATTTCTATCTCACTCTCCTCAACCATGAAAAATATTTTTAATTTTAAAGCATAATGTCCCATCTCAAATGCATATTTTAAAAACATCTATATAGTGAGATAAATATTATTTAAATCATTAAATATATACCAAATATGTTAATAGATCAACATAGTAAACAAAAAACATTAATTCATTTTTTCTTGAATAATTAACCAAACTCCTTTGGTTTTCATTCAAACATTACATAGATATTTTAACCATGGAAAGGATTAGTAAACTAATGCAGCACTAAAAAAAATTCCAGATATAATTAATTAAATTATTGTTAATTATTTAAAAAACATAAACATTAATTTAAACATTATATTTAAAATAAATTTATTAAATTTTAAATTAAGGAATTTCAAAAATATCGTTTACCAATCACACACAAGAACCAAAATTTTATGTGAACATATGCATCGACCATAATTCTTGAAAAAAAAAGGAAACATGTATCTTAACTATTCCCTGTAACTAAAAATATTATTCATCCATCCAATACATATTAGAATTTATGAAAAACTATTTCATTCCATTGGCATTCAGGGTGAAATATAAAATTTCATCGGTAACATGATATTTTGGTATGAATAATTCATCGATAATTTATATGGGTGACATATAACGTCACAAACTATCTTATATTTTTTCAATAAAATTCACAATAACCCAAACTCCACTTTGATAAAACTTATAATGACTCAACCAAGGTATTCTATTAACCTAGTTTGATTCATCACAAACACCAAATATATACCATGATCTCTAGGGGTCGGAGACTAGCACAGAGGGACTCGGTGTAAATGGGGGGAATTTGTTTAACTATTTTTCTGACATTTTAGATCAATAATATATTTTACTAGAAATATTTCATGATACATAATATATTGGACATTTCCTTATAATAAAACGATGACCAAAATTTTAAAGAGTACTTGTTTTACCAATATGAAAAAATATACTCCAATATATATATTTAAAAAAGAAATTATACACAACAGTAGGTCGTAGGTATATCATACAATAGTCCAAACCTAAAATAAAAATGATACCATCAAATAACATAAAAAAGAATAAATAAAATAATGGCATACTAAAGACCCTTCTATACACTAATGGCCACTATTACTCAACCACATAATGAATTCCTTATGAGCTACTCTAAAACCATCATATATTATCAATATCCAATCAACTACCCTCAAATACCAATTAATACCTGAAATTTCACAAGTGTATTTGCATATGAATCAAGATATATATGCAATGTGTGAGTACATAATTCGTTTTTCCACCACCAATTATGTCGCGATCACAATCCTTTATATAGGAGTGAATTTATGAAATTATATATTATAGAATTCTAAAATACAAAATTGAAAAAACAACAACACCCCATTTATACAATACTTTTTAAATGAAATGAAACTATAACCCATGGTGTTGTTTCCCATGTGCCTACTAAATTATTATGGAAACCACAATAACTGAATCATTCCATTAATAGAAACTAACTACACCTAATACGACAATTAATCAAACTCTGTAATGGCTGAATAAATTATCTTTGTCAAATTAATAGGTAAAATACACATTTATTTGAACTACATACTCCTTATAGAGGGAGAAAATTCCATAGGAAGGGCCTATATAATCATAAATTTAGGATAATATAACATAGGGATATGGATGGATTTTATCATATATTCAATGTCACCCTAACAAATTTTTAGGTCCTCCTTAGGATCCACTATCAGACATGAGAAAATTATAAATAATTTATAACAATATTTATTCAAATCCAACTATAATGAAACACCAAAATAAATACAAGTATGTTTATAGATAATTTTAATACAAACATAATTGATAAATTAAAATAATTTCATTGAACATTCACCCTTCCAAAAATTCTAGGAAAACATACACATATAAAACATGAATAATTATATTCAATATAATTAACTTATATAATAATATCATATAAACATACTACTTACAATATGATATTAAATTACAAAATCTACATAAAAAAATATTCCATTAATTTATTACCAAGGAATATAGTTTTGAAAAAATATATTTGAGAGGATTGATTTTACAGTTAGGTCTTACATTACCACATTTCACTATCCACATAAGAACTAGCATGGTATATGAAAGAGAGTTTCACTCTTCTTTAATTTTCATCTCTAAACAAGATTAGGTATGGACATATTTTTGGAAAACAATAAATAATTGTGTTATAATTTACTTATTCAATACTTATATGTAATTGAAAATTTAAATCCATCCTTTCTTTACCTAAACTTCCTCTAAAACAAATCACCCCTAACCAATATCCTAATAACATTTCAATAAATTCTTATTGTTGTTCTCGCATGATGTTGGAATACTTGATAGTGGGTGAATCATGATATAATAATAAAAATTAAACACTTACATTGATCATGACTAGTGATTAGATGAAATGAAGCTCTCTCCCTTATCAAATTTGAAAGCAATAATGAAAATGGTACATAATCAATTTTACTTGTTTCACTCATAGTTGACTATATCTAATGACAATATACTAATTGATGTGTTCGTGTAAAAAATTATACTAAAGTGAACTAATTGTTTATAATTCTTATAGACGTATTGATTTCCCACATGGTTCAACACTATTGGAATAAATGTGAATCCCCTTCCCTCTCACTCAAGAAAAAAACATTTCCCTGTAAGAGTCAATTTTTATCAAATAAATAAAAAGGGTACAACTCTATTTTTGTATAAACATGTTTCGTGTTCATCATTAATAATGATATCTTCTCCCTTATTCATCTTAATATATCTATGAGTTTAAAAAACTAATTTCTATTTATAAACCCTCTACTAAAAACTCTTATCAGTTTTTTATCACAACAAACATCAACTTTTCTTCTCCTCCATGAATGTTGATAAAAGGCTAACATTTCTCAATGTTGTTTAGAAACTCATATGATCAAGAATCATATCCCCCACAATATTTATATTGTCTACTGTTTCCTATTTATTCATTTTTAATCTCCATAATTTATTCTAATATACACATAATTAAATGATTTTGAATTCCTTATAATAAACATTATTTTTACACAATTGTGACATAGCAAGAAACGTCAAAGAAAAATTCCTTAAAAATAATAATCCTTTAAAAATTATTACCTAACAATAATTAATTCTATAATATTTTATGTCTGATTTCGTGGAAAAATATTGATTAAAACATTTAGGTGTTGCAAAAAACAGTATGGGAAAATCATTAATCCAAGACCTAACAAAATGAAATAACCATTTTTAAAAAATCTAAAACTCTTCATCCATTTGATAAGAAAAGTTTCAATTAAGAACTATTTGACCTTATAAAATTGTAAGCATCATCATGTAATTTATGTTATGGAATCCATTCATCAAAAGTCACTCATATATAGAAAATATTGACGTCATATTTTATTATAGAACCATACTCCTTTCCTCGTGCAGATGTTGCACCCTTTATTTATAGATAGAGGAAAATGACTACAAGTTATAGAATACCAATATGGGACTCTAAAGTACACATATTTGGGTCAATAACTCCCCCTAAAGATAGAACATATATAGCTTGGAAGAATAGTCCCAAAAAAAAGTGATGAAATGACAAAGACTAAACAAACTCCCCCTAAAAGATAGATCATGAATGATTTCTAGCTTGGTGAATAGAGAATCTAGGAAAGCTCTTGGTAAGAATTTTGTGAAGATGTATCCAATATGATGAGCTATTAGAATGTGGCAAATGATGGTATATTTTTTCTCAAGGTGATGGTGACGAAATTGATAGTAAATCTCAATATTCGTTATGGGTTCATATAAATCTAGAATAGAATCAATCTTTGTGGTTATATGATTATCAAACAAAATATGAGCAGAATCATGTGATGGGAAACTAATTTTCTAAATCGGTTGAATAATCCTTATAATTTTAGTAGTGACCTAGGCCATTGTATGGTATTTTGATTTAGAACTGGTTCTAGAGATGATAGTTTGTTTCCTGATTCACCATGGGATTATGTTACCAACAAAAAAACTACAAACTCTAATGTATACTTTTAGGTAGATAAATAGTCAATGTAGTTAGTATCACAGAAGGCCTCAACATCCATATGATTGTTATCTGAATACCAATAACCATGGGTATTTTCTTTCTTATATTTATTTGAAAATGTGAAGGGCATCATCCCATTGTGATGTTGTTGGGTGTTCCATTAGTTGAATGACCTTGCTAACATCACAAGTGATATCTGAATGAGTCATAGAATGATAATTGAGTTTTCCCACAAGATGAACATACTGATCTGGATGAGAAAATTGGTTAGTCAAACCATGGAGGGATTTTTCCCTTGGTTCATGAGAAGTTTTAATGGTAGTTTCCTTATACAAGATAATATCCTACAAGATATCCAAATAATTTTTTTTGAAAGGAAGATGATGGTTAGCGAACGGTAGAATTAAATTCAAAGCAAATAAGTTTGAGGACTCAGTTATTTGGTATGAAACTGTTGTTTAAGATAATCCTTGAGGTGGGAAATTTCATGTGATTCACAATAACTAAAAATGATATCACGAACATACACAACCAACATGATGAAACAAGAGAACGATTTTTTATAGAAAATCATGTAATCATTCATACTATGAGATAGTCTAAATGTAGTAATAATAGTGTAAAATCTATCAAATCATGCATGATGAGACTACTTGAGCCCATAAAGAGACCAACGAAGATGAAAGACAAGATAACTAGCCCCAATGAAAAGGCATCCAGTTGGTTGTTGCAGAAATACTTATTTAAAAAAAATCAAGGAGAAACACATTATTAACATCAAGTTGATGAAGAGGCCAACTATGAGAATCTATAAGAGATATGGATAATCTAATAGAGACCATTTAATGAACATGAGAGAAAGTATCGTAATCATAAAAACCATATGTCTATGAACACCTTTAATCATGGGATAGGACATAGGAGATGAAGAGTACCATCGTCATTTAGATGGAATGTATAAATTCATTTACATCCAATAAATTATTTTCCAGAAATAATGGAGACTATATACCAAGTGCGATTATCTTACAAGGCATGTGGTTCATCCTACATTACTCTAAGAAAACCTGAGTGAGATTTAGGATTAAAACTTTTATGAGGTACTTGTATCACCTTGAGAGCATAGAATCATATGTATGATGTTTATAGAGGATTATTCTAGAAATAGAGAGTACCTTTACAAAATGAAATGGGAAATTCATTCCTTCCCAAAGTAGGAGAAAAGAATTATGTTAGGAAAATGGTTTCCAAGGCCTAGATATGGGGCATGTTTGATGGATGTTGCGAGTAGATAGACCCAATGTGGAGATCATTGTTTTGGGAAAATGGAGGCCATGGTGGGTGGATGGTGAAAGGAAGACAACCATCTATGGTCATGTTGTGGTGGGTAGAGGGTGGATATAAAGGGAATAGAGAGTTCTCAATAGAGACATCAGTGGAGATGATATAAAATCACAAGCCAAGAGAGAAACAATTGTATCTTGGATAGGTAAGAGAGACCCAGAATGTTGCAACAAAGGGCCTTTGTGGAAATTTTATAGGGACAAGGATGAGTTTCACGAACATAACACAGACACCCAAACATGTGAAGTGAATGAGGATGAGGATGAAGATAGGGGAGAAGAGCCCAAAACAGACTCTCCCCTTAATGGAAAAATTAAGGATTATTTTTTATATGATATATGGTAGTAAGAATTGAATCCCCCAAAAAGGAATAGGAACATGCATGTGAAATAATAAGGCTGGAGAATTTTGTAGAATTTAGTGATATCTACCATCAGCCACACCATTCTGCTGAGGAGTATTAGGGAAGGTTGATTGATCAAGGACTCCATGATCTCTGAGAAATTGTTGAAGGTATTATAAATATTCTCAACCATTATTTATGTGGATTAATCCAATAGGATTATATAACTAATTGTAAACATCATGGTATACTTTCTTGAAAATATCATTCACCATCGAACAATCACGAAAGTGATATAGCCATGTCATCCAAGAGAAGTCATCAATAAAGGATACATAATAATTCTACTATAACTAACTACGGACCTAGAAAGGTCTCCATACATTAGAATGAACTAATCCATAGGGGTTAGCTGCATGTGTCACCAAATTAGAAACATAAGATTCTTGATGATGTTTGATAAACTTATATGATTCACAATAAAATGAAATATGAGGATTAAAATGGAGGAAAATATTATGTAATACTGAATCTGATGGATGGACGTAGGGAAAATGTTGGTAATGAAAACAAGAAGAGGTGTATGGGAAACCATAGTATGGTGGGGGTATCAATCATGTACACCCCATCACTATTTCAACCTTTACAAAGCTCCTGACTCACTGACTACTCCAGAAAAACAACACTATAGGATGAAAAAATTTCCTAAAAAATTATTTCTTTTTTGAGCATACTGATGGACACAATATTAAAATGATTATGAGGAACATGATCCACTAATGTTTGGTGAATAGGAGGTGAGGAGCATATTCCAAATCCTGTAATATGAATCATATATCCAATAGGAATAGTAATTACCAAGGAACAACTATACGGATGATAGGTAGTAAGCATACCTGCATAACCTATGATCTGATCGTAAGAACCAGAATCAATTATCCAATCATTTCTTTTGATGAGAAACATAAGTTTTAGTTTGAACAGTATGATCAATAGTGGAATAATAGAAGGTAGGTGGAAAAGTAGTCCGATGAGAGTTCATAAGTGAAATTTCACCCATAAAGTTCCGGGATATGATGGATTGTTTACGGTGTCATATATGTTGTCATGAAATGAGATATATATGGAATAAATGAATCTATAATTGATAAATTTTTCATTGTTGGTAGGGTACTGGTATGGATGCATAGATAATACCTCAGCGGGAATAGACTAGTCAATGGTATCAAGGCGTGCATGAAATTCATGAAGCTAGACACAAATCAAATGCATGGATGGAAAAGACATAGTGTTTCAATTATACAATGATAATACAATAGGGGCACATATAATTCATAATTTTGTTAGGAGAAGCGTCAGAGTAAGGGTATGTTGAAGGTACCAGGTACCAGGTGGAAGGTGACGTCAATGGTGGGCCTCGATGGTGAACGACTCTACTTCGAGGTGGCTTCCATAGATCACATCAGGCCAGATGGATCAGCTACCTAGGGGTGCTAGCCACAGTTTTGGAATAGTTATCCGCAGTATATACCACAGATTAGAATATTCATTATGTTATAGTATCACATAAGAATACATCATGATAGGAGAGGGCAGTGACGGTCAGAGTATGTGAATAGTAAGGGTCGTCATCATCAAGGGTGTCAAGTTGAACCTGGGTAGTGTGACACTGTCAGGGGTGGTGGGCAGAGTCGTAGCACCCAAGGGAGCCATGTGGGTGGTCAGCTGCACATGGAAGAGGCAACGTGGTCACAATCAAGTAGTAAAATATGACTAGGTATATGTCATGAGTAGAGGGTGATTGGACGTGGTTGAGTGAAGTGACAATCTTGGAGAGGAGGCACAAGAGGAGGGGGTAAGTTGCACAGGGTGGGGCGACATGCAAGGAGATGTTGGGGGGTTCACATGTTGTGACCATGTGCAGTGGGGGTGGAGATAAATAGATTGGGGTAGGGAGGAAAAACACATGTAAGGAATGGTTGGGGTTTACACCTCCTCTAATTACATGTAGAACCATACTCTTAACCTTAATGAGTGAAAAATACCATTAATTATATATAGAGGTAAGAGGTCTAAAATAAAAATCAACCCTATGTTGAATTCTAAAATATAAAAAATTGGGTCCAGCATTTATCATTTGTCTGTGATTATATATATTTCCATTTCATTAAAATTCCACCATAAATTATCATGGATTTCTCAAAAATATTATGATAAAACCAATCAAACTTAATATTCAATACATCACAGAGTTTATAATAACGTGACCTATACTCTCCTATGGTTAGTTATTATTTATTTTTAGTGAAAAACATCTCAAAATTACACAAAATTAATCTCTAAAACTAAAAATTATAATAAATTTTTATGTTGTTTTAAGGATTTTCATTATCCTTTCTATCAAAAAATAAAAATAAATTTTTACCGATCAAATTTTGTTTGACTCCCCCCAATTTTTGCCTATTATAGAAACTCCACACACAAAAAATTTTCAAATATAATTCAACTCTTTAAAAAACAACAATCACCTCTTAAAAATAAAACATTATTCAACAATAAGAAATGATAGTTTATTTATATATTAATAACTAATTCAATATTATCCAACATTATAAATGATCATAATGAGAAGTATGGGTTATTTGAAAATTTTTTAATTACACTATTATCCTCACTTTTTTGAAATCCCTTGATAGTTTATACATATTAATTCATGCTTATTCCTAAACACATCACTCTTAGATATTAATTCATACTCTACATACTCACCCAAATTAAGCATTCGAATTACTCTCCCCAAACCCTTCTTTAAATACACTTGGAATCTTCTCCCACATTTAATTACATGATGATATTTCTCCCACTATATCATATGTAATAACTCTCCCACTTTTTCAACGAATAAAAGAATCAGTCATTTAATGTTTATAAAAGGTAGTTAGTAAATCACTAAATTAACTCAAATAGAAAACATAACAATCAATAATATCACATGTTGAACACCATACAGAAATAATAAATACCTTTAGAGGGTGCCTTCATTGTTATATCCATAATTTAATCATGAGTAGACACATAATCTAATTTCACAAAACCATTCCCAAGTTTCTCCTTTATATATTTTTTTCTCCTAATATGTTATCTCCTCAAATGATGGACTCGATCATTTTTATGGTTTATTGTACATTTGTGTACAATATGTGAAATTTACTCATCCCCAATATGATGAAGATATTTATTTATGAAAAAATGTTGCATTCTATCTTGAGAAAGGTTATATATTTAGCTCATATAGTTCACAAAAATTTCTATATTACTTATTTCTCATCCAAGAATTACAGAAATCTCTGGAATAAATGTATCAACCAACATCCAATTTCTATCATCCACTAAACCAACCTAATTGGTGGTTGTATATCCTAATAACTCATATTTCTATTCCTCTTCATAAAGTACTCCAAAATTGACTATGTATTTGATATGATGATGTATTATTCTCTCCACTAGAATATGGATTTCCTCGGTATATATTTGATACCTTATTGATTGAAATATATCAAATAAAATATCTGATACAATAAAAATTCATAAATCTCCCTATATCTATAATATCAACCACTTCACATTTAGCATCTTCTGAAAATTTCATCTGTATATAGATCAACATTGAAAAAAAAATATCTTTCATTCCCTTTTATTTCAATAACCCTTTAATATATTTGGACGACTAAATGAAACATCCAAGGTTTCCATGTATTACTATAAAAACAAGCAAAAATATCAACTCATCTACCATAGACATTTCAAACTCACTCCAACTAATTTTCAAACTCTATGAATTTATATTCATTAAATACTCAAAAGATTATGTCGTCTATATAATCATGAACAACCATCCTTTGATAACTCTCCTTGAGATAATGATTATGATCAACTCCTCCATATTGAAATCTAGGATTTCTCAGGTTTTGATCAAGCCTAAAATACCAATCTCTTAATTCTTGTATCATCCCAAAGAATATGTTTTTTCAAGGAACATATTTTTTGTCATCTCTATGAATGTTAAAAACATCTGATTACTCAAAATAAACATCTTATTCAAATAATATATTAAGAAAAACTAATTTGGAATTTATTTTAAAAATCATAAACTTATTTTACACCACTATGGATGAAAAAAGTATAATAATTTCCAATTTATTCATGGTAGGAAATTTCCCAACCCTAAAAATCACTTTAATTTTGGCATTTTCCTTGTACATGAGCTATGCTTCATTTTGGATGATGTTACCTTATTCATTTAAATGGATTACAAAGGCACACCCATTTCCAATAACATTTTTATCATCCAACCTTGAAATAATTTCCCATGTTTGAATATTCCAAATTTAATCAATATCTTTATCGATAGATCAAATCGTTAAATCTCTGATATGATGAACAAAAAATCAAGATCAAATCTGTAGAGACCCGAAGCTTGACGTACATGGACATTACATTACTTTAGAGGAATACATAATACATAACAAAAACAGACACACTAAAACCATAATAGTTTAGTGTCTTTGGAAACTTGGAACGTAATCTTCTAATCGTGGTGAAAGATCTTCAACATCTCCCATAAAGATATTCCCATTTTTTCTTACTTAATACCTTTCTTTATATCCTAGGGAAAAGAAAACATAAAAAGGGTGATCTCAAATAATCAATAAGGGTAAGCATGGATAATATAAAACATACCATATACATTTGAACTTAAAAACATGAACATAATGTTTAATCATCAAAATCTTGAGAAATGACATAAAACATGGAAGTAATTAAGGAATAGATCATAAAGAAACATTAAGAATGATAAAAATAGCATGGGAATAAAACATGTAATTGTGGAAACCATTAAGCACATGATATGATTTCCATAGTAGCCAAGGCATTGCTACCACGACCATCTTAGTGGACAAAGTCCCTTTCTAAATCGAGTTCACTCCTCGTTTAGTCCTGTTTTACTGAACCGGTTTAACCTGCCGTTCCAGCCATGTCTATCTCATGAGATATAAAATCTTTACCCAATGCATTGGAGGGAGATATATGTCCCACCCATATCATAATGAAATCATTCTTACTTGTTCCACAACATAAACATAGATCATTCATCATAACCCAAAGAATAAAATGGGTTTCAGAAATATCATTCCATCATCACATAATCCATATAAAAGAAATGGTTATAATTTCATAATAAGAAAATTGAAACCATGTAAATCATAGAGACATTATACTTGAAACATACACATATGAAATAACTTCATCTTAGATGGAAAAATTGTTTTGATAAAACACTTGAAATGAATTCTTGAGGGAAAAATCCTTTCTTCTTCAAAATTAATTTCTTTTCACAAAAAATCATGCAATTTTAAAAGAAGGTTATTTTTTTGAAAATAGTAAAGAAATATTTTTGATGAAGCTTCATGAAAATAAGTCATTATAAAACCGTAAAAATTTATTCGTGCCGTATAAGTTAAAATGACATTCTTCTCGTACTTTTGTCGGAAAAGTCAAAAAAAAGTACCTCGTAACGCAATCAAAAGAATGATTCCTTACATACCATTTAGTAAAATTAAAAAATGGGTAAAAATTACATTAAACATACATGATTACATTTTTAGGAAACATGGACATGGATGAGGACAATAACCCCAGTAAATACTTACGAATAAACAATTTCGGATAAGAATGAGATTGGAATAATTATCCCTTACCTTAGGTCTGATTTGCTTCGTAAGTGTATGAACCTCCTTTATAATGATTTAATAATGTTATTGACTTATTACAGAATCATATTCATTATTATGATATCATATATGGTTCACTTATGACTTTATATTACCCGTTTGATTGTAAATTCCATGTTAAAGAGTGTTTTGGGTAAAATTGTTTCATTTGTCGTCCGTGTTTTGACTTCTAATTATTCATATGATTACTTAGATCATGATTACTTACATCCAGAATGTAAAACATGATATTTATATAATATATATTCAGAATATACATATATATAATAGATCAATAAATGGAACTAAATACACTGTTCATGGAGATGGTAGGCCGTACGTACGCATGAACGTTGTTTTTGTTTCCTCATTGAATTGAATGGAATTAATTGGATGACATACATACATATATATATATAAATAAATCCAGTATCATTATTATGTCATATATTTCATGATTACTTATTATATATACTTTATAATCATTTATGAATGGTTAATCATTGAGAATGAATCTCATCATGTCGTGGAGACGGTATTCCGTACGTACGCACGAGCGATGATATCCTTCCCATGATCGTGGAATTTTATTGGAGTGTATGTATACTATTAAAGAATCAATATAACTTTATAATAATCATATATAGTTATTATTTACACCATTATACCCATCCAAGTAATGTGGTGGTGGAAAATAGATCACACCACGACATGGAGACGGTATTCCGTACGTACGCACGCGCGGTGATTTCTTTTTCTGTAGGATGGATAGATGGGGAAATAGGGTTGTTTCATACATATAATAACATATCAGTATATTAGTTATACTGATGTTATTACTTCATAATGAAAAAACCTAAGAAGAAGTAGTGGAAGAAGAAATAAAGTTGAAAGAATCGGTAACGGACATTACCTCTTCTTTGAAGCGCCTCTTTGAGACCTCCTCTTAGTGCACTAAAATTGGTTTTTGAAGAAGACCAGGACCTCTAAGATGTTTATAGGGAAGTGGGGAAGTGAAATGGTCAAGGGTTGGCCGATATTGAAGGCTCAAATTGGTGTGAGGAGGAGAGGGAGGAGGTGCCCTTTTATAAGGGAGGAGAGGGGCACCTTTGGAATTCTTAAAAATATTAATTTATAATAAATTTAACCCCACTTAACAACCTCCAAAAATGACTCATATCCGATTATTAGATGGTATATGGTTGTAATCTCATAAACCAGTCAAATTTAGACATGTTAGGAATTTATTTTAAACATTATCAACTTGATTTATCATTATTTAATCAATTTAATTTTATTTATGGTAATAACATTCTAAATTCTAAATTATAACAACAAATTACTTATTTGTTGTGAATTGTCTATAATTGGATACTTTATAAAATTTTCTACCATATAAATGTAAATTTATAATTTTTAAATATTTTGGTGATTTTTAAACAATTTTATAATATGTTATTTTTATAAAATAACAATAGTGTCAATTTTGAAACTATTCATTTATTTGAATATAAATAAAATATATACAGAAGATATGTTCGAAATAAAAGCTTTAATAGATTAATAAAAGGTCATATGTATCTACAAAATTAGTGGAGCACATTAAATATTTAATATAACAGTTATTTTATTATTTTTAAAAACCATTTATTTGGTTTATCTCTTTATAAAATAATTACTACAACATATTTGTATAATTATTTAATATACATATTTGTTGCATAAAAATTAAAAATAAAATCATATGATGAAGATAAATCTATTACCGTTCATAATAATATTTTTACTCGAATTTATCATATTAAAATCACAATATTTAAATTGTTATATTTATTAAATTATGAAGGTGACAACTTTGCCATCATTTAAAATAAACTAATATAAGTGTCATAATTGCCTTAATAAGGTTCCAAATGGTCGAAAATTAGTCAAGTGGATGATCAGGGTTTCTATATACACTAATAATAAGTTTTTTGCATGTTTTTGGTCCTTTTGATAAGTATTACTATTTCAGTAAAAACTATATTATTGATTTTTCACTAAATAAATAATTTCTACATCATTAATGTATCACTATTAATGACAATTATTTAATCCCAAAAAATTCTAAATAAATTATCATGATGTAGATACTTTTATTATCTTTCTAGAGACTATTCATGTTCGAATTTTTATAATGTTTATCACAAAATTAAAATTATTATACTTATAAGATTTAATAGAGTGACATGTTGTCACTTTCTTTGGTTTTAATAATAATTAAATTATTTTCATGGTCAAAATTCCATAAAATGAATCTAATCTGACCCTTAGGTGATATGGGTATACTTTTATCCATACAATAAAATTTTAGCATTTGTTAGGGTAATTTTATAATATTATATTTACCCTTAATTACCCGATTTACCTTTAACTATGGTAAATAAAATTTACCGTAGTTACTATTCATAATTCCCAAAAATAAAAAGTAGCATATTAACATAATTTGGACCCACTGATTCCAAATATGGAATCAATTTTTTTTAAATTCAATACACAGAAGTTGTAGAAATTAAATTAAAATTGATCCCATGGTCGAATGAAAATGGGTTTTTATTTAAAACATTGGAAAAGATTGAATTGATTTAACCTATGAATTCAATGTAAAATCAATGAAAATGACATACATTATATTAAATGGTAAAAATATATTCTATTTATACTTTAAAACCACTCAATATTATAATTTAATGAAATAAATTATTACGATGAAAATAATTTGTTTTTAATTAAAATATAGCGTGTTTTTACTATTCATTAAAATATGACAGTTATCAGAAAAATATCAAAACTTTATCCAATGTAAATTTTTATATCCTGATTCAAAAGAAGAATTTTATTTTGTCAAATTGAACTTATAATCATGTCAACAACTATATTTAAAGTGGGTGCGCCATCAAAAGTCGGCAAAACTGCATTTTTTGAAAAATACTTATTTTACCCGAAAAATTTATTTTGTTCTTATACCATGTTCTAGAAAATGTTCAAGATGAATAATAATGTTATAAAATTCAAAATTTAGTTAATAATATTCATAACGGCTAGTTCATAATAATATTATAATAATATATCATTGTTTAGTAAAACCCGATATTTCCTACAACACACGCTATCGTGGAAGGTCGCGATTGTGTGTAATGCAAGACAAGTCAGGGTTGCATGTTGTGAAAGTCTCCTTTATTATTTCGTATAACAGAATCCAACCATATTTTATTTATACATTGAATATATATATATATATACCCTCATTGTTGCGTATAATGACTATTATAAAACGAACTTGAAATTATGTGTAACACAATCTAAGAATAGTGTTGTGTATACTTCAAGATAATACAGTGTGGGGTATAGCACAAGATAATCTTGTTGTAGCAAAAAAACACATGACATCAAATAAATTAAAGAGAATACCTATCATAAAATATCGGGTTGTTACATTCTTCCCCCCTTAAAATGAATTTCGCCCTCAAAATTCGTCAGGGTTATAAATCGTTTACTATTCATAGAACCCCACATCGTAAAAAGAAATATTGAAACATAATTTTAAAAACTAAAGTATGAAACATAACAATTTCCCAAAGTAACTCATCACTGGGTTTCCATATAGGAGAACATAGGTGAAAATATGGATATGGAAGAAAAATCTAACCATCATGTTATGATGGAGAGTGGTAGAGAACCTGGCTATGAAGAAGCCATCAATCACAAAGACATAAATTTGTGATGATCTAAGGTACCATCTGATTCATCGGATATAAGAGCACTAGAACAACATTTTTGGTTTTCAATATCATTTCCCTAATGTTGAAAATTTTGAATTAGAATAAATACTTTCTTGATTTTGGTACAATCTCAATGTTGTTCGTGCTTTGACCAATTTCCACTTCATCTCTTAAATAAATGAAGTTGAATTTGTTATTCGTGAAGTGTTAACAGATCATGTGATAGAATGATGGGTCATTCCATCTGTTTCAAACAAAAGGTTAGCAAAAGTTATCAAATATACATAAGTCCATCTATGGTGATATTAATCATATATGGTTCCTAAAATGGACTTATACTTCATATATCATACTGCTTAATATAATAAAACTAGTTTCTACTAAACAGTGACTTCATGTTGGCCAGTGGTAGGCGATAAAGGCTAGTCACACTTCGGTTGTGGGTTCGATTCCCACAACCTTGTCCGACGCGATGGGTTGTCGCCCGTCCTGGAGGTTTTCCTTTTTCTAAAACTATATTACTATAACATCCCATCAATAATATCAAAAAAAACATCTATCCTTAAACAATACTAACTTATGTCCAACATAATCCATTCCAATCTTTAGGCTTGTCCATAATACTGCAGTCCACTCTCATAATATAGTGAAAACAATTACCAGAGATTTAATACCATCATTGATCCCCATATATCATAAGATATGTCTTGTTGGTCACATTCCAAACATTAGAAGAACTTAATCATGTATTCTCTTGAAAAATAAATACCCATTGAGCCTTAGTGAAAACATGAATGCTGTTAAATGTTAACACTTTCCACATACCAAAATCCTCAAAATTCTATATACTCGAACCATGATATCACTTAGTCCTTATATAAATCATGAGCTCACGAATACAATCAAACATCTCATTATCTTCGTATTCCTTTATTATGCGCATATCATCTACTTTAAAAAAATATCTGAATAACCTTCCATGGTTACTGGTACCATTCAACATATACTTTCAAATACTTTTAGGAAAAACAATAGTGTAATAATCCTTAGATGATTATTTATTCCATAGTACCATTAACTATACAACATAACTCTCGATAAAAATACAATCATTCCACTACCTTCTAAAACAACCGACTGAGCTTCAACACTTCTTTCAGATCATATATCATTTGTAGTCTCCTCATCATCATCCACATAAATACTACCCATATGACCATGCTGATTCTCTTCATGAGATTTTCCATTACGGCATTGGTTTGCATAATGCCTGTACATTCCACATTTAAAACATCTAATCATTAATGATGTCGTAGAAATACCATTATCCTTGTCCATGGTGTTAAATGAACCTTTTCCTTTGCACTTACTAGCTTTGTGTCCTTTTCAAAACCCAAAGCATCTTCCAATTCCTTTAAACCAATCTCCTCGATGCCTCTTCCGGCATGATTTACATGAGGGAAATTGAACTTTCTTTCCTCTAGGATCATCATGAGACTCCATCTTTCTCTTATTAGCCGAGTCAGGAAAATTACCAAATTTGAGTTTATTGATCATATTATGAGATTGATGATTCGGCATAATAATGATGTTTGGAATTCCAAATCCCATTTAATTTGGTTTCTCATGAAGAATATCCTCCATTATCGTGAATCATCTTGTTTCCAGCCATTTTCTAAAACCCAAAAAGAATAGTGTGAGATGAAAAAATCATAATAAAGGGGGATTAAGTCCAATATCTAACATTCTAAGATCGTTACCGTAGTTCTAGGACTATATCCTATACGTATACTTATCCTTAGGTACATCCATAGACATACCTTAGAAATATCTCCAGGGATATCACTAACGTTTTCACATCCTAGTTTCCAAAGGTTAACTAAACCTTTCCTCGGATATCAATTGTAGAGACTCAAAGCTTGGCGTACATGGACATTACATTACTTTAGTAGAATGCTTAATACATAACAAAAACTGACACACAAGGACCGTAATAGTTTAGTGTCTTTGGAAACATGGAACGTAATCTTCTAATCGTGGTGAAAGATCTTCATCATCTCCAATAAAGATCTTCCCCTTTTTTTCTTACCGAAAACTTTTCTTTATATCCTGGGGAAAAGAAAACATAAAAAGGGTGATCTCAAATGCTCAGTATGGGTAAGAATGGATAAAATAAAACATACCATATTCATTTGAACTTAAAAAGATGAACATAATGTTTAAACATCAAAAGCTTCAGAAATGACATAAAACATGGAAGTATGTAAGGCATAGATCTTAAAGAAACATTAATAATGATAAAGTATCATGGGAATAAAACATGTAATTGTGGAAACCATTAAGCACATGATATGATTTCCATAGTAGCCCAGGAATTGCTTCCAAGACCATCTTAGTGGACAAATTCCCTTTCTGAATCGAGTTCACTCCTCATTTCAGTCCTGTTTTACTGAAACGGTTTAACCTTCCATTCCAGCCATTTCTATATCATGAGATATAAAATCTTTACCGAATGCATTGGAGGGAGATATATATCCCACCCATCTCATAATGAAATCATTCTTACTTGTGCCACAACATAAACATAAATCATTCATCATAACCCAAAGAATAAAATGGGTTTCCTTAATATCATTCCATCATCACATAATCCATATAAAAGAAATGGATATAATTTCATAATAAGAAATGTGAAACCATGTAAATTATAGAGACATTATACTTGAAACATACATATTTGAAATAAAGTCATCTTAGATGGAAAAATGGTTTTGATAAAACACTTGAAATGAATTCTTGAGGGAAATATCCTTTCTTCTTCAAACTTAATTTCTTTTCGAAAAACATCATGAAATTTTAAAAGCAGGAGATTTTTTTGAAAATATTCATTAAAGATTTTTGAGGAATCTTCATGAAAATAATTCTTTATAAAACCGTAAAAATCTGTTCGTGCCGTATAAGTTAAAAAGACATTCTTCTCGTAATTTTGTCGGAAAAGTCAAAAAAAAAGTACCTCGTAACGTAAACAAAAGAATGATTCCTTACATACCATGTAGTAAAAGTCAAAATGGGTAAAAAAGAAATTAAACGTACATGAAACTATTTTTAGGAAACATGTACATGGAGGAGAACAATAACCCCAGTAAATACTTACGAATAAACAATCTCGAATAAGAATGAGATTGGAATAATTATCCCTTACCTTAGGTCCGATTTGCTTCATAAGTGTCTGAACCTCCTGTATAATGATTTAAATAATCTTATTGACTTATTACAGAATCATATTCATTGTTATGATATCATATATGGGTCACTTATGACTTTATATTACCCTTTCTTTTGTAAATTCCATGTTAAAGAGCGTTTTGGGTAAAATCGTTTCATTTGACGTCCGTGTTTTGACTTGTAATTATTCATATGATTACTTAGACCATGATTAATTATATCCAGAATGTAAAACATGATTTATATATAATATATATTCAGAATATACATATATATTATAGATCGATAAATGGAAAGAAATACACCGTTCATGGAGACGGTAGGCCGTACGTACGCATGAATGTTCTTTTCGTTTCCTCATTGAATTGAATTGAATTAATTGGATGACATACATATATATATATATATACATAAATACAGTATCATTATTATGTCATATTTTTCATGATTACTTATTATATATACTTTATAATCATTTATGAATGTTTAATCATTGAGAATGAATCTCATCGCGTCGTGGAGATGGTATTCCGTACGTATGCACGAGCGATGATATCATTCCCATGATCATGGAATTTTATGGTAGTGTCTGTATACTATTAAAGAATCAATATAAATTTATAATAATCATATATAGTTATTATTTACACCATTATACCCATCCAAGTAAGGTGGTGGTGGAAAATAGATTACACCACGGCATGGAGACGGTATTCCGTACGTACGCACGCACGGTGATTTCTTTTTCCGTAGGATGGATAGTTGGTGAAATAGGGTTGTTTCATACATATAATAACATATCAGTATATGAGTGATACTGATGTTATTACTTCATAATTAAACAACCTAAGAAGAAGAAGTGGAAGAAGAAATAAAGTTGAAACAATTGGTAACAGACATTACCTCTTCTTTGAAGCGCCTCTTTGAGACCTCCTCTTAGGGCACTAAAATTGGTCTTTGAAGAAGACCAGGACCTCTAGGATGTTTCTAGGGAAGTGGGGAAGGGAAATGGGTAGGGTTTGGACGAGCTTGAAGGTTCAAATTGGTGTGAGGAGGAGAGGGAGGAGGTGCCCTTTTATAAGGGAGGAGAGGGGCACCTTTGGAATTCTTAAAAATGTTAACTTATAATAAATCTAACCCCACTTAAAAACCTCCAAAAATGACTCATATACTAATATTAGATGGGATAGGGTTTTAATATAATCATCAAATCAAATTTATACATGTTAGGAATTTATTTTAAACATTATCAACTTGATTTATCCTTATTTAATCAATTTAATTTTATTTATGGTAATAACATTCTAAATTTTAAATTATAAAAAAAATTACTTATATGTTATTAATTTTCCATAATTGGATACTTTATAACATTTTCTACCATATAAATTTAAATTTAAATTTTTTAAATATTTTTGTTATTTTTAAACAATTTTATAATATGTTATTTTTATAAAATAACAATAGTGTCATTTTTGACACTATTAATTTATTTGAATTTAAATAAAATATATACAGATGATATGTTCTAACTAAAAGCTTTAATAGATTAATAAAAGGTCATATGTATCTAGAAAATTAGTGGATCACCTTAAATAGTTCATATAATAGTTTTTATATTATTTTTAAAAACCATTTATTTGGTTTATCTTTTTATAAAATAATTACTACAACACTTGTGTATAATTATTTAATATAATTGATTGTTTTATAAAAATTAAACATACCATCCTATGATTAAGATAAATCTATTACCTTTTACAATAATACTTTTACTCTAATTTATCATCTTAAAATCACAATATTTAAATTGTTATATTTATTAAATTATGAAGGTGACAACGTTGGCATCATTTAAAATAAAATAATATAAGTATCATAATTGCCTTAATAAGGATCCAAATGGTCCACAATTCGGCCAGTGGATGATTAGGGTTTATATATACATTAGTAATAAGTTTTGTGCAGATTTTTGGTTCTTTTGATATGTATTACTATTTCAATAAAAACAATATTATTGATTTTTCACTAAATAAAAAATTTCTGCATCATTAATGTATCACTATTAGTGACAATTATTTAATCCCAACAAATTATAAATAAATTATCAAGATGTAGATAATTTTGTTAGCTTTCTGGAGACTATTCATGTTCGATGTTTTATGATGTTTATCACTAAATTAAAATTATTATACTTATAATATTTAAGAGAGTGACATGTTGTCACTTTCTTTGGTTTTAATAATAATGAAATTATTTTCATGGTAAGAAGTCCATAAAATGAATCTAATATGACCCTTAGGTGATATGGGTATACATTTACCCATCCAATATAATTTTGGCATGTGTTAGGGTAATTTTATAATATTATATTTACCCTCAATTACCCGATTTCCCTTTGACTATGGTAAATAACATTTACCGTAGTTACTATTCATAATTCCCAAAAATAAAAAGAAACCTATTAACATAATTTGGACGCACTGATTCCAAATATGGAATCCATATTTTTTAAAATTCAATACACAGAAGTTTCAGAAATTAAATGAAAATTAATCCCGTTGTCGAATGAAAACAGGTTTTTGTTTAAAACATTGCAAAAGATTGAATTGATTTAACCTACGAATTCAATGTTAAATCAATGCTAATGAAATACATTATATTAAATGGTAAAAATATATTCTATTTATACTTTAAAACCACTCAATATTATAATTTAACCATATATGTTATTACAATGAAAAAAAGTTGTTTTCAATTAAAATATATCGTGTTTTTACTATTCATTAAAATATGACAGTTATCAGAAAAATATCTAAACATTATCCAATGTAAATTTTTATATACTGATTCAAAAGAAGAATTTTATTTTGTCAAATTGAACTTATAAACATGTCAACAACTAGATTTAAAGTGGGTGCGCCATCAAAAGTCGGGAAAACCGCATTTTTTGAAAAATACATATTTTATCCGAAAAATTTATTTTGTTCTTATACCATGTTCTAGAAAATGTTTAAGATGAATAATAATGTAATAAAATTTAAAATTTAGTTAATAATATTAATAAAGGCTAGTTCATAATAATATTATAATAATATATCATTGTTTAGTAAAACCTGATAATGCATACAACACACGCTATCAAGGAAGGTCGTGATTGTGTGTAATGTAAGACAATTCAGGGTTGCGTGTTGAGCAAGACTCCTTTATTATTTTGTATAACAGAATCCAACCATATTTCATTTATACATTGAATATATATATAAATATATATATTTACCCTCAATGTTGCGTAGAATGACTATTATAAAACGAACTTGAAATTATGTGTAACACAATCTAAGAATAGTGTTGTGTATACTTCAAGCTAATACATTGTGGCGTATAGCACAAGATAATATTTTTGTAGCATAAAACACATGACATCAAATAAATTAAAGAGAATACTTATCCTAAAATACCGGGTTGTTACAAAATCTAATATATGTCATCTCCATGTTGATATCTAAGAGTGATAAGAAATAATCCAACAAATAATAAGTTGATCTAGATCTGATTGGAATCCTTTGAGCTAGAGTGAATTAAAGAGATAGTTTTATCAATAAACCATACATGGATAATAGAAAAACAAGTGTACAAACTAGGATAAAACAGAAAATATACTTGAGAAGAATATATTCGGGAAGAGTCCCCCAAATCTAAAGCATACTCCTCCCATGAAATCGAATATGAAGCTAGAATAATGTCCACGATCCCCCTACCAATTGCCTCACACTCATATTTATTACTCCCTATCCACCCACATCAGTCCCGAAAAGCATGTTGTAGAAAGTGAAAAACTACTGTCACATAAGATCCCCCATCCATCACTCCACAACACACACGAACTGCCCCTCTTTCCTATCAAGATCTATCCCATGATTAAATGTGAAATCTACTATCCAAGTGATAGAATTGTCTCAACAAAGGGGATAACTCCTAAAAAACACTCTATGATGCATGATGAATCACCCTAGATATTAAAAAGTACTTATAGGGTCTAAATTAGGGTTTATAATGTGTGATTTATGTTATGAAAAAACAAATAATAGTATAGGTCAAAGAAACTATATTAATTATGTTGAACAATCTATGTTATGGAATTATAGTAGAATGTGTGGGTAAAAGAAGAAAAATGCCAGTTGGAGATGATGTAGAATGATATGGGAGAAGATTTCCAATGAAGAAAACTTCCAGGAGCCTATCCAAATCCTCCCAAGGATTGAGCCCTATAGAAAATAGCTAAAATTCCCCAAAAAATGAATCATGACCCCTCTTACAACCCTCAACCCACATAATATCGCACGTACTCCAAACTAACCTACAGAAAACTATCAATAGAAGAATTAGAACACTGCTTCTAGACTTAATAATAATAGCTTTATACACACAACTATTACTGACATCCTACACACCCACACACCTATGAATTTATAATTAATATCTACGGGTTAAATACACTAATATAGTTTTATAACATTGTATATCCTTTTCAAATTGTTCTAACCTCTCAGTCCAATTTTCCTAAACATGAATGGTTTAAAAAAGCATGCAATAATTCATGCATCATGGTAAATCTCATCCAAATTTCTTACAAAAATCCATAATCTCAAGAAATGTTAACTCCATGATAAAAATACATCATAGGCCAATTATCATACTTAAAATCCTTTTTTGATACCTTGAAACATATATGTTAAGATATTTATAAAAAATATCTAATAAAAATTATATACCATTACAAGGGTGTTACGCCAACATAATGAATAATCATTCATTAATTTATATTTATTATTTCTTCACCAATTTATTAGAATTTTATTCCAAGTAATATAAATACATTAAAAGTCTCTTCCATCTGTAAAATTATTAATTATATAGGAAGATAAAATTTATCAAATTTTATCAATATAACTTCTATTATTCCTCTGAGTACTTTTTTAATCGATCATCAAGATAAAAACCCATCCTAGTCGATTTTTTGAAAATGAAATCCCAATTTATCAAAAGGACATATATGATATCCAATATATAATTACGTCAAAAAAATTATTTAATCTTTTAAAAATCATGATTTCTAATCATAATCTAATTTTAAAACATCACAGTTCTCTTAAATTTATTGGGAACATAAATTTTAATATTTTTTAAAATAATTCATTAAATGAAACTATATAGGAATCATCATTAATTCTACTTATTTGATAATACTTACTTTCAAGAACATGGAATATATAGTAATATTATTTACTTCCTTCATAAATGTAATATATATATATATATATAACATTCTAGACCAAATCATGTGCAATAGTAACTAGATCGTTGATTCCATGTGACCTTAGGCACACCTGTATCAGAGTGCACAATTATACATAAATTACCATACATAAAACATTAATAGAAAAAAATCAATCAGAGTATGAAGAAGCATGTAAATAAACAGGAATATTAAATAATAAACTGATGTGGAAGCATACAATCAAACAATAAGACTGCTCGTCCACTATACCAATCATAAAAAATGGATAATTAAACCAAAATATAAAATACATTGAGCCTCCACTGTCACTATGAGCCATAAACTAATCCCAACCTCGTGATGCTATGGGAGTTGTCTCGCTTGACCATGATATGTCCATGTCTAAGCCCAACCTATACTTGCCACAAGTGTTGCGCTGCTCCAGTAACCAAGGGTCATGGTTACCTGAGAAGGGTGTGATTTCAGTACTCAATAGTACACCATGGTCTCAAAAATAGTAATAAAATTAAGAGGTATGTATAAGAGATATTCTCAAAAAAATAATTAACTACTGTAATAAATAAATTAACAACCATAACTCATCCTTAGGTTTAGAACTTGGATCGAACATATCTATTTCGACTACTATTTGGGTGTCTCTAACCATGTAATGATTAATGTGCCAACCAAGCAGCATGTGGGTTCCAAATCCAAGGTACAGTCAATTGTATCCTCATGATTCTGAGCACCCATCCCATGATAGCTCCATGATATGAGCTCCAAATCCATAGAAACTCCAACACCAAGATCCAAATCCATAGTAGCTCCAACAATGTGCTCCAAGTCCTTAGAAGCTCTAATACCAAACTCAAAATCCTTGGAAGCTCCGACATCTAACTCCAACTCCATGAAATATCCTACATTGAGCTCCAAATAAATGGTAGATTTAACCATATATCTGATCTCTAAATCCATGGAAGCCCCAACTATATATTCGAACTCAAAATCCATTGGATCCCAAACCATATCCTCATGGATCTGGAGACCCATCCCACATTAGTACAAAAAATGGAGATCCAAATACATTGGAGATCCTACACTGATAGTGTCATAGACCTCCCCTATGGGTGTTTTCTCAGCTAGCACCACACAAATAAACATCACCATTTGGGTGTTTCACATACAAACCCAAGGGTGATTTCCCATTCATTACTAAACCTACCCAGAGGGAGTACACAAAAAACTAACTTAAATAAAAGAACAAGGTATTTTCTAATGCCCACACCATAGACCTCTGTCCACATCCCCTTAGGATCAAAATTTTGGTATGAGTTCTATGCTGACACCCAGTACCATTTATACTCAATCCCAAACACACCCCTCAAGGCTAGCTAGTCGACAGGGCACCCACTCAAGTCCCCTGGGTCATAGTACATCATAGGCTCCCCCTCGGTCTCAATATAGGTTCAGGGTCAACACCTGATTCCCATAGAGTTCTACATCCACTATAATCATTATAAATATATATATGCCTTTCTACTTACATAGGGCACATCAAATGAAAAGGAACGTTTCCCATATCATTCCTCAAGGTGTCACTCGGTCAGTCCTATCTCCCAATCCATAATTCATATCCTATGGTCCATCCACCTAGTCTAAACATGTCTCAAGGATCCTCACAAGGAAGCTAGGGTCCTCCATGTGAATTCATGTCCCACCTCTATAAGGAGGTGACCACATGCTCCTACTCAAGAGTCACTCCACTTAGTTTAACTCATTTATGTCATATAGATAACACCCCTCAAGAGGGTTTCATATATCAAATGTAAATTCTCAATCCAACTTATTAGGCATCGGTGATCAATATTTCAGGAAGGATCCTTTGGACTAACAGGTCCAAGGCACTCAATCATTTATCACAAGGCATTCCATTAATTAATCATTTCAATTTAAAGTAGTCATTAATTTAAATGAAGAAATATATTTAATCCAGACATTACCAATAGTGTTCATTCTCCATATATCTATCCACATACCAAAAGAATGAATACCAAAGGGCTTGTATTAAATACCACCTACCTCCTTTGGTGCTTTTACCATTTATTTCTAAGTGCTGGTGGCAGTTTCTAAGGCCCATCCAAGCATGTCGAGCCTCATCCACGATCAACTAAGCTTTTCTCAACCATCCGATCTCCTAACTCAATCCAAACATCAAAAATTAATTAATTATGATGTTTATGATTTATTAAATGATTTAATATAATATGATTAATTGTTGTTTCAATAACAGGTGACCTGTTCATGTTGGAACCATGAACAAAACCCCGTAGGAGATCCACTGAGGACCCTTGGTAACATCCCAAGATAAAAACGTAACACACATCTCCAAATCCCCAATTATTTCAAGAATATTTGTTGAAAAACACAAGAAAAATCACTTTGGCGATATACCTTAATGAATGTTGGATCCACCATAGGAAATAGCCAGCCTAGGACATCCTCTATGAAGGCTAAACAAAATTCCCATCACATTCTGATAATTCCATTATGCTCATGTGGAATAAACATTAAATCTATAAATGAAATGAGAAGAAATGTAAGGGATATGAAGAGAAGTAAGAGAGGGGGGAGAAATAGACAAACATAACGTGTATCTTCGTTTAGAATCCACCAAAATTTTCTCCCTTACCCTCTTTCCTATTCAGAAACCCATGAAGTATGATCCCTTAAAATTACCAACCTACCCCTCATAAAAATAGAATGTGCTAGTTTTCGGAACCATTGTATGAGGGGGTGAAATTTTCATTCCAATGGATATCTGGTGGCTACTATTGTTTTCATTATAGAAGCCTTACCACATTGGACTACTTATAATGCACACTATAGACTCCCTGTCAAAAATTGGTTCCCCTTTAAATATTACTCCATTAAGAGGTATCCACCTTCATAATTAAATTATGAATCCTGATCCAATATTTGGCTCTTCCAATTATTCAAAAATCCAAATTTATCAGAAACATTCATGCCTGTGAAGACATTAGGCATTAAAAACTTCTCTCCATAACACTTCTTATACTTGAAAAGTGTCAGTGGACATACAAATACATAACTATACTGATGTCAGCTACCAAAAAACTTTCAACCACCATGTTCCAACCATGAAATCTCATCAAACATAAAACGATTAATTTCCAAATCAATAGGGTGATGCTACCAAATTTTGAGCCAATGATCCTCATCATTTTAGATACACAAAGGTAGAATTATCCCAAGGTAGTATACCTTGGGACAGATGTGGTTTCCTTATCGAATGCATAACAAATTTAAATGTGATTCCAACACTATTTTTTATCTCAATAAGGACTATTATAATGCTTTGTCACCTCCTTCATTAAAATATCCTATTAAAACACCATACATCAGTTCCAACGAAGCTCCCAGTGTGACTCCCCTATCCATATTATGCACAAACACTGATGATAACATGGATCACACACTGGTTTTGGTCTAAGTTTCTAAAATCTGAAATGAAATGTGTGTGTAAACATCATCCAAAGTGTAATCTAGGGATATATTTGATTCTCTTTCAAAATTTTGGATTAATTCCCCGAACACATCTGTCACCTCTAAAATGACACATTGGTAATGATTTGAAACTTACTACATCCAATTCCATAGGTGAAAGAAATTTGGACAATCGTTGGTCATCCCATCTCAAGAACACTTGGATCTAATAGCCAATGCATTACCAATTTATTTGATTATGATGTCTTCATGCCTAAAGTCATCA
This sequence comes from Viscum album, assembly GCA_963277665.1. Lineage (NCBI taxonomy): Eukaryota > Viridiplantae > Streptophyta > Magnoliopsida > Santalales > Viscaceae > Viscum > Viscum album. The sequence continues at coordinate 1,033,412,307 of OY728158.1, forward strand.
TGTGATCACGCAAAGATACTCATTGGATTGTATACACTGCTCCTGGTGAGATTCCCAAGTCAAATACTCATGTATCCAAAACCATTGTCATTCCCTACTCCAAGAACTGACATATTCATGATCCCACACATTTGGATAATCATATTTCATCCTAGGACTAACGCTTATTATCGTACTTCATTCATCAAGAAAACTGAATTTTTTTCAGGTACTCACCTAGTCATTGGATTCCAATTTTGTTCAGAACTCTCCACCATCCAGTCTCCCAAAACCATGACTCTACCCACTCAGGGTCGAATTACCCATGACCAATAGGATTCTCCCATAATAAGAGTTTCTTTATCATCAGTTCACTTGATAAAAATTGAACACAGTGGCCTAAGCCCTATCCATCCTCAACCGTGATGACTAGGCATGGACAAACCCACTCACATATAAACACTATTACAACATTAATTTATATTTTCTTCAAAAAAATGAGGGTTGTTCCTTAAAACAACCTATGGTGCATTCTCCGCTATATGGATTCCCTTATACCACTCCTTGAGAACATTTTTAGTGGACCCCCAATATGATGGGGTGTTTCAAATTTCCCTACAGCTGCCCCATCACCTTAGGCTACTTCTGACAATGTCTTGAGCCTCCCCATTACCAATTCAACCTCATTCCTCGTTTTAACTACCTCCATTGAGGGGTCTCAACCGTTATAATTCAATTTTGAAAATCATTTGAAAACTAACTCTTCTTATATATCAAAAATTCAAATATATTTGAAACATTCACACCAATACAAACATGATACATCATGAACTTATCACCATAACATATTTCATCCCAAAAATTTTCGAATAGTCTTCCAACACATAAACCAACCTATTTTTGATTCTAAGACACTCTCAACAGCTGCATTCTACCATTTAACACTCATTGTGCTTCAAAAGAACAATTTTTTATTCAAAAAACAGATTTTGACAAATTCTGAGCCAACACACAAAGTCATTATTGAAACACCAAGTCAAATTTCTCCCAAGACCATCTAAAATGAGACACATGAGGTTTTCTTATCCAATGGATCAAAAATCTCAGGGTGTATCTCACCATATTCATTATATTACTAAGGTAAATTCCAATGTTTTGGTATCTTCATCAATACAATTACCTACTGTAAATCCATATTTGTGTTACAATGTTGAATCTGACATTTCCCTCCACTCCCTACCATTCTCAAACATAGATGAGATCATTTCTCACACATAGATATATATTTACATTTCTAAAATACAAACTGAAATAAATTTATAATCATCATTCATGCATAATCTAAGGATATATCGACTTTTCCTTGAAAATCATGGTTTTACTCCCAAAATGCATCTATCACGTCCAAAATGATATGTTGACTATGGTCTAAAACATACCACATCCAATTCCATATATGAATTCATATTTAATCATATATGATAATCCCTTCTCGTGAATGATTTTCTCAAACTACCAATGCATTACCAATTAAAAATATTGTGATGTCTTTATTCCTGGAGGCATCATGTGATCACTCCAAAATTCTTATTGGAGTCCATACACAACTCCTACTGAGATTCACCAGTACGATCCACAACCATCCACAATCATTGTACTACCCTACCAAAAGTACCAATTTATTCTTGATCTAACACATTTGGAACATTATAATTCATTTTGAGTCTGATTCCCATGCTCTGACTCCATCCATAAAGAAAACTGAATTCTTTTTCAATTATTCGTCTGGACATTTGCAACCAATTATCATTATAACCATCCATAAATTTGTATCCCAAAACCATGAGCCAACCCACACATGATCATATCACCCCTGACCAATAGGACACTCTCCACCATTGTATAGTCTTATTCAATACATCACATTATCAAAATATAAACACCATAGACCACGCCTTATCCATCTGCAAAGGCAATGACTGGATGTGGCCAAACTCACTCACACTCAAGTTCCATTACAACATCAATTTTTGTTTTATATCAAAACATAACAAGGATTTTTCGCTCAAACGTCCATGGGTGAACTCCCCGCCAAAAGTGTTCCCTTATACCACTACTCGATCACATTATAAAAAAGGTGAATTATCAACATGCCTATCCCTCCTTGGGCCCATTCTCAGTAGGGTCCATTGTCAACACATATGTCACTCCCCAAAAGGCAATCCCAATACATCCTATGTATCACTTCCTGATCAAATTTTTCACCACAACCAATCCATTTTCCAAAATAGATTTCACCATCGGGGAACATATTTTATCCTAACTGATGTTTGAGGTAACCAAGACCACAAGTATCTTGTCAAAATTTTCATCGATCATCAGCCTACTAATAGTCATCACATATTCAAAATTCAACTAGAACTATCTACCCCCAACACACACTACAACATTACCACTTAAAAACAGTGTTTGTATACTTCCATACCATCCCATCTCAAGACATGGCCCATGATCCTATTAGTTTCACACCAAAATACTTGGCTTAAGTGCCTAACCACTAAGAATGCTCCTCAATCATGTTAGTCTGATCCACATAAGAGTATCAAAAATGATTTTATTAAAAAAAAGGGTACTGACACATCTCTTATATCAAGGATCACTGCTCCAAACTGGTAAAGAAACTTTTACCACATGTCGGTTCCAACAGTGTAAAAGCACCCTAAGAACTCCACTTCAAAATCGAGAACATTACCAATTCCAGGTTTCATCAAATGAATCTCCATCCATCTGTGTTGTTCTCAAACATGAGATCCTACCCAAACATTCACCACTCTCCTAAGGTACATCTCCAAACTATTGGTCCATGCATCTAAAACAATTCTTCACCATATGATCACCAGTACCTTCAACACATCGATCCCATCTTGAAGCATCCTTCCATTCTTCTACCTCTAAAGAAATCGTAAGCACAGCTAACCCCTCACTCAAGTATCATTTTTAAGAAACATTAGCACTAAATTTCTAGGGAAAAAGTCAAATCTTGAGGTCTCTAGGTCCCTAACATATCCCCAAAAGTCATGTATGTCAAAGGGGATCATGGGACATCATCCACGCTCTCATATCAACAAACCACGACATCCCATGTTCCAAAACACCCACTCATGGGTCTCTCATAGATAAAACATTTCAAATTGTATTCCAACCATCTTCCCCCAAGGGAACTGATTCTCATGATCATCCTCACATGAGACTGACCCTATAGAATCACACCTCACTAACCATTAATTCCATTACAAATTACATCATCCTAGATGGTCCCTAGTAAGGGAAACCACAACCAAATTCTTGGTTAAGTAAAATATAATTGCAATCTATAAAAGAGAGTAAAAAATAGGTTTCTATTGGCACATTATGTAATTAAACCTTAATAAAAATGACCCACAAGGGGTTTTCCATGAGTCCATCAAATGTATACATTGACCTAATAGGTTCACTCCATGTACTATATATCGAGGGTTTGTTTTTTCATCATGAGCATCTCACCATCGATCTATATGGCCTATCATTAGATGAAAAATAAATGCAAACAAGTCTTCCCAACTGAGTATAATGTCACCAAGTACTCATATGGGAAATGTGTAATGAGGTATTACTGATAATTTACAGAAGTTAACTTCACCCATCATTGATAAAAATCACACTATCACCCCCCCCCCCAACATGTCATGTGAATCCAATGTGAATGATGCATCCATAGACACGTCTTGCCTATACTGACAAATATCCAACTCATTACAAGATTATTGTCAATAGGATAAGATCCTAATATCCAATAACCCATAAATAATAAATCCCAAACATCATGTTTGTCAAGATTGGTGAAAATAACAAATAATCATAATTGTGCAAGCCAAGAACATCAAACTCATACCAATGGTAATGTAGACTTCCACCAGAAAAGGTGTTCGCCACGCATCAGTCTGTGTTCCATTAAAAATTCTAGAACATTTTAAGATCTCTTATCTACCATACCCAGAAACATTAATGAAAAAATAAAACAATCCTTGATACCATTTTGTAGCAACATGATCTCGTACACTCTGAATAGTAAGCAGACTGATAGCACCGTGTCACCTCAGGCACAACTCCACAAACACCAAAGGCTACTGACTAGTTGCGGGGAGTCTAAGGTGGTATTGTGATGACGCTATAACCCCTTGATTATAGTTCCAAATCATACATAAATAAACAAAACATAAACCATAAATAGAAAACATCCATCAGACTGCACAAAGAAAACCAAAAAATAAAAATAATCAATAATAAAATGATGTGAAAGCATTCAGTCATACAACAAGACTAAACATCCATTTGGTTGGTTGTAAAAAATAATATAATTAAACAAAAAAATAAAGTACATCGAGGCTCAATTTCCACTCTAATACATAACCTCATCCCCAACTCCTGATGTTAGAGATATCCAACTCGATCATGCTTTTTCCAGATCTCATCTTAACTTGTACCTACAGCAAGTGTAGAGGTGATCAGGTACCCAAGTGAAATGGCCGCCTATGTGGGGTGTGAGTACAAAACTCAGTAGGGAACCACCAATTTTGTCTTGAACATTGTAAAAAATTCAGTGATAAGTTTATGTGAATTTCATAGATAAATAATTAACTACTATAAATAAATATATAAACAAACACATCGATCCGCTAGTTCACAACCTTGATCGATGATACTTTCATCAGATACTGTTATGATTTCTTTAGGTGCCTCATGATAAAGAAGCCAATAAAGTAACACGCTGTCCCAAAATCCATGGAAACCCCAATTGTATCCTCATGACTATGGGGAGCCATCCAACGATATCCCAAACATCTGAGCTCCAAAATTCATGACAACTCCAACACCAAGCACCAAATCCTTAGCTGCTCTAACACTCAACTCCAAGTCCATGGAAGATCCAACACCAAGCTCCAATTACATTATAGCTCCAACATAAATTGCCAAGTCCATGCCAACTCCAACACCAACCTCAAAGTCCATGTGATGTACTTGATTAGTTTATACCTCTTTCATACATATTATTGAGCATAAAAACATGTTTTCACCAAATATCTTTGATTTTGTGGATAAAATTATTTATGTCGGTAATCATGGAAATTTTCATGTTTTTTCTTTTCAAGGTCACAAATCAGAAATGATCAGAATATAAGTTCAAATATACAGGGCATGTACTTTTTATATTCACGTCCTATGTCATTGTCCCGACAAGGATCAACCAGACCAAGGGTAGTCCCATGTTTCTGCCCAAGATACAAAGGTCATGTACAATCCATTTACATCTCATGTTCCCCCATCTAGAAGGGGTTTTTTTTTGCTGAACATGATATTAGACGCCATGTGGGGCGGTGCTAAACACTATATATCCCCACCAACTGATTGCCGAATCATTCAAAGTCAAGGGAATCATAGTAGATCACCTACAGGTAGAGAAAGAATATCCAAGTAATGTTGAATTGGATACACACTGTGTAAATTATGGTACATTCCGTGTATTTTGAAATACAAAAAATTAGAGGGCAGGTCCTCCAAATTTGAAACACAGAATGAGGGGACAACTAGAGACACCAAATGGGATAAGAAATGTGGGAGAAGAAGAGAGTGAATGGGAAATATAAAAGAAAAGAGAAAAGTTTCTACGGCTCTACCTTCCCAACGATCTTCAATCCAAAGACGCTACGATTTTTATTTCAGGTATTAAGAGTTTGTTAGTCATTAGCTACTCCATGTGTGGATAAATCCCTCATGTGTTATGGATATGGATGATTATGGTTCATTATTAATCAATTGACTTATTGTATCTGTGTTAGATTTGTTTCTCTCATAATACCTCATAATATCTTTTTAATTAACACTGGAAACTCGGTATCAAACCAAGAATGGAATTTCTAGGGGTCTTCATAGGAATTACGACAATGTACACCAATGATCATTGGGTGCACTTATCATCTCAAAATGTCCTACAATTAATAAAATTAATATGAATCAAATTCTAGACCAACTAATTGGTCTTTATCGATACAAACGAAACTCACCAGACCAAAGGGGATCCATTGTATATGAAACCTAGAGATTTGAGTTTTTATTAACAAAAAATCATGATAAGAAAATAGATTTAATAATTACATTGAAAAATCCACATCCCCATCACATTCTTCTCATTTATCATCAGAATCAATTTTTATTTACATTTTTCATTGTCTTAAAACAATTCATAAAGAAATAGAAGAATCAGTTATTTTATATATGGAACAACAAGAATAAACCTTACATTTCAACAATGATTACCTAATTAATCACAAACTAGAGAAATAGAATGCAGTGAATCTCTTTCCACGTAGATCAACCCCATACATGCACTATACTTGTAATAAGTTTGGTTATTTCAATTTGGGCTTGCAAATTTAACACTGGCTAAAATGACACCAAATTATGGAATTTTTTCTAGGGATTGAATGTTAAAGGTGTTTTTTAATATCAAGTTTTTATTAATTAATGTTAGAATAAAAATAAAAAATTCTAAATATTTTGTTCTGAATCTCATTTCTTCTTTTTTATTATTTTTTTCTTCATCTTTTTTTCTTGATGTGTGTTAGGTTTTGTGGAAAGTCAAAAGTTCATGAGTGGCCAAATCACTCATTCCATGAGCACTGAACCATTATTAGTACTTCTGATTAATCTGGAGATCGAATGAACGATATTGAGGTGACATTGGGAGCTTATGGGAGAGAAAAACCAAAATATCCCCATGGAGAACAAGTAAGAGGTAGAATCACTTGTTTTATAAGGTGTTGGATAGAACATCATGATCGATGATGACCAGAATCAATAGCCTGCTACTGAGGATGAGAAATACCAACTTCCAGCAACCAATACCGTGGACTTCTATGCACAAAACCAATAAACACAAATAACTCAATTTGTTCTCGGTTATGACCCACAGAAACCCCAGTAGTACCATCCACTAGAGTATTTTCCATACATGCATCCAAATCAGGGGACTTATTTTTCTCATGAGCAGCAATTTATACACCCACCTCTTCAAGGAAAACTTCCCCCACTCTTTACCCTCATGGAGTAAGGTCTTCCTTCTATTCAAGGAGTAGATACTGATATTGTCAGACCATCGGTTCCAGCCCATAATTTTGAGATCAGGTCTTTCATCATGAAACTCATCCAAAATATGATTTAATTTGGAGGATTACCATGTGAAGACCTTAATTCTCATCTGTCCAACTTCCTAGAGATTTTTGACACATTCTGTTACCATGGGGTATCTAAGGATGTCATTCTCCTTCCCTTCATCCCATTGCCATTAAGGGATAAAGTGAAGGACTAGATTAATGGACTACCTCAACACTCCATAATCACCTTGGAGGCACTATCCCATGCATTTTTTTCAATGTATTTTCCACCCTCCAAGATGGTGATGTTACGGAATAAAATTCACAACTTTCAGCAACATGATTTAGAGTCTTTGTATGAATCCTGATAGCATTTCCAGGAAATGTTGAGGAGGTTTTCTTATCAATGCCTTCTATTTTGGATGCATGTCCAAACATTCTATGGAGGTCTTATGAGAAACACCATATTAGTGGTTGAAGCAGCGATAGGAGGAACGGTAATAAGGAAATCTTCGAAGGAACTTGTTAACTTTATAGAAGATATGTCTGTAAATAGCTTCCATTGGAACTCTTAGTAGGGTACTCCAAATAGGGGAATTCATAGCACTGATGCCACTATGATACTTGCTTCCCAACTCGATATTCTGTCCTAGAGGATTGATCCATTGAATCTAAAAAACACATCTCAATTTCAAGTGGTAAATTACCCAGCATACAGTGAATGTTGGTGAAAACATGCCATAGGTGAATTCCTGGGGATAATTTTTGATCAATAAACAAGTGAGGTAAGATTTTTGTCTCACAATTTTGGGAAAAACATTTACCCTCATTAAAAAAAATTGTATTGGAAAGATAACATGAAAATGAGCTAGGGGTAGCAACAACAGAACTCTCAACCCCAACCCAAAGGAAAAATGGTTATGGTCAATAGCAGTATCAGAATCAATATCCTAGACAGAGGTAGTGATCCATCCAATAGGAAGGGGATCGAATCCCTCGTCAAGTGCAACAACCTCAGTTGCCACAACCTCAACCAGCAACACAAAAATAACCTTAGCAGGAACACTCGTCAATGTTAGAATAATTAATTTCAAAATTCATAAAAACCATTGAAACAAAATTTCAAAATCAAGAGGCATCTATTTAAAGCCGTGATAATCAAATTGAGGGGCTTTCTAATCATCTCTCTTTAAGGAAACCTGGCAAAATACCGGGTTACACTAAGAAGAAACCACAGGAGGATCCCTCTTCTATCACTTTACAAAATGGGAAGGAACTACCCCATAAAATAACTAAAAATCAAGGTGAGGCCAATAATCCATCTCCACCTACACCCTCTTCAGATAATGAAGTTGAGAACAAGTATTCTTCCTCCACACAGGGTCTATAAAAAGAGAATGAGGCCGAAATTTTAATGTAAAAGAGGTGGTAAAACCTTATTAATCCACCTTACCATTACCTGCACGAATAAAGTAGAGGAAGCTGGATCAGTAGATTGAACAATTTATGGAGGTATTCTGAAAACTTCACCTTAATATTCTTTTTATAGAGGCATTAACTAAAATTACATCAGATACGAAGTTCATGAAGGAAATCATCTCAAACAAAAGTAAGATGGGGGATTTGGGAACCATTCCTCTCACAAAGGAATGCTTAACGGTGCTTTAGTACTCTCTTCCTCCAATTCTCCAAGATCAAGGATGTTTTAAAATCCTTTTCATAATTGGTTCTTGGGAGTTTTGGAAGTCCCTTTGTGACTTGGGGGCTAGTGCCAATCATATGACACTTGGAGTCTTTAAGAAGTTGGGGATGAATGATCTAAAACCAACTTGAGTGGAACTACAGCTATAAATTTGGTTCATTAAATATCCTAGGGGCGGTTTGAGGATGTTCTCATGAAAGTGGGAAGGATGATTCTTCCTGCTATTTTTATCATACATGACATGGTGGAAGACCAAGAGGAACCTCTTATTCTAGGAAGTCACTTATTGGATACTAGTATATTTTTTATTGATGTTCACCAAGGAGAATTTCTCTTCCGAGTATGAGATGAAAAGTTATCCTACAACGTCTTCAAAGCTATTAAAAAATTATCCCTTATGGAAAATGAGGACACTTATGCATTGAATATCATCAACTATCACTTTAGCTATATGGGATATGACATGAGATGTTGTTCTATCATTAATGAACCTATCATCAAGGACATCCAATCTCATTATGAACCAGATGAATTTCAATTCAACATTGTCTAGGGCATTCATTATTGGCAGCATACACTTGTTCTTGATATTCTAGAGCGATACAAGTTAGAACTGATTGTTCCTTTAGTTCTTAAATCCCCACAACATGAACATATACCAATACCATATTCTTTAAAATATTGGTACTTAGGCGATAAAAATATTATTCCCATTATAATCAATTCATCTCTCTTTCAAGATCAAGAACATGAACCTCAATAGGTTCTTAAGCAATGAAAATTGGCTATTTGTTGGATTCTCACTGATCTTAAAAGAATCAATCTGACCATTTTCACCCAAAGGTGATACTTAAAGAAGTATATAATCCCTCTCAGAAATATTAATGATGGATAAAACCTACAATGAAGGAGGTCGTGAAGAAATAAGTAATAAAGATATTAGATGCGGGAATCATCTACCCACTCTCTAACAACCCATGGGTGAGACCTTTTCAAGTGGTTCCCAAAGGGGGGGGGGTTATCACCCTGATTACCAATGATAAAAATTAACAAATCCCTAAAATAATGGTCATGAGATGGAGATTGTGTGTGGAATACTAGAATTTTAATGATGCAACATAGAACAATCACTTCCCACATCCTTTCATGGATCAGATGTATGAGAGATTGGCGAGGCGCAAATTCTATTTCTTTCTAGTTGGTTATTCTGGCTATGAAAAAATTTATATTTCCCCTATATGGAACTTTTTCCTATAAATGGGAATCTTTTGGAATTTTTAATGCTCCATCCACCTTCCAATGGTTGCATGTTAACGATATTTCATTACATGGCAGTGAAAATTCTGAAAGTATTTATGGATTATTTTTTAGCCTATAGAAAATAATTCAACACCTACTTGAGAAATCAAGAATCGGTCTAAGAACGGTTTGAGCACACCAATATAGTTTTTAACTTGGAGAAATTTCACTTTATGGTGAAGAATCATATCATCTTAGGCCACTAGATTGACATGAATGGGATTGAAGTTGACCCTGCAATGATTGAACTCATATCACAACATCCCATTCCAACATTTTTCTATGAAATCTGATGTTTTCATGGGTAAACATGTTGTTATAGAAGATTGTTCATGACTTTTAAAAGATATATTAAATAGTAACCAATATTATTTAAAAAGATTCTATCATTAAATTTAATGAAACATGTACTACAACCTCTTATCTCTTGAATCAATGATTAGTTTATGCTCCTATCATAATTACCCCAAACATGAAGGAACAATTTGAAATTATGTGTGACTCAAGTGATTATGCGGTGGGAGAAGTTTTTGGACAATGACTTAATTGTATCACCAGACCTATCTAATATGCAAGAAGATCCCTTAATGAAGAAAAATTTAACTACACTACCACGAAGAATTAAATTCTAGCAGTACTTTTCACATTTGATAAGTTCTACTCGTATTTGGTGCTATAAAAAGTTGGTGTTTATTCTAACCACGAAATAATCCGATATTTGCAGAATAAGAAAGTTGAAAACCCACATTTCATTAGTTGGGTACTTCTACTCCAAGAATTTGACTTGGAAATCTATGATTAGAAATGAAGTGGGAAAATATTCATTGGTTATCTCTCCCAATTGGGATTGCATCATTTGGAAATATTGGATGAAAGAGAAATCAAGGAGGACTTGTCAAACGAGAATCTTTTCTCAGTTGGAGTTACACCTTGCCTATGGTATGTCAACATCACCAATTACTTAGATACGAGATTCATTCATCATACTCATAATTTCCAAAAAAGAAATGATTCCTATCTAATGTAAAAAAGATTTTTCTGGGATGACCCATTTTTCATCAACTCATGTGGTGACATGGTGATCTGTCACTACATCTCAAAAGAAGAAATTACAAGAATTCTTTTGTTTTTTCATTCTTCCCCAGTGGGTGGGCATCACGGGCCAGATGGAACGATAGAGAAAATTATGAAATCTGGATTTTTCTGGAGCACCATACACAAGGATGCCTGATATTTTGTATCATGTTGTGATAGGTGTCTATGTACTGGTAACATGGGGCATCGAGCTAAAATGCCTCAAAATCCCATTCATGAGGTCGAGATCTTTAACATATGGGTTACTGATTCCACATACCCATTTTCCCTATCATTTGGAAACTCATATATTCTATTTTGTGTGTATTATGTATTTAAATGTGTAGGTGATTCCACCATGACACAAAACACAGAAAAGGTTGTCATTTCCTTCATGAAGATGAATATTTTAAGTTGATTCGGTGTTCTACAGGTTCTGATAAGTGATAGAGGGATTCATTTTGACAATGAATTAATGTGGAATGTATTTATGAATAATTTTGTGAGTTATAACATGGGTAAACAATACCATACCCAATATAATGGAATAGTTGAAGATTCAAATAGAGAGCTAAAACAAATCCTGGAGAATACGGTGGGGGCCTCAAGGAAGGACTCATCCAATAATCTTGACGATGCCTTATGGGCATACCAGACTGCCTTCTAGACACCTCTGGGTATGTTCCCATTCTGTTTAATCTACAGAAAGACATGTTATTTACCTGTGGAACTTTATCGTAAAGCCTATTGGGTCGTTAAGTCCATGAATTATGATCTAAAGTCCATAGAAGTGAAACATGAGTTTCAACTAACAAAGCTTAATGAAAATACAAATGTGGTCCATGACTACATGTTCTCTCAATATTCATTCTATCATGGTGATCGAGTACTATTTTTTAACTCATGTTTTATATTTTTTCCCTAAAAATTGAATTCCCAATGGTCCAGACCATTCCGAGTGATCAAGGCCTCCACCATGGTTCGGTGGAAGTTGCAGGAGAAGATGGTCAACCATTTAAAGTGAATGGGAAGCTTCTTAAACCCTATATTCACATGGAGGACATGGTGGGTATGATCTCCACAATGCAATTAAGATAAAAAGAGGACCAGGTAAGGTCAATCCAAAGACCTAAAACAAATGAGTTCTTGGGAGGCAACCTAGAGACCACAAGCCGTGTATCACCTTTTCTCAATGCGTGTACTTTCATTTTAAGTTATATTCTAATAGAACAATTATAATAAGTATATATTATTTCATTTAATAAACAGGGATGATGCATGGACCGATATTAAGGTCACTAGAATGTATCTGATCCGTCATTGGTTCAAATCACTGCATACCTACCATCGGTACCAGGTTCATCCTTTTTGAACCCATGTTTAATTAAATAGTATGTGAGGTATTTTCAAAACAAAATATTTGTTTTTTCAAAGAAAAACCATAATGGGGATAGACTGGCAGCCCAGGTTCGTAAACCAAGGATCCAAAAGAATTGGATTTGAATCCTGACAACTGGTTCAGTTCCATCATTTTTCATATTAATGAAAACACACGACGTGCATTTCAATATACCTCATGTGTGCCATTTTTTCATTCATAATTTAAATGGTTTTAGAATTAAGAAATTACATGTGGGTTAAGTTTTCTATTTGGAATAGTCTTGGACTTGGATTCAAAAGACCTAGGTTTGAACTCAGTTAATATCTCTACTTCATCCCAATAATTCAAATTCACACCACACAACGTGCATTTTCATCATCTCGTAAAGAACTGCACCTATAATTTAATTAATAAATATTCATAAAAACATGAAGCACTATAAGACTTGCTCAAGTGGTTGAGGGATTTCATTTGGAATGCTCCATCACTGTTTGAAATCACGCCCTATAAACCAGACCAAAGGTCGTAGTTCAGGTTTTCAAATTTTAGATAACACAACATGTCATCCATGATACAGTACGTGTATATATTTATTTTAGTGGACATATATTTTATTTTTATAAATTTTATTATTTTATTTGTGTTAAAAAAACATACACAACATGTGGGACTTACCACACACCATTTGGTTTGGGTATAAAGGTCAGGAACCCTACCCGGCCTAACCCCATGTGGAGCACCCCCCCGTTTTCTTCTCCCACATGCCACTATCGCTCCTTCCACCTCTCATTCTCCAATTTTTTTTCGGTCCTAATTTATTCCGCATTATGATCCTCACTCAAGGTACCTCATTTTACACGCTTTATTTCAATTTTTCACTTGCATTTAGGGTAGATTTGTGATCGACTGACTGTTTAGCTTAAACCCTCTGTACACTGGGTGAATGAAAAACACACATTATTTACATCTTGTACATGTCTACACACACACATTTTTCTAATTTTAAATACACATGGTGTTTATGTTCGGAACACACCATGTATTTTTCCTATGCCTGAACTGTAGGATCTACCTATGTACTGACCGACACAGACCTAATCCCATGTCTTCACATACAGTGTGTATGTTTGGTACCTTACTTGTACCCTGTTAATCAGTATCTTTCCATGTGGAGGGAATACATGGTTTTTATGCCATGTTCTCACGCACTCTATATTGTGTCCCCATAAAGTGTGTACTTTTTTATTCATCCCCTTTGTTCTAAGCTCGGGTATGGGCACTCACACAGGTCGCACACCATTTTCTCACACACGACGTGTATTCTATATGACACTCTATGTATAGCCATTTCACCATCAAATTCCCACTTAGCGTGTATATCCCAAGAACATGGGTTTTTACCCAGATCACACTACACCCCATGTAAACTGGATCAACACACCATGGACAATTCTTTTTATGATTTCTAACATTTGCTTTCTTTCTACTTCTTCTTGTATTTCTGTTTATTATTTTCTTTTCTTTCTTTCAACTATGGTAGGTGATGATAACGTGAGTGGGAAGAGGCATGCTTCTACTACTGATGGCGAGGGACCCCCTCTCCATCGAATTTGACATCAGTATTCCGAGAGTCTAACATTTTATTTCCCAGTTTTCCATCCACCGGCATTGACATCGTTGCCTCCTCTTCTACCAGTACCTCCATCAATGAAATCCGTTACTCGGGTATATTCAGTGCCACCCACTCCTTCCACTGCAGATCATCCTATGGCTACAACCACATCATCAATCATAGCTAAGATCTTAGGTGCTCCATCTCCCTCTTCTAGATTCGTACCTTTAGATCCGAGCACTACTTCTGCAGACCAGCCTGAGCCAGCATTGGATTCGGCTACTCCACCTCTAGTGACCACTACAAGACCTGCCACCACCTTTTCCCACTCTGGCTACTGGACGACCTCACCTATATCCCTGCCTGATATTTTCTAGGGGTATCCCTACCATAGACCAATTACGGTAATTTTCATGGTGGAAAATCTAGTTGAGTGGTCTCTTTCTTGAAATAAGAGTTCCACAATGTCTCAACATCTAGTTGGAGATTGAGGATCTCCTTGGATATAAAAATCTACTCAAAACACTCCAGGTCAGCACTCCGACCAATAGAGATTAGTTTTTTGAGTTTATCTCAACCTTTATGTTTTATGGGCTTTCCCACCGCCAGATTCCTACCGATACTGACACCCCAGTTCGATTTTGGCTAGGCGGACGTTATTTGTCCTTGACCATGGCTGAGTTTGGCCGAGAGTGTAGCTTCCACCCTCATCCTGCGACCCCACCTCCATTATCCAACCTTACCCACCCTAAGAGCTCGGACCTCAATGTTATGTGGTAGTTTCTTGCTGGATCTGACCACAAGTACACCCCCACATCACAGAAGAGAATACACATCATTTTCCCTCCCCTTCGTTTCCCCCATCGGTTCTTCAATTCCATTATTTTTCCCCGCAATAATGATATGGGTGTTGTGTTTATGAGAGACACAGATCTTCTCACTTGTGTCTTCTTGCATGATTACCCTTACCTCCCTTGTATTGAAGCCACCTATTTTCATTCCATGATCTATGGTCGTCAGGAACAACCGGAACGATGGATTCCATGCCACCCACTTTGAACACCACCTAGGATTTTTTGAGCTATCTCTCCCTCATGACCCCTTAGGATATCTTAGGAATATTGAATTCCTCATTCTTATACGAATGAGGATGGTCGAGTGTAGGGGTGATGGATATGTGCTCGTCCAAGACATCGTATCTCTAAAGAGGGCAAGAGATGACCCAGCTACTCTAAATGGTGTTGCTGAGTAGGTCCCACCCCATCCACCGGCAGATGCTCCTTCACCACCTCACCCCACTTCTTCCTACCTTCCCTCTTCATCCACCATTCCTTCTTATTCTGTTCCCTTATGATCCCCACCTCTACCCTCACCCTTGGCTGATATCCCCATCACCCTCTACCTGGCTGCATTCGACCACAATCTAGATGTCCTTAAGAATCATCAGACTACAATCCTACAGTCCCAAGCACGACTTGAGAAGATGTTGGGACATCATCATCATCATGATGTCCATCAGCTACCCCCATCCACTAATCCTACCTCTACTACTATACCTTCCATCTCCCAAGCCCTGATAATGGAACTGGCCACCGATTCAGTTCTCTTATCCACTAATGACCCAGATGTTCCTTCCACTACTGCTCGCCAGGCTGTGTCGGTAGAGCCTCACATTCTGGATTCCGATCTGGTGTCTCATGTTATTGTTCCTCCTAATCCTATGATGGATCGTTCTACTACACCTTCCACTCAGAGAACAATGTTGGTGCCTCTAGTTTCCCCTATAGTCGAGCCTCCTCTACTGAATCCCCCTATTTTCTATGAATCCCCTTCTGAGGCCACCCAATGACTTGTTTTTGACACATTTTTTTCTTTATATATATATATATATAGTGTTATGCATGTGTTGTGATGATTTATGTATCTACCGATTTATTTTTATTTTTCCTCACCAGTCATAGGTTCCATGAAGTGTTGCTGGGCTCTTTTCTTTCAACTGCTTTTCATTTTTTTCAACACACCACAAGGGGAGTATTGTTTTGGAGTTTCTATTTTCATTTTTAATTTCACTTTACCACTTTCACTACTTCCCCTCATCCTGAATTACCATTTTTCCGCACATCCTCTCCTATACCTTGGTGTTGCACTTGGATGACCATGAGCAATATTAAGTGTAGGGGAGAGTCTTTAACTACACTATTCTTTACCCTTGAACTGATCTTGGAGACATCATTAATAGTTGAAATATTTTAATATGTGGAAATTTTATGATTAATTATAATTATAAATAGTAGAGATATAAAAGGATATTTTAAAAGTTATGTTCTTATTTTAAATTTAAAAGTATTTTTAAATCATTTCTTATATAGTTTTATTCTGGATTTAATGTCCTGGAAATTTACATTTATTAGACTAATCATTTGTACTCATGTCATGATGTGATTGACCATTTAATTTTCCTCATTCCTAAGATGTATTCTAAGTCTTTTGACATATTCTTTATTATACCATGTTTATTAAGATATAATGGAATATGAATAACTACTAGAACTTTCTTCTATTCCTCTTTAAAACATAATGATTTTTGAATCTCATTAAAATGATAGAGGAATTTGATTATTTTTCATCCCCTTTGACATTGAGACCTACCCTACATATGATCTTCATAAAACTCATATATACCCTGAACTTACTTGTTAAGAAGATACATTACAAGCTTATTTTACCTTCATAGCCTAATTGTTTCATAATGTTGCATGATTAATCATTTGAGATTTAAAGATGGATTTTTGGCCATTCATGGTATATCTTGGTAAGCAACCACACATTTAAGTGTGGGGGAGTGTGACACTAGTTAATTTGGGAAAAAGGGTTCCAAAACCATTATTCATTGTATTCTTGGTGGTCCATGTTAAATAAAAAGAAGAAAAAAAGGAAGTATTGAAAAATTCAAAAGAGGGGCCAGATTCAATTAGTACACATTATTAACGGTTTATGGAAACATGTTAGAAAGGGAATTTCATGGTGATGATCCCATTTGATAGATCTTGGTTGGGGATTTATTTTCATTGAGCTCTATTTTCTAATATTAACTATTGTTGTGTAAGAATTCAGCCTCATTTTTTCAGCCTATGAGATTATTTTTCACATCATTACCGACCTACCCAAAGCCTCAAAAACATTTGAACCTTATAATCCATCATGATTTTTGTGATTTGACTTATAAATTGGAGAATGATAACACTTTAAAGCCTTTGGATAGAGTGACTATACATAAGATTGATCATAAATCTAATTAAATGATCTTAAGTGATGACTGTGGTAATTTTTGGTGAGGTAAATCATCAACACTACAACAACAATAGGCCTTATAGGTGGTCTATTAGTGGCGGTTTAGTAAACCACTGATAATTTTTTTAAGAAGGGTTTAGCATTGGTTTTTAATAAACCAATTCTAAACCGTGTTTTTTTACAGTGCCTAAACTCCCCCCCACCCTCCGACCCTCAAGAGACCCCCCCCCCTTCTCTGCCTGACCCCCGCGACCCCGAATACCTAGCTCTCTGCCACTCATTGCACCTCGCCAGTCTTGACCCATGCTCGTCACCCCTCAGTGCACCTCGTCTCCCCTCAGCGCACCTCGCCATTATTAACCCATGCTTACCACCCATCAGCGCACCTCTCCACCCCTCAACGCGCCTCACTACCCCTATTGGTAATGTGTTTTTTACCTTGTTTATTATCTTTGATATTATTTTGCTTATTCAACATTTTTCATTTGATGTTTTAGGTAGGATCCTTCTCAATCTACATTTATTTTTACTCGTTAGATATATATATTTATATCCTATTTTTATAGGTCTGTAAGATGGAGTTATTGATTGGGTTGGGTGTTAATAGAACATGAAATGGATCTTTTGGTGTTTGAAGAGTCATTTTAATAGAAGATGATTCATGGTATTTCTTTTAGTGACGTCAATCTAGGTATGGAATTAAAAACATCATGGAATTCATTTTTTTATTTTATATGGAGTATATTTGTGGTTTATTATCTTATACTCCTAGGATATATGAGGGTAATACCTACCATATGTGCGGTGTACACCCTTGATTCTTGTTTCCACCTTGTGCCATATTAGAAGTGGGATTCATGACTAACACTTGACTTTAATATAAATCCAATAGGGGTTACAATGGGGGTAGATTGTGACATAATCCACAAAATGGGGTCTCACAACACATATAGTGGCCCCCTAAAATCAAAATAAATCAAAAGGTGTTGTTGAATTGTGGGTTGGGAATGAAAAATAAAGTTCCTATGAGGAGAGAATTTGAATTATAGTAGGGGTGTAACATAGTTATTTCCTCAATAATGAACCTTACCATGGGATATCATAGAACACGTGATATATCTATAGTATCTGAATAATCATCGGGAATAATCTAAATCATATAAGGCCTTTGAAGATATTTTCATTCATAGCATTTGAATAATAGGGATGAGTCCATGTCATTGGGTTTCATTACACATGTTCCCCTCCCCATATTTTGTTCTCATCCCATGGGGATAAAAATCATACATACACATTATATCACATCACTATCAGGATAGACAATAAATAATCACATAGCATCACTCCACCCAACTTGACTATCATGTAGAATGTCCCATGCATATAATGTATCTTAATGTATGTTTCTCAAATCTTTATCATCCAAGACCCAAATCACTTTCCATAATAATAACCTCTAAAATGTTTCTAAGTCCTTTTTCATATCACACCATTTCACATACCAACTCTCAAGGCTACTAATTCTAAATGGTTAACTAATCACCTTACCCTCTATAGCTCATCTCATTAGATCACAAAGGACCACACATGATATATTACCATATGTTCACTCACCTATAAGGTTATTTAATATCCCCTAAGACTTATTCATTTTATTTATACAACCTAATACCATTAGGTGAACCATTTATAAGTTATAAACCCATTAGTTCACTTTTCTTGGTTTTCATGTGCCTCAAGAGGCAACACATAATTTACCTCAAGCCAATATTACAAATCACCTTTAAGGTAAAACCATTGTTCAAAGTCTAAGTCTTATCTACTCTTTAACTCTCAACCAATAAGGTGAGACCACTAACAAATAATCATTCTGTCATTCTACACTTAGTAAAAAATTTTACAAAAATAAAAGTGACCGTCCAATGTCCCTCGCATTTTATCTTATGTTCTGACACACATTTAGATTCCATCACACAAACAAGAAAATGATTCACAAGGAAATGTGATCGAATAAGGATCTTAAATTAATCCCACCATGTATGGAATGTGTATTGCCTTCCTAATAGCCTCTATATATTTTATCACATAATAAAAAACCCTTTTAGTCCACATTCAGGTCTCCCTAACTCAACTACCAACATCTATATACAAAAAAACAGAAAAAAATAATAATGCATAGAGACAAAATTTAACTATCACCTACATATTATCATTAGAAGTTAACCAATAAAATAAAGTTGATTTATTTATCATTAATCAATAGATATTTCAAAACCTATCAAAATACAAAAGATATATATTTGGAGTGATATTCTATTAAACAAAAAGAAGATTACAATGATTGAGGTTTTAATGAGGTTATCCTACCATCTAGGAGTCCAAAACAATTAATTACTCATCAAAGTGACATTGGACAAGAATTTATAAATATAAATAATGGGTGTAAAGAAACATTCCCAAATTAATCATCTCTATTATTTCCAAGTCATCAAAGTGGAAAAAGAAAAAATATTTTTAAAAATGCAAAGTAAAATATAAAAAATGCCCATGCGTGAAAGTGGTGGTTGGAGAAAGTGGATCCCCTCTGAGACTATAGTGGATCACCAAGAATGTTCCATGATCCACCCTAGAGCTCCACATTACGTTTCAAACCCCATTGATGTTCCATGATCCACCTTATATTTGAAAAATTTAATCACACGCAGGGTCACAACATTTTTCTACCCATAACACTTTACCATGTTACCCCACATGTTCTAAAATTATCAACCCCAAACCATACCCAACTCTTTGAATCCCAATTTGAGGCCAGCATAACATACAAAGTTGGAAAAAATTATTAATATACACAATATTTAATAAAACCGCTAGTATAAATTTTATGGGGATTGAATATTTCATATAAATTCTATAAGACTATGGATTTAATAAGTTTTCCAAATTTTTATAATTGAAACAAAATTAAATAGAAATTGAAAAGGTATATTGACATTAATACTATTTAATGTTATTTTAGGATCTATGTGAGGAAATTTAATATACATGATTTAATTTATCTTTGGAATTTAATGTTTTATTTATGTCTGGTAAAACAACTACCTTACTTATAAGCCTTGGATTCATCTACCCTATCCATGAATCCTTTCACCTGATGATTACTGGT
Organism: Viscum album; assembly: GCA_963277665.1. Taxonomy (NCBI): domain Eukaryota; kingdom Viridiplantae; phylum Streptophyta; class Magnoliopsida; order Santalales; family Viscaceae; genus Viscum; species Viscum album. The sequence goes on from OY728158.1 coordinate 1,033,432,998, forward strand.
ATGTTTTACATATTGGTTCCCCATGTATTTTCTAATAGAGTGAGTCATGTTTAAGGTAAGATTTTGTTTCCATTATATATTCCTAGCTTCTATTCAATAATTATACAATTTATCAAAAAATTAACTTAGCGATATCAAAGTTATGACATCATCAGTTTGGAAATCTGTTTTTTTATAGCACAGCATACAGAAGACAATATGGATGAAATCCTGGTCCTCATCTTCTGTTATGTATATTTGTTATCTGGATGATTTGGTTTTCAAGCAGGTGGGTTTATTATGTACCATATGAATTTATACAAGAAAACCTTATTTAACATATTTATATGTTTTTTCAACTAGTACATATGAATATCTTTCCCTATTTAGTAATAGTTATGTGTTTTAAATTTTTTTAATATTGTGTAGGCACATTGTGATATACAAGGATAAAATCTGGATCACATTACTGAGGAACACACCTCAGTATGTTAAGGGTTTGAATGAGAATTTAGATTTTCAATTTCCAATCAATCCTTTGGAGGGAGAATAAGATGTCCATGTCCAAAATATAAATTTAGAAGATGGTTGAAGAGAGCTGAAGTTTATGATCATTTAATGTTGAATTAATTCCATGGTCAATATTTGTGTTGGATTTGGGACGGAGAATCGAACATTACAGAAAGGTTGAGCACTGATGTCAATCCACAGAATTACCTCTCATCTTCATTGACAATGGAATATGAAATGAAAAACCTTATAAATGATGCATTATCCAGTAAAAGAGACCACCATCAACATCAAAACTTATCAGAACAACCAGATGATGGTGTTACAAATAGCAAGGTGAAAAGTAATTTTTTTGAGACTATAGGACAACCATATCAAGATTGTAACATATTAGTGAATCCTCCTCTTGATTCTGTGGAGGCTAATGTAAAAAAATTCACTAAGGAAAATACTCTTCATGATTTAGTTGATGATAGAAGACAAGAGTTTTATATATGATGTTTGAAATATTCAAAACATTCTTTTATGTTGAAGTTGTACTATATCCAATGTCTACGTGGAATTAAAAATAAGTCAATTTCTATGATATTGGAATTGTTGTATGATGCATTTCTAGAAGAAAACATCCCCAATTCTTTTTATGATGTGAAAAAATTTGTTAAAAGGATTCGTTTGAATTATACAAAAATACATGTGTGTCCAAATGATTTTATGCTTTATTGGAGATAGGATTCAAGTGGAAAAGATTGTAAATTTTTTTTTATTCTAGATGGTAGTCAATGAGTGATGTTGGAATTCGGAATAAACATACATTCATGGAGAAGAAGAAAATTAACACACCTACAATGGTTTTCGATTACTTTCCTTGAAATCATTGATTGCAAAGATTATTCTTGTCATCAAAAACCATCCATGACATGAAGTGTCATTCTATAGATAATAACAATTATGGGTTAATGAGACATCCATGAGAATCACAATCATTGATGAAATTGGATTCATTACATCCATATTTCTCAGTTGATCCTAGGAATTTTTGATTGGGATTGGCTGCCGATGGATTCAACCCATTTTGGGACATTGAGTACCAATTATAGAATTTGGCCAGTTGTTTTGATCCCTTACAATATGGCTCGGTGGATGTGTATGAAACAAATATCTTTTATCATTTTCATGATTATTCGTGGAAAATAAATGCCTATAAATGATATTAATATATACTTGTTGCCTTTAATTGATGAATTACAGGATTTGAAGAGCAACAGTGATGAGACTATTGGAGTTTGTGGCCTAGAACCAACTACATTGTACATTATTCATTAATAAATACCTTATGACATCTTTATTGTTCTTCTACGTGACAATGAATTTGATAATTTCCTAAGGATAGTGGTTGAATTAATGGGTCGTAGCGGATCCATGCTATGATGAGACCCCGAAATTTCCATAACAATATTCTTGAATATATGCTCTATGGACAGATGATGTTTTTTGGGTGACACCAATAATATATGCCTTTAGGGGTGAGGAAACATAAAACATTAAGGCACCTTCTCATGGTGTGCACCGTTGGTAATATCCTGGAAGATATTATGAGAACGAGATCTGCTAGTAGGAAATCCACATTTCATATTGTCATTGGATATTCCTATCTACAAATATGTGTATTGGTCCTTAGACTTTAAGATTATTATTAATGGGTATTACAACTCAAGCACTTTGATGTATTGACAAAAACTGTGACGACAATTTGTTCACAGTAAGTTAGGATATGTTGGGTGCCTCACGAGTAATTCTGCATTAATAGATAATGCGATAAAGGATTTGTCCCTTCTGTTCCATAACAGAAGTAGATATCTCAAGATCTTTGGAGGAATTGATATTTCCAAAATAAATCCATAGCCATGGTAAGGTATGGTCTAGTTCAATTCTAGAATGTCAAAGAAAGAATAATTGAGCACATGGGTTGAAGACACTAGCATGAAACCAGCTTGATTCAAGATATCATGACCAAGGGATTATATTACATGGTAAACCTTTTTAGGAGGTGACATGTCATTGCGACGTTCACTTCTTTCTCTATGGGTGCCTTGGTGAGTTGCTAGATTCCTACCACGGACTTTAGGTAGGTTCCGCCTAATTCCTTGGAGAAAGGGGCCTTGAGGGTCACACACTAAGTGTGTTCATGTATCTCAGTTAAATATTAATTTAACAAGTTAAATAATTATTATACCCGACTGTGGTTTAATTATTATTTAAGAATTCCTGATTACATTTAATTCAATACTAGTTATTTGAGAGAATATATTGTGGGTGAAAAAATATTTTTTTTATTATCGAGTAATGCATTTACATTTATTTAACAAAGTAATATCAATTACTCAAGGAATAATAAATGTGGTTAAGGAAATAATGAATAATGGAAAACAAAAGTACACAACGTGTATATTAAATATACACGCCGTGTAGTTTTATATAAAACAAGTACTTGCCGTGTATTAATGATTACACGCCGTGTAGTTTTTCCAGTAATGATTTTGAGGATGTAATATTGTATTATTAAATGATATTAATTATAATCAATGTGGGCGCATGTCCTGGAATTAATAATTCGACATGGGGGTTTCAATAAGAGTTAATGAAATAAATAAAATGCATAACATGTTAATTTATTGTCATAACTCTATGAAATCAAACCTGATTATAAATATCCTCACAACCCCGATACTTTTCCCCAATTTTATTGAAAAACAACTCTAGAGAATTCTTTCAAGGCTGAATGAACTACTTCCTCCACGAATGCTCTCAAGACCGAGATAGATCCTCCTCCATCGAATCAAGGCGATCGAAGGCGGACATCACAAGCAAAGGTTCTTTCGCGCTGGCACCCAGATATCCCTTTGGCGATGTCCAGAGATACCTAGCACTTATCTGGATCACTGATAGAGGAGTCATACACATGGATTATACAACGCAACTATGGGTCACAAGATTTCGACCGGAGACATCAACAAATAAATAATTCCACCATGATAATTCTTGTCAATTAATTAAATTAATTATAACCAACATATAATGATCATATCTCTATGGTCCTAGGAATCCCTCTTTTGTTTGTTTGTTCTTCGTTCTATTTCGAAGATCTGGCATTTTATATCCTGAGAGATCTCAGTTTGAACGTTGTTTAACACTAAAATTAATGTTGGGCACTCCCACCAACATACTTCAGCTGCGCCCGAAACCTACGTGTGGTATTATAGGTCACATATCATTTATTATAATTATTTAGTCATTCGTTGGTGATTTACACATTTAAAAATTATGTTGTTTCAATTCAACTTAATCATTCTTTAAATATGAATCTCGAGATCTGTTCCTCCTATATCGTTTCTCGTTCACCATACAGAAACAAACTTTTCTTTTAATTTTTGATTAAAATAAAATAGAGGATCTCATTTTGAGGATCCAAACGTTCCTGGCTGCACAACACGAGAATATAAAGCGTGTATTCAGAAGTAAACGCCGTGTAGTCTAGGTTCATGCATCAGACTAGTCTGCCAAATTTGGCCTTGTATTGATCCTATCTAAGTCATTTATGAAACCGTGTGTTGACCAGGAACAGGTGGCACATGATTTCCAGATTACATGTTGTGTGGTCCAACGGAACACGGTGTGTAGTCCCTTTGGGTTAGGGTTGGACCATGTACCCTATACACAGCTTGCCCGGCTGGAAACCATGTAACATGGAATCTATACGTCGTGTGTCCCACTGAACACGCCATGTACTTTGAAAATTTCCAAAGTACATTAACACGCCATGTCCCCATACTTGTACTTCGGATGGAAGGTGAAGAAAAGTACACGCCGTTTAGTCGGAACTACATGCCGTGTACTCACCCAAATTACGCAGATTTATTAAAATTTATTATTATATTATACAAACCCTTGAGATGTGTACCATGGTGCATCTGAAAAGCTGAGGCACAACACGTGATCGGTGTTTTATATATCTGTGTTTAATTTAAAATCTGCGTAATGAATGGGAATTCACCGGGTTGCCTCCAAGGTACATGTTACGTACAAAGATAATTTTAAATGAATTTATTTGTTTACAATTATGGGGATGAGAATCTCAAGATATTTAGAAAAAGCGTTAGGATAAAAGGATGGATTAATTAAAGATAATTAATTGATTCGAGTGTGATTTATCTTAAACAAGAATGATTAAATAATTGAATTCTAATTTGATTCATTCATAAATATCATTGCATGTATGGATTATCATCAGCTAGACCAAGACCTTTTTTTGGGAATGATTTCTTTAATTTATTTATTTAAATCAAAAAATTTGGCTGGTGATCCTTCTCCTCATTAATATGTAGCGCCTGCATGCCCAATGATTCTTTTATGTAAAAACCCCCTTTTACCCCTCACATATGTGTGAGATAAATGCATATGTAATGGATAGAGCACCCAAGCTATTGGAGGCGGCTCAAGTTAGGAGCCAAGGTGAAACCAATCCAAGGAGATACAAAGGTGGATAGATGGAAAGTTGTAAACACAATCCCAAAAGGTTCAAGGTGTTTCTACCCAAGTTTTTGGGTTAGTTTATCAACCGCTAGATAAACTAAAAAATAGAACAAATCTCATGATCATTCCATTTATTTTATTTCTATCAGTTTCATGGTTTATTTATTGTGGGTGTGTTGTCACAATCAGACAATTAATGAATTAAAAAAGCATGCAATATGGAACTATCATGACATGGTTAATCACTTATGTATATCCAATATAATATTAACAAGCATGTAATTAAAGATAATAAAATTGGAAATTTACGTATATGGATAAAATCCCTCAAAAAATATTATGTCGGTATAGCCTTCCATAATCTTGGTTTGAATTGAACCATAGTTCAAAGTTCTTGACCAACCCTAGTTGGGGTTATTTCAATTATCGGGGAATTCTAATTCAAGGTTTTGGGTTGAATTGACATGGTTCTCATCAAGGGTTGACTGCCACAACAGGACTTGGTGTGACCAAGATGTAAAGGTTGAGGAAATCCAAAATAATAGGATTTCAGGATTGGGGAGTCCACTCAGCGGATCAAGGAGCTGTGAGTTAATGCAGTTGGCATTTGGAATGCCTACCTAAAACCCTTTAAGTTTCTTGACCAACACTAGTTGTGGTAATGCGAAGGGAAATATGGATCCTTGCCACTAGAATATTCAGGCAACAGAATATTCCAAAGTCAACGGTGAGGGATATTGGATTTCGATAAAATAGTGGGAGACTAATAAGTACTAATTTATATATTTGTCTCATTTTTTTTAATAAAGTATAAACATTTTATCATATTAAATTGTAGAAATGGAAAGAAACACTACTTAAAACATATCATTGTGAACCATACTAGAGAAGAAAAACCATCTCACCAGCACCAATTTCCAAGAGTGGAAGAGGCGTTTACGCATCATCCTTCGCCACGAAAGGAAATTGAATGTGATAGAAGAGCCTATTCCAGTTTCACCTGGAAAGGAGGCCAGTGATGAGGAACTATCTCTCTAAATGAAACACATTTATGATGCCACAGATGTACATTGTTTGATTCTATCGTCCATGTCTAATGAGCTCTTGAAGAAAAATGAAAACATGGACACGTATATCATGATGTCTCACCTTAAGGATCTCTACCAAGAGAAGGCGAGATATGATATATATGATACCTCTAACACTTTGTATACAACTAAGCTTAGAGAGTCTGCGCTAGCTGGGCTACTTGTAGTCAAGCTCATTAGGTACATTTAATGCCTGGACATCTTAGGGATTATGTTCCTGGATGAGTTGCGTACAGATCTCATCCTATCATCACTGCCCAAGGCCTTCTCAAGATTTATTGTCAACTACAACATGAGATATAATGAGAAGAGTCTATCGGAACTTCTGACCTTAATTCTCCAAGTAGATAAGGACACGGGGCATGACAAACCCACAGTCCTTATGGTGAAAAAGAAAAGGAAAGACAAGGTAAAGGGGCCAAAGAATTATAAACGGTCTGAAGCCCCCGAGTTTCGTCCTTCCAGGAAGGGGAAGATCCAGAGGCAGGGAAAGGAATGGTAGGCGGTGTGTTTTTCATGTGGAAAGCAAGGCCATTAGAAGAGTAACTGTAACCAGAATCATGGGGATGCTAAAGGTGCATTCGTTATTGGGTGTAATCAAATTATTTCTACAAATTGGTTATTAGATATAGATTTTGGGGCTCACATCTGTTTTCAAATTCAATAACCAAGTATATTTAGAAAGATTTCTATAGGATAGGTGGATCTTCGAGCTTCCAGTGGTGCGAGGCTGGCTGAGTTGGCTATTGGCGATTACCAACTCTCATTTCTGACTGGGATGATTTTGGTTTTTCATACCTATTATTATGTGCCCAGTGTTACCATGAACATAATTTTTGTATCTTGTTTGGATATAAATGGACTTATTTTCATGATTGGTAATAAGGTTTGTCTCTTTTATGAGAACAATGAATGTTATGGTGTGGAACATTTAAATAATGGTTTGTATGTATTAAATTACAAAAACCTTGTGTTTTCAATCTATAAAGAAACAAAATCACATGACTCATAGATCACCATGTTGTGGAATCACCATCTCTGTCATGTAAATGATAAGCGCTTGAAAAAGCTCTGCGAAGATGGCTATTTAGACTCTATAGAGAAAAAACCACTTGAGAGATGTCATGCTTGTTTAGAAGGTAAAATGTCCAATCCACCTTTCGGGGAACAGGGTGAAAGGGCCACAAAGCTTCTAGGATTGGTGCACACTGATGTATTTGCACTATTTCTAGTCGAATCTAGAGGTGTATATTCTTACTTCATTACTTTTACTGATTAGTTATATAGATATGGATATGTCTACTTAATGAGCTATAAGTCCGAGACCGTAGTGAAATTTAAGGAATTCAAGAATGAAGTGGATAATCAGCTCAGTAAGAAGATAATGAAACATCGATCAGATCGAGGTGGAGAATATCTGAACCAAGAGTTCATCGATTTTCTACGGGAGTCTGGGATTCTATCTCATCTCATACCTTATACACCATAGTGGAATGGTTTTAGTGAAAGGAGGAATCGCACCTTGTTGGACATGGTGAGGTCGATGTTGATTCATGCAGATATTTCATTATACTTTTAGGGATATGCTTTATAAAATGAAACATACACATTAAACTGACTACCAACTAAGGTGGAAAATGGAATTCTATCCAAGTTATGGAATGGAAAGAAACTCATTTTGTCTCGCACATGTGTATGGGTATGCGAGGCATTTGTTAAGGCCTTCTCAGGAAACACACTAGCACCCTGGGGCACTAATTTTATCTTTATAGGATATCCCAAGGAAACAAAAGGATATTATTTATATAACCCTTCAGACAAAAAAGTGAATGTCACTAGACAAGCCATATTTCTCGAGAAGGATCAAATCCTCCAAAAGGATAGTGGGAGCAAGATTGACTTCGATGAAGTTGATGCTGAAGATACACAGGAGTTGGTATAGGAAAATGTTCCACAGGTCCCTGTGGAAGAGGTTCCAGAAACACAAGTACTGCGTAGGATCTCAAGAGAGGAAAGGGAACTATATGGATTTTGTTTCCTAGTCACTGAGGATGCAGAATCACTATTATTGGACAATGAGGAACCTCTCTCCAACAAGGAAGAAGTAGAATCTCAGAAGCTACAAGATGGCTAGAAGATATGAATTCTGAGAAGGATTCCCTGTATCAGAACCAGGTATGGGTTCTAGTCGATGAGCCAGTTGATGTAAACCTATGGGATGCAAATGGGTATTCAAGAGAAACTTGGACATGGAAGGTCAAGTTAGCACCTATAAAGCAAGGATAGTGGCTAAAGCATTCAGACAACTTCAAGGAATTGAATATGATGAAACCTTCTCGCAATTTTCTATGTTTAAATCTAGAGGAATCATACTAGTCATTTTAGCCTACAATGACTACGAGGTTTGGAAAATGGATGTCAAAACAACATTCCTTAATGGGAACCTTCAAGAAGATGTCTATATGACACAACTAGAAGGGTTTGTGAGACCAGGTGAATCCAAACTGGTTTTCAAGTTTCATAAATCCATGTATGGATTAAGGAAATCATCCGTGTCATGGAACATTCGATTTGATGAATCCATAAATGAATTTGGGTTCATGAAGAATGAATCTGAGCCATGTGTTTATAAGTTATTTAATGGGAATGTGATTGTTATACTAGTAGTATATGTTGACGACATATTACTTATTGGAAATGACGTACCAGTCTTACATTCAGTTAAGAACATGTTGAACAAGTGTTTCTCCATGAAGGACTTGGGTGAATCATCCTACATTCTAGGGATCAAGATCATTCGTGATAGATCGAAAAGGATTCATTGACTAAGTCAAGGTACATACATTGACCAGATACTAAAGAGATTTAGTATGGAACAATCCAATAGGGGATTAGTTCCAGTGTCACATGGCCAATATCTTTCTAAGAAAATGTGTCCACAAACACAACAAGAGAAAGACAGAATGAGTAAGATCCCATACACTTCGGCTATAGGATCCATCATGTATTCCATGTTATGTACCAGGCTTAATGTTTCCAATGTACTGAGCATGGTAGGTAGATATCAAGAAAATCCAGGAGGAAAGCATTGGACTACTGTTAAGACTATCCTTAAGTATCTGAGATGAACTAAGGATATGTTCCTGGTGTATGGAGGAGACGAGGAGCTTTTCATCAGAGGGTATGCTGATGACGACTTTCAGACAGATCAGAATGATCTCATGTCACAATCTGGATATGTTTTCAGTCTCAATAGAGGAATTGTGAGGTGGAAGAGTTAAAAGTAGTCAGTTGTCACTGATTCCACAGTAGAGTCTTAATATATAGCGTCTTCTGATGCAGCCAAGGAATCTGTCTCGATTCATAACATTGTCCAGGATCTTGATGTGGTGATTAGAAGTAAAGACCCCGTCACATTGTCTTGTGATAATACTGCAACGGTGGCTCTTGAAAAAGAACCAAGGTAACATCAACAGACAAAGAAAATACTCCGGAAGTATCCCCTCTTGAGGGATTTCTATCAGAGGGGTGATTTTGTAGTGTGCAGAGTGTCCATGGAAGAGAACGTGGTAGACCCCAAGACTAAAGACCTATCTTAGAAGAAGCATGAATATCATGTGAGAGCTAGCGGGTTAAAGGTTGTTAGTAGTTGTCTCTAGTCCAAGTGGGAGTCTGTTGGAGTTGGTGGCCTAGAACCAACTTCTTTTTACTTAATTAATTAATAAATACCTTATAACATCTTGATTGTTCTTCTGCATGACAATTCATGTGAACATTTCCTATGGACAACTGTTGTATTAAAGGGTCATAGTGGATCCCTACTATGATGAGAACCTGAAAGTGCAATAAGACTGTTCTTGAATATATGTTCTATGGCCAGATGATGTTATTTGAGGGACACAAATAATACATTCCATTAGGGGTGATTACTCATAAAACGTTGAGACACCTTCTCATGGTGTGCGCCCTTGGTAATATCCAGAAGGTTATTATGAGAACGAGACCCGCCAGTAGGAAATCCACATTTCATAGTGTCATTGGATATTCCTATCCGTGGACGTGCGTATTGGTCTTTAGAATTTAAGATTTTTATTAATGGGAACTACAACTCATGCACTTAGATGTATTGATAAAAACTGTGATGACACACTGTTCGCAGCGAGGTAGGATATGTTGGGTGCATCACGATCAATACTGCATTAATAGATAATGCAAGAAAGGATTTTTCCCTTGAGTTCCATAAAGAAAATAGATATCTTAGTCCCTTTGATGGAATTGATATAGCCTAAATAAATCCATAGCCATGGTAAGGTATGGGCGAGTTCAATTCTGGAATGTCAAAGAACAAATAATCGAGCACATGGTTTGATGACGCTAGCATGCAACACGCTTGATTTAGGATATCATGACAAAGGGATTATATTACACGATAAACATTCGTAGGAGGTGACACGTCATTTCCGCGTGAACATCATTCTCTATTGGTGCCTTGGCGTGTTTCTAGATGCGAACCTTGGACTCTAGGCAGGCTCTACCTAATGCCACTGAGAAAGGGGCCTAGAGGGTCACACACTATGTTTGTCCATGTATCATAGTTAAATATTAATTTAACAAGTTAAATAAATATTTTTCCCGACTGTGGTTTAATAATTATATAATAATGTCTGATTGCATTTATTTCGACACTAATTATTTGAGAGAATATATTGTGTGCGAAATAATATATATTTATTAGTGAGTAATGCTATTACATTTATTTAGCAAATGAATAGCCATCACTCAAGGACTAATAAATGTGGTGGATGAAATAAAGTAAAATGGAAAATAAAAGTACACACTGTTTATATTAAATATACACGCCGTGTAGTTTTATGGAAAACGATTACACACCGTGTATTAATGATTTCACGCCGTGTAGTTTTTCCAGTTGAGATTTTTAGGATGTAATGTTGTTTTATTAAATTATATTTATTATAATCAGCGTGGGCATATGTCATGGAATTAATAATTTGACATGGAGGTTTTCAATAAGATTTAATGAAATAAATAAAATGCGTAACACGTTCATCTATTGTAATAACTCTATATCCTCAAACCCGATTATAAATATCCTCACAACCCCAACACATTTCCCCAATTGTTGTGCACAACAAATCTGGAGAATTATTTCAAGGCTGAAAAAACTACTTCCTCCAATAACGCTCTCAAGACCGAGAGAGATCCTCCTCCATCGAATCAAGGCGATTGAGGGTGGACATCGCAAGTGAAGGTTCTTCCATGATAGCACCTGAAGATCTATTTGGCGACGTCTAGAGATACGTGTTACATGCGTGGATCACCGATAGAGGAATCATACACATGGATTCTATGATGCAATGATGGATCACAATATCATGACCAGAGACATCAATGAAGAAATAATTCCACCGAGGTTATTCTTGTGAACATATTAAATTAATTATAACCAACATATGATGATCTTATCTCTATGGTTCCGGGACTCCCTCTTTTGTTTTTTCATTCTTCATTCTATTATGAAGATCCGGCATTTTATAACGTGATGGATCTCGGTTTGAACATTGTTTAAAGCTAAAATCAATGTTGGGAACTCCCACCAACGTGCTTCCGCTGCGCCCAGAACCTATCGATACATTTGATGCTTATTCTAAAACAATGTTCAAAATGCATGTTACTTTAATGTAGACCATTTGTGACTTCCCTAGGCATGGGAATTTATCTGGTTGGAACACTTACACGGATTTGGATTGTCCTATTTGTAACTTTGATCTTGAGCCCAAACGGCTACCTCACTATATAAAATGGTGCTTCTTGTGCCATCGAATATTTCTTGATGCATCTCATAGATTTCGGCTGAACAGATCAAAATTTAATGGTTTCATTGATCGTAGACCACCTCCAAAGTTGTTAATTGGTTCTGAAATATTAACACAACTTGGAAATGTTGAAATAGAATTTGGGAAGGTTCATAATTTGAATGATAGCGGGAAACAGGTTTGAAGTGCATCATCAAGAGAAATCATAACACAACAATGGAAAAAAATATTCTTCAAACTTCTATATTGGAAATTTAATTTGATGTGGCATAATCTTGATATGATGCATATTGAGAATAATGTATGTGACAATTTTATTTTCACATTGCTTAATGAGCATGTAAAGTAGATGGATCATCTCAATGCTTTGAAATACTATCAAGTAATGAGCATAAAACGTGATCTATAGCCATATGAGAATGAAAAGTATGCTCTTAAATTCTTTGCAATGAAAAATAGGGATAAACATACATTCCATCGAATTTTAAAGCATGTGAAGGTATCTGATGGGTATTGAAGTATCATCTCTAGGTGTGTTGACTTGAAGAATCATAAGTAACATGGATTGAAAAGTCATGATTCACATATTTTTTTATAGTAGTTACTACTATTGGCATTGCATACATTAATACCTGAAAACGTTATTGTTGTTGTACTCCAATTCAACACATTTTTCCGACAATTATGTGTGAAATCTCTACAAACATTTTAGCTTGACAATCGTTAAGAGATGTTTTTATTGAAACTTTGTGCAATAGAGATGATATTTCCTCTTTTGTTTTTCACTATCATGATGTATTTAACAGTGCATTTGGTTGAGAAAGATAAATTAGGAGGCCCTGTTCATTATCGATGGATATAACTAATTGAGACGTACTATATATATATGTTTTTCAGTTATGTAAACAATTTTTGGCAGATATTTCAATTCATAATTATTTTTTTTATTTTATTTGACAGATATCTTTGGCATTTGAAATCATACATGAGAAATAAATCTCAACCCAAAGGCTCTATTGTTGAAGGCTATTTGGATGAGGAGTGTCTTACCTTTTGTTATAGATACTTGGGTGATATTGAGACAATATTTAATTGAGTTGGACGTGTTGACAACACATCGGCTCAATATTAAATAATTTGAAATCAAATATATTTCCTACTATTGGAAGATCCGTTGGGAGAACCTCAAATGTGACATTAATAAAAATTGAATTATTACAGGCACACAGATATGTGCTGATGAATAGTGAAATTTTAGGTTCATTTATTGAATATTTTAGGATACAAACAATGAGACAATGAGAGAACGAACACGAAATGAGAAAGATATAATGAAATTTATTAATAAAGATCTTGTAGAATCATTTTCATGATGTGTAAGTTCATAAATATTGTAATAAATATAAATATTATGTTGACACATATATTGTATAAATATAATAATGTATATTTCTTTGTTTAGATCATGAATACTGATACTTGAGTAGAATTGTCTAAATATTTGACTATTCTTGCTCGAGGTCCTCTAAAACATGTTAGAATGTTCGACACTTACAATGTAAATGGCTTTATATTTCATAAAGTCGATTGAGCAGATGGTTTGAAAAAATAGAATAGGGGTATATTTACATTTTCTGAAGTGGAATACTATGGACAACCGGTTGATATTATTGAATTATACTATCACAGTCTTTTTTCATTTTTACTTATTCAAATTCAATTGGGTCGATATTATTAGAGGTGTTAAAAAATATTTCATGAAATTTAATTTTGTGAACTTCTCTCGCTTGATGGATGCTGATGATCACGAACTGCAAGATCCATATATCTTATCATCACATGAGAAATGTTATATTATGTGAATGATGTTTTGGATGAAGGGTGGAGTGTAGATTCTCAAGTAATAAAAATATATTTGTATGATATGGGTGATGAAGTCAAAGATTTGACCTCTGAAATTGAATCTCATCAACAAAAAGAAGCAGAATTGTGTTTCCATCATGATATTGAAAATATTAGTCTAGAAATGTTTAAGGATGAGGATGAAGTAATGGATCAGGAAACTGACATGATTGAAGGGAAAAATTATTGTATGTATAGTTGCACATTTATTTTCACATTCACTTATTTCATTTGTGCAGTTATTCATTATCATTGTTATGTATATTTTGTTTGTTAGTACTGTGCACCTATAATAATTTTTTTCTACATAAATTTTTTGAAATATATATTTTGAACTTAATTTTATTTGATTAAATGACAGGAATTCCAAGAAGGAAGCGATATATTGTTTCATCGACCACTGCGACAGATGACAATACATTTTTATCCCTCCCTACGACATCTGATCCACCATCTACTCGCCCCCTGCACAATCTCCCCCTGCACCATCTCCATATGCATCATCTCTCACACCCTCTGTGAGCATCCCTCTAGAATCCCAGTCTTCGACTCCCCCTTCATGAGCCTCAGCAGTGGTGGTGGCGCGCCACTTCTAGTTCATCACGAGCATACTAGACGATGACAGTTATAGGTACAAATTATAATATGAATATATTTATTACACTATTTTTATACTAACTGTTTGATCATTAAATATTTAAACAATTAATGTGTGGAGAAATATATAAAATGTTATGATGTATGTAATATGACTAGAGAGAATATCTTTGTCCCATTTGATTCATATGGGGTCCCCACATATGATGCCACAAGATTACTTGGCCAAATTCTAGGATAGCAAGCAACGGATCCCATTTATAATCCTATTTCATATGATGATTGGAGACAAATGCCTCCATGTTGGAAAATTGTTGTTTTTGATTCCCAAATTAATGTAATTTTAATAGATTATTGTGTTATTGAATGTCATGTTATTAATATTTTAAAATTTAATGTCATTATAGAGATGTCTTCCACTTTATAGTTGCTGATGTGATAGCACAAAAGTAGACATTGAAAAATAATGGTAAGAAATGAAAAGTATTTAAATGGAGATTGTGGAGCAATGTCAACGATACTTGTTTGACCATCCTACAAATGTATGACCAACTACCCAATGGGGTACCCAAAGAGTAATGAAATGTTTTTGTTGACATACATCATGATAAGAAACAGATTGTATTTAAATATATATTATTATATAAACCTCATTTTACATTTATAATTTTATATGAAGAGGATATGTCATTGAATACATTACTATTAAATGGAATTTTATTTATTTCAGGATCATTCAAGAAAGAATGCATCAAGCCGGGATAAGCAAATCATCCCTCACACTGCGGGATCAAAAAGATTTTCTATAAGCCGATCAACTCTAGTAACATTTTTATTGGTTTCAATATTTATAAGACAATATTATATATTTAATATATTAAATTATTGAATTTTCTTTGTTTTATGTAGTCACAGAGTTTAGGGAATGATGCATCATTAACTGAAGTGTGGTTAGATGTTCACAAAAAATATGATAAATGTTTTGTTAATGAGTCTGCCAATGAAGTTGGGCCTGAACTCATTTTTTCATTATAATAACTTTTTATCTGTGGATACTATGTTAATATATATTGCTTATAATATGGGTAATATTTGTTTTATAGGTAAAAATAAAAGAACTATGGATGTCATTCCATAGTAGTCATACTCAGTCTCTCAGGATGACTAGGTTGCTAAATTCCCAGGGAAGGGGCATCCAGGTAGAGTTCCAGGTATGGGTTTGGGACCCGTACCATATGAGGTCTTGGGTAGGACACCAAGGATTTCAGCTGCATCTACTCCTTGTTGTAGTCATCCCATTCCCAGAGATTCATAGAGAGAGATTACTTCTATATGAAACACAGTTCAAGACCAGGGGGCTCAGATATCTGCTTTACAGAAACTGTTGATTGATTTATATCAGAAGATGACTGGTTCTGCCCCCAGTGGTATTGCATCAACTGGTGGTGAGAAGCTAAATCACAAAACTTCAAAATCGCTTAGTTTTCTAACATTTATTGGTTTTAAGATTAAATATAAATATAAATATAAAACAATATTAAATTTTCAATATAATGTTCGTACAGGTTGTAGAAGAAAGTCAAGATGGAGGTGGAGAGGGTAACGAGTTGTGTTCATCATCGGACCATGATTAGTTGTATTATTGATATGTTGTAAAAATATGTTAACAGTCGGATTGTATATATATCATGTGTGCCACATTGTTGCCACCAATCATTTTTGTGGTTTGACTTATAAATTGGAGAATGATAACACTTGAAAGCCTTTGGATAGAGTGACAATACATAAGATTGATCATAACTCTAATTAAATGATCTTAAGTGATGATTGTGGTAATTTTTGGTGAGGTAAATCATCAACACTACAAAAACAATAGGCCTTATAGGTTGTCTATTAGTGGCGGTTTAGTAAACCACTGATAATTTTTTTTAAGAAGGGTTTAGCATTGGTTTTTAATAAACCAATTCTAAACCGTGTTTTTTTACAGTGCCTAAACTCCCCCCCCCCCCCCTCTAACCCTCACTAGACCCCCCCCCCTTCTCCGCCTGACCCCCACGACCCCGAATACCTAGCTCTCTGCCCCTCATTGCACCTCACTGGTCTTGACCCATGCTCGTCACCCCTCAGTGCACCTCGTCTCCCCTCAGCACACCTCTCCAATCTTGACCCATGCTTACCGCCCCTTATCGCACCTCTCCACCCCTCAACGCGCCTCACTACCCCTATTGGTAATGTGTTTTTTACCTTGTTTATTTTCTTTGATATTATTTTTCTTATTCAACATTTTTCATTTGATGTTTAAGGTAGGATCTTTCTGAATCTAAATTTATTTTTACTCTCTATATATATATATCCTATTTTTATAGGTCTGTAAGATGGAGTTATTGATTGGGTTGGGTGTTAATAGAACATTAAAGGGATCTTTTGGTGTTTGAAGAGTCATTTTAATAGAAGTTTCTTCATGGTATTTCTTTTAGTGATGTTAATTTAGGTATGGAATTAAAAACATCATGGAATTTATTTTTATATTTTACATGGATTATATTTGTGGTTTATTATTTTATACTACTAGGATATATGAGGTTAATACCTACCATATGTGCGGTATACACCCTTGATTCTTGATTCCACCTTGTGCCATATTAGAAGTGGGCTTCATGACTAACACTTGACTTTAATCTAAATCCAAGAGGGGTTACAATGGGGGTAGATTGTGACATAATCCACAAAATGGGGTCTCACAACACATATAGTGGCTCCCTAAAATCAAAATAAATCAAAAGGTTTTGTTGAATCGTGGGTTGGGAATGAAAAATAAAGTTCCTATGAGGAGAGAATTTGAATTATATTAGGGATGTAACATAGTTATTTCCTCAATAATGAACCTCACCATGGGATATCATAGAACACGTGATAGATCTATAGTATCTGAATAATTATCGGGAATAATCTAAATCATATAAGGCCTTTGAAGATATTTTCATTCATAGCATTTGAATAATAGGGATGAGTCCATGTTATTGGGTTTCATTACACATGTACCCCTCCCCATATTTTGTTCTCATCCCTTGGGGATAATAATCATACATACACAATGTATCACATCACTATCAGGATAAACAATAAATAATCACATAGCATCACTCCACCCAACTTGACTATCATGTAGAATGTCCCATGCATATAATGTATGTTAATGTATGTTTCTAAAATCTTTATCATCCAAGACCCAAATAACATTCCATAATAATCACCTCTAAAATGTTTCCATGTACTTTCTCATAGCACACCATTTCACATACCAAATCTCAAGGCTACTAATTCTAAATGGTTAACTAATCACCTTACCCTCT
The DNA here is from genome assembly GCA_963277665.1 of Viscum album. NCBI lineage: Eukaryota > Viridiplantae > Streptophyta > Magnoliopsida > Santalales > Viscaceae > Viscum > Viscum album. The sequence goes on from OY728158.1 coordinate 1,033,450,791, forward strand.
ATAGCTCATCTCATTAGATCACAAAGGACCACACATGATATATTACCATATGTTCACTCACATATATTGTTATTTAATATCCCTTAAGACCCTAATCCCATTAGGTGAACCATTTATAAGTTGTAATCCCATTAGTTCACTTTTCATGGTTTTCTTGTGCCTCAAGAGGCAACACATAATTTACCTCAAGCCAATATTAAAAATCACCTTTAAGGTAAAACCATTGTTCAAAGTCTAAGTCTTATATACTCTTTAACTCTCAACCAATAAGGTGATCCCACTATCAAATAATCATTCTTTCATTCTACACTTAGTAAATAATTTTACAAAAATAAAAGTGACCATCCAATGTCCTTCGCATTTTATCTGATGTTCTGACACCCATTTAGAGTCCATCACACAAACAAGAAAATGATTCACAAGGAAATGTGATCGAATAAGGATCTTAAAATAATCCCACCATGTATGGAATGTGTATTTCCTTCCTAATAGCCTCTATATATTTTATCACATAATAAAAAACCCTTTTAGTCCACATTCAGGACTCCCTAACTCAACTACCAACATCTATATACAAAATAAATAGAAAAAAATAATGCATGGAGACAAAATTTAACTATCACCAACTTATTATCATTAGAAGTTAACCACTAAAATATAGTTGTTTTATTTATCATTAATCAATAGATATTTCAAAACCTATCAAAATACAAAAGATAGATATTTGTAGTGATATTCTATTAAACAAAAAAAAGATTACAATGATTGAGGTTTTAATAAGGTTATCCTACCATCTAGGAGTCCAAAACAATTAATGACTCATCAATATGACATTGGAAAAGAATTTATAAATATAAATAATGGGTGTAAAGAAACATTCCCAAATGACTCATCTCTATTATTTCCAGGTCATCAAAGTGGAAAAGGAAATATATTTTAAAAAATACAATGTAAAATATAAAAAATGCCCATGTGTGAAAGTGGTGGTTGGAGAAAGTGGATCCCATACGAGACTATAGTGGATCACCAAGAATGTTCCATGATCCACCCTAGAGCTCCACATTATGTTTCAACCCCCATTGATGTTCCATGATCCACCCTATATTTGAAAAATTTAATCACACGCAGGGTCACAACATTTTTCTACCCATAACACTTCACCATGTTACCCCACATGTTCTAAAATTATCATCCCCAAACCATACCCAACTCTTTGAATCCCAATTTGAGGCCAGCATTGTAAAGACCCGTAAATTCCAAGGAAATTTTTTTTCTTAATTTTCTTTGGAATTTTACAAGAATGCAGTTTCTGACGGCACCTGATTCCGAGGCCCGGTGTGCCCGGAATCATTTTCTGAAGTTTTGGCTCGGGTACGTTCAGTGAACAGACGAGCGGGTTTTTCTATCTTTTGAACCGGTGCCCGGAATCGAATTCTGAGGGCACCGATGAAATCGCAGCGCCGGTATTCGCTTAGAAACGCCTCTTCCGGAGTTGCGTTTGCTCGGGTGTGGTTTTTAATTTTCGGTCTTAAAGTTAAGAAATAAAATAATTTTGCGACAACTTTATTTTATTTCGCTTAAGCCACTTGGAAGCCACTTGAAGCCACTTAAAGGCGGCTTCAACTGAGTTGAACTGGATAGGATGCTATCCAGAAATATCCTACCCCTTGGTAGGATATTTGTGAGGTGGGGCCCGCACGAGCCCCGCCGTTTCTTTCGCTAAGTAACGCACCCGCGAAAACCCGTCAAAGTAACTGAAAAGTCAACCGACGCGTTTTCTTTAATTCTTAACAGACCATTTAATTGGGCGGTTTATTTCGTGAATTAAATGGGCTGTTTCATTCGTTGAATTAATTCAACGAATTAAATGGTTCGTTACTTACGCTTTTACGTTTGTTGGCATGTTTATAAAATAAGACCAACCTAAAAATCCTTTGAAAGGATTTGAGAGGATCCTTGTTTCTTCATCTCCCCGCGAAGAACGCGAAGAACGCGAAGAACGCGAAGAACGCCGGCGACCGGATTTTGACGACGCACACCGTGATCTGCGACGTCAACGAGCCTTACCCGCGACGTTCTTCGGCGACGCCTCTTCTTCCGCGGCCGATCCTCGTTCGGCAACTAAGGTGAGAATCGGATCTCTTCTTCTCCCTTTTTAATTTCAATATCAACGGATTTAAACTAATTAAATCCGTTTGATCTTGATCCGGAGATTGGCGACGCGACGCCGGATACCGCGTCGACGCGACGATCCCCCTTCTTCCGCGACGAGCAATCCCGCGACGACCTCTCGTCCGACGACGACGACAAGGTAGGGGTTGTCGTTTTCTTTTGGTTTCCTTAATTTATTCTTGATCGTGAATCTATCAAGACTAACGTGTAACTTGATTTATTTTAAGTTGCGTTTTTAATTTAACGTGAGGGGGGCCGGACCGCACGAACACGGCCGAACCCCCTCCAACGATCTTGTTTGTTCTTGCGGGTGGAAGCAAGAGGCGTGGTGCCGTCGCACCACGTGGTTGATCGTGCGTTTATTTTACGCAACGCCGTCGCGCGCACACCATGGAAGGAACATCAAGAACGCGACGCCGTCGCGCCGCGTTGAAAGAAATTAACGTGTGGCGAAAGGGGCGCGGTGCCGTCGCACCGCGCCGGACGACGAACGCCGCGGCCGGTTCCGGGCCGCGGCGGGACGAGAAGACCGCGGCCGGTTCCGGGCCGCGGCGGGACGAGGAGACCGCGGCCGGTTCCGGGCCGCGGCGGAAGGAAAGACCGGCGGCCGGGCCGCCGGCGTCGGAAGTCGAGGGCGGGACCGGAATTTCCGGTCCCGTTGGTAAAAACCGGCCGGCCAGCGGGCCGGCCAGATGTCATAAAACCGGGGGATTAAACCCCCGGCCGGTTCTCCAAACCCCCCTCTTAATGGGGGGGGGGGGGGGCGGTTCAATTAAAGGAGGCCCCCTCTTGTGAGGGGGCGGTTTTATTTTAAAGGGAGGGGGCCGGCTGCCCCCTCGGTTCCGCTCAAGGAGGCCCCCTCTTGTGAGGGGGCGGTTTGCTCAAAAAAATCGGCGCGGCTAAGCCGCGCCGCCAGAAGACAGCGGGGGCAATCAAGCCCCCCGCGTGCTGCCACCCCGTGCGGCGCCCGCCGCCGCCAGCGCGGCCCGCCGCCGCCGCCACCGCGGCCCGCCGCCGCCGCCAGCGCGGCCCCCCGCCGCCGCCAGCGCGGCCCGCCGCCGCCGCCGCCGCGCCGCCCGCCGCCGCCGCCCGCCGCCGCCGTCCGCCGCCGCCGGCCGCCGCGCCGCCGCCGCACCGCCCCGGGGGGGGGGGGGGGGGGGGGGTCGGGCCGGGTCGGCCCGGACCCGGACCCCCCCGTTTCGAACCTGATTTGGTTTTTGGCTCATAACTTGAGCCTCGGACCTCCGAATGACGAACCGTCTGCGGCAACGCGATCCTTGGATCGAGACGGTCGTTTCGATATATCGAACTCAAGGTTTCGGGTTACTTTGAGTTCGGCCGGGTTGGTTCGTTCACGAAACCAACCGGGCCTTCGGAGCGGAAACGCTCATATCTTGAGCCACGAACGTCCGATTGACGCGCCGTCAGTCGCGTTGTGTTCCTCTTAGTGAATCGGATCTTTTGGCATACTCCGCCCGAGGTTTGGACGCAGGTGGAGTACGGTCGGGTTGGTTTTTCCTTAAAAACCAACCGGGCCCCGGAGACGAAAAAGCCAATAACTCACAGACCGGGCGTCCGATTGACGCGCCGTCTGTTTCGTTGACTTCCTCTTGATGAGACGGAACTTTTGACATACTCCGCCCGAGTTTTGGATGCAGTCGGAGTATGGCCGGGTTGGATTGTACCCGAAATCCAACCGGGCCCCTGGAACGGGAAAGCTGATATCTTTCAGACAGGACGTCCGCTTGACGAGCCGTCAGCGGCGTTGGTGGTTACGTTTAGTAACGGTCCCTTCGAGTATACCCTATGGGAGTTCGGGGTGCAGTTGAGATACGGCCGGGATTGGTTTCGCTCACGAAACCAACCGGGCCCCTGGGACGAAAAGGCTAATAACTCACAGACCGGGCGTCCGATCGACGCGCCGTCTGTTGCGTTGAGACCCCTGTGACGAGACGGACCTTTGAGACACTTCTTCGCGGGACCTTGTGATACTTGGAGTATCGACCAGTAGCTCGTGGAGCGGACCCGTGGTACTTGACAGTGGTGGTGCGCTTGGATGCAGCAGCAGACCCTTGGCGGTGGAGAGCTTGGTTGTAGCGGCGGACCCGCGATACTCTACGGAGTGTGTGCGCTTGGTTGTAGCGACAGACCCGCGACGGTGGAGACGAGCGTGCAGAGTACGGAGACCGTGTAGCCGGCTGAGACCTGACGACTGCTTGACCGACTCGACTTGGAGTGAGTCGACTAGCCCAGTGGACGGAGCGCCCGGTATTTGGCGGCAGACCCACGGCGGACGGAGCGCCTGGTAGTTGGCAGCAGACCCGCGGTACTCGACAGGAGGAGTACCTCAGCAGGCTATCTGGGTAGCGCCCGGTATTTGGCGACAGACCCTCAGCGGACGGAGCGCCCGGTAGTTGGCCGCAAACCCGCAGTACTCGACAGGAGGAGTACCTCAGCAGTCATAGGTTAGTGAGCGGCAGCCTCGGAGTCGTGACAGGACCACTGTACACTCTAGAGACGGAGCTCTTCAGCAGTTACGGTTTCGATAATGAAAATCCTGGTTTGAGCTGAGTCAATGAATCTTTGCGTTTCCTCATGATTGAGATGGGTCACTTGATAACTTAGGTATATGTATGGTCATATACCTGGGTGATGGTTATCCGTTGATTTCATGATTTTTGTGTATCCTTGAGATTGGATGGGTTACTTGATGACTTAGGTATATGTATGGGCGTATACCTAAGTAGAGTCTGACGTTACTTCGTGATTGCTGCCTTTACTTTGTGGATATCCATGTTGGATTTAGTGAGACCTTAAGGGTCTCGGGGTCCCTACTGAGTAGCTTATACTCACCCCTGCACGGGCTATGCCCGCACTTCGTTGTGTTGGTTGCAGACGACGGACAGCGCAGATCGCAGTTGAGACTTGCGGAGCAGGTCGGTACCCGGAGGTGGACCACTGGGCGGACGTACCCGGAGTAGACGACAGGACCTGTGGAGTAGAGGAGCTATCTGTACCTACCCTTCAGGTAGGATCCGTGGTGGACGATCCAGGAGCTGAGCCATCTGTACCTACCCTTCAGGTAGGAATCGAGGCGGACGACCCAGGAGCCGCTTCGTTCTTCCAGCTGCTGTTTTTCCTTTTCGAGTTGTACTTTACAGTTGGGCTTGTATTTCCGGCCCCCTTTACTTTTCTGCACTTGTAGTTACTTTCCGCTTGCTGACTCTGTGGTGGTTGTTACTTATAAAGGCAATGCCTTCCCTGTTGTTGGGATTTTACGCCTTGGTGCTAGTCGCCAGCCCCTGGCCTATGGAAGGCGGGCTTGGGGTAGTCACGGCACGGGCCCCGAGGTCGGGTCGTGACAAATTGGTATCAGAGGAGTTCGGTTCTACCGCAGAACTTATAACTCTGATGTTTCTTTCTGTGAAGCAATAGTGTTGAGAGTACCGAGTGTGGTTTTCGGTTCAGGGAGTCCAGTGTTGGTGCGGGCGGCCGACGTATCCATACACCAGGACCCTGACAACTGATTTCCGACTTTGTGCACGAAAACACTGATTGCGTGTGTGTTTTCAAAGGTTTTTTCCCTTAAAACAGCTCAAACCAGGTCAGCTCACCAGGTATAATCGTTTGATCGTGTTGCGTTGTTTCTTTCATGATGGCCCGCCGAGCAGCGAGACTCCAGTGCAGGGCCCTTTTTCAGTGTTGGCACCTTCGGGTGGTGTACCAGCAGCACCACCACCCGTTAGGCAGCAGATGCCACTAGCTGACGGTGCACGCTAGCAGAGCGCGATGCACGAGTTCCAGCAGTAGAGGCCTCTGAGGATACGAGGCGAGACAGATTTCCCAGGCAGCAGTGGACTGGATGGAGACGAATGCTAGAGTTCTACACCTAGCTTGGATACTAGTAGAGCGGATGATGATCTTAGCTCCAGATGTTTCCAGAGAGTGACCATGAGGCTGGTCCTTATAGTAACGAGGCTTCGGTACGCGAACCGATACCTGGATTAGTACCTACGGGTAGAGCGCCAGCTATGTCACTACCTGTTGGTCAGCAGAGACCCACAGGCTTAGTGCCTTACATATGTTTTAGCATCAGAAATCCCTCAAGTTTCGAAGTGAGCCTGACTCGTAGGCGGCTGAGGACTGGCTTGAGGAGGTGGTTGTGAGTTTTCTGTAGCTAATACAGCTTCGACAGTACGACATGTCGGAAGCAGAGCACTCAACGTGGCTTACCAATCAATCTTGGTACTCGTTGGTTACGTTGTGATCAGTTCTTTAGACTCGAACTTCTGAGCGAAGTGTTTCTAAAGGACATCTGAACCATTTCTTTTCCTCTATGCATTCCTACCTATGCTAGGATGCTAGAGAGAACCTTTGTGGTTGTGAACGTTAGCAGTGAAAGGCAGGAGACTAGCGCCAGTCTCAGAGACTCGGGCGTGTAAAATGTTTCAGGAGGAGGAAGTGCTAAGGACAGATGAATCTGCAGGGTAGCAGACGTGGAAGCAGAGCTTGGAGAGCAGCATGTGGTGGTGTACATTTCGACATGTTACGACCACCCGACTTAGTAGTCCCCGCCAGGCTCAGGGAGCAGGAGGGCTGGGGAGGAGAATAGCTGCTTTGCGGTCAAGGAGTGTGACCCAGGAGCTCTAAGAATGATTCGGGGTACGAATTATGTCTACTACGAGCTGCCATATCTATAGACATAGGAACCAATCATTCTACCCTTCCACGAATCATGTCCCAGACCTAGAGGTTCCGGGTAAGCCGTAGACTTGACCCTCACGTCTGGAGATACCTTTGAGAGGAGACTCGATAATCACGCTTGCACCGACGGTGTGATTTGACCTCGAGGCGAGAGTTTCGGTTGGAATCTCTTGGTGGCAGCGTAGAGGCCTTACGACGTTGATCTGGGTATGGTTTCGATTCACAAATCATACCCCGGTTGACTGTTTTAGGCAAACGTCGGAATGGGTTTTCCTTGGTCGGCGAAAAGGAAACCCTGGGCAGCTCATGTTAAACTCAGACATAAGAGGGTGTGACCGATCACTCTTGAGTTGGTCAACCCTACCCCTGTGGCAGCAGGAGTTTGAGTTCAGTTCTAACCTAAAAAGGGAAACCTCTTGAGTTCGAGGGTGACGAACACGTTCTTATACGGTCTCAACCCGATGAGGTTTCGGAGATGTGGCCGAGGCGGCATGTTATCTCCGAAGTTCGATGGACCCTTTTGATCTTCAGTAGGGTAGGCGAGGAAGTTTACCGCTTGACCCTACCACCTCAGTCGCACCGGGTGCATAATGTTCACCACGTGTCTCAGCTGTGGAGATACGTGTATGTTTCTTCACACGTCATCGACCCCGGGGAGTTGGACGTCGATGACAGGGCGACAAGTACGGAGGTTCCTGTGGGGATCGACGATCGACAGGAGCGGATCCTAGGAGGATGGTCGATTCCTCTTGTGCACTTTCTTTGGCAGCGCGGGAACCTCCAGGTGAGCACATGGGAGCGGAAGGCTCTGATGCGTGCTCGGTACCGCTTTGTTTCCCTAAGTCTGTGGTGAAGCTTTACGGGGACGTAAAGCCCTGTGGTGGGAGTAATGTAAAGACCCATAAATTCCAAGGAATTTTTTTTTCTTAATTTTCTTTGGAATTTTACAAGAATGCAGTTTCTGACGGCACCTGATTCCGAGGCCCGGTGTGCCCGGAATCATTTTCTGAAGTTTTGGCTCGGGTACGTTCAGTGAACGGACGAGCGGGTTTTTCTATCTTTTGAACCGGTGCCCGTAATCGAATTCTGAGGGCACCGATGAAATCGCAGCGCCGGTATTCGCTTAGAAACGCCTCTTCCGGAGTTGCGTTTGCTCGGGTGTGGTTTTTAATTTTCGGGCTTAAAGTTAAGAAATAAAATAATTTTGCGACAACTTTATTTTATTTCGCTTAAGCCACTTGGAAGCCACTTGAAGCCACTTAAAGGCGGCTTGAACTGAGTTGAACTGGATAGGATGCTATCCAGAAATATCCTACCCCTTGGTAGGATATTTGTGAGGTGGGGCCCGCACGAGCCCCGCCGTTTCTTTCGCTAAGTAACGCACCCGCGAAAACCCGTCAAAGTAACTGAAAAGTCAACCGACGCGTTTTCTTTAATTCTTAACAGACCATTTAATTGGGAGGTTTATTTCGTGAATTAAATGGGCTGTTTCATTCGTTGAATTAATTCAACGAATTAAATGGTTCGTTACTTACGCTTTTACGTTTGTTGGCATGTTTATAAAATAAGACCAACCTAAAAATCCTTTGAAAGGATTTGAGAGGATCCTTGTTTCTTCATCTCCCCGCGAAGAACGCGAAGAACGCGAAGAACGCGAAGAACGCCGGCGACCGGATTTTGACGACGCACACCGTGATCTGCGACGTCAACGAGCCTTACCCGCGACGTTCTTCGGCGACGCCTCTTCTTCCGCGGCCGATCCTCGTTCGGCAACTAAGGTGAGAATCAGATCTCTTCTTCTCCCTTTTTAATTTCAATATCAACGGATTTAAACTAATTAAATCCGTTTGATCTTGATCCGGAGATTGGCGACGCGACGCCGGATACCGCGTCGACGCGACGATCCCCCTTCTTCCACGACGAGCAATCCCGCGACGACCTCTCGTCCGACGACGACGACAAGGTAGGGGTTGTCGTTTTCTTTTGGTTTCCTTAATTTATTCTTGATCGTGAATCTATCAAGACTAACGTGTAACTTGATTTATTTTAAGTTGCGTTTTTAATTTAACGTGAGGGGGGCCGGACCGCACGAACACGGCCGAACCCCCTCCAACGATCTTGTTTGTTCTTGCGGGTGGAAGCAAGAGGCGTGGTGCCGTCGCACCACGTGGTTGATCGTGCGTTTATTTTACGCAACGCCGTCGCGCGCACACCATGGAAGGAACATCAAGAACGCGACGCCGTCGCGCCGCGTTGAAAGAAATTAACGTGTGGCGAAAGGGGCGCGGTGCCGTCGCACCGCGCCGGACGACGAACGCCGCGGCCGGTTCCGGGCCGCGGCGGGACGAGAAGACCGCGGCCGGTTCCGGGCCGCGGCGGGACGAGGAGACCGCGGCCGGTTCCGGGCCGCGGCGGAAGGAAAGACCGGCGGCCGGGCCGCCGGCGTCGGAAGTCGAGGGCGGGACCGGAATTTCCGGTCCCGTTGGTAAAAACCGGCCGGCCAGCGGGCCGGCCGGATGTCATAAAACCGGGGGATTAAACCCACGGCCGGTTCTCCAAACCCCCCTCTTAATGGGGGGGGGGGGGGCGGTTCAATTAAAGGAGGCCCCCTCTTGTGAGGGGGCGGTTTTATTTTAAAGGGAGGGGGCCGGCTGCCCCCTCGGTTCCGCTCAAGGAGGCCCCCTCTTGTGAGGGGGCGGTTTGCTCAAAAAAATCGGCGCGGCTAAGCCGCGCCGCCAGAAGACAGCGGGGGCAATCAAGCCCCCCGCGTGCTGCCACCCCGTGCGGCGCCCGCCGCCGCCCGCGCGGCCCGCCGCCGCCGCCACCGCGGCCCACCGCCGCCGCCAGCGCGGCCCGCCGCCGCCGCCGCCGCGCCGCCCGCCGCCGCCGCCCGCCGCCGCCGTCCGCCGCCGCCGGCCGCCGCACCGCCCCGGGGGGGGGGGGGGGGGGTCGGGCCGGGTCGGCCCGGACCCGGACCCCCCCGTTTCGAACCTAATTTGGTTTTTGGCTCATAACTTGAGCCTCGGACCTCCGAATGACGAACCGTCTGCTGCAACGCGATCCTTGGATCGAGACGGTCGTTTCGATATATCGCACTCAAGGTTTCGGGTTACTTTGAGTTCGGCCGGGTTGGTTCGTTCACGAAACCAACCGGGCCTTCGGAGCGGAAACGCTCATATCTTGAGCCACGAACGTCCGATTGACGCGCCGTCAGTCGCGTTGTGTTCCTCTTAGTGAATCAGATCTTTTGGCATACTCCGCCCGAGGTTTGGACGCAGGTGGAGTACGGTCGGGTTGGTTTTTCCTTAAAAACCAACCGGGCCCCGGAGACGAAAAAGCCAATAACTCACAGACCGGGCGTCCGATTGACGCGTCGTCTGTTTCGTTGACTTCCTCTTGATGAGACGGAACTTTTGACATACTCCGCCCGAGTTTTGGATGCAGTCGGAGTATGGCCGGGTTGGATTGTACCCGAAATCCAACCGGGCCCCTGGAACGGGAAAGCTGATATCTTTCAGACAGGACGTCCGCTTGACGAGCCGTCAGCGGCGTTGGTGGTTACGTTTAGTAACGGTCCCTTCGAGTATACCCTATGGGAGTTCGGGGTGCAGTTGAGATACGGCCGGGATTGGTTTCGCTCACGAAACCAACCGGGTCCCTGGGACGAAAAGGCTAATAACTCACAGACCGGGCGTCCGATCGACGCGCCGTCTGTTGCGTTGAGACCCCTGTGACGAGACGGACCTTTGAGACACTTCTTCGCGGGACCTTGTGATACTTGGAGTATCGACCAGTAGCTCGTGGAGCGGACCCGTGGTACTTGACAGTGGTGGTGCGCTTGGATGCAGCAGCAGACCCTTGGCGGTGGAGAGCTTGGTTGTAGCGGCGGACCCGCGATACTCTACGGAGTGTGTGCGCTTGGTTGTAGCGACAGACCCGCGACGGTGGAGACGAGCGTGCAGAGTACGGAGACCGTGTAGCCGGCTGAGACCTGACGACTGCTTGACCGACTCGACTTGGAGTGAGTCGACTAGCCCAGTGGACGGAGCGCCCGGTATTTGGCGGCAGACCCACGGCGGACGGAGCGCCTGGTAGTTGGCAGTAGACCCGCGGTACTCGACAGGAGGAGTACCTCAGCAGGCTATCTGGGTAGCGCCCGGTATTTGGCGACAGACCCTCAGCGGACGGAGCGCCCGGTAGTTGGCCGCAAACCCGCAGTACTCGACAGGAGGAGTACCTCAGCAGTCATAGGTTAGTGAGCGGCAGCCTCGGAGTCGTGACAGGACCACTGTACACTCTAGAGACGGAGCTCTTCAGCAGTTACGGTTTCGATAATGAAAATCCTGGTTTGAGCTGAGTCAATGAATCTTTGTGTTTCCTCATGATTGAGATGGGTCACTTGATAACTTAGGTATATGTATGGGCATATACCTGGGTGATGGTTATCCGTTGATTTCATGATTTTTGTGTATCCTTGAGATTGGATGGGTTACTTGATGACTTAGGTATATGTATGGGCGTATACCTAAGTAGAGTCTGACGTTACTTCGTGATTGCTGCCTTTACTTTGTGGATATCCATGTTGGATTTAGTGAGACCTTAAGGGTCTCGGGGTCCCTACTGAGTAGCTTATACTCACCCCTGCACGGGCTATGCCCGCACTTCGTTGTGTTGGTTGCAGACGACGGACAGCGCAGATCGCAGTTGAGACTTGCGGAGCAGGTCGGTACCCGGAGGTGGACCACTGGGCGGACGTACCCGGAGTAGACGACAGGACCTGTGGAGTAGAGGAGCTATCTGTACCTACCCTTCAGGTAGGATCCGTGGTGGATGATCCAGGAGCTGAGCCATCTGTACCTACCCTTCAGGTAGGAATCGAGGCGGACGACCCAGGAGCCGCTTCGTTCTTCCAGCTGCTGTTTTTCCTTTTTGAGTTGTACTTTACAGTTGGGCTTGTATTTCCGGCCCCCTTTACTTTTCTGCACTTGTAGTTACTTTCCGCTTGCTGACTCTGTGGTGGTTGTTACTTATAAAGGCAATGCCTTCCCTGTTGTTGGGATTTTACGCCTTGGTGCTAGTCGCCAGCCCCTGGCCTATGGAAGGCGGGCTTGGGGTAGTCACGGCACGGGCCCCGAGGTCGGGTCGTGACAAGCATAACATAAAAAGTTGGAAAAAATTATTAATATACACAATATTTAATAAAATCCCTAGTATAAATTTTATGGGGATTGAATATTTCATATAAATTCTATAAGACTATGGATTTAATAAGTTTTCCAAATTTCTATAATTGAAACAACATTAAATAGAAATTGAAAAGGTATATTAACATTAATACTATTTAATGTTAATTTAGGATCTATGTGAGGAAATTTATTATACATGATTTCATTTATCTTTGGAATTTAATGTTTTCTTTATGTCCAGTAAAACAAGTACCTTACTTATAAGCCTTGGATTCATCTACCCTATCCATGAATCCTTTCACCTGATGATTCCTGGTATGTTTTACATATTGGTTCCCCATGTATTTTCTAATGTAGTGAGTCATGTTTAAGGTAAGAGTTTGTTTCCATTTTATATTCCTAACTTCTATTCAATTATTATACAATTTATCAAGAAATTAACTTAGCGATATCAAAGTTATGACATCATCAGTTTGGCAATATGTTTTTTTATAGCACGAAATATAGAAGACAATAAGGTTGAAATCCTGGTCCTTATCTTCTGTTATGGATATTTTTTATTTTAATGATTTGGTTTTCAAGCGGGTGGGTTTATTATGTACCGTATGAATTTATACAAGAAAACCTTATTTTACATATTTATATGTTTTTTCAACTAGTACATATGAATCTATTTCCGTATTTTGTAATAGTTATGTGTTTTAATTTTTTTTAATATTGTGTAGGCACATTGTGATATACATGGATAAAAGCTGGATCACATTACTGAGGAACACACCTTAGTATGTCAAGGTTTTGAATGAGAATTTAGATTTTCAATTTCCAATCAATCCTTTGAAGGGAGAATAATATGTCTTTGTCCAAAATATAAATTTAGAAGATGGTTGAAGAGAGCTGAAGTTTATGATCATTTAATGTTGAAGGAATTCCATGGTCAATATTTGTGTTGGATTTGGCACGGAGAATATAACATTACAGAAAGGTTGAGCACTGATGTCAATCCACAGAATTACCTCCCATCTTCATCGAAAATGGAATATGAAATGAAAAACATTATAAATTATGCATTATCCAGTACAAGAGACCACCATCAACATCAAAACATATCAGAACAACCAGATGATGGTGTTACAAATAGCAAGGTCACATGTAATTTTTTTTGAGACTATAGGACAACCATATCAAGATTGTAACATATTAGTGAATCCTCCTCTTGATTCTGTGGAGGCTATTGTAAAAAAATTCACTAAGGAAAATACTCTTCATGATTTAGTTGATGATAGAAGTCAAGAGTTTTATAGTTGATGTTTGAAATATTCAAAACATTCTTTTATGTTGAAGTTGTACTATATCCAATGTCTATGTGGAATTAAAAATAAGGCAATTTCTATGATATTGGAATTGTTGCATGATGCATTTCTAGAAGAAAACATCCCCGATTCTTTTTATGATTTGAAAAATTTTGTTAAAAGGATTCGTTTGAATTATACAAAAATACATATGTGTCCAAATGATTTTATGCTTTATTGGAGATAGGATTCAAGTGGAAAAGATTTTAAAAAATGTTCTTCTTCTATATGGTAGTCAATGAGTGATTTTGGAAGTCTGAATCAACATAAATTCATGGAGAAGAAGAAAATTAACACACCTACAATGGTTTTCGATTACATTCCTTGAAATCCTTGATTGCAAAGATTATTCCTGTCATCGAAAACCATCCAAGACATGAAGTGTGATTCTATAGATAATAAAAATGATGGGTTAATGAGACATCCATGAGATTCACAATCATTGAAGAAATTGGATTCATTACATCTAGATTTCTTGGTTGATCCAAGGAATTTTTGATTGGGATTGGCTGTCGATGGATTCAACCCATTTGGGACATTGAGTAGCAATTATAGCATTTGGCCAGTTGTTTTGATCCCTTACAATTTGACTCTATGGATGTGTATGAAGCAAACATCTTTTATCATTTTCATGATTATTCTTGGAAAATAAATTCCTAGAAAAGATATTAATGTATACTTGTTTCCTTTAATTGATGAATTACAGGATTTGAAGAGAAACAGTGATGAGACTATTGGTGTTTGTGGCCTAGAACCAACTACTTTGTACATTATTCATTAATAAATACCTTATAACATCTTTATTATTCTTCTATGTGACAATAAATTTGATAATTTCCTAAGGATAGTGGTTTCATTAATGGGTCGTTGTGGATCCTTGTTATGATGAGACCCCGAAATTTCCGTAACACTATTCTTGAATATATGCTCTATGGACAGATGATCTTATTTGGGTGACACCAATAACATATTCCATTAGGGGTGAGGACACAAAAAACATTAAGGCACCTTCTCATGGTGTCCACCCTTGGTAATATCCAGGAGGATATTATGAGGACGAGACCCGCCAGTAGGAAATCCACATTTCATATTGTCATTGGATATTCCTATCTGCAAACATGTGTATTGGTCCTTAGAATTTAAGATTATTATTAATGGGTATTACAACTCGCACACTTTTATGTATTGACAAAAACTGTGATGACACTTTGTTCACAGTAAGTTAGGATACGTTGGGTGCCTCACGAGTAATTCTGCATTAATAGATAATGCGAGAAAGGATTTTTCCCTTCTGTTCCATAACAAAAGTAGATATCTCAAGATCTTTGATGGAATTGATATAGGCTAAATAAATCCATATCCATGGTAAGGTATGAGCTAGTTCAATTCTAGAATGTCAAAGAAAGAATAATTGAGCACATGGGTTGATGACATTAGCATGCAACCTGCTTGATTCAAGATATCGTGAAAAAGGGATTATATTACATGGTAAACCTTTGTAGGAGGTGACATGTCATTGCGACGTTAACTTCTTTCTCTATGGGTGCCTTGGCATGTTTCTAGATTCCTACCTTGGACTTTAGGTAGGCTCCACCTAGTTCCTTGGAGAAAGGGGCCTAGAGGGTCACACACTAAGTGTGTTCATATATCTCAGTTAAATATTAATTTAACAAGTTAAATAATTTTTATACCCGACAGTGGTTTAATAATTATTTAAGAATTCTTGATTACATTTAATTCAATACTAGTTATTCGATAGAATATATGGTGGGTGAAAAAATATTATTTTATTATCGAGTAATGAAGTTACATTTATTTAACAAAGTAATATCAATTACTCAAGGACTAATAAATGTGGTGGACGAAATATTGAATAATGGAAAACAAAAGTACACAACATGTATATTAAATATACATGCCATGTAGTTTTATAGAAAAAAAGTACTCTCCATGTATTAATGATTACACGCCGTGTAGTTTTTCCGGTTGGGATTTTGAGGATGTAATATTGTATTATTAAATGATATTAATTATAATCAGTGTGGGCGCATATCATGGAATTAATAATTCGACATGGGGGTTTTCAATAAGAGTTAATGAAATAAATAAAATGCATAACGTGTTAATTTATTGTCATAACCTTATGAAATCAAACCCGATTATAAATATCCTCACAACCCCAGTACTTTTCCCCAATTGTTTTGCACAAAAACTGTAGAAATTCTGTCAAGGCTGAATGAGCTACTTCCTCCACGAATGCTCTCAAGACCAAGATATATCCTCCTCCATCGAATCAAGGCGATCGAAGGCGGACATCACAAGCAAAGTTTCTTTCACGCTGGCACCCAGAGATCCCTTCGGCGACGTCCAGAGATACCTAGCACTTATCTGGATCACCGATAGTGGAGTCATACACATGGATTATAGAACGCAACTATGGGTCACAAGATCTCGACTGGAGACATCAACAAATAAATAATTACACCATTATAATTCTTGTCAATTAATTCAATTAATTATAACCAAAATATGATGATCCTATCTCTATGGTTCTGGGACTCCCTCTTTTGTTTGTTCGTTCTTCGTTCTATTACGAAGATCCGGTGTTTTATATCCTGAGAGATCTCAGTTTGAACGTTGTTTAACACTAAAATCAATGTTTGGCACTCCCACCAACATGCTTCTTCTGCGCCCGGAACCTACATGTGGTATTATAGGGCTCATATCGTTGATTATAATTATTTAGTCTTTCTTTGGTGATTTACACATTTAAAAATTTAGTTGTTTCAATTCAAGTTAATCATTCTTTAAATCTGAATCTCGAGATCTGTTCCTCCTATATCATTTCTCGTTCACCATACAGAAACAAGATTTTCTTTTAATTTTTGATTAAAATAATATAGAGGATCTCATTTTTAGGATCCAAACGTTCCTGGCTATACAACACTAGAATACACGGCATTTATTTGAAAGTACACGTCGTGTAGTCTAGGTTCATGTATCAGACTAGTCTGCCAAATCCGGCCATGTATTGATCCTATCTAAGTAATTTATGAAACCGTGTGTTGACCGGGACTAGGTGGCACACAATTTCCAGATTACATGCTGTGTGGTCCAACATAACATGGTGTGTAGTCCCTTTGGGTCAGGGTTGGACCGTGTACCCCGTACACAGCTTGCCCGGCTGGAAACCGTGTAACATGGAAACTACACGTCATGTGTCCCACTGAACACACCATGTACTCTGAAAATTTCCGAAGTACATTAACACGCCATGTCCCCAGACGTGTACTTCAGATGGAAGGTGAAGAAAAGTACACGCTGTTTAGTCGGAACTACACGCCGTGTACTCACCCAAATTACGCGGATTTATTAAAATTTATTATTATATTATACAAACCCTTGAGACGTATACCATGGTGCATGCGTAAAGCTGAGGCATAACATGTGATAGGTGTTTTATATATCTGTGTTTAATTTAAAATCTGTGTAATGAATGGGAATTCACCAGGTTGCCTCCAAGGTACATGTTACGTACAAAGATAATTTTAAATGAATTTATTTGTTTAAAATTATGGGGGATGAGAATCTCAAGAAATTTAAAAAAAATCATTAGTATAAAAGGATGGATTAATTAAAGATAATTAATGGATTCAAGTGTGATTTATCTTAAACAAGAACTATTAAATAATTGAATGCTAATTTGATTTATGCATAAATATCGTTGCATGTATCGATTATCATCAGCTAGACCAAGACCTTTGTATGTGAATGGTTTCTTTAATTTATTTATTTAAATCAAAAAAATTGGCCGGTGAGCCTTCTCCTCATTAATATGTAGCGCATGCATGCCCAATTATTCTTTTATGTAAAAATCCCCTTTTACCCCTCACCTGTGTGTGAGATAAATGCATTTGTAATGGACAGAGCACCCAAGCTAGTGGAGGCGGCTCAAGTTAGGAGCCAAGGTGAAACCAATCCAAGGAGATACAAAGGTGGATAGATGGAAAGTTGTAAACACAATCCCAAAAGGTTCAAGGTGTTTCTACCCAAGGTTTTGGGTTAGTATATCAACCGCTAGATAAACTAAACAATAGAACAAATCTCATGATCATTCCATTTATTTTATTTCTATCAGTTTCATGGTTTATTTATTGTGGGTGTGTTGTCGCAATCACACAATTAATGAATTAAAAAACATGCAATATGGAACTATCATGACATGGTTAATCACTTATGTATATCCAATATAATATTAACAAGCATGTAATTAAAGATAATAAAATTGGAAATTTATGTATATGGATAAAATCCCTCAAAAAATATTAAGTCGGTATAACCTTCCATAATCTTGGTCAGAATCGAACCATAGTTCAAAGTTCTTGACCAACCCTAGTTGGGGTTATTTCAATTATCGGGGAATTCTAATTCAATGTTTTTGGTTGAATTGACATGGTTCTCATCAAGGGTTGACTGCCACAGCAGGACTTGGTGTGACCAAGATATAAATGTTGAGGAAATCCAAAATAATAGGATTTCAGCATTTGGGAGTCCACTCAGTAGATCAAGGAGCTATGAGTTAATTCAGTAGGCATTTGGAATGCCTACCTAAAACCCTTTATGTTGCTTGACCAACACTAGTTGTGGTAATGTGAAGGGAAATATGGATCCTTGCCACTAGAATATTCAGGCAATTGAATATTCCAAAGTCAATGGTGAGGGATATTGGATTTCGATAAAATAGTGGGAGACTAATAAGTATTAATTTATTTATTTGTCTCATTTTTTTAATAATGTACTAAACCTTTTCTCATCCTAAATTGTAGAAATGGAAAGAAACATTACTTCAAACATATCATTTTGAACCATACTCGAGAAGAAAAACCTTCTCACCAGCACCAATTTCCAAGAGTGGAAGAGGTGTTTACGCATCATCCTTCGCCACGAAAGGAAATTGTATGTGATGGAAGAGCCTATTCCAGTTTCACCTGGAAAGGAGGCCAGTGATGAGGAACGATCTCTCTACATGAAACACATGGATGATGCCACAGATGTAAAATGTTTGATTCTATCGTCCATGTCTAATGAGCTCTTGAAGCAACATGAAAACATGGACACGTATATCATGATGTCTCACCTTAAGGATCTCTACCAAGAGAAGGCGAGATAGGATAGATATGAGACCTCCAACACTTTGTTTACAGCTAAGCTTAGAGAGTCTGCGCTAGCTGGGCTACTTGTAGTCAAGATCATTAGCTACATTTAACGCATTGACATCTTAGGGATTATGTTCCTGGATGAGTTGCGTATAGATCTCATCCTATCATCACTGCCCAAGGCCTTCTCAATATTTATTGTCATCTACAACATGATAAATAATGATAAGAGTCTATCGGAACTTCTGAACTTAATTCTCCAAGTAGATAAGGATGCGGGGCATGACAAACCCACAATCCTTATGGTGAAAAAGAAAAGGAAAGACAAGGTAAAGGGGCCAATGAATTATAAACGGTCTGAAGCCCCCGAGTGTCGTCCTTCCAGGAAGGGGAAGATCCAGAGGCTGGGCAAGGAATGGTAGGCAGTGTGTTTTGCATGTGGAAAGCAAGGCCATTAGAAGAGAAACTGTAACCATAAGCATGGGGATGCTAAAGTTGCATTCGTTATTGGGTGTAATCAAACTATTTCTACAAATTGGGTATTAGATATAGCTTTTGGGGCTCACATCTATTTTCAAATGCAAGAACCAAGTAGATTTAGAATGATTTCTAGAGGGGAGGTGGATCTTCGAGCTTCCAATGGCGTGAGGCTGGCTAAGTTGGCTATTGGCGATTACCAACTCTCATTTCCGACTGGGATGATTTTGGTTTTTCACACCTATTGTTATGTGCCCAGTGTTACCATGAACATAATTTCTATATCTTGTTTGGATATAGATGGACTTATTTTCATGATTGGAAATAAGGTTTGTCTCTTTTTTGAGAACAATGTATGTTATGGTGTGGAACATTTAAATAATGGTTTGTATGTATTAAATTACAAAAACCATGTGTTTTTAGTCTATAAAGAAACAAAATCACATGACTCATACATCACCGTGTTGTGGAATCACCATCTCGGTCATGTAAACGATAAGGGCTTGACAAAGCTCTACGAAGATAGATATTTAGACTTTATAGAGAAAAAACCACATGATAGATGTCATGCTTGTTTAGAAGGTAAAATGTCCAATCCAACTTTTGGGGAACAGGGTGAAAGTGCCACAGAGCTTCTAGGATTGGTGAACATGGATGTATTTGCACCATTTCTAGTCTAATTTAGAGGTGTATATTCTTACTTCATTACTTTTACTTATGAGTTATGTAGATATGGCTATGTCTACTTAATGAGGTATAAGTCCGAGACCCTAGTGAAATTTAAGGAATTCAATAATGAAGTGGATAATAATCTTAGTAAGAAGATAATGAAACATCAATTAGATCGAGGTGGAGAATATATGAACCAAGAGTTCATCGATTTTCTACAGGAGTCTGGGATTCTATCTCAGCTCATACCTTATACACCATAGTGGAATGGTGTTAGTGAAAGGAGGAACCACACCTTGTGGACATGGTGAGGTCAATGTTGAGTCATGTAGATCTTTCATTATCCTTTTAGGGATATTCATTAAAAAATGAAACATACACATTAAACTGAGTACCAACTTAGGTGGAAAATGGAATTCTATCTGAGTTATGGAATGTAAAGACAACCATTTTTTCTCGCACACGTGTATGGGTATTCGAGGCATTTGTTAAGGCCTTCTCAGGAAACACACTATCACCCTGGGGAACTAATTGTATCTTTATAGGATATACCAAGGAAACAAAAGGATATTATGTATATAACCCATCATACAAAAAAGTGAATGTCACCAGAAAAGCCATCTTTCTCGAGAGGGATCAAATCATCCAAAAGGATAGTGGGAGCAAGATTGACTTCGATGAAGTTGATACTCAAGATACACAGGAGTTGGTATAGGAAAATGTTCCACAGGTCCCCGTGGAAGAGGATCCAGAAAGACAAGTAATGCGTAGGAGCTCAAGAGAGGCAAGGGAACCATATGGATTTTGTTTCCTAGTCACAGAGGATGGTGAATCAATATTATTGGAAAATGAGGAACCTATCTCCAACAAGGAAGAAGTAGAAATCTCAGAAGCTGCAAGATGGCTAGAAGCTATGAATTCTGAGATGGATTCCATGTATTAGAACCAGGTATGAGTTCTAGTCGATGAGCCAGTTGATGTAAACCTATTGGCTGCAAATGGGTATTCAAGAGAAACCTGGACATGGAAGGTCAAGTTAGCACCTATAAAGCAAGGCTAGTGGCTAATGGATTCAAACAATGTCAAGGAATTGAATATGATGAAACCTTCTCACAAGTTTCCATGTTTAAACTTAGAGGAATCATACTAGTCATTTTAGCTAACAATGACTATGAGGTTTGGCGAATGGATGTCAAAATAACATTCCTTAACAGGAACCTTCAAGAAGATGTCTATATGACACAACTAGAAGGGTTTGTGACACCAGGTGAATCCAAACGGGTTTTCAAGTTTCATAAATCCATGTATGGATTAAAGAAAACATCCAGGTCATGGAACATTCGATTTGATGAAGCCATAAATAAATTTGGGTTCATTAAGAATGAATGTGAGCCATGTTTTTATAAGCGATTTAATGGGAATGTGATTGTTATCCTAGTAGTATATGTTGATGACATATTACTTATTGAAAATGACATACCAGTCTTACATTCAGTTAACAACTTGTTGAACTAGTGTTTCTCCATGAAGGACTTGGGTGAAGCATCTTACATTCTAGGGATCAAGATCATTCGTGATAGATCGAAAAGGATTCATTGACTAAGTTGGGGTACATACATTGACCAGATACTAAAGAGATTTAGTATGGAAAAATCCAAGAGGGGATTAGTCCCAGTGTCACATGGCCTATAACTTTCTAAGAAAATGTGTCCACAGACAAAACAAGAGAAAGACAGAATGAGTATGATCCCATACGCTTCGGCTACAGGATCCATCATGTATTCCATGTTATGTACCAGGATTGATGTTTCCAATGTACTGATCATGGTAGGTAGATATCAAGTAGATCCAGGAGGACAACATTGGACTACTGTTAAGACTGTCCTTAAGTATCTGAGAAGAACTAAGGATATGTTCCTGGTTTATGGGGGAGACGAGTAGATTTTCATCAGAGGGTATGTTGATGATGACTTTCAGACAGATCAGAATGATCTGATGTCACAATCTGGATATGTTTTGAGTCTCAATGGAGGAGTTGTGAGGTGGAAGAGTTCAAAGTAGCCAGTTTTCACCAATTCCACAGTATAGTCTTAATATATAGCGGCTTCTGATGCAGCCAAGGAATCTGTCTCGATTCAGAACATTGTCTAGGATCTTGATGTGGTGCTTAGAAGTAAAGACCCTGTCACATTGTCTTGTGATAATACTGCAGCGATGGCTCTTGCAAAAGAACCAAGGTAACATCAACGGACAAATAAAATACTCCAAATGTATCCCCTCTTGTGGGATCTCTATAAGAGGGGTGAATTTATAGTGAGAAGAGTGTCCGTGGAAGAGAATGTGGTAGACCCCATGACTAAAGACATATCTTAGAAGAAGCATGAATATCATGTGAGAGCTGGCGGGTTAAAGGTTGTTAGTAGTTGTCTCTAGTCCAAGTGGGAGACTGTTGGATTTGGTGGCCTTGAACCAACTTCTTTTTACTTAATTCATTAATAAATACCATATAATATCTTGATTGTTCTTATGCATGACAATTCATGTGAACATTTCCTATGGACAACTGTTGTATTAAAGGGTCATAGAGGATCCCTGCTATGATGAGAGCCCGAAAGTGCAATAACATTGTTCTTGAATATATGTTCTATGGCCAAATGATGTTATTTGAGGGACACAAATAATACAGGACATTAGGGGTGAGGACTCATAAAACGTTGAGGCACCTTCTCATGGTGTGCGCCCTTGGTAATATCCAGAAGGTTATTATGAGAACGAGACCCGCTAGTAGGAAATCCACATTTCATAGTGTCATTGGATGTTCCTATCTGAGGACGTGCGTATTGGTCTTTAGACTTTACGATTTTTATTAATGGGAACTACAACTCATGCACTTAGATGTATTGATGAAAACTGTGATGACACACTATTCGTAGTGAGGTAGGATATGTTGGGTGCGTCACGATTAATACTGCATTAATAGATAATGTGAGAAAGGATTTGTCCCTTCAGTTCCATAAAGCAAGTAGATATGTTAGGCCCTTTGATGGAATATATATAGCCTAAATAAATCCATATCCATGGTAAGGTATGGGCGAGTTCAATTCTGGAATGTCAAAGAAAAAATAATCGAGCACATGGGTTGATGACGCTAGCATTCAACCCACTTGATTTAGGATATGGTGACAAAGGGATTATATTACACGATAAAAATTTGTAGGAGGTGACACGTCATTTCCACATTAACTTTTTTCTCTATGGGTGCCTTGGCGTGTTTCTAGATGCAAACCTTGGACTTTAGGCAGGCTCCACCTAATGCCACTGAGAAAGGAGCCTAGAGGGTCACACACTATGTTTGTCTATGTATCTTAGTTAAATATTAATTTAACAAGTTAAATAAATATTTTTGCCGACTTTGGTTTAATAATTATTTAAGAATGTCTGATTGCATTTATTTCGACACTAATTATTTGATAGAATATATTGTGTGTGAAATAATATATATTTATTAGCGAGTAATGTTGTTACATTTATTTAGAAAATGAATAGCCATCACTCAAGGACTAAAAAATGTGGTGGATGAAAAAAAGGAAAATGAAAAATAAAAGTACACACCGTTTATATTAAATATACACGCCGTGTAGTTTTATGGAAAACAATTACACACCGTGTATTAATGATTACACGCCGTGTAGTTTTTCCTGTTGAGATTTTTAGGATGTAATATTGTTTTATTAAATGATATTTAGTATAATCAGCGTCAGCGTATGTCATGGAATTAATAATTTAACATGGGAGTTTTCAATAAGATTTAATGAAATAAATAAAATGCATAACGCGTTCATCTATTGTAATAACTCTATATCCTCAAACCCGATTATAAATATCCTCACAACCCCAACACATTTCCCCAATCGTTGTGCACAACAAATCTGGAGAATTCTTTCAAGGCTGAAAAAACTACTTTCTCTAATAAATCTCTCAAGACCGAGAGAGATCCTCCTCCATCGAATCAAGGCGATCAAGGGAAAACATCACAAGTGAAGGTTCTTCCATGATAGCACCCAGAAATCCATTTGGCGACGTCCAGAGATATGTGTTGCATGTGTGGATCACCGATAGATGAATCCTACACATGGATTCTACAACGCAATGATGGATCACAATATCGTGACCAGAGACATCAACGAAGAAATAATTCCTCCAAGGTTATTCTTGTGAATTAATTAAATTAATTATAACCAACATATGATGATCTTATCTCTATGGTTCTGGGACTCCCTCTTTTGTTTTTTCGTTCTTCATTCTATAGTGAAGATCCGACATTTTATAACGTGATGGATCTCAGTTTGAACATTGTTTAAAGCTAAAATCAATGTTGGGCACTCCCACCAATGTGCTTACACTGCCCCCAAAACCTACAGATACATTTGATGCTTATTCTAAAACAATGTTCAAAATGCATGTTAGTTTAATGTAGACCATTTTTGACTTCCCTAGGCATGGGAATTTATCTGGTTGGAACACTTACATGGATTTGGATTGTCCTATTTGTAACTTTGATCTTGAGCCCAAACGGCTACCTCACTATAGAAAATGGTGCTTCTTGTGCCATCGAATATTTCTCGATGCATCTCATAGATTTTGGCTGAACAAATCAAAATTTAATGGTTTCATTGATCGTAGACCACCTCCAAAGTTGTTAACTAGTTCTGAAATATTAACACAACTTGGAAATGTTAAAATAGAATTTGGGAATGTTCATCATTTGAATGATAGCAGGAAATAGGTTTGAAGTGCATCATTAAGAGAAATCAGAACACAACAATGGAATAAAATATTCTTTAAACTTCTATATTGGAAATTTAATTTTATGCGGCATAATCTCGATATGATGCATATTCAGAATAATGTCTGTGACAATTTGATTTTCACATTGCTTAATGAGCATGTAAAGTAGATGGATCATCTCAATGCTCTAAAAGACTAACATGTAATGAGAATAAAACGTGATCTATAGCCATATGAGAATGAAAAGTATGCTCTTAAATTTTTTACAATGAGAAATAGGGGTAAACATACATTCCTTTGAATTTTAAAGCATGTGAAGGTATCTGATGGGGATTGAAGTATCATCTTGAGGTGTGTTGACTTGATGAATCATAAGTAACATGGATTGAAAAGTCATGATTCACATATTTTGTTATAGTAGTTACTACCATTGGCATTACATACATTAATAACTGAAAATGTTACTGTTGTTGTACTCCAATTCAACACATTTTTCCGACAACTATGTGTGAAATCTCTACACACATTTCAGCTTGACAATCTTCAAGATATGTTTTTATTGACACTTTGTGCAATAGAGATGATATTTCCTCTGTTGTTTTTCACTGTCATGATGCATTTAACAGTGCATTTGGTTGAGAAAACTAAATTAGGAGGCCCTGTTCATTATCGATGGATGTAACTAATTGAGACGTACTTTATATATATGTTTTTCAGTTATGTAAACAATATTTCACACATATTTCAATGCATAATTATTATTATTATTTATTTTATTTCACAGATATCTTGGGAATTTGAAATCATACATGAGAAATAAAGCTCAACTCAAAGGCTCTATTGCTGAAGGCTATTTGGATGAGGAGTGTCTTACCTTTTGTTCTAGATACTTGGGTGATATTGAGAAAATATTTAATTGAGTTGGACGTGTTGACAACACATCGACCCAATCTTAAATAATGTGAAATCAATTATATTTCATATTATTGGAAGATCAGTTGGGACAACCTCAAATGTGACATTAATAGAAATTGAATTATTACAGGCACACAGATATGTGCTGATGAATAGTGAAATTTTAGGTTCATTTATTGAATATTTGAGGATACAAACAATGATACAATGAGAGAACGAACACGAAATGAGAAAGATATAATGAAAGTTGTTATTGAAGATCTTCTAGAATTGTTTTCACGATGTGTACGTTCATTAATATTGTAATAAACATAAATATTAGGTTGACACATATATTTTATAAATATAATAATGTATATTTCTTTTTTTAGATCATGAATACTGAGAATTGAGTAGAATTGTCTAAATATTTGACTTTTCTTGCTCGAGGTCCTCTAAAACATGTTAGAATGTTCGATGCTTACAATGTAAATGGATTTAGATTTCATACAGTCGATTGAGCAGATGGTTTGAAAAAATAGAATAGGGGTATATTTACATTTTCTGAAGTGAAATACTATGGACAATCGATTGATATTATTGAATTATACTATCACAGTCTTTTTCAGTTTTTCTTATTCAAATTCAATTGGGTCGATATTATTAGAGGTGTTAAAAAATATTTCATGAAATTTAATTATGTGAACTTCTCTCGCTTGATTGATGCTGATGATCATGAACTGCAAGATCCATATATCTTATCATCACATGAAAAAATGTTATATTATGTGAATGATATTTTGGATGAAGGGTGGAGTGTAGTTTCTCACGTAATAAAAATATATTTGTATGATATGGGTGATGAAGTAGAAGAATCGACCTCTGAAAGTGAATCTCATCAACAAAAAGAAGCAGAATTGTGTGTCCATCATGATATTGAAAATATTAGTCTAGAAATGTTTAAGGATGAGGATAAAGTAATGGATCCGGAAACTGACATGATTGAAGGGAAAAATGATTGTATGTATAGTTGCACATTTATTTTCGCATTCACTTATTTCATTTGTGCAGTTATTCATTATCATTGCTATGTATATTTTGTTTGTTAGTACTGTGCACCTATAATAATTTTTTTCTACATTAATTTTTTGAAATATATATTCTGAACTTAATTTTATTTGATTAAATGGCAGGAATTCCAAGAAGGAAGCGATATATTGTTTCATCGACCACTGCATCAGATGACAATACATTTTTATCCCTCCCTATGACATCTGATCCACCATCCACTCGCCCCCTACACAATCTCCCCCTACACTATCTCCACATGCATCATCTCTCACACCCTCTGTGAGCATCCCTCTAAAATCCCAGTCTTCGACTCCCCCTTCAGGAGCATCAGCAGTGGTGGTGGCGTGCCACTTCTAGTTCGTCACGAGTATACTAGTCGATGACAGTTATAGGTAAAAATTATAATATGAATATATTTATTGCACTTTTTCTATACAAATTGTTTGATCATTAAATATTTAAACAATTAATGTGTGGAGAAATATATAAAATGTAATGATGTATGTAATATGTCTGGAGAGATTTGTCTCATTTGATTCATATGGGGTCCCCACATATGATGCCGCAAGATTACTTGGCCAAATTCTAGGATAGCAAGCTACGGAGCCCATTTATCATCCTATTTCATATGATGATTGGAGACATATGCCTCCATGTTGGAAAATTGTTGTTTTTGATTCCCAAATTAAGGTAATTTTAGTAGATTATTGTGTTATTGAATGTCATGTTATTAATATTTTAAAAATGAATTTCTTTATAGTGATGTTTTCCACTTTATAGTTGCTGATGTGATAGCACAAAAGTAGACATTGAAAAATCATGGTAAGAAATGAAAAGTATTTAAATGGAGATTGTGGAGCGATGTCAACGATACTTCTTTGACCATCATACAAATGTAAGACCAGCTACCCAATGGGGTACCCAAAGAGCAATGAAATGTTTTTGTTGACATACATCATGATAAGAAACAGATGGTATTTAAATATATATTATTATATAAACCTCATTTTACATTTATAATTGTATATGAAGAGGATATGTCATTGAATACTTTACTATTAAATGGAATTTTATTTATTTCAGGATCATTCAATAAAGAATGCATCAAGTTGGGCTAAGAAAATCATCCCTCACTCTGCGGGATCAAAAAGATTTTCTATAATCCGATCAACTCTAGTAATATTTTTATTGATTTAAATATTTATAAGACAATATTACCTATTTAATATATTAAATTATTGAATTTTCGTTGTTTTATGTAGTCACATAGTTTAGGGTATGATGCATCATTAACTGAAGTGTGGTTACATGTTCACAAAAAATATGATGGATGTTTTGTTAATGAGTCTGCCAAAGAAGTTGGGGCCTGAACTAATTTTTTCATTACAATAAATTTTTATTTGTGGATACTATATTAATATATATTGCATATAATATGGGTAATATTTGTTTTATAGGTAAAAATAAAAGAACTATGGATGTCAATCCTTCGTATCCCTACTCAGTCTCCCAGGATGACTAGTTTGCTAATGTCCTTGGGAAGGCGCATCCAGGTAGAGTGCGCGGGATGGTTTTGGGACCCGTACCTTCTGAGGTCTTCGGTAGGACACCATGGATTTCAGCTGCATCTACTCCAGATTGTAGTCATCCCATTCCCGGAGATTCATAGAGAGAGATTACTTCTATATGAAACACAGTTCAAGACCAGGGGGCTCATATATCTTCTTTGCAGAAACTGTTGATTGATTTATATCAGAAGATGACTGGTTATTCCCCCAATGGTATTGCATAAACTGGTGGTGAGAAGCTAAATCACAAAACTTCAAAATCACTTAGTTTTCTAACATTTATTGTTTTTATGATTAAATATAAATATAAATATAAAACAATATTAAATTTTCAATAAAATGTTCTTACAGGTTGTAGCAGAAAGTAGAGATAGAGGTGGAGAGGGTGACGAGTTGTGTTCATCATCGGACCATGATTAGTTGTATTATTGATATGTTGGAAAAATATGGTAACAGTCGGATTGTATATGTATCATGTGTGCCACATTGTTTCCACCAAGCATTTTCGTGACCTTATATTTTCTTGATTTCTCATGTTTCTTTTTAGGTATTGTATTGATGTTAGTATGGAGGAATCGAGAGGTTGGATACAGCAAGGAATCTTGGGAATTGATATTATAGAGGTTATACATATTTTATCATGGATTTTGTGTCACTACTTGATTTTTAATATCCCCATTATAATTTAGATCTATTATTAATTCCATGGCTTTTCATGTTTGATCGCCATTACATTGTGTTATTGCCTGTATCACCATGACATTTTAATTCTGATCCTACCTATTAATCTCTAAACCCCATTTGAATAATTTATTTATAAAAATTCACTCACAATACATGGGTGACATATATTCTATTTTAAGAGTTATTTCACCTCAATTATTTTGGTTATTGATCCTCAATATCTATATATATAACAACACTGATTTTTAGTGATTTTACTTTTATCTCTTTTGGTTTCCTTCTAAGTTCTTCATTGTATGGAGGTTGTGGCTAATGATATCGATGTTTTGGTTAGTTTTATAGATATATATTGATAAGGAAACTATTTTATTGGTTTATCTATTTGAATACATGAATTATAGTTCTTAGAGTTGGTTTTCCACTTGTCTCATCCTCATACAAAAAAATTGAATTATTTGTTTGAGATAGGGGATACTAATTCATTTATTTTAATGTTAATATAAAGGAACATCATGATTTTATTATCCATATTAAAAATAGTGCGGGTTTTTAGAAGAATATAAATAATTTGTTTTACTAGATCATTTCAAAATGGGAGAAAAACTTAGGTTTTTACTATTTTCATGAAATTACATATTATGGTACTTTATTATTGTTGTTTATAAAAAGTAAAGATTTTGGGAACCTTTTTCACTTTGATTTTTGTAATTTTTGAGCCTGTTGTTTTGATTGTGTGATTTAGATAACCATTCATGAAAAATTATTGTAATTTAAATTAATCAATGAAATTGTTTCCTAAGGAAATATGAAATTTATTGATAATTCCCATGTTAAAAATATTTGTTATTTTCACATCCCTAAAATTGAAACTTTTATAATTTTGGAAACTAATATATGGTGATATGTGATGATTTACTTGTTTCATTATCATGTGTTATGTGTGTGCTATCTTATGGGGGATTTAAAAATAATGAGGGTGATCAGATTAAATGTATAAAGTTCTAGTAGTGAGGCTATGGTGAGTTAATAAGGGTTTTTATGAGGGATGATGTATAATAAATTTAATGAGGTTGTTATTGTGTGGATATTGTTATGAGGTGGTGATAGTGAATTTCTTGGTTTATGGAGAGGGAAACTCATTGGGTTTTTTCATTTAGGTTGATTTGGGATGGATGTGTTTTTTTCTATGGTTGTGTTATTTTCCTAGTCATCTAGAGAATGGGTTTTAAATGTTGAAAATAAAATTTCATGTGTAGAATCTGCTATTTTTTTTCAGGGTACTAGTACAAGGACTGGAAAATATTTTTTTTATTATTATTATAAATTTTTCTTTCACGACGGTTTTAACCGCCATGAATTATATTTCGTGATAATAAAAACTGCTACAAAATATCATTTTTTCATGTCGCGGTGGTTAAAACCGCCACTAATGACAATAATTTAGCGGCGGTTTTAACCATAGCTACACAGTTTTCATCTTCCTTTACCCTCTCATTGTGTTTATTTTATTTTTAGCAGTGGTTTTCTTGGGCGAAAAATAATTATTTCTTAGCAGCCGTTTAAACATCCTCTAAAAAAATATACCCAGTTGAGATAAACCGATGCTGAAACTATGGAAAACTACCGCAAAATACGTCCACTACGACGGTTGTCAAAAACCGCCAAACCACTATGAAATGTTTTTCGGCACATAATTTAGCAGCGTTTTAATGAAACGTCTATAGAAACTTTTGGAGGCAGTTTAAACCGCCGCCATAACAAAAAAAATCTACCACTAGACATCTGTTTTCCAATAGTGCAAGTGGCATGTTTATTTATGAAAAGATTAAAAATTCGGATGAAAGGGGATGGAAATTTTTAATTGAATTTAATAGGATGCATGAGTAGGATATATTTGGAATTGAAATATGTTTTGTTCCTTTTAAAATATTCTTATATGGAAATAGTATTTATAAGTATAATTAGTTGAATGTTTCCATTTTTAGAGTGTAGATTCTGTTGATTGGATATTGATATTTTTCTTGAGGAAAAAACATACTAATTATGGGGGAGTTAGATGTACCTGATTTTTGAATACCCCTTTCATAGATATTATTCATCATAAAAAAATGTTTTCACAAAATATATTTCATTTGGTGGATAAATTTTTTTATGTTGGTGATCATTGTAATTTTCATGTGTATTCTATTCAAAGTCAAAAAACTAGAAAGATCAGAACAGACGTTCAAATATACATGGTGTACTTTATATATACATGTCATGTATCATTTTCCCGAGATAGATCAACTAGACCAAGTGCATTCCCATGTTGTTGGCCATGATACACAAACTGTGTAAAATCCATTTACACAATGTGTTCCCCCTTCCAGAAGTGGTTGGGGTATGCAGTTGATACATCATGCCATGTGGGGCGGTGCTACACGTCGTGTACCCCCAACAACCTACCACCAACTCCTTCAAAGTCAAGGGTGGCACGGTCAATCACCTACTGGTGGAGAAAGAAGATCCAAGAAAAGTTGACATGGTTACACATCATATACTTTATGGTATATGTCGCGAATTTTGAAATACTATAAATTAGAGGGTTGGACCTCAAAAGTTGACACATATAACGAGGGGACAACTAGAAACAGGAAATGGGAGAATAAATGGTCGAGAATAATTGAGAAAAAGAGAAAGGGGAAGAGAAGAGATGAGGTTATGCTGCCCTACCTTCCCTATGATCCTCAATCCAAAGCTGTTGAGATGTTTATTTTTGGTATTAAGATTTCTTTATTCATTGTATATTCCATGTATTTCTAAATCCCCCATATGTTGGGGATGTGGATAATTATGGTTCGTTATTAATCAATAGTCTTACTGTATTTTTGTTATTCATGTTTCTCTCATAATCCCTTAGAATCTCAGGCTAAATATCGCTGGAAACCCCGCATCATACCTAGAATGGAATTTCAAGGTATCTATAGAGTAATTATGTCAAAGTACACCCATGATCATTCGGAGCATTTATTGTCTCAAAATGGACTAAAATTATTAAATTTAATACGAATCAAATTCTAGATTAAGGAATTTGACACTATTGATTCAAACAAAACTCACCAGACCAAGGGGGTTCTATTCTATTTGAAACCTCAAGATGTAAGATGTTATAAACAACTCAACATGATAAGGAAATCGATTTGTTAATGATCATGAAAAATCTATATCCCTAGAACATTCTTCACATTTATAATCAGAATCAATTTGTCTTTATGTTTTTATTTGTCTTAAAGAAATTCATCAAGAAATAAAATAATCTGTTACGAAATCTTTGGAACAACAAACATCGACTCTAAATTTCTGAAATCTTCACCTAATTAATCACAAACTAAAGAAATAGAACATTGTGACTCTCTCTCTCCCTGTGGATCGACCCCATTCTTGCATTATACTAGTAATAATTTTTTTTTCAATTTCATCTACCAAACATTACACTTTGGCTAAAATGACACCACCATTGAAGAACTAACATCAAGCTCTAAATCTATGAAATCTATAATAATGAGCTCAAAATCCATAGAATCTCCAACCGTATATCCAAGAATTAAATCCCTGGTAGTCCAAACTACATATTTGGGCTCTAAATACATGGTATCCCCAAACGTATCCTCATGACTCTGAGGACCCAACCCATGGTATCCCAAACATCGGAGCACTATATTCATGGAAACACCGACACTGATAGTGTAACAAACCTCCCTTGTGGGAGTTTTATCATCTTGGAATTAATAAAAATAATTACCACCCCCTTGGTTATTTCCCATAAAAAAATACATCCCCCAAGAGAGTTTTCCATTTCACTACTGAAACCACCCCACTAGCTTACACCACAACAATCATAATGAAAACAAGGAACAAGGGATGATCAAATTCCAACACCCAACACCACTATCCATATACCTCAGTCCCACGTGTTTGATGTGAGTTCTATGGTAAAACTTACCATCTCTACATAGGATTATACATCCACGACATCATTATCATGATAGTGTGTCCTTTGCCGGATACACAAGGTATGTCACATAAGAATGAACATGGTCCATCTTGGTCTTCAAGGTCTCACTTAGTTAGTTCACTCTCCCTAACCCTTATTCATAGAGAGTGTTTCATCCACCTAGGCTGAGCATGCCTCAAGGGTACTTACACAACCTACTAAGTCCTTCAATTTCAAGACATGCCACACCTATATTGGGAGGTTCCCACATGATCCTACTCAAAGTTCACTCTATTTGGTTCAAATTATTTCGATCATATAGGCCACACCACTTAGGAGGGGTTTATACATCTCAGGTAAATTCTCAAGCTAAGGCCTCACCCCTCAGCAACCAAGATGTCAATGTTAGCACCCTTGGACAAACAGGTCATATGTGCGTAATAATTTTTCTAAATGAGTTACATTAATTAATAATGTCAATTTAAAATAACCATTAATTCAAACCATGAAATTTAATTAATCAGAAAGGCATCACATATAGTGGAAAGACAACACTTGAAATGATACGTATCAAAATCATAGATATTAAATGTTGTAGAACCTCTTCTTCAACATCCCCCTTCTTGAGGGATACAATGTATTTAAAGGAAGGTGTTGTGCAGCTAAATTACAGGTGAAAGGAAACAGAAGAAGAAACAAATGAAAATATAGAGAACACAAAGAAGAAGAAGAAGTAGTAGTAGTAGTAGTAGCATACTTGGAAGGCCTCACCACTTTCGTGCCAAAGCATTCCAGTAGAATACCAAAACAAACAATTCCACCTTATTCTATCTCTTTCACACCCTATTTAATATCCTATAACTGGTGGGTTCTCTTTGTAATTGTCGTGAGGACCTCATAGAGTTTTCTCTAGTATATTCACTATTTGGTTAGCAGACAACTATGTTATCGGTCCTCGGTCCCTCCCTTCTAGAATATTATTTTTAAATATTCTAATTGTGCCCACCTATGTCTTGGTCTTGGCTAACTTGCTTCCCATATTGATATCATCCCCTATAATATTATTTCCTAGGCTATATAGTTTTTTATCCAAGGCTCCCTGGTCCATTTGTCTCGATTTAATCACTCATTCCTCAATGAAATCTAGTTTTTCCAAAAAAAAACTGAATAAAATCAAACTGATTTTGGGATAAAGAGAGTACTATGAATTTTCAGATTTTTTCAAAATAGAACAACACTACTGATTTAGGAATCCACTGAAATGGTCCTTTAAAATAAGTTCTTTCTACCCTAGTATTCCATGAAGTTTCCCATATGAACCTCCCTTCTTCTAGGGTCTGATGTATAGGTTTCTCAAGACATAAGCTCTTCTCTTCTTCATAATGTAGGGCCCATTTTGGTAGGTGTGAATTGGGAAGAGAGGGATACTTCCAGAAACCCAATTTTTTCTTGTGAAATTTAGGTAGTACTCCATAGAACTCATATCACAACACTACTAGTATAATGTTCCACCAACCTCATTCGTCCCTGATGATCTTAATAACTATTGAAGTTAGCTCGTCTTACTTCATGATGATCACATGGAACGTTGGTTGTACTGTGGGTGTACAAACTGACTGGATGAGAGGTTTCATAGTAGAAACTCTTTTATTCTTGGGTTGGAACCCCTCTCCTAGTTATAAAAGTACTTTAAAAGGAGTCAACACCCCTTTTCTACTGAAAATTTCACTAGAATATAATGTAAGACGAAGTGGGTAGCCATGACCAGCATTTTCTATGACACATGATAGAGTTATTGTTTCTCGCCTTACCATACACATTATTATAAGTTTCGTTACATTGAATATGAGAATATTCCAGCCAAACTAAGAACTGGTTTTGAGATGAGTCTCGACCATGTATGTGGTATTATCACAATTGAGACGAGTGTTGAATACTGAATCGGTTAGTGATTCATAGGTTCGTGGTATCTTGGTTTTATATATACCCCAGATATATCATTTCTCCTCATTTAATAAAATCCATGAGTAGGTCATTTCAAGGCAGATGTGTTCACCACCAGTGTAGGATGATTCATCCAAAATAGTGTTGAGAGACTGGTGATTACACAACAGATTTATTAGTGGATGAACTCAGAGTTTTCAATCTTCATCCCCATAGTCCACCTATATGTTTTTCCTATGATGAAACTGACATACCAACAATTCCACCATCACCTCTGACTATTCTAGTATTCATAAATACAATTCTACAAGTAGTTTTATTCCCCTTAGATCCTACTAATTGGTCTTTGGAAATTAATATACTTGATCCACATGAATCTGATTGCACTAAATAGTAGTTGGATTCTCCATTTGGAGAACTCCTCGGTGATTCAATTGTTTTCTATAATTAATGTTTCCACCCAAGCCCCATAGAACCCATGTGTCTTCAATGAAATATGTTTCAAAACCCATTCCACTCCTTTTTGTGTTGGTAGATACCAGTATCACATTTCCACTACTATTCATAATAAAGAATATTCTTCCCTATATTGTTTAGCTTGAAGTAGTGGTATTTTCCCATTGAAGTTGATAGTGTCTTATCCTTTCACTATTTTCTTCATTATCTCTTCTACTTATAGCTGCATATTTCCACTCTCAGTCTCCATAAAAAATCTATCCCGGGTAATGTTTCCCTACTGTGTGTGCACCACCACCCCTCAAGAAGGCTGTTGTAGTGAGATTTTAGCCAATGCCTTTAGTTGTTACTAATTTTACTCTTCTAGGAGTCTAGGTGTTGGCATGGATGATTCCACTATGCACAATGATGTTCATTCATCATCCATTTATTTGTTCGGTTTTGAGAAATTTATTTCATCCTAGGTAGAAGGATCTGTGATATTTTACAATACCACCACATTCATGGTTCCAGTATGGTTATTGTATTTCTACGACTACAATGATGTAGCCTCACTAGAAACTCCAATTCTCTTGAGAATCTCATCCTTGAACTATGTCCATGTGAGCCCAAGCATATCTATTTTCAATACGAAAATCTAAATTAGACCCATAAAATCCATACAATGGTTATCTATTAGCACCTTCATCAATTTCATAGTTTGGATGAATGAAAAATAAGCCTCATATTGAGTAATCTATGTCTTAGGTTCTTCTCTAGAGAAAAACGATAGCATCTCTTTATAGTAATATTTATCGTGTCATTGAGTCAGACTGGCCAATGGCACCCAAATAGCCTAGTAGTGAATTAGGTATGTTAGACCAATTGAAAAACCATTTCTCAAATAACCCCTTTTGAGAGGGTTACATTGTATATAAAGGAAGTTCAAGTGTAGTAAAATAATAAGGGAAAAGAAATAGAATAAGAAACAACTAAAAATATAACGATGTAGTAGTAGAAGTAGCATACATGGATGTATTCACAGATCTCCCGCCCAAGATTACTAGTCAAATACCAAAACAAACTACCCATGTATTCTCTCCCCAACCCTCCCTATTTAACAACCTCTTCCTAGTGGGTTATCTATATAATGGTTGTGAGCCCCTACTAGATTAATCTCTAGTAAATTACCTTGTTTTTTAGGAAACAGCTGTGTTGTGGGCTCCGGCTCCCTCCCTTCCAAAATTTTCATTGTAACTATTCTAGTTGTGGCCACCTGTGGCCTGCTGTTGGCTAACCTACTTCCCTGCTTGAAATCCACCCATGTAATATTATTTTCCTAGATTTCTAGTTGTGTTGTTCAAGGTTTCCTAGTCAATATGTATCCCTCTTTATCAAAATGTCTCATATACAAGACCACCTAACTCATTTGGATCTTCTCCCATTTATTTCCAAGGGATGGTGGTAGTTTTCAAGGGTTTCCCAAGCCCGTTCAGCCTCATCCATGATTAACCTAGATCATCTTAATGACCAGAGAGCCTAACTAAATCCAAAAATCAACAACTAATTAATTATGATATTTAAAAGTAATGAAAGTATTAAATATAAAAGAGGACTAATTTTCATTTCACTCACAGGTGACCCCGTAACATCAGATCCATGACCAACAACCTACCCGAAATCCGCAGAGCACCATTGGTACCATCCTAGGCCAAATCCCTAGAACACATCAACAAGTCAATAATTGATTCAAGAATCATTTTAATGAAAAAACCCAAGAAAATCATTACAATGTCATGCCTTAACAAAACGTCAAGCCACTATTGGAAATCACCACCCTGGGACATCCTCTATCAAGGCTAAACAAAGCCTTATCACATTTGGCCGATTCCACCATGCCCTAGTTGAAATTTATTTAAATCCCAAAAAAATCAAAATAATGGAATGGTCAAAGAATATGTGGAAAAGAATGAATAAAAATGGAACAACATACCTTGGTTCATCGTTTTGACACCGCTAAAATCATTCCTCATGAAGGGTGGTCCATAGATAGAGAATGGAGGGGTGGATTGAATGAGTGTCCCCCTTCCACCCCCTTTCCTCTTCAAAAATTCATGATGGATCATGAAATTACAAGCATTCCCATCATAGAAACACCCATAACCCCACCATATAGCTGATGAAACCAATATATGAGGGGGTTCTACTATCCAGCCACTAGTTAGTCAGTGGATGGTGTAGTTTTCACTGCAGTAGTAGACCACCCTAGGTTGCTTCTGATGCACACATGAGCCTCATCATCACCAATTGGGCCTCAACCATCATAGAAAATACATTCTTTAAGGGGTTTCAACCTTTATAATTAAATTCTAAATCATGTTTCAAAATCCATCCCATCCAGTAATTTGAAAATTCAAATTTCTCTAAAATAATCGCACTCGTATGTACAAGTGGCATTGCACTATCCATGATTTCATGAATAAATTTGTAAATTTTTTTGAATTGCACAACCCTATTTTGTTACAATAAAGTTTCTAGAAATTATTGTTATGGAACATAATATTTAGACTCCAATTTCTTCTAGTTATATAATTTTCCCTCATTATTCATATAATAAATTTTATAATATATACTTATGTTTTAAAACTAATCTTAAAAATCATCATTAACCCCAAAATAATTGTAATTATTATTTTCCAAATCCTTATTTTCTTAAATCTCTCTTCCAGTTTTTTGAAAAAATCATATTAACTTCCTCAAATGGATTTTGTTAAAGGTTTCTATAATGTTTTCATTTTTACCTAGATATATTTGATTGGGAGTTTATTCTATTTGAGCCTTATGGTTTTCTAGTGATGTTTTTTTAATGATGGAAATTAAATCCTTACTTTTAGATTTTTTCTTGTTTATAAAGTGTTGAAATAAATATTCACATGAAGACTTCACCACCTGATATTATAATTTTTATTCAATTTGATTTTCATATTGAGATTTTATAATTTGATTGTATAGATGTAAATGTTATTAAAAACTGGGAGTTTTTTCCTCTTCCCTAATATGAAAATTTTCCTCCAAAATAGGTATTCTGATGGTTCTTTAATGATTCTTTATATAGATTTTTAAAAGGCACACATTTTATTTCTTTTCCTCTACATCCTACATAGCTAATTTATCCTAATTCAGTTGAAAATGGATCATTACTCTATAATCATCATCTATGACTATGAACTCCTCCACATGCCTAAGAAGTGTTTTTAAATATTATTTACCATATCCTATGATATTATTATAAAAAAATTAAATTTATTTTTTATATTTGATAACATTTCTTCAGAAATTGTTGATTGATCTACATTTACACTCATATTTTATATGATATTCTCTCAATGCACCATTAAAAATGATCATTGCCATATCATCAAGTATATTGAAGATATTTTATAGTGATTTAGTGTCAACTCTTCCTATAACTATGACATCCAATATCATTCATGTTTTAGTATTCTTGGTTGAATAGAATAAATAAACATGAATGAAAACTATATATTATAATGGGGAAATATTCCAAAAAACTATTGGAATATTTCCTAAAAAATGTATAAGGATACATTTTCATATCATTAAATGTTACATATTTCATTCATTAAATGGTGGAAAATTCAAGAAACATATGTATATGATCACCCCATGTGGTAACAGATTGTTGAGGTGTCCCATTCAACCTATTTTTTATCATATCAATTAAATATATGATATTTAATTACTTATTCCCTAATTATTTTTAACATATAACATATTTATATGAAATTAGAATCATGGGAATTTGGGTAGTCTATCACAAAACCAGTAATCATGTATTCGGGCATATAGCTATGATAAGAAACTTATATACACATAGCCATTATTGGATTTCAACACACACAAAAACATAAACCAATCACTTATTAAAAATGAGAAAACAAGTTCTTCCACTGGGTCTCTACATTAGTAATCTCATTCTCATCCTTCTTTCTCTAATTAGAAATTAAGCATGATTTACCATTAAACCATCCAAATCAGCCTTGACCGCAGATGCCTCATTACCAGAAGCAACATATTCTTCTACCTTTCGATACTAGGATTGATTGAGTTCTCTCAATTGCCTCTACAATGTCTCTATCTCATTTTCGTTCTGATTTATTTATGCGTGGATTTTTAACGAGAACCCATGAAAATTTAATCATATTAATTTCTAATAAATATTATTAATAATTAGTATTTAAAATTTTTATTTATATAAAAATTATTAAAATACTAATTATATAATCATTAATTATTTATTATTTATTTAGTTACAAATTAATTGATAATTAATAATAATTATTATTAAATAATTACTAATAAATATTTCAATTTATTATTGAGGTTTAATTTATTTAAAAATAATTTTTATTTAATTAATAATTAATATATAAATATTATATATATTTATATATATTAGATATTTGGAGTTCATTTACAACCAAACACACACACACACACAAAACACACATAGAACTAAAGGATAGATCATAACCCTAGTAAAGAGATAACCCATTAAATGAGACCTTTATTTACACATAATATATATATATAGCCTGCATATACTTTTGATACATGGATCATAGTCCCTTTCTCACTGCGGTCCATCCTTGCTTCACTCGCCTAGGCTTGTAGACCCAAATGAGTTTAACCCGTAAGTCCCTGTTATCCATTGAATCCACCTTGTCGTATCAACTTCAGTTCACTGTCCACCAAATCATCTGGTCATGTTGTTCCCTCCCTTCACATCTTTAAAACATTGTGAGCCACTTAACAACTACAGATATCCCTTTTATTAGTGCTAGAAATAGCTTTTAATAATGCTTTTTTAGCACTCTTATTCTGAGTGATGTTAAAGTGGGGTTCCTTTTATCAGCACATAGAAAAATTCTGATAAATCCCCCTTATATTAGTGCTCAAATAACACTGATAAAAGGAGCCTTTTACCATTTCACAAAAACAGTGCTGATAAAATTTAAAAAAAGTTAAAAAAAAGTAAAAAATAAATCCAAAAATTGGAGAGCCCTTTAAACAGTGCCTCCCACCCCTACTTTACTAGTGCTCAGAAGACACCCACTCACACCCACGACGTCCATCCATCCTTTAACAACACCCTCCCCAACACTTTAATAGTGCTACGCCCTGCATATGCGTTCGTGCCCCTGCCTTTCCCTGGATTCGAACTCGAGACCTCTCCCTGCACGCTGGACACTTTACCACTCCTCCATGTTACATTGTTCTCCATTTAATGATATATCTATTTATTTATATATTGATTTAGTTATAATTATTCCTATATTGAAATATATTTATATTAATGTATATATACATATATTTAGTTATATTAATTTATGTATATATATATATTAGTATATTAATATCTATTTATATTTATTTATTTATATATATTTGTTGTTATATTATTTCTCCATATATTTATTCATATATTAATAAATATTTAGTTATATATTTATTCATATATTCATATATATTTTTATGATAAGTTTTAAATACATTTATAAAATATGTTTTTTTGTGTGTGTTCATAAATAACTAAATAAATACATATATACATATATACAACATACATGTACAAGTATATATATTATATATGTGTATCTCTAAGTATAATTATACATATATATACATATTTATAAATATTTACATTATTATAAATTAATATGTTTATTTATATGTTAGAATATATTGATAATATATATCAATTTTCTAAAACACACACACATACTAATACACACACACACACACTATAGAGGTATATAAATATTAATATTTTGTATTTAAAAAATGGATAATAGTTTTTATTTTCATAAGGCTTATATATTAATAAATATATTTTATTTTTAAATGTGTTTAATTATTTATTTATAAAATTTAATTTTTAGGCGTGAATATATTAAAAATATTTTTATATTGTTATATATTTGATTATAAATAATAGTGCATTGTGAAAAATGATAAAATTTAAAAACCACTATATCAATGTGAATGTAAGACCTGTGAATAAATTTAGCCCTCACTAAAAAATGGCAAAAATACCCACATAAATGAGCCTGAAAATCGATCAAATGTTAAAAAAAATCATGGTACGCCGACTAAAAACTCGGTTGTAGAGGCCTTCTGGGCCACTTTTGACCTAAAAAAACTTTATCGGATCCCCCATGACCAAACAGCATAGATATCGTCACAAGCTTCAATTTTATATGCAGTAGAGCTCAAACGGACACCCTGATCAAAAGTTATGACCGTTTGAAGTTTAAGTTGTTTTTTTACTTAATTTACATATTTTATTCATTTATTTGTTTATTTTATATTAAAATTTGTATTATATGATTATTATTGGATGAAAATAAAAAAAAATTAAAAAAATTTTAATTTATTTTATTAGATTTTTTACAAAATATCTTATATATTAAGATTAAATTTTTATTTATCGATATCTAAAACAAATTTAAAATATATATATTATTTTTATATCAAAATAAATATATAAATATAAAAATATATTAATATATTACTTTTAAATATTATTTTTTAAAATATACCCCTTATCAGCACTATTAAAAAAAAGCACCGATAAAATCCACCTTTAACAGCGCTAAAAATGTCACAGATAAAGGGGTACTTTTAACAGTTATTTTTTAGCACTGATAAAGGTTACGTCTTTATCATCAATTTTTTCTCACTATTAAAGGGGTGGAGTTGCAAAAACACGAATCTGTGGTAGTTCCTATAGCACATCATGTCCCATCATCCACCCCTCTAATTCCTACCCAACACCACCCATCATCCAATTATTTACCTGATGCCATCAAAACCACACATGTCCTCGATGTAGCCCCATCAAATTGCACCATCGTACCTGTAATTTTTTTTGGAAATCTAAGACCATTGTGCATCTATCTGCGTCGTCCATCCCTACACCGACACTACATTGCCACATTGATCCACCATCTCTGTCTCTATTTTCATTACTATCGACCATCATGACCATGACTCGGCTAGAGACCCACCTCCACTATCGAGAAGAGGTATTTTCATCAACATCTCCTATAATTATTTAATAAACATAGTAAAAAATAACTACTTATTATTGATATTAATTATTATGAAATTTAATTAATTCATAATTCATAATTAAATAATATGATAAAATTATTTATTAATAATTATTTAGTTTCTAATTATTAAAGAAATAACTATTTAATAATTAATTAATATTTATTAATAATTAACATAAAAATATATATATATTATTAGTAATTATGAATTATTTACAATTAATTACTATTAATAAATAAATATAATTAATTTAATAATAACTTCTAAATAATAATAAATGAGATAAAAATAACTGTTATTTATTAATAATTATTAGTGAATAGTAATTGATTAATAATAATAAATAAATTTAAGTAATTAATTAAAAATAAATTTTTATCATTATAAAATATTAAATTTGTAATTGAAAAACAATTAATTAATAATTAGTGATTAATTAATAATAAATAATATTTTCAAATTAATTATATTTTTTTATAATTAATGAAATACTAGTAATTTAATAATAAAATTTCAATAATTAATATTTAATTACTAAATAATAATTTCAAATATGTATTTTCAATTTTATAGTAATAGTTATTAATATTTATTTATTAAAGGATAGTTATTTTTTATTTAATTACTAATTAATTAATAACCATTAACTGTTGTTTATTAATTCATTATTTTTAATTAATATCATTAACATTAAATAGTTATTTCATTATTATTAATATTTAATAAAAAATAATAATATTTTTTAAAAGAAGGTGAGAAATTTCCCATATGGACAAATCTCATTTATTAGCTAAAGAATATAAAATATGGTAATTTACAGAAACTCATTTTTGTAAGTGGGCTTGACATCCTTAGGTAAAAATTTAGAATTAATGAGGGCTTTGTTATATATCCCTTTATTCGCAATCACATCACCCAAATGATTTTCATTTCAATAAACACGTGTAATGTTGTACTTCATTGATGATAGAAGATTCAAGCATTGATTCAATTTAGCAGTGTGCCTCTATGAAAGATGCAATTGTCCAGTTCTAATAGCACGCACGAGGGTGGTAGATCACAATCAAATCAGAAATTTTCGGATCATCTCTTCCTTTCCATATCAACTTCATTAATCAAACTCTGCATCATATCATCTAAGCCTGATGCAATCCCATATGTTCCATAAAGACATCCTATAATAGAATCATTGCGATCTCTGAAGACCGCACCAAATCTTGACTAACTTGGGTTCCCTCTGGATGATCCATTTGAATTACATATGATCCATTCAATAAAATGGATGTTCTAAAATTTTTCAAGGGGTCCATGAGATGGAAGAAAATATTAATTAATATCAAGACATTTAAAAATAGATAAATAATGAATACAATTTTCACAATAATCATTCAACAAGGGTTAACATTCCGCACTATGCCAATAATTTGAGAAATAGAGGAACGAATATAAAATTGAGCTTGTACATAGATTTCCTTATTCTGTAAATTCAAAATGATATGAAAAATCTCTGCTCAAGCCACCTGAAATAAATTGATAATTTGTACTAAGGTTGGATCCCACAAACAGCCAGTAATGCAAACCTATACAGAGTCACTCTGAGGAAAATGAACTTCCAAGATGCCAAAAATATTATTCCATAATGTTGAAGTTCTCACACAACACAAAACAAAGGTGACAAACACCCTCCCTTTTCTGATGACCTATACAATATTTGGATCAAAGAGCTATACCTGCCGCATGAAAATAGGATCCAACTGGAATCTTATCTTAAGAAATTCATCATATTAGCATAAATTATAATGGAGAAATCTATATTTTATTATATTT
Organism: Viscum album; assembly: GCA_963277665.1. Lineage (NCBI taxonomy): Eukaryota > Viridiplantae > Streptophyta > Magnoliopsida > Santalales > Viscaceae > Viscum > Viscum album. The sequence goes on from OY728158.1 coordinate 1,033,494,828, forward strand.
TTCAATCCATTCATTCATTATCCCCTAAATATTATTGGAATAAAATCACTTCAATGTGAGAATCCCATTAATTTATAGCTTCCATATTAGGAAGTCATCCTGATTCAAAAAGGAATAGTGGTTGACCACCTCATTCACCGCATCTAAAAGTTTGAAATATGATTCATTCAATCAATCTTTGATCAATTTATTCAAGTCCATCCTTATATCATCACTATTTAAAATATCCAATTGTGGTGTACCTATCAAATTTTCAAACAAAAATTTAAGAAAAGGGTTTCTATTAACTAACCATTACACTTGATCATTGTTGTTGGAAAAGATAGATTTTAGGGCAGGAAAAATAGAATATTCCAAATAATTAAGGTTACCAACGTTTAGCTTAATTAAAAATATGGATATTATAAATTCATGAAATATAGAATTTTCATTGATCACCCTCTACAGAAAAAGTTCTTGAGGAGCTATATTAAAATTTCTTAAAATTTTAATTCCAATACCTCAAATAGAAATAGGTTAAAAACATTGTTTCCATGTGACAATGATAATTCTCAACTCTTGAATGATGCCACTGTAGATTTTTTTAATAATGTTATTTATTCTCTTTAACAATGAAACAAGAAAGTTTTAGACCGTAAAACAATTCCAAATCATGGATACAATAACGTGTTTCAAAAAGACATACTCTCCCAGCCATAGAATGATATTTTCCCTTCATAGAATCTAATTTCTTTCAAATTTGACCCATAATATGATGAACATGTAAAGCTCAAGCCCTACCCATGAATATGGGAACTCCACGATAAATTAAAGTAATCACCCCTTGTCTAATTCCTAGTTTCTGAATGATTTCAATTTTCCCATAGTTTAGTGTATTTTTACCAAAATAAACAAAGGATTTACTCCCTCAAATTTCATGTCCTGAAACCATTTAATAATTCATAATGGCATCCTAGATAGTCTTAAATAAATTTGTATCCATATGTGATAAGAATAATATTGTAGACATACAATAAATGTGAGGGAGTTAAATAGGCTCTATAATCTCAGATGGGGTTAGTTTTACTCTTATTAGACAAGTGAAGCTAAAGATGAGTTATGTAACCCTCTACAATGGTAAATAAAATGTCAAAGAGAAGAATACCATGTCACACCCCTCTTGAAAGGAGTAGTTACCCTTCATAGATCCATTTATCAAGATTGAAATATGTGCTGAGGCAAGGATGTATTTGACCCAATTAATAAAAATACCATAAAATCCAAATTGAGAATGGGATTAGAAAATATATCCTCAATACATGGTGTCAAAGGCCTTTTCAATGTCAACATTCAAATAAATTTTTCCTCCTCAAGTGGACCTCCATAAAATATTGACACACTTATATGTAATAGCAAGGAAATCATGAATAGTCGTTCCATTGACAAAACCAAACTAATTTGAAGAAATAATCTTTCTAAGGGTTCTAGATTGTATGTTAGAATAAACATTACTAATAATTTTATAAACAATGATAACCATAGAAATCGGCCCGAAGATAGTACTTTCATTGAAATTTTAATGATTTGGAATCATAGCAATAAATTTAGTATGATACCTTGTTAGAGAGTACCACATACCAATAAATGAAAAACCAACTTACAAAAATCATGCAAAATTGTATCCCAGAAACCCTTGAAAAAATTATTGTTCAGACCATTTGACCCTGAAGAGATCCCAAAATTAAGACTAAAGACCACCTCTTTAATCTCAAGATCCAAAGGAATTGAAATGAGCATAGAATTATCTTCCTGACTCACAACATTGGTTATAATACCTTTTATCAAGTCCAAAGTTTTATCTGGAACATTAAATAGGTTTTTGTAATATGACATAATATGATAAGTGAGATCTTGCCTACTATAAAAGATGAGAATCCTCCTTGAGAAAAGACAATGGTTTATTAACCTTTCTGGGCTTATAAACTGTATTAAAAAAATTATTTCTTATAACCATATTTGACCCATTTGGTTTTTAATTATTCTTTTAGAATTCTCTCTTTCTAATTCAAGAGGGTAGAAAGACCCAAGGGGACCATAGGCTCTTGTTTGAGATCATTATAATAATATTTCTTAGTATTCTCTTCTTGGATAGTATGAAGATAATAAACTAGGGAAGCAATATCATTAGAGAGGGTAATGAATTGATCGATGCTCCAATAATTAATTTTTCGTTTCAGTAGCTTTAGTTTGAGAATACATACTGAAGAATCATCATTATAACCCATTGAATTCCATGTTTCATACACAAGATAACCAAAATAAAGATTTTTATCCCATGCATTATAAAATGTAAAAAGAAATGGAGGCTCTATTCTTGTAGAACACAAACTCACCAATAAAGGTGGTGATCCGATTTGATTATGGCTTAATTGGAGTAGGAAATTTCATCCAAAACATTATATGAAACATCATTAAACATGGGCTCTATCAATTTTCTTGGAAATCAATTTATTTAGGTTCTTTATGTACCGTGTATATCATTATCAAAGTAGATTCACTTCATATATATTATTTCCCTCCACAAAGGATATAATTTTTTTGGTGGATTCAGAATAATCATAAATACCCATTTTTTATCAAATCCACGGATTGTATTGAAATACCCAAGAAATAGCCAAGGTCTATTGAAATAACTTGATAAATGTTCAATCTCCTACAATAAATCACTATTCTATTGAGATCAATTAAAATAATATATGAATTAATAATGATATATCTCTATTACATTTGTGAAATTGTAAGTCTCCATATGTTCACTAGATTTAATAAGATAAGAATCCAACATATTCATATGAAACAAAACCCATTCTTTTTAAACCACAATAGATGAATAGCTTGTGCCAATAAGAGTATATCCAGTATTTTAAAAAGATGAAATCTATTAAGAGAATACCCTCTTTGGTTCACAAAAACCAATAATGTCAGGTTTATACTTTTGGATAAAAATCCATTGCATTCATACTATTTTTGGGTTATCCATACCCAGAAAATTTCAGAACATAATATTCATAATTATTTCATTTTGGGGTTCAGACCGCCATCTTTAACACCCACAACATTCAATAATCAGAAATATTTTCCATCACCTCTAGTTAATCCCCCATTCTAGCTCTGAATGTCAATATAGTTTGTTCTTTTATGCACATGGATATGGGATTTCATTTTCTCTAATCCTCATTGAGTGAAGTCTATATCTATAAGGACCTGGCCTTAAACCTTAAATAATATTGATTTAAATGAATAAATCACGTTGAAGATCATTTCATGTTTAGAGTTTTAGAGAGTTAGGCCACAACTATTACATTTTAAAATATTACAAAGTAGACACTTCTACTCAGTTTCCATTTTTTTTACAAAACATGAACTCTTGAAAAAAAAGCGTTGTGTCTACTTCCATGTTTAAGACAGCATGAATTTTTCTTTGATCCCATCCTTGACCCTATTCCACATTTTTTCCTGTGAAAAATATTTCAAAAACTTGGGATGAGCATAAAAAGCACAGTAAGGGATACAAAAAAAATAAAAGAGTTAGTTTATCAAATCAACAAGTAAACCGTTAATACTTTAACAGAAGTAATACTTTTCACCTCTATGAATTTGTAAATACTCTTTACCGAATAAGAGATCATTACATACCCCTTTGTAACCAAAATATTACCATAAAACCCATATAAAGAACACATAACATATAAAGGTAACTTGGGACATAAACATACATAAATGGAATAACCATACGATCTAATTCCACACATATCACTAAATGGAATAGCCATACAGCCGACTTCTATACCCAATTAATTAGAGGTTATAACGTAACCACCCATCCTCGTATTCACGGCACCACCCGTCATATGGTTTATCACGTAACCACTCATCAAATGTCGAAGTACCATAATAACACATAAAATATTGAAAATATAAACATTTCACTAATAACATTTCATTTCCAATCACAAGATGTAATTTCAAGATATTGAAATAATCAATCCATTTTCAAAAAACCATTTAGAAAAGGATTTTTGAATCAAAGTCTCCCATACCACTTTGAAGCTTTTAATGGAATTATTATTTTAAAACATTAATGTCCATATAAATTAATACTCAAACCCATTTTTAAAATATGGACATTAATGATAAATATTTAGTGTGATAAATCTTTAAATCATTTAAAAATTCTATTTTTTTAAAAGAGTTTTTAACAAAATGAGAGACTTTTGAATAAAAATAATTGCGGAATAAAATTTAATCAGAACATTATAATTTCATGAGAATAAGGTGATTCATTATATAATATTTCAAAGGACAGTATATACACCATATAAGAGTGGATTTGGTGCATAACAAAAATGAAGTCTCAATGGAAATGTAAATTGAGATGAATTCCCTTATATAGATGGTATCCAAAAATTAAGGATAAATCAATCTGAAAATTATGTGTGAAAAATATAAATACACTCAATATAAGGGGAAATTAAGTGTAAAACAATCATAGGTCATTCACACATATTCATAGGATGACATATTCAATAAGTAGAAGTTGAACCTAAAGAATTGAAATTGGGTTAAAAAGTTCCCTTGTAAAAATTCGAGAGCCAAACAGCGTCACATTAAAATTCAGAAATTGAGTTGATGCGATAAAAAGGGTATCTCATCACTTAGACATAAAATTTACATCAATAATGATATATAAGAACATATCCCAACATAATATGATGTAAATTAAAATACATAACAAAAATAAGACTTTTAAAAAGAGGAGGGTGAAAGGTTTTCTTACCGATTTGGTAACTTACAAAACATACGCCACATGAAAGAAATATCATACAATGAAGATGTAAATACTCATAAATGAAAGTATATTACACAAATAGTACAATCATGGGCATTACCTTCACCACAAAAAAGGAAATAGTGGAAAATATAGCATGAATCTCACAGGAATAAAAAGTGAGATGAAACGATTTACCACATTGTATTCAACTGAGTCGTATGACCAAAAGTTAATTACAACCAAATGCATCACATAATACCATGAATATAATAATAATAATGACAATATATATCTAATGTAAGTACACGATACACCACATGAAATGAATAAGTGGCGAACAATGGAAATTTCACGAAATTAAGAGTGATATAAGAAATCCCTTACAAAAATTTGGCATCCTAACGACACCACTTAAAAATTATTAAAATGAATTGATGAGAGTAAGAGGGGGTATATTATAATATTAAAATAAAAATTACAGTATGGTGTATATAAAATAGAATCCACCTACATAAAACATGGAGCATTAATGAAATGACATAAAAGAGAATACTTGAAAAGAAAGAGAGAGGTCTGATCTCTTACCTTGTGTCTGAATTGACTTGATCGTTCTTTAATCTCCTGAATAATAAACTAATGTTAATTTATAATTTCCTAAGAACATTTTTCAAGTTTATTATTCCTTTTATATAACTTATTACCAACTTATAAACATTATTTAATCATTCAAGTTAATAACGTTCATTTTTTTGATATTTGGTACTTGAGTCTAAAATGAACACCTTATATTTACAAGTAGTTCATGTGGTCAATAGTCCATTAAATAAAGAATTATATTCATTATTTAAATATCATATATATCCAGTATATACATGTTTTTATAATAGTCCATATGATTTGGAGGTAAGAAATGAAATGCACCGTTCATGGAGACGGTAAGTCGTACGTACGCATGAACGCTACTTTCATTTCTATTTTTTATTTTAATGGAATTAAAACATATAGATAAATAGGTATATTATAATTTGAGTATAATATCATATATAATATCATTAAATCTATCCCTTATACATCCCACATAAGGCATTAACGAATCACATCACTTTGAGGGGGCGGTAGTCCGCACTTCCTCTAATGAGATTATCGTATTTACCCACTATGGAAACCATAAAGGATTGAAATAATTGGGAAGTAAAGAAGTGTAAATATTCTCATAACCATAATATATATCATATATAAATACAGTTCAATCATAATGTCCACCATGAGAGGTGGTAAGAGGTAATTGAACAATCATCGTTTCGTGAGGCGTTAGTTTGTCATCCAAGGTAACACTATGTTCTTCACCCATTAGATGGAGGTGTGTGTAAGTTTAGATAGAATACTTATTATAACAACATCCTAGTATATTTAGGATACTGGTGTTGTTACAAAAGAAAGGAATAAAAAGAGTTTAGGGGTTGGAGAAGTAAAATAATTAAAAGCAATTTAAGAGAAACTGTTACCTTTAATTTGGGTAACTCCCTTTGGTTTGAACCAAAGTACTTCTTGAAGTGCCTTATGACTAAGGTAATGCTTCTAAGGGGAGGATAGGAATGTTGAGATCTTAATTGGGAAGATTTTGGACTATCCAAATGGCTTTAGAGGTGTGTCGAATTGGTTAGAAGTGGTCTCCTTTTCTAAGGGGGAGGAGGGGCTCTTTAGGAAAGTGTGAAACTATTATTTTATAATATAATGATATTCGGTTTATAATGGACCAAAAATCATTATATTAGAGGATACTATGTTTAATGGTCGAAATAAAATCATCCAATTAGAATTGGACATGTTTTGGATAATATTTTAATCATTATAATCTTATTTATTTAAATGATTTATTAATGAGGTAAATATTGCACCATTATTATGTCATAATTAATTTAATTTATTTGTTGTCTAAAAATTATAACAACAATACTCCCTTGTATGAAATATTTTTAGCTTTCCAATAAATATTTATAGTCTAAAATAGGACTTATATTACACCATATAAAAATTAATTACTAAAATATTTTTGTTAATGTCGATTTTGTCCTTACATTAAATTAATTAATCTAAATTGTCATTTTCACTCCCAAATGGCTCAATGGGGTCCCAAAATCGACCACAAGATTCCCATAGTCGTTAATAACTGATACAATAAGGTTTGGACAAGTGTTAAGGTAATCTTGAATTATTATGTTTTTCCTTTTACCTTGAATTACACTATTTACCTTTAACCGCGGTAAATAAAAGTCAAAAGTTACTATTCACCAAAAAATTATTTTCATCCTATTTAACCATATTTTACTTCTTTATAACAACCATATATGTCAGATTTTCTAAATTCAATTATGAGAAGTGATGAAATTTCATTTAAATGAAAAAGGCAGTTTTTTTACTACCATATAGTGGTTTCACTATTCATCAAAAATTGAAGTTTTTTAGAAAGATACCAAAAAATCAACCTAAGCTATATTTGATATTCCAAAGTCAAAAATGATGCCTATTTTTCCAAATTCAAAACATATAAGTGGCCTTAATTAATTTTAAAACTAATTCCCGTTATCAAAACAAATAGCGTGTTTTTAAGAAACAATAACTATCAAAAGATTGATACTTGTTTATGTCTAATTTCATAGTGAAATTAATTCCATTGACCAAAAATGGATTAAATGGTAAAAATATATTTTAATTTCACTTTAAAACCAATTAAATAGATAATCTAACCATATAAATAAATTATATTAAAAGGCACTTTTGAATTTAAATACAATATTTTTCACTATTCATTACAAAAATGAACATTATCGAAAAAATTCCAAACATTTACACAAAGTAAATTTTGATGTCCCCATTCTTAAGAAGGATTTTATTTGGGCATATATAATGTATTGAAGTTTCCAAATATATATTTAAAAAGGGTTCTCCATTAAAAGGCGGAAAATCTTCTTTTAAATATAAATTATGCTTAAAATTATATTCATTCATATTTTAAGCCTCTAACATTTTATTGGATAAATGTAAATAAATTTAACAAACATGTATAATCATATTGTAGTTAGTTTCATTCATTACCTCCAATACAACATCTAGGTTTTAACTACTGTTTAAATTAATTAATTATTAGTGTACAACATAATATTTCAAAGAAACACATTGTTGCGTATCGAGTACGCTATCGAACATAGAAACACTTTTAAATTAATATTAATATTTAATTTAAAAATTGATAAATATGAAAATTTAATATTCTTTATTTACCTGGGATGTTACATCGTTCCCCCCTTTTGGGAATTGCATCCTCACAATTTTAAAATTAGGCTCGGAAATTTCATTGAAATCCCCACATGAGAACATGAGTAAATTAAGCTATCACTTTAAAAGAAAGAAAGAAAAGTAAAAAGGTCACCCGAGTTAACCCATACTATGTTTCGATGAAAACATGGATATGGAGGAGACAAAAAACCATCCAGTTATGATGGAGAGTGATAGAAAACATGTTTAGGAGAAAGTTAACCACCATAAAATCACAAACTTGTGATGGGTTAAACAGTCTTTGATTCCCCAGTAGGAAAAGAAAACAGACAAGTTTATTTTATTTAAAGTTACTTTTCGTTGAGGAATTCATTTATGTGCATAACCAAAACATAAGGAAATAAACTTACTTTTCATGTAGACATTTATCTTTTACAAGATTTATAACACAAACTCATATTTTTTCCAAACGATGAAAATTCAGGATGAATTTTTTTTCACATTAAGAGTGCTATAATCAACTTCGAGGGAATCGCATAATCCAAAAAAGATGAACTATATATTTCCCATGTCTTTAGATATTAACTAAAACCAAAACGTTTAGCATAAGATCAGATAATCACCAAAAGGATAACCCTTAATCGAAATAAATACTACTCTTAATATCTAAAATTTGTCTTAACAAACCCCAAAGTTCAACAAAGACCATTCAATAAACAATTGACCCTAAAATTCTTCAAAAGTAATCCCATATTTGATTGTAACCCAAATCTCAAATGGATTTAATTACATAGACTACCAAGATGCATCTTAACATTTATCTTCAAGTAACATCAGTTACTCATAAAGTCTCATTTTGAAAAGTAATTAACCTAATCACATATCCTCCCTCATAGGTTAATTATTTCCATATATAACCAAAGATCAACTTTTCTTAATTCATAAAATCATCTAACTAAAAAGAATTAGTCAAACTAACCAGGGACACATAGTCCAGTGGTAGGTGATAAATACTAGTCGCACTTTGGTTATGGGTTCAATTCTCACAGCTTTGTCTGACGCTACGGGTTGTCACACGGTCCGCGTGTTTTCCTTTTTCCAAAAACTATATAATTTTATAAAATTCCCAAAAAGAGATAAATTCATCAAAAATAACCATAACATATTTTAACAACAATGGTTATCAAATAACTTTTATTTTTCATCCCAAAATATATTAACCGGTAATTGCCTCAAATTAAAGGATCATATAAACCCAAATTGTTCTTTATAACTATATCCACAAAAGAGAAGATAATTATTCCTTGAATAAAATTGTCCTATATCAAACATCAGGGATACACATACTATAAAAAGTCTTATAATGTAATCCCATCATTAGAAGATCCGTATTACTTTTAATCATTTCACCGTCCTAATTTCTACCATAACTCTTGAATCCCTTATATGTTTACTTCTTACTCATTCAACATTCTTCATGATCCATTAACCATTCCATTCCAACATAATCTGAAATACTTCTTTCCTACAAACAAAATCATGAATCATATCCTAATATTTCAATAATTGGAAAACATATGTTTAATAAATAATCCATACCTTTCATTGGTCATTGTCAGTTTCTTCATATTAAATCGGAATGGCATTAGGTATTGGTAGACAAATATTTGTATGATCCTGGTGATCACATTCCCAAAACTTCGTCATAGGGCATGTGTTTTCATAATGACCATGCACACCACATTTAAAACATTCAATTGATCCCTCGGAAAGGGCTTCTTTCCCTTTCCTAGAGTCTACTAGATGATTCCTTTTTCCATGGAAGGTTCTTGCTTTATGACCTTCATTTCCACATCTATATCATCTTTTTCTCTCTTTGAAACATTTCCCTAGGTGTTTCTTTCCACATCTTTGACACGGGTTTTTGAACACACATACCTTTATGATTATTACCTGAACTTCCGTAGGGATTTGTTTCTTGCATATATGATGTATTCTAAATATCACTAAGGTTCAGGTGGTCAATCATAACTCCAGATAGTTGATTGAGAATAACCACATGTGTTCTCATTGCAGCTCCCATATCATTCAGTTGCTCGTTCAGAAAACCGACACAGTTTTCTTCACATCCACTGTTACTTTGGTGCCTGCTAGATCCAGCCATTTACTAAAACCCAAATGGTCAGTGTGATTATATCAGTAATATCATCATATAATGTCTTATGAGGAGGATAAACACTAATATATACTTATTCATGTTATCTTAAACTCATTCACTTTATAAAAAAACTATGACTTTTTCGGAAATCCTAACCATTATAGTAATGTCACTTATGATTAAGTAATTCCCTTACCTCTAAAGTTATCTAAACCGGCCTCTGATACCAACTATAAGGACCCGGCCTTAAACCTTATATAATATTGAATTAAATGAATAATTAATGTTGAGGATCTTTTCAGGTTTAGAGGTTTAGAGAGTTATGCCATAACTATTACATTTCAAAATATTACAATGTAGTCTCTTCTACTCAGTTTCCATTTTTTCACAAAACATGAACTCTTGAATATGAAGAGTCATGTCTACTTCCATGTTTAATATAGCATGAATTTTCCTTGATCCCATCCTTGACCCTATTCCACATTATGTCCTGTGAAATACATTTCAAAAACATGGGATGAGCATAAAAATATCAGAAAGGGATACACAAAGAAATAAAAAAGTTAGTTTTTCAATACAACAAGTAAACCATGAATACTTTAAAATAAGTAATACTTTTCACCTTTATGCAGTAGTAAATACTCTTCACTGAATAAAAGATCATTACTTACCCTTTAGTAACCAAAATATTACCATAAAACCCATATAAAGAACACATAACATATTAACGTAACATGGAAAATAAACATACTTAAATGGAATAACCATATGGTCGACTTCCACACATATCACTAAATGTAATAGCCATACGGCCGACTACCATACCCAATGCATTGGAGGTTATAACGTAACCATTTGTCCTGGTGTTCACAGCACCACCCGTCATATGGTTTATCACATAACCAACGGTCAAATGTCCATGTACCATCATAACACATAAAATATTGCAAATATAAACATTTCACTAATAAAATTTCATTTGAAATCACAAGAAGTAATTTCATGATATTGAAATAATCAATCTATTTTCAAAAAAACATTTAAAAAAGGATTTTTCAATCAAAGTGTCCCATACAACATTGTAGATTTTAATGGAATTATAATTTTGAAACATTAATTTCCATATAAATAAATACTCAAAACCATTTTTAAATAATGGAAATTAATGATAAATATTTAGAATGATAAATCTTTAGAACATTTAAAAATGCTATTTTTGTTAAAGAGTTTTTAACAAAATGAGAGACTCTTGAATACAAATAATTGTGGAATAACATTAAATAATAACTTTATAATATCATGAGAATAAAGGGATTTATGATATAATATGTCAAAGGACATTATATACACCATATAAGAGTGGATTTGGTGCATAACAAAAATGAAGTGTCAATGGAAATGTAAATTGAGATGAATTCCATTATAATGATGGTATCCTTAAATTAAAGATAAATCAATCTCATAATTATGTATGACAAATATAAATACACCCAATATAAGGGTAAATTAAGTGTAAAACAATAATAGGTCATTCACACATATTCATAGGATGAAATCTTTAAGAAGTACAAGTTGAACCCAAAGAATTGGAGTTGGGTTTAGAAGTTCCCTTGTAAAAATTCGAGAGCCAAACATCGTCACTTTAAAATTCAGAAAATGAGTTGATGAGATAAAAAGGGTATCTCATCACTTGGACATAAAAATTACATCAATAAGGATATATAAGAACATATCCCAACATAATAAGAAGTAAATAAAAAGACATAACAAAAAAGAAGTCTTTTAAAAAGAGGAGGGTGAAAGGTTCCCTTACCGATTTGGAAACTTACAAAACATACGCCACGTGAAATAAGGATCATACAATGAAGATGTAAATACTCATAAATGAAATTATATTACACAAATAGTACAATCATGGGAATTACATTCAGCACAAAAAAGGAAATAGTGGCAAATATAGCATGAATCTCATAGGAATAAAAAGTGAGATGAAACGCTTTACCACGTTGTATTGAACTGAATCGTATGACCAAAAGTTAATTACAAAAAAATGATTCACCGAATACCATGAAAATAATGAAAATAATGATAATATATATCAAAAGTCAGTACAAAATACACCACATGAAATGAATAAGTGGCGCACAATGGAAATTTCACGGAATTAAGAGTAATATAAGAAATCCCTTACAAAAATTCGGCAGTCTAACGACACCACTTAAAAATTCTTAAAATGAATTTATGAGAGTAATAGGGGGCGTCTTATCATATAAAAATACATATTAAATTATGGTGAATATAAAATAACATCCACCAACATAAGAACATGGAGCATAAAAGAAATGACATAAAAGAGAGTACTTGAACAGAAAGAGAGAGGTCAGATCCCTTACCTCATGTTCGACTTGACTCGATCATTCTTTAATCTCATGAATAATAAACTAAAGTTAATTTCTAATTTCATAGAAACCTTTTTCAAGTTTATTATTACTTTTATATAACTTATTACCATGTTATAAACATTATGTAATCATTTAAGTTAATAATGTTCATTTTGATGATATTTGGTACTTGAGTCAAAAATGAACACCTTATATTTACAAGTAGTTCATGTGGTCAATAGTCCATTAAATAAAGAATTATATTCATTATTTAAATATCATATATATCCAGTATATACATGTTTTTATAATAGTCCATATGATTTGGAGGTAAGAAATGAAATGCACTGTTCATGGAGACAGTAAGTTGTACGTACGCATGAACGCTACTTTTATTTCTATTTCCTATTTTAATGGAATTAAAAAATAATGATACATAGGTATATTATAATTCCATTATAATATAATATATAATATCATTGACTCTATCCTTTATACATCCCACATAAGGCATTAACGTATCACATCACTTTGAGGGGGCGGTAGTTCGCACTTCCTCTAATTAGATTATCGTATTTACCCACTATGGAAACCATAAAGGCTTGATATAATTGGGAAGTACAGAAGAATAAAGAAATCATAAACATAATATATATCATATATAAATAATGTTACATCATAATGGCCACCATGAGAGGTGGTAAGATGTAATTGAACAATCATCGTTTCGTGAGGTGTTTGTTTGCCATCCAGAGAAACATTATGTTCTTCATCCATTAGACGGAGGTGTGTGTAAGTGTAGTTCAAATCCTTATTATAAAAACATCCTAGTATATTTTGGATATTGGTGTTGTTACAAAAGAAATGAATAAAAAGATTTTAGGGGTTGGAGAAGTGAAATAAATGAAAACAATTTAAGAGAAACCGTTACCTTTAATTTGGGTAACTTCCTTTGGTTTGAACAAAAGGACTTCTTGAAGTGTCTTCTGGCTAATGTAAGGCTTTTAAGATGAGGATAGGGATTTTTAGAGATTAATTGGATAGAGTTTGGACGATCCAAATGGCTTGAGAGGTGTGTGGAATTGGTTAGAAGTGGTCTCCTTTTATAAGGGGGAGGAGGGGCTCTTTAGGAAAGTGTGAAACTATTATTTTATAATATAATGATATTCAGTTTCTAATGGTCCAAAAATCATTATAGTGGAAGCTAAAATGATTCATGGTATAAATCAAATCATCCAATCATAATTGGACATGTTTTGGATAATATTTTAATCATTATATTCTTATTTATTTAAATGATTTATTAATGAGGTAAATACTGCATAATTATTATGTCATAAATAAGTTAATTAACTTTTTTATAAAAATTAAAAAAATACTCCCTTTTAGGGAATAATTTTATATTTCCAATGAATATTTATAGTCTAAAATAGGACTTATATAACACCATATAAATATTAATTACTAAAAGATTTTTGTTAATGTCAATTTTGCCTTTACATTAAATTAATTAACCTAAATTGTCATTTTCACTCCCATGTGGATCAATGGGGTCCCAAAATCGACCAAAAGTTGCCTATGGTCGTTAATAACTCAACCAATAAGGTTTGGAGAAGTGTTGAGGTAATTTGGAATTATTATGATATTTTTTTCCCTTGAATTACATTATTTACCTTTAACCACGGTAAATAAAATTCACAAGTTACTATTCACCAAAAATTATTTTCATCTTATTGAACCACATTTTACTTCTTCATGACAACCATGTTTGTTAGATTTTCTAAATTCAATTCACAGAAGTGGTAAATTTTTATTTAAATGAAAAAGTCGGTTTTTCACTACCACTAAGTGGTTTCACTATTCATAAAAAATTGAAGTTTTTTAGAAAATTACCAAAAATTCAACATAAGCTATATTTGATATTTTAAATTAAAAAATTATGTCTATTTTTTAAAATTGAAAAAATAGAAGTGGAATTAATTAATTTTAAAATAATTCCCATTATCAAAACAAATAGCATGTTTTTAAGAAACAATAACTATCAAAATATTGATACTTGTTTATGTCCAATTTCATAGTGAAATTAATTCCAATGACCAACGTTGGATTAAATGGTAAAAATATATTTTAATTTAAAATTAAAACAAATTAAAAAGATAATCTAACCATATAAATAAATTGTATTAAAAGGCACTTTTGAATTAAAATACAATATTGTTCACTATTCATTAAAAAAATGAACTTTATCGGAAAAATTCCAAAAATTTATAGAAATTAAATTTTGATTTCCCCATTCTTAAAAACGGTTTTATTTGGTCATATATAATGTATTAAAGTGAAAAAATATATATTTAAAAAGTTTTCTCCATTAAAAGGTGGTAAATCGTCCTTTAACAGTAAATTATGCTTAAAATTAGATTCATTCATATTTTAAGTCTCTAAATTTTTATTGGATAAATGTAAATAAATTTAAAAAACATGTATAATCATATTGTAGTTAGTTTCTTTCATTCCCTCCAATACAATAGCTAGGTTTTAACTACTATTTAAAATAGTAAATTATTAGTGTGCAATGTAAGATTTCAAAGAAACTCGTAGTTGCGTATCGGGTACGCTATCGAACATAGGAACAATTTTAAAGTAAAATAAATATTTAATTTAAAAATTGATAAATATGAAAATTTCATATTCTTTATTTACCTATGATGTTATAATATCACCATCGGAATTCAAATCTCTTGAAATAGGATCATCAAACTCATTCCTTTTTTATACCAGTCAAACTCATATTCATAGAGAAAAGGGAAAATTATACACTAATATATGTATATTCCTTCAATAAAAACCCTCCATTAGTATCAACATTGATTTTATTGATAATATTATTTAAGGAATCCATCTTATTTCCTTTATAATTTAATTATTAAACCAAATAAAATCCTTGATAAATAGAGGGATCATCAAAAGATTCCACATTCTTAAGAGGACAAGAGATCCTAAAACAATTCCCTAAAACCACTCAAATTACCCTTCTTAGTATTGATTTCATTTTCAAACATTCTAACAATAGTATTATATGATTCAAAATCCTCATATAATTCCTTATACAACATAATAACCATTTTCTAAACTCCATTGGAAATCTTCTAATTTAGAGTAGAATCATCCATAGCGGACATCAGAACCATGTATTTCACTAGATGGAAACATTATTGTCAACATTCTCCTCCTCCTCATCCATTGTAGCCCATGATTCCTTCTGATTATCCTTTAGGGTGACATCTCATTGGGAGTTGACATGTTGTTCAATCTATTTCTTAGAGGACACACCGTTCTGTGAAACTGAATCCCTTTCCATTCTATTTCTATTCACCTATATCAAAGCCTTAACACCAAAAGTATCATTCAATTTGTTTTTTATTCCCTTCAGTTAGAAATTTCATGAACCAACGTTTTAAAGACCTCAAAAAAGAGGCTTTTGTTCATATACCAACTTAATATCAATCTTCCTTTCACTAAGAATAAAAAAAGGACATTCGGTAAACTAGATTCCATATTAGAATCCACTAAAATATAGGTATAAAACCCATGATCCCCATCAATAGTTCATTGATCTAACATTATTGGTATTCTGATACATGATACAAGGTTATTGAGTATTCTTTGATGTAGATATACCCAATTCAAACAAATTAAAATTAACCCAAATCTAAGAAGTGTAATGATTGTATATAAATGGTTTTAAGTTACAATCCCATTCAAATATTGATTTTAAGATGAACATTGCATATATTCCATGATGCATTAATATTTTCTTGAACCATGAAAATGAAATTAAAATACCCCTTTCTGAGTGGGGATAATTTCATCTCATTGATCCTCCAACAATGTGTAATTATTGATTTAAAATCAACAAATGACCATGGTTTGTCTCCTTTTGTGTATGTGATATGACCTAGAAGAGAGAACTTGAACATATCTAATATTTTATATAGAGCCTCTACATCATCCACAACCATGAAATTACTTTTATCAAGCCTAGTAATTTTTGGGGCATCTGAAATATTCTATTTAATGAGGTTCAAGAAACTAACAAGTGCTTCAACAAAGGAGACACCTTTCCCTTTAAACAGTGGTTGATTAGATCCCTCCATTGATTTTCCTTCCTCATATACACATCCTATTGCATCCCAATATGAAAATTTCTATGATGTATCAAACCAATCTAGGGCATCAAATATCTATCATAAATATTAATAGTTAATTATTATATAGATACTATTATTATTATTTATTAGTATTTAATATTTAATATTTAATATTTATTAATTTTGAATAATAATATATTATTAATTATATGTTTCAAAAGGGGATGTTGAATCCCACATTGTGAATCTATAAGTATTTTAAAGTAAGTCCCCTTATAAAAAGAAGTCATATGTGGGAGTTTTTTTTAATATTTTTATATCACGTCAATTACAATAATGTTTTATATTTATCAGAAGTTAATTTTGAATATTTATTTACATATATATATATATATCATATAAGGTCATGGAAATTATAAGTAATGCAAAAAATATAAAAACCTCTAATACTGCAAGGATATTCAACACCCCCTCCATGGGTTGACCCACTACCTAACAATCTCATTACATTGATTGGACCAGAGGCCTAGTGAATCGATAACCATTACATTGATCTTCACCCCTTCTTATGTCGGTCATGTGTCACCACCTTCCATCACCACTTATGTCTTTGCCTTTCTGTATCATAAATCCCACAAAGGGAGCTCAATCCCATTATGGATTATTTTTCAAAAAACCCTATACTTACATTCCATTTTAAAAAAACTACAAAAGACCCAATTTTTTAGTGTTATTTCAATATTAATATTTAATGAAAATATATTAAATAATAGGCCCAGGTTTGGGGTAAAAATACCATGGTAATGAGTCACTATTATCTGGGTATAAAACACTAACTGATTTCATTAAATAGGGTTAATATAGTAGTAAATAAGTATTGAGATGGTTTTGGTAGAAAACTGAAAACTCGATTAATAAACAGGTAGGGTTGAGATATTACAATTAATGTATCATAAAAATTATTGATCTTTTGTTTCATTTTTTCAATATGTCAATATTTTTTGAAAGATGATTTTGTGATGCTTGAAAAATTATTATGGATCCATCTAATGGAATTTGATGTCACACATGGACAATTGTCCTTGATAAATGATATGATTGTTGAAATATTTTGATTTACTATGTTATGTGCATGTTATATTTGAATATTACACATTGTTAAAAAAAATTATGAACGAGTTGATGAACATAAAATATGAACATTATTGCATGAGGAGTCTCTAATTAGATCAAGTCCAAGAAAATACTTATTTTTCTGAAGAACATTTTTTGGAAAAGGTATGCAACACTCTTATTATTTTATGAAATTATTAAAGAAGTAGATGTGAAGGAAATTAAAATTTATGAGAATTTTATATGTAGACCATGAAATTTTTCATTTCAATGATGAACTCATTGAGTAAATGTGGAAGGTGTCCATGAAATAATATATACGTATATAATTTGTCGGAAGATAATTTAAATATTATTGGTTGATTGGGTTTGCATATGAAGATGGTATTTTTATTGGCAGATGAATTTATAATCTACACATCTCTTAAGTATTTTATTTGATAAGTATTTATATGAGGATTATATAGAAAAAGTAGGAGCCAACAAAACAAGCGCCCACGACTAGACCTCAACCACACTTAGGGGGGCCATGGGGTCAACCCCTATGAGATACCATGCCACGGAGGCCACGTGGTGGCTACGGAATGGGTGGGTTGTGTATATTACCATATGATATCCACTTTTAATAAGGGGATAATATTAAAAGGAAGGCCCATGCATAGGTCTCACAGAGTGCATGCCAGGAGGCACACAGAGTTTGAGTTGGTATCCCTCTAGGTAGAAACCTCTGGTGTGTGAAAGTGTAAATGTTGATGATCCTCGTTAGCCAACATGAACCAAAAGGGGTAACCTATTTTATTATAATCAGGAGTGAGGAAACATTGAGAATTATATTTGGGAAGGGGAGATAATAAACACTATTCACCCTCCTTAAAAACCTATAGAAAATTCCACTGTTGTCCGATTGGACAGATCTCTATCATCTGAATTCCCACGCCATTTATATTAAATATTTCTTATCATCTCTTACATATCGATGAGGTTTTATCCTATATGAATGGATAATGTTATTCACTAGGCTATTGAGATAACCAATCCTCTCCACTCGACTTGTTGAAGGATTTATATAAGGTTAACTAAACCAAGGAGATACATGAAATCATTATCTTGCATTCATTCGAAGAACAATGATGATGTCGCAAGAACTACAAGCTATCACATGATGTCTTAACTTGTTAATATTAAGATAATTTGAATAAATTTGTCAAAATCACTATGATGTTACATGATGACATGATGAAAGTCACGAAAACTGTCAAAAAAAGAAGAATGCTTGTGAGAAGTTTCGTATATTATAAGAATTGTTACTTTATTATTCAATGTTTAGAAAAATATATCCACAATGGAATCAAAATAAGTTTTTTGAGGTATCACATGATCAACGAAGTGATCATGTGAGAAATAACACATTTTCTTCATCTCTCCAATGTTGTATGGAGAAGACTAAAGTCTTAGAATTCATGAGCTCCTAAAATCATCGGGCATTTGAATAATTCCTCCACAAATATTACAAAACCCAACTACACTGCCTCTTTAAACCAAGGCTCGTCCAAGATATATTAATAATGAAAAATCATGATAATGAGTGAGAAATACCTAATATAAATAAAAGATCATCTATGTGATCTCTTCACATGTAGGCAGTGTGATCCAACATTATTTAATCATAAAACGAATTATCTCATGAGTCATTTGATCTCACAAAGGACTTTTTGAAGTAAGGTGTAAACACAACCAGTGTCACGTTAAAGTATCCCACAAGACAATTTGGATCCTAGGAAGAGTTTGATATAGAGACCCATAGATAGTACCACCTTTCACATGAAGGTGTTTGAGGAGAATACACAGACAAACAACATGTCTCGTGAAGGAAATTGTGTAGACCACTTCTTTCATGTGAAGAGAAGAATGGTTAGCATGATTCTCTTGTTAATTCCATATGTGAATCAATTGAGATACCCCTTTATTAACCATTGTCTCATGGATAAGGAACCCAGAATCCATCCGGGTCTCAGGAAGGTGTTGAGGAGATATCGTATGCAGTACCTCCAGACATGAGATTAACTTGTGTGAAGGTAGTGTAATTGAATAATATCAATTCACATGAACCTTTTATGATCTTTCAAATGAGGCAATGATATCCCAAGATCCATTAATGAAAAGAATGAGAATCACCCCTAAGCATGTGTAGGTTTTTGAAAGAACATGTGTTTTTAAAGAAGTATCATGATCCACCCACAGATATCATTAAGGAAAATAATAGATCATGATCTTCACATAACCTTGGAAAGGCTATTCACATAATATGAATCATTGAAGTGTCGTATGTAGTGGAAAATAATGCTTATCATATGATTAATTATGTATGCCAAAATAAGTGTTCAATATTTTTATACCCACACCCTTGTGTGAAATATTTTCATGGGAAAATGCATCCAAGAATATAAAATTTGAGTAGTGCATGTTATATAATGTATAGTAATGAAAACATAAATCACATTATTGTGATCATTAATACACATGCACATGAAAACATTCCTGAAAATTAATTATAAAGATCATAATTGAATGTGCTATGATTTCATGTTCTATGAAACCCATGAAAGAAGTGTTCTTAAGTTGAGACTCAATCTGGGTAAAATATCATAAGGTCTTATATATGAGTTGACAGTGTTTTGGAATTGGATTAGTCGGATTGAATAGATGCCGTGAAAGATATTTTAGGCATATAAATATTATTAAAGATATTGTGTTCAGCACTTTCACACATTGTAGTGAGGTCTGAACATCATCATCATATAGAAGCATATCTTGATCATTTGTTTCATTAAGTAAATTTTTCAAATATAGGTGATCATAGATTTGAGGGTAATACTTCCACGATTTGAAAATTTACTTGAAAATTTACACAAGTAAGTGTGATCTAGCAAGATCATAGAGGAATATCATTAGATCAACTAAGAGTGTATCATTTCTTGATGAATGGAGGAATCCTCTTATATGGATCTCGGAGATGGAATTATCTTATATGATTCAGGAGAAGAACTATATGGTACTGATTCTGGAGCTGACCATTGGGGATTCTAGTTACACTATGGGATGAAATATAAATAAAACCCTGAGTTTATTCTGGATAGATATAGTTCAAATCCATATCAACAATTTTAATTTATTATAACATTATAGTGGATAATCGGTTTTTGGGGATAATAACCAATATTACAATGGGTGGGTCTTTAAACCAAACATTTTAAATATTGTGTGTTATACTATATCTTATTAGTCCTATATATTAAATGAGACTATGAGATATCCATCAATGGATTTAGAAACTTACCATGTTCCTGAGGTTTAATGTAAAATAAATAATATAAAAAAATATAACCACTAATTCACCCTCCCCCCCCCCTCTGTGGTCGACCCATCCTGGGGAACAACATTTTGTAGCAGAGAAAAGGTTA
This sequence comes from Viscum album, assembly GCA_963277665.1. Lineage (NCBI taxonomy): Eukaryota > Viridiplantae > Streptophyta > Magnoliopsida > Santalales > Viscaceae > Viscum > Viscum album. The sequence goes on from OY728158.1 coordinate 1,033,516,175, forward strand.
CCTATAAATTTCCATGAGAGTTTTTATGAAGTTTAATTTTTAGTAAATGAGTGAGATAAATTAGAGGGAGAAGAAGGATGTTCACCTTGAGGATACTAATATTGAAATTTCTTCAAAGTCTCAGAATAATAGAATGAAGAGACAATCTAGACATCTGATGAAGAATCTTGCAGTGTAGATAGGGATTCATATAAGTAAAGTTAATAAAAATTCTATATGTACAGGTGATTATTCTGATTATTATTCTTCTAATGAAGACTACCTAATTTTTTATGGTGATGGATCACTTAGTGATATACTCCTTGAATTAAAATAACACGAGAAGAGAGTTTTTAAAGAATATTTAAAGAATTTTTTTGGAGTCAAGGGTCATAAATATGATAAACTACATCTGGAAGAAGAGAATAATGTTATAGAAGATACAAAGGATAAAAATATATGGGATATCCAGCACTCTCAAAAAACATAGGAAAGAAATGGATGAGAAAATTTCTCTTTGAATTGAAATATATGATGAGACTATGGAAAAATTTCAAGGATGTGTTTGTGAGAAAGATTTTTTTGAGATTCAATTTTTATATGCATTCCATGCATTTGAAAATTTTCACAAAGTTTCCATGGTTGTTAAAATTTCTCACCTGGGGGATAGAGATAACAATTAAAAGTATCTTGAAAATTCAGTGAAATATTCAAGAAGATTGAATGAATAATAAATGAAGAAGCTGAAGGAGGATTGGTAATCCAAGAAGAAGTTAGTTGAGGATGAGAAGGAATCCATCAAAATGAAGTGTTTTGATTTATTGTTGAGACTGAGAAATCAGGAATCCCTAAAAGCTGTAAATTCCAAAATAACTAAAAGAATAGATGAAACCTCTCTAGTGTGTATTGAGGATCACGATTCAACAATTTACCTGAGATTATCTAATAATAAATTGGCATCATCATCCAAGAATAAGTCATCCCATTAACTAGAAATTATTTTATGTACTAACAACATTTCATGTATTCTTACATGTTTCAATGAAATATCTATGAAATAATAGATGGTGTAAAATATTTTTCAATCCACTTAATCAAGGGTCATTGTAAAAAGTAGAATGAATATTTTTTTCACAAATAATTCCCAAAGGGTGGTGGTTCCAATCAATAATATAATGCTTTACAATTTATTAATACTAAATAGATTACACCATAAAAAACAAGGTACAAACTCTATTATTGGTATTGCTGGAAGTTTGGTCATCATGCATTGGAATGGTGGTGTAACATAAAAATTCCTAAAAATAATAGAATTTCTTCATTTATGGTGAGAAATATGATGAAAAGAGATCACCATAACCAAAGAATAAAAACTCATAGAAATAGAATATATCTAAAAAGAATAAATTTTAATTATTTGAATATTTATGTGAGTACTATAACAAAAGTTGTGATTATTATTATGAGTGCTAGTATACACATATAATGAACAAATCATTTGATGATGTGAAGATAACACCACAATAATAAGGAATGTGATTAAGAAAATAGGGTGGCAAGTCAGTCTTGAGATGTGAAAAGATTAAGACAACTATTAAACCAACTAATACCAATAGGAACAATGAGGTATCATATCCCGTATAAAATGGATAATGCAAGATTCATGAAAATAACTATCCCCTAGAAAAAATAAGGATCATTTTGAAGAATTATAACAACAACAAGTGTATGGATAGAACACATATAATGTTTTAAGTTATAGGATTATTGGTTTTTTCTGGTGCTATGAAACATATGGGCACAAAGCCTAATCATTATGGTATAACATTTCATTTACCAAAAACATGCATAAATTAAGAGTGATTCATAGTGATAAAATTATAAAATAGTCTCAATGAAAGAATTATGTGACCATAAATTCATGGAATATTCCAAGACCAAAAATATATGAAGTATTAAAATAAGATGGTAGAATATATAAACAGAATAGTCACAATGTTAGGAAATTCATGACAAGACTACCAAGAGATATTCCCTATGGTGAGAATGGTAATAATCTTTAACAGAAACAATAGTGATGAGTCATGTGAATATTCTATGAAGATGGAGTATGACTTGAATGAATTCCTAGTTGTCTAGAAAGAGACAATTGAAATAGGATATACAATTGAAGGTAACAAAAAAACTTACTTAAACTAATGTAAATAAAGTAACTAAATAAATTGAAGAGTAAATTGCAATTCTAGAAAAAGAAGGCGACTTGTGTATGGTATGCTAAATCTGGACATTATCCACAAAAAAATATGGATATTATATCTAATCAATGGGATATTATTAAAATTAAAATTAAAGAACCAATGACCTCATGTATTCAATTAACTACTGTGTAAAAGAATACTTCACATGAAGTAAAGAATTATATTGGGAGAAAAATGGCCAAGGTTGAAAGCTAACTCTCTGTCTAAATCTTAATCCTTATGAAAAATAAGTCCCCTCTTTATTAACATATATATAAATGATTTTTTATTAACATGAAGGGAATTTGAGAAGAGGGATTTATCCCTTGAGGGAAGTATTGATGATATAAAGCTACTAAATCTTCAATATTTAGTGAACGACGAACTTCTAAATTGCTTTATAATATTTGAATACGAGGTATGTTAATCACACAATCATCATTCATTATTAATTTAATTATTCATATCAATTATGTGTGAGATTTTATTTTATGTTAAGATGATACAAAAGGGGGGAACTAATTTTTTCGCTTGAACATTATAATGTGTTTTCTAAAGTATGTTTAGGATTTAGAATTTCATTGATAAATTGGATTATTTCCAATACCATTAATGATAATTTAGAATTTATAATCATGATTTCACATGAATCATATTTTAAATACTAGTAAGACACCCTTTATTTTATATCTCTTGTTCCCAACACTAAGCAAGCTCACACAGACTAAGATTTGATTAACTAAAAAAGTATTGCTATGAGAACCATGTGATATCATTACCCTCTTATAAGTGATATTTAAATATTCATATAAGATATATTGTCATGATTGTAAAATATGATGAGGTGGGATGAAACCATTTACCCTTTTTCATATTGATTTTCAATAAGGGGATAAGAGTAAGCACCACATATTAACTTTTGAAAAGTGCTGATATTGATAAAAAATACAAAGGTAGAGATTATAGAGCCTAGGATTCATTTTTTGTTAATAAGTCAATATGTGTTGGTGAATGAAATTTTTTTAATAGATAATTGTTGTGGATATCTATAATGAAATTGGATGTCATTCTTACATAGTTCTCCTAGATAAATCGGATGATTGTTGAATTATTTCTATTTCCTAAGCTACGTGAACGAGGTGTTTGGAGATTTTATATTGTTACAACATTTGAATAAAGAAGGGAAGACCATACAATATGAAAATTAATGCATGAGGAGTCTATAATTTGATCAAGTCCATGAAAATACTTGTTTACCATAATAATATGTTTTGGTTAATTCTTGCAATAATCTTATTATTTCTTAAATACATTAATGAAGTATAAGTGAATTACATGAAAAATGAATGAGAATTTTATTTTAATTCTATAAAATTATTCATTTTCATAATTTATTTATTAAAGAAACGTTTATAGTTTCCATGAAACAATATATTAATATATATTTTTCAGTAATTTTATTTGAAGATGGTTGTTGGATTCATATTAGCATATGAAGAAGAGAGTTATCTTGGATGGAGAATTTATTTTATACACATATGATAAGAATATAATTAACTATGTATTTTTGTATGGAATATATTAAAAGTAGGGATACAATGAAACAATCCCCCATGGTGATCCCTCAACCAATCTTAGGGGGGCTAAGGAGTCAACCCTCTTTGGAGTGCCTTCAAGGGAGGTTACATGGAAACTAATGAGTGGGTGGGTCATCTATTGGCCAACAAGACCCCCCCCCCCCCACCATGTATAAAGGGATCACATATGCGGGTCATCCTAGAGAGAGGGATTATATAAGCTGGTGGGCCCATAGAGTTCATGCTCTAAGGTGTGCATAGTTTAGGATGGTAACCCGTTGGTCCAAAGCATAGGGTGTGTGAAAGTGTAATCACTACCGATCCTCAAAGGATAGGTTGAATGAGAAGTGATTGACTGATTTTATTATAAATTTACGTAAATAATATTTGAGAAATTGATGTGGGATGGAGATATAGAAGAAACTATTCAACCTCTTTAAAAAATATGGAAATTTCATCCATTGTATTATCAGATATATCTCTTATGCACAAATCCCCACGCCAGGTATATTCAATTTCAACTCTTGCATCTCGATGAAATTTTTTCCTACATGAACATAGAAAATAATCCACTACAAGATCAAGGAAACCAATCATCTCCACTCAAAATTTCAATGGATTGAGACAGGGAAGAGAAAACCATGGTAAAGTATGCAATCATTTTCATTAATGCATTCAAAGAAAAAAGATATTTTCACTTGAACTAAGAAATATAGCATGATGTTGTCGCATGATAATATTAGGATCATGTGAAAAAATTTCAAATAATAAATGATTCATCCTAAGAACATGTAGTGTTTCATGATGAAATATATACAATTACCAAAAGCATCATAAGAATAACAACCATTACAATATTTCTTCATTTGATAGAATTATTAATGAATTGTTTGATTTATTGACGAAGATTTCCACTATGGCATCAAAAGGATTTCACCATGACATCACACAATCAACTAAGTGATCATTCAAATAATTCACATGTTCATTTGATCACTCTAGTGATGTATAGAGAAACCAAAATTCTAGATATTCATGAGTTTATAAGATCCTAAGGCAATTAAATAAGTCCTCAGTATGCCTTAAAAATAGAGAAACAGTTCTTATCTAAACATAGGCTCATTCAAGAGTCATTACTTTCATAATAATGAGGGAATGAGAGAGATATACCTCATATAAATAATAGATCATCCACGTGATCTCTTTATGTGAAGAAAATGTGTTGCCGCATAATCAAATCATGAAAAGAACTATCATGTGAGTCATATTATCTTGAAAAGGCATTTGTTAAGGAATCCACTAACCCAACCATTGTCACATTAAAGTAACCTGTGAGGCAATCTATGTCCTATGAAGATTAATAGAGAGAGATCCCCAGACAACTCCACATGTCATTCGAAAATGTTGAGAATAATGTAATGAAAAAAACATCTCTCTTGAAGGAAAACATAAACACCACATGTATCATGCCAAGGGATGAAGGGTTTGGGTGAAACTCTTGTGAAGATGTTAAAAAAATAAATTTATACAGACCCATAGACAACCATTGTCTCATAGAGATGGAACAAGCGATCCTTCCAGGTCTTGCGAAGGGGTTGAGGTGGTACCATAGACAATAACTATGGGCATGCTACTACCTTGTGTGAAGGTAGTATAATTGAAGAATATCAATTCACGTGAATATTATATGATCATGTGAAGGAGGTAGTGTGATCCCAATATCTCTTCACATGAATAAGGAGAGGAACCCACAAGTATTTCTAGGTTTTCACAAGAACATCTATTTTTAAAGACCATGATCCCCACATGGATCATGCGAAGGAAATGAATAGATCTTGTGCTTCTCATAACCATGAATATGTAATGCGCTTCATATGATTTAATGAAGTGTCATGTGATGTGGAAAATAGTTCTTATAGTACATTTAATTTTGTGTGAAAAAATAAGTGAAAAATATTTTTATACCCACACCATTGAGTGAAATAATTCCTTGGTATCATAAATACATTAATATAAAAGTTATATAGTGCATGTATTATTATATATATTCATTCACACACAAAGAACATGCATGTGATCATCAATATACATGTACGAGAAAATATTATAGAAAAATAATAATAAATATTTTAATAGAGCATGTTGTGGTCTCAGATTCCATGAAACCCATGCATAAAGTGTGATAGAGTTGAGAGTAAATCTGAGAAGACTATGAGAATAGCTTATATTCATGTAGAAAGTATTTTAGAATTCAAGAAGACATACTGAGATGATGTTGTTAAAGATCCTTTTTGCAAATAAGTATTCTTGAAGAAGTTGTGTGCAACACTTGATCCCATTTCATTGAGGTCGGGAGTTCATCGTCAGAAGGAAGAATATCCCAATCATTTGTTGGGCTGAAAAAATGGATTGAATATAGTAAATCTGAGATTTTTGAATAAGAAAATAATTATTTAAAAAGGTACATGAACAATTATCCTATAAATTGTAAAAAAAATTCCATGGTGGAAGATCAACAGATCAACCTTCATTGGATAAGGCCTTGAAGAAATGAGGAAGACTCTCAATTATAGCTGCGATCAAGAAGTCTCTTGTGTGACTCAGGAGCTGAAGTCTCTAGTGCAGATTATAGAGTAAGCAAGTGTGGATTCTAGTAACACTATGAGATACATGAGAGACACGATGTGAAATTATTTCAACCATTATAATTGATTATATTCTTATTATATTATAAAATTCACATCAAGGATAATAACTGAAATGAAGAGGAATGTATATTTGTACCAAACGTTGTAAATATCATGTTTTTTTCTCTCTCTCTTTTTATCAATGCATACGATGTGAGACTGTGAGATATTACTAAGTGGATCGATAACCATCACATGTTCAAAAGGATGAATTCAAAAGAATTATTTTTTGAAAAGTAAACCACTGATTCACCCCCCCCCCCCCCCACACACACACTCTCAGTGGTCAATCCGTCATGGGGGAGTAAAAACATGAACCTGATTATGAAAATTATAATTAATTTATCCATAATAATTTTATTTATTATATTTAAATTATAATAAATATTTATTTATTTTTATTTCAGTTTATATTATATCTATATGTAATTTTTTATTTTATTTTGTTAAATTATTCATTAATAATTCATTGATTATATTTTATTAAATAAATTAATATTTCAAAATATAATTACTTAATTTTTTAATATCATTATTCAATGTATTATAAATAATATTTTACCATTTTTATTTTTTAATCGAGTAATTTTATAATGGTTAGTATAGTTAAATGTGTAGTCAATTATATATTAGGGTAGCATTAGGGCAATGAATTTAATAAACAAATGCATTGGGGTTTTGTGAAAATAAGTGGTTTTGTGTTTTCATACCCCAAATGTCATTGGAACAAAACGCATTTTTATACATACATGTAATAATAAATATTTTTTTTAAAGATACAAATATTAAAAAAAATGTCTTCCTTAGAAGAATAATAATTACTTAATATCCAAGTGTGTGGTCAATTTATCCCCAAAAACAACAACAATAACATGTTTGGTTGATTATTGATGCATACACCAAATTTATGAAATGTATATATATATATATATATCAATACACATTTATATGGTCATATAAATGGTTGTTCAACAATAAAAAACTCAATATGGTCTATGCGACATTAATATACGATCGAATCCACTTACTCTGACGACAATGTGAAATATAACATTCTTTAAATAAAAAAATATTATCAAAATTAGATCAAAATGTAATAAACTAAGATTTGAAATTAATTCAAAAACCACATTGTTTTATATTTTATAGGATATTCAAATGATTTCATTTAAAGAAATTAATATTATCTATATAATAAATAATTATAAAAAACACACATTTTTTAATATTTAAAATCAAAAAATATAAGTGTTCACATTTTGATAAGTTATTATGGTTTAACATAATATGTTTTCAACATATTCATGTGATGAAAAATGAGGGAAAGGTTTACATGTGGCCATATTTTTTATTTATACATTTATTAGTCCAACCAAAAAAGTGTTCGTAAGTAATTTTTTAAAGAGATATTGAAGAATCCATTAAATTTAATTTTTGTGAAAATAAAATCATAGTATATCCTTTATCCAAATTATGAAAAAAAATTTTAATTGTAAAAATAAAATATTTCATAATCTTTGATAAATTAGGTTTCACTATGTTTTAATTTAGTCTCAATATATATTTTCTTAACATAGTATATATTTACATCAATGTGAGTAAAAGAGGTACAGTACAATGAAAATCATGCATTAAAAAATGCAAGGAGGTAATCACTGAGACATGAACTAGATCCTTGGTTGAGACCCAATGGGGTATCTACCATTTAGTTTTACCCTAATAGATCTTAATAAATTATATATTTAAATTGGAATATTAGAAATAAAAATAATATATTTTGTTCAATACATTATCATCAATATTCATAACCACTTCATTGATCTTTTACTTCATTAGATTTGTCATCTATTAGTTTTCAGGGAAATATCTCCTCTCCTAGTGAAAGGATTTTCCATTTAATGGCTTAGTATTATCTAGAATGATTTATTTTTACATAAAAACATGAGAATTTAACACATCAAGGTGATACATCCATAATTATAATATGATGTGTTTGTCCTATAATTTTGATCAAACTGAATCTCATGGTATTTAGGAAGAGTTCTTGCCAATGTGGTGTGAGGTTTATACAGCTCCCTAAAATTGATATATTTCTTCTTCTACAGCATTTTCATTCCCCAAAATTAGACTATGGTAATTTGTTTTTCTAAATTTAACTGAAAACATTTTCTTTTTTAATTTAATGCTCAAATAGGCCTTATTACCTAAAATAAAAAAACATTACTAAAACAAACTTCTTATAAAACATGAGAATATTGTAACACCTAGAATTGAGACTACTCACCTAGCCTTCAGATTAGTGCTTCACAAAAACAAAAGCATGCCCCTACATATGCAATAGACTATTGAATAGAAGTGATGATCTATGTTTTTACTATGATGAGACTATACCCTTATATCATAGTGATAAATGATTGTGGAAATAATCATATATCATTCATAATAAACAACCAGATTATGCGTAATAAATAAAAATACACATGTTATAACAAATCAATGATGAAGTATACAACCATAAATCAAAATCATTTTCCCATTGGGGAAATAAAATTCATAAAAAACAAAATAAATAAAAAAATGATACTCGACTACCATCCATGATCCTCATCACATCCCAATCCCTAATCCACATAGAGTTTCTCTATCCTAGTCATGAAACACCAAACATCTTCCCTACATGACCCTATGAACCAGATGATAGATTGGGAACCCCAGTGCCGTGGCCACCTGAAATGATTGTGAGTAAAACATTGCAGGGAACCACCATTGAAATCCAAAACATAATTTTAAAATAAAGTGTATGTACATGGTATATTCATAGAATAAAAAAATTGATAATTGTGGAAGTGATATAATATAAATCCATTTCAATCCTCATGTTATAACACGACACATGAGATCAACCTTACAAGTTTTATCCACCACTAGATGTCATTGAGAAAAATACAATCATCAAGAACCTAGGTATATATACATTTTCGGATATGAAATATAATTAACCTCATCTAAAACCCAGAGACAAAACCTCCCACTGCAAGGAAATAAGTAACAGTTTATCTGAAACATCAAGGTAGACTCCCCTATTAAGAAATAGATACAGATCATATGATAACTTAGGGGAAAGATCCCCTTGTCAGGAAACATAGAAGATATCATCAAGAAAGCATAGGGTTCATAACTACACCATACCATAAAACATATATCATATATTCTAAAAAACCATGGGCGTGACCACACTATGTTGGGAAATATATATCATATCACTGGGAAACTCAGGGGCATAACTTCTCCCTTCCAAAAAGCATATATCATATAATCTCGAAACTCCGGGCCATAATGCAACCATTTCATTGAAACATATATCATACCACCTAAAAAATAAGGGGAATAACAACACATTGACAGGAATGATAGATCATACCATATATTGGGGGAATCATCTCTCCTTGAGACCATAACACAACACAAACACACATATATTATAACATCCAATCCCAAAGATCAATATCTCATCATCAGGGTGCTATCAAATTGGAGCCAACCTAACTTATCAAGGAACACATTCCTCTATGTCCTTATAGCCACTTATGTATAACTATCAAGACCATCCCGACAACAAAATCACATTATATATAAATCATTAACATCATCATATCACCTACATCATCATCCCCTAGGTTCCTTCAGACCCCTCTTAGTCATTTCACATTTTTACTAAGATACACTAGAATCACACCATCTACCTTCAAGTTTTAAGGTGACTTATAAAATCAACACCAGCTTTCTCCCTACACTACCCCTCTATAGGGTCAATATGGAACATGGGAACCCACCACAATTCACTAGATCACATCATAGTCCATACACCATACCTGGGATCCTCAATCTCACTCTCATATCTCAAATCCAATCACATCACTCAATGGGAATATCATCACTCATCCACACCATAATCACATCATGAACTAATTGGACTCATAGGAAATTCCCTACCAATGTCACACTAGTCAGATGACCTCAAGCCCATCTCCCTTCACCTATCACCCTAGGGTGGTCCTCTACCCAAATATTTTGATAATCTTTCTTAGGTAATACCCACACATTTACTCATGTATTTGTGGGGTAGTAACCCCGAAGCCACTCTATAATCAACTAGACCATGGGTAATACGGTATCATGCATTTCACATATGACATATTACAAGGAAATCCATTCCCTATCTATCACTCAACACTCCTCATGGAAACTAATGAATGTGTCTCAGGCCCACTAAATTCATTCTCATCTCACTAGAATCATTCCAGGGACTCTATATCTCCAAAAGCATACATATCATGCCATAGAATATCGATGACTAAGGAACCAGGTTGATGTTCAAGGTTATATCATGGGCCTTGGAATATCATATATCCACATTCATTTTATATTTGTGAAACAATTAATTTAATTAAATATTTTGATCACCTACAATGGCGAGACCATATATCACATTCCATATCAAACGCATAAACATAGGGATGTGTTCAATGGACCACCAATCTCATACAATTATAATATAATTGGGCTGCTACACACATTCTCGGACAAGCTTTTCCAATAACATATTACCTCTTGAGAACCTATCTCAAGCCACAACGCATAATTCACTTAATCATAAGAATTAATAAATAATATTACTGTTTAATTTAAATTGGCATAAGAACCTAATAACTCCCAGTGAAACACATACTCATCAATTATTATTATTTATTATTAATTAATAGTTATTTTTAATTAATTACTAATTGTAAATAATAATATAATAATAATTATATGTAAGAAATTGGGAAGCTAAATTCATCATTGGAAGTCCATAATGATTAAATGGGAAACCCTTATAAAAGAGAGACATGAGAGAGAGGTTTTATAATAATTTCATATTACATTAATTTTATTAATGATGGATATTTATTAAAAATTAAATCTTGATAATTTTTTTGTTACATGTATATATAAACTTAACAAAAAAATATAAATTTTAAAACAAAACAATAGTCTTTTTAGTTTAGTCCAAAGGCATTGTTTCCCCCCAATGCATTGAATCTTACTCAAGGCCAAAGGAGTTGAGGCCTGTAAGGCCTTTGGCCTCCGAAAAAAGTTTCCATATGCATGAAGGGACTCAAAACCATTGTGGAATATTTTTCAATAACAATAAACATCGACTTATTTTTCAATTTTATTTTTTAAATTATAGAAAACCTAAATTTTTAGTGTAATTTTGATCTCAATATTTAATGAAATTATATCTTCTACTTTAAATTTCAACAAATTATATTGTATTTTCATAAACTAAATCTTGTTTAAAAAAATAAACAAAACAAATACCATAGTAATGGGCACCCATTAGCTAGGTACCCAATACAAGCTCCAGTAATTATATAGGGTTAGTATAGTAGTTAAACAAGTATTTATAAGATTATGGTATAATATTAAAAATACATTTAATAGAAAGGTAGAGTTACTATAATACTCTTGGTGTACCATAAACTTGAACTCAATTATAAAAATTATTATTATTTGATCAATAATAATGTTTTAAATGACATTAAAATTATAAAAATTATTGATTTATTTTGAGATCTGTTTACATTATATGTATAAGTAAATTTTAAATTTTAAACTGTTTAAATTAATAGTTACTAATTAATTGATTATATTTTATTAAATAATTTATAATTTCAAAATATATTTACCTAATTTTTTAATATGTTTATTAAATTTTTATAAATAAAATTTTAATATTTGAATTTCTAATCAGGAAATTTTAAAAGGATTAGGGTAGTTAAATTTTTATTTAAGAATACATTATGGTAGGGTTAGGTTGGGGAATTTCAAAATAAAATGTGTTATGGTTTTTTAAATATAAACGGGTTCAGGTTTGTGTACCCCAAATTTTATGGGTAGCCGACCCATATTCATCCCTAACTACAATAATAAGAAATGAAAAAATTTAAAAATTCTAAATAAGAAAATAATTTCTCCCGTATAAAAAAATTTAATACTTGATATCCAAGTACGTGATCAATCATATCCCAACAATGACCACAAAAACATGGTTAGTTAACTATTGAGGAATACATCAGACTTATGAATTATATATATATATATATCAATACACTTATATATGGTCATATAGATGGTATTTCAATATTAATAAAATGAGTATAGTCTATGTGACATGAATATACAATGAAATCCACTTATAAAGACAAATAAATTAAATATAACTTTTTTTAATTAAAAAATATCTATAAGAATGAGATGGAAATTTTAGAAAATAAGGGTTTAAGAGGATTTAAAATCAACCCATTTTTTTATTTTGTAATATATTAAAATTATTTAACATAAAAAAAAATTATATATATAAATAAATAATGATTAAAAAGATAAACATTACTATATATTTCAAATCAATTAATAGAATTTTTCACATTCAGATCCATTATTTGTGTCTAAAGGTATATGTTTTTAACATATTCATGTGATGGGAAATAAGGGGAACATTCACATATAGACTTATTTTTTATTTATACTTTTACTCATCTAAATAAAAGAAGTGTTCCCAAGTAATTTGGTTAAGATAGACTGAATAATACCTTAAAATTAATTTTTTTTAAATTACGATCATATTAAATCCTTTATCCAAATTTTGAAAAATAATTTTCAATAAAAAACTAACCTCTAATTGTATTCAATAAATTTATTTCTACTATGTTTTATTTTAGTATTCATAACTATTTTCTTAATGGAGTATGTATTTAGTTAATACTATAAGAAATAAAAACAATAGATGATAGCCAATCCATTATCATCAACATTTAGGCCCCCTTCACCGATCCACTAATTAACTATTTTCTCCCCTGTTACTTTTTATATAAATCTCCCCTCTAGAATTTATTGTATTTTTCCTTTAAAGGCTTACTATTTTTTTTTAAAATTGATTGCTTTGGTATGAATTATAATGGATAAATTCCTTGAAAATTTAACACATCATTGTGATACGTACATAATAATAATATGATGTCTTTGCCTAATAATTTTGATCAAATTAAAAGTTAAGGAATTTGGATTGACCACATTCATATAGGGAAATAGGTTCCTTGAAATTGATATATTTCTTTTTCATAGATTTTATTTTCCCATAATTATACTATGGTTGTGCATTTTTCTATATTTAACCAAAAATATTTTCTTTGTAAATTTTATCCAAAATAGGTCTGATGATGTAAAATATAAAAAGTGCATAGTAAAAAACATGTTAGTTATAAAAAATAGAAATATTATAACACCCTAACTCACAAAAATTCACCTACTATCTAGATCAGTGCATCATAGGACCTCAGGTGTGCCTCTCTATACAGTTAATGCTGTCTATTAGCAGGGATGAGCTATAGTTTTCCATGGGGAGACTATAACCACATATCATAGTGATAAATAACATTGGAAATAAACAACACATATTCATAATAAAAATTAGAGTAGGTATAATAAATAATCCTTTCCATACCATATCAAATGAATGAGGAAGCATACAACCATAATTCACAACCAGTCGCCCATTGGGAAAGTCACATATATAAAAAAAACATAAAAAAATACAATGAGGCTCCACTACCATCCCTGATACCCATCCCATATAAGCCTCCAATCCATTTCTTGGTACTAAACCCTAAAAATGAAACACTAGACCACTTCCCCACTTCAACCAATTAACATGTAGACTGATCGGGTACCCTTATTCCATGGCCTCATGAGTAAAGTTTGATTTGAATGTATCAAAGAACCACCAATGATGTACATAACATAAACAATAAATACAATTTTTATTCATTTAACATTATCTACATAATATATAGATAACTATAGAATTGAAATAAATTTAACCCATTCATTCCTTGAGTTAAAACATGGTACCTAATATTGACCTTATATGATTTAGAAAAAATAAAATGCATCTGAGAGTAATGCCATCACCATGAACCCAGGGACCTATAAAATCACTGATTTAAAATGTAAGTAACCTCATAAGGATCCAAGTGGCATAACCAATCACAACTAGGAAATTAGTAATAGGTTATCTGGAACATAGGTTCAGACTCTCCCTGTCAATAAACACATACAGATCATTCGATAACATAGGGTGAAGTTATCCCAGTCCGGAAACATAGAATATATCATCTAAAAACACAAGGGCATTACCACACCCATTTAGAAGACATATACCATATCATCTGAAAACCCAAGGGAGTAACAATTATATGTTGTGAAACATATATCATACCACTCAGAAACTTAGTGGAAAACGAAACAGTTCCAAGAAACATGTATCATATCATCTAAAAACCCAGGGGTGTAACCCCACACTTCCTTGAAACATAGATCATACCATCTCAAAACAAAGGGGCATAACTACACCCTATTGGGAAACAAATATCATACCACAGAATAATGGAGTCCACTCTCCTCTACACCATCACATAGGACACACACATCATTCACCACAACCAATCCATAAGTTTATCATCTAATCACTAGTGTGTTATCCACTCAGGCCCAAACTCACATATTAAAGCACACCTTTATTTCCTTCTATCCACTCAGGCCTAACTATCATGACCATCTGAATCACACAAGCACATCATAAATAGTTCATTAATATCCTCATCTCACATACATAATCATCCCTTAGGGTCCTCCAAACCCCTCTCTGTCATTTCTCATCATTAATAAGTCATTCCAAGCTTACACCACTGACCTTCAAGTTCTAAGGTGACACACAAAATCGTTACTACCTTTCTTCCTACACCACCCCTATATGGGGTCGACATGTAATTTGGCCACCAACCAATGTACACTAGATCCAACTATAGTCTTGACACACTGCCTAGGGTCCTCAATCTCACTCACATATCATAGAAAAAAAAATATAATGATGAGGTAATATCATCCCTCATTATCACTATAATCACTTCCAAGCCTATTTGGCCATGTAGGAATGTACATACCATCTTCACACTAGAGGGATATCCTCAAGTTAATCTCCCTTCACCAATCACCCTAGGTTAGTCCTAAACCCAACCCTATCCACACTAAATCATAGGTAATATCCACCAAGTCACTCATATATCCATGGGGGAGGAACACTCATTTCACTCTCTAATAAGATATTCCAAAATATTTAATATATCTTGACTTCCAAAAATAACCAATACCTCAGAAAGAAACTCCAAATCCATTAATCATCCCTCCTCCAGCAAACTAAGGGACCTATCTCTAGACCACTATGTTCATTCTCATATATATGGAACCCCTCTTTGGTCCATGTATCTCTAGATACATACATATTAATCCATTGACCTTCGATGACTATGGAACTAAGCTATTGTTGAAGGGTCTATCATTGATCTTGGAATATCATATATCCACATGTATTTTACTTTGTTGAAACAATTTATATAATTAAAAAGGTCGATCACCTACAGTGGTGAGACTATATATTACATTTCATTTCAATTACATAAACATATTGATATTATCAATGGACCACCTACTTTATACAGAGTTAACATGCCTAGTATATTTCGAGCATCATTTAATATGATTTTCTAATAACATATCACGTCTTGATAACCTATCTCAATCCAAAACACCCAATTCATATAGTCAGAACAATTAAAAATAAATTTTTTAATTTAATTTAAATAGGAATAAATGTCTAAAAACTATATAATAGATACCTAATCATCAAATACTTGAGTTATGGGGTGAATTATACTACAAACATACACCAAGAATCAAGCCACATAAAATCCCAATTTACCCTCATAATTTAATGTTAAATTTCCTCCAATTTAATTGTGAATGTTAGGAAAAAATATAGGGTGATATACCTCCAATGAAATAGTGATAAAATTTGTGTGATAATCATTAAAAGATGTAAACAATCCATTTTGAGAAAAATATCCATCATATTGAATGATTTCTAACATGATATGGTGGAAATCATCAACAAATATCTAGCTGAAACATAAGAAAAACATTGGAAAAGAAAACAATGTTATGAGAAGAGGAGGTAAATTAAATAGAATTAAAACAAAATATCAACCATGAACACCCCATATTGAGGGGTATTAAAAGAGAAATAAATGGAGGATCAACTTGTTTAATGGCCTCCACTACATTGCTTTTTGAACTAAGAACCAAGAGAGTGAACCCTAAAAATATGTGCTTCCCTTGTTTTTAAAAATAATTTGTATGCTCAATCTCAACTCATCCTTGGGGGTTGTATCATGACCACCCCACATTTATAGGGATTAACACCCTTGAATGTCTCCATTTTTGTGTGGGTTCTATGGGTAGTTGAATGACTACCTTAGGTATTGGGATCAACCCTCGACCCAACTCAATAACATTGGGACCCTTATGACTTGTGATGTGATATATATTTTAATAGAAATACACATATTTACACAAACCTTGTGGTGAAAAATCCTTCTCCTTAGGCATCAGTTCCCTCATGCTCCCCTCTTACAGTGCGATGCCCCAAACTCAACAGTACTAATTTTAGGTTGTCGCAACGAGACTATCCACATGCAGCCAAAAATAGCTAGGGTGGGGGACCACCCCACTCTAAAGCACTCCCTGTCAACTAAATTCCCTCATGGGAATCAATCTATATCCAAAAATATCTTCTTGAGATGCTCCAAATCTCGATATTTCAATAGGAATTCTAGTTCCCAAAATGACCCCTGCTTCAGAGCCAAAAAATTCAAATTCAACCAAAATTTTAGGATCCTTCATGAAATTAGGTTTTTCAACATCCCCACCATAATACTTCTCCTTAAAATGAATCCTCAATAGTCCTTTAACCATTACCCTTAACCTACATTGATCATCAATTCATGACTAAATCTCCATATTCTATCCCATAATTATGAATGAGTTTCAACTATGAAACTCTGATCATAATGGTACATTATTCATTAAAAACCCAAGATGTTCTCTTGTCCCCATTTTTGAATCACTAATATGGTGTTTACTTGATACCATTTATCATAAAACATGATGATTTTATCAACCATTTAATTAATAGGATGATGGTTCTCCTCACCATAAGTCTTTCCTATATATCAATTTTAATCCATAGTGAATCCCTCCATGGACCACCCATCAAAAAAATGATTCCAATGGTTTGCCGATCTATATGAAGTAGTTTTCACCTTACAACATTAAATTATATACAATTGTACATGTCGATCCTCCTTTTTTACATTTTTTTAAAATTCATCATTAAACCCATTGACTATGTATTATATCTAGCGATCATGATGTCGAAATTCTTGAAGGCATCCCAAGATCATCCAAAACCCCACACCGAATTCCAAACACAACATTCATTGTTATTCCATGGTTAGTTCATTAACCAACTAAATTTTTCGTCTTAATATACACATGAGCACTAACATACCTTCGATATGACTCCTCCTTGGACCACAATAAAATCCTTTCTGATCCTAGTTCTAATGCACAGAATCCTTGTAATACTATATTTGAAACCAAAATATGATATTTACCAAGTAACATGATAAAACTGGAGCCACCTAAACAATGACATCCAAATAATATTTTGATCATCCACCAATTAGTCTCATCACACCAACGATCCTACACACATGAAGTTCATGCCTCCACAACTTATAAAATTCTCCACACCATAATAGTGTCTTCATTGTCACATTGATAAATGAAAATTGTGATCTCCCACACCCAGGATTCATGGATTACTATACTTAATTTTTTAACATGACTTCTCCTCTTATACCTGAACACTAAGATGAATCATCAACTACTACTTGTTCCTATATCACCAAGAATATCATCCTCTACATCCATCAAAATTACCAATGAGATCAGGGTCACAACACCCAATAACCAATAATAAACTCCCCATAAAATATATTCCCTTATACTACTTTTTAATCACAACCCCACCGGGATCCATTATTGCATGCATGTCACTCTTCCTAGGCTACACTCATCTATCCTGTCAACTCCGAACACTATCCATCAATAGTTTCACTGCACAATATATAGGAAACACCACCCATTATCATAAAAATAATAGACAAATATTCCCTCAATAATTTCATGGAATTTATTGGTTCTCATCATACACACAGCCTCCCACAAATTCATAACTAAATGATCACCGTGTAAATCTGATAGAAAGTCACCCTCGTGCATCAAGGCATTCCATGTAAATAAATTTTAACCCTAACTTTCCTATTCCAATTCATAGTGATCCTCTAAAAAATCCTCTCACTAGTTCTCATCAATTATTCATCTCATTATTATCCAAATATAATAGATGTACTCTCTCTTACCACCTCATCACACCAACCGACTCACACTCCCATGAGGTGCACACAATTTAACCTAGGATGACACACCTATAAAATGGACCATGTACCACTACATGTCAATATCATCTATCCAGAAGAACTTATATTCTTAATTTCGAAAATGAATGTTATCTCACTCATGCTATGAAAAATCACATGATCAACTGCCAATCAGGCATCTTCCTACAAACAAATGCATCTACCCAAACTCTATCCACCCAAGATATTAACGTATAGGATCAATATCCTTATTATTATTATTAAAACCATCTTAAATCAATATATCTATGTATCCAATAGATATTTTCCATTTAATGAAAACATTATTCCAAATTCACTAGCACTCAAAGTGCAATACCACATGAAAACCCGTGTAATCTCAAAAGATTATACCACATATTTGACTAGGCTTCCTGTCTCAAATGTAAGGAATATAAACATTCCTACCATATCAAAGGAAATCATATGTTTTTTATTACCACTCTCTCAAGTTACCTTCATATATCACTCGACTCTCAAATATCCAATGTTGCATCTTAAGTGAACTAGGCTCTCCAACCTTGCACATAAATCTGACCTCATATAGGTTACCACTCATGGGGAAACAAATTTATTCCTATATCAAATAGAATTAAGAAAAAATTAAAATAACACACATTATGGTTCCAATATATATATATATATATATCATTCATCGCATTCCATGTCATTATCCTACTCTAGGGCACTAATCCATTCTAATAATACTCTCACTAAACTACTCACTCGAGGGCCATGATATCTTCTATCATCATATAACAACAACACCCTATGAAATTTGGTATTTAAATAAAACAAAAGATATATGGTTCAGTTAAGTTGATTTCCGCAGGGTATATATATGAGAAAACCCAATCTAACATGTTATTGTAAGGACCTGTGTTTTCAAGACTGAAATTTTGGGCAGATATTTTAATTTTTTCATCGAATGATTGTAAGGGGTAAAATTGTAATTTTACCCTATCATATGCTGTTGGATAATTTTTATAACCACTTATTTGATCTTGGAAAAGGGTTTCTACCATAGGATAGAATTTTGGTTGAATTTTGAGCTATTTAAATTTTAGCAGAATAATTAACATTTAATATTTATAAAATTAAATATTATTTTTTCTCATAGGTTCATTTAACCATTTAATTTAAATAGAGTTTCATATTTTTATTACTTCGTATCCATTAATTAAAGAATGTATATTTTTTAGTAGGCGAGGCATACACACAGTTTGGCCACTGGGGTCGGGCTGGGCAGCCATTTCATTTCCTTTTCTTTCCTTTATTTTCATTCTTTTACTTTTCTTTATTTATCCCATGGATTATCACACAGCCCCTTATGGGATATCCTTCACTATGACCTAGATATAATATGGAGGGGTATATAGATAAAGATAGCTGGGGAATGAGAGGTATCGTCTTGAAGCTCGGGACATGCCAGATCATCATGTAGTGGTCATGGAGTCTGGAAATGGGAAACTCTTCGACGAAATCTTCCCAAAGGTTAGCCATTTTTATGATTTTCAAAAAATACACATATATTTACAATTTTTATGTTTTAATTCCCTATTATTATTTTTTGGGTCACCAAGTGGTCTGATCTGTATCTTTTTCAATGAAATAGAAGGCTTCGGTGAGATTTGGGGGTTTTCCATTTGTGAAAACCCATCTACATGGCATGTGGTTTAGAGAATACACGTCGTGTGTAATTCCTATTTGAGGAAGATGATATTTTTTGATGTACAAATTGTGTATGGGATATACACTCTTTGTACTAGTACTTGAATATATAGACAAATACCCGACCAGACAACCTGTGTGGAGGAACATGGTCATGTAGAGTAGATGGTGAAACCCCATGTGCGTCACACGTCATGTAGATTTACCTAGATAGGAAAAGTACAAGGAAATTACATGTTAGGTACATGTGTAGATACCCCTTGTAGGGAAATGACTATGTAAATATTTT
This sequence comes from Viscum album, assembly GCA_963277665.1. NCBI lineage: Eukaryota > Viridiplantae > Streptophyta > Magnoliopsida > Santalales > Viscaceae > Viscum > Viscum album. The sequence goes on from OY728158.1 coordinate 1,033,537,094, forward strand.
ACACTCCATGCACATTGGCTTACACGCTATGTCTGGCCGATGTACATGCCCTGGTGGGGCTAAGAGGGTACACATTCTGTGCTAGGGCTAACACACAATGTACTCCTCCATTTATACCATTTTCATGGGTTCGCTTATTTTCAATATCTTTATTAATTAAGGTATTAATTGGAACTATGATTAGTCCATTCAAGTATCTATTCGATTAGATCATGATGGTAAAACCCCTGAGGTGTTCTCAGGACTCCTAAGTGTTGTTTTGGGAATGTTTCTTAAAGAAAGAGGTTCTTCCTCTAGTAATCAAATCTAGTTGTCTCCTAAGAGTGATAACCTTGTATTTGTGATATGGAATGATATATCTTTATTTATTGACTACTTTTTTGACATTTCTTTGAAGAAATCTCCCTTGAGTGATGTTAACCTTTGTCCTAGGTGGCCATGTGGTTAGTTACTTCTTGGGATCCCCTATAGGATTCCTCTACTTACATTTCAACATAGAGGATCTAATGTATGATGCCTATATCATATTTATATTATTAAGGGTCCCCTGAGTGATTTATTTTATTATATTTTTACCTAATAAATACCTTTTAGTACCCCTTTTCCTTTTTTTCATTCTAAGGTTCCCATTTACGAGGCCTCTACTTCACATGCTTCTTTTGAGAGTCCCATGCAGATTACAGTTTATTAAGTATCTTTCTATGGATCTTGAGTGTGATGCCTCATCAGTGTGTGACTTGTGGGTCCCAGTGTGTGCCTCTATGTTAGAATGACCCTGATCTAGTACCACATGTTTTGTTAGAGATGGATGTAGGTTTAACATTAGAACTCATGTCGAACATGTAATCCCATGAGGTTGTGGAATTAGGGTTGGGTTTATGAATTCAGAACAAAAAATATTTTATTTATACCTTCACTTTTTTATTTTTTAATATGTAATGATTATTAGAGGTGTTTCATAGTTTTTGGTTGATGATCCTAATGCAATGAGACTTCCATCCTATTTTCTATGATCAAGCATAAATTATTGGATCTAACTTCGGTGGTATGTTATTTTTATACATATTTCTATACCCATTGTTATTATCTAGGATCTTGCGATTAAGACTATATATTTGATAATTATATTATTGGAATTTCCAAAGATTCTTCTTGGGATCTGGCTCTTGAGTATTTGATTATGATACACAGACATGAAATCTATATTTATGATACCCAAGGATGATTAATCTCTTCAAGGTGATGAGAATGATTTCACTCTCCTTTATTTGATATGTGATGAGGATGATTACGCTCTCATTGATCTGATTATTACTTGTGGATGATTACACTCCCTCAAGTCAAATGGATGACTACACTCTCCCTGATCGATTTCGAGACCATGGTATTGGAAATGGTATTTCACATTATTGGATACCTATGCATGATTATTCTCTCCCAATTCATAATGATGATTTATATCTTCCTTATAAGATGACTCAAGCCGTGGGTATGATTTCTTATTAATGATCTCTCTTAATAGTTCTCCTAAGGGTCAGACCTTTAAGGTTCATCTGAGTTCTAAATATCGTGATGTCCTTGGGAATGGGACCTTGGGCTTAGGCATTGGAATAGATTTATATGTCTTGATTGGAAAGCAGTCTAGAACAAGTTCATTCATAGGATTTATAGATTTAATTCCCTTGAATCTATTATTATAGTGATTGGAGGACATTACAGGTGTACCCAATGATAGGATGAGTATCCCACTATAGTGACCTATCTTTCTTAGATACATTTTTGGTGCTGGAGTAAGTACATATTATCAATTGGGATTAGGGACCCAGATATCATATTAATGATACATGAATTAAGTTGTATTAAATCTATCTCAATTCCCATAAATATGATGTCCAAGAGATTAGGATTACACACCCCAAGATCGACTGCTGATGGTTTAATGTTATTTTGTTCACCTTAATCATGAATATTTACATTTATTTATATATGTACATGTATGGGAATATACATATATATGCATATAAATATGAATATCCATGATATAATTACACCTAGATGTTTGAGATCATGAACCTAGGGACTGAATATGGCATCACAATATTTGGGTTGTTTATCTTTCCTATTTTGTTTCAACTAGGATGAGCATATTTCTTAATGGTGAACTTATGGCAGTATATTATAGGTTAATCTCTAGGGTGTTGTAATGAGATTATTTTTGACCCGTATACATGCACCTCAGTTTATGTTCATATGTAATTTCTTCTTTTCATGATGAGGACAAATTCATGATGGTTAGGGTGAAAGCTAAATAGTGCATGATCGATTAGATTCATTGGTGTGTATTTTTCTGATAGGACTGGTGCAGATCGACCGTGTCTAGAGATCATGTATGTAGTCTTGCTTGAAGTTAGTACTATAGTATTTTACTTTTATTTTAGTTTCATTTATTTACTCATGTATGTGTGTTCGGCCCATTGGGTGACCAGTTTTGTATGTATGTTATGGTTGTTCGGGCTTTTATATCATTTTCACTTTTTTTACATGATGTTCTATTTCAGTTTGTTCGTTGCATAGGTACTCAATTAATTTACTATTATGGATTGTACATAGATATTTCGGCTATTTTCTTACTCTGATATGATAGCATATTCTTCCCAATGTTACACCCTTGGCCCTTGCTTAAAGTTAAAATCCTATGACATACTGGGAGGCATGCTTAACGCCTCGTAACAAACCAGCTCAGAGAACTTGTTTAGTGTCATCTAAGTTGGGATTTTACAAAGTGTTATCATTGTATTTTTTTCTTTATGTTTACTATTTGGGATATAGTATACATATGTATTTATAATGTTTCATAAGATTTAATGGATATCAATGTGGTGTACTGATAACACTTGTTCCAGTATGAAGTCATGGTTTTCAAGGGTATGGGATTTTTTTCTGATCTATGATGTCACAGTTTTATATTCTTATTGATTTTCATGACACACATGTTTTATGTATGTTATGATTTATTATAGATTAGTTCTCCTGGACATTAGAAAGAGGCCAGTGATTTATACAGACACCTGGATGAAAAATAATAGAGGTGTCTCATGCATCATATTTTATACATACAATTCACCTGTATAGGCCTTCTATTGTGTAATTATTCCTGACGGAAGAGGACAATTGGTTAATGTTTTAAAAAACCTAAATGGTGTTTTCTTGTATATATTTTTGTGGAATTTCACTCAATTGATCATAAATTCATATATATATTTCATTCTAATGGTAGGTATTGTGGATCTATGTTGAGGTGGTTGATAGTGTGTCTAATGAATGGGTCCTCATGCAATGGAGGGGAGAAGACCATTGTTGGTCGATATGAAAAATGGTGACCAAAGGTTTGACACCTTTTAGGGTGTCGGATCTCAACTTATGTTATTTAATGTGTTAGTAACAATATATATATTTTCTTTTTTAAATAGATTGGAATGAAATTCTACATAACTAAAAATTGTTGTTGTTGTTATCTAGTTGGATATTTGAGTATGATGTCAACATGTACTAGGAAGTTTATAGTGTGCTAGAAATCCATGGCTATTATCGTATATGGATTCTTGTTGAGTGTCAGTTTAGTATCACTTCATTGTTGGTATCATGGACTCTAGGGGGTAGTTCTTCTTTAGGATGATTAGTGAGGATTATACCCTTGTAGGACACATTGATAGTTTTAACCCTCTTAGGTTAGTGTTATATTTACCTCCCATGGTTATGTTTCATATTTTCGGCTAGTCATTTATACCTTATTAGCCAGTTCTTAAACATGATTAGTAGGGCTAGGTGGGAGACCTAAAAGACATTATTTTGAATCAAACCCTTATTGGTTGATTCCCATTTTGTTCTAGGAAAACGATCATAAGATAGTTTTTCCTAGGTGCATGAATTCTTTTGTATTCATTGATCTTGGTAATGTAATAGTTTTGAGATTGATACAAGGTAGGTGGTCAGGTGTTTCGGTATTGGCATGTTGATGCTTTCAGATTTTGACAAAGCACCTTGTGTTCTTTTGTTTCTTGATTCGATTCTACAGGAAGGACTGTTTGTGTAAATTTCCAAATCAACCAGTGTTTCTAAATTTTCTAATATAGTTAGAGCATGGGTAGATTATCAAGGGTGGAAACAATGTGTGCTAGGATATTGTGGAAATAAATCACATCATAGTTGAGGTGCTCAATTTTGAAGAGGAGTTCCATGGGATCTATTAGATTAATGATACTAATGTTCTGTGTTTCATGGTCATCTTATACATGTGTTGGTTTACTCACTAGAGTATGATTTGGGTGTAAAAGGAACAAACCAGTTACATGTGGTACTATTTAAATAAAAAATCAGCGAGTGACCTTGTACGAGTTTGGAACCGATGTTTTCACCTCTTAATGTGGGAATGGTTTCCTATGAGTTATATTGAGATGAGAAATGTACCTACATGGTAGAGGTAACATCATGAATGAATTGGGTATCATGAGCTGGTTGTCCCTTGTTTGGAATTGGTCAGGCATTATTAAGATATATGGTGCTAGGTGCGGGTTAAAGGTAGGTGTAGCCTATTTGTTATGAGCATGGCTCAGTGAGGGAATTGTACATTACATTTTATAAAATCTTAGTGTAATCATATCCAATGATGATCATGATATGTATTTACATCTTTCTGATTATGATAAAATAATTTTGGCACTATTACAGTTTTCATTTCATTTAAATATATTTCTTAATTGATGAAGGAACTTATTGATGATGCACTAGAGGGGCAGTATAAGGTAATCCATATGGTGGGAATTATGTCATTGGATTTTTGAGGGTGGTGACCCTCATTTTTAGTTTAATTTATTCATTTTTCATGGGCATTTTATCATATAGTTTGGTTTTGTGGTGAAATTAAGAGTATTCCTATGGTGGGGAGTACTAGATCGGTCACAAAAACTATCTCTCATATAGGAGACAGTTGTTGATTCTATGAGGATGGTATTTGGACAATCAAGATAGCTTCTTTTTGCAGATAGTCATGATGAGAGCAGGGATTCTATTTTTAACACTAATTCTTATTGGGGAGAGATGTTTTTTGGTTGGGAGACTATAAGGACCTATGTTTTCTGGACCAGAATTTTGAGTAGAATTTTGATGTTTTCTATCTTATTCTTGTAAGGGGTAAAATTGTAATTTTACACAATCAGATGATATCAGATATTTTTTAGGACTACTATTTTGGTCCCAGAATAAGGTTACTACCCTAGGAAAATAGTTTTGTAAATTCTGATCCTTTCTAATTTTAAAGAAATAATTAATAATTAATATTTAATAAATGAATTATTAATTTATTCATGTAGGTTCATTTATCCATTTATATTGAACTGACCATCCAATTTAGATTATGTCTCCATCTATGAGTCTAGAATAATTATTTTTGAGTATGTGGGGCATAAACTCTATTTGGTAACCAGGGACGGGCTGGGTCACCTTTTCTTTTTCATTTATTTCATTCCTTATCTTTCTTTTATATTTGTTTTCTTCCTTTCTCTCCTAACTTCTCATGTATTCCCCAATGGGCCCTCTTTATTAGCCACCTAGAGTGAATCAGGAGGTAAAATAGAGTGATAAATATATATAGGGTAAGAGGGGTTCCACTGCGAATCTCGGGATGCGATTGATCAACGTGTGGTGGCCATTGAGCATGGAAATGGGAAAACCTTCGGTTTATTCTTCCCAAAGGATGGTTGTTTTTATGTTTTTCCATAAATCCCCATATATTTAACAGTTTTTTGGTTTAATCCCCTATTATTATTTCTTGATACCCATGGTGGGAAGATATTTTTCTTTTTTAATGAAAAATGGGATTTCAAGGTGATTTGGGCATTTTCCATTCAAGAAAAACCTTCTGTATGGTGTGTGGTTCAGATAACACAAACAATGTGTTCTTCCTTTTCGAGGAAGTTGATATTTTTGAAACTTATCAATGTAGATTAGTATCTATCTAGATAGACCATGTAGGGCCACATGGTCATGTAGAGTACATAGCCAGACCCCGTGTGGGGCACACGCCATGTATAGTTACATGTCCAGCCCAAGTACATGGCCATTCCATGTGAAGTACACAGGCAGGTACCCCGTATACAATACCTATAATCTACATCTTTTATGTTTCAAATAAGAGGTCTTACACGATATGACTATATTAATTACACACCCAGGTGGGGTCGGGATGGTACACAACATGTTCTAGTGTTGACATGTTGTGTACTCCTCCTTTGCTACCCATTTCATAGGGTTTTCTAATTTTTCATATCTTTAGGCCCCATAGTTGGAATTGGACCAATGGGTAGTCCATTATTATAATAATTCAATTAGATTGCGATCTTATGACCCTTCATGTGTTTTATGTACTCCAAGGCGGCGTTATGGGCATTTTTTTAAATTGAATGGTTCTTCCTCTTGGGATTGAATTCAGTTGTCTTCTAAGAGAGAGACCCGTTAATCTGAGATGGTTCATGAGCTATCTCTCTTGAATGATGCCTTTGTAGATCCCCTATTGAGGATATATCCCTTAAGAGATGTTCCCTTATGGACCAAGAGGCCAAGTGGTTAGTTACTTCTAAGGATCCCCTATAGGATTCTTCTACTTATGTTTAAATCTACAGGATCTCAACCAGGATGCCTCTATGATCATCTGATTACCAAAGGTCCTGTGAGGGATCATTTTTCAGACATGATGACCTAAGCAATCACTTATAGGTTCCATTTTCATAAGTTTATTTCCATGATTCATATGTAATATTTTTTTTCTTAACATTTTTCTTTTGAGGGTCCCATACAGGATGCCTTTTCCTAAGTACCATTCTGAGGATCTCGTGTAGGATACCTATGTTTACTTACCATAAAGGATCCAAAGTAGAATTATCTAAATTAATGTCTCAGCTGAGGATACCAATTAGTATGCCTTCTCTAATTTTTAGACCTCAAGGATCCCAAGTGGGATGCCTCTACATTGTGTGACTTGAAGGAACTAGTGGGTTCCCCAATGTTTGACTAACCCTGAGCTAGTACATCGGGTTTGGGTAGAGATGGTAGAGGGTGTTACCTTAGAACCCATGATTAAATTGTAATCCCATGAGGATGTGGAAAGAGTGTTTGATTTAGGTTTTCATCCACCCAAATTATTTTATTTTTTCATTTAATTGATTATTTCTGATGAATAAATGATTACTAGAGGAGTTTTCTTATTTATGGTTGATTTTCCTAATGTGATTCCTCTTCCTTCCTCTTTGGGAAGCCTAGACATATTTCATGGGATCTGTATTATCGGCCATGTTTTTTTCATGATTATTTTTATACACATAGGTTCCAACAAGGAGATAGCTATTGAGACTATATATTTGAGTATTATATTATTAGGATTTACATAGGTGATTCTTTGGATCCAGGTATTGATCAATGATTGTGATATACAAGAATGGTGTCCCAAGTTATGATACTCATGGATGATTATACTCTCTCAAGTGATGAGGATTATTCCTCTATCCTCTGTTTAACATGATATTAGGATAATTACACTCTCATCGATCAGATTATTAATCATAGTTGATTATGCTCTCCCGGGTCATATGGATGACCATTATCTCCTGGGTTGATTTTTAGGCCAAGATGTTTGACATGGAATTTCACATTGTTAGATACATGTTGATGATTACACTCTCCCAAATGATATGGATGAATCCACTCTCCATTATTATATACATCAAGTGGTGGGCATGATGTCTCACTAATGATCTCTCCTTATAGTTTCTATAAGGGTCTGACCCTTGGGGTCAATCTGAGTTCTAAATGTCATCACTGCATACAGACTGGGACCTAGGGGTCATACATTGGACATGATTTACATAGCATGAGAATCTTGGTTTCTAGATCTAGGGAATCATATGATGTTCAAAATAACTTCCCTAGAATCAAATATTATAGTGATTGAAGGTCAGTACGAGTGAACCCAGTGTGAGAACAAATATCCCCCTATGGTGACATAACTTCCTCAGAGAAATTTCTTTCACTGGGAAAAGTAGTTATTGTCTATTGGGATTATGGGCCTAGAGGGCAGCTAAATTAAACCATGCCTAATTGGTATGACATCTAGATCAATTCCATTACACAGGATGTTAAGGGGATTCGTTTTACGCACCCAAAGATCGATTTTTTTTTGGTTTTATGTTATGTTATTCACCTTACTCATATATATTCATATTTATATATATATGTATATGTATGGTAATATACATATATATGCATATAAATATGGATATCCGTGATTTCACTCTACCCAGTTGACTGGGATCATAGACCCAGGAATCAACTATGGTTTCTTGTTTGTTGTTTTTTTTAATTTCAGTTTTATCTTATCTAGGATGTGAATATTTATAGAGCATTCACTTAGGTTTGTATATTAAAAGTTCATCATTGGAATAGACTATTGAAATTACATCTTACCCCTGTATGGAAACCTCAACATTCATTCATACCTTATGTCTACTTTTCAGTTTGAAAATAGATTCACAATGCTTAAGGATGAGTCCCAGGGGTGTATGATCAAGCAGAGCCACACATGTGGATTCTTCAAATCTTCCTGGTGCTGTTTGACACGGTCAGGATACTGGGTATGTGGTATGGCTCAGGGTTAGTTTTAGATCCTTATACTTTTATTTGAGTTTATTTTATATACTCCTGTATATATGGTTGGACTAGTGGGTTACAATTTTTGTTTCTATGGCATGACTATTTGGTATTTTATAGAAATTTCATTTATTATTACAACATGTATGACTTTTTTAATTTATTGATTTCACGATATCTTTATTTAATTATGTGTATGATCGATAGATATTTCTAATATTTTATTAATCTAATATGACTGAATAGTCTCCTCACTATCACACCCTATTCCATTTCTACTAGTTGGAAGCCTTTGGAATAGTGGGAGGCATTCTAGAGACCTTATAACATACCAACTCGGAGCACTAGTTTAGTGGCATCTAGAAAAATATGTTATAGTTGTTGACACTATAAATAACAAAAACCGATTTCATCTTCAAAACTAGTATCATAGTCACTCAGAAGAGGATTTTCCTCAAGGTATCTAATTCATGTACTGACCTATAAGGCTCACTTTAGATTCATTACATAGAAGGAATACATGATCATCATTGAGGAACACCCCTCTATATGATCCACACAACATATCATCAAATGAAAATATACCATGGTTCATCTGAGTTGAATTACAAAAAAATTAAAATGGGATAAACCCATATTTTTTTTGTTGATAGTTTAAACAAATAAACTCTTATCGTCCTTGATAATAATCAATGGAATGAAAAAAAATGTTATGTTATTCCTACTTGTTAAGAATGATGTACAAATGCATATGAATATTTCCAATGGTTTTATATCCAAAACCACTATAAAATATCAAATAAAAATTTCATACATGAATACATAGCTCAATCATAACAGTGAAAACCAAAATCCACAATCCCATATCCCTAGTGACCTTGTAATCCCATAAAAAACATGTTTTCAAAACACCGGTATATGGTCTATTATAAGCTCTAATGATTCCTTATTTCCTATCTATCACACCCCAAATAATTAGGAAATAAAATGATTCCTTCATACAAATTTCTAATTCCCTAGCATGTGATCCCTCATTTAGTGTCTAGGATGGTACACCACAAAATCTCATGCACTTCTCTTCATATGTCAAACATTGTCGACTGGTAGAGATGGTCTATTGTGTAACATGGGGATACTATAACCTTTCATCATAGTGATAAGTAACATCATAAATAATCAATAATACACCATAATAAATAATCTACGTATACATAATGAAAAAACCCAAAAATGATATATCAACTTAATGTGGAAGCATACAATCATGCATTACAAATAGTCACTCACTAGGCCTATCACATGTAAAAAAAATACAATGAGGATCTACTACCATCAATGAACCTCATCACATTTTTTTACAATCCCAATTGGGATATTCTAGCCTGATCAAGAAACACGCGGTGTATGATCTACCTGAACCTGTGAACCTAATGTCTGATCAGGTACACCAATACTATAGCTATCCATGTAGAGTGTGAGTAAAAATAAACATGGAAACACCAATGAAACCACTAATCTAAATATTAAATTCCCTTTATGTACATGTAATATTATCATAATAATAAATTTATAAGTGTAATAAAATTGACCCCCTTCAATCATCAGGTACTAAATTGAAACTAGAGATCAATCATACCTACTTTTTTTTATTTCTAGACATCTATTATCATAAAATCATCACTTAGAACCAAGCGGTGTACAAGTTCCCCAACAAGAAAGAATAATAAACCACATCTAGAACTTTGGGTCATAACCACTCCCATAAATGAAATAAGTAATAGGTATATTTAAAATCAGGGGTATTCTAGTTCCTCGGTGAAACACAAACAGATAATCTGGTCAATCAAGGGAAGACCTTCCCTACTAGGAAACACAAATAACATTTTTTTCGAGACTAATTCGGTTATGGGAACACTGCTAGGAAACATTTATCATATAATCTAGAATCTCAAGGGTGTAACCACTCCATTCTAGGAAATTTATATCAAATAATTTGAAAATTCAGGGGAAGAAGCACACCCTGTTGGTTAGCATAGATCATACCATATGATGACTCAAGTGTGTCACCACATCCTTCTAGGATACATAGATCATACCACATTCTGAGGGAATACACTCTCTACAATACTATCACACATCACACATACATCAAGTATCACAACCTATCCATAATCTCACCAAACCATCACCAGGATGTTGGCCACTCGGACCTAGACTCACATCCTTGGTATTGCATCCATATCCTATGATCCACTCAGAAATAACTATCAATACCATACCAGTCGAACATGCACATGACCCCAAATCCATCATCATCATCATCATGCTCACTTCGGAGTCCCCTAGGGTCACAAACTCAGTCATGGTGTGGCCCTCTTGGCTCACAATTTAAAAACACTAGTAAAAAAACCACGCCCAAGGCCCCCAAACATTGTGGTTAATCTTCCTTCTCCACAATATATGATTCCATTCTCTCTCCTATCACAATATAGTTCACCTACAACAACACCACTCATTGTTGGTCATCGTGACATAGACTATAGGTTAAAACATGAATGACCACCTATGTAAAAAATTGAAAGGGTGGGGGACCACCTGAACCCACTACCAAGCTCACCCAAGCACATAAATTACCACTCAATCATTGATATATAACCAAAAAAATGGTAAATATTTTCAAACTCTCAGAATTATAATCCAAATCCCAGTTTATATGACTATCCCTCCATTGGAGACACAAAATCAAATTCATCATAGATTTCACAACCCATCATGAAATTATGTTTTAGAATTATAAAATAAAAAACATGATCTCTATTATTTCATGTGGTGCAATCCAACATAATTCATCCCCAAAAAGGACACCAAATCTATCCTTGGAATGGAATTAATGTCATTCCGGATCCAAAAGGGCTAGAGAAAAGTACATGGGAATAACCAAAGTGTATTGGGGATAATTTAACCAAAATATAATTATATTCAAGATACTGATCAATAAAAAATCAAGAGAGAAATTAGGAATTAAAATATAGAAAATAAATCAAGCTGAGTGTATGATACAATGATACAAATATGACGGATGATACTACTGATAGTAAGGAAGAAAATACGATAAGCCACCAACACCATGTCTATATGTGCAAGTGAGGCCACACCTCATGCATGTCCATCATATAACCAGATCTAAGAGATATGGGGATATCCACAAAATCATAGCACCATGTTGATCCTATAATATATATAGACATGATCTAAATATCCTAGTATGTCACCACTCACTGACTCATAGAATAACAGTTCAAGAGAGAACATATTTTATACATGTTTGAAAATAATGATATAAAAATAGGTTTTCTCAATTTTCATCCTTAAAAAAAGTATAAATAATTTTTCCTTCAAAATTACAAATTTTTTAAAAAAAATTGGTTATTTCAAAATAAGAACATTGTTTATGTAATTTTAACCAAACCATTCATAAATTTAATTTTAAATCTGTTTAATATTATCCTTATAGGAAAACTAAAACACCATTCTATATTAAATGTAGTTAACTGTACTTCTGGAATATATATATATATATATATATATATATATATATCATCATGGAATCATAGTTGCTGAAGGGAAATAGTCTAGTATAGAGCTAACATTATCATCAATGAAGCAAAGTTTAAACATTGTAAAATAACTACAAAATAACAGACCATTCCATTATATCAGGTCTTACCCTTCTTGGCCTAACTACGGGAAAAATACCAAATGATGACCTATATCCCACCCAAGTCCACTATCCATAGCATATTTATAAACAAGTTTACATGTGTACCTAGGAATACCACCTTCATAACTAGGTATTCCCAAGACATATAAAAGAAGGTAACCATTTCAAAGCAATAATAGTACAATATATCATTTTACAAAACAACCATTTATTTATTTATCTCACTCACACTTTCAAAAAACCAAATTGGAACATACCATTTATCCAAGTGTAAAAACATAACATAACTACTATTATAGGGTTAGGTATCCCATGGTTTCTAAAAAAACAATGTGTTTCCATTTAATACAATATAATTATGACAATGAAAGTAGTTATCCCATGGTGTCTAAAACAACCATGAAATTTTGTTCAATACAATATAACCACCACTAAAAGGGTAGTTATCCCCTAGAATCCAAAAAAACATGAGTTTATATTAGATAAAAAAGAGTCATTTACTATGGGTTATCATTTTCCAATTAAACTATTAAAATTGAAAATTATTATATAAGGATATTCTTTAAAAATAAATCTTATAAAAATCTATTTGGTAAACAAACTATGTGTTATTTATTTAATTGTTTTGATAAGTATAAAAATTCAAAGCAATAAAAAAAGTTCCAACACACCAAATATATATAAATCAACATTTTTCCATCATTTTTGAAATAAAATCATAAACACTTTCAAGAGAAATTATGAAAATCAAAAAAGGAATTATAAATTCCAAAAAAGTTCTTATTCCTTTAAAATGGATTTAAAGATCAATTCATGTGAACTTCTTCCCATTCATAATTTTATTAAGAGATCAAGAAAAAATTATTCTATGTTATGGAAACTAGAAATTAAAGATAAAAATAAAAGAAAATCAAAGTTCCATGATGAAAGATCACAAAATCATATATTCAATTTTAAATAGATATGAATGGAACACCAACCCCAAACACAAGGAATTCACTAAATCAAATAAAAACCACAAGAAAAAGAGAATTAGGGATCCATGGAAGCAATAATAATACATAAAAATGAAACCCAAAAAATGAAAATTGAATTCAATAAAACTTATATCAATGAAGAAAAAGTGAAATAACTAACAATGAAAAACCACAAAGATTCAAAAAAAATAAAATGGTATATTTGGGATCCTCTTCTTCTACCTTCAACTGATTCATAAGAAATCTAAATATATCAAGTTATAAATAAAATATCTAAGAAAAATATCCATGATCTATGATTCTTTTTAATAATAAGCTATGATATCTAGAATAATGATGGAGAATAATGAAGAAAAAATATGTACCATTAATTTCTATGATCTAATGACTCAACATTAATTAGATTTGCTCTATGAAAGAAAATTTGAAACAAAATATCTAATATAAATCCTTAAAGTCAAGATAAAAATCCATAAAACAATTAATGAGGTCAAGAAAAGTCATATTGGGACATAAATTCAATTTTTAGATTAGTTAATTCATGTCACATGGTACGGTTGCATTGTTTGAAAAGTAGTGTACCAACAGTTCTCCTATTTATGTACATTGGGTAATCATTATAGATGGTTTCATGGTTTTTCTAATTGTGATTTTACTATGTGAAAGATATCTCTCCTAAATGACAACAATTCAAATGATTTCAATGAAATAACACACGTATGGTTTAACGATGTGCATGACCACAAAACTCAAAAACCAACAAAAAACCCAAAAGAACTCAAGAATGGTTAAATAAATGGTGCTTAAAATAAATAAAAATTTATACCTAAAAGTTATATATGGGTGTTTCAATTACCCCTACAATATCACTTTATATCCCTAAAAATTATCTTGGATAATGGTTTTATGTTCACAAATCCTTATAGCCCATTTTGTTTTGTGTATTTCCAAATTTTATGGTTTTTGGAAGAATACTATAGTAGGATCGGTAGTTTTTGGGATCTATAATATGTAATAAATATGGTTTCATGATGTATAACATAGTTCACATCATGAGTGGAATGTTAGAGACTGAAGTAGTTGTTTACATCTTGCATAAGAGAGGCTCAAGAGGCATGTTTTATGACTTTTATTGTATATTCACAACGTGAAATGGAATAGGATGGGATTTGAAAAATCTATCTCAAAAAACTCATAATGAGAACATGATGTTCAGGATATGAATTGATCTAGGTTTATTAGATCGAGGTGACATGTTTGTAGCAATAATTATAACTCGAACTTTTCATGATGTAAAATACCCATTCACACCATGAAAGATCTCATATAAATTTGATTGCACCTTCAGTTTTCCAAAAATAATCTAATAATATCAAAAATTTACGTTGATATAGGAGAATTATCAAGTATTTTTAAATAACTTTTGATAAGGATTGATCTCTGAAAACCCATGTTTGATCTGTGGTGATCCAATGTGTGTTTTTCCTCTTCCTCTTATTGTTAATACTCTGACCAGTCTTGTCACCTCTCATTCTTTAATTCCATACTATGGAGGTTAATATCTTTTTATATTATGGATTTTGTTTTATGTTTGTTGTTATGGTTTTGGAATGTCATTCTTGTATGTTTTTAGTTCTCTTACGAGATAAGAAATCATAGAACCACCTATTGTTCAATTTTTAATCAATAATATCGAATTTATTAAGATAGGGGGTTCATTACTTCATTTATTATTTTTATTTATGAAAATAAACTAATCATAATTTACATCTTTGGGTGATGGTGGAATTTACATTAATAAATAATAAACCATGAATATAAAAAAGTAATGGTTTATGGTTGTAGAGATAGCATGTTTTTATACCGTAATAACAATTTTCCTCTTGATTTTATAAGCAGTGTGATATCTTTGTTCACGATCAAGTTAGCCTATTTTTCATGATCTCCTTTATCATGTTTAATTGGATTAAATGGTTAAAGAACATAGAGTCAGTAATTTTGGCTAGCTAAATTATTAAAGAGGCATGGTTTATAAACCATTATCCGTATTTTTGATGGGAAATAAATAGAAATTCATAATGCAAGTTTAATTTGAATTTTTCATACTTATAATAATGAAATTTTCTAAAGAAAATGAAGCTATAAACTCTTATTGTTGATAATAATAAATAATCATATTAATGGATTTTTTATCATTAAATTTTGTTGAAATAAGAAGTAATGATTGAAAGAATTTTTAAATAATTTGTAGTATTTAAAGGATATGCCATAGATTTCTAATAGTTGTAACCCATTATAAATGAACTAGTTAATCCATGATGGTATTAAAATCAGTTGGTTGATAAATATAAATGTTTTTCAATGGGATAATTCAAACCAACCTATAGAAGGGATCGATCCTCTCCTCATGAACTCTATTATGCGCTCTTATACTCCACCTAGGGTTTCCTCCCCTAGTGATAGATCGCCGTCTTCGAGTATCGGATTCCTTCTTCTATCTTTTCCATTTCTTAGGTTTCTTCTTCTTCATTTTTTTGTTTCATCTCAGTTTGTCCATCTCATATGCGACTATCCCCTTTGGTGACATAGGTTTCCAACCATTTTCCTTATTTGGGGGGTGAGCATGGTCATTTTTTGTAAAGGTAAAATACATTTGTTTTTAGGTCCAATATTCCATGTTTACATTGTTTTTTATTTCTTTGATACCTTTTGTTTTTTTCTTATTTCATTCTTTCAATTTGATGTGTTTTGAGCTTTTTATTGATGATGGTTTGGACAGATATGGGTGGGGAGGCCTGATTTTGTTTTAGAAGATGATTCTTGTGATAGAGAGATGCATAGTGATATGTATGATGGTGTCAGAGATGACACTAGGACTAATGTAAGGATTCTATACTTGTATTTTCTATTTTTATTTGATATTCTAGGAGTTTTTATTATCAATAAATTTTCTTAACGGATGATTGATTGGGTTTCCTATTACTACGTTGATTTCCCCACTTCTTGAGGTAGTTGTTTGTGTGTGATTTATGAATATCTTTTATGAAGATTAGGATATTCAATAGTTTACATATAATTATGGAATGTTAATTATTAATAAATGTTTCTAATCCATCTTGTTTGTTCTTGAATGTAATAAAACGGTTGATAATATTGAGGAATCATAGAATCTGTTGGATTATTTCTAGAGACATGGAATTTGCATAATGGTTAATGGAATTTGAAATAGAATAATTTTAATTAATGTCTAGTGAATAACATAATGTAAAGTGGAATTTTAAAAGTATATAATTAATTTAATGAAGTTTTTAAGTGATTTTGTGCTTATAGGATACATTGTCTTTAATAGTGGCAGTCATATGTGTGAGAGATGATAGATGTAGTTGAGCCTAAGACTATGTTTACTCCCCTAGTGTGGTTTTTAGATATATTCTATCCTATATGTTATGTGATATTTTACATTACCATACCCATGTAGGTATGTTGATTGACACCCTGTGGACACTTGTAGGGTGTTTTCCCCAATATCCATGTCAGTGATGAACAGATGGCTGAGTACCCCTCTCACCCTTTTCTCTTCTTATGGTAGTATAATGTTCTAGTATGAATGGTGATTATCATTCCCCATATATTTTTGTAGAGGTATGTAATGGATTGTATTTATTTCATACACATGTATCTATAGATAGAGCATCTTATGGATTATTATAGGCATGACGTGTTTGGTCTTTGATGGAATGAGGTATAATACATAACATATTGGCTATGGTGGATCTTAAAAACTAGTTGGTTAATATCTATAGATGTGGAATGGGATAATGTGATCCACATGGTTCTTGGTATGTGATGAGATAATGTGATGCACATGATGCACATTAAGATACATTATCCTAGGTGTCATTGAGATGACTTAATTTTAAAGATAGATGGATTAGGATGTATGACATTGGAATTGAGTGAAAAAATAGTGGTTAAGTTATATTGGGGTTCATTGTTTTTATTTTATATTATATCATCACTTTTATACCATAATTGTTAAGAGATAATCATGGCAAGGCTAGAAAATATACATACTAGTTTAGGTGATGCTTTAGCTTCACATTTTAGCGTTATTTCTTTATCATTTCCATGAGAGACTCGTATCGGCATCAGACCGAGTATACATGTTAAAATCACAATAAAATTTATAAATATTTTTTAGGTAAGTATTATAATAACGGTGATCGGGTTGGACAATGTAATATTTTGGGTTCTTTAAGAGATTTTTGGGATTACATAGTCAGTGTTGAGGATTATCTTTTTCTTATTGTAGTTCACTTTTTTATAGTTCTTTTGGTTGTATGAAATTACATAAATATATTTGGGAACTTTTACTTTTATATTGAGTTAGTATTGATGGGTTTTTTAAATATTATCTCCCTTTATTAATGTTATTTTTTAGTTTAATTCCTCCAATTTGGGTGTATGATATGCCATCATTGCTTGTCACAAACATATGGCCTATTGGAGGTTGGATTCAGGCATAATTATATACCTTCTCTCATTGTTGTCCTAGAAGGATTACCTTTTGGGGGAGGGGTCACGTTAGAGTGTTATCAAAGGTTCAATTTGAAATATAGGATGAATTTTGTTTGTAGGAACAAGTGAGAACATCATGGGTTAGCAGGGATATGAAATCAGCTATGTTTAGTAAGAAATATAAATAAGGGAGACCAACTGTGACATTGGTATTTCGGTCCCCCTGTGATATAATTAAAAAACATTTAAGTTTAATGATCCCACAAGGATAATTTATACTGGTTGTGGGGTAGATAACTGTAACGACCCAAGACCGAGCTACCGGACTCCGTCTTATATGTTCTCTTTATTTTTTAATATAAATGAAACGTAAACGAATACACAACATTTATTACTACAAAGGAACTGTAACTAGTCTAAGTTCTAGACAATTAGATACAACCTTACATTTCAAAAAAATGTATAATAAAGAAATAAATAAAAGGTGAATCTTCAACACAGTACCTCCATAGAAATAATTACATGATAGGAATATTGAAAGACCTGTAGAAAAGATTATAACACGTAGGGTGGAAATTAATTATGCCCAGTAATGGGTTTTGGAAATGTTAAATAAAACCTTTAATGAATATTTTCCTGAATGAATCTTTAGTTTTAAAAACTATTTAAATACATAAACTTAAAAGTAGATTTCTAAATCATTGTAAATCCTTATATTTCTGAAATAATGATTTCAAAAAAAGTAATTATATATGAAAAGTCATTTGAGAATTATATTTTAAAAATAATAAATTTTCTATTGGTATACTCCCTAATACATGGAAGACCATTATAAAACCATAATGTAAGGCCACTAGACAAAACTCATGTGGACGAAAGTTCCCTTATATATTATTCATTCACTCCCCATATCATAGAATTCGTCATACTTGTGTTTGTTTGAATAAAAATTATTTTCTATAGAACTCCCTTTCTCAGTTCTAACCCAAAACATTTCTAAATCCAATAAATATAATTATTTTATTTTCTAAAAAATAATTTTACTTATAACATGACATAAAACATTATTTAATAGTGTTTTCTAAAACCATTTCAGATAATACTATACTTTTAGTAAGCATTAATATTTAAAAATAATAATTGTATAAAATGTGTGACAAGTGTGAGCATGATCTCATGATGCTTAGAATGTCACATATGAGCTATATGATGTCCAAACATATCTGTGCCTAACATGTTAGGGGATGTAGATGCATGTTTTCACATAAAATAATATCTTGAAAAATAATTGTACATAAATGATAAGAGCTATCAAATAACTCATGTAATTTTGTAAACAAGGGGATTGTAGGAAATAAACTATTACATAACTTTTAAACATTAATTTGATGGATGAAGATACCATTTATAACTACTAAAAATAAATAAGATTAGTTATACCTAACATGTTTATATATATAAATATATATATACATACATACATATGTATATATGGATTGAAAACATTTAAAACATAAATCCATTACTGCCGTAGGTTTTAAGAATTGAGTTTTTTATAAAAAACCCTAACCTCAATTATTCTGAAAATTGATTTTTATATATGTGTATATATACACATATATATACATATATATATATACATTTATAAACAAAAATAGCTTTGAAAAACAATTAAACCCTAAAAAACATCGGTTTTAGAAATTAAATTTAAGACAAAAACCCTTAATCCATCTGAAAATAATAAGTTATATATGTGTATATATGCATATATATACACATATATATGTAATTATTTGTACCAAAACCATAATTCTTTAAACTATATTACACCCTTACCTGATTTGAGAATGGATATCAAGCTACTGATCAAGGAAAGGTGGAAGTGGAGGTTCTTTATGTGTCTTTCATATTTATATAAAAAAAATTGTATGTGAATTAGTTTCTTAGAGAACATGATTTTTTTAAACCAAAACAAAGTCACAAAAAACCCTACGCTTAAACAAGACAGTGTCATGAGTCTCCTTTTATTTTCTAGTCATGTTTATTATTTTTATTATAATATTTATTCTTTTTTTTCATTTGGTTCTAGCATTTTTTATAAACTCACATTCACGTATTTATTATTTTGATTATTGTGTTACATTTTTTCAAGAAATCATTCATATTATATTATTATATTCTAAATCATATTTATTTGTGTTGTTTTTTTAATCATATCATGTTTTTATATATAATGTGTTTTGGATTTTTCTTTCTAATTCTTTTTTATTTTTAAATTTTATTTTTTTATTGATAAACATCAAGTTTTATTTTATTATATAAAAGTGAAGTGCATTTTATTATTATTAAAATTACTATATATTTATAATTTATAAATTTTATAAAATAAATACAAAATATATTATCTTATATCTTTTAAAAATTTTATCATAAAAATAATAATAACAAATGTTTTATCCTTAATTATAATTATTATTATCATTAATATTATTATCATTACCATTAAAATATTAGTAGAGATTATTTTTTTCTGATTATGTTTATGTAAAAAATATTGTAAAATTTTAATTAGTATCATAAATTTTTACATTTCGTTATATACATGTAAAATATAAAATTTTTAATTTTAGAAAAAATTTGATTATTCAACAGTTATATTTAAAAAAAATCAAGTGAATATATTTATAATTAAAATAAATTTAAAAAAAATTAATTCCACATTAAATAATTTTTGTTTATAATTTTAAACTGAAAATATTTTGCTTATATAATAATAATATTTAAAACATTAAATATTAAAACATTCTTTAAAATGATAAATATATTTTAATCTATTCAAAAAATATAAATTTATTTAACAAAAATAATAATTCATGAAATGTAATATTTTATAATCATGAGTAAAAAAATATTTTGATTACATAATGTAATTTAGTTTCATTAAAGTATTAATTAAAAATACTTTAAAATAAATATTTAATTAAAATATAAGTACTATTTCATATTCTTGAGGTGTTACAATACTAAGGGAAAAATAATGAATCGTTATACTTGTGCCTTTATTTGAAATGGGTGGACCTTGAGATTAGGTTTATCATTCAATAATTAATTATTAAATAAAAAATATTCCATACACAAGTTATAAGAGTCTCAAATAGTTATGTATTTTTTATGTATGGATCTAGGCCAACATCATCATTTGGTTCATGTTAGAGATATTGAGTAGAATGTTTCATAAGATCATTATTGAGTAGATGTTGTTGATGATGGAACCTGGAGGAGGAAACTCTCATAGTGTTAATCCATGAGTCAGTAGAAGTATGAGGGATTTGTTTCAAACTTAAAGACATAGTAATGGTCATAGGGAGTTGGAGATAGCGTTCAGTTTGATCCCTGAGAAGAAGGAGCACTGAGTTTCCTTAGAGGTGACGATGCTATGTGGAGAAGCAAGGTAGTGGCATTACTTATTCATCTATGGTCATCAGTAGTCAGCAATCCCGTGAGGGATTTTTTGAGATCAGTTTCTAGTTGAGTATTTTTATTTGAATATGAATGAAACCAATCACTCGGAGTTTCTTACCCTTAGACAAGAGAGCTCGAGCGTATAAGAGTTCAGGATCTATTTCCATAACATTCTCCATTATGCATCAAACCTATTGCTATATGAGGAGGCCAGAATTTGGTTTTTCAAGGAAGATTTGTTACAAGAGATCAAGTTTCATGTCACGTCATTTATATCATTAAAATATATTGAGGTTTCGGTGAGATTAGAGGTCATATGGAGGTCACTTTCCAAGACTATATCATCATGATAGTGGAGTCCCTAGGATTACTCATATTGCTGAAATTTGGTTTGGTTTCTATAATTCTTGGAAAGAAGTGATTTAGATATTCAGTGTAGGTTATTTCCCTCATCATCATGTTTATCTGGGGGTGGAATTCCTTATTCCCCTACTAGGGGATAAGATGAAAGTTTTTCTTATAGTGGTATAGGTTATTGATTCACATGTATTACACTTGTGTTTTTATAATTTTCTAATTTTGATTTGATTATTTTTCAAACTACTTAACTGTTTTTAATTTATTTTGGTAGATTTGTATTATTTTAGATATTTTGATAATTTATAGTTAATTTATATCCTAATAATAGTAATTTAGTATTATTATTAGTTTTTATGAATTTTATAGTCTATTAACATATAATTACTAACACTTTTTTATTTTTGTGGTTCAATTAATTTTTTTGTAATATTTAATAGTATTTTTATAAATTTTTATATATTCATATTATATTATTATATATCATTTTAATGTTAGTATATTTAATTATAATTTTATTAATTGTTTTAGTTTTTTGTTAATATTATATTATTATTTAATAGTATTACTATTCATTATAGTGGTATTAATTATATTTTTATTATTTTTTATCATTGAATTAGATTAAAATTTAATTTTATTGTTATTAATTTTATTATAGGTTGTAATTGTATCTAGTTGGTAATTATTTTTTATATATTATATTAGCATATCTAATCTTAGGCACACATACACACATAGGGATTTATATTTATTTATATCTAATAATTATCATTTAATTATACTATTATTATTTTATAATAATTGTAATTGTTATATATATATATATGTTAGTATTCATGGATCTAGTGGGTAATCTCTTTAACCAAGGGTCACTGAAAAACATATAAAGGGGAGGTTTCGTCCAACAAGTATTAGGTCGTTATCCCTTCCTCCTTGAACCATCCAACCATGCATTCACACCTCCTCCTTATGGGAAACAAACCAACCAATCATTTTCACCTACTCTCTCTTGGTGCACCCCCATCTCCATCGTCCACCCTACCGGTGATGAACTCCCCCTCAAAATCAAATCTCCCACCCTGAAGCATCAACGAACACGCATTGCACTATGTTGCATGCAACCTGTAGATTAACACCAGCAAAGGAAGCCCCTTCTCTCATGGAAAAATGAGGGTGATCTTATATCAACCACCTCACCAGCATGCCTCATCGGCAGGCCACGACCGCATCCCTCATGTAATGCCGAGAACCACCAACATTTTTAGTGGAAACCTCATCACTTGTACCACTACACACCTGAATTATGATTCACATCAATCAACTTCGTTATTTCTCCTTTCATAATAGTTTTAGGTGCATTCGTTATTGATGGTTACATGTAGTTCCTACGTACATGATGGATTCTCTTCACTTCTAGAAATTGATCTTGCATTGTGAGACATGACAAAGATCCAATTATTTTTTCTTCATTACATACATGATTTTAGGTTCCTATAAGTGTTGCATTGATTGGCAGTTGATGGATATTATTGGGAGATTGTCAAAGATAGATTTTGAGGATATTCACATCGACAATAACCCTATAATATATTCTTTCAATTATTTATGTGGCATATTTGTGCAATGGGGGGATAATATTTTTGGTGATGGAGTTTCAATTCAGGTAAAAGTAATATCATTCCTTTAATTTATTTCCTTGATTGATTTCAAGTCAAATAATTTTAATTGGATTTTTATTTAATTAATTATATCTAGGTTTGAATTTTTTTTATTCGAAGTATTTGCACATTATTTGGTGTTCATCTGTGTATGGCCTAATAACCGAACACGAGCGAGTAACAATCATAGAATTTTTTATCTAGAATTAAATCATGTGTTTGAGAGAATCATAAATTTTAAATGATTGAATTCTGAATAAATAAAAATATTAATTAAAAATTAATATTTTTTGTATATTCTCCATTAAACACGTATGATTGATACTTAATCATTAATCTTATGCGAGTCAACATGATGCAGGAAGACAATTCAACTTTGTGATAAACATGTCATTGTATTTCACAATGTGATTCAATGCTACAATGGCACAATAAAATTTCTTTAGGATAGAGAATGAAATGAAAAATTATTTTTATGAAAATTAGAATATGTTCAAGAATCATAAAATGATACCTGATAATATTTTTATTAAATCTTTAATTTTTGAAAACTATATAAAAAAATTTTCATATGTGGAAATTAAATAATTTGTATTGCATGAAATGGAATAGACATCACAACTATGATACTTACATATCCACCAGCTACTTCATTAGCTCAATTTAGTTTACTTAAATGGTTTTTGTCAATTTAAATTGTCATTTTTAAATGGTTTTTTACTTTTTAG
The DNA here is from genome assembly GCA_963277665.1 of Viscum album. Taxonomy (NCBI): domain Eukaryota; kingdom Viridiplantae; phylum Streptophyta; class Magnoliopsida; order Santalales; family Viscaceae; genus Viscum; species Viscum album. The sequence continues at coordinate 1,033,561,215 of OY728158.1, forward strand.
ATGTTTTAGTTTTCAATTAAATTTAATACTCATCTACTTGATCATTCTTTTATAAGATATTCATAGTGTATGCACACATTCTCTCTATGGTTAAACCTTGACCACTGCTTCTATAGTAGTTATTAGGATTATAAACATGTAAATTTACATGAATTTAAATGCATCTTCTAAATTTCTAGTTCCAATTCCATGGAGAATAGTTGTAATAAAAGATTCATGAAAATAGTGATTTAGGTAAAAAAAGTAATATAATAAAATTTTAGTGTACTAATATGGGAATTTTAATTATATGGAATATCAAGACACCTACATGTTCTGACTGGAATGGGTCACACCACACACCCTCCTTACATGGCCACATCTTAAGGTATGGTATATAATGACTCACTATAGATAAAATTTTCATGTAATACTATTTATTTTAATGATTATTATTCCTGTCTGAATTATGATCCATACTCTACTACTAGTTCCTATCCACTATTTAATCATTTTCAGAGTCAAGGAAATCCTAAAAGTTTTGAACATGCTAATTCATGTGAAATAAATGAATCAATAATTGAGCATATCTTTTTCTGTTATCACTAAGACAAATCAGAGTTTTGAACTTCAAGATGAACATAATGAAATGATTATTTCCTCAATAAAAGAGCTTGAAAATAAATTTAATAATTTATCAAATCAAATGAATCATATATAATAACATGATAACTCACTACCACTTGATGATCCAATTCAAAAAAAATTACTTTGATGAAATTTAGTAGAGGTTCCATTTGAAAAAAAACTCATTGTCTAATTATGAGGACGAGACAACTTTGATTGACCCCTCTTCTTGTAATACCATTTCTGAATCCACCCCATCAAAATTTAACTCTTCCAATGTAATAACTATTCAAGAATATGGGATCTCAGTCTTCCACTATGTTGGAAACAATGGTCCCTCAGAAAATTAGATTGCATATACTTATTCTATGAGTTAACAAGCCATCCATCACAAATTGAAAGAGGACACATTCAATGTATATGAAAGTAGAAAATTTTAAATCATAGCACCATGTTGATCCTATAATATATATAGACATGATCTAAATATCCTAGTATGTCACCACTCACTGACTCATAGAATAAAATTTCAAGAGAGAACATATTTTATACATGTTGAAAATAATGATATAAAAATAGGTTTTCTCAATTTTCGTCCTTAAAAAAGTATAAATAATTTTTCCTTCAAAATTACAAATTTTTTAAAAAAAATTGGTTATTTCAAAATAAGAACATTTTTTATGTAATTTTAACCAAACCATTCATAAATTTAATTTTAAATCTGTTTAATATTATCCTTATAGGAAAACTAAAACACCATTCTATATTAAATGTAGTTAACTGTACTTCTGGAATATATATATATATATATATCATCATGGAATCATAGATTCTGAAGGGAAATAGTCTAGTATAGAGCTAACATTATCATCAATGATGCAAAGTTTACACATTGTAAAATAACTACAAAATAATAGACCATTCCATTACATCTGGTATTACCCTTCTTAGCCTAACTGAGGGAAAAATACCAAATGATGACCTATATCCCACCCAAGGCCACTATCCATAGCATATTTATAAACAAGTTTACATGTGTACCTAGGAATACCACCTTCATAACCAGGTATTCCCAAGACATATAAAAGAAGGTAACCATTTCAAAGCAATAATAGTACAATATATCATATTACAAAACAACCATTTATTTATTTATCTCACTCACACTTTCAAAAAACCAAATTGGAACATACCATTTATCCAAGTGTAATAACATAACATAACTACTATTATAGGGTTAGGTATCCCATGGTTTCTAAAACAACCATGTGTTTCCATTTAATACAATATAATTATGACAATGAAAGTAGTTATCCCATGGTGTCTAAAACAACCATGAAATTTTGTTCAATACAATATAACCACCACTAAAAGGGTAGTTATCCCCTATAATCCAAAAAAACATGAGTTTATATTAGATAAAAAAGAGTCATTTACTATGGGTTATCATTTTCCAATTAAACTATTAAAATTGAAAATTATTATATAAGGATATTCTTTAAAAATAAATATTATAAAAATCTATTTGGTAAACTAACTATGTGTTATTTATTTAATTGTTTTGATAATTATAAAAATTCAAAGCATTAAAAAAAGTTCCAACACACCAAATATATATAAATCAACATTTTTCTATCATTTTTGCAATAAAATCATAAACACTTTCAAGAGAAATTATCAAAATCAAAAAAGGAATTATAAATTCCAAAAAAGTTATTATTCCTTTAAAATGGATTTAAAGATCAATTCATGTGAAATTCTTCCCATTCATAATTTTATTAAGAGATCAAGAAAAAATTATTCTATGTTATGTAAACTAGAAATTAAAGATAAAAATAAAAGAAAATCAAAGTCCCATGATGAAAGAGCACAAAATCTTAGATTCAATTTTAAATAGATATGAATGGAACACCAACCCCAAACACAAGGAATTTCACTAAATCAAATAAAAACCACAAGAAAAAGAGAATTAGGGATCTATGGAAGCAATAATAATACATACAAAATGAAACCCAAAACATGAAAATTGAATTCAATAAAACTTATATCAATGAAGAAAAAGTGAAATCACTAACAATGAAAAACCACAAAGATTCAAAAAAAATGGTATATCTGGGTTCCTCTTCTTCTACCTTCAACTTATTCATAAGAAATCTAAATATATCAAGTTATAAATAAAAGATCTAAGAACAATATCCATGATCTATTATTATTTTTAATAATAAGTGATGATATCTAGAATAATGATGGAGAATAATGAAGAAAAAATATGTACCATTAATTTCTATGATCCAATGACTCAACATTAATTAGATTTTCTCTCTGAAAGAAAATTTGAAACAAAATATCTAATATAAATCCTTAAAGTCAAGATAAAAATCCATAAGAGAATTAATGAGGTCAAGAAAAGTCATATTGGGACATAAAGTCAATTTTTAGATTAGTTAATTCATGTCACATGGTACTGTTGCATTGTTTGAAAAGTAGTGTACCAATAGTTCACATATTTATGTACATTGGGGAATCATTATAGATGGTTTCATGGTTTTTCTAATTGTGATTTTACTATGTGAAAGATCTCTATCCTAAACGACAACAATTCAAATTATTTCAATGTAATAACACACGTATGGTTTAACCATGTGCATGACCACAAAACTCAAAAACCAACAAAAAAACCAAAAGAACTCAAGAATGGTTAAATAAATGGTGCTTAAAATAAATAAAAATTTATACCTAAAAGTTATATATGGGTGTTTCAATTACCCCTAAAATATCACTTTATATCCCTAAAAATTATCTTGGATAATGGTTTTATGTTCACAAATCCTTATAGCCCATTTTGTTTTGTGTATTTCCAAATTTTATGGTTTTTGGAAGAATACTGTAGTAGGATCGATAGTTTTTGGGATCTATAATATGTAATAAATATGATTTCATGATGTATAACATAGTTCACATCATGAGTGGAATGTTAGAGACTAAAGTAGTTGTTTACATCTTGCATAAGAGAGGTTCAAGAGGAATGTTTTATGACTTTTATTGTATATTCACAATGTGAAATGGAATAGGATGGGATTTGAAAAATCTATCTCAAAAAACTCATAATGAGAACATGGTTTTCAGGATATGAATTGATCTAGGTTTATTAGATCGAGGTGACATGTTTTTAGCAAGAATTATAACTCGAACCTTTCATGATGTAAAATACCCATTCACGCCATGAAAGATCTCATATAAATTGGATTGCACCTTCAGTTTTCCAAAAATAATCTAATAATATCAAAAATTTAGGTTGATAGAGGAAAATTATCAAGGATTTTTAAATTACTTTTGATAAGGATTGATCTCTGAAAACCCATGTTTGATCTGTGGTGATCCAATGTGTGTTTTTTCTCTTCCTCTTATTGTTAATACTCTGACCAGTCTTGTCACCTCTCATTCTTTAATTCCATACTATGGAGGTTAATATCTTTTGATATTATGGATTTTGTTTTATGTTTGTTGTTATGGTTTTGGAATGTCATTCTTGTATGTTTTCAGTTCCCTTACGAGATAAGAAATCATAGAACCACCTTTTGTTCAATTTTTAATCAATAATATCGAATTTATTAAGATAGGGGGTTCATTGCTTCATTTATTATTTTTATTTATGAAAATAAACTAATCATAATTTACATCTTTGGGTGATGGTGGAATTAACATTAATAAATAATAAACCATGAATATAAAAAATTAATGGTTTATGGTTGTAGAGATAGCATGTTTTTATACCGTAATAACAATTTTCCTCTTGATTTTATAGGCAGTGTGATATCTTTGTTCACGATCAAGTTAGACTATTTTTCATGATCTCCTTTATCATGTTTAATTGGATTAAATGGTTAAAGAACATAGAGTCAGTAATTTTGGCTAGCTAAAGTATTAAAGAGGCCTGGTTTATAAACCATTATCCGTATTTTTGATGGGAAATAAATAGAAATTCTTAATGCAAGTTTAATTGGAATTTTTCATACTTATAATAATGAAATTTTCTAAAGAAAATGAAGCTATAAACTCTTATTATTGATAATAATAAATAATCATATTAATCGAATTTTTATCATTAAATTTTGTTGAAACAAGAAGTAATGATTGAAAGAATTTTTAAATAATTTGTAGTATTTAAAGGATATGCAATAGATTTCTAATAGTTGTAACCCATTATAAATGAACTAGTTAATCCATGATGGTATTAAAATCAGTTGGTTGATAAATATAAATGTTTTTCAATGGGATAATTCAAACCAACCTATAGAAGGGATCTATCCTCTCCTCGTGAACTCTATTATGCGCTCTTATACTCCACCTAGGGTTTCCTCCCCTAGTGATAGATCGCCGTCTTTGAGTATCGGATTCCTTCTTCTATCTTTTCCATTGCTTATGTTTCTTCTTCGTCATTTTTTTGTTTCATCTCAGGTTCTCCATCTCATATGCGACTATCCCCTTTGGTGACATAGGTTTCCAACCATTTTCCTTATTTGGGGGTGAGCATGGTCATTTGTTTATAAAGGTAAAATACCTTTGTTTTTAGGTCCAATATTCCATGTTTACATTGTTTTTTTTGTTTCTTTGAGACCTTGTGTTTTTTTCTTATTTCATTCTTTCAATGTGATGTGTTTTGAGCTTTTGATTGATGATGGTTTGGACAGATATGGGTGGGGAGGCCTGATTTTGTTGTAGAAGATGATTCTTGTGATAGAGAGATGCATAGTGATATGTATGATGGTGTCAGAGATGACACTAGGACTAATGTAAGGATTCTATACTTGTATTTTCTATTTTTATTTGATATTCTAGGAGTATTTATTATAAATAAATTTTCTTAACAGATGATTGATTGGGTTTCCTATTACTACGTTGATTCCCCCACTTCTTGAGGTAGTTGTTTGTGTGTGATTTATGAATATATTTTATGAAGATTAGGATATTCAATAGTTTACATATAATTATGGAATGTTAATTAATAATAAATGTTTCTAATCCATCTTGTTTGTTCTTGAATGTAATAAAACGGTTGATAATATTGAGGAATCATAGAATATGTTGGATTATTTCTAGAGACATGGAATTTGCATAATGGTTAATGGAATTTGAAATAGATTAATTTTAGTTAATGTCTAGTGAATAAAATAATGTAAAGTGGAATTTTAAAAGTATATAATTAATTTAATGAAGTTTTTAAGTGATTTTCTGCTTATAGGATACATTGTCTTTAATAGTGGCAGTCATATGTGTGAGAGATGATAGATGTAGTTGAGCCTAAGACTATATTTACTCCCCTAGTGTGGTTTTGAGATATATTCTATCCTATATGTTATGTGATATTTTACATTACCATACCCATGTAGGTATGTTGATTGACACCCAGTGGACACTTTTTGGGTGTTTTCCCCAATATCCATGTCGGTGAGGAACAGATGGCTGAGTACCCCTCTGACCCTTTTCTCTTCTTCTGGTAGTATAATGTTCTAGTATGAATGGTGATTATCATTCCCCATATATTTTTGTAGAGGGATGTAATGGATTGTATTTATTTCATACAAATGTATCTATAGATATAGCATCTTATGGATTATTATAGGCATGACGTGTTTGGTCTTTGATGGAATGAGGTATAATACATAACATATTGGCTATGGTGGATCTTAAAATCTATTTGGTTAATATCTGTAGATGTGGAATGGGATAATGTGATCCACATGTTTCTTGGTATGTTATGAGATAATGTGATGCACATGATGCACGTTAAGATACATTATCCTAGGTGTCATTGAGATGACTTAATTTTAAAGATAGATGGATTAGGATGTATGACATTGGCATTGAGTGAAACAATAGTGGTTAAGTTATATTGGGGTTCATTATTTTTATTTTATATTATATCATCACTTGTATACAACAATTGTTAAGAGATAATCATGGCACGGCTAGAAAATTTACATACTAGTTTAGGTGATGCTTTAGCTTCACATTTTAGCGTTATTTCTTTATCATTTCCATGAGAGACTCGTATCAGCATTAGACCGAGTATACATATTAAAATCACAATAAAAATTTATAAATATTTTTTAGGTAAGTAGGATAATAACGGTGATCGGGTTGGACAATGTAATATTTTGGGTTCTTTAAGAGATTTTTGGGATTACGTAGTCGGTGTTGAGGATTATCTTGTTCTTATTGTAGTTCACTTTTTATAGTTCTTTTGGTTGTATGAAATTACATAAATATATTTCGGAACTTTTACTTTTATATTGAGTTAGTATTGATGGGTTTTTTAAATATTATCTCCCTTCATTAATGTTATTTTTTAGTTTTATTCCTCCAATTTGGGTGTATGATATGCCATCATCACTTGTCACAAATATATGGCCTATTGGAGGTTGGATTCAGGCATAATTATATACCTTCTCACATTGTTTTCCTAGAAGGTGTACCTTTTGGGGGAGGGGTCACGTTAGAGTGTTATCAAATGTTCAATTTGAAATGTAGGATGAATTTTGTTTGTAGGAACAAGTGAGAACTTCATGGGTTAGCAGGGATATGAAATCAGCTATGTTTAGTAAGAAATATAAATAAGGGAGACCAACTGTGACACTGGTATTTAGGTCCCCCTATGATCTAATTAAAAAAACATTTAAGTTTAATGATCCCACTTGGATAATTTATACTGGTTGTGGGGTAGATAACTGTAACGACCCAAGCCCGAGGTACCGAACTCCCTCTTATATGTTCTCTTTATTTTTTTAATATAAATGAAACGTAAACGAATACACAACATTTATTACTACAAAGGAACTTTAACTAGTCTAAGTTATAGACAATTAGATACAACCTTACTTTTCAAAAAAATGTAGAATAAAGAAATAAATAAAAGGTGAATCTTCAACACAGTACCTCCATAGAAATAATTACATGATAGGAATATTGAAAGACCTGTAGAAAAGATTATAACAAGTAGGGTGGCAATTAATTATGCCCAGTAATGGGTTTTGGAAATGTTAAATAAAACCTTTAATGAATATTTTCCTGAATGAATCGTTAGTTTCAAAAACTATTTAAATACATAAACATAAAAGTAGATTTCTAAATCATTGTAAATCCTTATATTTCTGAAATAATGATTTCAAAAAAAGTAGTTATGTATGAAAAATCATTTGAGAATTATATTGTAAAAATAATAAATTTTCTATTGGTGTACTCCCTAATACATGGAAGACCATTATAAAACCATAATGTAAGGCCACTAGACAATACTCATGTGGACGAATGTTCCCTTAAATATCATTCATTCACTCCCCGTATCATAGAATTCGTCATACTTGTGTTTGTTTGAATAAAAATTATTTTCTATAGAACTCCCTTTCTCAGTTCTAACCCAAAACATTTCTAAATCCAATAAATATAATTATTTTATTTTCAAAAAAATAATTTTACTTATAACATGACATAAAACATTATTTAATAGTGTTTTCTAAAACCATTTCAGATAATACTATACTTTTTGTAAGCATTAATATTTAAAAATAATAATTGTATAAAATGTGTAACAAGTGTGAGCATGATCTCATGATGCTTAGAATGTCATATATGAGCTATATGATGTCCAAACATATCTGTGCCTAACATGTTAGGGGATGTAGATGCATGTTTTCACATAAAATAATATCTTGAATAATAATTGTACATAAATTATAAGAGCTATCAAATAACTCATGTAATTTTGTAAACAAGGGGATTGTAGGAAATAAACTTTTACATAACTTTTAAACATTAATTTGATGGATGAAGATACCATTTATAACTACTAAAAATAAATAAGATTAGTTATACCTAACATGTTTATATATATAAATATATGTATATATATATATGTATATATATATACATACATACATATGTATATATGGATTGAAAACATTTAAAACATAAATCCATTACTGCCGTAGGTTTTAGGAATTGAGTTTTTTATAAAAAACCCTAACCTCAATTATTCTGAAAATTGATTTTTATATATGTGTATATATACACATATATATATATATACATTTATAAACAAAAATAGCTTTTAAAAACAATTAAACACTAAAAAACATCGGTTTTAGAAATTAAATTTAAGACAAAAACCCTTAATCCATCTGAAAATAATAAGTTATATATGTGTATATATGCATATATATACACATATATATGTAATTATTTGTACGAAAACAATAATTCTATAAACTATATTACACCCTTACCTGATTTGAGAATGGATATCAAGCTACTGATCAAGGAAAGGTGGAAGTGGGGGTTCTGTATGTGTCTTTCATATTTATATAAAAAAATTTGTATGTGCATTAGCTTCTTAGAGAACATAATTTTTTTAAACCAAAAAAAAAGTCACAAAAAACCCTACGCTTAAACAAGACAGTGTCATCTTTTATTTTCTAGTCATGTTTATTATTTTTATTATAATATTTATTCTTTTTTTCATTTGGTTCTAGCATTTTTTATAAACTCACATTCACGTATTTATTATTTTGATTATTGTGTTACTTTTTTTCAAGAAATCATTCGTATTATATTATTATATTCTAAATCATATTTATTTGTGTTGTTTTTTAATCATATCATGTTTTTATATATAATGTTTTTTGGATTTTTCTTTCTAATTCTTTTTGATTTTCAAATTTTATTTTTTTATTGATAAACATCAAGTTTTATTTTATTATATAAAAGTGAAGTGCATTTTATTATTATTAAAATTACTATATATTTATAATTTATAAATTTTATAAAATAAATACAAAATATATTATCTTATATCTTTTAAAAATTTATCATAAAAATAATAATAACAAATGTTTTAGCCTTAATTATAATTATTATTATCATTAATATTATTATCAATACCATTAAAATATTAGTAGAGATTATTTTTTTCTGATTATGTTTATGTAAAAAAGATTGTAAAATTTCAATTAGTATCATAAATTTTTACATTTCGTTATATACATGTAAAATATAAAATTTTTAATTTTAAAAAAAAAATTGATTATTCAACAGTTATATTTAAAAAAAATCAAGTGAATATATTTATAATTAAAATACATTTAAAAAAAATTAATTCCACATTAAATAATTTTTGTTTATAATTTTAAACTGAAAATATTTTGCTTATATAATAATAATATTTAAAACATTAAATATTAAAACATTCTTTAAAATGATAAATATATTTTAATCTATTCAAAAAATATAAATTTATTGAACGAAAATAATAATTCATGAAATGTAATATTTTATAATCATGAGTACAAAATATTTTGATTACATAATGTAATTTAGTTTCATTAAAGCATTAATTAAAAATACTTTAAAATAAATATTTAATTAAAATATAAGTACTATTTGATATTCTTGAGGTGTTACAATACTAAGGGAAAAATAATGAATCGTTATACTTGTGCCTTTATTTGAAATGGGTGGACCTTGAGATTAGGTTTATCATTCAATAATTAATTATTAAATATAAAATATTCCATACACAAGTTATAAGAGTCTCAAATAGTTATGTATTTTTTATGTATGGATCTAGGCCAACATCATCATTTGGTTCATGTTAGAGATATTTAGTAGAATGTTTCATAAGATCATTATTGAGTAGATGTTGTTGATGATGGAACCTGGAGGAGGAAACTCTCATAGTGTTAATCCATGAGTCAGTAGAAGTATGAGGGATTTGTTTCAAACTCAAAGACATAGTAATGGTCTTAGGGAGTTGGAGATAGCTTTCAGTTTGATCCCTGAGAAGAAGGAGCATTGAGTTTCCTTAGAGGTGACGATGCTATGTGGAGAATCAAGGTAGTGGAATTACTTATTCATCTATGGTCATCAGTAGTCAGCTATCCCGTGAGGGACTTTTTGAGATCAGTTTCTAGTTGAGTATTTGTATTTGAATATGAATGAAACCAATCACCCAGAGTTTCTTACCCTTAGACAAGAGAGCTCGAGCGTATAAGAGTTCAGGATCTATTTCCATAACATTCTCCATTATGCATCAAACCTATTGCTATATGAGGAGGCCAGAATTTGGTTTTTCAAGGAAGATTTGTTACAAGAGATCATGTTTCATGTCACGTCATTTATATCATTAAAATATATTGAGGTTTCGGTGAGATTAGAGGTCATTTGGAGGTCACTTTCCAAGACTATATCATCATGATAGTGGAGTCGCTAGGATTACTCATATTGTTGAAATGTGGTTTGGTTTCTATAATTCTTGGAATGAAGTGATTTAGATATTCAGTGTAGGTTCTTTCCCTCATCATCATGTTTATCTGGGGGTGGCATTCCTCATTCCCCTACTAAGGGATAAGATGAAATTTTTTCTTATAGTGGTATAGGTTATTGATTCACATGTATTGCACTTGTGTTTTTATAATTTTCTAATTTTGATTTGATTATTTTTCAAACTACTTAACTGTTTTTAATTTATTTTGGTAGATTTGTATTATTTTAGATATTTTGATAATTTATAGTTAATTTATATCCTAATAATTGTAATTTAGTATTATTATTAGTTTTTATGAATGTTATAGTCTATTAACATATAATTACTAACACATTTTTATTTTTGTGGTTCAATTAATTTTTTTCTAATATTTAATAGTATTTTTATAAATTTTCATATATTCATATTATATTATTATATATCATTTTAATGTTAGTATCTTTAATTATAATTTTATTAATTGTATTAGTTTTTTGTTAATATTATGTTATTATTTAATAGAATTACTATTCATTATAGTGGTATTAATTATATTTTTATTATTTTTCATCGTTGAATTAGATTAAAATTTAATTTTATTGTTATTAATTTTATTATAGGTTGTAATTGTATCTAATTGGTAATTATTTTTTATATATTATATTAGCATATCTAATCTTAGGCACACATACACACATAGGGATTTATATTTATTTATATCTAATAATTATCATTTAATTATACTATTATTATTTTATAATAATTTTAATTGTTATATATATATATATATATGTTAGTATTCATGGGTCTAGTGGGTAATCTCTTTAACCAAGGGTCACTGAAAAACATATAAAGGGGAGGTTTCGTCCAACAAGTATTAGGTCGTTATCCCTTACTCCTTGAACCATCCAACCATGCATTCACACCTCCTCCTTATGGGAAACAAACCAACCAATCATTTTCACCTACTCTCTCTTGGTTCACCCCCATCTCCATCGTCCACCCTACCGGTGATGAACTCCCCCTCCAAATCAAATCTCCCACCCTGAAGCATCAACCAACACGCACTGCACTACGTTGCATGCAACCTGTAGTTTAACACCAGCAAAGGAAGCCCCTTCTCTCATGAAAAAATGAGGGTGATCTTATATCAACCACCTCACCAGCATGCCTCATCGGTAGGCCACGACCACATCCCTCTTGTAATGCAGAGAACCACCAGCATTTTTAGTGGAAACCTCATCACCTGTACCACTACACACCTGAATTATGATTCACATCAATCAACTTCATTATTTCTCCTTTCATAAGAGTTTCAGGTGCATTCGTTATTGATGGTTACATGTAGTTCCTACGTACATGATGGATTCTCTTCACTTCTAGAAATTGATGTTGCATTGCGAGACATGACAAAGATCCAATTATTTTTTCTTCATTACATACATGATTTTAGGTTCCTATAAGTGTTGCATTGTTTGGTAGGTGATGGATATTATTGGGAGATTGTCAAAGATAGATTGTGAGGATATTCACATCGACAATAACCCTATAATATATTCTTTCAATTATTTATGTGGCATATTTGTGCAATGGGGGGATAATATTTTTGGTGATGGAGTTTCAATGTAAAGACCCGCAAATTTCAAGGAAATTTTTTTCTTAATTTTCTTTGGAATTTTACAAGAGCGCAGCTTCAGACGGCACCTGATTCCGAGGCCCGGTGTGCCCGGAATCAATTTCCGAAGTTTGGCTCGGGTACGTTCAGTGAACGGACGAGCGGGTTTTTCTATCTTTTGAACCGGTGCCCGGAATCGAATTCTGAGGGCACCGATGAAATCGCAGCGCCGGTATTTGCTTAGAAACGCCTCTTCCGGAGTTGCGTTTGCTCAGACGTGGTTTTTAAATTTTGCGGCTTTAAGTCAGAAATAAAATAAAGTTTGTGCGACAACTTTATTTTATTTCACTTAAGCTGCTTGGAAGCCACTTGAAGTCACTTAAAGGCGGCTTGAGCTGAGTTGAACTGGATAGGATGCTATCCAGAAATATCCTACCCCTTGGTAGGATATTTGTGAGGCAGGTCCCGCACGAGCCCCGCCGTTTCTTTCGCTAAGTAACGCACCCGCGAAAACCCGTCAAAGTAACTGAAAAGTCAACCGACGCGTTTTCTTTAATTCTTAACAGACCATTTAATTGGGCGGTTTATTTCGTGAATTAAATGGGCTGTTTCTTTCGTGAATTAAATGGGTCGTTTCTTTCGAATTGATGGATCGTTTCTTAACCGGTTTCGTGTGTTGGCATGTTTATAAAATAAGACCAACCTAAAAATCCTTGGAAAGGATTTGAGAGAATCCTCGTTCCTTCATCTCCCCGTGAAGAACGCGAAGAACGCGAAGAACGCGAAGAACGCGAAGAACGCCGGCGACCGGAATTCGACGACGCACGCCGTGATCTGCGACGTCGACGAGCCCTACCCGCGACGTTCTTCGGCGACGCCTCTTCTTCCGCGGCCGATCTTCGTTCGGCAACTAAGGTGAGAAACGAATCGTTTGAATTCTCCCTTTTTAATTTCAATAACAACGGATTTAATTAATTAAACCCGTTTGTTCTTGATCCGGAGATTGGCGACGTGACGCCGGATACCGCGACGACGCGACGATCTCCTTCTTCCATGACGAGCGATTCCGCGACGACCTCTCGTCCGACGACGACGACAAGGTAAGGGATGTTGGATTATTTTATCTTATTTCCCGTGTTTATTCTTTTAAAATGAAGAACATGATCTCCGACAATTTTAATATATTTAAAATTGTTGTTGATTATTCCTCCCGTGGTTTATGACTAACGCGGAGGGTGCGGGTCTAACGAACAAGACCCGGCAACCCTCCGCCGATCTTCCTTTTTGTGCGGATTTGGCGGGCGACGGCAAAAGCACGACGCAAGGGCCATTTGTTAATTTCGCAGTGAAGGACGCGTCCCGAGAGGAACAACGGCGCAGACGGGAAAGGAATCGGGCCACCGGAGCATCTCCGGCGACCGGAGGCGGCGGCGCCCGGCGCGCCGCCGTGGTGGAAGTCCGCCGCGGCTGAAGCCGCGGCGGCGGCGGCGGCGGCCGGTTCCACGGCCGCGCGGAACCAGGAACGGACGCGGCGGCCCGGCCGCGTCCGCGTGGCAGCCCCCCCCCCCCCCCCCCGCGGGGCCGCGTTTCGCTTGAGCCGCGGGTCAAGCCCGCGACGCCCTCCTTCGGCCGCTCGGCCGAAGCCGAGCCGGCCGGTCCAGTCGGCCGGGCCGCGCCCAGGCCGGACCGGACCCGGCCTAGCCGGGTCGGGCCGGGTTGCCCCGGGCCCAGAACCCCCGTTTCGGGCCCTCTTCGGTCTTTCGCCCATATCTTGGGCCTGGGACCTCCGATTGACGAACCGTCAGTGGCTACGCGATCCTTGGATCGAGACGGTCGTTTCGGTATATTATACTCAAGGTTTCGGAAAACTTTGGGTTCGGCCGGGTTGGTTCGTACACGAAACCAACCGGGCCCTCGGAGCGGAAACGCTCATAACTTGAGCTACGGACGTCCGATCGACGTACCGTCAGCTGTGGTAGTTTCCTCTAAGTGAGACGGAACTTTTGGCATACTCCGCCCGAGGATCGGATACAGGCGGAGTACGGTCGGGTTGGTTTTGCCCTAAAAAAAACCAACCGGGCCCCTGGGACGAAATTGCCAATAACTCTCAGACCGGGCGTCCGATTGACACGTCGTCTGTCGCGTTGAGATCCTGTTGTCGATACGGAACTTTTGGATACATCAACTTCGGACTACGTGTCAGTTGATGTATCAGCCTCTCGGCTCGTGGAGCGGACCCTCCTAAACGAGCTCGCTGTGTGCGGGAACCCTAGCGCTGGCTGTGACTTCGACGACAGAGCAGAGATCCTCCGTGGACTACGACGACGGCAGAGCAGAGATCCTACGTGGACTGCGACGACGGCAGAGCAGAGATCCTTCGTGGACTGCGGCGACAACTGTGCAGAGATCCTCAGTGGACTGCGTCGACTACTGCACTCAGCGATCCTACGTGGATCAGTGCCCGATCCTATGTGGGTCCTACTACCGGTTCTGTGTGAGCCACTGCCTACCGGTTCTGTGTGAGCCATTGCCTACAAGTTCTGTGTGAGCCCGATCCTGTGTGGGTCTTTTGCGGGGGTTAGTACCTATCGATCCTTCGTGGGTCCGACGACTTAGATGGATCAGTGATCGTCTTTGACGTCATCTGAAAAAAATGTATACCTGGTTGAGCTGAATCTTATGTTACTCTCCTTTGTGGATTGTGTTGAACTATCCTATGTGGATTTACTGTTTACTCTCCTTTGTGGATTGTGTTGAACTATCCTTTGTGGATTTACTGTTTACTCTCCTTGTGGATTTGAGTCTTGCTTTCCTTTGTGGATTGAGTTGTTCTTGAGCTCGTGAGCAGAGCTGGAATTGGGGACTTAGGTATATGTATGGGCATATACCTAAGTCGAGCCAGATGTTACTTCGTGATTGCATCTTTCTTTTGTGATATATCCTTTGTGGATTTCGGGTGACCTTCGGGGGTCTCGGGGTCCTTACTGAGTAGCTTGTACTCACCCCTGCACGGGCTATGCCCGCACCTTGTTGTGTTGGTTGCAGACGACGGACAGCGCTGATCACGGTTGGGGCGTGGAGCAGGACGGTACCTGGAGGTGGACCACTGGGAGGGACGTGCTCGGAGCGGACGTGGGACCCGAGGAGCCTGGAGGCTATCTGTACCCACCCTTCAGGTGGGATTGCCAGTGGATGACACGAGGCCGCCGTCTTTTCTTCCGTTGCTGTACTTTACTTTTTCAGTTGTACT
Source organism: Viscum album (assembly GCA_963277665.1). Taxonomy (NCBI): domain Eukaryota; kingdom Viridiplantae; phylum Streptophyta; class Magnoliopsida; order Santalales; family Viscaceae; genus Viscum; species Viscum album. The sequence goes on from OY728158.1 coordinate 1,033,576,983, forward strand.
TTACAGTTGGGCTTGTAATTCCGGCCCCTTTACTTTTCTGCACTTTACTTTCCGCTTGCTGACTCTGTGTGGTTGTTACTTATAAAGGCAATGCCTTCCCTGTTTACTGGGATTTTACGCCTTGGTGCTAGTCGCCAGCCCCTGGCCTATGGAAGGCGGGCTTGGGGTAGTCACGGCACGAGCCCCGAGGTCGGGTCGTGACAAATTGGTATCAGAGGTGGTCGGTTCTACCGCAGACTCTGATCGTCTTTTCTTTCTATATGAAGCAATAGTGTTTAGTGTATTGAGTGTGGTTATCAGTTCAGGGAGCCCAGTGTTGGTGCGGCGGCCGACGTATCCATACACCAGGACCCTGACTCCTGATTTCCGACTTAATGCACGAAAACATTGATTGCGTGTGTGTTTCAAGTTTTCTTTGTGATTACTTATGTCAGCTCACCGGGTATACTGATCTGCTTTATGAAAGTCTCAAGTTTTCCTTGTGATTACTTGTACCAGCTCACCAGGTATACTGTTCTGACTGTGGTGCTCTTGTTCTCCTTTTCAGGATGGCCCCGCGACGACAGCCAGCTAGGGTTCCGAGTGTAGGGCGCGACGGCAGCCCACCGAGCGACGAGGCCTCGGTGCAGGGCCCTTTGCCAGCAGTGGCACCGGCGGTAGCTTTACCCGCCGAGCCACCGATGCTGCCAGTACCAGACGCTGACGATGCACGTCGCCTCAGGGCACTGCATGAGTTTCAGAGCCAGCGACCGCCCAGGTTTCGCGGTGAGGCGGACCCCCAGGCCGCCGAGGACTGGCTAGAGGCGGTGGTAAGGATCTTTAGGCTAGTGAGGACACCAGCGGATCTCATGGTGATTCTCGCAGCGAGCCTCCTGCAGGCAGCGGCAGGACGATGGTGGAGCCTGATGCTCCAGGTTCACGATGAGGCATCCTTGCCCTGGGCGGACTTCGAGAGCCTCTTCCGCTCTGAGTTCGTCCCGGCCACCCTCCGAGCGGTGCGCATCCAGGAGCTTCTCCAGCTGCGCCAGGGCAGCATGTCGGTCGCTCAGTACGCGGCGAGGTTCACTGACTTATCCCGCTACTCGACCGACATGGTACGGGACCCCTTCTTCCGGGCCTGGACCTTCGAGCAGGGCTTGCGACAGGAGATTCGGGCGTCGCTGATCTCCCTCAGCATTCCGACCCAGGCGGGAGTGCTGGAGCGAGCCCTCCTGATCGAGAGCTTCCTGGCAGAGCCTTCTTCAGCAGCGAGACCTAGCGCAGGGCGGCAGGTAGCTGAGTCTTCGGCAGCAGGTAGCCGACGGATGACTCTCGGGTCCAGGCAGACCAGACCCCCACGCAGACGGCCTCAGGACACCGGCTCAGCAGTACGGGGCACACAGCGGAGTGCCAGCCTTCCGAGAGGCAGGCTGTGCTACTCCTGCGGCGGGTAGGGTCACATGGCTCGTGACTGCCCGACCCGCCGATCAGAGGAGCAGCAGACGGTGGAGGGGCCACCCAGGCAGAGGCAGAGGGTCGACCGTGGCGGTCCGCAGGGAGGAGGCGGACGAGGCAGAGGAGCTGGCCGAGCAGCGGGTGGTGGGCGACGCTTCCAGGCTCTACCCCCACCACCACCAGGAGGGCCACCTCGACCACATGGAGCTGGCGGGCAGGGACAGGCCCAGCTCCAGGCAGTGGAGGCCTACGACCCCGACTTGCCAGAGATGATTCGAGGTACGATCCGTGTCTATTCCACCCTTACTGCAGTGCTTATAGACACAGGAGCGAGTCACTCTTTCATAGCCTCTGCCCTTGTTCGGAGCTCGGAGATTCCGACTGAGCCGTTGGCTCGATCCTTACGGCTAGAGACTCCTACGGGAGTAGACTCGACGATTACGCACTGGTGCCGGCAGTGTGAGCTTACTCTAGGAGGCGAGAGCTTCGGCTGGGATCTCCTTGTAGCGACGTCGAGGCCTTACGACGTCATCTTGGGCATGGATTGTCTATCCACGGTTCATGCCCAGATCGACTGTTTTAGGCGCAAGGTGCGATGTGTTCGCACCGACGGGAGAAGGTTTACCTTCACCGGCGAGAAGGGAACCTTTGCAGCACAGGATGGACTTCCGCGGAGGAGAGTGCAGCCTATCTCTCATCAGTTGGCTAGCCTCATCCTAGGAGCAGTGGACGTGCGGAGTCCGGCTTTTCCTGCAGTGGTGGATCAGTACGTGGACGTCTTTCCCGACGACGTTCCAGGGCTACCTCCTCGTAGAGAGGTAGACTTTTACATCGACTTGTACCCCGGGACAGCCCCGATATCTACTCCAGCATATCGGATGGCCCCCGCCGAGCTTCGGGAGCTGCGGGTACAGTTGGAGGACTTGCAGAGCAAGGGGTTTATCCGACCCAGTGTTTCACCCTGGGCTTCCCCGATTTTGTTCGCCAAGAAGGCGGACGGAAGCTTGCGACTATGTGTCGACTATCGTCGCCTGAACCAGGTGACAGTGAGGAACAAGTATCCGCTGCCACGGATTGATGACCTCTTCGATCAGCTCAAGGGAGCCCGGTGGTTCTCGAAGATAGACCTCCGGTCAGGCTATCATCAGCTCAGAGTTCGAGACGAGGACGTGCAGAAGACGGCCTTCAGGTGTCGGTATGGCCATTATGAGTTCTTGGTTATGCCGTTCGGCGTAACCAATGCTCCAGCAGTGTTCATGAGCCTCATGAACAGGATCTTCCAGCCATACCTCGACCGATTTGTCGTGGTCTTCATTGACGACATTTTGGTATACTCGACTACTGAGGAGGAGCATGCCTACCACCTGCGAGTTGTGCTAGACACACTCCGAGAGCACCAGCTTTATGGCAAGCTCTCAAAATGCCAGTTCTGGTTACGTGAGGTCCATTTCTTGGGGCACGTCATCTCTGAGGTGGGAGTTGCAGTGGATCCCGCGAATATCGAGGCAGTACTAGCTTGGGAGCCACCCAGGAGCGTGACAGAGGTGCGGAGCTTCTTGGGCCTAGCGGGATACTATCGGAGATTTGTGCCGGACTTCTCCAGAGTTGCGGCACCACTCTCAGCGTTGACGAAGAAGGGGAAACCCTTCGTGTGGTCAGACAGATGTCAGCAGAGCTTCCAGGAGCTGAGACAGAGATTGACCAGCGCACCTATCTTGAGGTTGCCTGAGGAGGGAGTTGGGTACGTAGTTTACTGCGATGCATCAGGGACTGGACTCGGGTGCGTCCTGATGCAGGAGCGGGCTGTGATCGCCTACGGATCACGTCAGTTGAGGCCGCATGAGCAGAACTACGCCACTCATGACCTGGAGTTGGCAGCAGTGGTCTTCGCTCTGAAGACTTGGCGGCACTATCTGATGGGCGAGCGCTTCACAGTCTTTTCTGACCACCAGAGTCTCAGGTATATCTTCTCTCATAAGGACCTGAACCTGAGACAGCGGAGATGGCTTGAGTTCCTCCAGGACTATGACTTTGAGATAGTCTATACTCCTGGGAAGGGGAACGTGGTAGCCGATGCCCTCAGCAGGAGGACGGGCATTCAGCTACTTGAGGAGGCGACGGAGCAGCTAGCCTCCTTGTAGATATCCTTCGTGGATAGAGACGGAGCAGCCTTTCTTCAGTCTCTCACAGTCTCTCCTCCACTTCTACAGCGGGTCAGAGAGGCTCAGCGTGGGGACGCTGACTGTGAGACCCGGCGTTCACTGATATCCTCAGGTCAGGCGCCTGATGGCTTCTCCCTTGGAGCAGAGCACGACATCCTTTTCAGAGGACGTACCTTCGTACCAGTCGCTTTACGAGAGGAGGTGCTGAAAGAGTTTCACACTTCTCCCTTGGCGGTGCATCCCGGAGTGGCGAAGATGTACCAGGATCTCAGACGACAACACTGGTGGCCGGGCATGAAGAAAGTTGTGGCTGAGTTCGTTTCACGATGCCTCACCTGCCAGCAGGTGAAGGCAGAGCATCAGGTACCAGCAGGCTTGGTACAGCCCTTGGAGGTCCCGGAGTGGAAGTGGGATGGCATATCTATGGACTTCGTGACTGGACTTCCACGCACTTCCAGAGGTCACGACTCCATTTGGGTGATTGTCGACCGACTCACCAAGTCGGCACACTTCTTACCCATCAGAGAGAAGGGCTCAGTGGAGAGCTTGGGACGTCTTTAAATCCAGGAGATCGTACGGCTTCACGGTGTGCCATCGTCTATCGTCTCCGATGGAGATGCTCGTTTCACTTCCCGGCTTCGGAAGGGGTTTCAGGAGGCGTTCGGGACGCGGCACCATCTGAGCACAGCCTTCCACCCTCAGACGGATGGTCAGACGGAGAGGACCATACAGACACTCGAGGACATGCTCCGTGCATGTGTTCTCGACTTTGGTCGCAGTTGGGAGGACCACCTACCCTTGGTGGAGTTCACGTACAACAACAGCTACCACTCCACCATCGGGATGGCACCATACGAGGCGTTGTACGGCAGACCCTGCAGATCACCGTTGTGCTGGACAAACCCTGGGGAGTCAGCACTCGTGGGACCAGAGATGGTCCGAGCCACGGCAGAGAAGGTCTAGATCATCCAGGAGAGGATGAGGACAGCTCAGAGCCGGCAGAAGTCATATGCTGACAGGAGGCGGAAGCCACTCGAGTTCGTGGATGGAGACCACATCTTTTTGCGTGTCTCACCTCGACGTGGTTTACGGAGATTTGGCCGAGGCGGCAAGTTGTCTCCACGCTTCATCGGGCCTTTCCAGGTCCTCAGCAGGATAGGAGAGGTGGCTTATCGCCTGGCTCTACCACCTCAGTTGCACCGGGTGCACGACGTCTTTCACGTGTCTCAGCTGAGGAGATACGTGCACGACCCGACACACATCATCGACTTTGGGGAGCTGGACGTGGACGATGGGGCGACTTTTGCGGAGGTCCCAGTGGAGATCGAGGATCGACAGGAGCGGGTCCTACGTGGGCGGTCGATTCCTCTTGTGCGCGTCAGATGGCAGCACGGGAACCTCCAGGAGAGCACTTGGGAGCGGGAGGCTCAGATGCGTGCTCAGTACCCCCATTTGTTCCCCTAGTTTTTGATGTATCTTTACGGGGTCGTAAAGCCCTGAGGTGGGAGTAATGTAAAGACCCGAAAATTTCAAGGAAATTTTTTTCTTCATTTTCTTTGGAATTTTACAAGAGCGCAGCTTCAGACGGCACCTGATTCCGAGGCCCGGTGTGCCCGGAATCAATTTCCGAAGTTTGGCTCGGGTACGTTCAGTGAACGGACGAGCGGGTTTTTCTATCTTTTGAACCGGTGCCCGGAATCGAATTCTGAGGGCACCGATGAAATCGCAGCGCCGGTATTTGCTTAGAAACGCCTCTTCCGGAGTTGTGTTTGCTCAGACGTGGTTTTTAAATTTTGCGGCTTTAAGTCAGAAATAAAATAAAGTTTGTGCGACAACTTTATTTTATTTCACTTAAGCTGCTTGGAAGCCACTTGAAGTCACTTAAAGGCGGCTTGAGCTGAGTTGAACTGGATAGGATGCTATCCAGAAATATCCTACCCCTTGGTAGGATATTTGTGAGGCAGGGCCCGCACGAGCCCCGCCGTTTCTTTCGCTAAGTAACGCACCCGCGAAAACCCGTCAAAGTAACTGAAAAGTCAACCGACGCGTTTTCTTTAATTCTTAACAGACCATTTAATTGGGCGGTTTATTTCGTGAATTAAATGGGCTGTTTCTTTCGTGAATTAAATGGGTCGTTTCTTTCGAATTGATGGATCGTTTCTTAACCGGTTTCGTGTGTTGGCATGTTTATAAAATAAGACCAACCTAAAAATCCTTGGAAAGGATTTGAGAGAATCCCCGTTCCTTCATCTCCCCGCGAAGAACGCGAAGAACGCGAAGAACGCGAAGAACGCGAAGAACGCCGGCGACCGGAATTCGATGACGCACGCCGTGATCTGCGACGTCGACGAGCCCTACCCGCTACGTTCTTCGGCGACGCCTCTTCTTCCGCGGCCGATCTTCATTCGGCAACTAAGGTGAGAAACGAATCGTTTGAATTCTCCCTTTTTAATTTCAATAACAACGGATTTAATTAATTAAACCCGTTTGTTCTTGATCCGGAGATTGGCGACGCGATGCCGGATATCGCGACGACGCGACGATCTCCTTCTTCCGCGACGAGCGATTCCGCGACGACCTCTCGTCCGACGACGACGACAAGGTAAGGGATGTTGGATTATTTTATCTTATTTCCTGTGTTTATTCTTTTAAAATGAAGAACATGATCTACGACAATTTTAATTTATTTAAAATTGTTGTTGATTATTCCTCCCGTGGTTTATGACTAACGCGGAGGGTGCGGGTCTAACGAACAAGACCCGGCAACCCTCCGCCGATCTTCCTTTTTGTGCGGATTTGGCGGGCGACGGCAAAAGCACGACGCAAGGGCCATTTGTTAATTTCGCAGTGAAGGACGCGTCCCGGGAGGAACAACAGCGTAGACGGGAAAGGAATCGGGCCACCGGAGCATCTCCGGCGGCCCGCGGAAGGCGGCGGCGGCGCGGGTCGCCGGCGCGGCGGCGCCGGCGACCGGAGGCGGCGGCGCCCTGCGCGCCGCCGTGGAGGAAGTCTGCCGCGGCTGAAGCCGCGGCGGCGGCGGCGGCCGGTTCCGCGGCCGCGCGGAACCGGGAACGGACGCGGCGGCCCGGTCGCGTCCGCGTGGCAGGCCCCCCCCCCCCCCCCCCCGCGGGGCCGCGTTTCGCTTGAGCCGCGGGTCAAGCCCGCGGCGCCCTCCTTCGGCCGCTCGGCCGAAGCCGAGCCGGCCGGTCCGGGCGGCCGGGCCGCGCCCAGGCCGGACCGGACCCGGCCTAGCCGGGTCGGGCCGGGTCGGGCCGACCCGGTTCGGCCGACCCCAGGGGGGGTTCGGGCCGGGTCGCCCCGGGCCCAGAACCCCCGTTTCGGGCCCTCTTCGGTCTTTCGCCCATATCTTGGGCCTGGGGCCTCCGATTGACGAACCGTCAGTGGCTACGCGATCCTTGGATCGAGACGGTCGTTTCGGTATATTATACTCAAGGTTTCGGAAAACTTTGGGTTCGGCCGAGTTGGTTCGTACACGAAACCAACCGGGCCCTCAGAGCGGAAACGCTCATAACTTGAGCTACGGACGTCCGATCGACGTACCGTCAGCTGTGGTAGTTTCCTCTAAGTGAGACGGAACTTTTGGCATACTCCGCCCGAGGATCGGATACAGGCGGAGTACGGTCGGGTTGGTTTTGCCCTAAAAAAAACCAACCGGGCCCCTGGGACGAAATTGCCAATAACTCTCAGACCGGGCGTCCGATTGACGCGCCGTCTGTCGCGTTGAGATCCTGTTGTCGATACGGAACTTTTGGATACATCAACTTCGGACTACGTGTCAGTTGATGTATCAGCCTCTCGGCTCGTGGAGCGGACCCTCCTAAACGAGCTCGCTGTGTGCGGGAACCCTAGCACTGGCTGTGACTTCGACGACAGAGCAGAGATCCTCCGTGGACTGCGATGACGGCAGAGCAGAGATCCTCCGTGGACTGCGACGACGGCAGAGCAGAGATCCTACGTGGACTGCGACGACGGCAGAGCAGAGATCCTTCGTGGACTGCGGCGACAACTGTGCAGAGATCCTCAGTGGACTACGTCGACTACTGCACTCAGCGATCCTACGTGGATCAGTGCCCGATCCTGTGTGGGTCCTACTACCGGTTCTGTGTGAGCCACTGCCTACCGGTTCTGTGTGAGCCATTGCCTACATGTTCTGTGTGAGCCCGATCCTGTGTGGGTCTTTTGCGGGGGTTAGTACCTATCGATCCTTCGTGGGTCCGACGACTTAGATGGATCAGTGATCGTCTTTGACGTCATCTGAAAAAAAAGTATACCTGGTTGAGCTGAATCTTATGTTACTCTCCTTTGTGGATTGTGTTGAACTATCCTATGTGGATTTACTGTTTACTCTCCTTTGTGGATTGTGTTGAACTATGCTTTGTGGATTTACTGTTTACTCTCCTTGTGGATTTGAGTCTTGCTTTCCTTTGTGGATTGAGTTGTTCTTGAGCTCGTGAGCAGAGCTGGAATTGGGGACTTAGGTATATGTATGGGCATATACCTAAGTCGAGTCAGATGTTACTTCGTGATTGCATCTTTCTTTTGTGATATATCCTTTGTGGATTTCGGGAGACCTTCGTGGGTCTCGGGGTCCTTACTGAGTAGCTTGTACTCACCCCTGCACGGGCTATGCCCGCACCTTGTTGTGTTGGTTGCAGACGACGGACAGCGCTGATCACGGTTGGGGCGTGGAGCAGGACGGTACCTGGAGGTGGACCACTGGGCGGGACGTGCTCGGAGCGGACGTGGGACCCGAGGAGCCTGGAGGCTATCTGTACCCACCCTTCAGGTGGGATTGCCAGTGGACGACACGAGGCCGCCGTCTTTTCTTCCGTTGCTGTACTTTACTTTTTCAGTTGTACTTTACAGTTGGGCTTGTAATTCCGGCCCCTTTACTTTTCTGCACTTTACTTTCCGCTTGTTGACTCTGTGTGGTTGTTACTTATAAAGGCAATGCCTTCCCTGTTTATTGGGATTTTACGCCTTGGTGCTAGTCGCCAGCCCCTGGCCTATGGAAGGCGGGCTTGGGGTAGTCACGGCACGGGCCCCGAGGTCGGGTCGTGACATTCAATTCATGTGATAGTAATTTCATACCTTCAATTTATTTCCTTGTTTGATTTCAAGTCAAATAATTTTAATTGGATTTTTATTTAATTAATTATATCTAGGCTTGAATTTTTTTATTCGGAGTATGTGCACATTATTTGGTGTTCATCTGTGTATGGCCTAATAACCGAACATGAGCGAGTAACAATCATAGAATTTTTTATCTAGAATTCAATCATGTGTTTGAGAGAATCATAAATTTTAAATGATTGAATTCTGAATAAATAAAAAAATTAATTAAAAATTACTATTTTTTTATATTATCCATTAAACACGTATGATTGATACTTAATCATTAATCTTATGTGAGTCAACGTGATGTAGGAAGACAATTCAACTTTGTGAGAAACATGTCATTGTATTTCACAATGTGATTCAATGCTACAATGGCACAATAATATTTCTTTAGGATAGAGAATGAAATGAAAAATTATTTTTATGAAAATTAGAATATGTTCAAGAATCATAAAATGATACTTGATAATATTTTTATTAAATCTTTAATTTTTGAAAACTATATAAAAAAATTTTCATATGTGGAAATTAAATAATTTGTATTGCATGAAATTGAATAGACATCAAAACTATGATACTTCCATATCCACCAGCTACTTCATTAGCTCAATTTAGTTTACTTAGATGGTTTTTGTTAATTTAAAGTGTCGTTTTTAAATGGTTTTTTACTTTTTAGATGTTTTAGTTTTCAATTAAATTTAATACTCATCTACTTGATCATTCTTTTATAAGATATTCATAGTGTATGCACACATTATCTCTGTGGTTAAACCTTTCCCACCTCTTCTATAGTAGTTAGTAGGATTATAAACATGTAAATTTACATGAATTTAAATGCATCTTATAAATTTCTAGTTCCAATTCCATGGAGAATAGTTGTAATAAAAGATTCATGAAAATAGTGATTTAGGTAAAAAAGTAATATAATAAAATTTTAGTGTACTAATATAGGAATTTTAATTATATGGAATATCAAGACACCTACATGTTCTAACTGGAATGGGTCACACCTCACACCCTCCTTACATGGCCACATATTAAGGTATGGTATATAATGACTCACTATAGATGAAATTTTCATGTAATACTATTTATTTTAATGATTATTATTCCTGTCTGAATTATGATCCATACTTTACTACTAGTTCCTATCCACTATTTAATCATTTTCAGAGTCAAGGCAATCCTAAAAATTTTGAACATGCTAATTCATGTGAAATAAATGAATCAATAATTGAGCATATCTTTTTCTGTTATCACTAAGACAAATCAGAGTTTTAAACTTCATGATGAACATAATGAAATGATTTTTTCCTCAATAAAAGAGCTAGAAAATAAATTTAATAATTTATCAAATCAAATGAATCATATATAATAACATGATAACTCACTACCACTTGATGATCCAATTCAAAAAAATTACTTTGATAAAATTTAGTAGAGGTTCCATTTGAAAAAAAACTCATTGTCTAATTATGAGGACGAGACAACTTTGATTGACCCCTCTTCTTGTAATACCATTTCTAAAACCACCCCATCACAATTTAATTCTTCCAATGTAATAACTATTCAATAATATGGGATCTCAGTCTTCCACTATGTTGGAAACAATGGTCCCTCAGAAAATTAGATTGCATATCCTTATTTTATGAGTTAACAACCCATCCATCACAAATTGAAAGAGGACACATTCAATGTATATGAAAGTAGAAAATTTTAATATGAAGATGATATTTAAACAGGACCTTGAATTTTTGTAATAGAGTCAGAATTTAACCAATAAAACATGAACTTCCACATGAAATAACACGTCACTTATAATGAAATTGAATAACCTTCTTTTGAAAATCACTCAATGTAAGATATTTTCTGAAAATGGAGACATATAGAGAATTTCATGATTCAAAAAAATCATCAAGTGATTATGGTGGGTAAAACACATATATTTATAGAAACAATGGAATAAGGGGACTTCCTATATAATTCTGAGTTTGTGTTTCCGCTTGTGCTAATAATGAAATCTGTTGAGGGTAGACTAGAAGAGAATTTTGAAAACGAAGCAATTATTGAGACAACGGGTTCATATGATATAATTAATCCCACCCTCTTACTTCATGCATCGAGCATTAATTGAGTTAGAAACCATTATATTTTCTTTTTCTAGTTGTTGGTGGTGAGAATGAATTGGGATACAAAATCAACCCAAATACTATATTAATGGATATTATACATATAATTCAACCACTAAAATATTCTAGTAAGGCTATTTTTTCTCTTAAGAACATTCAAAGAGGTAATGTTTATGATCATAATGATTATTACCATTGAAAAAACCTCAATTATTCAATGGTTTCTTCTTCAGATGAGTTATTTTCATCCTCTTATGAGCAGATCTCTTTTTGTTTCATTCTACCCATCCTTTTCTTGACAAGTTTCATTTGAGATATTCTGTAGCTTGGAGGATAATTTCCTTTTAAATGAATGGATTCCACATTCCCATTGATAAATAAGTAGATGCATGATATACATTTTTGTTTGATCATGGTAAAGTTTATCAGTATTTGGATAAAGATGAATTAAACATAGCACTAAATTGGAGGAAACCCATCATTAGTTTATTTTCATTTTACTACATTTTTTTCAATTAATTAATTTATTTTTATTAAATATAATAGAATCCATTTACTAAAATATATTTTCTTATTTATGTATAGTGGAGATGATTTAAGAATATATATTTTTACCATTCATATATTAATTCGATTATGGTGTGAATTCATTTAAATGATGTTGGTATGTGTTGTACATTAATATATTTTACAGGTTACATCATTTTTGGAGCTTCATCGGATACTGGTAGCCTTTTTGCATCTATATGAACTTACTCAGGAATGTATTTTTATTTTTTGATATATTTTATTCTCCCAAAAAAACCTTGTAAAATAAATAACTAGAAAATAATACTAATAAATTTAAAAAAACTGGAATCACTGTCATTACTAAACCCATATGAAAATTGATGTATTTTTGTAGAAACATTGTTAGAGGCATACCAATTTTATCCTTTGTTGGTATAAGAACAAGATTATTGTTTGGAATTCATTGATCCTTGACCTCAAGACTACGATTATTTCTTATATAATTTAATTCCTCAAAAATGTTTCTTGGAAAGATTTTCATTTTAGAGACAATTATTTGAACTCAGGCACATCTATCATGCCCAATATTAAATTTTGATACCTATATAGATTATGAACCATTTTTACATAATAAATTGTTTCACTTTTTTAGAGAAATATGAAATATGTTATTTCTTTTAGAACATTCCATGTTTTTTCATCAAATTGATATTAATTTTGAATGTTTCACTAAAATGGGTGAGTAACGTTTTTCAGCCCTTTGAACCACTGAGACATCCTTTCGTTTTCTCTATCATATAGCCCATAAAATCCATGAAGAATAATTTTCTACGATGATCCAATAAATGATACCCTTCCCTACCAATTTCTTGAATATCTACATGATGATTTTTATTCTAATAGTGGTGTATAGATTTATTCATGGAGTGGGTTGTTTGAGGTGAAGTATTAATATGATGTACATGGATCAAAATTATCCCATCATGATTATACATGTTATATTTCATATTATTCATATTCATTATGTGTATTTTGATATTGGAATGTAGAATATTTTTGGTTCCAACAACAAGTACTTTTCTGTTCATTATTTGGTAACCATCTCATTGGGGGATTCTTATAAAAGTGAAAATCCATTACTCTATGAAACTGGGATGCATGGAAGACATTGTGCATTATGTGGTACCATCGAGGTAGTAACAATCCATAGGATACCAATATGACTCTCTCCAGAATCTAAAATAGTGCAATAAAGCCTAACGATATCTTCCCTTTCAATTGTATCTATCTATGCCCAATCCTGGACAAAAACCACAGGAAAAAATGATCCCTAACCACAATCTCTGGAGGACTAATATGGGGATCATCATACGATTTATATCTTGATTATACAATATAGATATGCCTCCTAGTTAGCTAAAACTGCTCTTAATTCTCCTAAACATGATGATGACCAAGTTGGACATTCTTTCCTTCCCCTATGCAGCATAAGGGAGAACATCACATCCTACCATACAAGGCCTCATATGGAGTCATCTAAAACAACTCCTAAAACATATCATTGTATCTAAACTTGATGATAGTGATAAAATTATCCAATAACTACTAAAATTAAGGACTCATGGTTGGAGTATATCCCTTAACACATGTATAATATGTACTGACTATTCATCGGTATGAGGTTGAAAGGTTGTGCTCAGAAACACCTGTGCACCCATAGCCTTTTGCAACCCCTAACAGAACCATGAAGTGAAACAATAATACCTATTTGAAAAAATAGAACAATTGGACCCATGTAGTCTTATGATCTAATGTAAATATATTCTTCCCATATAATCAATTGATAAAGTCTTTTGGATATGAAGGAAGTGGGATTCCTTCATTAGTCAATCCATGACTACGCAAACTATGTCGCTGCCTTGAGGTGGCCTCAGTAAACTGACTAAAATGTACATTGAAACATATTCCCATATACATTATGATATTGGATGTTTTTTGTAACAAGATAGCATGTAGCTGGTGCACCACCTTCATCTGTAGACAGGTGGAACACCTAGTGATAAAACCTATTATTTGATGTTATATCCCAGGACACCGATACCAGTTCCACATATCTCGGTACATTTTGGAGATTCCTAAATCAACTCCTCACTGATAATCATGGTACTCGCACATAATATCTTCTAACATATCTATTAGCACTGAGTCTCTATCTACATACCAATCTAGGGTTTGGTACTCTCCTAGAATACTCTCTTAGAAAACCAAGCCATCAGGATCTAAAAATTGCCTCCACTTTACCCTCTCAAGGAGTGAAAAGGTATCTTCTAAGGCCAAGAGGTATGAATTATTGTTACTATCATGAAACATTAGACGCATCTTAGAAAATAGTTCCATCAATTTCTATTTATCACTAGCTTCCCTTACAATATGTTCCTATGTTTTCCAACTCGGCGCATCAGCTATGACCTTATCTTTTTAGAACATATATTGAAGCTCAAAAATCAATGTTCTAAATATATTTGACCCATTTTTATATCTATGATTAAGTTGACACCGTGTAATGATATATTTGAGGCTCTTGTGTTATGTATACATCACAATGTTATCACCCAACAAATAATTTCTCAAACAACATAAGGCATAGACAACTTACGCTAGCTCGAGGACTTATATTAGATAATTTACCTCATGAGGCCTCAAATTACAGGATAAATGTGAAAATAATCCATCCTTATACATCATTACTACTCCCATACTATTATCATATGAATCAAAGAACATTGTATAGCCTCTTCCATGCTCTGGATGAATCAGAATAGGTGCTGAAACAATCCTTCCTTTAAGCTACTAAAAGGATTTCTCAAACACTTTTGACCACATGAAAATTACACCCTTATTTTTAAGACTCATAATAGGTAAATTATAGAATGATATGTCATGTATAAAACTCATTTAATATCCATCCATCTGTAAGAAAATCTATATATCAACCATGATCGTCAGCTTCTCCCATGAAACCACATCACTCACCTTCTTTGGGTCAATAGATACTCCTGATTTTTAGATAATATAACCCAAGAATTGAACTTTTTTGATCCAAAAGTGGTACTTATCAAGTTTGGAATAAATTTTTTTCTCTATCATTGTATTCATAATGATCTCAATATATCACTCATGGTCACTATGTGTGTGATAATACAAAAATATGTCCTGCATATAGACCACAACAAAAGAATCTAGATAGATGTTCAAAACCCTATTCATCAAATCCATGAAAATGGATAGCATGTTCGTAAGTATGAATGGCATACAGAGATAATCATATAGACCAAACCTTCTATGAAATGTATTATAATGTACATATAAAGGATTAACATGTACTTGATGATAGCCTGATCTCAATTTGATCATCAAGAAAACTCTAGCTCCTTGGAGATGGTGAAAGGGGTCATCTATGAGAGGTATTGGATTCCAGTTCTTGACCATAAGATGGGTCAAGAATTTTTAATCCTATTGTAGACTAAGGGTCCCATCTTCCTTCTTATATAAAATCATGGCTGATCACCAAGAGGAACTACTAGTCCGTATATAACCATTAAAATCTAAATCCTATAACTTCCACTCGATCTTCTGGAGATCAATAGGTTCTATTTCGTGTATATGAATGGAAATTGGATATCCTCCTAGAATGAGCTCAATCATAATCTCTTATTTCTCTATATATCTAATACAAAAAAATTATCAGGAAATACATCCACAAAACAATTTAATATAGGATGAAAATCTTCATGTTATAATCTCTATTCCTTCATAAAGAGACTAGAAATTTTGGTGGTCACTCAACCTAGCCCATGATGTTCTGGTCCATCTCTACTATATTTGACATCCTAATCACCATTTAATAGATAAATTCTACCCTTAGGTGATGTAAATGACAACCTGTGGTGATAGAAGTGAATAGTGTAGAGATACAGGACCAACCGATCCAACCTAATAATGGAAAAAAATTTCATCATCTCAAAAACAATGAGTACCCACAAGAAAGGGTAAGTACTTAACTCAAGGGTACAGTCAATTCAATGGAATATTCCCTCTGACCATCCTCCCAACCTTGTATCTTGGGTCATTACAACAAATTAATTTTTATCATTTAGCCTAAGAATATTCATAATAGATAAAGATATGAAGGATTGTTAAGAACCTATGAAAATTAATGCTGATACTATAGCAACTGCTAAGAGAATAGTACCTCATAATATAGAAGGTTCGACACTCTCATCCTTGGGTAACACTTGTGAAGCATGTAACTAACATAACTCATGGCCCTAGGCTACATGTGGAAAACATTGAGTATGAATGGTCTACTAGACCTGATGATTAGTAGGATGACTATCATGTCCATGACCTCCTCCTTAGCCATTCCTACCAATGATAATTCAATTCCCCAACTGATGCGGTGTAAAATAACCTTCCACTAAAGGTGGAGCTGGTGTGGAACCCCTTCCACTGTAAGCATATGGGAAGTTATGACATAATCTATGAAAATTCCCCATATGAAAATAGACACAACACTCCATCAGGTTTGGGTCACACTGAGGTTCCATATTCCATCCTCTTTTTCATTGGTGGTATAAAATGGATCCTCTAGTGTGGTCACTCTAACCACCACTACATTACCATGAGACCCATAGAGAACATTTCTTAATACCAAAACAACTACTAGCCTAACTCGACACTGATTATCTATACCCAGTACTTCACCTTACCTCATGTTTTTCTCATAGATAATATCCAAACTAACAATCTTAGAAAAAATAGGTAGGTGATAAACATGAAACTAAATACAGATGGAAAATGGAATCCCATCATTAAAGTGTCTAACACACAGAATCTCATCGCTGATTAGAAGACATGAAAATACTTTTAACTCCATAAAACATGGTTAATAATACTTGAATAACATAACACCCTTATATAGATGCATAAACACTATGGATTTAGCATATATCATCATATAAGGAAATAATTGGTAATAGAAGGAAATTTGGAAATCATCCCATGCAATGTCTTGATATAGAAAACCCTATGTAATCATGTCCCACTAGCAGTTGGAAAAATCATTAAGCTTATACATAGAAATATTGACCCTTCTCTCTAGTGGAATATCCAAATGCTCAACTATATATAGGGTGTCCACAATCCAAGACCCAAAATATTGAAAACTCCCATACCCCAAGAAGGTGGTAAGATGCTACTGCTGGAAATCATTTATCAGATCATCCATAGAATGTGCAGGACATCGAGAACCTTTCATGGACTACATCAGGCATAGTAAACTCTCAAAAAGAAGAGAACCAGTTCACATATCAATTATAGTAGGATGTTCTTCAATTGGCACTCCAGGAGGTAAGACTGGTAGCACAGGTCCCACCATGTCTGGAGCCTGGTTGTCACCACCTTCCTGGTGTACAACACAAGGATTTTGTGGTAGAATTGGTCAATAATTTCTAAGATTGTGCCTCATAAAAAACATGAAAATGGACAGATACACTAGATAAATCATAATATAACAAGAATGTCTCTCTGTTCAAGGTATACTACCCCAACTACCCGCATAAATGACTGAGTATTACTAATGTTCAATTTAAAATTCTAGGGGTTCTTATAGATAAATGGTTCGATAAAAACTTTCATTTTTATTTACTGGAAAACATTCATTTTTAGGTCATGTTTCACAATTTTATGTTTCATTTTCATATAAAATTATATGAATATTTGATTAAAATGGATGTCCAGTCATACTGAATTAGGGACCATACAACTTATCACTAAAATTGACACCCATTTAATTTCTAGTTAACCAAAAATAAATTTGGTCTCAGAATATAATGGGTTATATATTATGGAATGACTTAGTAAATTAGCCATTATAACCCACAAGGTCCCATAAAAATCAAGAATTGAAACTAGAAATCACTTAACCATAGCTGAAGAGAAGCGTAGGAATACTATAACTACTATTTCCCAACTCAACAATCAATGTAAGAACAAGAAATAGAAGTAGTGATATATACATATATGCCATGGAATATGCATGACATGTTATTTCTATGTTCCTATGATGATTCCAGATTGATGATACTTACCCTCATCTATTCAGGCTAAGGATAAAATAAAAACCACTATCAAAATTATAATAATAATAATCACAAACAATGTTCAACTCTAAAAGGTGAAAATTTATTAACTTTAATAGAAAAAAATTAGAATTATTCTTCTAGGAATGTTTTCATTTACCCCAAACAATAGATAAATATTCCCAAGAACAACTTATAACTATGATCCAAATCCTTCCAAATGTCATGTATATTGTCTCAAAATAGTAAGTAAATAATGTAAACCCTATGATAACACATTATGATGTATTGTTCAATGGTTCCACTCAATGGGGCACCGATCTTGATAGGCCACATGTCCTCAAATGTATCTCCCTAGATGCTATAGGCTATCGAGTAACGACCATGAACTATGGTATTTTCTTGGGGAGTTTGTTACATCATTACCAGAGTGAAGCTCAATAGATAAATATAATAACAGTTAAATAGTGGGAAAATTATTCATAAATAAATGGTACATCATAAGAAGAAAAAAATAATAAAAACCTTAAGTAACAGATAATAAAACTCATTTTGATAATTGAATCATATAAAAAATGTTGATGATAATGTACCATGTGTATACAAAATTGGAAAACATGTATACATGGAAGTAAGAAGAACAATCTATAAAAAAAATAAAAAAAAATCCAAAAACAATCAAATCATCCAGATCTCTTACTAAGTCATCTCCTATAAAGAGATGTCCAAATGCAAGAAACAAATATCAGGTGTCCAAGGTGAGATGCATGCCTTTTTCAGAACCTCCATACATGTAATATTTTTGGGTACCATTAGAGACCTGGATAGGGTGTCATATAAATCTAAATAAGCTGCGAAAAATGGAATCTATAACATTTAGTTTGTTTAATATAATATGTCAATGTGCATGCATGTAGAAATGTAAATAATTACAATATTGTAAATAGCCAAGTACCCACTTCAGCCTCAACTGGATGTGTCTGTGAATAATTAGTCTTTTATTTAATTCAGTATGATTAGTTTATATAAATAAGTCATGTGATTCATAACCTACACTCATATCACCTCAAAAAAATAATTATAATGGATCTAAGGTATAACAAGGAATCCTATAATGATGTTAAATATAAAGATGATCCATGTTAATAACCAAGGAATCCTTGACCTTGGGGTCAATACAACTCATTAATAACTTGTATCCTAGCTATAAGGGTCTGCATATAATCCATGGAGAATCACCAAGGGCATTCCATTGTAATATTGGTATAATAGAGTGTGTGTATCTCATCCAAGGTAAAATGGGACAAGTAATGACTAGGCCCAATGGGTGTCCACGTGGATCTGCATGTCATAAGATATCATCTTATATTCAAGGAGTGTATCCAAGGAATCCAAAATTTCTAAATGATAATGGAAGTATCTTATGGTATCATACTAAGCATCAACTAGTAAACAAGTATCGAGTTCAATGGTGGGTCTCAACATTGGGAAACAACATTCCTAAATCAGAATGACACCCACAAGTGCTGAAGGAATTCCCTCAAGAATTGAAGGATGTATTTAGTCTAACCACTCCTACAATGATGTCAATGTTCATATGAAATTTAAACCCTATAATTGATTCAATAAATTAATTAGGCCGTGTAATAGTCATGCCTCTTATTAATTCATTTGATTAATTTCATACCTTTCATTATTGTGACATGGCTAAAGATAATGCAACCACTTATTAATTCATATAATTCTTATTCAATTCATTTTGTTTACTCGACTACATTTAATTAATCATGGAGAGGTGTTCTAAAAATGTATCACCGGGTAACTCTATTACATTTAATTATGCAAAGGCATATATATAATATACATTCCATTTTCATTTAATATTGATTTATCAAGTTGAATAAATTACCTTATAAAGGTCAAGTGATAATAATACATGTGTGAAACATGTACATTTCATTTAATTAATTAACAAATACATAAATTAAGGAAAAGTCAATGCACACCCGAATGGTGTCACATAAAGTATGAAAACCCACTAAAATAATAATTTTAGAAGACACCCTACTCGGGGTGGTTGAAATTGATGATGCAACCTCCAAAGATTATAAAAATCTATAACAAGGGTCTTATAATAAAATTAAAATGACTATAGTAAAGGAATATGAATTTAATAGGCCACACATAATTAAATTTTTGCACACACACTATGGTAATTTATAAAATGGTGAAACATGAGGGGTGAGTCATTGAACACCTACCTTAAGCTCATATGACTCTTCTAATTCAGTACCATCTTTTAGATTGTCCTAGATCGGAATAAATCTAAATAATGAGTCAACACACAAAAAATAGGGAAAATTATCATGTATCTAAATAACTGTGTTGTGGAGAAGATAAATAAATAATGAATTTAATGGAATCAAGTGTAAAATGATGTGCATCCAATGTGATGAAAAAGGATCAAATAAATATTTTGGATAAGGAATGGGGGAAAAGAATATCAAATGAGAACTTTGGAGCTATCACAGGTGAATGAAGAGACCTCCTTTCATTAGTGGAAGAAAATAGAGGGTGGGGGTAAGTTTGTACATTGCATTAATAGCGATTTATTAATTTCACCCAAAAAACAGAGGAGCATGGTTTGGACGCATGGTTGTCCAAGCTGTGCTCCATTCATGCATGTATAACTACTTAAGGTGGGTCCCCACATAGTTAGGGCGTGGTTTGAGAAACTATATTCCAACCATTTGATTCATATCTTCTAAAAACTATTTAAATTTTTCATGGGTGTGCGGCCACTGGCGTACGGTTCAAGAAAATGCCATGCACTACCTCACCCAACTTGTTATCCCCACACGGTTAGGAGGGACCATATGGTATGGGAACATGATTTCTACTAACCACATGGCCCTGTGTTTTTCTCCACTAGTTGGGGCTTCAAGATCTAAATAATCACCAAAGAGCCTTGAAACCTTTCTAACCTCATATGGTAACCATATTGGGTCCAAATAAATATGTAGACCAAATTTTAATGGATCCATAACTGAGATAAAAATTGGTTACTTATAAATTATTTTACATTTCTAGATTAGACCTATCTATTTTTTTATCATCTAGTTATTTTTAAAAAGTAAAAGTTTTCCTTTCATTATTATCTCTTTTATTACTCAAGACACTAAAATAATGTTTTTAAGGAAACCTGATTTTTTTCTATTTAATCCAAAATCATTTAATTCCATGTAGTTATTTTCCTTGAATTATTTAATGAATTTTTTTTACTATTCTAAGATGATTTATTAAATAAATATTTACCCATATTTGGATGTTTTTAAAAAAATTAAAAGGAATCTTATTTTTGTTTCTGAAATGATGTACTTTTTTACTTCATTTAAAAAAAATTATAAGGAATGATTTTCTAACTTATATTTCATTAATTGAATTTCTAACCATTGTGACCACTAAGTGATTTGGATCTTCCATTACATGTTTCTATGGTTCTTTTCAAAGAATATAGTTTTCTTAATATTTGATAAATTTTGTATTTTTAAAAGTGAATTTCAAATTTCAAATTTATTTCCCTCAAGAATGTTTTTAATGATTTTGCTATAGTATTTATATTAATCAATGACAACAAAACATTTATTCTCCATTAGGTATATTTTGTAATGATACCATATTTATTTTTATCTATATAGATTATGATCATTTTTACTTGGGGAAGTATTTATATACTATATGAAAGTTTTACTAATATGAAAAATTAATGATTTTTAAGGAATGTTGAATAAGATATGATGTTTATTCATAAGATGAATACATTGGACTTATTAATTAATGTATTTGGCTTAGAATTACATAGACTCTAGATGCATTGGTATCTCTCATGGGACAAACTATTTTGGGTATTTGGATGAGGCCTTACCCATTTATGTTTGATTTCTTAGAACAATGCCTTGAAGGAATGTTTATGATGTATTGGATTATGAATTACATCATTATATGATTATTTATTCAGATCCATGTGATTATTCTAATAGTTATGATCTCCATGGATAAGTCAGAAGATTATTTTTTTAGTTATTTGGTATTATTTAATGATCATTAATTCCTACAATATTGTTCTTCATGCACAAGTTATTGATTAAATTAAATGTGTTTTTAGTTACTTACCTTTCCATATTTATTATTCCATATTTACTCATGATAACTTCCATTACAAATAACCCATATTATATTTCATCAAACCCTTATTTTTTTCCCTTTCCCCTGTATTTAGAGAAATAATCCTTCACCATGTTCAATTATATAGAATATTAACTTTCACATTGTTTTATTTTTATGTGTTCAAATTTGATGACAGATTCAAGTATATATCTAGTTTATCAAAAAAAATTAAATTATTTAGTCCCTTATTATTTGATCTCTTCTATCTTTTGAAAATTTAATAAATTAACCTCTAGCTCTTGGATTTTGGAGTCAAGGTCATTACAATAACAATTTTTAAAACCCCTTTCACATCCTACGATAGTTATAACAATTATTCAAAAAAATTATTATCAAAACCAATGGAAATAATAACAAGAACATAAGGCATTCCAAGAGTTAGTTGAAAGGATTTGAACACCTACCATGAATAAAAAAACAACATCTCCTTTAAAAACAGAGATAAGAAATGAGTAGATCAAGCCATCAAAAACATAGATCCATGATAAACAATAAAAATTCCCCATCAAACCCTCTAGATAAAGAAGTCACAACTTCAAAGGGTTACACCAAGATAAGTGGATTAGAGGTCTAGGGTTATTGGAGAAACTAAGAGGGAAAGAGAACTAACCTTGAAGAGATCCATCAATAATGAAAAAGGATAACCAAGGAATAAAAAGGGATATCCTCTATGGTATCAAGGAAGTAAATGTTCAAGATCACGTGGAATTAAAATGTGATTAGGGGATATAAAGACGAAGGGTGTTGGGAAATTTTTCATTTTACAATGTTTGTATTGGGAAACATGGTTAGTCTACATGTTTTTAAAAAACCTGCTCATACCATACAATGGCCACTTTTTGTTGAAAAAAAACACTAGCTTTATTGGAGATGGCCACATTTTTTGAAAAACATTGCACAATATGTGAAATAACCCCTGAAAAAATCTAAACATATACCATGTTTTCTTGGAGACATGAACTATTAGAAAAACTATTCTCAAACCATTAAACAAACTATTTGAAATCGAAGAGACATATCATATGATTATTACTAATCATTCACCCTAAAAATGAACCTTGAATATTTCACTTGAAAAAAAAAATTCAACCCTCGACTCCCCAAAGATTCTAAAACCTCAAAAGAGATCAACCAAGCTCAAAATCATCCAAACCTATGACCTGAAGGGCATGACACCATCACATCACCCCATATCCCTTATGTGATGTTCCAAATCATGTAATTGAATAAGGAGATCCCCTTCACATATATCTTTCCACTATAGGGCGATGTATAAAAAATCATTACAATAGTTTTTGAATCTAAATAATGGGATGTGTTTTAAAAAACTAGAATCTATTGAAATAGAATAAGGTAAAATAATGATGAATCTATGCTAAGAGATTTCGAAAGTTGGTATTAATTCATTTTATTAAATATTTTTAATTCTTATATAAATAATTTGAAATCATTGGGAATGTGATGTGTATAAATTGGTTACTCTATTACCAAATTATAGATTCCCTTCCTCATTATTTTTCTCTATAATTAGAATGATTATAGATGATTCATTCTGTTTTTTACACTTTTTATGTTTTTCTTCCCTCCATTCTATTTTCCATTTATCACCATGACCTTTGATCTTTGTAATGGTGAAGAATATATTATAGGTCGTGATCTCAAGGGAGGTAGTGGTATCCATGATCTTAATTATTAATTTTTTATTTTTTAATATCATTTTATTTTGAGATAATGGGTATATTGGTGTTCATTTAATGATTTTCAATCATCTCCTCTCTATATACCTACAGCCTGATTTCTCCCTTTACCAAATATTATTTACCGTCCTACACTAAGATTATCCAATGTAAGATTGTATTATGGGAGTTGAATGATGAATAAAATATTATGGAGTTGGGATTTGAGGTATTATTTCACTGTGATTATTGACTATTATATTATTTTATCTGTAAAGGATTTGGGTAAAAAATGTGCTTCATAATTGTTGAGGGCGATGTATATTAACCACATTTGAATAATATAAAGATTAATGAATTTTATTGAATTAATAAATGAATGTATTTAAACTATGAATAGGTATCTATGAATGATTAAACTAGAAATCCCAAGGATCATTCCCTTTCATAATAAGAAATGTTTAATAATTATCATTAAATTCTTTTTTTGATTCTATATCACAAAAAATTGGACCCCATTTCTCATTTAATTATATCAATTAAAATCATCAAAAAAATAGTTGTATATAGAATTTAATTTTTTGTCTTCACTCTTCGTGATATGACCCTACTCATCCACAAGGTTATATTCCAAGATTTTTAAAATATCAATTGGTGACAACCATGTGACTGGATCTTATAAATAAGGAATCATTACCAGGGATCCGAGCCGGACAATCTTTTTTTCTTTCATATTTGTAAATAGAATTCTAATTTTAGAAAAAAATATAAATAATGTATGATTATTTGAGATCACCCTCTAAAGTTCATGATTTTTTTTCTTTTCATGTGTGATAGATCATGGAGGTTATTAGCTATATTTCTATGGATGAGTTATTTAGAGAAATACTTAGAGATGTCAAAGAATATCTAGACACATATTACCTTGATTATCATGATAGAGTACTATATTAACTCCCTAGATATTTCCCAAAATTTCAATATGTGTCAGAGGAAATCCTATTTTCTGAAGATGAGATTAGAATGGTTAATTCTATACTTGAATATCACAAACAATCCATTAGTATCCATTACTTAAAAATGATATTCATGGACAAACAAGTTACATAAGATGAACCACTAAAGGTATAGGTCCAACATTTTTTCTCTTACTTTGATTTTCTAAATATTTCAATGTATACTCATACTCCCTTGATTAAATCCAAAAAATCATCATGATTAGAGTATTCCCTAGATGAAGTACTTTGAATACTAGAAGGGATATTTGATGAGATGATGGAATTCTCACTACCCACAATTACATACAAGTTCCCATATTCTTTTATTAAAGAGATACAACTAATGGATGAAACAAATGAGGGAGATAATTCTTTTATAAAATAATTTCTCTTAAATTTTATTGAAAATAAATTGAAAAGGGATTTACCTCAAAATGTATTTATATATTTATCCATGAGGATACATTCCATATAATATTTAGATGGTTTTTAAAAATAAGAAGATGAGGCCAAAAAATTATGTCCATATTTGGGGAGATTAAGGGGGGCTAATTGAGTGGTACACTAGTGAACATGAGTATTATTGTACTGATATATACATAATTTATGTTTCAATGGAAGAATAATAACCAGATGTGAATCTAGTCCTTACAAAATATAAAATAGGTCTAATGGATGATACATTCCATTTAGATGAAGCTAAGAAGATGGGGACTCCCTAAATAATCCTACCACTATCACAATGTAACATAACCCCTCTTGGATAGCGGGTGGGAAAGAAAAATTGTGTGAAGATCTATCTCTAATATAAGTATATGTTGTTTTGTGGAAGAAAAAAAATTGTACTGGTTTTTACCATTCAAAATCCATTCACCATTGGATTGGGGATGTCGAATAGACTACCTTTCCATGGAAATTCAAAACAAAAACACTCAATGGGGTGGTGGATAAACTAAATTTTATTCTCTCCTATTAAGTACTCAATATCTTAGGGATTAATATTTTTAAATAATAGTTTTTATATTTTTATTTATAGATTATGGAGAAGAAATTATATTTCTATCCCACATGAATTCAAAATTTTTTATTCTCTACTAAAAGATAAAACATACGACTAAGAATTTACTTCTTATTTTAAGTAAAAAACATGTGTTTCTCTTTCCTTATTAGGTAATGAGAAGGGGAAAACATATTTTGGTCACATTCGAGATCCTTTAGAGTGACTACATGAGATTTACACTTCTAAATAAGGATATAGTTTATCCCCTCTTCTCTATAGTATTAACTACCCTACTCTATGATTATGTTTGAACTAAAATATAGGGTAATTAAATTAATTTTTGGGGGGGTATAAAATTATTTTATTTTATTTTTTCAATCTTTTTTGTAGGATTTCATGAGAAAAACTAAATTACATGGTAAAATATAATTATATTGGATTTAAAAAAAAATCATAATTAGAAAATCTATGGATTTAATGGATTGATGAAATGTTTTCCCCCCTTTATTTCTAGACTGAAAATTTAATGAAGATTGATAAAATGTTAAATTCATGTTTACAAGTGATGTTTAGTGGGTGTGGGAAGCTCTTAATGATTAATTCAAGATTTAATTAGGATATGGATGAATAAAAGAATATATGGGTAGGTGTTTAATTTTACAAAGGATTTTCAATAAATTGAGAGAGATTAAAAATGAATAAAGGGTCCCACACAAAATTTACTCAGTTGAATCTATCCTCATGTATGATTAAAATTGATGAGACATATCATGCGTGTAAATAAATTAAGGGGAAGGTATCATTGAAGATGAATTACCGTGAATGTATTGTAGCATGTGATTAACCATTCTTCCATGAGATTAATTTGTTGTCACTAAAGCTTACATCAATGTAAAACCCTACCTCAATTGATCGTGTAGGATTAATATGAGTTGGATGTTGGCTACTTTAGATCAAATACCCATGGGAAGGGGATTATCAAATTTTCAAACAACGATCAGCCCCCTAGGTTCACCCCCATTTCTTTTCAACCTATCTTGTTTTTCACAATCTCCAGGGATCATATTTTTATTTATTATACACCACATAACAAAATCACACCCTTATTGATTCCCTTTATTCAATTCATTAAATTCAAAAAAAATATAGATAAGTTCTTCGGACAGTGGGTGTTTTGTCTTGGTCATTTATGAGACGACCCTAGTAAGCCACTATTTTGTATTTCAGATGTTTTTAAAATTATATTGATAAGATCACAATGATAGGATATAATCAATAATGTTTAAATAGAACATCTATCAAGCTCTCCCTAGGATACAGTCTCAAACATGAGAATCCAACAAATAATTTATAATAATTCCACAACTCATCCATCTTCTATTAATAACCAGATAATATATATATAGGTATTTTTTGTCATAATTTTACAACTTACATAACATGAATTGCATGTAACACCATATAAACATAATAATGACACTAAATAAATAAATTTAATAATAAACAAAAAAATATTTTAATTTAATTTTATGAAAGATAGTATTAAACTAACAAGATTATAAGTGAATCTATTTTCCATTTTTATCTCACCAAATTACTTGCTGATATCTATATATATATATATATACTGGAAAGTTATATCAAAGAGAGAGGGTAAACCACCCTTAATGTTCAACTATAAATAACACATGGTACACCCTTAGTTTAAAAAAATGTAGAATAAATTGTATTTTAAGAAAATTAGACTATGGTGATAATTCCATGATAACATACCTATATAATTTCTATACCTAAACACCCTACGAAACCACTCATCATCAACCAACAACCCAAATCACACATGGAAGATTCATATTTAAGATAATATACTACATCAATAGTCATAATGTCCTTATAATATGCACCTATAATCTTCCATAACCAAACCACTTAGAAACTACCTCACTAGAATAACATAATCATAATCTTCATTTTTTATAATCACACTCGGAGAAGAAAAAAGATACATAATAACTCTTACATAAAATCATGGTCAAGGTAGAAATTTAGACCACAAGTGGACCCACCGAAATAAAAGGCTCCCATCCTAAACAATCATATCTCTTAAGTATATATCACCAAACTCAATATAATGCAGAATGTTACACTTTTGAACCTCAAAATACTATCTAAGACTCAACTCAAGGCTACCTATCATTCTGGGTTCCCATTGAAATTGTAGTCAAGGATTTCATGTTGACATAATACGGGGTAGATTTAAAATCATGATTACCAATATAAAACCATGAAAAATTGTATATGGTATATTTTTTATAACTCCAATAAACCATATATCCTCTCACACAAACAACCCATTCCCTATAGTTTGAGTCCCATGTGGAATTCCCCCAAAAGCCCGAATCACTATCCCATCATCCATGAATACTCATATAAGTCCAGGGAAAATTCAAGGTAGCTCCTACCGTATATTATCAATATCATACCATTCCATTATCCCTTTTTGAATCACACGTTATCTCAAAAAAAATTAAAAGGAAACAATATTAAAATTTCAAATTTAGGTAAAAAAAGTGGAGGACAATCCTCGAAATAGGAAAAGGATGGTAGTATGGGATTAAAACCATCATTACGAGGATACTTCTACAAATGTATTTCTAATCAAACATGTGATGGAGGAGATATATTATGAAGAAATAGAGAATAATACATTGGAGTATTGATCATATGTGGCACTAGATCATTCGAGTGAATTAGAGGGGCGAGATAGATTTTTTATTTTAAAACAAATATTATATTTTAATTATAATTTAAAAAATAAAATTTATTCAATGGGGAATATGGTTCCCCTTCACCATGTCTATAGGGGAATATGTAAAAAAATTATAACCACCAGGTGTTTCACTAGGTAACCACTTTCCTCTATATTCCCTTTCATAAAGCCTCCATTCCCTTAATCATCACCCAAATCATTGAATGCCCATTATAACCTCATAACTTGTATATAAAAGAACCCTTTAATTTAGTCGCCCAATCACAATATTCAAAACCAAAACACAAACTAAAAAATGAACCCAAATCTAAATCAAATTTATGTAGATTTAAATTGATTCCAAAAACCCATATAAACAAGAGTAATTACAGACTTCCCACAATGTAATATCTTTTCCTTAATAATTCCTCATGATAATTATATAAATTCAATTCATTTTTAACAATAAATTAGAAAAATTTTCATATGTCTCCAAGAGATAAATACATGTTATACATATTAAAACAAAACATTTAACTATTATTTAATTCCTTCTACTCCAAAAATTAATGAATATAAGTCATTTGAAATTATTGTTCTTTGAAACTGAGTCCTCATGATTCGTCCAAATACACATGAAATGAACTAACTAAAATTTCACCATAATGGTTTTCCATTGCTTCATTAACAAACAATATATTAAGGTACAAAATAACCCCAAAACATAGGTTCAATGATTCCCAAAATATAAGTACATTACTCAATACCTGATCTCCAATGTGACTAATAAAAAAATTATATCACCAGTATAAGAAAACCGACCAAAAATTTGGAGTTGTATCTGGGAATCACCTTACTATCCATATAATATTCTAATCCTAAGTGTAAGAGTTGGTATAATGGATAGTTCATAAATCATAGATATAGCCATTACACTTAGTTGACATACAAATAAATTCTCAATTAAAATATAGATACCAGATCTATTCTCTAATTCCACACCAGTCTCTCACTAAGGATATTAACTTCTAATGAGAATTATTGAACAATACCCAAATATGGTTGTCATTCATGAATCAAACATTTCATTTATAGATTTAAAAGTGTTCCAATCTAATCATCAATTTCTACTAGGAAATTATGACATGATCTTTTTTCAATAAATAGTACCAATTAAAATAAATTTTATTCCTCCACTCTGAAAACACAGGTCCCATTATTATAGATGGAAGCTGATGATAAACATCAAAATTTACTGGAATGGGTTTTCAGGAATTATTGAATATAAAATTCCCCAAACATTACTTGTGAAAAAAGTCATATTACCAAGCAATTAATGATGTGCTACACACCATAGGATTTTCTATATCTATTAATTTTTAAGCACCGATGCATTTTGTTACTTATCACCACTAATGAATTTTTAACCATGACACATTATTTTAACAACCAAGGTAACCCATTAAATGAATATTTCTCTATATTATATGGTTTTATAGTGTTTCACACAACCAACAACACTAGGGAGATAATCTCATTGTTAATAAGCATTCATACTATAAATCCATACATAGTCATGGAAATACCATAGTTCTGTTTTCCATTGAGTTTGAAAATTTTCTACCCTATCGTACTACAAGAACATAAATTTAATATTTTCATTTTATTTTATTGGTTCATATAAAACTCACCAAAAATAATTATTAACAAATCCCAAATAAAATACTTATTCTCATTATTTCACTTATCCACTACATTTAACCCCATGGTATCTAGAGTTAATGAAATCTCATTATCACTAAAAATTACTAGTTGACTACTTAAAAGTATATGGTATGTTAAAAGAAGAACACTAAGATCTCTCAATAAATAATCAAATTAATTTTAAAAATAGTTTATTTTTAAAAAAAGTCAACCAAACCACTAGAGCTTCATGAAAATATAGATACCAGATATATATTCAATATTTTATTTATCCACTACATTTATCCATCAAATAAAAAAATAAAATTTTTTCAAAATCAACCAAACCTCTAAGGATTCATGAATTTAGGATTAATTTATGGGGATACTTTATCTTGATTAAAATATCTCATAGGAGAAAGAGTAGAAATCTCACTATAATTTTGTTTCACCACATATTTCTATATCAATTATCTTCTATAATTTACATATGTTATCTTTCTAGCATAGATATTTTCTAGTCTATATGTAACATCATGGAGCATAAATATTTTCAAATATTTACAAAATAATATCAATAAAATTTTCAAAATCATAGTTCCAAATTCATCACTAAAAATAAAATAGGGCCTTGATATCCAATATGAATCTCATCTCTATATCTTCCACTGCTACAGGTCCTTTATCAAGGGATCATAACATGTCACATGTTTGATTTAAAAAAATCCATCCAATAGATCCCCCCTAATACACCAACCATGGGTAATCTATTATAAGAACACTAATAAATGAGGTCCCTACATTTCTCTCCCAAACGCGAATACAAGCTGGTATTAGCTTGAACCCCACTCTAATCATATCAAAATGAGTAAGATCATATTGTTCCTAAGATGAAACGTAATTAAATCAATTATAAATCTCATATGCCAACCTTATCACACACCAACCATCCGCCATATTCAATATTCATGGTTTCCTCAAAACCCACCCAGTTCAATTAATATTCCTACAACAATAGTATATGGTTACCCAAAAAACATTCACATCATTACATTAACAATATACCAATGAACAATATTATATCTCAATCATCGAAACTGCTATAACACATCTCAATAAAAATGGATTTTATTTTAAATTTTGGAATCTCATCCCATATTTTTCTTTTAATAAAAATCTCTATAAAGTGATAAATATTATTGAAATCATTAAATATATACCAAAAAAATTAATACATAAACATATTAAACACAAAAAAATTATATTAATTCATTTTTGATGGAATAATTAGCCAAAATCCTCTATTTTTTATTCAAAAAATTACATATATATTTATACATTTGTAAGAATTAGTTATATAAGGAAATAAAAAAACATTATTTGATATAAAATGAATTAATTTTATTTTATTTATTCATATAAATAAATATTTAATTTTAATATTATATTTTAAAAGATGTTTATTAATCTTTTCACTGAATAATTTTAAAAATCTAATTTAACAATCACACACAAGATTCAAAATGGTATTTAAACATATGCAATGGTCATAATTAATGATAATAATGAAAACATGCCTCTTAACAGATCCATGAAAGAAAATATGATTTTTATATATCCTATACATAATAAGATTTAAGAAAAATTCATTCAATCCTTTAGGGTTGAGGCTGAAATATCAAATTTCAATGGTAACATGAGATTT
The DNA here is from genome assembly GCA_963277665.1 of Viscum album. Classification (NCBI taxonomy): domain Eukaryota; kingdom Viridiplantae; phylum Streptophyta; class Magnoliopsida; order Santalales; family Viscaceae; genus Viscum; species Viscum album. Next base: position 1,033,608,535 of record OY728158.1, read on the forward strand.
TACTGTAAATAGATTAATCAAAACATTATATGGGTAATATCTCAAGTCCCAAACTATCTTATTTGTATCAATGAATCCATGTACAACCCAAACACCACATTGATGCCACTTGTAACAACTAGACCCAGATATTCTATTATCTTGGATAGAACCATCAAACACACCAAGCATATTTGAGGATTTCAAGGGGTGGAGACTAGTGTTGTGGTTCTAGGATTAAATTTGGGGAATTTTTTTACTCTTTTATAGATATTTTATTTCAATACATTATTTTTCTAGAAATATGGAATGATACCTCCATATATCAAACATTTCCGTATATTAAAATTATTTCTTGTATATTATGATGTAACTATATCATATATATTAAAAAATATACTCCCATGCATTTATTTATAAATAATTTATACATAATAATAGTCCATAGGTTAATTATACAATAGTCCAACCCCAAAAAATGATACAATTAAATAATATTAAAAAAATTATAAAAAAACTCTATTCTAAAGACCCTTCAATCCACTAATGGACACCATTATTGAACCACATAAAAAATTCCTTCTCACATATGCTAAAACCATCCTATGTTATCAACATATAATTAGTTATCATTAAATGGTATATAACACCTAAAATCACGTAAGTGTAATGGTATATGTATCAAGATACATATATAGGTTGTGAGTACCAAAATCATTATCCTAAAAACAATTATTCCATTATCATTATCCTTTATATCTGAGTGAATTGATGACATGATATATTATAGCATCACAAAATAACTTTTGAATAAAAAAACAAAAATGACTCATTTATATGGTACTGTTAAAAAGAAATATTACCTAGACCCATATTGTTGCTTCCCACATTCCTAATAAATCACTATATAAACCACATTTACTGTATTAATCCAAACCTTAGAACCAAATATACTTGATTTGACCCATGATCAAACTCTATAAAGGTGGACTATATCATCTTGGTCAAATCAAGAGAAAAAATACACATTTATTAGAACTATGTCCTTCTTATGGAGGAAAAACATTTCATAGGAAGGGAATACATCATCTTAAATGTGGGATAATATAACTTATTGATAGGGATTGATATATTTATATTTGTAATTTACCCATAGAACATCCATCGATTTCTCCTTTGGATCCACTATAAAATAGGAGAAACCTAAAAATAATTTATAACATTATTTATTCATATATAAATACTAGTAATAACTAGATAAAAACATATAAGAATTTGTGGAAATAATTTTCATAAAAACATAATGGATGTATAAAAAAACTGCATGTTACGTCCATAGTTCCTATAATTCTATGAATATAAAGACATATAAAAATTGAATAATTATAAATAATATAATTAACTCACATAATAACATCATAGAAACATACTACATGAAACATAAGAGTAAATTATGTAATATACTTAAAAAATAATTCTTTTAGTTTATTTTCAAGGAATATAGTTTTGAACAAACTTATTTAAAATATAATGTATTTCCCATTTTTAACCGACATTTTCACATATCACTATCCTCATAAGAACTATAAATTCATAAAAAAGAGTGTGCTTCACTCTCCCTTAATGGTGATCTCTAAAGAAGACTTGTTATGACTTTAGTTTGGGGAACTAATAAATAATTTTATTATAATGCACTTATTCAATTCTTACATGGTCTTGAAAAAATAACTCTATCTTTTTTTACCTTAACCGCCTCTAAAACTACTCACCCAAAACCATTATCTTAAACCACATTCAGTATATTCACATTGCTGGCCCCACATAATTTAGGAATACTTGAGAGTGGGTGAATCATGGTATACCAATAAAAACTAAACCCCTAAAATGATTTATTCCAATTATTATTTGAAACTCAAAACTATCCCTCATAAAATTTGGAAACAATAGTGAAAAAGGTACATAATCAATTTTTCAGGGTTCACTCACACTAGTATATGTCTAATTAGAATATACTCTTTGATGTTTTGGTGTGAAAAATATAATAAAGTTAACTACTTATTTACAATTCCTTGAGAATAATCGCATCCCCACTTGGGAAAAACTGTTGAAGAAATAGTGAACTCCCTTCCCTCCCTCATAAAAAACTCATTTCCTCTTAAGAGTACACTTTTGATCAGATAAATAAAAAATAAAATTGGTAAACATACATTTTTGTATCAATATGTTCCATGTTCATCATTATTAATGATATAATCTCTCGTTTTAGGATTAATATATTTGTGTGAGCGAAAAACTATCTTATATTTATAAACCCTCTCCAAAAAAACTCTTATCAGTTTTATATCAGTGAAAATATTCACCTTTCTTCTCCACTATGGATGTTAATCAATTTGTAATACCTCTCCATTTTTCTAAAAACCCACTACGATCAATTAATTTATCCTCCAAACATATTAGATAGTCTAATATTTCTTATAGAGTTATTTTGTATCTCTGTAATTCATGCTAATAGATACAAATTCAAATGATATGGAATTATTTAAAATATAACTAATTTTATACAATTATGACATAAAAAGAGATGTCATGGAATAATAATTTAAAAATAATAATCCTCTAAAAATTAATGGATAACCCACATTCATTCCATTAAATTTTTCATTTGATCAATTTTTAGAGAAAAAATTTTATATTAAATCATTATGGTGTAACCAAAATCACTACGGCACAATCATGAATCCCTAACCTTAAAAAATGAAATGACCATTTGGTCAAAATCCATAACCATTCACCCATTTTATATGAAAATTTTCATTATATAACTATGTGGTTTTATAAAATTTTAAGCATATTCCTGTAATGTATGGTGTTTTATCCATTCTTCAAAAGTAACTCATATATGGAAAATAGTGACGTGATATTTTATCATTTGTGTGTGATTTTATAATTTTACTTTTTAATAAAATTCCACCATAAATTATCATGGATTTACCTTAATTATAACAATAATGTCACTCAAACATAATATCCAACACAACATAGTGTTCACAATGGTGTTGAATACACCCTTTAATGGTGATTTTTTTTCTTATTAGATAAATTTCTCTCAAAATTCAACCAAAATGATTCAACAAAAAAACAAATTACAATAATTTTTATAATTATTCTGAAGTATTTTCACTATCAATTTTATCAAAAAAATACAACATAAAATTTACACATCATGTTTTATTAACAATATCCCCATTTATGTTAGTTAAAGACACTCCACACTTCAAATATTATCAAAAAAACATTCAAAACATTAAGAAACAACTATCACCTATTCAATGTAAAACATTTTCAACTATAATAATAATAATAATTTATTTATAGATTCAAAAATATTACACTGTAATACTAAATTAGAAATGATCATCATTTACAAATAGTAATTATATGAAATTTCTATTAATGGAACTTTATTATCCTCATTTTTTGATACCCCTTTTTTGTTAATACATATTATTTCATTCCTATTCCTAAACACATCACTGTTAGATATTTATCTATATTATATATATTCGTCTAAATTAAGAATTCATATTACTCTCCCCTAACCCTACTTCAAATATGTGGGAAACCTTTATCCCACATTTAATTAATTGGAGAAATTTCTCCCCTTATATGATATGGAATATGTATCCCTTCTGTCAAAGAATAGGGGAAGTAAAAATTTAAATGTTATAAAATAGAATTAGTAACTCAATAAATTTCCCCATTATAGAAAACATATAATTCAATAATAAAACTTGTTGAACACCATACATGAAATGAAAAAACCCTTCAGAGAGGGACTTCATTGATATATCAATAATTTATTCCTAGGTAGACATGTACTCTGATTTCAAAAAAACATTCTCAAATTTCCCATTTATATAATGATTTTTTTATCTAATATATTTTATCCTATATTAATGACCTAGATTTATTTTATGGTTAATTACACAAAAGTTGATAAATTTTAGTATAATAGGTGAATTTACCTCATCTCCAATATCATTAAGATATTTCTTTATTCATAAATGTTTCATGATATCTTGATAAGAGCAATATATTTAGACCATGTAGTTCACATAAAAATGATATCATACTTATTATAAAACCATTAAATATAAAAATATCCAAAATAAAATTTATCACCCAGCATCCAATTTATATCATCCACTAAACTAACCCAATTGGTGGGTTTATTTTCTAGTAATTACTTTTTCTCTACTCTTTTGTAAATTAATCAAAAATGTACCATCACTTTTATATTATGAAGTATTATTTTCTACACTAGAATTTGTATTTAATATGGATAAATTTGAGAACTACATTCTTAAAATTTATCAAGAACAATGTCTTATACTATAGAACTTCTTGAATTTTATGATATCTATAATATCAACCATTTTCCATTTATCATTTTCTGAAAATTTCATCTGTATAAAAATCATCATTGAAAAAGAAATTTTATCCTCCATTCCATATTATTTTAATAACCCCTTAATGTATGTGGACTTTGAAATGAGTATTCCATTTTTAATTTTATTACTTGAAAACCAAGTAAAAAATGTGAACTCCTTAACCATAGATATTTCAAACTTTCTCCATGTGAAATTTTCAAAATCTGTGCATTTAGATTCATTAAATCCATAAAAATAATGTCATATATGAAATCTAGAATAACAATCCAATGATAATTCTCCTTCATTACATAATAATTTTGATCAACTCCTATATATTAAAATCCATGATTTCATAGGTATTGACCAACCCTATAATACTAAAAATTTATTTCTTATATCATTAAAAATAGTAAATGATTGTAGGATACATAATTTTTTCTCGTCTTTATGAATGTGTAAATCTTACAATTTATCAAAATAAACTACCCCTTCAAAGAATATATTGATAAATGATAGTTTTACATCCATTTTAAAACCCATAAACTAATTATACACCACTATGGATGAAAGAAGTCTAATAATTTACAATCTATACATGGTTAAAATTTTCCCAGCCACATTAATCCCTTTAATTTTTTAGTGTCCTTTTTAAGGAAGTTATTATTTATTTTAAATAAATATATCTTATTCATTTAACATGTTTTGAAAATTCAAATTCTTTCCAAGTACATTTTTATCATTTTACTCTGGAACAATTTCCCATGTTTGAATCTTCCAAATTTAATCAATATTATCATCTATATATCAACTAAAAAAATCCATATCATAATGAAAAAAAATCAAGAACAAATCTCATATATCAATAGACCGTACATCATAATGTTTTTATCTAATAGTGATAAGATATAATTGAAAAAATAATAATTATATCAAGATCTAACAGCAGATCAAACATAAAATCAATTATCTGCATGAAATAATTGATTTAATTAAAAGTATATGTCATAAAAATTACCCTATGATGCTCAAATAATCACTCAAACTGTTTAAAAGTAGTTATGGGGTCCAAATTAGGGTTCATAAAGGGTGATTTATAACAAATATATCTGTGAAAAATAATTCAATATAGTTTTGTAAACATTGCAGGACCATTAAAATTTGTTCAGACCTCTCTGGCCAAATTTCCTAAACATGAATGGACTAAAAAACATGAAATAAACCATTAATCATGGTAAAAATACTCCAAATATCCTAAAGTAATCTACAATCTAAAAAAACATTAACTCCAAAATAAAAACCCCATCTTCAACCCATTAAAATACTCAAAATCCATTTTTGAAACCATTAACCATTTATATTTATTTCTTAAAATTGAATAGATAATTAAAATTATATACCTTCTCAAGAGTGTTACAAAAACTCAATTTAGGATCTTTCATTCATTTTCATTTACTATTTAGTTACCAAATTCTAGGAATGATATTCCTAGGTTCATAAGAACTTTATAATTCTCATCCATTATAAAATAATAAATTATATAGGAAAAATAAATTTATCAAATTTTGTCAATATATATTCTATGATTCCACAAAGTACTTTACTAATGCATCAACAACCTATAAATTCATCCTAGTCAGTTTTAGAAAATGAAATCCCAATTTATCAAAGACATTAAATAAAAAAAATATATAGTTTAACCAAAAAAATATTGTATATTTAAAAAAATATTTCTAATCGTCAATGGAATTAAAAAAATTCTTGGTTTTCTTAAATTTATGGTTAACATCATTATTAATATTTTTTTATAATTATTCAATAAATGAAATTTTGTAGATGTATTCATTGATTAAACATATTATACATAACTATTTTCAATAACATGGATTATGTTTAAATACAAACTATTTCCTCATTAAATGGAATATATATATGTAACATCTGAGCCCATCTCGCACAAAAGAGTAACCAGACCTATGGAACCACATTACCCCAGGTGTGACTCCTCATACACTAGAGGATGTCGACTAGCAATGGAGGTATAAGGATGTACTGTGAGAATACTATACCCCCTAGATTAGAGTGTGCAGTCATACATAAATTTCCAAACATCACCCATCAATAGAAAACATCCATCAGAGTATGTAAAAGAAAAAAACAAAACAAGATTCATCACTAATAAAATGATACATAATCATACATTCGTATAGTATGACCAATCATCCACTGATCTTGTCTCCAAAATAGATAATTGAAAACAAAAACACATTTGTCTCCACTAATACTTCTATCCATACATTCATCAGATCCTATTAACACAATATGAGTTGTCTCTATCTACCATTTTTACTTTGGGTATTAGATTAATATATCACTGAAAAATATATCGAGCCTTAAGGATACCAAAGTGTAATGTATTCCTAAGAATGGTGTGAGTACACAACATAGTATGGAACCACCAAAACATCCTCATACCTAGGAAGTAAATACAGTGGTATGTGAAAGTGAATTTCTCATATAAATACATAACTCTTATAAATAAAAAAATAAACAACCAATGTTGATCCTCAGGTTTGCGATCCTGATTGACCATAACTACTTTGTCCAGTGTTGGGGTGTCTCAGAGTACATCACAATGACTGTGAAAAGTAAGTAACATGTCGGATCCAAACACATGGTAGCCTCAACTTTATCCTCTTGAATCCAGGGACCCGTCCAATAATAGCCCAAACATTCAAGATCCCAATCCATGGATGCACTAACACCGATATCTAAATCCATGGAATCTCCAACTTAATATTCAGGGCATCTCTAACATCGATCTTCAAATCTATGGTATCTTCAACCATTTTTCTAGGCTCCAAATACATGGTATACCCAACCATATATATTTTCTAAAAATAATTGTAATCCATAAACATATCCTGCGAAAACCATGGACCCATCCCCCAACATCTCAAACATATGAGCTCTAAATCCATGCTAGCACTAACACCGATAGTGTCACAAAGCTTCCTCATGGGATTTTTCTCATTCAGTAGCACACAAATAAACACACCCCTTCAAAATTTTTCTTACAACCCCAAGTGATTTTTTTTCATTACTGAAATGGTCTCAATGGATTACACCAGAAAATATCATAAATAAAATATGGAAGAAAGGATCGTTGAACACCCACACCCAACACCACTATCCACATCCCCTCAAAATCTTGTTTTCATATGAGTTTTGGGGTGACACAAACTTCCATGTCAAACTCAAACTAAACACACCCACTCAGTGACATTCTGTCAATGGGGAAGGCACAAGGGTCCCCTAGGTAACAATACATCAGAGGAACCCTCTTGAAGGACCACAGTCTCAACTATGGTTCCAGGTCAACACCTAATGCCCAGAGGATGCTATGTCTGCTGATATTATTATCTTGATATTATGGAAACACCAGATACACTGGGTATGTAACATGAGAAGGAACATATACCATCTCGGTCCTCAAGGTCACACTCAATCAGTTTTCTCACCTAACCCTTCATCCATAGAAAGGGTTTAACCCACCTAGGTTGAGCATGTATCAAGGGAACTCCCACATATTATTTGGGTTATCCATATCAAGTCATTCTACACCTCCATAGGGAGGGGACACATACTCTTACTAATGGGTCACTCCACTTTGTTCAAAACCTTTTGATAATATAGGTCACACCCCACATGAGGTGTTCTTACATCTCAAGGAAATTCCTAATCCATAGCCTCAACTATCAATGGTTGATATGTTAATCCATATCCATAATACCAATGGGGACTAGGAGATTAATCATTTCACTCAAGGAATTCCTTTAATCATTTCTATTTTAATTATCCTTTTACTCAAATGAATAAATTAAATTAATCAGAAAGGCATTTCCCACAATGGTAAGAATACACTTGTGTATCCACATATCAAATTCATATATACCAATGAAATTAATATTTTATTTTCAAGGGCCGACAACAACTGTCACGGCCCATCCAAGCTCGTCCAAACTCGTTAAAGATCAACCTAGATAATCTTAATGACCTGATCTATTGAATCAATAATAGTAATTAATTAATTAATTATTGAATTAAAAATTAATTAAATGATTTAATATAATATAGGAATAATTATAATTTCACCCACTAATTACCTCATCACACAGAAACCATGACTAAAAACCCATATGAGGTCTGATGAGGACCCTCAACACCATCGAATTACAAATCCCTAACACATGTCACCAATATCACAATCAATTAAAGAAAAATAAAATGAAAATCCAAATAAAATAATAATTACATCATTCATTAACAAAACACTGATCCACCATATGAAATCACCACCATGGGATTTTCTCTATCAAGGATTAATAGAAGCCTTGTCTCATTTTGATGATTCCATCATGCTAAGGTGGAATCGACTTTAAATATATCAAAAAAATAAAAATAAAGGAATGTTATAATAAGAGGAGAAAGAGTCACATGATAAATAGAAAAACATATCTATGATCTCTTTTGATATGCCACCAAAATCATTCCCCCTTGAAAGGGGTCCATAGAGAAAAAAAGGAGGGATCGATAAGCCTAAAGGACCCCTTGTACCCCATTTCCTCTTAAAAATCCAAAGGGTGAAAGATGGATAAATTACCAAACTTCCCCTCATAAAAAATGTGGAACACCAATAGCTAACAGGTGGAACCCCTGTATGAGGGGGTGTTACTGTCCAGTCACCCAGAATCTAGTGGCTAATGTGATTTTCACTAAACCATCATTACCACCCAAGAGTGATTTCAATGAACACATGATCCTCATTACCACCAATTGAAAATCATTACCCATCCAAAATACCATCTACAATGGGTATCAACCTTTAAAAATTAATTCGGAATCTATGTTAAATAATCTAGCTCCTCCACTAATTCAAAAATTCAAATTTCTCTGAAACATTCAGTCAGGTATGAACACAAGACATTAGGAATATTCAACCATTACACTTATCATTCTAGTTATGTGTTAGTGGTTATATAAAAAAAAACCCCAACTTATGGTATCTTAAAAAACACTCTCATCAATAGTATTCCAATCATAACCACTCATCATGCTTCAAAAGTGCCATTTGCATTTCCAAACACTGAAGATTCCTAATTACATTCTATCACGTGTAATCATTACTAAAATTTCAAAATGAAATAATTCCAATATCGTCTACCATTAGACAATTGAGGTTACATAATCCAATGGATCAAAAAGCTCAAAAATTCTCCTTGTGTTGACACCCTCTCCCCACCATGCTCATACAGTAATGAGAACACCGCTCACACACTGGTATACGTTCACATTTCTAAAATTAAAAATGTGATCGACGTGTAAAATTCATTCATGCATAGGATGGGTCTATATTTTGGTTTCCTTTAAAATCGAAATTTTATTCATTAAATGAATTTTTCACATCCAAAATTTTATTTTTAGTGTGTTTTGCAACTTACTGCATGAAATTCCATACACAAACGCTAGTTAATCCATCCCTGATCTTCATGTATTGAGAACATTTCACTCCAACTAGAAATGCATTTCCAATTTATATAATTTTGATGACTTAATTATTAGAGTAATATTATGATCACCCAATTATGGTCACTTGAATTCATAACCGACTCCTGGTGAGATTCCATTGTTAGATCCTCAGTCATCCAAAACCACTGTCATGCCCTACCAAAAGCACCAACGTATTATAGATCCAACACATTCAGATCATCATAAGTTATCCCGGTCCTGATTCCCAATCTCATAAATCATTCATGAAGAAAATTAAATTTATTCCATACCCTCGCCGGTTCATTGGCATCACATTATCATCAGAATCATCCACCTACCGGTCTCTCAAAACCATGTACCTACCTCCATGGGGTCGTATCACTCAGGAATGATTTGAAACTACCCATCGTAGGAGTGTCCAAGTAATTACTTCACTTGATAAAAACATGAAAACCAAGTCCCAAGCTTTTTCTATCAACGAAATTGATTATTGGACATGACCAAACCCACTCACGCCCAAGCACCATTACAAAATTAATTTTATCTGCACTTAAAACCTAATGTGGTTCGTTCTCTCAAATGGTCAATGGTGCACTCCCCGCCATATGAAATCCCTTATAATTCCCTTTATGATAATTATAACTTGTCTCATTGTCAAAATTCATTCCAATATTCTCAATAAACACTGATTCCACCCCAGGTATCACCCCATGATCAATTGTCTCATCATAACAAATCCATTTTCGAAAAATATCCCTCACTACTGGGGAACATTAATTATCTCATTTGAATCTCTAAGTCACCGTGCCTGCAATAATCTAATAAAAAATTAATTGGAACCCCATCCCACACATGGACATCACGTATTCATAATTAATATAGTGATAAGTGCCTCTAGTGAACAATGTCTCATTACAACTTAAACATAGTAGATGTATGGTCACATCCCATAACATCGCAAGGTGTGACTTGTAATCATGTGAGTTCCAAAAACCCATACTAGGACCAAGAACCTAAAAACTAAGTATACTCCCAAATCCTGACATTCTTATCCAACTAGGAGCATAAAATATGATCTTATCCAAAAAGGGGCCTAAAACCTCTATTATATCAAGGATCAATGCCCATAACCGTTGATGTAACTTCTACCACACATCAATTCCAACCAACTAAGACCATGACATGAAATTATTTTCAAAATCATTAACCTTTGCAGTTCCAGGTTTCATCAGATGACAATCGTTACATATAATTCAATTGAAAACACGAGCACCTACCCATGATCTCACCACACTCCTATGGAATGTCTCGAAACAACTGGCCCATGCATCTAAAATATCTCTTGCATTCAAAAAATAACATTTATACTAAGGAACTCTAGGTTACTGAAATTCCATGATCTAACACTAAAGATATTTTCATAAAGAAAGGAACTATGCAATCACCATTCCTACACCATATTATAACTAACTCCTTCTCCACATTGATCCCAACCAGAAGCATCCATCGCAGATTACACCACTAAAGAACTCATAATCCCAGCTAATCCTTTTAGATTACCTTCATAAGAGACCTAAAACCCAACCTACTAGAGGTCTCTAGATCTCCCACATAGCTTAAAACATTATGTATCTCAAAGGGACATAGATAACAAGATTTAATCCATCCTTGTGTCTCAACAAATTATAGAATATCATGTTCCATAACACCCACCCATGGGTCTTACATACGTAAACCATCAAGCTTTACATTCCAACTATCTTCCGACAAGGACACCGATTCTTGTGATAATCTTCACATGAGAGTACCCATGAAGAATCAAACCTCACTAAACCTTACTACCATAATCTATGAATTCGTTATAGATTATCCATAATAAAGAAAACAACAACCACCATCCCAATTAAGTAAAATTCTATTCTAAGCTATATGGGAAAGCACTATATAGATTTTTACTATCACTTTATATAATCATACCAAAATAATGATGAACCACAAGGGGTTAACCAAAAAGGCATCAAATTTATACATTGATCATGTAGGATAACTCTATATACCACACACAAAGGGACTATATAATTTTCATTACGAGTGTATCACCATATATCCACATGACTTTTCTCAAAAGGAAAATACATACACACAAGTCTAACCAACTAAATAAAATGTCACCATGTACGTATATGGGAAAATGTTATATGAGAAATTACTGACACTTTAAATTGATAATCATTAGTCATAAATGATAAACATCACACTATCATGCCCCTACATGGAATGTGAATCCTACAAGCCTGATGGATGCACAGACACCTCTTTCCTCTATGGGGCAACAACTAATTCATCACGAGCTTCATTCTAATGGACTAAGAGCTTAAAATCAAATAACTCAGAAATCATAAATTGAAAACCTCATGTTCATCATGATATGTGAAAATCAAAAATAACTATATTAACTCAATCCATAAACATAAATATCATACCTATGGTAACCTAGACTTCCATTGGAAAAGGTGTTCTCAACGCATCAGTCTGGGTTTCATTACAAGTTCGGAATCATTCTTATAACTCATGTAGACCATTCCTCAAAATAGTATGGAAAAAATAAAACAATCTATGATACTAATTTTTAATAGCCTACACTAGATCACATTGAACAGTAACAAATATGATTTCTCCATTTGATCTTAGGAAGGCCTCCTTGTACGCCAAAGACTGCAGACAATTAGAAATGGTCTAAAATAGTGTTTAAAGGAAACCATACCCTTGTATTAGAGTGTGAAATCATATATATAAATAAATAAATTGAACATATAAAAATTCTTCAATGTTTTTTGTATAAAATAAATAAACAGGAATCATCAATAATGAAATGATGTGGAGCTATACAACCATATAGAATGTTTGATCATCCAATGGTCCGATTGAAAAAAATAGATAACTAAAAAAATATAATAAAATAAACTATGACTCATCTTCCAATCCAAGATATACCCTCGTCCCATCCTCCTTATGATATCTGAGTTATCCTAATTGACCATGTCATGTTCTAGTCTCATCCTAACATGTGCCTATAATAAGTGTAGATATGCTCAAGTACCCAAGTTCTTTGGACCCCTGAGTAGGGTGTGAGTACAGAAATCTGTAGGGAACCACGAAAGCTACCTCATACAGAGTCATTAAATGTAGTGAAACATTAAATTCGCACTCTTAGATAAATAATTAATTTCAGAAATAAATAAATAAACAACCACCATCGATCCTCAAGTCCACGACCCTGATCAACCATACCAACATTTTTTATTTTTGGGGTTTCTCTATGAAAATTAAGATAAACATTCCAACCAAGTATCATAGAATCTCCATATTGATGGTATCCCTAACCATATGCTCAAAATCTTGGGATCCATACCATGGTATCCAAACATCTGATCTCGAAATCCATGTTAGATACAACACCAATCTCTAATTACATGGAAGTTACAACACCAAGCTCCAAGACCATGGTGGTTGACACACTGAGTTCCAAGTCCATGGGAGGTCCAACACTGAGATACAAGTCCATTTATACTTCATCATCGATCTTAAAATCCATGTAAACTCCAAAAATGGGCTCCAAATCTATGGAATCTTAAACCATATATCCAAACTCCAATTCCATGCCGGTTTCAACAATATATCCATGATCCAAATACATGGTATCCCTAACTATATCATAATGACTCTAAGAATCCATCCCATAGAATCTCTAACATTGGAGCTCCAGATACATGACATATACAACATTGATGGTGTTATAAACCTTCCATGTGGGAGTTTTAACATCCAACAACACACATATAAACCTCACCCCTGGGTGTTTCCCAAACAAAATAAATGACCATCCCCAAGGTAATTTTCTATTTGATAACATAAACCAACCCAAGGGAGTACACAAAAAACCATCATAATGAAAACAAGGAATATGGATTAGCCAAACTACAAGAACTAATGTATATTTTCATAGTCCATCGAGCTCTCATGTTCTGTAAAAGTTCTTAGGTTCCACCTGATAAAATTTTTACCTAAACCCAAACACACCCTCTCGGGGTTAGTCAATCAATGGGGAACCAACTCGGGTCCAATGGGTTATATTACATAATAGGAACCCTCACGATGTTCCTTTTTCTAGACTATATTTCTAGGACAACTCCTAATTAATGAAGGATACTACACCCCCATCATCATTATCAAGATATCATAGCCCTGTTGGATATACATTGAACATCACATGAGAAGTCACATAGACCCTATCAGTCCTAAAGGTCTCACTCAGTCGGTCCACTCACCCAACTCATCATTCATAACCTAATGTTCATCTACATAGGTGGATCACATTTCAAGGGTAATTGTGCAGTTGGCCTCACCCAAATTTACCCCACAAGTATATGTGGTCATTGTAGTGAAAGTAGTGGTTGAATCCATAAGTACCAAAGAAAAAACCTTGCTACACGTACTTTCAATGGAGGATTGGCTATGAAGTGGAAAACTTTGGGGTTGATTTTAGTTGAATAACTAATGAGTTAATTTAATGACCTATTAAAAAATTGACTTGAACTAAAACAATTAAGGATGATGGGTAGGTACTAGTTTGTTGATAGGTATATAGTGGATGTAATTGTTTTCCTATGATTTTTCAGTTCACTAGCTCAATAGGTATCCAATAAATGAGACACATCCCCAAACTCATTCGCCTATTTAATCCATAAAAAATTACAATGCTAATCACCAATTCACTTATAAGATCACTATCATGATAACTCAAAGTAATTGGATCATACTATCACTCAAAATGAGTAGTTATTGAAGTCAATGAAGATGAGGAATAAAATATGTCAGAAAATGGAACTCTCAAACCATAGAACTAATATAATAATTTAATTACATAAAATAAAATCCAATCTATCTCCAATAAAATCCCTATAATAAGATCAAATAATTGTTTCCCTTCTATTGATTCAAGTATTCCAATAGAAGTTGGGGGTAGACATAAATAAGTGGGATTAAAGAAGAGAAGACAAAAAAAATAATGAACACTTCACCATTATGTGAAATATTTCCCTCTTTATTGTGTGAATAAATTCACTCCTTAATGAAATAGTATCAATGTGTTAAAAAAATAAAAAATGCTAAGAATAATTTTTTTTAAGAATCTAATGAGAATTAGAACGAATTACATGTAGAATAAAAACATAAGGCTACAAAATCACAACATAACATTGTAATGAAAACATCCACCAATCCTTCTTAAGTCCTCCCAAAAAGATCCTTAAATAGTAATTTTTGATGTCTTTGGTCAAATCCCCAATATTCCAAGTATTCCCACTTGATTATGGAGACCTTGGGTGGTGGAATGTTTGTTGAATGTGGAATTTTCCACCCTTGACACGAAATAAGAAAAACATGCATCAACCAAATAGCGGAATTAATATGACCTTCTAGATGGATGAACTGGGGTAGGACATTGAAGAAGAAAATGAATCCCCTGATTGACCCTAATAGACTGTAAAATTTCATCCCATTTGGATATATTTTTTATATATGATTGAGATTTTGGGATGTTTGTTTAGGCCATATAATCTAGTTAATATTTTTATATTCAACTTAGGACACCTATAAATACATTAAAAACACAAAATTAGATCTTGTTAGAGTTTTATGAAATGTTACCCATTATATCATCAATCTACAGTTTCAATTTTGTCATCATTGGGCTTGGATCTTATATTCTATAGTAATTTTATTGGGATGTTGTCCAATTCACTTTGACCAAAATATTGTTGGTTCTAGGCCCACTTTTTTGGTAATACAATGTGAATCTCCAAGTGATCTAAAAGTATTAATTTTTCCTCATATCATGGGATACATGAAAATAAAATATGAAAATAAAATAAAAAAACACCGTTTGTTTTAAGAGGTGTTAAAAAATGTGCCATGTAATAGTTCATTTTAAGAAAAAATTACAATCATAATGTGAAATAATGTTCAATTTTTAAAATGAAATAAAAATGGTTTTTATGAATAATTAATCTCATGAAAATTATATATAATAACAATTAATATTATCCAATTTCAATGGTTAATCACACCCCCCCCCCATCTTGTGTTTTTCTAGTCCTGAGAAAACATGTATCTCAAAAATAAGAAATTTCAATTCCCTTTTCCAAAAAAAATTAATATAATTGCTAACCAAAATTCCTCATACAAAAAAAATTTAAAGACCTTAAAAATAATTTATCTCATGATAGGTTCATATTAATATCCCAATCCCAATATCATTTCGTTGTTCAAATTCATTGCCACATTTTATCCAATTTAAATTAAGCATGATGATGTGGTGTGCATCGCAATATACTAGAGTGTTAATTTTTATTTAAGGGAGAAATATATAAGTTATAGGTTGAAGAAAATTTTAATATTAATATGAGTATTCATTGTTTTTTTTTTCAATTTTTCCATAGTAATTTAAATTTCATTCAATCAAGTTAACCACTATAGTGATACATTGCTGATGACTACCAAACACAAAGAACTAAGGGTACTAAGTGAATCCCACATACCCATGCATTTTCTAAAGTTAACTTAATCAAAAATGAATTTAAATTAATAAATATAGAGAAGAATTTCCCAACACTGGGAAATACAACTATGTATATCTGATCCCCATGTGTGGAAAGTCACATAATAGGTCAGCCCATTTCTCTATGTGAAAATTTATTGTTTTTTTGCATTTTTAATGATATTTTTGAATAATAATTTTTAAATTAAAATGATCACCAAACCTATTCTAGATATTATGGGACCCCATGAACTCAAAATAACACCCCAAAAATACAAAGGATGTGTGTTGTGAATTTTTTTGGATGAAAATATAATCAGCGAAAAATAACATTAGACGGCCACATTTTCCAAAATCTATACCCATGAATATAAAAATGGATTAAAATAAAAATAGATGCATGAAAAAATATTTTATATTTAGTTTAAATTTTTTAAAAAAATTATCTCCTTCAAGGTTAATGAAATATTTCATTCCATTATCACCCACAAAATATTATTTTACAGTGATATTTTTTTCTTTCTTTTCACCCGAACATAAAATAACACTGCCACCAGTGTCTGAAGAAACGAATATTTATAAGGGGGTAAAGTTACATAAGATGAGTTATAAAATTAATTATAGTGAATAAATATAGGAACAAAGTCACATTATGTTTGATGTTTAATTTCATATTGCTCTTAATTATTCCATTTATCTCCTTGTTAAATGCTTGATAATTAGGGATGATTGGAGACTAGGTCTGAACTCTGTATGGAATTTGGTTCCACTGAAAACATACAAATTCTTGAGATTATAAATATCACACTAAAAAACATTATAGGATAGGGTAATCCCCAAGGTGTTCACTTAACTAAAAAATAGACAAAAACCAAAAAAATGGATCAAAAAAATACCAGTTTTTATTTAAAGTAATACAAAAAATAGAATCAAATGAGAACAACAAAAAAAGATTGGTTTCCTCTTGAAATGAACTTAGTTTAATGTTATTATCTCAAATTGGACCTCCAAGCATATCAAATACCAACTTTCAACAATTTAAGGGAGACATTTTTCACCACTTATACTATATTGAGAGTGATTCTTTATTTATAATTTTTATCATGTAAAAACATATTATCTATAATTAGTTAAAAAATACATAGAGTTACAAAAATGGTTGATCTAGTTTCTTATGAAGTATTTCATAAGAAATATGGGATTATTCCCCCATTATAGGAATCAATATAGGAAACAATAACATCTATAAGGTTTTGGATATCCTTAATGAGACAATAGTTGAGGTAGGATATAAATCACTTTTATCATGTTTGGGTTGATCAAAATTATATGATAGAGATTGGGGGTAAGAAACAAGCTTGACTGATTAATTTTTAATTGATGTTTTCCCCAAAATAATTGGTTCAATGAAATTAATGGGAACGAGTTGGGAGTTCATGGTTTTTTATAAGGGTTCACTAATATCTGGTTCTGAAATATCATTAATGTTGATATATTTCTAGTATTCAATCCATGGAAACAAATTTCACACATGTGAATAAATTAAATCTCTTTCCTTTTGACATAAACAACCATCAACAATTCCTTAATCCTTTTAAGCAATCAAAAACTCAAATATTGACTCTACAATTTTTTCCTAAGATGTTGGTGGGAAACCAAAAACTCCACATAAATTTAAGGAAGGTACATACAGTGTAGGGATGGGCTCCTCACAACTATTGATTATTATTAGTTCTAATCTGAAATATGAATCCTCGATATTCATTAACTCCATTTTATTACACAATTTATCATGTAATATATAAGGAATATATTGGATATCAGGTTTAAAAACATGTAATTCCCTAATATTGATATCTTTGACCATCCTTGATAGGGATAGAAATTTATCTTTTAAACATTTACCATCAAAAATATTGTACATGTCATTGGGTGTGGCATAATAAATGTAGAGAGAGGTTCCCCATGTTTGGATTTGTTGAAATAGGTCTTCCATATGAGTGAAATTGAGGGATAGAATAGATAATTGGGGTAAGAATAATATGGGAGTGGAAAATATAACTTAACTAGGTCCTTAGAAATGGTGTTGAAATTTGGTATTTCAAAAATTTATCTTCAAGGTAGAAGCGGTCATTGTTGTATAAGTAGGGGTCAAATCAACAAGGACCTAAGAAGAAGCCTACATACTTGTATATTATATGGAGGATTGGTGATGAAGTGGAAACATTGGGTTGATTTTAATTTAAGAACCAATAAATTAATTTAATTACAAAAAACTAAATTTCATGAACTAAAAAAACTAATTATTCGGGGTTGGTCAAATGTTTTTGTGTAGGATAGAATGGACGTAATTATTTTCTAATTAATTTTCAGTTCACTAGTTCAAGAGCTATCCAATCATAGAGAAAATTCCCTAACCTCATTCACTAATTTATTCTATACACAATACCAAGGCTAATAAAATATTCACTTAGAGGATTCCTTTTGTGATCACTATAAGGAATTGGATCTTACTAAAACTCAAGATGTATAGTTGCCAAAGTTGGTGAAGATGAAGAATAAAATATGTCAAAGAAAAAAAAATCAAACCATATAGCTAATTTAAGAATTTAATAACATAAAATAAAATTCAAAGAAGACCCCAAGAAACTCTCTATAATTAAACCAAAAAAATTCTGTATTCTATTGATGAAAATATATCAATGGAAGGTGGAAGTCAACTTTACAAAGCTAGATTAAAGAAGATAAAAAATGACAAACACTATATTGTTTTGTAAAGGATTTCTCTCTTCTATATGTGAATAAATTGACACCTTAATGGAATTGTTTGAAATTATTAACCAAAAATTATAAAATGAGAATAAGAATATGATTTATTAATAAGCTAAGTGGAATTGGAATAACTTACTTCTAAAAAAAAAACATTAGAAAACAAAATCATAGCATAAAATTCAATTTAAAACAACCACCAGTCCTCCAAAAATCCCAAAAAAATACCTTAAATAGGAATTTTGGTAGTCTTGGTTAGATCCCCAAGTATTCAAAATCTTACAACCTGATATTGGTTGGCCTTGAGAGGTGGAATGTTTATCGAATTTTTACTTTTCCACCCTTGACCCAAAAGAGGATCTAGCTTGCATTCACCAAATAGAGCCAGTGAAATGACCTTTTATATGTCATAATTAGTGTGGGACATAGAGGAAGAAAATGAATTCCCATATATACCATAATATCATATAAAATTTCATCCCAATTGGATGTTTTTTAATATAAGATTGAAATTGTGGGGTGTTTTTATAAGACACAGAATTTTATCTTCGACATGGGATGCCTCTAACTCCCTTAAAAACTCAAAATTATATCTTCTTACATCAGAATGAAATGTTCCATATTATCTTATCTATATTTGGTTTCAATTTAATCATTAAATAGCTTTGATCCTTTACTAATCATTAAATTCATTTGGCTACTATCCAATTCAATTCACCCAGAATATTAATGGATCAACACCCACTTTGGTGGTCATCCAATGTGAATTTCATTGTGATCCAAAAGGATAAATTATTCCTTATATCATGGGATACATGAAAAATAGGGGAAGAAAATCACGTCCAATGGATGTTTTAGGAGGTGTTAAAAAATGTTCCATGTGATAGTTCATTTTAAGAAGGATTTACAGTCATAATGTGAAATAATGTTAAATTTATAAATTGAACTAAAAATGGGGTTTATGAGTAGTGATGATATTGAAAATTATATATGTATTAAAAGTGAATATTATCATATTTTAGTGGAAAATTATAAGCCTTCTAGGGTCAACAATCTAAATTCCTACTAAATATCCCATTGTGTTTCATTTTAATTTTTTGTTAATGGAACCTGGGTTTAAATGGTTATCATTAAAATGCATTGATTTCATTGATTTCAATATATTGAATATGTAATAAATAAGAAGTTTTTGAAGATTTTAGTTGATGTACCAAATATTGTTAAAAAAGGAGCATGTTTCTTGGATGTATCTAGAAGTAACAAATTTTATAATGTATTATTATCCTAAGAATGTTTTTTGAAGACGTTGATTTTACTTATGATGATTGGTGAATTGTTCATACTTCCTTAAACATGTGTTGTTTGAGACAAAATGATTATTATCAACATTATAATATTGATGTAAATTAATTATAGAGTTTTCTTATGTAGTTTGAGAATCATAAAATATTGATTTAACATAGACGATTAGACAGAGGCCAACAAACCAAGATGATCGAACATAGTCAATTATACAAACTTGATTGGTTGAATTTGATCAAACTAAGGCAATCAGATGATGGTATCCTAGTAGCTCTATCATGTTGAATTTTATTCTTAATGAAACTAGATGAATTATCCATCTTAATAAAAATCCAAATAAATCTAAAATTATATATGGTACAAACCAATATGAAAATTAAACTCAGACATAGAAAAATTTGGGATACCACTGAAGGAATTTTCA
Source organism: Viscum album (assembly GCA_963277665.1). Classification (NCBI taxonomy): domain Eukaryota; kingdom Viridiplantae; phylum Streptophyta; class Magnoliopsida; order Santalales; family Viscaceae; genus Viscum; species Viscum album. Next base: position 1,033,629,587 of record OY728158.1, read on the forward strand.
GAAGCGGCATTAGATTGATGTGAATGGACAGAGGATACGAGTTGATTCTAAGGGATGTTTTCTTCATTGATCAAACATCAACAATTTCATGAGTTTGTGATTCATTATGAATATTTGACTAAGTTTAAGGTCTATGAATGAAAGTTCAACCATCTTAATTCCAATTGGATACTGAGGAATAATTTCACAATGTTTTATTATGAAGATATTTAGATGCAGCATAACATAGTTTCTCAAACAATGTGAAATGATTATTGATGATTGGTAAAACCATGTAATTCCCATTGGAAAGACTTGTAAAAATATCAATAGGAGAATTAAATAAGTGTTAATAAGGTTATAAAGAAGTTAAAATTTGATGGATAAGTTATATATGATAGAAGTTTTTAATAGTTGTAATAATGTTATAGCACATCAACCACTCAACTGTAATATATGGAAAAATATTTATATATAAAAAACTTCTATGAAATGATTATGTTAATTCATTGTATGAAGATCAATGATGAAAAGAGAACTGTGATATGAAGGAATCAATTCGAGTCCATCAAATGAAGAAGTATCAGATGGATGAGATTCGAACAGAATTGAGGAAGTGAAATGGAAGAAAAAAGATTCATAATATGGAAGAGAATAATAAAAAAATTATGATTTCATTGGATGGGAGATTTAGATAGGTTTTTCCAAATTAATGTTTCTGAGTAGTGGCACTGGAAAGCCAATTTTGAGCTAAGACATTGGACCGAAGATTCCATATTAAGCCATCCGACATAGATTCCCGAGTAACATTAATTGGAATTATGTTCCCATGAAAACTCAATGGATAGAGGTTGTTGGGGTTTCTTGAACAGTTTCATCATATAGATTGTTTTTGGATGATGTCATCAGATTCAAAGTGTTAAAATATATTGGGCTAATTTTTACTAAGACTTCTAATATATTTTTATAAATCTATTGGACTCAAGGAGTATAGAAAATCTCTAAGGATTAAATGGAAGGAGGAAAACTAATAATCATATGGAAACATAGTGGATGGAGAAAGAACCCCATGAAAGTATGCGGAATAGAATTTCAAATGGAATAAAAAACATATTTGGTAGAAAAATGTTTTGTGAATAATGTCATCCATCATAAGGAGAATCTTGTGAAAGATTTTGAGAAGTTCTTATAAAGTTAAAAACTAGATGAAGTTTAACCAGATAAACACATTGGTATTAATTTGGACACGATGAAATGATCGATGATATTTATGATGTTTTTATAAAGATATCAATTTTTTAAATTCTGATCTAATCATTCAAAATCTCAATTATAAGTAATGGAGTTTGTGATTCTATATAATTTAAGGATTTTTGAGGATATTTTTTAACAAATCAAATGTCATAGAGTGTTTAAACGAAACCAAAATTAGTAGGAAGCTTAAAATTTAATATTGAGGTAGGAGGTAAAATATAAATTTTTTTTTTTGAAGTGAACCAATATTAAGTGTTTCAATGGTATGGGGAAATTTCATGGAACATTGATCATATATAGAGTAGTAAAATTGATGATGAATTTTCAATGTAAGAAACCATCAGCCATCAATCTAGATATATATTCTTATTTTGATCAATGTTTTGAGAGAATAAGTTATTAAGGGAGGGGGTATTATATGGTGCTAAAATCACCAAATGAAAATAATAACTAGATTAAGAAAGGGTTTAGAGAATATCATACAAACACGTTCTTAATGAATAAAGAGAAGAAAAGAGAAGGTAATGGATAAACTATCCTTGTATGTAACATCACAATATAAACATCATCAGAAAAACAGGTATAAAAATACAATAATTGGTAGAAGAATCAAATATACTAGTTTTGGAAGGATGAATGGAGTGAGAAAGTTTCTTACCTTCTAATATTCAAGTAACATAGTGTAGAAGAAGGTGGTAAATAAAGAAGAACCACTATGACATCTGAAAAAATTCTCATCTAGGGGAATACATTCTCATTGTTATAAAGTAGTTAAAGGATAAGGTAAAGATTGTATTCAAATGTAGTATAATTAACCAGATCCGAACTACAAGTTAGACAGTTCTATCACATGTATAGGGAAGAGGACTGTTTCCACCCCCCACATAAATTGTAGAGACTCACACTTGGGCTAAGAGTTTTTTATCTTATAAAACTATTTTACTTATTATCTTATTATAGTGGGGAATATGTGTCGTGTTCATCACTATAAATGACAAGGAATGGGTACTATTATTGAGTAGTGGACCTTATAAAATATTATTTTTCATCTTTATATTTCATCATAAACATGCATATGATAAATTAAAGATACTAGGAGAATAAATATTCTAAAAATGAGTTTTTAAGTGATAAAATGATATATATTGTGAAAAGGTTCCCAATATTGACACAACCCCCCCCCCCTCTCAATTTGGATCATATCCTAAGGTGGGTCTCTCAATTGGTAACATAGACAAGGTTCACCACTATTAAATTATATATGATACATTAATTCTTTTTTAATGATTTTTGATTCTTTACTATGATTACAATGAAGTTCGGTTGTGGTGAAGATTCAATTATCTCTATGAATAATTATATTTCTACAAATACAATAATGGAGAGTATAATTAAATAGAAAAGAAAGTAGATGAAGTTATCCCTCTTTACTAAAGGACATGAAATATGAGTTTCTCTATGCCGTGATAAAAAAAAGATATATGAGGCATGTAAATTAACGATCAGGTGTCCCATGTTTCCACTATAGATAAGGAAAATATTCCTACCTCATGTATGTTGAGTGATCACGAGGTATGTGAAGCTTCTTGTATAAATTTTCCTCAAGAAGAAGACTCGATAATAAGGGGTGATGATGATCAATCTTTAAATTATGAATATATTTTATGTTATAGATTAAGTAATATTCTTCATTGAATTCCCAAAGAAATTGCCTCTTATTTTGAGGATTTGTTGAAATTATTTAGGAAAAGATCACCCAGCTAGATGAAGTTGTGGAAAATATTGAGAAGGATTTATAAGGAAAATTCCTTGATTGTATACAACTCTTCAAACATCAAAGAGACTCTAAATCAATAATGGTAGAGAATTAAATAAGTTCCCCAGAATATGAATACATATGGATCAAGTATACTTAATATTAAAAATAATTTATGAATAATTTATAATAAAAGTTTATTTCACTTGACGAAAAGTTGAAAATATCATTGATGTCCAAGATTTGAAATTAAACGTGAAATATAAAAACAAAAAGGAGCTTGAATCATTGTTCAAAAAATATATGTTACATGAAGAGGGCATATAATTAATAAAAAAAATTTGTGAATATGTGGTTTTTATGATTGAATATTACAAAAATACCCTTGATATTGGATGTCTAGAATTGGAAGATCACTAGGAAAATTTTGAATATACACTTATTTGGACTTCACAAAATAAGGATATAGTTTCTACTGGTATAAAATGATCATTTTATTATTTCAATGTTAAAAAACCTATAAAATTTGAAGATAATATCATGAGATTGTTCCGTGATCTTTATCAAGCATCTATGAAAAAAGATTCACTATCCATACCATCATGTAATAGCATTTCTAATTTTTTTTGAATAGTGGAGGTTGGGAAAAAAATATAAACAATTATGAGTGAATAAATGGGATAAAAAACCTTCCACATTTACTAGGTTGGATAGGAAAAGGAGTGTGGAAATTAGTTCCACACAAAAATTGCAACAATTTTTGAAGAAGACCAAATGACTTTACACCAAATATATCATAAAATCTAAATTTATGGGTCAATGCTAGTGCTGTAATAGATTTGTCATTGTGTATTGGTTTTCTAGTACAATTATAATAATTTAAAAGAACCAAGGAAGCTCATACCAATGGGGGAGAAATCTAGAGATGAAATAGTAATGTCCCAAATTTAAGAGAAATCTGAAAACATCCAATGAATTTGGAAATATTGAATATGGCTATGATGTTGGATTTAGATGGAGGTCACAATAATAGTATATGTTCATCTCGATATGTATCTACATATTTTAAAGAAATAATTCCATATAAATCGGTGAAGAAAGAAGAATAATCATTGGTATGTATGAACAAAATTAAATAATAAATCACCTAATATTACTTCAGGAATAAAAGAAGAGAAGGACTTGAATTCCAAATCCAATAAGATGAGGAAAAGTGTTGGATCTTATAGAGAAAATAAGAAGGATGACACTCATAAAAATATGTTTTAAATTGGTTTCCTTAGAGGCAACTTGAACAGTTATTTTTGGTAACTATATAATGTATAATGTTAGTTAATCATGATGTAAGTTTACAAAAAACATTGTTGATATTTCTATTTCAACTATTTACATGGTAATTTACATAGATTATTCGACATATCAAATGGTTAAAGTAGTTATCAAGCTATAAAAAAACCTTAATATACCATGATTGTTATCTTAGAATTATTTCATATGGTCTATGTACATCATGTTTATAGGACACATATGATGTGTGACCATCAGGTGTTTGGAGGCCATAAGAATTGATACTTCTTCTCATGAAGTTTGAACAGGGTGATATCAAGTATATTAAATCACGAGGACTGACCAACCAATAAAAACATGAAACATTTTAGGTGTCATTAGTAGTTTATATCTCTAATCCCGTGTTATGGTCTCTTGATGTGAGATCACTGTAAATGAAAACACTTTTATCACATTGATACAAGTTAGAAATGTTGCATTTATGTCATATAGAGGTAGATTAAATTTGGTGTTTCATTGGGATTATATCATTTAGTGTATAATGAAGAAATAAACTCTCACTTTTGAAAGAAAGTGATATCTCAGGCCTAGTTGATCAGTGTAGTAGTACATTTACTAAATCCAAGAACATGGTAAAAGAAGTTAAGTCTATCTAGTTAGGTAAATGAATAATAATGTAATAAAGGATGATGACACGAAGTGTGCGTCATGCTTTATCAGATATCATGATGCAAAGAAGGTATATTACATGGTATGCATTCATAGAAGGTTTTCATTTCTATGACTATTCATTATCTCTTGATAGTCTTCGATGGGGTACTATAGACTCAATTTTTGGTTAGTGAATAATATTAAATGCTATCAAGATAGGGGTCTAGAGGGCGACACAGTTAGTGTTTTGGAATTTATGGATTATTCTAAAGAAGTGGAGTACAGGACATGGGAGCCCCACCATGGGGTCTAAGAGATGTCCATGTTTTAACAATTTCCATAAAATAAATAAATTTATATTAACCATGTTTATAAAAATTTGTTGTGAATTTATTTGTTAAAAGTATTGATAAGATATTAACTGAATACATTAGAAAATATTTAATAAATGAATATTATTTTATTATTTGAGGTTTATTTAATTTTTGTGTAAATGATGAATCTAGTTAATGAATTTCATTAATCACATAATATATTTATTGTATTATAAGTAATTGATAAAAATTTATATGATATTTATGACTCAGTAAATCTATTATAAGATGTCATTTATATCTTATTTAGTGGGTAATATATATTTGGGGGTTGGGGAGATAATTTTATATTTTATATACTTCACTATATAAGGGAGTGAAGGCTCTCATTCACAGTACACTCCATCACATGAATTTGAAAGCCTCTATATCCTCTTTCTCACATCATATAGAGAATATATCTTGATCCAAGAAACCGATCTGAGTTTTCCTTCATGGATCGATGTAGATGTGATCATCGGGATGTCAAAGACTTTATCGAATCACCATGGGAGTACCCATATTTCGATGATAAATGATTATTAAGTCTTTTGAATAATGTATGGATAATCTTGAGGGATCTATCCTCAGTTCCATCAAGAAACAATATTCAGTGAATGTTGGTAGTCAGACACATCATCAAATTGAATGTGGTAGTTTTCAGTTATATTTCCATGCTAAATTCCTTCAAATGTGATCCTCATCTTCTGTATTGGGATGAACACCACCATAGAAAATATGGTTACATCAATTCATGATGAAATATTTTAGATCTCCAGCCCATCTTCTTTTGCTGCGCACCCTGGTACCATCAACTTGTATCAAAAGGATCACATGAATTTTTAATCCATGAAAAGTTAAATTTGCAGTAAATTCATGAAAGAGGGTGTTGTTATGTCCTCATCATCACAGATAGTCATCTAATCAAATATAGAACAGCTGAGATATGTCAATTTGAATGATCAAAAAAATGGATCAAAACTATTCTTATGGCTCCATATTTAAAAAACATATATATATATATATATATATATATATATATTTATATATTTATATATATGAGTTTTATATTTTTGGTTGTAGAGACTTCTAGGATTTCAATTTTTGTAGCCAAGTTTCAGGCAGCCAGAATTGTTTTCTCTGGTATTCCATTTTTCCGCATACATGTGGAATATTCATTTAATTTTTTTTTATCTTATGAGCACAATCTTGATAAAATTTAAAATTAAAAGAATTAAAAAAATGAAAATGATCAGCAGGGGTGTGTTCATGTGGGTATGTTATGCCCCAAAGAGGAAATATATATATTTAAAGGTGGTGTTCTATGAACAGGTCAAAAAAATTTAAAGAATAAAAAATCACAAGGTGTGTGCTTAGTGAAATTACCCAACCACTAGAAAGCTACAAAAAGAGAAAAAAATATTTTATTAGTGGAAATACCATCACCTCATTGTTGACCACCTTCTAGCCTCATCATGCTCGACTTCTCTAGATGGCCTCCTTAAACATGACCATAACTTCTTGGCCACCTGTGTGTTGGCCTCCCAGTGCTGGAAACCTTTCCGGCTTGACCTCCCGGTTGACCTTGTCATCTCGACCACTCTTATGTCGTCCCCATGCTCTAACTACCTTTCCATCTCAGCTTCCAGCAATTCCTACCATCTTGGCCTCCATCATGACAAACTGCTATCCGGGGCTAGCTTAGGGGAATGCCCAGTGAGGCCCAGGTCGTTGGTGTTGGGAAAGATCGACAAAGTGATGAATGCACAAACAACCAAAAAATGAACACACAGCAAAAATAAAATCATTCCCTCCAAACCAAATCAGATGTGAAACGATCCAAAAAATAAATGTGTAGAAAATAAAAGTTGATTCCATAATTTAAACACGGAAACCCCAAAAATGAAAAAAAAAACCTTGGGACCAAGTCTAGAAAGCGGGATCCACTAAAAATAAATGACTACATCGTAGATACTCCCAAAGATGAATAGGATCCCAAAATTAATACTCAAATAAAAAGTGGGTCAAATTCATAAAACAGATGTAGTCTAAAACCAGCCTAAAATGAAGAACAAAATTTGATAAAGAAAGTCAAATAGATCTCACCAGGTAAAGAAGGTGTTCTCTATCTAAATAAAAGGTGCAGATGATAAAGCACTAGGATTAGATTTAAGGCCACTATAGATGAAAGCTAATCAGACTGGGATATTTTCATTGGTTATAGATCTAAAAACCACTGATTGAAAGATTAACTACATTACATCGAAGATTGTGAGAAGATCCACACTTATGAGATGGATATACCATTGTACGTCTCAAACCAAGGGTCACTACAAATGCGGAAACCCCTTCTCAGTTCTCACTTGATGGATACATCGTGATGAAACTCCTTAGCGATGTATATTCCATAGCATTTGTTGCATCCCTTTTATAAGAAAACAATCAATGTGAAAATATGTAACTCCATAGTAATGCTTCATTGACCCACATAATAATCATGTTTCCACATGAATTAATTCATATAGTGTTGACCTCATTTAATTAGAAACTGTGTTGGTTCCATTTGAGGAGGCACCCAACAAACTCCCCCTCCGACTGAAGTGGACATCATCGCCAGCCTTTTTACACTTATTATAAATAAATATCATCTTCACATGTAAAAAAGTAATTCAAAACTGAACTCTGAATATCATCAACAATGGAATACAGCTCATGACACATGTTATTCAATCACATTTTTGATATCCCAAAAACACCTCTGGTGCCACTGCTATCTTCTAATAACATCCTTTGAGTCATTGAAAAAACTACTACACAAGATTTATGTCGATGTGTACTCAAACTGAAGACTTAAACTAATCCCGCATATACTATATGATGAGAAATTCAAAAAATAAATGAACATGAAAACAAGAAAAAAGAGAACACGAAGAAGAAATAAAATCATTCCCTCTAAAGAAAACTAGATGCACAGTGACCCAAAATATAAATGGGCAGAAAATAATTGTTGACACCAGAAATTTTAACCTGGAAAACCCAAAAATGGAAAAACCACGAGACCAAGTCCAGAAATAGGGATCCACTAAAAATAAATGAGTACACGATAGCCCGAATGGCCAGAAGGACTTATTTTTATTTTATTGTCGATAATACCCATTTTAAAGGTTCAAGGGGAACCCATACATGACCTGTAGTCCCAAGGCACAAGTCCTGAATGACCCGAAATGATGAAAACAACCTGATAAAGAAAGTCAAATAGATCTGACTGGGTAAAGAAGGTGTTTGTTGTCTGAATAAGAGGTGTAGATGAAAGATCACCATGATTAGATCAAAGATCATCATAGATTAAATATGACCAGGACAGAAAAGTATTGTTGGTTGTAGATCTAAAAACAACTGAGTAAAAGATTAACTGCACAATGATGAAGATTGTGAAAAGAACTGCACTTCTGAGATGGATATACCACCACACGTCTCAATCCACGGGTCATCGAAAAATTCATAAACCCCTTTCTGGTTCTCTCTTGTCAGCTACATTGTGTTGACACTACATTCCGGTTTATAATCCAAAGCATTCGTTGCATCCATTTTTTAACAAAACCATCAGCATGAAAATTTTTAACTCCATAAAAACGCTTCTCTAACCTACATTAAAATCATGTTTCCATGTGAATTAATATATGAAGTCTTGACCTTGTTTAATTAAAAACTGTGTGGTCACCATTTGAGGAGGCACCCAAAATTGGGTAGCATGTCCAGTAGGGGCAACACCCCCCCCCCCACCCCCACCCAATTTCACCCAATTTCACCATCTTCATTCCTATCTACTCTACCCTCATTTAAGGAAATTCCTTTTAAATTCTATTGCCCAAGACCAGAATAAGAAATTTTCCCATTAAATGCATTAAGAGATTCAATAATATGGGGAATGTTTTTCCCTGCCTTTGTATTTTTTGGAATTTGGTTTCTATTTCCCTATCCCGGGGGCTCATGGGGCTTGCCTCTGGGCTGGCCCTGCCCCCGTTCCAGCACTCTTATTATCATTCCATACTCACCTCTCCTTCACCCACAACCCAGCACTATGATTCTATTCTATATGAGGTCCCTCACCCCCACAATCTCCTGCTACACTGCACTGGCGTCTCACCCCAACCGCTACCATACCCTCCTCCTTTCCTCCCCCGCTTATCGCCTCAGTTCTCTTTAGGGATCCAAACAGTCATAGGCCTTATGTATCGTGCCTCTCCACTCCTGCCTGTCGGCTTAAGTGGGTGTCTTTTTTGTGTTCCCCAGTTTCCAACACCCCCTCCATTCCCTTGATTCCACCTACCCACTCATATGTGGGTTTTTTTATAATCGTTTTTTTAATTATGATTGTTTTTTTTATTTTTATTGACAGTTTGGTTAAATTTAGAAAAAATATTTGTATTGGGGATTTACTAATACATTCTTAGTCTGATTTGAGAAATGAGATTTGTCCATACAATTTTCTTTTGGTTGACTGGTTTATCAATTTTATAAATAATCTATTTTTATTTATAGTATTTTTTTCTCTTCTTTCTAATCATCCATACAATTTTAATTTTATTCTATTTTTTATTTATTATATTTAAAAATAATAATTTATTTGTTAAAATATATATTATTAGTTAAAAAATTATATTTTTCATTTAGTTTTAGAATTTTTTTAGAAGTGTGTTTTAACTAACTAATATGTTTGGTTGATTGGTAATATCATTAACTATATATAAGTTTGTTTTTTAATTCAACCAAATTGTTATTTTAAATCATTTCATCCAAGTTTTTGTAGATCATGAAGAAGAAAATAGAGATAAAGATGAATATGAGGATGATTAAATGTATGATAAAAATGATATTTTAATTGATCTACATAAAAAGGGTAAATTTTAATTTTGATTAATAATTTATGATTAAATTAAAATTCCAACATAAATTCTTTTTTTATTCATATGTTATTATTTATTGATTAAACATTGATTTATTTTACTATTTTAGAGTTTTGAAAAACAATGAGTTTTGAATTTATTTTAGTAAATATTTTGGTTATCTTTTTCTTTAGTAATTTTTACAATAATTTGTGTCATGTTAATTTTGAATTTATTGAGTTTCAATGGTTATTAAACCTTATTTATATTATTTTCTATTTGGTATATAAATATATAGTGGCATTAAGCCTTATAATGTGAAGTTTACCTATGTTATGTGGATTCAATGAAGTGTTTAATACATTTGTTAATCCTACCGTTTCATTTGGGTTGGATTTTAAAGTGGTTTAATGTTTTACTATTATAGATAAGCTTTGTTGTTTTTTTAATGTTTTAATTATCATAGTTTGGTTTAATTTTTGAAATGATACAAAAAAAATTTTAAGTAGGTTTCATTAAAAAATTATAAGAACTTTTCCTTTTTATGTTTTTTTTCATTGGTAGAAAAGGTGGAGTTTTTATTTTTAATATAAAACATTGTCTTTCTTTGTTTAAAACACACTTTTCACAAATAAAATAGATAAATTTTTGATCATTTAAATTATTGTTTAAAACTGATTTAAAATTAAAATATATACTTAATGATGTATTTATTTTAAATGATTCAGTTTTATGTATTCTCTTATTTTAAATTTTTCTTTTAAATGAATTTAAAAACCATTTTTATAAACATTAATGTCCGTTTTCATTGGTAATAAAGTAGTTTAAAATTTTAAAAAGTGTGTGATTCTGTACTTCTAGGAAAAAGGGTTGTTTGATCTTGTTTATGTTGAATTTACATATATCAAATAAAAAAGTTTTTAAATGATTTTATGTCTTGTTTGACATTCTTTTTTAGTTTTTTTTCAAGTTCTACAGGTTGTGTTTTAGACATATATATTTTTGTATTTTTTTTTAAATCTAATATTTTATTACTAACTCATGGGTTGGTCAGGTTTGGTACGGATGAGAGTTGTTTTTTTAAGCCCAAAAATAATGTGAGATTAAATGAATTTATGATTTTAGACCCATCAAATGTGAGGTTCAATTCAGTGTACTTCGGTCCAACCTATTAAGCACTCCCACTTAAAGGGAAACATTTCAATATTTGTCTTGGGCAACAAGAATCCCATGTTCGGTCCCACTCCTAGCACTAACAACCCCATCACCTCAGCCTCCTCTGTGGCCCCCTCTTCTAGCCTTCTACCACCTAGTTTACCCATCACCCCACCTCCCTATCATCACACTACAAACAGACCCAGCATAGGTCACCCCTCCAGAGCATGCCACCACTGCATTCTCCCACTGTTTGCCTCCCCTTCTCGACCTCCCATAGCCATCACCCCCTCGGTGTTGCCTCCCGATCGGATCCCCACCTCATCCATCCATCATGTGGCCCCACCAGCCTCCTTCTATGATTGGATTCCCACCGCACCATCCTTATGTTGCACCATCCTCCTATAGTGTTGGCCCCCACTGCACATTTTCACTACCAGGTTACCCAGTCCGATTGGGGTTGAGGGTTGTTAGGCTGACCAACCCATTTTTAGTCCAAAATATGTCTAGAACCCCTTTCAGTGTTTTTACAGGCTTTCCAATGCATGGAAATAAAATTAAAAATGGTTAAAAATTGATTTCATTATTTTTGATAAAAATAAATATAATTTGGGACCAAGATACATGTATTTTTTAAATTAAAATTAGTTTTAATTATTTTAATTCATTAACAATTCCCTCGACATAAATTTACACTACCACGGATTCTTGTTTTCACAGCACCACCCCGTTAACAATGCTAAAAAGGTGCTGGTAAAGGGGTACTCATTAAAAATGCAAAAAAAACATTGTTAAAATTACCCCTTTATCAGCATTTTGTTGGCCCTGTTAAAGGGGAATTTTATTAGTGCTTTTTTAAAAGCTCTAATAAAGACCCCCCATATCAGTGCTTTTTTACTAGAACTGATAAAAGATATATTTAAAAAAAACCATTAAATGTAATATACTAATATATTAATATATAAATATATTGATATTGATATAAATATAAAATATATTTTTTAAATGTGTTTCAGATAAGGATAAATGGAAATTTAAACATAATATATAAGATATTTAGTTAAAAAAGAATATGAACTAATTTAAAAAATATCTTTAAAGAATAATTTTATTATTTTTATAAAATTATAGTAATTTAATAAAAATTTTAATATAAAATAAATAAATAAATAAATAAAATATCTAAATAAATTTGAAAAAACAGTTCAAACTTCAAAATGTCAAAACTTTTGACCCGAGTGTCCGTTTCAACTCTACCTCATATCAAATCAAATCTTGTGATGATATCTACATCACTGTGATTGAGGGAACCTAGTTCAAAGTATTTGCTAGGTAGGAAAAGGTCCATAAGGCCTCCAAAACTATGTTTTTAGTCAGCATACCCAGATTTTTTAGAATTTAATGGATTTTCAGGCTCATTTATGGGGGTTTTTTTCTATGTTTTTGTGGGGACTAAATTTATTAAAAGGTATTAAATTAATATTCAAATAATGGTTGTGATATTTTATCATTTTTCAAAATGTATTGTTATTTATAATCAAATATATGACAATATATACATATTTTTTAAATATTCGCACGTGAAAATTTAATATTATAAATAATTAATAAAAAATATTTACATATAAAATATATTTGTTAATATAGAAGCCTTATATAAATAAAAAAAATATCCATTTTATTTAGAATACAAAATATGAATATTTATATACCTATATAGTGCGTGTGTTTCTATGTGTCTATATATATATATTTATTAGTGTGTGGGTGTTTTAGAAAACTCATATATATTATCTATATATTCTAATATATAAATAGACATATTAATATATAATAATTTAAATATATATAAATATGTATAAATATGTATTCTTATACTTAGAGATACACATAAATATAATATATATACATGTGTATGTATGTTTTATATATGTATGTATTTATTTATTTAGTTATTTATAAACACACGAAAAACATATTTTACAAATGTATTTAAAACTAATCTTACAAATAAATATTAATATACAAATAAATATATAACTAAATTTAAATTAATATAAGAATAAATGTACAGATAAAAAATATAACTGTACTTATATAAATATATATATATATATTAATATACGATTGAATATAATATATATATATATATATATATTAATATAACGGTATATATATACACACAAATATATTAATTTTAATATATTTTAACATACTAATAAATATAACTACATATATATATATATCATTAAATGGAGAACAATGTAACATGGAGAAGTGGTAAAGGGTCCATCGCTTAGGGAAGAGGTCTCGAGTTCAATTCCAGGGAAAGGTAGGGGCGCACATGCATGTGAAGGGGGGATACCACTATTAAAGGGATGGGGAGGGTGCTGTTAAAGGCTGGCAGGCAGGGGTGGGCGTGAGTGGGGGCTTCTGAGCACTTTTAAAAGGGGTGGTGGGTCCTTTTAAAAGGGGTCTCCAATTTTTGGATTTATTTTTTAATTTTTTTTACATATTTTGAATTTTATCAGCGCTTTTTTTGAGCGATGATACAAGACTCATTTTATCAGCGATTTTTTGAGCGCTGATAATAGGTTCCTTTATCTGCACTTTTCATTTCACTGATAAAAGGGACCCCCATTTAACATCGTTAAAATTAAAAGTGCTAAAAAAGAATTCATAAAAGCTATTTCTAGTGTTAATAAAAGGGTTATATATAGTATTGTTACCATAAATATACTTTTTAATATACATTTAATTTTTGTTTCAACATATCCTGAGTGATGACAGAACAATGTACGTCTGAGTTTTATTTGTTAATTAATTATTTCATGTGGTTGATGGTTACATTAATTAATTAATTAATTTGATGACATGTTCATTATCTGTCTTTATAATTTTATATGTAAGTTTCTCTATGTCCATGAGAAATTTATTTCTTGTGATTTAGGCATTTCCAAGATCCCTTCACCAGTAACAAATTATTTATTTGTTATGATGAATATGAAAAAACATGTGGACAACACTAATGCGAGGTGAAGTTAAAGAGAAGATGTAAATAGATTTAACATGTTGGGTGTTATAACATGAGTCAAACATGACTCATGTATTTTACCCTGGGGTCTCGATTGATCCATTTTTTCTAAATGGATCAACCAATATAAACTCTCATGATTAGTCATTTATTTTATTCCATGTATGCATCATTTTTCAATTATTTGTTTACGTGCTAATGGGAGTGATCTCATAAAATAATAAACTAAAATATAGATATTAAAACAACTTAATACATGATGATTTTTTCTGTTTTCATCATGGTAATGTTTTGAGTGTGATCACATAGTACATTCATAACTGATAGAAAATGATTTCATTATTTGAGAAATAATAAAAACCCTGAAAGTGGTATTAATTTGTATCACCTTCTGTATTTTGAATTTGAACAAGAACCAGTTGTACGGGGTTCCTATCCACAATAGTTGAGGGTCACTCCTACAAATGGGGAGTTCTTATGAAAATAATGGACTGAATCAAGTAAAGTGATAAATTACAACTATTTATAGCAATAATTTAACAATTTACAGGTAAAGTGTTGAGTAACTCAACTTTATGATATTTAGAAGCGAGGACCTTACTCAACATTCCAAGGAGACATGAGTCAACTCAGTTGAATAGTAAAATGCCAAACTTGAAACTCTCTAAGTAGTGGTGTGGCCCTAACTTAGACTATGGAGATATTTTCACGGTTTTTTTATATTAGAATACTCTAGTGAATGATTATTCTGAATCTAGTAGTGAGTGATACTATGGTTCTATAAAATAGTGGGAGAGATCTCATGATTTAATTAATCAGTAATTTCTAATCCATATATCAATAAAATTTACTAATCTTCTTATGTTTAATTTTTTAAGAAAAATAGATATTAATACCCCATATACAAATTGATTACTATTTAAAAAATTACATTTCCTCACCAGTGTGAATTTCAAAGAGTAATACAAGGACTTTCAGAAAGTATTATGATATAAGAAATTCTATGTACTGATGTTTCAAATACTTGTTAAGACACCACATGAATTAAGAGAGTGAGACAATCATATGAGAGACACATGTATTTATCATTTTATAATTACATCATAATGATATAATCAATGTCTAATGTTTTTTTGAAACAATAATATGACATTTATGGTTTCACATGCTGCCTCATATTAGAGAATCCTATGAGTATAATTTTATGTGAGATGTGGATAAGATAATGATTACACATAATATGTGTAAATTAAAAGATGGATAACAGTATTTGAATAAATATCATTCTTATATCTTTATCACAAACTTACTCTAGCTTCATTTAAGTTTAAAAAATGGAATTTATGGAGAAAATGATTCATTTCTTTTTTTGTAAGGTTCTATAAGTTTATAAGGACTTAAAAAAATATTAATCTTTATTTTTTTTGGTGAACATGTGGAAATTCAAGGAGAGAAGGACAATAAAAAGTGTGACACCAAACGCACCTTCAAAACATCCTTCAAATAACTAAGGTACATAATCATACGTAAAATTATTTTCTCTGCATGTCTCGAGTTAATTCCAGGGATGCATAAATGCAATGAATTGATGTATAATAAAGAAAAGGCTTACACTTAGTGTATATTCCTCATTTTATGTGATGTTTCTATCATACTTCTTCATTTTAAAGACAATATGTTTTTCATATGAGTTTATTTAAATATAGTAATCAGGTGAGAGAATAAAATTGGAGGAATTAATGTGAATTCTCCATGTAGAAAAGAAAGGGTTATTTTTAAGTTAGTAATGAGAAATACATTATTTATAATTTCCAGGAATGTGGTTTCAGTTGAACATTTTTTATCTATTACCAAATTATTTATCCCCTGTGTCCATTTGAAACAAATAGACATTATTTCATTTTTTGTAATGAATATGGTTTGTGGTAGATAATACTCAACTTTTACTTCATTAGTGCTTGAATCATTGGTAAAAATTGATGAATATAAAATTCAAGACAATGTTATACACAGTTGTGGTAAAAATTATTTTTATAATATAACTAAAGGTAACTTCCAAGGATATACCCATTATATTATTTAGACTCTTTGGAGATAAATACCATATGTTTTATCAACACATTTACATGTTTATCATTTGATAAATAAACTTTAAAAAATAATAGTATGCCACAATGCTTTCAGAATTAGTTCAGCTAGAGAGCAAGGACTATTCTGAGGTTAAGCTAGAGGTAAATATACTTCATAAGATTTATTTCATTGTTTTAAGGAATGTAAAAGTGACGTATGAAATATTCATGGTTAGATGATATGAGTTTCTTTAGGCCTGCATGTCAAATAATATCATAACCAAGCATTCATCGATCATGAAAATTTAACGTGGATTTATTTCTAAACTAACATTTTTATACATAAGAGAGCTAGGAATGATGATGATCCTTACATGAAAACATTGATCAATAAAATGTATTTTTATGTAATTCCTAAATGAAAACATCATTATACACATAATATTCTTGATGTAAGTAAAATGAGAATCAATGTTAAGATTCATGTTCATTGCAAATACTTCCCATGTTTTTTAAGATATTGTTCACAAACAGCACTATTAGCACATAACAATATTCCATTTATTATAAAAAAGTATCTTATATGAGTTATCATATGAAATAAATCCATAATTTCATAGTAACCTGTGTTTATATGAAAAGTTTTCTTTAGAAATATAAATAAACATGCATACAGAAAAATATAATGTGAATTTCAGTTAGTATCCTAATGATCATATAAGATATTATATAAATCCATATGTTTGAAAAAATATAATCAAGATACAGATTATATTTCTATAAATGGGTATACATCTCTATTTGAGATAATGGGAGAAATATTGACTTTTATTTATTCAATGGTGGTGACGAATAAGTGGCCGGAATAGGAATAAGTTCCTTAATGTTCTAGAGACACATACTACATAGGAAGGATAAAAACAAAGAAATGGTTTACATTCATCATGGGTGCTGATACACTATTTATTGGGAATATTAAATCCAAAAATTAAGACATAAATGAAAACAAACTAATATTGACAAGTTTAAATAAAATTAAATAATGGATTCCACGTATAAATGTACCGGTTCTATGTATTTTGACTATTTAAAATCGTGATATTAGGATTTTATTCAATATAAAAATTACATGGGCGGTACAAGAGTGGTATCAATATGGCTTGATAGGTTATAATAAGTCGTTGTTCCTAAATCCATCAGAATTATACATAACATAGCTACTTTCTCTAATCATTATTTTTAACATTTGATGTTATGATCAGGTTTTTTGTAAAGTCAGTATAAAATACATTAATAAATATTGGGTGATACCATTGAATGATAATGAGTAGTTTAGGTTATTAAAATCCTATTTTGAATTGAATTTAGAATGTGTATATAAGAGTTTAGTTGAATAATAACTATTTTTAAATGAAAAATATGTTTGATAACATATGGAAAATATCTATTGGTCATATAGTTAAGACCAGAATGAAAGTAATTGTCTAGAAGATGACTCAAATTAGCAATCTATGTTCTAGTTAATGAGATCTCATGAGGTATATATAATGGGTTTCTAAGACCAAGGCAATGTACATATGCTGACAAGGTATTAGAAATTACAAATATGAACAATTCAAGAGAGAATTGTTACCAATGTCACATGATATAAATATCTCTGAAAGACATGTATAATACATAAGAGGATATTAAAGTGGTGATTAGAATTTCATGAGACATAAATGTATTTATAACTTATTACATTATATTTACTATATATGATATTTCAAACATACATTTTATGGTGGAAAAATAGTATATAAATCCTTGAGAACTACATGGTAAGTAGTCAAAACAATCCAATTATAATTGTGAGAGTACAAATGATATGTTCCTTGTATATTATGAGGAATGGAAGTGGATACAAACTAGTATTACTTTGTATAAATATGATCTAATATTATAGTTGGCTAAGGAAATGAGCAATAGAATCCCATTAATGATTGATAATATTTACAAAGACGCAAATTTAATATTACTTTTTGATTACTGTATCATGTATACAATGAGTTAATCCTTATTTTCACCTACCATAAATAGTTTTTATATTTCTATATACATTATTTGTATGGTAATGTTCATATATTATTGGTCATATCAAAATGTTATAGCATTTCCTATGATTTAATGAGAGCGTGAAGATACCGTCGTAATGATCATAAACTTATGTCTTATGGTCAAGATTGATAATATTTACAGGACACATATGATGTGTGTCCATTAGTTTTTGGGGGATAATAATCATTGATACCTCTTATCATTAAGTTCTAATATGATGATCTTGAGTATATGAGATCATGAGGACAAACAAAATAATAGGAATGCCACACGATTTAGTTTCATTGGTAGTTCCTATCTACAAACACATGTAATGGTCTTCTAACTTGAGATTATTATCAGTTTACACTATTTTATCATGTTTTTTATGCATGGAAAAACCAATACATTAATATTGTGGCGAGGTAGCTTGAATTGGGTGTTTCATTGGTAATATGGTATTAATAAAATAATAAATTAAAAAATTGTCACTTTCGAATGGAACTGATATCATAGGGCTAGTTGATCAGGATAGTAGTACATTCACTAAATCCATGGTCATGGTAGAATAAGGTACATCTATTTAGTTAGGTAAATGAACAATAAATAAAGACAAGATTATGAAAAGAAGTTTGTGTCCTACTTTATGAGATATCGTGAGACAAATAGCTTATATTACATAGTGTGTGTTTATAAGACCATATTGTTGCTATGACATTTACTTATCACTTTTTGGGGCCAATATGAGTTTCTAAAATCCATTCCTATTTTGTGAATAGTATTCCCTGCTATCGAGATAACGGCCTAGAGGTTCACATAATAATTGTATTTTAAATTTTTTTTTTCATATTCTATGGAATAAGAGTATAGTATATAGTGCACACACCACAGAGTACAGAAGATGTATTGATATTAATGATCATCATAAAATAAATAAATTCATATTATTTGTGTTTATAATATTTAGTACATAATTTATTTGTTAACATTATTTAAAATATTTTAATTGGATACATAGGGAAATATTTAATGATCAAATATTATTTTTTATTTTTTTTTTTGTTTATTTTTTGGGGGAATTATGAATCACGTTAATGGTTCATTTTTATTACATAATATATTTATTATATTAAAAATGATAAAAATATAAATAATGTTTATGAATCTATAAATGAATCATAAAATATCATTTATAGATTATTTAATGGGTAAAAATTATTCTAGGGTTGAGGAGCCAATTTCAGGTATTATATACTTAACTACATAAGGAAATTTAAGCTCTCATTAATATTTTTATTCATTGCATGAAATTAAGAGTCTACCTATCCTGTCCCATTAATACTAGAGAGAGAATTTCTTGATCCAAGAAACTAACCAGAGTACTCCTTCAAAAATCAAAGGATCAACACAAAGTTGATCATCGAGACATTTACGGATTTATAAAATCATCATTTCATATCCAAGATTTTTATGGTCAATGAACACATATACTTTAGACACATGTTTTGATGATATAGACGAATCTGGATTTGGTTCATTTGAGAAATGATCATCAGTGACATGTGATTTTCGAAAGCATCATCAATTCAAATTAGGTAATTTTATGGTTTGATTTTCATTCCTAATTACTTCCCATGAGATCATTGTAATTTTTATTTGGATGTGAATCACAAGACAATATGTAGTTACATGGATTGATGATGAAAAAATTTAAATCCCTAGACCAACTTATTCTATTGTGTGCCCTGGTACCTTAAAAATGCCCACTTTCTACCCGTCATTTCTTCCTTGTCCTTCTTCTTCCTGTCGATGGATGTGTCCAATATAAGCTCTAGGTCATTGTAACCTTGCTCTGGTCTCAAGTGACTCTACGTATCTCTTGGTTGGATCTGGTGTGGTGGTTACAATGAGGCTTTGGGTTTGTGGTCTAGCGGTGATAGGCTTTTGGTGATACCGGAGTCGGCTCTTTTTTCTGTCTACTTCTAGGTTTTTGATTTCTCGATGATGGCGGTTCTCAGAGTCCTCTGTCGCTCAAAGCATTACTCTGACCTCGTGTTCCTCAGCACCTCTCCAAGTCGAATATGGTGTGGTGGATTCTTTGAGGTTTTCGGATCTGTGGTGCGATGGCGTCGGTACTCCAGGTGCGTCCTCAATCAGTTTTCTCTTGTGATGTTGGCTATTGGTTTGAAATATCTGCTTGGATTTTCTTCTTCTTAGTTATCGGTGATGGTTTTTGTGTTTTTTTGGCGAGTTCTTATTTATGATCAATCGATAAAGTTTTCAATTTGGGTTTCTTGTTCGGTGATTTTTGTTTTTGACGTGGTGATGGAGTCGTAGTTGATGGTGATGACAAGGGTGTTGCGATGACAGTTCTTCTGGTTTGGTTGGGTTAAGATTGAATTATTTTTAGTGACTGCGAATATGGTGTTTTTTTGTGGGAATGGATGAAGTGGTTCTGACGATGTGGAAGGTCTGGTCTTTGGCGGGCGGTTCTTGATGGTACTATTTTTGTTATGATGAACGACAGAAAAGTTTAGGGGTTCTACAATGGCGGTAGGCATCCCGCCGGTGATGTGGTGACTCTGGCAGTGATGGTTACGGCAATGATGTTTGGAATGGATGGCGACGACGTGATGATGACAACAAGTGATGATGATGGCTGTAGTGTGATGCTGATGATCCATCCATAATGCAGTGGCTACGTGATTTGCGGGATCGTTTGCTGGCGGGACGGTTGATGAATCTTTCAAATTTTAAATCTGTGGACAGGTTTGGAATTTTTTATATGTGTCCAGCTGTAGGGTATTTTGGTCAAGTATGGTTTCCACATTATCCTCAAAGTGGATTTTATGAAAATAAAAATATGATTTGGAGTAAAAGAGGTTATATGTGGGATTGGTAAAAAAGTTGTAAATTTTGAAAAAGTTTTTTTAAATATTCATTTAGTAAAATAGGTTGTCCTTAAAATAACTAAGAATACATCATCCATTAAGGATATTAAGATGAAATTTTCTCCACACAAAAAGATTCATAGAATGCAACAAGATTCATACTACCTAAAAATAAATCAAAACTAATACTCATATGTTCAAGCATAAAGACTAGTGGAAATTGAGAAAATTGGTTGAGAAAACATTCTCAACCTTGATGGTCACATTGAATAGTGAAGAAAGAGCCACATTATTACCATAAAATTTGATTTTTTATTTCCTATTCCAAAACAGTAAATTGATGGAAAGGAAAAATATTAGGGGGAGAACCAAAGATAATAAAGTATATTCATCAAACATGGATGTCCATGATAATATAATTTTCATCCTAAAATTTTTAAAAAGTTAGTTTATTGAAAAACATAAAAGGTATTGATTCTTGATTATTTTAGGTGGTTTCTATAAAAACATGATGGAAGAGTAAAAGGATTTTCCATCTGGATGTGATCTTACCATCTAAATTTTAAAGGAGAACAATTAGGAAAGATTATCCAACGTTAAGATGTTGAAATTTTCATGTATAGACCTCAACATAAGAAATATACATTTTTGTGTTTTCACAACATGATGTTTTAGATATCATATTTGAAGAGATTCATAGTTATAAAGATCATAAAAAAGTCTCCTTGAAGGAGATAAATTTGGAGAATGTTTAGTATTCCTCTTGAATTATTATCTCATAAAATTTTTATTATTCTATAAATTTCTTGAAGATCATACCATTGAAAACGTAATCACTTCTTAATCTCTCATTCTTGGTTAAAAAATAATGTTAATAAAAGGGGGGAATTTAATTAATCAATGAAATAATAAAATTGTATGTTTGAAAATATCTCTATAACCTCTTATCTTTCTTTATGTACTTGAATATTATTTATCTTTTTGTTTAAGTGAGTACATGAGTTTCTGGTTGGTTTTTATTAAAAAAAATTCCATTTCTAAATAATTTTATTTATCATATAATAAAATTGTACAACCATTTAAGAAGATTTTAGTAGTTCTAATTTCATGGGGTATCATGATTAGTTGGTAATGGAAAACTTGGTTTCCTAAATCAAATCCTCTTATTTTCTACACTGTGAATGGGTCACATAGACATTGAGTGAAATGATTTATGACACACTTCTTAAGAATGACCCAATACCATTTTATCTGGAAATTTTTATTCAATAAAGGGGATTAAAATTGATATGAATGCTTGTAACATAAATCATTAAAAAATTAAGAGGAAGATTCATATATTAACAAATTCATTTGGATAGTACATTGAAGGTATTTAAAAAGATAGAATTGTAGAGATTAAAGAGCCCATTATATGTTTGAGTTATATTTTCCCATGGATATTGGTTGTTAATGGATTTCAATGAAATAAAAAAGATATAATTATTGTCAATATTCTGAAGATTATTGAAATAATATGATTTCGAAAACTTTATTTTATGTGACAAATCTTAATAAAAAAATTTATATTGCTTGGATGCATGTGGAATATACAAATTTTATCAGATATTATTTTTATTAATAAATTTATTTAAGGAATTTTATTTTACTTATGACAACTAGTGAGATATTCGTAATGTCTTAAACATGTGTTTTTTAGATATCATGTGTTTTTATGAACATTAAAAATTTAATGTTGTTTCCTTAAGGATTTTCTTTATGATGTTTGTAAAGTCAAACAGATGGTGTTAGGACAAATGATTAGAAAGAGATCTATGGGCCAAGGTTATTGGATTATGTCAATTATAACAACTTTATTGGATGAAGTTGATCAAACTGAGTCAATTAGATAATGGATTCCAAGAATCTAAATTGGATGGAGATCTTCAAATAGTGATATTGGATGAATTGAACATCTAAAAAACTATCCAAATACATATATGGTAATTCATCATATGAAACAAGATTAAAAGACCACTCAAATAGAGAAAAGTTAGGGTGACCACATATGGGATGTTCACAAGAAACATCAAAATGATGTTAATCGACTGGGTATATCATTTGATTATATGTGATGAGTTATTCATTGATGAAGTATCACAATATTTTTAGAAGGTGAACTTAATTACAATGGGGGATTGAAGGGAAATGGTGCACTACTTTATTATGAAGATATTTAGTTGTGGCAGAACTTAGGCTCTCAAATATTGAAAATTTAGGATTGAAGTTTGGTTTAAGAACTGTATTAATCTCATCATATAGGCTTGTAAAAAGAACAAAAAATTGAAGTAAATAAGTTTCAATTATGTTTTAAAGAATTTTTAATCAAATGTAGAAGTCCTCTGTGACATAATTATTTATACGTTTTAAACAATTTATAGCACATAAACAGCTACATCAAACTCTATAGTGGCACATTTTCTTATATAAAAAATGTTTAAAATGATTATGATAATTTTTTTATGAAGTTAAAATCTTTAAAGAGTGTTGGGATATTAATTCATCGGTTCAAGTCCACCAGACAAAGAAATATTCAACAATGGAAACCTGAACAGATGAGAGGAAGTTCAACGGATGGAGAAGGTTCCATTGGAAGGATGAGAATCAAAAAAAAATCATGATTTCATCAAATGGTAGATTTTGAGATGTTTTACATAACTAAAGATTTAAATCATTGGCACTAGACATATAGTTCTGGTCTAAGGTGTCAAATAGATGTTTTCACATGAAGTTATTAGACAAGGGTATTGACTAATATTCATTAGAAAAAAGTTTCCATGCAAGATGATCAAACAACGGTTTTTAGTTACATCAGATATATATTGTTGAAAGATGTTATTAGATATAGAATATTAGAAGACATTGGTATAAATTTTTCAAAATAATCTAACAATGTCTTTCAAATCCATCAGACTAAAGGAATAGAGTTGACCTAGGAGGATGCATTTAATGGAGGAAAAATAATAAACATATGAGAACCCAATAGATGGAGAAATAAACCCATGATTGTATGTTGAATATACTTTCTAAAGGGATACCAAAACAGAGTTATAAAGAGAATTTATTTTGAAACATGTCATTAGTTATAGGTAAAATATTTTGAATAATTTTAAGATGTTCTTATGAAGTAGAACACTGGATGAAGTTTCACCAGATAGAATAAATGTTATGAATTTGGATAGGTCAAAATTATTTACTATCTTTATGAATTTTTTGTAAAGATATCAATTTTAAGGATTTTGATATGATTATTCAACCTCTTAGTAATTCGAATAATGTTTGTGATTCAAGAAAAAATAAAGAGGTTCAAGGAAGTTTATCAATGACTCAAATGTTCAAAAATGTTTGATAAAGTGTTCTAATGAAATAAAAAGGAGTGATATGTTTGAAATTGTGGATTTAGTTTTGTGGGAAAATATATTTTAATTTGGGGGATGTTGACCAATATAAAGTGTTGCAACAATATAAAGAATGTGAGTGGAATATATTTCATGAGTAGAGGATAGAAATTGTCAATGATTATTCACTTTAAGAAAGTAACATCCATAAACCATGAGATACGATCTCATTTGGGTATAAATTTTGAGAGACGTAGTTCTTGATGGACCAGGGGTATCAGATGAAGCTTAAATAACCAAATGAAACTAAGATACATATAAAGAAAGGAAGAATAGAAATTTAGAAAGGTAGGTTCCAAACAATTAAATGAGAGAAGAATGAAGAAGGGAATGGAAAACATGTACTTTTATATAACCACATCAGCTGAGAATTATCAAATGGAAAAGTATGAATAAACCAGAAGTATAAGAAGAATCAGAAAAACTAGTTCTAGATAAATGAAAGAAAGAGTAAAAGGTTTCTTACATACGACTCTATAAGTAAAAAAGTAAAGAAGAAGGAAATGAAGAAAAGGTCGCATTTTGATATCCAATATAAGTCTCATCTAGTGTAATTATTTCTTAGAATTAAAAATTACCTAATGAATATGGTGAAAACTGTCTTCAGAGAAAGTGTAAAGAACCAGGGAGAAGGTAAAAGTTGGGCATAGCTACAACTAGTCTAGAGGAGTGGATTATTTACACCCCCCCTATTAGAGTGTAGGTACTCACACATAGATAAATATTGTTTTCATTTCAAAAAAAAACATTTTATCTTATTATAGAGTAGAATTTATATAGATGTCATCACCATACACGACAAGGGCTAGCTACTCTTATTGAGTAGTGAACCTTGTGAGAATATTGAGTTCCATATTTACTTACTTTCATTTAATTTCCAAGGATAAGTAAAATAGAAGATAAGAATAAATATTTTAACAACTTTATGTGGTAAAGAGATAAAAATTTATTAATGCAGAAAAAATTTCAACATTGACTCACTCCCAACTCTTAGTGATGAGAATACACCAAAGTGGGCCTCTCAAATTCCACACCTCCTCATAGCGGTGTCCATAGGATCCAAATAAAGGGTCACTATACACTTCTTAATAGAAGTTCATATATCTCAGGTTATTATCTAGCTAAGGCCTTCGTCATCGGTGGATAAGTTGTCATGATTTTTCCCTGTAACCAATAGGGCCTAAGCGCTTAATCATTTCTCTCAAGGATTTACATTAATTAATCATTTCAATTTAATGTAACCTTTAATTTAAACCTGAAAATTTAATTAATTTAAAGGTAATAACCTATAGTGGTAAGCCCACACCTCACTATCTATATATCAATGGAATAAATACCAATGGGATCATACTCAAGACCACCTACATCCTTTAGAGCGTCTACCATTTACTTCTAAGGGTCAACAAAAACTATAAAGTCCTGTCAAAGCCCATCCATCCACACCCATGATAAAAAGATCTCATATTAATGACCCAATATCCTAACTCAGACCAAACATAAACTATTAATTAAATATGAACATTATAATTAATTTAATTATTTAATCTACAAGACGAGTAATTATTGTTTCACCCACCAGTGACCCCTTCACATTAGGCCCACAACCAATAACCCGCGGGAGGTCAGTTAAGAACCCATGGTACAATATCAGTACAAATACCTAACACACAATACAAATTACTCAATTAATTCATGGATAATTTAATTAAAACCTCAATAAAATCACTATATGTCATACCTTAATGAAACACTGATCCAGTATAGGAAATTGTGACACTAGGATGTCCTATATCATTGTTGAAAAAAATCACCATCTCATTCGGATGATTCCACAATACACTAGTGGAATTGGATTTAAATACCTAATCAAAATATGATGAATTTAATGGTATATGAAGTAGAGGAAAATCTATGGGAGAAACAAGAAAAGATAACTTGGACCATCATTCTGAAGTCGCAAAAAATTATCCCCAATGATGAGGGTTTTATAGTGTGAAAAAAGAGACATGGACTGACTGAATGGATCCCCATGTACACCCATTCATATTTAAAAAGAAAATGGGGGAGCCTGGTGAACTTACAAGCTTGTACGTCATAAAAAATACCTATGTAAAATCCTAACTCATAGTCCACTCAATCGAGGCCCAGAGTTGGTGGGTCACATGGCATCAAGCATGCCTCTCTATTTGCCAAAGGTTGTCAACTAGTAGTGAGGGTCTAAGGTGGAATTGTGGGAATATTATAACCTCATATCAAAGGGTAACAATGGAGGAGATAAATAAACAACTGTAGTGGAATAAAAATAAAAGGTGGATCATCTAAAAAAATACAATAATCAACTATGGAAGTATAATAACCCAGAAAAATGAATGAAAAATCAAAATCCCATAGGAAATTTCATATATGGCATGCTGATACAAAAATGGGGGAAATATGGGATTGATATATAAAACATGATATACAACTACAAACAGGCTGAAAGACAACACCTTTAGGATTACAAGCATACATTCGGTTCTCTACTCCCATGCTCTATGCTATAAGTAAAAATATTAAACATATATAGTAGGGTGTCATCCTTTATTCATACCTATGGATATGAGTTCTACTAGGGTACTAAAGGTTTCCCAAGAAAGGTTTGATATAAAATTAGTAGTCTGTCACCAAAAGTGTTTATAAATAATCCATCTTGTGTATATAACATAGTAATATGTAGGTAAAATGAATAATAAACAATACCGATTAAATAAATACTAGCTGGATCAGGTTCCTATAGGACACTTGGCTTGATCTACCTACTGAGGCATAGGCCAGTGTATGTCTGATTAGTAACCACATACATATTAGTAATATTACATACATATATATATATATAGTTATATACTGTATACATGTATATGCACTAAGTACATAAGGACATAAGTAGGCATATACATGGATAATAGGTGATAGACAGATTTGGGGTTATACTTAGGCATCCATAACTAGTATAATGGTGTAATATGATCAAGAAAGGATACATTCCCATAATATCATAATAAATGTGTGACACCATGAATGTCAATAGGGATAGGCAGGGTGAGATTTCATTCCCAACACTTGACACGGAGGAACATGAAATGTCATGATCATCACCGAAATAAAAGTATAATGGTGAGATACGTCATTCTCACCACACAATGCAAGGGAGTGTGAAACGTCAATACTAAGCTGTCCCTTATACATATTTCAACATCCCACATCAACATAATAATATTAATAATAATAATAATAATAATAATAATTAATGAGGGATCACCGCAAATACATTTATAGTCACCATACCCAATACAACCTAGGGCATCACAATTCATATAATTTGTACATAAAAATATGAATTACTTGGAATGGACATTCAAAACATTATCATTAATTTAAATTAATCCCTTTCATTAATTAAGCAAGGTAAATGAATTCCATGGTCAATTCATACACTTATATTGTTCTATGGTCATCTATAAAAATATATGGAATGATGGAAATTCCATTTCCATGGAAAGACAAACACATAGGTGGTGTTTCGAACATTAAACGATTATATAAGATTGTTAAATTAATTCATCACACCCAATGGCGTTTAAATCAAGATATTTACATCCTAAAATCATTTAGAATGGTCTATGGGAGTATAACTATAACATCCCTCCATTTTATAACATAAACTTTCATTACACAACACTGAGGATCTTTAAGGTTTAGTGTCTTGGAAACCAGGAACATAATACATGAAAACAACATTAAACATTATTCTTAAACACTTGAAAGGCTTATCCTTAAGTTCATCCTAGGTTCATTACTGCATCTCATAACTTGGGTACATACATCAAAAGAAGGGGGGAGCAGAAGGCCCAGTAAGGGAAACAAGAGAAACATTTTACATGTGAACTTGAGATACTTCAATAAGGTCAAGAAAAAACTTTAAGGCATGAGAAAGGAATCATGAGGCATTTCATAATAAAAATAACATTTTTCATAACTTGAATATGTGGGTACATCATTTAACATAGACAATCATGAACATATCACCAAGGTCCATCCCCAAGGTGTCATTTGAAAATTACCAAGGTTATTCACCAAGGTATCGTGAAAATTGTAATCTCTAGTGGTTACATCATTACGCAATGCATTGGAGCGCTATCCGGGCGCACCCTTAATTTGTATTTATTATCATGTGAGCCACATATATCATCATCAAAAATTTCATAAATAACTCATATAGCATAAAATAAATGGGTTTCATTTCATAATCATAACGTTTTAAAAACTGCTTTAAAGACATGATCGTAATGTCACTTTAAACCCACGGAAAGGGAAGGCGGGTCTCATGTATGTAAATCCAAGAATTAAAAATAGAAAATTTTGATATATATGTGAATACCCTTTTAGAAATAAGAGCTTTGAGTATTCACTTTATAACATAAAATAATTTTGAGAAAAGAGACAGGCATTTTGAGACGAACATTCTCCAGCATAACGGCTATGTTTTGGTGTTTTAAAAAACATTGAAAGGAGGGGGGACATGGGTCAAAAATTCATAAATGACCCATAAAACAGAATAGGGACAAAATAAGAAGGATATACGAACATGTTAATGAAATTTTAAGGACATACCATTTGAAATGAAAAACATGGAAGGAAGACACAAATTAGATTTCTCTTATAAAAATTCGGCAGCCTAACGGCGTCACTTAAACTTTCATAAAACGAAATGATGAGAGTAAGAGGGGATATCTCATCATATAAACATGAAAAGGGAAGTAAGAGGAATATAAACGAACATCCTCTCACATAATAACATGGAGCATAAAAGGAATGACATAAAAGAGATTACATGAAAATAAAGAGAGAGGTCGGATCCCTTACCTTAAAACGTAACTCTTAAAACTCAAAGGTTTGGACCTTGAAGGATTGGGGGAACCTTGGGAGGACTACTTGGGAGGTAAGGAGACCAGAACATCGTTGGGGGAGAGTTGGGAGTGAAAAATAAAGGGGGAAATGGTGAGTATTTATAGGGAAAGTGAGGGGACAAGGCATTAATGGCCAAGGGACACCCACAAGTGCTTCTCTCAAAACCATGTGCTCTCCCATGGAATTTACCATGGAGTTAGGCCACATGGGGCCCCCAAAACAATAATTCATCACTTTTGGCCGGCCAACCCTTAAAATATCTCATTACATCATAACGACACAGTTATGATGTCATTAAACATACCAAAACCCTAAAACTGCATTTTTACTATTCACTGAAAAATTCCTATTTCTCAGAAAAATCCCAAAATTTCACCTTAACCAAAAATTGATGCTCTAATTACATTTATGAACTCCATTTTATAAAAATAATTTTCTAAATATTTTTAATTTAATTTTTAAATAAAAACACTATTCATCGAGAATT
Organism: Viscum album; assembly: GCA_963277665.1. Classification (NCBI taxonomy): domain Eukaryota; kingdom Viridiplantae; phylum Streptophyta; class Magnoliopsida; order Santalales; family Viscaceae; genus Viscum; species Viscum album. The sequence continues at coordinate 1,033,659,849 of OY728158.1, forward strand.
CATTTTTTTCAGAAAAATCCCCAAAAATTACCATAACATAATATCGATGCTCTGAGTTCAAAAATAAAGTCCTTTTTATAAAAATAATTTTCTAATTATTTTTAATTAAATTTTTAATTAAAAAAAACTATTCACCCGAAAAAACTAATACTTGACTACTAATTTATGAAACCGTTATTTACCCATTTTATTGAATCACATTACTTAATCTAGGTGTCTAAATTATATTAAAACTTTCTTTGAGTGAAATTACTAATCCATTTGGTCACATTACTAATCCTAAGCGTAAAATCACTATTCATAATTTACTATTCATCAAAAATTAAGTTGATCTTATTAGACTCCAAATTCCTTACTAAACACTTTTGTAGAAGACCATTTTTTGAAAATCATTACACATCATTAATTATATATGGTTTACATAAATAAGTTAAAATATCCTTTTTTCAAAATTCATCAATAAAATACATCCTGATATTATCCGGACATTTGATGTTTCACAAACATCACTAAAGGAAGAAATATTAATTCATTAATCCCAAAGGATTACACAAAGAAGCTAGGGTCTCATCACATAGCCCCTTATAACACTGGCATATTACCTAAGTGTAAGGTGTGCTATGGTGAGAGAATCTGAGGGAGGCTCAGATAACATTGCCCTAGTAGTAACCTCTACTAACTTGAACTTCTCCCACAGGCGTTTCCATTCATGCTTGACACGCTGGAGTTTGGCTTGGGCTTGGTCCAAAGCGAAGCCCACAGATGCTACCTCCTTCCCAAGCTCTGATAAGTGGGCTTCATAAGGTTCGAGTCTACTGGATGAAGCCATCGACTCCTCTTTCTGCATTAACCATTAACATCTCTATTAAATCATTAAGAGTAAGTTAATATACTATTTAAAAATTTTGGGTCGTTACATTCTTCCCCCCTTAAGAAATTTCGTCCCCGAAATTTTATACTTGAGGCCTCGTCGAAAAGGTGAGGGTACTTTTGCTTCATTGTTTCCTCAGGCTCCCAAGTCGCTTCTTTATATTTATGATTCCTCCACAACACTTTCACAAGGTGGGTAGTCTTGTTTCGTAGAACCTTGTCTCTACGGTCCAAGATCTCCACTGGATGCTCCTCGTAATAGGGGTCATGTTCCAGTTGTACCACCTCTGGGTTCAGTACATGCGAAGGGTCAGGTATGTACTTCCTCAAGAGAGATACATGAAACACATCATGAACTTGAGCTAGGTTCGGTGGAAGTGCTAGATGACAGGCCACTGCTCCTATGCGATCAAGGATTTCATAGGGGCCAATGTACCTAGGGTTGAGCTTCCCTTTCTTCCCAAACTGCATGACTCTCTTCCACGGAGAAATTCGAATGAAGAATTTGTCGCCAACACCAAACACCAAGTCCCTTCGACAGTTGTTAGCATAGCTCTTCTTCCGACTCTGAGCATCCTTTATTTGTTGTTGGATGGAATGAACCTGTTCTGTCATCTCTTGCACAAGATCAGGACCAAGAAGCTTTCTCTCACCAGCTTCATCCCAACAAGTAGGAGTTCTACATCGCTTTCCATATAGAGCTTCATAGGGTGCCATATGAATACTCGAATGTAAGCTGTTGTTATATGAGAACTCAACTAATGGGAGGTGTTGATCCCATCCACCTTTAAATTCCATTGAGCATAATCTCAGCATGTCTTCGAGTGTCTAAATAGTCTTTTCAGATTGGCCATCAGTTTGAGGATGATAGGTCGTACTAAAATTCAATTCGGTATTCAGAGAATGTTGAAGACTTCTCTAGAATTTTGATGTGAATCTTGGGTCACGATCAGACACGATGGATAGTGGTACCCCATGCAGCCTTACCACTTCCTTCACATATATCATGGCAAGCTGATCTAGAGATAAATCTTCCCGAATAGAGATAAAATGGGCTGTCTTGGTGAGACGGTCCACAATAACCCATATCGCATTGTTTCCTTTGGATGTTTTCGAGAGACCAGTTACAAAGTCCATAGTGATATTATCCCACCTCCATACTGGTATGGGTAGCAGTTGTAATACCCCCTTAGGAAGTTGTCGTTCTGCCTTTACTTGCTGACACACCAGGCACCTTGTAGTGTAATCAGCAATCTCCCTCTTCATGTTATCCCACCAACAATGATCACAAAGGTGTCTATACATTTTAGTACTTCCCGGATGTATATAGAAGGTAGAGCTATGAGCTCTATCCATCAATTCTTTCTTTTCCTCCGAAATAGATGGAACACATAGTCTTGTACGAAATTTCAATACACCTTCTTTATTAATATTGAAATCAGGGAACTTCCCATCCTTTACAGCCTCAAACTTCTCCTACAGCAAAGGATCTTCTTTTTGAGCCTTCTTGATCTTCCCTTGTAATGAAGGGTGAGAAATCATTTGGGATAAGGTTGATGATGTCCCTTCCCTTACAATTTCCATGTCCAGTTTTACTAGATCTTTAATCAAGGGATCTCCTAGGATCATCATTGTTGCCAGAACAACAGGGTCTTTCCTTCTTAACGCATCTGTGACTTTATTTTCTCTTCAAGGGTGATAATGAATTGAACAATCATAGTCTTTAATAAGCTCCAACCATCTCCTTTGTCTCACGTTCAATTCTTTCTGTGTGAAAATATACTTTAGACTTTGATGGTCAGTATATATATCACATTTATCCCCATAAAGATAGTACCTCCATATCTTTAGAGAAAAAACAACTGCCGCCAGCTCTAGATCATGCGTAGGATAATTCTGCTCATGAATCTTCAACTATCGAGATTCATAAGAAATTACCTTGTCATTTTGCATGAGGACGCACCCAATCCCTTTCAGAGATGCATCGCTAAAAATAACGAATCCTTCTACGATAGAGGGTAGTGTTAAAATAGGTGCAGTAACCAATCTCTTCTTCCGCTCTTGGAAACTTTCCTTGCATTCCTTTGTCCAGATGAACTTAACCCCTTTTCGAGTCAACTTGGTTAGTGGATTAGAAAGCCGTGAAAAGTTTTTCACAAACCTCCTATAATATCCTGCTAAACCAAGGAAACTACGAATCTCAGTTACTATTGTGGGTTGAGTCCACTCCTCCACAACCATTGTCTTTGCAGGGTCAACCGAGATTCCTTCATTCGTTACGTTGTGCCCCAAGAAAGCCACTTTTTGTAACCAAAACTCACACTTTCTGAACTTTCCAAAGAGCCTCTCCTTCCGCAGTGTTTTCAAAATAACCCTCAGATGATCTTCATGCTCCTCATGAATTTTTGAATATATCAAAATATCATCAATAAAAACTACCACAAAGTTGTCAAGGTAGTCCTTAAAGACTCTATTCATCAAATCCATGAAAATAGCAAGAGCATTAGTCAAGCCGAAGGGCATAACGGTAAACACATAATGCCCATATCTTGATTGGAAGGCAACCTTTAGAATATCTTCCTTCTTCACCCTTAGTTGATGATAACCAGATCAAAGGTCAATCTTGGAGAAGAATTGAGCCCCATGAAGTTGGTCAAATAAATCATCAATTATTGGAAGAGTGTATTTGTTCTTCATTGTGATCCCATTCAGTTCTCTATAATCAATGCATAGCCGCATTGATCCATCCTTCTTATTCACAAAGAGAACTGGTGCCCCCCAAGGAGACACACTCGGACGGATAAACCCCTTCTCTAAAAAGTCTTGGAGTTGTTTCTTTAACTCTTCTAGCTCCACATTGGCCATTCTATATGGAGTCTTTGATATCAGTTTAGACCCAGGTACGAGTTCAATGGAGAACTCTACCTCTCTTTCTAGGGGAGGTCCAGTTAACTCCTCAGGAAATACATCCATGTATTCCTGAACAATAGGAACATATTCTATTTGTATGCTCCCTTTTCCTTCTTCATCATCACCAATTAACTCCATAAAGAAAGCTATAGGAGGTGCTTCTAGATAGGGATCAGTTTGGGATATCTCTCCATGGAAGATAATTGTAGGTCGTTCATTAAAGAATACTGAGATTTCCTTACTTCTGCATTTTTTCTTAGCATTATACTTTGAGATCCAGTCCATCCCTAGTATAATGTCAAATTCCATCATGGGAATGACTACAAGATTTGCGATAAGATTGTTCTCACCAAAGTAAACACTAGAGTCTCTAAATACTGTTGATGCAAGGATTATTCCACTTGGAGTCTTGACTGACAACTCTACCTCTAGAAGTTCAGGGATTGATTCTATATTCCTTGAAAACTTGGAGGAAATAAAGGAATGCGTAGAACCAGAATCAAATAAAGTACTTATAGTTTTGAGAGGACGACAAGAGTGCCTGCTACCACATCGTTTGGAATTTCAACATCAGTTGTTGTGATAGCGAAAGCACGACCGTTCTCCCTTGGCATCTGCTGAGGTTGATGTTGATTCCCCTCCACCACCCTCGAATTTGGAAATTGATTAGCAAAGTGCCCAATATGTCCACACTTGAAGCATGTGACTTCAGGTAGGGCCAGAATGATCCTTCCTCTATCGTTAGTGTTGGGAAGTTGAGGCTTCACATCACTACGACAATTCCGAGAAATATGGCCTTCTATTCCACACCTGTAGAACTTACCACTTCCGATCAAGCAGTTCCCCGAATGATTCTTTCCACATTTATTGCATGTGGCATGTTGCATATGCTTTCCACCTATTTCCTGATCAAAACTTCTTCCCAGGCTTGGTTCTAGAGTTCTCTTCTTCTCATTAGATTTGTGAGACCACTGTGTCTCCCCAAACTCTAGTTCAAATTTCATAGCACTTAGAACTATTTCTTCATAGCTATCATAGTCCCTGTTGGCTAGATTCTTCCGCAGATGAGGTCGTAGTCCACCAAATAATCTATCAACCTTCCCATTAGGGTCCATGACGAAGCTTGAGGTATAACGGGAAAGCCTTGTGAAGTTCATCTCGTAGGTTCCAACTGATTCATTCTCCTTTTGCTTCATCTCGAGAAATTCTTTCTCCATTATTGTTCTCATCGAATGAGGGAAATACTTATTAAAGAATATTCCCCAGAACTCTTCCCACTCCATAGCTTCCATCTCTCCTCATGGCTTCGTGTTTTTGATCAGTGACCAACTCTGATCAGCTTCTCCCTCTAGGCGGTAAATAGCAAGGGTGACTTTTTCTTGTTCCGAACAATGAATTACAGAAAAGATCTTTTCAGTGGAGTTTATCCATTCTTCCAAAACCAATGGGTCAGTATATCCACTGAATGTTGGTGGTATTTGACGCATGAAGGACTCAATAGAATGTTGTTCCCTTCGTGGTGAGATCGATCTCTCAGCTTGATTCAAGTTATTACTCATAACTTGAGTCATTTGGTTCATCATTCGCATGAATGTTTCCATTCCAGTTTCCATCAGAGGGCCGTCAGCACATGGTGCATTGCGGTCACCATCTGCACGGTTCCTCCTATTTCCCGCCATTTTCTAAAAGAATAAAACCTTAGTGAGAAACTTATTTCATTTATGAATCTTTTATCTAAGACATCATTCTTAGAAAATTACACTTCTCTATAATTCCTTCATAATGATTCATAAAAAGCTTGTGATTAACCAAACATATCCCATGGTAGTGTCGTAACCAAGAGTGAAGCAAGGCCCATTATCGTGCACCAGTTCCCATTCGATTCTAGATCAAAGCGGTGTTTTCGGGTTTTACCCCTATGTACATCTGTTCCAGAGCCGCCTCTACCTGCTCGTATCCAGACAGGGATGTATTTGTTTGATAAACCACTTACTCAGTACTTACAAAAATACCAGGAATTTTTCCTATATTTAAACTTTTATATAGGGTTCTTCCTAAAGTTTTTATATCCTAATTTCCACAAATAACTAAACCATCTATTGATACCAACTATAACATCCCGCCATTTTATAACATAAACTTTCATTACACAACACTGAGGATCTTTAAGGTTTAGTGTCTTGGAAACCAGGAACATAATACATGAAAACAACATAAAACATTCTTCTTAAACACTTGAAAGGCTTCTCCTTAAGTTCATCCTAGGTTCATTACTGCATCTCATAACCTGGGTACATACATCAAAAGAATGGGTGAGCAGAAGGCCCAGTAAGGGAAACAAGAGAAACATTTTACATGTGAACTTGAGGTACTTCAATAAGGTCAAGAAAAAACTTTAAGGCATGAGAAAGGAATCATGAGGCATTTCATAATAAAAATAACATTTTTCATAACATGAAGATGTGGCTACATCATTTAACATAGACAATCATGAACATATCACTAAGGTCTATCCCCAAGGTGTCATTTAAAAATTACCAAGGTTATTCACCAAGGTATCGTGAAAATTGTAATCTCTAGTGGTTACATAATTACCCAATGCATTGGAGTGCTATCAGGTCGCACCCTTAATTTTTCTTTATTATCATGTGATCCACATATATCATCATCAAAAATTTCATAAATAACCCATATAGAATAAAATAATTGGGTTTCATTTCATAATCATAACGTTTTAAAAACTGCTTTAAAGACATGATCTTAATGTCACTTTAAACCCATGGAAAGGGAAAGCGGGTCTCATGTATGTAAATCCCAGAATTTAAAATATAAAATATTGATATATATGTGAATACCATTTTAGAAATAAGAGCTTTGACTATTCACTTTATAACATAAAAAATTTTGAGAAAAGAGAGAGGCATTTTGAGACGAAAATTCTACAGCATAACGGCTATGTTTCGGGGTTTTAGAAAATATTGAAAGGAGAGGGGACATGGGTCAAACATTCATAAATGACCCATAAAACAGTAGAGAGACAAAATAAGAAGGATATATGAACATAGTAATGAAATTTTAAGGACATACCATTTGAAATGAAAAACATGGAAGGAAGACAAAAATTAGATTTCTCTTATAAAAATTCGGCAGCCTAATGTCGTCACATAAACATTCATAAAACGAAATCATGAGAGTAAGAGGGGATCTCTCATCAAATAAACATGAAAAGGGAAGTAAGAGGGATATAAAATAACATCCTCTCACATAAGAACATGGAGCATAAAAGGAATGACATAAAAGAGATTACATTAAAATAAAGAGAGAGGTCGGATCCCTTACCTTAAAACGTAACTCTTAAAACTCAAAGGTTTGGACCTTGAGGGCTTGGGGGAACCTTGGGAGGACTCCTTGGGAGGTAAGGAGACCAGAACTTCGTCAGGGGAGAGTTGGGAGTGAAAACTAAAGGAGGAAAGGGTGGGTATTTATAGGGAAAGTGAGAGGACAAGGCATTAATGGCCAAGGGACACCTCAGAAGTGCTTTTCTCAAAACCATGTGCTCTCTCATGGAATTTACCATGGAGTTAGGACACATGGGGCCCCCAAAACAATAATTCATCACCTTTGGCTGGCCAACCCTTAAAATATCTCATCACATCATCATGTCACAGTTATGATGTCATTAAACATACCGAAACCCTAAAACTGCATTTTTTCTATTCACTGAAAAATTCATCTTTCTCAGAAAAATCCCAAAATTTCACCTTAACCGAAAATCAATGCTTTAAATACATTTAAGAACTCCATTTTATAAAAATATTTTTTTAAATATTTTTTAATTTAATTTTTAAATAAAAACACTATTCATCGAGAATTCATTTTTTTCAGAAAAATCCCCAAAAATTACCATAACATAATATCGATGCTCTGAGTTCAAAAATAAAGTCATTTTTATAAAAATAATTTTATAATTATTTTTAATTAAATTTTTAATTAAAAACACTATTCACCCAAAAAAACTAATACTTGACTAATAATTTATGAAACCGTTATTTACCCATTTTATTGAATCACATTACTTAATCTAGGTGTCTAAATTATATAAAAACTTTCTTTGAGTGAAATTACTAATCCATTTGGTCACATTACTAATCCTAAGAATAAAATCACTATTCATAATTTACTATTAATCAAAAATTATGTTGATCTTATTAGACTCCAAATTCCTTACTGAACACTTTTGTAGAAGACCATTTTTTGAAAATCATTACACATAATTAATTATTTAGGGTTTACATAAATATTTTAAAATATCCTTTTTTCAAAATTCATCAATAAAATACATCCTAAAATTATCCAGACATTTGAAGTTTCACAAACATCACTAAAGGAAGAAATCTTAATTCATTCATCCCAAAGGATTACACAAAGAAGCTAGGGTCTCATCACATAGCCCCTTATAACACTGGTATATGACCTAAGTGTAAGGTGTGTTATGGTGAGAGAATCTGAGGGAGGCTTGGATAACATTTCCCTAGTAGTAATCTCTACTAACTTGAACTTCTCCCACAGGCATTTTCATTCAAGCTTGGCACACTGGAGTTCGGCTTGGGCTTGGTCCAAAGTGAATCCCACAGATGCTACCTCCTTCCCAAGCTCTGATAAGTGGGCTTCATAAGGTTTGAGTCTACTGGATGAAGCCATCGACTCCTCTTTCTGCATTAACCATTAACATCTCTATTAAATCGTTAAGAGTAATTTAATATACTATTTAAAAAGTTTGGGTCGTTACAATAACAACATATAAAGTAAGAAGACAATTCAAAGCGATGCATTGTATTTTCTACCATGCTATACAATAGAGAAAGCTATGAAAATATTAAGTGTTGGAAAAGAATTATTTACCACTGGAATTATGATCAAAGATGATTCTGTATCCAATATCCGCATCATATTTGAAGTAGAATGGAATAAAATAGTGAAGCAAAACAACACCCTAAAAATAGGGTGAATGATATCATACCAAAATAGCACAAGAGATGAGAAGAGTCGAGATGAAAGGAATCATGTGGATTCAAGATCTTACTGATGGAGATTTGATGTGACTGGTGATGTTCTATTTTGAGTTTGAATATGTGAATGGAAACAAATCCTAGCCATGGAGGAGGGAGATCCTTTAAAATAGAAGAAGGAGATCATTTCATTGTAAATGGGAGCGATAACAGAGGGGTGAGAGACTTAATATAAATAAGGTAAAACATTAAAATCACCCTTCAACACTTGGTTTCATTGTATGGAATCATAGTTGGATAAACCATGTGACATCCATTCACTAGGCTCTACCTAAGGATAGACCACGAATGGGTTTAGTGCGTTGTTTAGATAACCTTGCACAATCCATGCGACATGCCACCGGTACCCACCACTACAATCCCACATGGATGAGTTCCTCATATCGCATGGTTGATGACAGTCATGTTACCCCCCTGATTCCCTCTAAAATGACCTATATTGTAAGGAGAAACCATGTGGGCTAGGTTGCATTGTTTATACTAACCATGCGGCCAAGTCTATTTCTCCAAATTTTAGGGATCTGAGCATAGAATGATCCCCAAACTCTCTATTTTCATAAATTACTCTAACAATTATCATTATAAGGGCCAAATTAAGGAATTTAAACCAAAAATTGATCTTTACATTTTTGAAATGTCGTTCCATTACAACCTCCCCTCCTTAAAGTAACGCATCCCTGAGTTAGACATCTAATGGTGAAGAGAGGTCCTTAGACAATATATTTGGAGACTTAGCTTGTATATTATCCTCCCACTCCTAGGTCTGGTTCTATACATGGTCATTCTTCCATGACACTCATACTAAAGGTACTGGTCTTCCTTGAATTATCTTCAGGCACTGATCCATGATATGAACAGGGTACTCTACAAAAGAAGTGTCCATCTATAACTCAGCCTCATTAGTCTATAGAATGTGTGAAGGGTATGTATAATAATTGAAGAGCTAAGATACATGAAATAAATCATGCATTGACCAGTATCTCTAAGGAAGATATTTTTGGAAAGCCACTGGTCTAATTTGATTCAAAACCTCAAAGGGTCTAACAAATCAAGGAAAAATATTAACCAACCTCTGAATTCATATATGGTCCATCATGGGAGGAACTCACAATAAAACCCAATATTTGAACTCAAACTCAATAGGTAATCAACATTTATTGAATTACCACTACTGTCTAGACTTATTTTTCCACATGTACGTCCTAATCAACTAGACCTCCTCTGAATTCTCCTGGATGAAATGTGACCAAAACAGTTTTATATATCCTACCTTTATACAATATAGAGGTGATCAGTAGGCCTACAATGTAAAGCCTCATAAGGAGCCATCTAGATGGTTTCCTAAAATCTTTTATTATAAGATAACTCGATGAGGGTTATGTGTTTCCCCCCAAGAACCCCCAATTTCAAGGACACGTGCACAAAGCAAGTCCTCTTAAACTTAGATCAAATGCTTTATTTGTTCTCTAGTCTAAGGATGATAGTGTATACTAAAAACTACCTATTTATCCAAGGCCTTATTAAAAAACTTATAGAACTAAGACATGAAATGACAATCCCTATCAAATATGATAGATCATGGAGATCCATGCTGATGTACGACCTCCCTAACATATATCCTCCCTTTCATTTATACTGAGTTGGTCTCCCAAATAGGTGAGAAATGTGAAACCTTTATCAAATGATCAATGACTACACACATTGTATTGTTCCCATGAATTGATCTAGATAAAACAGTCACAAAGTCAATGGAAACATCATCCCATTTCCACTCGGGAATGGATAATGACTATAAAAGTACTTTTTTCATTGATGTTCTTCCTTCACCTATAGATAGGTGGAAAACCAAGTGATAAAACCAGCTATCTACCATTTCATAGCATTCCACTAATACTGATGATGTAATTCATGATACAAATTGGTTACACTATGCCCTAATGGTTAGAAATATTCCTCATTCTCACCCACTATAGAAGGTTAGAGTTCACTACTAAATCTTAGAGGATAGTCTGACCCAAATCATCCTAATACCCATCATACTTTTCTAAAAATATTCCTTTGAGAATCCACTCACTACTACCCTCATGAACCACCTGAATTTGAGTCTTCCTTCTGAGAGTGTCAACAAATGAATTGCCTTTCTCTAATGTTCTAGAAAGCTATAAATCAATTGAATAGAGGTACTCAACCAGTATGTGTTTTCTGATATTCAAATCACATTGCATGAAGATATACATGAGGCTTTTCTGATCAGTGAAAACCAAAAAAATGCTCCCCATCTAAATTGTGTCTCCAATAGCATAAGGTATAAAACAATAACCTATTTCGTCATCATGCATTAGGTAATTCCACTTGTGTGGCCTCAACTAATGAAACCCATATGAAATTAATCTCTTGTCCTATATTAGAATAGCTCCCAACCTGATACAAGATGCATCACAGTAAAAAAAATTTCTCCTGCCTAGATCTAGTAGAATCATGATGGGAACTAAATTCAATCTTCCCTTCAACTCAAAAAAGGATACTTCACAATATTATGAAATAATAATTTGAAACCCCTTTTTTAAATCTCATAAGAGGTACTTCTATGGGTTTGAAATAATGAAGGAATCTTCTTTAAATCCTAGATATCCCTAAAAAACATCATATGTCAAAGACGTTCCTTAGATGATTCTAGGATACTAAAGCTCTCACTTTTTATGGGTCTACTAATATTTATAACTCCAAGATTATATGACCAAGTAGGTTAATTTTAAGAATACAAAAGTGAAATTTTCTAACAGATTTATATAGATGATGCTCTCTATATATATTCATCATGAACATAAGATGGTTAGAATAGTCATTTTGAGAACATGAATACACTAAAATGTCGTCCACAAATACTAAAAAGAATGAATCTATATAAGGGTGGAAAACTCGATTCATCAGGTGTATAAAGACAACAAGTGTGTTTGTAAGACTGAAATACATTACTAGGTACTTATAGAGACAATACCTGCTATGAAAAGCTATACAAGTTATGTCTGTAGGTTTGAAATTTACCAGATGACAGCCCGACATCAAATAAATATTTTAGAACACCCTTTCTCATAAAAGATGATTAAAGAGTTCATCTATTCAAGGAATTGGATACCTGTTCTTTACTATAAACTAGTTCAACCAGAGATAATCCACCCAATTTTTTAGGGTTTCATTTTCCTTTTTGAATAAAAAACATGAAAACCTAAAGGAGAAGTGATGGGGCATATAAAAAATTTACCCTTAAGAACATCCAAGTAGTTCTTAAGAAACAGAGTCTCCATATGTGCTGACATGTATAGAGGAATGGTTTCAGGTTCTTCTCATCATTCTATATCAGTGGTGAATTATACATCTCTTATTAGACATAGCCTAGAAAAGTTGTTAGGGAACACATCCCTGAAATGATCGACTACAAGAGGTAAAATAGTATGTCATTACCTATAATCATCCAATAAATGGTTAGAAATTTGGGTTGTTAATATTTCAATCCCCTAATGCTCAGGTCCATCTTGATATGCAAGGAAATCACATTCTCCCTAATGAACATGTCTACCCCCTCTAGTGATGTAAATATCACCTTCCGGTGAAAACAATCAATATGGGATCAATAGGAAACTAACCATTCCATACTGATAATTACATAATACACTATCATTTTGATGATGACAAGATTCCATATAATGACATGTATTCTTATCTCAAGGGGAAATTATTTTAACAATTATCAAACTTTGATCCGATATCTAGCAGTCCGTTAAAAGTTATCACACCATAGAAAATAAATATCTTGATGCCAGTAATATCCATAATTTTATCACATATAAAATAGTGATATTTTCATTTTTCACATAAAGTGGAAGAAAAATTATAGGGTAATCGAATAGTAATACAAATATTTGATGTTCTGGTGTTCTCATCCTATATTATAGACCTCACTACATGTAACTGACATGTACCATGACCCCGAGTCACAACATGACTTCCCTTAGTAGGCCCACTCCATTGGCATTGTAAATCCTGAGTCTAATTACTTCTGCCTCAACCACCACCTCAGCATGAATGGATGGTGGTATTCTATATTTCTGGCTAGTGAGATATTATGGCCCTGCTCAAGAATAAAAGGTATATGTATATCCCCACTCATTAAGAACTGATGGAAAAGTCCTACAGAAGCACTGGATATGCCCTATCCTATCATAGCATCTACATTCTACTGGATCTGGAATACTATGAGGTATCATGGTTTTGGTTTCCCATACTTTTTACATGTTATATAGTTGTTAGTATGAACTTTCTAAGTTATACTACCCTTATTATAAATAGTGAAGCACCGCTCTCATCCACTAGAAGTAACATAACAAGGTATGGGTGATGAACCACCCAAGTTCCCACTATTAGCTTCCCTAATAATTTGCTCAGTAATTAAGTATTGGTTGATTATCACAAAAATAGTGGTCAACCAGATGATATTGACCTATGTGAAGAGGGTGTATTATAGACCATTCTCAAATCACATCATAGTCATAATATCATCACTAGATAGAGTTAGGATGAAACGTTGAAGCTCAAAAAAACATGCAGAATACTTCAGGATAAACATGGCACCCATCTATGGGTTTGTCAACTCTCTAACCCAAACATTTCTTAAAGTGTGTGGAAAGAAATATTTTTTGAATCCCATCAAGAAGTATGTCTATATCATACCTCAATGTCAGTCTTCCTAGGTAATGAAATCCCACCAAATATTTGAAGATCCACATATCATATAAGCATCTAGCTTAACCATACTCTATGAAGGAATCTCCAGATTATATAAAATAGAAAGAATGGACTCCATGCATGACTCTACAACATGTGGTATATCAATCTTAGAGAAGGTGGGAGGATTCTAGTGCTGAAACTCCCAAATCAACTCTGTAATAGTCATGGAAAGTCATGTAACACCTTGTATAGATTGTATCAAATAGAAAAATCCATCATAAAACTAGATGTCGATTCCCATAATAGAAATAATATGTGGATCTATATGTGTCAGTATCGGAGGTATCACTGGTGGATCAGGGCCTGCCACCTCTAGTGCATGGTCATCATTTCATTCCTAGCATATGTCTTGAGGGTATTTTAGTTTCATGATTCTAAAATTCCAAACACATTCCTCTGATGTGAAATTAAGAAGTTGGAAAAGATCATAGATAGATTACTAGGATAAGTACATAGCCTTCATATGGAAATATCACACAAGTTGGTATAATTGGATAATTAAGTTTTCATCACCAATATACATAGGAAGACGCCATTTAGATTGATTTAGGAACTTTAATTAATCCAATTATATTTTCCCAGCAAGAACTGTTAGCCCATTTCAATATATATAAATCAGATAAATAACTATATTTTGTAGAAAGATGCACATGTAAATTAAACATTTAATGGGAAAATACAAGAAATATTATTCATATTATTCCTATAATGATTCATAAAATAAAAATTCCTTAACTTGATAGGAATTGAACCAATATCTGTATCAATGCGATTAATAATAATAATACCACAAAAGATGTGCATCACCCAAAACTGTAATCATATCAACTATAATAGGAACAAAATCCAAACATCAATAACCCGTCTCATATAATTTGGGCTTCCAATGTATGTGAGTTAACTACTCCTAGGCACAGGCTCATTTCCAAATACATTTACATTCTAGTATCCATTCTAATACCCAAACAGTAAGACAAAAGTAAAATAAGTCTCTGATACCAATTTTTAATGTCCCGACACAGAGTCCAATAAATTGGGGTCTTGAGATGGTGGTTCAAATGGCTTCAAGCATGACTCCCAATACTCTAGAGGATTCATACTAGTAGTGAGGGTATAAGGAGGTGTATTGGAGAGACTATACCCTCATATCAGAGTGAAAAAATGGATATGATAAATAAATAGATGTAACGGTGGCATATAGAACATATGGAACATCATAAAAAATACAATAATCAAAAGATAATTTATAATAACCCGGAATGAAGAATGAGTAATAAAAATCCTACAGTATGAGTTATATAAAATTATGTCATGGCAAGAAGATATACAAAAAAAAATTAGTAAAAAAGGGGACAGATATATAAAACATGCTCTACAACTATGAAAACTCCAAATAAAATATCCTATAGCATTATGAGCATATTCTAGGTCATTTGATCCCATGATATATACTATAAGTAAATAAGATCGAACATCTATAGCAGGAATCTTTCGATTATCCATACCTACATACACGAGGTCTACTTGGGTGCCAAAGTCAACCCAAGTATGGTGTTAGATAAACTCAGTAGGCCAACACAAATGGTGTCTTGAAATAATCTAGCTTTCATACATAACATATCAGTGTTTAGGTAAAACAAATAATAAACAACTTTGAATAAATAAATATCAGCTAGAATATGTTCTTATAGGACATCTAACTATCTATAACTACTTCGTCATAGGTTGGTGTATGTCTGATCAGAAATCACACACACACATATATATAAGTAATAACACACACACACACACATTTATATATATATGTATAGTTATATATTGTATACATGTATATCCACTAATTACGTGAGGATATAAGTAGGCATATACATGGAAACTAGGTGCTAGCTGAACCCGGGGCATAGCTTAGTGTCACGCCCCGCCAACTGGAGAGGAGACCCGGTGGTGAGGTTCTATAGAATCCTCTAGAGTTCTCTACATCTCCACCAAGTTCTGGAATATTACAGACTTCTCCGGAGTGTTGCAGAACACCACTTGGACCTTGAATGGTCCGGAACATTCTAGGCCTCCATGGAAGGTAGTGGATCTCAACGGGTTCTAGAATGCTCCATGTATATTCTAGTAGAGTAGGCTAGAATACTCTATAATCATGTGGATGTGTACATATTCTTGAATGTTGTAGAATTTTCCACCAAGCCCTATATAAAGGGAGTGGCTCCTCATTTATAAACACATAGAAGTTGAGATCATTTGATAACTTCTTTGCACTTGTGTCTTGTGAGCTTGTCAAGAACTTTCCTTATGATCCTTACTTCCGTTGTGAGTGTCGAAAGGGTGAACTCGTGTAGGATTTGTGAGAGGAAAGCTAGCCAGGTGCCGCACGAGAGCTTGGGAGAAAGACAAGTCTCGTGACGGTTGGTATCAAAGGTGTTCAAAGCATGTGTTCATGATGGCAGGCTCAAATGTAGAGGATCCTGTTATGTTTGAGAGGGAGGCCATGCCGACCGTTCCTAAGAAGAAGGTTGGGAAGTCTAGTGAGACCGTGGCGACTCATGAGGAGCATCTCCTAAGGGTCGAGGAGTGCCTTGCTGATGTGAAAGAAAGGCTCGAGTATGTCGAGTGAGACGATGAGGAAGGGGCACTAGGCGTCGTGGGCCTACGTGATGTGCTCTTCACTCTCCAAGACCGAGTGGCATCATTTGAGTGGTACTTCAAGGAGAATGATTCCGAGAAAGATGCCTTCACGGACTGGACCAAGGGGATCTTAGCATATCATGGAGATGCGATGGCCAGGTATGACCAAACTCTTGATCAACTTAAGAGGGAGTGGTCAAATTATCATGTTGAGTTGGCCAGTGGGGTGCTTGTGTGGGACACACAAAATATTGATGTGCCTCTTCTAAAACACATCAATGGAAACAGATATTCTAATGAGGTAGACAACTTCTTTTGGAAAGTGGAGTAGTACTTCGAGTCGATTGGCTTGATGGAGGATATGAGCCATGTGAAGTCCGCCGTTCTTTACTTTGGTGACGATGCATCTCTATGGTGGAGGATGAAGCACCAAGATCTCAAGGATGGTGGGAAGGCACTTCCATCATGGGAAGAGTTCAAGCAATGGGTCTATGCTCAGTTCTACCCCAATGAAGCTGATTGGGAAGCAAGGGACAAGCTGCGGACATTGAATCATACGGGGACTATCCATGAGTATGTTCGGGAGTATGTCTCGCTAAAGATCTAGGTACGTGGAAAGCCTGATTATGATCATATGTATGATTTCATCAAAGGTCTTCAGCCATGGGAACAACAAGAGGTGCGAGGTCGACGGCCTAAGACCTTCACCGAATCTGTGTCCATTGCTGAGTCCTTGGTGGAATACAAGAAGAAGGTTGATCCCCCTAATCCCAAGAAGGAGTTCAGGGGTAAAGGTGGGGGAGACCAAGAGATGAGGTGGAACCGAGATGCCCATGACAAGGGGAAGTCCAAGGAGCACACCAAGTACTTCTCAATGGAATTCAAGCCCCAAGCATGCTACTTTTGTGATGGGCCTCACACATGGAAGGAGTGTCCCAAGTGGAAGGCACTCAACTCCATGTTTGAAGAGGAGGAAGTTCCCAAGGAACGTCAAATGGGGACTCTAAGGCTCTTCAATGCATTGGAGGTAAAGAACCCACCTAAGGCGCCACCTAAGGATGGGTTGATGTATGCAAAGGTGGAGTTGAATGGGAAGTCCACCTATGTGATGCTCAACACGGGAGCCACACACAACTTTGTGGCCGAAGATGAGGAGAGAAGACTTGGGCTAGTTGTGGCCCAGACAACTAGTTTCATGAAAGCCGTGAATGTCACACCTCAACCAGCGAGTGGCATTGTCCATGGAGTGAACCTTTGCATTGGTGAATGGAGGGGTGCTATTAATATCATGGTGGTTCCCATGGATGAATTCAAGCTAGTGTTGGGGATGGAGTTCTTCAAGAAAGCCAAGGCCATTCCGACACCTCACTTAGAGCAAATGGTGATCAGGGAGGAAAGAAGCCTGTGCATGATGACTACAAAGGTATGTGGCAACCATGACTTGTCTTTACTTTCTGTCGTGAAAGTAAAGAAGGGTTTCAAGAAGGTAGAGGAGACCTACATGTTTTCCTTGAAAGATGATGGGCCAGTAGACGACAACCATGAGTTGCCAAAGGAGGTGAAGGGCGTGCTAAGGGAGCTTAGCGATGTCATGCCACCAGAGTTTCCCAAGAGACTTCTACCCAAAAGGGAGGTGGATCATGAAATTGAGTTAGTTCTGGGATCAAAGCCACCATCCATGGAACCCTATCGCATGGCTCCACCCGAGTTGGAGAAGTTGAAGAAGCAGTTGAAGGAGATGTTGGATGCGGGACAAATCCAACCATCCAAGTCGCCATATGGATTGCCCGTTCCATTCCAAAAGAAGCATGATGGCTCCTTGAGGATGTGCGTGGACTATCGGGCATTGAACAAAGTCACGGTGAAGAACAAGTACCCTAACCCATTGATAGCAGATCTCTTTGATCAGTTGGACAAGGCACGGGTGTTCACCAAGCTGGACTTGAGATCAGGGTATTATCAAGTCCGCATTTCCATGGAAGATGTGTTGAAGACCCCATGCGTGACAAGGTACGGATCCTATGAGTACCTTGTTATGCCATTTGGTTTGACTAACACCCTAGTGACATTCTACACATTGATGAACAAAGTCTTCCACCAATACTTGGATAAGTTTGTGGTAGTCTACTTGGACGACATTTTCATCTATAGTGAGACAATAGCGGATCATGTGGAACACTTACAAACCGTGTTCAAGGTATTGAGGGAGAATGAGTTATATGTGAAGAAGGAGAAGTGTTCCTTTTCAAGGGATGAAGTCCTCTTCTTAGGACACAAGATCAAAGGGGGAAATCTCATGATGGATCATGAGAAGATCCGGGCTATCAATGAATGGGAGAGGCCAACCAAGGTTCCTGAGTTGAGATCTGTCCTTGGTTTGGTGAATTATTATCAGCGATTCATCTGGGAATATTCGAAGATGGCAGCTCTACTCACCGACTTGCTAAAGAAGAAGAAGCCATGGGAGTGGGATGTCAAATGCGATGAGGAATTTGAGGACTTGAAGAAGATGATCATGGAGGAACCGGTCCTGATCTTGGCGGATCTGACCAAGCCTTATGAGGTACACACCGATGCCTCAGACTTTGCTATTGGGGGTGTGCTCATGCAGGAAAGACATCCCATAGCTTTTGAGAGCCGAAAGCTGAATGACACCGAGAGGAGGTACACGGTGCAAGAGAAAGAGAAGACATATGTGGTACATTGTCTTCGGGCATGGAGACATTATCTCTTGGGGTCTAAGTCTATGGTTAAGACCGAAAATGTTACCACAAGCTATTTCCAAACCCAGAAGAAGCTGACTCTGAAGCAGGCAAGATGGCATGAATTCTTGGCTGAGATTGATTATTCTTTGGAGTATAGACCTGGGACAACCAATGTGGTGGCCGATGCACTTAGTAGGAAGATGGTGTTCAGCCACTTGTCATGTGTGTATGGAGGGATCTTGGGTAGGATCAAGGAAGGCATGTCGCATGATCTTATAGCCAAGTACGTCTTGGATCTCATGGTGGAGGGCAAGATAGTGAGATTTTGGGAGGAGGATGGAACTTTTCTTACCACAGGGAAGAGGATATATGTCCCCACGTGGGGGAACCTACAGAGGGATCTCATCAAGGAGTTTCAATACTCGAGATGGGAAGGACATCCAGGGCATCATCGCTCCAAGGCCTTACTAGAGGGAGCATATTATTGGCCAAGGATGGAGGACGATGTGGAGTCCTATGTGAAGACTTGTCTTGTGTGTCAACAAGAAAAGGTGGACAATCAGTTGCCTGGAGGATTGTTGCAGCCATTCCCATTACAGAGAGGCCATGGGAGACAGTCACCATGGACTTCATCGTTGCATTTCTGAAGTCTGAAGGGTATGGGAGCATCATCGTGGTGGTGGACAAGTTCTCTAAGTATGCCACTTTTTCCCCGCTCCAGTAGATGTGACGGCAGAGCTCACCACAAGGCTACTCTTCAAGCATGTGGTGAAGTATTGTGGGATACCACAACACATCATCAGCGATCGGGATCCACGCGTCATGGGTAATTTGTGTACCGAGCTCTTCGGATTTTTTGGATCGAAGCTCCACTACTCTACAAGCTTTCACCCCCAGACGGATGGGCATATGGAGAGGGTGAATGCCTTGTTTGAGCTCTACTTGAGGCACTTTGTGAGTTCCAATCAGCGAGATTGGGCCAAATTTCTTGATGTGGCCCAAATTCTCCTACAATTTGCAAAGGATTGAGTCGACGGGGAAGAGTCCATTTGAGGTGGTGACTGGACAACAACCCCTTACTCCTCACACGGCGGTACTTGGGGAGAAGTACCAAGGAAGCAGCCCAACCGCCTACACTATGGCCAAGAAGTGGCATGAGAAGGCCGAAATGATGAGAACCCACTTGCACAATGCTTCCAAGAGGATGAAGAAGTTGGCCGAAAAAGGGCGAAGGGATGTGAGCTTCCAGCCAGGGGACAAGGTGATGGTGAAACTCTTGCCTCAGCAGCACAAAGCATTCAGTAGGGTGCACAAGGGCATGATTCGGCGATATGAGGGACCATAAGAGGTTGTTCACCGAGTTGGGGAGGTATCATACCACTTGGAGTTGCCTCCCAAGCTGAAGATCCATCCAGTCTTCCATGTGAGTATGCTCAAGCCATCTCATGAAGACATGGAGGACCCGAGCCAAGGGGTGTCTACAAGGGCACCTACAGCGGTTGTGGAGTCATATGATAAGCTGGTGGATCTCATACTCGATGATCGGATACTTCAGCGATGTGGAGTGCCACGAAGCAAGGAGTAATTGATCAAGTGGAAGGGCATACTAGAGTGCGAGGCAACCTGGGAACCTGCAGACAACTTTTGGTAGTTCGCATGGGCTATCGAGGAGTATCATCATGGACGCGCCGAGGACGTCGCCAGAATAGGTGGGGGAGGATGTCATGCCCTGCCAACTGGAGAGGAGACCTAGTGGTGAGGTTCTATATAATCCTCTAGAGTTCTCTACATCTCCACCAAGTTTCGGAATATTCCAGACTTCTTCGGAGTGTTGCGGAACACCCCTTGGACCTTGAAGGGTCCAGAACATTCTAGGCCTCCATGGAAGGTTGTGGATCTCAACGGGTTCTAGAATGCTCCATGTATATTCTAGTAGAGTAGGCTAGAATACTCTAGAATCATGTGGAAGTGTACATATTCTAGAATGTTTTAGACTTTGCCCCCATGCCCTATATAAAGGGAGTGGGTCCTCATTTGTAAACACACAGAAGTTGAGATAATTTGAGAGCTTTTTTGCACTTGTGTCTTGTGAGCTTGTCAAGCACTTCCCTTACGATTCTTACTTCTGTTGTGAGTGTCTAAAGGCAGAACTTGTCTAGGCTTTGTGAAAGGAAAGCTAGCCGGGTGCCGCACGAGAACTTGGGAGAAAGTCGAGTCCCGTGAAATTAGCTATCCATAAATAGTCTAACGATCCAATAGGACCAAGAAAGGTTATATTCCCAAAATATCATAATGAATGTGAGACATCATTCCCTTCATTCAATATAGGGGTGAGACTTCATTCCCATCACCCGATATAGAGAAATGTGGGACGTCATACCCATCGTATAAATAAAATTATAATGGTGAGAAATGCCATGCTCAACACCTAGTGTAAGGGAGAGTGAAATGTCATGATCAAAAAGTCCCTTATACATATTTAAACAACCAATATCAATGACATAATAATAATAATAGACATGAGTAATAACCTATAATAAATTTATAGTTATCGTGACCAATACATCCAAGGGCGCCACAATTCATATAATCCATATATAAATATATGAATTACATGTAATGGAATTTAAACCCATTGCAATTAATTTAAAAAAACCCATTTAATTAATTAAATAAGTCAATTCAATACCATGGTCAATACAAATAATTATAATGTACTATGGTCACTAAGACAATTATATTCAAAGAGGGAAATTCCATTTCCACGACAGGACAAACACATAGGTGGTGTTTGGTGTATTAAAAAATTATATTATAGAGGTAAATTAATTTAGAACAACCAAATAGGTGGAAATAAAGTGGTATACATACCTTAATCACTTATTAAGGTCAATAGGAGTATGAAAACATACTTGAATTTATTTTTAAAGGAAGAACACATTTCAAGGCGATGCATAGAAATGTCCATCATCTCACACAATGGAGAAAGATATGAAAATGCTAAAACTCTTGGGAAATAATTCTAGAACACCTATCTTAAGAACGTAGGTGACTCCACATAAAATATTGACTTCATATTGGAATTAGAATGAAAGAAATTAGAGAAATGGACTAATGCCCTGAAAATAGGGAAAATGAGCTCACAATTGAATAGCGCGGATATGGGAAGAACAACACCAAAATAAAGGAAGAGGATTAGAGTTGTTAATGGTGTGGATCTAATGTGATTGAGTGCATTCAATTTAGATTCATGATTAGTGAATTATATCATATCCAAGCCATGAAGGATGGAGAGCCTTCAGAAGAGGATAAGGTGCTCATGTCGTAGGAAATGGGAGGAAAAAAGAGGTTTGTGGGATTTAGTATCATTAAGGGAAAACCATTTAATTCAACATCTAGTAATAGGTATCACAGTTTGGCCACATGGTTATCCAAATTGTGCACCAAATGTGCTTCAGGATCTACCTAAGGAGGTACAATGCATGTGAAGAGGTCATGGTTTGGTTAACAATATGCAAGGTGTGTGACATGCCACTGGTCACCAACCTCTGCAATAATTTATGGGAGTGTTCCTAGACTCACAGGATTGTAGAAAATCATTCACCCCCCAGCTCACCTTGGAAAACCCTATACGATTAGGAGAAACCATGCGGGCTGGGCTGCATGGTTTTACAAACCGTGCAGCCCAGTCTATTTCTACATATTATGGGGCTCCGAACTCTAAACTATCCCCAAGCACCTTCGTGACCTCCATGATGAAAATAAGTACTATTGTATTGGATAATTAATGAATTTCAACCAAAAAAATGATATGTTCCTTCATTTCAAGACACGTTATTTCAACCCAAAACCCCAAGATCTAGCCATTACAGGACTACTGGCTAGTAGGTGGCACCCTTGTATGAGGGGGTGCTACCATGTAACGACCGGATAGCCGGTGGGTGATGTATTGAAACCCTAGGTTGCTTATGATGCACACTTGAGCCTCACTGTCACCAATTGGGCACCATTACCTAAAAAAATACCTACTTAAAGGGGTATCAACCTTTTTAATTCAATTCGTAATTCCGGTTCAAAATCCAACCCATCCACATATTGAAAAATTAAAATTTATTTGAAACATTCATTATGGTAAGAACATGATGCATTACACTATCCTTGATTGTCTGAATAACTTTTAAAATTTTGAGAATTACACTTCCCACTTTTGTTCAATTAATGTTTCATGAAATTGATGATGTGGAACATGACTGTTAGCCTTCAATTTCTTCTATTTATGAATTTTTTCCTAAATAAAAATACAGTAAATTTTATTATATAGATTTATGTTTTAATCCTTTTATTAAAAATCATCATTAAAAATAACTTAATTAAAATTAATATTTTTAACATCCTTTATTCATTCAATCCCTCTTACACATATAATAATAATCATATTAACTTCCATGCATGGACTTTCTTAAGTTCTTCTTGGAATACTTCCTTTATTTCTCACATATATTTTATTTGAAGTTAATTTTGCTTAAGCCTTACAGTTTTTTACGGATGATTTTTTTAATGACGGTAATGAAATCCTTACTTTGATATTGTTTTATATTTATAAATTTTTGAATTAAATCCTCACATGAAACCTTCATCACCTGATCGTATAGTTTTTATGGAATTTGATTTTAATCTTAGTATTTAATATTTTGATACAACCTATTATAATCTGTACATGATCACCCCAAGTGGAAAAAAACTGGTGAGGTATCAGGTCCAACTATTTTTCACCTTATCACTCAAATAAAAAAGCAAATAGATGGTGTTTAACTACTTGTTACCACCAATTATTTTTAACATATCACATATTTATATAAAATTGGAAGCATGGGAATTTGGGTATTCTATAACAAAACCACTACACATGCATCCCAGTGTATAGTTATTATAAGAAAATTGAATACCCACATCCATCATGGGATGTGAACACACACATAAAAGAATAAAAATCACTTATTTGAAATGATAAATGATGATCTCCCATTGGGTCTCTTCATTATCCATCTCTTTATTGTCCTTATCTCTTTGATAATCCATTGTGGCATGGTTTCCCATTAGAACGTCCCATTAATCCTTAATAGGAGATGCCTCAATTCTAGTAGTTGCACATTCTTAAAACATTTGAAACTGAAGTTCCCCAAGTTCTATTAGGCTCCACTATAGTTTCATGGTCACATTTAATTATTTCATTTTTAGATATGTGAATCTTTAATGGATACCATGTAAAATTTTTAGTGTCTGAAAGGTATTTTCTTTTGTATCAATGTATATTTGGGTGATGTGAAGAAATTATATTGTTGTAGGAATCACAAGGGTTTCAAAACATCTTGAACATGTCATTAATTATAGTGTCTTGATCGGAAGGGAGGGTTGTGGCCTGAACTAGTACTTGAAAGGCAGAAAATAACTCTACCAGGAAATTAGTAGTGATCTCAGAGAAGTAATTGTTGAATATTTTCTTCAATAGATATAGGGATTTTGAGAGTTCTTCTCAATATGGTTGGGTTTCATTTTTTCAAATAAATTTAGTTATATCCTAAAATAAAGTGAAATAAATACACACCACTTCTTTTGGATTGAGCCAATGCATCTACATGTTCAGTTCCAATGGGTGATGTAGGGTATTATAATTCCTAGTTTATTTCATGCAGTTTTCCATGATCAATTCCATATAATATTACTCATTGTTCCCATTTTTATCATCTATTTGTGTTTTTAGATTCCCTATCCATTTCTTCCATGACCTCTGGACTTTCAGGGCCTCAAAATTGACATCAACTATTCTGGTGTCATTCACAAGTAAACCCATTATAGTATTCGGTTCATTAAAAGGTTTCAGGTCCTTAAAACCACAGTGACTTGAAAGAAAAATAAAATTATGGAATGTATAATTCCTATGAAAGGGATAGGTGTAGAGAACAAAAACATAACACTATGTTGAACTATGATCAATTGATTTAATTATTGCAATATACATTGAGTGCCAAACTAGAATAGAAATGATGAAAATAAATACATAAAGAGAAATGAATACCATGATTTATGTTCTTCATTACCATGGGGACCTACGTGCACGTCCAGAACACCTCCCAACACATGATTATTATTAATGCTCAAAAGAAATAAGAAATGGTTACAAGATAAAGTAAGAATCGATGAAATGGAGAAAAACATAATAGCTTCATCAATCATAAAAACTCAGATATGAGATGAAAAGAATGCTTAAAATTCTATACTCAAAGGCCCATTCATCTGAATATCTTTATGCTCTTAGAGAAGCCTGATTCCTCTGCTCAGTTTCTACTCATCAAGGGATGATAACTTGAGATCTTGGTCGCGGTCTTGAAATCAGATCCACAAAAAATATTCACCAGGAAGGGAGGCCAAAGAAGACTCCACTAGGAACCGTACACCAGTGGTGTTTAGTGAGGTCACTAGGCCACCCGACTAAATCCTCCATTTAGGATGAAGACACCAAAAGACCGACGGATATTTAGTGAGGTATTGAAAAATCAGCGGTGAGAGGAGCACAACTTCAAGATCTGAATCTGTTCTTATTGAATGAACTCTTCAACCGAGGGAGGTGATTTTCCCCTCATCAATACCATGTATGACATAACAACCAAGCCAAAGGGAATGTTCCCGGAAGAAAAAATCAAACAATCTAGCCAATGACATGTACAACCACTCAAAAAATAGGAATGGTTGGGATCAAATGGTGGGGAAACCACGATTAATAGACAAAAGTGAAGGAACTAAAACACCCAGATTACCGTGATAGCAGTCGAAGCATTGAGGAGGCCAAAAAATGAGAAGTTTAAATATACAACCTAAATAAATAGGCCCAAAAATCATAATAATTTTGAAAAAACAATAGTACTAAAATTTAATGCCTGTATTAAAATAAATTAAAAGTGATAAAAATTATGAGCTCAAATTTCAATATGAAAATAGAATGAGAATGCCCATAAATCATAAATCTCCACCATTTTTAATTGAATTTCGAGATGTTCTTGCACCCATGTTTATATAATAGGAACCAAGTTCATATTATCCAAACAAAATTTGAACTTAGATAATACCACAACTTTAGTCAAACTATCAGATGGGTTTTTATCAGTTTCTATCATATAGTGACAAATTGTTTCTGATTCTACAATATCCACAATAAAGTATAATATAATATCTATCTTCTTTGATTTACAATGATAAAAAAATTATAGATAAATGAAGTTATGATATACTATCACAATATTAATTTATAACTGAATGAAAATGTCTATGTTCAGAAGACATTCCTTTAATCCATAAGGATTCCATTAATTTCGTGTTAGGGGTAATGTACTAGGATTCTATGGTTTTAAGGGAATCCACGGACTGCATGTTGCATTTCTAAGAGATAGGTCTTCTCAAGGAAGTGAACACTTATCCAGTCAATGGTTTTTGTTCTCAACATTACTTGTATTGTCAGCATCTACATACCCAATAAGAATTCCTAAGGAATCAATATTTTTACCATGACTCAAAGATAATTTATAAAAACATGATATAAATTGAAGGATCCAGTTAATGGCATGCCAATGTGGATTCCCATGTCTGTCCATGATTCTTCTTAAGGTGAAGATTTCATAGACAATATCTAGTCTGGATAAAATCAAACAGTATATAATGATACTAACAATATTAGCATATGGAATTTCAAAAATAAATTGAACATCATCATCAGAAGTGGGTGCTTGTGTCAATGAAAATATATAGTGTTTTCTAAGAGGTAAATTTACAGGTTTGATAGATTCAAACATGAATCTATTTAGGATATATAAATTGGAAAAATATAGAGGTAAATAAATACATTTATTTGGCCTGTCTCTAATGATTTCAATAACTAATTTCTAATTAGATGTATCTAAGTCTTTAATATAAAATTTTTATTTTAATTGAGATTTTACCGCAATTACTAAACCCATATTTTTACAAATTATAAGCATGTCATCAACATAAAAAATCATGTAAATCATGCAATTTTTTATTGATTTCGTGTAGAAACATGAATCATATTGTATCCTAGTAAGTTGGTTATCTAATATGAAGGAGTTATTTTTTTATACCATTTCCTAAATTCTTTCATTAAACCCAACAATGATTTAATAAATAGGAATACTTGATCTGATTGGAATTCAATATAGTAACCATCAGGAGGCTTCATATTGAGTTATTCAGTTAAATCTAAATGTTAAAATGGAATTTTTACATCCAACTGTTCAATGGGAGGATCATTATAGGCACTAAAAGCAAGTAAAATCATAAAAGAAGAGTGCATAATAGTAGAGGAAAACATTCAGGGTAATAAATACCTTCTCTTTGAAGGAAACCCTTAGAAACCAACCTTACATCATAATTAATTTTTTGACCTAATTATTTTCTTCATTTCTATTATAAATCCATGTGGAACCCATCGCCTTAGAATTAGAAGGTTTCTTGACAATGGTCCATGTTTCTTTTTTTCTTAGAGACTGCATATCATCATTCATGGAAAAGATCCATTGTTTTATGCCATTATCATTTATAGCTTCCCAATATATTTTAGGATCATAATCAATGATATAATGGTCCACATCAAATCCATATGAAGCCATATCATACAATATGAACCAAGAAGGACGTATTGGGACTCTTCTTTATCTATCTTAGGTATATTTATAATCCCTATTACTAGGAGAAGGTTTAGATTCAGAATATGAGATATAAATAAACTCACAATCAGCCTCATTAGTGGTATGAGGTGTAGGTGGAGTGGGCTGACCATCATCCTCAATGTGATCCAGGTGATCATCTTCGTCAGCCTTGATAAGGTATAGATCACTACTTCCAGATGTGGAAGCCTTAGTTTTTGGAGAAGAGGACTCATGGAAGACTACATACATAATTATAATTCACCTCTAGTAACTTGGATTATCAAACTATAGTTTATATCCCTTAACACCCTCACCATAACCAACAAATATGCATTTTAGTGATCTTGGTCCAATTTTCTTAGTTTTTATGTGAGAATAAGTTGTGCAACCATTCACTATCATGTAGGTGTAGGGTGGTGGCTTACCATTCCATAAATATTTAGGTGTTTTGAAATTATTTTCATATGAGGGACACATATTAATAAGGTAGACAAAAGTTCTAATATCCTCTTACTAGAAGAATTTAGGGATACCTAAGCATGTAAGTATTTTTTAAACTCTCTCTAATATAGTAATGTTCATCCTCTCTATAATGCCATTCTGTTCAAGGGTTTACCTATTAGTCATATGCCTTTTAATCACTTCAGAATAACAAAAATGAATAAATTTAGTAGACAGGTAATTCATCCCATTATCAGTTCATATGGTTTTGATTTTCATTATAGTATTATTTTCAACTGAATCTTTGAATGATTTGTAGGTTTGGTAAACATAATATTTATTTTTAAGAATTTAAATCCATTATTTTCTAGAGTATTCATCGATAAAGGTGACTAAATAGAATCAGCTGCCCTAAGAGTTGGTCTTTGCTGGCCCCCACAAATTCGAATGGATTTATTCAAGTGGGTGGAAGCTTTAAAGTAGGGCCTATTGAATCTGACGCTCTTAGATTTACCCAACATACAATATTCATAGAATGGAAGATTAGTAGCTATAATATAACTAAAAAACATATTTTTTTTGAGTTATTCTAAGCCCATGTATCTAACATGCCCCAATATCCTATGTTATAGAATAGTATTGTTAGTGTTTGTTTTTTATACAATACTCAATTACATTTAATAGTTATTTCTATTCAAGACATACAACCCACTGATAAGAGTTAACATAATGATGGTTCTTGATCCTTTAGAGATCTTAAGAGAATCCATTTAAAATCTAAAATTAAATCCCTTTTATCTAGGACCCCTAAAAAAATTAAATTTTTTGAAGGTTGGGAACCCACCTTACATCAAGTAATGTGATGATAGAATGATAATATAGCTCTATAAGAATAGAACATCTTCCCTTAACCTTTATCCGCATATTATTTACTAATTGGAGATCTCCTTACACCATTTCATCCAACTCTAGAAATAATTCTATATATGGGCACATGTGAAAGGAGAAGCCTAATTCAAGGAATCACTCTTGGTTGAGTGTATGGATGGAAACATTTAATACTTATGTAGTTTCGTAGATAGGTTCAACAAGAAGAGACTCCTTAGTGGGATGTTTGGAATATAACATACATTTTAGTTTCCTACATTTGGGGTTAGTATTCCCCTATTTTCGACAATGGAAAAAAGTTAAATTTTTTTCCCTGTAGTCATTTTGGGGTTTATGGTGTTTATTTTTCTTGACTTTTCCCTTGGGAAATTGTTTCCTTTTACCTTTTGTTTGAGGATTACCCCTCATGAATAAGCTCTCTGCCTTACCTTTAACTCTCAATTTGAAGTGTATTTCTTTAGAAAATATGGAAGATGTAACTTATTCGAGCGTTAGTTAGTCTCTTCCATAGATCATAATTTCAAATAAAGAATTTTAATTATTATCTATATATATTAAAAGGATCATTTCTTGATCCTCATCACTATTGTTAAATTAATTTTAGAAAGATCTAACCTGACTATTTAAAAATTTTCAAGATGGAACTTTTTAGAACAACCATGCTTCATTTTAAAAGTGAAAATATGATGTTTTTTATAAGTCCTAAAAACATGTGAAGTAGTCATAAAGAAGTTATTTAGCTTTAGCCAAATTCTAGTGGTTATAGACTCAATGGAAACCACTCTTAGAACATTATCTCTAGAATATAGTAATAAAGAGCTACATGCTTTAACTAGCACATCAGGGGGTATTAATATATTTAGCAATGGTCTGACTGGTCTGATTGATAGAAGTAATTGGTTTTTGGGCCAAAATACGGAATTATTTAGTCTATATTGTACAAGTATGGATCACTTCATAATTTTAAAAACCTCAAATCCATTTTCACTATAAAATTTATTGATTTTATATCTCCGCATTGACTTGTTTACCCACAAGGTAGTTGTCGAATTCTTACATACAAAACTAATTTTACACCACCAACAGTCAACAAATCCCTTGGGTAAACAATTAATTGTTTAAGGGGTATGAAATGAACAGAAATAATAATGGGATAATGGATTTAAGAAATGAAATTAATAAAAAAATGATGATTTAAGAGTGATTTAAAGTGCATAAATAAAACCAAATATACAGAGTGGTAAAATAGGAGGAGAAATTATAAATTGAAAAAAAAGAAAATCAATCTAGAAATTATGCCACATGTAAATGGGAAGGGCGTGGGGAATAGAAACATAACACCAAGTTAAGTAAATATCAATTGATTTAATTATTTCAATATACAATGAATATCGAACCAGAATAGTTTCGATAATATAAATAACGAAATAGAAATTAACATGAGGATTTTTGTTCTTTAGTCCTGTGTGGACCTACATCCATGGTAATTAAACCACACAACATTCACTTATTATTAATTCTTGAATGAAATCATAACTAGTTACCAGATAGAACAAGAATATATAAGATAAAAATTAATAGACCAGCTTTAGTAATCAAAAACAAAATGAGAAAAGAGATGTAAAGGATGCTTACCACACTGGAATCAAAAGTACAACCTTCTATATTTCTTGATTATCATGGACAAGCCTAACCCCACTACTCTATTTTGACTCATCAAGGGAAGACCGCTTGAGATCTAGGTCATGGTCTTCAAATTTTAATGACTTCACTTCTTCTTAGGGAATGGAAGTCGACGACGACTCCACCAAGAACTCCATACCAATGGTGCGAAGGGAAGTCGGTAGGGAACCGGATTGAATCCACCATTAAATATGAAGGAACCAAAAGATTGAGAGATCATGAGTGTTTAATCTAAGAACATTTGGAGAGAGGAGCACAATCTTATTGATTTTAATCTATTCTTACCAAATGAACTCTCCGACTGCGGGAGATGCTTTACACCTCATCAAAAGCCTGAACGGTGTAACAACCATTCCAAATGGAATTTTCCACAATGAAAAACATGAATAACCTTGATAGAGGTGTGCACAACCACTCAATATAGATGAATGGCTAGGATCAAATGGACAACTACAATGATCAATAGCAAAAAGTGAAGGAACTAGAACACTCATATTTCTAGGGAGGTAGTTGAGACATGGAGTAGGCCAAAAAATGAGTAGCCAAAATATAAGTCCAAAATAAATAGACCAAACAGATCATAATAATTCTAAAAAACAATAGTAATAAAATTCCATGCATACATTAAAATAAATTTAAAATGGTAGGAAGATATGATAGAAAATTTCTACATGAAAACATAAATAGAATATCTGTAATTCACACTTCCTCTCAGTGAGGGTCTCATCAAGATAATTGATCACTACCAAGAGGAACCTGATGGGACTGTTCCACTTGAATAGTAGTTTTCCAATAACCAAAGCATCCTAATATAGAGACAACCCATCCACACTTCTCCCATTAGGGAAAACAAGAAACCACCTACCCAGAAGATATCATCGTAGAACTTAGTTTATAGAAGCATGTATTAGAAAAATATAGTTTTCAAGAGGAGTAGAGTGGTATACCATGGGTAGTCACCAAAAATAAAGATGTACGAATATATCTCATCCTTTCCCATATTGAAGAAGTTATATAATTTCCAGGTGAAATTCGTTGGAGATGAAGGATGATTTCTCACCACCTAGTTTCATAGAGCACCATCCATGGTTGTGATCATAATATACTATAAAATGAATTTAGGACATGGAAGGGGATAATGGAGGGGGGTCATACAAGTTTTAAGGTTTTATGTAATATTTTAAAATCTTCATGAAATGTTTCATTTTAGAATAATAGTTATCTATCTCTGGGGTGATGAAACCTAAAAAGGGATCTCCTCATCTACCTATAAACCAATAGATTTTTTAATATTATCATACCTATCAAAACATCTGCAGGACTACAGGTTGATCGAAATAACATTGATTTATGTTGGTTATGGTTTTGAATATTTATCCCCAAAAAAATTCAGACTGCATTTGATCCGACCCAAAAAACCAGGAACCCGCCCTTACTATTCCACTAGGTGTTCATGGGTCCTATTTGACCAGAAAGTATAAGTAGTATTCCAAAAAGTTATGTTTGAAATATAAAAATAAAAATAATTTAATACAATAAATTAACATAAGTGTGGGGTAAAATAGTTCATGTTTAATACAATCATTCATAAATTAGGAAAATGTCATCTCATTATGGGTTTTGAACCTGACCGTCAAGTTGGCCACATGATAGAAGACACATGTGTTTTTCTGGAGCGGGATACAAGATTAATAAATATGGTTGATGTAAAAAAAATTAATGTAATAATTCTAAAAAAAGGATGTAAAAGACCACCCTTTTGTTTTTATACTACACATCATTGATATTTTGATTTATGTATTTTAATTTTTTTATTATATTTATATATATATTTATATTTATATATTTATTATAAAAATTTAAAATATAAAATAATGCCTCACATTTTTTTTAAATAGAATATAAATTTTCATATTTTTTTTTTATTTTGATAGCATTAAAAATTTTAAAAAAATCTAACTTCGATTATTTAATATTAAATATATATATATATATATATATATTACAATGAGTTTTTATATGTAACATCAAAAAAGTTAATAAATATGATTAATAAAATTTAGAAATAATAATAATAAAATAAAATCATATTATTATTATTATATTTCCCTGGAAAACCTAAACATGTGTTTGTTTTAAAATTTTGATAATCAAGCCTCCAATACAAGTTTTTAGTGTATAATTTTTGTTAATGTTTTGAGTACATATTTACACTAATAACAATAAAATTATAGTGCATAGAAAATATAATATGGTGATTTACATTAGACATTTACATGGAAATTTTAACTACAATTTTCTAATGGAAATTTACACTAAGATTATTCTTTGTAAATTCTCAATGTAAATTTCTGATGAGATATTTTAATTTTTATCTATGTATCAATATATTTTTATTGTAGGTTTAAGTGGACATTTTTAGTAGAATTTTACAGTAAAAGTTTCTAATGCAAAATTTAAGTGTAATTTTCATATAAAAATATACATTTTTCATTTATGTTTAAATGTACATACATGGAATTTTTTTTTGAAAAAAAGGAATTGCGGATTTCGAGTCGAAATTTTCATAGAATTTCCAGTGGTAGTTTTCACTTTAAAATTCCATAATAAGTTTAAGGTTAATATTTTTAGTGCAGTGTTTCATTATATATGTGTTAATATATTGAACTAAAAATTTGAGCATGCATTTATTTTATAATTTTGTTAATCAAATTTTAAGAATAAAATTATCAATAAAATTTTCTAGTAAAAAATTTAAATTTTTTATATATGTATTAATATATTGATTTTTAATTTTAATTGTTGAAAATAGATATTTTTTATTTATGTTATAATTTATATACGTAGAAATTTTATCTGAAAAATTGAACATCAAATTTCCATTTAAATTTACATTGAAATTTCCTAGCATAAATTTTCCCTAAAAATTTCAATATAAAATTTGAAATTCATATGTTCAGTGAAAAATTAAATTATTTATTTATGTGTTAAAATATTTAAACTGAAAATTTAAGAATGCATTTATTTTAGAAGTTTTTAATCAAATTTTAACTGTAATTATAATAAAAATAGAATATAATTTTGCACTAGAAATTTATGTAGAGACTCAAATTAATTTTCAGTGGAAGTTTGGAGTAAACATTTTCTATTAAAAAATTTAATGAATTTTTTTGGGGAAAATTTTAATTTTTAAATATTTTATTAATATATTTTCATCGTAATTTTATTAGAATATTTGATGTGTACATTTTTATTGGAAATTTACACAAGAAATTTCTAGTAGAAATTTTCAAAGGAAAATTATAGTGTATTTTTTCCCTAGAAATTTTCCTATGTACATATAATAAATAATATATATTATATAAATTTATGTAATATCTAATATATATTTTTATATGCATATATAATAAATATTATATATATCACAAAATTAATGAGAGGTATAGATTGTGTATAAACTAGTTTGGATGGTCATGTTAAATGACCCACCTGAGACAACTTTAATTGCATAAATCATCAATGATATAATTTTCCAACCACTATTATTGTTGTTAGGGTTATTGTTAATTGAAAACTAAATCTTTTCACCCAACCTCAAAAATATATATTTCCCCGCATCGCTTTATTTTGGTTCACCAAGATAACAAAATTTATAAATATTATTTTCTTTAGACCCATGGGTCTCTCGTTAGTTCATGGGTCCTACATGGATAAAGTGAGACATTTATTTTTTATGCCCACATTCTTTGTGGACCGGACTGAACAACTTAATAAAATTTACAGCCCGCATGATCCGCCTAATGGTCCGACCAACCCCACCCTCTTAACACATATTATTAATAATTTGAATAAGTTTTCTATAATCCATAAGATATGTTCCCTAATTATTGATCTTGTTTTCTTCTCATCACATATTCCATTGAAGGCATTAATTTTGATTCATATCTTAAGGAAAATTTCCATTTCATTATTTATGATTAATAGGTTTGAATTTATTAGAAATTAAATAATACTTAATTACTAGTAAATGTTATTAAGGTAAATTAATTAATATTTAACTATTAATAATTAATCTTACACATATATAATTATTAATTAATAATTAATTGGTAGTTATATAATATTATTTACAATTTAATAATATTAATTTCAAATTAATCTCAATTACTAATAAATATTTAAATTTTTTACTTGGTTGCTAATTACTTAAATAAAATTTATATAATTATTTATTATTAAAAAATTTTGTTAATTAATATTGGATAATAAATATTATTAGACAATGAAAAATAAGTATTTGAATTATAATTTTGGTTCTATTTTTGAAAAATAATTGTTACTTAATTAATAATTAATTAATAGCTGTTATTTATTTTATATATTGGGGGTACAAATATAATGAAACACACACACTCCACACCCATGAATAGCCTCACCAAGGAGTTAACTCATTCACCAAGCCCTTTATATATACATATTATATATATAGTTGCCTGACCAGTTTAATATATGGCTCATAGGCCCTTCCTTACCCCAGTCCAGCCCGGCTGCGCTCGTCGTGGCACACAGGCCCAAACTTTTCCAACCCGTAGGCCCCTCTTCCACTGAAGCCACCCTACCACATCGATTTTAGTCCACTGACTACCAGATTGCAAGACCACCTCCGTGTTGTGCCTTCCTTGCACTTCCCTGGAACGCTGCTGACCACCTCCAGTGCATCGCGTCTCGTCACCAAACCCATGAATCTGTGAGAGTCACCACCAGTCATCCAGCTATTTCCTTGATGTCATCCAAAGCTCAAAAGTCCTCGACACCCCCCCCCCTCACACACTCAACTACGCCATCGTATCTACAATTTCGACTGGTGATCTTAGACCTTCATCCTTCAGTCTTCATCATGTGTCCTTGCACCAACACCGCACCGCCACACTATGCCACCATCCCCTGCATGGTTGTCCTTACTGCTAACCATCGTCGGTCGCTGCTCCACCAGAAACTGGCCTCCTCTATCTTGGAGAGTCCATGGCATCAATATCTCGCAAGATTATTTAAAAAATTATTCACTAAAATTACTAAAAATAACTCATAATTATTATTATTGAATATTCTGAAATTGCAATTAATTAATAATTTTTAATTAAATAATTTGATAAAATATATTAATAATAATTATTTAGATTCTAATTATTTTTAGAAATATTTATTCAATATTTAATTAATAACTATGAATTATTAATAAAATTAATAAAATTAAATATTATTTATTGTCAATAACTATTAATGAACTATAATTAATAAATAATAATGAATAAATATTAGTAATTAAAGATAACAATAAATTTTTAATAAATTGATAAAAATAAATATTAACAATTTATAATTATTATTGAATTGTAATTATCTAATAATAATAAATAATTTTTTAGAAATTAATTAATAATAGTTTTCTATAACTAGAAAATATTTAATTTTTAATTAAAAAAGAATTAATTAATAATTGTTAAATAATTATTAAATAAATAATGATAATTAAAAGTTACAAATTAACAGATTGTTAATTAATTAATTTAATTTAATAATTATTAATTTATGAGTACTCATTTATTAAATTAACTATTATTATTAATATTTAGTAACAAAATAAAAATTTTAAATATATATTAGTATTTCTTAATAATAATTAATATTATTAATTAAATAGTAAACAATATTATTTAATTAATAATTAATTAAAACCATTAAATATTATTAAATAATTAGTTATTTATTAATTTTTCAATTAATATTATTAATATTAACTAGTTAATTAATTATTATTTTTTTATTGTTAGTATTATTATTATTATTTATTATTATTATTAATTAATACTTATTAATATTTTATTATTAATTATAAATAATTATATATCATTAATTATGCAAAGAAAAAATGAAAGTTTAATACCACATTGGAAATCCATAAGGATTTTCAGGGGAGTCGCCTTATAAAAGGGACTCATGAGTGAGTTTTTGTAATACTTTCATATTACTTTTATTGTTCTAATTCTGGATATTTATTAGATGTTAAATTCTTCTAAACAAATTTTTTATAGATAAAAATCATAGAAGGTTTTGGATGTTACCAGCGAGGTAAACAACATACAAACCTTTGAGCCCCATGGACAAGCCCCCCCCCCCCACATCTCCAAGGGTTGACTCACTCCATAGTGTGCTCATTACATTGATTTCCCTAGAGACTAGGGGACCTGAATTCCATTACGTAGATCCGCACCCATTCATACATCGCTCATGTGTCACCGCCTTGTATAACTGCCTGTATGCATTATAAATCCCCCTAAGGGGGCTCAATACCATTCTGGCTTATTTTTCAAAAAAATAATAATAAAACTATACTAAATGTTAATTTTTAAAAAAACAGAAAAGAACTTGATTTTTTAGTGTTATTTCAGTCCAAATATTAAATTAAAATATATTTTATAATAGGTTTAGGGTGGGGGTAAAAACACCTTGGTAATGGGTCCCTATTAATCGGGAACCAAACACTACCTGATTCAACTAAATAAGGTTAAGATAGTAGTTAAACATGTATTTATAGGGTCATGGTAAAAAATTGAAAACCTCGTTAATAAACAAGTACTGTTAAGATATTACTCCAAAGGTATGATAAACATGAACTTGATTATGCAAATTATTAATAATTAATCAATAATAAATTTTTAGCTAACATTTAAATTATAAAAATATTGATTTATTTTGAGTTCAGTTTATATTATATCTATATGTAAATTTTACATTTTAATTTTCTTAAATTAGTCATTATTAAATCATTTTATATATTTTATTAAATAAATTACCATTTCAAAATTTATTTACATAATTTTTTAATATGTTTATTCAATGAATATATGTAAAATTTTATTCTTTGATTTTTGTAATCAGGTAAATTTAAAATGGTTAGGAAAAATAAATGTGCAGCTATGTATATATTTGGGTAGGGTTATGGTTGTCAATTTAATAAACAAACAAATTATGGTTTTGTGAAAAAAAAGGGTTAGAGTTTATGTACCCCATATTTCATGGTCACCTCATCTCATCTAATCCCTACCTGTTATAATATGGAACAAAAAATTAAAAATAGATATATGAA
This sequence comes from Viscum album, assembly GCA_963277665.1. Taxonomy (NCBI): domain Eukaryota; kingdom Viridiplantae; phylum Streptophyta; class Magnoliopsida; order Santalales; family Viscaceae; genus Viscum; species Viscum album. The sequence continues at coordinate 1,033,697,698 of OY728158.1, forward strand.
AAGAAAAAAAAATCATAGACAAATAATAAATACTTTATATCCATGTCTACGATGAATTTTTACCTAGAAACAAAAACAAAACATAGTTGGTTTATTATTGAGGAATACACAACATTTAGGGCATATATCAACACACTTCAATATCATCGTACAGATGGGGGCATTAAACAAATCAGTATGGTCCAAGCGATATGGCACCCAAATGGCCTAAAAGCCATCATTTTTATAGATTTTTGATAACCCTCATTTGAAGGGATGAGGGGGAACCCTTACAAGGCCCGTAGGCGCAGAGATTACATGGCTCATAGGCTTAGGAGATTACATGTCCTGAAGGTCTTAGGAAATTAAACTAGACTATCTACAAGGAACTGCCCCTCCCCAGCATCTATATCATGATAGTAGCTCTCCACCTTCACATCGCCATCTAGCTAGGCTTCCATTGAAAAAACAGGCTGGTCTCGATGGCATAGCAATACCTTCTCATTCTGACAAATCCATTTGGCTCTACTCTGTTGAGTGTACCAACTCTGAATCCTCTTCTGGTGCTGCTTCTTTTTTTGTAGTGTGTCTTGGGAAACTACATGTGGCTCGAAGGCGTTGTGTTTTCTCGAAGGCCTTAAAGGTGGCCTGAAAGTGTTACTGACCTGAAGGCCTGGGTGGCACGAAAGGCTTAATGACTCTAAGCCCAAACCGGTGGCCCAAGATGAATAGTTCAAGCTGCTACTGTACCGAAAAATACCTGCTACAGTTCCTGCTATAGTACCCGCATAGTGTATAATCCTCCTACATTACCTATACACTGTACATTTCTACTACAGTCTCGCATAGTGTACAGTAATGCTACAGTACTGCTACAGCACCCCCGAAAATATGCCTCTACCTCGTTTTGAACATTGGTCTTCTGGATGAACTTAAGGATACCACACCTACTGGGATTAGGCTCATATTCCAAGCGACATGAATATATTGAAGGTATTGGGGAATGTAGAGGAAGCCCGTGGGCTGGGGATTTAGAATTTTTATCACCAAATCGGATGGAACTTGTCGTCTCCAGTGATCTAAGCAATGGTATGGACCGATGACCTCACATGAATCGCTCAAATCATAGAAATTAAAAAATAATGAGTACCTCATTCTGAATCAGAGCGCGCTCGACTACATCTCGCCAATGGTGACCGTTACTCTAAGGATCTGAGGATGATTCCCTCTAGATCATATACACACACTGTAATAATCTGTGCACACATTCTTCATCAAATTTCAAGTGCTAATACATACCTGCAATGATATCTTTGAAGTCATGATGATCACCATGATCTTATGCTTTCGATCTGTCGAAGGCGCCTTGGATTGGTCACTAGGGAAGATACTCTCTCTCGCCAGAAATCAGGAGGAAATAGAATTCCTAATTCTATTATAATGAACAAAGAAACATAATTGATATCTCTCCCTACTTATATTGGATTGCTCAATTACCTGGTTAGGGTTCCTTAAGCTCCAGATTTAAATCACCCACCAAATAAGTAATAAATAAATAATTATGACCATATAAACTTTAGCGACCTAGAATTTTCTTACATTATTATTACATCATTATAAAGATAAAAAACATAATAGTATTACACAATGAGGATCCAGTGGTTTAGTGTCTTGGGAAAACTAGGACCAAACATATCATTTACAACATCAAGCATAAACATTTATTAATTCCTTCCTCTCTAGCTACTTACTGGAACATGACCTCTCCTTAGAACATGTAGTCACCAGAGGATATACATCAAAAAGGGGTGACATAAAATCCCCTTAAGAGGATATATAAGAACAAAATTGCATGGGATGAGCATAATCATAACATCATCATCGAAATCATGAGAGGAAATATTAATAAAAGACATTGAATGTGGCAATGCATAAAAATAAAACATAATTTCTTAGTGGTAATCTACCACACATGGTCATGAAAAATGATAGCATCATGTTCACACATCATTTTCCTTTTAATCAAGAGATTCATCACTTTAACCAATTCATGGGTTCACTATATAATTTCGGGCCCACCCATCACATCATAACTTTCATTTTTCATTATATTCTTCTCGGCGCACCCGTCACATCATAAATTTATCATTATCATTCATTCCACATAGAAAATATATAAAAATGAACATAAATAACCCATGTAAAGGAAGGGGTTTCATCTCATAAGAACACATTCATAATTTGGGTTTATAAAAGAAAGTGGAAATTACATACTTGCAACAACATTGAGTGAGAAGTAAAATGTGTGTTTCTGAAAGAAGAGTTCTTTTGGAAAACATTTGTTTGACATAATCTCCAGTGAAAAAATGTATATCCCATAAAAGGTAATATAAATATGAAAAATTTATTTTTATGGACTGACCATACCAAAAATGGAGTGAAATAGGGGGGACCCGAAGAAAGAAAGTCGGGTTTGAGAATTTCCCATTACCTTGTATCTGAACGCTTTCTTCAATTTAAAGACCTATATAACCACATAAGATTCATTAATTATCAATTATAGAACATTTTTTACATGAATAACGTTCATTATAGTTTCATTAGGTTATTTTATGGGCATTTTGATGAGTAATAGAGTTCAAATTCATTGTTTAGGAATGTTCATTTTTATGGTTTTCTTAAACGGTTCACTTGTATTCATAAATAGATGTTTGTGTAGAATCATGAATAAATATCAAGAACTGATATTTAATGTTATTAATTATATTAATATATTTTAAATGATATTATAATGAATTATCTTATGTACCATGTGGATGAATCATTAGTTAAGATTTAATTATGATCATTTTAGGTTAATTTGGCCGGTTTTTCAACCACAACGAACATGTTTTGATTTATCATTTAGTAATATCTACAAAAGTTAGTTCAAGAAAATTAAATAGGATATAATAAATATGAAATAATTTGGTTCAACCATAAAAATTTTTTCATGACCCGATCTAAAGGTTTTAAAGGAAATTGAAAACATTTCATTCTTAAAGGTGATAAATTAACACATCACGAACAACGTTTTCCTTTCAAAAATAAAAAGAAGAGGAGAAGGTGGTAGGATGATATAATATCACATTATTATCATAAAATTTCATTATATTTATGATACTGGATTTACCATACCATGTGAATTAGGATAAGTGGGGAGAGGTTAAGAAAAAGAACTTGAAATTGAAAGGAAATTAAAGGAAAAGAGAAATTACCTCTTGAATCCTCCTCTTGAGATCCTCCTTAAGGAACCTAGGATTGGACTTTTGATGAGACCAGTACATCTTGGACATGCGGGATGGGCTAGGTAAGTTTATTGGGTTGATGTTAGACAAGTATTGAAGGTTGAGAGGTGTGAGGAAATGAGGCTGTGAAAGGTGGTATATATAGTGGAGAGGAGAAGGGTTTTCTTAATATTTTAATCATTAGTTTATTAATTTCAACCATGATAAGATATAATAATGATTCCATGACCATGAATAGTAAAGAGGGCATGTGAGATTGATGTTTTGGTTCTCAAATCACTTGTGATGTTAGGAATAGTGGGTTTAAATTATAGTGTATTTATATGGTAAATTAATGTATTTTACTATTCACCAAAAATTCTTGTATTTCAGAAACATACCAAAAATTCACCATAACCATTTTTCGACGAGTAGAATCCAAAAATGAATTCCATATTTCAAAAATAATTGTCTAAATCTGATTAATTTAATTTTTTATTATAATTTACTTGAAAAATACATTTTCTAAAAAATTTAATTAATTATTCCTAAACATAGGTACATCATTTAATCACTTAAATACTATATATATAATACCATAGGTGAGGTTAAAATTTATAATTGTATATCACTATTCATGAGGGTAACATTACTATTCATAGGGGTATGTTACTATTCACCAAACCAATTAAGTTTGTCCTATCGGACTCCAAACATCTTAGTGATCGCAACTGTGTATATCAGATTTTTGAAATTCAAAACATATAAGTGGAAAATTTATGTTTAATGGTCACATAGTATTTAGTATCATTATATGTCATTGTGCTTCCTAATGTGATTATACTATGAGGCATAATTAAAATATGGTAATTCCATTGACAAAACATTGGGTCATTATATAAACTATGTCATAAATATTATTTATATTTTATGGCATAAATTTAATATATATTAAATATAGTACATGATAAAATTGAGTCATTTAACCCAACTCATAATTCTTGATAATACTAAAAAATCCTAAATTATTTTAAAAAAATATTCATTTGTATAAAATGATTTATTGTGTTTACTAAACACTTGTAAATAATTTTAATAAATAAAATAAACTTAATTATTATTTACTTAAATAATAAATAATTATTAATTTATCAGTGAAAGATAATTTGGACAAATCTCAGACCTTGTGGTGGGGTATACCATTCCCTATATTCCGATTAAAGTGAATATGGTAGATTTGTGAATACACTATTGTGTGTGACCATCTAGGTCCTTATCTCAATAATAGTGGATAGTATTCACAGACCAAGAGAGAAGTCTAGCAACCAATCAAGGCCCCTAACGAGATAAGGAATAATCATAACAACAAAAACCAACCTACAATCATGCACTGTGTAATATAATATTTTTTTTCTATAGATATTTCATAAAGTAGGACACACACTTTCTTCCTTTCTTGATTTATTGTTTCATGATCTAACTAGGTAGATTTACCTTCGGTTACCTTGTCTAAGGATTTATAAAGTCATTACTATTCAAATCAACGAAGATCGAGATGTATTACTTCCCCAACTAGGAAGAGACAACTTCTATCTGGAGCATTCAACTAATGTTATACCACCAATGACTCACCCAACACAAGCTACCTTGCCACGATTTAATTATCATGGTTTTCCTTGCATCAGTGTACTTGATCAAATGACACACATTGATAATGATCTAAATTATGGATGACCAATACACATGTTCATAGATGGTAACAACCAATGACATAAAAAACATGTAGTGTTCCTATTGGAGGGTCTGTCCTCCTGGTCTCACCAACTAGAGATAACCAAGTGTGAACTTCTTGATAAGAAGTCTCAATGCTTAAGAGACCCCATCACCTGATAGTCAGACATCAAGTGTGTTGAGTCAGTATGATGTATCTAGGCCATAAGACATATATATAAGATTAATTTCATAGTATCTTTTGGTTCTCAATATATTTTGGGATATTTTATGATGTTTTGACATGACAATTAATCTATGTACATTACTATTTAAATAGTGGATGAAGAAATTTTTACCCTATAATGGTAATTATACATCAAGGATATCTAAATGTATACATGAAATGGTAATTGAAAGGAACTATTTAGATAGGTATAGGGTACTAACTATTATAAAATATATGATGGAATCCACTTATTGGGACAACAAAATGAAATAAAACTTCTTTTTTAATTTAAAAAATATTATAAGAATGAGATGAAATTTTTAGAAAAGGAGAGTTGAAAAGGATTTAAAATCCACTCTGTTTTATATTTTGTAGGATATGAAAATGTTTTCATTAAAAAATTAAAATTATATATATATATAAATAATGATTAAAAACACACATTATTGAATATTTCGAATCAAAAAATAGAATATTTCACATTTAGATATATTATTAGTGATTAAAATAAGATGTTTTCAACTTGGTCTCGTGATCGGAAATGAGGGGAACATTCACATGTATCCTTATTTAGTAATTACACTTTTATTATTACAACTATAGGATGTGTTGACATGTAATTCAGTAAAGAGATATTGAAGGCTCCCTTACATTGAATTTTCATGAAAATATGATCATAGTGAATCCTTTATCCAAATTTTGAAAAATACCTTTTAATAAAAAAAATGTAATCATTCATTATTATTGATGAATTAGGTTCCACTAAGTTTGATTTGATTTTCAATATATATTTTACTAATGGAGTATATTTTTACATAGATGTGAGGAAATGGGATCCAATACAAATAAAATCACTCAACACACAAATTAGGAAAGTAGTCAGCAAGACTCAAACTCGTGACCTCACCGAGACCCACTGGGGAAACTACCAATGAGTTTCACCCTAAGGTATATTACAAAAGTAAATATTTAGTTATGAATTTGAAAAATCAAAATAATATATTATGGAAAATCCCTTATCATCAATCTCCTAGCCCCATTAACTGATCTGTTACGTCGTTATTTTCTGCTCTACTACTTTTTCTATAAATCTCCCTTCTGTCAATGAAATGATTTCCCCTTTAATGTCTTACTATTATTTTTAATTGATTTATAAATTATGACTTATTTTTGGAGAAAACCATGAAAATTAAACACATCATAGTGATACGTCCATAATAATAATATGATGTGTTTTTTTCTATAATTTTGATCAATGTGGAACTTATTGTATTTGGGATTACCTCATGCCTATGTCGTGTGAGGTTTATACAACTACCTAAAATAGGTATATTTCTTCTTCTTTATAATTTTCATTCCCTGAAATTGGACTATGGTCATGAATTTTTCTATATTTAAACAAAAAGATTTATGTTCCCAATTTTATGCTCAAATAGGCCTTTTGACTAAAAATATAATAAATAAAACTAAAACACAAATGGTATTGATAAAATCATAAGAATATTTTAACACCTGGACTCATGAATACTTACATAGAGTTCATATTAGTGCATTAAAAAACCTCAAGCACACATCCCAATTTTCAAAATACAACTGACTAGCAGTGAGGATTGGGACTCATTGTGGGCATCATTTCGATGCCGGATTTATGTGAGGTGCATAGGAATTAGGATTTTGTTGGTAATGAAAAAGTATATACGATGTAGGATTTTTAGGAATGTTTTGAGATGTAGGATTTATAGGAACCTGATGAGGTATCAGTTTCAATGAGTGTCATGTATAGAATAAGTTATTATGGGCATCTAATTAGATGCGAGATATGATGGGTATAAAATTTGAAACACGAATAAAATGATAATATAATGGGGTGTTTGAATGATGATGCAACATGGAATTAATTTTTATTCTAGGGATGGTCGGTGTACAATCATAAATATTTGATTTTGGGTTGTGAAGCTACCGGGTAGGTAACTCCTATGGTGGGGAGAACCATGAGTAGAGTTGACCAATGACTAATAGTTGGGGAAGATTGGGTTGATATACATGAGATTTGTATGTTAAAACCCATTTTCAGGTAAATATATATAGATCATGGATGAGCTATTATAAGGTGGGGATATTGTAACATCTTAGGGTTTTGAGCTGTTCGAATTTCACACCCTTTTTAAATTTTTTGAGTTTGGTGGTCGGACCAACTATTTTCTTGATACTTGGAAAGTAATTTTCGGAGTTGGATTAATACAATGACTTTTAGATGGGTTTTATATCTTGGGAAGTTACTTGGGTTTTGGGTGAGTTTTGGGTGTGTTAGACTCCAAAAAATCTGTTTTTATGAAACACAGACAAAAGACACATTGTTTGGACAAACTGTGTAGCCTCCAAGGAGTAACTGTGTGACCCTCCAGAGGCTCTAGATATGGTTTAAAAAAATTTTAAGGAGGGGGTTCATGACCATATGACATTTATTTAGATTTTAAGAGAGGGTATTCACATGGTTTGGAAAACTGTCTGCTTGACCATGTGAGGTGGGCACCTTGGTCAGTGGCATCTGCATGGCTTGCACAAGGGTTGGTAGACCGTTCACCTAGTAATGTGATGGGTGAATCATTTTGGATAGTTAGTGCATATGATTGGTTCATGGTTAGAAAAAAACATGTGAGATCACTGTTCACCTCATTTAAAAGTGTGAAATTAATATTCTGACCACCTTCCATATTTATTTCTTTCCCCACTCTTCTCCTTCATTTCATGAGTAGCACATAGGGGGTCCTACTCTCCTTTTCCTTATGTGTAGGCTTTAATACAACTCTTATGTCTAATATCTGATTCATGATCCATCTGCAGCATTGGATTCATATCAGTAAGTCCTTTGATCCACTTGTCTCATTTCATTATTTATTTCACCGAATGAAATGCTAAATCTATGTGATCCCTTTTACCCCCTTTTCAATGTGTTTATCTAAAATGATAATCTCTCTCATTACATCCTAAGTTAAATACCAATATCAGACAAGAGATCACCTACGAGTACAAAGTAGGTGATTCTTACCTTTCTTCTCAATTACATTGATGATTCATGGGTGTGTTTTCTATATGCTATGAGGGTAGTCTGAGAGAGACCCTAATAATTAAATGTTTTTTTTAATTAATAAATTTATATTATGGGATGAATTTAATAATTATCAAGACTTTTAATATTTTTAATAATATAGGTGAGGTTTTGAGACCACATGGGATGATTAGGCCAGGAACATAATTTGAATTAATTAAATTGTTATTACAATTTCCTTGAGTCCTATGGGAATGTGACCAGCTTGGCCTGAGGATAGAGGTGCTGTTGAACAATTTCCATGTGTTCGTTCTAGGCACATTAGAAGCATACGAAGGTGTGGGATACATTAAAATTAATTTTATCAATAATTATCCAAAACTAAAATTCGCGATCTTACATGTAAAATTTATAATAAATTTATTTAATATATGAAGAAATAAATACATAGGCATAGGAACATTCTTTTTTGATGAATTTTGAAAATGAAAAATGACTCATTCAGGATTCCTTTGTTGTTTTATGAGGATCCAAGACTATAATCCCTCTATCGGTGATCCACACGTGCTCCAATGATCTTTGAACAACACCACTCGATCTCCAGGTTCTAACGCAACAAATCAAATGTCTTGCGTTTTATGGTTCATGATCTCTCGTGCTTTAGTATAGGTGAAATCTCTCCTCTGTTGATCATTCATGATAGGGACAGAGGAGGTATTGAGAGATAATTAGTTGTGTACAAAAATTACATATTAATAATTTTTGGATACAACACACAATAGGAATAACTGTCTTATTATAGAGTTAGGTTTTAGGATAAAATATTATTTAATTTCATTTTGTCCATTAAATAAAATTTAAAATATTTAATAATCCCCATTCCACATAATAATAATATTATTATTATTTTTTGGCGTGTTCCAACTTTCCCAAATGGATAGATAATATTTATCGACTTATCAATAATTGTTAATCACTTGATGCAGTCTTAGTTCGTTCAAAATCCCTAGAATGTATGGAATAATCGAATAAATATTTTATTCCTAAGTAAATATTTCATTCACATTCCATTAAAAAATATTTATTAAAATATTAAATAAATAAAATAAATATTTTACTCTCAATCAAACAAATAAATATTTTATATATATTAACTAAATCAAATAAATTAATAAAAATAATTATTTATTACCTTTTGAATATTTGTGATAAATAAAACCTCAATAAAAGTATTCCTCATCCTTGATAGTAATATTTATTACAATAATTAAATTCAATTATAATTTAATCAAATCATCAAAAACAATTAGTTTGTGACCCTTTAGGATTTTTTCTCATTGTTATTAGGAAGGCATCCTTAAAGTATAAGATTTCTATCTAAAACAAGTTAAGGAACCCATGAGAAAGAACATATGATAAAAATGATGATAACCACATATGAACACTCATTGTGTTATATAATCCCTTCAACATAATATCTCATCAATATGATTTCATATCCATGTCACCATCCTATATTCATGATATTTCTTTCTTTGACTATTTGAAATAAACACATAGTTAAACCAAGAACATGGAATTTAATACGACGGTTATTTAAAAATAAAATTTCTATAATATCAACGTTCAAAAATATATAATGAACAAATCCTTCCTTGAGTTAACCATTAATGACATGTCACTCTTGACACACTCAATGTATCCAACTTTTCATTGAATTTTTATCCTAATGGTTTATGAAATAAATCTATGTGAGTTTTAACATGAATTAATAATATTTTTAATGTCTTAGGGCCAACACACATGCTCACAGATAGGAATATTTGATCACACCAAAACATGAAGAATCCATACTGGTGGGTCTCTTCTCATAATCTCATGTATTCAAGATTACCACATGAAAATTTTATAAGAAGAAGACTCATATTCTAATGAATACTCACACCTAATAGTCTATGTACCATGTGTCCCATCATATTATGTTATCGAACCATAGACCATTACTTAAGAACATTGTCATAGAACATCAAGGTTCACCTCATAACAGGGAACTATTATGACCATATCAATGTGATGTATACTCTAAAACATAATTATAGTAGATTTATGACGAACCATGAACTATATTTAATAAATTTTTTATTAATATTCAATAAATCAAATATAAACGTAATAAAAGTAAAAATAGTTGGTCCTAGGAAACCAAATCCAAAAAACCCCCACATGGACTTGATCCAACTGCCTGCAACCATCAGTCTACTAATCCTCACATGAGATTCAATTTTCTACTACCTAAATGATTTAGTTTAGTGGTACCCTACATCATATTACATTAAAATATTACTCATTACAACTTCATATATTTGAGAAAAATCCCTCAACAGATGATACTTTTGATTTATGTTCTTTGTCTGTTGATGTGGCCTTATCTCTATTACAAGAGCTACCATTGTAGTATTTTTAAAATAGAGTATGATATGATCTTCACAAATAGGTACCTCATAATTAACTTGGATGAAGTTGTGCATCCATACTACTTATTTAGGTACCTCAGAGGCCGAAATATACTTGGAATGTAGTGTAGAATCTTCAACAATAGTATTCTATGAGATCTTACAGCTTTCAAAACTTCCATTTAAAGTGAAGATCTACCTCGTTTGTGATTTCTTTTCATCTTGATCAATTTTGAAACTAAAATGACTAGTTATTCATCTCCTCTATAAACCAAGTACAAATCCTTAGCACAGATCATATAATTATGGATAGTCTTGACTACTATCAAATGGAGGTCACCTGGGGCATCTTGATTTCCTCCTACAATAATTAATTAATTGGATACATCTAGACTAATAAATAACATAAAAACATAATAGACCAAATCTCTGATTCATATGAATTCATTTCCATTCTTTTTCTTTAATCATGATTTGGAGGACACATTTTCCTGGAATGGTGAATTCCATGTGACGCTGGAAATAATCCCCTATTACATTGTTCCATACTAAATCTATTCATTATATTGTCAATGTATGTGCTTTGAATTAGGCTAAGAAACCTCTAGGATCCACCATGATGGATCCTGATCCCAATAATATGTGTTTTCTAACCCAATTACTTCATAAAAAATCATTTATTCATCATTGACTCAATATACTGTAATATTGTAATTTTATTTCCAATGAGTAATAGGTCATAAAAATAAAATATTAAAAAAATGAATGCACTTCCACTACACTATGTATTGTCACACAACTCACATTCGTTCTTTATGAATCCAAATTTTGTTATGTATTCAACAAAATTAATGTTCAATGATCTGGATTCATTCTTTAATCCATAAATGGATCTTTTAAACTTTCATACATTGTTGGAATCTTTTAGAGGAAAAAATCCTTCAGGTTGATTCATATAGAAATTTTCATGAAGGATCCCATTAATGAAGGATATTTTGACTTCCATTTTATAAATCTCATAATTATAGAAGGATAGGATGGTATGTTCAATTCTGATGGAACGTATCAATAAAACTGGTGAAAAGGTTTCATTGTAGTTAGAGAATTTACATTGTTTAAACCCTTTTGCAACTAGTCATGCTTTATAAGTATTTATTTTTCCTTCCATGTCTAGTTTCTTCTTGAATCCCATTTTCAACCAACTAGATTTATGTATACTGGAGGGTCCAAAAAAATCCAAATATGGTTTTAGTTCATGGAATCCATTTCATAATCCATGCCCTCTTTCCACGTGGAAAAATCAATACCACTTACTGCTTCCTTGTAGGTTAGAGGATCATTATTATCAACTAATATTGAGTCACCATTCCTGGTGACTAAAAATCCATTCTGTTTTCATTCTCTAAAATCTCTTTTACTCCTTTGAAGTAATTGTGTCTTTAGAAAAAAAATTATTCTATGTGGATTTTTGGAATCGGTTTGTTTACCAACTCTTGTGTACCTTGAACCTCGACTTCATTGAAGTATATATTTCTCCAATTATATCATTAATATATTTTCTCCCTATTAAGGAATATTGAATTTATTACCACAATAACCTTTTTTCAAAGGGACCTTATATGTAATATCTTATAGTTTCCATGGGGTATTCTATAATGGTACAATTTGTGCCTCAGGATGCAAGTTTGTTATCTGAAGAGGCTTTAACAACTCTTCACTTCACCATAGATATAAATTTGATGAAATGGTTTTTATTACACATGAAAATTCATATGGATTACCGTCTATTGATTTATTTGGTACTTGGTGTAGTATATACGTTTTAACTTTCAACACGTATCCCCAAAATTATAGTGGAAGACTCATATAACTCGTCATATATGTTACCATGTCCTACAAGGTATAGTTCTTGTTTTCACATAAACAATTCCACTAAGGTTTTTTAGGGAGAGTGAGTTGGGATAGGATCCTGAAATCCCATAAGTAATCAATGAATACTTGATTAAGATATTATCCATCATGGTTTTAATGGATTTTCTTAATCTTCTTACCAAGATAGATCTCAAATTTCTTATATTCCTTGAATTTATCAAAAGAATCAAACTTATACCTCATTATGTATACATATCCATATCTATAAAATCATCAGTAATAATTATAAAGTATGAGTACCCACCCTTTGATTCAATAGGAAATTTTACACACACATTGGTATGAACTAATTCTAGAAGCTCTTTATCCCTTTCACCTTTCCCAATAAATGGGGATTTGGTTGTTTTTCCATGTAAGAATCTGTGACATAAACTAAGTTATTTTAGTTTAAAAAGAGTATAAGTATCCAACGTGATCTACTTTATTCAATTGATTTAAATTAACATGACCTATCATATGATTCCAAAGTTGGATGTGCTATAAGTCATGTGAAGTAACATCATTATCAATTTCCATTACTAGGTTTGTGTAATCCGACTCATAAAGACTATTATTAAAATGTGTCTTACTATAAAAAATGATATATTTATAAAATAAGTAACATTTATTTCCAAATTTGAAAGTAAATCTATTTTTATGAAATACAGATATAGAAATAATTTTTTTGATAACAAATATAACATAATTACATGCTTTCAAAACCAAGACCACACTGGTCAACAACACGGGGTGGTAGTTCCCAATAGCTATATAATCATGTTCAGATCTATTGTATGGTCATAGATATACCTAACCTAAGTCAAAAATTCTAAATAAAATTAGTTCATGTATTTGAATACATATGTGATCCCCATAAGCTATATTTAATAACCAATTTTTTGAAATAGATAAATTCCACTTGATAAAAAATGATCATGAAGCTTCCCCTTCCTTCTTTGGATCGGTGTAGATTTTCTTCCAGTGACCCCTATTTATACATGATAAATAGAAAACCTCATGTTACCTAGATTTCAAATTGATATTCCTCTTCTTGGAAGGGAATGAAGAATATTTGGGATTCAATATCTTCACTTGTCCTTTATGTTGGTTCACCATAAGGACATAAGGATTTTAACGCTTCATTTCCTTATCTATATGGAAAAGAATACCGAGATGATCAGATAGATTATTCTTATTTTTTCATATTAAAATTCATAACAATGATGGAGAAGATCTGAGAGTGTGATTCTAGAATGATATCAGTGTCTAGTTATTCAGTAAATTTGAACCCTAAAACCTTTTGGTTCTAGTTTTTGGAAATGATATTGATTACATAAGGCCCAGTTAGAGAATTCCCTACAAGTATTCTCTAAAATAGTACCATCAAAATTTCAAGATATTCTTCTCTAGCTCTCTCCTAGTAAATACCATGAAGGATCTCAAGAATGGTATACACAACCATATTTTTGCGAGAATTCACGAGTTCACTATAAATTGACAAAAGAATCAAACATTGAATGCCAACCACATCACTCAAAGGTTTTTCATTGAAAAGTATCACATAATTACTCACACCATAAAAGGTGGATTAGTCATTAAGGGTTATAGAATGTGATATTTCCATTAAAGGAATAAAATAACACAAAAGTGTCTAAAAAACTTCTGGGTGTTACTGTTAGATATGACATTATCTTTATCCATTATTCATCGTAGGGATAGTGTGGATGATGTGCTTTCTATTTTATTCTACAATTAAAATAGAATATAATAAGTACTTTTCCTTGATTAATGATTATGTGAGAAATAATAAATTAATTTATTTTATTAAATCTCCCAATATTTTATCAACTCCTAATGGAACTCACCATTGAACTCAGAATTTATAGTTTCATTGATATTCTAGAGGAAAGGATCCATATTCCTCATTTGATAACCCCAACAAGGGTTGGTATAGCTAGTTGAACATATTTAGGTAGCCAGGTCTTTTCCAACTATGGGATTGTAGCTCCTTGATCCATTGAGTGGATCCCCCAACACTGAAATCCTCCCATGGATTTCATCAACACATACCTCAAAATTACACCATGTATAGAAAGGGCTACTCTTTTTGACGTGGAATGGTTAATTCAACCCATATACATAATCAGGTCTCCCCTTATAAATGTAAATGTTCCAATAAGGGTTGGTCAAACACTTAGTTCTATTGTGTTTTGTTCATAATCAATTTATAAAAGTCTTAATATGAATTAATATTATATTGACAGATTTTAATTAAATATGCATAAATTTTATCTTGTTTAATCATTTACTTGTTTTGTTAATATTAAGTGTATGTTACTTAATTAATGAACCATTTTGTATTAAATAAATTATGTATAATTAATTTATTTTATTTATTATGCATAAATTTTATCTTTTTTTTATAACTTACATATCATGTTAATATTAAGGGGATGTTTCTTAATTAATTAACCATGTTGGACAAAACATTTAATCACAATAAATTTATTTAAATTCAATATTTTCACATTATTTCATTTATATACCTAACTACAGACTTGAATCCATAAAATAAATAATTTTATAGATAGAAATAAATAAATTATTAAATGAACCATTCATGGGCATTATCTAATCGTTGATTTAATGAGAAGAAATTAGATCAACCAATAACCTAGGGGTAATAACTCCTTTTTCCATTCTTGGAATGAGTTAAAACATTCCACTTGTACACCTGTGTATCACCTAAGATAGATTCATTATGGTTCGGCCTTGAAATTCCTCCATGTTCCTAGGGATAATCCATTAAATACATGTATCTATGACTCGCACATGGGTGAGGGGAGTCAAATGATTGCAAACAATGGTATGATAAAAATATCCTAGGACACATAGGTCCTAAATATTAATGTAGGGAGGGTTGAATCATTGGAAATCATATTAAATTTAATAATTAATCATTTCAATCCAAGGTAATAAATTAAATTAAAACATCCAACATATACAAAGATCATGGTCAATCCAAGGAATGTACATACATGAAACGAATGTACCCAAGTAATTAGATAGAATTCATCGATTTATTAATTTTAATTAAATAATTAATAGATTAAATTATTAATTCACATTAATTTTAATGATCTTCCAATATTAATTGAAGAGAACTATCATTTATTTTTTTAATGGAAAATAAATATGAGAACAAATAATAACATATCTGTCACAAAAAAGTAATTGATCATTTTGCAATATTTATAAACATCATTAAAATTTCAAACAAACAATCGGTTTCATCACCCAATCCAATAGGTCTTGAGCCGAAACTACCCCAGGCCCACCATATAAGCCACATGCTTATAACAAGCACCAAAGAAATATCATAAATCAGATTCCTTTTCTTAATGTACATGTATACACAAATCTGACCATAAAAACACACAAGTGAAGATGAATAATAAAGAATACGATCCAAAAACATGAAAATAAATATTAAATGAAGAACCTCTAAGGTTTAAAAGAGTAAGACAGTGTAAACCCAAAAATTTAAAGAGGAAATATGTAAGCCCAACCAAAAAAATGTCCCAACCTCAAAAAACTGGAAAGGAAAAATACTGATAGATACTAGCATCTGATCTCGAAGATTTGACCACTGTACACGGTCCAATGAACTAGGTATACCTATGATCCTCTATAGTCATCACACCCTATTAATCTTCTACATAATACATGACACATGAAGGGAAAACCCACCAAGGGTATGTATATACATACCCAATATGATGCCCTAAAAGATGAAGATAGAGTAGTGAGAGACACAATAGGAACAGATAGACAACTCATCCCAAAACAAGTGAGTACAAAATCTAATGACATTGATATATATATATATATTCACACCAAATAAACCCAAATAGTAGATAAGGGGAACTCAATATCACACCATAGTCAAGGAAAAGAGTTCCATTAGTTTCGTTATTTCATAAATGATTCCCAATATCTCATGCATCTGTCAATATAAAACATCCACATCAATACACACTTTTCCACCCAGACACATAGTCAAGGGGCATAATATCAAGATAGAGTACCCATGAATTAATAAAATAGGATGGTCCCACTCAATAGATAGTTGGATGACCCATTATTTTTCCTTAAAAGAGTGTTACACTCTATTGGTTGATAAAGGATGCATTGTCAGCCCAACTAGAGGGTTATACTCTAATGGTTGATATAAGACCCATGCCCAGCCCAACTGGATGATTCCACTCTAGAAGTCAGTAGAGGACCCATGCCAAGCCTATATGGAGGGTTCCACTCTAGTATTCATAGACCCATTCCATTATACAATTGGAGGGTTCCACTCAGATAGAATATAGAGGAGTCATGCCTAACCCAATTGGCAGCGGACACTATCATAGTTGAGGACCCATTACCTGACTCCGCAGGACGGTTCCACTCAGTGGATAGGTAGAGGAAACATATCCAATCTCAATAGAAGGATGCCACTATAAAATTAGATAAAGGTCGTATTCCCTATCCCATGAGTGGGAGCCACTCTATATATTGGTAGAGGACCCATTCCCATCCTAGCTTGAGGGTGCCACTCTAAATCCCCTGGTGATCCTTCCTAACCACTTCTATCATCGCACGTTGCCTAAATTTGTTTCACTCCTAGAATATCTCAAATCATATTTCAAAATCCCCTATAGAGTATACCATCGTGTTCTATGGGAAAAAACACTTAGGATTGTGTTTTCGCATGCCAAAATATGAGTCCAAATAAAGCAGATATGAGAGGTTTATGTTTCCTCAAAAGGAACGTAAGGGTGCACAATGTGTAAGGGGACCCACACAACACGTGCTCCTACTCCATAATATTATGGTGTCTATACACGTACATGTATTTTTTCATATTATGTTTTACATGATATGTAGGGTGACTACATGACAAGTCTGAGCCACCCGAGGTCATGTTCGTGATCATGGATGTGTCTGTGTATGTCTTCATATGTCTGTGTACTTCAATACATGGTGTGTCTTTCAAAAAGGTGTCCTGCACATGTGCTCATATAACATGGATTGTCTACCCAGGTATAGATACACGGTGTGTGTCCCATCCACACAACACGTCATATTTAATTTTAAATGAAGCCCAAGTCAGCAAAAAAACTGGACTACACGGCGTGTGTTTTTCGGAAATATATTACATGTAGTTTATATTTTCATATATCTATAGATATTTTTTTTTGGAGATCTATATCTAGCCTTCCCACCATGGATATATCCTCCAGGCCTCCTTAAATCAAAGTAGAATCCCATGATCGATTTTTTCGGCCATCCGCTGGCTAGAAAAGGATTTCTGTTTGGTCCAACATTTCCCATACACACTGTACACATACCCATTCACCATCCATATCTGATTTGGATTCCATTTTAATAATTTAACATCAAAAACCCCAAAATCATCCTAAACCATCCATTATTTTTTATTTGGTTCATCCCACACTAAACAACCGTGAATTTGGGGGTTCAATCAGGCTAAGTCCCACCCGAAAATGTCGAATCACGACCTCATTGTCCAAGGATGACTACTATAGAGAAATATTGGGAGAAATTCAAAATAAAAAGTTTCAAATGATCATTGGGAATATTTTCTTGTCTAATTAACACAAAAGGGGATGCCCAGGTAGAGAAAAATTGGATAGTCAAATTAAATTTGTGGCATAGTAACATGGAGAGGTTTAATTATCATAGATCAAAGGAAACAAGGTGATCATGATCAAAAGGTTTAATAAATAAGGGAATAATCCACAAATTGATGATTCATACCTAGTTTTGGATCATTCGTTGATGAATAATGTGCTCTCCAATAAATGAGTGGAGTCATTTCATTTGTTGTGCGTCGATTTCCTGGGATCTAGAGGTTCTTTGTTGTCTAATTATAATTCTTCAATGAGAGGAAGAAAATGATACTTATTAACAATCCCAAGATTATATGGCTAACCATAGTGATTCTTATATAATGGTTTTTATATATTATTTAAGTTAGTTCAATTAATAAATTTTAGAAATTATTTATTTAATTATCCAACTAAACATACCACCAGTGGATATTTTATCCAAACACCTCACCCCGACCTATTTTAGGTCATGCCTACGGTAAACCCCGTGTTCCGGACTAAACCATGGTCTTGGATTTCTGATTAGATACTGCATTTCAAAGTTATCCTATTATCTTTAAGAAACCATGAACACGTAATATAAAATATATTTAATATTTTTCAAGAAAATTAATTTCAAGCATATCGGGCCTACGAATCGCATATCATCTCAGTGCCTGGAACCAATAATATATCTAAAAATATTTCAAATTATTAAATGAAAAAAAGGTCTCTACATCACTCATTACATCATGATTTTCACCCATGAAATTAAAAAACAAACAAAAATCTCAGGATACTGAGCCCGTATCCAGGTCTTCCACTCCTAGGATCTCTCTTGAATCCTCATGTGCTTCCAGAACACATGAACTAAACGGATGATCCATCCATGTAGGGTATTCTCATACTGATCCTCAATCAACATTGCGTTCTCTACAAAAGTGGCTTCATCCATGTTTTTTAGCTCACCCCAATCTAGAACAAGTGTGTCCTGCACGTATCTCATTAGATGCGACACGTGGAAGATGTCATGAACCCATTCTAACTGTGAGGGTAGGGAGAGGAGGTAAGCTACCTCGCAAACCCTCTTCAAGATCTCGAACGACCAGATAAAACTCATGGATTTATTTCCTCCCTAGATAAACCTCAAAAATCCTCACTTTGGGGAGACTATTAGAGAAACATCATCTCCCTTAATGAACACCAAGGGCCTACGATATCGATCTATATAAGTTTTTTTCCAACTCTGGGTTATCCTCATCTACTCAAGGATTTTTTGGACCTTCTCTAACTTCTCATGCACCATATCTAGACCCATAATAGATGAAATTCTAATCATTGTAAAATTTATGGGTAGGCTACAGGTTCTCTCATGTAGGACCTCAAAGGGATCCATGCCGATAGAAGAGTGGTAGATATTATTTTATGAAAACTATACCATTGGAAATTCATACTCTTAGATTTGTCCAAAGTACATCATGAAAGACCTCATAATTTCCTCCAAAATTTGGATAATGCACTCAGTATTCCGATCTATCTTGGGGTTAAAGGCTATACTCATCCTCACATGGGTCCCGAATACCTCCTATAGGCCTCTCTAAAATGGTAATGTGAACCATGAATCACGTATGGAGACAATATTTGAGGAAACCCCATGAAGGAAAATAATCTCTCATATGTACAACTATCCCTAACTCTCCACCGAAATCCGATCCATGATAGAAAGGATGTGTATTAACATCATGATATGGTAGACTAAAAACCATATTTAATTATGGAACTTTTTTATCTTTGAAATATGTATCATGGATTCCATGGAGATGTCATATTATATCCACTCTGGTATCTCTAGAGGATTAAAAAACCTACCAAAATTTGGTTCTCATCTATCACTTCCTTATAGTTGAGGAAAAAATAAATGAACTCATCCATACTTCATCTCATTTCATCCACCAAAATGGCCACATAAGGTCTATGTACATATTCCCCACCCCGGGATGTAAAACCAAAGGAGAGGTTTCAAAATCCCTCATCGCCTCCTCTCGTATAGTTACTGGGGCCACCGTTCATCTCAGGAAAATAATGGCATGATTCCCTCCTTAATTAAATCCATCAGGTGAATATTACAAGGATATATGGTCATGAAACACCTCACATTCAATTTTTGACAACTTGGACTCTCTCAAATGAGGAAGGAACGAAGAATTTAACACAATCCACTGAAAAACGTTTTACCCTACTGCTCAAGAATTTTTAGTTTTAGGGAATCCAACTGCTTAGGAACCTCTTACACGAAATGAACCTGGGAATTCATACTAAGGACATCGAACATCTTGTTTCCCTTCCCTGGAGTATCAAATATATCGAATTCCTTGTCCTATAGGAACTCCAACCAGAACATCTTTCTTAGGTTCAAGTCACTCAATATTAATATATACCAGAGACTTTGATGTTCAGAGTAAACCACAATGTTATCCCCTATAAGATAGTGTCTCTATATCCTAAGGGTGAATACTAACACTACTATCTCTATGTCATGATTCTTGTAGTTCTTCATGTGTTTTCTCAGATGAATCAACCCCATATGCGATAACTGCCTATCTCTACATCAACAGAAAATTGAAACTAGATCCAGAGACATCTAAATACACTATATACTCCATGACATGCTCTAGTAGTCTCAAAATAGGATAACTCTTCAGCCATAGCCTCAACTCCTTGAAATCTTTCAAGCATTTTTTAGTCAAGGGAAAAGGATTCCCTTTCTATATCAAGGAGGTCAATGGGGATACAATCTTGGAGAATTATTCCATAAACCTTCTGTAGTACCTGGACAATCCAAGGAAACACTAAACCTATGACAAAATCTTAAGTGGATCCTAATAAATCACTACATTTATCTGTTATGGGTCAGCAACTAAATGATTCTAAAAAATGGCATTCCCCAAGAAGTGCTTCACGTGAATCCATAATGATAAAAAAAATCATACCCTAACGTGGGTGATCCTGAAGACAATTTATGACAATCCTCAAGTGCTATCCATTATCCTCCTATGAAACAATGTATATGAGTATGTCATCAAGGAAGAAAACAATAAAATGGTACAATTATAGCTAGTGGATACTATTCATAAAATCAATAAACATAGAAGGTGAATTCATAACACCAAAGGGAATCACCAGGATCTCATAGTGTCTATAGTGACATCAGAATGTTAGCTTTGGAATATCAGTCTCACAAACTCTCAACTGGTGGTAGCCAGACTTGTGATCGATCTTCTAGAACCAACTCATGCCTCACAACTAGTCAAAAATGTTTTCAGTCCTTGTTAAGTTTTATTTTTTATTTATCATGACCTAGTTATGGTGATGATAATACATATAAAGCCCCAAGATCTCGTTGTCATTTATCATGAAAAACATAAGAGATTCCCCGAGCGACACATTGGGTCTGAAAAATCCTTTATCTCAAAGGTCCTCTAACTACAACATCTTCTCTCATAGCTCAGTAGGGTCCACCTTATATACCACATAATATATCAGAGATTTTCTGGGATAGAAATTGATACAAAATTTCACATCTTTCCATAGATGTCGTCCTATAACATCCTCGAGGAGGAACTATATAAAATCCTCCATGTCCAAGGGAATTCAGATTCCTAAATAGATTGTTGCACGAAGGGATACACTCTTCAACTTATGGGTAATGGGATACAACCTCCTACTCAAAAATCAGACTCGTCCCACAATGAGGTCCCTCTCACCGACAATAGAGAATCTTGTCCCATTAATGGTAAGAAATCCAAATCATATTAGGTGAAATTAAATATTGGACTGGACTATAGAAAACCAATCCATATCCAAGATGATTTAATAGGGTTTTATCATGATTAACAATAGGTCACACGATAACATCTCTCCAATAAGTGATATCTCACACTGTCGGCAAGTATAAGGTATAGAAGAAGCATTCATCGTAGGAACCTCGAGACAAAGAGTCTAGGATAACACCACAAATGAGAACTCCATCACTTAGAAAAGTAGTAAAGAGATTAAGGAATGATTATAAATTGTGTCTAAAAATACTAAGACAGTAGTAGAATTAAAATACATTCTAAATTTAATCATCTCATGTGCTACTGGGTCATATGCCATCATAGTCTACAGCTGTCCAGGACCCCGACCGACAACTGCTTAAGCCGGACATGGTCCACCTAATGGTGGTGTTTTAAGGATATCATTTCACCTTCCACCACCCACATCTCCTCCTCCTGGATCTCCACCTATTCCTATTCTAGCTCTGCCATGCGTAATATGGGATAATATATAAAAGAGACTATCTGCAGAAATGGCTTCTGTAACTGTGGAAAAGGTTGTGCCTAAATTATTTTTTGTAATTTTGAATTTCCCTCTTCTGCCTTCTGTCTCCTGCCCTTAAGTATTCATATACCAGTAATCAGTCTGTAGGCCTTAGTTAGTCAGCAAATAGGAAGGTAAAGGAAGGTAGCATGGTTATAGCATGGGCAGCAAATCGCCTGTTAGACAATTTCTATCTGTAATGGTAGGAGCATTAGTCAGCCATCTGGCACAGTAGTAGTTGCCTTCCCTGCACCTGGTACTTATCAAGCCTACGAGATACCCTTCCCTCATCTCGGAGATCCCTAATCACGGTGCTTACTCTACTGTGGAGATATATCCTCTATTTGTATATGCTTATTAGAATATATAGATAGGAATTCATGTTCCATATGACCACCCCCATCACAATAATAGAATCAACCCTCTCTGAGATGCCATGTTCCTTTATGCTGTCCTAAATTATGATCCTGAGCCTGATCCTGGGAAGATATCCTATGCCAAGATCCTTCCACCTGGAATCTGTTAGACACTATAGATGACTCAAATCTATAATTCTCATAAACAAATACATCTTCATAGAATCCACATGACAGAAATCTCTCTATCACTAGCACCTTCTACAACACGCTAGCATTTGTGGGAATGAACATGGGTTCCACATTGGCCCATATTTCTCTACAGAGTCCATGCTCAATCTTTCATGCTAGTAATTATCCATCCTAGATCATGTTAAAGGAGTATCGTGTAATGTTTTTTAACCTAACAGTGTATTTTGAGACATTCATCCCTCCCTATTGTAGCTGGAGAATCTCATGAATTTGAACTGAGTTCACGTAGGAGGGGTAGTACTCCTCATGGAACAATTTCTTGATGTCAAGCCATGAGAGTGTCGACTGAGCATGCATATACATAAAACAATATACAAATGAACAGATGATCCATCGAAAGGATAGATACCAGTGATACCACCTAATCTATCAGTGTCTGGACAATCCTGAAAATATGGACCACTGACTCTAGCCAATCCTCTACTGCCTGGGGATCTGGATTGTTGTAGAATCTCAGCGGCCTCCAGCACTGAAACTCACAGAGTGCGCTAATATTGTACACATACTCAGCCTACCATGATGGTATAATCTTCTACTCAATAGGTGTGGGTCATACTACCTATCCACCTAAAGGAATAATCTTGATAGATGGACACTAGACTGAGGCTAATCACTCATCGAATCGTCATCACAATCCGGAAATGGTAACCTGGCTGGTTGTTGTCATAGAGGTATCCTAAAAATTTAATCAAGGCATACCATGGTTAGATGAGCATATATATATACATATACACACACAATGGGGGGATAAATAAATAATTACATTCAAAGACACAATCCTATATAATGAATGTACCATTGATCCCTATAACCAATATATCAGTATACCAAGTCAACAAGAAGAAAGTCAAGGTCATAGAGAATAGATACAAGAGTCGCTAAAACAACACTGGATTACCTAACCTAAAATACACACTAAAAACTATTTAATAAATAATCCCCACATCCCAATGAAATGATTATAAGTGGAAAACTCAAACATCATCCCATCAAATGCACCACATTTGATACCAATATATCATGACCCAGCCCAGTGGGGCTTGAGATACAACTACCCCAAACCCACCTTCATAGGCCAGGGGTTGGAAAAAAGTTAAGAAAGTAATATCTAACATGGGATTCCTTTTCCTAAGGTACCTATATGTAGAAACACAACCATCTCAAAGAATAAGTGTATTGGAATAATAATAAAAATGATGCAACATGAAAAATATTAACCCAGCATGAAAACCATATAATGTGTATAAGAGTAAGACAATGTAAACAGATAATGTAAAGGCTAAAAATACACCCCCTACTAGAATAGTTTCACAACCTGAAAAAAATAGGAAAGGAAAAATGATGAGAGATCTCATATCCTTATCTACAAGATCTAACCATAATATGTGGTGCAATGCACCAAGTATTCCTTTTCTCCTCTATAATCACCACTAACATGTCTATCATATATATAATACAAGAAACATGTTGGTAAATCCCATGAAAGGGTAAGTATAAACATACCATGTAGGACACCAAAAAACTTGAAGGGGGGAGAAATAAGAGGCCCTGTAGGAATAGACATACAGTTCAACCCAAAACAAGAGAGTACAAAATCTAAAAACATGGATACACACACACACACACACACACACACACTGAAAATAAATAAGCCCAAATGAGAGAGACGTGGGTCTCTATCTCTGATACCATCCCATAAACAGAGTTCCATCAGTTTCAATAGTCCATCAATGATGCCCAGTACCTCACATGTCTGTCCATCTGAAACATACAAGTTAAGACACATCTCAACATTGTGTCATACAATCAAAGGGCATGATATCTAGGTACAGTACCCATGACCTAGTACAATAGGAGGGTTCCACTCAGTAGATAGCTAGAGGCCCCATGCCCTATCCTAATAGGAATATTCCACTCTAATGGTTGATAGAGGACCCTTGACCAACCAACAAGGAGAGTGACACTCTGATGGTCGATAAAGGACCCATCCAAACGCAACTAGAGTGTTCCACTCTATTAGTTGGCAGAGGAACCATGTCCAACCCATATAGAGGGTTCCACTATAGTATTTGAGGACCCATGCCCTAATACCATTGGAGGGTTCCACTTAGATAGTAGATAGAGGACCCCAGCCCATCCCAGGTAAAGGGTTCAAATATTAAAATTTAGGAACCTTTCCCTAAATCCACAAGAGGGTTCCACTTTCTGGATAAATAGAGGACCTTTGGCCTACCCTAGTTGGAAGGTTACAATCTAAATGTAAATAGAGGAATCATGACCCTTCACACAGGATGGTTACATTCTATAAATAGGTAGAGAACCCATTCCCAACCCAGCTGTATGGTGCCACCCTAAATCCCACGGTAATATAACATGTAACATCTCATATAATATGTCAAAAGGTACTATGGAGGCCACCATTGAGTCTACATGGAAAACAATCAAGATAGGCTACTTGTGGGTCAAAAACTAAGTCCAAATGAAGAATATATGAGAGGATGAATTTTACTCAATATGAAAGTAGTGGTACATGACATGTAAGGGGACCACACAGTGTGTGGTTCTGCTCCATCACATGGTTTTGTCCTTAAAGGAACATGGATCATTGCCCATGTAGGGATAAAAAGTGTGTTGAGGGACTAAACGAGGTGTCCAAGAAACCTCAGGTCCTGGTCGTGGTCCTAGTCATGTCTATGAAAGTCTTCTTCTGTCCTTCAATACGGTGCACTTCCCATGTGCTCATGTCACATGACTTTTCTACCAAGGGATAGATATCTGATGTGTGGAACAGCCACATAGAGCATTATATTTAACTTCAAGAGAATTCCTAGCCACCGTAGAACCCAAACTAAAAAATGTGAATTATTATAAACTACACGGTGTGTAGTCTGGATTTTCACAGATCTCCATATCTTTCCATTGATGATCTAGATAGGGACTTTATTCCAAATATCTCACCTCTAGGACTCCCAGAATCATTGGATAATCCCATGATCAACATTTTCAATAGTTCATTGGTCGGAAACTGATTTCCATTGGTTGGGAATTTCCCATTAGCACCATGGATGTACCCCATTTCCGACCATGTCTGATTAAGATCATATTTTAATAAATAAATAATATAAACCAACAAAATACTCCAAAATCATCCTTGATTTTTCATTCCTTTTATCACACAACAAACTACCCCAAATCTCGTGGTCCAATTGGGCATTGTCCTGCCCGACAAGGTTGAGGTGCGACCTCATGGTCCAACAATGACTAAAACAAAGAATTATTGATATAAATTCATAGGAACAAAGGTGAAATGATAATTGGTCAAGATTTATTCACAAAAAACACAAATTTGGATTCCAGTGGTGAGAAAATTTGAATAATGATGTTAAATATGTTGTGTGGTCGCTTGAAAATGTTTAATTAGTTTAAATAAAAAGAAATAATGTGATAATTCTCAAAACAATTAATAAATATAATAGAAATACACAAATAGAAGAGTCATACCTTGTTCTGGATCATTAATCAATGAATAGTTCACTTGCCAATTAATGAGGGAGTCACTATGTTCACAGCATGTCGATCTTCTTGGATATAGAGGTTCATTTTCATCTGATTCTGATTCTCCAATGAGAAGAGGAGGAAGATGCTTCTCAGTGATCTTAAGGTTATGTAGTTAACCCTAGATAACCTTCCATAATGGTGTATTTGTAGACGTATTTTAGTTAGTTCAATTAATAGATTAATAAAATTATTTATTTAATTATCCAACTGAACATACTACTAAGGACCGTTTTATTTGAATGCCCCACGCCAACCTATTTTAGTTCGTGCCTCGAGTAAAACTCCCATTTGAGACTCAATAGTGGTCTTATATTTCTGAGACATTATTTATTTTAATATTTATAAAATTTTCATTAAGAAATAGTGCATTCGTAATATAAAATTTGTTTAATATTTTATTATAAAATTAATTACGGGCACACTAGGACTTGGAATAGCACGACGACTCAGCACCTTACTCCAAAAATATATCTATGAATATTTAAAAGTATTACATGGAAAAAGGGACCCTATAATATATTCCAATCAATAAACTAAATTTTTAATAATATAATTTTCAATATAGTTTAATTTAATTATTCCAATAATTGGGAGACTACACGGAATGTACAATCCCGCTACTTGTTGTGTAACTCAAAAACCATGTATTATAATCACATGACTTAGACATTGACATGTCAACTAATCCGCATTAAATTACATGTATATTCCAGCTACATTCTATGTATCAACATACCAAGTTCTATATTGTCTCGGTCAACACATGGTGTGCATTAAATACACCTTGTGTAATTAACTACTCATCACATCCAAGTATATTGTGAATGGGTACATAGAGTGTGCTCTGACTACATATCGGGTAACCCAGTTTTACCAACCAATGATTTGGAACATCCCAATGGAATCATCAGTCATTATTTTGTTCTTAAACCTTTAATAAAATGAAACACTAAACGAACATGATTAATTTTCTCCTAATATGTTAATTCAAATTGGATTAAAGAATGAATAACTTGGAATGAAAATCTACCAACAATTTCACATAGATCAACAATCAAATAACTAATTATAAATTTTAACATGGCCCCTCTAATACCACTTGTTGGTTCTGATCACAGAAGAAATGTGTAAAGGTGGGAGATATATTAATATTTGTTTTGACAATCTTTGACTAAAACTATGAATGTGGGTATTAAATCTCAAATTTATAAATAATTTATTTAATATCTTAAGAAATAAATACCAGGTATTATGATCATTCATCATTGATTAATATTGGTCATCATAAAATACCCTTTCGTATTGCCTTCGTTGTGCTGTGAGAATCAAGGATACTCTAGTGGTGATCTAAACATGCTACAATAAACTCCAAAAAATACCACTAAATATCATAGTATAAGCATAGAGAATGTAATCTCCACCATTATTAGTTATATATAACTCATTCATCAGTCTTAATAAAATATCTCTAGCATTTCACATTCTTTATAGGGATATAGAAGGATGAGTCGAGAGACAATTCATTGTGCGCAACAATTCCCTATTCTAAATTTTGGATACAATACACAGTAGACCCAATGCTGGCTATTAAATAACATTTAAAACCTATAATACACCCCATGAAGAATATTAATATTGTTATTAATAATTTTTGGGACAATCCAACTTCCAAAAATTGATAAATATTATTTATCATCTTTTATGTAATTATTTATCCTTAGACTCGGTCTTGGTCTGTTAAAACTGCTCGATATTTGTTGAATACCTAAATAAATGTGTCATTCACAAATAAATATTTCCTTCACAATCCGTCAAATAAATATTTGTTAAAATATTCAATATGAAAAATTTATATTTTACTCACAATCTAACAAATAAATATTTTATTTATTTTCATGTAATCAAATAAATTATTTTTAATAAAAAAATAATTATTTATTACCTTGTGAATACTATAAATATATAAAACGTGAATAAATTTATTCCTTGGTCTTGAGAATAATATTTATTACAATAATTAAATACAAATATATTTTAATTGATATCTTCTGAAACACTTAGTGTGGGACATTCTAGGATTTTTTCTTGTTGGAATTAGGTAGGCTTGCCTAAATTCAAATATTATTATCTTGCAATGAGTTAAGGGACCCTAGAGAAATAACTTAATATCACAGTAATGATAACCACATAAGAAGATTCATAGTGTAATACAATCCCTTTATCACAATATCTCATTAAGAAGGTTTCAAATCAATGACAGCAACCTATATGCTCGATATCCCATTATTTGACCATCTAAAACAAATATGTCTTTACACCATGATGATGGAATTTAATGTGATTATTTTATTCCAATGAAAATGTCAAGATATGATCTTATATAAAGTTATAATAGAAAAATCCTTTCTCAACATACCCATTACTGACATGCCACTCGTGATGCACTCATTTTATCTAACTTCTCCATAAGCTATTATTGTCATGGTATACTCCATACATCTATGCACACGAGTTTCAGCATGCATTAAAAATAATAATAAAGTATAAGGGCCATCACACATGCTCACAAATATGAATATTCTATGACACCAAAACATGTTCAATTTCTACCAGTGAGTCTTTTATTATATATCACTCATCTAGGAGATTACCTAGTGATAACTTCATGAGAAGATGACTCAAAAGATTACAAGTACATACACCTAACATCCTAGGTACTATACATCGCATCACAATATGTTATCCAAATGAAGACCATTATTTATGAATATCCTCATAGAACATCAAGGTTCTCATCATAATGGGGAACTACTATGACATTATCAATGAGACATATAATCTAAGACATTATTAAAATAGGGTCATGTAGAAAAAAGAACAATATGTAATAATAATTTTTATTAATATTAAATACATTCCATAAACATGTAATAAAATTAAAAATAGTTGGTCCTAGGACACAAACTACAATAAAATCCTACTTTGACTAGATCCTACAACCTACATCCTTCAATATTCTAGTCCTCACATGATAATCATGTTTTTTCTGATCCAAGGCTTCAATCAAGGGGTCTACCACATTTTAATATATCGTAATACCACTCACTATAACTTCATGTATCTAACAAAAATCATGCAAGAGATGATATATTCAATCTATGTGCTTTGTCTAATGATGTGAACTTGGATCTTTTGTAACATTAAACATTTAATTATTATCACAATATAGTGTGATAAGATATTTACTTATATAAACCACATCAATCTCTTGGATGAATTGGAACATCCATAATTCATATATAGCTACTTAAGAAGCCAAAATATACTCATACTCCACTATATAATTTGTGAACACATCCGGATTTGAGCTATTACCACTCACAACATCTCCATTAAAAGTGAATATGTATCCCATTTTTGACTTCATTTCAACTCAATCAGTTCGAAACTAGCATCAAAAAATCTCATGATAAATTGTTCCTCATATTCTCTATATGGTAGTAACATATCCTTATTAACCCATAGATACTTATGGATATACTTGAATTCCATCCAATGGAGATCACCTGGATCAACTTGATATCTTCCTACCATATATAATTCATAATATACATCTATCACATTAGACAGAATAACATATATGATTAAACCAATCACTGATGCATATGGAATCCATTCAATTCTTTTTTCCTTCCATGTGTTTTTAAAGACACATTTTCCTTGAAAGATGAATGATATGTGACACTAAAAATTATACCCTCTTGGATTGTAACATACTGAATCTATTCATTATCTTGTCAATGTTTGTACATTGACATAGGATGAGAAACCACTAGGATACATCCTCATGGATCTTGATCCCGACAATATATATTCTCTCACCAAAGTCCTTTAAAGAGAATAATTTATTTAACCATTCCTTAACAGTCTGTATAAATGGTATTTAATTTCGAATGTGTAATATGTCATCAACATATTCATTTAAGAAAATGACTGCACTCCCACTAAACCATTTTATTCACATGGATTGTATTCATTCATTATGAAACTGAATTCTATTATGACATCATCAAAATGAACTTTTTATGATTTGGATTCATTCTCTATCTATAAATGGATCATTTCAACATGTATATTTTTTTGGAATTTTTTTGAGTCATAAATCCTTTAAGTTGTTTCATATAGACATATTTCTAAAGGTTCTTATTACGAAAGGCTATTTTGACATCCATTTTCCAAACCTCATAATCATGGAAATATATATAGGAAAATAAAATTTTGATGGATTTAATCACTATAACTGGTGAAAAGGAATCATCGTAGTCAATGTATTGATATTATTTAAACCCTTTTGCAACCTATCGTGCTTTATAGGTAGTGAATTGTCCTTTAATGTCTATTTTCTTATTAAATACCCATTTTAAACTAATATTCCTTTTATCTACATGAGGGTATACCAAAATCCAGACATGGTTTTGGTATATGGAATTCATTCCAGAGTTTATGGCCTCTTTCCACTTGCAACCATTTGTTTCACTTACTTATTATTTGTATGTTGTAGGATTATTATTATTAAATAACATTGAATCACCATCCTTGGTAACTATAAAAACATACTGTTGACGCTGAAAAAAGTTCGTAACTCTCAGAGGAAGTTTCAAAATGATGAAGCAAAGTCATATTCAGAATCAGAGGCCCGATCCGGAGGCCCGGGATGTGGTGTGTGAAAAAAAGGAGGCTCCACGCAAAAAATTGTTCTGCGCCCATAGAATCACCGGGTTTCGCGGAATTGAGCCATTGAGGCGTGAAATATTTGCGCGCCCCGGTTCTGCGTGGTGAGCTTTGGCGCGCCGGCTGCGCTCGTGTGCGAAGAATTTCGCGTGCCACCTGGATTCCGCACCAGAGGTTGCCTATAAATAGAAGGTGACCCCGAACGGTTTGGGGTTGAGGAATCTGAAGCGACTCCCATGCGCGCAATTCGGCTCCCCCCGCGCGCAAGATGACTTCTAGGTAAAACCCTCATTTCACGCAACCTTGCCCCGGAGTTCACCTCTGCGTGAAACTCCACCGGCTTCAGTGAATTTGCCCCCTCCCCAGTGTTCCAACCTTGCGCGCAATGCGTGTCTCGTGCGCGCAATAGGCTATCATGCGTGCAAAACCCTGTGCTTATTTCCCTCTCCGCGTGCAATTCCATTTCTCCATTTGCGCGTCGTTCCAGAGTTTTGCACGCAAACCTTCCCTTTTGCGTGCAAAGCCTAGGACTACTCACCTTGACGCCCCTTGGCTGCCCCCTGCACCAGCACCTGATGTCTCCCCTGCTGGGCATGCGCGCCATGCGTTGTTTTCCCGTACGGCCTCCCAGGCTCGTGCGAAGTAACCTCAAGGTCCCTTGGGCCGTGTTTCCCGTTGCGTTTTTTTCTTTATGATTTTCCACATAGGCACGTTAATAGCTATTTCTTCTTCACATAGCCACGCTAATGTGGACCCCCCGGTGGTTCACCCTGCGGCCCCCCTTCACAATGTCCTTGCCAATGCCTTCCCTTCCACAAGAGGTAGAGGGCATTGGGAATGTAAGCCCAAGGGGTGTGGAGCGAACCCACCACGTCCAAGCTGCAGGACGTTAAACTGCTAAGCACCTCGTCCTTAACACAAGACGTTAAACTGTGGTTCGACCCCGTGCTTCGCACGCAGGGTCCCCCAGCTCAGACATTTTTTACGCCACTCGTCTCCATGGGAATGGACTCTTCCTCACATGGAATGAGATCCTCCTTTTCGTAGCAGCGTTTGTCCACGGGGGAAGTGTTGCCTCAGAGCGTAATCCCCTAGCCTTTCTTGCGGATGATTGCACCCGTTCATCTCCATACTTCCCCCCTACCAAGGCCATTGGAGTCCTTTTCCCACTGCGCTTTGTCGCACCATGGGCTCCACCCTGGAGTAAGCCCCGGCACCAAGGGCCGCTAACCACACATAAGCCCCTGTTTCCTCTTTAGGCCACTCAACGTGTAAGCCCCATTCCACTTCTCATGTACGCACCCTTTGTGACGTGATCGCCTGGTCCCTGCTGCCTCTTGTTTCTCACACCAAGTATGACTCACGTGGGATAAGAGTGCACATCGACAATGACATCCTCTTATGGGCCGCCCCAGAGCGTAAGCCACATCCTAGCGAACTACGTGGACTTGGATCCGTGCTAACGCATGTACGTAGGAAGCCTCCACGAGGTTCAAGCCCACCACCCAGTCGTCCCGACCTCTCCATGTCAGTTCCCCAACCACCTTGGGCTGCCTCAGAGCGTAAGCCCCAAATATCACGTCCCGCATGACGTTAAAATGTATTCCGTCCTGCATGACGTTAAACAGTATTTCGTCCCGTATGACGTTAAACTGTATTCCGTCTCGCATGAAATTAAACTGTATCACTTCCCGCATGACGTTAAACTGTATTCCATCCCTCATGATGTCAAAATGTATCCCCCCTCTTGGGCCGTCTCAGAATGTAAGCCCCATGTCTCACTCCACCATCCATCCTGATCCTTACCCAGGCCGCCACATCCCGGTGAGATCATGCCACCCCATCCCACTCCATGATATATGGGAAGACACCCACGTGATGGCCCCAACATCGGTGTTCCCCCCTAGGGATCCTTCAACCCGATCTGTCTTCGCAAGAAGTTAAAATCACGACATACCCCGTGTTAAACATGGGAAGCTGAGGAAAACCTCAGATGGTACACATTCCCCGTGTTCGATGTGGGATGCCTCGGGCTTCCGCGCCCTTGAGAATCCCTGTGATGAGGGACCAAAGACAGACATGCCGACGACGCCCCAATGTGACCATTCTCCTCACCGAAGGTTGCTGCCCCGAAAAGACCCCTTGGAGCGTCTTGACGGAAGCAGCGTAATTAACTGGCGTCCATGTAGATATGGCACCGGGAATGAGCTTCACGAACCCGTCTTAAATCTATGAGGGAGACCCGGACTAGGTGATGAGCTCCGAGGAGGAATCCACCGAAGGAAGAACCGACATCCCATCATCCCGGTTTTGATCAAGGAGCAGACGTCCCTGAACAAGGAACGGATGTCGCCCGCCTTTGGAAAGCGGGAATGCGGGGCAACAAGCAGCATGTCCTCCCCACAGACGGATGTGCACGCCCCGGCGAAAGCGTTGGAAACAAAAAATGGTGAACCTGACATGAAGCTCTTCTCCTCAACACGGTGAATGGTAGATGTTGGGGCATTGGAATAATAGTATGTCACCAGGTTCGGGTAACCCTCACTGGGACATGAACCCGCCAGGGGTCGAGGCGGTCAGGACGTTGACTACTTAGTTCTATGACGTCGTCAGCGTGGATCCCCCTCGCCGACCATGGATGGCGGAATGACGCTGGGCCATGGTTGTTGATCTCCTTTCCTATTGATACTAATGGGTTCATCTCCCTGTTTCTAGGAATCAGATCACTGCATTCGAAGCTCGATCGCCACCTGCCCACTGGCGTAGGGGCAGGGGCAGTACCGACGCAGCTACCCCGCACGGTCCCACCTATTCGGCGGTCGCTCCGGCTTCAACCGTCGTAGCAGCCAGGCGCTTGCGTCCCCTCTCCCCGTCAGAAATCATTCAGCGAAGGGTGATCAATGACCTGGTTCATAGGTATGACGAGGAAGGGGTCATCCCCACTAGGGGTATGGCCCGCTTGGATCTAGAGGCGGCCGAGCCTCGCCACCATCGCCGCCCTCGAGGGTCGCGCATGGAGCCGCTGCTCCCCACACCGACGTTCAACCACTTCAGGAGCCTCTCCCCGGAGCGCTTTGACATATCCCTCCCCTACGCCAATGAGGTGGGGGATGTCCGAGTCCACCCGATTGGCAATCCATCCCAGGGGTTAAGGGCAAGAACCCCCGCCAGGCCGCGTCGATGCCGCCACCCGACTCCCCGAGCCGAGGAGCAGGCAATATTCATGCCCGCACTGCCGCTTCCGCACCATCTGACTCAACGCCAGTGTCGGGCGCGAGCGGGAGAGAATGCCCATCCTAGGGCACCAGCATAAGCAACCACTGTGGCCTGAGCCACTGCTGACTCCTGATACCATATCCCTACGCATGTTGAGCAGGGGCAGCCGCATGCGCGTCTTGGATCGAAACCCAGACCGCCGTGCAGTCAGGTTGGGTCGCATCTCCCGGTCGCGGACACTGGCAATGGCCACTACGGACCAATCCGCGGTAGTGCCACTCACCATGAGAGCGCATTCCGTGCCACTGATCTGGGAAGCCGAAAGCTTTTTCGTGACAGCTATGCTCCGGGTATGACTCCTTCTAGCGCCCACTTCATGGGGTATGAGGTCACTCCCCCTACTTCCAGTCGTGAGCATGGAGCCGTTGTGTATCCAGTCGCTCACTCACATGGAGGTCCTCCACATGTCCCTTTCGACATCTATCCCGGTGCTTCTCGCACCCCAGCCTTCGGTCCC
This sequence comes from Viscum album, assembly GCA_963277665.1. NCBI lineage: Eukaryota > Viridiplantae > Streptophyta > Magnoliopsida > Santalales > Viscaceae > Viscum > Viscum album. Next base: position 1,033,732,944 of record OY728158.1, read on the forward strand.
CTCTGCCCCAGCTCTATTGTGGTCGGGGGACCCCATGACGGAAGTCGCCCTTACCCTGAGGTGCTACCCAGGGGCAGAAAGGCCGGGCGTCGTCGCCGTAGGAGGAATTTCAGTGGAGTTCGGAAGGGAATCAGACTTGTCCATTTCTCGGATTCGGAGGCAGAGTACGACTCAATGATGGAACCTCCCCCCCCCCCCAACCCTTCGAGTTGAGGGCAGGGGTGGGGATGCGGCGCGTCAGTCATGTACTCCCCGAATGTGAGATCCGTATGATTTCCTCCTCCCTTCGAAGGTATATCCCAGAGGATGAAGACTTGGCGTACCATCGGGGATCAAGCCCGGAGTTACCGCTGACCTCCTCGGAAGCACCTCCCGCCCCTGTTAGGGAGGGTGAGGAACTTTTCTGGGGACCGATTAAAGAATTGCAAGGCGACACACCCTCGGCAAGCACCGACGCTGTGACAGGAGGCCCATCCACCGGCCCATCCTATCACAACGTGGCAGCCAGGGCGCTGCAACCCCAGGAGGATGACCCAGGGATCGGCGGCCAATCAGCCTCTTCGCCGTATTCCCCGCCGGCCAGCCCACCTCCCTGATGGCCTGCCTTGGCGCCATTTCCAATTCCCTGACTTTCTTCGGTGGATGAGCAGGGGCGGAATGTTCCCAACCCCGAACCGGAGCCGTGGAGCTTCTGGACTGTTCTTGCAGCGGGCCACTTCCCTGAGAATTTTTGGCCGGTCGCAGAATCGGGTTTTGATGTGCCAGAGTCACTCACCCCGGGAGAGTTTGAATGCTTCCACCAGATTCTTCGAGTGACTCACTCCCACCTCTTCCATCAGCTATCGCCTTATCCAGGGAGCCAAGCGCATCTCGAGGAGATTGGTGAGCAGTGCCGCCGGGTCGACCTAGCAGCACTCCCCGCGGTCCGACACCCTAAGTCGCTGGACCACCACGAGGCCCTTCAGAAACAATACGTCCAATGTTTTCAAGTACTCCGCAGAGTTATTGAGGAGGCCACCCCCCACGCACACATCCACGGGTGGGGGCAGTACGCTGCTCTCCTCTTCTGTGTGATCCGCCGGCAGCCCGATCCACTGGGCGGCCCTGAGGGAACGTCGCCAAGGGTAGTAGCAGTCCAAATGGCTGAACCTTCAGATGAGGGAAACATTGTGGAGCCCCTCGATGGAGACTCACCCCCTGAGGACAGGATGCTAATGGACCCATCTGAGAGGATTAATCGCCAGCATAGGAGCCTCTTAGGCCTTCTTGTACCCACTGAGTTACTGGCGTCGGGCCGAAACATCGGCAAGGGTAAAGAGCCCGTCGGGTCTGTCAAACTCGCCGACCCATCTGCCTCAGTGCAGAAGGTATAGGAAGATCCTGAGAAGGCCACGCTGTTCCAACATCTAGCCGAGAAAAAGAGGCTGGTTGATGAGCTCCTGGCCGAACGCATTGCAGAGCGGTGGCCTGACTATGGTAACCCTAGACCAGGACAGTAGGGGCAGGAGCATCTACCCCTTGCTGAGATCACCCTGGGAAACCGTGACCGTGTTGTGTTCGCCGACATGGGAGGCACTGGAGCCCATGGAAAGAGGGCACGATATGTTTCGCCGAACCCTCCCGAGCGGCGAGACAACCTGGGGGATCCTGCTCGATTTCCTCCCACCGCTCCGAGAGTCGCTCTGCCAACTGCCCCCCGATCCACTGAGCGCGACTATCGTATCGAAGTGCCTGGAAATGTGATTGTGGATAGAGATCCCCATCAGGAAATGAATCCGCATCTGGATGATCTGATAGAAGTACTCATCGCTCGCTTGGAAGCCCTGGAAACTCGGCAGGTGGCGATCCCACCGGATGGAAAGCCGTACCCCGCATGGGTGGATGACATGTCGGCCCCGCCGGGATTTGGGAACCCCAATTTTTCCCTCTTTAACGGGACCAGAGACCCGCCACAACACTTGGCCCACTTCAACTCGAGGTGCGGGCCTATGTTAGGGACTCCGGCGCAGCAGGAGGCTGCCAAGCTCCGGTGCTTCGTTCAGACACTGGAAGGACCAGCATTCGTCTGGTACAGCCAGCTCCCTGTTGGATCAGTGACTAGTTGGGAGTACGTTCGCCGAAAATTCCTCTACTAGTTCAGTTCCACAACCCGGAAGACGAACATTGCATACCTCTTCAGGTGCAAGCAAAGGCCCGATGAGCGAGTCGCGGACTTCGTCGCCCGATGGAAGGGGCTCACGTACTCCCTTGACATGCCACTGAATCAGGAGCAATTACTGACGATGTGTGTGGAAAACATCAAGGAGGAGTTGGTTCCTTCCCTGATCATGTAGAATTACCCTAGAGGGTTCCGGGACATCTCGGATAAGGCTCAGTGCCTCGAAGAAGCCCTGCAACAGGCCGGTCAAGCACGTCCGCTGCCTCCTGTAATCTCTGCAAGGAGAGCCTCCAGAGCCGAGCCCGCTGCTGTGGTGCAGATAGAGGCCCCCGAATAGCTAGAGTTGCTTCCAGTGAGGCCAGATCAGCAGGCTCATAGGGGTCCACCCTCACGGGCACAGCCTCCGGCCCAGCAGTGACCGCCTCAAAATCGGCAAGCGCCTCCACGTAACGCACCGCCACCACCTAGGCGAGGTAATTCGACTCCTCCTCCTCGGCCTGATCCTCCGGCCCCTAGCCATGGTCATCCCCCAAGAGTCCCCTTTCCAAACAGAAGGAATCGGGCTTACTCGTTTGGCGAGACCCAGGTCCCCGGTTATTTTCGTAGCCCCTTGGAGCAGAGGATCGTGCTACTTCCTGAGTGTCGGAAACCAGAAGAGGCGTGTCACACGGATCTCTCTAACTACTGCCCTTATCACCAGTTCCTGGGACACACCATCCCGCAATGCTATGTGTTCAAGGACTGGCTCCAAGACCAGATTGACAACAACATAGTCAGGTTGGGCCCAGCCCCGGTACAGGTGGCAGGTGTCTTCGTGGGATCAGATGGCAGTAGCGACGACGGGGATGGGTGGGAACAGGTTTCTGACCATGTGTCCCGGATGTATAATGACTGGATGGCCCGCAGGACGGTCGCCCATCCCCATGGCATCATCTGTGCCCGCCTGGATCTGCCAGAGCCCTCAGAATCTGCGAGCGCCACTTCAACATCATTGTCCCAGCCTACTTCTTCCCAGAAGAGCAGACAGCGATGCAAGAAGAATGAACGCACCCTGCCATTGCCATCATCTTCTCGCACGCTTGGTGATATCATGCCCTCAGAAATAGTGATCCCTCCAAGACCCCGGCCGGTAATGGATGACTCCTCGAGTGAGAGCCAGGGGTACGCTTCAGTTAACACCGTAGAGTTGGTAAATCCCTTTTTGCCTCCCGACGACGAGGAACGCCAGGTGGACCTCCCCGAGAGCCCGGGGTACGCTTCGGTTAACACCGTAGAGTTGGTAAATCTTTTTTTGGCTCCCGACGATGAGGAGCACTAGGTGGACCTCCCCGAGAGCACGGGGTACGCTTCGGTTAACACCGTAGAGTTGGTAAATCACTTTTTGGCTCCCGACGTCAAGGAGCGCTAGGTGGACCTCTCCGAGAGCCCGGGGTACGCTTCGGTTAACACCATAGAGTTGGTAAATCCCTTTTTGGCTCCTGACGACGAGGCGCGCCAGTTGGACCTCCCCGAGAGCCTGGGGTACGCTTCGGTTAACACCGTAGAGTTGGTAAATCCCTTTGTGGCTCCCGACGGTGAGGAGCGCTAGGTGGACCTCCCCAATGTCCCCAGTCGTCGCCAACGTCGACGGAGCCGTGGCTACATGAATCACCGGGGCACGGCGGTCGTCACCTCTAGTCAGGTCGTGCATGCTACCGAGACCAGGCAGTAGGCCCGGTATAGAGAGTAGCACTTGCGGCTCCCTCACCCGGTGACAACAGGTTCGCTTCCACCACCGTTTGTGCTGCTGGATCGGGCGGAATTGCCTTGCCCGCGTCGCAACCAGCCCAGCCCTGTCACTGGCCGACTACGGCCTTCTGGTCCTAGTATGAAGGCCTCCTCCCGGGCTTCAGCTGGTGAACAGCGGGACGTGCCTAGTACCAGTCAGTCACCGGTCCCGCCAGCAGGGCTCATCATGCCCCCAATCGTAGAGAGACCTCCTATAAGCAGAAGCTCGCGTTTGGCGTGAAAGTATGATGTCCTGAAGCATCTGGCCGGAATTCCGGCAAGGCTTTCCATTCTTGAGGCCCTCCTCCTGTCGTCTTAAATGTGTGAGGCGCTCGCTGAGGCTCTAAGGAGCCTCCTCCAGTTTGAAACGGAGGTAGCGTCCGCAGAAGCCTTCCACACCGAGGTGATTGAGGACGCTGAATGTCAGGCGGTTATCTCATTCTCCGGTGAAGATGAAGACCCTCCCATACAGGGGCACATCCGCCCGCTGTACATCACTAGAAAATTCAATGGCGTGGAGGTCCGTCGCTGTCTTGTCGACATGAGTTCTGGGATTAACTTGATCCCAACTCGGACACTGTGAAAACTGGGGTTGTCCGAGGATGATTTAACTCCCTCTAACCTCAAAATCCAGGGGTATGACAGGACCAAGCAAACTCCACTCGGTAGGATTCGTCTAAAGACCTAGTTCGGCAGATTAATTTCCAATACTGAATTCATGGTTGTCTCTTAGGACACTGCCTACAATGCATTGATGGGAAGTTCGTGGCTCCATCTTCACACGGCGGTTCCCTCATCATACCATCAGTGCCTCAAATTCTCCCTTAGGGGTCGAGTGGGTGTTCTCCAAGGAGATGCATCTCCATTTTCCTCTTGTAAAGATCGTTGCCTGGACGCTGACTATTAGAAGAGCAAGGACAAGAAAATCCTAGCAGGTGAGGTTGAGCCTGCCGCTGTCGCGAGTGATCCCTAGGCAGGTTTGGATGACGCATATTTCTTCTCAATCCATCGGTTGGAGGCCATGAATCCTTATATGGGAGAGTTCTTTGTTGTCTCGGGTACCAGAGGAAGCCATATTTCCAGGTCTAAGCAACGGTGGGAAATCACCTCGTACTCTTACACCAACCAGGCTCGGGTGATCCCCGAGCCTCCTACCCCCGTACGATATCGGGACGTTGGGCTCATAGCAACGGCAGTACGTCATACATGCATGTTTCGCCGAGCCAGGATCAACCGGCTCAAGCCAAAACGTCACCACTGCTTTGATGTCGTAAAGCATGGCCCCTTGGGCCGCAGGCCGGATGGGATTGGATCAACCGCCTTTGTCGCTACGGTCTCCGCGGTGCATGAGTCTCCCGTCGTGACGACCTCTGCCGCCCAAGCCGGTGCTAGCTCCCCATCAGGGTCAAGCAGCCCCGAAACGGCTCCCCCCATGGATGATCCTTCCACAAGCGGAGAAGAAGACATGGAATGTGCTCCTCCTGCCTTTGAGGAGGGCGTCTCCGCCACGGTCGATGAGCTAGTACAGGTGAACCGTGGTAGTGAGGCGGACCTGAGACCCACATTGGTCAGCGCTGCTATGCCTCCCGAGGAACGGAAACAGTACATAGACTTCCTCAGACAGCACCATGATGTGTTTCCCTGGAGTTATGATGAGATGTCGGGACTAGATCCCCAGGTAGTCGTCCACTACCTTGGCCTCCCAGCAAACCATCGCGGGTTCAAGCAGTCTCCCAGAAAAATGCACCCCTTTCATGGTGCCATGGTTGAGGCCGAAGTTGATAAGCTCATTAAGGCCAACATCGTCAAGGAAGTCCAGTACCCCAGATGGCTAGCCAATATTGTGCCTGTCAGGAAGAAGAACGGGCAGATCAGGGTCTGCATCGACTTCCGTGATCTTAATCACCACTGTCCGAAGGATGACTTTCCCCTTCCCGTGACAGAGCTGTTGATCGACGCAACGGTCGGGTTCCAAGCCCTCTCCTTCATGGATGGGTACTTCGGGTACAACCAGATCTAGATGGCCCCCGAGTTTGAAGAGTTCACTGCCTTCAGGGCCCCCCAGGGCACTTTCTGCTATCGGGTTATGCCCTTCGGCCTGAAGAATGCAGGTGCCACCTATCAACGGGCTATGCACCGCATATTCAAGCTGATCCTCGGGACGCTGGTGGAGTGCTACGTAGATGACCTGGTGGTTAAATCTCCTCAGCACCGTAACCATCTCAAAGACCTTGAGAAAGTGTTTGGTTTGCTTCGTTCTCGCCACTTGAAGATGAACCCGTTGAAGTGTGCCTTTGGGGTCACCTCCGGAATGTTTCTTGGCTTCATCGTCAGGTATCGTGGTATCGAGATCGACCCTGAGAAGATCAATTCCATCAGTCAGATGCCTCCCCTGAGTAATATTCGGGAGTTTCGAGGCCTCCAAGGCCACTTAGCCTATATACGCCGATTCATTGCGAATCTGGCCGGCAAGTGTAAGCCCTTCTCTCGGCTCCTGAAGAAAGGTTCCGCCTATGGGTGGGATGAAGAGTGTCAGTATGCTTTTGAGGAAATCAAGTAGTATCTGCTTCAACCTACGGTCCTAATGCCACCCATTCCCGGAAAGCCGCTGGTCCTTTACGTGACGTCCCTGGAGCGATCCCTCGACGCCCTTCTAGCCCAGAAGAACAACGAGGGAATAGAGAATAGCCTCTACTACCTCAGCCGCATGCCCCTCGATGCGGAAGTTAGATACTCTCCCATCCATAAGAGCTTCATGGCGCTCGTATTCGCCATACAGAAATTACGGAATTACTTGCATCACCACGAGGTACAGCTGGTCTCTTGGGTAGACCCATTGAAATACATTCTGAGCCGGCCTATGTTGGCCGGCCGATCGGCACGCTGGGCAGTGATCCTCCAACAGTTCGACATTAGGTTCGTACCTCAGAAGGCTGTCAAAGGACAGGCGTTGGCAGACTTCTTAGCTGCCCATCCAACCTCTGCGGACCAGCCACTGGATTTGGGCTTTCCGGATGAGGCAATCCTCTCAGTCGATCACGCCACCCCATGCTGGAAGATTCACTTTGATGGTGCCTCTTGAAGCCCTACCGGTAGAAGTCTCAACGCTCCTAGGGTTAACAGAGTGGGCCTAGGTATCGTCTTCATCACCCCGGAGTAAGCCGTTCTGCCATATTCTTTCTTGTTGTCAGAAGGCTGCACCAACAATGAGGCAGAATATCATGCCCTCATCACTGGCCTCGAGTTGGATGTGGAGGTTATTGTACCCCACCTATATTTAAAAGGGGACTCTGATCTAGTCATCAAGTAGGTTAACGGTGACTACGCTGTCAGGAAGCTAGAACTCATGTTGTTGTTGGAGTGAACCCTCCATCTAATGTCTAAGTTCCCATCCCAACAAGATGTCGTTCACGTTCCCCGGTCGCAGAATAGTCGAGCGGATGCTTTGGCCAGCCTGGCCACATCACTCGCGGAGCCTCAACAGGATGACCTAATCATCCACGTGGCACAACGAAGATTCATTGCTCCTATTATCCTGGAGGGTGATCGTGGCCCGCGAGTGAACCACCTCACCACTGGTGCCCCCGTGTCAGGACCCCCCGGGGCTTCAAGTATGGTGATCGAGACAGTTCCTGACTGGAGGACACCCTTGGTTGAATATCTCCGGCACGGAAATCTTCCGATGGACCGAGCAGAGCGGGAACGAATCCGTCGCCGCGCGCCGCAGTTCACCCTTAAAAGCGGTCCCAACCGTGAGCAGATCCTTTACAGGCACGGGTTTGATGGTGTTCTCATATGTTGTCTTCAAGGAGTTGAGATCCCACAGGTCATGCAGGAAGTGCACGCTGGTTCCTATGGCGCCCACCAGGCCAGGTCGAAGTTGTCCCACCAGACTCGGAGACTAGGATACTTCTGGCCCTCCATGATCCACGACTGCATCAAGTACGCCAAGAGGTGTCATGAGTGCCAATTTCATGCTAACTTTGTGCACCAGCCACCAGATCCTCTCCATACTACTAAGTATTCTTGGTCCTTTTCATTCTGGGGGTTGGATGTCGTAGGGCCTTACCCGTCGGCGACGGCCCGCCAGTGCCGGTTCATCTTAACCGCCACGGATTTCTTCTCAAAGTGGGCATAGGCAGCCCCACTTAGGGAAGTCAAGGCTGGTTCTATCGCCGACTTCTTGAGTTCCAATATCATTCACTGGTTTGGAATACCTCACGATATCCTCACGGATAACGGAACCAACTTCCGAGCGGCTGAGCTGAAGAGATTGTACGCCAATTACAACATCCGCTCTAAACACACCTCCCGCTATCATGCGCAGGTGAATGAATAGATTGAGGCGTTTAAAAAAACCCTCTCTAACATTCTGCAAACAATGGTTGGTCAGAACAAGAAAAGTTGGCCGGACAAGCTCCTCAACGCCCTCTGGGCTTATTGGACGACGACTCGCAATTCCACCCAGGTGACTTCGTATTCCCTAGTATACAGAGCGGAGGACGTCCTTCCCATCGAGGTCCAGCTGCCCTCATTGCGCACGGCGGTCTACGACTAGCAAGTGCCGGACAGAGTTTCCGAGATCCGTCTAGCCGAATTGGAAGCGCTGGATGGAAGTAGGCTTCGCGCTTTACATAACTTGGAAAGGCATTAGATTAGGATGGCTCGAGCTTTCGATAAGAAGGTTCGCCTCTGCTCCTTCCTGCAAGGTGACTTGGTGTTGGATCTCAGAGCGCCAATGATTCCCGACAGGAAACCACCCAAGTTGGAACCCAAGTGGGAGGGGCCTTTTATTTTCCACAAGGTATATCCCAATGGTCCGTATTCCCTGGTGACTATGGATGGTGAGCGTATCACTCCTCCCACCAATGCCAGGTTCCTCAAGAAGTACTTTTCCTAGCCAGTATGGTACTGCATGACCTTAAACTCTATGGTCCAGCACGACTTTAAACTACACTCTGCCCTACATCTAGGCTCCATGGTCCGAGCTCTAAGACCTAAAACTAAGATCCTCTTTTGGTTCTACCCTTTTCACGGTCTGAGCTCTAAGACCTAAAACTAAGATCCATATTTCGTCTAACATGACGTTAAACTGTATTTCCAGAACTACGTCTAGCTTGATTCCCATTCTAATGGGGTACGTAGGAACGCCAAGACCTTTCGACTTTGGGTCCATCTTGAGGTCCGATGTCGCGTCTGTTTCGCCTTTGGGACTTCGACCACTGGGTTGTGTGGCGTGGTGTGAGATTATGTCCCCATTCACATCGGGTTTGCAATGGATGTACCACACACACCCTGTTTTCAGGGTTTATCCCTCCATTGTCCAATGGCATTTAAAGACGCACCCCCTTTCAAGAACTACGTGTGGCTTGATTCCCATCCTTATGGGATACTTAGGACCGCCTGAACACCTAGATGTCAGGTCCAGCCCCATCTCTTAGGAGATCCCATGATCTCCCGGTGCCCAGGGTGTTTGGCATCATGAACCCTCTTTTGCCCAGGGATCAGCCATCTTTTGGCCGCTCTGGGACTGATCCCTCTGACCCTTTCCATTAGTCTGCTGATGTTCTCAAGGCACTCTGGTCTAGAACTTGGAGTGCCATATTTGACTTAGGCAAGTTCCATCCACTTTCCAAGCTTCGTGTTCCCCTTCATTCGGGCCCCCGTCATCCTTCTTACCTAGAGGGACCCCCAAGAACGGCCTGGATACAACGCCCAAGGGCTCTCCTCCCATCATGGGCCAACACCCCTGAGGGTTTCAGACAACAAATTGATACAAATCCCGCGTTTCAAACATGGTCAGTGGTTGATGCTCATTTGTTTGTCCCCGTGGCTAACACGAAAGGATGCTGCATTGCGAACATGGTCAGCAGTAATCCTCATTCGTCACGCTGGCTTCCCCGGGCCCTGAATGTTGGTGGCATGGTTCATGTCGTGTTCTGCCCCACCGTGTCAAGGTGGAATCGCGACACTCCTTGTACTAACCCTCAGTACACCCCCTCACATCATACAGACCGAGCTGTGTAACGGTGTCTCTCGAGGCTCCCGCGATCTGAGCGCTAGAGTATGTGCTTGGGTCTCTTCATTACGGGTTGCGTGCAGCTTGACCCTCATCTCCTTGGGGAGAGAGGAGTCGCCCAGAAATTGCGTTTCAGGACCAACATAGCTGGGAGATAGCATCTCCTGCCCCTCCCTGATTGTTGAACCCTCGGAGGCCCCTTTGGCCCTAGGCTCCTCTCTCGGTTGGTCCAAACCATATGACCTTAAACTGTGTTGTTGGTCCAAACCATATGACCTTAAACTATGTTGTTGGTCCAAACCATATGACCTTAAGCTCTGTTGTTGGTCCAAACCATATGACATTAAACTGTGTTGTTGTTCCAAACAATATGACCTTAAACTGTGTTGTTGGTCCAAACCATATGACCTTAAACTGTGTTGTTGGTCCAAACCATAGGACCTTAAACTGTGTTGTTGGTCCAAACCATACAACCTTAAACTGTGTTGCTGGTCCAAACCATACAACTTTAAACTGTGTTTCTGGTCCTATCACATGACCCTAAACTGTGACATTGTCGTCTTGGCCGCACGACGAAAAACGGCACTGCATTGTGGTGACCTCGTTGTAGAGGACATCATGTTGGGTATTGGTCTTGTGCCATGCCATTTGTCAACGCCTATCACGGCTTGATGCTTGTGGCGACATCATGACCTACTACTCTAGGTAGGTCACTTCACAACAACAAAAAACCACTCACCTTAAAGGACAAACAAGATTTATCAAATTCCGCTTCTTTTAGTGCAAGGGCCACGCCCGCACTCCCCTTTTCCCTTGGCACTGGTATCTTACCATGTCACTTTCCAGAACTACGTGTGGCTTGATTCTCATCCTTATGAGATACATAGGAACGCCTGGGGAACTTCCCCGTGGGTCCATCCTACCTTCGTGTTCGGTCCCTCGACTCGAGCATTTCCCTGGAGAGCACATGGTAATTAGGGCTTAGGTCCTCATTCACGTCGGATTTTGTAACTATCGTTCCATATGTCCGTTTCTCCCTTTTCCCACCTCACGGTCCGAGCTCTAAGACCTAAAACTAAGATCCTCTCGGTCCAATCCCTAAGTCCTAAAACTAAGATCCTCTCGGTCCGATCTCTAAGACCTAAAACTATGATCCTCACGGTCCGAGCCCTAAGACCTAAAACTAAGATCCTCACGGTCCGAGCTCTAAGACCTAAAACTAAGATCCTCACGGTCCGAGCACTAAGACCTAAAACTAAGATCGTCATGGTCTGAGATCTAAGACCTAAAACTAAGATCCTCATGGTCCGAGCTTTAAGACCTAAAACTAAGATCCTTACGGTCCGAGCTCTAAGACCTAAAACTGAGATCCTTATTCCGCCCCGCATGACGTTATACTATATTTCGTCCCGCATGACGTTAAAATGTATTTCATCCCGCATGACGCTAAACACTATTTTCATGAACTAAGTGTGGCTTGATTCTCATCCTTATGAGATACGTAGGACCGCCCGGACGTTTCGTCTTGGGTCCAGCCCCAGGGATTACTAAACCCCGTCCTTCCTTATTGTCGGCCACTTGGCCCAACTTCATGGGAAGTTGTGTAATCAGGATATCTACCCCGATCATGTTCGGGATTCCCCCATGGTAATAATGGGAAGTGGCAGTTCTCTCGCCAAAGAGGTCCTGCCTGGAAATTGGGACGACCCAGGATCAGGTCGGTACGTCCGCCTAATGCTCCTTCTCCATGGTGGCGCAATTTCGGGAGTGTTAGACTCTGTTCGAACAGACCACCACTCCACCTTCCACACTTTGCATCCCCCTTATTCGGATCCTCGTTTCCTTTCATGTTTTACGGGACCCCCTAACAGTAGGGATGCTCGACCTATGGTCTGCCTACTATCTTGGGCCAATGTTCCGGAGAACTGGTTATGTTTGACAGGACCCCCTAACAGTATGGATGCTCGACCTATGGTCCGCCTACTGTCCTGGGCCAACGTTCCGGAGAACTGGTCATGTTTGACAGGACCCCCTAACAGTATGGATGCTCGAACTATGGTCTGCCTACTGTCCTGGGCCAACATTCCGGAAGGCTGACCAATGATATTTGAGTTAGGCCCCTTGTTGCGAACATTTTCAACAGTCAGCCCTCATTTTTTGTCCCCCCATTCCAGGCCAACATGATGTAAATGTTATGTTTCCACCATGGTTGACATTTATCCTCCATGGTTGCGCCCCATTGGTTTCCGAATTTGGGCAGCGTGATTCATCCTTCCTCTCCATTCCCCTGTGTTTGGATGTATTTCAATGCCCCCGGCATTGCCCCGCTTGTGTGTAAGAGGACATTGAGAAGTCGACACATCAATCGGCTCAGGTGTCTCCTCAGAAGTCCAGGCCCAGTTTTGGAAGCTTGAAGCTTGGTCAATGCCCCACAGTTGAATGAAATGATGGTACGATCATCTTCTGCTTCTTGCATTGGGCACGACCCACAGGAGCCTAGGGATGAGTTGTTATACGTTTCGGAACTATGGTTGAGTGCATGAAACCGAGGGTACAAATGAGTGGATTTGACCACATGTTGGATTGAGACGAGGATCAGTACAAGAAGAAAGTTCATGAGATGGCAAAAACAAATCCATTAGGGATTAGTGTATTGAAGCGATCATTCCAGCGTTGCTACCCTCTGGCTGGTAGCCTCTAGGACCGCTTCTCACTCTTTGAAGACTCTCTCCTCATCGGCCACCATAGAGCGCAGCTCGCCAGCCCTAGCTTGTGCCTGCGCCCACTCGGATTGAAGTACGGTCATCTGGTGACTTGCCTCCACCAGTTTATCCTGTGCGTCAGCCATTTGGGCCGTTAGTTTCTCCATGATCTCCGAGCATGTTGCGATAAAGGCCTCTTTATCTTCCGCTTGCCCTTCGAGGTCCCGGACTTCCTCCTCCACCCTCAGCAGTGCTTGAGCACTCGCCGATCCTTCCCGACACTGGGAAATGTTGGTGCGCCGGCTGCTCTCGCGTATCTTCTCAGCCATGTAATCACGGACCGTAATATGAAGGCGCTGAGCGTCAACCCCTCCGCCACACATGAAGCGCAGTCAGGTTTGAAGTGATCCCATCCGCCTCAGCCAATCCGACTGGGGCTGCCTGAGGAAGCGCTGGATACACTTCCACCCTTTGTGTTGTGTCATCCGTCTCTCCTCTGCGGCCTCTGAGTCTGAGTCATCTATCTCCTCAGGGTCAGCGGGTCGATATATGGGGAAGACCGCCAACAGATCGGTAGTAGGATCCACCCCAGGGATGTCTTCGTGAGGAATAGAATCCTCGACGTCCGGGCGACCTTCTCTCACCCCAGCAGCAATGATGCCTCCACCAGCTTCCGACCACGTTTCAGGAACAACGTCACTGATGTCCACCGCCCCCTATTCATCAATTGTCTGGGCCTAATCAGTGCAGAGAGCATGTTCCGAGCAAAGTGGTATATCCGCCGTTGGTCCACTCGCGGAGGGCCCGGGCTCCGCAGCCTGACGTGCCTCCAGTGTTGAGATCACTGCGCAGGGCATACGGTGGTCAGACGATATCTTTTGACACCAAGAACCAGTACTGAAGCATGAGACTTACAGGAATCCAGAGCGTCGGTCCCCAGTGTTTCGGCCGCTATAGGAGCTGCCGTATGGGGAGACCCCTCTGCGCTTATTAATTCAATGATGGGTGTCAGATCCCCATCATGTCCCACTGGTTCCCCTCCTCCCTCCTTTGGTGGGGATGCCCATCCAATGCTCAACTACTCCTGAGTAGGATGGGGAAGTGAGTTAGAAGTTGGAAAAGTGAATGGATGAATGAGGAAAATGAATGAAGATAGAGACAAACCTCGAGAATCTCGGTTATGTCGAGATCAGAGTCAACAATCTCACCGCTCTCTCGAAGACTCCCTTGGTAGGTCGCCCCTTGCGACCCCTCACCTTCGGGCTCCTCTTCTTCATCTTCTCCATCGCCTTCATCCTCTCTAGTGTCCTCCTCCCCCTCTGGCTCCTCGTCATTGTCGCCTTCTCCCGGCGGCATCACTTCCGGATCATGCTCCTTGCCGAGCATCACTTTCACTAGTAAAGTTGGCACCGCACGCCGCCCCCTTTGGCGTGCGTATGCGTCCATGGATGTTAGATAAGCATGTCGCCGATGGAAGTTCACTCGGTCGGTAATTTGAACGAGCCCAACCTCTGGCAGTTGGATCCCATTTTGCATTATCTTCTGCCATATGGCTTCGACGCTCAGCGATTTCCATAGGGTCATCCAGGCTGACCACAGTGCCGGGAGAATTGCGTCTTGGGAAGGTTCGAGCAGATATCTTATCTGCTTCCTGGGCAGTTCCCCGGCCGCCTCATGTGACCCCCCTGCAGGTAACAAGGACGTGGCAGCACCATGTGATGTTCCCGCTGCTGATGTCACGGCCTGCGCAAGCCTCGCTGCCTAACGCGCCCTTGGTTCCCCCCTTCCGACGACACCGTGCCTTCTTTCCCGTCACCCGGTTTCCGCGTGAGTAACCTCGAGTTTCCAGACGCGCTTGCGTAATAGCCCCTAAGGGTACGCAATGGTCCAGTTTTCGGCATATTCGGTTGCTAGGCCAGCATCGACCCCGGTGGGAGGAAGAGTAACGACGTCGCCAGAGCCGAAAGTGGTAAACATCAACCACATCTGGCGCAGGACGCATGGATTCTTATCCTGCCAGACAGCCGTGAATACCTTCTTCGGCATTCGTTGGAGGCACCCGAACTACCTGGAAAATTGGGATGGCACGAAAGGCTCGTAGATCACCTTCCCGTCGATCCGATCCACGAGCACCCTGCCCCAAATGCTCTGGAAGTATTCCTGTTGTTCCAGAGAGCCTCGCCCGTTGTCCACCAGTTGGCCAACTAGGGTGGGGAACGGGCTGAAGTTGAAGTTGGCATGGTTGCCAATACGGATCCTCACGCCCTACTCATTGAGCGTCAATGGCGCCACCCCTGCGATGTTTAGAAAGGACGGTCGCAAGCCATTTCCCGGAGGACGGACGACATTTGGGAAAGTATACCCACTGAGATGAGCCGCCACCCAGCCATGGAAGATCTGGAAGGGACCACAGACTCTCCGAGGCGACCCCCCTCATGAGATGCACCCCAGGATGGTATACAGCTTGGCCAGCACGGGGACGCCCAAGTTGAACCGTTTGTTGGCGGCCTTGGAGCCTGCCATCACCAAAGTCGCTGGGCGGACGCCCATCCACGCGTCCCACACCGGCAGGAGCCACCCGCTCAGGAAGGCAGCATGGAACCCAGCATACCGGACGTTCGGGACTCGGGCCTCAATGACGCGGTAGCCCCATGATTGGTTTTGCCCTACCTACAAGGTATTCTAATAGGACCTATCCTTGCTCCTCTGAGTCGCGGTTGGGAACTGTTTGCCCCGTCCCGACATCTTGACGGTGGGATCCCTCTCAAAGAACAGGCTGAACCAGCCCTTGTAGGTGATGTCCTTCAGGAAGTCCTTGACCCATAGCCTCTCCTTGGCTAGCTGCAGTAGGTGCCACATCAGCATAGGCGCCCGCGACCTGTCTCCCCAGGTGTTGTTTGGAGGAACGAACTCGTCGTATTGGTAACCCTCCAGTGGGATACCCTTGATGCTGTGAACGTCCCAGAGACAGATGCCAACTTCCCCATGATGAATGTGGAACGTGTTTGTGTCAGGAGACCACCGGGTGAATATCTCCGGTCCGAGTTCAGGTTGGCGGTGGAAGTGGAACTGCGATGTCCATACTGCCTCGAACAGGCCGATATACCGTAGTTCATCCCCGAACTGGTCGCAGGTATGGCGAACCTAGAACGCCCTGGCCCATTCGCCAGTGAAGTTGCCCCCGGACCGCAGGTCCCAATACTTCATCCAGCCCTTCGTGTCATCCGTGATGCTTTGACGGAACTTGATCGCGTAGAGGGCCGAAGAATCCTCTGCCAAAGGCTCGTCCCCAGTAATGGTCTTATTCCTTGGGTTCAGGACATAAACGTCCATATTTCTAGTTTCCCTGGCAAGATGGCCATTGTTGGTGATGTTGTAGCGAGGAAGTTCGTCCTCCCGAGTTACCCAAGACCGCGGCGTGTCCACTTCAAAGCCCGGCAGGGGCACCTCCTCCAGGATGCCAAAATTCTAGAGCGGGAGGTTGTCCGACAAGGGATATGTCTTCTGGGCCGGAGTCAGCAGATTGAACAAGGTCAGATTGTTGGAGAAAATCACCTTGGCGCCGTAAACCTCCTCTTTTGCCGCCATTTCTATCCTACGAGCAGCGGCTTCCCCCTCATCAACTCGATTTGCAGCCATCTTGAATTTTTTGGGAGTTGGGAGAAATCAGGATGCAGTGTGCGGAATCGGAGAGTTCGGCGTGAAATCTGGATGAGTTGCGCAGAATCTTGGAGATGAGCGTGCAATCGGCACGCGAAGCGCGAAAAAGCTCTAAGAGGCGCGAGATCACGACCGAATTTCAGATGGAATTCCGCGCTGCCAGAGCGTTATTACGCACAGCAGCAGAAGCGATTTCGCGCACGAGAGCGATAGGCTTATCGCACTGAAAAATCAAAAGTACGGATTTGGGACCCAGCGCCCCTTTTTATAGGCGAGACCAGGGTTCCGCACCGCGCGGAAAGAGGATTTCGCGCACGTCCGTAGGTTTTGCGTGCCCATAGGAATTTTGCGCGCAACTTGATCAAGAGACTTGGTTTTACGGTGTTTCGGTGTTTCCCTTGGAATCTGATCATTGTGACCTCTCGCCAATCCAATTCCAAGGGGGGCATTTTGTTGACGCCAAAAAAATTCCGTAACTCTCGGAGGATGTTTTGGAATGACGAAGCGAAGTCATATTCGGAATCAGAGGCCCGATACGGAGGCCCGGGATGTAGTGCGCAAAATAAAGGAGGCTCCGCACGAAAAATTGTTCTGCGTGCATAGAATCACCGGGTTTTGCGGAATTGAGCCATTGAGGTGCACAATATTTGCGTGCCCCGGTTCTGCGCGGTGAGCTTTTGCGCGTCGGCTGTGCTCGCGCGCGATGAATTTCGCGCGCTGCCTGGATTCCGCACCGGAGGTCGCCTATAAATAGAAGGTGACCCCGAACGGTTTGGGGGTTGAAGAATACAAAGCGACTCTCGTGCACGCATTGCAACTCCCCCCGCGTGCAAGAAGACTTCCAGGTAAAACCCTCATTTTGCGCAACCATTCCCCGGAGTTCGCCTCTGCGCGCAACTCCACCAGCTTCAGTGAATTTTCCCCCTCCCCAGTGTTCCAGCCTTGCGCGCAATGCATGTCTCGTGTGCACAATAGGCTGCCGTGCGCACATAACCCTGCGCGTAGTTCCCTCTCCGCACGTAATTCCACTGCTCCAGTTGTGCGTCGTCCCGGAGTTTTGCGCGCAAACCTTCCATTTTGTGCACAAAGCCCATGACTCCTCACCTTGATTCCACTTGGCTGCCCCCCGCACCGGCACTTGATGTCTCCCCTGCCGGGCATGCGCGCCATGCATTGTTTTCTCGTACGGCCTCCCAGGCTCGTGCGAAGTAACCTCAAGGTCCCTTGGGCCATGTTTCCCATTGCGTTGCTTTGCCTTATGCTTCTCCGCATAGGCATGCTAACGGCTATTGCTTCTTCTAATATCTACGCTAATGTGGACCCCCCGGTGGTTCGCCCTGCGGCCCCCCTTCACAATGGCCTTGCCGGTGCCTTCCCTTCCACAAGGGTAGAGGGAGTTGGGCATGTAAGCCCTAGGGGTGTGGAGGGAACCCACCTCGTCCAAGCTATAGGAAATTAAACTGCTAAGCACCTCGTCCTTAACACAAGACGTTAAACTATGGTTCGACCCCATGCTTCGCATGCAGGGTCCCCCCAGCTCGGACATTTTTTACACCACTCGTCTCCACGGGAATGGACTCTTCCTCAAATGGAATGAGATCCTCGTTGTCGGAGTGGCGTTTGTCCGCGGGGGAAGTGATGCTTCAGAGCATAAGCCCCTAGCCTTTCTTGTGGATGATTGCACCCTTGCATCTCTGTACATCCACCCTTCCAAGGCCAGGGGAGTCCTTTTCCCACTGCGATTTGTCACACCACGGGCCTCCACCCTGTAGTAAGCCCCGGCACCAAGGACCGCTAACCATGCGTAAGCCCCTGTTTCCTCTTTGGGCCGCTCAACGCGTAAGCCCCATTCCGCTTCTCACGGATGCACCCTTTGTGACGTGATCGTCTGGTCCCTACTGCCTCTTGTTTCTCACACCGAGTATGACTCACTTGGGCTTAGAGTGCGCATCGACCATGAAATCCTCTTATGGGCCGCCCCAGAGCGTAAGCCCCATCCCCGCAAACTACATGGACTTTGATCCGTGCTAACGCACGGTACGTAGGAAGCCTCCACGAGGTTCAAGCCCACCACCCGGTCGTCCCGACCTCTCCATGTCGGTTCCCCAACCACCTTGGGCTGCCTCAGAGTGTAAGCCCCAAATATCACATCCCGCATGACGTTAAACTGTATTCCGTCCCGCATGACGTTAAACTGTATTCTGTCCCGAATGACGTTAAACTGTATTCCATCCCGCATGATGTTAAACTGTATCACGTCCCGCATGACGTTAAACTGTATTCCGTCCCACATGACGTTAAACTGTATCCCCCCTCTTGGGTCATTTCAGAATGTAAGCCCCATGTCTCACTCCACCATCCATCCTAATCCTTGCCTGGGCCGCCACATCCCGGTGAGATCATGCCACCCCATCCCACTCTATGATATATGGGAAGCCGCCCACGTGCTGGCCCCAACATCGGTGTTCCCCCCTAGGGATCCTTTAACTCGATCCGTCTTCACAAGACGTTAAACTCGCGACATAACCCGTGTTAAACATGGGAAGCTGAGGAAAAACTCAGATGGTACACATTCCACGCATTCGATGTGGGATGCCTCGGGCTTCCGCGCCCTTGAGAAGCCCTTTGATGAGGGACCAAAGACAGACATGTCGATGACGCCCCAATGTGATCATTCTCCTCACCAAAGGTTGCTGCCCCGACAAGACCCCTTGGAGCATCTTGACGGAAGCAGCATAATTAACTGGCGTCCATGTAGATATGGCACCGGGAATGAGCTTCACAAACCCGTCTTAAATCTATGAGGGAGACCCGGACTAAGTGATGAGCTCGGAGGAGGAATCCACGGAAGGAAGAACCGACATCCCATCATCCTGGTTTCAATCTAGAAGCATACGTCCCTGAAGAAGGAACGGATGTCGCCCGCCTTTGGAAAGAGGGAATGCAGGGCAACAAGCAGCGCGTCCTCCCCACCGACGGATGTGCGCGCCCTGGCGAAAGCGTCGGAAACACATACCAATATGATTCTCTAACCTCTATTATACTCTTACATAGTAACTATGTTTTTTGGAATAATTTCTTCTTCCACAGGGATTTGTTGAATCCGTTTATACACCAATTCTTGTGTGCATTGATCCTCGACTTCATCTAGTTCTATCTTGATCGCACAATCCTTTTTAGAGATTTTCTCCCTCTCAACGAATATAGAGAGTCTTTGAACTAAAACCTTTTTAAATGAGGGGTTTTATAGTTAATATTTTCTTATTTCTATGGGGTATATATATAAAGGTACAATTTATGCCTCATAATGCACGTTGTTTACCTGAAGAGGCCTTAACAAATGATTCTCTTCCCCACACATGTAAATTTTATAAAATGGTTTTTCTTGCACTCCAAAATTCATATGGAATACCATTTATTAATTTAGTTAGTACTTGGTTGACATATGTTTTGTTTTTTGTAATGTTTATTCCCAAAAAGATTATAGAAGAATTTCATGACACATCATTGATCTTACCATATACAACAGGTTATGGTTCCTATTTTCACTGACATCATTACAATAATGTGTATAAGGAGGAGTGAGTTGGGATAGAATCCAAAAATCACTTTTGTAATCAATGAAGTATTGGTTATGATATTTTGTACCATGTTTTGATTAGAGTTTCGTAATCTTCTTACCAAGATGGTTCTAAAAATAATTCGTATATTCCATTACTTTATTAAAATAATATAACTTATACCTCATTAAGTAGGCATATCCATATCTACTAAATTTATCAGTAAAAGTTATTATGTATGATTACCCACCCCTTGCTTCAATAGTAAATGGTAAAAACTCATCGATATGAACTAGTTCAAGAAGATCATTATCCCTTTCACATTTCCCACTAAATGGGTCTTTGATCATTTATCCTTGAAAACATTTGTTAAATATAACATGTTCTTTTAGTTCAAAATAATATAAATATCTCTGTTGATGTAATTTAGTCAAGTGATCTTTTTTCATGACCTAACCAGTGATTCCAAATTTGGGCATGGTATGATTCAAGTGAAGTAACATCATTGTCAATTTCCATTACATGGTTCATGTAATCCAACACATAAATATTGTTATTAAAATGTTCCTTATCATAAAAAATTATATATTTATAATGTAAGTTAAATTTATTTACAAATTTGAAAATAAATCATTTTGATGAATTCTATAATAGATATAATTTTTTTGGTAATATATGACACATAATAAAATCAATTCAAAACCAAGATCATTCTAATTTACTTTGTGACGTGGTTGTTCCTGATAGCTGAAACAAAAAAGTTTACTTCTATTGGATTCTTTTAGATATGCCTCTCCTCAATCAATCTTTCTAAATTGACCTGGTTCCTATATTTGGATACATATGTGAGAACCACAGGTTGTATATAATACCCAATTTATAGAAATAGATAAATTTAAATTGATTTAATTTTGACAAATGATTTTCTTTTAATCGATAACACAGGTTCTCAAGCATGCTATACACATCCATATTTTCATGAGACATCCTGAGTTCACTATAAATTTATGAAAGCATCAAACATTAAACATCACATGCATCACTCATTTTTTTAGATAAGGAAATCTTCATCACTTTCCTTTTAGAATGGGGAATATGAAATGAGGATTCTAGCACATAAGACTTTGGTTCATGGTGTAGAACAACATGAAGGCATTTACAACATTCCATGAAGTTACTTCTAGTTAGGAGGTTGTATTTTTCCAATATTGATTATTGGTAGGGTATGGATGATGATCATTTTACTTTATTATAAAATTAAAATATTATATTATTAGTACTTTTCCATGATTATAAATTATGTGATGAATAATAAATTAATTCATTTTATTAAATCTCCCACTATTTTGTCAAATCCTAATAGCCCTCATCATTGAACTCGTAATTTCCAGTTTCTTTCACTATATAGTGAAAATGATCCATATTCCCCTTCGCATAACGCCAATAAGGGTTAGTCAAGCTTCTTGAAGGTATTTAGCTAGGAAGATCTTTTTCAACTGTGGGCTTACAGATCCTTGATCCATTTAGTGGATTCTCCATTCCGGAAATATTGGATTGGATTTCTAAAACACATTCCTCTAAATTACATCATATCTATCAAGGGATGCTCCTATTGATGTAAAATTCTTAATTCAACCCATAACATTCATAAGAACCCTCTTATAAAAGTAAGTATCCCAACAACAGATGGTCAAACACTTATTTCTAATATTTTTTATTTCTAATCATGTAACATATGGATTAGTCTAACATAATATTCTATTGATGTATTTTAATTAATTGAGCATAAATTTTACTCTTTTTTATCTTTTACATGTATTTTTAATTTTATGTAGATGTTATTTAATTAATAAACCATGTCTGATAAAACATTTATCCACAATTCATTTGTTTAAAGTATTATCAATAAATTCTATCTTATTTTAGCTTTTACATGTCTTGTTAATATTATGTGGATGTTACATAAATATTTAACCATTATTTATAAAACATTTATGCCGAATAAAATTATTTAAATTTTATATTTTCACATTAGTTACTTGATTTATGTGACTGTGAACTTACATCCATAAAATAAATAATTTCATACAAATAAATAAATAAATAAATGACCCATTCATGAGAATTATCTTACAATTGAATTAATTTGAGGAATTTAAATCAACATGTGACCTAGGATAAATAACTCCTTTTTCTAGTCTTGGCACGAGTTATAGTATTCCACCTATACACCAGTGTATCACCTAAGTTTGAATCATTAGGGTTTAATCTTGAACTGCGTCCATGCACCATGGGATACCCTGTTAACTACATGTATTTATGACTCACATATTGGTGAGGGGAATCAAAGGATTTGTTAAAAGAGGATGATCTATATATCCTTATACATGTAGGTCCTACATAATAATAGAGGTAGTCATCACTCACATTCCAACATATTTAATTTAATATAAATAATGTAAAACTCATTCAATAAATTAAATTAAACATCCTACACATACATAGGTCTTGGTCAGGCTCATGAATGGTTATACCTACAATAAATAAACAATTCTAACTATATAGAATTATTTTATTTATTTGATCATTATTATTAAGATAAAAAAGCTTATATTAATTGATTAAATAATTCACTTTCATCTTAATGATCATATGAACTTAATTGGAGATACCATTCATATATGTCATTCATTTAAAATAAATTACATAACCAATAATGAAATAATTACTATAATAAATAAATTGATCATTTATTAAAATTTAAATCCATTATTAAATTTTAAAACACACAATAAGTGTCAAACAATAAATTATGTTTTTAATGATAAAATTGTTAGTTCATGTTAATCAAATTCTTCTAGTAATTGGGAGACTACACGACGTATACAATCCATCTATACACTGTTTACCTTAGTTTTCGTGTATTTAAGTCACACAACTATGACTTTAGTGTGTTAACATGGACAGATTACACTGAATATAAATGCCAGAAACATGTCATGTATCTTAATTCCATGTTCCATATTGGCCAAATAAACACAAATATTGTAATAAATGAACCATGTTTAATTAACTACTTGGCACATCTATGTACATTGTGAATGGGTACACATTGTGTGTTTTAGCTTCACGCCGTGTAACCTAGTTTTACCACCCAATGATTTGGCACTTCTTAATGGAATCTTGGGTTGTATTTCATCTGTTATTAAACCATTAAGAAAATGGAACATTGAAGAAACATGATTAATATGCCAATAACATGTTAATTTAAATCAAATTAACGAACAAATAACTTGAAATTAAAATTTAACAACAATTTTGCATAGATTAAAAATAAAATAAATTATTATAAAGTTAAACATGACACCTCTAATACCACTTATTGATTTTGGGTGTATTAGAATCATGAAAATGTGGACGATATATTAAAATTTGATTAAATATTAATTTCATGACACCATGCCCAAGGATCTTACTTGTCAAATTTATAAATAATTTATTTTAAATCTAAATAATTAAATACTCCTGCTTATGAATTTTATTCAATGAAAAATGTTGACCATCCAAATATACAATTTCGGATTTCCTTCATTTCACTATGAGGATCCAAGAATAGAATCCCTATAGTGGTGATCCACATTTGCTCCAATTATCTCTGAACAATAGCACTCGACCTTCGAGTGCAAGAACTATGAATCGAATGTCTTTCATTAGAAATTATTGATCACATATTCTTTGGTCTTGAAGAAATATCTTTTGTGTTTCTCATTATTGACACGGAGAGAGAAGGAGGAGTCGATAAATAATTATTTGTGTTCAACAATTCTCTATTATCAATTTTTGGATACAATAAAAAATAGATATAACAATCTATTTATAGACTTAGGGTTTAGGATAAAATATTATTTAATTGTATTCTGACCAATCAATAACATTTAAAACCTTTAATAAACCAAATTCCACATAGTATTATTATTTTTATTTTTATTTTTATTTTTATGATTTTGTGGTGCATACTAACTTATAGAAATTGATAAATAATACTACTAACTTGTAAATAATTATTTATCATTGAGAGAGGTATTGGTTCATTCGAACTCCTTAGTATTTACTAGATACCAAAGTAAATATTTATTAAAATATTTATTTCATAAAATAATTATTTTACTCAAAATAAATTGAATAAATATTTTATATATACTCATGTAATAAAATAAATTTTTTATTAATAAAGAAATATTTATTTATTAACCTATGAATATTAGAGGTCAATAAAATGTGATTAAAATTATTTCTCGGTCTTGAGGATAATATTTATTCCAAAAACTAAATTCAAATTTAATTTAACCGAGATCATTAAAAACACTTACTAGGTGACCCTATGGGATTCTTTCTTATTGGATTAGGTGGGCATGCTTAATTCCAAGATTATTATTTATCAACAGGTCAAGTCACCCAATAGAAAGAACTTAATATTGAGATGATGATAACCATATAAGAACACAATGATGATAACCACATAAGAATTATCACTATGTAACACAATCCCTTTATCATAATATATCATCAAAAAGGTTGTACATCAGTGTCACCAACCTATATGTTTCATATGTATTTCTTTGACTATATGAAATAAACACATCATTACACCATGGATATTGAATTTAATGTGATGGTTCTTTACTAATCAAAGGGCCTATATATCAGCATATATAAAGTTTGAATGGAAAAGTACTTCTTCGATTTATCCATTAATGACATGTCACTCATTATGAAATGAATGTATCCAACTTTTCCCTGAACTTTTATCGTCATGGTTTAGGAAATACACCTATGTACGCAAGTTCTAACATGCCATATTAAAAATATTAAAGTCTAAGGACCATCACACATGCTCGCACATAGGAATATCATATGACACCAAAAGATTCGTAATTCCTACTAGAAGATTTATTCTCAGAATCTCTCATATTGGATATTACCAAGTGAAAATTTCATGAGAAGATGCCTCATCTTCTTATGACTACTCACACCTGACAGTCTATGTACTTTTTGTCCCATCATACTATGTTATCCAACTGTAGAAAATTATTTAAGAATATCATCCTATCACATCAAGGTTCTCATAATAATATGAAACAATATTGTCCTTATCAATGTGATGTATACTCTAGGAAATTATTAAATTAGAGTCATCTAGAACAATTAACAATATTTAATAATATTTTTTATTAATATTCAACACATCAAATATACATGTAATAAAATTAAAAATAGTTGATCCTAAGACACAAAATCCAAAAGAATGAGATGACCTAGTTCTTTGGGTTAGCCATGGCATAAGATTCATTAGGTCATGATGATCGCTAGGTTGAGGAGACATGGTCACCAGATTTAGGTGATGGGTCTTTGGAATGAGGGTGTGTCCTGATTGACATGAGATTGTGTTGACAATCCTGATAAGTGACATGTTTACAGTGGCATGAAGTTCTATATGATGTTGATTCGGTACTATTTGGGTGAAATATACTTGTCATTTGTTGTTCAACACGCCATTGGAGCCATTTTCACATAGATAAGACTCAATCAAGGTGGTGTTGACCACTCATTTTGGGTGGGGACCCCCAATTAGTTTTTACAACATAGGGGATGGTTTTGTGCATAGAATATGATGGGGTATCTGATCGTATAAATACATGTGGATGGTATGGATAGATCAGTTGATGGAGCTGAGACAATCAGCTAGGGTACAGACATCATTGTGCCTCGAGAACTCAGTTTTGGAGCTGATAGTGATTGTTTATTAGAGGATGTACACCATCTTCCCTCAGGATGTTGGGATTCAAGAAGACAATGATTTTTTTTGAGTTAAGGTTGAGGGGCGAGAGAACTATTTGGTTGGGCCATTGGACAATATTTACATGAATGATGTCATGAGGTTCTAGGTGACAATATTATTAGTGTATCATTAAGGTTCAACTCATTTGATATTATTTAGAAGATTCCTTAGGCTCTATGACAAGTATCCTCACCACTTCAATTATATACAAATAGACATGTGCTATATGCCATATATATATAATTTGGGGAATTTATTTATAGATTATTAGTGATGATCGAAGCCGTTGGTTGATTACTTTTGGATATTGAGAATAAGGGATGAAAGTTATTCCTTAAATGTGCATGTGTTATATTTTAATTTATACTTACAAACACCAAAATAATTATGGATTTAAGATTGAAACACATTTCTGGTGGCCTACTGAGATCATTATCACAACCTACATGGGATACTAGGGATGTGTGTAGACTTTCTTCTTGTGAGATTAGGCAAGGATTCAGGCTTGGGAGTTGGACCATTTCCATGGGATGGATGACATTGGACTATGGTGGTTCCTCCCAATCAACTGGAGTTTCTTTTTTTTATTTGAGAATGCATTATATATGTATTTAGAAATGTAGTCAACCACAAGTGACCCTGCTTGATCACCTATTTTTATGACATGCAATGTTATGATTAGTCTTCGAATGGTATGTTTGGAATTGTCCTTTTTCTTATTTTTTATGTTTACGTTGATTTTATTATGTTTCTTCTGCTGCATTATTGTCTTCTTCTACTATGTATATGTATGTATACCATTATTATCATCACCATAATAGGGTATATAATATCCACTATCACCTCTTAAAATCCTCACAACTAGTCGGAAGCCTTTGGTATATAGGAAGGAACACCTAAGGACCAATGTAAAATAGGCCCATAGCACCTTTTAAAGTAGAATCTGAGATGAGGAACTACATTACCAACATGGCCCTCACAAAAAACAAGCACAAAACCCAAATGGCTAGCTGATGGATCCCCTATAGTGAAACCCCTGTTGATTCTGAATCAAAAATTAGCATCATGTCACCAATTAGATCTCATTCCCCATCCAAAATACCTCCTTTAAGGGGTCTCAACCATTGGAATTAAATTATGAATCCCGATTAAAAATCCAACCCATCCAATAATTTGAGAATATAAAATTTGTTTGAAACATTCATGACAGTACAAGGAATTATACAATCCTAGATTATTTGAATAACTTTTTTGAATTATGATAATTATAGTTATATCTTTCATTCCATTAATTCTTCTAGAAATTGAGGTTGTAGAGCATATGATTTAGCCACCAATTTCTTCTATTTATGAATATTTCTCATGTTTCATCTAATCAAATTTATCATATCTATTTTTTAGACCTTATCATAAAAATATTCATTAACCTCCACATAATTGTAATTAATATTTTCAACATCATTACTTTCATCAATATATCTTCCACTTTTAAGAATAATTATATTAATTTCCTAAATTGGAATATGTTAAGTTCTTCTAGGAAGTGTTCCTTTAGTTCTTAGATTTATTTGATTAGAATCTTATTCAATGTGAGTATTATGGTTTGTTATGGATGTTTTTTATTTTTAATGATGGTAACGAAATCCTTAATTCGAGATTGTTTCATGTTTAAAAATTATAGAATTAATTTATCACATGAAACATTCATCAACTGATATTATAGTTTTTATTGATTTTGATTCTGATTTCAATATTTAAAATTTGGATTATATCTTTAAAAATTTTACTGAAATTAAGGATTAGATTTTCCTATTCCCTAAGGTGAAATTTTTTCTCCAAAATTGGAATTCTGATGGTTCTTAGGTGATTCTTTATATAAATTTTCAAAAGGAACACATTTTTTTCTTTTCCTCCATAGCCTATATAACTATTTTATCCCAATTTAGTTGACTGTGAATCTTGTGTCTATAATCATCTTCTATGACTATAAACTCAGAAAAATTCCTTACATGTGTCTCCCCATAATTGTTTTTAACATCACATATTTCTATGAAATTGGAACCATGTAAATTTTTGTATTCTATCACAAAACCACTACCAATACATCCCATCATACAGATGTTATAAGAATCATACTAATAGTAATCCATCATGTAATATCAACACACACACACACATAAGTAGACAAATCACTTATTTTAAATGAGAAATGATGCTCTTCAACTAGGTGTCTTTATTGGAAATATAATTCTTGGCCTCCTTTTTATTATCATCCATTGCAGCATGATTTACCATCAGAACATCCCATCTATCCTTAATTACAGATGCCTCATTTCCAACAGTAGCATATTCTTCTAACTTTTGATATAGGGATCTATCAAGTTCTATCAATCACCTCAACAGTGTCTCTGCCTCATTTTTATTCCATTTAGTATTGTGGTAATATTTAACGGGAACCCATGTAAATTTTTTAGTGACTCAAAAGGTACGGTATTTGGTATCAAAGTATATTTTGGCTGTGTGAGAACTGAAAATGGAGTCATAGGAATCAGAAAAAGTATCCAAATATTTTGAATAATCCATTGATTAATGTGGAATGATTATAAGGGATCTTGGTGACCCTATCCAGTAGTTGAAGGTAGAAATTAAATCTTCCCCAACATTGGTAGTAATATCAAGGAAGAAATTGTTGGAAATTTGTTTCAAATAATAGAGGGACTTTGAGATATATTTTTTATCTTGGTTGGTAGTGTCCTTTCAAATATAATTAGCTATATCCTTGAAAAAATTGAAAAACTCTATGGTACTAATTTTGTCTTGAGCCAATGGATCCACCTCTTATATGTTGACCCCAGTCACTTTCACGAACAACAAAAGTATTGTTTGTATTCCTCCTCATAGTGAGGGTCTCATCCAACTAGTTGATTATTTTTAAGATGATATTGATGGGAATGGTCCCCTTTATTGAAGTTTTACAATACCCAAAGAATCCAGAAAGGGAGACAACTCGTCCACCCCATTCCCCTTAGGGAAAATAAGAAACCTCCTTCTCGAAAGGAATCATCATGAAACTATGTTTAGGAAAGTAGGTATTAGAAAAATATAACATGAACGAGGAGTAGAGTGCCATACCATGGGTATCCACTAGCAGAGAATATGTTTGAATATATCGTGTACTTTCCTATGGTGGATAAGTTACTGATTTTCCATGTGAATGTTGATGGAGTGAAAGATGATTTCTCACTAACTTATTGCTTGAATCGTATTCCATGACATTGATCCTTTTATGCATGAATGTGATTGAGGATAATATGAGGGGAGAATGGAGGGGCGGGAGAAGGTTTAAGGTTTTATTTAATTTTTAAAAATCTTTATGAGAGGTTAATTTTCAAAATAATATATATCTATCTTGGGGAGAGAAACCCCCAAAACAGATCTCTTCATCTCCCCTAATTGTTGGTGTCATCTCGTATGCCATTGAAGATATTAATTTTTATCTAAGGGACTACTAATTAATTATTAACAATTAGTTGGTTTGAATTTATTAGTAATTTAATAATATGTAATTACTAATAAATAATATTATTTATAACTTAATAATAATTAACAGTTAATAATTAATATAAAATTAATATTTATTAAATATTTTTTGACAGGTTTGGGATCATGTACTATGGAACATTCCTTTTTATTAAAATAAGAATATATAAATCAAATGATGAAAACATACATGGAAAAACCCTACAACAAACATAAAATAAAAGTCAAAGTCAAAAGTATGGGTAAGGCTAATACCCCACTAACCTCTCCTATGAGAGGATCCTCACGGTGGATGTCGAACACGCTTCTAAGTCTTTACTCTCTGGAAAGGATTATGGGATTTATCTGATGATGGTTTGGCAAGTCCTATACACCTATTCCCTTGGAGACTCCTCCATGAAAATATTCGTACATCATGTTGACCGGCTCCAGTTCCAATGGAATTTCTAAAAGAAACCTATTTTTAATGCCTCTAATGAAACCTCATTAGATAAGTCCACACTATAAATTGAACCCCTACCCTTATGACTTTTTTCAGGTGTATCCAAAATATTTCAGGACCTCAATTCACTAGCTATTAAATACTGCTTCAATGTCAAAGCCTCATCACTTTTAGGTTGAATTATTCTATCGGCCTAATTACCTACACTCTTCTTTCAATATAATTTATTAATATCCAGATGAGTGGAGGCTTGAATTATAGCGTCATCTATGGAAGTGATCTAAGACTTTCGAGTGACAGATTCTGATCAAGTAGCCTCGACATTCCCTTTAGGTCTAGATGTTGTGAAGTTGCATCCACCTTTATGTTAATTCCCCCCATGGATGAATCATTGATGATAATAACTACATGAATTTTTCTAATGAGGACTTCCATGCTTCTCCATCCCCTTATTAGTGGTGCAAAAATAGTAGAAATGAGTGGATGGGAAGGATTGTTAGGGGATTCCTTTAGGGAAAATCCCTATAAGCTAATATTCTCCATCATTCCCAGAGGGTAAATAAGCAATGTCATCATGCATTTCAGACCCCACTTACTAAAGATTAGTATGGTATTATCCCTGTCCCTCTTAAAAATTGGACTATGTTGGAGGTTCAAGTTGGACAGCCACCATGGAACTAGTTCCCTGATTCACATTAAGTGAGTCAGGACCACTGGGGGAAGGATTTATGAAGATTGTGTGTTTTCTTAAAGATGTATGGGTTCCAGAATTAGATTAACCATCCTAAAAAATAAACCATCTATTTAATCCTTAAAGGAAGGAGAGTTTCTAAGTATAGTCTTCTAAGTATTGGTCAGGTTGTTTCACATTCCACCTCACTTATTTCATGTAGATTCCCCCATGCCAACCCAATCGTACCCATATTATCACCAGTATTAAAGTATACTTATTATTTCATTTCAAATGAGTCCAAATTAGATCTCTCTCTGAGGACTACCCTTCCATGGAAATATCACATTCATCATTTGATCCAATAGCACCAGTCATAGAATATGAACTCTTATGTGCCTTTATGTGGGAAGAAAACAATACATTAGGTTCAGATTCTTTCATTTGGTGACCTATTAAGCCCCCTTACCCTACACCTGAACAATCAGGTCCTTTCCAAGGATACAAGCACCTTGTCCCCTACTCCAATTCTCATGGACTCCATTTGGTCATACTAAATCACCTGATAATGAAGCCTTTAATGTTATACAACTAGATCCTTATCCACAGACCTCCTATATTAATGACAAGTGTTCCACCTCATTTTTCAAGCACTACATGTAGAATTTTTTGACATCTATAGATGGAGTGTCCAATATTGTTTCTATTCCGAAAGAAATCATGCATATTTTCATAATCAATATCTGAATAAAATCTATAGTCCTCGGCAGATAACACTACATTTTTAATTAGTGGACATGAATGATCAATCGCCATGTGTAGCCTAGCAACGTGACCATACCTTTCCTTTTCTGTTTCTTTATCCATATTTATTGGAGCATTGATGGCCAAAGAAATATCCCTTAAAATCAATGAGTTCTATTGGAACCCGCTCAACCAATGGATCTAAATCTAAACCTGAGTAACTTAGTTATTCACATTCAATGGATTAAAGTTAAGATCCTAATCCCAAATTATATGAAAAATAGGTTTTACATTAATTTGTACATAACCCCATGATTTTTCATTCATATCCACATATGGGAAGACAATAAGAATGGATCCCTTTCCCAGTGAGGCAATCCACCAACCATCAAATCCCCAAATTGCAATGAACTGGTTGTGATTATAAGATAATCCAAATTGATGTTCCTTTTCCTATATAAATAATGATAAATAATATAAAACTTACATTCTTTGATATTTTCAGTAATGATTCCATTACTAGATTCAACAAAGGAAGTGTATCCCTTCTTTGTAACGTTCTAGGTGGATGACTTAAGTAGTTAAAGCCCCTCAAAGGTGTTGGATTGGTGTATCCGGATCTGATTGGACGATGTTGGGTCAAATGCTTATAGCCCATACTGCACATAGACTTTAGAGTCAGTAGTATGTTGCTCTGCAAACTTCTATCTGCTAGCCACTATAGAACCCTAGACATGGGTAGTTGCGGTAAAGTAGGGAGTGAGACTTTTAGCCACCATTTGCTATTACAGAGTGGGTTTCTCTGTGGTTTTTGAAATAGTGGTTATTCTTATTTATTAACCAATTTTAGGCTACAATTTCTATGTGTGTTTGAAACTCTGAGATACTCCGGGTAAATTGTGGTCATGGTCTTCATAATAAATCATTTCTACCTCTCTATGGATGTAGGGATCTTTTCGCAAACCATGTAAATATATGTGTCCCATGTGATTATTTCTCTTTCATTTTCTTCATAAATAAAACATTTATATCATTCCAACTCTAGGAATTTTCATAACAAAAATATCAATATTTTTGGTGACCACCAAAAAGCACAAGTCCCCCGTACCAGTTGCACCAGCCACAACATCTCTGTCACCAACTTCTAACAAAATCATTGAATTCCCTAGTGTTGACAGACTTGTGGTGTCAACCATGACCTGCGTAAAGGAACGATTCTGACATATCTGGGAGACATCATAATTAACCAGGCCCATCACAAACTCGTAATCATACATGTTCATCACAGTGGGATGATTATCCGATGCAATGGAATTTGAGAGTAGATAAGAAACCTCTTCCAATTCCACCACAATTAAATTTGCAGGAAAATTGATCAACGAATTTTTTGAGCTCAAGATCATCATTCAATCTCCATCAGATCAACCAATTCACTAGAGTGTTACACCAATCCTCATCCTCCATTTTGTGTGATCATTATTAATTAGTAATTAATTTGTAGATAAATAATAATATTTTTTATTTAATACTATTAATTTATAACTAATATTAATTACTAATAAATATTAAAAATTAATATTTTGTTACTAATTGTATAATTATAAATTATTAATTAATTATTTAGTTACTAATTAATTAATAATTATTAATTATTATAATTAACCAATTATAAATAAATATTTAAAATTATTATTTACCTTCAATTTATTAATTTTTTATTCAATTAATAATTAACTAATAACTATTATATATATTAGATATTATGGATGCAATTATAATGAATCACATAAACACTCTATGCTCATAGACCCAGAGGACCAGTCATAGTCCACCAAAGAGATAACCCATTCACCGAGCCCTTTATTTATACATATTATATATGTATCCCGCCTAAACATTTGATATATGGTATGTAGGCACTTTCTCACTATGATCCAGCCCTTCTACACTCGCCCAAGCTTATAGGCCCAAATATTTCCAACCCATAATCCCTTTTTGTCTGCTGAATCCACCTTACTGATTTTTTTTAATATTTTTTTGAAATATTTTTTAAAATAAGGGTAGCTTAAAACCATTTTGAAACCTAATTCTAAAATCTATCATTAGTGATGCCTATTTTCAATTATCTGGAAAGGGGGAAAGGCCGGTGCTGCCTTTTCCACTCATCAATCTAGTTCGATGGCATGGTAAAAGCAACATCCAGGATACCACCTTTCCCCCGACCCCTATAAATAGAACTCGGCCCTCCCCCTTCTCTTAACTCATTTCAAACCCCATCTCTATGATTCACCTCCCTATCTCTCCGCAATTTGTTTGGTTCTTCAACCTTTATACGCTGTGATTTCAGTGACCTAAAAAGAGTACCAAATATTATGATACATCATTTAGATTTAGTTTTAATTATTTGTTTTATAATTATTTATTTATTTATTTGATTTTTTTAGTTAGTTTTAAATATTTTATTTACATAGTAGTTTAGTTAGTTATATATAGTTTAGATATAATGGTTATTATTATTATTTTATAATAAGATTAATATTTATTCTAAATTGGTAGTTTTTAATTATTAGTCACATATTTAAGAATTAATATTATATAGATGATGAATAAATAATAGTGAAATAATGCTTTCAAAATAATTTACTATTAAATAACTAAAACATATTTAATACTATGGTAATAATTAAAAATTGATTAACAAATTAATAACTTAGGGTTAAAGAATGATTATATAATTATTAGATAATAATTAACTAATGAATACCATAATATTAACTATTGATTGAAGATTAATTAACTAGTAATTAATTAATGATTAAAGAGTAAATAACTAATAATTAACTATAATTTTACTACATGATATGTATTAATTTAGTAATTATTTACTAGTAATTAATGAATTATTAAGGACTAATTAATTTATGATTAATTAAAAATTACGTATGAAGAAACTATTTGATATCTATTAACTAAGTAATGATAAACTAGTGGTTAATGAATAATTAAGGTCTAATTAATATAGTATTAAATAATTCTTAACTAATGATTATATAATGACTAACTAATGAATAAAAAATGATTAACAAATGATTAAAAAGGATTTAACTAATAATTACATAATGATTAATTATTAACAAACTAAAAATTAGCAATAATGTAACTATTATATATATATTAATTAATTAATCATTAACCAGTGACTAATGAGTGATTAAGAACTAATTAGTATAGGATTAATTAATTCCTAACTAATTATTAGCTAATGATTAACATATGATTCCCTAATGAGTAACATTTGATTAACTAATGATTAAAGAATTATTAAATAATAATTTGATATAATGTAACTACTTGATATCTATTAATTAAGTAATGAATAACTAGTTACTGGTGAATGATTAATGAATAATTAAAATAAGATTTACTAATTCTTAACGAATTATTAGCGAATGATTAACATATGATTAGCTAATGATTAAATAATGATTACCTAAATTTACTTAATGATTGAATATTAATTATCTAATAAATAGATATAAAGTAACTAATTGATATCTATCAATTATGTAATGATTAACTAGTAATTAATGAATGATTATGGCATAATTAATATAGGGTTAACTAATTATTAACTAATTATTAAACAATGATTAACTAATGATTGAAATATGATTAACTAATGAGTAAATATTGATTAACTAATAATTCATTAATAATTAACTAATTATTAAATAATTATTACCTATAATATAACTACTTGATATCTATTAATTATGTAATGATTAATTAGTGATTAATGAATGATTACGAAATAATTAATATAAAATTAAATAATGCTTAACTAATGATTGGATAATTATTAATATATGATTAACTTATTATTATAGAATGATTAACTAGAAATTAATTAATGATTGAATATTAATTAGATAATAATTAGATATAAAGTAAATAATCGATATATATTCATTATATAATGATTAACTAGTGATAAATGAATTTTAAAAGCCTAATTAATGTATGTTTAACTACTGGCATAAAAATGAATAAATAAGGGTTAACTTATTATTAGATAATTATTAGATATTGATTAAATATGAATTAACCTTTAATTATAATAGGATTTATGATGGCTTAATGGATGAAAAATATGTTTAAATGCATGAATGATTTGTTACTCCCTTGATTTAGATGATTCATACCTTATTGCGCACCTAGTTTGATACTCTTGATGGATATGTTTTAGACGATTCATAGTATCTTTATAAACCACAAACATTCCATTTAGATGATTAAAAATTGTACTATGAAAAATTATTTTCATTTTTTAGGATATAAGAATATGTTTTAAAATTTTGGTATAATAATGATTATGTGGTTATCTAAGAAATAAAATCCTCATCTAGATACTACATGTGGATGTGGCCCTGACATAAATTAACATAGGGGTAAAACTTGAAGACACTACATTGAGCTAGACTCGATTAAGAACTAGTGCATGACAATGATACTTGCTAAAGACCTATTTTGAAACACCTTGGGTCATTCTTTAGATGATTCATATTTTCATTATAAACTGCTAAACAAACCATTCAGAAGATTAAAAATTGTACTACAAAATGTTAGTGTTATATTTTAAGATATTAGAAGATAATCAAATATTTTTGTATAAAGAATCATGTGTTAATCTAAGTAATTAAAATCCTTTCTATATATTTCATGTGTATTTGGCTATGGAACAAATTTAGCTTAGGTTATAAACAAAAAACACCATATTAAGATAGACTCGATCGAGAACTAGTGTAACACCCCCACCCCAAAAGCATGGAGCTGAAGCATTACTTTATTGCATTGGGATGATGACAAGGACTACAATATCAAATGACCAAATAGTTTTGTAGTATTGTTAAACTAGATACATACTTGAAACACACAACACATTTTAAAACATAAAATACAAAAATCATTTCTTTGTTTCTTCAATTTCCCCCTTTGTGTAACCATGTATATCAGTCATAACATACTTATTAGAATCTTGGGGAAATTTTGGAACATATTAAAGGGTTTAGATCAAAGGATCTATAAGGTTAAGAATATAATAGAAACTATGAGAAAATATGGAATAAACAATATGAAATGGTAAATAACTGAAACAAAATCCATTTAAAAAATCACCTGGGCTAAGAAACATAACTATAGATATTCTACTAGTTAGAAAATCACATGGAATACCAATAATGAATCTCATAATTATAGACTGCATAATTATGTATATCTAAAACATATTTTTGAGGCCTCAGACAAGAAATCTGAAAATAATTGGTTAAGGCCTTGACCAAATCTGTATATAATAATAAATGGGAAAGGCCTTGGCCAAGTCCAGATCTAGTTTGTCTCATGAGACCTACTGATGCATCGGGGTGCTATAGTGCCCCCACCCATAACATAATATTTCCAATATATTCGTCATATGAAAATTAAGAGACATAAATAACATAAAAATTGATATTGAAAACAACTTTCATGCGACATGTGAATAATTTAACCATAATCCATGAATGATATCGAAATAGAACATTTATAGTTAAACCAATCATAAACCCTTAAATAACATATGTTATATGGTATCATAATAGATAAACTTCAATGAAGTAAAATATTTAACAATGTATGTTGACATATATGAAAGTTTTTATAAATTATACAATTGAAAAATTCATAAGGAAAATTTCCTTTAAATATTCCAATGATTCCCAAAGAACTTTGAATAATTTAAATCATAATCCCTATGAAGGAATTACATTAAATGAAACATATAATATCATGATAATAAGGAGATTAATGATATGGTATATCGAATAGAAGTACATACAAAAAAAATGAATAAGTGATGAATAAAGAATATATCTCACAAATGTTAAAGTGTGATGATAAAACCCTTAACTTATACGTCCGTTAGTTGAACATGCTTTAACCTCCTCTTCTTCAGTGAACTTCATTTAACCAATTATTAAGTGATCTAGTGTAGTTTTTTTGGAAGGTAAATAACCTCTAGAACTCAAATAAAGATTTTGAGAAGATAAATAGGTATGGTTTGGTCAAGGTATATGGCTCAAATTAGTGTGAGAAAGTGAGGCAGGAGTTTCCTTTTTTATAATTGAGGTGAGGGAAAATTTTGGAAATCCTTAAATTATTAAAATATAATAAGGATATTCTAGATACAAAGATATCCAAATGGCCTACAAATGAATATTTTAATACATTTTTTACAATATATTATCCCCTTTTTTATTATTTAACATTTTGCTGATTTTTAAATATTCTAATAATATATTAGTTCAATAAAATATCATTGTTTTCAAATTTGATACTATTCTATTAATTTGACTTTAAATACATTAATATACAGTGGTAATTTAAATATGATGTTTTTACATATCATTAATATATCCAATAGATCTATAAAATTAATTATACACTTTAATTCTACGAAAATATATTAAAAGTAATAATTTTAAAATAAATTATTTTATTTCTCTATTAATTAAAGAAATGCTATTTTAGCATTGAAGAATAATTTAAGGTAATTATATAATTTATAAAAATTTAAAATAGAATTATATAATTAATTTAATTTCATTAATATAAAAATTAACATTTAGTTTCATCCATATCCTAATTTTTTACTTATGTGAACACATAGAAGGTGTTAAATACAAATTGAGTGACATTTTGTAACTATCATTGATTTAAATATTATATAAGTTATTTTTATGTAAATTTATCCATTAAACAACCCCAATTATATATTAAGGAGATCAGTTCTAATAATCATCCTAAAATAAATTTTGAACAAGTTTATTTCATGATTTTACCCTTATATTTTGGTTTAACCATTAGTTAAACCCTTTATCTTTTACCGTGAAAAAATTAATTTTTACTCTTTAAGAGTTAATATAGTTACTATAAAATGAAGAAAGAACCAAAAATGAGTCATGGATGGAATTTTAAACTTTATCCCAATAACTTGGGAGAATTTCATATTTTTAGGGATTTTATATCATTTAAAAAAATATTATTTATTTTAAAATATCATTAATGTATATTTTGAAACTATTGATTTCTCAACTTTAAAAAAATTACAATATAAAAGATAAATTCAAAAAAACCTTTAATACACCCTTAATATGTCTATTGCGTCTATTAAATTCTATTATGGAATCAATTATATCAAATTATACTTATTTAAATATTTTTAATAACATTTATTTGATATGTCCATTAATTAAATAATTAATGCAACATCATTGTGTAAGACTTTAATTTAATTATTTATTACCCAATAATTAGATATAAATTATTATGATTAATTTAAACATTTTAAAATTTCTAATGACTAGTTATAGTGGATGATATATTCTTAATAACCATATATAAAAAATGTAATACTCTTTAAATTCATGAATGTCACATATTGGACTTCCCTTAGAATAAAATACGAAAAAATGATTAAAGTCATCCATGTGTATCTAAGAAGCCATAAAATAGGGAAAATTATTATTTTTGTTGAATATATCTCATCTAATAAAATTAGTACAAGCTTTAGGGTAATTTGTTAAAACTTATAATATTATTTTTACACTTAATTACCAAATTTAACCCTTATCCATGGTAATAAAAATTACCGACGTTTACTATTCATATTTGGTCCAATAATAATTGGAAATATATTACTACAATTATAACTTAGGATTAAAAATATTGAATCCATTTTAAGAAAATTCAAATAATATAATTTTCATAAATTAATTAAAAATCAGTCTCGCTGACAGATCGAGAAAGCGTGTTTTAAAAGTAAAATAATACAAAAGATTGAAGTGTTTTAAAATTATTATTCAATGGTAAATTGATTAAAATGACATAAATTTTATTAAATTAATAATAAATGATATAATTATAATTTAAAAAAATTATAAATATTATTTAACACTATAAATTATTATGATTAAAATGATGCAATCAATTAAAATGGGATATTTTATCACTAATCATAAAACATGAAACTTATCAGAAAAATACCTAAAATCCAACCAAATAAAATTTTTATACTATG
This sequence comes from Viscum album, assembly GCA_963277665.1. Taxonomy (NCBI): domain Eukaryota; kingdom Viridiplantae; phylum Streptophyta; class Magnoliopsida; order Santalales; family Viscaceae; genus Viscum; species Viscum album. Next base: position 1,033,772,158 of record OY728158.1, read on the forward strand.
ATTTAAAATACCAAGTTTATTTTTTCAAATATAATTTTTAAAAGTTTCAAAATTGGATTTAAAATAGGTTCGCTATAAAATGACTGTAATACTGTCTTTCTATAAAAATACATCGTTCATGCGTAAAAATGGATTTTCTCTTATATTATGTCTAGAAACACATAATATTAATTTTAAACATTATATTTAATATATTTCATTAATATAATCCAAAATTTTTTATTTTTGTTATTTATACAAATACACTTGTGTGCTTTGAAATAGTTTTTATAAAAACATTTACATTATATTAAGTTGGTTTTTATATTTATTTATAACAAATTTGAAACCAGTGAATTAAATAATATATTTTTATAAGTTACTTAATCCTATTCCAGACCACCAATTTAATGTCTATGAGATAATTTTATTTTAAATAAGAATATTAATAGTGTATTGTTGTTTGTTAAAGCTTGGTGTTGCGTGCAACATAAGTTATCAGAGAGATTACATTTAATAAGATACATGTCTTAAAATCTTTAGTTCTTACACCATCCCCTAATTTAATAAATTATATCCTCAAAATTTTAAATTTCACTTCCAAATTCAAAGGTTGATACTAAAAAATTCCATTCTTGGAAACCCACATCATATTTTTGGTTAATAAAACATCCTCTTATGAAGAGGGAAAGGGAAATGAGGATGTCCCCCAAAAAATAAGATTTTGAATAGGATCACATTATTGGGATTTGAAATCTTGGATGTGGAATGGAAATATAAATATAAATATTTGATGGATAGTGATAGAGAACATTGTCATTAAAAATTTAACTATCACAAAATCACAAATCTTGTGATCTTCTAAAGGACAATTGGTTTATTAATAATAAAAGTTAATGGATAAGGTTTTTATTTTAAAATCACATTACAGATGTTGAGGGATTATTTTAATATCTAGATAAATTACTAAATAAAACTTTCTCAATTTACTTCCTTGTCATAATGTCATATTTTGGTTGGGTTTCAATCAATTTTCACTTCATTTCTTATACATGTATATCGATATTCAAGATGTATTTTTTATGCCTGATGCTCTTTTAAAAAATAATATGGTCCAAAAGTATTTAATTCATTCTTAGAATATTTACTAAGACCAAAATATTTAGCACAATGTATCTAATAAATCATACCTTAAACTTAAAAAATAATATCCAATGTTCAACATAATCCATTCCAACCTTAAGACTCATCCAAAATACATCTTTCTAAATTCACAATAAAAAAATATAAGGAATGTCTCTAAACATCCAAATTCAACCAAAGAAAAAATTTTCCCCAAAAAACATTATATAGATATTTTGGTCATTTACCAAATATTTGAATACCATTATCAACTTTAAACCCATAATAAAAACATAAATTCTTCCAAATCCATAAAAAAGGAATACTATAAAACAATTCTCATATAATTTCTGATTCTTATAAATACAAAATTTCATTGATTATTCCACATTGAATTTAATAATATAATAATATTAACCTTGATCCATTTGCTTCTTTTGAGTTATATTTCCTTGATACTAAAGAAATCATTTTCATAATTTCCCATCTCTTTAAAATATTATCATTGAACATTGGTATATTATTTATTTACCTTGTAATAATGAGCATGATGGACTTTTTTATAACACTTTAAGAAAAATCCATTTCCTTTAAAGAAAGCACTGAGGTGTTTCCTTCCACAAGTATCACATTTTGTAAAATCCTTCTTTCCCTTACTCCCTTTACCCAACTCATGATCCTCTATTATCTTCTTCTCTTGATTCCCTATGAAGTTATAGGACAATAATAATTATTTCTCTATCTTGAAAACACATATTATACCCTCTTATGATGATAATAATTGTCAGACTAGTTATCATTGGAGGAATGAATTCAACCCATAAAATAAAAGATCAATATTTCTCCTTAGGTTACTTATGTAGTCCACAACATGCCTTTTTAATATTATAATGTTGGCCTCATACTTGGCAACATTCTATTCATCCTTTTTTCTTAGACTCAAGAATAGTCTCTGTATATCCTCTCAATGTTCATGTGGAAAATATTTTTCCAAGAAAAGTTTCTTAAAATAATTCCATTCCATGTTTTCAATATCTTCGACCCCCTCCATGTTTTCAATCAATGACCAACATTGATTCGTTTCTCCTGATATATGATTGAATTCAATGACAACCCTGTCCATTTCACTACTTATCCATGTAATAAATATCTTCTCAATGGAACTTATAAATTATTCAGATACAAATGGATTTTTATTCCCATTGAATGTTGGAGGTTGTTGTCTAATGAATCGTTCAAATAATGATCCTGCATTTTGTGTTTCAGGATAATTCGTACGGGTAAGGATATTGTTCATAACCTAAGTCATTTATCCTAGTACAGTTGTATGTTTTTCAACACCAATTGCATCTCCAATTCCAACATCATTATATTACATAGGTGGAAAATCCCTAAATGGATTACATGTGTTGATATAGTTTCCATTACATCCACTAGACTCGATTTCTCAAAAAATGGAATACACTAGATTAGATCACAACATTTTGAAACATAATGTATAATCACAGAACTAGGGAATCACATAACCAAAATTGAAAATTTAGGTATAAATAATCTCTAAATCATAATATTAGTTTATTTGGATATATTTCCTATTTTTATCAAAGGTTTTTACTCTCTACTCTATGTTTTCTTAATTCTAGTTTCCAAGGTTTCTAATAAACTTCCGATGATACCAACTATAATGCCCCGAACCCAGAATCCTAGATCTAATGCATTACTTTATTACATTAGTATGATTATAGATAATCAATTCCTGAATGACTGTATAAATTCGTTGTATGATTAAACTAGATACATATGTGAAATCTATATTACATTTTAAAACATAAAATGTAAAATGAGTTTCATTGAGTCTTCCATTATTATCATTTTGTGTAACCCTGCATTTTAGTAATAATATAATTCTTGGAATATTGGGAGAAAATTGAAACATATGAAAGGGGTGAGATCAAATGCTCAGTCAGGGTAATCGTACAATAAAAAGTATGAGTAAATATCACATAAAAAGTATGGAAAGGTAAATAATTGAAACACAAGCCATTTAAATAATCACACAATCTAGGAAACGTAACATTGAATATTATTATAGTCTAATAATCATATGTATTACCAATAAATAATCTAATAATTATATAATAAATAATGATGTACATTTGGAACTTATTGTCGAGGCCTCAACCATGAAATCTGAAAATAAATGGTTAAAGCCTCAGCCACATCCAAATCTAAAAATAAACGGGCAAGGCCTCCGCCATGTCCATATCAAGTTTGTCCAATGAGACCTACCAATGCATCAAGGGGATAAATTGGTCCCCACCCATCACTTACTATGTATGTCACGACCCCTCCCCCGGGGCCCGTGTCGTGACTACCCCAAGCCCGCCTTACAAAGGCTAGGGGCTGGCGACTAGCACCGAAGGCGTATTCCCTAAAACTAGGAAGGCATTTCCTTTATAAACTGTAAGCACACACAACCAAGAACACCACAAGATAAGAACTCAAGTAAACTGAATAGTAAACTAAGTGACTGTAGTAAGAAAAAGTGGCCAGAATACAAGCCCAACTAGAAAGTACAAGAAACTGAAAGTACAAGTAAACTGGAACAACTCCTGTGAACACCTACCAAGGATCCTTCCTAATGGGTAGGTACATATCTCGATCAGTCATCTATATGGTATGCCTCGTCAAAGTTCCACCTCTGATCTACCTCATGTTTTGGTACTCTTGTCCTCAGTCAGAGCTATCCATCATCTGCACAAAACACAAGGAAGTGGAGGCAAATCCCATGCTAGGGTGGGTATAATGATACTAAGTAGGGACCCCGAGACCCTAAAGGTCTCACAAAATCCACAAAGGATAAACCAAAAATCATGAAGACAACTGAAAACCATACTTAGGTATATGCTCATTCATATACCTTAGTTATCAAGTAAAGTAATCTCAATCATTAGGAAACACATTGTCCAAATCAAAATCCCAAATCTCAACTATTCCACAAAGAAAGGAGTACCGAAAAGGTAAGTACCACACATGTATGCCACACAAAATAATACCACCAAGGTATTACCATTTAGGAAAGTACCACAAAGGTACCACTACTACAAATATGGCCTTTATCAGTTCTAGAAAAGTTGATTAACAGTGATAAAAAAGCACTGTTAATTGAGGCGAGGATAAAGGGGGGGGATTTTTTTAGCGCTCCGAAAAGCACTGATAAAGTCCCCTTTTATCAGTGCTAAAAAAGCCCTGATAAAAGACCCATTTATCGGCACATTTTTTAGTGTTGATAAAAGTCAGAAAAATTAAAAAAAAATAACAATAAAAATGATTTATATAATGCGAGGGGAGATTTTAACAGTGCTTAACCGCCCCTTTAACAGCTCTAGGTGGACCCCTTTACACTCTTCTGCATCTTGCCTTTCCCGCGCATCCCCGCATGCGCTCACCCCTTTTCTTCCACCCAAACTCGAACTCGCGACCTCCCCCCTTTCGATGCTGCACCATTACCACTAAGCCATTTCGTTTTTTCCCTATTTAATGATTTATCTATTTATATATATATATATACAGTTATATTTATTCATATATTAATATATATTCATATTAATATAAATATATTTATTCGTATATTTGTATATATATATTCATTACTATATTAATATATATTTATATATATATTTTTAGTTATAATTTTATATCCGTATATCTATTTGTATATTAATATATTCTTACGGGATTAGTTTTCAATACATTTATCAAATATTTTTTTTATGTGTGTTTATAAATAAATAAATAAATACATACATACATATATACCACACACATACACACATACACATATATATTTACAAATAAATACATATATATGTGTGTTTGAAAATCCATAGAATGTCAAAACAACCATAACTTATAATCGAAAAGCCCGTTTCAACTTCACAACCAGTCAAATCGAAGAAAATAAAACAATCTTCGATATGATATGTGGTATAGACCTAACAGACACCTGAATCAAATGTTATGGTCGTTTGAAGTTTGAGTTACATTTTAAACTTATTTTAGATCTTCTATTAATTTTTTTTTTTTTTGATTTTTTGTGTCTTCAAATTGTTATTAAATGATTTTTCATCAATAATAATTAGAAAATTATTAATTAATAATATTTTTTAAATTATTTTAAATCCATTTTCACAAAATTTCTTATATATTAAATGTAATAGTCTATTTATACTTATCTAAAACATATTTAAAATATATATATTATATTTATATCAATATAAATATTCTTATATAACAATATTTTATTTTTCAGGATTTTTTTTGAAAATAAAATTTATCAGCGGTAGGAAAAAACGCTGATAAAGCCCCCCTTCATCAACGCTAATAAAGGAAGAGCTGATCAAGGGGTCCCCTTTATCAGCGCTTATTTTTAGTGCTGATAAAGGGGTAACGCTTCCCTTTCCCATTTTTTTAGTAGTGTAAAGACTCATCTCAAACCTGGTATTTCTTAGGTACAGTATTATAGGTGATTAAATGTACCTACTGAATCATCTTACTCTGTTAAGAGGCTCTAATGCTGACCCACATAGGATCGCTCGGTGCTGACCCAGACAGGATCATTCGGTGCTGACCCACATGCGAGCGCTCGGTGCTGACACACACAGGATCGCTCAGTGATGACCCACACAAGATCTCTCGGTGCTAACCCACATAGGATCACTATCCATTCTCCATGTCACAACCAGCTACTAGGTTCCCTTACTAATCTTGCTCGTCTCCCGAAGGGTCTGCTCCTCAATACCTTGGTTGATACCTCAACTGCCACGAAGTACCATGAAAAAGTATCTCAAAGGACCTCCACGTCATAGGGGTCACAATGTATCATACAGTGCGTCAATCGGACGCCCAGTCTGTAAGTTATTATCCTTTTAGTCCCGAGGTCCCAGTTGGATTCATTCTCGATCCAACTCAACTATATCCCAACTTTATCCAAATCTCATGTTGGGTGTATTAAAGGGACCATCTTGCTCCAGGGTTTCTAGTGCCATAGATGGTTCATCAAATGGACATCCATTGCTAATTTAATTTCCAAAAGAGCATAAATGGGTCGATCTTGGTCCGGGTCCGGTCCAACATAGCCCTGGCTGACCCGATTCGAGTCGACCTGGCCCGACCCGCTAGATCCGGCGCAGCCCGCGGTGCGGCCCAGCCTAGCTGGGCGGCATGAGGGACCTCGGTGGCACTGAATGGCACAGAAGGTCGTGGGGCAGAGAGGCCACATGGGGCGGTAGAGGGATGTTTGGCGGCAAGGCCACGGGGGGCTGCTGAGGGTCGCAGGGTGGCGGGGCCGCGGAGTGTCGTGGGGCAGCGAGGACTCAAGGGTAGTGCAAGCCGGCACAGGGCTGTGCGGAGGCTGCAGGTCCGCAGTGCTACGAGGCTGCGAGGGACCACTGGGTGGTGAGGCCGTAGAGGCCATAGAGGGATGCGTGTGGTGGAGGACGCAAGGGTGCTCGTGGAGAGTTGTGCCTTTGCTAGTGGCTGACTTGACTAGCCGCCTTTTGTTCTCCACCTTCTTTGCGGTTGACCATGGTGCCAGTCATGGTTCTCGAGTTCCACTGGTTCCAAACGACAGCATCAGTTGTCGTCACTATCGCGAAGAACAAACAAAAGAATCATAAGATTTGAGAAGTGTTTGGTCCATGTTTGTTTGGCCAGTACCCTCCATGTTAGGGCCATAGCAAGTGGCTCAAAAAAATCTTGAATGAAGTATGTCAAAACCCAACAAACTTTAGCAATGATAATTCCCAAGTCTACAAAGAGAAAACATCCGCAAATCAACTTTTTAGAGATTTGATCTGTGTTCATTTTTTATAAGGTAAGAACGTGGGAATCTATAATCTCACATAATAAAAGACCTACCTCATTTGTTGACGATGATGAAGAGGTATAGATGGACGTCAATGGCTTTGGAATTTCTTCGATCATCGATTTGTTCATTGCTGAAGACGTTCTTCATCGGTGTTCTTCATTTGGATAATCATTCTTCATTTAAGAATTTCTTCATTGGAGAAGTGTAATATTTCAGAGTATCTTCTTTCCCAATACCACCAAAATGTGAAAAGTAGCCAATATGTTGTGTTTCAACAGTTTAATTGTTGGCACAAAATGAAATTGACGTCATTATTTATGATGTGGTTGGAATAATTAATTTAGAGGAAACCTAGGGTCACCCCTTTATTAAAGAGGATGTTCAAAGGTTTCCTCCCATTAAAGGGGGTTCGGGTGGACCCCACCTCTAAATTCAAATTGGGAGGTTTTAGGTTCGGTGGACCCCACCTCCATAACCTCACATGGGAGGTTTCGTTCTGGTGGTCCCCACTTATTAACATCCACAAGGGAGTTCAAAAGAAAATAAAATGTCATACCATTTTATTTTATTTTATTATTTCATAAATAAGTGATAAATTAAATTCCACCCTCGACCTACTGCGGTCGAGGTGAAGGTCTCTTTAAGCGACTACCGATGCTGCGAGTTCAACAGTGCCTTATGATTTCTATTCCAAGAACCAGTTCAAAAGTTACATAAACCCACTCGTATTTTTTCTAAACATACTTGAATAAAAGTTCAGATATTCATTTCGGGCACACCAGGCCTCAGAATCACATTCCGTCAATGTAAAATTCGCATTTAATTAGAAAACATTAAATGGAAATTCCGGGTCTTTACATTCTCCCCACCTCAAGGATTTCCACCCCCGTAAGCCACATCACAAATCTAGGAAAATAAGTGGGGGTACTGAGTAGGTATCTGAGCCTCCCACTCTCATGTGCTCTCTTGGAGTTTCTCATGCTACCAATGAAAATGCACCAGAGGTATCGACTGCCCACAAAGGACCCACTCTTTTCGATCCTCAATCTTTACTGAAACCTCTTTAAAATTCACCTCATCATCGACATCCAAATCTTTGTGGTCAATGATGTGATAAGGTTCGTGCACATATCTCCTCAGCTAGGATACATGGAATACGTCGTGCACCCAGTGCAACTGAGGTGGAAGAGCTAGGCGGTAAGCCACCTCGCCAACTATACTAAGGACCTGAAAGGGTCCGATGAACCTTGGAGAAAAGTTGCCACATCGGACAACTCTCCACAAACCTCATCAAGATGAGACGTGTAGAAATATGTGGTAACCATCCTAGAACTCCAGAGGTCTCCATCTTATATCGGCATACAACTTCTGCCAGCTCTATGCAGTATTCATCCGCTCCTGGATGATCTTCATCTTCTCTATGGTAGTCCGAACCGTCTTTGGTCCCACGAGTGCTGACTCCCCTGGGTCAGTCCAGCATAAAGGATATTTGAAAGGCCAACCATACAATGCCTCAAAAGGTTCCATTCCAATGGTAGAGTGATAACTGTTTTTGTATGAAAACTCCACCAAAGGCAAGTGACCCTCACAGTTGTGACCGAAGTCGAAGAGGAAAGCACGTAGCATATCCTCGAGGGTCTGAATGGTCTGCTCAGTTTGGCCATCTGTCTGAAGATGGAAGGTGGTGCTTAAATGAATTTGTGTCCCGAAAGCCTCTTGAAACCCCTTCCATGGTCAGGAATTAAAACGTGCATCATGATCAAATAAAATCATCAAGGGTACTCCATGTAGCCGCACAATCTCCTACACATAGAGGCATCCCAAGCTCTCTATTAAACCCTGCTCTCTGATCGGTAGGAAGTGGGCTGACTTGGTGATTCAGTCGATGATCACCCAAATAGAATCATGTCCTCTAGATGTACGTGGAAGTCATGTCATGATGTATATGGATATCACATCTCACATCCACTCTGGGACCTCTAAATGGTAAACTAAGCATGCTGGTACCTGATGCTCTACTTTCACTTACTGACAAGTGAGGCACCGAGAGAAAAACACTGCAACTACATTCTTCATTCCCAGCCACCAGTGCCATTTTCGGAGATCCTGGTATATCTTTTCCACTCTTCGATGTACTTCTAGAGGGGGCGTGTGGAACTCCCTCATCACTTCATCCTAAAGTGACACTGGTACCATGGTACATCCACTAAAGTGGATGACGTGCTACCCACCTTCAAAAAATCCATTTGGTGCCTATCCTATGGATATTTGAGCACGTCGAGCCTCGCAATCAGCGTCCCCACATAGTGTCTCCTTGAATCGCTGAAGAAGTGGGGTGTGGCTATAAGAGACTGAAGAAAACATGCTCCATCCCAATCCACAATAGAAATCTACAAAGTGGCTAGCTGCTTTATCGCCTCTCCTAGTAGTTGTATACCTAACCTTCTGATGAGTGCATCTGCTACAACGTTCCCCTACCTAGGAGTATAGAATATCTTGAAGTCATATTCATGGAGGAACTCAAGCCAACATCATTGTCTCAGGTTCATGTCCTTCTGAAAGAAGATATACCTGAGACTCTTGTGATCAGAGAACACTATAAAACACATGACCATCTAATAATGTCACAACATCTTCAAGGAGAATTCTACTTCTGCTAACTCCATGTCATGGGTAGCATAGTTCGTCTCATTTTTTCTTAGCTGTCGAGAACTATATGTGATCACTTCTCTCTCCTGTATTTGGACACATCCGAGTCTGGTCCCAAATCCGTCTTAGTGGACTACGTACCCTACGCCCTCCTCTAGTACCCTAAATATTGGGTCATTAGTAAGACTCTGCCTCAACTCCTGGAAACTCCATTGGAATCTCTATGAGTAAACGAAGGGTTTCCCCTTCTTTGTCAATTCTAATGAAGGTGCTACAACTCTGGAGCAATCTGGCACAAACCTTCAGTATTATCTAGCCAAACCCAGGAAACTTCGTACCTCTATCACACTCCTGGTGGCTCCCAAGCAAGCATCGTCTCAATCTTCACCGGATCTACTGCTACTGCAGCCTCCCATATGACATGTCCCAAAAAATGAACCTCTTAGATCAAGAACTGGAACTTCAAGAGCTTACCATAAAGTTTGTGTTCTCAGAGTGTGTCTAGTACTACTTGCAAATGGTAGGCATGCTCCTCCTCAGAAGCTGAGTAGATCAGAATGTCGTCGACGAAGACTACAATGAAGCGATCAAGGCATGGCTGAAAGATCATGTTCATGAGTCCCATGAACACTACTGGATCCTTGTTCATGATGAATGGAATAACCAAGAACACGTAGTGGTCATACTGATATCTGAAAGCCGTCTTCTGCACATCATCATCTCGTACTTTGATCTGGTGATAGCCTGATATGCAGTCTATCTTCGAGAACCACCGCGCTCCCTTTAGCTGATCAAAGAGCTCATCAATCCTCGGATGTGGATACTTGTTCTTCACAGTCACCTACTTCAGGCACCGATAGTCGACAAAAAGTCTCAGTCTCACATCCACCTTCTTGATGGAAAAAATTGGGGCTCCCCAAGGAGAAACATTGGGCCGAATAAACCCTCTCCCATGTAAGTCCTCCAGCTGTACCCACATCTCACGAAGCTTCGTGGGAGCCATCTAATATGCTGGTGCAGATATGAGTGATGTCCCGGGGTACATGTTAATGTAAAAGTCCACCTCTCTGCGAGAAGGTAGACCCAGAACATCATCAAGAAAGGCATCCGCATACTAGTCCACCACTAAAGGATAACTCGGACTGTCCACATCAACTGCTCTGAGGGTAAGGCTAGAAACTGATTTGTGATCAGTTGCACTCTTCTACGGATAAGTCCATCTTGTGCTGAAAGGGATCCCTTCTGGATGTTGAAGGTAAACCTTGTCCCATCTGTGCGGACACACCACACTTTGCTCCTAATACAGTCAATTTGAGCATGGACTATAGATAACCAGTCCATACCCAAGATAATGTCGTAAGGCCTTGATGCCACTAATAAGAGATCCCATCTGAAGCTCTAGCCTCCTATAGTAATATCACATTGCTGTAAGTAGTGTGTAATCGTCGAATCCAATCCCGTAGGAGTATCTAGGCATAAAGATAGAGCCAATAGCTCTATCGGAATCTCTGAGCTCCGAATGAGGGCAGTGGAAATAAAAGAATGACTGGAACCTCTGTCTATAAGTACTGCAGCTAAGGTGGAGTAGACACATATCATACCTCATATCATCTCTGTAGCACCATGGTCATATGACTCAGTTTCCTAGAGATGAGCTCACACCTTTCCTCCCACACCCTATGGTCGGGGTGGACCACCTGGTGGTGGTGGCGTAACATCTCAAATAGCCACCCACAACTAGCTTCATAGTCATCTCTTATGCCACGTTCGCCTGCTCCATGATGACCTCCTCGGTCCAACCTCTATCTATGTCTAGGTGGTCCTTTGATCGTCTGCTGATCATCTGTATGGATGGTCAGATAGTCACGAGCCATGTCACCCTGCCCACCCCATGAGTAACACTTCCCGCTCTTGGTATGACTGGCTCTGCCTCGAGTGCCTCACACAACTGATCCTGACTCATGTGGTCGTCCACCTATAGGTCTGGTCTTCTTGGAACTCTGCGACATCTTTCTGCTGCCACCTGCATAATAATCCGCTACGTGACGACTGGTGGTGGGTCTTTCTGCCGGTGACTGCTCAGCAAGGAAACTCTCCACTAAAAGGGATCTCTCTAACACCACCTCATGCATCGGGATGCTAAGAGAAATCATCGAAGCTTTGATCTCTCGCCTGAGCACTTACTCGAAGGTCTGAGCCCTGAAGAATGGGTCTCGCACCATATCTGTGGAGTAGTGTGAAAGGTCAGAGAACCTCGCTGAGTACTGAGCCACAATCATGCTTCCCTACTGTAGATGAAAAAGCACTTCTATCCACACTGTGCAAAGAGTTGCTGAAACAATCTCTGCCTGAAACAGGCTCTCAAAGCCTACCCAGAGAAGCGTCACCTCGTCGTGAATCTAGAGCATCAAGCTCCACCATCTTCCTGCTACAGTCTGTAGTAGACTACCGGCATGGATCACCATGAGATGATTTGGTGTCCCTACCAGTCGGAATACTCTCACTATGGCCTACAGCCAATCCTATGCCACTTGTGGATCCATCTCCCCCCTGATCCTAGGTGGCCTCTGGAACTGGAACTCATGCAATGCACTCAAGTAACGTGAACCCTCTACTTCTGGGGCTAGTGGAATCAGTGGCCCAATGGTTAATGGTAATGATGGTGCCTCTGCTGGTGCCTCTACTATATGAGGGCCCTGTACCAAGGCCTCTTCACTCGGTGGGAAATCAATGCGTACTACTATCAGAAAAATAGTTGGTTGGCTATGTGGAGGCATCCTGAAAAGGAATAGGTGATACACGGTCAATAAGTTATACCTCATGAGATGAATCAAGGAGATCGCAATTAAAATTTTCAAAACACACACGCAATCTGTATTTTCATGCACTGAGTCAGAAATTAGATGTTAGGGACTTGGTGTATGGATACCTTGGCCACCGCACCAACACTGGATTCCCTAAACTAATAACCACACCCACTACACTTAACCCCATTATCGTTAAAAAGATCAGAGTCCTATGTTATATGGTACAACTAGCTCCCCTAATACCAATTTTCACAACCCGTCCCTAGGGGCAGTGTTGTGGCTACCCCAAGGCCGCCTTCCATAGGCTAGGGGCTGGCGACTAGCACTGAAGGCATATTTCATAAAACAGGGAAGGCATTGCCTTTATTACCTGAAAGCACACGCAACCAAGCACACAACAAGATATGAACTCAAGTAAACCGAATAGTAAACATAGTGAGTGTAGTAATTAAAAGGGGTCAGAATACAAGCCCAACCGGAAAGTACAAGAAACTAAAAGTACAAGTAAACTGGAATAGATCCTATGAACACCTGCCAATGATCCAACATGAAGGGTAGGTATAGCTCCTGATCGATCATCTCTGTTCTACGCCTCATCTAAGGTCCACCTCCGAGCTACCTCTAGTCATAGTACTCGCGTCCTCAGTCAGCACTACCCATCATCTGCACCAAACACAATGAAGTGTGGGCATTGCCCATGCAGCACTGAGTATAACGATACTCAGTAGGGACCTTGAGACCCTCATGGTCTCACAAAATCCACAATGGATAAACCACAAATCATGAAGAAAACAGACAATCGTACTTAGGTATTTTCACAAACATATACCTAAGTTATCAAGTAAACCCATATTAATCATGAGGAAACACAGAGTCCAACTCAAAATCCCAAAGCTCAATTGTTCTACAAAGGAAGTAGTACCACGAAGGTAAGTACCACACAGGTACGCCACATTGAAGAATAAAACAAAGGTATTACCACGAAGGAAAGTACCACATAGGTATAGACTCAGCTCACACCAGCTATTTATTAGGTACAAAAGTCTAGATGATTATATGTAATTGATGAATCATCATACTCTATTAAGAGGCTCTAGTGTTGACCAACATAGGATTTCTCAGTGCTGACCCACACCAGATTGCTTGGTGCTGACCCATACAGCATCGCTCGATGCTGACCCACACAGGATCGCTAGGTGCTGACCCACACAGGATTGCTCTGTGCTGACCCACACAAGATCGCACGATGTTGACCCACACATGATCACAATTCATTTTTCACATAACAGCCAGCTTCTAGGTTCCCGTAATATGCTTGCTCCTCTACGGTATGGTATTATCCTCAAGACACTGGTCGATACTACAACTACCATGAAGTCCCATGAAAAAGTGTATCAAAGGACCACCACGTCATTGGGTTTTCAATGCATCATATGGTGTGTCAATCAGACACTAGGTCTGTAAGTTATTAGCCTTTTAGTCCCGAGGGCCTGGTTGGATTCATTCTCGATCCAACCTGACTATATCACAACATTATCTAAATCTCAAGTGGGGTGTACAAAAGGGACCATATCGCTCTACGGTTTCCGGAACCATAGATAGTTCATCAAAATGGACGTTAGGGGCCAAAGTTATGGCCAAATGAGCCTAAATGGGTCGAAATGGGACCCTGTCTGGTCCGACCCGGCCTTGGCCAACCCAGTTTGGATTGACCCGGCCTGACCCACTAGGTCCGGAACAGCCTACTTGGTCCGACCTGGCCCACTAGGTCAGGCCCGGCCTTGCCCACTGGGTCAGGCCCGGCCTTCGATGGGCAGTCTGCCCCACGCTGGGCAGCCCGCCCTGGGGGCCCGAGCTAGCGGCGCGGTGGGGCCGCGGGGCAGTGCGAGGGGCCATGGGGGTCTCTAAGCGGCGCGGAAGGCTGCAGGGTGGTGAGGTCATGGGGGCCCCGGAGGGCTGTGGGGCGGCAAGGCCGCGGGGGGTCGTAGGGTGACGAGGCCGCGGGGGGCCGCGGGGGAGGCTCAAGGTGGAGCAGGGCGTAGCAGAGGACGTGGTGAGGCGAGACAACGTGGGGCTACAGATGGACCCTGGGTGGCGAGGCTGCGGGGGCCACGAAGGGCTATGGGCGGTGGAGGCCACGAGGGGGGCCGCAGAGCATTGTGCCTTCACTGGTGGCTAGCTTGACCGACCACCCATCGTTCTCTGCCTTCGTCGCGGACGGCCAGGGTGTCGACCGCGGTTCTCGAGTTCCACCAGTTCCAAACACCGGCATCATTTTCCATCTCCATCACGAAGAACATACAAAAGAACCACACGATTTTCGGAGAGATCCGGCCATGTTTGTTTGGCCTGTACCATTCGCGTTAGGGTGGTAGCAAGCGGCTCAACAAAATCTTGAATGAAGGACATCAATACCCAACAACCTCCATCAATGATTATTCCTATGTTTGAAAAGAGAAAACATATGCAGATCAACTAGTTAGAGAGTTGATCCATGTTCTTTGTTTAGAAGATAACAATGTGGGAATCCATAATCTCACATAACCAAAACCCTACCTCGTTTTTTGACGACGATGTGGAGGGATAGATGGACGTCGGTGGCATCGACATTTCCTCAATCGTCGGTCCGTTCGTCGTTGAAGACTTTCCTCATCGGTGTTCTTCGTTTGGAGAATTTTTGTTCATGGAAGAAGTTCTTCGTTGGAGAAGTATAACCCTCCCAAGGTTATTCTCTCCAAATTCCACCAAATTTTGAAAAGTAGCCAATATGTTTTGTTACAAGAATTTAATTTTTGGCACAAAATTAAATTGACGTCATTAATTAAAATGTGGTTGGAGTAATTAATTTAGAGGAAACCTAGGGTCACCCCCCCCCTTGATAAAGATGGAGTGGAAAGGTTTCCTCCCATTAAAGGGGGTTCAGGTGGTCCCTGCCTCTAAATTCAAATTGGGGGGTTTAGGTTCGGTGGTCCCCTCCTCCATAACCTCGCATTGGAGGGTTAGTTCTGGTGGTCCCCACCTCTGAACATCCATATGGGAGTTCAAAAGACAATAAAATGTTACACCATTTTATATTATTTTATTCTTTCATGAATAAGTGAAAAACTAACTTCCACCCTCGACCTACTGCGGTCGAGGTGAAGATCTCCTTAAGAGACTTACTGGCGTTGCGAGTTCAATGGACCCTCAGATTTCAATTCCAAGCACCGATTCAAAATTTACAAAAACCCACTCGTACATTTACAAAACGTACCTGAAAAAAGTTTAGAAATTCATTCTGGACACACCGGGCCTCGGAATCACTCGCCATTAATTTTCGCAGACTTGTAAAATTCCCATTTAATTAAAAATATTACATGGAAATTCCGGGTATTTAAAAATTATAATAAATTCATCATGTGAAAATTTTGAAACATAAAAAATATAAACATTCATATTGAAAACAAATAGAATACGAAATGTGATTACTTTAACCATAAATAATGCATGGTATCAAAATTGCACATCCACAATCAAACTGATCATAAAATCATCAATAACATATGGTAGATAGTATCATAAGAGATAAAACTCAATGTAGTAAAAGCTTCAAAAATGATTTTTACATAGATGAAGATACTTTTAAATGATACCATTGAAAAAAATTTGAGGAAAATAATCATTAAACATTCCAAATTGTCCCATTCCAATTTGAAATAATTAACTCATAATCCCAATGGAGGAATAAAATTAAATGAAAATTAGAATATCATAAGAATAATGATTTTAATGATATGATATATCATATGGATTTACATAAAACACACACAAGGAATAAGTGGTGAACAAATCGTATATCTCACAGAAGTTAAATTGAGATGAGAAAACCCTTACCCGACACTTTAGCTGAACGTGCTTTAACATCATCTTCTTTGGAAGACTAATATCTTCTTATGTGATCTAGGTTAGGTTATTTGGAAGGGAAATAACCTATATACCTTAAATAATGATATTTATAAGTGAAATGAGAAGGGTTTGATTGAGCTAGATGGATCAAATTAGTGTCAGTAAGAGAGAGAGGAGGTTTCATTTTGTAATTGAGATGAGAGGCAATTTCAGAAATCCTCATAAATTTAAAATATATCAAGGATATTCTAGATCTAAAGGCATATGAATGAACTATAAATGAATGTTATATGACATTTTAGACCACATAATACCCCTTTGTTATTTTTTGACATTTTTATGATTCAAACTAATTTTATAATATATTAATTTAATAAAATTTCATTATTGTCAAATTTAATACTATTCTTTTAATTTAACATTAAATAAATCAAGAAAAAGTGATAATTATAATATAATGCTTTAAAATATCTATGGTATATCCAATAGATATATAAAATTAAACATAAACATTAAATCATCTAAAATATATAAAAATTAATACTATTAAAATATTTTTTTTTCTATTTATTAAATAAATACAGTTTTAGCATTAAAGAAGAATTTAAGGGGATTATATAATTTATAAAAATTCAAAATAAAGTTATATAATGAAAATAATTTCATTAAGATCAAAATAGACATTTAGGTTCATCTATATCATGGTTTTGTTCCTATGTGAACACATAAATGATATTTAATAATAAGATAGTGGCATTTTGTCACTATATTTTATTTAAATAGAATATAAGTCATTTTTATGGATATGCTTACATTAAAAAACTTTAATTATATATAATGGTGATAATGGTGATAATGGTAAAATGATATTCATCCAATAAATGTTGTACAAGTTTACATCACGGTTTTACCCTTATATTTTGGTTTTAACCCTTAGTTAAACCCTTTAACTCTTACTGTGGCAACATCACTTTTACTCTTTAGGGGTTAATATAGTTACTATAAAATTCCAAATGAATAATAAATAAGTCTTAGATGAAATCATAAACATTATCCAAATAATTTGGATTGTGTTTATTATTTTATGGATTTTATATTATTTAAAAATATAATATTTATTTTAAAAAATCACTAATGTGAATTTTGACACAATTAATTTCATGAATTTTAAAAAGATTATCAATACACAAGATAACTTCAAACCAATAGTTTAATACATCCTAAGTATTTCTAGATCTATAAAATTCATGTATTAAATCAATTATATAAAATTATATATATTTTAATATTTTTAATAACATTTATTTGATATTTCCATAATTAAAAAATTACTGCATCATCATTGTGTAAGCCTTTAATTTGTTTATTTATTCACTAAAAATTAAATATAAATTTGCATGAAGATAAAAATTTTGTATTTCCATTGACTATTTATATTTGAAAATATATTCTTAATAAACATATATAAAAAATGTATTATTTTTTAAAAAATATAAGTGTGGCATATTTGACTTCCCTTAGAATAAAATATTGAAGAATGATTAAATTCATCCAAGTGGATCCAGGATGACATAAAATAGGCCCAATGATTATTTTCATAGACTATAGATCATCTAATAAAATTAGGAAAAGTTTTAGGGTAATTTTATAATTCATAAAATATTATTTTCACCCTCAACTACCTGATTTACCCCTTACCGTGGTAATAAAAATTACCAAAGTTTACTTTTCATATTTTGTAAAAAAATAAAAGATACCTAATTAATACATTCATACCTTCGGATTAAAAATATTAAAACTATTATTCAAAATTCAAAACACATATTTTTCATAAATTATTTAAAAATTAATATCATCGATGGATTGAGGAAACTAGTTTTTTAATGTAAAAACATCTAAAATATTGAAATGTTCTTATATCCTTATTCAGTGTGAAATTTATTCCAATTACCTTAATTTAATTAAATAATAAAATATTAAATAATTATACTTTAAAACCAATTAAAAAAATAATTTAACACTATAAAATATTTAGATGAAAAAGATGTTCTCAATTAAAATGCAATATTTTATCATTGTTCATCAGAATATGAAACTTATTAAAATATATAAAAAATTCATCCAAAGTAATTTTGATAATATTATTTCAGATAAGAATATTATTTTTTCAAATAGAATTTATAAAAGTTTCAAAAATTTGATTTAAAATATGTCTTCCATCAAAAGGCTGTAAAATTTCCTTTTTATAAAAATACATATTTTATGCATGAAATTGGATTTTTTATAATATTATGTCAAGAAAACACATAGGATTAATGTAAATAATAATATTAAATAATTTTAATTAATATAATCCAAAAAATATGTTATTTATTTTATTGATATAAAACACACTTTTCTACATTTAAATAGTTTTTATAAAAACATTTTCTTTATATTAAATTGGTTTTTATATTTATTTATAATTAATTGGTATCCAGTTAATTAAATAATATATTTTCATTATTTAGTTAATACATTTCATAACCTACAATTTAATGTCTAGGAGATAGTTTCATTTTAAATAATAATTTTAATAGTATATCATTGTATGTTTATGCTCAGTGTTGCATGAAACATATATATTGGAGAGATTTAATTTAAAAATATACATACTATAAAATCATGGGGTGTTAAAACTGATGTATGAATATGGGCCTTGATGGACACTTGGTTTGACACTCCCAGGAGATATGTTTTAGATGATTCATATTTTCATTATAAACTACTGAGAGAACCTTTAGGAAAATTAAAAATTATACTACAAAACATTAATTTCATCTATTAGGATATAAAAATATGTTATAAAATTAAAATATAAAAAACATTATGTTTTTGATGGAATATTAATATTCCTCATTGTCTATATTATTTACACTATCACAATATTGATCAAAAGAAAATTCCACATAGAGAGTCATGTTTTCTCAAGACCACTACTATGGGGAGGTTATTGAAACCGAGTATGGATTTTTGTATAGTACACAACAAACAACAATTCTAAGTGAATTTGATTATGTAACACTAAGATAAATTTGTGAAATAAATAATGGTTGTTTAAATCTGGGACCTGATTAAGATATCTAGTATATTAGCTATAAACATTTTCAATTTCTGTCTACACTATGATATCTAGCCTTTTTATTTACTGGTGATGAGCACTGGGTCCAAGAAATAACATTATTTTCCCATTGGTAATATAGTAGCATGATAGAGTTATTTGTTGAGGTTTCTAGTGTAAAACAACACGGTCTATTTTCAATACTACGTAGACATACAAGAGTTGTTGAAGAAGTTCCATACTAATAAAATGATACAATTCAATATGATGTGGAAGAGGATAACCTTGTTGATCTCTAGGATATACATAAAAATACATCTTATGATGATGAATTTTCTAATGATGGAACAGATGGAGACAATAGTTCTGATGAGGAGGAAGCTTCAGATGTTGGGGAGAAAGTTTCTAGAAATTTAGTAGTTGTATAGAAGCCTCCAACCAAAAATAAATCATCCACCACTCATTTCAACTTTGTTAGAAGCAATCAAATGTTTTCCTAAATTAGAGTTAAATGTTATCATGCCAGAAACTAGGTTTCCTGGAGTTATTTAGAATAGTTTTAGTGAGTTTGAAGGAACATCATATGTTGGTATGGATTTTAAAAATAAATATTCAGTTAAAAACAAACTAAGACGATTTCTTATTAAGAGACACTGTAGATAATGTTTTCAAGATTCAAGCCATAAAATTTAGATAAAACGGTGTGATAAATATGGGGATGATTGTAGATTCCTCTTGAGGGAGATTTGGGAAATTTCATTTTTATGTTTGAGAATTTTTAAGATTGATGTATCTCATACTTGTGTTCCACCAAATCTGACACAAGTTCATTCTTCATTGGATGTTGAATTTGTATCACCTATTATCGTTGAGATGATTATTACCTATCAAGATGTTCCTATACCCCTTGTGGAAGATTCTATACAAGAAAATTCCGTTTATAAGATTACCTATAATATGTCATGGATGGAAAACCAAAGCCAATTTTTAAGGTCTATGGTGATTTGGATGACTCCTATCGGGTGTTGTCACAATTTCTAGTCAGATTGAGACACAATTTCGAAGTTGTATTCCATCTTGATACAAAAGAAAATGTGTATCAAGAAAATTGAATAGATCCATATCATGTAATTTGTTTTCTATTTTGGCTATTTTTCTTGTTTATTTCTTCATTTATTTTATGAAAATAGTTCCTATAGATTTACGGAACATTTCTATAGAAAAATATGGGGCTTATTGCAGATTATGGTAGCCAAAGATGGAATCGGTTCACCACTTTTTCATTCATTTTCCAATGCGGAGATGGAAAATTATCAATCATGGAGTTGGTTTTTGGCACGTACCTTCATCCATTGCACCCACATTTAGGTTGTCTATGTGATATCAAATCATCATCAGGAAATCAATGAGGTAATCAATGTTAGCCTAAAACATGGAGACCCCAAAATGCACATCAAAAATACTATATCTGAAAAATTTCTAGGAACATGTGAAAGACATTCCATGATTAACCTATGAAGAATCCAATCATGATACTTGGTATGCAATATATTTATTATTTTTACTATTTCAACAAAATAATAAAAGTAATTTATGTTAAATTTGATCACTTCTGTGTAGTATATGATCTAGATCATTGACTGTTTGAACAATGTTTCAAATAAATCCATAGGTCTAATCCCGGATTATATGATTAAATGATGTATATTGAAAAATAAAAGTCAGAATTGGCATATGATGGGGGGGAGAGGTATGGAAACCTCACCACAATAATTGTGGAGTGAATCAATGGCATATTCAGGGGGATTTTCCAAATCCATATTACTATCCTAGTTCATGAGACATTTTATCATTGTGTCAAGTAATTTATTTATAGATAAAGAAGATCGTGGATGGGATTCAATAGAGGATAAGGTGTTGATGACACCTTCAATGTGGTATTGAAAATAAAATTTAAGAAGTTTCTACTTATCAAGTGTGCCCTTTCCACCTATAATACTGTCATTTTAATATTCTAGAGTGTTTGTAACCCATTACAAATAGCATTGGTCTAGTCATTGTGGTATTATGGAAGTCATGAAATTTTATTTTGGAAACTTCTAGCCATTATGGTTTTCATCTTCACAAGCCATCACTTTATGTGCCTCTCTGAACATATCATGAGAAGCACATGTTGATACAGTGTACCAGATAGACATAATTTCTAACTACTATTTTGCATCGTGGAAGTATATTGAGGGGTTTCTATATTTCCCAATGCTCAAAGACCAACCACTATTGCAACCTAGAATCACCAAGTTGTGATACTGAGGGAGATAAAAGTCAATCATGATGTGGAATGATAAGGACTAGACTCAAGAACAAGGTAAATGATTGAGAAGCAGTACAATTCATTAGGAATTTCATAATAGGAAAAAATTCCCAAACATTGGTGGATCTAGTTGACACACTCATCCAAAATGATGTATTGCCTCCAATGTGATATTTTTATATTATCAATTACATCCTGATAATATAAAATCATTGATTTGGTATAAGTTTCTGACATTTATATATAATTTTACTATTAAATAATAATAACCCATTCATATTCACATTACAAGGAATATGACAAGTAAATGTGAGGTTACATGACAGAATAACTAAATTATTCTTCCATACACCATAAATCAATCATGTGATAAAATAATCATGAAACATAACATCTTGTGAGAAATCATGCATAAATTAAAAATCACACCATTTAGGATCTAACTGATTGCTATATTTGTTAGACATCAATGAAAGGCTCAATATATACATTGGGTCTAACTTATATAACCTATGTGTTCATAAATTTATTTCTAATGTAAAAACCCTTTAAAAACATGACTATATTCCAATAAGAATAGAGGATACACCAATCTCCTTTTAATTCTGACATTGGGATAATGAAATCTGTAAATTCCCAAGAAGGGTCCATATTGGGTTTGAGGTATGAATCCAAGTAGGATACCACCATGAATCAATTTAAGGATTTTATCCCTGAAAATTGATAAACTATTTCAACAAAAATATCAAAACTAAACCACATGAAAATAAAGAATCTTAAATTAAACCTTTAAAACTACCTTAGTTTTAATTTATAGAAACCCATGGTTTTCAAAAACTATTCCCAAACATGGATCAAGTAAACAAACAAGGACAGAAGGCACAAGCTATTTCATATTAAAATTACAAGTAATATGATAGGTACATGTGAGGTTATAAGAATTCATAATCAAAATATCCATCGATATTCCATAAACAAAACATTTGCGAAAATAATCATGAAATATACTATCATTTGATAAATCATACAAAGATTACAAAGAACACCATTTGTGATCAAACTTATTAGTATATATGCTAGAAATCAAGGAAAACTTTTATCCATAAGGTGGGTCCAACCAATATAACCTTTGTGTGTATAAATATGTTTCTAAAGTAAAAACCTTTTAAAAACATGAATTCATTCCAACAAAAAAAAGGAAACACTATTCACCTTCAAAAACTGATATTGGGAAAATGAAATCTAAAAATTCCCTAGAAGGGTCCAACAAGGGTGTGAGGAACACAGTGCAGTAGGATACCACTATGAATCTATTTAATGAATTTATCTGTATAAATAGATAAACTAGTTTAAAAATAATTTAAAAAATAAACCACTTAAAAATAAGCCTACTTCATGTAAAAAATTAAAATCCCTTTGATTTTATTTTATAAAAAAGATACAGTTTTGAAAAAAAATTCCCAAACATGGATCAAGTAAAAAAAATAGTCCAGAAGTCACAATCTATTTCATAATAACATTACAAGTAATATGAAAAGTACATCCGAGGTAACATGAAATCACAATCAAACTATCCATCGATACACCATAATGTAATCATTTGGGAAAATAATCATGAAATATACCATCATGTGATAAATATTACATAAATTAAAAACAACAACATTTATGAACTAAAATTTTGGTATATGTTATACACATAAAATAATGCCTCAATACTTATAGTGGTCTAATAGATATAACCTATGGGTGGAAAAATATATTTCTAATCTAAAACCCCTTTAAAAACATAAATTTATTCCAAAAAATAAAGGAAACAATAGTCACCTTTCAAAACGAATATTGGGAAAATGAAATCTAAAAATTCCCAACATGGTCCTAAGTATAGTGTGAGTCATAAATCCCAATAGGATACCACAATGAATAAATTTAAGGCTTTTATCCATGAAAACATACAAACTAGTTTTAAAACAATTTCAAAACTAAACCAATTTAAAATAAACCAACTTTATGCAAACAGTTAAAAAACATGGGATTTCATTTATAAAACAAAAAATTTCTCAAAAACTATTCCAAAATATGGATCAAGTAAAAAAAGGATGCTATAAGGTGCAATATATTTTATATTCACATTATAATGAAATGAAAATTAAATGTGAGGTTACATGAAAGAATAATCAAACTATCCATGCATACACCATAAATAAATCATTTGAGAAAATAATCATGAAATATACCATCAATTTAGAAATCATACATAAATTAAAAATCACACCATTTGGGATCTAACCTATTGGTATTTTTTCGAGAAATCAATGAAGGTCTCAATCCATATGTTGGGTTTAACCGATATAACCTATTTGAGAACAAATTTGTTTTTAAAGTAAACCCACTTAAAATATTTCATGTATTATATTCTACTAGCTGTAAAATTCTTCTGACCATAACATTATATTTACATTTATCACATAAGGTTTATTTATTTTTTACAGATAGATATGGGAGATACTATGCTTCTCACTGAGCAGTATACACATGCTTCATGTGGAGTGTTAGTGGGATGAGGTTTGATAGATCATTCTACGTAGAGCAAAGCATTATCATCAAAATCTACCTCAAACTTCCATTATACCATTCCAACACCATGATGGATTCTCTGAAACTATCGTATCTAATTTTACATTCGTTTATCATCACCCCTTGCTAGTCTCATAGAGAGATAGAGACTTGGGACTCACATATTCCTCTTTCTTAAGGAAGATATAACCATCACCCTTGAGGGTGTAGAATATCTTCTAGGTATTCTTATCCAGGGGATGTTGTTATGGGATCCACCCATGGAGACTAGCCCAAGCTTGTACAAATATTGATAGGTGTCAACATTGTGGTCAATGATGATTCTACAGATAGTGGGTTGATATATATGAGCTTTCATGGGATGCACCATCCATATTTACACCTTGAAAATAACGAGTAGAATATCATGCATCAGAATCATACATATATATTATGGGTCATTTGATGGCCATTGTGCACTGATCACCCTAGAATTCATGTGAAGATGGTGTATCTGGGGAAAATTGAGGATTTTGATCCGGTCAACATATACGACTAGGGATCTATGTGCTTGGAACATATTTACAAAGAATTATTCAATACATGTCGATCATATTACACTGATCTCTGGGGATGTGTCATCCTTATTCATATATTGTTATGGGGACACATCCTTCCCATTTCCCCTATTATTGTGGGTCAGGAGCTTCAAATAGAGATTCTGTATAATGCACCTAGTGTATGTTTGAAAGCTCACTCATATATATTTTTTTGATTATAATACAAGTTATTAAATTTAATTTCTTATTATTTATCCCTCCCTATATTTTATGTTACTGGTAGAGTTAGGGACACCACATTGTCAGGATGTTGAGGCACAACTTGGGTGCATATCATCTCATGTTGGACAGTCATGTACCCATTGATGTAATTATATGTAGTTTTTAATTGAATAAATAATTTCATAATATTATAGTTTTTTGTTTTTATTAACATGTATTTTTATCAAATGTCACATGTTATTTCAGATTGCATGGCTACTAAATTGGGCTCTATTAGACTAGTTACCCACACACCACACTGATGGGATTTAGGATGAAATTGATATAGTGTATCACATTCACTTTAATGTTGATAAGTGGAACCAACATAATAGATTCATGCACCGATTAGGATTTGTTCGAAGTATTCCCTTTCCACCTAGATAGTCAGCAATGCTTTATTATGAGAATTTTATGGGGTGGTATGATATTGACTGACACCAATGACATGAAGATTATTTGGACCTATTGAATGAATGAGAATCATTTCAAATTGAGGTTATGCATACTATGTGATTTCCTATAGTAGAGAAGCTTGAGTATGATCCATGGTATATAATAAATTCTATATTTTATCTTACTTTACATGGAAGGGTTTTCCAAGATCTGGAAAGATAGTAAATTTGAATTATTTTTTGTAGTTTTTTTAAATTCATTTTGAATCTATTTGTATCATTTTAAACTACAACATATTTTCTTCATGTATGATCTAGAGGAGGAGGAGTATTTTAGGTAATAATTGTACCATGCTACAATATAGGGGTTGATGACAACATATCATTTTTTACATGATAGTATTTTTGACTGTCCACCCCAGGGAGATTATATTTCTACTCATCGAGTGGAGGTTCCTATTTAGGAAACTCCTCTAGCAGCTGCTGATGTTGAGGAACCATGATGATGACGATGATGTAGATCACATCATGTTGTAGGTGAGGCCTCTCCTATTCAATAGGAAGAAGTCATACATATAGCAGTATGTCCTTAGCCTATTGGGTATGAGCATTAAGAGGAATTATATCCATTTGTTTTATCATGAATTCTACAATTTTCTCTATGTATAGTTGATCTGAGCTTCTATCGTGGGTTATTTACCGTGCCTCCACCTTTCGTATATGAGACTTTATAGGCCTTACTGTTCCCCCATGAGATAAGGGTGGGTCCTTATACTTCCATAGCTGGAGAAGGATCAGGACTACATGACGAAATCTAGCTAAAACATCCTATAGATAAGTCATAGCTAAAGCATCCGAAATTTGAGGTTCAAGTGCCCGAGTAAGATCCCTATCTTGGTCATCATACTCCACATGAGCATAGAGGTTGTAAATCCTGATACAGGCATCTCATTTTCTGAATAGATTGTGGGATGAGACCTCATCATAAATAGTTCTTGTACCCATTTATTTATATGTGTGTTATTAAAATAAATTATTTGAAACACAAATGTTTTCTATCCTCTATATGATTTTTTTCCTGTTAAAATGATTAAATTATTATTACAATAAACAATTTTTACATGTTTAACCACCTTTTCAATTTCCATTTATAGTTTACTTAAAGGTTATATGTTCTAATAATTCAAATTCAACTACTTTAAAGATAATAAAACTTATTAAATTTAAAGTAAGTTACTTTAGAATCTTATAAAATATAAACTATAAAAATAATCTAAATAAAACAAAAAAAAATTTCTAAACATCTATAAATTTGTTACAAAAAAATAATTTCAAAAATATAATAAAAAAATAAAATTTTCATGACACAAATTTTATTTATTTCAAATATAATATATATAGAGAA
This sequence comes from Viscum album, assembly GCA_963277665.1. Lineage (NCBI taxonomy): Eukaryota > Viridiplantae > Streptophyta > Magnoliopsida > Santalales > Viscaceae > Viscum > Viscum album. Next base: position 1,033,799,057 of record OY728158.1, read on the forward strand.
AAAAATAAATGCACATAAAATATAGTATAATTAAAATAGAAATGAAATTTAGAACAATTACTAATCATATAATAAATAATTTAAAATGAATGAAATATAAAAGAAATTATAAGTAAAAATTTAATGGTTTAAAAATATAATATATTATGCTACTAAAATTAGTTTTTATTATTTGTTTTTTATGAAATGTTTTTTATTTTCAATTATTTTTTATATGTTATGAATGTGTTCCAATTTTCATTTATATATTTTTTTCTAGTTTATTATTTATATAAATTAGAAGAAAATGACTTTAAATATTATTATATTTCATGTTGGTTCCCTTGAAAGAATATAACTTATAAAAATTAGATATAATCAAAAAGATATTCGAAAAACTGAATCAATGTATAAAACATAATTGAAAATAAAAATTCATAAATATAATAAGTAAAGGCTAATTTACGTGTCGCACAATTTATTTCTTAAAAATATAACATTTTCAAATTAAAATATTAATGTATTTAATTCATAAAAAGATAAAATAAACACAAGATATATATCAAAATATATTAAAAATGTATTTCTAGTTTTTAAATTATTTTTTTAATGTTTTTGGTAAAGGAAACATCAGAATTCTCACCTTTGGAGTAAAACCCAAAAGCATCGAGGATAATTACACCTCTCTGTATTAGTTAAAATAAATTAAACTGTTATTATTTTACTAATAATTTTTTAAGAAAACATATACAAATAGTTACACCTTGTTGCATCTACTTCAGTCCACCATCTTCCAGAACACCCAAACGATCCCACGTTGTTCCCTCCTTGCACATATCCATAATGTTGCCAACTAATTGTAGTTCATCATGTCCCATCGTCAACCCCTCGAATTTTTGGACCAAAAAATGATTTTCCCATGGTACAACAATAATCACAAGATAAAATAAAGTGGAAATGATAAAATAAAAGGGACACCCGATGTAATGTGGAACCCCCCCCCCCAAGAAAGGGGTAAAAACCATGGTAAAATTGAAGTATCTCACTATGGGTAAAAATGGGTACACACTCCCTCAATATTACTAGGAGAAAACTTTCATAATATATCTCTTGAATAATTGGGAAAACACCTCACTAAATTCTGCACGTAAATGGGATTTTCTGATGAAGATGAAGTTGATTGAAGTGATGATTCCAAGGGAAGACACTTCCTATTATTGGATGTCTATACCCTCCTACTACTCCTCTCCCACTTATTTTTTTTGTGTGGTTTTCCTACCCACCATCTACCATGTTGCCACCCCCTTGGACAAATTGAGGGGGGGTGGTGGCCTGGATTTAATTCTGCCGAATCATCTCCCACTTGGATATTTGACTGAGAATCAATCACATCTCCACACATCATTTCTATCATAAAAACTTGATTCTAAATTATATATGCAGATGCTCGAGGATATGCACCATATGAACTTATTAGAGCCAATTTCCTTCATTACGAAATCTGCAATATTTTCTTTAGTATGAAATTTATGCATATCCACACTTCCTTCCTCCACCACATCTCAAACGAAGTGATACTGCACCCCAATGTGCTTCATCCTGGAATAAAAATATGGATTCCATGAAATGTGCAAGGCACTATGACTATCACAAAACAATGAAATCTACTCTAGTCTTTTCCTGAGCTCCTCTATCAACTTTCACATCCAAATTACCTCTTTTAAAGCCTGTGTAGATTCCATGTACTCTACCTATGTCGTGGATAATGACACAAATGACTATAACTTTGAAATACAACTCACAAATCCTCCTACAAGAGTAAACACATAACCAATAGTGGATTTCATCCGTTCAAAATCACCTGAAAAATCTGAATCAGCATAGACTCTAATAGTATAATATGATCCTCTATAACATAATGAAGAATTTGAGGTCTCCTTGATGTATCTTAGGATCCTCCTTGCTGTGATCCAATGCTCCCGTCCTAGATTCTCCATGTACCGACTAACTGCTCCCACTACATGTGCAATGTTTGGTCAAGTACATACCTAATTGAACATCAGACTACCCACATCCAATGCATACGGTACTCGAGAAATTTCTATCCTCTCTTCTACACTTCCAAGACTCATCGTGGAAGATAACTTGAAATTAACGGGAAGAGGGGTAGAGATTATCTTGGAGTCTTGAATGTTGATGTGTTTCAAGAATTTCTGTATCTAACTATTCTATGATATCCAAATTGTCTCATTATTTCTATCCCATTAAATCTACATCCCAATAATCTTGTTTTCTAGTTCCAAATCCTTCATATCAAACTCCCTAGCCAAATATGCCTCCATCTCCTAGATATGATCATTGTTGGATCCTACAATCAAATATCATCTAAATACAATCGAAGAATGATGAAATCATTACCATATAAACCCCTAAAATATGCACAAGGGTCATAATGAAGTATATTGTATGCATGTATTGTGATGTAGGAATCAAATCTCCTGTACCAACAAATCGACGTCTGTTTGAGACTGTATAGAGATTTTTTCAACCTGCAAACCAAGTTCTCTTTTCCTTCTTCTAAAAAACCTTTTGGTTGGAGAATATAGATTTCACCATCAAGATCACCACATAGAAAATAAGCTTTCACATCCAACTGCTCTAGATGTAACCTATATGGATGAAACATCTCTAGAACTAACCGAACTGTCGTTCGTATAACAACAGGAGAAAATATTTCATTGAAATCAATACCTTCCTTCTGAGAAAATTTATTCACCACCAATTGTGAACGACATCTTTATAGATGTTATTTTTAAACCCTATTGATCGTAAAGAACCATTTTTTTTTAATATCCTTCATTCCATGAGGTAATGGAACAAGATCCCAAGTCTTCTTCCAGTGTAGGTATTTGAGTTCCTCCTACATTTCTAGCTTCCATGAGGATACATATGGACTCCGGGTCACCTCCACAAAAAAAGAAGGCTATCTATCCTCTTGAAATAAGAAATACACAATATTTCTCTTAGTTACATATTATTAGATCCATACTCGTGCTCTTTTCTCTCAAGTTTACCATCGTGGTCCAAACTCAACCGGTACTTTATCTTCATGCTCCGGTAATGCCTTGGTGGAAATTGGTTCTTCCTTGAATTTTTCCTCTATTTTGACTATTGTAGTTTCTGTATTCACCATCTCTATGTATTTATTAGATGTCATTTTCACCTTGTCTTCTGAAAAAATGAAATCTTTCCTAATGATAAATTTGCGGGGTGTGGGTTCGCACAAACGATACCCCTTCACACCATTAACATACCCCAACAAGATTCATTTCTAGGATCTCTAATCCAACTTCAATCATTCCTCTTCATTAAATAATACACATACAATAATTCCAAAAGTATATAATTGGGAATAGTAGTGGGCTTACCAGTCCACATATCCATCGGTGTCTTCAGATCAGTCACCATTGAAGGAGATCGATTGATTACATAATATGCAGTATTCACTGCTTTTGCCGAAAATATTTTAGAAATTTCTGCAGTCTTCACCATCACCGTTGTTCTACAGAACAAGGTTTTTTTCATTCTCTCTGCCACTCCATTCTTATAAAGAGTTTATTCCACTATGAACTATCTCTTGATTCCTTCCTATTGAAAAGAAGCATCAACCTCCTTTCTTGTATATTCTCCACCATTGTCAGTCCTTAGACACATGATCTTCTTTCTAGATTCAAGTTCCTTCCGCACTTTGAATGTTTTGAAGACTTAAAAACAACCACATTTCTCTTTATTGGGTAAACCCAGAATCACCTAGAATAACTTTCAATGAATGATACAATGTACCTTGATCCTCCCAAGGACATAATCGGTGCTTTCCAAGCATCAGAATGAATCCACTATATGATCTCTTTACATTGTGTTGTTGACATCCTGAACTTTAACATGTCTGGCTTTCTCAAAACACAATTCTCACAAAATGGTAAGGATACCTTTGAAAAACCTGAAAACAACTTCTGATCTACAAGTTTCTTCAATCCTCATTCTGACATAGGTCCAATCAACCAATGCCATAACGTCATCAATGCTTCCGTCGAGTAAGTTGATGCACCGACTTTCTATACCTTCTTATAAATTTTAACCATATGTATGTATAGGTTATTTGATATCTTCTCCACCTTCATTACCAAAAGCGTTCCCTTCAAGATTATCATCACTCCATTCTTAGTGTGAGTCCTGCATCAGATGTCCTCAAATTTTCCCAAAGGAAATATGTTCTTCTTCAGACCCTCCACATGATGTACTCCTTGGATGGTCCATTCTATGCTAACATGCATCTTCAATTTGATGGTACCGAATCCAAAAATATCTAGGGTGTGATCATTCCCCATGTGAAAAAGTAATTCTAGGATGGTTTCATACTAGTCAAACCATCCCCATTGAGACATCATATTACATGTTTCTCCTGAGTCAATTATCCATGCGTCATTGAGATGATGCCTCCTTCCAGCAGTTGTCGCCGCTTCACTGAGTAATATATTTCCATTTCTAGAAGTAATAACCACAATTTTGTCCTTGTTATGATTTTGGATCACACTATAATAATACTCCATTGTAACATATGTCAGACTTTCACCAATTTTCATCTGGCAATTATCCTTCCACAACATTGCCTACATCTTCATTTTCCACAACAAAAATTTATTCATGTTGATGTTTTTGATCTAAAATTTTTCCACCATCTAGAAACACCATCAGTCCAAAACCTCCCCATTTCAAAATGGGGTATATAATAATTTCAATAAATTTTTCTGATCTGATAGATCAACTAGAGTTGAAATCACAAAGCATACTCAAATTTATGAGAATTATTAATACCTGAAAACGTGAACAACATTGGGCCAAAAGCTTCCTCTGACACAACTTTTTGGGAAAGAAAAACGAGTGTCCCACAGTGCAACAATACTCAATAGATCAAATAAAGTGAAAAAATGAGGAAATAAAAGAGACACAGGATGTAACATGGAACCCCCCCCCCCAATAAATGGGGTAAAAACTAGAGGCAAATAGAAGGCTTTCACTATGGGTAAAAATGGGTACACACCCCTTCACTATTACAAGGAGAAAACTCTCATAATATCTCTATTGAATAATGGTGAAAACACCTCACCAAATATCACACATATATAGGATTTCTTGATAAAGATGAAGCTGATTGAAGTGTTGAAGCCAAGGGAAGCCACTTCCTTTTATAGGCTAGCTTCACCCTCCTACTACCAGGTTTTGGTGGGGTTTGGCCACCCACCATCTACCCCGCAGCCATCCCCCTTTGAAAAAGTGGGGGGGGGGGTGTGGTCCGTGAAAAAAATTCTTCTAACACAAATATGTGCCAAGCACTGCCTGTTGTCCAGCTATTACCATTATTCCATCGAAATTGCACTAGTCTCCAACATAGCCCCCTCAAATGGTGCAGTCATACTAATAATTTCAAATGGAGATATGAGACCATCACACGTCATCCTACATCATGTGTCCTCACACCAACACTGCATAGCTGCACTATGCCACCATCCCCGACTCTGCTATCCTTACTACCCACCATTACTGATCGCTACTCTAAAAAACACATGCCCCCGCTATCGAGCGGAGGCCCCTACATTAATATATCCCACAATTTTTTAACAAATTATTTATTAATCCTAGTAAAAATAACAACTAATTATTATTATTAAATATTAATGAATTTTAATTAATTAATAATTAAAAATTAAATAATTTGATAAAAACTATTATTATTAATTTTTTTATTTTCTAATTATTTAAAATATATTTATTTAATAATTAAATAATAAGTATTAATTATTAATAAAATTAATGAAAATAAAAATAAATATTATTAATAATTATTAATGAATTGTAATTAATTACTAATAATAAATAAAGATAAGTAATTCAATAATAACTATTAATTAGTTAAAAGATATATAAAAATAACTATTTGTTGCTATTAATAATTATTTTTGAATTTTAATTGATTAATAATAAAAAAAATTGAGTAATTAATTAATTTTCTTAATAATTAGAATTTATTTAATTTATAATTTAAAAACAATTAATTAATAATAATTAGTTAAATAATAATAATTGATAGTTACAAATTAACAAAAATTAGTTGATTAATTAATAAAAATTTAATAACAATTAATTAATGATTAGAAGCTTAATATCATAATTATTATAATAAATATTTAGTAAATAAATAATAATTTTAAATACGTATTAGTAATTTTTTAATAATTATTATTAGTATTGATTTATTAATGTGTAATTAAATTTTATTTAATTACAAATTATTTAATAACAATTAACTATTAATAATTCATTAGTTTTTATTTTTAAAATTTTCAATTAATATTATTATTTATAACAAGAGTTAATAATTATTATTATTTAATAGTAAATGTTAATTGTTAATTATTATTTAGTTATTATTATTACTAATTAATAATAATAATTAATTAATTATAAACTATTTATAATAATATATTATTCATTATTCATTGGAAAAGGGGAATCTGAATCCCATATTTGAGATCTGTAAGGATTTTCAGGGCAGTCCCCTTATAAAAATAAGTCATGGGTGATAGTTTTTTTAATAATTTTAGATTACTTTATTTATAATAATGTTTGATATTTATGAGGTGTTAAGTTATGCTAAAAAAATTGTTATATATAAATATCATTTAATACTATGGATTTTATAAGAAAATTAAACAACATACACACCTCTGATCCCACAAGGAATAGCCACACCCTTCCATGTGTTGACCAACTTCATTGCAAGCTCGTTACATTGATTAGCTGAGAGGTCCAGTGACCTGTAATTCATTACGCAGATGAACACCCCTTCTTACATCGATCATGTGTCACCGCATTATGACACTACATGTGTCATGGTCTACCATTCCCTTAAATCCCCCAAGGGGGATCAACGCCTTTGTGGGTTATGTTTTTTGAAAAACATTAATCCCAAAATTAATTTTTTTTAAGAAATAATAAAAAATGAATTTTTTGTGTTATTTCGATATCAATTTTTAATAAAAATATATTATACAAGAGTTATGGGGTGGGGGTACAAATACCATAGTAATGGGTCCCAATTAATTATGTACAAAACACTATGCGATTCAATTAAATAGTTTGAAGATAGTTTTTTTGACAAACAAAGTAAGATATATATTATGATTTAATATCAATAGAAAAATGGGTAGTCATCCTCGAAGGAAAAATATAAAACCAAACATGGGTCATTCCTAAGAGACCTCGAGTCACAATAAGTTGTGAAGCACAATTCCCACCTATACTAATGAAAGTGAAAGAGCATGCTGAGAAGAGGTGTGTGAGTGACTGGATCTTCATGATTAGGAATACAAATGATTAGAGGTGTCTATCTTTTAAAAGTATAACATTGATGATGGTGAGGTAATCAAATTCGATAATGGAGGATTACCATCCTCTCTCCAAAGTGATGTTCATGCCAACAAAAATGGTATTGGATTTTTCCACTAGAGGTTACGAAAGGGTAAAGAGTGACTTCTATCCAGTATAACAATAAATCTGAAGGGATCTCATACCATCATTCAAAGACTGATAATCCCTTATCTAGAAAGTGATGTATCAAAACTAATCTTGAAGCCCCCTAGAGAGTTTTAGGTTGAAAAAAGAGGGCTAGATCATGTATTCTCACATTGCGTATCATTTTGCTTCATTTTTTCCAACAACATAGCATCCCACTCAATCTAGAAAGCTCATGATTTTTAGATCTGATTAGAAATATGGTCTTTCCATCTAACCCATATGATCCACACCACTATGTAGTGTGTAGCAAATATATATACCGTAAGATTTGGAGGAAACATATTTAGCATCATTTAAATATCATGGTCCACATCAATAAAATGGTAAACAAAGAACCCCATGCATCCCATATGACCTTGGAATTAGGTCAAAAAATAATTTCATGTATGGGTTTTTTCATCTCATCCATGTATAAATGGAAAATATGGTCCTCCAATTCATTAAAAAATGAGAGGATGACCATTCAGGAAAGGATACCAATTCATATTTTCCATCAGAAGTAACAAACCTTGGGTGGGATAGATTGAAACTGTATAGTCTTCTAAAGTACATCACCCTCCATAGTCTAATAGTCCAATGCCAATATATAGCTAGATTTAATAGAGTAAGATCCCAAACTATCATTTCTCCAATAATGACAATCCTTCACTATATCCCTCAAATATTAAATGATCAAAACAATGCGCCATCCATTACCTTTGTTGTTAAAAATGGCACATACAGTTGCATCTTGATATCCATTTACCACTAGGGAAATTTCCACCATCCCGTCATTATCGGAAAACCAAGGGTCCTTCTAGATGTTGACCATGGGACCATTACTGATTCACTATCACATTATATCAAAAAGAATCTTTTTTATTCCCAATGACCCATAAGCTCGCCAATAAGAAACATAATAACCAAATCTAAAACCTAGAGGCATAACAACTCACTAATAAGAAATAAGTAACATGTTATCTGAAACATTGGGGTAAGCCTCACCCTATTGGGAAACACAAATATATCATATGATAACAATGGGTAAATCTCTCACTACCAGGTAACATAGATTATTTTATTCATAAACTCAAAGTGAACCACCACACCCTTCCGGGAAGCATATATCATATCATCTTGAAACCCATGGGTGAGAACACTCCATGTTGGAAAAAATATATATTATCACTAGGAAACTCAGGGGTGTAACTGCATCTTACCAGAAAAAATATACAATATCATCTAGAAACACATTTCCATAACCCCCCCCCCAAATTCCTTGAAATATATATCATACCTTCCAGAAACATAATGGCATAACTACACCCTTTTAGGAAAGATAGATCATACCACGCACTGGGGGAATCCTATATCCCCAATACAATCACACAACACACAAACACATTGAGTGTTAAATATAATATAGAAGCTGAAAAGATCATCACTATGGTGCTATCCACCTGGGCCCAACCTCATATATCAAGGAAAGCCTTTATGTCATCCTAGACACTATAGCCTAACTATGAATACCATCAACAAAACATCACATACAAGCCACTTAAATCCTCATCTCACATGATTGGGAATCCCCTTGGGTCCTCCAAAACCCTCCTAATCATTGATAACTAGTACTGATCCACACCAGGATCACACTATCCACCTTAGGGTTTTAAGGTGACTCCTAAAATTGACACTACCTATATCCCTACACTACCTCTATATTTGGTCAACATGGAACAGGGGCACCCACTAAGGTCTCCTATATCCCACTATAGTCCGAACACCCTAACTGGGCTCCTCGATCTCAAACTCATCACTATTGGAAATATTAGCCTTACCAACATTTCTATTCAAACATTTTTAAAAACCATTTTTAATATTTTTACAGTTAAGTATATGGCCACCTATACCAAAATTTTGACCAAACTGTTGGTATAGGTCATTTTTCTGGACACCTATACCAACGGTTTGGTCAAGATATTGGTATATAGTTATCTATATGGCCACATATAAAAATAGTTTGACCAAACCGTTGGTATAGATAATTTTTTTGGACACCTATACAGATGGTTTGGGAGAACGATTGATATAGGTAAAATTTCTGGACACCTATACCAATGGTTTGGAAAACCAGTTTGTATAAGGGTCCTATAAAAATGGTTTGGTCGATCTATTGGTATAGGTGGTTTGGCTATTTCTTCATAATAAAAAAATTACTTCAGTATAATTTTTTAAAAATAAACACACACACATATAGACATAAAACATCTCATAGGATAGTGATAAAGTCATTGGGATATAATTGGGAGGTCGTAGGATAAATACCTAGTGTTGGATTCTCTTTCAATAGTGGAACTATACCTATGGTTTGAGAATTGTTGGTATATGTATTCTATAACAGCAGTTTGGTCAAACTCTTGGTATATGTCTATACTGATGGATAATCACCTAACGGTCACCCAAAATGTTGGTATAGGCTATACCAATGGTTTTGAGGGCTATACCAATGGTTCCAAACCATTGGTATAGACTTTTTTTCTTGTAGAGAATCTCTCAAATCCAAGCCCATCATTTAGAGGAAATATCATCCCTCATCTACACCATAACTAAATCTCAGCCTAATTAGCCTAATTGTTAAGTCCATACCTCTATCACATAATAGGGATGACCTCAATCCCATCTCCGTTCACCAATAATCTTACGTTTTTACTCTACCCAACCTTTCTACAATCCATCATAGGGAATACTCACCCAGTCACTCATATATCTGTGGGGGAGGAACACTCTCCCCATGGTATACTAAACTAGCCTATGGTCTATAATATATATTGTGTTACACATACGACATATTCATAGGGAAACCATTTTTAATCCATCACTCACTACACCTTAAGAATTTAAGGGACCTATATCAGGCCCTCTACATTCATTATCATATCACTATCACCCATATAGGGATCATGTATCTAAACAGACATAGTTATCATGACATCATCCATCGAATACCATGGAAATGAGCTAATATTCAGGGGTCCATCATAGCCCTTAGAATAACCTCTATCCAAGTTCTTTTATACTTTGTTGAATCATTTAATTTAATTATAATGGTCGATCACATACAATAGAGAGACTTCACATCACATTTAAAATTAAAAGCATAACTTAGGGATTTGTTCAATGGACCACCTACCTCATACAATGTTAACATCCTTGGTCCACTCCATGCATCCTCGACCAAGCTTTTCCAATCTCATATCACCTATCGAGCACCTATCCCAAGCCACAAATCCTAATGCACATAGTCATAAAAAATAATATTTAATTTTACAATAAACTATAAATAGGCATAATGTCCTAAAAATTCTCAGTGCAACTTCTACCCATCAATTATTATTATTTATTATTCATTAATATTTATTGTTAATTAATTATTAATTATTAATAGTAGTATATTATTAATTTTGTATAGTATAGGGAGATGCTGAATGAAGAATTAAAATCCATAAGGATTTCCAGGAAAGTCCCCTTATAATTATAATTAATATTTTCAACATCATTCTTTCTTCAAGATATCATCCTCTTTTAAGAATAATAATATTAACTTCTTCACTTGGTTTTTTGTTAAGTGGTTATATGAAGTGTTTCTTTAGTTCTCACATATATTTGATTGGAATTTTATTATATCTAATCTTTATTAGTTGTTACTTATGTATTCAATTTTTAATGAGGGTAATGAAATCCTTATATTGAGATTGTTTCATGTTTATATATTTCTGAATTAAACCTTCACATTAAACCTTCATCCCCATATCTTATAATTTTTATTGATTTTGATTTTGATTTTGATATTTGAATTTTTTATTATATATTTATCAATGTTTTGAAATACTAGTATTTGTTTTTCTTATACCATAATGTGAAAATTTTCCTCCAAATGAAGAATTATTATGGTTCTCCCGTGATAATTTATATTCATTTTTAAAATTCATGAATTGTTTTTTCTTCCAAAAACTACATAGCAAGTTTATCTCAATTCAGTTGATGATGGATCATCAATCTATAATCATCCTTTATGACTATAAACTCTTCCGTATGCTTAAAATGTGTTTTTATACATTATTACCATCTCTTATGGTATTAATATCAAAGAAATAATTTTTTTTATCTTTAATAACTTTTCTTCATACATTGTCGATTGATCTACATTATGTACTCATATTTTATATTCTCTTCTCTCCATGTTCTGTTAAAAAATTATATATTCCATCTCATCAAGTTTATTACTGGTCTTTTATGTTGATTTAGTGGTATCTATTCCTCTTACTATGAAATATAATATCATTCATGTCTTAGTCTTCATGGTTGAATATAACAAAAAAACATGAATAAAACTATAGGCTATGATGTGAAAATTTTCCAAAAACTTATTGGAATATTTTCCAAACATTATATAATGAAACATCCTTTTATTTTTTTACATGATCACTCAAACTTGTAATATATTGTTGCGGTATCTTATTCAACTAGTTTTCCCCTTATCTCTCAAATAAAAATGAAATAGATGGTGTTTAACTATATCTTCCATAATATTATTTTTAACATATCCCATATTTCAATTAAATTAAAAACATGGGAATTTGGGTGTTTAATCTCAAAACCAATACACATACACTCAGCCACCATGGGATATTAAAAACACAAAAAAGGATAAAAATAACTTATTTTAAATGAGAAATGAATCTCTTCCATTGGGTATCTACATTATCCATCTCATTCTTGTAATTCATTCTCTTATCAGCCATTCTTTCTTGATTTACGTTCAGAACATCCCATTAAGACTTACCAAGAGATGCCTCATTTCAAGAAATAACATATTCTTCCAGATTTTGACAATGGGATTCCTTTAGTTCTCACAAGAACCTCTGAATACATCTTTTCCATTCCCCTACTAGAGAAGCTAATGATTTTATAGGTGAAATAGGTTGGAGATAAAGGATGATGTCTCACCACCTTATTTCCTGGAGTGCCTTCCATGGTTGTGTTGGATTAGAAGAGGATGGGTCCCAAGATAATTATTTAATTGTGAAAAAAGGATTTTGACATTCACCAATGTAAATGAAGAATAAAACCTAATAGAAGAATAATAAATGGGGATATATAAATTTAACGTGGAAAACCCCTCCTTGTATAGGATTAAAACCTAGATGGAAACTCTAAGAAAAACCACTATTAATCAGAGAATTAAAATATCCAAGTAAATCCTGATACATTAATTGAAAATATAGTATAGAAAATCTTCTATGAAAATATATACCTTGATACTCCTCTATTTACACTTTGATAATAGGATTATCAAAGGATGTCACCCTTCAGAGATCAAAACCAAAAAGGTCGAGTCATTTTATCACCTCGTTCCACAATATGACATTGTCTATACTTGCTATTGTACTTTCCCAATAAGTATTTACCACATATATTCTACATGATACATGATTACTTTCAGTTCCTTATTACGCTTCACACTAATCTACCCACTGTTGAGATGTAACCTATTGATAATTATAATCCCATGTAAATCCCTTCTCTCTACCACATTCAAAAATGGAATCAAATAGATATGTCCTGAAAAATGAAATATATGAAGATAACTATAATAGGCCACCATTTGAATTTTAAAAATGATATCTTATCTTCCCCCATGACCAAAATAGGATAAAACCCATCAATCTCCCCCTTTGTCCCATCAATCAATGAGTTGAAATCCAAAAAACATAGTTGAAATGTAAACCGTTTGGTATCACACCATCTGCCATCCTCTGCAAAAAATCTAAAATTAATATTTTTTATCTCTGATGGAAACCTGAAATCCCCCCTAAAAGAAATCCAAATGATTAAATGTTCATCATACATGTATCTGCACTACCAATACTTGAGTCAACAATATCTGGATCCCCCATAACATTGATCGCAACATAATTTGAAGCACTTACATGAATTAATTTCTCCCTATGATGAACATACTCAAAGAAATTCTAAACCCTCTGTGTATCACCTTGATCTTTGATTTTAATTGTTTCTTCACTAAGGGAAATATTTGAAGAAATATAATTAGGTATAATACCTGAAACACCTAACATGACATTATTTTTCTTCCAAAATTCCTCGTCCTAGTGGATAGTTTTTGAATCATGCATGGTGGTCTCATATTCCACAAATATAAATAATTCCTCTTCACAATGAGATTATTCACATGAAAACGCATATTTAAATCCATCCTGTAAAGAATTTCATCCATTTTGCCTTATGAATATACCATTGATCCTCTAGAAACAGTCCACCTTCCACCACAAAAAAACTCCTAAATCCATCAGTATCAAGAAGACAAGAAGACAATAAAGTATGGAGTATACCTAGAACATCTCATACATCCCTCAATGTCAGCATACAGCCTGAATTCATTATGATACAAATATCACCAACACCAATGACTTCTATAGAATCTTTGTTTCCCATCTCCAACATACCAAACTCACTCTCAAAGCATGAATAAAACAATTCCCTCTTCGGTGAAATATGGTATGATGATGATGAATCAAACACCCATTCAATCTATAGATATGACTCAATTAGAAACACCCGCAGAAAGTAAATCACCCTCACCTTGAATAAGAATTCTGTATGTATCCTTATAATTGGTGTCATGCACCTTTTGTTCTTCCTTGATATTTTTAATACATAGGAATTTACCTCAGATGAACCAACATATTGAAAAAGAAGCACTTGACCTTTCTCCTTGTCCTCGATCGACCTATCTAATTACCACTCCCATCTTCCACATCCAGAATACAACCATTAGTTGAATATTCCCCACAATTGTTCTTTCACAGAGTCTCATTCATCAACAATTATTAAATCACATCATCCAACGTCAGTTTTTATTTCCCAAAAAACAATGTTGATAATATTGTCATATGAATCCAGTAATGAACCCCAGAGAAGAAAATACATGTATTCTTCTTCTATCTCGATAGGCACTGCATTACCTTTATCATTGATCTATAGTGCCACCAATGACAACTCTATATGGTGATTGGTGAACTCATCCAGATAGTTACCAAAATCACCATTCTTCAGAATTCACAAATGATACAATCAACTTTTCATTTATAAATTATTTTTAATGGATTTAAATTTATTTTTAATTTCATGTTCATCAATATCTCCTCCAGATTTGTTATATTCCTTACTTCCCACAAACTATTATCACCAAAATATATGTGAATCATTATTTTTTATAACTCTCCCATATCCTGGAAATCACTATCACTTATCATCTCTAGTTTATCTGATTTTTTATTCAATCCTTTCGATGTCTTCTCATGACCAGTATATTTTTAACTCATTACTTCCAAAGTATAAAATCATTTTTACTGATAGACAGTTTGATGTGGGTAGAAATACTATGGCATGAGTCACCCATATTAAATCAGTAATAAACATGGATAACCTCCTTTGATACCAGTTATTAGGTTGGTAGTGGATCGGTCCCAGGATAATTATTTAATTACAACAAAAAATATCAAGAATCACTGACATAAACTTATTTTAAAACCAAATAGACGAATAATAATCAGGGACCCACATATTTAATGTGAAAAAACCCTCCTTGAATAGGATTAAAAACCACAGGGTAACTCCATGAAAATTCATTATGAATCATATAGTACAAAAATCCAAGTAAATACAGATACATGAATTGAAAATATAGTGTAGAAAATCTCGTTTAAAAACCCAATCATTGATACACCTTCTATGCCTCTGATAAAAGTCCCTTGAAAAGAAGTAACCCTTTAGGGATCAAAACTGAACACATGGTATTGTTTCAACACCTCATTGAGGAATTTCATATTGTTGCTACTCGCTTCTATCCACACCCTAGAAATCTTTACCACATATTTTTTTTTCATGATATATGACTACCAAAAATCTTGTATAATAATGCATGCCAATCTACACACTGCTAAGTCGCAACCTCTTTGTTTTTATAAGTCCCCATGAATTAATTCTCTTCACCTTTTTAAAAAATAATTCAAATATATATCTCTAGAAAAAGAGGCATCTATGAAGATTAACAGTGGTGGCCGCCATGTGAATTTGAATAATGATGTTTTATCCTCTCCTATAATCAGGGCGGGATAAACCCCATTAGTTTTTGATCCTTATATACAAGAAAGTGAATTTAGGAGAAGAGAAAGGGTGAATGGAGGGGGTCATACAAGGTTTATGGTTTTTTGGAATTTTTTAAAAGCTTCATGAGAGGTTACTTTGTAGAATAATGATTATCTCTCTTAGGGGAAATAAAACCTAAAAATAGATCTCCTCAACTCCCTACAAACCCACTATATTTTTCATTATTCTACACAATTTAAATATTTTTAACATGATTGAGAATTTGTGTGCCATAATTATTGATCTTGTGTCCTGATAGTTTGTGTCATCTCATACATCATTCAAGATATTAAATTTTATTCAGATTTTAAGAGGTGTTGATAAATTATTATTAATAATTAATAGGTTTTAATTTATTAGTAATTAAATAGTATTTATTGAATAATAGATAATATTATCAATAACTAAATATAAATAATTACTAATACAGATTAATAATTATTAATTAATGATTAATTTTTTAGTTAAATAATATTTTGTACTATTTAATAATATTAATTAAAAATAAATATA
The DNA here is from genome assembly GCA_963277665.1 of Viscum album. NCBI lineage: Eukaryota > Viridiplantae > Streptophyta > Magnoliopsida > Santalales > Viscaceae > Viscum > Viscum album. The sequence continues at coordinate 1,033,815,392 of OY728158.1, forward strand.
TAAAGTTATTATTTAGGATCTAATTATAAAATACTAAATATTTAATTATTACAAAATTATTTTGTTACTATTTGATTAATAATTAATTATTATTATTATAAAATTACTAATAAATATTTAAAATTATTATTTAGATTAAATTTATTAAAGATAATTGTTATTTAATTGAAAATTAATTAATAACTACTATATAAATTAGATATTGAGTGTTAAATTACAAAACACACACACAATCCATATTCATAGGTTGGGAGGATCGTTCATAGCCCCACCCAAGAAATAACTCATTCACCAAACCATTAATTTATAAATATTATATATATATCCCACATACCCTTTTGATATATGAATCATATTCATTTTGTCACCATGGTCCATCCCTAAGGCACATGCCCCAACTCATATGCCCAATGTTTTCTAGCATGGAGGCCCATGTTGTCCGCTGAAGCCACCCGACCACATTGACTTCAGTCCACTATTTGCTAGATCACCCAACCACCTCTATGTTTTCCCCTCCTTCCACATTTATGAAATTATGGTGACCACATAAATTGAATCACATCACATTTTCCACCCCTCAAATCTATGCAAGGTTCCTTCCATCGTCCATTTATTTCCCTAATTCCATTGAAACTGAACATGTCCCTGATGCAACCCCCTCAAACTACATCGTCATACCTGTAATTTTGACGGGCAATCTAAGACCAGTTTTCATCAACCTTCTTTGTGTGTCCCTACACTTACGTCACACTACCACACCAAACCACTATTTCTATGTGCACCATCCTTATTGTCAATCATTTTCGGCCATTGCCCAGTCGGACAGTTGCCTCCATTATTCAGCGGAAGCCTCTACATCAATGTCTCCCATAATTATTTAAAGAGTTATTTTGTAAACAAATTAAAAATAATTACTAATTATTATTAATAATTAATAATGATTTTTAATTATTGAATGAAGTGTTATTATATTTTGAATTTCTATTCAGGTTTACTACTTGTTTTAAATGGAATGATTTTGAATTTAATTTTTCAAATTAAAACCCTCTATTTTCATGGGATCATTCATTGAACTATTATTATGATTCTATTTTAAAACTATTATTTTTAATGATTACAATTTTCTTTGAATAATTATTCATTCTTATAAATTTTGGTCATGAGTTGAGAGATTTTTATTCAACAATAACATCCTTCTCCCTTTCTCTCTCTCTCTCTCTCTTTGATAATCTAGTGTTATTATTTTTGAATTTTAAAAGGTTCTATCCATTTTCACGATACCTATTTAGTTTTTTTATCTTTTAGAAATATATATATGAGACTCAAAGGACATATTAAAGGATATATAAAATTACCACACAATAAGTTTATACGACTTAAAGTGATAAAAGGTTTCTATAGTCAACAAACCTTCAAGTGATCTTATATATTGTGTTTACTACTACTGAATGATCCCTCAAGTGCTGAATAAAAAAAATATAAACTTCTATATAGTTGACATGATGACTTGATCTTATAATCAAGAACTAGTACCATGGATTATCATTTTTATCTATATTTTTCATTCTAGTTGCTTTTTTGTAACAGTTCCTCTCAAATATCATGTTCTTTCACTTCATATTCATGCTATTTAATAGAAAATCATTTTCTATCTTTGGGTTGTGACTCTTATATTCAAATGTTCATAACATTCTTGTGATGTATTCTAGTATCTAAATTAAGGGTTTTAATTGGCCTGTGACACCCCATACAAAAGGCATATGTCTTGTGGTTGTACTTCCACTAAAAAAAGTAAGTTGTAATTGGGTTATGATTCCCCTTCAAAAAAAAATTGTCTTCAATTGAATTCTTTATTTTATTCTTGTTATCGTTCACTCTATTAGTTAAATGTCATAATTGATTTATGAAATTAATTGACTCATTGAATAAAATTTTAATTTGGTATATTCAACCTCGAGACTGTCTTCAAACTTTTTATTAGGCCCTATAGTTGGGTATCAAATCTAATTCCTTCTGTAAATTATCCAATCCTTCTATAGAGTGTTGTTTATATTTTATTATGCTAATTATTTCCTAGACCTCACAATCTAAGTACAATATCTATAATATAACAGTAATGAACATTAATAATGGATAAATTCCACAAAATCCACCTCAATTTAATGAGAATTATTATGTTGTTGGAAATACAGAATTGAGGCATACCTAAAATAGTTAAGCATAGAACATTGTCCAATAAAGGAAAAATATTACAAGCTATCAGAAGTTTTATTATATACTCATTCAGTAAATAATTCTGTTAGATATGTATTGAATTAATAATTAGTAAACATATTATATTGTGCTATTAACATAACTGGGTTTATTCATGTGTTTTCATGTATGACAACTCATGATATCTGAATGATTTTAAAATTTACCCCCCTTGGCTCAGACAAGATTATTAGAACCAAAATTTTAATGCTTTTAGTGGAGTACGAAGATTTTAGGATGAGTGAAGATGAAAGTGAAAACCAAATGTTCAACCAATTTATAGGCATTATTAATAGAATGAACTTCCTAGGAGGATTTTTAGAGAACCTGATAATTTTCAAAAGAGTCCTAAGAACTATACACATGAAGTTAAACTCAAAAAGTGTTGATTGATGAAATTATTAATTTCAGGGAATGAAAATTAGGTGAACTCATCCAATAAATTCTTCAATATAAACATGTGTTGAAGAATATAGTGTAATAAAAGACTTGAAAGAAGAAAGATATTGATTTCAAATCATATATAAATGTTATTACAAACTCTTATGAATCATAGAAACATGAAAGTGACAAAATAAGAATAAAAATCTATGTAAAGGTATTTATAATTTGATTAGGTGAAAAAAAAGTTCAAGAAGTGACCAGTTAAAGATAAAAATAATGATCAAAAATAATATAAGGTCACTGCAAATAGATTAGACATAACCTATTATGATTGTAGAAAGATTTTTCATATCAAAAATGGATTTACAATATCGAATCAAGAATGGATATATATAAAAAATATATAAATGAATTGAAACATTCTTATCATGTTGGATAGATTTTCACTGAAAAATCATATTCAAGTGATAGATCCGAAAGTAAGAAAGAATCAACCAATCTTTGTTTTATGGAGAAAAATGAAAATGATGTTAGTAATTATCTTTATTCAAGTTATAATTCAGATAGTTATGGTTATAACATCGATTATTTGTATGATGAAAATGAAAACCTTCAAAAAGATGTTTTAAGAGTTACTAAATTGTATAAATAATTAAAAGAATAAAATAAGAAACTTTCAATAATGTAAGAAATTATATATGGATAATGATTCTCTCAAGGAAGAAAAAATAAATTTTTCTCTAAGATCTAAAGGTAATATCTATAATTATTTTGATTCCTTTAAAATAGAAAATGATAATCTTAGAGAGGATGTTGTCAGCTCAAAAAACATTATATAATTTTTTTAAAGGAAAGGAAAAATATGAAACGATGGTAGATATGATAAAATTAATAAATTTAAAACTTGTTTCGGTCATAATCCACTGATTATAAGTTATACAATACTAATTTTGTCAAAATTTATAGAAAATTTTTTATACTAATTTCTGTAAATATTGAATGCAAGGACATTTTGTTAATGAATGATCTATTCAATATCATAAATCTCTTGTTCACAACAAGACTTTTATTTTAAAGGATTTATTTACTAGATTAACTTTCAATAAATGTATTGAACTTATTTAGGTACCTAATAATTATATTTCTAACCCACTTGAATCCTAAATAACATGGGTATAAAAAATATCTATAAATTTACATTTTAGAAAAAATGTCTTGGATATCTCAAGAATAAAACATGGTACATTGAAAGTGGATGTTCCTAAACTATTACTGGTGACCAATCAAACTTCATCACTTATAAAAAATGTGATGGAGGATCTGTCACTTTTGGAGATAACTCTAAAAGAAAGGTTAATGGATTTGGTAAAGTATGTATTTCTAATGTTTTTTTAATTTATAAATTTTATACATTGATTGTTTGAAACATAACTTATATAAAATTTAATAACTATGTGATGATGATATGTATCTTAAATTTTAATATAATAAATTTTTAGTTTTTAAAATGAAAATGTTTTATTTTTAGTTACTTGAAAATATTATATTCATTCTATTAATATCCCTTATTTATCTAATGAAATGTTTATTGTCTCAATGCTATATAAATGGATGATTTTATTTGGTATAGAAGGATTGGATATGCTCATTTGAAAATGATACATGAATTAGTCAATCATGTACATGTTATAGATTTAGTCAAGTTAAAGATTTGTAAAGATTTTGTTTGTTATTTGTTCTTAAAAGGTAAGCAATGCAATAAAGCTTTCAATTCTATCAATCATGTTTCTGCTTCGTAACCCCTTAAATTTATCTATCGAGATTTATTTGGTCCAACTAAAATTTCTAGTTTAAGTGAAAAGAAATATGTTTTTGTTATTTTTTAGGATTTTAGTTTATTTACATTGGTATGTCTCAGGTCTCATAATAATGAAACATTAGTTGGATTTATAAATTTTTGTAAGATAGATAAAAATATAAAATTAGTTTAATTATTTACATTATTAGTGATAATAGAGTTGTGTTTATTAATTTTAATTTTAATTTTTTTTGTGAAGAATATGGTTATTCTCACACTTTTTCTTCTCCTAGAACACCACAAAAAAAATGGTGTTATATAATGAAAAAATACAACTATTCAATATATGAATTAAAATATACTTAATGAATACAGTTTATGAAAATATTTTTGTTTTGAATCTATTAATAATATTTTTTATGTTTTGAATATAGTTTAGGTTATAAATTTTTTTGAAGAAAACCCCTTAGGATTGTTTTAAAGGTAGAAGAAAAAAGCTGGTTATTTTAATGTTTTTGGTTGTCATCTTTTTAACTTGAATTTAAAATATAATTTAGATATTTTTGATCCCAAAAGTTTTGAAGGTATCATTATTGGTTATTCTTACAATATTAAATCATAAAGAGTTTTATAATAAGCATACCATGATCATTGAAGAAGATGTGCATAAAAAGTTTTATGAATATTATGATGTTCAGAGATCTGTTTTCGAAAATATTGAAAATGACTTAAGGGATTTCAATTTTGGAAAAGGAAAACCCCTAGATAATATATATATTTAGGGGTATAAAAACTATTCTAAATATTATCCTAGATCATGGAGGATTCATAAAGATCATCCTTTTGTTAATGTGATTGGTAATTTTGGTTAAAGTATGAAAACAAGTAGCTCCACTTTAAACTTCTTTTTTAAATACTATTTTGTTTATGATCATGTTCCTACTAAAGTTTGTGATACTTTAAATGATCAAAATTATATCATTTCAATGAAATACAATATTAATAAATTTCTTAGAAATAAATTTTGGTATTTTATTGAATTTACGGAGGAGAAGTAGGTAATCAAAACTACATGAATATTTAAATACAATCTACATGAATCTGGATATATTGTCAAAAATAAATCCATACTTATTTCCCATGGATATCCCAAGAAGAACATGTAGAATTTAAATATTCATTTTCACTTATTTAAAAATTAAAAGATGTTAGAATCTTGTTATATTTTTCTTATTTTCAAGGTTTCAAGATATAATATATATATATATATATATTGAAAGTTATTTCTAAAATGGTTTTATTTCTGTATAAGTTTATGTTAATCAAACCCCTAGTTTTGAAAATGAAAAATTTTATAATTATCCAAAACATTTCATGGTCTCAGATAATCACCCTATACTTTGTATGAATTTATTTCTTTGAATCTATTTAATAATGGATTCAAAAAGGGTGATATTGTTCTAAATATTTTTATTAGGAATATTTTAATGATATTTTAATTTTGATAATTCATATTGATGGTAATGTTTTTTGTTCCACTTGTAAATTTAGTTTTACATAATTTTATACTTTTATGTCATTTGAATTTGACATGTTCTCAATGAGATAATTAATGTTCTTTCTTAGAATTTAAATTTCTCAAAGTAAATATAAGATCTTTATTAATAAATCCAAGTATGATAAAGATATGATTAAAATATCAAGTATCAATTATTATAGTCAATGAAAACTCCTATGGGTACTAGTTGTAAATTATATGTTGATGCTTCAATTAAATCTGTTGATATTAATGTTTTTAGAGGCATGATGGGCATACTTATTTATTTAACTATATCTAGACCTGATATTTGGTTTAGTTTTTTCTGTTGTATAAGGTTTCCAGATAACCCTAAATAGATTCATATTAAAATAACAAATATAATAATTAGATATCTTAAAAGAACTATTAACAGTCATTTTTTAATACTAAATTTAACTACTTTGATTTAATATCCTATTTAGGCACTAATTTAGGAGGTTGTGAAATTGATAGAAAAAGAACATTAGGTGTATTTTATTTTCTTAAAAAACTTAATTTATTGGTCATATAAGAAGAAATTATTTAACATCCCACCAATCATGATTGGCCTGTGAAGAGGTGATGAAATTTCAAGGTCTTAAGTGACATCTCCAAGACACCAAAGACTGAAAATAAATGACAAGGGGTTCATAAAAAATGGTGGATGACTTTCCCTTTGAAAATAAAACTAACAAAAAAATAATACAATATCCAAAATCCATTCTATGATGCATGAGAAAAATATAACACAACTCAATGAAATACCAATGAAAATAATACCAAACAACAATCAAAACCATATCATAGTAAAAAGAGGAAACTAAATCAACAACACTGAATGATAAGCAAAGACATATCTACATATATCCCAACATAATCCAAGATATTACTCCACAATCTATGCCCAAGGTATCATAATCACTACTAAATAAATTATTTACCTTCCCTTTACCTATGTACTGATAAAAAATATCTGAAAAGAATTGATGTTTCCAAGTAGGGGGTGAGTAAAAAACTAAATTGGATTTCCCCACATGACATCCTAACACATTACTCTAGTATAGAAGCCGATAGTAAATTTACATAAAACAATTTATAACATTTCACAAAAAAAATCATTTGTAAGAAAAAAAGATCTAAAACGATACCATTTTTCAATAAAAATTAACCTGGAAAATCCTTCAAAACCAATTCTCTAATCTGTTTTTCATGGGCCATTCATTACACACATCCACACATCGGCACATGCATTCCAAGGTGATAATTACATAATCATGAGTGGTCTCTCATTGATGTACCATTTTTTCAAAAGGTAACAATATACAAAGTGACCCAATGGAACACACACCTTTTACAGGGTTACATTAATGAAAATTAACACACGCCTACTGTTTATACAAATACCCATGAAAACCAACCATTCGAATCTATTTCAATTAAAAATTTATTTTATTGAAAAATTTTCTATAAAACCATTTCCATGAATCAGAATAAAGAAATATTTCAAAATCATCATTTTAAAATCAATAAATAAATAAATTTTCACAAAAACTAACATCCACAATTTCAGAAAATGACACTAAATAGGGTTTCTTCCAATATTATCACATAAATATCACAATTCAATTAAAAAATTTCAATCAATTTTAAATCAACCATTCAAGTTCTAATAAGAGGATTCAAGAGCGAAGACACCTACCTTTCAAACTTAGGAGGAAATGTAGAATGAAAAAAATCATCAATTAAACAGGTTGAAACTCCAAACCCCTATCATTGATCTTGTTCCCTATCAACCAAACAATCATGTACTATCATGATTAGATTCAAAAAACAAATATTTATCCATAATGGATTAGATATGTGAGTGCAAGAGAGGGAAGAAGATTAAATCAATGGAAAACATCCAAGAATAGTCACTTACCACGAAATCCAGCCTCTAACTCCCCAAGATTCACTAACAGATCACTACTAGATCAAGAGTAAGGGTCTTCACAACCTTTGGGAGGATAGGAAATTGTATTAGGTTCAGGATAAGTAAAAAATGAGGGGTTAAGGTGAAAAACCTAATTAGATCCAAAAAATAAAAAACATGTTTTTAATTCCACATGTTTAGGGAGCAAGGATAGAAAATCATGTACTAAACATTTGTTAGCCACTCCCTCGAAACACCCCTCATATGGTTGGCTCACATATTTCGACAAACAGTGTGCAAATAATTATAAACCCATATGTTCCACTTTACATGGTTACTCATGTGTGGCCACATGGTTTAGACAAACTATACACCTATCCATGAACCTAACCATATCCCATTTTCTCCTATTGTATAGTTTCATGGAGGTGTTTCAATGCTTATACTAACTGTTCTCAAACCGTTCACCTCAATAAAATCCAAAAAACAATCCAAAACACCTCCAAACCATCCCAAACATAACCCAAATACGTTATGTACTTAAAATACATTAATAAGGGGTTAAATACATGAATATATGTGGTGATACTATCTTCCCACCCCTTGTATTTCCATCCTTAGAAAGTGGAAAACACAAATTCCCTAAAATTATTTGGGACATTTCCTGACCATTTAATTTTCTCGTTTCCATGTTTCTTCTAGAATCCAACCATGTTTCTATAAAACCTTCCCTTAGTCTAGGATTTTTCACTAAAATACCTTCTCTTTCCTATCAAAAATCTATACTATAATAAGAACCAATTTAGGATCTGGATGTTGGTCAATGTGATCCCATTGAATCACATGGTCAATAACCAACTTATTCTTCTTTAACTATGATATATGAAACAAATTATCCACTGAACATATAAATGGTGGAAAATAAAATTCATATTAAACCACACCAACATATTCAAGTATCATAAAAAAGACTATATATCAAGGGAATAAATTTCCATTATTCCTAAAATGATGATTCACAAGACTATGAGATATTCTCAAGAACACATGATCAATCACCTTGAATGAAAATGATCATCGACAATGATTTGGATATGATTTATGATCATTCTGATCCATCCCTATAATTTTACTAATTAACAAAATCTTCTATATTATCTCCTAGAGAATTCTAGGTCTAATAAATTAATTCTCACCTATTTCAACCCAAAAAAGTGGTGAATGGTATGGACACCTATACAATGATTTAAAAGCATCCATATGTATCGATTATAGATAATTATTGATGTACAAGAACACCACTAATAGTATGTTCTCCTACCATGAGCCACAAAAATCCATTACATTATCCTAAATGATTTAATCTGACATTTGTATCATTCTTTCAGATTGTCCATCCATATGAGGATGATATTTTGTACTCGTAATTAACAAAGTCACAAGGGATTGTTATAGGGATTTCAAAAAAGGAGACATAAACCTTAAATCATTGTCTAAAACTATCAAAACTAGTACTCTGTGCATCTTTACCACTTCAATGATATAAATTTTGGAGATGTCCTCCATCATATGAGATAAAAAAATATGGATGAAATGCGCCATCATTGTGATCTGATCCAATATCAACCATACAACAACGTGTTTCTAAACCTTCTTTTGGAGACCTATGATAAAATCCATGGATATCTACTCCCATTTCCAAACCAGAATTGTTAAAGACTATAACATACCCACTTACCATTGGTGCTCTGCCTTAACCTTCAAAAAATTTAGGCATTTCATAACAAACTCAACCACATTTGTTTCATTCCATCCCACAAAAACATTTCATTAAACTCCTTATACAAATTTTTTATTCCAAGATGAATATACAATCTCAAATGATGGTAAGAAAGAAGATTTTTGATCCTAAAAATATGTAGGTTTGATCATATGATCTAAAAAACACATCATCAAACTCTTATCCAGCTTCCTTCCCCCAATGGTCTCCCCACTATTGAGTTTTGACTTAATCCCAACACATTATGAATTAGATTTTTGTTCCTCTTTAACCTTCTTAAACCAATCAGGAACATAAGATAAAGGAAAGAAAACCACAAAAATACATTTTTCTTCACTATGAGAGTGCATGTCGACTATCATTGACAACAACTATCACTGATCAAAAGCCTCTTTTTCATACTGACCATACAAATTTATGCTTAGTGTATTCAAAACTGAATTGCCTTCAGCCAGTGTAAACATCATGTCAATGTAAAACAGTTAGAGATACTATATCCATGTTCTTTGTATTAGATTCATATCACATTGTGTGATTTGTTTTAATATTTTATGATCTATAGACACTATAAATTTCTCACCAAATAAGTAATTATTCTAGGTCCTCAAATAATTGACTACAATAGAAAATTACATGTTTTTTATGGGTATTTTTTCTCATTTAATCATAACTATCATGATCAATAATAAAAAACATGATTATCTTACATGAGAACACATCCCAACAGAGACCCCAAAGCATCAAAATACACCACATGCACTTTTATTTATTCTGGTAATATCATGATTAGTGCTGATGAAAGGTGAACATTAATCTCTTGAAAAGACTTCTAAAATTCCATGTTCCATTAGAATGGAACATTTTTCTTTGTAAAAGTTTTCATTGGTGATACTAGTCATGATAATTCACACCAAAAGAATCATTAATAACTAGATAGACCATGAAAACTATGTATCTCAAATAAATTATTTAGAGATTTCCCAGATATCACAGCCTCTATCTTTTATAGATCCACAAAAGCACATTTTTTAGAAATGACATGGCCAAGGAATCATAATTTCGGTATCCAAAATTCAAACTTTGAAATTTTGGAATATAATTAATGATCCCTCAAGATTCCTAAAATAATCAAAAAGTGTTACTCATGATCATCCCATGTCCTTTAATACTCCAATATTTCATCCAAAAACCTCACCATAAAAGAATACACATACCTTTTAAATATAAGATTCGTCAATTCTATAATGATTGTTGGTGCATTATTAATACCTAAAGTGATAACCACATACTCGTAATGACTTTATATACTCTTAAAATCTATTTTAGAAATATACTCCATCCAAAACCCAAATTTTTTATATCATAAATGCAATTCAATTTTAGAGAACCATTGAGATCCCCTAAATTGAAAAAAATGATCATCAATTTGAAGATATGGATACTAATTCTTTATCCTAACTTGGTTAGTTTTTTGATAATCTATACAAACCCAATGATTTTCATCCTCCCTCTTCACAAACAAAGTCGGTGCAGCCCAAGAACACATACTATTCCAAATGAACAATTTTCTTTACAACTATTCTAACTGAACTATAAATTCCCCTAATTATGTTGGTTCCATAGAATATTATGGAAGTGAGATATGAATGGTCCTCGGTACAATATCAATTGTGAACTCCTATTATCTTATGGGTGGAAACCGTAAAATATTACTGAGAAAAACATCTAGAAATTGATAAAAAGTACTAGAAAAACCACTATTATTGATATCAACTACTGATGCCAAAGTCAAAGCTTCCAACTGGTATGAGATAGATCCAAACAATAGTTCTGAAAAGTCTATTTCACCTTCCTTTACATTTTAGATTCCTATAAATATATTCTTGACTTCATCATCAATCATAAAAACTAATCCATCAAGTATAATAGTAGGTTTCAACCTTTAACATTGTCAACCAATCCATACCCATTATTATTTCATAGATATCGATATCATGTATAGAGAAATACCATATCAACTAATATCCATTTAATTCTATTGAACATTATTTTCAAATAAAGGATCTATATTCTGTTTAACCAAGAAGAGTTTGATGTTTCAAGATAGAAGGTATTATCTCAAAATAAAAAAACAGCTGATCAAGAAAATGATAAGAAATAAACAAATCTAATTCATCCATATCGAACGAAGATTTCATAAGTATATAATTAAAAATAATCATACCTTTCACCATCAATGGTTCAAATTTATCTTCCACAATCACTTTTCTAGCTCCATACAATTTCTTACTCAATGCACTTTTCTCTTTATTCCTTTGTTGAGATTACACTAGTTGAGGAGTCATGGAATTCCTAGAATGTTCATAGATTACTCGGATATAGTGATAAGATGTATTCTCTTGCACTCATCCCATTATAGAATACAACATATGTGAAACATGAGATGTTTCATGAACACCTGACATTGAAGCACTATAAAAATAGCACTGAAGATGTCCCATCCAGTTGCGATTGTGAGATGATATAGGTGGTACTATACAATATCACATTATGTGATAAAAAGAACCTCATTGCGATATTCTCCTACATTATTCTAATAAATTATTTTAGTCTATAAATTTTTAACATTTGAAGATATAATTGTTTGTTTAAATTTTCTTCAAAATTCTCTCATGAAATTCCTCAGTCTAATTTATCCTGAACTATTAAGTCCCACCACTAGAATGAAGGATCCTCCAGTATATATATTTCTAACATAACATTAATCTAAAATAGTGTTCCTATGAAATCAAATATTCGATTCATCCTATTTAGCCACACTTATTTCTTCTCCACTTCCAAATCACCCTAGAAGATGAGAGAATTCTGTATCTAGAAATAAATGGAATGATCCACAAGTCTGAGTGCATCCCTTAAATTTCCTCTATCCAAATAATGAATAGTTTGGATAACAATCTAAACCATATTTTGGTTAATATTTGGACTAGGTGAGACCACATTCTTGGGAACCTTTTCTGGTTGGATTTATGATTCCAAACTAGTTCCATTTTCAATAACCATGAGAAAACACCATTTATTATCATTCCCTTGAAACAGAAGGCTTTTTGGTTTAGAATTTTACCATATCACTCGTATCAACAAAAGGTTTTCCAAAATTCCACCTTTTTGCACTTTTAAACCATTTTTAAAAATTCCACCATGATCTTTAAAAATCAATCCATTTTCAACCTTTTTCAAATATCAGTACGTTTTTATCTAATCATAAATCATTACTCAAAATGAAATATGTAATCCTAGTGGGATGTCATTTCTATCAACGCATGTCATGCTCTTATCATTGTCTAAATCCATGACAACAAGATAAAAACTCCTAGAAGTTTCTCAAAACAATCATGTACCCAAATCATTTGTAACTTGAGGTTCAACAAAAATATGTTAGCTAAACCTTTTTAAAATCCATATTTCACGTTCTGACAATCTTACTCCTTTATATAATCCCAATTCAAGGACTAAATCAGAATTATTTTCCTTTTCCAAGACTGAAAAATCAATACAATTTTTTCAAAAACTGAAAGAAGAACTAGCCATGATTGATATCATTTTTAGCATCTTGCCCTCCTCATTGTCTTGGGGAGATGATTTGAAATTACTTTACCTTAGGTGACATCCCCGAGACACCAATGTATTGAAATAAATTTCAAGGTCTTCATAACAAATGGTTGAAATGTTTATATTCGAATATAAAACCAACAAAACAACAATACAATATACAAAAATCACGATATGATGCATGAGAAAAATGTAATACAACCCAATGTAATACCAATGAAAAAAAATACCCAACTAAAATCAAAACAAAATCTGATTCAAAATATGAAACTTAACGACTAAAACTAAAATACAACCAAAGATATAACTCCACAACTCAAAATATTCTCTAGTATCAAACACCATATTCCTTTCCCAAGGTATCATAAAGAATCACTACAGAAATGAGATACCATGACTTTACCTATGTCCTAATAAACAATATATACAAACACACTAAATTGCCTAAGTAGGGGGTGAGTTTATAACATAGTATGATTTCCCAAAATGACTTACCTACTCACGCCACAAGGATAGATTTTTTATCAAATTTATATAAAAGAAATTATTTTAAAAAAATCAAAATATTTCATCTCAAAACCAAAACCATTTCTAAGAAAAACTTTTCTCCAAACCAAATCCATTTTTACATGGAATGCAACCATGCAAATTGTTCATAACAATTTCTTAAATTCATTTAGAATAACCCATTCATTACACACATCAAAAAATCCACACATGTATTCCAAAGTGATAGTTCCATTCTAATGAGAAGTCTCTCGTCAATCTACCATGTTTTCACAAGGTAATCATATAACAAGTTCCCTAATGGAACACACACCTTCTATATGGTCAATTAAATGAAAATGACCACATGCTAACCATTTATGCCAAATACCATTAAAAATACCATTACAATAAATTTTAATAAAATATATTTTTTATTTAAAATATTTTTATCGAACCATTTCCATGAATCAAAACAATTTTTTTAAAATCATTGTATTAAATCATGAAACAAAGCACTTTTCACAACAACCAATTCTTACAATTTCAAAAACCATCACTAAAGAAGGGTTATACCAAGATTTTCACATCATTTTCATAATTCAATTCAATCAATACAATAAATATGAAATCAATACTTCGTGTTATAATTAGAGGAGTCAAGAGTGAATCCACCTACATCACAAACTTAGGTGAAAAGAAAAAATGACACAAATATTCATCAAACTAAGTTGAAACTCCAAAACCATACCTTAGATCTTGTTCCCTATCAACTAAACAATCATATATAGTCATGACTAGCATCAAAAAATATAATAATATCCATAATGGATTAGATATATGAATACATGAGAGGGAATAAGGTTAAATCAATGAAAAACAACAACGAACATACACTTACTAATAAATTCAGCCTCCAACGCACCATGATTCCCCAATAGGTCACTCCGGGATCATAAGGAATGGTCTCTATAGACATTGATAGGAGTGGAAATACACTTAGGTCCATATTAATTAAAAAATGGGTTAAGTGGTAAAATAAATTAGATCCATAAAATTCAGATGTTGTTTTTAACGATGCACAGTTAGGGAACACAGTTAGGCAAAACATGTATAAACCAAGCATTAGCCACTACATGTAAAACCCATTTCATGGTTGTCTTGCACAAATCATGCACCAATCATGATAAACCCATTTATTTAACTTATCATGGTTACTCCTGAGTGCCCACATGTTTTGGCCAAACCGTACACCTAACCGTACGCCTACCCAAAGGAAACTGTCTCCCCATGCATTGTTTCCTGGAGTTGTTGCATAGTTTCTACTAACCTTGATCAAACCATACACCTCTAAAAAACCCCAAAACAATCCAAAACTCCCCCAAACCTTCCCAAACATAACCCAAATAATATATATACATAAAATACATAAATAATAGATTAAATACATATAATTGGGGGAGGGGTGATATATTTCTCCACCATTGGATTTTCTATCATCAGAAAGTAGAAAACCACCAATTCCCTAAAAATGTTTGGGAAATTTCATGAAAATTTACTTTTCTCATTCCCATGTTTCTTCTGGAATCCGAACATGTTTTCATAAAAATAGTACTAGACCGATTATTTTTTCATGCAAGACTTTCCTTGCCTATCCATAATATGTACTTGCACATGTACCAACGTAGAATATGGCTCTGAGTCAATGTTATGCCATTGAATTTACATGGTCAGGATCTGTCTGATACTTCTTTAACTGATATAAATGAAACACATTATGAACTGAATAGAACCTTGGTGGAAAATCCAACCGATATTCCACCTGAACAACCTCTTCATGTATCTCAAGAGGGCCTATTTATTAATGAGATAATATCATCTATTTCCCAAAACTATGATTCCCAAGCATCGGAGAGATTGTCAAGAAGGCATGATAACTCACATTGAATGACAACAGTTGTTGATGATGATCCAAAAATGATTTTTGATGACTTTTAGTTGTTTATATCATTTTATTGATCAAAAAAATCTTATATGTTATCTCATAGACAAGGCTTGGTCCAACCATTAATGTCTCAAATATTTCCACCCAACAATGTGGAGAACAAGAAGGATTATAATAAAATGCTTCAAAATGGGCCATATATATCGAGGATTCATAACTATTGTCATACGAGAACTCTACTAACGGTATGTGCTCCTCCCATGAGCCACAAAAAAATCAGTTCAAATTCCTGAAGCATGTCTTCAAACGTTTGTATCATCATTTCGGATTGTCCATCCGTTTGAGGATAATCCAACATACTCATAGTTAACTGACATTAAAAAGTATACCTTTAACAGTGTTGGAATTTTTCAGCTCTAGAAAAAATTACTTATAAAGGTTCCCTTTATCTACACTAAAAAATTATTGATAAAGGGTACCCCTTGTCAGCGCTAAAAAAAGTGTTGATAAATGGTAACCTTCATCAACAATTTTTTTATCGTTGATAAAGGTTAACCTTTATGAGCACTTTTCTATAGTGTTGATAAACGGTACCCTTTATCGGTGCTTTATTTTTAGTGCTGATAATGGTCCCAAATAAAATGAAATAATTAAACAAACTAAAATTAAAAAGGGGAAAATTTTTAAAAAATATTAGCATTTTATTAACTAAATAATTAATGATAAAAATGAATAAATTTAATATAAATATATATAAATTATAAATATTAATAAATAATTTATATTAAATATTTAGATATATAAAATGAATAATATTAAATAATTAAACAAATTAGAATTAAAAATGAGTAAATTAAGAAGAATATTAAACATTTTAATAATTAAGTAATTATTGATAAAAATGAGTTAATTTAATATACATATATACAGATTATAAATAGTAATAAATAATATATATTTATATAAAATGAATAAATTTTAATAATTAAACAAATATATTAAAAATGAATACATTGTAACAAATAAACCAAAAAATTTAAATATGAATAAATTACAAAATTATTAAAAAAATTATTAATGAAACGATTATTAAAAAAATGAATAAGTATAATATATATATATTAAATGTAAATAATAATAGATGATATTTACTAAATATAAGTATATAAAATGAATAAAATGAGATAATGAAAAAACTCATTAAAGTCTTATTAATTTTTAATTGTTTTTATGCATAATTATTCATTAAAACATTTAATATATATATAATATTTCCATAAATATGATTTATATAATACAAAATATTTATGCTTACATATTAGATAACTCATATATTTAGTGATGAATGGTTTATTGCTAAAAATTAATATTAATTAAGAATACTTACTAATTGTATTGAGTGATGGACATAATTGAATGTCATTTGATTTTTCAATTAATCATGTACCATATGTGTGTTGAGTTGATTTCAGACACACACAAACACAAACACACACATATATATACATGTTTTTAATTCATTTTTATATGCGACACACATACACAAATATTTACATAATTAATTAAATCTTATATATTTAGAAACACATACACCTAATATTTATGTACTTTATTCAAATTTTAGTATTCATTTTTGAATTTTATTATAACATGATACATTTAATATATTTTTCTTTTAGTACGGAAATTTAATTTATTTTTATTAATATATTTACAGTTATATATTAATTCATTTTTAATATTTTTTATTTTTTATATTTTACTTTTTGGGGAATTTAACCATTTTTTATTAATTATTTTTATTTATTTATTTTTTATGATTTAATATTTTAAATACGTATTCATATTTATTTAAATATATATCCATATTTTTTTTAATAATTTATATTTAATTTATACAACTTATCCATTTTTTCAACATTTTTAAAGTGTACACATTTTTAATTATTCAATTTCACTCACTTTTAACATGCATGTATTTTAGATTAAACGTTCATTAATAATTTTAGAAATATTTTGTAAGTTAATATATATAAATAAATATATTTATAAATGTGTATTTAATATATTTTAAATTTTACATAAAGAAATATTATTATTTTTTTAAAATTAATTATATAATTATAAATAAATATGTATATATTTAAAAAATTATAAAATTATAAAAATTTCTCCAAATAATGAATTTATTTCATATATTTATATTTATATTTATATTTATATTTATATTTATATTTATATATAAATTTACAATATATATATATATAATTATATAAATATATTTATAATGAGATTAATATAAATATAATATTTTTTAAAGTACTTATATTATTGTATATAGATAATTTCATATTTAAATAACTATAAAATTATAAAAAATATATTAAAATAATGAATATATTTACTATATTTATATTTTTATTTATATATTTTTATTAGGTAAATATATATAATTATATAAATATATATAATACAATAAATATATTTATATGTATGACCTAATATATATATATATATATATATATATATAATTATGAAATTATAATAAATATATTTAAATAATGAATATATTTACTACATTTATATTTATCTATATTTATTAAATATATATATAGTGATATAAATATTTATAATCATATAAATATATTTATAAATATAAACAAATAGTTATAAATACATTGAAAAATATATTTATAAATTTATATTTACTATATGTATGAAATAATATGTTTATAATTATAAATGAAAAATATAATTTTTCAAAAAAGTGTTTGTAATATTATTAATAAATAATTATATATTTAATTAGTTATAAAATTATAATATATACATATATAATTAAAAATATATATTTACTAATTTTTTGTTTATAATTATAATATTAAATCCTTTATCAGTGCTAATGTTTTGTCAATGATAAATTTATATTTTATCTATGCTAAAAATGCACAGATAATTAAAGATTTTATCAGTGCTTATTAATTTAGAGCTGATAAACGGTATCCTTATCAGTTCTTTTTTGGAATTGTTGTTAAAAGACTCTTGATCTATTTGAAGAACCGTAATTGTGATAGTTTCCGTCATGATATCTAAAGTGGTTCTTGGAAGCCACCTACTATCGGTGCACCTCCTCTCGAATCCAGTCTCAAATCAAGTATCTAATGCATCCAAGGCTCGAATCTAAGGCTTGAACAAATCAAGTCTCGAATTAATCCAAGTCTAAATTGAATCCATGCATTCATGCTTGATATCATTACTTTCCCTTGATGAATCATAGATTGAATCTAAGGTATGTTATTTTCTCGTCCTTCTCACTCATTGATTGCTTGTTTGGTTACCTCATAAAGTGATTTTTGACTTAGGTGGTTGTCATTTTAATGAGTGATCGAGGATTTTGGGGAACATCAATGTTGTGTTTATTTCATTTAATGGTTGTGGGTATTTTACCTTTATGGGGAAGTGTGGATCATCTATTTTGGGACTTATATATAATCTATGATTCTCATGGATATGTTTATACCTTGGTGTTTAGGAATAAACACCTTCATTTTAGCATATATAGAGTTTGGAATCAAATCCTAGGATATTTATAAAATCTATAAAATCCCCATCACTAAAAGGATGTATAATGGATTTCTTCCTTCATCCAATGAAACAAAAGATATAGTAAAACCCCTCCCCCATTGAGATAACTACAATTCAATGTCTGGATAACACTAAGAAGGAATCTTTATATGCATTCAATTGTTTCATTTGGGAAATTGGTAAATGTCTTGGTGAGTTCATTTTGGGATATTTTCCATTTTTACTTTAATTGATAATATTTTAGGTTATTACTAATGTTAATTTTTCTCATAATATTATTGAGATCATGGCATGGTCGATTACCATGATATTGGTTGTGGTTACAACATTGTGGAAATATCTGGTGGGGTTTCTTATGTTCTTCGAAAATAAAATAATTACGGAAATTAATTATAATTATTTTATAATTAGGTATTTTACTATTTTATTGATTATATATAGGATCATGTGATTGATTGTCTATGTTTCAGGCTTTCATGGAATGATAAAACTCATTCCCGTATAGTTAACTTCCTAAAAGAGGTGGGTGGTACCAAAATTATCAAGCAATGTTTTATTTGTGTTTTAGTGTGAAATTTGATATGTAGGAATATTTAATCAAGGAAAGGTGACCATAGTGAGTTCTAATATGGTTTTATAATCATGATGTATAATAGGCAAAAATGATTTTGAATTAAATAGTCATTCCAAACTCCTTGGGATGATTATAGTATCACTTGGTAGTTTCATCAACATATGATCATCAAGTTGGATAGTTAGGAAACTAATAAGGGATATTAAAATATAAAATGATTGGGGTGATCCTAGGACATTATTATATGATTGTGTGAGAGGGGCCTTTGAGAGTGGATTAAGCGACTGATGGTTGTAAATTGTTTTCTTATGGGGCATAGTTCCTGATGAAAGTGAGATATGGACATAGGACAAATGATACCACCATGGAAGTTAATGTCCTTTAGTATATATGTAATATTTTGATAGGACTATTGAGGATAATAATGGAGAATGGAAGTATACCATAAGGATAAAATGTTGTATGAATTTCCATATGAATTTTTTTTTCTTTGGGTAGTGATGTGCTAACTGGGATTACATGATCACCTTATTGGTGAATATATATGTGGTATAAAATCTAGTATATTCCCTTGAATCTTATAGGGGTAACATATAAAGGTTGGGATGGATTAATTGTTCATATAGATTATATTGTCTTTGGATTTTGGGTTTGTGAGAAACAAATTATGACCTACGGTCTATGAGATTATCTAAAGAGTGATTATTCAAAAAATGATCAATGCCTATGAGAGCTGAACATTGATTACTTTATATTAGAATATGATGGGTATTATGTGAGTTCTATGTATGGTGTGTTAGAATGTGTGATTTTATATTCATGTTAGTGATTCATCGAGGGAGAGGGTGAGGGTGATGGGTTATTTGTGATGTTGTTTTTTATTTTTTATGGGTTTTCAGAAGTTAGGTTTAACTAATGTAGTGTGGAACAAATTGTGTGGTTCTTTATTAACAGAGCCAATTATGTTAAGACTTTACCACATTTCAAATTAAATTCCCTTAAAAAATTGACTATGTTATACCCATTCCATGATTTGGATGTAATAAGTACATTACATGGTTATCCCTGAGGGAAAGACTTGGATTCAAGGGGTCTATGGTCGAATCTCATGGTATTTGTGATATGTTTATTTCCAAAGGAAGTTAAATAATTTTTTATCCTCATATGATTAATATGTTTACCTCTTATTAGCAAAATGATTTGAATTTCATGGAACAACTATGATAAAAACCTATGGTCAATTTAGTGTAATTAACTTGTATGCAATGAAATAGGTACATTTTATTATCATGGTTTCTTGGTCAGTACAAAATGACATGACTTACTTGTGTATTTTTATTTTTACTACATAGAACATGTATAAAAATATATGCATTTTTGTTTATTTTAGGGTCCCTGTTAGTATTTACTTGTTAATTTTTACACTCATCCTACACTTGAACCTCATGGACATAACACTCTTATATTTGAGATATATGTGAGAGAAACGGAATAGTAATGTAGATTATAGCCAATTCAACTCACTGGAGAATAGTTGAAGTTCTCATGGTAGTGTTAGGGATCTTTTTGCAACTTGAGATGATATTTGAAAATTTTAATTGATATCTGGTAATATAAAATATTTTAAGGAGAAAATTTTAATCCTCATCATCTTCATCTACCGAACATTTATTATTGAATGTTGTTTCTTGAGACCCATCCCCCATCTCTTCTGCGTTTCTTAAACTACTCTGAGTAGCAGTCATCCAAAATGATCACTAGTTCCTGCTGTGGGATGACAACTTCTCAGAGTAGTTCAAGAAATATAATTGCATGTCTAGAAGATATGGTGTATGAGTATCAAGAATAAAAATGAAATGATAATAATTTATTAAATTAAATTAATGAGGATGTTAGTTTTATATTACTTTCACCTTAGGATGAATTCATAGGATAACACCTACCATAGTGGATTAATTATTTTCATAAATTTAATTACACATTTCCTTCAAAATGGATTAATTCTAATCATTTGACAAAACATTATGAATATGTAGTTAAATAGTTCATCATGTTTTCAATATAGAATACATATGACCCTTCTCAAATCCTTTTCCCATGGTTAAATTATTTTTATTCGAGAAAAATTAATTGTTTGACAACTCATGTAGAAAATGTCTTCTACAGATGATGATGTTACCAATCCCGGGGAATAATAGATTTTTGATGCTAAAAATACATAATTATTAGAGGATCAACAACATGTTTATGAAAGAAACAATAATGATGCAGAATAATAGTGTTGAAAAAATTTATCGAGGCAAGTAGTAAGGGTATAGAATTTAGGGTTTGTTAGAATCAACGTGTCCAACCGGTTGAACCCAAAAAGTCAATGTTCATTAGTTATTTTTTGGTCACAATGAGGTGGAATGTGCATATTGATATTGATTCATGGCTCCATGTCCTTCATGTAATGAAGGATAACCTTTGGGAATATATAGAGGTAATGTTATGATATAATTTCTCCATTTTTCTGAAAAATTATATAATCAAACATTGATTTAATTTTAATTATTCCTTGAAGAGTTAATTTATTTTATATTATTTTCATTAGAAATTCCCCTTAATGGATACTAGAAAATCCCATAGATGTTTTATGACTCTTCTTACTAAG
This sequence comes from Viscum album, assembly GCA_963277665.1. Lineage (NCBI taxonomy): Eukaryota > Viridiplantae > Streptophyta > Magnoliopsida > Santalales > Viscaceae > Viscum > Viscum album. The sequence continues at coordinate 1,033,837,929 of OY728158.1, forward strand.
TAATATCTTAGGAATGTTGAGGGGGATGTAATTCCCCACCCACCAGTTAGTTAGGAACAGATTATAAAGTAGGAAACAAAGAATGATTTCATCAGTCTTCGCGATGAGAAATTATTTTAAGTAAAATATAGTCGATAAAATAATATTTTAAATTATTCATCTTATGTAATTTGATTCAAAAATATTAATTAATGAAACAAAAAAAGAGTGTTGAAAGTAAATAACATGCGTCAAAACAAATGTACCTCTATTGCAAAGAAAGGATGGGGTATGCTTCACTAGAGAAAAAAAAATTGTTTTTTAAATAAACAATAAAAGTTTTATGTGATATAAAACACATTATGTACCTTTTTCTATATGCATAATAATTAATCAATATAAAAATCCACATCTATCACACATCATGTTCTATAGGAGGATCACGTAAATAAGGTGGGTAAAGTAATTGAAGAAAACCTAACAAGAGTATGGGAAAAATGTTTCAGTATGAAATAATAGGGATTATTTATTCTTTATAATAGTATTACAAAAAACATATATTTATGTTCATATTTATTATAAGGTTTTGACAAAAAAATTGGTAGTGAACATATTGGAAGAAAAATTACTTTTTATTTCATTGAAACAGCTCGAACAATATGGTCGTATTAGTGGAGTGGATATAGGATTTTCTCCTCAAACATATTTCGAGAAGATAAAACCAAATGATGATACATATAAGATGATTAAAGGATTATATGTATAAATAGATTCAATTAAATATATTATTTTCTGGTCTGGTTTGGAAGAACAATGTTTGAGAAATAGTCAAAGAAACCTGGTGGTGGAACAAAGATACGCACATGAAGAACCAAATGAACCCACTAGCTTTGAGGTAATTCATTCTCCTAAATCACATACCTTCCCTGAGTAAATAAATTTTTTCATTATGTTTTTTTGTAAATGTGAATAAAAAACTTCTGATAACTTCATATTACTAAAATTATGTAGGGTATAGTTGTTTGGGATTTCTATCTGTAAACACCCACAAATTGCCTTTTTGTGAGGGGTACAACGTATAATATCTTGGGAGAAAATATTCACCATGAAGAAGTCCCAAAATATTAAATGAGAGTGGGAATTGAGGTTTATTATGAAAAAAACTTGAAGTTTCATGTTCCACTTGATGATTAGGATAATAAAATGGTCAATTATGCTATTATAAATGTCATATAATGGTCTCATAATCTTATTAAGACACATGGAGCATCTATTTGACAAGTTCTTTCATTTAAAAAACATGTAACAGTTTTTCAAAAAAAGTCTGATGTGAGTTATGATATTACAGATGGATAAAGTGTGTAACATCCCAGGTAAATGAAGAATAATATATTTTCATATTTATTAATATTTTTGAATTAAATATTATTTTTACTTTAAATTGGTTTCTATGTTCGATAGCATACCCGATATGCAACAACGGGTTTCTTTGAAATCTTACGTTGCACACTAATAATATAATATTATTATTTTAAATGGTAGTTAAATCCTAGTCGTTGTATTGGTGGGAATGAACAAAACAAACTACAATTTGATTATAAATGATTGTTAAATGTATTTATATTTATCCAAAAAAAGTTAGAGGCTTAAAATGCGAATGAATCTAATTTTAAGCATAATTTGCATTAAAAGGTCGATTTACCACCTTTTAATGGAGAACACTATTTAAATATAGTTTTTTTTCACTTTAATAAATTATATTTGACCAAATAAAATCATTCTTCAGAATGGGGATATCAAAATTTACTTTGTGTAAATTTTTGCAATTTTTCGGATAAAGTTCATTTTTTATAAATAGTGAAAAATATTGAATTTTAATTCAAAAGTGCCTTTTAATCTAATTTATTTATTTGGTAAGATTATATTTTTATTTTTTTTAAATTTAAATTAATATATATTTTTATCATTTAATTCAATGTTGGTTATTAGAATTAATTTCACTTTGAAATTGGACATAAACAAGTATCAATCTATTGATAGTTATTGTTTCTTAAAATCACGTTATTTCTTTTGATAACAAAAATTAATATTAAAATTAATTAATGCCACTTCTATGTTTTGAATTTGGAAAATTAGACATGATTTTTGAATTTGGTATATCAAATAAATTTTAGGCTGAATTTATGGTATTTTTCTGAAAAACATCAATTTTTGATGAATAGTGAAACCACTTAGTAGTAGTTACAAAAACTGACTTTTTTTTATTTAAATAAAATTTTACTAATTCGGTAAATTTAATTTAGAAAATCCATCATACATTGTTGTTTTCAAGAAGTAAAATTTGGTTCAATAAGATAAAAATAATTTTTGGTGAATAGTAACTTTTGACTTTTATTTACCGCGATTAAAGGTAAATAGGGTCATTCAAGGTTAAAAGAATATTATAATAATTCAAAATTTACCTTAACACTTATCCTAACATTATTTAATGAGTAATGGCTGACCATGGGCATCTTTGGGTCTATTTTAGGACCCCATTGTTCCACTTAAGAAAGAAAATGACACATTAGATTAATTAATTTAAAGGCAAAAATGACAAAAGAAAATATCTTTTAGTAAATTAATTTTTATAAGGGAATATCTAAATTATCTATTCGAATATAAATATTAATTGTAAAGATAAAAATGTTCCCTATATCATGCTATTTTTTTATGATTTTTAGACATCATATAATTTAAATTATTAATGACACAATAATGATGCAGTGTTTACCTCATTAATAAATCATTTAAATAAATAAGATTATAATGATTAAAATATTATCCAAAACCTGTCCATTTTGTGTTAGATGATTTTATTTCGACCATGAGTCATCTTATCTTCAACTATAATGATTTTTGGACCATTAGAAACCGAATATCATTATATAATAAAATAATGTTTTCACGCTTTCCTAAAGAGACCCTCCTCCCCCTTATGAAAAGAGACCATTTATAACAAATTCCTCACACCTATCAAGCATTTTGGCTCATCCAAACTCTACCCAATTAATCTCCCTACATCCCTCTCCTCCTCCTAGAAGGCATACCTTAGGCAGAAGGCTCTTCAAGAAGTCCTTTGGTTCAAACTAAATGGAGTTACCCAAAATAAAGGTAACGATTTCTCTTAAATTTATTTCTTTTATTTTACTTCTTCAACCTCTAATTTTTTTTATTCCTTTATTTGGTAACAACACAAATATCATCAATGTACTAGGATTTTGTTTTGATAAGGATTCAAACTACACTTACACACACCTCCATCTAATGGATGAAGAACATAATGTTTCAGTGGATGGAAAACTAACGCCTCATGAAACGATGATTGTTTAAATATCTCCAACCGCCTCTCATGGTGGACATTATGATGGAACTATATTTATATATGATATATATTATGTTTATGTTTTCTTTATGATTCTATATTTTCCATTTATATCATGCCTTTATGGTTTCCATTATGGGTAAACGCGATAATCACATTAGAGGAAGTGCGGACTACCGCCCCCTCAAAGTGATATGACTCGTTCATAACATATGTGGTACATATAATGGATAGATTTAATGATATTATATATGATAAAATACTGGAATTATAATACTACTATGTATCATTATGTTTTAAATCCATTAAATATGAAATTGAAATGGAAGTAGCGTTTATACGTACATACGACTTACCGTCTCCATGAACGGTGCATTTCATTTCTTACCTCTAAATGTCATGTACTATTATAAATACATGTATATAATGGATATATATGATATATATGATATCTAAATAATTAATATCATTCTGTATATAATGGACTATTCACCGAATGAACAACATGTAATTATAATAAGTCTATTTTTGACTCAAGTACCAAATATCAACAAAATGAACATTATTAACATAAATGATTACATAATGTTTATAACATGGAAATTAGTGATATATAAAGGAATAATAAACTTGAAAAAGGTTCTTAAGAAAGTATAAATTAACTTAAGTTTATTATTCAGGAGATTAAAGAATGATCGAGTCAAGTCTGACACAAGGTAAGGGACTTCGTGTCAATCTCATTTCATTGAGGCATATTTTGTTTTAATACATGACTTTATTTTATACGCATTATAAAAACCCTTGAATTTTCAAAGGTAATATTTTTATACGAAGCGTTTTACTAAACAACAAAATGGAATGTTTCTTTTAACGTAAGCGGTTACAACAACATTTTCTGCCGTCACGAGTATTATTTGATCTTTGGATTCCTAAAAAAGTCGTAGTGTTTTTAAAAGAAAATAAATACCATATACTCTTTTATGTATTTTGGTATTGAAAATTGTTTTGATAATGGATTTGTTATGTAAATATATTTATGTGATATACTGTGATTGAAATGTGGAAATTTTTTCTTTCCTTTATAATTGTTTTATGTGTTATGATTTTATAATGGTACTTAGAAATTTGATGGGTGGTTACGTGATAAACCAAATGATGGGTGGTGACGTGAATACCAGGACGGCTGGTTACGTTATAACCTCTAATGCATTGGGTATGGAAGTCGGTCGTATGGCTATTCTATTTAGTGATACTTGTGGAAGTCGACCGTATGGTAATTCCATTTAAGTATGTTTATGTCCCAATTTACCTTTATATGTTATGTGTTATTTATATGGGTTTTATGGTAATCATTTTCATTACAGAAGGGTAAGTAATGATCGTTTATTCAGTGAAGAGTATTTACTAATTCATAATGGTGAAAAGTTTTAATTATGATAATGTATTCATGGTTTACCTGTTGTCTTGAAAAACTAACAGTTTTCCTTCTTCGTGTATCCCTTACAGAGCTTTTTATGCTCATACCAAGTTTTTGAAATGTTTTTCACAGGACATAAAGTGGAATAGGGTCAATTATGGGATCAATGAAAAGTCAGGCTCTCTTAAACATGGAATTAGACATGACTCTTTTTTTCAAGAGTATTTATTTTGTGAAAAAAATGGAAACTGATTAGGAGTGGCTACTTTGTATTTTTGATGTTATATATTGCAATGTAATATTTATGAAATAACTCTCTAAAACTCTCAACCTGAATAGATCTTCAATGTGAATTATTCATTTAATTCTAGATTATGTAATGTTTTAAGGTTGGGTCCTTATAGTTGGTATCAGAGGTCGGTTTAGACAACATTAGGAGTTAGGGTATTTTTATATTAATATCCATAAAGTAATTTATATTAATATTGAAATCATATAGCATTTACAGCCTACCATGTTGCTTCACCTAAGATATTTATGTGTTCAATATGGTTTTCCACAGAGGAAATATGGCAGCTATTTTGGGACAACATCAGGAGGAAGAAAACCTTCCAAATCATTAACCTGAGATGGTCGGAATCGAAACTGAACAGTTTGTAGCAGTGATGGAACAGTTGAATCAGGCTATAAATGGTGGTGGTATCCATGCACGAGATCAGCTAGATCAACCTCAGAGGAATATGTCAGTAGTGAATCATTTCATGAGGCCACATCCCCCATCATTCAGAGGATCATCTGACCCTGTGCTAGTAGAAGGGTGGATTAAAGCACTAGAAACGATTTTTGATGTTATGGGTTGTTCATAACATCAAAATGTTAGTCTCGCTGTTTACCGTTTTGAAGGTGAAACTGATTAGAGGTGGTCGATGGTGAAAAATATCAGGGATAGTGAGGATATTGATGCTCTTGATTGGGATGATATAAAACGTTTGTTTCTTGAGAAATATTCTCCTAAGGTGATTTGTCTTAGGATGGAAAAACAATTCCTAGAATTGAGGCAGGAGGATGACTCAGTGGCTGCTTATGAAGAAAAGTTCACTCGACTGGCTAGGTATGCACAAAATTTCATCCGAGATCTTGATAGTAAGATAAATCGATTTTACTCAGGACTGAAGCCACAATATCAAAAAGAGTTATCCTCTCGTGAGTTTAAATGTTATGAAAAACTTGTTCGATGTGCAGAGAAGGTGGAAGTGGAGTTTGTCGATGATCAAGTCTTCATTGACAAACAACAGAATAAGAGGTCCAGTTGGCAGGCAAAGGGGAAGAATTCATCAAATAATCCTGGAGGAAAGAAAACTATATATCCATCTTGTGAGAATTGTGGTTAAAATTATCCCAGATAATGTTTATCAATGTCTTGAAAGTGCTTCTGGTGTGGTAAGTCTGGTCATATTGCTTGTAACAGTACGGAGGATGATCAAGTAGGGAATGAAAAGCCATTGGTAAGATGTTTTAAGTGTAACGTAATGGGTCATTATGAAAATGAGTGTCTAGAGAGGAACTAAACTAAGGGAAAGTAGTAGGACTACAAGCATAAAGGGGTGGTGAAATCCTTCGCAACTACTTCAGCAGATGTTGGGCCATCGAATGAAGTAGTATCAGGTACCCTGTTTTTTTGTTTAGATTATGCCAATTTGTTTTTTGATCCAAGGTATACACAATCTTTCATTTCTGAGAAGTTTTCTAGTAAATTGGGAATTCCATCTCAATATATGAATACTAAACATATGGTAAAAACACCTGGAGGAAATTTTGAGACAAAAAGAAAACATAAGAACATTCATGTCCTTGTGTGCAGAAAGAATCTACCTGCAAACCTTATTGTTTCGCCTCTAGTAGAGTTTGATGTTATTTTGGGCATGGATTGGATTTCTGTTTATCATGCTAAGATTGAATACAGAGATAAATAGGTCTTTTTTCAGAAAGATTTTCAGTTTGTGTACAAGAATGAACCCTTTCTTTTGATAACATATCAGGAAGTTGAAAAACTGGTAAAACATGGAAATAAAATTTACCTTCCACATATTGTTGAAAATAAAGGAACTGTTCAGATTAATGATGTGCCAGTGGTAAATGAGTATCTTGATTTTTTTCCTGATGAGTTTCCTGGTATTATACCTGATCGAGAAGTCGAATTTACTGTTGACTTTGTTCCTGATGCTAAGACAATTTCAAAACCCCCTTATCGAATGGCTCAAATCAAACTTTTAGAGTTAAAGAAGAAATTAGAGGAGTTATTAGATAAAGGATTCATTCGACCTAGCACATCACTATGGGGTGATTCTGTCTTATTTGGTAAAAAGAAAGATGGTTTAATGAGACTTTTCATTGATTATAGAGCATTGAATAACATTACTATTAAGAACAAGTATCCTTATCCTCATATCGATGATTTGTTCGATGAGCTCCAGGGAGCTCAGTATTTTTCAAAGACTGACTTGAGATTAGGGTACCATTAGTTGAATGTAAAGGATATTGATGTTCTGAAGACTGCATTTCAAACTTGATATGGCCATTATGTATTTTTAGTTATGCCTTTTGGGTTGACCAATTCACCTGCTATATTCATGGATCTTATGAATATAATTTTCTGTGAGTTCTTGGATAAGTTTTTGATTGTGTTCATTGATGATATGTTGGTTTATTCCAAAAGTAAGGAGGAACATGAAAGTCATTTAAGGGTTGTCTTGAAAACCATAAAAGGAAAGAAACTATTTGGGAAATTCATCAAGTGTGAGTTTTGGTTGCAAAAAATTTCTTTCCTTGGTCACATTATTTAGAAAAATGGCATAACTATTGATCCTACAAAAACAAAAGTTGTTGAATAATGGCAAAGACCCACAAATAAAACTGAGATTCATAGTTTTCTTGGTTTGGTAGGTTATTACCAGTGGTTTGTTGAACATTTTTCACGGTTATATATCCAATGACTAAGTTAACACGAAAAGTTGTTAAGTTTATTTGGACAAAATAGTGTGATGATTTTTTTCAGGAATTGAAAAGAAGATTGGTGAATGATCTAGTTTTGGCACTGCCATCCAGAAATGGTGAGTTTGTTATCTATAGTGATGCTTTGTTTAATGGACTGGGTTGTTTCATAATGCAGAATGATCATGTAATTGCTTATGCTTCACGTCAGTTGAAACGACATGAGTCAAATTACCCTACACATGATTTGAAATTATCTGTAGTTGTTTTACTTTAAAAATTTAGAGTCATAATTAGTATGGACTGAAGTGGAAATATATAGTGATCACAAATGTTTGAAGTATATATTCACTCAAAAATAATTGAACATGAGACAGAGGAGATGGTTGGAATTAATAATGGATTATGATTGCACGATCCATTACCATCCTGGAAAAGAAAATAATGTGGCTGATACTTTGATTCGAAAAAGTAACACTTCATTAACCATGCTACCTTTTGAATGACTTCCTTTGGTTTTTTATTTGATGAACTTTGGTATAGAAGTTGTTGGTGCAGGAAATTCTCCTATTTTTCTTCAGGTGTCAGTGAAATCATCTCTTTCAGACAGAATTAAGAAGGCGCAGAAGGAGGATAGTGAGTTTCAGAAAAAGGTAGAGTTGGTTCAGAAGGGCAAGTTATCTGATTTTAACGTTGATAATGATTATGTTTTGAGATTTGGGAAGAGATTATGTGTGCCTTGTGATTCACAGTTGAAGAATGAGTTGTTATGTGAAGATCATAGTTCTATGTTTTCAATTCATCATGGATGTACAAATATGTACATAGATCTTCAAGAGTATTACTGGTGGGATGGAATGAAAAGAGATATTTCTGATTTTACTATGAAGTGTTTGACTTTTCAGTAGGTTAATGTAGAGAGACAGTTACCGAAAGGGATGCTTCAGCCTCTACCGGTTCCAGAGTGGAAATGGGAAAATATATAAATGGACTTTGTTTTGGGATTATCGAAGAAATCTTGAGTTAATAATGCAATCTGGGTTATTGTTGATCGATTGAAAAAATCTTCTCATTTCATTCTTATTCAAGATACTTTGTCCCTAGATCAACTTTCTTGATTGTATGTTAAAGAGATAGTCAGGTCGCATGGAGTTCCTATCTCCATTGTATCTGATCATGATCTAAGGTTTACTTCTATCTTTTGGAAAGGCCTTCAGAAGTCATTGGGTACGGAATTAAATTTTAGTACAGCTTTTCATCCTCAATTAGATGGGACGTCAGAACGAACAATTCAGACATTGGAAAATATGATACGTGCTTGTTCGATAGAATATCAGGGAAGCTGGGACCAACATCTTTCTTTGGTTGAATTTTCATATAATAATTGTTTTCATTCCATTATACATATGGCACCATTTGAGGCATTATATAAAAAGTGTTGTCGAACTCCAGCTTTTTGGGATGAAGTAGGTGAAAGGAAGATGATGGGACCAGAATTGGTAGAAGAGATGGTAGAGAAAGTTCCATTGATTCAGAAGCATATGAGAACAGCTCAAAGTAGACAGAAAAGTTATGTAGATATCTGAGTAAGGATCTTTCTTTTCAGGTAGGTGATCATGTCTTTCTCAAAGTTTTTCTATGGAAAAGTGTGATGCGTTTTGGTAAGAAGGGAAAGTTGAGTGTGAGGTTCATTGGACCTTATGAAATTCTTAAGATAGTTGGATCAGTTGCATACAGAGTGGCTTTACCTCCATGTTTATCCCAGGTATGCAATGTTTTTCATGTCTCGATGTTGAGAAAGTATATGCTAGATCCATCTCATGTTTTGATCCCAGAGGTAGTTTAGTTGGAAGAGAATATCTCTTATGAATAACAACTAGTCCAGATTGTTGATCATAGAGAGAATATGTTACGGAATAAGGTAATTCACTAGGTATAGGTTTTGTGGAAAAACCATATGGTTGAAGAGGCAACCTGGGAATCTGAATATGCTATGAGGGATAAATACCCCCACTTATTTTGATAAATGAATAAAAATTGAGAGGATGCAATTTCTAAAAGGGGGGAAGGATTTAACATCCCAGGTAAATAAAGAATAAGAGATTTTCATATTTATTAATATTTGTGAATTAAATAATAATTTTACTTTAAAGGAGTTTCTTTGTTCGATAGCGTACCTGATATACAACAACGGGTATCTTTGAAATCTTACGTTGCACACTAATAATATAATATTATTATTTAAAATGGTAGCTAACTTCTAGCCATTGTATTGGTGGGAATGAACACATCAAACTACAATTTGATTATACATGACTGTTAAATGTACTTACATTTATCCAATAAAAATTTTGAGACTTAAAATATGAATGAATCTAATTTTATGCATAATTTACATTAAAAGGTCGATTTACCACCTTTTAATGGAGAACCATCTTTAAATATAGTTTTGGTAACTTTAATACATTATATTTGACTAAATAAAATCTTTATTTTAAATGGGGGCATCAAAATTTACTTTGTGTAGATTTTTTGAATTTTTCCGATAAAGTTCATTTTTTAATGAATACTGAAAAATATTGTATTTTAATTCAAAAGTGCCTTTTAATATAATTTATTTATATGGTTAGATTATTTTTTTTATTTGGTTTTAATGTGAAATTAAAATATTTTTTTACCATTTAATCCAATTTTGGTCATTGAAATTAATTTCACTTTGAAATTACACGTAAACAAGTATCAATCTTTTGATAGTTATTGTTTATTAAAAACACGTTATTTGTTTTGATAACGGGAATTAATTTTAAAATTAATTAATGCCACTCCTATGTTTTGAATTTGTAAAAATAGACATCATTTTTTAATTTGGTATATCAAATAAATATTCGGCTGAATTTTTGGTATTTTTCTGAAAAACATCAATTTTTGATAAATAGTGAAACCACATAGTAGTAGTTAAAAAACTGACTTTTTTCATTTAAATAAAATTTTACCGCTTCTATGAATTGAATTTCAAAAATCTGACACACATGGTTGTTATTAAGAAGTAAAATTTGGTTCAATAATATAAAAATAATTTTTGGTGAGTAGTAAATTTTGACTTTTATTTACCACGGTTAAAGGTAAATAGGGTAATTCAGGGTTAAATGAATATTATAATAATTCAAAATTTATCTTAACACTTGTCCTAACCTTATTGGATGAGTAATTTCCGACCATTGGAATATTTGGGTTTATTTTGGGACCCCATGGAGCCACTTGTGAAAGGAAATGACACATTAGAATAAATAATTTAAAGTAATGGCAAAAATGACAAAAACAAATATCTTTTGTAAATTAATTTTTATAAGGGGTTACATAAATTATCATTTTGAATATAAATAATCATTGAAAATCTAAAAATATTTCCTACATCATGGTATTTTTTTATAATTTTTAGACATCAAATAATTTAAATTATTTATGACACAATAATGATGCAGTGTTTACCTGATTAATAAATCATTTAAAAAATATGATTATAATGATTAAAATATTATCCAAAACTAGTCCAATTCCTATTGGATGATTTTATTTCGACCATGAGTCATCTTATCTTAGACATTAATGATTTTTGGACCATTAGAAACCGAATATCATTATATAATAAAATAATGTTTTTATACGTTATTAAAGAGCCCCTCCTCCCCCTTATAAAAGGAGGCCATTGCTAACCAATTCATCAAACCTGTCAAGCCTTTTGGCTCGTCCAAACTATGCCCAATTAAGCTCCATACATCCCTCTACTCCTCCTAGAAGCCTCATATTAGCTAGAAGGCACTTCAAGAAGTCTTTTGGTTCAAACCAAAGGGAGTTACTCAAATTAAAGGTAATGGTTTCACTTAAATTGTTACTTCTCCAACATCTAAACTCTTTTTATTCTTGTCTTTTGTAACAACACTAGTATCCTACATATACTAAGATGTTTTTATGATAAGGATTCAAACTGCACTTACACACACCTCCGTCTTATGGATGAAAAACATAATGTTTCTGTGGATAGCAAACTAACGCCTCACGAAATGATGATTGTTCAAATATCTCTAACCGCCTCTCATAGTGGCCATTATGATGGAAATTTATTTATATTTGATATATATTATGTTTATGTTTTCTTTATGCTTCTATATTTTCCATTTATATCATGCCTTTATGGTTTCCATTAAGGGTAAATATGATAATCTCATTAGAGGAAGTGTGGACTACCGCCCCCTCAAAGTGATATGACTCGTTCATACCATATGTGATACGTATAAAGGATATATTTAATTATATTATACATGATACAATACTGGAATTATAATACTACTATGTATCATTATGTTTTAATTCCATTATATATGAAATACAAATGGAAGTAGCATTCATGTGTATGTACGGCTTACCGTATCCATGAACGGTGCATTCCATCTCATACCTCTAAATGTTATGTACTATAATAAATACATGTATATATGGGATATATATATGATATATATGATATCTAAATCATTAGTATCATTCTGGATATAATGGAATATTGACTGCATGAAAAACATGTAATTATAAGAAGTCCTTTTTTGACTCAGGTACCAAATATCGACAAAACGAACATTAGTAACTTAAATGAATACATAATGTTTATAACATGGTAATATGTGATATAAAAAGGAATAATAAACTTGAAAAGGGTTCTTAAGAAAGTGAAAATTAACTTTAGTTTATTATTCATGAGATTAAAGAATGATTGAGTCATTTCGGACACAAGGTAAGGGACTTCGTCTCAATCTCCTTTCATTGAGGAATATTTTTTTTAATACAAGAATTTATTTTATACGCTATATAAACACCCTTTACTTTTCAAATGGAATCTTTTTCTACGAAGAGTTTTACTAAATGAAAAAAAGGAATGTTTCATTTAATGTAATCGATGACAATGACCTTTTCTGCTGTCACGAGTATTATTTGATCTTTGGCTTCCTCAACAAGTCGTATTGTTTTTAAAAGAAAATAAAAACCATATACGCTTTTATGTATTCTGGTATTGAAAATGGTTTTGATAATGGATTTGTTATGTCAATATATTTAAGTGATATATTGTGATTGAAATTTGGAAATTTTTTCTTTCCTTTATAATTGTTTTATGTGTTCTAATTTTATAATGATACTTGGACATTTGACGGGTCTTTACATGATAAACCAAATAACAGGTGGTGCCGTGAATACCAGGATGGGTGGTTAATTTGTAACCTCTAATTCATTGGGTATGGAAGTCAGTTGTATGGCTATTCCATTTAGTGATATGTGTTGAACTCGACCGTGTGGTTATTCCATTTTGTATGTTTATGTCCCAAGTTACCTTTATATGTTATGTGTTCTTTATATGGGTTTATGGGTAAGCTTTTGGATTTCAGAAGGGTAGGTAATGATATTTTATTTAGTGAAGAGTATTTAATAATTCCTATGGCTGAAAAAGTATTGCTTATGATAATGTATTCATGGTTTACTTATTGTCTTGAGAAACTAACAATTTTCCTTCTTTGTGTATCCCTTACTGAGCTTTTTATGCTCATCCCAAGATTTGAAATGTTTTTCACAGGACATAAAGTGTTATAGGGTCAAGTATTTGATCATGGAAAATTCATTCTCTCTTAAACATAGAATTGGACATGACTCTTTTTTTCAAGAGTTTTTATTTTGTAAAAAAATAGAAACTGAGTATGAGTGTCTACTTTGTATTTTTGATGTAATATTTTCAATGTAATAGTTATGGTCTAACTCTCTAAAACTCTAAACCTGAAAAGATCCTGAATGTGAATTATTCATTTAATTCAAGATTATGTAATGTTTTAAGGCTGGGTCCTTATAATGTGACTGTGAAATGAATGGTTGGATCGATACAATCTAGTGAATAGACCAAGAAATAAAAAGGTCACTCTAGGAATACCTTATCCCCACCAGTTCCATAAAAACATTAATTAGCATTAAAACATCATATAGACACTAAATATCAAAATGAAAATATGTCTTACATTCAATTTGATGACAAAATATACGGAACGTCCATGAGATATGTAGTTAGTCTCAAGAGTATAAATGAGATTCTCAATAATGAATGGTTGGGAGCCTCATTTATGAATACATACATAACGTAAATTTTCATAATATGTTTGTCCAAATAGTTATCTAATTTGTTCCTTAAAGTTAAAAACTATTCATATTTTCTATAGAAGTTGATATTACTAGTATATAGATGGAAAATCATGTGAAGCACTATTTAGATTCATTAATACCTCTATCATTTCTGTGAGAAAAAAAATATTTTGATATGGAATAAATTGAGAAGAAAATAGATTTTCTATGCGATGAGTTCGAGAAAAAAAATAACAGATGACATACTCTATTTGATTCCAACAATAAAAATGTAAAACTATAGAATCTAATCACATAAAATATATTTTTATTTTTTTCATTACTTATTTTTTTTGATTTTTTAGGCAACACTAGATGCTGATCGCAGTCAATATGGATTCCCAAAATATTCATTTTTTGGTTCCAAAAGATAGATATCAAACAAACACACCACACATGAAGTGTATTGTGAATTTATAATACATTTAAATCAACATTTTATATATAATCAACAAATTATATGTTTTAGTCTATGTTTTAAAAATAATTTTGTAATGATATGATGGTTTCTAAATATAGGATAAATCATGGCATTAAGTATTTGACTGAACATAAAAGACTATGGATTAATAAAAGTGGAATGATATTAATGTATTTATTTGAATATTTAACTATAAAATCATATTTCAAAACAATTTAGTTATTTTAATCAATGTTTATGGAACTTCTAAAGAATGATAATGGAAAATATTGATGATATTATGTTTGAAAATTTATTTGATATATCATAAACCATAAAAATACAAGTATCCCCAAAAAATGTAATTTCTGAAGGTAATTAAAATTTCATTAAAAAAATCAATTAATAATTTTTTTCAAAATTTTTCTATACTACTATGATTTATAAAAACCATTATACTCAAAAGAAGCAGTAAATTTTTTAGAGATGAGTGGGCAGTGTCCATGCTTTCAGAATGTTTTCTGACAACAAATTAAGGTGATTACCTACTATGTTTTTTATCTAGTATGGAAAATGAACATAGAAATATATTTGGGGTGTGAGGAATTAGTGTGAGAATTCATTTATATTGTTTTTGATCTATTTCTCAAGGAGAAGAATAATGGATGAAGTCAATTTGTTTATAAGTAATGTATTGAAAATAATTAAACTATTTAGAAATAGAAAAGGCTATGGCAGAGGTGAAGTAAGAGGAAGAGTCGGAGGGAGAGGCATATGTGGAGGAGGATGTGGTGTCATAGGTGGAGTTGGAGTTAGAGACCGATGTGGAGGAAGAGGTAGATTTGAAGACCTATGTGGAGAAGGAGATAAAGAGTTAACCTACCAACAATAAAACTGTTGGGAAATGGTGTAGAATGGAGATAATACCAATGTTTTTTTTGAGAATAATTGTTGAAAAAAGTGCACTACACATGTCACTTAAGATAAGATCCATTGTTCAATTGTTTCAGGTTTCTTATTGATTTTTTCACCACATGATTATGTGATTCTGTATATGAATATAACTAGGGGAATTTTATTTGAAACAATAAAACTCTATTTATTTTTTCAAACTAATTTTCATAGGATACAATTTATATTATAACATTCCATGTACTATTGAATATTAATGAAGTGTGAAAGCAACCCTTCACCAAGAAAAAACTATAAAAATGATACAGTTTCTTTCCCATGGATTCTCTAAACTTCAAAAAAAGGGTCATAGTAGTGGATACAATAGTCAATTGAGATTCATACAACACTAATCCAGTAATAAAATAGGTATATAATCCAAGTAAAATTCCTAAATAAATATGTGGCTACTCAATCACCCAATCTAGTAAGTAAATGAGATAAATATTGGAGGAAAATCAACATTGAGAGATTGTGGACATCGAGGAGGGCTGGTGTTAAAGGAAAAATAAATAAATTTCTTTTATGATGAAATCCATATAAATTAAAAACCTAATTCAAATGAAATTATGAAGAACCAAAAATCAAAATGAATACCCCGCTGAAAAATAAGGTAATAACTTGATCCAAAACCTCTAAAAAATATTGAAATAAAAAATTCCATCGACTGAATAATGAATTTTATGAAAAGAAAAATATAGTGGCTTCACTTTTTTGGGTGGTGGAATTATTTGGGATATTGGATCATCAATTTGATGCATAATATAATATCAAAAATTCTTTTAAAATCAATTCAAGTATTATTCATCATGCATGTGAACATTTATTATGTAAAATTATCCATGTGTATAAGCTCATTTATAAAAAACTCATCATTATTCTCAATAAAAGATACTTAAGAAAAGGGATACCCCAATTTTTTGAACAAATATTTATGATTTTTTCTTAGATTTTATCATAAATCTAAATATTTGAATGGATATACTAATTTATAGCAGAATACAAGAACACATAATGGATTTGATTGATTATAATTTCATTTGGATGTTATAAAGGGAAATATTAATGTTTAATACTATCCAAAGGGGTAAAGATTTATAATGGAGTTTAATTTCTTTAGAAAATACCTAATGGAGTTTTTATTTCCATCAAAGAAGATAAAATATTTATCATAGAGTTTTTACTCTCTATGATGGTGAAAGGGAATGATATATTTTATTATCTTCCATAAAAACTCATATGTAAATATTTATTTTAGTTCAATCAATGAATACTAATGGTAAAATTTTTAAAGGAATAAATAATGGGAAAAACTAATTCTTAGTATAATCTAGGAATATAAAATGTGTTATAATATTTTTTGTTATAAATAATAAGGAAAATGATTATATATGTATTTTTCACCGAACTATAAAAATAAAAGTTTTTATGGGAATTTTGTGTAATACATGAATTTTATGTTATTATAAAGTGGTTAAATATATCATTTTTTTGGGATTGAAATTCTAAAATATTCTATTTTTGGTTCATATAATATTGACTAAATTTCTTGTATTAAAGTTTCATAAGATCAAGAATAATTATATTATAGTTTAACGATATATAACTAGGGAAAATTTCCTTTTTATTGATTTTCTCAAAATTGTATATACTTTTTTTATTAATTTCCTAATCATTTTTATCTAATAATAATTTTTTTTAATTTTCATAGATATTATGACAAAATATCTTTATCAACAAGGATGAGTCACTCCTTTACTTTGCTAATGGATAGGGGAATTCCTAGTACTTATTTATTTAGTTTTTTTCACTATTTTATCTTTATTTTCAAGTTAATTTTCTTATCATTTTTCTCTAATAATTATTTTTTCATGGTTATTATGGGAAGTCATATTTTTACTTCATTTGACTATAGTATGATAGAAGAGAAAGAATATGTTTATTTTAGGTGAGGTGTTTTAGGTAGGATGAGGTTTCTTCTTCCATCCAAATGGAACATTTCATTTTTTTCTGGGGTGGTAAAAAAGGATGAAAGAAAAATAGATATCACATACTCAATTGGTAACACCTAAATCTAATACAAGGTGTTCATAGTGTTAATCAAACTACATGTTTTTAGTTTATAAATTTTATTTTGGTAAAAAAACACACATCACATTCTCAAAACTGAGCAAACACATTCCCCATAATATGAACTAAATTAATCTATATCATTAATTTATCAATGAAATTTTGTGAGTTAAAATACAACTTGGTTGGTTGGTTCTTTATGAATATTTTAGTAACTTCCTCTCTTTCACAGGATTTCCAATTGAGATTTTTTCAAAGTAAAATCATTGTTCATAGAAATAATGTAGTATTTCATATTTACGTTTATATAATTTCTTTTCAGTATTACTCACATAATAATTTTTTTTCTTATATATGTGGATTTTTTGTTTATGTTGGGGTGGTTTTTTCAAAGCTTCTCATACTCTTGATATATTGTACTTTGAGGATTCAAACGAGACAATGAAGAAAATAAAATACATCTTGAATGTATACAACCATCATAAAAAGGTGAATTCCTACTACATATTTAATTAATTTTGAAATCATTTATCTATTATTTTAATGTTTATTTCCTTATCATTTTTATCTAATCCTTATTCACTTTTTTTTTACAAACCATTTGGGACATCATATTTTTATTTTATCTATTTTCAAGAAGATAGAAAAAATAATAAATCTTCCTTTATAATGGGAGGGGAAACCTCGTGATACCTGAAACGTGAAGTGTTTCAGGGAGCATGGTGTTTCTCTTCAATAATAATGGAAAATGTTCTCTCTTTTCTGATTTCCTATAGAGATTTTAAATAAAAAAAACATATCCCATATTCAATCCCCCGCACCTCAATCTAATACATATTGTGCTCAATAGAACATAGACTATATTTATTTGGTTTATAATTTATATTTTAGTTTAAAACACACATAAAATAGTAAAAAATAAGAAAAAACAATAATATTGTTTTCAAAATTTAGGAAAAAATCGATAATTTATTGGTAATTTCTAGGATTCCTCCACACCTCAATCTAATTCATGATGTTCCTGGTATGAATCTAATAGGTTATTCTTATTTAAAATTTTTATAAATATTCATAAAAACGATATGTGACATACTCGAAAACCAGGAAAACACATTATATTTGTTTTTAATCATTAGAGAAGTAACCCATATTTCATTTGTGATGTGTAGGAATCAGCCACACCTCAATCTAAAACATAATGTGTCTAATATTAATCAAAGTGTTCATTATCATTTTTAAATTGTCATTTTAGTTCAGAAAGTGTCACTGATTGAAAATCAAAAAAATATGATCATATTGTTATGATAATTTAGTAAAATTATTCAGAAGTCACTTTTGATTTATATGAATTGGTCTCACATCAAACCAAAACATGATATGATCGGTCTGGCTCAAAGTATGTGTTTCCAGTTTAAAATGATATTTTAGTAAAAAACATAAGTGACATAATAAATATTGTGAAAACACATTCGTATTTTTTTGATACATTAAAAAATGATCTATATATAATTTGAGATGTGTAGGGATCATCCTCACTCCAATATGATGCACGGTTTGACCTGTATGACTCCATGTGTGTATTTTTATTTAAAATTAACATTAATTTTAGTATAAAATAAAACCTACATACTAAAACTCAAGAAAATTGATTCAGAATGTTTTGATACTTTAGTAAAATGATCAATAATTATTTTTTGAATTCTAAGAATCATTATAACCTTAATATGATACACGATGTGTTCAGTATGACTCAAAGTGTATATTTCCAACTTAAAATTGACATTTTAGTTTAGAAAGGGCCAATCACTTAAAATTGAGAAAACATGCCAAGATTTTTTTTAATTTTATTATACATTTCACGGGTCATTGTCTAGGGGTAGTAATTATTTTCACATCATACTGACACACTATTTGATCAGTATTCCTCAAAGTGTGTGTTTCTATTTTGAAATGACATTTTAGTAAAAAAACAAAAGTGACATACTCAAAACTATGAAAATGAATTTGGGTTATTTTGATACTTTTTTAAAATGATCCATTAGTCATTTGGGATGTGTAGTAATCAGTTTCACCTTAATCCAATTCACTATGTGACCAGCATGGCTCCAAGTGAATCTTTTCATATCAAATTGACATTAATTTTAGTAAAAAAGACAACTGACATACTCAAAACCAATAAAACACACTCAATTTTATTTTGATAATTTAGTTAAGCTATAAATATATTAGTTGTAACCTGTAGGAATCATACTCACCTCATTCTGATACATGACATGCCCGATACAATTGAAAGTGTCCATTACCTATTTAAAATTGACATTTTATTTCAAAAAGTTTCACGCATTAAAAATTGGGAAAACAAGCTCATATTCTCTTGGTAATTTAGTAAAATGATTAATAATACATTTTTTATTTGTAGGAATATTCTCAAATCAAACTGACACATGATGTGACTGCTATGGATTAACGTGCATGTTTTTAGTTTAAAAAGATGTTTAAAAAACACAAGTGATGTACTTAAAACTAATAAAACATATTTATATTGTTTTTTATACTTTATTAAAATTATCCATTAGTCATTTAGAATGTTTAGGAATCATATACACCACAATAAGAGGCACATAGTTTCTATTATGACTCTATGTGTGACTTTTTATTTAAAATTAACATTAATTTTAGTAAAAAAGAAATTTTACATACTTAAAAACATGAAACCTCATTCGTATTATCTTGATACATTATTAAAATTATCCATAATTCATTTTTATGTATAGGAATCACGAACCTCAATCTGGTTAAATTTGTTCCCAATATCACTCAAAGTGTCCGTAATCATTTTTAAATGGACTTTTTAGTTCAAAACGTGTCACTCACTAAAGAATGAGAAAACACACTCCAATTATTGAGAAAATTTGGTACAATTCTTCATTGGAAGTTTTTTATGTGAATACATTAGTCTCATATCAAACCGATACACTATGTCAATGGTTTAAATCAAAGTTCATATTTATAATTTATAATGACAATTTAGTAAAAAACACAAACAACATCCTCAAAACCAAGAAAAAAAATTCATATATTATTTATTTATTTTTTTGAAATTTATCCATAAGTCATTTGGAACATGTAGGAATCATCTGCACCTCAATCCAATGCATAGTGTTCCCAAGTGTATCTTTTTATTTAAAATTTACCTAAGAGTAAATAAAAAATACAATAGACATAATAAAATCATATAAAACGCATTTTTATTGTTTTCATACTTTAGGAAAATTATACATATGTAATTTTTGATGTTTAGGAATCAACCACACCTCAATATGATACATGGTGTGCTCTGTATGACTCAAAGTTTCCATTTTCAGTTTGAAATTGACATTTTAGATCAAAAAGTGTCTCTAACTAAAAACTGATAAAACATACTTAGATTATCTTTATAATTTAGGAAAATGATTCATATGTCATTTGTGATTTCTAGGAATTAATATCACATAAAACTGAATCATGATGTGATCGGTATGGCTCAAAGTGTCTGTTTCTAGTTTAAATGATATTTTAGTAAAAAACAGTGACGTACTCAAAACTAGGAAAACAAATACGAATTATTTTGATACATTAGAAAAATTATATATTATTCATTTGGGTTGTATAGAAATCATACCAACCTCAATAAGACACATGGTGTTACTAGTATGACTCCAATTGAATCTTTTATTTATAATTTACATTAATTTTAGTAAAAAAGAGAATTTAAATACTCAAAACCATGAAAACACATTCATATTGTTTTTAAAATTTATAAAAACTATACATAAGTTATTTTTGACATGTATAATTATCTTCACCTCAATATGATATATGATGTTCATGGTATGAGTCAAAGTGTTCATTTCTAGTTTAATATTCGTATTTTATTTCAAAAGGATTCACTTACTAAAAACTGAGAAAACACACTTGGATTGTCTTAATAATTTAGGACAACTATTCATAATACATTTTTGATGTATAGGAATCGGCCTCTTAATAAAATGACACATGATGTAAATGGTATGTCTCAGAGTTTTTGTTCCTAGACTAAAATGGAATTTTAGTAAAAAAAATACGAGCAATGTACTCAAAATTGAGAAAACACATTCCAGTTGATTTTATACATTATGAAAACGATCCATAAGTCATTTTGGATATTTAGGAATCAAATACACCTCAATCAAACACAAAGTGTGACTAGTATGGCTCAAAGGGTGACTCTTTAATTTATATGTGTCATTTAAGTTTAAAACACACACCACATCCCCAAAATAGAGAAAATGAGCCTAGTTTTTTATCATCTTTCTATATTATATTAGATAATTAATTTTCTTATCATTTTTATTTTGGTTAATTTTCAATTAAATAATTCTTCATGATGAACAATAAATTTTGTGACGTGCAAGAATCAACCACAACTCAATCTGATACCCAGTGATCCAGATATGACTAAAAGTTTAGATTAAAATTAATACTTTCAGTTTAATTTAGTTCTTTATATTAGTACTAACATATGAATTTTCTTATCATACCGGTGCGCTATTTGTTTTGAGCATGGGTGGTTTGTTCATAAATTGCATTATTTGGGGTCAAGGGAAAAAGATAAAGGAACATTGGTGTTTTTGAATATATGTGATAATTTTTACCTACCCATGTAATTGTATTAACAAATGTTTGAAATTTCTATAATATTATGTTTTTTCCAGAATTTTTATTGTAAATTTTATTTCATTTTAATTCTATATTTGTACCTAATTTGGATTCTTTTTAGTGATATGGTTTGTCATTACAACACACTACAATATGCCCCTTTATGAGAGCCTATAGAAGTGCTAATAAAGGACACCTTTATCAGTTCTTTCAGAAGAGTTGATAAAGCAACCAATTATTTGTTCTTTAAAAAGTTCTGATAAAAAACATATATCAGCACTTTTGTAGCACTGATAAAATACTTGGGATTTTATTCACACTCCTGTTGTTAGTTTTTTTTTGCACTGATGAAGGCCTAGTATAACACTATTAAATGTCCATTTTTTATATGTGTGAGTCCCAAGTTATTTCTCTATGGATTTCTAGAAATGAGATGTAATCCTCAGATCTTGGTCTAATATAATTGAAACTAGTATGCCATTATTCTTTACCACTTCATGGATGTAAATTTTAGAAAATTCCTCCACTCTATGAGATTTATGAATAGGTATGAAACATACCTAATTTTTTAGCCAATCCACAATAATTCATATGGAATCATCTCTCCAAACCATTACCAGGATACCAAACATAAAATCCAGGGCTATCTACTCCCATTTCTAAATATGAATCGGTAAAGGCTACAACATAGCATCTTCCCACTGATTATCTGCCTTATATTCCTATAGATTTAGTCTTTTCATAGAAAACTCAAACACCTTTCTTTTCATGAAAACCCACCAAAACATTTCATTTATTTTCAGATACATATTTTTTATTCTAGGATGAACATTTTATCTTGAATGGTGGTAAGAATGAAGATGTTGTTCCTGAAAATAAATATGTATGAACATACAAAATCAAAAATAAAACACTAAACTCCCATCCATCTTCCATCCCTCAATGGTCTCCTGACCATTGAGTTTTGACCTTTTCGATACATATTTTGAATCAGATATCTATTATTCTTTAACATTATTAAAAAAATTGGGATCAAAATAATGTATAAAGAAAAATGAAACAATACTTCGGTCTTTATAATCCAAGTGCATTCCATCTATCCCTGACATAACCAACCCCTAATGTGTAGCCACTTTTTCTGAAAGACCATAAACAATTCTAATTAATTCATCTGACACTGAATTATATTTACCTAGTTTATACAGCAAGTCAATGTCAAATATTTGGAGATAATTCATCCATCTTATTTGTCATATATTCTGATATCTTTGTTAGAAATTAAGATTCAAAATTTTATGATATGTAAACACCATAAATTTATCACCAAAGATGTAATGACACCAAGTCTTCAAATAATGGACTAAAAAATCTAATTCCAATTCATGTGTTGGGTGAATTTTCCCATGAAACCATAACATCCATGAGACATAAGATACAACATGATCAATCTACACAATAACACATCCCATCCCACATCCCGAAGAATCATAATACACCACACAACCTTGACTTGATTTCATCAATATCAAAATTGGTGCTGATGTAAGGAGAACTTTAAGCTCTACAAAATATTTCTCGCATTCCTCATTCCATTGGAATGAAACAATTTTCCTTTAAAATGAATCCATTAGTGAAGCTAGTTTGGAAAATCCATGCACAAAGCCTTAGTAATAACCATCTAGACCAAGGAAACTATGTATCTCAAATACATTCGTTAGTGGATTCCAAGATATAACAACCTCTATAATTTTTTGATGCACAAAAAGACATTATTCACAAAGTAAACATACTTATTATATCCAAAATTCAAAATTTATTGGTTTGGAAGAAAACCTATGATCCCTTAACATTCCAAAAAAAATATCCCAGTGTTTCTCAAGCCCCCTTTTCTTTGAATACACCAATATCTCATCAAAAAACACCACCATAAAAGAATCCATATACCTTTGAAATATCTAATTTATCAATGTCATAAAGACTTATCATGTATTCGTAAGACCGAAGGGAATAAAAACAAAAAAAACATAAATTTATTGAATATTTTTTTGATAATAAATGATATAATTTCCTCACATGGGTTTAAATATGTTTATTTATAGAATATTTGGGATTAGATCATTCATTTGAAAATGTGATGAAAATTCTAGTTTTACCCTTTAAAATTCATTGTAGTATTTCGAAAATAAATATTTTTTGAATTATTTGAACTAAAAAATTTGTAAATGTGTTCATGAGTTAATGTAATACCACTTTCATTCAGGAAATATGAGCTAAATCATGTATTTGATTTCACTAAATGGGTCATGAAGTCAAAGATGGACTAGACTCTCCAGATTGGACACCAATTCAGTATTTGGGCCATAAAATATTCATCCATGAATGCATTGAGTCCATATTTAGAGAGTGTATCCTTAAAAAAATTTATCACAACTAATAATTCTGTAAGGACAGCTGATTCACGCGTTTTGGTGGTAAATAAGGTGTTGCAATTTGGATTAAAATGTTTGGCCTAATTTCCCCATTCACACTTGAAACCACTTTTAACCTAGCCTAGCCTACACTCTATAAATTGGTATTTGTCTCATTTGTAGGTGTTGGGACGTGAATTTAGATATTGAAGGAAGAGGAGAATCAGTTTCACCCTATTTCTCGATGTATATCAAGAGGGAGAACTCTTGAAGATCATATCCCTTCATCAAATCCTTCTTATTCTTCAATTGTTAATGTTTTTGTTCTAGAAATAATATTCTTAGTTTCTCTTCTATTTCTTCTATTTTATTAAATTTTATTCTTATTTAACATTAATATTTTATCTTTAATTCAATTGTATAAATGGTATTGGGTTATACCGTTTCTAAACCTTTGAAAATGAAATACGTTTCTATGATGACTACACTAGCCCTGGAAGAGTAGTTTTCATAGTAATCGATCTACCTCTTACCTTATTCATTTATTTATTTTGAAAAAATGGTAGAATTTAATTAAAATAATATTATCCTTGAATTTATTTTTTAAATTAGAAGAAACTAAGAATGAAATTGAACAATTAACACAAAAACACGCGAGGTTGAGATTTGGGTAAATTGTGGGAGTGCAAACTTAATCGGTAAAACAGAACCACATGGGATAAATTTGTAGAGTTAATATATAATAACTAAACTAAATTCATATTTATTTCTTGAATGGATTTATTCCCATATAAACCAATTACTATAATCTATCCTTATAATGAAAATAAAAGTAGGGTGTTCTAATTGAATGTTTCGAAGCTAGCCTAGGGTTTAACTCTTTTTATCTTTGTGGTAAAGTTATTTCTCATAGGTTTCGAGTGTTAACAAATTAGGGGATCATTGTTAAGTTCATGTTAATTTAAATTTTAATGGTTAATAATTATTTTAAGAGGTAGAGTTAGATCGATTATGACTTCTAGAAATATTTTCTAAAAAAATTCTTCTCGTTGTGTCTTATTAGTCGGATTTCATTTCAAAAATAAAAACAGAAAAATTTAATCTTCTTCCGATACACATCTTATTATTTTATAAATGATAAAAACCCCATATACTTTTAAGAAGTTTATTTCTTCCCTTTTAATTTATTTTCAAATACCTTTAATATGTTGTTAAATTTACTTCCTCTTTTGAGAGATGACCTTGGTCAACCACTGTACTGCACCTAAATAACCCAAAAACAAACTTCATTTTAGAGAACCCATGATAGCGTATTTAAAATTGGTGTTGTTTTTGTAATGTAAAGTGATTCATTAAAGTAATTAGTGGTATTTATTTTATTTTTCATTTTATTATTTTCCTCTCCTCTTTCTTTCTTCTTTTCCCTTTCTTAGGTTTTCACCCTCTTCTTTTATTTTTATCGGACCAAATCAAACTTCTTTTATTTTTATTATGGTACACTTTTATTCATTTAATTTTTATTTTTATTTATTTATGACACAAACTAATCCCAAGGATCTATTAGATCTTGACCCTGAGATTGAATGTATCCTTTGAGTAAGAATCAGGGAGTCTCAATCTACGGGATGTTTCAACATTCAACCAGTTGGATAATTACTCCATTAAGGGAACACTGTAATTAGAGACACATCTAATAAAAATATTAAACAAGAAAATATATATTAAATTAATAATAATGAACTTAAATTAACCATTAATAAATTGGATGCACCAAATATTAACTATCAACAAAATTTTATTACATACCCAAATATAGAATTGGACTTTGAATTGAAATATGGGTTAATTCACCTACTTACAAAATTTCATGGATTATCATGTGAGGATCCCAACAAACATTTAAAAGAATTTAATGTGATCTTCTCAACCCTTAAACAAAGAAATCTCTCTGAAGATCAAATAAAACTATGTTAATTTCAATTCTCACATGAAGGACTGAATTTATTATTCACAACATGAAGATGTAACATGTTGGAATGATTTGAAACATCATTTCTTGAAGATATTTTTTCTGGTATAGAGGACCACTTCCATTTAAAATGAGGTATCAAGGATCATTAAATCCCAAGGGGAGTCAATTCATGAGTATTGGGAGCAATTCAAGAAGTTCTGTGCAAGCTGCCCGCACCACAACATCTGTGAGAAAATCCTCAAAGAGTGCATCTACAAAGGCCTCACACCAATATTAATGAGCACAGATGATTCCACAGCTAGAGGGGAATTGGTGGAAAAATCACTAGAAGTAACACATGCATTGATCTACAGGATGGAATAAATCTCTCAACTATTTGGTGATCAAGGCACACCACATGTCAAGGAATTAAATTATGTAATTCCATATTATCTTTAAAGTTATTTTATTAATACCAAGTTGGAGTAATTGACTAATATAGTGGGGAAGATTGTGTTTCCCAGAAGACATACTAACCCACTTCTATAAGTCCTTGAGGAATTTAAACTAAAATAGACACCCCAACTAGTTGTGGCCCCCAATTACAAGGGAGGATTGTGTAGCAGTATTCCATGTGAGACCATATCAGCCACAAGAATAGCCAAATTCCAAGAAGAAGTATGATTCCTTTTCACCAACATACAACCAAGGGTGGAAGGATCAATTAGACGTGAGTTATGGCTCCAGAAAAAAACAAAGGCCCCCATTTCAACAAAATTTCCAGTATCCTCTGCTTTAAAAACATGGTTTCCAACAACTCCAAAGGAGATTTGAAGCTCAAACATCAACAAGACAACAACATGTAAATTATCAACCAAAGGTAGATTCTAACACTGATGATATTTTGAAACAAACTATTCTTAATAAAAAGAATGATTTGAAGAGCCAAGGTTCTGAGTTTATGGATTTGAATACACAAATGATCCATATTTCTACCACCCTCCATGAACTGGTATGTAAGGACTCTATAAATCTTCCGTACCAACCTAATACAAATCCTAAGGGGAATGTTAGTTCCATCACATTGAGAAGTGGGAAGTAAAAAACTGATACATTTTCACCTATCA
The DNA here is from genome assembly GCA_963277665.1 of Viscum album. Lineage (NCBI taxonomy): Eukaryota > Viridiplantae > Streptophyta > Magnoliopsida > Santalales > Viscaceae > Viscum > Viscum album. The sequence continues at coordinate 1,033,865,474 of OY728158.1, forward strand.
TTCAACCAATATTCACCTTAACCCTAGATAAGCCAAATTCCATACCAACTGATGAGCAACCCAAGTAGAAAGATAAAGGTAAAAAAACGTTTTATGATTTTCCTCCTAAACCCATTACTTTTCGAAATAGAGTTGTTCAAACCAATAATATGGCATAATAGGCAATGAAAAAAGAGGCCTTGTACACATTAAAGTGTGTTGATGTCAACATTCATCTACTTGATGCAATTAATCAAATCCCAAAGTATTCCTAATTATTAAGATAACATTGTACCAATCAAAGAGGCCTCAACTGAAATAAGAGGATAAATCTTGGAAGGAATGTGTCATCACTCATCACACCAAATCTAGCAATGAAAACAATGTGAAAATACCCTGGTACATTCACCATCCCATGAAACATAGGATAGTTACACTTTTAAAATTATTTATGTGATTTAGGAGACTCCATCAATGTGATGGCTCACTATGTATTCTATTCTTTACAAGTTGGTGAGTTGAAGCTGACGAGAGTGGTGGTGAACTTTGGACCCCAATGAATAGCTAGGAAAGAAATAGACTCTGAATAATATTTTCCTAGCTTATTCCATGACTCCCATGTGTTTTTTAAATCATGACCCCATTTCCAATACACTAGGAAAATTTCTAGGAGACACGAGATTCCCAAACAACCCATATTATTCTTTGATATTTTTTATTTTTGGGAAATTGATTTTGTGGGTCCTTTTCCAAGATCATTTGGTTTCTTGTAAATTTTGGTTTCTTATAATTACATAAGAAAATAGGAGGAGGCTAAGGCCACTAGGACTGATGATTCTCATATTTTAGTGGAATTTGTAAATGCTCAATTTTTTTGTAGGTTTGGAGTACCAAATTCCATCATTAGTGACCAAGGGACACACTTTTGTAATCAATAATTTGGATTCCATCCTTCAAAAGTATGGGCTGAAACATAAAACTTCTACTCTCTACCACCCCAATCAAATGGCCAGGCTGAAGTTTCAAATAGGGACATGAAACAAATTTTTGAGAAAACTATTCAACTAAATATAAAGGATTGGAGAAATCACTTGGATGATTTGATGTGGTACTATAGGATGGTATACGATATATCCATTGGTATATCACCATTTCAGAATGTATTTGGGAAAGCTTGTCATCTCCCTGTGGAAGTCGAGCATCAGTATTAATAGTCTATAAAAAATAAAACATGGACTTAGCCCAATCTAGAATTCAAAGGAAGAAAAATATATAATAGCTTGGGGAGATTCGTGTGTCATCATATGAGAAATCAAGTCTCTATAAGGAAATATCAAAATAATCTCGTGATAGAATGATCTAATAAAGGAAGTTTCATATAGGAGAGAAAGTTCTACTCTACAGTTCATGACTGAAGTTGATGCCTGGTAAGTTGCATTCCATATGGTTAGGCCCGTATGTTGTGCCTAATGTTTTTTCATATGGTGTTGTGGAGATAACACAAGAGGACACATGAAGGAGATTTATATTCAATGGGAAATTCTTGAAGAAATACAATGAGGAACTTCCTACTGAGGTAGTTGATTTCATCAAACTACATGACCCCATCATCACTTAAGAATATCAAGCTATTCCTAACCCTTTCACTTTTATATTTTTTTTTCATATTTATAATTCAAAATTTCATGAGCAAATATCATATCATGTGTTAAAATTGAGGACAATGCAATATTTTATGAGTGGGGGAGGGGAAAACATTTTGGGGTAGTTATTTAGGATTTTAATTTGTGTGTTTTTTGTGTGTTTTTCTGTTAATTTTCTTAAACAAATAATTTCATAAAAAGTCATGGAACATGATCATTTAGATATAGAATATATGGAAAATTATTTTTTTCAAAATTCATTGGTGGCATAATAATCATAAAAGATTTCATCATCAAAGGGTTGATTTTTATAAAAAATGATGTCATAGATGATATCATTGGTTGTGTTATTATAAAACCTTTTAGATTATGAAACCATTCTTTGTGATATTTGTTCTTGGTAAATTTTTTCATTGTTTTATCTAAACAACTTTTCACACAACCATGACTTGTGTAAATTTTCTTACTCAATTGAATGTATATTGAAGTTAAGTAAGAAAATTCATATTATATCAATGCTTGGTTTATATGTCCATTTCTCTTCTAATAAATTTCATTACTATACCTAACTTACCTATGCATGTGTAAATGATATATAGAAGTTTTATGTACTAAAAAAACAAATAGAAAAATAAAAAATAAAATAAAATAAAAATAAATAAATAAAGATGGGAGTGATGAAATGTACAACACATGCAGATATCTAGGTCAGGAGCTTAAGGGTTGACTTTTAGAAATGCTTTAGCGGGCGAGTCCTGAAATTTGATTTAAATTATGTGTAGAATAGGTTTAGTGAATTAAAATTGGTAATAATAATTGTTTTACTTGATTTGAATATACTGAATAAAGGGTGGAGATATGATCTTTAAATGATTGGCACACACACACGCGTGGGGAGTTAATGGCATGGTGGACCCATAACTTGTTTATCTACGATTAATTTCATTAATATCATTGGATTTTATTTTGATACAATTTATGAGAAATTGGATTTAAAATTTATTGATATTAAGCCTTAATGTAATTCTTACTTTTCCTATATTTCCACTATGGATTGAGGAATATGAACATGCATATCAGGTCACAATTTTTTGGAATACAAGATATGAGGTTTTTCCCAAGAGTGAAAAGGGTAAGTGTGGGGGATTTGATAAAACCGAATTTTATTGAATATTTTATTGATTATAAATGATATAATTATCTCACATTATGCTAAATATATTTATGCATAGAATATTTTGGATGATATCATTCAATTAAAATTTGATGAAAATTCTAGTTTGACACTACAAAATATTCTACAGTTTTTTGAACATAAATATTTCTATATAAAATATTTGAACTTAAAATATTGCATCTGTATTTATTACTTAATGGTATAAAACTTTAATTTGGGACATATGAGCCAAAGCTTGAATTTTATTGGATTAAATGGGTCATGAAGTCAACTATGGACTAGACTCAAAAGATTGGACACCACTTCAGTATTGAGTCTATAACATCTTCATCTAAGATTGGATTGGACCCAAATTTTGAGGGGATCTAGATAAAAAAAATTCTCACAAATAATACTTATTTAAGGACAGAAAATTTGTGCATTTTGGGGGTCAATAAGGCAGTGTAATTCTGATTAAAATATTTGGCAGAACTTCCCCGTTCACACTTGAAACCACTGGTATCCTAGCCTCCCCACCACTATATAAATATGACGTTTTCTCATTTGGATGGGTTGGGACATGAATATGGATATTGAAGGTAGAGGATAATTGGTTTCACTCAATTTAGCAGCGCGTTTCAATAGGGATAAATCTTTAAGCTAAGATCCCTTCATTGAAGCCTCCTCATCCCCCTTCTTCTTCACCTGTCAATGTATTTGTTCTAGAAAGAAACATCTTAGTCCCTCTTCTATTTATTATATTTTACTAAATTTTATTATTATTTAATATTTCTATTTGGTTTTTAATTCAACAGTTTAAACAGTATTGGGTTATACCTTTTCTAAACCTTTTCAAATGTAAGACATTTCTACGATGACTTCAGCACCCAGGGAAGAGTAGTTTTCCTAATAATCGGCCTATCTATTACCTTCCCCATTTATTTATTTTGAATCAATGAGATAAAATAATTAACATAAGATAATACATTAATTGATTTTTTTTAAAATTCGAATAAACTAAGCAAGAAATTGAATAATTAACACAAAAACATGTGAGGTCAAGATTTGTGTAAATTGTGAGAGAACAAAGTTAATTGGTAAATCAAAACCACACTGGATAAATTTGAAGAGTTAAAATATAATACCTAAAATTAAATAAACATTATTTTAAGAATTTATTTAAGCCCAAATTTAGCACTAAATATATTGTATCCTTAGAACAATAATCAATTAAGGGTGTTGCGATTGCATGTTTCGAAGCTAGCCTAGGGTTTAACTCTTTTCATCTTTGTGGTAAAGTTAATTCATCTAGGGTTTGAGGGTTAAAAAATTAGAGTATCATTATTAATAGGATATTTATTAAAATGATATATATTAATAATTAATTTAATTATAGAGTTAGATCGATTACACCTTATAAAAATATTTTCTAAAAAATCATCTTCTCACTATGTCTTATTAAACGAATTTCATTTAAAAAAAATGAAAACCTCTCCCAACATGTTCTTCTTCTTTAATAAATGAAAAAAAACCCCACATAATTTTAAGTAGTTTGTTCATTCCATTTTATTTTATTTTCGTATACCTTTAATATGTTGTTAATTTTACTTCCTCCTTTGAGAGATGACATTAGTCAGCCACTCTGTTGCACCTAAATAACCCAAAAAACAAACACCATTTGAGAGCACCCAAGAAATCACCTTTAAAACACATAAATGTAATGTCCATATCTACTCTCGATAGATGTTTTTAGAATATCCTACATAAAAACACATAACTGGTGATATCCGGATTATAAGTGAATTTTAGAGAACCGCTGAGCTCCCATCAATTGATCGAATAAATCATCAATGCGTTGAAGTGGATACTGATTATTTATATAAACATGATTAAGCTTATGGTAATCTATAAAAATTCAGAGAGTTCCAATAGCCTTTTCACAAAAAAAACTGGTAAATTCTATAGAGACGTACTAGGGTGGAGTAACCCTTTTATTTTAAACTCATCCAACTTGACATTCAATTCCATTAGTTATGTTGATTCAATGTGATAAGACCAAAGTGAGATAGGACTTGTCCCTTGTAGGAGATCAATCATGAAATCTACTTCTCTTTTTGGTGAAAACATGAGAAATTCTCAAGAACAACATTCGTAAACTGATCAACGACATCTGCAAAACCACTATTCTCAATCTCATCCACCAACGCCAATGTCAAAGCTTCCAATTAGAACATGATAGATCTAACTACTTGTGCCAACAAGCATGTTTCACCTTGCTTTACATTCTGGTATCCTCTAAAGAGATGTTTGACACCATCATCAGTCATATAACTAAACCTTCGGGTATAATAATCGATGCGATACTTTAACATTTTCAACCAATACATAACTAGGATTATGTCATAGACATCCATCTCAATTACATAGAACTCCCATACTAACTCAGTTCCATCAATTATTATAGAATAGGATTTTCACATAAAGGCTCAAAATTCTATTTATCTAAGAGAAGTTTTATGTTTCAAAAGAGACTACATCATCTCAACATGGAAACCTAAAATATCAATAGCATGAGAATAAATAAATTAATGAGATGCACCCGTATCAAAAAAAGCTTGTATAATGGTAGAATTAAAAATAATTGTACATCTCACCTTCAATGGTTTATATTAATTGTACATAATCACTTTCTATGATCCATACAATTTATTATTTTCTTCACTTTTTTCATTATTCCCCAGTTGATATTGCACTCGTTGATGAGTCATGGTATTCCAAGAATCAATATGGTTTCCTTGGATCTTCTGAAGAGAATTATTCTTCTTCCCTTATCCTGTTGAAGCATATGACATATGTAAAACATGAGATGTGTCCCAAAAACATGACCTTGGAGCACTGCTACAATAGCACTGAATATGTTTCATATGGTTGAAATTGTGAAAATCTATAGTTGGTTTGGTACAATATCGAATTATATGATCAGAGAAAAGATAATGCAAACATATAGGATTATGCTTGGTTCTTGAATTAAGATTATTTGATCCAGACATCTGATTTTGAGTCGTACCACTAACTTATAAATTGGTGTCCCTGTGACACCCCAAGCTTCTAGATTATGCTTCTCTTTGATTATTACAATAGCTTGCGTTGTATGCAGCTTCGAGTTATAGCACACCACGACCAATCAAACTAACCATTTAAAAGTAGTTATGAATAGTAATACCCAATTTTCTGAAATTTTATAAATTTTATTTTTCAATATGGACTTTATTTTTGGATTCAGAATATCAAAATTAACTTAGGGTTAATTTTTTGTATTTTTTTGAAAACTTTCAATTTTTGATGAATAGTGAAAAACACTGCGTTATTGTTTAAAACTGTATTTTTATTTAAATAATTATTTTTTTATTTAAATTTATTTTAAATTAAAAAATTACATAATACATATATTATTCCAATTTAATTTATTTGTGTCATTTTATAATAGGAATAGATATATAAATTTTTATTGAACTTTTTAACGTCTTTTACCCACCTTCTAGGCACATTGGAAATTTTTCATAAAACATAATTTTACCACTTCTGTGAATTGAATTTAAAAAATTGGAAAGGCACATTTTTCATCAGTATATAAAATGTGGATCGATGGGATGAAAATAATTTTTGTTGAATAGTAACTTTCGAATTTTATTTAATGCGGTTAAATGTAAATTACGTCATTAAAGGTAAAAATAATATTATAATAATATAAAATTACCCCAACACATGTCCTAATTCTATTGGATAAGTGTTTTTCGACCAAAATAATCCTTAGGGAAAAAATAATATCCTTTTTGATCCCCTTGGGTTCGATTAGGATGTTTATTATATTTTATTTAAAGAAGTCTTAAAAGTCTTAAATTCAAATTTTATTAACTGAACCATTTTTAATATAGAGTTATACATAAGATAAATTAGACTATAAATATTCATTATAATGATAAAATGTTTTCATACGTCATGGTATTTTATTTATAATTTTTAGACATTAAATAATTAAATTTATTTTTGACACAATGATGATGCAATAATTACCTTATTAATGAAAGATTAAAATAAATGATATTATAAATATTAAACTAAATATAAAATGAAACTTTTGATGAAATACAAGAATTTTTTAGGTGAATATGACATTTTAGGGTTGACTAAATGTATTTCTTTAGAAGGAATCAAGTTGTGATGACTTTAACAAAAACTAAATACTAAATAGTGTCAAAATTGACAAAAATGAGTTTTTAAAACAAATACTATATTATTAAATTATATAACTGTAATAAAAATATAAGGTTCGGAAAAATGACTTATATAATTTTACATATATCATTAATTAACCACTCGAAGTTATATTGGCATTTTAGTGTAAATTTGTTAACCATATAGTGTAAGACTACAAGAAGACATGGTAATAGTTAAACTATTTAACTAAGGGTTAAATCTAAGAGATAAGGTTCATATGGTGACATAAACATGTCTAAAACATTTTGGTTGAGATTATTTCGACCCATCCCCACCTTAACCTTGAAATAAATCCATTTGGAGCTATTATAAACCGAAAATAATTTTATAATAAATTAGTTTTTCAAGATTTTCCTAAAGTTCCCCTCACCTCTCTTACAAAAGTGTACTCCCCCATCTCATAATTTCACACCTCCAAAGCAATTTTTCTTCGGAAACCCCAGCTCAAATAAACTACCAACTACCCTAAATTCATCATAGAGGCCTTACATGTATCATAAATCCATCCTAAAGATCCCTTTTGTACAAATCTAAAGGAAGTATCTGAAGAAGCAGTAATTATTTCACCACCTCTTTTAATGTTCTTTTCTTATTCCACATCCTCTTTCTTTGTTGTATCCATACAAAAATAATAACTAAAGTACCTTATACATACTATGATTTTATTATAAATTTGGTATAACCATATTCATTATTTTATCCATCCTATGAATGGGAAAGTCATCATACGTTTGTACGTACGGCTTACCGTCTCCACGTCGTGGTGTAGGTTGTAATTCAACACTTCATTATTTTTATGGTTATAATAATAAGTATAATTGATTTAAATAATAAATATAACATGTTAATGATTCTTTATATATAATATACCATCAAAATATATATTATTTCATCATAAATATAATGATATTTTCGCTCGTGCGTATGTACGACTTACCGTCTCCACGACTCGATGAGATTTCATTCCCCATCTTCTATTCAAGAATAATTTTCATTTTATGATTAATAATAATGTTAAAAAACTAAATATAATTCTGGATATTAATCAAATACATCCTATACATAACTAACATTACTTATGTAACAAAACATATAAAGTAAAACAAATCAGTAAACACCTGAAACAATGATACTACTGAAATATTATTAATAAAGCAATATTAGAGAATCATAAATGATATCATATTTATGTATGGGCATCTTGAATAATTTAATAAAAAATATTTAACCATTATACATGAGGTTAGCATGCCCTTGAATATGGAAAATTACAAGATAAGGGTTAATTTTACAATCTCTTTATTATCTGAAGTTATTTAGACGTAAGATTCTACTGGGTCTTCTTTATCATCCACATCTGTGTTTCATAAAAATATATTTCAAAGAATTTTTAATATTTTCTATACTATGGGTTAAAGTAATTAATACCCTTGTTTCACTTTTTATAATGTGTTTTGAAAGGAATCGTTTCTTCATTTTCCAGACAAGGTATTTTATTACCATTCATACAAATTAAGGTAAGAATGTTTTCAAACATATATGGAAAATGTACTAATTTTCCACTGTTATAACACCTTAAAAGCTTTGCTTAAAATATAATAAGAATATTTTCAAAATAAATGTTTTATTTTATAATTACGTGTCTATTAAATTATTTCAATGTAGAATGAGATATTTCTCTCAAATAGTTTTTGGATTGATTTCATCTCTGCCAACATCCTTTGTTGGATTTTACACATGTTTGAAGTTGATTTATTATGATACAATACTTATATGGTTTTGAAGGTTTTGTGATATTTTTGAATATGGATATGATTTTTTATACCGTTCATGGTTTATGGTTAAAGAATTAATATTTTTTATGCTACTTTTAATACGAATGTTTATGTTATGTTTCAACCTTTCCATATTAGAAATGTATTGGACTTAGTAAGTGATGTGTGAGGCCCACTATAGGCCCTCGATGCATCATTAGGAATAATGAGACAAACTAGTGCCTTAGAACAAGGCCTTGACAATATTTTATTTATATTCTTGGCACAAAGCCTTGACTTTGTGGTTATTATGTCTGACATTATACATTCCATCATTTTGAAATTAGCTATTGATATTACATGTGATTATTTGACTAGTAGAATATCCATGTGAATAATTAAATGGAATTATTTGATTTATATATTCCATATTATGCTGAATTTTATGTTTTAAAGAATTTTGTTATATTATTATAAATTTATTTAAAATTTTATGCTTATTTATGATAGTTTTCTCTATATTGTTATCCTTACTGAGCATCTGAGATCACCCTTTTCTTATGTTTTATTTTTCCCAGGATGCGAAGAAGTATTTAATGACTGACATGCGGGGATAGGATAAGGGATATGAGTATGTTTAGAGGAGTCAAAAAGTTTTTTTCTTTTCATAATGTATTGTAAAACTTATGTACATATCTACTACTTCCAAGGCTACTAAACTAATCGGTCATTCGGGACATGATCTCTTTGGATCACGCCAATGTTATGTAATAATTCACCAAATCTGGGTAACTAGTGTCAGGGCGTTATAGTTGGGATCATATCAATTTTAGTAAAAACCTTGGAAACTAGATTTAGAAAAACTATGATTAGGGAACATTACCCTAAGATAGACTTTGAGGATATGTATAGAAGAACATCCAAAAAAAGTTGTAATGTAGATACTATGTGGGTTTTACAAGTAATAAATACATGTCTGGATACTAAAAGTGGATGTGGTTCTAGAACATATATACCTATGAGTGAAAACTCTGATATAGAGTTTTGGTCTTAACTTGGGGTATCATATTACACGACAACGGGCCTTACTGCACACCTAGTTTGACACTATCAGGGGATATGCTTAGGATAATTCACATTTTCTTTAAAAAACATTAAATAGATTTATGAGTAAATAATTTCCCAATGAAAACATTTTTATGATTATGGGTTATATGTATAAATTGTTCAATTTAGGTTAAGTATTTTACAAGTATGGAATTATTCATCGTGATTCATAAACTAATCTAGTGTATTCCATTACTTGAAATGGAACCTAGTGTAAGGAATGGAAACCATATCAACACACGTAATCTATGTAGGTATTTACCTATTATTCGAGATAATTATAGTGGATTTGGTGATGCAACTACTACCAAACCACTTATAACTATACTGGGACAACTCACTCAGGTTATAAATAATAACATTACCCACATGGAGCACCCTAATCTACATTGCAGAGGATAAATGTTAGACTGATTCCTATAGAAACAACGAACAACATTCAATGGGACTAAAAACCCATTTGTATATGAGTAATGGATAAGTTCCTTAGATAAAATATTTCATGCTTTGGGGAGTAGAGAAAGGGAAAAAGTTGTCATGGTAGTTTATTATCTATCATGAGATACAGATCAATGGTGGTCATTAATTCAAAACACAAATAACGATGAAAAAGTGTCAAATATGGAACGGTTTGAGTTTAAAGAACTTTTATTAGTAAAATACTTTCCTTTTGACAATCGAGTGGATATAGAAAGGAAATTTCTAAGTCTGAGGTAAAAGGAGGATGAGATTGTCACAAACTATGAGGCTTACTTTAAAATGTTAGCATGGCATGCTACAGATTATATACGTAACACATAAAGTAATATTGATCGATTCTTTGATGGGTGAAAAATATTTCTCTGACATGCGTTAGTCTCACAATACTTCTCGTATATGTAGATATAGTCTCATGTGCTATCAAGACAGAAAAGTAACTCTCTAAATCTTATGACTTTAAAGATAAGTAAGAGAATAAGAGATCTATTGAACACTCTAGAAAAGGAAATAAGGGGAATAAGGGAAAAGTTGAATTTCCACCTTGTAGTAAATGTGGGAAGAAACACATCTATACTTGCCTAAAGGGAATTAGAGTTTGTTACAAGTGTAGAGAAAAAGGCCACCTAGATCATGAATGCAATGAGAAGAAAGGAGCTACCAATGTTCAATGATATAATTGTAAAGAGATGCGACGTTATTCAAATGATTATCCTAAGCATCAAGTAAGCTTACCTTAGAAAATGCCAAGCTTATGTGATGACAACTATTGAGGATGAAGTTCTAAATAATGTGGTGGCAGGTACCTTAATTGTTTCTTCAAAATTATCCAATGCTTTATTTGATTCCGGATCATCTAATTTTTTAATATCTTTCCATTTTCTGATGAAAATTAGATATATCCAATTTGAATTATTAAGGTAGTTTTCATTCAAAACTCCTAAGGGAAGTATCATTGAAACAAAGTTTCATCAATCATTTACCATTATGGCATATAAATGTGCTTATCTGCTGCTATTATTGTCATACCCATGATTTAATTTGATATAATCCTTGATATGGATTGGATTTCAGACCATGATGCAAAAATTTATTGTAAGAAGAAGGAGGTTACAAATTTTAATGATGATAAGGAATCCCTTATATTTAGAGTATAAACATCACCATATGATTTTAATCTATATCCACCCCTAATAACTCTACTAAATTCAATTATTGGGGAGGAAGGGATTAAAATAACAATGGGTAAGGAACAGAATGTACAAATAGATATTGTACCAAATTTTCAAGAATATGATGATGTGTTTCTAGAGGATTTACCTAGATATCCTTCAGAATGGGAAATTGAGTTTTCCATTGACTTAATTCCTAGTTCTTGTCCCATATCGAAGACCCCTTATAGAATGGACATTGGGGAATTAGTGGAACTAAAAAAACTAGAGGAAATGAGTAATAAAAGATTTATTCACCCTACTTTTTCTCCATGGGGAGCCCCTGTTCTTTTTGTTAAGAAAAAGTATGGATCTATGAGGTTGTTCATTGACTACATAGAGATCAATACTATAATAAAAATGAAGAAATATCCCCTACCTCGCATTGATGATATATTTGATCAACTTCATAGAGCTCAATATTTTTCAAAGATTAACCTTCGATCTGGATATCATCAATTGTGCATGAAGAAAGAGGACATTCCAAAAATAGCATTTCAAACCAGTTATGGGCATTACAAGTTTATAGTAATGCCTTTTGGACTGACTAATGAACCCATTGTTTTCGTGGATCTAATGAATAGAGTTTTCAAAGAATATTTTTATGAAATTTTAGTGGTATTTATTGATGATATCTTAGTATACGTAAAAATCTATGAAGATCATGAAAATCACCTGCGCACTATTCTAAAGTCTCTAAGAAGAAATGAATTATATTGGAAGTTTAGCAAGTGTGAATTCTAGCATGAAGACATTTCTTTTCTTGGAAATATTGTCTCCAAGGATTGAATCTCTGTTGATACTTCATAGAAAAGGGAAATTCAAGAATGGAAACCACCAAAGAGTATAACTAAGGTGTGTGGTTTTATTGTTTTAGTAGGTTACTATCGGTGTTTTGTCCATAATTTTTCCCGATTGGATAACCCATTAACAAAGCTCACACATTAAGGGGTTAAATTTGTTTGGAAATAGTGTGTGAATAATGTTTTGATGAATTGAAGAGAATATTATTCAATGATAATATCCTGACTCAACTATCGGGGTATGATGTGTTTGTTATTTATAGTGATGCACCTAAGAAAGTACTTGGTTGTGTCCTTATGAAAAATGATAGAGTTATTGCCTATACATCACAGACGCTAAAACTATATGAAAACAACTATCCCACTCATGATCTTGAGTTAGCAGCTGGAATCATTGCTCTGAAGATATGGATACACTATCTCTATGGTGAAAACATTGAGATATATACTGATCACAAGAGTTTGAAGTATATTTTCTCACAAAAGAACTCAACATGAGGAAAAGGCGATGACTCAAACTACTTATGAATTATTATTACACTATATAGTACCACCCGAGGAAGGAAAAAAAGGTGTAAGATGATTTTAGTAGAAAGGATCATGGAGTTCTGAACAAGATGATAGTTGAAAGGCATCCTATATACATGGATCTAGTAAATATGGATATGGGAATAATCATAGAAGTTGAAGCATAAATACTTTTTTCAAATGGTTTCCAAATCATCTTTACTAGAAAGAATAAAAATTTCTCAGACTGATAATGAGGAGTTTCAAACAAAAATTAAAGCTGTGAATGATGGGATATTGATTGACTTTATATATGAAGATGGAATTCTAAAATTTGGGAGGAGGATTTGTGTTGCTGGCATACATAATCTAAAAATGTAATTTTTGGATGATGCTCATAGATCCAATTTCACTAAACACCCTGGTAGCACTAAGATGTATATAGATTTAAAGGAACATTTTTGGTGGGACAACATGAAGATGGAGATTTTTTATTATGTGTCAAGATGTATTGTTTTAAAATAGTTGAGGGATGGAAGACAACATCCTAGAGGATTCATGAAACCTCTTCACATACCTGGGTGGAAATGGGATGATATTATGATGGAATTTTTCATGAGGCTACCAAAGAATACTAGAATAAATGATCCAATATGGGCCATTGTTGATCATCTTACCAGGTCATCACATTTTTTCCTATAAGAGAAGATTTACCCCTTGACAGTTTAGAAAAACTATATATCAATGAATTTTTAAGACTTAATGGTGTACCCCTATCAATTGTTTCTGATCATGATCCCCATATTACATCAATATTCTTGAAATGATTTCAGGAAGCCCAGAATACTGAACTTCGTTTGAGCTCTACTTACCGCCCTCAAAGTGATGGACTATCATAATGGACTATTCAAACATTATAATACATTTTGATATCTTTCTCACATAACTTTGAAGGTATATGAGATCATTATTTACCTTTGGTATAATTTTCCTATAATAATATCTTTCATTCAAGTATTCAGATGGCACCATATAAAGCATTATATGGAATGATACGTCACACACCAACATGTTGGGATGATGTTGGTGAAATAAAACTCAAAATCCATGAACTTTTTTAGGAAATAATGGAAAAGGTGAAGATTATCCAAACCCACATCAAAGCAGATCAAAGTAGGGAAAAGATCTATGCTGATAAATGAAGGAATGATTTGGAATATCAAGAAGGAGATCATGTTTTCTTGAAGGTATTTCCATGGAAGGGTGTTATACAATTCGATAAGAAGGTTAAATTATGTTCCAGTAATACTAAACCTTTCGAAATTCTAGAACAAATTGGAGTTGTAAAATACCGTTTGGAAATACTACCAAGTCTCTCCAAAGTTGATGATGTGTTTCACGTATCACTATTGAGAAAATACATTCTAGACCCAAAAAATGTACTAAACTATGAAGAAATAGAACTACAACCTTATCTATCTTATTGTGAAGAGCCTATTAGGATTATTGATACTAGAGAACAAGTGTTGAGAAGTCAGATGACTCCTCTAGTAAAAGTTCTTTGGAAAATCCATAAAATTGAAGAGGCAATGTGGGAACCGGAGGAACTTATGATGAAGATCCATCCAAATCTTTTTATGTAGTAATATTCAAGAAATTTTGAGGAAAAAATTATTTGAAGGAGGGAAGAATGTTACACCCCAAGCTTCCAAGGTATGCTTCTCTTTGATTAATACAATAACTTGTGTTGTTCATAACTCTGAGTTCTATCACACCATGACCAATCAAACTAGCCATTTAAAAAGTAGTTATGAATAGTAATACCCAATTCTTGAAAGTTAATAAATTTTATTTTTAAAAATGAACTTCAAATTTGGATTTAGAATATCAAAACTAGCTTAGGGTTAATATTCAGTATTTTTCAAAAAACTTCCAATTTTCAAAGATTAGTGAAAAACACTGCGTTATTGTTTAAAACAAACTTTTTATTTAAATAATAACAATTTTTTATTTAAATTTATTTTCAATTAAAAATAAATACATTATACCTATATTAGTCCAATTTAATTCATTAGATTCATTTTATACTAAGATTAGATATATAATTTTTTATTGAACTTTTTAACGTCTTTTACCCACCTTCTTGGCACATTTTCAAATTTCCATAAAACGTAATTTTACTGCTTCTATGAATTTAATTAAGTAACATAACAGACACTATTTTCATCAGTAATTAAAATTTGGTTGAATAGGATGAGAATATTTTTTGGTGAATAGTAACTTTTGAATTTTACTTACCACTGTTAAAAGTAAATAAGGTAATTAAAGGTAAAAATAATATTATATTAATATCAAATAACCCAAAAACATGTCCTAATCCTATTGGATAAGTGTTTTTATACCAAAATCAACCTTTTTACAAAACTATGATCCTTTTTGATCGACTTCGGTTAGATTAGGACATTTATTAGATTTTAGTTAAAGAAGTCTTAAAAGTCTTAAATTAAAATTTCATTAACTAAACCATTTTTAATATAGAGTTATACATAGGATAAATTAGACTATAAATATTAATTAGAAAGACAAAAATATTTCCTACATCATGGTATTTTATTTATAATTTTTAGAGATTTAATAATTAAATTTATTTATGACACAACGATGATGCAATAATTACCTTATTTAGGAAAGATTAAAATAAATGATATTACATATATTAAAATAAATGTAAATTGAAACATTTGAGGAAATCCACGAATTTTATAGGTGAATATTACTTTTTATGGTTGATTCAGTGTGTTTTTTTCGAAGGAATCAAGTTGTGATGACTTTAAAAAAACTAAATTGTGTCAATATTGTCATAAATGAGTTTTTAAAACAAATACTATTTTACTAAATTATATAATAGTCCTAAAAATATAAGTTTTGTAAAAATGAAGTATATAAGGTTAAATATATCATTAAATAGCCACTCGAGTTTATATTTTAATTTTATAGTATGTTTATTAACCATATTGTGTAAGATTACAAGAAGACATGGTAAGAGTTAAACTATTTAACTAAGGGTTATATCTTAAAGATAAGGTTAATATGGTAACCTAAACATATCTAAAACCTATTGGTTGGGAGTATTTAGACCCATACACACCTTATAATTAAAATAAATCCATTAACAACTATTATAAACTAAAAATAATTTTATAATAAATTACTATTTCATACTTTTCCAAAAATTCCCCTCACCTATCTTATAAAAGGGTACTTACCCTTCTCTTAAATTCACAGCTCAAAGCAATTTATATTAGCCTAAACATTATCAAATCAACTCCCAACTACCATCACGCCATCCTATAGGCCTTACAATGATCATAAAGCCAATCTGAGGAGCTTGTTTGTTTAAATCAAAAGGAAGCACCCGGAGAAGAGGTAGTTATTGTAACCACCTCTTTCAAAGTACTTTTCTTATTCCACTTCCACATTATTTGTTTTTTCCATGCCAAAATAATATATATAGTACCTTATACATACTTTGATGTTATTATAAATATGGTACAACCATATTCATTATCCTATCCATCCTATGAATGACAAAGTCACCATACGTGCGTACGTATGGCTAATCTTATCCACGTCGTGGTGTAGTTTGTTATTCAACACATAATTATTTGGATGGGTATAATAATGTGTATAATTGATTTAAATAATAAATATTACATGTTAATTATTCTTTATATATAATATTCTATCCAAATATATATTCTATCACCATCAATAGAATGATATGGTCACTCATGAGTACATACGGCTTACCATCTCCATGAGAGGATGAGATTTCATTCCCCATCGTATCCATTCAAGAATAATTTTCATTTTATGATTAAAAATAATGTTTAAAAACTCAATTTCATTATATATATGAATAAAATACATCCTATCCATAATGAACATGACTTACATAACAAAACATATATAGGAAAACGAATTAGTTAACACCTGAAACTATAACACTGCTGAAATATTATTAACAAAGAATATTAGAGGATTATATATGATATAATACTTAAGTATGTGGTTCATTTATAATTTAACAATATTGATTTTATTAATTTACATGAGGTTAACGTACTCTTGAATAAGGAAAAGTACAAGGTAAGGGTTAATTTTTCAATATCTTTATTATCTGAGGTTGTTTATAAGTAAGTATCTACTAGGACTTCTTTATCATCCACATCCGTGTTTCTTATAAATGTATTTCAAAACATTTTTAATATTTTCTTGACTATGGGTTGAAGTCAGTTATACCCATTTTTTACATTTTATAAATTGTTTTGAAAGGAATCTTTATTTCATTTTCCAAACAAGGTACTTTATGACCTTTTTGAAAAAATAAGGTAAAAATGTTTTTTAATGTATATGGTGAGTGCAGCTATTTTCTGCCATTATAAGACCTTACAATCTTCCCTTTCAAGCTTATGAGAATATTTTAAAAATTAATCTTTTATTTTATAATTACATGACATTTTAATTATTTCAAAGTAGAAATAGATATTTCTCTCAAATAGTTTTTGGATTGATTTCATCTATGTCAACATCGATTGTTGAATTTTATATGTCACACCCCGACCTCAGACGCCTATTTATTTTGTTTTATTTTTATTATTTACATAGTCATGCGTCATATTGACAAGGTTTAGTTGGGTCCCGGGTTGAAATTTTCGAATTTTGATGTTTTTTGCGGGTCTCGGGCCGGTGTGCGGTCCCCACACCGCTAGTGGCGACTGTGCGTTCGGTCCTGGAGACTGCGCGGTTGAACGATTATTATTATTATTTTAAAATGAAATGGGACAATTTATTGTTGTTTTTTTTTATTTTTTAGTTGTTATATTATTATTATTATTATTTTTATTATGTATTATTATTATTAGAAGTATCATTACTATATTTTTAGTATTAATATTTTTTTATTATTAATATTATTTTTTTATTGACTTATTTTTATTGTTTTTAGTTCACTTTTTTTAACTTTTTTTTTTCTTTTCTTTTGAGTAAAACCCTAAAGGGGAGATACCTTTTTCCCTTCTACAGTGTGACCTAGCACTGTAGAGACCCGAAGCCTGACGTACATAGACTTTACATTACTTTTGCGGAATACTTAGTACATAACAAAAACACACACACAAGGATCGTAATAGTTTAGTGTCTTTGGAAACTCGGAACGTAATCTTCTAATCGTGGTGAAAGATCTTCAATATCTCCCATAAAGATCTTCCCCTTTTTTTTTACCTAAAACCTTTCTTTATATCCTGGGGAAAAGAAAACATAAAAAGGGTGAGCTCAAATGCTCAGTAAGGGTATACAAAAGAAAAATCAATCACATCATATTCATAAGAACATAACTTTTGGAAATCTTAACCTGCAAAAGAGAGCATAATTTCATAACATGGGATAAATAATGGTAGTGAAATGTAATCACAATAATCATAACTTAAAACATGAAACTTTTTGGCATTCACACATAATCATATAGAACCATTTCTTGTTAGTCAAGACTCATTGCCAAGACTATCTTAGTGGACAAATTCCCTTTCTGAATCGAGTAACCCTCGTTTCAGTCCTGTTTCACTGAACCGGTATAACCTACCATTCCAGCCATGTCTATCTCATGAGATATAAAATCTTTACCCAATGCATTGGAGGGAGATATAGGTCCCACCCATCTTATAATGAATCCTTTCTTATCTGTGCCACATAATCATAAACCGTACATCATAGCGTAACCCATGTAATAAAAATGGGATTCTTAAACAACATGACATCATAAAACAATTCATATAAGATAAAGGAATTCATAAAAATATTTCCATTAAAACATAATCAAATCCATGTAATAATAGGGATAAAAACAGAACCCTTTTATTATCTTAGATGGAAAATAATTTTGATAAAATACTTGAACTTCATTCTTGAGGAAAATATCCTTTCTTCTTCAAAAACATTTTTTCCTTTCATAACATGTCATACAAATTTAAAATAAAAGAAGTTGATTAAAAATAAACTTGAAAACTTATAAAGGAAGATTCTTGGAAATAATTTTTTAAAAATCCATTCTTGTCGTATAAGTTAAAGAAAAACATTCTTCGTACTTTTGTCGGAAAAGTCAAAAAGTACCTCGTATGAAAAACGACAAAAGATTCCTTTCATATTCTTTACTAAAAACTCACCGAAGGGTAAAATTGGATTTAAACTATTGTAAGTGGATGGAAACAATATTACATATTGAGGGAACATGGATGTGGATGATAAAATACACCCCAGTAAATACCAAAGTATAAACAATCTCGGATAAAAATGAGATTGTGATATTTTCCTTACCTTAGGTCCGATTTGCTTTGTACGTGTCCGAAGATCCTGTATAATGGTTTAAATAATGTCATTGACTTATTACAGAATCATATTCATTGTTATGATATCATATATGGTTCACTTATGACATTATATTACTCGTTCTTTTGTAAATTCCATGTTAAAGAAGCGTTTTGGGTAAAATTGTTTCATTTATCGTAGGTGTTTTGAATTGTTGTTCTTGACATTATTATTACTTATATCATGATTTAATTACTTCCAGAATATAAAATATGATTTATATATCATATATATTCAGTATATATATATATATAATAGATAGATAAATGAAATGAAAAACATCGTTCATGGAGACGGTAGTCCGTACGTACGCATGAACGATGTTTTCCTTTCCTTATTGTCTTGAATGGAAGTAAGTAGATGACATACATATATATATATATATACATAAATCCAGTATCTTTATAATGTCATATATTTCATTATTATATCTTATATATACTTTATAATCATTCTTAAATGGTTAACATGGAGAATGAATCTCATCGCGTCGTGGAGACGGTAGTCCGTACGTACGCACGAGCGATGATATCATTTCCATAAATATTGAATTGAATTGGAGTGGATTATAAAATATATCAGAATCAATATGATGTTGTAATAACTATGTATAGTTATTCTTTACACCATTATACCCATCCATTTAAGGTGGTGGTGGAAAATAGATTACACCACGGCGTGGAGACGGTATTCCGTACGTACGCACGCGCGGTGATTTCTTTTTCCGTAGGATGGATAGATGGTGATATAGGGTTGTTTCATACTTATAATAACATATCAGTATATGAGTGATACTGATTTTATTACTTCATAATGAAACAACCTAAGAAGAAGAAGTGGAAGAAGAAATAAAGATGAAAGAATTGGTAACGGTAATTACCTCTTCTTTGAAGCGCCTCTTTGAGACCTCCTCTTAGGGCACTAAAATTGGTCTTTGAGGAAGACCAGAATCTCTAGGATGTTGCTAGGGAAGTGGAGAAGAGATTTTTTCAGGGTTTTCCGAGCTTAAGTGCTCAAATTGGTGTGAGGAGGAGGGGGAGGAGGTGTCCTTTTATAAGGGAGGAGAGGGGCACCTTAGGAATACCTCAAAATATTATTTTATATTAAAGTCAAAATCGGTTTATAATGGTTCCAAAGGGTCTTATTTCGGAGATAATGTGGGGATGGGTCAAAATCCTATCAACCAATAGGATTTAGACAAGTTTAGGTTATTATTTTAACCTTATCAATTAGATTTAACTCTAAGTTAAATAATTTAACTTTTACCGTGTCTTTTTGTTTTCTTTCACTATATGGTTAATACACTTACTATAACATGCCAAACGAACCCCAAATTGTATATTATTAATAAATATATCCTTATCTAAGTCATTTGGCCGAACCTTAGATTTTTAGGAATAAAATAACAATTAATAATATAATATTTGATTTAAAAACTATTTTGTGTCAATTTTGACACTATTTGATATATGATTTTTGTGAAAGTCATAAAAGAATTATATGTTCGAAAAAAGTTGATTAAATCAACACTAATATATCATAGTAACCTAGAATATTAGTTTAAGTCATAAAAATTCTCAAATTACATTCATTTGAGCATTTATAACATCAATTATGTTAATATTTCCTTAAAAGGGTAATTACTGCATCATCGTTGTGTCATAAATAAATTAATTTATTTAAAGTCTAAAAATTATAAATAAAATATCATTATGTAGGAAATATATTTAGCTTTCTAATGAATATTTATAGTCGAATTTATCTTATGTATAACCCCATATTAAAAATGTTTTAGTTATTAAACATTGATTTTAACTATTTTAACTATTCATTAAATAATATAATATTAAATGTCATAATCTAATCCAAGTGGACCTAAATGGTCATATTATATTAATAAGGTTGTTTTTGGTCGAATTACACTTATCCAATAGAATTAGGACATGTGTTAAGGTAATAGTAATATCATATTTACCCTTAGTTACCCTATTTACTATTAACCGTGGTAAAAAAAGTAAAAAGTTACTATTCACCAAAAATTATTTTCATCTCATTGAACCACATTTTACTTACTGACATCAACCGTGTCTCTCGGATTTTTGAAATTCCATTCATAGAAGCGGTAAAATTAAGATTTATGAAGAAATTAATTTTTTTAACTACCACTTAGTAGTTTCACTATTCATCAAAAATTGATGTTTTTCAGAACAATGCCAAAATTTCATCCTAAGCTATATTTCATATTCCAAATTCAAAAATGAAGTCTATTTTACCAAATTCATATCATAGAATTTGCATTAATTAATTTTATAATTAAATCCCGCTGTTAAAACAAATAGCGTGTTTTTAAGAAACAATATCTATCAAAAGATTGACACTTGTTTATGTCGGGTTTAAATGTGCAATTACATCCAATGACCAACATTGTATTAAATTGTAAAAATATATTCTAAATATACTTTAAAACTACTCCAATTAATAATTTATCACTATTAATTATTTCGATTAAAAAAGTTGTTTTTTAATTATAATTTAGTAATTTTCACTATTCATCAGAATATGAAAGTTATCCGAAATGTACCAAAATTTCACCTTAGGCTAAATTCGATGCTCCGAATCCAAAAATGAAGTTCATTTTGAAAAATAAGATTTACAGAATTTTAAAAAGTGGTTATTACTATTCATACCGGCTAGTTTTAATAATATTTTAATAGCATATCGTTGTTTAGTGAAACTCGGTATTGCGTATTACACACGCTATCGAGGATGGTCGCGATTGCGTGTAATGAAAGGCAAGTCAAGGATGCGTGTTTTG
This sequence comes from Viscum album, assembly GCA_963277665.1. Taxonomy (NCBI): domain Eukaryota; kingdom Viridiplantae; phylum Streptophyta; class Magnoliopsida; order Santalales; family Viscaceae; genus Viscum; species Viscum album. The sequence continues at coordinate 1,033,887,627 of OY728158.1, forward strand.
CAAGCTCCTTTTGGTGTAGCGTACAACACAAGACATTAATAGAATTAAAAAGAATATTTTTTATAAAATCTTGGGCTGTTACATTCTACCCCCCTTAAAATGAATTTCGCCCTCGAAATTCGTCGGGGTTATAAATGGTTTACTATTCGAAAGTTTCTTTAATAGAAACCCACATCGTAAAAAGGAATATCAAAACCAATCTTTAAAAACAAAAGTATGAAATGTAACGGTTACCCAAATAAACTAATCATTGGGTTTCCACATAGGTGAAAATATGGATATGGAAGAGAAATCTAACCATCATGTTCTGATGGAGAGTGGTAGAGAACATGGCTATGGAAAAGCCAGTAATCACAAATCCATAGATTTGTGATGATATAAGGTACCATCTGATTCATCAGGTATAAGATCACTAGGACAACATTTTTGGTTTTCAAGATCATTTCCCTAAAGTTGAAAATTTGAATTGGAATAAATACTTTCTTTATTTTGGTACAATCTCACTATTGTTCGTGCCTAGAACAATTTCCACTTCATCTCTTAAATAAATGAAGTTGAATTTGTTATTCGTGAAGTGTTAGCAGATCATGTGATAGAATGACGGGTCATTCCATCTGTCTCAAACAAAAGGTTAGCAAAAATTATATACATAAGTCGATCTATAGTGAGATTAATCATATATAGTTCCTAAAATGGACTTATACTTCATATATCATACTGCTTAATATAATAAAACTAGTTTCTACTAAACAGGGACTTCCTGTAGGCCAGTGGTAGGCAATAAAGGCCAGTCGCACTTCGGTTGTGGGTTCGATTCCCACAGCCTTGTCCGAAGCGATGGGCTGTCGCCCGTCCTGCAGGTTGTCCTTTTTCTAAAACTATATTACTATAACATCCCATAATATCGAAAAAACTTCTATCCTTAAACAATAATAACTTATGTCCAACATAATCCATTCCAATCTTTAGTTCTATCCATAATACTGCAGTCCATTCTCATAACATAGTGAAAACGATTACCAGAGATTTAATACCATCGTTGATCCCCATATATCATAAGATATATCTTGTTGGACACATTCCAAACATTCAAAGGCCTTAATCTTGTACTCTCTTGAATACCCATTGAACCTTAGTGAAAACTTGAATGCAGTTAAAAGTTAACACTTTCCACATACCAAAATCCTCAAAATTCTATATACTCAAACCATGATATCACTTAGTCCTTATATCAATCATGAGCTCATGAATACGGTTAAACATTTCATTTTCTCGTTTTCCCTTCATTATGCGCATAATATCTCAATCACTTTGAATACCACATTAGACCAATACATAAATATTCCAATATTCCATGATACAACATTATTTTGGAATCCCATTACATAAAAACTTAATCATTCCACCACATCGTTGTCATATTCAACATTGCCAATAGTGATCGCATGTGACTTCCCTTTGTCCTTTGCCTTAAGAGGTTGCTCATGTCGATCATCACTAACCCTTGGATTAGGGCATTTATTGGCATAATGTCCCATCTCCTTGCACTTGAAGCATTGAAGTGTTGGTTGTGCGTTCTCTGTAGTGTTTGCTTTATTCACTTCATTAGAATCCCTTTTTCCATTACTTCGACACTCAGCTGCTCGATGACCTTCTTTTCCACACTTAAAACATTTTCTAGTCCCTTTAAGACAATCTCCACCATGCTTCTTTCCACACTTTGTGCATAAGGAAACATTCATCTTCTTTTCACCATTATTCTGAGATTTCTCCTTGAACTCCATCTTTCGTTTCTTGTCAAAACCATGAGATGGATATGTAACACCAACTTCCATTTCTACCTTGATAGCACAACGCACAATTTCTTCATAGCTACTGAAGTCTCTTATAGCTAATGCCCTTCGAAGACTTGGTTTTAAGCCACTGAAAAATCGATCAACTTTACTTTCAAGTTGGATGATAATGCCAGATGCATACCTTGCAAGTCTTGTAAAATTCGCTTCGTATATACCAAAAGATTCATCATCCTTTTGCTTTAGTTCAAGAAACTCCTTCTCCATCTTCGTTCGAAGAATACGAGGGAAGTACTTACTGAAAAACAAGTTCTTGAACTCATCCCATTCCATGGAATCAATTTCATCTCTTTGCCTTGTATTCTTAATAAGATTCCACCATTGATCAGCTTCACCTTCCAAACGATATACTACTAAGATGACTTTATCATGTTCAGAACATTGAAGAACTGAAAATATCTTTTCAGTAGTACTAATCCATTGTTCAGCAACTAATGGATCAGTAGACCCACTGAAAGAAGGCGGACGCTGCCTCATGAAGGATTCAACAGAATGTTGCTCCTTCCTTTGCTCGTTTGGAAGTCCTGCATGATTCATAGCTTGAAAAAGTTGTGTGAGCATGGCTACAATATTTTTCATTCCAGCTCCCATATCGTTTGGTTGCTCAGGGGGACAATCATTGCATTGTCCATTGCATTGATCAACACGGTTCCTTCGGGTTCCAGCCATCCTCTAAAACCCCAAAAGAATAGTGTGAGAGGCAAAAATCATGCTAGGGAAAACAACATAATAAAGGGGTAGTACCCTCAATATCTAACATCTTAGGTTAAATTCTAAGATCGTTAGAGAAATTCTAGGACTATAACCTATACGTATACTTAACCTTAGAGACATCCCTAGACATACCTTAGAAATATCTCTAGGGATCTCACTAACGTTTTCGCATCCTAGTTTCCAAAGGTTGACTAAACCTTTCCACTAATACCAACTGTAGAGACCCGAAGCCTGATGTACATAGACTTTACATTACTTTTGCGGAATACTTAGTACATAACAAAAACACACACACAAGGATCGTAATAGTTTAGTGTCTTTGGAAACTCGGAACGTAATCTTCTAATCATGGTGAAAGATCTTCAATATCTCCCATAAAGATCTTCCCCTTTTTTTTTACCTAAAACCTTTCTTTATATCCTGGGGAAAAGAAAACATAAAAAGGGTGAGCTCAAATGCTCAGTAAGGGTATACAAAATAAAAATCAATCACATCATATTCATAAGAACATAACTTTTGGAAATCTTAACCTGCAACAGATAGCATAATTTCATAACATGGGATAAATCATGGTAGTGAAATGTAATCACAATAATCATAACTTAAAACATGAAACTTTGTGGCATTCACACATAATCATAGAGAATCATTTCTTGTTAGTCAAGACTCATTGCCAAGACTAACTTAGTGGACAAAGTCCCTTTCTGAATCGAGTAACCCTCGTTTCAGTCCTGTTTCACTGAACCGGTATAACCTACCATTCCAGCCATGTCTATCTCATGAGATATAAAATCTTTACCCAATGCATTGGAGGGAGATATAGGTCCCACCCATCTTATAATGAATCCTTTCTTATGTGTGCCACATAATCATAAACCACACATCATAGCGTAACCCATGTAATAAAAATGGGATTCTTAAACAACATGACATCATAAAACAATTCATATAAGATAAAGGAATTCATAAAAATATTTCCATTACAACATAATCAAATCCATGTAATAATAGGGATAAAAACAGAACCCTTTTATTATCTTAGATGGAAAATAATTTTGATAAAATACTTGAACTTCATTCTTGAGGAAAATATCCTTTCTTCTTCAAAAACATTTTTTCCTTTCATAACATGTCATATAACTTTAAAATAAAAGAAGTTGATTAAAAATAAACTTGAAAACTTATAAAGGAAGATTCTTGGAAATAATTTTTTAAAAATCCATTCTTGCCGTATAAGTTAAAGAAAAACATTCTTCGTACTTTTGTCGGAAAAGTCAAAAAGTACCTCATATGAAAAACGACAAAAGATTCCTTTCATATTCTTTACTAAAAACTCACCGAAGGGTAAAATTGGATTTAAACTATTTTAAGTGGATGGAAACAATATTACATATTGAGGGAACATGGATGTGGATGATAAAATACACCCCAGTAAATACCAAAGTATAAACAATCTCGGATAAAAATGAGATTGTGATATTTTCCTTACCTTAGGTCCGATTTGCTTTGTACGTGTCCGAAGCTCCTGTATAATGGTTTAAATAATGTCATTGACTTATTACAGAATCATATTCATTGTTATGATATCATATATGGTTCACTTATGACATTATATTACCCGTTCTTTTGTAAATTCCATGTTAAAGAAGCGTTTTGGGTAAAATTGTTTCATTTATCGTAGGTGTTTTGAATTGTTGTTCTTGACATTATTATTACTTATATCATGATTTAATTACTTCCAGAATATAAAATATGATTTATATATCATATATATTCAGTATATATATATATATAATAGATAGATAAATGAAATGAAAAACACCGTTCATGGAGACGGTAGTCCGTACGTACGCATGAACGCTGTTTTCCTTTCCTTATTGTCTTGAATGGAAGTAAGTAGATGACATACATATATATATATATATATACATAAATCCATTATCTTTATAATGTCATATATTTCATTATTATATCTTATATATACTTTATAATCATTCTTAAATGGTTAACATGGAGAATGAATCTCATCGCGTCGTGGAGACGGTAGTCCGTACGTACGCACGAGCGATGATATCATTTCCATAAATATTGAATTGAATTGGAGTGGATTATACAATATATCAGAATCAATATGATGTTTTAATAACTATGTATAGTTATTCTTTACACCATTATACCCATCCATTTAAGGTGGTGGTGGAAAATAGATTACACCACGGCGTGGAGACGGTATTCCGTACGTACGCACGCGCGGTGATTTCTTTTTCCGTAGGATGGATAGATGGTGATATAGGGTTGTTTCATACTTATAATAACATATCAGTATATGAGTGATACTGATGTTATTACTTCATAATGAAACAACCTAAGAAGAAGAAGTGGAAGAAGAAATAAAGATGAAAGAATTGGTAACGGTAATTACCTCTTCTTTGAAGCGCCTCTTTGAGACCTCCTCTTAGGGCACTAAAATTGGTCTTTGAGGAAGACCAGAATCTCTAGGATGTTTCTAGGGAAGTGGAGAAGAGATTTTGTCAGGGGTTGGCTGAGCTTAAGTGCTCAAATTGGTGTGAGGAGGAGGGGGAGGAGGTGTCCTTTTATAAGGGAGGAGAGGGGCACCTTAGGAATACCTCAAAATATTATTTTATATTAAAGTCAAAATCGGTTTATAATGGTTCCAAAGGGTCTTATTTCGGAGATAATGTGGGTATGGGTCGAAATCCTATCAACCAATAGGATTTAGACAAGTTTAGGTTATTATTTTAACCTTATCAATTAGATTTAACTCTAAGTTAAATAATTTAACTTTTACCGTGTCTTTTTGTTTTCTTTCACTATATGGTTAATACACTTACTATAACATGCCAAACAAACCCCAAATTGTATATTATTAATAAATATATCCTTATCTAAGTCATTTGGCCGAACCTTAGATTTTTAGGAATAAAATAACAATTAATAATATAATATTTGATTTAAAAACTATTTTGTGTCAATTTTGACACTATTTGATATATGATTTTTGTGAAAGTCATAAAAGAATTATATGTTCGAAAAAAGGTGATTAAATCAACACTAATATATCATAGTAACCTAGAAAATTAGTTTAAGTCATAAAAAGTCTCAAATTACATTCATTTGAGCATTTATAACATCAATTATGTTAATATTTCCTTAAAAGGGTAATTACTGCATCATCGTTGTGTCATAAATAAATTAATTTATTTAAAGTCTAAAAATTATAAATAAAATATCATTATGTAGGAAATATTTTTATATTTCTAATGAATATTTATAGTCGAATTTATCTTATGTATAACCCCATATTAAAAATGTTTTAGTTATTAAACTTTGATTTTAACTATTTTAACTATTCATTAAATAATATAATATTAAATGTCATAATCTAATCCAAGTGGACCTAAATGGTCATATTATATTCATAAGGTTGTTTTTGGTCGAATTACACTTATCCAATAGAATTAGGACATGTGTTAAGGTAATAGTAATATCATATTTACCCTTAGTTACCCTATTTACTATTAATCGTGGTAAAAAAAGTAAAAAGTTACTATTCACCAAAAATTATTTTCATCTCATTGAACCACATTTTACTTACTGACATCAACCGTGTCTCTCGGATTTTTGAAATCCCATTGACAGAAGCGGTAAAATTAAGATTTATGAAGAAATTAATTTTTTTAACTACCACTTAGTAGTTTCACTATTCATCAAAAATTGATGTTTTTCAGAACAATGCCAAAATTTCATCCTAAGCTATATTTCATATTCCGAATTCAAAAATGAAGTCTATTTTACCAAATTCATATCATAGAATTTGCATTAATTAATTTTATAATTAAATCCCGCTGTTAAAACAAATAGCGTGTTTTTAAGAAACAATATCTATCAAAAGATTGACACTTGTTTATGTCTGGTTTAAATGTGCAATTACATCTAATGACCAACATTGTATTAAATTGTAAAAATATATTCTAAATATACTTTAAAACTACTCCAATTAATAATTTATCACTATTAATTATTTCGATTAAAAAAGTTGTTTTTTAATTATAATTTAGTAATTTTCACTATTCATCAGAATATGAAAGTTATCCGAAATGTACCAAAATTTCACCTTAGGCTAAATTCGATGCTCCGAATCCAAAAATGAAGTTCATTTTGAAAAATAAGATTTACAGAATTTTAAAAAGTGGTTATTACTATTCATACCGACTAGTTTTAATAATATTTCAATAGCATATCGTTGTTTAGTGAAACTCGGTATTGCGTATTACACACGCTATCGAGGATGGTCGCGATTGCGTGTAATGCAAGGCAAGTCAAGGATGCATGTTGTGCAAGCTCCTTTTGGTGTAGCGTACAACACAAGACATTAATAGAATTAAAAAGAATATTTTTTATAAAATCTTGGGCTGTTACAAGCACTCCCCTGGCTTCCTGTGCACAACGCCGACCAACCGCCTCCAATCTCGTCGCCCCTTCCCCCTAGGCCGGAAACCTCTCCTCTCATCCATGCGAGCCACAACCACTCTGCCCCATCTGGCTCACCCCCTCCGTTGTTCTGCGCAGCGAGCCCCTGCCCAGGCCTCCGCTGCTCAGCCTCCGTCCGGTGCGGCTCACCCTCCTATCTGGTGCAACGCAACCCCCTGGTCCGGCGCAGCCCTCCCGGTCCGGTGTGACCTTCCCCTCTAGGGTCTCCATAGCACCTCGCCGGCCTCCTCCCGTAACACCACCCTCTCCTACGCCAACCACCTACAGCGTCGCCTCACCCGATGGCTAGCAGCGACGACCCCCCCCCCCACTTGTGCGCCCCATTCTAGTAAATCCTGAACCCTCCCTGCTCTCGCAGCCTACCACTTCGCACATCCCCTGCCCCAGACTCCGCCCAGCAGACCCCTCCTTTGGCGCAGCGAAACTTCCCTTCGCCTTTGCTCCGCCTCGCTCGGCACGCGACGAGCAAACCCGAACTCTAGCCCACACTCGGTTTCGGTGCGGCCCAAAACTCTTTTGTACAGTACCTCCACTCTGCTCGGGTGCGGTCTCGGTTCCCCTCGCCGCCAAACCATGGTTTTCATCTCATTCCAATTTTGGTGCTTCTTCAATTTCGATGAACCTTGACATCTCAGTTTGTGTTTCACTCTATTTTCAAAATGACTAGAGTATGTGATTGACGTATCGTGGCCCGTTGGTACATGGTTCAGCATCCGCCGCCAAAGGCGAGCCGGATGGACTCTCTTCCATATGCCGCTAATGTTTCTGGTAAGGTTATCACACCTACTTTTTTGTTTTGCGTCATCCAATTCAGGGTCCTTTGTTTATGTGAGTCCTGGGTACCTCTTTGGTCATGTGTTGGTTCTAGTTTCCCTGAAATTTGGGCATTGGGAATTGTTACATGGCATTGGGATCAATTCCATGTGTGCGCACACCTTTTTTTCCCAGGTATGAATATATATATCTGTGTGTGTGTGTGCGCGCCTTCTGAGTGCGTGTTCCCTCATGGCGTGGGGAACACGTGCATTAGTTTAAAGATGTGTACGTATATATATATATATAAATGTGTGCATGTGTGCAAGAAAGGTGTGGCTTGAGTTAGAATGTTTCGACTAGACTTCCTTGGGGTAAAAAATCCATGCATTTACATTCCATTGCTTGTCCTTGATGGTTGTGGTTTTCGTTAATTTATCATCTTGCTACGCATCTCCATGGTACATCGTTAAAACTTTTTGTGGTGTTCTAAATATGTTTGGTGTTATTAAAGATAGGGTTTACATGAATCTTTGTTTATGCCTTGTGTATGATGCCTTTGGTGTTTGTAAATTTCCACTTGTTCTTTTTGGGTGAGTTTTGAAGTAAAATCCTTGCATTGTTATTTAAAATTGTATTATATACGTTTAACTGGTTTATTAAATATTATATTTGGAGTGAATTATGTTTCGGAAATATTTTTGAGGTACGCTGGGTTTAAAAATGGATATTTGAAATGTGGGTATTTCGTTAAGTTGTGTAATTGGTTATTTTAATTGTCCCAGTAGTGTGTATTCTGATTTAGTGTGGTGCGAGTTGTGTCTTGAAAAGATTTTGAGGTGGTGTTTGCACTGTTTGTTCATTTGAATTTTTTTGAGTTCATGTTGATGTGTTCTAGCTATGCGGTTGTTGCAGCGTGTCAGCGAGGAAGACCCGCGATACTGTGGTCGTCGGCTTGCGCGTGTTTGTGCTTTTGTGCGAGGCGTGACGTGCCATTGTGTTTGGACTGCGAGCCGAGGTAGGCCCCCCATCGTACTCACCTTAAAATTTAGAAATTATTAATTTATTGATGTTTTACTAATTTTAATAAATAGAAAATAATATAAGATAATTAATTTTTAAATGATTATTTGGTGTAAAAAGAGCCATTTATTTTATACACGACACCTGAAATATTTTCTTAATGAGAGGACGCGCAGTATTGAAAGAATGCTCATTTGGCCTTTAAACGTAATACATGGAATTTCAAATGTACTTCTATTTTTAAAGATAAATGATTTCTTCGGAACAAGTGTTTTGGGTTTTCTTGAGAAATGATGTTTTGCTTTAAAATTGTTGAAGGCCTGTTTGGAACTTTAACAAAATAAATTATTTTGGAAAACCCATTCATGGGTGATCTTTGGTGTGCGTTGAATGCATGAGATTTATGTGATGTTTGTGCATCGTGACTGATTGATTTACATTGTGAATGCACACCTTTTTATTTCTTGTGTTGACATGAGAGCCTGGCATAGTGAGTGAATCTTCTGAGAACGATTGCTGCACTAGTTTAGATTATGCACTGGGTAGTGGCCCCTATAGTAGGGGAATACTGAGTTATTGCTACTATGGGGATTGGGCCCCTCGGTTATGCCATGTAGGGCTATGCCGAGCATTATGGCGTTATGACTTCATCGAGTTAGGGCATGCCTTCAGGATGAGTCACATGTATAGTACGTTCTGGATTGTTCACAATCTCTTAGGTTCGTCCCATGTTTCTTTTTGTGTTTATTTGTATGTGGTGGACAGTTGAGAGGTCTAGTTTGGTTGCTGGCCCATGTGTGCCACTTTTTCCATTTCCATTGGTGTGTGTTGTGTGTTACGTGTAGTTCACCTTTTTGACTAATAACTAAATCTTGGTTTTCTACTTGTTCGCAACAACGTTTTAAAATGCAATTCACATGTTCCTTCCAAACATCAAAAAAAATTAATTAAAAAGGGCAATGGACTGTTACATATTTTTTAAATGAAAGTGTGTCTAGAAACTAATATTTTATATAATTTAGTTCAAACTTGGAATTAGTAAATTTCTTTATTTAAAGGTAGTGCATTGGGAATTGATATCGGGCTAGCCTACTGAGTTTTAATACTCACGCCTATAGTTATTTTCTGTTTTTAGTGTTTGTGCAGGCTATAGCTTGGGTGCGTTCGACTTGGGAAACGTTTGGTCATGAGTTGTAGAGTGACCCGCGAGGTCACACAGAGATAGTGGTTGTCTCTTTAAGTTAGTTTTATTTTTCTTTTGTTCTTGTTTAGTAACTTTACTCTGTTTGTTTATTTTGTGATGCTCAGTTTCACTTCCGTTGCTTTATTTATTTATTTATACTGGTTGAAATCGTTCCCACATCCTCTGGTGATGCCATGGCGCTTGTCTCCATCCCGGAGGATTGGAAACACCTCTCGGGACATGTCGCAGACCAACTCGGGTGACCAGTTCAGGGGAAACACGGGTTGGTTCGTGACAAAATGGTATCATAGAAATGTTGGCCCTTAGTAGTTCTCGCTTTTTAGAGTGCCCTTTGTTATTTGGGATGTCTAGTAGATGGAGATTAGGACTGTCGGGGATCAGGAGGTAGGTTACAGGTCGGTGCCTGATCACCGCTGCTCGTGACGAGACCTAAGTTACCAGGGTTAGTTCGGGATTTGAGTCACTTTTCCTTGGTCATTTTGGATTGAGGGATCAAAATGGAGGCAAATCAGTTCACTTTGCGGCCTCACATGGGGTGGTTACCCATGTTGAGTCCAATTGTCCAGTTTAAGGTCCTCTTAGTGTTATAATTTACTTGGGGCATGGCTCACCACTATGTTGCTGGGTCAGACATATGCACTAGTTCCTCATTCCAGAGTGTCATTACTGCATGTGTTTTTCTTTAGTCTCAGTTGATTTGAGCGTGCGTTAAAAGTGAAATTGGGTTTTAAATGGAAAAGTTTTTCTTCCAAATTGTTTTTTTGAAATTACTAAAGTGTGTTTTTAAAGAGAAGATGTATCGGTTTGGAAAAACATGGTATTGTTTTGGATTTGGTAAGAAAAAGAAGTGTTTGAACCATGGCACTCTTTATGGATGGTGACACTTGCGTGGATATGTATAGAGAGTGAGTGGGGTCACTTGTTCCCAGATGAGGTGAGTGGGATTGAATAAACACACATGTGATGGTTCATAAGGTGCCATAGGTGGGTTTTAAAATTTCAAAGAAATAATGGTTTTTGAAAAGTGATTTATGCTTGTATTTGTATATGTTTGGCTTATGGGCATATTTTCTTTGGCTTGTGTTGTTGCTTTGATTGAGTTTTGGCTTGATGCTAGTTTCGATGCTATTTTCGTGTTGTTATGAGTTTGCCGCCCAGAAAGCCTCCTATAGTTGTTAATGAGTTATGCGCAGTTCTCAGTTATTTTGTGTGTTTCTTGATTATCGAGGTAATCATCGTCTGTTATAGGTAGTTGTATTGTTCTGAAAGATAGAGTGTCTTTGGGTAGTCGGCAACTCTTGGGGTAGTTAAGGTTCGTACTATCCCAGAGTTATTTGAGGGTTCAGTTTTGGACTAGTAAAGATGATATGTCTCATCGTCTTCGGAGTTTTGGGCGTGATTAATGGTGGTCGACTTCCACAAAGGTTCTCCATCTTGCAAGGAGTGCTTGTAGGTGGAACCTGTCTCCAAGAAACTGTCATCGTCGGTACCGGCTCCTAGTTCGTCAGACCGCTCTCTTGTGCGCCACTAGTATGGCATGTCCAAACATTCTAAGTCATCATGTTGCATCCCTTTGAAAAGGTATGACCATCATGGTTGTTTGAAACATCGAAAAGAAGGAGTTAGAGACTAGAAGATGAAAATTCCTGACTGTGAGGCATGAGGCGCTTCAGCCATCAGGGCCCCAGCCACAGGTCTCGGGGTGAAGCTCGGGCATCGTCAGGAGTTGCCGAGGGTGTGTGGAACCTAGGTCTGGATAATATTTTCATACTTGGGATGGAAATATCTGAAATTTCCTTGTTCTATTCTCATAATTGTTGTAAGATTATCCATGTTGTGGGGGAGTGGTGAGCTCATTACCCCACAATCCAAGTGGTCTTATCTTCTCTTAGTGTGGCTTTTAAATTGTTTGGTCTCTTTGAAGGGTGTGGGATATGAATGGATGGACCTGTTCTGATTTTGAGTTGGTCTCAATTGTGTTTATTGGGGGGATGTTCGTTTCTTGAAATGTATGAGAGGTTTTGAGTTAATTCTTCATCCTTATGTTGCTGGGTTGTTTTGTAGAAAGTTTTCCGACAAAGGCTGGGTGCATTATTTAGTCCATGATAGAAAATATGAATGAGTTTGATTTGGGAGATCCCGCGTTGGACACCCTGGGGGGTCAGTGTGTTCAAGTATCGAGGGTTTACATGTTAGTAAATTCTTGTGGTGGGTAGAACCCTCCTGTGTTCTCCCCTCAACTTCAGGCAGTGATTGTTCATGAGTTGGTCGGGTGTGACGTGTGTTGGTGATGGTCACCCCGAGTCTCTTGATTTCTTCTAGTTTAGTTCGGTCATGGGCTCTAGTTGTGTCAACTATTGGCTTGGTGACTTTCTGGGGATAGAAAGTGTCTGTGGTAAGGAGAATTGTCACACCCCCACCTCAGACTCCTGTTTATTTAGTTTTCTTTTTATTATTTACTCAAGCCAGCGTCATTTTGACGATGTTTAGTTGGGTCCTGGTTTGAAATTTTCGAAGTTTGATGTTTTTAGTGGGTCTCGGGCCGATGCGCGGTCCCCGCACCGCTAGCGGTGACCGTGCATTTGGTCCTGGAGACTGCGCGGTTGACCGATTATTATTATTATTATAAAATGAAATGGGACAATTTATTGTTGTGTTTTTTTATTATTGAGTTGTTATATTATTATTATTATTATTATTTATTATTATTATTATTTGAAGTATCATTACTATATTTTATGTATTAATATTATTATTATTATTATTATTATTTTATTTTATTGTCTTATTTTTATTATTTTTAGTTCATTTTTATTTTAATTAATTTTTTCCTTTTCTTTTGTGTAAAACCGTAAAGGGGCACTCCCTTTTTTCCCTTCTACGGTGTGACCTAGCCCTCCCCTGGCTTCCTGTGCGTAGCGCCGACTAACCACCTCCAATCGTGTCGCCCCTTCCCCCTGGGCTGGCAACCTCTCCTCTCAGCCGCGCAAGCCACAGCCACTCTACCCCATCCGGTGCACCCCCTTCGTTGTTCTGCGCAGCGAGCCCCTGCCCAGGACTCCGCCGCTTAGCCTCCATCCAGCGTGGCTCACCCTCCTTATCAGAAGGTTCTTCTAACAAAGGTTGACAATCAGTTTTTGAAAACACATCTGAAGATGTAAGTTGGGAAGTTTTAAAAACAAAAGGATCTGACTCATCAAATTTCACATGTACTGTTTCCTCAACAGTACAAGTATTTTTATTAAAAACTCTATAAGCCTTAGAGGTTGTGGAATATCCTAAGAAAATTCCTTCGTCTGATTTTGGTGCGAATTTATGTAAGTTATCTTTAGTATTCAAAATGAATACTTTGCAACCAAAAACCCTGAAGTAGGAAAGCCTTGGTTTTCTACCATTCCATAACTCATAAGGAGTTTTATTAAGAAAAGGTCTAATCAAAACTCGATTTATAGTATAACAAGCAGTACTTACAGCTTCAGCCCAGAAATGTCTAGCAATAGAATATTCACTCAACATGGTTCTAGTTATTTCTTGAAGAATTCGATTTCTTCTTTCAACTACACCATTCTGTTGAGGAGTTCTAGGTGCTGAAAAGTTGTGAGTAATACCTTTCTTACTACAAAAAGTTTCAAAATCAGAATTTTGAAATTCTCCTCCATGATCACTATGAATAGTTTTCAATGGAAGGTTTTTTTCATTTTTAACTTGAGCTCTAAAACTTTTGAAATAAGAAAAAGCTTCAGATTTACTTGCTAGAAAATAGACCCAAGTAAATCTAGTGTAATCATCAACTAGAACAAACACATAGTATTTGCCTCCAATGCTTCCAGTTTGTGTAGGACCAAAAAGATCCATGTGCACCAACTGTAATGCATCGGTTGTTGAGACTTCACCAATTGACTTAAAACTAGATTTATGTTGCTTGCCATATTGACAAGGATCACAAACTTTAGAAGAATCAAATCTAAGCTCCGGTAGATCCTTAACTAGTTTCTTCTTAGAGAGTTTACATAGGTTTCTAAGATTACAGTGTCCTAGTCTTCTATGCCATAACCAAGAATGATCTTCCATTGCACTTAGGCAAGGTAAATCTTGGCTTCTTAGGTCTTCTAAGTTTAAGGTGTAAACATTCTCTTGCCTGTTGGCTGAGAGAATAAATTCTTCCTTGGAATTGTGAACTAAGCATTTATCATTCCTAAAATTCACAAGGTAACCTTCATCACATAACTGACTTATGCTAATGAGATTGTGCTTAAGACCTTTAACAAAAAGAACATTTGAAATCAAAGTTTTTCCTAAAAGAACAATATTACCAATACCAACAATCTCTCCCTTAGCATTGTCTCCGAAAGTTACCTTTCCTCCTTTCGTCTTGATAATTTTTTCAAAGAAGCTTTTGTTACCAGTCATGTGCCGGGAACATCCACTATCCATGTACCAAACATTGTTGCTGGAACTTTCTTTATTTTCCTGAAATTAAGAACAAAGTTAGACTTTCGGAATCCAAACTTGCTTGGATCCGAGATTTCTAGACAATAAAATCTTAGGTACCCACATTTTCTTGGAAAAATAAGCTTTATGAAAACCTAAGGATTGGGTTTTGTTTAAGGAACAATTTCTTGCCCAGTGACCACCACATTGACACTTAGTACAAAATGGGGCACTTTGAGGAACAAAATAATTGTTGCTGAAAACAGGTTTTGCATGGGTATAACCAAATCCGGATTTATTTCTTAAGGGTCGTATTTGAGAATACATCTTATCAAAATTTTCCTTACCATGGGTAAAGTTTGATAAGCACTTCTTTAAGGAAAAAATTTCGGACTTGAGTTTTACAACCAAGTTTTTATCTTCAAAATCATTAGTTTTGGAACTAGAGTTAGGCTCGAAAACATTTTTATTAGAAATTACTTTTTCTAACTCTTTAGAAAGTTTATTCTTCTCAGAACTTACTTCCTCAAGATTTTTTGAAATACTTTCAAAATCAGCATTTTTCTTATCAAGATCTTTAGAAAGATCTGATATCTCTTTAGTAAGAATAGAATTCCTAGAATTTGCCTTATCAAGTTTCTTGTTGAGTTTGGAATTCTCAATCTCAAGAAGTTCAGCAAATCTAGAGACTTCTTCAAAAGTAGGTAAAGTATTTTCCTCATCAGAAGTTGATTCTTCATCAGAAGAGTTATAATACTTACTATCATTAGGATTTAAAGAAACATTGGTCAAAGATTCAGCATTTCGTACCTTAGCCATAAGACAATGATTTTCAATAGGTAATCTGGCTATAAGACCAAGATTCTTCTGTCCTGAAGATTCATATTCAGAAGATTCATCTGAAGAGTCACCACCACTGGCACTCCAGGTGTCATTAGCTTTCAAAACTTTCTTAGCTTTAGCTTTGTAATATTTCTTCCTGTTCCTGTCTGAATGCCTTTCCTTTCTTTCTTTCTTTCTGAGCATAGGGCAATCTGGTCTAATATGTCCTGCTCTCTTACATTCATAACAAGTAACTTCTCCATCTTTCTTATCTTTCCTATCCTTCTTCTTATACTTGGATTGAAAGTTTCTTTGTCCAGCTATCTTGTTCATCCTTCGAGCAAGATTGGCTAATTCATTTTCTGAAACTTCACTTTCACTAGATTCGGATTGGAAAATGACTTTCTTCGATTTGGATCTGGTTACTCTCTCAGGAGTCTTAGCTTTCATCTGATTCGAAGTTGTAGTAAAAGCAACAGTACCATTTCCATTCTTCTTCTTGATGTTGTCAGCATCTCTCTTCATTCTGGTCTCATGTTGTAGAAGAGTTCCAAATAATTCATCAAGAGTTATTTGAGTAACCTTCCTGTTCTCATCTATAGCTGTTCTCTTGGATTCCCACTCATTGGGCATAATGTCAATTATCTTGTCCACAAGAGCTTCATCATCCAAACCTTTCTCTCCCATAGACTGTAGACTATTGACGATTGTCATAAATCTTTGTTGTACTTTACAGATAGGTTCTCCATAAGGAAAATTAAAGCCATGATATTCAGCTCTAAGCATAGCTCTCCTAGTCTCAATCACTTTAGAAGTCCCAAAATGAGTAACCTCTAACTTCTTCCATATACAATTAGCTGCTTCACAAGAAGAAATTTGGCTATATATATTTCTGGTCATTGAACATAATAAAGTGTTGCGTACCTTATAATTCAGTTGATATTCTTGCTTCTCCTGGTTAGTAAAGGTTCTGACTTCCTTGTCAGGAATTTTGTAATCACCAGTAAGCATGACAAAGTTATCTACTCCAGTATTGATAACAAACGTCTTCATACGATCTCTCCAGTATTCATAATCATTACCATCAAATATTGGTGGCCTTGTAGGATTCAAATTGTCTATCGAACCAACATTCATTCCTGCCATACTTGAAAATAACTTGGAAACAAACTTGTTAATAACAAAAATTCGGAATTAAAAAGTTCGGAATAGGAAAAGTTCGGAATGGATAATCCGGAATGAAAAAGTTCGGAATTGAAAAGTGAGCAAGAAAAACTTGAACGTGAGTACAAGTATTTCAGTAACCTTGGCTCTGATACCAAATGTAAGAATGGTATAGAGTAAGAGGTTTCCAACCTCTGATACCAATTGTAGGATCGAAATATAATATGAGATGCTCAATATACAAGAGGGGGGGTGAATTGTATACTTTAAAAATTCCTTTGGAACCTTTAAAGTTAGTTATGAATAACTAGAGTTTCCTTAAGAAAAGGAAAGAACTAAGTTTAACAAAGTTAAACTAAGTTGATTCACAACACCTCTAATACCGAACTAAACTTGGAAAGAGATTCCAAAAGAAGGTTCCAGAAATATGGTTCCGGAAATTGAAACTTAACAAAAGTTACAATATGAGATTCTACCTTAAAGCGTATAGAATCTAAACTAATCAAAGTAAGTAGGGAAGTATAAGAAAATTATACTTTCCTTAAGATACAAAATGCAGCGGAATAAAACAAGTACAAGTAGAAGAACTACTAGTAACAAGATGATAGTCTTTTAACCCAAAGAGAAGGGTATCCAACAACCTTGGATAAAGGTCCCTTGATTTAATTTCGCTGAATCTTGACATCTCGGTTTATGTTTCACAATTTTTCAAAATTTCTAGAGTATGTGATTGGCATATTGAGACCCGTTGGTCTATGGTTCAGCATCCACTACCAAAGGCGAGCTGGATGGACTCTCCTGCCTATGCCATCGATGTTTCCGGTAAGGTTATCGCACCTACTTTTTTTTTGCGTCATCCAATTCAGGTTCTTTTGTTTATGTGAGTCCTAGGTACCTCTTTGGTCGTGTGCTGGTTCTAGTTGCCCTTAAATTTGGGAGTTGGGAATTGTTGCAAGGTGTTGGGATCAATTCCAGGTGCACACACACCTTGTTTTCCTAGAAATGAATATATATATATATATATATGCCTTCTGAGTGCGTGTTCCCTCATGGCACGGGAAACACGTAAATCAGTTTAAAGATGTGTGTATATATATATATATGTGGAAATGCATGCGTGCATGCAAGCGAGGTGTGCTCGAGTTATAATGTTTCGACTGGACTTCCTTGGGGTAGGAAAATCCGTGCATTTACTTTCAATTGCTTGTCCTTGATGCTTGAGGTTTTCGTTAATTTATCATCTTGCTATGCATCTCCATGGTACGTCTTTAAAACTTGTTATGGTGTTCTAAAGATGTTTGGTGTTAGTAAAGATAGGGTTTACATGAATCTTGGTTTATGCCTCGTGTATGATGCCTTTGGTGTTTGTAAATTTCCACTTGTTCTTTTTGGGTGAGTTTTGAAGTAAAAGCCTTGCAGTGTTATTTAAAATTGTATTATAAACTTTTAACTGGTTTATTAAGTATTATATTTGGATTTAATTATGTTTCAGAAATATTTTTGAGGTGCGCTGAGTTTAAAAACAGATTTTTGACATGTGGGTATTTTGTTAAGTTGTGTAATTTGTTATTTTAACTGTGAAAGTAGTGTGCATTCTGATTTGGTGTGGTGAATGTTGTGTTTTGAAAGAATGTCAAGGTGGTGTTTGCGCCGTTTGTTCATTTGAATTGTTCTGAGTCTGTGTTGATGTGTTTTAGTTGTGCGCTTGTTGCAGCGTGTCAGTGAGGAAGACCCGCAATACTGTGGTCATCGGCTTGCGCGTGTTTGTGCGTCTGTGCGAGGTATGATGTGCCATTGTGTTTGGACTGCGAGCTGTGGTAGGTCCCCCACTGCACTCACCTATAAATTTAGAATGTATTAGTTGCTTGATGATTTATTAATTTTAATAAATAGAAAATAATATAAGATAATTAATTTTTAAATTATTATTTGGTGAAAAAAGAGTCGTTTATTTTATACATGACACCCGAAATATTTTCTTGACAAGCGGACACCCATTATTGAAATAATTCTCGTTTGGACTTTAAACATAATTCAAGGAATTTAAAATGTACTTCTAGTTTTAAAGATAAATAATTTCTTCTGAACAAGTGTTTTGGGTTTTGTCGAAAAATGAGGTTTTTCTTTAAAATTGGTGAAGGCCCGTTTAGCACTTTAATGAAAAAATTATTTTGGAAAACCCATTCATGGGTGATCTTTGGTGTGAATTGATTGCGTGATCTGTATGTGATGTTTGTGCATCATGACTAATTGATTTACATTGTGGACACACCCCTTTTTATTGCTTGTGTTGACATGAGAACCTAGAATAGTGAGTGAATATTTTGAGAACGATTGCTGCACTACTTTAGATTACGCACTGGCTAGTGGCCCCTATAGCTGGGAAATACTGAGTCATTGCTTCTATGGGGATTGGGCCCCTCGGTTAGGCCATGTAGGGCTATGTCGAGCATTAGGGCATTATGGCATCATCGAGTTAGGGCATGCCTTCAGGATGAGTCACATGTATACAATGATCTAGATTGTTCACGATCTCCTAGGTTCGACCCATTTTTCTTTGTGTGTTTATTTGTATATGGTGGATGGTTGATAGGTCATGTTCGGTTTTTGGCCCATGTGTTCCACTTTTTCCATTGCCCTTGGTGTGTGTTGTGTGTTACATGTAGTTCTCCTTTTTGGCTAATAACTAAAGCTTGGTTTTCTACTTGTTCGCAACAACGTTTTAAAATGAAATGCACCTGTTCCTTCCAAACATTAAAACAATTGTTTTTTTAAATTAAAAAGGGCAATGGACATTTACTTGTTTTATAAATGAAAGTTTCTGTGGAAACTATTATTTTATATAATTTAGGTCAAACCTGGAATTAGTAAATTTCTTTATTTAAATGTAGTGCATTAGGAATAAATATCGGGCTAGCCTAATGATTTTTAATACTCATGCCAATAGATATTTTCTGTTTTTAGTGTTTGTGCATGCTAAAGCTTGGGTGAGTTCTCCTTGAGAGACATTTGGTCGTGAGTTGTAGAGTGACCCGTGAGGTCACACGGAGATAGTGGTTGTCTCTTTTGGTTAGTTTTTTTTTTGTTCTATTCTTGTTTAGTTACTTTACTCTATTTATTTATTTTGCATTGCTCTGTTTCACTTCAGTTGATTTGTATATTTATTTATACTGGGTTTAAATCGTTCCCACAACCTCTGTTGATGCCCTGATGCTTGTCGCCAGCCCAGGAGGATCGAGAACGCCTCTCAGGCCGTGTCGCGGACCAACTCGGGTAACCGGTTCAGGGTCGACCCAGGTTGGTTCGTGACATTATACTTATTTGGATTTGATTTATTATGATACAATAATACATATTATATTGAAGGTTTTGTGATATTCTTGACTGTGGTTTTTCTATTTTTATACCATTCATTGTTTATAGTTAAGTATTAACATTTTTATGCTAGTTTTAATACGAATGTTTATGTTATGTTTCAACCTTTTCATATAATGAATGCATTGGACTTAGTATGTAACGGGAGGGGCCTGATATAACCCCTCGATGCATAAGTAGGTCTCATGAGGCAAACTAGTGTCTTGGAACAAGGCTTTGACAATATTTTTATTTGTAGTCTTGGCACGAGACATTGATTGTGTTGTTATGATGTCTGAAATTATGCATTTCATCATTATGATATTAGTTATTGATATTAAATGTGATTATTAAACTTGTAGAATATCCATGTGAATAATTAAATGGCATTACATGATTTATATTTTCCATATTATGATAAATTTTAAGTTTAAAAGTCTTGTGTTATAGTCTTATACATTTCATTAAATATTTATGCTTATTTATGATAGTTTCCACTATATTGTTATCCTTACTAAGAATCTGAGATCACCCCTTTCTTATGTTTTATTTTTTCCAAGATGAGAAGAAGTATTTTTATGACCGACCTGTAGGGATAGGCTATGGGATGTGATTGTGTTTAAAGGAGTCATAATGTTTTTTTCATTTCATAGTGTAATGTAAAACTTATATATGTATCTAGTACTTCCAAAGCTACTGAACTGATCGGTCTTTTGGGACATGATCTATTGTGATCATGCCAATGTTATATAATAATGAACCGACTATGGGTAACTAGAGTTGGGACATTACAGTCCATCATCTTCTTATAACCAACAATATAGTTCCCACCATTTCGCATAGTTATTAACATAATTCCTCCACCCATAGTTTTTAATATATCTTTCTATACCATTGTTTCTCAATTGAACATTTCATTATAATAAAATCATGACAATATTTGAGAGAATCTATGGATATAATCCTGATTCAAAAATTTATTACTCCCACTATGCACTTGCAGAAACATCAGGTGAAAACAGAATAAATTCATAAATTTAGCTTTATACTCTATCACTGAGAGATTATCATACTTCAATATGAAAAATTCCATCATTCTAGAAATTTTGAACATGTGAGGATAGATTTTGTTTTAAAAAATATATTTAAATTACTCCCATGAAATTCCTTGGTATAAATTAGCATGAACTATTAAATACCACTACAAGTGTGAAAGATCCTCCAGTATATACGTTGAAAGATTTACTTTCAACTCAATTAGAGTTCCTATGAAGTCAAAGATTTGGTTTATCCTATTTAGCCACACCTCTTTCTTCATCATTTCTGAATCACCCTAAATGATGGGTGGAATCAACTTTTTGAACTAAAGAGAATGATACACTTTTCTTATTTTATCCCTTCAATTTCCTATATCGACATCTTTAAAATCTTGGACAATATTATGAACCCATTATTGGTTCACTTGGGGCTCAGGAGAAACCACATACTTAAAAGCCTCTTCTAGTTTGTGTTTATGAAACCAAACTAATTTCATTTTCTATATTCATAATATAATTCCATTTAGTCTCAATCCCTTGAAAATTAATGCTTTGAAGTTTCAAATTTTACCACCTCACTCATATCACAATATGGTTTTCCTAAATTACAAATTTTTTAACATTAATACCTTTTTTAGAAAATCCACCATGATCATTGAAAGTCATAAAATTTTCAACATTTTTCAAAAATCAATACATTTTCATGAAATCGTAAATCATTACTCAAAATTAACTATGCACTTCTAGTAGGAATTCATTTCTATCAATGCATGTCATGGTCTTATCATTTTCTAAACCAATGAAATGAGATTAAAACTCTATGAAGTGTCTCAAAACACTCATGTAACCAAATACCTGGTAACTTGAGGTTAAATATAAAGAGGTTATGTGCAATTTTTTTCTCTACATTTTATATTTTGACAATATTACTTCTTTATACGATCCCAACTCAAGGAATAAACCAAAATGATTTTTCCAACTCCAAGACCAAAAAACTAGTACCATTTGTCCCAAAATGAAAGATAGGCCAGCCTAGATTGATACCATTTGTAGAATCTTACACTTCCTCATTGTATTGGGAAAATGTGAGGACATTACTTGGACTTAGGTTACATCCCAGAGAACCAAATTGCTGGAAATAAATTCCAATATATTCATTTAAAATGGGTGATAATTTTTCCTTTGAAAATAAAACCAACAAACAAATAATAAAATATATAACAACCACTATATGATTCATTAAAATAATGTAATACAACTAAAACAACTACCAATAAAAAAATACCAAACTAAAATCAAAACAATATCAGGGTACACGGTTAAAACAAAACCAACAAAACCCAAAGACCACCAAAGATATAACTCTATATCTCCCAAAATTCTCCAAGATCCAAATACACAACCCATGCCCACATTAACATGAATAATACTTAAATAAATAAGATCCCTAGACATTACATGTTTTCAAATTAATAATATTTAAAACACACTAAATTTCCTAAGTAGGGGGTGAGTATAAAACTCTGTAGGATTTCTCCAAATGACTTCCCTAATCATGCCAACAGGATATAAAATGTTAAAACATTTGTATGAAATAATTTATATAAAAAAATTTAAAAAATAATCTAAAAAATCCATTTCTAAAACAAACATTTTTTCACACAAATACCGTTTTCCCATAAAATGTAACCAATAAAATCCTTCAAAAAGTTTCTTAAATCCATTTGGAATAACAAGGTCATTCTACACATCCACACATGCATGCCTAGGTCATGGTTCCATACTAATGAGTGGTATAGTATCAATATTTCATGTCATCATAAGGTAACTATATACCAAGTTCTCTAATTTACATGCATGTTCCATAGGGTCATGCCAATGAAAATGAACATACACCAACCGTTTATTCCAAATCCATTGTCAAACAAACCATTCCTAGAAATTTCAATAAAACATCTATTTATTTAAAAGATTTATATCAAAACATTTCCATGAATAAATAAATTCTATTTCTTAATATTATCATATAAAAATCACTTAACAAAATACTTTTCATGATAACTAATTTCCACAATTTCACAAACCATCATTAAAGAGGGTTTCTACTAATCTTTGCACATAAATTTCTTAATTAAATTCAAGTAATTCAATAAGTTTAAAATAAATCCTTCAATTTATAATAAGTGTAGTTAATACTGAATCCACTTACCTAGAAAACGTAGGTAAAAATTAAGAACAACATAAATCTTCAAAAAAAGTGAGTTAAACTCAAAAACTTCACCTCAAATATTGTTCCCTATCAACCAAACAGTCATATCTTACCATGAATGGAATTTAAAAACATTGATATATCCCCAAAGTATTATATATATTAATACAAGAGAAGGATGAAGATTGAATATAATGTTAAAAATCAAAATACAACATTTACCAAGGAATTAAGCCTCCAACACACTATGATTCACCAATATGTAGCTCTGAGATCAAGAAAAAGGGTCTCCAAATACTTTAGGAGGATAGGAAATAATTTTTGGGATAGAATAAGTGAAAAAGGATAGGTATAGGGGATAAAATGAGTTATATCCACAAAATCTATATATTTCTTTTAGCATCACATGGATATGGAAAATGGTTAGGAAAACCATGCACTGACCGTGTATTAGCCACTACCTCTAAGAACCCCTCACACGACCCGATCACATGGTTAAAAAATTTGTGCACCAACCACGATAAACCCCTATATTCTACTTTTCATGGTTACTCTTTGGTGGAAACATGGTTTTTACAAACCATGTGCCTACCAAGATCCCACTACCTCTTCTTGCACGGTTTCTTGGAAGTTTTTCATGGTTTTACTAACCATACTCAAACAGTGTACCTCCATAAAACCCTAAAAACATTTAAAAAATAATCCAAAATTTTCCATACATAACCCAAAAACTATATATACTTAGAATAAAAAATAAAGTGTTGAAAATGTGAAGCTAACGCTGCTAAAAATCATTGGTTGTTCTATCTACTATAAAAGATGAGTATATTTCTAATGCTAGTTTTTATGTTCAAAGATTATAGATTACGAATTTTTTTGTGCTTTTTGTATTTGTATTGATAAATTTACTATTTATTGAGATAAAAAATCTGAAATATATTTTTCTAAAAATCCATTACAACATTCTAGAACAATGCACATCGATGTTAGATTTCATTTTATTATAGATCATGTGAATAAGGAAGATTTTCTTTTAGAGTTTATCCTTACTAAAAATAAACCTAGAGATATATGTAATAATAGTTTCTGAATTACATAGTTATATAATGTTAAATTTAAGCATGGAATGTTGGGATTTTAATACTTTTATGATTTCATGTATTTAAGGTGAGTTTGAATGTATATTAATACTAAAATTTTCAGATTTACATAAAATATGTAAAATCTAGAATCTATTTTGTTTTGAAATTAATTTTTAATAATTTATATACATATATTTTTTATTATACTACTATTTTAAAACCTATAATACATCCTTTATGATGTTATCTTACTATTTAAGCCTTCAGTTTTCATAAAATATTATTTTGTAAAATATTTGTCATTATTTCTATCAAAAAATAAAAAATTCTGATCACTGCATTTAATTCTAACAGTGTATGAATTTACAATGGTTCCCTATTACATATCAAAGAAAATTCATAAAAAACTTTTATTTGTATTTATGTAATTACCGTATAACATACATTCATTTTTTCAATTTGAAAAATTATATTTTTGATAATCGTAAAAATTGGGTTGATGTTTTTGAAATTATATTTTTTTTATAATTAGAAAAAAGTTGGATAATTTTTAATGAATCCTAGATCCAATTTTTGTTTTGATAATTATAAAGATTTATTATCTTTATTTCATTTAATTTTTTCATCACTTTGAATTTTTTATTGATTAAAGTATGTTTAACATTTATTGCATCATAATATATCTTAACGTAAAATATCTTTACATTTCATGGTTTGATTGGTCAAAATGTGTTCCAAAAGTAATATAATATGTTCCTAGGATAAATAAGTCATTTAGGATCTTAAATATCATTTAAACTTGTTTTTTAATATTCCCATGTAGCTTTTTTATCAAAATTTATCTATCCTATTTATAATTCCCATAGCTGATTTCCAATTCATGTAAATGTTTTGAAATCCTCATAGCCAATTTTTTTAGAATCTGTTACCATTAGTATTTTGAAAATATCATGATCTATAAAACTCAAAATTTAGTGATTATTTTTTTGGAAAGATAAGAAAATTATATATATTTAATTAGAATAAGTCAACTTCTGAATCTATCTCTATCATGTCTAAATTTTTTTTAGAATCCAATATATGTTTTTAGTATGATTTATGTGGTTTTACAGAACTATTTTTCTTTTATTCATTAATCACAACATGAGCTATATAAATATAATTAAGTTTATTCTTTATTATTAGAAAATAAACTGTAATTATATAAATATAATTCAAATGGAATGAAAGTTGATTTAGACATTGTCAATTTCTGTTTTAACTCTGAAATTCGAGAAGCCAATCTTTTTACATATTTCAGAAATTTAGATACGTGAGAAATTTGGATATGTGATTAATTCACCTATGTTGATACAACTAAATAAATTTATATTACATGATTATGATATATGAATTTAGTTATGTAGATTAACCTACATGATAAAGTTTCTTACGTAGAGAAAAAATCTAAGTAAAAAACATTTTCATTGAATATTCTAATGTAGTTCAATAAAATGATACAGGTTATTGTAAAATATATAAATTGACTCTATTTTGATTACTATTCCATATTTAGATTTGTTTCATGTTCATTTCACATATTTAAATTGTTATAATTACTTAATAAATCTATATAAATTATTTAAAATATATGTGAAGTGTTTTTCATTATTTTAAACATGTTTGTGTGAAGATCAAAGAGTGTTTTATTATCATTCATTAAACATAGAACTTGAAACTCAAAGAAAATTTTAATTTTATATTTTTTTGTTTGATTATATTGTTTCTAAATTAATATTAGTTAGTATTAAACTCATTAAAACTTGTTTTAAAATTTTTAATTAATTTTTATTTTGTTTTGAATTGCTCCACATGTTTACTGCTTGTTCTAAATGGAATGATTTTGAATTTCATTTTTCAAATTCAAACATTCTATTTTCATGGGATATTTCAATGAAAAATTATTATGAAACTAATTTAAAACTATCCCTTTAAATGAGTTTTAAATTTTGGTCATGAATTGATTAATTTTTATGAAATGATATTATTATTCTCTCTTTGTCCCTCTCTTCGATATTCCAGTATTATTATATTGGATTTATAAATGTTTCTATTAGTTTTCAGGTGACCTCTTTAGTTTTTGTAGATTTTAGAGAACATAGTATAGGACTCAAAAGACTTTTGGAAGAGATGAATAAAATCATGACATGGTGAATTCATTTGACTTAAAGTGCTAAAAAGTTTTCATACTCTTCGAACATTCAAGTGATCCTATATAACGTGTTTATTACTATGAGATGTACTCTCAAGGGCTGAACAAAAAACTTCTTAACCTTATATTACCTTGATGATATGTACTAAAAATATACTCAAGAGCTAGTACCAATGATTCTATTTTTTATCTATCTTTTTTATTTTGGTTTCTTGTTTCTGTAACACTTCTTACAATCTCTCACGTGTTTTCACTTTCTCTTTAGGTTTTTACATACAAAATAATTTTATATATTTTTGTTGTGACTCCCAGAGTCTAATGTTAGGACCATTTTGATTTTGACTTGTGGTGTCTAAATTTCTGGTTGTAATTGGGGTTTGAATCTACATACAAATTTCAGATTTCTTTTGGTTATACATCTACTAGAAAAAGTTTGTTGCAATTAGTTTATGATTCCCCTTCAAAGATAATCTTGGTGCACAACTTACCTCTCTCTGGGTAGAGAGGTATAAGAGTAGACTAGGTTCAATTTGGATTGAACTACTATAAAAAAACATCTTTACTTTCTTTCTTTTATTCCACTTCTAATTAACTATATTAATTATGTTTGAAAAAATAATTTATAAAATTTATCAATTCACTTAATAATTTTTTCATATATTCTATTCACCCCAATCTATAATAGAGTTATTGTCATATGACCAACTCATTATACATTGATTAAATGTATATTCTATTTATTTAATATCAATAAATCATATTATTACATATTGTTCACTGTTCTAAAAAACTCTAATGTAATAATTTCTTATAGTATATGTAAAATTGATAAGGTCATAATAGTTCTACACTATGATGAGAACCTTGATGTTCTATTTTGATATTCTTACAAAATGTTTTGTGGTTGTATTATTTACAATGATAAGAAATATAGTACATAAAATATCAGGTCTGAGTACTCATAATAATACTAGGATTCATCTCATGAAGTTCTCACTTGGTAATCTCCAAGATGGGTGATTATGAGAATCGACCTCGAGTTGGAATTCTGTATGTTTTGGTCTCATCAAATATTCCTATTTGTTAGCATGTGTAATGGTCCTTAGAGATTAAGATTATTATTAATGTATGTTAAAACTCATGTAAGTTGATTTATTCCATAAACCATAAAGAAAAAAATTCATGGAAAAATTGGATACATTGGGTTCGTCATGAGTGACATGTCATTAATGGGTAAGTCAAGGAAGGAATTTTCCCTTACAGGTTTATGGAAGCATAAATATTAACCCTTTGATTGGAATAAAACCATCAAATTAAATTCCATGGTAATAGTGTAATGACGTGTTTATTTCTCCACAATCCATTTTTTTGAAAATCCATATTGAGGGTAAGTGGGAACCTACAGCACATCCTCCAACAATAAGTCACACCCAAACAAACTACATTATACAGAGTTCAAAGATCAAAAAATAAAACTTATCCATTCACCACACCAAACCACTATTTCAAAATTTAAAATAATCCATCATCACAAGAGATTACACATTTATTTAAAATAGTCAAATAAATACATATCATGTATATAGATTTTTGAAATGGATGTGCAACCTGCTTGATGAGATATTGTGATAAAGATATTATATTATAAAATGAGTGTTCATATATTTTTTTCATCATTGCAACATAGATTTATTTCTCTTGGGTTCCATGACTCATTTATATATAGTAATCTTTTACTTTAGAAGTACACACCTAATTCCAATGATAAACAATCTTAGAGGGTCACACTCTATGTTTTTTTGATGATCTTGATTAAATCCTACTTGAATTTAATTATGGGAATTAATATTATTCTCAAACACAAGGAATAATTTTCATCACATTTTTTTGATCTCTAATATTCACAAGTTAACAAATGATTATTTTTTATTAATCATTAAGGTATTTGAATATATGAATATATATATATAATATTTATTTGTTGGATTGTGAATAAAATATTTATTTTATTTATAAAATATTTTAATAAATATTTCTTCACTAGATTGTGAATGAAATATTTATTTATGGTTAAACTAATTATTTGGGTGTTTAATAAATGAAAGAGGAGTTCTAACAGACCAAGACCGAGTGTGTTGAAAATTTTTAATTAACATGATTGTTAAAAAATATTTGTTATTATTCAAGTTTTCATGAAACACAAGATAATAATATTATTATTTTGATTATTATATTGAATATGGATTATTAATGGTTTGAAATTTTATTTAATGGTCGATATGAAATTAAATAATATTTTAAGCTAAACCCTTACTCTATAAATAGATGGTTGTGTCTATTTTATATTTCATCCAATATCCAAATGAGAGAATTGTTTTTCAAATTGAATTTTCTTTCCAATCCTCCATCACTCTCCCTATCAAGAATGATAATGAAGGAGAGATTTATTCAAGGTGGACGAATGAGTGGTCAAGAAAAAACAATGCAAGAAATTTGATTGACCACGCTAACACCTGAAGATCGAGTAGATTTTCTCAAAGATCATTGGAGCACATGTGGACTACCCCTAGAGGGATTATGACCTACGTTCATCACAAGTTAAATAAAGAAAATATGAAAGGGTATTTTTGGACAATCAACATCATCCATAAAGAAAGGTTCTTAAGACAAAGTAACCAATTTATATGATTTAAAAAATTATTATAAATTTTACATCCAATATCCTCACTATTGGTTTCATATATTTAAATATTAAATTAAATTTTAATATATTTCCCACCACCACATGATTCTACTATAACCAAAACCATAATGTGTTATAAAAGACTTCACAATTAAATTTATAAATATTTATTTGATTGTTAATCCATAAAAAATCATTGTTGAATTTTGATTTCTTATTATTAATTATTTAATATGATTTGAATTAACATGATTGGACATATTAATCATGTTCGTTTAGTGTTTCATTTTTTTAATTGTTTATGGACAGATGAATAACCACTTGAGATTCCTTCAAGAAGTTCCAAATATTTGACATGTAAAACTGGGTTACACGACGTGCTACTCAAGTACATTCCATGTACCCTTGTGAATTGTACCTGGATATAATGAGTAGTTGATTACACATAGTGCATTTATTTCACAATGTGTGTTGATTAGACCAACATTACACACAAAAAACAAATACATGGCATTTATTTGTCCTGTACACACCATGTAGTCTAGCTGAGTTAACATCCTGAAGCCCCAGATGTGTCATTCAGATAAATGACCATTGAGGTACACAACATGTATCCGGACTGTACACGTTGTGTAGTCTTCCATTATAGGATGGAATTAAAAATTACATTAAATTGAAAATTATGTATTTAAAATATTATTTTATTGATTGGACCACCAATGGCTGTTTGACAATTTAATAAGGGTTTTAAATAATATTAAATATCCAGTTAATTTATTATAATTAATATGTCAATATAAGTTCTTCCATTTATTTTTCATGAATTCCATAAAATGATTGGTATCTCTAATTAAGTTTAAAAGATCTTTAATATTAAATATAATAAATTAATTAATTAATGAAAGAATGTTCATATTAAATAATAATTAATGAATAAAGAAATTAAATCTAGCTAGTTACTTTTTCATTTTCGTTATATGTATGACCGTTAATGAGTGTGACCAAGACCTATATATGGATTGGATGTTTTAACATGATTTATTGCTTGGGTTTACAATTATTTATTACTAAATTTAATATGATGGTCTATGAGTCATCCCTCCCTCCATTATTATGTAGGACCTTCATGTCCATGTATATTTATGTAATCTTTCTTTAACCAATCCTTTGGTTCCCCTCACTTACGTGTGAGTTATAAATACATCTAATTAATGTACTATCACATGGACTGTGGAGGTGGTTCAAGATAGAATTGTGATGATGCTAACTCAGTGATGCAAAAATATAAATGTGGTATACTGTAACTCATTCCATAGAAAAAAAATAAAGTTATTCCCCTAGGAAATAGGTAGATTTAATGTTCACTCATTAAGCAAACCATCAGATATGCTCATGATCGGGTAATTTTAATTATTTATTTATTTTTATTTATTAATTATTTAATTTATGTATTCCAGAAAACTATCACAAAAATTAAAGATCTAATATGAAACGAAAGAAATTAAATAAATGAATTATGCATTATTATTTTATCCAACATGATTAATTAATTATCTAACATCCTCATTATATTAAAATGTAATGTAAAGGATAAAAGAAGATAAAATTTATTCATAAATTAATTAAAATCACTTACCCTAATATTAAGTTATAATAATTCTTCCATTAGTTGATTGGGAATGAATCCATAGAACTAAGTGTAGATGATGGAGACACTTACTTTTATCTGGGATTTATCATGACAGTTTTGGGTTGAGTTAACCAAACTATTATTGAGTTTAACAACTGAAGTATATCTAATAAAAATTTGTAGGCAAGTGTGGAGGAAATCCAAGTCACGATTTTGGGATAGGGGAATCCACTCAATGGATAAGGAGTTTCAAGCCAGTAGTTGGCAGGACCACATACCAAATTTAATTTCTTAGGGACTTCATGGCCAAATTTGGGATCATTAAGAAATTTATTGCATATCCTTGCCTGTATAATGTTGTAGAAACTAAACATTCCATGTTCAATGATGAGGGATATTGAAAATTTATAAAATAGTGTTATATTTAATAAAATTAATTAATTAATTTATTATTTCTAACATAATTTTTAATCCAGAAAAAGTAAAAATATTATTATTTTTTAACTGTAGAATTAAATGGAAAGCCCATCATCCACACTATCCAAATTATCAGTATTGGATAAACAAAAAATCCTAACAGACAGTGAATTCCAGAAGTGGTTTAGATGCCTTCAGGTTATGCTACTCTATAAAAGGAAATCATACCTGCTAGAATCCTCAATTCCTGATCCTCCTACTAAAAAGGTGAGTGATGAATAATTTGTTATCTATGAATAAAAAATTACTGACACAGTCTACATTCAATGTTTAATTCTTTCATTGATTTCTAGTGAACAAATAATGTTTTATGAAAACATGGATGTGTATACCATACTTGAGAACATCTATGGTATTTACCAGGGGAGATCTAAATATGAATGGTTTGAGATTTCCAACTACTCTTTAAAATAAATCTTATATAGGGTGACCTAATTGGTCACCACATAGTCATACTCATTGGATACATTGAGCTATTAAAGGTTATATGGTTTAAACTCCACAAATAGTTGGGAACCGATCTCATTCTGACAACAATCTCTCATTAATTCAATACCTTTGTTGTGAATTTTAATATAAAAAACATTGAGATGTATCATCCAGATCTTCTCTCTCTTCTTCTTTGTGTAGTTACAAAGCATGAAATTCCATAGATCCTTATGGTGAGGAAATATAAAATAAAATAGAAGATATCTAAGTCCAACATTTATTCACACCCTTCAAAGAAGGGGAAGATCAAGGGGAAATCAAGGGAACATGTTTCTATCTTGTTTTGCGTATGGAAAAAAGGTATATTATATGAAAAATACACCTAACCAAAGAAGAAAGGGGAGGATTCATGTCATTTTTTTATCGAGTGCAATTTATCTGTTTATAAAAATTGGGTTTTAGATAAAAGTTATTGTTCGCAAATATGTATTCAAATATAGGAACCAATTAGATTAAAAAAATTGACTGAGGGGAGGTAGATCTATGGGATTCCAAGAGAGGTAAACATGATGTTGTAGCTATCCGGGACTACCACCTCATGTTTCTAACCAGAATGATCATGATTTTAATGGTTTGTTATTAGGTTCCTTATGATACCAAAATATTTTTTATATATCCAAACTAGATATAAAAATATTTTTTTTCAAATTTTGGAATAAATTTTTCCTCTTCTATAAAGATATCATTTGTTACCATAATGATCATTTAAATACAGTATTTACATGTCATATTAAATGAACCAAGTAATGGAAATAGATAATGAAGTTACTTCACATTACTCATACCACATCCAACTTTGGAATCACTTTTTTGGTCATGTGAATGAAAAAATATTGAATAAATTTCATCAAGATGGATATTTATATTATTTTTAACAAAAAACACATATAGAATGTCACACTTGATTATGAGGAAAAATTACCAAAGCCCCATTTAGTGGGAAAAATGAAACGACTAAATATCTTCATGAATTAGTTCATACCGATGTGTTTGTACCATTTCCAATTTAGGCCAGGGGTGGGTACTCATACATTATACCCTTTACTAATGATTTTAGTAGATATGAATATGTCTACTTAATTAGGTATACATGATATTTTGATAAATTAATGGAATATAGTAATGAAGTTGAGAACCATATTGGTATAAAGATTAAGAAACCCCACCCAGAATGTGGTGGAGAATATATTAATCAAGACTTCCTTAATTATTCCTTAGAGTTTGAGATATTATCACAACTCACTACTCCTTATAAGACTCAGTAGAATGATGTATATTAAAGGAGGAACCACACCTTTATGTATATGGTGAGATAAATTATGATTCATATGAGTCATCCATTATCCTTTTCCAGATACATGTCATAATCAGAAACACATGTACGAAACCAAGTGCCAAATAATGAAATAGAATATATAACCTACCAATTATGGAATGGAATTAATTTTGTTTTGTATTAGTTACATGTGTGGGGTTGAGAATCATTTGTTAAGGACTCATTATGTTACAAGATTACACCCAAAGATACAAAGTGTATCTTTATAGGATATTTCGAAGAAAAAATGGATACTACCTATAAAGTACTTCAGAAAAAAGGTTGTGGTTGATTAAAATCCCATATTTATTGAGGATTGTATTAGTGGGAATGAGATAGACTTAGATGAATTCTAGGTTCAAGATACAAAAGAGTTTTCATCAAATAATATTCCAAAAATACCAGTGTAAGAAGAAATTATTCCCAATAAACAATTACTATGTAGGTTTACTAGAGAGTCTAGAGAACAACAACTGTATAGTTTTTTAGTTTCCAAGGATGGCGACTCATTATTAGTTGAAAATAATGATCCTATAAACTATGAGGAACCGGTAAGTTTCATATATGTATCCATGTGGAAAGAGGCCTTGAATTCTGAAATGGATTCAATGTACCAAAATAATGTTTGTATTTTTGAAGACCCTTTAGTAGATGAAAAGCCCATGAATTTAATATTGGTATTCAAGAATAAACTAAACATGGATGTAGAAGTCAAAATATATGAGGTGCGACTAGTTATAAAAGGGTTTATACATCTTTAAGCAATTGACTGTGAAGAAAACTTTTCACTAATTGAAATTTTTAAATCCATAATAATTATACATACCATTATGGATTTCTATTATTATGAGATTTGGTAAATGGATTTCAAAACAACCTTCCTCAATGATAATATTCTATAATATTTATATATGACACAACCAGAAGAGTTTGTGACTCAAAATGATGAAAACAAAGTATGAATGTTGAAAAGATAACTTTATGGATTAATGAATGCATCTATGGCATGGAACATTGGTTTTCATGAGTCCATAATGGAATTTAGATTCATAAAGAACAAATACAAGACGTGTGTATATAAATAGTCTAGTGGTAGTGCAATCGTTTTCTTAATATTATATTTTGATGACATATTACTCAATGGAAATTAAATT
Organism: Viscum album; assembly: GCA_963277665.1. Lineage (NCBI taxonomy): Eukaryota > Viridiplantae > Streptophyta > Magnoliopsida > Santalales > Viscaceae > Viscum > Viscum album. The sequence goes on from OY728158.1 coordinate 1,033,921,724, forward strand.
ACAGTCATATAATATATTAAGGTGTTGTTGAATAAATGATTCTTTATGAATTACTTCGGTGAGGAAACATATATTATTGTGATCAAGATCCATCATGATAGATCCAACAGGTTTATCATCATAAGTTAGAGGACATACATTGACAAGTTACTGAAGATATTATGTATGGATCAATAAAAGATGGCATTGTTGTCAGTGTACCATGGAATTCATATTTCTAGAAAAATGTATCCTCAAACACATGAATAATGAAATTGAATGGAAATAATTATATATGCATTTTTGATTGGGTTAGTCATGTATATTATGCTATGTACTAGGCTAGATGACGCCTATGCATCAACCCAATCAATAATGTATATAGAATCTAGGTCACCCATTCCATGATTCTATATGCATTAGTGATTGGGTTAGTCATGTGTGTTATGCTATGTACTAGGATAGATAATTCCCATGAATTAAGTGTGGTAGGATGTTATCAACCCGATCTAGGTGAACACCATTAGATGGAAGTCAATACTAACATTATGTATTTGAGGTGTATTAAAGATATATTCCTTGTTTATGGATGAGATGGGGAATTACTCATCAAAGGATATGAAGATCCTAGTTTCCAAACTGATCAATATGACATGAAGGAACAAAATGGATATATATTATCATTGAGTGGAGGTGTTGTGATCTAGAAGAGCTCAAAGTAGTCTATGGTTTCAGATTATACAACATATTCAAATATATTGGGTCTTCTAAGGTAGATAAAGTAGTAGTATGGATGTGAATCTTCATCCAGGATCTTGATGTGGTATCAAGAATTAAAGATCATATCACCCTCTATTATGATAAAACTATAGTAGTGTAACTTTAAAAAGATCCAAGGTCACATCATTGGATGAAGAATATACATTGTATGTGTCATCTATTGAAGGCTTTTTATCAGATAGGTGATGTTGCAGTGCACATTATTTCCTCGAAGGACAACATGGTGGACTCCAAAACTAAATCATTGACTCTAAAAAACATTAATATCATGTGTGGTCTAGTAGACTGATGGCCGTTGGTAGTGGGATCTAGCCCAACTGGGAGTTTTTTAGAGTTTTTTTCCTAGGATTAACTATTTATACTTTGGTTACATGTATATTTGATGTATTTAATATTAATAAAATTTATTATTACATATTATTCTTTGTTTTGAATGACTCTAATGTAATAATGACTTAGAGAATATGTCACATTGATAGGGTTATAGAATTTACCCACTATGATGATAACCATGATGTGCTATGATGATATTATTAAATAATGATTTTCGGTTGGATAATATACTAGGATGGGACACATATTACATAGACTTAAGAAGATTAGGCTTCTTCCCATTAAGTTTTCACTCAGTAATCTCTAAAATGGGATATTTTGAGAGAAAATCCACAAGTAGGAATTCGTCATGTTTTAGTTTCATCATATATTTCAATATAAGAGAACTTGTGATGGTCATTAGGATTTAAGATTATTATTAATGTGTGTTATAACATGCGTACTAATATGTATTTCATAAATTGTGAAGATAACAGTTCATCAAAAATATGGATATGTTGAGTGTGTCATGAGTGACATGTCTTTAATGGATATATTGGGGAAGGATTTATCACTTCCATATTTATGGAAGCCGATATCTCATCCCTTTGATTTTAATAGAACCATCGCATTAAATTCCATGGTAATGGTGTAATGACGTGTTTATTTTAGATAGTAAAAGAAATACATATCGAGCATATAGTTTTCTAACATGGATGTGCAACCATATTGATGAGATTTTATGATAAAGGGATTAAATTACACAATGAACGTTCTTATGTGGGTGTCCTCATTTAAACATTAAGTTCTTTCTTACAGGTTCCATGAACCATTACTAGACAGTAATCTTAGACTTTTGGCATATTCATCTAATGCAAAAAAAATATCCTATTGGTTCACACACTATGTGTTTCCAAGGATATTGAATAAATTCTATTTGAATGTAATTATTAGAATATATATTATTCTCAACACCAATGGAAAATTTTATTCCCATTTTATTGATCACTAATATTCACAAGGTACTAAATAAATATTTTCTTATTAATAAACAATTTATTTTATTATTTTAATATATATATTTATATAATATTTATTCTCTGGATTGTGAATAAAATATTTTATTTATTTGTTGAAAATTTTAATAAATATTTATTCACTGGATTGTGAATAAAATATTTATTATTGACTTAACAAATGTTGTAGGAGATCTAACATGCCGAGACATGGTCTAATAACGAATATTAAGTAACAAGACGGTCAAATAATATTATTTATTGTGAAAATTGTCACATACCACAAAATAATTATATTATTATTATATGTTATGTGGATTATTAAAGGGTTTGAATGTTATTTAATGGTCAACATACAATTAAATAATATTTTAACCAAAACTATGTCTCTATAAATATATCTTTATATATATTGTATATTAAATCAAATATATAAAAGAAAGAATTGTTGCACATAAATTGTTTTTTGACTCCTCCATCTCAATCCCTCTCAAGAACGAGAACACAAGAGAGATATATTCAAGACTGAAGAACAAACGATCAAGAACAAACAATGCATGGCATTTGATTTTCCTTTCTAGTAACCATAGATTGAGTGACATTTATTTTATATCTTTCGAGATCATGTGAATCTCCGCTAGATAGATTCTACCCTTGGATCATCACAAGCATAACAAAAATAATTTGAAACTGTCATTTTGGGTGATCGACATCATCAACGAAGAATGGTTCTGAACTCAAGGTAATAATTTATTCTGAAATTAAATAAATTATTTACAAATTTGATGTGATAAATCATCACTATTGTATTTAAGCATTGAAATATAAAAAAATTTAATATATCAACCACCACTGAATTCTTTCATTGCACCTAGAACCATCACTCTAGACCATTTTCATCTTCCTATCAGACGTAACTTTGACTTTGTATGAAAAATAATTCTCGGCCCACTATTTTCAATGTCATGTATAGAGGTATCTTGGTCTCCCACTAGTCCCAAAAATTATAGTCTCACAAATGGATACAACTAACTGGGCATCATCCACACTCCTGACTCAAAAAGCCACATAATCTCACATGCCAAAACAACCACTCATGGGTCTTAGATACATAAAAAATCAAGCATTACATTCCAACCATCCACCCATATGGAAACTAATTATCATGAGAATTTGTACATAGTTCTACCCTCTGGAGAATTGAACATCATTGGCCATTACTTCCATAACCAATGAAATCATCCTTGATGATCTATACCAATGGAAACCACAACCACTAGCTCAGTAATGTAAAATTTCATTATAATATATAAAGAAATCCACCATATAGGTTGTTACTAGCACTTTAAGTTAACAGACCTGAATACAAAAAACTCACAAGGGGTTTACCATGATGGAATCAAATGTATGAATTAACCTAATATGGTCACCCCATGTACCATACATAGAGAGAATGTATTCTCTTCATCATGAGAATCTCACTTTAGATCCACATGACCTTTCATCCGAAGGAAATACATCCATACAAGTCGATCTCACTGAGTCGAATGTCGCTAAGTACTTATATGTGTAACATTATTGAATAGTTGTTGACCCTTTAAAAATATGAGACTCAATCATCAGGGATAAATATAACACAAGTAGGCCCCTACATTTCATGTTAATCCTACATGCCTAGTGCACACACAAACTCCTCTTGTCTCTATGGGAGAAGAGAAACCTTATAAGTAGCTTCTTGCCAACAGGACAAGAGTCTAAAATACAATAAGTCATAAATCATAAATATCAAACATCATTTGTTTCATTATAGGTGAAAATCATAAATAATTATAACATCATAGAACATGAACATAAATCGTATACCCATAGTAACATGGATTTCCACTAGAAAATGTGTTCACGATGGACATGTTTGGGTTCTATTACAAGTTTAAAAACATTCTTATATCTATCTTCTATCATACCCCCAAAATATCTAGAAAGAATTAAAACAAGAACCAATACCACATTGTAATGTATTGGACCAGATCACTCTGGACAAAGTCCCTATGAACAATAACTAGGTCGTTGGATAAACGTGGCCTCAGGCATGCCTCCTCACACATCAGATGCTATAGACTAGAGAAAAGGGTCTAAGGTGGTACTGTGAGGAGACTATACCCATTGTATTATAGTTATAAATCATAAATAAATAACCAAACATCAACCATCAACAAAAAAAATCTATTAGAGTATGCATATAAAAATAAATCAACAACAATCATAAGTAATAAAATGACAAGAAAGCATAGTGATACAATAAGAGTAATAATCAATTGGGATGATTAAAAAACATTTAATTAAACAAAAAAACAAAACAAAATAACTATACAATGTATATCAAAGAAAAAACCTCATCCAAACCCCCAAATTTTGTCTGAGTTTTCCTATTCAACCATGCTAACCCTAGGTCTCAACAAAACCTATGCCTACTGAAAGTGTAGAGTTTATCAGGTACCAAAGTGTTGTGGCCACCCGTGGAGGGTGTGAGTACAAAAAATCAATATGAAATGATCAATGTGGTATCAAAAATAGCTAGTAAATTTAGTAACATATGTAAGTGACATGCCTTGTTAAATAATGAAGTACGAGAAAGAAAGAAATAAACAACCGTCATATAGTTGGGGTTTGTCTTAGTGGTAAGAACCCCTTAATTATACATCGAAAATGGGGGTTCAGAACCCATTGGGCGCATGTACTGTAGCAGTACTGTAGCGGACTATAGCAGTGGAGGCACTAAAGCATAGGTGGGCACTATTGTAGCTACAGGTCACTGTAGGAGTGGCAGGGTACTGTAGCAGCAACAGGTATTGTGCAGTACTGTAGCAGTGCGAGTACTGTAGTAGTACTATTCACAGAATGGGTCTTGGGCCAAAAAATGGGCCTACGGGCCATGTAATGGGCTAAATTCCCACTGGGCCTTCGGGCTATGTAATGGGTCTCCATCTACCTAGTTAAAGAGGTCTTTTCTTTTATTTAATAATAAATGAGGTTTTGGCCCTAACCTTTAAAAAAATAAACTATCGTCATCAATCCTCGGTTATGCGACCCTAATCAACCATACCTGTATTGACCAGTGTCATAGTCTCTCTCGACATGTCATGATGATTGTGCCAAAAAAGTAACATGCTGGCTCAAAATCTATGGAAGCCCCAACTATATCCTTATGAATCTAAGGACCCATCCCACAATAGTCCAAACATTCGATCTCCAAATCCATGGCAGCTCGAACACCGAGCTCCAAATTTTTGTAGACACTAACAACGAGCACCAAGTCCATGGGAGATCTAACACTGAGATTCAAATTCATGATATCTCCAACATCGAGCTCAATGTCCATAGAAAATATGACATTGATCTTCAAATTAATGACAACTCTAACATCAAGCCTTAATGCCATGATAGCTCAATGACCGAGCTCCAGATCTTTGGAGACTCCAACCGTATATCTAGGATCCAAATACATGCCATCCCCAAACATGTATCCATGCTTCAAATACATAGTATCCCCAATAGTATTCTCACAACCCTATGGACACATCCCATGGGAGTCCAAACATCGTAACTCCAACCCTACGCCAGCTTCAACACTACTAGTGTCACATACCTCTATGAGGGGGGTCTATTAATCTAGTAGAAAAAAATAAACCCTTCCTCTTGGGTGTTTCCGATAAAAAATATAAGACTCACCCAATTTATTTTTCCATTTCATAACTAAAAAAACCTAAGGGAATACACCACAACCAATCATAAATAAAATAAGGAACAGGGGTTGGTTGACTGCCTACACCCAACACCAATATCCACAACCCCTCAGGATCAATTGTTTCATATAGGCTCGAAGGTGACTCCCACTACTATCTCTACCCAATCCCAAACACAATCGCTCAAGTTTGGTCATTCAATGGGGTAGCCACTCAGGTTCCCTGGGTAGAGTACATTTGAGGCACCCTTATAAGGGTCCTTAATATCAACAAAGGTGCTGAGACAACACCAGATTCCCTAATTATTCTACATCACTAGACATTATTATGATGATAGTGTGGCCTCATTTACTATATGGTTACATCACCTGAGAAGGAACATACCTCATCTCAGACATGATGGCCTCACTCGTTTGGTCCGATCACCCAACCATCATTCGTAGAATGGGTTCCATCCACCAAGGATGAGCATGTATAAATGGTCCTAGCATGACCTAATAGGGTCATATATCTGAATTCATGAGATACCTCTATAAGAATGAGGCCATGAGATTATAATATAGGTTCAATCATCTTGGTTCAACTCATTTTGATTATATAGGTCACACCCTGTAGGAGGGGTTCATACATCTCAGGGAAATTCTCAAGCCAGTACCTTGACTATCGATGGTCTAAAAACGTAGTTAGAACCCCATGAAATATGGGGCCTAGTAACATTTCCATTTCCCTCAAGTAATTAAATTAATTAATAATTTTAATTTAAATTGAACTTTACATTAAACTACAAAATTTATTTAATCAGAAGAGAATCACGTACTGTGGAGAGCCCAAACCTCACTAGCCACATATCAAAACCATAGATACCAAAAGTAAAATATGAAAGACCAGCTATATCTTTTAGATGTTGTCTAATTTATTTCTAGCTATTAGGGCCTATATAAGATCATCCAACCTCATCCAAGATCAACTGATCTCATCTAAATGACCCAATAACCTAACATAATCCAAATGCCAACAATTAATTAATTATTACATTTATAATTAATTAAATGATTTAATCTAAAAGAGGCATAATCATCGTTTCACTCATTTGAGACGCCATCACATAGGAACCATGACCAACAACCCACATGAGTTTGGCTAATGACCCCTAGTACAATCCTGGTCCAAATATAGAACACATGTCACTAATTAAAAAATTATGTCAAAAAAATTAATTAAAACCATAAGAAAAATATATAATATGTCATACCTTAACAAAAAACTAATCCACAACAGGAAATTTCCACCGTGGGACATCCTCCATCAAGGATGAACAAAATACTCCTTAAATTCAGATGATTCCACCATGCTCTAGTGGAATTGGATTTAAATCCCATTAAAAAATCATAATATTGTTAAGGACTAAGAAGTAGGGAAATATCGAGGGGATAAGTGGACAAAAATACCTCGGATCTCTATTTAGAAGCTCCCAAAATCATCCCCCATGTAGGGGGTCCATATTGAGAAATGGGAGTTTTGGATTGACCTAATGGCACCCATTGTACTACCTTTCCTATTAAAAACCTTGAGGGGCTTGGCTGGTGAAATTACCAGCCTTCCCCTCATAAAAAACTCACTCAGAACCCCAACGACTAGCCGATGTCACCCATGTAGTGAAACCCATGCTTTCTTCCAACGTACACCTAAAACTATCCATCAATAACATGTCCTCATTCCCCATCCATAATACAGACTTTAAGGGGTATCAACCTTAAGAATTAAATTATGAATCCTGGTTCAAAATCCAAACCCTCCACAAATTCAAAAATACAAAATTTCATTGAAACATTCATGCTCGTATGAACACGAGGTATTAAACTATCCCTGACTGTTTTAATAACTCTATAAATTTTTAGAATTACAATTCCCTATTTTCTTCCATTAATGTGTCTAGAAATGTAGTTCATGAAACATATTATTTAGCCTCCAATTTCTTCTATTTACGAATTTTTTCTTCGTAATGCATCTCATCAATTTTATTATATTATTTTTTGTTTCAATCCTTATCTTAAGAATCATAATTAAAAACCACGTATTTATAATTTTTATTTTCAACATCTTTCCTTTAATATATCTTCCAATTTTAATAATAATCATATTAACTTCCTCACATGTATTTTCATAAGTGTTTTTGGGAAGTTCTTCTTTAGTTCTCACATATATTTTATAGTATATATATTATATCTAAGCATTATGGTTTTCTAAAATTTTATTTTATCTTTAATGATGGTAATGACACCCTTACTTTATATTTTTACATGTTTATAAATTGTTGAATTTAATATTCAAATGAAACGTTCATCACCTGATATTATAATTATTATTGAATTTTATTTTGGTTTCAGGATTTAAAATTTGGATTATATAGTTTTCAATGTTATTAAAAACTAGGAGTTAATTTTCATCTTCCCTGATGTAAAATTTTTCATCCAAAATATATATTCTAATGGTTATTCCATGGTTATATATATATTTTTAAAAGGAATTAATTTCTTATATTTTATTCAATATCATGCATAGTATGTTTATTCCAATTGATTGGAAATGGAACTTGAATCTACAATAATCCTCCATGAATAAACCCCTCCACATTCTAAACAAGTATTTTTCAAACATTATTTTACATATCCTATAGTGTTATTATCAAAGTAATAATTTTATTTTGGAACTTCAATAACTTATCTTTATATATTGTTTATTGATCTACATTGTGTGCTCACATTTTATATGATATTATCTCTATGTGCTATTAAAAGAAATGTTCCATCTCCTCAAGAATATTGGTGATATTTTATTGTGATTTATTGGTAACTCTTTCTCTATCTATGACATCCAATATCATTCATGTTTTTGTATTCATTGATTAATATAATAAAAAAACATGAATGGAAACTATAGTTAGTGATGTGTAAGTTTTCTAAACAATTATTGGATTGATTCCCAAACATTATATATAATGAAAAATCCTCTTATCATTTGTATACGATCACCCAAAATAGAAATATATTGTTCAGGTATCTTCTTTAACTAGGTTTCTCCATAACAATCAAATAAAAAGGAAATAGATGATGTTTAATAGCTTGTTCCATATAATTATTTTTACATCACATTTTCTATGAAATTGGAAACATGTATATTTTTTTATTCTATCACAAAACCAGTACACATAAATCACTCCATAAAGTTATTATAATCAACTTAAATACACTCATCCATATTGGGCTATCAACACACACATAAAAGGAGAAAATTCACCTATTTGAATTGGGAAATGAAGATCTTCTAATGGGTATATGAGTTATCCATCTCATTCATGGACTTCCTTCTCTAATCATCCATTACAATATGGTTTACCATCAGACCAGCCCATCCAGCCTTAACCACAGATTCCTCACTACCATAAGCAGCATATTCATATTTCTTTTGACACATGGATTTCACAAGTTCTCCCAATTACATCTCCAATGTATCTAAATCTTTTTTTAGGCCATCTATTGCTGTTCAAATCTTTATCTATAACCCCATAAATATTTTAATAAATCAAAGGTATTTTTTTGTGAGGCCAAATGGTATCCCAAAAAAGAGGAGAATAAAAAATAGCCAAAAGGGATAGAATAAATTATTTATAATGTATTATCAAATATTAAAAATTGATGAAAAAACATACAAGAAACAAAACATTGAAATAAAATTAAACATCATAGAGATTTAACGTGGTTAGGTCCTTCTATAGATTACATGCATGGAAAGAACACCACCACACACTCAAATTTATTATTAATGCTAAAAAAATTCTAGAATGTGCAAAGAAGAATCAAGAAAAAGTGATACTATACGGGAACAACAAAGCAGAAACTAGAAGTTTCATAGAAACTATAAACAAACAGATGATGCTTATAGTGTTTAATTTTGAGTAAATTCTGCTGGTCCGGTTCTCTTGACTATAGAAGGATGATGTGAAGCATGTTTGGTTCAAAGTTCATCGTCTCCTTCTTCTCTCGCTCAGAGAGGCTTTGTTAAGAAGGTGAGCCACACTTATTCCTACGCGGAAGGGGGTAATCTCAACCAGAAGAAAGAAAACAAGGAATGTATGGGAAGAGTGGTAGGAATTAAACACCAGTGATGCAATATGATGACAGTGAGCTAGGTTTTCTCTTGTGAGGGTCGATATCCAGAACTAAGAGAGAGAGAAAGTGAGATAATAAATCACTAGAGAGCCTAAGATCCCAGGTATAGGGGTCATCACTCCCCTAAAATTGAAACACCATCAAAACCATTCCCCAAATGTATAACACCACACATGAATCACCAGAATAAAATCCGATCAACTCGGTTAACATGTAGGAAAACTAGATAGTATGGATTTAATGGGATGTGTAAAATGATGAACGATCGTGGAACAACATTAGTCGGTTAGCTAGCATGGCATGACAGTGCTCATGAAATGGTCTAGATGAATGTACAAGGCCAATAAACTGGATCCCACATGGAATAGTTGCTCAATGAACCATAATAAGCCCCAAAATATAATTGATCATTTCAATAAACCAATAAATTTTAATTTTTCATGCATGGTTAGTTATATGAATAGTATTAATAAAAAATTGAATTATATCAATATGAAAACAAAAAAATACATGAAACAATTCACAAATCTCCACCATTATCAATTGAAAGTAGCGATGTTATATCTCTTATGGTTATTGAACCAAATTTAGCATATTTAAATAGAATTTATCTTAGATAGGACCATGGATTTAGTCAAACTATTAGTCATGTTTATGTCTGTCTGTACCTTTTTGACCCACACAACTCTAGATTACACAAAATCTCTAATATAATGCAACCTAAAATATACGTTTCATGAATTAAAATGATAAACTAAGTTTCTTGATAAATAATGTGCTGATTGATAAGAAAAATAAACATTAAAAATAGAATTTTATGGGAGTAGTTCAGAAGACTAACCCTTCATCCACAAGGATTATTTCACTACTTCAGTCAATGGAATATACCATGACTTTGTGGTTCAAAGTTCAATCACTAATTTCATATGACATTTTCATAAAATTGAATCCTTAGAAGTGGAGACATGACCCATAAAGGAATTTCAGGAATCTACTTTACCTTCATAATTAGCATCTACATCTCCATTAATAAATTCAAAACAATTTACATCTTTACCGTAAAAAATTAACATTAGGGATACAATATTGTTATCTTAAAACCAACTTACGAGAATGACAATATTTCTTCTCAGGTGTGGCCATTAATATTCTTAATGTCAATATTTAATAGGTAATGTTAGCCTGGGTGCATATCATACAACACATAACACTACCTACTATATTAGCATAAATTATTTTAGACATAAATTGAATATAATCTCCAATAGTAGGTTCTTGTGATAGAGATATGCTAAAATGATTTACAAGAGGTATGTTTACCATTTTGAGAGATTTAGACATATATCTATTAAGAATATTTAAATCATAAGAATTTTGAGATAAGTATAAAAATTTATTTGTTCTATCAATAATTATTTCAACCCCTAATATTTTCTTATCTTTACCTAAGTATTTAATTTAAAACAGGCCTTTTATTTTTGATTTAAAGGCAAAAATGTGGTCCATATTTTTTTTAAAATGATAAGAATGTTTTAAACGTATAACATCAGATAAATATTATAGTATTTAGTTGATTTAATGTAAACACATGAATCATATTGACTTCTAATAAACTGGTTGGCTAACATGAATGAATAAAATATAAATTAACACAGCCTAGAGGCTTGTTTCAGAGCATAAAGTGATTTTTTTAGAAGAAAAAAATAATTAAATTAAATTCATTAGGATAACAAGAATGTGGATCCATTTAAATCTTCTCATTCAAATCACCATGAAAAATTTCAGTTATACCATCTAACTATTGAATGTGCTAATAATTATAAGACATAAAGTCTAATAAAATTCCAATTAAAGAAATATTTAAAACATGTGAATATTTTTAGAGTAATCAATTACCTCTAATTAGTGGAAATAGTTTGCAGTTAACATTGATTTATGCTTCATTTTATTTCCCTCGGTGTTATTTTTTTCATTTAATGATCCACTCAGAATCAATTATTTTTTCATTACTTGGTTTGTTTATAGTATTACATGTTTAATGTTTTTAAAAACTAAATTTCTTAATTCATGGGAAATATCCATTTCTTTAAGTCTTGTCAATTAAATAGTTCTTATAAGATTTAGGATCATCATAAACAATATCTTGCGCTATATAAAAGTCATAAGATTCCATGTCATATTGACTAAACTCGATAGGGGGTCTAGGAACCCTCCTTCTTCTATCATAGGTTATCCGATATTCCTTATTTGGGGTTATAGATTTATATTTAGAATCTGAATCTAAATAAATATCACCATGTGCAGTAGGTTGTTCATCAGTTGGAGGGGCCTAGATAAGGCCTCAAACTAGGATAGAAGCTTAGTTTCATCATCCTTTTCAGAGGAAAATTGACTACGTCTAGGTTTGGAAGCCTTGATTTTAGGATAAAAACTCTCTTGAATGAAAACATCCATACATATAATGAACATTTGATAATATGGTTTATCAACCCAATTTTTATTACCCGTAACACCCTTGGAATACCCAAAAAAATAATCCTTAAAACTCTTGGTTCTAAATTTTCAGTATTTTCATGAGCATAGATTGTATAACCGAAGGAACTTATATAGGAATTAAAAGGGGGATTACAATTCCACAATTCTTAATGTGTTGAAAATTGATTTATAGAAGAGGGACACATATTAATTATTTGGAAAACAGTGTCGATGGCCTTATCCCAGAAGGATTTGGGGAGGCTTGGGCAAGAAATCATGCTCAAGACCCTTTCTAGGATATTCCTATTCATTATTTCTATAAGAACAATTTTTTTATGGATTTAACAAATAGTTATATGTCTTTTAACACATTCATATTTTCAAAATTGAATGAATTCAGAGGATAGGTATGCAAGCCCACTTTTTGTTCTTAGAGTTGTAAGTTTCTTCCAAATCTGATTTTCAACAAAAAATTTCTAGTTTTTAAATGTTGTAAAAAATAATATTTTATTTTAGAATATAAATCCATAGATTCCTAGAGAATTATTATATGAATGTGACAAAATAGAAACCTCCATCATGGGGGTAAGTCCTATATGAATCCCCATTTAAATGAGTGGTCATATTCTATAGAGATAGTGGTTTTGAAACTATATCGATCAAGGATAACCCTCTCAGCCTTTTCCATCACAAAAGTTTCACAAAATTAATGATTTATTGGTGTGATTTCACTCAAAAATATTTTCTTGTTGAGTTCTTCGAGGTCTTTAGAGCTATCATTCTATAATCTCCTATGCCAAAGCATAGTATTATCAATATTAATATGATAGACACTACCCAACTGCCTTGATTGGGTATTTACATTCCAGACATATAGAACATTGATTATAAAACCCTTAATAATGGTTCTAAAAACCTTATAGATTCTAAGAAACCCTATTTCAGTCCTAAAGGTAAAGCTCATTTGTTTCTAGGAATCCTATGCAAGAAAGGTTTCATTGGAGGTTGGGAACACACCAAAAATCAACAAGAGAAATGATAGTATGGTCATCAAGTTATAAAATAATAGAACCACTCTCATCAAACATACACCCCTTGTTATTACCTAATAGTACACCCCCTTCTACCCTTTAGACCAACAATAGAATGGAATATCTAAAAAGGAAAATATGAAAGGAGAAACCAGAATTAGGGTGTAAGATCCCAACCAATTCTGGAGGCTTCATGGGATTTTTACAACCACTCTTTCAACTTATGCTGAGGAATTTTGGTTTGGGTTTTACCTTGGGGTGATTTTGGGTGAAAATTTAAATTTTGGATGGGAATGGGAAACTGCATGCTTGGTTCATGGTTAGACCAAATTGTGCACCCCATCCCAGCTAACAGTGCGAACCCATATATATGGGATTCACACATCTGGCATACAGATTTTCAAACCATGCACCTTATTAGGAGAAACCATGCCCCCTAGAATAGTTGAATAGTTAAGGAACATGTTTATAGGAAACAATGTGCCTCTTCCTAGAAAATTGTGCATGCAATTTTAATTTACCCGAAAATTAGATTTTATTTTCGCAAACCACCTATTTTCACCCCTATTCAACCCATTATCACCCCAAATCATGTTCTCTCAAGCATAAAGGACCTCGTAAGGATTCCAAGCCCTCATAAACTCCATTGATGGAGAATAAAATGGAATATTGAAGATCAGTAACTCCCAGGTAAGTGGTTTCATCTCATTTAGATCGATCTATATCTTTCACACTTCTCTACAGGTAAAATAGGGATGTTTATCCACTGATGTTTCTAGATCTAGATCCAGATCTAGGATTGTTATATTTTGATTTATTTAATCTTGGATCTTGGTTTTAGATCTAGATCTTTTTCATCATCATATTCTTGATTATTCCATTTGAAATTGGGTATTGTTTGTTGGTGACCGTTTATCACCGTTCTTGAGGTAGTCGGGTTATAATTCAAATCCCAATGTTTTAATTGAAATTATGTCTATGTTATTGTAGAATTTGAATTTGATGTTTAATAATTGCATTCTTGATTGAATTAATTAATTTTTTTAATTAATTAATTAAGGTAAATGTTTGTATTTTGAATTTTAGGATTATAGATTTTTAAAAATTAACTATTGAATTAATTATGAGTGAATTTAGATTATTAATTTGGGATAATTAATTATTGATTTAATTATTGGAATATTGAATTTGGATTTTGGGATAATTAATTGTTGAGTTAATTATCAAAATATTGAGTTGGAATAAGTAATTTCTAGATTTAATTATTGATTTTGAATTGATTGGAATAGAATAATTAATTTTTGAATTAATTGTGAACATTAAATTTATTTAGATAGAACAATTATTTGAGGAATTATTTGTGAAAATTGAATTTATTTGGATAGAATAGTCAATTGTGGAATTCATTGTTAACATTGAATTAATTTTAATGAAACAATTAATTGAGGAATTAAATATCAACATTGAATTGATTTGGATTGAAAAATTAATTGAGGAATTAATTGTGAATATTGAATTGATTTGGATAGAATAATTAATTGAGGAATTAATTGAGAACATTGAATTGATTTGGATTGAACAATTAATTTTGGAATTAATTTAGAACATTTAATTGAAATGGATAGAACAATTAATTGAGTAATTAAATTTTAATGTTTAATTAATTTTGATAGAAAAATTAATTAAGTAATTATTTGTGAACATTGGATTGTTTTGGATAGAACAATTAATTGTGGAATTAAATGTGAACATTGAATTGATTTGAGAAAGGAAAATTAATTTAGGAAATAGTTTCGAACATTTAATTGATCGAGATAGAATAATTAATTGAGGAGCTAATTGTGAACATTGACTTTTCTTTGATAGAGAAATTAATTAAGGAGTTAATTATGGACATTTAATTGATTTGTATAGAACAATTAATTGAGGAATTAATTGTAAATATTGAATTGAATTATATATAACAATTAATTGAGGAATTAATTATGAACATTGAATTGGATTGAACAATTAATTCATGAATTAATTGTGAACATTGAGTTATTTTTGATGGAAAAATTTACAAGGAATTAATTATTAACAATGAATTAATTTGGACAGAACAATTAATAGAGGGATTAATTGTAATGATTTATTTCATTTTAGATATATTAATTAATTGGGGTTGGTGAATTGAGTTTCATAGAACAATTAACAGATTAATTTATTCTGAACATTTAATTAATTGGTATAGAAAAATTAATTGGGTAATTAGTTGTGGACATTGAATTGATTGAGATAGAAAAATTAATTGTGGAATTAATTGTGGGAGTTGAATTGATTGGGACAGAATAGTTAATTCATGAATTAATTTTGGATATTGAAATTATTGAGATGGAATAATTAATTTATGAATTAATTGGTGTTATTAAATAGTTTTAGTTGGAATAATTACTTGATGAATTAATTATGATAATTTTAGCGATTGTGGATCAGATTAATTAATTTATGAATCAATTAATCAAGGTAATGTGATTATTTAGTTTTTACAATAAATAATGGCAATGAAGGGACTAATTAATTGATTATTTAATTATTCTATGTAATGTGATTAATTAATTGGGAAATTAATTAATGGGTGCTATGTGAATAATTAATTGGCGAATTAATTGAAGTGGTTGAAGGTGATTAATTAATTCTGAAAATATTTAATGGATGTGACAGGAACAATTAATTGGTGAAATAGTTGAAGTGATTTAAGGTGATTAATTAATTGTGGATTTAATTAGTGGATCCTAAGTGGACAATTAATTGGTGAAACAACTTATGGGATTAAATATTGATTAATTAATTTATTAATTAATTAATTGGATTTATGTTCTTAATTAATTGAGGAATTAATCAAGGGGATTTATACAATCAACTAATTATTGAATTAGGAATGAAATTGGCATGGTTAGTTAATTGACGAATTGACTAGAGTAATTGATAGATTAATTAATTGTGAATTAATTAATGTTATTGATATGATTATTTAATTTTTGAGTTAACTAATGGAATTATTCTGTTTAACTTATTGTTGAATTAGAAATGGAATTGATGCGGGTAATTTATTTTTGAAATAATTATATGTTATAAATGGTAACACATTCATTTAGTTGTGTAATAAAGAATGTTAACATGGTCATTCTATTGTGTAAGGTATGAATGGGGGCATTGACAATTAGTTGCGAATTATGGAATAGTAACATGGTCATTATAATATATTTGGTATGAATTATAACATGGTTATTTAGTTTTCAATTAAAGAATGGTAAAATGGTCATTCTAATGTGTGTGGTATGAGTGGAAACATGGTCATTTAGTTGTCAATTAAAAATGAGAACATGATAATTCTATTGTGTAATGTGTGAATGGTGAAATGTGGATTCAAGCATGAATTAAATAATAGTAATAATGGAATTGTGAGATATAATATCACTTGGGAATACTTTGGGCTCTAGGACGAGCCGAAGTAGGGATTAAAGAATATGTGTCTACATGAACCAAGGGGTTATGTAGTTAAATAAAGATTAATTGATAATGGGATAAAGCTTTTTCTTATTCATTTTAATTATTTTCTTTAAATAACTTCATAAACTTTCTTTTGAGTGGATATTTTTTTAGATGTCGTTTGTGGTGGCCTACTGAGTTGTACTCACACCCTACATCGACTACCTGATCGGTACCTGAATAATCTTGTGTTTTCTTGAAATTTTAAGGGAAAGGGACCTAAATTAGATGGTAGATTGGGGATAGGGAATAGTAGAGTTAATTGGACATCGTTCAGGACTCTCTTGGGATTCGTTTGTGTCTTTATTTTTAGTTTTCATTTTAGACACTTGAAAGGTACATTAGCATGATACGTTTTCTATTTTTGTTGAATATTGTATTTTCTTCATTGATTATCTTTAAATATTGGTATTGTTATGGGTATATATATTCTTATTATATTTTATTATTTATTTAATCTAGTGTTTTAATCTTATAATGGATAAAAGAGGTTATAGTCTCACCATGATTGACATTAGCCCCTCCCTTCTGGTGTATGGGGAGCCACACCTGAGGTCATGTTACGGACTAGATCAGGACACCAGTGTGTGGAACCCAGGCCAGGACATTATAATGTGGTATTGGAGCCTATTTTCTTTTCTTTTTCTTTTACATACTTTTTGGGAAAGGTAAACATGAGGCTAGGAAGATTTGGGAAATTGTTATGAGCTCGTTCAAGATAGTAGCTAACCCATGTACATGGGAGAACCCAAGTTCACAGGGTTAGAATTGTTGTTATTGTTGTTTTCTCTTATAGCTGAATATTATTTCACCATTGGTGATGCACTTTTGGTGTGATTATGTTTTGATTTATGAGATTTTATGAGAATTTAATTTCAGCCTATTATGTCATGAGGGTTGAGTTTCATGCATCATTGTAGACACCCATGATTATTTTTTGGAATACATCATCTTTAGGCATACACGAGAACCTGAGTTATGGGAATGTTTTTAAATATAAATAGATTTTCCATTAATGTCAAATTGAAATGAAAAAGGTTCAAAAGGTGAAATTGAGAATTTAAAATTTATGTAAGATGAGAGTAATTAGGTGTCCAAATGAGAAACATCAATAATGATAATGAGTTTCCTTTGGCGAACCATGACCTAGATGTAAGATAGTTAAGGGAAGACATAGTTCCTCAGTTTTGACCTTGTTGCGGTAAAAATAGGTAAATACTTGTTATGGATTTGTGTAAATACATCTTGGTAACTATTTTAATGTTATGAAATTAGAATCCTTTATTTTTTATTTGTCCCTTGATGAGGGTGACATGGGTAGTGATAATTACCTAGTTTAAGAATTCAATTGTAGGTTGTGTGAGGAACCATATGGACTTGGATTGTATGGTGATATGTTGGCATGCAGGGAAGCCCAATACTTTTTATAGGTTAATGTGTTTCTATAGTGGGAGGAAACATCATTGATGGAGGATTTGTGGTCGTGTTCACTAATAACTTATTAGTGTACATTTAAAAAGATATGATCATGATCCCTAACTTGACATCATCCCAGGTCTGTTGAGAATGATTTAGAGTCAAGCCTAGATACCTAAATGTGTTTTGGTTGAATATAGTGCTTCTTAAAGTTTATGCCAATGAAACGGTATATGTGGATTTGGATTGTGGACGGTACACCATCGAGAGTTTACAGATGAGGATATGAGGATAGACTAGAGGTTAATGAGTACATTGGTGGATGAGTTTCTTGAAAAAGATGTTTTTAACAATGCTTCAAATGTGGGGAGAGATTTGTCAGAAGTGGTTACGTGGATTATGGCCATGGGATGGAATTTTTGGCATCAGAAAGCCAATGAGTAACTTGTAAGGTGATTGTTTAAATTCCATAGTGAAATTTTAGGTGTGCCTTAGAGGTTGTGGATGTATGTTCTTTCTAGGAGTTTTTTTTATGGATATGAAAAGTTCCAATGTTTGATGGTTTTCATGTGGTTATTCGTAATGATGGGTTGGGAAATTCATGAGGTATGCTGTGAATGATTGATCTTGAGACAGATTCGTCCTTTTAAGAGCATTTTATATGTCTGTTCGATCTCTGTGAGAAATTGTTGAGGGGAATGACCATGCTGATAGTACATGTATGTGAAAAAAATGACATGTATTGGTGGAAACATGGGAAATGGAATTAGATATGACGACACAATGCCCTAATCTTTTTAACATATAATCTTAAAGATTCTTGAGATTACAACTCGATGATGCGATATTTTATGGTTGTGAGATTGAAAGATTGCAACATTTTATGGTGGTATCACAATATTGTTATAGATACTCTTTTTCATTGTGTTGAGTAATTTTCCATTAGCTTTTACCTTGGGTGCATTTGGTTGAAAATTGGATATTTTAGAAGGAAATGTGCAAGTTCATGGTTGGCGCACGGTTAGCCCAAATTGTGTACCCCAAACCAGCTAACCGTTCAAACCCAAATAGACGAGAATCACATGGATAGAACATGTTTTGTCAAACCCTATTCCCTAATTGATTAAATGTTGAAACCCCTAGAAGAGGCACATGGTTAAGGAGCACAGTTAGAGGAAATAGTGCACCTCTTCCCAAAAAACTATGTGCGTGGTTTTAATTATCCTAAAAATTATATTTTAATTTCCAAAACCCTCTATTTTAACCTCCATTCGACCCCAACAAACTAGAAATTGAGTATTCTCGAGTTTGGAGGCTTCAGAATGTATTCCAAGCCCTCATTACCTCTGATCTTGGTTAATTGAAGGGTGGATTGAAGATATGCACCTCATGGTTAACTTTTTTCTTCTTGTTTAAATCGACCTCTCACTCCAGCACCACTCCTCATGTAAAAGTGTATTTTCTCTACTCCTGATTCAAGATCTAGATCTAGGTTTCTTTCAACTTTATTCATTTAATACTAGATCTAGGTTTTTTGATCTAGATTGTGTTCTTCATCGCATTCTTGATCATTTTGTTTGAAAATGGGGATTATCCTTGGGTGATCATTTGTCACCATTTTTGAGGTGCATTGAATATAATTAAAATCCAAAAGTATTAATTTCAATTATGTGTATGTTATTTTAAACTATTTATTTGATGCTTATCAATTTCATTCTTGATCTAATTAATCAATTTGGTAAATTTATTATTTAAGGGAAATGTTTGAATTGGGAATGCTGAGTTTATGGGTTTTGAATAATTTAATATTGAATAAACTATGCGGGAATTGATATTGTTAATTTTGGATGATTAATTATTGAGATAATTATCAGAATATTGAATTAACATTTTGGGATAATTAATTGTTCAGTTAATTTTCAAAATATTTAGTTGGAATAAAAAATTGAAGAATTAACTTTGTACATTGAATTGATTGGGATATAATTATTTATTGAGGAATTAATTGTGAACATTGAATTGATTTGGATAGAAAAATTAATTTAGGGAATAATTGTGAAGGTTTAAATTATTTGGATAAAATAATTAATTGGGGAATTATTTTTGGACATTGATTTAATTTGAATAGAACAATTAATTGAGAAATTAATTCTGAACATTGAATTTATTTGGATATAACAATTATTTGAGGAATTAATTAGGAACATTGATTTGGTTGGGATCAAATAATTAATTGAGGAATTAATTGAGAACATTTAATTAATTTGGACAGAACAATTAATTGAGTAATTAATTGTGAACATTGAATTTATTTGGATAGAACAAGTAATTGGGGAATTAATTGTGAACATTGAATTGATTTGGATATACAATTTAATTAACATATTAATTGTGGACATTGAATTCATTTGTATAGAGTAATTAATGGATTAATTAAATGTGAACATTGAATTAATTTGGATAAAACAATTAACGGAGTAATTAGTTATGAAAATTGAATTTATTTTAGAAAAAATAATTAACTTAATAATTAATTGTGGACATTGAATTTATAGGAATATAAAAATTAATTGAGGAATTACTTGTGAGCATTGAATTGATTTCGATAGAACAATTAATCAAGGAATTTATTGTTGACATTGAATTTATTAAGATAGAATAATTAATTGAGGAATTAATAGTGAACATTGAATTGATTTGGATTGAATAATTAATATAGGAATTAATTTTGAACATTGAATTAATTTGAATAGAATAATTAGTTGAGGAATTAATTTTGAACATTGAATTAATTTGGATAGAATAATTAATTAGGGAATTAATTATGAACATTGAAATGATTTGGAAAGAGAAATTAATTGAAGAATTAATTTGATCTTTGAATTAATTTGGATGGAACATTTAATTAAGTAATTAACTGTGAACATTGAATTTATTTGTATAGAACCATTAATTGAGGAATAAATTTTGGACATCTAATTGATGCAGATAGAACAATTAATTGAGGAATAAATTGCGAGCATTGATTTTATTGGGATAGAATAGTTAATTGAGGAATTCATTATGGAAATTGAATTTATTGGGATAGAAAAAATAATTGAGTAATTAATTGTGATCATTGAATTGATTGGGATAAAATAATTTATTGTGTACATTGAATTTATTGAGATGGAAAAATTAATTAGTTAATTAATTAGGGTTATTGAATTTATTTTAAGTTAGAATAATTAATTTATGAATTAATTATAATAATTTTTGTGATTGTGGATCAGATTAATTAATTGAAGAATTAATTAATGGGTGTAATGTTATTATTTAGTGTGTATAATAAATAATTGGATTATAGGATTAATTAATTGATGAATTAATTAACGAAAGTAATATGATTAATTATTTATATAATTTTTTAAAATAAGCGACATGAAAAATTAATTGGTGAATTAGTTTATGTGATTCATGGTGATTAATTAATTGTGGAATTAATTAATTGATGTGACATGAAAAATTAGTTGTTGAATTTTTTTGATTCGATTTAAGGTGATTAATAAATTTTTGAATTAATTAATGGATGAGATGTGATGTGATCAATTAAATGGTGAATTAATTTAAGGGATTAGATATTGATTATTTAATTAAGGAATAAATTAAGTGGATTTATGTGATAAACTAATTGTTGAATTAGTAATTAAATTGGTGTGGTTAGTTAATTGATGAATTGACTATAGGAATTAATTGATTAATTAATTATTAGATGAATTAATGTTATTTATATGATTAGTTAATTATTGAGTTAAAAAATAGAATTATTATATTTAGATAATTGTTTAATTAGAAATGGAGATGATGGGGATAATTAATTTTTTAATTAATTATGTTTTATAAATGGTAACATGGTCATTTAGTTGTGAAATAATTAATGGAAAATGGTAATTCTATTGTGTAATGTATGAATGCTAACATGGTCATTTAGTTGTGAATTAATAAATGGTAACATGGTCATTTTAATTCATGTGGTATGAATGATACCATAGTTAGTTAGTTGTGAAATAAATAATTGTAACATGGCCATTCAAATGTATGGTGTATGAATGGTAACATGGTCATTTAGTTGTGAATTAAATAATGGGAACATGGTCATTCTATTTTGTCATGTATGAATGGAAACATGGACATTCAATTAGGAATTAAATAATCATAACAATGGAATTTTTATATATAATATCACTTGGTAATACTTTGGGCTCTAGCATGAGCTGGAGTAGGGATTGTGGAATGGGTGTCTATGGGAACCAATGTGTTATGTGGTTAAATATAGATTAATTGAGAATGGGATAACTATTTACGTATGAATTTGATTTATTTTCTTTATACATATGCATACACTTGATTTCGACTGGATATTGGTTTAGACAATGTAGGTGATGGCTTACTGAGTTATAATCACACCCTACCCAGGATGCATGATCATTACTCAAATAGACTTATGTTTTCTAGATAGTTCAAGTGAAAGATCCCTTTATTAGATTGAAGATTGTGGATGGATCATGGTTGAGGGAACCATACATGGTTCATGACATTCTTTGGAGTCATTTGTGTCATTATTTTTTGTTTTCATTTTAGACACTTGACACATACATTAACATGGAATTTTTTCTATTTTAGTTAGATATTGTATTTCGTTTTTTAATTATCTTAAGATATTGGTATTGTTATGGTTATATATATTCTTATAATATTGTTTATTTATTTCTACTGGTGTATTACTCTGATAAATAAAAAAATATCTTTTAGTCTCCCCATGATTGACATTATACCCTCTCTACTAGTCGGCATCCTCTGGAATATGGGGAGGTGTGCCTGAGGTCATGTGACCGACTAGATCAAGGAACTCGTGCATGGCAACCAGAACAAGAATTTACATAAGTACCCACTCTTGATTGAGTTCATGGGTGGACACATTATGGACTGAGTTAGATTCATTACCAGAGTTGACAAGGATGGATTTATTAGTGGGTTTATTACACTATTGCTCTTTATTGTGTTTCCTACATTTGGGTTTAATGTGTCATAGTTTACAAAAACAAACACAGGTGACCTTTCTATCCCTATAATTAGACCTAGGTTTAGGTTCATTTTTTCTTTTTTTCTTATCATTATTGATGTGTTTCATATTGGTTTTAGTATGAGGTCTACCCTTTGAGAACAATATCTTGACCTCACCTTTAATTCTAGGTTTGGATTGTAGTTCCTGAGAAATAAAGGCTGATTTAACAACTTTTGGGGTTAAAGAATCTCATCCATACATCACAGACTCTATACGTGTGTTGTAGGAATTATCTAAAGATATTAAGAGGACCATTTCATGATTCTTATAATAAAAATAATAATAATTTTGGATTAATATATCATGAATTTATTAAATTAATCTACATGGGATTTACTTGTAGTGCCATGTTTCATTTTAAATATAAACATGTGGTGTTTTTTATAAATACTACCTACAACTGATGTATTCATGTACAATTTTTATTGTTTAAGAAATCTTCCAGCAGTAGTAGACTCATAAGACACTTCCCTAAGGATAATATCAACTACTTAATGTAAAAGGGAGATATTTACCTTAACTAGCACATCAGGGGAACATCAACATATTCTGAAATACATTGTCCTATTTCATTCATAGTTATAATAGACTTGTTAGGACAACATATGACATCCATAAGGAACTACTTTACAAGAAGGACTCTCATCTTAATTCTCCAAAAATTAAAGTCATTTTCATCATTGAATTTCTCAATTTCATATCTTATTGTGGACAAATTTACCCACCGAGTTGATTTTGAGTTCTTGCAGGCAATGCTAAGTGTACACCTCTAACAACCAACTGATCCCTTGGGTAATGAATTATTTGTTAAAGGGATATGAAATGTAGAGAACCAAAGGTAGGATAGTGTTTTTATGTAATTATATTCAACAAAATAGTGGTGAATTAAGAGTGATTTTAGAATGATGAATTTTCAAATAGAAACTAGAAATGTATATAAGGGATATTGGAAAAACCAATTGAAATAAACATCAAAAGAAATGTAGTAGTGATCTTATAGCTCATTTTTTTCTAGATTGATATCTCTAAAAAGATAAAAATAAAAATCTTCCAAAAGGACCAGACTGAAATATTTTTAGTTTAAGATCAAATATTACAGATTGAATAAAATAACATACCTAAATAAAGATTGAATGAAAATTAAATTACACAGAGATTTAATGTGCTTCGGTCTCGTAGGGACTAACGTGCATGTCAAGAACACCAACATACACTAACACATTTTATTAATTCTAAAATAAAAAACCACTACGGGGTGGAAAGAACCATCAAGAACAAGAGAAAATAAATAAGAACAACAAAGTAAAAACATAAAGTTTCATAAAAAGTGTAAAAAATTATTCTTACTATAACAGAGTTTGAAGAAACTCAGGTGGTCATATTCTCTTGACACTAGAAGGATTAAGCGTAGAATTTCTGGATCTAGATTATTATTCTCATACTCTCACTCATAGAGCCTTCCTAAAGAAGAAAATACACACTTATTCAGG
Organism: Viscum album; assembly: GCA_963277665.1. Taxonomy (NCBI): domain Eukaryota; kingdom Viridiplantae; phylum Streptophyta; class Magnoliopsida; order Santalales; family Viscaceae; genus Viscum; species Viscum album. Next base: position 1,033,946,770 of record OY728158.1, read on the forward strand.
AACATAAGGGGTTCATCTTCACTAGAAGAATGAAAAAAAGGTATGGCTGAGGAGATCAAGTGGAATAGAACACCGGTGATGAAATGCAATGACAGTGAGCTAGGGTTTCACCTATGAGAGCAGAGCACCATCACTAAGAGAGTGAGATACTGAATCACTAGAGACCCAATGAAATAGAGTACATGGGTAATCACTCCCCTGACACCTTCACACCCTCAAAACTACGCCCCCAACTAGAGTATAAAACACATGCATCACCAGAATAGAAAAAAAGTGAATTAGTTAACAATAAGGGAAGATGGATGGTAGGAATAAAAAGGGTAGTGTTCATGATCCACGGCGAGGGAAGAATAATAGTCGGATAGCCGGCATGGAACAGGAGATCTAGGAAAGAGGCAATCCAAAATTCCAAGGCCCTCTAAATCAGGTCCCATGTGGAAAATGGACCAACAAACCAAAAAAATCCCAATATAAAATAATTGAGATTTCAAATGATCCAATAAATATAAATTTTCCATTCACGATTAATCAGATGGATGGTAGTAACAAAACATGAAAAAAGTTAAATCTGAAAAACAAGATAAAATGATTACCAAAATTCACAGTCTTTAGTATCAATAAATAGTTGAGTGGTGTGAGAACCAGAAATGATTGATTCATATTACTTGAAAAGGTCTCCAAACTGCATGAATAAGTCATTCATTGTAGTAGATTGATCAGAAGGGATGGTTTTTTCTTGAACAAGTACTTGAAAAGTAGAAATTAAATCTACTTGGATATTATTTGTAATCTCAGAGAAGGATTTGATGGATAGTTTCTTCAACATATAGAGATATCGCTACTACCGATATATTATTTAAAACCACATAAAAAGAGCATTCATAGCACTAAAAAACATTTTTCAATCAAAGCACTATTATAAGGGGGTCTATTTTATTAGTACTAAAAAGAGCGCTGATAAAGGCCCCTTTTGTTAGAACTAATTTTTTTTTGATAAAGGTTACTTTATACATGATATTTTATACCCCTTATTAAAGATACATTTTTTCAATGCTAAAAAAGTGCTAATAAAAGTCAAGAAACAATTTTTTTAAAAAACATTTTTTTTCTAAAAATCAGACCCCCTATTATCACTGATTTATCCCCACTTTTAAAATTGATTATAGCCTCCCCACCCCTCTTTAAAAGTTCTTGGAGGACCCACCAACCTTTAACATTGTTAGGGACCTACATCACCTGACCATTTTTATAGTCTCCCCACCCATCTTTAGAAGTTCTAGGAATCTCCCCAACCTATAACAATTCTATGGACCTACATCACCCGCCTGCACACACCCCTGACTTTGTTGGGTTTCAAACATGAGACCCGCCCTTTATAATCTCACACCTTTTCCACTCCCCTATATCATTTTCTTCTATATTTTATGATATATCGATATATTTATATATATTTCATTACATTTTTCTATCCATATATATATATATACATATGTAAAATATGTTTGTGCATTTGTGTGTGTTTATAAATACATACACACATACGTACATATAATTATATATGTGTGTGAATCTATAAATATAATTCTACATATTTATATTTATTTACATATTTTATATATTAATATTCATATAGGTATATTATAATATATACATAAATATATAAATGTTTGTTAATACAAACACAAATATATTTATATATATATATAAACATTATATATACATTAAAGTATATGTATATAAATATTCATAAATATTTATTTTAAATAAAATGAATAACAATATTAATTTAGTCAAGGTTTATATATTTATTAAAATAATTTACATGTAACTATGTTTATATATATATATATGTTTTAAAAATTAAATTTTTATTTGTGAATATATACAAAATATGTATAAACATTTATATATTTGATTATAAATAATACCAAAATATGAGAAATGATAAAATTTCAAGACTACTGTATCTATATGAATGTAAGACTTGGGAATAGATTCATTCCACAATGAAAATGTTAAAAAAATACCCCTTAAATGAGGTAGAATGTTCATTGAATGTTAAAAAATTGGGAAACCCCAATTAAGAAAATCATCTGTTAAGGACTTTTGAGATTTTTTCACCATGAAAAGTGTGACAGGTGGTTACCCCATGACACCTTAGTATAGATTACATCACAATATTCACTTCGATATATGTTGGGGCTCAAACAGATACTCAGATCAAAAGTTATGGTGCTTTGAAGTTCGAGTTGCGTTTTCAACCTATTTTAGATCTTTTATTAATTTTTGGATATTTTGTGGCTTAAAATTTTTATTAAATGACCATTACTCAATAATAATTTGAAAATTATTAATTAATAAATTTTTTTAACTATTTTATAATCCATTTCAGTAAATATCTTATACATTAAGTGTAAATGTCTATTTAAACTTATCTAAAACATATTTAACAAATATATATAATATCTATTTCATTATAAATATATTCATAAATTTATATATTAATAAATTATTTTGAATGATATATGTATATATATATATATTTGAAATATACTGTTTAATTGCGCTACTAAAATTTGTGTTGATAAAGACCCCCCCTTATCAGCGCAACTGAAAAAGGAAGTCATAATGGGGGACCCTTTAGCATCGCTAAAAGAAATCCCTGATAAATGGGTACATTTATCGGTGCTAAAAAACACTCATTATGGGTAGGTTTAATAGGTATTTTTAGTGCAATTAAAATCACCTTTTATCACCACTTTTTGTTATTATAGATAAAGGTACCCCTTTATGAGTGCTTTTTTATCACTATTAATGTTTAGCGTTGTGTAAAACTGATTATGTGGTTGTGGATTTTGATATTCCTTCTTGATCTGGCTAGGTTGCAGCCTTTCCAATCACATTATCTATATCCTCTAAAAAAGAGGAAAAATTTATGGAACATGTTTTGGCTTAATCCACTAGATCCGCCTGTTCAATGCCTATGGGTGATGAAGGGCTTTCTAATTACTAGTTTCTTTCTTATAGTTTTCCCTACTTGATTTTATCTTCTTTTACTCTTTACCACCCATTTTTCTCATCCATGGGTGTTTTAGATTCTCTCTTCTTTTCTTGTTAGGCCTTCAGACATTTTAGGGTCTCAAAATTATCCTCCACTATACTAGTGTCATCAACAAGGAAACCCTGGGTGCTTTTCAGGTCTTTCATAGTTATTAGGTATGTAACACCCTAGTAACATTGAAACACAGTAAGCGTATAGTTTACATCCTTACTCATATTGAGGGTGTCATCAAGTTGATTAATAACTACCAAGATGAACTTAATGGGTATATTACCATCATATGGTAGCTTTCAAATACCAAAAGCATCCAGATAGGTAGACAACCAGGTTGCCCATTTTCCTATAGGGAAAACAAGAAACTACCAACCCAAATGGAATCATCACGCAACTTAGTTTACCGCAACAAGTATTAGAAAAATATAACAGCCAAGGGCAGTAAAATGGAATACCAATGATAGCCAATGAAGGTATATGAATATATGTTGTCAGGATAAATTTTTTAATACGTGATTTGTAAATTTTTTCGATAAAAAAGTGATAAGTTTTGGGGTATTTTCAAAAAGGGGTATGAAGAAGCATGTGAAATTTCTAGAGGAAGAGTGAATGATGTTAACACTTCCGGCATATTTTTTAATTATAAATATTAATATATATATAAATAGATATCTAATTAAATATTAAAATATATATTAATAAAAAGTAATAGAAATTAATTAAATATTAATAAATACTAATTAAATATATAAAAATATTAATTAAAAATTCATCCATATTTACAAAGTATCAATAAATATTAATTAAATACATGTAAATACAAAAAATTATTAATAAAAATTAATTAAATTTTCATAAATATTGACAATACAAATTAATATTAACAAATATTAATTAAATAATAATAAATACATCCAAAATATTAATGAAATATTAATCAATATTAATCCTTATAAACGAATGAATATAAATACTAATAAATATAAATGAATAGTAAAAAATATAAAAAAAATATTAATAAATAATAATTATTTATTCACAAATATTATTTAAATGTCAATAAATATCGATAAATATTCATAAATTGTACAAAAATATTAATAAATACCAGAAAATATTAGAAACACTTAATAAATATTAATTAAATATTAATAAATATTAAAAAAAGTTATAAAATTTAGTAAAACATTCAAAAATACTAATAAATATTAATTAAATATCAATAAATTCCAATAATTGTCCATAAATATAAATAATTATTAATACGTTTTAATTAAATATTATTAAATATAATTGAAATACTAACAAATATTAGTAAAAGATAATGAAATAATTTTAAATAATTATAATTTTTAATAAAAATTAATCATAATTAATAAAAAATAATAAATATTATAAAATATTATAAAATTTTAATTAAATACTCATAAATCTTAATAAATATTAATTAAATATTAATGAATATAAATTAATATTAATACATATCAAATAAATATTAATAAATATCAAATAGATATCAAAAAAGTTAAAATAAAGTTTAATAAATAATAGATAAGTATTAAATAAATATTTATAAATATTAATAAATATCAAATAAATATCATTAAATATGACTAAATATCAATTAAATATTCATAAATATTTATATATATTAGTAAATATAACTAAATATACCAAATGTTAATAGATATTCATAAATGTTAATATTTACTTATATTTGATAATATTTAATAGTATTTATAAATATTTATATAAAAGATGTCTATTATTTATTAATGTTTATTAATAATTATTATCATTTATTAATATTTATTTAAAAATTATTAATATATAATTTATATTTATCTATATTTATTAATATTTAATTAATATTTATATTCTTAATAAAAGAGGGCTTGACCCATAACCTCTTAAAAAAATTATTAAAAATTATGAATATTTTTATAATATTTTATAATATTTAAATGATATTTATTAATATTCATGATCATATTATTAATGTTTATTATTTTTTATTAATTTTTAATTAATTTTTATAAATATTTATAAATGTTGACAAATATTTCATTTATATTTATTAGAATTTTTTAGTATTATATTTATATTTTTGAGTATTTAATTAATATGTATTAATATGTATTAATATTTATTGATATTTAATGCTATTTAATGATATTTTTAATCTTTATTTTTCATTATGGTTGTTTTTGTTTGAAACTTTTCTTGTCATCTCTCATGTGCTTTCACATTCTCTTTATAATTTCAAAATTAAAATCATTTCTATCCTCAGGTCATGACTCCCAGATTCCAAAGTCATGACCGTTCAGGTTGTGACTCCTGGTATCTAAAGCCAGGGTTATAATTGGGTTATGACTCCCCATATAAAAGTGAGATGTATTTTTGTTATACTTACACACAAAAAAGTATGTTGTAATTGGGTTATGATTTTCCTTCATAAATCAGATTAGTGGACAATTGTAATATTTATTTTATTCTGGTGCTATGTAAATATATTAATTATTTTTTATAAATAATTTATAAAATAAATTGATTCATTTAATATATTTTTAATCTTGTCTATCCCCCCTCTACACCATCTATCATCATCTTATCAGACCTAAAATCTGGTATCGTAGTCAGTTTTTTTTTGGAATTTAGTCTATCATTCTATAGAGTGTTGTTTATATTTTATTATGCTAATGTTTTTCCCAGGCCTCACAATCTAAGGATTGTATCTATAATATGGAAGGAACGAAAAAAAAAATTATGGATAAATTCCTCAATATCCACCCCACTATAATGAGAATTATTGTGGTTTTTGGAAATCTAGAATAGAGGTGCACCTCAAACAGTTAAGTATAGAACATTGGCTGATCATGGAAAAACCAAATAGGATATGTCATGACCCATCCCCTAGGGCATGTGTTGTGACTACCTATAAGAACCTAGTTTTTCAATCAGGTATGGATACTTAAATTTTTTGGTCTAAATCTTCACTTTGGACCTAATATGTATGCCTAATGAGTTAGTGGAGGTTTCGAGGCTATCCGAGGTTTGTTCGGAGCTTAGAACCTATCATTTTGGAGAAAATAGACTCTACAAACAGTTTAGAGTAAACCAAGTGGTATTTTCTCATAGTTTTCCAAACCATGAGGATGGTGTTTTTTTGGATAGATCCACATCACATGGTTGGATAATAGTCATGTGGCATAATCGTGCGAGTGCCCAATTTTCCCAGGTACATGTGCATGGCTTGCACACGGTTTGATCAAACCATGCAGAGGATGTGATTTTGGGTAGAACTACTTGATAGAGTTAATATATTAATTATTTTTCATATGTCTTTCAATTATTTAATCCCTCTCAATTAGTCAATTTTAGTATATTTGTATCATTTTAGTGTTTTTGGTGAACTTTTTGCTTAATTGTAAAAATTGATTAATTCTTCAAATTTACCATTTTTCATTCACCTCTCTATTTCACAGATAACTTTTCATATTATGTTCCAAATTGGGGATTCTTTTTTTTAGTATTCATATGTTTGCGAGATTAAATTTTTTTTTCAGGACCAATACCCAATTCTAAACCCAATGGTAAAGAAAAATCAATCAAGAGGATACATTTTGCAGGTTGATAGAATAGAACACACCTTATTAAAAAATTCATATCTCATTAAAAAGACATGAAAATGAGGTTATTCTAGCTAGTTTTTACATATAACTTTAAATGGATGGTTCTCATTTAATTTCATAAAATAATAAACTCATTATGATATCTGTTGAGTGAGTCCAAGTGGAGTGAGTGAAACATTGTTTGGGGGCCTGAAGAAGTTAAACTCAATTATCAAGATGTATCATCCTTTCCACCAGTCAAAAGGCTTCGATATTTTGAGGATCAATAGAAAAATTAATTTTTAACATCTTATATGAAGTCATATTGGCTTAGTTCTTTCGTCTGGTGGGCATAACATAAGCATACTTCTGGAGGATAGATTCCAGAGGATCAAAATTTATGTTCTTTTTTTCTTTCTGTTGTTCTTCATTGATTTGTAATGAATTATTATTCCCACTTAAACCTAGTTACCCTTACCTTGGTAGGGTATATCTTATGAGTTATTGGGGAGGGTTTGGTTTACCATTTTTTAATTCTTGAGTTCTTGCACTTAATGTTTTAATTTCTTCTTTTCTCTCTAGAAAATCAGTTTAAAATTCTTATAGAAAATTTTAGTATCGTGTACGATTATATTTGATTTTAGATTCTCTTGTTTATAAATTTTTGGTAAATGATCAATATCTTCGTCCTCTAGGTTCTCGTTTATATGTGATTTAATAGACCACGACTTAGTGGTGAAGTACATGGTGATTGTTGGTATGTGTGTGAGTAGTAGTTGACGATCTTGATGGATTGGAATAAGCAATACCTGATTGGGAATTTCCTAAGATAATTGGGTGTATTTTCTATGACTCTATTACACATTAAAAGGATAGTAGGACGATTTTAGGTTATATTAAGTTATATTCTCACATTATTATTTGACCAACGGAGTGAGATGAAAGGATTATGGATTCTCACTCTTAACGACTTAATAGAAGAGAATTGGGTAAGTTGAACTGTGATAGAATTACTATAGGAAAACCAACCCTAACCTAATAAAAATTTCATATCACTAATTTAAATCACGTCATTTTTCAATTTGTTTTAAATTTCTCACTTAATTACTTTACTTTTTTTAGTTTCTTTTATTTTCAGAGTCAAAGAATTTCAAAAACAACCACTACTTCTTTCTCTAGTTTTAAAGGGACAACTTGATTTTTGTATTCTCCTCTATTGAGAAAAATTAGGTTAACCACTATATTACACTTTAACTTCATAAATAATTATTTCTTCCACACCCCATGATAGGAACATGTTAAAAATTATTGTTATTGCTGGGGAGGTAGTGCCATCATTTTTTTTTCTTATTTTGAATGACTAAAAGTACAAACCATGACCCTTTCCCCATAGATCCTGAAATTGAAAGAACCTTGTTGAATAGACTTAGAAACCTTAATTTTAAATCTGGATTTGAGGAAATTTCTCTTTTAGATTCAAGTGATACTTCATGTGTTCACTCTGATCCTACCATCATGGCTGAAAATCAAAACCAAACTCTTAGAGACCTCTCTGCACCACAATTCCTTAATCAAAACAATCTACTTTCCATGCCACTATTACAAAATGATTTTGAGATGAAACCTAACATGATTCCATTGCTTCCAAAATTTCATGGCTTGGCAGCTGAAGATCCATACCAACATATTAAAAAGTTCACACATGTCTTCTCTTCTATCAGACCTCGTGGAGTAGCTATCGAGCTGGTAATGTGGAAGGAATCCCCGTTTTCATTGGGAGGAGGTGCTAAAGAATGGTTTTATGGCTTAAAACTAAGAGATGTTAATGATTAGAATGACTTGGTAATAATATTCATGCAAATATTCTTCCCCACCTCAAGAAGAATTTCCATTAGAAAGGAAATCTATGCCATCAGACAATCATCTGGAGAAACTCATTACAAGTACTAGGAGAGATTTAAGAAGTTATGTGCCAGCTGCCCGCATCAAGAAATTGAGGAGCATCACTTTCTTGTATTATTTTATCAAGGATTACTAGAAAATGATATAATCCTTTTGTAATAATCATCTAGAGGTTCATTTATTGACATGTCACCAAAAGAATCCAAGGGTTTGATTGAGAAAAATTCTCAGAACTCATAACAATTTGGTACAAGAGGTACTGAAATAATATTTACTCAGGAGGTAAGAAATTTTCATAAATCAAAATTATTAAAAACTACGATTGAGGATATAACTATTTTGATGAGATATATGGCCTTGAAAAAATTGGGTGAACAAAAAGCATCATCTAAGGTATGTGGTTTATGCTCATCACCTGATCATTTCACTGACTAGTGTGTTGAAATACAAGGAATGTAAAATTGTCTGGTAGCCTTTCATCTATGGAAATTCCAAAAAAATCATGGATGAAGTGAGCCTAACCATGTCCAATATGGATTTTGAAATCATCATAATCAAACTAGACCCCCATTAAAATTAGTTCCAAAACTAACCTTTAATATAGAATCAATTCCAGAACCCACCACCATTTTAACAGAAACAATACTATAACGAAACTTATTACCAAAAACCACCCACTTTCCAAAACCCCTATAATAATCCATCCACAAGTGCACAACCTTCAATTCAATTCCAAAAATAGAAATCTTATTTTGAGGGGTTAAAAGACATCGTAAAAGATTTATCCAACGAGTAAAAAAGTCTCATGGACTTTCTAACAAAAAATATAGGAAAATCCCTTACCAAAAATTCCCAACCCCAAATGAGAATTTCATATTTATTAAAAAAGATCTGAAAAATAAAAACCACCACAAGCCACCGTTGAACCTAAAATAAGACAATCTAGGCTAAGGGAGAATGAAGTTGATAATTATTAAAATTCATTAAAAATTCCCTAGGAAGAAGAGAAGAAATATAAGGAGGAGAAGGATAGGCCACAAAATAATAGATCAGAAACACCATTTACAAGGAAAAATATGGATAACTAAGACATACCTTCACCATTTCCATCAAGGATGATTGAATCAAGGAGTTTGTAGGGGGAAGTGCTTCAAAAAGAAATTCTAGACACATTCCAGAAAGTGGAAATCAATATACTCCTAACTAAAGAACTCAAAAAAAATTATAAAGTATGCTAAATTTTTTAAGGATCTTTTCACAACGAATATGAGACTCAAAGGGAATTATAGGATCAACTTGGGAAGAAGTCTCTCAGCCCTTATCACACCACATTTTCCATCCAAATGTCAAGATCCGGGGATGTTTTCCATTACATGAACCATTGGTTATTTAAATTTATCTAATGTTTTTTTTGATTTAGGAGCTTTAATTAATGTATTTACTCACTCAGTAAACACAAATTTTCAGATGGGAGAATTGAAGCCCACAAGATTGGTGGTTCATCTTGAAAACAGATCCACAATTTTCCAAGTAGGAGTTCTGAAGGATGTCCTTGTGAAATTTAAAGATCTCTTATTCTCAAATGACTTCTATGTGTTAAATATGGAAGATGATAAGATCCCCTTACACCCACCCATCATTTTGGGTACAACATTCTTGATGACATCCAAAACCATCATCAATGTCCATGAAGGGACACTCAATATGCAGTTTGGAAATAGCACTGTCCACTTCAATATTTTTGAATCCATGAGGCACCCATTAGAAGATCATTCACTCTTTGCAATCTCCCATGAAGTTGTTACTAATACCATTAAAGAATAAGGTATGTTCTATGAATTATTATCATTATTTGATACCTTTTTAATTCAAAATATCAATAAATATGTGGATTCTTGAACTCCAAGAGATTCGGATTTCATGTGCGAGGAAGAGGTAAAATATATTTTATTTGATGATTTGTTAAATTATGATGATGATGATATGATTTCTTGTGTGCAGAATGTACACCCTTTGAATGTGGGGAACCTCAACTTAATTTCATCCCTAGACCAACCCCATCATTTCGAATTAAAACCACTCCGCACTAATTTAAAATATTTTTACCTTATAAAGGGAGAGAAATTACGAGTGATAATTTCTAATAATCTGTATAAAATTCAATAAAATATTAGATTGAGATTTTGGGAGAGAATTTACAAGAAATAGGATGGAGATTAGGTGATATCCCAGAAATAAACCCAAAATATACTCACATAGAATTCTTCTTTAGGCAGATTCCAACCTGTCAGATAGCCCAAAAGGAGCCTATATCCAACCACGATGAAGGTTGTGATGAAGGATATTGAGAAGCTCTTGGAATCTGGAATCATTTATCCCATCAACGATTCACAATGGGTTAGCCCCATCCATGTAGTTCCATAACAAAACTGGCCTTACCATTGTGAGGAATGAGAAGAATGAATTAATCCCTATAAGAATCAGAATAGCTGGAGAGTATGAATATATATTAGGAAGATGAATTGGGTCACTCAAAAAGATCATTTCCCTATCTTTTTTATTGACCAGATGTTAGAGAGATTGACAGGGAGAACTCATTATTGCCATTTGGATGGATTTTTTGGTTATTTCTAGGAACCTATTTCTCCTGAGGATCAATATAATACTACATTTACTTATCCCTTTGAAACTTTTTCATAAAAAATGATTCAATTTGGATTGTTTAATTCCATAGGTACAATTCATAGGTGTATGGTTTGTATATTTTATGATCAGATTGAATATTTCTTGGTGGTTTTCTTGGACGACTTCACAATTTTCGGAAATTCTCTTAATAATTTCTTGAAAAATCATCAAAACATTTTGAAAACTTGCATTGAAAAGAATCTTGTTATGAATTTTGGAAAGTTTAATTTCATGGTTTAGAGAGGAATTTTCCTTAGGCATGTCATTTTATAAAAGGGTATATAATTTGATAAATCAAAAAATTAAGTGATAATGTCTTTGCCTTACCCAACTTGTGTGAAACATGTTAGATCATTTTTTGGACATGCAGGATTATACAAGAGGTTTATCAAATATTTTAGTAAGATTTCTCTCCCAATCTCTATAATTATTTTGAAAGATGCTAATTTTGATTTCAATGGTTCATGTAGGGAAGCCTTTGATGAGTTTAAGAAGATATTGATTACACCACCGGTGATGCAACCACCAAATTGGGAAGTACCATTCAAGCTACTTTATGATGCTTCAAACCAAGACATTGGTGCAGCACATTCTCACTAAATTACGGGAAGGACCCAAGTCATTGATTATTCCTCAAGAACCTTGGATGAGACTCAATTAAATTACAAAATCACAAAAAAAATAGTTTTTTGAAATCATTTTTTCTTTAGAAATATTTAGATTGTATCTTCTTGGAATTAAAGTCACTGTGTTTTCTAATCATGCAGATCTTAGGTACTTAATGAATAAGGCTGAAGCTAAACTGAGGATAGTGAGATGGATTCTACTTCTGAAAGATTTCAACATAGAAGTCGATGATAAGAAGGGATCTGAGAACCAAGTGGTTGATCAATTAAGTAGACTACCCAACACCGCTGAAGTTGAAATTTCAGACAGAGAACCACTGAATAATCACCTTCTAGGACAGAAAATGTACTTGATTAAAGGAGAATTACGTTGGTATAATAATATGGTAAATTATCTAGTAACATATCAGGTCCCATATCATTTAAATTCTTGGCGAATTCACATACTAAATGAGGAATCTAGATATTACATCTGGGATGATCCATTTCTTTGGAAGATTTTCAATGCCCAAGTAATAAGAAGATGTTTTACTGAAAATGAAATTGATTCCTTCTTTATTTTTTTCACACTTTAGCTTGTAGATTCCACTTTGGACCTCAAAGGATAGTAAGGATGGTTTTAGAATCTGGACTTTATTGGCCCACCCTTTTTAAATATTCTCATGATTATTGAAAAAGGTGTGTAAAATGTTAGTTTTCTGGAAATATTTCACAGACACAAGAAATTCCCCAAAATCCACCTAATGATTGTGAAATTGTTTCAGTTTGAGGGATAGACTTCATGGGCCCTTTACAAATTCAATTTGGATATTATTATAACTTTCTTATAGTTGATTATGTTTTCAAATGGGTGGAAAAAAACCATTGGTGCTGAAGATGCTAAATTTGTTTGTGATTTTATGAGGGCTAACATATTTTTTTGGTTTTGAGTTCCCAGATCCATCATCAGTGATCAAGAGAATAACTTTTGTAATTGGATAATGGATGCTTTGTTGAAGAATTATGGGTTGAATCATAAAACATCAAATCTCTATCTTTTATAGAGCAATGGGCAAGTTGAAGTGTCCAATAGAAATATCAAACGAATTTTGGAAAAGACTGTAAATCCAAATAAGAAAGATTGGATCTAAAGGTTTGAAGGTACATTATGGGATTATAGGACATCCTATAAAACCCCAATTAGAATGATTCCATATAAGTTGATTTATGGGAAAATATTTCATCTTATAGTGGAATTGAAACATAAGGAATATTTAGCTGTTAGAAAGACGAATTTAGATCTTGAAGGTGCTGGAAAAGAGAGAATATTGCAGTTGTTGGAGTTGGAAGAAATTAGATGAGAATATTTTGAAAATTCTAGAATTTAAAAATAGAGAACAAGTGTGACTCATGATAATCGGATCCAACCGAAAGACTTTCATCCTAGAGACAAAGTGTTGTTATTCAAATCAAGACTCAAGATGATTCTAGGTAAACGCCATTCCTAGTGGGAAGGTCCATTTATAGTTAATCATGTACATCCTTTTGGTTCTGTGTCGATTGTGAAGGATAGAATGCATGAGCCATTCACTGTTAACGGATATATGATAATGAAATTCCATGGGACTATTCCATCAGATCCAGTGTAGGAGATCACACTCCTCCAGCCTGTTTATCAATAAAATCCACCACATAGTAAATCTCCGTTACATTTTTTTTTCTTGTTGTCATTTAATTTAAAATATAATTACATGTTAAATCTCCTTGGATGAATTTTGGGGACTGCATCAATAAAGTGTGGGGGAGGGAACCTTTTTCATTTAGTAATTTCATTTATTTGTATTTCTATTTTTTTTAAACTATGTTTTTTAAAAAAATTGTGTTATTTTTCAATTTTTGTGTGTTTTTTTAAAATTTTGAGCAGAAATGATTTTCTTTGACATTTTTGAAACCCATTTACATTATTTAAATAATTTATTCCATGAAACTAATCTTACATGAATGCTTTAAATGACTTTATTTCATGTTCAATTCTTTTGGAATTTCATGAAAAGTACTTTTATTTTTAACCACTTGCCACATCTCACTGTCTTTATATTTGAAATAAAATTCAAACAAGGCCTGTGAACCAATTTTTTTCATATTCATTAAATTAACCTCACTGCTTTATAGAACCAAACAAATCATGATTTAAGAAGAATATGATTTATTCCTATCAAAACACGAGGTATTTTGGTACATGTATTTTAAATGATTGAAGCTTTTTTTTATTTTAAAGCCCCCTTTTCAATAAAATCCTTTTTTTAATGTCCTTCCTTAAACATTTAATCCTTGTAGCCTTTATAATCCATGAACATCATGTTAGGATAGCCACATTACAAGCCAATTTTCTATACCCAACCTTCTCTTGAATTAAAATTCCATGATCTTGTTGAAATTAAGTGTGGGGGAAGATGTCTTGTAATGTGATACCTTATTTGGGGATACTTTGGGTGAAAATAAAATGTTTAAGTGATGTCAATACTGCTGAAAAAAATCATTCTATTGAAAGCAGTTCCTTTTATAGAGCTTTCATTATAAGAGAAGTCGTGCCTTTCTAGAGCCTCTAATGGAGGGAAAAAGTTATGCCTTTTTTGGAGCTTCCAAGAAATATTATGATTGAGAATATTGAAATTTTTTCCTATGAAATGATGAACTGTGAGAAAATTCCTTGATATTTCATGATGATAGGGCTGATTTGCTACTAAGGGGGGTGAAGAGGTGACTATACTTTTGTGAAAATTAGAGTAAAGCAATTTTCATCAAAAAGAGCCAAGCCCTCTTAATTCAGCCTCATAATTTTCACATATAAATCCTACCAATTTAAATAGAGAGAAAAAAACATGAAAATTAGTCATGATAAACATATTTCATTGACTTGCATTGGGTGTAGATTAAGTAATTTATCAATCATATAGTGACCCTGGTATGAGTTTGGATGAGAGAGGAATTGTTAAAAAAATTAATATTATGCGATAAGAGATAATAAAAGTTAGGTAATTGTTTTGTGTGAATGGGAGGATAAATTTATGGAAAATATATTGAATGATTTTAAATGAATAACTTGGAATAATGGTTTTTTAGGAGGCATGATATATTTTGTTTCTTGTTTTCAAATTGCAAGATCTCATGGGTATCTGTTTTGAAGTTGCATTGATTCGATTGGGATGTTGACTTGTCTAGGATTGGAAGTTCTATGTGTGGAGGAATTGATAGAGTTAATATTTTAATTATTTTCCATATCTGTTTCAATGATATAATCCCTCTCAATTGTTCAATTTGAGTATATTTTCATCATTTTAGTGTTTTTGTGATCTTTGGGATTAATTGTAAAAATTTCTTAATTCTGCAAATTTATAAGTGTTCTTTCACCTCTGTATTTCACGGATAAGTTTTACAATTGTGATCCAAATTTGGTGATTCTTTTATTAGTCTTTATATATTTTTGGGCTTCATGTTTTTCTTCTGTACCAAGACCCAATTTGAATCCCAATGGTATCGAAAAATCAATTAAGAGGAGATATTGTTTTGGCCAACAGAATAGAACCCACCTTTTTAAAAAAGTAATATATCATTTGAAATGCCTTCAAATGAGGTTATTTTATCTGGTTACGACATATAACATTCAAAGTATGGTTCAAATTTAATTTTATAAAATTATAATCTCATTAAGGTTTCTTTTGAGTGAGTCCAAGTGGAGTGGGTTAAACAGTGTTTGGAGGCCAGAAGAAGTTTAACACACTAATCAAGCCATATATTAATTCAAGCATTTCCAAAGGCCTTGATATTTTTAGGGTCGATAGAAAACACAATTTTTAACATATTATAAGGAGGAATGTTGGATTATTTTTCCATCTAATTGGAAGAACATTGGAAAACTTCTGGAGGAGAGATTCTGAAGGGTCAAAATTTATGTTCTTTCTTTTCTTTATTTTGTTCTTCATAGCTTTGTAATGATTTATTATTACCCCTTAAACTCGGTTACCATTACCATGGTGGGGTAGATATTCTGATTGATTTGGGAGGGGTAGGTTTACCCTTATGTAATTCTTGTGTTCTAGCACTTAATGTTTTAATGTCATCTTTTCTCTTCTGTAAAATCGGTTTCAATTTCTTATAATAGTTTTTAGTATCATGTATGATTGTATTTGATTTTATATTAAGTTTTTATATTTATTCGGTTAATGAGAAATATCTCCTTCAAAAAGGTTCTGGTTTATATACGAGGGAATAGACCATGACTTAGTGGTGAAGTACTTGGTGATCACCGGTACGTATGTGAGGAATATTGGATGTTTTTTATTGCTTGGGATAAACAAGACCTGATTGAGAATTGCCTAAGATAATTGGGGGTGTTTCCTATGACTCTATTACACATTTAAAGGAGAGTAGACAAATTTGAGGTTTTAGAAAGGTATTTTATCACATTATTATTTTACCAAGGGAGTGAGAAGAAATGATTATGGATTCTCATTCTTAACAACTTAACAGAAGAGGATTGGATAAGTTGAACTGTGATAGAATTATAATTGGAAAATCGACCCTAACCTAATCACTATTTCATATCACTAATTTAAATAACATCATTTTTAAATTTGTTTTTCATCTATGAATTAATTAATTTACTTTTTTTAGTTTCTTTTCATTTCAAAATCAAAGAATTTCAAAAACAACCACCACTTTTGTCTCTAGTTTTAAAGTGACAACTTGATTGTTGTGCACTCTTATCTAGAGAAAACTTAGGTTGACCACTCTACTACATTTTAATTTAGTAAATAATTATTTTTTCTACACCCCAAGATAGGAAAGTGTCATATTTCT
The DNA here is from genome assembly GCA_963277665.1 of Viscum album. Lineage (NCBI taxonomy): Eukaryota > Viridiplantae > Streptophyta > Magnoliopsida > Santalales > Viscaceae > Viscum > Viscum album. Next base: position 1,033,963,488 of record OY728158.1, read on the forward strand.
ACACGATTTGTGAATGGTTTGGCAAGCCGTTCAGACAAACAGTGTGCAGGCTAATTTTTGGGTAATTTTCTAGTTTTTTCTTTAATGATCTAATTAAGTCGCCCCTTCTTCACTAATCCATGTTTTTTCAGGATTAAACTATTTCTATCTCATTTTGGGGCTTTTTTAATATCTAAACTTCTAATTAAGAGAACTCCTTCATCTTACATCTGATCAAGATTTCATTTGTCATGTTGGATGCGCAACGGTAAATACTCAAGTCCTCTTTATCCATTCTTATTCTCTTTTTCTCTCGACATAGTTATATCCATGTGAGAGTTTTTAACCTTTTATTAGATATACTCTGATCCAAGGAAAATAAAGAGCCGATATCAGATGAGTAAGATCCTACTACCATAAGGTGGGTGGTCTATAACTCCTCCCTAAAGTTCGTTGATTTTGGGATATTCAGGTGGGGCCCGCTGATTCCATCGTGGACCATTTCTTAAATTTATATTCCATTATTATACTTTTTAGAATCGTATTGTTATGATCCTTCCAAATATGTGATTACTTGTTAGAGTTTACACCCACAACTCAATCCGGCTCATGTTGAAGGTTATGCCATAATTGGGTTTTTAGTGTTTTGACACGTTTGAGCCAATGTTCTGGTGTTCCCATGCTTGACCTTCCTAAAGGTGAGCCTTCCAAAAAAATGGTTTGTTTTTTACTGAGTATTTCATAATGTCATGTACCATAGATTCTCACCACTTGACCCACCTAAGCTATGTTCTTCAAATGTTTATTAAATGTGAAATTTGGAATAACAAGTATACTAAGTATATAACACGGCCTTATTAAAATATATTAAATAAAAGTTACATTCCCGTAGCACCCCTTTCCATGTTGATGGAATGTAGAGGAGTGAACCTCAACAATTTAAGTTCCTTAATGGTTAACTAAGATTTGATTAAATTGTTGCAACACTACATGGCATATCCACACTAATGGAAGACAAGGGTTGGACCAATAAATAAATGGTTTCCACTCTACTAGATGTATCCACACTACTGGTAGGAAGTACTTGAACAAAATTTATTAATAAATGATTAAAATATCAAATAAGAATGGAATTACTGAATATCACCTTGGATTCTGAGAGGATAAAACATTGGGTCTCAGGTACCCCATTCCAATTCAAGGATACAGTTTGCTTAGATTGATACCCACCTAGACTCTGGTTCTTTTCTATTCCTTCGATGACTCATATACTACCATAGGGTCCCTTTTAAATATTATAGGATACCTTGGATACACTCCTTGGATCCTACATTAACAAGTAGGCGCATTGGATACACTCCTTGGACCTAGTCCTTTCTTAGCCCTGTTTTACATTGGATACATACCTTGGACTCAGTAGGAACCTTATTGTGGAATTCCATCGATTATGCTTCTTGTATTAAACTCTTACACCTTAGATAGACATAGATGCTATTGAGTTATCTTTCTATGTGATTTACGTAAACTTGGTAATTACCCTAGAACTCCCTCACTGGATATCTTTGTCCGGTTGCCTTGTCATTCCTTGGGACCTTCACTACATATACTATCATGAGGTGATGTCAGTAATGGTTATGCCTTGCGTGGACTATTAAAATTAAATGGTAATTTATTAATTAATAAACTAGTTACATGTTCAGACACCATCCGTGGGTTGAAGATACTTGGGTATTTAGTTTTTCGTGACTTGCCCCCCATGGCTTGTTCCATGACTACCTGAAGCCCATCTTCTATAGGCTAGGGGCCAGTGACTAGAAATGAAAGGAGTATTACCTAAAACGGGAAGACATTTCCTTTAAACCTATACAAATACATGGTCTGTGAACACAACAAGAAGTAACTGTGAAGTAAACTACTGTAGAAAAAGGATTGTTTAAAGTAAAAATGGGTCGGAATACAAGCCAAACTAAAAGTACGAGTAAAACTGAAACATACAGATAAAACTGAAAGGAAAAATACAACTGAAAAATGGAAAACAGCCACTAAGTCGTCCTCCAAGGATCCTACCAGAAGGGTAGGTATAGATCACCTCCTCAGCACTCCACGTCTGCTTGTATCCTCCACGTACCACCTAATCCTGGCTCCCTGAAACCTCTTCCCATCTAGTCGTCGTCTGCGCAAGACACAACATGGTGTAGGCATAACCCATGCAGGAGTGAGTATAATGATACTCAGTAGGGACCCCACGACCCTCGAAGGACTCTCATAATTTCACAAGGTATAAAAATTAGATAAAGAATATTATAATGTAGACCCATACAGGATTGCTATGAATGATGATAGCCAGATATAGATTCTCTAGACCTAGGAACATGTAACATTTCCAGTCACAACGTCGAACGCATCGGATACTGGAGAACTCCAAATCTATAGAGTACAGTGGGCCTTCCGCGTCACACAGAGGCGCTACCCACTAACCTTGGACTACTGAGGTACTCCTCCTGTCGAGTACTGTGTGTCTGCCGCGTCACACAGAGGCACTCCTCACCATGGGTTTGCCGCATCACACAGAGGGGCTCCCCCTCGTGGCCTGCTAAGGTACTCCTCCTGTCGAGTATTGTGGGTCTGCTACGTCACATAGAGGCGATCCCCATTGTCGTTCTTCTGCGTCACATAGAGGCACTACCCACTGGGCCATCGAGTCACTCTTAGTTTAAAGGTCAACATTTTTCAAGTCTCATCTTGTCGAAAGATTCCGTACATAATGCACTTAGGAGAACCTCTCCCAAAGCCAGCAGTATTATTTCAACTAGCATGAAGTCTCATAAATAATTAACCCAATGATCCTCCATGTTATAAGTGTTTTAACATAGAAGACTGTGCGCCAATTGGTTGCCCTGTCTGTGCTTTATTGGCATTTCAGTGCCGACGACCTGGTTGGATTTAGGTGCGATCCAACCCGACCGTACTCCAAGTTTCATCAAAACTCTCATAGAGCCATTCAAAAGGACCACCTCACTCTATGGATCCCAATACTACAAACGGTTCATCAAATAGATGTTTGGTTATCTATATAAATCCCTTTAAGTGTTTTTGGGCCTGGTGGGTCCGAAGTCCGGTCCGACCTAGTCGGACTGACCCGACCCGACTTGGTCTGGGATGGGCCACGGTGGCCTTGGCCTACTACGTTGAGGTCGGGTCTGAACTGTAAGGGGGCGGCCCAGCCCACAATGTGGCAGCCCGCAAGGGGCGGCCCAGCTCATAGAGGGCACGACCCGGTAGGGCGGCAGTCTAGGAGGGCGACAGCCTGGTAGGGTGGTAGTGCGGGAGGGCAGCGACCTAAGAGGGTGGTAGTGTGGGAGGGCGGCGACCCAACCGCATGAGGCGCGAACTGCAAGGGGGTCCTTTGTAGCCTTGGTCAGGGGGAGAGACCCCCAGTTTTCCCAAATGGCCGAAGACCGTTCAATTTTTTTTCACCGCAGCGGTGCCACATAGCGCTGCCAGGTGGCATGCGGGACCCGCTGGGTGGGTCTTGCATGTTCGGTCACGGCCAGCTGGCGTGATGCTCCGCTAGCCGCAACTGGCCGGTGTGACAGTTGACTTTCACCGGTCTCCACATCTGACGAGGCGTGACCTCCTTTGCTCTTCGGTGGTGCGTGACAACGCACCGTGCCTCCTCCATGGCCGACCAGTGCCAATCGTTCCGATGACCACCACAGCATTGTGCCATGAACTCCTCTTGTCATTTGCTTCGATGCACTAGCAGTCTTCCATGGAGGTGTGAGGATAGCAAGATAGCAGAGGGTTTGTGTTGGGTTTTTTAGGCCCACGCCCACTGCGTTAGCTCATAAACACAAGGGGGATTAATGGTTTAATAATCAATTGAATTAAACAACGAGATAAACCTCAAAAGATACCCCGTTACAAACTCCCGCAGAGACGAATGAATTTCAGGTAAACCCATTACTTAGGTGACCCGCATTCTTCATATTATTCATGAAAAGTGAAGAGTAAATCAATTAAAAAACATAAAGGAATAAACCCCCTACCTCAAGAAAGATGGTGGGAGTGCGTTTGTGGAAGCGGGTAGGTGTCTCCATCCTCTACAACTAACTTCTAATGGCGTCGCTCATATATCGATCTTCGGTTCGTGGTTCGGTGTCTCCCTTCGCCGCTCGATGGTACCGTCTCTGTCCTCCAAGGGATCGTCGTCATGACACTCCTTCAACACTTCGTTGTTTGTGGAAGCTGTGCTGATACCCCTCCCCAATAACCATATATATAGGAGAGTGGGAGGGTAAGTAACAACATTGGGATTTAATGGGGCTCGTTAACTATGAAGCTTCCAAATTCCCTAATGACATCATTACTTAGGGTTGGATGTTCATTCCATTTATTTTCTTGACATATCACTGGCCCCACTCCTTTTCTTTTCCGTTGGATGATATGAAATAAAATAACAAAATTATTTTATTTCATTTCATTAAAAAGTCGCAAAACATATCTTTTTTCCGGACCAACTGCGGTCAATGTGAAGCCTCCATTAAGTGAATCTTGGTACTGCAGATTCAACGGTGCTCTCAGATTTTTAATCTGAGCAACAGTTCCAATGTTACAAAACTACGCTCATGTGTTTACTGAACATGCCCTATTTTTTTCAATTATGTATTTAGGGAACTCCAGGATTTTGAGTCATGAACCATCAATTTTTGTAGACTCGTAATAATTCCATATAATTACAAAAAAAAATTACATGGAAAATCTGGGTCTTTACATTTTCCCCACCATAGGGATTTTCATCCTCGAAAGCCACCTCATAGACTAAGGAAACAAATGGTGGTATTGAGCACGAATCTGAGCCTCTCACTTCCATGTGCTCTCTTAGCGGTTCACGGGCTTCCAGATAACACGCACCAGAGGTATCGATCATCCCCAAAAGACCCGCTCTGGTTGATCCTCAATCTCCACTATAACCTCTTTAAACGTTGTCCCATCATCTATGTCCAGATCGCCATGGTCAATGACGTGAGATGGTTCATGCACGTATATCCTCATCTAGGATACATAGAAGACGTGATTCACCCTCACCAACTACGGTGGAAGTGCGAAGAGGTATTCCACCTCCCCTATACTCCAAAGTATTAGAAATGGTCTGATAAACCTCAGTGAGAGTATGCCACCTCGGCCAAATCTCAGTAGTCTCCGTCGATGAGAGAATCACAGGAAAATGTGGTCCCCCTCCTGGAACTACAAGGGTGTCTGTATCCTATCGACATAAGACTTTTTTTTGCTTAGCGTAGTCTTCATCCACTCCTAGATGATCTGCACCTTCATAATGGTAGCTTGTACCAACTCTAGACCCATAAGTGCTAACTCCCATGGGTGTTTCCATCATAGAGGTGATCTGCAAGGTTGGTCGTACATGGCCTTGAATGGTGCAATACCGATGGTGGAGTGATAACTGTTGTTGTAAGAGAACTCCACCATGGGAAAGTGATCCTCCCAAATATGGCCAAAACCAAGGATGTATGCGTGAAGAATGTCCTCTAGTATCTGAATGGTCCACTTTGTCTGGCCATCTGTCTGAGAATGAAAGGCGGTGCTCAAACGCAGTTGAGTCCTGAGCACCTCTTGCAATCCCTTCCTCAATCGTGATATGAAACATACGTCGCGGTCAGAGACGATCGTCGATGGAACCCCATGAAGTCACACAATATCTTGTATGAAGAGGAATCCCAAGACATCTACTGATCCCTTATCTCAGATATGTAGGAAGTGGGCCGACCTGGTGAGTCGTTCAACGATCACCCAAATGGAATCATGTCCCCTGGAGGTAAGTGGAAGCCCTATCACAAAGTCCATGGAGATCTCATCCCACTTCCACTCTGGCACCTCTAGTGGCCGAGCTAATCTTGCTGGAACCTGATGTCCATCCTTCACTTTCTAACAATTGAGGCATCGTGAAACAAGATCAGCTACAACCTTCTTCATCCCTGTCCACCGGTGCTGATGCCAGAGGTACTAGTACATATTCGCCAAACCAGGATGTACCGCTAGAGGGGACGTATGGAACTCCCTCCACACCTCCTCCTGTAGCACCCCTGGCACCATGGTATGTCGTCTAAAGAGGATGAAGTGCTCCCCACCTTTAGAAAATCAATCATGGGCCTATCATGAGGATATCTGAGCACGTAGATCCTTCTTGTCAATGTCCCCAAGCAGTGTTTCCCTGACTCACTGAAGGAGTGGGGGAGTGATTGTCATAGATTTGAGGTCTGATACTCGATCTCTTTCCATGAAGGATGTCTGCAATGCGGCTAGCTACTCTATCACCTCACTCATCAACTATATACCAGACCTCCTACTGAGTGCATCTTCTACCACGTTCACCTTCCCAGAAGTATAAACTATCTCAAATTCATAGTCCTCGAGGAACTATAGCCATCACCACTGTCTCAGGTTCAAAACCTTTTGAGAGAAGATATACCTAAGACTCTTGTGATCAGAGTAGACAATAAAAAATTTGTCCATCAAGTAATGTCACCACTTCTTCAAGGTGAAGACCACTGCTGCTAACTCTAGATCGTGGGTAGCATAGTTCTTCTCATCCAGTCTCAGTTTTCGTGAGCCATAAGAAATCATTGCTCACTCTTGCATCTAGACACACCCAAGTCCAGTCAGTGATGTGTCGCAGTAGACTACATACCCAAATCCCCCTTATAGTAGCCTCAAGATGGTGGCACTCATCAGTCACTACTTCATATCTTGAAAAAAAAATTGTTATCTCTCTGTCCACATGAAGGGTTGTCCCTTCTTCGTCAAAGTTGAAAAGGGTTTCAATACCTTGTATAAGTTGGGTAAAAAACTCTGGTAGTACCCAACCAAAAACATAAGTCCCTCTCCCTTCAGGGAGGTAATCCTAGAAACAACTTTTGAAAAAATTTCCCTTCACTCTACCACTCCTGTTTCGAATTGAAAACACAAAACTCCTTCTTCCTTGAGGGTAAGTCTGGCTAACTCATGAGTGATCGGCTACACCCCCCTATGCATGATTTTATCATGTACTGCCTAATTTTCCTTTTTCTTCGACCAAGTAAAGCCCCATCCCAATGTTGAAGAAAAACTATAACCTTTTTTCCTAATATAGGAAATCTAAATATGAACTGTGGATGTAGAGTCCATTCCCAAACCAACTTCGTAAGGCCTCGACGCTACCACCAAGAGGTTCCACCTAAAACTCTCACCTCAAGGGATAGATCACACCATCATCATAAGTATTATTATCGAGTCTCCCACCCAACGGTATCTCCAGACGTGAGGGTTAAGTCAACGGCTTAACTGGAAACTCTAGATCTTTGACAAGATTTTTGGAAGGAAAGAATGATTGGTACCGATGTATATTAATATGGATTCAAGTAGTAGACACATACTGTACCTCAAATAATTCCTAGAGCCCATGGGTCACACTCCTTGACTGCATGAAGCTACTCCCTTCTCCTATCAATCAACTTCTTGAGCCTGGTGGGGACCACATATTGGGGTGGTTGTAATATGTCAAAATGTACACCACCTCATGTTGCTCTCCAAGCTCTGCTTCCATGTCTGCAGCCCTGCAGATTCATCTATCCCTATCACATCCTCTTCCCAAAATATTTTACATGCCCATGTTTCTGAGATTGACACCAGTTTTCAGCTTTCCCGCTGCTAAAATTTACTGGTTGTATCTGCTCAACCAAAGATCATTCAACCACAAAGGTTCTACCTAGCACCCTAACATAAGTTGGAACATATATAAGAATAGTGTTGGATCAGATGTACCTAAGAACACCTCGCTTGGAGGTATGAGCCCTGAAGCACTAACCGTACTGTATTCATCGAGTACCTAGGAATGGTCGGTACGCCTTGATGAATACTCAGCTACTGACGTATCATCCTGCCGATGCTGTAGAAGGTCTAGGGAACTCGTAGCCACCACCTCAAGCTAGTCCTTAGCCGCTAGTGATTTGGGCTCGCCTCGAAACCTGAGGGGTATATGATGCTAAAACATGTGAAAGGCACTAAGCCTATATGTGTCCTCTACCGGTACCACCAGTTGTAACTGCTGACCAACGAGAAATGATATAGCTGGCACACTACCCGAAGATACCATCTCGATCAATTATACAAATACCTAAGACTCATTACCCTACGGACCATCCTCAGGGTCATGTATTGGAAAATACCAGCAACTAGGATCATCATCTACCCACCGGGAGTCCCAACTAGGAAGAAAACTCTAGCCATAACCTCCAACCAGTCCTCAGCTAACTAGGAATTTGTCTCACCAAGACACTTCAGAGGCCTCTACTATTGGAACTAGTGCAACGTGCTCAGTTAGCATGCACTGTCCTCCAGTGCGGCTGGTCGTATTTTCTACCCAATGGGTGGTGTTGTTGCTTCTGGTATACCACCCGAAGGTGCCAACATTCTAAGAAGGCCCTACACCGGAGCCTTGTCGCTTAGTGGTATGTCATCATGTACTCTCTCGGGAATCATAGCTAGCTGTCTATGTGGTGGTATCCTGATAAGTAACAGGTTTTCTAGGTTCATTAAGTTATACCTAGTAATCGGACTCTAAAAAAATCACAAGAAAAACTCTTCAAAAACACATGCAATCAGTGTTTCTATGCACTGAGTCGGAAATCAGAATTCAGGGTCTAGGTGTATGGATATGTTGGCCGCCGCACCAAAACTGGACTCCCCAAACTGAAAACCACAACAAAAAAACATAACACTATTGCTACATAGAAGAGATCAGATTCCCAGTTCATTAGTAGAAATAAACTCCTCTGATACCACATTGTCACGACCCATCCCCCAGGGCCTGTGATGTGACTACCCCAGGCCCGTCTCCCATAGGCTAGAGGCCAGTGACTAGCACTAAAAGGCATATTCCAAAAAATGGAAAGGAATTGCCTTTAATCTTGTACAAACACATGGTCTAAGAAGACAATAATAAGCAACTATGAAGTAAACTGTTGTAGAAAAAGAAGTGCTAAAAGTAAAAAGGGGACCGAAATACATGAAAAACTAAAAGTACGAGTACAAATTTAAAGTTCAAATACAACTGAAAGGAACAATACAGCTGAAAATGGAAAACAACTACTGAGTCATCCTCTGAGGATCCTACCTGAAGGGTAGGTAAAGATCACCTCCTCATCACTCCACCTCCGCCTCTCTCCTCAGCATACTACCTAGTCCTTGATCCCTCAAACCTTAGCTTAGCTTCTCTTCATATTCACAAGACACAACATGGTGTGGCCATAACTCGTGAAGGGTTGAGTATAATGATACTAAGTAGTGACCCCGAGACCCCCAAAGGTATCTCAGAATTCCACGAGGAAAACCACTAGCATGATCACAATAACAAAGCACAAAGAAAGAGACACAGTTCAATTAGAGTCTCATCCCAAACTAGTTATACAACTCATAGAAACAATATTATGATTTTGACCCACACATGATCACTATGAATGCTAATATCTAGCCACAAATTCTATAGGCCTTGGAAAATATAACATTCCCAATCACAAAGTCGAACACCTCAGATGCTGGAGAAATCCTCCTCAATTGAGTACAGTGGGCCTTTCGCGTCATACAGAGGTGCTTCCCACTAACCTTGGACTACTGAGGTACTCCTCCTGTCGAGTACCGTGGGTCTTCCGCATCACATAGAGGTGCTCCCCACAGTGGGTCTGCCGCGTCACACAGAGCTGCTCCCCCTCATGTCCAGCTTAGGTACTCCTCCTGTTGAGTACCGTGGGAATTTCACATCACATAGTGGTTCTCCCTAATATGAGTCTTCTGCGTCACATAGAGGTGCTCCCCACTGAAAAATCGAGTCACTCCGAGTCGAAAGTTCAATAATCATCAAGTCTCACCCAGTCGCAGGGTTCTGTACATAGTATGTTTCTAAGAACTGATCCCCAATCCATTGGTCATACTTCAACCAGAACGATGTATCAAAAATAAGTAACCTTATGATCTATCATGTCATAATGGTTCCAACGCAATATACAACGCATCAATCAGACGCTCGGTCTGTGCATTATTGGCATTTCTGTGCCGAGGTCCCGATTGGATTTGAGAGCGATCAAACATGGTCGTACTAAAAGTTTCTCCAAAAAAAATCATGGAGCAAGTCAAAATTTCTATCTCACTCTAATGATTTCAACACCATAGATATTTTTTCAAACAAATGCACGGTTCTCAAGATAAGGCACATTAAGTGTTTCTGGGCCCGGTGTGGCCCGGGTGCGGTCTGACCTGGTCGGACCGACCCGGTCTGGGCTAGGCCATGAAGAACTCGGCCCACTTGGGTGAGGTACATCCCATAAGAATCAATCCGACCCGTATATATCACAACCCATGAGGGGGCCGCATGGGAGGGTGACAGGCCGGTAGGGCGGCAGTCTGGGAGGGCGGTGGGATAGTAGAGTGGTGGTCAGAGAGGGCGGAAGACTAGGAGGGCGGCGGGCGGTCCACATGAGCTGTGGCCCGTAAGAGGGTCCACCATAACTGCCACTAGGATGAGTGAACCCTGATTTTCTGGAATGGTTGTAGGCCGATCTGTTTTCTTCGCAGCTGCGGCGCCACGTGGCACCGCCAGGTGGCACGCAGGACCCGCTGGGGCGGGTCCTGCTGGTTCTGTCACTACAGACCAGTGTGCTGGCTGACTTTTACAGTGGCGCACAATGGCATGTTGCACTTACACCCACGTCCATTCGGTGTGTCGGCCTCCTTTCTTCTATCACCACGGCTGATGAGCCGCGACCTCCTTTGCTCTTCGGCGGCGCACGACGACGCGTCGTGCCTCCTCCACGGTCAGCCAATCCCGTCTATTCCGATGAATGTCACAGCATTGTGTCACGGCCTCCTGTAGCAGTGTGTTTTGACTCACTAGTAGTCTTCCACGGAGGTGAATGGATAACTAGATTGCGGAGGGTTCAGGCCAGGTTTTTTAGGCATGCGCCCTCCGCATTAGCTCATTAACACCAGGGGTTTAAGGGTTTAAAAATAAATTGAATTAAACAACAAGATAAACCCCACAAGATACCCCACAACAACCTCCCGCAAAGAATAATGAATCGTGGGTCATCCCGTTAGTCGGTTGACCCACGTTCTTCATATTATTCAATAACGGGGAAGAGAAAATCTATTAAAAAACTTAAATAAATAAACCCCCTACCTCAAGAACGATGGAGGGCGTGCGTTTGTGGAAGTGGGTTGGAGTCTTCATCCTCTGAAACTAGCTTCCAACGGTGTCACTTGTACGTTGATCTTAGATTTTTGGTTCAGTGTTGCCAATCACTACTCAATGGATCTGTCTCCGTCCTCCAAGGGCTCGGTGTCACGTCACTCCTTCAGCACTTCTTTTCTCGGTGAACCTGTACTGATACCACTCCCCAAGCTCCATATATATATGAGAGGGGGAGTGTAAGTATCGGAATTGGAATTTAATGGTGATCATTAATTAAGAAACTTCTTAATTCTCCAACGATTTCATTACTTAGGGTTGGAGGGTCAAGCCATTTATTGGCTTGACACATCACTGGCCCCACTCTTTTTCTTGTCCATTGGAGGATATGAAATAAAATAACAAAATTATTTCATTTCATTTCATTTAAAATTCACAAACATAACTTTTTCTCCTGACCTACTATGGTCAAAGTAAATCCCCCCTTAAGTGAATCTTGACGCTACAGATTCAATGGTGCCCTCATATTTTTAATCCGAGCAACGGTTCCAATGTTAGAAAACGCCCCTCACACGTTTACTGAACATACCTGAAAAAAAGTTTGGAAATTTATTCTGGGCACTCCAGGCCTTGGAATCACACTCCATTAATTTTTTAAGAATTGTAATAATTCTTTATAATTAAAAAAAATACATGGAAAATCTGGGTCTTTACATAGTTTTATTGTAGTGCTTTCTTTACTTATATAAGCATGCCTGCACACTACTATATTCCACTACATGGGCCAGATGTTATGGACACCATTGGTGGTGGCCCACCAAGATTTATCTCACACCCTCTCTGAGAACCATTTGGTACCCATAGTAGATTATATAGTTGCTGGTATTGACTAATGGAAGCATAAGGCTTCCAACACTTGACTGCTTGCTGATTAGAGTGGAGCTTGATATGAGATGGTCAAGTTGGGTCCCAAGATGCTTGATGTAGTCTTTGTATTCTTTTATATTGTGCAACATGTTAATCCTATTACCTTGTATCCATGTTTTACAGTTATCTAGTGACATGACATTACATCATCATTGTTTCTATTGATATAGTTATTATTATCTTCAGTTATATAATGCATCAGTTTTATTTCGCTTTTTATTTATATTGCTTCCAATATTTACTATTACTTTATATACCTTCCATTGTGCTACACATTGATAATGAGGGAATAGTATTCCCACAGACACACCCTAGGCCCTTACTGCTAGCCAGAAGCCTCTGTCGTTCGAGAAGATGTGCTTGGGGCCATGTGGCTCACCGGGCTCGGGGCACCCGTTAAGTGGCTCCCAGGTCCGGGTTGTCAAAAAGTGGTATCAAAAAAGTTTATTTTATTTAGTTACTATTTGGAGACAATAGATTAATGAATAGTAATTCATGGGACTTTGTCATAAGCTGTTCTTGGGCATCGTGAACCCATGTTCAGGGTAAAGTCCTTGTTACCCACAATGCAATTGTTGTTCTATTTTTCCTATTGCAATTGATATTATTTCACCATTGGGTGACACACATGTTTTGTGGTGTTGTTGATTATTACACTTTTGAGAATTTATTTCATCCTTAACCCAATGATATGAGGGAATGGAGAATTGATACATGAATCATTATTGGCTCTTGAATACCCATGTCAGGCATATTGTCATTCCATATAGGTGCATTTCACTGCTTTTAACTGCTTGATATTCATAAAATTACCAAGTGAAGCTGTGATAGTTTCTTGTACTTGTATTACTTTATCTTCTATTGAGTGATTTTCTATCTCAATTCATGAGTTGTATGGGCCCTCATGGGTTAGGATGAGTAATTTACTAATTAAAGCCAACATACTATATGGAAATGGGTGTCGTTTCTGGTGATAGGTGTATGGGAAATGATTCATTGAAAATGACTATCCATTATAAAATGAATCCTAGAATCTAAAATGAATCGGTTGAACATCCTTATCCCACCTTGTCATGTCTGTGAAATGTAAAGGGGTAAACCTAAAAATTGACTGCAAAATTACATGAAACTTATACCTGAAAATTTATCGATACCTGAATGCCTAAGTGTGTAGTTTGGGGTATTACGACTTGGGTAGTGAGTTTTATTATGTTTATCTTACATTAGTGATGATATATTATGTTTCTAATATTTTTCTGAGTTGTGTTCTTGACATTTATAGACAAATTCCATCACGACGTCCTCGTGTCGTTCTCAAGGACACTGGTGACAACCATGCTCTAGACATGGTGGGCCCTAAGCCGCCAGTCATACATCCCAGAGTGAAAATTGAAGAACCACCTTATGTACATGATCCAAGAATGGATTCCCAATTTCAAGATATTTTATTACATCTGATGTAGTTCATGCATCGTGCCCCATAGGTTTCTCCTATGATGGATGATATGATCTCTGAGTTCTAGCAGCAACATCCTCTTATTTTTTTAGAGGATTGATGTTCTCAGGATACTGAGTCTTGCCTAGAGGCCATTTTATCTATATTTGAGAATAAGGAAATGCCTCTAGAGTAGATATTTAAGATTTATACATACATACTTCTGGATTCGTCCAAGCATTGGTGGGGTGTGGTTACCCAGTCGGTCATCATGAGGGCATGTTACGGGCTGACTTCCTAACCTCCTTTCGTGATCAATTCTTTCCTCAACAACTGAGGGCTGACATACCTAGTGATTTCAGGCATCTTGAGCAGGGTTTTATGTCATTTATGGATTATTCCACACTTTTCACTGATTTATAGCGCTTTTCACCACTTCTAGCTCGTGATGAGATTTCACGTGATAGATGTTTTGGGGATGGGCTTCTATATGAAATCAGAACTCAGGTGAATTTATTTAGACTTACTACATTTTCTGCAATAGTTGATCTTGCCCTTATCATTGAGTGTAACCTGAGAGATGGCACAAGTACTGGATTTAAAGGACCAGGGCCACGTTAGTCCAATAGTTCATCTAGTGGAAATAAATGTTCCCTCGAGGTTTTTCGTCATGGAAGTGGTATCTAGAGTATCATGATTGATATCTCTGTGGTGTGTCATCAGTGTGGAAAACTAGGGAATAATAATCCCCAATCTGATATAGACCATATAGAGTGTCGAGATTGTGGCTGTATGGGCCATCATCGTCACTTTATCAGGACCTTTCCACATGTTGTGAGTGGAAAAGGATCGATGCCAGCTTCACCTTTAAGAGAAAGTTATTTTGTGCCACGATAGGTGTGGATTTGGAATAGCACCGACAGGTCTGGCTGAGGAGGAGGTCGTGGCTATGGTAGTCTGATCTCTAATCAAAATTAGTGCATGTACAATAATCATGATCGCGGTAGTCCAACTATTGGACAAGGCTATGGATTAGGTCAAGGGAATTCTTTACAATCGATACTCAAGGATCAGGCTTCTAGACCATCTATTGTATGAGGTACTATTCTAATAGCCTCTACTATTGTTTATACTTTGTTTGATACAGGTTATTCAAACTCTTTCATTTCTGTATCTATCGTGGAAATCCTTGAACTAGAGATACAATTTCACTATGGTGTACGGTCCCTTGATACACCATTGGGAATAGGTATGAATGGCATACACCAGTGCAGATACTATCCCCTAAAGGTTGGTATTTTCCCTTTCTCATGGAATCACTTTTTTTCACGAGATGATGGGATACAATTTCATTCTCTAGATGGACTGGTTACTCCACACTCAAACCTTTGTATACTTCTATCACTGTAGGGTTTCTTTTACATCACCAGAAGGCAACGAGTATATTTTCATAGGTCAGTTGGATGTCTAGGTTGGGCGATCTGGACAGAAGCATCATGGGCTGGGTAGAGTGACCGCCGAGATTGCAAATATTTTAATAGAGAATCAGGGATTTCTTCAAACTGGTTTCCCTATAGTAGTTGATAATTTTAGGGAAGTCTTTATTGATGACTTTTCTAGATTACCACCTAAGAGAGAGTCATATTTTACAATAGAACTTGTCCCGAGAGCAGCTCCAATGTCCATTACTCCATATAGGATGGAACAAGTTGAGATTCAGGAGCTCAAGCAGGAGATAGAGGACCTAGAGGCCCAATGATTTAAATGGCATAATACAACCTCTTGGGGTTCATCCAATTTTTTATCTAAGAAGGAAGATGGAATTATCAATCTATGAATGGATTACATAAGGTTGAACTAACTTATAGTCAATAAATGGTATCCACTCCTTTGAATAGGTGATCTTTTTAACAACCTCTAAGGAGAAAAAGTGTTCTATGTGATCGACCTAAGATCATATTATCATCGTGAGGGATTAAAACTATCAGACATACCTTATACCACATTCCATAGCAGTTATAGTCTGTATGAGTAACTTATAATACCATCTGTTCTTATGAACGCACCTGTCATTTTCATGGCTTTGATGAGTAGTTTGTTCCACCCCTATTTGGACTCTATTGTCATGGTCTTTTTGGACGACATCTTGGTGTATTCTCGGACTCATAACGACTATGCCAAACATCTTGACATCATTCTGAATACACTGAGAGAAAATTAGATTTATTAAAAGCATTCTAAATGCGAATTATGGATTGAGAAATTCCACTTCTTGGGGAATATATTTTCAGAATTAGGAGTATCTATTGATCCTGAAAAGGTTAGTGCTATGGTTTCCTAGGAGCATCCCCAAAACTTGTTCAATATCAGTAGATTTTTATGGCTCGCTTGATATTATAGGCACTGAATATAGGACTTATTAATTCTTTCTCCATCTATTATTGGAAATTAAAAGAAGGGTTTTAAGTTCCTATGTTCAGAACCATGCGAGAAAGCCTTTCAGGAGATGAATGAGAGGCTTTTCTCAACACTGATTCTGATTCTTCCAGAACCTGGTAACGATTATATCATCTATTTCAATGCATCAGAAATTGGACTTGGAGCAGTGTTGATGCAGGAAGACAGACTCATTGCATACAGATCTCAGTATTTGAGGCCAGAAGAGAAAAATTACCTGACACATGACCTTGACCTGGCAGCAGTTGTCCATGCCTTGCGTTGCTGGAGACATTATCTATTGGGAGAATGCTTTGTGGTGTATACAGATCACAAAAGCCTAAAGTATATCTTTTCTCAATGTGACTTGAACCTCAGACAATAAAGATAGGTTGAATATCTACAATATTTTTATTTTGAGCTTTCCTATACGTCTGTAAAGGGCAATGTGGTCACTAATGCACTCATTCAGAAAACTCAATTGTAGGTCATACAGAAATCCAGTGATGAATGGAAGTTAATGTCACTCTTTACTGAACTCCATCTAAAGTTTCATGGAATTCATGATCATTCTTACCTATTAACCATAACAGTTACTTCTTACATCCTTACAAAGGTGAACAGTAGGCAATTTTCAATTTCAGAAGGTTTGGTTCTCCGTGAGAGTATATCAGGAGATAACCCACCTACGATTGGTCTATAGATAGAGAAGACATCCCGCATATACGTGAAAAAATCTTTGTTCCTGCAGATACTTGAGAGGAGTATATAAAAGAGTCCCATGCTTCTCAATGGGTAGTTCATCCAGGCATCTCGAAGATGTATCGAGATATGTGATGCCAGCATTGGTGTCTTGGAATGAAACATCAGATTATAGGATTTATCACTAGGATTTCCACCTGTCAGTAGGTGAAGGAGGATCACTAGAGACCTACAGACTTTTTACATCCTCTTCTGGTCCCAGAATGGAAATGGGAGGGTGTTTCTATGGATTTTATAGCCATTTTAACTAGGTCGCTAAGATTTAATAATGCTATATGGGTTTTCATTGACCGATTAATGAAATCATCCAACTTAATTCCTATATAAGAGACTTTATCATTTATTTAATTGGGAATACTGAATGTACGTGAGATCATACAACTACACGGGGTTCCACGTTCTATTGTTTCATATAGGGATGCTTGTTTCAATTCATAGTTCTGGAAGGGTTTGTAGAAATCAATGGTGAATCAGGTGCTTCTAATCACAACTTTTCACCCTCACACTGATGTACAATCATAATGGACAATACAGGTTCTAGAGGATTTTCTCCAAGCACGTTTCCTTCATTTCAGTGGTTCTTTGGAGAAGAATATCCATCTCATCGAGTTTGCTTATAATAAAAAAAAATATGTGACAATTCAGATGGATCCATTTATGGTCTTATATGATATTCCATTCCGGTCACCCTTGTTCTCGCTAGAGGTTGGTGAGGTATCCCAACTAGGTCCTCCTATCATTTAGGAGACTTTAGAACAGGTTCAGATAACCAGAAATCATATGAATACTTCTTAGTATAGAAATAAATCTCATGACAATCACTATCGACGACCTATTGTGTTCATGGTTGGGGAACATGTTTTCCATTAGGTATCTCCCATGCTAGGGAATAAATGGTTAAGATAGCAGGGAAAGATGTAGGATAGTTACGTCATTCCGTTCGAGATTATAGAGAGTGTCAGGTCCGTAGCTTATCAATGACTACTACATCATAAGTACAATTCCATTCATGATGTCTTTCTTGTCTCACACCTTCGCCAATATCATGCCGACCCGTCTCATACCTTTAATCACTATTAAGTTGAGTTAGTTGTCGATGATACCATTGAGGAGCATCCAGTACTCATCGTTGACCGAAGAATGAATGTTCTCTAAGGAAATTTTGTCCCTCTTAAATGGGTTCTGTAGAAGAATAGACAAGTATAAGATGAGACTTAGGAGAGAGAAGTCGATATACATAATCAGTGGCCCGAGTTGTTGTCAGACAGTGTTTCTTTACCCTTGGAAGGAGAACATGGGGGAAAGTTCTTTGAAGGGCGAAGACTGTAAGAACTCAGTTTTTCACTTATGTATCAATCCTTTAATTTTTTGTCTAAATCGTTACTTTGGACCTAATATGGGTTCCTAATGAATTAGTGGAGGTTTTGAGGGTGTACAAGGCTTGTTCGGAGCCGGAAACCCATCTTTTTGGAGAAAAAAATACTTTACGCACAATTTAGTGTAAAATATGTGGGATTTATGCATGGTTTCCCTAATCATGAGGATGATGTTTTTTTATAGTGCCACCTCACATAGTTGGCACACGACCATGTGGCCTTACCTTGAAAGCACCCATTTTTCTTAGGTACCCATGCATGGATTGCGCAAAAATTGATCAGATCATGCTTAGGATTTTATTTCAGGTAGAACCATTCCACGAGATTTGATAATACTTTGAAAAAACTTGTAGACAAACTATGAACATGCTATTTTATTGGTAATTTTTTAGTTTTTCCCTTAATGATCTAATTAATTCACCCCTTCTTTTCTAATCAGATTTAATGAAAGATTGACCTATTTCTCTCTCATTTTGGATATTTTTGAAGATCTAAACTTAGAATCAATAGATATCCTTCCTTCGTCATTCAATTGAGATTCCATTTATCACATTGGATGCACAATAGTAAGTACTCAAGTCCTCTTTATCCATTATTATTCTCTTTCACTCTTGACCTAGCTATCTCCATATAGGAGTTTTTATCCTTTTCATATATCTACTCTGATTTGAGGAAAATCAAGGGATGATACTGGAGGAGGAGGAGGATTGTAAAACCATAAGGTGGGTGGTCTATAACTCATCCCTTAAGTTTGTTGATTTTGGGACATTCGTGTGGGGACCACCAATTCCATCGGGGACCGTTTCTTAAATTTAAATTCCATGGATATACTTGTTATAATCCTATGGTTATGATCATTACAAATATGTTATTAGTTGTTAGTGGTTACACCCACAACTCAATCTTCCTCAGGTTGAAGGTTAGGCCATAATTGAGTTTTTAGTGTTTTGATACTTCTGAGGCAACGTTCGGCTGTGCCCATGCTTGACCTTCCTGGAGGTGAGTATTTTAATAAAAAATAGTTTGTTGATTAAAAAGGATTGCATAATTTCATGTACCATGTATTCTCACAACTTGACTAACCTATGGTAAGTTCTTCAAATGATTATTAAATGTGAAATGTGTAATGGTATGTATACTAGGTATATAACTTGGCATTATTAAAATATATTGGAAAAAGGTTACATGTTTGCATCCCCCTTTACATGTTGATGGAAGGTAGCGGAGTGAACATCAGTAATTGAATATGCTTTAATGGTTAACTAAGACTTGATTAAATGTTTGCAATGCTATTGGCCTATCCACACTAATGGAAGAGAAGTCCTGGACCAATAAATAAATGGTTTCACCTCTACATGAATTATCCCCACAAATGGAAGACAATACTTAAACCAAATGAATTACTACATTATTAAAATATCAAATAGGAATGGAGAGACTCGAGCATGTAGTGGATTCAGAGAGGAGAATACCTTGGGTCTTGAGAACCCCGTTTCGATTCAAGGATGCAGTTTTCTTAAATTAATACCCACCTATACTATGATTCTTGTATATTCCTTAGATGCCCGATATACTATCATTGGGTCCCCTTTCATTATTCTAGGATACCTCAGATACACTCCTTGGATCCAGCATTTATATGTCGGTGCCTTAGATACACTCCTTGTACCCAGTCCTTTCTTAGACCCATTTTACCTTGGATGAACTCCTTGGACGCGGTAGGTGACTTATTGTGGAATCAATTGGATTATGCTCCTTGGATTACACTCTTACCACTTATCTAGAATCAGATTCCACTGAGTTATCTTTTCATGAGATTTATGTTACCTTAGTTATTACCCTATATCTCTCTCACTGGATATCATTGTCAGGTTGATGTTCCATGCCTTGGGACCTTCACTACTAATACTATCATGAGGTGATGTCAATGTTGGATATGCCTCACGTGACATGTTATCATTAAATGGGAATTTTTTAATTAATGAACTAGTAACATGTTCAGACACTAGGAGAGGGATGAAGTAGGTTCTTGGGTATTTATTTATATTGTACTGCTTTCTTTACTTATATATGCATGCCTCCACACTGCTATATTCCATTACACGGGCCAGATGTTATAGATACCATTGGTGGTGTCCCACTTAGATTGATCTCACACCCTCTACGAGTGTTGTTTTGTACCCAAAGTAGATTATATGGTTTCAAGTATTGAAAAAGGGAATCATAAATCTTCCAACAGTTGATTGATTGCTGATTAGGATGGAGCTTGATAGCAGATGACTGAGTTGGGTCTTGGGATGCTTGGAGTAGTATTGGTTTTCTTTTATCTTGTGGAACATGTTATTCCAATTTCCTTGTATCCATTTTTTTTAGTTTTATGGTTACATGAGATTACATAATAATTTTTCTATTGATATAGTTATTATTATCCTGGTTTATCTAATGCATCAGTTTTCTTTTATTGTTTATTTATATTTCTTCTACTATTTACTATCCCATTATATTCCATCCGTTTTCATACACTCTTCTAATGAGGGCATAGTCCTCCCAGAGACACACCCTAGGCCCTCGCTATTAGTGAGAAGCCTCTGGCATTCGGGAAGATGAACTTGAGGCCATGTGGCTTACCAGGCTCAGGGCACCCATTAAGTGGCACCTAGGTCTAGGTCATCATAATGTGTTATTAAAATTGTTTATTTTATTTCTTCACCATTTGGAGACAATATATTGGAGATTAAGAACACTTGGGACTTGGTCATAAGACATTCTTGGGCATCGCGAACCCATGTTTGGGGTGAAATCCAAGTTACCCATAATGTAATTTTTGTTCTATTTATCATATTACGGTTGATATTATTTCACCATTGGGTGACACACATGATGTGTGGCATTGTTGATTATTAATTTTTTGAGAATTTATTTCACCCTTAGCCCAATAATATGAGAGAAAGTAGCATTGCTACATGAATCATTATAAGAACCTAGAATTCCCATGTCATGCATATTTCCATGCCATATAGGTGTATTTCACTTCATTTCATTGCTTGAAATGCCTGTAATTGTTGAGAGATACAGTGAAAGTTGCGTGTACTTGTATTAAATTAGATTCGATTGAGTGATTAACAGTATCAATTCATGAGGTGTATGGGACCTCAGGGGTTGGTATGAATAATTTACCAAGTCAGGACATAATACTATAAAGAAATGAGTGTTATTTCTGGTGATAGGAGTATGTGCACTGATTCATCGGAAATGAATTTTCATTATAAAATGAAACCTGGAATCTAAAATGAATTGTTTTCAAATCCTTATCCTGCCTTGTCATGTCTATGAATGGTAAAGGGGTAATCCAGGAAATTAACTACATAATTACATGAAACTTATACTTGAGCACTTACCAATACATGTCGTCTAAGCAGGCAGTTTCGGGTAGTATTCATTGGTTAGTGATTATATTACATTGAACTTCCATTAGTGATGGTATCTTATGCTTTTATGATTATTATAAGGTGTGTTCTTGGAATTTTTAGACCAATACTGCTACGAAATCCTCGTGTCATTTTCCAGGATGGTGGTGACGACCATGCTCCAGACATGGTGGGCCCTGAGCCACCGATATTTCTTCCAGAAGTTCCACTTGCGGAGCCTCCTGTTGTACTTGATCTGGGAACGGATTCCCAACTATGTGATAGTTTCGTATGTCTAATGCAGTTCATGCAAGGTTCCCCATGGGTTGTACATACGATGGCTAATCTGACCCACGAGTTCCAACAACAACATCCTCCAACTTTTTTCAGGGATGGAAGTTCTCAGGCTACTGAGTCTTGGATAGTGTCCATGATATCTATATTTGAGCATCTATAAATGCATACAGAATAGAGAGTTAATATTTCTACATACATTCTTCGGGATTCATCCAAGAGTAGGTGGGATGTGGTTACGCCAACCAGTCATCATCAAGGAATGTTATGGGTTGACATCCAGACTGAATTCTATGATCAAATCGTTCCGTAGTCACTGAGGGTTGACAGAACCAGATATTTCATTCATCTCAAGTAGGGTTCTATGTCTGTTATGGATCATTCAGCATGTTTCACTAATTTACAGCACTTTTCACTACTTTTATCCAGTGATGAACTTTCACGTGCTAGACGTTTTGAGGATGGGGTTCATTATGCCATCTGAACTCAGGTGAATGTATTTCGCCTTCTTACCTTTTATGAAATAGTTGATCTGGCCCTTATCAATGAGCACAACCTAAGAGACAGTGCCAATACCAGATTTAATGGACTAGTGTCGCGTCAGGCCAATAGTTCTTCTAGTGACATGAAATTTTCCCTCGAGGTTTTTATTCAGGGCAGTGGCAACCAGAGTATCATGTTTGATAGATATGTGGTGTTTCATCAGTGTGGAAAACCATGGAATAAGAAGACCTAATGTGATATATACTCTATAGAGTGTTGAGCATGCAGTTGTATGGGTCATCTTCATCTCTTTTTCTGGACCATTCCACCAACTTTGAGTGGAAAAGGATTTTTTCCAGATCCACCTTCAAGAGTGATTTATTGTGTACCACGACAAGTGGGGATTTGGAATTGCATTGGTATGTCTAGTTGAGGTGGATGTTTTGGCCGTGGTAGTCTGATCCCTGATCAACAATAGCGCCAAAAGAATAATCATGATCATGGTAGTCTATCTATTGCATAGGGAGATGGATTAGGACAGTTTCATGCTTTACATCCGATACTCAAGGATCTGGCTGCGGGACCATCTATTATACGAGGCACTATTCTTTTAGCCTCTACTATTATCTCTGCTTTGTTTGGTACTATTTATGTATCTTTCGTGGAAATCCTTAGATAAGAAATACCATATCACTATGGTATACTGACCCTCAATATAGCATTGGGAATATAGATGGAGGGCATACTCTAGTGCAGGGATTGTCCCCTAGAGGTTGGTAGTTACCCTTTCTTGTGGAATCTCTTTTTTCTTGAGATGACGGGCTTCGATGTCATTCTCAAGATGGACTAGTTAGTCCACTATCACACCTTTGTAGACTGATATCATCACATGATTTATTTTACATCACCAGAATGAAGCCATTATCTTTTCAAAGGTGAGTGGGATATCTATGCTTGGAGAGCTGGATCAAAGCATCATGGGCTGAGTGGAGTGACTTCCCAGATTGAAAATCTTTTCATGGATGATCCGGGATTTCTTTAAACTGATTTCCCTCCAGTAGTTCATCATTTTAGGGAAGTCTTTCATATTGAATTTTATAGATTACCTCCTAAGAGAAATGTAGAGTTTACAATTGATCTTGTTCCGAGAGCTTCTCCAGTGTCCATTACTCCATACAGTATGGCACCTGTAGAGATTCCTGAGCTCAAGCGGTAGATAGAGGGCCTAGAGTCCAAAGGTTTTATATGGTCTAATACATCCTCTTGGGATTAACCTGTGGTTTTTGATAAGAAGGAATATGGAAATATTCATCTATACATGGATTACAGAAGGTTGAACCAGCTTACATTCAAGAACCATTATCCACACCCACAAATAGATGATCTCTTCGACCTGATTCGTGGAGATAAAGTGTTCTATAATATTGACCTGAGATCGGGTTATCATCAGGTGAGATTTAGACCATCAGACATACCTCATACATCATTCCGTAGTAGTTATGGTCTATATGAGTTTCATTTTGTTCCATTCAGTCTTACAAACTTGCCTACCATTTTCATGTGTTTGATGAATAGGTTTTCCACCCACTATTTGGACACTTTTGTCGTGGTCTTTGTGGATGACTTCTTGGTGTATTATCTCACTCGTAAAGACCATTCCAAACATCTTGAGATCATTCTGAGTACACTGAGAGATAATCAAATTTATTATAACCTTTCTATATGTGACTTTTGGATTCAAAAAGTCTACATCATGGGTCAAATAATTTCAGAATCATGAGTATCTATTGATCCTGAAAAGGTTGCTATAGTTTCTTGGGAGCAGTCCAAAAACGTGTTTGATATCAGAGCTTCTTAGGGATCTCTGGATATTACAGGTGCATCATACATGACTTATGACATATTTCTTCACCTCCTACTATACTTACAAAAAAGGGTTATAGGTTACTATAGTCAGAAGCATGCTAGAAAGCCTTTCATGAGGTGAAAGGGAGGCTTGTCTAAGCACAGATTCTGATTCTTCCAGAACCTGGTAAAGGTTATATCATCTTCTGTGATGCATCATTCATTGGCCTAGGAGCAGTGTTGATGCATGAAGATAGAGGTTTTTCATATAGATCTCTGTAGTTGAGGCCTCACGAGAGAAATTACCTGATGCATGACCTCGATCTAGCTGCAGTGGTCAATGCCTTACGTCACTTGAGACATTATCTGTTGGGTGAGAGCTTTGTGGTGTATACAGATCAAAAAATTCTCATGTATATATTTTCTCAGGGTGACTTGGACCTCAAACAGTGGAGATGGGTCGAATATCTATAAGACTTAGATTTTGAGCATGCCTATATGAATGAAAAGGGAAATGTGGTTGGTGATGCACTAAGTTAGAAAGATCAAACTCGTTCCATTCTGGCAGCCAGTGATGAATGGAAGTTAATTTACATCATTTCAGAACCTCATCTGGAGTCTCATCACAATCATGTGTAGTCTTACCTCTCAGCCTTAACAGTTACCTCTTCCCTCCTTGAGAAGATGAAGATTAGGAATTTTTCAAATACTAAAGGTTTGGTTCTCTGTGAGAGTATATCAGGAGATAACCCACCTCTAGATTGGTTTGTGGATAGGGAAGATATCTTACATATACATGGGCGTTTCTGGGTTCCTGCAGATATGAGAGAGGAGTTGATGAAAGTGTCACATGCTTCTCAATGGGTAGTTCATCCTGGAATCTCGAAGATGTATCAATATATGCGATGCCAGTATTGGTGGCCTAGAATGAAATGTATGATTACAAGATTTATCACTAGGTGTTCCCCCTGTCAGTAGGTGAAGGCAGAGCACTAGAGACCTATAGTCTTGTTACATCTGTTTCCAGTCCCAAAATATAAATGGGAGGATGTTTCTATGGATTTTTTTGTCGGCTTACCTAGTTCTCCGAGGGTAATTAGCGATGCTCTCTGGGTATTCATTGACTGACTAACAAAATTTTCCCACTTAATTCCTATATGGGAGACTTTTTCAGTTGATTAATTGTGAATATTGTATGTCCATGAGATCATACGACTACATGGGGTTCCACATACTATCATTTCAGATAGGTATGCTCATTTGACTACAAAGTTATTGTGGTGTTTGAAGAAAGCTATGGGGACTCATATGAATCTAAGCACAACTACTCACCCTCATACTGATGGAAAATAAAAGTTATAGAGGATATGCTTCGAGCATGTGTCCTTGATTTTAGAGGTTATTGGGAGTATCATAACATTATCATTGAGTTTTCTTATACGAATAGTTTTTACGTGATGATCCAGATGGATCCTTTTGAGGCCTTATAATTTAGTCAATTATGTTCAACCTTATGCTAGCTAGAGGTAGGTGAGACAGTCCCACTTGGTCATCACCTCGTTCAGGAGACTTCAGAACAGGTTCATCTGATCAGAAAGTGTATGACTTCTGCTCAGTCAAGACAGAATTTTTATGTCAATCTCTGTTGGCGACCTCTTGAGTTTGAGGATGGGGTTCATGTTTTCCTTTGGGTGTCAACCATGATATGGAATAGATAGTAAGGAAAGTAGGGAATGTTTTTTCCTCATTACGTCAGGTCGTTCGAGATTATAGAGAGAGTCAGGCCAATAGCTTATTAGTTTTTATTACCTCAGAGGTATCGTGCCATGCACAACATCCTTCATGTATCATAGCTTTTCCAATATCATGCTGCCCCATCTCATACCTTTGATCCTGATGAAGTTGAGTTAGATGTCGATTAAACCTTTGAGGAGTATCTAGTACGCATCGTGGACTGATGAACGAAGGTTCTCTGAGGCAAGTATGTCCCTCTCGTATGGGTGATATGGTAGCACAACTGACTACAGGACGAGACTTGGGAGAGAGAAGCTGATGTACGTACTCAGTGACCAAAGTTTTTCTAAGATAATGTTTCTTTACCCTTGGAAGCAGAACTCAAGGGAGAGTTCATTTAATGGGGGAATACTGTAAGAACCCAGTTTTTCATTCAGGTATATATCCATTAATTTTCAGTCTAAATATTTACTTTGGACCTAATAAAGATGCTTAATGAGTTAGTGGAGGTTAAAAGGGTGTCTGGGGCTTGTTTGGAGCCCAGAACCCATCCATTTTGAGAAAACATACTCTACACATGGTTTAGAGTAAACAGTGTGGATAGTGTATTTTCAGACAGAGCCACCTCGCACGGTCGGTACATGGCCATACGGCCTAACCGTACAAGATCCCCTTTTTCCCTGGTACCCAAGCATGTCTTGCACACAGTTTGATCAAACCATGTGGAGTACGTGATTTTGGGCAGCACTATTACGCATAGTTTGTGCATGGTTTGAAAAACCGTGCGAATAAATTGTGCACATGCTATTTTTTTGGGTTATTTTCTATTTTTCCATTAATAAACTAATTAAGTCACCCCATATTCTCTAATACAAGATTATGTGGGATTGATATTTTTCTCCCTCATTTTGGAGCTTTTTGAAGATCCAAACTTGGAATCAATAGATATCCATCGTATTTCATCTAATAGAGCTTACATTCATCATGTTAGATGTTCAATGGTAAGTACTCAAGTTCTCTTTATCCATTCTTCTTCTATTTTTCTATCGACCTAGTTATCTCCATGTGATCGTTTTTCACCTTTTCTTAGATCTACTCCGATCTAAAAAAAATCAGGGGATGATACTGGAGGAGGAGGATCATACATCCATAAGGTGGGTGGTGTATAACTCATATCTAGTGTTTTTATAATTTGGGATATTCATGTGGGGGCCGCTTATTCTATCATGGACCATTTCTAAAATTTACATGTCTTGATTTTACATTTTATAATCCTATGGTTATTCTCTTTCCAAATATGTGATTAGTTGTTAGTGGTTACACCCACAACTCAATCCTCCTCATGTCGAAGGTGATTCCATAATTAGGTTTTTAGTGTTTTGACACATTTGAGCCACCATTCGGGTGTTCCCTTTCTTGGCCTTCCTAAAGGTGAGACTTCCTATATTAAATGGTTTGTTGTTTAATGAGGATTTCATAATGTCATGTACCATGTATGCTCACCACTTGACCCACCTATGGTATGTGATTCAAATGATTATTAAATGTGAAATGTGGAGTGGAAAGTATACTAAATATATAACTTGGCCTTATTAAAAGAGATTTAATAAAGGTTACATGTACGTAAAATCTCTTTCCATGTTGATGGAAGGTAGAAGAGTGAACCCCAATAATTGAATATGCCTTAATGGTTAACTTATACTTGATTAAATGGTTGCAATGCAACTTGAAATATCCACACTAATGGAAGACAAGGATTAGACCGATAAATAAATGGTTTCAACTCTACTAGACCTATCCACATTAATGGAAGGAAAGACTTGAACCAAATGAATTACTATATGATTGCAAAACCAAATTGGAATGGACTGACTCGAGCTCACCTTGGATTCTGAGAGGAGAATACCTAGGGTCTCGAGAACACCATTCCGATTCAAGGATGCAGTTTGATTAGGTTGATACTATAGCATCCCGTCTTTTTATAACATAACTTTCATTTCATTACACGGAACTGAGGATCGTTAAGGTTTAGTGTCTTGGAAACAAGGAACATAATACAAGAAAAAAAACATAAAACATTCTTCTTAAACACTTGAAAGGCTTCTCCTTTAGTTCATCCTAGGTTCATTACTGCATCTCATAACCTGGGGACATACATCAAAAGAAAGGGTGAGAAGAAGGCCCAGTAAGGGAAACAAGAGAAACATTTTTCATGTGAACTTGAGATACTTCAATAAGGACATGAAAAGAACTTTAAGGCATGATAAAGGAATCATGAGATACATCATAATAAAAATAACATTTTTCATAACTTGAAGATGTGGCTGCAACATTTAATATTGAAAATAGTTTCGTTTCACCAAGGTCCATCCCCAAGTTGTCGTTAAAAATTACCAAGGTTATTCACCAAGGCGTCGTTAAAATGGTCATCTCTAGAGATTAAGTCTTTACCCAATGCATTGGAGCGCTATCAGGGCGCACCCTTAAATTTGGCTTTATTATCTTGTGAGCCACATATATCATCATCAAAAATTTCATAAATAACCCATATAGCATAAAATAAAAGGGTTTCATTTCATAATCATAACGTTTTAAAAACTGCTTTAAAGACATGATCTTTACGTTACTTTAAACCCACGGAAAGGGAAAGCGGGTATCATGTATGTAAATCCCAGAATTTAAAATAGAACATTTTTATATATATGTGAATACCCCAGTAGAAATAGGAGCTTTGATTATTCACTCTATAACATAAAATAATTTTGAGAAAAGAGAGGCATTTTGAGACGAAAATTCTGCAGCATAACGGCTATGTTACAAGGTTTTAGAAAACTTTGAAAAGGGAGGGAACATGGGTCGAACAATCATAATTGACCCATAAAATAGTAGAGGGACAGAATAAGAAGTATATGTGGACATGGTGATGCAATTTCAAGGACATACAATTTGAAATGAAAAACATGGAAGGAAGACAAAAAGTTGATTTCCCTTATGAAAATTCGGCAGCCTAACGGCGTCACTTAAACTTCAACAAAAATGAATTGAACAGATCAAATAGGGTCTCTCATCATATGATCATAAGAGATCATCATGATAGATATAGAGATCATACCCCAACATAATAAAAAGTAACTTGAAAGATTTTACATGAAAATCGAACATGAAAAATGAGAAGGGTGAAAGAATCACTTAAAAATTCGGCAGCCTAACGGCGTCACTTAAACTTTCATAAAACAAAATGATGAGAGTAAGAGGGGATCTCTCATCATATAAACATGAAAGGGGCAGTAAGTGGAATATAAAAGAACATCCTCTCACGTAAGAACATGGAGCATAAAAGGAATGACATAAAAGAGATTACATGAAAAGAAAGAGAGGGGTCGGATCCCTTACCTTAAAACGTGACTCTTGAAACTCAAAGTTTTGGACCTTGAGGGCTTGGGGGAACCTTGGGAGGACTCCATGGGAGGTAAGGAGACCAGAACTTCGTTGGGGGAGAGTTGGGAGTGAGAAACAAAGGAGGAATGGGTGGGTATTTATAGGGAAAGTGAGGGGACAAGGCATTAATGGCCAAGGGACACCTCATTAGTGGTTTTGGAAAAACCATGGGCTTGCCCATGGTATTTTCCCATGGTATTGGCCACTTGGGACACCTAATACCTTATCTTACTATTCACAATTCTACCATATTGAATATATACTTAATACATCATTTAATGATGTCATTAAACACCCATAACTTAAAAACTATATTTTCACTATTCATCAAAAATTCAACTTTCTCAGAATAATCCCAAAATTTCACCTTAACCAAATATCAATGCTTTGATTTCAAAAATGAAATCCATTTTATAAAAATAATTTTCTAAATATTTTCAATTAAATTTTTAATTAAAAACACTATTCACCGAAAATTCATTTTTTTCATAAAAAACCCCAAAAATTACCTTAACATAATATCGATGCTCTGAGTTCAAAAATAAAGTCCTTTTTATTAAAATAATTTTCTAATTATTTTTAATTAAATTTTTAATTAAAAAACACTATTCATCCGAAAAAACTAATACTTGACTAATAATTTATGAAACCGTTATTTACCCATTTTATTGAATCACATTACTTAATCTAGGTGTCTAAATTATATTAAAACTTTCATTGAGTGAAATTACTAATCCATTTGGTCCCATTACTAATCCTAAGCGTAAAATCACTATTCATAATTTACTATTCATCAAAAATTAAGTTGATCTTATTAGACTCCAAATTCCTTGCTGAACACTTTTGTAGAAGACCATTTTTTGAAAATCATTACACATCATTAGTTATTTAGGGTTTACATAACTATTTTAAAATATCCCTTTTTCAAAATTCATCAATAAAATACATTCTAAAATTATCTAGACATTTGACATTTCACAAACATCACTAAAGGAATAAATCTCAATTCATTCACCCGAAAGGATTACACAAGGAAGCTAGGGTCTCGTCACATAGCCCCTTATAACACCGGCATAAGACCTAAGTGTAAGGTGTGTTATGGTGAGAGAATCTGAGGGAGGCTCAGATAGCATTGCCCTAGTAGTAATCTCCACTAACTTGAACTTCTCCCGCAAGCGTTTCCGTTCAAGCTTGACATGATGAAGTTCAGCTTGGGCTTGGTCCAAAGAGAAGCCCACAGATGCTACCTCCTTCCCAAGCTCTGATAAGTGGGATTCATAAGGGTCGAGTCTACTGGATGAAGCCATCGACTCCTGTTTCTGCATTAACCATTAACATCTTATTAAATCATTAAGAGTAAGTTAATATACTACTCAAAAAGATTGGGTTGTTACATTCTTCCCCCCTTAAGAAATTTCGTCCCCGAAATTTATACTTGAGGCCTAGTTGAAAAGGTGAGGGTATTTTTGCTTCATTGTTTCCTCTGGCTCCCAAGTCGCTTCTTCATATTTATGATTCCTCCACAACACTTTCACAAGGTGGGTAGTCTTGTTTCGTAGGACCTTGTCCCTACGGTCCAAGATCTCCACTGGATGATCCTCGTAAGAGAGGTCATGTTCCAGTTGTACCACCTCTGGGTTCAGTACATGTGAAGGGTCGGGTATGTACTTCCTCAAGAGAGATACATGGAAGACATCATGAACTTGAGCTAGGTTCGGTGGAAGTTCTAGACGATAGGTCACTGCTCCTATGCAATCAAGGATTTCATAGGGGTCAATGTACCTAGGGATGAGCTTCCCTTTCTTCCCAAACCGCATGACTCTCTTCCATGGGGAAATTCGAAGGAAGACTTTGTCACCAACACCAAACTCCAAGTCCCTTCGATGATTGTCAGCATAGCTCTTCTGCCGACTCTGAGCAGCCTTTATGTGTTGTTGGATGGCATGAACCTGTTCCGTCATCTCTTGAACAAGATCAGGCCCAAGAAGCTTCCTCTCACCAGTTTCATCCCAACAAGTAGGAGTTCTACACCGCTTTCCATACAGAGCTTCATAGGGTGCCATCTAAATACTCGAATGGAAGCTGTTGTTATAGGAGAACTCAACTAATGGGAGGTTTTGATCCCATCCACCCTTAAATTCCATTGAGCATAATCTCAGCATGTCTTCGAGTGTCTGAATAGTCCTTTCAGATTGGCCATCAGTTTGGGGATGATAGGCCATACTAAAATTCAATTCAGTATTCAGAGCATGTTGAAGACTTCTCCAGAATTTTGATGTGAATCTTGGGTCACGATCAGATACGATGGATAGTTGTAACCCATGAAGCCTTACCACTTCTTTCACGTATATCTTGGAAAGCTGATCCAGAGAGAAATCTTCCCGAATAGAGATAAAATGGGATGTCTTGGTGAGACGGTCCACAATAACCCATATCGCATTGTTTCCTTTGGATGTTTTTGGGAGGCCAGTTACAAAATTACATAGTGATATTATCCCACTTCCATACTGGTATGGGTAGCGGTTGTAATACCCCCTTAGGAAGTTGTCGTTCTGCCTTTACTTGCTGACACACCAGGCACCTTGTAGTGTAATCAGCAATCTCCCTCTTCATGTTATCCCACCAATAATGATCACGAAGGTCTCTATACATCTTAGTGCTTCCCGGGTGTATAGAGAATGTAGAGCTATGAGCTTCATCCATCAGTTCTTTCTTTATCTCCAGAATAGATGGAACACATAGTCTTGTACGAAATTTCAATACACCTTCTTGATCAATATTGAAATCAGGGAACTTCCCATCCTTTACAGCCTCAAACTTCTCCTGCAGTAAAGGATCCTCTTTTTGAGCCTTCTTGATCCTCTCTAATAATGATGGTTGAGAAATCATTTGGAATAGGGTTGATGATGCCCCTTTCCTTATAATTCCCATTTCCAGTTTTACTAGATCTTTAATCAAGGGATCTCCTAGGATCCTCATTGTTGCCAGAACAACAGGATCTTTCCTGCTTAACGCATCTGCGACTTTGTTTGCTCTTCCAGGGTGATAATGA
The DNA here is from genome assembly GCA_963277665.1 of Viscum album. Classification (NCBI taxonomy): domain Eukaryota; kingdom Viridiplantae; phylum Streptophyta; class Magnoliopsida; order Santalales; family Viscaceae; genus Viscum; species Viscum album. The sequence continues at coordinate 1,033,995,892 of OY728158.1, forward strand.
ATTGAACAATCATAGTCTTTAATAAGCTCCAACCATCTCCTTTGTCTCATGTTCAATTATTTCTGTGTGAAAATATACTTTAGACTTTGGTGGTCAGTGTATATATCACATTTCTCCCCATAAAGATAGTGCCTCCATATCTTTAGAGCAAAAACAACTGCCGACAGCTCTAGATCATGTGTAGGATAATTCTGCTCATGAATCTTCAACTGTTGAGATGCATAAGCAATTACTTTTTCATTTTTCATGAGGACGCACCCAAGACCTTTCAGAGATGCATCACTAAAAATAACGAATCCTTCTCCGATAGAGGTGTTAACACAGGTGCAGTAACCAATCTCTTCTTCAGCTCTTGGAAACTTTCCTCGCATTCCTTTGTCCAGATGAACTTAACCCCTTTTCGAGTCAACTTGGTTAGTGGATTAGAAATCCGTGAAAAGTTTTTCACAAACCTCCTATAATATCCCGCTAAACCAAGGAAACTATGAATCTCAGTTACTGTTGTGGGTTGAGGCCACTCCTCCACAACCATTGTTTTTGCAGGGTCAACCGAGATTCCTTCATTGGTTATGATGTGCCCCAAGAAAGCCACCTTTTGTAACCAAAACTCACACTTTCTGAACTTCCCAAAGAGCTTCTCCTTCCGCAGAGTTTTCAATATAACCCTTAGATGATCTTCATGCTCCTAATGACTTTTTCAATATATCAAAATATCATCAATAAAAACTACCACAAAGTTATCAAGGTAGTCCTTAAAGACTCTATTCATCAAATCCCTGAAAATAGCAGGAGCATTAGTCAAGCCGAAGGGCATAACAGTAAACTCATAATGCCCATATCTTGATCGGAAGGCAGTCTTTGGAATATCCTCCTTCTTCACCCTCAGTTGATGATAACCAGATCGAAGGTCAATCTTAAAGAAGAATTGAGCCCCGCGAAGTTGGTCAAATAAATCATCAATTCTTGGAATAGGATATCTGTTCTTCACTGTGATCCCGTTCAGTTCTCTATAATCGATGCATAGCCGCATTGATCCATCCTTCTTCTTCACAAAGAGAACTGGTGCTCCCCAAGGAGACACACTCGGTCGGATAAACCCCTTCTCCAACAAGTCTTGGAGTTGTTTCTTTAACTCTTCTAGCTCCACATTTTCCATTCTATACAGAGTCTTTGATATCGGTTGAGACCCAGGTACGAGTTCAATGGAGAACTCTACCTCTCTTTCTGGGGGATGTCCAAGTAACTCCTTAGGAAATACATCCATGTATTCCTGAACAATAGGAACATTATCTATTTGTATGCTCCCTTTTACTTCTTCATCATCATCGATTAACTCCATAAAGAAAGCTATAGGGGGCGCTTCTAGATAGGGATCAGTTCGGGATATCTCTCCTTGGAAGATAACTGTAGGTCGTTCATTCAAGACTACTGAGATTTCCTTACTTCTGTATTTGATCTTAGCATTATACTTTGAGAGCCAGTCCATCCCTAGTATTATGTCGAATTCCATAATGGGAATGACTACTAGATTTGCGATAAGATTGTGCTCACTAAAGTAAACACTAGAGTCTCTAAATACAGTTGATGCAAGGATAATCCCACTTGGAGTCTTGACAGACAACTCTACCTCTAGCAGTTCGGGGATTGATTCTATATTCCTTGCAAACTTGGAGGAAATAAAGGAAGGCGTAGAACCAGAATCAAATAAAGTACTTGCTAGTTTTGAGAGGACGACAAGAGTACCTGCTACCACATCGTTCGGGACTTCAACTTCAGCTGTTGTGATAGCGAAAGCACGACCTTGATCCCTTGGCCTCTGCTGAGGTTGATGGTGATTCCCCTCCACCGCCCTTGGATTTGGACATTGGTTAGCAAAGTGCCCAAGTTGTCCACACTTGAAGCATGTGACTTTGGGTAGGGCCAGAACCATCTTTACCCTGTCGTTAGTGTTGGGAAGCTGAGGCTTCACCTCACTGTGACAATTCCGAGCAATACGGCCTCCTCTTCCACACTTGTAGCACTTTCCACTTCCGTTCAAGCAATTCCCCAGATGATTCTTACCACATTTATTTCATGTGGTAAGTTTCATTTGCTTTCCACCTCTTCCCTGATCAAAAGACTTCCCTAAACTGGGCTCCAACGATCTCTTCTTCCCATTTGGTTTATGAGACCACTGTGTCTCACCAAACTCCAGCTCGACTTTCATAGCACTTCGAACTATTTCTTCATAGCTATCATAGTCTCTGTTGGCTAGATTCTTCCACAGATGAGGTCATAGTCCACCAAAGAATCTATCAACCTTCCCATTAGGGTCCATGACAAAGCTTGAGGTATAACGGGAAAGCCTTGTGAAGTTCATCTCATAGCTTCCGACAGATTCGTTCTCCTTCTGCTTCAGCTCGAGAAACTATTTCTCCATTCTCGTTCTCATGGAATGAGGGAAATACTTGTTAAAGAAAATTCCCCGAAATTATTCCCACTCCATAGCTTCTTATCTCTCCTCGTGGCTTCGTGTTTTTGATCAGTGACCACCACTGATCAGCTTCTCCCTCTAGGCGGTAAACAGCAAGGGTGACTTTTTCTTGTTCCGAATAGTGAATTACAGAAAAGATCTTTTCAATGGAGCTTATCCATTGTTACGCAACCAATGGGTCAGTAGATCCACTGAATGTTGGTGGTCGTTGACGCATGAAGGACTCAACAGAGTGTTGTTCCCTTCGTGGTGAGGTCGGCCTATCATCTTGATTCAACTTATTGCTCATAACTTGAGTCAGTTGGTTCATCATTCGCATGAATGTTTCCATTCCGGCTTCCATCGGAGGGCCGTCAGCACATGGTGCATTGCGGTCACCATCGGCACGGTTCCTCTTATTGCCCGCCATTTTCTAAAAGAATAAAACCTTAGTAAGAAACTTATTTCATTTATGAATCTTTTAACTAAGACTTCATGCTTAGAAAATTACACTTTTCTATAATTCCTTCATAATGATTCATAAAAAGCTTGTGATTAACCAAACATATCCCCCAGGAGTGTCGTAACCAAGAGTGCAGCAAGGCCCGTTATCGTGCACCAGTTCCCGTTCGAGTCTAGCTCAAAGCGGTATTTTCGGGGTTTACCCTTATGTACATCTGTGCCAGAGCCGCCTCTACCTGCTCGTATCCAGACAGGGATGTATTTGTTTGATAAACCACTTACTCAATACATACCAAAATACCAGGAAGTTTTCCTATATTATATCATCCTGTCTTTTTATAACATAACTTTCATTTCATTACACGGAACTGAGGATCGTTAAGGTTTAGTGTCTTGGAAACAAGGAACATAATACAAGAAAAAAAACATAAAACATTCTTCTTAAAAACTTGAAAGGATTCTCCTTTAGTTCATCCTAGTTTCATTACTGCATCTCATAACCTGGGGACATACATCAAAAGAAAGGGTGAGGAGAAGGCCCAGTAAGGGAAACAAGAGAAACATTTTTAATGTGAACTTGAGATACTTCAATAAGGAAATGAAAAGAACTTTAAGGAATGAGAAAGGAATCATGAGATACATCATAATAAAAATAACATTTTTCATAACTTGAAGATGTGGCTGCAACATTTAATATTGACAATCGTTTCGTTTCACCAAGGTCCATCCCCAAGGTGTCGTTAAAAATTACCAAGGTTATTCACCAAGGCGTCGTTAAAATGGTCATCTCTAGAGATTAAGTCTTTACCCAATGCATTGGAGCGCTATTAGGGCGAACCCTTAAATTTGCATTTATTATCATGTGAGACACATATATCATCATCAAACATTTCATAAATAACCCATATAGCATAAAATAAATGGGTTTCATTTCATAATCATAACGTTTTAAAAACTGCTTTAAAGACATGATCTTTATGTTACTTTAAACCCACGGAAAGGGAAAGCGGGTATCATGTATGTAAATCCCAGAATTTAAAATATAAAATTTTTATATATATGTGAATACCCCGGTAGAAATATGATTTTTGATTATTCACTCTATAACCTAAAATAATTTTAAGAAAAGAGAGGCATTTTGAGACGAAAATTCTGCAGCATAACGACTATGTTACAAGGTTTTAGAAAACTTTGAAAAGGGAGGGAACATGGGTCGAACAATCATAATTGACCCATAAAACAGTAGAGGGACAGAATACAAAGTATATATGGACATGGTGATGCAATTTCAAGGACATACCATTTGAAATGAAAAACTTGGAAGGAAGACAAAAAGTTGATTTCCCTTATGAAAATTCGGCAGCCTAACGGCGTCACTTAAACTTCAACAAAAATGAATTGAACAGATCAAATAGGGTCTCTCATAATATGATCATAAGAGATCAGTATGATAGATATAGAGATCATACCCCAACATAATAAAAAGGAACTTGAAAGATTTGACATGAAAATCGAACTTGAAAAATGAGAAGGGTGAAAGAATCACTTAAAAATTCGGCAGCCTAATGGCGTCACTTAAACTTTCATAAAACGAAATGATGAGAGTAAGAGGGGGTATCTCATCATATAAACATGAAAGGGGCAGTAAGAGGAATATAAAATAACATCCTCTCACATAAGAACATGGAGCATAAAAGGAATGACATAAAAGAGATTACATGAAAAGAAAGAGAGGGGTCGGATCCCTTACCTTAAAACGTGACTCTTGAAACTCAAATTTTTGGACCTTGAGGGCTTTGGGGCACCTTGGGAGGACTCCTTGGGAGGTAAGGAGACCAGAAATTCGTTGGGGGAGAGTTGGGAGTGAGAACCAAAGGAGGAATGGGTGGGTATTTATAGGGAAAGTGAGTGGACAAGGCATTAACGGCCAAGAGACACCTCATTAGTGGTTTTGAAAAAACCATGGGCTTGCCCATGGTATTTCCCATGGTATTGGCCACTTGGGACACCTCATACGTTATCTTACTATTCACAATTCGACCATATTGAATATATACTTAATACATCATTTAATGATGTCATTAAACACCCGTAACTTAAAAACTATATTTTCACTATTCATCAAAAATTCAACTTTCTCAGAATAATCCCAAAATTTCACCTTAACCAAATATCAATGCTTTGATTTCAAAAATGAAATCCATTTTATAAAAATAATTTTCTAAATATTTTTAATTAAATTTTTAATTAAAAACACTATTCACCAAAAATTCATTTTTTTCAGAAAAAACCCCAAAAATTACCTTAACATAATATCGATGCTCTGAGTTCAAAAATAAAGTCCTTTTTATAAAAATAATTTTCTAATTATTTTTAATTAAATTTTTAATTAAAAAACACTATTCATCCGAAAAAACTAATACTTGACTAATAATTTATGAAACCGTTATTTACCCATTTTATTGAATCACATTACTTAATCTAGCTGTCTAAATTATATTAAAACTTTTTTTGAGTGAAATTACTAATCCATTTGGTCCCATTACTAATCCTAAGCGTAAAATCACTATTCATAATTTACTATTCATCAAAAATTAAGTTAATCTTATTAGACTCCAAATTCCTTGCTGAACACTTTTGTAGAAGACCATTTTTTGAAAATCATTACACAACATTAGTTATTTAGGGTTTACATAAATATTTTAAAATATCCCTTTTTCAAAATTCATCAATAAAATACATTCTAAAATTATCTAGACATTTGACATTTCACAAACATCACTAAAGGAAGAAATCTCAATTCATTCACCCAAAAGGATTACACAAGGAAGCTAGGGTCTCGTCACATAGCCCCTTATAACACCGGCATAAGACCTAAGTGTAAGGTGTGCTATGGTGAGAGAATCTGAGGGAGGATCAAATAGCATTTCCCTAGTAGTAATCTCCACTAACTTGAACTTCTCCCGCAAGCATTTCCGTTCAAGCTTGACATGCTGGAGTTCGGCTTGGGCTTGGTCCAAAGCGAAGCCCACAGATGCTACCTCCTTCCCAAGCTCTGATAAGTGGGCTTCATAAGGGTCGAGTCTACTGGATGAAGCCATCGACTCCTCTTTCTGCATTAACCATTAACATCTTATTAAATCATTAAGAGTAAGTTAATATACTACTCAAAAATATTGGGTCGTTACAGATACCCACCTAGACTCCGGTTCATGTCTATTCCTTAGATTCCTGTTATACTACCATAGGGACCCCTTTCATTATTCCAGGATAACTCGAATACACTCCTTAGATCCAGCATTTACAAGCAGGTTCCTTGGATACACTCCCTGGACCCAGTCCTTGAATAGCCCCATTTTACCTTGGATGAACTCCTTAGGGTCGGTAAATGCCTTATTGTGGAATGCCTTGGATTAAGCTCCTTGGATTACACTCTAACCACTTAGCTAGACCCAGATGCTACCGAGTTAGCTTTCCATGAGATTTACTTTGTCTAGGATATTACAATAAAACTCCCTCATTGGATATATTTGTCAGGTTGCCTTTTCATGCTTGAGGGCCTTCACTACTTATACTATCCTAAGGTTATGTCAGTGATGGATATGCCTCAAATGACCTATTAACATTAAATGGTAATTGATTAATTAATGAACTAGTTAAATATTCAGACACTAACCGAGAGATGAATTAGGTACTTGGTTATTTAGTTATATTGTACTGGTTAGTTTCTTATAAATACATGCCTTCACATTGCTTTATTCCGTTACACAGGCTGGACGTTATAGACACCATTGGTGGTGGCCCTTGATATTTACCTCGCACCCTCTCTTGGTGCCATTTGGTACCTGAAGTAAATTAAATGTTTGTTGGTATTGAAAAAGGGAATCATACGACTTCCAACACTTCATTGCATGTTGATTAGGATGGCTCTTGATAGAAGATGACTGAGTTGCATCTTGGGATGATTGGAAAAGTCTTTGTTTTATTTTATCTTTTGGAACATGTTATGTCTATTTCCCTGTATCCATTTTTTATAGTTTTCTAGTGACATAACATTACATAATTTTAGTTTTCCTGATCCAATTATTATTATCCTCATTTATCTAATGCATTAGTTTTCTTTCGCTATTTATTTATCTTGATTCTAATTTTTACTATTCCTTTAAATTCATTCTGTTGTGATACAGTCTACTAATGAGGGCATAGTCTTCCTACAGACACACACTAGGCACTTGATACTAGTCTGTAGTCTCTTGAATTTGGGAAGATGTGCTTGAAGCCATGTGGCCCACTGAGATCAGGGCACCCGTTAATTTTCACCAGGGTCTGGGTTTTCACCCTACTCGAAGCCCGACATCCATATGATAGAGGCTAGAGACTAGAATTGAGTTGGAATATCCAAAAAGGGAAAGTATTTTCCATAAAACCTATTCTAACACACAAATATCAATCGTTGAAAAGTAAAAAAAAAGTAAACCACAACTATCACTAAGACAACTAATGATAGTACAGTATAAATTTAAGGTAAAAAAGGGTCCATAATACAAGTCCAAAATCAAAAAAGAAAGTAAAACTACCACATTCCATCCACTCATGACCCCACCTGAAGGGTAGGTAAAGGTTAGATGCCTGTATTTTATAATTATTCTCATCCTTCCTGTCTCACTAAGCACCACCTGTTCCTGGGCCACCAAGGTCTCCATTGAAGCATCAATCACCTTCATAGAACACAACACATGTGGGAAAATCCCATGTATGGGTGAGTAACATAATACTCATTAGGGACCCCAAACCATAAAGAAATGACCAAAAAGAAAGATCACACAGAAAGACCACAAATAAAAGACAACTCACACCAAGTATAACTCATTGTATGGAAGGAAAGAATATTAGTTGTAACAATGAACACCTTTGGCTACTGATATAATATTCCCTGATGAGTACCACAGGTCTGTTGGGATACACAGAGCTTCTCCCCACCACGGGTATGCCGGATCACATAGAGTCACTTCCCACTTAGGATATCATAGCTGGTCTACATAGGGCTAGTTATAGCTGGACCACAAAGGGACGATTGTAGCAGGTTCACACAGAGCCACTTGTAGCTGGTCTACACATAGCATCTTATATCTGGTCCACACAGGGATGCTTATAGAAGGTCCACATAAGGCCGCTTATCATCTAGTCCTACAATTTCATATAGACCCGCTCATCAACTGTCTTCGGGTCTCATCCAGTCGTAGGATTCACACACATAGCACGTTTGATTCTGGGAGAATCTACTTCTCAAACCATCTGTCACATCTCGACTGCCACAAAATCTCACTTATAGCATGACAAAAGAACAACCTCATTGTGAGGGTTTTGATGCTATAAATGGAACGTAAATCAGATGCTTGATCTAAAAGATGTTGGTGTTTTTGTGAATAGGGGCAGGTTATATCTGAACTCAGTCCGACTCGATCAGACTGACCCGACCAACCCAGCCCGGGGGTCCTGCATGACCATACCCGGTTAGGCTGACCCATCCCGAACTAGTTTGTCCAACCCGGCCTGACTAGGTTGGTTCTAGGTTGACCTGGTCCATCCTGGACTTGGGAAAGGCCTGGTGGGTTGTGGATCCAACCCACTAGGTCTCCCGACAAACCGGTTTCATCCGGTCGGGCCCGCAATGATGGGATGGTTCTTTCCTATCATGGGGTGCCCAACGGCCCAGTTTTCCCCGTCGGTCCACCACGCATTGTCGGGCCGACTATTCTCCATATCGAGCTGCCCAAAGGCCCTACCTACATGGCAGTCCAGTTTCCCCCCTTTCTCGACACCCATGGGGCATTCTGTTTGTGCCGCACGTGGCTAGATGACGCAGGCCGCCTCCTTTTCATGCGGCCCATGACCAAATGTCAGCTCTTGCAACGGCCCACCAGTGGGGACCCTCCTCCAATGCAGTGCCTGAGTAGCGCTTCTCTTATACCCTGGTCTACTCATACATACTAGTTTCCTCATGTGGCCCATGAATTTTTTGTGGTTCCAGCTCGACGCTGCGATCTGCAAACCATGGATCTATGTGTCGTCTGCCTTCTGCCAGCCACCGGCCTCTGTGCTGATGGATCCTATCACATTCGCAGTGCACCACCTCCCACCTACCACCACGGTTAGGTTGTTTCTGCCTAGTGCCACATCTGCTTACTGGTGCCACAATCTCTTTCTAGTGTCGCGGCCAACCTTACCGTGACCCTTCCACCTGGAGCTTCTATAGCCAATGTGCCACCATATTTTATGCCATGAAAAGTGGGGAGATAGAGATGGAGGGGATCAAAAAGTACATCCATATCAACAGCCTACCCTTGTTCATGTTGGTCTATAATTGTTCGTGTTATTAGGATTCTAATGTATTAATTATAAATCACTAATATTTAATCCTAATATCAACCAACAACTATATTTACCAACATCAAAAGGAAAAATCCATCCGCAGATCAACTTGTTAGAGATTTGATCTGAATTATTCATTTAGATGGAGATAATGGGGAAAACAATTCATTAATAATTTAAACCCCTACATGGGAAAAGATATTCCTTGAGGGTGATCATTCGTCGTCATTCGTCGATCTCTGATCCTGAATCTGCTCTCCAATCGTATCATGGCCATTTTCCAAATCGAGGACATTTGTCTATGGAGATTTTGTCCTTCGTCGTTTTTCGTCGCCACCCACCGAAGCCTCAGAGAAATTCCAGGATTGTTCCAAAAATCCTACATTTCTTGTTAAGCTATTAATTAGAAAAATGTGAATCAACATTTTTGTTATGATGTGTTGTAGCGTCGATATGTTGAATCATTAATGGGGTTCATTAATGAGATTCATCATTTCCTCATTATTTCACCACAACGCTAATGTCCCACTGCTCAATAAAGAAGAAAACAATTAAAATAACTCTTTATGTTATTTTATTTTATTCCCTAAAATTCCAAATATTAACTTTTTCCCTTGACCTGCATTGGTCGAGGTTAAGTCCTGATTAAGGATAACATCTCATTAGTAACTCAACTATGGTCTTATATTTCTAATCCCACTTACTATTTGTGAGTTATGATGATTGGAAAATAGAATAAATTTTATTTAAATTATGTTATTTATGGTTACATCCCAAAAACCAACTTTCACAGTCGGCCTACGCCGACTGATGTTGGGATTATCCTAATGGATTCATACACTCATGTACGCAACGATAGTCTCATATTTGTAATCTGAGTTACCATTTTTGAGTTATAGGGATTTGAAAATTCAATAACATTATTCACTTATTTTATTTAAGGATAAAAACTACTTTCTACTATTGACCCATGCCAGACAATGTTAGACTATGCCTAAGGAAAGCACAACCTGCTACCAAATTCATTTTTTATTTTATTAAAAAGCCACTGAGGAAAGTGGGAACTATACAGAAAAATTCACACAGCATAATCCATGACCTTCGAAAAGAAAATTTCACACCATACATATTTCAAAATTCAACAATTTTAAACAGAAATACCATCACCACGCCTCCCATGAACCAGCCACCAGCATCATGTATGACCCGAAAACCACTCCAGATGGAAATTTTACAAAATTTGTAATTAAGAACTCCTTCACCAAAGCGTCAATTTGTTCCTCCACCAAATCCAATCCACCAAAACAAAGCCTCCACACGTTTCACCACAACGCAAAAAAAAGCAGGTTAACCCAATACCAAAGAAGAATATTCCAAAATAGATAACAAAAAACTGAATCCAATCAGAACAGGATAATTAAAAGAACAACAGTAAGAACATATCCAAAATTCTGATGATGCTTGCTCCCTCAACACACCTCCACTGATCCAAAAACCTCAAATATCTAATTCGGGAACCCATTTAATAGTTATTCTATTTTTCAGGAAAACCGCTCACACACACTATTTAAACCATAACATTTTTTAACAGATCATTCCGGGCACTCTAGGCCTCAGAATCGCATGCCGTCATAGTTCCTAGTCTTGAAATAATCCCATTATTTTTAATAAAAATCATGGAATTCCAGGGTATTACAGTATAACAAAAGGTGTTCGAGATAATATTATAGGAAAAAATGTTGTTAGATTTTTTTTTATTTAATTATTAGTAAATATAATATATTATGCTATTTACAGAAGTTTTTTTGTCATGTGTTTTAATTTAATACATTTAATGATATCCGAATGATTGTAAAACTTAATTCCCTTGACCTAGACAAGTTGATTAGAACCAAACTCATAATTCTTCGAGTCGAGTACAAATATTTTTTAATGGGTGAAGATGAAAGTGTAAACCAAATGTTTCATTGATTCACAAGTATTGTGAATGGAATAAATTCCCTTGGAGAATATTTGAAGAACTATGGACATGTCGAATGTTTCCTAATAGTTCTACCCAATAAGTGTAACTCAAAGAAATCTATGATCGATACCATTAATAATTTCAAAGAATGCACATCAGATCAAATAATCGGGTCACTTCCTCGATAAGAGCTTGTGATGAAGAATAATGTGGAATAATAGAATTGAACTAAGAAAAGTATTTATTTCAAATTATATAAAAAATTTATTAATAAATCTTATAAATATTATAAACATGATATTTACAAAAAATAATTAGTAAATATAAGAAAAGGTATTTATAATTTTATTAAGTGAAAGAAAATGCTCAAAAATTGAGCATGTAAATATCTAAATAATGATAAAAAAAGAAGTTCACTACATATGGAATAGTTGTAACCTATTATGAATGTAGAATGAAGGGACATATAAAACCTGACAATACAATGTTGAAGCTAGAAGGGAGAGGTAAAAAGCATATGAAAGAATTGAAATGTGCTTATCAAGTTGTATAGAGTTTTAGTAAAGGATCTTATTCTAGTGATGAATCTGGAATTAAAAAAGGAATCTACCAATCTATGTTTGATAGACATAAATATAAATTAGGTTAGTAATTATTTTGATCCTAGTTATTATTCTAATAGTGATAGTTATAACTTTTATGCGTTGTATGGGGAAACTGAAAAACATCATAAATATGTTTTAAGAGTTACTAAATTGTATAAATAATTAAAATAAGAAAAAAAGACTTGTCAAGAAATGTAATAAATTAAATAAGGAGAATGATTATCTTAGGTAAGAAATAAAAACATTTCTTCATGTTCTAAATGTATGATCTATGTTGATTTTGAGTTTGTTCGGTAGGAAAATCATAATCTTATAAAGGAAGTTGTCACATTAAAATAAGCATTATATTCTTCTTATGAAGTAATGAAAAATATGATAAATGTTATTAAAATGAAACTGAATAAAGATAAAGTTGTTTTTGGTTACAATCAATATATTTATATGTAATAAAATACCACTTTTGTTAAAATATCTTTTATAAAAGTTACTTATATTACATTATTTAAATGTTGTATGCAAATAAATTATTCCAATTAATGTTCTATTAGATATCCTTAATCACTTGGTTATACCAATACTTTTATTTTAAAATATTTATCTACTATATTACCTTATAATAATTCTTTTAAATTTGTTTGGGTTTCTAAGAAGTCTATTTCCAACCCAATTGGACCCAAAATAGCATGGGTACCAAAAATGTTAAGTAATTGATTTTTTTGGAGAAATGACTTGGATTTATCAAGAATAAAACATGGTACATGTACAATGGTTGTTCCCAATACATGAATCGGGGCCAATCGAATTTCCTCTCTTATAAAAAATGTGATGGAGTATCTTTCAATTTTTTTAGAAAACATAAAAGGCAAGGTTAATGGATTTGGTGAAGTACATACTTATAATGTTGTTTTCATTTCTAATGTTTTATATATTGAAGTTTTAAAACATAACTTAATTAATATTTCATAATTATGTGATGATAATATGTATGTCAAATTTGAAGATAATAAGTGTTTAGTCTTTAATAATAAAAGTGACATATTCTATACAAAATGAAAATATAATATTTATTCTATTAATTAATATGATATATCTAATGAAAATGTTAAGTGTATCAATGATATAGAAAGAGATGGTTTTCTTTATCATATAATTATCATACATGATCATTTCCAAATTATATACAAAATTTTCAACCATGTAAATTTTTTATATTTACCCAACTTAAACCCAAGTAATTTTTTGTTTGTGATTCGTGATTGAAAGGTAAGTTGTACAATGAATATTTCAAATATATCAATCATTTTTCTACTTATATACCCCTTGAATTATTGTATCTTGATTTATTTGGTCCAATGAAAAATTCTAGTTTAAGCGATAATAAGTTTTTGATGATTTCAGTATATTTACATGGGTTTATTTTATGTCTCATAAACATGAAACCTTAGAATGATTTATTTATTTTTGTGAGATAGTTCAAAATATAAAAATTTATATAATTGTTTCCATTATAAGTTATAATTTAGGTGAGTTTATTAATTTTAATTTTTAACTTTTTGTGAATAAAATGGTCATTCTCATAATGTTTCTACTCCTAGAGCACCATAACAAAATGGTTTTGTAGAATGAAAAAAAATTAAACCATAGAAGATATGGATCTAACTATTCTTAATGAAAATTGTTTTAAAAAATAATTTTTTACTGGATCTATTTATAATATTTTCTATGTTTTGAATATTATTAATGTAAGAGTTTTTTAAAAAAAATTCCCTTATGAATTTTTAAAGGAAGTAACCAATGGTTGGTTATTATAATGTTTTTGGCTGTAAATTTTTTATCTTGAATATGAAATATAATTTAGATATGTTGGATCTAAAAAGTGTTGAAGGTATATTTGTTGGTTATTCTTCTAAGGATAAAGATTATATAGTTTTATAATAAGCATACCATTACTATTAAAGAATCTATCCATATAAGTTTTTATGAAACTTTTTATGTTCAGAAATTTATTTTGGAAAGTAGTTAAGAGGATTTAATGGATTTCAATTTTGGAAAAGAAAAACCTAGATAAAATGCATATATTGAGTTGGAAAAAAATTATTCTCAATATAATACTAGATCTTAGAGGATTTATAAATATCATACTATTGACAATGTTATTAGTAATGTTGGTTTTAATATGAAAATCACTAGCTCTAATTTAAAATTCATTACTCTCTTTTCTTTTTTTCTGTATCATGTTCCTACTAAAGTTTTTGATATTTTAAATGATCCAAATTTGATTATTGATATGAAGGATGAGCTTAATATATTTTATAGAAATAATGATTGTTCTTTAGCTAAATTTCATAACGATAAGCATGTAATCAAAACAAAATGGATCTTTAGAAACAAGATGGATGAATCTGGATACATTCTCAACAATGGAACCAAAATAATTTCCCAAGGATACTCTCAAGAAGAAGGTATAGAATTTGATGTTTCATTTTTACCTATTTCTAGGTTTAATACTATTATTATTTTATTTTATTTTTCTTGTTTTCAAGGTTTTAAGTTATATAAAATAGACGTTAAAAGTGATTTATTAAATGATATTATTTAAAATGATGTTTTTTAATCAACCCCCTGGTTTTGAAAATGAAAAGTTTTATAATAATTTTTTAAAATTATTTAGTGATTTTCATAGCTTTGAACAACATCCATATGTTTTGAAGGTTAATTTTCACCTGTTTCAATTTTGAATACTAGTATGATTTTATTATATTTCCTTGTTTTCAAGGTTTTAGGTTATATAAAATAGATGTTAAAAGTGATTTATTAAATGATTATATTTTTAATTTTGTTTTTCTAATCGACCCCTTGGTTTTGAAAATTAATAATTTTCTAATAATGTTTTAAAATTATCTAGTGATTTTCATAGCCTCAAATAACAACATTTATTTGTATGAAATGATATTTTTTTCTACTGAATAATTGTTTCAAAAAGAGTAATATTTATCCTAGTCTTTTTATTTAAACAATTTATAAGGACATTTTAATTATGAAAATCTATTTTGATGATATAACTTTTTTGGTTCCTCTTGTGAATTGATGTGTAAATATTTTTCTACCTTTATTTCATCTAAGTTTGACATGAGCTTAATTTGAGTATTAAAGTTATTTCTTAGACTTAAATTTTCTAAAAGGAAATTTGGAATCCTTCATAAACAATCAAAGAATTATAAGGAGTTGATTAATATGTATGGTATCAATTATTTCAAATCTAGGAAAATTAATATGGTTGCTATTTGTAAATTAGATGTTTATTCTTCCGGAAAATATACTAATATTAAAGTATATAGAGTCCTGGTAGGTAGATGGTGTTATTTAACTTTATCTCGACTTGATATCATGTTTACTATTTTCTTCTGTGTAAGTTTTCATGTAGATCCAAAAGTGTGCAAAATTAACACTATAAAAATAATATCAAGATATTTAAAAAAACTATTAACTCAAATTTATTTCTTCCTAAATATTACTACTCTGATTTAATATCCTATTCAAAATCTAATTTTGGAGGCAATGGAATTTAAAAAAACATATGGTATATGTCATTTTCATAGAAATTTTTTAGTTTATTTTTATTTTAAGAAGAAACTATCTATTATTCTTTCTACATCATAAGATGAGTATATTTTTTATGTTAGTTTTCATGATCAATGTTTATGGGTTAATAAAAATTTATGTGATTTTGGTATTTGTCTCAAAAAATATACTATTTATCGGGATAACACATGTAAAATTTTTATATCTTAAAATATTTTACAAAGTTCTATAAAAAATTATATTGATGTTAAATTTCATATTATTAGAGATCATATGATAAAGGAACATGTTTTTCTGAGTTTACCCTGATTAAAAAAACTACAGATATCTTTACTAAGACTATAGACTTTTTCCAGTTTTAAAATATTAAATTTTCACTTGAAAATTTTTAATCAAAATTGTATTATTTTTCATGAGTTTAAGGGGAATTCGAATGTATTTTTATTCTAAACATTTAAGATTTACATGAAATATGTAAAATCTTGAATCTTTTTTTTTTCAGATTACTCTTGTTTAGTTTTTATACATATTTGTTTATTATATGGATTTTTTAAAACCTCTCATAAATCCTATTTTATGTTACCTTATATTTTAAACCCTAATTGGCATAAAATCTTATTTTGTAAAATATTTCTCATTATTTTCCCAAAATTTTAAAATATTTACTCACTACATTTTATTCTAATAGTGGATGAATTTCTAGTGGATCCTTGCTACATGTTAAGAAAAATTGCATGAAAATTTTATAGTTGTCATTAGGTCATTGACTAATGACATAAAATTCATGTTTTTCTATTTAAAACATTATCTATTTAATAATCCCAAAAAATGGAGAGTTGTTTTTAAAATTATATTTGGTTTTGTAATTATCAAAAATGGGGAGAATATTGAACGGAACCTAGAACAAATTTTTGTTTTGATAATTATAAATATTTATTTTTTTTATTTCATTTAAATTACATAAACGTTGGATTTTATATTGATTAAATTATGATTAACTTTTAATGTATCATGATATTTCATTACTTAAAATTTCTTTAGATTTCATGTTTTCACTGGTCAAAACATTTTCTACAAGTCTCTTAAAGTGTTCCTAGGATAAATAAGTCATTTATTACCTTAAAAAATCTTTTGGACTTTTTTACTATTACCTTGTAAAATTTGTATCAAATTCCATGTATCTAATTAATAAATCTTATAGTCAATTTTTAATTCACGTATCCGTTTTGGAATCCACATAGCCAATTTTCTAGAATCGATTACTATTTGTATTTTTTCCATATCTTCAGCTATTGTTCTCAAAATTGAGTGATTATTTTTTATAATTATAATAAAATTATATACATTTAATTATAATAACTCAACTTCGAAATTGATCTCTATCATTTTTTAAAATTAGGTTATAAGTCCATGTATTTGTTTCAGTATGATTTCTATAGTATTCTAGAACTATTTTGATTCTATTTTTTAATCGTAACCTAGGCTATAGAGATTCAATTATGGTGATAATTGATTATTTGGAAATATAATGAAATTATATAAATATAATTCAAATGGAATAAAAGTTTACCATTCCTCTTACAGTGTTTATTATAGATCTAAAATATGAGAAGCAAATCTGTTTATAGATATCAGAAAATCCGAAAAGAGAGAAATTTAGATACGTGATCAATTCACCTACATTGATTAAGCTACATTAATTTCTCTTAAATCATTCACCTACATTAATTTGGTTACATCAATTCTTATATATGATCATTTTTTACATATAGAAAAACACCTTAGTTAAAAACACATATGTAAATTTTCTTATGTAGTTCAATGAAATTATAGAGGTTATTCTAAAATCTGGAAATTTTCCCTATTTATTTATTATTTTATATTTATATTTGTTTCATGTTAATTTAACATATTTAAATCTCACTAATAACTTTTAAATCCATATAAATTATCTAGAACTTATGCTAATTGTTTTTCATTTTTTAAAACATATTTTTGTGAAGAACGAAGGGTGTTTTTTTACTTACAAAACATACAGATTGAAACTCAAAGAACATTTTCTTTATTTTTTGTTGAATTCATAAATTATATTGTTTATAATGTAATATTAGTTTATATTAAACTCATTCAATCTTGTTTTAATATTTCTAATTTAGTGTTATTAGGTTTTGAATTTCTCCACATGTTTACTGCTTCTTATAATTGGAATGTTGTTGAATTTCATTTTTCTTATTCAAATATGCTATTTTCATGGGATCTTTCATTAACCTATTATTGATGATTTATTTTAACACTATTCATTCAAATGAGTGTTAATTTTCTTTTGTGAGTTGAAAAAATTTTATGTAATGAAAATATCCTTCCCTAATTCTACATCTCTCTCATAATCCATTGTTTTTCTTCTCTATTTATAAATGATTCTAATGGTTTTCTAACAAAATATTTAGTTTTTTATCTTTTAAATATATTAATATATGACTCAATGTACTTTTGGAAGAGATATATACAATCCCTACATGAGGAGTTGATAAAACATAAAGTGATAAAAAGTGTCATACTCTCTGATCCTTCATGTGATATTGTATATCTTGTTAACTACTTGTATATGATCTATAAAGGGCCATACAAAAACTTATTTTACTTTTACTACCTTGATGAGACAAACTGATCCTATACTAAATAACCAGTACCTATGCTTCTCTTTTGTATCTAACTTTTTTGTTTTGGTTTCTAGGGTCTATAATACTTTTTCCCTTCTCTTATTTGTTTTGAATTTTTCTTAATAGTTTTACATACAAAATCATTTTATTTATTTGGGTTGTGGCTCCTAGATTCTAATGTATGGTCCATTTGGGTTTTGACTCTTGGAATCTAATGTTATGGTTATAATTTGGTTGTGAGTTCCAATACAAAAGTCATATGTATTTTGGTTAAATAGATGGTGATGTCTATTTTTTATTGCATAAAATATCAAAAATAGAGAATTTTTTGGGACAACTAATTCTATTTTGACTCCTCTATCTCTCTCCCACTCAAGAATGAGAATGTAAGATAGATTTAATCATGACCAGAGAATTAACGATCAAGAAAAATCAATGCATGAAATTTGATTCACCGTTCTAGAACCCTAAGATTGAGTTCCATTTTTTAGATATCAATATAGCACGCGTAGATCACCACTAGTTGAATTCTATACATATATCTTCACACGCACAAGAAAGGAAATCCAAAAGGTTCATTTCGAATGTTCAACTTTATCAATAATGAAAGGTTACTAAGCCAAGGTAACTTTTTATTCCAATATTAAATAAATTAATTATTAATTTGATGTGATATGTAACACCCCAATATTTTATGAAAAATATTCTCTTAATTTCATTAATGTCTTGTGCTGTATGCTACACCAAGATTACCTTGTGTTATACGAAACACCGTATTAGCTTGCAATATACGCAACACTATTCTTGGATCGTGTTACATACAATTTTGATAATAGTTATTCTACGCAAAATTGATATATATATATATATATATATGAAATATGGTTGGATTCTGTTATATGAAACAACGAATTATTCTTGCACAACACGCAACCCTGACTTGGCTTGCATTACACGCAATCGCGACCTTCCTCGATAGCGTGTGTTGTACGCAATACCGGGTTTTACTAAACAATGATATATTATTATAATATTATTATGAACTAGCCATTATGAATATTATTAACTAAATTTTTAATTTTATAACATTATTATTCATCTTACACATATTCTAGAACATGGTATAAGAACAAAATAAATTTTTCGGGTAAAATAAGTATTTTTTCAAAAAATGATGTTTTGCCGCCTTTTGATGGCGCACCCACTTTAAATCTAGGTTTTGACATGTTTATATGTTCAATTTGACAAAATATAATTCTTCATTTGAATCAAGAAATAAAAATTTACTTTGGATAAATTTTTCATATTATTCTGGTAACTTTCATATTTTGATGATTAGTAAAAACACGGTATATTTAAATTAAAAACAACTTTTTTCATCGCAATAATTTATATGGTTAAATTATAATATTGAATGGTTTTAAAGTATAAATAGAATAAATTTTTACCATTTAATATAATTTATGCCATTATCATTCATTTTACATTAAAATCGTAGGTTAAATCAATTCAATCTTTTGCAATGTTTTAAAGAAAAACTCGTTTTCTTTCGACAACGGGATTAATTTTAATTTAATTTCTGCAAATTTTGTATATTGAATTTGGAAAAATGGATTCCATATTTGGAATCAGTGGGTCCAAATTATTTTAATAAGATACTTTTTATTTTTGAGAATTATGAATAGTAACTACGGTAAATTTTACTTACCATAGTTAAATGTAAATCGGGTAATTAAGGGTAAATATAATATTATAAAATTACCCTAAAACATGCCAAAATACTATTGGATGGATAAAAGTCGACCTATATCACCTAAGGGTCGGATTAGATTCATTTTATGAACTTTTGACCATGAAAATAATTTAATTATTATTAAAACCAAAGAAAGTGACAACATGTCACTCTATTAAATCTTATAAGTATAATAATTTCACTTTAGTGATAAACATCATAAAACTTCGAAAATGAATAGTCTATAGAAAGATAATACAATTATCTACATCATGATAATTTATTTAGAATTTTTAGATATTAAATAATTGTCATTAATGGTGATACATTAATGATACAGAAATTATTTATTAAGTGAAAATTAAGTAATATTGTTTTTATTGAAATAATAATACCCATTAAAAGGCCCAAAAACCTGACCAAAACTTATTGGTAGTGTATATCTACACCTTAGTCATCCAATGACCTAATATATAACCGTTTGGATCCTTATAAAAGTGATTAAGATACTTATATTATTTTATTATAAATGACGCCAAAGTCATCACCTTCATAATTTAATAAATATAACAATTTAAATATTGTGATTTTAAGATGATAAATTCAAGTAAAAGTTTTATTGTGAAAGGTAATAGATTTATATTCATTATAGGATATTATTTTTAATTTTTATGCAACAAATAAGTATATTAAATAATTATACAAAATGTTGCAGTAATTATTTTATTAAAAGATAAACCAAATAAATGGTTTTAAAAATTAGAAAATAAATATTATATGAAATATTTAATGTGATCCACTAATTTTATAGATACATATGACCTTTTATGAATCTATTAAATCTTTTATTTTGAACATATATTCTGTATATATTTTATTTAAAAATCAAATAAATGAATAATGTCAAAATTGACACTATTGTTATTTTATAAAAATAACATATTATAAAATTGTTTAAAAATCACAAAAATATTTAAAAATTATAAATTTTAAATTATATGGTCTATAATTCTATAAAGTAACCAATTATATAAAATTCACAACAAATAATTATTTATTTGTTATAATTTAAAATTTATAATTTTATTACCACAAATAAACTCAAATAGATTAAATAAGGATAAATCAAAATGATAAGGTTTAAAATAAGATCCAAACATGTCTAAATTTGATTGGTTGATGATATTACAACCCTATCTCATCTAACCTTCGAATATGAGTCATTTGTGAGGTTTTTTAAGTGGGGTTAGATTTATTATAATATAATATTTTTAATAATTCCAAAGGTGCCCCTCTCCTCCCTTATAAAAGGGAACCTCCTCCCTCTCTTCCTCACACAACTTTGAGCCTTCAAGCTCGGAAAACCCCTGCCAAATTATCTTCTCCACTTCCCTTGAAACATCCTAGAGGTTCTAGTCTACATTAAAGACCAATCTTAGTGCCCTAAGAGGAGGTTTCAAAGAGGTTTATCGAAGAAGAGGTAATTTCTTCTCCCGATTCTTTCAAGCTTCTTTCTTCTTCTACTTATTCTACTTTAGTTGTTTCATTATAAAGTAATAAAATCACTATCTATAATATAATGATTTGTTATTATAAATATGAAACAACCCCATTTCACCTTCTATCCATCCTACTGAAATCAAAATCACTGCGCGTGCGTACGTACGGAATATCGTCTCCACGTCATGGTGTAATCTATTTTTCCACCAACACCTTACATGGATGGGTATAATGGTGTAAATAATAACTATAAATTTTTATTATAACATCATACTGATTCTGATATATTGTATCATCCACTCCAATTCAATTCAATAATTATGGAAACGATATCATCGCTCGTGCGTACGTACGGACTACCGTCTCCACGACGCGATGAGATTCATTCTCCATGTTAACCATTTAAGAATGATTATAAAGTATATATAAGAAATAATAATTAAATATATAACATTATAAAGCTACTGGATTTATGTATATATGTATGTCATCTACTTAATTCCATTCAACTCAATAAAGAATCGAAAACAGCGTTCATGCGTACATACAGCCTACCATCTCCATAAACGTTGTATTTCTTTCCATTTATCGATATATTATATATATGTATATTCTGAATATATATTATATATAAATCATGTTTTATATTCTGGAATTATGTAATCGTGGTCTAAGTAATCATATTAATAATTACAAGTCAAAACACGGATGACAAATGAAACGATTTTACCCAAAACGCTCTTTAACATGGAATTTACAAAAGAACGGGTTATATAAAGTCATAAGTGAACCATATAAGATATCATAACAATTAATATGATTCTTTAATAAGTCAATAACATTATTTAAATCATTATACAGGAGTTTCGGATACGTACGAAGCATATCAGACATAAGGTAAGGGATAATTTTGCAAATCTCATTTTTATCTGAGATTGCTTATTCGTCAGTATTTACTGGGGTTATTTCTATCATCCATGTACATGTTTTATAAAAGTGTCTTCATGTATGTTTAAAGTACTTTTTACCAATTTTTTACTTTTACTACATGGTATGTAGTGAATCTTTCTATTACGAGGTACTTTTTGACTTTTCTGGCAAAAGTACGGGAAGAATGTTTTTTTTACTTATACAGCACGAACGGATTTTTATGGTTTTATAAAGCCTTATTTTCATGAATCTTCCTTCAAAATATTTCATGACTATTTTCAACAAAATCTCTTCCTTTTAAAATAGCATGACGTTTTGTGAAAAGAAATTTATTTTGAAGAAGAAAGGATATTTTCCTCAAGAATTCATTTCAAATGTTTTATCAAAACCATTTTCCATCTAAGATTAAATTATTTCATATGTGTATGTCTTAAGTTTAATGTCTCTATGATTTTCATGGTTCACTTTTCTTATGATGAAATGCCCATTTGTTTTATATGGATTATGAAATGATGGGATGATGTTTATGAAACCCATTTTATTCTTTGGGTTATGATGAATGTTTTAAGTTTATTTTGTGGCACAAGTAAGAATGATTTAATTATGAGATGGGTGGGACATATATCTCCCTCAAATGAATTGGGTAAAGATTTATATCTCATGAGATAGATATGGATGGAACGGCAAGTTAAACCGGTTCAGTAATACAGGACTGGAACGAGGAGTAAACTCGATTCAGAAAGGGACTTTGTCCACTAAGATGGTCTTGGCATTAATGCCTTGCCTAATATGGAAATCACTACATGTTCTTAATGGATTCCACAATTACATGTTTTATTCCCATGCTATTTTATCATGATTTATGTTCCATTATGATCTATGCCTTATGTACTTCCATGTTTTATGTCGTTTCTCAAGATTTTTAATATTCATGTTTTTTTTTAAGTTCAAATGTATATGGTATGTTTAATTTTATCCATGCTTACACTTACTGAGCATTTGAGCTCACCCTTTTTATGTTTTCTTTTCCCCCAGGATTAAAAGAAATGTTTTAGGTAAGAAAACAAAAGGGGAAGATATTTATGGGAGATGTTGAAGATCTTTCACCATGGTTAGAAGATTATATTCTGAGTTTCCAAAGACACTAAACTATTACGGTCCTTGTGTGTGTGTGTTTTTTTATGTACTAAGTATTCCGAAAAAATAATGTAATATCCATGTACGTCAAGATTCTGGTCTCTACAGTTGGTATCAGAGGAAAGGTTTAGTCAACCTTTGGAAACTAGGATGAGAAAACGTTAGTGAGATCCCTAGAGATATTTCTAAGGTATGTCTAGGGATGTCCCTAAGGATAAGTATACGTATAGGATATAGTCCTAGAACTAAGGTAACGATCTTAGAATTTAACCTAAGATGTTAGATATTGAGGGTACTCCCCCTTTACTATGTTGTTTTCCCTAGCATTATTTTTTCCTCTCACAGAATTCTTTTTGTGTTTTAGTAAATGGAGGGAACCAAAAGGAATTAGGTTAACATTGAATCCAGTGGACAGATTGGTGACTATGAGCAACAAAATTGTGTAATGCATAGAGAGAAAGATATTGTGATTATGTCGAATCAGTCATCGCGATACATGATTAACAAGGTGAAATTTAGTGGTATGCCTAATTCATCAAATAAGAGGATGATAGACTTTTATCCATGTTCGCATGTTGAGGAGCATAAAGAAAGGAAGATTGAGATTTATAAAGAAGGGAAGAAGAACCTTGAGGAATACATCAAATGGAGAGACCGATGTTATCTATGTGGAGAAAAAGGTCATAGAGTGAAAGACTGTTATGGAGTTCAATGTCTTATTTGTGGAGTACATGGGCATTACCCAAATCAATGCCCTGGCCTAAAAAGTTACTTCTAAATCAAGGAAGGACTTATTCCAGGACAATCATTGAAGAGGAATGATTGATATTTTTCTGTATTGGTATTCAAGAATAATGTTGTTGAGGTAATTTGATGGTGTATTAGAATATTTTTGTATTAGTCTATTGTGGTTTTCAATAATTTTATGGTACTGGTAACCATGAGAAGTTATTCAAATATTTTGGAAAGTAGATGATATGAAAATAATGAAGGGATAAGAAGATAATGAGATGTTTGATTGTATTCATGAGCTCATGATTGATATAAGGACTAAGTGATATCATGGTTTGAGTATATAGAATTTTAAGGATTTTGGTATGTGGAAATTGTTAACTTTTAACTACATTCATGTTTTCACTAAGGTTCAACGGGTATTCATTTTTCAAGAGAATACATGATTAAGGACATCGAATGTTTGGAATGTGACCAACAAGACATATCTTATGATATATGGGGATCAACGATGGTATTAAATATCTGGTAATCGTTTTCACTATATTATGAGAGTGGAATGCATTATTATAGATAAGCCTAAAGATTGGAATGGATTATGTTGGACATAAGTTAGTATTGTTTAAGGATAGAAGTTTTTTCGATATTATTGAAAAAGGACAACCTGCAGGATGGGCAACAACCCATCGCGTCAGACAATGCTGTAGGAATCGAAGCCACAACCGAAGTGCGACTGGCCTTTATCGCCTACCACTAGCCTACAAGAAGTCCATGTTTAGTAGAAACTAGTTTATTATATTAAGCAGTATGATATATGAAGTATAACTCCATTTTAGGAATCATATATGATTAATCTCACCATGGATGGACTTATGTATTTTTGATAACTTTTATAACCTTTTTTTAAGACAGATGGAATGACCCATCATTCTATCACATGATCTACTAACACTTCACGAATGACAAATTCAACTTCATTTCTTTAAGAGATGAAGTGTAAATTATTCAAGGCACGAACAATGGTGAGATTATATCGAAATAAAGTAAGTATTTCATCTAATTAAAATTCTTCAACTTTAGAGAAATGATCTTGAAAACCAAAAATGTTGTCCTAGTTCCCTTATATATGATGAATCAGATGCTACCTTAGATCATCACAAATTTATGGCTTTGTGATTGTTGGTGTTTTCATAGCCATGTCCTCTACCACTCTCCATCAGAACATGATGGTTAGATTTCTCTTCCATTTCCATATTTTTACCTATGTTCTCCTACGTGGAAACCCAGTGATGAGTTAATTTTGGTAACCGTTAAGTTTCATACTTTAGTTTTTAAAGTTATGTTTTGGTATTCATTTTTACGATGTGGGTTTCTATTAAACAAACTTTTGAGTAGTAATCCATTTATAACCCCGATGAATTTCGAGGGAGAAATTCATTTTAAGGGGGGTAGAATGTAACACCCTGAGATTTTATGAAAAATATTCTCTTAATTTCATTAATGTCTTGTGTTGTATGTTACACCAAGATTACCTTGCGCTATACGCAACACCGTATTAGCTTGCAGTATACGCAACACTATTCTTGGATCGTGTTACACACAATTTTGATAATAGTTATTCTACGCAACATCGATATATATATATATATATATATATGAAATATGATTGGATTCTATTATATGAAACAACGAAGTATTCTTGCACAACACGCAACCCTGACTTGGCTTGCATTACATGCAATCGCGACCTTCCTCGATAGCGTGTGTTGTACGCAATACCGGGTTTTACTAAACAACGATATATTATTATAATATTATTATGAACTAGCCATTATGAATAGTATTAACTAAATTTTTAATTTTATAACATTATTGTTCATCTTACACATATTCTAGAGCATGGTATATGAACAAAATAAATTTTTCGGGTAAAATAAGTATTTTTTCAAAAAATGAAGTTTTGCCGCCTTTTGATGGTGCACCCACCTTAAATCTAGTTTTGACATGTTTATAAGTTCAATTTGACAAAATATAATTCTTCTTTGAAATAAAGAAATAAAAATTTACTTTGGATAAATTTTTCATATTATTCTGGTAACTTTCATATTTTGATGAATAGTAAAAACACGCTATATTTTAATTAAAAACAACTTTTTTCATCGCAATAATTTATATGGTTAAATTATAATATTGAATGGTTTTAAAGTATAAATAGAATATATTTTTACCATTTAATATAATGTATGTCATTAGCATTGATTTTACATTAAAATCGTAGGTTAAATAAATTCAATCTTTTGCAATGTTTTAAAGAAAAATCCGTTTTCTTTCGACAACGGGATTAATTTTAATTTAATTTATGAAACTTTTGTATATTGAATTTGGAAAAATGGATTCCATATTTGGAATCAGTGGGTGCAAATTATATTAATAAGATACTTTTTATTTTTGGGAATTATGAATAGTAACTACGGTAACTTTTATTTACCACAGTTAAAGGTAAATCGGGTAATTAAGGGTAAATATAATATTATAAAATTACCCTAACACATGCCAGAATACTATTGGATGGATAAAAGTCGACCTATTTCACCTAAGGGTTGGATTAGATTAATTTTATGGACTTTTGACCATGAAAATAATTTAATTATTATTAAAACCAAAGAAAGTGACAACATGTCACTCTCTTAAATCTTATAAGTATAATAATTTTAATTTAGTGATAAACATCATAAAACATCGAACATGAATAGTATCCAGAAATCTAATAAAATTATCTACATCATGATAATTTATTTAGAATTTTTAGAGATTAAATAATTGTCATTAATGGTGATTCATTAATGATACAGAAATTATTTATTAAGTGAAAATTAAGTAATATCGTTTTTATTGAAATAATAATACCCATTAAAAGGCCCACAAACCTGACCAAAACTTATTGGTAGTGTATATATACACCTTAATCATCTAATTACCTAATATATAACCGTTTGGATCCTTATAAAAGTGATTATGACACTTATATTATTTTATTTTAAATGATGCCAAAGTTGTCACCTTCATAATTTAATAAATATAACAATTTATATATTGTGATTTTAAGATGATAAATTTGAGTAAAAGTTTTATTGTGAAAGGTAATAGGTTTATATTCATTATAGGATATTATTTTTAATTTTTATACTACAAATCAGTATATTAAATAATTATACAAAAATTTTAAAGTAATTATTTTATTAAGAGATAAACCAAATAAATGGTTTTAAAAATAATAAAATAAACAATATATGAACTATTTAATGTGATACACAAATTTTATAGAAACATATTACCTTTTATGAATCTATTAAATCTTTTAGTTTGAACATATATTCTGTATATATTTTATTTAAATTCAAATAAATGAGTAGTGTCAAAATTGACACTATTGTTATTTTATAAAAATAACATATTATAAAATTGTTTAAAAATCACAAAAATATTTAAAAATTATAAATTTTAAATTATATGGTCTATAATGTTATAAAGTAACCAAGTAGGGAAAATTCACAACAAATAATTAATTATTTGTTATAATTTAAAATTTATAATTTTATTACCACAAATAAACTTAAATAGATTATATAAGGATAAATCAAAATGATAAGGTTTAAAATAAGATCCAAACATGTCTAAATTTGATTGGTTGATGAGATTACAACCCTATATCATCTAAACTTATAATATGACTCATTTTTGGAGGTTTTTTATGTGTGGATAGATTTATTATAAAATAATATTTTTAAGAATTCCAAAGGTGCCCCTCTCCTTCCTTATAAAAGGGCACCTGCTCCCTCTCTTCCTCACACCACTTTTAGCCTTCAAGCTCAGCCAACCCCTGCCAAAGTATCTTCTCCACTTCTCTAGAAACATCCTAGAGGTTCTAGTATACTTTAAAGACCAATCTTAGTGCCCTAAGAGGAGGTTTCAAGAGGCGTATCGAAGAAGAGGTAATTTCTTCTCTCGATTCTTTCAAGCTTCTTTCTTCTTCAACTTCTTCTTTAGTTGTTTCATTATAAGGTAATAACATAAGTATCTATAATATACTGATTTTTTATTATAAATATGAAACAACCCCATTTCACCGTCTATCCATCCTACGGAAAACAAAATCACCGCGCGTGCGTATGTACGGAATACCGTCTCCACGCCGTGGTGTAATCTGTTTTTCCACCAACACCTTACATGGATGGGTATAATGGTGTAAATAATAAATATACATAGTTATTATAACATCATACTGATTCTGATACATTGTATCATCCACTCCAATTCAATTCAATAATTATGGAAACGATATCATCGCTCGTGCGTACGTACGGACTACCGTCTCCACGACGTGATGAGATTCATTCTCCATGTTTACCATTTAAGAATGATTATAAAGTATATATAAGAAATAATAATGAAATATATGAAATTATAAATCTACTAGATTTATGTATATGTATGTCATCTACTTAATTCCATTCAACTCAATAAGGAAACGAAAACAGCGTTCATGCGTACGTACGGCCTACCGTCTCCATGAACGATGTATTTATTTCCATTTATCGATCTATTATATATATGTATATTATGAATATATATTATATATAAATCATGTTTTATATTCTGGAATTATGTAATCGTGATCTAAGTAATCATATGAATTATTACAAGTTAAAACACGGACGACAAATGAAACGATTTTACCCAAAACGCTCTTTAACATGGAATTTACAAAAGAACGGGTAATATAAAGTCATAAGTGAACCATATATGATATCATAACAATTAATATGATTCTGTAATAAGTCAATAAAATTATTTAAATCATTATACAGGAGGTTCAGATACGTACGAAGCATATCGGACATAAGGTAAGGGATAATTTTTCAAATTTCATTTTTATCCGAGATTGCTTATTCGTCAGTATTTACTGGGGTTATTTCTATCATCCATGTACATGTTTTATAAAAGTGTCTTCATGTATGTTTAATGTCCTTTTTACCAATTTTTTACTTTTACTACATGGTATGTATGAAATCTTTCTATTACGAGGTACTTTTTGACTTTTCCGGCAAAAGTACGAGAAGAATGTTTTTTTTACTTATACGGCACGAACGGATTTTTACGGTTTTATAAAGCCTTATTTTCATGAAGCTTCCTTCAAAATATTTCATGACTATTTTCAACAAAATATCTTCCTTTTAAAATAGCATGACTTTTTTTGAAAAGAAATTGATTTTGAATAAGAAAGGATATTTTCCTCAAGAATTAATTTCAAATGTTTTATCAAAACCATTTTCCATCTAAGTTTAAATTATTTCATATGTGTATGTTTTAAGTTTAATGTCTCTATGATTTGCATGGTTCACTTTTCTTATGATGAAATGACCATTTGTTTTATATGGATTATGAAATTATGGGATGATGTTTATGAAACCCATTTTATTCTTTGGGTTATGATGAATGTTTTATCTTTATTTTGTGGCACAAGTAATAATGATTTCATTATGAGATGGGTGGGACCTATATCTCCCTCCAATGCATTGGGTAAAGATTTATATCTCATGAGATAGATATAGCTGGAATGGCAAGTTAAACTGGTTCAGTAATATAGGACTGGAACGAGGAGTGAACTCGATTCAGAAAGGGACTTTGTCCACATAGATGGTCTTGGCATCAATGCCTTGGCTAATATGGAAATCACTACATGTTCTTAATGGATTCAATAATTACATGTTTTATTCCCATGCTATTTTATCATGATTTATGTTCCATTATGATCTATGCCTTATGTACTTCCATGTTTTATGTCGTTGCTCAAGATTTTTAATATTCATGTTTTTTTAAGTTCAAATGTACATGGTATGTTTTATTTTATCCATGCTTACGCTTACTGAGAATTTGAGCTCACCCTTTTTATGTTTTCTTTTCCCCCAGGACTAAAAGAAATGTTTTAGGTAAGAAGAAAAAGGGGAAGATCTTTATTGGAGATGTTGAAGATCTTTCACCACGATTAGAAGATTATATTCGGCGTTTCCAAAGACACGAAACTATTACGGTCCTTGTGTGTGTGTTTTTTTATGTATTAAGTATTTTGAAAAAGTAATGTAATATCCATGTACGTCAGGCTTCGGGTCTCTACATGATAGAACCTCGCTCTTGGTTTCATTCATTGAAATATTAAACAAAATATCACCCACCACCACATGCTTCTATTATGAAGGGAACCGTCAAGTGGTATCAAAGGGGTAATGTTTAAATTTATAATTATTTATTTGATTTTTGATCCATACACAATTGTGGTTGATTTTTCATTTCTTACTATTCATTCTTTAATATGATTTTAATTATCAATATTTGACACATTGATCATGTTCATTTAGTATTTTATTTTGTTAATGGTTTAAGAATAGACAAAGAATGAACTAACATTCCATCAGGAAGTTACAAATCATTGATAAATAAAACTATGTTACATGGTGTGTATCCAGAGTATACAACATGTACCGATGAACATTGTACTTGGATTCATTGAGCTATTAATTACACACGGTTCATTTATTGAACACCACATGTAGACTAGGACATCCTGGAATACGAAAAGTGGATACATGGCATGTTGTTTGAACACACACGTCATGTAGTTTGGATGAGTTAAAATGATGAAGCCCCAGACATGGGATTCAGATACAAATCAATTGAGGTACACGATGTGTATCTGGACTGTACATGTCGTGTAGTCTCACATTAAATTCCAGTATTAAAAATAACATTAAATTGAAAATTCCATCAATAAAACTTCTTTTATTGATTGGTACACTAATATGTATTTGAAAATTTAATGATATTTTTAAATTACATTAAATTATAAATTAATTTATTGCAATTAATATGTCATTATTGGTTTTATCGTTTATTTTCTATGAATGATGTAAATTGAGGTACCTCCAATTAAGTTCGGATGATCATTAATATGAATGATAATTAATTAATTAAATAATTAATTAATTCAATAATGTTCATCATAAATAATAAAAAATCAATAAAAAAATAATTCTGGTGAATTACGTTTTCGTATTCATTACATGTATGACAATTCATGAGATTGACCATGACATTGTTATGCATTGGATTTTTAATTTAATTTATTTCTTGAGTTTTCAGTTATTTATTATTAAATTAAATATGATATCCTATGATTCATCCCTCAGTACATTATTATGTAGGTCGTTAGTGTCCAAGGATATTTATGTCATCCTTCTTTAATCAATCTCTTGGTTCCCCTCACCTACACGTGAGTTATAAACTCATGTAATTAATAGGGTATCCCAAGGCACCTAGAGCTAGATCAAAATAAAACCATAATGATACAAACTCTTTAATGCATAGATATACTTTTCTAATTTTGTAACTCAATCCATTTCCGACAAAAAGAGTTATTTTCCAAGGTAATAGGTTTATTTAATGTCCTCTCATTAAATAAATCGTAAGATAAGACCATTATTAATTAATTTAATTAATTTATTTATTTATATATATGCATTGTCTATTTTTTGTATGCCAGATTACAGTCACATAAATGAATGAATAAATATGAAAAGACAAAAATTAAATAAATGAATTATGGATAAATGTAATATTCAACAAGGATAATTAATTATATAAAAATAAATTAATATTAGCAATACATGTAAATGATAAAAAAATATAAAAGTTATGAATAAATTAATTTAAATCACACAACCTAATATTAAGTTAGACTAGGCCTTCAATTACTTTATTTTTAATGAAACCATAGAAATAAGTGTATTACATGGACAATTCCTAGAAACATAAATTTATTAGAGAGTTCTCAAGAGCATTTTGGGTTGACGTAGCCAAAGTTGTATTGATTTTAATGATAAAAGTTAATTAAATTAAAATTCATAGGCAAGTGTTATGGAAATCCATGTTAGGATTTCATGATAGTGGAATCCACTCAAAGGATAAAACATCTACAAGCCTATAGTTGGAATGAATTCCTACATTAATTGAATTCTTTTGGTTGTCATGTAAAATGTCTAGATCAATAAAAAACGTAACGGGACCCTTTCCACTATAATGTCATGGAAACTAGATATTCCGAGTTCAATGTTGAGGGCTACTGGGACTTGATAAAATATTGGGATATTTAATAAAATCAATTAATTTACTTATTATTTTTCACATAATTTTTAATCTCAAAAAAGTATTAATGATATACTCTTTTAATTGTAGAATAAAATGTAATTATCATAATCCACACTATCTCTATAATAAATATTGGAGAATTACACCCTCCTAATTGGTAGTAACTACCAGAAGTGTCTTAGACACCTTAGGGTTGTTCTATTCCATGAAAAAAATCTTACATGCTATAATTCTCAATGAATAATCTATATGATTAATAAGAATGTGTGGAAGAGTTTCTTGTTTATGAAAAAAATTTGAGAGATGTGTTCAAAGTTAAATTTTGATTAATTCATCGCTGTCTATGAAGGAGCGGCTTGATATTTCTAAGGCGATCTTTTATATAAATCATTGAGAGGGTTCCCTAGTTTGTCCTGATGTAGAAAATCATATTATATACATTGACCCCTTATAGGTTTTATGATTTAAACTCCCCAAATAATAGGGCACTAATCTCATTCTAGAATTACTCCCTTAGAGGATCCATGGCTTTGTGGTGAATTTTTATATAGAAAAAATTGAGAAGTCTCTTCCAGATCATCTCACCCTTCTTCACCAATTAGATAATGATATAAAGATCGAAAATCCTTATGTACTTTTGGTGAACAAATAGAAAGGTAAAGGAAATAAATCTAAGTCCAAAGCTTCTTCACACCCTTCCTTGAATTAAAATATCATGGGGAAAGAAAGGAAAAATTATGTTTCCTAAATCGCATGTGTCAAGAAGGGCCACTGGAAGAAAAACTACACCCTGCCAATGATGCAAGGGGTAGATTTTGATGTTTTTTTTCAAGTGAATTTTATCTATTTCTAAAAATTTGGTATTAGATATATCTTTTGTTTATCACATATATTTTAAAATATAATAACCAAGTATATTCAGAAATATTTACTGAGTGTAGGAAGATCTATAAACAACTAATGGAGTAAACATTATGTTGTATCTATCAGTGACTACTACATCACATTATTAATCACAATGGTCTGTGTTTTAAAGGGTTATTATTATGTGCCTTCAGTTTTAAAAAGAAATATTCATATATCTAGAATAGATACATTTGGATTTATTTTTACATTTATGAATAAATGTTTCTTATTTTATAAAGATAAAATTTGTTATTGTAAGATACATTTAAATAATGGTCTTTATGTGTTAGATTACATGAATCAATTAATGTAAATTGATAATGAAGTTAATTTACATGAATCATACCACACATAACTTTGGAATCATTAGCTAGGTCATGTAAATGAAAATATTCTTGACAAAATTGAATCAAGAAGGATATTAAATTATTTTGAAATAAAACCACATAGTGTATGTCATTCATGTTTACAAGGAAAAAAACCAAATCCCTATTAAGTGGTAATGGTGGAAGGGACAAATAGATTCTTTACTTGGATCATATTAATGTGTGTGGACCATTTCTTATTTAGTAAAGGGTTGGGTACTCATACTTTATAACTTTTACAGATGATTTTAGTAAATATGTATATGTCTACTTAATGGGATATAATTCAGTTTCTTTTTGATAAATTCAAGGAATAGAAGAATGATGTTGAAAACCATATTTGTAAGAATATTAGTATGTTACACTTAGAATATGATGGATAATATCTTAATAAGGACATTATTGATTATTTATGGGAGTTTGGGATATTATCACAACTCACTATTACTTATACACCTCAGTGGAATGATGTAAGATAAAGGAGAAACCACAACTTTTTGGACATGGTGAGTTCCGTGACGAGTCATTTGTGTGACGCCCTGACCCCAGTTACCCAGATTCGGTGCATTATTACATAACATTGGCATGATCACAAGGTAATAATGTCTCGAAATACTTATCCGTTTAGTATATTGGAAACAAGATTCATACATAAGTTCAACATTATAACTTGAAAAGAAATATAACACGAATTTATTCCATTGGAAATATCCCAGCCTCCTAAATAATTCCTGCAAGTCACTCATAACTAAATTCTTCATATCCTGGGAAAATGAAACATAAGAAAGGGGTGAGCTCAAACGCTCAGTAAGGGTAATCAATACAGCGGAAGATAAAATAAATATTAAGCATAGTGAATAATTGAAACCACGTGCCTTTACCAATAATAAACATGAATACTTTTATGGAAGGAATATGAGCTGAGTAAATAATGCCATAATAAAACACAATCATTGGTATTCTACTAGTTGAATAACCACATGAACTATCAATATTATTTTCATAATGGGTAAATTTATAATACCATAAATTCTGAATCATTTTGTCAAGGCCTCGGCCAAGACGTCTAAAAATGATTAAGGCATCGACCAAATCCATATATAAAATTGGGAAAAGGCCTTGTCCAATTCCACATCTAATTCTCTCATGAGACCTACCGATACATCGAGGAGCTATAGCGAGCTCCACCCGCCACTTACTAAGTCCAATACATTCCTCATATGAAAATGTTTAAACATATCATAAACCTTCGTATTGAAACTAGTATAAGAAATTTCAATACTTTAACCATAAACCATGAATGGTATAAAAATATCACATCCACATTCAAACATATCACAAAACCTTCAATACAATATGGGAGTTTTGTATCATAATAAATCAACTTCAAATAAACTTAAAATCCATCAAAGGATGTTGACATAGATGAAATCAAAACCCTTTTAGAGAAATATATTTTCCTATTTTGAAATCATTATTATAATGAAAACTTTTATTTTGAAAATATTCTTATAAGATTGTAAGGGAAGCTTCGACGATTTTATAACGGTGAAAAATAGTCGCACTGGCCGAATAAGTTAAAAAAACATTCTTACCTTAATTCTGTAAAAAGGATAAAAAGGACCATGTTTGTAAAACGACAGAAATATTCCTTTATAAACATCTTATAAAATTTCAAAGAAGAGTATAAATTACTTTAAACCATATTCTATAATATAGTAAAAATGTTTTGAAATACATTTTTAAGAAACATGGATGTGGATGATAAAGAGGTCCTAGTAGATAATTACGTATAAACAACCTCGGATAATGAAGAGATTGTGAAATAAACCCATACCTTGTACTTTTACTTAGTAAAAGGTAGGTTAACCTCATATATAATAGTTAAATAATTGTTATTAAATTATACAATAATCATATACATAAATATGATATCATATATGATCTTTTAATATTGCTTTGTTAATAATATATTAGTATTATCGTCGTTTCGGGTGTTCACTTACTCTTTTTATTCTATATGTTTTGTTACGTAAGTCGTGTTTGTTATGAATAGGTTGTATATTATTCATATACAGAATGATATCATGCTTTGAATCATCAAATGAGACATAGACTTGCATGGATACGATGGGGAATGAATCTCATTGCATTCGTGGAGACGGTAGTCCGTACATACTCACGAGCGACAATATCATTCCTTTGATATTAAAATAATATATAATTGGATGGTATATCATATATACCGAATCATTATCATGTTATATTTATTATTTACATCAATTACACATCATTATCATACCCACCCAAATAATAATGTTTTGAATAACAATTACACCACGACGTGGAGACGGTAAGTCGTGCGTACGCACGTATGGTGACATGTCATTCAAAGGATGGATAAAATAC
Source organism: Viscum album (assembly GCA_963277665.1). Classification (NCBI taxonomy): domain Eukaryota; kingdom Viridiplantae; phylum Streptophyta; class Magnoliopsida; order Santalales; family Viscaceae; genus Viscum; species Viscum album. The sequence continues at coordinate 1,034,031,901 of OY728158.1, forward strand.
TGAATATGGTTGTACCATATTTATAATAACATCACAGTATATAGAAGATACTTGAGATATTATTTTATAACGAAAATAACAAATAAAGAAGAAGTTGAAGAAGAAAGGAACTTGAAAGATGGTGGTGAAAACATTACCTCTTCTTCGGGTTCTTCCTTTTGATTTGATCAAAAGGGATCCTTAGGATGGATTTATAATCAAAATAAGGCCTATAGGATGAGTTAAGGGAATCTTAGAGGATATTTTGGCAGGGGTTGGCCGAGCCAAAAGGCATTTAAGGTGTGAATTAGAGATAAGGGGGAGTGCCCTTTTATAAGAGGGGTGAGGGGCACCTTAGAAAAAAATTAAAATATTATTTTATAATAAATACATATTTGGTTTATAATTGCTCCAAATTTATTTATATCGAGGATAAGGTGGGGATGGGTCTAAATCCACTCAACCAATATGTTTTAGACAGGTTTGGGTCACTTTATTAACCTTATCTTTTAGTTTTAACTCTTAGTTAATTAGTTTGACATTTACCATGTCTCTTTGTATTTTTATATTATATGGTTAATAAACTTACAATAAACTTTCAATCGACCCCCAAGTAGTCCATTAATGATAAAACTATAATTATATAAGTCCTTTTTTTTAACTTTAGATTTTTAGGAATAGAATATCAATTAATAATATAATATTTGTCTTAAAAACGTTTTTATGTCAATTTTGAAACTATTGGGTATTTTGTTTTTGATAAATTAATAAAAGCATTATTAATTAGAAATAAATTAATATAACCAATCCTAATATGTCATATTAACCTATTAAATTATTTTAATTCATAAAAAGTCTCAAATTACATTTATTTGGGTATTTATAATATTAATTATCTTAATCTTTCATTCATACGGTAATTAAGGAATCATCATTGTGTCATAAATAAATTAAATTATTTAATGAATAAAAATTCTAAATAAACTAATATTATATAGGAAATCTTTTTATCTTTATAATGAATATTTATAATTGAATTTATATTATGTATAACCCAATATTAAAAATGTTTTAGTTATTAAATTTTGATTTTAACTCTTTTAACTTTTCTTTGAATTAAATAATAATAAATGTCATAATCTAATCCATGTTTACCTAAATGATAATATTTTATTCCTAAGGTTGTTTTTGGTCGATATACACCTGTCTAATATAATTAGGACATGTGTTGGGGTAATATTAATATCATTTTTACCCTAATTACCCTATTTACTATTAACCGTGGAAAATAAAAGTAAAATGTTACTATTCCCCAACAATTATTTTTATCTTATTGATCCACATTTTAATCCTCCATATTAACCTTGTCTCTCAGAGTTTCTAAATTCCACTCACAGAAGTGGTAAAATTAAGTTTTATGTAAATTTACAAATTCTCCTAGGAGATGGGTAAAAAATGGTGAAAAGTTCAATAAAATTTTTATATATCTAAAATTATTATAAACTGACTCCAATGAATTACATTGAACTTATATAGGTATTATGTATCTATTTTAACATAAATAAAATTAAATAAAATAAATAATTATTTAAATAAAATTTCAGTTTTAAAATATAACTTAGTGTTTTCACTATTCATCAAAAATTGAAAGTTTTCGAAAAATTACCAAAAATTCACCCTAAGATTATATAGATATTCCAAATACAAAAATGAAGTCCTTTTTGAAAGATAAAATTTATAATTTTTCAAAAAGTGGGTATTACGATTCATATCAGCTACTTTGATTGGTTGTGGTGTGTGTTAGAACTCGAAGCTGCGTACAACACATGCTATTGTATTATTCAAAGAGAAGCGTACAATGGAAGCTTGGGGTGTTACATTATCCACTCCTTCAATAAATTGAGTCCTCGCAATTTAATTTCAGTATTTGAAACTTGGGGTTGGCATTTCAAAAAATCTTAGTTCAAATCCCACATCGAAAAATGGATTAATGAGGCCTCTATTTAAAATAAAGAGTGGTAAGTATGACGGTTACTGAAAATAAGAGATAATAGGGTTCCATGTAAGAAAACATGGATATATAAGAGAAATATAACCATCAATATCTGATGGAGAGTGGTATAGAACATGGCTATGAAAGGTCCAACAATCATAAAGCCATAAATTTGTGATGATCTAAGGTACCATCTAGGACAACATTTTTGTTCTAAGTTCCTTTTATTAATGTTGAGGAATTTATTTATGAGATTTAATAAGATCATAAGGAGATATACCTACTTTATAATTAGAGTTTTATCCATTAATAAATTTCTACCACAAACTCATCTTTCACTCCAAAACATAATACAACTCAAAAATACTCTCATTATCCTAATCGTATATGGTTCCAAATATAATGAATTTATAATTCACATATCAGACCCTTTAAAAAAAGAAACTACATTATACCATCTAGTAACTTCACGTAGTCCGGTGGTAGGTGATAAATCCCAATCACACTATGGTTGTGGGTTTTGTTCCTGCAGCTTTGTCCGATGCGACGGGCTGTCACACGGTCTGCGTGTTATCCTTTTATAAAATCCAAAAATAGCCTTTCTAACTTAATCCATTCCAACCTTTAGACTTATCCAAAATTCTATTATCCAAAATCACAGTCCAAAATTTATAAGGACTTTAAAAACAATGAAAATCCATTTTTCTATGTAATAACATGTGAACACCTTCATCATGTATTATTTTAAAACATGGTAACATCCGTAATTACCATAAAACCTTATTTATTACATTAATGCTCCCTTATTCTTTATAGAATACTGGATATACTCCTTCTATCAAAAATTTTGTAAACTCCAACGATGAAAAATCATTAATCTATGTCAAGGTAGACAAGAATATCCAATATAATTATTCAAATCAACCATCTCTTATTCCAAAATCACTACCTCATTATTAGGACAATATTAAGGATTACCTTTCCTTCAACCATGTATTTTTTGAAAAGTGTAGCTTGCTATTAAGTCACTTTTATTATAACCTTATAATCTAAAATCCTAAATAAAATAGTACTTCAGTACAATCCTTATTTATCTCCATAATTAATATAACTAGTATATTTTTGATACAACACTAAATTTAAATAATCCTATAATAACAACATAAGAACATTCGTCATTATTCTTCGCCTGAGGTAGTATCATAACTTGATTATTATCCAATAGCATCATTTTGGGGTATACTCTGATGATATGGACATTGGTTTGCGTAGTGTCCCAACTCCTTACAGATGAATCATTGTACATTTGAAACCTTTTTATTACCCTTATAGTTACGTACTTGGTTTCATTTTTCTCCACACTTATAACAAACTCACATTTTCTTCAGGAAAGTTCTAGGGTATTTCTTCCCACAGTTATCACATATGGGAAAATTATTCTTTTCTCTCTTCTCTTTATCCGTCTTTCTCTCTTCCATCCTTTTCTTCTCTTGCTTCCTTTCAAAGCCATATGACTCAGAGAATTATTTACTTATCTTATTAACACATGATATTATTTCTTCATATGTTGAGAATACATGGGATACTATTTCCCTTCTTAATATTGGCTAAATACCATGAAAGATATGATCCTTCTTACTCTTTGGATCATACGTATTACTGGAGTTCACATTCCTTCTACAGGGTGCCATTTCTATACAATGGCATACACTAGGTCAGTTTATGAATTGCAATGAATAATTCCAAACCTGTAAAATACCTTACATAAATTTAACAGTTTATGGATATAATCCATAAAAATATTTTCATTGAGGTGGTATATACTCATAGATCCTTAATAAAGATTTGTAAAGAAAATGAGAATTATCCTAAGCATATCCCCCGGGAGTGTCGTAACCAAGAGTACAACAAGTCCCGTTGTCGTGCACCAGTTCCCATTCGATTCTAGCTCAAAGCGGTGTGTTCGGGTTTTACCTGTGGTACATCTGTGCTAGAGCCGCCACTACCTGCTCGTATCTAGAAAAGAATGTATTTTCTTGGAAAAATCACAAAATATCTACATAACCAAAATTATAGGAAGTTCTTCTATCCTAATCCTCAAATTCTATCTTAGGGTAATGTGATATAATCAGATTTTATCTAAATATAGTTTCCATGGTTTTCACTAAACTTCCTCTGATTCCAACTGTAATTCCCTGACCCCAGTTACCCAGAGTCAGTGCATTATTACATAACATTGGCATGATCACAAGGAAATCATGTCTCTAAAGACCGATCAGTTTAGTATATTTGAAACAAGATTCGTACATAAGTTCAACTTTACAACTTGAAAATAAATAAAACACGAATTTATTCCATTGGAAACATCAAAGCCTCCTAAATAATGCATGCAAGTCACTCATAACTAACTTCTTCATATCCTAGGAAAATGAAACATAATAAAGGGCAGAGCTCAAATGCTAAGTAAGGGTAAGAAATACAGTGGAAGATAACATAAATATTAAGCATGGTGAATAATTGAAACCACATGCCTTTACCAATAATAAACATGAATACTTTTATGGAAGGAATTTGAGCTGAGTAAATAATTCCATAATAAAACATAATCATTGGTATTCTACTAGTCGAATGACAACATGAACCATCAATATTATTTTCATAATGAAGAAATGTATAATGTCGGACATTCTGAAACATTCTGTCAAGGCCTCGTCCAAGACGTCTAAAAATTATTAAGGCCACGGCCAAAACCATATATCAAATTGGGAAAGGGCCTTGTCCAATTCCACATCTAGTTGTCTCATGAGACCTACCGATGAATCGAGGAGCTATAGTGGGCTCCACCCGTCACTTACTAAGTCCAATACATTCCTCATATAAAAAGGTTTAAACATATCATAGACATTCGTATTAAAACTAGCATATAAAATGTCAATACTTTATCCATAAACCATGAATGGTATAAAAATATCACATACATGTTCAAACATATCACAAAACCTTCAATACAATATGGAAGTTTTGTATCATAATAAATCAACTTCAAATAAACTTAAAATCCATCAAATGATGTTGACATAGATGAAATCAAAATCCTTTTTAGAGAAATATCTCTTTCTATTTTGAAATAATAATTATAAAGAAAACATTTATTTTAAAAATATTCTTATGAACTTGTAAGGGATTCTTGGACGATTTTATAATGGCGGAAAATAGCTGCACCCACCGTATAAGTTAAAAAAAATTCTTACCTTAATTATTTCAAAAAGGTTAAGAAGGACCTTGTTTGGAAAAAGATAGAAATATTCTTTTATAAACATCTTATAAAAAGTAAAAAAAGGGTATAAATGAATTTAGCCCATATTATATAAAATTTTAAGAATGTTTTGAAATACATTTTTAAGAAACATGGATATGGATGATAAAGAGGTCCCAGTAGATAATTATGTATAAACAACCTCGGATAATGAAGAGATTGTGAAATAAACCCTTACCTTGTACTTTTCCTTGGTAGAAGGTAGGTTAACCTACTGCATAATAGTTAAATCAGTGTTATTAAATTAGACAAGAATCATATACATAAATATGATATCATATATGATCTTTTAATATTTCCTTGTTAATAATATTTTAGTATTATCGTCATTTCGGGTGTTCACTTTTTTTCTTCTATATGTTTTGTTACATAAGTCGTGTTTGTTATAGATAGGTTGTATCTTATTCATATACAGAATGATATCATGCTTTGAATCATCAAATGGGACTTAGAATTGCATGGATATGATGGGGAATGAATCTCGTCGCGTTCGTGGAGACGGTAGTCCGTACGTACTCACGAGCGACAATATCATTCCTTTGATATTAAAATAATATATAATTGGATGGTATATCATATATACAGAATAATTATCATGTTATATTTATTATTTACATCAATTACACATCATTATCATACCCATCCAAATAATAATGTTTTGAATAACAATGACACCACGACGTGGAGACGGTAAGCCGTACGTACGCACGTATGGTGACATGTCATTCAAAGGATGGATAGAATACTGAATATGGTTGTAAAATATTTATAATAACATCACAGTATATAGAATATAATTTAGTTATTATTTTATAATGAAAATAACAAATAAACAAGAAGTTGAAGAAGAAAGGAACTTGAAAGAGGGTGGTGAAAACAGAACCTCTTCTTCGGGTTCTTCCTTTTGATTTGATCAAAAGGGCTCCTTAGGTTGGATTTATAATCAAAATAAAGCCTATAGGATGAATTGAGGGAAGCTGAGAGGATATTTGGGTAGGGTTTGGCTGATCCAAAATGCTTTTAAGGTGTAAATTATAGATAAGGGGGAGTTCCCTTTTATAAGAGGGGTGAGGGGCACATTAGAAAAATCTCAAAATATTATTTTATAATAAATTCATATTCGGTTTATAATGGCTCAAAATTTATCTATTTAGAGGATAATGTGAGCATGGGTCTAAATCCACTCAACCAATATGTTTTAGACAGGTTTGGTTCACTTTATTAAACTTATCTTTTAGTTTTAACTCTTAGTTAATTAGTTTGACATTTACCATATCTCTTTGTATTTTTATATTATATGGTTAATAAACGTAGTATAAACTTCCAATCGACCCCCAATTGGTCCATTAATGATAAAGAAATAATGATATAAGTCCTTTTTCTGAGCCATAGATTTTTAGGAATAGAATATCAATTAATAATATAATATTTTTTTAAAAAACCTTTTTATGTCAATTTTGACACTATTGGGTATTTTGTTTTTGATAAATTCATAAAAGCATTATTAATTAGAAATAAATTCATATAACCAATCCTAATATTTCATATTAACCTATAAAGGTATTTTAATTCATAAAAAGTCTCAAATTACATTTATTTGGGTATTTATAATATCAATTTTCTTAATCTTTCATTCATGCGGTTATTAAGGCATCATCATTGTGTCATAAATAAATTAAATTATTTAACGTATAAAAATTATAAATAAACTACCATTATATAGGAAATATTTTTATCTTTATAATGAATATTTATAATTGAATTTATATTATGTATAACCCTATATTAAAAATGTTTTAGTTATTACACTTTGATTTTAACTCTTTTAACTTTTCTTTGAATTAAATAACAATAAATGTCCTAATCTAATCCATGTGGACCTAAATGATAATATTTTATTCCTAAGGTTGTTTTTGGTCGAGATACACTTGTCCAATAGAATTAGGACATGTGTTGGGGTAATATTAATATCATTTTTACCCTAATTACCCTATTTACTATTAACTGTGGAAAATAAAAGTAAAAAAGTTCATATTCACCAAAAATTATTTTTATCTTATTGAACCACATTTTAATCCTTGATATTAACCGTGTCTCTCGGATTTTAGAAATTCCACTCACAAAAGCGGTAAAATTAAGTTTTATGTGAATTTTCAAATTCTCCTAGGAGATGGGTAAAAGACGGGGGAAAGTTCAATAAAATTATTATATATCTAAAATTATTATAAACTGACTCCAATGAATTACATTGAAATTATATAGGTATTATGTATCTATTTTGACCTAAAATAAATTAAAATAAAATAAATAAGTATTTAAATAAAAATTCTGTTTTAAACTACAACTCAGCATTTTTCATTATTCATCAAAAATTGAAAGTTTTCAGAAAAATACAAAAAATTTACCCTAAGCTTATTTCGATATTCCAAATCCAAAAATGAAGTCCATTTTGATAGATAAAATTTATAAAATTTCAAAAATTTCATATTACTATTTATAACGGCTAGTTTGATTGGTTGTGGTGTGTGATAGAACTCAAAGTTGTGTATAACACACGCTACTGTATTATTAAAAAAGAAGCGTACCGTGGAAGCTTGGGGTGTTATTATGTGAGTCTTCCATTTGAATTTTTGGGATACATGTCACAAATATACGCATAAATACTAAACTAAGTGTCAACAAAATCAATAGATGGTATGTCATACTAATTTTGGAATGGATAGAAACCTATGATTTCATAATTAAATGTGTGTGTTGTAATGAAATAATTAAGTCCTCTTCTAGTAACAGTCTTGCAACCCAATGCACAAAATATATTTTCATAGGATACCCAAAAGGGAAAAATTGATACTACCTACAAAAACATTCAGAGAAAAAAAAAGATTCTGGTGGAAAGATGTCCCACATTTCTTGATGAGGATCCTATCTCAGAAATAGATAGTGAGAGAAAGATAGAATTTGATTAAATCTTTGCACAAAATATAGAAGAGCTATCACAGGAATAAATTCTACAAATCCCCAAAAAAGAATCAATTTTCTCAAAGACACAATAACTACATAGGATTACTAGATAGGTTAGATAACCATAATGGTATAGTATTCTAGTCACCAAGGATGGTGAATCATTATTAGTTGTTAATAATGATCCTCTAACTTAAAAGAATGTTGCAAGTGGCCTAGATATTTCCATGTGTAAAGATTCCATAAATTATAAAATTTATTAAAAGTACCAAAACAATCTATGGATTTTGGTATACACTCCAGTATATGTAAATATCGTTGGTTGAAAATGGGGTTTCAATAAGAAACTAGACTTGGAAGGACAAGTTAATACCAATAAGGCGTGACTTGTTGCAAAAGGAATTTAACATCACCAATTCATTGATGATGATGATACTTTCTATCCAGTTACGATTTTGAAATCAATTATAATTCTACTTTCCAATGAGTCTTTCCATGAGTATGATATTTTTAAAATTGATTTCAAAACAACCTTCTGTAATGGGAAACTTTAGGAAGATCTATAAATGACACAAACAAAAGTTTTTTTTAACTCCAAATAATTTCAAAAAAGTATGAAGGTTGTAAAGATCCATTTATGGATTAAATTAATCATCCATATCATGGAACATTTGTTTTTATGAGGGAATAATAGAATTTTTTTTAATAAATAATGAATGTGAGGCATGTCTTTATAATTAGTTTAGTGGGTGTGATGTTATTTTTTTAATATTATATTTAGATGACATATTAATCATTGGATATGGAATAATTGTCCTACAACTTGATAAGGTGTGGCGTAATATATGCTTATCTAGGATGTAATTGGGTGAGGCAACGTATATTCTTAGGATCAAGATCTCTTGTGATAGATCCAAGAGGTTTCTCGACCTATGTCAAAGTAAATGAATTGAAAAGATAATGAAAAGATTCAGTATGAAAAAATAAAAAAGGATAATTTTTTCAATGTCACACAACATTATTCTTTCCATAAAAATGTTTCCTTAGACACATGAGGAAATAAAGAGAATGAAAAGAATTTTATATTCATCAATAATTGGTTCGGTCATGTATGTTATGTTATGTACTAGTATAGAAACTAATCAGGATGACATGATGTCATAGACGAGATACATATTCACTTTAAATGAAGGTTTTGTGAGCTAGAAGAGCTGAAAGTAGACTATAGTTACAGATTCTATAGTAAAGTCCAAGTATATTGTGCTTCTAAGGAAGGTAATGAAGTAGTATGGATTCACAACTTCATCTAAGAGCATGACATGGTACCAAGATGTAAAGATGCTATCACACACTATTGTTATAATTCTCTATCATTGGCTCTTGAAAAAGTTACAAGGTCATATTAGAAGATGAATCACATACTTTGTTAATATAATATATTGCGAGATTTTTTCTCAAAGTGGTGAATGTGTAGTGAGAAGTATTTTCATGGGAGACAACATGGAAGAACCCTCGGCTAAATATTTGACTCATCAGACACCTGAATATCATGTGTGGTATATCAAATTGAAGGTCATAGGCAGTTGGAGCTAGTCCAAGTGGTACTTTATTATAGTTGGTGACCTAGGAACAACTGTTTATAATTTTATTACATGCATATTCAGTGTATTTAATAATAATAAAAATTATTATTATACAATATTTTTTGTTCTTCTTGACTCTAATTTAGCAATATCCTAGAGAGTATATCTCATTGATAAGTTGATAATATTTCCCCTCTATGATTGGATCATTTATGTGCTATGATGATATTCTTAAACAATGTTCTTTGATTGGATAACTTACTATGATAATACACATAGTACATAGACAGTACGGTGAATGTAATCATAAGTAGACGAAGTTTGTTCTCATGAATTTCCCACAGAGTAATCTCCAAGATGGGATATTTTTATAATAGACCCATTAGAAATAATTCTGCATGTTTTTGTGTCATCATATAACCCTATCTATGATCATGTGTGATTTTCCTTAGACTTTATTATTATTATTAATGCATGTTACAACTCGTGTACTTAGATGTATTTCATCAACCATGATGATGGCAGTTCCTGGAAAAGTTAGATTTGTTGAGTGTTTCATAAGTGATATGTCATTAATGAATAAGTCATGTAAGGATTTTTCACCTCTATCCTTATGGAATCTGATATTTCGTCCCCTTTATTGGAATGGAATTGTCACATTAAATTCCATGGTCATGCTGTAATGGGATATTTATTTTAGATAGTCAATGAAAGACATATTGAGCATATAGGTTGGTGACATGAATTTTGAACCTAATTGATGAGATATTTTGAAAAAGGGATATATTACACAGTGAGAATTAGTATGTTTTTTAATCATTGTGACATTAAGTTCTTTATATTGGGTTCTTTCACTCGTTACTAGATAGTAATATTGGACTGTAGGTGTACCAACCTAATGCCAATGAGAAAGAATCCTAGAGGGCCTCACATGATGTTTTTCTGATGATATCGATTAAATTCTATTTGAATTTAATTATTATAATAAATATTACATTCAATACTAAGAATAATTTTATTCATGTTTCGTTGATCTCTAAAAATTAAAATGTAATAATTTATTATTTATTTATTACTAAATAAATTTTTTTATTACATTAATATTTATAACAAATTTTTTCCCAGGATTTTGAATAAAATATTTATTTTATTTATTGAATATTTTAATAAATATTTATTCACAAGATTGTAAATAAAATATTTATTTATGAATAAATGATTTAATCAGGTGTTCAGTAAATTTTGGAGGTGTTTAAAAAGACCAAAACTAAGTCCAGTGACAAATATTAATTAACAAGATGGTTAAATAATATTTTTTATTGACAAAGTTGGTGTGCTCTATAAAATAATAATTATATTTTTATATGGAATGCATATTATTAAAGGTTTTAATTTTTTTAATGTTTTAAATGTAATTAAATAATATTTTATCCTAAAACTAGTAAAAAAAATTATTTACCACGTTGGATTTCTCTGGTAGGTTATTTATAACCAAAGTGAAAACTTCATGTTTTTTCATTATCACATTGGTTATTATATACCTAACGTGAATAAGCTCGATATGTAACTTTATCACATTAATTATTTTATAAAATAAATTATAAAGTGGGATACTGACTTTATCACATCGGTTATATCATAACTGACAACAAAAATATGATTTTTTTATGTCAGTTATCATATAACCGATGTCCAAAGGATGATTTTTAACATTGGTTATTTTATAACAGACGTTAATTACCATTTAAAATTTAATATAATCATACATTTAATTATTTATGGGTTATTCATTCTCATGAAGACAAACTATTTTCTGTCACTTGGAATCCCTAAGCCTCTTTTCATAGACCTGATGCACTCTAATCTCATATTTCCATCTTCATACATCGTAAATTTTCATCAACTCATTATTATGAATTTGATATGTTAATCCCTCAAGTAAGTGTCACACATCAAACCTCTCATTCTATTGGTCAATGGGGTGGAAGACCTAAATATCATTTTTTTATTCCAAGGTCTCAAATATCACATTATCATTTTCATTAACCCTTATGTTATTTCAGCCTCATCATTACGCATTCAAATATAAATCTTCTCATCTCAAATCTCACATTACCATCATTATTTACCTTAGGTATGTGTTGACTTAAATATATAGTTATGTATAATGAATTATATATTAATGTTCTAAGTTATTTCATAAATTTAGACATTATAACTTAATGTTTTCTTGTCACTACTATATGGAAATTCGTTTTCACTGAATTGTTTCATGAATTATTATACAACATATCATCTTAAATTTATACATTAAATCTCAAAATGTTTCTTATTTGGATGATGATTGTGAATCATTCATTTTTTATTCATGTATATGGATAAATTTAAATTAATATCATACATTTCTTAGATACATAGTAATACTAATATGTAATATATACATACATTGAAATTTTCATATAGTTTAATATATAATATCAATTAAGTAGTGTATATGTATATCAACACTTTTCTTCTGACGTGAGGATATTCTTATCTTGAAAAATTATATATTAAATATATAGTCTATATATTATGAGTTCTTATCAATATAATTTTAAAATTATTGGTGACTATGAAATAGGAACTGTCAATTGGTTCCTTTATATATCTTTGTTATATTATGTTTGAATGGGAATTAATGGTGACTGAGATCTTTACCAAAATCAATTTTGTAAAAAGTAACATTGCGAAACATAATTAGCTATGTCATATGTTAGTGAAATATCTGGATACTTATGTTGAATACAAGGATTACTCGAACCACATTCACAATTATTCATGAATTTCTATTCCTTTTAGAAATGATATCAGTCTAGGATCGACATTCTATTTGAGATTTCGGTTAAAGTATTAATCTTCACATTCTTATATAAATATTTTTTGAAGTAAATTCTAATTTTAGGAATAAATTTTAAGGTTCAAGGTTATCATAGGCCATGAAATTTGAAAAATTGACTTCACCATAGTCCAAATAATTTTGAAAATTTAATTGCAATCCAACAATAAATTCACCTATTCAATGGGAACAATCAACCCCGATATTCTAAATATTTACACAGATAATTGATTCAAGGCAAATATACCTTCATCAAGGATTCTAACTAACTGTGACTAAACACATTATACCAATGCACTATAAATTATAGGGTTGATAGAAGAAAATAGTCCATGATTCAATATCCCCATTTAAAAAACATTGAGTACCTCTCCCCATTTAATATTGACAAAAATAAGCACTTCATTGAGAATTAAAAAAATTAAAAATAATAATTCACTCAATAAAATCACAATGGATAATATAATTTTTAATGAACCACTTGATGAATTCGTTATTTATTCACAAGAAAAATGAAATTATAATCATGTAATGTAAAAAAACATGGGTAAGTGGGTCCCAAATACCATTGATCTAAGTATATTCAGGTCAATAATATTTAATTTTATGTTTCATCTTTTTCAATCAAAATAAAATGAAAAATAAAACAATGCTCTAACTATATGACCTTTTGTAAATTAAGTCTGTTCATTTATTTTTATGATTTAACAAAAATAATTAATCATGTATTCAATTTTTGTCTAAAATTTAGAATTATACTTTATTAATACACATATATTTTTTTAAATTGAAAATTTTTATTACATCCAAATTATGACATCTTTGATATAAATTCACTTATTTTTATATTTGATTGTTGTATAATAATTAAAATTTCTATTAAATTCCATATACAATGTTATTATGTTTTAAAACATTTTATTAACTATTTTTTGAAAATATTAGAAACATTTAAATGATGGATTTTACCACAAGTTTGTCTTATTGATTATCATTAAAATAGTCTATTATTTCCCCCTTAATCACTTTTATCACCACAATATTCATTTGACAAGATATTTATTTTTTACATTTATTATAGATAATAATGATTTTAATTTGGATTACAAAAATATGAATAAGTGGTGAATAAGATGAAGGTTTTGATGATTTTTTTGGAATATTCTAAATGAAATATTCTAAACAACAACATTTTTTATCTACATGTCTGAAATGTTTAAATATGAATAATTTGAAAAGAAGAGAGATAATATATCATTTAATTTTTCATGGTTTTAATCCATGTTATAGGAATTTTATATTCATGATAAAATTAGGAATAATTTTGGACTTATTGATGATGCTTCTTTTCAAGATTATATTTATGATAAAATTGAAGAATTATTCATGATATTGATGTAGTGGTAATTCGGGAAGAACCTACAATTGAGCTTCTATATGGCGATACTGAAGAACCATTGTATCTGGGTTTTATAAAATTTATGGCTTTATCAATATTATTAATATTTATTTACTTGAATGAGAAACATGGAAGAAGCAATAAGATTTTTACAAATTTCCTACAATTGTAAAAATATATTCTTCTTAAAGACTCCAGACTTTCAGATTCATAATATAAAGAGAATAAAATTATATTCCCTATGGGATTATGGCACAAAAAATACATTTCTTCCTGAATGAATGTGTTCTATATATAAAGAAATATTATTTTCAATTAGGGTGTCCTAAATGTTGTATGTCATTGAATAAGATGAAATAAAAATCATAGGCTGATTTAGAAGTTACAGAGACCCCTACCATGTAATTTTGGTATCTTCCTAGAATTCCTCATTTGAACCATTTGTTTTCAAATTCACATAATGTAAAAATGATAATATGACATGTAGATGAGAAGATATATTATGGAAGATAATTTAATCCAACTGAATTTCCATAGTGGAAGAAAATTGATCAGTTGTTTCCCACATTTAGAAATGAAGTCAAATGTTTCAGACTTGGCGTATGCATAAATGGAATGAATCAACATTGAATACTTAATAAAAAAATGTAGTTCATGAACTATTTTATTATCATTTTACATCTTATCTCATGAATTTTGTATGAATATATAGTATGTAATGTCGAGATTAATGATAACTGGACCAAAATATCTTGCAAGTGAATAATGTTTTCTTATCCCCATTAGTTGATTATTGGAAACATGTATGGGAGGATGGTAATAGGGTATAGAATTATTATAAAATTTAATATTTTAAACTATATTAAATTATTACTTTCACCATAAATTACTTCCTAGAATAATGAAAATTTTAAATATATAGTGTTAATGGGTATAAAGCTTGTCCAATTTGTGAACAATAGCCTGCATATTATCAACTATGTCAAGGGGGAAATCAGTATATGTTGTTCATTTAAAGTTTTTGTATATATATCCCTCTTATCAAATATTAAAAAAGAAATTCAATGGATCGTAATAATTTGATTTGGCACCAAAACCTTTATCCATTGATTAGTATTTTGACAGGGTACAAAACATTGATGTGACATTCAAAAAGACACATAAATATGGTAATAAAAGAAATATTTGGAATAAAAGATCAAATTTGTTTTACCTACTATGTTGGATATATCATGAATTCAAACATAACATTTATTTCATGCATGTAGAGAAGAATACCAATGATATCTTGATTATAAAATTGAAAGATATTGAAAGAAATAAAAAAGATGGGTTGAATGAAATATCGGACTCACTATCAATGGGAATATATTTGGTGTTAGATCCAACTCCTGATTGAAGGTTAAAATTCATACCCTTGGATTGTTATACATTATCCAAGAGGGAGAAAATTAGAATTTTTTAGTGACTTCATGATATCAAAGTGTTGTAAGTTTACACATCAAATATAAAAAATTTTATTACATTAAATAATTCGATGTTGATATGTATGAATTTCATGATTTTCACATCATGATGAAACGTGTACTAATAGTTCCATTGCATGGAATATTTCCCATACATGTCATAATTACTATGATGAATGTGTGATATTTTTTCTATTAAATTTTTAATAAGGTGATAGATCTAAATGCTTTGAAAATATAGGGAATAAAGCAGTTTCTATAATTTTTCAATTGGAAATGTATTTTCATCCATTTTTTTTATATCATGGTGCATGTAGTGGTCCATTTGGGGTGAGAAATAAATTTTTTTGGAACTATATATCAACATTTTGTGTATCCTTTTGAACGGTATTCGATGATATTGAAGGGGTATATTAAGAATCCATATTGACCTAAAGAATCCATTGTTAAGAATTATATTTCTGGGTAGGTTGAGAAGTTTTTTAGAAGCTACATGTCTACTGTGGAGTACACTGGTTTTATTAAAATTAAAAATTAATGAGTTAATTATTAGGGAATGTATTTTGTGTCTTGAAAGTCAAATCGTTGACAAGTGAACATATAATGAAGCTAAATTTATACATCATAAAAACAAAGATATTCTTAGCCATATATAAAATTTCATATTAATGTATTGAAAAACTATTATCAAAAGAAGAATGATATGTGTATTTTCAATGAGGGAACAAACAATTTTTCTATGGTTTAAGTAGATTATTCTTTGGTAGATCAGATTCATCCGAAACATTGAGATGGTTAGTCGATGGTCCAAGATTAAATTTGATAGCATGGTCTGTTTATGACATTAATGACAATACATTTTATACAAAATATTTGTACAATATATGTATAGCTATAAATATTATTGTATTGGTGTTTGTAGAAGTAATTAATTTTTCAAGAGAAAAAGATAAAAATCCAATTTCTAAATCTAGTGCATATTTTAGATCCATTGAAGAAATATGGTATGTTGATTACATTGAACTCAAAGTTTCAGTGTTTAACTAAAAATGGGTTATCGAAAACAATATTGTCAGACATTATGAATTTGGAACTACAGTAGTTAATATAATTAGATTGGAATACACAACTGATCCTTTAATAATGGAAACACATGAAAAAAATTTATGCTATTGATTAATCTGATATGTTGTTGTATATTGTTTTACAAGGGAAAATATTACATTAGTGATGATAAACTTGACAAAGATTCTGATTTACATGATATCGATACTTCCTTGGAAACATTAATAGATAATATTGAAGAGAACATTGAATACAAGGTTTGTTCCATACGGAATGATCATGATAAAGGAATTTTAGAAAACAATCCTTTAGTACATTCATAATACTATAATTAACATATGTTTATTTATCGTTTCATTTTTAAAATTTCATAAAATGTTAGATATTTTAATTTTATTTTATTTACTAAAACTCATATTATCACTAATAAGTTAATTTTTTATTAGTTTAGTTTTGTTTATATTTCCATGTTTACCCTTATGTAAATTATCTATTAATTTATTCGATTGAAAAATAATTATTTTAAATCAAATATTTTAAATAAAAACAAAAATATTGTATAAGTGTATATTAAAAAAATATTCCCTTTTCTATAAAGAATGTTTTATCATATTGGAGCATTTTTACTATTCACAGAACATTTTTGGATGTTTTTTATTAATTTATATGTAATTTAATATCTCATTAATGTTTTTAGACTTTTAGTTAACAATAAAAATATGAATAAAAATGTTTTATTTTTAGTTTAGTTTACTTTTCTGTTTGATATTTTTTAACATTAATATGTAATAGTTAAATTTTTATATTTTTGTTTTAATTTTTTGTTGCATTGGTTTTTTGGATAATATAAGATCAATCAACTAATCCACCACATAATTTTGGATAAGATCATACTCATACCTATAGGAAGGATTATACACATGCTCCTATTAATGATCCTAATCCTTATTTATAGGAGACATCTTCTCCCATAGGTCCAAAGAAAAGTTTGAGGGTTCATAATCATGGCAGAATGTGTTTAAAAAAATTATCAGTTGAACATATCCAGGACCATAGTATACCCATATACTTTGATGACAATGATATCCCAATAGGTACAAATTTAAAAAAAATTTAAAAAATTTAAAAAATTTATATTAGTGTAGGGTAAAATTAAAGTTATAATTTTGATTGACGATTGGAAGAGTATTGAAAAATTGACAATATCACACTTATGGGAGACATTTTTAGTATGATCCTTTGTTATTATTTTACTTACCTTGAAATATTTATAATAATATATGTTTTCTCATTCTTCTAAGATGACACATGATATACCATATACTAGAGAATTTAAGAGGAAAAGTTTATTATTGGTTGCTCGAAGATGGAGGGATATTAAATCAACACTCAAACCAGATTTCATTTTTGGTCATAGGAAACATCATAATGTATGTGATATATATCCCTTTATAGATGAATATACAAGTACGAAATTTATTGAAAGTATAATTTGAGAAGAATTTTTTATAATAGAAATGATTCCTTTTAGAAGTTTTTTCAAATTAATGATTTTTTTTGAAAGAGAATCTATCCTCCCAAAAAATGATTGCAAGGGGTTGTGTTTTGTGCAATCACTCACATTGAGATCACTAATCCCAAATAGATTTCAATGGGTATATTCATAGAATAGAAAACACCCAACGGTTCTATATACATGATGGACCTTCATTCCAAAGGCTTTTTCTTGTTGGAGAGTTTGTCCAACAGTTCTTAAGATCACACATTAGTTATGGGGATGGTAGGTTAGGCTCAACACATCATTTTGGGGAAATTATTTCTTAATATAAAAATATAATTTATATTTAAGATATGTTCATGAATATTTCATTAATTCCCATGTATGATGTGGGTCACCCATTAATAAAAATCAATTATTAGTATCCAAGGAATTTTGAATCATCTGGATATATGTGAGTTTTTTATCAATGGGGATATATTTATATGAGTATATGAGGTTATTAATTAGTGATACCTTTTATGTACTGACTAGATATTCTTTGTTCATTATTATGAAAAAGTTCACTTTCATCCACACACTAGGGAACTCTATTGTGTATCATCGTATAGAGAGATGAGAGTCGTTTTGATGTTTTGATCAGCCCCGTTAATGGGATTCCTATGTATACCTATGGAAGGAATTATAATTCATGTAGTTTTGTTCCAATTAATAGGACAAATCATACCTTTTAAGGTCATGTGATAAGGACCAAAGCATGTATTTTAACATCGTGCTGAAAATTTTCTAATTGAAAGGTACCAGAGTCAATGTTTGGTGTGGGACTTATGCCGAAGCGACATAGGGAAACAAGAAGGTATGTGGATACCTAGGTTGAACAAGGACATACTAGGAATTTGGTCCAGATAGAATCATGGTTGAATTTGGTTTTTGGTTTTGGACCTCAGGGAGGAATCCTACGTATCCAATTTTATGGGAGTCAAAGCCCGCTTAGTTTGGTAATGAGGACCCATACTTATGGAGACCTTTATGTTTTTTCTAAGAGGGGAGTATGTCCCATTAATAGGATTAATTCATGGAACATTCCGGAAAAACATTCCATGTGGAAGGGGCCATGAGGGATGTCTCGACTCATGTTGATATGGAGGGTTGTTTGGGGATTACACCTAAGTAGGAGGCCCATTTACAGGTATGATAATTATATTAGAGATTATACCAAGTAGAGGGTCAATATGTCATATTTAGATACATATTCCTCAGGATTATTCCACTGGGTGAGATTTGGTTACAAAGTTGGGACTTAAAGCAAATAGGAAACCCATTGATTCAATTGGGACATACACTTGGAATGATTCCCCTAAGGTTTGGGATCTTGTGGATTTCCTGACCACTATCAACCTCTAATCCCACATGATTCATGTTGAGTGTGAGAAATAAGAGAAATATAAGTATCTATGAAACCACACTATTTTCTTTTCCATAAGGTAGGATACATGGCCTTGAGGACCCATGCCTATGGTGACAATCTGAAAGAATTTGAGAGGAATATTTGAAAGAAGATTCTCTAATGAAGCATGCATCTAAATATGTGGATGTACGGATCATGGAAGTCCTCTAATTCCAAATGAATCATGATGAGTCATGCCTAAATGTGAGAAACAAGAAGAAGAAAAAGATCTGGAAAACTACACAATACCCCTTTTTTTGGTCGAATAGGTCAGGGTGATGAAACATCCCTCCCATCATCATAGCCTTAACCTAAAGGGAGAGAGAAAGGGATTTGAAAATGCAAATATCACCATTCATATTAGTAACCAGTATAAATGAAGGAAGGAAAGAATTATGAGAGGTCATCCAAGAAAGTCTAGGTTCTTAATCCAGGAGGGATTCCCTAGAATTGGTTCCACGATAGGATAGGTGAATCATATTCCCTGGTGAAGGGAAAGGAAAGTGGGATCCTCGCCCTCCTCATTCAGAACAGGAGGATCTTAGTACTAGGGATGACTAGGAAAGTACATGGTCTTAAACCTAGTATCTGAGATTAGGGGTTCTGTAACAGCACCCCTAGGGTTGGGGTACTCAAGACCATAAGAATACATATTCACATGCACCATGAGTACCCTAATTGTCGGGTAGGAAAAGTTAGGGAATCCTCTGACCATATGAATGCATACCCAAATGTGAGACATGGTGGCATGCCCCTTTAAATGTTTTTGAATGTCCATATATTTCAGTGGAGGTTTCATATTGTTTCCCCTTGGGATATGTATCCAAAGTAAATGTATTACTACCATTGGTGTCTTAGAAGAGTAGTCAAAGGGGGGCTCGTGCAGGTCTTAGACTAGAGAGAAAAGGTGCCTCATGCAAGGACTGAGAGAAATTTGAGGTTCTTCACACAGCGAAGTTTAAGACTGCATGAGATAGATATTCCTTGAGAAATAGACCACTTGGGAAACAAAACTTGGGAAATACTCTAGCCTAGGCACCATTGGTCTCCTTAGGTTCCCCATTACAAGGATTGTGTAGGTCGATGCTTATTGAAATGTACTCACATATGTGGTTCTCCACTAGAGAATAAGGGGTCATTTTGTAGGTGTCTCTTGTTTCAGGCCTTGAAGGGAATTGTATATCACTTATCCCCATTAATTCTAAATTCTCTTAGGTTTTAGAGATCAATATATAAAATTTCTGGAGACAGGGGAGAAGGTTTTTTGAAATTATAGATTGGGGTCTTCTTCTAATTTTCGAGTTAGGGAAATGAAGATACAAAGGCTCCTATTTATTGGAAAAAAGGGACTTGTTCAATGGAGCTTGTCCATGCAGGTATAGGGCACAGGTTCCCAGTGTAGGT
The DNA here is from genome assembly GCA_963277665.1 of Viscum album. Taxonomy (NCBI): domain Eukaryota; kingdom Viridiplantae; phylum Streptophyta; class Magnoliopsida; order Santalales; family Viscaceae; genus Viscum; species Viscum album. Next base: position 1,034,052,890 of record OY728158.1, read on the forward strand.
TTCCCACATAGGGGAGGAAGAGCTTCTAGGTTGCACAAGTCTAAAAAAAAGGTCCTTTGTGTAGGTTTGGTTGTTCCTTCTTGGATGTGTGGGTAGGGAATGTTCAATCCTCTTGGTGCACATGGTTGGTGTGCGGAAGACCAACATGGAAAGACTATTTATCCATTCCACATGGGTTGTCCCCCATACCACTACTCAAGATCAATGTCAGGATATAGTCTTAGCCCTTTGGTTGGCTTCCTTCACTACTGTCATTGACCCCCATAAATAACAGAGTCACATCATGAACTTTTCAGACTTGGTCTACGAAATTTTGGGTCATGAAACATGGAAACCAAATCTTTCCATTCCTTGGGAATAAAGTCATATTTCTACTCAAACTAAACGTTTTGGCATCTACGTGAGTACCACATCATTATTTCTATAAAAAAGTGAATGGAACACATTTTATAGTGTCCAAACCCCCACCCCCCATAGAATAAGATTCATTTAGAACAGAAATAATCTACTTCTAAGGTAACACTCTAGGGAACTTTGACACATTCAATCATCTATTAATAGTGCATGTATCTATCTCAACAGTGGGATTATTCTCTAATTTGTTCCTAAGATATAGGGATTAGTGAGCATAGTTTGACTATATCTAGGGTCATATGGACAACCTTATGAATTTTGTTTCTTTTTTCACATCATCCTAATTGTTTTTTATTAGTATAATATGAGGATGAATTAGCGTGTGACACTTGGCTTTTTCTCATGCCTCCCTTTTCAGGTCTCCATATTCAAAAGTTTTTTTCCTATTTCTTTTCATTGCTAAATTTATTTCCTAAACCACTTGGAGTGCTAGTCTATCCAATTAAGACTTGTCTTTTTTACAGAGTTCCATTTTCATGTTTTCAATTTGTTGAGTACTATGTCTTTTTTAGGGAAGTTTAAATTCATGCATGTCTGACTAATGAGACTGGTGTTTTAGGTCGAATAGATTTGACCATAAGTTTTGAAATGGAGACAAAAAGTCATGTTTTCCAAGATTTTTTTGATGTTATTTATATATCAAAATGGGAATTTTGAGCCATGATTTTTTTAGTTCCTAAATAATAAACATATTATCTAAGAATATTGGTGGTATCTCTATAGGAAAAAGTTACCACTTGTTGAAAACCCCATTTTATTTGATAAATTATATAAATCCAACTAAGGTGTTTTACTGGATGGTCAAATAGTGGAATCCTTAGGCTAGGAGGGCCATTTTTTGGTGACTTATAAAAATCCAACTAGGGCGTGTTATAACATAGTCAGGTAAAGTAGTTCTCAAGAATGATGACATTCTATTTCTGATGGCTGAAGGATGTTTATCGAGATCCAAATTTACCAATACCATGATAGGTGATTTTTTCAACGGAATATGTCTGAGATTGGAGAGAGCATCTATATTAGCATTTTGTGTTAATGGGAAACTACTCCTACATGAATTTGGTTTATATGAAGGTTGTCACATCTTGTAAACTAACCAATGTTAGTGTAGAAGGTCTCTTTCTCACATGGTTTGAAGCATCGTGTAGTTTAATGTCATTAGACAAGGACATTGATTGTTAAACTTAATGTCTTATGGATAGAACATTTGTGTAAATATTTATATCTTGTAACTAGGATGTTATTCTATGTAGTTTAAACTCATAAAACAAGTACATTTTGATATGCAGTTTAATGACATATAGTGATGACATTAGAGGTGCTAAAATTTAAGGACTTTTTCTTTGATCGTAAGGTTAATAATTCTTCCATCTAATTGTAATATGTCCTGAAATATGCCATCATGTTCATGTATGATGAATGGAATGTTGTAAGTGGTAATCTGAGGATTTATGGATATAAAGAGTGGTATAGGGAAAAGGGATTATGTAAATAGAGGAGGTATCTCTTATGGAAGATGTTTTCACTGGTTGACAAGACCATTTTGTGGGATACTTTATGAAAATAAAACTGGGGGATGTTACCACATATTCAAAGAGAGTCATCTTATGGCCAATTGTCCATTTATTTGGGAGACTTATGAAAATCCAAATGGGGCATGTTACAACATAATCATGTAGAGGAGTTATTAGGAATTATGAAATTCTATTACTCATAGCCAATGGATGTTTATGGAGATTTTGATTTCCCCCAACAGATATTTTGGTTTCATGAACGGAAAGTACCTCGATAAAGAAGGATCAATTCAAATAAAAATTACCAAAGAATCTGGAGAATAGGTTCCCTACACAGGATTAGCACAAATGTGGGAAGTGTGGTGCCTATAGTTTTAGGTAATATGACTAGGACCATAGAATTATGGAAACATAGGTGATGTGTGGCCTATCGAACCAAGGTCATTCTATCTTAATTCAAAAATAAGGGTGAATTGTAAACCTAGTTCTTGAGGGTGTTCAAATCGAGAATAAAAAACATTGAAAAATATGTGATAGATGACCTTATACTAAATTTTATTCACCGATTCGAACAAAATGTTATCAAATCTTACAAGTATAGAAGAGGATTCTCTTTATGGTGCAGTTAAAACTAGTTGTAAAACCCACGTTGTGGGTGGTTTTATACAAAGACAATAGGGGAATGTTACAACATCAAAAAACTATACCATCCTTTAGCTGAAAACCCCATTTTGGAAGAATTTATGGAAATACAACTGGATCATGTTACTAAATAGACCTGAAAAGAAGTCCTCATGTATCAAACATTCTATCACTAGGATTTGGAGAAATTATAAGAAGATTATAAAGTGTCCCAGATTAGAAGTATGCCATGTAGAGGGTATATATGGGAACAAAATAAGTGTTTGGACCAATGTTGAACATGAATTGTTGAGTCCATTGCATAGATATGACTCATATGTAGAAAGCGTACATCACTATTTCCTTGGTGAACTCACTAATGAGGGGACCTAATTTAATATCTCATGTGTATATCCTTGTTTGTACAATGAAGTGGAAGAATTATTATTTTTTATGTGGATTAGACTCAGACATTATTCCGATGTGTCACTACATATCTACCTGGAATGAGAATCAATACACACATAGTTATTAAGTTACCATAAACTTTATGGTCATGTGGTGAGTACTTTAGACATGTAGTTTAATGTCATTTGGTCCGGACATCAGTAGTGAACTTTAACATCAAGCGGTGAGGATGTTAGCTATACAGTTTAATTCTTTGTAGTAATAAAAAATGAGTCACAATTCAGTTGTGGATGGACTAGGGTATAGGACTTGGAAATCACAACGTATCTTGTGGGAGAAAGAATCAAGACACACATAGTTATAAAATAAATATCTTCCACAGTGATTGAATTCATGTGTGGGGGAAATGAAGTGGTTTGAATATGGGATCGTGCATAGGGTGAGGACCCATATTGGATCCTCTCATGTAGATTTGTCTCATGCATGGGAGAGTTGGAGAATTTCATGTATTATATTGTAGTTGGGTCCAAATTTGAATATTTGAATGTCATTATGTATCTCATTGGAATGAAAATCAAGACAAATTTTGTTATTAAGTTCATCATGTTGTTGATTGTCATGCGATGAGGACATCTGGTGTTCCTTTTAAGGTATTTCATCTAAGACCATGATATAATTAATAAACAATAATATTCCTTTCACATGTAGTTAATTATAATACCAAAAATCTTAAGCCAATGAGATCTATGATCGGTGTGAGAAACAAGGAGTGAAAGAGGTTTCTTCCACCACACAAATGGAATAAAAGGAAAGGAATGGAATGTTTAGATTTCTTTTCTAGTTGTGGTGGTCTAGTAGGTATGATGTGGGCATCAATATGAATCTCATTAGGATGAGAATTGATCCATATTTAGTTTTTGAAATCTCATGTAGTTTAACATCATGGGATGAGAATGAAGATGAACCAATGTGGAAGAAAGAAAATTTTGAGTCTATGCCCAGGGATGAAAATCTGGGTGGCACTATGCACCTCCCTAGAGTGAGAATCAAGCAACATGTATTTCTTAGAGAACCATGTAGTTTAACATCATGAAAAAAGGATGTATTCCTCCCAACATGAAAAGGGGTATGGCGGATGGACTTAGGTATATGAATCGAGTGTCACTATGTATCTTATTAGAGAAAGAATTAGCCACATATATTTCTTGAAATATCATACTCTTATCATCATGTAGAAAAGACATTGACCATGCATTTTAACATATTGTGGTAAGAACTAGGGTCACCTGATTTTAAAGAAAATATTATAGCTGGACTAGGATATATGATTTGGGTGTCATTACATATCTTATTGTAGCAAGAATCAAGCCACATATAGTTATTGAAAATTATTCCCCACATCAGTCAGGCTTTGATGTGGGTAAATGCTATTTTGATATTTTCTATAATGATGTATGGTCCCAAGACATGAGCTCTAGGATTCACTATATATCTCATTACAATGATAATAAATAAATACATTGTTTTGGAAGTGTTTTCTATTCAGGTTTGATCGGTATTGAAGGAATAGTGGGGGATATTTTTTCATTGTTGTTGGACCTCAGATCGTAGATTCATGCATCACTATGAATATCTTTGGAATGAGAATCAAGTCACACGTACTTCTGGAAGATATCCTTTTGACGTTTTTGATTCCTACACAGGGAAATTAGGAACCTTTATCATTGCGGATGGACTTTGGATAGAGGATTCGAGCATAAATATGCATCTCATTGGAATGAGAATCATTCCACACATTGTTTTAGAGAGATCGTGCTGATTATCATCATTAACTGGTAATGTAGACCATTCAGTTTAATGTCATGTGGTAAGGGCGTTACAATGTTGAGGCTTATACCTATACATGGGTTCTAAGTGCAACTATGAAGTGGTAATTATATAAGTGGGAATTATCCATGGGATCTACCCTTACATTCTTCATCATGTATGGATAATAGGTTATCTCTACCTGCAGAGGGGTTAGAGGGACATTATTGGGATTCAAACCTAAGATGGAGGCCCATATTTAAGGGACCACGAGTTGTGCCTCAGCTCATGGTGTCACGAGGGTTTCCTAAATTTGAATTAGAGCGACATTAACCGTGTAGTTTAATTTCATGTGGTGGGGATGAAAGGTGTATTACCATTTTAGGTTATATAACTGGGACCTTATTCCATGCAGTTATTCATTGTGCAAAAAATGAATATGATGACATCCAATTTAACATCATGAAATATGGATGTTATTTCAAGCCTTTTATATTTATGTGACAAATAACAGCTATGTAGTTTAATGTCTTATTGCTAAGATGTTGTGTCATGTGATTACCCAAAATATTTCTTTAGAACATTGAATTAGTTGGAGTTATATGTTATCTCCATCCCTTGATATTAAGGAATAATCTCTGTTAGAGTGGACCATTTGTATGTAGTAGGGTCCTTACCACTTTGGTTCATTATTTGGAAGCTCCATTCCTAGTATCATTGGAGTTCTAAGGACTAATTCAAATTCTCCTCAAAAGAATGATAGGAGGATAACCTTCATGTTAAAGGATCGCACTGTCAAATATTGAAATACTTTCATGTTATGAAAGGTTTTGAATATTTTTTAATCCATCCACTCCAATTGATCAATTTGTTTGTGTGATTTCTCATATATGGATAGTTTCTCATATATAGAAATACAGAGTGATGAAAATTGAACCTCAATGGGTCAGACTATTTCTATTTTGTATACTTATGAGTATGGGGTTTCCAATGAAGCAGATTGGGTTATATTCTTGTAATCCCATAGAAAATAAAAGACCCTATCAGGATAAGAAATTTTATCTTTATCCACCATATTATAGAGTATGTTTGACATGCTCTTGTGTAGGTCCTCTATCTATCCATTATCCACTACATGATACTTGAAGAATGGTAGGATTTGAAATTGTACTCCTAATATATATTTTCAACCTCATAGGAGTAGAAATTAGTTCCATTTTCCTCAATATTGTATGGGGAACACCAATTACAGTAATAATGTCATCCTTCATGAAGCTGAATATTCTTTTTTCCCCAAATTCCCTATAGGGGATTACCTCATCACGTTTGAAAAGGGTGTCAGTAGAAGTCAAGATTTATTTTAATGGCTTGGTTGTAGCTGGAGGGTATGGTCCTACAACATCCATTCCGCCTATGGAAAATGGCCAGAAGTATATGGATGTATATAGAATATTTAGGGATTAATGGATGAAGATGGAATATAATTGGAAGGAACGAAACTACTTGGTGAATTTTGTGAAATCATGTTTCATTGTGGGCTATTAGTACCCAAGACTTTATATTTTATGGGAATGATTGATCCCTAGCTGATGGGCACCACATGCTTAGGTGTACACCTCATTCATGAAAGCAACGGTCTCTTTTCAATCAATACATATGAGAAGGACTCCACAAAATCCTTGTTTATGAAGGACTTTCTAGTTATTTGGGCCACCATAAAGAGAACCATTTTCTCCTTTCCATCAGATTGTCTCTTTCCAAACTTTATCGAGTGTTGTTAATCCATTGTGGAGGTATTCCATGGTTTACATAATCCAACCCATTGAAGGACTATATGGTTCGAGGATATGGATGACTTCATTGATCCCTTCTATTCTAACTTGAACAGAATGTGGGACAATTCTGTGATGGAAAATGCTGATGACTATTTCATCTAGGTCTAAATTTCAAGAATTGTATCCACATTTTCCAATGCATCTACCTATAAATTTTATGATTTCAGTATGTTATTCAATGTTTTCTTGAATGTGAATTCTTCCATTAACCCTCAGGCATAGTCAATCAAGGGGATTAGTTCTTATTTTCTAATGAAACAATCCTTGTTGATATTTTTGATCAAAAAAATTGAATTGTCTTTCACCTCCATGTGGTCCAATGGTAATTAGATTTCCAATTCTTGGTTTGTAATGAGGGATATATATTCTTCTTCATTATTGGTACATCCTTCTAATAACAGGTAAGAGTAAGGCAAGTATGCCTTTTCTGGGTAAATGAGCATGATCCCTATCCAATCTTTTTTGATATTAGAGTTTTCAATTATATTCCCTATTTAGAACCTATACACATTGTCAAAATACATTTTCCATGTTTAGGGACATCTTGAATAGAAAACATCTCCTCATTTTGAATTTTAGTATTTAACGATGCTCTTTCTACAGACGGGTGTTATACAAGTAAATATTCCAAGTCCATGCCTTTAACTTCTTTTTGAGGCATATATTTAATATAAATTTGATTCACAATAACCCCCCATCGTGATATACATCCTATCAACATAAGATGACTGAGGATGTATTTGAGTGGGTTATTATGAGAGACCAATTGCGCATTGTGTTGCTTGAGGTAGTGCCTCAATTTTTGAACCTTGATGATTAATGATATGAATATACTATCGATCGTTGAATAAAAAGTTTCAACATTGGGAATGGTTCAACTAATATAATAATGGATGTTTTTCATTCCCAACACTATTATTTTCAATAAGGAAGGTTCATAGTTAAGGATCTAGAGCTATCAAATATATAATGCGTGGATTTACCTCAATATGTGGAAAACAACTAGTGGGATCAAGAGGTACTTCTTGATGTTGTCAAATGATTCCTCGCAATCATAGTTCTAATGATATGAGACCCCTTTATTTATCAGTATGGTGAAGGATAAACACATTTCTACAAGGTTGGATATGAAGTTCCAGATGTAGGTAGGATGTCCTTGAAGTTAGGTTATCTCTTTATGTTTTCAAATAGTTAACATGATAAAGATATTTTTTTATAAGGTTCAAATTCAATGCCACAATGGTATATAATGAAGGTGAGAAACAGTCATGAGGTAACCCCAAAAGAACATTTCAAAGGAATCACCTTTAGGATATGTTGTCATCACATGTTGATGAGAGATTCTAGATCAGCCAGGTGGTCAGAGTCTTGTCAGCACATAACCACTAATTTTTATTTGTATCATTGGACAAACATACTTTAAAAAATGTTTAAAGATGCAATTCATGGTACGTTGGTATGTGGAACCAACATTCTTTAAGACAAAGTTTGTTACCCGAGAGAAGAATAATCCCAAAGGGGATATGAATGTGGTGACTTATTAATCTTCTCCAGCCATAAAAATATGGTTTTACCCTAAATAATCATCCCTGAAATAGAGGGATTAATAACCAATTGTTTCATCAATCAAGAGTTCTGTGATTGGAACCAAGAATTCATCTTTTTGATAGTTTCAGTTGAGATCTCTAAAGTCGACGCAAACTCTAATTTGACCATTATTCTTCTATACATGAATAATTTGAGCTATCCATTTCTGATTCTATACCTCATGGAATATGTTTTAATTGATGAGTTTATCCACATCAGCCACAATGTTGGAGTCAAGTATTGGGTGTTCCTATCTAGCTACATGTTTTTATTCCTGATGATGTTATAGAAAACCCATGTCATGGGTGACCACCTTAGGATTGAGGCCCGAAATCTATATGTAAATCTAGGAAAATAATTTATGGTTTTTCTTAAGGAAAGAATTATATGCCTCGTATTCTATGGATTTCATAGAAGAACTAATCAATGTGGTTAATGGATCCTCTTTCATTCCCAAATTTATTTCTATGAATGTGTCCTTATTAGTGGATACACCTCCCTAAAATGTTAGATGGGAATACCTGAGGTATTAATATACCTCATTTTCATCATTATTTAAGTATTATGCTTCTAACTAGGAAGTAGGTGATGAAGAAAGATTAACAGAGTTAGAGGAGAAGTCAATATTTGGACAACTAGAAGATAAATAAACCATTTCTAGGTCAATTTCTAGTGCGAGGCATTTTTGGAGATCCTAAGGGGAGACGAGGGCCTGAGAACAAGTATCATCATTTTATCCTATTTCCTAAAAACATTTGTTATCCTTGATAATGGAGTAGTGATGTGTTGAATCTTGGGGGATGGAATGAAGAAATTTCCATCCATGATTTCATTACTTCTTGGAAGTTTGATAGCTTCATCTTGGATTTTGGGTTTAGTTTTCTAGATGGACATCATGGAAGTCACTAGATGTGTGCTTGATTTTGGACCCACCACTTCAATTTGGTTGATCTGTAGCACATAATCTACACTGGGAATGTTGAAATGGTAAGCCATAATCTTATCTAGACCATTATGGGTATTGAATTGAGAAACATCTCTAGACATGGGTTGTTTTACATCCATATGATATAATACTGCATCAATGTAATGTGATTCACAGTATTTGAATGGGGACTTATCATTGTAAAATTTCCCATTTTGTCCACTAATATAATATTTTAGTCATTGTTGGTATGATTAGGTGATATCTTCATGATGATATAGCCAAGGTCTTCCTAGAAGAATGTTAAAGGCTATATCCTTCCCAAAAACCATGAATTTTAATCCAAACATTAGATACCCGAATTGAGTCCTGAGATTGATTTCACCAAGAGGATTTTGATAACTCTGTTCATATCCCAATAATAATAAAGTTGAGGGGGACTAGTGATATTCATTCAAATCAAGTTGATGAAGTGTTTGGATTGGAATGATTTTGACTCGTGGTCCATTGACAATGAATGCTTGTCAGATATCAATGTCATTTATCCCACTAGATATATACAATTTTCTGATGTGGCCATGTATGATGGATCCTCATCCTTGTCTATGAATGATATGATCGTGTCATATTTAATAGGATCATTCCCTATGTGATATGATTCGATAGGAGCATCTTGAACTTCAAAATCTCAGGGGTTTACAAGGCCTCTATGAGTACTTATCGGTGGGATTTCAATAGACCTTGAGCATCCAAGATTGAAATTTCCATAGTTACTAGGGATATTTTCTTAAAAAAAATCATACTTATGGAATAGAGTTATGTACATACCAACATGGGAATGTTGTATTTCAGTTTATTTAGGAACCAAAGTACTTGATGGGAATGGATCAATATTTGTAACAACAGATGTAGGTGCTTCTTCTATTGGTGGATGGGGTTGACTTGGATTGGCTACAGACTAAGGTTGATTAAGTAATGATGTATCCTATAGACAAACATCCAATATGATTATGTTAGGAAGCACTCTAACATGTTTGGGGGAAATTTATTTCTCTTACATAGCTCATAGGAGATATCCCAAATGAGCTTCGACCACATAAACGGTTCAAGCAGGGACGCGGTTAAGGTAGTGGATCCTAGCATGACTGGTTCATCCCCTATATCCTCGACTCTGATGGTCCCTCTTGCAAGTTCCCCAATCATGTGTAGGAAATTTAGGTTCATGATCATGCTCATCATCTATAAGGGTTATACTGGGTGAATAACGTTAATGGAACTGATGATCAACTCATCATTTGATAAAGATTCTGTCTAGAAGGTTTAATCTTATTGTACCATTTGGTGGGATTCTGCTCGTGTTTTTTGAAATACTGAAATGATGTATGTTAAATTAAAATACAACATAAACTTCCTCATCAGCTCATCTTCTTACTTTTTCATCTTACCTTTCTATCCATGTCTCTCTTTGGAATATTGGATTTCATAGGATTGAGATATCAGTAAAGTTGGTTGTGTTTTAGTAGAAGTGGTTAAAGGGACAATTGATTGTTTCAACTGTGATGGGATAATATCATGAGTCAAGTTGGATGTCTTTCTAGCCATAAAATTACTAAACTTCTTCATACCCTTTCTGTTAACTTTCTGAAATTCATTCTCCTCCTTCAGATTGGTGGTAGGGACACATGCAACTTGAGCGGGTGACCTACCTAGCTTCACTTTCCCAAAGTTCAACATCCTTTTTAGGAGGTATTTGAAAACAAAACACTCCTGAATATTGTGTCCCAATGATTTATGTAAGGGAAAATAATTTGGGATTTCTTTTACACCATCTTTTTTGGGATTTTCGAGCTCTAAAAACTTGTTCAAGTTGTTCTCCAATGCCGAGATGAAGTAACTAAGGGCTTGGTCATTTATAAAAGAATGTACATTGTTTTTTATATCCTAATGTTTTTAACACCTCTACTCCCTTTGATCATCCAGATAATGTTGGAATTGATTCTAATTCTTGGGAGGTGTAGCTTCATGATACAGTGTGAGCTTTAGAGTAGTAGCACATACAGGGGCCTGATTAAGTGCAATCGGAGTGGCCTCTACATTTTGTATTCTCATTCACAGACCATATTGATTTACTCGAGAAATAGAATTGGTATCCATAATTGAGTCTTCTAGTCTTTAGGTTATTGTGGAAAGCTCTTGAATCCCTCGTGTATATTTTAAATAGATAAGTGGTTTGTGGAACTCATCATGAATATTATCTATAAATATGATAAAAAATTATTCGTGATGTGTGGTTGGTTTAAGGAGTATGTCCTTACTTTCCATAGTGAAATTAAATCTAAGACCCTTTCATTCTCCCTCTATTTATAGTTCAGTAGATCAAAGACTATTGTCTTCTGCAATTTTGAGTAGAAGTGAAATAAAAACTTTTGATGAAGGTATTCCCACCCTATAATTGACTGACATAGTGAGCTAGTGGACCATAAAAAGGTCGTTACCTATAGGTATTGCATGAATAACATGATTTTCAGTATGTATTTTTGTTTAAGGGCCCCCATCAAGGTATCATAATGAGAGAAAAAATGAATTAAATGCTTCTCTAGGTCTTTTGAGCCATTAAATTTTGAAATATGGGGTTCCCAATGTCTGTTGGGGGAATAGTCAGATCTACCCATTATTGGTAAGGTTTCTTTTTTAGTTGTATTAGCACATTCCCTTACTCCATTGATTTCAATATATTCGTGGGGGACGCAAGAGAATTCATGAGCCATTGGGGAATATCTGGCTGAGTTAGATCTTGAATAGGTGCAGGGGATGATAGGGCCATATGTGGATGCACTACTAGTACCTTCCATGGGTAGCCTATAGAGAAAATCCTATAAGGATGTACTTGGCCATATTCTAGTTTCGCACCCAATGGATGGAGTTCTGGATCTTCTGCTATGGGATGATATTATATTGGTGGTTAGTATCCCATTTTAAGTGGAGGTTTCAAGTGCACTTTGGTCTCTACGAAGAGCCCTCTTTTTTGACGTATGCTAACTAAGAGTGCTGGTTGAGGTTCTTCTTACAGAAAATATCCAAATGGAAGGTTTACTTAGAGTATTTATTCATTTAGTCTTCTTGACTCTTTCACGTATTCATCTTTTTAAAAAAATATTTCCTCAAGTGAAAGGGGCTTAACCTTTCTGGGTGGTAGGTAAGGAAAAATCTGACCTTTATCCTTCTCCTTTATAGATGTGTTTCAAAGGGGTAAGGATAGATAATTTGAAGGAATACATAGATTTAGGGAAAGACTTTGGTTTCAAGTACACACACATCATTTAATCATTTCATTTTGTACCATATTTTAAACTGACACTTCATCCTCTATATCCTCTTCTAAACTTTCCTAACATTTTATAGGATCTTCAAGGGCGACGTTGATGAAATTTATTGTTGAATATTTTATTGTAGACTTTATATCAGTGTATTTGTGAGACCACATTTTTATATACCCTCGATGAGGCTTGGTCCTCTCCTAATCTGATTCTCTAGGAGCCACTTATTAGATGGTAAATATGAATGTAATCTCTATATATTTTAGTCATGTGCATTCCAATGAGGATATTAGGTCACGAGATGGAAAAAATTGGGAGGATTCACTCTATGGATTTACCCTAATCAGGAGAAGGCTAGTATCCACTGAGGTGTATGTTGCTGATGTGAAAAAATCATCCATACCTAAGGGTTGTGGATCTTCCCATTCCACTTCCACAACTCTTTATACCTAGGTTTTTACCATGAATGTTGGGTTAAAAAATCCCCAAACCATTCAAGTTAGGGTTTCTCATTAATTTCCTTGGCTAAAACTGCCATGGCTTCCATTCTAATTCTATAGAGTTTTGTTTGAACATGGGTTGTGTGCATCATTTCGTATGAACCTGAATAACCCAACTAAAAATACCATTACAAAAATTTAGATATTTTCTATATTTTATGGCCGACTTCTCCAAAGTGGGATGCTCTCTTGATATTTTCATATGCTTGGTATAAAATTATCTGAATAGCCTGCTCTCTTCTAGCCCGAATTCAGCATCAGTCATTCAGGGATAGTTTTTATTGTTCACCTATTCATTTGTGAACATGGACTTTTTATTTATGTCATATTAAAGCTATGACATTGTGTGATACCTCTTTTGGTTGGATTTACAGTCTATGTATCATTGTGAAATGTGAAACTCTATGTTTACCTCGTCCTTTGATATGGACACCAAATGAGGTATCTACAATCAACCATCACAATATTTCAAATGTTTTAAGACATATGAGTTGAGGGGTTCTTTATTATTTCTTGATATTTGGATTTCATACATCCATTAGAGCTACCAAGTTAATTTTATGTAACATAACTTCTATTACCTCAATGTGAATTTGATACTCATCATTGGGTAATAATTGTTCTATCCATTTATGAAGAGTCTACAATATATTATGGCATATTTAGTGGACATAATACTCTAAAAACCCTATATAATGTTGTATTTAGGGTTTTCTGAATGTTATAACATGAATGGTATATCATATTTATCCAAATATTTTCTAATCTTTAATATGTCATCTTTGTCTTTTTCTAGAGGATCTTCTACCTAATATGACCTGAGTGGATGCTCTCCTACCGCATTATCCTAACAATAAATATTGGTAGGGACATCCTTTGTTATATTAGAAACTAGGATATCCATATGGGGTTAGAGAATGAAAATTACATTGGGTTTTATTTTGGTAGATAAAGAATATCATGTGTCAATGATAAGGAATAATTCATTAATAGCCTTGATTTTATAAGTACCCCAGGGTAGGAGGGATTTATCATCACATCATCTTTAAGGTAAGGACCATTCTGATGAGTTGAAACACTTCTACAGAGAGAAACTTCATAGAGAAAGCTGTCATGGGGAGGACTACCATGGTGGATTATAACAAGTGGAAGATCCTTTTTCTCCTTGATCTTATAGACATACTAAGGGATTCCATGACTCTCATCATGATATGGGATCTTGAGATCGATCAAATATATGGTTATGAAGAAATCCTTCACGGTGAAGTTTCTAAGGAGGGTCTCCAAAATTACTACACTACCCCATATTTTATAAATAGGAGATTAAGATATTGAGCTTCCATTGATAAATTTCTGAGGGCATCAAGAACTCTAAAATTAATTCAAGAGGGATAGTATATTGGATCTTCATTTTCCCATTTTTTTTAAAGATGCTTCTTTTTAGATGTATTCAATTGAGAAATTGGGGAAACGTTATGGGGGAAGTGGCTTTCAAAGGCATGGGTTTGATCCTACCTTTTAGTGGCCTTTGGGATAGGCCTATGACCTCTGATTGGAACATCTGTTTGTTACTGATCCATTTTTTTCATTTATCACTGGGAAGTTTTACCCACAACATTCATGGATGAGAGTAGAGGTGTGTGTCAACACTAGGGTGGAATACATAGGAGCCACACCATTTTTAGGGAAAGAGCTATGTGTTTCTCCATATGAAACGACTATTGTAATCGTAATGTTGTCCTGGAAATTTTTTAATATGTGTTAAGGTATTTTCACTTCTCATTTCACCATTTTCAGCATATACATGGTGAATTAAGTGACTATAACAATGATATATTCTAATTCTATATCTGGAGCAATAGTTTTTTCCTACTCATATCCTCCATTTCCTTCTAGTGGAAATTAATATTACTCGTGTATGGTGAAAGAGAGTTGGGTTTTCCCCCTATTTTTCATCGGGAAATTTCTACTGACTTCTATTAGTGATGTCAAAAAAACTATGGTAATGAATAATTAAGGAAGGTATATGTGTGTGCTTGCTTTTGGTTTTCAGCCAAACTAGGTTGGTTGACTTCTTTGAGTGCTGCAAGATGATTCCACTATCAAGCTTGATGATTGAGTGAAGGTTTTTGTTCCTGCTCATGGTGAACCACTAGATTTGATTGGTGGGATTCAATGAGTTCTTCTAGAAGAGTATTCTATCTAGTTTAATTAGGGTGGGTGAGTGTATACATACGACCGTATTTGGCCACAAAATTTAATTTGTGGGATTCTTTAGAGGTGAGAAGGGTGTGTATATACTCTTTATTGGCCGTTTTATTCCCCCAATTGGATGTCTTAAGTGTCCATGTCTATGTGAATAGGGACAGACTACTGAGGATAACACACTCTTCATATAGAGGGTTCACTACCTTGTGGAATTATTTATGATTATTCCTTAAAGGAACCCCTTGGAAGTTCCCCCATGTCTTCTAGACAAGGTCGTGTATAACCTCTTGATCCACCACCTTGAAATAAGGGAGGTACTTATTATTGTGTTTTGGGGATATAATCCTGAAATGATTGAATATGGTGATTGGTTTCGTATACTTCAAGACCACCATCCATCATTGGTTGGAATATTGATGGGTATTTTCAAGCTAGAAGGCCTATCAGGCATCCTCCAAGGTCAGTAAATCATCGTACTAATGATACATTTGGACAAGTGTGTTTGAGACCCAATTTTAAGATGATGGGTTAGTGACATTGTTCTCTACTGGGATTAATACCCGACATTAATGGTAGACAGGGCATTCATCAATGAGATTTGGTATGATGCTATTAGATTGGTGGAATTTCTATGAGAAAGGTCCGAAAAAAAGATGACAAACATAAATAAGAAGACACCATAAAAGAATAATCTCAATTAAATTAACACATATATGAAATATTTCCTTACTTGGTCCTCTTTATTTCTGAGAGGGAAAGGGTCTTCATAGGAAGGTGACATTGTCATCTTGGTTAAGGTTTCCTTTTGGGTCCACTATATTTGTTTTTGATGGAGAATTTATTCGCCTGATGGCTGATTATAGGGGGCCAAGTTTTTTATAATCACTCATGTTAGGGTCATAATTTCCAAATAGTTTCCAAATGTTTTATTCATAAAACAAGAAACACCCAATAGTTCTATATCCCTAAGGGTCCATATTTCCAAATACATTCACTCATTGGGGACTTTCACCAATGGTACTTAAGAATTGACATTGTTCAAGTGGATGGAAGTTTAGGCTCATCACATCCTTTTCATGGGAGTTATTTCTTACTACTAGACTCTCTTATAGATTTAAGATATGTTAACAAATCCTTAATTAATTCCCATATATGATGTGGTTCCCCTTTAAATAAAAATAATTTATTAGCATGCACGGAATTTTGAATCATCTGGATGTATGTGAGGTTTATCATCAATAGGAAAATCAGTATATTTCTAAAGTTCTCCATCAATTTTATACTCTTATGTACTGACTAGATATTCATTTTTTGTTATTATGATGATGCTATATTTCAGCCACCAATTGGGGATCTTTATATTGTATCATCATCCAGGGAGAATAGAGTTATTTTGATATTTGGATGGGACCCATTGATGGGATTCCTATGTATCCCTATGAAAGAAATCAGAATCCATTTAGTTTGGTTCCACATAATTGGACACATCATACCCTTTAAGTGATAAGGACCAAACCATGTAGTTTAACATTGTACGACGAAGGATTCCAGTACTAAATTTCCAAGACAATGTTTAGTGTGGGACTTCTATCAAAGCGGCCCAGGGAAACTAGAAGGTATATGGATTCTAATTTTGAATAAAACCATACTAGGAAGGTGGAATATAGATAATTAGGGTTGAATTGGGTTGTTCGGTTTGGACTTCAGGGAGTCTTCCTATGTATCATATTTTATAGGAATCAAAGTCCACATAGCTCAGTTATGAGGACCCATGATTATGAAGGCCTTCAGTTATTGTATCTCTATAGACTATGGCCCATTGAATTGATTATGTTGGGGAATATTCGAAAAAAATATTTCCTATGAAAGGGCCCATGAGGGATTTCTAGGCTCTCAATGATCTAGAGGCTTGTTTGGAAATTACACCTAAGGAGGAAAACAATTGATGAGTATGATGTTATGGTTGAAGATTATACAAAGTATAAGTTCCAAAGGTTATATTTTAGTTCACATTCTGGAGGAGGATTCACTGGGGTGAGAAGTGGTTTCATAGTTGGGGCTTATACCAAATAAGAGGCCCATTAATTCAATTCTAAAATTCACATTGAATGATTCCAATAATGTTTGGGATCATGTGGTTTTCATGACCACCATCAACCTCTAAGACCACATGAGTCTTGATTAGTCTGAGAAATAAGAGTAAATATACGATCTTGGAACCACATGATCCCCTTTTCTCTATGGTTGGATAGATGGAATTGATGGCTCACACCTATGGAGGCACTATGAACGAATGTGAGAGGAGATTCCAAAGAATATTCTCTACCAAAACATTCATATGAACATGCGGATTTTGTGATCAAAACTATCCACTAATCCCAAATTAATCATGATGAGTTATGATTTATTGTGATAAATAAGGATTAAAAAGATATAAAAAACCTTAAAATCTACCTTTCTACTAGTGGAAGATGTTGGGGAAACGTTACATCCCTCCCGTCTTTATACTGTGAACCCAAAGGGAGGGAGAAAGAGATTTTAAAATTCCCATCTACCCTCCCATTTTGGTAACCAATATTGATGGAAGAAGGAAAGAATGAATAGAGATCCTATGAAAATGTTTAGGGTATTACTCCATGAGGGATTCCCTAGAATTGGTTTTGCATTAGGAGAGTAGGATCTCATTCCCCATCGAAGTGATGGGTCAATGTGATCTTCACCATCCCCACTAGGAACTGGAGGTTCTAGGTCTTAGAGACGACTAGGTAGTAATATGGTCTTAAACTCAGTATATGAGATAGGGAGTTCCCTAACACAGCCCCAGGGTCAGGGTCCTCATGATAGTAGGAATGCATACTCATGGGTTTGGGGAGATACATGATGAGTTTTTTGAGACCCAGGTGAAGGGGATTAATGACCATATCATGGGGTCTTCTCCCAATTTTATAGTCATGTAAATGAGGAGCCCAAGGGTCCAACTTATAGGAAAATAGGGTAACATGGTTTGAGGAGGTTGTTCGTGTAGGTCCAGGGAATAGGTTCCTAGTGTAGTTGTCCTATGTAGGGGTGGAAACATATATGGGCCTCATGGGTCCAAAGTGGAAGTGCTTTGCACAAGGGTGATTGTGTATTCTGGGTTGTGTGGGTAGGGCCTACACCAGCCTCTTGGTGTGAAGTGTTGGCGCATGTAGGACAACATGGGAAATACTACTTCTCCATACCACAGTTTGTGAACCCCCACAAACCTACTTGAGATTAGTGTTGTGATTTGGTCCCCATATTTTGGGCCAGTCCCTTCACTATTGTCACTGACCCCTATAAAAATTGGAGAGTCACACCACACAATATTCTATTGGAATCGATGACGTTTTGGTTCATGAAACATGGAAACACAATATTCTCCTCATTCATACATAAAAATTTATTTCTACTCAAATTTTTTATTTTGGTGTCTATTTGAGGATCACATCATGAATTATGTAGAAAATCACACAAAAAACATTTCACAATGTTAATATATTTTTTAATGAATTTTTTATAGTTAATATATATAAATAAAGATATCTCATCCGGAGATCCAATCTATAAATGTATACCCTCAAAATTTATCTGTGGTAGGGAATATTTTATTCAAAGAACAAAGGATGGATAAATATTTTCAATAAATATGAGTTGAGTATTCAGGATCTGTAGATGTTTCCTCTCCATCCCCCGATGCTATAAATGAAATTTTAATAGGGATAAAATCACCAAAAAAATAAATTATCTTTTGGAAGAGTATAGATTTGTTGGTGAGAGGATAGTAATCTGTTTACAGTCTTTATTTATTTAAGATAATTGAATTAATTATATATTTTCATTCATTATATATTTTATTGAATATTTCATATTGGATCATCTTGAGTAGAATATCACACAGGGGGACTTTATAGCTAAGGGTAGGAAGGATATTTTATCTTCAACATTGGGAAGGCTCAAACACCTAGGTTGTGTACAGGGATACCTGGCAGGTGTTTTGGTGAAAAATTGTTTCCATGTTATTTAGATTCTTCAATAAAGGATGTTTATAAAAAAATAAAATGATTGGAAAATAAAGTAAAGGATATTAATGTGATTATGGAAGATAAGATAATATATTTAGTACAATCTCTGATTTCAAGAATGTAATGATAGCTTCAGACTGTAGCTCCCACTCCTTTACCTCCACCAGCAGCTCCCACTCCACCTCCTCCTAGAGACCCAACTCCTTCTTATCCTACTCAAACACCCCTTCTATATATTTTCCTAGTTATTATGAGTCATATGTTGATGATACCCATCATGCTGTTGTTGCATATGGGATGACATATTATATTAGAGATACTATTAACAATCAACAGATAATGATAGAGAATCATAGGGTCATTATACAGGATATTATAGATAAATAATCAGGAGTACTGTTATATATATATATGAGGTGAGTATAGTTGTCCAATGTATTAGACACTTTTTATTTTGTCCATTTAGTCTTGTTTGACATATTACAATAGAGGTATGTGTACATTTTGTCTTTTATTTAATTTTATTATTAAATTTGTTTTAGAATTTTAATGTTAATATGTTTATCTATTTTTTATAGGATACTTTAAAGATAAATAAATACAATATATAGAACAATAAACACAAATTTCAAGTACGTCAGATAAAAATTCTAGTAGTCTCGATAGATTTTCAACCTATTAAAAAGTTTTGTTGGATGATTATGATATTCCAATTAAATATGGTGTTTTTGGGCTTACAATGACTGTGATGATTTTGGATAATGATATCATGGATCCTGTAATTAGATATCTATTGGGAATCAGCCCAATCCATGTTTTTTCCATGTTTTTGTTAGCATAAATATTTCCATACAATTAATTTATAGAAAATTTTAATTTTTTAGTTTTACATTTGGAATATTTATTTAATTTGTATGGATCATGATAAGAAATATGCATATGGATTTATGGACCAACATTTTATTTCATGTATATCAATGATAATGACTGATGTAGAAAGAATAGTTTATATTAATGAAATATTTCAAAAGAATCCAATTATTCAATTATTTATGTTTCCTCATATTCAATATTACGAAACATATATCTCAAAAAATGTTATATATCTTTAACATAATATCCAATAATATTAAATTTTATTTTATATCAGTTTCAATTGGATGGTATGTGCTTTTTGTACATGGGGGAAATCACTTTACTGGTCATGCTCTATCCATCGTTAAGTTTGATTTTTTTAGAATATATTGGACATGAATGTTTTAATTTTCTAATAAATTTTTATATTATAATGTATTTAAATTTATTTCATTCGATTATTTTAAAACAAGGAATGGAATTTATTTTGAGAGACCATAAGAAAGAAGAGCATTGAGATCTAATATGTAAATGAAAATGTAAATTTTCATTTATTATTAGTAACTGTTGAATATACTATATAGGAATGTTATTTTTAATTGAAAAAATCATTTAAAAATCATTTTCACAAACAAGAAGGTTTAGAAGAATTTGGATATTATGTTTTTAGAATTATGTATCAAATAATTTCAATTGGTAAAGTTACGAACTTCCACCCGGTAAGATTTATTTTTAATATTTTCTTTAATATTTCGTTTATTTTATTTATAATACATTTTAAATTATTTCCTTTTAATTCTTATCTTTTTTATGACTCAGGTCCTTATAGTTCATAAGAGATTAGACACTTACAAATTTAATGGGAAAATAATTTTATAGGTCAGATTGGATTTTAGTTTGTTTGTACTACATATTTTATTCTTGAATGGTCTAATTTTTAATATGTTTTTGTGTGATTGGATTTTAGTTTTTTTACTATATACTATAATAATGAATGTTCTAATTATAAATCAATTTTTCTGGTTGTTCTACTACTAATATTGCTTGTTTTATTCTTGGTTTGTATAGGTTGTTTTAATTTTTAATTTTCTTATCTACTGGTGGAGAGGAGGGTTGAAATGGAAATTAATAAAAAAAAATCAAGTAATTTATTTGATAAACGATGTGAAAAATCAGAAGGATTGATTTTTCACATTGGTTATTTAATAACCGACGTGAAAAAACCATTATCTTGTTGACTTTTTGTGTCATTTATATGATAATTGACGTGAAGAAAATTTTATCATGTTGTTTTTTCACATTGGTTATCAAATATAGGACATTAAAAAACCAATGGAATAAATCATTTAAAACATTAGTTTTTTAAACAATGTTAAAAAATTGTTTACAGCATCTCCTTAAATAAAATATCTTTTTAATTGATGTTAAAAGGAAAAAATAAATAATGTAAAAACCCATTTTCTACAATAGTGTAAACCCTATATCTATAATTAGACTATAATTTATTTTTTATAATTTATATAATATAAAAAATAGATAATTTTCTATCACAAAAAATTATCTTTCAAAATCTCAATCTATTTCCCTTTATAGAATGAGAAAATACAATACATTTCATCTAGACAAAAGAACGAGCGATACAAATGATGTAAGACATTCGATTAGATGCATTATCACACATATATTGAGTTTAATTGCTCAAATATAATTGGAGAATGTATGGATAACTCTAGAGGGACTATACCCTTGGATTATAACAATCGTAAAAAAGACAATCTGAAACGGTCTCTTTGGATGATCAATATCATCAACGAAGAAAGGTTCCGAAACCAATGTAATCATTTACTCCAATATTAAATAAAATAATTATAAATTTTACTGTAATGATCCCCACTCTTTCTTTCTAGAATTGAAATATTAATTTTTTTAAATATATCTCCCACTACTTCTTTCTTCTACTACACCCAAAACCATCACTCTAGACTATTTTTCATATTCCTAACAAAACCAACATTAAATTCATAATAAAACTATGTATTGTCCCATTATGGTCCATGTCATGTCTATAGGTCTCTATATCACCCACTTAGACCAAATGTTTATGTCTCACAAGGTTCCACAACTCTTGGTATGTTTTCCACACTCCTGCCCCAACAAGACACATAATCTCACATGCCAAAAACTCCAACTCATGGGACTCGCATATATAAAACATCAGAAATTACATGCCAATCATCTTCCCAAAAGGGTAGTAATTCTCAGGAGTATCTATAAACGGGACTTACCCTAGAGAATATCACTGTAATAGTCATTACTACCCTAACCAACAACATCATCCAAGATGATTTGTACCAAAGGAAAACACAACCACTCGCTCACTAATGTCAAATTTAATTCCTTAGTATATGGGAAAACACAATATAGGTTATTATTGGATCTTTAAGTGACCAATCCTAAATACTAACAACCCACAAGGTTTTTAACATGAAGGCATAAAGTTTCTGAATTAACCTAATATGGTAACTCCATTACATACACAGTGAGGGAATTTGTTTTCTTAATAATGATCTTCTAACTATAGATCCACAAGAATTGTAACGAGAATGAAAATATATGCAACAATTCATTCTAACAGAGTATAATGTCATCATGTACTTATATGGGGAAACATCATATCAATAGATTCAGACTCTTTAAATAGTTTAGATATAATCTTTAGTGATAAACATCACACTAGAAGGCCCTAAAATGTCATGTGAAACTTGCGTGCCTGATGCAGGCATAGATGCCTCTTACCTCTGTGGGGAAAGAGCCATGTCATAACTAGATTCTTTCCAATGGTATAAGATTATAAAATCCAATATGTTATAAATCTTAAATCTCAATCCTTGGGTGTGTCATGATATGTGAAAATCATAAATAACCATAACATTGTGATCCATGAACATCAATCTCATACCCATGGTACCCTGGACTTCCACTAGAAATAGTGTTCATGAAAAACCTATCTGAGTTCTATTATAAGTTCTGAAAATTTATAATATATTCTATCTACCATACCACAGATACAATAATACAAGAATAAAAAATCGTTGATACCACTTTTTAATGTCTCCATCCAACCCACTCCAGCCTAAATCACTTGGAACATTAACTCGAATGCTGGCTCCACATGACCTCAGTTGTGCCTCATTATATGTCAGGCATTTCCAACAAACTGTGGGGGTCTAAAATGGTATTGTGAGATGAATATACTTACGGTATCAAAGTGAAAAATCATAAAAAAAATAAAAAATTATTAACCATCAAAAAACATCAATAAGTGTACACAAAAGAAAATAAATCAACAAGAATCATCGATAATAAAATAATGAAGAATCATAGTGGTACCACATGAGTAACATCCATTGGGACAATAGAAATAATAAAATATATTATAATAAAATATAATAAAAATT
This sequence comes from Viscum album, assembly GCA_963277665.1. NCBI lineage: Eukaryota > Viridiplantae > Streptophyta > Magnoliopsida > Santalales > Viscaceae > Viscum > Viscum album. Next base: position 1,034,076,381 of record OY728158.1, read on the forward strand.
GTCTCCACTTATTCTCTAATCTATACCCTAATACCAACCCCCTGATGTTTTCTAAGTTTTCATTTTCTACCATGCTAAGTCTAGGTCCCAATCCTAACCTTTTCCTACAAAAAGTATAGATATTATTGGGTACCCATGTTCTATGGCCTCCCAAGTAGGGTTTCAGTAAAAAAACACAGTAGGAAACCACCAATGTGGTATTATACAGTGCCAGTAGATGAAATGATATGTCTAAGTTACATGCCAAAATAAAAAATTAACTGCTGGAAAGAAAGACATAAATAACCGTCATTAATCCTCAAGTATGTGATCCTGATCAACTATACATGCATCATCTGTTTTTGGAGTGGCAATGAACATGACACAATTATTTTTCTAACCAAGTATCATGAGGGATCATAATCCATGGAATCCATAACAATATCCTTACAACTCTGGTGACCCATCCCATGATAGTCCAAATGTGACGAAACAACTAGGATACCTAGGTTCCCTGATTAAGAGTTCTGTCATAACATATCCCAAAGGTTGTTCATAATCCCAATGTTAGGTCCACTAGAACCTAGTGTCATACAACATGAAAGTGGGAAAAAATTCTCCACAAACACAATAAAAGTAATATAAACTAGTCAGTATGCATACAAGAAACAAATAACATGGAGAATTGTGGGATAAGTCAAACAGGCATAAACATCCCAAAGTGAAACAAAAAAAATACCATAAAATAGGTTAAAAACCAATGTCCCAGAATGCAAAACTCTCCAATCCTAGGTATGGACAACTAGACCCAACTCTAGGTGGCACTTTACCCTTTCTCTAACCCATAAGAAGATAATATACAAACACTCAAAGGCATTGGTAGGGAGTGAACTAAAATCCTAATAGCTCCTCATACAGGATTCTATAATAATTTTCCACAATTAATTAACTGAATAAATATTTTAATTTTAAATAACCATGAATGGTAGTTGAAAATAATATTCAAATAAAATCATATTTAATTTCAAAAAATTTATTAATAAAAATTTAATATAAAATAGTTTAAATAAATTCATAAGAAACATGTAAAATAGTTTACAACAATGGAATATATTTCAAAATAAACACAAGGTATCAACATGATAATCATAAAATTGGTATGATAGTTCTAGGTTATGGGATCATCACACACTTATCAAATGAAAACAATAATGTGCACACACGTCTCTCTGAGACGGGTCCAATAGAACTATCCAACATCATGTTAAGGATAAGATAAGGCAATATGTTTATGTTAGAGTTCTAATGCATCAATCTGAGGCTAGGGAATTCCCATACTAGAATGTTTGTTTCTAATAAATCAATAACTATTTAGGTTTTCATGTGCTCAAATAATAATAAATAATGGGATATTTATTTCAAAAAAGATCAAAATACAATTCAATCGATTTTTCAATTTAAATTTTGTAATTTATATTAAAAAAAATGAGTTTTTAATCAAATCATTCCTTTTACTAAGCTAAAACCAATGTGTTTCTATAGAAAAAATCCATTTCCATCAAATAAAAATATGAAATAAAATCCACTAATCAATTTCAAAATTTAACTTCCACAATTTAATTTTCATAGTATTCCGTCCAATTTCACAACACACCCCAAATCAATGGAATTTGGGGGTTTCCCCAATTTTAATGCAAAATTAAATTCAAATAACCAATTCAATAGTATTAGGATTTTAGTGAACCAATTTCATAATATTTAATTTTAATCAAACAATTTAATTTAAATTAATCAATTTATGGCAAATCAAATAAATCATCATAAAAGGAACCACCAACCTCGAGATCCCAAGATCATGAAACACAAATCCCAAAATGGGAAACTCTTAAAAATAACATAAAAAATGAAGTTCCAGGAATGAAACCAGGATTCATGATATAAAAAAATGTGAATTAGATCCTCCAACAACACAAATATCTAATAAACCCTAGGGAGGAGGGAGTAGAGAGCAGGATAAAGAGAACATGAAGAGAAAACTTATTGGGAAATGACCAAATGAAGATCTCCTTGATTTGATCCACCTTTTAAGGGGTTTTTAGGAACCAAAATTGATCCTTGAGACCTCAAAATATATAGAGGGACGTTCTAGGTCGAGTTAGGACAAAGGAGGGGTCTAAATGGGGAGTTCGGATATTTTTTAAAAAAAATTAGACTCATTAATAGTCATGGGAATGGTTTCTTGGGAATGGACACATGGTTAGGAAAAGTATTCACCCTTGTTGTGTGACCCTGTTGATGGGGTTTCCCGATTTATCCTTGGTTGGTGCATAATTTTTCAAACCATGTTCCAACAATTAAAACCCTTACTATCATGGTTTTCATGGTTTTTACTAGTAGTGCGCACGATTAGGTAAAACCATGCACCAACTATGAAAAAATCAAAGCCCTTCAAAATTATAAAATTTTAACCTGAAACAATCCTAAAATCTTGATCAAATAATCATATAAATAGGGGTTTAAGAGTACATAAAAATAGTAACATTATGTTACACCAAACAGCTAATCTTTAAATCCAGGGAAGCTCCAACACTGATCTCCAAATCCCTGATAGCTCCAAAACTAAGCGCGAAGTCCCCGATAGCTCCAACACATAGCATCAAATACATGAAAACTATATCATAGAGCTCCAAGTCCATGGAATCTCCAACATAGAGATTAAAATTCTTAGTATCTCCAATGTTGAGCTTCAATTCCATGACAACTCCAACAAAAAACTCCAAATCCATGGTAAACCCAATAGTATATCCAGGTGAAAAATCCCTAGCATCTGCAACCATGTATCCAAGAACTAAATAAATAGTTTCCCCAATAGTAACCTCACAACTCCAGAGACCCATCCCATAGTAGACCAAACCTTGGTGCTTCGAATCCATGGCATCTCTAACACAGATTGAGTCAGAGACCTCCCCTATGAAAGTTTTCTCATCAAGAAGGAAACAAATAAACACCACCACATGGATGTTTCCAACTAAAAATAAAATAGTATCCTCAATGTAATTTTCAATTTCATAACTAAAACAACCCCATTGGAATATACCACAAACCATCATAAAGAAAATAAGGAACATGGGCTATCCAAACGTCCACACCCAACACCACTGTCCAAAACCCCTCAGACACACATGTTTGGTACATGTTCAAAAATGAAAACAACTAACATCTTCACCTAAGTAAAAACACACCTGCTCAGGGTTGGTTAGTCAAGAAGGAACCCACTGGAGTCCAATAGTCCATAGTACATTAGAGGCACCCTTATGAGGGTCCTTGATCTCAAATAAGGTTCTTATTCAGCACCTGATTCCCAAATGATTCTACATATTTTGATGTGATTATCAATATAGTGTTTCCAAGTTATCTATATGGGGTATGTTACATGAGAAGGAACATGGATCATCTCAATCCTCAAGGCCTGACTTGGTCGGTCCACTCACCCAACCCTTCATTTGTAGGCTAGGGGACCATCCACCTTGGATGAACATGCCCCAAGGGTCCCCACATGATCTACTAGGGTCTTCCATCTCAAGCCATTTCACACCTCAAATAGGAAGGTATCCATGAGTTTTTAATAAAGGTTCAACCCACTTGGTTAAACTCATTTCGATCATATAGTTCACACCCCTTAGGAGGGGTTCAGATATCTCAACACAATTATCAAGCCAAGACCATGACTACTAGTGGTCGAGATGTCATGTTAGAACCCTAGGACTAATGGTGGCTAGAATCTTAATCAATTCACTTGATTCCTTACATTATTAATCCTTTAAATTTAAATTATCCTTTAATTTATACCACAAAATTTAATTAATTCAAAGGGGATCGTCTACAGTGGTGATCCCTCGCCTCACTAGACACATATCTTCCAAATTATTATTTTATATTTCCCAACACTTTTAAGTGGAATGTGAGAAAACTCACATGTAAAATAGCTCAAGATTCATAGATTACAACTGACTTGTTACACACAATTCTAATGAGATTGGAATATCCTTTCCTAAACAGTGTCCATGGAAAGGCACAAACATGGTATTGTGGATCTGTCTCTATAATTTCTTCATAACACATTTCTAGAGAATCCCAAGATTTCATGTACTCGTGTTTTATAATCTTCTCCATATTAAAGCCTCGAATCAGTATGATATTTTTCTTGTCAATCCATTCGTCTTTCACTCTAGTAACTTCCATTTGGATTGGTCTTCCAATCATTTGATCAGACTCTTCCCTTATAGCCTTGATCACCAAGACTGTCTCATTCATTTCTTAACTAGAATGTATGAGTAGTTGCATCTATTCCTCCAAATCCACATTCATCCGGTGATGAAAACCATCAGGGGACCCTGCCTCACTCTTTTATCATGGGGGAGAAGCATCCTCCACCACAATCATCACCTCATTAGATTGCATGTGCATCTCCTCTTGTTGGTCTTATACCATTTAGGTTCCATTTTCTTACTTTTGAGACTCTGTTACCACATATTTCTGAATCTTCTTTCCTACCGCTTGCTGGGTCTTGTGTTCCTTGAGGTTCCAATCTTTTTTGGCCGATCGGTTCATTATCATTATAGGGATGTAGGAGTAGTCTTTATGCCCCTTGAGTTTCAGATTCCTGAAAACAATGCAACTCCCCGAGTCCTTATTTTCTTTATTACCTTTCTTACTTCTTGTTCTATGCAGGCCTTTGTTATTCCCAGCCGGTCCATTATTATATGAGTATAGTTTATCTCCATTAGACTCGTCCTTATAGGGACACTGGGAATAGCCTTCAAACCCACCCTCATTACTCATGCTTTCAAACCAATTATTTGAATTAAGACCAGAAAAAGACCTCCTTGGATTGGTTCCCTGGTTGGTGGTCTCCATCTTGCGAACAATACAAGAAGCTTGCTCCCACTCCTGCCGCTCCATATCCTTAATCCTTCTAGAGGACTAGGTCATCCCTTCACCGTTGTTTCTTCCTCCATCACACACATCCATAACATAGGACCGTGGGTTTTGGCCAGCCTCACCATTAGAAGTCAGACTAGAAATTCCAATAGGGACCCCCGGAGCCTGAGAAGTAACATTAGGAAAATAATTATTTGCTTCCAACTCTAAATTTTTCTAGAAACTCCCTACTCTGTGTACAAGAGGACTTTCCAAATCTCTCATAAGTCTTCTGAAAATCAAAAGTACACTAGGTTCAAGAGGAAGAGCCTTAATTGGTTTCTACATGCTTATTCCGCCCGAGCACAGAGAGTGCTCTACCTTGTCGTGCCCTTGGCCAGAAGCACCACATCCTTCTAAAGGCCCTTCACTAAAAGAATTCAGAAGCCTTCAAACGTAACCTGAAGCAGTTCCTTAGACCCATTCCACCCAGACCTCTGGAGCATCATCCAGATTCCTCACCATACTCCTACAGATAGCCATGATGTGTCCTAACCGCTTGCATGAAGAACAATATTCACTCTATGATTCAAAAATAACAGTCTTTTTATAATGCAATTCTTCTCCCATGGATATCTAGAAGGACTCAATATGTGACTTCGACACATTGATTTCAACACAAATCCTAAGAGATATTGGGTGACATATCACATGGTTTCTACTATCCGTATAGAGGAAACACCCTACCAGATTCCCAAGCAATCGAAGAATAGAGGGGTTTTGGAATGGGAGAGGGAGTTTTGTGAAACATACCCATAATTACAACTTTGTAGGATCACGCTTCATATGAAATTCATATGACCAGTTGAAAAGGAGGAACCGATCACCATCGCAGCAGCACGACGCACTCAACAACTTAAGAAGCATGTCGTCTTCATAGGAAAATTGTATCATGATGTTCCTAGAGTCATGGAGACCAATTTTGGAACCCTCCTCCAAACCCCAAGAGTTAAAAAATAAATTGGTTGAAATAGTCCACTGATGGTCAAAATAAATTGAAACAAGAAAACCGAGTCAGATCAAGCTGGTAAGATTCCTCAGTGAATTAGAGAGATTAAATCGGCAGAAGTGGGAGGCATGCGAAGCACTATGGGCATTTCAGGCTTAAATGAATCTGAGGAAAAAGAGGAAAGCAGTCCTAGTTTGAAAAGGGAACAAAAGGAAGAGGTTAGACACCATGGAGAATCCACAGAGGACCCTCCCCCTCTGAGTGGGGAGGGGCCAGAGTGGATCTCATCACTTCATAGGTCTTGGGATCCCCAAGTCCACTAGCCACATATCAGTAGCATAAACTCCAAAAAGCTCGTATTCAATACTACCTTCATCTTTTGGATATTATCTCATTTATTTCAATTTTTCAATGACCATGAAATCCTGTCTAGAATCATCCAAGATCAACAAAGCTCATCTCAATGAACCAAGATCACAACTCATTCCAAGCATCAATAATTAATTTATTATGAAATTTATAATTAATTAAATGATTTAATCTATAAGATGCATAAATATCATTTCACTCAATGATAAAACTGTCATGTAGGAACCATAATGAAAAACCATGAATGAGTTATGGTAAGGACCCTGGTTGCCATTTTATCCCGAATACCTAACCCGTGTCACTAATTCAACAATTAATTAAAGAATAATTTAATAAAAAACCAATGAAAAATCACTACGAAGTCATTATTTAACCAAATGTTGATCCACCAAAGGCAATTTCCACCATGGGACATCCTCTATCAAGGATGAACAAAAATCCCCAAAGAATTTAGCTAATTTCACAACAGTCCTGTTAAATTGGATTTAAATCCCTAACCAAAATCTGAATAATGTTAATGGATAAGAAGAGGAGGAAGTGAAGGATGAGAATTGGGAAAACATACCTTGGATTGTCATTCAAAATATTCCAAAATCATCTTCCATGAATGGGGATTTATAAATGGAAAAGGGAGTGGTGGATAGACCAAATGGCCACCCTTGCATCCCAATTCCACTTCAAGACCCCAATGGGGTTTTCAGGAGAAATTACTAGTCTTCCCCTCATAAAATATACACTCAGAACCCCAACAACTATCTGATGGAACCCATTTAGTGAAACACTATGTTATTTCGATGAAAACTCAAGCCACTCCATCACTAATTGTACCTCATTCCATATCCAAAATTACTCCATTAAGGGGTCTCAACCATTAGAATTTAATTCTGAATCTCAATTCAAAATCCAATCCATCCACTAATTTGAAAATTCAAAATTCCATTGAAACATTCATGTCTGTATAAAAATCATAAATTACTCTATGCATGATTGTTTGAATAACTCTATGAATTTTTAAAACTTCATATCCCATTTTTTTACATTAATGTTTCTACAAATTGATGTTTTGGAACATAAGCATTAGACTTCAATTTTGTCTATTTATGAATTTTTTCCTCATGCTACATCTCATAAATTTTATCATATAGATTTCTTAATAATTATGATAAAAAATATTCATTAATCAACACATAATTAAAATTATTATTTTCAACATCCTTCCTTGAATGTCTATTCAACTTTTAGGAATAAAAATATTAACTTCATCATTTGGATTTTGTTAAGTGTTTCTTTGAAGTGTTCTTTTCGTTATAAGATATATTTGATTGGAAGTCTATTATTTCTGAGCCTTATGGGTTTTTACTACTGTAGTTTATTTATAATGATGGTAATTAAATCCTTTCTTTGAGAATGACTCATGCTTATAAATTGTTAAATTAAATCTTCACATGAAACCTTCATCACCCGATCTTATAAATTTTAATGAATTTAATTTTGATTTTGAGATTCAAAATTTGTATTGTATAGTTATGAATTTTATTAAAATTATGGTTTATATCCTTTTTTAAAGTGAGGGTATCATTAAAATAATTGATCACTACCAATATAATCTTGCTGGGTCTTTTCCCCTCTTAGGGCAGTTTTCTAATATCTGCATCATCTAGATAGAGTGATAACCTGTCCTCTTTATTCCCATTGAGAGAAAAAAGAATTGCATGCCCGAAAGGAATAATCACACAACTTAGTTTACAGAAGTAGGTATTAGTAAAATATAATACACTAGATGATTAGAGTGGCATACCATGGGTAGAAATCAATAACAAAGATGTCTGAATTTATCTAGTTCTTTCCTAAGAAGGCCAAGTTACTATGTTTCCATGAGAAATTTGTTGGAGATGAAGGATGATGGATCAACACCATGTTTTATAGAAAAACATCCATTGTTTTGATCCTCATATATTAGAAAGAGAATTAATGAGAAGAGAAGGGGATAATAGAGGGGTTCAGACAAGGTTTAAGGTTTTATGGAATTTTTTAATGGCTTCATGAGAGATTACTTTTTGAAATAATAACTATCTATCTCCGGGGAGAGGAAACCTAAAAAATGGATCTCCTCATCGTATCATTATCATCTTTTGTATAAACATGGACCTATGAATCATGTACAAGGTCAGATAATCCCCCACCAAGAAAATTGAAAATGTGGCATCAGATCCTTGTTATAGGGAAAGTTGTTTTTTAAAAAACAGATTACTTAATTTGAAAGGGTTGGGCCATAATGTCCATCCACAGATGAATCAATTTAAAAAAATAACTGTATTTTTTTAATTAAAATGTTATTATAAAATATCAATGACAAAGATAAATATAAATTATTTAATAATAACTATTTTTATTAAATTATAATGATTAAGATAAATAAAAACATGATACATTGGTTTATGTTAATATATTTATAGATGTTTTAAAATAATATTATGTAACATATAATATTAATCAAATATATATTTTTTAATTAAAAGAATTATTTATTAAATTTTTTTATTAAATATTATTTTAATAATAGTTTTTTATAAAATATTAATAATAAAAATATTTTTAATGTGTTAAAAATTAAGATAAATAAAAATATAATACATTGAAAATTGAATAGAATTTTTCAGTGAAAATATTCACTATGAATATTAAATGAAAATTTTATGGAAAAATATTTATGGATAATTTTAACTAGAAATTTGAATGAAACTTTTCACTAAATTCTTCCAATTTAAATTTTCACTAATGTTTATAGTGTAAATTTTCAGTTTTATTTTTGATGAAAATTTACATTAATTATTTTTTTATTAATATATCACAAAAATTTTAAAACAAAAATTGGAGTAGGAAGTTTTAAATGGAAGTATACATTGAAAATTTTTAATGGAATTTTGTACCAAAAATTTCTAGTGTGACATTTTACTTTAAATTTCTGATGTATGTTTATATTAGAAATTTCTAAAGGAAATATATAGTTCAAATTTGAAGTAAAAAAATTGAAATATTTAGGGGTTAAAATATTTTTATTTAGAATTTATAAAAAAAATTATTTTATATTTTTTGAATTAATATTTTTAGTTAAATTAAAAATGCACTAAAAATTTAGTGGTAATTTTCCATTAAAATTTTTATTAAAATTATACACGTACAAAACCATTACTAAAATTTCCTAGTGGAACTTTTCACTAAAAGTTTATAATGTAAATTTTAAATAAAAATTTCAATAAAAATTTAAATTTTCTATTTATGTATTAGTATATTAGTATGATAATTTTATTCGGTGGAAATTTTTATTGATCATTTCCTATGCAAATTTTCACTGGATATTTACATTGGAATGTTTCTTTTTGACAATCAAATTTTCATTATGTTTTATTTTTTGGAAATTTTCACTCTGAATTTTCACTCAAGAATATAAAAAAATATATTTATATTAAGATATATATGGTGTGTGGGAACATGTATTGAATATTTTATGTATAAATTCATGTGAAAATTTGATCTATGGGTTTCTAGAGGAAATATGCAGGGAAATTTGTTAGTGAAAATTTAGGGTGAAAATTTAAATTGTTATATATATATATATATTATTTAGGGATACACTAAAGTTTTTTATTATAAATTCACATAGAATAAATATATTTATTATTTATAATTGTAAATATATGATGTGTAGAAAATAAAAATTGTATATTTCTAACATAAGTTTCCACAGGAAATTTCCAGTTGAAATAAACAATCGAATTTTCCACTTAAATTTTGTATTTCATATTTGTCTTTCAATATACACTCACTTATAATTTATGTATAAATTCAAATTGAAAATTTAAGAAAAAAATTTCATTTTAAATATTAATTGTAAATTTTACATGAAAATATAATGTTTATATGTATAAATTTATTGTAAATTTATGATTTAAATTCACACTAAAAAATTATAAGAAATATCCTTTTAAAATTTGTAATGAAAATTATGAGTGAAAATTTATGTTTATGTATGTATGATTTGAAAATTTAAAGTTTATATTTATAATGGAAAATTACACAATAAATATAAATTTATACATATAAAAATATATTATACCCCATATAAATTCAAATATACTATAGAAACAGTCCCTTAAAAGTTTTTATGTAAATTTGCACTATAAATTTCCAATATGTATAAACTGGATATGTACAAGGTAATATTATGATGTATATCAATATTTGTTTATGCATGAAAGTGTGATTTTCAGTGAAAATTTCTATGGTTCATTTTGTATAGTTAATTTACATTGTAATTTTTTCACTAAAAAATTTTAGTACAAATTTACAGTTGAAATTCCCATTGAAATTTTTCATGGAAAATTTTCAATATAAATTTTCTCTAAAAACTCCTAATATAAATTTGTGAATGTATTTATATATAAAGTAATGTTACTAAAAAAATTAGTGTGGGAATTTTTAGTGACGATTTATGATAAAAAAGTTCACTTTTAATTTCCATATTAATATAATTTCATTGAAATTTTAAGCGAAAATTAGAATTGTAAATTTCCACTGTAAATCTGCACTAAAAATTTCTAATGGATATTTTCACTAAAAATTTGTAGTGGAAAATTCTCTTGGGAATTTTTAATTTAATTAATATGTTTCAGATTAAAAATGTATATAATCAATATTATGTATAATAAATATCATAATAAATAATATATGCATATATAATTAAATATATATATATATATAGTTTCCATTAATAATAAAAAATATATACCAATTATATTATAATAAAATTCAAAAAATATATAACAATTTCAATAGTTATATTTATATTATTATTTATACTTATATTATTAATAAATATTAGAGAATAAATCTATATAATAAATATCATAATAAATAACATTTTATTTGTTTTAGATATTCATAGTAAATATTACATTATATATATTTAGATATATATATATATTGAAGGACCCCGGAACACCCTGAGAGGAGAGGGGTGAATCCGGGTGTCAACCTTTTCTTCTTAAAGAGATGGATTGTGTACCCACATTGGTAGAAACCTATTAAACCTATCAAAAAATCACATTCATGGATATGAAAAAATAATTTTACTTGGTTAACCACTCAGGGCTAGTTAAAGGATCCTACGCTGACAGTGTGTCATTTGTACCTAAGTCCACTAATCTACACTAGTTGTAGAGTACAATAATTTTGACACCTTTAGTCTATTATAGGCACACTTCCTTTATAATAATTTCGGGATAGTACACTACATCCCTTAGAACACTTCTGTTGATTCTCGCTTTCCCACTTATAGAAGAGAAGTCAAACTCATTTTATTGACTTAAAGGTTGCTTCAATGGATTAGAATTAAAGGGTTTTTTCCAGAATTAACATGAGACTCTGCATGCACCAAAAACCTGAGTTGATGCACACTTAATTCCCTATCCACTTAAAAACCAATGGTCATAACTACCTTTCACGAAGCTCCTTTGTGATGCTCACTCCTACGCAAAGCACATATACCTTCGCAGAACAACCCACATTTGTGAGGCTCACTAAACCAATGTGAAGAAACCTGTCATCATGAACCACTCAATACATAAAAGTATAGGCATTAGTCAAGAATGAGATAGTCTTTTCATGATGCTCAAGCTCACATAGAATCCTAGTTTCACAGATCTCCCCTTGCATCATGAAATCAAAGTGATTCCAGGTTTCTATGAACTCTTCATGTTGAGTGAAGATGGGTAACCTCTTATTTATAGTATTTACCATTCATGAAGCTCCACTACCTCTAATGTGATTTTAGGATCTCTCAAAAACACCTTCATGGTGCTCATCCCTTCATGATGCTTTAATTAAATTTACTGTTAGTGATGCTCATCGTAGTCAAGGATCCTTCCTTCAAAACATAATGGAGTCACAATTCTCCTCATCTCGTACTCGCGTAGAAACATTGTCTCTATTCACAATGCTCCCTATCTTCACAAACATAATCTAAGGCTTCACAAAATCCATTCCTTTACCAAATTTATGAAATTTTTATTATAGAAAAATACCATTTTTGATGATCATCATAATTGCAGAGCACACCATCAGAATTCATAAATCCTTAATAAAACACAACTCATGTAGCCCTTGTTTGAGGAGCTGATTACTTTCCCATGTTTTCATAAGGACTTTAGAGAAATACACTTTTCAAAATGAAATAAAACTTCCAGATTTTGGATCCCAAAAATTTGGTAAACACTAGGAAATGACCCCACCTTCAATACTAATGTTTGTTTGAACTATAAGATCCCTTTCCTTCCAAAACCCTTGATCTTCTGTGTTAGGATTGAAAAAAAACACATACCATACTCAATTTCAATCAAATTATATCCTTACTTCCAATAATCTCCCCCTCTAGGGTTTTTGGAAATCTACAAATAAATTCAATAGAGCAGTAGTCACAATCAGAACCTAACACACAAGAAACAACTTAGCTAGCACAAGTCTATGTGAGTAATAATTGGTCTAGAAAACAAGTGAGAAGACATGAATTGGTTCTCATCTTTTGTAATGCCCAATTATGTCCAAGAAAATCTCTTACATTTTACTCATAACACGGAATTTTTTTCTCCATTATCATTTACCCCATAATTTTTACAATTTGTAACTCACCATTATCTCACATTCTAAATTTTTTTAATTTATCTACTCTCTATCTCCTTTCATCAAATCTTCCTTCATCCATAAAAAAATTGAATTATCCTCTGTTGTTCCATTTAATTTATCCATTCTCCCCCACTGTAAAAAAACCCAAAGAACTTATTTTGACTTATAGACCTAAAGATAGACCCCCAGGGATTGTTTCTCCCCCATAAACCTACATCAAATCTAAGAAAAGATTAAAACAATTAACACAACTGGGGAGAGGGGATGTTTATAACCTCCTCATGAATTGGAAGGTGGCTAAACACCGATGTTAAATTGATGCTTCTAAAACATATGTTCTAACAATGGATTGGTCAGTTTGTCATCCACTTGTTCATTGATGCCAACATGATCCATTTTAATCATTATTTTATCATATTTTTCCTTGATAAAGTGATAACTAATTTCAATGTGTTTTGTATGAGAATACGGAATATGATTTTTCATAAGATTAGTTGCACTATTATTATCACATTGAAACACCATCAAGTGTTTCACCTCATCGCCAATATCAGTCAGTGGTTTATTCTTCCAAAGTACTTGAGTGCATGCCTTTATAGAAGAGATATACTTAGCTTCAGCTATACTAAGAGAAGTACATTCTTGTTTCTTGATAAACCATCTTACCCATTTCTTGCTAATAAGGAATGCTCCGCCAATTGTGTAATTTCTATCAACAACATCTCTATCTGAGTCAGCATTAGAAAACACTGATAGTTCACCATATATTCCTATAGAAATGTATAAGAAATAATTGTGAGTACCTTGAATATACCTCAAGATTATTTTCACTATAGCCATGATTTATTCTTTTGAATTACTTTGAAAGAGAGCTACTAATCATATTGAAAAAGAGAATATTTTTCCTTGTCACTATCAAGTATATTAAGCTTAAAATGATTCTCCTATACATCAAGGGATCTACATATGTCACATCCTCTTGCTTTCCTTGTTTTTTTCCAACAGAAATCAGAGTCAACATAGGTTTGGAGTCATTCAAATTGAATTTTTTTATCAATTCCCTTGCATAATTTTCTGGATAAATAAAACTAAATTCTTTCCTATGAATCACTTGAAGCGACCAGAAATACATGAGTTCCTCAATCATAGAAATTTAAAATTTTTGATTTCATGTGATTAGAGAATTCATCCCCTAAACCCTATCTACTTCCACAAATTAAAATATAATCTTCATACACTAGCCCCATGAACTGATCCTTATGAGAATTATTTGCATAGATATTGTGATCCACTACTCATATTTTAAACATGAGATTCATTAGATAAGTGTTCATTCAAGAATACCATGATTGTGGGCATGTTTTAAGCCATATAGATCCTTCTTTAATCTACATACCTTCATCTCCTCATTAGAAAGCATAAAACATACTAGTTGTTATATTAGATTGATTCTTCATGAATACGATTTAATAAATCTATTTTGACATTCATTTGACACACTTTGTAACCCATTTGAATTTCCATGGCAAGAAAAATTTTGATTGACTCTAGTCTAGCCACCAGAGAAAAATTTTCTTCAGCATCACCCCCTTAAATCTATGAATATTCTTCACACACCAATCACACCTTATTTCTGATCAAATTACAATTCTTATCGAATGTATTCTTGAAAATACACTTTACACTAATCACATTTTGTTTTCTGGGTCTCTTAACTAGATCCCATGTTTGGTTCTTGTTGATCTGATCCAACCCTTCATTCATGTATTTAGCCCATGAAACATCCTTCATAGCTTCTTCAAATGAAGATGGTTCCACAACTGATAGGAAAAAATATTAAGAATTATTCCTTATTCTCATTGTTTTTGTGGGTGATGTCCAATCCCCAATGATGTTTGATTGATCAATTTCTACTCTTCAATTTACCCTGTGAGGTTTAGAAGAATTTTCTCCAACCATGGTTTCATCTTCTGATTCTTCTTCTGAATCAATATCCTATTTTGACCTCTAAATGTCTTTCACTCCATCCTCTACATATGCATTTGATTCTATTACATGTTCACATTATTCTTAATCTTCAATCACATCATTATAAGATCCCCTGATGGTGTTTGGGGTCTGATATTTAATTATCTTAACATCACTACATTCCAAAATTTTTCCAAGATTCTTATTAAATTATTTGTAGGCTTTATTATTCATTGAATATTCGAGTAATATTCCTTCGTCTACTACATCACCATACATTCTCTCACTTACTTTATTGTTTTTTATGAATAATTTACTTCCAAAAACATAGAAATACTTCAAAGAGAGATTAATTCCATTCCAAAAATCATTCAGTGACTTGGTTTCACCCTTATAAAGCCTTGTATGATTTGAATATACACCAAAACCTAAACAACCTCTTTACAATAATTTATAGGAATTAACTTTCAATCAGTATAGTTCTGGAAAGATTGTTCACCTGTCGATTCATGCGCTCAAAATTTCCATTTAACCATGGGGTTCTCACAGAATCCACCTCATGTAGAATTCTATGCATCTTTAGGTAATTTTAGAACTCAATGGATGTGTATTCCACTCTATTATCAGATCAAAGAACATTGATTATCTTTCTAGTATCATTCTCTGTGATTCAGCAAAAAGTATTCATGAAATCAAGCACTTGTCATTTCCTATGTATAAAAATGACAAAATCCATTCTACTATAATCATCAATTAAAAGTACTAAGTCTATTTCTCAATGAGTTCTAGAAACATTTATTGGACCACATACATTTGTATGGCTGAGATCAAGAATATTTGACATTCTTTTCTTCTTTGGATGATATAAACTATAGACCAACATCCCTCATACATAGGAATTGCACGTATTACCCCATTCATGCTTCAGTTTGAGGATATTCATGAATATCTTCATCATTGATATCTTTTCCATGTATTGTAGATTAATGTACCACAACCTCTAGTGCCAAAATTCATTTTATTCTCCAATAGTTTAGTGGAAAATATTCTCTCTACTATCAGACTTGTATAAGTTATCATTTGTTTTGCTAAATTTCATGAGAGAATTTCCAATCATTACATTTATGGTGAAATCCTTTTAATTTAATTTAACTATAAGTCTTGAGTCACATATTTGACTCACACTGAGGAGATTGTTACGCAGCCCATCCATATAAATGTCTTCGGTTTTATTCTTCTCTCTGTGATCTAATTCAATAATTATAACGCCTTTGATATTTAAAGAATCATCATTACTAAACCTTAGTATTTCATCAACCCATTTCTTAATATTAATTAATAGGTCAGGATTTCCCATCATATTATATGGGCATCCGCAATCAATAATCTAGGTGCTACTACACTTTTCAAATTTGATGGATACATTTGCATGGTTAGATTTTTAAATTTTCTTATTTTCCTTCCATTAGATATTAGATTGAGTAAAGGATAAATATGGACTTTCAAATCTCTCATCCATGTGACCCGGTTATTAATACTCATACTCTTCTTCAAGCATAGAAACCATGTTTGTAAAATTAGTACCATCTTGTTGATGAGAATTGACTTGTCTTTGAGTTATATCTGAATTGGTCATGACCCTCCTCTGCCTACAATGAACAAATTTATATCCAAATTTATAATAATAAAAACAATATCCATAGAAACTATTTCTTCTATATGTAGTAGGATATGAATTTTTTCTCCTTTGTTTACCTCCAAGATCTTCCCCATTCGAATAGCTCCCTGCCTCTTCAAAGTATGACATGGTAGGGCCCAGATAGATAGATAATTGACATTTCATAGGTGGAAATGTTTCTCATTTATATTCTTCCTCATGTATCCTTTAATAGAAAAATAATATGTCTAAATATCATTTATGGATTCTTGAGGATAGTTTTCAGTTCTCCTTTCATTTTGAATTGATGGTTTCTTTTTCAGCACTTCATGTGACTTTCCAATATGTGCAACTTTCAAATTTCCTTTATTTTGGACTATTCTTTTTCCATAATTTGATGTTTTAGAATCAAAACGGATTCCACTGTTTCCTATGCACATGAGTAATTGATTATTATAAACCTTTTAAACTACATCAGAACCATTCATATCTCTCTCTAGCAAATTAGCATCTGATTTGAACTATATTTTATTGTTTTCCTCTTTTGAATTTGATTCACTTTAAAATTTACCCCTAAGAGTAACTACTTATTCTTCACATCCTGTAAGAGTATTGGACTTGTTCTCTAGCCTGGAGGGAAGATCATTAATGACCTTTTCATGTTATTCAATTACAAGCCTTAGTTCCAATACATATTCTATGCTTCTGAATTTTGTTTTCTGTTCTTTCACAAAATCTTCTAGTCATTCAATTTCAACATAATTCTGATCAACATATTTAGATTATTCTTCCACAACTTCTCTCCACTTTTTTCATCTGTTACATTGAATCATAAGCTTACCAAGGGCATCATTTAGTTGAAACTTGAGATCAGTATCAGTGGTCAAGCGATTATCTCTATCTTTATCTCCTGATGATTTTGACATTTCAATAATATCCATCAGAGAAGTATGTGTTCGAGATTTAATTTCCACTTCTTCTTCCATAATGAATTCATTATCATCATCTCCTTCTTCATAGAAAAAAATATTATCCTATAAATTCATTCTAGATTTAAAGTCTACCTTTTTCAAAAACCTTTTTTGAGGTTTCTCCCTATTTAAAACTTCAATTTCTTCATCATCAAACTTTCTTGAGCATAGACAGCCATTGTACCTAACTCTGCCACAATGAAAACAAGACAGAGGTAACTGACCTTCATATTTCTCTTTTCCCTTATTAAATTTCATTCCAATGAAAGAATGAACTGTGGTTTCCTCATTATAATCATCAACACTGTATCCTAAAATTTCCAATTTTATCATGTTTTTTAATGTAATTTCTTTTCTTGCTTGAGATGTTGCTTCTTCATGTTTGAATCTCACTTTATATGTCAAAATACATCTCAAGAAATCATCCAAAGAGAGAATAGACAGATCCCTTTCTCAGGGGTTAAAACCATTCGATTATAGAGAGGTTGTATAATTATCAAAATTTTCATTAAAATGTCAATTTCCTTGACTTACTCACCAAGCCCTCATATTTCTCCTACAACTTCAGTAATTTGATCGAACCTATTGTAAAAAATGGAGTTTCAACACCTTTACTTTACTCTCTCCTTCATGAATATTTTAGAGTTTTTCTTACATATACTTTTCTAAGGTGAAACCCATCACCTTTAAATAGATCTGATTAGAAAGTGCTATAGTGAGGGTATTTTGTGCTTTAACATCTGTATCAATAATATTTCCATCTAAATAAGTCATAGATAGCCCTATTAGATTAGTGATATGTATTCCCTATATAGTATAAAAAAGGACTTCCATTATAAGAGGTCTTAAAAGATATCTCATACTATTTTTCCAAATTCATAAATTTATTCCATCAAAGAGGGTAAATCCCATAGTATTTATAGAATTATACATGATAGTAAAGGATAAATTTAACCCCAGAAACTAACCTTGCTCTGATAAAACTTCAAGGACCCCGGAACACCTTGAGAGGGGATGGTGAAATAGGGTGTCAAGATTTTCTTCTTAAAGAGATGGAACTTGTTTCTATACTACTAGGTACATGTTAAAGTTATCAAACAATCACATGAAAGGAGATGACATGATAGTTTTACTTGGTTCACCATTCAAGGCTAGTCCAAGGATCATACACCAACAGTGTGTCAGTCATACCTAAGTCCACTGATATTCACTAGTTGTGGTGTATAATAATTTAGACATAGTCACACTATGCTAGGAACACTTCATTTATAATAATTTAGGGATAACATAGTATATCCCACAGAACACTTATATTGAACCCCTTGACTACTGATTGGAGAGGATTAAAAATTACTATATCGACTTGAAGGTTACTCCAATTGATTGGTATTAATGACTTTCTCCCTGACATAGCATGAGAAACATCTTAAACTAAAAGCCTGGGTTGATACATAAATAAATCATTGTTCACTGAAAACTAAAGCTCAAAACTGCCTTTTTCAGAGCTCCTTCACGAAGCTCACTCCTTCGAAAAGCACATATTCATTCACAAAAAAAAACCACCTTCACAAATCTCACTAAACCAACATGAAGAATCCCATCATCATGAAGAAATAAATACATAGAAGCATTGGCATTAGTCAAGCCTAAGACAGTATTTTTGTGATGCTCAAGCCTTCTTAGAGTCATAGTTTCTCGGAGCTCCCATTGCTTCGTGAAATTAGAGTGATTATGGATTTTCTCTAAACTCTTGATGTTGAGTGAAGAGGGTATCCAATTATTTATAAGATCATCCATTCGCAAATCTCCACCATCTCCAGTGTGATTTTCATATTTTTCAAAAATAACATCTAATCCTCCCTTCACGATGCTCTATCAGAATTCACTATTTGTGATGCTTTTCGTAGTTACAGAGCCTTTCGTCAAAACATCTTGGATTCATGATGATCCTCTTATCATAATCATGTAGAAACACCATCTCAATTCGTAATTCTCCTAATCTTCGCAAACATAATCCTGAGCTTCATGAAATCCATGCCTTTACCTTATTTATGAAATATTGATTCCAGAAAACTAAATTTCGTGATGCTAATCATAATCATAGATCACACCATCAGAATTCATAAATCCTCCCCAAAACATAACTCATATAAACCTTCATTTCAAAATTCATTAATTTTCCATTTTTTCAGAATGAATTCAAGGAAATACACTTTTCACGATGCATGACTAATTCCAAATTTTGGACCTAAACAATTTGGAAAACACTCAGAAATGATGCCACCTTCAATAATTGTGTCTGTTTGAACTATAAGATACCTTTCATTCCAAACTCTTTGATATTCAATGTGAGGATTGAAAACAAACACAAACCATATTCCATTTCTAGAAAAGAACAACCTTGGTTCAAATAAACACACACACACACACACACAAATATATATATATATATATATATATATATCTGTGTGTGTGTGTGTGTCGGTATGTATGACGAATAATGATAAATATCCAAATATATAGTGATAACATAAATAAGCCACAAATGGGGGAATTTTTAACCCAAAACTCGGCCATAGGGGTAGGTAGAAGTCATAACCTGGGAAGATATTTCCATTTCCTCATCTCCATATAAAAAAAAGATTTTAAATTATTCTACACCATTTGAATATGTTTTACGTAATCTATAAGTAATGTTCCATAATTATTGATCTTGTGTCCTGATTGTTGGTGTCATCACATACGCTATTGAAGATATTAATTTTTGATCCAGATCATAAGAGGGGTTGTTAATTAGTTATTAATAATTAAAAGGTTTTCATTAATTAGTAATTAAATAATATTTAATTACTAATAAATAATATTAATTATAAATAAAAAATAAAAAACAAAAAATTATTAAAAAATACAATTACAAATTAATAATTAATAAATAATTGTTAATTTGTAGCTAAATAAAATTATTCACTATTTAATAATATTAATTTCTCATTAATATTAATTTATAATTAATATTAATTACTAAAAAATATTTAAAATTATTATTTAGTTACTAATCATTAAAACTCTAATTATATAATTATATAATTATTAATTAATTATTTAGTTGTTAATTAATTATGCATAAAATACTATCATTAAAAAAAATTAATAATAAATATTTAAAAAATTTATTTAGATTAGATTTATTAAAAATAACAATTTTTAAATTAATAATCTATTAATAACTATTATATATATTAGATAATGGGGGTACAATTACAATAAAACATACAAATAAACTCCACACCTGTAGGCCTATATAATGGGTCATAGCCACACCCATGAGATAACTCATTCAACAAGCCTCTTATTTATATATATATCCTAAAGATCCTTTAGAAACACTACCATAGATATGCCCTTTTACAATGAAAAAAAAAACGATTTAATAGCGCTAAAAATAATTTTTGTTGTCAACTTCATTAAAAGAGGTACCCCTTTATCAATGCTTTCATTAGTACTGATAAAGGCCCTATTAATGTGGTGTGCTGTTTGAATAACATCACAATGAAAAAAATACACCTGTATGAAAATACACATTTTTGAAAATTGAAAATTAAATTGAAACAAAATTTACGTCAAAAATAAAAAACACAACATTAAATACAATTCAAAATATGTTTTATATAATTAAATTTGTAATTACTATCCCTAAACATTTAAAAAAAAAATATTTAATTACGTTTGGAACCCGCGACCCACTCAAAAAAATATCGATCTTGATATCAATTGCCGAACAAACCACTAAAAAATGAGAAAAAATTTCCACCTATATACGAAAACAATTCTTATGTTAGTAATACTATAAAGAAATAAATTAAACATAAATATGAAATAATTAATTAATAAAAGGTCAATTTTAAATAAAATGACACATTTGGAGTCATACCTATCTCATTGTGCATCAGATTGAGGTGTGGATAAATCTTACATGTCACAGATGACATATAGATCACTTTCATAAAGAATCAAAACAATATGAATATTTTTTATTTGTTTTTGGTATGTCACATTTATTTTTTCAATAAATTATTATTTTAAATAGAAACACGTACTTTCAGTAATACCAGTTAGATCATCTGTAATTTTGACATGAGACTAGTTTGTAGACATCAAAAATGATTTTTAAATTTTTTTTCAAAATTATAAAGATAATCAAAGCACATTTTCTTGGTTTTAATTGACTAAAACATGTTTTTAACTAAAATTTCAAATTTAAACTGATAACAAACACATTGATCCATATCAGGAATATAGTGTATCAGATTAAGATGTGTTTGATTCCTACATGTTACAAATCACATATGAATCATTTTTCAAATGTATCAAAACAATCCTAATGTGTTATCTCAATTTTCAGTATGTCACTTTTACTTTTTACTAAAATTATTTTCAATTTTAAATAAAAATACTCACTTATAGTTATACTGGTCATGCCATGTGTGAAATTGAATTGTAGTTTATTCCTAAACATCATAAATGAGTTATTTAACTTTTTCCTAAAGTATGAAATCTATATTACTATTTTTTAATAGTTTTGAATATTTCCCTTGTCCTATTTTCTAAAAGTTATGTCAATTTTAAATAAAAAATACACACTTTGAGTAATACCATTCCCACCATGAAAAAAATTGAGTTTTAGGTGATTCCTACACATCAAAAATGACATAAAAATCATTTTCCAAAATTATAAGTATAATATAAATGCATTGTTTTGGATTTTTATTATGAAACTTGTTTTTTTCAATAAAATATCATTTCAACCCCGAAACATGAACTTTGAGTCATATCGGTCACATTGGGTTTCATTTTGATGTGATAATGATACATACACATCAAAAAATACTTATTAATCATTGTCCTAAATTAGTAAGATACTCTAAGTGTGTTTTCTCTATTTTTAGTGATTCATACACTTTTTAAATGAAAATTCTATTTTTAAACCGGTAATGGACATTTCATGTTATAATGGGAACACTATCTATTATATTAAGGTGCAAGTGATTCCTACACATCACAAATGACATATAGATTGTTTTAATAATGTATAAAAACAATCAGAATGGACTTTATCAATTTTTAGTATGTCATATATCTTTTTTACTAAAATTATTTTCAATTTTAAATAAAAAGACGTGAAGGAAGTCATACTAAGCACACAGTGTATCAGATTGAGGTGTGGCTGATTCTTACATGTCAAAAACGACTTATGGATCATTGTTGTAAATTATCAAAACAATTAAAATGTTTTTTCTTAGGTTTAATATGTTAGTTTCCTTTTTACTAAAATTAATGTCAATATTAAATAAAAAGACACATTTGGAGTCATACCGGTCACACCGTGCATTATATTGAGGTGAGCCTAATTCCTACACATCAAAAATTAAATATATATATCATTTTACTAAAGTATAAAAGTAATAAGAATATTTTTCCTTGTTTTTGAGAATGTAATTTGTATTTTTTACTAATATTAATGTCAATTTTTAAAAACAATTCACAATTTGTGTCATACTTGTCACATCATATGTCCGATTGAGGTGTGTATAATTCCTAGATGTCAGAAATGACTTATGGATCATTTAAAAAAAATCCAAAACAATCTGAAAATTTTCCTAGTTTTGAGTATGGGATGTGTGTTTCGAACTACAATGTAAATTAGAATAAAAAACATATAGTTCAAATCATATTGAGCACATTGTGTATCGGGTTGAGGTGTTGTTAATTGATCCTCTTCCTTGTTCACATTATCTTAGTTTCAGCTTTGAACTCCAATCTCTCATGAGCATAAAGAACCTTAGAACAAACCACCCCAACTCTAGAAAAAAAATCTACTAGTATAAGAAAATAATTATTGTGTTGGTAATACTATAAATAAATAATTTAAACATAAATATGAAAAAATGAATTAATAAAACCAAAATTTTATATGGAAACTGCACAATTTGAGTCATATGAGGTACACGGTGTGTTGGTTTTGAGGTATGGTTTATTCCACCATGTCTTTTTATCCTTTAGTGCATTCAACATTCTGGTTCATTTAAGAAATTTTTAGTATCATAAACCAGAATGTCAAATGCATTAGAGAATAAAAAGATTTTTTTTTTCATCATGAGTTTATCATCCTATTTGAGTGAATTATATTATTACATGAGTGAATCATACTTATTGACAAATTAATTTCTTCTTGATATCTGTGAAAATTAACCAAAATAAGTATCATACAAAACTGAAAAGGAAATTAACAAAAACAATTATATAAAATGGTGATAAAATCATCTAAATATGTAGTAGGAAGTCACATCTTCATGGTATATGTGTACATTCTAAAACTATGTATGTTGTCCAGTCATTTTTAAACAATCATACTTTATCTTGTGAATATGAGGAAATTAAACTTTTAGGGGTTTACTTTAAAAATATAAATGAATAAATTATTAATGAATATTTTAAAAGAAAAAGTAATTATCTTCTAAAACACCACTTCAGGGTTATAGTTCGTTAATGAAATATGATATATCTCATAAATTAGCAAACATAATAACTAAAATTTTTCCTTTGTTTTGTTCTAGAAAATGTATAAAAATTGTTAAAAATACATAATTTGTTTTGATATGTGTTTTGATAGTGAAATATTATTATATATAACCTAATACTAATCCACTTGTAGAATATGATAGGCTCCCTGTACAAAAGTACTTCCCTTATGCCATGATTTTCATGATATTTAAGCACTTCCCTATCATAATATTATTCTCATTAAAACATAATATTAAATACATAACAAGATGTTTAGTTCTAAAAATTTGGAATTAGTGATTTAAAAATTTATAAACATCATCAAGCGTGGTCGGTTTGTTGGGTATCCATGAAGTGAATCAAGAAAATTAAAATTTGGAGTATCTAAATTTAGTGTAATGACTAACCAATGTTCCCTAAAAAACAAAAAAAATGTAATGAATGGAATGAAAATACATTTTATATGATTAAATTGTAGATATTTACCCCTACGTCGTTGGTAATAATAAGATTCAATCATCCATAAGTTTTCATTCAAACATTGTGGCCAGTTTTTCCATTATTTTATCAATTTGAACAGAATGCAATGAGGTTAGTTGTGTAGATTATTGTGATGACTAATGAGCCCATAATTATGTTCATATAAAAATTGATTCCAATGGTGTTTATGTAAACTCCTGATAAAAATATTAATTGTATTTATTTATAGTTAACATAATAGATCATATATTGTAAAAAATTAATAAAACACACCTCATTTATACATTTACAAATGAGTCCCATATTCGGTCATACATGAGGGTTTAATTAACATTCACAAGAGTAATTTAGTCTTTAATATCCTCTTGGTACATTTTTTCATCAAATAAACTATGAAAATACTACTGATTTGTAACTTGTATCTATAAGAACCATTAATGTTAGTAAATGTGGATATTGAATGGGTGGGGTAAAGGTGCTTTGTGAAGATATTTTTGAATGGTCAGTTGATACTTTAGATCATTTTTATTATACCTTTAATTTCACCCCACCCTTTTTCTTTTCATAGTAACATTCATCAGTTCAAATATTTATTCATTAATTAGTAAAGATTTAGCATGAAAAAATTAATTAGAAATGAATATTACCCTGTAAAAATGTTTTTTGGAAAGATTTGATAGCCATGATATGAATGTTCTAATAGTTTTCTTTGCCATATGAAAAATTATTTCATCAAGTGGAACAAGTAGTTCTATGCTCTACTCATGAGATATTCTAATCCCCACTCTCACATGCCCTATTTGAAGTTTTCTATTGTGTAGTGTTTCTTCTTGGATACTGTACATGTTATCTCTCACAACAAGGTGATGGGAGGGTGTTGATAGATATAATCATAGTCATTTTAAACATGTACAATATTTGTATAAGAAAGGTATCAGACTGCCAATGAAAATAATTATCATAATAATTATTACCTCAACTAATATATATTTTTGAGGGGAATGGCCTGCCTCAAATATGGTGGGGGTGGGGGGATCCTCACACAGTAGTTGTTCTTGAGTTTTTTCATCTATTTTATTCCTCCCTATAACACATTCTAGAAACTCATACTACCAATGAAATTTTTATTTAAGAGAATATATTTGTGCTTGTATATATTCCATTTGTTTATCTTTATCCCCTGATAATATATTTTCTCTAAATATTTTTGGGGTGTCACCCAAAACACCAATCCTCTGACACAACCATACTTTTCTGGCCGATTCAAGGCTAATGATAATAATTGTTCATCTATTATAGTTGATGTTGATTTCTATGTCTAAATCATATAAAAATATAAGAAAATAAGTGATCACTGTTATGTAATAGATATTTAAAGGAGAAAATTTATTTTTGAATACTTATACGTTTTTTCACACTTTTTATGTATTTTTATTTATTTCTATCACATCTTCATTTACTCGTGCGTCCTTACATAACACATGAAGTGGGATGGAAGTTCCTTCGTATTTTAATTCATCAATATACATATAAAATCAGAACATAATTATGTTTTTTTATGTAACATAAAATAATTATGGTATATTTAAAAGTACACAATTTCTTTTCAAGTGAAGTATACCCCATCCTTGCTTTACGGTAGGGGTATGCTAGTTTTACTTCCCATTACTTATTTTCATCACTCAATTATTGTTTCATAAATTTAAAATTCTTTTTCAAAGTTATTAACACATTTATTTTCAAATGATGTATTACCATCAAAAAAGTAATTACAAATATATCTCCTCATGATGGCCAATAAACACAACCCACGCTTATTTTCTTATCAGGTGTGCATTTATATGTGGTGGGTGCGGTTTTCTTTTCTCTTCAACATCTTTGACATGAAACATCATTATAATTGTTTGAATTACTCTATGATCCTTTCTGTTAAGTATAAATAAAAATTTATTTCATGTTTCATCTAATATAAATACACACTATAAGGTATAATGAAGATTAAGTTAGTGTTTCATTATTTTTATTTTTAGTGAAATAAAGAAATGATTTCAACATATTACCCAAATATCTTCCATAACCAGTGTTTAGGTGTGGCCACAACAAGGTACCATGAGTCTATATCAATTGGAATACATCATGGAGTGGTGATCCCAAGGAAACTAGTAAACATGGCCCTGTTGGGGTAATCATACTAGCAAACACATTCCATCCAACATCCAATTTTATGCCTTTGTTTTTATACATTGTAATGTTTACTAACATCGTCACACTAAAAAACTCTTTATATGGGACATTGGTTCTCCATCATCTACCATTTCATCATTCTCAACATCATCAATATGTTATTCCTATGTATTGGAATAATCAACATGTGTAGACGGTTGTTGTTCCTCTATGCTGGGAGCACCAGTGGGTTGAAAAATTCATGATTCTTAAAGACTTTTAGAATCATCAAATAAAAAAGTAATTATATGCATACGTGGTTCAACATTTAATTTATATTACATACATTCAGAATTATATAGATAATAAAATGAGGTAACACAATGTATATTAAAAATTATATATAACATGATTACTGAACTATTTTTTTAAAGGTCAAATGGATTTGACCCCTCTATTGAGTGTCTAAATAAATTCATTATGTTCTCCTATGACATACAAGTCCCCATCTACATTGGAACCTCTATGAAATTATTGCAACATCCCAATGAAATGGTCATCCAATATTAATTTCCCTTTTCCACTTCAGTGGTTTTGGTGGAAAATAGAACAATTGACCACTTTCAGTTTATGGGATGTGGAACATAAAATACATGTACTGCATGTGGTGCCATTATAAATGTTTCATCTTTTCACCCTTCCGTAATAAAATACACATCCATGAATCCCAATTCCACTATTTTAATATCACTCCTGTTATCAACCCACGTATATTAAAGATTCATAACTTGAAAAGTTGAATAATACAACTCCCATATTTTCTTGGTGATGCCAAAGTATGAAATATTTTTCTAAGTTGGATTTCTTTCCTTGGTACCATATACATGTATTGATCTTGGAACAAGGGAAAGTCCACTATTTTTCCTGGTACTTCCTTTATCATGTTCATTTTGATAGAACTTATCACCATTAATAACATAACCATTAAAAGATAATACACATACACTTGGTCCAATGAATATCAATCAATTTTGTTCTGAAATTGAATCCAAATTTTCATCTGACTCCTTAAAAATGTGGTCTTAAAACCATCCTATAAACTAGTTATTATGTTTATTTGATATCCATCTTTCATACCTCAATGGATCCAAATGCCTGATAATTTCCTTATGGGTTCCAATATATGGAAAAACCTATAAAATATTATGAAAAATTTCAAGGTGGTCCTACTCTTTATTTGTAATAGTAATTGTGAAAATATCTACTCTAAAAATTCCATCACCGACAAGATAGCCAGTGTGATGAGATTTCGGTAGACTAATTGTTTCCACCCTGGATTGGTAATCGGTACATAAATCAACATCTTCCTAAAAAATATACCGCTCCAAAATAAAATCATCTGGTTGAATTCAATTTTTGAAAAACCCTTACAAAATATTTATATATTGTTCACTAGGGAACATCCATATATAATGTACATGAACACATAGTCAAATTACTTTTTTCAAGTGAACCATTAAGTGAACCATCATATCAAAAAATTCTTTGAGGAATAAAATTTCCAATTATCATACTAAGATAGAAATCTCATTTTCCATAGTTAAAAATTTCACTGAATCTATAACTTTGTTGCATATAACATTGAAAAATAAATAAAGCTTGGTTAATTTATGATGGAAATTCTGGGGAACAAATAAAAAAAATCTACATGAATTAGACCTTACATCAAAACATGATATTCCTATGATTTTAGACCCTTTAACATTAAATAATTCATTGAAATGATATACTTTATATTTGATAAAAAAACCCTATATTTCTTTTATATCATTTGAGAAGTTTCAAAATAGATATCTCTCATTCCTGGGACGAGTGTAAGAATCTAAAGAAAAAAATTCATTTTGCACCATTTATTGGTTCCAACTCTTCCCATATTCCCATGTCAATCATATCCGGCCTTTCCTGAAATACATCCTTTATTTTCTCGAGTTCATTTAGTAATGTTACAATTAAACAATAATTTTTTTTCAACATTCATAACCTCAAGATAATTTCTGAGGTATAAAAAATTTTAGTATGGTAATTAAAAAACAATGATCTCTTTTCCCAACGGAATTCCATATGGTCTTTAAAAAAAGGTTTAACAAAATATGTTTCCATATCTTTTACATTCTGAAATATTTGATCACTTATTAGTGGATATTGTTTTGTATACTATTATGAACTCCCATATAATTATTTCATCCATGATTGTTACTTATACCACTAGGGTAGAAATATTAAATTTACTAGAAACAAGATATTAAATGAATTTATCATCCTAAATGATTGTTTACCCTGTTCACAGATGGGAAACCCTAGAGTTCATTCAATGATCTATCCTGAAAATTTTACATAAGAAGAAATTTAATTTATCGTTCTGTACAACATGGATCTCAATGTGAAATCTTCATTTATGTATTCATCATACAACATAACACATTAATCCCACAACAATTTAAAATCATAAATCAATGGAGAAAAAAAATCAATATCATTATCCATCTATTTTTATACTAATATAATGATAGACAACATAATGTATTTTTTTTCTTTCATAACCGTGGTGGAAAGTTATAATTTACCAAAATAATTTCTTATGTAATGTGGGTGTTTCATTGAAAACCAAAAGTATTCCCTAAATATTTAGATACTACAAGACAATGGTTTCTTAGTTATTTTCCTAATTCAGGATACTCATGATCAATTCTCTCCCATCGAGGAGAGTCTGTCTGGTGAGAGTGTTTCCCATCTTAATTTCTAATATCTCTATGAAACATCATTTACCTTGTAGTTTCCTCACTTACATATTGATTCCAAAACCTTGTAATGATTTTAAAGTACCACAAAACATTCATAAGACATGATTCATATTTCTTGTATCACGAAGAACCACACATTGGGAAATTTTAAGTAATATTTTTTCCATTTGAAATAGCATATTTTCATTTGGATAAGAATGTATTATTTCAAAGATCATACCCTTTGAATATAGAGTTCATTTAGCATCATATGTTCAGCTAGTAATCTCGTTATCTATTTGGAGTATATAATTAAAGAGAGAATTTAGTTCAATAAAACCAATGTTACTTCATCCATTGAAAAATTTATAATTATGTACCTTACCTATAGAAGAAAATTCCATAAATATATTAAAACAAGCATAAAATTAAATCTTTCACCAAATATTTAACCTCTCAAATTTTTTTCACAATCACAAAGTTTATCTTCAAATATCATTTTCAATTACTCAATATAATATACATCATAATTCACACATGTAAAAACATTTTTGATATGGTCTTATTCGTTTTTACACACTTGTGATCATATAAGATAATCCATAAAACATAGTATTATCCCAGTCACTATATACATTAACATTTTCCTTATGTTTTTTCTATCATTTATAACTTCGATATATTCCATGAGAGATCAAGTTTTTTTCCAACTCCTTTCAAATAATTATTCTTTAAAAAAACAACTTAAACAAATATAATGGATTTTAGAAGGTTCATATGCGTGATATATTTCAGACTTGATAAACTCTTTCACCCCGTCTTCATACAATTTTTCTATATGATTATGATCCATATATTTTTGATTCACATACAACCTATTTGATTTGATAATATTAATATTTAAAAAATTAAATAAATACAAAAAATGGGCCTTTCAAATAAGTGTAACCAAACATTTCAATATTTCAAATAATTTCAACATGCTTCGAAGGAAATGGGTAATGGAATTTGTGAAAATAATTACTCCATTGGTGGTAGATTTTACCCTCTAAATTTATCCAAAATTATCACTATTACCTAGTATAGGATGACTCCCGCTCATGGTAGTTCAAGAAACATACGTTAATGTCCAGAATAGATGGGGGATGAGTCTCTAAAAAAAATTCAAAAATAACTGGTTAGGATATGAAGCTGATCAGGTTGATCATTTTCTACTTAAATCTAAATGTCCTCTGGCTGGGGAGTTTGTGAAGAATCGGAAAAAAATTCTTAGATTAATGTCTAAAGTTAAAAATAGTAGCATCAACATTCTAATCCAAATAAGGGTATACTTGATTGGTGTGATCATGATAAGGCTCATCTAGATAATCATATAAGCCCTCATGTCGAGATAGGCATTGTAGTTTCAACATTTAAATAAATTATTCAATTACTCCATGAATAGGAAAATCATTTGTTTGAGGAATTCATTTCAGTTGCGTTTAGCTTCTTAGGAGGCCAGGGTTGTGATATTTAGGTCCTTAAGGATATCCTATGGTTTGGATGGAGTTGGTTAAATTCCCTTATTATGATTTTATTATCAATCATTGATAAATTAACACCACCCTAGAATCCTCAATGTTCTTTAGGTTTTGTTTGATTGGATAGTTTTTATCGATGAAAAACAACATAACACATTATTTCCATTTTCTAATTTCAATACTCATATAAAAAAACCAATCCCTATTTTTGTGAATGTATTTTTATGAGTTGTCTTTGACAAAAGTGAAAATATAATTCATGTTTGTGATGTAGAAAATTCATTCAACATACATCATAATATATGAAGCTAATAATTGAATGGATAACTTTCTCATATTATCTAAAAAACATGACTAGGATCACCTTAGGAGAAAATTATTGTGATGTTCTAACATAAAAAATAGAAAGGAAAATGATGTTCTCAGTATTCCAATTAGGGAAATGGTTAACTATTCACAGAATAACTTAGAGATATAATATACCCAATAGCACTCATAATTATTGGATTCATCATTTATGGTATGTGGTTTTACATAACTCCTTTGGTTTTCATAACAATGATTAATTATATTATTTTAATTCTATTGTTTGTATAGATTAAAATGTGTTTATTATTAATAATGAAATTGTGATAGTAATATCGTGATTTTACTTTGGTTTAAATGTTATAAATAGTTGTTTTTCTTTAAAATATACTAAGCCATTTTTTAAAATAATAGTTCACAAAATAATATTTTTGAAATTAAATTTTTCGACAAAAATATTGATTATATTACTATAAATGATATATGGGTGTGTTATAAATTATTGTATTTTTTATTCCTCGAACTGGTAAAATGGTCATTATTGCATCTCTACCACTATTAAAATTTGATATTTATAGAAAAATGACTCAATTATGGATCTATGTCTTATGTTTCCTGGAATTTTATATAGACTTAAAAATATTTCATTTATTTCAATAAAAAATTGATTTTCAATTTTACTACATTGAATAATAACTATGTCACATAACAATTTTCAATACATTGGAAATCATTGTAATCACTCCAAAATATTTACCAAAGAATAAACATATATGTATCTAAGTGCGGATCAATGGTTTTATTAGTAAAGTATAATTATATAAATTAAAATGATTGTTTTTAGTAGAAGCTTTTTATACTCATAAGAAATGTGATAAATAGAAAATATATAGAAAGGTTGTAGAACACAATTCCAAAAACTAAAATGTTAAAGGGGTGTGTTATAATATTCTTAGAAATACTATAAGATCCTAGTGAAGAAAATTAAGTGATTTAGGGATGTTTTATTCTCAATATGTATGTATAAAAAATCTTTTTGAAATTCTATCTTGAACAAAAACCTATCAAATTTCATTTCTAAATTATTTAGCAACATTCATAGTTTATTCAAAAGATAAGAATAAAATAGTGTTTATGAGAACAATTTATATATGGGGAAAATATAAAATTATTTTGTTCGAATATATTTTTTATTGAATATAATTTTTTAAAAATATATTTACTTAATTATGTAATTTATTTTTATCAATAAAGAAAAAAAACCATTCAATAAAACCCATACAATTATATAAATTCTTATCACTTCCCCTTTTAAAAAAATAAATCATACAACCATAGGATAATTCACTTTTAAAACATATTCCTCATTTAATTAAAATAAATTATATTAGTCGAAACATTTATCCATATTAAGTTCTCATTCAATTACACATCGATGGTTTTGAAAATTCATTTCATAGCCATCAGATTGTTCCAAAATTCCCTTTTAACCATTTTAACATAAGTATCCCTCAACATATTAAAATTCACTATCCAGATAAATCATAGCATTTAACTAGATAACTCCAACGTCAAACTCTTTACCTAAAAGCTTTACTAGGGGATCACATTCTAAGGCTGAATACATGTAAAAAGGGGGCATTGAATGTTAGCATATGACATCTCAAAACAATTCATTTTTATTATGTCAAGGCATAACAAGCCTACATGACCGAATTACTCAAGCACATGGAAAATATGCAGGAATATGAGTTGCATCAAAGGGACAACCTACATCATGCCCAATGAAGCACACTCATCCAATATTGACATCCAGTTTCATCAAAATTGGGAGAAATCAGAAAAATAGAAAAACACCTTGAAGATATGGTATAATAGTGTGGGTAGTAGTTATGACACTAACCAAGACACCGATTGGGGGATTTTATATCATATTTCACTCTCTAATTTGGTCTCTGAGGTTTCTATTTCATCCCTTGTGTCATCTAAAACTCATGTAGTTTGACATTCCATTGATTAAGGTACTGATTATAGGGTCCCACAAAATTATTTTCTCAAACCAGATTTAGTTATTTTCTTTTTTCTTGTATACTTGAGTGGCTATGAGGATATTGAAAGTACTAATATTAAACTCGTTATTGCAGACATTAAATATAGACCTATAAAAAATCACACTCAATAACTTACATAATGGACTATTCATTATGGATGTATTATTAGAGGGATGATGTTTGGGATTAAAGGACACTTATACATGCATGAACAATGATGATGTATTACATTTACATTTCAATAACTTTAAAATTATAAGTATGTACCATATTATATATTATTAAATATGAATTTGTTCTAATTATCAGGTATAAAGGTATATTGAAATTATTTCACAACTATTACTAACATGAAATACATTAACATATATTATAATATTAAAAACTAAAATTTTAATTTTGAAAATATGAATAATACTACACTATTTAAAATTTTATTTCAAAAAATAAATAAATAAAATAACTACTCAAATATCATATCATTGCAAAAATGTATTTTTAACATTGAAAATTCTAAAACAAATATGAAATAAAATTATAAATTTACAAACTAACAAAAAAATTATTCAGTTTTATTTTTTCATTAAAATATAAAAAATCTATTAAAATTATACAATTTTTTAACATTAAAAATATGATATTTTTTAAAAAACATACATATTTAAATAACCTAAATATTATAATTATTTTAATACACTTATGTGTGATTTTCCTACGAATTTAATTCATTAAATCTTTTTATAATAAGATTCTTTGTAGTATAGTTTATTCCTTAAAAAGAATTCAAAGAAGAATATTTTATATAAATTATCATATTTTATATAATTTTTTAATATGAAAGTGGTGTTTTAGGCAACGTATTCTTTTAAACATATACATAGAATAAGAGAGTGCATTAAACACTGGTCTCTCTTGATGAAATTCGTTAAAATAATTTGAGCCAAACCATAGATTCATAAATGATTTATTTGTTGTCATTATTTACCTAAATCAGAATGGTTAGACAATTAGGAATGATGCTTAAATTTAATTTCTACTACTTTTCTCCTCGTGTCAGAAGGAAATAAGCATCGTAGGTCATTATTTATATCAGTGATGATGGAAAAGTGTGAAGGATGAGTGATGTGGGTGAGTATGGTTATAGAGAAAGACTTTTTGTTTTTTGGGAATCATATCAATACTATGACATGAAGGGTTGAGGTCAAATCTCCACTAATGGCATTTAGTGTAGCATAAGTGTTTTGAATCTGGAATATGAGGATGGATAAACAAAGGAAAATGGTGTAAACTCTACCAACATCCATCCCATGATGACCTATTGTGATGGTTGTGTAAAAAATAACAAGGTCGAGCATGAATAATATGAGAAATGCATGAGGTACAACAATTGAAAAAATATATGTGGTGGGAGGCGCTAACAAAATAAACTCGAACATACATTCTATTTGACGAGGATCAATTCTGGAGAATTTTGATTGATGATAGTAGTAGGATTTTGTGAGAGAGGTGGTAGAGGTTTGGTTCCATTAGATATTGAGGTAGTAGAGAGGAGATGAATATATTTGGGTTATTTTTTAAGAATGCATAGGGATTTTATCGATGCTTTCAAAAAAGTGTGGATAAAGAGTTGTTTTATCAATGTTAAACTATAAACCACTGATAAAACTACCATTTATCAGTGCTTTTATATAACTGATAATGACATCCCTTTATCAGTGAAAAATAGCTCAGATAACATCAGTTTATATCAGTGCTAAAATTATAGAACTGATAAAGAGTAGTTTTATAAGTTCTTTTTTATAAAAAATAAAAATATATGATTATCAATGCTAAAAATCATTGATAAAGATATAATTTCACAAAAGATTTTATAGCTAGAAGCAAAGATACTAACCATTTAATAAAAGATGAATGAAAAAAGGTAACAAGAGTTCATATGGGGTCAAAATGAGAGATGTTACCTCATCTAGAAAACTAGTATAGGGATAATAAAATGAAGGATCATTTTCATAGCCATGGTTAGAATAATTAGAAGTTTCCCACTCCTATTGTGAGTTAACTTAACTAAGAATCCTAAAAATCTATACATTAGACCATTCTTGTTCTTGAGTGAGATTGAACTTGAATGCCTTGGTTGTTGATCTGGTGAACACATTCCTTGGAAGATTGGAATAATCCTTTCATGTTATTATTTTTAGAGGATCCGATGTAAATCTATCACTACCAATAATCTTTCATTTTCCATTTATGGCAATATCCTTAAAGGAAATAGAACCACCACAACCATTAGTCCATGTGGTGTACAATAAAATTAACTGCTTCTCTTTATCACTTCCATCATCTGAGATGTTACCCCATTTATATATTCCAAAGGAAAAACTTTTTTTATTGGAATTCTGAATACATTTTTTGAAATCCGCAACCTCAGGCCCATGTTGTAAGTCCTCACCTTTCCCAACAAGATGAGGCTTCAAGGTAGCCCTAAAATCTCTATCAATAGGATGAGAAATAAAAAATAGGCCATGATCCTGACAAATTACATCCCCCTCCTATACAACATCAGTCAAGAAAACCAATATAGACCCAAGATGAACCTCAAGCCTTTCAGGTGAAAGCCCCTTTGGAATAACCTTTAACACCTTGTGTGAGACCTCACACCAAGAAATAAGGCCAGAGACACCTTCAGACATAGTAACTGGAAAACCAAAGCCAACCTAAATAACAAAGTCCACACTGAAAGAAGGAACCTCAGCTAGAGTAGTGAGACAACAATGCTCCAACTATTCTCCTTTTTCGTCACTATAACCCATAACATCAAGATAATGATATAATGTTTATAAGATATTTATTTATTTATAATTATAATTATAAATAAATATATGTAAAATTATTTCTATATATGTATAAATATATTTATATAATTATATATATCTCTAAAATTATATATTTTTAAAGATATAAATATACTAAATTTATTTATTAATTAAATATATTTATTATAAATGATTTATTATTTTAATGTATATTTATTTATTTATAATTATAATTATAAGAAAAATATTTTAATTGTATTTATATATAATTATAAATATATTTATAAAAATATATTTTTATTAATATACACATATATATAATAATAAAATATTATTTAAATATATTTATCATTATTTAATAATTATTTAAATATATATCAACTGGGAAATTCAAAGCCATTTTCTTAGCTGAGGAACATGCATAGAACTATGGGTTTACCCATGACACATTTTGTTGTTGGGGTAATTCCCGTGTTGTAATCCATGTATTCCTATGTTAAAAAGACTAGGGTTAAAATTCTGGAAATCCCCTTAGGGGATTTACGTTGCAGGCGATTACACGGGTAGGATACGGGCTTAGGGTGATGTAGGCAGGTAGGGATACAGACATGATTTAGGCCTGGTGACTTAGGTAGAATGATTTCGGCATAATTTTTTATCAGGCCTTCAGTCCATGTTCATGGGCCACTTGTCCATGGTCCTATGGGATATGTAATAAGTCTCCCTCTACCCAGATAGAGAGATGAATTTACTTTCATAATAAAAATAGGTTTCAACCCCAACATTAATAAATAATATAAATTGATTAATTATATAAATTTCAAACATATTTTAAATGTTAAAACTTATTAATTTAAAAAAATATGATTCATATAAATTGTAAACATATATAAAATATTACATATATAGAAAGGAATATATGTATAAATAAATATTAAAAAATGATTAAATTTATTTTTAAGCTTTGTAACTAAGATATAATATTAAGTGAATAAATTAAATTAAATAATTGAGTGTGGTGAAAATTGAGGGAGATGATCCACTTTGAAATGAAGATTAGGTATTCTCGAGCAGCATGCATATCCTACACTACCTCATCTTCTAACACTTCAGAAAAGCGGAGAAGAAGATCTCAACTCATTCAAATACTCCTTCTAAGAAGGCATATCTCTCAGATGTGGATGTTCTTACTATGAATCGAGCTTCTAGGTATGTCAATATGCATATGGTTAAGTCTCATATCTCAAAAAACAATTTATTTTCATATCTCTACATGATGAATATTCAAGTTGATATTTCAAGAAGGGTTTTACTGCTATTGTATTTTCAAATCAAGAAGCTATCAAGGAGAAAAGGGAGATGTGAAAAATCTCCAACCTGATGTGTCTTGTGCTTCTGAAAGGGGTAAATCCCTAGAGTCTACATAATATAGTCAAGTAGATTTATATTATCCGGGTTTTCTTTGACTGGAAATTAATTCCACTAGGGAATGGATTCTATCAAATTTTATTTCCAAATGAAGATCTCAATTTGAGGGCTTGCGGGTTTGGTCCTATATCATTGAATCCGGTATATTTCACCTTCTAGAATGGTTAATTATATTTAATCCCTTTGAAATAAGAAATACTTGTTTCTAGGTCAGGGTGAGAATCATTATATTGAGATGGATTCTCTGGAATCCAATGATCATGCATGAAATTTATTTAACAATTGGTTTACCAACTAATATGGATAAGGGGTCTGAGAAATCCCGGTTTTACCAGCTTTCAAGAGTCTAAGTTGAATTGGACGTGAGCTCTAATATGGAAAATGGGCAATTTTTTCTGCTAATTATGAAGAAATGGTTCTAAAACTCAATTATCAAAAATTGTATTTATTCTACCTTAGTTGTTTCCAGTTGGATATTTCCTATGGTCAATGTTGAAAATGTTTTTTTCTATGTTTGTTCCATAAGAGGGCATACCTTGATAGATCGTAGAAATGGTAAGATTAAGGTACCTATGATATTGTAAGGTGTGCAGAATAGACCTATTTATAATGAAATTGGGATGACTGCTGATCGGGGACCCAGAATCGTGGATGATTCTACTTCTGGAGAGTCTAGTTGTCAAGATGGTGTTGTCATTGTTGTTGGAATGACTGACATTGAAGGTGGAAAGGAAGAATGGGTGTGAATTTTCAAAGTATTAAAAGGCATCATGAGCTGTTATTTGGGCCAAATAGGAGGAGTTGGTGCAGGTTTCTCATGTAGAATATGAGGATATTTTCTTCATGGATTCTTTAGTTGGGGAAAACTATGCTGGTGACAGGAATTTCTAGGGGGATGCTCATATGGATGATAAAAGGGATGTTTAAGAGGAAGCTGATGTGCAGCTCCACCTTGAGAAGAATATACACATTTCAATTGAAAATAAGGCTAAGAAGAGGGAATATTTTTTCTCCCCACCTAATATATCTTATAATAAGTGGTATACTTATGATGATATAGTAGGAAATGGGAATACTATGCAAGCCCCTATAAGGGGCAGCTACAATGGCTCCTCTTATAAAGATAAAATCATTATGGTGGGTAATGAATGTTTCTAATTGGTAACCTTCGATAAATCCTCAAAAATGGAATAATATCCAGGGAAATATTATCCAATTTTACAAACGTTAAAAATAATGACTTGAAAGAGTTGACTGGAATTGGTTTTGTTGGGATTACTACTAAAGATGCTGAAACTCTTTTGTAAGGTTAATAGTCCCAGACTCTGGTGAACATTGGGTGGTATTATCCACCCCACATTACTGAATAAATTAAAAATTAATAAGTCACTTTTGGAAATTCCTTATATGAGGAATGTTTTATTTTATGGGAACAAATCTACTATCATTCCTCCATAGGACTAGAACTAAAAAATTCCCATTGGAGGCCTCAGCAAGGATGGGACAAAATGGTTTTTTTCGCAACATGAAGCCATTTTTTCTATGATGTAGTTAGATGTATTTGGATTCAATAACTATTTAATAGTTTATAATATGTTATAAATTAACATTGAAGATGGATTCTAATTTAATTGAGAGAAGGAATTTCATGAGCTATCACAGAAATTTAAGATTTTATCTACTCTAGAATACTTCTTTAAATCATATTCGGATGAAGAATATGAAGCCTCAAAAGGGCCATGACATGGAGGAGATTTCGACATCCAAAAGAAAAAAATATTATATCCAAGGAATTTGATATAGAGAGTGAATTTTAGACATTGACAAATATTTTTAGGATTCTTTTCTTCTTAGTGGGCATTTTAGGTCCTATTTGGCATGAATCCTTCCTTGTACGTTTTCTTTTAATTAATAAATTTGGGGTCAGGGATTTGGTTTCCAAATACATAACTAATCCATTTTTAGTAAAATAAATAAATCAAAAAAATATTCAAAATTGAATTTGTAACATTTACATGAATTAAAAACAAGTATATGTACACATACACTTCTACATTCATAAGGATAGTGGATGGGGTTACTCTTAGAATAAGATGAAAACAATTTTTATTTGTTGGAGGAAATCGGTATGATAATTACATAGTTACCTCAATAATCCTTTTCATCTATTCATGTGGAGCTTTTGGAAAAGTTCAGGTATCTACGGTTGAAACAGGCGTGTGATCGCTCACCACTTTTAGAGAATCAGCTAAATGCATGATCGTCATAAAGGGATCTATAGCTCCTGTCAAATATTTTTTGGAGGAAATCTAAAAAATGTTAGATATGGGTAAAAAAATTCTTATTATGAGGCTTATCCGACCTAATGGAGAGAGAAATATGTGACTCAATGATTTATTCCATAGGGTTTATCAAATTTGGGGATTTTCAGATTGGAAGTTCTTTTTAATCAGTGACAAGTTATTTTAATTTTTATTTCACATAGATAAACTAAATCCACACACATGGAGTTGTGGCTATATATATCTAAACAATAATTATCTTCATTTCATTCAATAGATTATTATTTCAAATTATAAAATGTTAGGAATTCATTTTTGTAGTTTTAGAGTAGGATTTTGTGGCCTCAATTGGATGTTATGGAATCCAAAGTTCTTTAATGACATTTCCAAAAAATGGGATTTCTAATTTTCATGATCAAGTGATAAAAAAATAGATTTATTCATTTTCTAATAATGTTGGTTGAGGTGGATCTCAGTGCCACACTCATCGAGAAGGTAATTCTCTCAAATCCAAATGCTGATATTCACTTGAGTATAGACTGTGAGAAAAATCCAGTTTACTATGTGGATTTTAATGTGGTTGAGAACTCCAACATATTTTGTTGAAAAAACAGAAATTGATGAATTTTTAAATTGAAAGGACACGTATCTAAATATTGTAGGCAATCCCTATGTATATTATCTTGATGGTTGGTGAATCAGAGCAGGAAAATGGGATGAAACAAGGAATGCATGGGTGTCTCTATGATCCCTCTTTGGGTGTTCTTCCTAATGCAATATCACCATAGGTTTCTACCAAGGTTAGCCCGGACATACAATCTTTTGTTGGGACTCATGATAACCCTCATGGAAGGAAGACCCCCATTCCTCTAGGATGTATCTTTGATGTTTTGAGGTAGTGTTTTTTAATTTTTATTTTAATATGTATACCAAATCATGGGCTGATATTGTTTCATAGAAAGAAAACTCTAACATTGAAGTTATTGGGGATTATTCCAGTGAGGATAAAGACAGATAGCCTAATCAAGAACTTGAATCTCAATGAGGTGATGACCTCTAGTTATAGAAAGAGTGAAAATGGGGTTCTTTAAGAAATTGAATTTGAAAATTGAAGATGTATTCAATCATACTAATAAATGTGTCTAAAGAAACGTTTGGTCCTACATCTCAACATCTTTAAACTAATATTTTTATATCCTCAAAGAATATAGTGGAAGGTAGGTTTTTGGTCTCCTCCTGACCAGTGGAATATGAATTTGGAGCTTCAAGGGATTATTGTGGCCAGCTACTTCCTGTATTTGATGACATCCTTTCTAGGCCCACCATGTCGCGGGCTATTTTTTTCAAGTCTACTGCTAAATGTGATCAGGAATCTAAAGTTTCTTCGTTTTCTCCATGTAAACATAAAAGAAACATTACATGGATGGTGTTGGAAAACCCTATACCTAGTGTTGTGTCTCCCTATAAAGGAGTAAGTGGGAAAATAAAAGAACCAGCTACATCTATGAAATTTTTAGTGTGGAAGCGAGATCATGCTGCCAACAATCCTATCGTAGTGGAGAAAGGTGGAATGAAATCCACCCCTCAGGTCACACAAGTTGAGTATCTTTTAGTAATTAATTATGAAATTATTATGGCCAGTTCCTTAGTTAGTCTATTAGACAACAGCTCTCAATGCCTGGAAAAGGGCCAGGATGTTTGTACACTTTCTGCTGTTATATATCCTTTTAAGACAGTACACCAGGTTAGAGGTAATGTTCGCACTCATAATGCATTTGATCTTCTTGCCTCTGACAGTAGTGAGGATGATGTTTAAAGATGTATTAAAGATTCTAAACAAGAAAAAATTAATTCTTCTTCTGATGATGATTCTGTTGAAGATGGTG
This sequence comes from Viscum album, assembly GCA_963277665.1. NCBI lineage: Eukaryota > Viridiplantae > Streptophyta > Magnoliopsida > Santalales > Viscaceae > Viscum > Viscum album. The sequence goes on from OY728158.1 coordinate 1,034,118,205, forward strand.
GGTGGCTATTTCAATGGGATAAGTCATAGAGAAGGGGTCATCATCCTTAGGGTCAGGGTGGAAGTGTTTTGTATCATAGCATGAGAACTCTCTCTCATGGGGTCTTAACAGTTAGCCCATATGTGGTAATGGGATTTTATCTATGGTTTTTTGTTCTTGATGTCTTGTCACTTTTGGTTTGTGATGTTTTTCTCCATTGTTGTCTCTTTGATTTCTTGATGAGGGAAGATTGTTGTCTAACCCCATCCCCACTTCTATTATTATGTTTTTCTATTTTCAATAATGTAGATTTGACTCAGCCTGTTCAAATTAAATCTACACACTCTCATACACAAACACACATGTACACACACACATACACATACATGCAGTTATACATGTATATATATTTTAAATGAGTTAATATCAATATAATTATATAAATGAAAATAAATATATTCATTTATATAATATATAATTGTTTAAAAAATATATTAATATGTTATATATATTTTAATTATATACACATTTTGAAAATAATTTATATAAATAAATAGTTAACATTTTTAACTAATATAATTTTGATCTTTTTTTTATATAAAATTATGAAAATAAGATTCATTTTTATTTAAAGTTATATATATCATATTTATATATTAATTTAATATATATGTATATAATTATATATATATTTATTAATATATAATTATATATAATTATAAATATAAGAAATATATATAATGTAAATATATTTATTATAAGTTTATAATTATTTAAGTAAATATATATATATATATATATTTAATTCAATTTATACATAAATATATTTATAAATATTTTCATCTAAAAATATAAATATATTTTTATATTTTTATATTTTTATATTTTTGTATATACTTATATAATTATACAAATATAATTATATGTATTAATTAATATATAACTATACAAAATTATAAATATAATAAATATATTTAATTTAGATAAATTTATTACAATTGTACATTTATTTAAATATATATATATATATCTATATTTATATTTACAATTCTAATTATAAATAAATATATTTATAAATTATCTTATATATATATTAATTATATATATAATTATATATACTTATGTAATTATATATATGTATATAATTATATAAATGTATATAATTATATATATATATCTGTGTATAATTATATATATATATAATTATATAGATATATATTAATATATAAATATATATTCTAGGTTATTGTGGTATAAGTACAATGAAACACACACACACCACATGCACCCATAGGCTGAATGGGCAAGTCATAGCCCCCAAGGGATAACCAACACATGAAACCCTTCAGTAACTATATCGAAGGCCCACATACATCATACTTATCACACCAAGAGGCCCATTTCCTATTCTGGCCGATGCCCACTTCCGTCACAATTTTCATGGCATCCATCCTTCAATATCATCAACTAGCATCACTGTTGTTTCCAAGAACCATTGGAATCGGCCTCCCCTACACACCAATGATGGGAAGACACCCTCCCACCATCGTCTCATCTAATATAGTGGCAGTGACACATATGACCGCTGGACCACCACCCCCTCCCTCAAGCGGGGGTTCATCATTCCCATTCTCCTGTCCCTCGACCACACAAAAATCCCTTCATTGTTCATCCACTATCTTCAGATGCCTAGGCTCAAGCTGCTACATTCAACCTCGCCATTTGTCTCTCACCTCTTTCGCTTGTCGGCATTGCACCATCGTACCACACTCGTAGAAATGGCCACAATCGACCCAACTTGAATAGCTCATGCGGCCACCACCTATCTCACAACAAGAAATCCACTACACTGAAGATGTTGAAATTGAAACCATATTCTTATGCAGCAGTTTCACTAAACTGCCGCTAAATTTGGGGTCGACGTTCAATACATGGCTATTTCTAGAAACCGTTGTTGTAAACACATTTAGTGGTGATTGGTGTTGTTTTCATGGAGGTTTTCCTGGGAAAAATGAAAATGTTTTTCACGGCGGTTAAAACCATGACCAAAAAGAGTTAAAATTTTTCTTGGGGAAAGCATTGTAAAAACCACACTAACCATCACTAAAAATATAATGGATACTGAGAAATGTGTTGTAGAAATTTGAACCTCCTCTAAAAAAAATAAACATTTTTTGCACAAAAACCACGGCAAAAGAAAAAAAACACCACTAAATTATACTATTCATGTATTTAGCGGTGGTTATAACTACCGCATTTAATAAAATACCAATTTATAGAGGCATTTTAAGCTGCTTCTAAAGGTAGATTTACAAATAAAAAATGATTCTGATTTTGCCGCCCCAGTACCAATACCCTGAAAAAAATCATGTGTAAAATTCATATAACACCTAGGATGGGAGGGGTACATATAGAAATTGAAAGACCCATATGATGCACATATATATATATATATATATCCACATACATGGCCATCTTATGGGTTCACAAAAAGAGTGGAAAATAAATCATAACATCACCACCAAGTATATATAGCACTTGGGATTGATATGGAACATATAGAAATAAAAAGAAACATACAATGTTCACACACACAAACACAAACATGTATATATCCATAGACATTACCATCCTATGGATTCACAACAATACTTCCAACCAACTCATAACATCACCACCAAACATCAAAACCTCCACCACTTTTACAACCACCAATAAATTCATAACACCATAAAATCAATACAAGAGTAATAATTGACATCCACCTTTTTTTCAAGTCTTTTCAAGGTGAAATATCTCCACAATATCAATTCATCATAATCAGAAAGGAAACTGGCTTAGCAACCAACTAGCCCTGAATCTAGCCAAGTAATCTTACGGTGTCAGTCGTAAGGACCCATAGGAATCAAATAGGACAACTATCTTTTCTCTGGTCAGATTCCATATATCTGAAAATTTCATATTTTTATCTATATTTTCATTGTTTCTATATTTTATAAACAGATAGGTAGTATAAAAAAGTGTAATAAATTTATTCATATTAAAAATTTTACCTATAACATTCACCCTCTAGTATCCCTGAGAATAACAAGAAGTGGTGCCCCGCTTCCTCCTTGGAATTCCAGTCATTTAATCAAATAAAATTATGTTCAAAACATATATTTCAAAAAAATTATGCATATTTTCTTTCTGAAAATGGTAATAGATGAACAGTACTAACACACAAAATATACATAACAATGATTATGAATGACTGCATAAATGAAATAAGTGTTTCTTAAATAAATGCATAACTTTACATATAATCATTTCTCCCTTCATTCATGTTGGTTTCCTACTCCATTACTTCATCCACCCTTTATATAATAATATTTCTAATATCACGATGGACAAATAAGTCTGATTCTTGTTTTTTATGAGATTCAACGTCAGAGGTCAAATATTTTACTTCATCACCCATATCATACAAATCTATTAGTTTTACATGAGGAACTACACTCCACCCTCCATCCACAAAATCATTCACAAAATATACCATTTTCACTTGCGATGATAAGATATATGGATCATGCAATTCGCAATCACTAACATCCATCAAGTTAGAGAAGTTCACAGAAGATAATTCCAAGGAATCTCTTTTAACAACTCTGATAATATCGACCTCATTGCATTTGAATAAAACAACTGAAAATTAATATGGTAGTTTAATTCAATAATATCAGTCAACTTTACATAGTACCCCAATTAAGAAAATGTAATTATACCACTATATTTTGTTTTTGAACCCTCTTCTCGATTGACTGTACAAAATCTAATGCCATTCACATTGTATACGTCAAAATTTATAACTTGTTTTAGAGGACCTTGAGTAAGAAACATCAAATATTCTAATAACTCTTCTTGAGTATCAGTATTCAAAATCTAAAAAAAGAAATATAAATTATTATATTTATAAAATATATGTGTCTACCTAATATCCGTATTTATTGCAGTATTTATGAACATACACGTCGTGAAAACCATTCTAAAATCTCTTTATTAATAGATATCATTATATCTTTATCATTTCATGTTCAAACTCTAATTAATCTATTTTTTATATCATCAACTCTTCAATAAATGGATCTACAATTTCACTATTTAGTGGGACATATCTATATACCTGTAATAATTCAATTTCTGTCAGTGTAATATTTGATTTCCTCAAACTGTTCTCCCAATAATAGGAAATGTTTTTTATTTCTTATGTATTTGAGATTTCTTCAATGTGTCGTCAACACATACAACTCAATTAAATATTGTCTCAATATCATCCAAGTATCTAAAACATATGGTAAGGCAGTCCTCTAACAAATAGCCTTCATAAATAGAGCCTCCAGGTTGAGCATTATTTCTCACATATTATTTCAAATTCCTAAGATATCTGTGAAATAAAATAAAAAAACATAATTATGTATTTATTTAAGTGCCAATAATTGTTTACTCAAATTAAAAACATATAAATAAAGTATATATCAATTGGATACATCCATCGATAATGTATAGGGCCTCCTAATTTATCTTCCCCAACCAAATGCACAATTAAATTCATCATGATAGTAAGAAAAGACGGATAAAATATCATCTCCATTTCACAAAGTGTCAATAATAATCTCTCCTAATGTGTTTCAAGCTTAAATGAATGTTGGGATTTCCCACACAGTTTTCTAAAAAATGTGTATATTTGAAGAACAATAGCATTAACCTTTTCAAGTAATAATGTACGCAATGCCAATTGTAGTAACTATTGTAACAAAATATGTGAATCTTTACTTTTCAATCCATATAAAGTACGATGTTATAAGTCAAAACACCTTGAAATTTTAATTTAATACCCATTAGATAACTTTACAAGCATTAAAATTTTAAGGAATATATCTTTATCCCTTTTTTTTAATGAAAATTTTTTTGGAGCATACTTTTCAATTTCATCTTTCCATAGATCACAATTTATGTTCATGGCTTGTAAGTATTTCCAAAAATTGAGATGATCCTTCAATATTCCATGATCATTAATAAATGTGAAGATCAAATTTTCACAAAAATTCTTCTCAATATGCAACACATCAAGATTATGCTGCAACAAATTAAATTCCCAATATAGAAGTTTTAAGAATATACTTTTTTTCTTCCATTTTTGTGTTTTTATTTCACATGACGAATCACTTCGAACTCATTTCCCACTATCATTCAAATGATTCACCTTCCCAAATTTAATTTCAACATTTCCAATTTGTTCAAATTTTTCAAAACCGTTTAGCAACTTTGGAGGTGGTCTACGATTAATGAAACTATTGAATTTTGATATGTTCAGCCAAAATCTATGAGATGCATCGACAAATCATAGATGGCATAAGAAGCACCATTTTCTTTTGTGATGTAGCCATTTGGGCTCAATATCAATGTTAAAAATAGAACAAGAAAAACCTGTGTTATTGTTCTAACCAGCTAAATTCTAATGTCTAGGGTGGTCACTAATAGTCGACTTTAGAGAAACATGCATTTTAAACATTGTTTGAGAAGAAGAATCATATGTTTTAACACTATTGCTCCATAAATCCTATAAGTATTCAATTGAAGGCTGAATGTATACATCAATATCATTTCCATGAATTTGTTTCCAACAATAATCATCAAAATGATAAAAGACATTTGTTTCATACACATCCAAGGAGGCAGATTGTAAGGGATCAAAACAACTAGCCAAATGCTATTACTAGTACTCAAAAACACAAATGGGTTGAATTGATCATCTTCTAATCCCAGTGGAACATTCCGAGGACCAAATGAGAAATTTGGATTTAATGAATCAAATGTATTCTAGGATTTTGAATCTTCTGGATGGTACATTAACCCATCATTATTATTATCTAGAAAATTACACTTCATGTGTTCGACAGTTTTTGATGACATGAATAATCTTTGCAATCGATTATTTAAAGGAAAGTAATGGAAAACCATTATAGGTGTGTTCCTTTTCTTATTCTTCATGATATTATGTTGATTTGGACATCCAACATCACCCTTTAACTACCATATAAAAGAATAATTTTTTTCAATCCAGTCTATTTGAATCCTCTCGCCAATAAATCATTTAATCATTGGGACACACATTAATTTTTTTATAATTTAGACCTAGCCTGTTAAAATCTTTTTCATATCATAAAAATACTCAGGGATGTTTTTTCCATGAAATTCATCACACAACAATTCCAATATCATGTGCACTATCTAATTTTTAATTCCAAATAGGCATTTGATATGGTACAACTTTAGCAAAAAAATGTCTTGAATATTTCAAACATCCACTATAAAATACTTGACTTCCATCATTAACTAAACCATGAAACATATTTTTCTCAGTGAAGTTATCTCTTACATTATTCTCAATAGAATCAAAATGAGGATCCAATGATATGTTATAATCTTTATTTGGTTGCCCTACAGTCTCAAAAACATCACTGGTCATGTTGCTATTTTATCACCCTCAACTGGTTGTTCTTATATGTTTTGATGTTGATGTTGGCATCTTGCAATTTCTAATGCATCATTTATAATTTTTTTATTTTATTTTCCATTTTCAATGAAGATGGGAGCTCATTCTATGGATTAACATTAGTGCTCAACATTTATGTAACATTCAATTCTCCATGCCAAATTAAACACAAATATTGGGAAGGTAATTACTTCAATATCAAGTTTTAATAAACTTTATCTCTCTTCAATCATCTTTTAAATTTACATTTAGGACATTGAAATCTTATTCTCCCTTTAACGGATCGATTGGAAATTGAAAAATCTAAAAACATATTCAAACTCTTAGCATATAGAGGTGTGTTCCTCCGTAATGTGATCAATCTTTGATCCATGTATATCACAATGTGACTACACAATACTAAAAAAATTATACACATAACTATTACTAAAGAGGTAAAGATATCCATATACACTAGTTGAAAAAAATATGAAGGTGTTAAATAACTTTTTCCTATATAATTAAATATGTTAAATAATGAATCATTTTAAAATAGATAAATGAAATACATAAAATATAGTTGTGAGGAAATTGATTTGTAAAATAGATTATTTTTTTAGTTAAAAACCATTAAGAAACCCAAGAGTAAAATACATGTTGAAATCCATTTTTAATAAAAATATTCTTTTATGAAATCATTGAATAAATTATGATAATCCTATGTCAATAATTTATTAGAAGACCAGAATAGTTCTCGTAACTGTTAAGATACTATCATGATATTCCTTTTTATTTAACGGATATATCTTGTAACAACTAGTTGAGAATCCTTTAGGATGATAATTATGAGAAAATTACTATGTCTTGTACTATATTCATGAATTCATAACATTTATATTCATTATATAGTATATGATAAGGTGTAACTAGCATCATAACCAATATCATGGTAAAATACAGTGTTGTTAAAGAAGCATGCCTTAGGGAACCATGGCGAGAGGCATGGGAAGGCATAGTTGGAGAGCCTCATCTCAAGTGAGGTGAGCAGACCTAACTGAGGCGTGACAAAGGCATGTCCCTTGTGCACCATCTTAGAAGGCGCTAAGGCGCAAGGTGCTGTAAGGATGATCCCCCTGAAAAAACCAGACCTCCTTTCTAAAATTTAACATATCCACAAGGACACCAAAAAATAAACTATAATTACACAAAAATATATTTCCAAACCACATATTTTAACATAATTATTTTAAATTAGGCATTCAAATTAAATCATTTTCTTATGCATTGGTATTTTTACACGGTTTCTATAATATCATAGGAATAAAATTTATTAAAAAATATTAATATTAAGTATTTTATGAACTGTGGGTCTAAAAACAATTCAATGGAAGGGTTATCAAACCAAAACAATAGTTTACAATTCATTGAATCCACAAAAAGCATATCACAGCAAGTTAAAATATTTGAAAGAAAATTGTCATAAATAACAAGAAAATTGATAAAACCATGTGATTACACCCATTTCCTTCCAATTAAATTTAATCTAGTTAATTAAAATCATTATTTATTCCATATAACCCGCCCCCTAGAAAACCAATGCATGAAAATTAATAAGATCTATACAAGAATAGAAGAACAAGTATCGCATCTGTGTAGTTTTTTGTATGTCGTGCTAAACCAAAATAGATGGACAAAATGATGATGCAATAACATTGATATCACTAAGGTAAGGGCTTGATAAATCATATAATAAATTAATATAAGATTGAAATATGAAATGAAAACAAATTCGTACCTTAAACATGACTAACTACTGTAGAAAATACATAGGGAACCAAGATGTAGAACATACCCGGAATCATAAGGTGAAAGGATTCAGGGCTTGGGTAGATGGATCCAAGGATTATGAGTAAGCTATTTATTTTTTCAGACTCAAAGAAGACAAGAAATTCCTAAGAAAAATGAAATTATGTATATTAAATTTTCCAAAATTGACCACAAATAACTCTGAAAATTATTGCTCTCAATATACCTTTTCAATTTCAATTTAATTTTGTTTCAATTATAGAAAGTGGGATAACCTATTAAATCCATAGTTTTATATAATTCAACTAATAAATTAAATAAAAAATAAATAGATATTATAATATTTATTTATGATTTTAATCTTAAATTTTACATTAATATCATTTTTCACATAATTTTGTAAAAAATATTTTTATTTTGAAGATCACGAAATTTATTCAAATTGTTGAACCAACCATGAAAATGGATCAAACACTTAGAGAAAATAAATTAACCACATGAAGGTACTAACCAACCATAAGAAATAAACATCCAACTATATTAAGGATAATTTCGATGCAAGAAGAAATAAAAAACTCCATGAAGGAACTGATCAACCCCAAGATGAGACACACTGAATGAATGAAGGAATATGTGACTATAAGAAGAAACCAACCTACCACATAAAGGATCAATTGAATAAAAAAATAAATCAAACGACCATAATAAGGAACAAACTAACCAAAAAAATAACCAAAAAACTGCAAGAAGAAACCAACCAGTCGTATGAAGGAACCAACAGACCATAAGAAGAAACTAACAAACAATACTAAGAAACTGACCAATCGTACCATGGAACAAACTAACCACACATATGGTAGGGTGATAACACTATTGGTCAAGGGACCATGTATAAAAATATATAAATTTCATGTGGTAATTTCCTTGAAATTCGTCTTGATACTTCCAATCCTTGGAAAATCAGAAAGGAATGGTTTTAGAAACCCAAGATATTATAATTGAAAACATATGAAATGGATAAGATAAAATTATTAGTATGATAAAATCTTATCAATATACCATTAACATTTAGATCATATGTATATGGTAAAAATGATTATGGAATAAATAACTTATTAAAAATGTCATGGATTCATGAGAGTTGATCACATTTCATGATATAAGGAAATTTAATCTCGAATGACCAAACATATACCATAGTTTAAGATTAAAGAAACATAATATAATAAAGATGATACATTTATCATAATGTAGTAATTTTAGAGTGTGACGGAAAATTGTTACATAGAAATAATCCTAGTAAATCATAACATAGAGGATCTGATATCACTACATGTTTTCCCTAATATAGTGGAGCATGAATTAACACATGGTTCCCATAACATAGAGGAGAAGAAATCGTTACCTAATATCATGATATAACCCAATATAATTAATTAAATACTCAAGAATCCAACTATAATTACTAATATTTACACAATTCAGGGAACAAATTTAAAAATCATAGAAAACAAGGAACACATGAATCCTAAAAAATTTCGTTTTCAAAATCATATTTCAACCCATACGCACCTCAAACCCCTTTGAAAAAACATTTCACTCCACTAACACAATTCATAAAACATATTTAACAATAACATAAAGCATACTAAATTCATTTAATAATGTTAAATTATGGAATCTCCTACCACAAACTTGGAAAATTCCAAAATTTTGTGGAAAACCACAACTGCACCACAATGGGAAACTATAAATGCAAGATCATAAAACAAGAATAGAGATTGAGAATAACGAACTAAGATTCCACCCACTTCAGAGAAACTAACCCATGATCACACCACTACCGCACCAAAATAGTATAGAGACCGGTGCCGAGGGTAGTGAAGGTAGTGACCGGCGGCGATGGGCGGCGATGCGCAGTGTGGGGCATTGAGACACATCAAGGGGAGGTGAGGGTCTGATCCGATAGAAATGGCGGCAAGTTTCAGGACTCCTAGGGATTCAGGAGGGTCATGGGAGTTGGTGGTTAGGGGGTGTTGGGGGAGAAGTGTTGGGTCTATAAAAGAAAATGGGTTTATTGGTGGTTTTTAATAAACCTCTGCTAAATTATTTTAAAAAATTAGAGTTAGTTTAATAAACATTCATTAAAAACTACCACTAAAAGATAATTATGTTGTAGTGTATGAATCCCCCACATGACCACTTATATAATAGAAACTGACTAAAGTCATACCCTTACCTTGTTCATCACCTTCGTGCCACTAACATCCCCCAAAACATTCCATGTGGTCTCCACCTATCTACATTGCACAACCAAACCAAACCCATAATAGAAGCCAAATGATGTTACACCCATCCATTTTTCCTCACCATAACCCTTTCCTATCACTGGTAACACACCCCACTGACGTCCACGGATGCCAATAATTCTACCAATGCACATTGATCAGCCATCACCCCCATCAAACACCTCGTTCGAATTCAACAACCATACATGGTGATGCTGAAAAATAAACTCCCACATATGGGATTACAGGGACTCAAATCTCCGTTGAAGGGAAATGATTTTTAGGGAAACTACTGGTTCTGGAGTTCTAAGTACATGCTTCACATTATGATGGATCTGGAAAATCATACCTTTAGCATGATATGAATTATCATCAAGAGATTCATAATGATTTCTACTCTTCAAGTACTGGAAAGTGGGAAACATCTCAGATGATAGAAGTGATAAAGATAAAGAATTGGTTTATTGTAAACTTCTTATCTCAGGCCTTCTGGTAGTACTTTTACTTTTAAGGACTTTGTTCTTGGAAAAGGAAAGAGTGATCCCCTAAAAAGATGTCCATGGATATATTTTTCTGATTTTCCATGGAATATGTCTACCAAATCTTCATCCAAATCTTTAAAGTTCACACTCACTGCAAAGTAGGAAATGTCCAAGGCTGGGATCCTTAGGAATCTTAACGAAGGTAACTCGCAGTTGGAGTGGGAAACCACTGATGAATCAGATTTTGAGTATGGGGATGATCTTTCTTTTTAAGATTTCTAAAATGGTTTTTTTTGGATTAGGGTATATCTTCTTATTTATCCCCAATCACTTCCCTTGTTATCTTTTTCATCATTTTAATAAATGGTCAAGAGCATTAATTTTGGATATAAATTTTTGGAATATATTTGAATTATTAAAAAACATATAATATATCGTATTTATATTAATTATATACATACATTTTTTTAATTAATGTATAAAAATATACATTATTTTTTGAATATAAATATGATAATTTTATATGTATATTAATAATATTTTTTATTAAATTTTTTCACTGTTGCTAAAAATTAATGATAAAAGGTATACCATTATGAGTACTTTCTTTAGTGCTATTAAAATTTACCATTATTAGTTCATTTATCTAGTGCTAATAAAGGTAACCCTTTGATCAGCACCTTATCTTTAACACTGATAAATGTTGGTGTATTGTATTATGTGATAAGTTGTAGTGATATATGACATGTATTCCCTAAATCACCATGGTCCATCCTTCCTATTCTCACCCATACTCATTGTCCTGAATTTTTCCTTCCTATAGGTCCATTTCATCTCCTAAAGACACCCTGCCGTAATGTCTTCAGACAAATTTCTACTAGACCACCCAACCACCTCTATGTTTTTTCCTCCTTTCACTTCTCCAGAACACTACCGACCACATGGAGAGTATCACTTCCCATACTCTTCCCATCAAATATGTTCCCACTACCACCATCATCCAGTTGTTACCCTAGTGTCATTGAAATCACACAAGTCCCCAATGCATGCCCCTCAAACTACACCACTGCACCCGTGATTTCGACTGGCATTCCAAGACCTCCATGCATCAGCCCGGGCAGAAAGAATTATCCTATTGATCTCCATTAAACAGCCTCCGGTGACAAAGGGATTGGGAAAACATCTTTAGAATTAAATCAACTGGTCTTGATTCTGGTTTTGATAGGTATTTTCATGGGGCTTCACACTTGGAGCTGTCGATGAACAACCCAAAGATGGTAGTCTCTACTATGGGGTCTGAAAGTGTTCAACCTATTATGATTAAATCAAAATCAAAGCTTTTTACTGATAATTCCTTTGAGTTTCTTGCATTTTTTAGTAGCGATGAGGACGCCCAAATCCATGTTCAGGTGGGTGGAGAAGAAGAAATGACTGACATTTTTTATCTTGGTATTTCTAATGATGGAGGTGGGCCATGGTTGTAGGTCAAAACATGGAGAAGAGTACAACATCCTTGTGGTTGGGGTGGGCACTCCTCTTACCACAACAAGAGTACTCGATCTCGTGTTGATTGAATGTCTGTCTTTTCTTTGTGCTTGAATGTGCCTCCATTTATTTTGTTTTTCTTTTCAATTTAGGGGTTATTGTGCCTCACCTTTTAAAAAAATACAGTTTCTAATTATTTAAAAAAATTATTTAATAATTATTTAATAACTATTAATTATTATTAAACTTAATGAAAATGAAAATTATTTATTATTAATAATTATTAATGAATTGTAATTAAATACAAATAAAAAATAAATATTGGTAATTAATAAATAACTATTAATTATTAAGAAACTAGATATGAATAACAATTAGTTGTTATTAATATTATTATTGAATTTTAATTAATTAACAATAATAAATAAAATTTATAATTAATTAATAATAGATTTTAATAATTAGAAATTATTTAATATGTAATTATAAATTAATTAATTAATACCTAGAATTTAATTAATAATAATTAAAAATTAAAATATTAGAAAAATTAGTTAATTAATTAATGATAATTGAATAACAATTAAATAATTATTTCAAATTTAATAATTTAATTGTTATTATTAATATTTAGAAACAAAATAATTAATTTTAATTTTTATAAGTAATTTTTTAATATTTATTATAATTATTTATTTATTAATAAATAATTAAATATTATTTAATTACTAATTATTTAATAAACATTCACTATTAATAAAAAATAAGTTATTTTATAATTTTATTATTAATATTATTAATATTAACAATTTAATTACTAATTAATAATATTTAATAGTAAATATTAATAGTTAATTATTATTTAGTTTTTCTTATTATTATTTATTAGTAATTAATATTTATTATTAATTAATTATTAATTTTTAATAATAATATATTATGAATTCTGTATAAGAAAATGGGAAAATAAACCCCACATTGGAAATCCATAAATATTTCTAGAGAAATCACCCTACACTACTACAAAATAGTCCTTTAAGATCAAAAAGTACTAATAATGTGTAACCTTTATTAACACTTATCTTAAGTGCTCCTAAAATGTATCATTTATCAGTGCTTTTTTTTAACAGTGATAAAAACTACCCTTTATCAGAGATTTTTTTAGTGATGATAAAAAGAACTATATGAGAGATTTTTTTAGCATTGATAAAGGTTCCAAATTAAATGAAATAATTAAATAAATAAAAATTAAAAATTAGTTTATTATAAAAAAATATTAAAAATATTATTAATTGTATAATTATTCAAAAAAATGAATAAATTCAATATAAAATATATAAATTATAAATACTAATAAATGTATAGATATGTATAATGAATTAATTGAAAAAATTAAAATTAAAAATAAGTAATAATGGTATGACGTTTGTTTGGGTGCTAGGGTTCTATGGTGATTTTGGATTTTTGGCATAACAACATAGCTATTCTATGGAGATTACTAACTATCTCAGCTCTTCTATTCTAAATGGAGATGAAAATGTGTACAACACTTTTCAAAAGGTCGAGATGGGAGTTTTTGGTTCTTAAAGATCAATCTATTGAATCATTGTTGTGGTTGAGAAAGATATCCATCATCCATCTGTGATGACCGGAATGATTACGATGACTAGAGATCTACGAATTGCAACAGTGGTAGTATGGGCGAAAGCTGTAGGTAGATCCTTAGTGATGGTGTCAAAGATGAAAAATCGGTGTTCTTCTATGATTTTGGAGACCAATTTGAGTGGGCTTCAATGATCTGACATGATGAACATCTCCTAATCCATGAATATGTCCATGAAAGATGGTTTTAAGTGATATTATACAGATTTTGTGGCTCAGTCGGACAACATGCGTCAATCTTCTATTGTGGCGCACTAATGTCAATATGAAATAATGGGGAGATCAAGTGTATCAGTTAACATGTTGTGGTAGAGTGACTTGATTCTTCCATAAGGGTAAAGATATCTTCTAGTCTGAAAAATATGGGAAATTCATGCCTAGTTTTGTGGATATAGAATGAGACTCCAATATATGAAATTTTACATCTCTGAAAGTTATTGTCCGATTATGAGTTGTGAAGAAATTAGACACTTCCTAGGTGATTGAAAATAAGGAAGATATTCTTGACATGTTTAGGATTTTGGAGCACTCCATTATTGTTAGTCTTGTTCTTCCTATTGGAGGGAGGCTTTAGAAAAATAAGGACATAGTATGAAAGATTTGTTATTTATGGGGTTTCTCTAATTGGAATTTCATACCAATGGGTTCAGGATTCTTTCACATCATTTTTTCATCAGATTATTTGAAGTGAAGAGCACAGGGGAATGGATTGGTTGCTTTAAATCCATGTATGGTTTTCATTCAAGAATGGGGGTTCTATTTAAATGAAATTTATATAAGAAATACTAGGCCTCATGTCTGGATCAATATTGTTGGCTTCAACTAGATCCTATGGAATCCTAAGATTCTATTTGATATATCGTCTAATGCGGTAATTCCGATCAAAATGGATAGAACCACTGAGGTTTCAAAATTTGGTCATTATTCTAGGGTCCTGGTGGAGATACACATAAGCTCTTCCTTGATTCATAATTTATCTTTTCAGCATTTATTGATGATATCTCTCTAAAATTGGAATATAAAAGACTATCAGACTTCTATCCAGACTGTCAAATCATTGGTCATGGAAAATATATATTTCAAAAAAATTGTATTTTCTATTGTTTTTCATTGAAAGGGAACCGTGATACTAAATGTAGGGGAAATTGAAGAGGAAATGGGACAATGGTAAAAGGCCTGTTGAGGAACCGGAATGCAATAGTAATGGAAATGGGAATCCATTTAATGTTGTCTATGATGGTCATTCTTGTTTTAATGCAATGTAAGGGGAAACATATTGTTTTTCTATTGGTGTTGTAATGAATCAACATGGAACAACATATGAGCCAATTAAGTAGGTTGGTAGTTATAATTTTATTTTCATGCATTATACTAGATAGGATAGGAATCACACTGGTGAGGTGGGACAATATGCAGATGAGAATGTTGGTGTTTTTTCAAGATGTTCTTATTCATAATTTGATGGGAAAGGTTTTATTGTGTAGCCATTAGCTGTGAACTTTTCAGTACATGTTCTAACGGATGATGTGACTAGGAAAACTAATGTTCATAAGAGTGTGGATTATGTTCAAGAGATTCATAATGTATTAATTTATTTAGGAGTTTCTTGAAAATGGGATAATGTCTCAAATGATGGAAGCAATAGGGAGCAGCAGATGATCTTATTGGACACTACTCATCTATGATCCATTGGCAGCAATGATCTTGTTTCTTTTAGGATTGTTTTACTAAATAGAAAGGGAAATATGGTTATTAGTGGAGGTTTGGTTTCGATTCCTCAAAAAATAATTTTGCATAAGGATTACACAAATTTTCCAGGGAATGTGTCTACCTGGTCATCTTCCAAGGCATCAAAAATCCAGCTCACTCCAGAGAAGGAAAGGTCCAAGGATAGGTTCCTTGGGTTACTCAATCAGGGTAATTCACAGTTGGAATGGAAGACTACTAATGATGCAGATGATTATGATTATGTGAATGATCCTCCTTTATTGAAATTTTAGTTTGGTTTTCTAGATGTGGGAACACCCCTTTGTAAGAACACACCTTTTTTCTTGGTTTCATGTTCACTTTTTCATTCCCTTTTAATAAAAGTTCAGGAGAATCCACTTATAGAAAATCCATTTTCATTAAAATAGATAAATTAATAAAAATATAAAACACTTTATTAATTAGTTAATTGTTGATAAAAATTAATAAATTTAATATACATATATACATTTTAAATATAAATAAATAGTATATATTAAATATATACATATATGAATGTATATAGTATTTATTAAATAGGTTTTATTAAACACAAAATATTTATGATTTTCGGTAAATAAGTTATATATCTACTGAAGAACGGTTTATAATTAAAAATTAACATGAATTAAAAAAAATTGATTAATTGCCTCGAGTAATGATCATAATTGAATGTCATTTTATTTTTCAATTTAAAATATATATATTAAACATGTGTTATGTTTATTTCACAAACATAAACATAATTAAAGAAATTTTATATACAATGCACACAAACAATTAGAGAAGTAATTAATAAAATATTATATAGAAACTCATACACCTAATATTTATGTAATTCATTAAAAATTTAGTATTTTATAATTTCATTATAACATGATACATTTAATATAGTATGTCTTTAATGGGAAAATTTTATTTATGCTAATTATGCTGATGAGTATGATTATGTGAATGGTCCTACTTTATTGGATTTGTAGTTGTTTTTATGGATGAGGTAACACCCATTTGTAGGACCCCACCCATTTTTTTTGTTTTCTTGTTATCTTTTTCATTCACCTTTAATAAAAGATCCTGAGCTTCCACTTCTAGCTAATCAATTTTTATAAAAATAAGTAAATTAATAAAAATATTAAACATTGTATTAATTAGTTAATTATCACTAAAAATAAATAAATTTAATATATATATATATATATATTATAAATATCAATAAATATTATATATTAAATATAGATATATATGTGTGTATATAATATTTACTAAATATGATTTATTCAATAAAAAATATTTTCAATTTATGCTAAATAAATTATATATCTATTGAAGAATGGTTTATAATTAAAAATAAATATGAATTAAAAAATTTGATTAATTACCTTGAGGAATGGAAATAATTGAATTTTATTCTATTTTTCAATTTAACATATATATATCAAATATTTTTTATATTGATTCCACAAACATATACGTAATTAATGCAATTTTATATACAACGCACACAAACAAATATTGATGTAATTAATGAACTCTTATTAATAAATACATACACCTAGTATTTATGTAATTTATTAAAATTTTAGTATTTTATAATTTCATTAAAAATGATACATTTAATATAGTATGTCTTTAATGGAAAATTTTTAATTATTTATTTCTAATTTTCATATAGTTACGTATTAATTCATTTTTTTACATTTTTTACTTTTTATTTTTTATTTTTGGGGAATGTATTCATTTTCTATTATTTATTTATATTTATTTATTTAATATGATGTACAAGTGGTGACATAATCATTATGTATGAAGGGCCTTTGAGCCATCCAATGACGAGCCTATGAGTCATGTAATGGGATTTATGCCCACTAGGTCTTCGGGCCAAAAAAATATAAAAAATGTAATAAAGTGGCTGGTTAGTTGGGTTATCCATTAAGGAAGATATGAACATCTTTTTAGGCCTGTTTGTGTAGTGTTTTTGTGTGTGTTTGAATGTAATTGTACCCCTAAACACATTATATAAAATATTTAATTAATAAAACTTATCCATTTTTTCAATATTGTTATATTGTACTCATTTTAAATTAACCAATTTCACTCATTTTTAACATCATGAACATAGGATTAAATATTCACTAATAATGTTAAAAATATATTTGTAAATAAATATTTATAAATAAATATATTTTTAGATGTATATTTACTATATTTATACGTGTATATATTTATAATTATAAACAAATGACTGTTATTTTTTAAAAAGTATGTATTTAATTATAAATAATTAATTATATATATTTAAATAATTATATAATTATAATAAATTTATTTATATAATGAATATATAAACTATATTTATATTTATATATGATATTACACATGGAGATATTCTCTCTCAATAATGGGGAGACTCTCTCTCTTTATTCCAATGGGGATTTCCACAACACATCAATAAAAATCATTCAAGGTGTTATTGTTGTACATTTTCATATGTTCACGTCATGTGGCCTCAAGCACCATTAGTCTGAATATAGAAGAGATGATGAAATGGGAGGGCATATCATAGTATTTGGACTACTATTTGATGACTTGTGAGGCTGGATCAATGTGTAGTGATGACAGTGATGTGGGACTAATGATTCTAGAGGCCTTTAGAAACATCCTGGTGCATGGGGTATAAGGTGATGATTTGTGGCTTCTATTTCTCCATTTACCATTCAAGGTGCAGTGTAGAGTTTCCCCACTGATTGGTGAGGATGGAGGCCAGTTTTTTGAGAAACTATTGTGGGGACTAATGATGCTCGTGATGTTTCCCCAACCAAATTTCCATTAGTGAATTTTTTGAAGGTAAATAATATAGAGGATACGAAGGTGAATAAATCCATAGGGGGCAATAAGGAAGGATCTCAATATACTTACCCACTAAAGGAGTGATTAACATGTCTGGATGCTTGGTGATTTGAATGCAGAAATGACCATGGTAGTAGGGAACCCTCCATATGGTAGGGTTAGAGTTCTAATGTGAGATGTAGTGATGGATATTAGGCCGATGATGGAAGGGGCATGGAATGTGTGGGATCTTAGCGGTGATACTGGATGGGTCCCACCTCGACGGAAAGGTTAACTGAGATCAGTGGTGTGGCCAATGTTTTTCTTCAATTTTGGTGAAAACATGTGGCACAGATCTTACTTGGTTTCCCAGAGATTGGTCGATGATGCTCTTGGGGTGTGCTTTCTTTTAGAGTCCCATGACAACAACATGTTTTCCAAACGACGAGGTCGATGCTCATGTGTGGGATGCATTGGAGATATTTTTGAATATGATTGATTACTTCATCATGTAGGTAGGGAATGGACCTCTTAAGGTGAGGTGGAACTATGAATTTCTCAAGCGTGATGCTGAGGAGATATGGAGACAAGTTTTCATTGAATCAGGTTCATATGAACGGATATCGGGTGGATGACATCAACTGTTGTCATTCTAATGGGCTTGATCAAGCAACCTTCAGTGAAAATGGGCTTGTCGGTGTGGAATTCTGTGTGGCCACTAGTATCTTTGCACTCCAGTTCTTCTCATAGGGACCGTCAGTGGTAAGGGATGCTGAAAGGCATGTTGGATACTTCTCACTTTGGTTATCAGTGGAATGGGATACCGATGGGTTCATGGAACATCTCTAATGATAGAGAGTTAGTTCAAGGAAAATGATTGGGTGACGATTCTAAGGGAACTTCGACGCACATGGGAGGGAGTTCGATGGATGAAATCACAATGTCATTTAGTCATTGGGTGTGTAGGGGTCTTCATGGTTGGCGGGATCATGGTGTCAGCATGGGATCTCGTAGTCAGTCATCTGTCTAGTTTTCATGATGTCCTTTAGAATGATTTTATAGGCCTTTAGGTCATTAATTTAATGGGATCATCATGTCTTTTTTTCTGTTTATCATGCTGACCACTTTTGTGTTGGGGGTAATTGATGTAACCCTTCGTTGTTTTTCCATCAGATGGTTTTTTAATAAATTTTGGGGACCATGGGATGAAAATCATGGTGGGAACCGCTTTGGATATTTATATATTATATATATGTATATGTATAATTATATATATAATGATATAAATATATATATATATATATATATTATTTTTCGAAAAAATTATTTATATAATTATAAATAATTAAGTATATATTTATATAATTATAAAATTATATTAAATATATTTAAATAATGAATATATTTACTATATTTATATTTATGTATATTTATTAAATATATATATATAATTGTATAAACATATTTACAAAAGTTTTTATTTATAATTATAATTATAAATCCATTTTTAGAACTGATGAATTAATTTTTTATCAGGGATTTTTAATTTAATGTTAATGAAATCGTGCATTATCAGTTCTTTTTTGGAAGCACTGATAAAAGTTTTGCAAGAAAATTTAAAGTAACCTAACTACTCATGATCCAATCAAGACATCCGAAGATTTCTGTGGAAGCCACCTACTATCAGTTCTCCTCCTTAGCGAATCCATGCCCAAATCATGGATCAAATCAATGCTCGAATACAAGGTTCTAATGATTCATGGTATGAATTAATCCAGGGATTTAACGAATCCAAGGTTTGTTGATAACTCTAATTTCTGTCATATGATTCAAAGACTCAATCCATGGTATGTTATTTTCTCCTCTCTCCACTCGTTTATTGCCTTTTTAATGATATATATTGGAATTTTTGGTTCATTATCTATTTTCATTTGTTATCCATTACGGATTTCCATTCTCAAATGAATTTCTAAATGGGATTTTCTATGATATTGGCGTTGTATTTACCCTTTAAGGTCTTTTCATGATGCCTTGTAGCGTATTAAAAATTCCACACTGATTTCATCCTTGTAGCATATTATGTTTAAATGTTTTGAGCTTTCTTCAATGGAAATAATGGGAAAAAGTGTTTTTTTAAAATTACACTCACAATTTTTATTTTATAAATTGAAATGGACTTCATGTAAGTATTTCTTGAAGTTCAGGTGTGGTTTGTTTGGGTTTATTCTATTTTTAAATTTTAGTGGTACTACATCGAGATTTTAATTTTATCTTAGGTGTCCATAATTCTATATTTTTTTCTTTATATCCTTTCTGAAAATCCATATATATAATTATGAATTTTGAAATTTACACACAACGACACACACACACACACATATATATATATATAAACATATTATTTCATGTATATATGTAAGTATTTATTAATATGAAATATAGACAAGATTTATTCAATAAAGCAGATATAATATTTTTTTCTCGGTTTCAAAAACTAATTCAAAGAGAGACTATTAATGTATGTTTTTTAATATTAGTACTTTGAGGACTATTTGGAACTTTTTAAAATTACATTGATTCTCACTTTTTTATTTTGAATAATATTGAATGAAAAAAATCATTGAGAATTAGTAATATTATCAAGTGTTGTGGCCTTTTTGGTACCAAAAAATGATTTATATAAAAATTTATCACACTCTATGGAAGTTTTCTATATTAGTTTTGATGAGGTAAGATTTTTTTCCTTTAGATATAGATATCGTATTAATGGGTGTTAGAAGGATGTCTCGATAGAAATTTTTGGGCTATGCTGATTGTCGATATATATGTTTTCTAAAAATGCGACCATACCTCCCAATAATATCATAATATGCATCATATTCCTCTTAGTAAGTGATGAGATATAGTTACAATGTAATCCTTGTAAGATTGTATGGGTCCCAACTTTTATCAAAGTCCATATGAACTGCAAATCAATTTTTTTCTTCATTTTCTAAAGGCTGGTTTGAGGGTTTCCGGTACCCAATACAGGACTTCACCACATCCTCACACCACATCAAAACATTCATCTCCAATTCGAAATTCAAATTTTCAAAACCAAAATCAATGTGACTGGCCCTCGAGTCGTGAACCTGCCAACGTACCACACACCTATCAGCGCACCTGTCGCACACCTACCATCAAGCCATGCCTCGCTCCGTGATCCATCACCACGCGCCACCATTCACAATAATACGACGGTGGAACCATCGGTTGTCATCGTCGCCAAAGCACTTTCCCTTGAGCCGCAATTCCCACCAACATCGTAAAACCATCCCGCACAGCAAAAAAATCATACCAACCAGGAAAAAATCCAAAACAATTCATAAAATTCATCAAACCCTCGCATAGAAAAATCAAGGAGTGAATTAAAAAACATCAGATATGCCTCCGTCGTAGCACCATCGCCAAATCAAACTCACCGGCGTAGAAATCGCCAACCTCGTCGAAGCACCGTCACCAAATCAAACTCGCCGGTTCAGAAAACACCATCCCAGAAACCGTCCAAAAAGAAATCCTGACAAAAAACATAAAAAAAATATCACCAGATCTACGGTAGAAAGAATCCCCGATGAAACACTAGGATAAAATCTCGTCGCCACCTTCATATCTGCACCCAATGGCTAGATCTACCCGAATCTCGCATGGACAAAGCTGAAATCGACGGAAACCCCATATCACAGCACCTGAAACCAACAACCTGGACCAACATCTTTCCACCTTAAGAAACCCTAGCCAGATCCGAAGCTAGAGTGGATAGATGGTCGCACAGAGATGCAAATTTCTGAGGATGTTGACGAGCATGTGCAACGTTTACATGCATATAATTTTGGACCTAATCCTCTTTTAATATTGATCCATTATAATGTGACTGATATTTTAGGTTATTAATTTGATTTTATTGATTTATTTATTCTTCTAATTAATGCTTAATTTTATTATTTCATATTATTCTCCATGAGTATGGTTAAAATGTGTCATATTCAAGAACTGTAGAATAACCGCATTGTCTATAAGTATCTTTAATAAACAATATCAGTTATTAAGGTAAAAATCTATATTAAGATAAGTTATAGAGATTAAAAATATTTTAACACCATTCATATTAAATGTAAAAATTTATTAGGATGTTACATCACCTATTCCAAAAATAGAATAGAGTTTATCAAATTCTATATATTATGGAATAATTATTAGAAAATATTTTTAGTTATTCATCATCTTGGATCTATATGTATTGGTTACACCCCAAGGAATATCTGATCACCATCCATGTATATTAAATATCTCTTTATTTGTTAAAATGTTTTATTAATACAATTTTATATCTTCTAATTGATGGAATGAGAGTTTATTATTCTTGTTTATCATATTTTGGTTTTTTATTACTATTTAATGGCATACATTATATTATTATTTGTTTATGGGATTTAGGAAAGGCCAAAAGGATCATTTTAATGGAAGAATTACTATTCAATTTTAGAGTATTGAAATTAATAAAAGTGGTATTTCTTCTACTAATATAGAATATATTCGGCTCTAAATGATTCATATATCCCAATAAGTCCATGTTAAGACACCTTGAATCATAGAAAAAACATTTATTCCCTCCAAATGTAACCATCAATTGGCCACAAGATAATAACAAGTTCCAATGGTGTAATTATCATAAATGGGAGGCATTAACCCTTTAATAGAATATAATTGAGTACAACTATAATTCTCATCATCTTCATCTCCTAAATAGTTACTATTTCAATTTTTTGTTCAAGACTCATCCACCATCCCATTTATGTTTCTTGAACTATTCTGATCATTAATAATCCCATGCACAACTACTTCTTAGAGTAGTTAAAGCAACATAGGTGCATGTACAAAAGAGATAGAGGATGATTCTCAAACAAAAAATTAGAAAAATAATTGTTCAGGAGATGAAGCTGATGAGGATGATATTTGTCTATAACTCTCACCTTTAGATTAAGTCTGAGGATAAAAAATACCATAATGGAGTAATTATTTTATCAAATTAAATTAATCAATTCCTTCAATGCATACTAAAATTATTTGAAACATTCAAATGTTGGGTTTCCATTATTAACATTTATCTATAACTTTCACCATTGATAATGAATATCTTATTTGTGTTTATTTATTTATTATAAAAGTGAATATTTTATTAACCTAATAAGATGGATATGAATCGAAAATTAGTTCATGATAATTGTTTGACTAAATGGTACGATGATGGAGTTATAGATTTGTCATTTTTAAATAGAGAATGGACATGACCATTCTCAAATGATTTTTCTATGTTTACAATGCTGTTATTCAATATAAATTAGTATGAAAAAATTAGTTGATCATTTGATGTGTTATAGAATAGATTATTGTTATAAATGTTATAGTAAAATGAGGAAAAAATAAATATACACACCGATTGGGATGATACTATGGTTTATAAATTATTTGATATGAATACTAGTGTAAATGATGTTTGAGATCGAATAGAAGAAATGATAATAGAAATTGAAGATTATATTCGTGATTGTCCAAATTTGTTTTAGAAGTGAAATAGATGTGATAAGAGACCATTGTATACTAGTTGAACTTAATACACAACATTTCAACTATATTTGAAGTTATATAATTTTAAATCATACTATAGATAGAGTCACACTAGATTTATAGAATTATATGATCTCCTGAATGATAAGATCCTAGAAAAAAATGGACTACTATGTTAAACAAATAACTCTAAAAGAATTCTACATTCAATGGTCATGATATCTAAAAATACACGATTTTCCAAATGATTGCATATTTTTTCCCAAGGACCACGAATCACTTATAAAATTACCTAAGTTTGGTGTGGAATGATACAAGAAAAGTTAATCAAGTACTTCAAAAGTTGTATGGTACTTTCCTACCATTACATGATTTAGTAGACTATATGGCTATTAGGAAAACGTGAGACAACTGACTTGGCATGAAAATACAAGAATTAAATATGGGAACCTATATCATCCAGTATATTCTCCTCAGTAGTTTAAAATTGATTATGCGTATCCTGAATTTGGAAATGATTTGAGAAACTTTTATCTTGTATTATCTATAGATGTAATAAATCCTTTTACTGTACAGAGTAGTACTCACAATACAAGGCCTATCATGCTGATAAATTACAATTTTCCTTCATGGTTATACACGAAGTGAAAATATATTATGTTGTATCTTCTTATGTCTGGACCAAAGAAACCCAGTAATGATATTGATTTCTATTTGTATCGAATGATCAAAGATCTAAAATTGATGTAAAATACATGTGTTATAATAAATTATTCTCATAAAAGTGAAGAATTCACATTGAGGTCTATGTTGTATGGGATGATAAATAAATTTCCTACTTATGTAAATTAATTAGGCCATAACATTAAAGGAATTTTGGTGTGTCCCATTTGTGATGAATTCACACACATAGTTCAATTGAAACATTCCTTAATTACAAGGTTTTTAAGACATCAGAATTTTTTACCTTGACAACATAAATACTGATCCTGGATGAAAAAATTTTATGGGAATATCGAACTAGGTACAACAGCGTCTCTACTAATGGATGATCAACTATTCGATAAAATAAATGATGTTGAAATTATTTTTGGTAATCTATTTTTGGAAGACCTTATAAAATTTGGTTGGAAGAAGATATCAAATTTCTATGAATTACCATATTGGAATTTTTTTTACATTTAATTTTTTTTGATGTAATGAATATATTAAAAAAAATATTTTATAGTGTAATTGGCATGTTACTAAATGTTACTATAAAAATAAAATATGTTATAATGGCTAGTTTGGACATTATTAACATCAGGATAAGAGAGGATTTGGCACCGGTGAAGGGTAAAGGGATGAATTCTTTTTCTCTAGTAGCCTACACACTATCTATATAGGAAAAATTAATATTTTTCCTTTTCTTTAATAGTTTAAAAGTTCCAATGGGTTATTCATCAAATATCCAAAATGTAATGTCAATGACTAATTTGGAGTTAGAGGGACTAAAATCACATGAATTTCATTTTTTGATGCATGATTTGATGCTTGTTTCTTTTCATTGCATTCTACCTAAAAATTTATGATATACATTAATAATACTATGCTTCTTTTTTAAATACATATACCATAAATTTATAGACCTAATGAAGTTTCCAATCATTAATATGGATGTTTAAGTCATATTATGTGAATTGCAGGTGTTCTCCCCACAATAAGTAATTGATATAATTGTGCACTAGATTGTTCACTTTTTTAGAGAGGTTCAACAATGTGGCCCTATCCATTATAGATGGATGTGCCCCATTAAATGGTATATCAATATTTTAAAAGGGTATGTCAAAAATCTAAGTCATTTAGATGTTTTTATTTCAAAATGATATATTTTTGAAGAAGTAATTGAAATATGTGTTTATTACCTATCAAAGGATGAAAATATTAGTATCCCAAAGCATCATCATAGTGGACACCTTATGGGTGAAGGGATTTACAAAAGACATTTTCTCACAATTACCTTCAAAGATCTAGAGAAAGTTCACCTTTACATGTTACATAATAGTTAATATGTTGATCTATGCATTGAAGTCCACAAATAAATTCTTAGAGATTTGAATCCATTAAGGGATGAGTGATGGATATCAAATGCACATAATCAATAGTTTATAGGAAGATTTTGAGATCAAATTTATAAGTATTTATCTAAAAATTCAAATTCAATTTCCAAATGACTTCAATGGCTAGTCGGGGGAATAAAGGAAAAGGTTATATATGACACTAGTTTTGTAATTAGTGGTTATATGTTCTGTATTGAAGAAGACAATTAATGTTGTACGAAGAAAAACAATTGAGTTATTATTATTGTGAAAGTGATCAAAATAACTGTTTCCAAGGATAGAAATACAATTTATGAAAATAGTTCATATTATTTCATTATTGAAAAGATATAAAAGTTGGATAATACAATATTTCAAGTGCCAATTTTCCATTGAAAATGGGTTGAAAATAGAATTATAGTGAAATTTGATTAAATGGGATTCATGAAGGTGATTTTATATGTTTAAGAGGGAAGAGTAAAGATGATCATATTGGCATCAGAAGAGTTGAAAGTATTTTATATCTCAGATCCAGAAAACAAGATTTGGACAATTGTTCTACTGGAAACTCAAACAATTGTCGAGTTAGAAGAAAATTCAATCGAGGATGACGCTTTTATTGGGAGATCACAATCATCTCATACTTGTCCCAATTTTTACAATGTATTGTATGTTATAGGGTATTAAAAAGAGGGGATTTGGATTTGTGATAGAGGAACCAAATCCATATAACCTTTAAAAAATAAAGAGAGTTCAATGAGAAGGTAAAGGTGTTTTTAATATAATACGGGTTTCCTCATAATATTATCTATTATCTAATGCATTAAAATAATCTAAATTAAATGTTTGACTACTCATGTATACAATTACTTTTGTAAAATATGATGTCACCAATACCATGGAAGAAAAGACTAAAATTAAGGAAACCCTTCTGGATGATGTAAATGTAATGTTATGATATACATTCTATATTTGACAAAAAAATTATATAATGGGAAATTGATTTATTTTTCATTATTACTTGTATAGTTTATATATATTAGAATATTTTTTCCATATTTCTTGACTTTATACATAAAAATTATAAAAACATCTTCTCCCTCAAAACAGTTTCACCCACGTAGTGTTTCAATTTATTATATTACTTCAAGTTCCCTCCACTTCCTTTGTAGGAAGAGCAACAATCCTACCTTGTCTCAATCACATAGTTATTTTGATGTTTTCATAGTAAAAAAATTGTCTATAAAATAAATTTATTTATTAATATTTATGTTTAATTTTTTTCTTTTTAGTATTACTCACATAATAATAGTTTTCTTATACATGTGGATTCTTTTATTCAAGTTGGTGTGGTTTTTTTGAAGTAGCTCAAAATCGTGAGAGATTGGACTTCAAGGCTACAACTAACATAATGAAAATAAAGAAATGGTTCAGAAGTGTATACAAACGTCAATAAAAGGTGATTTCCTAATTCTTATTTAATTTTTTTTTGACATTTTATCTACTATTTGTAAGTTAATTTCTTTATCATTTTTATCTAATACTTATTTATTATTTTACACACATCTTTTGGAAATTCATATTTTCCTTTCAACTATATGCAACAAGCCAAAAAAATATTACAAGTTACTTTCTCTCAATGTTACCATGCTTTACATTGCCTTTCTTTGTTGAAGTGCAAGCACTGCATATTGATTCAATGTTATTAGATGAGAAATATTTTTCAGGTAAGAACATCGACTCAATCTTCAGTGGTAGAAGTTAGAAAATGAAACCCAATAGAAATAGTATAAACATGAGCAGTTTATATTTTTTTGAGACTTTGGGACATGTAGCAATCAACCATGCTAAAATCCAACACACGGTGTGACCAATATGACCCCAAGTTCTTATTTTTATTTAAAATTGACATCAAATTTATCAAAAAAGAGAACTGACATACTCAAAATTGATGAAAGTAATTCACATTAGTTTTAGACTTTGTAAAAATGATCTATAATTCATTTTTAACATGTATAAATTAACCACATCACAATTTGATACATGATATGCCTAGTATTAATCAAAGTGTTAGTTATTTTTTTGGAATTGAAATTTTAGTTCAAAACATTTCCCACTCTAAAAACCATGAAAACATGCTTGTATTATCGTAATAATTTAGTAAAATAAATCATAATTCATTTTTGATGTGTATGAATCACTATCACATCAAACTGAAACACAATGTGACCGGTATGACTCAGAGTGTGTGTTTCCAATTTAAAATGAAATTTTAGTAAAAAAATGGACGTACAAAATATATATAAAATTCATTCAAAATGTTTTTATACTTTATTAAAAATATAAATAATTAATTTTGGATGTGTATGAATCGTCCTCACCTCAATAATATATATGGTGAAACCGATATTACTCTAAGTGCTTCTTTTTAATTAAAATTGACATTAATTTTAATAAAAAAACTAGAATTCTCAAAACGAAGAAAATGTATTTGGATTGTTTTGATACATTATAAAAATGATCCAGAAGACATTTTTGATGTGTAGGAATCAGTTTAACCTCAATTTTATACACGATTTTCCCAATATGACTAAAATTGTTCATTATCAGTTTAAAATTGGTAATTTAGTTAAAAAATGGAACTCATCGATAACTAAGAAAAGACACTTGTATTGTATTAATAATTTAGGGAAACAACTCATTTATAATTTTTGATGTGTAGAAATCGATCTCATGTCATACAGATAAACTATGTGACTGGTATGACTCAAAGTGTGTTTTTCCAATTTAAAATGAAATTTTAGTAAAAATGACAAGAGATGTACTCAAAACCACGAAAAGAAATTCTTATTATTCTTATATAGTATAAAAATGATCTATTAGTCATTTGGGATGTGTAGTAATCATCCTAAAATTAATCTGATGTATGGTGTTACTGCTATGAATCCGAGTGTATCTTTTTATTTAAAATTGATATTAATTTTAATAAAAAAGAAAACATAAATACTCAAAACTGAGCAAACACATTTGGATTGTTTTGATAATTTATTAAAATGATAGACAAGTATTTTTTTGTATAGTAATTATCCACACCTCAATTTG
Source organism: Viscum album (assembly GCA_963277665.1). Taxonomy (NCBI): domain Eukaryota; kingdom Viridiplantae; phylum Streptophyta; class Magnoliopsida; order Santalales; family Viscaceae; genus Viscum; species Viscum album. The sequence continues at coordinate 1,034,147,777 of OY728158.1, forward strand.
ATACATTATGTTTTCGGTATGAATCAGAGTTTCCATTAATAGTTTAAAATTGACATTTTAGTTCAAAAATTTTCACTCAATTAAAACCAATAAAACAAGATCATATTAACTTGGTAATTTATTAAAATTAATCATAATCCATTTCAAACATGGAGGGATCAATATCATAAAAAACAGACACATGATATGACTAGTATGACTCAAAGTAAGTGTTTGTATATTAAAAAGAAATTTTTGTAAAAAATACAAGTGATGTACTCAAAAACTAATAAAACCCATTTATATTGTTTTGATACTTTATAAAAAAAATATACATAAGTGATTTTGGACATGTAGGAATTAGTTGTATCTCAATCAGATGCATGGTGTGATCCGTATGACTCCAAGTGAGTATTTTTATTTTAAATTGGCAATAATTTTTGTAAAAAATACAACTAACATAATAAAAATAGAGAAAACATGTTCATATTGTTTTTACACTTTAGTAAAATGATCTATAAGTCATGTTTTATATGTAAGAATCATCCACAACTCAATCCAATACACGATGTGCCTGGTATGAATCAAAGTGTTCGTTATAAGTTTCAAATTGAAATTTTATTTTAACAAGTGTCACTCACTAATAACTGAGAAAGTACACTCATATTAAATTGATTGTTTATGAAATAAATTAATAAGTATCTTTTTATTTATAGAAATCAGTCTCACATCAAACTGATACACGATGTGACTGATATGACTCAAAGTGCATGTTTCTAGTTTAAAATGATATTTTAGTAAAAAAGACATGTGACTTATGCTAAATCAAGAAAACACATTTAGATTATTTTTAAACATTAGGATAATGATCCATAAGTCATTTTACACATGTAGAAATCACCCACACATCAATTTGACACACGGTGCGACCAGTATGTTTCTAAGTTTATATTTTCGGTATATAAGTGTCATTTTCATTTAAAGCACACATCACATAACTAAAATTGAGAAAACGAGACTAGATTGGTTTCTCATCCTTCTATCTGCTTTTAATTAATTAATTTACAAATAATTTTTATCTTATACTTATTTAGTTAATTTTTAGTGAGATAATTCTTGATGAAGAACAAGAAATGGTGGGATGTGCAAGAATCAACCACAACACAATAAAATAAATAGTATTCTTAATATGACTCCATTTTTTTAAAACAAATTAACAGTTTCTGTTAATTTATTTTTATATATTATCACTAATATATGAATTATTTTTTATACAAGTGTGTTCTATTTATCCAGTAGTGGTGGTTTGGTCAGAAATAACATGAGTCGGGGTTAGGATCAATAGAAAAAAGAACATTGATGTTTTTAAATATATGTAATAATTTTTAATTATGTAATTGTATAAACCAATGTTTTAAATTTCCATAATTTTTTGATTCTTTCTTTTATTTGTGTTTTAAATTTTATTTCATTTGAATACTATATTGGTATTTGATTTTTCTGATTTATAGTGGTGTTTCTGGTGCTTCTGTGTGCTGTTACAACACACTACACTCCTGATGTCGTGTTCTATTGCAGCACACAACAGTATGCCCATTTTTCAATGCATTTTAAGTGCTCATAGTGTGTTCCTTTATTAACACTTTTAAAAGAACTAATAAATGTACACTTTATCAGAGCAAAATAAAAGTCATGATAAATGATTACTTTTATCAGAACTTCTAAAAGTGCTAAAAAAATCCTTGGGATTTTAATCTCTCATCTGTATTCAATGTTCCTCTAGCACATATAAAGGACATTTTTAGTGGTGTAAAAGGTTTTTTTTTGTAGTGTTATAAAAGGGAGTCATGGGTGGAAGTTTTTATGATAATTTCATGTTACATAAATTGCAGTAATTCTTGATATTAATTAGCTTTTAAATTCTTCTGAAAATTTTTCTATATATTAATTTCATAGAAGATCATGTATGTTATAAGAAAAGTAAACAATATACACACCTCTGAGCCCGTAGTAATAGTCCACACCCATATTAAAGGGCCAAACCACTCCATAGAAAGCTCCCCACCTAACTGGGTCATTTCATGTTTATGTCATAAGTTTCCCAAGGGGGTATCAATGCATTTATGGATTATTTTAAAAAACACCCCAATACATACTTATATTTTTAAGAAAACTTTAAAAAAATGATAGATTAGTGTTTTTTAAATATCAATATTTAATGATAATATATTATACAATAGGTCTGTGGGTGGGTTACAAATACAATGATAATGGGTCCCTATTAACCAGGTCCCAAATACTACCTAATTCAATTAAATTGGGTTAAGATAGTATTTAAATAATTAATTAGAGGGTTATGGTAGAAAATTTAAAACCCAGTTAAAATGGGTTGGGTTAAGATATTACTCTTATGTTATCATAAACATTAACCAAATTATGAAAATTATTGTTAATTAATCAATAATAAATTTTTAAATAAAATTATAATTATAAAAATATAGATTTTTTTATTTTATTTTGTATTATATCTATAATAAATTCTAAATTTTAAATTGTTAAAATTAATAATTACTAATCCACTGATTATATTTTATTAAATATTTTATAATTTCAAAATATATTTGCATATTTTTTATCTACTTATTCAATGTTTATAAATAAAATTTTAATATATGAATTTTTATTGGTTAATTTTAAAATGGATAGGATGGTTAAATGTGTTGTTAAATTTATATTAGGGTTGGCTTATGGTAGTTAATTAATTAAAAAGGGTTATGTTTTTTTGAAAATAATTGGGTTATATTTTTCATACACCAAATTTCATGGGAAACTGATACATTTTCATCCCTATTAGCTATAATAAAGAAAAAATAAATAAAAATTTGAAATAAGAAAATTATACCCTTTCTTTAGAGTAATAATCAATAATTTATATCCAACTGTGAAATCAATTGATTCTGAACATCAACATCAAAAAATTGGTTGGTTAATTGTTGATGCATACACCAAGTTTAGGATATATATATATATATATATCAATAAACATATATATGGTCATATATATGGGTGTTTATTAGTAAAAATCATTATGATCCATGTGATATGAATATATAATGAAATACACTTAATGGGACAAAAAATGAAATATAACATCTTGGTTAATTAAAAAAATATTATAATAATGAGATGAAAAGTTTAGAAAAGAAGAGTTGAAATGGATTCAAAACCCACTCCATTTAATATTATAGGATATTAGAATGATTTATTTTCAAAAAAAATATTTCTATACAAATAAATAATCATTAAAGAACACACATTTTTAATATTTTAAATCAAAAAATAGAAGTGTTCACATTTAGTTGAGTTATTTATGTTTAAAATAAGATGGTTTCCAATTAGTCATGTTATGAGAAATGAGGATAGGGTTCACATGTTTCCATATTTGTTATTCACACTTTTATTCTTCCAACAACAAGAAGTTTTCACATGTAATTTTGTAAAGTTATTTAGAAGACTCCTGTAAATTTAATTTTCCTATAAAATATGATCCTAGTAAATCTTTTATCCAAATTTTGAAAAATAATTTTTAATAATAAAAATAGAATCTTTAATTTTATTTGTTAAATTACGTTCCATTATGTTTTATTTTAGTTTCAATCTATATTTTATTAATGGAGTGTATATTTATATTGATGCAAGGAAAGAGGGTGCAATAAAAAGAAAATCATGCAACATACAATGTAGGGGAGTACTCGACGAGACTCAAAGTCAAGAATTTTCTAAGACCCATAGTGGTAGATACCACTATCTTCAACCCTAAGGTAACTTAATGGAGTACATATTTAGTTAATAATATGAGAAGTAAAAATAATAGATTATGGGAATTTTTTATCATCAATCCCCAAGTCCCCTTCACCGATATTTTTCTCCATTATTTTTCTCCTTGATTGATTTTTCTATAAATCTCCCCTATATTAGTGATAGGGATTTACCTTTAAAGGATTACTATTTTTGGTAACTGGTTTCTCTAGTATGAATTAATTTTTTAGAAAAATATGAAAATGTAACACATCAAAGTGATACATCCATAATAATTACCTGATGTTTTTATCCTATAATTTTTATCAAAATGGAACTTATTGTATTTGGGATGACCTTACGCCATTCTAGTGTGAGGTTTATACAACCCCTTGAAATTGATATATTTCTTCTTCTTCAACATTTTCATTCCCCAAAATTGAAAAATGGTCATTCATTTTTCTATATTTAACCAAAAACATTTCTTTTTCCCACTTTATGATGAAATAGTCCTTATGACGTAAATTATAAAAAGTCATTCTAAAACTCACATATTAGTTATAAAAACATAAAAATATTGTAAATCCCTGACTCATGACTACTCACATGGTGTTTATATTGGTGCATCACAAAACCTTATACACACCTCCCGAAACGCCAATGACTACTAACTAGCAGTGATGATCTAAGGTGTTACTGTGAGGAGACTATACCCATATATTTTAGTGAGAAATGAATGTGGAAATAAAAAAACATCATACATAATAAAAAATCAGGGTATGTATAGTAAATAAATAGAGCCATGCTATATCAAATGAATAAGGAAGCATACAACCATATATCACAATCATTCTCCAATTGGGGTAATCACTTGTATAAAAAAGAATAAATAGTTTAAATGATTCTCTACTACCATCTATGATCCTCTTCACATCCTAGGATCCAATCCACATCAAATTGCTCAATCCTAATCATGAATCACTAGACCTCTACCCAATCTGAACCTATGAACAAGAGGACAGATCAAGCACCCCATTTCTATGGCCGCTTGACTAGGGTGTAGGTAAAACATAGCATGGAACCACAAAAAATTTCAATATCATAACTTGTAAATAAATTGTATGCAAATATGATATAATCAGAATAATAAATAGATAATTATATAAGTGTAATAAAATAAAAACCTTTAAATCATGGGGTTCTAATGTTACACCTTATATCGACCTTACGAACCTCAACCATCACTATAAGTGTCTAAGTGTAAAACCATCATCAAGAACCCCGAGACATATACACTCCCTGATAGGAAACATAAGTAACCTCATCTAAAACCCATGGGCATAACTTCTCACTAACAAGAAATATATAAAAGGTTATTAGGGATATTGGGATTGAATCTACCTATGTGTAAACACATACAGAACATCTAATAACTCAGGGAAAAGTAATCCCTTCCTGGAAACATAGCTTATATAATTCAAAACATCAGGGGGGAATAATCATACCCTACCATAAAATGTTTATTGTATGATCTAAAAATTCAGGGGTATAATAACACCACGTATGGAACCATATAACAAATCATGGGGAAACTTAGGGGAATAACTAAACCCTCTCATAAAACATATATCATATAGTTTTGAAAATATTTCCCATAACCCAACCATGACTTAAAACAAATATCAGACCATTTGGAAACAAAGGGGCATAACCACAACCAACCAGTAATGATTAATCAAACCACACACTGGGGGGATCTTCTCTAACAAGGATCAACACACATCACATGCACACTAAGAATCACATGAAATCCATAAAATCACCATCTCATCACCAGTGTGCTAGCCACTCCGTCCAATCCTCACATATTAAGGAAAACACTAAGTCCTCCTAGACACACATTCCTAACTATCAATACCATCTCGGTCACAAAATCACATCACATAGAATCCATCAACATATTCGTATGTCCTACTTGGGTGTCCCCAATGGTCCTCCAGACCCCTCCCATTCATTGATCACTGGCACTAATCCATGCCAGTCTCACACCATCAACCATCGGGTTTTAAGGTGAATCCTAAAATTGAAACTTCCTCTCTCCCTAAGCTACTCATCTATAGGTTCAACATGGAACTGTGGCACCCACCAAGGTCCCCTAGATACCACCATAGTCTAGACACCCAACCTGGGCTCCATGATCTCACTCTCATCTCTCAGATCCAAATCCATCACAGAGAGGGAATATCATCCCTCATATACACCATAATTTCATCCTTGCCTAATTGTACTTATAGGAAAGGCCATACCATTTTCACACTAGAGGGATGACCTCAATACAGTCTCCCTTCACCAATCACTATAGGTTGATCCTCTACCATAATCGTTCCAGAATTTTTCAAAGGTAACAACCACCCAGTCACTCATATATCTCTGGGGGAGGAACAATCACCCCATTATCTAATCAATTATCCCCTGGGCTATAAGGTATACTATGTTACACATATGAAAAGTTCTTGGGAAAACCATTCACAGTCCATCACTCAACCATCCCCAAGAGTAAAAAAGGACCTATCTCAGGACCACTACATTAAGTATCATATCACAATCACCCCACAAGTTATAATGTATCTCAAGACACATATTTATCTTGTCATAAACCATAAACAATAGTGGAATCAAGATAATATTCAATGTCTCATCATGGTCCTTGTAATATCATCTATCCACATGCATTTTTCTTTTGTGAAACATTTAATTTAATTAAAATTTTTAATCACCTATAGTAGTGACACCACATATCACATGTCATATCAAATCCATAAACATAGGGATATGTTCAATAGTCAACCAACATCATACAAATTTAGCATCCTCGGGCCACTCTTTGCATCCTATACCAATATTTTCCAATCTATTCTCACACCCTTAGAACTTATCTCATATGAAAACACCTAATTCACATAATCATAAAAATTAAAAATTAATTTTACAAATTAATTTAAATATGCATAAATTAATAAAAACTCCTTGTTCAACATCTACTCATCAATTATTATTATTTATTAGAAATTGATATTTAATAATAATTAATTATTAATTAATTATTAATAATATATTATTACTTTTTCATAGGAAATCGGGACATTGAATCAAACATTGGAAATCTATAGGGATTTCCAGGGTAGCCCCCATATAAATTGGATCCATAAGTGAGAGATTTTTTAATAATTTCATATTACATTAACTGTAGTAATGATGCATACTTATTAATAATTAAATTCTACTAATTTTTTGTTATGTATATATAAATAAAACAAAAAAAAAATTATACAAAAAAAATAGTTTTTTAGTTTAGTACAAAGTTGTTAGGGGCCCCAAAGCATTCACTCTAACTCAAGTCCAGAGGCATTGAGGACCCCAATACCTTTGGTATCCACCAAAAGAGACTAGATGTATGAAGGTCCTTAACACCTATGTTTCTTATTGTTCATTATTTTTTAAAAAACTATAAAAAATGATTTTTATGTGTAATTTCAATCTTAATATTTAATGAAAATATATATTATTCTTCATCTATAAAGAAAATAGATTTTCCTTAAATCCACTAATTAATGTTTATGAAAATACACAAAAAGAATACAATGGTAAAGGGAACCAATTAACCAGGTACCCAACACTTTTTTATCTGATTAAATATGGTTATGATATTAGTTAACCAAGTATTTAGAGTGTTGTAGTAGAAAATTGAAAACTCGGTTGATAAACTGGTAGGGTTAGGATAATACACCTGGGTTACCATAAACCTGATCCTAGTTATGCACATTATTATTAATTTTTCATCAAAATTTTTAAATAACATTAAAATTATGCAAAATATTTATTTATTTTTTGTTCATTTTATATAATATCTATATTTAAAATTTAGTTTTTAATTTTTTTTCAATTAATCATTACTAATTGATTGATTTTTTTACTAAATAATTTACAATTTCAAAATATATTCACTCATATTTTTATAAATAATATTTTAATATTTTAATTTCTAATTGGGTAATTCTAAATGGTTTAGATACTTAAATATGTACTTAAGTATATATTATGATTTTATTAGAATAATGAATTTGAAAAACAAAAGTTTTTTAGGTTTCTGAAAATAAATTTGTTAGATTTTTCATACCAAAACTTTCATGGTCACTCGACTCGTTTTCTCCCAAAATGAAATAATAATGAACGAAAAATTTACAAAAATAGAGATAAGAAAATAAAACATTTTCCTTATACAAATAATAAATATTTGGTATCCAATTGTGTGATCAATTTTTCCTCAACAAAAACAACAAAAAAATTGGTATGTTTACTTTTGAGGCATATACCAGACTAATGAATTTTATATATATCAATTCTCTTTTATCTAGTCGTATAAATGGGATTTCAACATTAAACAACAGATTATAGTCCATTCAAAGTAGATATATGATCAATTCCACTTAATAAGACAACAAAATAAAATATAACTTGTTATTTCATTAAAATAATCTTCTACTAATGAGATAACCATTTCAAAAAATAAGAATTTAAATTCCTTTAAAATCCACCCAGTTTTATATTTTATAGGATAATAAAATAATTTCATTTTAAAAAAATTAATGCATCTATATAATTAAATAATTATTAATAAATTTATTGAATATTTTAAATCTATAAATATGAATTTTCACATTTCAATTAATTATTAGTGTTTGAAATAAAATGTTTTTAAATTAGTCATGTGATGGAAAATAAGGCGAAGGTTCACATATAACATTATTTATTATTTACATTCTTATTCTAACAACCACAATAAGTGTTCACTAGTATTTTTGTAACGAGTGACTAAAGACTCCCTAAAATTTAATTTTCATGAAAATACATTCATAGTAAATTCTTTATCCAAATTATGAAAAATAATTTTTATAATAAAAATATAATCATTTGTTATATTAAATAAATTAGGTTCCACTATCTTTGAATATAGACTTAATCCATATTTTTGTTACAAATTATATATTTAGTTAAAAATATGAGAAATAAAAAAGAATAGATGATGGCCAATCCATTATCATAAATCTCCAGGTCTTATTAACTAATATTTTACTTCCTTATTTTTCTCCTCTGTTACTTTTTCTATAAATCTCCCCTATATTAGTGATTGGATTTACCCTTTAAGGGATTACTATTTTTTGTAATTGATTAATCTAGTATGAATTATATTGGAAAAAATCATGAAAATGTGACATATCATAGTGATATGTCCATAATAATAATTTGAGGTTTTATCATATAATTTTGGTAAAATGTAACTTATGGAATCTGGAATGAAGTCATGACTATGTGGAGGGAGGACTAAAAACTCATTGCAATTTAAATATTTCTTCTTCTTTATCATTTTCATTCCCTAAAATTGGAATATAGTCGTGCATTTTTACATATTTATCCAAAAAAATCCTTTTCAAACTTTGCTCTCAAATAGGCCTTTTTTATATAAAATAAATAAAATCATACTAAAACATACATGTTATTCATAAAATATTTTGAATATTGAAATGAACTGAATCCTAAAAATTCACCTAGTGTCTGTATTTGTGCGTCATAGGACCTCAGGTGCACCTCCCCATACACCAAATGCTACTAAATAGCAACGATGATCTATGGTGTTACCATGGGGAGACTATACCCTCATACAAGTGTGAGAAATGAAAGTGGAAATAAAAAAACATCTTTCATAATCACAAATCAGAGTATGCATAATATAAACATATCACTGCTATATGAAATGAATGATGAAGTAAACAACTATAAAACACAACCATTCTCCTATTGGGCATTCACATGTACAAAAACAACAAAAGAAATAAATATAAGGAGGGTCTACTAAAATTAATGAGCCTCATCTAATACCCGTATCCAATACATGTTGTGGTACTCCTACCTAATAAAGAAACGCTACTTCTATTTCCCCCTAAACCTATAAAAATGAGGTCTGATCGGGCACCCGAGATCCATTGCTAGTCATGGAGGGTCTGAGTAAAACATAAAATGGAACCACTGATGAATCCCATAAACTAACAAGTAATTATAGAGTATGTGAATGTTATATGATCTAAATAATAAATAGATAACCATGGAAGTGATATAAAATAAACCCATGTGAATCCCCGAGTTCTAAAGTGACACCTGAGATTAACCTAACTAGATTTATCCAATACCGGATATATCTGATCATAATACTATCTCTATAAACCTATGGAACTACACGCTCCACGACAGGAAATGTAAGTAACTCATCTGAAACCCAAATTCATAACCATTCATTGTCATGGAATAAGTAACAGGTTATTCATAACATAGGGGGTAGACTCCCCCTATTAGAAAATATATACAGATCGTCTCATAAAACATATATCATATCATCTGGAAAACATATATCATATCATCTGGAAACCAAGGGGTGTAAATAAAAAATGTTGGAAAGTGTATATCATAGAACATTGAAAATCATGTGGTGTAACCAAACCCTTCTAGAAAACATGTATCATATCATTTGGAAACTCAGGGGTGTAACCCCACCCTACCTTGAAACATGGGCCATATCATCTAGAAACTAAGGGGAATAATTGAACCTTATTGGGAAACAGAGATCATACCACACACTAGCTTCATTCACTCTCCCTAACACCACCACATAGGACACAAACATCAATCATTATAGCCAATCCATAAGATCACCATCCCATTACCAAGGTGATAGCCACTCAGGCCCAGTATCACATTTCAACTAACACCTCTAAGTCCTTCTATCCACTTAGGACTAACTATCATGACCATCCTAGTTTCTTAGGAACATCATATATAATCTATTAGAATCCTTATCTTGCCTTATTCGTCATCCCCTAGGGTCCTCCAGATCCCTCCCAATCATTTATCATTGGTATTAAAAGATGCCATGCCCACAACATTGGCCTTCAGGTTCTATAGTGACACTAAAAATTTATACTACATATCTCCCCACCCCACCCCGCTATATGGTCAATATAGAACTAGGGAACCCACCATGGTCCCATAGATCACACCATAGTCCCAAAACCCTCCCTAGGACCCTTGATGTCACTCTCATATCTCAATAAGGCCATCAATCCGACGGAATATCACCCTTCATCATCACCATAATCACATCATGGAATCTCCCTTCACCAATAAACATAGGCCAATCCTCCAATAAACCTTTTCCACAATCCTTTATAAGTAATTTCCACCCAATCACCCATGTATTTATGTGGTAGGAACACTCATTCCACATTCTAATCAATTATCCTATGATCTATATAGTATCTTGACTTCCACATTCAACATATTCCCAGGAAAACATTCCCAATCCATCAAACACCCATCCTCAAGGGAAATAAGGGACCTATATCAGGACAAATATATTCATTAAAATATCTATGGAACCCTATAGGTTCCATGTATCTAGATCCACACACTTATCAAGAAATTTACCATCAATTACTGAGGCACTGAGATAATGTTAAAGATCACATCATGGACCTTGCAATATCATCTATCAATGTGCTTTTTTACTTTAGTGAAACAAATTATTTTATTAAAATGGACAATAACCTATAGTGGTGATACCACATATCACTTTTCATATGAAATACATAAACATAATGATATTTTCAATAGAACACCTACCTCATACAAAGCTAACATCCTCGGGCTGGTCTACACATCTTCGACCAAGATTTTCTAATCTCATATCACCACCTAAGAACCTATGTGAATCCATAATTCCCAATTCACAAAATCATAACTATTAATAATTAATTTTATAGTTTAGTTTCTATAGGAATAAATTCCTAAAAACTGAATAATAAATGTATACTCATTAAAACCTCGAGAAATAGGGTGCAGTCTACTCTTGGCCTGCTCTCGGACAAGGCCACATAAAACCCCAATTTACCTTCCCAATTCAATGGTCAATTTAATATAATTTAATTTATAATACTATAGAAAACATAGTGCTAAAAGTCTCTAAAGAAATGGAAAGAAACAATGTGTGATCATAATTATAGGATTTACAAAATTCATGATAATAAAAATACCCATCATATAGAATTATTTCTGCCATTATTTGTTAGAAATCATCACTAAATCTCCAGTCAAATAATGTTGAAAAAAGAGGAAAATAAAGGGAAAAACGGTGTGAGAGGAGGAGGTAACTCACCTATAATGTCCACCAAATTACAACCAAGAACACCTTAGATCAAAGGGGATTGAAAGATGAATAAAAGGGGTATTACCTTTCGTAATTGACTCCCCCAAATAGATTGTTGGAACAAGAAACTTGGGGGAAATTCAGAAATTACGGGCCCTTCATTGTTTTTAGAAATAGTTTTTGCAGCTGGGTCTTGGTGAAACCATAGTTGTTACATCACAACCCCCCCCCCCCCCCATATAAGAGTATTGAAACCCTTTAATGTATATATTTTGGTTTGGTCCCTATGGGCTATGGCCTGACTTCCTTAAGCATTGGGTTTGACCCTCGACCATACTCCATTACAGAATGACCCTTCTAACTCACGACAAGATGCCTATAATAATAGAAACACAATGGATTCCCCCAAACCTCATGGTGTGACGTCCTTCTCATTATGTCGTAATTTACCACACTCTCCTCTTGCTACATTGTTCCCTAACTACAACACCACTCTCTTTTGGATGTTACGACCTGAGTGTGTACATACATCCAGAAATAGCTTGGGTGGGGGACCACCCCACTCTAAATATCTCATCATCACCTAAATTTCATCATGAGCCTCAATCCATATCAATAATATATAATCTCAATATTTCCCAACTCTCAAATTTCAGATCCAAATTCTAGTTCTCAAAATGAACCTTTTTTCTGAGCCAAAATTTAAATTCCACCTAAATTTCACCATGCTTTATGACATAAAGTTTTAAAACCTCCCCACCATAACTCTTCTCATGAAATAAAATCTTAGGTGGACCTTTAACCATTACTCTATACCTACCTCTATTTTCAATTCAAGACTAGAATTCCATATTCTATCCTCAAACGTTGAATGAGATTCCACTGCGCAACTCATAACACAAGGGTGAAATATTCATTAAAAAATAAGGATACCCTATTGTCATCATTTTGGAATCACTTATATGGTTATTAACTAATCCCATTTTTACTGATACATAACAATGTTATTAAAAAATTCATTTCTAGGATCATGGTTCTCCACACCATAAGCTTTTTCTCATAAAGGATTTTTCTAAACTATGTTTCCTACGACCATTTACCACCTAATTAAAAACACGCTTACATGGGTCCATTGACATGATCATAGTAGTTTCCAACCCAAATCATTGGATTCTATGAAAAATCACCACTTGATCCCCCTTTAATTGATGTTTTCTAAAAATGATAGGTTAAACCCATCGACTAGCTATCATATCTCTCGATCACGATGCCTAAATTCCAAATGAAATCCTGAGATTGTCCATACCCCCTCACCAATGTCCAAAATCATAGTTAATTATAATTACATGGTTAGTTCCTTAACCGATTGAATTGTTCTTCATACTCGACAAATGAACACCGAAGAACCTTCAATTTGAATCTCCCCCGAATAAAACCCAAATCGTTCTTGTGCCCAGTTCGAATGAGCAGACTCGATCCAATACCACATTTGAATCAAAAATATGATCTTTACCAAAAAAATATAAAACTATATCCATATGAACACTGACATCCAAATGGAATCTTTACCATCCACATACCAGTCTCATCACACCCATGACCCTACCCACATGAGGTTAATTCCTCTACAACTAATATAATTTTCCACACCATAGGAGTATCTTCATTATCACATTTATAATTGAAATTCTTTTATCTCCCCCACCCAAAGTTCATCCATTAACATATGTAATGATTGAACATGATTTCTCTTCTCATACAGAAGCACTAACATGAAACATCAATTACTACCCATTGCTAGATCCCAAGGAATGTCATCCTCTACATCTATCAAAATTCAACATGATATGTGAGTCACACCATCCAGTAGAAAATAGTGAACTTCCCATAATATGTATTTCCTTATAACACTCCTCATGAACTACCCAATAAGGCTCTATAATTGCATGCATGTTACTTCCCCAAATCCATGCTCATCCATCATGTCAACTCCAAACACCATCCATCCACAATGTCACTATAGATTGTATAGGATGCACCTACCATTCTCATCAAACCATAGACAACTATGCCTATACGAATTTCATTGAATCCATTGGTCTTCATCCCACACATAGCTGCTCACATATTCATAAATAAATGATCATCACGTATACCCAAAAAACATTAATAATCATGCATTGAGGTTTTCCCCATAAATCAATTTTAACCCTCGCTTTATTCTCATGATGCATAGTGATCCTCTATAAAATAAACTCATTGGTTATCATCCACTATTCATATCATTCTCATTATAAACTAATAGGTGTACACTCTCATACAACTATATCACATAAAACAACTCACACCCCCACGAGTTTCACATCCTCAATGCTCACACACCTATAAAACTGAACATCCCCACTAGATGTCAATATCATCTAGCTAGAAGAAATATGATTCTTACTTTCCCATAAGAATGATATCTCACCCGTGCTATGGAAAATCACCTGAAAACCCACTACTTGAGAATATTCCTACAACCAAAACCATATACCCACACTCTATCCACCCTAGATCATACCATCTAGGATCCTTACCTCCAATCTCGCTTTTCCACACATCCGAAATAAATAGATCCATGTATCCAACTAATCTTATCCTTTGGAACCATCCTTGATACCAACATAACTCACACTAAAAGTTCTTTGGAACATGAAATCCCATGGAATCTAACAAGTTTATACCAAATATTTGACTATACTCATTGTGTACCTATCTCAAATGTAAAGAATCTACCCATTTATCCCATCTCTAAGGAACTCATAAGTTTTTTCATACCACTCTATCAAGTTACCTTTATATATCACTCGACTCACCAATAGCCTGATCTACATATAAATAGAACTAGTATCTCCCACAAAACATATAAATATGACCTCATATAGGTTACCACTCAGGGGGAAAATATTTGTTCATGTCTCAAATATAATAAGAAAACTCAAGTAAAAACACCCACTATATGGTTCTCATATATATATATATATGGAATCACATTCCACATTATTGACCTAATCCAGGTTACTAATCCTTGCAAAGAATGCACACACCAAAATACTCACTCACAGACCATGATATCTTCTATCAGCATTTAGAAACATAACCCTATGACATTTCTAAATGAAATAAAACCATAATTATATAGTTTTTTAAATATAATTCCACAAATAAGAAATATAAGAAAAAACTATATAGGTTTTTTATTACTCTATAAATAATTTTAAACCATTTTATTTTCAAAACTAGTATCATAATCACCAAAAATATATTGATCAACAAGGAATCTAATACCTGTATCGACCAATCAGGGGTCACTATACATCCCCTTCATAGATAGAATATATAATAATCATTGAGGAAGATCCATCCATAAATCCACAAAATATGTCATCAAAAGAAAATATACCGTGGTTCAGGTGAGTAAAATTAAAAAAGTTGGTAGAATAGTGAACGTGGCACATGACGAAACAAATAAATGAAAAAAACCACGACTTGACCCAATGACCACACTCCAAACCCTTCCCCACCCTTACCAACCTAGTCGAGAACACGGGGAATTAGGTTAGTAGAATTAATCCAACAAGTTATATGGTAACAAGGATATGATTTATTGGTGATAATTTAAACAAATAAAATCTAGTCATTTGTGATATAAATCATAGTAATGTACGTGAATGATATGTGAGTCCCACATGTAAAAAATGATAATAAAACACAAGACTCTTATTAAAGGTCCAAGATCCAAATCCACAATAATAATATCAAATACACATACCATACATGAATACATATCTCAATCATAACATTAAAGACCGAAACCATAAATCCCATATCCCAAGTTACAACTAATTCCCATATGAAATTATCCATGAAACACCTGTCTATGGTCCATAGTAAGCTCCAAAAAGTCCCTATTAGCTGTCTAACAAACCCCAATTTGAATTACAAGAAAAATAAACTCTCATAAAACTTTATAATGTCTTTTATTGTGACCCCCACATATTTTCTGTATGAGTACACCAAAATACATTAGGCAAGACTCCCCATATGCATGAGGCTACTAAATAGAAGAGAGGGTCTAATGTGTTACCATGAGGAGACTATAACCTTATATAAAAGTGATCGGTAACAATAGAAATAACCAATAATAATTTTCAACAAAAAATATATGTACATAGAAAAAATAAACATAACCATCATATATCTAAATTGATGTGGAAGAATATAGTCACACATCACAACTGATCACTCACTCATCCAATCACATATAAAAAAAGTATTAAATAAAATGAGGCACTAATACCATCAGTAAACCTGATCACATCCTAGACTAAAATACATCTTGGGATTCTCTAGTCCGATCATGAAACACTGGGCCAATGCTCTTCCTGAACCTGTGAACATTAGGTTTTCTTAGGTACCTCACTGTTATAGCCAACCGATCATGGTGTGAGTAAAACTCAACAAGGAGCCACCAATGATGTACCTAATATAAAAATTAAATACCATGTATATAAATTTTATATTCCCAAAATAATAAATAGATAAATATGTAAGCATAATAAAATAAACCCCCATCAATCATCAGGTTCTAATGAGACACTGGAGATCAACAACACCTACTTTGGCTTGTGCCAAATATCTATGATCATAATAACATCATCCATAAACTAGGGGAATAAGTGCCCCCCCCCCCTTTGAAAATATATGTATCTTCATCTATAATATAGGTTCCTTACCACTCCCTTTCATGAAACAAGTAATAGGCCATATCAAAAATAGGGTAGACTGCTTATGGAGGGAAATAGAAATAGATCATATGGTAACTCAGTGGAAGACTTTCCCTACTATGAAACAAAATTAATATCATCTAAAAACTCTCGGGAATAAACACACACTGTTTTAAAACATATATCTTGTCATCCATAAACTTTGGGGGTGCAACCAGACCCTTCTAGATAATATATATCATATCATTAAGAAACTCAGGAGCATAAATACACCATGTCGAAAAAATAGATAATACCATATAAAAACATAGGGATGAAACCACACGTTTATAGGAAACATAGATTATGCCACACTCTAATATAATCCTCTCTCCCTGGGACTATCAAACAATATACATACATTGACCATAACATCTTATCCATAATCTCACTAGAAGATCACTAGTGTGTTGGCCACTCATCCATAGCCACACATCTCAATTCATTCCTCTACATCCTTTTAGCCACTCGGGCTTAACTATCAAGTCCATCCTAGTCAAACATACACATCATGAAAAATATATCACCATCTTCATCTTTTTCAGTTTAGATTCCCCTAGGGTCCTCTAGAACCCTATTAGTCATTATTCTCCATTAATTATCCATATAAGGATCAAAACATCATCATTTGGGTTATAAGGTGACACAAAATATTTATAACACCTATCTCACCACAATAACCATATCTAGGGTCAACATGGAACTTGGGAACTAACTGAAGTCCACTATATCCCAACATAGTCTAAAAATCCCACATATGCTTCTCGGTCTCACTCTCACCCCAAACAAAAATCCCATAACTTGGAGGGAATAACAACCCTCATGATCATTATAATTTCAACCATTATAAATCAACTTAATAAGTTATTCCATCATCACACTAGAGGGATGGCCCCATGCCCATCTCCCTTCTCTAATCACCCTTGGTCACTCCTATCACCCAACCATTTACACAATCCTAATTTGGGAATACCCACCCTGTAAATCATATTTTTTTAGTGGAGGAACACTATTCCCACTCTATAATCAACTATATTGTATTCTATAAGCTATATCAGGATTTAATTATAGAATTTCCCTTGTCTAAATATTACCAATACATTTTTCACCCCTTCCCAAGGGAACTAAGGGACCTATCGGGGACCACAACATTCATTCACCTCTCAATGTGATCCCTATAGGATCCATGTATCTTGAGGAATATATTTAAAATCAATCCATTGTCCATAAATAAATTAGGCATCATGCTAGTGTTAAAGGTTCCTTTGTGGACCTTAGAACATTATCTATCCTTGTGAATTTTTATTAAGTGAAACAATTGTTTAATTAAAAAATGATGATCACCCATAGTGGTGAGGCCACATATTAATTTTTTTATCGAATTCACAAACATTGGGACATGTTCAAGGGACCACCCACAATATATAAAGTTCACATCGTTGGGGTTCTCCACACTTCCTTGACTACATTCAACCATGCTCATATCACATCCAAAGCACCAATGTCAAGAAATTGTTACCTATTTAATTATTCATAGAAATTAATTATTAATTTTACTAGTTAATTTAAATAGGAATGAAGACCGAAAAACTCATCGAGAAACATCCACTCAACCAAACCATGATAAATGTGTTATAGTCAACTAAAAAGAAGAACCTTGACCTAAGACACAAAAAATTCCCATTTTACTCTCCCAAAACAATGGTAAATTTCCTATAATTTAATTGAAAAACCTAGAAACCCCTGTAAGGTGACATACCTATGAATAAATGGTGAGAAGAATACATGATATAATCATTATATTAAATCTTAATTCTATGTTATGAAAAATTCTCTTCATATCGGATGATTTCTACCATGATTTGGTAGAATTTGTCACAAAATTCCTAGGTCAAGGGATATGAAAATAATATTTGATGAAAAGAAAACTAAATGGAATGATTTGATGAGGTAAATCACCTAGAATCACAAAAAAACAACCACTAAGAACAATCAAGATTAACGGGGATCAGTAGATGAATATAAGGGTTTGTATTGGATAAAATGTCCTCCTCCACATGACTTGTTTGATCAAGAACCCAAGGGGGATAACCTTGAAATTAAGGGTCTGACCTAATTTGAAATAAAAGGTTCACATATCAATCATAATGAAACTATCCCCCCAAGTAGAGGGAATTGACCTCTATATATTTTCATCATAGCACAACCTCTATGGGTTATGGTGCAACATCCAGAGGGAGTGTGCTTGACCCTTGGCCAAACATTATCATAGTGTGGCCCTATTGGCTTGTGGTGAGACTAATCTAGTAACAGAATCACAAAAAAGGCCCCCAAACCTCATTGTGCATTATACTTCTTCTAATGACATGATTAAATTCACTCTCCTCTCAATACATAGTTCCCTAACTATAACACAACATTCTTTTAGTGAAACTTTCTATAGTTCACAGTACGGATGACCACCAATATTTAAAAATAGAAAGGGAGGGGGTCCACCCCAACACCACTAAAATAACTCACCCATGTACCCAAATAAGAACCCAATCCTAGAATTATATCCAAATAAATGTTCGAAAGATTTTACAACCCTCATAACTCTTATCAAAATACCAGTTCCTAAAAAGTTCCCCGCTCTAGAGCCAAAAAATAAAATTCCTCATAGATTTAAAGTGATGAATCAAAAAGTGGGAAATAATAAACCAATAAATGTTTTATAGTGAAAAATATAAATGAAGTTAGTAATTACTAGTTATTATTCTGACAGTAATGGTTATAACTTTTATGAGTTGTATGAAGAAACTAAAAAACACTAAAAATATGTTTTAAGAGTTACTAAATTGTCTAAATAATTAAAAGAATAAAATAAGATATTTATCAATGAATTTAAGAAATTCAATAAGGAGATGGAAGAAATTGTAAATTTTTCTTCATGCTTTTTAGGTAATAACTATGATGATTTTGGTTCAGTTTCGATGAAAAATTAAAATCTTCGAAAGGAACCTATAAACTTAAAAGAAACATTATTTACATTCATTAAATTAAATTAGAAATATGAAAATATGGTAGTTATAATGAAACCTAATAAATATAAAACTTATTTTTATTTATAATCCAAAAATTTCATTGTTATACAAGACTACTTTTGTTAAAATTTATTTTTAAATGTTTGGTCTATTACATGATTTAAATGTTGTATGCAAGGAAATTATGCTAATAAATGTTCTATTTGATATCCCAGATCACTAGGTTATACTAATACTTTTATTTTAAAACATATATCCACTACATTTCCTTACAATAAATGTTTTAAATCTATTTGGATACATAATAATTATATTTCTAACATAGTTGGAACCAAAATATCAAAAATAACAAAAATGTCAAGTAATTGATTTTTTTAGAAAACATTTCATGGATGTCTAAAGAACAGAACATGGTATATAGAAAGTGATTTTTCCTGACACATGACTGATGACCTATCAAATATTCTCTCTTATAACAAATTTTATGGAGTCTCTATCACTATTGTAGATAAATATAAAGGAATGGTTAAGGGATTTAGTAAAATATATATTTCTAATTTTGTTTTAATTTCTAAATTTTTATATGTTTAAGGTTTGAAACCTAACATAATTAGTATTTGAAAATTATTTTACGATGATGTTCATGATATTTTTTAAGATTATAAATGTTTTTAAATGAAAATGTTTCATTTTATGATTATATAAAATTTAATATTTATTCTATTAATATATTTGATCTATTTAATAAATATTTTATGTGTCTTATGGGTATATAATTAGATGATCTTATTTGATATAGAAGGATTAGAAATGTTCATTTTCAAATTATAAAAAAAAATTCAGGCATCAATATGTTCTAGACATACCAAAGTTAATGGTACGTAAATATTTCTTTATGGTTCGGGCATAATAGGTAAGTAGTAGAAGGAATGATTTAAATCTATCAATAATGTTTCTACTTCCACACCAATTTAATTATTTCATCTTGATTTATTTAGTCTAATAAAAACTACTAGTTTAAGTGACAAGAATATGTTTTTGTTATATTTGAAGATTTTAGTATATTTACATGAGTTTTTTCATGTATCGTATGGATGAAACCTTAGCTATATTTGTTGATTTTTTTAATCTATTTAAAAATATAAAATATTGTTAAATTTTTTCTATTATAAGTTATAATGGAGGTGAATTTTTTAAATTTAATTTTGAAAAAAAATTGTGAATAAAATGGATATACTAATAATATTTCTACTCTAGAACACCATAAACAATAGTTTTCTATAATGGAAAAATAAAATTATTCAATTGATGGATCAAAATTTGATAAATGAATATAGTTTACCATATTTTGTTTTTTGAAAAATCCACTAATAATTCTTGATATGTTTTGAATAGAGTTTTTGTTGGACCTTTTTTTAAGAAAACCCCACATTAATTGTTTAATGTTATAAAACCAATGGTTGGTTATTTTAATATTTTTGGTTGTAATGTTTTTTTCTTGAATAAGAAATATATTTTAGATATGTTTGATACTAAAATGTTTGAAGGTATCTTTCTTGGTTATTCTTATAAAATTAACGCTTATAAATATTTATAATGAGAACACCATAATTGTTTAAGAATCATTTAAAATAGTGTTTGGTGATTCTTTCAATGTTCATAAATATGTTTTGAAAAATATTAAATATGATTTAGGTATTTAAATTTTCGAAAATAAAAGCCTATAGATAATGTATATATTGATGTGGAGAAAATTTATTCTTAATATTATCCAAGATCATGGATGATTAATAAAGATAATAATATTGATAATGTGATTGGTAGTGTTGGTTATGGTATGAAAACTACAATATCTACCTTAAACTACATTTCTAAATCTCCTTTTTTAATCATGTTCCTACTAATGTTCTTGAAACTTTAAATTATACAAATTTTATTATTACTATGAAATATGACACTAGTAAATTTTTTATAATTAATTTTTGGTATTTAGTTGAATTTATTTATGATAAAAAAGTAATCAAAATTAAATAGATCTTCATAAACAAGATGGTTGAATCTGGATAGATTATCAAAAATAAATCTATACTTATTACCCAAATATACTCTTAAGAAGAATGTATAGAATTTCTATATTGAATTTCACCCGTTACGAGTTTAGTGGATATTATAATATTATTACATTTTTCTTGTTTTAAAGGTTTTCAGTTATATAAAATATATGTTAAAAGTTATTTCTTAAATGGATTTATATTTGAAAAAATTTCAGTTAATCAACACCCTATTTTTGAAAATGAAAATTTTGATAATAATGTTTTCAAATAATCTAAATTTTTGTACGATATCAACCAAGAACCCCATTATTTGATGAAAGTATTTCATTTTTTTTCTTTTGAATAATGGTTTAAAAATGTGTTATGTTTATCATAATATTTTTAAAAAAAATTATAATTATCTTTTAATTGTGAAATTTTGTTGTAACGATATTGTTTGTGGTCCCTCTAGTGAATTTATTTGTAATGATTTGTCTACTTTGTTGTCATCTATGTTTGTCATGAGCTTAATTCAAGAATTAAAGTTCTTTCTTGGAATTTAAAATTTTAAAATAAAATAAGATATATTTATTAATCAATCTAAATATTATAAATAGTTGGGTAAAAGTTATGTTCTTTATTATTTTAAATTTATGAAAAATCTTATGGGTACTTATTATAAATAAGATATTGATTCTTTTGTAAAATTAATTTATGTTAAAATCTATAGAGGAATGATAGTTAGAAGGATTAATTTAACTACATCTAAACCATATATCATTTTCTGTGATTGATTATGTTAATGGTTTTATGTTGATCTTAAAGAGAGTCATATTAAAGCTTTACAAAGAATAATTTGATTTGTGAAAGGAAATTTTAACATTGGTTTGTTTTATCCTAAATTTTGATGTTTTGATTTAATAGAATATTTTATATATAATTTTGGAGGATATTAAACTAATAGAAATGTTACTTCAGTTATGTGTCATTTTATTTGAAATTATTTAATTTCTTAGTCTTTAAATAAGAGATTATTTTTTGTTCAATATATTAGAAGATGAGTATTTTTACGATTCTAGTTGTCGTGCTCAAAGATTATGGATGAAGAAATATTTATGTGATTCTGGTATTTATCATGAAAATTTTCTTACTTATTTTTCTAACACACTAGTAATTTATATTTATAGAAATTCTTTATGAAATTATAGAAAAAATCATATCGATTTTAGATTTTAATTTATTAGAGATCATGTGAATAATAAAGAAGTTCCTTTAGAGTTTATCCCTAATAATAATAAACAAGTAGATATATTTACCAAGACATTATACTTTAAGAAGTTTTAAAATATTTTATTTAAGCTTTTAATTTTGGAATATTAATATATTCATGTTTCTATGGGTTTAAGGGGAGCTTTAATGTTTTTATAGGATGTAATTTTTTGTTTTTCATGAAATATGTAAAATCTAGAATCTATTTTTTAGATTAATTTTATTTATTTTTTGTAGATATTTTTTATTATAATACTATTTTAAAACCTCTCATACATAATAGTTGATTTTATCTTACAATTTATACCTTTAGGTTTGAAAAAAACTTATTTTTTAAAATATTTCTCTTTATTTTTATTAAACAAATTTTAAAAATATTACTTGTATCATTTAATTATAACCCTATATGAAATTATAGTAGATCTTTGATACATGTAAAAAAAATTCACAAAAAACTTATAGTTTTATTTATTTGATTACCTAATAAAATAAAATCCATTTTTTGATTTAAAACATTATCATTTTTATAATTTAAAAAAATGGGAGATTTTTTCAAAATTATACTTGGTGTATTAATTATCAAAAGGGGGGATAATTTTGAACGACTCCTTGAACCACTTTATGTTTTTGAAAATTCCAAATAATAATTTATTTATTTCATTTAAATGTATTAACACATTTAACTGTTTATTGATTAATGTTTGTTTATCTTTTATTGTATAGTAATAATTCTTTAATTAATGTACATTTTGATTGGTAAAAATATATTCTACAAGTCTCTTAAAGTGTTCCTTGGAGAAATAAGTCATATATGACCTGAAAATATCATTTAAAATTATTTTATACCATTTTAATATATCATTTCTATCAAAATCCTCATAGCCAATTCATATCCCACATTTTCGATTTGGAATTCACTATCCATTTTTAAATAAACATAGCAAATTTTTTATAATAGGTTACCATTTGTATTTTTACCATATCTTGAGATACATAACTCAAAATTGATTGATTTTTTTTGGAAATATAATATGACTACATATATTTAATTAGAGTAAATCAAATTTTGAATCGATCTATATAATGTCTAATGTTATGTTATAAGTCAAAGAGTGTTTTCAATATGATTTCTACAATTTCCCAGAACTGTGTGTCTTCAATTTCATAATCATAATATGAGGTATAACGATCCTATTCATGTGTTTTATGTTTATTTTTAAAAATAATTAATTATATAAATATAATTAAACTATTCCAAAATTTAATTCATCCTTTTAAAATATCTATTTTAGATCCAAAATCTGAGAATTTGTTGTATTTATAGATTTCACAAATTCAGATACATGAAAATTTTATATTAATGATGAAATCACCTATGTTGATTCGAAAAAATAGACTTCACTTATGTGATTATCCTACATGAATTCGATTATGTCGATTCACCTACGTGGTCAATTTGATTATGTAGAGAAAAACACATATATGAAAAACACATAGGTTAATTTGCCTATGTAGTTCAATAAAATTCTACTGGTTATTCTAAAATTAGGAAATTTGATCTGTTATGTGTATTGTTTCATATTTTTATTTGATTCATGTTCATTTCAAATTTTTCAATTTTTATAATGGATTTAAAAATCCCAATAAATTATATAGGACCTATGTGAAGTTTTTTCGTTTCTTTAAACATGTTTTTGTGAATATCAAAGGGTTATTTATTATCACTCATGAAACGTAAAGCATGAAAATCATGGATTTATTTATTTATATTATATTTATTTATTAAATTATATTATTTTTAAATTAATATTAGTTGATATGAATCTCATTCAATTTTTTTTAAAAAATTTTTTAATGTAGTTTTATTAACTTTTGAATTTCATTGCATGTTTCTTAGTTGATATAAATGGAATATATTTAAATTTAATTTTTCAAATTCAAGCCTTGTATTTTATTGGTATATTTCCTTAATGAAATACTATGGATGTATTTTAAAACTATTCATTCATATTATTTTTAAATTTTGGTCCCGGGTTGAGTGATTTTTATTAAATGATAATATAATTCTCTCTTTCTCCCTCTCTTCGATAAGCTAGTATTATTATTTTAAAAATTTAAATATTTTTAACCATTTTAATGAGACCTATTTGGTCATTATAACTTGGTAAAATATATATATAGTAATCATATGACTTATGGATAAGATATATACAATCACGACATGAAGAGTGCATATGAATTAAAGTGATAAAAAATATCCACACTTTTCGAACCTTAAAGTGGTCTTGTATTGTGTGTTTAATGCTTCTAGATGATCTCTAAAGGGATTAAAAATATTATTCAACATATAATACCTTGATGAGAAGAAAATGATCAAATACTCATGATCAAGTACCTGTGATCCTCATGTTTATCTATCTCTTTCATTCTAGTTTCTTGTGTCTTTAACAATTCTTCCCATCTCTCACCTATTTTTAGTTTCTCATTATGATTTTACATAAAAATTAATTTTCTATATTTGGGTTGTGACTATAGGATTATAGATATAAGACCACTTAGGATATGACTCCTAGAATCTAATGTCATGGTTATAATTGGGTTGTGACACCCCATACAATAGTCTGGTGTATTTTGGATATAATTCCACTAAAAAGTAAGTTGTAATTGGGTTATGATTCCCCTTCAAAAAAAAATTGGTGCACAACATATCTCTCACTGAGTAAAGATTTATAAGAGTAGACTAATTCCATATTGGACCGAAATAATAAAATAGCATCCCTATGTTCATTATTTTATTCTGCTACAAATTAAGTATATTAATTCAAATTTATAATTAATTTAAAAAATTAATTGATTCATTGAAGAAATTTTTTATTTGGTATATTTCACCCCCTATAGACTATTTTCCATCCTCCTATCAGACCTATCATTGAATTTATAATAAAACGGATCACTGACCCACTAGGTTCCAAGTCAAGTCTAGAGGTCTATAGGTCTACCACTATTCCCAACAAGTCAATTCTTGTTAACAAAAATAACTCATGGTACTTCATCCACACTTCTGTCTTAATAATCCATGTCATCTCATAGGAAAAAACACCCCCTCATCTGTCTCACATACATAAAACATCTGGCATGAAATTCCAACCATCCACCCATAAGGTTACCAATTCTCATTATACTCTATACACGAGACTACCCCTAGAGAATGGAACCTAACTAGTAATTAATTCCATATCCAATTACATCATCCTAGAAAATCTATACCAATGTAAACCACAACAACTAGCTTGATAAAGTAAAATTTCATTACAATCTATTTAGGAAAAAATAATATAGGTTGTTACTGACAATTTAAATACCCAAACCTGAATATTAACAGCCCTCAATCGGTTTACCATAATGGGATAAAATGTATAAATTATCCTAAAATGGTCACTCCATGTCTCATACACTAAGGGACTATGTAATCATCATCACAAGTGTATCACCATAGATCCATATGACCTGTCATCCGAAAGAAAATACATGCATACAAATCGGTTTGACTAAGTTTAATGTCACCAAGTACTTACAGAGGAAAATATCGTATGAAACTTTTTTGACACATTAAACAATTGGGACTAAATATTTAATTATAAACATCATACTATCATTCACCTACATTTCATGTGAGTATTATATTATTGATGCATGAATAGGCGACTCTTGCCTCTCTGGGGAATGATGTACCTCATAACTGGCTTCTTCCTAATGGGCCAAGAGTATGAAATCTAATAATTCATAAAACATAAATATCAAACCTTAAGTGAGTCATTCTAGGTAAAAATCATAAATAACTATAATAGTTCAATCCATGAATGTAAATCTTATTACCCTGGTAACTTAGACATCCACCAAAAAAGGTGTTCACAATGCACCTATCTGGGTTTTATTACAACTTTTGACAAATTATAATATCCCCTATATAACATACCCTTTAAACAGTAATACAAAAATATAAAAAATGTCTGATACCACTATTTAACATCCTATCCCATCTCACTCTAACCCAACTCACTCTAAGCAGTAACCAAAATAGTGGAACCATGTGACCTTGGGCATTCCATCTCATATGTCAGAGGCCACTGACTAAGGGTGGGAGTCTAAGTTATTACTATGAGGAGATTATACCCCCTATATTAGACAAAAATCATAAATAAATAACTAAATATCAACCAAAAGTATAAAACAACCTTCATAGTATGTAGAAGAAAATAAATTATCAAGAATCATCAACAATAAAATGATGTAGAAGAATAATGATATGAAGAGAGTTATCATCCATGGGGTCGATCTCAAAATTATATATAATTAAAAAAAATTCACTGCGTTTCCAAAGATACTCTTGGATATACCCTCATCCCAAACTCCTAAAATTTTCTGAGTTTTCCTATTCCACCATGTTGTGATTGTGTCTCAAACCAACCTGTGCCTGCAACAAGTGTGGAGCTACTCGGGTACCCATGTGTTATGGACACCCATGTAGCATGTGAGTACAAAACTCAAAAGGATACCACCAAACCAGACTCATACATAGACAATAAATTTCATGATATGTGTTAGTGACATGCCAAGATAAATAATTAACCAATTTAAAGAAATAAATGTAAAACCATCATCGATCCTCAGGTTCGTGACCCTGATTGACCATAGATGCATCAACCAGTGTTGGGGTTTATCTAAGAAGGTCACATTGAATATTCCAACTGAGTAACTTGAGGGATCCATATCAATGGAATTCACATCTATATTATTAGGCCTCTAGGGACCCATATCATGGTAGTCTAAACACCCAATATCCAATTTTATGGTAACTAAACCAATGACCTCCAAAACCATGAAAAAAACAAAATGTAGTTCCAAGTCCATAGAATCTCCAAAACCAAGTTCTAAATCCTTAACAGATCCATTATCAAGCTCTAAGTCCATTGTAGCTCAAAAATCGAGCTTCAAATTCATGGAAACTCCAACATTGAGCTTTAATTCACTGGAAACTCCAACACTGAGGTCCAAATCCATGGAAACACCAAACTTATATCTAGGATTCAAATTTATAGCATCCCTAACCACGTATCCAAGATCCAAATCCAAATAATCCCCAACTGTATATTCAGGACTCCATGGACCCATCCCAGTGTAGCCAAAACATAGGAGCTCTAAATCAATGGAATATCTAACACCGATAATGTCACAGATCTCCCCTGTGACATTTTTGTTATCTAGTATCACTCAAATAACCACAATACCATGGGTGTTTCCCATAAAAGATAAAATACCATCCCACGAAAGTTTTTAATTTCATAATTGAAACCACCCTGAGGTCATACACCACAAACCATTATAATAAAAATAAGGAATAAGGGAATGTTGAATGCCCACAACCAACACAATTGTCCACAAACCCTTGGGATAATGTGTTTGGTATGGGTTCTAAGTCGACCCCACTACAATATCTACCAAATACCAAACACAGATACTCAGGGATGGTCAGTCAATAGAGAACCCACTCAGGTCCCCTGGGATAGAGTACATTAGTGGCACCATTAAAGGGTCCTTGATATCATCTAAGGTTCTGATTAAACACCTAATACCCAGATCATATCACATCCCTTGAAATCATTATAAATATAGAATAACCACACCAACTAATATGGTACTTCATATTAGAATGCACATGGCACATCACGGTCTTTATGGCCTCACTCAGTGAATCCACTCAGCCTACCTATCATTCGTATCCTAGAGTCCATCCACTTTGGTTGAACACGTCTCAAGGGTCCTTGCATGACCAACTAGGGTTGTCTATCTCAAGTCATACCAAACCTACATAGGGAGGAGGACAATGTCTCCTAACCAAGGTCCAATCTACTTGGTTCAACTCATTCAATCATATAGGCCACACCCATTAGGAGGGGTCCATTCATCTACGAGAAATTATCAAGCCAATTCCTCAACCATCAGTGGACAAGACATCAGGTTATCTCCCTTATACCAATGGTTCCTATGAAATTAATTATTTCACACAAGGCCTTTAATTAAATAATTATTTCAATTTAAATTAATCATTAATTTACGCTTTGAAAATTAATGTTTCAGAAGTGGATCACCCGCATTGGAGAGCCAACACCTCACTAGACACATATCAAAATAATTAATACAAAAAGGCTCATACACAATAACACAATCCTGTTTTGAATATTATCCCATTTATTTCTATTTTTAAAGGCCCATCCAAGCCCGTACTTGCTCATCTAATATCAACTGAGCTCATCTAAATGAAAAAAACTCCAAAATCAAGTCAAAAATCAACAATTTATTAATTACGATATTTATAATTAGAAGGGGTCAACGGTGCAAAGAGGGAGGGGTGGCCAAAAAAATGGCTCCCCTTTTCCCCCTTTCCTCTTCAAAAACCTGAGAGGTGTGTAGTGAGATTATTATCTTTCCCATCATGAAAAACACACTAATAATACCACAGGCTTATCAATGGAACCACTGTAATGAATCCTCAGGTTGATTTGAGCACACACTTGATCATCCCAATTAGTAATTGGACCTCATTATCCATACAATGTACCCCCTTTAAGGTTCTTAAACATTCAAAATTCAATTTTTAATCTGAGTTAAAAATCCAACCCATACACTAATTAAAAAATTATTTGAAACATTCACACCAATAAAAACACAAGGAATTACACTATCCTTGATTTTTTTAACAACTCTGTGAATTTTAATAATTCCAGTTACCTATTTTATTCTACATATGTTTCTAGAAATTATTCTTTTAGAACATAACTTTTATCCTTTAATTTATTCTATTTATGAATTTTTTCCTCATGATACTTCTTATCAGTTTTACCATATAGTGTTTTGTTTTAATCCTTATCTTAAAAATTATCATTAACCACCACATAATTGTAATTATTATTTTTATCATCCTTCTTTCAATATATCATCCACATTTAAGAATAATCATATTAACTACCTCACTTGAATTTTTTTAAGTGTTTCTATGAAGTGTTCCTTTAGTTCTATGATATATTTGATTGGAAGTCTATTCTATCTGAGACTTATGGTTCTTTACTAATGTTTTTTATTTGTAATGATAGTAATAAAATCATTAATTTGATATTTTTTCATGTTTATACATTTTTTAATTAAATATTCACATTAATCATTCATCACTGAAACCTATAATTTTTATTTATTTTTATTTTTATTCTGAGATTTAAAATTTTGATTATATAGTTTTCATTGTTATTAAAAACTGGTAGATGAATTTCCACTTACATAATGTGAAATTTTTCCTCAAAAATTGGTATTATGATAGTTAATTCATGATTATTTATATATATTTTTCAAAGTCACGCATTTTCTTACTTTTCATCAACAACAAGCATATAAATTTTATCCCAATTCAGTTTTCAATGAATCTTAACTCTTTAATAATCCTCTATGTCTGAACACTTCCACATGTTTAATATGTGTTTCTTAAAAATTATTCACCATATTTTATGGTGTTATTATGAAATAATTAATTTTATTATTTATATTAAATAACATATCTTTATATAGTATTGATTAATATACATTTTGTGCTCATATTTTATATGATCTTCTCTCTGTTTTCCATTAAGAATTTCTCTGTTCCCTCCCATCAAGTATATTTATGATCTTTTATGGTGGTTTAGTGGTATCTCTTCCAATAACTATAACATCCAACATCATTCATGTTTTAGACCTCATGGTTGAATACAATAAACAAACATGAATGAAAACTATAAGCTATGATGTGGAAATTTTCCAAAAAATTATTGGAATCTTCCTAAACAATATATAATGACACATTCTCTTATTTTATAAAAATCCAAATATTGTTCTTTAAATTGGGAAAATCAAGAATTCTTTTTACATGATCACCCAATGTGGTAACAGATTATTGAGGTGTCTAGTTCATCTAGTTTTTCACTTTTTACTAAAATAAAAAGGAAATATATGGTATTTAACTACTTATTCCCTCTAATTATTTTTTAGATATCCTATATTTCTATGAAATTGGAAACATAGGAATTTGGGAATTATATCACCAAACCACTACAAATACATCCCAACATAAAATTAAAATAAGCAACTTATATACACTCATCAATCATTGGTTGTCAAAACATGCATAAAATGAGAAAAATAAATTAATTTGAATGATAAATAACTCTCTTCCACTAGTTCTCAACATTATCCATCCCATTCAAGGCCTAATTTATATTAACATACATTGCAGTGTGGTTTTCAATTCGACCATACCATTCATCCTTAAACACAAATGCCTCATTTCCAGTGATAGAATATTCTTATAAATTTCAACCTTGGGATTTATTGAGTTTTCTAAAGTACCTCTGAAATGTATCTATCTAATTTTATTCCATTTATTGATGTGATTATATTTAACTAGAAATCATGTGAATTTTTCAATGAATCAAAGGTATTGTATTTTGGATTGATGTATGGTTGGGTGGTGACAGAACTCAAAATGATGGATTTATAGGATTCAAAAAGGTCTCCAAACTACTTGAATAAGTTATTGATTAAATTGTATCAATCAGAACAAAAGCTGGTGGCCTAAAATAGTACTTGAAAGGCCAAAATTACATCTTATTGTACATTGGTGGTAATATCAAAGAAGAATTGCAAGATATTTTCTTCAACAGAGAGTGGGATTTTGAGATTTCTTCTTGATATATCTAGGTTGTGGACTTTCTAGTCACATTATCTATACCTTCAAATAATGTGGAAAACTCAATGTCACATTGAAAGGAACCATGTTTTTTTGAACTGGATATTTGATCGTAAATTTGAATATTTTCATTTAGATTATTGTAAGTGGTAAAATATTCATTTCACACTACTAGATGATCTCGAATAAGTTTTTGTATCACTCTTCTAGTACTGGGATATGGTTTTTACCCTAGTATAGTAGTCATGTAGAATTATGATCTGTTCAAATTTTCAAAAATGTAATATTTAATATATAATTTATTAAATATTAATTTATTCATGCAGTTTCATTTGAAAATTTATTTTAAATGAATCACCAAATTGAGAGTCTATATTCATTGTTGATTATTTATTGGGTATTCTTACCTAGGCAACGAATTAAATCAGGTTGGGTGTTGGGGTTGGCCCATGACACCTTTCTCTTTTTCCTTTTTTTTATTTTCATTGCTTTATCATTTTTTATATTATTTTTCCCCTAGCATCTCTTTCATGCCCAGTGGTTTTTTCTTTTGTCACACGGTATAGATAGAAATGGGGATGGGTTGTGTAATAGAGAGAATAAGGAAGGTAGGTTTTGTCGTGTGTCTCAGAAGGGGACATATCGTCATGTGGAAGTAGTGGAATATGGAAATAGGTGATGCTTTGGAATTTTTCACCCAAAGGTAGGTCATATTTTTTTTGAAAATACTAATAGATTTATATTTTTTGTTTTGTACCCATATTATTCTTTCTTAGGATCCCTTTAGGGTAAATATATATATTTTGGGAAGAACAATGGGGTTTCGGGGTGATTTTTTGTGTTTCGCATTCAGAAATTCCAATCACATGGATTGAAGTTCAGGAAAACAACAAAACATGTTCTTCCCTTTTAGGTAAGTCAATATATCTATAAGTACACAATGGGTAAGGAGTATACACTCCATCAAACATGACTCAGCTATGTATTTGAGTTCCCACCTAGATATCCCATTTAAGGGAACATGGTTGTGTATAGTACATAGCGAAACCCTATGTGGGTTGCACTCCGTGTAGGGGTACATAACATGGGAAAGTACATGGCTAGGGCATGTGAGTAACATGGTTAGGTGCCTCATGTAGGTTACATTCCATGCACATGATGAACATGACATGTACCGGGGTTTTTACATGCCATGTCCAATTAGAGTATATTCCCTTGTGGGGATTTTTTGGTACATGTTGTGTACTAGGGTATGCTCATCATGTACTTCCCCTTGCTAACCTTTTGAGGGGTTTTTCAGATCTTACACCCTAGAGTCATAATAGAACACATGAGTAGTTCATTTAGTGTGTTCTTCCATGTATATCATGATGGTACTACCCTTGAGGTGGTTTGAGGATTCCTAGGTGGTGTTTTAGGTTTTTTACAAAATGGAGAGGATCTTCCTCTAGTAATTGATTAAAATTATATTTTAAGAGTGGTACCTTGATATAAGATGGTTCATGGGCCATCTCCCATGATAAATTCATTTATATATCACTATTGAGGATGCCTTCTTTGAAATATATACCCCTTTGGCCCATGTGGATGTGAAGTTAGTTGTTTTTGAGGATCCCTTGTAGGATACCTCAGTTAACATTTCAACCAAGAGGAACCCATATAGGATGCCTCTACATTATTATTATATTGAGGCTCCCCTATGGGAATACTTAACTTATATGGTAACATAGGGAATCCCATATAGGATTCTTGCACCTCCATACCATTTCGAGGATCCCCTAAAGGATGCTTTTGCATATGTACTTTGTTATTAAGGGTCCCATGTAGGAAGGCTCATCCTACGTACCACTACGAGGATCCCGTGTACGATGACTATGCTTGGTTACTATTAGAGAATTACATGAAGGATTCCTCCTTTTATCTTCACCGTTGAGGTTCTCAAGTAGGTAGAATTATCTTAAATTCAGACCCTGAGGATCCCATGTAGGATGCCTCTCCAATGTTATTACTTGAGGGACCAAGTAGGTGTTACATTTTTTGACCAACCCTGAGTTAGTACATCATGTTTGGGTAGATATGGTAGTGGGTTTCAGTGTAGAACCTGTGTAGAACTTGTATTCCCCTGAGGTTGAGGTATTATTGGTGGGGTTAGTTATTTGACCACCCTCACTAATTTATTTTTGTATTCATCTATTTACTATTGATGCAGTGATGATTACTAGATTTTCTTCCTAGTTAGTGTCTAAAGAGCCAAATGTGATGTTCCTTTCATTAACATTGAGAATCATAGATAAATTTACAATTATCCATCTTATTTTTTTGTTGGGATTATCTGACATGCTTCTTGGGATCTGGATGTTGAGCCTTATTTTATTGGAATGTTTATATGTACAAACTAGAATATATCTTTTAACCCTTGTTATATTGGGATTTCCAAATGTACTTTTTGGCGTACAACATATACGATTACTTGAATGAGTGATACCATTATTGGATGTCCTATTTTTCACTATGATTCCTCCCTATTTAGGTATATTTAGGTAGGTTTTTTAGAGTGTCTTGAACCCATCTTGTACTAGGTCTCTCTAGGAATGAAAAGTCTATTATAATTCAATAGGATACCAAAGGTTTTTGGGTGGGTGAATTTCTCCCAAGCAGTAGTATGATGATTATGTCACATACATGACTTATTATGAAGTTAAATTTCATTTATTTTCCTTTCATTCTTTGTTTTGGATGGTTTCCAAAGGTTTTATGGAGAAATAGATGAGTTTTAATGAATTGGGCCAAACCGTGAGCACAATTCCAGATTTAAAAATAAATATTGTTTCCTTTATAACTTTTTAA
The DNA here is from genome assembly GCA_963277665.1 of Viscum album. Classification (NCBI taxonomy): domain Eukaryota; kingdom Viridiplantae; phylum Streptophyta; class Magnoliopsida; order Santalales; family Viscaceae; genus Viscum; species Viscum album. Next base: position 1,034,182,561 of record OY728158.1, read on the forward strand.
TTTTTCAATATTTTTCCCTCCTTCCAATTCCTAAATGGTATCCTCTGACCTATTAACACCAAAATATAAATTTTGAACCTTTATAAATCCATAATCATGGTGGATATGGGTTTTTATTTAAGATATTGGGCCAGTCCGAAGGCCCATTTCCTGCATTAAAAATAAGTTTTAATTGTTTTATATATCCTTCACTATTTTCGTTTTTTCGGTGATTCCACCTCTCCCTCGGCCCTATGAAACCCAGGCGCGCTCTCATTGCCTTTCCCCCCTCTTTTGAGCTCTTTGAAATCGAGAATTAGGGCTGATATTCATAGGGTGTCTCAAATCGGCCAGAATTGAAGAGGTAACTTCATCCCTTATTAACTCTCTCAATTCTTACTCTTTTCCCTCCATTCCAGTTCCTAAATTACCTCCTAAATCTTGTTCGAACAATCCCTGAATTCTGGCTGTTTTAAATTTCAGAAACTATTTTTTTGGAGTAATTAATTCAGGATACTTCAAGTAGGTGAGTCTATTTCTTTCCTCTTTCGAATTGCTTAGGGTTTCTTCCCTAATTCTTGAATTATAAAATTTACAGAAGTTAGGGTTCGTGCCTAGGTTCTAATATACTGTATTTTGGGTGAAATATTGAGGTTTTAGGTTTCTTTTAACTTCCTTGAGGTGCGGCGGTTGTGCGGTTGATGTTTCGCCCCAATATTTAAGGGTTTCGACACATTCGGTAGGTGATTCCGTGGGTAACCATTTAATGATGAGTTAGTTTATTTGATTAAATAATTTTACATGTTCCTTATGTGTTGTGAATTATGAGAAAACCATTTTTGGTAGCAATAGTAAATCATTTGTTTTTAAAGTTACATTTTTGCTTGAAGTGTGTATTTTTCAAATGTATTTCATGTGTTATCCCTTGTGGTAGTTTTGTAAAATGTGGAAGTTATTTATTAGTTGTTGAAAGGGGCTACCAATTATGGTTGGGTAATGATATAGTTCCATTTGGTCCTAAAAATGGGGTGTATTTGAATGGTTTTATTTGTATAACCTTGTTATACTCCTTGAAAGTGTTTTATGGATTTGTGTGTTCTCATGGGTATCTTTTGTGATATAATTCAAGGTGATTATATAACATTTGAAAGTGGATTATTACATATTGATTGGGCTGCCAATTATGTTTTGGTAGGTTCTTGGTGTGCTTCTGGCTTAAAAAGAGGTTTTTGAAATCGATTTTATGTGCAAAGTTTGGGTATACTCTTTATAATTGTTTTATGAAAGTTTTGAATGGTTTATTGGGTTGTGTAATAGGTAAAACTATATCAGCAAACTGTTTTGGTTGGAGTATATTTTTAAAAGGTCCATTTCATTTGTGAAAAGTCTTTTATATGATATGTATCATATTGTAAATATTTTATTAAATTGTTTGAAGGAGATATTATGGAGTGAAAGTGATGTGAAAGTGATGTGGAGTGTTTTGTGGAGTGTGATGTGAAAAATTGAATTTTTGATTATGAAAGAATTGTTATATTCCATGTGTGTGGGCTGTTATATGAGTTTAAATATCTTATAATTGTTTTATAAAATTGTTTAATGGTTTTGTGGAAGTGTTGGAGAAATGTGAAATGTGTTGTGGGCTATTTTGGTGTGATTCGGATTTCAAAATCATTTTGAATGAAAAATGGATTTTTGTGACTTGTGTGGTATACACATGGGCTGTTTGGTGAATTTATTATGTGGAAATGATATTTTCATGTTCAATGTATATTTCATGACTTGTTGAACTTGTTTGAGCACAAGGGGAAAACCTGGGTATCTAGGTGGGTGGACGTGTACTAGTATGCTAGTGAATCCGTGGGGTTTGGCCTCAGTTTCACTTAGCAATATTGATGCTTACAACTCTAACTAAACTATGATAATGATGATTGGGGACCACTAGGTTATGGGTATGTTCCCTACTAGTGGCTCGTGCACGAGAATGGATATTTTTGATGGTTACTCTCACCGAGATACGAGGTACCTGGGACCCACAGCTAGCTAGTGCCTAGGGGTTACTTCCTATTTCTTGTGCTCATTATTGACTTTGTACTTACCGTCGGCATACGGTATAGTTGTCTGGAAAATTCAGTAGTGTTGAAATTATTTTTAAAAGTGTTGATTCTTAATGATATCCCACTTAAAAACTGTATTTATTCAAAGTTGCATCTTTTAGAAATTGTAACTAGCTTTTCATGTTTTTGAAAATTTTCATGCTTTTCGTCTTTAAATGTATATCACATGGAATCTCTTAGTGGTGGTATCCTACTAGGCATTGGCTCACACCCTACTTACACCCTTGGGTGTAAGTAGACTTGGTTATTTTTGTTGTCGCAGGTTGGGTACAGTTTTTTGTTCCAGTGGTTCGGGTTTCTAGCAGGTCCTTGGTGGTGAAGTTTTGTGGAGGTGGCTTGAGGGTGGTGCCCCTTTCCATGAGGGTTCTTGGACTGTCCTTATTTGGTTTTGTACCTTTGGTATAGACCTTTTGAGTTGTTTTAAGCTATGTGATTCAGTTCTGAATTTTTGTAAAATATTGTTTGGTTTGAAAAATCCAGATTTGTTTCATTGGATTCTTTTGTTGTTTTATGTTTATAAACTTGGGTAAATCATTCCCAATTTTCATTTTATGATACCCAGGAACTTTTTCCAGCCCCTGGGGATTGGGAACGCCCTTCGGGCCTTGTCACGGGCTGGGTTTGGTGCCATTCTTGGTGGCGATCGATTCAGTTCGTGACAAAATGGTATCAGAGGAGGTTCAGGTTAACTCTTTGGGTCATGTTATTTGGGGAAGAGTCAGGATAGTCTGGAGTTAGGATTGTTGGGACATGAAATTCTAGTTAAGGGTAGTGTGCCTGATCACCACACCTCATAATGTGATTCATGTTTCCAAGAGAAGTCGGTATTTATCTAAGTCCTTCAGTTTTCTTGGTTCGATGATGATTAAGGGAAATGAAAAGAGAGTTGGGTTAATGGTCCTAGTGAGCTCGCAAGGCCTGGAAAGCCATGTGGAGCCAAGGATATTCCCTAGAACACTCTCTGTGACAGTGAAGTGATTGGAATACGTCTGCCATCCATATTTCCAAGTCACCCACTGAAACTAGTTTCCTCTTGCACTGTTTTGTGCTTAGGTTTTGAAATCTTTTCACTTTGGTTTTAAGAAGTGTAATGTTTATGTGAAATGATTTTCAAATAAAGAGGGAATGGTTTGGTTTATGAAATGGCGAAACTTAATTTTCAGATTTGTTTTGAAATGTAAAATGGTGCGCTTACACCTCTTTGAAAGAAGGAACTATATTGAAGTTAGTTTTGAAAAGTGTTTCCAATAGAGTTTTCTAAACAATCATAGTGTGTTTTAATGGGATGAGATGTTTTGAAATTGATGTGAATATCTTGAAAGTGAGTTATTTTATAAATGGTTGTGACTTTCTGAAAAATTTTGTAAGTTGTGAGTTGGGATTTTGATCTCATGGTTAGCAATTATGAGAAAAAAGGATGTGTTGGTTGACCATTTTGGTTTTGAAAAGTGGAAAGAATTTTTTTTTTAACCTTGGGTATTTCCATTAGCGACCACATGCATGGGTTTATATGGGATGATGGATGGTTGATGGCACGACTGGATGAGTGCCGGAACGGATATGAGGAGGGTGTCTAGTGTGGCACAAAAACATGCATGTTTGAGGCCCATGGGGTACCATTGGTGGATACGCTTACTGCTAAACTGTTTGTTATCAAAGAATTAATTTTAAAGAAAAACACGATGTCTTGATGAATATTTTTGTATGGTTTGTATTATGGGTTTTTGAAAATGTTGATGTTGTGGGATGTTTTGATTCCAAGAACCCCTTCTGTTTGAACTGTGTTTTGGGTTTGTGTTTGGTCGGTAAGCTGTGTCGTACGGACGGTTAGTGGTCTCTTTTGAAAAATGTTTTGGGATGCCTTTACGGTAGTTCCCTTCATGTGTTTGGAGCTGGTTTATGTCTTGTTTTGACCAATGGACCAGATTGGATGGGTCCTTGGGTTCTCTCATTGGATAAGGTACGCCCCCATTAAAGGTTAATGCATAACTGAAGCGCAACCCAGATTGTTTATCCATTGGAAAATCCTCCAGTTGATCAATATAAGGAATCTATTTCTTGAGCTTTTTAGATTGATTATACACCCTTTCCTTTATTGGTTTTGTGTATCCTCTTGTAGTGGGAGATTGATTATGGATGGTTGAAAGTGACCTTAGCCTCTTATGTTTCCTAATTTTTCGAAGGTGGAAGTGTTCTGGGGTTGTTAGCATGGATGAGTATTTGGATAGTGTCTAAGAGGAACTCTGGGTCCTTCATAGTCTCTTCGAAGAAGGAGTTCATGTTAAACTACTAGTGTGGGAAATATGGTCATGAGAGGATATTATGGCCACTTTCTAGAATTGTGTGTTGTTTTGGTATGTTGTACAAGTTTCCTCTATATTCATTGTTTATATCAGTCGCAATGGTCATGTTAGGTGATTCCTTGTGATTTCATGTGCTTGATTGACTGTAAAGGTGAAAGTTGGGCAATCATCTGAGAGTCTCTATTATGTTGGGAGAATGTCTCCCTTGAAAAAAAACATAAAAAAAATATTCCATTTTAGAGGAAGGTGAGTATAAGTGTTCTTTACTTCTATTGTTTCTCACCCGAACAAACAAGTTGTGATGTGTGTACATCTTCTAATCCCTTGTTTTAGTGAAATATCGATTTAGGTTAAAGTGAGTTTGGAATGTGTTATGTCTTGGAAAAACTTATCGGGGATTGCGGTGTAGTTGTTTTTTGCAACGAAAGAAGAATTCTCATTCAGGTGGTTTCCAAAGCCTAACTGCAAGGCTGAAGATACTTCAATATTTTGATCTCCAGCCATAGGTCCCGGAGAGAAGCTGGCGCGTAGTCAGGGGAAACCCCAGTGTCATTTAAACCCTAGTGTAAAATTCTATCCTCAATATGAAAGATAATAAGAGTTTAAACCTATGGTGTCATCATATTTATTCTATTGTTCATGTTTGGTGGAAATAGGTGGAGGGCCTTGTACCCATGTCATTGCCCAATGTTATTCCCTCCCACTTTGGTTTCCATTGAGTCTTTAGAGAAAGGTATGAAGTTTGGCTAGATAGGTTGACCACATGGTTTGCACTTGGTTAGTAGAGACCATGCCCCAAAAAAACCATGTAGATAGAAGAATCTCAACAGTTAGTTCATGGTTTCCCGAACCGTGCAGACTCACCATGTGGTCGTCCCAACACTTTATATTTTGGGGTCTTTCTGTACCGGCCCATGCTGGTCGATTAAGATTGTTGGTTCTTATGGTGGGGAGCCTATTTTTTCCCCCGTACCAATAACTTAGTCTTATCCATGGTCAAGTATTGTTGGTAGGTAGTCTCATTCAGATCTATCAAGCTACCTAAATCTTCCTTGGGTAACCATTGAGATTGGAGAGTTCCCAATGGTTTAGTTATAGCAATGTATGTGTAACCTTGTTCGATGTTGTTGTTCGTTTGAGTGAATTGCTTGAGTCTTGTTCGGATAGTGTTTGAGGAGTTTTCCTTTGGGATAAATCCTGAATGTGATTTATTATTTCAGGAAAGTGGTGTATGATTTTTTTGTGAAGTATTCCTTCCTTAATTGATCAATGGAGGTGTTTTGGCCTTTGGGAGCGAAACATGGAAAGGGAGTACATCTTGGTTTATCAGTTCGGTTTGGCTTTCGTATCAGGCCTTTCTGTAGCTTTCCGGGGATGGAAAGTTTTCATGGTGGGGAAAATTGTCACATAAATGAATTATTTTGAAGTTAAATTTCATTTATTTTCCTTTCATTCTTTGTTTTGGATGGTTTCCAAAGGGTTTATGGAGAAATAGATGAGTTTTAATGAATTGGGCCAAACCGTGAGCTCAATTCCAGATTTAAAAATAAATTTTGTTTCCTTTATAACTTTTTAATTTTTTAATATTTTTCCCTCCTTCCAATTCCTAAATGATCGGCTCTGACCTATTAACACCAAAATATAAATTTGGAACCTTTATAAATTCATAATCATTGTGGACATGGGTTTTTATTTAAGATATTGGGCCTGCCCGAAGGCCCATTTCCTGCATTAAAAATAATTTTTAATTGTTTTATATCTCCTTCACTATTTGCGTGTTTTCGGTGCTTCTACCTCCCCCTCGACCCTAAGAAACCCAGGCGCGCTCCCATTGCCTTTCCCCCCTCCTTGGATCTCTTTGAAATTGCGAATTAGGGCTGATATTCATAGGGTGTCTCAAATCGGCCAGAATTGAAGAGGTAACTTCATCCCTTCTTAACTCTCTCAATTCTTACTCTTTTCCCTCCATTCTAGTTCCTAAATTACCTCCTAAATCTTTTTAGAACAATCCCTGAATTTTGGATGTTTTTAATTTCAGAAACTATTGTTTTTAGAGTGATTAATTCAGGATACTTCAAGTAGGTGAGTCTATTTCTTTCCTCTTTCAAATTGCTTAGGGTTTCTTCCCTAATTCTTGAATGATAAAAATTCTAGAAGTTAGGGTTCGTGCCTAGGTTCTAAATACTGTATTTTGGGTGAAATATTGAGGTTTTAGGTTTCTTTTAACTTCCTTGAGGTGCGGCGGTCGTGCGGTTTATGTTTCGCCCCAATATTTAAGGGTTTCAACACATTCGGTAGGTGATTTCGTGGGTAACCATTTAATGATGAGTTAGTTTGCTTGATTAAATAATTTTACATGTTCCTTATGTGCTGTTCATTATGAAAAAACCATTTTTTGTAGCAATAGTAATGCATTTGTTTTTAAAGTTACATTTTTGCTTGAAGTGTGTATTTTTCAAATGTATTTCATGTGTTATCTATTGTGGTAGTTTTGTAAAATGTGGAAGTGATTTATTAGTTGTTGAAAGGGGCTGTCAATTATGGTTGGGTAATGATATAGTTCCATGTGGTCCTAAAAATGGGGTGTATTTGAATGGTTTTATTTGTATAACCATGTTATAGTCCTTGAAAGTGTTTTATGGATTTGTGTGTTCTCATGGGTATCTTTTGTGATATAATTCAAGGTGATTATATAACATTTGAAAGTGGATTATTACATGTTGATTGGGCTGACAATTATGTTTTGGTATGGTCTTGGTGTGCTTTTGGCTTAAAAAGAGGTTTTTGAAATCGATTTTATGTGCAAAGTTTGGGTATACTATTTATAATTGTTTTATGAAAGTTTTGAATGGTTTATTGGGTTGTGTAATAGGTGAAACTATATCAGAAAACTGTTTTGGTAGGAGTATATTTTTAAAAGGTCCATTTAATTTTTGAAAAGGCTGTTATGTGATATGTATCATATTGGAAATATTTTATTAAATTGTTTGAAGGAGATATTGAGGAGTGAAAGTGATGTGAAAGTGATGTGGAGTGTTTTGTGTGAGTGTGATGTGAAAAAATTGAATTTTTGATTATGAAATAAGTGTTATATTCCATGTGTGTGGGCTGTTATATGAGATTAAATATCTTATAATTGTTTTATAAAATTTTTTAATGGTTTTGTGGAAGTGTTGAAGAAATGTGAAATGTGTTGTGGGCTATTTTGGTGTGATTCGGATTTCAAAATCATTTTGAATGAAAAATGGATTTTTGTGACTTGTGTGGTATACACATGGGATTTTTGGTGAATTTTTGATGTGGAAATGATATTTTCATGTTCAATGTATATTTCTTGACTTGTTGAACTTGTTTGAGCACAAGGGGAAAACCTGGGTATCTAGGTGGGCGGACGTGTACTAGTATGCTAGTGAATCCGTGGGGTTTGGCCTCAGTTTCACTTAGCAAGATTGACGCTTACAACTCTAACTAAACTATGATGATGATGATTGGGGACCACTAGGTTATTGTTATGTTACCTACTAGTGGCTCGTGCACGAGAATGGATATTTTTGATGGTTACTCTCACCGAGATATGAGGTACCTGGGACCCACAGCTAGCTAGTGCCTTGGGGTTACTTCATATTTCTTGTGCTCATTATTTACTTTGTACTTACCGTCGGCATACGGTATAGTTGGATGGAAAATTCAGTAGTGTTGACATTATTTTTAAAAGTGTTGATTCTTAATGATATCCCACTTGAAAACTGTTTTTATTCAAAGTTGCATCTTTTAGAAATTGTAACTAGCTTTTCTTGTTTTTGAAAACTTGCATGCTTTTCGTATTTAAATGTATATCACATGGAATATCTTAGTGGTGGTATCCTACTGGGCATTGCCTCACACCCTACTTACACCCTTGGGTGTAAGTAAACTTGGTTATTTTTGTTGTCGCAGGTTGGGTACAGTTTTTTGTTCCAGTGGTTCGGGTTTCTAGCAGGTCCTTGGTGGTGAAGTCTTGTGGTGGTGGCTTGAGGGCGGTGCCCCTTTCCATGAGGGTTCTTGGGATGTCCTTATTTGGTTTTGTACCTTTGGTATAGACCTTTTGAGTTGTTTTAATCTATGTTATTCAGTTCTGAATTTTTTTAAAAGATTGTTTGGTTTGAAAAATCCAGATTTGTTTCATTGGATTATATTGTTGTTTTATGTTTATAAACTCGGGTAAATCGTTCCCAATTTTCATTTTATGATACCCAGGCACTTGTGCCAGCCCGTGGGGATCGGGAACGCCCTTCGTGCCTTGTCACGGGCGGGGTTTGGTGCCATTTTTGGTGGCGATCGATTCGGTTCGTGACAGATGATCTCCTAGAGAATGGACTTGACCTCATTATTTGATGACTAGGATTCTCCCTTGGATCGACATTATAGAAACTTTACAGAATTGTTTGGGAGTGGGATGTAGAGATGATTATTGAATGATTTCATGTTGATATACCGAATCATTAGATTATTCCTTACATATCATCTAAGGATCATCCCCCTTGGGTATTATACAATTTGAAATTTCATGATTTTCTATTGACAAGGACCTGGGAAACAAATATTAGACTAGATTACATGTGGATTGAGTTATAGGATATCTAGATCAATTCCATATTCCCAGTATTTTCTGTCGGTACACAATATCCTTTATTATAGTGATTGGAGGTGGTACAGGTGAACCGAATTTTAGGATATCCATCTCTTATATTGTTTTATCTTTCTCATAGCCATGTCTATCCCTAGATAAAGAAGATATTGTTGATCAGGATTATGGACCCATAGATTGACTCAATGATATAGGACTTGAGTAGTATGACATCCTTCTCAATTCCCTTCTAATACGATGTCTAGAAGATTGAGACTAAAAACCCAAGGATTGGTTGTAGTTTATACATGTCAATTACTACCATTCTCATACATATATACTCATTTATATATTTTTAATATATTTGTGAAAATATATGTACACACACAGATAAGTATATATACATGGGGCTCTTCCCTTAAAAAAATTCTATCTTGGGTCAAAGAAGACCTTATGTCTTCTTTTTAGGTATACCATAGGCACATGATTAATTGGACTGATTCTCAGGGTTGCTTGCTCAAAAATATTCACTCATGTGGATTTTTATGATTGGGATGTTGTAGTTCAACAATGTCTGGGGATGGGGTATATGGTCTCGATTACATTTAGTGGTATAGGATAATAAATTTATTTCAATTTCATTTATATACACCTACATATAGGGATAGCCTAGGGGAGATCATTATTGTATTTATGACATGGTCATTCTGGTTTTATAGAATTTCATTTATTATTACATCATATTGTATTTCAGTTATTTACTACTACCATGATATTTTTGTTCCTTCTTTGGGTGATATCTGGTTATTTCTATTTTTTACTCAGATATAAGGTTATAGTCTACACATTGTACCACATTTATACCCTTTTTTGGTATTCAATACCTTTAGCATATGGGGAGGGATATTTTGAGGCCTGTGGTGAACATACATGGGGACCAGATTATTGGATTTTGGATCGGGATGTTACAAATTTGTATTAGAGAAACTCATTTCCTTTTATATTACCATTTGTGATATAGAAGACATGATTTTTAGAAATGTGTCAAAACCTATGATGGATATCATACTATTGCATCAAGAAAACCTATCCTGGTGAGAATTATGAGTTTCTAGGTATATGGGATTTCTTTTTTGATATATAATATTAATATTTTATATGATTTTATCTTTGATCGATGCACATTTCGTGTGGATGTTCAGGTTTATTGATGGATTTATGGATATATTAATTTGGAAAGTGTCTTGGGATTGATTTTTCTTCATGGATGGGAAAGGAAAGAGGCATCCCATGCATCATATTTAATATATAGGATTCACATGTTATAGGCCTATGGTGGGGATTAATAGATCCGTCACAGTTAAGTGTCTCATGTGTAATAGAGAGTTATTAACACTGTGAGACTGGTTGTTTGATAGTTAACAAGGAATAGTTGTAAAAATTATCAATATGATATCTTGGATACTATTTTTACAAATTATCCTTTATAGAGATTATAATATTTATCATGGGGATATTTTAAAGACCCGTGATTTTATGGGCTAGAAATTTGAGATTAAATTTTAATTTTTTCAATTTGATTCTTATAAGGGGTAAAATAGTCATTGGATCCTATAATATGACCTTGTTTAATTTTTATGACAACTCTGTTAGTCCCAGAATAGTGGATTTACCCTATAATAAGAGTTTCTCTGAATTCTAAGTTATTCAAAATTTAGCATAATAATTAATATTTAATATTTAAGTAAATATATATTAATTTATTCATACAGGTTCATTTTGACATATATTTAGAATATATAATCAAATTGAGATTTAAAATTCTTATTATGTAGTTTTCCTTGTTATTAAAAATTTGTAGTTTATTTTTGTGTTCCCTAATGTGAAACTTTTCCTCAAAAGTCGGTATTCTGTAGGTTATTACATGATTATTTATATATATTTTTAAAAGGTGGGAATTATTTTCTTTTACACCATAGTTAGAATAGATAATTTATCCCAATTTAGTTGAAAATTGATATTTACTCAATAATAATAATCAATGAATGAACTCATCCACATGTATAACAGGTGTTTTTAAACATCATTTACCACCTCCTATAGTGTTATTGTTAAATTAGTAATATTATTTTTATCTTCAATAACTAGTTTTCATACATTATTTATTGATATACACTCTGAGATCATATTTTATATGACATTCTCCCCATGTTCCATTAAAAATTATTAGTTACATCTCATCAAGTATATTGATGATGTTTTATAGCGATTTAGTGGTAACTCATCCTTTGACTATGATATCCATTATCATTCATGTTTCAATATTCACAGTTGAATAGAATAAAAAAACATGAATAAAAGCTATATTATATTATGTTGAAATTTTCTAAAAAATTATTGGAATCTTTCATAAACAATATGTACTCATATATACCCTTATCAATGAAATTTTTAAATTTTATACATTAAATGGGATAAAAATTCAAGAAACATTTTTACATGATCTCTCCAAGTGGTAACATATTATTGAGGTATTCTATTCAACTATTTCTCCACCTTATCACTCAAATAAAAATGTAATTGGTAATATTTAACTAATCTTCCCTCCAGTTATTTTTAACATATCAAATCTTTATATGAAATTGAAAACATGAGAATTTATCTATTCTATCACAAAACTACAAAAACATTATCCAATCGTATAGTTATTATAAGAAACATACCTACACTCAACCATCATGGTCTATCAACACACACACAAACACACATAAGGAGACAAATCACTTATTTTAAATGAGAAATGAATCTCTTCCACTAGGTCTCTATATTAGCTATCTCATTCTCATCCTTCGTTCTCTGATCATCCATTGTAGCATTGTTTACCATCAGAAAATCCCATTTATCCTTAACCACTAATTCATCATTACCAACAACATCATATTCTTCCAATATTAGTCATAAATATTCTTATAGTTCTTTCAAGTGTACGTATCATCCATATGTCTCATTTTTTATTCTATTTTTTTATGTTCAGATCTTTAACTGGAACCCATGTAATTTTTTAGTGACTCAATGGTATTGTATTAGGTATCAAAGTATACTTCGGAAGTGTGATAACTATAAATATTGGATTTTTAGGACACAAAAACGTCTGTAAACTACTTTAAGAAGTCATTTATTATAGTGGTTTGATCGGAAGGGAGGGTGGTGGCCTAAACCAATACATGAAATTCCAAATGTAAATATTATTATATATTGGTGGTAATATTAGGGAATAATTGGATGGATAGTTACATCAATATAGAGATGTAGTTTGTTATTTATTCATTTTCTATCTAGGTTACATCCTTACCATTCACATTAGCTATATCATCGAATAAAGAGGAAAATCTATGGCACTTTTAAAGGATCTGTGTCTTTCTGGACTGTAAATTTGAGTAGAATTTTGATTTTTTATTTTTAGATGATTAGAAGGGTTAAACTGGTCATTTCCCCCTAAATAATTATCTCAGATAATTTTTAGGACCACACCATTGGTCCTAGAATAGGGTTTTTACCCTAGGACATGAGTTTGGTGGAATTCTAATCCATTTAAATTTTAGCAGAATAATCAATATTTAATATTTTAATTAAATATTAATTTGTTCATGTAGGTTTCTTCGGACATATATTTCTAACAGGTCATTGGATTGATATTTTTTATCATCTTTTGAGACTCTAATAGATATTTTTTTCTTTTTGGGTTATAATCTTAGGTTAGTCATCAGGCCGGTCAGGCGTCTGGTCGGGTCGAGTGTCGGGCTAGGTTAGGCATCGATCCGGGTCAGGCCCCCTTTTTCTTTTTCTTCGTTTTATTTTATCCATTTTATTTTATTTTTCTTCCTTTCGTTGTCATAAATTCTCCTGGGGTTTTTATTTTGTCAAATGATTGTGAGAGAAAATGGATAATGAGAGGGTGAGAGATAGAGGGAATGAGGAAGGTGCCTCTATGGAGCTCGGGTGAAGCTAGATCGCCATACAGCACCTATGGATTACAAAAATGGGTGACACTTGGGTGGATTCTTCCCAAAGGTATGAAAGCTTTATTTTTTTCAATAAAACCATGTAGATATATCTTTATCAAGTTTTAGACCACTATTATGCATTCTTATGATCCCTTGAGGGCTGATCTATAGCTTTTTGGTAGAAAAACTCGGTTCTTAGTTAATTTAAGGTGTTTCCCATTCAGAAATCCATATCACTTGATATGTAGTTTAGGAATACATGTCATGTGATCTTCCCATTCTCAAAATATTATCTTTTCAGAATTAAATGACATTTATGGGGTTATAAACATCATATATTATGACTTGGTTTTGTAGTCGATTACCCAATCAGATAGTCTGTGTAAGGTCACATGGCAGTGTAGAGTACATGGACTAGAACTCACATGAGTTTCACACCATGTATGGGTACATGACCAGGTAAAGTACATGGTTATTCTAAGTGAGGTACACTAGTAGGTACCCCACATTGGGTAAATGTCTTGTACATGAGAAACACACTGTGTACTAATGTTTTTACATTCCTTATTCGAATGGAGTATACACCTAGGTGGGGATTTTGGAGCACAATTCATGTACTAGGGTATGAAAATCATGTACTTCCCTTTGCTACCCTTTTGATTATTTTTCATATATTTCACCCTAGAGTCTGAATTGGACCCTTGAGAAGTACATTCATAGAATGTTTTTTTATATCATGATAGTACTACCCGTGGTGTGATTTGAGGCCTCCTAGGTTGCATTTAATTATTTTTCCTGAAGGGAGAGGTTCTTCCTCTGGTAATTGAATCAAGTTGTCTGGTGAGAGTGAGACCTTGATCAGAGATGATCAATAATCCATCTTTTATGACCAATTATTATGTAGATCTCCCTTAATGATTTCTCACTTATGATATGTCCCCCTCTAAACCAAGCACTACCACAAAAACAGTTTTTCGCAGCGCCTCCCTTTATCAGTGCTTGCTTAGTAGCGCTGATAAAGGGGTGCTTTTATCAGCGATTTTTTAGCGCTGATAAAGGGTCAGCTTCAAAAAAAATTTAAAAATATATTAATATATTAATATATAAATATAGTTATATTGTTATATAAATATAATATATAATTTTTAAATATATTTTAGATAAGTATAAATGTACATTTACACTTATTATACTTAATATATAAGATATTTAGTGAAAATTACATCTTAAAAATTTAAAAAAATATTTTTAATTAATATTTTGATAATAATTATGGAGTAATAGTCATTTAATAACAATTTGAGGACTAAAAAAATTAAAAAAATTAAAAAAAAGATCCAAAATATGTTGAAAACGCAACTCAAACTTCAAACGGCCATAACTTTTGATCCGGGTGTCCGTTTGAGCTCTACCACATATCAAATCGAAGCATGCGACGAGCTCTACGTCGCTGTGACCCGGGGGGACCCTAGTCAAGCGTTTTTCGAGGACAAAATAGGCCCAGAAGGCCTCCAAAACTGAGTTTTTTGTCGGGGTACCCAGATATTTTAACATTTTGTGGATTTTCAAACTTGTTTAAGGGGGTATTATTGGCTTTTATTGGCGGGGACTGAATTTATTCCAAGGTATTACATTCATATTGATATTATGTCTTTGAAATTTCATCCTTTTTTATAATGAACTGCTATTTATAAACAAATATATAACTATATGTACATATTTTTTATATATTCGCACCTAAAAATTAAATTTTTTAAATAAATAATTAAACATATTTACATATAAAATATATTAGCTTTATCTAAATAATAACTAATATCCATTTTATTTAAAATACCAATATATGAATATTTATATACCTATATATTAATCTAACTATATATATATATTAATCTAACTATATATATATTAATCTAAAAACTATATATATATTAATATAACTACATATATATATATTAGTATTACTATAAATATATATATTAATATCACCATAAATATATATATTAATATCACTATATATATATATTAATATAACTATATAAATATATATTCATATAACTATATATATGTTAATATAACTATATATATGTTAATATAACTATATATATGTTAATATAACTATATATATATATTAATATAAATATATATTACTATACGAATAAATATATATATATATATATATAGATATATATTAATACCACTATATATATATATTAATATTACTATATATATTATAATATAACTATATATATATATATTATAATATAACTATATATATATATATTATAATATAACGATATATATATATTAATATAAATATATATTACTATACGAATAAATATAACTAAATATATAAATATATATATATATATAGAGATATCATGAATTGGAAAGCAAATCAAAATAGAGTAGTGGTAAGGGCTTAGGCGTGCAGGGGGGAGGTCTCGAGTTCAAATCCTGGTGGAGGCAGGGGTGCGCGCACATGGGGAATATTGGAGAAAGCACTGTTAAAGGGTGGAGGGGGGTGTGTGGGGTGTGTGGGGTGTTGTATAGGGGCCGAAAAGCGCTGTAAAAGGGGGGGTTCAAGCGCTATAAAAGCCCCCCCCCCCCGATTGGCAGTATTTTTTAATTTTTTTTTAATTTTTTTTTAATTTTTTTAATTTTTTTTAATTTTTTTAATTTTTTTTAACTTTTATCAGCGCTTTTTTAAAAGCGCTGATAAAAGGGTCCTTTATCAGTGCTAAAACGAAAGCGCTGATAAAGGAAGGGCTGATATAGGACCGCTTTATCAGCGCTAAAAAAGCGTTGATAAAGGGGTACTTTTATCAGCGCTTTTTTGAGTGCTGATAAAGGGAACCCCCCCCCCCTATCTACGCTGGCTTTATCAGTGCTTTTCTAGCGTTGATAAAGGCCATTTTTAGCACTGATAAAGGCCATGTTTGTAGTAGTGTGTCCTGAGAACCAACTATTTTGTACTTTGATTACATGAATGTTCACTTATTATATATTGTTCATTGTTCTGTATGACTATAATTTAACAATGACCTGGAATATTTGTTGCATTGATAAGGTCATGCCAGATCCCCACTATGATGAGAACCTTGAAATGTTATAACAATATTATTAAATGATGTTCTATAATTAGATGACATACTATGATAGGACACATAGTATATAGACTGTAATGTGCGAGTACTCATAAGAAGATGAGACTCTCTCTCATGGAGTTCGCACTTGGTAATCTCCGTGATGGGAGATTATAAGAATATACCTTCCAGTAGAAATTTGGTATGTCTTGGTGTCATCGTACATTGCTATCTATGAGCGTGTTTAATGGTTCTTAGACTGGAAGATTATCACTAACTAATGTCATGATTCGCACACTTAGATTTGCTGACGAAAACCATCATGAAGAGAGTTGGTGGTAAGTAGGGTATGTTGGGTGTGTCACGAATGACATGTTGTTAATGGATAAGTTGAGGAAGGATTTGTCCCTTTCATATTTATGGAAGTAGATATCTCGGTCCCTTTGATTGAAATAGAACTATTGAACAAATTCCATGGCCATGGTGACACGAGGAGTTTATTTATGGAAGTCAAAGAATGAAAGATCAAGCATATAGGTTTATGACACTGCCATGAAACATGCTTGATGATATATTGAGACAAAGGGATTAAATTACACGGTAAACATTCATAGAAGGTGACACATCAATGTGGCATCAACTTATTTCTCTTGGGTGTCTTAACCCATTGCTAGATATTAATCTTGAACTTTAGGCAATCCCACCTAATTCCAACAATAAAGAGGCGTAGAGGGTCACACACGAAGTGTATTCAAGTATCTCAAGTAGAATATAGATTATTCTTGTACGTGGTTTAATAATTATTCAAGGAAGCCTAAATCATTTTCATGTTGTAAGAAGTATAAAATGAAAACAAGTATACACCGTGTATTAATGATTACAATCCATGTAGTTTTTTTTGAAAAACAAGTACACGTCGTGTATTAATGATAACATGTTGTGTAGTTTTCAACATGGAAAATAAATAAAAAAAAATTAAAAAAAGATAGACACGCCGTTTACATTGAATGTACACACCGTGTAGTTTTCAATGAAAAACAAGTACATGCAGTGTATTTATGATTACCCACCATGTAGTTTTTCCAGTCTAGATTTTGAGGAAATAATATCATTTTATTAAATGATATCTATTATAATCATTGTGGGAACATGTTAAGGAATTAATGACTTGACACTGGGTTTTTCAAAATAGTTAATGTAATAAATAAAACATGTAACACGTTTATTTATTGTCATAACTCTAGATCCTCAAACCCAATTATAAATATCCTCACAACCCCAACTCTTTTCCTATAAGAGAATCATTGTGCACAACAATTCTGGAGAATTATCTCAAGACCGAAAGAACTCTGTCATCCAAGAACACTCTCAAGACTGAGAGAGATCCACCTCCACCTGATCAAGACAATTTACGGTGGACAACACAATCAAAGGCTTCTCCATGCTATCACCCAAAGATTCCTTTGGCGACGTTCAGAGATACGTGGTGCACGTGTGGATTACCACTAGAGGAAGTCTACACTTGGCTTATGCGATGCAACGACGAATCACATTGGAACATGATCAAAAATTCCAACAAAGAAAGAACGCCATAAATGGTACTTCATATCAATTAATTAAATTAATTATATTCAACCTATGATGATCCACATGTATGGTTTCAGGTCTATTCCTCTTCTTTGTCTATTTCTGTGATTCGATCCATGGAGTTTGGCGTTTATCATTGAATTGATCCCGGATTGATCATTGTTAATGATAAAAACCCTAGTGGGCACATCCACCCACAAGCTTCCACTGCGCCCAAAACCATCATCAAGATCACCTCCTCATATGCTAGAGGATACCAAATAGAAGAGATCATATAATGGTGGTACAATGGGTATACATTACCCTCATCTCAGAAAAACACAGTAAAAATAACCAGATATCGTACATATAATTAATAAAAAGAGTTCCCTAGTAGTAAATAACTAAAATATAACTCATTGTAATAATAATAAAAATTATATAAAATCCTAAACAACCATTTAATACATACAACTTTGATCACCTATTGGGACAACCATACATACAGGTGTACATAAAAGGAACTAAAATAAATGTATCTGGATCTACTACTAAATCTAAGGTAGGCCACATACCAGGTCTCCAGAAATAGTAAAAAAGAACATCCTGATCAAAATAATCCACATGAGTGAATCATATTGATAATTTAACTCCAATACTTATCCCAATCCATCATGTAACAATGCTCAACCTGAAAAACAGACATAAGGACTGCTTCAGACCAAGATGGAAATGTCTATGTGGAGATACCCCCCATGTTTGTATTATCATATGGTTATGTATATATATTTCCATATATATATTTATAATCATGAGTATACATGTATGATTAATGTGGAAGTTAACATGTATCAACCATAATTGATCCTTGGGCACATAACCCCAATCATCTGGACATCTTATCAAAAGTCCATTGAGGTGGATGTCATACCCCTCAATCCATGTATCATTATGTCAGTCTCATGATCTGTAATCCGGATTGAAAATAATTTATCAGAATTAGAAATGTATATGAGGAAGCTACATCGCCATAGTGGGATACATTTCCTAACCCTAAGTTTACCCATAATCAACTCCAATCACTATAATAGAGGATACCGTATACCAATAAAAAATCATGTAAATGTGGAATTTAGATAGATGTCATACTACTAAATCCATGTGTAATATAGTTTTATGTCTATATCCCCTGTCATGATCCATAGGAAACCAAGACATTTCAACTCAGATAAACCCTTTGGGGGAAGAACCTGATGTGATATGTATGAAATACTCACCCAAACTGGTATATCAATGCAGAATCATTCAATAATTGAATCAACACCCAACACCCAGAAGAGTATGGAGAGTATCTATAATCATGATACCACCGATCCTAGGAAGTATACTATGCATAAAATGAAGGGATCAAGTTCATACATTGGGAGCCCATCAACATCCTTCTGGTTTGGGGAAATGTTCCCAACCGATATCCATTGACATCCTTAGGAATTCTTACAAACTATCAATTCCAAGAGAGACCCAATATAAGTTTAGTTCAAAGACAAACATAGAAACATACCTCTATAACCCTGAATAAAGAGGAGTCATAGTGAAAATGGGACTTCAAGTAAATTTATAATTCATTTAAGTATTCTCATAAGATGTAACCCAAGATGTACATTTGTAAATCCCAATAAAATAAGGCTTAGAATCTTGATACTAGGTTGTAAATCTAAAAATTTGAATAAATTAAGGCTCAGTAGCTGGATACTAGGGTGTACGTCTGGGTATCATAAAAAATAGATAAGAATTATCCAAGGAAATACATTTAGGAATCCCAAATATAATGTAAGACACATCACGTCTGGCTCATCATCCACCATCTCGGAATCACTAATGGTAATCATCGTTGTGTGAGTAGTAAATAGGTGAATGCATACATAAAAAAGTGAGGGTAGAAATATTCCTCAACCCACCACTATATCCTCATCCTCATGGGACTAATGTTTTGGAAAGGGTTTTAAGTTGAACCCCATTATAGTCTCTACCCAAACCCAACATACTAGATCATGTTTGATCAAATGTCAGGGAACCCACTAGGCCCCTCAAGTCATAGCACTAGAGAGGCATCCTACATGGGATCCATGAGGTCTACATATAAGAAAAGTAATCCAAATGGATTTCCTCAATAGTGAAGATAAAAGGATAAATCATACATGTGTTCCTATAATGGTAATAAAGAAGAGGTATCATACATGGGATCCTGAAAATGGTATATAAGAAGAGGCTTCCCACATGGCACCCTTAATAACAAAGTACGTTGGTAGAGACATCCTACAAGGGATCCAAAGAATGGTAAGAATGTAGAGGAATCATACAAGGGATTACCTAAGTTATAAAATAAGTGAAGGATTCCCACATGGGACCCTTAGTATAGTAATAAGATAGGGGAATCATACATATGACCCTCTAGGTTGAAACGTAAGCTAAGGCATCTCAAAAAACAACTAACCTCGTGGACACTTCACTACTACAAACATGGCCTTTATCAGCGCTAAAAATGGCCTTTATCAGCGCTAGAAAAGAGCTGATAAAGCCAGCGTAGATAAAGGGGGGTCCCCTTTATCAGCGCTCCGAAAAGCGCTGATATAGGACCCCTTTATCAGCGCTAAAAAAAGCACTGATAAAAGGGGTCTTTTATCAGCGCTAAAAAAAGCGCTGATAAAAGTACCCCTTTATCAGCGCTTTTTTAGCGCTGATAAAGGGGTCCTATATCAGCCCTTCATTTATCAGCGCTTTCGTTTTAGTGCTGATAAAAGTTAAAAAAATTAAAAAAAATTAAAAAAAATTAAAAAAATTAAAAAAAAAATTAAAAAATACTGCCAATCGGGGGGGCTTTTATAGCGCTTGAACCCCCCTTTTACAGCGCTTTTCGGCCCCTATACAACACCCCACGCACCCCACACACCCCCTCCACCCTTTAACAGCGCTTTCTCCAATATTCCCCATGCGCGCGCACCCCTGCCTCCACCAGGATTTGAACTCGAGACCTCCCCCCTGCGCGCCTAAGCCCTTACCACTACTCTATTTTGATTTTCTTTCCAATTCATGATATCCATATATATATATATATTTATATATTTAGTTATATTTATTCATATAGTAATATATATTTATATTAAAATATATATAGTTATATTATAATATATATATATAGTTATATTATAATATATATAGTAATATTAATATATATATATAGTGGTATTAATATATATCTATATCTATATATATATATATATTTAGTTATATTTATTCGTATAGTAATATATATTCATGTTAATATATATATATAGTTATGTTAACATATATATATTTATATTAACATATATATAGTTATATTAACATATATATAGTTATATTAACATATATATAGTTATATGAATATATATTTATATAGTTATATTAATATATATATATATAGTGATATTAATATATATATTTATGGTGATATTAATATATATATTTATAGTAATACTAATATATATATATGTAGTTATATTAATATATATATAGTTATTAGATTAATATATATATAGTTAGATTAATATATATATATAGTTAGATTAATATATAGGTATATAAATATTCATATATTGGTATTTTAAAAAAAATGGATATTAGTTATTATTTAGATAAAGCTAATATATTTTATATGTAAATATGTTTACTTATTTATTTAAAAAATTTAATTTTTAGGTGCAAATAAATAAAAAATATATACATATAGTTATATATTTGATTATAAATAATAGTTCATTATAAAAAAGGATGAAATTTCAAAGACATAATATCAATATGAATGTAATACCTTGGAATAAAATCAGCCCCAGCCAAGAAAAGCCAATAATACCCCCTTAAACGAGTTTGAAAATCCACAAAATGTTAAAAAATCTGGGTACCCCGACAAAAAACTCAGTTTTGGAGGCCTTCTTGGCCTCTTTTGTCCTCGAAAAATGCTTGACCTGGGTCCCCCGGGTTACACCGATGTATAGCTCATCGCAGGCTTTGATTTGATATGTGGTAGAGCTCAAACGGACACCCGGATGAAAAGTTATGGCCGTTTGAAGTTTGAGTTGCGTTTTCAACATATTTTGGATCTTTTTTTAATTTTTTTAATTTTTTTAGTCCTCAAATTGTTATTAAATGACTATTACTCCCTAATTATTATCTAAATATTAATTAAAAATATTTTTTAAAATTTGTAAGAAGTTATTTTCACTAAATATCTTATATATTAAGTATAATAAGTGTAAATGTACATTTATACTTATCTAAAATATATTTAAAAATTATATATTATATTTATATAACAATATAACTATATTTATATATTTATATATTAATATATTTTTAATTTTTTTTGAAGTCGACCCATTATCAGCGCTAAAAAAGCGCTGATAAAGGCCCCCCTTTATCAGCGCTTTTTCGTTAGCGCTGATAAAGGGGGGCGCTACGAAAAACTGTTTTTGTGGTAGTAACACCAACCCTAACACTTGAGGCCTTATGGTGAACCAGCTCGAAGCACTAGATAAGTGGAATCCAGGTTGGGATATTGAAAATTGGTTTCATAGCAGTTCATTCCTGTTGTATTACTATTCGGGATATGGTAGATAAGAGTATAAGGAAATTTTTGGAACCTATGATGGATATCATACAGGTGCATCGAGAAAACCTGTTTTATTGAGAAGTCCTAATTTTTAGGGATATATGATTTTTTTATCTATAATATTATAGTTTTATATGATATTTTATTTGAAGTACATGCATGTTTTTTTGATATTATGATTTATTAAAGGATTTCTAGATCTTGACAATTGGAATGAGGATAGGGATTAATTATTACTCCTTGGTATAAAAGTAAAGAAGGTATCATTCATCATATTTGGAACATATGATTCAAATTATATTGGACTTCTAGTGTGATTTTTACTATCAAAATATTATAATTGTTTAAATTGCAAAAATACCTAAATGATGTTATACCATATAGGTTATTTTTGGAATTATACTCAATTGGGATGATTGAATATATATTACCTTTTGATGGTAGGCTATGTTTATCTAAATTGAGATGTTTTTTGTTGAGGATAATGACTCAGTCCTCATGCATGAATGGTTTAGTGACTATAGTTGGTCGATAGTGAACACTATGCTTGTGTATTAGACCCCATGTAGGGTGTTTTCTAGGTACGTTTATTTAAAATTTCAATAAAAACTATATAGTGTTTTTCTACATAACTTATAATGAAACTCTATATAACTATACTTAATTTTATGTTTTCTAGTTAGATCACTATGTTTGATGTAGATAGGTACAAGTAAGTTTCTTCAGAACTAAACCTTGATGGGGGGTATTATCGTATTCTAATGGATGGTGAGTGTCGACCTAGTATCTTCTCTAAGATGGTATCATGACCTCCAGGGAGGAATTCCTTAAGAGGATGCTCAGAGAGGATCATGTCCCATGTAGGGAATTCTTGATATTTTTGACCCTTATAGGTCATTTTGATCATTACCTTCCTTAGGGTGGTTTGATATTCTGGGATGGGTGGTTAGACATTGTGACCTAGTTTTGAGACTTGATCAATATGTCTAGATTGGGGACCTTGGTGCCTTTATTTTAGACTCAGAACCATGTAGGTCAGCATTTTTTTATTAAGATAAACCTGTGTGAGATTTTTTCCTATGTTTAAAGATTCCATTTTAGGTAGTGATCTTTTTTATAGGCTCATTTGAGACAAATGTAGGGTTTGATATTGTGTTTTGAAAAATAGGCATGTTGATTACTTTATATTTTTAGGAAGCACCAAGGATTCTTGTTTCTCCTTGAGACTAGATTTGGTAGGCATGAATGTTCTGGTTCCTAGCCCTATTGATCATTTTTTCATTATTGCTAATGTAGTCAGAGTGAGGGTATATTCCTATCACGGGAATGACATTAGGTGATGGTTGGTCATAAATAAAATCATGGAATATATGAGGTGATCTATTTTTAAGAGGGGTTTGATGGCAGCTTTCAGTTTATGATATGGATACACTGTGTAGAATGGTCATCTTAGCCTTCTAATGGAAGACTCACTAGAGTATGAATCAGGTGATAAAGGTACACATTGGTTGTGCATGGTTCCATTTAAATCTAAATTCAGTGTGTGTCTGTATGTGAGTCAAGGAACAATTTTTTCATGAATTTTTATGGGAATGGTTACCTGGGTATTATTGTTAAATGAATAATGTCCCTTTGTAGTAGAGTAGACATTAGAAATGAATCATGTCTAATAAGGTGGTTGACATGTGGCTAGACCTGGGCACACATTGTCGAGAGACGTGGTGTTAGATGTTGATTACAGGAAAGTGTAGCCTATTTTGATATGAGTGTGGATTGAAGTTATCTATACATTCTTTTCGATGGAATATGAGCATATTCCTAGTTAGATATTATCATGTTTTATCTTGATAGCATATTGAGGATGCTCAATGACTTTTAACAATACACCGATTTTCTGTCTTGAAATATATATCACGGTTTGACGAAGGAACCTATTGAGGTTCCACTCAATGAGAGATGTATGGTATTCTATATGTGGGAAGTACAACATTGGTGGTTTGGGAGTGGTGACCCTCATTTCAGTTGAAAACTGATATTTTTCATGGAAATCGTACTTAAGAAGCCGGAATAAGTGATTTTTCAAGAAGAAGATACACGTTCTCATATGATGGGGAGTACTAGAACACTCATAGTTAAGTATCCCTCATGTAGGATATAAAGATATGGGTACTCCTATGATATTAGTTTTTTTTGAATTACAATGGTGGAATTTGTTATACATCAGGAATTTTATTTATGTTATGCATGTTGAAAATATATAACTCATAGTGCCTTTGGAAGATTACTAAATGCATCCCGAAAAATAAAGGATGGAATTATGTCTAGGCTGGACGTGATTGATATGGGAATATGGGAAGATTTGGTGTTAATGAATGGTGAAAAACAGACTTTTCTTTCTCCAGTCTCTTTCACTTTTTCCAGGTAGGAGTCATATTGGTTTTGAAACATCCTAAATGACATAATGGTTCTAGACGGGTATTCATAGAATATTTATAATATCATTTCAACTATTTATTTAAAATTTAAGGTTCTATGATCACTCTATTGACATGTTTTGATGCATGATCTAATCCCTATAGCGTTACATTATATTTTTTCCAACAACGTCCATCATAAATTAAACATGCTTTGTTTCTTGTTCAAAACTATATTCAACAATAATATAAACCAAATGAAATTTCTAAATATGAAAAAGGAAATTGTTGTCATATTATGTGAATTCGATATTTTATTCTCACCAACATTTTTTGATATGATAGTTCAATTGATGGTTTACATGGTAAGAGAGATTCAACAATGTGGTCCTGTACATTATATATGGATGTACCCTATTGAATGTTATGTGATGATTTTGAAAGGGAATATAAAAAATCATTGTTATATAGAAGGTTGTATTATAGAGAGATATATTTTTAAGAAATATATGGTTTTCTATATCAAATACCATTATGGTATGAAAAGAATTGGTCTTCTAAAATCTCGTCACACTGGGCAGCTTGTGGGTGAATGAATATTTGAAATAGATATTGTCACAATCACTATCACATATCGGGAGTAGGTCCAACATTACATTTTTTTCATAATAGTTTAGATATTTTCCTATATGTTAAAAACCATAAAGATATTATTCAGAATTTGAATCCATCAAGGATTGAAATATGGATATCAAATACAAATAATTAATATTTTATAGGATGTTTTCGAATCCATATTTATAAGGAGTCATATGAATGTCCATATTCATTTTTAAAATGACTTTGACAGTTTTCCAAAGGACCATGTGTGCATGTAATATCTTATAATGGTTATATAATTAATGGTTATATGTTCTATTAAAATGAACATGATGAAGGTAGTACCATGAAAAATAGTGGATTTTCACTTGTTGTTGTACCAATGAATCTATCAGATACTAAGTAAAAAAATACAATTTATGCGAATATGTCATACTTTGACACCATAAAACAAATATGGGAGTCAGATTATATAATATTCATTGTGCCAATTTTTCAATGTATGTAGTTTGATAATAGGTGTTCCATTAAAATATATGAATTTTGATTTTTGAAAGTGGATTTTGGTAGGAAGGGTACAAAGATGATCTGTTTATAATGAAATCATAGGTAGTAGATGTATTTTATGTTCAATATCCTGCAAACTGAAAGTGGTCAATTATTATTTTATCATCCAAAACCATAGAATGGGCATATGAAAATTCAATTAAGGATGACCCTTTCATTCAGACATTGCAAACATTTCCCAGGAATCCAAATATAGAAGGGATCATGTTTGTCAGAGGAAACCACAATTAAGGTATTTCGGTACTCAATAGAGGGGGTCAAATTCATTCATACTTTAAAAAAGGAGTCTAATAAACTGATTTTTTCAGTAATATAAATTGAATTACCATATATTATCATTTTTTTCACTATTGTGTTTATGTAATCTAAATTAGATGTTGAACCACTTATACAAATAATAACTTATGCATGTTCCAATACTCCCAATCCAAAGGAACAATAGGTTCATGAACATGCTAGTGTTGAGTCAATAAGTTTCCTTATGACATTCCCATTCCTTAATGTTTCAGAAATCACAAAAACATTTTCTTATTGAATATTCTCTTTCTCTAAGAAACATTTTCTTAAGGAAACTTTTTTTCTCTAATAATTGGTTTTACTCAACCTATGATCTTCAATGTATTACCAAATATTTTCCTAAATAAACCAAATCATATTTTCCTTAATTAAAAAAATCGGTTCCTTAACTAACTCATAATATAACAGTTCCTTAGAATCGGATTTCTCTAAAAATTAGAATCTGATTTTTCTAGAATTGAGAATCTGATTTCTCTATAATTGATAATCCAATTTCTCTAGAATTCAAAATTTTATTTCTCTGGAATGAATAATAAGATTCCATTATAAATTAGACTCTGATTCTCTTAGAAATCATACTACGATTCTCTAAAAAATAAGACTTTGATTCTCTTAGAAATTAGAATCTGATTCTCTCAGAAATTAGAATCTGATTCTCTTAGAAATCAAACTCCAATTTTTATAGAAATAAGCATATAATTCTCATAAACAAAATAATCCAAAATTCATATAAATTAGAATATGATTATTAGTTTTCTTATAATAAAATTATCAATATTTTAGACTCTGATTTACACTATATTAAGAATATAATTAAATTATTTTGTTACAGTTATCATATTTCCTTAATCTAGAGTCTCATTTTATCATATCCTATATGTGATCATGTTTATTAAGAATAATAAGGTTTCTCATAGTTAGTTATATAAAATTATTCCATCCAATCTATTTTAACATAGCCACTCTCGGAGTTCCATGTGTATATGTACCTTCAAAATTTAAGGAAAAATATAACCATTTGAGGAGAAGTTGACTTTTGAATTTTTTTTCCTACAAATACCCAGTTATTTGAATGAGATTAGTGCTAGAGTTTGAGCTGTTGAACTCTGGAATGAAGTGATACTCTATGAGATCTCTTCTTAAACCTACCTTGTGAAAATGTTTTGGACATCTTGTTCAAGACGAGAACATCTTTTTCAACCTTCTTAGTGAAAATCCAATTTTTTCTGTTATCAATAGAGGGCTTTGGGGTATATAAATCTACATATGTTTCTTACCTTCTTAATTGAGGGCTTGCGGGGATAACAATAAAAATACCAGTCTTCATATCGAGGGCTTAACAAGCTGTGGGTAATACAGACTTTCTTGAATGTATAAATCAAGGGACCATTATCCAAGGTTGTTAGATAACCTTATCTTTGGGTTAAAATATTTCTTATACTTATTTACATATTTTTGTTACAAGTTTTATTTCTAATGAAGTTTGTTAATGTTTGAAAGTCTAAATTTCTTACATTTTATTATACTTGTACTAGATCTGATATATTATATTTTATACTCTTTAAGGTAGAATCATTCCTTAAGAAATATTTCTTAAGTTTCATTCTCGGATCCATATTATCAAACCCTAACTAAGTTAGTTTCTTTATCAAGAACCAAAGAGGTATTGTGAATTAATCCTGTCTAAATTTGTTAAAAATAGATTTTATTAAGAATAAAATTGATTGTTTTTAAACCTATAATTCACACTCCCCTTCTTGTATCTAAATGAAGATAGCTGAAAAAGAAGATGAAGGAAGGTGATGTGGTTTTCTAGATAGATCTTGCCGAGGATATGGAATTAAAAATCCCAGAAACTGAAGAGCTTGAGAAGAAAGATAAAGAGAAAATGTTGAATAAGAAAATGTAGAAAGTTGAGATTATTCAAGCCTTACAAAGAGACAACATGAAGGAATCTAAACAAGTTCAAGTACCAAAATCATTCTTTAAAGAACCCAGGATTCCTCCAGCACCAATAGAAACCGAGACTTTGGTACTAGATAAGAGAAATATGGATATTTCAGTTCTGAAACCAATTGTTATAGAAGAAGAAATTCAGAATGAAGAAGAATAAGAGGAGGTGGAAATTGAAGATGTGATAAGAATGATAGAAGAATATGAAGAGAATGGGACCCCTTCTGGCAAACTATTAAAAAGAACTTCCCATGTTTCCTCCACAAGGATTATTTCAGAAGAAAAATATATTCAAAAATATGATGTTGCTGAGGATAGGGTTAATAAATTACCTTCAAATGATAAAATTAGTAATGATAATATTTTTCAAGAAGTTTATGAAAAAACTAATAATGTTTCTAATAAAGGATTTGATAAATAATTTTATGATTAGGATGATAGAATAATCCATGTTTCTGATGTTGATCATGAGACTAAGAATATTGAGAAAAAAATTTCTAAGAAAGAGAAATAAAAGGAAGTTGTTGTCAACAGACCTAATAAAGTTGTTTTTCCTAAGTAAATAAGGATGTTGTTGTTACGTCTAAGAAGAACAAAGATGAGAAAAATGATGTTTCTTCTTTAATAAAAGAATCTATTTCGAAATCTTCCTCTTCTTTAGGACATGATTTTATGGTTCAGCCCTTGAAGAAGCTTTTGAACTCCATCCATTTTTTTCCCATCATTGATTCAATATGTCAACTGCTTTAAGAAACAGTTAATCAGAAGACACATTCAAGAAATATTCTTATAGAAAATTTCATCAAACTCGAAGTCGAGTTCAAGACTTTTCATATCAGTTATGATGTTCATTGAATATCTTGAAAAGAAATCACAAAGTGGCCGAAGTCAATCATAGATGATCTTAAATATTTTGCGGATTTGACTAACACAGTCAAGGATACCTTTTATAAATATGATGACAAGATCAAGAATCTCTCAACAAGTTTTTTAGAGAAACTTAAAGTAGAGAAATCTAGATTTCAACAAGAAGAGAAATATCTAAATGGGAAAATAAACTCTATTTCCATTAATCTAAAAAGGGAGAGGGAAATTATGGAATAGATGGCTGAAAAACATAAAGACTAGGAAGAACGGATCAAGTCTCAAGGAGAAATACTTATGTCATATGAAGAGAATATCAAAGATCTTGGAATAAAAATCAGGATCAGGAAGCGTTGCTCAAGAAGATTAAAGATGGTCATAAGGAATTGAAGAAGTTGAAGGCCACTTTAAAAAAGTTAATAATAAAAGAGAAGAATAAGGATGAATAATTTTATTTTCAAATCCGATATTTGTTTTAATTTACATTGTAAAAAATTTGTTATATTCATGAAATTTTTTTTCTTTTCATTATTTCATCTTGTATGTTTCCTAACCTTTCAGGTACATTTCATTTATTTCCCCCCACTCCTTTTTGAAAATCCCCAAGGGGGAGAAAATAATATTCATAACTAATATTAAGTTAAAGGAACATAATGTCCATGTAAGGGGGATATTACATAAATAATAAATTCTTAAGTAAGGGGGAGTTATTTATCTAAGAAAGACAAGAATATAATCCTTAAGGATTTCATAACCTAAGGTGGATTTAGTCATATTTATCATGATCCATAAACAAAAAGGAAGATAAGTATTTCTTTTAATGTTCAAAACTAAAAACCTTAGTCCTTTATATTTGTTTATGAAAAGTTATTTTTCATTCCAAAAAAGGGTGATATTGTTGAGTGAGTAAGTTTCCTTAAGACTTTTCCATCCCTTTATGTTGTGGAAATCACAAACACATTTTCTTAAATAAAATTATCTCTCTCTAAAAAACATTTCATTAAGGAAAATTTTATTTCTCTAAGAATGGTTTTTACTTTACCTATGATCTTAAAGGTCTTACATAATTGTTTCCTATCTAAACCTAACCATATTTTCCTTGCGTCAATAAATTGAATCCTCATCTAACTCAGAACCTTAATGTTCCTTAGAATTGGATTTCTCTAAAAATTAAAATTTAATTTCTCTACAATTGAGAATCTAGTTTCTCAAGAATTCAAAATATAATTTCTCTAGAATTGAGAATCTGATTTCTCTAGAATTTAGAATCTAATTTCTATGGAATTGAGAATTCGATTTAATCAGAAATAAAACTTATATTCTCTCAGAAATCATACTCCAGTTCTCTCCGAAATCAGACATATATTTTCTCAGAAAACATACTCCGATTATTATAGAAATCAGAGTCTGAATATCATAAAAATCATAATCCGATTTTAATATAAATTAGAATCTGATTATCAGTTTTCTTAGAATCTAATTATCAATATTGTTAGACTCTGATTTACACTACCTTAAGAATCTGATTAAATGCTTTCGTTATAGTTATCATATTTTTTTAATGTAGAGTTTTTATTTATCATATCCTAAATATGATAATGTTTCTTAAGCATAGTAATGTTTATAATAGTTCATTATAAAAAATGATGCCATCCAATTTGTTTTAACATTATTGTTTATAGAGTTCTATGTGTATAGGGCCCTACTAAATTTAAAGAAAATATGAAAGTTGGAGGAGAAGTCGACCATTGGAGTTTTTTCCATTAAATACTTAGCCATTTAAAAGATCTCAGTGCTAGAGTTTTAGTTGTTGAACTATAGAATGAATTGATACCCTGTGAGATATCTACATAAAATTGCCTTGTATGAATGTTGTGAACAAATTTTTCAAGAATATAAGATCTTGTTAAACCTTCTTAGAGAAAATATAATTGTTTTTATTATCAATTGAGGGCTTCCAAGGATATGAAGATAGAGGTTTCGATTGCCTTCTTAATCGAGGGTCTGTAAGGATAATAATAAATATACCAATCTTCATATCAAGGGATTACCCTGGTGTGGATAAGATATATGTTATTGAATGTATAAATCAAGGTAAATTTATCCAAGTTTTTTTGATACCATTCTATTTGTATTAGAATGTTTCTTATACTTGTTTACTTGTTTACTTGTTTTTGTTACAAGTTTTATTTCTGCTGCATTATGTTAAAGTTAGAAAGTGTAACTTTCTAACAATTTCTTATACTTATAAAAACTATGATATATTAGATTCTTTATGATTTAAGGTGGAATATTTACTTAATAAAACTTGTTTAAGTTTCTTTATTGGGTCCATATTATTGGATTCTAAGAATTTTAGTTTATTTTTTAAGAACTAAAGAGGTCTTGTGAATTCATCTTGTTTAACTATGTTAGACATAGATTTTCTTAAGGATAAACACGAATGTTTTTAAGCCTATAATTCACCCCTATTGTAATTGAGAAATATAAATATACATTTGGATCCTAAAACTAGTGCTCTCAATGCAGAGGAACAAAATCCTACTACACATATCGATGCTACCAATCTAGAGGAAAAACATCTTGATGATGTTGAACCTGAGGAAATTATAGATGATCACCAACTATTGTCCCTGAAAAAACAAGTTAATTATTTCATGATGGTGTATGAAAAAATTATTAACATGAGAAATAAAGTCATCAAATTATGGTTAGATAGAATGCTTGTGACATCCTGTTAACCCCCAAAAAGGCCATGTTCATTAGTTTCATTAGGCTCACCACTCTACATTGCAATCCGATTGATGTAGATTCATGGAATCATGTTCTACCAATGATTAATACACTAATTTGGGAAGATATTAGGGTAACCTTATGATATTATTTCCTTATTTTCATAAAAAAACAAAATAATAAAATATTCAAAAACTCTACATTATCCCTGACAATGTGCATTTATAATAGATGAATCCCGAATGAAATTTATATTAATTATTTCTAGAAAGACTCATAGAGTATTTCACACAATTCTAACAAAGACCAATATCAAAGATACTGAAAGGAAAATAAAACCACACCCTCCACATATGTATGCATACCGGATAATCCAAGAAGCATGGGATGGGATTACTGGTCTTTGTGAGGAGACATATTTTCAAGTACATTATCGGTAGTAATACATCGTTTGATAAAACATGTATAAATCACTATGATTAAAAATTTTATGTTCATAAAATAGAAATATAGTAATAAAAGGGGAATCAAATGAATCATACCCCAATAAAAAAGAAATGATGGGGTATGATTCACTTGAAAAAAATTAGTACATGTTTTAAATCAACTATAATACTTTTATGTGACATGAAATAACAAAATAATTATGTTCCTATATTTATATATAGATTGATGAATCCAAATACAAATCCACTTCAATCCTATGTCATGTTCTATGTAAGCAAGAATGTGTAAATAAATATTGGATACTAATGGATAAAAATACACAAAACTGTAGGAAATATGTGTGTGTATTACATAACAAACAAAATTTCTTTAAATCACTATTACATAATAATGATTACTTATTTTACTATATTGTTTTGTCTGCTTAAGAAACATGAATCATCATTAGTGGTATCAGATGACTAGCTGCTATCAGTAGCCATGAAGAAGCTAGAATAGTATGGCTGCATATGCGGTGTGGGTTTGGGTGACACCCCAAACATATATTGAGAAAATAAAAGAACTATAGGATAAAGATAAAAAATGGAAGAGAATTAGGCATTATTTGATACTCTTGAATAAAAATTTCATTGATATAATGAGTTTCTATAAATTTTATTGGGAGGAGGAAAAGAGAAGAAACAACTCAAGCAAAACCACTACATGATGTTCCCCCAAACCCCAACTGGCTTTGAGATGAGACATTACCCTCAAAGAGATTCTTTATATGAGGTCATAAATATTCTTATAATTGTTTCTATGAAATATTAATTAGGAAGAAACTAATACCATCCCTATAATAACATTCTCCATGGTGAAATGATTGTGATTTATATCTATCAGCACCCACCCATCACCTTGTTGCCAGGGCTACCTTGTACAATATCTAAAAAGATACAATTCATAATAGATAAATTCCAATAGTTCATATGAGAGTGGGGATTATCATAGATCATGAAAAGAGTGCTGTGCTACCTATTCCACTTGATTATGATAACATTCATATGGTCGAGCAATCTATTTGAACATTTTTATTATATATGTCAAATCTGGTAAAATAAATGTCACCAATGAGGTATTCATATCCAATTTACTTTTCATGCTAGTAATTTAACAATTAATGAAAAAATTTATAACCCAACGAATGTTATTATAGGTGTAAAAAGGTAAGGGGTGAAATGAAAGGTAGAATCAAAATTATCTAAAGGATTAACTAACCAATCTAAAATATCATTACAAAGAACATTTACCCTGCTCCTTAAATATCCTCATTTACTAACATTTAAGGTTATTGCAGATACAAGGGTAAAAATTTATAGTAATTTCAATGTTGGTTTTGAATAAAAAATATACTAAGAGGAAATTATAGACAACATTTTCACTTCAGAATGTAAATGAATTCATCAAGTATTAATATCTTGGAGTCTCAGTACTAAATGTATACATGAGGTGTGTTTTCATGATTTGTTTTTCAAATAAATGTGCTACTATGTTAATTATGACTAAACACAATTCATATTTTTTGTAGATGTATATGTCAATACTTTTTTAAGGAAAAAATATATGAACATAAATATGGATTCATTAGTCCTCACATCACATCTACAAACCAAACCAAACAGAAATTAGATAAAATTGATAAAATAGTGAAAAAACTTTCTAGGAAATTTGAAATAAAACTTACAGATGACAGACTCTTCTTGTTACAAATGATATAGGGATAACAATATAAAATTTAATCATATGAAATATATTTTAATTACATTCGTTACTTTCTAATTTTTTATTTTTTATGCAACCTTGGGTAATCATTATAGTTAATTTGGATACTCCAAAGTTGTATTTTTTGGATTCACTACATGGATACCCAACAAACAGACCACACATGATAATGTTTTTAAATTTGTGATAAAATAAATCCAATTTTTTAGAAGTAAATTTAATGTTATATATCTTATACTATGTTTTAAATAGAATTTTTTTATAATAAGTCGATGTTTAAATATCATCAAAATCTTGGAATGAGGACAATTCAGGTGTACAAGGAGCCTGTCAACCTCTACAATTGGATAAGTATTAGGCTATATATAATAATATTTCAGTATCAAAACACATATCAAAACAAATTACATATTTTTCTCAATGATTATTCTCTCTCCAAACAAACCTATGTAAAATATTGTGGTTGTTATATTTTCAAATTCATGATAGATATCAAATACTATCAACATACTAGCTTCCCCGAAGTGGTATTTTATAATATAATTAACATTTATTTTAAAATATTTTTTAATCATTCATGAATATGTATTTTCTACTGCTACCATGACTCTCAAAATTCCTTGTATTCAAGTGTGTATTTTTATTTAAAATATATCTTAATTTTAGTAAATAAAATAACTGACATACCCAAAAATGAGAAAATACATTCATATTATTTTAATAATTTTAGAAAATGATCCCTAACAATTTGCGATGTGTAGTAGTATTCGCAATCTTAATTTGATACAAGGTGTTACCGATATGACTAAACGTATCTATTATCAGTTTAAAATTTACATTTTATTTCAAAAAGTGTGTCACTCACTGAAAACTAAGAAAAACTACTCTGATTGTATTGTTAATTCATGAAAATGCTTCATAAGTAAGTTTTTACATATAGGAATTAGTCTCACATCAAATTGACTCATGGTGGGACCATTATGAGTCAATGTGTGTGTTTTTAGTTTTAAATAGAATTTCAATAAAGAAACATAATTGACATACTAAAAATCGATAAAAAACATTTGGATTATTTGGATACATTAGAAAAATGATACATATGTCATTTTTTATGTGTAAGAATCATCCTCACATCAAATTGACGACCGATGTGATCGGTATGACTCTAAGTGTGTCTTTTTATGTAAAATTCACATTAAATTTAGTAAAAAACAATTGACATAATCAAAACTAAGAAAATTCATTTTGATTTTTTTTGATACTTTAGGAAAATAATCAATAAATAATTTTTAATGTGTAAGAATCATTAAAACTTAAATCCAATACATTGTATGACTGGTATGACTCAAGGTGTCCATTATCAGTTTAAAATTGAAATTTTTGTTCCAATAGTTTGTCACTCACTAAAAACCATGAAAACATGATCTGATTTTCTTGATAATTTTGGAAAATGATTCGTAAGTCATTTGAGATGAGTATAAATTATCCTCTCATAAAACTAACACACAATGTGAAAGGCATGACTCAAAGTGATTGTTTTTAGTTTGAAATTTCATTTTAATAAAAAACCCAAGTGAGATACTCAAAAAAAAAGAAAATAAATTCTGATTATTTTGGTACATTAAAAAAATTACCCATTATCCATTTTTTATGTTTAGGAATTAGATGAACCTTAATCTGACACACGGCATGACCAATAAAACTCCAAGTGTTTGTTTTCATTTAAAATTCAAATTACTTTTAGTAAAACGATCAAGTGACATACTCAAAAATAATCAAACAAATTCTAATTATTTGGATACATTAAAAAAATACGTTATATTTTTTGGGTAGTAATCAATTGTACCTCAATTTGACACATAGTGTGACTGGTATGACTCCAAGTGTGCCTTTTTATTTAAATTTGATATTAATTTTAGTAAACAAGTCAAGTGACATACTAATGTCTAAGTAAAAACATTCGAATTATTTTTATACATTAGTAAAATAATCTATATGAAATTTTTTACAAGTAGGAATCATCTGTACCTCAATATGATACTACCTATTCCTAGTATGACTCAAAGTGTTCGTTATCTATTTGAAATTTCGATTTTAGTTCAAACCGTGTTTTAATTACTAAAAGCTAAGAAAACTCACTCTGATTATCTTGATAATTTAGGAAAATGATTCATTGGTCATTTGTAACTTATAGGAATTACTCTCACATCAAACTAACACATGATGTGACCAATATAACCCAGTGTGTGTGTTTTTAGTTTAAAATGAAATTGTAGTAAAAATTAAATGTGACATATTAAAAATTAAGAAAAAATATTCGTAATGTTTTAACACATTAGTAAAATGATCCATAAGTTATTTTTTATGTGTAGGAATCACCTTCACCTCAATCTATGACACGGTGTGACCGGTATGACTCAAAGTGTGTATTTTTATTTAAAAGTTACATTTAAGTAAAAAAACAAAAGATACATAATCAAAACCAATAAAATACATTAATATTATTTAAATACATTAAGAAAAAAATCATTAAGTAAGTTTTGACATGTAAGAATCATCTTCACCTCAATATGATACATGGTGTGTCTAGTATGGCTCATAGTGTTTGTTATCAGAAAAAAATTGACATTTTAGTTCAAAACGCAAGTCACTCACTAAAAACTGAGAAAATGAACTTGGATTGTATTGATACTTTAAGAATACAATTAATAAATCATTTGAGAGGTGTTCAAATTAGTCTCATATCAAACCGACAAATGATGTGACTAGTATGACTCAAATTTCTTGTTTCTAGATTAAAATGAAATTTTAGTAAAAAAGACTACTGACATACTAAAAAACAATAAAACACATTTGGATTAGTACAATAAGTTAGTAAAATGATTCATAAGTTATTTGTGATGTGTATAAATCATCCCCACATTAATATGATGAATGGTGTTATCGTTATAACTCTAATTGTGTCCTTTTATTTAAATTTGAGATCTTATTAATGTATTATTTCATATCAATGATAAATTTATTTCTTTATACTATTAATAACATAAGATTTTTTTTATGCATGTGGATTATTTTTCTCGGGTTGTGGTGGTTTCTTTGGAAACTCATACCATGGTCAGAATTTCTTTAGAGGGGGTCACGGGGGCCAAAGATGATGATACAATAATTTTTTAAATGATTGTGGATATTAATTGAAAATATAATTAAAAAACATTTTTTTAATTGTAAATAATAGTATAATTATTTATAATTTAAATTTTATTTAAATTAAATTATTAATTTAAATACATGTGTAAATGTGTATTGTCTATAGTGTTCTATTAATTAAATAGCACAAAGTGGCTGTAAGGACTTTATCATGGATTAAAAACAAGAAAATAAAACACCGTTATAATTAGTTCTTATATTATTTCTGATAATGGTCACCCTTTATTAGTCTTTTTTAGTACTTATAAATCCACCCCCCCTTAATGGTGTAGAGGACAATGATACCTTTTTAGCATTGGTAAGGCCCTTTTTTCATTTTTAAAGGATATAACTATATAAGTGTGTCCACAACCCCTTGGTCACACATGTTCTGTATCGGTACTAAGGAGACACCCACTACCATCTCTACCCAAGCCCAAACACACCCGCTCAGGGTTGTTCTGTCAATAGGGCACCCAATCTAGCCCCGTAGGTTACAGTACATCAGAGGCACCCAAAAAAGGGTCCTATGTCTTAACTAAGGTTCCAAGTCAACACCCAATTCCAAGAGTGTGTTATTTCCCCCAACATAATTATCATGATAGTGAAACCTCACTATCTTTATGGGGTATGTCACATGAGAAGGAATATGGATCATCTCGGTCCTTAAGCCCATACTCGGTAGGTTCACTCACCCAACATATCATTTGTTTCCTAGGATCCATCCACTAATTCTGAGAACATCTTGAGGGTCATTTCACAACCTACTTAGGTTTTCCATCTCAATTCATTCAACACCTTTGCAGGCATGTGGTGTTACACCCTGAGATCTTAAGCAATATTTTTTTTGAATTAATTTATTTTTTCAATATTTTTCATTTCAAATGAAACTAGAAGTATTTCTTTATATAAATTAAAATACTAAGTCAATAATTCGTTTCACAGTTAATATAAACTTTTCTTGCACTACAAGAAACACCGACCTGGCATACGATGCTAGAAACACTGAGTTTCTATGAAACAAATTTATATATATATTGTTAATTAAAACAGATAATTAAAACCTAACCATTAAACATTATTATAGGAATACTAATAAATAATTTACATATATTTTTTATAATTTTTTATATAAATAAAACATATTGATAATGAAATATGATATTTCTGGTAAAGTCCTTTTATATTAAAAATATTCTTGTCTTTAATGGACCGAATATTAATAATAAAAATAATTTTAGAAACATTTATGAAGTTAATTTTTTAAAATAAACTTCATTTTTGAATTTAGAACATCGAAATTTTCCGTGTTTGAATTTTTTAGATTTTTCTGAGAAACATCATTTTATGATGAATAGTAAAAAATAATGATTTTTAGTTAAAAACTACATTTTTTATAATTAAATATTAATTTTAAATGATATTATA
The DNA here is from genome assembly GCA_963277665.1 of Viscum album. Taxonomy (NCBI): domain Eukaryota; kingdom Viridiplantae; phylum Streptophyta; class Magnoliopsida; order Santalales; family Viscaceae; genus Viscum; species Viscum album. Next base: position 1,034,221,120 of record OY728158.1, read on the forward strand.
AAAAATTAAGGTAAAATTAGATGAATATTATATCTATTAATAAAATTCAATTTTTTAGAACCAATTTCACTGTGAAATTGAATATACAATCTTAACAAACTTTTGATCTTTTTCAAAATTTAATACCCTATTATATCATCCCATCTACGGGATTAGAACTCATCTTAATTTGTTCGATTTTGTGAATTGAATTTCAAAAATCCAACATAAACCATTGTATCTAGTCTAATATTTACAGTCTATTAAGGCCATGTTAATTTTTTGAAAAAATGATTAGTAAAAATGATTAAGATTAATCACATCAGTTAAGGCCAAATTAAGCTTAATTAGGGGATAAACCTTAAAATAAAGTGCCCAAATGAACTAAAAACTTGTCCAAAACCCATTTATGTTCATATTTTGTCCATAAACCTTCAATTATTGAGTTTTTGTGGCTTGGATTGACTTATCTTAGGCAATACAATTTGCACTCCTAACTTCTTTCTAGAAATTCCATGTGAGTCCTTTTCCTTCCCTATAGAAGGCCACCGCCTCTACCCATTCCCTACACCTCTAAAACCTTTTATGATAGTCCAAGATCCACCCATGTAGTATAAAAAATATCATTCCTTCATTATTTAATCCTAACTTTAGGCATAAATCTTCTCAATGAAGCATTTTGGAACAAACCCAAATGAGTTACCCATTGAAGAGGTAACGTCTTCTCTCAAGTTCCTTTCTGTTGTTTTCATTCTCCCCATCCTCCAATATAATTATTCACTAATTTTCTTAAAAAAAATTACCCTACATATACTAGAGTGTTTGATGAAAATTTTATTACCTAAACTTACACACACACCCACCTAATAGATGTTGAACGTGTTATTTTTGTGTACATCGAGCAACTGCCTCACGAAATGATGATTGTTCATTTCTCCATTACCACCAATCATGGCAGCCATTGTGATGAAAAATATTTTTATATATGTCGTATATTATATTTAATATTTATTTAAGCTTATTTATTCCTTTTTCAACACACATCTCTTTACTTTCAATTTTTTTCAATACAATAATCTCGTATGAGGAAGTGCAGACTAACGCCCTTCAAAGCAATGTGATTTATTCACAGACCATATGGAATTTTGTAAGGATAGTTTTAATGAAATTATATGATATATATTATATATTATTTTAATTTAATAATTATATATATAAATACATAAATATATATCTACATATTTCATTTACATAATTTCTTTCAATACAACAATAAAAACAGAAACAACGTTCATGCATATGTACGGCTTACCACCTCCATGAATTGTATATTACATTTCATACTTATTTATGATATAAAGTATTATAATATTAATATTATGGATATAAGTGTTTTTATATCATGTTTTACATTCTTTTATCATGATATAAGTATAAGGACCAATAATATTACAAATTAAGACACATCCGAAGAACAAAGTGAATATTACCCGAAGTGAAACCTTAACATAGGATCATTAAAAAGTAGGTAATATGATTTCATAATCAAAAAAAATATGGTATTATATATAATAATATGATTATATAAAGAATATGTAATAAAACTATACTTATTATATGGGAATCTTGCATGAGTATGGAGAGATTAAGAACACAAGGTAAGGGGATTTCATCTCACTTTTAATTTTCATCGATACATCCTGTTATGTTTGCCACTCTTTCCTTTTGTGTGGTGTATGTACTGCCCGTGATTGTATTATATATATCGTATACTTAAATTTATGGGTATTTACATGCCCATTTTATTATACTTCTTTCATGGGTATTAAGTTTCAAAAGTTACTAAATCAGTAAAATAGTTTTGTCTCAATTTTCCTTCTTTGAGACTCATGTTTTGTTATGCACCTAAACTCTTTCTCTAAGGTATATATAAATATATTTTACATGTTATATCATGAATATAAATCTTCTACTGAAATTTTATGTTTCATGTAATTTCATTTATTACATAGAGTATATGATCTCAAGTTTCCAAGTTATAAGATTTTATTGGGACAATATCATTGCTTTTCAAGATTGTTTATGTTTATGATTCATTTAATGAAATATTATGATCCATATCTCAAGGAAATAAATTAATTAATTTTCTTATCCTATGATTTTCCATGATATACTCATGTATTGGTACCATTTTTCTACTTTTTGGTCTAAAATATATTTAATAAAGACTTTTTAACAAATCCTGACTTTACCCTCCCTTTGGTCGGAAATCTATGTTTTCTAAAAAGGGTTTACAAGAATATTATACCATTATCCTATAATATTTTAAAAAAAGTTACCATTTTTTTCATTTAATAATCTCTTCAAGGAAATATTCTTGTCGATTTCCAAACAAGGCATTCATTTTAACATTTTTACCATGTAAAAGTAATGTTCTCTTTTACATTGTATGACATGTACAGATTTACCAACCATCATTACTTTTAAAATTCCTCTTCCTTATATAAAATTTAATCATTAAGAAATTTTTTTTAAAATTAATTTTCAAGGAAAAAGGTTTTCAAAATTTTTTCATGTCATCCTTATATGTTTTCAAGGAATTTTATTGGAAAGTGATTTTTAAATGTTTTTATGTATTAACAAGCCCTTTCCAAATAAGAAAGGATATTTTCCTCAAGAAAAGTTTTGGAAAGATATTTCAAAACTAATTTCCTTATAATATGAAATCCATTAATGTTACTCATTCCCTTTTTGCAAATTCTCTGAAGCTTCTATTCATATCCTTTTTATGAATGGGTCATTCTTAATGTCAAGGTCTTTGTAAAACATGTTTCTCTTTCACAAGTTATATATTTATGAAATCTATTTCTCATTCATGGGTTATGCTTCAATTAAATGTTTATGAAACCTATCTATTTTCAATAGGTTATGATGTTATGAAATGTTAATGATACCCATTTCATTTTATCGGTTATAATTTGATGTTTGTAAGACCTATATCTTTTAATGGGATGTGATATGATGAATGTTTTGTTATCTTGTAGAACATGTGTGATTGATTTTACTATGATATGGGTGGGACCTATATCTCCCTCTGATGCATTGGGTAATGATATGTTTTATATGAGATCAAAGGGTATATGGGTTTTATCCCAATATTGAAAAGAAATATAGTGTACAGGTTTTAGCCCAAGCCCAAATGAAAGAGGGTACACAGATAGTAGCCTATTCTTGAAGACAAGAAGGTAATGGGTTTTAGACAAATCCTAAAAGAAAGAGGGTACACAGGTTGTAGCCCAAGCCCGAAAATAAAAAGGTACATAGGTTGAAGCCCAAGCCAAAAATAAAGTGGGTACATGGGTTGTTATAACAACCCCTAAGTGGGTACCCGAGTCGTAGCCTATGCTTAACATGTTATAAAGGTCTTTGTAGGTATGCCTGACATAAAGGATTCAATTATTAAGTACTCCACAAATACTATGTATTATTATTTAGTTATGATTTCATGGGTCGTGATGATTATATCATTATGATTAATTTATTATGAGCTACCTAGATTTATCCCATAACTCATTTTATTACCTTTGATATGAAGGGTATGATCTCTTAATGTTACGATTGAATTATCATGCTATTATGTTCATGGTTATGCTTATATTTATCCCTTTCTTACCCTTACTGAGCATATGATCTCACCCCTTTCTTATGATTCCTTTATCTAGGTTATGAAGAATGGTTTTCGGTATAAGTACTCAAGGTGGAGATCTTTATGAGAGATGTTTAAGATCTTTCACCAGGATAGAAGATTTTTTTTCCAAGATTCTAAAGGCACTACTCAATTATGGTCCTCGGGCATGTATTTTTTCAATGTACAAAATATTCATCTAAAATGATGTAATATCCATGTATGTTAAGCCCGGGTTTCTATAGTTGGTATGAGAGGAAAAAAAATTCAACATTTTGAAACTATGACAGGAATCCTTAGTGATATCCCTATGTATATTTATAAGTATTTGTATAGGGATGTCTCTGATAATTTGTATAGGGATGCGTGAATGTTTAGGATAATATCTTGGAATTTTGGTAAAGGATAGAGTAAATTATTTTCAATAAATACATCCTTGTATGGATACTAAAAGTTGATGTGGCTATAGAACAATCATACCTAGGGGTAACCACTCTAATAAGATATTTTGGACCTGACTCGGGGTAATATGGTACATGACAGTGGGTCTTGCTGCACACCTGGTTTGAAACTCCGGGGTTATATGCTTGGGGAATTAAGAAACTCTTCAAAAACTATCCTGAAGGATTTGTATACACGTTAGCTATGAATAACCTATAATAAACCCAATGTGTCATCTATTATGGAGGTTTCCATGATTTATACATCCTATAAGTAATTATTTTCATAACTATGTGGTTTTTTGATAAGTAATTCGCACACTATGCATCTGGTTTTAGCCAATGGTGGGAACTGGAAGGAACATGATTAATGTTGAGTGTGATAGAAGATTTTCTTATGAGTAGTCAAGTGGGATGATCACTAGAGTGAATGATTTTGTGATAATTCCTAATTTGTTTTCACAGAAACATGATTAACTATGTTTACCTAAACCAACTCTCGGACTCCCCAAGGAAGATAAAGAAAGAGTTTTCTGAGAGTTATGGTGATGGATACCATGGGGGAAAGAAGATTCGGTATCCTTTGTGTCGATAATGTGGAAAGAATCACCTAAGTGAATGTCTTAGAGGAAAAACATGGTGTATTGACAATATAAAATAAGGACAAAAAGCAAGTGACATTTAGGAAAAAAAGAAGATATCAGTTAATGAAATGGATGGGAATTTTGGCCTCCCTAAATCGTCATCGAAGGATAAGTGTTTTAAGTGTGGAGAAAATGGTCATTATGCAACCCAATGCCCCAAGAGGAAAGTTCTTGAGTAGAATCAAAAAATTTGTGTGAGTAATGGTTACATTTATGATGATGATGATACTACAGATGAAATGTGAAAGGAAAGAGGTATTATTTTTAATGGATTAAGGATGAAGTAATCTATGTTTTTATGTATTTTTATTCAAAAGTTATTAATGATGAAATATACATGGATTGTTCTACTTATGTTTTTTTCTCAGTATATTCATGTTTTTTATGAATGTTCTATATGGACTCGTAAAGTTATTTAATGAGAAGATTATATTTTGACTAAGAAAAGATAACCCTTAATATGATCTTTATGATAAGTTAATATTTTATGAATAAAGATATGTGGGATATAAATAAATTGTACAGTATTGATTACCTTGGAACTAAGTAAGGACTTGTTTTAGGTGGTTCATGTTAGCACTAATGATGTTTATAACATTTTTTGTTTTAAGGAGTCAATCCAATATACTTTGGATTGAGGAATCATACATGTTTTCTAAAAGTATTTTTGGTAATTCATGTAGTTAAAATGTTCAAGAGAATATATGATGAAGGTGTTCACATGTTTGGAATGTCAAAAGCAATAGATACTTTGTGTTATACATGATAATCAATTTTAAGATATTTTAGTGACTCTATTTCTAAATATTTTTATTTTAACCTTTGAGAAGAGTTGTGAGGTTAACCATTCACAAAAAGTTTAAGTTAATATTCATGGGAAGTATTTGTGCACTGATTTATGTTGAAAACCTTGGTTAAAAGTATAATCAGTGATTAACCTTATTTCAATGATGTACATATTACATATTATATTAGTGTGGTTTTAAAAACGATATCATGTATTTTGGGTGATAACAAACCATGTCCAAAAAGTCCATGGGTCCTGAACCCGTGAATGAAGGATGATAACAGTTTCAGGCCAACAACTAGCCTACATGATGTCCTAGTTAATGTGTACTTATTTTCTTAAATATGAACCAGTAGTTTTACTTTTAATTTTTTTAAATTGATGCATGCTGATTTTTTTCAGAGACAAATAGTAAGACTTTTTATTCTTTTATGGGCCTTAAGATCCGTTAAAAGTATATTATAGTGCTTTATTAATCAGAGTTAATTTATGGACATGAATTCCATGAGGTAATGGATATATTATAAAATTTTAAAATAACCATAGAATTAATGTTTTATATAAATTTATTAAGAATTACTCAACGTTCGGAAAGTGATACAAAAAATATTTTTCTAATACATTATGTTTTGTTCACCCAATGGCTTCTAGAATGATCACAGATTTATGACTTTGAGGCCCTCAAAATTCGGTTGATCGTTAAATTTTTTATGATTTATTACCTTAATCACTCTATATAGATATCTATTATTTTCCTCCATGTCCAATCTTCACACTCATCCTATTTTTTCTAATGTGGAAACACAGTTATATGTTGCTTTTGGTAATCATTATAGTTCCAAATTTCCCTTTTAAAGGGATTTTTTAGTATCCATTTTTATGATGAATGTTTCTATGAATTAAACTTTTATGTATTAGACCTATGGTAACACATATTAATTTAACAGGATAAATTCATTTTAAGGGGGGTAGAATGTAACACCATGGGAGTTTGAGAATTATTTTTTTGAATTAATTTATATTTTCGATATTTTCATTGTACATGGCACCAAAAATAGTTATATATATATATATATATATTCAAACACTTATTAAATAATTAATTTCTCATCAAATACAAACTTGGAATGCACTACACACAATACAAACTTGGCTTGCCAACAAGCAACACCGACTTGGCGTATAATGCACGCAACATATAGTTTCTATGAAACATCTTTATATATATATAATTAATTAAATGATATAATTATAACCTAAAAATTAAACATATTTACACTAATAGTAATAAATAATTCACAAATATTGTTTATAATTGTTATATACAGATAAAACATATTGATAATGAAAGATGAGTTTTTTTTAGAAAAGTCCTTTTATGATAAGAATAATGTTTTCTTGAATGGACCGAATATTAATAATAAAATTAATGTTAGACAAATTTATAAATTTAATTTTATAAAATAAAATTCATTTTTTAAATAATAACATTGAAATTATCCTAGTTTTAATTTTTTGTATTTTTCTAAGAAACATCATTTTTTGATAAATAGTGAAAAATACTGTGTTTAGTTAAAAAAATTATTCTTATCTAATTAGTTATTAATTATAAATGATATTATAAAAAAAATTAAGGTAAAATTATATTAATATTACATATATTAATATAATTAAATTCATTAGAATCAATTTCTCTGTAAAACAGAATATAAATTCTTAACAAACTTTAGAACTTTTTCCTACTTTAAAACGCCGTTATTTTGTCCCGTCTCTCATATTAACACTAATCTTAATTTTTATAATATTGTGAATTTAATTTAAAAAATCTGAAATAAACCATTTTATTTAGTCTAATATTTATATTATAACAATACCATGTTAATTTTTTGAGCAAAAATATGAGTAAAACTGATTAAAATTAATCCCATCATTTAAGGAAAAATTATGTTTAATTAGGGACTAAACCTTAAAATTAAGTGCCCAAATGAACTATACACTTGTAAAACACCAATTTTCTATCAATACTTAATCCATAAAGCTTAATGTATTTATTTTTTATTGGTTTTTTAATAATTTTTCTTAGGTACGATCATGTGCACACCTAACTTGATTCTAGAAATTCAGAATGATTCATTTTCCTTTGTTAAAAAAGGCCACCACATCTACCCATTAATCACACCTATAAACCCATTTATTTTCGTCCATTATATGACCATTTAGACTCCCCAAAATCCTATATTCAATATTTAATCCACCATTTAGTCATAAATGTTCTCAAGGAAGCCTTTTGGTGCAAACCAAAAAAAGTTACCTGGTGAAGAGGTAATGTCTTCTCTCAAACTCCTTTCTGTTACTTTCATTATCCACCCCCTAAAATACCTTTATTTCATTATTGTGTGATAAAAACAGTATCCAACATATATAATTGTGTTTTTATAAAAAGTTTATGACTTAAAATTATACACACCTTCATTTAATAGATTTTGAACGTACTCTTTCTATGTACGCTGAACTATTGCCTCACAAAACGATGATTGTTTGTTTCTCCTTTACCACCAATCATGGTGGCCATTATGATGGAAACTATATTTATATATTTCATATTTTATATTTTCTATGTATTTAATCTTATTAATTCATTTTACAAAAAACAACTCTTTACTTTCCATTTGGTGTTAATACGATAATCTTGTTTGAGGAAGTGTGGACTACTGCAACCTCAAAGTGATGTGATTCATTCACACACCACATGGAATGTATTAAGGATGGTTTTAATGAACTTATATGATATATATGAAATATAAAGGATACAAGAAAAATTTTATATATATATATATTACATTTACATACTTTCTTTCAATACGAAAATAAAAACAGAAACAACATTGATGTGTACGTACGGATTACCGTCTCCATAAATGGTGTATTACATTTGAAACTTCATTATGATATAAATTATTATAATATTGATATTATTGATTTAAATTATATTTATATCATGATTTACATTCTTTTATCATGATATAATTTTAAGGACTAACGATATAACAAATTAAGACACATGCGAAGAACAAAATGAATATTACATGAAGTGAAACCTTAACAGAGGATCATTAACAAGTGGGTAATATATGGTCATAAAAACCCATATATGTTATTATATATAAAAATATTATTCTTTAAAATATCTCTAATAAAATTATACTTATTATATTCGAATTTTTCATGAGTAAGAAGAGATTCAATACACAAGGTAAGGGGATTTCATCTCACTTTTAATTTCTGTGAGATATATGTTATGTTCTCTACTCATTCCTTTTGGGTGGTGTATTTACTGCCAAATATTGTATTATATGTATATTATAAAGAAATTTATGTTTATTCACATTTCAATTTTGTGATCCTTCTTTCATGGGGTCTAATTTTCAAAAGTTGCCAAATTGGAAAAATAGTTTTGTCTCAATTTTCCTTCTTTGATACTCGTGTTTTGTTACACACTTAATTATTTCTTCAAGGTGTATATACATCCATTTTAAAAGTTATATAATGAAAATAAATATTTTCTTAACATTTTATTATTTAGTTAATATCATTTCTTACATTTAGAGTATGATATCAATTTACCATGCTATCCGAGTTTATAGGGACAATCGCATCGTTTTTCAAGATTGTTTATATTTTTTTATTTTATGAAATATTAAGACCCATATATCAAGTAAATTAATTAATTTTATTATACTATTATTATACATGATATAATCATTTATCGGTACCATTTTTATACTCATTGGTCCAAAAGATAGTTAATAAAGTGAATTTAAGAAATCCCGACTTTAACCTCCCTTCGGTCAGAAATCCATGTCTTCTAAAAAGGGTTTAAAAGAAAATTATAACATTATCCTATAATATTTTAATGAACTTTTTATGATTTTTTTATTTTACCAATTTTTTAAATGGAATATTCTTTCCACTTTACAAACAAGTAATTCCTTCTAACATTTTTATAGTTCAAAAGTGATGTTCATTTTTAGTTCATACGGCATGTACGGATTTACCCACCATAATTCCTTTTAAGATTCCATTTCATTTTTAAATGGTTAATCATTGTGAAATTATTTTAAAAGTAATTATAAAGTAAAATGGTTTTCAAAATGGTTTCAAGTCATCTTTATATATTTTCAAGGTATTTTCAAGAAAATTATTCTTAAATGGTTTAATGTATTAACAATACTTTTTTAAAGAAGAATGGATATTTTCCTCAAGAAACGTTTTGTAAAAATATTTCAAAACTATTTTCCTTATAATATAAAATAAATTGATGTTACTCATTGTATTTTTGGAAATGATCTAAATGTTCTATTCATATCCTTTTTATGAATGGGTCACGCTTAATGTCATGGTCTTTATGAAACAAGTTTCTCTTTCATGGGTTATATGTTTATGAAATATATTTCTATTTCTTGGGTTATGCTTCGATTAAATTATTATGAAAATGATATATTTTCCATAGGTTATGATGTGATGAATTTTTAATGATACCAGTTTCATTTTATGGGTTATGGTTTTATGTTTATAATACCAATATCTTTTTATGGGTCATGATTTGATGAATGTTTTATTATCTTGTTGCACATGTGTGAATGATTTTACTATGAGATGGGTGGAACCTATGTATCCCTACAATGCATTGGGTAATGATATATTTCATATGAGATCAAAGGGTACACGGGTTATAGACCAATTATAAAAATAATTAGGGTGTATGGGTTTTAGACCAAGACCGAAAAGAAAGAGGGTGTATGGGTTGTAGCCCAAGCTTAAATGAAAAAGGGTACACTGGTAGTAACCCAACATCAAAAAAAATAATGTATATTGGTTTTATCCCAATACTAAAATAAATATGGTAAATGGGTTTTATCCCAAGACAAAAAACAAGAAGGTACATGGGTTGTAGTCTAATCCTAAAATAAAGTGGGTATACGAGTTGATAGCCCAATCCCGAAGTAGGTACACAGGTCGTTTCCCAAGCCTACCAAGTTATAAAGGTCTTTGTAGGTATCCTTAAGATAAAAGTTTATATTCTTATTTGTATTCCCCATATCCTATGTATTATTCCTTATTTATGATTTCATGGCTCATGATTTTTACTTCCCTATGATTCATGTCTTATAAACTACCAATATTTATACCATAACTCATGTTTATGACCTTTGATACGAAGGGTATGATCTCCTAATGTTACGATCACAATATCATACTAACATGTCAATGTTTATGCTTACATTTCTACCTTGTTTACCCTTACTAAGCATCTGATCTCACCCATTTCTTATGTTTCCTTTCTTCAGGTTATAAAGAAGGATTTTAGCCAGAAGTACTAAAGTTGGAGATCTTTATGGGAGATGTTGTAGATCTTTCACGCGGATAGAATATTTTGTTTCCATGTTTCCAAAGACATTATAATATTATGGTCCCTAGGAATGTATTTTTGAAATGTAATAAATATTTATCTAAAATGATGTAATATCCATGCATGTTTAGTCTGGGTCTCCATAGTTCATATTGGAGGAAGTCTTTATTCAACCATTATAAACAGGGATGGGAAAATCATATTGAGTTCCATATGTATATTTCTAAGTATATGTATATGGATGTCTTTAAGGACAAGTATAGGGTGAGTTATAATTTTGTAAAATGTCCAGGAATTTTGGTAAAGGATAGAGTGGGTGTTTTAAAATAAATACATCCCTGTATGGATACTACAAGTGGATGTGGCTCTAAAAAATATGTACCTAGGTTTAGCCACTTCGACAAGCTGTTTTGGGTCTAACTCGGGGTAATCTGGTACACAATAATGGGCTTTTTTGTACACCTAGTTTGAAATTCCTAGTGGATGTGCTTTGGGAATTCACAAACTCTTCACAAACCATCATAAAGTATTTAGATATAAGTTATCTTGTAATAACCTAAGATAACCCCAAGAGGCTATATAATATGGAAGGTTTCATGATTTAAACATACTATAAGTAATTATTTTCATTTCTATGTTGTTTTCTTCTAAGTAATGCTCACACTATACTTATGGTTTTATTAAATGGAGGGAACCAGAAAGAACTGGATAAATGTTGAAAGTGATGGAATATTTTCTGATGACTAGTCTTGTGGGATGTTCACTAGAGTGAAAGATTTCATGATCATGACTAATAATTTTTCACAGAACATGATTAACAATGTTTACCTTAATCAACTCCTAGACTCACCAAGCAAGAGAAGTAAGGAGTTCACTAAGAATTCAAGTGATGGAGACTACATAGGAAAGAATATTTGGTTTAATTGGTATCAATAATGTGGAAAGAATCCCCTAAGTGAATGCCTCATAGGAACAACAAGGTGCTTTTAATGTGGAAAATAATGACACAAACCATGCGCCTATAAGTTAAAATAATGAATTTTATTAATGAAATAGATGGAAAATTAATCCACCCTAAGCCTTCATCGAAGGTTACGTGTTTTAAGTGTGGAGAAAATGGTCATTATGCAATATAATGTCCCAAGAGGAATGTTAATGAAGAAAATAAATAAGGTCATGCGAGTATTGGTTACATTTCTAATGATGATGATACTATAGAATAAATTAGAATGCAAAATGGTATTATTGTTAATAGATTAAGGATGATGTAATTGAAGTTTTTATGTATTTGGATTCAAAAGTTATGAATGATGAAAAATACAAGGATTTCCCTAATTATGTTTTTCACTTTGTATTTTCAAGTTTATTATGAATGTTACCTAATGGAAAGTGAATTTATTTAATGATAAGATGATGTTTTGACTGAGGGAAATAAACCCATAATATGTTCTTTATGATAAGATAATGTTTTATGAATAAATAGCTGTGGGATATAGTAAATTGGATAGTTTTTATTACCTTGGTACAAATTAAGGACTTGTTTTAGGTGGTTCTTGCTACCACTATTGAATTTTATAACATTTTTTTATTTAAGGATTAAATCCTATATACTTTGGAATGAGGAATCCTACATGTTTCCCAAAAGAATTAATGGTAATTCAAGTTGTTACCATGTTTCAAGAGAATATATGATGAGGGTATTCACATGTTTGGAATGTGAAAACCAAGAGTTATTTTGTGTTATATAGGGTAATAAATGTTAATCTAATTTTGAGACTCTCTTTATAATGTTTCTTTTCACCTCTAGGAAGGTTTATGAGGTTAACTATTCATGAAAATTTTAATTTATGCTTCGGAGGTAGTATTTGTCCCCTGGGTTGTGTTAATAACCTTGGATAAAAGGCCAATTTGTTATTAACCTTATTTCAAGTACTTCCATCTTATATATTATATTACTGTGGTTTTAAAAAATTATATCATGGATGTTAGGTGATAACCAATCAAGTCCATAAAGGTCGCAGGTCTAGAACCCATGATCGAAGGATGATAAATGTTTCACACCTACCACTAGCCTATGTTATGTCCTAGTTAATATATATTTATTTTTTTGAAGATGAACCAATAATTCTACCTTTTATTTTTATAAATCAATGCATGTTGATATTTTTTAATATAAAAATAGTTAGAATTTTTATTCTTTTAAGGTCCTTATGATCCGTTAAAAGTGTATTCTAGTGCTTTATTCATCGAAGTTAATTTCTGGACATTCATTCAATGAGGTAATTGATGTATTAGAAATTTTTCAAAGAAAATCCCAAGAATTAAATTGTGTTCATAGAAATTAATTATGAATTACTAAATATTCTAAAAGTGATACAAAAAGTGTTGCCCTAATACCTTAAATTCTATTGAACCAATGGCTTCTGGAATCTCCATAGATTTATGAATTTGAGGCCCTCAATATTCTTGTGATCATTCACTTGTTTATGATTTATGACCTCAATAACTCCATATATATATTTACTCTTTTCCTTAATGTCCAATATTTACACCCATCCTATGTTCTCCTGTGTGGAAACCCAATTATATGTTACTTTGGGTAACCATTATGGTTCCAAATTTCCCTTTTTAATGAAAGTTTTAGTATTGATTTTTATGATGTGGGTTTCTATGAATAAAACATTAAAGTATTAAAACACTAATAATCTATATTAAATTCAATGTAATAATTCATTTTAAGGGGTAGAATGTAACACCCTAAGATTTTGAGCATTATTTTTTTGAATTAATTTATCTTTTCAATATTTTTCATTTCACATGAAACTAAAAATATTTATTTATATATATATGTATATGTATATATATATTAAAAAACATCAAACATTCCTATCACATGAAACAATAGCTTTTCTTATGCTACACGCAATTCCAACTTTTCTTGCACTACAAGCAACATTACCATGGCATACAATGCCCAAAAAATTGAGTTTCTATGAAACATATTTTTTATATATAACTAATTAAATGATATAATTATAACATAACCATTAAAAATAGTTATAGGAATAGTAATAAATATTTTACAAATATTTTTCATAATTTTTTTATATAAATAAACCATATTGATAATGAAAGATGAAATTTTTGGTAAAGTCCTATTATGTTAAAAATATTTTTTCTTGAAAGTATCGAATTTAAATAATAAAATTAATTTTAGACAAATATAGAAATTTATTGATAAAATAAACTTTATTTCTTAATTTTGAATGTCAAAATTATCCTAGAGTGAATTTTTAGGATTTTTCTAAGAAACTTCATTTTCTGATTAATAGTGAAAAATGTTACTTTTTAGTTGAAAAATTGATTTTTTTTTCTAATTAATTTTTAATAATAAATGTTATTTTAAATTTGTTTTAAGTTCACATTAAATGAATATTAAATCTATTAATACAATTAAATTCATTATAATCAATTTCACTTTGAATCTAAATATATGATCTTAATAAACATTGGAACTTTTTACTTCTTTAAAACCCTGTAATTTCATCTTGTCTACGAGATTAACACTAATATTAATTTTTCCGATTTTGTGATTTTAGTTTCAAAAATATGACATAAACCATTTTATTCAGTTTAGTATTTATATTCTAATAATACCATTTTAATGATTTAACCAAAATCATTAGTAAAAGTGATTAAAATTATTCACATCCCATAAGTCCAAATTATTCTTAATTAGGGACTAAACTTTAAAATTAAAGTGCCAAATGAACTATACACTTATCCAAACCCCATTTTATATCAATATTTTTTCCATAAAAAATTCATTCTTGAGTTGTTTTGGTTTCTTATGGCTATTATTCAGTAGGATCGTGTGAACACCTAACTTGTTTCTAGAAATTCCAAATGCGTTTTTTCTTTTCCTATAAAAGCCACCACCTCTACCCATTCCTCACACCTCTAAAATATTTTCATTTTATCCATGACCTGCTCCCGTATCCTACAAAAAACCAACCCTTCTATCTTTAAAACTCAATTTAGTCATAAATATTCTCAAGGAATCCTTTTGGCACAAACCAAAATTAGTTACCCGGTGAAGAGATAACATCTTCTCTCAAGATCCTTTCTTTTATTTTCTTTATCCACCCCATACAATTTCATTATTAAATTTATTTTAAAAAAAATAGTATAATAAATATACCGGTAAGATTTTATAAAAATTTTAAGATGTACACTCACACACACCTCCATCAAATGGATGTTTAACATATTGTTTCTGTGTACAAAAACCTATTACATCACAAAACGATGATTGTTAAATTTTCCTTTACCACCAATCATGTTGTCCATTATGAAGGAAACATAATTTATATATGTAATATATTATATTTAATCTTTTTTTAATTTTTTTTATTCCTTTTACAACACACATATCTTTACTTTACATTTGGTGGAAATACAATAATCTCATTTGAGGATGTGTGGACTCCTGCCCTCTCAAAGCGATATGATTTATTCACACACCACACGGAATGTATTAAAGATGTTTTAATGAAATTATATGGTATATATGATATATTAATTATATTGGAATAATTATATATATATACATACACACACATATATATATATATGTATATATATGCCATTTACATTCTTTCTTTCAATATGAAAATAAAAACGGAAATAGTTTTCAAGAGTACGTACGACTTACCGTCTCTATGAACAATATATTCCATTTCATAATTCATTATGATATAAATTATTATAATATGTTTATTATGTATATAAATGATATTTATATCACTATATAAATTTTGGAATCATGATATAAGTATAAGGGTCAATGATATAACAAATTAAGACACATGCGAAGAACAAAGTGAATATTACCTGAAGCGAAACCTTAACATTGGATTATTAACAAGCTAGAAATATATGGTCTTAATAAAACCATATATGGTATTATATATAATAATATACTTATTTAAAATATGTATAATGAACTTAAACTTATTATACAATAATCTTTCATTAGTACGAAGAGAGTCAAGACACAAGGTAAGGGGATTTCATCTCACTTTTAATTTTTGTGAGATACATGTTGTGTTCACCACTATTTACTTTTTTGTGGTGTATGTAATGACCATGATTTTACTATATGTATATTTTAAATAAATTTATGGGTATTCAAATTTCCATTTTATGATCCTTATTTCATGGGGTTTGTGTTTCAAAATTTACCAAATCGGTAAAATAGTTTTGTCTCAATTTTCTTTCTTTGAGACCCATGTTTTGTTATGCACCTAAACGCTTTCTTCAAGGTATATATACATCCATTTTACATGTTATATAATGTATCTAAATAATTTCATGATATTATAATCTTCTGTTAATTTCATTTCTTACATGGAGATTATGATCTCAAGTTATGAAGTTATAAGAGTTTATTGGGACAATCTCATCACTTTTTGATATTGTTTATGTTTCCTTTGATGAAATATTTTTATCCCTATCTCTATTAAATTCATGTATTTCCTTCTAATATGATTATACATGATATAATAATGCATTTGTACCAATTTTCTACTATTTTTACCAAAAATATAGTTAATAATGTGTTTTTAAGAAATCCCGACTTTACCCTCCCCCCCCCCTTCAGTAAGAAATCTATGTTTTCTAAAAGGGGTTTCCAAGAATATTCTACCATTATTATATAATATTTTAATGAAATTTTTAGCATTTTTTTAATTTACCAATATTTTCAAGGAAAAATTATTGACTCATTCCCAAAAATTATTTTTTTCTAACCTGTTTATTATGATATAGTAATATTATTTGTTACTTCATATGACATGTACAGATTTACCCACCATCATTCCTTTGATGATTCCTTTTCATTTTAAAATTTTTAATCATTAATAATTTTTTATGAAAATAATTTTAATGAAATTTTTTTTTCAAAATGGATTCAAGTATTATTTATATGGTTTCAATGTATTTTCTGGGAAAATAATTTTTAAATGGTTTTATTTTTTAACAAGCCACTTATAATGATGAAAGGATATTTTCCCCAAGAAACCTTTTTGAAAGATATTTCAAAACTATTTTCCTTATAAGATGACATCCATTGATGTTACACATGCCCTTTTTGTAAATTTTCTAAAGTATACATTCATATACTTTATATGAATGGGTCACACTTAATGTCATGGTCTTTATGAAACCTATTTTTCTTTCATGAGTTTCATGTTTATGAAATCTGTTTCTCTTTCATGGGTTATGCTTCGATGAAATGATTATAAAACCTATATATATGACATAGGTTATGATGTGATTAAATTTTAATGATACCCATTTCATTCTATGGTTTATGATTTGATATTTATAAGACCTATATCTTTTTACAGTTCATGATATGATGAATGATTTGTTATCTTATGGAACATCTGTGAATGATTTTACTATGAGATGGGTGGTAAATATATCTCCCTCCAATGAATTGGTTAATTATATTTTTTATATGATCTCAATGTTTTCATGGGTTATATCCCAAGACTGAAATGAAAGAGGGTGTATGGGTTGTAGCCCACACCTGAAAAGAAAGACAGTGTAGGGTTGTAGCCTGAGCCTAAATGAAAGATGGTATACAGGTAGTATCCCAAGACCAAAACTAAGAAGCTACATGGGTTTTATAACATGACTAAAAGAAATAGGATACACATGTTGTAGCCTAAGCCCAGAAATAAGAAGGTACATGGGTTATGCCCCAATCCTAAAAGAAAGTGGGTACAAGGTTTGCTAGCCTAAGCCTGAAGTATTTACATGGGTTGTAGCCCAAGCCTAAGATGTTATAAAGGTATTAGTTGGTAATAATGACATAAAGGATTAAATTATTATATTTATGCCACAAATATTATGTATTATTCCTTAGTTATGATTTAATTTCTCAGGATTTTTATTTCATTATGATTCATGTCTTGTAAATTTCCATGCTTTATCCCATAACTCATGTTTATAATCTTTGATATGCAGGGTATGGTCTCCTAATGTTACAATCATGTTATAATACTACTATGTTCATGTTTATTCTTATATGTCTCTATTGTTTACCCTTACTATGAATATGAGCTCACCCATTTCATATGTTTACTTTCTACAGGTTATGGAAAAACTTTTTTGGTAGAAGTACTAAAGGTGGAGATATTTATGGGAGATGTTGAAGATCTTTCACTAGGATAGAAGAGTTTTTTCCAAGTTTCCAAAGACACAAAACTATTATAGTCCTTGGGCATGTATTTTTTCAATTTAATAAATATTCATCTAAAATGATATAATATCCATGTATTTTAATCCCGGGTCTCTATTGGTGCCTACAAGCTCCTAATAAAGGTCCACTTTTCTTAGTTCAACACATTACAATCATATAGGTAACACCCATCAAGAGGGGTTCATACATATCAAGATAAATTCTCAAGAAAATTCCTCAACCATAAGTAATTGAGACCTCATGTTATCACTCTAGGACTAATGGAACTTAGGAACTTAATCAATCCACTATAGTACCTATATTAATTAATCATTTAAATTTAAATTAACACTTAATTTAAACCATAAAATTTAATTAATCAGAAGGGAATCACCTAGAGTGGCGATCCCGAACCTCAATAACCACATATCAAATGAATAAAAAGAAAACGGATCATGCCCAAGACTGCCTACCTATTTTAGAGATTCTCTAATTTATTTCTAGTTTTCAACGACCATAGAATCTCATCCAACCTCAACCATTTTCATTATTACTCTTCTCAACCACCCAAGCCCTTAACTCAAGTAAAACATAAACAATTAATTAATTATGAAATTTATAATTAATTAAATTATTTAATATAAAAGAGGCATAATTTCTGTTTCACTCGTCGGGGACCCCATCACACTGGAACCAAAACCAACAAACCATGTTTGGTTGGCTAAGGACCCCCCAGTACCATTTTAGGCCAAAGACCCAACACACATCACCAATTCCATAATTAATTTAATAAAAATTTAATTAAAACCCAATGAAAAATCATGATAGTGTCATGCCTTAATGAAACGTCAATCCACCATAGGCAATTTCCACCCTAAGACAACCTATATCAGAGATGAAAGAAATAATAATTGAATTCATCTGATTCCATCATGCTCTGGTGGAAAAATATTTAAATACCTAATAAAAATTAGAAGAAATAAAATGGATTTGAAGATGAGAAATAGCATGAGTAGAAATAGGAAGACATGCCTTGGATCTCTATTTAGAAGCCTCGAAAATCATCCCCTGAGAAGGGGGTCCGTGTAGAGAAAATAGAGGGGGGCTTGACCAAATAGACCCCCTTTTACTCCCTTTCCACTTTAAAAACATGAGGGTTTTGTCTAGTATAATTATCTTCCTTCCCCTTATTAAAAAATATACCCATAACCCCACTTACTAGGTGATGTCCCCCTATAATGAAACCCCATATTTCTTCTAACTCACACCTGAGACTCCCCTTCACAATTTCAACCTCATTCCCCATCCAAAATACCTCATTTAAGGGGCCTAAACCATCAAAATTCAATTTTATATCCTGATTTAAAATCCATCCCATACACTAATTCTTAAACTCAATTTCTTTTTGAAACTTTTAGACCCGTAAAGACACGAGGCATTACACTATCCTTTCTTATAAAGTCCCCAACCCTAGTAGCCTAAATTCAGTTCCTTAATTTATTATATTGTTATAGATACATGTAAATAATCCCAAAGTAAATATCATTTTATTTTTTTGGAAACTAGATTACAGACATGAACATTTCATTATAACTTGAAATGAAATCCAATAAAGAAAATCTATTGGAAACACCTACAAACTCCTTGAATATTCCTACCATCCATTCATAATATACATCTTCAAATCCTACAAAAAAATAAAACATAATAAAGGGTTGATATAAGATTATTAGTAATGGTATTAAATAAAATGGAAGAATAAATAATAAGGCATGGTTAATAACTAAATGAAAACATTTAATTAAAACATAATACTGAGAATAATATGGAAAGAATAAAAGATGAATAAATCAAGAAAAAAATAATCCTATGAGAATGAATCATAACCATTGATATTCTACTAGTCGAATATTTCCATGGAAAAACAATTATTAATATCATAATCAGGGAATTTATAATGATAGAAATTTGAAATATATTTTCAAGGCATCTTCCAAGACATATGAAAATAAATGGTTAATACCTCAACCAAAATCCATTTTTATTTTTTCTCTTGAGACCTACCGATGCATCTCGGATCCATAGAAGTCCCCACCTAATACTTTATAAGGCCATTTCATTACTAATATGAATTAAGTTAGTCATAAATATTGTATACATATGAAATTTTAATAACATTCCATAATCTATAAACATAGTCATTAATCATTCTGAGTAGCACGGTGAATGGTATTAATATTGAACATCTACAGTCAAACTGATCATAAACCATTTAATAAAATATGGTAGACTATTATTATAGAAGATCAATCTCAATAAATCATAAAATTAAATAGATTTTGTGAAATAGATGAAGATTCTCTAGTAAAATCATTGAATAATTCTTGAGAGAAATACACTTTTTACATTGCAAAGAAGAATTCTTTTAGAAACATCATTTTTATTGGTCATAATTGTTTTTATAAAACCAAAAATGAACAAATATATATTTTCATGACTAAATTTTTGATCTTAGAAAAATAA
This sequence comes from Viscum album, assembly GCA_963277665.1. Classification (NCBI taxonomy): domain Eukaryota; kingdom Viridiplantae; phylum Streptophyta; class Magnoliopsida; order Santalales; family Viscaceae; genus Viscum; species Viscum album. The sequence goes on from OY728158.1 coordinate 1,034,241,837, forward strand.
TAGTGTCTTAAAAAATATTATGGATGGTATATTAAAATGGGTAAGAAATATATACGTTCCCATTAATCAGTCTTGCATATCGGTATGAATTGGGAAGGGAACCTTGAAAAACATTTATTTCTTATAACTGAAAGATGACATGATCTAGAAACATTTGTTTGGAATTAATTAATATAATTTATAGTAATTATATAAAAATAATTAAGAAATAAATTGGTTTATATTGAGATAAAGAATAACCCAAATGAAAATGGAGGTTCGGAAAGAAACCCTAACCTTATGTCCGTAAGTGTTCCGCACTTGACCTTAATGTCATGGATAATAAAATTAAAAACATTTTTTAATTAATCAAAAAAAATTTATAGATGTTTTTTATTTATTATAGATTTATTAAGTTCATTTATGGTCTTTTTGATGAGTTATAAGATAAATTTTATTGTTCGGGAGTGTTGGTTTCCTTGGTTTACTTTTGTATGAGTATGGAAGTTCATGTAAAATCGGTATAATTTTCCAGAATTGGAATTAAATGTTCTTAATGAACATAAAAAATATTTAATTGGATTTTATATTATTATTTTTCAAGATATGAGTTTTATTCATTGAATATAACATTTATTATAATCATTTAGATTATAATGTCAATTTTTCAATCGTTACGAAATAGTTTTATCATATTAATTAATATCATGTATATATACCGGTTATAGAATAAAAAATAAATTTTAATATGTATAATAAAATATTTTTTAACCATAATTATGGTTTTAATACCAGCCTTAAATATAGTGAAGGAAAATGAAAACTTGACAGCCTTGAAAGTGAGAAAACAACACCTCACAAACGATGTTTCCATTTTTAGAATAAAAGGGATAGAAAAGGGAGATTCATGATGGATATTCCATTAACATGATTAAATTATAGTGTATAAATGATACTAGAGTTATAATGTCTCTATTTTTAGGGGTGTGAGGGAAGGATATAAAAATTAAAGAAAATGAAAATAAAACAAAAGAAAATAATGAGATTTTTAGTTATGGAATTCCCCTCCTTGAGAACCTCTTTAAGGGGATTTCTTTGGAATTTTGATGTGACAAAAAGCTCCTAAACCTGGGGAAGGGAATTGGGAAGGGAATTTGGTAGAAATTTAAGAAGTATAAAATCTTGTAATGTGTGAGGAGAAGGGGTCATGAGGGGTGGTATTTATAATAGAGGAGAGGAGTGTTTTTTCAATATTTTATTCATTTGTTTATTATTTTGGATCACAAATTTAAATAGTTTGAGAATTATTAAAAAATATATTAAAATAATTAAGGTGATTTTTATTTTATGATTCATACATCATATATGGCTCAAGTAATTGTGTATTTAACTTATAATGTTTTTATATTGTAAATTATCGTATTTTACTATTAACAAAAATTTATGTATTTTAGAAAAATCCCAAAAATTCACCATAACCATTTTTTTAAATATAGAATTAAAAAGGTAAATCAGTTTTATGAAAATATGTTTATAAATATATGAAAATAAAATTTTAATTAAAATCATTATTTATTCAAAAAATATAGATTTTAAATTTATAACCGATTTTATAACACTCTGAACAATTAACTAAGGTCTCATACAATTATCCTAAAATTAGAAGACCAAAAAATATTAATTTATTAATAAATTTTATGAAAATAATATTTTTTTAAATAATTTTATTAATTATAAAATTTTAATTAAATATTCATGACTAACAAAAACACCAACACTTAACTAATAATTTTTAAAATATTCATTTACTTATACTATGTTATAATAATATCATACATTAATTTATAAGATGCCTAAATTTTATTTATAATTTCATGGGTGAGGTTACTATTCATTTTTGCAATTTAAAATTCATTACTGTCATATTACTATTTCTAATTTCAATTTAATATCTCATCGGTATATTTTCTTTATCTTCTAGAAATACCTATTATTTCATTAATTCTTCATTCATAAAGGTCTTATTGTGTTCTTTAATTTATTATATATGTTTTATATTGTATGAAATAACTATAATAATGGAAATTTCATTGATAGAATTCCAGGCTGTTATATTCTCCCCTCCTATAACAATTTCTTCCTCAAAATTTCAATATTGTCACCTCATAAAATGATTTGGGTAGTTTTTCATCATAAGTTCCTTAAGCTCTCATGTTGCCTCTACAATTTTATAATTTATCTAAAGTAACTTTACGAGTTGAGTCATCTAATTCCTCAAAACCAATTTTTGGTGTCTAGAATATGGATAGGCTCTTCATAGAAAGATAAATCAAGATCCAAATCTATTCCTTTATAAGTGAGGAAATGTATTGGGTCTGTCATATACTTTCTTAACATGGAGATGTGGAAAAAAATTTCTACTTTAAAATGGCTCGGCAACATCATCAAATGATAATCCATAGCACCTAATACCTCTAGGATTTCAAAAGGTCCAATGTACCTAGGGCATAGTTTCTCTTTCTTCGAAACTCTTATAACACTGTTCCATTGAGAAACTTTCAAGAAAACATGATCTCTCACTTGAAATTAAAAATCCTTCCTTCGATTATCGAAATAGATGTTTTTTCTACTTTCAGTTTTTTTATGTGTATTTGAATATTCGTTACCTTTTTCATTTTTTCCTCCACAAGCTCTAGTCTTATAGGATTCCTTTCACCATATTCATCCCAAAAGTTGGTGTATGATATCTATTTCCATATAATGCTTCATATGGTTCCATTTTAATACTATAATGGAACTATTATTATAGAAAAACTATAAAAAATGAAAATACTATTCAATCATGGCCTGAAAGTAAAGTGATAATGATTTCAACATGTCTTCTAAATTTTGGATCATTCTTTCTAACTGCCTGTCGGATTTAGGGTGATAGGAAGTACTCAAATGAATCTCAGTATCCAAATATTTCTCTTGAATTTTCTAGAATTTTGATGTAAATCGTGGATCCTGTTCTGACACAATTGAAATATTTTCTCCTTAAAGTCTTACAACTTTATAAATATAGATTCGTGCAAGGAACTACAGTAGAAAAACCTCTATTATAGCAAGTAAATGTGCAAAATTTTATGTCCATCAACAATTACGCATATTTCATCATTATTTCTTGGAGTTTTTGGAAGTCCATGGAAAAAAAATAGTAATATAATCTCATTTCCTTGTAGGAATATGTATATGTTTCATGAATCATCTAGGATATTTTCTTTCAGCCTTCACCTATCGAAAGACTAAAAATATTGAAACATAATCAGCAATTTCTCAATTCATATTATCCCACCAGAAATCTTCCTTCAAATATCGATATATCTTTGTGCTACCTTGGTGAATAGGGAAATTTGAGCTATGGTAATCATACAATAACTCCATTTTTTATCTTGGTTATAGAGGGAACACAAATCATCTTCCCAAATTTCATAATTCCACCCTACAAAAACAACTTTTTCCAACATCCCATTATTCACAGATTTCATTTTCTTTTGAAGATTCTCATTTGTAGACTAAGAAATTTTAATAATTTACAATAAATATAGTTGGGCAACCAACCAAAAAGTAATTATGTTTCACCTTCCATTACTATTAACAAATCCATCATTTCTAGATCCATGTTCCTAAGATCCTTATCAATCCTTGTTTTGTTCATAATTCCATGATCCTTCTTACTCAATGAATCTTCTAATTTATTTTACTTCCATGATTTGTAGTGTACTGAAGAATCATAATCCTTGGAAAGATTGAGCCATCACCTTTTCATAATGTTGAGTTCCTTATCTGAGGAGATATATTTCAAACTCTTGTGATCTAGATAGACTTCTCATCTTTCTCCATAGAGATTGTGTCTCTATTTTTTCAAAGTGATGATTAGAGATGCTAACTCAAGATAATTTGTTGGATATTTATATTCATGAGTTTTAAAATTAATTGATTCCAAGGTAATAACTCTATAATTTTGTATAAGTAAACATAAAAATCCTTTCATTGATGCATCACAATAAATCACAAACCCACCATTTCCTGATCGTAGAGTCAATATCATAGAATTCACTAATATCCCCTTAAATTCTTTAAAATATTCTCCATATTCCTTTTTCAAAATTAACTTAACCCATTTACAAGTAATCTCAGTTAATAGCTCAGCTAATCCAGTGAAGTGATGAATTAATCATCGATAATAACATGTTAAACCAATAAAACTTTGTACCTCATTTATGTCAACTAGTACAGGTCATTCCTAAATAGCCTTTGTCTTCATAGGATCAACTGAGATTCCATCCTTAGAGCCAATTTGGCCATGAAAACTATTTGAATCCATAAATCACACTTTCTAAACTTCTCATATAACTCTTTTCTTCTAAGAGTCTCTAGAACAACTCGTAAGTGGTTCTCATGGTCCTCATATCTTTTGTAATATATTAATATATCATCAATACAATTGATAAAAAAAGCATCAAGATATTCCTTGAAAACTATATTCATTAGAACCATAAAAACATATTGTGTATTAGTTAGTACAAATTGAATTACTATAAACTCATAATGTCTATACCTGGTTCAAAATGTTGTCTTTGGAATAACTTCCTTCCTAACACGCAATTGATGATATCCAGGTCGAATTTCATTCTTCAAAAAATATTTATCTCTATGAATTTGATCAAAAAAATTATAAATTCATGGTAGGGGATACATTTCTATATCGTAATAGCATTTATTTCTCTATATTCAATGCACTTCCTTATGGATCCAACTTTCTTCTTGAAAAAATTGAATAGGGGATCTCCATGGAGAAACACTGGGGATAATAAATAATATAGAACTCAATTCCTCTAGTTTCTTCCTTACCACTATTAATTACATAGTGTCCATTATATAAAGAGTATTTGATATAGTTATGGCACCATGAATTAAATAAATAGAGAACTCAAATTTCCAGTCTTGGAGGATTTCTGGGAAAATCCTCTAGAAATACATCAATATATTCTTGTACAACAGGTACATCTTCAGTTTGAATATTTCTCTCATTGTCCATAGATGATGTTTTCTCTCCCTCCAAAAGAATTTCATTTTGAGTATCCACTGGAGGTGGATCCAGATATGACTCAAATGATTAGGTTTCTTCTCTAAAGATAAGGTATTGTTTAACTTCCACAGGAATTATAATTTCCTTCTTTTTGCAATAGATTTTCACATCATTATTTGAAATCCTGTCCTTATCCAAGATTATATAAAAATAAATCATAGTTATTATTACATTTACATAAACTAAAGAACATTTATGTGTCATAAAGGGTATTTACCAACACATATTTTTTTCAAATATGCTTTAATTTGGATTTTTGACTAACAACTCCATTATTAAATAAGAACAGAAATGTCTAATTTTCCTAGAAATCTAGGAAGATATAAAAGAATACATTTATATAGAATAAAATAAAGCATTGGATATATTTGAGTAAATTATTAAAGTATCTACCACCACATCATTAGGAACTTCAACCTCAGTAGTTGTGATAGCATAAACTTGGCCCTTCACTCTTAGCCTTTCCTTTGGAAAATTTCCTTGGTGCTTAGGAAAATCATTTTCCTAATTTTTCATATCTTTACAATTATATCATTGAACTTTTTTAGATTATTTATTTCCATTGAAATCATCGCCTTGATGGAATTTTTCTCTACACTTGTAACAAACTCTCAGTCCCTTCAGGAAAGTACAGGGGTTTTTCTTCCCACATTTAAAATAGGATGGAAAAATCCTTTTTTATTCTTCCATTTATAAATTTTTTCCTATTAAACCCTTTTCTTTTCTTATTTTACATTAAAGTAATAATACTTATAGAATTATTTCTCTATCTTCATAGAAAATGAGACTTTATCTTTTTATGATGAAAAATGTTGGGATGCCAATGTCCTTCAGATGAGTGGTTTTGAACTATCAATGAATCGATCAATTTTTCTCCTTGGATTAGATACGTAGTCTATAGTATGCCTCGGTAACCTTGTAAAGTTGGATTCATACTTCTCAACATTTTCAAAATCTTTTTGATTCAGACTCAATAATTTCCTCTCCATATCTTCTCGTTGTTCATGAGGAAAATATTTTTCAACGAAAATTTCCTTAATAAATTTTTATTCAATATTTTCAATTTGTCCATCCTCCTTCATGTTTTGAATCAACAACCACCATTGATCATAATTTCCTGAGAGATGATAAACTTCCATGATAAACTTCTCCTTTCATTACTTCCCAAAGTGAGAAATATATACTATAAGGAACTTATATACTACTCCTCTACAAATGGGTTTGTAGTCCCATTGAATGACGGAGGATATTGTCACATAAAGTGGTCTGACATTTCTCCTCCATGTTTTTTATAAATATTCTCTATAATGGTAACGTTATTGTTCATAACCTTAGTCAGTTTTCCCAGTATATTTATAAGTTTGTCATCTCTAGTTGCATCTCCTACTCCAACACAATTATCTTACATAGGAGGGAAATGACTACATGGGATACACACATTAATTGGTTTCCATTCCTTCTGATAGGATCCATTTATAAATAATGGAATATAAATAATTAAGTTATGAATCATAATGCACAATTTCTAACTACAAAAAAAGTTATCATAAATTGTAAAATTTATGCATATCTAATCTCATAATCGTAAACATGATTTCATTGAGGGAATATTTTCTTTTAAATCATTCTTTAGGGTTTGAAAATAAAATGAGAATTATAATATGAATATCCCCTCAGAGTTTCAAAATAGTTGTGTAGTAAGGCCTTTTAACATGTACCAGGTTACCTTGAGTCAGGCTTAAGACACATTATCAGAGTTGTAACCCGAGGTACATTAGTGCCAGAACCACATCTAGTTGTAGTATTCTGAAATAGATTTATTGTAAGGAGGACCCAAATAATATTTACCTTAAATAATTCTAGGAATTTAATATATTCTTATCCCCAAATTCTATATTAGGTTTATGTTCTCTAATATATGCTTTCTGAATATAGTTTCCCAGTATTATACTGAAATTTCTCACATACCAACTATAAAGACCCTGACCCCAATATCCTAGATTTAGTGTCTTACTTTAATATATTGGAATAGATATAAGATAGAATCCCAAAGTACTAATAAATTTAGTAGTTTTGGAAACTAAATTACATAAATGGACATTTCATTATAACGTGAAATTAAATACAACATTGAAACTCCCTTGGAACCACCCTTAAACTCTTAAATTATTTGTGCTAGTCATTCATAATATACATCTATGCATCCTAGGAAAAAGTAAAACATAATAAATGGGTTATATCATATGCTCAGTAAGGGTAATAAATATAGTGGAAGCATAAATAATAAGGCATGTTAAATAACTGAAAGAACAAATGCCATTAAAACATAATCTTGAGAATAATATAAAAAGAATAAAAGTTGAATAAATAATGAAAAATAAATAATCAAATGAGAATGATGATTAACCATGGATATTATAATAGTCGAATATTAACATGGATAATCAATTACTAATGTCATAATGAGGGAATGCGTAATTTTCACATCTGAAACATATTGTCAAGCCCTCATCTAAGACATCTGAAAATAAATAGTTAAGGCCTTAGCTAAAATCTATTTCTATTTTGTCTCATGAGACCTACCAATGAATTGAGGGGCTATAGTAGGACCCGACCGTCAATTTATATGTCCAATTCATTCCCCATATGAATGATATTAAAAAAAACATCATATATATATTAAATTTAAATAACTTTCCCCAATCTATAACGTAATCACTAACCATTCTGAGTAGTCTGGTGAATGGTATCAAGATATCACATCAACGGTAGAACTAAATATAAAGCATTTAATAAAATATTTTAGATGATAAAAAAATATTTCAATATCAATAAAGAATAAAATTCAACAGAGTTGTTGAGATAGATGAAAATAATCTATTAACATCATCAAGGAATTCTCAAGATAAATACCCTTTTTACTTTTCAGAGAAGAGTTCTTTTGAAAAATTCATTTTTATTTGTTAAAATTTTTTGAATAAAACCATAAATTAAAAAATATACATATTCATGAAAAAAAAATTAATTTTAGAAAATTGAAACTGTTATAAAATAGATTTTGGATGGCACATGAGAATGGCTATGAAATCCATGCATTCCCTTCAATCGGGTGTGAGTATCAAGAATAATTGAGAAGGGAACAATGTAAAACATGTATTTATTATAAAATAAAGATGAACTAATCTTGAGATAGTAATTTATAATGTATACATAGAATTTATAATAACAATATAAAAATAATGAATAGTCACATTATTGTATAGAGGGAGAAATCATAACTCGAATGAAAATGGTGGTTCGAAAAGAAACCCATACCTTATGTATTGAAGTGTTTTCCATTTGAACTTAATGTATTATATAATAAAATTAAATCCATTAATTAATTAATACATAACATTATATAAATGAATTTGAATTATTATAACTTTATTAAGTTCATTTATGTTATTTTTTATGAGTTATAAGATGCAATTTTATCGTTTTGGGATGTTTATTTCCTTGGTTTTGACGATCGGTTTACTTGTATATGAGTATGGAAGTTCGTATAAAACGGGTATAATTCACCATAATTGGAATTATATGTTATTAATGAACATACATAATATTTAATAGTCTTATATAATATTTTATTTCCAAATATTAGAATGATTCATTGGTTATAGCTATAATGATAATTGTTTAGATAATTTTGGCAGTTGTTCAATCATCACGAAATAGTTTTGTCTTATTAGTTAATATCATATATATATATCAGTTATAGAATAAAGAAAATAACATGTAAAATTTATAATAAAATATGGTTTAAACATTATTATGTTTTTATGACCAGCCTTGAATATGGCGAAGTAAAATGAATACTTGTCATCTTTGAAGGCTATAAAATAACACCTCACGGACGACGTTTCCATTTATAGAATAAATGGGAGGGGAAAGGAGTTTGAAGATGAATATTCCAATAAAATTATATAATTAAATTATATAAATTACACTATATTTATAATCCATCTTTGTTCATGGGAGTTGAGGTAAGGATAAGAAAATAAAATAAATTTAAAATAAAAGAAACGAAAATAAAAGAAAGAGGATTTTTATCTCTTGAGATTGATTTGGAATTTTGATGTTATTAAAGGCTCATGTACACAAGTAAAGGGATTGGGAATAGTATTGGGAAGATATTTGACAAGTATCAAGGCTCAGAATGTGTGAGGAGAAGGCGGGGTGAGGCGTGGTATTTATAGTGGAGGAGAGGAGTTCTTTTTTAATATTTTGTCCATTTGTTTATTATTTTGTCTCAAGACTATGAATAGTTTAAAAATTATCACTAAATACATTAAAATAATTAATTTAAATTTGATATTTTCATTCCTAATCAGCGATGACTCAAGTAATAGTATATTTAACTTATAATGTATTTATACCATAAATTATCCAATTTTACTATTCATATAAAATTCATGTATTTTAGAAAAATCCAAAAAATTCACCCTCACCATTTTTTAACATGTAGAATTAAAAAATTAACTCAATGTTATGAAAATAATTTTCTAATTATGACAAATTTGATTTTTTATTAAAATCGTCATTTAATCGAAAAATGTAGATTTCAATTTATAACTAATTTTATAACACTCTAAAAAATTAACTAAGCCCTCATAAAATTGTCCTAAAATCATAATACAACAATATATTTATTTATTGTTAGATTTTTCTAAAATGATTTTTCTTTTAAGTCGTTTTATTAATTATAAAATTTTAATTAAATATTTTTGACTTTCAAAAACACCATCATTTAACTAATAATTTATAAAATATTAATTTACTTATTATATGATTTAATTATATCATACATTAATTTATAATTTGAATATTTTTTATTTTTACTTTCATTGTTAAAGTTACAATTCATTTATCTAGTTTACTATTCATAAGGTTCATATAACTATTCATTAGGTCAAGTTATTATTTCATCGGTATAGGTTCCTTATCTTCTAGAAATACCTATTATTTCATTAATTATTAATTTATAATGTTTGTATTGTGTTATCTATGTGATTTTATAGGATTTATAATATATTAAATAATTATAAGCAGGGAATTTTCCTAGATAAAATTATGGGTTGTTACATTCTCCCCTCCAACAAAATTATTATCCTAAAAATTTATTGATTGTCACCTCATAAAAAGATTTGGATATTTCTTCAACATAATTTCATCAGGATCCCATGTCACCTATTAAATTTTATGATTTTTTATAAATATCTTTACCAGATGAGTCATATAATTCCTCAACAATAGTTCTTTAGTGTCTATAATCTAGAAAGGCTCTTCACAAAAAGATAAATCAGGTTCCAAATCTATTCCTTTAGAAGTGAGGACATGTGTTGGGTTTGGCATGTACTTCCTTAACAAAGAGATGTGGAACACATTGTGTACTTTATAAAGGCTATGAAGCATCGCCAGAAGATAAGCCACAGGTCCATCTCTACCTAGGATTTTCAAAAGGTCCAATGTACCTAGTGCTCAGTTTCTCTTTGTTCCCAAATATTATAACACACTTGAATTTAGATACTTTACAGAGAACATATTCTTACACTTGAAATTTCAAATCCTTTATTTGATTATTGGTATATATATTTTTCCTACATTGAGCTATTTTGATATGTGTTTGAATAGTATTTACCTTTGTTGTTTTTCCACCACAAGCGATGGGCCTACAAGTTTCATTTCACCAACTTCATCCCAAAAAGATGGTGAACGACATCTCTTTCCATACAATTCTTCATATGGTGCCAATGGAATATTATAATGGAAACTATTGTTGTAGGATAAATCTACCAAAGTTAAGTGTTGATCTTATATGCCCTTAATTTCAGGTGAAAATGATCTCAACATGCCTTCATAATTTTAGATCATCCTTTATGACATCCCATTAGTTTGAGGGTGACAAAATGTACCCAAATGAAGCTCAGAATCCAAAGATTTATAAAGACTTTTCCATAATTTCTATGTAAATCATATATCATGATCAGACACTGTTGGAATATTTTCTCCATGAGGTCCTACAACTTCATTAATATAGAGTCTCCCAATTTACTTCAGTGGAAAATCCTTTCTTATAGTGAGGAATTTTGTAGATTTGGTGTCGATCAATAATTACCCATATTTCTTCATTATTTCATAGATTTTTTTGGAATTCCAATGATAAAATCCATAGTAATATCACCCCATTTCCATGTAGTCATAGGAAGATATTTAATGACTCCTCAAGGATGTTTTCTTTCATCCTTCACCTATTTATAGACTAAACATAATGATACATAATTAATAATTTCTCTCTTCATATTATCCCAACATAAATGTTCATTCAAATCTCTATACATGTTATTGTTACTATGGTGTATATAGAAATTCGAGTTATGGGAATTATCTAATAACTCCATTTTTAGATTTAGTATATAGTTAACACAAAGCCTCTTCCGAAATTTCATAATTCCATCCTCAAACACAAAGTCTTTCAATATCCCACCATTCACAACTTTAATTTCCTTTTGAAGATTCTCATTAGCAGACAAAAAAATTTTAATCCTCTCCAACAAAGATAGTTGGGAAACCAATTGAAAAAGTAATTATGTTTCACCATCCATGATAATTCTCATATCTATCCTTTCTAGATCCATCTTCATAAGACCATTATCAATTATCATTTTTTAGATAACTCTATGATCCTTCCTACTCAATGCATCTACTACCTTGTTTTTCTTCCCTGTGTGGTAGTTTATTGAAAAATCATAATCGTTGAGTAGCTCGAGCCATCACCATTTCCTCATATTGAGTACTTTATGTGAGAAGATTTATTTGAAATGCTTTTGATCTGTATATAACTCATAAAATTATCCATATAGATAGCATCTCCATAAATTCAGATAAACTATTATAGCTACTAAGTCAACATAATTAATATGATAGTTCTATTCATGAGTTTTTAAATACCTTGATGCATAGGAAATAACTTTGTAATCCTGTATAAGGACACACAACCAAGTCCATTTTTTGATGCATCACTATAAATCAAAATAAAACCATTTCCTGATTGTAGATTCAAGATCAGAGAATTAACAAATATCCTCTTAAATTATTAAAAGTATTCTTCAAATTATTTTATATAAATAAATTTAACCCATTTATGAGGAATCTTGGTTAACGGGTTACCTAATAAAGTAAAATCCTGAATGAAACACAGATAATAACCTTATAAACTAATAAAACTATGTACATCAGTTCTGTTCATTGGTATATTCCATTCTTGAGCCTCCTTTGTCTTCACCGGATCAACTAAGATTATATCCTTGGAGAAAATATTTCCAATAACGGAAATTATTGGAAGCTAGAATTCATGATTTCTAAACATCCCATACAACACTTTTCTTCTATGATTCTCTAGAACTACTTGCAAGTGGTTCTCATGGTCATCATGGATTTTGGAATATATAAATATATCATCAATAAATACTGCAAAAAATAATCAAGATATTCATTGAACACTCTACTCATTATATCCATAAAAATAGAGGGTGTAATAGTTATTTCAAATGGCATTACTGAAAACCCATAATGTCCATACCTAGTTGGAAATGTTATCTTTGGAATATCTTACTTCCTCTCATGAAATTGATGATATCCAGATCAAAGTTAAATCTTCAAAAAATATTGATCTTTATGAATTTGATCAAATAAAGATTAAATGAAAGGTATGGGTACTTGTTATTTATTATAATAGCATTTATTTCCCTATAGTCAATGAATAGCTTCATTGGTCCATCTTTCTTCTTGAAAATAAGAACAGGGGATCCCTATAGGGAAACTCTAGGTTGAATAACTCCTTTATCACTCAATTATTCATGTTGTATCTTTATCTATACTAATTCCATAGTTTCCACTCTATAAGGAGTCATTGATATAGGTCTTTCACTGGGAATTAAATCAATGGAGAACTCAACTTCCAACTGTGGATGATATCTAGTTAAATCCTCTAGAAATAAATAAATATATTCTTGCACAATTGGTACATCTTCAATTTAACAATTTATTTCTTTATACATATATGATTTTTTCTCTTACTCCCCAAGAATTTAATGTAGATGTGCTATAGGAGGTGGATCTAGAAATGAATTAGATGATGAGGTTTCTTGTCTAAAGATAAGGGATTCTGCATCTTCCTCACCAATCATAATTTCCTCCTTTTTTAAAATAGATTTTTGCATAATATTTTCAAATCCATTATATATAGAGGATTATATCAATTTCAATCATAGGTATGATTACAAGGTAATCATCAAAAGTATGTTTATGTGTCAGAAAGGGGATAGACCGATACATATTTGTTACAATGATACTTTTCTTACGAGTTTTGGCTGACAAAACTTTATTAAATAAAATGTAGAATGTCTAATTTTATTCAAAAACTGGGAAGATATAAAAGAATTCAATGACCTAGAATCAAATAAATCTTTGGATAAGTTTTAGGAAATGATTAATGTACCTACCACCACATCATTAGTAACTTCAACCTTAGCAGTTTTGATCGCATAAACTTGGACCTATTCCCTTGGCCTTTTCTGGGGAAATTTTCCTTGATTCTAAGAAATATCATTTTTATAATGCACCATATATTTTAAATTGGAACATTTAACATTAGAATCTAATTTCTTTCTCATTCAATCATAGGCTTGGTGGCATTTTTCTACACACATAACAAACTCCGATACCCTTCAACCAAGTATCGAGGTGTTTCTTTCCAAAATTACTGCAGGATGGAAAACTCCCTCTATTATTATCCCCTTTATCCATTCATTCCTCCACCACCCAATTCTTATATTTTTCGCTTAAATTCATAAGACTTAGATAATTATTACTCATTCTGATGACACATAAAACTATATCTTCGTATGATAATAAATTTTGGGAGACCAATTCCTTATGGAAGAATGGATTAAAACCATAAAAGATCAGGCAATCATTCTCCTTGGATTAAAAATATACTTTCATCATGCTTTGTTATCCTTGTAAAGTTGTATTCATACATCAAAAAGTTTTCATAATCTTTCTATTTCATACTCAAGAATTTTCTCTCAATAACTGCTCGTTGTTCTCAAGGAAAATATTTTTTCTAGGAATGTTTCCTTAAAATCATTCCAAACCATATTTTCAATTTCTTCCTCCTCCTTTGTGTTTTGAATCAATGAACACCATTGATCAACATATAGTAAAGGTGATAAATTTTTATGATAACATTCTCCCTTTCATTACTTCCTAAAGTGAGAAATATCTTCTCCATGTAACGTATCCACTGCTATAAAATATATGATTGTGTAGTCCCATTTAATGATGGTGGTTGTTGTCACATTAAGAGGTTTAACATTTATCCTTCGCATTTTGGATCAGGATCCTCCATACGGGTAAGATTATTGTTCGTAACCTGAGTCAGTTGTCCCAATATAGTTATAAATATCTCATTTATAGTGGAAACTCATACTCCAACATTATTAGCTTGTATATGAGGGAAACCCCTACATGGGATACATATGTTGATACGATTTCCATTACTTGAACTAGGATCCATTTCGAAATAATGGCATTTGTTAAATTAGGTTATGAATCATAATTAATACTTTCAAACTATCAAAACACATAACATAGGTTGAAAATTTTATACATAACTAATCTCATAATCGTAAACATGGTTTCTTTGGGGAAATATTTACTTTTAAGTACTTTAGGATGATTCCTAAATAAAATGTGAATTATCCTAAGAATATCCCCTCAGAGTGTTAAACCATGTGCATAATAAGGATCATTATACAGCACCAGGTTATCCCAAGTCTGGCCCGGGACACCTTGTTGGAGTTGTTACCCCTAGGTACATCTATTCTTGGACCACGTCCATTTGTAGTATCCACGTAAGGATATATTTATGTAAAGACACACATAATATCTACCTTACCCTATTAATATTATGTTCTTCTATGCTTATCCTCATGTCTATCATAATTTTATGTTTCCTAATCTATGTTGTCTAAATATTATTTATATGGTTTTTACTAATCTTTCTCTAATACCAACTATTACGACCCAGAACCCAGTAGTGCAGAGTTGGTGCATTACATTATTACATTGACATAAATACAATTCAAGAATCCTAAATGAAAGATTAGTTTAGTAGTCTTGGAAACTAGATTACATACCTGAACATTTCATTACAACTTGAAATGAAAGACAACATAAAAACTCCATTAGAAACACCCAGAAACACCAAGATTATTCTTCAAGGTTATTCATAATATACATATTTGCATCCTGGTACTACCACAAAATAGATAAAGTGAAGCACTGCCTTTTATCAGCGTTAAGTAGAAAGCGCTGATAAAGGGGTGGGTCTTTATCAGCGATATTATTAGTTCTGATAAAATATTTAATATAAAATATTATTAATTTATATAAAATTATTATATTTATATTCAAAACTAATGTTAATTTGTATACATTAAATTAAAAACAAATTTTTATAAATAATATATTTTTTTCAATAATTAAAATATATATATATATATATTGTTTTAATTGAAAAAAGTATTTCTAAGATTATAATTAAATATATATATAATTAAATAATTATAAGATTATAATAAATTACATTAAATAATAAATATATTTATTAAGTTTATTAGATTTATTATTTTTATTGGAGATTTATTATATTTAGATTTGTTATATTTATTATATTAATTTATTATATTTATTAGATTTATTGGAATAATTCATTGTATTTTTTATATTTTTTATATTTAATATATTTGTTTTATTTATTTTATTTATAAATATATAATACTTTATATATATATATAATTAATAAATTTAAATATATATGTGTTTTCCAATGAATTTGGTCAATGAATATATTGATCATGCATATACGTTATGTTTCATGCATGAATGTTCATTTATGTATTATATCACGTTGTCCATTGATGTGGTGTATTGATTAATTCATAATGTTACCCATATGAACTATATATATTCTAAAAAATGTACTTATCAAATTATATTAAATATATTTAAATAATAAATATATTTTATTATATTTTTAATGATATATATAAATACTTTTCAAATACATTTATAATTATAATTATAACTATATATATAAATAATTATAAAATTATACATATAATAATATAATTTTATAAATATATATATATTAACAATTATATACAAATATTTATAAATATTTACTATTTATAATTATAATTATAACTGTAAATATATATATATCAGTGTAAATAATTAAAAAATTACAATAAATATATTTATTATACTACTTATAAAGTTGTAAATATATATTTAAATAGATATATTTATAAATATATAAAAATATTTATAAATAAATACAAATAAATTTATATTTATTTAAATAATTATTAATTGATAAAAATATATATTTATTATTTAATATATAATATTTTATATATAATTAAATATATATATACTTATAAATGTATTTATAAATATTAATACAAATATTGATAAATAAATAAAAATGTTATTTATAGTTATAAATAAATAAAGATGTATTTAAATAATTTAAAAATTATAATAAATATATTAATTATATATATTAAAAAAATTTAAATATTTGATATATAAATTTTTTATAATTTTATAATTATTTAAATAAATAAATATATATTTATATTTATATTTATAATTATATTTTTAAGTAAATATATATTTCACATAAATATTTATAAAATTTGAAGAAATAAAGTTATATATATCTATAATATTTTAAATATATATAGTTAATATATTTATTTTATATTTTTATATGATTATAAATATAATAAGTATATTTCTTATAATTTTATAATTACATAAATTATAATTTTATAAGTACAAATAAATATATATTTATTTTTATTTATTATTAATAAATAAATATATATTTATCGTATATATAAATTTAAACAAATATATAATAATATAAATAAATTAATAAAATTATACATTTATCAGTGCTTTTTAGTGCAGATAAAAGAAGTCTTTATCAGCACTATACTTTTAGCGCTGATAAAGGCCTATCTTTATCATCGCTAACAAAGAGTTGATAAAAGAAGTCTTTACCAGTGCTATAATTTTAGCACTCATAAATAGGTATTTTATGAGCATTTTTTAGCACCGATAAAGGCCTAACATTATCAGTGCTCAAAAAGAACTGATAAAGGTATGTTTTATCAGTGCTTTTTATTTTAGCGCTGATAAAACATAACTTTATCAGCGCTTTTAACTAGAGCTGATAATGGTTCTAATGGGTTATTTAAAAGAACCATAACAGGTTCCTCCTCCCTCACAACCTTTCAAGCCTTCACAAAAGCGGACCCCAGCACCGTCGAGCCCTCCTCTGCCACGAACCCTCCTCCTCATCCCCCTCCACCGCTGCTACCTCCTCTTCCTCCCCCTCCTCCTCCACCACGGCTACCTCCTCCTCCTCCTCTACGGACACTACCTTGTCCTCCTCCACCATTGTCGTTGCCTCCTCCTCCTCCTCCTCCTCCTCCGCCACTGTGGTTTCCACCAACTCATCCTCCTCCGCCACCGTTCCAACATCCTCCTCAACTACAGTTTTCGTCGTCGTTGCCTCCTCATCCTCCACCCTAATTCATCAGTATGTTCTCATTATGACCATGTTTCACCTAGGTATTTGAACAAGAAAGTTGAAGGTAATTTGAATATAGTGAGGTGGATGTTTCTTCTGAACGAACATTAATTATAGATTATGTACAAGGATGGTTGTGAAAATATGGTGTAAGTCCACATCAGAAGGTTAAATCACTCTGCCAAGGTAGAACTACCAAAATTAAATATACATAAATGACTCCTCCACTTGTGAGTAGTTATACAGAGTCACTCAAGTTCCCTAGTATGCTATCTTAGTAAATTATCTAGTTACATCAATGGTACCTCCAATCCATAGTAAGCATTAAATGTTTAAATTGAAATTTGAGTCTAATTTTAATTATTTTAGGATCATTATTTATAGTAAATTTACAATTCCCAGTTAATTAATAGATTCATCCTTGAATAATTGGGTAATTATATGCTTTCAATTTTCTATACACATTAATTTAGAGGCAATTTGGGACCTTAATAAACTACTAGAAATTTTCTATAAGTTGGTTTATTTTGGTTTTAATTTTTATGGACTCATAAAGATTTTGTAAATCATGTCTAAATTGTTTACTTACTAGTAATAAATTCTCTAAAAAATATTAATTTTTATTAAGTATTTTATTAATGGGGACTATAAATTAGGGGACCATTTCCCATCCCCTTTTTATTTTTATACATTCTCTTAGTAGTGTACTATTTTACTAAATTGATTGGTGTAAATTGCACCTAAACTAATGATTCCAAAGTTTTGATTGATTTTTTGAATCCAATTTTTTTTTATATGTTTGGAATAACTCAATTTATAATTAGTGACCATATAACAAACTTTTTCAATAGGAATATGAAAGGACTTATAATGAGGTATGGAGTGCACTATTAGACCACATCTTCCTTTCACACACATAAATGGGCTTTTTAAGGTCTTTACTATAAAACACATTTGGACTCTAGAATACAAAATTCAACCCAACCCATAAATACTAGAGTAAGATGCATGAAGATGAACTATAGGCATTTCAAAATACTTAAAAACACCATTGGTATTTCCCCATATGGGATTTGTTTTAGAGATAATTTTTACTTTTTAGTTGGGATAAAACAAAAATCATACTAGGATACTGAGAGAGTTAACCTTAAGTTTTTAAAAGTTGGATTGAATAGGAAGTCATAGATGATGGAAATTGAGGAGCTGAGGAGGGAGGAATATGAGAACACAATATTGTATAAGGATAAGTATATATCAATATATGATAGAATCATCTTGAGAAGTTAATTTAAAGATATATATAAAGTGTTTTTCATGTACTCATGGATGAATCTAATTACAAGTAAACTTCATTCAATGTGTATTAGACCATAAATAATAAATAATACTTTTCCATTTGGTGAATTTGAGATCAGGGGAGGTGAATCAAAGAAAACATGTAAGGTATATATATAGAAGCTAAATATATTTCATAAAGAATTTTGAAAGATACAATGTAGGTGTCATGGATGCTTCCAACTTTTGTTGAATAAAGGAACCCTATGTTGCATCTTTCCTCCACACTAGTCTAGATACCATTTTTATTTTAAATCTATTTTCATTAAAAGTGCATATTGTAATTGAGTGGAATTGTACATTAGATATGTGTGGGGGAGATGATAAGTATCTTAGGGTGGAAATAGTTATTATAATTTCCTTTTTACAAATCTAAATGTTTTTATATTAAAATTAAGAAATGGAATTGATAAATTCCATTTAATAATCCATTTTGGAAATTCAACATATTGTTTTTTATTTTATTTTATTCTTTTTTTTTGTATTTTTAGGTAGAAAACATTGACTCAATTATTTTCGTGCTTTGTAAAAATACCACTCTATAGTGGATGGATAACATTGGCTCCAAATTTTTTAAATTTAAATGATTTTTGAGGCAATTCTATTCTACTTCATGGATACTCCGTGCATTATAATTGAGAAAAGAGATTAAAATGAATAAGATTGTAGAGCAACCAAAATCATAGCATGAGAGAACTTTACTAATGAAAAGAGTTTACTTTTACTTCATGGATACTCCTTGGGTGGGAAATTTTTTAGAATATGATTTACTAGAAGTAGATTTTTTTGTTTAAGGGTGTGGAAGTTTCAAATGGGGGGATTCTAGGTTAGGGAAGTGTGGAAATTTTAAAGCTCTGGATATAGGATTATTGGACTATAAAGGATCAGATGACTAGAAGAATGAATCTGATGCATGTGTGTCATGAGTGAACTATAGTGAGAGGGAATGAAGGATGATAAATATTAGTTGTGTGAAGTATTTCTAAAAATTGGTGGTAGATGGTGCAATATTCAATGGTCACAATTGAATTACAGGTTTCAATGTATTCTCTCCTGAAGACCATTGTACTTCAATGTAACTTTCACATTCACTTGGGTTGCATATAAAATTATTTATACTTTGTTTGACCTGAAAAAAAAATATTTCATAAACTGGTTATCTTGTTATAAAATTGTTTATAAACTGGTTGAGTTTTTTACATAATTTTTTATAAATTGTTTCGTTTTTTTGTGCATTTATTTATAAATTGTTTAGTTTGTTTTATAAAGGTTCTTTCATTTTATAGTTTTGGTGTATTTTTTATGGAAATTATTTGGTGTGTGTTTGTGAAGTACAAGGGCCATTTTGTCAATTGTGAAATGTTTGAGTGTGTGTGTGTTTAAAACTCAAGGGTCTGTTTGGAAAATTCATATGCTCTATGTGTTTTACATTACCAGCCTCTAGTTTTACTCTATTATGCACATACTTGGATGCTTGATGCACCTATTATTATTGAACCTCATGATGGAATATCATAACTGACCTAAATATAATTACTTAAAAGAACCTCATTATAATAAGAAATATACAATGAATATTTAAAAAAAAATCTACATCATCATTTCCATAAACATATCCACATAATTTCCATCAAAATATCATTGGAACTATTTTGGATAGGTATAACATATGAGTTCCCATTTTATATTTTCTTTTCAGATGGAAATCTCCTCTGTCGTGCACCTCACCTCTACCATGAATTTAACGACATGTTCATGATGAGTTTTTTCTTCTTACTCATTAGTTTCCTCTTGTTCACATGTTATTACTGTTTGATATTGATGGTTATGTTGTGAATTTTATAGGCTAAATTCCCTTCTGAAAATCGTGGTCGTTGGTTTTCTGTGTGTGCACACTAAATTAATTGCATGTTGGTTGGTTCCTGTTGATCATTTGAATATAGACATTGGTAATTTACATATACCTAGCTAATGAATGAATGACCTAGGATGATAAAGATTTGGTTATAACCCATGAATTAACAAGCGGAATTGAATAAAGGATACTTTTTAAAATCTGAAATTTTGTTTCTTTGGTTTGTATGGTGTTGCTATTGTGATCACAATTGTGTGTTTTTATGGTGTTCAGGCTGTTGGCATGATTGGTATGACATTTTTTCCATTTTTTAGTTCCTCCACAATTGAATATTAATCCAAACCTTACCCATTTCAATAGCACCATCACTATTTTACTAGTGCAATTCCACTAAATCATAGAAAATCACTTCACTACAGGACTCTATGGGACACTTTATGGACACCCTATTCAAATAACCATAACAACACATGTAATGGATCCTTCCACCCGTAAGAACTCTATAAAAAATAAAACCATCTATTAGTTTTGTACCATTGTTCTTGACTCCAAACATTATGTTTCTAGAGAAACACTAAAAAAACTACATACAAGAATGCATATATATCACATGTTGGTGTGATCAACTTATGTCCTGAGTAATGCATGGAGATGTATGGGTATTGTTTACCGTGGCTAGTTCCATTGATTATAGTTGGATGATGACCCTAGTTAAACAACTTTTGTATACTTATTTTGTTAAATATTATTATTACTGAATAAAATAGGATGAATATGAATAAAGAATGGATGAATTCCAATCAGTTGACAAAAGAGTATGAATATGGTGTGAAAGAATTTATAATTTTTTCAAAAGATCATGCATATAAATCTTCTCAAATCCATTTTCAAAGTTTATGCTTTTTTTTATTTAAGAAAACTTAGTCTAGAGGAGTTGGAAGAACACTTGATCTGTCACGGAATAGATCAAAGTTATACATGTTGGAATAAACATGAGGAAAAAACAAATATAGGTAGTGGCATGGATAGCACTGTGTTTTATGGATCATCCGATATGATTACAAACATGAACAATAAATAAAATTGTATGGAGTCTGTGATTAAAGATGTGAATGATGATGAAGATTGTATTTATGAAATGACAAGGATAGTTGAAGATGAACTTCATGATTTCCCAAAATTGATTGAGAAGATAAATATTTGTGGGAAGACTCCGCTATATACTGGTTTCACTAAATATATTTCATTTTCAGTCATACTGAAACTGTATAATCTGAAAGAAGAAAGTGGTTGGAGTGATGCCAGTTTTCTGGAACTACATTCTCTCCGAAATTACATGATCCTAGAAGATAATGAGCTCTCGAGCCAAAAATATGATTCCAAATGAATGCTACGCTCAATGGGTATGATCTATGAAGTAATACACGCCTACGCAAATGATTGTATACTATTTATCAAGGAAATAAAAGCACTTAAATAATTCCCAAAGTGCAGTGCTTCTTGATATAAGAAAGTTGAATCCAATACTTTAAATGTTGTATGGTACTTTCCAATCATTCCATGGATTAGGCACCTATATAGAAGTGAGGAGACTGTAGGACAACTAACATGGCATGTAGATACAAGAATTAAATATGGGAAACTATGTCACCTAGAGGAATCTCCTCAGTTGAACAGAATTGATCATGAGTATCTTGAATTTGGAAATAAGCCGAGAAACCCTTATCTTGTGTTATCTACAGATTTAGTGAATCCTTTTGGTTTTCAAAGTGGCAATCACAGCACATGGCCAGTTATGTTGGTAAATTATAACTTTCCATAATGGTTATGCATGAAACAAGAATACATGATGTTATCTATGCTTATATCATGACCAAAACAACCGAGTAATGATATAGATGTTTATTTGGCTCTATTGATTAAGTATTTCAAATTGTTGTGGGATATAAGTGTTACGCTGTATGATGATTACAAAAATTAAGATTCCACTTTTAGAGCCATGTTGTACAAGGCAATAAATGACTTTCGTGCTTATGGAAATTTTTCAGTATATTGCATTAAAGTAACTCAAGGGAGTCCAATTTTAAAACAAGGTACACTGTCGATTAGGTTGAAACATTCATTAAAATCTATGTTTCTAGTACATCACAGATTTCTACCCCAACAACAAAAGTACCGATATTGTACGACATCATTCGATGGAAGTTCATAAGAACTTACAACACCATCTACACCAATAGGTGACCAATTATTTGAGAAAGTAAGATATGAGGACACTACATTTGGTAAACCATTTTCAAAAAACCTTACGAAACCTGATTGGAAAAAGTGATCAATTTTTTTTTGAATTACCAAAATGTAATTTCTGTATATCATAAATTTTATTGATATTATTCATGTTGATAAAATTATTGTGATAGTTTCATTGGAACGTTTCTAAATGCACCCGGAAAAACAAAGGATGGAATTAAGGCTAGGTTGGACATGGTTGATATGGGAATACAAGAAGAGTTGGCACCAGTAAAGGGTGAAAATGAACAATTTTTCCTCCTACTTCTTACACACTTTCCAGGAAGAAAAGAAATCAGTTTTCAACTTCTTGAATGATGTAAATGTTCTAGAGGGGTTTTCATAAAATATCAAGAACATCATTTCAATGATGGATTTAAATTTAAATGGTCTGAAATCGCAATAATTCCATGTTTTGATGAAATATCTAATTCCTATAGCTTTACATTGTATTTTTTCAAAGAATTTCTTTCACGAATTAATGAATCTCTATTTATTCTTCAATGTTATATGAATCAAATTTATAGACCTGACGAAATTTCCAACTATGGAAACAGAAATTTCCATCATATTATCTGAATTGGAAATGTTCATCTTGCCGACATTCTTTGATATGATGGTTCAATTCATGGGAGTAATTCGACTATGTGGTCATATACATTATAAATGGATATACCCCATTGAATGGTATATGAATATTTTGGATTTGTATGTCAAAAATCGAAGTTGACCAGAGGGTTGTATTACAGAGTGATATATTGTTGAGGAATCTATTGAATTTTGTACCAAATTCCTATTTGGTGTGGAAATCATTGGCATACCAAAATATCATTACACTAGGTGGCTTGAGGGTGAAGGAATTTTTGAAAGAGAGGATGTCACGATCAATATTACAGATCGGGAGTATGCCCACCTTTATGTTTTTCACAACATTTTCAACATTGATCCATATGTTCAAACCCACAAAGAAATCCGTAGGCATTTGAATCCATCTAGGGCTGAAAAATTAATATCAGATATACATAATCGACGATTTATAGGATGGTTTCAAGACCATATTTTTAAGAAGTCAGATGAAAACCAGACTCAATGTCATAATGACTTCGATGGCTAGCCAAATGACCAAATTTTTAGGTATTATCTTATAATGATTATGTAGTTAATTGTTATACATTCTATACTAATAGACATGATGAATACAATACCATGTGGAATAGTGGGGTTATACTTATGGCTGAAGCAATGCATTTTTCTTATGATAAGGATAGAAATCCAATTTATACAAATATGTCATACTTTGGCATCATCAAACAAATATGGAACTTGGATTATTTGAAATTCCAAGTGATGATTTTTTAATGAAAGTGGGTTGATAACAAAATTATTGTTAAAATATATGAATTGGGATTCATGAAAGTTGACTTCAGTAATGAAGAGGAGAAAGACGAACCATTTATGATGGCATTATAGGTGGTACAAGTATTTTTTGTTCCAAATCCCGCAAACCGAAACTGGTTAATTATTCTGTTGTTGTCCAAGACAACTGAAGGGTTAGATGAAAATTTGACATAATATGACCCTTTCATTGGAACTTTAAAATTATTTTGTAGTGGTCCCAATGTAGATGATATTTTGTATGTCATAGGAGACCGCAATGAAGGGATTTACATATTCGATAGAGGGGTAAAATCTCTTCAGCCTTAAAAAAAGAGAGTTCAATAGTCATGTTATTTTTTTATTGTAATATACATTATGTTATCTTATGTTATTATCTGTTAGTTGCTGATTTTATGTAATCTAAATTAAATGTTAAACCACTTCTACATATAATGACTTATGCACCTAATGATGCATCCAATCTCGAGGCACAAGAGGTCAATCAACCTACTACTGATGGTCCCAGTGCAGAAGAATAAAAGGTTTCTCAACCTATTTCTGGTGGTCCCAGTGATGAGGTAAAATAGTTTTCTAAACCTAATGTTGTTGGTCTCATTGTTGATGCTAGTGCTCCAGAAAAATATAATTATGATACTAAAATTGAGAAATGATAGGAAATGAAACACCGTTGGCGCACAAAAAAAAGAGAGCACTGTAGTTTGACAGTGTTAGCCAAAATACTTATGGAAAAAGAAAAAGGAATCAACTTTGAGGTGGGATGGAATAAGTGAGGCCAGCATGTTAACCCCATCAAAGCCATGTTTTGTAGCTACATTAGAATCTCCACTTAGCAACGCATTCCGATTGATGTACAGTCATGGCACCATGTTTTCATCAGGCTTAATACACTAATGTGGTAATATATTATGGTAGGATTATGATATCATTTCTTTAATTTATTAATGTAAAATAAAATACTAAAACATTTACTTACTCTTTATCATCCCTTGAAGAGTGCTTTTATAGTATATGTCTCGCACAAGGAATATGTATTAAGAGTTGAAAGAAGGATTTATAGAGGATTCTGCACTATTTTAACAAAATATCATCTTAAAGTTACTGAAAGGAAAATCAAGCCTCACCCACCTTTTTTTATACCCACTTTATATCCCAAGGATCGTGGGATGCATTCAACAGTCATTGTGAATAGTACACTTTTCAAGAACATTGTGTCTAGTAATACGTTGTTTTACATTACTTGTATTAATCACTTTGATTGATAGTTTATTAATTATTATACAGTAAATGAGTGATGAAACTAAGAAATGGGCAGCAAAACCATCGTACCCCTACAGTAATGTAAGTATGGGGTATGCTTCACTTGAGAAAAAATTGGTACATATTTTAAATCTACCATAAAAATTTTATGTGACATAAAACAACAGTCTAACCATGTTCCTCTATTTATATGAATATTGATGAATCGAAATTGAAATTCACTTCAATCCCACCCCAATGTTCTACGAAAGGAGGATTGTTTAAATAAAGAGCAGATACTGATATATGAAAACACACAAAAAGTGTGGGAAACATGTGTAATTATGAAATAATATAAATTTGATTTTCTTTAAATCATTATTACATAACAATGATTACTTATTTTACAATATTTTCTATCTGATATAGTCAATGGAATCAAAAATTCCCGCACTAGATATAGATATAATTTCAGCGACCTTAAAGTAGCCAGAACAATATGGCTGCATTTGAGGTATGGGTTTTGGGGTGACAACCCCAACATATTTTTAGAAAGAAAAACAACTGAATGATCAAACTAAGGAAATGAAAAATATGAGAGAAAAATTATCTATGTTTCAAGAATAATTACAATACCAGGGAGAGTTAATGGAATGTTTGATGAGGGAGAAAAATAGAAGAAACAACTCAAGAAAAACCCATGTGTGAAGATCCCCCACCCCCACCAGTTTTTAAGGTGAGACATTCCCCTCAAAAACCTGACTTAATTGAGGTAATAAATGTTCTAATAATTTATTTTGTGAAATTTTAATCACATATACATTCATACCTTTCCTATACTGATATTCTACATGGTGAAAATGAATTCGATTTATATCTATCAACTCCTATCCATTTCCTTTTAGCGAGGGCTATAGTGTTCAATATACAGAACAACATGCTACACAAGAAACCACTTCCAACAGGTCATGTCAGAGTGTCAATTAATGTAGCTCATGAGACAAGCGACGAGCTACCTATTCCTAATGAAGATGATAACATTCATACGGACGAACAAGCTATTCAAACATTCATTTCCTAGCCATCAATTCTTGCAAAAAAACATGTCTACAAGGAGGTATTCATTTCCAAATTATTTTTCAATTTGAAACTATAACATTTAATGAAAAAAGGTCTAAATTTATAAATTTTATTACATAAGGACAAAGGGAAGGGGTTAAATGAAACATCAGCTCAAAACTATCTCAAGGATCGACCAACCGATCAAAACAATCAACTGAGACCACCTTCACCCCGCATGTTCTATATCCACATTTAATATCATTGCAAGCTCATGTGGATACAAAGTTGAAAAAAATTAATACTGACACAATTTATTTTGAAAAAAAATATGATCGGATGAGAGGAATCCTATTTCATTAGTCCTCACAAAGTAAATCAAATCCTCAAGTATGAATGGTTAGGCTCCTCAGTTGTAAATGTATACATGAGGTATGTTTTGATGATTTGATTTTACAAAATTTGATATACTATGATGATCATGACTAAATAAATTTCATATTTTTCATAGTTGTATATATGAAAAAAAATTGAATGGATTTTCCCATGATCAAAATTTTGGACTTGTTAGTCCTCACATCACCTCTTCAAAAGAAGAAATAGATTCTGATAAAGAGGGTGAAATAATTTCATCCCCAGTCAAATAATTTGAAAAAAAAATTACCGATGACATAATTTTTTAATACCAACGATGCAGGGGTAAAACTATAAAATTTAATCATATCAACTATATTTTCATTTATTTCATTAAGTATTCCTTTTTGTGTTTTTAGGTAGCATTATATGCTCATTGTGGTCAATTTGGATACTCTGAATATTTATTTTCTATATTCAATGAATGGATATCTAACAAAATGACCTTGAATGATGATGTTTTTCAATTTTTATTACAATAGATTCAAAATTTTAGAACTTAACATCTAGTTATATAATTTATATTATCTTTTAATAAGGATTTGGTTAATATAGGGTGGTGCAGCAATATCGTCTACTTCATGGAATGAATCCTTTTCCAAAGGACAATAACGCCAATGATACCTACAAGTGGACAAGTATCAGGATATATATAATAATATTGCACTATCCAAACACATATCAAATAAAATTACATATTTTTCTCAAAGTTTTCACAGTGTCCAAAACAAACAAACAGAAAGGACCGTGGTTATTATGTTTGTAAAATTATGAAAGAGATCATATTTCATCAATAAACAAGAATCCTGGAAGAGGTATTTTCAGAAATAATTACCAATTAATTTAAATTATTTATTAATCCTTTTTGTATTTATATTTTTTTAGTAATACCTTGACTGTGGAAAAAAATCATATTAACAAGATGATATAGATGTGTTTAGAACTGAATGGGAAACATACCTGATGGAAGATTGTACACAAATAGGGTGGAGGTGAATTACTACTACATATGTTATCCTTATATGATCATTAATATCACCCATGTTTACACTTATTGATCATATATGATCACCCCTTCTAATGTTTCATATCATTTTGTTATGATGAATTGTTTTATAATTAATTTTTCTTTATAGTAAAGAATAACATAATGAAAGACTCTTTTGACCAAGTTCTTTATGTTTCCATGTTTCCAAAAGAACTATAATTAAACTATTCTGTCATTGATCATTTATATTCTATATTTTGTTCATTTATGCTATTTTTTCTACTGATGTAGTGTGTTGGATGAATATTGGTTGTGCATCACTCAAAATTTTAAGAACAAAACTAAGGATTCTTCACTATTGTTGGTTAAATACTGCTTAGCATATCATCTCATGTGAACTTCCAATCTTGCATCCCTGTGATTATCTCATCTGGCATCATCTATATGATATCATCATTCAGCGGTCACTTTTCCTTCTCTTCCTGCACCCATTTAAATGGGTGAAGGATGAGAAGGAAAACTCAGCCCGGAATGATTATATCATAGAGGTGGTGTCCGATGAGAGCATCAGGAGGATGCCAGATTGGATGTTTAGATCAGATTCTATGCTAACCAGTAATTAACCAACAGTAGTGAAGTGCACAAAGAATCATTAGTTTTGTTATTATCTTATATCTAGACCAAAGAAACCCTTTGGAAAGATATAAAGGTAATGTTATGAAATAATATATCTATTTTAATGAAAAATTATTTAATGAAACATTGATTTGATTTTCATTATTCCTTGCAGGGTTCATTTATTTTAGAATATTTTTTTCCATGTGACATTCCTTTGTAAGATCAGCAATGATGATGTGTTTGCTCAATAACAGAGGTAGTCTTAATGTTTTGAGAGTAAAATAATTGTCCATAGAATTAATTTATTATTTCATATTTATTTTTAATTTATTTATTTAATTTAAGTAATATTAATCTACTAATATTTGATATCAATGTAGGAAATGTTTAGGTCATTATAGTTGGTATCAGAGTAACTGACCTATTCAAAATCAAGAAAACACATTCAATTGTTTTGATACTTTTGGGAGATTATCCATAAGTCATTTGAAATGTGTATGAATCAAACCCAACTCAATACAATACAATATGCGACCGATATGACTCAAAGTGCCTCTTTTTATTTAAAATTGACATTTGTTTTAGTAAAAAAACACAACAGACATATTTGAAACTGAGAAAACGCATTATGATTGTTTTGATACATTAGTGAAATGATCCATAAGTCATTTTTGACCAGTCCGAATCAACCAAACCTTGATTCAACACAAAATGTGGCTCGTATGACTCAATGTGTCTCTTTTTATTTAAAATTGACATTAATTTTAAAAAAACACACAAGTGACATAATTAAAACCAAGAAAATGAATTCGCATTGTTCTTATACTTTAGTAAAATGATCGATGAGTCATTTTTGAAATGTATTAATCAACCTCACCTCAATACAATGCACGGTGTGACCGGTATGGCTAAAAGTGTCTATTATTAGTTTAAAATTGACATTTTAACTCAAAACGTCTTACTCAATGAAAAACAAAAAAACCGCTCAAATTGTTTTCATAATTTAGGAAAATGATTTACATGTTCTTTATGACGTGCGTGAAGTAGTATCATATCAAACCAACACATGATGTGACTGGTATGACCCCAAATTTGTGTTTCTAGTTTGAAATGACATTTTATTAAAAAAACACAACTTTCATAATGAAAACTAATGAAACACAATCCAATTATTTTGATATTCTAGGAAGACAATCGATAAGTCGTTTTTGACCGTTAAAAATTGATTTCACCTTAATTAAACACACAATGCGACTGGTATGACACAAAGTGTCTCTTTTTATTTATAATTGAAATTTATTTTAGAAAAAAACACAAGTGACATACTGAAAACTGAGAAAAAACCTTCAAATTGTTTTGAAACATTAGGAAAACGATCCAAGAGTCATTTTTTATGTGTAAGAATCAACCTTAAATCAATAAAATTCACGGTTTGACTGGTATGGCTAAATGTTCCTGTTATTAGATTAAAATCGATATTTTAGCTCAAAATATTTAACTCACTAAAAACCATGAAAAAACTGCTCCAATTGTCTTCATAATTTATGATAATGATTCATAAGTTATTTTTGAAATTTATGAAGTAGTCTCATATCAAACAAATGCACGATGCAACTGGTATGAATCAAAATGCATGTTTCCAGTTTGAAATGACATTTTAGTAAAAAACCCCAATTGACATACTTAAAACTGAGAAAACGCATTTGGATTGTTTTTATACTTTAGGAAAACGATCCATAATCCTTTTTCAACTTGTAGGAATTTTCCTCACCTAAATTAAATGAACAATTCAATTGGTATGACTCAAAGTGTCCCTTTTATTTAAAATTGGCATTAATTTTAGAAAAAAACAAAAGTGACATAATGAAAACCAAGAAAACTCATTCAGATTGTTTTGATACTTTGGTAAAATAATCCATGGGTCATTTTTGACATTTATGAATCAACTTCACCTCAATATGATGCATAGTGTGACTGGTATGGCTAAAGTGTCTATTATTAGTTAAAAAATGACATTTTAGCTCAAAATGTGTCACTCACTAAAAACCCAGAAAACCTGCTCCAATTGTCTTCATAATTTTGGATAAAGATTCATAAGTTCTTTGTGATGAGTATTATTCAGTTTCATATTAAACCTATGAATGATGTGACCGATGTGACTCAAAATGTGTGTTTTCAGTTTGAAATGACATTTTAGTAAAAAAAACACAACTGACTTACTTAGAACTGAGAAAACAGATTCCGATTGTTTTGATGCTTTAGGGAAATGATCTTTAAGTCATGTTTAACCTATAGGAATTGAACTCAACTCAATTCAATGCCCAATGCGACTGGTACGACTCAAAGTGTCTCTTTTTATTTAAAATTGACATTAATTTTAGAAACAAATACAAGTGACACTCTGAAAACTGAGCAAATGCATTCAGATTATTTTGATACTTTAGGAAAACCATCTATGAGTCATTTATGACATGTATGAATCAACTTCACCTCAATGTGAGGTGTAGTGTGACCGGTAGAGCTTAAACTTTCATTTAAATTTTATATTAATTTGAGTAAAATAACAAGTGACATACTCAAAATTGAGAAAACCCATTCATATTGTTTTAATAATTTTTAAAAAATGGTCTATGACTAATTTGTGACATGTAGAAATCAATCCCACCTCAATATGATCCACAATGTGACCAGAATAACTCCAAATGTATCTTTTTCATTAAAAATGAAATTTTGTTAATGTATTCTTTCATATTAATGTTTAATTTATTTCATTATTGTTTTACTAACATAATATTTTTTTTCTAATATAGGAGGTATTGTTTTCTTGAGTTCAGATGCTTTGTTCGGCAACTAATACCATGGACAACAATTTTTGAGAGGGGATCACGGATGCCAAAGGATGAAAGATTTATGTTTTTAACTATTTATTGGATAATTGTAATTATAACCATATAAAACATTATTTCAAATGTATATAGCAGTGTGGTTTTTTGTATTCATAATTTCATGTAAATGTATATATCATTGTTTGTGAAACTCTTATGTGTGTTGTTTCATTCTTCTTTGCTTTGTTTGTGTGCAGGTGCTATTTTGTGCAGGTGTGCAGGTGTTGGGTGTGCTGTTAAATAAACAGAACATCATCGGAAACTAGGACTTTATTAGTGTTATTTTTATTTCTGATAAATTTTTCCCTTTATCAGCACTTTTTAAGAGTTGTTAAAGGGGACCCCCTTTATCTTCTTTGTGATTAACATCACTTTTCTAGCACTGTTAAAAGACGTTTCTAACACTTTTAAAATCCTTATTTGTAGTAGTGTGGGGAATAAGAAAACATAATAAATGGGTGAGGTCTGATTATTAGTAAAGGTATGAAATATAGGGAAAGCATAAATAATAGGTCATGGTGAATAACTAAAAGAACAAATTCCTTTAAAATATAATCTTGAGCATAGTACTGAAAGAATAAAACCTGAATAAATAATCCCAAATAAATAATCATATGATAATAAAGCTTAATCATGGATACTATAATAGTTAAATATTCACATGTATAATATGTTACTGATATCATAATAAGGGAATTCATAACGTTTTACATCTAAGACATATCATCAAGGCCTTGATTAAGATGTCTGAAAATAAAGGGTTAAGTGCTTGACTAAAATCCATTCCTATTTTGTCTCATGAGACTTACCAATGCATTGAGAGGATATATCAGGACCCACCTCTCACTTTTTAAGCCCAATTAATTTCTAATATGAATGGGGTTAAACATAAACATCATATATATATGTGAAATGTAAATAATTTTCCTCAATATATAAAATAATCACTAACCATTTTGACTATTATGGTGAATGGTATCAAGATAGATCATTCATAGTCAAATAATTCATAAACCATCTAATAAAATATGTTAGATGATAGTAATAAGATATCAATATCAATAAATCATAAAAATTATGTATAGGTGTTGAAATATATGGAAATAGTATACTAAAATCATCAAGGAATTCTCTAGAGAAATACCCTTTTACTTTGCAAAGAAGCGTTATTTTGGAAACATCATTTTAATATTGTCATAATTTTTTGTATAAAACTAGAAATGAAAAAAAATATTGTATTTCATGAAAAATTAGTGATTTTAGAAAAATAATATTGTCTTAAAACATATTATGGATGGTACTTGAAAATGGGTGAGAAAACAAGACATTCCCTTTAATCGGTTTTGCATATGAGGAAGAACTGAGAAGTTAATCTTCAAAAATGTGTATTTCCTATAAATGAAAAATGAAATGATCTAGAAATAAGATTTTAAAATGTATAAAAAAATTTATAATATTTATATAAAATTAATGAAGAATTAAATTGGTGTATAGAGGGAGAAAGCATAACCCAAATGAAAATGGAGGTTCGGAAAAAACCCTTACCCTATGTCTGAAAGTGTTATTCACATGAACTTATTTTAATGGATAATAAAATTATATCTATTAATTTATTAATTAAAAACGTTTTTTACATGTGTTAGATTTATTAAAATTTTATTATGTTCATTTATAGTCTTTTATTGAGTTATAGATACAATTTTATCATTTGGGAGTGTTCGTTTCCTTGGTTTTCATTAACAGTTTACTTGTATATAAACATGGAAGTTCATGTAAAAGGGGTATAATTATATAGAATATGAATTATATTTCATTAAATATCATAGAGATTATTTTATATTCCTATATATTATTTTTTCCTAGATATGATTATTATTTATTGGATATATCTTTAATGATAATCATTTAGATCATTTTGGTGGTTTGACATGAAATAGTTTTGTCTTATTAAATAATATCATGTATATATACTGGTTTGAGAAAAAGAAATAAATTTTAATATTTATAATAAAATATTGTTGAATATAATTATGGTTTTATGACCTTCCTTGAATATGGTGAAGGAAACTGAAAACTTGTCATTCTTAGAGGTGATAAAACAACACCTCACTGATGAAATTTCAATTTTTATAATAAAAGGGAGAGAGAAATGAGTTTGATTATGGATATTAAATTAACATGATATGATTATAGTATCTAAATTATACTAGATTTGTCATTTCTCTTTTCAAATGAGAGTTTAAAGAAGTATAATAATATAAAAGAAATTGAAAATAAAATAAAATAAAAGAAATATGATTTTTACCTCTTTGATTCTCCTCCATGAGAACCTACATAAGGGGATTGGTATTTTATTTTGATGATACTAAAGGCTTATAGACTTTGGATAGGGTCTTTTTAAGAGTATTGGGAATAAATCTGATAATGCTTAATGCTATTAAGGTGTGGGGAGAAGGGGAAGTGTTTATAGTGGAGGAGAGGTGTGTTTTTTGAATATTTTACCCATTTCTTCATATTTTTGGATCAAGAATATGAATAGTTTGATAATTATCATTAAAAATATTTAAGTAATGATGGGTAGTTCTATATTATAGTTTTTAAATTAGTGATTACTTAAGAAATATTGTATTTGACTTATAATGTATTTACACCGTAAATTATTGTAATTTACTATTCACAAAAAAAAATTTAGTATTTTAGAAAAATCCCAAAAATCCACCCTAATTGTTTTCTGATGTATATAATTTAGAAATGAACACCATTTTATAAAAAAATTATAAATATGATAAATTTAATTTTTAATTAAAATCACCATTTACTCGAAAAATACTGATTTTAAATTTATAACTGATTTTATAACACACTAAAAATTAAATAAGGTCTCATAAAATTATCCTAAAACTAGAAGACAAAAAAATATTAATGTATGAATAAATTTTATGGAAACAAATTTTATTTTCAATCATTTTATTAATTTTAAAATTTTAATTAAATATTTATGACTTATAAAAATACTAACAATTAATTAATAAGTTTTAAAATATTAATTTACTTATACTATGATATAATTATATCATTCATTCGTTTAAAAGATGCCTAATTTTTATTTATACGTTAATTGGTGAGTTTACAATTCATTTTTCTAGTTTAATTTTCATAAGGGTCTTATTTATATTCATATGTTCATGTCACTATTTCATCGGTGTTGGTTCCTTAAATTCTAGAAATTTCTCTCATTTCATTCATTATTCATTTATAAAGGTTATATTGTGTTCTATAAGTGATTTTATATGATTTATACTATAAAAATTAACAAGAATAAGGGAAATTTCATTAATATTATTCTAGGTCATTACATTTCTTGTTTGAATAACTCTTTGAATTTTGAGAATTAAAATTCCCTCTTTTGTTCCCCTAATGTTTCAAGAAATTTATGTTGTAGAAGATAAGATTTAGCCTCTGATTTCTTCTATTTATTAATTCCTTATTTATGATACTTCTCATCAATTTTATAATATATACTTTTTTAAGCCTCATATTAAAAAATCATTAAACACCATATAATTATAACATTTATTTCCATCATCCAACCTTCAAACTTTCTTCCACTTTAATTAATAATCAGATTAACTTCATCAATTGGATTTTCTTAAGTATGTCTCTAAATTCTTCCTTTATTTATCACATATATTTGATTAGAAGTATATTTTATTTGAGATTTATGGTTTTTTACTGATGTTTTTTATTTTTAATTACATTAATAAAATCCTTACTTTGAGATTATTTCATATTTATAAATTGTTGAATTAAATATTCACATAAAACCTTCATCAACTGATCCTATAATTTTAATTGAATTTGAATTTAATTTTTAGATTGAAAATTTTTATTATATTGTTATCAATTTTATTTAAAATAATAAGTTGATTTTTCTATCCCCTAATATGAAATTTTTCCTCCAAAATTTGTATTCCGATGGTTATTCCATGATTATTTATATAAATTTTTTAAAAGAAATGAATTTTTTTCTTTTCTCTCATAGCCAGCATAACTATTTTATCCCAATTCAGTTGAAAATGAATAAGGACATTATAATCATCTTCTATGACTGAGATCCTACACATGCTTAACATGTGTTTTTAAAACATTATTTACCATCTCCTATGGTGTTATCATCAAATAATTAATTTTATTTTGTATCTTCAATAATGTTTCTTTATACATTGTTGATTTATCTACATTGTGTGATCATATTTTATATGATCATCTCACCATGTGCCATTAAAAAATGATTAGCACTATCTCATCAAGTATATTGTTTATATTTTATGGTGACTAAGTGGTAACTCTTCTTCTAACTATAACATCAAATATCATTAATGTTTCATTCTTAATTCACTAATAAATTTTCCATTTATTGCGATATAGAATTAGTGACATAATACCATCACAAAAGTCATTTGCGTTGGGACTACTTCACTCATGCACTAAGGGAAAAAATAGATTCGCAATTGCGGTTATTTTCAATGGACTGTCGCAAATAGAGAATAACCGCGAGAGATGAAATATGTGTCATAAATAATGTTCACAATTTTTTAAAATATATAATTACTATGACCCGTCGCAATTGATTATTTGTGACAGACTGTCCATCAGTCACAAATAATAAATTTTCAAAAAATAAAAAAAAATTAAAAATAATTAAAAAATGAAAAAGTTAAACATATTTAAAATAATCCAAATCATTAAAAAATAAATAAATTGTTAAAAATTTAAAAAAAATAAAAAATTAAATATTTTATAAAAAATCTAAATAATTAAGAAATTAAAAAATTACACTGTTAAAAATATTTAAAAAAATTAAAATTGTTACAAATAATTTAAAAAATTAAAAATATTTAAAAATCATTACAAAAATTCAAGAAAAATTAAAAAAATATAATAAAATAGACAATAAAAGAATATATTATTTTAAACAAAATATGTTTGTCATCCAAAATTACAAAACAATCACTAAACATCACAAATCCTTGACTCTCATCTGGGGGCGGAGGATCGCTTGAAGAAAGAGGGGGAGGAAACTTCATACCAATTCCACACGAAAGTCGCCACATATACTCCAAGATATGTTCATATCTTTAATGATGTTGCTCTTACTCCTCCTCACTTTCTCCTTATACCAACTATATCATCTCATCCTGAGCTTTCAACCTCTCCTTATAATGTGAAGCGGATGATGACATCGATGGTGACTCTCTTCGAGCTCCCTTCAAGCTCACTGATGACATTACAGATGTACCATAATGACTCATAAGTGTCAGTCGGAACCAATACTAATCATCTGACATTTCTCGACACCAAGCATAAGTCACCTATATCCAAACCCCCTTATTGAAACACAAATCACTAGTTTCATATTGTTTTCTCTCAACTTAACTATCCTGTGAATGAGAAGTCACAACCTCATTTGTTTTCATTAAATACAATGACAAATTATTATAACAATAAAATTAATATTCATCAAATTTTTTAAAAAATTACAAACCACAATATGGCGATGTCAGCCACCAAAAACTTCTCTTGTATGGGGATCAGTATATTTGTTCTTATAAACTTAAAACTCTATAATAGATAGGTCAGTGGTGCCTTTAATAAAATAAAGAACATGTCACGTTTAAAGTATATATATTAATAAATAGTATCACTTACCATATTTTATCGATGTATGTCGAATGTATGACATTCAGACCTTTGTGTGACCACTTTCCCCCTCAGTTTTGATGACCAGATGATGAGCTTCTCCAAAAAGTATCTCCTAGCAAGTAGGAGCACAATCCATCCCATACTTGAGCTGAGATAGAATCAGTTGGATGTGAGATGAAAGACTGGTCTAAAATAGTATCACAAGCTTTATCCATATCTCACTTTCTATGGTTGTGTAGAAACTAAAAAAAGTGCTCACGTATATAAATATCGTATGGCTACAGTATAGGATCTCACAGGATATAATGAATCAAAGAAAATAAATTCCATAAGACAATTAAAAACAATATGTTAGTGATTAACAAAATTTTAAAAGGTATATATTATTTAATAATGTATAATCCAATGGTCTAACATCTGGTAACGCGCAGTAATGGGAACCAAGTCCCATGACACTGATGGATTAGAAAAATTATTTCTTAGAATCATACCATCCTTCCCAATAGATAAATGTGAAAAAATGTGAAAATAAAAACATATAATCATAAAATTTTTACCAACAGTAATTTACAAAGTTAATATAAAAACTATATCTCAAACAATTATTAATTCCTCTGTAAATGATAAATAAAATCAATAGATGGTCATCTCTCTAGAACATGATCTAGAATCATTAATCAAGCAAGACCCCACCACATATTAATAGGCACACCATCCTGAGGATTATCTGAATTTGGGTCATCAGTATGAAGTCTAGTATCACTCAGAGAATGAAATATATTTTCAAGATCATCTCTAGCCATCTAAAACTAATATTCTTACCTATAATAAATTTTTTATACAAATAAAAAATATAAAAAAATAATAAATACCATAATATAATAATATTTCCTGTT
Organism: Viscum album; assembly: GCA_963277665.1. Lineage (NCBI taxonomy): Eukaryota > Viridiplantae > Streptophyta > Magnoliopsida > Santalales > Viscaceae > Viscum > Viscum album. The sequence continues at coordinate 1,034,280,332 of OY728158.1, forward strand.
ACCAATTTTTAACACAAATATCAAATATTAAAAACTAACAAATATCATAATGTAATAACTACCTATAAAAAATACCTCAATATAATACATTAATCACCATCTTCTTCATCATTTTCAAGGAGAACAATGTATTCATCCTCATCTTCAACATCATCAACTTCCATATGAATTTTAGTTTTATCACCCCTTATTAATTCATCAACATTATCTATATCATCATCCCTTAACTGGAGGGTTTTGTTATCGATGTTTACATCTCTTGGGTTATGATATATATTTTGGGGTATTTTTTGAAAAAATTCAATATGTTTCACTTCCAAAGAACCATTTTCAATTTCAATAATCTAATTTCCACATGATTTCATTTTTATCACAATCAACCAGTAATTCAAATATCTCAAAACATCCTAGTAATTTTCATTATAAACATTATATGTTAGATTTTCCAACATAAATGGTTTATTTTATTCAAGAAGACTATTATATTTGATGTTAAAGACTCCATGTCGTGGATGAGCTTAGAACCCTCGATCAGTATCAAACCAATGAAATTTCAATAATTTTAAATAATTTGGTTCCATATAACAAAACTCAATTATTTCACCCAACATATCATAAAAGTCAACTTCACTTTCCTTATGATGTTATCCTTTCCAACAAACACTACTATTCATTGATTTCTTTGAGTCATCATATATGCATGTATGGAATCGAAATCCATTAACTACATACCCATTATAATATTTTACCAATATTGATGGAGCGTTTTTGAGAATACATAACTAACTATCAATTTTATTTTTTTATTTTTTTTCTATAAACAATATAAATAATTATTATAGATATTATTGAAAAATTTATTTGCATTCCATCAAAAATAAACATAAATTATTAGTCTTTGAAGCCAGTATGAAAAAAAAAATTGATGACGTTCTTCAAGAGCAGTAGATGTAATTCAAGAATTTTATTTGATATGGTCATAATATAGTATACAAATAGATAATGTAAATAATTGTGTCTTTTATAAACATTTAAAATAATAATAATAATAAGTCCTTATTGCACAAATCGTTTCATTTCCAAAACAATTCAGAAGATTATATGTATGGGATCTGTGGAGTTATTCATCTTAAATCAATTGAGAATGAAAACCACCAAAAAATATTGGGTTGATTAAAAATGTAAAATTGATGGTCTATGACATCATCAACATTTTTCTCATTATGAACCATCCAGTTATATTTTGAAGGATATTCTGATTGAAAATAATAAGAGCGTAATTTTGAAACTTCCTCCTGCAAATACACTACTACAATAGACCCTTCAACTCCTTATTTTTATGTACTTTATTCTTAAACTTTTTCATACGTCTCTCAAATAGGTACATCCCTAAGAAATTTACCAGTCCTCCACATTTATATTCATATGAAAAATTGAATATTAAATGTTTTACTCGGTCAAAAAATCCTGGAAGGAATATTTTCTCTAATTTACATAAAATTAAAACAACAAACTTTTATATCATACTCAATGCATCCTAATCAAATGATTCCACACATATATCACTGACTAAATATGATATTTAGTTCAACAAATCCCAGATCAAATAATTCAACATCCCTTTATTTCAAACAGTTAGTAATATTCCCATTATGACATGGCAGTCATAACTTTTAAAATCGGTAAAATGTCGATTACTAACACAATGAGAAAAATTAGAGGAATAAACATATGTTAACCTATAATATTGAATCCATTAAAATAATAATATATTAATTTATTTAGAAAGCACATAATATACATTTAGATTCATTTAATTCCGTGATATTTCATCTTCAAACAATTTATGCTCGGGATGTCTACAAATCTGGGTAGGATCTAACTATTCATTTACATTATCCTTGGTCATAAAGAGTGTGTTAAACACAATATAAAATATGTTATCAAAAAATTATTCTCAACATGAATTACATCTAACATGTGATAAACCATCAAATTAGACCAATATTGAAGGTCCAAAAAAATATCTTCTTTATCCAATTCTGATATTTACCGAAACCATTTATTTTTTTCATTTATTATTGTTCCAAAAGTAAAAATAGGTAATGTTGATATAATATATTTTACTTAAATACCTCATATAACTTTTGGAGGTTCATCTCTTTCAATTTATCCTTTTGTAAAATTAATTATGTTCCTTCAAAAAGGGTGATCTGTAGGAAGAAATCTCATATGGAAGTCAAAATAACTATTCTTTGGTCCATTACCAAGAATGAACTATTTGTTCTTGTCTATGTAGTATTAAAATGATTTTAAACCTTGTGTGATCCATCTAGATAACATACCATATGATGGAAATTCACTGATCATCCTTATTAATGCAACCATCTGTGTAAAATTCTGATCTGGAACTATATCAAATGAATTCCCACAATTTTTCTATAAAGATATTAACTCATCAATTAATGGCATAAAATAAACATAAATATTATTCTTTTGATGTCTTGTAATTTAGAGTTCCAAATATATATGTGGTTCCTTCATCAGAATACAAGGAGGTTAGTTGTATGGAGTAATGAAAATAGGCCAACAAGAATAATGACTATCATAAGATCCAAATGAAAAAAAACCCATTACTAGAGAGACCCAACCATATGTTATGAGGTTTTGAAGAAAAATAAGGTTTAATTTAATCAAAATGATTCCATTAATCACAATCACAAGGATGATATAATATATTACTAATGAAAATGTTTGATTTATGTCATGTCATCAATTCAACGGTGTTGTGAGACATAAATAAACACTATAAATGATATGTAATTTGAAAATACGCCAAATGTTTGACAAGAAATCTACACATTAATTTTGGTGCTTCTTTATACCTTAAATATATACTTGTTGGAAAATTATCCAAGGATTCATAATCACTATAATATTATATGTATCCATTTGAACACTCATGAAACTTCTGATAAATAAGACTCATATTATAAACCAATGTCTTACTTTCAAAGAAACTTACTAATAATGTATTTACATTAGGAAAAACTATTTAACCTATAATCATATATAATAAAAAACTCTTTTTTATTCCAAACATGATTTAATAGACATAAATTTTTCAATAGCTTCAATTTTACTCATATAGAATCCTAGATACAAGGAATCGATAGCAAATTTCAACAAATTTTAAAACTGAGAGGGTTCTAATTTGGGTTATTAAATATCATTCTTAGTTGTTGATTCCTTAATAGGTGGACTAGTAGCCTCATATACTAAATTTTGAAATGATGGATCAAAAACCGAAAAAATTAATTGCCTCCTAAATTCTATTCACGACATTGATACCAATAAGAATAATCTTTTTAAATAAAAATGTAATAGATGAAGTATAACATTTTCAAATGGTTCAAGTATTTTAAGATCACATTTCTGAAATGGAAATTTAATTTTTTATTCAGAAACAAAAAAACTAACTTCAACAATGAATATGATATATGTATTTCAACACCTTAAATGTTGAAAATATTTATATTATATCATTTGGGATTTTTGTGATCATTTATCCAATCATGGTCATGTAATAGAAATTGGTTTCTATTTCATCAGTCAAAATTTGTCTACAAAATAACTAAAATAATAAATATTATTACTCATAAGAGTGATTCATTGGGTATGCACTGGATTATAGGGGGGATTAGAGGCTCAATGTTAATAGAATAAAAATATAAAATATATTATATTATAAAGACACTATTTTCAAAAATAATAGAATATCTCTTGAACAATGTCACTTATGAGAAATCTGAGACCACTATTATATTGGTGATGTTGGGTTTACCCTATGATTGATACAGAATTTTTGTGCATCGTGTGTTTGGTTATATTGCACACGAGGGTAATTCATTTAATATTTTTATTGTATTTTTTATAAAAAAAATTAAGTATCACAAAAACTAGGAATCGTATGAAAAATTGGAGAGCGCTATTAAGTTTGTGATTTGGGGGTTACCCTTGAACTGACGTAACATTTGTGTACGTTGTGAGTTTTGTAACATCACACCTGATCGTAATTTATTTAATTTTTTTATTATGAATTTTTATTAAAAAAAATTGTAGTATCTCATTAACATTATATTCTATGGGAAATCTAAGAACTCTGTTTGGTCCAGGATACTGGGGTTAATCTACGTGTGACATAACATTTCTATGTGTTGGGTGTTTGGATACATTTCATGCAAGGGTAATTTGTTTAATATAATTATTATAATTATTTATAAACAATTTATGTACCTCGCACACATTTTATAGTATGAAAAATCGAATACCACGGTTACTTCTGGGATGTGGGTCTTACCCAAGAAGTGACATTACATTTGTGTATGTTAGATGTTTGGTTACATTGAATGTGAGGGTAATTCATTTAATATTTTTATTTTTATTTATTATAAAAAACTAAAGTATATCCCATACTATGTTTTGTATGAATATTTGGAGACCATCGTTGGGTCTCGGATTTGGGGTTTACCCTAGACATGACATATTATTTTTTTAGACTTTGGTAACATCATGCGCAATGGTAATATCAATTAATATTTTTATTATAATTTCTCACAAAAAATGAAGTATCACTATAATGGTGTAACGTATCAGAAATCTAAGGCCACCATTAGATTGAGGATGATGGGATTACCCAAGGTGAGAGATAACATTTATGAGCATACAGTGTTTGGTAACATCGCATGTGAGGTTATCATTTTTAATTTTTTATTAATATTATATATATATATATATTACAACATTTATAAAAATTATCAATAAAAATTATTTTAATTAACATAACATTCAGATGAATTATTGTGAATTTCTAATAGTTATTATTTTTTATATTTTTATTGCATGGTTTGATAAAGAAAATTAGTATTTATTAGAAATAGTTTTGTAATTTTTCATAGTTTACAAAATTATTTGTTAAGTAATACTAATTATTTTTTATTTATATTATATTTTTTAAAAATATTTCTATTATTTATCAATTACTAGTATTTCATTATTTTTACTTTACAAATGTTTACATATTTTCATAATTTCCTCAAATTTTGAAATTTTTATAATTATTTGTAACTAACGCTAATATTTAGTCTTTATTAATAATAGTAACTAATTAATTATTAATTATTATAATTTATGTATGGATTATGGTTATTTATTTAAATTATTCTTAAATTTTTAATAATTACTATATATATATATCATGATTTCTTAATTAAAATAAATACATAAAATATGATAAAAAAAGGTCCATGTACGAGTTAGAAATCCAACCCACACCCAGCAAAATTATTTTAAAAAATTAAATTATAAAAAAGAGTGGAAATTAAGACACAAAAACATTATAAACACCACAAACATGGAACACAATATGTCAACTACTTCAACTCCCTATAGATCCCATGTTTTTGAGATACTGACCTTTGTTCTTTTGGTATATCCCTCTTCACAATGACTTGGCCCACTAGGGATGCACCAACTCATCACTTGATGAAATCTTTTAGAGGAACTCTGGAATAATGTTTCTTATGTATTTACAGGAAAAATATTGGAATTAAAGCTTCATATTTTGTCAACAACAATCTTAAATGTTCATTAATAAAAATGTTTGGACTGTCAAATAATCTCCATATCCAAAAACATATGGTTCCATTTTGTTGAATGTAACATCGAGATGAAATTTAAACCATTTTTCTATTTCATCTGTAAGGCCATGGGTTTATGTCTCACCTTCATAATCCACCAGATGAGACATGATATATTTTTTTTAATAGCTTCACATTCCATGAGCAAAGACTTTCCAAATAAGTCATAAATAGATTTCACGAGGTCATAAAATTGAGATGGATAAGACCAATCCAAAATTTCATTCAATCTTGTCCACCTCCATCCCATTTTTATACTTATAACATCCTCTCTACAACCCTTGACAATAGAAGATCTTAATTTGGAAATTACTGAAGGTTGAAATACTAACAAATCTTGTGGATCATCAATGGCAGGAGAGACCATATGATAAAGAGGTAGACCACTTCCACCAGCATTCATGTATTCCTCCACATAAAAACGCATATTATTTTAATTAATACTATATTTATTCAAATTATTGATACAAATTATTTTAATTAATACAAAAACTATATATGAATTATACTGAATTTTAATAGTAGTTATATATTTTTATATTTACATATAAATCATTATAGCTATTTTATAATTAACATTAATATTTTCAATTTTGTTAATAATAATGAAAAAATAATTTTTAAATATTACAAACTATTTAATGATTTTTACTAGTTATTAAATTAATATTACATTTTTAATAATTAATATTTTTTATGAATTTTGAATATTTATTTGTATGTGTAATATTTTTTAGAAAATTATTACAAAAAAATATCCTCATTTTTATTATCTTAGTATTTAATAAATATTACATATTTTAAATAGTGATTTTTTTCATTAAAATCATCATTTAACTTTTTTTATAAAAAAAATTATTATAAATTTCATTTTGTTAAAACGTTTTCATTAAATTAATTCTCTCATCATTACTAAAAAACACTAATTAAAATTTATTTCATAAATTAACTTTATATATATATATAACATACTTTCTTAGTCAAATATATGGACATAAAAGTTAGTTTTTACACAATTTTTTAAACAAATTAACATATAAAGTCTATATACATACATTCAAATGAACACACACACACACACACAAATATATATATATATATATATATCAAAAACCTTACATGTTATCTTCAAACAGTTTTTATATGTATATTAACATGTTAATATATACATATATATATATATATATCAAAATGATTACCAAACTATATTTACATGTTTCAAATAAATGAAATGAAATCACAATATATAAAAAAATGCTCTCAAATCAATGTCACAATCAAATAATTATCATAATTCATAAAAAAAATAAATCAATGTAATCTTTTTATACAATCGACCAAATAAACATTTTTATTTAAACATCATTAATATCATATATCCCTATAAATAATTTTCATTTTCGTCATATTTAAAATAACAATATAAAATAATAAACATACAATAACTCTAAAAACCAAAAAAAAACAATCTATTAAATCTAAAGAACAAATAATAAGAAAAATTCCTCAAATCAAATAAGATCAACTCGTGTGGAACCAATTAACACCAAAATAAAAAATATTAAATTTTGATTAACCCTAAATATAAAATATTTTATAAAAAGCGGTTGACCTTTTTAAAATTCATTTTTAACAAACTAATATTAACAATATTGAACCAAAATATTCAAAAATAATATAAGAGGACAGAAGTGGAGTCCATACCTAGCTGATCTAAGTGGGGAAACACAATGTCGCGGCTGTGCAGGAGAGGGAGCGCTAGAGAAATGCTACAGGATAGCTATAAGAGATGGAGTGGGAATTTGGGATGTGTTAGAGAAATAATAGAGGAGGAAGAAGAAATGATAGTGTTGGTTAAATGAAAAAGATTAATTATGATGGACTATTTAGGATAAAAATTTTGTCATCGCAAATAATTATTTGGTAAAAACTCTTTGTGACTGCCATTGATTCCCACCGCAAATAGTTCTGAGTCTGTGAGAATTTGCAATGTATGTAGGGTTATATCAAAAATTATCATTGCTAAAACTTTTTTTGATGGATAGTAAAAATTCCCACCCAAATTATTTGTGGAAGAATACTTTTTCTTTCGTAAATAGTCATTATTTTCAACATGGAAATTAATTTGTCTTAAAAAAATCTGGTTCGGAGACTATTTTAAATGGTTCAACTGCCAATCACAATTAACCCTCTCAAATACTCATATTTCTTGTAGTTATGTTTGAATACAATAAAAAATATTGAATGAAAACTATATTCTATGATGTGGAATGTTTCTAAAAAAAATAATGGAATATTTCCAAAAAATTATATAATGATGCATCCTCTTATAATTGAAGTTCTAAATTTCATACTTTAAATTGGAAAAAAATTCAATAAATAGTTTTACATGATCTCCCCATGTGATAAAAGATTTTTGAGGTGTCATTGTAAACTATTTTTTCCTTTATCACTTAAATAAAATGGAAATTGTTGATTTTTAACTACTTTTCCCACTAATTATTTTTAATATATCACATATTTATATGAAATTAAGACATTTTAATTTAGATATTATATCACAAAATTAGTAAAAATACATCTCATCATATAAATATTATAAATATATTACATCCACTCATCCATCATGGACTGTCAACACACACATTAAAGGAGACAAATCACTTGTTTGAAATGGGAACTAAATCTCTTCCATTGTTTCTATACAATAGCCATCTCATTCATTTATTTCTTTATATGATAATTCATTTTATAATGGTTTACCATCATACCTTACCCTTCATCATTAACTATAGATACCACATTACGAGTAGCAGCATATTCTTCTGAAATTTAACACTGTGATTTTTTGAGTTCTCTCAAGCACCTCTACAATGTCTCTATATAATTTTTCATTCTATTTATTGATGTGAATATCTTTAACAAGAACCCTTGTAAATTTTTAAGTGAATTAAAGGTATTTTCTTTGGTATCAAATTATAGTTAGGATGTTCAATAACTAGAAATGTTGGAGTCATGGGATTCGCTAAGGTCTCCAAAAATCTTAATGAAGTCATTGATTGTGGTGGATTGAGTTGAAGAGAGGGTGGGAGCATGAACCAGAACAAGAAATTTTGAAATTAAATATTACCATGCATTGATGGTAATCTCATAAAAGAATTATATGGAAAATTTCTTCAATAGGGTGAGGGCTATTGATATGTATTCGTGATCATGCTATGTTGGGGCCTTTCCAATCACATTAGATATATCCTAAAATAAAGTAAAAAAACTATGGAACTTTGAAATGACCAATTTTATTATGGACTCGATATATGAGTATAATTTTGAAATTTCTTTTCAATTTATTGTGATTAAAATGGTCATTTTATCCTATAAGTCTTTATTGGATAATTTTTTCTGACCACTTCATTGACCCCTGAATAATGTGTTTTTTAAGGATTGGTGTTTGGTGTATTTACAAACCATTCAAATTTTAGTTGAAAAATGAATATTTAATATTTAATTAATTAAATATTAATTTATTTGTGGAGGTCCATTAATCCCTATCATTTGAATGAAACATTGGATTGATATTTATTATTCATCATGGAATCTATAATGGGGAGTTTTTCATAGGAAATTCATAAACATTAGTCAGGTTTCAGGTCCTGGTTGGACCCCATTTTTCTTTCTCTTTTCCTTTTAAATATTTTATTTTTCCTTTTTATTTTATTCTTTATCCCCAATATTCTCAAAGTCACTCATGGGACTTTTCCTTCATCATGTGAATGCGAGATAAAATGAAGAGGGAGAGAGAGGAATAGAGCGAGGGAATAATGGAGGTGCACATATAGAGGTCAGGAGGAGCTGGATCATTGTGTGGTAGTCATAGATGATTAAAATAGGCATATATTTAGATGATTCCACCCAACAGAAGGAAAGTTTTATGTTTTGTCATAAATCCCAATATATTTAACGTTTTCATGTTTTAAACCCCTACTATGGCTTCTTAGGAACCCTTGAGGGGTGATTTATAGCTTTTGAGAAGAAAATATGGTTTCAGGAAGATTTGAGTTGTTTCCTATCTGGAAATCATGATCACACAGCCTGTTGTTTCGGAACATGCATTGTGTGTTCATCCAGTTTGGGGAAGATGAAATTTTTAGAAGTACATGTCATGTATGGGGTATAGACACCATGTATTGGGACTCACGCATGTATCCTAGAACCAAACATAGTAGCCCTTGTAAGGGAATATAGCCATTTAGATTAAATGATCGGGCCTCATGTGGGTTGTACTCCATATAGGGGTACACAGCCAGGTGAAGTAAAAGGCTAGACCCTTTGAGGTACATTAGTAGTTACCCCATATAAGTTTGTTTCGGGTCGGTCTCGAAATGCCCAACGATTCCATATCTGACGATACGTGGACCTGCTTTCCAAAGGCAGGCGTTTACTGGGTGATTTGGCCAATGACACTTAAGAACTCACATTGGTCGAGAGGATGGGAAGTCAGACTCATCTCACCCTTTTGGGGGGAATTATTGCCTATGTCGGGACTCTCATATAGATTTAAGACGTATTCATATGTTCGCGAATCTTTGGTTTATACCCAAGCATAGGATCCACAGATTACTCCTAGTTGGCTATGGTCAGCTGGACGTAGGGGTTCAGAATCATTTATGACCGAGGTTTACCATCCCTCGTTAGATTAATGACCCCGAGGAGTCTAGACTCATTGAGGTGGAACTAGGAGTGGCTTGGTGAACTAACGTGAAAATAGTCGGATCAACCTGTTGTTGGGCTTGAACCTCAGAGAGGCTTCCTACATACCCTGCCTAGGAGACAGGGATCAAATTCCAAGTAGTTCACATTAGATTTGGACTTACACTCTGAGGAGGCCCATAAGAGGATGTCATGGTCGATGCTTACTCTAAGCCCATGTGAGTCATGCTCTGTGTGAGAAACAAGAGACAGTAGGGACCAGATGATCACGTCGTGAAAGGTGCATTCGTGAGAAGTGGAGTGGGGCTTACGCATAGGGCGGCCCATAAGGTCGGGGCTTACTCCATGGTGGATGCCCATGGGTATTCCTCATGTCTGTCCATGAGGGCATCCCAACCCATTGGTTGGTTGAGGAATATAATGGGGGCCAACGCCTATGAGCAAGTGCACAAGCGGGATAACGCCAAGGGAGTTGAAATCCATCCGAATAAAGGGAGATGAAAAGGGTGAATTACATTCCTGACATTCGAAACACAATGAGGGTGGCATGGTGATGGAGGATAACTGTTGACCATGTTCTAAACACAACATCCATATCACGTAAGCCTGAAATGAGGACAAACAAATGAGGGTCGACTGCTGACCATGTTCGAAACACAGGACCTGACTCAAAGTGTTATCAAAATTCATCTGGGGCGTTGGCCCAGGATGGTAGGTGAGCTGATTCAGCATGGGACCAGGCCATTAGGGGGTCCCTTCAGACATGGAAGTGGATGAAGATCTAAATGAAGGACACGAAAAGCGTGGGGTGGAGTGATGGAATGTTTGAACGGATTCCAACGCTCTATAAATTACGCCACTATGATCATGGAATTAGGCATCTCATGCTTGGAGCATGAAGAATCTCTTGTTTGGAGCAAGAGGTGTCCTATGTTTGGAACATAGGGTGCACTACACTTTATAGTCATGTAGAGAGGACTAATGGCATCACAATTTAATGTCATGTTGCAGGGACAATTTCTATAGAGTTTAACGTCATATGGAGAGGACAAGGGCCACACAGTTTACCATCATGTGGTCAGGACGATGGCCATACAGTTTAATGCCATGTGGTCAGGACGAGGGCCATACTATTTAATGTCATGTGGTCAGGACGACTAGGTAGGAGATACCTAGAAATGGTTAGTGTGAGAATTATGCAAGGGCAGCCCTTTCTAGATGAACCTAGCAAAAGGAGCTAGGTAATGGGGTTATAGGAGATTCATGAGGAGTAGATCGACTCATGGAACGTATAAGACGGATGTTGGGGCAGCACAAGGGTGCAATGTAAAATACTATTGACCCGGCCCGAAATGTTCGTGGTGCGACTCTCCATTTTCCATGGGGGTCAGTGATAGTAGCGAAGGGACCGGCCCAGAGGGCCGGGACCGCAGCCCGGCACTGACCCCGAGCGGGGGTGCGGGGGCGCAGCCCCCACGATATGGACTAGTGAGTTCATGGGGTTTTCCGCATGGGGTGGGCTGCGTAGGAGCTGGCCACGAGGAGCCGGCCGCGAGGGACTGGCCGCGGAGGAGGCTGTCCGTGAAGGATGGCCACATAAAAGATGGTCGTCCGCAAAGGAGGCTATCCGCGAAGTATGGTCGCGGAGGATATGGTCGTCCGCAAATGAGATTTTCCACAAATTATTGTCATGGAGGAGGCTATCCATGAAGGATGGCCATCGAGGAGATGGTCGTGAGGGAGCAGGCTGTGAAGGAGGAGGCCGCGAAGGAGGCTGTCCGCGAAGGGGGGTTGTCCGCGAAGGAAATGGCTGTGAAGGGAGTTTGCAAAGAGGTTGGTGCCCATCCTACTTCGCGCCCACGGAGGGGTTCCCACCTCCATTTCTCGAACGAAACTGGTCCACAGAGGGGGTGGCCGCGAAGGAGATGGCCTCATGTGGTTCGTGGTTTATTTTCTCCTCTATGCGGATGAGTGCATCCGCGGACGATATGTGGTCCGTGGATGGTCGTAGAACATTACCGCTGGGAGCGATTTCTCCAGCGTCTCCCCACAGGTTTTCACCCGTCCTTCCTCTCTTTTTTGGTCCCTTCATTCTATTTATAGAGTAGCGAAGAGGCAGTATCGACGGGCCCATGGAACTTTCTACAGAAGCCCATGAATGAATCCCCAACCGCGAACGACTCGGTCAACCAAGGATTTCTGAATCCGAGATTCATGGAATTGCTCTGCGGCTATGCACCACTCTGCCTCTATTCCGTGAACGATGAGGTTCTCGGCCGCATACATCTTCTGCCTCAGTTTCGCGAGAAACGGTGTTCACGGCTGCATACGGTTTCCGCCTCCATTTCGCGAATGATGGCGCGCGCGACATTGGCCGGTTGGCACGGTTCGCGGCTAAGAATTAGCATGGCGTTCGTCCTGCTTCACGCCTGCGGAGGAGCCCCACCTCCACTTCGTAGAAGACGCTGGTCCGCAGAATTGCGGTTCGCCGTACCGGCCGCGTACTGTTGCTGGGAGCCGGTACGCGGACTGACTCGGTACTTTGCCAAGTCTTGGGGTAATCAGATTTCCTCCTTGTGGAATTTTCAGGACCCTACAAAGGTATACATTATGTACATGAAAAAAATTTCATTTACTTGGGTTTTTACAAGCTAAGCCTGGCTGGAGTACATACCCAGGTAGGGATTTGGGAGTACACAATGTATACTAGGGTATGCACGCTATGTAATCCCCCTTGATATGATTTTAGGGTATTTTTCATATCTTTATACCCTAGAGTCAGAATTAGACATATGACTAGTCCATTAATATCATTTTTTGTGTATATCATGATATTACTACACTTTATGTGATTTTAGGACTCCAAGGGGAATTTCATAATTTTTCCTAAATATAGAGATTCTTCGATTGGTAATTGAATCGAGTTTTATCCTAAGAATGATACCATGATCTGAGATGGGACATGAGTTATCTCCCATGACCAATGCTTATGTATCTCTCTCTTGATGATATATCCCTTACTAGATGTTACCCTATGTCCTAGGATTCCTTTAGCTTAATTATTTTTTTGGATCAACAATAGGATACCTCAGCTAACATTTTGACCTACAGGACACCATGTAGGGTGCCTCTATCTTATTTTTATACTGAGGATCCCATATGTGAAGCCTTTTCTTATATGATGACTTAGGTAATCTCATATAGGATTCCTCTACCAACTTATTGTTCTAAGGATCACGTGTATGATTCCTTTTACTATGTACTCTATAATTAAGGGTCCCATGTAAGTTTCCTCTTCCTATGATCCATTCTGAGGATCCTATGTAGGATGCCTCTTATTTATTACTCTTATAGGATCCCATGTATGATTCCTTATTTTTTTCTTAAATGATTAGGATCCTGATTAGTATTCCATCACTTATTTGTAAGCTTCAAGGATCCCAATTAGGATGCCTTTCCAGTGTTATGACTTGAGGGACCCAGTTTGTGTCCTAATGTTTGAATGGACCTGAGCTAGTATGTCAGGTTTGGGTTGAGATGGAAGTGGGTGTCACCATAGAAACCATGAAGAACATCTAATCCCATGAGAATGAGATTATGGTGGTTGGTTTAGGAATTATTCTACCCTCACTCTTTTATATATACATTCAACTACTTACTGTTGATGTAATAATGATTAACAAAGGTGCTTCCTGGTTAATGGATGATGAGCCTAACAAGATGCATCTTTATTTATCATTAGGATTACCAGATATATTTCTTGGGATCTGTATTATTCATATATCGGGATTCTCAAACATCCTTCCTGTGATCCAGCTATTGAACATTATTTTATTGTTATTTCTAGATATACTACATAAAATCAGGATCCTAATCCTTACTTTATTGGTATTTTTATATGTACTTCCTATATTCATGCTTATGATCTTACTTAATTGAATGATATTGTTACTGGATATCCCATTTTTCAATATTATTCCTCCCTATTCAAGGATAAAAATTTAGGTTACTGGTAGTGGATTATAACCCATGTTTTATTAGTTGTATCTAGGAATGGTAAATTCACTTGCATTCGAGAGGAAGCCAATGGTTCCCGAGTGGGCGTATTTCCCTTGAATAGTGGGATGTAGATGACCTCCAAGGGGATGGAAATGACATTCTTCTTTGATGTATAGGATACTTCCTAGGACACGTGGATACACCACTTTATATACTTGCTATAATTTTCTAGGATTGACATATTGAGCAGATTATTGAATGATTTCTGGTTGATATACAGGATTAGCAGAGTATTCGTTACATTTTTTCTAAGGGTAAACCCTTAGAGATTATTTGAGCTGTAATATTTTGATTTCCTATGAACTGGGGCCTAGGAATCATACATTATAATAGATTAAATGTAGATTTATTAGTATTAAATACAGATTAATGCCAAATTTAAAAAATTTCCACTCAGTATAGGATATCCTCTATTATAGTGATTAGAGGAGAGTATGAGTGAACCTAAGTTTAGGAAATATATTCCCCTATGGTGACATAGCTTACTTAAATGTATTTATGTAACTCACCGAAGAATGTATTTTTGATCGAGATTAAAGACAAATAGATTGACTTAATGATACATAGCTTGATTACTTCAATATCCAGCTCAATACCCTTTTCATAGGAACTCCAAACGATTGGGATTACAGATCCAAGGATAGGGTATGGTTGATAAATGTTAATTTTCTCCATACACATACATATATACTAATATATCTATATATATATATATAGGAATATAAATGAATACAAATACGAGTATATATACATGGGTTACCTTTTCTCAGAGACAATTCTGGATTGGACTGAAGCAGACCTTATGACTGCTTTTCAGGTTGAGCACAGTTACATGATGGATTGGGCTGAGGTCCAGGGTTTCATGATCAAGTGGAGTTGCCCATGGGGATTATTATGATCGAGTTTGTGAAATTTTACAGTGTCTATAGACCGGGTATGTGGTCAAGATCAAAGTTAGTAGTATATCATTGTATATTTATTTCAGTTTCTTTTATGTACTCTTATATGTATGGATGGCCCAGTGGAAAATCTGTGTTGTATGCATGACATGGTTTTTCGGGATTTTATATTATTTAACTTATTAATAAAACATATTATATTTTATTTATTTACTTTTTTACACTCTTTTTAGTAATACTTTAATTGATATATGGTTATTTCCATTATGTTACTCTGATATGAGGGTATAGTCTCCTCATTGTACAAATTTTAGAATCACGCTGCTTATTAGTAGACTCTGGTGTGTAGGGATGCGTGCTTGAGCCCCATGGTGAACTGGCATGGGGAAATTAATTAGTGACTTCCAGGTTGGGATATAGAAAATTGTTATTAGATCAATTCCTTTCCTGTTGTATTAGTATTTGGGATATGGAAGACAATAGTATTATGAATGTGTCAGAACCAGTGATTGATATTATACTATTGTGTTGAGAACATCTATTCCGATGAGAGGTCTTGGTTTCCTAGGATCTGGGATTATTTTTCTAATATGAGATATTATAGTTGTATTTGATTTTCACTTTGATTTACACACATGTTTCGTGGATATTATGATTTATTGATGGATTTATGGATATTTTTCATTGGGAAGAGGCCCAATATTGATTTTTTAATACTGGTCAACAAAAGAAAAAATGTGTCTCAGGCATAATATTTGGCACAAAGGATTTAAATTTTATAGGCCTACTAGTGTGATTGTTGCTGAAGATGGGGGAAATTTTTTAAAAGTGTCAACAAAAACCTAAATGGTGTTTTCCCATATAGGTTATTGTTGGAATTCTACTCAATTGGGCCGACCTCATATATATCTCCTTTTGATGGAAGGCTATGTGGATTTAGGTTGAGATGTTTAGTGGTGAGGATGATGACTCTACCCCCATAAATAGAAGATATAGTGACCCTAGTTAGTATATAGGTCACATGATGCCTGTGTTTTGGACCCCTTGTTGGGTGTTGTTTTGGGTTCCGGTATTTAATGTGTCAATAGAAAACTATATTGTGTTTTCCTATATATATTGGAATGAAACTTTACTTAACTAACCTTCATTTGTGGTTGTCTAGTTGGATAGTTGAGTACGATGTCGATAGGTACCAATAAATTTATTATGAACTAATACTTGAGTGGGTATTACCATTTACGGATGCCAGATGAGTGTCAGTCCTATATCTCTTCACTGTTGTTATCATGGACTCTAGGGAGAAGTTCATTATGAGGATGCTCAGAGATGATCAAATCCATTTTAGGTCATGCCGAATAGTTTTTAGCCTTGTAGTTCGTTGTGATCTTTTCCTTACTTGGATAGTTCAGATCTTTTGGGCTATGTGGTTAGTCCTTATGACCGAGTTGTGAGAATTTATTAGTAGGGCTAGGTGGGAGACCTAGAGGGCCTTATTTTTTACTCATACCCTCATAGTTCGACATTCATTTTGATTAAGGGAAATCATTGTGGGATGTTGGAATAGTTATTTGGAACCCATTTTAGATAGTGATCATGGTTATATGCTCATTTGAGACTGATTCATGGTTATTTCTTGGGATTTTTTTAATATAGGTATGTTTATGCATTTGTATTTTGAGAAAGAAAATGTGGTGATTGTTTTTTTTTTGCTGGATTTCATATGTAGGATTGTTCAAGTGTCTAGACCTATTGACCGATGTTTTTTCTAATGTACTCGGATCATGGGTAAAAACCCATCTCTGGAATGATTCCTAGAGACTGGAAGTCATAGAATAAATTATAGAATATGTGAGGTGATCATTTTTTAAGAGGATTACCAAGGGAGAATCTAGTTTATAAGACTAACATTATTTGTTGCATGGTAATCTTATCCTTATGATAGATGACTCACTGGGGTATGATTTGGGTGATAAAGGTACACACTAGTTTTCCGTGGTACTATTTAAATAATAAATAGGTGAATGGTTGTATACGATCTAAGGACAGGTGTTTTCAATACTTATAGTGGGAATGGTTTCCTAAGATTTTTGGTTAAATGATTAATGTCCATCCATTGTAGAGGATACATCTGAAATGAATTGGGTTTCGTGAGATGGTTGACCCATGGTTGACCTAGGCATGCATTTTTTGGAAATGTGGTGTCACGTGTTTCTTATAGGCAAGTGAAAACTATTTTGATGGTATCATGGATCAAAGAAAACAATACATGCCTTTTGATTAAAACTCTGTTTACTCCTAGTTATAAATGATCATGTTGTATATTGATATCATCCTAATTATGGTAATAGAGAGTCATCTCTACGTCGAATGTATTTTAAAATAAATTTTTTACTTGTTTAATGAAGGAAACTCTTGATGTTGAACTCAAGGAATGGTGTATGTTAATCCATATGGTGGGGAGTGAATCATTGACCATTTGGGGTGGTGAACTTCATTTCAATAGAAATCTGGCATTGTCCGTGAAAACTATTATTTGGAAGTGGAAACGGGTGATGTTTCGAGACAACGATAAGAGTACTCATATTGTTGGGAGTGCTTGATTTTTCGTAGTTAATTGTCTCCCATTTAGAAGACAATTATTGATGTTGTGAGACTAGTCATTGGACATTCAATATGGAATAGTTGTGTAGATTCTTAAGATGAGATCATAGATTCTAGTTTTACAACCTAGGATTCTTAGGGATGAGATGGGTAATGGTGGAGAGATTGTAAGAACCCCTGTTTTTTTGAACTATAAATTCAATAATAAATTTAATTTTTTTCTCTTTCAGATTTTATGAAGAGTTAAAATGGTCATTATACCATTTAAGATGATCTTGTATGGTTTTTCTAAAAACTCTATTGGCATCAGAATAGGGTGTTTACCCTAAGAAATGAGTTTTGTGGAATTATGAACCAATAAAATTTTAGCAGAATAATTCATATTAAATATTTATGTACATAAATATTAATTTATTCATGTACGTTTGTTCAGAAATATCTTTTGTATAGATAATTAGATATGTATTCTTCCTCAACTGTTGACTCTAGAATGGGGAGTTTTTCCTAGGCCTGGCAAAAACTTAGGTTGGGTGTTGGGGTTAGATAAAGCCCCATTTTTCTTCATTTTATTTTTCATTCTTCTTTTCTTCCTTCTCCCATGGATTCTCCCTATTGTAGAAAATTCAGTAGTCACATGATTTAGATATGTATATGAATAAAATATTTAACCAAATTTTAAGAATAAAATGAACATGGAAAATTATTTACATGGTTAGAGAATAATCCCAACATCCACAAAGAGGTAGAAATATCACTATTATAGGGAGCAAAATTATAGGGAGATTTCAGAGTTTCAAGAATAGAAAAACCTGTTGAAATAGTGGGATCCCTAGACCTAACTATGTTGTACTATTGATTACCATATTATGTATACAGTTATCAATACATGATGTCTTCTTATTATTATAGTGTAGACTATTATGCATCAACTATTTAATGGTAATGTCCTAGATTAATTGTCATATCAAGAGGTTATAGCAGATCCTAAACTATAATGTGAACCTTGGTATACAATGACATTAATCTTAAATATGTACTACTATCTAGATGTATCATAATGATTGGACAAAGTTGATGTTTGACAATCAAGTGCTGGGGCTCATAAGCATTGAGACCTATTCTCATGAAGTTCACACTTGGTTATCTCTAGTGGTGAGGTCATGAGGATGGACCCTCCAATAGGAACAACACATGTTTTCAGTGTGATCGGTTGTTCCTATTTATAAACATTTGTATTGGTCTCTTGGCTTGATATCATTACCAATGTGTACCATTTTATTACGTACTTTGATGCAAGGTAAAAACCATGGTTTTTATATTTGTGGAAATGTAGCTTGTGTTGGGTGCACTATTGGTGATATGACTTTGGTTGAATGATCATGAAAGGATTTGTCACTTCTTGGTTAATAAAGTTGTATATCTTAGTCCTGGTAGATCAGGATGGTGACACCTTCATAATTAATTGTCCAAAGTAGTTGAAAGTTAAATATATCATGATAGATCATCAAATAATAAATCAATAAAAGGACGATGAGACAAGTGTATCTCCTACTTTATGGGATATTTAAATACAAAAAATATTATAGTACAGAGTCAGTGTTCGTAGGATTGTAGTCATTGTTATGACTATCCTTATCCCTTTAAGGTCCTTGATGAGTTCCTAGACTCTTCTCTTGGTCTATGGATTTTATTCACTACTATTAAGATAAGGTCCTAGAGGTTCACACACAACAACGTTTTTAAAAAAACCTCCCTATTCAGTTGAAAATGTAAATATAGCGTGGTGGGACCCACCAAGGGGGTCCGAGTGTTGTTCACGTAATCGATCACCGATAAATTTAATAAATTCATTATTATTCATGTTATGAATATTTTAGATTGAATTTATTTAAATTATTTACAAGTTTAGTAAATACAAGATAATATTAATCAAATGAATATTATATTAATATTCAAGGTTTGTTTAATATTAAGTTGGATAGAGAGTCGAGTTAAATGGGTCAGTTTTTATCACGTGACAAATATTTTACATATTACAGGCATGTGAGAAAATAATAAATAATATCAATGCATATTAGAAATTCATTATTATTTATTTAGCGGACATTGAAATAAACGGGGGTCGGGGAACCCAACTGGGTTTTTAGAAACTCCATTATAAATAGAGGGAAGGATCTCTCTCCTTGGTTATATTCAATCATTTATGGAATGAAAACCAAAGCCTCTCTATCCTACCACTTTCTAGAGAGAGAAAATATAGATCCAACAGCTTAGATAAGGATCTCCTTCAAGCATCAAAGGCATCTCGATTTCGTGTGTAAGAACCCGGATCTTCTTTCTAGGTATGGTTTTCCTTTTTTTGGATTTTTTAAGAAAAATTAATTTTCGAGAAATTTTCGAAGTACACGCTGTGTACTTTCTGAGTACACGCTGTGTACTCTTCCGCGGCTCGAAGCCGTGTGCTGGCCGTTTCGGGCCACACACACAGTGTGTAAGTCTGAGGTGGAGGTTGGTTAATTCGGAGTACGGAAAACTAAAGTACACTCTGTATACTCAAGAAGTACACGCCGTGTACTTTCTTTTTTTCAATAATTGGACTGGGGTCGCGCCTAACCCCAAAATTCATCTTCTTCTCCAGATTTCGTCCATCTGAGAGCGACCATACGGACAGATCTTCAACAAACTCCCGCCTCGTCGTCCGTTCTCCAATTCAAGCACGGTCGATTGCATTGGAATCACAGCGGTGAGTTCTTCCTTCTGCTTTACCCTTGTTCCTTGATTTCTCCCCGTTTCCAAGTTATCGTGGGATGAACTTTTTGTGTTTTTTCTCAGATCTACGTCGTTCTAAGGGGAATCTATCTTCGAGGTTCATGTATATCGATCTCTTAGGATCAAGGTAGGTGGCTTGTGCCTTTCCGTAGAAAGTTGATGTGTATTTTGTGAAAATTCCACCAATACCCTTGAACGGGGTATTGTGTGTTACCTATTTTGCTCTGTTTTTTGCCTGCTTTTCTTGATTGTTGTAGTAGAGGTTTATGCTTGTGAGTAGAGTAATTTATTTTGTGCTCAGGTTTCTTTTCCATGCTTGTTGTGTTATTTAGCATTTTTCTAGTTGACATGCCTAGTTGTAGGATAGTGGAACTATTGTTTTATTATTGTTGTTGAGCCTTATAATGATAGACAAGTAGTTCTTGAGGTTTACTTGGGATGATATACGCACGCTGAGCATGTTTAGTTTTACTCAGGACTGTGAGAACCTAGAGTAGTAGACCAAAGGGAGAGTTGATGGAAGGGCTTCTCTAGAGTGTCT
Organism: Viscum album; assembly: GCA_963277665.1. Classification (NCBI taxonomy): domain Eukaryota; kingdom Viridiplantae; phylum Streptophyta; class Magnoliopsida; order Santalales; family Viscaceae; genus Viscum; species Viscum album. The sequence continues at coordinate 1,034,301,607 of OY728158.1, forward strand.
TTTAATTACGATGCGAGACCACAGGGGGAATTGATGTTGAGTTCTTTCCTAGAGAGTCTGTAGATCCTCAACGTGGGCCACATGGGGAACTAACATTGAGTGCTTCCCCAGAGATCCTTTAGCACGATACGAGACTATAGGGGGAATTGACGGTGAGTGCTTCCCCAGAGAGTCTATTTTAATTACATAGATGAACCAGAGTGGTGAGACTGTGTGTGCCTCCCAGAGGGTTTCTAGTAATTGTGGGTTGAACCATAGGGGTTAGGCTGTGAGAGCTACCCAGAGGGTTACCTGTTTCTTCTTTTTTTGTTGGCTGTTTACTTGTGTACTTGTTGTTAGAACTGTGGATTGTAGCTACTTGTGCTATCCTGTTTACTGCTTCTTGTTTTATTACTGCCATGTATTAATTCACTGTTAGCCACAGATCTTTGGGTGATTTCCTACTGGGATTTTATCTCACACCCTGATTGGGCCATTCTTTTGGGCCCAAGCAGACTATGTTGCTGCAGGTATAGATAAGGTCAAGTGCCCTTCTATATCATGTTCTTGATTGCACTGGAGCTAGAGAGCATGGGACCGAGCCGTGACTCATGATGCTGAGGAGTTTATTTTGCTTTACTTTACCCTTTGTTTTCGGTTTTATTCCATCATGTTGTTGTGTTTGTTGTTTTCCATAGATACTTGTACCTGCTACATTATTGTCATCATTGTTATATATCTATATTGCTTCCGCTGTTTGGTTTCTGTTGTTATGCATGTTGTTACTGCTTCCGCTATTGAATGTTGTTTTTCCACTGTATACCTTACCGAATGAGGGCACAGTTTCCCCACCGACTTACCAAGGCCCTCGCTGCTAGTTGGAAGCCTCTAGTGTTTGGGGAAACGTGCTTGAGGTCATGTGGCGAACCGGGTATGGGGCACTAGTGGAGGGGCTCTGGATTCTGGTCGTTACAAGTGGTATTAGAGGAGTTATTTTCTCTTTCTTTACTGTTTAGAGACATCATCCAGGGATAGGATGGATTTGGTACTTGGTATTAAGATGTGCTCGGGAGTAGCTAACTCGTTTACAGGAAAAATCCATACTACCTTGTTAATTGCAGTTGTTGGTTTTGAGATTTTATAGTTGATCTGATTTCACCTAGTGTGATTCACATGGCTTGTGTTATTACTGTTTTGATATTGTGGTTCTATTTCTATTGCAACCTGATGAGATGAGTGTATGCCGTCTCATGCATCATATAGACACTTGTAGGAATCACATGTCATGCATTCTTGTCATGCCATCTAGGGTGCATTAGCGATTTCATGTTGTTGTGATAGTCTTTGTGTAGGTTATGCATGCTGTTGTGATAGTTGCTTGATTGATTCTCTGCTATTATATTAGAAAACTGTTTGTTTTGTTCTTTGTTTAAAGTTAATGCCAAATTTTGGTTCCGGAGGTGTTATGGGCCCTCACGGATCGGAATTTGGCACTTTTCTCCTTGTTTTAGTGTTTCTGGAATTCTATGCAGTTTCTGAGCTACTGCCCAGAAAAACCTAGAATACACAGCGTGTACTTTTTGGATACACACCGTGTAGTTTTCAAGCCGTGTCACTGACCGTGTGGGAAGAACACGGTGTCATGGAAGTAACTTCAGAAACACGTCGTGACAGTAGCTACACGCCGTGTAAGTTAGGAGTCGTGTACCTGGACTTTTCACTAACAACACGGGTCGGGGAAGCATGGGTAGAACACGCCATGTCTATAGGGAACACGCCGTGTAGTCCTATCCAGGAACCCGGCCATGTCACAAACAACACGGGCTGGCGTTACCTTCCTTTCCACACGCCGTGTTTGTTCGGAACACGCCGTGTAGTCTTGCCCAAGTACCCGGCCATTTCACGAACAACACGGGATGGTGTCGCCTTCGCCTATACATGTCGTGTTTTCTCGGAGAATGTCGTGTAAGGTCCAGCTGTGTAGACGGCCGTGTACTCAACAACACAGACCGCCGAAGCCTTTTCTAGTGCATGTTGTGTTTGTTTCAAACGCGTCGTGTAGTCTCGGGTTAAGTCGGTCCGTGTGGGTTAGTCGTGTTAGGAACTCGGGCAAGGGAATAGTTCCAAGTACATGCTGTGTGTTGGGGTCAACACGCCATGTAGTTTGAAGTGTACACGACTTGTAGGGAAGAAGTACATGCCCATGTCAGTGGCATAAAAAGACATGCCATGTAGTTTTTATACACGCCGTGTAGTCGTGTTTTGCAATCTTTTGTGTTTTTCTTCCCCTGTTCCTGTTTTTTACCCTTGTGTTCTTTGTCCTTGTTTTCCTGATCTAAGGTGTGATTTTGATCTTTTGGAGATATGCCTCCGAGACATCCTCTGATCATACGTCTGTCGTCAGGCAGTGATCAGAAACTAGATATGGCTGATCAGGGACTTCCTATCGATCCCTCAGCCGAGCCAGCCTTGGCACCGGTTGTTGTACCAGTTACGGGCGCTGATGCGCAGTTCAGGGAAGGTTTCATGAGGATGATGCAGGACTTCCATGGAGCGCCGCCTCCTGCCTCGTCTATGGAAGACTTGACGCGGGTCTTTCAGCAGTATCATCCTCCCACATTCTCGGGGGAGGGAGGACCTTGGGCTGCATAGTCATGGATGGAATCCATGCTAGCTATCTTCGAGCATCTGGAGATTCCTCTAGAGAGGCGGGTCAAGCTCGCCACCTACATGCTCTGAGACTCCTCCAAGAGGTGGTGGGATGTGGTCTCACAGGCGGGTCATCAGTAGGATATGACTTGGGAGGAGTTCCAGCACATGTTCTATGACTACTTCTACCCGGAGACCCTAAGGGTCGATCAATCCCGGGAGTTCATGAGCTTAGAGCAGGGTACTCTATCTATCATGGAGTATTTCTCTCATTTCACCAAGCTGTAGCATTTTACACCCCTTCGGGATGGGAGAGGGGTGTTCTTGGCGAGGAATTTTGAGGATGGACTCAGGCGGGAGATCCGCTCGCAGGTGAACATCTTCCAGTTGACTTCCATTACTTCCATCGTCAACCAGGAACTAATTGCAGAGCGCAATATGAGAGACTCTAGAGCTACGAGCCAGGGTGGTTCTGCTTACAGAGTTAGCTTTCCTCCATATGACAGCAAGAAGCGTCGTAGGGAGGCTACACGCAGTGATTCGAGAAAGCGAGACGCATCATCAGGCAGCCAGGTGACATGCTACCAGTGTGGCCGGACAGGGCACACGAGGCTGTAGTGCCAGAGAGACCCCATGGAGTCCCGATCTTGCGGCAAGATGGGTCACCTTTAGCGTTTCTGTCAGGTTTTCTCACCATCAACTGGTGACTGGGGTTCTTCCATGACTCCTCATTTGGGAGCATCCCCACCAATTTCTCACCAGTCAGGAAACTGGAGTTCTTCTGGCCGTTCGGGCCGAGGTGGAGGTCGAGTCTGTGGAAGTCAGCCACCAGTTCATCAGCACCAGCAGGGAGGTTCAGCTCAGAGTGGTCTTCCAGGGGCGCAGGGCTGCGGCACCGGCCAGTATTTCGCCTTGGAGTAGACTTATCATGAGCAGGATCCCGACCCTTCTACTGTTTGAGGTACAATTTTAGTAGCCTCAGTTTTATCTTCAGCCCTTTTCGATACTGGTGCTACGCATAGATTCATCTCTTTTGTTGTCGTGGAGAGCCTTGGGCTCTGCATCCTTTCATCTGTCGACTCGTTGACACTAGACACACCTTTGGGAACGAGGACATCTAGTGTACGCCAGTGTAGAGATTGCCCTCTCGAGGTTGCAGGGTATCACTTCTTATGGGATCTCTATGTTCTAGAGATGACAGGCTATGATGTCATCCTCAGCATGGAATAGTTGATTCCCTTCCAGGAAGTCTTTGACTATTATCACCGCAAAGTCATTTTCATTTCACCAGAGGGTGAATCTTTCCTTCATAGAGGCGAATGGGATGTTCGGGCGAGTCGGGCGGGACTCGAGCATCTTGGGCTAAGAGGGGTGATAGCCCAGATTTCTAGTCTTTATCTGGATGATCAGGGGATTCCACAGTTAGACTTTCCTCCAGGGGTGGATCGCTTCAGGGATGTCTTTCCAGAGGACTTTTCAGGTTTTCCTCCGGATCTTGAGGTAGACTTCTCTATTGAGCTCGTGTCAGGAGCGGCACCAGTGTCCATTCCACCCTATAGTATGGCCACACCTGAGTTGCAGGAGATTAAGAAGAAGTTAGAGGAGCTATAGGCTAAGGGTTTCATCTGACCCAGTACTTCTCCTTGGGGTTCGCCTGTTCTGTTTGCGAAGAAGCCAGATGGTACCCTTTGGCTTTGTGTGGATTATCAGAAGCTGAACCAGTTGATGGTCAAGAACCGATATCCCTTGCCGTGAATTGATGAACTTTTTTATCATCTTCGAGGATCCCAGGTGTTCTCGAAGATCTAATTGAGGTCTGGTTATCATCAGTTGTGCGTTAGACAATCAGATATACCTCTGACATCCTTCAGGAGAAGGTACGGTCCTTACGAGTTTACAGTCATGCCGTTCGGACTCACGAATGCACCCGCAGTTTTCATGGAACTGGTGAACCTAGTGTTCCATCCTTACTTGGATTACTTCGTCTTGGTGTTCATGGATGATATCTTGGTGTACTCTCACACTCTACACGACCATTCCACACATCTTGAGATCATTCTGAGTACATTAAGAGAGCATCGGCTTTATGCTGAACTCTCGAAGTGCCACTTCTGGATGGATCAGATTCACTTCTTGGTTCACATCATCTCAGAGGCAGGAGTATTTGTGCACCTAGTGAAAGTGAGAGCTATAGTTTCCTGGGAGAAGCCAAAGAACATCTTTGAGGTACGAAGTTTCCTAGGGCTGGCTGGATACTACCGATGCTTCATTCGGGACTTTTCTCGCTTAGCATCACCTTTGACGGGTCTGACCAAGAAGAGGGAGAAGTTCTTATGGTCAGATTCTTGTGAGTCAACCTTTCAGGAGCTGAAAAATAGGTTGACATCAGCACCGATACTGGTCTTTCCAGAGCCAGGAAAGAGCTAAACTGTTTATTGTGATGCTTCAGGTATCGGGCTAGGAGCTGTGCTTATGCAGGGATATGGAGTCGTTGTGTACAGGTCTCGGTAGTTGAGGCCACATGAGAGGAACTACCCTACGCACGATCTGGAGTTGGCATCTGTTGTTCATGCCTTACACTGTTGGAGACACTATCTTCTGGGAGAGAACTTTTTGGTCTTCACTGACCACAAGAGTCTCAAGTATATCTTCACTCAGCATGATCTGAATCTGAGGCAACGCAAGTGGGTCGAGTATCTATAGTATTTTGACTTTGAGATTGCCTATACACCGGGAAAGGGAAACGCCATGGAAGATGTGTTGAGCAGGAGAAATCAGATTCAGGCAGTTCAGGAGGCCAGTAGTGAGTGGCAGCTGATGGATCTATTCTCTGAGATGCATCTGGAGGTGCATGACAGATGGGGACAGACTTTTTTATATTCTGTAGCTGTTACCTCCACGCTACTTGATCGGGTATGGATGAGGCAGCTATCAGACTCAGAAGGCTTAGTCCTGCGGGAGAGTTTTTCAGGAAAGGACCCTCTTCCCGGATAGACAGTCGGTGAGGATGAGATCTTGTGTTTCCAGGGACGCGTATGGGTGCCTGCAGACATACGTGAGGAGCTGATGCGGGATTTCCATTCCTCTGTTTGGGCAGTTCATCTTGGCATCACCAAGATGTATCAGGACCTTCATCGCCAATACTGGTGGCCAGGTATGAAGAAGGATGTTTCTGGTTTTGTCGTGATATGTTCTACTTGTCAGTAGGTGAAAGCAGAGCATTAGTGACCAATGGGGATTTTGTAGTAGTTACCCATTCTGGAGTGGAAGTGGAACGATGTTTCGATAGACTTCGTGACCAGGTTGTCGAGATCGCCTCGGGGAAACGATGTTGTTTGGGTTGTCGTCGACAGGCTTATGAAGGTTTCTCACTTCTTTCCGATCAAGGAGACCTCCAGTGTCAATGATCTAGGATGACTTTACATCAGATAGATCGTTATTCTGTATGGAGTTCCATGCTCTATTGTTTCAGATAGAGATGCGCGCTTTACCTCTCGGTTCTGGAAGGTACTTCAGAAGGCCCTGGGAACACAGGTACTTTTGAGTACAGCATACCATCCCCAGATTGATGGCCAGTCCGAGCACACGATCCAAGTGCTTGAGGATATGATCTGAGCTTGCATTCTAGACTTTGGAGGTTCTTGGGAGAAGCATATACCTCTGGTGGAGTTCGCCTACAAAAACAGTTTCTAGGTGACCATTCAGATGTCACCATACGAGGCTTTGTACGGTAGGCCATGCCGATCACCATCATGCTAGCTGGAGGCAGGAGAGGCAGCTTTGCGGGGACCTCGTCTTGTACAGGAGACTTTAGAGTAGATAGAGCTGATTTTGAAGTGGATGGATACAGCACAATCTCAACAGAAGTCTTATGCTAATCAGCGGAGACGACCTCTGGAGTTCGACGTTAGTGATCAGGTTTTCCTACATGTTGCACCGAGGTTGGGACACAAAAGGATTCAGAGAAAGGGTAAGCTTTCACCGTGGTATGTCAGGCCGTTTGAGGTCTTGGAGAGAGTTGGGTCGGTCACCTATCGGTTGCAGCTACCTCAGAGGTATCGGGCCATGTACAGCGTCTTCCACATCTCTCAGCTCTGATGTTACTTTCCAGACTCATCTCATGTCTTTCAGCCTGAAGAATTCGAGCTTGAAACGGATGCATTGTTCGAGGAGCATCCTATCCAGATTGTCGATTGCAATATGAAGGTTCTCCGCGGGTAGTCTGTTCCTCTGGTACGAGTTCTATGGCAGCACGGGCGAGTACAGGATGAGACCTGGGAGATGGAGACCGATGTACGATCGCAGTGGCTGGAGCTGTTCGGGGTTTCTTCTTCTCCGCCTCATTAGGGAAATTCGGGGTTGAATTTCTTTAAGGGGGAAGTTTTTAAGAACCTGGATCTTCTTTTCAGGTATGGTTTTCCTTTTTTTGGAGTTTTTGAGAAAAATGAATTTTCTGGAAATTTTCAAAGTACACGTCGTGTACTTTCTGAGTACACGCCTTGTACTCTTCCCCGGCTCGAAGCCGTGTGCTGGTCGTGCCGGGCTACACACACGGTGTGTAAGGCTGAGGTGGAGGACGGTTAATTCAGAGTACGGAAAACTGAAGTACACATCGTGTACTCAAAAATTACACGTCGTGTACTTTCTTTTTTTCATTAATCGGACCGGGGTCGCGCCTAACCCCCAAATTCATCTTCTTCTCCAGATTCTGTCCGTCCGAGAGCGACCGTACGGCCGGATCTTCGACGAACTCCCGCCTCGCCGTCCGTTATCCGATTCGAGCACGGTCGATTGGGTTGGAATCGTATCGGTGAGTTCTTCCTTCTGCTTTATCCTTGTTCCTTGATTTCTCCTCGTTTCCAAGTTATCGTGGGATGAACTTTTTGTGTGTTTTCTAAGATCTACGTCGTTCTAAGGGGAATCTATCTTCGAGGTTCATGTATATCGATCTCTTAGGATCAAGGTAGGTGGCTTGTGCCTTTCCGTAGAAAGTTGATGTGTATTTTGTGAAAATTCCACCAATACCCTTGAACGCGGTATTGTGTGTTACCTATTTTGCTCTGTTGTTTTCGTGCTTTTCTTGATTGTTGTAGTAGAGGTTTATGCTTGTGAGTAGAGTAATTTATTTTGTGCTCAGGTTTCTTTTCCATATTTGTTGGGTTGTTTAGCGTTTTTCTAGTTAACATGCCTAGTTGTAGGATAGTGGAACTGTTGTTTTATTATTGTTGTTGAGCCTTATAATGATAGACAAGTAGTTCTTGAGGTTTACTTGGGATGATATACGCACGCTGAGCATGTTTAGTTTTACTCAGGACTGTGAGAACCTAGAGTAGTATACCAAAGGGAGAATTGACGGAAGGGCTTCTCCAGAGTGTCTTTTAATTACGATGTGAGACCACAGGGGGAATTAACGTTGAGTGCTTTCCCAGAGAGTCTATAGATCCTCGACGTGGGACACAGGGGTAATTGAAGTTGAGTGCTTCCCCAGAGAGCCTTTAGCACGATACGAGACTATAGGGGGAATTGACGGTGAGTGCTTCCCCATAGAGTCTATTTTAATTACATACCTGAACCAGAGGGGTGAGACTATGTGTGCCTCCCAGAGGGTTGCTAGTACTTTTGGGTTGAACCATAGGGGTTAGGCTTTGAGAGCTACTCAGAGGTTTACCAATTTCTTCTTTTGTTGCTGGCTTTTTACTTGTGTACTTGTTGTTAGAAATGTGGATTGTAGCTACTTGTGTTATCTTGTTTACTGCTTCTTGTTATATTATTGTCATGTATTCATTGACTGTTAGGCACAGATCTTTGGGTGATTGCCTATGGGGATTTTATCTCACACCCTGTTTGGTCCATGCTTTTGGGCCCAAGCAGACTATGTTGTTGTAGGTATAGATAAGGGCAAGCACCCTTCTACATCAGGTTCTTGATTGCACTAGAGCTGGAGAGCATGGGACCGAGTCGTGACTTGCAATGATGAGGAGTTTTTTTTGTTTTCCTTTTCCCTTTGTTTTCAGTTGTATTCTAGCACGTTGTTGTGTTTTCTGTTTTCCATAGATACTTGTATCTGCTGCATTATTATCATCATTGTTATATATCTATATTTCTTACGCTGTTTGGTTTCTGTTGTTATGCATATTCTTACTGCTTCTGCTATTGACTGTTGGTTTTCCGCTGTATACCTTACTGAATGAGGGCATAGTTTCCCCATCGACTTACCAAGGCCCTCGCTGCTATTCGGCAGCCTCTGGCATTTGGGGAAACGTGCTTGAGGTCATGTGGCGAACCGGGTACGGGGCACCAGTGGAGGGGCTCCGGATTCGGGTCGTTACATCGTTATTATTTTATTATAATATTATTATTATTATTTTATTTATAGGCTACGTAGCCTTTGGAAAAAAGTTTAATTGGGAGTTTGGTTATATGTATGGAATTCCTCACATTAAGAGAAAAAAAGTGGGGTGGGTTTTCGGTGGTGGACAAGAATTCCAAAACAAAAAAAAAGTTATAAAAAGGGGTTGTGCAGCCCCACCTCTCTTGTACTCACCCTCTCGCATCCCCAGCTGCTGCCATCGCTCGAGGCCGACCACCCTGCTGCACAGGGCCTGGTCACCACTGGGCCACCCAGACCTCCATGCTGGCTAGATCGCGACCAACCCTCCCAGCTACCGACATCCTCCATCTCCACCTGTGGTCGGTCGCCACCCTCCTCCCAGCCCAATCTCATGGCTTCCACCCCGGACGCCCTCAACCGTCACTACCCGGGTGCCCTCACCTGACAAATTTTCAGCCGACCTCCGACCTCCTGTGCCGAGACCTCACATTGGTGCACATCCCACTCACGGTGACCCATAATGGTTGAGGGGCGGCCTCATCCTCCTTGTGAGTGGCCAAGCATCGGCCCCCTCTACTCTGCCCAACCAACTCATGCCGAGGCCATCGCCCGAACCTCAGAAACCCTGAGCCGACACCTCATTGACCTCCCTCATCTGGTGACCAGGCGTCGTCGGCTAGTCCCGACTGGCAGCCTCCCCTCACTGCAGCAACCATCTATCGTTCCGAACAGATCCTTGTCGTCCAAGCAGCCAAATCTTCTTGTTTTTTGTACAGCAGCATATTTCTCTTGCCGTCATCACTGATAGAGCTACCTAGCCGGCTCTGATCTACATCCGGGAGGTACTTCTGCTTTTCCTGCATGTTTTTTTGTAGGGAATATTTACCCCAAAGATGCCTAGGTAGATCTTCCAATTCCGAAATAGGTCTGAGTGGATTGGTCCAGTCTAGTTTGATCCTGCATACTCTGGAATGGGCTTTCACCGGTTCAATCCGACCCACACAGGCCTTGTATGGGGTTTTGGGGCCTTCAAATTAATGTTTAAAGTCAATTTAATTTTATTAAATTAAATTGATTAAAATGTTAATTTGTGGTTAATTATAAATTTTAATACCCATGATATAAACTAATTTAATTTTTCATTTAAATTGAATCAATTAATTAATTTAATTTCAGCATGAAAATTAAATTATTTATGGGACTAATAAATAATTGAATTATTTAATTATTTAATTCATTTAATTTAATTAAATAACCCTATGTATTTATTTAATTCAATTTAATTTTATCACGCATTATTTTACATGTCTACTAGTTTTGAGCACCATCCCGTGTATGTTTTAATTTATTTATTAATGTTCAATGCGTCTAGTTATTTAATTGATGGTATGTGCATCATCTAATTTTTTTGTAAAAATGTATAAGGGTATGCACGCCTAATTGTACATGATGTACATTTATACCACTAGTCCCCCTCGCCTATGCGTGATTATTTTTGTACTTCGGATGAAGATGATGCAAGACATGACGTGGGCCCCTTCAAGATGATGCATTACTCCAAGACGGGACGTGGATCCCACAAAGATAAGGCAATACTTGAGAAGAGAAGTTAACATACAAAATGAGGTCATGCTACATCAGTAGTAAAACTACGGCTCAGGTATGATTCCCCTAGGTCATTTAGATGCTCAAGACCAATCGTGTAATAGTTTCCCTTTATGCATCTATTTATTATTTTATGCATTTTAAAACATCGGGAAAAATACATAAAATAATGTATAATTAAGTGCATAATGAAGTGGAATATGTTTTTCTATTATTGTTCATTTGTGGGAGAAACAACATAGATGAACAATATTAATGGAAATGGATTGCATTCATCGAGAGAAAAACACATAAAAACCCTCAAATTAATACTAAATCAATATCGCCTTCCATCATTCATGTTTGAAAAATACTGGTTGCCGGTGGTGCCATTTATTCCAAAGCTGAGGGTGCCTCTTACTACTTGAATGTTCTTATATGAGCGATGTGTTGATTTAAATAAAATTGTTGTAATGAAATATACAAAGCTAGATTGTTGTAATTTTAGATGCATTTGTAGAGTAAATAAAGTTAGTTTTTTTGAATTTGGGACTTCACTAAACAAATCAAGGAACCACAAGCTAATGCGGTTGGACAGCCAATTACCTACTTTAAACCTTTCAAGTAGTGGTGCAGCCATAGCTTGTAGACTATGAGGCGAGTTTTAAGGATCTTTTCCACTAGAATAATCAAATGATAGAGTATTCTAATTCTAGTATACATGGTTCCTATAATTCAATAAAATAGTATGAGACATTTAATGACTAATTTAATCAGTAATGTCACATATGTTAATCAACATAAACAGTACTAATCTGCTAAATATTATTTATAGAGAATGGAAAGTAGTAACACAAGTGAAAACTATAATAAATAATGGATAATGATAATTTCTAATCTAGCACAAAATTTCAAGTGTAGTATAGTTTCTTGCACACATTACTACTATATCAGAAATTCTAGGTTCATGTGTCCCTACCTTTTAATCCATCTCAGAAAGTGAGGGTGAGAAATTGCTTACATGAGACTCATTAATCGATCATATGATGGTTCTGTAATAATGATATCATCAACATATGTTGTTAGTTGCGGTCACTACATTAGGACATGCATGACAATAACTTGTAGTATCATCTCTGAGAAGATATATATATAAGTAAGATAAGCATGTTTTCAATTTGATTATTACACCAGCTTTGTGTAAACATGAATGATAGACTATGATCTTTCATGATATCTCATTCTTACACCAAATTACTCTAGTTTTGTTTAAGAGTACAAACAAACAATATAGAGTAAGAGCTTCATTACCTTTTTGTAAGGTTCACCAAGTAATAATAATATTAAAGAAAGTACAATATTTAGTTTTTTGTGGAGAATAAATTTGACGACAAAGAGAAAAGGCCAATGGCAAGTGCAACACCAAAGGCACATTCACAACATATTTTAATGATGAGTTTGGTTAATTAATAGGATATTATTTTCATCACATATTATTAAATAAAAAATTATTGAATTTTAATAATGCAATGAATTGAATTGGATAAGAAAGAACAATATTTTTCTTCAGTATATATATATTCATCATTTAAACTTGATGTTTCTAATATACTTATTGGGTATTTAATACAATATGAATTACACATATGTGTATTGAAATACATTAACCATGTAAGTATAGAAGCACTAGAAGAAGAAAGTTGATTTCTCTAAGCAGATGAGAAAGGGCGATTCCTATGTTAGCGTTGAGAAACACATAACTTCTAATTGTCAAGTGAATGATTCTAGTTGAACAAGTTTTTGAGTATAACCAAAACATTTATCTCACATTCCCATTTGTACATAATGATACATTGTTCCATGTTCGGGAATGAATGTTGTTTGTGGTGTAACATACTCAACAAATAGTTCAAAAATACTTGAATCAAAGGCAATACATGGTGATTATAAAATTTAAGACTTACCCAGTTGTGGAAAAGTAATTATTTTTCAAGTAAAAAAATAAGTGGACGTAAAGTATATACTCAGTATTTTATTTAGTCTCATCATAGCTAAACACCATTGGAAATATTTAAATGTTTAGTTCAGATAAAGAATCTTTTAGAAATAAAGGTATTACACAAGGCTTTTGGGGTTAGTTCAAATAGTGAGTGAGAACTATTCCAAAGGAAAGATAGTGGTAAAAATACATCACAATATTATTTTAAGTTATTATGGAATATAAAAGTAATGTATAGGCATCGTCACAAGATATAATCTTCTTCAGATCAAGATGCCTAAGAATATCTTGACCAAGAATTCATCGATTATAATAATGTATCATGGAGAAATTCCTAAACGTACATTACTCTATTTACATCACGACATTGATGTTCATAAGGAGGATCGATGATGAGTCTTACATGTTAACATTGGTCAAAAAAATGTATCGTGTAACAATTCATAAATTCACATCATATACATCAAAGTGATGGTGTAAGTAATATCAATGTTACAACTTGCACAAACATCTATTGGATTTCAAAATGTGATTTGAAAATAATGGTGAAATCCCATAACCAATAGTCCAACTAAAAATGAGAAATGGATATCATACGATTCATAGTATGATGAAAATACATTATGTCATAGGACATGAGTTTAGATGCAAAGAGTTTGTTAAGATTTAAACAAATATACATCAAGTTATACACAATGTTCATCTAAGGTGATTATCCTAACAGTTGGTTATGATATTACATAAATCCCTAATACAAAAAAATTAGTAGTCAAGTGATAGGCTAAATTTCTATAAAGAGGGCGCACATATCTACTTGAGATAGTGGGATAAATATTTACTTGGTTTTATTCAATGATAGAGATCCACAAATGGTTTTCATATGAACTAGTTTCATAGGTGTGCATAGAATAAGAATGTGTAGAGACACATATTGTGTATAAAGGATAAAACTATTGTGACGGTTTTGAGTTCACCATGGGTAGAGATACATTATTCATTAAGAATAATAATTCCTACAAGAATGAAGTATATGGAAATTAGATAATATTGACTAGAAAAATTAAAATTCAGTAATGGATTACATGTATCAAATTGAAAAGGGGCTTACAAATTGAATACTATAGTGGGTATTCAAATGAGTTGATAAATGGATGGAACAAGAATAGTTCCAATAAGACTCGATTAGTTATACCAATTTGGTATGCTTAAATCCATTAGAATTTTACTTATCATAACTAACTTCTAAGATCATTAAATTGGTCATTGGTTATCAGTATCATCTTTAATATATGGTGTTTGTATGACACAACCAGAGGGGGATGATGACACCATCAAATTACAATGAAGGTTCCAGGTTACTGAAATACAATTCCGGATTAAAGTGAGCAATAAGATCTTAGAGAATTTATTTTAAATGGATCTTTTCCTTGTTTCTACCAAAGGTTAGGTGGAGAAACAAATTTTTTCAAGAGAAATATGTTCGGCTACATATGGATGCAAATATCAGTCTTACAGTGAGTTAATACTAGGATAAAAGTAATTCTATTATGATTTAATTAAATTAGAAACCAAAGTTCTTGGGAACATGATCTATCAAGGTAGATCTATAAGTTTCTTGGACTTTTTCAATCATGCATATATTGACCTTGTATTGAAAAATAAAATTTGGAAAAATTCAAGTTATGAATTGTTGCCAATGTCACATGGCATAATCTCTCTAGGTTGACATGTTCAGAACATGGGAAGAGATTAAAGTTTTGAGTTGAGTAACATATGCTTCAGATATGGATCAATCATATATTCCATGTTATGTATAATAATTAATATTTCCAGGATATACTTTATAGTTGGAAGGTATCAATTTTTTCCAGGAGAACTGCAAGTGAAGCATTCAGAACTATCATCTCATACTTCGACATGTACAAATTATATATACCCGGTATATGGAGAACAAGGTATAATATATTTAGTGGGACACAAACTAGTCTTACTTAGATCAATTTGATCAATTATCGTAGTTAGGATAAGGTAATGAGCGATTCAAGATCATAATTACCAGTGGTATCCATATATATAAATACCAAGTATGTTGCAGCTTCTAAGGAAGCTAAGAAGTCGGTATGAATCTCAAACATTTGTTCTAGTTCTTGGAATTGCACCAATTGAGAAAAGTATTATCATAATATAAATTATGATATGATTCCTAGCCATGATTTCATGTTATGAAAGTGGTAAAGAAGGAATAAACTTGGGGATACCTTCTCTTAAGAAGATTTACTCAAGGAGATGAAGTTTCATATAGCAGAATTTCCACACAACAGAAACGTGAAAGACCCTATAGCTAAAGCTGTCACTCTGCAGAAACATGATTTTCTAATGTGAGTAGCTGACAAGTATGGTTATCAAGTTTCCTCTAGTGCAAGTGAGAGTGTTGAAATAGTGGGTTCCATAGACCCAAATATATTATACTTTTGATTACTATATCATGTATACAGTTAGCTATACATTATGTCTTCTTACCATTATATGGTAGACTATTCTAAACCCACTATTTAATAGTAATGTCTTGGATTAATTTTCGCTTCAAGAGGTTATAGAAGATCCCAAGATATAATGATAACCTTGAGGTACAATGAAATTAATATTAAATATGTCATATGGCCTAGATGCATCATAATTATTAGACACAGTTAAAGATTAAATATCAGGTTTTGCGGGCTCATAACCATTGAGACTTCTTCTCATGAAGTTCCCACTTGGTGACCTCTAGTAATGAGATCATGAGGATTGACCCGCCAATAGGAACAACATGTGTTTTGGGTTTCATTGCTTGTTCTTGTCAATGTACATGTGTATTAGTCTCATAAGTTGAGATCATTACCAATGTATAAAATTTGATTATGTACTTTGATGCCAAAAAAAACCATGGTTTTGAAATTATGGTGAGGTATCTTGTGTAGGGTGTTTCGTTGGTGGTATGACATTGGTTAAATGATCAATAAAGTATTTGTCCCTTAGGTGTTAAGGAAGTTTAATATCTCAGGCCTAGTTGATCAGGATGGTTCAACCTTCATATGTATTTGGCCAAAGTAGTTGAAAGGTAAATCAATTCAGATAGATCAATGAATAATAAAGAATTAAAAGGATGATGAAACAAGTGGGCTTCCAACTTTATAATATTTTTAAAGACAAAGAGATTACACAGTCAGTGTTAGTAGGATGGTAGTCGTTGCTATGACTATCCTTATCTCTTTAGGGGCCTTGACGAGTTTCTAGACTCCACTCATGGTTTGTAGCTATTATTCACTGTTATTGAGATAAGGACCTAGAGGTTCACACACAACGACATTTTTAAGAATCCTCCATATTCAGTTGAACATGTATATTGATAATGGTGGGCCCCACCATGGGTTCTGAGTGTTGTTCAAGTTATTGATCACCAATAAATTAAATAAATTCATTATTATTCATGTTATGAATATTTGGGATTAAATTTATTTAATGTATTTACAAGTTTTTTAAATACGAGATAATATTAATTGCACAAATATTATTTTAATATTCAAGGTTCTTTTAATATTAAGAGGGATAGCGATTCGAGTTAAATGAATCAATTTTTATCACGTGGTATATATTTTATATATTACGGGCATGTGAAAAAATAATAAAAAATATTAACATTGATTATTTTTTTTTATAATTATTTATTCAGTGGACATTGAAATAAATGGGGGTCAGGGAACCCAACCGGTTTTTTAGAAACTTTATTATAAATAGAGGGGAGGCTCTCTCTCCTTCGGTCTATTAATTAATTTATGGAATGGAAACCATAGCCTCTCTCTCCTCTCACTTTATGGAGAGAGAAACTCTCTATCAAAGAGATCAGATCAAGATCTACCTCAAGCATCAAAGGAATATCGATGCAGTTATTTTCATGACGTCAAAGATATCGTCGGGACAACGCGGTAGTACTCGGAGTTCAACAATTGGTGCTCTCATGGTTGTTTTTTAAGTTCTTGTGGATGATATAGAGAGATTCTACTATGGATCATTTAAGCGATGTTCGTCGACGACAAGTTTCAGTCGATCACTACTTCAGATCTAACAGGTGTGTTTATTATTTAATTTTTTTGATCTTTATAATTTACGTGAGATTCTTGGACCTTATTGGGGCTTGGATCATTGGCGTTGACAAGTCCCTTGGACTCGTCGATGAATAATTTTCAAAACCCTGACCCACTGGCTTCTTCTACGGACCCTAGAACCTTTCAAAACATTCCTTAAAATGAGCTAAGAAATATGACGATGCACTACCAACAACATATAAATTATGACGTGCTACAGTGTTACAACCACCCAAGTCTAAGCTTCTATAGTGGCTAGTGATTGGAATCCCATGCAGATACAGTACCATTATCCCCAAAGTCCACACTGCTATAGTTCCTTATCATTGTCATCGGTCTGCCCTTCTATATTGTCATGCCAAAGACTACACTGCTACAGTTCCCTTTCTGTATCGCTTAGTTAGATATGCTACATTCGAACAGAGTTTCTATAGTTCCCCAAAATTTGGGCAGGGGGCCTTCGGCCACCAGAGAAGCCATGCATTTCACCCTTCAACAACCTATGATCTCATTGTAGAGCTTGATCTATGATATTTTTGTCCTAGTGCATAGTATGGGCTACAAGAATTTGACCCAACATCATCGAAACAAATTGGGATAAAATAATCCAATACTCATGCACACCCTAGGGGTTTTTCATTCATCGTGAAATCGAGAGAGGAAAGGGATAGTGGGAGAGGAAGAGATAAGAGTAATATGGTATGCGTTCTCATCAATATCGGGAAGAGCCGGGTCATTTTTGTGGTAGTCATCGATCACTAAAATAGGATAATGTTTTTTGGATTCAACAGTGGGATGTTTTTATGTTTTCCCATATATCCTTTTATATTTACCATTCTCAAGTTTTAGACCCTTATTATTCCTTCTAAGGGCCCCTTTAGGGTCGATGTATAGATTTTAGGGAGAAAGATTGACTCTCGGGCTGGTTTGAGGGGTTTATCTTTTTGAAATCCTGATTAGACGGCATGTAGTTCAAGAACACTTGCAGTGTGTTCTTCTAATTTGGGAATGATTGGATTTTCATAATTACATTCCATGAATGGGTTATACATTCCATGTGTTGGGACTCTTCCATCTAGCTGAGTACCTGACCACATAGCATGTGTCGGGGCATGAGGTGGTGCGGAGTATTGGTCCATACCCCATGTGGTTTGTATGTTGTGTAGGGGTACATGGTCAGGTGAAGTGCATGTCTAGGACATGTGAGGCACATAGCTAGGTACCCTGTGAAGGGAGAATTCCATGTATATGACCAACAAACTGTGTACTAGGATTGTTACAAGACAATTAGGGCCTGACTACACACCCATATGGGGATTTGGTAGTACACATCATATACTAGGGTATGAACACTATGTATTTCCTCTTGGTACCCTTTTTGAGTTTTTTCAAATCTTTATTCCCTATAGTCAAAATTGGAAAAAAAATTAGTATTTCTACTTATCACTCAAATAGAAAGGAAACATATTATTTTTAACTACTTCTTCCCTAAAATTATTTATAACATCGCATATTTATATGAAATTGGAGACATGGGAATATTTGTATTCAATCACAAAACCAATACAAATACATCCCAACATACAACTATTATAAATAATTTACATACACTCAGCCATCATGGGTTATCAACACTCACATAAAAGGAGAAAAATCACATATTATAAATGAGAAATGAATCTCTTAGAATGGGTATATACATTATACATCTCATTCCCAACCT
Source organism: Viscum album (assembly GCA_963277665.1). Classification (NCBI taxonomy): domain Eukaryota; kingdom Viridiplantae; phylum Streptophyta; class Magnoliopsida; order Santalales; family Viscaceae; genus Viscum; species Viscum album. The sequence continues at coordinate 1,034,319,996 of OY728158.1, forward strand.
TCTTTCTATGATCATCCATTGCATAATGGTTTACCATCAAACCATCTCATTCAGCCTTAACCACAGATGCCTCATTTCCAGCAATAGTGTATTATCTTATCTTCTAACACTAGGATTCCTCAAGTTCTCTCAAGTGCCTATGAAAAGTCTCTATCTCATTCTTGATGCCATATGTTAATGTGTGGATACATAACATGTAACCATGTAAATATTTTATTGACTCAAAGGTATTGAATTTTGTATCAATATAAAGTTAGGAGGTGTGAGAACTAGAAATTACAGAGTCATAGGACTCACAATGGTATCCAATATTCTTGGAGAATTCATTGATTATAGTGTCTTGATCATAAGGGAGGGTGGTGGCATGAACCAATACTAGAAAGGAAGAAATTAAATCTTCTTGTACGTTATTTGTAATCTCAAAGAATGAATGGAAGGACAATTACTTCAAAAGATAGATATTTTTACATTTATTCTTAATATGTCAAGGTTCCGGCCTTCCCAATCACATTATCTATATCCTAAAATAAAGTATAAAAATATATGGCACTAATTGTTTCTTGAGCCACTAGATCCACCTGTTTATTTCCAGTGGCTGATGAAGGGTTTTCTAATTCCTTGTTTCATTCTTACAGTTTTCCCTATTAGAATAACTCACATCATATTTTAATTCATATTATTATAATGGGATGATGAGTGATAAACTTTTGAATTTGATAGACTTTGATAGTTAATTAAATAAACACCCATGAAAAACATTTTATCCATATTTAAAGGGTCATACCATTTCCAATTATGTCTCAACCATAATTCTAGTAGCTTCCATAAAAACCATTGTAGAAGAGAGAAAAGAAAAAGGATAGAAATAGTATTAAGTGGGAGAAAATCAAAGAGACACAAATCCAAAATTTTAATGGATCAAGGTATGTCTTTTATTTTCAATTTTACTTATCTACATATGCAAGAAATAAATATTTTAAAGACCCTAAACTAAATGAAATTAATTTACATGTGTATTAGAATGGGTTATGGAATTTTTGATTTCCATATTTAAATTTATTATATGTTTTGTTAAATTAGAAATTGGAAATTGATAATAGGTTATTTAAGAAATGGGATTTTTCTTTTTTCTTTTTTTGATAATCACCTTTTCAATTTTGTTGAGAAATCTGAAATTTTTTGTGCAAGTATTTTTGGAATCTCAAAACACTACCTCTCTCCTCAAGTATTTTAGAATCTGCAATTTTATGTAATTTTTTTTGGAATCCCAAAATACAACCTCTCTCATGTGTTTTAAAATCTGAAAATTTCTATGCAATTTTCTTGGGAATCCCAAAACATTACCACTCTCCTCATGTGTTTTAATATTTGAATGTTGTAAAAAAAATTGGAATCCAAAAATACTACCTATCTCCTAAAAACCATTATCATATTTGTATGGACCATTCTGAATCAACTTCAATGCCATTAAAGATAAATGGAATATGAATAAATTGAATAGCATGATAGTTCAAGAGGAAACATGTTTAAAGACTCAATAAATACACTTTTTCCAATATTTGCATCATTAAGGAGGAAAGAAGCATAGTATAAAGAATCACAAAAAAGGAAAGGGACATCGGAGGTTAATGAGTCCTCTACCAAGAACCAGAAGAATGACAATAAAGATAAATTCCATTTATGTGGGAAAGTTGGACATTTCCAAAGGTATTGTCTAAAAAAGGGTTGGTTTAAAAATAAAGGTAAGAAAAATTCTTAAACTTTTTATGAATCAAACTTATCATAAGTTCCACATAAGACGTGGTGGATATATTCCAGTTTTATAACTCATTTTTATAATACGATGAAGGGATTACCTTAAACCCAAATCACAATACCAATTTGAAATTTCATATTCATGGGGAATGGATTGAAGATTCTAATTGATGTTTTTAGAACATACCATTAAATCCTTGGTGATGGATATAGTTTAGATTTATGTGAAAATAATTATTTACCTATTATATCTAGAAATTTTGTTTCTTAATCAAAACATGATGTTGCTAGATACTCATTTAATTTTGGGAATGGATATTTTAGTTTCTTAAGCATAAACTCATGATTGGATCTGGTTTATTATATTATGGTTTATATAAATTAAATATTGATAATATGTATGTTGAAAAACATATGAACATGAATCATAATTTTGGTACTAAACATGATTTAATAAATAAAACATCTGATTATTTTTTGCATAAATTTTTATGTCATATTTCCACATAAATGTTACAGAGATTGAAAAAAATTGAAATCCTTCCAAATTTGGATTTTATCGATCTAAACATTTGAGTGGATTCTATTAAAGGAAAACAAACAAAACACATAAAAAATATTCCACTATAAGTTCTAAACTCTTTAGAACATTCATAATGATATATGTGGATCTTTTGATGTTAATTATTTCAGTAAATAAACATACGTTATCACCATTATTGATGGTTTTCCATGTTATGGATAAGTCCATTTATTTCTTGATAAATGTCAAGAAATAATTTCCTTGAAAATTTATGTAAATGAAATTGAAAAGAAATTAGATAGAAAGGTAAAGATCGTATAGTCTGATAGGGGAGGTGAAAATTATAGAAGATTTGATGAAAGTGGAAAAAAACTTGGTCCATTTGAAATGTTTCTAGAAAGTCTTCGAATATGTTCACAATATAGTATTGAGGTACACCACAATAAAATGGTAAAGAGGAAATGAGTAATAGAACATTAATGGATATGGTCAGGAGGATGTTAAGTACTTCTTATTTACCCTTACCATTGTGGATGTATTCTTTAAAAACATCCATGTATTTATTTAATATAGTTCCTATTAAATTACTTCTAAAGACTCCTTTTGAACTTTGGAATGGTGGGAAATGTAGTTTGATAAACCTACATGTATGGGGTTGTTAGGTAGAAATAAGATAATATGTTCCACAATAATGAAATTTGTATGAACGAAAAACTAGTGGACATGTCATTGTTTTTCCAATGAAATCAAAGGGGTATAAATTTTATTTTCCTAACCATAGTATGAGAATTGTTTAAACCAAAAATTCTAGATTTTTGGAGAATGGTAAATACAGTGGGATTGATGTCCCACAAAATGTGAAATTAAAGAAGTTAGAATTTAAGATCCATTTTCTTATATTCCAACTTCACAAGTTATTGTTACTCAAATTATTGCACCAAAAAATAATGATGTAGAACCACAAAAGAATGTTTTCCAAATTCACAATGAAGAAATGGTTGAATAACCACAATAAATAGTGTTAAGAAGATCCCAAAGGGAAAGAAGTTAAGGTATTTTTTATGACTATGTGGTATATCTTCATGAAATAAAAAAGTAATCTTGGAATTGAAAATGATCCAATTTCATATTATCAGAGCATCAAGTATGATAATTCTGATAAATGGTTAGATTCCATGAAACGTGAGTTGAATTAAATGAAACAATATAAAGTAGTGGACCTTATGGAATTTCTTGAAGGATGTAAAATATTTAGATGTAAATGGTTATTCAAAACAAAATGTTACTCTCATGGTAACCATTAACATTACAAGGCCAGCCATTTTTCTAAAGGATTCACTCAAAATGATGGTATAGACTATAAAAAAACCTTATCACTAATTTACAAGAAATATTCTTTCAGTATTATTATGGAATTAGTATCTCATGATTACTTATAGTTACATCAAATGGATGTTAAAATAGCCTTTCTAAATTAAATCTTAGAGGAAGATGTATACATGGATCTACCAATGGTTTTTACCATTAAAGGAATGGAATGCATGGTGAGTAAATTAAATAAGTCAACATATATACTTAAACAAGATTCTTGAAAATGGTATATCATGTTTAATAATGGCTCTTTATCTTTGGGATTTAAGGAAAACATCATTGATCAGTGTATATACTAAAAGATCAGTGAGATTAAATTATATTCTTGATTATATATCTGGATGACATATTACTTGTTTTAAATGGCCTTAGTCTCTTAGGTGAGAGCATGAAAATACTCTCTAGAAATTTTGAAATGATAGCCATGGGAGAATCCAAGTAAGTGATTGGAATAGAAATATTTTTTAATAGAACTTGAGGTTTATTGATGTTATCCTAAATTTCATACATAAATAAAATTTTATAGAGGATTAAGATGAAATAATGTTAAGAATCACCCATTCCAATTCAAAAGGGAGATAAATTTAATCTCAATAAATATACCAAAAATGATTTGGAATATAAACAGATGGAAGAAATTCCTTATGAAACTATTGTTGGAAACTTGATGTATGCTCAAACATGTACAAGTCTAGATAATATCTTTGAAATTGGTATGTTGGGAAGATACCAAACAAATCATAGACTATATCATTGCAAAACTAAAAAGAATGTTTTGCGATATTTTCATGAAAAAAAAGGATTACATGTTTACTTATAAAAGATCTAGTGATCATGAGGTGAATAGATAGTCTGATTTAAAAATTTTCAGTTGTGTTGACATAATAAATTCTAATTTTTGTTTTGTGTATCTTCTAGTTGAAGGATCAATATCATGGAAAAGTGAAATCCAATTGGTTATAACTCCTTCGACCATGGAATCTGACATTGTAGCATGCTTTGAAGCTACAATTTAGGGTTTGTGGTTGCAGAACATTATTTTAGGACTTGGAATTGTTGACAGTATCACCAAACCCTTGAAAATTTATTGCGATAATACCATAGTAGTATTATTTTTCAATAATGAGAGTTATTCCAATGGTTCTAAACACATGGAATTAATTTAATTTGTAGTTAAGGGGGAATTTTAAAAATGTAAGGTATCAACTGAGCATATTAGCACAAATATTATGATTTTCAACCCGTTGAAAAAAGGTTCACCACCTATTACATTTATTGAACATGTTGAAAGTAAGGTCATTGTCACTGAGTAGGTTTCATTGTATGTATTGACTATTATTAATATTACAGTTGACACTTGGATGTATAAATGTTTTGATCAAGTTTCATGTTTTTTCAATAAGTATACATGATTTAATTGAATAATTATAGATGTAATAGTCATTAATAAATAAATTATTTTTTAAAAAAATATATATATCAAATTTTAATTATTATAGGGAAAATTTAAATATTGTAGTACAAGGAAGGGGGTGTATTAATAGAAAATTTATGACTACCAGGACTCATGTAAACAATATACTTGATTATGATGAATGTTTTACACATGATAGAATATATATAAATGAACATAATGACAGATTGAATATTAAAAATCATAAAGTAATATCACATGAGTTATGTTGGATAATGTAGAAATAACTCACATTGAATTTTGTTTAATATTATTATAATTTGATAATGAGGGATAAACATGTAAAATTGATGGAAATTGATAGTTAATAAAATAACCACCCATGAAAACGATTTTATCCCTACTTAAAGGTTCATGTACATTCCAATTATGTCTCAATCATAATTCTAGTATGTTCCATTAAAACTGATGCAGATGAGAGAAAAGACAAAGATACAAATCCTTTTATGTGGGAGAAAATCAAGGAGAATCAAATCCAGAAGATAAATGGATCATGGTATATATTTTATTTGGAATTTTATTTATCTAAATATGTGATAAATACTTATTTTAAATATACTAAATTAAATGAAATTTTTTTACATTCCATGCTCACTTTCATATGCCTTTACTCCTTGATTCCCATTTCCCTCATCCATGGGTGTTCTAGATTCACTCTATGTTTCTTGTGCGGAATCATAACTTTTAGGATATAAAACTTGACATAAAAAATATAGGTGTCATCCATAAAGAAACCTAATGTCCTTTTTATATCCATCCTCACAGTGAGGTTCTCATCAAGCTGATTGATCGCATTGAATTTGAGATTGACAGGTATGTTCCCCTTGTGTAATAGTTTTCTAATACCCCAAGCATCCAGATTCAAATAACACCCATCCACTCCTCTCCACAACCATATATTCATGGCTTCGGGTACCCATCTAATGTAATCCCAAACATATGAGCTCTATATCTATGGTAGCACTAACACTGATAGTGTCATAGGCTCCCATATGTGAGTTTTCTCATCCAGTAGTAAAAAAATAAACACCACCCCTTCGGTGTTTCCCATACAAAATAAAAGACACCCCCAAAGGAGTCTTCAATTTCATAACTATGACCTCCCCAAGGGATTACATAAAGTAAATAAGGAACAAGTGATTGTATAATCCCCACACCCAACACCACTTTAAGCATCCACTCTTACTCATGTGTTCAGTACAGGTTCTATGTTGGCACCTGCTATTATCTCTACCCAAGACCAAATACACCCGATACGGGCCATTTAATCAATGAGGTACCCACTTAGGTCCCCTGATCTAGAGTACATCAGATGCACCCTCATGAGGGTCCTCAATCTCAACAAAGGTTTCATGACAACACATGATTCCCAGATGATGCTACATCCCTCAACATTATTATTAAGACAATGTGGACTTTCTAGCTACATGATGTAAGTCACATGATAATTTAGATGTACCATTTAGACCCTCAAGGGATAACTTGATTGGTCCTCTCATCCAACCCATCATTCATAGCCTAGGTTCCATCCACCTAGGATGAGAACGTCTTAATAGTCCTTGTACACCCTACTATGGTATTCCATCACAATTCATGCCATGCCTCCTTGGGGAGGTGGTCACAGGCTCTTACTCAATGGTCACTATATATAGTTCAACTCATTTGGATAATATTGGTCACACCCCATAGAAGGGGTTCATATATATCAGTTTAATTCTCAAGACAAGGCCTCACCCATTGGTAACTTAGATATTAAATATGACGCCTGAAGACCAACTTGGCCTATGTGCTTAATCATTTTTCACAAGTAATTCCATTAATTAATCATTTCAATTTAAAATAACCTTTAATTTGTGCTAATAAATTTGATCTATCGGAAGGAAATCACCTGTAGTGTTGAGGTCGCACCTCACTTTCCACATATCAAAAGAATAAACACCAAAGGGCTCACACACAAGGCTATATACCTCCTTTGGAGCATGCCACATTTATTTCCAAGGGTTGAAAATAACTTCCAAGGCCTATCTAAGACCATTAAGATCAACCAAGATCCTCCCAATGACATGGGATCTTAACTCAATCCAAACATCAAAAATTATTAAATTATAACAAATTTAATTAATTAAATGGTTTAATCTAAAAGAGGAAGAATTGTTGTTTCAGTCAACAATGACCCCATTATGAAAGAACCATTAAAAATATCCAGTATTAGGTCTCCTGAGGACCCCCAATACCATCCCATTCCAAACCCCTAACACAGGTCTCCAATTTCACAATTAACTTGAGAAAAATTTAATGAAAACCCCATGAAAATTCATTATGGTGTCATACCTTAAAAAAATTGAGCCACCGCATGCAATCACCACCCCAAGACATCCTCAATAATGGTTGAACAACCATGGTATGGTGTAATCGGCTTTAAATCCCTAACCAAAATTAGAAAAATGAAAATGGCTAAGAAAATGAGGAAGTGAGAGAGGAGAAATAGAAAATAATAACTTGTATCATTGTTCGGAAGCCTTCAAAATTATCCCCATGAAGGGGGGTCCATGGAGAAAAAATGGAGGAGTGTCTTGAGAAAATAGACCCCACTGTACCCCCTTTTTCTTCAAAAAACCTAGGGGGATGGATGATGAAATTATTATATTCCCTTTCATAAAAAACACTTGATTTCACACACTGTATCGACAATTATCTTTTATTTTATTTATTTTTTGTCTCACCTTTATTATATTGGTTTTCCGGTTGTTTTTTAGGAAATAGTGTGGTTTTTGGTGGACAGAAGGAGATGGAAGGTTAGAAAAAAAAAACATGCTCTATCTAGGGGAAACTGTATGGCCCAAAAAGTGGATTTGTCTAGGCTACACATTTAGGTGCACATTTATGCGCCAGGCCCCAAAAATGATGTGGTTTCTCCTCATTATTAGAAAGAGGTTCCACATGGTTGGTGCACAGTCTGGGAGACCATGTGGAAAAACTATGAGGCCTTCCAAGTCTAAGAATGGAAGAAAATAAAAAAAAAAGGAATTATTATTATTATTATTATTGTTTTGGTTTTTTGTTTTTTTTTTTGTTTTTTTGTTTTTTTATTATTATGATTATTATTTATGATTATTATTATTATTATTATTAATGTTATTATTACTAATGTAATCTAATACCTACCCCATACCTTCTCCCTTACCCCTCACATGACTAGGCCCCCTCCCCATATCCCTTTAACTTGATTCTAAGAGGAGCTCCACATCATCACATTCATCTCTACCCCTTTACATTTGGTCGCCGATTTCCCTTTTGATTCTACGTGAGATCTTCCCCAATAAGGGTTCCTCATATTCTGTTTTTTATTGGGAATTTTAGTCTCCCCCTTGGGACACGCGCGACCCATCCGAACCCTAACACATTTATGGATGTTTATCTTGTTTCTTCTTGTTTCCTAGGGTCATTGGGAAATTTTGGGGCTGATTCTAGTCATAGTCATTGAAGGCAATGGGTTTGAAATCAACTTTGGGTAAGGTTTCTTATGATTTTATTCTCTCAACCAATTTTAATTAGGGTTGTGAGGGCTAGAAGTGTATTATTATAAAGAAGTCTGAATCTCAGGGAGAACTAGAAGGTGGTATTTTTAATTATCAAAAGAAATAGGTTTGAAGTAGTGGAACAACAAAAGAAAACAGATGAAATAAAAATAAATATATTGTATAAAATTAAAGTATAACACAATTATTTATGTGGTTCGGATCATTTTGATCTAACTTCAGGGCAAAAACAAAAAAAAACTTTATTATTATGAAAAATAATCAAATAACATATAATAGAGAAGATGAATCATAGAAAAAACACCCACAGATCATAAAATATATCCATTCATGAGGTCCTTTCCACTCGAGGACTCGTAATAAACCCGATCCTAAGATAGTAGCATACACCTCCAAGTAGGATAGACTCACACCTACAACCCCAACACCCAAACTAAAAAGAGAGTAATAAATACAATGCATAATCAAAATATAAAGGAAACAACATCACAAATATCGATCCTGGAATTGTTGAAGAAAGAATGGTGCTTCTAGGGTTGTAGATCCTTGAAGCTGATGCGGTCTAGATAGATCTCATGAGTGCCAAACTCTCCACTAGAGGGGATCACTAGTACATGGGAGGTGTGATGGTGTGGAAGTAGTATAACTCATCTTTCTATAACAAATATATTCTATCTAGAATTGATCCTAATGAACAATGAAGAATAACCTACAAAAATGAAGCAGCAAAGCACATTAAAGGTGATCAGCATAGTGACAGGTGAAGAGACAGGTGTGTCAGGTGAATGAGTCGAGAAGGAAGCGTGGATGGCTGAGGGAAGTCATAAGGATCAAAAATATCTTTCCGGTGAAAAACAAATTGAGTATAACTCGGGCCACGTGGCATCAATGGAATGGATGGTAGGTAATGACACATATAGTCAACAAATCAACAAACACAAAATCCACATTTTAGAGTCATTAGATAAACAGTAATCGATAATCATCATAGAAACTGGGAATGAGAGGGGGCCATTCTATCCCATCCCACACCACTAATCCCAATGAAAATAGATGCCCAGAAATGAATCTCGCACAGAGGACCATATGAAGAAACCCATAGAGGAAAATCATAATCAAAATAAAGATTCATAATAATAATATAAACAAAAAAATCATGGAATATTAAAATGTAACTTTAATTTAAAAACAAAATTTAAAAAATATCCACTTTTAAAAATTTGAAAAAAATTGATGGAGTTCTTTCAAGTCTTATCAAGCCTATAGGTAGGTTTGGGTAGTATTTATTTAAAAACTAATAATCCCAAGCATATAACATCCTCCCAACATGGATAATCTTAGCATGTGACATAGTGGCACACATAATTCCCATACCTAACCTTATACTGATATCATATTAGTAAAACATTATCATAAATAACACTGACTAGGAAACAACATTAAACAATATATCTTACCAATACAGACTAAGGATCTATCCAATACAGAAACTCCCAAGAATGAATGTACCTACAAACACACATCCATCCTTGGGGATAACATATATTGAATGGTGAAAACAAAACAAATATCAAAATAATGCAAGTGAAAAAAGGTTGAAGACAGATACAAAAACCAAAACAAGAATTAGTTCAGAGAAAATGCTCCACCTAAGTACAAACGTCTTAGACCAGACCAAAGAACTGCCCACCCACCCCCTCCCACCGGTGGCCCATAAAAACATAGAAGTTCTAGTCCTAGGAATGATTAAAGGATAAATCCTAGAAACTACACATATTTCTAGTAAGAGGTCTGATAAACATTATAAAACATTCACAGTGTCACAACCGAGGCATACCATATTGGTCTGGGCCACACTACCCTTATTAATAAATTTAGGACAATATTTTTAATGTGACTAGTTCAATCCCACACAAAACACCATAATTTATTAAATCAGTTCTTATCCTCTCATTCTTTATCATTTTTTATATTCTTACCCCATACGCTCAAAAATGTCCATTCAGTTTTAACCCCATTACCTTCATCCTTCAAACAATGTGTTTGAAGATTTTAAGACAAAATAACATCCTTAACCTCATATAATGTTATAGAATCACGACTGTACAACAATGAATATTTGGATACCTAAAAGAATCATCATGATAAGTTAAAAGAATTAAATATTTATCCTTATCTTTAACTTCTACATCTATATTTTCTAAATCAATAAGAACTTTATTAAACTGATCAAGATGAACATGAACAGATGAATCAGTATTCATATTAAAAGTACAAAGTATTATTTTCCCATATATGATACCAAGTAAAGTTTTAGTTATGTATAGATGTTAAACTTTTAACTAGAAAGCATTTGTATTAGTTTCATGGATACTTCATGAATGACTTTATCTCCCAATGTAAAAAAGAAAGATATAGTTATCCTTTTCTATGACACTAGGGTTGACATCTACAAATATTATGAAATTATTATAATCTGAAGTGATGGTAACTATAGGATTTTTATTACCATTAATGGTATATTCAATTACATTATGAAATAATAGTGCACACATTTTAACTCTCCAAGTATTGAAATCATTCTCACCATCAGACTTCTCAACTTCAAATTTAATATATATCACATAAACAATTATAGGCTCTGATACCAATTGTGATGGTCAAAATGGATCTATTTGAAGGAATTATGACTCTCATATAGAACCATAGGGTAATTATTTTAATTATAAAAAGTGAGTGGTCAAAAGAAGAGAAAAAACAGAAGAAAACAGAAGAAACAATAGTAAATATAATGCATAAAAGTAAAGGATAACACGGGTATTTATGTGGTTCAGACCAGTTTGGTCCGCCTCCATCGTAAGAACACCACCTCAATAATTAATATTATTATATATGAAAAACATAAAAATCATTAGATAAATCATTGAAAAAATGAACATGGACCAAAGAAGATATCCATGCAGGATTTCCTTGCCACTCTAGGACTCGTAGTGAACCCGAGATGAAGATGGTAGCATGTACCACCAAACAGGATGGACTCACACATTCAAAACTAATACCCAAACCAAAAATTGAGAAGAAAATACAATTAAATATTGAAATAAAAAGGCAAAAATATCAATATTTTGGATTTGTAACTATTTAAGGAGAAACAGTAGTGTAATGGTTGTAGATTCAGGAATCTGATATAGACTGGAAAGAGCTCACGGGTTCCAATCTCTCCACCATAGGGGATCATAGTAATTGGGGAGGTGAAAAGGCATAGAATTAGTGGAACTCTTCTCTCTAGAACAAAGCTCTTATCACTAGAGTGGAGTTGAAGGGATAATGAATAAACACCTACAAAAATGAATTGGTGGATCACATTAAAGGTGAGTAATGATTTGATGGTAAAAGAGGTGTGTGTGTGTTAGGCATAGTATCTGAGAAGGACGCATGGTCAGATGAGGGAAGGAATAATTATTTTGAAGATAATTTCATTACAACAAATTGATCATAACCGAGGAAATTCAATATAAATAGAATAGATGGGAGGTAATAATGTAAAATGTTTGACAATCAACAATAACATAATATACATTCAAGAGTTGTCAGATCAACATTAAAAAAATAGTTATCATATCATATAAGAAGGAGGAATGATCAATCCAGCTAGGCCCATGCCACAAAACCCAATGAAAATAGAGGTTCAGTAATGAATCCCACATAGAGGCCCCATAGAGTATCCAACAAAGGAAACCCCTAAGAAAAACCAAGATTCATAATAATAATAATAACAAAATAATACTAATTGTTAGGGAACAAAAAAATAGGATTCTAGTTTGAAAATCCAAATTTAATAAGTTATCTTTTAATTTTTGAGGTTCTGGTATTTTTCAAGATCCTTTTGGACCATCGTTCATTCATGAAGGAGAGTTACCCTAATATTTATATGTAAGGGTTATATATATATATATATAAATACCCCCATGTACATGTTACCTCATGGTGAGATGAATATCTACACTTCATTTTGGATTATTTATTTATATATATAAAGGTTCATATGTTTTTAATTTTAAAATATGTCTTTCTCTTTGGTGGACCTTTCTTGGATGGATTAAAATTGTCTTCATCAAATGCAGTATGTTTTTAGGTAGGTTCCCTATGTCCAAGACTTTAATTTTATATCCTTGGTTGTTTGAGTATTTTAAAAGTGATTTTTATTATCAGGTGGTGTGTATGTACTATGAAAATTGTTTATGGATCTCAAAAATGATTTTCTAATTGTCTTACATGATTTAACTAAACTTCCAGCATGATTCTTCTTCTTTAATCATGTTTTCCAACTCTAAAAAGAATTTATATTATTTTAAATTTCCCATTAGTTTTATAAACATCTATGAATGTGTAATGGGTAATTTGAAAGTTTTTTGGTGTGTGTGAAATAGTTATAAAATGTAATTCCGCTAATGAATTATTGAATTTTAGTGCTTTAACATGTGAATGTTAGCATTGAATGATAGAAAATTTAAGTGTTGTTTTAAAATGGGTAACATCCATGATTTGGAAATTCAGATCACTTGGGAACCCTGGGTACCTATGCTAGAAGACTAAGACAAGTACACTAGGAATGACCCACCTCTCTAGTAGGATTACACTATAAAACTGACTAAACTATAGATGTTGGGGACTGGATGGATCGTGAAGGAGACAGACCTTCATGTACTTGGTTGGTGACTGAGAGTATGAGGAACCTAGGCCCCCACTAACCCTAGCTACTTTGGTATTTCCCATGGTGCTAGCTTAATTTTACCCATTTTTCCATGGTACAAGTTTTAAAATCCTCTTTTTTTCTCATGTTTCCAAACTGTGGAATCCTTTTTAGCATTAATTATCTTTAATAAATAATTTTCTGGGAATTTCATTCTGGATTTGAAAACTGTTTTGAAAATATGATGTAAAGAAGATTTCTTTAAAATGGAATCTTGTTGATTTTTTTTCTTAAAAAGTATAAAACCCTATTTTGGTATTTCTAAATTTCAAACTAGCATGATTGTTTTTCATTTTAATGGTAAGTCATATGGATTCGTTATCTTTTGGTTTTAATACTGGGAATTTTAATGATAATTCCTATATTCATTATCATATTTTAGTCCATGTTATACCTAGATCTAGTTCTCTTATATAGTAGTGTCGACCTATGGTTGATGGTGACTTGTGAGGTCACAAGGAAGTACATCTATTTTATTTCTTTTCCAAATCCAGTTACAATTATATTTATTCTTTGTTATTTATTTATCAATTTTATATGTTCTAAATCATTCCCAATTGAGTTTTTCTTGATTCCCAACGCCATATTTCAGCCATAGAGGATCGAGAATCCAACTCGGGCCTGGTTGCGAGCCAACTCGGGTAACCAGTTTCAGTTTGACCTCAGTCGGTTCATGAAAAAATGGTATCAAATAATTATACCTTGTTATTTGGGGGTGTTTGGTAGTTTGGAGATAGGTTTTTTGAATTAAAGTGTCCATTTGTGGGAAGTTTCTTGATCACCACCTGATCGGAAGGATTCTTGAATTTCTAGGGTAGTTCAGGATGGTTTCACCTCAAAATCAAAGATTTCCCCTCACATATTTTTTAGGTCCTTTATTTTTTTATCATTTATAGATGGTTTTTAGTATTTGTTGGTTATTATGGTAGGTATTCATAGGGTTTATGGTTTCTATCCATGGTCTAACAAACTAGGCATAGACCATGCAACTTCCTATGATGACCTCTGATTTGATCACCTGGTTGGCACATGGCCTGCCAAACCATATAGCAATGTTGTGTGTAATGGTTATTCCTATGTGATTTTGGTATTTTTGATCGATTAATAGGTTTCTTTTTTTTTTGGCATTAGATTGATTTAATATTGTGGGGTTCCCATTGGATTCTAAAAATAGAATCTAGTTTATCAATGTTTGTTTTCCAAAAGGAATTCATCGTATAGGCTGAAAATAAAATGGGTTAATGTTTTTGAAATGGTAATTATTTTTGAAATGAAATCATTTTTGAAATGGGGGGTGTTTGGAAGGGTTTATGAAATTTGAAATGAAATTTTATCAAAAAAATTAAATTTGGAATTTTTTTTTGAAATGATAATTGGCGGTTTTGAAAATTGATTAGGCACATTTCAAAGAGTATTTTGGAAATAATTTTTTCTATTTGACCCTTGATATTACTGTGTATTCTCAAAAGTTTTTTTGTGTGGATGTGGATAGTTGGAGGTATATTTGGATTGGTTCTTGATCCTGAACAAGAATGTATATATGTGAGGCCTCATGGAAAACCATTAATAAGTGGATAACTTCTTAAGCATTTTTCCCGTGTGGAAACGTTTTTAAAATAGGGGATTGTAATGATTTTATAATTGGGCGTGCTGGAAAGATTTTAGTCAAGGAGGAATTCAAAAGGAAAGATTATTTTGATATGGGTTTTGATGTTCAGATTATTTTTAGGTGGAAAATGATTTTCAAATACGAAATTAAAGTGGTGGATTCAAAAAGGGGATTTTTGGTTCTATTTTGTGGGGATTGGTTTTTTAATTGTTGTTTTTGGGTTGTAAAGTTACTTTGGTTGGGTTCTGGTTGAGATGTGTTTTAGAAATTGACTTATTTAGGTGTTTTTATATTTTATATAGTATGTCGCCTAGAGAGGCCCTAATACTTTCTAGGTAGTTTCTTTTGGTTGTTAGTTTTTTACATACTCCCAATGAAGTGGGGGAGTCAAGTTCTTTCCATATGTTACCTATTTATTTTCTATGGGGTTCAAGGATTATTAGATGTTGAAGTATATCAAAGTTTGTGCATGTTTAGATAAGTCAACAAATAGTGAAGGGTTTTTTTACCATGATAAATAGGTTAGTTTATTTTACTTAGAGTTAGAATCGATTGATCAGTTAAATACTCCTCTCTTCACATGGGGTCTCTATCTAGAGATTAAGGACTATTTTCTTATATTTGGGAATGTTCTATTCAGGAATTTGGTGAATGAGGTATACCTACATTTGCTAGTTTAGAGAGGGTGGTCTATGGTAGTTGGCATTCTAGCTTCTCAAGATGCTTGTGAAGGGTTCCCTATCTGGAAAAAGAGTGAAAAAAAAACTTGTTACTGGGGTGTCACCTTCATCAGTTCATATTTCTCATTCATCATACCTCCCTCTTATTTTCTTCGCATTTAGTCAATTTTGGAACTTTATGTCATTTCCATAGTCCTCTCAAGGTATGTTGATGGTGTGACCATGGAAAAGTTATATATGATTTGTTATTAAGAGAGGAACCATGAGTCAAAGGTTTTCAATTCTTGATTATGGGGGAAAAGATTCTTCAAGACATCAGGGCTCCATCCATAGGTCCTAGAGTGAATATTTTCATGCATTCAGAGAATTTTCAGGTTTGGGGGAATATTTATATCCAACTTTTTTCCTTCAATTTCAGAGAATAAATCCTTTTATTATTCCCTTACTATAGTTTTATATTTTGGTACTCCTATTTCGGTGGATCTCATAGCTTTATTTTGGAATGGTTTTAGTTTTTGAGTAATTATTTATTGAAAATGATTATGTATTATGTAAATTTTAAACTTGGTTTGGTATTGTCTTTTATTTTAGTCTCTTCATTGGGGAACCCTTGTGTTTGGGGTTTGTCTATGAGAGTTGGTTTTTAAATTGTAGGGAGACCCACTACGGGTATCATTGATGCCATCCCTTAAACTGGTCAGGTGTAATTTAGGAAGTTAACAGGCAACACTACTGTTAGACGTTTCATTGGATTTGTGAATTTTTAGAATTGGTATAATCACTAATTTTCCTAATTTCTAATATTATGGGAAGACCACTATAGGACGGGCTTCCAGAAAACTTGGCCTTCAAGGCATTCATGGTGGGAAATTTCTTATTATTGCTGTATCTGGCCCCAATCCTAATATTTTGTATAGTTTGGGTTGTGGTTCATGTGATGGATGCTTCTAAAAATCTAAAATATACCTTGATGGGTTTCACATGGTTTTAATCATGTTAAGGGAAGGTATTTTCCAAGTTTTAAGGTTACGTTTGTAGGTAAGAGTCTGGCATCCTTCATACTTTCATTTTCTAGTTTGATCCCTTTCACATCATTAGTTGTTTCTTTGGATAATGAGGTGGTTCCTTAAGTATAATCTTAATAAATTAATTTAGATATCAATTTTTGAGGTTTTGTGTGGAAAGTGAGTTTTCATTAACCAGTCCTCGAGTGGTTGGGGTTTCATTTTGGGTTTTGTCTAGTCTTAGTCTTAGTTAGTCAAGTATTCTAGGACTTTTTGGAGGAAAACTGTGTTGATGATTGGGATAATTTTCACACTCCAACAAGATACTTATATTTTATTTTATTTCTTTTTGGAATAAACCTTATTCTATAGATTTATAAGGTATTTTTTTAAGAAAAATGATTGTTTTTTGGCAGAGAGAAGAAGGCCCACTGTTGGCACACGGTTAGAAGAAACAATGCACAAGTTTATAGAAAATTGTGCAGCTCAGATAGTGCATCTTTCCAGGCCTCATGGTCAGATTCATATCCATGCATTTGGCCCCATAAACCAAGTGGAATCTCCTCCTTGGATATGATTGTTTCTCAGTTGGTGCATGCTCTTCCATACCATGCATCCAAACTGTGCGTCCTTTCAAGTCTAAAAAAGGATAATAAAGAAAAAAAATTGTTTTATTTGTTGTTATTATTATTATTATTATTAATAATAATGTTATCTAATCCCAACCCCCATCCTTTACCCCTCATGTGACCAGGCCCCCTCCCCTCCCTTTCACACAGCACCCAAAGTGGATCCCTAGCTGCACATGCGCCTCCTCCCCTCTCCCTCCATTGGCTAATTTCCCTTTCGATTCTAGGTGTGATCTTCACAAGTAAGGGTTCATGCTCACCTTATTCATTCTTCTTACATTTTTAATATGAATTATATCCTCCCCCTTATGACATGTGTGACCCATCTGATTCTTAACCTATTTTTGAGTGTGTCTCTTGTTGTTTATTATTTTCTATGTTTCTTGGGTCCTGTTGAGGTCGATTGTAGTTACAACTATTGAAGGAAGTTGGTTTGAAAGTGTTTTTGGGTAGGGATTCTTCCAATTTATTTATTTCACTCAATTTTAATTAGGGATTTTATAATTTTTGGGATTCTATTATTTTTATATAGCATTTTGGACCATCGTTCTAGAAGAAAACTTACACACATAAGCCTAGATAAGGTGTATATATATATCCACTTTGTACATATTCCCTCATAGAGATGGGAATATATAAAAAAAAACCCGGATTATTTATGTATTTATGTATAGTTACACATGTGTGTGAGTGTAAAAAGATGGTCTTTCTCTTCAGTGGAACGTTTGGGGGTGGATTCAGATTTTCTACCTAAAAAGAAGCATGTTTTGAGGTAGGTTCCCTATGTCAAAGACTTTAACTTGAAATCATTGATTGTTTGAGTATTTTAAATGCTATTTTTTATTATTAGGTAGTATGTATGTAATATGAAAATTTATTATGGATCTTATAAATGGTTTTTCAATTGGATTGCATGATTTTCCTAAACAACCAGTATGGTTCTTCTTCATTAAGCACGTTTTTGAATACTACATAAAAGTTATATTATTTCAAATTTCCAATTGTTTATTTAATGGTAGTAAATCTGTAAGGTGCAATTTCAAATGTGTTTTTCTCTGTGTGAAATGTTTGTAAAATGTATTTCCACTAATTATTTATTAAATGATAATTATTTGACATGTCAAAGTTAGATTTAAATGATAGAGAATTTATATGTGGTTTTAAAATGGGGAACATCCATAATTTGGAATGTTAGACCACTTGGTAACCTAATGTACCTACGTCACCAAACTAGGGAAAGTACGCTAGGCATGACCCACCCTAACTTGATGGATTATGAAAAAATGTTAACTAAACTACTATTTATAGGGATTGGTAGGCTTGAGAATGAGATTAACCTTTTCATCCTTAGTCAATAACTATGAGTATGAGGATCCTAGGTCCCCACTAACCCTAGCTACTTAGGTATTCTTCATGGTTCTTGCTTAATTTTACTCCTATTTTCCATTGTACTTGTTTTAAAATTGACTTTATTTTTATGATTCCAAACTATAGCATCCATTTTAGAATTAATTATCTTTAGTAATTAATTTTATTAAAATGTATTTTAAGCTTTGAAAACTATTTTGAGAATTTGATTAAAAGTAGTTTTCTAAAAAATGGAAGTTTGTTACTTGTTTTTATTAAAGAGTAGAAACCCCTATTTTTATATATATTATTTTCAAACAAGGAATAATGATTTTATTTTTAAAGGAAATTAATAGGGAATTGTTTTATTTTTTCCTTCCTATTCAGGATTTTTATGCTCATTCTTATGTTATTTATCATATTTCAGTTTAGGTTCTACCGGAATTTGGTTCACTCCTGGAGTGAGTGTCATCCTATAGATAATGGTGACCCATGAGGTCACATGGAGGTGAATCTACTTTTCTAAATATAGTTATAGTTTAAATTGTTCTAATTTATTTATTTTTATATTTTTCATGGTATAAATCATTTGTAATTGAGTTTTTCTTGATGCTTGACGCTATTTGTCAACCCGAGAGGATTGGGAATTCCTCTTGGGCCTTATTGCAGGATGACTTGAGTGACCAGTTTAGAGTCGAACTTGGTCAATTTATGACACTCAGAACCCCACCGGCTTTCCTAAGACACCCATGTATGAGGTGGTTCCACTGTCCAACTACCATCTAGCTGGTTATTGGTGCAGTTTTCATGGTAGCTCCCGAACCAACCTTGGTTTCTTCTGACGCACAGTTGAGCCTCCCCATCACCAATTACACCTCATTATTTGTCCAAAATACCTTCTTTCAGGGGTATTAACATTTGAAATTTAATTCCAAACCCCTTTTAAAATTCTATCATGTGTACTGATTTGAAAATTCAATCTTATATAAATCATTCATGCCCGTACGAACACAAAGTGTTACACTATCCTTGATTTTTTGAATAAATATATAAATTTTGAAAATTACAGTTCCCTATTTTATTCCATTGATTTTTATAGAAATTGATTTTATGTAACATAAAATTTAGCCTCCAGTTTCTTCTATTTATGAATTTTTTACTCATGATTAATCATATTAATTTTATTATATTAATTTTTTTAATCCTTATCTTAAAAATATTCTTTAACAACCACATAATTAAAATTATTTTTTTCCACATCCTTACTTTATTCATGATCTCTTACACTTTCAAGAATAATCATATTAAAATTCTCATTTGGGTTTTTTTAAGTTCTTATAAGAATTTTTCCTTTAGCTCTCAAAAATATTTGATTGGGAGTCTTTTCTATCTGATCAATAAGGTTTGTTTCTAATGTTTTTTATATTTAGTGATGGTAATGAAATTATTACTTTTATATTGTTTGATTTTTATAAAGTTTTGAATTAAATCTTTACATGAAACCTAACTCTCCAAATATTATAATTTTTTTTGAATTTTGATATTGATTTCAAGATTTAAATTTTAGATTATATAGTTATCAATGATATTAAAAACTAGGAGCTAATTTTATGCCTCCCAAATGTGAAATTGTTCCTCCAAAATTTGAATTATGATGATTCTTTAGTAATTATTTATATTTTTTTAAAACACACATTGTTTTAATTTTCTTCCATAGCATACATACCTAGTTTATCCCAATTTAGATAACAATATATCTTGAATCTATGATCATACTCTATGACTATAAACTCCTCTATATTCATTACATGGGTTTTAAGCATTATTTACCATCTCTTGTGGTGTTAGTATCAATGATTTAATTTTATTTTCTATATTCATTAAAATATCTTCATTCATTTTTGATTGGTCTATATTATGAACTAATATTTTATATCATCTTATCCTTATGTTCCATTTAAAAAATTCGTAGTGAAATCTCATCAAATATATTGATTTTTTAAGGTTATTTAGTGGTAAATATTCCTTTAGATATTAAATCCAATATCATTCATGTTTCAGTATTCATGGTAGAATATAAGAAACAAACTTTAATGAAAACTATAGCCTATGATGTAGAAATTTTAAAAAAAATTGGAATATTTCCTAAACTTTATATAATGATGAATCCACTTTTCATTGAATGTTCAAAATTTCATTATTTAAATTGGAAAAAAAATCAAGAAACATTAGTACATGATCACCCCCAAGTGGTAAAATATTGTTGAGTTATCCTATTAAACTATTTTTTTTACCTTTTCACTAAAATAAAAAGGAAATATACGATTTTAACTACTTATTCCCTCCAATTATTTTTAACATGTAACATATTTATATGAAATAAGAGACAATGTAATTTCAGTATACTATCAAAAAACCACTAAAATAAATCCCAGTATACACCTACTATAATAAACTTACATAAACTCCACCATCATGGGCTATCAAGACACATGTAAAATGAAACAAAACACTTATTTAAAATGGTAGATTAAGTTATTCCACTAGATATCTACATTATCCATCTCATTATCAACCTTATTTCTCTAATCATTCATTGCAGCATTGTTTTCCATCAAACCATACCATTCAGCCTTAACTATAGATGCCTCATTGACAACAGTATCATATTCTTCCAAATTTTGACAAAAATATTCTTTGAGTTCTCTCAAGTGCCTCTGCAATGTCTCTGACTAATTTTTTATGCCTTTTATCAATGCATGGATATTTATTTGAGATCCATGTATATTTTCCAGTGACATAAAGGTATATTCTTTGGTATCGTAGTATAGTTGGGATTTGAGAGAATTAGAAATTATGGAGTCATAGGACTCGAAAAGGCCCCCAAACTACTTGATGAATCCATTTATTATACTGGATTGACTGGAATGGAGGGTGGTAGCCTGAACAAGTACTTGAAAGGCCAAAATTAAATCTTCTCGGACATTGGTAGTAATATCAATGAAGAATATGTTGGAAAATTTCTTCAATGGAGAGATGTATTTTGAGATTTATTCTTTATATTTCTAGGTTTTGGCCTTTCCAATCACAATATCATTATCCTAAAATAAAGTCTCAAAATTTAAGGCACTTTGATAGGACCCATGTTTTCCAAACATGAAATTTGAGCAGAGATTTTAATTTTTTCTTCCAAATACTTTTAAGGAAGTAAATGGTCAATTTACCCTAGTATATGATCTTGGATAATTTTTATGACCACTCCATTGGTCTTGGAAAAGAGTGTTTACCCTAGTATATAAGTTTGGTAAAATTATGAGCCATTTTTATTTTAAATGAATAACTAATATTTAAATTTATGTAATTAAATTTTAATTTATTTTCCTAGGTTCGATCATCCATATAATAGTAAAATAGAATCATATTGATATTTTTTCTTTTACTTTGTGTTTATAATTGTTATTTTTACTAGGTGGTTTATAAACCCAGGTTGGGAACCATTCTATGGCTAGGGCCCCTTTACTTTTTTCTTTTATTTTTATTCATTTTCTTTTGAATGTTTCTTTTTTGTTTCTCCCCTAGACTCTTGTGAATTCTCATGGGGTTTTTACTTCATCTTTAAATTGAGATAAAAAAGGGAGATGGAGAGGGGAGAAATAAAAGGAATAAAGGAGGAGTTTCTACAGAGATTGGGAGGATCTGGATCGTCATGCGACATTTGTGGATCATGGAAATGGGTGAAGCTTTAGTATATTCTTCCTAAAGGTAGTTCATTTTTATGTTTTTCCATAATCCTGGTGTATTTACTATTTTCTTGTTTTGAACCACTATTATGCCTCCTTAGGACCCCTTAAGGTAAAATATATAGCTTTTGGGTGAATAATGGGGTTTTAGGCTGATTTGAGGTGTTCTCTATTCAAAAATCTTTTTCACACATCATGTTATTAAATAACATGCATCGTGTGTTCTTCCAATTCAGGTAATATTTTCTTTTATAATTAAAAATCATGTTTGGGGTATACACTTTTTTTAATGGGGCTCATATTTGTAGTCGAGTACCTGGATAGAAAGCTTGTGTAAGGGAACATGGTCATGTAGAGTACACAATAGACCCTGTATGGGTTGCATGCTGTGTAGGGGTACACGGCCTAGAGAAGTACATGGATAGGCCATATGAGGTACACTGGTAAGTACCTCGTGATGGGTACACTCCATGTACATGACAAAAACACCATGTGATTGGGTTTTTACATGCCAAGTCCACCTAGATTACACGCCCAAGTGTGGATTTGGGAGTACAGGCCTTGTACTTCCCCTTGCTACCCTTTTGAGGGTTTCTTGTTACATTACAAACTATAGTCATAATTGGACACATGATTTGTCCATTAAGATCATTTTTTAATTTAAATCATGATGGTACAACCCTTGATATAATTTTAGGAATCCTATGTGGTGTTTCTAGATTTATCCAAAATGGAGAGGTTATTCCTCCAGTAATTGAATGCAGATTTCACTTGAGAGTGAAACCTTGATCTAATATGGGTCGTGATCCATATCTCAGGACCAATGGTTAGGTGGATATTCATTGTGTACTTCTACATTCCATGATATTCCCATATGGACAAGGAATCCATGAGGTTATTTGTTTTAAAGGATCCCCTATATGATGTGTTAGCATAGGTTTCAGCCAAGAGGATCCTGTGTAGGATGCCTCTATCTTATTACTATAAAAATAGTCCCATATGAGAAGCCTTCATTTATATGATAACTTATGGAATCTATTATAGGATTCATCTACCAGGTTACCATTCTGAGGATCCCCTATAGGATTCCTACATACTTTGTTATTAAGGGTCCCATGTAGGACACCTCTTCCTATGTACTATTTTGATGATCCTATATAGGATGTCTCTTATTTCATACCATTTGGGGATCCCATTTATGATTCCTACCTTTATATTCACTACTAAAGATCTTGATCTAGGTTTCATAGCTTATATGAAGACCTTAAGGATCCCAAGTAGGATTCCTCTATGGTGTTATGACTTGAGGGACCTAGTGGGTGCCCCGATGTTTGACTGACCCTATAGTAGTATGTCGCATTTCGGTAGAGATGGTATAGGTAGTCACCATTAAACTCATGTCATACTTTTAATACCATGATCCTAAGGGTATATTAGTGGTTTTAGGCCTTCTTCCACCTTCACTCTTTTTTATGCATTCACCTATTTACTATTTATGTAGTTATGGTTACCAAAGGTGTTTCCTGGTTTGTAGCTGGTGAAAGTAATGTGATGAATATTTCTTTATCATTAGTATGTACAGATATATTTCCTAACATATTTCTTTTTCATATGTTGGTATTCCCATATTTACTTCTTGGTATTTGACTATTGATCCTTATTTTATAGGGATTTCTGGACAGACTACCTAGTATCCAACTTATGAGATTACATGATTGAATGATATTGTTTCTTGAAGTCTCATTTTTCACCATAATTCTTCTCTATTCAAGGATGTAGAGGTAGTATACTAATAGTGTCTTGAAACCCTAATTATACTAGGTTTCTCTAGGAATGGATAGTCTTCTAGTATTCCAGAGGATGCCAAAAGGTTTTTGGGTGGGCACATTTCTCACAAGCAGTGGGATGACGATGAGATGCAAGAGGATGAAATTGATCTCTGTTTTTGATGTTAAGGATATTCTCTAGGATAGTTGGATTCACCATTATAGATACTCAATAGAATTTTCTGGGTGTGGTATGTTGATCCGATTATTCAATGATTCCATGTTGATATACCAGATTTGGAGAGTATTCCATACATATAGCCTAAGATTCATCCCTTTAAGGATTATCCGAGTTGTAATGTCATGATTGCCTATGGATCAAGACCAATGAATCATAAATCAGACTATATTTCATGTGGATTGAGTAGTATGACATCCAGTTAAGTTCCATAATTGTAGGATTTTCTTTTGGTATACAGTATCCTCTATTATAATGATTGGAGGAAAGTATGAGTGAACCCATGGTTAGGACATGTATCACCCTGTTGTGACGTAGCATGCTCAAATTAATTTTTGGAAATGTAAGAAATAGTTATTGTAATTCGGGAATACAAACCTAGAGATTCACTTAATGATACACAACTTTAGTGGTACGAAATCCAACTCAACACCCTTTTTATAGGACTTCAAGACGATCGGGGTTAGAGACCCAAGGATTAGTTGTGGTTGACACATGTTAATTTACCCTTACTCATACATATATACTCAAGTATATATATATATATATATTAATGTGAATATATATACATACTCATATGAGTATATGTAAATGGGGGCTCTTTGCTTGGAGACATTCACTGCTTGGTCTGAATCATACCATATGTATTCTTTTCATGTTGAGCATTGTTATGTGATGGATTGGGATGATGCTTGGGATTGCATGATCGAGCATAGTCACTCATGTGGATTCATATTATTGGGCCGGTGCATCTTGATTTCATTTGAAGAATATAAATGTGGTCTAAATTGGAGTTAATAGTAAATACTTTAACATTTGTTTCAGTATCTTTTATGTATTCCAACATCTATGCCATCTCAGTGGTTTTTTGGTGTTGTATGTATTACATGGTTGTTTGGGGTTTTATAAAATTTCATTTATTATTAATAAATGTTATATTTTAGTTATTTATTTCTACATAACTATGTTTATTACTATATTGGATGATATATGGTTATTTTCGTTTTTTTACTCTGATATGAGGGTATAGTATCCCCACTGTACCACCATTAAACTATAACATCTAGTAGATAGCCAATGGTGTATAGGAAGGCATGCTTGAGGCCTTGTAGAGAACTATCTTGGTGAACCAGATTAGTGGAATCTATGTAGGAATGTTTCAAATTGGTATTTAAGTAGTTCCTTCCATGTTGTATTTCTATTTGGTATATTTTAGATAGAAGTTTTTAGAATGTGTCGGAAAATGTGATGGGTATCAGACTAGTGCATTGAGAAAACTTATTACGGTGATAAGTCCTAGTTGGTTGGGATATGGGATTGCTGTTCTTATTAGTGATATTATAGTTCTATATGATTTTATTTTTGATTTATTTACATGATCTGTGTATGTTATGATTTATTGACAGATTTCTGGCTCTTGGCCATTAGAAAGAGACAAGTATTGATTTTGAATCATGGTTGGAAAAGGCATGAGGCATCTCATGCATCATATTTGGGATATAGGATTCACATGTTATAGGCCTTCTAGTATGATTATTACTGACGACAGAGGTCAACTATAAAAAGTTTCAACAAAACCCTAAATTATTTTTCCCATATAGTTCATTTTTTCATTGTACTCAATTTGGTTGATTTTATCTATATTACCTTCTTTTGAGAATCTATGTGGATATTTTTTGAGATATATGTGGGTGAGAATGATAAATCAATCCCCAGGCATGAAAGGTGCAATGACCCTGGTAGGTCAATAGGGAAACTTATGCATGTCTGTTGGACCCCTTATAGGATGTTGTTCTAGGTTCAGTTATTTTATGTGTCAGTAACAATGTATACACTGTTTTATTGCATGTCCTGGATTGACACTCTACTTACTCAACCTAAGTTTTTGGATGTTTAGTCAGATCAATGAGTATGATGTCGATATGTACCCAGATGTTTCTTAAGAACTGAACCTTGAGGGTGGTATTACCGTATATAGATGTCTAGTGAGTGTCAGTCCACTGTCTCTTCTACACTGGTATCATGGAATTTCAGGAGTAGTTCCTTATGAGGTGGATCAAAGAGGACCAGGACACCAGTGTATTTTTCTTGATAGTTTTGACCCGTGTAGGTCATTTTTATCTTTAATGTCCTTATAAATGTTTTATATTTTGGGATGGGTGGTAAGATCCTAAGACTTAGTTGTGAGACTTTATCAGTATGGCTTGGTGGGAGACCTAGAGGCCGATAGTTTTGACTCATACCCTTGCAGTAAGAAGTTGATTTTGATCAAGGGGATCCTTTGTGGTATGTTGGAATTGGTTTTCATATTCCTATTTAGGTAGTGATCCTAGTTATAAACTCATTTGAGACCATTGTATGGTTAGTGCTTGGGTTTTTCAATATAGGCATGTTGATGCCTTTGGATTTTGATGATTCACCTAGGGTGTTTGTTTTTTTTTCAACACTAGCTTCGCTAGGTAGGACAATTTGGGTGCCTAGCCCTATTGAACCATATTTCCACTATTGCTAATGTAGTCAAATTATGGTTATACTCTTTTAAATAGAACGATTTAGGGTGATGGTAATTTTTAAAATAAATCATGGCACATGGGATGTGCTCGATTTTGAAGAGAAGTTCCAAAGGAGATTCTAGTTTATGAGACTAAAATTCTGTGTAGAAAATTCAGCTTATCCTTGTTATGGATGACTAACTATAGTATGATTCTAGTGATAAATGTACATATTGGATTCATGTGGTACCATTTAAATCATACATTGATGAGTTGCCATATATGATATGAGGACCAATGTTTTCAAGATCTACAGTGGAAATGGTTTCCTGAGAGTTGTTCTTAAATGAATAATGTACCTCCATAATATAAGTTACATTATAAATGATCCAGGTTTCCTAACATGGTTGAACCATGCATGGACCTGAGTACACATTGTTATGGAGACAGGATTTTAAGTTTTGGTTACAGACAAGTTCATACTATTTTTATGTGAGTGTGGCTTAAAGAGATTTATAAATTCCTTTTGATGTAATCATAGTGTATTCCTAGTTATAGATGATCATGATCAATCTTGAAATCACCCTGAGTACATTGATATATAATCTTCACTATTCTTAGATTATTTTATTTGAAATATCTCTCATGGTTTGATGAAGTAACCAGTTGATGTTGCGCTTGAGGAGTGGTGTAATATAAGTTGTATGGTGGGGAGTGCACTGTTGGCCATTTGTGAGTATTGACCCTCGTTTTAGTCGAAATATGGAATTGTTCATGTAAATTGTTCTTAGTAAGTTGGAATGAGTGATGCTGTGAGATGACAATAAGGTTACTCCTACGGTTGAGGGTACTGGATCAATCACAACTAATTGTCACCAACGTAGGAGATAGTTCTTAGTGTTTTGAAACTCTTCATTGGACATTCAAGAAGATATACTTGTGAAGATTCTTAGGATGATATCATGGCTACTAGTTTTACCACATAGTCTTCTCAAGGATGAGATTTTTTACGGTGGGGAAATTATAAGGACCCATGTTTTTTGGACTAAATGTTTGAAAAAGAAATTTGAATTTTTGATTTCAGATGCTTGTAAAGGGTAAAATATTCATTTTACACTAGAGTATGATCTCTAATAATTTTTTTACCACTCTATTGGTCCTAGAAAATGTTTTTCATCCTAATACTAGAGTTTGGTGGACATTCGTGATGTTATAATTTCAGTGACATAATTTATGTTTGATATTTAAGTAATTGAATATTAATTTGTTCATGAAGGTTTGTTTGGACATATATTTTGAATATATTGTGAGATTTAGAATCTATCTACATTTTTGAGTTAAAAATGGGAATTTTTTCCTATGTGTATCATAAACTCAGGTCGATTTTTAGGGCTTGGTTAGGCCCCCTTTTTCTTTTTCTTCTCTTTTTCTTCCTTTTATTTTTTCATTTTCATTTCTTCTTTCTACCCTATCTTCTCATGCATTCCCCTAAGGGTTTTACTTCATAATGAAACTAATAGGTAAAAGTGAGAGGGATAGAGTGGGGTACAGAAGTACAAGATGGTAAGTTCTTCCATGTAACTTGAGAGGAGTCGGATCATCATGCGGTAGCTGTGGATTGTGGAAATGGGAGAAACATTGGCAGATTCCACCCAAAGGTGGGCCATATTTAAATTTTTTTATAAATTTCATTATACATAACGTTTTAATGTTTTAAACCCCTATTATACATTATTAGGACCCCTTGAGGGTTGATCTATAGCTTTTGGGGAGAAAAATAGGGTTTCTAGCTAATTTAAGGGGTTTCTGATTCATAAATCCTTATCACACGGTGTGTAGTTCAGGAACACACACTTTGTATTCTCCCCATTTGGGGAATATTATCTTTATAGTGGTACAAGACATTTATGAGGTGTACTTATCATGTATTGGGAATCAGTGTTGTAGTCATGTACCAGGCCAGATAGCCTGTGTAAGGGAAGATGCCCATGTAGAGTACATGGACAGACCATGTGTGGGTTTCACACCATATAGGGGTACATTTCTAGGAAAAATACATGGATAGGCTATGTGATGAACATGGTTAGGTATCCCGTGTAGGTTACATGCCATGTACGTGACCAAAACATAGTGTACTGGGGTTTTTACATTTCGATTTTTTCTATAGTATACGTCTGGGTGGAAATTTTAGAGCACACATCATATACTAGGGTATAAAAATAGTGTATTTCCCCTTGCCACCCTTTTTAGGGTTTTCATATATTTTCCATGGATTATAAATGGTAAACATGAGTAGTCCATTCTAATAATTTTTTATGTATATCACAATGGTAATACCCTTGAGGTGATTTGAGGTCTCCTTGGTGGCCTTTCAATTTTTTCCCAAATGGAGAGGTTCTTCATCATGTAGTTAAATAATGTTTTCTCCTGAGAGTGATACCATGTTCTGAGATGGTCCATGAGTCATCTCCTATGACCAATGATTATGTAGCCCTCCCTTGAGTATGTATCCCTTGTGAGATGTGCCTCTTATCCTAAGAGGTCATGTGGTTAGTTGTTTTTGAGAATCCTATGTATGATGTATCAGTTTATGTTTGGACCTAGAGGATCCCAGGTAGGATGCCTCTACCATCTTACTAAATAGAGGTTCCCATGTGGGAAGTCTTCTCTTATAGTCTAACTTAGGGAATCCCTTTTAGAATTACTCTACCTAATTACCATTTAGTGTACCCCCTATAAGATTCCTCTACCTATATAATATTTTATCAAGGGTCCCATGTAGGACATCTATTTCTATATACCATTTTTTGGATATAATGTTGGATCCCTCTTCATGATTGATATTAGAGGATCCCTAATAGGATTCATCCTTTTATCTTCACTACTGAGGATCCTAAGTAGGATTTATTTTCTTATATGTAGACCTTGAGGATCCAAAGTAGGATGTCACTATATTTTTTTGACTTACTGACCCAGTGGGTGCCCCAATGTTTGACCGAACGTAATCTAGTACATCAGTTTTAGGTAGAAATGGTAGTGGGTGTCACCTTTGAACTCATGTCTAACTTGTAATCTCATGAGGAAGAGGTGGTGGTAGGGGGTTTAGGTGTTCAACCTCGTTTGATATTTTATATTTTCATTATCATGTTTACTGCTGATGAAGTGATGATTACCAAAGGTTCTTCCCGGTTGGTGGATTATGATCATAATGTGATGAGTATTTATTTATCTTTGGGATTCCCAAATGTATTTCTGTGGATCTACCTTATTCATTTGTTGGGATGACCAAATGTAATTCTTAGGATCTGGTTATTGAGCCTTATTTTATTGGTATTTCCAGACGTACTTCCTGGAATCTGGCTTTTGAGCCTTATTTTATTGGGATTACCAAATCCAATTCTTAGGTTATATCTTATGAGCTTACCTGATTAAATAATAATTTTTATATAAATCCCATTTATCATTGGGATTCCTCCATATTCAGGGATATAAAGTATGGTTGCTAAGAGTGTCTTGGATCACCTCTTATACTAGGTCAATATAGGAATGGAAATCCTAGTAGAATTATAGAGGATGTTAAAGGTTGTTGAGTGGGAACATTTCCCCTAATCAGCGGGATGTTGATGAGCTCTTGGAGGATCAAATTGACCTCCTCATTTGATGCCTACAATACTCCCTGGGATCGGTGAATTCACAATTATAGATACTCAGCATACTTATCTAGTAGTGGGATGTTGTACCGATTATTGAATGATCTTGTGTTGATATACCATATCATGAGATTATTCCTTAAATATCACCTAAGGGTCATCCCCATTAGGGATTATTCATGTTTCAATGTCATGATTATCTATGGACGGATACCTAGGAATCAGACATCAGACTGGATTACATGTTTATTGAGTAGTATGATATCTAGATCAATGCCACATTTATAGTATTTTCTTTGGGTATAAGGTATCCTATTTTATAGTGATTAGAGGTGAGTATGGGTGGACTCAAGGTTAGAACATGTGTCCCCATGTGGTGAAGTAGCTTGCTAAGAGACATTTCCAGCAATGAATGAAGAAGGTGTTTTAGATCACGTTTATGGATCCATAGTTTGACTTAATGATACTTGTATTTTCCAGTATGATATTATTCTCAATTCCCTTTATATAGGATGTCCACATGATTGGGGTTACCGACCCAAGGATCGGATATGGTTGATAAATGTTAATTTCTTCCATACTCATACACATATATGCATTTATATATTTATATTTTTGGGAATATAAATACATACACATATGAGTATATATACTTGGGGGATATTTGATCAGATAAATTTCTAGATTGGACCTAAGAATACCTTATGTCATCTTTATAGTTTGAGAACAGTTACATGATGGTATGGCTGAGGCTCAAGGTTGCAAGTTCGAGAAGAGTCGCTCTTGTGTATTATTATGATCAGGCTGCTGCAGTTCGACGGTGTTTGGATACCAGGTATGTGTTCAGGCTTGGATTTAGTATTATATCCTTATTATTTTATTTCAGTTTCATTTATGTAGTCCTACATGTATGTTCGCACATTGGTAAATGAGTGTTGTTTGTATGAAATGGTTTTTTATACTTTTATAGCATTTCATTTATTATTACAACATGATCTATTTCAGTTATTTACTACTAAAAGACTATATTTATTAAAACTTTGGATGATATTTGGTTATTTCTACTATGTTACTATGATATGAGGGTATATTATATCCATTATACCACCTTTAAACCATCTCTTCTAGTTGGTATCCTCTATTGTATAGGGATGAATTCTTGAATAGAATGAAAAAACGTGAATGAAAACTAAAGGATATAATGTGTAAATTTTCAAAAAAAATTGAAATAATTCCCATACATTATTAGGAAATAATTTTCCTCCCATTGATTATATCAGTTTTAATTTGAGTGATACATATGGCATTACCCAACTAAAGGTTTATCTTCAACAATAGCTTCATACTAAAGACCTGAGTCCTTTGACATAATTACATAGCATTAAATCTCATGTTTTCTAACTAGTATCTTCTCTTTTAAATGAAAATATGCAATTAATATATTTCATGATACTGTATTTTCTCAGAAAACTATTGTTTACACTCCTCCTGAACCAAGGTAATGGTCTCACCATGCTTCCACTAACTGTTATTCTCATCAAGATATGTGTCACCATATTGTAGGAAAACTCAATTATCTTAATATGACTTGTAAAAATATTTTCTACAATGTCAAGAAGGTCATTAAATTCATGAAACAAATGAAAAAAATCCTAATGGGGTAATGTACTTTTCAATGTCAAATACATTAACAATTTCCAGGAATATGGTATTCAGTATTCACATCACGATCATCTAGACATTGAGACCTTATATGATATTGAATACACTTGCTACTTGTCTACACAAACATCTACTTATGGGTTTGTGGTTTTTATAGGTGGAAACTTAATCTCCTAGTAAAGAAACAAAACAAACCATCATCTCCAAATCAAGTGATGAATCTAAATACCGTATGATGTCCATGGTCACTACTGAAATCCAATGGCTTCACCAACTTCTTCATGAAATTGATTATCCACCACTGAATTCTACTCATCTTTGGTGTGATAATCAAGAATCCATGATGATTTCTTTTAATCTAGTTTTTCATGAATTAATGAATAATATTAAGATTGATTATCACTTTTATCTCTATCACATAGAGTAAAAACATATAAGATTTAGCTTCATTCCAACAGGTTATCAAATTGATGAAATCTTCAAAAAATCCTTTTCGGGGTCTTTAATGGGTTCTTTGTTCACTAATTTGGGCATCCACAGTATTCACTTCCCATCTTTAGGGGGGTTGTTTTCAGTCATTGTGTTTTTCCTCTCTTTGTTTTTTGTTTTTGGTACTCTTCTTCCAAGATAAACCTATTCTTGCCTGAGGGGAGGTGTTGGACCCTAGTATTTTTATGTTAGAGTCCCACATTGGTTTTATCTATATTGTATACATTTTCCTCATTCTATAAATAAAGGGATATGTCTCTCATTGAGGTAAAGAGTATACTTCTACAAAATAAAAACAAAAAATTGTACATTATCACCCTAAGTGGGAACATATTATTAAGGTATCCTATTCAACTATTTTTCATCTTATCACTCAAATAAAAATAAAATTTATGATATTTAACTACATATTCCCTCCACTTTTTTTAACAAATAACATATTTCTACTAATATGAAAACATGGGAATTTGGTTATTCTATCGTAAAACCACTACACATACATCCCAATATACAAATATTATAAGAAATATACACTTAGATATCATGGGATACCTACATACACATAAAATGAAACAAATAAATTATTTGAAATGAGAAATGAAACTCTTCCACAGGGTCTCTACATTATCCATCTCATTCTTGGCCTTCTTTACCTAATCAGTCATTGTAGCAAGGTTTACTATCAGACCATACCATACTGCCTTAACCGTAGATTCCTAATTTCTAAAAAAAGAATATTTTTCCAACTTTCAACACCATGATTACTTAAGTTCTCTCAAGTACCTCTCCAATGTCTCTATATCTTTTTTTATTCTATTTATTGATGCATGGATCTTTAACTGTGTGAAATCCCAATTTCCTTTTTTTCTTTTTATAAATTAAATTATTGTTATTTAATATGTTGTTTTAATGTTTTATGAAAAAATTTTGGTTAGTTAGGATCATTAAATCCTCCACTATACACATGTCATGGGTGTCACTCCTCGTCAATTTTCCATTATTGTTGTTGGCCTCCATCGATCTACAGAGGGTCACTCTATTTGAGGGATTTGGATTCATAAAATTAGTTTTCACTGAGATAGAGGGGAACATGATCTTAGTTTTGGGGACCTTGTTTTTTCAACAATGATCATAAATAAGAGGTAGGATCGCTGACCGTGTTCTTATATTGAATAACAAGAAAGTGATCGTGGAGTTTTTTCTGTTTGTGTGCAGTGAGGTTTTTCAATTTGGGTTCCCTGGTTCGCCTCTCCCTTTACTAATGGAGTTGAAGGCATGGTATTCAGTGGACTTTTCATGCTTTGCCTATGATTTAACATGGGATATTGGAGAATTTTCTAGTTTCCTACTTGAATCATGTTCTTTATGTTGCACTGATTCCTTAAACCCAGTGGATGGTGAATCTGGATAGCAGCGAACTTGGACAAAAATAGCAGGATTGGATGGTCTTGAAGAATTTGGGAAATAAGGGTTCTTGATCCATGTTATGATGAGGAAAAACCTAGTCAATAGGGATGAACTTGTGGGATAACATGGAGGATTCGACATCAGCTCATCTCAACAAAAGGATTCTACTAAGGTGAGTTTGAGCCCCTATTAAAAGGGTTTCAACCTTATTTAAATTTTCCATAATAGTGTTTTTTGACTTTTATCTCATCATATTTGTTTAAATATGTGCTGATTTTGTGCTACTACTTTGCCGCTCTATTGTTATCTTTTATAATTTGAGTAGTGAAACCCATACCAACTTAGCCCTGTCCACGTAAAAAATTGGTTGAAGCACTTTACATCACTTTTCCATTTTAATACTTTTCACAACTTTTTTTTGAAACCCAGTTAATGATGATTGTAAATGTATGAAATTTAATTCAATTTTGGTTTAAATTTATGAGTTTAATTAGAATATTTTTATCAGTTTATTACTTTTATTTTTTTGTTGCATGTTTTTGCCTATGTTTTAGCTTTCTATTGAGATAATGTATTTGTAAGAAATGGGTTTTGTTCTGGAAAACACATATGATGAGACTGTAATTTTTATTATCTTGGTTATGGTTCTATTTTAGTTAAACCATATTATACAAAATGTTATTTATTTTTTATCAGAATTCTTTCAAGTTGTTTGATTCTATTAGTTGTATTTTTCGATGGTTTGTTTGACTGCTAAATCATTTTAGTTATGGTTATTGGAACTTGTTTTAGGTGAATAGATTCTTTTTTATTTGATTAATCTTATGTAACTAGAATATAAACATTATTTTTATATTTCATATTTTTATTTTTTGAACCAATTTTATACCCAATGGATTGTGTCTGTTGAATGGGGATTTCCTTGCACAGTGAAACCCCCCAGCAAGTGGTATTAGAGCCAGATTGGGCATAACTTTATGTCATAAAAATTTAGAATCAAATATTTTTTTCATTAAATGGTTTTTTAGTGGATTTTACTTTTCACTATTCTTTGATGATTTTTTTTATCTAGGTTGTGTTCCCTTTTTCACTATAATTTGCAATATGTTATTCATTATAATATTCCTAGTTTTCCCCTAATAGTTTGTATGTCGAATCCCTAAAGATGCCTCTTGGTTATTTCTACATGTTTGTGTCTCTTAATCTAGGGTTATGAAGGTTTTGTGTGAGGTCAAACTAGGTGAGAGTGTATTGGTTAGTAGAGTGTTGTGTGGTGGGGTTAGTTAGTTAGTTTAGTCTCCTAATTATTTCTTTTTACTTAGGAAAATGAGCTGTTAATTTTCTCGAGTTTGTTCATATGTTTCATGTCCATGTTTTGGGATAGTGTGTCTAGGTTTTGAACCGTTTTGAATAGTTATAAGGATTGGTAAGTTTTTAGAGTGACAGTTTCATTTGAATAGGTTTTTTGATGAGTGGGCTTGTGGTGGTTTTGTTGAGATATCATTAGCGAGGATAGGTGGTTCCTAGATATCATTATGAATCCATATTGAGATGTGATTTCTTAGTTGGTAGATGTCTCCCCTTTGATCATCGGTGATCTCATGGGTTTAGAGCTTGTCCTTAAAAATATTTGGTCTGTATGGGATTTTTAGTTGTACCTATTTGTTGATAAATATCATCTGTTGGATGGGTTCTAGTTTGTGTCTTCCTATTAGGTGGAGTGTTTTATGAGTTCGTTATGGGTTCAGTTGGAGACCGGTTTTTATTTTTCTACACTTTATTTATTAGATTTTAATTTATTTTTTATATTTTCATTACTGTACTGGTTTATTGAGTGATTATATGTGAATTTTTTTAGCCTTCTTTCTATGTTTTATTAGAGGATGGGAACTACTATTTTTTCCATCTATTATAGGAATGAGTTAGTAGTGCGGGAAATCCATGATGGAATCATCTTAGATTTCGAATTAGGTAATTGTATGTATGTGTTATGTTTATGTTAATAATTATTTTAACAATGAGCATTTTTATTAACAACGTTAGAATGTTATTTAATTTCGGTATTGTGGGTTGTGTTGATTCATGATGATGGAATTTTTGGGTCGTACCCAATAGTTATTTCCTTTTTAGGATGTGTTTCCCAAATTAATGATGATAGGTGGTGAAAATCATCATGTAGAAAGGTTTTAATTTTCAAGGTGGTTATTTGTAACATTTTTTCATATTAAATTTTTTCTATATTTTAATTTCCAATATAGAAAATTGTGAAATCCTGATTTCCTTTTTTTATTTTTTGATAATAAAATTAAATTTATTTAATATGATGTTTTAAAGTTTGTTCCCCTAATTTTGGGTGGTTTCACTCAGACAATCCCCCACCATACATGTGACCTGGGTAACGTGCCCCTCCAAGTTTCCATTATTGATGGGTAACGTGCCCCTCCAAGTTTCCATTATTGATACTAGCCTCCATTGATCTGCAAAGGTCCGTTGTATTTAGGGGATTTGGCTTCAAAAACATAGTTTTCATCAAGATAGAGGGGTGTGGGATCCGGTTTTTGTTGATTTGATTTATCTAATAGATATTAGAAATAAGTGGAGGGATTATCAACCTAGTTATTTTCTTTCTAGATGAGAATCTTATTGGTAGAGTGGCTTCAGTTTTTGTGCAGTGAGGGTTTTCAGTTTGGGTTCCTTGGTTCGCCTCTCCCTTCGCTGAGGGAGATGAAGGCTTGGTTTTTGTTTTTATGTTCTTTCTTAACCTATGATTAAACAAGGGATAATTTAGGATCTTATCATGTCATTCTTGGCTCATATTCCTAGGTCCTCACTGATTTCTTGAAACTGGTGGATGGTGAATCTGGATAGCAGTGAACATGGATAGGGACAGCAGTCTCGAATGGTGTCATAGAACCTAGTCAATATGGTTTCTTAATCCATGTTGCAGGGAGGATGGATCTTCTTAATAGGTATTAACTTGAGGATGAACCCAAAGGATTCAAGATAATCGAATATCAACATAATGCCTCTACTATGGTGAGTTTGATCCCCTAGTAAGGGGGTCTCATGTTTCTTTGAATGTTCCTTAGTGGTGTTTTTATACTTCTTGTTCATGCTATTTATTGAGAGATGTTCCAGTTTTGTGATGTCGATTTTATGCTCTTCTGAACACTATTATTCTCTATATACTGAAACCCATGGTGACTCTACCCCATGCATGTATGCAATTGGTTGAATCATGTCACATCACTTGTCCCTTTTACTATTTTCCACATATTTTTTCCTAAACCTGGATAATGTTGAGTTTCCACTTATGGAATTTAATTCATTTGTGTCTTGAATTTATGAGTTTAATTAGAAAATGTTGAGAAGTAATTTTCTTGGATTTATCACTACATGTTGTTGACTATGTTTTATCTTTCTATTGAGATTCTATATGTACATGAACTGGGTATTGTTCTAGAAAACGCATATAATGAGTCTGGAATTTTTATTATCATGTTTATGGTTCTATTTCTATTGAACCATGTTATATAGAATATTATTTATTTTTTATGAGAATTCTTCTAAGGTGTATTATTTCTATTTTGTGATATGTTAATTGTTAAATCATTTTAATTCTGGTTATTGAAATTTTTTAGGATTATAAATTCATGTTTAGTTGTTTCATTATATAGAACTAGAATATAAAAATTAGTTTTAGATTTTTTATTTTGAGTTTGTGAACCAATTTTATACTCAATGGATCCTAGTAGTTTATTGGGTATTGTCTAGAACTGTGAATCCCAAATAAAACTGGAACACATGTAAATTTTTTAGTCACTCAAAGATATCACCTTTGGTATTAAATTATAGCTGGGTGGTGTGAGAATTGTAAATATTAGAGTTGTAGGACTCACAAATGGATCCAAAATTCATGAAGAAGTATTTTACAGCAGTGAATTTTCCTGAAGGGTGGGTGGTGGCCTTAAATATTACCTGAAATGAAGAAATTAAATCTTCCTAGACATTATTGGTAATCTTAGATAAGGAATGGCTAGACAATTTCTTCAACGGAGACTGTGATTTTGAGATGTCTTCTTTCTCTAACCAGTTTTTGGTCTTTCTAATCACATTATGTATATCCTAGAATAAAATGGAAAATCTATGGTACTTATTTTGGATTTAGCAACTGGATCCACCAAGTAGTGACATTGGGTGATTAAGGGTTTTCTAATTCCTCTTTTTTTCTTGAAATTCTCTATCCTCTCTTTCGTCTAATTTTACTTATTAATTCCCATTTTTATCATTAGTGAGTGTTTTTATATTTAATCCCCTTTTCTTACATGGCCTTAATCATTTCAGGGTCTTAAAATAGACCTCAACTATATAGGTTTCATCCAAATGGAAACTCATGGTATTGTCCATGTCTTTCAAGGAAACCTAGGGTCTTGTTTAGGTCTTTCAAAGGTATCATGTTTGAATGTATCTAATCCTTTATAATGCTAGATAAGTTACTATTTCATTAGCTGAAGGTTGATGGAGAAGATGGATGACGGATCATGACCCTACTGCATCAACTATGGTCTGTCATCCTCTAGATTTCATGACCACCTCTTTGTCATGCCATCCTTTCAATTCTCTGGAACACTTCCAACCACCTATAGCACATTGTGTCCCATCATTTGGCCCTCCCCTATGGGAGTTTTCTCATCTAGTATCACACAAATAAAAACCACCACTTTGGTGATTCCTATACAAAATAAAATACTTCCCCAAGGGTGTTTTCTATTTCATAACTAAAATTTCCCCAAAGGCATACACCACAAACCATCATAAAGAAAATTAGGAATAAGGGATAGTTGAATTCCCACATCAACACCACCGTCTAAATCCCTGAAAGATCACATGTTCGGTATGGGTTTTATGGTGAAACATGATACCATTTCTCTACCCAAGACTAGACAAACTTTTTCAGGTTTAGTCAATCAACGTGGCATCTACTCGAGTCACCTAGGTCACAGTACATCAATGGAACCCTCACAAGGGTCCTTGGTCTCAACTACGTTTCCATGTTAACACCTAATTCCCATAGGATTCTATGTCCCCAACATCATTATTAATATATCACAGCATCACTGACTATATGGGGTATGTTCTATGAGAAGGCACATGGATCATCTTAGTCATCGATGCCTCACTCGGTCAGTCCGCTCACCCAACCTATCATTCATAGCCCATGGTCCATCCCCTTAGGCTATGAACGTCATAAGGGTCCTTGTGCGACCTACTAGGGTTTCCCATCTCAATTCCTTCCACACCTCTGTAGTGAGGTTTCCACGAGCTCCTAATCAAGGTCTACTCTACTTGTTTCAACACATTTCAATCCTATAGGTCACACGTCATTGGAGGGGCTCATACATCTCAAGGAAATTCTCAAGACAATGCCTCGAACATCAGCAGTCAATATGTCAAGTTAACACCCTTGGACCATTGGGGACAAAGAACATATTCATCTCACCCATGGACTTCCATTAATTAATCATTTAATTTTAAATTTACCTTTAATTTAAACCAATAAAATTAATTAATCTGAATGGTATCATATACACTGGGGAGCTCACACCTCACTATCCAAATATCAATATAATAAATAGAAAAAGGCTTGTACGAAGTCCACCTACCTATTTTGGGGATTCTCCAATTTATTTCTAATTTTCAAGGTCGGTCCAAGCCTGTCCATCCTTTTCCAAGATCAAATAATCTCATCCTAATGACTTGAGATCTTAACTCAGTCCAAACATCAATAATTAATTAATTATGAAATTTGTAATTAATTAAATGATTTAATATAAAAGAGGAAAAATTCTATTTTAAATCATGGGTGACCTTATCACACTGGAACCACGACCAAAAATAAACATCATGTATGCTAAAGACCCCATGTACCATCCTAGTCCAAATCCCCAAAACATGTCACCAATTATATAATTAATTCAAGAACAACTTAATTAAAACATCAATAAATATCTCTACGGTGTCATATCGTAGGTAAAAGGCGAGCCACAACATGAAATTTACACCTTAGGACATCCTCTATCAAGTCCAAACAATGTTCCCATGAAATTCATCCAATTCCACCATGATTTAGTGGAATGAGCTTTAAATCTCAAACTAAAATCAGAAGAAATGCAAGGGTTAAAAGTATAGGAAGTTCGGGAGGAAAAAATGACAGAAAAACCTTGGATATCTGTTTATATGTCTCAAAACTCATCCCTCAATAGGTGGTTATATAGAGAGAAAATTTATGGTTTTCAAGATCAAATAGAACCATTTTTACCTCCTTTCTCCTTCAAACCCTGGAGGGGGATGGCTATTGAAATTATCAGCATGCCCCTCATAAAAAACAAACCCAGAACCAAACTGGCTAGCTGATGGCACCCCTTTAATAAAATTATGGGTTTCTTTAAATGAACACCTAAGCCTCCCCATCACCAATTGTACCTCATTCCCCATCTAAAAAACCTCATTTAAA
Organism: Viscum album; assembly: GCA_963277665.1. Classification (NCBI taxonomy): domain Eukaryota; kingdom Viridiplantae; phylum Streptophyta; class Magnoliopsida; order Santalales; family Viscaceae; genus Viscum; species Viscum album. The sequence goes on from OY728158.1 coordinate 1,034,360,638, forward strand.
GGGTCTTGACCTTAAAAATTCAATTCTAAATTCAGGTTCAAAATCCAACCCATCCACAAATTTGAAAACTAAAAATTTGTTTGAAAATTTCACACCCATATGAGCATGGGGAATTACACAATCCTTGATTTTTTGAATAACTCCTTGAATTTTTAGATTTAAAGATACCTATTTTTTCCATTAATTATCTATAAATTGATGTTGTGGAATATAATCTTTTGCCTATAGTTTCTTCTTTTTATGAATTTTACCACATTATTCTTCTCATAAATGTTATCATATAGATTTTTGTTTTAATCTTTATCGTAAAAACCTTCATTAACCGCAACATAATTATAATTATAATTTTCAACATTTTTCATTCAATCTCTCTGTCAATTTTAAGAATAATAATATTAAATTCATCACTTGGATTTTTTCAAGTGTTTCCTAGAATTATTCCTTTAGTTATCACATATATTTGATTGGAAGTCTATTCTATCTAAAACATATGGATTTTTAATAATTTAATTTATTTTGAGTGATTGTAATGAAATATTTACTTTGATATTATTTAATGTTTATATATTGTTGAATTAAATCGTAACATGAAACCTTCATCACCTGATCTTATAATTTTTATTAAATTTTATTTTTATTTAGATATTTAAAATTATGATCATATAGTTATCAATATTATTAAAAACTGAAAGTTTATTTTCCTCTTCACAAAAGTGAAAAATTTCCTCCAAAATTGTTATTTGTTTGGTTATTTCATGATTTTTTATATAAATTTTTAAAAGTACCTATTTTTTTTTCTTTTCTTCCAAATACAGTATAGCTAGTTTATCCTAATTAATTTGAAAATGTATCTTGACTATATAATAATCCTCTATGGCTGAACTCCACTACATGATTAACATGTGTTTTTTAATCATTATTTAACATCTTCTATGGTCTTATTATCACAACATTAATTTTATTTTTTATCTTCAAAAAATTTCCTCCATACATTATTGATTGATCTACTCTGTGTGATTATATTTTATTTGTTCTTCTCTCAATGTTCCATTAAAAAATCATCAGTTCCATATCATCAAGTATATTAATTATCTTTTATGGTGATTTAGTGGTAACCCATCCTATAACTGTGACATCCAATATCATCCATGTCTCCATATTCATGTATGAATAAAATAAACAAACTTCAATGAGAACTATATTCAATGATGTGGAAATAATCCAAAAAATTATTTTAAACTTTCGAAAAAATTATATAATGATATATCCTCATATCATTGAATGCTCTAAATTTCAATATTTACATTGAAAAAAACAAAAAAAACATTTTTACATGATCACCCAAAGTGGTAATAGATTTTTGAGATATCATATTCAACTATATTTTCACCTTATCACTTAAATAAAAAGTAAATGGAAAATATTTTACTACTTCTTCCCACCAATTATTTTTAACCTTTCAAAAAAAATTATGAAATTGGAAACATTGAAATTTTGGTATTATATCACAAAACCACAATAAATATATCTCAGCGTAAAACTATTATAGGAAACCTACATTCACTCATCCATCATGGAATGTCAACACACACATAAAAGGAGAAAAATCACTTATTTTAAATAGGAAATGAAGCTATTCCACTAGGTATCTACATTAGCTTTATCATTCTTGTCCATCATTCTATGATCAACCATTATATTATGGTTTACCACCAGACCACCCCATTCATCATTAACCATAGATTCCACATTTTTAGTAGAAGAATATTATTGAAACTTTGGACAGCATTAATTTTTTAGTTTTCTTAAGCGCCTCTACAATTTCTATGTCATATTTTTCATTCCATTTATTGATGCACAGATCTTTAAATATAACCCATGTAAATTTTTTAGTGACTCAAAGATATTTTCTTTCATATCAATGTAATATTGGGTGGTGTAATAACTAGAAATTATAGAGTTATATGAATTGCAAAGGTCTCTAAATTTATTAAAGAATTCATTAATTGTAATGGATTGATCAGAAGTGCGGTTTGTGTCTTGAACCAGTACTTGAAAGGTTGAAATGAAATATTAATAGAAATTGTAGATATTCTCATGGAAGAATTATATGGGGAATTTCTTCAATAAAGAAAGTATTTTGTTATTTATTTTGGTTCTATCTAGGTTCTAGTAATTACAATCACATTATATATACACTCAAATAAAGTGGAAAAATATTCGTCCCTTCTTAAGGACCCATGACTTTTCAGGTAGAAAATTTGAGAAAAAAATGAATTTTTTCTTTCAGATTCTTAGAAGGGGTAAAATTATCATTTTATCCTATAATAAGATCTCAGTTAATTTTGATGAAAACATTGCTGTTCCAAAAATAGGTTTTTTACCCTAGGAAAAGTGTTTTGTGGAATTCCAATCCATTCGAATTTGAAAGGAATAATTAATATTTAATATATAAGTAATTAAACCTTAATTTATTTGTGGAGGTTCATTCCACCATATATTTTAAATGTAATTTTTTATTGATATTTCATCTCTTTGATTTTGGATCATGGAGTTTTTCATAGGCAGGGCATAAACATAGGTTTGGTGATGGGTCCAGGTTAGGACCCCTTTTTCATTTTCATTTTTTCTTCCTCTTCTTTGTCCTTTTTCTTTTCTTATTTCTCCTATAGTTTCTCATAAACACCACTAGGTTTTTTACTTAATTATATGACTACAAAAAAAGTTATAGTGATTGAGGAAGAGATAGGTAAGAAGGGAGGTGTCATCGCAGAAATCAGAAGGAGTCGGATCGTCATGTGGCAGTCATGGATCATGGAAATGGGCGAAGCTTCGACAGATTCTTCCCAAAGGTATAATGTTTTTATGACTTTCCATAAATCCCTTTGTATTTTCCTTTTCAATTTTTAAACCCCTATTATTATTTTTTAAGAATCCTTAGGGGTTGATCTATATCTTTTGGGTAGAAAAATGGGGTTTCAATACGATTCAAGGTGTTTCCCATTTGGAAATCCTGATCACATGATGTGTAGTTCAAAAACACTGACCATGTGTTTTCCCATTCAAGAAAATGATCTTTTTAGTAGTATGTTCCATATGTGGTGTATTAAAAATTTATACTAGGACACGTACATGTAGCCGAGTACCCAGACAGATAGCCCGTGTTAGGGCATATAATCGTATAGAGTACACTATCATGCCCCATGTGGGATGTATGTCGTATAGGGGTACATGAGTAAAATAAGTACATAGATAGGTCATGTGAGGTACCAGGGTAGGTACCCCTTGTAGGATACACAATATATAAATGATCAAAAATCTATGTACTTGGGTTTTTAAACACCAAGTTCAGCTAGAGTACACGCCAAGGTGCTTATTTTTGAGTACATGCTCTTTACTATGGTATGCATTGCGTGTACTTCCCCTTGCAATAATTTTGAAGGTTTTTCATATCATTACACCCTAGGTTTGGAATTGGAAACATGATTAGTCCATTTAGAGGATTTTTCCATGTAGAATGCAATGGTACTCCCTTGAGTTTATTTTAGGAATACTATGTGGCATTTCTAGATGTTTCCTAAACAAATAGGTTATTCCTCTAGTAATTGAATCCAAATTTTTCCTGAGAGTGAGACCATGAAGTGATATAGGCCAAGATCTATCTCCCATGAAAAATTCTTATTTATATCTCCCTCTATGACCTATCCATTGTGATATGTTCCCATATAGGATAGGAGTTTGGGCAGTTAGTTGTATTTTAGGATCCCTTGTAAGATACCTAATCTTACGTTTCAACCTAAAGGATCCCATGTAGGATGCCTCTATCTTTTTAATTGGGATTCCCTCGATTCATAGATACATAGGTAGGTTGATCCCCTCTTATACTGGGTCACTCTAGGAATGGCTAGTTTGTTATAATTCTAGTGGATTTCAATGGTTTTATAGTGGGAACGCTTCCCCTTAGAAGTGGGGTGCTGATGAGATCCTAGTGGATGGACTTGGTCAAATCATTTGATTACATGGATACTCCCTAGGATCATTGTATGCACCATTATAGATACTCACTAGAATTTTACGGTTGTGGGATATTGACATGATTATTGAATGATTATATGTTGATATATTGGATCATGAGAGTATTCCTTACATACCACATAAGGGTCATCCTCCTTATGGATTCTCTGAGTTAAAATGTCATGATTTCCTATGGACTAGGACCTAGGAATCAGATATCATACTGTATTAAACATAGACTGAGCATTATGACATCTATCTTAATGGAAAATTTATAGGATTGTATTTTCGTATAAGAAATCCTCAATTTTAGTTATTGGAGGTGAGTATGGGTAAACTTAGTGTTAGGACTCGTATCCCTATCTGGTGTTGTAGCTTGCTTAGGGACATTTATTTTGTTGGATGAAATATTTATTTTTTATTATAATTATAGAACCAGAGATTGACTTAATGAAAAATGACTTGATTGGTACGACATCCTTCTCCATTCTCTTTTCATAGGATGTCTAAATGATTGGGTTTATGGACCCATTGATTGATTTCCGTTGATACATATTTATTTTTTCCTTACTCAGACATATATAATCATGTGTGTGTGTATATTGGAATATAAATACATACACATATGAGTATATATACATGGGGGATCTTTACATAGATACATTTTTGACTTGGTCTGAAGCAGAAATTATGTCTTATTTTCAGGTTGAACATAGTTACGTGATGGATAGGGTTGAGGTCGGGGGTTTCATGATCAATTAGAGTTAATTGTATGGATTCTTATGATCGGTTTGGTGTGGTACGATAGTGTCTGGATACCAGGTATGTGTTATGGCTTTGAGTTAGTTTTAGATCCTTGTACTTTTATTTCTTTTTCTTTTGTTTACTCCTGCATGTATGGTCGGCCTAGTGGGTGATTAGTGTTGAATGTATAAAATGGTTTTTAGGGATTTTATGGAATTTTGTTTATTATTACAGCATGTTCTATTTCATTTATCTACTACTACCACACTCTTTTTATTATTTATTTTGTTGATGTTTGGTTATTTCCACTATATTACTTTGATATGAAGGTATAGTCTCTCCAATGTACCACCGTTAGACCCTCACTGCTAGTTGATAGCCTCTATCATATAGTGAGGTGCACTGGAGGCCTTATAGTGAATCATGTCAGGGCACCGGATTAGTGGAATCTGGTTCAGGATGTTGAAAATTGGTATCATAGTAGTTCCTTTCCTGTTGTATTACTATTTAGGATATGATAGGTAGGATTATTAAGAATGTGTAGGAACTTGTGATAGATATCATATTTGTGTGTCGAGAACACATTTTCTAGTGAAATGTCCTGGTTTCCTAGAATATGATATTACTATTCTGATCTATGATATTACAGTTCTATATGATTTTCATTTTGAGTGACACACATTTTTTGTGGATGTTATGATTTATTGACGGATTTATGGACCTCGACCTTTGGAATGAGGATAGGGATTTATTTTGAATCATGACTAGAAAAGGAAAGAGGTGTCTCATGCATTATATTTGGCATATTGTATTCACGTGTTATAGGTATGATAGTGTAATTATTACTAAAAACATAGGCCAATTGTTTAAATTTCAACAAAAACATAAATTTAAATATACCATATAGGTTTTTTCTTGAAATTCTACTCAATTGGAATGATTTCACATATATTACCTACTAATGGAAGGCTATTTGAATCTATGATGAAAAATTTTATAGTGAGGTTGATAAATCTTTCCTCATGCACGGAATGTGTGGTGACCCTAGTAGGTTGATAGGGAACATGATTCTCATGTGTTGTATCCCTTGTAGTGTTTTATTCTAGGTTCGGTTATTTAAAGTTATTGTAACAGACTATACATTTTTTTCTTTCATAGCTAGGAATGACACTCTACATAACCAAATTTCATTTACCATTTTCTAGTTGGATTGCTAGGTACAATTGTTATTGGTACTAGGAAGCTTCTAATGGATTGAACCTCAAGGGGGTATTACCATATATGAATTCTCAGTCAGTGTCATTATAATATCTCTTCTACACTGGTATCATGACCTACATGGATTTGTTCCTTATGGGGATACTCAAAGAGTATCAGGGCCCTTATAGGCTGAGTTTTACATTTTTTACCCTTATAGGTCATTTTGGTCTTTACATTCCTTAGAGAGGTTTGATCTTCTAGAATAGTGGTAAGAACATGTGACCTAGTTCTAAGACATGATCAGTAGGGCTGGGTGGGATACCTAGAGGCCCTTAGATTTGACTCAGACCTATGTAGTTTGACATTCATTTCGATTAAGGGAAACAAGTGTGAGAGTTTATCCTAGGTTTTTCGATTCCTTTTTAGGTGGTGAACTTGGTTATATGCTCATTTGAGATCGATTTATGGTTAGTTATTGGTTTTTTCAATATAAGAATGTTTATACATTTAGATTTTTAGGTATCACCTAGGGTAAGTTTTTACACTATTCTCGATAGGCAGGATTGTTCAGGTACATTTATTCATTGACCAGTGATTCCATTCTTACTAATGTAGTAAGACCACTTGTATATTATTGTGATTGAAATAGCTTTGGGTGATGGGATTCATAGAATAAATCATGGAATGATTGAGATTATCAATTTTGAAGAGGAATTACAAGGGATCTTCTAGCTTATGTAACTTGTACACCATGTAGCACAGCCATCTTATCCTTGTGATAGAAGACTCACTAGATTATGATCCCAGTGATTAAGGTATATGTTGGTTCCATGTAGTTTAGTTTAAATAGTAAATAATTGAGTTTTTTATGCAAGATGAGGATCAATGTTTTCAAGACTTTTGTGGGAATTATTTCTTAAGAGTTGTGGTTAAATGAATAATATACCTCCATAATATAGGAGACATCGGAAATGAATCGGGAGTTGTGAGATGGTTGGTCTGTGGTTGGACCTGGCCCTACATTTTCATGAGACGTGGTGTCAGGTGTTGATTGTGGGAACGTTTATCTTTTTTTGATGTGAGTGTAGCTTGGAGAGATATATAGACACATTTAGATAGAATCATAGTGTAATATTAGTTAGATATGATCATTCTCTATCATGATATCATCCTGATTATGCTGAGAAAACATTGTATTTACACCGACATTCTTCTCTTTTAAATATCTATATTTGTTTGAGGAAGGAACCCATCGATGTTACACTCTTGGAGTGGTGTAAGGTAAGCCCTATGGTGAGGAGTTCACCATTTCCCATTGGGGGTTTTAACCCTCATTTTAGTTGAAATTTGGAATTGGTTGTGGAAACCATTATCAAGGTGTAGGAACGGTAAATGTTGTAACATGATAATGAGGTTACTCTTATGGTTGGGAGTACTATATTGGTCAGAGTTGAGTGTCTCTCATGTAGAAGACAGTTTGTGATGTAGTGAGTCTAGTCATTAGTAATTCATGAAGGTGTAGTTATATAGATTCTTGGGATGATAGAATGACTGCTAGTTTTACAACCCAGGCTTCTCAGGGATGAGAAGTTTTATGGTAGGGAGATTGTAAGGACCCATGTTTTTTTAGACTATAAATTTTAGTTGGAATTCAATTTTTTTGTTTTAGATGCTTCTATGTAGTAAAATAGTCATTTTACACTATCAAATGATCTCCGAAAATTTTTATGATCACTCCCTTGGTCCCAGAATAGTTTTTTTCCATAGTATGGTAGTTTGGTAGAATTTGAAACTGTTAGAAATTTAGGGAAAAAAATTATATAATATTTTCATAATTAAATATTAATTTATTCATGTAGGTTTGTTTAGATATATTGTTTGAGAGGTGAACTGAATTTTTATTTTTTTCTCCACTATTGAATCTAGAACTTTTTGTTTTTTCTAGGCATGTCACAGACTCATGTTGGGCATTGTGTCCAGGTCGGGTCGGGAACCCTTTTTCTTTTTCTTCCTTTTATTTTGAATTTTTCTATTATTTTTCACCCCAGAATTCTCACACATTTTATTTGTGTTTTTACTTCGTCACAAAATTGAGAAAGACTTGGGAGAGGGAGATAGGTAGATATGGAAGAAGTTAGGTTCCACTATAGAGCTTGGGAGGAGCCTAAATGTCATGCAGCAACCATAAATTGTGGAAACAAGAAAGGCTTTGGAAGATTCCACGCAAAGGTAGAACATTTTTATTTTTTTCCTAAATCCCCATATATCTATATTTTTAATTTTTTATAACCCTGTTATCTTTTCTTAGGACCCATTGAGGATCGATCTGTAACTATGGGGGAGAAAAAAGGGTTTTGGGCTGATTTGAGGGGTTTTCCATTCAGAAATCCCAATCACTTGTTGTGTAGTTGCAGAAAACACATTGTGTGTTCTTCCCATTTAGAGAATATGGTCTTCTTATAAGTACATTCCATGTAAGGGGTATACATGTTTTATAATGGGACTCATCCATGTAGTTGATTACTCAGACAGATATCCCATGTAAGGACACATGGTCGTGTAGTGTTTAAGGCCAGACCCCATGTGGGTTGCATGTTGTGTAGGGGTACCCGACCATGTGAAGTACATGTCTAGTATTTGTGAGGTACATGGCTAGGTATCCCATGTAGGTTACACACCATGTATATGAAAAACACACTGTGTACTTGTGTTATTATATGAAAATTCTATATGGGGTAAACGCTCAGGTGAGAATTTGGGAGTGCACGTTGTGTACTAGGGTATGCACACCGTGTACTACCCCTTACTACAATTTTTAAGGTTTTTAACATATTTATTCCTTGGGGTAATAATTTGACATATGGTTAGTCCATTATAACTATTTTTTGGTTTAAATCATTATGGTATTACCCTTGAGGTGATTTGATAAATCCTATGTGTCATTTTAGGATTTCTTCTAAATAGAGATGTTGTTCCTTCAGTAATTGAACCCAATTGTCTCGTGAGAGTGAGGCCTTGATCTAAGATGGCTCATGAGTCATCTCCCATAATCAATTTTTATGTAGCTCTCCCTTGATGATGTCTCCCTTTAGAGATGTGTCCCTATGGACCAGGAGGATATGATGTTAGTTGTTTTCAAGGATCCCTTGTAGGATGCCTCAGATTATGTTTTGGAATATAGTATCCCAGATAGGATGCCTCTATATTATTACTATATTGAGAGTCCCTTGTGGTAATCCTTCACTTATATGATGATTTTGGGAATCCCTTGTAGGATTCCTCTACCTGCTTAATTTTTCAAGGATCCCCTACAGGATGCCTCTTCCCACATACTCTATTATTAAGGGTACCATGTAGGATGCTACTTCCAATATATTGTTCTGAGGATCCCATGTAGGATGTATCTTCTTTCTTATATTTATATGAAACCATGTTAGATTCCACGTTTTTAGGATCTTGAGTATGATGACTTTTCTTGTGTATAGACCTCAAGTTTCCCAAGTAGGATTCCACTCCTGGGTTATAGCTTAAGGAACCCAATCAGTGCCCCAATGTTTGACAAATCCTATGCTAGTATTTTGGGTTTTGAAACATATGATAGTGGGTGTTACCTTAGAATCCATACCGAACATGTAATATCATGACTATATGGTGGAAGTGGTGGGTTTTGTCATTCGTCCACCCTAACACTTTTATTTTTTATTCACCTGTTTATTTTTGAAGCAGCGATGATTACTAGAGGTGCTTCCTGGTTGGTGGATGATGAGCTTTCCATGATGCTTCTTTCCATTTCATTAGGATAACTAGAAATATATCCAAGGATATATCTTACTTTTATCTTGGAATTTCATGACATACTTCCTAGAATCCAGCTATTGGGCCTTATTTTATTGGGATTTCTAGACATACTATCTAGAATTTGGCTATTAAGTCTCATTTTATTGGGATTTCATGATGTAATTCCTAGGGTCTAGCTTATGAGCTTACTTAATTGAATTATAATATTTCTGGAAGTCTAATTTATCACTTGGATTCTCCCATATTCAAGGATATAGATATAGGTTTCTGCGATTGTCATGGAACCCCTCTTATACTAGGACATATTATAAATGGCTAGTCCACTAGTATTCTAGAGTATTCCAAAGGTTGCAGGGTGACATATTTACCCTTATTAGTGGAATGCTGATGGGATCCCAAAGGATGAACTTGATCTCTTTGTTTGATTCCTAGGATACACAATAGGATCATTGGGAACACCAATATAGATACTCTCTAGAATTGTCTGGGAGTGGGATTTTGAATCGATTATTGAATGATTCCATGGTGATATACCAAATCAAGAGAGTATTTCTTACAAATATCCTAAGGGTAATCCTACTTAGGGATTATCCGAGTTGCAATGTCATGACTGACTATGGACTTGGACCTGGGAATCAGACATCGGACTATATTACACATGGATTTAGTAGTATAACATCTAGCTCAATGCCATATTTACCAGCTTGTCTGTCGGTATAAGGTATCCTCTATTATAGTGATTAGAGGAGATTATTGGTGAACCTAATATTAGGATATGTATCCCCCTATGGTGACATATCTTGCTCAGAGACAATTGTGGTGATGGCTAAAATAGGTATTGCTGATTGGGATTATGGACCCAAATATTGTCTTAATAATACAATACTTGAGTTGTATAGCATCTAACTCAATTACCTATAGGGACTTCGAGCCACCAATGTCTTTTGGGTCATAGGGATTTTGGGCCACAGAAAAGACCAAAGAAGGGAATAATTCATAGGAACAAGCCTATACAAGGATTCAGAGAAAAAATAGCAACCACCATAGTAGGACTAACCAGATTTGAAGAATGAGATGGTATGGAAACTGTCATCGGGACCAGACATCGTACAGATCTGCATGGGGAAATGCTAGCTGATCATCCATGGGAGGTGGGGATCTAGGAACCTTCAAGATGCAGATGTTGGGGAGAGAATTTTTCAAGTGTGATAGGTCTTGGGCCTTTAAGGTCACTTATTGGGTCATGTATGGGCCTTGTTCCTTGGGCTCATGGGTCATGTAACGGTTCCCCATTAACCCTTAAAAGGGGGATTATCTAAAATAAAAATAAAAAAATTTCCTTTGGGCCATTTAGTCATATATGAGTATATATACATGGGTGATTTTTTCTTAGAGAAATTTCCATCTTAGGCTGAAGAAAATATTATTTCATATTTTTAGGTTGAGCGCACTTACATGTTGGATAGGGTTGAGGCCCATGGTTGCATGATTGAGCATAGTAGCTCATGTGAATTCTTATGATTGATTTGGGGCAGTCTGATAGTGTCTAGATACCGAGTATGAGGTCTGGATCAGAGTTTATAATAGATCCTTGTATTTTTATTTCAGCTTCTTTTATGTACACTGGCATGTATGGTCAGCCCAGTGGGTGATCAAGGTTATATGTATGACATAGTTGTTCAATCTTTTATAGAATTTCAATTATTATTACAAAATATTATATTTTAGTTATTTAATAAAACCTCACTTATATTATTACTTATATGGATGATATCTGGTAATTTCCACTATGTTATTCTAATATGAGGGTACAGTCTCCCCATTGTACCACATTTCGACCCTCACTGGTAGTTAGAAGGATATAGTGTATGGGAAGGCGAACATGAATAGAATAATTAAACATGAATGAAAACTATAGGATATGATATGTATATTTTCCAAAAAAAATATTAGAATCCTTTCGAAACATTATATAATGGTAGATCCTCATATCATTGAAAGTTCCAATTTTTATTATGTAAATTAAAAAAATAAAGAAACATTTTTACATGAACACCCAAAGTGGTAACAAATTGTTAAGGTATCATTTTCAATTATTTTTTCACCTTAACACTTAAATAAAAATAAAATAGATATTATTTAACTACTTCTTCCCTCCAATTATTTTTAACATATCACATATAGTATTTTTTAAGTATTTTTTAAAAAAAAATTATTTAAATAAGGCTAGGATAATGTTTTCCAAAACTAATCCAAAATTGCAGTATCAATCATGCTGCCATTAGGTTATCTTGAATTGTGGAAAGGGCGATGTCTCATTTTCTACTCAGTGGCGTGGATCGATGACCTAGAAAAGTAAGCATTGGTGATACATTCTTTTTCCTAAATTAAGGTGAAAGGGGGCCTCTGAGACTCCACATTTCTCTAAAATTAACTAGGAATACGACATCGGTTATGACACATTTCCCACAACCCCATATAAAAATGAACTCTCCCTTCCCCCTTATCCTCACTCATTCCACCCCTATATATCTAATTCCACTCCTTCTTTATCTATGATTTACCCAATGGATCCTCCTTTTCACGTAGCATTTTTGGTTGCCTAAAAGGAGTGCCTAATTTTCCAAAGTATCATTTAAATTCATTTTTTCTTATTTATTATAATTTTATTTATTATTATATTTTTTTCATTTTTAGTTAGCTCTAAATATTTTTATTTGCTTATTTGTTTTGTTATTTAGATATAGTCTATAAATAATTGTTAATATTAGTAAATGAAATATTATTATTTATTGACGACTTTTGAATAAATAATTTATAATTAGTCTTTGTAATGGATTTATTATTATGATAAGATTGTTATTTAGTATAACTTATTAGTTTCCAAAAATTAGTTACATAATTAGGAATTAATATTATTGAGATGATGAATGAATATTAGTGAAATAGTGGTTTACTAATAATTAATTGTTAAATGACTAAGGATTAACTAATCCTAAAGTAATGACTATGTATTGATTATGTAATGAATAACTGAGGATTGTAGGATGATTAGATGATGAATAACCTAGGATTAATATAGGAATAACATAGGATCAAGTAATTATTAATTAATAATAAAATAACGATTAGCTAATGATGAACTTTAATTATCAGATAAAAACAATAAATTAATTAACTATTAATTAAATAATGATTAACTATATATTAATGAAATATTAAGACATAATTAATTTAGGATTAACTAATGTTTGACTAATGATTAGATAATAATTAACTAATGATTAACTAATAGTTAAAGAATGATTAATTAACAATTACTTGCTAAATAACTATAAATTAACAAATGATTAATTATAAAGTAACCACAGGATATCTAACAATTAAGTTGTGATTAATGAGTGATTAAGTAATGATTAAGGAATAATTAATTTAAGATTAACTTATTTTTAACTAATTGATAGCTAATAAATAACTAATGAATATCAAATGATTAATTAATGATTTAATAATGATTAATTATTATTAACTAATAATTAACTAGAAATTAATGACATAATAACTATTAATTATGTAATTATTTTAGATCTATTAATGAATGATTAAGCCATAATTAATTTAGTATTAACTAATACTTAACTAATTATTAGATACTAATTAACTAATGAATAACAAATGGTTAACTAATGATTATAGAATAATTAACTACTAGTTATATAATTATTACCTATTTAATAAATAAAAATTAAAAATAAATTGACTACTTTATATCTATTAATTAATTAATGATTAACGAGTGATTAATTAATTATTAAGGCATAATTAATTTAGGATTAACTAATTCTTGAATAATGAGTATGTAATGATTAAACAAGGATTGGTGAGTGATTAATGAATTGTAAAATAATGATTAATGAGTGATTAAATATTGATTAATCAATGATTAGGTAATTATTAACATGAGATTAATTAACAATGAAGTAATGATTAACCAAAAATTAAGTAATGATTAATTGTTAATTAACTAATAGTTGGCTACTTAAATAATGATTGCATCGTAATTAACTAATAATTAACATTAAATTAACTACATAAAAACTATTATTTAAGGAATTATTAATGTGTGTTTAATGAATAACTAAGGTGTGGATAAATTCAGATTAACTAATTGATAATGAATGATTAAGTAATGATTAACTAATGATTAACCAATGATTAAAAAATGATTAACTAATTATTAAATAATTATTAATCATTTATTAATAGAAAATTATAAAATGATTAAGGAATTAATACCCTAGAAATAATTAATGATGAAGTAATTATTAAACAATAAATAGTTAATGACTAAATATTAATTAGATTCAAACTAACTACTCAAGAACTCATAATTAATGAATGCTTAACTACTAACTTAGTAATAATTAACTTTTGATTATCTTATTATTAAATTATTATTATAATTTGATTAACTTTAGATTAATATTAAATTAACAAATGAATAAATATGGTTAACTACATAACAAATAGGCTTAATTACACACCTAATGTTTTACCACCATGATTTATATGACTCTTACCTTATTGTAAACCTAGTTTGATTATCTTAATGGATAAGTTTTAAATGATTAACTTTATTTTTATAAACCACTAAACAAACCTTTTGGAAGTTTAAAAATTACACTATGAAATAATAGTTTCATCTTTTAGGATATTAGAAGAAGTTATAAAATTTCAATAAAATAAAGATTTTGTGGTTATTTAAGAAATGAAATCACTTTCTAGATACTACAAATAGATGTGACTCGGGATCAAATGTATCTAGGGGTAACAAACCTAAAAACACCATATTGATCAAGACTTGAATAGGAAATAGTGTGTGATAATGGGTATTTCTACACACTTGGTTTGACACTTCTGGGAGATATAATTTATATGATTCATATTTTCTTTATAAACTACTAAACATGCCTTTAGGAAGATAAAAAAAATTTACAATGAAACATTAGTGTCATATTTTAAGATATATATATATATATATATATAATTCAATGTTAAATTTCAATAAAGTGAATATTATGTTATTATCTATGTCATGAAATACCTGTTTAGATACTACAAGTGGATGTGGCTCTGGAAAATACATACCTAGGGTAACAACCCCAAAAAAACATATTGATCTAGACTTGATGGGGAATAAGTGCACAACAATAGGACTTGCGGAACACCTAGTTTGACACTCCTAAAAGATATGATTTAGATGATTCACATTCTATTTATAAACCATTGACCGTACCATGGGGATGTTTAAAATTTTAACTATGAATCATTAGTGTCATCATTTAGGATATAATAAAACATTATAATACTTTGGTGAAGTAATTATTGTGTGGTCAACACTACATGATTATTCCTCATTTTCAATATTATTTACATTATCATAATCTTGATCAAAAAACAATTTTCATGTAGATAATAAGTTTTTTCTGTGTCTACTGCTATGCGAAAGTTATTCAAACCGAGGAAGGAGATTCTTATAACACATAACCAACAACAATGTTTAAGACATATGATTATGTAGAACTAAGAGAAATTTCAGAAATAATTTTTTTTCATTTAAATATGGGACTTAATCAAGAGGTCATATCTATTTTCTATATACATTTTAATTCTTGTCTATGTCATTTCATCTAGTTTGTCGATTGGCTGTTGATGAGGACTAGGTCCAAGAAAAAAAATTACCAGCATTCATATGGTTCTATAATGGGCTTATATGTTAATGTTTATAATGTAAAACAACAACATCCAATTGTACAAAGATATAGACATATTAGAGTGGTTGAATATGTTTCATCCCAAAAAATGAGGTTATTCCCTATGATGTGGAAGAAGAAAACCTAACTGATCTCTTGTATATACAGTGTAATCTGTTTGATGATGAGGAAGTTTCTAATGATTGAACAAATAGATGAAATAATATTTATGAGGAGGAAGACTCATAAGTTAGGGGTTTTCTAGGGATGTATTAGTTGTATATA
The DNA here is from genome assembly GCA_963277665.1 of Viscum album. Lineage (NCBI taxonomy): Eukaryota > Viridiplantae > Streptophyta > Magnoliopsida > Santalales > Viscaceae > Viscum > Viscum album. Next base: position 1,034,376,432 of record OY728158.1, read on the forward strand.
TACCTCACTGGAAAAAAATCATTCACCACTCTTTGCATCTTATTTAGAAGAAATAACACATTTTCATGAATTTACCTAGAATGTTTTCACACCTGAAACTGAGTTTCCAGTCCTATTATTTCATCATTGGATCCTAAATTTATGTTATATATTACCATTGATATTATTAATACCTTCCAAGATGTGTATGTATCCCTTGTATAGGAGAGGATACAACAAACATTTAGATATAATATATTCTACAATAAGTCATGGGTGGAAAAAAAGAATGAAATTATCAAGGTCTATGGTGACTGGGATGACTTAGATCAGGTGTTTTCGTAATTTTATCCATACTATGACACAATGAACAAATTTTCTTCCATAGCAATACAAACTAACATGTGTCTCAAGATAACCGATTTGATCTGTCTCATGTCAAATTTCATCGGTTGTTCTGGGAATTTGTTCCCCCTATTTCCACATTTCATTTCTGCAAAAACAAATCCTATACTTTTAAGGAACTTCTCTATAAGGAAAATACATAGTCATATTGTTGATTATCGAAACCCAATATGGGAACCATTCACCTCTACCCCTTTAATTTTCCATTATCTAAAAGTAAAATTATTAATCATGGAGTTTGTTTTCACCTCTTTCTTTCTTGTGATACATCAATGGCTCTCTGGAATTATATTTTTGACATTTTGAGTGTAGATGGTTGTTTTATAGTTCTATAACCTCACAGATACAGCGGTGTATGGACCAACCTGACTCCCAATAGATCAAGAATCTTTTTGTTGCAGCTGTACTGGAGCTCCTTCATGTGATCTAGTATGGTAGAAATGATTTTACTTTCCATAACAACTCATTCAAACTTAATGCAGGTAAATTAAAAATTATCATCACGATATGGGAGGCGGCTTCGATTCAAAAAGATCATTGTAGTAACTCAGTTCATGATCTTGGGATTCTTAGGTGTATTGTATTTGAGGGAAATTACCCTTGACCTAGATCTACCTTTGAAGTTTTCTGGAAGCCTCTTCCCCCAGGCTGGATTAAAATCAATGTGGATGGTGCCTCTAAAAGCAACCCTATCCCAGCGAGTTATGGAGACATCTTCAGAAATCACCTCGACCAGATGCTTGGCTGCTTCTATGGATCCTTCAGTTTTTCTTCCTCATTGGAATCCGGGATGATGAGCATTATCCATGCTATCTCGTTTTCCAAGCTGCACAAATGGAAAAATATCTGGATTGAAAACGACTCCACCACTATTGTCCAAGCCATCTGGAATGGTACCATTCATCTCACTTGGACACTCACTACGTGCTGGATGGACTGCCTAAACTTTCTCTCAGATATCAACTTCATTGTCACTCATACGTATCGTGAAGCAAATAGGATCGCTGACAGACTTGATAATATGGTGGTCGCACATGATATTCTTTGGAGGGACAATATTCCACCCGAGTTACTCCCGCTTTATGTTAGGGATGTGAAAAAAATTCCTTATTTTATATATGTGTAACCGTTTATTTCTTTCAATAAATTTTGTAATTTGGTCTTTGAAAAAAACACTACCTTAAAAAAATCATGGAGTTTGTTTTTAGAATGTTTCAGCAACAATTTCACTCACATTTGGGGTGTCTATTTGATATATGATCATCATCGATAAATCAATGAGGAGATAAATGAAAATTTCATTACATGGGGATCCTTGAATGCACATCATTTGTACTACTTCAGACATATTTCTAGAAACATGTGGAAAACATTCAATGAAAAACCAATCAAGAAGGTAATCATGAGACTTGGTATAAAATTTCTTTTTTATTTTTTACTATTTCAAAGTAATTATAAAATTAATTTATGTTTAATACGAACACTTTCATATAGAATATGATCAAGATAAATTATTTTTTGAAAAATTATTAGAATAAATATTCAGGGATAATCATGGATTATATTATTATATGATGAAAATTCCAAAAGAAATAATTTACATTGGAATACAATGAGGGGGAGTCATACAGACACTGGGCCACAAACATTGTGGAGTACATTAATGGACTCTTCACGAGGATTTAAAAGTTAGATAAATTTAATAATCCATGGAAACACATCACAAGAAATTGGTCATATAAATCAATCCACAACACATTATATTTCATAAATCAAATATTCCCAATTTAAGAAAACACCCTTTTATTTTGGTAGTACAAATTTCACATAACAACAGGAATAAGCATGTTATATTATACTTATCATAAAATTATGCTTACCAAAACGTTATATTCATATTTTACAAATTTTTAAGATATATTTTAGTTTTATAAATAGATATATAATATAATACTCTACTCACATAGCATTATAGGCATGTTTGATGTGACGTGCTAGAGGACCATGAGGTTTGACAGATCAAGGTTCATAGAGCCCACCTTTATAAACAAATTCCACCTCTAGTAACCATTATTCAATACATACGATGTGATAGATTCCATGGTTTTGTTCTATATAATTTTACATTCCTTGATCATCACCTCCACGCTACCCTTATAGAGATATGGAGACCTGAGACACACACATTCCACTTTCCCGATGGAGATATGACCACCACCCTTGAGGATGTGGCATTTTTACTAGGTCTTCTTATCCAGTGGGATATAGTCATATCACCCACATGTGGAGACTATCTTGAGATTATATAGTGATTTATATGACTTGACATTATGGGATAAATTGGTACTACATATGGAAGGTCGATCTCTATGAGATGGCATGATATTCAGTTTTCATAGTTACTCACTAGCACTAATGAGAAGATTGACATGTGTTATGCTCATGAATATTTATTATGGATCATTAGAGGGACACTATACACTGATCACTCCAGTATGCATGTGCACATGTTTTATATGAGGACACTAGAAGATTTTGATTATGTTGGGATACACTGCTAAGGATATATGTGCATGGTATGCACTTATAGAGCATTATGCATGGCTTACTAATTAGATTTCATGGATCTTAGGGGATGTTTCATCCTTAATCAGATGTGTTCATTATATCACATACCTCCCCTATCCCCTATTTTTTTGCTTAGGAGTCTCATATGGATATTTTTCATGACGCTCCACATGGATACTGATATGGTCACTCCTCATTATTGTTTTCTGATTCTACTATAAGTTATTAAATTTAAAATCTTTTTATTTATCACTTTCTATGTTATACGTTATAAGTGGATTTAGACACACTACCTTTTTAGGATGTCAAGGAATAAATTGGGTTCACATCATATCATGTTGGATAGTATAGTACCCAATGATGTAAGAATACATAGTATTTACTTGACTAATCAATTTTATAATATTTTATTTTTTCGTTTTTAGTAACAATTTTTTAACAAATGTAACATTTCATTTCATATTGCATGGTTTCCATACTAGGATCTATTGGACTAGTTTCTAACAAAATGAATTGATGGCCTTCACGATGCCACATATGTAGTACTTATCATTCACTTTCATATTTTTTATTGGTACCATCATGATAGAGTCATGATCCATTTTAGATTTTCTCTATGTATTCCCTTTCCACCTAGACAGTGAGCAATGCTTCATTCCATGAAGGTGACAGGGAGAAAGTATAATGACAGTGACTACATAGATCATTTTTTACATCCTGTGAGGCCTCAATTGTTCCATTGGAAGAGTTATCACCTCTATTAGTCTTGCCTAAGCTAATTGGGTCTGTGAATCAGGAGGCATGATATCAATTTATGTTTCCAAAATTTCCATAGTTTTCTTCGGGTACAGATGATCTCACCTTGTATCAGTGGTAATTTCTCAAGCCTCCACCTTTCATGTCCAATCATTCATAGGACTTATGGTTCCCCCAACCAATTATGGGACTTCTATCCACAAACTCAGTGGGGGAATCATCGGGTGCATGCAAAGAAAATCACATGATACCTTCTTCGGATGAGTCTCAGGTAGATCATCAGACATTCTAGGTTCCAATGCCTATGGAAGAGTCCTCTCCAACTCATCATACTCCACCCTAGCACAAAGGTCAAAGATCTTGATATGTGCGTATCATTCGTATTCCAGATTATGGGACAAGTCCTCAAGATAAGAATTGATTGTACTTATTCATTTATATGTTTTCCATTGACTTAAATGATTTGAAAGAACAATGTACCCTATCATCTATATCATTATTTCTCTATTAAATATATTATTTTTATTACAGTTAATGATTTTTACATGTTTAACTTGTGTTTCAATATTCATTTATATTTTACATACTGCTTAAATTTTATAAAATATCAAAGTCGACTACTTGAAACATAGGAAAAATTATTAAATTTAATGTTGGTAAATTTAAAAGATTATAAAATATAAACTATTAAAACAAAATAACTAAAACATAAGAAAATATCCCAAACATCTATACATTTTTTGACAATAAGAATAATTTCATTATTATAATAAATAGAAATAAGTTTACATGATGCAAACATAATTTATTAAAAAAATAATATTTACATAATAAAAAAATAATTCAAATAAATTATATTATAATTAAAACCAAAATTAAATTTAGAACATTGACTAAACCTATAATAAATAATTGAAATTAATGGAATAAAAAAATTATAAATGCAAATGTAATGTCTTAAAACAACAATATATTATGCCACTAAAATTACTTTTAATTTATTTTTTTATGAAATGAATGTTATTTTCAATTATTTTTTTAATGTTTTGTATGTGTGTTAAATTTAATTTAGATTGTTTTTTTACTTTATTATTTATATACTTTCAAAGACACAAACTTGAAACTTTATTATGTTTGATGTAGGTGACTTTGAAAGCATATAAATTTTAAAATTTAAATATAATATAAATGAAATTTGATAGATGTACTCAACATATAAAATATAATTGAAAATAGAAAAAATCATAAATATAATAATAAATTTTAATTTACATGTCAAAAAAATTATTTATTAAAAACAGAAAACTTTCACTATAAAATATTAATGGACATAATTCTTATTAAGTATTATATTAATAATTACATGACTATGAAATATTATTAATTATGTTATTTTAATTATTTGTTAGTAATTACTTTACTAATATATATATATATATACATTAGGTGCTTTGGGGTATAATTACATTTAAATATACACACCACACACCCAGGCTGGAAAGGTAGGCCCTAACCCCCCCCCCCAACAGGGATAACCCACCCAGTAAGCCTTTATTTATTTTAGTAAATTGCCCAAAGACCTCGACCCATAGGTTCATCATCACCTAAATTCCCATCAAGACCTGAAAATTTGACTATCTTGTACCACTTCATTCTTACCTAAACACCTGCCTACCCGACAGTCACACAGCCTTGTGTTGTCCTCACTGACTACTAAGGGAACTCTCTCCCATCTATATCATTATTACTGTGTTATTACCACCATCATCTAAATGGATTGCAGCCTTACACCACCTATGGGATCCACCCTTACCATCGCTCTATCATGCTGACAGTCGCCTACCCTACCATTGCAATCCGAAAACACTCATTCACCATTAAAGCCTCTTGGGGATCGCTCTCTGCCTTTGTGCATTAGTTTTTTTTTAAAAATAACATAACCTTATTTAAATATTTTTAAAAAACATAAAAAATACAAACATATTTCAATGAAATGGGAAGTATGGTAATTTGATTATTATATCTCAAAACCACTACAAATACATCCAAGTATAGAGCTATTATAAGCAACTTACATACACTCAGTCATCATGGGTTGTCACCAGACACATAAAAGAAGTCAAATCACTTATTTGAAATATGAAATGATGATCTTCCACTATGTATCTAAACTAGCCATCTCATTCTTGTAATTATTTATCTAATCATCAATTATAGTGTTGTTTACCATTAGACTATCACATTTATCCTTAAATTCCCATCCCTCATTACAAGAAGCAACATATTCTTCCAACATTCAAAATTGGGATTTTTCATGTTCTCTAAAGAAACAATACAACATATTTGTCTCCTTTTTTATTCCATTTATTGATGTATGGATCATTAACATGAACCCATGCAAATATTTCAATGACCCAAATGTATTTTATATGGTATCAAATTATAGTTGGGTAGTGTGAGAACTAGAAATTTTGGAGTCATAGGAATTTAAAAATAATCCAAAAAACTTGAATATGTCACTGATTGTAGTGGCTTGTTCAGAAGAGAGGGTGGTGGCCCAAACCAATAATTGAAAGGAATAAATTAATTTTTTCTAGAAATTGATGGTAACCTTAGAGAAGAATTGGTTTGGACTGTTGATTCAATTGAAAGATGGATTTTGAGATTTCATTTTTGATATGGGCCTCTTCCAGCCTTTCTAATAACATTATCTATATCCTCAAATAAATTGTAAAAATCAACATGACTTCTTTTAGATTGAGCCACTAGATTCACCTATTCAATGTTAGTGGGTGGAGAAGGTTTTTTTGATTCCTTGTTTATTTCTGGTAGTTTTCCATTCAATCAGTAGCACAAACTGGTGCATGGGTAGTACCTAAAAAACCACTGATAAAAGGGGAACCACTATTAGTGCTAGCTAAAAGTACTGATAAAGGTGTACCCATTATCATTTCTTTTTTGATCTATGATAATGGTTGGTCTTTATCAGCACTTATAAATGTTTTTAATAAATAGTTAAATTTTTATATATATAATTGTTATATTTATATACAAAAAAAATGATTATTTACCCTATAATCCAACATCAATCAGAGATCAATCCCTACCCACACCAAAAATTTGGGGATTTATGGGTGTCACTTAGGGGCCATAATGGAAGTGAGGTTGTGGTGTGCTAGATATATTTTTTCAATGAGGTGGCGAGGGTTTTGATGTTCAAAGACTGGACACTTTGTTAGGACAGGCATCGGTTGATGGCAGGACCTATGATTGGTGGGCTAGCAGCTTCATTGATAACAGGAATGGTTTGGCAACTCGGAGACTCCATTGGCAGGCTTGTGGGTAGGTTCGATGTGGTCATCATTCAGCATCAGCAATTTCCTTGGGATAGTGAAGATTTTAGTGTCTGGCACATACAGTGATAAGACCGATGACTTGGTTCGGCGGGTCGGTTTAGATGACCTAACAGTGGGGGCCTTTAGGTCAATTTGAACCTATGGGTCATTTTTCAAGGGGTTTCATACACACTGGGTTTATAGACCACGTAATGGGCTCCATATCCTAGTATAATAAGAGGGCTTGTTTGGTTCAATAAAAAGGGGGATTCCCCTACCTATTTCAAAAAAACATGATCGTTCAAAAAATATATTTATAAAATTATAAATATATATATATATGTGTGTGTGTATTATTATAAAATTACAATAAATATTTTTAAATAATATATATTTATTATATTTATAATTGTATATACCTATTTATTAATAAATATATAAGATATATATATATATATATATATATATATATTTATATAGTTATATAAATTTAAATAATTATATAATTATATATGTAATTATATAAAAATATTTATAAAAATATTTATTTAAAATTATAATTGTAAGTATATATATTTATTTATATATTTGCAAATAATTTTACATATTCCAAGATGACTCAGTCATGGATTTGGAAACCAAACCCATGACTCAAGATTTATTAATAAAAATAAAATGTACAGGAAAGGATATGGGTTATACAATGAATAAAGTACCCACATCAGACATAATAATTTAACACTTCCATGTCCCTCTGGATCCCAAATTCCTAGGGTACTTTACTCTTTAATTTTGATTTCAACCACTCTACCATGTCTTATTTTTAAGTACCTCATCTTATTTATCCAATGATTATTTAGAGTAGTCCCCAATTGTGGAACAAATCCTGAATTTCCAAGATAAATTCGAAAAATCCATTTTTGGGTCAGTTCAGAATCCATATTCAATGTTAATTGATAGCATCTTCTAGACTGATATATAATCATTGAAGATGAATACATTTGGCTCCTTTATAAAATAAATAAATTCAAACTATAAAAAACAATCAACTACTTCCTTTCTAAGACCATCAGTGGGTCTTTCACCTTCCTGATCCTTACGATGTATGATACTTGAGTTATTTTTCTCGTGCATTATCACATTCCTAGTCTACTGACCTACCAAAAGAGAAATATTCATTTTTTATTAGATCATTAAAGTGAGGTGGGTAAGACCACTCCACATTCCCATCCGCAAATGGATGTACAACTTGTATGAGAGGAACCTTCAAAGAATTGCAACCTGGAGGGTCAAGTAATTTGGATTTACGAGGTGTGTCAAATTGAAATCCCTCTTCATCCAAAAAAATATATTAACTTTATGAGTCCTTGACTCAATATTTTACTCTTATCTTAGTTGTTTTTATCCAATTCTTGAGCAGTATCCTCATCGATGGATTGGTCATCCATGAATTTTTCATCATGCTCATCCTCCATAGCTTGGATGGTGCGGACCATGAGGTAGAATTATATAAATATATTTATAAATGTATAGAACTATTTTTAAATATATTTATTTACAAATATAATTATAAACATAAATATATAATTATATATATATAATTATAAAATTATAATAAAAATAATTATTATAATTTTATAAATATATATATTTATATATTAATAAATATATATATTTTTATATATTTATAAAAATATATAATTATAATTATAATTATAATTATAATTATATATATTTAAATAATTATAATATTATAACAAATATTTTTATTATATTTATAATTTTATAAATATATATAATTATGAAAATATATTTATAAATATATAAAAAAATTTATAAATATATATATATTTATAGTTGTAATTATAAATAAAAATATAGTATGGATATTTTACCTCTCTACAATGGACCACAACTCTCTCCTAGTGATTTCCCTTGCAATCGCAATCTAGTGCTGTCTCTCTCGAATGGAGAAATGGTTGGCCACATCTTAGATGTAGAAATTTTTGGTCACATCAAGATATTTGTGGTGGCATATAGTGTTGAACATCCTCAAGGGAAATCTGATGTCCCTAATCATGATTGGAAGGTTTCTTCAGTTAATGAAGATCTGATCCCAGATCTACATCTTGATCCCATATGGGTGGCCTCATTTTGGGAGGTTTTTACTAAACGAGGTAGATGCTTCCCATATCATACCTCTAAGGATGGTGAGGAGGTCGACAATGGAATGTGGTTGATTTACTACTGAGCTGGGGTGGTGATGCCTATTTTCTGGCATGCGGGGTGTCATCAGCTACCTCATTGTGGAGCTAGTGACGATGTGAGGATTGTTGTCGGGTGACAACTTCAAGTGCAGTGGCTTAATGGGGAGCATACTCAGATGGATATGGGACGAAGGTGTGGGATCTTGGATGTGTTTTATCAGAGTGTATGTCGATGATGAGGGATCATCGCTATGATTAAGGGTTTCTAATGATAATGCACCAATGTCGGTCAGGGCACACATGTGACTTTTCATTTCTTTGTGGGAACCAAATGATGACTGAAGGCCCCAACGATGATCATGATCGAGTGACGAGGTGTAGAAGCTCTTGGATCCTGGTAGTGGAGCTGGAGGATGATAGCGATCCCATATGAGATGGTGGGATTTCCAGCTTCTACGAGGGGAGCATCTCGGTGGTGGTGAAGGACTAACGAGATCTCGAGATACGAGGTGGGTGTTTGGCGATCGTTATCCGGTATGATGTGGGGAGAAGATCTTCATAAATCTTGGGAACCTTGGGATGCAGATTCTAGTTTTCCTTGGGATTAGGTGTTGTCCAAATTGAGGGTAAGACCTTTCAATGGGCTAGGCCATGTTTCATGGATTGAGTTTGGGCCAGTTTTGTGGGAATCTCAATGTGCATTTATGGGGTCCTCAAATCTCATTTTTTGTGATGATGGGTTTGTTCTAGAAGCTACAGGATGACCTATGGTGGTATGGGAAACTTTTGGGATTCCGATCTCGAGTACCATAAACTATCAATGGTATGGGACATCAACAATGAGCATCTCCCACTGAAGGCTTGCATACACAGACACTGCTAACGATGGGAATTGGGGATGATCTTGATTGTGTGAGTGATGTAACTAAAGGGAATGACAACATACCCATGAAAATAAAAATCCATGATGATGACCTCAGGTAGATTTATGTCTCTCAGCCTCATCAATTCATTCAGGTACCAGAGGTCTTTGGGGTTTGCAGTTGTCATCTGAATCATGGCTACTTCATCCTGTGATGGTGTTCTAGGCCTTTTGTCCATTTTTTCTGGGTCTTCAGGTTATTTAAATGGGTTAATGCACTTTAATTTATTTGGTTTTTTAGTTGTCCACCTTCATGTTTTGGTGTACTTCCTTATGCCGCATGATTTAGATTTTCTATACTTTTATTTTATTTAATAAATTTTCCAGGCAAAGAGTTCTTAGTACCTGAACATTCCTAGAAAATACACACACACACACACATACACACACACATATATATATATATAATTTTATAAATTTATATAATAATATAAATAAATTATTAATATTATATCTTTATCAATAATTTTTTAGAACTAAAAAAGATACCCTTTTATTATCACTAAAAAACACTGATAAAACAACTCTTTATCAGCACTAGAATTTTATGGTTGATATAGGCAAGTGTTATCAACAAATTTTTATCTTAGATAAAGGGGTAACTTTATCAAAAATTGTTTAAAAGCACTGATAAAACCATTATTTTATCTTATAAAATAAATCTAACTGAAGTCTTCTCCTTCGCACATCCAAACACTCACAGAACCCTACTATTTTCTCCAATCTCACTGAACCCTGTTGTTGCTACCACTCTCGATCTTCAATGACTTTACCAAAGAATCATTACCCTCCAAATCTAAGGTATTTGGTGATTACATGAACTACATCACACCCCATCACAACATCACATCACCCCTTTCCCACACAAATCCATGCACAACATCATACCCCTGAACCACATCACTGCAACCCTACACCACATCACACCACCCTTTATTTTTTTATTTCTTTCATGAAGATCATACCGCAAGGGAAAGTGGGTGATCCATGTGAGTTCAAAAGACCATGGGTGGAAACCATCATCTATATCATAGTTAGAGTGTCTTTGTGATGGATTAGGGCTGGGAAATCATGTAACTATATTATGAGATTTAATTATTAAGATGAAATCAGGATATCTCAAGAGTCGTGGTTTTTCCTATGATTGCATGGCTAGAATAAGATCATGTGATTGAAAAATTGAGACATGTAGTCAATGATTCCTTATTTCTATCATCCCTCAACTCAAATAATTTTTCCAAATATATATTACTTATTTGATATTGTTTAATTATAAGTACTGTAGTTAAATTTTAGTATTGGTGGATTAAATTTATTTTACTATTGGATAATTTTTTAAATAAACAAAGTAATTTTAGTGAAGTGAAATTTAGTTTTATCCTACAAAATATGTTTTATATAAACCATTAAAATGAGAAAAAATAATTAATGTATCAAAATATAATTATTTTTTCACTTTTATATTTATTTTTAACCAAGAATTTAATAAAAAAAATTTAAATTTTCAATTATATATTCAGGAAATATATTTTTAAAAATGGTTCTAAAATTTTAAAATGAATGTTATTTTGGATCCTTATATTAAATAATTAAATATATTTTCATCATATTGAATATATGAAAAAAATACAAGAAATTTCAAAAATAAAATAAAATACTAATAAGTGTTATATAATATGTTTTTTAGTGTAACACATAAATAAATTTTGAAATCTTTTATAACATTATATGTTTTATTAAAATGTATATTTTGATTTATCATTAAATCTAGTTATAAATTTCTAAACTTTATATAATGAATATTATTTTTTTAATTACATGTAAATAAATTGAAAGAAAATTTTAGTAATGTAATGTTCAACTAAAGATTAATTTATTTTACTTAAAAAGTTGATTGATAAAAGAATATCTTAATCACTTTTTCAAATGAACATTATTATTCGTTTATAAATTCTGGTTAATCATTGTTAATATGTGAAAATAATTAGTAAACTCAAATTCAATTATATCTTCCATGATCTTTTTTTAGAAATTTAAATCATGTTTTGAGATTGATAAACCTTTATGTTTTTCCTTCACAATATGGACATCAATCTAAGGTGTTGCTGACTATTCACCTCAAATAGTAAAGGGAATGAACCTTATGCATATCCCTTGAGTCGTGAAAATTAATCTTACATATCATCCCTTATTAGTCTAAATGACTCTTACGTACCATATAATGACATTTATGTAAACGATAGATTTACACTTACATATCTCAGTGTGGTCACATACTTTTCTAATTTGATTCATTTAAAAATTTATATACTTCTATAAATTTTATAGTATATCATATTTAATGAAAAAATTTAAATATAAAATTTTATTAATTATTTATAGTTTTATAGTTTTCTAGATTTATAAATTAATACACAATTATAGTTTTATTTGTTATGAATTATTATAATTCTACACTTTCATAAATATTACTTTTATACATTATAATTGTATACTTTTATAAAGTTGTAAAACTATATACTTCTATAAATTATGTATACTATTATAACATATATGTACTTTTATATAGTTTTATAAATTTATTTAAATATATAAATTATGTATGTTTCTTTAAAATATATTTTCATTTAAAAATTATATATAATTTTATACTTCTATAGACATCTATAATTTTATATAATGAAATATATATATATATATATATATATATAATTTATATAAACATATTAACATTCTGAGACCTCCTAGATGAACAAAATTGCACCTCCTACATGATATGGACTGGAAATAACATCATGGATAGGGCTTGTCAGTAACCCTGTCCAACCCATAGAATATTCCCCATGACCTAACTCCTGTAAAAGGTGACCTAATGATTAAGCCCATTGAAACTCCAAAACTTGCATTGCATATAACATCACCTTTATAGTAAAAATTATGGGAGACCTCTACAACTATATATTCTATCTGATTTGGTGTTATATTCAAAGTAGATGATCCACATGCAACAAAAAGTAATAATATCTATCATCCTAATTGGATTCATCTTCTAAAGAGTTATTATTGCATTTTGTTTCCTGAGACACATCCTCCATCTCTTCTGTACATGCACTAATTTTTCTTGAATTACTCTGAGTAGTAGTCATCCCATACCAGGTATTGATGAACATTATGGTTGAATTAAAGGTATAACACCTACAATAGGTGAAGTGATTGTTTTCTTAAATTTAATTACCCATTTACTTCAAAACATGATGAAATTATTTAAAACATTAAAATGTTGTGTTCCCGTTATTTGAAAGTCCCCTTTTTTATATTGATTTATTTTGTTAAATATTAATATTTATAAATCAAATAGGATGGATATGAATAGAAAATGGATGGATTCTAATCGTATGACAAAATATTATGAATGTGGGGTGAAAGAGTTCATTATGTTCAAAAAGCATCATGAATATGACCCTAATAAAATCCTTTGTTTGCATCTATGCTGTTATTATTCAAGGGTAATTAGTGAAGAGGAGTCGGAATAACACTTGATCTACCATGAAATATATCAAAGTTATAAATGTTGTAATAAAAATGTGGAAAAAAATATAGTTAGTGATTGATATGTCACCTCATTTTATGGATCATTTGATAGGATTACAAGTATGGAAAATGAAGAATGATGTATAAAGTATGTGATTACAGGTCTGAATGATGATGAAGTCAATATTGAGGAAATGAAAATGAAAATTTTAGATTAACTTTGTGATTGTAAACAATTGTTTGAGAAGTTAAATATTTCATTAAAGACACCATTGTATGTTGGTTTCATTAAATATATAGCATTTTCAACCATACTGAAGTTATATAATTTAAAAGCTGGAAAAAGATAGAGTGATTCTAGTTTTACTGAACTGCTTTCTCTCTTGAATGAAAAAATCTCAGAATATAATGAGCTTCCTAGTCAAACATATGAAGCTAAATGAGTGCTACATTCAAAGGGTGTGATCTCTAAAATAATAAATGGTTGTCTAAATGATTGTATACTATTTTGAACGGACCAAAAATCACTTAAATAATTCTCAAAGTGTGGTGCCTCTTGCTACAAGAAAGATGAATCATGTCCTACGGATGTTTTATGGTACTTTCCAATCAATCCAAGGGTTAGGCGCTTATATGGAAGTGAAGTGACTGCAAGGTAATTATTGTGGAATGCAGATACAAGAAGTAAAGATAGGAAAATTTATGACCCAAAAGACTCTTCTCAGTATATGATAATTGATCTTGAGTGTCCTAAATTTGGAAATGATCTGAGAAACCTTCATCTTGTGCTATTGACTAATTGAGTTAATTATTTCAGTTTTCAAAGAAGCACTCATAGTACATGGCCAGTTATGTTGGTGAATTATAACATCCCACCATGGTTATGTATGAAATGAAAATATATTATTTTATATATGCTTATATCAATACCAAAAATAGCTGGGTAATGTTATTGATGTTTATTTGGATCCATTGATCCAAAATTTTAACTTATTGTGGGATTCTGGTGTTACGTTGTATGATGAATATAGAAATTAAGATTTCATGTGGAGTACCACGTTATAAGAGACAATAAATGACTTTAATACTTAAGGATATTTGTCACGATATATAATTACAGGAACTCAAGGTTTTCCCATTAGTGAACAAGTTACATAGTCAATTTGGTTGAATCATTCATCAAATACAATGTTTCTAGGACATCGTAGATTTCTACCCCTGCGACATAAGTTCTTATCATGGATAAAATTATTCGATGGGAGTTCATAAGAACATAAAACACTACCTCCACTAATAGGTGATAAACTATTTGAGAAATTATAAGATATGTATAGTGATTTTGGTGAACCTTTTTTCAAAAATCTTAAGAAAACTAGTTGGAAAAAGATATTGGTTTTCTTAATTACCATACTATAATTGGGTCCACATCATACATTTTCATGATCTTGTGTATGTTTAAAAAAACAATGCATGTGATAGTGTCATTGGTGAATTACTTAATGTACTCAGAAAGAAAAGGGATGAAATAAAGTCTAGGTTTTACATGATTGACATTGGAATACAGGAATAGTTATCACCAGTGAAGGGTAAAAAACAGGCTTTAATTGCTTAAGTTTCTTACACTCATTCAAAGTATGAGAGATATAAGTTCTTCAACTTATTTAATGATGTAATGGTTCAAGATGGTTATTCATTGAATAACATAAATATCATATCGATGGAATGTTTAAATTTAAAGGGTATATAATCACATGAATGCCATGTTTTGATGCAGGATCTAATGTTTTCATCTTTATATTGCATTTTTTCCCAGAATGTATGCTATAAATTTTCCAATATCTATTTTTTTTAAAACTATATGAAGCAAAGTCGTAGACATGACAAAATCAAAAACTATGGAAAATAAAATTGCCATCATATTATCTGAATTGTAAATGTTATTCCTACCAGCATTTTGTGATATGATGGTTCACTTGGTTAGAGAGAATCAACTATGTGGACCTATACATTGTAGAGGGATGTAACTCATTGAATGGTATATAATTATTTTGAAAGTTTATGTCAAAAA
Source organism: Viscum album (assembly GCA_963277665.1). Lineage (NCBI taxonomy): Eukaryota > Viridiplantae > Streptophyta > Magnoliopsida > Santalales > Viscaceae > Viscum > Viscum album. The sequence goes on from OY728158.1 coordinate 1,034,392,203, forward strand.
TTGAAGTTATCTATAGGGTTTTATTTTGAAGATATATATTATTTAGGAAACTATTGAATTATATTTCCGACTACCTATCTTTTGTGGAAAGTATTGCTCTACAAAAATCTAGTCACACTAGATGGATTATGGGTGATGGGATTTCAAGAAAATATGTTGCCACAATCAATAATATAAATTAGGAGCAGACTCACCACTGTGTTTTTCATAATTTTTTAGTTTTTCCCCTATATTTTGAAACCCACAAAGAAATTTTTAGGCATTTTAATCCATCAAGGGGTGAAATAGGATATCTAATACACATAATCAACAGTTTATGTAATGGTTTTGAGAACATATTTTTAAGTTGTCAGATGAAAATTTGGATTCAATTTCAGAATTACTTTGATGGATATCTAGAGGAGAAAATGTTCATTTATTATTTTAAAATGGTTACGTAATTAATGGTTACATGTTCTATAAAAAGAAACATGATGAAGGCAATACCATTCAAAATAGTGGATTTACACTTTTGAATGAAGTGATGCATGTATAAAGTACCAAGGATAAAAATCCAATTTATGTGAATATGCCATACTTTGGCATCATCAAAAAATATGGGATTTGGATTATAAATCATTAAATGTTTTGATTTTTCAGTTAAAGTGTTTTGATAACCTGAGTGAAGTTAAAATATATGAATTAGAATTCAGGAAAGTGGGTTTTAGAAAGAAAGGACACAAATATGAACCATATATAATGGTATCATAGGCAATAAAATTATTTTATGTTCTATATCCTACAAAGAAAAATTGATAAATTGTTCAATAATTGACCAAAAACACTGAAGGGTCAGATAAAAAATTAACTCAGGATAATGATTTCATTGGGATTTTATAATCATTTCATAGCAATCCCAGTATAGATAGGGTTTTTATATCATTGGAGACCATAATAAAGGGATTTGGATAATCTATATAGGTTTCAAATCTCTTCAACCATTAAAAAAAGGGAGTTCAATAATCATGTTATATTTTTGTTGTAATATACATTGTCTTACCTCATGTTACTATCTGTTAAGTGCTACATTTATGAAATCTAAATTAAACGATGAATAAATTATATAGATAATGACTTTTTCACATACTGATTCTCTCAATACTAAGGAACAAGTTTTTTCTTATCCTTTTTCTACTCCCAATGTAGAGGAAAAATGACTGTATACACATGTCGATGCTGCCAATGTAGATGAACAACATATCGATGATGTTGAACCTAATGAAATGGTCGATGGTGAAGAACTGATGTTCAAGAAAAAAACTAGATCATCATATAATGACATTTTCAGAAATACATATTAAGGAGATAATCATAGGCATCCAATTCAAGGTCATAAGGAATGTTTGTGTCCATCCTCTTAACACCAACAAGGCCATGTTTAAGAGTTTTATTTGGATCATCACTCAAAATAGTGTACCAATTGATATAGCTTCATGTAACTATGTTGTTTAAATGCTTAATAAAATGATTTGTGAAGATATTATAGTAACATTATGATATAATTTTCTTATTTTACTAAAACATGAAATAATTAAACATTAAATTACTCTTCATTATCCCTTATAGAGTGCATTTATTATAGATGAAAACCACAAAAAAAAATTATTAATGCTTTTTGGAAGGGCTCAAAGATGATTTCACACAATTATAACAAGATTCCATCTCAAAGAATATGAAGGTAAAATAAACCCTCACCCATCACATATTTAAGTACACCTGATAATCCCAAAAGCATGGGAATCTTTTACTGGTCGTCATGAGGAGATATCATTTTAGGTACACTGTGGATGGAAACACATTGTTTAAAAATATGTGTATTAATCACTTTGATTGAAAATTTTAAATTTATAAAACAATAACTAAGTTTGGAATATAAGGAATAGAAAAAAATACCAACGTACCCCTACTGTAAAGCAAAGATGGGGTACGATTTACTCAAAAAATTGATACATATTTTAAATCAACCACAATAAAGTTATGTAACTTGAAACAAAAAAAAATTATGTTCATATGTTTATATGAAGATCGATGAATCCAAATGTAAATTAATTTACATCCCACATCATGTTCTATGGAAGGATTCATGTGTAAATAAATTTGGGATAGTAATAGATGAGAACACACACAAAATTTGGGAAGAATGTGCATGTATCAAATAATAAATATTTTTTTTATTCAAATTTCCATTTCATAACAATAATTACATATCTTCCTATATTTTCTATATGAATTAGACACTAAATCATCATTAGAAGTATCATATGAACACATGTTATCAGTGGTAATGAAATGGACAAAATAGTATAGCCACATCAGAGGTTCTAGTTTTTTGGTGACACCTCAAACATATTTTGAGGAATGAAAAGAACTGAGTGATAATGAAAAATAAATTGAAGAGATACATGTATCATTATCTTCACTTGAAGAAAATTTACATTGGTAGTCTAATTTTCTAGAAAATGTAATAGGGGATGTAAAGAGAATAAACAACTTAAGAACAATGGCCACATGAAGATATCCCCCCATCCCCACTAGCTTTGAGGCGAGTTGTTCTCCTCAAAGAGCTATCTTAGATTATGCAATCAATATACTCATTATTGTTTCTATGAAATTTGAATTAGTAAGAAACTAATAAATTTTCTGTAATAATATTTTACATTGTTAAAATGACTTTGATTTATATCTATCAACACCAACCCATTACCTTGTTGCAAGGGATATCCTATTCAATATCCAAGAAGACACTCTACACAAAAGAAAACATACAAAAACTCATGTGGGAGTGGTTATTACCATAGATCATGTACTAATATCCAAGATACCTTTTCTACTTGATGTTTCATATATTCATACGGTCAAGAAATCTATTTGAACATTATAGCATGACCATCAGTTCTTGTAAAAATAGGTCGACAATGAGTTATTCATTTCCAACTAATTCTTCATGATAAACATTTAACAATTAATGAAAAAATGACTGAACTTTTGAATGTTAATATAGATAAAAAAAGGTAAGGCATGAAACAAATGATCAAATAAAACCATCAGAAGGATCATCCAACCAATCGAGAAGATATTTGGATTACTCATTTACCCCGCCCATTCAATATCTATACTTACTAACATTGAAATTTCATTGATACACAATTTTAGACAGTGGTAATCACATAGTTTATTTTTAAGAAAAAATGTCTAAAAATATGATCTCAGACGTTATTCCAATTGAGAATGTAAATGAATTCCCCAAGTATAAATGGTTAAGATATTCAGTTGTAAATTTATACATGATGTGTGTTCTCATGTTTTTTTTTCTAGTAGCCAATATACTATGTTCATTATGACTAAATACATTTTAAATTTTTTTACTAGTGTATATATGAATAAAAATTAAAGGTATTACCCAATGAACATTAATATGGAATCATTATTCCTCACATCACTTCTACAAACCAAATAAAAATGGAATAAAAAATTGATGAAATAGTTGAAAAACTAGCCAAATCATTTGAAATTAAAATTATGGATGACAGACTATTCCTAATACAAATGATGCATGGGTGAAACAATAAAATTTAATAATATCAAATATAAATTCATTACTTTCAATACTTATTCATTTCTAGGCAATGTTGGGTACTCATCATGGTTAATTTGAATACTCCAAAGATTTATTTTCCGGATTCACTCTATGGATACCCAAAAAACTGACCACACATGATGACATTTTTCAATTTTTAATACACTGTATACAATTTTTTAGAACTAAAATTCAAGTTATATATTTTATATTATGATTTAATGAGACTTATTTCATGATATGGTGGTGTTTAAATATCATGAAAATCATTGCATGAGGACAGCCCATGCGCACCAGGAGCTTATTGATATCTACTTGTGGATAAGTATTAGGGTATATATATAATATTTTACTATCAAAACACATTAAAAAATTATTTTTATCAATGTTTATAGAGTGTCAAAAAAATGGAAAATATTCTGGTTATTATGTTAATAAATTTATGAGACAGGTCATTTACCATCAACAAATTAGTATCCCCAAAGAGGTATTTTTGAAGATAATTATTATTTATTTTAGAATATTTATTAATAATTTTTGTATTTATATTTTTTCAATACAACTATGACTATTTAAAATCCTCATATTCATATGATGAAATAAATTTTTTATAAAAAAATGGGAAACATACCTAGTGTCATAATGTACAGATATATCATAAAGATGTGACTTCCTAGTTCTTATTTAGTTGATTTTTTATCATTTTATATACATTTTTTAGTTAATTTCATCATCGTTTCTATCTAATACTTATTTTGTTAATTTTTATATAGATCATTGTTTCTTATGGAAATGGGGATGACCTTGTTTGTTTAGGGTTCAAACATTCCAATTGGTTTCTAATGGTTTTATTCGTAGAATCGGAAACATCCAATGATTCTATATCCATTTGAACCTACTTTCCAAAGGTAGGTTCTCATTTAGTTATGGACTAATGAGGCTTAAGAATTTTCATTGGTTGAGAGGATGGGAGGTCGGACTCATCACACATTTTTGGGGGGAATTATTGTCTACTCCGGGACTCTGTTATAGATTTGAGTTATGTTCGTGAATCCTTATTAATTTACCAAGTATAAAAATGAGCTTTTCTTTAGATCTGACAGTCAAAGATTATTATGTATGAGATTTAGAGAATCTTTTATATGTATTTGAGGTTCTTCATTGATAGAGAATCATCCGTATTTATTAGAGATTCTTAGTCAATGGTATCCTTCAACACATTATATAGAAATCTCTTGGTCATTATGATAACCATACTAGTTTTAAATCCACTTAGTGGGGCACTTGAAGTTTATTGTCATTCAAAAGGACATGGATTATTTTAGAGTTGGGATCATACCCGCATATGGGTTACCTACGTATCCTTGTTTAGAAAAGGAATCAGAACCCACATAGTTCGAGTGAAGAAGTATGAGGTTTATGCATGATTAATGGACCAAAGAAAGAGTTCATAATTACTTTTACGCTCTAAGCTCACGTGAGTCATGCTCGGTGTTAGAAACAAGAGGTATCAGTAAAACCTGACAATTGTGCCACGAAAGATGCAATCATAAGAAATAATATGGGTCTTATGTATGTATGACTACCCAAGTTAGATGAGGATTGGGATTTACTTCAGGGAAGAAACCCAGGAACAAGCTCCATAAAGGTATATGTGCTTTATAGAGATTTGGATACTTAACTTACGGCTTACTCCTGAGAAGGATTCCCAAATTAGAGGGGACTTATTATTGGGTTTTATTCCTGAGAAGGAAGCCCAAATCAAAAGAAATTAATACTAGGGATTATTCCTGAAAAGGAGGCCCAAATCAAAAGAAATTATGGTTGGGTATTATTCCTAAAAAGGAGGCCCGAGTTAAGGGAAATTATGATTGGGGATTACTTCTGAAAAGGAGGCTCAGGTTAAGGGGAACTTTTGACTGGTGATTACTCCTGAAAAGGAGGCCGAGGTTAAGGGGAACTTGTGACTGGGGCTTACTCATGAAAAGGAGTCCCAGGTTAAGGGGAACTTGTGACTGGGGATTACTCCTAAAAAGGAGGCACAGGTTAAGGGGAACTTGTGACTGGGGCTTACTCCTGAAAAGGAGGTCCAGGTTAAAGATCTTCTCAACTTAAATGATGAGGTTCAATGAAGGAAATATCTAACCTTAGTGACATAAATATAAGTAAATCACTGTATTTTGAGAGATATTCCATATAATTCCGTTCAGATAAGGAATACAGCAAAAAACCATGCCATAAATGGCTTTGAAGAGGGTTTTGAAGTCTAAATCGTGAAGATGAAGGGTGGATTTGAAGAAAAGAGTTGAATAGGCAGTAGGGGCACCCAAAAAGAGGCAGGCACGCAAGTCCTGGTTGTGCAAGTATACTTGCGCGACATGGGTTTTCTTGGGTGACGATTAACCCATAAGGTAATACTTGGGCGAGACTTGGCTCAATCCCTTAGTATTATCCCTAGAGGCTTCCAAAAGTGTGGCACGCAAGTGTTGTTGAAGGGATAAGGTTGCGCGCAAATGTGGCCATTTCCCTTAATGTATGGACATTTAGGCATGAAAGTGTTGATGAATTCCAACACTTATGCCTTATTCCTCCTCTTTAGTTCTTCCATTCTAGGTAAGAAATTACCTTAGAAGTATTCGGAAGACTTCAAGTAGAGACTAGGGCACCGAGAACTTAAATCTAACTTTTGGATTTTTCATCCTCGAAATGGGGGGCCCGCAAGGGGTATTTATAGGCCATTAAGGACCTTGGGAGAAAAAGGAATAGGGCGTGCAAGTCACCTGCACGACCCATATGTGGCGTGCAAGTATACTTGCACGACCATAGTGAAACTTGTGCAACCCATGCTTAAAGAAATCATTGTTCATGCCTTTGTCAATTTTTGATGTTCTTCAAAGGATTAATATCTTTGTGTTTAAGGTATTTTCCTTTTTCATTCATTAGTCTTTGTGACAGAAAGGAGCATCAAAAAAAGTCCCCCCTCAGATTTGGATCTGAAAAAGGAAAGAGGATTTGACTCTGAGGTAAAGGAGAAAACCAGGGAATTTTGGGCGCGCAGGTTTTGAGTGCGCAGGTAGTGGCATGCAAGTGCGAGATGCATAGGGTACGATGCGCAGGTAAAATACTTTGCCTATAAATATGTGGAACCACTTCTCACAAAGCACCCCTCTTTGAATGCTTCTGATCTATTGGCCTGCAAGTAGCTTGGATTTCGCTCGTTCGCGTAGGTGCTGCTGTCTGCAGTTCATTGTTTCTTTGGTCGCGCTTCTGCAGAGGTATTTGGACTTGCACAGTAATACCTACACACCCATACTTGCGTTGTCGGATTAGACTTGCGCGACAATATGGGACTTGCGCACATTAATGCCTTAGCCATTTTTTTGAATTTATTCACAAATTTTATGAAAAATCAACTTACTTAAGAGTTAATTATTCGGCCTTTGTAAAGATTCAATGGCTCCCAGAAGAATTGGAATGGCTGATGAGCTGGATAGCAAGCGTATTGATGACATGATGAACATCATTGTCCGTGATTACTATAATATCTGCGACAGCACTCTCCCAGATTTGTCCAAGTACTTGAAGAAGTATCATCTTAATTTCCCACAGAGCATCTACCTGCCTCGGTATGGCCATGGTCATTTGCAAGGATTCAATATTCTAGATCCAAAGAAATATCTCCTGCATTCTTGGTTTCATACTTACACCAATTTTTCATAAGCAAATGTCTCAGTTGGAGGAACATTTGTAAATTATGGAACAGTGGAGAAGGCGTTTATAATACATCATAGCCCATGTGCCTAGATCTGAAACCTCACAAGCCGGAGCTGCAGCCTCATTGTTATCCCTCAGTCTTCTGAAATTCTCAGATGGATCAATCCAAAGGCTGGAAGAAGAGTTGGGACTTCCATCCTGGAGGAGGTGTGAAGCCAACTTGGATGTGGGCATATTGGGTGCGACAAACCTATGCAGATTTTGTTGAGGATCTGAAAGGAGCTACAATATATGAAGCCATCTGGGTTGGGCAGACATATTTCTATATGAATGATGACTTTGTGCCGGAGCTAATCATCCACTAGATCCCAGAAACCAATTATTTCCATCTGACTCATGGATAAGTAGGCATCAGTTTGTGGGATGTCTACAAGATCTCGGGGGCTCCAATTTTAGGTGATATGTATGATGAATTCATCCCTCCCAAGGTGACTTGGAATGATTCAGAGAAGACTCCAGCTTTGGCTCGAGAATTATTGAAAATTTTCTACAAGCTCAAGAATTAAAAGACCTCCAAAACTCATTATAGAAAGAATATTCATCCAGAGGAGTGGATGGATATGTTTCTTACCAAGAAGAAGGAGGATGGGCCCACCTGTACTTGTCCGACTACCTTCCCCAGAACAGAGAAGAGAGGTGATTTTGGAATATTATGGCCGACCCTAGAAGCAGAAGAATTTGAAAAGTGGGGGTACGAAGTGGATCAAAGAATCCCAGAAAAGACCCGTCTGGCGGGATTCTTAGCCTTGTGGCTCTGTGTTTATCTTCTGGAAATGGGGATGACTTTGTTTGTTTAAGGTTCAAACATTTCAATCGATTTCTACTAGGATTATTCATAGAACTGGAAACATCCAATGATTCTATATCCATTTGGACCTACTTTCCAAAGGTAGGTCCTTATTTAGTTGTGGACTGATGAGGTTTAAGAATTTTCATTGGTCGAGAGGATGGTAGATCAGACTCATCATACCTTTTTGGGGGAATTATTGTCTACTCCGGGACTCTCTTATAGATTTGAGTTATGTTCATGAATCCTTATTAATTTACCAAGTATGAAAATGAGATTTTATTTAGATCTGGAAATCAATGATTAATATGTATGAGATTTAGAGAATCTTTTATATGTATTTGAGGTTCTTCATTGATAGAGAATCATCCGTATTTATTAGATATTCTTAGACAATGATTTCCTTCAACACATTATATATAAATCTCTGGGTCATTATAATAACCATACTGGTTTTAAAGCCACTCAGTGGGGCAATTGAAGTTTAATGTCATTCAGAAGGACATGGATTATTTTAGAGTTGGGATCGTACCCGTAGATGGGCTACCTACGTATCCTTGTTTAGAAAAGGAATCATAACCCACGTAGTTTGAGTGAATAAGTATGAGGTTTGTGCATGATTAATGGCCTAAAGAAAGATGTCATAATTACTTTTACGCTCTAAGCTCATGTGAGTCATGCACGGTGTGAGAAACAAGAGGTATCAGCAAAACATGACGATTGTTCCATGAAAGATGCAATCATAAGAAATAATGTGGGGATTATGTACATATTACTTACCAAGGTAGATGAGGATTGGGATTTACTTCAGGGAAGAAACTCGGGAACAAGGTCCATAAAGGTATTTGTGATTTATAGAGATTTGGATACTTAACTTAGGGCTTACTCCTGAGAAGGATGCCCAAATTATAGGGGACTTATGATTGGGTTTTATTCCTGAGAAGGAAGCCCAAAACAAAAGAAATTAAGACTGGGGACTATTCCTGAAAAGGAGGCCCAAATCAAAAGAAATTATGACTGGGGCTTATTCCTGAAAAGGAGGCCCAGGTCAAGGGAAATTATGATTGGGGATTACTCCTAAAAAGTATTCCCCGATTAAGGGGAACTTGTGATTGGGGATTACTCCGGAATAGGAGGCCCAGGATAGGGAACTTGTGACTGGGGCTTACTCCTAAAAAGGAGGCCCAGGTTAAGGGGAACTTGTGACTGGGGCTTACTCTTGAAAACGAGGCCCATATTAAGGGGAACTTGTAACGCCCTGACACCAGATACCCAGAGTCGGTGCATTATTACATAACATTTTCATGATCACAAGAAAGATCAAGTCTTGAAAGACCTATTAGTTTAGTAGCCTTGGAAACACTAGATATATTCATAAAGCTTACATTACATCAATAAGTGAAAAACTACAACAACATATTGTCTTCATATCCCCTCATACTATCCCTGCAGGTCATTCATAAAATAATTATTCACATCCTGGGAAAAATAAAACATTGAAAGGGGTGAGCTCAGATGCTCAATAAGGATAACAATATAGCAGAAACTTTCATAAATAAACATAAAAATTTAAGGCAATGTATAACTAAAACAAAACCCTTTTAAACTTGAACTTTAGCATAATATGGCAAGGATAAAATGAAATAATTCCATTTACTTATTCATATGGATATTCTACTAGTCGAATAATCACATGAAAATATTAATAACCACTTTCATAATGACAGAATGCATAATGCCAGACTATCATAACCATGTAGCCAAGGCCTCGTGCCAAGACTACAAATAAGATTTTGTCAAGGCCTCGTGCCAAGACACTAGTTTGTCTCATGAGACCTACCGATGCATCGAGGAGCTATATCGGGCTCCACCTTTCACTTACTAAGTCCAATGCATTCCTCATATGAAAAGTTTTAAACATAACATAAACATTCGTATTAAAACTAGCATAAGAAATGTCAATACTTTATCCACAAACCATGAATGGTATAAAAATAGCACATCCACAGTCAAACATAACTCATTCGATACAATATAGAAGATTTTATTGTATCATATTAACCTCAATCGAGAAGGATGAAGGATATTGACATAGATGAAAATAATCATCAAAACAATTAGAGTGAAATATCCCCATTTTTCTTGAAATCATTTAAAAGTCACACTATTTGTCAAGAAGCCATTTAAAAATAGATTTTTGAATCAAAGTGTCCCATACCACTTTTAAACTTTTAAAAGGAGTTTTAATTTTAAAACTTTAATGTCCATATAAATAAATATTTAATACCATTTTTAAAACATGGACATTAATGAGCAAGATTTAGAAGAATAAGTCTTTAAAACATTTAAAAATGGTATTTTAGTTAGAGTTTCTAACCAAAAGAGAGACACTTGAATAAAAATAATTGAGGTAATAAAAACTTTGTAATATCATGAGAATAAAGGGATTCATGATATACTATGTTAAAGTACATTATATACACCACATAAAAGTGATTTGGTGTATAACAACAAAGAAGTCTCAATGGAATGTAAATTGAGATGAAATCTCTCATAAAGCCTGTATCCTTAGGTTAAGAATAAATAAACGACATAATTATGTGTGACAAATATAAATACACTAAATAATATTGGATATTCAGTGTAAAATAATCAAAGTACATTCACACATATTCTTGTAGAAACAGCACCAATGAATTGGATGTTTATCTCAACAAATCGAGATTGAGTAAAAATTACTCTTACCAAATTCATACCGATGACTTGAGAATTTATCAATTGAGTGATTATGTGTATAAAAAGTATATCCATAGAAAGGGGAGTGGAAATTATGACATAATCAAATGAATAGTTATTCCACACATAATCTTGGAGTAAAATAATCAATGAAGTATGCGTAAAGCCAAATGAGTGGAAATTGAAATTCCAAATTCCCTTATTGATTTGGTAACATAAAAAACATACACCCATGAAAGAAGGATCATAAAATGATGATTTAAATATACATGAATTAAAGTATATTACACAATTAATACAAACATGGGCAGTACACACACCACATGTAATAAATTAGTGGTGAACAATGGAAATGTCACGGAATTAAAAGTGAGATAAGAAACCCCTTACTTTGTACTTTTTCCTTGGTCGACGGTAGATTAACCTCCTGTATAATGGTGAAATAATTGTTATTTAATTATAAAAGAATCATTTACATTAATATGATATCATATATGATCTTTTAACATTGATTTGTTAATAATATCTTAGTATTCTCGTCATTCCGGGTGTTAACTTACTTGTTTTCCTTTATATTCTTTGTTACGTAAGATGTGTTTTTTATGGATAGGTTGTGTATTATTCATATACATAATTATATCAAGTCCTTAAAAATTATTTTTAATCATCAAATTAGAAATATACTTGAATGGATACGATGGAGAATGAATCTCATCGCGTTCGTGGAGACGGTAGTCCATACGTACGTACGAGCGACAATATCATTCTTTTGATGTTAAAATAATATATAATTGGATGTTATATCATATATACAGAATAATTATCATGTTATATTTATTATTTACATGAATTACACATCATTATTATACCCATCCAAATAATAATTTATTGAATGACAATTACACCACGACGTGGAGACGGTAAGCCGTACGTACGCACGTATGGTGACATGCCATTCAAAGGATGGATAGAATACTGAATATGGTTGTACCATATTTATAATAACATCACAGTATATAGAAGATACTGGAGTTATTATTTTAGAATATAAATTACAAAGAAAGAAGAAGTTGAAGAAGAAAGGAACTTGAAAGAGGGTGGTAAAAACATTACCTCTTCTTCGGGTTCTTCCTTTTGCTTTGATCAAAAGGGATCCTTAGGTTGGCTTTATGATCAAAATAAGGCCTCTAGGTTGTATTGAGGAAAGTTGAGAGAGTATTTGGGCAGGGTTTGGCCGAACCAAAAGTCTTTGAATGTGTGAATTAGTGAGAAGGGGGAGTGCCCTTTTATAAGAGGGGTGAGGTGCACCCTTGGAAAAGCTAAAAATATTATTTTATAATAAATTCATATTCAGTTTCTAATGGCTCCAAAGTGGATTATTTAAAGGTTAAGGTGGGGATGGGTCGAAAACCATACAACCAATATAATTTAGACAGGTTTGGGTCATTATATTAACCTTATCGTTAATTATTAACTCTTAGTTAATTAGTTTCACTTTTACAATGTCTCTTTGTTTTTTTATATTATATGGGTAATAAAGTTACTATATACATCCAAGCGACGCAAAAGTGGTCCATTAATGATACACCTATCATGATATAAGTCTCTTGGCCGAACCTTAGATTTTTAGGAATTGAATATAAATTAATAATATAATATTTGTTTTAAAAACTCTTTTATGTCAATTTTGACACTATTGGGTATGTTGTTTTTGATAAATTTATAACAGCATTATTACTTCGAAACAAATTTATATAATAAATCCTAATATGTCATATTAACCTAAAAAATTATTGGAATTCATAAAAAGTCACAAATTACATTTATTTTGATATTTATAATATCAATTATTTTAATATTTCATTAATTAGGTAATTACTGCATCATCATTGTGTCATAAATAAATTAAATTATTTAATGTATAAAAATTATAAATAAAATACCATTATGTATTAAATCTTTCTATCTTTCTATGGAATTTTTACAATCGAATTTATCTTATGTATAAGCCTATATTAAAAATGTTTTAGTAAATAATCTTTGATTTTAACTCTTTTAACTCTTCTTTGAATTAAATAATAATAAATGTCCTAATCTAATACAAGGGGACCTAAATGATAATATTTTACTCCTAAGGTTGTTTTTGGTCGAGATACATTTGTCCAATAGAATTAGTACATGTGTTATGGTAATATTAATATCATTTTTACCCTTAATTACCCTATTTACTTTTAACCGTGGTAAATAAAAGTAGAAAGTTACTATTCACAAAAAATTATTTTCATCTCATTGAACCACATTTTACTCCTTGATATTAACCCTATCTCTCAGATTTTCTAAATTCCACTCACAGAAGCAGTAAAATAAAGTTTTATGAAAAATTTAGTTTTTTAACTACCACTTAGTGGTTTCACTATTCATCAAAAAATGAAAGTTTCCAGAAAAATACCAAAAATTAGGCCTAAGTTATATTTGATATTATGAATTCAAAAATGATGTCTATTTTACCAAATTCAAAACAAATCAGTTTCATTAATTAATTTAAAAATTAATTCCCGTCGTCAAAACAAATAGCATGTTTTTAAGAGATAATAACTATCAAAAGATTGACACTTGTTTATGTCTGGTTTAAATGTGAAATTACATCCAATGGCCAAAATTGTATTAAATGGTAAAAATATATTCTAAATATACTTTCAAACCACTCAAATTAATAATTTATCACTATTAATTATTTCTATTAAAAAAGTGTTTTTAATTAAAATTTAGTAATTTTCACTATTCATCAAAATATGAAAGTTATCCGAAAAGTACCAAAATTTCACCCTAAGCTAATTTCGATATTATGAATCCAAAAATTAATTCCATTTCGAAAGATAAAATTTATAAAATTTCAAAAAGTAGGTATTACTGTTCATAACGGCTGGTTTGATTGGTTGTGGTGTGTTAGAATCTCGAAGTTGTGTACAATGCATGCCATTGCATTATTTAAAAGGAAACATACAGTGGAAGATTGGGTGTTACACTCTCCCCTCCTTCAATAAATTGAGTCTTCGCAATTTTTTAAAATTAGGCTTCAGAATATAATGGAAAGTCCCACATCGGAAAAAGAGTCAATAAAACTATCACTTTAAAAGAAAGGAAGAGGGGTATAAAGGTCACCCAAGATAAACCATACTAGGATTCCATGTAGGAAAACATGGATATGGACGATAAACTAAGTGTTAAGTTCTGATGGAGAGGGATAGAAAACATGATCAGGAGAAGTTTAACAATAAGAAAATCACAAACTTGTGTTGGGACAAACGGTCATTAGTCCCCTAGTAGGAAAAGTAAACAGACAACATTTTTTGTTTTAAGTTACATTACATAAGGACGAGGAATTAATTTATGATATTGACTAAGAACATAAAGAGATATACTTACTTTTTAAGTAGAGTTTCATTCTTTAATAAATTTTTACCACTAACTCATTTTTTTGAACAATGAGTATTCAAGAAGACTTGGCCACAATGGAAGAGCTAGAATAAACTTCTATAGAAATACATGATCCACGCAGGATAAACTATATATTTACCTTGTCTTTAGAGATTAATTAAAACCAAAATGGTTAGTATAATATCTGATGATCCCCCAAATGGATATTCCATTAGAGAAAAAAAACACTGATCTTAATTTCTAAAATTAAACCATCAATAACCCAAAGTTAAATAAATACCATTCAATAATCAATTGTCCTTAAAATCCTTCAATATAATCCAAACTAATATTGAATCCCAAAACTTATAAGAATGTAGTCTTCCACGTTAAATTGTATCTCCAAATGGCATTAATTACACTTAAGGTCACATACTTAAAAGTAATTAACCTAATCATTTCCATAAATAACCCAAATCACTATAAATCCACAATAAAAACATAGATAAAAATCCACCATTACTACTCAAATGAAATCCTATACTATTCTATTTTCCTTGGGCATATAGTGTTCACAACAAAGCGAACAACTTCCAAAATAACATTTATCACTTAATCACCAAATCATTTTCCTATACTAAGGGTATTCATTTGATAAGGCATAAGATCCCAAATCAAATTATTATTGATCAATAAAATCATTTAACTAAAAATAATAGTCACACTAACTGGGGACTTCACATAGTCCATTGGTAGGCGATAAATCCTAATCGCACTTTGGTTGTGGGTTCGATTCCCAAAGCTTTGTCCGACGCGACGGGTTGTCACACGGTCTGCGTGTTGTCCTTTTTCATAAACTATATTTTATAACATTACCAAAATCAGATAAATTCCTCAAAATAACCATAGCATAATTTAACCACAAATGTTATCTCATACCTTGCATTTTCATCCCAAATTATAATAACTTATAATTTCCTCAAACCCAATGATCATATAAAACCAAATGGTTATTCATAACTATATCCACAAGAGAAAAGATAATTATTCCTCAAATATCATTCTCACATGGAAAACTGCAGGGTTAGAAATACAAGAAAAAATTATTCCAAAGTAAACCCATCAACAAGGAGAACTAATACTTTTTAAACATTTCTCCAACCATTTATTTCTACATAGCTTCTTCTTTGACCATGAAAATATCCTTTAGAATAGGGCATTCACTCGAGTAATGGCCAGGGCCCCTACATTTACGGCAAATGACTGTAAATGGATTCTTGGGACCATTTTTATCTTCTTCCATAGTACTCTTCATTTTTCTTCGGCAATTCTTCACTTTATGTCCTTCCTTCCCGCATGTAAAGAATTTCTTTGTCCCATTGAGACACTTTCCTGGGTGTCTCCTTCCACATTTCCTGCATGATGGAAATTGAGGATTCCTTTCTCCATGGTCTCCACTGCTGGAGCTCTTATCATTCATCACCTTTCTCTTCTTTCTTGAGTCCGGGAATTGGTTAATATATATATTATTGATCATATTTTTGGAAAATTGATTTGGCATAAAGTTGATATCTTTTACGCCTATCAACATTCAATTTTGTTGCTTATTTCCACCACCATTCCCACCTTGTACATCATTCTCAAAGTCACTATGACTTCCTTGGAATCCATCCATTGACTAAAACCAGAAAGCATTGTGTGAGTAACATTAGTAATAAAATCATTTAGAGATTAACATGTCACCATATTCTCAATTTGAAACACATTAGGATTAACCAAGGTCATTTACACTCATCTTATATATATAATACTTCAAATTGGTTTGTAAAGAAAATGTAAATTGTCCTAAGCATATCTCCCGGGAGTGTCGTAACCAAGAGTGCAGCAAAGCCCGTTGTCATGAACCATTTCCTGTTCGAGTCTAGCTCAAAGAGGTATTTTCAGGTTTTACCCCTAGGTACATTTGTGCCAGAGCCGCCTCTACCTTCTCGTATCCAGACAGGGATGTATTGCTCGGAAAACTCACAAAATATCTACAATACCAAAATTCTAGGAAGTTCTTCTATACTAATCCTCAAAGTTCATCTTAGGTCTACGTGCTCTAATCAAAGTTTATCTAAATCTAGCTTCCAAGGTTTGTACTAAACTTACTCTGATACCAACTGTAACGCCCCGACCCTAGATACCCAGATTCGGTGCATTATTACATAACATTGGCATGATCACAAGAAAGATCAAGTCTCGAAAGACCGATTAGTTTAGTAGCCTTGGAAACACTAGATATATTCATAAAGTTTACATTACATCAATAAGTGAAAAACTAAAACAACATATTGTCTTCATATCCCCTCATACTATCCCTACAGGTCATTCATAAAATAATTCTTCACATCCTGGGAAAAATAAAACATTGAAAGGGGTGAGATCAGATGCTCAGTAAGGATAACAATATAGCAGAAACTTTCATAAATAAACATAAAAATTTAAGGCAATCTATAACTAAAACAAAAGCCTTTTAAACTTTAAATTCAGAATAATATGGAAAGGATAAAATGAAATAATTCCATTTACTTATTCACATGGATATTCTACTAGTCGAATAATCACATGAAAATATTAATAACCACTTTCATAATGACGGAATGCATAATGCCGGACTATCATAACCACGTAGCCAAGGCCTCGTGCCAAGACTACAAATAATATTTTGTCAAGGCCTCGTGCCAAGACACTAGTTTATTTCATGAGACCTACCGATGCATCGAGGAGCTATAGTGGGCTCCACCCATCACATACTAAGTCTAATGCATTCCTTATATGAAAAGTTTTAAACATAACATAAACATTCGTATTAAAACTAGCATATGAAATGTCAATACTTTATCCACAAACCATGAATGGTATAAAAATAGCACATCCACAGTCAAACATAACTCATTCGATACAATATGTAAGATTGTATTGTATCATATTAACCTCAATCGAGAAGGATGAAGGATAATGACATAGATAAAAATAATCATCAAAACAATTAGAGTGAAATATCCTCATTTTTCTTGAAATCATTTAAAAGTCACACTATTTGTCAAGAAGCCATTTAAAAATAGGTTTTTGAATAAAAGTGTCCCATACCACTTTGAAACTTTTAAAAGGAGTTTTAATTTTAAAACTTTAATGTCCATATAAAAAAATCTTTAAAACCATTTTTAAAACATGGACATTAATGAGCAAGATTTAGAATAATAAGTCTTTAAAACATTTAAAAATGGTATTTTAGTTAGAGTTTCTAACCAAAAGAGAGACACTTGAATACAAATAATTGAGGTAATAAAAACTTTTTAATATCATGAGAATAAAGTTATTCATGATATACTATGTCAAAGTACATTATATACACCACATAAAAGTGATTTGGTGTATAACAACAAAGAAGTCTCAATGGAATGTAAATTAAGATGAAATCTATCATAAAGAATGTATCCTTAGGTTAAGGATAAATCAATGACATAATTATGTGTGAAAAATATAAATACACTAAATATGATTGGATATTCATTGTAAAATAATCAAAGTACATTCACACATATTCTTGTAGAAACAACACCAATGAATTGGATGTTTATCTCAACAAATCGAGATTGAGTAAAAATTACTCTTATCTAATTCATACCGATGACTTGAGAATTTATCAATGGAGTGATTATGTGTATAAAAAGTATATCCATAGAAAGGGGAGTGGAAATTATGACATAGTCAAATGAATAGTGATTCCACATATAATCGTGGAGTAAAATAATCAATGAAGTATGCGTAAAGCCGAATGAGTGGAAATTGAAATTCCAAATTCCATTATTGATTTAGTAACATACAAAACATACACCCATGAAATAAGGATCATACAATTATGATTTAAATATACATGAATCAAATTATATCACACAATGAATACAAACATGGGTAGTACACACACCACATGTAATAAATTAGTGGTGAACAATGGAAATGTCACGGAATTAAAAGTGAGATAAGAAACCCCTTACTTTGTAATTTTTCCTTGGTAGACGGTAGTTTAACCTCTTTTATAATGGTGAAATAATTGTTATTTAATTATACAATAATCATTTACATTAATATGATATCATATATGATCTTTTAACATTTATTTGTTAATAATATCTTAGTATTCTCGTCGTTTCGGGTGTTAATTTACTCATTTTACTTTATATTATTTGTTACGTAAGCCGTGTTTGTTATGGATAGGTTTTATCTTATTCATATCCAGAATTATATCATGTCCTTAAACATTATTTGTAATCATCAAATGAGAATTATACTTGAATGGATATGATGGAGAATGAATCTCATCGCGTTCGTGGAGACAGTACTCCGTACGTACGCATGAGCGACAATATCATTCTTTTGATGTTAAAATAATATATATTTGGATGGTATATCATATATACAGAATAATTATCATTTTATATTTATTATTTACATTAATTACACATCATTATTATACCCATCCAAATAATAATTTATTGAATGACAATTACACCACGACGTGGAGACGGTAAGTCGTACGTACGCACGTATGGTGACATGTCATTAAAAGGATGGATAGAATACTGAATATGGTTGTACCATATTTATAATAACATCACAGTATATAGAAGATACTGGAGTTATTATTTTAGAATAGAAATAACAAAGAAAGAAGAAGTTGAAGAAGAAAGAACTTGAAAGAGGGTGGTGAAAACATTACCTCCTCTTCGGGTTCTTCCTTTTGATTTGATCAAAAGGGATCAATAGGTTGGCTTTCTAATCAAACTAAGGCCTCTAGGTTGTATTGAGGGAGGTTGAGAGAGTATTTAGGTAGGTTTTGGCCGAATAAAAAGGCTTTGAATGTGTGAATTAGTGAGAAGGGGGAGTGCCCTTTTATAAGATGGGTGAGGGGCACCCTTGGAAAAGCTAAAAATATTATTTTATAATAAATTCATATTCAGTTTCTAATTGCTTAAAAGTGGATTATTTAAAGGTTAATGTGGGTATGGGTCTAAAACCACTCAACCAATAGAATTTATACAGGTTTGGGTCATTATATTAACCTCATCTTTAAGTATTAACTCTTAGTTAATTAGTTTCACTTTTACAATGTCTCTTTTTATTTTTATATTATATGGTTGATAAACTTACTATATACATCCAAGCGACCCACAAGTGGTCCATTAATGATACACCTATCATGATATAATTCTCTTTTCCGAACCTTAGATTTTAAGGAATTGAATATAAATTAATAATATAATATTTGTTTTAAAAACTCTTTTATGTCAATTTTGACACTATTGGGTATTTTGTTTTTGATAAATTCATAACAGAATTATTAATTCGAACACAATTTATATAATCAATACTAATATGTCATATTAACCTATAAAATTAGTGGAATTCATAAAAAGTCTCAAATTACATTTATTTTGATATTTATAATATCAATTATTTTAATAATTCATTAATTAGGTAATTACTACATCACCATTGTGTCATAAATAAATTAAATTATTTAATGTCTAAAAATTATAAATAAAATACCATTATTTAGGAAATCGTTTTATCTTTCTAATTAATATTTACAATCGAATTTATCTTATGTATAACCCTATATTAAAACTGTTTTAGTAAATAAACTTTGATTTTAACTCTTTTAACTCTTCTTTGAATTAAATAATAATAAATGTCCTAATCTAATACAAGTGGACCTAAATGATAATATTTTACTCAGAAGGTTATTTTTGGTCGAGATACACTTGTCCAATAGAATTAGGACATGTGTTATGATAATATTAATATCATTTTTACCCTTAATTACCCTATTTACTTTTAACTGTGGTAAATAAAAGTAGAAAGTTACTATTCACCAAAAATTATTTTCATCTCATTGAACCACATTTTACTCCTTGATATTAACCGTGTCTCTCGGATTTTCGAAATTCCACTCACCGAAGCTGTAAAATTAAGTTTTATGAAAAATTCAGTTTTTTAACTACCACTTAGTGGTTTCACTATTCATCAAAAAATGAAAGTTTCCAGAAAAATACAAAAAATTAGGCCTAATATATATTTGATATTATGAATTCAAAAATTATGTCTATTTTACCAAATTAAAATCAAATCAGTTTCATTAATTAATTTAAAAATTAATTCCCGTCGTCAAAACAAATAGCGTGTTTTTAAGAGATAATAACTATCAAAAGATTAACACTTGTTTATGTCTGGTTTAAATGTGAAATTACATCCAATGACAAACATTGTATTGAATGGTAAAAATATATATTCTAAATATACTTTTAAACCACTCAAATTAATAATTTATCACTATTAATTATTTCTATTAAAAAAGTTGTTTTTAATTAAAATTTAGTAATTTTCACTATTCATCAAAATATGAAAGTTATCCAAAAAGTACCAAAATTTCACCCTAAGCTAATTTCGATATTACGAATCCAAAAATTAAGTCCATTTCGAAAGATAAAATTTATAAAATTTCAAAAATTAGGTATTACTGTTCATAACGGCTAGTTTGATTGGTTGTGGTGTGTTAGAATCTCGAAGTTGCGTACAATGCACGCCATTGCATTATTCAAAGGGAAATGTACTGTGGAAGCTTGGGGTGTTACAGAACATGTGACTGGGGCTTACTCCTGAAAAGGAGGCCAAGGTTAAAGATCTTCTCATCTTAAAGGATGATGTTGGATGAAGGAAATCTCTAACCTTAGTGGCATAAAGATATTTAAATCCTGAGGTTTTGAGAGATATTCCACAGAATTTATTTCAGATAAGGAATCCAATAAAGGAACCATGCCATAAATGGATTTGAAGAGGGTTTTGAAGGCTAAATCTTGAATAGGAGAGGTGGATTTGAAGAAAATAGTTGAATAGGAAAGAGGGGCACCCAAAAAGAGATAGGCGTGCAAGTCCTGTTTGGGTGCGCAAGTCCTGGTCACGCAAGTATACTTGCACGACACGAGTTACCTTGGGAGATAGTTAACACATAAGGTAATACTTGGGCCAGACTTTGCTCAAGTCCTTAGTATTATCCCTAGAGGCTTCCAAAATTGTGGCGCGCAAGTGTTGTTGAAGGGATAAGGTGGCGCGCAAGTGTGACCATTTCCCTTAAGGGATGGAAATTTAGGTGCGCAAGTGTTGATGAATTCTAACACTTAGGCCTTATTCCTCCTCTTTAGATCTTCCATTCTAGGTAAGAAAATACCTTAGAAGTGTTCGGAAGACTTCAAGCAGAGACTAGGGCACCGAGAGCTTAAATATGACTTTTGTATTTTTTTTGTCCTCGAAATGGGGGGCCCACAAGGGGTATTTATAGGACATTGAGGACCTTGGGAAAAAAAGAATAGGGCATGCAAGTCACCTGCAAGACCCATATGTGGCGCGCAAGTATACTTATGTGACCATAGTAAAACTTGTGCGACCCATGCTTAAAGAAATCATTGTTCATGCCTTTTTCAATTTTTGGTGTTCTTCAAAGGATGAATATCTTTGTGCTTAAGGTATTCCCCTTTTTCATTCGTTAGACTCTGTGATGGAAAGGAGTGTCAACAAAAGTCCCCCCTTAGAGTTGGATTCAAAAAATGAAGGAGGATTTGACTCTGAGGTAAAGGAAAAAACCAAGGAATTTTGGGCGTGCAGGTTTTGAGTGCACAGGTAGCGGCGCACAGGTGCGAGCCGCACACGATACGATGCGCAGGTAAATTACTTTGCCTATAAATATGTGGCACCACTTCATGAAAATCACCCGGCATTGAACGATTCTAATCTCTCGGTGTGCAAGTAGCTTGGATTTCACTCGATCGGATAGGTGATGTTGTCTGCAGTTCAATGTTTCTTTGTGTCGCGCTTCTGCAAAGGTATTTGGACTTGCGCAGTAATACCTGCACGCCCATACTTTCAAGACTGGATTAGACTTGTGTTCCAACATGGGACTTGCGCGCCTTAATGACTTAGCCATTTCTTCGAATTTCTTCACAAATTTTATGAAAAATAAACTTACTTAAGAGTTAATTATTTGACTTTTGTGAAGATTCAATGGCTCCCAGAAGAATTGGATTGATTGATGAGATGGATAGCAAGTGGATTGATGACATGATGAACGTATTTGGCCATGATTACTATAATATATGTGACAGAACTCTCCCAGATTTGGCCAAGTACTTGAAGAAGTATCATATTAATTTCCCACAGATCATCTACCTGCCTCTGTATGGCCATGGTCATTTGCAAGGAGTCAATATTCCAGATCCAAAGAACTATCTTCTGCATTCTTGGTTTCAGACTTACACTAATTTTTCTTCAGAAAATGTCTCAGTTGGAGGAACATTTGTAAATGCTGGAACAGTGGAGAAGGAATTTATAATTCATCATAGCCCATGTTCCCTAGATCTGAAACTTCACAAGCCTGAGTTGCAGTCGCATTGTTATCCCTCAATATTCCGAAATTCTCAGATGGATCAATCCAAAGGCTGGAAGAAGAGTTGGGAATTTCTTCCTGGAGGAGGTTTAAAGCCAACTTGGATATGGGAATATTGGGTGCGACAAACCTATGCAGTGTTTGTCGAGGATCTGAAAGGAGCTATAATATATGAAGTCGTTTGGACTGGGCAGACATATGTATATAGGAATGATGACTTTGTGTCGGAGCTAATCAGCAGCTGGAGCCTCAAAACCAATTCTTTCCATCTGACTCATGGAGAAGTAGGCATCAGTTAGTGGGATGTCTACAATATCTTGGGGGGGGCTCCAATTTTAGGCGATATGTATGATTAATTCATCCCTCCCAAGGTGACTTGGAATGATTCAAAGAAGACTCCGGCTTTGGCTCAAGAATTATTGAAAATTTTCTACAAGCTTAAGAATGCAAAGACCTCCAAAACTCATTCTAGAAAGGATATTCATCCAGAGGAGTGGATGGATAT
Organism: Viscum album; assembly: GCA_963277665.1. Classification (NCBI taxonomy): domain Eukaryota; kingdom Viridiplantae; phylum Streptophyta; class Magnoliopsida; order Santalales; family Viscaceae; genus Viscum; species Viscum album. The sequence continues at coordinate 1,034,415,520 of OY728158.1, forward strand.
GTTTCTTACCAAGAAGAAGGAGAAGGGGCCCACCGGCACTCGTCCTACTACCTGCCCCAGAACAGAGAAGAGGGGTGCTTTTGGCACATTCTGGCCAACTCTGGAAGCAGGAGAATTTGAAAAGTGGGGGTACAAAGTGGATCAAAGAATCACAGAAAAGACCCGTCTGGAGAGCTTCTTAGCCTTGTGGCTCAGTGTTTATCTTCTTCCAGTCAAATATTAGAAGGGAGGCGTCGGGTCAGGGACCTTTGTTGTTGCAGCCAATTTGGCTGAGAGGAAAATGGTGGGTTGGACACCCCCATTTTGGAAAATATTCATAGGAGCTTACTCCATGTTTATATGTCTAAGTCTCCTTTTATAATAGTGGGACCATTCCATGTTTTGTGGGGATGGATCGCCACTCATTTCAGGACATATGCTGTATAAAGCGGAGTAAAGGTCCCTGGAAGTTCTTTCAAGCCATTAGTGGATGCATTTTCTTGAATTTTTCCATTATCTCTCAAATCCTATGATATGAAGGTGAGGCTGAGAATGTTCAAGGAATTCGATTTAATTCCTTATAGAAACCCGCCAACCGGGCAGTTTGTTGATGATGGAACAACTGGCCTGGAATTGAGGTCATACATGATGGATTACAGATATGGGGTATTGGCCACCAGGATTGATGGATAGATTATATGCGAGGCCTATGCTCCATAAATATTTCATGCCAATTCATGTTTCTATAGCAGATTTTTGTATCCCCTTTTGTGCATGTCAGATCAGAGTAGCATCCAATGGTTGTCTGACAACTTTGGTTGCTGACAGCTATGGAGAAGACCGGGGCAGTGTTTGATATACCAGTTGCTGGAGCGGCGAGTCACTTGACTACATGGTATGCCGAGAACTAGGTAGCATCATACCCCTGAAGGTGTACTGAATCATCTGTTTCCTTGGGTGGGGAAAAAGAAGAGAACTATAGAGAAATAAATCCTTCATATGGAAGGTGACTCTTCCACACCCGGAGCTGATTCACTAGGTTCCTCACCCAGGTCTGACTCACCGGATTCTCAGGATGGGGATGATGAGGCATGACATGTGTCAAAGAGGCCTCGTGCTAGATATAATCCTCCTTCCAAAATTAAGAGACCTACTCCATCAACTCCTGGTGAGTTATATCATTCAGGAAATTTAATCTCCATTAATTTATAGAGCAACAATTTTTATTTTCTTATCCTTTATCTGTAATTTCAGAAGCTGGGAAGAATTTGAAGTCCAAGATTGTAGGACCCTCCTCAAAGCCTTCTAGTACACATGTTGAATATCTACGACTAGAGGTTGTCTAGACATGGTGGAGTTTATATTGCAATTATGAAACCACCTGGCTGGACTTATGCAAAGGGCTACACATCCCTGGAGTAGGGAATCTTCAGGCTTCTGCTGATATCTGTTTCGAGGATAACCCCAATGAAGTGCGGGATTACATCATAGAGATGGATATTCCCATATATTCCACCGATGATTCCATTCCTATCATCAAGGGGGTGAAGGAAATGATGGATCGTGGAACCACTAAGGGGACTGGTGCTTTCGGAGATGAGGAGTGGCACGATTACATGGCTCCTGAATATGTAAGTCTCTTTCCTTATTTTCTTTGCAACTTGATTTTAGTTAAAGCTTTGTTACTCAAGGAAATTACTTTCTTCATCCTACAGCTTGCAAAGAAAGGAACTGTTGAGGTTCCTTCACCACAGTATAGCCCTGGTGGTACTGTCATCATAGCTACTGAATCTCCTCGCAATCCGGGAGAGGTATCTCCAGGCCGGAAAGCCATGGATACAGAGTTATAAATGGATTTTCACTATCCAATACCTGTATTTGGAGATGACGATGTCAACACACCCAAAAATCCAAATAAGCAAAGACATAGAAGGAAGAATTCCACAGGTAAACGCTTCATCAGTAGTGGTAAGTCCTTCGGATAGTCATAAATCCAAACTCATGAAAATATTTCTCATAATTCATGGGATTTTAGGGGCTTCTTCAATTTCCCCTTTGAGGGAGAGGATTGAACCTCCTCTGAGGACGATGGAGGGTGCTGATGAACACTCTCAAATTCATGCTGACTTGGCTACTCCTGAAGAAGAGCCAGCGTCTATTCCCTGTACTGATCCTGCTGCTACTGTAAGGAGAGAAGATCCTTCTTATGGTAAATTAACAATGCTTCATAAAATGTTGAATAAAAACATCAACTAACTTCCATTCTGTGATAATTTAGGTTCAACACTTTCACCAGAACATTTGGCGGCCACTGCAACTGATGCCGTAATTTTCTCTGAAGAAACTGTCCGGGGTCAAAGGCTACAGGATGAGGGTCACCAAGAAGACACATCGAATGCTCCCACTGGTGAGGCTAACTAGGAATATGAGATATCACTGGATGAAATGATGAAACTTGGTGCATCTTTTGAAGACATTTTAGATCATGTTAAATTACCATGTAATTTAGAAGATTTTGGACGTGAGTGTTATCCTTCGTCCTGTTAAAATTTTTCTTATTACATCTCTGACCATGATTGGTTGAAATGTGAAGTTCCATCTAAGCAATCTGCTGAACTGCCAATGCCTGAAGGGGGTATAGACAACCCTACTATTGCAGAGACACTAGCTCAAGTGGAGCTTAACCCGGTAGAGCTTTCTAAGACCCGTCCTGAAAATCCTGTTGAAGTTAGGAAAGATGGGGAGGAGCCTTCTCATGATGTTTATGTACCGTTGGGTAAGAGATAATAATATTTTTGGTTGCACTTAATTTTCAAGACAACTTAATCAACTTTTTTATCCTTTAAAACTAAGAAAAAGTTTCAATTTACTATGTAGGGCCGTCAATTTCAGTGGCTAGATCTGGAGGTGAATCCTTAGCCTCCGCCCCAATGGGAATAGAAAGTGAAGCAACAAGGGTCAGGGGGAAGGAGCAGAACAGGGAACTTCTCTAAATGGATTAATCCCAGACTATATTCCCCCCGGTGATAGTGATGCTGAATCAGACCCATATGTACAAAAGGCGCCCCAATTTTCAAGTCACAAGGCATGGAATAACATGTGGAAGATCATATCTGAAGTGACTATTAAAGAACTGTCTTCGAAGATCCCGTGACTGTCATCCCTATTCGTCATGTTGGGACTTGGAGGTTTTGGATATCCAGAGATCCATGCCACGGTGAAACAAGTCATTTTAATTAGGGAGCAGAAGCAAAGGTACCATCAAGACTTGACCAGAGCAAGGTTGTTGACCAATATCAGAAAATTTGAGGTTGCGGTGTCCCGAGCTGAGGCTGATCATGTTGCAAAGTTGAAGGAGCTAAAGCATAAAATCAAGGAGAAAGTTGTCCAGCAGATGAACCTTCAGCAACAGTTAGATGATGTTACTAGGGAACTTGACCAGCTTAACAATTCACTAGAAGGAGTTCAAACAAATGGTATTAAATCCATCACAGATGCCAAGAAATCACCCCATCAAGCTGAAAAGAGTGAAGCTGGTCAAGTGCATGAACTTCAAGTGGCTGCTGATGAAGCTTGGGATGCTGTAAATCAAATGAAGAGTTATGTTGAAAGCCTCTTGTAATTCCTAAAAAAGATAACAGACTCCAGTCTATGGTCTTCCTTATAACTCTTGTGTATCAATGAAAAATGATTTTGTCTTCAATCATTTGTGCCTACATTATTTTACTACCTGCTTAAAAATTTTACCTAAGCCAATGGGCCTAGTAAGCATAGTCTGATTTTTTCTAGGATTATAAAAATAACCCAAAAAACTTTGAATCTTATAATTTCTCAATATTACCTAAATCATACAAAATGTATGTTTAGTGAGCTGGGACTTGAATTTTGTTCATAGTTCCCTTGTCTTTTGTGGGAAGTTTATAGTCATGTATGTCGGATATAAAAAGGCTAATGTTTAAGGTCGAAATAGATTTGACTGAATGGATTAAAATTGACTTGATTCCTTGATAATTTTTCTGAAAACAAATTACCAAATTCAAGTATGGGGGGGAAATTTAAACTATGACTTCAGAAATATTGAATATGGGGAATGATATGAAAAAATGGATAAAAGAAATTAGAAGAAGTATTTCCTAAGAGTGAAGTTACCATTATTTAAAAAACCTGTTAGGGGGTTGAATTATGCAGGGCCACTTAAGGGCATTGGATACAAAGTCAAATAATAGAATCTTTTGGTTGACAGGTCCGTTATGTAGACTACTTATGCAAGGCTGCCTAAGGGCACGTGCTGCATAGTCAGGAAAAAGAAGTCTAAGAAATTTTACTTTTCTATTTCTAAAAATCCAGTTGAAGTTTATGGAGATTCAAATTTTCCAATGCATGGAGTTTACTGTATGGAGAGAGGTACTTGAATATGGAGAGGATATTCCTAATTAAGATTGTCAAAGAATTGGATGAATGTCACTCCTACGAAGGTATGACCCAAACGTAGGGGAGGGAAATATAAACCATAGATTTAAATACTTTCATATCATGAAAAATATTATGGGAAAAATATGTTAAATATGGCTATTTTTGCGAATCCTTGCATATTGTTGTTAAGACAAATAAAAAAAAGAGGTTTTCCTCCCAAGAATGAAGTTACCACTATTTGACAAACCTGTTAAGGGGTGGAATTATGCAGGGCCACTTAAGGGAATTTGCTTCATAGTCAAATAATATCATCTTTTTGCAGATAGGTCAATTATGTAGACTACTTATGCAAGGCCGCCTAAGGGAACGTGTTGCATAGTCAGGCAAAAAAATTCCCAGGTATTAGAAATTTTGTGACCAGAAGTCAAGAAAAGGGTTATGGAGATCTGGAATTATTTAAGGTTAGGAGTATGACACATCAAAATGGGAATTTTCCAATGCATGTAGAGATACATAGACCAATGCTAACCATAATCATGTTGTGGTTGGGTCCTGAATTGAGGTTTTGGACATCACTATGTATCCCATAAGGATGGGAATCAGGACATACATAGTTCAGGAAATACATTTTAACGTAATGTAGGATGAGAGTGTAGGAGATCTTAGTTTAGGGTCATAGAGCTTGGACAATAATAAGGAATATACATTGTGTGTTTTATAAACCTAATTTAAATGAAGACCAGGGTTTTCATACCACATTCATATTTTCACAGGGGGACTTTTCAGCTAAGGGACTGAAAGTGGAATTTGGGGTTAGGCCCAAAGACTTGGGGCTGGATACGAGGGATGCTCGAACATTCTTACGTATCCCATAAGGATGGGAATCAATCCATACATAGTTCATGAAATACCCTCTATATAGATTTGGTCCGTACAAGTGAAGGGTGAAAGGGGACTTTAGTACAATGATGGTTTGACCCAAGATTAAAGTTTTGAGCATTGTCATGTATGAACGTAATCTTTGGAATATGACATGATTAGAGATCAATGTCAATGATGATTCCCTCTCAGGCGAGGGACAATAGGGGACTATATATTTTAACGTCATATAGTAAGGAAGATGGTTCTGCACAGTTTAGTGTCATGTAGCAGTGAAAAAAGGGACGTACACAATTTAACGTCATGTGGGACGAAGGTGAACCAACGTGAAGAGATTGGTTTTGGGTTGTTTCACGGATCAACATCATATGAGATGGAGGTGAACGGACATGAAGAGGAAGAGATTGGTTTTGGGCTTGAACCTTGGGTGGTTTCCTATGTACCCAGCCTAGAAGGCGAGGATAAAAGTCAGTGTAGTTCAATTAAGAATGAATTAGTGATCAAGTTGTACTTGAGGACAATCTGAAGATAGTGTTGGGACTTATGCGTGATTAGAGGCCCAAAGAGGGTGTTATGGTTGAAGTTTACTCTAAACTCATGTGAGTCATACTCGGTGTGAGAAACAAGAGGTAGAAACAACCCTAACGATGCACAGTTTAATGTCATGTAGGACATAAGGGACAAGACACAGTTTAACATCATGTTGGATGAAAGAGGGACTATGTAGTTTAAAGTCTTGTAGAAAGGATTTTGGGGACTGTGCAGTTTAATGTCATGCAGTAAGGACAACACAGTTTAACGTCATGTTGGACGAAAGGGTGTTGTACAGTTTAGCGTCATGTAGCTAGGACGTAAGAGGAGACTATGCAGTTTAATGTCATTCAGTAAGGACAAAATAGTTTAATGTCATATTGGACGAAAGGGTGTTGTACAGTTTAGCATCATGTAGCTAGGACGTAAGAGGGGACTATGCAGTTTAATGTCATGAAGTAAGTAAAACACAGTTTAACGTCATGTTGGATGAAAGGGTGTTGTACAGTTTAGCGTCATGTAGCTAGGACGTAAGAGGGGACTATGCAGTTTAATGTCATGTCGTAAAGACAACATAGTTTAACGTCATGTTGGACGAAAGGGTGTGGTACAGTTTAGCGTCATGTAGCTAGGATGTAAGAGGGGACTATGTAGTTTAATGTCATGTTGTAAGGATAACACATCTTAATGTCATGTTGGACGAAAGGGTGTTGTACAATTTAGCATCATGTAGCTAGGACATAAGAGGGGACTATGTAGTTTAATGTCATGCAGTAAGGACAATAGAGTTTAACGTCATGTTAGACGAAAGGGTGTTGTACAGTTTAGCATCATGTAGCTAGGACGTAAGGTATTTTTGTTACAAAAAATAATTCTTCAATAATCTTTCAATGGTTGGAGTTGTAATGAGCTCTCTATCCATTGAGATTATAGAATAAGCTTCATTGGAGTAGACCTTATGTATTGAGTAAGGTCTTTCCCACTTTGGCTCAAGCTTGGGAGGTTTCTTTCCTGGTATCATTGGAGTTCTAAGAACCAATACCAATTCTCCTTGAATGAATGAACAAAGATGAAATTTTTTGTTGAAAGCTCGTGCTGTTCGATTCTGATAGACTTCAAAGTGGTGTCGAGTGCACAATATTTTTTCATCTAATCATTCCAATTCATCCAATCGCTTTTGAGATTGATAATATATAGATGACTTATCACAAGTGGATACCCTGAGCGAAGGTAATTGAACCTTAATGGGAAAGACTGCTTCTGTTCCATATACCAATAAATATGGAGTTGACCACGTGGTAGTGCGGGTGGTGGTCTGATAAGCCCATAAAGCATGAAAAAGTTTATCAGGCCATGATTTCTTATCTTTATCCACCATCTTTTGCAGTATGTTCGAAAGAGTCTTATTGAAGGCTTATATTTGGCCATTGGCCACTGCATGATACTGAGATGAATGGTTGGATTTGATGTTGTATTCTTGATACAACTTCCTTACCTCGGATGAACATAAGTTGGTGCCATTATCCATCAATATGATATGAGGGACACCAAATATGGTAATGATTTTAGACTTGATGAACCTAACAATGCTTTTAGAACTAACTTCTTTGAGAGGTATTGCCTCTGCCCATTTGGAAAATAAGTCAGTAGTAGTAAGAATATACTTAAACTACTTGGATGTAGCTGACGGGAAAGGTCCTACTACATCCATTCCCCATGTGGAAAATGGCCATGAGTATTTAGCTATATGAAGAAACTCTGGGGGTTGATGAATGAAGTTGGAACATACTTGGAAAGAATAAAACTTCTTAGTGAAATCAACACAATATTGTATCATTGAAGGCCAAAAGAATCCAAGCCTTTGAATTTTATAAGACAGTCTATGTCCAGACTGGTGGGAACCACAGATTCCTGCATGTAATTCTTTCATGACAGCCATTGTCTCTTCACCGTCAATGCGTCTAAAGAGAATTTCATCAAAAAATATTTTATAGAGAATTTTCTCTAGGTGATCTGGGCTATCATAAAGAGTAAAATTGACCAAACTTCACCGAACTTTTTCTTTTCCTACTCTATCAGGTGGGAGTGTTCCATTTTGAATGTATTATCTGATAGGTGTCATCTATCCTATAGTATGACCATATGGTTCAGAAATGGGACTAATTTCATTGATTTCATTTGTTCTGATTTGAACATAAGGTGAAACTATACGATGGTGGCCAATACTGATGATTGTTTTGTCTCGATTTAGATCTACCAGAGTTGTGGCTACATTATCCAATGCATCATCTTGAGCATTTTGGGATCATGGGACATAAGAAAATGTCGGTTCTGAAGGATATTCTTCCATTAACTCTCTGATGTAATCATACAAAGGGATTAACTCTTCTTTTCTGATGGCATAATCCCCATTGACTTGTTTGATTACCAGGTCTGAATCACCTTTCACCTTTAAGTGATTCACTTGTGCCTGAAGCGCCAACTCCAATCCTGTGATGAGAGCTTGATATTCTGCTTCATTTTTTATACCGCCTTCCCACAATAAGAAGGAATAGGGTAGCACTGCCTTTTCTAGGGAAATAAGTACAATTCCCAACCCAACTTTGTTAAATTTAGGATCTTCCATTTTCTTTCCTGTTGGACTTCTGGAAGCACCATCAAAGTACATTTCCCATGTTTGAAGATTATCTTGAATAGAAAAGACTTAATTATCAGGAAGTTCAATATCTAAAGATGTATATTCTATTAAAGGGTGTTCAGCAAGGAAATCATCCAGAGCCTGGCCCTTTATTTCCTTTTGAGACACATACTGGATATCAAACTGCTACAAAATAACTTCCCACCTTGCCAGACGTCCTGTAAGCATTGGATGACTAAGGATAAATTTGATCGGGTTATTGCGAGATACAAAGTGGACCTCATGATGTTGCAGATAGTGTCTCAATTTCTGAACTGCAAATATTAATGCTAGGCAGCACTTTTCAATACCTGAATATCGGGTTTATGCTTCAAGCATAGTCCAACTGAGATAGTAATGGTTGTTTTCATTCCCAGCATCATTCTTTGGGGCAAGGAAGGAACCCAATGATCGCTCTAAAGCTGTCACATACAGAATAAGTGGTCTTCCTTCAACAGGTGGCATTAATACTAGTGGACTCAAGAAATATTTCTTGAGAATATTTAATCACTCTTGATATTCTTCAGTCCACTGGTAAGTGACTCCTTTTTTCATCAATTTGGTTAAGGGTAAACATTTGCCTGCCAAATTGGTGATGAAATGTCGAATATAGGCCAAGTGTCCTTGAAGTCCTCTCAATTCATTCAAATTTTGAGGAGGTGACATACAAAGGATTGATTTTTTCTTCTCAGGATCGGCGTCGATACCATGATGGCATACAACAAAGCCAAGAAATTTTCCTGAGGTTACCCCAAAAGCACATTTTAAGGGGTTCATCTTCAAATTGTGTTGTCGAAGTTTGTGGAATATTATTTCCAAATCAGCCAAGTGATTAGAACGTTTCCTGGATTTAACCACCAAATTGTCCACATAACATTCAACAAATTTCCATAAAAAGGGTTTAAAGATACGGTGCATGGCAGATTGATATGTTGCGCCTGCATTCTTCAGGCCAAAGGGCATTACCCGATAGAAAAACACACCTTGAGGGGCTCTGAAGGCTATATATTCTTCATCTTCTGGAGCCATTTGGATTTTATTATACCTAGAATATCCATCCATGAAGAAAAGTGCTTCATAGCCAGTTGTTGCATCAATTAAGAGTTTTGTGATCGGAACTGGAAAATCATCCTTGGGAAAATGCCGATTAAGATCTCTGAAATCAAGGAAAACTCTAATTTGTCCATTATTATTTTTCACAGGGACAATATTATCCAACCATTTGGGATATTGAACTTCTCTGACGAAGTTATCTTAGATAATCTTATCCACTTCAGCTTCAATTTTGGAAGCATAAGTTGGTTGTGTTCTTCTTGTGGCTTGTTTGAATCGTCGATGTTCTTCTAGCAAACCCAAATGATGATTAGCAACATCAGAATCAATCCTTGGAATTTCTGTATAGTTCCAAGAAAATATATCTCGATTTTTCTTTAAAAATGAAATATACATTTCTTTCTCTTCAAGAGTCATGGACGCACTAATTAAAATGGGGTGTGGATCTTCTTTTGTACCCATATTTATTTCTCTGAGTTCATACACAGTGGCAGAGATACCCTCTTCAAATTCTAGAGGAGCATCTCTAAGATCTTCCTCTTCTTCTTCAACACGTGTTATTTCTTCTGTTTCTACTTGTATAGTATATGATGAAGTAGAATTTCCATGATCAAGAGAGATGTTAAAATTTGAACATCTTGAAGAAGAGGTTACCATTTCTGAACCTATTGATGATGAAGGGTCTTCCTTGGGTAATAAAGAGGAGATGTTGGATTGAGAATTCACATCATTATTTATCTCTGACATTGCTATAACTTCTTCTAGTCTGGTTGATGAAGTATAGAATTGCTGGATTTCAGCGGATGAAATGAAGACATCTCCATTTGAGCTTTCATCATTGCTTGGTGAATCACCAATTTCTCCAAAGTTGTCTGGATTGATTGTTGTAATTGACATTTTGGAAGTTTCCATAAGAGTATTTGGATTTGGGTTTATCCTATCAATTTGACTGATAGAAAACACATAATCTATACTCACATGTCTAAATGGGTTTACTGGAATCTTTTCCAAACCATATGGAGCATTAATTTTGGTAACCTCCTTTGTCGTAGATACCTCCTTTCCCTCCATGTGATAGAATTCTACCTCAATGTATTGAGATTCACATGTTTTGAATGGGTATTTATCACCATAAAATGTCCCAATTTGACCATTGAAACAATATTTGAGACATTGATGGTACGATGAAGGTATAACTACATGTTGATGTAGCCAAGGTCTTCCAAGAAAAATGTTGAAGGTTGTGTCATGACGAACAACCATGAAATCTGAATTGGATACAAGGTCTACAAACTGTGTTCTGAGTGTAATCTCACCCAGAGGTCCTTGTTCATTTTTATCATATCCTTTCAACATCAAAGTAGAAGGAGATAAATCAGATTTGGTGAGGCCCAATCGACGAAGTGTACGAATAGGGATGAGGTTGACTCCTGAACCATTATCAAGGAAAACTCGTCGGATGTCTATATCATTGACCTTGACAGATAAATAAAAAGGTCTAATATGTCCATGCACAACATCATCTTCATCTTCATCTGTAAAAGATATCACTACATGTCATTCTGCAGGACCATTCTCTATATGGTAGACTTCAGCCGTAGCAATTTCAAATTCAAATTCTTGAGGACTTGACAAAGCCTCAATAAGTGCCTCCCGAAGATCCTTTGATAGATTCAAGGCATCCAGAATTGATAACTTGGATGGTACATGGGCCAAATATTTCAGGAAATCATACTTTTGGTCCAAAGGTCTGCATTTCCCAACAGGAACATGTGGTTTCGAAGGTGCCTTAGAAGTTGATGCTTTGGAAGTAGATGCATCTTGTATCAGGGAAGGAGTTGGAAATACTCCTGTATTTGGAAGATTAGACCGACTAGGTCTATTTATTTACTGAGAGTAAGAAGGTGTAACCTCCAACTAATCTTCCAAAATAATTGTTCCAGGACTGAATCTTCCATCTGTGGAAGAACTTTCTTGTTCTTGTTGAGCCTGCTGATGGGCTCTGCCACGATTTTCTACTGCATATATAGTTCTAGTAGGGGTAGGATTGAAATATTGACTTCTGGAATATCCACATATTCCTCTTTATCTGAGTCCTCTGGAACTCCCTCTAATTCCTCTGTTTGATACAGGGAATTCATGCTCATCAAGATCGAAACTGTGACTGGAATAAGGATCTGTTAAGTGAATTATGTTAATAGAACCAAAGATCAACTCTTCATCTGATGAATATTCTTCTTGATTAGCCAGTTTAGGATGTGCCGTTTGGTGGGGCGGTGCCCGTGCTTTTGAATTAGATGGCATAAAATGTTCTAGAGTCAAAGAAAACTTGGGCTTAGACACAAGCTCATCTTCTTCTGACTGCTCTTCTTTATTTGAATTATGTCTCTTTGTTGAGGATTTTCCTTTTGATGAAGGGAGTTTTATTGTGGAATTCATAGTAGAAGACAAAATTGGTTTCTTCAATTGTGTTCGTAAAATGGAATGAGTTCGGTTGATCATTTTTCTGACCATCCAATCATCATATTTCTGCGCATTTTTTCTTTTTACTTCTTGTCACTTGCCTTCTTCCTCTGTATCTGTAGCAGTAACACATGCTACCTGGGCTGAAGAACCTTTAATTTTTACCAGTCCTGAGTCCACCATCTTTTTTAGGAGGTATTTGAAGACAAAACACTCCTGAATGGGATGCCCTAACATCTGATGAAATGGTCAATAGTTGGAAAGGTCTTCATCTCCTTCCTTGTTCTGCCTTTTAGGCCTTGGCGACTGAACCAAATTATTTTCTAGAGCCGAAATGAAGTAACCAGGAACTTTTTCATTTCAGAAAGAATAGACTTTGTTCTTTAACTCCTAAAATTGTTTCCGTCTTTGATCTCTTTGATCATCTTGATGAAACGGCCTCTATTGTTGACACTCAGGAGGTGCATCCCTTCGATAAGATGAAGGTCTTGAAGTGGAAGCAGGTACAAGTGCTTATTTAAGTGTGACTATAGCAGTCTATGATTTACCCATTCTCCTTCCTAGATCTGATGGAATTACATGAGTTTTATCCTTAGTCTTTGTAAGAGATTATTCAATCTGCTGAGCAATCGAAGTAAGGTCTCGAAACCCTCCTGTGTATTTCACAGGGATCAACAGTGTGCGTAATTCATGACGCAAATTTTCCACACAGATTGACAAAAAAATTTCTTGAGGGAGTGCTAAGCTTAAGGAATATGTTAATCCCTTCCAGCGAGCAGTGAAATAAGAAACTATTTCATTCTCCATTTTCTTAAACTTTTTAAGATAAAAAACTGTTTTTGTTGTAAACATTGAGATGAATTTAAGAAGGAATAGTTGACAGAGATCTTCCCACCCGTTAATTGACTAGGATTGCAAGATTGTATACCAGACAAAGTCAGGACCTTGCAATGACTGTACAAAAAACCCGAGCTTAACTGATTCTTGTTGTTGAGGAGTTCCCATCATAGGATCACAATGAGAAACAAAATGTGTTCAGTGTTGTTTTGGGTCTCCCGAACCATTAAAAATTGGGAATATGGTACTTGAGAAATTTGATGGGGGAGGAATTGCATCCACCCATTCAGGGTAAGCTCTCTTTTCTGGTTGAATTTGTGCATGTTTTCCCTCCATATATTCCAATAGAGCTGTTAATGACTCAATGGTAGTTATTAACTTTTGAGAAACATCTGGTTGAGCTTGGACCCGAGCAAGTGCAATAACTGGAGTTTGGACATGTGTGGTGACTGGTACTGCAACTCATGATAGCACTACTGGTTGTTGTTGCGCATAATCCATAGGATTAGACATGTGAGGGTGTACTGGTAAAGGATGATATTCTTTATCCATCTCAGTAGCTACAACAAATTCCCTTGACTGACTGACTCCAGCATGCTTAGGAGGAAGACTACTTTGAAGTAGTTCTGCATTCAACCTCCTTAACTCCTTCATTTATTCCTCTTGTTGTGTGAACCTTTTCTCTAGTGAGAGTGATTGGATTTCTCTAGATGTAGGGTGGGAAAAAACCTGACTTTTTTCCTCTCCTATTGTTGGAAAACTTTTGGAGAGGGGGGAGTTGGTTATTTGAAGGAATATCTAGATTCTGGGTAAGCCTTTAATTTCGTGTTGGCACACCTTCTTCATTTGTTTCAGTGCGTACAGTCTCTTGAGTAGGAACTTCTTCATCTGATCCCTCTGAGTGACACTAATGTTCTGGGGGATCAGTGACAACAGAATCAATGACATTTATTGATGCATAACACATTGCAACCCTTCTATTGGAATTTCTGCGATATTGTCTTCTTCCATGTCCTTGATGAGACATTGCCTTTTGTTGAGTTGATTCCTCAGGAACTTCTTGATGAACCGTAATTTTGAGGGAATCTCTTGATAATTCTGCTCTTTATTTCTCTTATGGATTCTTCCCTAATCAAGAGAAGACTAACCTTCGCTGAGGAAGAGAATGAGGGTTTGAAAAAGTCCCCAGTCTGGTGGACTGGGGTTGTTCCTTCTATTCCTGCTCAACTCCTTGAATCCTATTTGTTGATTCTGAGGGTTGAGCTAAAAGAGTCCCTAGTCTGGCAAGATGGGGTGGTTCTTGAGCTGCTACATCTGATACTTTCTTAAAACCTCTCCTAATTTTGTGGACTTTAGTTTGGAAATTGGCTGGATGCATCAACCTACATCCACTAAAATCACCTGGCTCAAATAACCGTTGGATGATTTCTGACACTTCTGTCACCTGATGATTTGCATGCTCTAAACGAGAATCATGTTTGATATTCTCATTTTCCTGATGCAAGAGTAATTCGACAACTTTTTCTCTGTATGCCTGACTTTGGGAAGAACTAGTTGAATCATGTTCTTGATAAATCCTTTGATTACAAACAAAACGAATTGGTTGTGGCCGGAAATGGGCAATAACATTGCATGAGACCATTTTTGTTTGGCTTTGTTGACTGGAGAGTATAGTAAAATGTAGTGCTCCATGAACACCCCATCCCCTGATATGAATACCAGATGGGTCATTGGAAATTAACTGGCCTAATATTTTTAGTGCATCGAGGCATGAACGCTGAAGGGCTCTCTGCTGCTTTTCAACCTTTGGATATCAGGAAACTAAGAGAGATGCCAAATCAATTTGGAATTGTAACCCTTCTATTATCTTGACATGATTTTCATATTCATCATAAGATAATATTTTCTTTTTCAATTGACAAATATTTTTCCACATGTTGAGACTAATATCATGAATACAATCTTCCATCAACATTTCTGGAATATCATACTGAGAGTCAGCCAAAGGCCTAAACATGACTGGTACTTCACCTTTTACCAGTTGTTTTCTCATATTCAGCACTTCCTCCTTATCATTTGATGAAGATTATTCTACCTGATTAAACAAGAGTCGGTGCTTCTTTGTTGCTTCATCAGATTCAACAAGATTGGTAGAGAATTAATTTATCAAACTAGAAGATGAATGAACCAAGGGTGGTTTGGAGAATGACCTACATCACAGGATATCTTCTGATTGATAAAGTATTTCACCTGCTGGCGGTAAAGCATCAGATATGACTGGCTTCACATTTGCAAGTGCCTCAAGATAAGAGGGTTTTCTCATTACTACATTTTCCTTTGAAGAATTTTCCAGGCAATGCGAATTACTACCACAGATAGGACTTTTGCAGCTAAATTCATCATCATGGGGAGGACCACCATGGCGGGTTGTAGCAAAAGATGGAACCTTTTGCTCTTTGATCTTCTGTACACGTATAGGGTTATTGTGGCTCACATCTAAAGATGATACTTCGAGATCGACCGAACTGTCATGAAGCAACCCTTCATGAGGAAGTGTCTAATGAAGACCTTCAGAATTATTGTTCCCACTATTGGGAAATGAGAGAGTAGAATATTGAGTTTCAACAGATAATTGTCTAAGGGATTCAAGAACTCCAGCATCGAGAAAGGCCTTATTACAGATCGGATCTTGATTTCTTGACTATGTTGGACATGTATTCTTCTTAGACGCCTTCTTACTCATTTTGGTAACCACTTGTTGACAAAAGTGGTTATTATGGCCAGGTGTGTGTGCCTTCTCAGGAGAAATAGTTAGGTTAGGCTGATTATCTCCATTCAAATTGGGTTTATGTGCCTGACTTGATTGTTTGTATGACATGGGGAAGTATTCCCCACAACCCTCTTGGACTAGAACATAGGTGTGTATCTATTCTGGAGTGATATGTTGATGAGTCACTCCACTGGTAGGGATAGATTTGTATTTATTTCCCTGTGATGCTGCTGAAGTTGTTGTAATATTCTGAAACACATCCAGAATATGGGTAGGGATTTTCTTATCCTCTTTCACCATTGTCAGAATGTTCTTGGTGACTTCAGCTACCGGAACTGGAATATACGTCCATTCTATGCTTGGAGTAGGTGTGTATTCCTACTCCTATCCTCCTTTTCATGTTAGTGAATTCTAACAGTACTCATGTGTGGGGGAAGAGAGTTGATTCTGCTCCAAATTTTTCATCAGAGTTTTCCGACTGACTTCTCCGAGTGCTACCAAATGAGACTGTTGGAAGGCTTGATGAACATTGGTAGGTGTATGTGACTTCTGTGTATTCTTCTTTAAGTATGGTTGATGAATTTCCTTCAATACTGGCAGACGAGACTGCTGACAGAATTGTTGATTGTAAACAGGTGTATGTCCCTGCTTATCAGTTGCCACCATATTAGACT
Source organism: Viscum album (assembly GCA_963277665.1). Taxonomy (NCBI): domain Eukaryota; kingdom Viridiplantae; phylum Streptophyta; class Magnoliopsida; order Santalales; family Viscaceae; genus Viscum; species Viscum album. The sequence continues at coordinate 1,034,431,796 of OY728158.1, forward strand.
GGAGAGCTTCTTCGGGTGTAGTCAGATGAGCCTACTGACTAGCTAATGAGTTATAAACAGGTGTATATTCCTGTCTATAATACTCCGCCGAAATTTCCTGGCGGGATTGGCGTGTTAATGCCAGACGAGTCTACTGGGAAATAACATTAGGACAGATGGGTGTATATGCTCGCTCGTTGTTTTCCATCAAGTTGGCTTGATGGAATTCTCTAGAGGGGGAAAAAGTAAGAAACTGCTCTCTGTTGACCAGATTTTACCCCTGGCGGTTTGTCTTGTGTGCTCGGGTCTGAGGAACCTGAGCCAAACCCCTAAAGGTGATACCCTCATCATGTTGAGGGCGCACTGCCGCACGAGTTTGGCGGCGATTGTTGATGGGAGCCCTTGGTAAGGACTCATGTCTTCTTGAATTAAGCCTTGAGTGACCTTCTCATTCACCTCCCCATAATATGGGAGGGACTGGTGACTGCGTTCTGGGGATAAAAACCCAAAACAGTTGGATACGGTGGTTGGCACCACCTGTTTCTTGATCACTGGTTGTCGCTGTCTGGACAACCAGGTTGAATTATTGACTTGGAGGGCTTGTCGAGTGGCCTCTAGAGTCGGAATGGTACCGTGTTGACAGTATTCCTTAACCAGTTCATTTGAGACCCAGCGTTGAAGATGTTGACTAGTTGATGGAATCCTCAGAGCGGACGAGGATCCAGCAGGAGTAGCAGTAGAAGCATTCACAGGTGTGAACTTTAGAGAAGCCATTTCAATAACGTAGAGAGATCTTGGAAATGAGTGCAGGTTTGATATAACAGACATAATCAAGATATGTTCGGCCACTACATCTTTTAGATGAGCACGTATGTTATTTATTTCTTTTTTGGCCCTCACAATGAGTTAAATATGGGCCTAAAAAATAAGTAAAACATCATTTAACATGGTTAAGTATTCACGTCGGGTTCACCATTTTTGATTCTTTTGGAAATAGGGATGACCTTGTTTGTTTAAGGTTCAAACATTCCAATCAGTTTCTAATGGTTTTATTCATATAACCTGAAACATCCAATGATTCTATATCCATTTGGACCTACTTTTCAAAGGTAGGTGCTCATTTATTTATGGACTGATGTGGCTTAAGAATTTTCATTGGTCGAGAGGATGGGAGGTCGGACTCATCAGACCTTTTTGGGGGGAATTATTGTCTACTCCGGGACTCTTTTATAGATTTGAGTTATGTTCGTGAATCCTTATTAATTTACAAAGTATGAAAATGAGATTTTCTTTAGATCTAAAAATCAATGATTAATATTAATGAGATTTAGAGAATCTTTTATATGTATTTGAGGTTCTTCATTAATAGATAATCATCCATATTTATTAAATATTCTTAGTCAATGGTATCCTTCAACACATTATATAGAAATATCTTGGTCATTATGATAACCATACTGGCTTTAAAGCCACTCAGTGGGGAACTTGAAGTTTATTGTCATTCAAAAGGACATGGATTATTTTAGAGTTGGGATCGTACCTGCAGATGGGCTACCTACGTATCCTCGTTTAGAAAAGGAATCAGAACCCATGTAGTTCGAGTGAATAAGTATGAGGTTTATGCATGATAAACGGCCCAAAGAAAGATTTCATAATTACTTTTATGATCTAAAATCACGTGAGTCATGCTCGGTGTGAGAAACAAGAGGTATCAGTAAAACCTGATGATTATGCCATGAAAGATGCAATCATAAGAAATAATGTGGGGCTTATGTATGTATGACTGCCCAAGGTAGATGGGGATTGGGATTTACTTCAGGGAAGAAACCCGGGAACAATGTCCATAAAGGTATATGTGCTTTATAGAGATTTGGATACTTAACATAGGGATTACTCTTGAGAAGGATGCCCAAATTAGAGGGGACTTATGATTGGGATTTATTCCTGATAAGGAATCCCAAATCAAATGAAATTAAGACTGGGGCTTATTCCTGAAAAGGAGGCCCAAATCAAAATAAATTATGACTAGGGCTTATTCCTAAAAAGGAGGGCCAGGTTAAGGGAAATTATTATTGGGGATTACTCCTGAAAAGGAGGCCCAGGTTAAGGGGAACTTGTGACTGGGGCTTCCTCCTGAAAAGGAGGCCCAGGTTAGGGAACTTGTGACTGGGGCTTAGTCCTGAAAAGGAGGCCCGGGTTAAGAGGAACTTGTGACTGGGGCTTACTCCTGAAAAGGAGGCCCAGGTTAATGATCTTCTCATCTTAAAGGATGAGGTTGAATGAAGGAAATCTCTAACCTTAGTGACATAAAGATATGTAAATCATGAGGTTTTGAGAGATATTCGATATAATTCCTTTTAGATAAGGAAGCCAACAAAGGAACCATTCCATAAATGGATTTGAAGAGGGTTTGGAAGGCTAAATCTTGAAGAGGAGATGTGGATTTGAAGAAAAGAATTGAATACGCAGGAGGGGCACCCAAAAAGAGGCAGGCTTACAAGTCTTTTTTGGGTGCGCAAGTCCTGGTCGCACAACTATACTTGCGCGACACGGGTTTTCTTGGGCGACAGTTAACCCATAAGGTAATACTTGGGTGAGAATTGGCTCAAGCCCATAGTATTATCCCTAGAGGCTTCCAATAGGGTGGCGCGCAAGTGTTGTTGAAGGGATAAGGCGGCGCGCAAGTGTGGCCATTTCCCTTAAGGGATGGACATTTAGGCGCGCAAGTGTTGATGAATTCCAACACTTAGGCCTTATTCCTCCTCTTTAGATCTTCCATTCTAGGTTAGAAATTACCTTAGAAGTGTTTGGAAGACTTCAAGTAGAGACTACGGCGCCGAGAGCTTAAATCTGACTTTTGGATTTTTCATCCTCAAAATGGGGGGGGGCCCACAAGGGGTATTTATAGTCCATTGATGACCTTGGGTGAAAAAATAATAGGGCGTGCAAGTCACCTGCATGACCCATATGTGGTGCGCAAGTATACATGCGCGACCATAGTGAAACTTACGCGACCCATGCTTAAAGAAATCCTTGTTCATGCCTTTGTCAATTTTTGATGTTCTTCAAAGGATGAATCTCTTTGTGCTTAAGGTATTCCCATTTTTCATTCGTTAGACTCTGTGATGGAAAAGAGTGTCAACAATCATAAATAAATGACTTCTTCAAAAAGGAATATTCACTCCTATACTATGATCATTCACTAAATATGATACTCAGTGTACCGAGTATGACAGAAATTGTATGGTTTCAGTTTAAATTGACATTTTATTAATGTATTATTTCATATTTATTTTAAATTTATTTCATTATATTATTACTAACATAAGAATTGTTTTCTTACATAGGTTATTTATTTTTCTTAGGTTTGGTTGGATTGTTCGAATATGCTCTTGCTTGTGTTCTTCATCTAAAATTTATTTTGGATTTTTTAAAGATATTTTGGGAATTCTTATTTTTCTTTCAATTATATACAACAATCCAAAAAATAAAGAACATTCTCCTTCCTGATGGAATATAAAACCCCATGTTACCCGGAACATGAAGTGTTTTAGAGAGCATGAGGCTTCTCTTCCATTAAAATGGAACATGTTATCTATTTTCTATCATTTTTTAGATTGTGGAAATAAAAACACATATAACATACTCATTCGACCTCACCTCAATCTGATACATGTTATGCTCAGTATGACTTCGAATGTATGTTTTTAGTTTACAATTTAAATTTTAGTTCAAAAAACATTACATACAAAAAACCATGATAATTCATTAATATTGTTTTGATACTTTATTAAATCAATCCATAATTCATTTGTGACATATATAATTCATCCATACATCAATATTACACACGGTATGGCTGGTATAACTCTAAGTGTGTCTTTTAATTTAAAATTAACATTAATTTTAGTAAAAATAACATGTGACAAATAGAAAACCAATAAAATTCATCTGAATGTTTTTAATACATTAGTAAAATGTTTCATAAGTTTTTTTTTGATGTGTAGCAATCAAACACATTTTAATCTGACACACAATGAGACTGATATGACTCCAAGTGTGTATTTTTAACTTAAATTTGACGATAATTTTAGTAAAAAGAGTAAGTGACATACTAAATGTAAATAAAACACATTCGGGATATTTTTATACTTTAGGAAAATAATCCATAAGTCATTTGTGACATTTTTGAATCAATTATAGGTCAATATGATGTACGGTGTGACCGGTATGACCCAAAGTGTTTTTTATCACTTTAAAATTGACATTATATTTCAAAACATGTGTCACTTAATAAAAAATAAGGTAACGCACTCCAATTGTCTTGATAATTTAGATTTATGATTCGCAATTTATTTTTGATGTAAAGGAAGTAGTCTCACATCAAACTAACATAGGATGTTACAGGTATGACACAAACAGCATTTTTTCAATTTGAAATGACATTTTAGTAAGAAAAACACAAGTTACATAATAAAAAATAATAAAAATAATTCTCATTGTTTATATAATTTAGAAAAATGATACATATATCATTTTTGATGTGTAGGAATCAGCCCCACCTCAATATGATTCCCAGTGTGACTGATACGACTCCAATGGTGCATTTTTATTTAAAATTGACAATAATTTTACTAAAGATAACAAGTGACATATTGAAAATCGATAAAAAAACATTTATATTGTTTTAATACTTTACGAAAACAACTTATAAGTCATTTTTGACTTGTATGAATCATCCACTTCTCAATTTGACCCACGGTGTGACCGGTATAACTCCAGGTTTTTCCTTTTATTAATGATTTTTCATTAATTTTAGTAAAAAGAAAAAGAGACATACTAAAAACTTATAAAATGAATCCGGATTACTTTGATAGTTTAGAAAAAACACCCTTAAGTAATTTTTTATGTGTATAAATCAACCGCACCTTAATGTGTTGTATGGTGTGACCAATATGACCCCAAGTGTGTCTTTTTATTTAAAATTGACATTAATTTTAGTAAAAAGAACATATTGCATACTTAAAACTGATAAAACACATTAGGATAGTTTTCATACAACAGAAAAATGATCCATAAGTAATTTTTGACATGTAGGATTCAAATGAAACTCAATCGATGCACAGTGTGACTTGTATAACTCAAAGTGTGTTTTTTTTATTTAAAATTGATGTTAATTTTATTAAAAACAACAAGTGACATACTGAAAACTAAACATGTGCATTCATATTATTTTGATAATTTATGTAAATGATTCATTACTCATTTGTGACATTTATAGATCAACTATACCTCAATATGATGCACAATGTGACTGAGATAATTCCATATGTGTTTTTTTATTTAAAATTGGACTTAATTTTATTAAAAATAACTAGTGAAATGATTAAAACTAATAAAAACATTCTTATTGATTTTATAACTTAGGAAAATAATCCATAATCCATTTTGACGTGTAGGAATAAACCTCACCTCAATCTGATGCATGGTGTGACCGACATAACTCCATGTGTGTATTTATATTTAAAATTGACATTAATTTTAGTCAAAAGAAAAGGAAACATATTGAAAAATGATCAAACACATTTATATTATTTTTATACTTTAGGAAAATGAACTATAAGCCAATTTTAATTTGTATGAATTAACCATACCACAAACTGATGCACGGTGTGGCCAATATGACTCCAAGTGTGTATTTATTAAAAATTGTCATTAATTTTAGCAAAAAAAACATGTGACATACTAAAAATAGAGAAAAAAATTTGAATGGTTTTTATAATTTAGGAAAATGATCTGTAATTAATTTTTGATGTGTAGGAATCAACCACACCTCAATATGATGCATAGTGTGACCGGTATAACTCAAAATGTATGTTATCATTTTAAAATTGAAATTTTAGTTTAAAACATGTTTCACTCTATGAAAACCATGAAAACTCACTCTGATTTTCCTAGTGATTTATGGGAAAATATTTATAAGTAATTTTTGATGTATAGTAAATATTCTCACATCAAACTGACACAAGATGTGATAGATATGACTCGAAGAGTGGGTTTACAGTTTGAAATGAAATTTTAGTAAAAAACATGAGTGACATACTAAAAAATAATAAAATTCATTTTCATTGTTTTTATACTATATAAAAATGATACATAATCCATTTTTTATGTGTAGGAATCAGATGCACCTAACTCTATTGCACGGTGTGACTGATATGACTCCAAGTGTTCCCTTTTATTTATAATTGACATCAATTTTTGTAGAAATAAAAAGTAACATGCCAAAAAACAATAAAACTTATTAGGATTGATTTGATACTTTATTAAAATGACACATATCTAATTTGTAATGTTTATAAATCAACGTCACCTTAATCTGACACATGGTGTGGCTAGTATAACTCCAAGTGTGTCTATTTATTTAAAATTAACATTAGTTTTATTAAAAAGAACAAGTGATATACTAAAACCTAAGAAAACACATTCATATTGTTTTGATAATTTAAGAAAATGGTCGGTATGTAATTTGTGATGTGTAGGAATAAACCACACATCAATTTAGTACAAATTGTGATTGATATGACTTCATGTGTGCCTTTTCATTTAAAATGGACATTAATTTTAGTAAAAAGAACAAGTGAGATATAGAAAAATAAGAAAATACATTTCAATTATGTTTATACTTTAGGAAAATTATCTATAAGTCATTTTCAGACATGTAGGAATCAATGAAACATTAATATGATACATGATGTGACCGGTATAACCCAAAGTCACTATTATTAGTTAAAAATTGACATTTTAGTTCAAAAGGTGTCTCACTCACTAAAAACCAAGAAAAATCACTTTCATTGTCCTAATAATTTAAAAAAATTATTCATAAGTCATTTTTGGCCTGTATGAAGTAGTATCACATAAAAACGAAACATTATGTGACCGGTATGACTCAATGTGTGTGATTCTAATTTGAAATCACATTGTAGTCAAAAACATAAGTGGCATTATGAAAACTGAGTAAACACATTAAGATTGTTTTAATACTTTAGAAAAATTATTCATAATTCATTTGTGACATGTATGAATAAAATTCATCTTAGTATGATGCAAAGTGTGACCGATATGACTCCAAGTGTATCTTTTTATTTATAATTGATGCTAATTTTTGTAAAAAGAATAATCAAAAAACTGAAAACTGTGAAAACACATTCCAATTATTTTGAAAATTCAAGAAAAATTCCCACAAGTCGTTTTTCATGTCTAGGAATCAACTGCACTACAGTCGAGAGCACGATGTGACCGGTATAACTCCGAGTGTGCCTTTTTATTTAAAATAGACATTAATTTTAGCAAAAATAACAAGTGACATAATGAAATCTAAAGAACACATTCAAATTATTTTGATACATTATGAAAGCGATCCATAAGTCATTTTTTATGTTTATGAATCAACCACAACTCGATATGATACACGGTGTGGCTGATATAACTCCAAGTGTGTAGTCTTAGTAAAAAATTAACATTAATTTTAGTAAAACAAACAAAATACATACTAAAACCTGATAAAATTAATTCAGATGTAGTTCATACTTTAGGGAAATGATCTATAAGTCAATTGTGACTTATAGGAACCAACCACACCTCAATATGAGGCATGGTGTGATATATATTACTCCAATGGTGTCTTTGTATTTAAAACTGATAAAACACATTTGGATTGTTTTGATACTTTATAAAAATGTTCCATAAGTCATTTGTGACATGTAGGAATCAACCACACCTCAATATGATGCATGGTGTGATCTATATGACTCCAAGTTTTTCTTTGTATATAAAATTGGAATTAATTTTGGAAAAAAGAACAAGTGTCATACTAAAAACTACAAAAACACTTTTTGGTTATTTGGATAATTTAGGAAAACAAATCAAAATCCATTTTTGATGTATAGTGATCAACTACACCTCAATATGATGCATGGTGTGACCAGTATAACTCCAAGTGTGTTTTTTATTTAAAAATGAGAAATGAATTCAGATTTCTTTGATAAATTAAGATAATGATCCATAAGTCATTTTTGATGTGTATGAACCAACCACAAATCAATCTAATCCATGGTGTGATGGATGAATCCAAGTGTGTATTTTTATTTAAATTGTACATTTATTTTAGTAAAAACAACAAGTTTCATACTAAAAACTAAAAAAACGCATTTAGGTTGTGTTGATACTTTAGAAAAATGATCTGTAAGTCATTTCTGACATTTTGGTATCAACTGTACCTCAATTTGATGAATGGTATGATCATAATAACTGCATGTGTGTCTTTTCACATAAAATTGACATTAATTTTAGAAAAAAGAACAAGTGACATACTAAAAACTAATAAATCATATTTTTATTGTTTTGATACTTTAGGACAATGATCTATAAGTAATTTTTAACAGGTAGGAGTCAACTGTGCCTCAATTTGATGCATGGTATGACCGATATGGCTTCATGTGTGTATTTTAATTTAAAATTAACATTAATTTTATTAAAAAGAACAACTAAAATATTTAAAACCAATCAAACACATTTATATTGTTTTGATGCATTAGGAAAGTGATCCATATGTCATTTTTGACGTGTAGGAATCAACCCCACCTCAATCTAAAGCACAGTGTGACTGGTATGACTCTAAGTGTGTCATTTTATTTTAAATTGGCATTTTATTAATGTATTCTTTCATATTTATGTTTAATTTAGTTTTTATAGTATTACTAACATAATATTTTTTTCATGTATAGGTGGATTCATTTTTTTGGGTTGGGGTGGTTTGTTCATAAACTAATACCATGGTTGGGATTTTTTGGGAGGGGGTTGAGGGTGAGGCAAAGATGATGAATCATTAATGTTCTTAAATGTTTTTGGATATTTTTTGAAAATTTAAATATACAAAACAATTTTTAAAATGTATATAATTTTTTTTTGTATTTTGATGTATAATTTAGTTCAATGAAATTATGTATGTTCATACACATTACAGGTGTGTTTTCTGAAGTGTGTTGTTATTAAAATGACACATTGTAGTAGGTGGGCCTTTATTATTGATATTTATAGCACTGATAAAGGAGGACCTTTATCAGTTCTAATGATAGTGCTAATAAAGTGGATAATTTAATAGCATTCCTTTAGTACTGATAAAGGGCCCCATTTATTAGCCTTTTTTAGAACTGATAAAACTTCCCCATTTAATGGTGCTTAGGAATAAAATTATATTTTATCACTTTTAAAGACCTTTTTTCACACAGTTAAAGGACTGATCTATGGTATTTTCACTTTGATATGATTTTACTCCTTGGATCCCATTTTTATAATTCATGGGTGTTTTATATTTTTTTCTTCTTTTCTTACAGGGCCTCGGGACTTTTCAGGGTCTGAAACATAACATCAACTATACAGGTGTCATATACTAGGAAACTCATGGTAATATTTAGGTGTTTCAAAGGTATCATGTTTGTAAAACCTTAGTCACTTTCACACACAAGAAAATTATAGTTTGTATTCCTCCTCAAGGTGAGGGTCTCATCAAGCTGATTGATCAATTCTTAGATGAATTTGATGGGTTTGTTCTCCATGTATGGCAGTTTACTAAGACCCAAAGCATCCAGATTGAGAGAAAACCTATCAACCCCATTCCCCATAGGTAAAACAATAAAGTTCCTACCTAAAAGTAATGATAGCACAAATTATTTTAAAACTATAGGTATTAGAAAACTATAATAGAAAAGATTGGTAGAATGGAATACCATAGGTAGCAACCACTATTGATGATATCTGAATATATCTCATCCTTTCCCATTATGTAGAATTTATTGATTTTCCAGGTGAAAGTGAATAGAGATGAAGGATAATGGCTCACCACCTTGTTTCTTTGAGAGCCTTACATGGTTGTGATCCTTGTATAAAGAATGTTGAATTGAGGATAATATTATGGGGAATCGAGGGTGTCATAAAATATTGAAGGATTTATGTATATTTTTAAATATGTCATGAGAGGCTACTTTTTATAATAATATCTATCTCGGGGTGAGGAACCCTAAAAAATGGATATCCTATCTCCCTAAAAAACCACAAGATTTTAGGAATGGCTTGATTCATGGGTTAAAAAATTCATTCCCTAAAAAAAATTATTAATAAAAAATAGAGTACACATGCAAAAAAGACATGAAATTACAGAGTTAAAAAAACCATGCAATGGAACTAGAGACGCAATGAGAGGTTGCGGTCACCAGATTTTATTTCTCTCACCCCATCCTCTAGGTCCACCCCTATATTTAATGTGTCCTCCCCTCTTCTATTTCTTAAAATCCTTCCGATTAACAAACCGATCATCCTTACTCGGTGATTATCTTTTTTCATCATGAGTCACAATGTTGACAATCTCTTAAGGTTTTCCCTTTAACACGAGGAAATTCATGGAAATTGATAAACTCCTCACATAACACATCCCTACTCTTAGATTTGTGTAAGATATCAAGAAAATTAATTTTATTATTAATAGTATCTGAGAGAAGTTTAATAGTGGTATCCTCCTCACTCTTCACCACTTTTTCCAGAGTGTTGGATTCTCCCACCCATGCCCGATTAGCTGGGATCCCACCCTCTGGGGGTTCCATAGATTCCATTGAAGAAATTTCTACACGAAAATCATTAAGGCACAATTAAGAACTTTATCCTATTCAAACACCTCATGATGAACAATTGAGGCTTGACCATACATTGGTGAGGGATCCTTGATTTTTCTATTCAATACTAGTTGGATGTCTCCATCATCCACTGCCTTATCTTTCTCCTTCCGATTGGAAGAAGTTAGTAAATCATGCCGAAGATCATAGTAAAAATCCTCTTGGATAGAATCCTCACAATCACACTATATATCCCCTTCTTCATCAGCTACTATGCCTTCCCATGAGGCCTTAAAATAGTATGGTGTGACACTACATGACTTCTTCCCATCATCATCATTTTCTAGACCATCATAAATATCATTAGGAGAAATATTTTTTTCTTCAACACTGAAAAGGAAATCTGACCTCTTATGAGTGATAGGAATAAGTGCAGTAGCATATAAGAAAACACCATAAAATTATACAGATAGAAACAGAGGCCCATTCCAATTCATTTCCCTCTACACGCCAATTTCAATAATGGGTATGCGTCAAGTATCGTATAAATGGGTCTCTCCAGGTTCTCTAAAACAGACTTATCCATAAAGGTTGAAGCCCCCTATGTCCAAAAAAGCTTGTCATGAAATGCCACCAGCTACTTCTTATTCTACCTAGAGGTATTTCCATGAAAACTACATTCTCCATCACAGTCCTTTGATGAATTACTCTTTGAACCACAGGAATCGCATACCTTCCTCCTGTAATTCTCAACCAAATGTCCAAAAAACATTTAATTTTGATAGAATACTAGGAAATTATCATAATCAACACTGATTTGTATATCATCTATGGGAGTAGTAAGAGTCACAGTGTCAATGAGAGTAGAACTCAGGGAAATTTCTACTAGCATTCTCGCAAAATGCCCATACCTAACATGCAATATATTTTTATCCAAGCGAATCGGGACACCAATGGAAGATGAATTATCATGTAGGATTTTTGGATGCCACAAAATCTAATTGAGGCCATGAAACTTGATCTATACCTATGAAAAAGTATTCATGACCTATGAAACATTAAATTACATCATCAATTCATAGATATAGAGTGTTCCTGGCTTCAATAAAATATAACTTGAAGACTAGGTATGATAATGAAATTCATCTGAATGAAAAAGGACAATGAAAAAAGAATCTACCTAAAGAAATACACTTGCATCCGAAAACCCCCAATGAAAAGAGATCATGTGAACCAAGTGTGCAAGCTACCATGACTTTTCACCTTTATAGAGGAAAATTTTAGTGACTAATGAGTTTTTATCCATAACCAATCGCTCCGAAAATGCTTCTATGTTGGCTTCAACATGGGACGATGATACTTTCTTGAGGATCCTACTAGAAAAATATCCCTTGAATGCCACCAGAGAACATCGATAAGGAACATCCCTTGAATCAGGTATTTCACCCAATTTTCCATCAATAGTCAATGCCCCTTCAATATCGTGGCAAGAAACACCAAGGATCATAGGAGACACTTGGGAATGCCCTTCTAAGAGAAGTTTTCAACCAAGAAATTGTGGAATTTTCAGACAAGAAGTGATTCATAGACCTCATATCCATCGCCTTCGAGGAGAATCTTCTCAACCCACAACGCGATCTTCGCAAAACCACTAGATTTGATTTTTTTCATTATTCAACACAATTTGAATAATTTTGATGTAATCCAGAAGTTATGTTGCATAATTATTGATCTTGATACCTGATAGTTGGAGTCATCTTATACCCCATTTAAGATATTAATTTTTATCCATATATTAAGTGCGATTGCTAATTAATTATTAATAATTAATATGTTTTAATTTATCAGAAATTGAATAATATTTAATTATTAATATATAATATTAATAATAACTAAAAATAATTAAAAAATATTAATTACTATTATATATTAATAATTATTTATTAATAATAAATTGGTAGTTAAATAATGTTATTTTCTATTTAAGAATATTAATTTCTAATTAATATTAATAAATAATAAATATTTAATATTATTATTCAATTACTAAATATATAATTATTAATTATTAATTATTAATTAATTAATTTTTACTAATTAATTAATAATAAATATTCATAATTATTTTTTAAGATCAATTTATTAAAAAATTATATAATTAATAATTAATTAATAGCTATTATATATATTAGATATTGGGGGGTACAATTACAAAAAAAAAACACACAGCATGCTCATAGGCCTGGAGGACCAGTGATAACCCACTTAAAAGATAATCCAACCCAAAAGATAATACATTCCCCGACCCCTTTAGTCAAACACATTATATATATAACCCACAAATGCCTTTGATATATGGACAACAAGTGAGTTTTTTAAATATGATTTTTGAAAAAAAAAATTAAAATAAATTCCTAGGTGAATTTTTTTTTTTTTGAAAATTGGTGTGAAAGGATGCTGGCACGCTGCCTCCTTTCATCCCAAAACCCAAAAAAAATTATTTTAAATATTATTTTTTATATATTTAAAAAAAATTGTTTTTTTGTTTATATATATATATATATATATATATCGGCATATTTAATCTGTTATTTAATATCCAATGGTATTTCCATTACATCAGTCGGGATTCTAATAGAAACCCTCACCCAGGGCTCCCTTTTATAAGAGGACTTGCCCTGGAAATCAGTCTACATTTCTGTTGTGGGATTTATGTTCTACCTTTCCTACACAGAATATTTTGCATTTCTGATGTGAGATTCTGTTTCAAGTACCTGGATGTGAAATCCTATAAAATATAAACTATAATAATAATATAAATTATACTTAAAACCTAGATTAAACATATAATAAATGGCTGAAAATAAAAAAATCATAAAAAATGTTGATAAAAAATAATTTATAAGATTTCAAAACCACCTACTTGAAACTTAAAAATGATTAAAGTTTGTCACTTTTAATGACTATAAAATATAAAATATAAGACAAATACAAGTGAAACATAAAACATGAATTAAAAATATAATAAATATTTGAGAATAACAATATTTTTTAACAAATGTTGATGAAAAATAATTTATAAGCTTTCAAAACCACCGATCTGAAACATAAAAAATGTTTCAAGTATGTGACTTTGAAAGCTTATAAAATACAAACTATAAGAACAATATAAATGAAAATTAATACATGGATTAAAATTATATGAAATAGTTGAAAAAAATAATTTCATAAAAAATTTCGATGGAAAATAATTTATAAACTTTCAAAACCAACTACTTGAAACTTAAAAATGTTTCAAGTATGTGGATTTGAAAGACTATAAAATATAAACTATAAGAAGAATATAATTGAAACCTAAAACATGGATTAAAAATATTATAAATAATTAATATTTAATTATTTAATTATTAATATAATTATTATTATATAATAATTAATTATTTAATTAGTAATTATGAATAATTAATTAGTTAACAATTATATTACAAATTAATTAATTAGTAATTGTATTACTATTTAACTGATTAATTATTATATAATTAAATAATTAATATTTATATAATTAATATAATTATTCATTATTAATATAATAATTAATTAGTTATTATATAATTAATTATTAATAATTACAAATTAAATAATTAATAATTATATAATTAATAATTATATTACTAATTACCTAATTAATTAGTTATTATTTATTATATGTTTAATCCATGTTTTAGGTTTCAATTATATGCGTCTTTTGGTTTATATTTTATAGTCTTTTAAGGCCACATACTTGAAACATTTTTAAGTTTCAAGTAGGTGGTTTTGAAAGCTTATAAAATATTTTTCATCAAACTTTTTTTATGAAATTATTTTTTTCAACTATTTGTTTTATGTCTAATCCATTTTTAATTTTCATTAATATTGGTCTTATAGTATATATTTTATAGGCTTTCAAAGTCACATATTTGAATCATTTTTAAGTTTCAAGTTGGTGGTTTTTAAAGCTTATAATTTTTTTTTCATCAAAAAAATTTACAGAATTATTTTTATTTTTAAGTATTTATTATATTTTTAATTCAAGTTTTAAGTTTCATTTATATTATTCCTATAGTTTATATTTTATAGTCTTTAAAAGCCACACACTTGAATCATTTTTAAGTTTCAAGTAGGTAGTTTTGAAAGCTTGTAAATTATTTTTTATCAACATTTTTTAAGAAATTTTTTTTTTCAACTATTTCTTATATGTTTAATCCAAATTTTATGTTTCATTTATATTGGTATTATAGTTTAAATTTTATAGACTTTCAGAGCCACATACTTGAAACAAAATTCCACATTAGAAATGAAGAATGTTCTCCACAAGAAAAGGAGAACCTGAATCCACATCAGAAATGTAGAAAGATTTACAGGGCAAGCCCTCTTATATAAGAGAGCCCTAGGTGAGGGGTTCTGTCAGAATCCAAACTCTTGTAATGACAGTACTGCTGGATATTAAATGGAAGATAAATTATACTGAAAATTTTTGTTTTATATTATATATATATATAAACAAAACAAAACAATACAAAAAAACAAAAAATTTAAATATATAAAAAAGAATATTTAAAATAGTAAAAAAATTGGGATTCTGGGTGAAAGGTGGTAGCGCACCTCCCGCCTTTCACACCCATTTTCAAAAAAATATTAAACTAGGGATTTTAAAAAAAAGATCAAAAAATATTTAAAAAAACTCACTATAGGCCCTTCTTCACTACGGTCTAGCCCTACTGTGCTCACGCATGATCATAGTCCCAAATTCTTTTAGCTCGTAGGCCCCTGTTGTCTGTTGAAGCCACCCTGCCACATTGACTTTAGTCCAACATTGGTCGAATCCCCCGACCACCTCAATCTTTTCCCCAACTTACACTTCTTGAGAACAATGCTGGCTAATTTCCACACATCGCATCCCGTCGTTCACCCCTCAAATATGTGCATGGTGCCCCATTTTCTAATTATTTCCCGAATGTCTTCAAAACCACACAAGTCCAAGATATATCCCCCTAAAACTGTGCCATCATACATGTGATTTTGAATGGTGATCTGAGACCACCGTGCATCAACCTACATCCTAGATCCCCACACCGACACCACACTAATGAATTGCACCAAGATCCCTAAATCCATTTTCCTTACTATTAACCTTTGTTGGTCACTGCTTCGCCAAACACCCACCATGACTATCGAGCGAAGGCCCCTGTATCAACCTCACCCACAATTATTAAACAAATTATATACTAAACTCAGTAAAAAAACTACTGATTATTATTATTAAATATTAATGATTTGTAAATAATTAATAATTAGTATTTGAATAATTTGATAAAAAATATTATTAATAATTATTTATCTTCTAATTATTTAAAAAATATATTTCTTTAATAATTAATTAATAACTATTTATTATTAATAAAATTAAAACAAAAATATTATTTATTATAAATAATTATTAATGAATTTTATTTAATTACTAATAATAAATAAATATTAATAATTAAATAATAACTAAAAATTATTAATGAGAAAGATAAAAATAACTGTTATTAGTTATTAATTATTATCAGTGAATAGTAATTAATAAATAATAAATGAATAAATTTGAGTAATTGATTGATAAAAGTTTTTAATAATTAGAAATTATATTATTTGTAATTAAAAACAATTAACTAACAATTAAAAATTATTTAATAAAAATTAAAAATTAAAAATTCACCAATATTAGTTAATTAATTAATAATAATTTGTTAATAATTAATTAATGATTAGTAATTTAATAATTTAATTATTATTATTATTATTTAGTAAATAAATAATAATTTTAAATATGTATAAGTGGTTTTTTTAGGAAAATTATTAATATTTATTGATTAATTAATAATTAAATATTACTTCATTACTAATTAATTAATAATCGTTAACTATTAATAAATAATTAGTTATTTATTTATTTTTATATTAACATTATTAATATTAATTAGTTAATTGATAATTATTTATATTTATTAGTAAATATTAATAGTTAAATATTATATGTTTATTATAATTATTATTTATTAGTAATTAATATTTATTATTGATTAATTATTAATTATAAATTTTAATATATTATTAATTTTATGTGCTAAATGGCGAAGCCGAATCCCACATTGGAAATCTATAAGGATTTTCAGGGTAGCCCCATTATAAAAAAGGAGCCATGGGTGAGAGTTTTTGTAGGAATTCAAGATTACTTTAATTAGTGTAAAATGAGATATATATTAGTTGTCAAATTCAGATAAAAAATTTGTTATATATAAATATCAAAGATGATAATGGATGTTACAAGGAATGTAAACAACATATACACATGTAATCCCACAAGGACATGCCACACCCCCTCCAAGGGTTTATGCACTTCGTAGCAAGCTCATTACATTGATTGGCCCAAAGTCCCAGGGACCCAAAGGCCATTATGTGGGTTTACACCCATTCTTTCATTGCTCATGTATCATCGCATTTGATGCTATCTACCTATGTCATAAATTTCCCCAAGGGCCCTCAATGCCTTTGTGGCTTATTTTTTAAAATAAAATTAAACATGGACTTACTTTCTGTTTTTTGCTGAAAAAACAATAAAACAACTCTGATTTCTTAGTCTTATTTCAATCTAAATATTTAATGAAAATATATTATATAACATGACTCGGGTGGGCATACAATTACTGTTGTAATGGGTCCCTATTAATCGGTTACCAAACACCACTCGATTCAATTAAATGGGGTTAAGATAGTATTTTTTTTTTACAAACAATGGAGGATATATATTAAGATCGAAGATCAGTAGATGTGTAGTAATTCATCCATGATGGAAAACTATGAAACCAAAAAAGAATATTCTTGAGAGACCTCGAGTCATCAAAAGGTAGACAAAACAATTCCCTTATCTTATGATGAAAGAGAAAGATCATGCTGAGATGAGGTGGGTGAGTGACTTAATCTTCATAATCATGAAGCTAAATGATTAGAGGCATCCCATTTTTTCAAGGACAACATGGATGATGGTCAGGTAATCTGATTCAATAATGATGGATTTCTATCCCCTCTCTATAATGAAGTTCATGCCGAAAAATGGCATGGGCTTCGACCACTGGAGGTTCGTTGATGGAGAGGAGTGACTCTTGCCTTGCAGAAAAAAAATTGTCTGAAGTGATCTTAGACCATCATTCCAAGATTTATAATCCCTTCTCCAGAAAGGTATGCATCCACGTTGATGTTGAAAACCCTAGGATGGGGTTCCATTTGCAAAAAAGAGGTATAGATTTTGTATTCTCACATTGCGTATCATGTGGGTTCCATGTTTCCAACCACGTAGTAGCCCGATCTATCCAGAAGTCATAAGGTTTTGATATCTGATTAAAAATATGGTTGTTCCTTCAAACCCATATGATCTAAACCATCATGCAGTAAGAATCGAACATCTCTGTAGGAAGTTAGGAAAACCACATCTTTATCAATGTTGAAAGATCAGGTTCCATATCAACAGAATGGTCAGAAAAATATCCCCATGCATTCCATATGACATTGGCCCTGGGATAAAAAATTATTTCATGTTTGAAAGTTTCTATCTCATCCAAGCATAAAAGGAAATAGTTGGTCTTATGATTCATGGTGAAATGAGAGGAAATCCTTAGAGGGATTGATAAAAAATAATATTTTCTCCCTATAGTAATAGTCCTTATGAGGGAAAGGTAGACGCTATATAGTCTTCTAAAGCATGTCACCCTCCATAGTTAGAGCATCCAATGCCAATCAGCAGCTAGATTTAACAGTGTGAGATATTGAACTATCCTTTCTTCAGTAGATATTATCCTACCCTATATCCCTCATGAAATTAATGCTCAAAATAATCTTTATATCTCTATCATTAATCCAGGATTCATGTTTATAAATACATTATCTATTACTTGCGTCATTAATAAAGGTACAAACAATTTCATCTTCAAACCTCGTGACCACAAGGGAAGTTTCCTCCAGCCCATCATTGTCATCCAACCAAGGTTCCTTCCAAATTTTAACTATTATTCCATCCTTGATTCAATATAAGATTCAATACAAAAAAATATTTCATGATCCCAAGGACCTATATGTTGGAGTTCAGCCTGTTGGCTGCAGTTTTTAATTTTTTTACGCTAATATTTTTAAAATTCAAAATGGTGATTTTATCTTATTATCTGCACATTAGTTTCATAGATATAGTTTCCTATTTTTTTTATTTTTGAATGAGGTGAGGGGTAGGATCACGTTGGATTTAAAAAGTGAAAGAGGCATTGTGGCGTTGCTTCCACGCAAGAAAATTTATTTTTTGTTGTGAGTCAAAGGTTCTTAGGGATGCTGAGAAAGAGTGTAGGAAGCCATGTTTCATTTAGTAGATACATTGGTAACATTTTTCGGGTGTGTTCAGCAGTGAGTACTGGAAATATCAGGTTATGCAATGAGGTTATGAAATGACACCACGTGTCCGGTTTTGATCTATAAGGGGTGATGTTTTGTCATAAACTATTTCCATAGATCCAATAGAGGCATATTAGGGTGTGTATTTTCTACATAGGTTTTTCTTTCTATATTTTCTATTCATGTTTCGGGCTTATACTTGGATTTTTTAGACTCTCTGGTTTTTAGTGGATTATTTGGATTCTCTCCATGGTTTTTTAATACTTCTCATTGAAGGGTTTTTTCATGTTAAAATCTACATCCAAATATATTTTTTCTAATTGGTTTTGCACTTCATTTACATAGATTATTTTCACAATTATTTTTGTCACAACTGAGTTTTATTATATAGTCAATCATATTCCAACCCAACAACTTGTATCAAAGTAGGTTACCCTAGTTTCTTATTGATTAAATATGGGTGATTTAGGCCATGATATTTCTTCCCACAATGTACATTCTAACAAGAAAAATTATTTTACACTTTGGTATCAAAGAGTTAAAAATAATTTGGTCCGTGAGAAGATAGTAAATGTGTTGAATAAAAAATAATATAAACCATATATGATGATCATTGGTGATTAGCTAGATATGAGAGAGTTGGAAATAAGTACAATTTTGATGTATTTGGATGATAAAACTCTATGGGAAGTATTGAATCTAAAAAATCTGGAAGAGATCTAGGTGAATCTTTAAGGATAGTATAAATTGAAATCCCTAACAAATCATTTATATCTAAGAAATAGTTTATATAGTTAAAGAATGAAAAATAATGGTGATTTAGGTAACCATATGGATGAGTTCACAAAAAATCTTACAGTGATGCCTTTGAGGGTGGTTAATGTTGATGATAAAGGTTATATAGTACCTATTGAATTGGAAGAAGAATACAATTCTTTGATTCTTCTTGGTTTTTCACCAGATTCATATGATAATATCTTCACCACACGGCTATTTGGGAAAGACGCACTGATGTTGGATGATTTGATTTCATATTTTTTGAAGAATGAGACTCATCAAAATACAAATAATGATGAATATCTTGGTAATAGTGTTATTCTAGTTGTGGACGATGGACATCGTAATCTGAGAGGTCAGTTGAAGACAAGAAGAAAGGTCAAGTGCTTATTTTGTGACAAGGAGGGTCATGTATAGAGAAACTTCTATGAATTGAAAAATATTTAAGAAGAAAAGAAAGTGCATGATACCAATTCTGAGGATACCATTGTATGTCTTATTCAAGGTGATAGTGATTTACTTTCACTTGGCATTGACTATCATAAGGTCACATTTTTACATGGAATGGGGGGTTGATTCAGCATCATCGTTCTATATTACACTGAAGAGGGAATTATTTTCTTCATATGTAGAGGGAGACTTTGGTATATTGAATATGGGAAACATATATTCTACTGATTTAATTTATGTTGGTGATATTTTTATCACTATGAATGTAGTTTTTACACTGACTTTGAGGGATGTACAAAATGTGACTAGTATATGTAAAAAAAATTATCTACTTATGCTCTTGATAATGATTGTACAAGAATTCATTTGGCAATGGAAGATGGAAATTTTCCTGAGGATCGATGGTATATGTGCAAGGTGGGATGGATGACACAAAGTATAGGATATATTTAAAGGTGTGCAGTGATGTGGAAAATTTAGTTATGAAGGAAACTTCATCATATTTGTGGATTAAGTGATCATTGTGCATTAGCTAAAGACCATAGACTATGATGAGTAAGGTTTGGAAGCCGAAGCATGTAGGTTAGGTGTTTTAAGTCTTAAAACTAATTATTATCCTTCAGATATTTCCACTAATGAATAAATAATTAAAATCAAATATTAGAGTGATGCACTGAGGGTTTCAAACTACTCAAAAGATGTTGAGAAGAAAGAGAAATTAATTCTTGCAGCTTCTCTAGATTATGTGGTGATCAAAATTATAGGGGAGCTAGATATTATTGATCCTGGTATTGGTAGTTCAGATATAAGTATGATGAAGACTTCATCATTTGGATTTATTTTTTATGGGGAGCTTTTAGGTTTCCATCATAGATGCAAATGATTTATGTCATCTTTTCTGCATAGGATGATGGTTGGTGGGATACCAACCAGTTTGAATTCCAATTGATTTCATTTCAATTTCATCAACTTCTTTGATGGGATGAAGGAGAGATTGTTATAGTTTAACTTTTTGGCCACAATTTATTATTTTTTGAAGATAATATTTTTTAAATTCAAAAGAATGATTTTATATTCCTTTCTTCATGTGAGTTTCATGTAAATATTTACATATATTTTTTATTCCTTTTTGAATAAGGTATAGGGTAGGATCACAATGGATAAAAAAGGGTCAAGATTCACTATGGTGCAGGCACAACACATTAAGAGTAATTGGGGTTACGAGTCAGATATTCACAAGGACATGGAGAGAGAGTGAAAGCAGTCACATCTCATTCAATAGATATGTGGGTAATGTTTTTATGTAATGGGAAGTAGTGAGTAGTGTAAATATTGGGGTGTTCATCGAGGTGTTTTAATAGCACCACGTGTCCATTTGTTATCTCTATGGGGAGGGGTTTTTTTCACAAATGATTTTGAGAGTTGTGAAAAAGTCATATCGGGGTGTGGATTTTCACACAAGGTTTTCTAGATTGTATTTTCAATTCATGTTTTGGGCCTATACATGTATGTGTTGTACTTTCTAATTTTTAGTGGATTATTCAAGGTTTCCCCATGTTTTTTTAATCCTACACATTGAATGGTTTTTCCACATTAAATTTGGTGTCCTCATTTTTTTTTCTTATATTTTGTTTTGCACTTGGTTTAGATTCACAATTCTCACAATTATTGTTGGCTCAAATACATTTTATTATGGATCTGATCCACTTCTGAAACAACACTATAGGCTCCCTGACAGAAAACATAAGTAACTACATCTAGAACCCATAGGCATAACCACTCACTTCTATGAAATAAGTAATAAGATATCTAGAGCATCAGGGTAGACTCACCCTATTGGGAAACACATAAAAATCATCTGATAACTCAGGGTGAAGATATCCATAACAAGAAAAAATGATTATATCATCTAGAAATTTAGGGGGTGTAACCTCACCCTATAGAAAACATACATCATGTCAGAAGAAGACCTAGGGGCATGACCATACCATCTTGGGAAACATATATCATGTCACTGGGAAATTTATGGGGGTAACTACACCATTTTGGGAAACATATATCATATCATATAGAAACTCAGGGCTATAACCCCACCATGCATTGAAACATAGATCATATCATCCATAAAATTAGGGGTGTAACCACATTCTGTTGGGAAATATATATCATACCACACATCAGGGGAATCCTCTCACCCTGAGACCATCACACAACACATGAACATTGAGAATCAAATCTAGTCTGTATGCTCACAAACTCATCACCAAGGTGCTTGTCACTCAGGCCCAGAATCACATATCAAGTCACCCCTCTAAGTCCTCCTAGCCACATGGTCTAAACTCTGAATACCATCCCAATCAAAAAGAGACATCACATAGAATCCATGAACATCTTCATATCACCTTCTTATGTGTCCATTAGGGTCCTCCATACCCCTCTTAGTCATTTATCGTCGGTACTAATCCAATCCAGGCTCAAACCATCGATCTTCAGTTTTTAAGGTGACTACAAAAATAGACAATACCTATCTACTTACACTACCCCTCTATTAGGTCAATAGGGAAGTGGTTCACCGACAAATTGACCTTAGACCCCACCATATTCCAAACACCATACCTAGGATCCTCGATCTCACTCTCATCACCACTAAAATTATATTCTATAACAATTCTTTTATGCCATCTATTTGAAAAAACATTAGACTAGTAACCCTATACCAATGGTTTGGGAAAATCATTTGTATAGGTAAGTATATGGATGCCTATATAAATAGTTTTATCAAACCATTGGTATTGGACTTTCCATTCAAATTACATATACCAATGGTTTGAGAACCATTAGTATATGTTCTATGTATGAACAGTTTGTTCAAACCTTAGGTATAGGTTTACACCGATGGAGAATCACCTAATGGTCACCCAAACCATTGGTATAGGCTATGCTAATGGATTTGGGGAGCTATACCATCTGTTCCAAATGTTTGGATTAATATTTTTATAATGGTGAATCTCTCAAAGCTAATATCGTCACTCAGAGGGAATATCATCACATATCTAAACCATAATCACATCTTCTCTTAATTTTCCTTGAAGGCAATAGCATACCAGTATCACACTGGAGGGACGGCCTCACACCCATTTCCCTTTACTAATCACCCTAGGAAGGTTCTCTACCTAACCCCTTCCAAAATCCTTTACAAGGTATACCCACCCAGTCACTCATATATCTATGGGATAGGAACACTCACCAAACTCTCTAATCAACTAGCCCATGGGATATAAGGTATCTATTGGGGTAGACACTGGTCCCTAAGAATATCTAGGAACCACTGACTCATATAATCAGGTTAAAAGATTGGTAATAACGATTTAAAATACATAAAATAATAAAAATAAGTAATATTTATAAATAAGTGAAGAACCATAATCATAAGAAGGGAAAGACAAAAAGAAATTTTGAGTCAATAAGGTTTCCTTATGACTTTTCCATTCCTTCGTGTTTGGGGAGATTGTTGAGTCAATAAGGTTTCCTTAGGACTTTTTCATTCCTTCTTGTTTTTAAAATCACAAACACCTTATCATAAGGAGAATTTCTTTTTACCCCATGATTTACTTTCATAAGGAAAATTTTCCTTCCCCAAGGAAATTTATCATTCACATGTTTTTCATTGTTCATTTTGTCTAAGTATAAAATTTGGTTTCTTATCCAAAACCTCGAAATCATATAATACTTAGATATATAGCAGTATGTTTTCAGGATATGAATTCAGGTTCTGAACTCCCTGAATTTATACTTCGAACTCTTCTGAGTTTTGACTCTGAGTTCTCTGAATTCAGACTTCGAACTCTTCTGAGTTATGACTCTGAGTTCTCTGAATTTAGACACTGATATTTTATGAGTTCAGGTTCTGAGTTCTCTGAATTTAGATACCGAAATTTTATGAGTTTAGGTTCCGAGTTCTTTGAATTCAGACTCTGAACTTTTATGAGTTTATGTTCCGAGTTCTCTGAATTCAGACTCTAAACTCTTATGAGTTCAGGTTTGAATTCTTATGAATACAGACTCCGAATTTCCTTAAAAATTTAGAATCCTAATTCTATATAATTTTAACTCTGAATTCTTCTGATAAGCAGAATCCAAATATACATGTATTATAGACTCTGAATAGATTTTGGGTAGACTCTGAACTATCATTTTTTCTTACACTTTGAAAAATTAATTTTCTTAAGTAACCATATTTTTTCTTACTAGTGTTTTGGTTATAAAATGATGTCGTGCATTCAGTTATTAACTAACCATTGTTTTAGTGACATGTGTATAGGTCCCTTTGAAATTCAAAGAAGAATATGACCGTTGGAGGAGGGAGCCAACCATTGAAGTTGTGCCTATAAATAGGATCTCATTTGAAAGAGCTCATAACTTTTAACACACATTCTATGAATCTAGAGATTACATGGTGTTGAAGTGATTTCTAGAGAGAGACTATCATGCTTAGTGCGTATTGAACACCTTGTTCAGATTTTCTTCGTGCGACTCCGAATGTTGCTGAGTACATTCGAGGGCTTCCGATGATAGGAAGAGAGAGGTGCCGATTACCTTAAAGATCGAGGAATTCCTTACTGAGGAAGACGGAGGTGTCGACTACCTTGAAGTTGAGGGCTTGCGGGGATAGCAAGACAGAATTCTATCTTCATATTCATATTTTCCCATGTGATAAGGGAGATACTTTTTGTATTCAAGGTCTAGGAAAAAAATTCTAAGTCCTGATATTCTTTTTCGAAAGGATGTTTGTGATTTCCGAAAAGGGGGAGATTGTTGAGTCAATAAGGTTTCTTTATGATTTTTCCATTCCTTCATGTTTGTGGAGATTGTTGAGTCAATAAGGTTTCTTTATAACTTTTCCATTCCATATTGTTTTGAAAATTACAAACACCTTATCTTAAGGGAAAAAAATTTGTACCATATGTTTTACTTTCATAAGGAAAATTTTCCTTCCCCAAGGAAATTTATCATTACCATGTTTTTCATTGTTAATTTTTTCTAAGTATACAATTCGGTTCCATATCCAAAACCTCGGAATTATATAATAATTAGATATAGGTCATTCCATTTTTAGGATATGAATTCAGGTTCCGAACTCTCTGAATTCAGACTCTGAACTCTTCTAAGTTCTGACTTCGATTTCTCTAAATTCAGACTCTGAACTCTTCTGAGTTCTGACTATGAGTTCTCTGAATTTAGACACCGAACTTTTATGAGTTTAGGTTCTGAGTTCTTTGAATTTAGAAACTGAACTTTTATGAGTTCAGGTTCTGAGTTCTCTGAATTCAGACTCCGTAATTTTATGAGTTCAAGTTCCGAGTTCTCTGAATTCAGACTCTGAACTCTTATGAGTTCAGGTTTCGAATTCTTATGAATACAGACTCCTAATTTCCTTAAAAATTCAGACTCTGAATTCTATATAATTATAACTCCAAATTCTTCTGATAAATAGAATCTGAATATACATGTATTATAGACTCCGAATAGTTTTTGGGTAGACTCCGAACTTTCATTCTTTCTTACACTCCAAAAAATGAATTTTCTTAAGTAACTATATTTTTTCTTAATCATGTTTTGGTTATAAAATTATGTCGTGCATTCAGTTATTAACTAACCGTTGGTTGAGTGAAATGTGTATAGGTCCCTCCAAAATTCAAGGAAAAATATGATTGTTGGAGGAGGGAGCTGACTGTTGAATCTATGCCTATAAATAGGGGCTTATTTGAAAGAGCTCATAACATTTAACACCCGTTCTATGACTTTAGAGATTACATGTTGTTGAAGTGATTTCTAGAGAGAGACTATCATGCTTAGTGTGTACTGAACACCTTTTTCATATTTTCTTTGTGCAACTCCGAATGTACTGAGTACATTTGAGGGCTTCCGGGATAGGAAGACAGAGGTGCCACCTTAAAGATCGAGGACTTCCTTGCTGAGGAAGACAGAGGTGTCGACTACCTTGTTGTTGAGGGCTTGCGGGGACAGCAAGACAGACTCCGATCTTCGTATCGAGGGATTATCCTAGTGTGGGTAAGACAGACTTTCTTGAAAGTATAAATCAAGGGACCTTTATCCAAGGTTGTTGGATACCCTTCTCTTTGGGTTAAAATATTTACTACTTGTTACTTGTTTGTTTCAAATTCTCCACAACATTTTGATTGTTGAGGAAAGTATAACTATCTTATACTTACTTATACTTGTACACTCTGATTTAGTAAGATTCTATACTCTTTAAGGTAGAATCCTCATCTTTTTAAACTTTTTTTAAGTTTCATTTCTGGATTCATTTTTCCATAATTGAATTCTCAGAATCATATTACTGGAATCGAGCAAGTGTGTAGAACTAAGAGGTTTTGTGAATTGCCTTGTTTAACCTTGTTAAACAATATAAAGGTTTCTAACCAACTTTAAAAGTTCTAAATATTTTTTAAATTATACAATTCACCCCCTCTTGTATATTGAGCATCATTAGATACTAAAATCAGTATCTTCATTCATTATTTCGATCCTATAATTGGTATCAGAGGGGGTATTTGAAATACTTATATTCACATATAAGTTTTCATTGCTCGAGTTTTTCATTGTTCTATATTTTCCTTGCTGAGGAATATTTTCCTTGTTTACAAACTTTTATTCTTAACAAGTTTGTGTGGAAATATTTTCATTAAGATGGAGGGAATCAATGTTGGTTCCATTGACAACTTAAATCCAACTAGACCACCTATTTTTGATGGGAATGATTATGAATATTGGAGAGATTGCATGAAAACATTCATTATCAATACTGGAGTAGATAATTTTGTTATGCTTACTGGAGGATATAAAATCCCTGAAAAGAAAGTTAGTACTTTTACTAACCATGAAAAGCATGAATATCAACTAAATTATAAGGTACAAAATATATTTTTTTGTTCTATAACTAGAAATATATATAGCCAAATTTCATCTTGTGAAGCAGAAAATTCTATATGGAAGAATCTTGAAGTTACAAACTTTGGAACTTACAAAGTTATTGAAACTAGGAGAGCCATGCTTAGAGCTGAATATCATGGTTTTTTTCTTTCCTTATGGAGAACCCATATGTAAGGTGCAACAAAGATTTATGACTATCGTCAACAGTTTACAATCTATGGGTGATAAAGGATTAGATGATGATGCACTTGTGGATAAGATCATAGACATCATGCACAATGAGTGGGAATCCAATAGAACTATTATAGATGAGAATAGAAAGGTCACTCCGATTTTTCTTGATGAACTTTTGGGAACTCTTCTTCATCATGAGACTAGAAAGAAGAGAGGTGCTGATAATGTTAAGAAGAATAATGGGAATGGTAGTGCTGATTTTACTACAACTTCAAATCATATAAAATATAAGACTCCTGAGAGAGTTACTAGATCTAATTCTAAGAAGGTTGTTATCTAATCTGAATCTAGTGTAAGTGAATCTTCAGAAAATGAGTTTGCAAATCTTTCTCAAAGGATGAACAAGATTATTGGCCAGAATAATTTTCAATCCAGATACAAGAAGAAAGAATGGAAAGATAAGAAATATTCAGAAGTCACATGTTATGAATGCAAGAGAGATGGACATATAAGACCTGATTATCCTATGCTTAAAATAATGGAAAGAAAGGAAAAGAATTCTAAGAGAAATAGGAAGAATTACGACAAATACAAAGCTAATAAAGTAATGAAAGCTAATGACACCTGGAGTGCCAGTGGTGCTGACTCTTCAGATGAATCATCAGATTAAAAATATTCTTGAAAGAAGAATCTTGGTTTAATAACTAGACTACATATTGAAAATAATTTGATTAATGGATAAGGTACACAATTTTTAATCCCTAAACAACGTGTCCCTAAATGCTAATTATAGTAATAGTAAATATTATAACTCTTCTAATGAAGAATCTTCTTCTGATGAAGATAATATTTTACCTACCTATGAAGAAGTTTCTAGGTTTTCTAAGCTCCTTGAGAATGAGAATTCAAAACTCAAGAAAAATATTGATAAGAAAATTCTAGTAATACTATTCTTACTAAGGAAATATTAGATCTTTCTAAATATCTTGATAAGAAAATTTTTGATTTTGAAAGTATTTCAAAAAACCTTAAGGAAGTAAATTCTGAGAAGGATAAACTTTCTAAGGATCTATAAAATGTAATTTCTAAGAAAAATGTTTTAGATCCTAACTCTAGTGTTAAAGCTAATGTTTTGGAAGATAAGAACATAGTTATTAAACTAAAATCCGAAATATTTTCCTTGAGGAAGTGTTTGTCAAACTTTACCTTAGGTAAGGAAAATTTTGATAAAATGTATTCTCAAATCTGACCTCTAAGGAATAATTCTGGTTTAGGTTATACTAGATCTAAACTGATTTTAGTAATAATTATTTTGTTCCTCAAAGTGATCCTTTCTGCACTAAGTGTCAGTGTGGTGGGCATTGGGAAAAAAATTTCCTTAAACAAAACCCAATCTTTAGGTTTCCATAAAGATTTTTTTTCAAAGAAAACGTGGGTACCTAGAATTTTGCTTTCTGAAATTTCTGGATCCAAGAAAGTTTGGGATTCGAAAGTCTAACATTATCATTTTCAGGAAAATAAGGAAAGAACCAATAGAAATACTTAGTACATGGATAGTGGATGTTCTCGGGATATGACTGGTAACAAAAACTACTTTGAAAGAATTATCAACATGAAAGGAGGGAATGTAACTTTTAGAGATAATACTCAGGGATAAATTATTGGTATAGGTAACATTGTTCTTCTTGGAAAGACTTTGATTTCAAATGTTTTATTTTTCAAGGGTCTTACCTACAACCTCATTAGCGTAAGTCAATTATGTGATGAAGGTTACCTTGTGAATTTTAGGAATGACAAGTGCTTAATACACAATTCCAAGGAAGAGTTTTTTGTTTCCTCCAATAGGCAAGAGAATATTTACACACTAAATTTATAAGACCTTAGGAGCCATGACCTACCTTTCCTTAGTTCTATGGAATATCATTCTTGGTTATGGAATAAAAGGTTAGGACAATGTAACCTTATGAAACCTATGCAAACTCTCTAAGAAAATATTAGTTAAGGATCTACCAGATCTTAGATATGATTCTTTAAAATTTTGTGATCCTTGTCAATATGGAAAGCAACATAAATCAAGTTTTAAATCAGTTAGTTAAGTCTCAAACACTTATGAATTACAATTAGTTCATATGGATCTTTTTGGACCCACATAAACTGGGAGCATTGGAGGAAAATATTACGTATTTTTCTTAGATGATGATTACAGTAGATTTACGTGGGTCTATTTTCTAGCAAATAAATCTAAAGCTTTTTCTTATTTCAAAACTTTTAGAGCCCAAGTTCAAAATTATAAAAACCTTCCTTTGATAACTATTCATAGTGATCATGGAGTAGAATTTAAAAATTCTGATTTTGAAACTTTTTGTAGTAGAAAAGGCATTACTCATAACTTCTCATCTCCCAAAACACCTCAACAAAATAGTGTTATTGAAAGAAGAAATAGAATTTTTCAAGAGATAACAAGAACCATGTTGAGTGGATATTCTATAGCCAAACATTTTTGGGCTAAATCTATAAGTACCGCTTATTATACTATAAATTGTGTTTTGATTAGACCTTTTCTTAATAAAACTCCTTATGAGCTATGGAATGGTAGAAATCCAAGACTTTCCTGCTTCAAGTTTTTTGGTTTCAAGGTATTCATTTTGAATACTAAATATAATTTACACAAATTTTCACCAAAATATGATGATGGAATTTTCTTAGGTTACTCCACAACTTCTAAGGCTATAGAGTTTTCAATAAAAACACGTGTACTGTTGAAGAAGTAGTACATGTCAAATTTGATGAAACCAATCCTTTTCTTTTTAAGCAACCCCAACCTAAAAATTCAGATGTGTTTTCAAAAACTAATTATCAACCTTTGTTAGAAGATCCTTCAGATAAGAAAAACGTCTAAGAATATGTTTCTGAAGCATTTACCCCAAAATATTTCCTACCCCATGTTGATGAACACATTTTATAAAACCCAAATCAGTTGTTTCTTAAGAATCATCATAGTGATAGTATCATTGGTGATGTAAATCAACCTATAAGGACTAGACGTTCCTTAGGAAATGAAGTAGAACATCTAGAATTTCTTTCCCAATTAGAACAAAAAAGAACTGATGAAGCTTTAAGTGGTGATGATTGGATAAAATCTATGCAAGATGCGCTAAATGAATTTGAAAGTAATAAAGTCTGGACCTTGGTTGAAAGACCTAAGGAAATTTCTGTTATTGGAGTAAAATGGGTCTTCATAAATAAATGTGATAAAAATGGAATCATAGTAAGAAATAAATCTAGATTGGTTTCTAAAGGCTATAATCAACAAGAAATAATAGACTATAAAGAAAACTATGCTCCAGTAGCTAGACATGAATCTATTCGTATTCTACTTGCTTTTGCAGCATTCTTCAATTTCAAACTTTTTCAAATGGATGTGAAATGTGCCTTCCTTAATGGTTATGTTCAAGAGGAAGTTTTTGTTGAACAACCTCCTAGTTTTGAAGATACAAAGCATCATGAACATGTTTATAAACTTACTAAATCTTTGTATGGACTTAATCAAGCCCCTCGAGCTTGGTATGATAGACTTACAGGATTTTTTATTAAAAATAATTATGTTAAGGGAAATGCAGATCCAACCCTTTTTATAAATAAAGATAAGAAAAATGTTTTGATTATTCAAATTTATGTTTGTGAAATTATATTTGGTTCAACTCAGCAATCTTTAACTGATTACTTTGCGGATCTAATGAAATCTGAGTTTTAAATGAGTATGATGGGTGAGTTAACATTTTTCCTTGATTTTCAAATTTCTCAAAACCCAGAAGGAATCTATATATCCAAACTTAAGTATACTATAGATCTTCTTAAAAAGTATGAATTTAACAACACTAAGAGTATTAGTACACCCTTTGGTACCTCAAACACACTTGATCTTGATGAAGGTGGGAAACTAGTAGATCAAACATCTTTTAGAGGTATCATAAGAAGTTTACTTTACTTAACAGCTAGTCATCTATAATTAATCTTTTCAATATGATTATGTGAAAAATATCAATCCAATCCTAAGGAATCTCATTTAAAGGTAGTGAAAATAATTTTTCACTGCTTAAAAGGAACCATGGATTTTGGACTCTTTTATTCTTCTAGAAATGATTTTGTTTTAAAAAAAATTTCGGATGTTGTCTTTGGTGGATATAGAATGGATAGAAAGAGTACATCTGAAACATGTCATTTCTTAAGAGATTCATTAGTTTCTTGGTCATGAAAGAAGCAACACTCAGTAGCACTTTCCACTGCTGAATCCTAATATGTATTAGCTCGAAGGTGTTGTGCTCAAGTGTTGTGGATGCAACACAAACTCACAGACTATGGTATGAGTTTACCAAAATACAAATTTTGTGTGATAATACTAGTTCCATTACCTTAAGTAAAAACCCTGCACATCACTCTCGTGAAAAACACATAGATATTAGGCATCACTTTCTTAGGAATCACACACAAAAAGGGGATATAATTCTTCAATTTATCAGAACACAAGATCAACTTGCTGATATTTTCACAAAATATTTACCCTGCGATAGATTTGAATACATTAAAAAAAAGTTTTGAATGATAACCATAAGGTAATCTTCCATGTTAACTTTCTGTTGAAACCAATCTCCTTAAAGTAATAAACTGCTTTTCATAGGGGGAGTAATTTTTCTTATTAGTTTTCAAATCTTTTGTAATGAAAATTTTTATAGTCAGATTTTTCAAATCTTTCTTAATGAAAATTTTCATAGTCAGATTTTTCAAATCTTTCATAATGAAAATTTTCATAGTTATATTTTTCAAATATTTTGTAAT
Source organism: Viscum album (assembly GCA_963277665.1). NCBI lineage: Eukaryota > Viridiplantae > Streptophyta > Magnoliopsida > Santalales > Viscaceae > Viscum > Viscum album. The sequence goes on from OY728158.1 coordinate 1,034,464,090, forward strand.
GAAAATTTTCGTAGCCAGATTTTTCAAATCTTTCTTAATGAAAATTTTTGTAGTCAGGTTTTTCAAATCATTCGTAATAAAAAATTTCATAGTTATATTTTTCAAATCTTTCGTAATGAAAATTTTCGTAGCCAGATTTTTCAAATATTTCGTAATAAAAAATTTCATAGTATGATTTTCTAAATTTTCTATAATTAAGTTTATATATATATATAGTTAGTCTAAAATTTTTCATAGTCTAAAATTTTTCGTAGTCTTAATATTTTCATAATAAAGATTTTCATACTCAAAATTTTGTAATGAAAATTTTTTGTACAAAAAATTTTCATAAAGGAGATTTTCGTTTTTTAAATTTTTTTCCCATAATCAAAATTTTTGGAATATAAAGTTCTTCAAGAATAATATTTCTCAATATGAATAATCTTTCTAGAAATCTGAAAGGTATGTTTCCTTTCATGAGTTTTCAAAATCATCTTTTACTTGCTAGTATTTTTCATTTGTTTTTAAAATTTTCAGATTCTTTTTTCCTTAAATCTTAATTTTTTTTTAAAAACCTCAAAAGATCAGATTCTACAAAGTTTTCCTTGCTGCTATCATATCAACCATCAGATCTGATTAGAAGGTTTTTCATCTGTTGGATTGATCATGGAAGATGAACCGTCGCAACAAACGCCTATCTAAAGGACCCCCCGATGGTTGTCCCACATCGAATCTCAATCTCTCGCGTGCTGAAGTTCTTCCCTTATACATAAGCTCATTCCGGATTTTCAAGGGTTTCTCAATTCCGAATGCTTGTCAAAGAATCTACTCAAATATACACGTCTACTTTCAAGCCAAACTAAGAGTGGCAGGTCTATAGGGAAAGGTTGGTGCATCTGAACTTCTTCTCTATGTATGATTCAATTATCTTGAAGAAAATTAAGCTGAATGGATGGGAGAGTGTTTGTGTATCAATACCAGGGGCTCAAGATTTAGTATATCCGGACTTACTAGTTGAATTTTATGAATCGATCAGTTTCTTCAAGGAAGAAGGTAGAGATAAGTTTTCGTTCAAGATCTATAGAAAGACTTATGATCTTTCATATACTAATGTGGATAATTTAGTTGCTATTCCATACAAAGGGGAAGCTAAGTTCTGTTCTCATAAGTTTCTGGATGTCAAAGGAAGTTTTGTTAAGGAGAAGGATATGGCATGTCTTGGAATTTATAATGTAAAGACTCTGAATATCTCCCATCTGTCTACAAATCATCGGATTCTTGAATTATGGGTTCAAGGATTCATCATTCCGAGAAAAGGGGATAATGACACATTAAATAATAGTGACATGTATTTATTTGATTTTTTGGTGAACCAAAGGAAGATCAATCTGGTTAAATATATTCTCATTACGATTAAGAAAATTAATAATAGAAACTTGAAGGCTCAGATAATAATGTATCCATCTATTCTCTATAAGTTAATTGTTCGGTGCTTGTAATATTTTAAAATTACTTGTAGCTCAAATCCAAGGAATTTCAAAGTCATGTTAGTTAGTGATGACACCCTGAGGAGGATGGACATTGATTTTTCTACAAATTCCAAAGAATTTTATGACTTACCAGAGGAAGAAGCTGAAGTTGTTCCGAAAAAATAAGAAGTAGTTGAACCATCCAAAAAGGGAGGAAGGAAGAGGAAGTTGAAGGAAGTAGTAGTGGAAGTAAAAACTGCAGAGCCCAAGGAAATCCAATATACACATCCAAAACCTAAGAAGAAAAAATCCAATCTAGATGAGGTAGTAGCTAAATGGAGGGAAGATAAGAAGAACGGGAAAGAATGGGATCCCAAGTTTGGTCTAGACCCTGCTGAAGCAAAATCTCTGAAGGAGAAGATAGCTGAGTATCTGGAAAGGGAATAGAAAGAAAATAAAAAAAGGAAGAAGATGGTTGAAGCAGAGATTGTGCAATCCCTTTTGAGGGATACTGAGAAATCTTCGGAAAATATTCTGGTACCAGAATCCTTCCTGGTAGAAGATTTACCTAAAACTCTGGGGAAGAAATTTGTGACTTCGAAAAAATCCAAAGAATTAGAAGAAGTTTAAAAATAAGTAGAAAGAAGTGGTGACACCACAATGTTGATTAATCAAGTAGAATATTTTTAGGAGAAAGAAAGCACATCCGAGAAGCTCTCAATCCGAACATCTGAAGCAGAATCTTCAAAGATGGCTACACCTAGGAAAGATGAGAAAGGAGAAGATGACAAGGTTGAAGAAGAAGTGAATAAGTTGTTTGAAGAATAATGTTATAATCATCATTTAATACACCCAGAGGATGCTGAGTCAGGATCTCAAAAAGAAGATATAGATGAAGATAAAATTGTTCAGTTGTCCAATAGTGAACATAAATATCGGGATGAGGAAGCCATTCTGAAAACCGATAAGGGTAAAAAGGTGGTTGTTGATACACATACTAAAGCTGTTGTAAAGAATAAGGAAGTTTGTGGATCTTCAAAGAGGAAACTTACTGAGCTATAGAAATATCCCTCACCTAGAAATGTTTCATATTCAGAATCATCATCCCTTGGACATGATTTCATTGTTCAGTCAATGAAGAAGCTTGTTGGGACCATTCCGATTTTTTCAAGTATAGACTCCAGATGCTAGATGCTTCAACACACACTAAATCATAAATCAGATTCAGTATCTATGGTGATGGATAAGTGTGTCAAACTTGAGGATGATTTTAGGAATTTTTTCATTAACTACGCTGCCCACAAAAGGTCTTGTAAGAAAATGGTTAGCTTCTCAAAGAATATATTTGAAGATATGACAGATCTGGATGAGTTCCAAGATAGTGTCAAGGCGGAATTCGACATTGAAGATGGTAAGATCAAGATCTCACAAGCAGTTTTGAAGAAAATCTAACTTTGGAATAGAATTCCCAAAGTCAAGAAGTGAAGGATTTGAATGGGGAATTGTATTTAGTGGCTCAAAGCTGGAAGGGAGATAGAGATCTTCGAGTTGAGATAGAAGAAAATCTTATTAAGAAGGAATAAGTCCTCAAGGCTCAGGCAGAGGCTCTTAAGGCTCAGGAAGATATAATCAAAGCTTTAGAGAAGAAAGATGAGGATCAGGATCATATTCTTAAGCTAGCCAAGTAATACCACAAGTAGATTAAGAAGCTCAAAATAATAGTTAAGAAGCTAATTCCCAAGTAAAAGGAAGGATAACTTTGTTTAAATCCGATCTTTTGTTGTATTTTCCATTTTGTACAAATTTTTCCTATCATAATGAAATTTTTTTGTTACTTGTCTTTTGGATGTTTTGTACTAATATTTCAGGTACTATATTTATTTTTCCATTCCCTGTATTTCTTTTTGAAAATTACAAAGGGGAAGAAAGGAAAAATAATTCTATGTAAAGAAGAAATTTCCCTAAGGGGGAGTTCATATAAGGGGGAGTTTTCATTACAAAGATTTCCGTATTCAAGATAATGAAAAATCTCATTCCAAAAATCTAGAATACGATCCTTAGTGTTCCAAAGCCTATAGAGTAGTTAGTTGTATTCATATTTTCCCATGTGATAAGGGAGATACTTTTTGTATTCAAGGTCTAGGAAAAAAATTTCTAAGTCCTGATATTCTTTTTCGAAATGATGTTTGTGCTTTCCGAAAAGGGGGAGATTGTTGTGTCAATAAGGTTTCTTTATGAATTTTCCATTCCTTCATGTTTGTGGAGATTATTGAGTCAATAAGGTTTCTTTATAACATTTCCATTCTATATTGTTTTGAAAATTACAAACACCTTATCTTAAGGAAAAAAAATTTTTACCATATGTTTTACTTTCATAAGGAAAATTTTCCTTCCCCAAGGAAATTTATCATTAACATGTTTTTCATTGTTCATTTTTTCTAAGTATACAATTCGGTTCCGTATCCAAAACCTCAGAATCATATAATAATTAGATATAGTTCATTCCATTTTTAGGATATGAATTCAGGTTCCGAACTCTCTGAATTCAGACTCTGAACTCTTCTAAGTTCTGACTTCGAGTTCTCTGAATTTAGACTCTGAACTCTTCTGAGTTCTAACTATGAGTTCTCTAAATTTAGACACTGAAATTTTATGAGTTTAGGTTCCGAGTTCTTTGAATTTAGAAACTGAACTTTTATGAGTTCAGGTTCTGATTTCTCTGAATTCAGACTCCAAAATTTTATGAGTTCAAGTTCCGAGTTCTCTGAATTCAGACTCTGAACTCTTATGAGTTCAGGTTTCTAATTATTATGAATGCAGACTCCGAATTTCCTTAAAAATTCAAAATCTAAATTCTATATAATTATAACTCCAAATTAATCTAATAAATAGAATCTGAATATACGTGTATTATAGACTCCGAATAGTTTCTGGGTAGACTCCGAACTTTCATTCTTTCTTACACTCCAAAAAATGAATTTTCTTAAGTAACTATATTTTTTCTTACTCATGTTTTGGTTATAAAATGATGTCGAGCAATCAGTTATTAACTAACCGTTGGTTGAGTGAAACATGTATAGGTCCCTCCGAAATTCAAGTAAAAATATGATTGTTGGAGGAGGGAGCTGACCATTGAATCTATACCTATAAATAGGGGCTTATTTGAAAGAGCTCATAACATTTAACACCCATTCTATGACTCTAGAGATTACATGTTGTTGAAGTGATTTCTAGAGAGAGACTATCATGCTTAGTGTGTACTGAACACCTTGTTCATATTTTCTTTGTGCAACTCCGAATGTTACTGAGTACATTTGAGGGCTTCCGGGATAGGAAGACCGAGGTGCCGACTACCTTAAAGATCGAGGACTTCCTTGCTAAGGAAGACAGAGGTGTCGACTACCTTGTTGTTGAGGGCTTGTAGGGACAGCAAGACAGACTCTGATCTTCATATCGAAGGATTATCCTGGTGTGGGTAAGAGAGACTTTCTTGAAAGTATAAATCAAGGGACCTTTATCCAAGGTTGTTGGATTCCCTTCTCTTTGGGTTAAAATATTTACTACTTGTTACTTGTTTGTTTCAAGTTTTCTGCTGTATTTTGATTGTTGAGTAAAGTATAACTATCTTATACTTTCTTATACTTTTACACTCTGATTTAGTAAGATTCTATACGCTTTAAGGTAGAATCTTCATCTTTGTAAACTTTTCTTAAGTTTCATTTCTGGATTCATTTTTCCAGAATTGCATTCTTGGAATCATATTTCTGGAATCAAGCAAGTGTGTAGAACTAAGAGGTTTTTTGAATTACCTTGTTTAACCTTGTTAAACAATAGAAAGGTTTTTAACCAAATTTAAAAGTTCTAAAGAATTTTTAAAGTATACAATTCACCACCCTCTTGTATAATGAGCATAATTAGATACTAAAATCAGTATCTTCATTCATTATTTCGATCCTACAACAAAAGCACGTCTTGGAAAACCAAATATAACATGATTTGGATTAGTGGGATCCTACATGCATGGTGAGAACACCACCATGGTTAGTTGATTTATTGATAAGAGAAAAATCAAGAAAAAAATATAGACTTGAAGTGTAAAGAAGATAACCAGAGAAACTACTTGAGGTGGCCATCCTAGTTGAACTAGGAGTAGTGATGAAACTCATCACAAAATCTCAAAATCATACATTCCTAAAAGAACTCATGCACACACCCAAGAAGGATATTTCTCTAATCATGAAAAAAATGAGAAATCTCTTATAGATCCAAGAATAAAAAATTGAAACCTGGTTACAATGATCAGAAGTTAAGATATGGAACCTCCAATGGTGTGAAATCATCCTAGACCCAGGTTTGAACTGATCTCCACTAAATCCCCATCATAATGGTACTCCAGTTTCAGGAGGTGGTGTGAACATGATGGAGGGGAGTGTGGTTGGTCAGAATTCCTCTTTTCCCTTCTTCTTCTCGATGATATTTTCTTCATCACAAGGACAACTCACACTAGTCGATATCATTAAAAATAGCCATAGAGAACCAATATCCCCCAAATAATAACGAATTCGATTACCTGAATCGAGGAATAATGAAAAAATAATGGCATGTCAGTGGGTCATCAAGAGGTGTATTCATAAAAGTGATATGAAATCCTCATGGGTGGCTGATATTGCATGGGAGGTTCTCCTAATAGAACACAGAAGTTCTAGAAGTACAAGTGGAATCATAACATTGGAATAAAGGCAATGACCCTAATTACATCTGAGGTAAACAAGAATAATTTGGAATGGAGACGACTATTGGATCATCCATGATCAAAGATCCATATAAAGTGATAAAAATGTAAGGAAAACAATCCATATAGTTGAAATAATTAAGAAAATAATATAAGAAAGAAGCAACGTAAATACTGACTATGCATGTACACCCCCCTGAGAACATCAATCCCATAATAAACCATTTCAAATATTAATAAATCATAAGGGAAAACTTAATGGAATTAAACTGAAATATATACAAGGGCATAAAACAATGATTATCCACCTTCCAATTGAATGAATTTAAGAATTGTGTTATCACGACCTAAGTTATAGAATTGGGACTAATTTCATTAATTTAAGGCAATGAAAGAACTTAGAAAATGGAAATTCCACAGTCAAATTATCATCCAGATTGTCCCTCATAGGTTACATAATGACACTCACTTTCCTAGACTATATAATATCCCTAACAAAATGAAGTCTAATTTCAATGTTATTTGATATAACATGGAATACATTGTTCTTAGAAATATTTAATATAGATTGGGTATCACAGTGGACTATTATGCTATCATTAGATAAATATAACTCAGAAATCAAATCTTTTAACTATATAGACACATTGATGGATTCTAGAAAGGATATATACTCCACCTTATTTTTGGAGTATTCAACCACTAAATTCATGTTGAACTTATAGGATATCAGTCCTCTATATGCAAAGAAACACAACACCATTGAGCGGGTTTCATGTGTGAATATTTGCAGCATAATAAGTGTCAACAAAACCAATAATTTCATCACTAAAACTATAATTTAATAAATATTTAATGCATACTTTATTGTACATGGAGATGTAACCTGAGCGAAAACTTCAAATTGTTCTATCAAGGCTTACCACATTTACCCAAAAACCTACTCAAAGTACACAAAAAAAATAAAATATTTAGTCTAGAACAGACCATAGAATACATGAGACCTCATACCGCATTAGCATATGGGATCTTATTCATGAAGGCAACCTCGTCATCATTTTTAGGGGACTGTTCCGAAGTAAATTTAAATTTTTTTCCTAATCTAATTTCAATAGGTTTAATGTTCTTAAATAGATATCTTTTTAATAACTTCTTGACATAAGAAAACTGGGATAAAAGAAAGGTTAGATCCATCATATCTCTGATAATATACATTCCCAATATTTGATTATCACTCCCTAATCCTTTTATTTCAACAAAAGATTTCTATTATGTTTTTTACAGAATTTATAGTCCTAATATTTTTAAAGATTAAAATCATATTATCAACATACAATAAAAAAATTAACAGATTCATGTTTAATAGTTTTATAGTATACACTTGCATAAAACATACTTATGGAAAATCATTTTCAATAATACAAGATTCAAACATTTTATAACATTTTCTAGAATACTATTTAAGAAAATTTAATGACTTCTTAAGAAGGAAAAAGTGATTAGGTTTGAACAGTTTTGAAAATTCTTTAGGAGGAGTCATATAAATTGTTTCATAAAGGGTACCATGCAAAAAAATCATATAATTGTTCAACATGAAAATCAAACATGGTAGAAAAAGAAATAATAATCCTTATAGATGATTTTTTTAACAATTGGGGAGAATATATCACTATAATAAATACCTTCAAATTAAAGTAAGACTTTATCAACCATTCGATCCTTCAATTTGATTTTAGTTTTTCCAAAAAAAATCCCATTATTCTTATATATCCACTTAGAACCTATAATATTTTGGTTAATAGTTTTGGAAATAACAACCCAAGTGTTATTCATATGTATTGAATTCATCTCTTATTGCATATCACCTCACCACTTAGTGGATTTTTTGGATTTATGATCTTGATTATAAGATTGAGGTCCATCACTAAATAAATCATGAGCAATATTAAATGAATAGGAAATAATATCAACCTCATTCAAGCGGGCTGGAGTACTAATTACTCATCTCTCTCTATCTTGGGTGATTTGATAATATCTAAGATTATATGGTTCTTCTTTTTCAGGTTCATAATTCAAATCATAATTAGATTCACCTTGAGTCTAGGAAATGGAAGGAGCATAATCTGTCCTGGATTGGGATTGATATTTAGATTCCAAAGGAATTTCAACACCTATAGGTGCTGGATCTCTAGAGTATTGTCTATCCTTATCAAAAGACTACATATTCTCTTCCTTTATAATTCGAGAGACTAGAATCATGAAACACTGCATCTTTAATAACTATGGACTTTTGATAACTTGGATTATCTATCCATAGACGATACCCCATAAAACCATTTGGATAACCCATGAATATACATTTCAAAACCCTAGGATCTAGTTTATATGTTTGGGTATGAGAATAAGCTATGGATACAAATATCATATTGTGTGAAAGACTCGGAGGTGAACCAATTTAGATATTTTATATTGTTTTTAAATAATTATTATAACATGGGAAGTGATTAATAAAATAGACTATCATTGTGGAAGCCTTGTCACAAAAGGACCTGGAAAGTTTAGAGGGAGAAAACAGACACCTAACCCTATCAAGGATAGTACCATTAATCCTTTATTCTAATCCATTATTTTTAGGGGTTTCCACAACAGTATGATACCTTTTTATTCCCTCATATTCATGGAATTATATGAATTTAGTGGAAAGATATACTAAACAGTTATGAGTTCTTAAGGCTTTGAGTTTCTTACCAGAATCACTTTCTGCCCCATCTTTACATTTCATAAAATTATGAATTTTATTAGACTTATGTTTGGTTATATAAATCCATACTTTCCCAGAGTATTCATCAATAAAATTCATTATATAGAAACTTCCACCATAGGAGGTGACCCTAGAAGGACCCCAAAGATTATAGTACACACACTCAAGGAAATATTTAGCCTTGTACATTTACCTAATAAAACTGAAACTTATAGATGTTTCATATACATAATCCTCATGGAAAGGAAGACTGTTAGGAGTGAAATTAATCAAAATTTCCTATTTTATAAGTTCATCAAGACCTTTAGCACTAATGTTCCCTAACCTTTTATGACAAAGGGTTTTTTTGTCAAGATCTAGCTATAAGATGTGCTTAAATTACTTCTATAAATCATACCATATAACCTGTAAAGTCAGTTACAAAGGTTTATTTTCATGAAATTGAGGTATCCTTGTGATATCCTCATATTTTATGAGTCTGATCTAAAATTGCATCCATTTTGGTCAAGGACTCCTAGGGAGATGAGGTTTCTTTTCAGTTTGGGTACCACCTAACCTCCTCGAGAGTTTAGATATTCCTATCACGAAGCTCTGATGAAACCAAGACTATTACCATATTATGAAATCACTTTTTAGTACTAATAAACACCTCTCCAAATAAAATTACCCTCAACTCATAGAAGTACTCCCTCCTAGTACATATGTGGAATGATCACCTGGGAGTAAGGATCCATTCATTAGATAAGGAAATATCAGAAACATTTAACACATCAGCAGTGTCAACAACCTATTAAAATAATAAATAATAGTCATTTCTATTATCTCTATAGTCACCATTATTGTAAGGGAAATTTCTATTAATTTGGTTAGATTTTTTTTCATTAAAATCACTTAACTACTTTATTCTTGGGCTTAAATATTTTCTTCTCAGACTGGACCCTTTCCTTCATCCTACCCTATACACTATCCAACCCCTGGACTCACTTCTGCCCCTAATGTTCAGACCCTCTACCTCAGCCTTAACACTACCTTTCCTTTGAAGGTCTTCCAATAGTAATGAGGATTTATCTTCTTCGAGAGTAAGGTTTTCTTTTCCATATATCATAGAATCATTAAAAAATTAAAGGTATCATCTAAATATGTTAATCGTGTTATTAATTGATCTCCATCATCTATTTTTATATCTATGTTGGCAAGATAAAACAAGATTTTTTTAAAAAAACATCAGCGTGTTCCTGAATTCATTTCTATGGATCATTTTTAAAGTATATAATCTCATTTTTTTTGTATAATCTGCCAACAAGAGACTTGTACATGTAAATAGATTGAATTATAGACCATATTCTAGTAGTATAAAACTCATATTAAAACTCTCTAAGAGCTTTATCTCCTAAATATAAGAGTATTAAACTAATATATTTCCTATGGGTTTCTTCAGGAACATCTACATAGGTGATGGGAGTCTTCCCATCAAGGTAAGGGTAGTTACTTTATTTTTAGTACCAGCAAGGGAATCAATTAAATCAATGTGATCTAGAATAATAGTCATTGTAATCCTTTCTAGATTAAATTCATTTTAACCATCAAATTTATTGATATCAAATTTTTTAGATCCCATTATATACGTTTTAGTAGGCTTTGATGCCAACTATTGGGGTAGACAATGTTCCCCAAGAATATCTAGGAACCACTAACTCATATAATTGGGTTACATGATTGGTATGAATGATTAGAAACATATATAATAATAAAATGATATTTATAAAGAAGGGAAGAACTATAATCACAAGAAAATAAAGATAAAAAGAAAAGCATAGCAAGGAACACCAAATATAATGTGCCTTTGATAAGAGTGATCCTACCTGTATGGTGAGAATACCACCCAGGTTAGTCATTTTATTACAATGAAAAAAACCAAGAAATAAATACATACTCGAAGTGTAATGATGATAACCAGATAAACTATCTGAGGAGGCCGGCCTTATTGAACTAGGTAGTGGTGATGAAACTCGTCACGTAGAGTCAACACCATCCACTCCTACACTGACTCAAGCACAAATATAATAAGGATATATTTCTAATCATGATAGAAAATATAAATTGCTAAAAAAGTCCAAGACTCATAAACGGAATCCTATTTAGAATGAAAGAAAGTAAAGATCTAGAACCTCCTCTAGTGCATAGACATCCTAGTCCCATGATCGAGATAATCTCCACTAAATCTCTATAGGAATAGTACTCAGGTTTCAGGAGGTTGTTCCAATATGACAGAGGGGGGTGTGGGTGGTCATAATAACTATTATTCCCTTCTTCTTCTCTCAGATATTTTCTTCATCATAGGGAAATATCACACCGAGATCTCTCAAGAAGAAGATCCAGAGAAAACTGAAAACCCCCAAATTAGAAGGATTCAATTACCTAAATCACGAAACAATGAAACAATAATGAAATTATATTAGATTGTCATGTGTAATAGTCATAACCGTGATATGAAATACCTTTTTATAACTAAGATACCATGAGAAGTTATCCTAACAGAAGGCAAAAATACTAGCAGGACAAGTGTTAGTCTGCCACTGGCACAAAAGAAATGACCCGAATTAATTTCGGGGAAAACAATCACAATCGAGAGTGACCACAACCATTATATTATCCATAATAAATATTCCATAAGAAGTTCTACACAGGAAATTAAAAAAATAACTTTTTCAGAAATAAGTAGCACAATAATAGAAGAAAAAATAGCCACATAAATAGTGACCATGTAGGTACACCCCCATGAAAACATCAATCCCATAATAAACCATATCAGATATGAATAAATCATAATGGAAAAATTAAAGTAATTAAACTGAAATATATACAGGGGCATAAAAACAGTATCTTACGTTAATCATAAGACATATTCCTAGGAAAATCAGTCCCAATCCATCACTCAACCACCCTCAAGGAAGTAAAGGAACTATATTGGGTCCACATTGTTCATTCTCATACCACTAGAACACCTCTATAGATCATGTATCTCGAGAAACATAGTTATCATGCCATCAACCATCGATGATCCTGGCACCGAGCTAATGTTAAAGGGTCCATCATGGACCTTGGAATATCACATATCCACATTTTTTTACTTAATCCAAAATATTCATTTAACTATAATGTTTGATCACCTACAATGTCGAGACCACATATCACATGTCATATCAATTTCATAAACTTAGGGATATGTTCAACAGAACACCTAACTCATAAAAATTTAACATCCATTGGCCGCTCCACGCATCCTTGACCATGATTGTCCAATCTCATATCACATCCGAAGAACCTATCTAATTCCACAAATCCTAAATCATATAATCATAAAAATTAATAATTAATTTTTAATATAATTTAAATAGGCATAAGCACCTAAAACTCTCAATACAACATATACTCTTTGATTATGATTATTTATTTTTAATTAATATTTATTATTAATTAATTTTTAATCATTAATAATAGTATATTATTAATTACTTGTATTAAGGGGGGAAGTTGAATACAACATTGAAAATCTATAAGGATTTCCAGGAATCCCCCTTATAATTATAATTAATATTTTCTATATCCTTCGTTTCTTCAAGATCTCTTCCAATTTTAAGAATAATCATATTAACATCCTCCCTTGTATTTTTTTATATATCTCTAGGAAGACTTTTTTGAGTTATCGCATATATTTTATTAGAATTCTATTCTATCTAAGCCTTGTGGTTTTTTGATAATGTTTTTTTATTTTTAATGAGAATAATGAAATCCTTACATTTGGAATGTCGCATGTTTATAAATTATTGAATTAAATAATTAAATTAATACTTCATCACCTAATAATATACTTTTTATTGAATTTGAATTTGATTTTGAGATTAAAAATATTGAAAATATTATTATCAATGATATTAAAAACTAGTAGTTTATTTTCTCCTTCCCTGATGTGAAATTTTTCCACTAAAATAATAATTATGATGGTTATTCTATGATTATTTATTTATATTTTTTAAATTCATGTATTGTTTTTCTTTTCTTCCACAGCCTACATAGCGAGTTTATCCCAATTAAATGTTCTGTTGATCTTGACACTATAATCATCCTCTATGACTATGAACTCTTCATATGATTAACATGTGTTTTTTAAACATTATTTACCATCTATTATGGTGTTTTTATCAAAGAATTAATTTTATTTTAATATTCAATAACTTTTATTCATACATTGTTGATTGATCTACAATGTGTATTCATATTTTATATGATCCTTTCTCCATGTTCCATTAAAAAAATATTAGTTTCATTTCACCAAGTATATTGGTGATATTCTATAGTGATTTAATGGTAAATCTTACTATAACTATGATATCTGATATCATTCATGTTTCAGCCTTCATCGTTGAATATAATAAACAAACATGAATGTAAACGATAGGCTATTATGTTGACATTTTTTCAAAAATTATTGGAATATTTCCCAAACATATATAATGATACATACTCTTATCATTTGTACAAGATCACCCCAAGTGGTAATAGATTGTTGAGGTATCCTATTCAACTATTTTTTCAACTTTTCACTCAAATAAAAAATAAATAGATGGTGTTTAACTAAATAACCCCAATTATTTTTAACATAACACATATTTATATGAAATTGGAAACATGGTAATTTAGGTGTTATATCACAAAACAACTGAAAAACATCCCAGCATACATCTATTATAAGAAACATCCACACACTCATCCATCATGGGCTATCAATAGACACATAAAAGGAGAAAAATCACTTATTTTAAATGATAAATGAAGCTCTTCCATTGCCTCTTAGCATTAACCATCTCATTCTTGGACTTATTTCTCTGATCATCCATTGTTGCATAGTACACCATCAAACCATCCGATTTATCCTTAACCATATATACATCGTTGTCCGCAGTAGCATGTTCTTATAACTTTCGATACTGGGATTGGTTGAGTTCTCTCAAAACCCTCTATAGTGTCTCTGTCTCATTTTTCATTCTATTTATTAATGAATGAATCTTTAACTAGAAACTATGTAAATTTATTAGTGACTCAAAGGTATTGTCTTTGGTATCAAAGTAAATTTGGGTAGTATGATAATAAGAAATTTTAGAGTTATATGACTTGAAAATGTATTTAAACTACGTTAATAATTCATTGATTGCAATAGATTGATCATAAGGGAGGGTGGTGGCATGAACCAATACTTTAAAGGTATAAATTTAATCCACTCAGATGTTAGTAGTAATCTTAAAGAAGGATTATCTAGACAATAGGTTCAATAGAGAGAGATATTTTGATATTTCTTCTTGATATGGTAAGGTTGTAGCCTTTTCAATCACATTATCTATTTTTGGATAATAAACATATATTTATTTATATGGCACTAACCTTCTACTACATCAATGAAGGATTCACATTTTCAAATGAAGGTTTCTTGACATGTGTTGTTTAAGAGGCTTGGGCGGAACCCACTATACAAAACTGTGTAATTTTTTTATCTTGTTCTGATCATTTTTTATTGTAAATTTTTATTCCTACAAATAGATTTATGTTTTATTCATTGTTAGATCATTTGAAGGAATAAATAAACCTAGTTTACTACTGCTGTATTTTGATTCGGCAATCACCTCTAGTGATCTAAATTTTTTTTTACTGTTTTCTTAGACACTGAAGAAAAAATACACCTTTAGTGGTATCAGATCACTTTGAAGGAGATTGTACTTCTTGTGAGAGGGCTCTTTTTGATCTGATTCTAGTATAGTGAAGATATGAGGTGAATAAGATGAATAGTTGATACTATTTGGAATGATATTTTACATAAAATTTGTGTTTTCTTTTTCACTTTTCCAAATTTGGATGAAATAATTTTCACACATCTCCAAACATTTCATAACCTATTAGTTTTTTCTACCTCTCTCTCCCCATTTTTCAAAAAGGTGGTTGGGAAAAAAATTCTACATCATGTTCCTCCACATTAAAAAATATGGGGGGTTTGGAATTTGTTTTTTCCCTCCATAACTATCACCACATCACCACCTGTTATTCAAAAAAAATCATCTTTTTCCTTCACCCCTCTTCAAATTACATACACAAGAAGGAAAAAAACTTCTTCATTCATTTGTGTTCTGAAAAAAATGAAAGCCTTCAATTCAAAAAAAATGCAATTCCTCTATCTAAAAAGAAGACACCAGTATACATATATGGAAATATGTGTCTTTAATTTTCCCATAAAAAAATAATTTTTCTCCATAGA
Organism: Viscum album; assembly: GCA_963277665.1. Taxonomy (NCBI): domain Eukaryota; kingdom Viridiplantae; phylum Streptophyta; class Magnoliopsida; order Santalales; family Viscaceae; genus Viscum; species Viscum album. The sequence goes on from OY728158.1 coordinate 1,034,479,335, forward strand.
GAATGAAAATTCACAATATTTTGTCCCAAATATGATGAAGACCAATTATGATAATTGGTTCTTCCAAATTCGAGCGCTCATTGGCACCCAAGATGCCAATAACATTATAGAGGATGGATACACCAAATTGGAATCCAAAGCAGTAGAGGAATATCTACTATATGTTTAAAAGTAAATTCTTCAGGTGAAGTGGAAGTAGGACTGTAGGGAAAAATCCTTCATTTATCAAGGCCTTAGTGAAGAAACTTCTTAAAAAATTTCTTCGTTGAAATAATAAAAAGAGATCTAGGAAAACCTTCACAAAGAATTCAAATGTGATGAAAAAGTGAAGCAGGTTCATCTTCAATCTCTATGCGGTGAGCTCAAATACCTCTTTAGGAAGGCCTATGAAACTGTTGTTTTATATTATGCTAATGTATTAGTTGTGGTGAAACAAGTGTAAAGAAATGGAGAAAATATTTATGACATGAGGGTATGTGATAAAAATATGTGATCCCTTGATCCAAAATTTTATTACATATTTGTCGCCCTGGAAGAAACAAAAGACCTGGAGAAAATATTTTTCAAATAACTCGTGGGGATTCTACAATCCCATGAATTGAAGTTGAACTACCATAGTGAAATGAATGGATTGGATCTTTCCCTATAATAAAAGTTGTGTCTCAACAACTATGAAAATGATTGAGGTGTGATATATTAAAGAACCTGAGGAAGAGAATTTTGTGGACAATAATTTGATCCAAGAATTAGAGGATGTAGTGGAGGAAGCTGACATCAAGGAATTCATGGATACTAAAACTATACTCCATGAGAATGAGGATGAGGAAGAACATGAGATTAAATAATCTCCAACCAGAAAAAAGAAATATTTAATTATATAATTGTAAAAAATATTAATATTATATCAATGAATGTTGGAGTGATAAACACATGGATAATGACACCAAGGAGGCACATATCTTTTAAGTAGGAGATACTTTTGGTGAGTCCCTTATGTTGATGGCACAAACATCAACACAAAATCAAGGTATGTGGTATCGAGACTCTGGATCTAGAAACCACATGACAGGGAAGAAATATTTGTTTATGAACATGTATGAGATGGATCAAGGAGGGATTTCATTTGTAGGTCAATATATAATATTTTTGTATGAAAGAGGATATATTTTAATTCAGAAAAAAGATGGAAATAATGTGTTCATATATGACACCTACTATATACTCTACATGAAGACCAACATCTTGAGGCTTAGATAGTTGGTGGAAAAAGGATTTTACATAATCCTAAAAAATAAACAAAGGTTGATTTTTTATAACAAAAGAAGGATAATCACAAAAGTACCAATGGATAAGAATTGCATGTTTCTACTTATGACCCAACCTGAAGTACCACAGTGTTTACTGATGGTACTTGATGATAATGATTGGCTATGAAATCTCAGGTTTGAGCATTTAAACATTGAAAGTTTAATCTTATTAGGAATAAATAAGATAGTGAATGGGACTTCTATCACTCGATACCCAAATAGATTATATGAATATTATGTTCTAAGGAAACCTCATAGGAACCGCTTTATAATGAAGACCAATTGGAAAGTTGCAGTGCCATTAGAGATAGTTCACACTGATGTGTGCAGTCCATTAATTCCAAGATCAAATGGATCAAGGATGTATTTTTCGACATTTATTGATGATTATACTAGGAAAAAATGGATATATTTTCTCAAGATGAAGTCATAAGTGTTTTACGTCTTAAAATAATTCAAGATGCTAGTGTAAAATCAATGCAATAGTCACATACAAACATTAAAATTTGATCATGGTTGAGAGTGAACCTCTGATTTTTTTCAAGATTACCTGAAGAGTCATAGAATTCGGCACCAGTTGATGTCATCTTACACATACCAACTAAATGGAGTAGCTGGAAGGAAAAAATTTAACTATTCTTAACATGGTGAGAAACATGTTTAAAGATAAAGTAGTGCCCATTACTTTATGGGTTAAAGCAACTTTATGTGCAGATTATCAAATTAATAGATGTTAAACCAAAAATCTTGAAGAAAATATGCCACATGAATCCAGAATTACTCATTATCCATTTTAATCCATCCTAGATTCCGTGGATTCATTGACTATGTTAGGATCCTGGAGGAAATATTAACAATGCTTGAGGAAAAGGGAGTGAAGTATTTCCTTATAGGAAATAGAGATTGAGAAATATGATATTTCTTGTATAATCCCATCACCAACATGATTATATTCATAAGAGATGTTATCTTTGATGAAAATGAGACCTGGAAATTAATTCAAGATGATGATTCAAGAGAGGTATGACTCACTCAAGAAGTTGAATAAATAGCTGAATAAGTATCATTTTAGGAACAATTAATTAAATAACCAATGATATAGTCACTACTTACTAAAACATATTAAGTCATCAAATGAAAAATCTCTCATATGTTTCCTTAAAATGTTATAAGCCTTCCAGATATATATGATAGAACATAACCAACAGAGGAGTCTGTAAATTTTTACTATCTCCTAGTGACTTCCAATCCCGCTAGCCTTAAGGGATCTAAAATGATGAAATATGGAAGAAAGTGATAGATAATTAAATCCATTCCTTTAAAACCCCAAAAGGATAGAGGAAAAAGAAATACATTGAATATGGTGAAGTCATTTCACCCATTGGTCATCCATCCATATATGATTCAGATTTATGGATCATGATCAATACAAGTTTAAGGGGGGACGTTTGATAATAAACATGAATTTCCATGGACAAATCCAACCTTCTACTACATCAATGGAGGCTTGAAGTTTTCAAATGATAGTTTCATGATGTGTGTGGATTTGGAATCTTGGGTGGCATGTACTGCACTGAACTGTATAATTTTATTTTTGTCTGGTTTTGGTCATTTGTTCTATAGTAATTTTGCATTCCTATAAATAGATGTAGATTTATTGAATTGTAAATAAACTTGGTTTACTACAACATTATTTTGTTTGTTTAATCACCACCAGTAATCTGCATCTTCTCCAACTGTTGTGTTAGTCTCTAGAAAAATCTACCTTCAATTGTATCCCTAAATAGTGTGTAAAAATCTATGGAACTTATTTTTTATTGAGCCACTGGATAAACATTTTCATTATCAGTGGGTAATTAAGGGTTTTTTAATTCATCATTTCATTTGTGTATTTTATCCTACTCGCTTTTATCTTCCTTTACTCAATGATTCCCATTTCCCCATCCTTGGGTGTTTTAGATTCTCTCACTTTTTTTTTCTTGTCCTCTTGAATTTTTAGGGTGGATAACTTGAACTCAACTATACAGGTGTCTTAAATAAGGAAACTCTATTTGTAAAGGTGTCAATTGAATAACATGAAAACAAAAACCAAAGAAAATTCACAACAATAATAAATTTATTTCCCTTTAAGTAAGCCTGAAAATTAAGCAAATGCACAACGACCAAATAATATATGTTGGAAAAGTAAATGTTGAAACCAGAAATTTTTAACATGGAAAACCCCATAGGACCTTGTCTATAAATTATATCTACTAAAATCAGTGAGTACACAGTAGATACTATGAAAAATGGAAGGGATCTTGAAATTATAACTCTCTGATACATCAAAATAAAATTTATAGCAGAAAAGAGAGGTAGAAAGAGAATCTAAAAAAAACAACATCATCCATAAAAAAAGTAAAAACAATAACTCTTACCATACGAATCCAAATATCATTGAATAAAAAACCAGGTGTGCAAAAGTCACCAAGATTAGAAGAAAAATGATCATCAATCAATGACGATCACAAAATTAGAATTATTTCTCCATATGGATGTCATGTTACTTGGCCTGTCTATTTCCTAGTTTTTTAAGGGAATCTATGAAGATTCAAAACACCTGAAAAATATGTTTATTTGACCATGTTTTTTTATAATAATTTATTTCTATAAACTGTGAATTTTCCCATGTAGTGTTTCAATTGAGGAGGTGACCCAACAAAATCCCCCGCTGATTCAAGTGTAGATCACCGTCAGCCTGGAAATCGGTCAGAAAGTATCAAATTTACCTCTGAGTAAACTCTTGGTTAACATGTCGGACCCATTATCATCAGTGTGGATATTCTCAATATCTAACTATCTTGAATGAAGGATGTCATAGATCTAATTATACAGAACACCAATATGTTTTGACCTTCCATGAAAGTTATAATTCTTCCAAAAAATAGATCTATAACTATCAAAAAAAATAAAACATACCAGTCCTGATTAAAATTGAGCAATCGAATAAACTTTTTCATCCACAAAAATTATTTTCATGCCCCGGTAGCTTCAATAAACACTAACTACGTGGTTGATAAAGTAATAAAGTACTGCAATCTGGACTTCCAAGATATAGCTCCCCCAAAAAAAGTGATAAAATGTCATGAAGTAAACTTCCTCAAATCTATATATCCTTTCATATATAAATCTATAGAGCCAAAAATCATAGGTTTCCCCTTTCAAAAACACAATCTCATATCATAAGTTCCATGAAGAAAATTAAATATATAATTCACTTCTATCTAATGATATCTACATAGATTATATAGAAAAATACTAACCACACCAACTACATGAGCTATATCAGGTCTAGTTCATACCATCATAAACATCAAACAAACAAGCACAGATCAAAAAATTATGTGTTTTAACTCCTCTATATATTCATAAATAGGAGGTGATTGATTGGTACTAAGCTTAAAATGTAATTTAAGAGGATTACTAACCACTTTCTATATATCCATAAAATATCTCAGAAGAAACATCTCAATATATCACTCCTAAGATAATCACAATTTATTGTCTATTTCTATCACAAGAGATTGACGTGTCCCAAATCTATCATGTTGGTCCCAAGTCTTTCATCACAAAATACTGACAAATATCCTTCTTCAATCTCTTAATTATAGAATCATCATGGCCAATAATGATCATATCATCAATATAAAAAAAATAGTATAATAAGATCATCATTAGTAAATATCTGAACAAAAACACAATGATAAAAATATGTCTTCATAAAAAACTCATGAAAAATGACATATTCAACATTGTATACCACTTCCTCGGAGCTTTCTTCAAACCATAAAAACTCTTCGTTATCATGCATACATGATTCTATTTACCTTTTTCAAAAAAAACCCTCTGGCTTCTTCAAATAAATATCCTCCTCTAAATCTTCATATAAGAAAGTTGTCTTCACATCTATCTACTCAATATGTATATCAAAATTAGCATCCAAACCAAGAACAAACTGAATGGATGAAATTTTGAGAACATGTGAGAAAATTTCATTAAAATCAATAACTTTCATCTAACAGAAAACTTTAACAACAAACCTTTCCTTTTATCATGGAAAAGAACTAGATTCACCATTTTTTATCCAATAAATCCACTGATTTTGAAGATCACTCTTACCTATAGGTAACTTCACCAGCTCAAATGTATGTTTGTCATGCAATGATCTCATCTCATCATCCATTTACACAACTCATCTATCCTTCTGTTCTATTTTCATTTCCTCAATAAAATATTCTGGTTAACCCCCTTTAATGAGGAGCAAATACTCATCAGGTGAATAGCATGTAGAAACAGTATGATACCAATATGATCTATGGAGTGTAATTGTGGATTCATTAACAACCCATGGAACTAGGTCATCAAAAAAATGTGCATCAGAAACATCAAATCTTACCCATTCATCGTGAACATCGTTCAGAACTTCAAAATAATTATCATAATCAACAATATGAGGTAAATTTAAATTAGAACCTTGATCAAGACTGACAAAGCCATCAAAATATGGAGAATTATATTTTTTTACCTTATCAATATCTTTAATAGTCTAATCCCCCTAAAACACTAAATCAAATATTTTAACAAGTTTCTTCAAAGAAATTTCATAGAACATATAACAAAACTCATCGTGTCCATAGCCAATAAAAATACACTATTGTGACTTACATCATTCTTGGATATCTCATCCCTAGGAACATAAATAAAATACTGGAAACCAAAAACATTTAAGTGATATTACCTGATATCTTTGCCATACCAAAACTTGTTAGGAGTGTTTTTCTTCAAAGGAACTATAGGTGATAAATTGATAATATAAGAATCAGTAAATAAATACTCACTCTATAAATTTCCAAGAAACTTTTCTTCCATAATAAAACAATGAAATCTTTCAAAAAAAGTCTTTTTCATCCATTCAAATACACCATTTAGCCGAGGTGTCTTGGGATGCGTCTTCTAATACTAAATACCCTCCTTACTGAAATAATAATCAAATAGAACTCAATACTCTCCCCCATTGTCAGTGAAAATACATTTCAATTTCTTACCATATTCCCTCTCAACATAAAAATGAAATTTCATAAAAACACTAAGCACTTAACTTTTGGAATTTGATACATAAACCCAAATCTTACATGAGTATTCATCAGTAAATTTCACAAAATAAAGACTACCACTAATGTTATTAGAATTCAAAGGACCAAAAACATCATAATGTACTAATTCAGGTACCTATGACTTCCTATGCAAAGGATGACTTTTGAAACTCACCCAACTATGTTTTCAATCCACAGAATGATTTCACATGTACAATTTGAAACTCTTCAAATTTGGAACAAGATTTATCTTGGACAAAAAACCAATAACTTTAAAATTGGTTTCATTGTGGCTCATATACCATAACTTGGAAGAAATACTACACTCAGTAATGCAATACATATTACAATAAATATAATCTCTAGTTCAGTACAAACCTGACTACATCTTTCCTTGAGCCACAATCAAAGAACCCTTGGAATGATTCTATTATCCATCACCAAAATTACTAATAAAATATTCATCATTAATAATTATAGTATAAATAATATTCATATGAACCTCAGGCATATGTCAAACATTCTTCAAAATCATCTTACTTCATGTACTGGTTTCTAAACAAACTGTCTAAATACCTACAATATCAGCATAAATATAATTACACATATTCAAAATCCCAAAAATTAAATGTGATATAAGATATAAATAAATAATTATTTCATGTCACATGAAAATAGGCACCACTATCAACAACCCAACAAGAATCATCAAAATATATATTAAATGGGTCATAAATAGTAACAAGATCATCCCTATAGCGGTGATGACTAGATCATTTCCATCACCATTTTTATACTTTTGATTTTCCTTTATTCTATTTTATCTTTTTAGATAATAAAAAAACTTCTTAACATGCCCTTTATTACCACAATGATAAAATTCAAATTCTCTCTTCTTCAACTTGGATTTTCTTCTACCTTTTCTCTTAGCATGACTTCTCTATCCCTAATTCTTTTCTTGGATTCTCCCACAGTCCACTATGACTAAAACCCCTGAAGAATATTTCTCCTAAGTATATCTCCTAAAATTTTCATTAAAAATAGTGTACGTAATCAATTTGAATTTCATGGAACCATTAGGAGCACTACTGGTTAGAGTAACTTGTTAATTCTCCCAAAATCGGGTGAAGTGTTTTGAAAAAAATCCTTAAAACATCATATTCAAAATTATTACCCATACTAGAAAATTGATCAAAACAAAAAGTTCTTGCATGATAGATGATAAAAATATGGTTCGTCACAATATAATAGACAAATTGTCGAATAAAATCACAAACCATCTCATGCTCAAACTCCCATTCTTCATCAAACATTCTTTCTGGATTCTGAGTACTAAACCCCAGAAGATGCATTCTCTTGAAAAAAAACATATCCTTCATTTTTACTCTCTAAATATAGTAGTTGGTAACATTCAATAGAATCATCTGACCATAATTGGATTCCATAATAAATATGAAATAAGAATCAAATGCTCTAATATGAGATTTTGGGGAAGATGGAATGCAATGAACATGCCAACAAACAGCAAATAAAATATGCAGTGAAAATAAATTTATTTCTCTTTAAATAACATTGAAAAATTAAGATGATGCACAATGACCAAATATTATATGTAGGAAAAGTAAATGTTGAAACTATAAATTTTTAACACAGAAAACCCCAATGAGGAAAAAATCTACAGGACCTAGTCTAGAAAATTGATCCACTATAATCAACGAGTACACGACAATGACTCCTAAAAATAGAAGGGATCTCAAAATTATAACTCTCTAATATAGAAGAAGAAAATGAAAAGTGTAAAAGAGATTTATAAAGTGGATTTGATAGAAGAATGTTTTCCATAAAATAAGAGAAAAAAATAAATATGACCATATGAATCTGAAGATCTTTGACTGAAAAATCAGGTGCTGAAAAATCACTAAGATCATAAGAAAAATGATATTCGATCAAAGCCGAGCAAAAAAATGGAATTTTCTCTCATTATGGATTTTGTGTTAGCATGACTACCCACTACCTCCTTTTAAAATTAAATCCTTCCTCATGAATATTTAAAACTCCCAAAAAATACTTCTTTGACCTTTTTTATTATCATTAATTTCAAGAAACTGTGTCTTGACCCGTGTGGTGTGCCAATTGAGAAGGCACCCCAAAAAAACCATGGTTATGTTTAGGTCTTTCATATGTGTCATGTTCTTAAAACCCCATTCAATTTCGCACAAAAAAAATAAGGAATTCATGTTTCCTCGCAATGAGGGTCTCATAAGGAAAATTGATCACTACCAAGCTAAACATGATGGGTCTAATCCCCTCGTATGGTAGAATTTCAATAACCAAAGAATCCAGAATGAGAGAAAACCCTCCCACCCCTCTCCTCTTCAAGACAACAAGTAACCACCTGCCCGAATGAAATAATCATGCAACTTATTTTATAGCAGTGGATATTAGAAAAACTATAACAAGAAATAGAAGTAGAGTGGAATACCACGGGTAATGACCAGCAATGAAGATGACTGAATATATATTTTTTTTCCTGTTCTGGAGAAGTTACTAATTTTATAGGTGAAATTCATTGGAGATTAAGGATGATGGATCACTACCTTATTTCTTGGAGTTCCTTCCCTGGTTGTGATCCTTGTATACAAGAATTTGAATTGAGGAGAAAAGTGGGGGAGAATGGAGGGGGTCAAAAATGGTTTTTGATTTTATGGAATTTTTAAAAGCTTTATCAGAGTTAATTTTTGGAATAATAACTACATATCTCTAGGATGAGGAACCCTAAAAAAGTGTTCTCTGCATCTAACTACAAAACCACTAATTTTTCTTTATTCAACACAATTTGAATAAGTTTGACGCAATCCAGAAGTTATGTTCCATAATTACTAATATATTGTCCCAATAGTTCGTGTCACAGTATACCCCATTGAAGATATTAATTTTAATCCAACTATTAAGAGGGATTTTTAATTAATTATTAATAATTAATAAATTTAAATTTATTAGTAATTAAATAATATTTAATAAATAAAAAATAATATTAAGAATAACTAAATAATATTTGACTATTAATATTTACTATTACATATTAATAATTAATTGGTAGTTAAATAATATTATTTACTATTGAATAATATCAATTTTTATTTAATATTAATTAATAATTATTAAAATACTAATTATATAATTATGAGTTATTAATTAATTATTTGGTTACTAATTAATTAATTATTAATTATTAATTATTATTATTATTAAATAATTAATAGTAAATATTCCAAATTATATTTAGCTTCAATTTATTAAAAATTATTGTTATTGAATTACTAATTAATTAATAATTGTTATATATATTAGATATTTGGAGTAAAATTCTAATTAAACACACACACTCCACACCCATCGGCCTCGTGGACAGGCCATAGCCTCACCCAAGAGATAACCCATTCACCGAGCCCTTTATTTATACCAATTATATTTATATACCACATAACATTTTCATATATTGCCCGTAGGCCCTTCCTCACTGAGATCTATCCCTGATGCGCTTGCCCTAACTTATAGGTCCAAATATTTCGAGCCCGTAGGCCCCTACTGTCTGCTGAAGCAACAATGCTGCATTGAATTTAGTCTTCCATCTACTAGATCATCCATCCACCTCTATGTTTTACCTGTTGGGTGAAAACCCAAGTCCCACATCAGTTTTCACAAATGATGGTGGATCACATATAAGATTGGATGGTCAATTCCTTATATCACTCGTGGGTTTTAGGATGAAACCCTAGATGGGATTATGTGTTAATTCTGGAAGAGCCTAAGTTTGGGGGGAATTGATCCCAACAAGTGGTATCAGCATGATATAGCCTAGGTGGGATGTGGATGTCCTCAAACTAGTTCGAAAATGATAATGGCTGCTCATTTGAAGAATGTGAACCCATGGTGTCTTATGTCAAATGTCCTCCTGATATCAATGTTCAGGTGGTGAGTTCGGATGATGAGAGAAAAGGTGGTGCAAAATGGTTGAATCAAATGCATTATCATTGGAGGGGAGACCCAATTGTGTGGTCTTTGGTTTGGGGGAGGATTATTGGACGCAAACCTAAGTCCCAGATATGTTTTCGCAAAGGATGGTGTCTCACATATATGTTTGGATAAACAAATCCTCTTATAACCCATGCGTTTTAGGATGCCACCCCAAAAGGGTTTATGTGTTGGGCTAGGAAGAGCCTAAGGATAGAGGAAATAGATCCCAATAGTGCCCCCATATAGTTCTCCAAAACACTATTGACCTCCTGCAACACATCGCATCTCATTATCCACCCCTCGAATCCATGTCTGGTGCCACCCTCCGTCCAACTATTACCCTGATGTCGTCGAAACTGCACAAGTTGTCGATGCAGCCCCCTCAAACTATGTTGTCGTACCTACGAATTTGACTAGAAATCTAAGATAATTGTTTATCATCCTATGTCATGTGTCCCCACACCAACACCACACCACTGCAATGTGCCCCCATTCCCAACTTTGTCATCCTTACTATGGACCATCACCAATCAGTGCTCTATCATACACCCACCTCCACTATTGAGCGGAGGCCACTGAATCAACATATCCCAAGATTATTTAAAAATATATATAGTAAACATAGTAAAAAATAACTTATTATTATTATTAATTAATAATTAATTTTAATTAATTAAAATTTTGTAATTAAATAATTCGATAAAAATTATTATTAATAATTATTTAGTTTCTAATTATTAAAAATATTTATTTTATAATTAAATAATAACTATTAATTATTAAACAAATTAATAAAAAGATAATATTTATTTTTAATAATTATTATTGAATTTTAATTAATTAATAATAATAAATATTTATTTTTAATTAAATAATAACTATTAATTATTAATAAACTAGATAAAAATAACTATTAGTCATTATTATTAATCCTTAGAGAATTGTAATTAATTAATGATAATGAATAAATTATAGAAATTAATTAATTATAGATTTTAATCATTAGAAATTATTTAATTGTTAATTAAAAAAACTAATTAATAATTAGTAACTAATTAATGATAATTACTAATTACTAATTAATGATAATTAGTTATAATTAATTAAAGATTAGTAATTTAATAATTTAATTATTATTATTAAAATTTATTAACTAAATAATAATTTTAAATATGTATTAGTTATTTTTAATAATATTAATATTTATTTATTTATTTATTTATTAATAATTAATTATTATTTAATTACTAATTAATTAATAACCTTTAACTATTAATAATTAATTTTTTAATTACTATCATTAATATAAACTATTTAATTTATAATTATTAATATTTAATAGTAAATATTAATATATATTTTTGAAATAAGGTGAGAACTTTCCCATATGGAAAAGTATCCTTTATTAGTTAAAAGAAACTACAATAGTTTGAAATATGGTAATTTATATAAATCCCTTTGAAAAATGGTATGAGATCCTCAAGAAAAAAAGTTAAAATTAATGAGAGATTCACTATTTATCGCTTTATTCACAATCCCATCATCCAGATGATTTTATTCCCAATAAACATGTGCAAATAAGTAGTTCATTGATGATAGAAGATCCAAACATGGACCTTATTTAGCAGTGGACCACCATGAAAGATGCAATTGTCCAGTTCTAACAGCCTGCACAATAGTGGTAGAGTCACATTCAAACAAGAGATTTTCCCATCCTCTCTACCTTTTCATATAAACTGCATTAATCACCCCCAACATCTTAGCTTCCAAGGTTAATGCAATCCCGCATGGGTCATAAATACATCCCATAATAGAACCATTGTTATCTCTAAAGACCACACCAAATCCTGACTAACCTGGGCCTCTAGAAGCACTGTTCGAACTGCATTTGATCTATCCAATAAAAGGAGTGTTCCAAAAAAACCAATTGTGACGTGAGATGGAAGAAAATTTCTAGCAATATTAAGCCTTCTAAAAACATATAAATCATGAACATAATTGTCACAATAATCATTCTGTAAGTGGTAATCATTCCACAATGTGACAATAATTTGAGTAAGAGTATAATGAAGATGAAATTGATCTTTTCTGTGGATTTCCTAGTTCTGAAAATACAAAATGATAGAAAAAATATTTGTACAAGACACCTATAATAAATTGAGAAGCTACAATGAGGTTGGAGTCTATAAACTCTCAGTGATTTCTACCTATATAGAGTCAGTCTGAGGAAGACAAACATCAAAGATTCCATGGATACTATTACATAATGTTGAAGTCATGACACAACTCAAAAATAGGTGATCAAAATCCTCCCTATGTTCAAGACATAACAAACATCCAGAGAAAATAGATATACCCACCGCTTGCAAATAAGAGTCAACTGGAAGATTATCATGAGAAATTCTCCATATCAACATAAATCTTGATGGAGAAAACTAGATTTTATTGAATTTTTCAATCCATCCTACCTCTTCCTCTCAATAGTATTGGAACAAAAACTCTTTGAAGTGGTAATTCCATTAACAATTAACTTTAATATTAGGAAGTTATCCTTATTTATAAAGGTATATATGTTGACCACCTCTTTCACCTCATTTAAAATTTCAACATATGAGTATTCCAATTGATCTTTGATCATGTTATTCAAGTACAACCTTGGATCAATAGATTTTAAAAGATCTAGTAGTGGTGTACTTGTCCAATTTTCGAACCAAAATTTAAGATGATAATTTATATTAACCAACCATTGTGTTTCAGCATTGATGCTGGAAAAGAAAACTTTTAGGGTTTTCCGAATAGAAGATTTCATATATTTAAGGTTACCTTCCTTAAGATCATTTAAAAATATAGATCTAATAAATTCAATAAAAACAGATTTTTCATTGATAATCCTTTAGGTAAAATTCTCTTGAATATATTGATTAAAATTTCTTAAATTTTTAATTCCAAATCCTCCAAGAGAAATAGGTTTGCTACCTTTTTTCCAAGGAACTATGATAGTTCTCCCTTCAATAATACTCCCAATATAGGAAAATACTTATTAGTGGTTTTGATGCTCTTTAACAACAAAATAGGCCATTTTTAAACCATAAAAGAATATAAAAACTTTGGATGGTAATGTGTTTCCCAATACTTACCATCCCATCCATAAATAGACATTTTACCTTCAAATAATCAAATTTCCTTCAAATTTAACCCATAATATAAAGAAAATTTGAAGCTTAAGTCCTACCCCAGAACATGGGAGATCCAACGTAAATGAAAGGAAGAACCCCTTTTCTAATTCCCAACTGCTAAATGATATCATGTTTCCTAGAGTTTTGGAATATTTTTTACAATCTAAACAAAGGATTTATTCAAGTAAATTTTCTATCATAAACCCTTTGATAATGTATAAATTCATCCTTGATAGTCTTGGCCTATTTATTGTCTCATTGTGTGAAAAGAATAATATTGTCAACAAATAATAAATTTGACGGAGAAAAAATCCGTTGGAATCTCTAGTGGTCTTAATTTTACCCTTATCAATCAAGTGAATCAAAATCTGACATAAGTAATCCTCTACAATGGTAAATAATATGGTTGAGAGAGGATCACCCTGCCACTCCCCTATTGAATAGGTGAAGTAATCCTTTATATATCCATTTACCAAGATTAAAATATGTGTAGAAATATGGGTGGATTTAACTCAATTAATAAAAATACCATCAAATCCAAATTAATAAAGGACCTTGTAAATAAATCCCCAATCAATGGTGTTAAATTCCTTTTTAATATCAAGATTCATATAAATGGTGCCTACTCTAGTTGTTATCCTAGAAATATTTACACACTCATATGTATTCATAAGGAAATCCTAAATAGTCCTCTATTTCATAAGACTAAACTGATTCAATGAAAAAATATTTTAAGAGATTCTAAAATTTATGTTATCAATCCCTTTACAAAAAAAATTTATAAACATCATTAACCAGAGAAATAGGTTTGAAGATAGTAATTTCATTAGAATTTTTAACTTTTCAAATCAAAGAAAAAACTGACCATTGATACCTTGGGAGAGAGTACCATCTTCAAAGAAATCACAAACCAACCTTCAAGCGTCATAATAAATTGTATCCCAGAAAACCTGGAAAAAATAATTGTTGAAATCATCCGGCCCTAGAGATCTCCCAACTCTAAGACTAAATACTACCTATTTAATCTAAATCCCAAAGGGAATCAATATGAGTATAGAATTATCTTCACGACTCATAAGATTTGTAATAATACCTTTCATCAATTCATCATATGTATCTATACCATTAAAAATGTTTGTTTAATATGAGACAACGTGATTAGAGAGAGATTTCATGTTATGAAAAAAAAATGTTCACCATATTTGAGAAAATACAATGGTTTGTTAACCTTTATGACCTTCTGCAATTTATTAAATAATTTTGAGTTCCTATCTCCATATTTGAGCCATTTGGTTTTGAAGTATTCTTTTGGAATACTCTCTATCAGATCAAAGTGGTTGAAAATCTCTAAGGAGACCTTAGCCTTATATTTTATATCACCAAAGAAACCATATTTAGCATTGTCTTCTTGGATAACATGAAGAGGGGACTATGGAGAAGCAATATCTTTATCTTTGGAACTGAATTGGTCACTTCTCTAGGATTTCATTTTCCTTTTTAGTGGATTTATTTTGAGAATAAAAGACAATGTATCATCTTTATAACCAATATAATTCCATGTTTCATGTATGATAATTCCATAATCAGGCAGTACAGCCCATGAATTATTGAATTTGAAAGGAAAAGTAGGCTTTTTTATCTTAAACCTAAACTCACCAAAATATTCTGGTGATCTAGGTTGATTCTGGATAACTTATAACATGAAATGTCATCCAAAACTTGTATGGAAGCATAATTAACAAGGGATCTATCAATTTTTCTCCAAAACATTTTATTTAGTTGTTTCTTATACCATTTATATACTACTCCCAATAAATTCACTTCAAACTGATTGTTCCCTGCCATGCATGATCTAAATTCCCTGGAGGATATAGAAAAATTAGCAATACCCATATTTTCTTCATAATTGTGGATTGTATTGAAATCCCCAAGAAATAGATAAGTTCCATTTATAGAACACGATAAATGATCAATCTTCTTCCATAAATCTCTATGCTTTGGATATCTATTAAAAGCATATATTAAATAGAAATTATGTCTCTCTCTAGTATTCTTGAAACTACATGTAACCATCTATTCACTAGATTTAATAAGAGAATAATTCATCATATTCATAAGAAACAAAACCAATACTCATTTAACCTTGGTAGTTTAATGGCTTGTGACAATAAGAATATATCCCATATTTTCAAAAGAGGAAATCTTCAAATATAATGCCCTCTTAGGATCATAAAAACAAAGAATGTTTGGTATATGATTTTGGATAAAACAATACTCAATGTACCAAATGTTTTTGGGTTGGATAGACCCAGATAGTCCCAAAACATAATTTTCATAATTATTTCATTTCGGGGTTGAGACCACCTTCTGCATCACCCCCAAATTTCAATAACCTATAAGATTTCCTTATACCTCTAGTTCTTCCCCCATCCACTCTGATTGTCAACAGATTTTGTGATTTTAATAACATGGTTATTGGCTTCCATTTTCTCCAATCCTGATTGATGAAAGTCTATATCGGCATGGTAATTCAAATAAATTGAAATAGCCTTATAAAAAAAAGTCCATTCTGTACTGGATGATTTTATATTCATAAAGCTAGAGGAATAGTCTACACCAGTCTATGTATATTCCCTTGATTCATCCCCTCTTGTAGTATCAATATTGATGTGATTTCTATTATAATTTAAATAATCTATCATATGACCTTTATCATTCAATTATTTAACCAAATCAAACCCTTTATCACTAGAGGGATCAACATCATATTCAGGATTCTAAGGTGGATAAGAGAGAATGAAATAATTTTCTATAGAACCACTAAACTACCCCATATTAGTAGTTATTTTTTTAGAAAACTTTGTACTAATATCATTATAAGATTCAGAATCCTCATATGATTCCTTCTTCAATAGAATAACCATTTTCAAAACTCCATTATCAATCTCCTCATTTATAGAAACATCCTCCAAAGGGGACATCATAACCTTGTGTTGGCAGATTCTTTTTGGAGGATGGTGTCACCCCATTGTTTGTAAAAGGGGGTGGTGAAGGTAGATGATTTAGTTGGAAAAACCCCACGAAATAACCCAGCGAGAGGAAGGAGATACCACCTATAAAGGGGGATCTCCCCCCATGGTTCCAACCTCAGTTTTCACTCATCATCTCCAGTATTGATTCTCATTTATCAGCGGATCCCAATACATGTGTGGTATTTGTGAGGAGATTTAACCACAATATTCAAGAGATATTTTCCAAATGTTTTCTCCTTGTAATAATTCAGGGAGTGTGTACCCTCTTTTACCCCATAGTGATCCTTCTATTTGCCCGTGGTTTTTCTTTCCATTTCATTTTGGGGGTTTTCCACATTACATATACTTTCCATTTATTTATACATTTTTTAAATTATGTTATCTCATAATTATCACTATACTAATGGGACAATAATTTTATAGTCCCAACAACTGGAATTAGAGAGCAGGTTCTGGTTTAGTGTTGTTCACATTTTTGGGTATTAATAATTCTCATAAATTTGAGTATACTTTGTGATTGCAACTCTGGTTGATTTGTCACATCAAAAAAAATTATTAAGATTATTAAATACACCATTGTGAAATATAGGAGGTTTTGGACTAACTGTGTGTCCAGATGGTGGTGAAATTAGAAATTGAATAATTCAACGGGAATAATTTTTTGTTGTTGAAAATGAAGATGTAGGCATTGCTACATAAGGATAATTGCGTACTAGAAATTGGAGAAAAGTGTGTGGGTGTGATGGAGGAGAAATGGAATTATATAGATGAAAATGCAATTGAAAACATCCATTTGGATTTGGAAGATGGGGTCCTATCAATCATTGTAAAGAAAAAGATGGTAAAAGAAATATGTGATACTCTAACGAAGTTATATGAGGCCAAGTCACTACACAAAAAAAATACCAAAGAGAAAATTGTACACTCTTCAGATAGTGGAGTTATCATCGGTGACCAACCACATCAACAATATCAATACCCTATTTTCTCAGCCCATAGTGTTGGGCTATAAAATTGTGGATACTAAACATGTAGAAATTCTGCTCTAGAGTTTTCCATATTCGTATGAACAACTCATCATCATCATCACCAAAAATATCCTGAAGGATATGCTGGACTTCAATGATGTTTTAGCCACGATTCTTTAATAATAAATTTTATGCAAGAACAATGATAACAGACAGAAAACTTCTCACCAAGAAGAGGCTCTGTCAATGGAAAGAGGAAGGATGATGGAGTGTGGTTCCAGTGGTATCCAAAATCATGGTAGATCCAAATCAAGGAGTAAGAAGAATAATTTCACATGTTTTAATTATGTTAAGAAGAAGCACATTAAGAAGTATTTTTGGAATAATAAGAGTGGTGAAAAGAGATCTCAGGGGAATGCAGTGAGTACTTCTAGAAAATGAGATATACTAGTAAGTGAATCGGCAATGACTACTGGAAGTGGACATTATCTCAGCGATGATGGATTATTGACTTAGGAGAAACATGGAACATGATATCTCAACCAGAAGGGTTTTATCAGTAGAAAAATATCCTGGAAGGACTTGTGTACATGGGGAATGATCACACCCTGATGATCATTGGAGTCGGTACCATCAAACTGAAGATACATGATGGCATAGTACGGACCATCCAAAGAGTACTTCGTGTGAAGGTCCTAGAGAATAACATATTTTCTTTGGAAAAATGTGATAACATCAGATGCAAGACTCACACCAAGAATAGATTGATGATAATTGTGAAGGGCGTGCTTATGGTAATGAAGGCAGAGAAGATCTCAAAGAACACGTATGTGCTTCTGGGTGAAATGTACAAGGATGTGGAGATAATTGTTGCATAAACTAACTTGATGGAAAGGTTGATGACGTTATGTCATCAAAAGCCTGTCCATATATCAGAATGATGCCATAAGATTCTTGGGGATTATAAGTTGATGCTTGGTCTTACAAAGGTATCCTTACCATTTTGTGAGCATTGTGTTTTGATCAAGAAACACAGTTTAATGTTCGGGATGTCAATAGCGAGAAGTCAGGAGATCTTGGAGTCGATCCATTATGATGTTTGGGATGAACCGATTATATCCCTGGGAGCAGTAATGTACATTGTATCCTTTATTGATTATTATTCCAGGAGATTTTTGGTGTACCCAATCAAGAGGAAGATGAATGTTTTTGAAGTCTTCAAAACATTCAAAGCGTGGAAGGAGCTTTACTCTGTAAAGAAAATCAAGTGTCTAAGGAATGAAAATGGTAGAGAATATACAAGTGAGGAATTTGATAATTTTTGTCAACAGGATGGAATTAAGAGATAATTAATGATGGTGCACACTCCTTAGAAGAATGGAGTGGCAGAGAGGATGAACAGAACCCTGTTGGATAAAACAAGGGCGATGTTAAAGACTGCAGTTATTACCAAAACATTTTGGGCAGAATATGTGAATACCACCTGTTATGTGATCAACATATATCCTTTAATGGTGACTGATCTAAAGAAACCAATGGATATTTGGACTGGTAAATCTACTGACTATTCTTGGTTACATACTTTTGGAAGTACTGTATATTAATTGTTAAATGACTAGAAAAGATCGAAGTTGGATTCGAGATCCAAGAAATGTATCTTCTTGGGGTACGCTGATGGTGTGAAGGGGTATTGTTTGTGGGAACCCACTATCCGCAAATTTATCATCAGCAAAGATTTCATTTTTGTAGAATACATGGTGAAAATGAAAACTGATGAAGACATGGAGAAGGAAAATACAGAAACTACAACAACCAAAGTAGAGGGAAAATCCAAGGATGAATCAGTTTCCTCTGAATCATTACTAGTGCATGATGTTCAAGTACCGGTTGATTCTAGACACAATGTTCAACTTGTGAGAAAAGAGAACTAGTATTTCATAAAGACTATTTCATTGAGATAATTATTGCATACTGCTTATTGACGGAGGATAGAGATCCATCTTCTTTTGTAGAGGATAGCCAGAGTCCAGATGTATCCTCATGGATGGTGGCGATGCAAGAGGAACTTGAAGAGCTCCACAGAAACAAGACTTTTGATCTTGTTTCATTACCTAAAGGAAGGAAGGATATTAGAAATAAATGGTTCTTTAAGATCAAGTGGGATAGAAATGACCAGGTGGAAAGATATCGTGCAAGACTGGTGGTCAAAGGATTTTCTCAGAAGGAAGGAATTTATTTCAATGAAATATTTTCTCTTTTTGTTAGAATGGTGACTATTTGGTTAGTTATAGCGATGTCTATTACATACAGCTTACATCAAGAGCAGCTGGATTTGAAGACTGCTTTTCTCCATGGTGATCTTGATGAATAGATCTATATGCTCCAAAAGGAAGGTTTTTTAGAAGAAGAAAACGAGAACTTGGTTGGTAGGTTGAATTAATATATGTACGGTCTCAAACATGCGATGAGGTGTTGGTACAAGAGATTTTATTCCTATATCATGAGCCTTGGATACAATAGACTTTATTCAGGTCCTTGTACATATTTTAGGGGTTTATATAGTAATGATTTCATCGTTATTCTATTTTATGTTGATGACATGTTGGTTGCAGGCCCCAAAAATGATTAGATCCAAGAGATAAAGGCACAGTTGGATAGGTAGTTTTATAAGAAGGTTTTGGGACCATAAAGAAAGATTCTTGGGATGCAGATTTACCAAGATAGAAATAATGGTATGATTTGGCTATCACGGAAGAAGTACTTACAAAGAGTCTTGAAACACTTAAACAATCAAGATGATAAGACAATCTCTTCCCCTCATCTTATTATTTTCAAGTTATCTTCAATGATGAGTCCTAGAAGTGTAGGAGAGAGTATGGAAATGTCTCAAGTACTGTATGCATCAGTAGTGGGTAGTTTAATGTTTTATATGGTTTCTACTAGACCAGACATTGCACATGTAGTGAGAGAAGTTATTCGATACATGGAGAATCCAGGACAGGAGCATGGGAGCACAGTGAAGAGGATCCTAAGATACATCAAGGAGACCTCAAATGTTGCATTATATTATGGAGGATCATATTTCACTATCAGAGACCATGTTGATTCAGATTTTGCAGTTGATTCATACTAGAGTAAATCCACTACTAGTTATGTGTTTACTCTTGCAGGAGGAGATGTGAGCTAGATTTCAAAGTTACAGTCAGTTTTTGATTTATCCATGATATAGGTGGATTACATGGTAGCTACATAGGGTTGAAAATAGGCGATTAGGATGGGAAGGTTGTTGGAAGAACATGGGCACTAACAGGAGTAGATTCTATTATTCTATGACAGTCAGAGAACCTTGCACATTTCATGGAATCTATCTTTTCATTCAAGGATGAAACACATTGGGGTACAATATCACTTTGTCTAAGATGTGGCGGGCAAATGAAGTTTGGACATGAAGAAGATTCACACTAAAGAAAATATGGAAGATTTACTAATGAAGGCTGTTGAATTTAAAAATTTCAGATGGTGTAGATCCTCGAGCAGCCTCGTAGATACTTGAGCAGCATGTTTGGAAAATAGATAGGATGTGGATATGTGATTGGTTCTCAATCAAATTTCCAAGTGGGATATGTGTTGGAGGATTCTTTTTGGAGGATGGTGCTGCCCCTTTTTTTAAAGGGGTATGGTGAAGGCAGATGAGGTGGTTGTACAAACCCCACCAAATCACCTAGTGGGAGGGAGGAGATATTGCCTATAAAAGGATATCTACCCCAATGGTTCCAGCATTAGTTTTCAGTCATTATCTCCAGTATTGATTCTCATTTATCAGCGGATCTCAATACATGTGTGGTATTTGTGAGGCGATTTTACCAATATATTCAAGAGAGATTTTCTAAGCATTTTCTCCTTGTAATAAGCGAGGGATTGTGTACCCACTTTAACCCCATAGTGATCCTTCTATTGGCCCATGGTTTTTTACCCCTTTCATTTTGTGGGTTTTCCATGTTACATCTAGTGTACATTTATTTCTGCATTTTTTACTTTATTTTATCTCATAATTATCACTGTATTGGTGGGACAATAATTTTAGGTTTCCAACACCATTTCCTTGATAGGAGCACAAAAAATGTTATCAACATTCTTTTCCTCCACAACCATTTTATCCCACTATACCTTATAATTATCCTTCATGATGAGATATCTCTGGGATTCGGTAGATTGTTCAATCATTTTCTTATAGTAATTTCCTTTCTCTGAAACTGAATCCATTTTATTTCTATTTCCATTCACATATATCCAATAATTGCCACCATAAGTATAATTTACATGATTCTTTATGAACCTACATTTATAAATTATATGACCCACCATTTTAAAAACCTCAAAAAAAGTATACTTATGTTCACATTTCACCTTAATCTCAAACTTCCTTTCATTAACCATTAGAAAAAGGATATCTGGTAAGCTGGATTCCATATTAGAATCCACTAAAATACTATAATAGAACCCAATATCCCCATAAAGTGTTAATTGGTCTAACTTGATAAGTATTATGATACACAATGAATGGTCATTGAGTATTATTGGATTCCAATATACCCAATTCAAACCATAAAGCTTAATCCAGATCTAAGTAGTGGAATTTTTCAATGTAAATGGATTGAATTTGCAATCCCATTCAAATATACAAATGATTATTAGTTTAAGTTGAGGATTTTCTATGTTACATATTGCATTAATTTGTTCTTTATAATTAAAAGTGAATTAAAAACACCCCTTCTTAATAGGTTCTAATTTCTATTTCTGATCCTCCAACAGTGTGAAATTCTAGATTTTAGATCAGCGAATGGCCATATATTTTCTCCTTTTTTGTTTGTTATATGGCCCATAAGAGAAAACATTCACATATATAACCTTTTATGGAAAGCCTCTACATTAGTCACAACTAATAAAGTAACATAATCAAGCCTAGTGATTTTGGGTGCTTTTAAAATATTCTCTTTAATCAGGTTCAAGAAACCAGCAAGTGCTTTGACAAAGGAGACACATTTCCCTTTCGACTGAGGTCAATCAAATACCTCCATTGATTTTACTTACTTATATACACATTTTGTCTCATCCCTAAATTTGAACTCCCTAGATGGATCAAATGATGCCATTGATCCTCAATGTTCTATTGTAAATATTAAAAGTTATTAATTATTTAGTTATTATTATTATTTATTAGTAATTAATATTTATTATTAATTAATTATTAGTTATTAATAATAAAATATTATTAGTTGGGTATAAAAAAGGGAATTTTAATCCCACATTGGGAATCTATAAGGATTTTCTGGGAGTCCCCTTATAAAAGGGAGTCATGGGTGAGAGTTTTTCTAATAATTTTAGATTATTTTAATTGCAGTAATGTTGGATATTTATTTTTAGTTAAATTCTACTAAACAATTATTATATATAACTATCATAGAAGGTCATGTATGTTACAAGAAAAGTAAATAAAATACACACATGTGATCCCGCAAGGACCAGACACACCCCCTCCAAGGTTTTATCCACTCCATAACGAGCTCATTATATTGATTGGTCCAAAGGCCTAGTGACTCAAAATCCATTACGTGCATCTACCCCACTTATTTTATTGGTCATGTGTCACTACCTTGTGCCAACACCTGTATCATTGCATGTTTTCATCATAACCCCCACCCTAATGGGGATCAATGTCTTTGTGTATTATTTTTCAAAAATAAAATCAAAATAAACATATAATTTTTTTATTTATTAAAAAAATTATAAAAACCCATATTTTTGGGTGTTATTTCAATCACAAAATTTAATGAAAATATATTCACCAATAGTCATGGGTTTGGTGTACAAATACTATGGTAATGTTTCCCTATTAAAAAGTTATTAAACACTAACTAAATTTCTTAAATAGGGTTAAGATAGTAGTTAAACAATTATTTAGAGGGTTATGGTAGAAAATTAAAAAATCGGTTTATAAATGGGTAGGGTTAAGATATTACTCTTATGGTATCATAAACATTGTTAATCCTAGGTTTCATTTGTTGAAAATAAGACAACATGTTTTTTTGGATTAAGTGGGGATGCCTAGAGAATTGTTATGGATCCATCTAATGGAATTGGGTGTCATGCTTGGACAATTATCCTTGATAAATCAGATTATTTTTAAATTGTACCTATTTCCTAATATATGTGTAAGATATATGTAGATATTTCACATTGTTAAAAAAATTTAAGAAATAAGTGAAGTCCATATAATATGGAAATTATTTCATGTGGGTTCTCTAATTATATCAAGTCCATCAAAATACTTATTTTCCTAAAGAACATGTTTTGGTAAAGGCATGCAGTACTATTATTATTGCATGAATAATTTAAATAAGTATAAGTCAAGGACATGAAAATGCATGAGAATTTTATATAAAGACCATGAAAGAATTCATTTTAATGATGAATTGATTAGGTAAAATTAAATGTGTCCATGAAAAAATATATTCATATATATTTTTCATGAAGATGATTTGAAGATGGTTAGTTGATTTGGAATAGAATATGAAGAAGAGAGTTGTCTTGGATGAAGAATTTGTATTCTACCCATATGCTAAGTTTTTTTCTATGTATTTATATGAGGCTAATATTAAAAATTGGTAACCAACCAAACAAGCCCTTATGGATAGTCCTAAACCATACTTAGGGGTTCCAAGGGTTTATATAGTTACCATAGCCTTTAACACATTATTAAATGATTTAAGGCATGATTTACCATCAAATACAAACCAAGGATCATAAAGACTTGTGTATTTGGAAGAATAGGTACATAAAATTTAAAAAATGGAAATAGAAAAAACGTATTTATATTAATATTTAATAATGAGCTCCAAACTTACTTTGATCTCCTACTTCTACATTGGATAACCTGGTGAATACATAGAAAAAAGGTATGAGCTAAAAACCTAGGAATGGAATAAGCATGGTAAAAAAGCATAACACATGGGTCAAAGGCATAACATGATAAAATAATAGGCATAAAAAATGAATAAACTTGTAGAGTATTATCATAAAAAAACATTGAATAATATGATAATGGTAATATATAAATGTTTCAACAATAGATAACATGATATAAACATGAGTCAAGGCTAACTTCCAAGACTATATCATATGTTGGACAAAGTCCAATAATGGATTAGGTTTACTCACTAACCACATACAAGATTTCTCATGATAATAACATTACACAATGAATTAGAGATCTATCTGGTCACACCCATCATAAAATGTTCATGGATATGTGTTCTACATAAATAATCAAACATAAATAATACACATAAGGGTTACCCAATGAAAGAAATGGGTACCGTAATCATGTCATAAGGCATAACCAAAGGGTGTATCATAATAGTTTACATAAAAGAAGGGAATAAATAATTAATGGATATTAATAAGGTAAAAATAATAATGTATCATGAATAATAATTTCCAAATAAAGTGTTAACATGAAAAAAGGGTTTAAGAAATTTTAGAAATGAGCCACTTTAGTGCTGTTTGCGGGAAAAGATTTAAGATTTTTTGAAGAGGACAAAGTCATAATTGTTTTTTAAAACCAGAAATTAAATAAATAGTTTTTCAGGATAAAATTTGATTTTTTAGAAAACTATTTGTGGCTTAAAACATTTTATGGAGTGTACTATAAAATGGGTAATAAACGGAGAAGTTACCTTTAATCGGGCTTGCTTATCAGGAGGGATTGAGAATAGGACCTTTTAAAACATGTATTCACCCATAAAATAAATATTTATTGAGCTATATACACATTTCTTGAACATATAAAAATACTTTAGAAAAATATATATATAATAAAAAATAATTACATTGGCTTAAAGAGAGAGAAATCATAACCCAAATGAAAAAATGGAGGTTTAGAGAGATCTCTTACCTAATGTTTGAATGTATTCTACACTTGCACATAATGTCCTGGATAACAAAATTAGATCCATTAATTACATAATTCATAAATTATTAAACATTTATTTGATTTATTATATATTTATTAAGTTCATTTATAACAATTTCAATGATTTGTAGAGTTCAATTTGATCATTCCGGGAGCGTTCATTTCATGGTTGGTTTGTTAGTGTAAAATTATAGAAGTTCATGTAAAATGGTAATAGTACTCAAAAAGTTCAATTATATGGTATTAGTAGAATTAAAGAAGTTTAAATGGTCCCATATATAATTTGGTTTTCCGGTATGAGTGTGATTCATTTGATAAAACATTAATGACAATTATTTCATTTTTTTATTAGTTTTTACGATCATCACAAACTAGATTCATGTTATTAAATATTATGCCTATAAATTAGTTATAGAACATGAATAAAGTTATAATATACATATTAAAATCTTTATTATCCATAATAAAGGTTTTATGACCAACCTTGAAGTTGGTATTCAAAAACGAAAATGTGTCGCCCACGAAGATGATGAACTGACATATCAAGAATAATGTTTTCATTTTCATTATAAAGGAGAAAAGAGACGATTTGATGATGTATATTACATTAACACAATAAAATTAAATTATATATATATTATATCAGAGTTATCATGCTTATTTGGAAAGGGTGGGTGAGGATAAGGTATAAGAAATAAATAATTTAAAAGATAAAGAAGGAGGATTTTACCTCTAGAATATCGTCTCCTTGAGAAACCCCTTAAGGCACTTGTGTTTGGTATTTTTTTTGTGAATAGTAGCTCTTGGACATGTTTAAGAGTATTGGAAAGTAAATTGGCCATAATATTGACACGTTAAAAGTCTTATAAGGTTTTAGGAGAAGGGGTGGTGAGGGTGGTATTTATAGGGGGATGAGAGGGGTATTTTTTTATTATTTATTCATTTTCTTATTATTTTAGAACAAGACAATAAATAGTATTGATTACTATGACTAAATATAGTAAATAGTTCTGGATATTGTGAACCAATGGGGCTTATATCACCTATACATCATCAATGACTCAAAAATTCATGTATTTATTAAATTCTGTAAACTACCATGTTTCACTATTCACCAAAAAATCAACTATTTTAGAAAAATACAAAAAAGTTAACCCTTACCATTTTTTGATGTGTAGATTTCAAAAATAGAATCAATTTTATAAAAATAATTTTCTAAATATAAGAAATTTAATTTTTAATTAAAATCATAATTTATTCAAAAAGTACTAATTTTAATATTATAATAAATTTTATGACCCTTTGAAAATTTAATTAAGATCTCATAAAATTATCTTATAATAAAAAAAATTAAATTTATGAATCTATTTTATGAAAATAAATTCTCTTTTAAATCATTATATTAATTATTAATTTTTAAATAAACATTTATGTTTTACAAAAATACCAACACTTAATTTATCATTTTTAAAACATTTATTTACTTATAACATGATATAAATATATCATATTTTAATTTATAAGATACCTACCTTTTATTTATACTTTAAAAGGTTATGTTACTATTCTAATGGAAAAATTACTATTCCTAATAGTCATAATACTATTCCAACAGTCAGATTACTATTTTATCGGTATAAGTTCCTTAATTTATATAAATACCACTTATTTAATTCATTATTACTTAACTTATATTTACTATCAAGTTTATATATAAATTAATATTAAAAATTAATATTATATTATTAACATTAAGTTTTATTTATACAGTTTTGTTCATGAGTTAGGCCATTCAAGCAGATCCAAATTTTCCTATTATTATTAACTAATTTTCAATTTATCATATCTCTATAATATTTGACATTATTATTAGTTTATTTTATAACTAATATATTATTATTAATTTATGAGAATAATGTCATTATTGGTATCTCTATGTGATGCATTTTCCTTATGACATAAGAATGAAAATTCCATTGACAAAAGTCTAGGTCGTTACAGGTCAACCCCCATGAAAGATCCTGCTAGGGAGGTCGTGTGGTAGCTAAGGAGTGATTGGATCATGTATAGTCCCCCATGTGTTCCCCTGTGTATAATGGGATCATATAAGTTAGTGGTCTAAGCATAGGTCATATAGAGGTCATTCTAGGAGGAGCATACAGTTTGTGATGGTAGCTCACTAGGTAGAAGTTCATGGTGTGTGTAAGTGTAACTGGTGTTGATCCCCAATAGCCTACTTGAATGAGAAGTAGACACTGATTTTTTTTAAATTGAAGATAATACCCTTTGACAATTCAATGTGAGATGTATAGATAATAGACACTATTCATCTGCTTTAAAAACCTATGGACATTTCTTCTACTTTCCAATTGGACAGATCTCTATCATCATAATTCATATGTCATGTATATTCTATTTTTCTTGTCGTCTCCTACCTATTGATGAGGTTTCTTCTCAAATTATTGGAGACATTTGGCCACTATGATATTGATACAAATGATCATCTCAACTCAACATGTTTAATGATTGAGATAAGGGAGACCAGACATAGGCAAGTCATACAATCATTTTGTTGCATGAATTTGAAGAATAAATATGATGTCATAAGAAATAGAATATATCAATTGATGTTGTCTCATGATAATCATAAGATCATGTGAAAAAATTGGATACAGTCAATTTTTCATTATAATAACATGCGATGTCACAAGCTGACATGCTGATAGTCACTGAAACCATCTTAAGAAGAAGAATGACTGTGAGAACCTTCTGTCTATTTGAAGAATTATTACTGTATTATTTGGTTTGTTAAACAAGATGTCCACCACGTAATTTCAAGATGTTGAAAAAGGCATCAAATGATCAAATAATTGATTATGAAAATAAATCAGGTGTTCACATTATCTCTCCAGTGTTGTATAGAAAAGATAAAAGTATTGGAATTCATGAGATCCCGAGATCCTCATGAATTTGAAGAAATCTTCATCACGCCATAAAAAATGTTTCTACACTGCCTATATAAACTAAGTCGTGTTTGATAGTCACTGCTACTGAAACATCGAGATAATGAGTGCTATATCCCTCGTATCAATAACATATCAACCATGTGATCTATTCAGAGGAATTTAGGGTGTTCCCATGTGATTAAATCATGCGAATAAGTATCCCATGAGTCATTTGATCTCACGAAGGCATTTTTGAAGGAAGGAATTGAAACAACCAGTGTCACACAATAGTAACCCATGATATAATCTTTTTATTGTGAATATTTTTAGATATAGACCTGCAGAAAGCAGCACTTTTCACTTGAATGTGTTTGAGAAGAATCCATTGAAAAAAAACATGTCACACTATGGAAATTGTGGATGTAACTTGTGTCACACAAAGGGAATAAGGGTTCGTGTGACATTATTGTGAATCCCTTATGATAATAAATTAAAAAAGAACCATGTAAAACCATCATCTCATGAATAAGGAACTCATGATCCATCTAGGTCTCGTGAAGGGGTTAAGGAGATGCCACAGACAGTACCTCCTAACATGTGATGACCTTGTGTTAATGAATTATAATTGAAGAAGATGAGTTTGTATGAACAATGTATTATCATACAAGGAATGAAATGAGATCACAATATCTCTTAATGTGAAGAAGAATAAGTACCCAACTTCTTTTTTAGGTTTTTTTAAGAAATTGTTTTCTTATAACGAATCATGAGCCACACATGGATGATGATAAATGAGGTTGACATATGATGAGCTTAAAATAACCTTGGACAGGTCATGCACTTCATATGAATCAGTGAATTTTCATGTGAATTGGAGAGAAAATTATTACAGTATGTATAATTTTTTGTGAAAAATGAATTGTATAGTATTTTTATACCCACATCTTTGTGTGAAATATTTTCATGGGCTCGTGCATATGTGAATATAAAAGGCATAAAATTCATGTAATATCAAGCATATTCATGATTACGTTAAGAACATGCATGTGATCATAAATAAAGTTTCACATTAAAAGATACCCAAAACATAATAATAAATATCATAATTTAATGATCTATGGTTTTATATTCCACACAAACCATATAAAAAGTCTCATTAAGTTGAGACTGAAGCTGGGAAGAATATTAAAAGAGATTATATCTGATTTGATAGTGTTTGATAATTCGATAATTCAAAATGAGTTGAAATTTTGTGATACCATTCTTGAATATAAATATTCTTGAAGAATTTATGTGGACCATTTCCACACATTCCAATGAGTTTGAGACTTCATCATCAGAAGGTAGCACAACTCGAGCATTTGTTTCGCTAAGGAAACTGGTCAAACACAAGTGATCAGAGATTTGTGGACAATACTAGAAATATTTGAAAAGGTACTTAAATAGGTTCATGGTAAATTTTGATCCAACAAGACTCTATAAGAATATCAACAGATCAAAATATAATGGATAAATCCATGAATAAAGGATAAATCCATTTAGTTGGAGTTGGGAGAAGGAAGTCTCTTTTTTTATTTAAGAGTTGAAGTGTTTGGTGTGAATTCAGGAGAAAGCCAATGTGGATTCTGGTAACACTATGGGATGAATTATAAATAAACACCTATGTGGATTTCAGAGATATACGGTGTTACTCTATATCAACCATAAAAATTTATAATAATATTATAGTATAGAATATGTGTTGGGGAGAATAACCAACACGAAAAGGAGTGGGTCTTTGTACCAAACCTTGTAAATATCATGTATTTTCCTCTATGTTATTATTTATTTATATGAAGTGAGACTATGAGGTGTCATTGTGTGTATAAATAACCTTAACAAGTTTAATAGGTTTAATTCTAAATAAAAAAATCAATAAAAAACCACATATTCACCCCCCTTGTGGTAAATCAGGCTTGGGGAACTATAATTGTTATAGGGTTGTAGTTCAGCTAGAAATATTCAAGAGAGTTTATATGAAGTGTAAATTTCCAGAAATAAGTGAGATACCTCATATGGAGAAAATGTAAGTTACTCATGATGGTATTAATTAGTAAATTGATGCCAATACTCAGATGAATAGAAAGAAGATGTAAGAAAGAAAGCTAAAGAATAATATTATAGTACATACAGGGATACCTATAAGTGAAGGTAAACAAAATGGTATATTATTTAGTGATTATTTTGATTATTATTCTTATAATAAAGCCTAATAAATATGTGATGATAATGGATCACTTGGTGATATAATCCTTGAATTCAAAGAACATATGAAGAATGTTCCCAATGAATTTGTAAAGAATGTTTTTGAAGGTTTCAAGGGTCTTCAGGATGAAAAATTATTGCTAGAAGAAAAGGCTAATGTTATGGAAGAGAAATTTGATAAAAGGTTTGGGATATAAAACACTCTCATAAAACTTGTAAAATCAAATGAAGAAACAATTTCTATTTTTAATGAAATGTATTCTAAAACTTTTGATTAATTTCAAAAAACAAATTTAAGAAGGAATTATTTGAGATTGAATTTTTAGAATCTTTCCATGGATTTAAAAAATTTCACAAAGTTTATATGGTTGTAAAAATTTCTCAATTGGATGATAGAGATAAGAAGTTAAACAATATTGAATATTCATTGTAATAATCAAGAAGTATGAATAAATAAAAAATAAAGAAGTTTAAGGAGGACTGGGAAGCCAAACTGATATCAATTGAGGATGAGAATAACTCCCTCAACATGAAGTGTTTAAATTTAGTGGTGAGACTGAATAATTAAGAATCACCACAAGATGGAACTTCTCAAAAAATGAAAGAATAGATTCTACAACTCAAGCGTGTATTGAGTATCATGTTTCCAAAAATAAAATGAGATCATATTCAAATCAAATGGAATGATCCTTTAATAAGAATGTAAATGCTCGGAAATTTCAAAGAATTTTTTTTTAAATACTTTAGAATTTTACGAGTCTTCGGCTTCTGACGACACTTGATTCCGAGGCCCGGTGTGCCTGGAATCAATTTCTGAAGTTTAGCTCGGGTACGTTCAGTGAACGAACGAGCAGGTTTTTCTAACTTTTGAACTGGTGCTCGGAATTAAAATCTGAGAGCACCGATGAACTTGCAGCACCGTTAATTGCTTAAGGGGACACTTACCGTAGTTGCGTTCACAAAGGCGGAGAAGATAATTTTGGGGGTTTATTTAAGAAGTAAATAAAAATTGTCAGAACAATTTTTATTTCTTGAGGTGGTTTTTCCCTCCCATGGGTAGTTAAGAGTGGGGTCCATAGCCACTTAACTACCCAAGTGTGGATGTTAGAGAGGTGGGTCCCACACGAGCCCGACCATTTAATTTCCTCTGATCTCATTTATTCCCCTGGTGTTTCCTTTGACTTTTCCCCCATTAATACCCCTTGTTTAATTCTTTGGAAACTCTACATATTGATTATGATGGAGCCTTCCTACCTCCCTCATCCATTTAAACGTGCCAACCAATTAATTTATGTCAGCATAAATTAATTTGGCACCACGTTGAAATTAATAATAATTGCATGACAATTCTATTAATTTGTGAGCCACCTTAATCTTTTTGGCGTTGGAAAAACACTTTCGAGAAAGGCTCTAGAAAGAATTAAAAAGGGAGGCGAACCATTCTTAAACAAAGAAAAACAAAGAATGATGGTTCCACGAAGAACAACGACGCGCCACCAATCCTCTTCCCCACGACAAGAGAGGAGACGTTGCTTCCTCCTCGGCACACTCTGACGATGCCTACGAACCCCTTTCCTCGCGACGCCATCTACCGCGACGCCGACGATCGTCTTCTTTGTTGAGGTAGGGGAAATTTTTTTATATTCTTCTTTTATGAGAATTATACCCCCGGCATGGCGTTTATTTAATTGGTGATGCTTTGAACCACTAACACGGTGGGTGGGGACTAACGAACAAGTCTGAACCCACCGCTACTTTGTTCTTGATGTGAGAAATAATTGGCGACGAAGAAGCGGGGCCGAAATGGCGATTGGAAGCCCTCGTAGTGATGTACGGGACCCGAGATGACCGCTGGCACAGATGGAAGAGAAATCAGACCACCGGAATGACTCCGGTGGCCCGCGGAAGTCACCGGCAGCGCGGGTCGCCGGCGCGGCGGCGCCGGTGGCCTGAGGCGGCAGCCGGCACCGGCCGACCGCCCAGAGGCAGCGGCGCTCCGCCGGAAGGAGCCCACCGAGGCTAAAGCCGTGGCCGCGTGGGATCCAAGAGAGACGTGGCGTCGGTCGCCACATCTACGGAACACAAAGGGGGGACTACGTCCCCCCTCCCTGCTCGGCTTGCTGGCCGAGCCAACGCACCCCCCGGCCGGGTCGGGGTGGGTCGTGCGGATCGGGCCGTTCCGCGCCCCGTTCGGCCGGGCCGCGCCCCGCCGGGTCAGGCTGCATCCTTCCGGGCCGGACCCGGACCCGGTTCGGGCCGACCCAGGGGGGGTTGGGTCGGGTCGGACTGGGCCCAGACCCCCCACTTCGGACCATTTTCGGTCTTTTGCCCACAAATTGAGATACGGACCTCCGATCGACGCACCGTTAGTTGAGTAGGAATCCTTGGATCTATACGGTCGTTTCAGTATATTACACTCGAGGTTTCGGAAAAGTTTGGGTATGTTCGGGTTGGTTCGAACTCGAAACCGACCGGACTCTTGGAGCAGAAACGCTTATATCTTAAGGACCAGACGTCCAATTGACATGCCGTCAATTAAGTTGGAATCCTTTTGTTGATAAGGTACATTTGGATCACTCCACTTGAGTTTTGGATGTATTTGGAGTATGGTCGGGTTGGTTTTATCTTAAAAACCAATCGGGCCCATGGGACGGAAAAGCCAATAAATCTCAGACCGGGCATCTGATTGATGCATCGTCTTTCGCGTTGGGTTTCTTTTGACGAGACGGAACTTTGGGATACATAAAATCTGGGCTTCGTGACAGTTGATGTATCGAATCTCTTTTTCTCGATGAAAAGACCCTCTCAGAATCGAGCATGCTGTGTGCGGGAACCCTAGAGCTGGGTGCGACTGCGATGATGACGACTGCACTTGGATCCTCCATGGGTTCGGTAGTGAGGACGACTGTACTTGGATCCTCCATGGGTTTTGTTGCGACGAAGACCGTACTAGAATCGTCTGTGGGTTCGACAGTGATGACTACTATTCTTGTATCCTATGTGGGTCCGGTAGAATTGACCTCTATACTTGTATCCTTTGTGGGTCCGGCAGAGTAGCTGTTCTTGTATCCTTTGTGGGTCCGACAGCTTAGCTGGTCTTGTATCCTATGTGGGTCCGATAGCTTAGATGAATTAGTGGATACATCTGATCATCTCTTATGCCTTACAAAGTGTATACTTGTGTGAGATGCGTCTTGATTCTCAATCATTATCATCGATGTGATTGACTTGCTTTCCTGTGTGGATTGGGCCGTGTTTTCCTGTGTGGACTGGTTTGTGGTTAGGCTCGAGAGTTGGAGCCATTTTGTAACTGATGACTTAGGTATATGTATGGGCATATACCTAAGTAGAATCTTTTGATACTTTGTGATTGTACATTTCCTTTGTGGTTTATCCTTCATGGATTTTGAGAGACCTTCGGGGGTCTCGGGGTCCCTAATGAGTATCGTATACTCACCCCTGCACAGGCTATGCCCGCACTACGTTGTATTGGATGTAGACTACGGACAACACTGATCGAGGTGGAAGATTGTGGAGATGGATGGTACCCGGAGGTGGACCACTTGGCGGGACATACACGGAGCAGGCGGCCGGACCCGAGGGGCTGAGGAGACTATTTGTACCCACCCTTCAGGTGGGATTTCTGGAGGACGACTCAGTGTTGCTGCTTTACTTACTGCTATTGTACTTTCCTTTCAGTTGTACTGTATTTTCAATAGGGTTTGTATACTGGACCATTTACTTTTCATCAATTACCTTGTTCCCAGTTTTACTTAGTGCTTACTTCACTTGCATGATCTGTTGTGTTTTTTTACTTATAAAAGGCAATGCCTTCCCTTTTATTCGGGATTTACGCCTTTGGTGCTAGTCGCCAGCCCCTGGTCTGTGGAAGGCGGGATTGGGGTAGTCACAACATGGGCCCCGATGATGGGTCGTGACAAATTGGTATCAAAGGAGTCTGTTCTACCACAGAACTCCGGACTATGATAATTTCTTCTCTGTGTAGCAATAGTGTTAAGAGTATTGAGTGTGGTTTTCAGTCTAGGGAGTCCAGTGTTGGTGCGGTGGCTGACATATCCATACACCAAGACCCTGACTTCTGATTTTCGACTCAGTGCATGAAAACACTAATTGCGTGTGTGTTTCCTTTCAAAAAAATTCTTTGTGATTACTTTGTGTCATCTCACCAGGTATATTGTACTAACCGTGGAACACCTATTTCTTTTAAGGATGGCCCCACGAAGGCAACCAGCTAGGGTTCTCAGTTACGTGTGGGATGGCAGCCCACCGAGCGATGAGGCCTTGGTACAGGGCACCATTACAGCGGAGGCACCAGCGGTACCTCTACCCGCTGAGCCATCGATGCTACCCACCCCAGCGGCGGAGAGTGCACGCTGCCTGAGCACATTGAATGAGTTTAAGAGATAGAGTCCACATAGGTTCCGCGGAGAGATGGATCCTCAGGCAGCTGAGGATTGGATGGAGGCTGTCTTCAGAGTATTCGGGTTGGTAGGGACACCAGCAGACCTCATGGTGATCCTTTCCACGAGTCTCCTACACGCGGCAGCAGGTAGATAGTGGATCCTGATGCTCCAGGTGCATGATGAGGCATCTCTTCTTTGGACAGACTTCGAGAGCATCTTATTCTTGGAGTTCGTTCCAGCCACCCTCCGTGCGGTGCGCATCCAGGAGTTACTACATCTGCGGTAGGGCAGCATGTCAGAAGCCCAGTACTCGGCGAGATTTACCAACCTCTCACGCTACTCCATAGATATGGTACGGGACCCATTATTCTGGGCCTGGACCTTTGAGAAAGGATTGAGGGATGAGATCAAAGCTTCAACGATTCCACTCAGCATCCAGACGTAGGCAGGGGTGATGGAGAGAGCCCTATTAGTGGAGAGCTTTCTCGCCGAGCAGCCATCAACAGCGAGACCCACCGCAGGACGGCACGGATCAGAGTCTTATGCAGCTGGCAGTCGACAGATGATGTAGGGGTCCAAGCGAACTAGGCCATCTGGTGGGCAACCTCAGGACACGGGTTCGGCTGTGCGGGGCACACAGCGCAGAGCCAGCCTTATGAGGAGAAGACAGTGTTATGCATGCGGCGGGCAGGGCCACATGGATCATGACTGCCCGACCCACCATGCAGACGAGTAGCAGACAGTGGAGGGACCTCCCAAGTAGAGGCAGAGGTTCGACCATGGTGGTCTGCAGGGGGCAGGCGGATGAGGCAGAGGAGCTGGCTGAGCAGCGGGTGGTGGACGACGCTTCGAGGCTCTACCACCACCACCCCCAGGAGGTCCACCCTGACCACAGGGAGCTGGCGGGCAGAGGCAGGCTCAGCTCCAAGCAGTAGAGGCTTACGACCATGGCACACCCGAGATGATTTGAGGTACTATCTATGTCTACTCCACCCTTGCTGAAGTTCTTATATACATAGGTGCGAGTCATTCTTTTATTGTCGCTGCCCTTGTTTGGAGCTCGGAGATTCCGATGGAGTCGTTGGCTCGATCCCTGTGGTTAGAGACTCCTACGGGAGCAGACTCGATGATTACACACTAGTTCCGGTAGTGTGAGATTACTCTAGGAGGCGAGAGCTTCAGCTAGGATCTTCTTTTAGCGGCGTTGAGGCCTTACGACGTCATCTTGGGTATGGACTGGTTATCTACAGTCCATGATCAGATCGACTGTATTAGGCGCAAGTTGCGGTGTGTCCACACGGATGGGACCAGGTTCACCTTCACCAGCGAGAAGGGAACCTTCGCAGCACAGTATGGACTTATGCAGAGGAGAGGGCAGCCGATCACACATCAGTTGGCTAGTCTCATCCTCAGATCAGTTGACGTGCGGAGTCCGGGATTTCCTGTTGTGGTGGATCAGTATGTGGAAATTTTTCCTGACGATGTTCAGGACTACCTCCTCGTAGGGAGGTAGATTTATATATAGACCTGTACCCCGGGACATCACCTATATCTACTCCAGCATATCGGATGGCTCCCGCCGAGCTTTGTGAGTTGTGGGTACAGCTAGAGGACTTATAGGGGAAAGGTTTCATCCGACCCAGTGTTTCATCCGACCCAGTGTTTCATCCTGGGCTTCTCCGATTCTATTCGCCAAGAAGGAGGATGGGAGCTTGCAACTATGTTTCAACTACTGTCACCTGAACTAGGTGACCGTGAGGAACAAGTATCTGCTTCCGAGGATTGACAACCTCATCGATCAGCTCAAGGGAGCACGTTGGTTCTCGAAGATAGACCTCAGGTCAGGCTATCATCAGCTCCGAGTTTGGGATGATGTTGTGTAGAAGACGGCCTTCAGGTTTCGATATGGAAACTATGAGTTCTTGGTCATGCCCTTCGGTGTTACCAACACTCCAGTAGTGTTCATGAATCTCATGAACAGGATCTTCCAGCCCTACCTCGATCGGTTTGTCGTAGTCTTTATTAACGACATACTGATTTACTCGGCTACCGAGGAGGAGCACGCCTATCACTTACAGGTTGTACTGGATACACTCCGAGAGCACCAGCTTTATGGTAAGCTCTCGAAGTTCCAGTTATGGCTTCGAGAGGTTCACTTCTTGTGGCACATCATCTCAGAGGCGGGAGTTGTAGTGGATCCCGTGAAGGTTGAGGCGGTACTTTCTTGGGAGCCACCCAGGAGCGTGATAGAGGTGCGGAGTTTCCTAGGTCTAGCTGGGTACTATCGGAGATTTGTGCCAGACTTCTCCAGAGTTGCATCACCTCTTACATCTTTGAAGAAGAAGGGGAAACCCTTCGTGTGGTCATACAGATGTCAGTAGATCTTCTAGGAGCTGAGGTGGAGATTGACCAGTGCACCCATCTTGAGGCTACCGGAGGAGGGCGTAGGGTACGTAGTTTACTGAAATGCATCAGGGACCGGACTCAGGTGTGTCCTGATGCAGAAGTAGGTAGTGATAACTTATGGTTCACGGTAGTTTAGGCCGCACGAGTAGAACTACGCTACCCATGACCTGGAGTTAGCAGCAGTGGTCTTCGCCCTGAAGATGTGGCGACACTATCTAATGGGCGAGCGCTTTACAGTCTACTCTGACCACCAGAGTCTTAGGTACATTTTCTCATAGAAGGAAATGAACCTGAGATAGCGTCAATGGCTCGATTTCCTCCAGGATTATGACTTTGAGATTGTCTATACTCTTGGGAAGGGGAACGTTGTGGCTGATGCTCTCAGCAGGAGATCGGGCATTCAGCTGCTTGGTGAGGCGAGAGAGCAGTTAGCCAATTTGCAGATATCCTTCGTGGATAGAGATGGGGCAGGCTATCTATAGTCCCTCACAGTCACTCCTCCACTTCTTCAGTGGATCAGAGAGGTACAGTGTGGGGACATTAACTGTGAGGCGTGACGTGCTCATATATTCTCAGGGATAGCACCCGATGGATTTTCTGAAGGCGGAGAGCACGTCATCTTCTTCAGGGGACGTACCATGGTACCAGTTTCACTACAGGAGGAGGTGTTGAGGGAGTTCCACACTTCCCCTCTAGCAGTACATCCTGGAGTAGCAAAGATGTACCAGGACCTCAGACGACAATACTAGTGGCCGGGTATGAAGAAGGTTGTGGCAGAGTTCGTTTCTCGATGCCTCACTTGTCAGCAAGTGAAGGCAGAGAACCAGGTGCCAGCAGGCTTGGTACAACCCTTAAAGGTCCCGTAGTGGAAGTGGCATGGTATATTCATGGATTTCGTGACGGGGCTTCCACGTACTTTCAGAGGACACAATTCCATCTGGGTGATCGTAGACCGACTCACCAAGTCGGCCCACTTCCTACCGATCAGATAACAGGGTTTAGTAGAGAGCTTGGGATGCCTCTACGTTCATGAGATCGTACGGATTCATGGTGTGACATCGTCTATCATCTTCGATCGAGATGCTCGATTTACTTTCCAGCTTTGGATGGGGTTACAAGAGGCTTTTGGGACGCAGCTACACCTGAGCACTGCCTTTCATCCTTAGACGGAGA
Organism: Viscum album; assembly: GCA_963277665.1. NCBI lineage: Eukaryota > Viridiplantae > Streptophyta > Magnoliopsida > Santalales > Viscaceae > Viscum > Viscum album. Next base: position 1,034,518,131 of record OY728158.1, read on the forward strand.
GGACCATTCAAACACTCAAGGACATGCTCCATTCATGTGTCCTTGACTTTGGTCGTATCTGGGAGGATCACCTACCCTTGGTGGAGTTTGCGTATAACAACAGCTACCACTCCACCATCGGGATGGCACCTTATGAGGCGTTGTACGGCCGACCTTGAAAATCACCTCTGTGCTGGACTGACCCTAGGGAGTCAGCACTTGTAGGACCAGAGATGGTTCAAGTTACGACGGAGAATGTGCAGGTCATCCAGGAGAGGATGAGGACTGCACAGAGCAGATAGAAATCCTATGCTGATAGAAGGCGGAGACCACTGGAGTTCGAGGATTGTGACCACGTCTTCTTATGGGTCTCACCTCGATGTGGATTATGGAGATTTGGCCGCGGCGGAAAGTTATCTCTGTGCTTCATCGGACCATTCCTGGTCCTCAGCAGGGTAGGCGAGGTGTCTTACCATCTGGCCCTTCCACGTCAGTTGCACCGGGTGCACGACGTCTTCCACGTATCTCAGCTGAAGGGATACGTGCATGACCTGATGCATATCATCGACCACGGGGAGATAGACATCGATGACGAGGCGACTTTTGCGGAGGTCCCAGTGGAGATAGAGGATCGACAGGAGTGGTTCCTACGTGGATGGTCGACTCCTATGGTGTGCATTTGTTGGAAACATGGGAACCTCAAGGAGAGCACAAGGGAGCGGGAGGCTCAGATGCGTGCTCAGTACCGTCATTTGTTTCCCTAGTTTATGTTATAGCTTTATGGGGACGTAAATCCGTGAAGAGGGAGTGATGTAAAGACCCAAAAATTTCAAGGAAATTTTTTTTAAATACTTTGAAATTTTATGAGTCTGCAGCTTCTGACGGCGCTTGATTCTGAGGCCCGGTGTGCCCAGAATCAATTTCCGAAGTTTAGCTCGGGCACGTTCAGTGAATGAACGAGTGGGTTTTTCTAACTTTTGAACCGGTGCTCAGAATTAAAATTCGAGAGCACCGATGAACTCGCAGTGCCGGTAATTGCTTAAGGGGACACTTACCATAGTTGCGTTTGCAAAGGAGGAGAAGATAATTTGGGGGTTTATTTAAGAAGTAAATAAAAATTGTAGGAACAATTTTTATTTCTTGAGGTGGTCTTTCCCTCCCATGGGTAGTTAAGAGTGGGTCCCACAGCCAATTAACTACCCAAGTGTGGATGTTAGAGAGGTGGGGCCCACACGAGCCCCACAATTTAATTTCCTCTGATCTCATTTATTCCCCTAATGTTTCCTTTGACTTTTCCCCCATTAATACCCCTTGTTTAATTATTTGGAAACTCCACATATTTATTATGATGGAGCCTTCATACCTCCCTCATCCATTTAAATGTGCCAACCAATTAATTTATGTCAGCATAAATTAATTTGTCACCACGTTGAAATTATTAATAATTTCATGACAATTCTATTAATTTGTGAGCCACCTTAATCTTTTTGGCATTGGAAAAACACTTTCGAGAAAGACTCTGGAAATAATTAAAAAGGGAGGTGAACTGTTCTTCAACAAAGAACAACGAATAATGTCGGTTCCTCAAAGAACAACGACGCACCACCAATCCTCTTCCCCGCGACAAGAGAGGAGATTCCTCTTCCTCCTCGGCACACTCCGACGACGCCTACGAACCCCTTTCCCCAAGACGCCATCTACCGCGATACTGACGATCGTCTTCTTTGTTGAGGTAGGGGAAAAATTTGTAAATTCTTCTTTTATGAGAATTATACCCCCGACATGGCGTGTATTTAATTGGTGATGCTTTGAACCACTAACGCGGTGGGTGTGGACTAACGAACAAGTCTGAACCCACCGCTACTTTGTTCTTGATGTGCGGAATAATTGGTGACAATGAAGCAGGACCGAAATGGCGATTGGAAGCCCTCGTAGTGATGTACGAGACCTGAGATGACCGCTTCCATAGACGGGAGTGAAATTGGACAACCGGAATGACTACGTTGGCCCCCGAAAGTCACCGGCGGCGCGGGTCGCCGGTGCGGCGGTGCCGGTGGCCGAAGGCGGCGGTGCCTCGGCGCGCCGCTGGCAGGAGCCCACCACGACTTTAGACACGGCGGCGATGGATTGGATCCCGCGGTCGCGCGACATCCAGGGGAGACACGGCGTCGGTCCCCGCGTCCGGGAACACAAAGGGCGGACCGCGTCCCCCCCCCCTGCTCGGCTCGCTGGCCGAGCCAGCGCACCCCCTGGCCAGGCCGGGGCTAGTCGCACGGACGGGGCATGGTCGTGCCTAGCCGGGCCAGGCCGCGCCCTACCGGGCCGGACTCGGACCCGGGTTGGGCCGACCCAGGGGGGTTGGGCCGGGTCGGACCGGGCCCAGACCCCCCACTTCGGACCATTTTCGGTCTTTTTCCCATAACTTGATCTAAGAACCTCTGATCGACGCGCCGCCAGTGGAGTAGGAATCCTTGGATCGAGACGGTCGTTTCGGTATATTGCACTCGAGGTTTCGGCAAAGTTTGGGTATGGCCGGGTTGGTTCGAACTCAAAACTAACCGGGCCCTTGGAGTGGAAACGCTTATATCTTAAGGACTGGACGTCCGATTGACATGTCGTCAATTGCATTGGAATCCTTTTGTTGAGATGGTCCATTTGGATTACTCCACTTGAGGTTTGGATGCAGTTGGATTATGGTCGGGTTGGTTTTAGCTTAAAAACCAACCGGGCCCCTGGAACAGAAAAGTCAATAACTCTCAGACTGGGAGTCCAATTGACGCACCGTCTGTCGCGTTGGGTTTCTTTTGACGAGACAGAACTTTGGAATACATCAACTCTGGACTTCGTGACAGTTGATGTATCTAATCTCTTTTTCTCGAGGAGCGGACCCTCCTAGAATCGAGCATTCTGTGTGCAGGAACCCTAGAGCTGGCTGCGACTGCACCGATGACAACTACACTTGGATCCTTCGTGGGTTCAGTAGCGAGGACGAGAGTACTTGGATCCTCCGTGGGTTCGGCAGCGACGACGACCATACTGGAATCCTCCATGGGTTTGACGGCGATGACTACTGTTCTTGTATCCTATGTGGGCCCGATAGTATTGACCTCTGTACTTGTATCCTGTGTGGGTCTGATAGCTTAGCTGGTCTTGTATCCTATGTGGGTCTGATAGATTATATGAATCAGTGGCTACATCTTATCATCTCTAACGCCTTACGAAGTGTATACCTATGTGAGTTGCATCTTGATTCTCAATCATTATCATCAATGTGATTGACTTGCTTTCCTGTGTGGACTGGGTTGTGTTTTCCTGTGTGGACTGGGTTGTGCTTGGGCTCGATAGTTGGAGCGGTTTTGTAACTAATGACTTAGATATATGTATGGGCATATACCTAAGTAGAGTCTTTTGATACTTCGTGATTGTACCTTTCCTTTTTGGTTTATCCATCGTGGATTCTGAGAGACCTTCGGGGGTCTCGGAGTCCCTACTGCTTATCGTATACTCACCCCTGCACGGGCTATGTTCACACTATGTTGTGTTGGATGTAGACGAAATACAGCACTAATCGAGGTGGAAGCTTGTGGAGTTGGACGGTACCCAGAGTTGGACCAATTGGTGGGACATACACGGAGCAGGTGGTCGGACCCGAGGGGATGAGGAGACTATTTGTACCCTCCCTTCACGTGGGATTTCCGGAGGATGACTCGGTATTGCTGCTTTACTTACTGATGTTGTAATTTCCTTTCAGTTTTACTATATTTTCAGTTGGGTTTGTATACTGGCCCATTTACTTTTCAGCACTTACCTTGTACCCAGTTTTACTTAGTGCTTACTTCACTTGCGTTCTCTGTTGTGTTTTTGTTTACTTATAAAAGGCAATGCCTTCCCCTTTTTTCGAGATTTACGCCTTTGGTTCTAGTCGCTAGCCCCTGGCCTATGGAAGGCGGGCTTGGGGTAGTCACGGCACTGGCCCCGAGGACGGTTCATGACAAAGAATGTATCCCATAACCCAGAAATGGTTTTATGTACTAATGATGTTTCAAGTACCGGTATATGTTCTAAAGTAAACTATGGGAAAGCATGGATGTTGAAAAGTACGATTAAATCCACCACATTAATGGTGGATTTAAAAATCCGCATAAATAACTATTCCCTAGAAAAATTCCTAAAGAGTGGTGGTTACACTCAAAAACATCAAGGTTTACAATATATGAAAACTAAAAGGTTTACACTATAAAAGAATAAAATATGGTTATTATGATATTTTTTGTGTTTCTAGAAGTTTGGGAATGAATATTTTTAATGTTTGTGTAACATAAAAATTAATGAAATTAATAGAAGTCCTAAATTTTGGGGAAAAAGATGATGAAAAGGGAATACCATCACCAGAGAAGAAAACCTAAAAGAAAATGAATTTTCCAAAATATAATAAATTTTAATGTTGCGATGATTTTTGTGAGTGCTATAATATGAGTTCTCATTATTATGATTTTTTATGTAATGCACCCATCATGAACAAATAATCTGATGATGTGAAGAGAATATAACAAAAAAAGGAGAAGTCCGTTAAGAAAACTGGGCAACAAGTCAATATTGAGATGTGAAAAAAAAATAAGATAGTTAAACCAACTATCACTAATAAGAACAATGATAGATCCAATCCTGTCTAAAAGTAATAAAGAAATGAGGAAAGAAAATAACTATCCCTTAAGAAAAATAAGGCTTTTTTGAAAAAGTAAAACAATAACAAGTTTTTATACACAATACATATAAAGGTGGAAGATCGTGGTTCAATGGTTTTTGCTGGTGTTGTGAAACATATGGAAAAAAAGCCTACTCTTTCTGGTACAAAATCTTATTTCAATAAAATATGCATGAATCAATAAGGATTCATATTGAAAAAATGAGAACATGGTCTCAAAGAAATAATGATGTGACCATAAATTCAACCAAGCTACCAAGACAAAATATATATGAAGGATTAAAAGAAGTTTGTGGAAGATGTAAACATAAGGATCAGAAATTCAGGAAATGCATGACAAGACTACCAAGAGATATTCCCTATACTGAGAAAGGTAAGATTATATAATATAAAAATAGTGGTGAGTCATGTGAATATTCTGAGATGATAGAGAATGAAAAGAAATAGTTCCTAGTTGTCTGGAAAAATCAATTGAAATTGGATATACAATTGAAGGAGGCTAAAAACTATCTAAAGATAAATGAAATAAATTGTCTATAGAAATTGAGGAGGAAAATAAAATTCCACACAAAGGTGGTGACTTGTGTGTAAGGTGTGCTAAATCTAGACATTATCAACACAATTGTATGGAGATTCTCCTTAATCAGTGGTACTTATTTAAAATTAAATTGAAATCACCAAAGACCTCATGTACTCAACTGACCATAGTGGAAAAGGAAACTTCACATGAAGGGAAGATTGGTATTGGGAGAAAATAATGGCTATGTTCAAGAGATAACACTCACCGTAAATGTTACTCTTGATGAACAAGAAGGTTCCTCCTTATTTCATTATATATAAATGATTTTTTACTAACATTAAAATAATTTAAGGAGATGGATGTATCCATTGATGGGGATCATTAAAGAGATAAAACTATTAAATCTTCACTAAATAGTGAATGAGGAACTTCTAAACAACTTTAAAATATTGGAAGATGAGGTATGATAATAAAACATTCATCCTTGATTCTTAATTCTGTTATTCATATCAAATAAGTGGGGGTGCTTAGATGATTTCAAGATGAGATAAAAGGGGAGGTATATTTTTTCACTTGAACTTTATAATGTGTTTGTTGAAGTATGTTCTGGATTTAGAATTTAATTGATAAATTTTATTATTTCCAATCCCTTTAATGATAATTGAGAATTTATAATCATTATTTCTCATGCATGGTATTTTATGGACTGATTAGATATCCTTGGTTGTATCTCTCTTGTTTTATACACTCGGTTAGCCCATATAGATTTAAATTTGTTTATCTAAAGGCTCTTTTCTAAGAGAAACATATGAGATCATTCCTCTCTTAGAAGTGATCTTGAAATTTTTATATAAGTTTTATTATCATGTTTTTTAAACAATTTTTAAGTGGGAAGACCCCATTTACCCTTTTCATATTGATTTTCAATAAGGGGGAGAAAAGTTAGCTTCACATATTAACTTTTTATGTGTGCTGATATTGACAACAAAATAGAAAGGGGGTATTTTTGATACTAGGTTTTATTTTTTTTAATAATTCAATAAGTGTTTTTTTATGAAGTGTTCATTCCTCTATAATTTTTATGGATATATCTAATGGTATTAGATGTTAGGCTTGCACAATTTTCCTTGATAAATAAGATTATTGTTGAACTGTTCCTATTTCTTAAGCTATGTTCAAAATATGTTTAGAGATTTCACATTGTTACAACATTTGAATAAATATGTGAATGATAGGGAATATGAACATTATTGTATGAGGAGTCTCTAATTGGATCAAGTCTATGAAAATACTTATTAACCTAAAGAACATGTTTTGGTAAAGTCATCTAATACTCTTATTATTACAAGAATACATTAAAGAAGTATAAGTGAATGAATTAAAAAATGTGTCATAGTTTTAAATGAATACCATGAAATTATTCATTTTCAAGATGAATTGATTGGGGAAAAGTTGAAGGTGTCTGTGAAACAACATATTCATATATATTTTTTCAATAAGATGACTTGAAGATGGTTGGTAAATTTGGCCTTGCATATGAAGAAGAAAGTTAGCTTGGATAAATAATTTATATTATACACATAAGATAAGTATTTTTTTCTAATTATTTAAATGAGGATTATATTAAAAATATTTATCCAACCAAACAATCCCCCACGTAAATATAAAATGCAGGTAGTGCATGTAATATCAAGTATATGCGTGCACACATAAAGCACATGCATGTGATCATAAATACACATGAATCTAAAATGATACCTAAAAATAAATAATAAATATATTAATTTAATATGATATGGATTCATATTCCCTGAAGACCATGCATGATGTGTGATTATGTTGAGACTGAGGCTGGGTAGAATATCAGAAGTGCTTATATCTGAGTTGACAATGTTTGAGAATTCAATAAGTTAGACTGAGATGATGTTGTTCAATATCCTAATTCAATATAAATATTTTTGAAGAAGTTATGTGCACTAATTAAACACATTATATTGAGGTTAGAACATCATCATCACAAGGAATCATAGCCTGAGAATTTGTTTCACTAAATAAACAAATCAAATACAGATGATCAAAGATTTTTTAGCAAGACCAGCAAGCTATGAAAAGGTACTTGAACAGATTCTTGGGAAATTGTGATCTAGAAAGCCTTTGGAGAAATATCAATAGATCAAACTATAGTGTATAAAGCCTTGATTAATGGGGGGAATATTCTCAGATGGATTTGGGATATTGAAGTATCATGTGTGATTTAGGAGTAGAAGTCTCTATTGTGGATTCTAGAGCAAGCCAGCATAGATTCTGGAAACACTGTGAGTTGTTGCATAAATAACCTCTTATGTGGATTCAGGAGAGATACAATGTTATTCTATATCAAACATTGTAATTGATTATAATATTATAGTATAGAATTCGTTTTTTGGAGAATAACCAACATGACAAGGAGTAGGTCTTTGTACTGAACCTTGTAAATATCATGTGTTTTGCTCTCTCATATTATTTTTGTATACAAAGTAAGACTATGAGATATCACTGGGTAAATTGAGAACCTTAACATGTTCAAGAGGTTTAATTCAAAAGAAGTAATTTCTAAAAATTAAAAAAATGATTCACCCACCCCCCCCCATCCCAATGGTCAATCCAACCTGGGGCACTACAAACATGAACTTGGTTATGAAAATTATTATTAATTATCTGTAATAAAAATTTAAATTACATTTCAATTATAAAAAATATTGATTTATTTTGATTTCAGTATATATTATATCTATAAATAATTTTTAATTTTTAATTTTTTTGAAATATTCATTATTAACTCATTGATTATATTTTTTTAAATAATTTATAATTTCAAAATATATTTAATTAATTTTTTAATATGTTTATTCAATGTTTATAAACTAAATTTTAAAATTTAATTTTTTAGTCAAGTAGTTTTAAAAGGGTTAGGTTAGTTAAATTTTTAGTTAATTATATGTTAGGTTAAGGTTAGCGTATTGAATTTAATAAAAAAAGCGTTAGGGTTTTGTGAAAATAAATAGGTTTGAGTTTGCATACACCAAATTCAACGGGCACCTAGACTATTTTCATCCCCACATTCTATAATAAAAAACAAAAAAAATTAAAAATAGAAATAAGAAAATAAAACTTTTTTCTTAGACAAATAATCAATACTTGATATCCAAGTGTGTGGTCAGTTGTTCCCCAACAACAATAACACAAACCTGGTTGCTTAATTGTTGAGGCATACACTAAATTTATAATGTATATATATATATATATCAATACACTTATATATAGTTATATAGATGGGATTTCAACATTAAACAACTCAGTATGGTCCATGTGACATTAATATATGATGGAATCCACTTAATAAGACAAAAAAATGAAATATAATGTTTTTTAATTAAAAAAATATTATAATAATGAGGTAAAAAATTGAAAATAAGAGTTGAAATGGATTTAAATTCAACTGCATTTTCTATTTTATAGTATATTAAAATTATTTCATTTAAAAAAATTAAAGGTATCTATATAAATAAATAATGATTAAAAACACACATTATTAAATACTTCAAATAAATAAATAGAAGTGTTCACATTTAGATAAGTTATTAGTGTTTAAAATAAGATGTTTTAAAATTAGTCATGTGATGGTAAATGAGGGGAAGGTTCACATATAGCCTTATTTATTATTGAAATTTTATTCTTCAAACCATAAGAATTGTTCCCACGTAATTTGGTAAAGAGATATTGAACACTCTCTTAAATTTAATTTTCATGAATATACGATCATATTAAATCCATTATCCAAATTTTGAAAACTAATTTTTAACAATAAGAATGTAATAATTCATTATCATGGATAAATTAGATTCCACTAATTTTGATTTTAGTATCACTCTATATTTTTTAATAGATTATATATTAACATCAATGTGAGGAAAAGGACTATAGTATAAGGAAAACCATGCAACACAAAATGTCAGGAAGTATTTAGTGAGACTAGAACTTGATACCTCACCAAGACCCACAGGGGTGGACACCAGTGAGGTTAACCTTAAGGGATCTTAATGGAGTATATATTTAGTTAATAATATGAGAAATAAAAAAATAGATGATGGACAATCCATTATCGTCAATCTCTAGGTCACCTTTACTGGTATTTTAATTCATTATCTATCTCTAATAATTCTTTTTATATAAATCTCCCATCTCCCAGTGATAGGATTTTCCCTTTAATGTCTTAATATTATTTTTAACTGATTTCTCTAGTATAAATTATTTTTCCATAAAACCATGAAAATTTAACACATCACAATGATACATCCATAATAATAATATGGTGTTTTTGTCCTATTATTTTTATCAAAATGGAACTTATAGTATTTTTATGATTTCTTACCTATGTGGTATGAGGTTTATAAAATTCCCTAAAATTGTTATATTTATTGGTCTTTAGAATATCCATTCCCCAAAATTGGAATATGGTCATGAATTTTTATGTATTTAACCAAAAAAATTTCCTTTCCCAATTTTATGATCAAATAGGCCTTATGACATAAAATATGAAAAATCACACTAAAACAGACATGTTAGTTATAAAAACATAAGAATATTGTAACACCCTAAATTGCAACTACTCACCTAGTGTTCAGATTAGTTCATCACAAAACCTTAGGCATGTGTCCCCATATTCCAGAGACTACTTACTAGTAGTGATGATCTATGGTGTTACAATGATGAGACTTTACCCCTATATCAGAGTGATAAATGGTAGAAAAAATAACCAAACATAATGCATAATAAATAATCAGATTATGAATAATAAGTAAACATAGTATTTCCATGTCAAATAAGTGAGGAAGAATACAACTATAAATCACAATCAGTCACCCATTAGGGAAATCAAATGTATAAAACCATCATAAAGAATCTAGGTACCTATACACTTCCTAATAAAAAACATAAGTAACCTCATTTGGAACTGAGAAGAATAATCTCTCACCACAAATAAATAAGTAATAGGTTATTTGGAACATCAAGGGTAGAATTCACCAATCAAGATACACATATATATCTTCTAATAACTTAGGGGAAAGCTTTTCCTGGAAAGAAACATAGATTATATCATCATGAAACTCAGGGGAATAACAATGCCCTACCAGAAAATATATATTATATCATCTTTAATCCCAGGGGTGTGACTACACTATATTGGGAAATATATATCATATCCTGGAGAAACGTGGGGTCATAACTACACCCTACTAGAAAAAATATATCATATCATCTGGAAACTCAGGTACATGACTCCACCATGCCTTGAAACATAGATAATAACGTCTAGAAACTAAGGTTACTAATTTTACCCTATCAGGAAAGATAAATCATACCACACAATGGTGGAATCCTCTTTCCCTGAGACCATTACACAACATAGGCACATAAGGAATCACATATAATCCATAATCTCACCAACTAATCACTAGGGTTCTATCCACTCAGGCCCAACCTCACACATCAAGGCATGCCTTTAAATACTCATATCCACTCTTTCCTAACTATCAAGACCATCCCAACCACAAAATCACATAAAATATAATCCATCGACATCCTCATCTCACCTACTTGGGAATCCACTAGGGTCCCCTAGACCCCTCTTGGTCATTGGCCACCAGTACTGAGAAACATAAGGATCACACCAATAACATTTAGTATTTAAGGTGACTCCTAAAATTTACACTACCTATATCCTTACACTACCCCTTTATAGGGTCAATAAGGAACTAAGGCTCCCACCAAGGTCCCCTAGATCCCACAATAATCCAGAGACCCTACCTGGTCTATGAAACCCTGAGATTTTATGAGATAGATTATTTTTAATTTTTTTGATGTCTTGTTTTGTATGATACAACAAGATTAGATTACATTATACGCAACATCGTATTACCGTGCAATATATGAAACACTATTAATGGCTTGTGTTGCACATAATTTCAAGTTCTTTTGATAGAATTCATATCACGCGATACTGAGTATAGATTTTGTTCAATGTATAAATGAACTAAGTTTAGATTATTTTAAATGAAACAGAAAAGGAAGCTTTCACTACATGCAACACTGACTTCGCTTGCATTACACGCAAGAGAAACCTTCCTCAATAGCTTGTGTAGTACGTAATACCGAGCTTTACTAAACCGCGATATATTAATAAAATATTATTATTTAATGGGATATAAACTAGTCATTATTAATATTATTAACAACATTTTTAATTTTAAATAACATTAAAATTCATCTTTTTTATATTCTAAACATGGAATAAGAAAAAATTCAATTTTTCTGATATAAGAAGTATTTTTCAAAAAAAATACAGTTTTGTCATCTTTTGATGGAGCACCCATTTTAAATCTATTTTTTAAAATGTTTATAAGATAAATCTGAAAAAATAAACTTCTTCTTCGAAAGAGGGATATAAAATCTTACTTTGGATGAATTTTTGATATTTTTCTGATAACTTTCATGATTTGATGAATAGTAAAAATATGCTAAATTTTAATTGAAAACAACTTTCTTCATTGAAATAATTTATATGGTTAAAATATATTATTGAATTATTTTAAAGTATAAATAGAATATATTTTTATGTTTTAATACAATGTAATTAATTTTCATTAATTTTACATTGAATTCATATGTAAAACCATTTATATATTTTGTAATGTTTTAACTTTTAAACAAAAAATCGTTTTTTTTTTTCAACAACAGGATTATTTTTAAATTAATTACTTCAATTTCTATGTTTTGAATTTTGAAAAATGGATTCCATATTTGGAATCATTAGGTCCAAATTATAACCGAAAGGTGAGGGCATAACCATTATTATTAAGAACAGAAAAATAAAATACAACAGTAAAGATGACGGGGTCATACAAGCACACATGTCATCGTACCAAGAGATAACCAAAGAGAAAAAGTCAAAAGTAAAAGTCACATTGATAGGAAGGGTCATAGTCCCCATCCCAGTCAGACTCATACTCTAGAGGGCCATGAGACCTGGTAACCATGGTTGGCTTCAAATATGAGTAATCCTTTCTTGGTCTCGCTTTCTTTGAAGGAACAGGTTCAACATCGAAAACTATATTTTTTCATTTGGACAATACCTGATTGTAAGTTGGTTTGTCATCCTCTACCTCATCCCACCTTCCCTTGATGACCTACGTTTCCTTTAAATTAAGAATTTCCATTTGGGTCCATGAAATCCTCTCACCTTTCTCCTCAAGAACAAGGTCCATGCTTTCCTGTACCTTTTCAATAATCACTCATGGAATCATGTCACCTTCACCACCAGTAGCGCACTCCTTTGTTTGATTCATCGGTTCTGCAACCTTGTCCACATGAGACTCATGGGAAATATCTTGGGAAGAACCTTCCGCCACTCATGATGCATTGTCCTGCATTTATTGTTTTTTTACCTTCTTCCTACAAGAATCCTCATGATACCCTTTTAATGAGAAAAAAGCGCAAGCAACATGTTTACAACACCTCTCTTTAGCATGTCCGATAACTTGACAATCAGAACAGAAATCAGGCAGCCGTTCATACTCTAATTTGAGAGAGATATCATCATCTAAGGTAGACAATAATATATTATGAATTAGACAAGTACTTAAATAAACTTCCACAAGAACTCTAGCATAGTGACCAAATTTCGCAGCTTCGGTGGTCCTGTCCATTTTAATTGGAATGCCAACCGTAGAGGCAATGTAAAATAGAATTTTCAGATGCCATAAGATCTAGTGAAGGCCAACAATTTTAATCCAGACCTGAACTCTGGTATTTTTAATGGAGAAAGGATTGAAATGGAAATCTCATTCTTGAAAACAAATCATACATGGCTTTAGAGAAATTGACCCGAACCCCCAAGCTCTCTGCTTAAGAATTTATGATGGAAAAATAATATGAAAGAATCCACGTCCCATAGGAATGCATCTCCTATCAGAAAACCCCCATATAGAGGTGAGTTTCTGAACCAAATCATCAATTCTCCATGTTTTACCTCCCCTAGGAAGAACCAGTCTCGCAATAATTGAATGCTCACATATCTTGAATCTGTCAAAAATAGCCTCCCTACTCGCAACAACACGAGCAGTGTCACCTTTTCTAACAATTCGCTCAGAAATACCATCACACAGAGAAGTAAAGTGCCTTCTATCAGAGTCACCTTCAACTTCTGAAGGAGATTTACTGGATTTTCCCACATCTTCTAATTTATCAGTGCTCAATGCAACTTTGCAGTTCGGGATCAATTTAAAGGGGTGATCTTCAATCACCCTCTCTATTTCAACACAAGTTCTGTCGACAGGGCAACCCAAATCAAAATTTCCTCCAGTCATCACCATGTTGTGACCCGTGACCACCACCATCACAGGCGTCTTGTACATCGTCGGGACAGCAACATCCTCATCAGTGCTAGCATCCAATCGTCGGATCTTCAGAACTGCATCAACCGAAGCAACCTTACCTGTGTTCACAATCACCATGTCTGGTTCAGATCTGTGGGGAAAGGCAACAGCGACCGTCCCCAGAAAAGCCGCATGAACCCCAACCTATCGCAGATCTTTCACCGAAGCACCCTCTAAGGAACGATTTGTATTTCTTGCATCACCTATAGCCGCTTGATTCAGATCCAGTTTCGATCTGTAGGATATGCGCTTGGTAGCCGCAGCCACCTGAAGTCCACACGACGGACCATTCTTTGCAATAGAAGAAACCACAGCAGGTACTGAGCCACCCACAACAAGGGTCTTACTAAAATAATGAGGGAAAGCCATTGAGAAAAACCCTAAATATGCAGAAGATCTAAATCGCCATGAGAGAAAGAGTCCTGAGCAACCGCCATCATCCTTCTATTTATCATAGGTCCAAATTATATTAATAGGATAATTTTATTTTTGGGCCTTCTGAATAGTAACTTTGGTAATTATTTTTACTACCATGGTTAAAGGTAAATCGAGTAATTAAAGGTAAACATAATATTATAAAATTACATTAACAATTGTAAAAATCCTATTGGATGACTACATTCGAACATTATCATTTACTTTTCGAAATGGAATAACTTAATGGCCACTTACCTATGAATATGACATGAATATAAAAAACATTAATGAATGTGACAAAATGTTACACTCTCATTTTATATAAGTATATTAATTTTAATTTAGGAATTACCAATGAATAAAATAGATTATAGGTAGCCTCTGGAAATCTAATACAATAACCTACATCATATAATTTTATTTATAATTTTTAGAGATTAAATATTTATCATTAATGATGACTCAATAGTGATAGAGAAATTATTTTATTAATAGAAATATCAAATATATAATATTAAAAATATTAAAATAAATATAATTTGAGTGAATTAATTTCATACACTAATTTTATGTATGAATTTTTCATGTTATTTATGGTTTAAAGGAGTTTTTTTTAACATATATCTATGTTATGATATTTATAAAAATTCAACTAAGAATAGTGTCAAAATTGACAATCTTGATATTTTAAATAAATAATATTTCAATAAATTATATAAATTTCATAAAAATATAAATTTTGGAAAAATAATTTAGATGAATTTAATTATGTAATAAGTGGCCCATTTATGCCACCTTTGGTTGTTTCAAGTGGTTTTACTAACCCTTAGTAAATAAAAAGACATACTGCCATGGTAATAGTTAAAGGGATTAATTAAGGGTAAATCAAAATTATAAGGTCTAAAATAAAGCCAAAACATTTCCAAAAAAATTATTGGATGATAAAATTAAATACTTAAAACAATTTTATATATGTTTAGTTGTTTAATTGACACAATTACATCAAAATAAATTATATATTAATTAATTCAAAGATAGTTACAAAATATCACTCTCTTGTATTTTAATATCTTTTATTTGTCCACATATTACCAAAATAAATATATGAAAGAATATAAATATTTATTTTCATATAAATGAAACAATTTTCATTATATGAATTTATTTTTAATTTTTATAAGTTATATAATCACTTTAAAAGGTTCTTCAATTCTAAAACAATATTTATTCAATTAAAATAAAAATTGAATAAATGATTTAATAAAAATAATTTTGTTATATTTTGGATTAGTTAATGTGTCTAAAAAATTTAAGATATATATAAGATATATTATAGATGTATGAAAGAATTATATTATAATTCTCACCTTGTCTTACTGTATTTTAAGTCAAATTAAATGAATAGTATTAAATTTGACAATAATAATATCTTATTGAATTAATTTATTATTAAATTATTTAAAAATAAAAAAAAGTTAAATAATAACAAGGGGGTGTGATATGGTCGAAAATTTATTATAAATTTCATTTATTGTCCATTTTTAATTATTTATATATATAATAGTCTTATTATATTTTAATATTTTGAGAGTTTCCTAGAGTGCCCCTCTTCTCTCTTATAAAAAGGCATCTCTTACAAGCCTTATAGATTGACCAAAACCTTCTCAATTATCCTATAAACATTATTATTTAACTTTTGGAGGTCCTGGTTTTCCAAAAAATCAATCCCTAGTGTCCCTGAGAAGATATCCAATGGAAGTCCAACGAAGAAGATGTAATTGCTTTACCAATTCAATTCAATTTATTTTCTTCTTATACTTCATATTTATATGTTAATTCCATACTAAATTAATAAATACATTATATTATACATTCTTATATGTTATTATAATTATGGGACAACCATATATCTCTGTTTATCCATCATACGAATAACAATATCACCATGCGTGCGTGCATATGGCTTACCGTCTCCACATCGTGGTATAATTTGTTATTCAAAAATACCTTATTAGGATTGGTATAATTATGATTATAATGTATTTAAATAATGAATATAACATGATAATTATTATTTATAATTAATATACCATCCAATTACTTACCATTTAACCACCAAGAGAATAATATCATCACTCGTGCGTACGTACGACCTAACGTCTCCACGATGCGGCGAGATTCGTTATCCACATTAACAATTAAATAATGATAATAAAATTTATATGATGAGTTAAAATAATAATTATGAACTTGATTTCATGAATAAAATACAACCTATTCATAACAAACATGAATTACATGGAAATACGGGAATGGGAAAATGAAGCAGTTGACACCCGAAATAATGGTAATATTGAAATACTATTAACAAAATGATATAATAGGATCATATATGATATCATAAATATGTATATGGTCCTGGTATAATTTAATAACATGATTTAACCATTATAAAGTAGTTTACCACACCCTCAACTAATTAAAAGTACAATGTAAGGGATAATTTTTCAATCTCATTTTTATCCAAAATTGTTTATACGTAAGTATTTACTGGGGATATATTTATCATCCATGTCCATGTTTTCTAAAAATTTTGTCATCAAATGTTTACTATTCCACTATGTATGTTTAAAGTCATTTTTATCCATTTTTTACTTTTACTACATGGTACGGAAGGAATATTTCTTTTGTTTACCATACGAGGTACTTTTTGACTTTTTCGGTACAAGTATGAGGAGAATGTTTTTTTTAACTTATACGGTATGAATGGATTTTTATGGTTTGATGAAACATTATTTAAATAAAGATTCATCTAAATGATTTCAAGATTAATTTCAAATAAATTCTTTTATTTTATAATTGGTTGTCATTTTGAGAAAAGAAAATATTTTTGAAAAAGAAAGGATATTTTCCTCAGGAATTAAGTTCAAGTGTTTTATCAAAATTATTTTCCATATAATATTACATAAGTTTATGTTTATATCCCTATTATTAATTTGATTTTATTATGTTTATTATTGAATTATTATTCTAAAATCCATTTATTTTATATGGATTATGAAGGAATTATGTTTAAGAAACCCATTTTATTTCATGGGTTATGCTATGATGAATGATTTATGTTTTTGTCACACGTGTAAGAATGATTACATTATGAGATGGGTGGGACATATATCTCCCTCCAATGTATTGGTTAAATATTTATATCTCATGAGATGTACATGATTGAATAGAAAGTAAATTGGGTTCAGTAATACAGGGATGGAATAGAAAGTAAATACGATTCATTAATACATGGTTGGAACAGAAAGTAAACCAAGTTTAGTAATGTACTTTTTCCACTATGATGGTCTTGGAAACAATACCTTGGATACTATGGAAATCATATTATGTTCTTAATTGTTTTCCACAATTCCATGTTTTATTTCCATGCTATTTTATCATGGTTAATGTTCTTTTATGATCTATGTCTTATGAACTAACAAGATTTATTTCATGACTCGTGGTTTTGATATTTAAAATTTATGTTCATGTTTTTGCATTATTATATTTATGGTTTGTTTTATGATCTCCATGTTTACCCTTACTTAGAATTTTAGCTCACTATTTTTATGTTTTCTTTTCCCCGGGATATAAATAAAGGTGTTAGGTAGGAAAACTAATGTGGAATATATTTATTAGAAATTTTGAAGATCTTACACAAAAATAAAAGAATGTGTTTCGAGTTTCCAAAGACACCAAACTAATATGGTATTTGGGAATCTATTTGTGTAATGTATTAAGTATTACGTAAAATAAATTTAATGTCCATGTATGTCAAGATTGGGTCTTTAGAGTTGGTATCAAAGAAAAAAAGGTAGGAATGAATCTGATCCTTGGGAACTCTCATGTGTGAGCATTGGACTAAGCATGGATCTCTGCCCAAAGAACCCATGAGGAAATTTATACCACTGGGGAAGGTGGTGTGTCCCACACAAGGGGTGTAGCCTCCCATGGAGTGATCTGATAGGTATCAATTCTTGTCCATTGGAAATAATTCTAGACTGTTAGAGTTGGTATGAGAGGGAAGGTTTAGTTAAACTTTGTAAACTAGGATGCAAAAACTTTAATGAGATCCCTATAGATATTTATAAGGTATGTATAGGGATGTCCCTAAGGTTAATTATAACTATAGGTTACAATCCTAGAGTTATGGTAATGATCATGAATACACTAGGGTTAAACCTAAGATGTTAGAGATTGAATGTACCCCCTAATTATGTTGTATTCCTAGTATGATTTTTTATTATCAAACTATTATTTTTGGGGTTTTAGAAAATGGTTGGTATCGGGAGGATTCATGTTAATGGAGAATATGATGGAAAATGGAATGATATTACTAATGAGAAAAAAATGAAATGCGAGTTGGAAGGAAAATTATCATTATTATTCCTAATCAGCAATCTCATAATATAATCAATAATCTCAATATTGGTGAGTTTCCTGACCTAGATAATAAGAGAAAGATAGAGTTTCATGGTGATCATAGAGGAAATAAAGTTAAATTTCCTCATGTAAATTATGTGGGAAGAGGCATTAAGGAGAATGCTTCAAAGGAACTGGAAGATTATTTGGGTGTGGAAAAAAAGGACACAAAGCTAGTAATTGCAAAGTAAAAAAGTTCAGTTAACACAATGGACAAGGATAATGGTATTGTTAAGACATAAACAACGGTGAAATGTTTTAAATGTGGAATGTATGGTCATTATGAAAATAAATTTCCTAAGGTAAAATCTCATGAAGAGAATCAGAATGGTAAAATGGGTAGTATTTATCTTGATGATGATGAACAGACTGCAAATGATATATGAGATAAAAGAAGTGTTGAGGAATAAAATGATGAAGCTTGGTCAATAGTTTTAGAAAATTGTGGAATTATTGCATGTTTATCAATAATAATTTTGTATAAGTAATTTTATGGTACTATGGAATAAAGAAACATCTAAGTATTTTTACACAATTTTTTTCCTTAAGTATTTAAAAGTATATGTTGAATGGTATCAGTAACCATGAAAAGTTATTCAGATATTTTTAGAAAACACATGATATGTGAATAATGATGGGATAAGGAGATAATGAGTTATTTGATAGTATTCATGACCTCCTAACTGATATATAGACAAAGTGATATCATGGTTTGAGTATATAGAATTTTTGGTATTTTTTGGTGTGTGAAAAGAGTTGATTTTGATAGAATGCATGTTTTCACTAAGATTCTATGTTAATTAATATTATTATCATGTTTCAAGATAATACATAATTAAGGTATTCATATGTTGGGAATGTTACAACCAATAACTTCCTAATGAGATATTAGACATAAATGTTAAGTCAATTTATTTCACATCTTTCTAATGTTTTATATTTTCAGTTTTTTGAAGGATTGTAATGTTATCTATTTATGGATAGTATAAGTTATATTCTATTTGATGTTTATTATATTAATGTATTATCTCACTATATGTGGACTTATGCATATTTGATAACTTTTTCAAACCTTTTTGTTGAGATAGATGGTATGAACTATCATTCTATCACATGATCTTCAAACACTTCAATAATAAAAAATTAAATTCCATTTCTTTAAATAAGAGATGAAGTGGAAATTATTCAGGGAATGACCAATGGTGAGATTGTTCTGAAATCATGTAATTATTTCTCCTCATGCAAAAAAATATTCAACTTTAGTAGAAGGATCTTGAAACCAAAAAATTTATCCTATTTCTTTCTTATCTGATGAATCAGATGGTCCCTTAAATCATTACAGATTTATGGATTTCTGGTAGTTAATATTCTCCAAATATTATTCTCTATCACTATCCATTAGAACTTTATGGGTAGGTTTCTCTACCATATCCATGTTTTCACTTCCCATCTATGTTATCCTATGTGGAAACGTAGTGATGAGTTACTTTGCGTAACCATTTTGTTTCTAACTTTCCTTTTTAAAATGATGTTTTAGTATCCCTTTTTAAAATGTGGGTTTCCATGAAATAAACTTTCAAGTAGTGAACCTTTTATAACCCAAACGAATTTCTAGGGTGAAATTTATTTTAAGGGGCGTAGAATGTGACACCCTGAGATTTTATGATATAGATTCTTTTTAATTTTTGGGATCTATTATGTTGTACTCTACACCAATATTAGTTTGTGCTATACGCAACACCGTATTAGGTTGAATTATACACAACACTATTATTGGCTTGTGTTACACACAATTTCAAGTTCTTTTGATAGAATTAATCTCACGCAAAACTGAGTATAGATTTTATACAATGTATAAATGAACTAAGTTTGGATTATTTTATATGCAACACCAAAGGAATCTTACGCTACACGCAACACAGACTTGGAATGCATTACATGTAAGAGCGACCTTCCTTGATACCATGCGTTGTACGCAATGCCGAGTTTCACTAAACAATGATATATTATCAAAATATTATTATTTAATGGGATATAAACTAGCCATTATGAATTGTATTAACCGAATTTTGAATTTTATATAACATTAACATTCATCTTTTTCATTTTATAAACATGATATAAGAATAAATTCAATTTTTTAGATAAAAGGAGTATTTTTCAAAAAAAAAATAGTTTTGTTGCCTTTAGATGGCACACCCATTTTAAATTTAGTTTTTAACAAATTTATAAGATCAATTTCACAAAAATAATCATTTTATTTGGAATTAGGATATAAAATTTTACTTTATATGAATTTTTGATATTTTTCTCATAACTTTCATATTTTGATGAAAAGTAAAAATATGCTAAATTTTAATTGACAACAACTTTTTTCATAAAAATAATTTATATGGTTAAAATATATTATTGAATGGTTTTAAAGTATAAATATAATATATTTTTATTTTTTAATACAGTATAAGTCAGTTTCATTAATTTTACATTGAATTCATATGTAAAAACATTTTAATCTTTTGCAATGTTTTAACTTTTAAACAAAACCCATTTTTTCCGAAAATAGGATTAATTTTAAATTAATTACACAAAATTCTTTGTTTTGAATTTTGAAAAATGGATTCCATATTTGGAATCAGTAGATACAGATTATGTTAATAGGATACTTTTATTTTTGGGCCTTATGAATAGTAACTTTGTAATTATTTTTATTACTACGGTTAAAGGTAAATCGTGAAATTAATGTTAAAAATGATATTATAAAATTACCTTAACACTTGTAAAAAACCTATTGGATGACTAAATTCAACCCTTTCCATTTATTTTTTGAAATTGAATAACGTAATGTCCACTTACCTATAAATATGACATGAATATAGAAAAAATTAATGAATGTGACAAAATGTCACACTCTCATATTATATAAGTATATTCAATTGAATTTAGGGATTACCAAGGAATAAAATAAATTATAGGTTGTATATTTAAAGATAATATAATTGGATAAATCATATAAATTTATTGATATTTTTTAGAGATTAAATAATTATCATTAATGATGACTCAATAGCGATGCAGAAATTATTTTATTAATAGAAATATCAAATAAATGATATTAAAAATATTAAAATAAATATAATTTTAGTGAATTAATGTCATGCTCTAATTGTATGAATGAATTTGACTTGTTATTTATGTTTTAATGTAGTTTTTTTGAACATATCACAATTTTATTATATTTCTAAAAAGTCAACTAAATAATAGTGTCAAAATTGACAATATTAATATTTAAAATAAATAATATTTTATTAAATCATATAAAATTCATAAAAATATAATCATCAGAAAAATAATTGGGATGAAGTTAAATATGTAATAAATGGTCTATTTATGGATCCTTTGGCATTTTATAGTGACTATATTAACCCTTAGTAAATAAAAAGACATGTTCCAATGGTAAGAGTTAAAGGAATTAATTAAGGGTAAATCAAAATTAGAAGGTTTAAATTAAAACCAAAACGTGTCCAAAAAAATTATTGGATGAATAAAATTAAATATTTACCATAATATGATCGATTTTGAGTTGATTAATGGACACTTATATATGAAAATAAATTATATATTATTTAAATCAATGATAGTTACAAAATATCACTATCTTGTATTTTAATATCTTTTATGTGTCCATATAAGGAAAAATCAATCTATGAACAAATATAAATATCTATTTTTATATACGTGAAACCATTTTCATTATATGAATTTATTTTTAATTTTTATAAGTTATATAATTACCTTAAAAAACTCTTCAATCATAAAACAATATTTATTCAATTAACATAAAAATTGAATAAATTATTTTAATAATAATAATTTTGTTATATTTTGGATTATTTAATGTGTATAACAAATTTAAAAGATCTATAAGATATATTATAGATGTTTGAAATCGATATATTCTAATTCCCACTTTGTCTTATTGTATTTTAAGTAAAATTAAATGAATAGTATTAAATTTTTCTATAATAATATCTTATTGAATTAATTCATTATTAAATTATATATAAAACAAAAAAAATGTTAAATAATCACAACGTGATAATATATGGTCTATAAGTTATTATAAAGTTCATTTATGGTTCATTTTTAATTATTTACATCTGGAATAGCCTTATTATATTTTAATATTTTGAGAGTTTCCTAGAGTACCCCTCTCCTCTCTTATAAAAAGGCATCCCCTCCCACATTTCCTCCTACCACCTTGATCTTTATATCTCGACCAAAACCTACCCAATTATCCTATAAACATTCTCAGTTTACTTTTGGAGCTCCTTGTTTTCCAAAAATTCCATCCCTAGTGTCCCTAAGAAGAGATCGAAATGAAGTACAGTGGAGAAGAGGTAATTGCTTTACCATTTCAATTTGATTTATTTTCTTCTTCTAATTCCTCCTTCTATGTTGATTCTATAATAAAGTAATAAATATAGTATATTATACATGATTATATTTTATTATAATTATAGTACAACCTTATATCTCCTTTTTTCCATCCTATAAATAACAATATCACCATGCATGTGTGTGTGCGGCTTAGAGTCTCCACGTCGTGGTGTAATTTGTTATTCAAAAAATACCTTATTAGAATGGTTATAATGATGATTATAATGTATTTAAATAATGAATATAACATTATAATTATTATTTATGTTTAACATAACATCCAATTACATACCATTTAACCATTAAGATAATGATAACATCGCTCGTGCATATATACAGACTACCGTCTCCACAACGGGGTGAGATTCGATCAGCAAGTTAACAATTAGAAAATGATTATAAAATTTATATGATGAGTCAAAATAATAATTATTAACTTAATTTAATGGATAAAATACATCCTATTCATAACAAGCATGACTTACACGGAAAAACAGGAACAGGAAAACGAAGTAGTTAACACCCGAAATAATGGTAATATTGAAATACTATTAAAAAATTGATATAATAAGTTCATATATGATATTATAAATATGTATATGTTCCTGGTATAATTTAATAACATGATTTAACCAATATATATAAGGTTACCATACCCTAGAATAACAAAAAGTACATGGTAAGGGATAATTTTGTAATCTCATTTTTCACTGAAATTCTCTATACGTAAGTATTTACTGGGGATATATTTATCATCAATGTCCATTTTTTATAAAAATGTTATCAAAAATGTTTAATATTCCTCTATTTATGTTTAAATTCATTTACCCTTATTTTGAATTTTACTACATGGTATGGAAGAAATCATTCTTTTTCTTACCATATGGGGTACTTTCTAAATTTTCTGGAAAACATATGAGGAGAATGTTTTTTTAACTTATACAGCATGAATGGATTTTTATAGTTTCATGAAACCTTATTTCAATGAATCTTCAACTACAAAATTTAAAGATTATTTTCAACAAAATTATTTTCTTTTGAAATTGGGTGGCATTTTGAGAAATGAAAACATTTTTCAAAAAAAAGGATATTTTCCTCAGGAATTAAGTTCAATTTTTTATCAAAATTATATTCCATATAAGATTAAATATTGTTATGTTTCTATAACTATTATTACATTGATTTTATTTTTATTATTTTGGAAATATTGTTATTAAATTTATTTATTTTATATGGATTTTGATGGAATGATGTTTAAGAAACCCATTTTATTTCATGGGTTATGATATGATGAATTATTTATGTTTTTGTGGAACATGTAAGAATGATTTAATTGTGAGATGGGGGAACTATATCTCCCTAAACTTTATTGGGTAAATATTTATATCTCATGAGATGGACATTACTGGAATGGAAAGTAAATCGGATTCAGTAATACAGGGATGGAACAGTTAGTAAATCTTGTTCAGTAATACATGGCTGGAACAGAAAGTAAACCTGGTTCAGTAATGGAATTTGTCCACTATGATGGTTTTGGAAACAATACCTTGGGTACCATGGAAATCACATTATGTGCTTAATTATTTGAAAAAATTCCATGTTTTATTCCAATGCTATTTTATCATTGTTAATGTTCCTTTATGATCTATGTCTTACAAACTGCCAAGATTTATTTCATGACTCATGATTTTGATATTTAAACTTTATGTACATATTTTTATATTATTATGTTTATGGTTTGTTTGTTTTTCTCCATGTTTACCCTTAATGAGCATTTTATATCACCCTTTTTATGTTTTCTTTTCCCTAGGATATAAATAATGTTTTTAGGTAGGAAAACTAATGGGGAAGATCATTATGGGAGATGTTAGAGATCTTTAACCAAAATAGAAGAATGTGTTTCGAGTTCCCAAATACACAAAACTAATATGGTATTAGGGAGTCTATTTGTGTAATGTATTAAGTATTCCACAAAAAAAATTAATTTCTATGTTTTTCAATCTTGGGTTGTTAGATGGTCTCTTCAATATCTCCCTCATCTCTCAATTAAAATCCCATAAATAATAGGTAATATCATCCCTCATCCACACCATAATCACATACTGGACTAATTGGAATCACAGGTAATTATATACCATTTTCAAACTAGATGTATGACCTCAAGTCCATCTTCACTCACCAATCACCATAAGTTAGTCCTCTACCAAACCTTTTCTATAATCCTTCATAGGGAATACCCACCCAATCACTCATATATCTATGGGGGAGGAACACTCACCCCACTCTCTAGTCAACCATCCCATGGGATATAAGGTATCTTGTGTTACACATATGATCCTCGGAAAACCATTCACAATCCATCACTCACCCCTCCTCAAGGAAACTAAGGGATGTATTTGTAAGATTACAACCTTTTTGGAAATTTATCATGCTCTTTATCAGGTAATTTTTTACCTTTTTTGAGTAATTATTGGTTGGGTTTTTTTGGGGGTTGTTTCGGGTGATTTTTAAGAATTATGGATGTTTTTAGAAGAAGAAGGGGTAGTGCATGATTGGAACATAGTTTTCAAAAACTGTGCTCCTACCACCAATAAACCATGTACCTATTAAGAAGTGGGGCTTTCATGGTTTGAAAATGGTTTGTCAAACTGTGTGCCTCTTAATAGAAACTATGAACCCCTAAGATGAGGTGTACATTTTGAAAAACTATGCTCCATAGACCAAGAAACCATTCATGTAGGTTTTTAATCCTCCAAAAAGTTAAAAAAATCCCAAACCCCCCCCCCCCAATATTAATCCAAAATAAACCCAACTCAACACTAAACCTATTCCTCTAGATTTTGAAGCTCTCAGAAGATCTCTAAGGCTCCTTGAACCCCTTTCTTGGTGAATCGAAGATCTGTTCAAAGGATCATCTCTCAGTTGGTAATTAATTTATTCCCCATTGGGATTTCTCTCTCCCATCACTCTTTCTAGATGAAGAGTGAAATGTTTTACTCCATTGTAGATGGTTTAGATCTAGGTTTTTATGGATTTTTATCAGTTTTATCTTGATATTAGGTTTTGGTCCAAGATCTTCTTTGTCGTTCTAATTTTGAACATTCTGTTTCAATTTGTGGTTTTCTGGATTGGAAAACATCCATCAACGGCCTTGAGGGAGGTGTTCTAATTATTAATTATAATTTTATAGAAATTAATTGTGTGTATGGAATTGTGAAATTTAAATTTACATGTTGGGAAATTTCTTCTTGAATTGAATTAATTAATTAATGTGTTTAAATAATTTATGGAATAACATGATTATGAAATTGGTTAATATTGTAAATATGATATTTATGAATAATGGGATATTTAATTTTATTGATTAATGTGTTATGAATAAATTTTTATAAATTAATTAATAGTAAAATTTTCATATTAATCCATATGATTAAAGTGATGAACCAAGATTATTTTGATAAATTTAAATGGTTCACCATGATGTGAATAATTAATAAAAAGTTTGGTGATGATTAAACTTGATAAATGTGATATATATGATATGTATGAATTTTTTATAATAAGGTTAATGATTATTAACCTTGGTTTGTGTATATATATATATATATTGTGATATATGTGATAATAAGTTTCGGATAGGGACTGATTCTCCAAATACCCATATGTGATAATGAGTGTGAGATAAGGATTTATGCTCCAAATAACCAAATGAATAATGAGTTGTGGGATATGGAATGATGCTCTAAATACCCACAAGATACCAGACATGATGTTCTATGTATGTAATATTGGCATTGGACTGTTGTTCCAAGTGTCTATGAAATTAATGTGGAATTAAATTCATATTGAAAATCATGAAAAAATAGATAGTGTTTCCCTATGATATGTGGTTTAGAATCCATCATGGGCTGAAGCATGTATTTATGGTTTGGGATTCATCGTGAGCCTGGTTATTTATGTGTTTAATTATAGAGTAATGAATTGTGACAACTATTTACATGATTTATTTTACTTTACTCTTTGTATAATTGAATACACTATTATAGACTAGATGTTGATTGAGATTCCATTGGTGGTGGAATATTGAGTTGTACTCACACCCTACTATGGCTACCTGATTGGTACCCGAATAGACTTCATGTCTGTAGGACAGGATAAGGTAAAAAGACCATTGTTAGATGGATGAGTTGGGATGGAGCATGGATGAGGGAACCATACATGATGTCAGGAACTGCTTGAGAGTTTTCAGTGTGTCTTAATTTTAGTTTTTCATTTGAAACATGACACATATATGGAATGGAATATCTACTTTTTTGGTTTGAATATTGTTTCCTACTTTGGTTGTCATGTGACACTAGTCTATATTAGTTTTGGTATTATTCTGGTTATTGTTTATTATCAGTTTGGCTATGGATTATTTATTTCTGAGGGTGTTATACTTTGATAAATATGGTATAGTCTCCCCACAATATCTATATTATACCATCGATGCTAGTCATATGGAACATGGGGTGGTTCACCTGATGTCATGTGACCAACCAACTCATGGAACCAGTGCGAGGCACCCTGGTCAGGATGCCACAAACTAGTATTACAGTTTTTTTCTTTTTTTATCTTTTTTATTACTATTTGGGAAAGATAGATAGGTGATTGGGATGATTCCAACCTTATTTATGAGCTCGTTCATGGGAGTATCTAACTCATGTATGAGGGAAAACACAAGTACCCTGGTGGGATTGTTATTATTGATGTTTGATGTTATAAATGGATGTTATTTCACAATGGATGATACAATTTTTGTGTAATATTATTGTTTTCTAAGGTTTTTTCTTGCTTCCCGGTATAGAAAAAGAGTTGTGCATATATTCATCATTTTAGCCACTCGGTTATTATTATCTGATATACATCATTTTATGCAAGAATGTAAATGAAATTTTTGGGTAAGTTGTTTAAATGAAATTTATTTTTTATACTTTTTAAATTTAAATTAAAAGGTTACTAATATGAAATTCTATATTGTAAATTATACTAAATTCGGTAAATTAAATGGATAAAATGGGTGTCTAATAAGAATCCTTGAGATATGAAATTTTTTTCATATGTTAACCATGACATAGTTGAGGGATGGTTAATGGTGGTGATATTTCCTTGGTTTTGACTGTGTGGTGAGGTATGTGGGATGAATTGTTTTGGATTTATGTGAATTACACTTATGTGAATGTGTTCATGATGTGTTGTGTGTATTAATATGTGTTTTTGGAATTGTAGAGATATTCCTCTATAATAACTCTTGTTGATCGGATGACATGAGGACATGGTTGGAAATGTGAATCCATTAGTTTATTCTATTTATCCATTAGTTATAGGTTAAGGGGATAGAGAGCAGTTCTATGAGAATTTTGATTTCTTCATGAAGAATATGAAAAGCATCCCAGAGTAGGTTGTGAAGTGTATGTCTGAATTGACATGGGTGTTCTAGTTGCAGAACCCTTTGACTTTCACCGTATAGGGTGGGCCTGAGGTAGATGTGTTCTAAAATGAGTCTATCCAAACTATCCTTGAACACCTAGAGACTCCTGTTGAAAATATATTCAAACTTGATTCTTATATGTTATGTGGTAAAGAAAAACATTTTTGGGACTTCCTGACTTGGGATGGACAACTAGTGAATATGGACTGGAAAGAATTTTGAGAGAAGTTCTTGGAATAGTTATACCTTGAGATTCTTAGATAGGAGAGGGAAGCTGAGTTTATAAGGTTGTCTTAGGGGAGTATGTCTGTGATGGACTATTCTAGTCACTTTACTGATTTTCATTTATTTTTCCATGCATTAATAGGGGAAGAGGCTACAGTAGTGAAATGGTTTCAAGATGGATTATATGTGAAATTAAGTCCCAGGTTAAAAAAATTAGGCTGAATAAGTTTTCTAAGGTATTGAATCAGGATCTTATTTCTTAGGGGAACCTGAAGGAGGATTCCAATGGAATGCATGTGTTATATCTAGAGGACAAGGAGGTAAGTCTTTTTAGAGTAGTAATAAACATTATGATAATGTCAACCAAGTGGATAACAAGAAGATTGGTCATGGGGGAGGATTAGTTACTCATGACATTACTCGAGTGCTCAGCCACCAGTATTATTGGATGGGTCACATACGTAGATAGTTCTCCCAACAACCAGTAGACTTTCAATGTTGTGGAAGGATGATACATCTAAAATGGTATTTTAGGAACCCATGATAGGTGGGTAATGAAGGATGAGTTATGCATAGTCAGAGTTTTGGGAGGTGATCTTCAACCACATATCAGTTTGGATGTTAGAATTATACTAGCCATGGAAGTTGAGGAAATTTATGTGGTATGTCAGGGAAATAATGCATGTATCAGCACAGTGTTGTAGTTCAGGAAAATTAAACTACAACATAGAGAATATGGGTTGGAAAATTGTGTATAGTTCAGATTTAACATGTTGATAGTGTGGTTGGATAATCAATAGCCATAGTTACTATTATTGTATCTTCTACACTTTCTATGAATTGTTTTATATGTGAGCCTCTTATTATTTTATATTTCCAGAAATTTCAAATGGTTTCAGTCTGGCAGTGGAGTTTTTAAGTTAAGTTATGATGTTCGATAATCCTTTTGGAGTATGGTTGATTGAATTCTGTTTATGTAAGGGGTGTTCTCTCAAGTTTTGAGTGAATAATTTTCTTTGGGGTCTTTATATACATTAAATTTCTGGATTTTACTTGATTTTGGGTATGGACTAGTTAGTAGAGTACCGAGACCACATAGATTGTTATTTCATGAGAGTTACTTCTATGTCTCCTGAGGTTGATAGTTATGTTCATCATGGAGAGTGGGATATCTAGGTTGGTTGTATAGGGCCAGTTCATCAGCCACTAGGGAACTTCAGCACCCAAGTTTCAATTATATTGATGGATGATGGGTGTGTGAAGAAAGATTTATTTCCACCCATATTATACTAGTTTCAAGATGTGTTTTCTGGGGACTTAATAGGGCTACCAACTGAGATGGATGGGGATTTTTCAATTGAGATCATTCATGGGGCTGAGCTAGTTTTCATTACACCTTATATAATGAAACCAACATAGCTTCAAGATTTTAAGAAATATATGTAAGAGTTAATGTAAAAGGGTATTATCTATCTGAGTATTTCTCCTTGGGGTTCCCCATTTTTTTATAATAAGGATGAAAGAAACTTTCTCTTATGTATTGATTACTGGAAGATGAACCAGATGAAAATAATGAATTGGTATCCTCTTCCATGTATTGATGATCTCTTTGACTAGTTTAGAGGATCTTATGTGTTCTCCATGATTTAATTTAGATTAGCGTGTCATCTATTGAGATTTTGAACTTTTGATATAACATGGACTGCTTTCAGAATTAGATATGGAATTTATGAGTTTTTCATGATGTTGTTCGGGATGATGAAAACACCGGTAGTGTTTATGTCCTTGATAAACCGAATCTTTCACCCATACCAATATCAGTTTGTGGATATTTTGTGGATGAAATATTGTTGTACTCCAAGAATCATGATGATCATGACCAACATCTTGACATCATCTGGAGTACATTGAGATAGCTTCATCTATATTCCAAGTTATCTAAGTGTTAATTCTGGACTGACTAGGTATATTTAATACGTCACATTATCTCATAGTAAGGTTTCTCACTAGACCCAGGTAAGGTTCATGTAGTGTTTTTTTGGGTGTAGCCCAAGAATTTTTTCAATATCCATAGCTTTATGGGTTCAGTGAGATACTATCATAGCTTCATACAAGACTTTTCCTACTTGGAAGAACAACTTTTGGGCTTTAAAAAAAGGGAATTAATTGTGACTGGCCTAGAATATATGATAATTCTTTACAATAGTTGAATTATAATATAAATACAACTCTAATTTTAATCCTACATGATCTAGGTGAGGAGTATATAGTGTTCTGTAATTCATCTGGGATAGGACCTAGAGTAGTGTTGATGTAGGGGGTCAATTTTTGGCATAAATATCATGGAAGTTGAGACCATAAGAACAGAATTACCCTACGAACGACCTTGAGTTTGCTATAGTGATTTATTCTTTCAATTTTTGGTGAAATTATCTGTTGGGTGAAAATTATACTATATATAACGAACATAAAATCATAAAGTATAACTTTTCAAAATGATATTTGAATCTTCAGCTATGGAGATGGGTTATGTATATGAATTATTTTTATTTTGAGGATGCACATATGACTGGGAATGGAAACAGTGTTGTTGATGATTTGATTAGAAAAACTCAGAATTAAGAAGTTGAGGAGTCCATTTCTGAGTGGAATATGATGACATTGTTGGAATAGATGCATGTTGTCATACGATAGGACCAAGAGTAGATGACCCTCATATCTGTATCAGTGGAATCCGCACTAGTTTTGATCTGAACCAAGTAGAGGAAGTATGATGATTCGGAGTATTTTTTATTGAGGGAAAGCTTTGAATGTGGCGAGTCACCTTCTAATTGGACTATAAATAGAGATGATATAATCTGTGTTTGGGGCCATTCTTTTATGACTACGTGAATTCATGAAGAGATGATGTGAAAGTTTCATTCCTTGAAGTTGGAGGTGCATTCAGGTTTGACCAAAATATACCATTAACTACATCGATGGTATTGGTGGTTGGTTAGGAAAAAATGAGATTTCAAGGTTTGTGACATGATTCTAGACCTTTTAATAGGTAAAGTCCAAGAATAAATGACCTAGTGGATTACTATAGTCGTTTCCCCTTTCATAATGAAATTAGGATGATGGCACCCTGGATTTTGTAGCAGGTCTTCTAAGGATGCCATGGAAGAATGACTCTATATGTATAGTTGTAGACCGATTGATGAAAGTATCTCATTTCATTCCTATTAGGGAGACTCTGTTATTAGATTAGTTATGATACTTTTATTGTTTGGAGATATTCCATATTCACAGGGTTCCATGGAGTATAGTTTAAGATCGTGACTCATGTTTCACCTCATGCTTCCAGAAAGGCTTGCAAAAGGCACTGGGTACATAGTTATTTATTAGTATGGATTCCCACCAGCAGACTGATAGGAAATCAGAGCATACTGTTTAAGTTTCAGAGGATATGTTATGGGAATGCATCCTAGATTTTGGTGGGTCTTGGGATAAGCAACTGATGCTTATTGATTTTTCTTATAACAATAATTATTAGGTGACTATTCATATGGAACTATATAATACAGATAATGGTAGGATGTGTAGATCAAATCAATGATGGATGGAGGTATGTGAGTTAGAGCTGTTGGGACCCAGTCTCATACAGGATACATTAGATCATGTTCAACTAATTTTGAAACATATGGTTATGAATTGGAGTAACCATAATTCATATGCAGATAGATGTCAATGACCCCCTGAGTTTATAATAGGCGATGGTGTTTTCCTTCGAGTGTCGACTATATTGGGTAATCATGGGATTCTGAGGTAGGGAAAGTTGGTTCCCAAGTTTTTCAAGCCTTTTCAGATAGTGGAGAGAATCAAACATGTGTCATAATGATCATATCTTCCATAGAGGTATATTAATATACACAATTTCTTTCATGAGTCACATCATTGATGGTATCTCCTCAATTCATCTCATCTGATCTATGATGATGATGTTGATCATGAGACCAATACATCCTTTGAGGATAATCCAATACATCTTATGGATTTTAGTGAAAAATTATTTTGGGGAAAGACCATGATGATTGTTCAATTATTTTGGAAAAATGAATGTGTGCACGAGAAAACATGGGAAAGAGAACAAGATATGCAGGCTCACTGGCCGTATAATTTTACCTTGGAATCTTATAGATGATTGGGAGTATAGATCGAGGGTAATCTATTATAAGGTGGGGAGATTTTAAGATCCCATCCTTTATAGAGATTTCATTCTCATTTTCAAGTACTCTTTTACTTTGTTCTGAGTATTTCTTGGATGGGTTTTTCTTTGGGGTTGTTTCAGGTGGTTTTGAAAAATTGTAGAATATTTTAGAAGGAGGGGTAGTGTGAACGGTTGGTGTGCAATTTTCCCAAACAATGCGACTAACCC
Organism: Viscum album; assembly: GCA_963277665.1. NCBI lineage: Eukaryota > Viridiplantae > Streptophyta > Magnoliopsida > Santalales > Viscaceae > Viscum > Viscum album. The sequence continues at coordinate 1,034,551,239 of OY728158.1, forward strand.
CAGAAAACTGTACACCCCTTAGATAGTGAGGTTTTCATAATTAGTGCATGGTTTTTCAAACCCTGTGCCTTCTTAGTAGAAACTATGTTCCCCTGAGATGAAACATGTGGTTAGGGTGCATGGTTTGTAAAATTGTTCCCCCAGCCCAGGAAACCATGCATGCTGGTTTTCAATCCTCATAAATTTTTAAAAAAATATAAAACCCTTCGATATTAACCCTAATTTGACTCGAATCAACTCCAAATCAATTTCTCAAGATTTTGGAGCTTGTGGTAGGGTTATAAGGCTCCCCAAAGCCATTATTGATGAATCTAAGATCTATTCAAAGTATTTTCATAGTGTTGGTAAGTGATTTTTTCCCTATTTGGATTCTTCTCTCTTTTCTCTCTCTCTTGATGAAGAGGGATACTTTTTCCTCCATTGGTGGTGGTTTAAATCAACATTTTAATGGATTTTGATCTGTTTGATCTTGATCATAGGTTTGGGTCCAAGATATTCCATGTTGTTGTGATTTTGAATGTTTCATTTCAATTTGGGAATTTCTAGTTTGGAAAATGTTTGACAACGACCTTAAGGTAGGTGTTCTAATTATCAATTCCCATTGTCTTGATATTAGTTGTGTGTATGGAATTGTGAAATTAAACTTTCCATGTTGGGAAGGAACTTATTAAATTTTGTTAATTAATTGGTTAATTAATTAATGTGATTATGGAATTGGTGGAATAATGTGATTATGAAATTTTTGAATATTGTGATTAGGAGATTGTTGAATAATGGGATTTGAATTTGATTGATTAATTGTTTATGAATAAATGTTTACAACTGGATTAATGGTGAAATTTTCATATTATTCCATGTGATTAATGTGATGAACCTAGATTATTTTAACAAATTGAAATAGTGCACCGTGATGTGAATAATTTATAAAAGAGTTAGTGATGATTAACCTTGAAAATTATTATATATGTGATATATGATAATGCTTGATAATAAGGTTAATGATAATTATCCTTGGTTTGTGTGTATGTGTGTAATTTCACATATGTCATAAAGAGTGTGGGGCTAGGATTGGTGCTCTAAATACCCATATGTGTTAGAAATTGTGGGACAATGATGGATTCTCCAAATACCAATATGAAAAATGAGTTTTTAGATATGGACTAATGCTAAAAATACCCACAGGGTGCCTAACATGATGTTTTGTGCCCATAATATTGGAATTATACAGTGGTTCCAAGTGACCTTGAAATTAAAGTTGAATTAAATGCAAAATTAATGTCATGAAATACTATATTATGTTTCCCTGGGATATATGGTTTAGACTCCGACATTGGTTGAAGAAGGTATTGATGGTTTCATTGTCCTCAAGAACCTGGGTAATTGTGTGGTTAATTAAAGAGTAATGAATTGTGAAAATTATTTAATTGAATTATTGTAATTTATTATTTATACAATTTTATACAATGTTATATATTGGATATTATTTTAGATGTCGTTGGTGGTGGCCTACTGAGTTATACACACACCCTACTCAGGATTCCGAATTAGTACCCAAATAGACATCATGTTTGTAGGATAGGATAAGGGAAAGAGCCTTATGTCAGATGGATGAGTTGGGATGGAGCATGGATGAGAGAACCATATGTGATGTTGATATTCTCTTGGGATTTGTTAATGTGTCATGATTTTACTTTTTAATTTTAAAATTGACACATATATGGAATGACATATCTAATATTAGGTTTGGATATTGTTTCCTTCTTTGGTTATCATGTGATACTAGTCTGTATTGGTTTTGGTATTATTCTGGTTATTGTTCATTATTAGTTTGGCTATTGGTTATTTTTTCACTGATGTGATGCTTTGATAAAGAGGTTATAGTCTCCCCACGGTATCTATGTTAAACCCTTGTTGTTATTCCGAATTCTCTGGCATACTGGGTGAAACGCATTGGGTCATGTGACCAACTAGCTTGGGGAACTAGATTCAGGATTCCAAAGTATTTCAAGACCACTACATTCATTGTCATGTCACCAAAACACCTTTAGGGACCACATATCTAAAGAAACCTACTTTTCATGCCATCAACCATCAATGACCGAGGCACTAAGATAATGTTCAAGGGTCTATCCTAGACCTTGTAATATCATCTATCCATATGTGTTTTACGTTAGTGAAATAATTAATTTATTTAAAAAAAATTGATCTCTTATAGTGGTGAGAACACATATCACTTTTCATATCAAATGTATAAACATAGGGATATGTTCAATTGACCACCCAACTCCTACAAAGTTAACATCCTTGGCCCACTCCACACATCCTCGACCAATATTTTTAAATTTCATATCACCTCTTGAGCACCTATCTAAATCCATGATTCCTAATTAACATAGTCATAAAAATTAATAATTAATTTTATAATTTAATTTAAAAAGTAATAAACTCATAAAAATTCTAAGTGCGATATCTAATCATCAATTGTTGTTATTTATTTGTAATTAATATTTATTATTAATTATTAATTAATATTTATTATTAATTATTAATTAATAATAATATATATTATTAATTATGCATATGAAAGGGGTAAGCTATATCCAATATTATAAATCCATTGGGATTTCCATGGCATCCCCCTTATAAAAGGGAGACAAGAGTGAGAGGTTTTGTAATAATTTCATATTAACATAACTGTGGTAATGCTGGAGATGGACAGTCTGTAGGAGCTCCTAATTTCCCTTGATAGAGACTAGGGTTTGGAAATATTGGAGAGCATGGAACACTCAAAGCAGGAAATGCAGACCACCTCCTTCCTCACCCATGGTTGATTTGACTCGCATAAGAGCTTTGAGTCTTCAATCCCTAGTTTTGGACCAAGGGTATTAGATGTGATATCTTCTAACTACATTCCTTGTGGTTAGGTTACATGTGGTGCAACCTATATATTGATGTCGGAATAATATCTAAAGCCACATGGAAGTAAATCTAGTGAATACTGAGATAAGAAAGTAGGGTTTACCTTGAGTCACGATAGTGCTGATGAGAATATCCTCTGATAAGGAAATTCAGAGCTCATTCAAGACAATCAATATCTACATCTGGATAGGTTTAAAATACATAAAATTTTGATTATTAGGATTTTTTTTTCAAACAAGTTAAAAACTATAGAGGACTTAGGACATGGAACACCAGGTAGCTGCAGATTAGGAATTTCATGAAGGGAAGTGCATCCCCATTGGGAAGGGGCACTTCTATTTTGTTCTTACCTCTCAAGAGATGAAAAATAGGGCTTTAGGATTCATTAAGATTTCTCTCAGCCCAGGAATCATGTACATTCAAGAATGGGACCCTTGATTCAACCCATTTGAGATCTGAAATACAAGAACTCGGGTTTGGGTTAGAATTTTGACTTGAATTGTATTTTATGGAATATTATGATTCTGTTTGACATTACTTCATCAATTGGTACTCCGATTAAGATAGATCAAGAAATGGAAGAGGATCTCTTTGGATTTTTTGTGAGATTTTTGGTGGAGGTGGACCTCAATTCAATGACAATTAAATTTTTGTAACTTTCTACAGTGGATTTTAATTTTTATCTAAACGTAATTTATGAAAAATTTACATTATTTTGTATTGGTTTTTAGACCATTGTGCATCTCAATGATAATTTCTAAAAAAATAAAATTTTTAATCTCTATAATTTGAGAGGCCATGATGCTGTTTTTTGTAGAAGGTGGAACTCATGATCCAACAAGGAAGATACTGGTGCTCATTCTACTAGGGCTGCGGTTTTTGGTTGTGATGTATTGGTCTCTAAAAATAGGGATTTTTTTTATATTGGGACTTTAATAGTGGCTATATAAGGGAGTAAAGAATACCCTAATTCTCAGGTGACTTCTCATTTATCACCTTCTCATGGTAAAAAGTTATAATCTACAAATATAGATATTATTGCACCGCCTAAAAACTACTGTAAACCAACTAAGGAATATGAAAAGGTTGATAATGATTTTATATAATAAGATGATACTACAAAATAGAATATAGGTGTTAGTGTTGTGGATAGTTTTCCATCAAACATTTTATCCTCTATACTAGTTTAGGACAATGTGGTGGTGGATTTAGGCTTGACTAAAGAAAATGAACATTTTTTCCTTTCTTAAAGGAAGACTCTAAAGACAATGTGGATGCAAGAGATTTAGAATTCATTGATGAAGATATAGTGCATAATTTGGTAGATCAATAAGTTGATCCTGAGAAGATGATATTAGCAAGTTCTTGCAAAGGTAAACTTAACCCTTCTATGGATGATGAATACAATATTCATGATAAATTGGTTTCCTCATGAAGTAAAGGTTATCATAATGTGAGTTTAAATTCCCCTATGGAAAAGAGGAAAATTCCTGACATTATTTCTATAGAAAATGAATGTTTTCAGATGGTTACATACAAGAAAATTGGTTCTCACTCAGATTCAAATTTATTTGTTTTACATTGTCTTGATAATTTTTTGATCTCTTGTATGGGGAAACTCGATCACCCTTTGAATATAGATGTTTTAAATATATTTGGTGTGCTTGAACCTGAATGAACTTGGAATTAAAAATCTTAAATATGGGGTAGGAATCCAAAAGTTCATGGCTTAGGATGTGGCCAAGATGATTGGGCTAGAGCACAAGGGTACGGACAAACTATTGGGTCTTCACCCAAGGATTCTAATAGAAAGCTCATTCTGGAAGAGGAAAAGATCAAGGAGAAGTATTTTGTGGTATTCAATCAAAGGAAATCACAATAGAAGTGGGAAACTATAGATGATGATGATGAATCTGATCATGACTATGGAGATGATTTTGTTTGTGATTCGAAATTTTTACCTTACAGATGAGGTCATGCCTCTTTATTTGACCTCACCCATTATCTCTTTGCCTCTTTGTCAATTTTATTTTATTAATAATTTTTTTAGGAGCGGGCTTGCCTTTCTCCTTAACCTTTTTATTAATGTTGGATGTTTATTAGGAATTAAACTCTACTCAAAAAACTTATATACATATATATATATAAATAGAGTAAAACAAAATAAAAATTTTAAAACAAAAAATATAAAGTTTTTTTGGTTTAGTCCAATGGCACTATGGTCCCCAACGCTTTGACTCTTACTCAAGTCCAAAGCCATTGAGGCCCCTAATTCCTTTAGCCTCATCCAAAATTTTCTAGAGGCATGAAGTGACTCAACACATTTATGGATTATTTTAAAAAAAAATAAACCTAGACTTATTTTCCATTTTTTTGAAAAAAATATAAAAACCCAAAAAATTTAGTGTAATTTTGATTTTAATATTTAATGAAAGTATATATTCATCATCATCTATCAAGAAATTATATCTTCTTATCATCTACTAAATCATGTTTCTAAAAATTAACAAAAAAAATCCATGGTAATGGGAACCCGTTATTTGGGTACCCAACACTACTTTATTTGATTTAATAAGGTTAGGATAGTAGTTAAATAAAAATTTTGAGTGTTATGGTAGAAAATTGAAATCCCAGTTCATAAATAAGTTGGGTTAGGATAATACTATTGGGGTACAATAATCCCAAACTTTATTTTGAAAATTATTATTAATTTATCAATAATACATTTTTCAATGAAACCAAATTATAAAAAATATTAATTTATTTTGATTTCATTTTATATTATTTCTATATATAGATTTTAAATTTTCATTTGTTTAAATTAATCATTACTAATTCATTGATTATCTTTTATTATATAATTTACAATTTCAAAATAAACTGACTTACTTTTTTAATATCATTATTCAATTTTTATAAATAAAATTTTAATATTTGAATTTCTAATAAGGTAATTTTAAAATAGTTAGGGTAGTTAAATGTGTAGTTAAGTATATATTAGTGTAGGGTTAGGGTAGTGAATTTAAAAAAAAGGTTAAGTATTTTTTTAAAATAAATGGGTTAGAATTTTCATACCCCAAATATTATGGGTACCTGACACATTTTTATCCATACCTGCAATAATAAAGAATGAAAATTTTAATACATTATAAATAAGAATATAATTTTTTTCCCCGTATACAAATAATCTTTACTTTATATCTAAGTGTGTGATCAATTATTCCCCAATAACAAAAACAAAATCATGTTTGGTTTGTTGTTGAGGCATAAACTTGACTTACGGATTTTATATAGGTCAATACAATTCTATATGTTCATATAGATGGGATTTCATCATTAAACAACTGATTATAGTCTGTATGACATGAATATATGATGAAATCCACTTACTAGGACAATAAAATGAAATATAAATTGTTTTTTAATTAAAATAAATCTTATAAGAATAAGATGAAAATTTTAGAAAATAAGAGTTGAAATGTCTTTAATATCCCCCCAGTTTTATATTTTATAAGATATTAAAATTATTTAATTTTAAAAAAAATAAAAAATCACTCATATAAATAAATAATGATAAATAAAATGATTATTGAATATTTCAAATCAAAAAATAGAAGTGTTCACATTTTGATCCATTATTAGTGTTTAAAATAAGGTTTTTTCAACTTAGTCATGTGATGGGAAATAAGGGGATGGTTCACATATAAACTTATTTATTATTTACACTTTTATTCTTCTAACAAAAAAAAGTGTTCACACGTAATTTGGTGAAGATGGACTGAATACTCCCTTAAATTTATTTTTTATGAAACTACTATCATAGTATATCCTTTATCCAAATTTCAAAAAATACATTTTAATAATAAAAATTTAATCTTTCATTTTATTCAAAAAATTAGGTTCTACTAAGTTTGATTTTAGTATCAAATCCTATTTTCTTAACATAGTATATATTTAGTTAATAATATGAGAAATAAAAATAATATATGATGCCAAATCTATTATCATCAATCTCCAAGTCCCCTTAACTAATCTTTTAATTCATTATTTTTTTACCACTATTACTTTTTCTATAAATATCACTCTATCACTGATTGGATTTTCCATTTAAAGGCTTTCTATTTTTAGAAATTTATTTTTATAGTATGAATTATAATGGAAGAAAATCATGAAAATGTAACACATCATATTGATATGTATATAATAATATTATTATTATTTTTTTCCAATAATTTTGATCAAAATGGAACTTATCAAATTTGGAATGACCTCATGCCTATGTTGCATGGGGTTTATAAAACTCCTTGAAATTGATATATTTCTTATTATTTTTCATTATCATTCCACAAAGTTGGACTATGGTCATGAATTTTTCTATATTTAACCAAAAACGTTTCCTTTCCCAATTTTATTCCCAAATATGCCTAATGAATTAAAATATAAAAAATCATAATAAAACACACATGTTAGTTATAAAAATATATGAATATTATAAGACCTTGACTCACAAAAATTCACCAAGTGTTCGGATTAGTGCATCATATGACCTTAGGTGTGCCTCCCCATACACAAAATGCTACTTACTAGTAGTGATAATCTATGGTGTTACCATGGGGAGACTATACCCACATATCAGTGTGATAAATAATGGAAAAAATAACTAAACATCGTGAATAATAAAAAACCAAATAATGCACAATAAATAATAATTTCCATGCCATATCAAATGAATGAGGAAGCATACAACCATAATTCACAACCAATCACTCATTGTGTAAATCACATATACAAAAAAAATGATGCTCTACAACCATATATAAGCATTATCACATCCCAGTCTCCAATCCATGTCAATCTACTCCAACCTAATCATACAACACTATACTTCTTTCCCATCTGAACCTATAAACATGAGGTCTGGTCTGGCACCCTAATTCCATGGTCTCCCAAGTAATGTGTGAGTATAAGACATCAAAAAACCAAAAACAGTGTCTATAACATAACCAATAAATAAAATGTATGTACATGTGATATCCTATAAATAATAAATATATAACTGTGGAATCGAAATAAAACAAACCCCTATCAATCATCGAGTTATAACATGGCACTTGAGATCAACCTAACAAATTTTTGTAAAAATAAGATGTATAGTAGCATAATACCATCATCTTGAACTCAGGGACCTTCATAATCCTTGAAAAGAAATGTAAGTAACCTCGTCTGGAACTTAGATTCATAACCACTCATCGCCAGACAATAAATAAAAGTTTACCAAGAAAATAGGGGTAGACTCCCCTTTCAAGGAACACGTAAAAATCATCCAATAATTTAGGGTAAATCTATATCTATCGGGAAACACAGATTATATCATCTGAAAAATCAAGGGTATAATTGTATACTAGTAGGAAACATATACTTTATCATCTAGAAACCCATGGGAGTAATGTTACCATGTTGAGAAATATACATCATGTCATTGGGATACGTATGGGGTGTAACTGCACCCATACAGGAAACATATATCATATCATCTAGAAACTTGAGGGATTTGCACCACCCTTCCTTGAAACATGGATCATACCATCTATAAACTAAGGGGAATAATTTAACCTTATTGGGAAACATAGATCATACAACACGATAATGGAATCCCCTCTCCCTGACACCATCGCACATGACACACACATCAATCATCAAATGTAACCCATAAGCTCACTAGTACATCACTAGGGTTCTAGCCACTTAGGATCAGCCTCACATATCAATGCATGATTATAAGTCCTCATTGAAACTCATGCCTAACTATTAAGACCATTCTAGTCACACAATCACTTCATATATAATCCATTAATATCCTCACCTCTCCTACTTTTCCATCCCTTAGGGTCCTTCAGACCCCTCCCATTCATTTCTCACTGATACTAAGCCACACCATGCTCACACCACTAATCTTCGAGTTCTAAGGTGACACTCAAAATTGAAACTACCTATCTATCTACAATATCCCTCAATGGGGTCGACATGGAATTGGGGCACCCATCAATTTCTCCTAGATCCCACCATAGTTCGGACACACTACCTAGGATCCTCAATCTCACTCTTATCTCTTAGGCTAAGTCCATCACTCAGAGTTAATATCATCGCTCATCATCACCATAATCACATCCTAGACTAATTATCCTCATAGGTAACTCCATAACATCATCACAATATAGGGATTACCTCAAGCGTATCTCCCTTCACCAATCACCCTAGGTTGGTACTCTACCCAACCCTTTCCAAAATCCTTCATAGGTAATATCCACCTATTTACTCATATATCTATGGGGGAGGACCAATAATCCCACTGTAAAATCAACTATCCCATAAGCTATATGGTATTGTCAGTTCCACATATGAACAATTACCAAGAAACCCATTCCCAATCCATCACTCGCCCCTCTTTAAGGGAACAAAGGGAAGTATCTCTAGCACACCATGTTCATTACATATTGCTAGAATCCCTATGTGGTCCTTGTATCTCAAGCCACATAATTATCAATCCATTGACCATCAACCACTGAGTTATAAATATAATTTTCAAGGGTCCATCATGTCCCTTAGAATATCATCTATCCACATGCATTTTACTTTAGTGAAAAAATTTATTTAATTAAAAAGGTCTATCACCTATAGTGGTGGTACCATATATCACATGTAATTTCAAATGCATAAAAATAGGGATAATTTCAATAGACCACCAACCTCATATAAATTTAACATCCTCAAGATGGTCCAGACATCTTCTACCATGCTTTTCCTATCTCACATCACCTCATAAGAACCTATCATAAGCCATAATTCCCAATTCACATATTCATAATAATTAATAAATAATTTCACCATTTAATTTAAATAGGAATAACTATTTAAAAACTCAATGAGAAATATATACTCATTGATTCCTCGAGCAACATGGTTTGGTCTACTTATAACATTAACCCAAAACAAAGCCATATAAAACCCCAATTTAATCTCCCAATTAAATGGTCAATTTCCTCTAATTTATTTTAGAATCCTAAAAAAACATAGGGTGAAATACCTCCAGTAAACCAGTGAGAAATAGTGTGTGATCATCGTTATAAGATATACACAATCCATGATAAGAAAAATTACCATCATATTGAATGATTTCCACAATGATCTTGTATAAATCATCAATAAATCCCTAGACAAATAATTTTAAAATCATAGTCAAAGAAAATAAATCATGTCACACCCTAGATTTTTTTTTATTGTTTTATTTCATTTTATCTCCTTATTATTGGTCCCTATCTCAAATATCATGAGTTTCTGATTTAAATTCTGAGTCTCAGGTTATTGTTCTTTTGTAGCATAGTTTAGGTGCATGGTTAAGGGTTAACTATGTGGCCCCATGATGTTGGGTCTCTTTTCAGTTCATTTTTAACTAGAATGGTTTGAGTTTCATAGATTCTTCACGATTGGATACAAACCATGTATATCCTAGGAGAATCTATATGGGTACATGGGTATCTCTGTCCAAGGGTGAAAAACCTAAGCATAGATGGAGAAAATATGTGTAAGTCATGTTCATTGTTCAGAAATTTTTGATAGATTCATGTTGCAAAGTTAGTGCACGGTTTACCAAACTTTGAGGCCAAACCGTGCAGGTGACCAATGTGTCCATTAAGGGTTGTATGGTTAGTTCATGGTTTGGTAAACCATGTGGCCTAACCGTGAATAGTGTTCAGGTTCATTAAAAATGGATTTTAACCATTTTTACCCTCTCAAATGTTTACCCCAAAACACTTCATCTCCACGTCATTTGGTTCCTACGACACCAAGGGGGATCATCCCTTTCTCCCCATGCCTCCCCTCATCTTCCAAGGGTTGAATAAAGGGATTTCTCTAATATTTTGTGAGATTTATTAAGGTCAACTCCTTCTCTCTTATTCCTCTTCCTTATTCTTCCATTTTATTTGTGGTTCATCTTCTCCATTAGTTCCTTTGGTTTAGGGTTTGTATTTATTTGGGTATAAATTATGGGTTTTTTGTTGTTAATATTCTCCATGAGTTTTATTGCTTCTTTGAGATTTCGTGGAGTAGTTTTGGGTGTTTTCATTAATGAGCTTGTGAATTGATGTAGGATCCCTTTACATTTGGCATTTAAATTTAAGAATACATTGATTTCATGTCTTTTTCACTATCCTTAGATATTAATTAGTGATGTATGATTTTTATAATAAATTTTTTATGTGAGATGGTGTGATTTCCTCTTTTTTTTAATTATAAAAAATGGTTTTTTTGTGTTTTTTATGCCAAGTGTATGATGAAATTCTGAGTTGGCTCTTGTAAACATGTTTTGGATTTCAAATGGTGTTTTGGATCTATGAAAATGGAATTCAAGTGAATTTTCAGTTTTTAAAGTGTTGTGTGTTTGGTTCTTTAAGAAATGTTTTGACAAGTGAAGGTTATGTGAGTCTTGATTTCCACTTTTTTATAGGTTTCATTGGAAAAACCTAATTAGAATAAATCTCTTTCCATGTTTTCTAATAAGAGGAGAGAGATTCCTTGGCCTGGGACTTCCCTCATGCTTTTATGGTTTTAAGGTGATGGATCATTCCTTGGGGTGGTAGTGGTGGTTCTGGTTTGTGTGACTCGTGTGATGGATTATATATAATATTACTGGTTGGATTTGTTTGAAACCCCCCATTGTGAACATGTCATTGGAACCTAGCAGAGCTATGAGGACTTCTGAGAATGTTTATAGCACTAGTTTAGGATTCCTCTCTATCTAGTGGCCCTTAGTAGGATCTTTCTCTACTTTGGGATTATGCCCCTTGATTAGGCCATAAAGGGTAGGACTGAGCATTCAGGCTGGGTGATGGCATAGGATTAGGGGTACCTATAGGATGAATCATATTTTAGTGTGTTTTGGATATTCCTATCAGTTTCTAGATATTCCCATGTTCTCTTCCGACACCTGATATCTACGGTGGATATTTTTGGTATTCTTTTTATGTATGGTCACCTGAGTATCGTTATCCATTAACCTCAACATGTGATCATGGTCTTGGATTACTTGTGTGGTTCTACTTTTGATAAAAATAAAAATGTTTGGTTTTCCTAAAAAATTCTCATGGAAAATGTTTTGAATAGATGTTTTACAACCCCTTTCCCCTTTGTATGGAAAATGTATATCTCCCATCCTGGTTTCATTCCCCTTCCCTAAAATCTAAATCCTTCTATTTAGGAAAGAAACTTTTTTTAAATTATGAGTGAAATGGATTTTGATTTTTTTAAATGAGATATGTGTAAAAACTATGTTTAAATATATTTTATTTCAAACCTAAAATTGGTGATTCATTTTATTATAGAAAATGCATTGGGAATAGATTGTTCGAGCACACCTACTAAATTTTAATACTCATTCGTATACCTATTTTTTATTTTTAGCTACTAGAGTAGGTTCCAGCATGGTTTTAATCACCATTGGTGATGTTGGGTTTTGACATTAAAAATGTCCCTTAGGTTCATATGGAGGTATAGTGGTCGTCAGGTTCAGTTTGGGTTTTTATGTTCATATTTTTTGTATTTTCAATTTATGTGTAGATTTTATTCAGTTTTTTCTTCTATTTATTGTTGGATTCCTTTATTTACTTAAGCTTCTTTTTTACTTATATTGGTAAAAATCATTCTCATTGGATCTTGTTTATTCCCTTGGTACTTTTCACCAGCCTGGGAGGATCGAGAATTCCTCTCAGGTCAGGCGCGTCCTGAATAGGGTGACCGGTTCGGGGTTGACCTGGGTTGGTTCCTGAGAAAATGATTTGGGAGCCTAGGTTCTTTAGAAGACATAGATTTGAGAGTTCCCTTTTCTATTTGGGATGTCAAGGTAGATAGAGTTGGATTTTTGGAACCTGGGGTGTAGGTATAAGGAAGTGTATGGCCAATACATTCCATGAAAAACCTTGGGTTAGTTGGGGAATTAAGGTTTTTTTTATATGGATCTTGCGGGTTGTATGGTGTTTGGGGAAATGAACTGGGAGTTATTCCAATGGTCTCAATTAGCTCACATGGCCTCGAAATGCATATGGAATCTGGGAAAATTGTCCCAAGAGACTCTTCCTGATAGTGTCATTATTAGTATATGGATTCCAACCATATGGCCATGAAACCCACCAAAATTATTTTCCCCCTTCGTGAACTTGTTTCGAGTCATATTTATTTTGAGTTCATTTTGAAAAACATTATTTTGAAACTTTGAAAACATGATTTGAATCGGTGGTGTTTGTGTTTTTGAAAATGATAAATGGGTTTTCAAATTTATTTCAATGACAGTTTTAGAAAATATTTTTTTAAATAAAATTATTTTTTATAAAAAGGTTTTTTTAAAATTAAATGATTTTGATGAAATGGGTTTTGTACAAAGACAATTAAAATGGTTTGAATGGGAATAATTGGGTTTTTAGATAGAATTCATGGGATTTTTTTGTGGGATGAAGTGGATTGGAGTGTGGATTCCCTAAATCTAATGGATATTTGGTTTCCTCAAGTTTCCCAAGTCCCTAAAGGTGAATCTTTCTACATTTATGCTCGAGGGTCTAAGATGAAAGTGGTATAAGTCCGTCATTTAGACCAAGCCTTGGGAATTTGTTTTATGGGAACTCTTTAAGGATTCGTTCATCTAATAGTAATTCTCTAAGGCGTTGAAGGTGGAGAAGGTGGTAGAGATGTGTTGCCTTCAACAAGGTGATGGGTAAGTGTTAGAGTCCAGTTGTTGTTTTGAAGATCTAGTTAATTATCTTCGAGAGTGGGATGAGGATGAATCCCTAAAGGCTAGACATGCCAATGAGCCTATAATCGAGTGGTAAAGGCTCCTTCTTGGTATCCAAAATACCCTTGATTGAATCTAGGTAGGCCCCTTTGGGGATTTTATGATTTATCGGTGACACGGGTAGGCAGTGACCCGTGAATGATGGACGAAGGGTGTGATCCCTGGACATGCTGATATAGAAGGTTCATTGGGCCATCAAAGTTTTTTGGGATATTGGGTTGCAGGTATATAGGAATGAGATCTAACCACATGGGAGTAGGGCCTAGAAGAGGAATCAGAGCAGTAGCATCGACTAGTAGAGCTAACTGAATTGGAAGAATGAGAGATTATTGCAACTTCCATTAGCACCAGGCACTAATCATCTCTTCATCGATCAATTCTAGCTGATCATCCATTCGAGGTGGGGAGATAGGCACCATCAATGAAGCAGATGCAGGGAGGGGGTAGTTTCGTTGTGTTGGGTCTTTGGGCCTTCGGTCCATGTATTGGTCCTTGTTCCAATGGGAATATGGTCCATGTAAGAGTTCTCTCTCAAACCAGTTTAAAAAGGGATTATCCAAAATAAATAAAAAATCTAAAGGCCTTCAGGCCATTTGAAAGGATTTACATTTTGAGAACAGGTTCCATCCTGATATTCAATTAAAGGTGTTGGAGTTCGGTCTAACATCCTTCACTGACATTTTCAATCAAGAGATTTGGGTAGAAGTTTTGTAAGTATATTTTCTCAAGGGGGATAACCTTCCTTAAATCCTAGGATCTAGTAAAGGGAATTTCATATCAATGATCGAAAATAATCCTGACATGGGTGATGTTGGTAGCAAAATTAAAAGGCCTTCTGGTCATTTTTTAGCTTCTTTTAGGTGTTGGGCCCTAGTGTTTCATCAATGTGGCAAGCCAAGACACAAGAATTCATCATGTCCAAGTGCTCTGAAGACTTCCCATACCTATGGATTCCTAGGTCGCTTGAAATGGTTCTATCGTGGTGTTTCTAGGAAGTGAAGTGGAACCAGGTCCACCCCTTCAAAGGACACCCTAACCTGTTTATAGGAGTAGGGTGCTGATTCAGGCTTGGTTTAAATACCCTTTTTGAGGAAATCATTTCTCTGTAGTAGTTGTTGTTTCTAAAGATGTAGTATTTTGTTGAAATGTAAAAAAAATTGAATTTTCTAAGATACTCTATTTTAATATAATAATGTATTTTAAAAATTCATAATTTTACTACCTTGAGTGGAGGTGTGTATAATTATGTGTATTGTTTATGTAGTATCTCATTTGGGGTGGAAGATGATGATATGTGGGTATTTTTTGAGTTATTTTTTTGTGGAATATTCTTATTGTAGTGAAACAAGTCCTGTGGCATGTCGTGTTTGTTTGGTAACTTTTTTGATTTGTGTGTAGTTGTTTGTGTTGGAGGTTTAGTGTTCGGAGGGTGGTGATGGGTGGTCACCCTGATATAACACTAAAATGGTGGGGAGTCCATTCTATCCTCTTGTGTTATAAATATGGTTTATTCATTGTTGTTGGCTTGGAAATGGGTGGTCTCCTTTGGATTTTTCTGATTCTGATTCTTTTCCTTTTGGACGGACATTGGGATTTTGGAGTACACCCAACTATTTTTTTGTGGTAAGGATATAGGTATTATGGTTTCAGATTTCCATTTTATTTCAAATAGTGGTTTATATTTTTTGGTTTGTTTTGGGTAGAAGTGCATGTTTTCATTTTTGTGATGGTTAAGGTGATTTTTAGTTTGAGGAAATAGATCGTGTGGGTGAGTGAGTCCTTGCCTATTCTCTGATCAACTAGAGATATTGTAGATTTCTAGGGGTAAAATGAAAAATTATGCAGAGAATTGTCACAATATAGTTTTTACTTTCATCTTTTATTTTGATTTATCTCGTTATTATTCATCCCTATCTCAAGTATCTAGTGTTTCAGATTTCAATTTCAAGTATCAGGATGTTTTTCTTCTATTGCATGGTTTAGGTGCATGGTTAAGGGAGAACCATGTAGCCTCCTAGTGCTAGGTCTATTTTCAATTCATTTTGAACTATCAAGGTTTGAGTTTCATGGCTTCAGCACGGTTGGATCTAAACTGTGTGGATCCTAGGAGACTATTTTCGGGTCCTTAGGTGTCTATGGTTGAGGGTGAACATCCTTAGCATGGTTGTCCAACCCATGCAGAAGGCATGTGCATGGTTCTAAAAACTTTTAATAGAACCATGTTGCAAAGTTGGCACATAGTTTACCAGACTATGCAGCCAAACCATGTGGGTGCACAATTTTTCCAGTAAGGGGATCACGGTTGGAGCATAGTTTTTGAAATAGTGCAGCCTAACCATGTGTACTAGTCATTTATAGTGTCTAGGTTCAATGAAAATGGTTTTTTACCATTTTCCCATCTCATATTTTTACCCCAAAACATTTTCTCTCACACTTATTTTGTTCGTGTGACACCAAGGTGGCTCATCCCTTTCTCCCCACACCTACCCTCCACATCCAAGGGTGAAATTAGAGGATTTCCTCAAGCTTCAGGGTGATTTTTTGATTTAATATCCTTCTCTCTTTTTCCTCTTCCTTTTCATTCCCTTTTATATGTGATTCCTCTTCTACCATGTTTCCTTTGGTTTATGTTTTGGGTTTCATTTGGTTTAAATTAGGTGTTTTTTGTTTTTAAGGTTCTCTTTGGGTGTTCTTACTTATTTGAGATTTCATAGAGTTGATTCAGGTTCCATCATTGAAGAGATTGTGGATTGAGGTTGGATCCCTTTGCGTTTTTCCTTTAAATTTAAGAATACATTGATTTATTGTTTTTATCACCTTCCTTGGATGTTAATTTGTGATGTATGGTTTTAAGAATAAATGTTTTATGTGAGATGAGGTTATTTATGATTGGTTTTAATTTTAAAAAACAGTTTGATTGTGTTTTTCACGCTACGTGTATGATGAAATTACTAGTTGGATCTTGTAAATTTTCTTTGGAATTTAAATGGTGGTTTGGATCCCTTAAAAAGGTCTTCTAGTGATTTTTTTTTTGAAAGTGGTGTGTGTTTGGTTATTTAGGAAATGTTTTGATATGTGAAAGTTATGTAAGGCCCGATTGGCACTTTTGTAATTGTTTCGTTGGAAAACCCTCCTTGGAATGATTCTCTTTCCATGTTTGCTAACATTATGAGGGAGTTTCCTCATCTTGGGAATCCCCTCATGCATTGATGGTTTAAAGTTGAGAGGTCATTCCATGGGGTGGTCAAGGTGGTTTTGGTTTGTGTGAATCATGTGATGGATTCTATGTATGGTTTTTTCTTGTATTTTTTTGTAAACTCCCATTGTATGCATGACATGGGAACCTAGAATAGATACGAGGACTTCTAAGAATTCTTTATTCACTAGTTTTTTATTCCGATATGGATAGAGGCCCTCAGTAGGAACTTTATCAACTTTAGGATTCTTTGTCACATCCCAGGTAAATAAAGAATAAGACATTTTTTATATTTATTAATATTTGTGAATTAAATATTAATTTTACTTTAAATGGGATGCTATGTTTGATGGCGTACCCGATACGCAACAATGGGTTTCTTTGAAATCTTATGTTGCACACTCACAATATAATATTATTATTTTAAATAGTAGTTAATGCCTAATCGTTGTATTGGAAAGAATTGACAGAACTAACTAAAATATGATTATACATGTTTGCTAAATGTTTTTACATTTATCCAATAAATTTTAGAGGCTTAAAATAAGAAAGAATCCAATTTTAAGCATAAATACTCTAATATTCTTTAAAAGGTCGATTTACCACCTTTTGATGGAGAACCCTTTTTAAATCTAGTTTTTTTGTCTATTATAAGTTCTATTTAACAAAATAAAATTCTTCTTTATAATTGGAACATCAAAATTTACTTTGCTTAAATTTTTAGTATTTTTCCGATCAAGTTCATTTTTTAATGAATAGTGAAAAAATGTTGTATTTTAATTCAAAAACGCCTTTTAATCTAATTTATTTATATGATTATATTATCTTTTTAATTGGTTTTAAAGTTTAAATAGATTATATTTTTACTATTTAGTCCAATTTTGGCCATTTTAAGTAATTTCACTTTGAAATTGGACATTAACAAGTATTAATCTTTTGATAGATATTGTTTCTTAAAAACACGCTATTTGTTTTGAGAACGAGAATTAATTTTAAATTAATTAATGAAACTTCTTTGTTTTTAATTTGGTAAAATAGGCATCATTTTTGAATTCTTAATATAAAATTTATCTTAGGGTGAATATTTGGAATTTTTCTGAAAACCTCCAATTTTTTATGAATAGTGAAACCACTAAGTAGTAGTTAAAAAACTGACTTTTTCATTTAAATGAAATTTTACTGCTTTGGTGAATTTAATTTAAAAAAATTTACATTAATGGTTGTAATTAGTAAGTAAAATGTGGTTCAATGGGATGAAAATAATTTTTGGTGAACAATAATTTTTTACTTTTATTAACCACGACTAAAGGTAATTAGGGTAATTTAAGGTAACAATAATGTTATAATAATATAAAATTACCTTGAAACTTGTCCTAAACTTATTGTATGAGTCATGTACTACCAAGAAAATCCATGGGTCAATTTTGGGACCCCATGGAGCCACTTGGGTAATATAATGACATTAATAACTTTTTATTTAAAGTAAAAATAAAAATGTCATAAACATGTATTGTTTTACTAAAACAATTTTAATGTGGGGTTATATAATTGATATATTGGACTATAAATATTAATTAGAAATCTAGAAATATTTCCTACATCATGGTAATTATTTTATAATTTTTAGACATCAAATAAATAAAATTATTTATGACACAATGATGATGCAGTGTTTAGGTCATTAATGAATGATTTAAATAAATGAGAAGATAAGAATTAAAACAATATCCAAAACTTGTCCAATTCTTATTGGATGATTTTATTTCAAACATGGGCCACCTTATCTTTGACTTTAATTATTTTTGGATCTTTATAAACCGAAAATCATTATATAATAAAATAATATTTTCAAACATTCCTAAAGAGCCCCTCCACTCCCTTATAAAAGGACAACACTTCTAACCAATTCCTCACACCTCTCAAGCCTTTTGACTCATCAAAACTCTACCCAATTAAGCTCCCTACATCCATATCCTTCTTCTAGAAGCCTTACCTTAGGCATAAGGCACTTAAATAAGTCATTTTGGTTCAAACCAAAGGGAGATACCCGAATTAAAGGTGATTAAAGAACGAACGGGTCAAGTCGGACATGAGGTAAGGGACTTCATCTCAATCTCCTTTCATTGAGGCATATTTTGTTTTAATGAATGAAATTATTTTATATGGTGTATAAACCCATTTGAATTTTTATTTCATTAAAAGGGAATATTTTTTCTACGAAGTGTTTTACAAAAATGAAAAAAGGAATGTTTTTAATGTTTGCAGAAACAATGACCTCTCCACCGTCGTAATCATTATTTGGATTCCTCTATAAGCCTTAATGTTTTCTAAAATGAAAAAGAAATCCCTTATTTTGTTTGGGTGTTTTGGTATTGAAAATGGTTTCTGGAATGGATTGATTATTTCAATATCCAAAAATTATTTATTGTGATTGAAAATTAAATGTTATTAGTGAAATGTTTATATTTGCACTATTTTATGTGTTATGATTTTATAATGGTACTTGGACATTTTATGGGTGGTTATGTGATAAAACAAATGATAGGTGGTGTCGTGATAAACCAGGATGGGTGGTTATGTAATAACTTCCAATGCATTGGGTATGGAAGTCGGTCGTATGGCTATTCTATTTAGTGATATGTGTGGAAGTCGACCGTATGGTTATTCCAGTTAAGTATATTTATGTACAACCTTTATATGATATTTGTTCTTTATATGGGTTTTATGGTAATATTTTGCTTGTAAAAGGGTAAGAAATGATCTTTTATTTAGTGAAGAGTATTTTCTACTTCAAAAAGGTGAAAAGTATTACTTATGATAAAGTATTCATGGATTACTTGTTGTTTTAAAAAACTAACAGTTTTCCTTCTTTACATATACCTTACTAAGATTTTTATGCCCATCCCATGTTTTTGAAATGTTTTTAACCAGACATAAAGTTGTTTAGGGTCAAGGATGGGATTAAGGAAAAGTCATGTTGTCTAAAACATAGAACTAGACATGACTCTCTTTTTTTCAAGAGTTTTTATTTTGTGAAAAAATGGAAATTGAGTATAAGTGTCTACTTTGTAATTTTTGAAATGTAATGTAATAGATATGGCCTAATTATCTAAAACTATAAACCTGAAAATATCCTCAATTTGAATTATTCATTTAATTCAACATTATGTAATGTTTAAGGCTCGGACCTTAGATTTGGTATCAAAGGTTGGTTTAGAAAACTTTAGGAGTATGGGTATTGTTAAATTAAAATCCATAAATTAATTTATGTTAATATTGAAATGATATAGCATTTACAGATTACCATGTTGATTTTCCTAAGATATTTTTGTATTTGGAACGGTTTTCCGTAGAGGAAACAGGGTAGCTATGTTGGGACGACATCAGGAGGAAGACAACTATCCAAATTAGCATCTTGAGATGGTCGGAATCGGAACTGAATAGTACAGTGATGGAAAAGTTGACTCAGGATATAAATGGTGGTGGTATCCATGTATGAGATCATTCATATCAACCACAAAGGAACATGTTAGTAGTGGAGCATTTCATGAGGCAACATCCCCCATCATTTAGAGGATCATCTGACCCTCTGCTAACAGAAGGGTGGATTAAAGCGCCAGAGAAGATTTTCAATGTTATGGGGTGTTCAGAACATCAAAAGGTTAGTCTCGTTGTTTACTGTTTTGAAGGTAAAGCTGATCAGTGGTGGTCGATGGTGAAAAATATCAGGGATAGTGAGGAGATTGATGCTCTTGATTGGGATGAATTCAAAGGTATGTTTCTTGAGAAATATTTTCCTAAGGTGGTTCGTCTTAGGATGGAAAAAAAATTCTTGGAATTGAGTCAGGAGGATGACTCAGTGGATGCTTACGAAGGAAATTTCACTCGACTGGAAAGGTATGCTCCAAATTTCATCTGATATCTTGATAGTAAGATAAATCAATTTTACTCAGGATTAAAGCCAAATTATCAAAGGGATTTAGCTTCTTGTGAGTTCAAAAGTAATGAAAAACTTGTTCGATGTGCGGAGAAGGTGGAAATGGAGTTTTCTGATGATCAGGTGTTCTTTGAAAACAATAGAATAAGAGGTCCAGTTGGAAGGAAAAGGGAATGAATTAATCAAAGAATCCTGGAGGTAAGAAAACTAAATATCCATCTTGTGAGAAGTGTGGTAAAAAGAATCTTGGAGAATTTTTATCAATGTCTGGAAAGTGATTTTGGTGTGGTAAGTCTGGTCATATTTCTCGTAACTATAAGGAAGATGATCAAGCAAGAAATGAAAAGCCAACGGTAAGATGTTTTAAGTGCAAAAAAATGGGTCATTATTCAAATGACTATCCAGCGAAGAACTCAACTGATGGAAATAAGATGGAATACAAGCATAAAGGGGTGGTGAAATCCTTTGCAACTACTTTAGCAGATGTTGGGCCATCGAATGAAGTAGTATCAGGTACATTGTTTGTTTGTTCAGATTATGCAATTGTGTTGTTTGATTTAGGGTCTATACACTCTTTCATTTCTGAGAAGTTTTATAGTAAATTGGGAATTCCATATCAAGATATGAATCATGAACTTATGGTAAAAACACCTGGAGGAAATGATGAGATAAAAAGAAATTATAAGAACCTTTCTTTACTTGTGTGTGGAAAGAATCTACCAGCAAACCTTATGTTTTTCCTCTTGTAGAGTTTGATATTATTCTAGGTATGGATTGGATTTCTGTTTATCATGCTATGATTGACTGCAGAGCTAAATTGGTTTCTTTTCAGAAATATTTTTAGTTTGTGTACAATAATGAACCCTTAATTTTGATAACATATCGGGAAGATGAGAAACTAGTAAAAGATGGAAATGAATGTTACCTTGCACATATTGTTGAAAACAAAGAAACTATTCAGATTAATGATGCCCTAGTGGTAAATGAGTACCTTGATGTTTTTCCTGATGAGTGGCCTGGTATTATACCTAGTCAGGAAGTTGAATTTACTATTGAATTAGTTCTTGATGCTAATCCAATTTCAAAACCCCCTTATCGAATGGCTCAAATTGAACTTTTAGAGCTAAAGAAGCAACTACAGGAGTTATTAGATAAAGTTTTCATTCGACCTAGCACATCACCATGGGGTAATCCTATCTTGTTTGTTAAAAATAAAGATGGTTCAATGATACTTTGCATTGATTATAGAGAATTAAATAACATCACTATTAAGAACAAGTATCCCTTGCCTCATATTGATGATTTGTTTGATCAGCTCTAGGGAGCTCATTATTTTTCAAAGATTGACTTGAGGTTGGGGTACCATCAGTTGAAAGTAAAAGAAGCAGACATTCCTAAGAAAGCGTTTCATACTAGATATGGCCATTATGAATTTTTAGTTAGGCATGTTGGGTTAACCAACGCACCTACGGTATTAATAGATCTTATGAATAGAATTTTCCATGAGTTCTTGGATAATTTTTTAGTTGTGTTCATTGATGATATTTTGGTTTTATCCAAAAGTAAAGAGGAACATGAAATTCATTTAAGGGTTGTCTTGGAAACCTTAAAAGAAAAGAAACTATTTGTGAAATTCCGAAAGTGTGAGTTTTGGTTGCAGGAAATTTCATTCCTTGGTCACATTGTTTCAAAAAGTGGCATAACTGTTGATCCTACTAAAACAAAAGTTGTTGAATAATAGCCAAGACCCACAAATATAACTGAGATCCGTAGTTTTCTTGTTTTGATAGGTTATTACCGGAGGTTTTTTGTAAATTTTGTACCGTTATCTAGTCTAATGACTAAATTAACTCAAAAAGGTGTTAAGTTCATTTGGACAAAATAATGTGATGATTATTTTCAGGAATTGAAAAGAAGATTGGTGAATGCTCCATTTTTGGCATTACCTTCTAGAAATGGTGAATTTGTTATTTATAGTGATGCTTCATTGAAAGGAATTGGTTGTGTCCTTATACAAAATGATTAGGTAATTGTTTATGCTTCACGTCAGTTGAAACCTCATGAGTTAAATTACCCTAAACATGATTTGGAATTAGCTTCTATTGTTTTTGCTTTAAAATTTTGGAGGTATCATTTGTATGGAGTATAGTGTGAAATATATACTGATCAAAAAAGTTTAAAGTATATATTCACTCAAAAATAATTGAACATGAGACAGAGGAGATGGCTGGAATTAATCAAGGATTGTGATTGCATGATCCTTTACCATCCGGGAAAAGAAAATAAAGTGTTTGATGATTTGAGTCAAAAAATTATTACTTCATTAACCATTCTATGTTTGGAATGAGATCCTTTGGTTTTTGATTTGATGAACTTTGGCATAGACATTTTTGGTGCAGAAAGTTCTTCTGTTTTTTTTCAGGTGTTAGTGAGATCATCTCTATCAGACAGAATTAAGCAAGCACATAAGGAAGATAGTGAGTTGCAGAAAAAGGTAGAGTTGGTTTATAAGGGTAATTTGCCTGATTTTAACATTGATACTAATTGTGTTTTGAGGTTCAGAAAGAGATTATGTGTTCCTTGTGATTCACATTTGAAGAATGAGTTGTTATGTGAAGCTTATAGTTTACCATTTTTAGTTCATCCCGGTAGTACTAAGATGTACAGAGATCTTCGGGAGTATTACTGGTGGGATGGAATGAAACGAGATATTGTTGACTTTACTATGAAGTGTTTAACTTGTCAACAGGTTAAAGCAGAGCGACAGTTACCGAAAGGGATGCTTCAGTCTTTACCGGTGCCAGAGTGGAAATGGGAAAATATATCCATGGACTTTGTTGTGGTATTACCAAAGACATCTCGAGGTAATAATGCAATCTAGGTTATTGTTGATCAGTTGACTAAATCTATCCATTTATTTCATATTCGAGATACTTTGTCTCTAGATCAATTTTATCGATTGTATGTTAAGGAGATAGTCAGGTTGCATGGAGTTCCCCTCTCCATTGCATCTGATCGTGATCCTAGGTTTACTTATAACTTTTGGAAAGGCCTTCAGAAGTCATTGGTAACGGAATTAAATTTTAGTAAGCATTTCATCCGCAATCAAATGGGAAGTCAGAACGAAAAATTAAAACCTTGGAGGATATGTTATGTGCTTTCTCGATGGATTACCAGGGAAGTTGAGACCAATATCTTTCTTTGGTTGAATTTTCTTATAATAACAGTTTCCATTCCAGTATAAAGATGGCTCCATTTGAGGCATTATATGGCAAGCGGTGTCGAACTCCATCTTTTTTGGATGAAGTAGGGGAAAGGAAGCCGATGGGACCGGAATTGGTGGAAGAGATGGCGGAAATAGTTCAATTAATCTAGAAGCACATGAGAAAATCTCAGAGTTGATAGAAAAGTTATATAGATAATCAGAGGAAGGATCTTTCTTTTGAGGTAGGTGATCATGTTTTTCTCAAAGTTTCTCCATGGAAAAGTGTGATGCGTTTTGGAAAGAAGGGACAGTTAAGCCCAAGGATCATTGGACCTTAGGAAATCCTAGAAAAGTTGGATCAATTTCCTACAGAGTGGATTTACCCCCAATTTTATCCCAGATACATAGTGTTTTTCATGTTTCAATATTGAGAAAGTATATTCCAGATCCATCTCATGTTTTGAGCCCAAAGGTAGTTTAGTTGGAAGAGAATCTATCTTATGAGGAACAACCAGTCCAGATTCTTGACCATAGAGAGAAAGTGTTGCGAAATAAGGTAATTCACCAGGTAAATTTTTTGTGGAAAACCCATATGGTTGAAGAGGCAACGTGAAAATCTAAAAATGCTATGATGGATAAATACCTCCACTTATTAGATAAGTGAATGAAAATTGTGAGGGCGCAATTTCCAAAAGGGGGAAGGATGTAACATCCCATATAAATAATGAATAAGAAATTTTTCATATTTATTAATATTTTTGAATTAAATTTTAATTTTACTTTAAAGGGGTTGTTATGTCTGATGGCGTACCTGATACGCAACAACGGGTTTCTTTGAAATCTTACATTGCACACTAACAATATAATATTATTATTTTAAATGGTAGTTAATACCTAGCCCTTGTATTGGCGTGAATGGACAAAACTAACTAAAATATGATTATATATGTTTTCTGAATGTTTTTACATTTATCCAATAAATTTTAGAGGCTTAAAATAAGAAAGAATCTGATTTTAAGCATAAATACTCTAATATTCTTTAAAAGGTCGATTTACCATCTTTTAGTGGAGAACCCTTTTTAAATCTAGTTTTTTTCACTCTTATATATTATATTTTACAAAATAAAATTCTTCTTTAGAATCGGGACATCAAAATTTACTTTGTGTAAATTTTTGGAATTTTTCCGATAAAGTTCATTTTTTAATGAATAGTGAAAAATGTTGTTTTTTAATTACAAACTACCTTTTAATGTAATTTATTTATATGGTTAGATTATATTTTTAATTATTTTTAAAGGGTAAATAGATTATTTTTTACCATTTAATCCAATTTTTT
The DNA here is from genome assembly GCA_963277665.1 of Viscum album. Taxonomy (NCBI): domain Eukaryota; kingdom Viridiplantae; phylum Streptophyta; class Magnoliopsida; order Santalales; family Viscaceae; genus Viscum; species Viscum album. The sequence continues at coordinate 1,034,576,672 of OY728158.1, forward strand.
CCATTGTAAGTAATTTCACTTTGAAATTGGACATTAACAAGTATCAATCTTTTAATAGATATTGTTTCTTAAAAACACGCTATTTGATTTGAGAACGGGAATTAATTTTAAATTAATTAATGCACCTTCTATGATTTTAATTTGGTAAAATAGATATAATTTTTTAATTTGTAATATCAAATTTAGATTAGGGTGAATTTTTGGAATTTTTCTGAAAACCTTCAATTTTTTATGAATAGTGAAACCACTAAGTAGTAGTTAAAAAAACTGAATTTTTCATTTAAATGAAAATTTACCGCTTATGTGAATTGAATTTCAAAAATCCTACATTCATGGTTATTATTAGTAATTAAAATGTGGTTCAATGGGATAAAAATAATTTTTGGTGAATAGTAATTTTGGACTTTTATTAACCGTGATTAAAGGTAATTAGGGTAATTTAAGGTAAAAATAATGTTATAATTATATAAAATTACCTTGACACTTGTTCTAACCTTTTTAGATGAGTCATGATAGACCAAGACAATCCATGGGTCAATTTTGGGACCCCATGGAGCCACATGGGTAAGATAATGACATTAATAACTTTTTATTTAAAGTAAAAATAAAAATGTCATCAATATGTATTGTTTTAATAAAACAATTTTAATGTGGGGTTATATAATTGATATATTTGAATATAAATAATCATTATAAATCTAAAAATATTTCCTACATCATGGTGATTTTTTTTAAAAATTTAGACATCAGATAAATAAAATTATTCATGACACAATAATGATGTGGTGTTTACGTCATTAATGAATGATTTAAACAGATAAATAGATAAGAATTAAAACAATATCCAAAACTTGTCCAATTATTATTGTATAATTTTATTTCAAACATTTTCCACCTTATCTTTGACTTTAATTATTTTTGGACCTTTAGAAACCGAAAATAATTATATAATAAAATAACAGTTTCAAATATTCCTAAAGAGACCCTCCTCTCCCTTATAAAAGGACACCACTTATAACCAACTTCTCACACCTCTCAAGCCTTTTGTATCATCCAAACTCTACCCAATTGAGCTACCTACATCCCTATCCTCCTCCTAGAATCCTTAACTTAGGAATAATCTACTTCAAGAAGTCCTTTTGGTTCAAACCAAAGGGAGACACCCGAATTAAAAGAGATTAAAGAACGAACGGGTCAATTCGGACACAAGCTAAGGGACTTCGTCTCAATCTCCTTTAATTGAGGAATATTTTGTTTTAATACACACATTTATTTTATATGGTTTATAAACCCCTTTGACTTTTCATTTCATTCAAAGGTAATCTTTTTTCTACGAAGCGTTTTACTAAACTGCGAAAGGAATGTTTTTAATGTTTGCGGCGACAATGACCTCTCTGCCGTCGTAATCGTTATTTGGCTTCCTCTATGATCCTTAATGATTTATAAAATGAAAAATAAATCCCTTATTATGTTTTTGGGTGTTTGGTATTGAAAATTGTTTTTGAAATGGATTGATTATTTCAATATCCTGAAATGATTTCTTGTGATTGAAAATTAAATGTTATTAGTGAAATGTTTATATTTGAAATATTTTATCTGTTATGATTTTATAATGGTACTTGGACATTTTGCGGGTGGTTACATGATAAACCAAATGATGAGTGGTGCCATGATAAACCAAGATGGGTGGTTACGTTATAACCTCTAATGCATTGGGTATGTAAGTTGGTCGTATGGCTATTCCATTTAGTGATGTGTGTGGAAGTCGACCGTATGGTTATTCCATTTAAGTATGTTTATGCCCCAACTTACCTTTATATTCTATGTGTTCTTTATATGAGGTTTATGGTAATATTGTGGTTACAAAAGGTTAATCAATGATATTTTATTCATTGAAGAGTATTCGCTACTTAATAAAGGTGAAAAGTATTATTGATGATATAGTATTCATGGATTACTTGTTGTTTTGAAAAACTAATAGTTTTCCTTCTTTGTGTATCCCTTACTGAGATTTTTATGCTCATCCCAAGTTTTTGTAATGTTTTTCACAGGACATAAAGTTGAATAGGGTCAAGGATGGGATCAAGGAAAAGTCTTGTTGTCTAAAACATGGAACTAGAGATGACTCTTTTTTTCAAGAGTTTTTATTTTGTGAAAAAAATGGAAACTGAGTAGAAGTGTATACTTTGTAATTTTTGAAATGTAATGTAATAGTTAAGTCCTAATTCTCTAAAACTCTAAACTTGAAAAGATCCTCAATTTTAATTATTCATTTAATTCAATATTATGTAATGTTTAAGGTTGGGTCCTTATATTGTGCCCCTCAGTTAGGCCGTGAAAGGTAGGACTAAGTATATGGGATGTTTGATGGCATTAGGTTAGGAACGCCTACAGAGTGAATTGGGTTTAAGTGTGTTTTAGATTTTCCTATGAGTTTTTAGGTACTCTCATGTTCTCTTCTAGAACCTTATTATCTTCATTGGATAGTCCATGTGTTTTTTTAAGTATGGCCACCCAAGTATCATTAGATATGTCCTTCATTGTGTAATCATGGTCTTGGATTCCTGGGGTAGTGTTATTATTGATAAAAATAATAATGTTTTGTTGTCTTAAAAAGGTTTCATGAAAAATGTTTTGAATGGATATTTTACACCCCCTTTCCTCTTTGTATCAAAAATGTATATCTTCCATCCTAGTTTCTTTCCCATTACCTAAAAGTTGAATCCTACTCTTTAGAAAAGAATCTTGTTTTAAATTATGAGGGCAATGGATTGTGATTTTTTAAAAAAAATGAAACATGTGGAAAACCTATGTTTTTATATATATTATTTCAATCCTAAAATTGATTATTCTTTTTTTTAATGGAGACACATTGGGAACAGATTGATCAAGCACACCTACTAAGTTTTAATACTGATGACTATACCTATTTCTTATTTTTAGATTCTTCTACAGGTTCTATATTGGTTTGGATTATCATGGGAAATGTTTTGTTTTGGAATTGGAAAGTCGCCATTGGGGTCATATGGAGGTTTAGTGGTATTCATGTTTATTTTGGGTTTTGATGTTCATCTTTTTTGTATTTTCAGTTTATGTGTTGATGTTGTTCAGTTGCTTCTTCTATTTATTTTTTGGTTTCTTTGTTTACTTATGGTGATTTTTTTACTTGTATAGGGCTAAATAATTCACATCAGTTATTTCTAATTCCCTTTGTGATTTTTTCCAACGTGGGAGGATCAGAAATGCCTCTCGAGCCTTGTCATGGGCCAGCTTGGGTGACCGGTTCTGGGTCGACCTGAGGTGGTTCATAACAAAACCAAATAGTATTTGAGGAGGAAGTAACTCACCTAGATTTGGAGTAAAATCTCAACCAAGAACACCCTAGATTGAGGGTTATTGGAATATGAAGAAAAGGGGGACGAATAGGTGTAATGGACTCCTCCACATAGATTGTTGGACCTAGAACCGACGGGGCCAACCCAGAAATTATAGGAATTCCCTTGTTTTTAAAAACAGTTTTGATGGTAGATCATTGAGAAAACATGGGGGTGTATCACAGCCACTACCCATGTGGAGGGATTGACACCCTTGAATGTATCTATTGTGGCATGGCCCCTATGGGTTGTGGCATGACTTCCTTAGGAAGTGGGATTTACCCTTGACCAAAGTCTATCACAACACGACCCTTATGATGAGTAACGTGATGCCTTTGGAAATAGAACCACATCTGATTCCCAAACCCTTAATGTCTGACCTCATTCTCCTTAGGTCATAATACCCCATTCTACCCTCTTACAGTATGATGCCCCAACTGCTACACTACTCACTGTGGGTTGCCACAACACGGCTACCTTTTTACAGCCAAAAACAGCTAGGCTAGAGAAAAACCCCACTCTAAAGCTCTCCCAAGCACTCTAATTACCTCATGGGCCTCGATCCATTTCAAAATATATCTTCTTGAGATGATACAACTTTCGAAATTCCAATCTGAATTCTAGTTCTCAAAATAACCCCTTCTTTAGAGCCAAAAATTCAAATTCCTCATGAATTTCAGCTCCCTTCATGACATGAGGTTTTACAACCTCCTCATCACAACACTTATCATTTCAAATAATCCTTGGTGGTCCTTAAACAATTACTCTCAACCTACCTCATCTGTTAATTCATGACTAAATCTCCATATTCTATCCCTGAATGTTGAACAAGATTCATTTGTGAAACTCCAGACAAATGGGTACATTATTCATTAAAAAACCAAGATACCCTCTCGTTATGATTTTCTAATCATTAAGATGGTACTTACCTGATACCATTTATCCTAATACGTGTTGATGTTATTAACAAATTCATTACTAGGATCATGGTTCTCCTCACCAGAAGTCTTTTCTCATATAGCCTGATTCTGATCCATGGTGCTTCCAACCATAGATCGCCTATCAAAAACAATATTTTAGTGCTCCATTTACATGATCTAAGTGGTTTCCACCTCATCGCATTGAATTCTATACAAAATCATCAATCCATCCTCCTTTAGTTGAAATTTTCTGAAAATTATTGGTCAAACTCGTTGACTCACTATTATATATCTCGATCATGATTCTAAAATTCCTGAAGGCATCCTGATATCATCTAAACCCCCAAAACAAATTCCAAACGCAACATTCATTGTTATTCCATGGTTATTTCCTTAACTAGATGAATTATTCACCATAGTCCACACACGAGCACTAATGAACCTTCGATTCGACTCTCCCTCAGATCACAACCAAATCCTTCTCGAGCCTAGTTCCAATGCACAAACTCTATCCAATACCACATTTGATTAAAAAATATAATATTTACCAAGTAACAAGATAAAAATATATCCATATACACACTAACATCCAAATAGTATCCTTATTGTCTAATAAGTGATCTCATCACACCCACGATCCTACCCACATGAGGTTTATGCCTCTACAACCAATATGATTCACCACACCATAGGAGTATCTTCATTATCACCCTGATTATAAAAAAAAAATTGATCTCACCCACCCAATATTCATTCATTACTATACCTAATGATTAAACATGACTTCTCCTATCATATGTGAGCACTGACATGAAAAAAAATCTACCCATTCCCGGCTCACTAGGAATTCCATCCTCTTAATTTTTCAAAATTCAACATGAGATGTGGGTCACAACACACAATAAGAAGTATTGAAATCCCCATAATATGTTTTCCCTTATAACACTCCTCAAGCACAACCCCATCAGGCTCCATCATTACATGCATGTCACTCCTCCCAATCCATGATCGTCCATCTTGTCAACTCCTAACACCATCCATCCACAATGTTATTAGACACTATATTGGAATCACATGTCATTCTCATCAAAAACTCAGACAACTATGCCCATAAGAATTTCATTGAATCCATTGGTCCTCATCCCACACAAAGTCACCCAATGATTCATAACTTAATGAGCACCTTAGATACCCAACATACAATCACCCTCATGTATAGAGGTTGTACCTAGAAATTCATGTTAACCCATACATTCTTCTTTTAATGTATAGTGATCCTCTAAATAATGTTCTCACTATTTCTCATCCACTATTCATCTTAGTATTATCCAAATCTAAAAGGTGTATGCTCTTGCACCACCCGATCAAAGAAACCAACTCAGACTCTAATGAGTCTTACATCAGCAAAACTAGGATTACCCACCTATAAAATGAACCATTTCACACTACATTGTATTATCATTTTTCCAAAATCACTATGATTATTACTTTCAAATAAGAATTAAATCTCACTCGTCCTGAGGAAAATCACTTGATCAACTGTAGCTCAGGTGTCTTCATACAACCAGAATCATCTACCCACACTCTATATACCCTAGATCCTACCATATAGGATAATAATCACCAATACCATTGGTACCCACATATGAAATCAATATATTCATGTATCCAAATGATCTTGTCCATTGAAACCAACCTTGTTACAAAAATCACTAGCACTCAGAGTTCTTTGCCTCATGAAAACCCATGGAATCTCACATGTTTATACCACATATTTGATGACACTTCCCATGTTTTAATCCCAAATTTATGTCACCTATCTATTCCTCTTGTCTCTAAGGCACTCATAAGTTTTTTCTTACTACCCTCTCAAGCTACCTTCATATATCTCTCGACTCACCAATATCAAAAGTTTCATATCAAGGGAATAATTCTCTCCCACCTAGCACATAAATCTGATCTCATATTGGTCACTTCACATGGGGAAACATATTCTTCCACGTCTTAAATATCATAAGGTAATTTAATTGAAAAAACCCATCCTATGGTTCTCATATATATATATATATATATATATATATATATATATATTAGGAATCACATTCCAAGTCATTATCCTACTCTAGGGAACTAATCCTCACCAAGAATACATACACAAAACTACTCACTCATGGACCATGATATATTCTATTATCATATATCAACATCACCCTATGAAATTCTGTATTGAGATAAAACCATTGTTATATAGTTCAATTAAGTAGAATTCCACCAATAATCTATATGATAAAACACCATATAAGTTTTTTTGACACTTTAAATAAGGGAACCACATTTTTTCTTCAAAAATTGTGTCATAATAACCTAGAAGATGTTGATCATCAAGGAATATAATTCTTGTATCAACCCATCAAGGGTTACTATACATCTCTTTTATAAAGGGACTACATAATCATCATCAAGAACCAAACCTCGGTAAGATACACACAACATGTCATCCGAATAAAATATAATATGGTTCATATAATTAAAATTCCACCAATAAGTTATATTAGAAAAACTAATATTTTTTTTTGATACTTTAAAAAACTAAACTCTTTTTGTCAGTTATATAAATAACAGGAAAGCACATGAATGTTACGTGAGTCCTACATGTCAATAATGACGCATGCACATATGACTCTTTCCAATGGTCCAATATCCAAAAACATAATAACAGTATCAAATACACATTTCATACTTGAATACATATCTCAAACATAATAGTGAAAACCAAAATCAACAATCCCATATTCCTAGTGACCTTGACTTCCCATTAAACAAAATTTGTTTAACAGCGCTCTATAGTCCCTTGAAAGATCTGAAATTTACATATTCCCTATATACCACACCCAAAATATAAATATAAGAAAACTATTCTCACATACCCATTTTTAATTACCTAGTATGAGACCCCTCACTTAGCGTCCAGACTGGTACACCACAAAACCTCATGAATTCCTCCTGATATTCAAGATGCTTCCAACTAGTAGAGAGGGTCTAATGTGTTTCCATGGGGAGAATATAACCATATGTCCTAGTGAGAGTAAAAAACATAAATAACCAAGAATAATTCATAATAAAAAATATAAGTACATAGAATAAATAAACATAACTGTGATATATCAAATAATTGTGTAAGAATACAATCATACATCACAACTAGTAACTAACTAGTCTGATAAAATTTAAAAAAAAAATAAATAAATAAAATGAGGCTCTACTGCCATCACTTAACCTCATCACATCCCATTCTATAATACCTATTTGAAATCCCTAGCCTGATAATGAATCATTATTCCTATTATCTACATGAACCTCTGAACATGAGGTCTACTCAAGTACCCCACTATTATAGCCACCCAAGCAGGGTGCAATAAAAAATCAACAAATAATATCCAATTACATTACTAATATAGCCATTAAATACCATGTATGTATATGTGATATGATCAGAATAATAAATAGATAAGTGTAATAAAATAACCCCCCATCAATAATTGGGTTCTAATGTGACACCCAAGATCGACCATACAAACTTTGTCCAGTTCCATATATCTATGATCATAATACCATCATCTAAAACCCATAGGAATATACTATCGACACCTATAAAACATAACTAACCTCATATAGAACTAGGGATATTTTCAAAGGAACACCAACCACATATAGAGTTAATATCACATTCTATATCAAATTCATAAACTTAGGGATATTTTCAAAGGAACACCAACCACATATAGAGTTAATATCCTCAGCCTTCTCCAGAATTCTATGACTATTTCCATCCATGCTCATATCACTTCTCGATCACAAATATCAAGCTACTATAACCTATTCAACTAATCATAATAATTAATAATTAATTTTACAAATTAATTCAAATAGTAATAAACATAAAAAAATCATTGATCAACATCCACTCATCCAACCATGATAAATGGAGTATGGTCCACTTCTTATAAGCACCTAAACATAAGACCAACAAAATCCCCAATTTATGGTAAATTTCATCTAATTTAATTGAAAACCCTAGAAAAATCAATAAGTTCATATAAATCCAAATAAATTATTGTAAAATAAATGATTAAATCATTACATTATATCCTCAATCTATGTCAAGAAAATGTATCATCATATTGGATGACTTTTACTATGCTATAGTGGAAGTCATCTCCAAATTCCTAGCTGAATAGCATGAAAATCATAAGTGATGAAAGGATAAACAAATTTAATGATATTAGTATTTAACTCACCTATAATAATAGAGAAATATCCACTAATAAAGCTCATGATAAATGGGGATCAACCGAGTAATAAGAGGATGAGGACTAGTTGAAATGTCCTCCCCTGCATGACTTGTTCAATCAAGAACACAAGGGGGGTAACCCTGAGATTATGAGTATGGACCTATTTGTTAAAACAAGTTTGTAGCTCAATAATGACACAAATGTCTTCCATGTAGAGGTATTTAACCCATATCCATTTTTTCATAGTATAACCTCTATGGGTTTTTGTGCAACAGTATGAGAGAGTGGGATTGACGCTCATACAAACTCTGTAACGGTGTGTCCCTCTTAGTTTGTGGTGTGACAAATATATTAAAAAATCATACCCAAGGCCCCAAAACCTCATAGTGCATCTTTCTTATCCCAACGACACAATTCCCTTCACTCTCCTATCATATTATATTACCCCAACCATAAAACAACTCATTGTTTTTCATCATGACAAAGATTACGGGTCACATTGTGATTGACCACCAATAGAAAAAAATAGCATGGGTGGGGGACCACCCCGACCCTACTCCCAAGCTCACCCAAGAACCCGAATTACCTATCAAGCCTTGATTTATATCAAAATAAATTCTCTCAAGATTTTCCAACTATCATAACTCTAATCCAAATCATATTTCTCAAAATGATCCCTTCTCCGGATCCAAAAATCAAATTCATACTAAATTTGAGAACCCTTCATGACATGTGGTTTTACAATTATAAAATAAAATATATATTTATATTATTTAATTTGGAACAAACCAACCTAGTTAATCCTAAAAAGGACACTTGATCTAGTTGTTTCATGTCCCGAAGGACATTCCTAATCCAAACGGGATGGCTCCAAGTGCTTGGTCATCAACAAAAATGAATTGGGAATAAGTTCACCAAAAAATAATAATAAATATGCATATCAATAAATCATAAAGATAGAATCCAAGGACTAAGATATTAAAAATAAACCATCCCAAGTATATGATATTGGGATACAATGTTGATGTCTGATACTACCTATAATAAGGAATCAAATATGGCAAGCCACTAACACCAAGTATCCATGTGCAAGTGAGGAAGCGACGCATGCATGTCTATCATATAACTTGAACCAAGAGATATGGGGATATCCAATGTATCACATCACCTTGTTGAACCTTTAATATATATAGTTATCATCTAAAAATACCAATAGGTCACCACACACTGACCCATAGAATAACACTATAAAGGAAAACATATTTTATGTATGTTTGAAAATAACTATATAAAAAAAGATTTTATGGATTCCCTTCCTTAAAAAAAGAATCAATTTTTTTCCCTTGAAAACACATTATTTTAAAAAATCTGAGATTATTTATAAATTATACCATAATTTATATACTTCTAATAAAATCATTCATAAATTTCATTCTAAATAGTTTTGAGGAAAACCTTGAATGAAAACAAAAGCACCATTCTATAATAAATCCAGATAACTATACTTTTTGAATATATATTTATATATTTATATGTCATCATGGAATCATAAATTTTCAAGAGAAATAGTCTAGTACCGATCTAATGTGTTCATCAATGAAGCAAAGTCTATACATTGTAAAATAACTACAAATTAATAAACCCTTCTATAACACCCGTTCTCACCCTTCCTAGACTAACTAAGGGGGAAATACCATAGGATGACCTATGCACCACCTAGGTCCACTAGCCAGATTATAATTCTAAAAATGATCACATGTGTACCTAGTAATCCCACCTAGCCATCGAGGTATTACTATGACATACAAAAGGAGGTAATCATTTCAAAGCAACAAGCATACCATATAATCATATCAGAAAATGACCATTCATTTATTTTTATAGATCACAACTTTGAACACCCACATTGGAACATAATTTATATCCTATTATAATAACCTAACATAAATACCACTATAGGGGTAGTTATACCATGGTGTCCAAAACAACCATGAGTTTCCATTTAATACAATATAACTACCACTATGGGGGTAGTTATCCCATGGTGTCTAAAACAGACTTGAGTTTCCATTCGATATAGTAAGACCACCACTACATGGGTATTTATCCCTTGGAGTCCAAAACAACCATGAGTTTCTATTAAATATAAAAGAGGCATTCCCTATGGGTTTTCATTTACCAATTAAACTACTAAAAGTGCCAATCAGGCATTGGGGTTATCTTAAAAAATAATGGTAATGAAAACCCCTTTGGTAAACTAACTGTGTATTCATCATTTAATCGTTTTAATAAATAAAAACTTTTAAAGAATTATAAAAAAGGTTCATCCCACCCAATATTTATAAAACTAAATTTTTCCTATAATTTTATAAATCAATGCCATAAAAAATTTCAAGAAAAATTATTAAGATCCAACCAGACATTATAACTTCAAAAACAAAGGCTTGTTCCTTTAAAATATATTTAAAGACCAATTCATGTGACATACTCCCTATTCCCACCTTTATAAAAAGGATCAAGAAAAAATTATTCTTTGATATAGAAACCATATATAAGAGATAACAATAAAATAAAATCCAATTCCCATGATAAAAGCAAAAAAATTATATATTAATTTTTAAAGAGAGTTGATTTGAACACTAACCCAAAACACTTTGAATTTCAACCAAACAAATAGGATCCATAAGATAAAGAGAAAGCGGGTCCTAGGAAGAAATAATGATCCATGATCCATGAAACCCGAAAAAATGAAACTCAAATTTCATAAAAACCATATCAATGAAGAATAATAGAAATCACTTACCATGAAAAAACCTCAAAGATGCACACAAAGATAATGGTAGATATGGGTTTATCTTCCTCTCCCTTAAATAGATCAATAATAAATATCATTATATCAAGTTATAACTCATATATCAATACATAATATCTCTTATATATGATTATTTCCAATAATAAGAGATGAGAACAATAAGAACGATTAATAACAATAAAGAACAAGTTATTACCTTTAATTTCCAAGATCCAATGCCTAAAGATCCATTAGAATTTCTCTATGAAAGCAAAAGAATACCCAAAATATCTAAGATAAAGACTCATAGTTGAGAACATAAGACATAAGTGAATTAATGAGGTCAAAATGAGGCATATTGGGTCTTAAAATCAATTTTATGATCAGTTAATTCTTGTCACAGAGTTTGGCCGCACTATTTGGAAAGTAGTGCAACAATTGTGCACTTGTTTCTATACATTGGGGAATCTGTGTAGTTAGTTACATGGTTTTTGTAACTATGAACAAACTCTGTAAAATTTAACTATTCTAAACCCCCAAAATCCACACAATTTCCTAATAATTCCTCATGGTTTTGTTTAACCATGTGCATGACTAAAAAAATCCAAATCCAAAAAAACACTCTAAATGACTCACAAATGGTTAAATAAAATGTGGTTAAATAAATAAACATTTATACCTAAAATTCACATAGGGGTGTGTCAATTCTCCCCACCATATCACTTTTTATCCCAAAAACTTCTCATGGACAATGGTTTTAAGGTTCCAAATCCCTATAGCATATTTTTTGTGTATTTACAAGGTATGTGGCTCTTGGAGGAATCCTAGATTAGTTTTAATGGTGTTTTTGAGCTTGAATATGGAATAAATAGGAGTTAATGATCTGAAACATAGTTCATTACATGAGCAGGGAGTTTTAGAATGAAGTAGTTGTCCACAACATGTGTAAGAGAGGCTCATGAGGCATGTTTTAAGACATCTATAGTATATTCGTGATAAATGAATTTTTTAATCCAAGATAGAAATAAAACAATTTTTTTGATAAAGATAAATGTTTGGGTATGAGTGTACATGTTTGTTTGTAAAGGTTAAATTCCTTGGTTTTTAGGGCCCAGATACCATGTTGATTATGTTTGTTGTTTCTTTAATGCCTTGTGTGTTTCAATTATGTGAACCTTTTTATGTGAGATTATGTGATCTTGGGATGGATGATTTTTTTGCGAGTTATGGGTGGGGAGGACTGAGTTTTTGGAAATATTTTATTCCTATGACAACGATATGCATGGTGATAAGTATTATGGTGTTAGGGATGGCATTAGAAATGATGGAATGGGTAGAATATTGGATTTCCTATTGTTATTCTAGACGATAGGATGATTTCTTGTTAATAAATTTTCATAAAGGTTAGATGATCAAGTTTATTTTTTTGTATTCCTTTCCCCACCTATTGAGGTTACTGGTTTTGCATGTTTTATGCATGTATTTTATGGAATCTTAGGATATTTACTAGTGTATTTATACTTTTGGAATTATAATGATTAATAAATGTTTTTACCCCATGGGGTTTGTTCTTGAATGGAATGAAAATATTGATAATATTGAGGAATTTTAGAATTAGTATAATTATGGTTGGATGGAATGGACTTCAATTGGTGGTTAATGAAATTTGAAATAGAATAATTTTAATTAATAGATATTGAATTTAGTAATGTGAAATGTTAAAATGATATAATTAACTTAATTATGTTTATTGAAGTTCTTGTGTGCTTATAGGATACTTTGTCCTTAATAGTGGTAGTCAGGTGTCTGAGAGATGATAGATGTAGTTGAACCTAATACTAGGTTAACTCCCATAGTGTTGTTATGATATATATTATATCCTATATGTCATGTGATATTATACATTACCCCACCCATGTCGATAGGGTGAACGACACTCAGTGGACTCTGGGAGGGTGTTTCTCCAAATATACAGCTGGGTAAGGAACAGATGGTGGACTACCCCCTTTGACCATTCCCCCTTCTCCTGGTAGTATTATGTGTTGGTATGCATGGTGGTATCATTCCCCGTATATTTTTTTATAGGTATGTAATAGTTTTTTTATTTCACAGACATGTATCTATGGATATAGTATCATATGGATTATTATAGATATAATTTTTATGGGTTTTTATTTCTTTAGGTATAATACACAACATACGGGCTATGGTGGATCTTAGAAACTACTTGGATACTATCTATAGATGTGGCATAAGATGATTTTATGATTTAATGCACATGGTTCATGATATGTTATGACATTATTTTATACATGGGATGCATTTTATGATATTTTTTCCCATGTTTCTTCAGTCCATATTACATTTAGAGATAGATGGATTATAATGTGTGAGGTTAGGGATGAGTGGAAAACTAGTGGGGAAGTGGTATAGAGGTACCTTTTTTGATATTATAATATATGATCACTTATTTATGATACATGGTGAGAGATATAAATGGTGAGGTTAGAAACTTGACAAACCAGATTAGGTTATGAGTTAGCTTCACTTGTTTTGCATTGGGTTTTAACTTAATTTCATTATATTTTTTATGAGAGGATCATAGGAGGATCCTAATGAGTATACTTGTTATTCTCACCCTATGAATATATAAACTGTTTTTTAGGTCAGTAGGAGTAGGTTGGTGATCAGGCCAGACATTACTAGATTGTGGTTTTTTTTGGACCATTTTGGGATTTCATAGTCTCTATCGAAGATTATCATTTGGTGTCTATAGTTCCCTTTTTTAAGTTGTTTCAATTTTCTGAAATTATATGCATTTATTTTAGATATTTTACTTTTATCTTGATTTGGTGTTGATGGGTGTTTTTTATCTTATCTCCCTTTCCTAATGTTCTTTTATATATTAGTTCCTTCTATATGTGTGTATGATATACCATCAAACTTTTCACTAACTCATGTCCAATTGGAGGTGGGCTTCAAGTTTCATTATCTCCATTCTCTCATTTATATCCCAGTAGGGGTACCTTTGGGGGGAGGGGTCACAAAAAAGTGTTACCAAATGTTCCAGTTGAGGTGTAGGATGAAATTTGGAGTTAGGAATGAGTGAGGACTACATGGGTTAGTAGGGAAACGATGTCAAGTGACTTTAGTAAGAAATATAAAAATTGGAGATTGACTAAGACATAGGTTTTTAGGGCCCCATGTGATCCAATTAACATACCTTTAAGTTTAATAAGCCTGCTAATTGAAGTTATACTGGTTTTGGGGCACATACCTATTAAAGGATAATGATCATTATTCTTACACCAGTGTTTGAAATTTACAGACCCTGATATTTGGTTAAATATTAAATTATTAAATAAATAAAAAATATATTCTATATTCTAGTTTTAGGTGTCCATAATAGTTTTTTATTTTCTAAGTATGGATTAGGTTAACATTCTCATCAAGTTCATGTCGTAGATGTTTAGTAGAATGTTCCAGAAGATCACCAAAGATTAGAGGTCATTGGTGATGAAACTTAGAGGAGGAAACTCTAATAGTGTTAGTTCCAGAGTTAGTATAAGTATTAGGTATTATTTTCAAAATCACTGATAGAGAACTAGTTGGAGGAGGTGCAGCTGGCCTTCAGTTTGATTTGTGCTCAGAAGGAGAACCGATTTTTGTTGGCAGTGATGATGCTATGTGGATCAGTAAGGAAGTAGCGGTTCTTATTCCTTAGGGATAGTGAGTAGTCATCTATCTCATGAGATAAGTTTAGAGACTAGTTTTTAGTTGAGGATTTGTTTTCATGGATTGTGATGGAGACTAATCACATAGAGTTTCTATATGAGGAGGCTATAGTGAGGTATTTCATGGAGGTTTTCTATCTATAGTTTATTTTCTAGGTCACTCCATTTATATCCTTACCATATATTGAGGTTTCGGTGATAGTCTAGGTTATTGATAGTACTTTGACCAAGACAAGATCATCATAATAGGGAAGTCGTTATGATTTCTCATGTAGTAGATTTGTGTGATAGGGTTCCATGTTTCTTGGAAATAAGTGGTTTCAAATATATATGGGTAGGTTCTAGACCTCATCATCATGTTTATCTAGGGGTGGCATCCCCCGGGCCCCTGATAAGGGATAAGATTCATTTTGGTTGTATTGGTCAAGGTAATCAGTAATGATAGTGCATGAAGATTATGAGTAGGAAGTGTGTTATAGTTATTCTACTTCAGGCTTCTCTATTGAGGCAATTTTGGTTAAGGAAGTATCAGTAGGTTTCTCATTCATTGGATCAATAGATAATAGATGAGGTAGGCAGAAGACTTCCCTAAGATACTACTCACCATCAGATTGTAAAGTTAGACTACAATGTCAATGATCATCATGGTAATATAAGTCATAGAGTAGGAAGTTCTCATATACATTCTTTAGAGTTTCCAGTTCCAGGTGTTCCAGAAGTCATTCTAGGTACACTTTTCTTATTTTCTACTTAGGTTAATTCTTTTTTTGATTCAAGATATACATACTTCTTTATATCACCTACCATATTTCATACTTTGTGATTTAAGGTGGAAATGATTCTAGTTACCTCGAAGTTGAATATTATAGCTTGTGGTTGAGGTTATCAATATGAATTATTTGAAGTTTATGAACTAGTTTTTGGGAAAAATATCTCTTAGGGAGCATTATTATATTTATAGATAAAACCATACATCATTATCCTCAACATGAAATGGTTATATTTTTTTCAAGATTTTATTGATTTCTTTAGTAGATAGATTGTGTTCGTTAATGTTGATGGAGATGAAAAAGTTTCCATTGGTGAGTGAAACTATAAGATAAATTATAGTTGAGTTTTTTAATAATCTTTTTTGATGGACAGGATGATGATGATTTCATTAGAGGCTCAGTAGGTAGTGTTTCCCAAGGTTGTAGAAGAGTACTTGTATGTCTTTCCTCGAGAGGTTGGGGTGTTACTCACTTGATAATAGATCAATATTGGGATAGAGAAACTATCAAATGCTTCTTTATCTTCATGTATCTTTATAGTATGGTACCTTCAAATTTATGAGAGTTGTGGGTAAAAATTGATTATATTTTCTAGTGAGGTTTTGTTTAGTCGAGCATGTCATATTATGGTGCTCCAGTTCTATTTTTGAAGAAGTTCAATGATAGTATACATACCTATATCAAATATTGTTTCTTGAACCAGTTTACAGTGAATAAATGTGTAACAAATCTAGTTTTTTTATTAATCCTTTGAATATTATATATATATATATATATCTGGATTTTTCCTCAGAGTTAGTGCATTGATTGGGTGTCTTGGGAATATAGAATTAATATATTAAAAATATTAATGTATTTTAATAAATGAGCGTGCATTGATTTGGTTTAAATGGTTTTACCATTGTTTGGGACCATATATGGGAAGTCCAAGACCATGATTGATTCTAGAAAATGAGGTTTAGCCTAGGTGTGACATAAATTTTGTCAGCCTCGGATGTTCGGTTGAGTCGACGGTTGGCGAGTGCGTTGAGTGGATTAATTAATTAATTAAATTTATTCATTTAAATGACCTAAACCAAATACTCCCTTATAAAAATAATTTCATGTAAAATATAAATATGTAGACACATAACCTTTGGATATTAGAGATGAGGAGGGAGCATTATTTGTTGGTAGAATGAGATCAAAGAATGACAATGATCAAATCAAGGTGAATCATGAGACAGATAATTAACACAATGAATCTTATTTTCCATCACTAGAGGACACATTATTCACCAATTAAAGATCAATAATTGAGTTAGGACTCTTTATTTTATGGTTTCCTAAGATATTTATTATTGGGCATGGATGTTTTTATTATCTCCTTATTTTATCTTTGATCTTGTGAATCGCATGAATTTGGTTAAATCTTGTTGAATCACAATTATTAATTTTTTTCATTGTGCATTCTACACCTATGATTTCCTTATATTATTATCATTGGACATGATCTCATTGGAAAATTATGTATTTACCTCTATCTTGATCTTTTCCCCTATCGTTTGTCGCATTCTTTGTTGTTGGCCCATGGGGTCACGATTCAACATTTTCAGGGTGGGTTCGAGCCTGATCGAACCCTCATATTCATGATGGTTGCATGAATGATGTATGAATTGATGATTATTAGATGAATTAAAGTTTTATATAGGATATAGGTGATGGATCCAGGGATTCTGGATCTGGAGCGGTGATGGGAGGTGCTATGGGTGGGGTTATGTCTTCTCCCAGGTGATTGGATTTCTGATTTCCAAAAATCAGAGGCTGGAGATCGATTTTCAAATATAAACCCCTAGATTTTAGGTAGTTAAATTAAAAGGATTGAATTATAAATTATGGGCCAGTAAACCTCATGAAAACTAGGATTTAACACCTTCAGAAAACCCAACTACACGGCATGTTTTCTGGAAGAACACATGCTGCATAGTCCCCTAGTTGTGGAATCTAGGGTTTTATGTGATGATAGAGATCACACACTGTGTATGACTACTAAATTCTTTGTAACTTGTTTATATAATCTTGACACATACTCTGGGAGTAAATGGTCACATACATGACCAAACACATGGGAAATATCATAGTACACAGGCATGACTATGTACTGGCACATAACCACAACACACTGGCATAGCCAATGTGCATGGTCATGGGCTGGGAGGACACAAGAAGGCCTTGTGTGGCTAATAAATTATTTTTATAACTTATACACTCCATGTAGAATGAGAGGGATTACCAAACCATTTTCAAGGGATAGCATGCCTAGTCGATGAGGTGAGGTCACACACAGTGTGACCCCACATACATATAGTGTACTTCTCCTATGAAATTTTACCTTCTATATATCCTTCTTTGGAAATCAGTTGTTGTCCCATGAGTACCTTATCCTGAGTAGTTTTCCCAAAATAACTTGACGGTGACCTTAATAGTATATTTTGAGATACAGTGTGAGGTTTTTAGAGTGTGGCACTTCTTTAAGTGATGCTTGACTGATAATAGTGATCGTGAAGGATCATTAGAGAGATGTCTCGACTGGTAACCACCCTATCGCACCAGGGTGTGAGTACCACATACTCTCTAATCAAGTTTAGTGGTACCCCTTGTCTCACTAGGTCATGATTCCTCTATCTATTGAGTGGCACCCCCTGTCACACTGGGGTATCAATCCTCTATCTACCGAGTGGCACTCCCCTATCACACCACAGTTAGAGTTCTATATATTCTGAGTGGCACCCTCTATTTCACCAAGGAGAATTTCCTATATCTACTTAGTAGATCACCCCCCCCCCCACCTATCACACCAAGTTTTGGGTCCTCAATCTACTGAGTGGAACCCCATTACAGCATTAAGGCGCATGTCCTCTATTGGAGATTGTACCCCCTCAACTGTGCAAGGTAGTGGTGAGTTGTGGTTCCTCTACACAGTTTCATTTACAGACACATGAGATGCTTGGAATAAAATATACATCGTTGGAGCTATAGTAAGACTCATCATATTTAGGTGGGCTATATAGATGGAGATCCCCTTTCTCTCTCATCTGGGTTTCTTTATGAGTATATATGTTTGGTTTCATTTTCTTATTGCTATGAGTTTAGATGAATTATATTGTATCCTTCTATTGATACCTTTGTGGTTTTTAGAGAATCCTATTGGGTATGTATATATTCAACCCTTCATGGGATTTTCCTGAATTTTCCTATCTTATGTAGATGAAATATAGGTCAGTGGTGACATCGGTGGAGCATATTGATACTTGGATTACATGACTACGTTCGGTGGTCAGACTTAGAGATCAAGATTCTTCCTCTATTCATTTTTCCTATTAATCTAGTTATTTTCAGGTTGGGACCTCATTTCTAGTTGGGTGTATGTTTTTCCTCTTTACACTTTGGTTTATATTGTGCTTCTTTTAGGTATTCCCTATGGGTAATTTAATGCATGGTTATACTCTATATATTACAGTCTTTTATTATTCCTATGAATTTTTTTATGGTGAATCTTTTGTTCAGGTGTATATGTATTGAGGATAAGGAGTCCCATTTCTGTTTATGTCCTATCAATTCTTGTCACCATCACCTAGCCTATTGGAGGTGAGTTTTGGTTTTCACACCCGACTTGCCACCGACCAGGTGGGCTCTTGTGGGATACATTGTGATAAAGTGGAATTAGAGGTGGTTCTTCCTCAGGTTGGGGTATATTCAGACCCATAATGAAGATTGGTTGGGTACTTAAGGAAATATTTTCACAAAGTGTCTTGAGTGTCTCTTTCAGGATAAGGAACATAGTGTTGGTGTGGAAACTGATGTATTCATACACCAAGACTCTGATTACCTTCATGTAAACACATAATACTGAGACATAAGTTGTTGGAAACCAATGGTACATGCACCATATAGTATTGATTCCATTGACTAGACTTCTTGATTCAACTTCCCATATATTCTCTTTGACCATGGTACATCTTGATAAATCTCAATATGTCTTTGCAGTTATAACCATCTCGGATTTTGAGATAGTTTAATGATGAATACTATTTGAGTGATGAGGCCTTAGTTCAAGTATCTAATCATGAGGAGTTTCTCCAGGTGGTCATAGAGCAGTGATACCACATGTTTAGTAGTGCATGGACCCACCTTTCATGGTCCAATCAGATGACTTTCTACATATTGAGAAGTGAATGTATTCAGTATGATAGGACAATGGTGTGTGTTGGCCTATCATGCTATATGAGTTACAACATTAGAGACCAATAAGGTTCCACAGAGATCTAGATCCCCAAGAATCATAGGATTGGATCTAGGTGGTGGTCTAGGTTTTTTGGCTTGTGCGAACCCCAAATGATAGATTGTTGCATTTGTAACCAGTCTTCTTTGTGGGGTAGCAGTTAGTTCGGGTGGTACCAGAAGATGACACACTTGTTATGTGTGAACTTCATGATTTATACTGTTAGATATCACCCTGGATTTGTGTCAATTAATACACTCTTCTCATGTGGAAGAGGAATGGCATGATCCTGTGGTGCAGATGTCCCTCTCAGATAGTACCCCTCTTGACAGTGATCCTGGAGGTGATACATCTCTATAGAGACATTGATCATTATTAAATCCCTTTTTTGGTAACGTTTGATGTATATTTTGAAATAAAATGAAGAGGGACACATCCCCTACTGAGATGTATTATTTTGACATGATTTAAAACCATGAGGGTGATTCAATGACACCTGAAGAGGATAGTGACAAGGTATGGTGAGTGATTCCCTTTGACTTGTATGTTTGGAGTCATTTGTTATGAAAAGGTGTTAGAGTAATCCCTGTTTATGGGGAATATGTAGGTAGTGGGAAGGATATATTCAATTGGAAGGGTATATGATCTAGAGGCTCTGGGTTTATTGTGAAGTATGAAATTTTTCTTCTCTACCCCAAGATGCAGATTTAGTACATAGAAACAAGCCTTGTCCCTAAATGCATCCCTTTTCCAAGACCTTGTATTTCTAGTGGAGCCCTTTTTTTCTCAACCCTTGTTCTAAGTGGATCCTACATAAAAGGATCAGTGATCACACTCTTCTACTAATAGTGTGAACTGACTTTGTGGAGAGATAGATCCTTACAAGTAACCTTTCCATAGTAGGCGGTGATACCCTATTATGTTTTCCTTCGTCTGTAATTGTTGCCTACTATCTATACCCATCTTTACTGTTACTAGTGTGGGTTATAGTGTACCTGAACAAATGGGATGTAACTTTCCTTAATGGGTAAAAAGAAATTTCAGTAAGAGTAGGATGTGTTCATTTGTGAGAGGTTACAGCTGATTTTATCAGTTTTCTAGTATGACCCTAGGAGGATAAAATGCTATGATGTTTTAGTTTCCTATGATGGGAATGATTATGAGGAAATATTTCCTGAAGATGTTCCTAGATTACCTCTCATAGAAAGTTTTTTTTCTTCCTAGACCTACACCCAAGGATGAATTGATATCTTCTCTAGCATATCTGATGACCCTGTGTAGATATGAGATATGACGATGCAGTTATAGAATTTGTAGAGAATGGTATTTGTTACACCTAGTGTGTTTCTTTGGGTATCCTTGAGTGGTTCTCCCAAGAAGTAGATTATATCTCAAGGTTATGTGTGTACCAACATCACCAGAACCAAGTGATTCGATGAGGAGTATCCACCCCCAAGAATCAATGAATTCATTGACTAATGATTAGGGGTGAGGTGGTTCTTGGAGTATGAACTCGGGATGGGTTATCACCATCTTCTAGTGAGAGAGGAGTTTATACCAAGTATTTATTTATAAATATATGATGATTTTATTGAGTCCTTGGTGATACCCACTGGTGTATTGAATACCCCCATGGTGGTTGAGATACTTATGGAACAAGCCCTTCAACCCTTCTTGGATTGGTTCATGTTATTCTTCATTAATGACATCCTTGTGTACTTGATATTATAGTTGGATCACACAAGGAACTTGTGGATGGTTTTAGACATGCTCCTAGAGCACCAGATTTATAGGGAATATCTCAAAGAATAAAATCTGGTTCCTAGAGGTCCACTTCTATGGATGTTTCTACCCAATAATGGGTGTGATAGTATACTTAAAAAATGTTTTCATATTGGTTTCATATGGGTCACCCCAGATAATTTCATAGGTGAGGAGTTTTCTTGGCATGTTGGAGTATAATAAGAGGTTCATGGTAAAATTATACATGATTTAATCACCTTTTACTACCTTTATATGGAAAGGGAATCCATTTACCAAGACTGAGTAGTGCCAAGGATCCTTTTAGAAGCTGAGACAGACATTGACTAGGACTCTTGTGATGAGAATGTCATTGGAGGGAGTTGAGTGCATATTGTTTTTTGATTCCTCTAAAGCTATTCTCAAACGTGTGTCAATATAGATGTAGTTAGAATTTTCTTTTGAGTTGATGTAGTTAAGACCCCATGAGAAGGTTTGTGTGACCAACATTATTTTTACAATGGTGGTATTCACCATAGAGATGTTGAGGTGTTATCTTCTGGGAAGGAATTTTATTGTTTTCCAAGAAAACTAGAGACTTGGGAGAATATGTACTCAGAGAGATATCGACCTAAGGTAGAGGGGTTGTTTTGAGTTATTTTAGGACTATAACTTTGATATAGTCTATACTCCTAAGAAGGTAAATGTGGTGATATATACCCTAAGTAGTAAGTCTCATTATCACTTGGTGGAGGAGGTGTCTGAGTAGTTGGTTTTTTTACAGGTGATCCTGGTAGAGGAGATGGGTGTAGTTTATCTTCATTTTATAGTGGAATCTCAATTAATTCTTTAGAATGTGAGAGATAATTAGTTGGGATACATAAATTGGGTGGTTCTACATGACCAGTGATCCTCCGTAGATTCACTAGATAGATTTTTTATAGGAGGGGATCTCCTCATCCTTTTCTTGGGACGAGCATTGGTTATGATCATGTTGTAAGACGAGGTGATGAGGGAGGTTCACACTTCTCCATTAACTATACATATTAGTGTTTAAAATACGTACAAGAACCACCAGTAGTAGTTTTGGTGGGATGGAATAAGGTGGAGTGTTGTTGAGTTTGTATATCAGTGTCTCATATGATAGAAAATAAAGGATGAGCACTAGGTTCTAACAGGTTTGACATAGCCTCTTGGGATCCTAGAGTGGAAATGGGATTACATATATATATTTGGTGATAAGGTTTTTGCAGATAGTGAGAGGCCATGATTATATCTGGGTGATTTTTGACCAACTTACCAAGTTGGTACACTTTCATTCCAACTAAGAGTATAGTTCGGTTGAGAGTTTATGGAAGTTGTACATGTGGTAGATTTTACATATAGATGAGATAGCCTTGATGATTGTCTCCGAATGTGATTCTAGATTCACAAAATGGTTCTGTAGAGTATTGTAAGAGGCTATCAAGACCTAGTTGAGGATGATTAAAATTTTTCACCCCCAGACAGATATCCAGACTGACTATAATATACAGTTGATGGAGGATATGATGAGGGATTGTGTGTTAGAATTATTCTAAATTTGGGAGGACCACATTCCATTGGTAGAGTTTTCTTATAATATCATTTATCACTATACTATCATAATGACACCTTTAAAGGCCCTATATGGGATACCCTATAATTCACCCTTATGTTGGGTTGAAAAAATATTACATAGATTGATTTTTTTGTCCTTTAGAGTTCCATAAGGGAGACCGTGTTTTCCTAAGATTCTCCCCATGATGAGGATTGTAGATATTTGGCTGGGGAAGTAAGATAACCTTGAGGTTCATTTGGATCTTTGAGATTCTATGTATGGTTGGAGTGGTTACATACACTTATCATTTCCCCCACAGTTGGATAGATTACATGACATCTTACATGCATCACATCGAAGGATATACATGCATGTACATAAAAAAGTTATTTATTGGGGTGATCTAGACATCGAGGGTGGAGACACCTTCATGGAGTACCTGATGGTGAAAAAGGATTGGAATGAGAGTATCCTATGTGGATGGAATATTCCCTTGGTTTGTGTGATTTGGTAGAACAGACATGTGTAATAGATATCTTGAGAGTGTGAGAGTCAAATAAAGAATCAGTTCCCACATATTTTTATATAGCTTGTGATTTTTTTTTTGAAAATCCTTAAAGGAGGGGAGAATATAATGACTCTTATTTTGTTGGATTTTTCCTTTGAATATCTCTGTATATATATGGATTTTTTTTCTTATAGTATTCATGGTAATTAGGTGTCTTAGGACCCCATAATTAATATATTTTAACGTAAACATGCACATAATTTTGGTATAAATGGTTTTACCATCTTTTATAACCTTAGATAGAAATTAGGAGACCATCTTTGATTCTAAAACATTGTGTTTACCCTAGTTGTAACATAAACTTGGTCGACTTTAGACATTCAGTTGAGGTTTCCATTAGTGGGTGTGTTGAGTGGATTAATTAATTAATTTAATCAATCAATTTAAATGACATAAACCTAATAATCCCTTATAAATACCATGTTATGGAAAATCTCTAGGGTTATATACATTATCCTGGGAGATTATATTAGAAGCTGGAGATTTCTTCATTGGCGGATTGAAATTGAAGAAAAACAATGATCAAATCAAGGTCAATCATTAGACAGATAATGAGGGCACCATATCTTCTTTTCCATTGATGGAAGGTGTATTAATCACAAATTATGGACCCATAATAAAAGTAGGACTCTTTATTTTATGTTTTCCTACCATGTTTATTATTGATCAAGGGTTTTTTTATTATCTTCTTAATTTATCTTTGATCTGGTGAATCTCACGAATTGGGTTAAATATTATTGATACCTAATCATCAATTTTATCTATTTCACCATGCCTTAACCCCGATTTCCCTATATTATGATCATTGTCCATGGTTACTTTATTCAATGATGGATTTACCTCATTCCTTTTCTCCCCCATAATTCATTTTCCTCTCTTTAAGTACTCAATGATACTGAAATATTTTTTTATGTAAAATTGACTTTATTTTTCTACTCGGTCAGAAATATTTTTCTTCTGTTTTAATGAATATTTTTAAAGTTCCCAAATTATATATTAAATACATTTTTACCCATGTTTTACTTTTTAAAAAAATGGTTTAAAAGGAATCTTCTTGTCATTTTCAAAATGATTTACTTTTTTACCACTTTTACAAAAGTGTGAAAGGAATGTTAATTTATCTTAAATGTCATTAACATAATTTCCCACTATCATGACCACTCAATTATTGGAAAATTTATTTTAATTTTTATATGGTTCTTTTCAAAGAAAATAATTTTTCTAATATTATTTAAATTTTATATTTTTAAAAGTGATGTTCAATGTGAAAAAGATATTTTCCTCAAGATTGCGTTTAATGAACTATTTATGGTATTTCTATTCATCAATAAAAAATCCATTTTATTATCCATTAGTGATATATTATAATGATACCATCCATATTATTTATCTGGATGGTTTATGATCAGATTTATTGAGGAAAGTATTGATATTTAGTATGTCAGTTCTTCCAATAGGTGTAGTTATTGATTTTTAAGGTATGTCAATTAAGTTGTTTTTTTATTAAAATTAGGAATGGATTGTTCTTATTAAGTGATGGGTGGGTCTCAGAATTACATATCCCCTAGTTGCATCTATATGAATCATAACACAAACTAGTTTGGGTATTGGGTTGAGGACTTACCCATTTATGTATGAAGTCATAGAATGAGGCCTTGATGGTAAGTTTATGATGTCTAGAATTGTGGATTATATATTTATGTGATTATTTATTGATTTCCATGTGATTATTTTAATAGTTACTATATCCATGGATAAGTTTCAAGATTATTTGATTAGTTATATGAAATTATTTTATCATCATTTATTCCGACCATATTGTTATTTTTTATCAAGTTATTGATTACAAGGAATGTGTTTTCAGTTATTTACATATCCATATTGGTTATGTATTACTTAATCGTGATAACTTACATTGTACATAACCCTTAATGATCATTTTAGTTCACCCTTATTTAAATGTAATTTCCCGAGATATGAAGAATAAATATTTTAATGAACTCAAGGATGTAGAATATTTACTTTCATTATGTTTTATTTTTATGTTTTCAAATGTAATGTGAGATTCAAGTATTTATCTAGCTTACCAAGACTACAAAACTATTTGTTCCTTTAAGATGTTATCTATTGTATCTTACTCTAATGTAATAATGTAACCATCAGCTTTGGGATTCTGGAGTCGAGGTCATTATAGTTGGTATTAGAGAAAGTTTATTAGAAACATTGGGAATTAGATTTAAGTAAACATATATAGGGAACATTTCCCTATGAATATCCTTGATGATATGACTAATTATAGGATAGTATCATAAATTTTTTGGTGATATAATGATTCTATGGTTTTCCTAGTAATACATCCCTATCTAGATAATATAAGTTAATATGGTTTTGGTACATATTATTCTAGGATTAATAAATGAAAAAAGAGTTGTTAAAATATATTTTGGAAGTAATTATGATGTACGGTGAGTGTTACCTTACTACGAACATGTTTTGACACTCTTGGGTATATGCTTGGGTTAATTCACATTTTATTTATAAACCATTATAATTAATATGAGAATAGAACCTATAGAAACCTATGATATTTCATAGTGAAATGGGATAAACCAAAATTTCCATGCGTTGATAAGTATAATTTTTATCATAAGTATAAAGGCACAGATAACAATTTTAAGGTTTTATGTGATATCAGTTTAATATGATTAAGGATATTTTGGGAGACATATATGGTAATATAACCCTTTTTTTAATATATGTTTCAGTAAAATAATTATTTGAGGAATAATTATTTTAAATTTTTTAGAAAAAAAGTTAAAATTTATTGATAACCCTTAGTTTTAATATGATCATTAATGTTAAGGAAATATTATTCAATTAAGATTATTTGATTTTGTGGAAAAAATAAGCTATGTAGAAAACCTTAGTGGTTAAAATGTGATTTTATGATTAATGTTATTTTTTTGGATGTTTATCAAATTTTTAGGAATGTTATAGTAATTATATTAATATTTTTTTAGAAAAAAGGAAAACACATAGGTCGGGGGAGAACTCATCACATCTGACAAGTCCAAGGGTCTTTAACCCACAATTGAAGGGAGAAAAGGGTGTAGTTCCTACCATAGACCTACATGATGTCCTGGTTAGAATGAGATTGTTTTTTTAAATGAATTTGTTGATAAATATTATTTTTTATTTTTGGAATCATTTTATTGGATCAAATTTATTTTGAATTTTTATGATCTTGAGGTCATTAATGATATATTGGAAGGGGTTTTATTAGGTTGAGTTATATGTAACCTTAAGGTTAAACATGTGGTAAACATGAATGATTATTTGGTGAGAATGCAATTATATTTTTGGGGATGTAAGTTAAAAGGAATGAGATCACATTTGAGGTTAAAATATTCTTTAATGTTGATGTTAATGAGGTTAATTGGTATGTATAGTCATTTATTTGTGGAATAATCTAAGTTGAACCATCAGTGTTATTTTTGAAATGTTAAGTAAGATGTATTATTTATTCATGTGTAAGTTTATACATTTTGGATATTATATTACCTTGTGGTAAAAATTTTAGTTTTGGTTAATATTTAATGATATCCAGAATATATTGTTATCCTTTTTCAGATTATCTGATATATTAGAAGTATATTTTAGTTCTTCAAACATAAAAAATTCATCTTGAAAACTTATCATTTGGATCAGAAGATGAGATTGTTATGGAAATTGATTAAAAGATGAAATTGTACCTGTAAAGTAAGTAGATTTTATTATTTTATTAGTCTATATGGTCAATGACTTAATCAAAACTAGAAAAAGGATATTGAAATAAAAATGGTATCCTATTATGATAATTTATGGTGAATCGATGGTCTTTTTTACACCTCATTTATATATGGGTTTTTGGATGTTAAATTTCTAATGATCATTCACTTTATTATGATCAATTTTATCTATCACAATCCATCATTATTTAGACATTATGTTTTTTCCTATGTATCCATATATTCACTTCCCACTAATTTTATTCTATTTCAAAACCTAGTTATGTTTTATTCTACATGAACTATGTATTTCTCTTTCCCTCGTTTAACAATAAGTTTTATTAACTATTTTTTACAATGTGGGTATTCAACAAAAGTTTTTTTATATATCAAAAACTTGATTACCAATATAAATTTCAAGTTCCAAGGATGAAATTTATTAAATATGGGGGATGTAACACCTCTATATTTTAAAAAACACTATTCTTGATAGCATATACAACACACAACATTGATCCTAAAAAACCACAAAATATTGTCATTTAAATAATACAATTATAACCTAGACATTGAATTTATGGGTTTGAATAATATTAACCTTATTATGAAAAAAATATTAAGTTTATAATCAATAAAAATGTATTGATTAATGATATGGAAATAATATCTCAATTTTTAGCAAAGTCGTTTTATTCTTAAAAAATACATTTTCGTCAAAAATAATTTTTCTTTTTGTGATAGAATTTTATAATTAATTTCTGGAACATTTATAAATTTAATTTAATAAAAAAATATCGTTTTTTAAATTAGTATTTAAAAATTATCTTAGAGTAAATTTTTGGGATGTTTTTGAAATGATTGATTTTCCAGTGAATGGTGAAAAATAATGATTTTCATTAAAATTTGTATTTTTTTAAATGTTTACAAAATATATTTTTTAATAAAAATGGGTTCAAATAAAAAAAAATATTAAATTATGAATAATATAATTAAGTTAATTGGAATCAATTTTATGGTTTAATTTTGTAAACAACATTTTTATACATAAAAAGGCATTTTTTTGAAAAAATATTTTTCATTGCGTTATATGTTTTAATCATAAATTAATTCCATTAAATTATAGAAATTTTATATTGAAATTTTTATTCTATATTTTGAATTATGATGCATAAATTTGTTAAATAGTTCCCTTTTAGTTTTTTTCATTATGAATAATAACCATAGTAAATAATCCTTATCATGGTAAGGGTAAATCGGGTAATTAAGGTTAAAAATAATATGATAAGGAATAATAAATGGCACTAAAACTTTACATTATCCTATTGTATGAGTTTATTTGTTCCATTTACATCCAAGAATCTAAAATATGAAAACTTAGTTCCAAATTTCTTTGATTTTGACCTTTATTATATTTAAGTAAGTGATAAAGTCAAAAATGTCACTTTCTTGCTTTTAATGTTTGTAATATTTTTTTAAAAATGATAAAAACAAATTATTTTCAATTATAAATAGACATTTTTAAGAGAAATTATTTTTTTATCATGGAAATTTATTTCAAATTTTTAGTGATAAAATAATTATCTTAAATGCTTACGTAACAAGAACACAGTATTTATTCAATTAATAGAAAAATAAAATAAATGATTCTTAAAATATTAAAAGTAATAAAATTTGAATGAATTATTGTGTTCCATGGATTTTTTAGATATATAAAAAAAATTAGAGATGTGTGAAATAATTTTATTCAAATTCCATTTCTTTCATATTGTTTTCAAAGTCAAATTAAATGAATAGTTCTAAAAATGACATTAATGATATTTTATAATAAAGAATACTTTTTAAAATTATTAAAAATACTAAAAATCCTATATTTATAAAATAAATTGGTATATGGTTTAAAATATAAACCATTTTCAATTTATGGGACAATGTTCCTTTTATAGTATCTATCTTGATCCCTAAAGAGTAAAAACCTTTTTATTGTGGTAATCGTCAGAAGGGTTAATGGATAGTTAAAACAAATGGATATTGGTAAAACCATCACCCAATACTATCAAATTATTTTATATTGGATGATTTAGACTAATAATAATATTATATTCTAATAATATAAATTTTGATCCATTTAAACTAGATAATTAATTTATATTAATTTTATATTTTATGAAATTCTAAAAAATATGTCCCTTGGTTATTAAAGGGAACCCCTATTCGCTTATATCCACACATAATGAGGAATTATCTTCAACAAAGACATTAAAAATTCCTTTTTAACATCCCTTCCCTTATTATAGAGGTCTTATTTTTTGTGATAATAGAAACCTTAGAGAGATTAAGGTGTAAATAAAAGGGGGTTGTCCAAAGAAGAGGCATTGCTTTTAATAGAATGTTTTAGATTTATTTCTTCTTCCACCTCCTTAAAATATTATCCAAACATGAAAAAAAAAATAACAGTAGTATCTTCCATATACTTAGACGTTTTTATATTAATGAAATACCCTATATCCTTCTCCTCTTCCATAAAATGGGAAATGAAACTATCGTTCATGTGTATGGCATAATGCCACCTCACGAACCAATGTAATTCATTTTCCACCACCACCTGTCACGGATAGTTATAGTGATAGATTTATTTTTTATATCTAATATTAATGACATATTTATCATTATTAAAATATTATATATAATCTAATTTATTACCATTCCATCCATTGTAAAATGGTAACGTTGTCATGCGTACATATGGACTACCACCTCCACGAAGCGATGTGATTCATTTTCCATCACCACATCATATGGATGATATATATATATAAGTTTATTTAAATAAATAATATTTTATTTATGATATAATTTCTATTATATAAATTTAAAATAATACTTAAATTCTTTGCAACGTGATTGTTAAAAAATGGAAACGGTACTCATGTGTACGTACGACTTACCATCTGCATGATTGTAATGTAGTTCATTTTTCCTAACCATATTTCATAATTTTTTTAAAATTATAATTGATTTATAAAAATTTTAATTATTTCATTGTTATTATTCTATATATGATGGAACAATGACCTCTTTTACCATAGTCACCCTACCGAGTTTTTTTGGACATATGAATCTAATATCACCAAAATTCATGATGTGAATGTAATTGATTAAGTAATAACATATAACATGAAAATAAATAAATTAAAAGGAATAATAAAGATGAAAAGGATATTAAGAATATAAATAATTAAAATAATTTCATTATTCAATAATATAAATAAGGTATGTGACAAGAAGGACCTGAGGTTAGGCGTTTCTTAACTTAATTTCCATTCATTGGGTTATAATTATACTTAATTGACAATATTATTACATTATTATATATGAAATTAACTATAATTTAATTATGTCATATTTCCACTTTATTTTTTTATTTTTCACACAAAATCACTTCATTGATTATTTCTAACTTCAATGACATAGTCTTTGTAAGGGTTATTCGACTCAAATTGTCTTCTTTGAGACATATATTTTTTAAAACCTATCTTATTTTATGAGGTGTATATACTGACCCCTTTGAAATTTAATATCACAAATATTTTTATATTTATGTTATTTAATGTTTTAATTTAATTTATTTTTTTCATGGTTTTATGATACGAAAGTTACCAAAGTGGTAAGATTTTATTTTACAATCTAATCATTATTCAGTATTTTTTATGTTTTAGTATCCACTGGGGTAATTATTTAACCTTTTTATCTTATACCCAATATATTTTCTTCTTATCTATTTATTTTTATAAATTAACATTTTTAATTTCATTTTCATTCTTTTAAGTACTCAAGATACCAAAATAATGTTTTAAACAAAAACGGAATTTGTTTTTCTATTCGATCAGAAATATTTTTATTCCATGTCTATATTTTCCATAAAATTATTTAAATAATATTTTTACAATTATAAAATGATTTATTAAATAAATATTTATCCATGTTTAACTTTTTACAAAAAAAATTAAAAGGAATCCTATTTTGGTTTTCCAAATGAGGTAATTTTTAACTTCTTTTACAAAAGTGTAGAAGGAATAGTTTTTAAAATTATATATCATAAATATAATTTTCCACCATCATGAACACAAAATTATTTTTATATTCCTTTAAAATTTTCTATAGTTATTTTAAAAGAAAATAATCTTCATAATGTTTTAGAAATTTTTTTATTTTTAAAGGTAAATTTCAAAGTGAAAAGGGTATTTTCCTCAATAATGTTTTTAATAATATTTTTATAGTAGTTATATTCATCAAAGACAACAAACCATTTATTCTCCATTGGTTATATTTTGTAATGTTGTCATCCTTATTCTTTATCTGTATGGTTTATAATCAATTTTACTGGGGAAAGTACTGATATTCTATATGCTAGTTTTTCCAATATTAAAAATTATTTCTTTTTAAGACATTTTTATTAAGTTGTGTTGTTTATTAATATGATAAATGAATTTTAATTATTAATTTATTGGTTGGGTTTGGAATTACATAGCCCCTCGATGCATCAGTATATCTCATGAGGAAAACTAGTTTTGATATTTGGATGAGACCTTACCCATTTATGTATGACTTCTTGGTATGAGGCCTTGACAGTAAGTTTATAATGTCTATAATTATACATTTCATCATTATAATATTATTTATTAATGTCCATGTGATTATTTGAATAGTTATGATATCCATTCATATGTTTCAATATCATTTGATTAGTTATATATTATTTTTTGGTCATCATTTATTCCTACCATATTGTTCTTTGTGCTCAAGATATTGATTAAATGCCTTTTATTTAGTTATTTACCTTTCCATATTTATTATTCCATATTTACTCATGATAAATTTCATTTTACATAATTGTTACTGATATATTATCTCACCCTTATTTTATTTCCTTTCCCTAATATATGAGGAAGGATTATTTGAATTAGTTCAATGATATATAATATTAACATTCACAAAGTTTTATTTTTATATTTTCAAATGTAATGGGAGATTCAGATATTTATCTATTTACTAAGACAGCTAAACTATACAATCCTTTGGGATGTGATCTCTTGTATCTTATGAAAATTTAATAAAGTAACCACTAGATCAGGTATTATTGAGTCTGGTTCATTACAAAAATCATTTTTAAACCCCTTTTATATCCCCAAATAGTTAAAGATAATTTTATCAATCAATTTCATAATAAAAACCAAAAGAAATAATCACAATAACATAAGTCATTCCAAGGGTTAGACTATTGAATATAGAAACCTACCACAAATGAAGAAAACAACATCGCCTTCAAAACAGAGAAGGGAAATAAGTAGATCAGGTCCTCACATAACTAGATCCAAGAGAAACACCAAAAATTCCCTATCAAGCCATATTGATTTGGAAAACACGGCCTAATAGGGTTCCATCAAGATAAGAGAAAGATAAATCTAGAATATATCTAAGGAAAAGAGTAGAAACTGGGATGAAAATTAACTTGCCTTCAAGAGATCCACTAATAATGATTAAGGATCACCAAGGAATCAAAGGGGATAACCTATATGGTATCAAAGAATGTGAGGTTCAAGCTAATGAGGAATTAAGGCTTAGTTATGGGTAAAAAGACCAAGGGTTTTAGGCTAATTATCCATTTTAAAATTTTTGGATCAGGCTATACGGTTATTTTATATGGTTTTAAAAATCATGAGATAACCATACAATGGCCACTATCCTTTGAAAAACAAACCACACTGTTTCTTGGAGATGGCCACATAGTTTGAAAAATAATGCTCTAGCTATCCAATAACCACTGAAAAAAATCCTAAACATCTACATGGTTTTCCTAAAGACATTCATGGTTAGATAAACAATGTTCAAACCAAAAAAGACACTACCAGAAATCAGAGATAAAACTTGTATGGTTAGTATTAATCATGCACCCAAAAAAATGAACCCATCTTATTTTCCATGAAACTTCAAATTTTCAATACTAGAGTCCTAAAACCCTCTAAAACCTCAAAAGAGACAATCCAAGCTTGAAATTATACAAACATATAACCTGGAAGGCTTCTCACCATCAGATAACCAAATATACCTTTTGAGAAGATCCCAATCATGATTTATAATAAGAAGATCACCTTCACATAAATATATCTACTATAGTGAAAAAAGATAAAATCATTCCAATTTTGTGTGAATCTCAATCATGGGATGTATTCAAAAAATATAAAATCCATTAAAATAGAATGAGGGGAAATCAAGATCAGTCTATGTGAAGAGATTTTGAAAGAGGTAATTAATTCATTGTATGCTTTATTTTTACAATTCTTCTCTAAATTATCTGAAATCAATGGGGCTAGGATGTGTATAAAAAGGGGACTTTGTCACTATATTATAAATTACATTACTAGTAAATTTTCCATATAATTATTATGATTATAGATTATTCATTCAATATTTTATAATTTTTCATTTTTTATTCCCTCTTATTTCCCATTTTTTCACCATGACCTCTCATCTTCAAAATGGTGGAGAATATACCCAAGGGATTGATCTCAAGGGAGGTAGTAGTACTCCTGAACTTAATTCATTATTTTGTATGTAATAAATTCATTTCATGTTGAGAAAAGGGGTTTATGGATCTTAATTAAGTGGTTTTCAATCATATCCTCATACATACACCCTTATTTCTCCCTTTACCAAATCTACATTACCTTTGTTCACTTATATTATCAAATTTACAATTTTATTGTGGGATTTTAGTGATTAATAACATATGATGGAGTTTGAAGTTGAGTTATTAGTTCTATGTGATTGTTGACTATTGTATTCCTTGCTATATAAATGAGTTGGGTGAGCAATGTGCTTTAAAATTTTTAAGAGCGATGTATATTCACTGCATAAGAATAGGAGTATGATTAATGAATGTAATTGAGTTAATAAATGATTTTATTTTAACCAAGAATAGGTATCCATGAAGGATTCCACTAGAAAAACATAGGATCTTGCCCTTTACTTCTAACAAATATTTGATAGTTTTCCTTAAATTCATTTTTATTTTCTACACACCATAAAAAATTGTATCCCCAATATCCAATGATTCCATTAATTAAAATTACAAAAAAAATATAAATAGTTGTATGATTAATTTAATGTTATAGATTGTATCTTCATGAGATGGCCCTAATCAACCAATTGGTTGTATTCCAATAGTTTTTAAATTTCTATTGAAAAGATACTTATAACTGGATCTTAACAATTTGGAATAATTACCAAGGATCTAATCAGGTCACTATTTTATTATTTCAACTTTTTAAATAAAATTATACTTTTACAAAAAAATATAAATAAGGTATGATGTTTTGAGATCGCCTGCATAATTTCCTGAAATAGTTTCATTTCATGTCTGATAGATCATGGAAGTTTATGGATCTATTATTAGGGAGGGGTGTTTATAGAAATCCTTGAAGAGATCAAATAATACCTAAATCCATAGTACCATGATGTTATGGCTAGAGAACTACATGACTCTTGAGATACATCCCAAAGTTTCAATATGTGATAGAGGAAATAATATGTCCACTGCCTGTACCTCCTATTTTATAAAAATTAGATTAGAAAGGTTAATCCCAGACTTTAATATCACACACTGCCCATCCATTTCTTGTACTTAATAAGGGTATTCATGGACCAAAAAGTTACAAAATTTGAACCATTAAAGGGATATGTCACAACTCTTTATTCTCTTGTCTTTGATTTAACTAAAATCCATATGAATACTCACACTCCCTTGATTAAATCCAAAAAATCATCATGTTCGGAGTATTTCTATGATTAAGTCTATGGAAGAGTTCCAATGAAATTTAAATAGAAGCTATAATGCTCACTACCCACAATTACATACAAGTTCCCAAATACTTTTATTAAATAGAAAGAGACAATGGATAAAATAAATGAGGGGGATAATTCATTTATAAAATCCGTTCTCTTAAATTTTATTGAAAATCCACTAAAAAATAATTCCCATATACTTTTTTATAGATTTATTTATATGGATTCATTCCATAGAATATTTAGAAGGTGTTTCCATATAAGAATATGAGACCAAAGAATAGATTTCCATATTTGAAGAGAATATAGAGGGTTTAATTGAGTGGTACACTGGTGAACATGGGGATGATGGTACTAAGATACACATAATACAAGTTTGCAGTGAAGAATAAGAACCATATTGTAATCCAATCCTAAGAACAAATAAATCACATCTAATGGACTATACATTCCATTTTTATGATGTTGATAATAAGGATACTCCCTACATAATCCTACCACTTTCACATTGTAACATGATTCCTCTTGGATAGGGTGTGGGAAGAAACATAGTGTGAATATGGATCTATAAATTATGTTCATGGTGATGTTTTTATATTTTTTATTATAGATTGTGTTTAAGAAAACAACATGATATCCCACTTGAATTCTAAATCTTTTGTTGCCAATGAACAGTTGAAATATATAGGTAAGAATTTATTTCTTATTTTATGTAAAAAAAACGTGTGTTTTTGTTTCCATATTATGTAGAGATAAGGATAAAACATATTTTGGGCACATTAAAGATCATTTGGAGAATCTACATAGGATTCCCACTTCCAAATTAGGATTATTTTGTATCCCCTCTAAGAGGACCAGTTTGGGATATGCTTAACACTGAGAGGGGGGTGAATCAGTGTAGTGGAATTTTTAATCCAATTGTAACTTTTTACCCCTATACCTCTTAAACCTATAAGGATATTTATTATCTTATTCTCTTATTCTCTTTTCCCTGTCTCATGCAAGTATATGAAAGTAGTAAAGAGAGAATATGAAATTTTTTCAAGGTTCACTACTAAATATGAGTACCTAGCCCTTGGCATGGTCTAGAAATAATACTAACCACACAACCACTAGAAAAAAATCCTTTTGTGTGGTCAAAATGAGTAGGATATTCCCTTACACTCATGAGGAACTTTTAAAACAATCCAATAGTGCATGTTTTATAGCTCTTGGATGGATCTTTATATTTCCTCCCGAGATATTCTTCTCCTTGTTTGTAGGGGTTTGTAACACCAATAAAGTCTTCCTCCTATTGAGACATGTTGGATGTCATAGTGATGCTTTGTTCTTCTATAATATCCTACTTCACTTAGTTACTTTTATAGAAGTAGGCAAGCAAATTCTTCTTACTTATTCCTTGCAGAAAACATGATAGTTGCAATATCTATATCAGTAAAAATGATATGAATGTAGTAGATTGATGAACTGAATTATCTCTTACCCAAATTATGATCAATGAATATCAATCTATCCAGTCAATTCTTCCCATATTTTTTCTTCCTTATTTATAGAAAAACATACTACATTAAGATATCTTCTTCTTCTTCTTACTAGAGTCCCAAACTACCTTTGTGATTATTAAATCAATGAAGATCATCTCAACTTAGCATCATCACAATTAACATGGCCTGAATAACTGAATATATATCGGTCACTCTATTCTTATTCGCTGACACACAATAGGGTTATTGATGTTATTAGTATTTTCATTACTTATTATATACTCTATTTACTGATTTTATATGAAATGTGAATATTTTGTGTCAAATATTAATGTTTAAATATTAAATATAATTTTTGAGCACTATTTGAATTCATACAGATTCTAGTCTGTTTAATGTTTTAATACTAAATCTCACCCTAATTATCCAAATTTAATTATTCCTGTTTTTTAGGGTTCCTTACTCAAATTCTAGCATTTCATTAGAAGGTACCTTTGGTCAAATCGTCCATATGGAGGGTCATATGGTAAACACAAAAATACCCAAAGAATCTATTAAGAAACTGGACCAGCCATGATGATTGAGTTACTGGTCTAAATCTCGAATCCCAAATTTTATTAAATTCCACCATTTTTTCGTGATTATCCAAAGGAATCACGGATAAAAATTTGAAGGTTCAACTACATGAACAAGGGGACCAACTGATGCTTTGAATCCCATCCCACCATTCTGGTCGGAAATTAAAATCTGGACACTATTCATGACATTTCTTATAATCTAGTTATCAAATAAAGATGGTATTTTTCAGTGTGAAACCTAATATATTTTTGGCCAACTTTATCAAAGAAACTATTTTTATTTGAGGGAATATTCCTATTCAAAAACCCATTCACATTTAGACCTTCTGAAAAGTCAGCATTGAAATGGAAAGATTATAATTGTTTACTCCAACTGCTATAAATTTGGTTCCATAAGTAAAAATGCCTCAAATTTTTGATAGTAGTCTGAAAACATTATTATCTACAACTTTTAATCATAATATATCTCTAGATTCATCTATATGAATGGACCAACTGGCGAGACAATTGGAGGGGCAGATTTGGAATGAAAACAGACCAACTCCTTGGGCTATAAATACATCCCCCTTCTTTCCTTAAAAAGAGTTGGCATTCCAGAAGAGAGAAACATAAATTTGAATGACCAAATACTTTACAAAGGCTTAGGAAGACCTTAAATACTCAATTTTTTACTTGATATACCCTTCCTCCTCTCTTGGTTTTCATGTTCTTTTTTGTTCTTTTTATTTGTTATTGTGTAAGTCTGTTTACATTTCAAAATAATTTTAATTCATGTTTCTTCTCATTATTCTATTATTATCATCCACCTTATGTTAAATGATATTAATGGTCTTAAAAAAGATCAAATATAGTTGAATACATCTCCCTTATTTTGCTTCTTCATTCAATCGAATGTCCATTTTTAATTCTCATAATCGTTTGTGTGTGTGTTCGACGCACCACTCTTTTCTTATCCCTTTCTTTTTATTCTCTTATTAATTTATAATAATAATTATTATAACTATATTACTAATCATTTCAATGTTATATTAAATCTATCATTTAGGTGAGTTATAATTTAGGTATGTTAAGAGATTGAGAGATTTTTCTCGATGAGTATTCTTTGAATTAACATTGTGTATGTTTGACTTAACATTTCATGCATTAATGAGTTGTTTTGTTTAACGAGTGGTTTCCATGGATTATTGGAACCATAAATACAATACCATAAACAATATATGATTAAGATTAGAACCCTAAGTTAAGTTAAGTCTTCTATTAAATCCTAAACACTTGGGAATTCCAATCAACATCAACTTGTGACATGGGTGGTATTTTAATGCAATATAAAGAAAAGCTAAAGGATATCCCATGCTTAACTACCTAATTATGAACTCACCCCAATATTTATCAATTTTTAAAATAAAAAATCATCTATAAATTATTTCATAAGCTCTAAAAAAATCCCCCAATCAAAATAAAATCAACTAAAAACAATCGACTATTAAAAAGTATCATCGTCGACGATTAGACCCGAGTGCTGCTATACACATTAGTAGAGCACCGGAACCTTGAACGGTCGATAGGCGATAGTTAGTCACACTTTCAAATGGTGTCATTTCTTAGGAGGTAGTCACAACTCTAGTGAAGAACAAATGGTGTGTGTGCATTGATTACCGAAAATTGAATGTAGAAACAAGAAAAGATCACTACCCTCCAAATCAATCTCTCAGATTTTTTTGACCCTAAAATTGAGCGAACACTTTTCCAACTTAGGAGGAACATTATGGATAATAAAATAATTCAAGAACCAGTCCTTTTCCAACCAATTTAATTAGATATGGCCAATCCTAGGGTATAAACACTTAAATAACTTGATGCCCCTGATATGAATTACCAACCCCTTGGTATTAAATATCCAAACATAGAGTCTGATTTCAAAGTCAAAACAAGTTTGATTCATCTTATCCCTCATTTCCAGAGGCTAGCTGGTGATGATCCACATCTTCACCTTAAAGAGTTTCAAGTGGTGTTCTATACCATGAAGCCTCAAGGGGTTTCTGAGGAACAAGTCAAACTTTGATCATTTCCTTTTTCCTTAGCTGACTCTGCCAAATCATGGCTCTACTACATCCCACCTAGTTCCATAAACTCATGGATTGACATGAAGTGACATTTCTTAGAAAAATTCTTTCTTGCTTGTCGTACTGCTTCTATCTGAAAGGAAATAAGTGGTATCCATCAATTTCCAAATGAATCACTCCATGAATACTGGGAGAGGTTCAAAAATCTTATTACAACCTTCCCACACCACCAAATCCCTGACTATCTCTTGATCAAATACTTCTATGAGGGGTTATTGACTATAGAGAGAACTCTCATTGCTGTTGCAAGTGGTGGTGCTCTTGTTAATAAAACTCCAGCAGTTGTAAGAGATCTCATAAGCAACATGGCTACAAACACAAAATAATTCCATACTAAAGCACATGCTCAAGTAAAACAAGCACAAAATAGTTGATCAATATAGCTAAACAATATGACTGAGTGGACGAGTGAACTTACAGGTCTTGTGTGAAAATTAGATATGGGTTCCAAAGCCCCAACCTCATCTTCTCCACAATCTATATACCCTAGACCTATCGAGACCTGTGGAATCTGCAGCTCACATCTCATCCAACTGACACATGTCCACAACTTCAAGAGGATCCCTCTGATTAATCCAAAACAATGGATCTCAATGTAACATATGCTCAGAGGAACACCAACCCTCAACAATCAGGTCAATTCATTAGAAACTTCAACCAACCCCACTCTAAGCCCTTTTCTTCTACCTTCAATCAAGGCTTGAGGTATGTTAATCCCATTTCTCATCCCCCTCAATTCCCTCCTCAAAACCCAAACCAATTCCAATATGGTCAAGTTGTTGGTAACTTCCAACAGCCTTACCCTTTTGTTCCTCAACCTCATAGGATCAATCCTACTCTTCCTCCACCTAGATTCCACTATCTTAGTGAGCCTTCACAATTTCCAAACCAATACAATCACTTTCCCAAGAACCAAAATCAATGAAATCCAAAACCATGACAAGCCTCTTCATCCAAGAAACCATGGGAAATCATTGTATAAGATCTTACTTCCTTCACCCGTTCTAGCCTCAACAACATTGAAACCCAAATTGGTCAACTTTATTCCCACCTAATCCAGCAACAACAATCAAATTCTTCCCAACTCCCATCTCAGCCATTACCCAACCCCAAGGGTAATGTAAGTGCAATTTCACTTAGATCAGGACAGAAAATTTCTATGCCTCATGATGATTCCTCCCAATCCACTTTAAATGTTTACCTATAAAATTAAAAGAAAAAGAAACTTGAAAAGGAATCTGAATCCATTCCCTCACCTCCTTCGATTCCACTTAGAAATCCAATTTCTTTTCCTTAAGCTATTTCTAAGCCAAACAAGTCCTTTGAACATGATCCTCAAATGCTCGACATGTTTAGACTTGTGGAAATGAACATTACCCTCTTAGATTCCTTTAAAAAAATTCTTAAGTATGCCAAGTTTCTCAAGGAGTTGTGTACCCATAAGTGGAAACT
The DNA here is from genome assembly GCA_963277665.1 of Viscum album. Taxonomy (NCBI): domain Eukaryota; kingdom Viridiplantae; phylum Streptophyta; class Magnoliopsida; order Santalales; family Viscaceae; genus Viscum; species Viscum album. The sequence continues at coordinate 1,034,617,947 of OY728158.1, forward strand.
TATGACCTTTGAAAATGTTTCCAACCAAGAGTACATACCCATTAAGTGCAATGATCCTAGGAACTTTACAATTCCATACCAAATAGAAAGTTCAAACTTCAATGATGCACTCATAGACTTAGGGGACTCAATAAATGTCATTCCTAAATCCATCTTCTCCAACTTTGGTCTATGTCCCCTACACCCTAAGGGTGTTGTAATTTAGTTATCCAATCGAAGCACATCCAATCCTCAGGGAATAATTGAGGATGCCCTTATTTGGGTTAATGATCTTATCTTCCCAACCGATTTATGTGTCCTTTACATAGAAGGTGAGATGAACTCTTCTATATATCCCCTAATTATAGGAAGACCATTCCTCATGACTTCTAGAACCAAGATTTATGTCCATTCAAGCATCTTATCCATGGAATTTGTTGACTAACTAGTCAAGTTCAACATTATCCAATCCATGTGATACCCATTTAAGGATCACTCTGTATTCTCAATCCATGCTTCTAAGTAAACTTCTAAGAGTCAATTAAACCCCATTCCATCATGTTCATCATGTTCTAATGAGAGAGGATCTTGTGAAATCTTCAACATGATTAAAAAAGTTATAAATGGTGAATTTGATGTTGACCTATCATTCATAGACTCTATAAATCTAGAGGATCTTTAAAACTCTCTTGAATCTGACATCAACTCTAATTTCTACTGCTTCACATTGAAAAGTATTAAGGAAAATGAATCAAAACCAACTGAAAGCCCCTCCTCCATTCTTGAGTTATATAACCCACAAATTAAATATGAGACTGATTGAAATCCTCTTCCTAAATACCTAAAATATGCACTCATTTTCCATGATCACTCTTATCCTGTCATTATCTATGTTTCACTTAATGAAATTGGGGAGTCCAAACCTGTTCAGGTGTTAGAGGAAAACAAAAATGCCTTAGTTTGGACCCTAGATGACATCCAAAGATTCAACACTATCCTTTGCATGAATCACATCCATATTAAAGAATAATCCAAACCAATTATATAACCATAAAGAAGACTCAATCCACTCATACTTGAGGTTTTTAGGGAAGAGATCACCAAGCTTCTTCAAGATGGTATTATCTACCCAATTTCTGATAGTGAATGGGTTAGTCCATTTTAAGTTGTACCTAAGAATGGTGTGATAATTGTTGTCACAAATGAACATGGGGAGGTAGTCACAACTCGAGTGAAGAAAAAATGGTGTGCGTGCATTGATTATTGAAAATTGAATGTATAAATAAGAAAATATCACTACCCTCTTCCATTCCTTCATCAAATTCTAAAACGATTAGCTGGAAAGTCACACTATTGCTTTCTTGATGGATACATCGGCTACTTACAAATCCCAATCGCACCTCAGGACCAATAAAATACTACATTCACTTTCCCCTTTGGAACATATGCATATAAGAGAATTCCTTTTGGCCATTGCAATGATCTTGCAACATTCTAGATGTGTATGATGGGTATCTTTTCTGAATTCATTGAGCACTGCATGGAAGTCTTCATGGATGAATTTACCATTTATGGTGATTCATTTGAATCTTGCATTAATTCACTCTCTCTAGTCCTTAAAAAGTGTGTTAAATGAAACCTTGTTCTAAATTTTTAAAAACTTAACTTCATGGTAACAAATGGGATTGTTCTAGGGAACGTAGTTTCAAAAGAGGGTATTGAAGTTGATCCTGCCAAAATTGAAGTGATCCAATCACTTCCAAAACCCACATCTGTTCGAGACATCTGTTCCTTCCTAGTTCATTATGGTTTCTATCGGCGATTCATTCATAACTTCGGTATGATTTCCCTCCCACTCACTCGGTTTCTCAAAAATGATGTCACTTTCCTAGTTCATTATGGTTTCTATCAGCGATTCCTTCCTAGTTCATTATGGTTTCTATCGGTGATTCATTCATAACTTCAGTTTCATAACTTCAGTAGGATTTCCCTCCCACTCACTCGGTTGATCAAAAATGATGTCACTTTCCATTTCAATGAGGTTTTCAATATAGCCTTCATTGAAATCAAATCTTCTCTTACATCTTCCCCAATAATCCAACCCCCAGATTGGTCCTTATCCTTTGAGTTGATGTGTGATGCCTTTGATAGAGCCGTTGGGGATGTTCTTGGTCAAAGAAGAGAAAAAATTCCTCATGTCATCTATTATTCCTAAATAACTTTGGATGAAACTCAATCTCACTACACTGTCACTGAAAATGAACTTTTAGCAGTGGTTTTTGCCTTAGATAAATTTTGGCCCTATCTCTTAGGTTCTAAAATCATCATCTTCATAGACCATTCCGCTATAAATTTATTACTCAAGAAAATTTATTCCAAACTGAGGCTAATAAGATGGATCCTAATGCTACAAGAGTTTGACCTTGAAATCAAATATAGACATGGAAAAGAAAACCTTGTGGCTGGTCACTTGTTTAGAATTTATAATTCTTCTCATTCTAAAATCATTGATCCTGAATTCCCCATGGATCACCTTTCATATCTTACTCCCAAGTTACCATGGTATGCCCCAATTTTAAATTACTTGGTTTCTTGTGTTTTTCCTGAAAATTTTTCAGAAGAAAAAAAATTGAAGTTGAAAAGTGATTCATAACACTATTTTTTGGAAGAAAATAAACTTTGGAAAACTGGGGCTAACATTTTAATTAGGAGATGTGTTGATGAAGATGAACATTACTCTATCATATAATAATGTCACTCACATCCTATAGGTGGCCACTTTGGACCACAAAGGACCTACAGAAAGGCCTTAGACTCTAGATTCTTCTGGACTTCTCTCTTCAAGGACTCACATGAGTTTTTTCAATCATGTCCCACTTGCCAAAAAATTGGCACAATTTCAAAGAGAAATTAAATTTCCCAAAAGCATTTAATTTTCTATGAGATCTTTGATGTTTGGGGAATCGATTTCATGGGACTATTCCCCCCTTCCAATGGATTCTCATACATCCTTCTTGCAGTTTATTATGTTTCTAGGTGGGTCGAGGCTAAACCCACTAGAAAGAATGATTCACATACTATTAGTGAGTTCCTAAAGACACATATCTTCCACCGATTTGGCACACCACGTGCCTTGATAAGTGACTTAGGAACCCATTTTTGTAATAGAACAATGGAATCTCTTTTGAAAAATAATGGTGTCGTACATAAAACTTAAACTGCATATCACCCCCAAACAAATGGTATGGATGAACTTTCTAATAGATAAATGAAAAGAGTGCATGAGATAATTGTTAAGCCCACCAGAAAAGACCAACCTGAGAGACTTGTTAAATCACTTTGGGATTATCTAACTACCTATAGAATACCCATTGGGATGTCTCATTTTAGGCTAGTATTTTTTCAATCATGTCATTTACTAGTTTAAATCCAACATAAGTCTTTTTGGGATATTAAAACCTATAATTTTTATTGTGAAAAATTTGGTGAAGAGAGATTCTTGTAGTTGAATGAACTAGAGGAGCTTCGATGTGATTCCTATGAGAATTCCAATATATAAAAAAAAGGATAAGGTACTCCATGATAAACACATCCTGATAAAGGTATTCCATGAAGGTGAAAATATTTTCCTCTTCAACTCTCGATTTCATATTCAAACAGGTAAGCTTAATTCTCAATGGGAATGTCCTTTTATTATTTCTCATACTTACCCATTTGGTGAAGTACAATTCCAAGACCACTCCTCTAAAAGGACATTCATGGTAAATGGACATCGGTTGAAGCATCACCATGAGAGGACACACATCCCAAGGACCACATCAACTTCTATCAAATCCCCAACTCTTGTTGTTGATCCACTTCTAGATGGAAATGGTGACCCACAAAATCCAAACTAGGGGGCACTACTTTCCCTTTAATTCTATCGGTATCTCTTAATATCTCTCCCTCTTTCTTCTTATTCATATTTTTTTCATTTTTTTACCACATTCTTCATCAAACCCTTTTTTCTGTGGGTGCATATTTTGAAAAAAAAACACTAAAAAAACTAAAATAAATCAATAAAATGAAAGAAAAAAAATTCATACTTACTCACCATCCAGTTTTGAAATTTTGTCCAACCATTTAGGGGAGTCAAAAGACATGGTTTTATCTCAAATATTTTGTGGTTTCTTCATAAATTTCGATAAATAATATTTTTTCAAAACCAAAAAAAATTGAATTCTCGATTTTTTATTTGGAAAATGATTTTCCCCATCTATGAAGAGCAACATTTTCTTTCATGTCAAGGCCACCTATGGCCATCTTTTCAAAATGTGTGTTTTTCACCCCCATTTGTGATTCTTGAGTTTGTGTAACTTTGATCTGAATTTTATACTTTGGTTTGCATTAATATGATAGAGGCATTTTCTAAACCTCATGAGAATTAAAAAATCCAAATAGCCTCTTATTTACCTTATATTAATCCTCCTTTTTAAATCTCATTCAAGCCTATGAGAACCTTTTATTTTATATCCACGTTATAATCCCAATTCCTTGTCCCACCCAATATCTACCTGGATTTACATTGCATATTTTATTGAAATTTAAGTGTGGGGAGAATGGATTTTGTTTTTGGGTTCCATTTTCTTGATTTTCAATGTGTTATAATATGAATGAGGGAAGAATTCATTTTAGTATGGGGTAGAGGTTTTCAATTAGTGAGTTCTGGGGAATGGGCTTTCATTTATGTAATTTTGTAAATGTTATTGAAAAGTGTCAAAAAAAATTGAAAAAAATCAAAAAAAATCAAAAAAAAAGTTGTGTCTTGGGAGTGTCAAAAATTAATCTTGTTTAACCTTTGATCTTGTTATAAATATTACAATTAGTGTCATTAGGAGATCAAACATGGCTTGGAATATGATTTTGAGATCTGTTTCAAGTTTAAATTTTGAAAAAAAAGCAAAAACTAAAAATAAAAATAAAAGAAAATGAACACTTACATCATTGGGAGAAGTTTTGTGGTTTGTAAATATTTCATCTTCTCATCCACTTCAAATTTCATTCCTATTTTGGGTCTTTCTTTACATTTTCATTCCCTCATAATTTTTTTTTCCATTTCCTTTCATGTATCATTTCAAAAACAAATGTGCATTGCTTTTTTCATGTTGGTCTTTACCCCCCCCCCCCCCCTCTATCTTTTGAATATTATCTTCTTACCATCCCATAGGCACATAAAAACTCCTAAAAAGACCTATTTATTTTTTATCACTTTAGGATTGGTATTGGAAGCTGAGATCTCTTACAAACTCTAATATTTTCACTTTTGGTTAGTGTAAGAACCTTGTTCTTATTCTAGAGGTACAGGTTTCTTCTTTTCCTTTTTTTCCTTTAGTGTTTTTGTTAAAATAAAGAAAATTGGAAAAAATCCCAAATTTTGTGACTATACGCCATGTACTTTTCCACACGCCATGTACTTTGGCCGTTTGGGATGGGTACACAGGGCGTGTAGGCATGTCAGCAATGAAGGGTGTAAAAACTGACTACACGTCGTGTATAGGGTATTTACACACAGTGTATTCAGTCGGTAGGTGAACAGTAAGGCAGTGGAGGTAGCTACTAGTGGAGAGATAGTACACGCCGTGTAATCAGGACTACACGTTGTGTACTCATGTCGACAGATGAATAGTGTCGCGGTGGAAAGAATCTTCCAGAGGAAAAGTTAAAAAATGGAAAGTACACGTCGTGTACTTGAGTGTACATGTCGTGTAGTTTTTTTCGCTTAAAATGGGAAGTATCCTCCTCTGTTCATAGAGGAAGCTTATAATGCCAGAGGAGAGCGGGAGAGACGGTCAGACCATGGAGGATCTCCTGACCGCACACCGGGAACTCGATTCCTACGTCGTCGATCTCCTTGGAACCGCACAGGTAAGATATTCCTTATCCTAACGCCTTTATTACCAATTCTTTCACGAGGTAAAGTTATTTGAGTTTTAACAAGATTATGTTCACCTCAGATCTACATCGTTCTTGGACGATTCAGGAGGCATCGTTCACGTATACCAATCAGAGACGATCAAGGTAGGTGGTCTGATATTTATTTTCAGCTGTTGTGTTGAAATTGTGTATCGTTGTGCTACACGCCCATGATTGGGGTGTCCTATGGCTGAGGCCTTTTCTGAAAAATATTTAGAATTGCATAGATAATCTATTGATAAGTTAAAACTGTTGTTTGGGATCATTGCTTGGATCCAGGACCACCCCAGGGGTGCGTTCCTCTGTTTAGCTGTTTGGCCAGGATACCTGAGGGTATGCCATGATTTAGAATTGCTTGAGTTTTATTAAGAGAAAAAGTATATAATTGTTTTCTTATGTATTGGGCTCAGCTAGGTTACTTGTTTAGCCTGAGGGAAAATGTTTTGTTTAGCCTGAGGGCAAGTGTCCTATTAGCCTGAGGGTAATGTTTCGTATGCCTGAGGGCGGTTGTTTCCATGCCTGAGGGAATTATCTCGTATGACTGAGGGAAATATTCATTATTCCTGAGGGAAATCGCCTGAGGGCGTGATTTTGATTAGCCTAAGGGCATGGTTCTGTTAGCCTGAGGGTGATATTCTGATTACCTGAGGGTAAGGTTTGGCATGTCTGAGGATACTGTTTATTTCATATATTCATTGTGGTAATTTTTGATGTTGTACCTATCAAGTCGAAGCACAAGATTAGAGGTGATAAGTAATAATTAAAAAGGAAATGAAATTGGTAGTGATAGTTACTTTTGAGTACTTACTAGTTTACTTTATTACTTTTGCACACTGTTGTTTCATGTTTTTACTGACAGTTGGGCACGGGCCTTTGGTGGTTGCCTACTGGGATTTATTTCTCACACCCTGTTTGGGTCATGTTTTTGGCCCAAACAAACTATATTGCTGCTAGTGTTGATAGGGGAAAGGGTCCCTACATAGGTACATGATTGTTGCAGAGGTGTAAGAGAGCATGGGACTGAGATTAGGCTTGCGATGCTTCTATGTTCTGTTTACTCTTCACTATTTTGTTTGGTTGTACCTTATACTTTGAGTTGTATTGTATTGTATTGCATTGTATCCTATTCTGGATGCTTTCATAGAATTAGTGACATGCTGCATCTTTATATATATGACTGATGATTCTCTTTTACTTCAGTTGTCCATTTCAGTTGTATTTTATCTAGTACTTCCCCTATTGTATGTTATTTATCTTTTCCACAGCGCTACACTTTGAAAAATGAGGGCATAGTTTCCCCACTATCAGACCTGGGCCCTCACTGCTAGTCGGCAGCCTTTGGCGTTTGGGGAAATGTGGTTGAGGTCATGTGACCAACTAGGTTCAGGGCACCCGTTGAGTGGCACCTAGATCCGGGACATTACAGTTGGTGAATGAGTCAAGATCCATAAATTAATTTTATCATCTTCAAAGGACTAAGTTTTATGTGCCACCATTTTCCATTTCTAAATTTGAGCATGAAATAAGAATTTTTTTTGGAACATTTTTTCTGTAACAACTTGTGGTGGAATTCAATATGGATGACTGAAATTGCCTAAACCTCACCTGATTGGGGAAAAAATTTAATATTTTTTGGTGAGTGAAAATGATTTTGTCATGTTTTTATATTTGTTGTACATGAGGACATACACAAGACTAAGTGTGGGGGATTTGATGTTATTAATATTTTCATGACTTATTATATACTCCCTTTACTGATTTTATATAGAATGTGCATAATTTTTTTGAAATATTAATGTTTAAATATTAAATATAATTTTTGAGCACTATTTGAATTCATCAAGATTCAATTCTATTTAATGGTTTAATAATAAATCTCACCCTAATTATCCAAAATTAATTATTCCTATTTTTTAGGGTTCCTTACTCAAATTACAATATTTCACTATAAGGGACCTTTGGTCAATTTGTCAATTTGGAGGGTCATATGGTCCACACAAGAAGACCAAAATAATCTGTGAAGAAACTGGACTAGCCATGATGATTGAGTTACTGGTCTAAAATCTGAAGCCCAAATTTTATGAAAATCCATCATATGTTCTTTATTATATAAAGGAATCATGGATAAAACTTTTAATGTACAAATATAAGAAAAAGGGGCCCAACTGATGCTTTAAAGTCCAGACCACCATTCTGGACGGGAATTAAAATCCAGATACTATTCATGACATTGATCATGATCTATTCATAAAATAAAGCAAGGATTTTTCCATGTGGAAGCTAATATATGTTCATACAACATTATAGAAGAAACTATGTTTATTTTAAGGCATATTCTTATTAAAAAACCCATTCAAATTTAGACGTTCTGAAAATTCTGTATTGAAATGGATATATTATAATTGTTTACTCCAACTGCTATAACATTGGTTAAAAAAGTATAAATGCCTCCAAATATTTATAGTAGTCAGAAAAATTTATTATCTAAAACTTTTTAGAAGAATATATCTCGAGATTCATCTGTCTAAATGGCCAAACCGGCGAGACAAGTGGGGGGGAAGATTTGGAATGCAAACAGTCCCCCTCCTAGGGATATAAATACATCCCCCTCCTTTCCTTCAAAATAGTTGGCATTTCAGAAGAGAGAATCATAAATTGGAATGAAAAAATCCTTGCCAAAGGATTGGGAGGACCTTCCATACTCAAGTTTTCACTTGAGATACCCTTCCTCCTCTCTTGGTTTTCATGTTCTTTTGTGTTATTTTTTGTAATTGTGTAAGTCTGTTTTCATTTCAATAGAATTTTAATGCATGTTTATTCTCCTTCTATTATTATCATCCAACTTATGTTAAATAATATTAGTGGTCTTAAAATAGTTCAAATATAGTTTAATCCCCTTCCCTTATTTTGTTTCCTCATTCAATCGAAAGTCCGTTTTTAATTCTCATTATCGTTTGAGTGTGTGTTCGACACACCACTCTTTTCTTATCCCTTTATTTTTCTTCTCTTATTAATTTATCATAATAATCATTAAAACCAGATTACTAATCATTTAAATGGCTGAGTAAATCTCTCATTTAGGTGAGTTATAATTTTAGTATGTTAAGCGATTGAAAGCTTTTGCTCGATGAGTATTCTTTGAATTAACTTTGTGTATGTTGGACTTAACATGTCATGGATTAATGACTTGTTTTTTTTAAAGAGTTGTTTACATGGATTATTGGGACCATAAATATACTACCATAAACAAGATATGATTAATATCATAATCCTAAGTTATGTTAAGTCTTGGATTAAATCCTTAAAACTTGGGAATTCCATTCAACGTCAACTTGTGACACGGGTGTTAATTTAATTCAATATAAAGAAAAGCTCAAGGATATCACAAGATTAAATACCTAATGATGAAATCACCCCAATATTTATAAATTTTTAAAATCAAATATCATCCATAAATTATTTCATAAGCTCTGCAAACAAATCCCCTAATCAAAATACAATCAACTAAAAACAACCAACTATTAAAAAGTATCATCGCCGAGGATTCAACCTGAGTGCTGCTATACACATTAGTAGAGCATCGAAACCTAGAATAGTAGATAGGCGACAATTGGCCATGCTTTCAAATGGTTCCATTTCTGGGGAGGTAGTCACAACTTGAGTGAAAAATAAATGGCGTGTGTGCATTGATTACTGAAAATTGAATGTAGAAATCAGAAAAGATCACTACCCTCTTCCATTCCTTGATCAAATGCTAGAACGATTAGACAGAAAGTCACACTATTACTTTATTGATGGATACATCGGCTACTTCCAAATCCCAATATCACCTCAATACCACGAAAAGACAACATTCACTTTCCCCTCTAGAATATATGCATATAGAAGAATGCCTTTTGGCATTTGTAATGCTCCTGCAACATTCCAAAGGTGTATGATGAGTATATTTTCTAAATTCCTTGAGCACTTCATGGAAGTATTCATGGATAACTTTACCATTTATGGTGTGTCATTTGAATCTTACTTGAATTAACACTCTCTAGTCCTTCAAAAGTGTGTTAAATGAAACCTTGTGCTAAATTTTGAAAAATGTCACTTCATGGTTACAAATGGGATTGTTCTAGGGAACATAGTTTCAAAAGAGGGTGTTGAAGTTGATCCTGCCAAAATTAAAGTGATCCAATCACTTACAGAACCCACATCAGTTCAAGACATTTGTTCCTTCCTAGTTCATGTTGGTTTCTATCGGTGATTCATCCATAACTTCAGTAGGAGTTCCCTCCCACTCACTCAGTTTCTCCAAAATGATGTCACATTCCATTTCATTGATTTTTTCAAGAGATCCTTCATTGAACTCAAAACTGCCCTTATATCTTCCCTGATAATCCAACCCCCAGATTGGTCCTTACCCTTTGAGTTGATGTGTGATGCTTCTGATAGAGTTGTTGGGACTGTTCTTGGTCATAGAACAGAATAAATTTCTCATGTTATCTATTATGCCTTAAAAACTTTTGATGAAACTCAATCTTACTACACTGTCACGGAAAAGGAACTTTTAGCAGTGGTTTTTTCCTTAGATAAATTCCAGCCCTATCTCTTAGGTGAAAAAATCATCATCTTCACAGACCATTCTTCTATAAGGTTCTTACTCAAGAAAAGTGGTTCCAAACCGAGGCTAATAAGAGGGATCCTAATTCTACAAGAGTTTGAACTTGAAATAAAAGATAGACCTGGAAAATAAAACATTGTGGTTGATCACTGGAGTAGAATTTCTATTTCTTCTCATTCTAAAATCATTGATCCTGGATTCCCTACTGATCACCTTTTATCTCTCACTCCAAAGATTCCATGGTATGCCCCAATTGTAAATTACTTGGTTTCTGGTATTTTTTCTAAAAAGTTTTCAAAATAACAAAAATTGAAGTTGAAAAGTGATTCAAAACACTATTTTTGGTAAGAAAATAAACTTTGGAAAACTAGGGCTGACATGGTAATTAGGATATGTGTTGATGAAGATGAACATTAATCTATCATATAATTCTATAACTCACTTCCTAGAGGTGGCCAATTTGGACCACAAATGACATCTCTAAAGGTCTTAGACTCTAGATTCTTCTAGCCTTCACTCTTCAAGGACTCACATGAGTTTTTTCAATGATGTCCAACTTGCCAAAAAATTGGCACAATTTCAAAGAGAAATTAAATTCCCCAAAATCCTTTAATTTTATGTGAGATCTTCGATGTTTGGGGAATCGATTTCATGGGACTATTCCCCCCTTACAATGGATTCTCATACATCCTTCTTATAGTTGATTATGTTTCTTGATGGGCCAAGTCTAAACCTACTAGAACGAATGATTCGCATACTATTAGTGAGTTCCTAAAGGCACTCATCTTCCACAGATTTGGCACACCACGTGCCTTGATAAGTGACTTAGGAACCCATTTTTGTAATAGAACCATGGAATCTCTTTTGAAAAAGAATGGTTTTGTACATAAAACTTCAACTGCATATCACCCCCAAACAAATGGCATGGATGAATTTTCTAATAGATAAGTGAAAAGAGTGCTTGAGAGAATTGTTAAGCCCACCAGAAAAGACTGGCCTGAGAGACATGGTAAAGCACTTTGGGATTATCAAACTACCTATAAAACACCCATTGGTATGTCTCCTTTTAGGCTAGTACTTGGTAAATCATGTCATTTACTATTTTATATCCAACATAAGTCTTTTTGGGCTATGAAAACCTAAAATTTTTATTTTGAAAAATCTGGTGAAGAGAGATTCTTGCAGTTGACTGAACTGGAGGAGCTTCAACGTGGTTCCTATGATAATTCTAATATATAAAAGAAAAGGATAAGGTAATCCATGATAAAAACATACTGATAAAGGTATTCCATGAAGTTGAAAATTTATTCATCTTCAACTATCGATTTCGTATTCAACCAGGTAAGCTTAATTCTCGATGGGAATGTCCTTTTATTATTTCTCATACTTACGCATTTGGTGAAGTGCAATTCCAAGACCACTCATCCAAAAGGACATTCACGGTAAATGGACATCACCTAAAGCATCACCATGAGAGGACACACATCCCGAGGAACACATCAACATCCATCAAATCCCCAACTCCTGTTGTTGATCCACTTCTAGATGGAAATGGTGACCCACCAAATCCAAACTAGGGGCACCACTTTCCCTTTAAATATCTTTGTATCTCTTTATCTCTCTCCCTCTTTCTTCTTATTCCTCTTTTTTTCATTTTTTACCACATTCTTCGTCAAACCCTTTTTTTGTGGGTGCGTATTTTGAAAAAAAAACACTAAAAAACTAAATAAAATAAAGGAAAAAAATGTCATACTTACTCACTATCCAGTTTTGAAATTTTGTCCAACCATTTTGGGGAGTCAAAAGACATGGTTTCATCTCAAATATTTTGTGGTTTCTTCATAAATTTGGATAAAGAATATTGTGTCTTAACCAACAAATTTTGAATGCACAATTTTTTATTTGGAAAATGATTTTCCCCACCTGTGAGGAACAACATTTTCTTTTATGCCAAGGCCACCTATGGACATATTTTAAAAATTTGTGTTTTCACCCCCATTTGTGAGTCTTGGTTTTTTGGACCTTCGAACTGAATTTCTAACATTGGTGTGCATTAATATGATAGAGGCATTTTCTGAACCTCATGAGAATCACAATATCCAAATAGCCTCTCATTTCCCTTAAAATAATACTCCTTTTAAAAGCCCCTTCGAGCCTATAAAAACATTTTCTTTGATAGACACGTTAAAATCCCAATACCTTGTCCCACCTGATATCTACATTCATTTACATTTCATATTTTTATTGAAATTTAAGTGTGGGGGGGAATGGATTTCATTTTTGGGTGCCCTTTTCTTGATTTTCAATGTGTTATCATATGCTTGAGTGTAATCATCCATTTTAGTGTGGGGTAGAGGTTTTAATTTATTGAGTTTTGGGGAATGGAATTTCATTTATGTAATTTTGTAAATGTTATTAAAAAGAGTTCAAAAAAATGAAACAAATGAAAAAAATCAAAAAAATGGGTTGTGTCTTGGGCGGGTCAAATATCACTCTTCTTCAACCTTTGATCTTGTTATAACTATTACAATTAGTGTCATGAGAAGATCAAACATGGGTTGGGAGATGAGTGTGAGATCTATTTCAAGTTCAACTTTCAAAAAAAATGCAATAAAAAATACACAAAAAATGAAAAAAATGAACACTTATGTCATTGGGAGAAGTTTCATTGTTTTTAAATATTTCATCTTCTCATCTAATTGAAATTTCCTTCCTATTTTGTTTCTTTTTTCACATTTTCATTCCCACATAAATTTGTGTTTCCATTTCCTTTCATGTCTCATTTCAAAAACAAATGTGCATTTTTTTCCATGTTGGTATTTTACCCCCCCCCCCCCTCTTTATATTTTGGATATCATCTTCCTATCGTCCCATAGCAATAGAAAAACTCCTAAAAATTCCTCTTGATTTTTGAGCACTTTAGGATAGGGAGTTGAAGCTGAGAGCTCTTACAAACTCTAAGATATTCACTTTTGGTTGGTTAATGAGTGAATCTCCATAAATTAATTTTATCATCTTAAGATGAGTAAGTTTTTGGTGCCAACATTTTCCATTTCTAAATTTGAGAATGAAAAAATGAATTGTTTTTGGAACATATTTTTTGTAACAATCAGTGGTGGAATTCAATATAGATGAGTAAAATTTCCTAAACCTCCCTTGATTGGGGAAAACAAAATTTTAATATTTATTGGTGAGTGAAAATGATTTTGTCATGTTTTTATATTTTTTGTACATGAGGAAATTCACAAGACTAACTATGGGGGATTTGATGTTATTAAAATTTTCATGACTTATTATATACTACCTTTACTGATTTTATATGAAATGTGCATAATTTGTGCGAAATTTTAAATATAATTTTTGAGAACTATTTGAATTCATTCATATTAAAGTATTTTTAATGTTTTAATAATAACTCTCACCCTACTTATCCAAAATTCATGATTCCAATTTTTTAGTTTTCCTTACTCAAATTCAAACATTTCATTATAATAGACCTTTGGTCAAATCGTCAATTTGGAGGGTCATATGGTCCACACAAGAAGACCCAAAGAATTTGTGAAGAAATAGGACGATCCATAATGATTGAGTTACTGGTCTAAATACCAAAGACCAAATATTATAAAAATCCACCATATGTTCTTGATTATCCAAAGGAATCATGGATAAAAATGTGAGTGTCCAGCTATAAGAACAAGGGGCCCAACCAATACTTTGAAGTCTAGACCACCATTCTGGACAGAAATTAAAATCCAGAAACTATTCATGACATTTCTCATGATCTAGTCATAAAATAAATATGGTATTTCTCAGTGTAAAATATAATATATGTTCGGCCAACTATATAGAAGAAACTAGTTTTATTTGATGGAATATTCATGTTCAAAAACCCATTCACATTTAGACCTTCAGAAAAGTCTGGATTGAAATGGACAAATTATAATTGTTTATTTCAACCACCATAACTTTGGTTCCATATTTCCAAATGCCTCCAAATTTTTTATAGTAGTCATAAATCATTATTATATACAAATTTTAGGCAGAACTTATCTCTATATTCAGTTGTCTGAATGGCCAAACTGGCGATACAAGTGGAGGGGTAGATTTAGAATGAAAATTGTCCAACTCCTTGGGCTATAAATACATCCCCCTCCTTTCCTTCAAAAGAGTTGTCATTTCAGAATAGGGGAGCATAAATTTTCATGAGCAAAGCCTTTACAAAGGCTTGGTAGGACTTTCCATACTCAATTTTTCACTTGAGATACCCTTCCTCCTCTCTTGGTTTTTATGTTCTTTTGTGTTCTTCTTATTTGTAATTGTGTAAGTCTGTTTTCATTTAAATATAATTTTAATGCATTTTTATTCTCCTTATTATATTATTATCATCAAAATTCTATTAAATAATATTAATGGTCTTAAAATATTTTAAATACAGTTAAATCCACTTCCCTTATTTTTCTTCCTTATTCAATCGAAATTTTGTCTTTAATTCTCATTATCGTTTGTGTGTGTGTTCGATGCACCACTCTTTTATTATCCCTTTATTTTTCTTCTCTTCTTAATTTATCGTCATTATAATTATAACCATGTTTCTAATCATTTAAATGGCTGAGTAAATCTATCATTTAGGAGAGTTATAATTTAGGTATGTTAAGCAATTGAGAGCTTTTGCTCGATTAGTATTCTTTGAATTAACATTGTGTATGTTGGACTTAACATGTCATGGATTAATGACTTGTTTTGTTTAACGAGTGGTTTACATGAATTATTGGAACCATAAATACACTACCATAAACAAGATATTACTAATATTAGAACCCTATGTTAATTTAAGGCTTGGATTAAATCCTTAACACTTGGGAATTCCAATCAACGTCAACTTGTGACATGGGTGTTATTTTAATGCAATATAAAGCAAAGCTCGAGGATATCCCAAGCTTAACTACCTAATGATGAAATCACCCCAATATTTATAAATTTTTTAAATCAAACATCATCCATAAATTATTTCATAAGCTCTACAAACAAATCTCCCAATCAAAATACAATCAACTAAAAACAATTGACTATTTAAAAGTATCATCGCCGAGGATTCGACCCGAGTGATGTTATACACATTAGCAGAGTATCGGAACCTTGAACGGTCAATAAGAGACAATTGGCCAAACTTTCAGGTATTGTACCCAAGAACTGGTTCACTTAAACCAAATATTCAATACTGCTATTCACGAAGATCCCTCATGAAGCTCCCTCGGGAAGCTTATAACCTTCATGAAGCAAACTTCCTTCATGGAACCACCTTTCTTTCACAATGATCACTTAGCCTTCATGAAGAAACCAAATTTAGTTTGGTTTTTATAGACTTCTCAAATTTCCATAACTTTCACGATGCTCAAAACATTCAGTTGGATATCAAAGCCTTCGAGAACTTTTTCGCATAAACCACCTTCATGGGTCACCTTAGCAAACCGAGAGCCTTAAGATATTAATTTAAGTCTCGCTACTTTTATAATGGGGGTAGAAGCCTATTTATAGGATTTTATTCTAATTCCAGAAGCTTCTAGCCATGTCAACACCATTTCGCGGAGCTCTCCCATTTCCTTCACGGTGATCTCTTTTTATCAAAGATTGAGGAAAATTTTTTGTTTACAGAGCTTGTCATAATCACAAAGATCACCGTCAGAATCTTCATGCCTTCACAAAACACCCTTTGTGAAGCCCATATTCATTAAACTATTGCCTTTTTCATATTTTCATATGGCCTTCCATAAAATCCCTATTTCACTTCACAATACTTCTATTTCTCATAATCACGGAGGTCGCCATCAGAATATTCATTCCTTTGTGAAACACCCTTCACCAATCCCATTTTTGTGAAACTTTTTCCTTTTCCCTATTTTTGTAAGGCCATCAAGAAGATCCATGTTTCAATTTGCGATGCTCCTATTTCTCATAATTGTGAAGATCACCATCAAAATCTTTATGCCTTTGAAAAACACCCTTAATGAATCCCATATTCACAAAACTCATTTCATTTCCCTACTTTCATAAGGCGTTCAAGAAGATCCATGTTTCACTTTTCGACAATTCTATTTCTCATAATCACGAAGATCACCATCAAAATATTTATTCCTTCATGAAACACCATTGGTGAATCCCATCTTCACGAAACTAATGAATTTTCACTATTTTCATAAGTCCTTCAAGAAAATACATGTTTTGAGATGCTTTACATCTTCAAAATTTTGTTCCCCAAAAAGTTTCCAAACACTGGGAAATTGAACCACCTGAAAGCTCTGCTTCAGCTAAACCAAACCTGATGATTCGTAGTCATCTAGTAGCATCCTTATTTCTAATCAAACCAAAAACCGATTTTCATCTTCTTTTCTACCCCTTTACTTTATAATTATATCACCACATGTTCTCTAAATAACTTATGATATTTTTGAAATATAGACCAGAAAAACATCATCATATTTTCAAAGAAAAGTATTGTAACTTCCTTTTCTTCCAATAACATGTTTCCTTACAATCAAACCATAATATGATCGGCTTCATATTTTCCAACAAAATATTTCTCTCCAACCGAGCCTGCATAATATTGTAAGAACAAATTCTCTTTCAAACTGATTCTCAATAAGATTTTCAACACCAGCACTCTCCCCTTTCCTTCAAACCTTCATTTCACTTTTAGATTTGTATCGGATCCATATTGAATCCAATTCTCATCATCATTACAGTAATAACCTCATTCCAAACACAAAGTGAGTTTGATGAACCTATAAGAAGTTCTTTCTTAAGTACAGTGAGTCTGATTTCAAGACAAACTTCTTCAAGCATCCAAACGCCTTCTCCATCCATCATCATGAAACTCAAAGTCTTCAAACCATTCACATGATTCTTGGAAGTTCAAGACTTTAGGACTTCATCTAAGCTCCATCAACATTATAACTTCTTCATCATATTGACATCAATGTAATCTTTCTATTTCATTGATTGTCATTATTTACCAATGATAATCATTTGACAAAAAATACAGTCCATACACAAAGTGGGATCTACAGTCTCCCCCTTTGTATTTATTGGAAATACATTAAATGTTCTTTACAAATGAATGTGTCAATATGTGGAACTATTATATTCTCTCTCCCCTTTACTTTTTAAACTTTCATTTCACTTTATCACCCCCTTATTGAAAATAAATTCAATATTAATAAAAAAAAGGTTATTTGTTCATACTTAAGAAATGTGTCATCCATCATTTCACTCTAAGTCTACTTAATCTTTTCTCAGTGTAGAAAACAAGGGGATTTTATTTAGACAATAAAGTTGTCCATTACCCACATATCATGATACCTTAAGAAATGAGAAATAAAATACTTTTCTTCAAAGATTAATCACTTTCATTCTAGACTGATGTTATTAAATCTAAGATGAATCTTTCTAAGAACAATCAACCTGAAACTCTTATACTCACTTCAACAAATGGATTAAAGATATTCAAGTGTAATGGGTAGGATAAGTGACCTTAAGGAACTTACATTATTCTTATGTCACTGAATAATTTAATTTCTCCCCATTTATCAAAATTTTGTTATTTTTATAACCAAGGATGAGATATTAAGAGACATAACATTGTTATTGACAAGATCTTCAAGCAATTTCCTGAATAATCACATTTTATACAGATTGAAATAATAATTATGGAAGCTTCTTCATTTGTCTCCACCTAAAGGAAAACACTTCTCATCATCTTCATAATGGTTAATCTCATCAAGAATGGATTTCAAGAAATTTCAATATGGAGAATACACCAGAATGGTTCTTCAACTTTTGATGGTCCATATTGGACAACTTTCACAACTTCACCAAGGATGATCTTAAAGAACATTTGTTTTTTTTTGAATACCAAGAAATAAGATCAAACTAATATGGGATCTTCTTTATCCTGGATATTTCAAATAGAACATATTCTTCAGGTTCATCAAGGATGATCCTCCATCATATTAGTATTTAAATATCAATTGATGAATCATTCATAGATGGTAACTTCATTATATTTGCTATCAATAATTGACAGTGCTCGATAATTTTCAGGTTCTCCCCCTGAGAACATGCTTCACCTTCAAATTCGTATATTATAAACACAAATACAATACATAATGATTTAAGGGAATAAGTCGGATCATCCTTGCTTCGTTAATATAAATAGAAAGGTTGAGATGTTATTCTCAACTAATTTGCTTCAATTGATCTAGTCTTCATGCATGCACATCAAAACTTCTGTTATGATTTATGTTCAGGCAGCATAGATCTCTTTACATCCTCTTCTTCTTTGTGTGGATAATATTTCTTCTTAACAGTCTTCTTGGATGATAAATCATTACTCTTTTTTATTAATTCTTCTTATTCTAGTAATAATGTTAAAAAATCTTTTTCAATGTGACCATATTTCTTGCATATCTCTCATAGAACTTCTATAACACAAGAGTTTCCTTTTATTTTCAACCTCTCATTTAATTTTTCTTCATCATGTGTAATCTTTTCATTTCCTCCTTCACTAGCCTTATCTTGTGCATCATCAATTTTTCTCATTCTTTCCAAATCATTAGGCCAGATGACTAACATTTCATTTGGAATTGTGACAACATGTTTGGATATTTCACATGGTTTCTTCTGAGTGCCATCCCTTTTAGTAGTTATTTTGGATGCACTACCCTTTAACTTCATGGATTTTGAATCCTTGGTTTTCTCACCATTATTTCTTGGAATATTCTTGGGATAATTTATTTTATAATATTCTTTTGATTCCTTCCCAAGGTTTATTCTTCCTTCTAAGTCAAATTGTGTGATCTTATTTTCTTATTATCTTTGGATACATGTTGAGAAGATCATGTACCAACCTTATGTCCACTTCTATTTCATACATCACAGATGTTATCAAGCATTCCAAAACTATTTATAGTATACATATTCTTATGGACCTGTGGATATTTCTTATTCATTTATGGATTTCTCTCCCATAGGATAGGCTTTCTTTGTGCTTTTACATTTTGAGAATTGTACCAACTATAAAATACACAGTTCCCAAATTTTTTGTAGCACTACCATTGACACACGAATCTTGATTTCCAGATATCTTTTGTGTGATATTATTGGGTCTTCTTCATACTTTTTTTTCTCTTTCTGGGGAACCACCTTCCAAATTGTTCTACATATCTACCCTAGATATGGTGGTAGGTATTTTATCACCTTTATTTTTCCATACTTGTTTATAATTTTAATTCCTACCTATAATGTTTGTTGAAACATATTTAGAAACATTAGTAAAAAATGGTATAGATGGTACCTTTTCCTTCTCAACTTCTTAAGCTAGATCATTGAATGAATTAATTGTCTTCTTATAAATTGTTAGAGTACTTTTTATAGTAGAATCATCCAATGAACATTGAGTACCAGTAGAAATTGCATCCTTCTTTTGTGAAGTTTCAATATGTGTCTTCTCAAGATTAGAAAACTGAGTTTCCAATTTTAGACATTTCATATTGAGGATGATTTTTAGATCTTCAATCATAATCATCTTCTCTTTACAAGTCTTATTAAATATTTCAACTTCCTCTTCATGCATCAGGACTTTGTTTTGTAACAAAGATTCAACTTACTTGATATTCTTAGAGTTTTCTTCCAAATATAAACCCTTGACTTCATTGATTTTCTTCAGCATATATTTAGGTGCATGTATCTTTTCTTCCAGATCCTTATTGACTCCCTCTTTCTCTTCAACTTCTTTGAGGAATTTTGAGGAACTTGTTTCAAGTTCCCTCTTAGTTGATTCAAAGGTTCCAACCTGTCTAGATAGCTTTAAACAATCTATAATATTTTCTTACAAGACCTTCTCCAAAACATCTACTTATTCTTACAACTGTGTGATATCTTCCTGTATACATTGAAAGACTCCAAAAACAAGGGAGGCGCTTTCTTCAAGAATATCATGAAAAATAACTCTTAATATATCCACTGATAATTCTTGATAAGTTATAGATTTATCATCATCACCATTGTGCTAGAAGATTCATCTCAAGGAAATATCTTAAATGTGACAAATCATACCTCTTGATCACTAGAGGTAGGAAGTTTATCCAACTTCTTAGTGGAAACTTGAGCCAACTTATCATTAAATTCCATATTTGATATTTCTTCATTGTCATCAAGGTATGGAGAAACAGATACTTCCTCTTCTTTAGATAAGAGGGACTTCTTCTTCAACTTTATCTTCTCCTTCTTTTTCATGTTCATCATGGTGTTGGTAGATATATACTTCTGATCAGAGGTATCTGAATCTTCACCAAAAATACACCTCATTTTTGAATCAGGAAAGAAACACTAATCTTCAATGGAGAATAACATCACTGTAGAGAATCTAACAGAGTTGTACTTACCTGTGATACCAATTGATAAAACCATTTTGTGATATTCCTAACACTGATAGGGGTGAATTAGTTTTGTGGAATTTTTAATACAATTGTAACATTTTATCCCTATACCTATTAGTTCTGCTAGGATCTTGATTATCTTATTCTATTTTCCATGTCGCATAAAAGTATACAAAATCAATAAGGATAGCACATGTTATTTTTACAAGGTTCACTACTCAATAAGAGTATCTAGTCCTTAGCATGATCTGGAATCAATCCTGACCAAACAACCACTAGAAAACAATCCTTTTGTGTGGTTACAATGAGTAAGAGATTCTCTTACACTCATGAAGCACTTTAAAAACAATCTAATATTTCATGTTTTGTAGCTCCTAGATAGATATTTATATTTCCTCCCAAGATAGTCTTCTCCTTGTTTAAAAGGTTGTGTAACACCAAGAAAGTCTTCCACCTATTGAGATCTTTTGGATTCTATAGTGATTCTTTTTTCTTCAACAATATTCTACATCACTTGGTTAATTTCATAGTAGAAGGAAAGAAAATTCTTCTTAATTATTCCCTGTAACAAACCTAATAGATTCACTATCTTCTTCTTCTATCTATCATAATAATATGAATGTAGTAGACTGGTGAACTGAATTCTCTCTAACTCAAATTATGATCAATGGTTATAAATCTAGCCATTGACTTCTTCAATTATTTTATATTCCTTCTTTGGTGAAAAACCAAATTCACAAAGATATCTTATTATTATTCATTCTAGAGTCACAAACTACCTTTGTGATTATTAAATCAATGATTATTGGATCGTCTCATCATAATCACAACAAATATGTCCTGAATAATTAGATATAGATTGGTCACTCTCTTCTATGTCATTAACACACAATGGTGGTATTATACCCAAGCACTGGTTCACCTAAACCAGATATTCAATACTGTTGTTCATGAAGCTCCCTCAAGAATCCTACAACCATCGTGAAGAAAAATCCCTTCATAGAATCACATTTCTTTCATGAATCACACTTAGCCTTTGTGAAGCACCCAACTTTTGGTTGGATTTTTATAGCCTTGATGAATTCCCTTAACTTTTGTGATGCTTAAAACATTTGGTTGGATATCAAAGACTTTGCAAACTTTTTCACATGAACCATCTTCATGAGTCACCTTCACAAACCAAGAGCCTTAATATATTCATTTAATCCTCACTACATTTCCAATGGGGTATAGGCCTATTTTTAGGCTTTTCCTCTAATTCCAGAATCTTCTAGCCACGTTAGCACCATTTCATGGAGCTCTCCCATTTCATTCACAGTGCTCTCTTTTTCATGAAACTCTAAGAAAATTTCACATCCATGCATCTTTTCATAATCGTGGAGATCACTATCAGAATCTTTGTGCCTTCACAAAAAACCCTTTGTGAATCCCATCTTTATGAAACTCGTGACTTTGTCATATTTTCATATGGCCTTCCAAAAAATCCATGTTTTCCTTCATGATGTTTCTATTTCTCATAATCATGGAGATCACCATCAGAATATTCATTACTTTGTAAAACACCCTAAATGAAGACCATCATCATGAAACTCACACCTTTTCTATATTTTCATAACGCCTTCATGAAGATACATGTTTCACTTCATGATTCTCTTATTTCTCATAATTGTGAAGATCATTATTATAATCTTCATGCCTTCACAAATAACATATTCACAAAACTCATGATTTTTTCCTATTTTTATAAGGCCTTCAAGAATGTCTATGTTTTGTGATTCTTTACATCTTCTAAATTTTGGAACCCAAAAAAATGGAAAACACTGGAAACTACGCCACCTTAAAACTCTACTTCAGTAAAACTAACAATGATGATTTACAGTTATCCAATAGAATTCTTATTTCCAATAAAACTACAAAATGATTGGTATCTTTTTTTCTGTCACATTCATCCATAATGCTTTCATCACAATTTCTCTAAGTAACTTATGATATTTGTGAAATACAGACCAGAAAAGCATTTTCAAATTTTCAAAGGAAAGTATTGTAAATTCATTTTCTTCTAGTAACATATTTCCTTCCAATCAAACCTTAATATGATGGCTATATATTTTATAGAAAAATATTTCTCTCTAGTAAAACATGAATAACATTTGAAGAACAACTTCTCTTTCAAACTGATGCTCAATGTGATTGTTAGCACCATCTTTATCCCCTTTCCTTTAAACCTTCATTTCACTTTAAGATTTGTATCAGATCAATTCTGAATCCAATTATCATTCGCATTATAATCAATACATCATTATGAACCCAAGGTGAGTATGATGAACCTATATCAAGGTCTTTCTTAAGCACAGTGAGTCCAATTTTAAGGAAAAATTCTTCAAGCATCCAAAAGCATCCTCCATCCATCATCATGAAACTCAAAGTCTTCAAACCATTCACATGATTATTAGAAGTTAAATACTTGAGGACTACTTCCAAGCTCCATCAACTTTTGAACTTCTTCATCATATTGAAATTAATTTAATCTTCATATTGAATTGATCATTATTATTTACCAATAACAATCATTTGATAGCAAATACAATCCATACACAAAGTGGTGACTACACCCTCTTCTATATAATATTAACTACCATATTATATGATTATGTATAAACTAAAATATAGGGAAGTTAAATTAAATTATGGGGGAGTAACACAAATTTATTTTATACTTACATGTTTTTTATGTTTTTTTTGGATTTCATTATCCAAACTAAATACCTTGGTAAAATTTAATTATATTGTATTTTTTTACAAAAATTATTAATTAAAACCTCTGTGGATTTAAATGATTACTAAAATGGTTTTTTCTATCTATTTACAGACTAAAAATTTAATGAAGATTAATCAAATGTGAAATTCATGTTCAAAAGTGTTGTTTAATGGGTTTGGGAATCTATAAATGATTAATTCATTATTTCCTTTAGTTATAGATTATTAAAAGAATATATGGGTAGCTGTGTAATTTTATAATGGGTTTTAAAGTAGTTGGAAGAGATTAAATATGGATAAAGGATTCCACATATGATTTACTCGATTAAATCACACCTCGTGTATGATTAAAATGGATGATACATAGCCTGTGTGTAAATAAATCGAGGGGAAGGCATTATGGAAGATGAACTACCATGAAACTATTGTAGAGTTTGATTAAATATCCTTCCATGAGATTAAAATATTATTAATGAAGATTACATCAGATTTAAACCCTGACTCCTGTGAATATATAGGATTAATCTAATATGAAAGTGGGATACTTCAGATAAACTACCCATGACAAGGTGCGCATCATATTTTTAGGCTATGATCAAATCCCCCAGGTTCAACCTCATGCCCTTTCTACTGATATTTTTTTAGAAATTTTCATCTATCAATATTATATTTTTTATACACCACCTCACACAATAAAACCCCCCTTATTTCCATTAATTGAAATTACTAAAAAATATAAATAAGTTCTTAGGACATTTAGTGTTTTGGCATGGTTGTTTATGAGATGGCCCTAGTAATCAACTATGTTGTCTTTTATATGTGTTTAAAATTCTATTAATAAGATACTTATGATAGGATCTAATCAATTATATCCAAATTGAACATATGTTGAGCTCTCCTGAGGATACACCATCATATATGAGAAACCAATAAGCCATTTATAATAATATCCTTACCCATCATCCTATTGTGAATAATGAGTCAATTTATATATAGGTATGTGCAGTCATAATTTTACAACTGACATAACATGAACTACATATAACACCATGTAAACATAATACTAATTAAAAATAAAAAAAATCATAATCAACATAAAAAACAATCCTTTTAATTTAATTTTATGGAATATAGTTTTAAACAAACAACTTTATAAGAGAATCCATTTACCATTTATGTCTCACCCAGTCACTTTTTGATGTCCACATAAGCACTAGAAAGCTATATCAAAGAGAGAGGTTCACCCACCCTTAACGGTCAACTGTCAAGAACACCAGGTACACCCTTAGTTTAGGAAAATATAGAATAACTATATTTTAAGGAATGTAGCCTATGGTGATAAGGCCATGATAACATACCTACACCATTTATATACCTAACCACCCTAATAAACCACTCATCATCAACCAACCACCCAAATCAACCTTCGTAGATTCAAATTTATGATAATATACTACACTAATAATCATAAAGTCTTTATAATATGCACCTACCATCTTCCATAACTAGACCACTTAGGAGAATCCCTCACCAAAAAACCATAATCATAATCTTACTTTGGTACAATCACATTAGAAGAAGAAAAATTCTACCTAATACCTCTCACATAAAATATTAGTCAAGGTGGAAAGTTAGATCGCTAGTATACCCACATTAATCAAATACTCCAAACCTAAACAAACATATATCTTAATGATGTATCACCACACTCGATAGAATTTTGAATGTTACTCTACTAAATGTTACAATTCCATCTAAGACTCAACTCAAGGATGCATATATTTTTGGGTTCCCATTGATATTGTAGTCAAGGACTTCATATTGATATAATCAAGGGGTAGATTTTAAATAAATATTACCTATATAAAACCAATAAAATCCTATATAGTAAATTTATTATAACTCCAATGAACCTTATAACCTCTCAAAAAACCACATTCCCTATAGGTTAACTCCAATGTGAAATTCTCCATATACCCAAATCACCATCCCACCATCCTTAAAAACTCATATAATTCAAGAAAAATTTTATTATACCACCTACCCTATATTATCAAGATCATACCATTCTATTATCTCTATTTTAATCACACTTTATTTATTTAATTTTTAAAAGAAAATAAAACATAAAAATTATGGATTTAGTTACAAAAACAGTGAATAAAAATCAGAGAAATATAGAAAGGATGGTAGTATGGGATTATAACTATCATTCGGTGGCTTCTTCTTCTGATGGATTTCCAATTGAACAAGAGATGGAGGAGATAGATGAAGAATAAATAGAGAAAAGGATGAGGTAGTTTGGCTCATGTGTATCTCTAGATTATCTGAGTAAATGAGAGGGTCGATACATATTTTTTATTTTAAAACAAATTATAAATTATAATTATAATTTATAAAAAACAAAATGTAAACCATAGGGAATATAGTTCCCCTTCACCAGGTTCCTAGGGGAATCTGAAAAAAATTTAGAAACACCAGGTGTTGTACTGGGTAACTTGTAGCCTCTATAGTCCCTTGCATTATGACTCCATTCCCTTAATCATCCCTCAAATCCTTGAATGGCCCTTGTAACCTCGTAACTTCTATAAAACAGCCCTTAATTTAGTCCCCCGATCACAATATTCAAAACCAAACCAAAATAAAAAATCACCCCAACTCTAAAAAATCTTTATGTCAATTTTATTTGATTCCAAAAACACATATGAACATGAGTCATTACAAACTCCCCACTATATAACATATTATCCTAAATAATTCTTCATGATAATTTAATAAATTTAATTCATTTTCATCAATCAATTACCAAAAAAATTCCTATATCTCTAAGTGATATAAGCATTCTATAAAAAGTAAAACAAAACATTTACTTGTAATTTTATGCCTCCCAGTCTAAAAATTAATAACTATAAGTCATTTAAAAATAGTTTCCTTTGAATCCAAGTCATTATTTTTCATCCAAACACACATGAAAAGAACTAACTAAAACTACACCCCATTGGTTTCCCCTAAATTCATTAAAAAATTAATATTAAGGTACCAATTGACCCCAATACATAGAAACAAATATTCCCAAAACACAACAACATTACTCAATACCTAGTCACCAATGTCAAATTTAAACCAATTTACATCTCCAATCTAAGAAATACCACCAAACATTTGGATTTGTATCTAGGAATCACATACCTTTCAATACAAGATCCTCATCCTAAGTGTAAGATCTAGTATAATGGATAGTTCATCACTCATAGATAAAACCATTACACTTTGTTGACATACACAAACATTATCTATGAAAATATCGATACTAGATATATTCTAAAATTCCACATCAATCTCTCACTGAATTAACTGACTTCCATTGAGAATTATAGAACAATAACCAAATATGTGTGTCATTAATGAATCAAACATCTTTTTGTTCATCTGGAATTATACCAATATAATCACCAATTTATACTAAGAAATGGTTACATGATCTAATTTCACTAAATTATACCAATTAAACTCAAGTGTATTCCTCCACTCTCAAAATACAGCACATGTTCTTATAGATGGAAGTTGATGATAAACCTCAAACATTACTATAATGGGTTTTCATGAATCATTGAATATGACATTACACACACATTACTCATGAAAAAAATTATATTATTGAAAAATCAATGGTATGATCTACACTATAGGATTTTCTATATCTATTAAGTCTCAAGCACCGATGCAGTTTGTTTCTTATCCCTACTAATGATGTTTCAATATTGATCCATTATATTAACAACCTAGGTAACCCATTCAATGAAATTTTCTCTATTTTATAGGGTTTTATAATGTATCACACAACCACTACCAAGAGATTGATAATCTCATTGTTATGATGATTTCATACTAACAATCCATGCATAGGCATGAAAATACCTTAGCCCTCTTTTTCATAGAGTTTTAAAATTTATTTCCCTTTCATAATAAAATTACTTTAATGAAATATTTTCATTTTATTTGAGTTTTTTATATCCACCTCACCAAAAATAATGATTCCAAAATACCAAATATCATCCTTATTCTCTTGCTTTTATTTAGGCACCACTTTTCTCTCTATGGTATTTAGAGGTAAGAAAATCTATTATATCACTAAAAATTTCTAGTTGACTACTTAAAATTGTGTGGTAAGCTAAAATAAGAAAACAAACTTCTCTCAATCAATCATCAAATCCTTTTTTTAACTATTTTATTTTATGGTTTAATTTCCTTACAAGGTTTACACAAAGTGGTGTTACCCATTAAATAAAAAACAAAATACTTTACAAATCAACCAAACCACAAGAGCTTCAAGAATTTAGGAATCTTTCTTAGGGATACATTATCTTGATAAAAAATATCATATGGAAAAGATTATAATTCCCCTTTTAATTATTTACCACCACCGTTTTCTGTATCTTTGGTCTTCTACCATTTACTTATGTTACCTTTCTATCATAGATATTTTCTGGTTTATATGTAACATCTTGGATCATCAATACGTTAAAAATTATATAGAATACTTTCAGTAAAATTTTCAAAAACATTGGTATTAATTTATAACCAAGAGTAAAATAGGTCTTTACTTAATATACAAGATAACTCTCACTGCCAAATATTCTTCACTCACTCGGCCTTTATCAAGGGATTATAACATGTCTCATGCTAACTATGAAAAATCCATCCACTAAATCACCCCTTCTACACCACCCATGGGTCAACTATTATTAGAAAACTAATAACTAGGGTCTCTAAATTTCTCTCCCAAACATGAATACACAATGGTATCAAATTTAAACCCACTCATCTCATATCAAAATAAGTCAAATAATTTTGTTTATAAGATGACACCTAATTAACTAGATTTGGAATCCCATATTCCAACCTTATCACACACCAACCATCCACCATATTCATTATTCCTGGTTTCCTATAGACCCATAAAATTTAATTAATATGCTTATAAAAATAGTATAGGGTTACCAAAAACTCATACACATCATAACACTAACATTATACCACTGAATCATATTATATCTCGCTCTTCTCAACCACTATAGAAACATTTTAAGAAAAATGGATTTTATTTTAAATTAAAGGGTCCCATATAATATGAATATTTAAAAACAATAACTATAAAGTGATAAACACTATTTATATCATTAAATATATACCAAATAAATTAATACAAAACATAGTAAGCACCAAAAAATATTAATTCATTTTTGATGGAATAATTAACCAAAATCCTCTGGTTTTTATTCAAAACATTACATGTATTTTAAAGTCATGGTAAGGATTACTTAAGTAATGCAACACTAAAAAATTATTTTAGATAAAATTAATTAATTGAATTTTAATTATTTAAAAACCCAAAAAAATATTTGAATATTATATTTTTAAAAAAATTTATTAAATTTTTCATTGAAATTTTTCAAAAATCTAATTTACCAATCACACACAAGAATAAAAATGTTATTTGAACATATGAACTAACCATAATTCATGATAATAATGAAAACATGTCTCTTAACTAATCCATGTAACTAAAAATTATTTTTAACCATACTATACATAATATTATTTAAGAAAAACCAATTCAGTCCTTTAGTGTTAAGGATGAAATATCATATTTCATTGGTAATATTTTACTATAAATAGATTGATCATAATTTTACACGGGTAGAATCTCAAGTCCCAAACTGTCATATTTTTTTGAATAAAACCCTAGACAACCCAAACACCACTTTGATACCACTTATAATGACTCAACCTAGATATTCTATTAACTTTGTTAGATTTATTACACACACCAAGCATTTTCAATTATTTTCATGTGATAGAGACTAGTGTCGAGGGTCTAGGTTTAAATTTGGGGAATGATTTTAACTCTTTTGGTGACATTTTAGGTCAATACTAAATTTTACTAGAAATATGGCATGATATGTCCATATATCGGGCATTTCCTTATAATAAAATGATAACTTTAATGCTATAGAGTAATTATATTACCAATATGAAAACAAATAGACTCCCATATATATATTAATAAATAAATAATACATAAAAATAGGCCATAGGTAAATCATACAATAGTCTAAAGCCAAAATAAAAATGATACAATTAAATAACATAAAAAACAATGATATACTAAAGACCCTTCTATCCTCTAATGGACACAATTACTCAACCACATAATTAATTCCATCTGACTTACTTTGAAACCATACTATGTTATCAAGATCCAATCATTTGTCATCAAATAAAAGTAAATACCTAAAAGTCCATCAAGGGAATTGTATAAATATCAATATATATATATATATACATGGTGTGAGTACATAAATCGGTATCCCACAATGAATTATTTCATTAACATGACCTTTATATAGGAGTAAATTTATTAAATGATATATTATAGCAACACAAAATAACTAGAAAATATAAAAAATAACAATACCCCGTTTTTATGAGACTATTAAAAACAAATCAAACATAAACCCATATTTTTGCTTCCAAATGCCTACTAAATCACTATAGAAACCACATCAACTGTATTAATCCATTCCTATGAAACAGTTATACTTTATTTGACCCATGATAAAACTCTATAAAGGAGGACTACATCGTATTGGTCAAATCAAGAGGGAAAATACTCATTAATTCAAACTACATTCTCCCTATAGAAGGAAAAAGTTCCAGAGAAAGGGATTATATCATCTTAAATTTGGGATAATATAACTTATAGATAGGGATGGATATATTTATATATGTAATGTTCCCATGGAACATCCATCATGTTCTCCTTATTCTCTAATATAAAACATGAGAAACCAAAAAATCATTTATAACAATATTTCTACATATATAACTATTATGAATAACTAGATAAAATATATAAGTATGTGTGGAAATGATGTTAATACAAAAATATTTGGTGTATAAAAAATTGTATGTAACTTACCCCCTTACTATAATTTTAGGTAAATATATACATATAAAAAATGAATAATTATAAACAATATAATTAACTTACATAACAACATCAATGAAACATACTGATTTCAACATAATAATTAATTATGAAATTTACTTAAAAAAATTCTTTAATTTATTTTCAAGGAATACAGTTTTGAATAAACCTATTAAAAATAGAATTAATTTACAATTTTTGACATACATTATCACATATAATTGTCCTCATAATCACTAGAAATGTATATGAAAGAGAGAGGTTCACTCTCCCTCATTGGTCATCTATAAATAAGACTAGGTATGAACTTATGTTGGGAAAATAATAAATCATTGTATTATAATTCATTTAGTCAATACTTACATGGCCTCAAAAATATAACTCCATACATTATTTACTTAAACTTCCTCTAAAACCAGTCACCAATAACCAATATCATGAACCACTTTCAATAGATTCACATTGTTGGTCCCATATAATGTAGGAATCCTTGAGAGTGGGTGAATCGGGGTACAAAAATCATAATTAAACCCTTACAATGACCTATTCTTATGATTAGTTGAAACTCAAATCTCTCCGTCATCAAATAATAAAATATTAGTAAAAAAGATACATAATCAATATTAATTGGTTAACTCACACCAGTCTATATCAAATGAGAATATAATTGTTGATTATTTTGTATAAAAAATAATAATAAAGTGCACTACTTGTTTATAATTTTAGATAAGACTCATTTCCCCACTTGGCACAAAACTATTAAAAAATAGTTAACTCACTTCTATCTCACTCAAGAAATACTCATTTTCCCTTAAGAGTATAATTTTGATAATATAAATAAAAAATAAAAATTGTACACCTCCATTGGTGTAGAAATATGTTCCATGTTCATCATTATTATTGATCTCATCTCCCTTATTAAGATTAAAATATCTATGAGATTCAAAAACTATCTCATATTTAGAAACCCTCTCTTAAAAACTCTTTTTAGTTTTTTATCATAGAAAATATCCACTTTTATTCTCCTCCATGGATGTTAATAAATGGTTAACATCTATCCAAGTTGTTTAAACAACACTATAATCATGAATTTTATCCCCCACACTTATTAGATAGTTTAATATGTCCTATAGAATTATTTTTTTATCTCCATAATTCAGGATAATAGGTACACATTTGAATGATTTTTAATTATTTATTATCTAACTAATTTGATAGAATTGTTATATAACAAGGTATGTCCTAGAATAATGCCTTAAAAATAATACAACTCTAAAAATTATTGTCTAGAATACATTCATTCCCTAATATATTCAGAGTGACTTATTTTCCAAAAAATATATTAAAACATTATGTTGTAATCAAAATCATTGTAGCATGATCATGAATCCCTAATCTAACAATATGAAATTACCATTTTCTCAAAATATATAACCCTTAAACCATTTGATAAGAAAATTTTCAATATAAAACTATGTGGTTTTGTAAAATTAAAACCATCATCCTATAATCTCTATTTTTGAATCCATTATTTAAAAATCACTCATATATAGAAAGTAGTGAAGTGATATTTTATCATTAGGTTGTGATTTTATAATTTTCCATTTCAATAAAATTCCACTATAAATTATCATGGATTGGTATTAATTATAATAATAAAACCAATCAACCATAATATCCAATCCAAAATAGTTTTTATAATGTTGTGAAATACACCCTCTTATGGTGAGTTTTTTCTTATTAGAGAAAAAACTCTAAAAATTTAACCAAATTAATCTATAAATCTATAAATTTCAATTATTTTTATAATTATTTTTAAGTATTTTCATAATCCTTTTTATCAAAAAATATAACATAAAATTTATGCATAATTTTTTATTAACTATCTATCTATTTTAGTTCGTTAAAGAAACTTCGCACTTCAAACTTTTTCAAAAATCATTCAACTCTTTAAAAGATTATTATCTCCTCTTCAAAGTAAAAAAATTTCAACTATAAGAAAAAATATTTTTTTTTAGATTCAAAAATAATTCACTTTAATCCTATATTATCAATGATCATCATTGATAAATAGGGATTATATGAAATTTTTATTAATGACACTTTATTATCCACATTTTTCTGATACCTCTTGTCTGTTAACACATATTATTTCATTCTTATTCCTAAAAACATCACTCTTACATATTCGTTCCTATTATACATATTCATAAAAATTAAGCATTCATATTAATCTCCCCTAACCCTACTTCAAATAAATGGTAAAACCTCTCTCCCCCTTTGAATTACTTGATGAAATTTCTCCCCTTATATGATATGGAATAACTCTCCCCCATTATCAATGACTAGGAAAAGCACACATTTAAAGGTTATAAAAGAGTATTAGTAACTTACTCAATTAACTCATTATAGAAAACATACCATTCAATAATCCCACTTATTGAACACTGGATGTGGAATGAATAATACCTTTAGATATTTCCTTCATTGTTATATAAATAATTTATTCTTGAGTAGACACATGCTCTAATTTCACAAAACCATTCTCAATTTTCTCCTTTATATAATGATTTTTTCACCAGATGTGATTTATCCTAGAATAATACACAAGATTTTTATAATTATTAATTGAACATGAGTTAACATATTTGAGTACAATAGGTGAATTTACCTCATCACCAATATCATCAAGATATTTATTTATTCATAAAAGTTTCATTTTATATTGAGATGGGTTATATATTTAGCTCTTTTAGTTGACAAAAAAATGATATATTACTTATTACTCAACCATAAAATACATAAATCTCCCAAATAAAAAGTATCACCCAACATCCAATTTCCATTATCTGTTGAACCAACCCAATTAGTGGTTGTATATCCTAATAAACCCTTTTTATATACTCATTTGTAAATTAATCCAAAATCTACCATGCCTTTGATATAATGAATTATTATTCCCTCCGCTATCATGCGGCTTTCCTAGGGATAAATTTGACACCTTACTGCTTAATATGTATCAAATGCAATGTCTGGTAATATAAAACTTCATGAATTTACCTATATCCATAATATCAACCACTTCTTATTTAACATCTTCTAAAAATTTCATCTACAAAGAAATAAACATTGAAAAAATAATTATATCTTCCATTCCATGATATTTTAATAACCCATTAATATATTTGGACATTGAAATAAACCTTCCAAGCTTTCCTTTTATAAATTGAAAACCAAGTAAAAATATCAATTCATCAACCATAGACATTCCAAATGTTCTCCATGTGAAATTTTTGAACTCTGAGCATTTAGATTCATTCAATCCTAAAAATATTATGTAATATATATAATCTAGAACAACCATCCTTTGATCATTCTCATTCTTGAAATAATGATTATGATCAACTCCTTCATACTGGAATCTGAGATTTCATAAGTATTAATCAAGCCTAGAATACTAATATCTTATTTCTTGTATCTTCCCAAAGAGAAAATTTGTGTAGGAGAAATTATTTTTTATCATCTTTATGAATGCAAAAAACATATAATTACTCAAAATAAACTTCTTCTTCAAGGAATATACTGAGAAATTCTAATTTTATATCCGTTTTAAAAAACATAAACTTATTTTACACCACTATGTATAAAAGAATTATAATAATTTTCAGTATATCCATAGTTAAAAATTTATCAAACACCATAATCTCTTTAATTTTAAGTATCCTTTGTACAATAGTTGTACTTAATTTTGTATCAAGTTAGATTATTCATTAACCTTGTTTCCAAAATCACACTTGTTTATAATAAAATTTTTATCATTTAACACTCAAACAATTCCCCATGTTTGAATCTTTCAAATTTATCAAGATCCTCATCTGTAGAGCAAATAATCAAATACATATCCTAATGAACAAAAAATCAAGATCAAATCACATATATCCATAGACCAAACATCCCCATGTTTTTTATCTAAGAGTGATAAGAGATAATCCAATAAATAATAAGTAGATCAAGATCTTACCCAATATTAAATGTAAAATCCAAGATCTACGTGAAAGAATTGTCTAAACGAAGAGGATATTCCCTAAAAATCACCCTATGATGCTAAACGAATCATCCTATATATTAAAAAGTATGTATGGGTTCTATATTAGGGTTCATAAAGGGTTATTTATAACTAATATATATGGGTTAAATACATCAATATAATTTTATAAAAATTGCATGAACTTTACAAATTGTTCAGACCACTCTGACCAATTTTCCTAACCTTCAATGGTTTAACAAAACATGAAATAAACCGTGAATCATTTGTAAAAATATTCCAAATCTCTTAAAATAATCTATAATCTCAAAAAAAAACCTAAGGTAAAAACCCATCACAAACCCCTTATCAAACTCAAAATCCATTTTTGAAACCATTAACATTTTATATTCATTGCTTAATACAAAATAGATAATTACAATTATATATTTTTTCAAGAGTGTTACACAAAATCATGATATAATATTTCATTCAATTACATTTATTATTTCTTTACCAATTTATAAGAATTTTATTCCAAAGAAAATAAGAACTTTATAATTCTCATCCATCTCTGATTGAAAATTAATTTTTTATTATTGTCATAAATCCTCTTTTAAGGGCTGAGGGTGAACCCAACATGACTTCAAAGACTTAAAACATCAAAATGTACCCCAAATATCCAAAAGCCAAAAAATTGGATCAATTAAACAATGGAAGGCCCCTCCCCAGCATCAAAAACATTAATTTTGGTTTCCACCTTTCCAAGGTTGCTCGGCAAGCTGTCTCGTGCAGAGATGCATGATTCTAGTACCGATGGCTAAGGCCATACCCTCTCAAACATCCATATCTGAATCGAAAAGGTCTGGTGAAAACACTCAACTATAAACCTCATTGGAGAAACCTCTCAAGAAAATCTAGAATCATAGACCCTTGAACTGCAAACCATTGGACACATAGCATATCACGCCATAACAGATTCACACACCATAATCGAAGATTCATAGTAAGAAGAAGATTCACCCAAAACAAAACACGAAGTCAAATATCAAAGCCATCACCACAAAAAGAGCCTCCCAAACACCAGAATCGGTGCCGAAAGAAGCTCAGCCAAAAACTAACCTGATCCAAAGAAAATCCCATCTCCACCATCAATCTCGCTCATGGAGACCACAAATCCACCCAAAGAACTCACAGCCGAACAAAAAACACGGCTAGAACCTCAGACCGTAGCAGATCGGATCTTGACCTAAGATCATCACCATGCCATCATGGAGACGAATGAGCCCACCGATGATCGTGAACCCTCGATGCCACAGAAGCTGAACCCACGATGCCGCCAAATGAACCCGGAACCCACGAAATGAAGGAACCCAAACCTACCACGCTTTTGAAGCCTGGATCTCAAACCATGACATCGTCACATCAAGAGGAGCACACCTCGATCTCGTTAAGAAGAGCCAAGGAGTCAAGCCGCAACCAACTGAGACTGAGGAAGGGTGGCAATGACGGGGAAACCCTAGAACCGTGAAGCCCCTTACGGAGTCATCTATTCCTAATAGAATTGGAACCCCAGGTAAAACCATCACCAAATCCCATTATGGTATTTTCCTCATCCATCCCTAAAATAATAAATTATCTATGAAAATAAGATTTATCAAATTTCATCAATATATCCTCTATGATTCCTCTAAGTACTTTACTAATTTGTCATCAAGCTGTAAATCAATCCTAGTTATTTTGGGACCATAAAATCCCAATTTACCAGACTTTACATGACATAAAATATATAATTTCACCCAAAACATAGAGTAGCTTTAAAAACACAATATTTGTTATCATCTATCAAATTATAAAACTTTGTTATTTTAACTGTATGGTTAACTTCATTTTAAATATTTTTTATGATTATTCAATAAAATAAATTCTATAGCAGTCTTCATTGATTCTACATATTAGGGATAATTACTTTAAATAACTTTTTATATGTAGGAAATTAATTTTTCCTACAGTAAATGGAATATCTATATGTAACATCACGCCCCATCTCACTCAGAAGATTAACTGGAATAGTGGAAACAAATTCCCCTAGGCATGCCTCCTCATATGTTAGAGGATTACAAATAGTAGAGGGTCTAAGGTGGTACTGTGAGGAGACTATACCCCCTAGATTAGAGTGTGGAATCATACGTAAATAACCCAACATTAACCATAAATATAAAACGTTCATCATAGTATGTGAAAGAAAATAACTAAAAAATAATCATTAATAATAAAATGAAATGGAAGAATACAGTTTGTACAGTAAGACTGATCATCCACTGATCTGATCATAAAAATAGATAATTAAAAAAACAAAATAAAATACATTGAGGCTCCACTACTGCTCTGATCCATACCTTTATCCTAACCTCATAACATTGTCTGGGTTTTCTTTCTCAACATTACTAAGCTTGGGTCTTGGCCTTACCTAAACCTGCAAAATGTGTGGAGATTCTCAAGTACCCAAGTTTCATGGATTCTTGACCAAGGTGTGAGTAAAAAACATATTAGGGAACCACCAACACAACCTCGTGCATAACCAGTAAATACAGTGATATGTGAAAGTGAAATTCTAATATAAATAATTAACTGCTAAAAATAAATAAAAAAACACCATTGATCCTCAGAATCACAACCCTGATAAATCATACCTTCATTGTTCAGTGTTGGGGTGTCTCTGATCACGTCACGATGAATATGAAAACTAAGTAACATGTGGGCACCAAATCCATGGAAACCTCAACTGTATCCTTATAACTCTAGAGACCCATCCCATAATATCCCAAACATCCAAGATCTAAATCCCTGGCAGCTCCAACACTGAGCTCCAAATCCATGGCCTCTCCAACAACATGTTCCAACACTACTACAAAAACGGCCTATATCAGTGCTAAAAAGGGCTTTAACAGTGCTAAAAAAGCGTTGTAATGCTCAGCGCTAATATAGGGGGGTCCCTTTTATCAGCGCTCCGAAAAGCGCTGATAAAGGCCAAAAAATAAAAAAAAATAAAAAAATATAATATGGGGGGAGTGCTTTTATCAGCGCTTCACACCCCCTTTATCAGCGCTAGGAGGTCTCCCGCGTGCTGCCCTTCCCGCGCATCCTCATACGCCCTTCCCGCGCATCCTCATACGCGCGCATCCCCTTTGCTTCCACCCGAACTCGAACCCGGGATCTCCCCCCTTTTGCTGCTGCACCTTTACCACTATGTCATTTCATTTTGTTCCCTATTTAGTGATATATCTATATATATATATAGTTATATTTATTCATATATTGATTCATATATTGATATAGATTCATATTAATATAAATATATTTATTCATATATTAGTATATATATATTAATTCGTATATTAATATATTTATATATATATTTTTAGTTATAATTTTTTATATGTATATTTATTTGTATATTAATATATACATATAAGATTAGTTTTAAATACATTTACGAAAAAATATGTTTTTTATGTGTGTTTATAAATAAATAAATACATGCATACATACATAGATATATACAACACACATACATATATATATACAACACACAGACACACACAGAGACACACACATACACAAACACATTTATATTTACGAATAAATACATATATATGTGTATTTGAAAAGCCATAGAATGTACATATAAGATTAGTTTTAAATGCATTTATGAAAAAAATATGTTTTTCATGTGTGTTTATAAGTAAGTAAATAAATAAATACATATATACATATATAGAACACACAGACACACACATAAACACTCACACACACACAGACACATATATATTTACGAATAAATACATATATATGTGTATTTGAAAAGCCATAAAATGTTAAAACGACCATAACTTATAATCTAGAATTCTGTTTCAACTCCACAACCAGTCAAATCGAATAAAATGAAACAATATTCGATATGATATGTGGTAAAGGCCTAACGGACATCCAGATCAAAAGTTATACTTGTTTGAATGTTAAAAAATCTGGGTACCCCGACTAAAAACTCAGTTTTGGAGGCCTTCTGGGCCTCTTTTGGCCTCGAGAAATGCTTGACTCAGGTTCCCAGAGTCACAATGACGTAGATCTCGTCGCAGGCTTCGATTTGATATGTTGTAGAGCTCAAACGGACACCCGGATCAAAAGTTATGGCCGTTTGAAGTTTGAGTTACATTTTCAACGTATTTTAGATATTTTATTAATTGTTTTGATTTTTTGTGTCCTCAAATTGTTATTAAATAATTTTTAATCGATAATAATTAGAAAATTATTGATTAATAATATTTTTTTAAAATATTTTGAAGCCATCTTCACTAAATTTCTTATATATTAAATGTAATAGTCTATTTATATGTATCTATAACATATTTAAAAAATATATATTGTATTTATATCAATATAAATATACTTATATAACAAAATATTATTTTTCATGAAAAAATATTTTTTTTTGAAACTCAACATTTATCAGCGCTCGGGAAAAGCGCTGATAAATCTTCCCTTTATCACCGCTACTAAAAGAAGCGCTGATAAAGGGGTCCCCTTTATCAGCGCTCAAAAAAATCGCTGATAAAGTCCCCCCTTTATCAGCGCTCAAAAAAAGCGCTGATAAAGTCCCCCCTTTATCAGCGCTGATAAAGTCCCCCCTTTATCTGCGCTACTAAAAGAAGCGCTCATAAAGGGGTCCCCTTTATCAGCGCTCAAAAAAAGCGCTGATAAAGGTCCCCCTTTATCAGCGCTTTTTTTGAGCGCTGATAAAGGCCACCCTTTATCAGCGTTTTTTTTGAGTGGTGATAAAGTCCCCCTTTATCTGTGCTTTTCCCGAGCGCTGATAAAGGGGTAGCGCTTCCCTTGCTAGTTTTTGGCGTAGTGCAAGTCTATAACAACTCCAACACCAAGCTTAAACACCCTGGTATATCTCACACTGAGCTCCAAATCCATGGTAGCATAAACCATAAATATGAGATCCAAATCCATGGAAGCCCCAACCATATATTTTGGCTACAAATCCATGGCATCCCTAACTATATCCTCACAACTTTTTGGACCCATCCCAAGAAATCCCAAATATCAAACCTCCAAATCTATACTATCACGAACACTGATAGTGTCATGTAGATCCCCCATGGGAGTTTTTTCAGCCAAAAACACACAAAGAAACACCACCCCTTGGGAATTTCTCATAAAAACCCATGGGAATTTTCCATTTCATAACCAAAACCACCCCAATGGTGTACACTAGAAACCATTATAAATAAAATAAGGAACAATATATGGATGAAAACCCATGCCCAATACCACTGTACACATCCCCTCATACTCATGTTTTCATTAATGTTCTAAGGTGACACCTACTATAATATCTAACCACCCAAACACACCTAATCATATTCAGTTGGTCAACAGGGCAACCACTTGGGTCCCCTGGGTAACAGTACGTCAGAGGCACCCTCATGAGGGACCACAGTATCAACTAATGTTCTAGGTCATCACCTGATTCCCAAAGGATGTTATTCCCCCTAATATTGTTATCAAGATATTGTGGCATCACTGAATACATGGGGTATATAACATGAGAAGGAACGTAGCCCATCTCGGTACTCAAGGTATCACTCAATCAGTCTTCTCACCCAACCATCCACCCATAGCCTGTGTTCCATCCACCTAAGTCAACAATGTCTCAAGGGTCCTCTTGTGTCTTACATGGGTCTTCCATCTCAATTCATTACACACTTCCCCAAGGAGGGGTCCACATGCTCCTACTCATGGGTCACTCCACTTAGTTCAACTCATTTTGATCATATAGGTCACACGCCTAAGGAGGTGTTCTTACATCTCAATGAAATTACTAATCCAATTCCTCAGCCATAAATGGTCAAGACATTTCACTAAATCCCTAAGACTAATGGGGTATAGGATATTAATCATTTCCCTCAATGAAATACATTAATTAAATAGTTTAATATAAATTAACATTTAATTTGAACCAAGAAATTTAATTAATTAGAAAGGCATTGCCTGAAATGGTAATCCCACAGCTATGTATCCACATATAAAAAGAATATATACCAAATTTCTCATACACAACACCACCTAACTCCTTTGGGGATTCTATCTTTTATTTCCAAGGGTTGACAATATCTGTCAAGGCCTGTCCATGCCTATCCAACCTCATCCATGATCAACCGAGCTCATCTCAATGACCTGAGCTCCTCACTCAAGCTAAAAATTAACAATTAATTAATTATAAAATTTATAAGTAATTAAAGGATTTAATCTAAAAGAGGCATAATTTCCATTTCACTCACCAGTGAACTCATCATGCCGAAACCATGACCAAAAACCCACAGAAGGTCCGATGAGGACCATTGGTACCATCCAGGGACAAATCCCTAACACACATCACCAATTACACAATTAATTCAAGAAAAATAAAATAAAAATACCAATAAGAATCAATATGACATCACACCTTAACAAAATGTTGATCCACCATTGGAAATCGCCACCCTGCAATGTCCTCTATCAAGGATGAACAAATTCCTTGTCACATTCGTTCGATTCCGCCATGATCACGTGGAA
The DNA here is from genome assembly GCA_963277665.1 of Viscum album. Taxonomy (NCBI): domain Eukaryota; kingdom Viridiplantae; phylum Streptophyta; class Magnoliopsida; order Santalales; family Viscaceae; genus Viscum; species Viscum album. The sequence goes on from OY728158.1 coordinate 1,034,659,316, forward strand.
TCAGCTTTAAATATCTCACCAAAATCAAAATAAAGTAAATATATAAGAAGATGAGGAAGCATGGGATGAGAAATGGACAAGCATACCAATGATATCCATTCAGAAGAATCCAAAATAATCCCCCTTAAAGGGGGGTCCATATAGAGAAATAGGAGGGGTGGATTAGCCAAATGTCTCCCCTTGTACAACCTTTCTTATTTAAAATCCCAAGTGTGATAGATTATTAAATTACCAACCTTCCCCTCATAAAAAATAAATAGAACCCCACTGGATAACAAGTGGAAACCTTGTATGAGGGGGTGCTACTATCCATTCACTGGCAAGTTGGTGGCTATTGTGATTTTCATTACAGCATCACAACCACCCCAAAGTACTTATGACACACACTCGAGCCTCCCCATCACCAATTAGACCTCATTACCCCTAAAAAATTAATTATTTTATGGGTCTTAACCTTCATAATTCAATTCGGAATCCTGATTCAGAATTTGGCTCGTCCACTAATTCAAAAAATTGAAATTTCTATGAAACATTCACTCTTGTATGGACACAAGGCATTAAAAAATCCAATCATAACACTTATTGTCCCTAAGAAGTATCATTGGACATCCAAACACATAACCCAACCTATGATAGATTCAAAAACACTCTCGACAACCATGTTCCAACCTTGACTGCTCGTCAGGATTCAAAAGCGCAATTTCCAATTCAAAACATCGATGTTTCCCAATTCAAATCCAACACTCATCATCCTTATTGAAACATCGATTTGTCATTATCCCAATACCATCTACCCCAGGACACATGAGGTTTCCTTATCCAAATGATCATAAGGCTCGGTAACACTTTTGGTGTGGCTCCCCTCTCCCCACCATGCTCATATGTAGACAATAACACTGCTCACACACTCGTATCTATTTACATTTCTGAAATCCAAATTGAAATGGATGTGTAACTGTCATTCATGCATAAGCCAGGTATATACCGATTTTTCCTTGAAAATCCTAGTTTTATTTTTGAAATGAATATGTCACATCCAAAATGAAATTTCGAGTGTGGTTTACAACTTACTGCATGAAATTCCATATGAAAACACTAGTCAAACCATCCCTGGTCATCCCATCTTGATAATTCATGGTTCCAACTTCCAATATGTTACCAATTTATTTGATTACGACACCATCATTCTTTGATGCATCCCGTGATCACCAAAACATGCTCATTGGAGTCCATACCTGACTCTTGGTGAGATTACCTAGTTATATCCTCAACCATCGAAAACCATTGGCATGCCCTACCTCAAGCACCAACGTATTCTAGATCCAACACATTCAGATCGTCATAAATTATCATGGGCCTAATTCCCATGCTCACACTTCTTCCATCAGTAAAATGGAATTTACGTCAGAAACTCATCTGTTCATTGGCATCAAATTTTTATCAGAACTATCCAACAACCGGTATAGAAAAATCATGACCCAACCTACATGGGGTCATATCACTCATGATTTGTAGGACACTACCCAATGTAGGAGTGTCCTTGTTATTGATTCACTTGATCAAAACATGAACACCATGTCCCATGACATATCTATCCATGAACTCAATGATTGGACATAGCCAAACCCTCTCACACCCAACCACCATTACACTACAAAAAAATCACTTATACCAACAGAAATTTAGTGATAGATAATATATATGTTGGTATAAATGAGAAATTCCAACAGATATTAAGTTTTATCGGTATTAAATTCAAGTACCAACAATTATTTTCACCAACAAATACATCTGTCATTATTAGTTATTTAATACCAACATATATTTTACTAACAATTAAATCTATTGTTTTATCATATTAATACCGACAGTTTTTTTCCAACAAATAAATCTATTGTTATTAATTATTATTACCATTAATTTTTTTCAACGTATAAATATGTTGCGAGTTTTTATTCACTACAAATCAACCATTTAATAATATATTTTAACACTATGGTAGTTTAGTAAAACAATTATGTTGATATTAAAAAAAACTGATAAATACTTGGAATATATTCAAATAATCATCCAGGATATATTCTATTTTGAACAAAATAAAAAGTATATTTTAAATATATTTTATTTGATAAGAAATATTATATCCATGAGAAAAAAACCATTCATTTAAATGTTAAAAACTGAAAATAAACCTAATCATTCAGATTTAATTAATATTCATTAAAAAAAGAAAAAGAAAGAAAATCTAAAACATATTCCCTCCCCTAACTTGGCTTTCTCCCGCATCTCCCCTCTTCCCTGATCGCCTCCCGTTCTTCGTCGTTCGCCTTCCATGCTGTTGCGATCTCCACCTGCGCTCACACTCACGGTTATTCACCGTCGAACACACCCACACCCACACCCACACCCACACCCACACCCTCGATTATCTACCATTTCCCACATCCTGTTCAATTTCTTTTTTCCTCGATGAGGTGTAGGGAGGGGCATGGACATACACCCATTTCTCATTTAATCGGTCAATGTTCGGGCTTCTTATCTGGTACGTACTTCTTCTCTTGAAGTTCTAAGCACCTAAAATCATGGGTATCTAGTGTTTGAATTGAATTTATGTTAGGGTTTTCAGAGGAATTTAGATGAAACGAGCTTTCATGATCTTGTTCCGTTTTTGGGTGATTTAAGGATGGTAATTATGCACTAATATGGATCCACTCTAGATGAAACAATATTTCTTCGCTTCTCGCATCGCATGTCAAAGCGTTTAATCCCAACATCAGTGTTCTCGTGGGGACGATTCTTCCACCTTACAGGGCCCCTATAAGAATTATGCTCCTTGAGAATACTCCCAAGATGAATCCTGGAAGAGTTGTTTCTATTAGTCCTGGGCATCATGGGAGGAGGGAAATTTTATCTCTATCATTTTTAAGGGTAGGGACACTGTTCTGTTGCCTTATTATGGACGAACATAAGTTAATCAGGACAATGATAAAGTGTTCCATCTTTGCGGTGATAATGATATACCTGGAACTCTTAAAGAAGCAGTAAAGGTTCACCTTTTGGTCAATTTTTGGGTTTTATATTTGTGTGCATGGGAAGATGAAGATGAACCCCGATGATTTGATTATTTTCTCAAGGATTAAAACAACTCATTCGCTGATTTCTATTCTTGTTTCTTGCAACCATTTTTTCAAACCATATAAAATAATTGTACTTATATTATGTTTTAATTTTGTTATAAGGTCTTTGTTTTGTTGTACATATTGAGCTGCTTGTACAAAATATTGAAGTTGGTGTTGCCTTTTGATTATTATCAGAACTTTTATAGGAATTACAATATTATATTCTTGTTTAATTCTATAATTTACTTGAGAAAAAGTTATGTAATCTTGTATAATTGAAAACTATGTATAACACTTATCATTTATGATAAGTATTTATGATGTTCAACTCATCTTGAATGTGGATAAAGGTTTTTTAAATTCTTCTCAAATGTATAACTAGAATTTTGATTGACAACAGAATTGAACCTGTATAAGTTTCTTCTTGTAGTTATTAGGAAAAGAAAAAGAAGTCATTTAAAATGATCAAGTTAGTAGAAGCTAGTGGGAGGGTGAAGAGGTTTGGTTTATCTACAAAATTATTTCACAAGTCTACAAGTCCTCTTGACCACTTAGGTATTGGTGTGTAATATGACTTCAAAATTGGTCAATTATTGATAGACATGTATGTAGAAAGTATTGTTCAAATATATAGATGGTTGGAGGTTGATAAGGATCGAATCCCGAAGCTGATGGTGGCTGATACCTGCTGGGTGTTTGCTTCTTATTCGCTCCAAATAAAATCTTGTTTTTTGAAGGATGGATTAGTAGAAGTAGATGCTATCAAAATATTTCTTAGAGGCTGGGATATAGATCTTTATTTGATTTGGGAGCCTTTTGCAGAACCAGGAGATGATGCAGCATAACATGTGTTCATGGGTATGTTGCTTTGGGGAGCGAGAGATAATGTTGCAGGGAGGTGCATGAGACTCTAGTTCTTAGTTGTGCATGGTGAGGTGCACAAACCTTAACAGAATATTCTCCATTACAATCCCTTTGTGAGTGAAAAAATCTTACTGTTTGCAATCTGATCTAATTAGAAATACATGGAGGCTATTGGATGTTGGGATGATCAAATTAAATATTGTAAGTATGTTGGTTCTTTTCTTATGGGGGAAAAATAATTTAAGGGGAGGATATACTCTCTTCTTGGGAGACATTCAGACTTGTAGAGAGGAGAATCAGACCAGAACATAGAGACTTCCAATGCACTTCTCAAACAGACCAGGAGCACCTTCACAACTATTCTGAGGGGGAAATCTAAACTTCTATTTCTCTTATGTACCCTATTTTTTTATAGACTACATTTGTATATAGAAAGTATTTAAAGTAATTATCTTTTCAATGGTATTGCATACCATTTTATTTAGGTAAATCCTTTATTCCCAGGACCTGTTATATAGTACGTGAACTAATATTTAAGTTCACTTGTCTTGATGAATTTTTCTACTCCTTGTCTTACCCTTTTTAGCAACTATCATAATTGAGGATATGTTTTTTTGTCTCGCCTTTTTAGTTTTGAATGGGTTGCAAGTGCATCAATCATGGAGTTTGTATTTTTCATTCTATGTTTGATTTATGTGTAGTTGATAACTGATGTATTGCTATGGATACAGAGCATCACTTTCAAATATGTTGGACCATGTGGCATAACATGGAAATATCAGTGCAACCATATGTCTGTCCATTTAAATTTTGTTTGCTTGAAACATGGGGCTTATTCACTACATGTTGGAGGTCATGTTGTTAACACTATGGGGTTTATTCACTACAGGTTCAAACTGTAATTTTTTTGATGGTTTTGATGGAGATCTAAGGTTTGGTTGGTCAGCAAAGCTGTCTTTACGATTTCCAGTAGTTTCAAGCCGAGCTGGTGTTTGTAGTTGCTGCTAATTCTTAATTCAACTGCGATGAAACTGAACCAGGTTGGACTTTAAGAGGTGAACCAGAGCTTGTTAAGTGGATTTCATTGTGGTTATTGAGGAATTCCAATGAAGACTGAACCAAGACCAGCAATTTGGACACACATCTAAGAAGTTGGAGTTAGGTGAGCTTAGCTAGAGTTACTGAAGTTTGACAGGGTTGAGTTGAAATTCAACCAAGCTGGTGACGTGGACCCAAGCAATGAATGAAGGTACTTTTTCATTTGTTTCTAAAATAGGGATGAGAATTTCCTAGAATATTGTTTACTTTGGGACCACTATTGGTGGACTAGTTTAGGAACTATTCTCTCTTTCTTCTTCATGTACTCTTTACTAACTTCATTATATTCTTATTGAATGTGCAAGAATTCCAGGTCTCGCTCGGAAAATGCTGCGTTTTTCTCGGTCAGGGCGAGGTTCTGTTCTTGAATGGAGGTTTCCCTCTCGATGATGGTCGCCATGAATTTCTTATTAATTGTCAAGACATTCTATTCCTTCAAAGAATGCCTAGTCATCGTATTCCATAGTGTGTGCCCCCTTATGAAACTTCCCTTTATGTTTCACATTCTCTTGGCAGCTATCTATCTTACATATAGTTTTAGGTCGTTACATAGGCATCAGCAAGGGTCATTTGATGAACTTCAGGTAAAAATGGATGCCAACATCAGCATAAAGGCAGCAGCGATAATGGGCAAGTCATTCTAGTTAATAGACGCCCCAGTGCTGAAGCAATCTGGACCCGTGACATTACAGTGACCACCTGCAGAAGACAATCAAAGCCATCACAGAACTGCTCATTCAGTTTGTGGAGGATCGAGCAAGATAGGAAGAAGGGTTGAATTGAGAGGTGTCACTATTAGATGGTTTCTTCCTCATTGGGTGCCCCCCTACACACACAAGACACACAGGTTACATATTACATAATCCGATCAACCTGCTCTATTTTTTATCATACTTTGGCCAATGCTAGTTTCTTAATCATATATGACTCGAATATTCAATTTTCTCATTTGATGTGCTATTTTATACCCTTCTACTTTTATTTTATATACATCTTCTTATTTCCAGTGTCAGATTGGGGATGCACTGCTTCCATTCACAAGTGCAATAAAGGAGATCTGCTTACATCAGTGGGGATAATAAGCTGCTTTCAGCCACCTGTGTTTGAAAGTAAGGATGACCTGCTTCATGCTGCCAATACGAACCGTCTATAAGAAGGGTAAACTGCATGGGTGGACAGCATCGCTAGTGTGAACCATGGCAACGACAAATGATGTTTGAGAAAAGAATATGGAAGATGAAGTTTGATGGAGCTAATGTGAAGTATCTTGGAGTTTGAGCATGTTTAAACATGTTTGTATCATGTTTCTTGGAGATTGATGTATTTTCTTGTAGTTTGAATATGTTTTTTAGTTATGTATGAACATGTGTTTTTAAATAAATTCTATTTTTGTTTGAGTTTCATATAATCTAAAATTTTAATTATTATATAATAAATAACATAAATATTTTATATATGATTTTATTAATAAATATAACATGAAATTTCATTAATAAATATTGGAATATACACATAATATTTTATTTAAAATATAATTTACAAGCATAAATTAATTGTTGGTATTGTCTATAATAACAGATAAAATAATATTATTAATAATATTACCGGTAGAAAGATAGATGTTAGTAATAATATTACCAACAGATAAATTTGTCGTATGAATCTGTTGCTAAACATTTTAACCAACATATATATTATTTGTTGGTATTGTTATAATTGCAACAAAACTATTTTATCTGTCGCAATAACATTTAGCGACATAGTTTTTACCAACAATTTAGCGACAGAGATATATTTGTTGGTAAAACATTTTACCAACAGAAAATGCACTTTTACCAACAGATAGACCCCTGTTGGAAAAAGTAAAATATTTTGTAGTGTTACAAAATCAATTTTCGTTTTCTACCAAAACATAATGAGGGTTATTCCCTCAAACAGTTAATGGTGCACTTCACACCATACAGATTCCCTTATACCACTCATCAAGGGAATTCTCATGAGGTTCCATTGTCAACACATGTGACACTCCTCTTGAGACAAACTAATTCCATCCTATGTATCACTCCTAGGTTGATTGTGTTACCAAAACTGATCTATTTTCCAAAATATCCCTCACTATAAGGGCGCGTCCATTATCTCATCTGAAGCTCCGAGTCACCGTGCCCGCAAGAATCTAATCAAAATTTTTATTGAACCTTGGCCCACCCATGGACATCACCTATTAATAATTAAATTGGTATTATGTGCCTCTAATGAAAACTGGCTCATTACCACTTAAAAAAGTGGATGTACACTCCCATACCATCACATCGCAGTACGTGACTCATGATCATGTAAGTTGCACACCACCAGACTTGGATCAGGCACCTAGCCACTGAGTATTCTTCCTAATAATGTTAGTATCATCCAATTAGGATCATTAAATATGATCTTATCCAAAAGGGGTCTTGAAACCTATACTATATCAAGGATCACTTCCCAAAACCACTGAAGACACTCCGACTGCACGTCAATTCCAACCAACCAAGACCACTCTAGGAACTCCTCTTACAAATCAAGCAACTTACCAGAGCCATGTTTCATCACATGACTATTCATCCATCAAATTTAGTTTAAAAAATGGGTGACTGACTGTGATCTCCCCACACTCCTAAGTCACATCTCGAAACAACTGGTCCATGCGTCTAAACGATCTCATGCTTACAAAAAATCACCTTGATACCAAGGAACTCTAGGTTACATACATTCCAAGAACCATCACTCAAGGTGCTTTCACAAAGAAAGAAAATATGGATTCACCATTCCTATACCATATTGTCACCTACTCCTTATCCACATTGATCCAAAACCGAAGAATCAAATCATGATTCCACATAAAAAGAACTCATAATCCCAGTTAACCCTTCATTTATGTTTCCTTCGTAAGAGAAAAATGCATGTAACCACTAGTGTCTAAGTAAATTCTATAGGTCTCCATATATCTCACATAACCTAACAAGTCATGTATCAAAAAGGGATATAGCTCACAAGATTTCATCCATGCTCCCATCTCAACAAACCAAGGCATCTCATTTTCCAAAAACACCCACTCATGGGTCTTATATACATAAAAAATCAATAATTACATGATAATTATCTTCCCATATGGGAACTGATTATCACAAGAATTCACAAATGATATTTACCTTATATAATCACACCTCACTAGAGACAACTGTCATAACTTGTGACATCATCCTAGATGATTCATACTAAGGTAAACCACAACCCCTAACTCGGTTAAGTAAAATTTCATTCCAAGATATATGGTAAAGTGCTATATAGGTTGTTATTGGAACCTTAATTAATAAAACCTCAATAAGTATGAAGCAAAAAGGGTTTACCACAAAGGAAACAAATTTATACACTAACCTTATTAGGTCACTTTATGTCACATACACTAAGTGACTTTTTTGTTGTTGTTACGAGTGTCTCACCATAAATCCACATGACCTATCATTAGAATGAAAAAACATGCACACAAGTCTTCCCAACTAAGTATAATTTCACTAAGTACTTATATGTGAAAATGTTATATGGGTAATTATTTACACTTTAAAAGCTAATCCTCAGTATTTAGTGATAAACATCACACTATCATACCCCTACATGTCATGGGAATACTATGTGCCTGATGCATGCATAGACGCCTCTTACCTCAATGGGTTAAGATCCAACTCATCATTAGATTCTTACCAATGGACATAGATCTTAAAATCCAATAACTTATAAATGATAAATATAAAACCTCATGTGTATCATTATGGGTGAAAATAAAAATTACAATAACAGTGAAAAACATAAACATCAATCTCATACCTATGGTAACCTGGACTTCCACTAGAAAAGGTGTTCACAACACACCTGTCCAGGTTCCATTACAAGTTATGCGACATTCTTATATCTCATGTCTATCATACCCTAAAATAGTAATGAAAAAATAAAACAATATCTAATACTACATTGTACCATCCTGGATCATCTCACTCTAAATAGTAACTAAAATGGTGGCTCCACATGACCTTAGGCGGGCCTCCTCATATGCCAAAGACTGTAGACTAGTGGAAGGGGTCTAAGGTAGTGATATGAGGATAACATACCCCTTTGTTCATAGTGTTAAATGATATATAAATAAACAAAAATCAACCATAAACATAAAAATACATTATAGTTTTTAGAATAAAATAAATAAATATGAATAATCAATAATAAATTGATGTGAATGTAAACATTCATGCAGAAATACTGATCATCCAATGGTCCAGTCACAAAAAAATAGATAATTAAAAAAAAAATAAAAAAAAATACACTAAGGCTCCACTACCACTTATAGCCATACCCTCATCCCAACCTCCTAATTCTATTTGATATATCCCACTCAACCATGTTAGGTTTATTTCTCAACCTAACCTCTGCTTTCAATAAGTGTAGAGTTGATATAGTACCCAAGTGTCATGGCCACCTGAGTAGGGTGTGAGTACAAAACTCAGTAGGAAACCACCAATGTGGTATCATACAATGTGATTAAATATAGTGATATGTGTAATTTACATGTTCAGATAAATAACTAAATGTTGGAAATAAATAAATAAACAACCACCATCAATCCTTAAGTCTCTAGCCCTAATCTACCATACCTATATTGGATAGTGTTGGGGTTTCTATGAGCACATCACGATGACCGTTCCAACCAAGTGACATGCCAGATCCAAATCCATGGTATCCATGACCATATCCTCAAGAAAATGAGGACCCATCCCATGACATCCAAACACCTGAGATTAAAATCCATGGTATCTCTAACACCAATCTCTAAATCCATGGAACCTCCAACACTAAGCTCCATGTACATGGAATCTCCAACACTGATTTCCAATTCCATGTAAGCTTTAACACTGAGATCCAAGTCCATAGAAAATCCAACATCGATCTTTAAATCTGTTGAAACTTCATCACCGAGATCCAAATCCATGGAATCTCTAACTATAAACCTGGGATCCAAATCCATGCTTCTGCCACCATACATCTAGGCTACAAATCCATGGAAGCCCCAACCATAACCTCAGGAATCTGAGGATCCATCCCATAGTAGACCAAATATTGGATCTCTAAATCCATGATAGTTCCAACACTGATAGTGTTATAAACCTTCCGTATGGGAGTTTTCTCATTGAACATCCCATAAATAAATATCACCCCTAGTTATTTCCCAAAGAAAATAAATGACCATCCCCAAGAGAATTTTCTATTTCATAACTGAAACCAACCTGAGGTTGTACACCACAAACCATCATTAATAAAAGAAGGAATGTGGATTTGATGAACTCCCACAACCAACACCACTCTCCACAACCCCTCAAGCTCACGTGTTCGGCACAATTTCTAAGGTGACACCCACAACCATATCTACTTAATCCGAAACACACCCTCTCAGGGTTAGTTAGTCAATAGGACACTAACTCAGGTCCCCTGGGTCAGAGTACATCATAGTCACCCTCACAAGGTTCCTCAGTCTCAATTAAGGTTCCAGGTCAACACCTGATGCCTAGAGTATATTAAATCCCTCAACAACATTATCAAGATCTCATAGCCTCTTCAGATACATAGGGTACATCAAACGAGAAGGTGCATGGACCATCTCAGTCTTAAATGCCCCACTCAGTCGGTCCACTAACCCAACCCATCATTCACAGCATAGGTCTATCCACATAGACTGATCACATCTCAAGTGTCCTTGCTCACCTTGCTAGGGTCATCCATCTCATGTCCTATTGAAAATCCCACTTTTTGTTTGAGTTTTATTTTTTATCAATGAATCTTGGTTTTTAATGGATGTCATTGAAATTCATTTATTTCATTGATTTCAATATGTTGAATAAGTTAGAATGAATAAGTTGTTGAAGAGTTCATATGAAGTTCCCAATTTTGATAAAAAAAGTGGATGCTTCTTGGATGTATGTTGAAGTAACAAATTTTCTCATGTATTATTATCCTAATAATGTTCTTTAATGATTTTCAGTTTACTTAAGACTATTGTTGAACTATTCTTAATGCCTCAAACATTTTTTGTTTGAGACAACATGTTTTTTATCAACATTACAATGTTGATGAAGCTTTATTAAGGAGTTTCCTTAAGAAGTTTGTGAAGCTAAACAAAAGAAGTTACCATGGATGATCAGATAGAGGCCAGTAGACCGAGGTGATCGAACAGAGTCCACTATAAAAACTTGATCGGATGAAGTTGATCAGGCCGAGTCAATCAGACAAAGGTTTCTAAGTATCTTTATTGGAAGGAATTTTCCCCATAATTCTACCAGTCGAGTTTCCATCAGACAAAATTTCCAAATACATCTAACATAGTCCATTGGACAAACAAAGGTGAAAATTCCACTCAGGCATAGAAATGTTTGGGAGACCACTGAAGGAATGATCACAAGAAACACTGGATTGATGTGAATAGACTGAGGATACCATTGGATGCTAAGAGAAGTGTTCTCCATTGATCAAACATCATAGTGTCTCGAGGTTGTGATTCAAGATGAATTTTAGAAGGAGTTTAAGGTCTATGAAAGAGATTTTGATCATCTTAATTCTAATAGGATATTGATGAACAATTTTTTAATGTTTTATTATGAAGATATTTAGTTACAGTAGAACCTTATGTTCTCAAAAAATGGGAAATGATTATTGATGTTTGGTAGAAGAATTGTATATATTATATTGGAAATATTTGTAAAAAGATCAAGATGTGAATTAAAGCATATACAATGAGGTGTTGAATAATTTTTAATTTGATGGGGAAGTCCTATATGGAAGAATATTTTAGTAGTTGAAATAATGTTATAGCACATCAATGGCTCAACTACAATGGATGGAGGAAGATTTCTAAAAAGACAATTAGAATGAAATGATTGTGTTACATTTTGTATAAAGTTTGAATTTGTAAAGAGAACTGGGATATAAAGGAATTTGTTCAATTCCATCAGATGAAGAACTATTGGATGGAGGACTTAGAATAGATGTGAGGAATTGTAATGGACGAGGAAGGATCCATGAACAAGCATCATGCAAACAATCATAATGTCATCATATGGGTGATTCAGAGATGTTTCACCAAATTGAAGTTCCCAAACAGTAGCACCAGAGAGACAATTCAGAACTAAGGAATCAGATTGAAGTTTCTACATTAAGTTATTGGGCATAGATTTCTGAGGACCATTCATTGGACTAAAGTCTCCATGCAAGATGATCAAACAGAGGTTGTTGGGGTTTCCAAATAGTTTCATCAGACATATGTTTTTGGACGATGTCATCTAATACAAAGTATTACAAATATATTGGGTTGAGTTTTACAAAGTCAACTAATATATTTTCATATATCCATTGAACTAAATGAGTAGAGCAGATCTCTGAGGATTCAATAGAAGGAGGAAAACTAATAAAAATATGAAACCCAATGGATGGATAATGAACCCCATGAGAGTATGTTGAATAGAATTTCAAAGGGAGTAACAAAACATAGTTAGAAGAGAAAAGTCTTACGAATCATGTCATCGGTTAGAGAAAGAATCTTGTCAAAGATTTTGAAATGTTATTACGAATTTGAACACTAGATGAAGTTTCACCAGATTAAATACATTTTATTAAGTTGGACTGGATGGAATGTTCGATGATCTTTATGAAGTTTTTATAAAGATATCAGTTGTGGAGATCTTGAGATGATTTTTCAACATCACAATAATAATGAAGGGATTTTTTTATTGTAGAAAAGGTAAGGAAGTTTATGGAAGTTCGTTAACAACTCAAATGTTCCAGAGTGTTTGAGAAAGTGTTCCAAAAAATCAAAATGAGAGGGAAGTTAAACATTCAAGATTGAGTTGGGAGGGAAAATATATTTGAGTTCCTGTTGAAATGAACCTATATTAAGTGTTACAATAGTATGGAGAAAATGTTTGGAACATGGTCATTTGCAGAGGAGCTAAATTGATGAATAATTTGTGTTGTAGGAAAGTATCCGCCATCAAGCATGAGATATATTCTCATTTGGGTCAAATTTTTTAGAGAAGAAGTTCTAGAGGGAGCAGGGGGCATCAGATGAACCTAAAATCACAAAAAAAAATATATGCACTGGATGAAGAAAGGGAAAAAGATAATATCAGACAGTCATGTTCCAGATGAATAAATAAGAGAAGAAAGAATAAAGGAATAGATGAACTATCCTCATATGTAACCTCACCCGATAAACATCATCGGACAAATAGGTACAGACATACATGAACTGGTAGAAGAATTAGATAGACTACTTATGGATGTATAAATAAAGGAGTAAGAAAGTTTCTTTCCTGCTACTGTTCAATTAATAGAGTGAAGAAGAAGGAAGTAAAGAACAAAGCAGCACTATGATAGCCAACAGAAGTCGCATCTGGTGGAATACATTCTTGGTGTTATAAAGTACGTAAAGAATAAGGTGAAGACTGTCTTGAGAGGCAATATAAAGAATCAATGAGGGGATGCAAGTAAGAAAATGTTATCACCATCTAGGAAATAGGATTGTTTCCATCCCCTCTTAAAGTGTTGAGAGTCATACTTGGATAAGGATTTTTTATCTTACCTGTACTTATTATCTAAAGATTGTAATGCAGCGACCGCGGAAGCTCCTCCTCCTGACCTATAACGTGATGGCCACCGTGTCGGTCCCTCCTCCCTCAGTGGGGAGGGACCTCTGTCGTTCTTCGAGGAACATTGTCTGGCCCTTTTTCCCATTTTTCTAATCCTGATTTCCTCCCTCCTTTTCCCCATATATCTCTCTGCCGTAAGGTTCCTGATTTGTTCGAAGGTTTCCCGTAACTCTCGCTCTTGTCCCTGGAAGTCACTGAGGCTTTGTCTCTTCTGAATCTGATGCAGATTTCTCGGTTCAAATAGCATTGTCAGTCGGTGGATTCATTTGATAGGTTTATTTTTGAATCTTGGGGATTAGAGGATCACACAACGGTGGGTCTTCTCGATAGCAGGCAAATCGTGATTCAATTCGCATCAGAGGGGGACTTGGTTCAGACCTAACCCAGTGCCCCTCACAGCTGCCACGGTTTCCGTTTATTCCTATTTATATGGAAATACGAATTCCTCAGGAAATGAGATACCCCTACTACAGTGATTTGGGTTAGTCTCTCAGAACTCCCGCTCCCCTTTCAAAATCCATCGATGGTTCAAATGCTAAGGAACCTTGTTGCCCGCTATTTTTGTTCTGACAGTAGAACCAGATCTGCTTATCCCCGCATTTCTCCGTCAATATGCATTGAATTAGATGTTTCAAGGATGCCACTCGAGTATATTTGGATTGCTATAGGGGAAGAGTTTTGCTACAAGCAGCATGTTTTCCTAGAGTCATGGATCAATTTCTGCTCTTCCTGCAAGAAAATGGGTTATTCGTTTATTGGTTGGTTGTAGGCGTGGGAGCATGAAAACCTACCAAAAAAATGGAGGCGGGATCAGGGAGTAGTTGCAAGGTCTTGGTGTCTGGCTCTGGTGCAGGTCCAAAAGAACAGGCTCAAATTGGTTCTCTTATTGATCGTAGCAGTTATTCAGAGTTTGTATGTTATGGATCTCATAAGGGCAGTGAGCTGGCAATGGAAATGCGTAATGGTTTGGGTGTTGGAGAAGAAAGGGAGGTCTCCATCTAGGAGGCACGGTCGTTTCCCCCCGATCTGAAGGTTGCAGACATATATAATAGATTGAAATGCGATTTAGAGGGGGCAGATACAGCAGGGACTGATGACCAAAAGAATGTCACTCGGGTGGCTACCACTATAAAGGAAGTGGACACTGGAGAGGGAGGAAAAGATAAGGTGGTGTTTCAAGCGGCGGGTGAGGAAGGTGTAACGGTTAATTGAGGCAATGATGGATTGATTAATGCATCAAGCAGGGAGTGGTCAACCGATACAATTTGATGATTAATGTTAGTAACCTTTTTGAAGCTATGGAGGTTGAAGGATTAGTGTGGGATCAAGGGGATGCATTTCAATCTAGAATGGGCATCCAAAACACAACACCAGAGAAGAACCTCTCTGCTGATCTAGTATTTCATGGGACAGATTCGGAGGTTGAGACGTCCAGCCAGGTTTCAGTGGATTGTTTTGATGAGGTGCATGAAAGAGGCCTACACAACCCAAGGAAGATGAAGGGGTGGAAAGGCATAAGGGAATTGGGAGCTACATTGTGTTAAAAGGAATGAAGTATAAAGGACGTAAAGACTACTCTCAGTTACCTAAACTGATGGAAACAACGTCCGCCAAAATAAATAAGGCGATGGAAAATGAACCCATGCTTCATGACTAGGTTGGCAAAGAGAATTTAATTCTTCCAAGAAAAAATCAAATGGTGGAGTGTGATGAGTGGGAGCTGTCATTAATTACAATTAAGAAATGATCGAGGTGGAATTTTAGGTCAAGTCTACCCATGATGAATTTGAAAGGATGGTGCAGAGGATAATTCGAGTTGACATTAATAATGGACAATGCAATTGGATCAACAAAAAATATCACATCTTGACACATGGCCTAAACGAAAGGAAGATTAGTGTGGAAGAGTTTATTCAAACTTGGGACAAGATGACCAATAGTTTTGAATACCTCATCATGGATGACCCGAACATGAAGGTCACTGCTCTCCAATGGAGTCTGCATAGTGGTATGATATCTAATAAACTTAAACATCATTTCAATGATTTGGTTATTTCTTTTGATGTAGAATAATTTCTTGTTTCATACTTGGAAGGTTTCCCACCTTTTCCTTAAAAGTGGTTTGGATGATAAAAAATTTAATTGCCACTATATTTATTATCTTATAATCGTGGGGAATCTTTGTAGTGGTCATCACTAGATTGTCTTATTGAGTAGTGAACCTTGTAAAAATATTGTGTCATCTTTACTTGACTTCATATACTTGAATATGATAAATAAAAGAGAATAGGAGAATCAATATTCTAACAAATCTAAGAGGTAAAGGGATAAAAAGTTATTAAGGGTGAAAATGTTCTCACCACTGATTCACCCCCTCCTCTTAGTGTTGAGCATATCCCAAACTGGGCCTCCTAATTGGTATTTTATCCAAGGTTCACCACTATTGGATATCTATGTTACAGTTATTCTCTTTTGAAGATTTTAATTTCTTTCCTATGATTACAATGAAGTTCAGTTTTGGTGAAGATTCATTTATTTCTGAGCATAATTCTATTTCTACCAAGACAATAATGAACAGGAGAATGAAAGAGAAAAGGAAATATAAGAATTTATCCCTCTTTACTAAATGAGAGGAAGTATCAGTTTCCCACTGCCATGACAACAAAGAAGATATATTATGCATGGAAAGTAAAGATCATGTGGATCAAGTTTCCACTAAGTTTAATGAAAACATTCCTACCTCAAGTATGTTGAGTGATCACGTGTTATGTGAAACTTCTTATATAACTCATCCTTGAGAATAAGACCCTAGAATAAGTGGTGATGATGATCAATCTATAACTTCTCAAGATATATTAGTTTATAGATTAAGGGATATTCTTTATTGCATTACCAAATAAATAGTCTCCTTTTCTGTGGAGTTGTTGAAATTATTCAAGAAGAGATCACCAAGCTGGAAGAAGAAGTAGAAAATATGGATAAGGCATTACAAAGAACAGTTCTTAATTGTATAATGCTCTCCAAATGGTATGGATCCTTTGAAGTAAGAAAGATGTAGCTTGAAATAAGTTACTAAGAGTTTGAATACTAATTGTTCAATAATGTTGATTAGAAAAAAGAATTCAATATTACTTTATAAGAAAAGTTCCATGCACTAGAATAAACGTTAAAAAATGGCATTGATGTCAAGGATTTTCAATTAAAAGTGAAATCCCATAAAATCGATGAACATGAAACTTTGTTACAAAAAAAAAATGTTACATGAAGAGGACGTATAAATAATAAAGAAGGTTTTTGAATACGGGGTGTTTATGATTGAAGATTGAAAAAACACCCTAATATGAGATGTCTCGAATTGGAAGTTCGGTTGGCCAATTTTACGAAAACACATATTGCGGCTTCATAATAGAAGGATATAGTTTTTGTTGGTATACAATGCTCATTGTAGGATTCTAAGGTTAAAATACCTCCAAAAGGTGATAAGAATATCCTGACTTCATTCAATGATCTATATTAAGTAGCTGTGAAGAAAGGGGTACCATCCATACCATCTTATAATAATGTTTCTAAATCTGTTTTGAATAGTGTAGGTTGGAAAAAAATCTGTACAATTATGAATGAAGAAAGGTGAAACAAACCTGCCACCATGAATATGTTGGATAGGAAAAGTAGTTTGGTAGCTAGTTCCCCACAAAATCCCAAAAGTTTATGAAGAAAACCCAATGACTTTATACAGAAGATGTTAGAAAATAAAAATTTATGGGTCATTGTTGTTGCTGCAACAGATTTAGGCATTGTGCATTGTATTGTTTGAATATTGCAGGTTAGAAAAAAAATATGTACCATTATGAATGAAGAAAGGTGATAAGAAACACACCACCATAATTAGGTTGGATATAGAAAGTAGTGTGGTAGTTGGTTCACCACAACAATCCCAATATGTTATGAAGAAGACCCAATGACTTTATACAAAAGATATCATAAAATAGAAATTTATGGTTCAATGTTTTTGCTGAAACAGATTTGGGCATTGTTCATTTTATTGTTAGTAAATCCTAAAAATGAAAAGTCATAAAGGAATCTCATACCAAGGGGGAGAAATCCAGAGATAAATATGAAACATCCAAAATGTAATAAAAATATGAAAACATCCAATGAATTTGGAATGTTCGAAAATACCTATGATATTGGAAAAGATGGTGGTCATAAGAATAGTACATGTTCATCTCAACATGTATCTATATATGTTAAGAAAATAAGTCCACATAAGTTGGAAAATAAAGAAGAAGCACCACTAGGAATTAAGAAAAAAATTGTTGTCAACAAAAAATCACCCAATAAGATTTTAGGAAGAAAAGTTGAGAATGCATTGAAATCAAAATCCAAGAAGTTGAAGAAAAGTTTTGAATCCAATAGAGAAAATAAGAAGGATGGAACTCATAAAAAGTTGTTGTAAAAGTGGGTTCCTTATACCCAACTTGAACTTTAATTTTTTATTACTATATCATGTATACAGTGAGTTAAGCATGATGAAAATTTACCACAAATAGCATTAATATTTCTACATCCACTATTTACATGGTAATTTCCATAGATTATTGGTCATATCAAAAGGTTATAGTAATTCTCGGGCAATAATAAGAACCAAAATATACAATGAATGTGATCTTAAAATTATTTCATATGGTCTGGATACATCATGTTGATTGGAAACATATGATGTGTGACCATATGGTTTTGGAATCTCATAATCATTAATACTTCTTCTCATGAAGTTAACACATGGTGATATCGAGTAGATGAGATCATGAGGACTGACCCTCCAATAGGAACACCACACATTTCAGGTGTCATTGGTAGTTCCTATCTTTGAACACGTGTAATAGTCTATTGACTTGAGATCATTATGAGTGTAAACTATTTGATCACATTGATGCAAGGTAAAAACCATGAAATTTATGGCGTGGAGAGGTAGCTTGCGTTGGGTGCATTGTTGGTAGTTTGGAATTGATTGAATAATCAATAAAAAATTGTTACTTCCAAAAGGAAGTGATATCTCATGCCAAGTTAATCGAGATGGTAATACCTTTACTAAATCCATGATCCTAGTAGAAGAAGGTAAGTTCATCTAGTTAGGTCAATGAATAATAAAGCAAGAAATGATGATGAGATGAAGTGTGCATCCTGCTATATGAGATATCATGACACAAAGAGATTATATTACATGGAATGTGTTCCTAGGAGGTTGTCATTTCTATAATTGTTCCTTATCTCTTTAGGGTCTTTGACAAGTTGATAGACTCTATTCTTGGTAGGTGAATAGTATTCACTGCGATCAAGATATGGTCCTAGAGGGTCTCACACATAGTGTATTTGAATGTTTGGCCTATTCTACAAAATAGGATTATAGGAAAAAGTGGGTCCCACCATGGGGTCTGGAATATTTTTGAATTTTAATGATTTCCATAAAATAAATAAATTCATATTATTCATGTTTAGAATATTTAGCAGTGAAATTACTTGTTAAAATTATTCATGAGATATTAAGTGAATACATGAGAAAATATTTAACGATTGAATATTATTTTATTATTCAAGGTTCATTTAATTTTTTCGGGAATGATTAATCAAGTTAATGTATTTCTTTTATCAAGTAATATATTTATTATATTATGAGTAACTGATAAAAATATAAATTATATTTATGACTCAGTAAATTAGTCATAAGACGTCATTTATAACTTATTTAGTGGGTAATATATATATATAGGGTCTGGGGAGCTAATTTCAGATATTTTATACTTTACTATATAAGGATGTGGAGGCTCTCATTCATATTACTATTCATAACATGAATTTTAGAGCCGATTTCTCCTCTCTCCCACAACCTACGAAGAGAAGCACTTGATCCAAACAATCGATCTGAGTTCTCCTTCACGGATCGACGTAATGGTGATCATCAGGATGTTGAATGCTTCTTTGAATCTCTACTGTAGCACCTAAATTTTAACAATCGACACTCCCAAAGACTTTTGAAACATTTATGGATTATCTAGAGGGATCTGGCTCCGGTTCCATCAAGCAATGGTCTCCAGGGACAACTAGTTTTCGAACGCATCTTCAAATCAAATAAAGTAATTTTTTGTTTAATTTTCATGATATATTCCTTCACATGGGATCCTCATCTTTTGTATCAGGTTGCGCATCACCAAAGAAAATGTAGTTACATCGATCCATGATGAAATATTTTAAATCTACAGCCCATTTTATTTCATTGTGCACCCTGGTACATTCAATTGGTATTAGATGGATCGCATGAATTTTTAACCCATAAAAAATAACGTTTCATTAAATTCATAAAGAGGGCATTTTTTTGGCATCATCACCGTAGACAAAAATCTAATATGATCTCGAATGGCCAATATATAGAAATTAGAATATCAAAAAATGGATCGAAACTATTTTTACAGGTCTATATTTAAATAAAACACAAACATATATATATATATATATATATATATCAGTTTTATTTTTCTGGTAGTAGCATTTTCCAAGTTTTCCAAGTTTTTTGCCAAGTATCAAGTGGCCAAAATAGTGTTTTCCAATATGCCCTTTTTCCACATACTTGTGGGATATTCATTTAAAATTTTATTTTTTCTAAATCCTTAGAGAATAGGCTTGAGAAAATTTAAAATACAAAGAATTAAAAAATGAAAAAGATGGGCAAGGGGGCTAGTAATGCGGGTCTGCTAAGCCCCAAAGACAATATATATATATATATATATATATATATAAAGGGGGTGTGGTAGGAATAGGTCAAAAAATCCCAATATTAGTTAATGAATAAAAAATAAAGGGGTGGGGTTGGGGGTAACACCCAACTATTGGAAATAAACAAGAAGAGAAAAAAATAAGGAACATTTTTTGGAGCGATAATATCATCACCCTGCCATTGGCCTCCTATCTTGACTCACCGCCCCACCATGCACCCCCCCAGCACCAGCAACCCAATTGTCTCAACCTCTCGCTTAACCCCGTCATCTCGACCTCCCACACGCCGGCCCCCTAGCACCGTCAACCTTACTGTTTTGGCCTCTCGCAAACCCTGCCATCTCAGTCCCCCACATGTGGGGGCCACTCCCAATTATGGGAGAAATCAGTGGAGAAGGTGTTTTTTTTGAAAACAACCTAATGAATACCTCTGGCTGCAACATCTTCTTTAGGTGGCAACCAAACCAAGCACCACCTACCGTTGAAGCAGCCGACAGGGGTAGTTTCTTCAATGGTTTATGAATAACCCCAAACCAACCCTTGACAATGTTGATAACTCCATATGTTAACTAGATTCAACCCCATGAATTTGTAATCAGAAAAAAAAATCTATTGTAACTCTATTGTGTATCATACAAAGAATTTATCTGGAGAGAAAAAATAGAAATATGACCCCCTTCTTCTGTAGATGTAGGCAACACTTTCCGAACCATGTAAATCTCTCATGTTCATCCATCTTCATCATGTGTTTGTTTGTTTTTAGTCACCATGAACATCTGATTACCCAATAAAGTGGTATTAGAGGGTTTGAGGTTGAAACGGAAAATCAGCAGAAGGTTTTTCTGGTGACCAAAAATTTGATGTTGGTTAGAATTTTTTTGAGGCTAGATTCATTAATAGCTCGGTGAGATGATTCCAACGGCACAAACGGTGTCAAAAACAGAGCTGAAATGAAGCTAGTAAAGTTGGTCAAAGTTTCAGTCAAATAGTAGGTGCTATAGTACCCCCTTTCCAGAGAAGATGACATTGTTCATGCTGACAGCAACCTTCTAGTGGATTTTCCAGTCACTATTCTGGTGATCCACATCATCGCAACATCAACGGTCGATCTTGACCGTTGAATTTTTTTTGAAGAAGGTGGTACATAAGAACAAGGCACAATTATTATAAAGAAAGAGGCTACACGAGTCTAAAATATGGAAACATATTACAATCTTTGTAATGAAAGGGGATTAGATCATCAGGAAGATCATCAAGCCAGGTAATATCTTGATTAACCCCCTTATTCGCAAGGCCATCAGCAACCATGTTAGCTTCTCGATAAATATGAGTGATGATGTAGTTGATGTCGAGAAGAGTGTGGATACAGCCCATCCAGTGAGTGGTGATTGACCACACAAGATGTATCACACCATTCCAAATTTCTTTCTCAATGGTGGTCGAGTCACTCTCAATCCAAAGGTTTCTCCAACCATGTTGTTTGGAAAAAGAAATGGCATGAATAATACTCATCATTTCAACTTCCAGAGAAGAGGTAATGCCACAACTACCATAAAAGCATCCAAGGATCTGACCAGCATAATTACTAAAGATTTCACCACAACCTGCAGGGCCCAGGTTGCCTTTAGAAGCACCATCCACATTAACTTTGATCCAACCAGGAAGAGGGGCGCACCAAAAGACTTCTAAAGTGAAATGAGGTTGGCAGTAATTTCCATCAACACGGAGTCATTGTAGAATGCCAAAGTCATGCACCGTGTTGTTGTAGTGTCCTTTTTAGATCAAAGAAGCTTCACGTATGACAATGAGAATCCACATTCGCCCTGCATCATGGATTAATGAGAATTTATTATGAATAAGAGTATTTCTATCATACCAGACCACACGGTAGTAAGGAATATATTCTTAATCTATTGAGAAATATCCATCTCCGTACATCTATTTAATTGAGATTTGATAGAGTTAGGAATCAACCACCTACAATTAAAAATGTCAAAAATATAATTCCAAAGAGCAGAATCAGTGGAAAAAGAAAGAAAGATATGATTTACATATTCTCTGTGTTGTTTACAGAGATAGCATTTAGAACAGAGTTGAATACCATGCAATTGAAGACGATCATCAGTGGGGATCCTGTTGTGAGCAATCCGCTAGATGAGGGTAAATATTGAAGGTTTTATCCAAGGTTTTTCAAAGATAATTATACACCCAAAATCACTTTTAAAGTTAATAGTGTTTGTAATAGTTTTTTGAATTAATAATTCCATTGTGAGCAGTTTCCCAGACTAAGAAATCATCGGTGATGGAGAAAGTATACGTATCAATGATATTGATGATGTTGTCGGGAAGGTGATCATTTTGGGAGCAGAGGACATCTCTGATGGAGAGGTTGGTGTTCTCAGGACTTTGGTCAAGAGAAATTTTGGAAATTAAAGGAGTGTTAGTCTAGTCATCCAACCAAAAATTCAAAGAAGAGTCTCTAGAGACCATCCACTAATCATTATTCATAATGGAGGAAAAATACTATTTTATGGAAGGCCAGATAGAGGAGGCAAGAAAAGTTGAGTTTCCTTTCTTAAGTTTTTCAATAAATCTATTTTTAAGAAAACTAGTTGAGTTAGAATTATTATGTAGGAGATCCCAAGTGAGTCTGGCTTGAAGCGCCTCATTAAAGTGTTTGATATTTTTAATGTCAATTCCTCCTTTATCAATGGGTTTACAACAGGTTACCCACAGTACGGTGACAAGTTTCCTTTCCACCGTGCTACCTATCCCAACAAAATTTTTAATAGAGGTATTTATTTTTTTAATAAGACCAACGGGCCACTTGTAGACCATCATAGAGTAGACAATTTTTTAAACTATAGTAGATTTAACAAGATAGATTCTACCGACCATATAAATAGATTTTCCCTTCCAAGAAGAAAGTTAATTTATAAACTGATTGGAAATTTTAGAGAAATGCAAAGATTTAGGTCTTCCACAGAAGATGGGGACACCCAGGTATTTAAAAGGGGGAGATCCCTCCTTTATACCTAAGTCACTTATAATGCAACATTTTCTTTGAGGTGGAAAATTTTCCCAAAGAAGATATAAGATTTGTTCTAGCTAACCACCTATCCAGAAATCTCCTCAAAATGAGCAAGAGCTTTTTTGAGGTTTCAGATGTTTATTTTATCACCTTGAAGACAAAGAATGATATCATAAGCATATAACAGGTGAGTTCACAACACATGAATAAGATTGAGTTTATTTTGATCAACAAGACAAGTGAGTAAACATATAAGATAATCCTACGCAATGGAGAAAAGGATAACAGAGAGGGGATCCCTTGTCGTGCAACTTTAGTGCATTTGAAATAACCTCTGAGGGAACCATTTATCATAATGGAAATGGAAGCCGAATTGAATTGGGTTCTAATAGTAGTGATAAATGCATTACTAAAACCAAAATATTAAATCACTTTTAAAATAAAACTCCAGTCCATTGTATCAAAAGATTTTTTAATGTAAAGATTAATAGAAATATTACCTCCTCTGTTGACTTTTTTTAAAGTGTTAAAACACTCTGAAGTAAGACAAATGCAATTTTGGATTAATCTACCCTTGATAAACCCAAATTGATTCCAGGATACTATTTTATCATTGATGGACGAGAGCCTATTGGCAATTATTTTTGTGATGATTTTGTAAAGGGTGGTGATGAGAGCAATGGGCCTAAACAAATGGATCTCAGAATCATTGTCAACTTTGGGGATTAGAGAGAAGAATTGGGCATTTAGACCATGAGGAAGAACACCATTGGTGAAAAAATATTTGACAAGCTTGCAAACATCAGATTGAATAATATCCTAATAGTGCAGGAAGAAACCATTATTAAAACCATCAGGTCTAGGATCACTATAAGGATTTAAACTAAATAAAATATCTTTAATTTCATGATCTAGAGGATTGTTAAGAAGAAAGGTGTCATCTTCATCATTGAAAACCATCATAATGATCTCAGGTAAGAGGTCCTTGTTGTTATCAAGGCCATTAAAGATAGATTCAAAGTAAGAGACAATATGATTAGCAATGTCATCTTCATTGTCTATAATGTTATCCCCATATTTTATAGAGTTAAGAGGCCTATAAGCTCTGCGAGCTCTTTGAAGATAATTATAGAACATAGTATTTCTATCATCATCATAAAACCATTTAACTTTTAAGGCTTGTTTTCTCATGTTCTCCTAAAATGTGAGTTGGGAATTGAGATTCATTGAAGTGTTGATTTCGTGATTTGGATCAATGCTAAAATCAGAGATAGTGTTGTGGTTTTGGAGTTGGTTAAGCTCATTCTCAAGGAGGAGGATATCCTTGTTGATTTTTTTTGGCATGCATGATACACCAACCTTTATTCATTAGTTTAAGATACTTTAGTTTGAAAGAGAAGGAAAAGAAATCATTACAATGTGTCATAGAAACACAAAAGGTTTTAATGATGTTAGTGCATTCAATGTTAGTGAACCAAGCAATATTAAATCTAAAAGGAAGAGGAAGCTTTACAGTGTCGGTGAAGAGAATGACCAGAATAGGATAGTGATCAGAGTGGATCTTATGAAGTGTGGTTCTAGTGATGGAGTTCCAAAAATC
This sequence comes from Viscum album, assembly GCA_963277665.1. Lineage (NCBI taxonomy): Eukaryota > Viridiplantae > Streptophyta > Magnoliopsida > Santalales > Viscaceae > Viscum > Viscum album. Next base: position 1,034,684,516 of record OY728158.1, read on the forward strand.
TAAAGAAGGAACATTTATGAAGGCTCTATCCAATTTTGAGGCAACCATCCTATTGTAATTCTTCCTATACCAAGTGTATTTGGCACCCGTAAGATTTTTTCAATGATATTGTTGTCTTCAATAGTGGATTTGAATTCTCTCGTGTAGATCGTAGCATGTGAGGGACCAATTTTCTCATTTGAGTTAAGGATAGCATTAAAATCTCCAATAACTAACCAAGGAGTGTTGATGTTAGTACCTAGAGAATTAAGATCATCCCAGAAGGACATTTTATCTTGGCATCTATTCTTGTCATAAAAAAAAGGGGAAAAAATAGAAGTTCCCTCAAAGAAAAAATCACAAGTGAAGGCTTTCTACGAGATGTTAAAAATGTTAATATTTGGAGTAGAATAGTGCAAAAAGATCCATAAAAATCAACTAAGGAGGAGTTTTTTGTTTCACCAGTAAAGGAGTATCCACGTTGACATAAGTGATGGAACTTGGAGGAGAAATTGAATTTTGGTTCAGAAATAGAAAATAACATAGGGAAATGAGTATTAACCTTTCTTTTTAACACAGAAAGCATTAAATTGGCCAATTAGAATCCGTTTTCAGTGATCGAGGAGTCGTTTCTAGCTATATAGACCATTCCAGACACATCTGTATGGTTATTTTTTCAACCTTATGACTCCATAGATAGAAGAAAATATTGTTAATATGATTAAACTTACTGATTTTAATTATGCCATCTAGAAACTGAAAATGGAGGATCTTTTGTATATTAAAGATTTGTGGAAACCAATAGTGGAGACCACCAATCTAATTATAGTTCAAGTATAGGATTCATCAACAAGCATTCAATATGGTGATTAGACGTAAACTGATACCCCACCAATTGATGCGGAATGGGTTATGTTCAACAGGAATTTCAATTCCCAAATCAGACAGTGGATCGACAAGAGTATCTTCCAAAATATTTCCAACGAACATTATGTAGAGACCCGAAGCCTGACGTACATAGACTTTACATTACTTTTGCGGAATACTTAGTACATAACAAAAACACACACACAAGGATCGTAATAGTTTAGTGTCTTTGGAAACTCGGAACGTAATCTTCTAATCGTGGTGAAAGATCTTCAATATCTCCCATAAAGATCTTCCCCTTTTTTTTTACCTAAAACATTTCTTTATATCCTGGGGAAAAGAAAACATAAAAAGGGTGAGCTCAAATGCACAGTAAGGGTATACAAAAGAAAAATCAATCACATCATATTCATAAGAACATAACTTTTGGAAATCTTAACCTGCAAAAGAGAGCATAATTTCATAACATGGGATAAATCATGGTAGTGAAATGTAATCACAATAATCATAACTTAAAACATGAAACTTTTTGGCATTCACACATAATCATAGAGAATCATTTCTTGTTAGTCAAGACTCATTGCCAAGACTATCTTAGTGGACAAAGTCCCTTTCTGAATCGAGTAACCCTCGTTTCAGTCCTGTTTCACTGAACCGGTATAACCTACCATTCCAGCCATGTCTATCTCATGAGATATAAAATCTTTACCCAATGCATTGGAGGGAGATATAGGTCCCACCCATCTTATAATGAATCCTTTCTTATGTGTGCCACATAATCATAAACCGTACATCATAGCGTAACCCATGTAATAAAAATGGGATTCTTAAACAACATGACATCATAAAACAATTCATATAAGATAAAGGAATTCATAAAAATATTTCCATTACAACATAATCAAATCCATGTAATAATAGGGATAAAAACAGAACCCTTTTATTATCTTAGATGGAAAATAATTTTGATAAAATACTTGAACTTCATTCTTGAGGAAAATATCCTTTCTTCTTCAAAAACATTTTTTCCTTTCATAACATGTCATACAACTTTAAAATAAAAGAAGTTGATTAAAAATAAACTTGAAAACTTATAAAGGAAGATTCTTGGAAATAATGTTTTAAAAATCCATTCTTGCCGTATAAGTTAAAGAAAAACATTCTTCGTACTTTTGTCGGAAAAGTCAAAAAGTACCTCGTATGAAAAACGACAAAAGATTCCTTTCATATTCTTTACTAAAAACTCACCGAAGGGTAAAATTAGATTTAAACTATTGTAAGTGGATGGAAACAATATTAAATATTGAGGGAACATGGATGTGGATGATAAAATACACCCCAGTAAATACCAAAGTATAAACAATCTCGGATAAAAATGAGATTGTGATATTTTCCTTACCTTAGGTCCGATTTGATTTGTACGTGTCCGAAGCTCCTGTATAATGGTTTAAATAATGTCATTGACTTATTAAAGAATCATATTCATTTTTATGATATCATATATGGTTCACTTATGACATTATATTACCCGTTCTTTTGTAAATTCCATGTTAAAGAAGCGTTTTGGGTAAAATTGTTTCATTTATCGTAGGTGTTTTGAATTGTTGTTCTTGACATTATTATTACTTATATCATGATTTACTTACTTACAGAATATAAAATATGATTTATATATCATATATATTCAGTATATATATATATATAATAGATAGATAAATGAAATGAAAAACACCGTTCATGGAGACGGTAGTCCGTACGTACGCATGAACACTGTTTTCCTTTCCTTATTGTCTTGAATGGAAGTAAGTAGATGACATACATATATATATATATATACATAAATCCAGTATCTTTATAATGTCATATATTTCATTATTATATCTTATATATACTTTATAATCATTCTTAAATGGTTAACATGGAGAATGAATCTCATCGCGTCGTGGAGACGGTAGTCCGTACGTACGCACGAGCGATGATATCATTTCCATAAATATTGAATTGAATTGGAGTGGATTATACAATATATCAGAATCAATATGATGTTGTAATAACTATGTATAGTTATTCTTTACACCATTATACCCATCCATTTAAGGTGGTGGTGGAAAATAGATTACACCACGGCGTGGAGACGGTATTCCGTACGTACGCACGCGCGGTGATTTCTTTTTCCGTAGGATGGATAGATGGTGATATAGGGTTGTTTCATACTTATAATAACATATCAGTATATGAGTGATACTGATGTTATTACTTCATAATGAAACAACCTAAGAAGAAGAAGTGGAAGAAGAAATAAAGATGAAAGAATTGGTAACGGTAATTACCTCTTCTTTGAAGCGCCTCTTTGAGACCTCCTCTTAGGGCACTAAAATTGGTCTTTGAGGAAGACCAGAATCTCTAGGATGTTGCTAGGGAAGTGGAGAAGAGATTTTGGCATGGGTTGGCCGAGCTTAAGTGCTCAAATTGGTGTGAGGAGGAGGGGGAGGAGGTTTCCTTTTATAAGGGAGGAGAGGGGCACCTTAGGAATACCTCAAAATATTATTTTATATTAAAGTCAAAATCGGTTTATAATGGTTCCAAAGGGTCTTATTTCGGAGATAATGTGGGGATGGGTCGAAATCCTATCAACCAATAGGATTTAGACAAGTTTAGGTTATTATTTTAACCTTATCAATTAGATTTAACTCTAAGTTAAACAATTTAACTTTTACCGTGTCTTTTTGTTTTCTTTCACTATATGGTTAATACACTTACTATAACATGCCAAAAGAACCCCAAATTGTATATTATTAATAAATATATCCTTATCTAAGTCATTTGGCCGAACCTTAGATTTTTAGGAATAAAATAACAATTAATAATATAATATTTGATTTAAAAACTATTTTGTGTCAATTTTGACACTATTTGATATATGATTTTTGTGAAAGTCATAACAGAATTATATGTTCGAACAAAGTTGATTAAATCAACACTAATATATCATAGTAACCTAGAAAATTAGTTTAAGTCATAAAAAGTCTCAAATTACATTCATTTGAGCATTTATAACATCAATTATGTTAATATTTCCTTAAAAGGGTAATTACTGCATCATCGTTGTGTCATAAATAAATTAATTTATTTAAAGTCTAAAAATTATAAATAAAATATCATTTTGTAGGAAATCTTTTTAGCTTTCTAATGAATATTTATAGTCGAATTTATCTTATGTATAACCCCATATTAAAAATGTTTTAGTTATTAAACTTTGATTTTAACTATTTTAACTATTCATTAAATAATATAATATTAAATGTCATAATCTAATCCAAGTGGACCTAAATGGTCATATTATATTCATAAGGTTGTTTTTGGTCGAATTACACTTATCCAATAGAATTAGGACATGTGTTAAGGTAATAGTAATATCATATTTACCCTTAGTTACCCTATTTACTATTAACCGTGGTAAAAAAAGTAAAAAGTTACTATTCACCAAAAATTATTTTCATCTCATTGAACCACATTTTACTTACTGACATCAACCGTGTCTCTCGAATTTTTGAAATTCCATTCACAGAAGCGGTAAAATTAAGATTTATGAAGAAATTAATTTTTTTAACTACCACTTAGTAGTTTCACTATTCATCAAAAATTGATGTTTTTCAGAACAATGCCAAAATTTCATCCTAAGCTATATTTCATATTCCGAATTCAAAAATGAAGTCTATTTTACCAAATTCATATCATAGAATTTTCATTAATTAATTTTATAATTAAATCCCGCTGTTAAAACAAATAGCGTGTTTTTAAGAAACAATATCTATCAAAAGATTGACACTTGTTTATGTCTGGTTTAAATGTGCAATTACATCCAATGACCAACATTGTATTAAATTGTAAAAATATATTCTAAATATACTTTAAAACTACTCCAATTAATAATTTATCACTATTAATTATTTCGATTAAAAAAGTTGTTTTTTAATTATAATTTAGTAATTTTCACTATTCATCAGAATATGAAAGTTATCCGAAATGTACCAAAATTTCACCTTAGGCTAAATTCGATGCTCCGAATCCAAAAATGAAGTTCATTTTGAAAAATAAGATTTACAGAATTTTAAAAAGTGGTTATTACTATTCATACCGGCTAGTTTTAATAATATTTTAATAGCATATCGTTGTTTAGTGAAACTCGGTATTGCGTATTACACACGCTATCGAGGATGGTCGCGATTGCGTGTAATGCAAGGCAAGTCAAGGATGCGTGTTGTGCAAGCTCCTTTTGGTGTAGCGTACAACACAAGACATTAATAAAATTAAAAATAATATTTTTTATAAAATCTTGGGCTGTTACATTCTACCCCCCTTAAAATGAATTTCGCCCTCGAAATTCATCGGGGTTATAAATGGTTTACTATTCGACAGTTTCTTTAATAGAAACCCACATCGTAAAAAGGAATATCAAAACCAATCTTTAAAAACAAAAGTATGAAACGTAACGGTTACCCAAATAAACTAATCATTGGGTTTCCACATAGGTGAAAATATGGATATGGAAGAGAAATCTAACCATCATGTTCTGATGGAGAGTGGTAGAGAACATGGCTATGGAAAAGCCAGTAATCACAAATCCATAGATTTGTGATGATATAAGGTACCATCTGATTCATCAGGTATAAGATCACTAGGACAACATTTTTGGTTTTCAAGATCATTTCCCTAAAGTTGAAAATTTGAATTGGAATAAATACTTTCTTTATTTTGGTACAATCTCACTATTGTTCGTGCCTATAAAAATTTCCACTTCATATCTTAAATAAATGAAGTTGAATTTGTTATTCGTGAAGTGTTAGCAGATCATGTGATAGAATGACGGGTCATTCCATCTGTCTCAAACAAAAGGTTAGCAAAAATTATATACATAAGTCGATCTATAGTGAGATTAATCATATATAGTTCCTAAAATGGACTTATACTTCATATATCATACTGCTTAATATAATAAAACTAGTTTCTACTAAACAGGGACTTCCTGTAGGCCAGTGGTAGGCGATAAAGGCCAGTCGCACTTCGGTTGTGGGTTCGATTCCCACAGCCTTGTCCGAAGCGATGGGCTGTCGCCCGTCCTGCAGGTTGTCCTTTTTCTAAAACTATATTACTATAACATCCCATAATATCGAAAAAACTTCTATCCTTAAACAATACTAACTTATGTCCAACATAATCCATTCCAATCTTTAGTCCTATCCATAATACTGCAGTCCATTCTCATAACATAGTGAAAACGATTACCAGAGATTTAATACCATCGTTGATCCCCATATATCATAAGATATATCTTGTTGGACACATTCCAAACATTCAAAGGCCTTAATCTTGTACTCTCTTGAATACCCATTGAACCTTAGTGAAAATTTGAATGCAGTTAAAAGTTAACACTTTCCACATACCAAAATCCTTAAAATTCTATATACTCAAACCATGATATCACTTAGTCCTTATATCAATCATGAGCTCATGAATACTGTTAAACATTTCATTTTCTCGTTTTCCCTTCATTATGCGCATAATATCTCAATCACTTTGAATACCACATTAGACCAATACATAAATATTCCAATATTCCATGATACAACATTATTTTGGAATCCCATTACATAAAAACTTAATCATTCCACCACATCGTTGTCATATTCAACATTGCCAATAGTGATCGCATGTGACTTCCCTTTGTCCTTTTCCTTAAGAGGTTGCTCATGTCGATCATCACTAACCCTTGGATTAGGGCATTTATTGGCATAATGTCCCATCTCCTTGCACTTGAAGCATTGAAGTGTTGGTTGTGCGTTCTCTGCAGTGTTTGCTTTATTCACTTCATTAGAATCCCTTTTTCCATTACTTCGACACTCAGCTGCTCGATGACCTTCTTTTCCACACTTAAAACATTTTCTAGTCCCTTTAAGACAATCTCCACCATGCTTCTTTCCACACTTTGTGCATAAGGAAACATTCATCTTCTTTTCACCATTATTCTGAGATTTCTCCTTGAACTCCATCTTTCGTTTCTTGTCAAAACCATGAGATGGATATGTAACACCAACTTCCATTTCTACCTTGATAGCACAACGCACAATTTCTTCATAGCTACTGAAGTCTCTTATAGCTAATGCCCTTCGAAGACTTGGTTTTAAGCCACTGAAAAATCGATCAACTTTACTTTCAGGTTGGATGATAATGCCAGATGCATACCTTGCAAGTCTTGTAAAATTCGCTTCGTATATACCAACAGATTCATCATCCTTTTGCTTTAGTTCAAGAAACTCCTTCTCCATCTTCGTTCGAAGAATACGAGAGAAGTACTTACTGAAAAACAAGTTCTTGAACTCATCCCATTCCATGGAATCAATTTCATCTCTTTGCTTCGTATTCTTAATAAGATTCCACCATTGATCAGCTTCACCTTCCAAACGATATACTGCTAAGATGACTTTATCATGTTCAGAACATTGAAGAACTGAAAATATCTTTTCAGTAGTACTAATCCATTGTTCAGCAACTAATGGATCAGTAGACCCACTGAAAGAAGGCGGACGCTTCCTCATGAAGGATTCAACAGAATGTTGCTCCTTCCTTTGCTCGTTTGGAAGTCCTGCATGATTCATAGCTTGAGAAAGTTGTGTGAGCATGGCTACAAGATTTTGCATTCCAGCTCCCATATCGTTTGGTTGCTCAGGGGGACAATCATTGCATTGTCCATTGCATTGATCAACACGGTTCCTTCGGGTTCCAGCCATCGTCTAAAACCCCAAAAGAATAGTGTGAGAGGAAAAAATCATGCTAGGGAAAACAACATAATAAAGGGGTAGTACCCTCAATATCTAACATCTTAGGTTAAATTCTAAGATCGTTAGAGAAATTCTAGGACTATAACCTATACGTATACTTAACCTTAGAGACATCCCTAGACATACCTTAGAAATATCTCTAGGGATCTCACTAACGTTTTCGCATCCTAGTTTCCAAAGGTTGACTAAACCTTTCCTCTAATACCAACTGTAAAGACCCGAAGCCTGACGTACATAGACTTTACATTACTTTTGCGGAATACTTAGTACATAACAAAAACACACACACAAGGATCGTAATAGTTTAGTGTCTTTGGAAACTCGGAACGTAATCTTCTAATCGTGGTGAAAGATCTTCAATATCTCCCATAAAGATCTTCCCCTTTTTTTTATACCTAAAACCTTTCTTTATATCCTGGGGAAAAGAAAACATAAAAAGGGTGAGCTCAAATGCTCAGTAAGGGTATACAAAAGAAAAATCAATCACATCATATTCATAAGAACATAACTTTTGGAAATCTTAACCTGCAAAAGAGAGCATAATTTCATAACATGGGATAAATCATGGTAGTGAAATGTAATCACAATAATCATAACTTAAAACATGAAACTTTGTGGCATTCACACATAATCATAGAGAATCATTTCTTGTTAGTCAAGACTCATTGCCAAGACTATCTTAGTGGACAAAGTCCCTTTCTGAATCGAGTAACCCTCGTTTCAGTCCTGTTTCACTGAACCGGTATAACCTACCATTCCAGCCATGTCTATCTCATGAGATATAAAATCTTTACCCAATGCATTGGAGGGAGATATAGGTCCCACCCATCTTATAATGAATCCTTTCTTATGTGTGCCACATAATCATAAACCGTACATCATAGCGTAACCCATGTAATAAAAATGGGATTCTTAAACAACATGACATCATAAAACAATTCATATAAGATAAAGGAATTCATAAAAATATTTCCATTACAACATAATCAAATCCATGTAATAATAGGGATAAAAACAGAAACCTTTTATTATCTTAGATGGAAAATAATTTTGATAAAATACTTGAACTTCATTCTTGAGGAAAATATCCTTTCTTCTTCAAAAACATTTTTTCCTTTCATAACATGTCATACAACTTTAAAATAAAATAAGTTGATTAAAAATAAACTTGAAAACTTATAAAGTAAGATTCTTGGAAATAATGTTTTAAAAATCCATTCTTGCCGTATAAGTTAAAGAAAAACATTCTTCGAACTTTTGTCGGAAAAGTCAAAAAGTACCTCGTATGAAAAACGACAAAAGATTCCTTTCATATTCTTTACTAAAAACTCACCAAAGGGTAAAATTGGATTTAAACTATTGTAAGTGGATGGAAACAATATTACATATTGAGGGAACATGGATGTGGATGATAAAATACACCCCAGTAAATACCAAAGTATAAACAATCTCAGATAAAAATGAGATTGTGATATTTTCCTTACCTTAGGTCCGATTTGCTTTGTACGTGTCCGAAGCTCCTGTATAATGGTTTAAATAATGTCATTGACTTATTACAGAATCATATTCATTGTTATGATATCATATATGGTTCACTTATGACATTATATTACCCGTTCTTTTGTAAATTCCATGTTAAAGAAGCGTTTTGGGTAAAATTGTTTCATTTATCGTAGGTGTTTTGAATTGTTGTTCTTGACATTATTATTACTTATATCATGATTTACTTACTTCCAGAATATAAAATATGATTTATATATCATATATATTCAGTATATATATATATAATAGATAGATAAATGAAATGAAAAACACCGTTCATGGAGACGGTAGTCCGTACGTACGCATGAACGCTGTTTTCCTTTCCTTATTGTCTTGAATGGAAGTAAGTAGATGACATACATATATATATATATATACATAAATCCAGTATCTTTATAATGTCATATATTTCATTATTATATCTTATATATACTTTATAATCATTCTTAAATGGTTAACATGGAGAATGAATCTCATCGCGTCGTGGAGACGGTAGTCCGTACGTACGCACGAGCGATGATATCATTTCCATAAATATTGAATTGAATTGGAGTGGATTATACAATATATCAGAATCAATATGATGTTGTAATAACTATGTATAGTTATTCTTTACACCATTATACCCATCCATTTAAGGTGGTGGTGGAAAATAGATTACACCACGGCGTGGAGACGGTATTCCGTACGTACGCACGCGCGGTGATTTCTTTTTCCGTAGGATGGATAGATGGTGATATAGGGTTGTTTCATACTTATAATAACATATCAGTATATGATTGATACTGATGTTATTACTTCATAATGAAACAACCTAAGAATAAGAAGTGGAAGAAGAAATAAAGATGAAAGAATTGGTAACGGTAATTACCTCTTCTTTGAAGCGCCTCTTTGAGACCTCCTCTTAGGGCACTAAAATTGGTCTTTGAGGAAGACCAGAATCTCTAGGATGTTGCTAGGGAAGTGGAGAAGAGATATTGGCAGGGGTTGGCCTAGATTAAGTGCTCAAATTGGTGTGAGGAGGAGGGTGAGGAGGTGTCCTTTTATAAGGGAGGAGAGAGGCACCTTAGGAATACCTCAAAATATTATTTTATATTAAAGTCAAAATCGGTTTATAATGGTTCCAAAGGGTCTTATTTCGGAGATAATGTGGGGATGGGTCGAAATCCTATCAACCAATAGGATTTAGACAAGTTTAGGTTATTATTTTAACCTTATCAATTAGATTTAACTCTAAGTTAAATAATTTAACTTTTACCGTGTCTTTTTGTTTTCTTTCACTATATGGTTAATACACTTACTATAACATGCCAAACGAACCCCAAATTGTCTATTATTAATAAATATATCCTTATCTAAGTCATTTGGCCGAACCTTAGATTTTTAGGAATAAAATAACAATTAATAATATAATATTTGATTTAAAAACTATTTTGTGTCAATTTTGACACTATTTGATATATGATTTTTGTGAAAGTCATAACAGAATTATATGTTCGAAAAAAGTTGATTAAATCAACACTAATATATCATAGTAACCTAGAAAATTATTTTAAGTCATAAAAAGTCTCAAATTACATTCATTTGAGCATTTATAACATCAATTATGTTAATATTTCCTTAAAAGGGTAATTACTGCATCATCGTTGTGTCATAAATAAATTAATTTATTTAAAGTCTAAAAATTATAAATAAAATATCATTATGTAGGAAATCTTTTTAGCTTTCTAATGAATATTTATAGTCGAATTTATCTTATGTATAACTCCATATTAAAAATGTTTTAGTTATTAAACTTTGATTTTAACTATTTTAACTATTCATTAAATAATATAATATTAAATGTCATAATCTAATCCAAGTGGACCTAAATGGTCATATTATATTCATAAGGTTGTTTTTGGTCGAATTACACTTATCCAATAGAATTAGGACATGTGTTAAGGTAATAGTAATATCATATTTACCCTTAGTTACCCTATTTACTATTAACCGTGGTAAAAAAAGTAAAAAGTTACTATTCACCAAAAATTATTTTCATCTCATTGAACCAAATTTTACTTACTGACATCAACCGTGTCTCTCGGATTTTTGAAATTCCATTCACAGAAGTGGTAAAATTAAGATTTATGAAGAAATTAATTTTTTTAACTACCACTTAGTAGTTTCACTATTCATCAAAAATTGATGTTTTTCAGAACAATGCCAAAATTTCATCCTAAGCTATATTTCATATTCCGAATTCAAAAATGAAGTCTATTTTACCAAATTCATATCATAGAATTTGCATTAATTAATTTTATAATTAAATCCCGCTGTTAAAACAAATAGCGTGTTTTTAAGAAACAATATCTATCAAAAGATTGACACTTGTTTATGTCTGGTTTAAATGTGCAATTACATCCAATGACCAACATTGTATTAAATTGTAAAAATATATTCTAAATATACTTTAAAACTACTCCAATTAATAATTTATCACTATTAATTATTTCAATTAAAAAAGTTGTTTTTTAATTATAATTTAGTAATTTTCACTATTCATCAGAATATGAAAGTTATCCGAAATGTACCAAAATTTCACCTTAGGCTAAATTCGATGCTCCGAATCCAAAAATGAAGTTCATTTTGAAAAATAAGATTTACAGAATTTTAAAAAGTGGTTATTACTATTCATACCGGCTAGTTTTAATAATATTTTAATAGCATATCGTTGTTTAGTGAAACTCGGTATTGCGTATTACACACGCTATTGAGGATGGTCGCGATTGCGTGTAATGCAAGGCAAGTCAAGGATGCGTGTTGTGCAAGCTCCTTTTGGTGTAGCGTACAACACAAGACATTAATAAAATTAAAAAGAATATTTTTTATAAAATCTTGGGCTGTTACACATGATGCTTCTGTTATTTGGTGAAAATTAGAAAAGATATTTTCAAGGAAAACCGCTCAGAACAAAGTAAACCTGATACACCGTCTTGTTAGCTTGAATTAAAAAATACTGGACCAACGTATCAGAGCACATGAATGAGTTCCAAGGTACTTTTAACCAGTTGAATTCCATGAAAATGATTATTAATGATGAGTTTTAGGCACTATTGATGTTGAGTTTATTACCAAAGATGCAGGAAACACTAGTTGCATCGGTCAGTAATTCAACTCCAAATGAAAATCACACTATAGAGATGGTGAAAGAAAGAATGTTGAATGAGGAATCTAGAAGAAAATATGAGGGGAATACACATGAATCGAAGTCTCTTTTCACTGAAAGATATGGGAAGATGAAATGGTAGGGAAGAAGCACATGAAGAGAAACCTATGATCGAAGTCTTAAAAGGATGAAGTGATTGAAATCTCTATCAAGATATGGCATGAAGTGCCACCACTATGGAAAGCTCGGACACTTCATCTGGGAATGTAGAAAGTTGAAGGTAGAGTAAATGAATCTGGAAGGTGAGACACAAAATAATGATTCTTCAGTTGTTAATGAAAAAAAACATTATTGTTTAGGAAGGCAATAAGCCAGTCTTGCAAGTCAAAACTTGATATGGGTGATCGATTTTGGAACCTCATACCATGTCACTACTAGAGGAGATTTCTTTTCATCTTACAGCTCAGTAAGTTTTGGACATGTGAAGATGGGAAATGATGGTGCATCCAAAATTATTAGTATTGGTAATATTTTTCTACAAACTAATATTGGGTGTAGGTTATTGTTGAAGGATGTGAGGCATGTTCCTGATTTTAGCCTCAATATGATATCCACTAGAATGCTTGATGATGATGGATATGTTAGTTCCTTCAGTTATTGGAAATGGAAGCATACTAAAGTTAACATGGTAATTGCTAATGGTAAGAAAGATAGTTCTCTTTATCTTACAGATGCTAGACCATATGGAGGAGAAATCAGTGCATCCAAAAAAGATGTTCCTACAGAAGTTTGGCACAGGCGGCTTGGTCACATGAGTGAGAGAGGATTCAGAATGCTCTCTAGGAAGGATCTCTTGTAAGGAATAAAAGGTACACATTTGGATACTTATTTTGATTATGTCATGGGAAAACAAGACAAATAATCATTTCATGGTTATTTACCATCCATAAAAGTAAATTTTTTAGATTCGATTCATACTGATGTCTGCAAGATGAGCACTAAGTCAATGGGATGTGATATTTTTTGTTACCTTCATAAATAATAATTCTATAAAGGTCTGGGCCTTTTCTTTGAAAACTAAAGATCAAGCACAGGATGTTTTCAGGTAGTTTCATGTGAAGGTGGAAAGAGAAATAGGCATGTGGTTAAAGTGTGTATGTGAAGACAATGGAGGGGAGTACCGTAGTCCATTTGAGGAGTACTGCGGGAGTTTCGACATGAGGATAGAAAAATCAGCACTAAATATCCCTTAGTATAACAGTCTTACTGAGAGGATGAATAGAAAACTTTGGGAGAGAATAAGATGTATTCTCTCAAATATAAAGCTGTCAAACACCTTTTGGGGGAGGCAATGAGGAACACATTTGATCTTATCATACTTTATCCATCAGTTATACTAAATTATGACTTTCCATAAAGTGTTTGGTAAGGTAAATATGTTTCATATAAATACTTGAGAGTATTTGGCTGTAGGGAATTTTTTCACATCTTGAAAGATTAGCAGGTGAAGTTGGATGGAAATGGAAAGCAGTGTATCTTTTTGGGATATGCTCAATAGGAGTTTGGATACTGACTCTAGGATCCTATCAGTATGGGGATCATCAAAAGAAGATATGTGGTGTTTCTTTAGGATTATATGATTGAAAATTTTGAGAATCCAGAAAATGCAAAGAAGTTACAGTATGAGGAAATTCCAATCAATTTAGAACCAGTCTCACCACCATCAGTACCATCTAGTGAGAGAGTGTTACATGACACTGATGATACATCACTACCAGTTAATATGTCTTCATCTACTAATATGTCTCCATCATATGATATTCTAGAATAGATTCCCCCAAAATCACAGTTGAGTAGATCCACCATAGAATGACAACCAAGTCGTAGATAATCACGACATGAGTATGTGATTCTCACTGATGGGGGAGAGCCAGATAGTTATGATGATGCGATCAGAAGTCAGAAGAAGATAGAATAGAAAAAGGCCATGTAAGAGGATATGATATCCTTTCATAAGAACCATACATTTGATTTGGTGTAATTTCCACATGGAAAGAAGGCACTTAATAATAAGTGAGTGTACATAATTAAAGGATAATATGGTAGCTCACAGCCACGCTATAGATCCAGAATGGTTTTGAAGGGATTCAGTCAAAAGAAAGGTATTGACTATAATGAAATTTTTTCTCCTATGATAAAAATGTATTCTATCAGAGTTGTTCTTGGATTGGTGGATAGTATGAACCTAGAGGTTCAACAATTGAATGAAAATATAGTGTTATTACATGGTGATCTTGATGATGAAATATACTTGGAGAAGCTAGAGGGATTTCATGTGAAAGGTAAAGAAAACCAATTATGCAAACTTTGGAAAAGATTATATGGTCTTTAATAAGAACTGAGGAAATGGTATATGAAATTTGACTCATTCATGTAGAAAAATGATTATAGGAGGACAACTGTTGATCACTATATTTTCATCAAATGGGGGTTTTTATGGTGATTTTATTATCTTGTTGCTTTATATTGATTATATGTTGATTATTGGTAGAGATATCACCAAGATTGATAGGTTGAAGAAGGATTTGAACAAATCTTTTGAAATTATGTACTTAGTAGATGCTACTCAGATTCTTGGTATGGTCATTACTCGTGATAGGAGAAATCACAAGATTTGGCTATCTCAAGAGTAGTAAATTGAGAAGTTTCTTGAAGGATTTAACATGAGAAAGTAAAAACTAGTTATAACTCCACTTACAAGTCATTTTAGGCTTATGATAGCTCAATTTCCTTCGAGTGAAGAGGGGAAAAAATAAATGGAAAAAATTCCTTATCATTCAGCAGTTGGTAGTCATATGTATGTCATGGTGTGCACCAGAACAGATATTTCTCACATTGTTTGCATTGTGATAAGATTCTTATAAAATCTAGGAAAGGAGCATTGGAAAGTGGTCAAATGGATATTGAGGTATCTCTGAGGTACGTATTTTCATTGTTTATGTTTTGGATGTGACAAATCTATTTTAGAAGGATATAAATATGCATATATGGATGGATATATAGACTTGATGAAATCCATATTTGGGTACCTAATATCATTTGTAGGGGGAGCAGTCTCATGGAAATCATGACTTCAAAAGTGTGTTGCCTTAGCCACCACAAAAGCAGAGTATACCATGGTCATTGAGGGATGAAATGAGATATTGTGGGTGAAGAATTTTTTATAAGATCTAGGATAGAGTCAGAATTATTATATTCTTTATTATGATAGTCATAACACTATTCATCTCAGTAAGAATCTAACATTTCATTCTAGGTCTAAACACATTGACATGCAATATCATTGGATCCATAATGTGTTGGAAGAAATATTGTAGAATGTTGAAAATATCCACACTAATGATAATGGGGTAGACATGATGATGAAGGTTCTACCAAAAGAAAAGATGGAAGCCTACAAGGAGACTATGAGTCTAGATTCTTCCCCAAATTCCTCAAGAGGGGTAGATTTGTGGGTGCCACTCCCAATTATGGGAGAAATCATTAGAGAATGTGTTTTGTTAGAAACAACCTAATGAATACCTTTGGTAGTAGCGTCTTCTTTGGGTGGAAACCAAACTAGGTGGAACCTATCGTTAAAGTAGCCAGCGAAGGGAGTTTCTTCAAAGGTTGATGAACAACCCCAAACCAACCCTTGAAAGTGTTGATAACTCCATATTTTAATGAGATTTAATCCCATGATTTTTTAATAAGAAAAAAAAATATGTTGTAACTATGCTGTCTATCCTTCGAAGAATTTATCTCGAGAGAAGAAATAGATACAAGGCCCCCTTCTCCTGTGGACTTAGGAAACACTTTTCGAACCATGTAAATCTCTCATGTTCTTCCTTTTTCTTCATCTGTTTGTCTTTTTTTTTTCATTTCCACAAAGCTCTGCTACCCCAAAACCATGCACCAACCCCTTAGAACCAAAAACCCCTTCATCTCGGCCTTCAACTTGGTTCCATCATTCATCCTTCTACTGCCTGGGCCACCCGCCACCCGACCAGCCTCCCGTCACGCTGCTAGAAGACCTACCACCAGTCACCCCTCTGCCACATTCCACCACTAAGTGCTCCCATAATTATCCTCCCATGCTCGACCTCCCATGCTCGACCTCCCATATCCATCATCCCCATATGTTATACCTCTGGGTCAATTCCCACATTATCCTCCCACCCCATGGCCCTGCTGGCCTCCTTCCGTGCTCAACCTCCCTCCAAACTAGCCACTCGCTGCACCGGCCTCTTATAGTGCCGACTCCCACTACACATCATCCCTGCCAGGCAACCCGATTTGGGAATGGTTGAGCGCTTGTAGACCTGCCCGAATTATCTGAACTCCTTTAGGTTTTCTAGTCTATCCAAAACCTAGGAAAATTTTTAAAAAATTTAAAAATTATGCTAATTTTTTGAATAAAATTAAATATAATTTAAGATCATATGACATTTTTTGAACTAAAATTAGATTTTATTATTTTAATTCATTAATAATTCCCTTTACATAAAATTATCACAAATTTAATTTTTAATATACATTTATTTTGTGTGTCAACTAATCATGAGTAGTGACCGACCATTATATGTTTGAGTTTTATTAATTAATTAATTATTGATTTGATTGATGTTTGAATTAATTAATGAATTAATTAGATGGTTTGTTCATAGTTTATCTTCATCATTTTATGTATAAGGTTCATCTTGACCATGAGAATGGTGCTGCTTTTTATTTATGAATTCCCAAGATCCCCTCACCTATGGGTGATTATTTATGTAATATGATGAAGAGGAACAAAGATATGGATTGTTCCAAAGTGAGGTGAAGTTCAGGACAAGACATAAATATATTTAGTCGGTTAGGCACTATGGTATGATTCAAACACAACTCAATTATTATCTCCTAGGGTATATATTGATCCATTTATGTTGAATGGATAAACTATTATAAATGCTCATGATTAGTCATTTCTTTAATTTAATTTATGCATCATTTATTAATTTTTAGTGAGTATGCATGTGAGCATGATCACATAAAATAATAAAGTAAAATACATAGATTAAAACAACTTAATACATGATGATTTTTTCTATTTTCTTCTTGGTTAAGTTTTGAGTGCGATCACATAGTACGTGCATATCGGTAGAAAATGATTTCATTCGTCGAGAAATAATAAAAACCCTCAAAGTGATATTAAGTCGTAACACCTTTCGTCATTTGAATTTGAAAAAAATTAGGTGTACGACATGCCCGTACACCATAGTTGTGGGTGTCTCCTACTACTGGGGAGTCTTTATGAAAATAATGGGTTGACATAACTCAATATGACAACAATGAAGCATTAATAGCTAGTTTTTTTTGTCACTTTATAGGTAAAGAGTTGAGTAAATATGGTTTATGATTTTTTGAAGCTGGGACTTCACTCAACATTTCAAGGAGCTATCATTCAATGAATTTGTCTAGTCAAATACCTACCTTAAAACTATCTGAGTAGTGGTTAAGACATAGATTGAACTATGAGGATAGTTTTTAGTGATAGTTTCCACTATAATACTCAAGTGAATAATTATTTCTAATCTAATAGTGAGGGATACTTCAGTTTGGTAAAATAGTGGGAGACATATCATGATTTTACTAATCTGTAATTTCTAATCCATAATCAAGATAAAGTACTAATTTGTTTATGTTTACTTTTTGTAAAAAATGGAAATTAATACCACATATACACTGTAATTACTATTGAAAAAAGAACATGACTTGACTGGCATGAATTTTCAAGAGTAATATAGGGACTTGCACAAAGTACTATGATATAGAAAATATTATGCATTGGAGTTGCAAATACCTATTAAGACGCCTCAAGAAGCGAGGAGTGAGAGATTCTTATAGGAGACACATTGATTTAGAATTTGATATTTACATTATAATGTTATAATCAATGTCTAATGATTTTTGGAAACAACATCAAGACATTGATGGTTTCACATGTTTTCTCATCTTATAGAATCCAACAAGAATAAATGTAAGTGAGATGTGAATGAGATGAAGATTGTGCTGAATATGTGTAAGTTAAAAGATGGATCATAATATTTCAATACATCCCATTATTATATCTTTATTACCCACTTATTCTCATTTCTTTTAAGATTAAAAAACAAACAGTACGGAGAAAATTCTTTATTTCCTTTTGGGTAAGGTTCTCCAATTTGATAAGAACTTAACAAAATATGATTCTTTATTTATTACAGTGAATAGGTGGAAATTCAAAGAGAAAAGGACAATGAAAAGTGTGATGCCAAAGTAAACTTCACAAAATCCTTCAAAGAACAAAGTTTGATCATCATACATGAGTTTATTTGTTTCACATGTATCGAGATAATTCTATGGAAGATTAAATACAATGAATTGAAGTAGAAGAAAGAAAAGTCTTACACTTGAGGTATATTCATCATTATATCTGATGTCACTATCATACTTCTAGGGTATTAAATACAATATTCCTATCACATGTGTGTATATAAATATATTAATAAATTAATAAAAGAAACATTACTAGAATTATGGTGAATTATCCAAGTTGGTGAGAAAGAGTGATTTTTAAGTCACTAATGAGAAGTACAAAATTTATAATTTCCAAGCTTATGGTTTTAGTTGAACATTTTTTAAGTATTACCCAAAATTTATCTCACATGTCCATTTGACACAAAGATACATTATTACATTTTAGTAATGAATATTGTTTTTGGTATATAATACTCAACTAATATTTCATTAATGCTTGAATTATTGGAAATAACTAATGAATATAAAATGAAATAATCACTCATACCCAATTGTGGGAAGATAATTATTTTTCTAATAAAACCAAAAGTAGTTTTCAAGGATATATCTGGTATAGTATTTAAACTCTTTGGAGATAAAGACCTTAGGTATTATCAACACACTTAATTTTTTATGTTTGGATAAAGAAACCTTTAGAAATAAAGGTAATCCGTAGATCTTTTGAAATTAGTTCATCTAGAGAGTGTAAACTATTCCAAGGTTAAGATATTGGTAAATATACTTTCTAAGATTCTATTAAGTGTTTTAAGGAATGTAAAAGTGAAGTATGAAATATGCACGATTATTAGATATGAGTTGTTTCAGGCCCATGTGCCAAGAATATCATGACCAAGTATTCATCGATCATGAAAATATAGAGTGGATTTATTACTAAACTCACATTTTCTATACACATAAAACCTTTGATTGATGATGAGACTTACATGTAAACATTGATCAATAAAATTTAGTGTGAAGTAATTCTAAAATGAACATTTCATTATACACATCAGAGTCATGACATAAGTAAAAGGAGAGTCAATGTTAAGATTAATATGCATTGAAAATACTTCCATTTTTTTTCAAGATATGCTTCAAAAATAGAGGAATTATCCCATAAAAATATGAAAATTATTATGAAAAAAGGATCACATATGAGTTTTAATATGAAATAAATCTATAATTTAAAAATAACATGTGTTTATATGAAAAGTTTTTGTTAAAAATATAAAAAAACATGCGTCAATCAAAACACGAAGTGCGTCTCAGTTAGTATCCTAAAGTTCATATAGAATATTATATAAATCCCTATTATAGAAAAAATATATTCAAGTTATAGACTATATTTATATAAAAGTGCATACATCTATATTTGAGATAGTGGGAGAAAGATTTACTTCTATTTACTCAATGTTTTAAATGAAAAAGTGCTTGTAATGGGAACAAGTTCCACAAAAGATTTTTGAAAAGGAATGTTCCAGAGACACCTAGTGCATAGGAAGGATAAAAACATGGAAATGGTTTTACATTCACCACAGCCTATGATAAATTATTCATTGAGAATAATAAATCCTACTAGTAAGTAGTAAATGGAAAGAAGTTAAGATTGAAAAATTCAATTAAAATTCAATAATGGATTCCATGTTTCAATGTATAGGTGCGTAGTATTTTGAAAGTTTAAAATCTTGATATTGTTGTGGTATTCAAGAGAAACGTTACATGGGTGGTACAAGAGTGGTACCAATAGGCTCAATTCGTTATACTAATTCTTTACGCATAAATCCATTAGAATTATACTTTTCATAGCTACATTAAATGATCATTATAGTTAAAATTAGATGTCCAGACCACCTTTCTTGTAAAGTGAATATACAATATAATAAGAATGATTTGGTTTCAACATAGAATTACAATGAGGGGTTGAAGTTACTAAAATCTAGTTTTTGATTGATTTAAGAAACAAGATCGTATAATATTCATTTAGAAATGTATTTTTACATGTGTCTATAAGAAGTTAGTGGGAGAATAAACATTTTATAATAAAAAAAATATCTCTAATAACATATGGAAAACATCTATTGGTCTTAAAATTAAGACCATAATGAAATTAACTGTCCAAATTTTCACTTAAAGTAGCAACCTAAGTTCAAGGGATTGAGATATACTGAGGTAGATCTAATGGGATGCTAAGACCATGTCAAGTACACATTCTGACAAGGTATTGAAAATTACAAATTGGAATAATTTGAGAGAGAGTTGTTACTAATGTTTCATGGAATAAATATTTCCAAAAGACATTTTTAAGATATATGAGGAGATTAAAGTAGTGATTAGAAATATATATGCGGTAGAAATGGATCTATCACTTATTCCATGCTATTTACTAGATATGATATTTCCAATATATAATAATGGTTGTAGAATAGAAGATAAATCCAAGATAACCGTGTGGAATATAGTCAAAAAAATCTAATTGTACTAGAGAGAGTACAAAGGATATGTCCCAAGTACTTGGAGGAGAAAGGAAACTAGTTATAAGGGGATAAAAACTAGTTTTAATTTGGATCAATATGGTCTAATATCAAAATCAGGATAAGGTAATGAGGTATAAAATATCATTCAAGCCAATGGTATCCATATCTAAAAATATTGAGTGTGTTGCATCTTCTGATGCAGCTAAAGAATTGTTGGGCAAAAATCCCTCAAGGTAACATTGCAGTATTTTTGGGTTGATTGTGTTTGTTGACAAAGCAGGTTTTCATGGATATTTGTCGAGTTCCTGAGAAGTTGTTGACAATCAATGTTGACAAAGAACGATGACAAAGGAAAGGACGATCTGGAGGCGGTACAAAAGAGCAGTACAAGGTGGCGCCGTTTCCCAGTGTTTGCCAAATTTTTGGGGTCCAAAATTTGGAGTTTGGTGAGCATCGCGAAAAGTGGATTTCCATGAAGATCATAATTTAATATGGCAAAGGCATGAATTTCGCGAAGATAGGATGGATGGTTTGGATTTCGTGAAGACCAGAAAAATGGAGGCGGTGATGCTTCGCGATTACATCAAGCTTCGCGAACGGCAGAGGCTGAAGCGCATCGCGACGGTGAAGGGCTTTGCGAGGGAGCTTCACGGAGAAGGCGCGAAGGTATGTTGACGGTGATGCTTCGCGATTACGTCAAGCTCCGCGAATGGAAAATTTCCGTGGTGCTTCGCGATTTGGATAGAATTCCGGTGGAAACTTTGGAGCTTCGCGATTCGAGATGACATGGCGTTGACTTCACGCGGAAGGGTCGAGGGTCGGTGGAATCGCCTATAAATAGAGGCCGACCCCCTCGAGAGAAGAAGATAGATTTTTCAGAGAAGATCATTCGCTTTCGATTTGCGAAGGTGGTTCGCGGAGCCAGTGTGCTTCGCGAAAGAGGAGCTTCGCGGCGGCTATTGTAGCTCCGCGAATCCTGCGAGCTCCGCGTTGGCTCAGTAAGCTTTGCGAGGGACGTTGCTTTGCGACGGCTTGAGCTTTGCGAAAGTGCTTCGCGATAGAGCTTCGCGAAAAGCCAGGAGCTTCGCGAAGGCTTGTTTGAGCTTCGTGAAATTGGGAGCCTAGCGAAGTAGGGTGCTTTGCGAAGGCATTTCCAAAGTGAATTGCCCAGTGGTTAAGAGGAAAATAGGTATTCATCAGTGGATGAAAGTTGGACTTCAACAGAGCATCTATCTATAGTTGAGGATGCGTGATTTCATGCAAATGAAGAGACCTACAGGTCTATAAACTGTGAGTGGATTCCCTTCACAGAGCAGTGAGCTTAGGAAGAGGAAGAAGGTGATCCTCTCCACCGACAGTGAGCCAGAGAGAGAGAAATAGGGAGTGAACCTTGGGAAAGCAGTGAGCTGATCCTAAACCTTGTGAAGGCAGTGAGCCTGGGAATAGAAGTGCTCTATCCTGAATTTTGTATCCACATCTTATGAAGATTAGTGGGATTTGGTACGCACGACAACTTGTCGGCGTATGCTCCTTGGACGTAGCCCAATGAGGGTGAACCAAGTAAAAATCTTTGTGTCTGCCTGCTTACTTACCTACATTGCATTTGAAGCATCATTATCAGGCAAAGAAGAAAATAAGTGATCATAATAACCACACAAGTGCAAATAAAGTGAACCTTGTAATAAAGAGGTCAAGATCCAGTGGGGTAGGAAGAAGTTTGAAAAGAATATCCATACCCTGATTCACCCCCCCTCTCAGGGTATATAGGCCCCTATTGGTCCTAACAATTGGTATCAGAGGGATAGGTTGATTTTATTAGATTTGTTTGCTCAGACTTTGTGTAGTTGATTTGTGTTGATAAATCAGTCTTCTATTATCTCGGTGTGCCATGGCAAAGGGAAAAACATCAAAGAAGAATCAGAAGTCAGGTGGTATTCCTCAGTGCGGAAGTGTTTATGGAAGAAGTGTGATTCAACTAAAGGAATCAAACAGCTTGCTGAAGGAAGGCTTGGATGAATTAGATATGGAAAAGATATATTCACTCAATAATGATGTTGGAACGAGTGAAGTACTTAAAATTCAAAGTGATACTGAAACCACTGATGATGAAGAAGTTTCAAGGAGGACACCAATTGATGTCATTAACATGACAAAGGAAATGGACTGGAAATCGGATGAAGAAGTAAAATCTAAAGAAATCCGGATCAAAGTATTGGAGATTGAGGTCAACAAGCTTAGAGGCTTAAATCAAAGGCTTATTGATATTGTTACTGACCTAACAGAGAAGAATGATTCTCAAGATGAGGAACTACAAAAGCTGGCTAAAATAAAAGGAAAACAAAAGGCTGGTGATTATGAAGAGAGTCAAAAGTCAGATGAAGTTCAGAATCTGAAAGCTAGAAATGTTGATCTTTCTACACAGCTATCTGAGCTAGTTTAGAAGAATAAAATACTAAAACAAGACAATGCATGTTGTTTTGATTCTGTTGCTCAAGAAAAATTGAAAGTAAAGGAGCAGAGTGACATGGTGGATAAGCTGGCACGTGAATTGGAAGATGAGATGAGTAGAGGGAAGCTTCTCAAGGGAGAACTTGATATCCAACTTGAATCAAGTGATATGAAGATTCAGAAGTTGGAAGAAGAGCTAGAATCCGTAAAGAAGAAAGTGGAGAAATCCAATGCTAAAGGAATGCCAAAAATTAAGGATGCCTTACACTTGATATTTGATCATCCTTCAACAAGTGATGATAAAATGAAGAACAAATATGCTGTTTCTGAAGAGAAACAACAGAATATTTTCTCAGCTCAAAGACCAACAAGTTTTGGAAAAGCTGGTATTGGATTTGATGAATCACCTCCCATGCATGATAAGAAGAGAGCTATGAACAGTTCCAGGAGTGGAGAAAACCCTGTAGGTACTGGAGATAGGCCAAAGAGGTCAGTTACAAAAAGAAGTGATGACATGTGCTATTTCTGCGGGATTCATGGTCACACGTCAAGCTTCTGTTCAGAGGTTCTGGAATACATTTCAGGCTGTGAAAATAGAAACCTTACTAAATCTGAGAATAAGAAGAAGCATCATGAGAAATCAGAGAGAAGAGTTTCTCAGAGGAAAGCATCTGTTAGATGCTATTACTGTGGAAGAATGAGACACACCATGAGTATGTTTCAGGAAGCTCAAGAGACCCATGTCAGAAGAAGAACTCGAGGTGTATCAGAATATCGACATAGAAATGACGAAACAAGGTATGCCTTTGATGGAGAATGTTTTATATATTCAGATTATGGTCATTTGGCAAGAAATTGCAGCAAGAAGAACGCAAGGAAGGAAAAGGAACTCGAAAAGAGATTCTTGACTCCAGTGATGCATAATGAGAAATTCTACACTAGGAGACAACATGGTAAGAAGAAGAATAGTCTTAGAGCCTCAGGGGAGTCACATGGAGATGAAAGAAAGGTGTATCAGTCACCTCCCCTGTCATACTCACAACAGATCTCAAGAAGAGAATGTGAACAAACAAGATCCCTGCAATGGTGGAAGAAGCAAGGGAAGATGATAAGCAAGGAGATTCCTACTCAGAGAAATAATCAAGGAAAATGGAATTTTGGAAGAACCTAAAAGAAGGAAATGTGTACTAGAGGGTCTATACCCCAAGTGATGAGAAAGGTCAGGCCTACAGAATCTACATATCAGAAAAAGGCTTAGCATGGGGGTAATGAATGCTTAGTCATATGGCCAGAGTATTTGAAGTTGGCCAGACAACTAGAAGAAGCAATAAAGGAGTGTGATGCACTCCAAGAAAGAATCAAAGGGTTGACCCATCAGGATCAACCAATACCCTCATCTTGAGGATTCCAGAAGACACCCCTCTCCCTATGTATATAAATGCTATTAACTGATGATTAATATATTTCAGGTTTTAGGGAGATACGATCCAAGAGGAAGTGGCATATAAAGATGCAAAGTGGAGAAGTGATGTGCTCCAGAGTTTAAATTGGATCAAATCAGGTACGACAGTTGAAGAAGAAAGGGAGCAACAAAGCACAATAGGAAGTAATTGTGTTATTAACTTTATCTCTTGTTTCCTACAACGAGTTTCAACTCAGTAGGCTTAGTGATTTTGTTAATGGATCAACTATGAGTGGAATATGGGAACAAATGATACAGGAGGAAAAGACTAGTTATGGGTCTAAACAGATGAATGTTGGGCCTAACTACGGGAAGAGCTGCATAACACAGGGGGAAAATTTAATAACAAAATCAGATGCAAGAGCCATCAATGAAATAATTGGATGAATCGGCTTAGGTGTTTCCTATTGGGGGAAGAAAGAAGCACAGGGAGAAGCAACAATAACCTTGCATTTCATGATTATCAATTGTGTTCTAACAATGTGGTATCAGCTGACTTCTTTCAGGATACCAAGAAGCTGCGAGAGAAAATCAAAGGTGTGTCAACAAAAAACCGAGAGAAGATGTTCAAAGAAATGACGTCATTGAACAATGACACAGAGAAAAATAGCTAAAAGAAATGAAGCCACTAAAGAATGAGTCAGTGAAAAATTTCCTGATGAATGTTTTGAGGAAGAAAGTAACATAAGGGAGAGCATAAGTTGATGATACTGATTCAGAAGAAGAAACTGATGATGAACAAGAAAGTTTCAAGTATGTGTCTACAAGGAATCCAAAGAGCTAAGATGAAATTGATAGACTGAATATCATTGGTGGCCAGTCAGATTCAGTTCAGACAAGGAAAATGAAATCACTACAGCATGCATATTGTCTATCTCAGGTTGTGCTGAAATGCTTTGTTGATGCAGCTGAAGATGAAAACTGCGTTCAGGACATGAATTAAGAGCTAGATCAGAATTGAGAAGAATTAGACATGGGAGATTGTTTCGAGGCCAGTAGACAAAAATGTCATCGGGACTAAATGGGTTTATCGCAACAAGATGAATGAAGATGGCACAGTGATTCAGAACAAAGCACGACTAGTGTGAAAGGGATACTCCCAGATAGAGGGAATAGATGTTGATGATACATTTGCACCGGCTGCAAGGCTGTCAACAATCAGATTATTTTTGGACATAGTAGTGCAATGAAAGTTCAAAGTGTTCCAAATGAATGTCAAATCTGAATTCTTGAATGGTTTTCTGGAAGAGGAGGTTTATATTGAGCATCCAGATGGTTTTCTCATTCATGAGGATGAGAAGAAAGTTTGCAGGCTGAAGAAGGCATTGTATGGGCTGAAACAAGCACCAAGGGCATGGTACTCAAGGCTTGATCAGTACTTGAAGAAGCTTGGTTTCCAGAATGGAGGAGTTGATTACAACCTCTATTTCAGCAATGACAGTAATCAAAGGATGATGGTGCTAGTGTACGTCGATGACATAATTTTTGGAAAATCAAATGAAGCTCAGTGTAGACAGTTTTCCGAATTCATGAAAAATGAGTTTGAAATGTCAATGATTGGAGAGATAACGTTTTTCCTTGGTCTACAGGTGACACAAGTAAAGAATGGAACTTTTATTTCTCAATCCAAATATGCCAAGGAGGTTTTAAGAAGGTTTGGAATGGATAATTCCAAGGAGAGGAAGACTTCGGTTGCCACCCGGATGAAATTTTCGAAAGATGAAGATGGGAAGGCAGTTAATATCACAAAATACAGGAAAATTATTGGAAGTTTGTTGTACTTGACTACAACAAGGCCTGATATTGTTTTTTCCACATGCCAAGTAGCGAGATATCAGAGTAATCCCAAGGAAAGCCACATGCTTTCAGTGAAAAGAATACTTCGGTATATCCAGAGCACAGTGGATTTCGGCTTGACATATACTGATAAATCTCAGACAGAGTTATTGGGATATATTGATGCAGACTGGGCCGATTTAGTGGATGATAGGAAATAAACGTCAGGTGGTGCTTTCTATCTTGGTGGATTGTGTATTTCATGGCTAAGCAAGAAGCAAGATTGCATTTCATTGAGCATTGCGGAAGCTGAGTATATTGCGACCACTCAAGCATACACACAGTTATTATGGATGAAGCAGCAGCTTGAAGATATGGGAGTTGAAGTGAAGTCTACGATCTGAATCCAGTGTGATAACTCATGTGCTATCAATCTGAGAAAAAATCCAGGTCATCACTCAAGGAAAAAGCACATTGAGATCAAATATCATTTTATAAAGGAGAAAATTGAACTGGGGATCGTGAAGTTGGAGTATGTGCCTTAATAGCTACAGGTTGCAGATATTCTGAAAAAGGCCTTATCTAAGGAATCTTTTGAGAGGCATCGACTGGCTCTGGGAGTTCAGTCGACTCCCCACACTTAGGAGAGTGTGCATGGGGACCCCCTCCCCCCTCTCCCTGAGGTATGATGTGTTTTTCCCTAATGTGTTGATATGTGTTATCTACTATGTTACAGACTACAAAGGAGTGGCCTTTGGGTTCATTGACAAAGGGGGAGAAAATAGTGATTGTTCAAGGGGGAGACAGTGTGGTTATACAAGAAATCATGACAGATACAGGGAGAAGATGACCAGTGGCGCAGCCAGATAGGGGGAGAAATGAGAAAGGGGGAGAGTATTGAATCTGACGATGCTAGAAGTGATCGATCAAAGAATAGATATCACGACAGCTGAGGATCGTGATAAAAGAAGAAAAATGGTGTTGGAATGGTGTGAAAAGGTTTACAGCTATCACCAATTGGGATCAGTGTGGTTCAACAATTGGTATCAATTTAAGAATTGGTATCATGTTGGAATCGACAATTGGTGTTTGACATGAAGTGATTCATTGATGATCTTTTCATACTACTATTGTTTCTCATGCCGATCATTGCTCATGTGGGCTTAGAGTACGTGTTAAGTGAATCCTTGAACGCTACCAGAATCGCAAGAGGCGAATGGTGGTAGCGGCTGGAAGAAGACTCGGTGAGGTATCAAAGTGAAGAAAATCATCCTAAGCAGAGTTGTGAAGAGTTTTCAACAAACCCAAAGGGGGAGATTGTTGGGCAAAAATCCCTCAAGGTAACATTGCAGTATTTTTGGGTTGATTGTGTTTGTTGACAAAGAAGGTTTTCATGGATATTTGTCGAGTTCCCGAGAAGTTGTTGACAATCAATGTTGACAAAGAATGATGACAAAGGAAAGAACGATCTGGAGGCGGTACAAAAGAGCAGTACAAGGTGGCGCCGTTTCCCAGTGTTTGCCAAATTTTTGGGGTCCAAAATTTGGAGTTTGGTGAGCATCGCGAAAAGTGGATTTCCATGAAGATCATAATTTAATATGGCAAAGTCATGAATTTCGCGAAGATAGGATGGATGGTTTGGATTTCGTGAAGACCAGAAAAATGGAGGCGGTGATGCTTCGCGATTACGTCAAGCTTCGCGAACGGCAGAGGCTGAAGCGCATCGCGGCGGTGAAGGGCTTTGTGAGGGAGCTTCGCGGAGAAGGCGCGAAGGTATGTTGATGGCGATGCTTCACGATTACATCAAGCTCTGTGAATGGAAAATTGCTGTGGTGCTTCGTGATTTGGATATAATTCCGGCGGAAACTTTGGAGCTTCGCGATTCGAGATGACGTGGCGTTGACTTCGCGCAGAAGGGTCGAGGGTCGGTGGAATCGCCTATAAATAGAGGCCGACCCCCTCAAGAGAAGTAGAGAGATTTTTCAGAGAAGATCATTCACTCTTGATTTGCGAAGGTGGTTCATGGAGCCAGTGTGCTTCGCGAAAGAGGAGCTTCGCGGTGGCTGTTGTAGCTCCGCGAATCCTGCGAGCTCCGCGTTGGCTCAGTAAGCTTCGTGAGGGACGTTGCTTTGCGACGGCTTGAGCTTCGCAAAAGTGCTTCGCGATAAAGCTTCGCGAAAAGGCAGGATCTTCGTGAAGGCTTGTTTGAGCTTCGCGAAATTGGGAGCCTAGCGAAGTAGGGTGCTTTGTGAAGGCATTTCCAAAGTGAATTTCCCAGTGGTTAGGAGGCAAAGAGGTATTCATCAGTGGATGAAAGTTTGACTTCAACAGAGCATCTATCTATAGTTGAGGATGCGTGATTTCATACAAATGAAGAGACCTACAGGTCTATAAACTGTGAGTGGATTCCCTTCACAGAGCAGTGAGCTTAGGAAGAGGAAGAAGGTGATCCTCTCCACCGGCAGTGAGCCAGAGAGAGAGAAATAAGGAGTGACCCTTGGGAAAGCAGTGAGCTGACCCTAAACCTTGTGAAGGCAGTGAGCCTGGGAATAGAAGTGCTCTATCCCGAATTTTGTATCCACATCTTATGAAGATTAGTGGGATTTGGTACAAACGACAACTTGTCGGCATATGCTCCTTGGACGTAGCCCAGTGAGGGTGAACCAAGTAAAAATCTTTGTGTCTGCCTGCTTACTTCCCTGCATTGCATTTAAAGCATCATCATCAGGCAAAGAAGAAAATAAGTGATCATAATAACAACACAAGTGCAAACAAAGTGACCCTTGTAATAAAGAGGTCAAGATCCAGTGGGGTAGGAAGAAGTTTGAAAAGAATATCCATACCCTGATTCAACCCCCTCTCAGGGTATATAGGCCCCTATTGGTCCTAACAAGAAGCAGTGTAAAATATGCAACAATTTGTTACAGTTCTTGAAATCACCCCTAGTAATTAAAGTTTTATAATAATATAAATTATGATAATAATATTATTTGTAGTATCCATGATGTCATGTTTTTCAGTGGAAAAAGAATATAATTGGGGATATCATCCTTGAGGAGTCTTACACATGGAGGTAAAAATACAAATAGAAGAGTAGTCATGCAGTAGAACCAATGAATAAAGACATAACTTAGCAGAATCTTGATCTTATCATGTGAGGGATGATAGGGTTACTTAAAAAGTTGGATCTAGTGAAATTGGAAGTGTTGTAAAAGTGGGTTCCCTAGACGTAACTTGAACAGTAGTTTTTGATTACTGTGTCTTGTATACAGTGATTTTATCATGGTTTACAACTACCATAAATAGTGTTTATATTTCTAAGTATACTATTTTCATGGTAATTTTCATATATTATTATCCATATCAAATTGTTATTTCACTTCATAGGATATAATGAGGGCCTAAAGATACCATGAAAATGATCTTAAACTTATTTCCTATGGTCCAGATTGATCATAATGATTGGACACATATGTTAGTGACAATTAGGTTCTGGGGGCTTATAAGCATTGAGACTTCTTCTCATTAAGTTCTCACTTGATGATATTGAGTATATGAGATCGTGAGGACTGAACCTTCAATAGGAACACCACATGTTTTAGGTATCATTCGTAGTTCCTATCTGTAAACACATGTAATAGTCTCCCGACTTGAGATTATTATCAATGTACACTATTTTTTCATGTAAGTTGATGCAAGAAAAAAACCAAGATATTTATGTTGTGGTGAGGTAGATTGTGTTGGGTGTTCTGTTGGTCATGTGACATTGATTGAATAATCAAGACAGAATTTTTCACATCCGAAAGAAAGTGATATCCCAGGCCTAGTTGATTAGGACAGTAGTACATTCACTAAATACATGTTCATGTTAGAGTAAGGTATGCCTATCTAGTTATTTCAATGAACAATAAATATAGAAAATATGATTATAAGAAGTGTGTGTCCTTTATGAGATATCATGAGATAAAGAGATTATATTACACAACATGGGTTCATAAGACATTTTCATTGTTATGACATTTCCATATCTCTTTAGGGGATATTATGAGTTTTTAGACTCCATTCCTAGTAAGTGAATAATACTAACTACTATCGAGATAAGATCCAAGAGGATCACACACTTATCATATTCGAAAGTTTGTCATATTCTATAGAATAGGAGTATAGGATATAGTGGGTCCCACCACAGGGTCCAGAAGATGTCTCACTGTTAATGATCTCCATTAAATAAATAAATTCATATTATTTGAGTTTATAATATTTACTATTGAATTTATTTGTTAAAATTATTTATAAAATATTTATCGGATACATAGGAAAATATTTAACAAATGAATATTATTTTATTATTCATGGTTTGTTTAATTTTTATGGGAATGATGAATCAATTTAATGGTTCACTTTTATCACATAATATATTTGTTATACTAAAAGTGATAAAAATATAAATTATATTTATGACTCATTAGATAAATCATAAGATGTCTTTTAAAGCTTATTTAGTGGGTAATACATATTTGGGGGCTTGGGAGCCAATTTTGGGTATTATATACTTCACTATATAAGAAAAAAGAGGCTCTCATTCATAGTATTATTCATCACATGAAATTGATAGCATCTCTCTTCTATCTCTTACATCCTAGAGAGAGAGTCTCTCAATCAAAGAAATTGATCTGAGTTTTCCTTCACAGATTGAAGGATCGATGTAGTGGTGATCATCAAGAAATCGAATGCTTCTTCAAATAATCATGACATCTCTAATATTTTCATGATAAATGAACTCATATACTTTCTAAGTGTATTTGGATGATCTAGAGGAATCCTTTTTTGGTTCCATTGAGCAACAATCATTGGTGAATTGTGGTTTCTGAATGTGTCTTCAAATCAAATGAGGTAATTTTTCAGTTTGATTTTCATGCTTAATTCCATCATGTGAGATCCTCAGAATTTGTATTAGGTTATTATCCACTCGGGATGATGTAGTTATGTCAATCGATGATGATTTTTTTAAAATATTTGGCCCATATGTTGTCATTGCATGCCCTGGTACCACTAATAGAAACATACCATGTACCCATGGTTTAGAACCATGGGTATATCCCTTAAAACCATAGGTATAGGCTATACCCATAGTTTTATGAATCGTGGATGATGGAGCCTTCGGTATAGAGTTATCCCCATGATTTCTATAGAAACTGTGGGTATATCCTAAGAGATTTTATCATAACCATAGTTTTGGTTAAACTATGGGTATATATATATTTACCCACGGTTCTCCAAACCATGGGTATATATTTTCCTAAGAAATAGCATATACCCATAGTTCATTGAACCATGGGTATATCCAGATGTCCCCATGTGGAAGTAGCAAACCTTCTATACCATCTTGAACCTATAAATAAAATAGAAACCACTATAAAAATTCAATTCAATACATATATTATATATTTATCATTAAATAAACTACTTTTAATAATTTTAAAACCATTTACAATACAATAACATACATATACATCTATAGAAACAATTAATTCAAGTCATTAAACAATATCCACTTGTCTCTTTACAGGTCAACCAAAAATAGAGGGGATCAATATCTTCCTCATCACCAATATCCTCATCCTCATCACAATTAGAAACATACTCATCACCATAAACATAATCTAAAGTGTAATCATTATCATCATCCTCAACATTATCATCACCATCATAAGATCGACCTTCACTAATACCCTCATTGACATCACTTAGGGCATCATTTAAAGAGTGAATTAATACCATATATGAATCAATAGTAGTATAATCCTATGATGGAAGTGACTGAATTATAATTGATATAGATTTCCGGATGTTTTTGGTGGTCTGAGAGGTTTGAGAGGAGCCTGATGAGGACTAATACCTAGTGGGGATGATGTTTTTCCCGTATCAACATCATAATCTCCCCTAGTGCTCCTCACCTAATACCTAACTCAAATGATCATTTGGATCAAATTTTTCATCTTATTTTTCATCTAGGATATCTAGGGAATACTATTGAAAATATAAACAATATATTTAATTATTAATTACATATAAATATTTGAAATATAAATAAAAAAACTTACAATATTTTCTTTTGTGTGTGCAGTTACTGCACTTCTATCCTTTTTCTTATTACTCGATAAAAATAATTTTTCCCAAGGTACATAACCTTACATGCCCAAAATCACCTATAAAAATGAAATTTATTAGTATAATACTACATTATTGAATAATATAAAAGTGATAAACCTATAATGAATTAAAATTTTAGCTATTAAAGAAATCCATAAAATGAAGAGGCATCTAAATATAAATTTAATTAGAAATTTAAAAAGTGTCCTAACATAAAAAAAATGAATAGAAATTTGCATGTTAAACATGGGTATAATATTTATTCCTCTTGTATGTTCATTTCGGTCCATTTCAATTTGTGTTATGTTATTTAGTTATTCAATCACTTAGTAATTTTGACCATTTGGTCATTAGATTTATTTTTAGGTTAGTTTGTTTCCCAAATTGGTAAATTGGAAAATTCACCAATTATGTCATTTGGTCCAATTAGTCTATTCAGCCCAATTTGTTTAATTAATCTAATTAGGCCATTTAGTCCATATAGTCCAATTATGCCATTTAGGTCAATTAGGCCATTTAGTCCATTTAGTCCAATTAGATCATTTATTCCATTTAGTCCATTTAGGCTGTTTAGGCCATTTAGGACAATTAGGCCAATTATTCCATTTAGGTCAATTTGGAAAATTAGGTCATTTTATCCAATTTAGGCCAATTAGGTAATTTATTTGGCCAATTTATTCCAATTAGGCCATTTAGGCCAATTTAGTCAAATTTGGCCATTTATTTCCCTAATTTCAACCCGTTAGTCCATTTAGGATAATTCATCATTAGGCCAATAATGTGAATTCTCAATTAGGCCATTAGGCCATTAGGCCATTAGGCCATTAGGCCAATTGGTTAGTTGGCTATTAGTCCATTAGGATAATTGGCCGTTAGGCCATTAGGCCATTAGTCCAATTATAAAATTGGATATTAGACCATTAGTACAATTGGAAAATATTCCATTATGTCATTAGTATAATTGGTCATTAGTCCAATTTTCCATTAAGCCATTAGGCTAATAGGCTATTAGTTCATTAGTCCATTAGGCCAATTGGAAATTTAGTCCATTAGTCCAAATGTCCAGTTGGCCATTGGGATATTAGGGTTTTAGGTCATTAGGCCATTATGCCATTAGGACAACTAGAAAATTAGTCTAACTGGCCAATTAGTCCATTAGGCCAATTGTCCATTAGGCCATTAGACCAATTGGCCAATTTTTCATTAGACCATTAGGCCATTTGGACAATTAGTTCATTAGTCCATTAGTACATTATGCCAATTGTTCATTAGGCCATTAGGAAAATTATCTATTAGGCCATTAGACCATAAGGCCAATTATCTAATTGTACATTAGGTCATTATGCCATTATGCCATTAGGCCAATCGATCATTAGGCTGTTAGGCCAATTGGCCAATTGGACATTACTCTATTAGGCCACTTGTCCAATTATTCATTAGTCCATTAGGCCAATTGAAAATTAGGAAAATTGGCCATTAGTCCATTAGGCCTATTTTCTAATTGGAAATTAGGCCATTAGGCTATTATGCCAATTGTCCATTAGGCCATTAGGCCAATAGTCCAATTGGCCAATTTTCCATTAGACCAATTGGTTGTTAGGCCATTAGGCCATTAGTCTAATTATCCAATTATCCATTATTCCATTAGTCCAATTGTCCATTAGGATATTAGAAAAATTCTCCATTAGGATATTAGGCCAATTTTCCAATTAGTTGTTAGGTCATTAGGCCAATTGGATAATAGGCCATTGGGACAATTGGACAATTAGTCATTAGGCCATTATTACAATTGGTCTTTAGGCCATTAGGCCATTAGGGAAATTGTAAAATTGGTCATTAGGTCATTAGGCCATTAGTCTAATTGTCCAATTTCTAAATTATTTCATCAGTCCAATTTTCAAATTGGAAATAAGGCTATTTGGTCGATTATCCAATTTTAAAATAGTTCATTAGTCCATTAGGACAATCGGTCATTTTTCCATTAGTTCATTAGGCTAACTGGCCGATGGTCCATTAGATCATTATACCAATTGTCCATTATTCCATTAGTCCAATTGGACATTATTCCATTTGGTCATTAGGCCAATTGGAAATTAGTCCACTAGGACATTAGGCCATTATCCCATTGGACTAATTGGACATTAGGTAATTATGCCAATTAGGAAATTGGGCATTAGGCCATTAGTCCAATTAGATATTAAGCTATTAGGACATTAAACCAATTGACCAATTGGAAATTATTTCATTATTCCAACTATATATTAGTCCATTGGGCCAATTGGCCAATTTTCCATTATGTCATTAGGTC
The DNA here is from genome assembly GCA_963277665.1 of Viscum album. NCBI lineage: Eukaryota > Viridiplantae > Streptophyta > Magnoliopsida > Santalales > Viscaceae > Viscum > Viscum album. Next base: position 1,034,719,869 of record OY728158.1, read on the forward strand.
AATTGGTTGTTAGAACAATAATCCAATTAGCCGATTCACCATTAGGACATTAGGCCAACTAGGAATTATACCATTAGGGAAATTTTCAATTAATCCATTAGGCCAATTAGACATTAGTCCAATTAGAAATTAGGGCATTAGTCTAATTGGCCATTAGGACATTAGTTCATTAGGCTAATTATCCATTAGGCCAATTTTCTATTGGGCCATTAGGACAATTTTCCATTAGAAAATTAGGACATTAGACCATTAGGACAACTTTACATTAGGACATTAGTTCAATTGGCCATTTTTTCATTAGGCCAATTGGATAATTTTTCATTAGGCCATTAGGACACTAGGCTAATTGGATAATTTTCCATTATGTCATTAGGTCAATTGGCCATTAGGATAATTGGACATTGGGCCATTAGTCCAATTGGCCATTGGGCCATTAGGAAGATTGGTCATTACGACATTAGGATATTAGAAAATTAGGACAATTGGTCATTATTACATTAGGGAATTAGTCCAATTGGCCAATTTTCTATTAGGCTAGTATGCTAATTGGAAAATTGATCATTATACCATTGGGTCAATTGGCCATTAGGGCATTAGGATATTCCTCCAATTGTCCATTAGTCCATTTGGCCAATTAGAACATTAGGCCAATTGTCCATTAGGGAATTAGGACATTAGGCCAATAGGCCATTAGTACAATTAGGCCATTAGGCCAATTATGTCATTAGGACAATTAGTCCATTAGGCTATTAGGACATTAGGAAATTTGTCCATTAGGCCATTATGACAATTAGTCCATTATGCTATTAGGCCATTAAGGTAATCAGAAATTATTCCATTAGGCTAATTTACCATTTCTCCATTTGAAAGGGGTATTTCTAGACTTATATTAAAGGGATTAATGAAAATAAACTTAAATTTAAGCATGCAAAGATAACTAAGTAAAAAAATATAAATCTAGATAATATTTATATTCATAATAAAGTACCTGGCACTTCTCATGCTTGAGAACTGTAGTTCACCCCAAAGTGTGAAACAATGTTATTGAATATTTTTTATTTTTTTCCTGATGCATCCTAAAAACAAATATTCAATAGAATTAATAATAATTAAATTTTATATAAAAACCATTAAAGATTGGGAATACCTTAAACTCATCACTCTTCCAATATGTGATAATTTTTTGTTACTATCTTGTCAGAAAGTCGGGGAATATTAGTACACCCTCTAAATTAGAACTGACTCTACTCCTCCAACCAATATATAAATCACACTTATATGATCATGATAACCCTCTAAGATCCATCAACCTTTAAACCTTAGCAGATCCACCATTGGTAAAGTTAAACTGATGTTGTAATGAATAAGTTAATTTTTATAAATAAAACAATAATATAGATATAAAGTTATTAAATTATCTTACCCATATCTTCACCCATTATTTTTACTTGATTTCATTACTGATATATCTCCATGAGACTGGTTTCACAATAATGATATCATTATATTTGGATAATGTTTGCATTAAACTTACACACTACCTGGAATTTTTTCCTATTATCTGCTTTTCTTCATTGTAATCCACCATTATTTGTGTTCGGTATTTCCACACTTCCAGTATACGGGTACACCCATGTCGCATACTAGAAGATCTCACTGAATAAGATAAAAGGAAAAAAATTATGTCATAGTATAATAGGAAATAAATGATTTGATATAATTTGACGCACTTATAATAAAAAAAACCTATTGCAAGTTTCTCAATATGCTTTGATGGATCTGTGGGATTTCTTAAATCAATATCCTCTAAAGGATGTGTATGTTCTAATGCATGCTCTAGTTGATCTGCATGCATTGGAGTCAAAGTTAAAGGAACAGAATCATCAGATCCTAAATGGATACTAGTAAATAGAGGTGGCATATAAATGGAAGGATATGGGTAGTAGGGTTAGGGATACATCAAAGTATATGGATATGGTAAAGGTGGGAATATCCCTGGAGGCGGCGTAGACATGGTATATGAAGAAGAGGCTAAATGAGATTATGATGGAGGCATGGTATGGAAATTCCCTAGAGTATCAAGCATAAGATGGAATGGTGTGGTATATGGGGTGTTCTCTAGTGGGTCAAGGTGGGAACGGGTACAATGGGTGCTCCGTCTAGGTCTAGGAGCACCCTGTTTGGACCCATGCTAGTGGGATGAAGAGGAATCAACTTCAGTTCAATGGAATTTCCCTAAAAATTGATAAAGAATATTAACATGGATTTATATGTAATGTAGAAGAAAAAATTTACAATTATTATACTCACTAAGGGAAGAATAACACGCTCACACATTTATCGATCAAAATAAAATAATCGAGTCCTTCGAAATTATGTAGTATTTTTCATAATCTGTATAAGAATGAAATGTACATTTTTTAGAAATAGATTTTAAAAAACATTCATACAAAATAGAATTCAAATAATTCATAAAAAATTTCATAACATGTTTTAGAAACAATAATTTGAAACCGAGTTATATATTTTTAAACCATGTTTTAAAACCTGTTTTTTAAATAAAATATATCTAATTAAATTCAATGAAACCAAACAATACTAAAAGAAACATATTATTCAAAACTAAAACTAAATTAAAGTAATTACAGTAATAAAAATATGTGAAACCCATGTGAATGTAAACTGAATGAACTGTGAACATATATTACTTATTTGATATATTATCCACCACTACTTCAAGTTCAACATCAACTCACAGAATGGGAAAATTTGAGTCATCAAATGTAATATTTTATTTAATTTCAATGGGTGAATCAATGGTGTCAATTTAGTCCCCAACATCATAAAAAATATGTCTTGGGATTATTTCATTAATGATTCCATAATCATGTCTTAGAAGATCGTTCACATAAAACACTTGTTTTGCCATTAATTTCAAAATTTGTAGTTCATCAGTAGCCATGAATTGACTCATGTCAATAAATTTGGATCCAAAATACTAAATAAATGTACCATTTAACATCATTGAATCAAACCATTTAAATTTCATCATAGTTCCTCGATTTTGAGAGTAGTAATCCAATAACAATATTTTCTCAACAAGTCCATAATAAGACAAATTTTCATATCGAGTCTGACTATCTGATGCACTGTCATAATAGTACATTGTAGAAGCTAACATAATTACGTTATGTTGTGTTCTCATTTTCACCATTCAATAATTTTTAATAAATTTTTACCCATTTATTATTAAATATTTTCATTCACGAACCAAATAATTAGGACCAAAAGCCAATGCTCTTAATTCTTGAGAAATAGAGTCAACAGGTAAAATAAATACTTGAAATATATATGAATAATAAAATTAAATGAATATTTATATTTTAAGTTAATTAAATTAATGGTAATACCTTTTATTTCAACCATGTAGGAAACTCTTGGCTATGAAAATCCTCTCTCATTCTCAAAGTCAAAGATTGATAAACTCTACAAATAATTTTTTTTATTTTCCCTGCATAAATGATAATAAAATTTTAAGGTATATATGAAATAATATAGTATGAGATAAAATATAAATAATAAAATTACTTAATTGATATAGTCATAAAAACTACAATTAAATTAGATTGTTCGATGTGCCATAACCTGCTCTTCAAGGCTCAATGTAGCCAATGTATATTACCCAGCAATTCCTCATGTTTGAGGAAGAGATGGAAATGAGGGCTCAATTTCCCCATAATACTCATATTCATTTCTCATTGTTCGGTTATGTATTTTTCTCCCATCATATAAATACATTGAACAAAAAATTATACATTCTTGATCCAAATAACCCCTCATAATGGAACATTCAGGATAATTCTTGTTTCGGACATAATATTTCATTATGAACATATTTCATTCAGTTGGATATATCCAACAAAAATCAATGGGTCCCCCAAGAATTGTTTCAATTGGAATATGAAAAGTTAAATGCGGTATGCGGGTGAAAAATGATGGAGGAAAATATTTTTCCAACTCACACAAAATCAATGGTGCCTCTTAATGCATTTTTATCAAGAACTTGATAAACTTTTAGCACAAAGGTCTCTAAAAAAATCACACAAGATAATTGAAATCAATTCATGAAGAAGGATGTGATAATAATGAGTTTTTAGCGATTTTAGTTTCAAATCTATTCTATTGACTTATTTAGATATGTTTATGGAATATCCATCAGGATCCTTTATATTATCCAATACTTCCAGAAATTTATTTTTTCTCTAAGTGTTTCCTCACATAATAAGAACAAGGAACTTTCCATTTTGTTTTCACCGATACACACATGATGCGGTTGTAGTCGAATACCACAATACAAAAAGTCCCAGCAAAATCAGAAGTCATTTTTGGCCTACCCCTTGATATTTAGAAGAATTTAAAGAAACATTTCATATATATTTTTCTGAATTTTCATTACATTTAAACAATGGAATAACAAATTAGTAGACCAATATGGAAACTCAAAAAATATGATTCTATTTTTCCATTTGTAAGTGGATTTAGTGTCAAAATTCTTTCTCTTTTTAGATTTCATATGACCTTTCCCTAATGAAAAACTAAAATATTTAAATTAATTAAGCACATTAGTTTCTGATATATTTTGTGGTGGGTTTTTAGTGTAAATAGTATTATCAAACCTCTGGTGATTCTTCCTCTTTTGATAATATATTTTCAAGAATTATCGATGCCCCATGAAACTAAAACTACGATGATATTTAAGCCTTATTAATCATGTATTCTTTAAAAAAATAGGACATGATATTTTTTCCTTTTTTCTCCAACTATACATCATTCCATAATCAGGTAAATCATTCATAGTTAATAGAAGTGTAGCACACATCTGAAATATATTTTTTGAAGAAGCATCAAATATGCGCACACCCATATCCTAAAGCTGCTTCAACTCTCTTATTAAAGGTTACAAGTAGACGTCTATATAATTTCTAGGATAAGAAGGTCCATATATTAGTATACTCATGAAATTGAAATATTTTTTCATTCACACCCATGTAGGATGATCATAAATGTGAATAAGAATAGACCATGTGCCGTGAGGAGGAAGCATCTAATGAAATAGATTAAAACCATAATTAGATAGACCCAACCTGACATTATAGACCTCATCTGTAAAATAGTGAGGTTGTGAATCAAATTAACTCCATGCTAATCCATATATAGGATGAACAAACTCATCATTACCTTTAATTATATCATCATCATCCCATCACATATTGGTTGAGATTTCTGCAAACATGAAATGATTTTGAATCATGGGAATCAATGGAAAGTGCCACCTGACTTTTTGTGCCACACATGATGGTTTTCCATATTCAATTTTCTTCCATCAAGATGTAACATATTATTTATAGTCATTAAGGTTTGTTATTTCCTCCCGAAATAAACTAAACTCTTTCGAACAAGCGTGAATTTTATTAGTAGAAAATCTGAGCTGTTTAATTAACTTCCATGCCTTAAAATGTTTTGACCTAATATATACACCATCAATAATAAATTCCTTCAAAAAGGTAAAAATATAACAAATTGAGTTATTATAAATTCCATTAATGGTTTTTCCATTATATAGCCGCCTTAAAAATTACAACATTTTCATTTTAGTACATTCCTGATATACATGAGTTCTAGAATCATCCATTAAATTTTTCACTCTCTAAACATCATGATCTTTAGTATTTTCCTCCTATGTATTGATATCATTGACTTCTTTCACATGCATACTATCTATCTCATGATGATGAAAAAATGGAAAACAATAAAAAATTAAACTCTCTATACCACTTCATTATTTCCGTTCATGAATAGTAGAAGATTGTTTTGTCCCTCCATTATGATACAAAAAATAATAGTTTGTTTGAAATCCAGATTTCATTATAGGGTAGTTGACTTACTCCTATAATAACCATGGTATTATAACACAATTATAACATGGAAACTGTATACAACCTCTATCTAAAGCATTTCTAAATGAAAAATATAAAAAAATCAAATTATTTTGAAACCCGGTTGAAATCTAATCAGTATGATGCATCCAGCTTCTATCCATTATATTACAGGGAATACAAGTTATCTTCCAATAAAAAATGTAAACCATAATTAAAATGATATCCAAATTCAAAGACAAATTAAAATTATGTTGTAGAGGAAATTAAACAACACTAATAGGAAACCAAATCGAATACAATGCACGATGTAAGTGACCATTATAGAATACTATCCATCCAAACAAATAATAATGTATATCATAAGTAAAAACCAAGGCATAATTATATAAATCCAATCAAGGTGAATTGATTTCAATAATTAACAACTAAGTAATAGTAGTATAATTTTTTTTTATTTTTTATCCATAGAGGTATTCCCATTTGAAAACATAATTGATGATAGCATTTAGTCATGGAAGGATTTTATTTAAGGTTAACATTACTTATATTATTCAAAAACAAGGAAAATATATTTTTCATGATGTTCTATTTCAATTTAAGAAGTATTTAATTTGGGAAAGATCCATCAAGACTAAATAATTAATCCATTCCATTCCACTTTAGGGAACCCATCCATTACTTCACCACTGATGAAACCTCTTAATTGAGGTAAAGTGTGGTTAGATAGATTTTAATTCATTTAATATGTAGTGGAAATAAATGGATAACTACTCAATACATGATAAAGGAACTAAGGAATCATTCTTAACCAATAAATAAGTTATACTTAATAGTTAATCAAAATAGCTGAAACTATGGTTCATACCATTAAATTTTTCTTAAAGAAATAAATTCGGATGTAAAAAATTATCAATGGAAACCATGTTTCATAAAATTAATATGATCCAAAAATATTTCCTTTCTAACTTAAAAAATTATTTCATGTAATTTACCAAAGGATTATATAAAATTTTTATATAATAAAGGCTTAAAATTATTAAACATTTGAAATATAAATATTTATCTACTGGAAATAATATTTTATCATTAATTCGTGTATAAATCATAATTGTGAATTCTAAGAAGCATTCTTGAAAATTACTATAAATACAGTAGTGAATTCATGATGAACTAGCCTTCATAGATAAAGAAATATTCTAGGGTTACTTATAATATTATAATCATGTATATCATCATACAATTATTTCTTTTTGGGTTAAAAATCCAATAAATAGTTTAAACATTGTTCATGATTTAAGAAAATAAATTTCAATAATTATATCCCATAACTCTAGGATAATAAAAACCAAAATTAACCCTTGTAGTTAAATTAAATATGATTTATAAAACTAAAATATCTAAATCCCTAAAATATTCCACCAAAATAAAATCAAATTTAAGTTATATTCATAAGAATCCATAGGATAGTTTTAAAAATAATTAAAATATAATTATAATATTACATTAAGGAATTTAATATACTAAATTTGATCTCTATTAGACTATAAATTTACAAATAAGATGATATAAGTGGTTCCAAAATGCTCCAGTAGAATCACATGCATAGATAAAAATGAAAATAACAACTAGCAGAAGAGAATACGGATTCCAAACTCGCTAATCTGATGTCAAAGAGGATCAGAAACAAAAAAACTGATTTAAGGGAGAACACTGGAGAATAAAATCGAATATATCTTGGGTGAATTGAGAATAAAGAATCAAAGGGAAGGAAACCTTACATATTTCAACCAAAAAATGGAAAAAATAGAAGAATATCACCTACCGATAGGGGGAAATGTCGCCTAAGGAGTGGTTGGGGATTTTGAGCTCATAGGAGGGAAGGAGATTAGGGATTAGAAATAAGGAGGGGAGGGGGAGCCTAAGGGTATCTCATTAATTTAAGGATCTATACTCACGGTTTTTAAAAACCCATTAGTATAGCTCAAGTTAAACCAATAGATTTTTAAAACTGTGGGTATAGCTTTGGGAACAACATTTATACCCATGGTTTCTCTAAACCGTGGGTATAGATGTGTGGGGATATACCCAGTTTCTAGTAGTGTAACTTTAAAATGCATATGAAAAATACAAACTTGATTCCAAATTAACTAATTATATATTATTAATCTGATCATAATATTTGTAGAGAATGATAAAAATGGAATAAGCACAAGAAAAAACTTTTGAAAAAGGAAAATGAAAGATCTCACATAATGAAGTCAAAGTAAATGAATGTTTATTGGAAATAGAAACCTCTTATGTTATATAAGTTCTATATAAGAGATGTAATAAATATTTACATTGTGAAAAAGTTTGTTTAAGTATTCTTCTAGGAAAAAAAGTATCCCTTAAAAGAACTAAGAATACATCATCCATGAAGGTTAATAAGAATAAATTAAGAATAAGATAATGTAATAAGATCCATGCTTCCCAAAAATAAATCAAAACTAAAACTAAGAAGTGAAAGCATGAATATTGGTGGAAATTGAGAAAAATGGTTGAGAAAAATATCTCAACCATGATTTTCACATTGAATAGGGAAGGAAGAACCACCTTATTACCTTAAAATATGTTTTTTATTTCCTATTCCAAAATAGGGAATTAAAGGTGAGTCATAATTTCAAGGGGAGAACCTAATATAATGAAGTATGGTCATCAACCTTGGATGGAAATGATAAGAAATTTTTCATCCAGAAAAGTTTCATAAGTTAGTTTATTGAAAAACATAGAATATAATCATTCTTGATGAAGTTGAAGTGTTTGCTATCAAAAAATGGTAGAAAAGTGAAATAATTTTCCATATGTATGTGATCTTACCTTCAAAATTCTAATGGAAAACATTGAGGAAAGATCATCCAAGGTAAAGATGTGGAAATTTTCAAGTCTATATGTCAACATAATAAATATCAATTTTGGTGTTTTTTTAACATGATGTTATTAGAAAATATATTTTGAAGAGATTTATCAATATAAAGATCATAAGAAAAGTATCCTTTAGGGGGATATATTTAGAGAAAGTTGAATTTTCTTCCTGAATTGTTATCTCAAGAAAATCTAATTATTCTATAAATTTCTTGAAGATCATGTCATTGGAAAGGCAATGAATTATTAATCTCTCATAATTGGTTAAAAAACTCAATACAAAGGGGGAGAAATTGACTTAATCAAGAACTTAATAAAATTGGATGTTTGAAAAGTTATCCATGACCCCTTATCCTTCTTGTTGCATTTGAATGTATTTAATTTATTTGTTGAAGTGGGTATAAGAGTTTAAGGTTGATTTTTCTTAAAAAATATCCATATATCAATTAGTATATTTATCCTTGACTAAAATTAGACAACCCTTGAAGATACTTTTAATATTTCTTATTCCATGTGGTATCAAGATCAGCTGGTAATGGATTTTTTTTTTAAATCAAATCCTCTTATTTTCTATACTGATCATGGATCATGTATGATTTGAGTGAAATGATAGATGGCACATTTTTTAATAATGACCTGATACCCTTTTCCCATGAACATTGTATTTATTTTAAATAAAGGGGAAAGAAATTGAAATGAATCTTTGGAAAATTAAAGGGGAGAAAAAGAAGAGAAATATTCATATTTTGACATATTCATTTGGAAAGTACTTTGAAAGTATTTCCAACAAATAAAAATGGGGAGATTGAAAATACCACTCTATGCTTGAGTTATATATTTTTTCCAATGGATATTTGTTTTCAATGGTTTTTGATGAAATAAAAATATATAATTGATGTCAATATGTTAAAGAAGATAGAATGAAGAATATACAGAAGAGTTTGGTTAAAGTAATCAAGCTTGATAAAAAAATGGATGTTGCTTGGATTCATGTATAAGTAACAAAATTTCTCAAGTTTTTATATCTTAAGAAAGTTATTTTAATACTTTTATTTTACTTATTATGATGGGTGACCTATTTTTAATGTCTCAAACATGCATTTTTTTAGACAAAATATCTGTTATAAATATTGAAAATTTGATAAGGATTCCTTAAGGGGTTTCCTTAAGAAGTTTGTTATGTAAAATGTATGGATTTAGAATAGATGATCAGATAGAGGTCATTGGAGCAAGGTGATCAGAAAAATTTTATTATACAAATGCGATTGGATGAAGTCGATTGAGTTGAGTCAATCGAATGAAGGTTTCCAAGAAGCTCAAACAGATGTTGTTTTAGAAATAATTCCATCAAATGAAGTTTCAATCTAAAAAACTATCCAAATACATCAAACATAGTCAATAAAATGAACCAAGATGAAAATTTCACTCAGCCAGAAGAAATATTTGGTGGCCACAGATGGAATGTTCAAAAGAAACATCAAAATTATGTAAATGGTCTGGGCATTTCATTTTATGTGAAGTGAATTGTTATAAATTGATCAAACATAACAATATCATGATAATGTTGTTCAATATTATGTTTAGAATAAGTTCAAGGTATCTGAAAGAGAGTTTTGTCAACTTAATTCCAAGGGGATATTAAGGAGTGGCTGTGAAATGCTTTATTATGAATATATTTAGTTATGGTGAAACTCAGGTTCCCAAACATTGTGAAATGCTGATTTAAGTTCGGTTGAAGAATTGTATAAATATAATTATATATATTTTTACAAATATCAAAATGTGAATTAAATAAGTTTAAATTATGTATTGAAGAATTTGTAACTAGAGGGATAATTCCTCTATGACATAAGTCTTTATAAGTTGCAATAATGTTATAGCACATAAATGGATCGAGTGTAATAGATAGAGGCATATTTATAAATAGATAGCTTGTTTGAAATTATTATGTTAATTTATATATGAATTTCAAAGTTGTAAAGATCAATGGGATATGTAGGCATTAGTTCAAGTCTATCGAAAGAAGAGATATTGGAAAGAAGAAATCCGAATAGATTTGAGGAAGTGAAATGGGTAGAGAAGGTTCTATCAGACGGATGAGCATCAGACAAAAAATCATGATGGAATCAGATGGGTGATTTAGAGATGTTTCACTGAACTAAAGTTTTCTAGAATTGGAACCAGATAGATAGTTCTGGTCTAAGATGTGAAACCAAAATTTCCACAAAAAGTTACCAAAAAAGGATTTATGAGTAATATTCATCGGATAGAAGTTTCCATGCAAGATGATCAAACAAAGATTAATAGTTACATCAAATAGATGTTTTAGGAAGATGTTATCAGGTAAAAAGTACTATAAAGACATCATGATGAGTTTAAAAAAATTATTTGATAAAGTTTTTTGAATCCATTGGACTGATGGAGTATAGCATATCTCCAAGGTTTCAATGGACAGTGGAAAACTAATAAACATATGATAATCTGACAGATGGATAAATAACCCCATGAAAGTATATTTAATATAAATTCAAGGGTAATAATAGAATAGATTTGGAAGATTAATGTTTTTGGAAACATGTCATCGGTCAGAGGAATAATCTTACAAAATATTTCAAGATGTCCTTACAAAGTTGAACACCAGATGATGATTCACCAAAAAGAAGACATGTTATGAATTTGTATTATATGGAATTTTTTTAAGGTATTTATGATTTTTTTAAATATATCAATTGTGGCAATGTTGAGTTGATTGTTCAAAGTCTCAATAACCATGAAGGGAGTTTTTCATTCTAGAAAAGTTAAATAAGTTCAAGGAAGTAATTCAATGACTCAAATTTTCCAAAATGTTTGATAATGTGATCTAGTGAAATAAGAATGAGTGTTATGTTTGAAATTCAATATTGATTTGGGTGGGAAAATATATTTGAGTTCCATTATAAGTTCACCAATATAAAGGGTTGCAATAATATAGATAAAGTGCATAGAACATTTCTCATGTGTAGAGGAGTGAAATTTTAGAATAATTTTCACTATAAGAAAGTAACGACCATAAATCATAAGATATGTTCTCATTTGGATTAGAGTTTTTAGAGAAGAAGTTTTGGATGGAGTAGGGGTATTGAATAGGGCTAAAATCAATTAATGAAACTAAGCATCGAACTAATAAAGGAAGATTAGAACATCATATAGGCAGGTTCCAAATTAAAAAAGAAGAGATGATAGAATAAGGTAATGGGTAAAATATTCTCATATGTAACCTCATTAAACTAACATCGTCAAATTGAAAGGTACGGAGGGAAAGGAATTGGTGGAAGAATCAGAAAGACTAGTTCTAGATAAAAAAAGGAAAGAGTAAGAAAGTTTCTTACATACTAATTTTCAAGTGAAAAAGTGAAGAATTAGGAAGTGAAGATCACAGAAACATTGTTATATCCAAAAGAAGACTCATCTAGTGGAATATTTTCTTATTGTTACAAAGTACCTAAGGAATATGGTTAAATAGTCTTTAGAGGCAGTGTAAAGAACCAATAAGAATATTTAAGTTAGATAAGCCTATAACCAGTCCAAAGAAGATGATTGTTTCCATCTCCCCTATTAAAGTGTATAGACTCACACTTGTATAAGGATTTTTTTATTTCCAATCCACTATACTTGGTATCTGATTATAGTGGGGAATCTTTATAATTTTCAACACCATACATGAAAAGGTAAATATACTCTTAATGAGTTGTGAACCATATAATAATATTGTGTGTAATATTTACTTGCATTCATATAATTGTAAAGGATAAGTAAAAGAGAATAGGATAATGAAGATTCTAAAAAATTTAAGAGGTAAAGGGATAAAATGTTATACAAGGTGAAAATTTTCTCAACACTAATTCACCCCCCCAGTGTTGAGCATATCCTAAAGTGGGTATCTCGCATTCCACACCTCCATAGGGAGGCATCCACATGATCCTACTCAAGGGTCACACTTCTTGGTTCCACTCATTTCGATCATATAGGTTACAACCCTTAGGAGGGGTTCATACATCTCAGGGAAATTCTCTATCCAAGGTCTCAGTCATTGGTGACCAAGACATCAAGCTTGTTCCCTGTGACCAATGGGTATTAGGAACTTAATCATTTTTCTCAAGGTGTTACATTAATTAATTATATCATTTTAATGTAACCTTTAATTTAAACCCAAAAATTTATTTAATCTGAAGGACATCACATATATTGGAAAGCCTGCACCTCACTAGTGACATGTTAAAAGAATAAATACTAAAGGCCTCATTCACAAGGACACCAACCTCATTTGGATCTTCTCCCATTTATTTAAAAGGTCCGGTAGTAGATTTAAATGCCTTTCCAAGATCATCCAGTCATGTCCAAGATCAACCGATCTCATATAAAAGAAATGATCACCTAACTAAAACCAAACAAAAAAAATTAATTAATTATTTCATTTATAATTAATTAAATGATTTTATGTACAAGATTCATAATTTTTTTTCATCCACCGGTAGCCCCATCATACTAAAACCATGACCAAAAACCCACGGGAGGTCTTCTAAGGATCCATGGTACCATATCAGTCCAAATACCTAACATGTGTTTCCAATTCCATAATTAATTCAAGTATAATTAAATTAAAAGCCCAAAAAATCACTACGACATCATACATTAACGAAATGTTGATCCACCATTGAAAATTGTCCCCCTATGACGTCCACTATCAAGGCCAAAAAAATCCCCATCTCATTCGGTTGATTCCACCATGATCCAATGGAATCAGCTGTAAATCCCTAATTGAAATTAGAAGAAAGGAAAGGGATAAGAAATGGAGGAAGAGTGGGAGGAGAAATAAACGAACATACCTTGGATATTTTTTTAGAAACCTCTAAAAATCATCCCCCATGAAGGGGGATTCATGGGCAAAAAAAGGAGGGGTGGATAAACTAAATAGACCCCATTGTACCCCCTTTCCTATTTAAAACCCCAAGGGGGATGATTGGTGTAATTACTAGCTTTCCCCACATAAAAAAAACACCCAAAACCCCTCCTGGATAGAAAATATGGGTCTACTAGCTGTTTTATAGAACCCCTATACAAGGGGGTTCTACTATACACCCACCGGCTAGCCAGTGGGTGCTGTAGAGAAACCCCAGGTTGCTTTCAACACACACCTGAGCCTCCTACTCATCAATTGGACCTCATTACCTATCCAAAATACCTCATTTAAGGGGTCTCAAACTATGGAATTCAATTCTTAATTCCGGTTCAAAATCCATCTCATCCAGTAATTCAAAAATTCAAATTTCTATGAAACTTTCATGCCCATAAAAACATGAATCATTACACTATCCTTGATTATTTGAATAAAACTTTGAATTTTGAGAATTACACTTCCCTATTTTGTTCGATTAATGTTTCTAGAAATTGATGTTGTGGAACATAAACTTTAGCCTCTAATTTATTCAATTTATGAATTCTTTACTCATGATAAATATCACCTATTTTATCATATAGATTTTTTTAATCCTTATCTTAAAAATCTTAAATAAACCACCACATAATTATAATTAATACATTCAAAATCCAACCTTTCTTTAAGCTCTATTACACTTTTAATAATATTCATATTAACTTCCTCCCTTGGATTTTGTTATGTACTTCTAGCAAGTGTTCCTTTAGTTCTCAAATATATTTTATTGGAAGTCAATTCTACCTGATACTTATGGTTTGTTATCAATTTTTTTTATTTTAATGATGCTATGTAAATCTATAATTTGAGATTGTAGCATTTTTAAAAATTTTTGAATTAAATCTTCACATTAACACTTCATCACATAATGATATAATTTTTTTTAATTTGAATTTTATTTCAAGATTGAAATTTTTTATTATATTGTTATCAATGTTATTAAAAACTATGATTTTATTATCCTCTTCCCAAATGTTAAACTTTTCCTCCAAAATCTTTATTCTGATGGTTATTCCATGATTATTTATATAGTTTTTTAAAAGGTGAGCATTCTTTTTCTTTTCTTCAATAGACAAAAAAGCTCCCCATTCAGTTGATAATTGATCTTGAATCTATAATCATCCTCTATGAATGAACTCCTCCACATGCTTAACATATTTTTTTTGAACATTACTTACCATCTAATATGTTTTATTATCAAAGAATTAATTTTATTTTGTATCTTCAATAACTTTTCTTCATACATTGTCCTTTTATCTAAATTTTGTGCTCATATTTTATATTATCTTCTCTCTATGTTCCATTAAAAAAAATGCTCAATGACATCTCATAAATTATATTAATTATCTTTTATGAAATTCAATATTATTCATGTTTCAGTCATCATGGTTGAATAGAATAAATAAACTATAATGGAAACTATAGGATATGATGTGGAAATATTTCAAAAAATTATTGTAATATTTCCCAAACATTATATAATGATACATCCTATTATCATTAAAAGTTCCAAATTTCATTCTTTAAATTGGAAAAAAATCAAGAAACATTTGTACATGACATTATAACCCCAAGTGGAAATAGATTATAAAGGTATCTTATTCAACTAGTTTTTCACCATATCACTCAAATAAAAAGGAAATAGATGATACTTAACTACTACTTCCCTCCAATTATCTTTAACATATCACATATTTCTATGAAATTGAAAAAATGGGAATTTTTGTGTTATATCACAAAACTACTACACATACATCCCATCATACAACCATTATAATCAACTTAAATACACTCAGCCATCATGGGAAGTCAAGACACACATAAAAGGTGACAAATCAATAATTTGAAATGATAAATGAAACTCTTACACTGGGTCTCTACATTATCCACCTCATTATCAAACTTCTTTCTCTAATCATCCATTTCAGCATGGTTTACTATCAGACCATTCCATTCATCCTTAACCAAGGATGCCTCATTTCTAGCAGTAGCATATTTTTCCAACTTTGGACACCAGGATTCCTTGAGTTCTCTCAAGTGCCCGGGTAATGTCTCTGTCTCATTTTTTATGCCATTTATTGATGAACGAATATTTAACTGTAACCCATGTAAATTTTTTAATGACTCAAAGGTATCATCTTTGGTATCAAAGTATAGTTGGGTGGTGTGTGTAGAAAATAAATCTTCCAGGACATTAGTGGTAATCTCAAAGAAGTAATGGCTAAACAGTTCCTTCAATAGAGAGAGGGATTTTGTGATTTATTCTTGATTTGGCCAGGTTGTGGCTTTTCTAATAAAATTAGCTATATCCTCAAAAAAGTGGAAAAATATATGGCACTTATTTTGGATTGAGCCACTTGATCCATATTTTTAGTTCCCATGAGTGATGAAGGGTTGTCTAATTCTTCATTTATTTATTACAACTTTCCATGGGCACTTTCATCTTCTTTTACTCCTTCATTCTCATTTTTACCATCCATGTGTGTTTTATATTATCTTCTTTTCTTGAGTGACCCTAGGAATTTTAGGGTCTAAAACTTGAGCTCAACTATGTCAGTGTCATCCTCAAGGAAACCCATGGTGGAATTCAAGTCTTCCCAATGTATCATGTGTATAAAACACTAGTGAATTTTAGGCACAACAAACATATGGTCTGTATCCTTCCTCATAGTGAGGGTTTCATCAATTTGAATGATCACGATTAATCTAAACTAGATGGTTCTTTTCCCCTCATATGGTTGTTTTACAATATCCAAAGCATCCAGATAGAGGGACAACTCGTGCACCCCCTTGGGGAAAACAAGAAACCACGGAAATTTTTCTCATATAATGGGAATGAAAAAACATATTCCCTAAATAGGGTACTTGGGTAACTATTTCCCAAAGTACCCTAAATTTCCCATGGGAGGAAGGAAAAACAACCTTATTCTGAGAAATATTTTCCCCAAGCATAAGAAAAATGGGGTACATTGGGAAATAGTTTCCCAAGTGCCCTATTTAGGGAATTTTTTTTTAATTCCCATTATATGAGGACAATTTATAGAAACCACCTACCCAAAAATAATCATCATGAAACTTAGTTTACATCAGAAGGTATTAAAAACTATAAAAAAAATAAGAGGATTAGAGTACCATACCATGGATCTCCTCATCTCCCTAAAAAACCACTAGATTTTTCATTATTCTACACGATTTGAATAAGTTTGATGTAATCCATATGTTATGTGACATAATTATTGATATTGTAACCCAATAGTTGGTGTCATATCATACATGGGCCAAACCTGCTATGTTTTCCCCAACTCATAGTCCCAATTTTTTCTAGCCCGTAGGCCCCTATTATTTGCTGAATCCACCCTTCTGCATCAACTTCGGTCTGTTGACCGCCAAATTTCCCGACCACCTATATGTTGTTCCATCCATGCACTTCTCAGGAACACTTCTGACCACCTATTGTGCATCACAACCCATCATCTTCCCCTCGAATCCTTGCCCAATTCCTCACATCATATATTGACTTTATGTCATCGAAGCTGATGGAGGATCTCACAACACCAAACACGAATGCAGTTGAAGATCACTAGAGTTGATCGAACGGATAAAAAGATAGTAACAAGAACAAAGGTTTATTTATTCTCTGATATTTATGATGCTAGAATGAGTACAACAGTCCCTATTTATAGGGATATAACTTACAATAAAACAAACAGGGAAAATAGAGGAAAAACAAGTCGGATGTTTGGTTGCAGTAGGTGTTTTCCATACCACCAGATCCATGCACATCAATCAGCCTTCTTGAAAATTGTACATCCTTCATTATTATAGTATAAAGGAAGGTTTCATCCATGTAATATTTTATCAAACTCCCCCCTTAAACTCAAATTCCTCATGACCCATGATTTTTTAATATATCTGGGTGGCTGACCCACCAGTGAAATGTATTCACCATAGTAAAATACTTCCTTTTTATTTTAGCCTTTGGTTTCGTTGATGGAATGAATTTCATAATCTATCAATTTCTTCCACATTTCATTGGTTTTAGATTTCTTTAATCTAACTATATTCGAGATTATGGAGAGACAATAATAATTTATGTACTCCTCTTTTGTTTATGTTCTCTCATATATATCTTTAAGTATTTGAATGTTTTGAAGATATATATGAGAGAGTTATAGTTCAATATATTCATATGTATGATAATGTGGTGATGACATCAATAGTTCTCAAATCCCTCATTCCTCCATTGGAACTTCTTCAATGATTTCTTTATCTTCCAGAATGATTCATTCCTCTCTTGAATCATCATATTGATTCCAGTTCCAAGCCTTTTTTTCATCAAAGAAAATATCTTTACCGAATATAATCTTTTTAGTGATGGGATTGTACAACAGATATCCCATTTCTTGATCACCATATCCTATAAGCACACATTTCACTTCTTTGTCCTCAAGATTTGTTCATTTTTCCTCTGGGATCATGACATGGGAAATAGAACCAAAAACTCTAAGATGGATTACACTTGGCTTGTAATTACTCCATGCCTAATGTGGTTTCTTTGTTTCAAGATTTTTTGTTGGAAATCTATTGAGTAGATACACTATGCACAAGGCTTTTTATGCCCAGAAAATCATGGGCACTCCTTTGTATTTCAACATGATTATTTCTATATTGATAATGGTGCAATTATTCCTTAAAGATACTTCATTTAGTTGAGGTGTGCAAGACGACATCAACTGGTGATGAATTCCATGCTACTTGAGGTACTCTTAAAAAACATCAGAGGTGTAGTCCCCACCTCAATCAGATCTCAAAGTTTATATGTGATGGTTAATTTGATTTCCCACCAATTCCTTGAATTCTTTGAAGATGGAAAACACTTCCGACTTCATATTTAGAAAATATATCCATGTTTTCCTACTATAATCATCAATAAAATTCAGAAAATACCTCCTTTTTCATCTGATTTTGGATTCAATGGACTGCACATGTTGATGTGAACTAGTTCCAGTGGTGCTACAACTTTCCAATTATCTTTTATTACAAAGTTTTTTATATTTTTTTTTCTTACAACATAACTTTCACAAATTTTATTTGGGTGTAGAATGATAGGAAGTTCATTCACCATCTTCTTACTTCCTAAAAACCTTAAAATTTCAAATTTTAAATGCCCAAACCTGAGATGCCATAGCCAGTCTTCATCATCATGTAATCTCGTAAAACACCACTGTACGCCAGGTTGGATCATAAGCAGAAACATGTGGTTCTTCTCTATTGGTAATTTTGTGACCAACCTTCCTTTTTCATCGACAATCACCATTTTTTATTTTGTATTCTTATTTGAAAGTATTTTTCCACCAACTTCCTGACACCCAAGATGTTGGTCTTCAAGTCAGGTAATTAGTAGATGTCAGATATGAAATCATGATTATCTTCCTTTTTCTAGATCAAAATATATCCTCTTTAATAGACAAATATTATTGAGACATCTCCAAAATAAATATCTCCTCAAACCCTGTCATCCTTATTTTTAAACAAGTGATTGTTCTTTATCATGTGGTTGCTAACTCCATAGTCAAGATACCACATACCTTGATTTTCTATTGATGTTTGTGCCATCAACACATGATACATTCCAAAAGTATCTCCTTCTTTGATGATATGTGCCTCCACAGTGTCATTCTCCATGGGTTTCTTATACCAACATTAATTGCTATAATGTCTGTATTTTGAAAATTATAGCATTGAATGTTTCTTTTATCTGGCTGGAAATTATTGAATCATCCCCGTATTCCTCATCCATGTTATCATGGAGTATAGTTTTGATATTCATGACCTCCTTGAGTTGGGATTCTTCCACCTCATCCTCCTCTTCTTGGATCAAATCTGCATCCATGAAATCCTCTACCTTCGGTTCTTCAATATGTCCTCACTTTCTCTTTTATAGAGTTGTTGCGATATAATTTTTATTGAAAGTAATTCTCCGCTCCATTTGTTTCACTCTACAAGTTCACCTTCAGTTCATGGGCTTTTAGAGATCCCATGAGTTCTTTGATAGAGATAATCTTCAGGTCTTTTGTTTCTTCCATGGAAACAACTATGTAATAAAATTTTGGATCAAGGGATCACAAAATTTTCTCGCATACCCTCATGTTAGAAATATCTTCTCCATTTCTTCATAGTTGGTTCACCATAACCATTACATGAGTATGATACTCTGTAATAGTTTCTGAAGATTTCATAAACAAGGATTCAAACTGACCTCATGGATATTGAATACAAATCCTCCATACTTTTTTGGCACCTTTGAAACTTTTGTGAAGAGTATCCCAGATCTCCTTTGATGGTTTAGAAGAAGCAATTATTTAAAAATTTTCTTCATCAATGCCTTGATAAATGAAGTGTGGATTTGGGTATTCATTTGAATTTTTCATATTAAAATTTCCCATTTATTTTTTCTCCCATTTAATTATTTTAAATACATGAATTCATTTTTTTATTAGTTTACTCATTTTTTATTATTATTTCTACTAGATATGGAATAACCACATATTCCTGTGAATTTAGACCTTTGGGGTTCACCTGTTTCTCATTTTGGGTTCCACCTTGGAAATCCTAATAGTTGGTTCATTTTATTTCTAGTGGTTGACTGTGGTAACCGCCCATTTGATCCCTACCTTCCAACTGTCTTGAGCATTTGCCCACACTAATGGCTTGTTCAAACAACTTATAACCATGGATGAATTATCTTGGTTGTTTAGTAAGTTTGTTAGAGTTTTTCAGGTTTTCATCATCCCTACAGGCGACTTCATTTGTAAGGCAATATAGATCCGTAAAATCTCTCTCACTTATTGGATTTTGTCTCTCTCAGCCACGATCCTCTTGTTTCTAGTGGATTCCTCCTCAATAGAGGACTTGATTCCTTAGCATTCTGACTTCCCTACAAACATCTCATGTGCATCTCACGGTGGAGCTCCATCGGTTCGCTTCCCTATGAAGACATGTGGTCGACATTTGGATCCAGAAGACCAGCCTCATATCTAGAGGGATTTCCTTCAGTGAGTTCTAGGAGACCAGTGACACCTTCTAGATGGAAACTTCAAGATATACGAATCATTGTACCTCTATGTCCAGAATTTTATGTCCTTTTTTACCAATTTTCATTTATTTTTTCTAGTTTGGTTCTTGAAGTTTGTTTGTTGTTGCTTCTGTGTTGTTGTTTTTTCTATATCTTGTAATCTAGTTCCATTTTCTTTGAGCATATGATAAAAGTGTGTGTGTGGGTGGAGTTCCTTCCATGTAGTAGGTCCCAAAGGGAATTAATAATGTTAAATACTTATTTCCATGTTGTTTCTTTCAATTATTTTTTATTCATTTCTTTTTATACGTATAGGTTTGTAATTACATCAATCTGTTGGAAATAAATCAATTGTTTCTATAATCATCTTGGTGTTCTGCTATTGTCTTCACACACTACCTATCTTCACATGTGGTATCAAATCCTTCTTGATTTTTTTCCCTAAAAATTAATTTACATCCACTAAATTGAAATTGCGTTTCTCCTGTTGAACAGTTGTGCTGTAATTGAATTTTTCAATTGTGTTGCTGAAATTGTACAACTTTGTTGTTGGTCCTGTTTTATGATTCAGTATATTTGGTTTATTTTCCTCAAAATTAACTCATTATTAAACCACCATATTTTTATTAATTGAATTATTTTAAAACCATTATCCTATTTTATTTCCATGAATTTCATATCCCTTCAATAAAGTATTGTTTACTCATGGGATGGGTGGGCTGTTGGGGGCATGCGCTTTGCATTGTCTGCAAGAACTCAACATATACCTTGTGGGTAAACATGTCCATGATGAGGTATGAAATCATGAAATTCAATGGTGAAAATAATTTTAACCTATTTAATATTAAGTTGATATCCTTTCTTGTAAAAAATAGACTAATAGATGCCCTATGTGGCCCTAGGAAACCAATTATCATTGTTAGTGAGACTAGGTAGACCAGTACTGTGTACGTTGATATCCCCCTAATGTGCTATTCAAAGCACATATATCTCTTTTATTTTCTTTATGAGATAAGTTCTTTAGAGAGGTTTCTTTTGAATCTAATGCCACCGGTATTTGGCTAAAATTAGAGAAATTATATATGACTCCTTCACTAGTTGGAAGACTCTACAAAAAACATTGCATGTTCACTTTTAAATGAAACATGGTAGTTCTATCAAATCTCATCTTGGTGAATTTAATAAGGTGATGTTAGATCTTGCCAATATAAATGTAATTATCGATGATGAGGATCAAGGAATGATCCTTTTAATTACTCTTGATCACAATTATAGTTATTTAGTTGAAACTATTATGTATAGAAGAGACTCCTTAACCCTCAAAGAGGTTAATTCAAACCTCCTCTCTAAATAAATACACTCCAAATTGAGAGTTAAAGGTGAGATAGAGATACTATTCACTAGGGGTATACCTCAAAAAAAGGGTAAAAAGAAACAATTTACTAAGGATAAAGACAAGAATAATAAACACTCTAAACCCAAAAATGACTCTAAATAAATAAAGGTTACTTTATTCCATTCGGGAAAGTAATGGAATACTAATCCCAAGTATAGAAAACTCAAACGTGAGTTAGAATCCAAACAGTCCACTGACCAGACTCTTCTAGTTGACTCGGGCTATGAAACTGTTGAATTCTTAAATGTTTCCAGCCATACACTCAATCAATAGTGGTTCCTTGACTTTGGTTGTTCATTTCACATGTGTCCGTATGGAGAGTTATTTCTAAAACTGGTTGAAAAGGTGGAGGAAATGTCCTCTTAGGAAATAATAAAAGGCATAAGGTTGAGGGAAGTGGATCCGTTCTTATAGCTCTATATGATCATTCTATCATCACCTTACTTGATGTAAGGTGGTTCCACAACCTTAAAAGTAATATAATATTCTTTGGGGTCCTAGATCAAAAGGGATTTACCTTTAGATCCAAAATGGGTTGTCTCAAGGTCTCTAAAGGATCAAGAACTATCCTTAAGGGATCACTTAACTATGGGCTATATTTCTTGAATAGAAAGACCCATTCAAGGAATTTGAGTAGTGTCTACAATACAAACACTGATAATATTATGTTATGGTATAGAATATTGGTACATGTTAGCTATAAGGTCTTAGTGTAACTCAACTAGAAGGGGATATTGAGTGACATCACACCTACTAATCATCCATTCTATAATGATTTTGTGATAGGTAAATCCAAGAGGGTGAGTTTCAATAGGTCCTACTTAAAAGCTGCTAGACCCCTTGAATACATCTATTCAGATTTGTGGGGGACAACTACGACCACCTATCATGGTGGAGGATCCTATTTTTTCACATTTATATATTATTTATCCAAGAAATTTTGGATTTACATATTAAAAAACAAATCTGATGTTTAAAAAACCTTTAAAACCAGAAAAGATTCAATTGAAAATCAAACTAGAAAGAAAATCAAAACCATGAGAACTGAAAATTGGTTGGAGTACCTATCCACAAAGTCTATTCAGTTTTGTGAGTATGAAGGGATTAATAGGTAAAATAATATTAGGTAAACTCCCAAGTGGAATGGCCATATAGAGAGGATGAACAAGAATATCCTAGAATGAGTCTAGAGCATTATTGCATGCTCAGGCCTCCCCAAATCCTTTTGGGATGAGTCCACCAGCACTGTTTTTTTCCTTATCAATAGGTTTCCCTCATCTGAATGTTAATTCAAAACACCTTAATAGTTCTAAAATGGAAATCCCCCTTCTTACTCTTACTTAAGAGTCTTCGGTTCTACAGTTTATGCTCACGTCAAAAAAGATAATCTAGAACCAAGATCATTCAAATGCATATTCATTGGTTATCCCTAGGGATTTAAGGGATACAAACTCTAGGTTGAAAAATTGGGATACCAGAAACGCATCATAAGTGGGGATGTGGTCTTCTATGAATCATCTTCTCCTAAGACCAAGGCTACCACATCTAGAAGTAGTAATCTAGACCTTGACAAGGCTGATGACGATAATACATTGGCTAATGTTGAGGTTGATGTTTAGCCTACTCCACCTCCTCCTCATCCCACCGATGCGGATGATTCTGAGTCAATTTTTGGTTCAGATTTTGATTATGGACCTTCTACCACTCATGAGGATTATCAATTAACCCAAGATAGAAAAATTAGAGTACCAAGACCTCATGCTCGATTAAACTAGTATGATATGGATTTTTATGCCTTTTATGTGGCTCAGGATCTCATTGATGATGATACTCAACCATATAAGAAATCTTTAAATGATAAAGATTTAAAACATTTGATATTTTCCATGAATTAAGAGATGCAGTCTCTTAGAAAAAATCACACATGGACCATTATCAACAAACCACCTAATGCTAAGGTGATTGGGTCCAAATGGATTTACAAGAGAAAGGAATACAATGTTGTAGGGAATAAAATTAAATTTAAAGCAAGACTCATAAAAAAGTAATTCCTTTAAAGATAAGGAATTTATTACTCTGAAATTTTTTCTCTTGTAGTTATAAATTCTTCCATAATAATTCTTGTTGCTTTTGCTGTCCATTTAGACTTTCATATAGAATAGCTAGATGTCAAAATTTCTTTCTTTCATGGTGATTTAATTAAAAAATTATACATGAATACTCTTTCTACTTTTGATAATGAATTTAAAACCTAAAAAGTTTTTTTCATAATAAATAAATATATGGATTAAAATAAGCTTCAAGATAATGGTATAAGAAGTTTTATTAATTTATGTTACAAACTAGTTTTAATAAGAGTCAATTTGATGCATGTTTATATTTTAAATATGTTAAAAAACACATGATTTATTTACTCATTTATGTCAATGACATGTTACTCATATGTAGTGATATGAAATCAATCACCCATGTTAAAATGAAATTAAATTCAACTTCTAAAATTAAAGAACTAGGTTGTGCTAAGAAAATTTTGATCATGGAAATTATTAGGGATATAAAACATAAGATTATTTATGTATATCAACGTTATTATATCCTTAAAGTGATTAAGAGGTATTTTTTTTAAGCTTTGAATCCTTTTAGTGTTCCTTTAGGTCAACATTTTAAATTGTTTTTATCTCAGTCACCTGCCACAGCTTCTGATATTGAATATATAAGTAGAATCTCATATGATAATGTAGTGGGAAGTATTATGTATGTTATTATTTGTACTCAACTAGATTTTTCCTTTTATATATTAACTTTGATTAGTTTTATGGAAAATATAGAAAATCCAAATTGGAATTCTTTTAAATGGTTGTTAAGGTACATTTATTATAATTCATTTCTTTCAATTTTTTATGGTAAGAGTGTTAATTCCTCTGAATTTATGACTGGTTATGTGAATTCTAGATATTCTAGAAATGTTGATACTAGGAAATCAATAACTAGTTATGTCTTTATAGCATGTGGAGGACTTATATAATGGAAGTGAAATATAAAATCATTGGTGGACCTCTTAACCACTGAAACTGAGTTCATAGCACTGACAGAAGCTGTCAAAGAATCCATATGGCTTAAGGGTTTGATTTTTGAGCTTAATATAACTAATTCTATTATTAATGTACATTTTGATTCATAGTATTCCCTTTTTCTATCAAAAAATTTAGTGTTCCACTTTAGGTATAAGCACATTGATGTTAGGTTTCATTTTATTAGAGATTTTATTAAAAGCGGAGTAGTGTGTGTCACTAAAATACACACAGATGAAAACCCAAATGATAGTTTTAATAAGGCTGTAACTTTATCCATGTTCAATAATTTCTTAGGTATCTTGAACGTGACTCCACCTGAAGAACATTTAGGTGCAAGAACATCACCAATTTCAATTGAAAATGGTGGATATTTGTGAATTTGGATATTCATTTTATTTTTTCATATTAAAATTTTCCTATTTATTTTTTATGAAATTTAATTATTCTAAATACATGGATTCAATTTGCTATTAGTTTTCCCAATTTTTATTATTATTTCCACTGGATTTGGAATTACTGCATGGGGACTGTGCACTTATCCCATTAGTCTTCGCCTACTTCTCATTATAGGTTCCACCTTGGAAATCCTAGTGCTTGGTTCATTTTATTATTGTATATCGATTTTGGTAGTTTCTCATTTGATCCCTACCATCCATCTATCTTGATCAGTTGTGCACACTTCTAGACTATTCAAACCTATACTAGTTTCCGAATTCCCTTGGTTGTGAAGTTATATAGTTAGGGTTTTTTAGGTTTTCATCACCCCTATAGGTGGCTTAATTTGCAAGGAAGTACAGATCTAGAAAATTGTTCTCACTCATTGGAGTTCATCTTCCTCCACCAAAATCCTCTCGATTTCGGTGGATTCCTCCTCAGTGAAGGACTTGATCCCTTGGTCTGACAACCTCCCTGCAAAAAACTCATGTGTAGATCGTGGTGGAGCTCTATCTGCTTCCTTCCATATGAAGACGTGTGGTCAAAATTCAAATCAAGAAGGCCAACCTCAGATATGGAAAGATTTCCTTTAGTAAGTTCTTGGTGAGCAGTGACACCTTCTAGCCAAAATGTCAATAGATCCAGACCACTAGACCTCTATTTCTGGCATTGTAAGTTCTTTTTTACTTGGTTTCCCCAATTTTTTCTAGTTTGGTACTTGAAGTTTGTTCGATGTTGCTTCAATGTTTCCATTTTTTCTACTTTAATCTGGTTCCATTTTTTTACAATCTAATAAATGTGTGTGTGGGTGGTGTTCTTTCCATGCAGTAGGTCCCAAAGGGACCATATCATGTTAAATACTTGTGTTCTTGTTTTTTCTTTCAATTATTTTTGATTCCATGCTTTGTATATGTACTGGTTTGTAATTTCATAAATCTATTGGCAATAATTATATTATTCCTAACATCATATTGGTGTTCTTATACTGTTTGCAGACCCTTCCTATCTTCACATGAATATTTTTTCTTTGCAACCCCACTTTCATTCTGCCTAGAGAGTTGCCTTCTTAGCATCCGGAAGAGTAGCCTCTTCTACTTTGGATTCTGTCTTGGTTGGTCTTCCCTCCATATGTGAATGACATCTTGGGTGATAAAGAGTGCTCTAATTTGGATGTACCGATTGTAATAATTGTTCTTCATCAGCTTTGATATCACAGCTTGTGCAAATGCATTCTCAATGGACACAAACTATTTTTTTAGTTGAAAATAGCTATATATTTTTTTGTTTTAACAGGGTAGTTTAACAAAAAAATTTAGATAGGCGGGCAGTATTTTTTTTTGTAAGTGCAGACTTCCAATATTTTATTTTCCAAAAGCGCAGGATCCTATTTTATTATAATTTTAACCTATTATATTTTTTTGTAACACATATTAACGGAGATGGGTGGAGGCAAAAATAGGTTGGATTTTTGGGGGAAAAAGAGGAATGAGGGAGGCATTGAGTGAATAATGAAGGGAAAAAGTGTTTTTTATGATTGAGGGATGACGTGGTGGTGTAGGGAGTGGGAGGTGAGATAGGACATGGAAAAGGACAAAATATCTTTTGAAAAATTGAAACACCCTTTTGAAAACAGAAAATAAAAATCAATTTGAGAATAAAAACACTCATGGACTCCACATACTATTGATATTCTTCTTCATCTCACCTCTGAAAAATATTAGAAACAACTCTCTCATAGACCTATCTTAGTGGAGATCACCTTAGAAAGCTCTGATACCACTGAAGGCGGATTATGGTAGCAGAAGTGGAAGAAAATTCAGTTCTCACTGATCCTTCGACACAACTCTCCTTCAACCCTTTGATACCACTGATGAAGGATCTCATAGTGAAAAATGTGGATGCAGATGAGGATTACTGGAGGTGATCATACAAATAAAAATACAGTAATAGGAACAAATATTTATTACTTCTCTTAGATTTATGATGTTATAACAATTACAACAATCCCTATTTATAGGAGACAATTTGCAACAAAACAAATGGGAAAAAATAGAGGAAAAACAAGTATGATGTTTAGTTGTAGTGGGTGTCATCCAAACTGCCTGATCCACACATTTCAAGGATCCTTCTTTGAAATTTTCCATCCTCCATTTTTGTGGTATAAAGGTAGATGCAGTCCATGGAATATGAGTTTATTATGTAACAAAAATTGCAAGTGGAGGAACTCCCAATTTAGGGACTGATTCACATGAATTTTAACATAGGAAATAACCTTGGAATTGGATGGTAACCAAACCAAGAGGCACCTACTGTTGAACCATCCATCATTGAATCAAGCGGTTGTGGGATCTTCAAGGCTTGATGAACCACTAAAAACCAACCCCTTGACAGTGTTGATAAATCCATCTATATAATAGGATTAAAATCCCATGATCTAAAATCTATTTTTTGTACCCTATGATGGTTGATCTAGAGAAGAGACAAATAAAATAAATAGCCCCCTTTATCTAATGGATGTATTCACACTGCCGAACCATGTTAAATCTTGTGTGTTATTCTGATTTCTTCTTCTGTTTGTGTGTTCTTCATTGCCATGAATCTCTGCTGCCCCAAAAAAGTGGTATCAGAGCCACATGGGTCAAAAAGGTGACATGTAGAGAAGTTTTCCAATGACCGTAAAAATTTAATGTGGTTGGAAACAAATTAGGCTAGATCTGTGAATATCTCACTGAGACAATTCCAATGGTGCAAACCACACAAAAAACAGAGCTAAAATGAAGCTGGTAGAGGTGGTCAAAGGTTCGATCAAACTAGGGACCTACAGTACCCCCTTACTGGAGAATAAAGGTACTACTCACACTAGCGATGTCTTTACAGTGGGTTTTATGGTGACTTTTCTATCAACACACATCATTGCAACCTCATAGGTCAATATAGGCTGTTGAAATTTTTTTAGCTATATCTTGGACAATCAAAGTCCATTTTTAGAAATCTAGGAGACAATTTAAGCTATTTCAAACATTCCAGACACATTTTTAGGATTAGATTTTTAAAATTCCAACTACATAAATGGAATAAAATACTGGTAACGGGATTATGTTTACCTATTTTAATCGTGTCATATGGAAACCCAAAATGGAAGATCTTTTGTATATTAAAGATTTTTGAAACCTAATTGTAGATACCGCTAAACCCATTATAGTGCAAGAGGAGGAATATTAAACAATCAGTCAATCTGGTGAGAAGTCATCACCCAATACACCGCTAGTTGATACAGAGTGGGTCATGTTCAATAGAAAGTGCGCTGCCCAAATCATATAGTGGATCAACAAGAGTATCTTCCAATGTTTTGTAAACTAACACGATGCTTCCGTTTTTTGGAGAAAATTGGAAATGATGTATGCAAGGACAAAAAAAACATAACAAAGAAAACCGGATATTATATCTTGTTAACTAGAAATACAAAGATGGGACCAATGCATTAGAGTACATGAGTGAATTCCAAGGTATTGTTGATCAATTGAATTCCATGAAAATGATGATTGATGATGAGTTTCAGGCATTTTTGATGTTGATTTCTATACCAAATATGTGGGACACACTAGTTTTTTTGGTCAACAATTCAACTCTAGATGGAACTCTCACCATGGATATGGTGAAAGAAAAAATTTTGAATGAATAATCCAGAAGGAAATATGAGAGATATACACCTGAATTATATGTTATTGTCACCGAAAGACAAGATAATCGGAAATGGTAGGGAATAAGAAGAAAGAGAAAACCCTGTGACCAATTTCTAAAAAAAGAAAGAGATCAAAATCCTGATTGAGATATGACATGATGTGATGCCATTGTGGAAATCCTAGACACTTCATCTGAGAGTGCAAGAGGCTACATTTAAAGAAAATGAATTAGGAAGGTAAGACCCAAAATAATTATGTTGTGGTTGTCAATGAAGAGATCATTATTTTTCAGGAAGATAATAAAGTCATTCTTGTAAGCCAAGACTCGATATGGGTGATCAATTTCAGCGCCTCCTATCATGTAAGAACAATTTGTGAGAGAGCCAGGTGTATGCTCTTAAATGAAAAGCTGTCAAACACCTTTTGGGGGGAAGAAATGAGGACTGTGATTGATCATATCAACCTCTCTCCATCAGTTCCACTGAACTAAGACATTTTATAAAGTGTTTAGATATCTAAATATGTTTTATACAAATACTTGAGAGTATTTAGCTGATTGAAAATTACTTTTTTTATTATATAACACTTTTAAGGGAAAAGTGATAAACCAAGAAGTCTATAAAGAAATAGAAAAACACCCCATGCAGAGAGAACCCAGAACAAACTACAGGATCTACCCCTCCCTAACACTTGAGAGTATTTAGCTACTAGGAATTTGTTCACATCCTAAAAGATGATCAGGTGAGGTTGGATTGAAAGGGAAAGTGGTGTATCTTTTTAGGATACACTCATGAGGAGTTTGGATACAAACTTTGGGATCCTATTAGTATGAGGATCTTTAGAAGAAGAGATGTGGTGTTTCTTAAGGATTAGATGATTAATGATTTTGAGAAGCTATAAAATGAAGAGAATTTGCAGTTTGAGGAAATTGTGGTCAATATGGAACCAGTATCACCACCACCAGTTCCAACTAGTGTGAAGAGATACATAGCACTAATTATACATCACTACTAGGTAATATATCTCCATATGATTATATGTATCCATTGTATGGTATTCCAGAACAGATTCCCCCTGAAGCGTAGTTGAGGAGATCCACAAGAGAATGAAAACCGAGTTGTAGATACTCACCACATGAGTATGTGATGATCACTAACAAGGGAGATCTCAAAAGTTATGATGATGCAATTAGAAGCCGGCAAAAGATGGAATGGAATAAGTTCATGCAAGAGGATATGAGATCCTTGCACAAGAGTTGATTTGGTGGAATTATCATGTGGAAAGAAGGAACTCAAGAATAATTAGGTGTAAAAAATCAAAGTAGAAGATGGTAGCTCACAATTGTGATATAGATCTAGAATATTTGTGAAGTGATTTGGTCAGAAGAAAGGTATTGACTTTGATGAAAATTTTTATCTTGTGGTTAAAATGTATTCTATGAGAGTTGTTCTTGGATTGGAAGCTAGTCTAAACATGGATGTTCAACAAATGGATGTAAATACAACGTTCTCACATGGTGATTTTGCTAAGGGGATATAAATGGAACAACTAGAGGGATTTTAGGTGAAAGGTAAATAAAACCTAGTATGAAAGATTGAGAAAAGTTTATATGGTTTGAAATAGGCACCGAGGAAATGGTATAGGTAATTCAACTCATTCATATAGAAAAATGAGTACATAATGACTATTGCTGATCACTATGTTTACATAAAACAATTTTTTGATGGTAATATCATTATATTATTACTTTAGGTTGATGATATATTGATTATTGGAAGAGGTATCACCATGATTGAAAGGCTAAAGAATGAGATGAACATGTCTTTTGA
Source organism: Viscum album (assembly GCA_963277665.1). Taxonomy (NCBI): domain Eukaryota; kingdom Viridiplantae; phylum Streptophyta; class Magnoliopsida; order Santalales; family Viscaceae; genus Viscum; species Viscum album. The sequence goes on from OY728158.1 coordinate 1,034,751,173, forward strand.
AATGAATGACTTGGGAGATGCTACTGAGATTCTTGATATGATAGTTACTTGTGATAGGAGGAATCATAAGATTTGGATATCTCATGAGCAGTACATTGAGAATGTTCTTGAAAGATTAAACATGAGAAAGGTGAAACCAGTTAGTACTCTACTTGCAAGTCACTTTAGGATTATGAAAAATCAGAGTCCATCAACTGAGGAGGAGAAAGAAGAAATGGAAAAAGTTCCTTATTAGTCACTAGTGGGAAGTCTTATATATGTCATGGTGTGCACCAGAATAGATATTGATCACATCGTTGGTATTGTGAGAAGCTTATTATCAAATCTAGGAAATGAGCATTGGATAGTTTCGAGGTACATCTAGTCATTGTTTGTTCTTTGGACGTGATAAACCTATTTTAGAAGGATACACAAATACAGATATGGCTAGAGATGTAGACATGAGGAAATCCATATCCGGGTACCTGATATCATTTGTAGGGGAAGCATTATCTTGAAAATCATGACTTCAGAAGTGTGTTTCTTTGTCTACCATAGAAGCAGAGTATATCACGGTCACTGAAGGTTGCAAGGAGATGATGTGGATGAAGAAGTTTTTATAGGATTTGGGATAGAATAAGGAGAATTATATTCTCTATTGTGATATTCATAGTGCAATTCATCTCAGCAATAACCTGACATTTCATTCTAGGTTTAAACACATCAATGTATGATACCACTGGATCTGGAATGTATTGGAAGAAAGATTGATGAAAGTTGAGAAAATCTACACCAATGATAATGGGGTAGACATGATGACGAAGGTTTTACCGAAAGAGAAGTTGGATGCCTGCAAGGAGACTCCAAGTCTAGCTTCTACCCCAAATTGGTCATGAGGGGGAGATTTATGGGGGACACTCCGCATTTAGGAATTGATTCACAGAAGTTTTATTGACAAAAAACCATGGAAGTAGTGTATTCTTTTGGCAGAAACCAAACAAGGTGGCACCTACCGTTGATGAAACCATCTTTGAAGCAGTTGGTCAGGGAGCTTCTTCAAGGGTTAATGTACCACTAAAAACCAACCCCTTGATAGTGTTACTAACTCATTCTTTATAACAAGATCAAAATCCCATGATATAAAATATGTTTTGTGTACCTTCTGGTGCTTCATCCGGAGAAGATAGAAATAAAAGAAACATCCCCCCCTCGTTCTCCTGTGGATGTAGGCACACTACTGAACCATGTTAAATCTTGCATGTTATTTCGATTTCTTCTTCTATTTGTGTGTTTTTCATTGCCACGAATCTCCACTTCCCAACACCGCACAAGTCCCCAATGCAGCCCCCTCAAACTGTGTTGTTTTACCTACGATTCTGAATGGTGATCCGAGACCACCATGCATCAACCTGCATTGTGTGTCCCGACACCGACACCCCACTGCCACACTACGCCACTATCCCTGGCTTCCTCATCCTTACTATCGAATCTAATTATTAATAAACTAGATAAAAATGACTATGAGTTGTTCTTAATAATAATCAGTGAATTATAATTAATTAACAATAATAAATAAATTTTAGTAATTAATTAAAAATAGATTTTAATAATTAGAAATTATTTAATTTTTAATTAAAAACAATTAATTAATAATTAATAATTAACAACAATTAGTTAATTAATTAATACTAATTTAATAATAATTAATTAATGATTTGTGATTTAATAATTTAATTATTATTATTATTATTATTTAGAAACTATATAATAATTTTAAATATGTATTAGTAATTTTTTATAATAATTATTAATACTTATTTATTAATTAATAATTAAATATTATTTAATTACTAATTAATTAATACCCATTAACTATTAATAATTAATTAGTAATTTATTTATTTATTAATTAATATTGTTAATATTAACTTGTTAATTAATAATAATAACATATTATTAATTCTGCTCCAGAAAAGGGGAAGCTGAATTCGACATTTGGAATTCATAAGGATTTTCAGGGAAATCCCCTTATAAAAGGGAGTAATGGGTGATATTTTTTGTAATAATTCAAGATTACTCTAATTGCAGAAATGATGGATATTTATTAGGTGTTAAATTCTACTAAAAAATTGTTATATATAAATATCTTAGAAGGTCGTGGATGTTACAAGAAAAGTAAACAACATACACACCTTTGATCCCACAAAGACAGGCCACACCCCCCTCCATGGGTTAAACCACTCCATAGCGGATGCATTACATTCATTGGTCTAGAGGCCTGGTGACCCGGAGGCCATTACGTGGATCTGCACCCCTTCTTGCATTGCTCATGTGTCACTGCCTACTTGCATCATAAATCCCTCCAGGGGGTTAAACGTCTTTATGTTTTATTTTTCAAAAAAAAATTAAACCTAGACTTACTTTCCTTTTTTTTGAAAAAACTCTAAAAAACCCAATTTTTGAGTGTTATTTCAATCTCAATATTTAATGAAAATATATTATCCAATAGGTCTGGGGTAGGGGTACAAATACCATGGTAATGGGTTCATATTAACCGGGTACCTTACACTACCCGATTCGATTAAATAGGGTTAAGTTAGTAGTTAAACAAGTATTTAGAGGGTTATGGTAGAAAATTGAAATCCCGGTTAATAAATGGGTAGGGTTAAGATATTGCTCTTAAGGTATCATAAACACTATTCAACCTAGGTTGCATTTGTTGTCAATAAGTCAATATGTGTTGGTGGATAAAGTGGTGATGCCTGGAGAATTGTTATGGATCCATCTATTGGCATTGGATGTCACGCTTGGACAGTTCTCCTTGACAAATCAAACGATTGTTGAACTGTTCCTATTTCGTAAGCAATGCGCAAGAGATGTTTGCAGATTTCACATTACTACAAAATTTCACTACAGGAAAAGTGGGTTTTTGCGACGAGTCATTTGTAACGGGTCACTGACCCGTCACAAATAGTCTGTTGAAAGGACATTTTTACGACGGGAGAACCAGCCTGTCCCAAATACTAAGGTTTTTACGACAGGGCGATGGTTCTCATTGCAAAAGGTAACCGCGGGAAAAGTATATGCGACGGGATTTTATACCCATTGCAAATACCCGACGGCGTTTTTTAGTATTTGCGAAAGGATTTATCCCTCGTTGCAAATAGTATGTTGATAGGTTGGTATTTGCAACGGGTCTCATCACAAATTACTTTTTAACCGCCGAGTATTTGCAACGGTGCCTGTCGCAAATAAGCCGTCACAACTAATCTAATCTATATATACCCCCACCCGTTTTTTTCATTCCACTCAATTCTCTACACCTCTCTCTCTCTCAAGTGGAAAATCTTTCTCTCAAAAATTTTCATAGTTTAAAATTTTAACTCGGGGTATTATTCGCAGCTTATATCCTTTGAAAGTTTCAGTTTTAAGGTATTTATCTTTTTTTTTATTAAATTTATTTCATTTTATTTTCGTTATAATTGTTGTTAATTAGCTGTAATTAAATTAAATTAGAACTAGATAGTTTTATTTATCATTGTTTATGTTTATTTTTACAAATAATTACGTGTGATTAGTATGAGTTAGTATTAATTAATATTTATTATATTAATTAGTATCAATTAGTATTAAATTGTAATAATTAGTGTTAAATTCTAAAAAGTAGTGTTAAATTCTAATAATTGGGGTTAAATTCTAATAATTAGTGTTAAATTCTAATAATTAGTATTAAATTCTAATAATTAGTAATAAATTGTAATAATTAGTAATAAATTGTAATGATTAGTAATAATTAGTCATAAATTGTAATAATTAGTAATAAATTGTAATAATTAGTAATAAATTGTAATAATTAATAAAAAATTGAAATAATTAGTAATAAATTGAAAAATTAGTAATAATTAGTAATAAATTGCAATAAATTGCAATAATTAGTAACAAATTGCAATATTCAGTAATAATTAGTAATAAATTCTAATAATTTGTAATGATTAGTAATAAATTCTAATAATTAGTAATAATTAGTAATAAATTCTAATAATTAGTAATAATTAGTAACAAATTATAATAATTAGTATTAAATTCTAATAATTAGAATTAAATTGTAATAAATTGTAATAAATTATAATAATTCGTATTAAATTGTAATATATTGAAATAATTAGTAATAAATTGTAATAATTAGTAATAAATTAGTAATAATTAGTAATAATTAGTAATAAATTGTAATAATTAGTAATAAATTGTAATAATTAGTTATAAATTGGAATAAATAGAAATAAATTGGAATAATTATTAATAATTAGTAATAAATTCTAATAATTAGTAATAAATTGTAATAATTAGTAATAAATTATTAATAATTAGTAATAATTTTTAATAATTAGTAATAAATGGTAATAAATTCTAATAATCAGTAATATATTCTAATAATTAGTAATAAATTCTAATAATCATTAATATATTCTAATAATTAGTAATAAATTCTAATAATTAGTAATAAATTCTAATAATTAGTAATAAATTCTAATAATTTGTTATAATTATTAATAAATTCTAATAATTAGTTGTAATTAGTAGTAAATTCTAATAAATAGTTATAATTAGTAATAAATTCTTATAATTAGTTATAATTAGAAATAAATTATAATAATTAGTTATAGTTAGTAATAAATTCTAATAATTAGATATAATTAGTAATAAATTGAATACTTAGTAATAATTAGTAATAAATTTGTAATAATTAGTAATAAATTCTAATAATTAGTTATAATTAGTAATAAATTTTAATAATTAGTTATAACTAGTAATAAATTCCAACAATTATTTATAATTAGTAATAAATTCTAATAACTCGTTATAATTAGTAATAAATTCTAATAATTAGTAATAAATTGCAATAATTAGTAATAAATTAGTAATAATTAGTAATAAATTGCAATAATTAGTAATAAATGACTAATAATTAGTAATAAATTCTAATAATTAGTTATAATTAGTAATAAATTCTAATAATTAGTTATAATTAGTAATAAATTCTAAAAATTAGTTACAATTAGTAATAAATTCTAATAATGAGTTATAATTAGTAATAAATTGGAATAATT